>JADMNL010000031.1:106422500-111222500 GCA_016271365.2 Neoceratodus forsteri | reverse complement strand
AGCAGCTACCTGGAAAACAGTTCACACTTTCACCAAGCATTACTCTCTGGACATCCAGGCTAGGAGTGATGCTCGGCTTGGCACAGCTGTGCTTCAGAGTCTATTTCCTAAGTAGGTTCTGTCCCTCCTCCATGGAGGTACTGACTTAGTATTGTTAATTGTCAGAATACAGCAAGACTTCATGTTGTTTGAAGAAAAAATTACTCACCTTAGTAATGTTGTTTCTTCTAGTGGAGTCTTGCTGTAGCCTCCTGACCCCCGCCTTCCCTCTCAGAACCTTTGTTTTGGGATGTGGGTGGGCAGTGGCAGTGTTGCAACTCAGGAGGTGCCCCACCTTTTTGTTATCACCCTTTCTTTGGGTGAGTGGGTGTTAGTTATTTCATTTTTGGGTCTCCTGACTTGAGTCTTTGTTTTGAGACCAAAAATTTGTTATTATGTTAGTAGCCAGTTGGCTAGTGTAGGTTTACAGCTTCCAAACAGGACCTCAGTGAGTTTAGCTCATAAAGATTTGACGGTTTGAGTTCAAACAGCAACAGACAGAGTCTCAACCGAGCTCGAGCTCAGCGTTCCATGCCTGGCATGGAAAGTTAACTCTTTCATCTCTGGGGCAGTTCGAAGGCTGGGACTCACTGCTACTGTCAGAATACAGCAAGACTCCTTTAGAAGAAACAACATTACTAAGGTGAGTAATTTTTATGTTCACTTGCGCGCATGCGCAAGGAACGTTTTGGGAGAGTAGCACACTTTGGAGGTGTGCCTCTCTTGTTCAATCCACTGCTCCGTTGAGCAGATGTGGCGGTCCTGCACCAATGGGTGCAGGAGCTGTGTATGACAGCGGTGGTCTTCGCTTCAAAGAAAAACACCGCTGTCACACACATCGCCAGGCCTCACTTCCAAAGCTTTGGTGCCCGCTGGGAGCCCACCCCAGCGCGGGTAAACGTCCAGGCCGCTCGCCGACAGGGGTGCCCAATCCCAGTCGGCTCCACGTCCCCCAAATGCCCCTAAAGCTTTGTGCCATGCTGGAGCCAACCCAGCGTGGCAAACGCCCCTGCGTCTCTTTTTTTAACCTGAAAATAAAACGGTCCCACAGTGCTTCTCCCAGCCCCCACAACCCGCACTCCACCCACTGCGCACCCTGCCTCCCCACACCCACCCCATACTTACCTCCGAGCTCAGCGCAACGATCTTCAGTGGACCGGAACACGCCTGCACTCTTCAAAGCCGACCATGAACTGAGGAAATGCCGTAAGCTGTATAATGGGATAGATAGGGGTTTTCAACTTATTGCATATCTCAGGGTATTTATTTATAATTAAATTAACATGAAGTTTAGATTCTTCATGACGATGTCGTCATGGTATTGGTTCGGCGGGTGATTTCGCAGTCACCGCGCCGAAATCACCCTTCGGCCCTAATAATGCCATGACAGTGACATCATTCATGAGAAGGTCCCAAAACCCCATGTTGAAAATTTGGCAAAATTCCTAAAATGACTGTTTTATAAGCGTGGTTGCAGTTCCTACGCAGGCTCGTAAGTTCGTGAATTTTCAATATTTTCACTCCAGATTTTCACATTGCCATTTTACCACACCTCCTTATGAGCAGTACAACTGTCATTTTTCACATCCTGCCCAAAACGTGTTTCCGCCCATGTAGCGCACAATGGCACAGTTGGTGTGCGAAATCAATGTATAGGACACATTAAAAAATCACCATGACACTGTTCATTAGCAGAGGTCTTAAAATGGCTATTTTGAAAATTTGGTGAAAACTTCCTAAAATGACTGTTTTCCGAGGGCAGTTAGCAGTTCCTATGCACGCCGTAGGTTTGCGAATTTTCAATATTTCCACCCAGATTTTCAACATTGCCATTTTACCACACCTTCTTATGAGTAGTACAGCTGTCATTTTTCACATCTCACCCAAAATGTGTTTCCGTCCATGTAGCGCACAATGGCGCAGTCGGTGTGAAATCAATGTATGGGACACATTAAGAAAATCACAGTGACACTGTTCATGAGCAGAGGTCTTAAAATGGCTGTGTTGAAAATGTGGTGAAAAAATTCCTAAAAATTACTGTTTTACGAGTGTTCATTGCGCAGTTCCTATGCATGCTCGTAAGTTTGCGAATTTTCAATATTTTAACTCCAGATTTTCAACATTGCCATTTTATCACACCTCCTTATGAGCAGTGCAGCTGTCATTTTTCACATCTTGCCCAAAACGTGTTTCCGCCCATGTGGCGCACAATGGCACAGTCGGTGTGCAAACTCAGTGTATGGGATACATTAAGAAAATCACAGTGTCACTGTTCATGAGCAGAGATCTTAAAATGGCTATGCTGAAAATTTGGTGAAAAATTCCTCAAAATAACTGTTTTACGAGTGTGCGTTGTGCAGTTCCTCCGCACGCTCGTAAGTTTGCGAATTTTCAATATTTTCACTCCAGATTTTCAACATTGCCATTTTACCACACCTCCTTATGAGCAGTACAGCTGTCATTTTTCACATCCTGCCCAAAACGTGTTTCTGCCCATGTAGTGCACAATGGCGCAGTCGGTGTGCGAAATCAATGTATGGGACACAGTAAGAAAATCACAGTGACACTGTTCATTAGCAGAGGTTTTAAAATGGCAATGTTGAAAATTTGGTGAAAAAATTCCTAAAAATGATTGTTTCACGAGTGTGCGTTGAGCAGTTCCTACGCACGCTCGTAAGTTTGAGAATTTTCAATATTTTCACTCCAGATTTTCAACATTGCCATTTTACCACACCTCCTCATGAGCAGTACAGCTGTCATTTTTCACATCCTGCCCAAAATGTGTTTCCACCCATGTAGCGCACAATGGCACAGTCAGTGTACGAACTCAATGTATGGAACACATTAAGAAAATCACAGTGACGCTGTTCATGAGCAGAGGTCTTAAAATGGCTATGTTGAAAATTTGGTGAAAAAATTCCTAAAAATGACTGTTTTACAAGCGTGCGTTGCGCAGTTCCTACATACGCTCGTAAGTTCGCAAATTTTCAATATTTGCACTCCAATGACGTCCAAATACCTAAACAGCACATAGAAGCAAGCAACATTCGGCATTGACAAATGCTTGTTTATTTTTGCATTCGCTTGCATGCATGTGCAAGGAACGTTTTGGGACAGTACGACTTTTTGAAGGTGTGTGACCTTCCTGTCCAATGCAGTGCTCAGTGTAGCGTGTAGCCTACTGCATCAATGGATGCATGAGCTGTCTATGACAGACAGTTTGGCTACAGTGGTCTTTAGTTAAAGAAAAGCACCACTGCAATTAACGGTGGTAGCGTGTGTAATTAGCATATTGGCGTAACCTTTTCCTCTGGCTGCTATAAAATCCCTCCCCTTCCCCTCTGCTGCCGCTCACCCTGCTCCCTTGTTATTGCCCCCACCAAACACATTGTATGTGCAGACGGAGTGCACAGTCCCCATTGTCTCCAGGCCCCCTTCAAACACCCAGGTGACATGCTGGAGCCCACCCCAGCATGCCCATTGTCCCTGTAAATGGGAAAAACTGTCCTGCAACATCTTTTGTTTTAAAACCTTGAAAACAGAAAACCGTCCCTCGCTGTGTCTTGTGCCCCTCCCGAACCCACACCCACCCTCTGCATACCCCACCTCCCTTGCCCCATACTTACCTCCGAGCTGCAGCAATGATCTTCAGTGGAGGGGAACACATCTGCACTCTTGAAAGCAGAATGCAAACTGAAGAAATGATGGTAAGCTGTATAATGGCATAAATGTTTTTTTTCCAACTTAGGTGGCTATCTCGGCATTTTTGCAAATTTGGCACCACATTTTCAACAGGGGATCTTGGGACACACCACCTCATGAATTCAGTTACTGTCATGTGAGTTATTTGGTCCCCAAAGGTGATTTCATGGTCACTGCACAAAATCACCTTTGGGATTGATTAACTAAACAACAGTGTCACTGTTAATGAGTTGGGCTTCCAAAATCCATGTTGCAAATTTGGTCAAAAAATGTCAAAAAATGACAGTGTTACGAGCGTGCGTTGTGCAGTTTCCACGCACACTCATAACTTCCAGAATTTGAAATATTTTCACTCCAGATTTTCAACACTGCCATTTTTTCACACCTCCTTATGAACAGTACAGCTGACATTTTTCACATCCTGCCTGAAATGTGTTTTTGCATATCCAGCGCACAATGGTGTGGTCACAGTGAGAAATCAATGCCCAGGACAGATTATGAAAATCACAGTGACACTGTTCATGAGCAGAGGTCCCACAATGCCTATGTTGAAAATTTGGTGACAAAAGTCCACAAAATGACTGTGTCATGAGCGTTCATTGAGCAGTTTCCATGTACGCTCGTAAGTTCGAGAAATTGTTGTATTTTCATTCCAGATGTTCAACATTGCCATCCCTTCACACCTCCCTATGAGTGCTACAGCTGTCATTTTTCACATCCTGCCTGGACTGTGTTTTTGCACACGTGGAGCACAACGGTGTGGTCGCTGTGGGAAATCAACGCTCAGGACAGAGTAACAAAATAACAGTGGGAGTGTTCATCAGCAGAGGTCTCAAATGCTTTTATGAGGTGGGGGTAACAAAAAGGTCATGCTGAAAATTTATTGTGCAAATACCAGCAATCGCACAGGGCATTAGGGTAAAGCACCATACGTGCCAAACACCACTGCAAATACCTGCAAGCGAACGTTCGGCATTGACAAATGCTTGTTTCTTTTTGTATGCTTTTCCCCCCTTCCCTCTCCTGTTCAAGGTACTAGTCAAAATCAGGTCTCAACCCTGCAAAGTGATTCTGATTGCTCCAGACTGGGTCAGACAGCCCTGGTACCCACTGTTGCTGTCTTTAGCAGTCCACCATCCCCTGTCTCTTCCCAGGAATTACAACCTGTTGACATCCTCTCAGGGGAGGGTTTGGTACCCGAATCTCAAATCTCAAGGCCTGGCTCTTGAAGAGTTAGAGTTTGCTGATCTGCATCTCTCTCAAGGTGTTCTGGATATTCTAAAGGCTTCTCGAAAGCCTTCCACAAGAAAGACTTACTATTCCAAATGGAAAAGGTTCACTATTTGGTGCTCTGGTAA
Source organism: Neoceratodus forsteri (assembly GCA_016271365.2). Taxonomy (NCBI): domain Eukaryota; kingdom Metazoa; phylum Chordata; order Ceratodontiformes; family Ceratodontidae; genus Neoceratodus; species Neoceratodus forsteri. The sequence goes on along the minus strand of JADMNL010000031.1, from coordinate 111,217,401 downwards.
CCATATTTCTCCAGAGTCTGCTGGGTTGCCAACAGTTCTGGACTATACGGTTCATCTGAATAGCTTGGGGCTCAGACCAGCTACTCTCAACGTACATTTAGCAGCTGTTTCTGCTTTTTTGTCAGTAGGTAAGCCTCTTCTCTTTCAGCTCATCCTGTATTTTGTAAATTCTTCAGGGGATTGCTGCACACCAATCCTCCCTTCAGGCACCCTGTTCCTGCTTGGGACCTAAATGTTTGCATTGCTCAGCTTATGCAACCCCCTTTTGAGCCTTTGTCCTCAGCAGAGCTTAAGTACTTGACTTGGAAAACTGTGTTCTTGGTACCCATTACTTCTGCCAGACGCATCAGTGAGTTACAGGCCCTGTCAGTGGAGCCTGATTTTATCTGTTTTCACAGAGATAAGGTGGTTCTAAGAACTAATAGGAAGTTTTTGCCCAAGGTGGTCTCAGATTTCCACCTTAACCAGTCTATGTCTCTTCCTGTTTTCTTCACTGACCATTCCTCCTCTGGACAGAGGAGGCTGCACAGCCTGGACGTGAAAAGGGCCCTTAGTTACTACATAGAGCGCACCGAGGGTCACAGGTTTGACTCCCTCCAATTGTTCCTCACTTATGGTGATGTTGGTAAGGGAAAACCTGCCACTAAAAGATCTGTTGCCAGGTGGATTGTCTCTTGTATACAATTCTGCTATGAAAAATTGGGTAGAACTCCACCCTCAGGCCTGAGGGCTCACTCTACTAGAGGTACAGCTGCTTCCCTGGCTGCTGCCAGGAATATTCCTATCTTAGAGATATGTCAAGCAGCCACCTGGAAAACAGTCCGTACATTCACCAAGCATTACTCTCTGGATATCCAGGCTAGGAGTGATGCTCGGTTTGGCACAGCAGTACTTCAGAGCCTATTCCCAAAGTAGGTTCTGTCCCTCCTCCATGGAGGTACTGCTGGGTAGTCTGCAAATAGTCAGAATACAGCAAGACTTCATGTTTGAAGAAAAAATTACTCACCTTAGTAATGTTGTTTCTTCTAATGGAGTCTTGCTGTATTCTGACCTCCCCCCTGCCTCCCCTCTCAGAACCTGGCGTTTGAGATGTGGGTGGGCAGGAGCAGTGTTGGCACCTAGAGGTGCCCCCTTTTTCTCACCCTCCTTTATTTTGTGTGTGTGTGTTGTGTTTTGTGTTTGGGTTTCCTGACTTGAGTCTTTGCTTTGAAACCCAGAAAAAACTTTTTATTACATTTAATTGCCAGTTGGCTAGTGTGAGTTTGCAGTTTCCACACAGGACACCCAGTGAGTATAGCTGTAAAGATCTGGCGGTTGGGGTTCAAACAACAGCAGACAGAGGCTCAACCAAGCTTGAGCTCAGCGTTCCATGCCTTGCATGGAAAGTTAACTCTTTCCTCTCCGGGGCAGTTCAAAGGTTGGAGATCACTGCAATTAGTAAGAATACAGCAAGACTCCATTAGAAGAAACAACATTACTAAGGTGAGTAATTTTTTCTTCTGTACCACCTGCGTTGAAGGATGGGCCAACCCACAGCTGCATATAATGAACAGTGGTGGGTGGAAAAGGGGAGTTATAAATCTCAGAGCTTTATGATACAGTACGTCCAATTTAGCAAGGTGTGAGGCTGGGCACTGGCCATATATGAAGTCAGCATAGTCAATTAGTAAGAGGAACGTGGATTGGGTGAGCTGTCTTTTGGCATCTGCAGTCAGGAGGTGATTTATTCTGAAGAAGAGTCCAAGCCTCTGCCTCAGCTTTTTCAGCAGTTCTTCTATATGATCCACAAAGGAGAGTTTATTGTCTATCCAGACACCCAAATACTTGAATTTCAGTATGTATTCAAGATGATCACCTAGTAAGGTGTAGATAGAAGGTAATGGACCAGCAGTGGCAGAATATGCCCCCTTGCCAGTTGGTGAGAATAACATTGCCTTGGTTTTCTTGGCATTAAGTAGTAGTCTTTTACTGAGGAGCTGGTGCTGCAGGATGTTAAAGTCAGTTTGTAGGTCACCACAGTCAGCTTCAGGAGATGCACGGCTTATGTAGAGCACCGTGTCATCAGCAAACAGGTGAATGCTTGCTTCTTAGGTGAGAGGTTTGGATCCTAGGTGAGAGGTTTAAATGCTTCATTGGCAAGCATTTAAACTAGCCAAGGGGGGAGGCACTGAAAAGGAGCAGGGAAATCCGAGCCTCCCCCCACAAAACATGGTGATTAGTGAGGTAAACACCAAGGTACAAATGTTATTAGGGAGCAGAACAGATTTAAATGTAAAAAAAGGCAAAGGCAGTAAGGACAGAAATGGGGCTAAAAGGGGTAAGGCTATCAAAAAGTGGAGGGTGATGAGTACCAATGCCCGTAGTCTGTGTAACAAGCTCCCTGAACTAGTGGCCTTGATGGAAGAGGGTTGCCTGGATATTGTGGCAGTCACAGAAACATGGTACAAGAGAACCATGACTGGAATGTCAACATACCAGGATACTCAATCTACAGGAGGGACAGGGAGGGTAAAAGAGGAGGAGGAGTAGCTCTCATGTAAAGGAAGGATCAAAGCAACAGAACTAAAGAGTAAACAGGGAGCAGATGAGGCACTTTGGGTCACCCTGAGACAGGAAACGGCACAACAATCCGCATGGGGGTTGTATACAGACCCCCATCTCAGGGGAGGGAATGGACAAGGAAATGATAGAAGGCTTTCTTAGAATGGCAGAAAAAGGGGAGATATTGTTGATGGGGGACCTGAATATGCCAGATGTTAACTGGAGCACCTTTGCTGCAGGCACATCCAAGAGCAGGGTCATTCTTGATGCCTCAGACAGCTAGTATTGGAACCCACTCGGGAGGGAGCAATCTTAGACCTGGTACTTTCAAATGGGGATGGAGAAAGAATCTCAGATTTAGAAGTGGGTAGCCATCTGGGAACAAGCGACCACCAAACAGTGTGGTTCACGATAAACACAGCCATACAATCAAGCCATACAAAAGCAAGAGTACTAGACTTAGGAGGCTGACTTTGGGAAATGAGAGAGTGCCTCAGAAAAGCACTAGCAAACAGGCAAGAAGGAGGTGGAGGAACAATGGGGAGGATCAAACAGCCATCACAGAGGCAACAAGCCTTGTGTAAAGCAAATCAATAAAACACAACGAAGGAAAAACGCTATGGTTCTCAAAAGAGGTGGCAGGGAAGGTTAAGGAGAAAAGGACAGCATTCAGGAAATATAAGGAAACACAGAAGGAGCAGGACAGAGAACTTTATCAGTTAAAGCAGAAAGAGGTTGGGAAGGCAGTCAGAATAGCAAAGGCCCAAACTGAGGAAAGGATAGCCAATTCTGTTAAGAAGGGGGATAAGACCTTTTATAGGTACATTAGGTGAAGAAAGACCAAAGGAGGGATACTGAAGCTTAATAAAGGGGAGGGAATGTGGGTAGAGGGTGACAGTGAAAAAGCAGGGATACTGAATGAATATTTCTGCTCAGTATTCACAAAGGAAGAGGAGGGGAGTTACCTAAACCAAACAAGAGAAACACTCTGAAGACGGGTCGATACCAGTCCATTTACAGAAGAAAGGGTTCTGAAAGAACTAATAAAATTGAAGGTGGACAAAGCAATGGGGCCTGATGGGATTCACCCAAGAATTCTAAAAGAACTAAGGGTAGAACTAGTGACACCGCTGACTACTCCCTTTAACAAATCATGGGAGGATGGGGTGGTACTCGAGGACTGGAGGAGGGCAGATGTGATTCCTCTTCACAAAAGTGGGAGCAGGACAGAGGCAGGAAACTACAGACCAGTTAGTTTGACCTCAGTGGTGGGAAAATGATGGAATCACTTCTGAAGGAAAGAATTGTTGAGTACCTAGAGGCCAGTAAGGCCAGGACCCAAGGCAGCATGGATTCAGATGGAAGGTCGGTCAGATTAATCTAATAGATTTCTTTGACTGGATGACCGAAGTAGTAGACCAGGGAGGGGCTGTGGACATGGCCTACCTAGATTTTAGCAAGGCATTTGATACAGTCCCACACAAAATATTAATACACAAGATAGCCAGCCTTGGAGTGGGTCCCAAGGTGGTAGCCTGGATAAAAAATTGGCTAGACAACACGACGCAAAGGGTAGTAGTAAATGGAGTACACAGTGAAGAAAGGAGGGTTACTAGCGGGGTGCCGCATGGTTCAGTACTGGGACCGGTCCTTTTTAATGTCTTTATAAGTGACATTGCAGAGGAACTGGAAGGAAAAGTATGTCTCTTTGCAGATGACACAAAGATCTGCAACAGGGTTGATACACAAGATGGAGTGGAAAGGATGAGAAGGGACTTGGCAAGGTTGGAGGAATGGTCAAATGTATGGCAGCTCAGATTCAATGCAAAGAAGTGCAAAGTAATGCACATGGGAAACAAAAACCCAGGGGAAGCGTACATAATGGGGGGTGAGACACTGACAACAGTAAAAATAGAAAGGGACCTGGGGGTAATTATATCAGATGCCCTAAAGGTGGGCAAGCAATGTGAGAAGGCAGTAAGGAGGGTTGGGGGGATACTGGGATGCATAGGAAGAGGCATCAATAGTAGAAAACAGGAAGTTGTTATCCCTTTGTACAGACAGTTGGTGAGACCCCATCTGGAGTACTGCATGCAGTTCTGGAGACCTCATATCTGCAAAGACATAGACAGAGTGGAGGCTGTCCAGAGGAGGGCAACCAAAATGGTGCCGGGTCTGCACGAGAAGACATACGAAGAAAGACTAAAGGAGCTTAATATGTATACTCTTGAGGAAAGAAGGGAGAGAGGGGACATGATAGAAACTTTCAAGTACCTCAAGGGAATTAACAAAGTCCAAGAGGGTAGCATCTTCCAGAAAAAGAGATGTGCAAGAACAAGGGGGCATAATTTGAAGATAGAGGGGGGACGGATCAGGGGTAATGTGAGGACGTATTTTTTCACTGAGAGGGTTGTGGATGCATGGAACAGCCTCCCTGAGGAGGTCGTGGAGTCAAGAACAGTGGGGGACTTCAAGAATGCATGGGACAGGCATAAGGCAGTCCTAGTGGCGGGTAAGAGGAAGTAAGCTGTTGGTTAACTAGGATCTGCAGCTTATCTGTTAGGTAGGAAAATGGGCAGACTAGGTGGGCCAAGCGGTCCTTACCTGCCGTCAAATTCTATGTTTCTATGTTTCCTTAATGCCTACGTCCAGGCTGTTGATGTAGATAGCAAACAGTAATGGCCCAATATGGACCCCTGAGGGACACCTCTTTTTATCAGTTTAAGTGAAGAAAGATCCCCTTCAGCCTTGATTTGTTGTTGCCTACCAGTGAGGTAGTCATGGAACCAACACAAAGAGGTTCGGTCTAGGCCTATTGTTTGTAAAATGGAGAGGAGCAAACAGTAGTCGACGGTGTTGAAGGCCTTACTGAGATCCAGGAAAACTGCACAGATTAATTTTTTGTTGCCTAAGTCCTATTGCCAGTCGTTAGTTACTTTTGCCAGGGTCGTAATGGTACTGTGCTTTGCTCTGAAGCCTGACTGCATAGGGTTTACTAAGTTCGAGTTGTCTATGAAAGATCTCAGCTGGGTATCCACAATTTTTCTAGGAGCTTGGAGAGTATGGGGAGGAGGGAGATCGGCCTGTAGTTATTCAGGTCACAGGGATCCCCTGATTTGAACAGGGGGATGACGTGAGCAACTTTCCATAACTGAGGAAGGGAACTTTGCAATAGGGACAGGTTGAATAAGTGAGAGATGGGTACGGCAAGGATGAGATAAGCAATTTTCAAGTAATATGGGTTGAAGAAGTCATCCCCACCACTTTTTTTAGTGTCCAATTTTAGGAGAAGATCTTCAACTTCCTTTATGGAGGTGGGTAAAACTGAGAAGATTACGATATTGTTACTCAGTTTCCAGGAGCTTAGTGTTGATCTGTGGGTGTAGTCTGCTTACCGGTGCATTATCGAATGCTAGGCCTGCAGTGGCAAAATGATTGTTGAAGGCCTGCAGGATCTCGTTTCTGCCATTGATTATAGCACTGTCAGTGGTAATTTTGGAGGGAAGCACATTTCCTGGAGAATGACCAGTCAGTTCTTTTAGTGAGGACCAGAACTTGGTAGGGTATTTCGACGCAGAATCTAGCCCAGATCAGTAAAAATTGGCCTTGGCCTCTCTGACCATCTTAGTGCAGGCATTTCTAGCTGTCCTGAAGAGACACCAATCTTCGTCTGTGTGTGATTTGCAAGCCTTTTTCCAGAGTTGATCTCTTTTTAGTAAGGCAGCCTTGAGGTCTGCTGAGAACCAACGACATGTTCTAGCTTTTTTTTTTATTTGGCCGGGCCACCAGTCATTTTTCGTCCCTGGTCATGGCCCCGGGAAGCCTCAGCCACCATCTATGGCTGCCGGGGTCCCCCAGTCACCCCCAGCATACCCCCCAGAGGGCGGGGCCGTGGCCACGGTCTTCCAGTGGTCACGGAACTGTATCTAGTCGGGGGACCTGCAGCGATGGTAGCCACTTGAGGTCTTTCCCAGGAGGGCTTCCTAGAGACTGTGGCCCTGCCCTCCTGATTTTCTATTTTTCCTTTACGGAGGTGGGGATGTGCAATGACGCCAGCGTCCGCCCCACCTCCCGAATGTTGAGCGTCGGCAGCGTGAGATCTCCCGGCCTCCGCCAGGAGTCCTCAGTTCTCGAACTCTACCTCACCTCCCCGGAGAAGGAGAGCGGTCCATGACGCCCATCCTTCTCCCCGGGCTGGTTCCTCCAACCACCCGGGTCCATTCTCGAACCCGGGTCGCCAGCGTCGCAAGCGGAAATCCCACCGCTGCGCCAGCAGGCCGGCCTAATGTTCTAGCTTTTATACGTGCTTTTACCAGAGGAGCATGGTTATTTAGGACACTGGTTATAATTTTATGAAAGATGTCGCAGGCATTACTCACCGTTTAACAAGGTAAAAACTCTGCCAGTGCAAAGGGTTTTTTAATTCATTGAAGTATGCGAGAGGATCGAAGTTCCGTCTGGACCTTTTAGTGGAAAATTTAGACGGTGGTGAGGGTTTAACGTCAGTTCTTATACCAGCAATAAAGCAGTGGTCACTAACATCAGCTAAAAAATTCTGGCATGGGAAAAGGAATATGGTTTACTTACGAGAAAGACATCCAATAGGGTGCTGTTCATTGGGTTTTTCTTGTTAATGTGAGTTGGCTCAGTAATAAGTTGTGTGAACCCATGGGAGTCACAGAATTGTTTCAGGGGCAACGAGACCTTAGCCAACCAATCATAATTAATGTCTCCTAGAATAATTGTTTCAATGGGGACAGAGCCCATAATAGATGACAGATGGGACAGGAGCTGAGGCCCCACGACTGGTGGTCTGTAACAGCCTATGACACGGAATGCCTTTGATGAGGAAAGTTCAACTTTAAGGGACAAACATTCTAATCCACTTGCAATAGAGGTAGAGTCTAGGATGGACGCTGAAAATGTCTTTTTGATGTAGATGACTACTCTGCCTCCCCTGGTCTGCCTATCGGCTCTAAACAGGAGGTATTAGGTCAGTCCTGAAAGGTGATTCCATGTGGTGACCGTGAAATCACCTTTGGGACTGAGAACTGGGACATGACAGTGTCAGTTATCATGAGGTGGGATCCCAAGAACCCATGCTGAAAATGTGTGACCAAAACTCAAAAAATTGGCTGAGATATCAACCTAAGTTGAAACCCCCCATTGGCTGCCATTGTAGGGCTTACCGTGATTTCCTCAGTTCCCGGTTCGGCTTTGAAGAGTGCAGATGTGTTCCCAGTCCACTGAAGATCACCGTTTCTGACCTCTGCAGGTAAGTATGGGAGTGAGGGGCATGCAGGGAAGAGGGCCTGCAGAGGAAGGGGTGCAGGGACGATATGGATTGGTTTCTTTTTTTTCAGGTTTAAAAAAAAAGACCTTGGGGGACAGTTTCCTTTTTTACAGGTGAAATATTATTAAAACAGATTTCAGCACACTGGGGTGGGCTCCCAATGTGCCAGACTAGTGGAGGGGGATCAATGCTGACCCGGGGATTCAGCACCCCAAGGTCGGCTGAGAAAATAGGGGCATGGGGGGGTCTGGCACATCTGACATCAGGAGTGGGCATTTCTGTCTCAGAAACATAAAGAAGTATTTTGGCATAATGGGGTGAGCTCCCAGTATACCACATCAATGAGGGGAAGGGGATACATGCTGACATGGGCATTGGGCACCCCAATGTTCGCTTTCCAGAGAGTGTGTGGGTGGGGGGTGGCAGGAGACGCCAATGTGGTAAGCCACTTTGCTGCTCATTTATTTATTTAACTGTTTCACCAGGAAAGGCACACTGAACAAACTGGGGACAGAAGATAACAAGAACTGAAACTCTGCCCATGTGCATTACTGTGCACTGTAATACGCATGGCCAGATTCTTGTTGGCTGAATGTCTATGTGCCTGGTTGAGAGGGAGGGTGAAGCTGCCACTGCAATGACAAAACTGTCCCTGATTGCAGCTGCATATTTCTTTCAAATGCAGCTCTCGCTCTGAAACTGCCATCATTGGCAGCTTTCCAGCTGATTGGTGGCCGAGGAACACACTCATTAGAGCTTCCACTGCACTGGTCTCAGCACAGACACACCTCTGCAATGCTGTAATATCTCAAAATGTTTCTTGTGCGCTGTGCATGCAAGCAAACATAAAAATGAAACACCATAACAAAGCAGCCATAAATCCCTTGGCAGACTTAGCTCATAGTTTCACGATGGCACACACCAGACAGTAATTTTAAAGCCACTAGCTATGTCACAAATGATCTTATTGCTGTGAAGTTATCACATGCTAACTACAACAATCTCTTGGAATCAAATAATTAGGTATGGCAGAAATACAAAAGCTTCAGAAAGATTGAATAGTTTACTGTGCCTTATCAGAATGTTCAGAGTTTTTGAAAGTACTGTTTTAACCATTATTTCCCTCTTATGCGCTGATGTCAGTGATGGGAATGGAATCTACAAACAACACAAAGTGGCAGTACAGTAATATAATTTGTGTCATATACTGCAGCTAGTTACTACCACTTGTGTAACGCCACTGTCCAACAGCTTACTGTAATACAGGTCCTTGGGTTCTTTCACTTCATGGGGACTGTGAGAGGCGGATGGCAACAGCTGCCACCATGTTTATTGAAATGGACACCAGACAAGGCAAGCTGTGATTCATCGCTGGAATCAGAGACTACCCCAGCAGCAAAAACAGCTGAATCTTCAATGACAGGGAGCTCCTTGATTGCAGCAACAAATTTATTTCAAGTTGGTGGCACGCTACAATACGTGCTCCTCTACTGGCGCCACAGAGACCAGCCCCAAAATGGACTTCTGGCATTGGCCACAACACTGCTGTACCTCCACAACAGAAAACTGCTGCAGTTTATTTCTTGAGCATGCATGCAAGCAAACATAAAAAGCTGTTATTGAGACTCCAAAACCAGTGTACACATATCCCTAATACAGTATCCATCACTGAGCTGTTTGTGCTTACTATTATTTACACTGGTATCCTACCATAACAACCTAACCAAACATTATCCCGTACAAATTCAGGGAGTCTCTTACATGTAAAAAAATTAGTAACCAATTGTATCCTATTCATAGAAACATAGAAACATCGAATTTGACGGCAGATAAGGACCGCTTGGCCCACCCAGTCTGCCCATTTCCCTACCTACTGGATAAGCTGCAGATCCTAGTTAACCAGCAGCCTACTTCTTCTTACCCCCACCCCCCAGAATTGCCTTATGACTGTCCCATGCATACTTGAATTCCACCACTGATTTTGACTCCACAACCTCCTCCGGAAGGCTGTTCCCGCCTGATGTTGGCTTTCATGAGATTGTGAGAAGCAGATATTCGGGGGACATTCTGGAAATACCACTTGTTCTTTAAACTCTGATTTAAAAGGATGAGAATATAACCTTTTTCTATCCATTGTTTGTGATTGGGATACCGTTACTTTCCATTTGATAAGATTTTTAATTTTTTCTAACCCATACGTGGGGAAATTCAAAATCTTATTCAGCAGACCCAGTTTCTTGTTATTCCAGTGTCTTAAACTAACCAGGCCAGTACGTGGGTAGCCCACATTTTATTACCTGGCATAAGAGCAAATCCAGTATTATAATGAGCAAATATACTAGTATAAAAAGTGACAGGATTAATCATGTCTAGTCCTCCTTCTTGTATTTTTTTGTAAGTACGCTCTCTCTTTATTGGATTTAATTTATTCCCATAATGCTTGAAAAAAAAACACTAAAGAAAACTGTGGAGACAGAAACGAAGGTGGGAAAACATAACTCATAAACAGAAATACTGGAACCAGTCAGTTTTGATCAGTAAGACTCTTTTCTTCTTGGAAATCTGTTTCCCTTTCCAAAGTTTCCAGTTTGCTACTAACCTATGTGCTCTAACTTGACTGTTCTCCCAGTTACTGTGTGCCATAGCAGGAGCTCCGAACTCAGTGCCTGAGATGGAAATTGTATCCCTTACTATCCTGATTTCTGCCAAGCTGCTATTCTCTGGAAATTGAGTATTACCTAAAGGGACCCCATACTTTTGGTATAATTAAATTTAGACCCTGAGCATATAGAAAAGGAGGAAAGTGTGTCCAATACTACTATTGCATCTGAAGTGGGGGATAAACTCACCGCTAAATCATCTGCTTAAGCCAACATTTTTACTGGGGGAGTTTCTACATTAACTTTAAGGCCACGTGTGTGTTCATTCGGTATTATTGTTCTAACTGATACATCTATTGTAAAAACATACAATAGTGGACAAAGGGTGCACCCTTGTCTAACTCCCCTTTCTACTGGAATTGCCTTGCCTACCCACCCATTAATATTTGGAATTACTGTAGCTCTGTTATGCATGTTTTGTATCCAGTTTACAAAAGCATTGGTTATACCATAAGCTCTTAGTATAGTGAATAAAAAACTCATGGAATACCCGAGCAAAAGCTTTCTCCTGGTCCAGGCCTAACACATACCCATGACGGTCCCCATACTGTGCTTTTTGGAAAATTTCCTTTAATATGATTAAATTGTCTTACTGGAATCTACCAGGGACTGCACATCTCTGCTGTGGGCTAATTAATTTATCAGCCACTCGTGTTAATCTGCTTAACAAGATTTTTAAATCAGTGTTCAGTAAACTTATTGTTCTCCAGTTTTTCAAATCTTCCCTTGCCCCTTTTTATGTTTGCTTGTGTACATGCACAAGAAACATGAGGTAGCAGCTTACTGGAGTAGCAGGTTGTGGAGGTGCAATCATGTTGTGGCCACTGCTGCCACTGCTTTTTGGGGCTTCTCTGTGTGGCACCAATGAATGAACACGCTGTCTATGACAACAGCTCATAAGCGTGCCACCAGCTTGAAAGAAATTCACCACTGCATTGAGGGAGCACCCCCTCATTGCAGGGCGTGCCTTGCCTGGTGTAACATTTCAATAAACATGGCGGCTGTCGCCATCCGCTTCTCACAATCTCATGAAAGCCAACATCAGGCGTGCCCAATTCCCCTGTCAGCATGCCCCCCCCCCGGTTCATTTGCTGATGGGGAGCCCAATCCCCATTGGCATACTGTCTCTGTAGTTTAATTTGTCTGCTAAAGGGGGGCCCCAATCCCCCTCGGCATCATACTCCCCCAAATACAGACCCATTTTCTTTGCTGACAAGTTGCCCAATCCCCAAAAACACCCAGGTGGCACACTGGGAGCCCACCCTAGCCTGACAAAAGTACCTGTATAAAAGAAAACCTTCCTGCAAAGTTTTTTTTTTTTTTTTAGCCTGTAAACAAGAAAATGGTCCATTGTTGTCTGCGGTGTCCCCTTCCCCAACCCGCGCCCTGCCTCACCCCATATTTACCTCTAGAGCCCGGCGCGACGATCTTCGGTGGAGCAGGAACATATCCGCACTCTTCAAAGCCAACTGCGAACTGAAAAAATGCCAGTAAACTGTATAATGGCATAAATGGGGGTGGGGCAACTTAGGTGGATATCTTGGCCATTTATGTGACTTGACACCAAATTTTCAACATGGGATTCTTGGGACCCCACGTCATGAACTCAGTCACTGTCATGTTGTTATTCGGTCCCAAAAGGTGATTTTGCGGTCACTGCGCAGAATCACTTTCCAGGATCGATTAACAAAACAACAGTGTTGCTGTTCATGAGGGGGGCTCATAAAAAGCCTATGTTGCAAATCTGCTGAAAAAATTCCAAAAAATGACTGTATTACGAGCATGTATTGCGCAGTTTCCATGTACGCTTGTAACTTTGAGAATTTTAAATATTTTCACTCTAGATTTTCAACATTGCCATTTTTCCACACCTCCGTATGAACAGTACAGCTATCATTTTTCACATCTTGCCCAAAATGTGTTTTTGCACACCAGAAATCAATTTTCGGGACAGATTAAGAAAATCACAGTGACAGTGTTCATAAGGAGAGGTCCCAAAAAGGCCATGTTGCAAATTTGGTGAACAAATTGCGAAAAATGACTGCATTACCGGTGTCCATTGTGCAGTTTCTATGCACACTTGTAACTTTGCCAATGTTTTTATGTTTTTACTCCAGATTTTTAATATTGTAATTTTTGCACACTGCCTTATAAACAGTACAGATGTCATTTTTCACATCCTGCCCAAAACATGTTTTCGCACCTGTGGCACACAATGGGTGTGGTCGCTGTGCAAAATCAATGTTCGGGACAGATTAAGAAAATCACAGTGCCACTGTTCATGAGCGGAAGTCCCAAAATGCCTATGTTGAAAATCTGGTGTAAAAAATTCCCAAAATAATTGCATTATGGGTGTGTGTTGAGCGGTTTCTGTGCACGCTCATGACTTCTCCAATTCTTTTATATTTTACTCCAGATTTTCAACATTACTACTTTTTTACACCTTCTCATGAACAGTACAGCTGTTATTTTTCACATTGTGTTCGAAATGTGTTTTCACAACTATGGTGCCAAATGGTGAAGTCACTGTGCAAAATTACCTTTTGGCTAATGAACTGATTGTGTCACTGGTCATGCGGTAGGGTCACAAAAAGCCCATGTTGAAAACTTTGAATGAAAATATCAAGAATCGCCCAGGGTGTTAGGGTTTCAGAGCATAATGCCCTACCCTGTAGGGACTGACAGGCGTCAGGGGTGTGACTTGGGATTGTTGACAGTGGTGCTCACGCCATTCCACCCCCACCCTGCAGCCAGTGACAGGCAACGAGGTGTGCCTTGGACTCTTCGGCCCCAAAGTTCACCTCATTCTCCTATACTGCACCCATTTCAGCATATTTCCTTATAGAATGGGGTGAGTGTAAAGCCCAAAAACCCCAAGGCACACCTCAACACTTGTCGGTGTCTGTAGGATAGGGTGAGGTGAAATGCGATCAATGGTATGGGTGATGACCCAAATGCACACCCCAATGCCTGTCCATCTCTGCAGGGTGGAGACGGGGTTGGCGCCAGTTCAATACTTCACTGCCTCCTACTCTGCATCTGTCTAACTCCATCACTCGGCCACTTATTGTAACAGCTTTGAAAGCTGTTATTTCCAGTTTGTAAGATGCATTTACAGTTTTGGTCATTTGTTCCTGATTTTTTTAAAGCCTTTTCCTTGATTTGTGAGGCAGTGGATTAAGAAGTTTGGATATTGACATGTCACTACAGTAGAATATGCAAGGACGTTTACTGAGCCATGTTGACATTCATCTTGCTCAACTTAGGAAAAAATCTTCAGATTTTGAGTAATTGCTCTAAACCTACATTCAGCTTGTTGACGGCATTCAACTACAGTAGAGTTAGCTTTCAAACTATTTAAATTTGTTGAGTGCTTTGGTTTCTGAATCCTCGACTGTCAGCGCTCAACTAAAGCTGCTATCTCAGCTGAGTACTAATTATCAGTGAATTCACTGCTTGTTCATTAGTTTCTACACTTTTTCACGTGGAGTGTTCTCTAGTGAATTGTAATGGCTGAAACATTATGTTTATTAAGGGAGAGAGGGGACATGACAGAAAAATTCAAGTACCTCAAGGGCATACACAAGGTGTGTGTGTGTGGGGGGACATCTTCAAATACAGGAGTAAAAGAATGAGGGGGGATGACATGAAATTGGGAGGTTGCAGGTTAAGAGGGAAATTGAGGGAGTTTTCTTTATGGAGAGGGTGGTGGATGCATGGAATGGCCTGCCATGGGAGGTGGTGGGAGCGAGCACTGTGGAAGGATTTAAACATGCATGGGATAGGCATAGGGGAGCCATAGAGGTAAAGCAGAGGGAGGGTCAGAAGCCATAATCAGGTACAGGGCTTGGGGCAGATTAAATGGGCCTGGCGGTCTTATCTGCAAATAGTTTCTATGTTTCTGTTGATTTATTTACTTGATTTTCAGAAATACATCTTATATTATATTTCATTACACTAAGGCACATAGTGTAGCTCAGGGGAGCTTGGTCAAATGATAACATTCAAGAAACAATGACAGTTCAGTGATGGCCCACATAGGGCCGAGTTTGGTACATATGCTATTGCAGTTAATAGAAACCCTGACAAATTATACATTATGGGGATACATTATTAGCACAAGTGGAGCTTGGTCTACAGGGCAGCAGGGGTTTTACGGCTTTACTGTTTTGGGGTAGCCCTCTGGCAGTGACAGCGACAGCAGGCAATTGACAATCACCATAGTCATCACGTGTAATAGCAGCATGCTACCATCTTTATAAATCCTTTTCTCAGGGACAACTTAAACTGTGAGATCTTGGGTAGGCTCCATATGGGTTCTGGGAGATCATTCATCCAGTACGCAGCTAGGGTACCAAATGAGCATTTCCCTAGGCTTGTTTTGCAGTAGCGGACTTAGAGGGCTTGTCTAGTCATACTTCTGATTGAGTAGTTATTAGTAACTGGGCAAAGAGGGTCACTGGTAGCTTACAGGGTGAGGCCCAGCTGGACTTTTCTTGCCAGGAGGCATGTCTGGTATTTTAGCCTTTCACAGAGTGGGAGCCATCCAATTTGGGAGTACGGGGAGCATGTGTTTGTTAGTCTGTCCGCACTGCAAACAAAATGGCATGCTTTATTGAGGCCCAAAGTTCCTCTACAGCTTGCCCCCTTGGGTGGGGCCAGTGAGGGAGAGCTGTCCTCCCCACCCTGGAACACACACCCAGAAGTTGGCAGGGGTCTCAAGCAGCAGAGTGGGCAAGAGCAGATGAGCAAGGCTTCATATACCTGCTTCCAGTTTCCACTTTTTCTGGTCCCTCCCCTGACCAGCAGTGTGCAGTGATGCTGGGCCTGTGTGCACGTGGAGATGCACACAGACTATGGTGTCTGCTGTCACCCATCCCCTCGTGAGTCATACTTGTTGCTGTGCCACAACAACTCCACATGGTGGCAGTGTACGAGCGACCTGTTAGTCCCTGCCCCCAGGACAGGAGAGCTGTCATTTGGATGCTCAGTCCTCTTCTTCCCAGGCTGACCTTCAACAGCTTGAGTCCATTTCCTGACATGGGTGGCTGGCTTGGTGGGGGATGTGGCTTCCTGCGCCTCAACCCACCACTCCACTGGGCTGGCCGTTTCTTTTTATGTTTGTTTGCACACATGCGCAAGAAACATTCTGTGGCATCCTGTGTTAGTAGCAGGTTTCAGAAGTGTGGCAATGTTGTGGCCAATGCCACTACTGTTTTTTTGGGCTCATCTGTTTGGCACCAATGAATGAGCACACTGTATATGACAGCAGTTTTGAAGCATGCCATCAACTTGAAAGAAATTCGCCACCACAATCCGGGAGCGCCCCGTCATTGCAGAGCGTAGCCACCGATATGCCCAGCACGCCATGGCGTGCAGCAACTGCTACCATTTACATCCTCTCAGATGTTTCGGCTGCTTCTCCACAGCTTTGGCCACCACTGCAGCCCATCCTCTTCCTCGCAGTATGGTGACACCTGCAGCTTTTGTACTCAAGGACCAACAGACAGCAGACCGAATGGGCACGGTGTGAGCCTCGCAGTGAGTTTCTGCCGTGCCACTGGGCAACCTAAGCAGCAGCATTTTTCACAGTTCGGTGCTGCTGACATTTTGTTTTTGTGCCTCTTTCCTCTCCCATTACAGTGACATCAGAGTCCCAACCGAGCAGCAGAGGGTCGTTAATGCAATCAGGAGGAACTCAGTAAGGGACTGTGGGACACCCCCTGGGTTGGAGCTTATGGTATCAACAGTGCAGTACAGTTTTGTTTCCCATCAGAATTTGTTTTTGTTTTTGTTTTGTTTTTCACTTGGGCCATGTGGACAGTTTTTTTCCTAGTGATTTTATTTTGGTTGGTAGCTGTGTTGCGATGATGATGTTGAAATGTCACTTCGGAATGAGTAAAGTAACATCCTGAGCAGGGGCTTGCTAGTATCAGCTGCCACTTTGAAGTGTGGTCATGAGGGCACAGGTCACTGATCTCCGATGGTGGTGGGGGAAGGGGTGACAATTACTGATATTTGGCTGTAGTGCTGCTGATCGGTTCTTCATGTCGGACAGCAGCTGATGCTTTTTGTTCTACTTTGGAACTTGGAAGGGTTAAAAAAGAGTCTGTGCTGTCCTCTGTGGCAAAAACAATGCAAGGCATCTTCAAATGTTCCTTTCAGGTGATGAGGAGACCTATTTTAGGCGACGAAGTACAGGAAAGTCTCAGAGTGGGGCGTCGTGTGTTGCAAGGTCCTGTCTGTCACTAGGACATGATCAGCTGTGAGGTCTTTGTGCTACACGGGCAGCTCTCCACTTACATAGTGTTGAATTCTTCCACATGAGGTGGACAGGGCTCCTGCAAGTAACACAGATACTGTGCAGCGAAGGTCCCTCCTTTGACATTTGCACTTTAATCCGATGTAGCCATCGGCCAGCAATGTGCACCACAATGGGCAGCAGCAACAAACGAGCCCTCGCCTGTTGTTTTGGTCAGTGGGTGATGTCAGTGGAAACTTTATCCTGACAGAAGTCTGTGTTTAGGAAGCAGCATGGAGCAGTTTGAGAGTTGTGTTGTGATTTTAGACGCCGTGGGTTTGTTTTCTGGTAGCTTGTGTGTGGAGAGTCCATCCAAGGACAGCGGTTGGACCTTGCCCTGTAGTCAGCAGCACATGTTGTCACTTGGCATGTAAGCTGTGTGTTTTCAAAAATGGGTGTGCAGGTTCATGAGGGTGGGGAGAGTGGACATGCAGGTCCGTCAGGGTGGGAAGAGTGAGCTTGCAGGTCCATTGGGGTGGGGAGACTGGCTGTGTTGGTCCACGGGAGTGGGGAAAGTGGGCATGCAGGTCCTTGGGGGTGGGGAGAGTGGGCGTGCAGGTCCGTGGGGTGAGGAGATTGGGTGGGGAGAGTGGCTGTGTTGGTCCGTAGGAGTGGGGAGAGTGGGCGTGCAGGTCCGTGGGGGTGGAGAGTGTGGCTGTGTTGGTCTATGGGAGTGGGGAGAGTGGGCGTGCAGGTCCGTCGGCGTGGGAAGCGTGGGCATGCAGGTCCTTCGGGGTGGGGAGAATGGGTATGTTGAATTGCCCTGCCAGCTTTGTGCTGCTCACCTGCCTTACTAGCTTCCTTGTGCTGCTGATCTGTATTTTTATGTTGATTGCGCGCATGCGCAAGAAACATGTTGCAGCAGGTTTCTCCACAAGCAGGTTGTGGAGGCGTGGCACTGTTGTAGCCAGTGCCCCCACAGCCTGTAAAGGCTTGTCCCACTTCGTCCAAATCTGTAGCATGTTGCTGCTGACACTAGTTCAGCCAGCATGCCACCAACTCGTGAAAAATCAGCCGCTGCAATCAGAGGCTGCCTCGTCATTGCTGCATCAGCCATTTGCTGCAATGAGGGAGCGACCCGTCATTGCAGGGTGGGATCTTGTGTTTGTGAACACGGTGGCAGCTTGCCACCGTGTTCACAAAGAATATTAACCTCTGCTGCCAAGGGGGTGCCCAATCCCCCTTGGCAGTATGTGACCCCCACGACCGTGTTTAGTTGCCGACGGGGGCCAAAATCACTGTCGGCTGAAGTGCCTGCAATGTTTATGTTGCCGACGGGGAGCCCACTCCCCGTTGGCATTATTCCTCCCCTTTTGCAGTTTGGCCGACGGGGGTGCACAATCCCCGTCGGCTACAGCTGCCCCCCCCAAAAGGAAGCCTCTGTTGGCATGCTGGGAGCCCACCCCAGCATGCCACATCCCCTTGCAAAATGAAAAATGGTCCCACAATGTCTTTTTTTGTTTTGTAACCTGTAAAAAAGGAAACGGTCCCACGGCAGTCTCCCCACCCCCCACGCAACCGACACCAACCCACTGCGCACCCTGCCTCCCCACACCCACCTCACCCCATACTTACCTCCGGAGTCCGGCGCGACGATCTTCAGGGGATCGAGAACACGTCTGCACTTTTCAAAGCCGACCGCGCAGTGAGGAAGTGCCGATAAGCTGTATAATGGAATAAATAGGGTTTTTTTCAACTTTGATGCATATCTCAGGCATTTTTTGGAATTTTGGCACCAAATTTTCAACATGGATTTTCTGGGACCCCTCCTCATGAATTCTGCCACTGTCATTGCATTAATCCACCCCGAAAGGGGATTTTGCGATCACTGCGCGGAATCACTTTTCGGGACCGAGTAACGAAACGACAGTGCCAGTGTTGATGAGGTGGGCTCTCAAAAAGCCTATATTGCAAATTTGGTGGGAAAAATCCAAACAATGACTGTTTTACAAGCGTGCATTGAACAGTTGCTACACACGCTCGTAACTTTGCAAAGTCACAATATTTTCACCCCAGATTTTTAACTTTGCATTTTTTAGACCTCCTTGTGAACAGTACAGCTGTCATTTTTCACACCCTGGCCAAAATATGTTTTCGCACTTCCGGCGCAGAATAGCACGGTCGGTGTGGGAAATCAGTGTTCTGCAGAGATTAAGAAAATGACAGTGACACTGTTCATGAGCAGAGGTCCTAAAATGCCTATGTTGAAAATTTGGTGCTGCTACTTCATAAAATAACTGTGTTACGAGTGTGCGTGGTGCAGTGTGCATGCACGCCCGTAAGTTCACGAATTTGTAATATTTTCAGTCCAGATTTTCAGCATTGTCATTCTTCTGCACCTCCTTATGAACAATACAGCTACCATTTTTCACATCCTGGCCGAAATGTGTTTTCGCAGTTCCAGCGCAGAATAGCGTGGTCGCTGTGGCAAATCCATGTTCGGGACACATTATGAAAATTACAGTGACACTGTTCATTAGCAGAGGTCCTAAAAGGCCTATGTTGAAAATTTCGTGACAAAACTCCATAAAATGAGTGTATTACGAATGTGCATTGCGCAGTTTCCACGCATGGTCATGCCTTCGCAACTTTGCAGTATTTTCACTCCAGATGTTCAGCAATGCCATTTTGCCACACCTCCTTATGAACAGTGCAGCTGTCATTTTTGACATCCTGGCCGATATGTGTTTTTGCTCTTCCGGCGCACAACAGCGCGGTTGCTGTGGGACACTGGTTTTCAGGACATATTAAGAAAATCACACTGACACTGTTCATGAGTAGAGGTTCTAAACTGCCTATGTTAAAAATTTTGTGATGAAACTCCATAAAATGACTGTTACAAGCATGTGTTGTGCAGGTGCCACGCACCCTTGTAAGTTTGCAAATTAGTAATAGTTTCACGCCAGATTTTCAACACTGCCATTTGTTCACACCTCCTACAGCTGTCATTTTTCACATCCTAGCCAAAATGTGTTTCCATGCTTCCGGTGCAGAATACCGCAGTTGCTGTCAAAAATCAGTGTTTGGGATAGATTAGGATTGAGCAACTGGGGGGGGGGTGACCGAGCTCAACTGAGCTCTGTTGGGACTGCTGCGGATGTCTTTGTGAGCAGGAAAAGGCGACAATGCAGGCAGGAGCCCAGTACAAAAGGGCAGCCTGCAGCACCGGGAGACACAGAACAAGCAAGTGAGGGGGGGAGTAAGTGAGTTCAATGGAGCTCTGTTGGGACTGCTGTGGATTTGTTTGTGGGCAGGAAAAGGCAGCAGTGCATGCAGGGCCTGAGTACAAAAGGGCAGCCTGCAGTGGTGGGACAAACAGAATGAGCAAGCAAGAGAGGGGGACTGAGCAAGCTCAACAGAGCTCTGTTGTTACTGCTGCGTATTTCTTTGTGGACAGATAAGGGTGGCTATGCTGGCAGGAGCCCAGTACAGAAGGGCAGACTGTAGCGCTGGTAGAAACAGAATGAGCAAGTGAGACAGGGGGAGCGAGTGAGTGAGGCCAACGGAGCTTTGTCAGAACTGCTGCAGATTTCTTTGTGGGTAGACAAAAATGCCAACAGTGGCAGGAGCCCAGTACAAAAGGGCAGCCTGCAGCGCCAGGAGAAACAGAATGAGAGAGTGAGACAAGGGGAGTGAGCGAGCGACCTCAACGGAGCTCTGTCGGGACAGTTGCGGATTTCTTTGTGGGCAGGAAAAGGTGGCAACACAGGCAGGAGCCCAGTACAAAAGAGCAGCCTGCAGAGCCGAGACAAACAGAACGAGCAACTGAGAGAGGAGGAGTGTGCGAGCTGTATGGAGGTGTATCGTGACTGCTGCAGATTTTTTTGTGGCCAGGAAAAGGCAGCAATGCAGGCAGGAGCCCAGTACAAAAGGCCAGTCTGCAGCGCCGGCAGAAATGGAACGAGTGACTGAGAGAGGGGGAGTGAGCAAGCTCAATGGAGCTCTCTCGGGACTGCTGCAGATGTGTTTGTGGGCAGAAAAAGTTGGCAACGCAGGCAGGAACCCAGTACAAAAGGGCAGCCTGCAGCAGTGGGAGACACAGAATGAGCGAGTGAGGGAGGGGAAGTGAGTGAGCTCAATGGAGCTCAATTGGGACTGCTGTGGATTTCTTTGTGAGCAGAAAAAGGCAGCAATGCACGCAGGGGCCAGTACAAAAGGGCAACCTGCAGTGGCGGGAGAAACAGAATGAACAAGTGAGGGAGGGGGAGTGAGTGAGCGAGCTTAACACAGCTCTATCATGACTGCTGCAGATCTCTTTGTGGGCAGAAAAGGGCAGCATCGCAGTCAGGAGCCTAGTACCAAAGGGCAGCTTGCACTGTGGGCAGAAACAGAATGAGCGAGTGAGACAGGGGGAGTGAGTGAGGCCAACAGAGCTCTGTCGAAACTGCTGCAGATTTTCTTTGTGGGCAGAACAAAATGCCAACGGAGGCTGAAGCCCAGTACAAAAGGTCAGCCTGCAGTGCTATGAGAAACAGAATGAGCGAGTGAGACAGGGAGAGAGAGTGACCTCAATGGAGCTCTGTCGGGGCAGCTGCGGATTTCTTTGTGGGCAGGAAAAGGTGCCAACACAGCCAGGAGGCCAGTACAAAAAGGGCAGCCTGCAGCACCGGCAGAAACAGAATGAGTGAGTGACAGAGGTGGAGTGAGCAAGCTCAACGGAGGTCTGTCATCACTGCTGCGGATTTCTTTGTGGGCAGGAAAAGGCGGCAATGCAGGCAGGGGCCCAGTACAAAAGGCCAGCCTGCTGCCCAAACAGAAACGTAATGAGCGAGTGACAGAGGGAGAGTGAGCGACCTCAACGGAGCTGTGTCGGGACTGCTGCACATCTCTTTGCGGGCAGACAAAGCCGCCATGCAGGCAGGAACCCAGTACAAAGGGCAGCCTACAGCAGCGCGAGACAGAACGAGTGAGTGAGTGAGCGATGGGGAGGGAGTGAGTGAGTGAGTTCAACGGATCTCTGTTGAGACTGCTGCAGATTTCATTGTGGGCAGAAAAAAGCAGCAATGCATGCAGGGGCCCAGTACAAAACGTCAGCCTGCAGTGTTGGGAGAAACAAAACGAACAAGTGAGAGAGGGGGAGTAAGTGAGTGAGCTCAATGGAGCTCTATCATGCAGATTTCTTTGTGGGCAGAAGAAGAAGGCGACAATGCAGGCAGGAGGCCAGTAGAAAAGGGCAGCCTGCAGCACTGACAGAAACAGCATGAGCGAGTGAGAGGGGGGACTGAGAGAGTTCAACAGAGCTCTGTCGGGACTGCTGCAGATTTGTTTGTGGGCAGAAAAAGGTGCCAACAGAGGCAGGAGACCACTACAAAATGGCAGCCTGCAGTGCCAGGAGAAACAGAATGAGCGAGTGAGACAGGCGGAGTAAGCGACCTCAACAGAGCTCTGTCAGGACAGCTGCAGATTTCTTTGTGGACAGAAAAAAAGGTGCCAACATAGGCAGAAGTCCAGTACAAAAGGGCAGCCTGCAGCGCTGGGAGAAACACAACCAGTGAGTGAGAGGGGCACTGAGCAAGCTCAACAGAGCTCTATCGTGACCACTGTGGATTTCTTTGTGGGCAGGAAAAGGTGGCAACGCAGGCAGGAGCCCAGTACAAAAGGCCAACCTGTAGCGCCAGCAGAAACGGAACAAGTGACTGACAGAGGGGGAGTGAGCTACCTCAACGGACCTGTGTCAGGACTGCTACAGATTTCTTTGTGGACAGAAAAAGCCACCAACAGAGGCAGGAGCCCAGTACAAAAGGGTAGCCTGCAGCGTCATCAGAAACAGAATGAGTGAGTGACAGAGGGGGAGTGACCCACCTCAACGGAGCTGTGTCGGGACAGCTGCAGACTTCTTTGTGGGCAGCAAAACCTGCCAATGCAGGCAGAAGCCCAGTACAAAAGAGCAGCCTGCAACACCAGAAGAAACAGAATGAGTGAGTGAGACAGGAGGAGAGAACAACCTCAACAGAGCTGTGTCGGGACAGCTGCAGATTTCTTTGTGGCCAGAAAAAGGTGCCAACGCAGGCAGAAGTCCAGTACAAAAGGGCAGCCAGCAGTGCCGGGACAAACACGATTAGTGAGTGAGAGAGGGGGAGTGAGCGAGCTCAACAGACCCCTATCGTGACTGCTATGGATTGCTTTGTGTGCAGAAAAAAGTGGCAACGCAGGCAGGAGCCCTGTACAAAAGGCCAGTCTGCAGCGCTGGCAGAAACGGAACGAGCGAGAGAGGGAGAGTGAGGTTGCTCAATGGACCTGTGTCAGGACTGCTGCACATTTCTTTGTGGGCAGAAAAAGCTGCCAGCAGAGGCGGGAGCCCAGTACAAAAGGGCAGCCTGCAGTACCAGCAGAAACAGAATGAGCGACTGACAGAGGGGGAGTGACCCACCTCAACACAGCTCTGTCAAGACAGCTGCAGATTTCTTTGTGGGCAGAAAAAACCTGCCAACGCAGCCAGGAGCCATGTACAAAGATGCAGCCTGCAGTACCCGGGAGAAACAGAATGAGCGAGTGACACAGTGCCACTGAGCGAGCGCACAGACGAACGCAATCAACATTCGACATTGACAAATGCTTGTTTGCTTTCTTGTGCTGCACCTGGCCTGCCTTTCTGTCTTCTGCCACAGGACTACTGCCTTTTTATGTGCCTGCCATAGTCTGGTAAGTAATTATTTTTGTTTCTGATAGCACTGCTGCTTTTATTTAAATGAGAAAGCAAGGGAGGGAAGTCGGAGGGTGGGGGGAGGTGTGCATGAGCGGGGGAGGGGGTGCATGAGCTGATTTGCTTAATGTAAAAAAAAAACAAAATAAATGTTTTTGAAATATGACAGACATGCTGAAAGAAATGGTTCTGGCCTCTGGTGAGGGAGGGTGAGACTAACATAACGGCACAGAACCATTTTTTCCAACATGCATGCCAGTCTGCTGGGTCTGTAGCATGCTCCAATGGTTGATTATTGATGGTCAGCAGAGGGACAGGCCTGGCCGACTGGTACATGTGCTGAAAAAAAAGGTTCCAGCTTCTTGTGATAGAGGAGGGAGGGGTGGACCGACAGAGTGGCACAGAACCATTTTTCCCACATGTATGCCAGTCCACCAGGTCCATGGCATTCTCCAGTGGTTGGTCGTTGATGGTTGGCAGAGGGACGGGATTGGCGGACTGGTACACGTGCTGGGGAAAAATGGTTCCAGCCTCTGGTGTTGGGAGGTAGGGGTGGGAGGGAAGAGTTGCACAGAAAATTTTTTTGTACAGTTATGCCAGTCTGCTGGGTCTGTGGCATGCTCAAGTGGTTGGTCATTGATGGTCAGAGGAACGAGCTTGGTGGACTGGTACACATGTTGTGGAAAAATGGTTTTGGCCTCTTGTGATGGAAGAGGGAGGAGTGGACGGGCAGAGTGGCACAGAACCATTTTTTCCAACATGTATGCCAGTCCCAGTGTCACTCCTGTGTTTTTTGTTGCCTGTTTTTTTTTTTTTTGCTCCCCTAGCAACGGGCCGGCCTCTTCTTTGGGTCCTCCTATGCATTCCATGCTGCACTGCCCCGGTACAGCCACCTCTTCACCCTATATTGCAGCCCTGCAGGGAACCCCTAGATGTAATCCTTCGCTGGGTGGGTCCCCTTCCTTTGAGAGGGAAGGCACCAGGAGAGTGGCCAGTGCTATACTGTCCTGGGTACTGCTAGGGTGGTTCATGCACTGCCCAGAGTCTCATGGCAGTAGGAACTGGTGGCCGTCATCCGGTCGGCCTTGGGGCTCTTTCCTGTTTGCTCCCCAGGGACGTGGCGTCCCACTAACATCAGGCTTATGCCAACATTCGCCATACCTGTTGATTTGTGGGACCCTGCATATTGCCAAGCCCCCAGCCTCTGCCAGGGGTCAGCAATCGCCAGGTCACATCCCCACCCTCCCCCCAAGAGAATGCGAGCAGTCGTCAGATGCTTTAGCCTTCTCTCCCTGGCCGGTCCTCCAGCACCCCAGTCCGTTCCCGAACCCGGGTCTCTGGCGTCACAAGTGGAAATCAGACCGCTCTGCCGATGTGCTGGCTTGCCGACTTTTAATGCAATTGTCCTTGTGGAGGGTTCTTATCTGAGCTAGCCAAATGTGCTACTATCCAGTTCAGAAATAATAAAGTTCAGTACAAAATGTCTTGAAAACGTGTCATTTATTTTTGGTGACTGTGATTGGAGTGGTGGAGACACTGATCTGGATGCCTGACATTTGTGGGGAAGGGGGCATTGAGAGTGTCCATGCTTGTGGGGTGGGGAGAGTGGCTGTCTGGAAGGGGTTGGGTGGCAAGAGTGGCCATGCTGGTGGGATTGGGTGGGGAGAGTGGTCCACGTTGGTCCTTCAGGGTGAGGAGAGGGGGCAAGCAGGTCCATCGGGTGGGGGGCCATGCAGGTCCATCAGGGTAGGAAGAGGGCCATGCAGGTCCATTGGGGTGGAGAGGCCATTCAGCTCCACTGGGGTGGGGATGGGGATGTTCAGCTCTTTTGGGGTGGGAAGAAGGGTGGTGCAGGTCTGTCAGGGTGGGGAGAGGGGCCATGCGGGTCTGCTGGGGTGGAGAGAGAGGTCATGCAGGTCCGTCAGGGTGAGGAGAGGGGCTGTTCAGCTCCATTGGGGTGGTGAGAGGGGCAGTGCAAGTCTATTGGGGAGGGGAGGGGGCAGTGCAAATTCAGGGTGTAGAGAGGTGCTGTTCAGATCTGTTGGGGTGGGGAGAGGGGCCAGGGAGAGGGTCCGTTCAGGTCCATTGGGGTGGGGAGAGGGGCCATGCAGGTCTGCCGGGGCAGGGAGAGTGGCCATGCAGGTCTGTTGAGGTGGGTAGAGTGTCTGTGTTGGTCCGTGGGGGTGGGGAGAGTGACTTTTTTGGCCCATTGGGGTGGGGA
Organism: Neoceratodus forsteri; assembly: GCA_016271365.2. Taxonomy (NCBI): domain Eukaryota; kingdom Metazoa; phylum Chordata; order Ceratodontiformes; family Ceratodontidae; genus Neoceratodus; species Neoceratodus forsteri. Next base: position 111,191,742 of record JADMNL010000031.1, on the reverse strand, counting down.
GAGTTGGCGTGCAGGTCCATTAGTGTGGGGAGAGTGGCTGTGTTGGTCCGTGGGGGTGGGGAGAGTGGCAGTGTTGGTCCATGGAGGTGGGAAGAGTGGGTGTGCAGGTCCATCAGGGTGGGGAGAGTGGGCGTGCGGGGACGTTGGGGAGGGAGAGTGGCCATGCAAGTCCATGGGTTAGGGGAGAGTGGCTGTGTTGGTCTGTCAGGGTGGGGAGAGTGCCCATGCAGGTCAGTCGGGTGGGGAGAGTGCCTGTGTAGGTCCATCGGGGTGGGGAGAGTGGTCATGCTGGTGTGGTGGGGAACTGTTATTCATTTGCTAACCATTCTGCCATCATGCACATTAGCTTGGTTCTGGTATGCTGCCATGCTAACCTGCCCTACCATCTCCCCTGTGCTGCTGACCTGTCCTTTCTGCTTCTTCGTGCTGCTGCTGCTGGCCTGATGCATTGTCATCTGCTGCAACAGGACAACTGCCTTTTTAAGTGCCTTTCATAGTCTGGTATGTTTTTGGTTTCATCATACCCCTGCTGCTGTTTGAATGGGGAAGATGGTCAGTGGCTGGATGGGCTGGGAGGACTGGTGCACATGCTGATGACAATTGTTTTGGCCTCCGGTGATGGAGGAGGGAAGGGCAGAAGGGCAGAGTGGCACAGAACCATTTTTTCAAACATGTGTGCCAGTCCACTGGGTCTGTGCCATGCTCCTGTGGTTGGTCGCTAATTTTCAATGGTGGGATGGGCTGGGAGGACTGGTACACATGCTGAAAAGATTGATCTTACCTCGAGATACAGCTCTTGCAGCAGGTTACACCATTAGGACTGAAGTCGGCAGGCGTCAGGACCCCACAGAAATCTTCTAGCTAGCAGTCTTCAGCGGGGACCGCCTCCGACGTCGGACGTAGTACATAAGGAGGCTGTCCCGCCAGAATCACCAGTTCTTTCCCGCCATCGACTTGAATGTCTGAACCCTTCGGTCTGTTTCTAGTGCGCAACACCTGGAAAAGTTCTTTTTCCGAATTGGAATCCTTTTTTCTCAACGAACATCTGCCATCTTATGTCCTCTCCAACTTCCGCAGAGGGCCATCCATCAACGTGCGCCTGTGGGAAGCAAATTCCCTTTAAAGACCTGCATTCAGCCTGCGTGCGGTGCCTAGGCCCGGACCACAACTCCCGGGCCTGTTCCTTCTGTCAGGGATTTAACAGCCAGACCTGGATCTGTCGCCAGAAGGCCCTACAAGCTTACCTTCTTGAAGAGAGAGTGAAGGCCATGGATTCTGCCTCCAAGGGGGAATCGTCTGAGAAAGCCTGCCAGCACCTTGAAAAACACAAGGAGAGGGTGAGATCAAAATCCCCTTCTAGGGCTTCCGACTCCCGTAGCTCCGGCCCCCGGTCTGACCGCTGTCCTTCCCGGGCCCGCTCTCATCCTCCCCCGGTCGCGGTCAAGTCATCCTCGGGTTCCTCTACTCTACTGCCTGTTAAGACCTCCAGGCCTTCTTCATCTTCTTCCAAGGCCTTGCCGAGGTCAGGGGACCACCACCACCACAAGTCCAGCTCCCACCACGGCTCCCGATGTCCGGTCATTCTCCTTGCCCCCGCCACCCCAGCAGAAGACCAAGGAGCTGACATCGCTCAAAAGGGCGTCGGACCCGACGTCGGCCCACCCGACGTTGGCCAAGCAACACCGGTCCCGGGACCTGACGACTGCCCGACGCCCGTCGCCGGTCAGGCCTTCTCCACCACAGACGCTGGCCGGGGGACCGACGCCCGACCCAGTAAAGAGAGGAATACCTATGCCACCTACCGACGTCGGCCAGGAGGCGCTTACGGAGGAGGAGTTGACTCAGCCCGAAGACCAGGTGGGCGAACCCGGTCCTGTCAAACCCCCCAGGGAACCCTCCCCTGAACCAGAGACCCCTGAGGAGCCGATGCTGGAACCCAAAGACCGACCACTGGCGCCCCGTCTGTCGTCGGGCCTCAGTATTTCAGAGGTCAAGGAGTTATTCACCTACTGGTGGGATACCATAAAGAAGGACATGGTTCTCACACCTCCTCCTCTTCCTCCTCCTCCTCCACCCGTGACTCCACTGGCCCCAGCGCCCCCCACCCCATCCGGGGCAGCAGGCCGAGTACCTTCCCCCCAGGAGCCTGCAGAATCTCCTAGGGGCAGACCAGATAGGAGGAGACCTCTGTCCAGATCTTCTTCAGGGTCACCCAGCCCCAAGAGACCCAGTAGACGCCGCCACTCACCTTCGACGGAGGACTTGGGATCGGACTTCTCAGACGGATCCAGATCCCCTTCTCCCATCAGCGTCCCCTCACCGGACCCACATGAGCTCCCAAGATCTCCTCCGGATGACCCATCGTTCTCGGAGATTATGAGGCATATTCAAGAGAACATGGGCTGGGACGCTGAGGAACTTGACCCCGAGAGGCTACACCTTGCACGATATCTTCGGCAAAAGGACCCAAAGCCTGTGGTGGTGCCACCCTTGGTGGACACTTTCATGGATGTCACCAAGGCAGCGTGGAAACGTCCACACTTGCTCCTGGCGATGCCGAAGAAGGCTGGCCGCCTGTACAAGGCCCCTAGGGAGGACCAGTACTTGGCATTTCATCCTCTGGCTGATTCCCTGGTCATCACAGCCTCACATGACCAGTCTCAGAGGCCGCAACATCTGAGCACCCTGCCACCAGACCCAGAGTCCAAGCAATTGGACGCAGTGGGCAGGCGCACGTATGCAGCTGCTATCTGTGCCATTAGGTCTCTCAACTATCTTACCCACATGGTCCACTTTCAGAATGCCTTGTGGGAGCAGGGACTAGACCTGGCAGAAAAGATGCCAGAAGGTGAGCAGAAGGAAGAGTTGCTTCAGCTCCTCCGCATGGGTTCAGACGTGGGAACCCAGGTGCTGCGAGCCGCGTATGATTCCGCGGACTCCTCAGCCAGAGCGGCAGCCTCGGGCGTATGCCTCCAGAGACACTCATGGCTTTGTGTCTCCGGATTTACCCCGGACGTCCAGAAAAACATTCTGGACGCCTCGTTCCATGGAGAAGTTCTTTTGGTGAGTCTTCCGAGAAGGTTCTCACCAAACTTCAAGAGGCCGGGAAGGCGGTGCGGTCTGTCCAAGCCATGTACAGACCCAGGCTTGGTTCCTTTCGTAGGAACCAGAGCCGTTTTTGCGGCTGGATGCAGAGACAACAGTCCCGCACTGGCCCGCAACAGAGGGGCTCCTTCTCCCGGAGAGCCCAGGGGAAGTCGTCTGCAGGCCGAGGCCAACGCCCTGCCATGTTGGCCCATTCTGCAGGACCCATAGCCACCACAGCATGACTCCTTCCTGGCCCCCGCCCCTCAGGATCAACGGGACAGCAAGGTCGGGATTCATATTGAGGACCACCTGCCAGGGTGGCAGTCTATTACCACCGACAGGTGGGTTCTTCAATTAGTCGAACAAGGCCACTTTATAGAATTCGTGGACAAGCCACCCACAAGGCCTCCTCTGCTCTCCCGTTACTCGGGTCAGCACAGTTCGCTCATCAGGCAAGAAGTACTCGTGCTTCTACAAAAAGGAGCGGTGGAGAACGTCCCGGAGAACCAGAGAGAAGCCGGCTACTATTCCCACTTCTTTCTGGTTCCAAAGAAAACGGGGACCTCCATCCAATATCGGACCTCAGAGACCTCAACATGTCGGTCGCCTACAAACGTTTTCGCTTGGTGACCCTCCAAGGGCTCATTCCCATGCTGAGGAAGGATGCCTTTCTAGCGTCTCTGGACATGCAGGACACCTACCTGCACATGGCCGTAGCTCAACTGCACAGGAGGTTCCTGCGCTTCGAGTTCCTCGGCCACCACTTTCAGTTCCGGGCTCTTCCTTTTGGACTGTCATCAGCCCACAGGGTCTTTACCAAGTGTATGGCAGTCATGGCAGCGTCTCTAAGGAGACAGGGCCACTATGTGTTCCCGTACCTAGATGACTGGCTTCTCATGGCCGCCTCCAGAGAGGCGCTGTTGTTGGCCATCCAGAACACCCAAACACTTTTTCAGTCACTAGGCATTCTTATCAGCTTTGAGAAGTCTCTCCTGGTACTGTCCCAGAAGCTGCAGTTCATAGGCGCAGTTCTGGACACCATCCAAGGGAAAGCTTTTCTTCCCGAGGACAGAGCGGAGCGCATCAGGTCCCTCATCAGGGACCTCTCAGCGAAGAAGACTGTCCCCGCCAGACTGGTCCTTCGCCTGCTCGGACACATGGCTGCGGCCATTCCAACCATCCCTATGGCAAGGCTCCACATGCGGGTGACCCAGTGGATGCTAAAAGTGCAATGGGACCAAAGGCAAGATCACATGCAGCAGCCGGTCAGAATCACGAAGGCTGTGATTCGGGACTGGCAATGGTGGCTAGACCCAGGGACACTCTCTGTGGGTGTTCCGTTTGCAGCGCCGTCCCTGGAGGTAATCCTCTCCACAGACGCCTCAGGGCTGGGATGGGGAGCACACCTGAATGGGGTGAGGTCCCAGAGAACGTGGACCCCTCAGGAAGCTCACCTCCATATCAACATTCTGGAGATGAGGGCGGTCCTTTATGCCCTGCAGGCCTTCCAGTCAGAAATCCCACCGAGTACTCTTCTGCTTCAAACAGACAATACAGCGTGATGTATTACCAACAAACAAGGAGGCACACACTTACCCCTTTACAGGAAGCTATGAGAGTGTGGATTGGGTATCCGACACAGCGAGCCTGATTGCAGTTCACGCTCCTGGAGTGGACAACACAATCGCAGACGGCCTGAGTCATTCCCAGGCCAGAGTCCACGAGTGGGAACTTCTTCAGGAGGTAGCAGAGGATCTGTTTCTTCGATGGGGCACTCCAGAATTGGACTTGTTCGCTTCCCCATCCAACGCAAAACTGCCCAATTTTTGCTCATTAGATCCAGGGCCTGGTGTTTTTTGGCGAGACGCGTTGTCCCTCTCCTGGGTGGACAGATTCCTCTACGCTTTCCTTCCCTTCCCGTTGATCCAGAGAGTTCTTCTCAAGCTTCGCAGGGAGCATGCAACAATGATCCTGGTAGTGCCTTTCTGGCCAGACAGATCTGGTTCCCCATGCTGACCCAATTGTCCTGGGAACCTCCACTCCCGTTGCCCTTCAGCTCCCACCTGCTGTCTCAAGAGGGGGGTTCGTTAGTCCATCTGGACTTATGCTCACTGAATCTGCATGCTTGGCTCCTTGAGACATAGCCATTATGCGACACGGGGTTTCGCAAGAGGTGGCAGAAGTCCTTTCTGCCACCAGAAAGCCAGCAACGCATGCGACGTATGCCATGAAATGGCACCGGTTTTGCCTGTGGTCTCAGGCACGCGGCCTCTCCCCTTTAGATTGCCCAGAGAAATCAGTTCTGGAATACCTGCTCTCCCTCTTCCACTCAGGCCTTGCCTACTCCTCGATTAAAGTTCACCTCTGTGCGATTTTGGCCTACCACTACCCTATAGGTCAACGCACAGTGGCACAACTTAATGCCTCTCGTGATTTCATGAGGGGGGGTGTTACACCTTAGGCCACCCATCAAGGATCCCGTCCCTCCTTGAGACCTACTCTTCATCCTGGAGCAGCTCACGCTGCCCACTTTTGAACCTGCCGCAGATTGCGAGCTGCGTTTTCTGTCATGGAAAACGTTATTTTTGGTTGCTGTCACGTCAGCAAGGAGAATTTCTGAGCTACACGCTCTTATGTGTAAGGAACCTTATTGAATTTTCCACCAGTACAGAGTGTCTCTGAGGGCGAATCCTAAATTCCTGCCTAAGGTGGTCTCAGCCCTTACCCTTAATCAGGATATCGATCTGCCGGTGTACTTCCCCAGGTACACCAATAGAGGAGAGGCATTGCTTCACACCCTAGATGTTCACCGCTCTTTAAGATACTACTCGACCAGGACCAAACAGCATCGCAGCTCCGAGCAGCTGTTTATTTCTTCGCTGAGAGGATGTTGGGCCAACCAGTCTCAAACAGACCCTTTCCGCTGGCTTGTCCAGTGCATTTCATTTGTTACAACAACAAACAGAAGCCTTCCGGGCTGGTTTGGGAACCACTTGACTGGGGGTGGCTACTTCCTTCGCAGCACTGCGGAACGTCTCCACCTCGGCCATTTGTGCTGCAGCTACTTGGAGCTCAGTGCACACCTTCATCAGGCATTACAGCCTAGACATTGCCTCACGGCGAAGAGCAGGTTTCGGCCTTGCCGTCCTACAGGGTCTCCTGTCCTAGAGTCAGGATTTTTCAAGATCTCTCCGTTATGCCTCCTCCCAGAGTGCCTAGAGGCGCTATTGCTTGGGAATCAGTCCTAATGGTGTAACCTGCTGCAAGAGCTGTATCTCGAAGTAAGATAGTACAGTTACGTAAGAACTTACCGTAACAGTAGATCTTCGAGAACAGCTCTTGCAGCAGGTACCTTCCCGCCCACCATTCCCCCTTGGAGGAGGTAAGGCCTAACCAGACTTTGGCAGGAGCTTACACTCTTTCTTCTTCCGATGGTCGATCCTCGGTCTCCACTTCTGATGTCTTCCAGTGGCCGGGAGTCTCTGGCGGGAGAACTGAGGATTCTGGCAGGACCACCTCCTTATGTACTACGTCCGACTTGGGGGGGCGGGACCGACGTCGGGGGCGGTCCCTGCTGAAGACTGCTAGCTAGAAGATTTCCGTGGGGTCCTGATGCCTGCCGGCTTCAGACCTAATGGTGTAACCTGCTGCAAAAGCTGTTCTCGAAGATCTACTGTTATGGTAAGTTCTTACGTAACTGTACTTTCTGGCCTCTGATGATGGTGGTGGGAGGTGCTGATGGGCACAGAACCATTTTTTCAAACATGCATGTCAGTCCACTGGGTCCCTGCCATGCTCCTGTGGTTGGTCGCTGATTTTCAATGGTGAGATGGGCTGGGAAGACTGATACACGTGCTGTAAAAAATGGCTGTGGCCTCTGGTGATGTAGGGGGGTGGTGCTGAAACAGGATGGACTTGAAATCCTTATTATATCTCAAGTTCAAATCTTTCTTTTTTTTTACTAAAACCATGTGATTAAAATATGGCAATTGCTGGAGGATTTGCTGTACATATTTATTAGGGATAGCACAGACGTGATGCAGGTATCTCATTCTTAGTGGAGGTCTGCTTTTATTCACTTTTATAACCAGGTTGAATGAGGTATAGGCAGGGGTGTAGTCAGTGATTTCAGATCTGCACACCAAGTGGACTCACTGCTACCCCCCCCGTTAGGATGATCTATACCCCCCCCCAGTGTGTAGCCAGACAATATACAAATGTACATCAGGACCGTGTTTGTTGCCTCATTTGGCACAATAAATACAACTTTTGTATCTCATGACAATGGTTGTTGCCATGCATGGGTAAATACAAATGCCATGCATTGCTCCCTAAGACACCCACATACCAGCCCAGAACCTGTAAAGTTGTATTGTCCTTGCGATGCAAACAAAGTATTAGTGACCAGTTCTTCTAGTTTCAACTCCTATGAATAAAATTACAGAAAGGTTCAGTATTTTCTTTGTTAGTTTTCATGGAAAAAGGAAGCAGTTCAGAGCCTATTTGCTACCCCCTTAAATAAAATTGCACACCATGGGGCTTAAAGCAGCAGTACTATGTAAAAAAAAAATCTGCGCTTTTTCGACTGTTTATTTCCTGTGGTCTATTGAGCATGTCCCTGGTACTTTTTCCTGCCGGCATTGTACTATTTCCCCATAATCTGCTTAGTTGTCCTTTGTTTTTGTTTACATTTCTGCTGACCACCATGTTGACAGCAGCAGTAAAAGATGGGCAGACAGGCGGGCGCCGTATTTTCTCTGGATCTACAGAACATTGAAATCTATAATTTCCTGGATAGGCAGTACCGCTGCTTTAAATGACTTGCTCAGCGTCACACCGCATGCTAATAGCTGTGTGGGATCTGAACCTGGAAATCCTGGTTCCCACATCTTTGCTATAACCACTATTGACACACGCTGCCTCTTTAAATAATTAATTTTTATGTTAGCTTGCGCGCATGCACAAGAAACATGTTGCGGCAGCTTGCTGCAGAAGCTGGTTGAGGAGGTGTGGCACTGTTATGGCCAGTGCCCCCATTGCCTTTTGAAGCTTGGTCTGCTTTCCTCAATAGGGTGGCACGCTGCTGCTGACACTAGTTCAGCCAGCATGCCACCACCTTGAAACATTTTAGACACTGCAATCAGGGGCTGCCTCGTCATTGCAGCATCAGCCATTCTGCTGCAATGAGGGAGCGGCCCGTCATTGCATGGCGGTACCTAGCATGCCCCCGACCCAGTTTGCCAATGGGGAGCCCAGTCCCCATTGGCATAATGTCTCCACCCCCAAATTTCTGTTGTATGCTGAGGGGGTGCCCAGTCCCCCCAGCATCATGCCCTCATCTTCTTTGCCTATGGGACGCCCAGTCCCCATTGGCTTCAGTCCCCCCTTCCCAGTTGAATTTGCTGGACGGGAGCCACTCCCCTGTTGGCACAATGTCTCCAATTTGTTGTCTGCTGGCAAGGGTGCCCAATCCCCCGGCCTCCCCCAGTATGTGCCAATGGGGGTGCTCAATCCCCTGCCAGCTACAGGCCCCCCTCCAACCACTCAGGTGGCATGCTGGGAGCCCACCCTAGCGTGCCAAATGTCCCTAAAAAACAAAACAAAAAAACAGTCCTGAAATTTTTTTGGTTTTTGTTACCCCTGTAAACCAGAAAACGGTCCCTCGTTGAGTCCGTGACCCTGCCACCAACCTGCACCCACCCTCTGTGCACCCTGCCTCCCCACACCCACCCTCACCCCATACTTGCCTCCGGAGCCCAGCGTGACGATCTTCGGTAGACCGGAACACGTCTACACTCTTCAAAGCTGACTTCGAACTGAAGAAATGCTGTATAATGGCATAAATAGGGTTTTTTCAACTTTGGTGCATATCTCAGGCATTTTGGGGAATTTTGATACCAAATTTTCAACATGGGGTTATTGGTACCCCTCCTCATGAAGTCAGCCACTGTCATGGGATTATTCAGTCCCGAAAGGTGATTTCACAGTCACTGCACGGAATCACCTTTCGGGACCAAGTAACGAGACAACAGTGCCAGTGTTCATGAGGTGGGGTCTCAAAAGCCTATGTTGCAAATCTGGTGGAAAAATCAAAAAATGCCAGTTTTATTGAAGGTGTTATGCGTGTTTGCTACACACGCTCGTAACTTTGCGAATCTGCAATATTTTCACTCCAGATTTTTAACATTGGCATTTTTCTGCACCTCCTAATGAACAGTACAGCTGTCATTTTTCACATCCCGGACTAAATGTGTTTTCACACTTCCGGCACAGAATAGCACGGTCGCTGTGGGAAATCAGTCTTTAGGACACATTAAGAAAATCAGAGTGACACTGTTCATGAGCAGAGGTCCTAAAATGCCTATGTTGAAAATTTTGTGATGAAAGTCCATAAAATGACTGTGTTACGAGCATGCGTTGCGCAGTCTCCATGCACCCTTGTAACTTCGCAAATCTGTAATATTTTCACACCAGATTTTCAACACTGGCATTTTTTCACACTTCCTTATGAAGAGTGCAGCTGTTATTTTTCACATCCTGGCCGAAATGTGTTTTCGCACTTCCGGCGCAGAATAGCACAGTCGCTTTGGGAAATCAGTGTTTGGGACAGATTAAGATTGAGCGAGCAAGAGAGGGGGAGTGAACGAGCTCAACTGAGCTCTGCTGGGACTTCTGCAGATTTCTTTGTGGGCAGAAGAAGGTGCCAATGCAGGCAGTAGCCCAGTACAAAAGGGAAGCCTGCAGCACCGGGAGAAACAGAACAAGTGAGTGAGAGGGGGGAGTGACCAAGCTCAATAGAGCTCTATCGGGACTGCTGTGGATTTTTTTGTGGGCAGAAAAAGGTGCCAATGCAGGCAAGAGCCCAGTACAAAAAGGCAGCCTGCAGCGCCGGGAGAAACAGAATGAGTGAGTGAGAGAGGTGGGGAGTGAGCGAATTCAGTGGAGCTCTGTCGGGACTGTTGCGAATTTCTTTGTGAGCAGAAAAAGGCACCAATGAAGGCTGGAGCCCAGTACAAAAGGGCAGCCTGTAGTGCTGGGAGACAGAATGAACGAGTGAGAGGGGGGCAGTGAGTGACCTCAACGGAGCTCTGTCGGGGCAGCTGTGAACTTCTTTGTGGGCAGAAAAAGGTGCCAGTGCAGGCAGGAGCCCAGTACAAAAGAGCAGCCTGCAGCGCCAGGAGAAACAGAATGAGCGAGTGAGAGAGGGGTAGTGAGCGAGCTCAGTGGAGCTGTGTCGGGACTTCAGAGTTGTCCCACCCTCCTGCCCAGGGTCCTCTGTGGTCCTATATTGCAGCAGGGTCTCTGGAGTGGACACAAACTAATGATTGGATACGTTTAGAATTGCTGTAATAATACAGATTTAGTAGTTCTGTTTATTTCTCTAACTGAGCTAAGTACTGAGCTATACTGTTAGGATTGCTGTAATAATACATATTTATTTGTTCTGTTTATTTCCCTAACTGAGCTGAGTAATACTTGGAGTGCAATAGGATTTCTAACTGGGCTAAGTGAAACTATATGAGAGCTGAGAACAAAAAGTATGGTAGCTGAGTGGTGAAAAATAGACAAGGAGGCTTTAGGATTGCTACAGTAATACAGTATCTAATGGATGAGATTTGAGACTGAATTAACCCAGTCGGCAAGGGGCAGTAGGGGGACTAGTGTGGGGGGGGGGACAGGAATTTGAGTAAACAGGGGCCTAACAGTTGTAGTAGGGTACAGAAGCTGGGAGTAAGAGCCCGTAACATAAGATGGGGGCCAAAATGGGGCAGGTGCCACATGTCAATAGGGCGGGCATCTTTGGAAGGGTGGTGGGGTGTATAGAGTGTGGATCTGCTATGCTCCTGGACTGGGCCTGGAGGATGGGGGGATGTATGGTCTGTAGATGACTGGTTAGTTTGAGGGAGGAACTGTGGCATTTAGGGAGGAGTCTAAATGGCAGGGCAGATGAGTATAGTAGGCATCCGGGGGGGAATAGGAGATAACAAAGGGGGATGGGGGAAGAACAACTAGGAAGTGAAACCGACCCCAGTATCAGAGGCACTAACAAAAAGACAGGAAAAGGGAGGGGGTGCCCGAGGCGAGGGGCCTCCTGTTGGGGGAAGAAGACACCACGAGGAGTACCAGGGAAGAGAGCAGATGGCTGCGGGTAGGGAGGGACCAGGGGTGGCATGGAGGGGAACAAGTAGGAGGGGAGAACTGATAAGGGGAAGTGATGTAGGAGGGGGTATCGACTAGGAATAGATTTGAACCTCTGCTATGGGAGGGTGGGAGCAGGAACATACTGAAGGGGGAGGACAAGCTGGGCATAAGAGGGATGGCAACAGGTAGGGGAAGAGATAGTGAGGATAAAAGGGTAGAAGGGGGGCTAGTAAGGAAGGAGGGGGTGGTGACTGAATGAGAGAAGGTTACTGGAAGGGGGAAGGATGGGAGAGGCATCACTATCAGAGTAGAAGAGAATGGAGGCTCTACATCGACAAAAGTGAGGATAAGAGAGGGGTTGGAAATCAGCAGAGGAGGAGGGGAGGTCAACATGGGAAGCCCAGTAGGAAGTAGTCAGGCTGGGAAGGGGTTCAAGGGGGATGGGAGGAATAAGGTAGAGAAAAGGGGTGAGGTGGATATAGGGGGTACAGCTACAGAAGTCACAGAGGGTGCAGCTGGCGGGGGTAAGGGGCAGGGAAGAATGCATACCGGGGTGGTGGAAGGGGCAGTAGAAGGGAAAAGGGGTAAGTGACAGGGGGGTACTCCATCCTGGGGGATTCTGTACTGAAATGGGTGAGATGGGGCGGAAAGGAGAAAGGCACAGCCATATTTAGGTTGAAGCTGTCCCCAGGTTGACTGCAGGAGGGGCAGGGCAGGCACTGTTCAAGTGTGCAGCGAAAGGGAGGAAGAAACCTCATTTAGTGTTGCATGTGGGTAGAAACGACTTGGCGGGGGAGATTGTGGAAGTAGTGAGGGGAAGGCTCGAGTAGTTGGGCAGGCAGTGTGAGGGGGGGGGAGTCGGTGGCATTCTTGGAGGTACTGCTGGTACCATGTGCAAGCATGGGGAGGAAGGGTAGGCTTGAGGAGTTCGATGAGTGGCTGAGGGATTGGTGCCACACCAAACATTATGGGTTAGTGACTATCTGTGGTAGGGTCTGGGGGAATAGTGACTTGTAGGCGGGGGAGAGGGTACACTTGAGCAGGAAGGGGAAGGGAGTATTAAAGGCAGCATTCCTGCTGTCCCACTGGTGCTGAGGGTTGAGGCGCTGGACGCCACACCTCTCATCACATTGGCGACCTGGGTTTGGACGTGAGCCCGGACTGCCAGGGGGCGGCAGAGGAGGGATAGGATTGAGCATCCGGAGGACTGCTCTCCTGTCCCAGGGTGGGATCCAAGGACCCACCGCTCTGTAGCATTCCCTGGTGACGACTGGGGGCACTACTAGAGCGGTGTAGTAAAGGGGGCGGAGTGTGGCGGACGTTGGCAAGCTGTGCCTAAGCGTCATTGCAAACCTGCACTCTGCAAAGGGGAGAAAAGTGGAAAATGGGCTATGGTCGGGCAGCATGAGCTTCCGACCTCTGCTGTCTGCCCTGAATGGTACCTTCTCAACTGGATGCTGCTCTGGTGGGTCGAGCTGGGAAGCTCTTCACCACCCCGACATGAGGGGTTACCCATGGAGGTGAGGAGGTTGGCCTGATGTCAGGGGCAGGGCTGGGGGGTTGGTCAGGATGACCAAGCTAACCGCAACCCGGAAAGAAAATATGTACAGGAAAAAAAAGGCAGGATTAGAGGGGTATATCTCTACTAAGGTGTATTTAAACTAGTTGGAGGGTGGGGTGGCCAAAAGACAGGTTGGTAGAAAGGTCCGGACAGGGGAGCCTAATGAGCTCACCGCCCTAGATATAAGTAAAGGCGGAGGCACAGTAACCCTGGAAGGGGCAGGCAGAGTGGTCTGAGTGTAACACAGAAGGCACCACCACCCAGTAAGAATAAGGAGGAGAAAGGATGCAGACTACTAGGAGGAGGGACACAGGCGAAGGAGAAGAAGAGTGAGGAGAAGGAGGGGTACAGGTGAAAGGTGGTCTGACTAAATAGATAGAGAACTGGTTACAGGGAAGGGTGCAGCGGGTGGTGGTGGTGGGGTAGCTTTTGCCACCCAGAGCAGTGACAAATGGGGTGCCGCAGAGCTCAGTGCTTGGCCCAGTGCTATTTGGGCTCTTCATCTCCGATACAGCACACGGAGTGGGGAGCAGGGTTAGTCTGTTGGCACATTATACCAAACTGGGGTGGTGGTGGACAAAGAGGACGGATGGCAAAAACTGCAGGGGGGCCTAACCAAACTAGAGACATGGGTGGTGGAGTGGTAGCTAGGATTCACTGCAAAGAAGTGTAAGGTGATGAACTTCAGGGCTAAGAACCAGAAGAGGAACTATTAGTTGGGGATCAGAGAGGAGGAGGAGAAGGACCTAGGGGTGTTGGTAACTGGGAGCATGAACAACTCGGCCCTGTGCAGAAAAGCAGCAGTGGAGGCAAACAGGATGCTGGGGTGCATCACATTGGGGTTCTCATCCAGACACAGGGATATGATCCTATCTCTACAGATCATTGGTCACACCACAGCTAGAGTACTGTGTGCAATACTGGAGGCCATACCGGAGGACAGATAGAAAGTTACTGAAGGGGGTGCAAAGGAGGGCACCAAAAATGTCAAAGGGGGTGGAAGGAAAGGAATATGAAGTTAGGCTGAAGGAGCTGAACATGTACACACTGGAGGAGAGGAGGGATGGGGGGGTATGATTGAAGTGTTTAAATACCTAAGGGGTAAATAAACCTAGCACTGAGAGGGTGTTTAAACTGAGGAGTGGAAGAGACATGAGAGGGCACGGACTAAGGTTGGAAGGGGGATGTTTCAAGAGGGAAATGAGGAGGCACTACTTCTCTGAGAGGGTGGTGTCCAGCTGGAATGCACTGCCAGACAGGGTGGTAACATGTAGGACACTCAATAGCTTTAAGGAGGAGTGGGATGAAGCAAAAGGAAGAGTCGGAGCAGCAGGGACTGGGGCAAGTGGGGGAGGAACTGAGGGGGAGGAGGCTGAGCCAGCTGCAATCTAGGGTGCTAGCTGCACACAGGTGCAGACTTACATAGACCGATTGGTGTGTTCTGCTGGCAGATTTGTATGTTCATATGTTTGTATGCATGTTCGTATGTAAAATCACAGTAACTCTGTACATGAGCAGAGGTCCTAAAATGCCTTTGTTGAAAATTTGGTGACAAATGTCCATATAATGACTGTGTTATAAGCGTGCGTTCTGCAGTTTCCACGCACCCTTGTAACTTTGCACATCTGTAGTATTTTCATTCCAGATTTTCAACATTGCCATTTTTCCGGAAACATTGCCATTTTTTCAGACTTCCTTATGAACAGTACAGCTGCCATTTTTCATATCCTGCCCGCAATATGCATTTACATGTCTGGTGCAGAATACCGCGGTTGCTGTGGGAAATCGACGTTCAGGACAGATTAAGAAAATCATAGTGACAGTGTTCATGAGCAGAGGTCACAAAATGCCTGTGTTGAAAATCTGGTGAAATAATTCCACTAAATTACTGTGTTACACACATGCATTGCGCAGTTTCCAAGTACGCTCAGAAGTTTCAGCATTTTTAATATTTTCACTACAGATTTTCAGCACTGCCATCTCTTCACAGCTCCCTATGGATGGTACAGCTGTCATTCTTCACATCCTGCCCGATCTGTGTTTTCATACATCTGGCGCACAATGGCACGGTCGCTGTGGAGACTCAAATTGTGGGACAAATTGCAAAAATCACACTGCCACTGTTCATGAGAAGAGGTCCCAAATCCTTTCATGAGGTTGGGGCCACAAAATGGCCATGTTGAACATTTGTACTGCAAATACCAACAAATGCCTGGGGCGTTATGGTTTCTAACCATAACGTCCCAGCCTGTATAGACTGACGGCCATCAGGGGTGTGCCTTTTGATTGCTGACTGTAATGCTCATGCCATTCCAACCCCACCCCTCCACCCTGCAGCCAGTGACAGGCATCGAGCTGTGCCTTGGACTCTTTGGCCCCAGAGTTCACCCCATTCTCCTATATTGCACCCATTTCAGCATATGTCCTTATGAAGTGGGGTGACTATAAAGCCAAACACCCTAAAGCACACCTCAACACTTGTCAGTGTCGGCAGGATAGGGTGAGGTGAAATGGCATGAACGTTATGGGTGAGAACCCAAACTCATACTCCAATGCCTGTCTGTCTTTGCAGGGCGGAGGTGGGGTTGGCTTGTAGTTCAATATTTCACTGCCATTCCTACTCTGCATCTGTCTAGCTCCTACATTTCCAGTGCTAATACTGGCAAGCAAACATTCCGCATTGACAAATGCTTGTTTTAATTAGTTCAGAATTAAGGAAAATGTGGAGTGCATTTGGTTTGTACGAATACACAGAATTTTTTCTTGCATACACTTTGTTCTCTGCTTGGGCTGTATATGTTAGTGTGTGGTTGGGAAATCCAGTTGGTTTCTGTAAGTGGAAATATTGTGAGGCTGAAACCTGAAGGACCCTTGTTGTGTGTGCATGTACGGTGTTTTTAAGCATAGCATTTTCCTGTCTTGGAACACAGTATAATAACACTGTGGTGCCAGAAAGACTGACATGTGTTGTGGGTGTGGCTTGGAGTCATTGGCCGTAATGCTCATGCCATTTCACCTCCACCCCCACCATGCAGCCACTGACAGGCATCAAGGTGTGCCTTGGACTGTTCGGCCCTAACGTTCACCCCATTCTCATATACTGCACCCATCTCTGCTTATTTCCTTATGGAATGGGGTAAGTTTAAGGGGTGAAGACCCCAAGGCACACTGTGATACTTGTTAGTGTCTGCAGGGTGGGGTGAGGTGGAATGGCATCAACATTATGGCCGATGACCCAAAGGCGCACCCTAACGCCTGTCAGTCTCTGCAGGGTGGAGATGCGGGTTGGCATTAGTTAAATTCTTCACTGCTATTCCTATTATGCAACTCTCTAACTCATGCAGTAACAATGCCAGTACCAGCAAGCAAACATTCTGCATTGACAAATGCTTGTTTTAGAATGTGATTATGCTAAACAATTTTGGATCTGGTTGGCCATTAAGTGGAAGGAGTCCCTCTTTGACTCCATCTCTTACACAACCTTAATGTATGGGGAATATATAGGTGGTTAGGGAAAATTTCATGCTGAAACATTATTCAGTTTTTTCTGTCATCAGGTATTATCTGTGGCAATCTAGATGTATGTGGGTCACATAGCAGAGGGTAATAAAATATTGAAAAATATTCAGTTATCATTAGACTGTAGTACAAGAAGACTATAAAAAATGTATGTCTGAGAAGGTGAAACAATTATGGGTAAATTGAGACTACTGGTTAAATCTTAGTGATGTAGTAATTGGAATATGTTTCTTCTCTGTGTTATTAAGATCTGTGTGTTTTATATTTTTGCTATGTAGTCCTTTTTACTCAATTACAATTCCCCTACTCTTTTCGAGAAGTGCCATGGGATCTTTGACATCCACCTGAACTACCACCGGAACAGGCAGATGGGACCTCGGTTTAACATCTCATCTGAAAGATGGCACCTCAGGAGTGCAGCACTCCCCTCATGCTGCACTACAGTGTCAGTATTGGGATTTAACCCAGGTGCCTGGTGTGGGGACAGAACCCACAGCCTTCTGATCTACCAGCCTCAGAGGCAAGTGTGCTACCTGCCTGAGCCACTGACACAGATATCAATGTTTTGGTCTCACTGGACCTGAAGTGTCCATTAGGAGATCTTCATACATAACCTGGCCAAGGGAACCATGGAGAATGGACACTGCCGTAAGACCCACGAGACATAGAAACATCCTGGCGGGAAAATACATGGAAGAAAGAACCAGGCTGACCTGCTCCCTTAGGGTGACTGCTCTGTCCTGGGGTGAAAGGCTCTGCACTGGACTGTGTCCAACATCACTCCAATGAATTGAAACTTCTGGGAGGGGAACTAGGGATGACTTGAGATAACTGACCATGATTCCCAGATGAGGAAAAAAGTTCCAATGTGGAGAAGAAAGATTCCTGAAGGCCGGCCCTGGATGGGGTCACTAACAGCCAGTCATCCAGTTAAGGAAACACCACAAAACTCCGGTGGCATAAAGCAGCTGCCACCACTGCTAGGCACTTGGTGATGAGCCTGGGTGCCAAGGAAAGGCCAAAGGAGAGAGCTGTGAATTGGAAGTGCTCCCCCTGGAAAAGGAAATGTGGAAAACAGCAGTGGCCTGGGAACACCGGAATATGAAGATAGGCATCTTGCATATCCAGCACACAAAGCCAGTGGTCTTTCTGTAGAAGGGGCAGAAGACCCTGTACAGTCAGCATGTGAAACCTTTTTGTACTCGACAAAAAGGTTCAGCCTGCTGAGGTCTGGAATGGGTCTGAGGTTGCTCGTCATCTTGGGAACCAGGAAGAAGTGGGAGTAAAACCCTTTTCCTCTTTGGAATGGAGGGACTGGCTCTATGGCTGACTTTTGTCTTAGAGCCAAGATTTCCTCCCAGACCAGGATTGCCTGGCTCAGAGAGTATCGAGATCAACCTGGGGATTAGTTTGGAGGCAACTCCAGAAATTCTAAGGTGTGCCCTTTTGAAATGAGTTGCAAGATCCAAGTGTCTGAGGTGATACCCTTCCACTCCTGCACATGGAGGGTGAACCTTCTTCCCACCAGCTCCTTGAGGGGTGGAGGAAAAGTGGGAGGGAGTTGCAAGTCAGAAAGTGGAGGGACGAGAGGGAGGAGGTCCTCCGACTGCTCTCTTGTGTTTTGGAGGCAGCTGGGGAGGTGAAGGAGGAACCTGTAGCCTTTCTTTTGCTTTGGCGCCTGTTAAAGGGCTGTTTACCTTGCCTCTGGGTCTTCTGCCAAAAGGGCTGCTTTTTCTGAAAGCCTGACTGGTACATGGACTTCACTTATCTCAGAGCCTGCCCACTCTCCTGGAGACCTGTGATAATGTCCTTGGTGTCTCCCCCAAAAAGAACTGAACCCCTAAAAGGGGCATCCTGGATTGCCACCTGGACATTGTTGGAGAGTCTAGAGATGTGTAGCCAAGCATGCTGTCTAAGGGAAACAACAGTGTTGGAGGAATGGGCCACTGCATCTACTGAGTTGTATGTAGCCCTGAGCACGTACCTGCTTGAGATTGTGGAAAGGTGCAGGTCTTTAGTGAGTTCCTCCTTAAGATCTGAGGCCTTCATAGACTGGATACAGGCCTCGAGCTTGGCCATGGTAGCTTTCTGAAAGAAGACCATGTGCGCCACGTAGTTGAGGGATGGGATGGCACACTTAGAAAAGGAATAAACTTTTAAAAATCAAAGAGGTGGTGTGTAAACCATACATTTTATTTTTCTACATGATACATACATGTGATATCTCCCTCTTTTCGCAGGAGACTCCTGTTTTTTTGACTGAACTCCCTCTCTCCCGGGAAACAAAATCTCCTGCTTAAGTAAATTTCTGTCCAAAATATCCATTTATGTTTTTTGGGCAGATAAAGACACAAAAAAAGTAAATTAGTGATGAACAATGAAAGTGATAACTTTGTATAACTAGTTGTTTATTCTTTTTAGTGCTTATTCTTGACAAAATGAAATATATTAAATTTTTGTAATGATTTTTTTCTTATTATTTGACACCATTTAAGGACAAACTCATGATGTTACAGCATCTCCCTACTAGCAGGCCAATCTCCCTCTTAAGTAAGTTGGACATATCACATATATGTGATATGTTTCTTTCTATCCAAGGTCCTTTGGATTATGAGGAGGGATTATGAATAATGGGAATCAGAACATGAATATCGCGCATAAAAGGAAACATCTGAATGAACTTGTTTTTGTGTATTATGTTCGACTCTCACCTCTTTGATTTGCATATGTTAAATGAAATCACTGTGATTGGTGCATAGTTAAACATCTGAATGATTTAATTGGTGCTATTGTTAAGTGGTATTACTGGTGGGGGTATATATTACAAGTTTGAAATGTAATTCACTATCTCTGAAGATGCCTGAGTGGTTGGGTGAAACGTAAGCTGACCCAATTATTGTACTGCCATTGCTTCGAGAGTAAAGAAGAAGGAAATGAGGAACTAACACTCGTGTGTGTGTGTGTGTGTGTGTGTGTGTGTGTGTGTGTGTGTGTGTGTGTGTGAGTGTGTAGGTGTAGTTTTATTCTACCTTTCTGCTAAGCAGGAGTGAGTGCTCTTCATGAACTGTATCTTGTAAGTCCCTTGGAGCTAGCACCACCATTCCTGTGGTCACCACAATGCTAAAACATAAGTACTTTTTTTGGTGAAGCACAGGTCTGGACTTAAAAACCTACAGAGCGATGCACGGTTACTCTCAAGTGAAATTTATAACCATGGAGCAGTTAAATGTTACGAGCAACAATCAGCAGGGCTCGGAAGGAGTGAATTTCTTCTCTACCTTATTTTCTGAGGAGCCGGTAGATAATCCTATACTGCAAGCTGCCCCAGACCCTATGTAACTAGACTGGTGAAGTGAATGCAGGGACATAAGAAAACACCATTAGGAATGCATTCTGCACACTTGAAGAACTAGTGACCCGAAGCCATAGGCTGTTCTGGCAGAAACAAGCAATGAATGCTTATCTCCAGGTGGAAAGAGCGCCTAGGGGATGACGTATTTTACAACGGCCTGCATCGGGAAATACTAGACCGAACCTTGTGAAAAAATGGGAACATGTCATGCACAATGCTTCACAGGAGCTCATTAAGTTGTGAAGACAGAGATAAACTAATGGGCGAATTGAAAGAGGTGATTGAGCAACAGGAGCGAGTGGTGGCAACATTTAAGGCTCATCCTGATTTCCCGCGATGTCAACAAAAATTCAGTGAATACTTAAAGAACTATGGCATAAAAATTAAAAATCAAAAACAAAGAATGATTTTACAGGATACAAATGGCTATAGCAGGGGACAGGTGTTTCCTTGGAAAAAGAAAGGGAACACGGGTCACAACAGAGTACTGAACCCATACACTCTGTAATCAAATAAGTGCACCACAGACAAGTGATAGTGACAGCAATGTTGTGGCAGGTGTTGGGAAATGAGACTTTGGTCAGTACTAAAACAGACTGCACATGTGTCCACTGATTGTAGCACCAGGGAAAGTGCCTCCGAGATAAAGACCGAATCAGAAGCTGGTCCTTTATTAGAAATGGGCCCTCCTGGGCAGCTTATGCCCAGGAGAAACATAGAAGTTGATGGCAGGTAAGGACCGCAAGGCCCATCCAGTCTGCCCATTCTCAAAAGGAGGAGTGCACGGGTCACCAGATTCCAACTGCAAGAGGAACAAACAAATGTCGGATGGGGAAGAGGAAAGGAAAAACGTGGCGAAGCCATAAGAAGGGCAGGAGACAGAACACGGGGCCAGCAATGGACCAACCATTACTGACTGTGATTAATTTATCCAGTGTTGAACTTACAGAAACTGAATTACGAGTGTTAAGTAAAGGTTTGTCATTTGTGCCTACTTTCTTTCTAACTGAATATGATGCACTTGTGGTTTTATAAGTCTACTAGAAAGTTCAATCTAAAAATATTTTTTTCTAGCAACATACAGGAGAGAGAGAGAGAGAGAGAAAAACATATTACTAAGAACTTCCCTAAAGGTCAGTTCTGCAGGGCTAAAAGGAACTGCAGTTCTGAATCAGTGTACCAACTGAGAGCACTAGAACTGATGGAAAGGTTAAATGAAAGGCAATATCCAGACATAGATATACAGAGGGCCAAAGAACAAGTTGACCAGAGCCCTAGGGATGATTTGTTACAGACTAAAGAGAGACCATGGGATCCAGGGGGACAATTTACTTTCATTACCACATTTGGTGGGGGGAGTAAAGAGCTTGTTGATACAGTCAAGAAAATTCTTGAAATTTTGAGAGGCCTAAAACCATTATCCAATCTTTTTGGAAAAACACTCAGGATTTCTTACAGGAGGGGTAGAAATCTCAGGGATTCTCTTGTCTGCAGCTATCAAACTAAAAAGAGTGAGAGAAATACAAATAAGAGAAAGGGGTCAGGACCCTGCGGCTTCTGTAATACATGCTACTTTATGGAAAAAAATAGACATGTTTTTAAACCCAGAACAGGTAGAGAAGAGAAAAATCCAGGATCTCATTACCTGCAAAACAGAAGGGGTTATATATAAACTAACTTGCACATGTGACGTATTTTACACTAGAAGAACCAAAGGGCAACTTAGACTTAGAATGAATGAACATATTTTAGCCATAAAAATGTCAACATTGAGTATGCTACGGCTCTCCGTGTGAAAAACAGTAAGCAAAATGGAATCCACAGAATAAAAGCTTGTGGCCTGGAACATGTCAAAACTAATGTTAGGGGAGGAGATGTGGAAGCAATACTCAAAGAAAAGGAACAGAAATGGATATATAGGATGGAAGCTATGAGATTTCCCGGTATGAATGAGAAATTTGAACTAAAGCCATTTCTAACCAAGAAAAGGAAATGAGCAGTAAATTAATATTTACTTGCCCCTCACTCCCTTTCTCTCTCTCTCTGTTCACCTTTTTAAAATATTTTAAAATAATGTAAAATAAATTAATAATCAACAACCGACACATAACACCCGCCCCCCCATAAGTCTCTGGCTTACTCTAGAACACCTGTAGTCCCACAAAATGATATTGTGGAATGCTTTCTGTGTGATTTTTTTAGATGTATTGCAGGAATGAGGATTTTGAAAAGATGTCCAAATGAAGAAAGAAAGATAAAAGAATAAACAAGAGAAAGAAAATTGAAGGAAAAAATAAAAAATTAAGGGCCAGATATTCAAAAGGGTTGTGCCATGCGCAACAGGGTTGCGCCTGCGCAAGTCTGAACTTGCTCCATTCTGCGATATTCAGCAGGAGGCAGTTGCGCCACAGAAAACATGCTGAGCAACAGCGCAAGGCAAATGAATGCATGCTGAACTGGAGGGGGAGGAACCATGCATAAACTGCACAGCCTGATATTCAGCCGGGCTGTGCAGAGTTGCAGGTGCAACCCCAACCTGCGCCTGCACAACTTTGAGCCAAAAAAGCGCCAACACAGCAGCTGCCACCTGTGGCTGGCCCTCATCCCACACCCTGTGCCCCCCTGCAGCCCGATCGCGGGCAAAGTGTAAACCCCCACCACCCTCCAGCTGGCCCGGTCGTGGGCATGGTTTAATTCCCCGCCCCCACCAGCCTGATCGCGGGCAGCAATTGTCCCAGACACATCCCTGGTGGTCCAGTGGACGAAAATCCCGATCGCGGGATGGAATAAATAAAGACACACCCCAGACATAGCCCTGGTGGTCAGTGGACGAAAATCCCAATCGTGGGATGGAATAAATAAAACACCCCCACCCCGAACATAGCCCTGGTGGTCCAGTGGACCGAAAATCCCGATTAGGATGGAATAAACAAGTCACCCCAAACATAGCCCTGGTGCCTGGTGTTGCCCCACCACATCCACCCACGAAGCCTCACCACCCTGCTCCCCCCCTCCGGCAGCCGGCGGGCAGCAGCATCCCATCCGCCCGCCGACTGACTGCCTGGGCAGGGCTGCCGCCCATTGGTGCAGAGCAAGAGCCAATGGGCGTGCAGCCCACGCCCATCAAGACAGTCCAGAACTGCAGATGAATACATTCATTCACAAAACTGAACTATCTTGTCAGATATGGAAACTCCCCGCCAATGGCTCTTACTACATAATAAACATCTGTACAGAACTGTCAATCGGCGGGCCAGCAGGCAAGGCGGGTGGGATGCTGCACGGCTGCGGAGGGCGAGTGGTGAGGCTTGGTTGATGGTGGAGTTGGGTAGAACACTAGACACCAAGGTGCTATGTTTGGAGGTGTTTGTTTATTCTATCCTCGGATGGATTCTGGTCCACTGGACCACGAGGCTATGTTCGGGGGTTTGTTTATTCCATCCTGCGATTGGGATTTACGGTCCACTGGACCACCAGGGCTATGTTCGGGGAGGGGGGGGTGTTTTGTTTATTCCATCCTGCGATCGGGAGTTTCGGTCCACTGGACCACCAGGGATGTGTTGGGGAGGGAGACACATTGCTGCCCGTGATCGGGCTGGTGGGGTTTGGGGATTAAACTATGCCCGCGATCAGGCTGGTGTGGGGGGAATTAAACTATGCCCATGATCGGGCCAGTGGAGGGTGGTGGTGGGGATTTTACACTGTTTTGCCTGTGATTGGGCTGCAGGGGGCGTCGGTCCCCGACGGCTGCTGCCTGGCAGGGCGCCAGGCGCAAGTCCTCGGGGATCGGCGCACCTGCATGCTAATGGCATGCAAATGGAGCCATAATCAGATGCAAATGCCCCCCCGCCTTGCATGAATTATGGTACTTGCGCCACCGCAAGTTAAATGCTCCACTCTGACCCTTGCGGTGGCGCAAGTTCCTCTATACATGCACGCAGTGGCTGCTGTGGCGAGGTGATATTCAAAGAAGTTGCTCAAGGGCACAACTCCTTTGAATATCGCTCTGGCCACACCCCTGCGCAACTATTTGGTACAGCGTAAAGGCTCGCTCCACAAAATAGCGCAGTTTGAATAGCTGGCCCCATATGTATATGTGAAAAATGTTGTGTAAACCATATGTTTTATTTTTCTACATGAAGTGTTTCTTTCTATCCAAGGTCCTTCAGATTATGATGAGAGATTATGAATAATGGGAATCAGAACATGAATATCGCACATAAAAGGATACATCTGAATAAACTTGTTTTTGTATATTATGTTCGACTCTCACCTCTTGGATTTGTATATGTTAAATGAAATCACTGTGATTGGTGCATAGTTAAACACTTGAATGATTTAATTGGTGCTATTGTTAAGTGGTATTACTGGTGGGGGTATATATTACAAGTTTGAAATGTAATTCACTATCTCTGAAGATGCCCGAGTGGTTGGGTGAAACGTAAGCTGACCTGATATTTGTACTGCCATTGCTTTGAGAGTAAAGAAGGAAATGAGGAACTAACACGAGTGTGTGTTTGTGTAGTTTTATTCTACCTTTCTGCTAAGTAGGGGTGATTGCTCTCCACGAACTCTATCCTGTAAGTCCTTTGGAGCTAGCACCACCATCCCTGTGATCACCACAATGCTAAAACATAAGGAATAAACTTTCTTCCCGAATTGGTCGAGCTGTCTGGATTCCTTGTCTGGGGAGGAGGTGCTCACGTGCTTCAGGGTAGCTGAGCGGTCATGAGTGTCTGTGATGACAATAGAATCCACCTCAAGATGAGAATCCAGAAAGGGAATAACCTCTGAAGCATGATATATCTGGTCTGCCTTCTTAGGGATGGCCGGAATAGAGTGGGGCAGCTGCCAAATGGTAGTGGTGTGAGCTTCATGAGGTGCTGTCCAAGGGGGGGACAGGAATAGGAGAAACTGTCTCCAAATCCAGGTGTACTACAAGGTGTTTCTTCTTTGGATTCTGTTCCTCAGCATTCCAGCTGTTGGATTGCTGGACGATGCGTAAAAGCTTCGTGAAAAATGGATCCTCTGGAGGAGACCTGGGCAACTCCTTGCCCTTTGCTGCAATGGAGTGTCCAGCAGATGATTCATCTGAGGAATCCTCCTCAGAGTCCAGAGTATCATGTTCCTTAGGTGTTCCAATGTCCGGGAAGGTGACCGCCTGAGATGTTGTCCCTGAAATGTGCACAGTAGAGCGAATTGAGCTGACAGGAGACAAGGAACGGGGAGGAGGGGGGACTACCGGAGCCAGTAGATACTGTTACAAGTCTGATACAAGTTCTGACCTAGCCTCCTTCCACCAGAATTGTATCAATGACTGGAAATCCTGTTGTGGAGTTGGGGGGAGGGAGGGAGGTGGTGGAGGTGTGTGGGTGGGTGGGCAGTGGTAGAAATGTGCACCCAGACCCTGGTAATATGGGTACCCAGAAGCTTGATACCCCAAATAGACTGAATGGGATAAAGAACCCAACTTTGGGCCCAATGGAGGGTAAGCTGGCATCTGCCCTTGGTGAGAAATAAACTTTGCAGGATATTACGTGGTCTCAACGGACGAGAAAAGATATCCTGCATCAGGTTACCCAACATCAGATGGGTTGATGTTGGACCTGTCAACATCCGGGTATGTGACGTTGGGCCCAGCATGACTACATTTTGCGTCACAGTCAGGTTTAAAGGCCCTGATGGAAGAGGGTTGGGCCGTATACCTGCCAGTGCTCCCTGTGTCAGAGGGGGTGCACCCTGTGGAGGGGGCCCTGACAGCGGTGCCATTGGCAGTTCCAACAGAGTATTAACAGGGCCAGGAACCTTTGTAACAATCAGGTCTGGTGTCGTAACCCGGACCATATGTCCCCTAGGGAAACCTGGGGTACAGCTACTGGGGTAGGAGAAGAGAGTACCAGCTCCAGAGGCCCCATTTCCTCCTCTGTTTCTGATGTAGTCACTGGGGCAGGAGGTTCCACCAGGGGAGGTGGAGAGGAAGACTCCCGCCCGGGGGGCCTGGGGGGAGGACTGACCAGTAGCAATCATCAGGCTCGACTATACATCAGGTAAGGTGGTGTCAGCCCCTAACAGGTAAACAACATCCATGCAGTCATCCGGCACAGAGACAACTGGCTTAACGGACAGAAGACAGACTGGCAGAAGAGGGTAGGATCCTCGACCGGCTTATCAGTCACAGTCGTGCGTGTCTCCATCTGAGTTTGGGGACCCAACTTAGCGACACCCAGATGGACTTATCGGCAGAGACTGGGCATTCACTGGAGGAGCCGGTGGATGACTTATCAGTAGAGATGGGCAGAAAAGCAGCAGAGGAACCTGGAGCAGATTCCGATGTGGCCTGGACAACCATGAGGGCAGCCAGCGGGGAAACAGCCTTGCTGGTCAAAGGCTTCCTGGAACTCACTTGGTTTCGGTCCTCCAGATGCTCCCATTCCCTGTGCTTTTCTTTGTCCTTCATTTTCTTCTTAGACTCAGAAGAAGGGGAAGAAGAGGTGTCCCTCAGTTTTTGTATCTCTTTCTCGAGAGTGGCCATCCTGGACTTCAACAAGTTGGCCTCCAGAGCCTGCTGCCTATGTTTGTGTGTGGCCTGATTGAAAGGCTTGCAGTCAGGGCAGGTCATGATGTCATGGTTCAGGCCTAAGCAAAAGTGGCAATGATGATGGCCATCCTTATGAGGGATCTGTGCACTTCTTTGTTTTTGACGTCAGAGGTGGAGAAAACATAAACAA
Organism: Neoceratodus forsteri; assembly: GCA_016271365.2. Taxonomy (NCBI): domain Eukaryota; kingdom Metazoa; phylum Chordata; order Ceratodontiformes; family Ceratodontidae; genus Neoceratodus; species Neoceratodus forsteri. The sequence goes on along the minus strand of JADMNL010000031.1, from coordinate 111,165,353 downwards.
ATCGTACAACGGACTGAATTTTGAGAAATGAAGGCAATAAATGGTGATCGACTGAGCAACATTTATTACAAAGTGCTGTGTGCAGGTTGACAGCGGGAAAGAACTGGAAGACAGGCACAGGGGCTGCCCACAATATCAGGAAATGGCTATGCCTTCTCCTCATATTCAGTTCTTGCCTCTCCCCCACTCTTCACCTGCCCTTCTGGGTCACCAGTGTGCACAACCTAATCCCATCATTTTTACTCCAATAGCACTTGCGTGCTACCTCGAGACTGCTCCAGGTACACTCATGCACTATAAATGGTACTATCGCATTATTACTGTTTTGTACATTTACATGTTCTTTTGTATGATTTTGGACATGTATTGTAATTTACCCAATGTTCCACTACTGTTTATTGTACTATACCTTGTGTTCAGCTGTTGCACAATCTTACAATGTTGTATTGTTTGTACTACCCACATACTATTGTAACTGATCATCCTTCACAACCCTATGTAACCCCTCCCCCCAGGTCACACCGTGAGATGAGCAACTTGTTGTTCAGTGTGACCTCCTGGTAAAACATTTCAATAAATAAACTATATAGGGTTACGCTGACGTCTGTCACATGACGTTGGGTGGGCAGTCCCCCAACCGGCATTGCTAGCAAATGTTTGCCATGCGGTCCTGATGCCGGGGGTGCAGTTCTACATGTTATGACCTACTGCAGGAACACTCTCAAAGTAATATCTATTTTTCGCCCTTGGAGGAGAAGGCTACAGTTACCATATATTATACAATAGGGGTGAGATGATATGCCAGTCTTTATTTCAGCATAAAAGCACCACCATGAGATATCACACTCTGCTGACATCACCAGAGTGTAATAAAAAATAAAACTACTGTGGTTACCTCATCAGAAAATAAACCACTATGGCTGCCTCATTAGCCACCTGCTGTTCTCTAGTTCACCTTTACCTGGAGCTGCATTCCCAGCACCAATTAAACCACTCTAGCTTTGCCATTAAGCACCTGCTGCTCTCTTCTTCACCTTTTCCTGGAGCTACATTCCAGCAGTGCATTTCCCACAGAAAGGAGCAGAGCACTACACAGAGCACCTTCACACAGAAAGGAGCACAACACTACATAGATCACATTCACACAGAAAGGAGCACAACACTACACAGAGCACATTCACTCAGAGAGGAGCACAGCACTACACAGAGCACATTCACACAGAAAGGAACACTTCACCACGCAGAGCACATTCACACAGAAAGAAGCACAGTACTACAAAGAGTATATTCACACAGAAAGGAGCACAGTACTACACAGAGCTCATTCACACAGAAAGGAGCACAACACTACACAGAGTACATTCACACAGATAGGAGCACAGCACCACACAGAACACATTCACACAGAAAGGGGCACAGTACTACACAGAGCACATTCACACAGAAAGGAGCACAGCACTACACAGAGCACATTCACACAGAAAGGGGCACAGTACTACACAGAGCACATTCACACAGAAAGGAGCACAGCACTACACAGAGCACATTCACACAGAAAGGGGCACAGCACCACACAGCACATTCACACAGAATGGAGCACATTCACAAAGAAAGGAGCACAGCACCACACAGAGCACATTCACACAGATAGGAGCACAGCACCACACACAGCACATTCACACAGGAAGGAGCACAGCACCACACAGAGCACATTCACACAGAGAGGAGTAGAGCACCACACAGAGCTCATTCACACAGAAAGGAGCACAGCACCACCCAGAGCACATTCACACAGAAAAGAGCACAGCACCACACAGAGCACATTCACACAGAAAGGAGCACAGCACTACACAGAGCACATTCACACAGAAAGGAGCACATCACTACACAGAGCACATTCAAACAGCAAGGAGCACCGCTCCACACAGAGCACATTCACACAGAAAGGAGCACAGCTCCACACAGAGCACATTCACACAGAAAGGAACACAGCACCACACAGAGTACATTCACACAGAAAGGAGTACAGTACTACACAGAGCACATTCACACAGAAAGCAGCACAGCAGTACACAGAGCATATTAACACAGAAAGGAGCACAGCTCCACACACAGCACATTCACACAGAAAGGAGCACAGCACTACACAGAGCATATTCACACAGAAAGGAGCACAGCACCACACAGAGCACATTCACACAGAAAGCAGCACAGCAGTACACGGAGCATATTAACACAGAAAGGAGCACAGCTCCACACAGAGTACATTCAAACAGAAAAGAGCACAGCAGCACACAGAGCACATTCACACAGAAAGGAGCACAGCACCACACATAGCACATTCACACAAAAAGGGGCACAGCACTACACAGAGCACTTTCACACAGAGGGCTGGCACCACACAGAACACATTCACACAGAAGGGCACAGCACCACAGAGAGCACATTCACACAGAAAGGGGCACAGCACCACGGAGAGCACATTCACACAGAAAGGGGCACAGCACCACAGAGGGCACATTCACACAGAAAGCAGCACAGCACTACACAGAACACATTCACACAGAAAGGAGTACAGCACCACACAGAGCACATTCACACAGAAAGGAGCACAGCACTACACAGAGCACATTCACACAGAAAGGAGCACAGCACCACACATAGCACATTCACACAGAAAGGAGTACAACACCACACAGAGCACATTCACACAGAAAGGAGCACAGCACTACACAGAGCACATTCACACAGAAAGGAGCACAGCACTACACAGAGCACATTCACACAGAAAGGAGCACAGCACTACACAGAGCACAGCACCACACAGAGTACATTCACACAGAACAGAGTACAGCACTACAGAGAGCACATTCACACAGAAAGAAGCACAGCTCCACACAGAGTACATTCACACAGAAAGGAGCACAGCACTACACAGAGCACATTCACACAGAAAGGATCCCACCTCTGCCCATCATGTATCCCCAATTTATCTCTTCAACAGAACTTACTCTTCATGCAATCCTGGTTCAAGGCAAATCTACTCAAAATGAACACTTCCAAGATAGTTTCCATGACGTTCAGGATGGTGCAAAAGTTTGGCAGAATATCCCCCCCACCTTCAATCATCTCACTGGACGGGACCCCTCTAAGCGCTGTCTCATCCTACAAATGCTTAGGAGTGTGGTTGGTCCCTCAGCTAAATTTTTTGATCCATACTGATGCCATCACCATGAAACTTCACCCTAAGCGAGGTACAGTATATAATACTGAAACAGAGAACCGTCCCCGCTACCTGTTAGATGTGAATTACTAACTAAAATGATTATCCCCATTTTTATGTTGCTTGCACGCATGTGCAAGAAACATAGTGCCATCATCGGAGATTTCGGAGGTGTGTCACCTCATCCTCCAATTCAGTCAGTGTGCTGGCAGGCGCGGCCCCTGTAAGCCAATGCATTTTGCAGCTGTCTATGGCACGCTCCAAAATGCAGTGGCATACAGTTGAAAGGGGGACCTACGCTGGAGTGAGCACCGATAAGATATCGGCTGCTCACGCGCAGCTCCCCACTACCGTCTTGTCCCCCGCATGCACTGTGATAGCAGCGGGGTACCCAATCCGTCGGCTGAGCTCGTCCCTGCCCCCCGTAGCAGGTGCCACGCTGGGGAGCCCACACCAGTGTGGCAAACAGTCCTTTGCCGACAGGGTGCCCAATCCCCGTCGGCTGAAGCCTTCCGATCCGACCCACGCTGGAGGCCCACACCAGCGTGGCAATAACTTCCATGGCCGACGGGGTGCCCAATCCCCGTCGGCTGAACGCCCCCAGCGTCCCTATGCCACGCTGGGAGGCCACCCCAGTGTGGCAAACAGTCCACAAGGTCTTTTTTTTTTTCCTGTGGCAGCAGTCCTGCAGCGCATCTGACCCCCACAACCCCGCACCCACCCTGCGCACCCAGCCTCCCCACCCCCCCCCCATACTTACCTCTGGCGCGACGATCTTGGTGGACCGGGAACACGTCTGTACTCTTCAAAGCCGACCCTGAACTGAGGAAATGCCGGTAAGCTGTATAATGGCTAGATAGGGGGTTTCAACTTTATAGCATATCTCCAGGCATTTTGAGAATTTTACACCAAATTTTCCAACATGGGGTTTTGGGACTCCTTCTCATGAGTGATGTCACTGTCATGGCGTTATTCGGGCCGAAGGGTGATTTAGCAGTGATTGTGCAGTGACTGAAATCACCCTCGGCCTGAATACCGCCATGACAGTGACATCATTCATGAGAAGGGGTCCCAAAAATCCCATGTTGAAAAATTTGGTGCCAAAATTCCAAAAAGTGACTGTTTTACGAGCGTGCGTTGCGCAGTTCCTACGCAGGCTCGTAAATTCGTAAAATTTCAATATTTTCACTCCAGATTTTCAACATTGCCATTTTATCACACCTTATTATGAGTAGTACAGCTGTCATTTTTCACATCTCACCCAAAATGTATTTCTGCCCATGTAGCGCAGAATGGCGCAGTCGGTGTGCGAAATCAATGTACGGGACAAATTAAGAAAATCACAGTGATGCTGTTCATGAGCAGAGGTCTTAAAATGGCTATGTTGAAAATTTGCTGAAAAAATTCCTAAAAATTACTGTTTTACGAGCGTGCGTTGCGCAGTTCCTACGCAGGCTCGTAAGTTCGCAAATTTTCAATATTTTCACTCCAGATTTTCAACATTGCCATTTTACCACATCTCCTTATGAGCAGTGCAGCTGTCATTTTTCACATCCTGCTCCAAACGTGTTTCCGACCATGTAGCGCACAATGGCGCAGTCGGTATGCCAAATCAATGTATGGGACACATTAAGAAAATCACAGTGTCACTGTTCATTAGCAGAGATCTTAAAATGGCTATGTTGAAAATGTGGTGAAAAAGTTCCTAAAAATGACTGTTTTACGAGTGTGCGTTGCACAGTTCCCACGCACGCTCGTAAGTTTAGGAATTTTCAATATTTCCACTACAGATTTTCAACATTGCCATTTTACCACACCTCCTTATGAGCAGTACAGCTGTCATTTTTCACATCCTGCCCAAAATGTGTTTCCGGCCATGTAGCGCACAATGGCGCAGTCGGTGTGCAAACTCAATGTATGGGACACATTAACAAAATCACAGTGACACTGTTCATGAGCAGAGGTCTTAAAATGGCTATGTTGAAAATTTGGTGAAAAATTCCTAAAAACAGGCTGCACCCGCGGCGTGCGTTGCGTTCTCGCACACTCGTAAGTTCGCAAATTTTCAATATTTGCACTCCAATGACTTCCAAATACCTAAACAGCACATAGAAGCAAGCAACATTCGGCATTGACAAATGCTTTTTGATTATGCAGACATAGTATACTGCACTTTGTTAGCAAGGCCAGACTCCCTGCTATATGCATTCTGGCGCTTTGCCACAAACTCTCCCCTTAGAACCCATTGCTCCTTACTCTCCACCCTCGATATATCACCTCTGTCCCATCATCGTCTCATCCACTTCCTCATCTTAACGTCCAGAGTTTGGCTTGACCTGCTTCCACTTACCTGTCTGAGAAGCTAACACCAATACTTACCTCACCTTACACACTGCACTAGCGAGTCCCCTTCCTTCTCACTCCCTAAACCCTCCTTGAATGCTAGCAAATCCGCCTTCACTTTTAGGCTCCTCTCACCATGGAACAAACAACCACCTCTCCTACAAAACTCGTTCTCACACAACTCCATCAAATATCAACTACACCAACTTCCACCCCCGCCTGCTCCTGCCGTTAAGCAACAAGCAGCATACCTCTCAGCTCTCCCCACATACAGTATAGTATTCTACTAACACACTATTTGCTATTACCTGTCCTGTACCATCTTGTACTATAATCACTAGCACACCATTTTTCTGCTTAATGCATAGTTTGTATTACTTGTATCCAATTGAAAAATAAGTCACTGCTGTGATTGTACTGTCTTTACAATGTACCATATGTATACATCCTGTAATTTATCCTCTGCATGCTATGTACTCATGTATATACAGTATTATCTGTATGTATTATATATAGAATAGCGGATGGATGACCATCCACAACAAGGCTGTGTTTCCATCGAGGGTGTTGATGACATCACAGAGACTATGAGAGTGAAGCTCAAGAGGTCTCCATGATGTCATCAACACCTAAGATGGAAATGGCCGTAGTGGTGGATAGTTACCCATCCACTCTTTTATATAGTATATGGTTCCCCAAATCGTTAAAAGACAAAAAAAAAAATAAACCTTCTATTTCACAAGGTTTCATACCTTGTGTTTATACCACGGTCCTGCATGATCTCAGCAGCTCAGTCGGCTCGATGTGGTCCTGCTCCTCTTTTGACTGACCCTATGAGGATCTTCGGCGGCAGTTGTCCGCTCCCGACCCTACGGACGCATTCTTGGGGCAGTTACTAAAAAAAAAAAAAAAAAGTCAAACTGACAAATTCCTTCAGTTTGGAAACATGGAGTCGACTACAGCAGTCCGTATCTAAACTGGAATGGTGACGTGCTCGTTAAGTGGCGCCGCCATGTTTTCTCGATTATTTTTGAGAGCACTGTTTCCTTCAGTCAGGTGGCAGCAAAAGGCTAAAAAGTTGTTGTATCATCGATGTGATGTCTGAATGATGGTACAACTTTTTTGACCTTTGAACTGTTGTACAACAATACTTAGAAAGCCACTGATTTTCAGCTACAATAACCCCTAACCATATACTATACCTGTATTGTGTGCTATAATCCCTTTCCTGTCCCCGGGTCTTACCTGGAAATGAACCCTGGCTCAGTATGCCTTGCTTGCTTACTAAATGTTTAAATAAAAACAAGCATTTGTCAATGCTGAATGTTGACTAGCTGTCATTAGCATTGGTAGTGCAGGATTTAAAAATGCAAACTAGGAATGGCAGTGAAGTATTGAAGTAATGCCAACATCCCTCCCCCCCCCACAGAGACTGAAAGGTGTTGGGAGTGCGGCTTTGGGTCGTCCATAACGCTTACGTCATTCCACCTCACTTCACCCTGCAGAGAGCTTCGGCTCTTATACTCACCCCATTCCATAAAGAAATAAGCTGAGATGGGTGCAATACAGGAGAATGGGGTGAACATTAGGGTAACGGAACCCAAGGCACACCTCAATGTCTGTCAGTGGCTGTAGGGTGAGGGGGTGGTGGTGGAAGAATTCTGCGAGCATTATGGCCCGACGAACCCAAGTTATGTCCCTGATGCCTGTCAGTTTCTACAGGATGTCTATATGGTTGGAAACCTTAACGTCTGGGTATTTGTTGGTATTTTCACTCCAAATTTTCAGCATTGGCTTTTTGGGACCCTACCTCATAAACAGCGACACTATCGTTTCCTTACTCAATCCTGAAAGGTGAGTTTGCACAGCAACTGCGCCATTGTTAGCCACAGCTGCAGAAAAACATTTTGGGTAGAAACATAGAATTTGACGGCAGATAAGGACCGCTTGGCCCACCTAGTTTGCCCATTTTCCTACCTAACAGATAAGCTGCAGATTCTAATTAACCAACGGCTTACTACCTCCTACCCCCCACTAGGACTGCCTTATGTCTGTCCCATGCATTCTTGAATTCCTCCATTGTTCTTGACTCCACAATCTCCTCAGGGAGGCTGTTCCATAAATCCATAACCCTCTCTGTGAAAAAATACTTCCTCACATTACCTCTGAGCTGTCCCCCCTCTATCTTCAAATTGTGTCCCCTTGTTCTTGCACATCTCTTTTTCTGAAAGATGCCACCCTCTTGGACTTTGTTGATTCCCTTGAGGTACTTGAAAGTTTCTATCATGTCCCCTCTCTCCCTCCTTTCCTCAAGGGTATACATATTAAGCTCCTTTAGTCTTTCTTTGTATGTCTTCTGGTGCAGTTCCTGCACCATTTTGGTTGCCCTCCTCTGGACAGCCTTCACTCTGTCTATGTCTTTGCAGAGATAGGGTCTCCAGAACTGCACACAGTACTCCACATGGGGTCTCACCAACTGTCTGTACAGAGGGATAACAACTTCCTGTTTTCTACTACTGATGCCTCTCCCTATGCATCCCAGTATCCCCCCAGCCTTCCTTACTGCCTTCTCACATTGCGTGCCCACCTTTAGGTCATCTGATATAATTATCCCAGGGTCTCTTTCCATTTTTATGTTCGCTTGCGCGCATGCGCAAGGAACGCTTTGGGAGAATGGGACACTTTGGAGGTGTGCCCCTCTCCTGCAATCCCCTGCTCCATTGAGCAGGCGTGGCAGTCCTGCACCAATCGGACGTGGTGCTGTGTATGACAGCGGTGGTCTTCTCTTCAAAGAAAACCACCGCTGTCATACACAGCACTGCGTCATGCCGCCCCCCCAATCTTTGCTGCCATGCTGGGAGCCCACCCCAGTGTGGCCAACATCCCGCGTCGTCTGCCGACGGGAGTGCCCAATCCTCCATCGGTTCCAGGCCCCCCCCAGTCATCCTTCTGCCACGCTGGGAGCCCACCCCAGCGTGGCAAACCTCCTGTCCTTCGTCATCTGCCGACCGGGGTGCCCAATCCCCCATTGCCTCCACGCCCCCCCAGCCATCCTTCTGCCATGCTAGGAGCCCACCCCAGCATGGCAGCGTCAACGTCATTCTTTTTTAACTTGAAATCGAAACGGTCCCACAGCACTTCTCCCAGGCCCCCTCCCACAACCCGCACCCACCCACTGCGCACCCCGCCTCCCCACATCCCCTCACCACATACTTACCTCCGGAGCTCGGCGCGACGATCTTCGGTGGACCGAGAACACATCTGCACTCTTCAAAGTCGACCGCGAACTGAGGAAATGCCGGTAAGCTGTATAATGGGCTAGATAGGGGGTTTTCAACTTTAGTGCATATCTCAGGTATTTTTTGGAATTTTTGCACCAAATTTTCAACATGGGGTTTTTGGGACCCCTTCTCATGAATGATGTCACTGTCATGGCGTTTTTTGGGCCGAAGGTGATTTCGCAGTCACTGTGCAGTCAGTGCGCAAAATCACCTTTCAGGCCTGAATAATGCCATGACAGTGACATCTTTCATGAGAAGGGGTCCCAAAAACCCCATGTTGAAAATTCAGAGCAACAATTCCAAAAAATGACTGTTTTACGAGCGTGCGTTGCACAGTTCCTACACAGACTAGTAAGTTCGCAACTTTTCAACATTTTCACTCCAGATTTTCAACATTGCCATTTTACCACACCTCTTTATGAGCAGTACAGCTGTCATTTTTCACATCTTGCCCAAAATGTGTTTCCGCCCATGTAGCGCACAATGGCGCAGTCGGTGTGCGAAATCAATGTATGGGACACATTAAGAAAATCACAGTGACACTGTTCATGAGCAGAGGTCTTAAAATGGCTATTTTGAAAATTTGGTGAAAATATTCCTAAAAATGACTGTTTTACGAGCGTGCGTTGCGCAGTTCCTATGCACGCTCGTAGGTTTGCGAATTTTCAATATTTCCACTCCAGATTTTCAACATTGCCATTTTACCACACCTTCTTATGAGCAGTATAGCTGTCATTTTTCACATCTCACCCAAAACGTGTTTCCGCCCATGTAGCGCACAATGGTGCAGTCGGTGTGCGAAATCAATGTATGGGACACATTAAGCAAATCACAGTGACACTGTTCATTAGCAGACGTCTTAAAATGGCTATGTTGAAAATTTGGTGAAAAATTCCTAAAAATGACTGTTTTACGAGTGTGCGGTGCGCAGTTCCTATGCATGCTCGTTCGTTTGCAAATTTTCAATATTTTCACTCCAGATTTTCAACATTGCCATTTTACCACACCTCCTCATGAGCAGTACAGCTGTCATTTTTCACATCCTGCCCAAAACGTGTTTCCGCCCATGTAGCTCACAATGGCGCAGTCGGTGTACGAACTCAATGTATGGGACACATTAAGAAAATCAAAGTGACACTGTTCACGAGCAGAGGTCTTAAAATGGCTGTGTTGAAAATGTGGTGAAAAAATTCCTAAAAATGACTGTTTTACGAGTGTGCGTTGCGCAGTTCCTATGCACGCTTGTAAGTTCGCGAATTTTCAGTATTTTCACTCCAGATTTTCAACATTGCCATTTTACCACACCTCCTCATGAGCAGTACAGCTGTCATTTTTCACATCCTGCCCAAAATGTGTTTCTGCCCATGTAGCGCACAATGGCGCAGTCGGTGTTCGAAATCAATGTATGGGACACATTAAGAAAATCACAGTGACACTGTTCATTAGCAGAGGTCTTAAAATGGCTATGTTGAAAATTTGGTGAAAATTCCTAAAATGACTGTTTTATTTACGCAGGTTGTGCAGTTCCCACGCACGCCTGTAAGTTTGGCGTAATTTTAATATTTTCACTACAGATTTTCAACATTGCCATTTACCACACCTCCTTATGAGCAGTACAGCTGTCATTTTTCACTTCCTGCCCAAAACGTGTTTCCTTCATGTAGCTATAAAATGGCGCAGTTCGTGTGTGAAATCAATGTATAGGACACATTAAGAAAATCACAGTGACACTGTTCATTAGCAGAGGTCTTAAAATGGCTATGTTGAAAATTTGGTGAAAAAATTCCTACAAATAACTGTTTTACGAGCGTGCGTTGCGCAGTTCCTACGCACGCTCGTAAGTTCGCTAATTTTCAATATTTGCACTCCAATGACTTCCAGATACCTAAACAGCACATAGAAGCAAGCAACATTCGGCATTGACAAATGCTTGTACTTCTTTGTCACTGATTTTTTTAAGCCATGTCCAAGTGCCAAATACCACTGCAAATACCTGCAAGCGAACGTTCGGCATTGACAAATGCTTGTTACTGTTGTCAGTATCTCACCTGCCCCCCATTGTGTACTCTTGCTCTGGGTTTTTGTTTCCCAGGTGCATTACCTTGCACTTCTTTGCATTGAATCTGAGCTGCCATACATTTGACCATTCCTCCAACCTTGCCAAGTCCCTTCTCATCCTTTCCACTCCATCTGGTGTATCAACCCTGTTGCAGATCTTGTGTCATCTGCAAAGAGACATACTTTTCCTTTCCAGTTCCTCTGCAATGTCACTTATAAAGACATTAAAAAGGACTGATCCCAGTACTGAACCCTGCGGTACCCCACTAGTAACCCTCCTTTCTTCACTGTGGACTCCATTTACTACTACCCTTTGCGTCCTGTTGTCTAGCCAATTTTTTATCCAGGCTACCACCTTGGGACCCACTCCAAGGCTGGCTAACTTGTGTATTAATCTTTTGTGTGGGACTGCATCAAATGCCTTGCTAAAATCTAGGTAAGCCATGTCCATAGCCTCTCCCTGGTCTACTACTTTGGTCACCCAGTCAAAGAAATCTATTAGATTCGTCTGACATGACCTTCCCCTTGTGAATCCATGCTGTCTTGGGTCCTGTGCCCCACTGGCCTCTAGGAACTTAACAATTCTTTCCTTCAGAAGTGATTCCATCATTTTACCTACCACTGAGGTCAAACTAACTGGTCTGTAGTTTCCTGCCTCTGTCCTGCTCCCACTTTTGTGAAGAGGAATCACATCTGCCCTTCTCCAGTCCTCAGGTACCACCCCATCCTCCCATGATTTGTTAAAAAGAGTAGTCAGCAGTGTCATTAGTTCTACCCTTAGTTCTTTTAGAATTCATGGGTGAATCCCATCAGGCCCCATTGCTTTGTCCACCTTCAATTTTGTTAGTTCTTTCAGAACCCTTTCTTCTGTAAATGGACTGTTATGGACCCTCATCTTCAGAGTGCTTCTCTTGTTTGGTTTAGGTACCTCTCTCTCCTCTTCCTTTGTGAATACTGAGCAGAAATATTCGTTCAGTATCCCTGCTTTTTCATTGCCACCCTCTACCCACGTTCCCTTCCCTTTATTAAGCCTCAGTATCCCTCCTTTGGTCTTTCTTCACTTCCTAATGTACCTATAAAAAGTCTTATCCCCCTTAACAGAGTTGGCTATCCTTTCCTCAGTTTGGGCCTTTGCTATTCTGACTGCCTTCCCAGTCTCTTTCTGCTTTAACGGATAAAATTCTCTCTCCTTCTCCTTCTGTGTTTCCTTATATTTCCTGAATGCTGTCCTTTTCTCCTTAACCTTCCCTGCCACCTCTTTTGAGAACCATAGTGTTTTTTTCCTTCGTTGTGTTTTGTTGATTTGCTTTACACAAAGGCTTGTTGCCTTTGTGATGGCTGATTTGATTACTCTCCATTGTTTCTCCACCCCTCCTTCTTGCCTGTTTGCTAGTGCTTTTCTGAGGCACTCTCTCATTTTTCCAAAGTCAACCCTCCTAAAGTCCAGTACTCTTGCTTTTGTATGGCTTGATTGTATGGCTGTGTTTATCGTGAACCACACTGTTTGGTGGTCGCTTGTTCCCAGATGGTTACCCACTTCTAAATCTGAGATTCTTTCTCCATCCCCATTTGAGAGTACCAGGTCTAGATTGCTCCCTCCCGAGTGGGTTCCAGTACTAGCTGTCTGAGGCATGCCTGTAGGGCATCAAGAATGACCCTGTTCTTGGATGTGCCTGCAGCAAAGGTGCTCCAGTTAACATCGGCATATTCAGGTCCCCATGAACAATATCTCCCTTTTTCTGCCATTCTAGGGAAGCCTTCTATCATTTCCTTGTCCATTCCCTCCCCCTGAGATGGGGGTCTGTATACAACCCCATGTGGATTGTGGTGCCATTTGCTGTCTCCAGGGTGACCCAGAGTGTCTCATCTGCTCCATGTTTACTCTTTAGTTCTGTTGCTCTGATCCCTTCCTTTACATAAAGAGCTACTCCTCCTCCTCCTTTACCCTCCCTGTCCCTCCTGTAGATTGTGTATCCTGGTATGTTGACATCCCAGTCATGGTTCTCTGTGTACCATGTTTCTGTGACTGTCACAATATCCAGGCAACCCTCTTCCATCAAGGCCACTAGTTCAGGGCGCTTGTTACACAGACTACGGGCATTGGTACTCATCACCGTCCACTTTTTGATGGCCTTACCCCTTTTAGCCCCATTCCTGTCCTTACTGCCTTTGCCTTAGGATGCCTTAGGTAGGATGGGAAAAATGACAGTTGTACTGTTCGTGAGGAGGTATAAAAATGGCAATGTTAAAAATCTGGAGAGAAAATGTGAAAAATCTGCAAACATGCAAGCGTGCATAGATACTGCGCAACGCACGCCCGTAATGTGGTCATTTTTTGGATTTTTTAACCAAATTTTCAATATGAGCATTTTGAGACATCCACTCATGAACAGTGTCACTATGATTGTCATAATCTGTCCCAAACATCAATTTCCCACAGCGACTGCACCATTGTGCGCCACATGTGCAAAAACACATTTGGAGCATGATGTGAAAAATGACTGCTGTACTCTTCAGAAGGAGGTGTGAAAAAATGACAATGTTGAATATCTGTAGTGAAAATATAAGAAATCCTCGCAGTTACAAGCATGTGTGGAAACTGCACAATGCATGCTCGTAACACAGTTATTTTTTGGGAATTTTTTCACCAAATTTACAACATAGGCTTTTTGGGATCCCGCCTCATGAACCATGGCACTGTGGTTTCGTTAATTGGTCCCAAAAGATTATTCTGTGCAGTTACCGTGAAATCACCTTTCAGGACTGAATAACGACATGACAGTGACTGGTTTAATGAGGTGGGGTCCCAAGAACCCCATGATGAAAATTTGGAGCCAAAAGTCAAAAATAATGGCTGAGATATCCTCCTTAGTTGAAACCTCCCCCACTGATGCCATTATACAGCTTACCGGCATTTCTTCGGTTAGCGGTCGGCTTTGAAGAGTGCAGACGTGTTCCTCCTCCACCGAAGATCACAGTGTCAGCCTCCAGGGGTAAGTATGGGGTGGGGTGTGCAGAGAGGGGGTGCAGGTTGGGGCATGGGGTGCCATGGACAACGAGGGGCCATTTTCTTGTTTATAGGGAAAAAGAAAAAAACTTTGGGGAAGTTTCTTTTTTCCACAGGTGACACAAATACATTTGGGCACACTGGGGTGGGCTCCCAGTGTGCCACCTGTTGTTTTGGGGGGTGGAACTGGAGCTGACGGGGATTGGACATCCCATGGGCAGATAAAGCATGTCTTTGTTGGGGGGCATGATGTTGAGGGGGAATGGGCACCCACTCGGCAAACAAATAAAATTGGGGGGACATTATGCCAATTGGGATTGGGCACTCTCGTCGGCAAACAAATTGAACTAAGGAGGGGGCATGCTGACAGGAGGATGGCACCCCCCCGAAGTTGGCTTTCTAGGGATTGTGAGAGGTGGATTGTGAGAGCCGCTGCCATGTTTATTGAAATGTTTCACCAGGAATGGCACGTAATGGAGGCTTGTCAAATCTGCCCCTGCAGTGAGGAACCTGTCTCTCATTGCAGCGGTGGATTTGTTTCAAGTTGGTGGCACTCTCTGAAACTGCTGTCATTGGCAGCATGCTCACTGGTTAGCGGCTGCGGGACACACCGACTAAAGCATCCCCTGGATTCACCACAACACTGACACACCTTTAAAGTGCTTCTATAGTGCTACTACCACAAGATGTTGCTTGCGCACATGCATGTGCAAGCCAACATAATAAAAATAAATATTTCCAAAGTAAGGTGCTGTGACAGAGAGGGGTGATCATGTAACCTTGAGCAAGGAGCACTGTAATGTGTGAGCAGTGGTTCTATAGGAACATGAACCTGGAGTTTCCCCCAAAGAGTGTCTAAGCTGAGTGTCGGCAGCAAACGAAGAATTGAGAAATATGGTATCAATGATACTGAGTCTGGGAAGGACCAGTTTGTCACAAACCGCATTTTGTCCCTTCCCTTTAAAATCTTTTGTTACAGTCATCTCGCAGTTGTAATCTGGAAACGTTTCTAAAATGTCTAAGATGTTTCAAAGGTGATAGGAAACAGTTTTGACACCTCTAGCTGCCCTCCAGTTGTTCTTTTATTATCTACCCAGCATTCTGATGTTTTTGACCTTTTTTGTGAAATTAATAATCTAATTTTGTTGCATTTTTAACTGCCCTGAATCCCTCTGTCCTCAGCAGTTGCTTTTCTCTCTTTTCATACTGCCTGAACATTCTTTTGACATCAATAGCACCATTCCAGGCCATTAAGATAAACAGCATGGAATCGAAGTTATTGAAGTTATAGAATGTCTTAGAAATATGAAAAGAGAGAGCAGTAGCTGGCAAGGAGAGTGGAACTCAATGTAGATCTGAGGGCACCACAAAACTAGATTATTTATCAACAATTCATCGAAGCATATCAGAATACATAACTGGTATGGAAAGGAAGATGGAAGGGCAGTTAAAATAAGTAAAAAAAGTAATTTGCTGTCTCCTTTAAGAGGATGAGAGCCCCATAAGAGATAATGTTCTGCGGCTGAAACAGCTCAGCAGTATCCTGAGTGCTCTGTTTGTGACCCAGTTCTCCTTTATCTTATCTAGCCCCTGTCTAGTTGTTCAGCACACTTACTGCATGTGATACAAAATGCTTGACAGACCAAAACAGGATGGCTGTCTAAATCCATACCTGCTGCTAGGGCACATGGTGGAACTGACCTTAAATTAATAGATCCATAGCCGCCATTTTTCCTAACTGCTGAGAAAAACTACTCACTGTACTGCATAATCACGACAATCACGACAAGCATTTGTCAATGCTGAATATTGTCTTGCTGGCATTGGTAGTGCAGGAGTTAGAGAGATGCATAATACGAATGGCAGTGAAGTAGTGAACTGACGCTGATCCCACCTCCACCCTGCAGAGAGTAACAAGCATTGAAGTGTGCCTTTGGGTTGTCGGCTATAACGCTTACGCCATTTCACCTCACCCTACCCCACAGACGCCAAGTGTCACAGTGTGCCATGTGGTGTTCTGGCCTTACCCTCACCCCATTCCATAAGGAAATATGCTGAGATGGGTGCATTATAGGAGAACGGGGTGAGCTTTTTGACTGAAGAGTCCAAGGCACACCTCAATGCCTGTCACTGGCTGCAGGTGGTGGAATGGAGTGAGCATTACAGCCAACAATGCCAAGTCACATCCCTGACGCCTGTCAGTCTCTGCAGGGTGGGGCGTTACAGCTGAAACACTAATACCTGGGCGTTTGTTGGTATTTTCACTCCAAAGTTTCAGCATGGGCTTTTTGTGACCCCACCTCATGAACAGTGGCACTATGAGTTTGTTAGCCAAAAGGCAACTGTGCCATTTGGCCCCACAGGTGCGAAAACACATTTAGGGCAGGATATGAAAAATGACAGCTATAGTGTTCATGAGGAGGTGTAAAAAATTGCAATGTTGAAAATCTGGAGTGAAAATATTTACTATTTTAACTCCATGTCATCCCGGAGTTCCACTCCAGTGAAATTCTGACAAAACAAAATTGTGGGGCGGTAGCTTTCATTGGAATAACCTGTCCCTTGCAAGCGCAATGCAGCCCCTGCATCAACAGGCTCAGTGTTTTCCATTCATGAAGAGCTAGACATGCATTAGTAATTGCTAGGCTGATAGGCATAGGTACCGGAATGGAGGTGTGTGGGGCAGGATGGCCATGGTTCTAACCCTTTCATAAGTGGGAGGGCCTGGCCCTATCCATTTTTGTGATCATGTGTACTCATTTGTCAGTTATCTCTCACCCAAATGTTTATTGTGGATTTTTGTACCTAATAATCTTACTGTAGGTGTACTATTAAACCACTGCATGTAATTAACTCTGAGTCACCCCCGAAAAAGGGCCCTTTGGTCTCAGTGGGTTCACTCAGTTACCAAAATGCTATGAATAAATAAATTTGTAAGGATGACTGTGCTTTTAAACTGCAGTATGTGCAGTAAACAGTGTTACTACTAATTACTCCCTTTCTGTCAATACAGGGTGTCTGCAAAATTTCAGAAGGTGAAAGCCTGAGTAGTGTTGATGGCTGGGTGGACTGGGTTCATAGCCTGCTGAGTTAACGCACAGTGGTGAAACTTAAAAATGAAAAATTATAGATTACTCATATTGGTTGAGAAAAAACTGAGGGTGTGGGTAAAATCATTCAGAGGGGGGGGGGGATTTACCACTTATATTCTTAGCCCTACCACTTTTTATGTTGATTGCGCGCATGCGCAAGAAACATATTGCGGCAGCGTTCTCCAGAAGCAGGTTGTGGAGGCACGGCACTGTTGTGGCCAATGCCACCATACCCTTTAAAGGCTTGGCCCACATTTCCCAATGTCGTGGCATGCTGCTGCTGCTGACACTAGTTCAGCCAGCATGCCACCAACTTGTAAACTTTTAGGCGCTGCAATCAGGGGTCACCTCGTCATTGCAGTGTCAGCCATTCGCTGCAATGAGGGTGCGACCCGTCATTGCAGGGTGGAACCTTGAAACACTGATATTGTCTGTGAACATGGCGGTGGCTTGCCACTGTGTTCACAAAGATATTAAGCTAACCCCCTGCCGAGTGGGTGCCCAATCCTCCTTGGCAGCATGTGCCCCCCCGCCATGTTTGTTTGCCGATGGGGGCCCCAATCTCTGTCGGCTTCGGTGCCCCAAAGGTTTATATTTGCATGACGGGTAGCCCCTCCCGTTGGCATTATGTAACCCCCCCGCTTTTGTTGTCTGCCGATGGGGTGCCCAATCCCCATCGGCATAATGTCACCCCCCCCTTTTGTTGTGTGCCAGCGGGGGTGCCCAATCCTTCAGTTGGCTACAGCTGCCCTCCTCCAAAAAAGACTCCATTGGCACACTGGGAACCCACCCCAGCATGCCACATGCCCCTGTAAAATCAAAAACGGTCCCACAATGTCTTTTTTTTTAACCTTTAAAAAGAAAATGGTCCCTCGGCGGTCTCCCTGCCCCCCTCCCACAACCTGTGCCCACCCACTGCGCACCCTGCCTCCCCACACCCCCTTCTCACCCCATACTTACCTCTGGAGTCTGGCGCGATGATCTTCAGTGGACCGGGAACACATCTGCACTCTTCAAAGCCGACCGTGAACAGAGGAAATGCCGGTAAGCTGTATAATGGAATAAATAGGTTTTTTTCAACTTTGATGCATATCTCAGGCATTTTGGGGAATTTTGGCACCAAATTTTCAACAATGGGTTTTTGGGTCGCCTCCTCATGAATTCTGGCACTGTCATGGTTTCAGCCCGAAGGTGATTCCGCGGTCACTCGCAGAATCCCCGGGACTGATAATAGTGACGTGCCAGTATTCATGGTGGGCTCTCAAAAAGCCTATACTACAATGGTGGAAAAAATCCAAAAATGGCTGTTTTGAGTGTGCATTGCGCAGTTGCTACGTACGTTCATGACTTTGCAAATTTGCAATATTTTCACGCCAGATTTTCAATATTGGCATTTTTTCAGACTTCCTTGAGAACAGTACAGCTGTCATTTTCCACATCCTGGCCAAAATGTGTTTTCGCATTTCCGGCACAGCATAGCGCGGTCGCTGTGGGAAATCAGTGTTCAGGACAGATTAAGAAAATGAGCAGAGGTCCTAAAATGCCTATGTTGAAAATTTGGTGGCGATACTCCATGAAATGACTGTTACGAGCGTGCGTTGTGCAGTTTGCACGCATGCTCGTAACTTCATGAATTAATAATATTTTCACTCCAGATTTTCAACATTGCCATTCATCTGCACCTCCTTATGAACAGTACAGCTGTCATTTTTCACATCCTGGCTGGAATGTGTTTTCACAGTTCCGGCGCAGAATAGCGTGGTCACTGGTGGAAATCCGTGTTCGGACACATTATGAAAATGAGAGTGACACTGTTCATTAGCAGAGGTCCTAAAATGCCTATGTTGAAAATTTGGTGACGAAAGTCCATAAAACGAGTGTGTTACGAATGTGCATTGCACAGTTTCCATGCACGCTTGTACCTTCGCAACTTTGCAATATTTTCACTCCAAATTTTCAGCATTGCCATTTTGCCACACCTCCTTATGAACAGTGCAGCTGTCATTTTTCACATCCTGGCCGAAATGTGTTTTCGCTCTTCTGGCACACAATAGCATGGTCGCTGTGGGAAATCAGTGTTCAGGACATATTAAAAAAATCACACCGACACTGTTCATGAGCAGAGGTCCTAAAATGCCTATGTTGAAAATTTTGTGATGAAACTCCATAAAACGACTGTGTTACGAGCGTGTGTTGTGCAGGATTCATGCACCCTTGTAAGTTTGGAAATTAGTAATATTTTCACGCCAGATTTTCAACTCTGGCATTTGTTCACACCTCCTTATGAACAGTACAGCTGTCATTTTTCACATCTTGGCCAAAATGTGTTTCCGTTCTCCCGAAGCAGAATACTGCAGTCGCTGTCGGAAGTCAGCATTTGGGACAGATTAGAATCGAGTGACTGGGTGGGGAGGGGAGTGACCGAGCTCAACTAAGCACTGTCGGGACTGCTGCGGATTTCTTTGTGGGCAGGAAAAGCGACAACACAGGTGGGAGCCCAATACAAAAGAGCAGCCTGCAGTGCCGGGAGACACAGAATGAGCGAGTGAGGGAGGGGGAGTAAGTGAGCTCAACGGAGCTCTGTGGGGACTGCTGTGGATTTGTTTGTGGGCAGGAAAAGGCAGCAATGCATGCAGGGGCTGAGTACAAAAGGGCAGCCTGCCGCAGTGGGAGAAACAGAACGAGTGAGTGAGAGGGGGGAGTGAGCGAGCTCAACAGAGCTCTGTTGGGACTGCTGCAGATTTCTTTGTGGGCAGGAAAAGGCAGCAATGCATGCAGGGGCTGAGTACAAAAGGGCAGACTGCAGCGGTGGGAGAAACAGAATGAGTGAATGACAGAGAGGGAGTAAGCGAGCTTAACAGAGCTCTGTCGTGACTGCTGAGGATTTCTTTGTGGGCAGAAAAGGGTCGCTATGCTGGCAGGAGCCCAGTACAGAAGGGCAGCCTGTAGCGCCGGGAGAAACGGAATGAGCAAGTGAGACAGGGGGAGGGAGGGAGTGAGGCCAATGGAGCTCTGTCGGGACTGCTGCAGATTTCTTTGTGGGCAGAAAAAGATGCCTACAGAGGCAGGAGCCCAGTACAAAAGGGCAGCCTGCAGCACCAGGAGAAACAGAATGAGTGAGTGAGTGAGACAGGGGGAGTGAGCGACCTCAACGGAGCTCTGTCGGGACTGCTGCAGATTTCTTTGTGGGCAAAAAAAGATGCCTACAGAGGCGGGAGCCCAGTACAAAAGGGCAGCATGCAGCACCGAGAGAAACAGAATGAGCGAGTGAGAGAGGGGGAGTGAGTGAGATCAATGGAGGTGTATCGTGACTGCTGCGGATTTCTTTGTTGGCAGGAAAAGGCGGCAATGCAGGCAGCAGCCCAGTACAAAAGACCAGCCTGCAGCACCGGCAGAAACGGAATGAGCGAGTGAGAGAGGGGAAGCGAGCAAGCTCAACAGAGCTGTGTTGGGACTGCTGCAGATGTCTTTGTAGGCAGAAAAAGCTGCCAATGCAGGCAGGAACCCAGTACAAAAGGGCAGCCTGCAGCAGTGGGAGACACAGATTGAGTGAGTGAGGGAGGGGGAGTGAGTGAGTTCATCGGAGCTCTGTTGGGACTGCTGCAGATTTCTTTTTGGGCAGAAAAAGGCAGCAATGCACACAGGGGACCAGTACAAAAGGGCAGCCTGCAGCTGCGGGAGAAACTGAACGAATGAGTGAGAGAGGGGGAGTGAGTGAGCAAGCTCAACAGAGCTCTGTCATGACTGCTGCAGGTTTCTTTGTGGCCAGAAGAAGGTGACAATGCAGGCAGGAGCCCAGTACAAAAGGGCAGCCTGCAGCACCGACAGAAACAGAATGAGTGAGTGAGAGAGGGGGAGTGAGCGAGCTCAAGCGGAGCTCTGTTGGGACTGCTGCAGATTTCTTTGTGGGCAGAAAAAGGTGCCAACAGAGGCAGACCACTACAAAATGTCAGCCTGCAGCACCAGGAGAAACAGAATGAGCAAGTGAGACAGACGGAGTGAGCAACCTCAACAGAGCTCTGTCAGGACAGCTGCTGATTTCTTTGTGAGCAGAAAAAGGTGCCAATGCAGGCAGATTCCCAGTACAAAGGGGCAGCCTACAGCGCCAGGAGAGACACAATGAGTGAGTGAGTGAGGGGGAGTGAGCGAGCTACACAGAGTTGTATCATGACTGCTGTGGATTTCTTTGTGGGCAGAAATAGGCGGCAATGCAGGCAGGAGCCAAGTACAAAAGGCCAATCTGCAGCGCCGGCAGAAACGGAACGAGCGAGTGAGAGAGGGGGAGTGAGCTACCTCAACAGACCTGTGTCAGGACTGCTGCAGATTTCTTTGTGGGCAGAAAAAGTCACCAACAGAGGCAGGAGCCCAGTACAAAAGGGCAGCCTGCAGCACCAGGAGAAACAGAATGAGCAAGTGAGACAGGCAGAGAGAGTGACCTCAGCTGAGCTCTGTCGGGACAGCTGCAGATTTCTTTGTGGGCAGAAAAAGGTGCCAACGCAGTCAGAAGCCAAGTATAAAAAGAGCAGCAAGCAGCGCCAGGAAAAACACAATGAGTGATTGAGAGAGGGGGAGTGAGCAAGCTCAATAGACCTCTATCATGACTGCTGCGGATTGCTTTGTGGGCAGAAAAAGGCAGCAATGCAGGCAGGAGCCCAGTACAAAAGGCTAGCCTGCAGCACCGGCAGAAATGGAATGAGTGTGAGAGGGGGAGTGAGCTAGCTGAATGGACCTGTGTCAGGACTGCTGCAGATTTCTTTGTGGGCAGAAAAAGCCACCAACAGAGGTGGGAGCCCAGTACAAAAGGGCAGCCTGCTGTGCCAGCAGAAACAGAATGAGCGAGTGAGACGGGGGAGTGACCCACCTCAACAGAGCTAGTGAGACAGGGGGAAGTGAGTGAGGCCAACGGAGCTCTGTCGAAACTGCTGCAGATTTCTTTGTGGGCAGAAAAAAATGCCAGCAAAGGCAGAAGCCCAGTACAAAAGGGCAGCCTGCAGTGCCACGAGAAACAGAATGAGCGAGTGAGACAGGGAGAATGAGTGACCTCAACAGAGCTCTGTCATCACTGCTGCGGATTTGCTTGTGGGCAGAAAAAGGCGGCAGTGCAGGCAGGAGCCCAGTACAAAAGACAGCCTGCAGCACCGGGAGACACAGAACGAGCGAGTGACACAGAGGCAGTGAGCGACCTCAACGGACCAACGCAATCAACATTCGGCATTGACAAATGCTTGTTAGACTCTTCTGTCATTTACAGTATGCTAATGCATAGCTACTGCAAACCTTTTCAGTTTAACTGATTCCTGTAGCACAGCTTTTTGCACTATATACAGTATCTGGATCTTTGATTCCTGTACAACAGTTTTTTGCATTACAGGTATATAGCTTGTCCAATTCCTGTAGCACAGTTTTTTCCATTATATGTCTGACTGTTTTATCCCTGTACAACAGTTTTTTGCACTACAGGTATGTATCTTGTCTGATTTCTGTAGCACAGCTTTTTGCACTATATATCTGAATGTTTGATCACTGTAAAACAGTTTTTGCACTACAGATATATATCTTGTCCGATTTCTGTAGCACACCTTTTTGCACTATATCATGTCTGAATGTTTTTTTTTTTTTTATCACTGCTGCTGTTTTTCCTCCTGCTGCAGTGCTAAGCCAGCTTAGGGCATCCAGCCGCCGGCCCTGCCCACCCGGAGAGCTGGATGGCTCGAACCGCTCCCAGGAGGATCCGGGATGGCCGTCATGCCATCCTGCTGGAAGGCCCCCCCATGCCACTCCCAGCCAGGATGGCCCCAGACCCTCTCTGATGGGACTCCTCATGAGTCCTCCGGGCAGCGCAAGGCATGGTCATCAAGCTGCATGGTCGTGCCCAGCCTTTTCCTTGTTTTTTTCTCCCATGGGAGCGTGGATGTGCAATGACGTATGAGACACTGCATGTCGACATCCGCCGCGCTCCCTCCCCATGTACACCCATGCTAGTAGTGCCCCCCCGGGTGTCCCCAGGGGCTGCTACAGTGCGGCGTGTTCATTCCCTACCCTCCCCAGGACTAGGAGAGCAGTCGGTGGATGCTCATTCCTAGTCCTCCCCTGCTGACCGCCGTCAGCCCGGGTTCATCGCCAGCGTGGTGCGAAGTGTGGCATCCAGCGCCTCAACCCTTAGTGCCATGGGGCTGGACATGTCTGAATATTTGATTCCTGTAGTGCAACTTTTGGCATTATATATCTGGATGTCTGATTCCTGTACAACAGTGTTTTTCAGTATATACTGTATCTGGATGTTTGATTTTTGTACAACAGCTTTTTGCATATATATCTGGTGTATGGATCCTGTACAACAGCATTTTGCACTGTGTATTTGAATGTCTGATTCCTGTTAGCACAGCTTTTTGCACTATATATCTGGATGTTTGATTCCTATACAACAACATTTTGCACTGTATATCTGGATGGTTGATTCCTGTACAACAGCTCTTTGCACAATATATCTAGATGTCTGTGTAACCCCCCTGCAAATGGGGGTTCCCAAAAGACTTCCAGGAGCTTGCTTGAATGCTCCAAGCCTGAATGGTGTTTGGCATTTAAGCCATTTATCAGTGAGTGTTTTTAGAGCCTCTGGTACTGTCTCTTTAAGAGCTGTCTGCTTGCAGACATAATTAGTTTGTATGGGGGGACTGTGTGCTTCTCTGAGTACCACTTGAGCTGCTGCCAATTCCTTCATTTTGCAGTCACTAGGAGTGCAAAGGAACCTATCTGAAAGATGTAACTGTTTGCTGAAATTATTTAGGTAATAATGAAATTACAGTTTGTCTAACCTGCTTTCTTTGCAGTCAGAACTGTGTCTGCTAGTTCCCCATTCTAGTTTTGAACTGCTGAACTGGACCAATCAGTGTAGGGTAAGCTAGCTCTAAATGGTGCCTTGGACGAATCAGAACTTGGACTCATAATCTGAGCCAGCCACAAGAGGATTGTATGGGCAGTGACTCTGGGAGATGTAGTTTAGACTTCAGTGCCTTTTTGGACCAACAGCAGCAGTCTATTGTGAGTGACAGCCAATCCAGTCAAGAACTGGGAGGAACTCAAAGGAAGTGCCCAGTTTTGTCGGTTGGAGCTTCAGTTGAGCTTTGGCAGTGAAGAAGGAAGGAGCCCTGTGCTTTTCAGTGTGCAGTTTTAGTCAAAAACGTGTAAGGCCCAGAGTTCCGGTCTGCAGCTTGTGTAACAGCTTGTTAGGACTGAATCCGTCCTGTGAAAGAATCAAAGGATCTCTGAAGAGTAGAAACCAGGCTCACCCTGTAGAAGACTGGAAGAATTGCTGAAAATTGCACTCGGTCTGTCAGGAACTGAATCTGCTGTGTGTTCTCCCGGGTATTGTGCAGTAATTGCGATCGGGATACAGATGCAGCCTGCCTGGTATAGTACTTTCTTTTATATGGATGTGAAGAGGTTTGTGTACCTCAAGTGAGCCCTGCTGACATTGAAGGACCCTATCTTATTTGGAGGTCGTGAGTACTAATTCAGGTTGCTCCCTGTTGAATTGCCACATTAAATCCAAATGGAATTACTGTACTGCTGACTGTTTAATTCTCCTTTCTCTGTGTGAAAGGGCCCTACCAGCTGCCACGGTTTGGACTAGCCACTAGGGCTTGGGTACCCAGGGACAGTAACTGATAGGGATAGGCCTGTGCACAGAGCCATAAGGTAGATTATTAGAGTGATAAGCTAATTAACCTGATTTCCCCTGTCCTTGTTATATCCCCTAAATAAATCAGAGCTGCTTGTTTCAGCAAAGTTATACTGCCTGAGGTATTTGTCTATGTTAAAGTACTGTACTGTGATTGTTGCACTGTATCTCATTTCACAGGAGGTCCCAGTGCGGAACCAGACCTGGGGGTAAGTGTATACTGTGAAGGTAATTCTGATATATTGTGTGGGCCACTAGTGGGAAGAAAGGGGTTGCAGTGTCCCAGAGGCTGTGACCAAGTTAGTTTAACTATTGCAAACCCTGACC
Source organism: Neoceratodus forsteri (assembly GCA_016271365.2). Classification (NCBI taxonomy): domain Eukaryota; kingdom Metazoa; phylum Chordata; order Ceratodontiformes; family Ceratodontidae; genus Neoceratodus; species Neoceratodus forsteri. The sequence continues at coordinate 111,140,341 of JADMNL010000031.1, read as the reverse complement.
TCTGGGTGGAGGCACCCCATTGGATCCAGGCCCCTCAACCTGTTAGTGGCAAATCAGGCAGGGGTAGCCCCTGGGATAGCCATCTAGGGGTTACATCTTGGAGGCTCACCGCTGGATTGTGTGTCCTCTAGTGGCCATATTTACTGAACCACTGTTAAGAAAAAATGGGTACCCCGACAGAAGTGGCTGTGCACCGGCTGGTGGAGTGGTGTACTGGGGAGGAGATCGACCCCAAAATGCTATGCTTATCCTGGACATCCCTGGGTATCAATACGGACACTGTGCAGGAGTACTTTCAAGGTGGAAGGTTTACAAAACCCTGTGGTGGTGGGTCGGCATGCTAATCTGCTCACCCACACTTTCCTGGCCCTAGTAGAGTTTAAGGATCCAATAGATAGCTCCAAAGTGCCACAGACCATTACCCCAGAGGAGCCCTCACTGCTTGGAGAGTGATAACTAAGGACAGTAAAGACCAGGAGGAATCAGCCCCACCACTATCTGAAACTTTTGAGGAGAAATTTGCTGAATGGTTGCTGGGAGAGGGAAAACTGTGGAGGACTTGAAGAAACTATTCTTGCCACCTGGGGTGTTCCTCCCCAACACCTCTCCTGCTCCAGTGCCGTAATGGTGGCTGAACCAATGCAGACTCCTATTTCTGCACCTGCCATTAGTCACGACTCTTACGGAAGGTTGAGGATCTTCTCTGGCACCCTCCCACCCCCAAGGGAGGATGACTGGGAGACCTGGATAACTATGTTGCCCCCAAGTGCTAGAATGGCAATGCTCGGGCGGCGAAAGGGTTAGTGAGAGCCTCCGAGGTCCTGCCCTGGCTACCCATCCGTGCTAAGCAGGCAGTAACCCTGAAGCGACTGCACAGGCCTATCTTGAGGCCTTGGAGAATGTGTATGGAGCCCAGATTCTGATGAGGACCTATGGTGGAGAGTAAGAAATGCACAACAGTACCAAGGAGTTGTTGTCTGTGTATGTCTCTCGGCTGGAAAAATTGTTGCAAGAATGCCTCAGAAAGGGTAGTTTGCCAGCGATTGAACTGGACGAACCAGGCTGGACAGGATCCTTAAGTCTGCCCCTTCTCAGAACTGCTGTTGCTTCAGTTACACCTGGCAGATCGACTGGAATCCCCACCCTCCTATGATGAGTTAATGAGAGAAATTCGAGGAGTTGAGAAAAGGCGACCTCGGGAGGGACCTGCACCAATAGCTGCGGCTACGACCAGTGACTGAGGGTGACCCATCAAGTGAAGTTCAGGGCAGAGGTTGGCAGTCAATGAGTGCTCTGACAAGGAAAAGATATGTCACAATGGGGCGAACTGTTGAGAGAGATCCGGAATTCAAAACAGTCCCTTTATGAAGGCCACGCCTGCAATGCACGCCCTGACCTATATCCGACTGCATCTGCTATGGGGTGGGGGTACCCACCCATGTATCTCCTGCTGATAACAGCTCGAACTCGATTCCTTGACCATGGAAGTGGAGAAACTGACTAGATGTCTCCAAATGCTTATCACGTCCGCAGACAGAGATGGCACAAGGTTTCCAATTAGTAATACCGCCCTGGCTCCCAGTGTGGCGCTCGCCAGCTCAAACTCCAGAAAGTATGTTTGCTATAATTGTGGGAAAGATGGGCACATGAAAAGGGAATGTCAGTCCCCAAAAGACACTGACAAAGTTGCATATAGGCTACAAGGAGAGCTTCGGAGAAGAAATCAGTGGTTAAGAGGTGCACGACATGATCCCAGTGAGGGCACCAAAAATGCTAATTCACGTCCTTTTGTGGCAAGGTCAGTTGCCCAGGCCCCCACTACCGCCTCTCCAGACTGGTCCAGAATAGTGGGTCCCTCCATGGAGACCACTGTAAAGGTGAAGGAGTGTCTACAAGAGCTATATTAGACAGTGGCTCCCAAGTGACAATTATGTTCCAAGATTGGTATCAGAAGCATTTGTCAGACGTACCTTTACAACCATTAGAAGGACTGCATGTATGGGGTTAAGTGAGAAGGCCTACCCCTATTCCGGGTATATCCAATTTGGCTGTCTTTCCCCACCTCCGTGGCTGGAGTGGCCGAACAAGTAGAGACCCTAGCCTTAGTGTGTCCCCCACTGGACTGTATGATGGTGTCCTTTGTTGATTGGAACAAATGCTCATATGTTCGGAAGGCTGGCACAGTTGTGTTATGAAAAACAGGGTCAAAGACTAGTAGAGCTTTAAGAGTTCCGGCTTTAATTAAGAAGGCCTATGAGGCACAGAGAGATGCTGAAAAAACAGAACCAGAGGAACCGGTCGAATTGTATGGAAGAAGGATCCTGAGTCTCTGATCCTGGCGCCAAATGCCCAGTGTACCTTACAGGGAGAGGTCCGTATCAGAAAGGATGTTAAGAATAAAATATTAATGTTGGATGCACAGGCGATGGAAAATTGCCAGAGGGACTGCTAGTCAAGCCTAGTATTTTGCCCGCTAGAGCCCATGCTTATGCCAGAAGGGTAATGGTCCAAGTTCATAATGTGTCTGAAAGAGACATTCGAGTAAACAGAGGTTGCATCCTGGCTAATGTGCATTGTGCAGACACTGCAGTGCTACCCAGCAGCAAGAGTTCAAGGAAGAATGACAGAGTAGCCTGACTTGTTTGATTTCGCGACTCCCGCTGCCAGCTGAATGGAAAGTGAAGATCAGTGAGAAGCTTGCCCAGAGACCAGGTGTTTTCTTTAAAGGAATGGGATGTAGGATCGTGCAAGGAGCTGAGCACAATATCCGGCTGCATGACGAAAGACCATTTCGTGAGAGATCTCGACGCCTGGCACCTGCTGACATAGATGATGTGAAGGCAGCATCTGCAAGAGATGTTAGCTGCTGGTGTAATACAAGATCCAGAAGCCCTTATGCTTCCCCATTGTGGTAGTGAGGAAAAAGAATGGAACAGTAAGGATGTGTGGATTATCGCACCTTAAACCGGCGGACTATCCCTGATCAGTACACAATGCCCCGCATTCAGGATGCTTTGGACTGCCTAAACGGGAGCAAGTGGTTCTCTGTGCTGGATCTCCGCAGTGGGTACTATCAGATCCCGATGGCCCCAGAGGACCGTGAAAAGACAGCCTTTATCTGTCCGCTTGGCTTCTATGTTCATGAGGATGCCTCAAAGGATTTCAGGTGCCCCAGCCACTTTTCAACGATTGATGGGCGTGCAGTGGGGACATGAACTTACTAGAGTGCCTGGTATACCTAGATGATGTTATTGTGTTTGGCAGCTCACTGGAGGAACATGAGCAGATTATTTAAGGTATTGGACCGACTGGAGGACTTTGGCCTTAAACTGTCCATTGATAAGTGTCAATTCTTTCAAACATCAGTAAAGTATGTGGGACACATAGTATCCACCGAGGAATAGAGACCGACCCAAGTAAAGTTGAGGCCTTGACCACCTGGCCACAGCCCAAAATCTAAAGAACTGCAAAGATTCCTGGATTCTGTGGTTATTATCGAGCTTCATCAAGGACTATTCAAGAGTGATCCGCCCTTACTTAACCTTACTCAAAGGGTATCCCCAACCCACAAAAATACCAAAAGTCAGCGTCCCTCAAGACTGAAAGAGTGTATTTTCATCCGAGTGAAGTATTTGGGGCCGCTGGACTCTGATTAATGAGACTGCTTTTCATGAGATCATATATCAACTTACCCATGCTCCAGTGCTGGCCTATGCCGATCCAAGAAAACCTTCGTCCTGCACACTGATGCTAGCTTGCAAGGGTTGAGGGCTGTGTTGTACCAAGAGCACGAGAATGGCCTTGAGACCAGTGGCCTTTGCCAGTAGAAGCCTGACCCCATCCGAAAAGAACTATCCTGTACATAAGTTAGAGTTCCTAGCTTGAATGATGGGCTATTGTTGACCAATTCCATGAGTACTTGTATGGGGCTAAAATACTAGTAAACACGCACAATAATCTTTGACCTATGTGCAGACCTCAGCTAAGTTGGATGCCACTGGCCATAGGTGGCTTTCTGCATTATCTACATATGACTATGCTCTGAATACCGAGCAGGTCTGAACCACATAGATGCTGATGCTCTCCCGGAGGCCTGTTCCCCAGAATGATTGGGTCCGATTGGCAGAACCTGACATTCGGCACTCTGCCGAAAGTTTGACAGGGAGGAACAAATGTCCACGGACGAGTGGACTGCATGGTGGATTGCTTGGGAGCCTCAGAGAATTGCATACCTGCTGCTTATTGCCACTTTTCTGCAATAGACATTGGTGCACTGCCTCAGCTGGACAATGACAGTATTCGGCGGGCTCAATCCCGCGATCCCATGATCAAAGCAGCTTTAGAAGCCCTCTATGCAGGAAAAGATGTGTCCAAATTACGCTCCACTGATTTGAGAACTGCACTGTTATACAAAGAAGGTCCTAAGTTGAAACTGATCAATAAACTGTTATACAGAGAAACAGTAGACAGAGGGGACAAGTAGACAAACAACAACTAGTGCTGCCCACTGCCTTCGAGACTCAGTACTGAGGTCCTTGCACAACCACATGGGGCACCTTGGTATAGACAGAACACTTGACTTGGTGAGATCCAGATTCTATTGGCCTAAGATGGGGGCTGATGTGGAGCAACACATTCGAACTTGTAGTCGCTGCTTACAGAGGAAAGCTTTGCCCCAGAGGGCTGCCCCTTATTAACATTACCACCAGTGCACCCATGGGCTGGTCTGTATTGATTTTCTAAGTCTGGAGGTCAGATCAAAGAAATATCAATGATGTGCTGGTGGTCACTGACCATTTCACGAGATATGCCCAAGCTTTCCCCACCAAAGACCAGAAAGCATCCACTGTGGCCAAAGTACTTGTAGAAAACTTTTGTTCACTATGGGGCTCACAAAGAATCCATTCTGATCAAGGGAGAGACTTTGAGAGTCGTCTGATCAAAGAGATGCTTTCTCTGTGGGAGTGCAGTCCAGAACCACTCCTTACCACCCCAGGGGACCCACAGCCTGAACGTTTCAACCGCACTTTGCTAGATATGCTAGGCACCCTGCACCCAAAGGACAAGCCTAGATGGAGCCAACAAATTAGCACCCTGGTACATGCTTATAACTGCACCAAAAGTGATGCCACTGGATTCTCCCCCTACCGCCTGATGTTTGGAAAAGAAGCTCGACTACCAGTAGATGTGTGTTTTGGGGTCTCCTGATGGGGTTCAGGCTGAAAACTATTTACAGTATGTGCAAAAGTTAAAGGCCCAGCTAACTCATGCGTACCAACTGGCTCAAACCATGGCTGCCAAAGAAATCTGGCCAACAAAGAAAGGTATGATAAAAGGTGGAACTTAGGAACTCCAGGAGGGAGTCGGTATTGCTAAGAAATCTGGGATTGCATGGCAAGCACAAGATTGCTGACAGATGGCACCATCTCCTCACATTGTAGTGGGCAAACTAGATGATCTGCCAGTGTACAAAGTAAGGCCTGAGAATAATTCAAAAGATGTAAAAACAATGCATGAAATCATTTACTGCCCATTGGACAAATCTTAATTGAGTCTGAGCCCCTAGAAGATGCCCCCTCTGGACCAGTGACTAGAGCTGCTGCTAAGAAAAGATCAAGAAAGTCTGCACCTACAGAAGCAAAGTTAAAGTGTTCCCCTCCACAAGTCCCAGTTGAGCATGACTGTCAGTCCATATCGGAAGAAAGTGAGAGTGACTTTGAATACTATCCTTCTTACGAACTGAGTCAATTGTTTCGGGGCAATCCCCTAGTCAATACTGGAGACAAAGCTGGGCCTTCTGGACTGTTTAAGCCCCCAGCTTCATCCCTGGAGCCAATGCTCCCAGAAAGTGAAGTGCAAAGCATCAGATCAGATGAAATGGAATCATTGTGCATGGTTGAACTGTTTGAGCTTTCAGGGAGAAAATGATAGATTGGGGCAGACTGGTGATACACCCGAACAAGAAGAGTATTTTGAGTGCCCTGACAGTCCACTGCCAGTGTCCAAGCTCTCCATGCGAGCCAAATGTTGTGGACTCAGAAACTGTAACTCCTGGAGCTGAAAGTGCCCCAAGTTCTAGCCTCTCTACCCCATGGAGACTCCTGACAAGTGTGGACAATGCTGAAAATGAGGCTCAGAGTGCAGAGACTGTAACAGTTCCCCTAGAAAGACTGGTCGAGCTGTAAAGCCTGTGGTGACACCTCAGTTATGATTCCCTTGGGAGGCCTGTGGATTTGCCTCTCAATGTTGTCCATAAAGGAGTGTATGTGTCCCCGAGCTCATTGCCCAAACTGAGCGTCAGTGCTAACTCAAGTTACTTGTGTTGCCCTCTAATATGGTGCCCTTGCCCCGTCCAGCCCCAAGGTAACTGATAGAAGGGCCCCTCTTCAGGTTTCCATGTACAAGAGGTAATAACTTGAGTTATGGTACAATGTGTATGTAATACTGTGTAAAGTGACGACTGCAATGTTTCAGAAATGTGTTCTTGGTAAAATGATATATTGACTGATGATTACATGTGCGAGCCTAATGCAAATGTATATGGTTGCAGTTGAAACTTATGGGTACTTGCTTGACGCGGACGCCAAGCTTTCCCAGGCCAGAAGGTGTAACCTCCTGCAAATGGGGTTCCAAAAGACTTCCAGGAGCTTGCTTGAATGCTCCAAGCCTGAATGGTGTTTGGCATTTAAGCCATTTATCAGTGAGTGTTTTAGAGCCTCTGGTACTGTCTCTTTAAGAGCTGTCTGCTTGCAGACATAATTAATTTGTATGGGGACTGTGTGCTTCTCTGAGTACCACTTGAGCTGCTGCCAATTCACTTCATTTTGCAGTCACTAGGAGTGCAAAGGGAACCTATCTGAAAGATGTAACTGTTTGCCAGAAATTATTTAGAGTAATAATGAAATTACAGTTTGTCTAACCTGCTTTCTTTGCAGTCAGAACTGTGTCTGCTAGTTCCCATTCTAGTTTTGAACTGCTGAACTGGACCAATCAGTGTGGGTAAGCTAGCTCTAAAATGGTGCCTTGACGAATCAGAACTTGACTCATAATCTGAGCCAGCCACAAGAGGATTGTATGGGCAGTGACTCTGGGAGATGTAGTTTAGACTTCAGTGCCTTTTGGACCAACAGCAGCAGTCTATTGTGAGTGACAGCCAATCCAGTCAAGAACTGGGAGGAACTCAAAGGAAGTGCCAGTTTTGTCGGTTGGAGCTTCAGTTGAGCTTTGGCAGTGAAGAAGGAAGGAGCCCTGTGCTTTTTCAGTGTGCAGTTTTAGTCAAAAACGTGTGTAAGGCCCAGAGTTCGGTCTGCAGCTTGTGTAACAGCTTGTTAGGACTGAATCCGTCCTGTGAAAAGAATCAAAGGATCTCTGAAGAGTAGAAACCAGGCTCACCCTGTAGAAGACTGGAAGAATTGCTGAAAATTGCACTCGGTCTGTCAGGAACTGAATCTGCTGTGTGTTCTCCGGGTATTGCAGTAATTGCAGATCGGGATACAGATGCAGCCTGCCTGGTATAGTACTTTCTTTTATATGGATGTGTGAAGAGGTTTGTGTACCTCAAGTGAGCCCTGCTGACATTGAAGGACCCTATCTTATTTGGAGGTCGTGAGTACTAATTCAGGTTGCTTCCTGTTGAATTGCCACATTAAATCCAAATGGAATTACTGTACTGCTGACTGTTTAATTCTCCTTTTCTCTGTGGAAAGGGCCCCTACCAGCTGCCACGGTTTGGACTAGCCACTAGGGCTTGGGTACCCAGGGACAGTAACTGATAGGGATAGGCCTGTGCACAGAGCCATAGGTAGATTATTAGAGTGATAAGCTAATTAACCTGATTTCCTCGTCCTTGTTATATCCCCTAAATAAATCAGAGCTGCTTGTTTCAGCAAAGTTATACTGCCTGAGGTATTTGTCTATGTTAAAGTACTGTACTGTGATTGTTGCACTGTATCTCATTTCACAGGAGGTCCCAGTGCCGGAACCAGACCTGGGGGTAAGTGTATACTGTGAAGGTAATTCTGATATATTGTGTGGGCCACTAGTGGGAAGAAAGGGGTTGCAGTGTCCCAGAGGGCTGTGACCAAGTTAGTTTAACTATTGCAAACCCTGACCTCTGGGTGGAGGCACCCGCCATTGGATCCAGGCCCCTCAACCTGTTAGTGGCAAATCAGGCAGGGGTAGTAGCCCCTGGGATAGCGCCATCTAGGGGTTACATCTGATTCCCGTACAACTGCTTTTTTATGCTGTGTATCTGGGTGTTAGATTTCCGTACAGCAGCTTTTTGCACTACATGAGTGCAATTCTGAAAAAATCCCTTAAATCGCTGCAAGTACAGCAAACTGGTACTGCAGCAATCCCGGGTATGCAAGGAGCTTTGTGCCCAGTTCATCATCAGGTACAGTAGGGTCTTAGTGGCATATGTTCCATGGGCTGTTGCAACCCTAGTAGTGCACCAAAAAGAGGGTGCACCTGTACAGGGTGCTACAAGCCATGGGCCACCCAGCAGCAATGTTCCCAGGCATTCCTCAGTAGACTAGCAGACAACTTAGTCCCCATTACCCCATATAATGGAACAGCTGTCAGTCACTGAGCAGGTACTGCATACAGTACATGCTCATGCAGAGCTCCGTTGATGGCTGGCCATGGTTGTGAGTGGTGGGCTGTGCCAGTCGTCGGCTCAGTTTAGGGACAGCGGTGAGTGGGGTGGTGGGCAACTGCCTGCTGGGGTGCAGGCCACTATACCACCAATGTTATAATAATATGGCATAACAAGGGATTGGGGCTTTGGAGGGGGGCACTAGATCACCAGGGAATACATGAATATTTCCTGGGGACATTGGGGATCAGGGATAAGGGTACACTAGACCACCAGGGACCTATAACAAACAGTCAGTGCATGAGGATACTGGGAGGGTCCTCTAATCCAAGGGGGGGGGTGGCCTCATTTTACTATTTTGTTATATGGGGTAATTGAGGATCAAGGGTCCCAGGGCTCATTTTATATGGGAGCCAAATAGAGAGCAGAATTGGTATTGACTGTGAAGGCAGCAGCTCGCTCGTCCATCCAGCCAGAGAAAGGATGCAAGTACAGTGAATCCAATCACAGGGGTGGGAAACGGGTAAATACCAAACAGCTAAAGATAACAAGAAAATGAAATATGTATCATTCCTGAAGTTCAGTTTGAGGAATGGTTTAGCCAAGGAATGACATGCAACAGGCTGTTGTTTAAAAGATTTTGATACAAGCCCTAGGAGCACAAAAACAAGAGATTAAAGGCCAGGGACCCTGGGACTTACATCAACATTCTTTAAACCACACCTGGACTGATTTATTTTACATATAAAAGGCTTTTTTGAGATTATAGTTTAATATACCATACAAGAACTGTTGTTTGGATGCAGTCTAGGAAGTCATTTTATGCAAGGAATAATCCACGACTGGGTGTGCAACAATGTTGTGATAAAACAAGCATTTGTCAATGCCGAATGTTTGCTTGCTGGCATTAGCAGTGGAAGTGCAGTAGTTAAACAGATGCAGTATAGGAATGGCAGTGATGTACTGAATTGAACTGACGCTAACTCCACCCCCACCCTGCAGAGATGGACAGGCATTGGGGTGTGTCTTTGGGTCATCGTCCATAAAGGTCATGACATTTCATCTCACCCTACCTTGCAGACACTGACAAGTGCTGAGGTGTGCCTTGGGGTGTTCGGGCTTTGCACTCACCTCATTCCATAAAGAAATATGCTGGAATGGGTACAGTATAAGAGAATGCTGTGAACTCCAGGGCCAAAGCGTCCAAGGCGCACCTCGATGCCTGTCACTGGCTGCAGGGTGGGGGTGGGGTGGAATAGCATGAGCATTACTGTCGACAATCCCAAGCCACACCCCTGACACCTGTCAGTCCCTACAGAGTGGGGCGTTATTGTGGGAAACCCTAATGCCCTGGGCATTTCTTGGTATTTTCACTCCAAGTTTTCAACATGGGCTTTTTGTGACCCCACTGCATGAACAGTGACACTATCAGTTTGTTAGCCGGAAGGTGATTTTGCACAGTGACTGCACCATTTGGGCCATAGGTGCAAAACACATTTCCAACATGATGTGAAAAATGACAGCTGTACTGTTCATGAGGAGGTGTAAAAAATGGTAATGTTGAAAATCTGGAGTGAAAATATAAAAAATTTGGTGAAGTCATGAGCGTGTGTAGAAACTGCGCAATGCACATGCGCGATGCAATCATTTTGGGGATTTTTTGCACCAGATTTTCAGTATAGGCATTTTTGAGACCTTCGCTCATGAACAGTGTTACTGTGATTTTCTCAGTCTGCTCCGAACACTGATTTCCTACAGCGACCGCACTATTCTGTGCCGGAAGTGCAAAAACACATTTCAGCCAGGATGTGAAAAATGACAGCTGTACTCTTCATAAGGATGTGTGGAAAATGCCAATGTTGAAAATCTGGGTGAAAATATTACAAATTCGTGAAGTTACGAGGGCGCATAGAAACTGTGCAATTCACGCTCGTAACACAGTCATTTTATGGACTTTTGTCACCAAATTTTCAACATAGGCATTTTAGGAGCTCTGCTCATGAACAGTATCACTGTGATTTTCTTAATCTATCCCGAACACTGATTTCCCATGGTGACTGCGCTATTCCGCGTCCGAAGTGTGAAAACACATTTTGGCCAGGATATGAAAAATGACAGCTATACTGATCATAAGGAGGTGTGACAAAATGCCAATGTTGAAAATCTGGAGTGAAAATCTTACAAATTTGCAAACTTACAAGTGTGTGTGGAAACTGTGCAATGCATGTTCATAGCAGAGTGATTTTTGGAAATGTTTTCATCAAATTTGCAACATAGGCTTTTTGAGAGCCCACCTCATGAACAGTGACACTGTCATTTCGTAAATTGGTCCCGAATGATGATTCTGCGTAATGACCGCAAAATCACCTTTCGGGACCGAATAACCAGTTGGCAGTCACCGAATTCATGAGATGGGGTCCCAAGAACCCCATGTTGAAAATTTGGTGCAAAAATTTAAAAAAATGACCGAGATATGCACCAAAGTTGAAAAAAACCATTTATGCTGTTATACAGCTTACCCCATTGGCAAAGAGAAATCAAAACAAAACAAGCTGTCTAAGACAGCACTTCAGATGCAGTGGTCTACAGTTGAAAATATACGACCTCTACCATCAGCGGTGGTGACATGTAGGCAATTTGCATACTTCCAATGGCATGGCAGTATGCAAATTGCCTACATCTACGCTGAGATTGCCTTTCAGTCTTCTCTTTCAACTGTATGCCTTTCATCTATTCTGTCTGGTTATTCGGACATTTATTGGTACGGTGCGGCTGCACCTGCAAAAAGGATCAGGGCATTGGAAGCAGGCGGGCACACCTATGAAAACTCATATGGTGGCACTATGTTTCTTGCACATGCATGTAAGCAAATATAATGAACTGAGTGACTTGTTTCAACCACTCAAGAAGTGAGGTTATAACATCTTCCTCTTTCCTGATTTCACATTTAAGTCCTTTAATTTTCCTATGTATTCACTATTCTAACTCAATGTCACCACGGATTTCCACTCTAGTGAAATTCTGACAAAACAAAACTGAGGATATCTTTTCTGGATTCAAACTTCACAGCCTGTTGTTTATCAACATGTTGATCTTTCAACTGTGCCCCCAAGCTGGCAGAGCAATATAGTTCCGCTCTCCAGCTGCAAAGCTTAAAGCCCTGCCTGCAGGGCAACTCTGTCTATAATGTGTGCCTCCAAGGCACTGCTACCTCTGAGGCAGGGCTGCCCAGGAGGCAGCTTTCATTGAAAAAATCTGTCCTGTGCACGTTCAGTGCAGCTTCTTCATTAATAGGCCCAGATTTTTCCATTCATGAAGAGCTAGACAATGACATGCATTAGTAATTGCTAGGCTGATAGGCATAGGTGCCAGAGATGAGTGAGGCAGTATGGACATGGCTGTAACCCTTTAATAAGTAGTAGGGCCTGGCCTTATTAGTGTTGGTAATCATGTGTACTCATTTCTAGGGGTGACTGTGCTTTTAAACTGCAGTAGGTACAGCAAACAGTGTTACTACTAATCACTCCCTTTTTGTGTTGCAGGGTGTCTGCGGAATTTTAGAAAGTGAAAGCCTGAATAGTGTTGATGGCTGGGTGGACTGGGTTCATAGCCTGCTGAGTTAAGGCACAGTGGTAAAACTTTAAAATGAAAAATCATAGATATCAAATTTTGTTTGAGAAAAAAACGAGGGTGTGGGTGAACTCCTTCAGCGGGGGGTGGGAGATTTACCACTTATATATCCATGACCATACCACTTTTCAGATGCCTTTGTCACCTACAGTATCGCTGATGCATACCTGCTGCACACCTTTCAGTTTAACTGCTGCTGATTGTACCTTAGTGGGGGAGAGTTAAAGCTGAAGGTTTTAATACTTTCAATTTAACGGGAGTGACTTATCCTCCCTGTGGCCTTCCCCCATCCCTAGTTTCTATAAACTGGATGCAGAAATGTTATTTCCACCCCTTGTGTAACATGTAGGGGGAACTGAGAATGGCGTTATTGTTCATGTGGAGACAGAGACCCATAAATGGAGTCTCCGGTTTTAATTTCTGCATGTAATAGAATTATAAAAGAAATGTATTGTGTAATGACATTCAGATTTGGAGGCAGACTTGGGATTCTGTAATTAGGTGGCCAGGCTAGGAAGCACATCTTAGCCCCAGGGCTGTGAGTGTCACAGTTCACTGCCGCAACATCCCATGTGATAGGCTGGTGATCTTGGTAGTCCACAAGGCTCAGGCCTGCATGAAAGGTCATGCTAGGCCTGAGCCACACCAGCACAAGTGGTGGTAGGATGGGGATTGGGGGAGAAAATTGAAGGAAAATGGAACAGCTGCTAATGTGAAGGAAAGATATACTCTAGGCCTCCACCACTGACTGATCCCCAAGAACACTGGGTGATTTAAGTTGGGTGGTGGAGATTGAGAGGTCACAGCCCCTGCTGCCAGTGGCTCAGCAGATTGCACACTGATATCTGAGGCTGGATGATCAGAATGATGTAGGTTCTAGCCCCTTGCCAAGCACTTGGTGTAAAACCCCAGTGCTGACACTGTAGCACAGTATGAGCAAAGTGCTGCACTCCTCAGGTGCCACCTTTCCGATGAGATGTTAAACTAAGGTTTGGTCGGAAGTACCACTGAAGGTTGACGTGAATTTGCCAACCTCCCTCACAGCAATGGCACAATAGTGACACCATTATTCTGGCATCACAAAATGAAGTATTTCTTGCGGGGGACTATGCCCCCCCACCACATGCCCTGGATTTCGATAGGACAGAACACTGAAAGAAAGGCATCACCCAAAAACAGACCATTACGGCGACAGTTCTGGGATTCGCTGTTAGGATGTCACGCTGGAAGGGGCAGCCAGGTTCAGTCTAGCTGTTCTGGTGATTCTTTAGGTGGTCATGATATGTCTTTAGAACATTAGGGGACTTTCTATGGAGCCCAGGCCAAATTCCCTCCATTCACCAAAAACAGCACTGACAGCTTAATCTGGTTTAGTTTTTGGGTACCATCTTTATCACCCCCACCGTGATAGGGCTTGAAATAGGCAAACTTGCTGAGCCCTCTTTTCCCGGTCAAGAAAAACTACATAAATAATTAACAGAATCTGGCCAGCACCAATAGGGCTGCGGATAAAGAATTTGGGGAAGAAAAAATATTTAAAACCAGACGACATGGGAGGGGAGCAGTACTGAGTCTGCAGGTGGCCAGAAGGTCTGTACTGAAGCAGGAAGGGAAGCACAGCACTAGAGAAGAGGTTCAGTGATGTCCTGAAAATTTTAATAACACTCCCTAGCACATCTCGGCAGCAGCCCCCCCAACATCTGCATTGACCCTGCTACATATACAAGAGAAATACAGTTACCACCAGTGGTAGAATGACAGAAGAACACACAAACTGCAGGTTGGACATGAGCATATTATGACAGCTTTACTATAGGTCCAGTTCCTGATCAATTATCATGCACGCAGATGATTTGGTGCTTTACTCTGCCTCCAAGTCTATTGTTGACATCAATCTACATCTCTCATCCACCTTCCAGACCCTCCAAGCTTGGGTTTCCTCCAACTATCAAATCCTGAATCTATCAAAGACCCAGGCCATGCTGTTTGGGTCCACTAAAAAGGTGCCCTCCGAGTCCCCTAAGCTCTTGATCCACTGCTGTGATGGATCAGCTGTCTCTAACACTTTATCCTTCAAATATCTTGGGGTTACCCTTGACCCGGTACGTGATTTTGCTGCACACATCAGGGAGGTATGCTGCTTAGTCAATGCCAAGATTGGTGCGGCCTACAGAGTGCGTCACTCACTCGCTCCGGCTGCTCGGATCTCTGTAGCAAGAGGAGTTCTACTCCCACAACTGTTATATGCCCTCCCAGTACTCTCTCATGCCCATGCGGGGGTCCTTCAACAATAGGACATGTCTTATAACAATATCTATAGATTCGCCTTATTGGCTCCTCGCCTTACCTATCACTGCCAACTCTATTCTGCCTTGAACTGGGTGTCTCCCACTGCCCTCCGGTCTTATGCGCTTGGGTGTTTTGTTGACTCCCTAACCAGAATTCCCCACCCCTCCTCACTAGGTGAAATGCTTACCCCGGTCTCTCACTCCCGCTCTCTTAGGTCCTCCACCTCCCCCTTACTCACTGTTCAGCCCTGCTCCACTGAAATGGGTGAGCAAGCTTTTTCCTATTTTGCTCCTAGGTTCTGGAACTCACTTCCCTTCCATGTTACGAACTCCTCTTCTCACCTTACATTTAAGAGAGCTCTGTTCTCTCACCTTAATGCTCTTGTTACCTGTGACTGCACTTAACTTTTGCTTGTCTCTCAATTTCTGGCTATCAGCTTGACTTACATGCCCATCCTTATGTAAACCTTATGTGAAGGTGTGTCTACCTGTCTTTTTCTCCCCTAGCAAGGTTACATTACCTGTCTATTTCACTATTATGCTATAAATGTGCTATGATGCCATTACTTATATTTCAACCACAACTTCACTATTCTTGATGTTATCTAGGTGCTGTACTAATTGCTGTAACTGCTTCAGCTGATGTAATTTGTTTGTTTTTACTGTTATCTTACATTATGTACCTGATTGTTGTCACTGCTGCATTTTCTAATTGTACTCTCCTGGGTCATGGCTGAAAATAGGCAGGTTGTTTGCCTAGTGCACTTACCCGGTTACCACAAGCTAATTAATAAATAAATGATTTGTATCATGTTTGACACGTCCAAGGATTAGCCATTAACTCCTCTAAAGCTAGACAATCACTCCACACCCTTTACATTTGTTGGTAATTTTTTAAACACACCCAATAGATAAAGTACTGGTTTCATTTATCACCTTTTTATCATTAAGTCACTAACAATTATCACCCTTTTCTATGATCTGGATTTTTACGACTGTAGGCAGAACCTATAGGTGTATTGCATGTACAAAAGGAGTGATGTCATGTTTTCTGTCCGTGGAACTGACTGAAGGTGTAAATAGTCTCCTCCGCCATACCCTCCCCCAAGAAATGTTTTCCGCCCTCAAATAAAAGGCTTTCATGTTAGTCAATGGTTGCAGGGTACTATTTTCTTTCTTAAATGGGTGGTACAAGAACTGGAACCTTAGTAGTGGGAGGCAGCATTGTTTTTTGGGGGGAAGTAAGGTCCACCCCACTTCCACCCAAAAAGCTCCAAAAGGTCTATCCTACCTTTTTTTATTCATGTGGGAGGGGCTTGAGGTGGATCTATCATCCTGAAAGAAGACTCGCATGTTTGGGATGTGGACCAAGGAACAGAAGTCTGTGGATTCCCTGCATTTTGTTAAGGACTAGAACAGAAGATACTTAAAATGCCTTCAAACTGACTTAAAACCCCTTGGAATAAATGATTATCAGAGTCACCTGGTGTCTCAAAAGGAAAGACTAAGAAGTGTCTAAAAACTAAGGAAAATGGACAGTTTTCATGTATTTCTTAAACATTTATATACTAAAAACAAAGTTCAGCTTTTGGGATTAACAATATTTGTTTACCATATTCTATCTATCTATCTATATATATATATATATATATATATATATATAGATATATAGTTTGTCTTTTTAGTAGTTTCAAAATCTTGAAAGCATTGGTGTTACTAATACATTTAGAAATACATTTTTTTTAGTTGTCTTAACAGATAACCTTGAAAGCATTGGTGTTACTCTGTTTTGGTTTTATGATGTTGACTTTATTGTATTTTATTATCTTATTGTATTGCGCCTTGATGCCTGAAAGGCGCACAACAAATAAAGTATTATTATTATTATTATTAATGCATTTAGAAATACATGTTTTTAATTGTCTTTACAGATAAATCATGCATGTTCATGTGAGGGCACATTTTTGGGGGGATGGGGTTCAAATTATTTTAATCATGGGTACGGTGCTTGGTGAACAGTCTGTGATGAAGTGTATTTTTCTTTTTAAGTTTGAGAAGTGGAATTGGCTTGCACAACTGGATAGTAGAATGGGTTAAACACTTCCTGGAACTTTATGCATAACAAGTTCCCCATGGCACCTCACAGCATTTGACACTACCATCCTAAGAGCAGTCAGTGTGTTACTTTACAGGACACTGCATAGCAAGAGACATAGCCTTTCCTTTTTCCAAATAGTATATCAATTTCATTCTCAGGCAGGCAGTTCTGGGCTACTATTTATATTCTACTGAATCTTCTTAAAGGAAAACTGCATGTTAAAATCAGGAATATATGTATTACTACTAGTTTTGAGTTCTCACGTCAATCCAGTGTTTTGTTTCTGCCTAGGCTGTTAGAGGAGTTTTTCTAATTTTCTCTGGGTGTTTTATGACGTCTGGGGGTGTCATTCAAGTTTGTTTTATTGCATCTTCTCCAAGTTAGTCTTCACAGCGTACCCTTTGGTTTGATGTCTAATAGCCCCTACAGCAGGCCAGTGTCTTGTTTTTAGAGCAGAGAGGATGGTAAAGATGAGGTTTTCCTCTGTTCCACACAGAACATGCCCAATCCCTCCACAACACAAGTACAGTACTGATGCAACATTGTAAAGTGAAGTGTACTACTGGACAACGTCCCCATATCCTCTCCAACAGACCCCCAGCTCAAACTGAACCCTCCCCCCTCAAGCTCAACAGCAGTGGCCTTCCCCATTACATACCACCAACAGCAGTGAGGGAATCATCCCAGTTACTGACCAGCCTAACCAGTGCAAAATCGGAGCAAACACTGAGAACTTGTATTCAAGAAAGTCAGCCAAGTGTAGTTTTCTCAGACACTTTAAATTATGCAGACTGAATAGCAAAGGCATGCTGACATGCAGACCCCCCCACAGACACAAACACACACATATAGACACCAGTCAGTTAACCTGACTTTCTGTCTATCTGAATAACCCTTCCCCCACACAATCAGCTAAATAGTTGGTCTACCCTAAACATCATACTATGTTTCTAAAGTACTGTTTATTGTGTTTCAGAGTTTCATCTTGGCTGCAGCCAAACACATATGGAGTCTGCTTCACTGCAGGTATCAGTGACATAAGAATGTGACTAAATCATACATCTGATCTCACCCCCACTATGATCAAAACTAGCAACTGAATTTTAAGATGGGGTCAGAGACAGCCTTGGGAGGTAATTGACACAATCTCCCATACATCTAAAGAAGCAAGCAGTTATGACAATGAAACATATTTTGAAATATATTATTAGAAATATATTATCATATATTTCAGTGTATTTATATATTTGTGTTGTAAAATATATTGCAATATATTGAAAATCCAATATATTGAAATATATTGCTGAAATCTGAAATATATTGGTATATGCAGAAAATATATCTAGTATGGCCGCTTTAGTAATTTAGTCCTGGCCAAATTTTCCTCATTCACTAAAAATACCACCAACAGCTTAATCTGGTTCAAGGTCAGTTAGCATTCATCTGTATCCTCCTCCCCCCGGGTCGTGCCTGAAAATAGGCAGGATTTGTCTAGTGCACTTACATAGATACATAGATAGTGTCAGCAGATATGGGCCTATGGCCCACCCAGTCTGCCCATTTGAGCCTGTAAGTTCAGTTTATGTTTTTCTAGAAGTCTGTTGCCCCTTACCCCTGACCTCCAGAATTCCTTTATGTCTATCCCATGCATTCTTAAATCCCGTGATTGTTTCAGCCCCCACCACTTTCTCTGGCAGGGTGTTCCACTTGTCCACCACCCGTTCTGTGAAGAAATTCTTCCTCATGTTTCCTCTGAATTGTCCTCCTTCCAACTTCATCCCATGCCCTCTAGTCCTGGAACATCTTTTTCACTTAAAATGGTCTCTTACCCAGTCAACAAAAACTAAATAAATAAATAGTATATCCCATATATTGGAAAGTATATTGGCTTTTTTTCAAATATACTGTATTAAGTATTGTAAATATGTGTAATTGATATAGTGATAATATATTTATAAATCTATTATCGAAACATTGGAAATGTTATTTCCTATACTTAAATAGATGTAATATACATGTGTTATAGATTTATAATATAATAAAATATGTTTGTGTCATTTATTTGCATGAGCCACTATATATTTGCAATGCATCGTTATTGCATTCCAAAATGTACTAAACATATCTCAGAAATGTATTCATAAATATATTCCCATTTTATCTAATATGGTTATGAATATACATAAAATGCATTTATAAATGTGTGTGCACTACATTGTGGAATGTTCAAGGTATGGGGAGGGGAATCTTTGGCAGGGTGGTGGGGTGCAGTGGCTGTGGAATTGCTATTATCCTAAATTGGGCTTGGAGGATGGGGGTTGTATGATGTGTAAGCAGCTCACTATGCTGAGGGAGGAAGTGGTGAGGCTAAGGTGGGGGTTAAATGGGGGGAAGCTGGGAAAGGGGGTAGAGAGTCAGGGATGGTATAAGCTAAGGAAGGAGTGGGAAGGGCTGAGTGGATTCACTGGAGGATCAGATACACTGTTCTGGAAGTCAAGGGCTTGGGAGTGAGAGGATGGAGGGGGGATTCAGAGGGGATACAGACCAGAGATGGTAACAGACAGCAGCAAGTTCAGAGTTGGAACAGAAATCGGTCAGTGGGAACTGACAGCAGGAGATCTAGAGGCACAAAAATTATGCCTGTAGCTAGAGAAAAGGGGTCAGCCGGGGATCAGGAGGAGTGGAAGATAGTAGGCTCAGGAAAAGGCAGACAGATGCCCAGAATGAAGGATGATGCAGGCATAGGTGAAATGGGCCAGAGGGCTGAATTAAAAAATAGTTTTGGCCCCCTAGGTATCCTAGTGGAGGACATTGGAGAGGAAGGGGTCCGGCAGGGGCCATCAGAGAAAGGGGGCAGAGCGGCTGGGGGATGTGGGGGGACAGATCTCAGGTGCAGTGGAAGGGGGAGAGGAGGGGGCAGGCACATCGCATGCAGGAGAAGGCATGGAGGAGGGGATGGGCACATTAGTGACACACCAGAGGGTGGCACTAGGGTAACTGTGGCATAAGAAAAGGGGCAGGAAGGAAGCACTGGAAGAGCTGGAGTTGAGCTCCTGGTAGGCTGAAAATGAACGGGAGGAAAGCCTGCAGGGCAGGAGCTGCAGTAGGAGGCTGGGGCATGCACCGGACAGGGTAGGTGGTGAGGAGGAAGACTTCCCCAAGTGGGGTACAGTGCTCAAAACCTTCTGCAAAGATGGGCGGGACAGGAACAGTTGGAGGGGGATCAAGCACAGTTGGCACAATCTCGCACAGTGATGCAGACGGGGAAGGCCAGGAGCAAATGGGGGGGGGTCAGGTGAAGTTGGTTCATGCTCAAGCAGTGATGCAGGAGGGGATTGCAGACATGGAGGAAGCCAGGTGGAAGTACAAGGGATGAAGAGGTACAGTGACACAAACAGGGGATGGCCAGGAGCAGATAGAGGGGGGTCAGGTGAAGTTGGCTCATGCTCAAGCAATGATGCAGGTGGGGTTTGCAGGGATGAAGGAATCCAGGCAGAAGTACAAGGGATGAAGAGGTACAGGAGGGAGGAGTCTGAGGAAAGGCTAAGGGGAGAGAGTGAAGAGGGACAGATGCTGGGTGTGGGTAAAAATCAGGATAGGTTAGGTGATGGGGAACAAAAGATGAGCAGGGGCAGAAACCAAGTCAGGATGGAACATGAGAAGGAGTCCAACGGGAGCCAAACCCTGCAACACAAAGCTAGAGGCCAAAAGGACACCCAAGAAGCAGGGGGCAATAGAGTGGCACTCTTGGGGGATTCAGTAATTAAGGGGCTAAAATGGAGAAGAAAGGGAGCAAAAAACAATGCAGTATGGGTACAGTGCATGCCAGAGATGATGGCGCTGGAGGTGAGACATCATATTCCTTCCTGGGGTAAGCAGCAGGATGAAAGGGCACATCTGGTGTTTCACCTGGGCACAAATGTGTAACCCCTAGGTGGTGCTATCCCTTAGGCTACTACCCCTGCCTGCTTGGCTAGTAGCAGGTTAAGGGGCCTAGGTTCTGCAACAGTTGCCTCCACCCGGAAGTTAGGGTTGATAGTGGTCAAACTAACCTGGGCACTGCCCTCCGGGACACTGTAACCCCCCCCTTTCCATTCTACTGGCCTGAGCAATATACAATAATCACTTTCACAGTACCCCTTGTACACCATACAAGTACCCACACTGTCTGCACTTACCACCAGGGCTGGTTCCTCTGGCTCGACCCTGGGGACCCCCCCTGTAAAACAAGGTTATGCACAGCAAATAACAACAGTACAGTACTCTTGGCACAAACTGGAACCACAGTCAGTTTTAATGCAGAAAAAGTCAGATCTGATTTATTCAGGGGACTTGAACACGGAAGGGGTGTAATCAGGTTGATTGTCTTAAAGGCTATATTAATCAAACAGTTATGCATGCGCTTTAAGTCCTCATACAGTCACACCTCTGGGTACCCAGGTAGGGAGACGATGGGCTAGCCAGGAACATTGCAGCTGGTTGGGGCCTTGTGATGGAAGAAAGCAACATGCACAACACACACTATTTGTAATCCAGAGCCGGAGGACTCAGTTCATGAAAGAAAAACCAACCAATCAGATGACAACACTTCAGATTTAGCTGTTGTTGCAGGGGAGCTACCTTGATGTTTACTCACAATACCCAATACTGGACACAGGCAAGACGAAATCGAGACTGCAGGTTGTTGAGCTGGAGTGCCCGGAGAAGCAGGGCCCACACGAATCACCAAGGTGTCATTCCTTTTCAAGTGTTGAGCAGGGGGCTGATCCCCAGGCAGGTCTCTCCTTGATGGCTTTCTCTGTACAGCGGGCAGTCAGGCAGAGCCAATGTGGCAAGGCCCAGGTCCAATGGAGATGATTTTGGATTCAGTACGTGTGGCTGGATGCAGCTTCCAGCAAGCAGAATACAGTTCAAACCATGATGGGGAACCAAATCACGACCCACTAGCAGTGCACAGCACATTTACACATAAGGAAATTCTAATGCAGCTTCCAGCAAGCAGAACACAATTCAAACCCAGTGGGGAACCAAATCATGACCCACTATAAGCACACAACACATTCACCTGCAAGGACATTCCACTGTACCAGGCAAAAGGCTCTCCGGTTGCAATTACAGAGTCTCTGCACAATCCGGGAGTTCAGAGGTGGCTGGAAGTCCAGACAGGCTGATCGTATTCAGCAAATCTTCAGTCTTCTTCAGGTAGGAGCCTGGTCACAACTCAGTGGCTTACTTCGCTCTCCAAGTTCGGATTCAGTTTGAAAAAGGCACAAGTTCCCTCTCAGGGACAGCAGGCAGGCATGCAAGGCAGGCCAAAAACTCAGGCATTTCCCCAGTTCTGCCATGCGAATCTATGCCGGGGATGCTGCTTGAATCAATCAAGCTGTTATCTCTTCACTTCCCAACTCAGAACTGAAACTAGCTGCAAGCAGCTTGGGAATTTCCCCAAGATCCAAAAGGTTCAATTTTCTGATCTGCCTGACAGTCACAACAAGGGCTCCCCCTCCAGGTTATTTTAGGCGCCAAAATGCAAAAACTACAATTCCTACAAGTTTTGACCCCACCAGGCCCCTGTAGGCAGGTTCCATTTTAGACTCCCAACAGTACTGATTGACCCATTCTGACGGTCCCAGACCAAGTTGGTGGAGATAAAAAGAACAGTCCTTTCTGCAAAGAAGGCAGGTTAGAACAAACTGCAATATTATTACTACTGTAACAAATGATCAGCAAACAAGCACATCTTCTAACAGAGTTCCCTTTTAGATTAATTAAGACTGCAATCCAGGCAGCTCTTAAAGAGACAGTACACAGAGGCTATACAGGCACTCTCTGGCAATACATTTAATCTACTAAAATGCAGAACACCAGCCTGGCAGTGAGCATTTAGGCAAGCTCAAGGAAGACTTTTTGGGAGCCCCCGTTTGTAGGGGGGTTATAAATGACTTGGAGGGGAACAGTCTGATGAAGGTACAGGCAAGGATCGATGAACTCGCTAGGTTCTGTAGGAGCAACAATGTTTTTCCTTCCATTTCCTTCTCTGAGGTGTTGCCAGTATCAAGAGTGAGCACACCCAGAAAGGAGAAGATAAGGGCATTCAACAATTGGCTACAAGGTTGGTGCAGTCAGATGGAGTTCGGCTGGATAGGTGGCTGGGGCTCTACATGGGAGGAAGAGGGGCTGTATGCCCAAGACAGGTTGCACCTGAGCTCTTCAGGGGCAGCTGCAACTAAAGAGTAAACTGGGGGACTTCATGGCATGGAAGTTCAATGTAAACTAAATGGGGGGCTAAGGAGAGGGTCATCCTTACATGAGGCAGAGCAGAGAGGCTATCAGCCCTCCCCCCAAGTCACAGAACTCATCAAGGGAACAGTTAGCAGCAAGGAAGGATGGGATGGGGCTACATGTTGGAGGGCTTTGGTTGCAAATGCCAGGAGCCTGGGGAACAAAATGGGAGAACTGGAGGCCACCATGATGGAGGAGAACCTAGACATTGTAGCAGTGAGTAAGACTTGGTGGAATGAGCACCATGCCTAGGAGACGGAGATCCCAGGCTATCATTTGTTTAGGAAGGATTGGGAGCAGAAGGGGGGGTGGAATTATATGTCAGAGAAGGGATTGGGGCCATGGAAGGGCAGGATGAGGAGGGAGAAACAGAGATAATGTGGGTCACCCTAGATAGGGGACAGGGGGAAAATCTGCGCGTTGGGATAGTCTATAAGCCTCCTATGCAGGGGGAGAAAGGGGGTAGACACTTTATAGAATCAGTAGTGAGGATGACACAGAAAGCGGAAATTGTGCTAGTTTGGGACTTAAACCTTCCGGACATCAACTGGGAGGCCCAGACAGCAATCTCCGCAGGGAGCAGGGGGACTCTTAGAGGTCCTTCAGGGCATATTCCTGCAGTAAAGGGTCAGTGAGCCCACTAGGGGTGTGAACCTGTTGGATGTGGTCCCCACAAATGGGGACAGTGTGGAGGAGGTGGAGGTGGGGGAAGAGCTTGGCACCAGTGACCACAGGGCTTTCAGATTCAAGGTGAGAGCGGGTAGGGAGAGGGTTAGGATAAGAACCAAGGTAATGGACTTCAGGAAGGCTGACTTTCATGGAATGAGAAAGGTAGTTAGGGAAGAAATTCTGAAGATAGGGGATGTGCAGGGGGTGGAGGAATTATGGGATAGCCATCAAGAGAGGGGTATTTAATGCCATGGACTCATGTATAAGAAGGGTAAGAAAGAATAGAAGACAGAAAAGACCTCTATGGTTCACTGGAGAGGTGGCGTTAGGGGTCAAGGAGAAGACTAGAGCATTCAAGAGGTACAGGAGGACACAAAAGGATGAGGACAGGGAAACCAACAGGGGAAAAAAGAAAGAAGGCAGGGCAAAAGATGAGGGCTAAGAAGGCCACTGAGGAGAGGATATCGAAGCAGGCAAGAAGGGGGGACAGTCCAGAGGGCATACCTCTCAACTGTACCACATTACGAGGAACGTTCCTCATTTTACTTCACAAAAGCTCCCTGTTCCACATTGTGAGGACTTGTCCCACATTCAGTATTAGCATTTTAAAGCAAAAATCTATAGTAAATGATGCAAAAATTATATTATTCAAGTAATAACAGACTTTCTTAACATAAATGCAAACATTTTAACAGTGTTCTGAGCATCCTAGGTAAAGATTTGATTAAGTGTTCCACATTTTGCTCATTTGTTCCACATTTTGAGAGGCAATGTTCCACATTTGGGGGACAAAAGGTTGAGAGGTATGCCAGAGGGGATATTTCTAAGCTCAAAGGAGAAAAGGGGGGCATGTGAGGAGGAGGACCCTGTAAAAGCATCTATCCTAAATAGATACTTTTGCTCAGTATTTACTGAAGAGAAGGCAGGGCAGGGCCCACAGCTCAGCACCATGGACACAGGGGGGAGGGAGGTGAGCACTACTCCCTTCACAAAAGAAAGGGTCCTACAAGAGCTCACTAAGCTCAGGATGGACAAGACAATGGGACTTGATGGCATACATCCCAGGGTACTTAAGGAGCTAAGGGTGGAACTAGCTGAGCCATTAGCAGAACTGTTTAGTGAGTCTCTGAGCACAGGAGAGGTCCCAGAAGACTGGAGCAGGGCTCATGTGATCCCGCTCCACAAGAGTGGTAGCAGGGAGGAGGCAGGGAACTACACACCAGTCAGTCTTACCTTAGTAGTGGGCAAGATTATGGAGGCACTCCTTAAGGAAAGGATAATGCAACACCTGGAATCCATAGGGGCACAGGATCCAAGACAGCATGGGTTTACAAAAGGAAGGTCCTGTCAAACTAATCTCATAGATTTCTTTGACTGGGTAACCAGAGTGGTGGACCAAGGGGGAGCAGTTGATGTTGCCTACCTTGACTTCAGCAAAGCTTTCAACACTGTTCCACACAGAAGATTGATAAATAAGCTGGGTAGGCTTGGGGTGGGTCAGAAGTTGGTCAAGCTAGGTGGTAAACTGGTTGACGGGCAGAAAACAGAGAGTGGTGGTAAATGGTATACAGTTAGAACAGATGCAAGTCACAAGTGGGGTACCTCAGGGATCAGTCCTGGGGCCAGTCCTCTTCAATATCTTCATTAGTGACATTGCAGATGGAATGGAGGGTGAGGCTTGTCTGTTTGCAGATGACACCAAGATCTGCAACAGAGTAGATGATCCAGATGGGGTGGGCAGAATGAGAAGAGATCTGGATAAACTAGCAAAATGGTCAGAAGAGTGGCTACTGGGATTTAATGCAGAGAAGTGCAAGATGCGGTGTCAGTGGCTCAGTTGGTAGCACACTCGCCTCTGAGGCTGGGA
Source organism: Neoceratodus forsteri (assembly GCA_016271365.2). NCBI lineage: Eukaryota > Metazoa > Chordata > Ceratodontiformes > Ceratodontidae > Neoceratodus > Neoceratodus forsteri. Next base: position 111,114,911 of record JADMNL010000031.1, on the reverse strand, counting down.
GATCAAAGGGCTGTGGGTTCAGTTCCCACATCTGGCACTTGGGTTAATATCCCAGTACTGACACTGTAGTGCAGCATGAGAGGGGTGCTGCACTTCTGAGGTGCCGTTTTTCGGATGAGACATTAAACCGAGGTCTCATCTGCCTGGATTGGTGGTAGTTCAGGTGGATGTTAAAGATCCCACGGCACTTATCGAAAAGAGTAGGGGAATTTTTTATTTGAGAAAATCATAACATCAAGCAAAATGACCATAAAAAGAAAACAAACAAACACAAATTAAATAGCAAAAAACATAAATAATCATATACAATCCATATGTCATAAAACCAAAAAAAAACAAAATGAGCAAGTAGAAAAACAGTATATATGACATGTAAGGAAGTTCATACAAGGTGAAAGTAACAATCCTAAATCTAAGAAAGAAAATCAAAATGAACCCAGAGAGAATGAAACCTTGAGGGAGGAAGCTGTTTATATTCAGATTCCTTAATAGATATTAGTGCAGTTTCAATATAAGATATAATATCCGCAGGTATTGTCGGGATTTGTTGCAAAACATATTTACATCTGGCTTGCCATAAGTAATACTTACAAATAGCAAAAAGAACCCTGAGTGTACTAGGATGAAAAATGTGCCATGGAGTAATGAAAGCACCCAAAATAAATACTTGATATGTAATTCTGCTCAGAAAGGGCCATTTCCATTTGTTTGCCAATGTTTTCCAGAACAAGCGGCATCCGCAGCAAGTAAAAAATGATCCATGGATTCTTCTACTTGAACACAAAGGGTTTAGGACAAAACCGCTCCTGTGAGGATTTGTGTTTTAGATTACCCCTAACTTGTAGTTTCCCATGACAACACATCCAGGAAACATCCCACATGTGTGGTGGAATCCGTTTATCTTTAAGAATGTTTAAAGCGTTAGACATACCAGTTGGCGAACAATGTGGTAAAAGCAACACAGGCTTAAAAGCCGTCAGAAAAGCCACATATATTTGTTTCCTAGTCAAGGTTAGTAAAGAAGGTTTGCTAACCTTCCAAGCTCTCAGAGTACGAAAACTATCTATGGCATAAGAGGGAGCCCCTGAAACACGCGTGAGGTAAGGGGGAAGGTCAGTCCAAGCAGTCATGATAGGAGTCATAGCATTACACACCCATGAATCACAAACAGAAAAGGAATATCTAAAACTTTGGAAAAGGTGGAAGAGAAAAAAGGATAGAAAAAAAGCAGTAGGGTGTATCATACCCAAACCACCCTGGTGGACAGGTAAATAAGTCACATCCCGTTTAATGGGATTAAGACGGCTACCCCAAATCAACTGAAAAAATGTGCTATAAATCCTAGTTTCTAAGTTCTTAGGAGGGGCATAAATATGGCTAAGAAATAAAAAAATAGGGAGTAAAAATTTCTTTACCACCAGAACCCGCTTCTTTTTCCCCAATTTCCAAGTCTTCCAAATCTGGACTTTAGATTCATCAACTTTGAGGCGTGTTTCCCAGTTATAACCAGCCCCATCCGGAACATTAAACCAAAGTCCCAGAATTCTTTGGGGAGCAGTACAAACCCTAATACCAGTCGTCCTTAAAATAATGGCAGACCCAGGGTCCAAAGAAATACATACACTTTTTTGTAAATTTATACTACCCCCTGAAAGTAAAGAGAAGGATTGAAATATTTGAAGTGCAGTATCACCTGATGTAAGCAAAACTACATCGTCCGCATACGCAGAAATTTTAACCGGCAATACATCAGGAGAAGGTGCGAGACCAATAATACTAGTGTCCCATTTAATTTGCGAATAATGATGGGATCTAAGGCAAGCGTACAATAAGGGACTAAATGGGCAGCCTTGCGTAGTCCTACCACCTGTGAAAGGTGTTACCTGTGAATCCATTTATTATTGGAATGAAATATGCCAATGACAGCATGTGTGAGAGCCATTGTAAAAAAAGTTGTGGAATACCATAGAGTGTCAAAATCTGGAGTAGATACTTGTAATATATAGAATCGAATGCTTTATTTTGGTCCAGAGAAAAAACAAAACCTGACAAACCTTTACTATTCCGAGCTTCAAAAATCTCCCGTAAAAGAAAGAGGTTTGATTGTATAGAACGGCCCGGTATAGCACAGGTTTGAGTCGGATCAATGAGCTCAGGAGCAATCTTCCTAAGGCGAGAACAAAGTATGTTAGATAAAATTTTATAATCAGTGTTGAGGAGATGAAGGGGTCTCCAATTAACAATGGAGTGCTCATCTCCTTTTTTAAAAATGAATTTCAAAAAAGATATACCAAATTCGGGGTTTATCTGTAAAGAATTCAATATAAAAGCATAGACTTGGGTTAGAATTTCTAACAAATTGTCTTGAAATGTTTTATAGAACTCATGCGTGAGACCATCAGGTCCAGGGGCTACCTTCGGTTTTAGATGTGATATAGCACAAGCAATTTCCTCTCTTGAAATTTGACTAATAAGGTCTGGTATGTGGTGTGTAGAGATCTGGGGGGCCGGAGCCGAAAAGACAAGAGGATAAATCAGGGGTGGAGTGTGGAACAGTACAAAAACGTTGTTTTAAATGTGAATACATAACAGAAAACATATCCGGGATCGTGTACATAACATTACCGTGCTCATCCATTAAGCCATGCATGACAGTAGAGGAAAGTCTACCTTAAAAGCTAAAAGTGGGTTAGCAGAAGGGGATGGGGAGGTACCGACTAAATAAAAAATCTAGTGTTCGAGCACTATCATATTGGAAAGAAAACATGAGACGCTTAATCTTGAGATTTGAGATGAATAATCAACAGAAGAAGAGACAGAGAGTGACATCAATTTATATAACTGGTTGCGTGTAGGTTAAGTATGTAAGGTATTTGTCTCGGGCCTTTTCTTCCCAAATGTTGAAAAAAGACGATTTCCTGTTTTGAATCTTTCCACCAATCCCACATGGAATCATAAAAGCAGAGAACGGAAATACGGGCCTGAAAAATAGTGCGGACTTGAGACTGAACAAAAAAGGAAGAAAATAAAGAATTATTTAGTTTCCATTGGGGGTATAGTGAAACAGGAGAAAAAGAAGTATAAGCAATAAAAAAAGTACCTATCAAAAGGCAGTGATCTGAAATTTCAGTATGGCGTAGAACAAATTGTTTAGGAACACAATGTTTGGAGACAAATATATAGTCTGTCCTAGTATGGAACACTGACCTGTGATATATATGTCCGTGATCAGAATGTAAAAACGATATGCGTCTTGTAACCCTGCATCTTTAATCAAAGAGGATAAGGCCAAGGAATCGCAATATACTTTTTCCTGAAGCTGTTCTACAAACAACATCTATAGAACAGTTAAATCCCCCAGATGATATGTTTACGAGTACATAAAATGGTTTGATTAAATCAAATAAAGCAATACGGGTTGCTTTAGTTTGTGGACCATAAATTACAATTACACGTAAAAAAATATCAAAAATAGAGCAGTCCTAATAAGCGCCCTTCCAGGGAAAATATCTATGATGCGAGATACAGAGAACTGTGATGAAAAAAAAAGTATAGCCACCCCATCAGCAGTGTCAGTCCCAAAAGTCCAATAGGATGGACCTTTATACCATCCACGTCTAAGTTGTTGTACCTCGAATAAGGTAGAGACATGGGTTTCTTGTAGCAACAAAATGTCTAAAGGAAGTGAGGCAGCAAAATGAATAAAAACCATCCGCCTCTTATAGCTTTTCAAGCTACTAACATTTAGGAATGCAAATCAGAGGGTAGCCAGGCCAAAAAAATCAGTCAACCACTACCGTCCGTAACAGTCATATTTTTCCTTTTTTTACTCCCCTTCTTAGATTTCATGATTTTCTTTCTAGAAACATCCGGAGGTTTAGATGTAGGAAGATCAATGTCAGATAATAAGGCAGATACGTCAGAGTCACCATCTGTATCATCCTTGTCACCTTTCAGACAGTCAAAAGCATTAGACAGGGGAATATCAGAAGCTTTCAGATTTTTACGTGCAGCGGCCCTAGTAACCCACCTGCCAGGTTGAAATCCTTCCGGATCCCCAATCGGAGTAGCAGGAGTGGAAAAGGAGGTAGCCGGAGGGGGAGGGTCTGCCATCATCTCAGTATTAGAGGGGTTGTCTATTTCAGGTGCAGAGTTACTCACTGGCAGGGAGATAGGAGAATCTATCGTAAGGGGCATGGGGGGGTTGACCATTGTGGGTTTGTGAACAGGTCCTAAAGAACTTAGACGGTCTTGAATCTTATCCTGAGCTTTTTGAACTAATACCTCCGAATTCCAGCCCTCTTTACGATTTTTGCTAGTCCAGGGACACTGATGATAGGCATGTCCGAATTTATTACACAAATTACATTGAAAAATATTTTTACAAGAAACACTAGGGTGTCCATACCCCCCACATAAACTGCATTTCAATAAATCACAGGTACTACTTAAGTGTGTGGTGGCCCCACATTTGTAGCAGGCCGAGGCTGTCCACCATAAAACAGACCCCTATCCTACCTAAAAAAAACTGTTAGGTAAGTGCACCACATCCGAATTTACTAAAAGTTTAACTCTAAACCTCCAACTCCCGTCCATAAACCTTCATCATCAAAACAACTCGGAGGACAGAACATTACATCGGTTTTGTAGCCAGTGATAAATATCGCTGATGCTAACTCCTCATTTCGAACATGATAGTGACTGTACGCACAGTTGGTTTAGTAAGGAATTACTAAAAAGAGTCCAGAGAGAGAATTTTTACAGAAGTGTAAGCATGCCAAAACCTGTCCAAGCTAGCTGAGGTCTTGAAACTGACATCAAAGTCTCCTCCCGGAGATGTGGATCAGAGCATAGATATCTGAGGCCTGAAGTGTAGCGAACCTTTCAGGGTGTTAGAGCCACATAATGAGCGATCAGGAAACTCAGATAGACCACCCGATAACGGAGCCGGACGGCATTCCACGGGTGCTTGCCTGGCTTGTTTTAAATAAATCGAAAGCACAGGCCTCCTGTTAGCAGAGGGGGCTGTCCAAATGCGGGGTGCAGTGTCACCCAGCATATGTGAGGCACCTTCCCAGTTGTATCTAGTGAACTATAGGGAGTAGAAACAGAAGTCACAGGGTGGGAAGGAGAACTAGAAATACTGTGGGAGCATCAGAAAAAGTGGTCAGAGGAGGTATAGTCGAGAGTTCCCTGGGTCCTGGGACAAAACAATAAGAGGTAACTCAAACCTGAGAGGTAGATGGAGAATCAGCAGTACAAACAGGGTCCCCAGAGTCCATAATATCCCCATGAAACTTTAGAAACATCTTTAGACAATGTAATATTACAGTCTTTCTGAATCAACAAGTCCTTACTAGGAGGTACCTCGTGGAGCTCATACTGGTGCAGGCCTGTTTGGAGAATATAAACTCCATGTTTATCCTCATTCCATGAGGGATCTGGTATCCACTGTCCCGAAGGAGATTGTGTCCAACCTGCCCCTCGTAATGCCTCTGGGGCCGTCCAGGTAGGGTCCGACACGTTCTTTGAAGTCGACAAGCCAAATTGTGAACGGAGCAGTGCAGTAGTAGAAACGGGAAGCTGAGCCAAGGGAGTCCGGGAGGATTCCACAAACAGGTCCAAATTCACGCTTTCCGTAGCCCCAATATGCGACTCAGCAGTCACGGTGACTCTCTGTGCACTAGACCCGGAAGAACCTGGGGGAAACAACGGTGCAACACACAATGCCGTTGTAGATTTGCATTCCGTTTGAACAACCAAATCCTTCGGTGCAGAAACATCCCGTATTGCAAATTCTCGGAGGCATGAAAAAAGCAGTCGATGCGCTGGTATGTGAAGACTCCAAAGTTCGAGGCAAAGACAAATGTATTTCTGTGGTAGAAACTGGCTGAGAGTCTGAAATCATCCAAGAGCAACAGAGGAGTGCATGGTGACAGGTCTGTACTGCAACAGGGTGTCTCAGAGACTGAGAGGTCCATCCTCGTGACCAGAGCGTCCCCCTACCGCAAAGAGTAGGGGAATTTCCCCGGTGTCCTGGCCAAATTTCCCTCATTCACTAAAAATACCACCAACAGCTTAATCTGGTTCAAGGTCAGTTGGCATTCATCTGTATCCCCCTTCCCCGGGTCATGCCTGAAAATAGGCAGGATTTGTCTAGTGCACTTACCCGGTCAACAAAAACTAAAATAAAAAAAAAAAAAAAAGATCATGCACATAGGGAAGAGAAACCCTGTAGCCACCTATAGGCTGGGAGGGGAGTTGCTGGCAGTCACAAAGGAAGAAAGAGACTTGGGCATCATCATTACCGATGACCTGAAATCATCCAGTCATCCATCATCAACTCTGAAGCAGTAGGTAAGGCTAGGGGGATGTTAGGGTGTATTATTAGGGGTATCACAAGTCATAAGAGGGAGGTAATAATCCCTCTTTACAAGACACTGGTTAGGCCCCATCTGGAGTACTGCGTGCAGTACTGGAGGCCACACCTTCACAAGGATATTAACCAAATTGAGGCAGTCCAGAGAAGGGCAACCAAAATAGTGCAGGGACTGCATCAGAAGACATATGAGGATAGATTAACGGGCTCAATATGTATACCCTTGAGCAAAGGAAGAGAGGTGATATGATCGAAACATTCAAACACCTTAAGGGCATTAACAAGGTGAAAGAGTCTAACATGTTTAAATATAAGAAAAATAGCCGGACAAGAGGACACAGCATGAGATTAGAGGGAGGCCGATTAAGGGGGAATGTGAGGAAATTCTTTTTCACAGAAAGAGTGGTGGATGCATGGAATGGCCTACCTCAGGAACTGGAGGCTATGAATACAGTGCAGTGCTTCAAACAGGCATGGGATAGGCATAAGGGAGAAATACAGATGAGTATGAATAGATAGGCCACTGACAGAGCAAAGGCCGATGGCACATTTATAAGGTAGAAAAAGAAATGGGCAGACTGGATGGGCCTTGCGGTCCTTCAAACAACATGAAGTCTTGCTATATTATGACAATTGCAGTTTGTCCCACCATTAGAACTGCTCCGGAGGTGAAAGAGTTAACTACCATGCCAGGCATGGAGTTTAGAGCGCGAGCTCGGTTAGAGAAGCTCTGTCTGGATAATTTCAAACCGAAACTGTCAGATTCTTTACTTCGCCTCACTGAACAGTCGCTCCGGAGATTTCTCCTACTGCTCGGTTCATTTCTCGCTTTAAACAGTATTTTCTCGGTTAAATTCAACCGCGAGTATTATTATTTTAACCTCAAACCGATCGGTTCAAGCTCTGTCTGTGGTATTGTAAGTAATAGACAGGTTTATTTCTGTGTGGAACTCGTAAATGTTTATCGGTTTGGTTCGAACCGATCAGGTTGTTTAAAACTTTGAAAAATAAGCATTTTAAAGCTTTTAGAGTGCAGTTCCCGGTTCTTATCGGTTCTTAAAAAAACGGATTTCATTACGTTTTTTTCCATGACCTGTGACATGGTTGGGAACCGATAAGGGTGTCTTGCCTGGCACCTCGTTAAAAGGGCAAGTTTGTTGGTTAGGCTGGCATCATGTCTGAGAAACCCAAAAGAAAAACCGGCCCACTGGGTTTCAACACTGTAGTGTCTGTGGGGAAGCCTTTGCCAAGGCTGACCCACACTTCATGTCTATTGTCTGGGGTTTGACCACCTCAATTCAGACTGCCAGATTGTAAAATTTCCCTGCAGCCACCCTGGATAAGAGGTGGGCAGGCTCCAGGGCGAGGAAATATAAAGTCCAGCTGGCCTGGATGGCCAGTCATTCGATGCCAACCGAACTGGAAAGTGCCCTCTGACCAGGCGAGACCTCCACCTCGGGGCAAGCGTAAAGCTGGCTCTGGGGAGCCAGTTCCAGCAAAGAAAACTAAAAAATCAGCAGGTATGGAGTCCAAAATACCTTCTCCAACTACTGCAGAAATAGCAAAAGCTATACAGATTGTACAGTCACTTTCTCCGGTTCCGTCCGAACCGCCACTGTCTGGTAAAAGGTCGGTTCGGCCAGTTCCACTGGTTCAAGAATATGATATTGAAAAGTTTTATGAACCAGAGGAGGGGGAGGAGGATTATGAACAGTGTGAATGTGACTTTGAGAGTCTGGATGTGCCCATTGAACCGGACATCTCCCCAGACAGACCTTTAGAATCTCCCCCTATGCTTTCTGAGTCCCCTTCTCACTTTCTGTTTTATAAAAAGGTTGCTGAAACCCTCCAGCTCCCATTAGAGGAAGCTGTGGATGAGCAAGAGGAACCTGATTTTGTGGAAATGATGGATATCCCAGAGTCTAGGAGATTATCTATCCCCTTACATAAATCATTTAGGAAACAAACAATAAAAATTCTAAAAGCTCCTAATTCTGTGCCTCCTGTTGACAAGAAGATGGACAGGAGGTACACTTTATCAGGTCCTGATACAGACTTTCTTTCACAGCAATGCAGTCATGTTGGGGTAGTTCAGGCTGCAGCCTGTGATAAGGCTAACATTCCCCTGGCTTCACATCCTCCTGACAAGGACTCCAGGAAGATTGATGCCATGGCTAAAAAACAATACATGGCAGCGTCCTTGGGACTCAGACAAGCAAATTACATGGCTTATGTGGCAAGATACCAAAAATCTAGATGGGACACTGTCATGGCTTTGGCCAAACAGGCCCCTGGCCAGCTTGCTAAGGAGCTGGAGCAGGTGGCTGCTGATGGTATTGAGGCATCCAAGGTGCAATTCCATGCTGCTATGGATTCTAATGATGTATCCTCTAGAGTCATGGCTACATCTGTGGCCTTTCGTAGGTTGGCTTGGCTCAGGTGTACTAGTTTGTCACAGGATACCCAGACTAAGGCTATGGATTTTCCTGTAGTAGTGAATTCTCTGTTTGGGGAGCAGACAGAGAGATTACATGAAAAATGGATGAATATAGAACAACTTATAGGGTGCACAAGCCAAGGAGCAGCAAGCCACTCCTCAAAGCAGACCCCAGGGGTAGAGGTAGGCCTTTTCACAGGCCTTTTACCAAACCCAGGCTTCTTCTGCTTATGCTCAGAGGGGGTTCTTCAGAGGCAGAGGCAGACGGGGTGCAAGCAGGTCTGCTCCCACCCCTCAGCCTAAAGCCCCTGCCAAACAGGCACCCTGATGGGGTGCCCAGGGCCGGTTCTCCATTACCTGTAGGGGGCAGGCTGGCTTACTTCGTTTAGGACTGGGAGTCTCTAACATCAGACAAGTGGGTCCTGGAAGTAGTAAGCCAGGGTCTGGTTCTCAGCTTCAAAAAATTTCCAAAGACGAGAGCCAGATCTTTTCCACCTGCAAACCCTCTAGAGACCTTTGCCTTAGAAATAGAAGTTTCAACCCTCCTGGCTCTCAGAGCTGTAGAAAGGGTTTCCCCCCTATACCAGGGCAAGGGTCTGTACTCCAGGTACTTCCTTACCCCAAAGAAGACAGGAGAATGGCGGCCCATTTTGGACCTAAGATATCTGAACAAGCACCTTTTAAACCAAAATTCAAAATGGTGACTCTGGCAATGATTTTACCTTCTCTAAGGCCAGGGGACTGGCTAGCTTCCCTGTACCTCAAGGATGCCTATTTCCATGTTCTAATGAGAAGTTCCCACCGAAAGTACCTCAGATTCGAACTGCTGTCAGGTCATTACCAGTTCAGAGCAATGCCCTTCGGCCTCACCTCTGCCCCAAGGGTATTCACAAAATGTCTAGCAGTAGCAGTTGCTCATTTAAGAAGGCAAAAGATTGCTATCTTTCCCTACCTAGATGACTGGCTCATTGTAGGCCAGTCTCCAGAACAGGTCAAATCACACCTGCAAGTTACCCAGCAGCTGCTCACCTCTCTGGGTTTCCTGCTCAATCTTCCAAAGTCAGTTCTGGAACCTGTTCAGGTACTCACCTTCATAGGTGCAGAATTGGACACAAAGCAGGCCAGAGCCTTCCTACCCTTAGAGGGGTAAGGAACCTAGTGGCCCTGGCCTCCTCCTTCACTTTGCAGGTCTCTCAACCAGCAAGGCACTTCTTACAGCTCCTAGGACACATGGCTGCTTCCACAGCTGTAGTGCAAGGAGCAAGATTTCAGATGAGGGACATTCAGTTTCACTTGAGAGCCTTTTGGTCTCAAAGAAAAGATCCCCTTTCCAAGTTGATCCCAGTGACTCGAACCCTGATCCAGGCCCTTCAGTGGTGGCAGGATCAGAGCAATTTAAGACTAGGGGTCCCCTTCATCCCTCTATCTCACTCCTTGACCCTTACTACAGATGTGTCCCTTCTGGGATGGGAGCTCACATGGGTGACCTCTACCCAGGAGTGTGGTCCCCTCAGAATCTCTGCTCCACATCAATTTGCTGGAACTCAGAGCTGTCTTTCTAGCACTTCAAGTGTTTTCTGCATCTGTTCAGAACAAAGTGGTACAAGTCAGAACAGACAACACCACCACAATGTGGTACATCAACAAACAAGGGGCACTCGGTCTTGACCTTGTGCACCGAAGCAATGAAGTTGTGGTCTCTGGCTTATTCCTGAACACTTCCCTCATAGCAGTTCACCTCCCAGGAAAGGACAATGTCCTGGCAGATGCTCTTAGCAGGATTTCCCAGGGCCATCATGAATGGTCACTGGATCCCCAAGTACTGGGGATAGTTTTTGCCAGATGGGGCACCCCTCAGATAGATCTTTTCGCAGCCCCAGACAATCACCAACTTCCTCTGTTTTGTTGCAGGCCCCCAGTGATGGGCTTAGTCCCCCTGGATGCCTTTCTCCTAAATTGGGAAGGGAAGTTTCTATATGCCTTTCCCCCCTTCCCTCTCCTATTCAAGGTGCTAGTCAAAATCAGATCCCAGCCTTGCAGGATGATTCTGATTGCTCCAGATTGGGCCAGGCAGCCCTGGTACCCACTCCTTCTGTCCTTAGCAGTCCATCTTCCCCTGTGCCTCCCCAGGAAGCACAACCTGTTATCTTGTGCCCAGGGGAGAGTTTGGTATCCGAATCTCAAATCCCTCAACCTCAAGGCCTGGTTCTTGAGGAGTTAGAGTTTGCTGACCTACACCTTTCTCAAGGTGTTCTCGACATCCTGAAGGCTTCTAGGAAGCCTTTCACTAGGGCTACTTATAATTCTAAATGGAAAAGGTTTTCCATCTGGTGCTCTGGGAAGCATATTTCCCCAGAATCTGCTGATTTGCCCATTGTTTTGGACTATATGGTCCATCTTAATTCTTCAGGCCTGAGACCAGCTACCCTGAAAGTACATTTGGCAGCTGTCTCTGCTTTTATTTCAGCAGGAAAGCCCTCTTCTCTTTCACTCACCCTGTATTTTCCAAGTTTTTCAAGGGATTACTTCATACTAATCCACCTTTCAAGGACCCAGCCCCTGCCTGGGATCTTAATGTTTGCATTGCTCAGTTGATACAACCCCCCTTTGAACCTCTCTCTTCTGCAGAGCTTAAGTATTTGACTTGGAAAAGTGTTTTTCTAGTAGCCATCACTTCTGCCAGGCGCATAAGTGAGTTACAAGCCTTGTCAGTGGAGACTGACTTTATTTCCTTTCACAGGGATAAAGTAGTCCTTAGGACTAACAGGAAGTTTTGCCTAAGGTGGTTTCAGATTTCCATCTTAACCAATCTATCTCCTTCCAGTGTTCTTCACTGACCATTCCTCCTCTGGTGAGAGGAGGCTGCTTAGATGTTAAGAGGGCCCTTAGTTACTATATAGAGCGTACCAAGGGTCATAGGTTCGAATCCCTCCAACTTTTTCTCACTTATGGTGAGGTTGGGAAAGGTAAACCTGCCACTAAGAGATCCATTGCCAGGTGGATTGTCTCTTGTATCCAATTTTGTTATCAAAAACTGGGAAAGGCTCCCCCTTCAGGCCTGAGGGCTCACTCTACCAGAGGTATAGCTGCGTCTCTAGCTGCTGCCAGAGACATCCCTATCTTAGAGATATGTCAAGCAGCTACCTGGAAAACGGTACACACTTTCACCAAGCATTACTCCTTGGATATCCAGGCCAGGAGGATGCTAGATTTAACACAGCAAATTGCTTCAGAACCTATTCCTAAGTAGGTTCTGTCCCTCCTCCATGGAGGTACTGCTGTGTATTCTGCAATTGTCATAATATAGCAAGACTTCATGTTGTTTGAAGAAAAAATTACTCACCTTAGTAATGTTGTTTCTTCTAATGGAGTCTTGCTATATTATGACCTCCCCCCCATCCTGCCCCTCTCAGAACTTCTACTTGGGTATGGGGTGGGCAGTTCCAGTGTTGGCACTTGTTATGCCCATTATATGTTTTTTCCACCCCTTCTTGGGGTTTTGGGGTGTTGTGTTTTATTTTATCTTATATTATTTATTTTCTGGTCCCCTGACTTGAGTCCTGGTGTTGGGACCAGGAATATGTGTTAATATTTAGGTAGCCAGTTGGCTAGTGTAGGTTACAGCTTCCACACTGAACCTTAGTGAGTTTTTGCTCGTAAAGATCTGACAGTTTCAGTTTGAAATTATCCAGACAGAGCTTCTCTAACCGAGCTCGCGCTCTAAACTCCATGCCTGGCATGGTAGTTAACTCTTTCACCTCCGGAGCAGTTCTAATGGTGGAACAAACTGCAATTGTCATAATATAGCAAGACTCCATTAGAAGAAACAACATTACTAAGGTGAGTAATTTTTTCTTATCTGCCATCAACCTCTATGTTTCTATGTTTCTAAAACCTTCTTTAGGTACATTGGAGAAAGGAGGAAGGCACAGCATGGGATTGGAAGGATAGGGGGGAAGTGGAACATTACTGGAAGGGGATTTTGAAAAAGCAGAGGCATCAAATAGCTATTTCACCTCAATCTTCACAGAGGAAAGAAAGAGTAGAGGACCAGGATGGGGTGGGGAGGGTGACAGCCACAGGCAGGTGGGTGTGGCAGAATTCACAGCTGAAGGAGTAAGGGAAGAGCTGGGTAGACTTAGGGTGGACAAGGCAATGAGACCTGATGGAATACACCAAGGGTTCTCAAGGAGGTGAAGGATGAAATGGTGCCGCATCTGGTGAGGCTGTTTAACATGTCCTTGATCACAGGGGTGGTGCCAGTGGACTGGAAGAGGGCAGAGGTGGTCGCACTACATGGGTGGGGTGGAAGTACTAGGTCAAAAACTACTGCCCCATTAGTTTTACCTCATGGGGAAAGTAATGGAAACAGTACTTAAGATCAGGTTGATAGAATACTTGGAGATGAATGGCATGCAGGACGACAGGCAGCATGGCTTCACCAAGGGAAGGTCCTGTCAGACTAATCTGATACAGTTTTTCAATGGGGTGACACAGATAGTGGACCAGGGAGGAGCAGTGGACGTGGCCTGTCTGGATTTCAATAAGGCCTTCGACATCGTTCCTCATGGTGGAATGGCGCATAAGCTGGACAGACTAGGGGTGGACCTCAGGATCACCAGGTGGGTGGAAAACTGGTTTAAGGGAAGGAGTCAGATGGTAGTGGTAAATGGAACACATTCCAGGGAATGGGTGGTGACTAGTGGGGTGCCACAGGTGTCGGTGCTAGGGCCAATACTCTAACATCTATCTTAGTGACCTAGCAGTGGGTCTGGAGGGACGGATGTGCCTGATCACAGACGATACAAAGGTCTGCAATAGGGTGGATTCACCTAGTGGGGTGCAAGCCATGAGGTGGGACCTGAAGAGGCTGGAGAGGAGGTCTGACACCTGGAAATTGAAGTTTAATGCACAAAAGTGCTCGGTGATGCACCTGGAGAGAGGAGGAATAGGAGGGAAACTTACTCCCTTGTGGGGGTGGAGATTAAGGAGAAGGAAACAGAAAGGGCCTGGGGATTATGGTATTGCTTGACCTCAAGGTGGGCAGCCAGTGTAGCAGGGCTGTGGGAAAGGCAAATGGAATGTTGGCCTGCATTGCAAGGGGCTTTAATAGCAGGAAGAGGGAGGTGCTAATGCCATTATACAGAACCATGGTCAGGCTGCATCTGGAGGATGGGGTGCAGTTCTGGAGGCCTCACCTATGAAGAGATGTTGAGTTGATGGAGAGGGTACAGAGAAGGGCATCCAAAATGGTACGAGGGATGCAGGATGTACCCTATGAGAGAAGATTGAGAGGGCTGAATTTGTATCCTCTGGAGACTAGGAGGGAGAGGGGGGACATGACTGAGACCTTTAAGTATCTGAAGGGAATAAATAAGGTAGAGAGTGATAGCTTGTTCAAATTGAAGAAGGGAGCGAACATGAGGGGGTATAGCCTCAAACTGGAAGGTGGGCAATACAGAGGTAATGTCAAGGGGCAGTTTTTCATGGAGAGGTGGTAGAGGCCTGAAACAAGCTGCTGGAGGAGGTAATGGCAGCTGAAATGGTGGAGGGGTTCAAGAGGGCTTCAGATAGATTTAAGGGGTTGGGAAAAGAGGGTGGAAGCATAACAGAAGGGGGGGGAGGTAGGGTGTTGGGCAGACTAGATGGGCCATGGGGCATTTCTCTGCCATCACATTTATGTGTATCAGTGTATATCAAAGAAAACATTTCCCAATACATTTTCAATACATTTATAAACAAGCATTTGTCAATGCCTAATGTTTGCTTTCTGGTATTAGCATGGAAATGCAGGAGTTAGACAGATGCAGAGTAGGAATGGCTATGAAGTATTGAACTTCACACCAACCCCACCTCCACCCTGCAGAGATGGACAGGCATTGGGGCATGCATTCAGGTTGTCGCCCATAACGTTCATGCCATTTCACCTCAGCATATCCCACAGACATTGACAAGTGTTGAGGTGTGCCTTGGGGTGTTCAGCTTTACAGTCACCCCCTCCATAAGGACATACGCTGAAATGGGTGCAATATGAAGGAGAATGGGGTGAACTCTGGGGCCGAAGAGTCCAAGGCACACCTCGATGCCTGTCACTGGCTGCAGGGTGTGGGGGTGAAATGGCATGAGCATTACAGTCGGTAATCCAAAGACATACCCCTGATGCCTGTCAGTCTGTACAGGGTGTGCGTTTCTCCCATAATTTGAACTGGAATAAGCACATAGAATATATTAAAAACAAAATGATCTTGGCAGTAAATGCATTTAAAATATTCCATGCCAAAATGGGGAAGACCTCGATCAAAGGGATTCTGAAGGTCCTAATGCTAAAATTAAAACTAGCATACTATATGCAGGAGAAGTGTGGAGTTTTACTAACACTAATTCATTAGAAACTTTACTTAATAAACTATATTGATTTATTCTCATGCTACCACCGGGGACCCCAAATTGTATCCTTAGACTAGAACTTGGTCAGGATTCTCTGATTTCTTTAATAAAGGAGAGACAAATCTTGTTTCTACTTAAAACCTTTTTATTACAAGATTACTGGTTTCCCAGAAAGTGTCTTGAGGAAGAAATCAGGGTAGATAAATTGGGCTATATATATCCACTTATGCATCTAGTTAAGGAAACCATTTTTCCCTCGGGCCTGGGACATATTCTACATGCTATCTATATAAGCTCTTGGGATGAGATTGCTGTTACAGTCAAATACAGATTATGTGACTTAGATATAAATCAAGCATTCTCCAAATTGACTCAGCTAAAATTGCATATTGATTATAAGCACTTTAAAACTACTTGGGGTCTTGAGCCCTATCTACTACATTTAACTTGCCCCAAATCTAGAACAGCCTACTCCAGATTTAGAACCAAAAACTATAATGCTCAGTTTGTCCTATACAGACAAAAAAGAAATAATGTTCTGTCTTCATATTGTAAGTGTGGTAAATCATTCAAAGATGACTTAAAACATGTTGTCTTATTGTGCCCCCTGTTTGATCAAAGCAGAAGAAATTGGTTGAGCGGATTGCTAAGTGGCCTTAGCCTCTCCCCAGACAGGATCATAGAATTTCTTTTTACTTGTAATGAGAAAATTACATTGATGAATGTAGCCAAGTTCTTGTTAACTATATTTTTATAAAGATTGAATTTAACAAATGTGTAGCTGCAGGGTTCTGTGCAATATCTAGATATTTCTATTGTAAGAATGATTTTGTAAACAGACAGCCACTTGATTATGGGATATTTTTATATCTGTTTTATTGTATAAATTAGATATGCTACTAAATGTGGTATATTGTAATAGCTTTTACTGAACAATAAAGATTTTTGTACTTGTACTGTACAGGGTGGGAAACCCTAATGCCCCGAGCGCTTGTTGGTATTTGCACTACAAATTTTCAACATGGCCTTTTTGTAACCCCCACCTCATGAAAGCATTTGGGACCTCTTTTCATGAACAGTGGCACTGTGATTTTGTGAATATGTCCTGAACTTTGAGTTCCCACAGTGACCGTGCCATTGTGTGCCAGATGTAAGAAAACACAGATGGGGCAGGATGTGAAGAATGGCAGCTGTACCATTCATAGGGAGGTGTGAAGAGATGGCAATGTTGAAAATATGTAGTGAAAATATAAAAAAAATGCTCGAACTTCCAAGCATACGTGGAAAATGCGCAATGCATGCGCGTAACACATTTAGTGGAATTATTTCACCAAATGGTCAACATAGGCATTTTGTGACCTCTGCTCATGAACATTGTCAGTATGATTTTCTTAATCTGTCCCGAACATTGATTTCTTACAGCAACCGTGCTATTCTGCGCCAGATGTGTAAATGCATATTTCGGGCAGGATGTGACAAATGACAGCTGTACTGTTCATAAGGAGGTCTGAAAAATGCCTATGTTGAAAATCTGGAGTGAAAATACTACAGAGTTGTGAAGTTACGAGGGTGCATGGAAACTGCACAAAGCATACTTGTAACACAGTCATTTTATTGACATTTGTCACCAAATTTTCAACACAGGCATTTTAGGACCTTTGCTCATGAACAAGAGTCACTGTGATTTTGCATGCGAACATACGAATCTGCCAGCAGTTTTGTTAATTGGTCCCAAAAGGTGATTCCATGCAGTGACCACGAAATCACCTTTCGGGTCAGAATAATGCCATGACAGTGACTGAATTCATGAGGAGGCATCCCAATAACCCCATGTTGAAAATTTGGTGCCATAATTCACAAAAATGCCCGAGATATGCACCAAAGTTGGAAAACCTCTATTTATGCCATTATACAGCTTACTGGCATGTCTTCAGTTCACGGTCATCAGTGTGGAGAGACACTGACCATGTTGCTAAAATTGTTTGGGAAGCAGGAGAAAACATTGATGCCCTGGTACACATCGGACTAACGATCTTGCCAGCTGGTTAGTTGTGGAGAACAAGGAACACCTGACCGAGCTGGGTGACAAACTATCATCCATTTCATCCAGCATCTCCTTCTCTGAGATCCTGTCTGTCTGGGAGAGGAGGGCAGATGGACAGAAGGTCAGAGAAGGGGAGATAGGGGAGCTAAACATGTGGCTCAAGGGCTGGTGCCAGGTAAAAGGACACAAATTTGTAGGGCACTGGCAACAATTTTGGGACCAAAGTTCTTTAAATTTGATGGACTGCATCTGACTAAGGAGGGAGTAAGTGCATTGGGGCAGAAGTCTGATGTCTTTACAGAATATTTAAACTAGCAAATGGGGAGAGCGGTGCAGCACCCCATACGTCGAATGGGAAGTACACCCCTCCCCCCCTCAGCTAGTGGTCAAACAGGAGTTCAGCATATTTGTAGTTCATTTGCATCACCAGGTAAGGAAAAAGGTCCGGATCCCCATCCGACGCACAGGGGAAACACCAGACTTCACCCAACAACTAACACACAGAAATCTGGCCAATGGAAAATCTTGTACACAAATGCTTGCAGTCCGGGAAACAAGATACCAGACCTGCAGGAAATAATGACAGAGACTAAACTGGACATACATAGCAATTAGCGAGACATGGTTTACCAGTAACCACACTTGGGAGACTTCAGTACCTGGTTATGTACTGTTCAGACGTGACCGAGGTACAAAAAGGGGGGTGAAGTGGCCCTGTATGTCAATGAAAATATCAAAGCTACAGAAATTCAGAATACACATAAGGAGCCAGAAGAACTGTGGGTCACCCTGGAAACAGGAAATGGGACAGCCATACGAACTGGGGTTGTCTACAGGCCTCCAGACCAGGCAGAGGACATAGACACATTACTTTTAGAAGATATACAAAACATGACAGCTAAGGGGGAGGTTCTGATAATGGGAGACTTCAACATGCCAGATACAGATTGGTCAATACCAGCAGGAACATCTGCCAGAACTAGACACATGGTGGATTCCCTGCAGATGGAGGGCCTCAAACAACTGGTACAACAACCCACAAGAGACAGGGCTATCCTAGATCTAGTACTGACTAACAGGGAAAGGATCACAGATCTCCAGGTAGAAAGTCATCTGGGGGCCAGTAACCATCACATGGTATGGTTCAATTTAGCCACTACAACTAAATCATCCCATTCCAATGCAAAAATATGGGACTTCACTAGAGCTGACTTTGATAAGATGGCCAACAGAGTTAAGCTAGCCCTGGCAAAAAGAAATAGAGGTGAGGGGCTACAGGCAAATTGGGCAAGCATTAAGGATGCAATATTTGAAGCAACATCCCACTGTATTAGAAAGAAAAGGAAGTGCAAAAGAAGAAGGAAACCACTTCCGTTCTCAAAAACAGTAGCAGAAAAGGTCACTGCCAAAAGAATGGCCTTCAGGAAATAAAATTGAATGCAGCAGGATGAAGATAGGGAGGCATACCAAACTTCCCTCAGTTTGGGCCATTGCCTGCTTTACTGCCTTCCCTAAGGGAAGCAGGGAAGGCAGTAAGGCAGGCAAAGGCCCAAACTAAGGAAACACTGGCACAAACAGTAAAAGAAGGTGACAAGACTTTCTATAGGTACATTAGTGAAAGGAGAAAGTCCAGAGGGGTTTTTGCTAAGATCAAAGCAGATAAGGGGGCATGTGAGGAGGAGGAGGAGGACCATGTAAAAGCATCTATCCTAAATAGATACTTCTGCTCAGTATTTATTGAAGAGAAGGTAGGGCAGGGCCCGCAGCTCAGCACCATGGACACAGGGGAGGGAGGTGCACTAGTCCCTTCACAAAAGAAAGGGTCCTACAAGAGCTCAATAAGCTCAGGGTGGACAAGGCAATGGGACCTGATGGCATACATCCCAGGGTAATAAAGGAGCTAAGGGTGGAACTAGCAGAGCCATTATCAGAACTGTTTAGTGAGTCTCTGAGCACAGGAGAGGTCCCAGAAGACTGGAGAAGGGCTCATGTGATCCCGCTCCACAACAGTGGTAGCATGGAGGAGGCAGAGAACTACATACTAGTCAGTCTTACCTCAGTAGTGGGCAAGATTATGGAGGCACTCCTTAAGGAAAGTATAGTGCAACACCTGGAATCCATAGGAACACAGGATTCAAGACAGCATGGGTTTACAAAAGAAAGGTCCTGTCAAACTAATCTCATAGATTTCTTTGACTGGATAACCAGAGTGGTAGACCAAAGGGGAGCAATTGATGTCGCCTACCTTCACTTCAGCAAAGCTTTTGATACTGTTCCACATAAGAAGACTGATTAATAGGCTGGGTAGGCTCAGGTGGGTCAGAAGTTGGTCAACTAGGTGGCAAACTGGTTGACTGGCAGAAAACAGAGAGTGGTGTTAAATGGTATACAGTCAGAAGAGATGCAAGTCACAAGAGGGGTACCTCAGGGATCAGTCCTGGGGCCAGTCCTCTTCACTATCTTCATCAGTGACATTGCAGATGGACTAGAGGGTAAGGTTTGTCTGTTTGCAGATGACACCAAGATCTGCAACAGAGTAGATGATCCAGATGGGGTGGGTAGAATGGGAAGAGAGCTGGATAAACTAGCAGAATGGTCGAAAGAGTGGCAACTGGGGTTTAATGCAAAGAAGTACAAGTACATGCACATAGGAAAGAGAAACCTTGAAGCCACCTATAGGCTGGGAGGGGAGTTGCTGGCAGTCACAAGGTAAGAAAGAGACTTGGCCATCGTCATCACCGATGACCTGAAATCATCCAAGCAGAGCACTAAAGCAGTAGGTAAGACTACGGGGATGTTGGGGTGTATCAGTAGGGGTATCACAATTCAGAAGAGGGAGGTAATAATCCCTCTTTACAAGACACTGGTTAGGCCCCATCTGGAGTACTGCGTGCAGTATTGGAGGCCACACCTTTACAAGGACATTAACCAACTGAGGCAGTCCAGAAAAGGGCAACCAAAATGGTGCAGGGACTGCATCAGAAAACATATGAGGACAAATTAACGGAGATCAATATGTATACTCTAGAGCAGAGGAGGGAGAGAGGTGATATGATCGAAACATTCAAACATCTTAAGGGCTTTAACAAGGTGAAAGAGTCTAACAGGTTTCAATGTAAGAAAAATGGCAGGACAAGAGGACACAGCATGTGATTAGAAGGAGGTCGATTAAGGGGTAATGTGAGGAAGTTCTTTTTCACAGAAAGGGTGGTGGATGCATGGAACGGCTTATCTCAGGAAGTGGTGGATATGAATACAGTGCAGGGCTTCAAACAGGCATGGGATAGGCATAAGGGAGCAATACAAATGAGTATGAATAGATAGCCCATTGACAGAGCAAAGGCAGAAGCACATTCATAAGGCAGAAAAACAAATGGGCAGACTGGGTGGGCCTTGCGGTCCTTATGTGCCATCAACTTCTATGTTTCTATGTAAAAACCCTATTTATGCCATTATACAGCTTACCAGCATTTCTTCAGTTCACGGTTGGCTTTAAAGAGTGAAGACGTGTTCCCAGTCCACAGAAGATCATCATGCCGGGTTCCAGAGGTAAGTATGAGGTGGCGGAGGAAGCAGGGTATGAAGAGGGTAGGCGCGGGTTGGGGAGGGGGCAGGAGAGACTGTGAGGATTCTGCTTTCTTGTTTTACAGGTAAAAAAAAAGACTACACTGGTCGGTTTTCTTCTTTCGCAGGTGTTTCGTACACTGGGGTGGTCTCCCAATGTACCACCTGCATTTGTGGGGAGGGAGACCAAAGCCAATGGGGATTGAGCCCCCAGTTGGCACAGAAATGGGGGAGGGCATGATGCCGAGGGGGACTGGGCACCCCCTCGGCACATAGCAGAAATGGGGGGGGCATTATGCTGACGGGGAGTCGGCTCCCCTTCATCAAATTGAACTGGGAAGGGGGGACTGAAGCCAATGGGTTTGGCCCCCATCAGCAAAGAAAGACTGTTAGGGGGGTACATGGTACTGAGGGGGATTGGTCACCCTCTCAGCACACAACAGAAACTTGGGGGTGGGGACATTATGCTGATGGGGATTGGGCTCTCTGGCAGCAAATGAAGGGGGTCAGGGGCATGCCAACAGGGGGATCGGCCACCCCCTTGTTGGCTCTGAGGTGACCGCAGAGAACCGCCATGTTCCTGGCACTGTTACACCAGGTGAGATACCGCCCTGCAGTAACGGGTTGCTCCCTCATTGCAGCGGAATTGCTGACGCTGCAGTGACGAGGCAGCCCCTCACTGCAGCGGCCAAATCATTTCAAGTTGGTGGCACTTCTACAGAACCAGCGTCATCAGGACACTGGGCCTGCATTGGGTGCACACCGCCAAGCCCACAAATGCAGTGCTGGCACTGGCCGCCATACTGCCGCACCTCCACAATGCACTTCTCTCCTAAGTTGCCGCATAATATTTCTTGAGCATGCGCACAGGCAAACATAAAAAAAGTTAGTGTGTTTGAGTTAGGTGAAGTGAATTATTATCTGTGCAGTTAGCTAGGTGTAAAAGAGAACTGTGAATTGTTATTTGTGTAGTTAGATAGGTGTAGTAGGAAACTGTGAATTAGGGGGAGTGGCTTAGGCAGAAGGAAGCCAGGTGTTTTGGATTTAAAAATGACCCTAGATAGCTTGTGGCAGAGAACAGCAACAGGAAAGAGGTGCTGTTAGAGCTATACTGCTCTACTGGGACTAAAGAATGAGTACTCTACTACTACTACTGGGACCTTCCATTTAAGGTAAAAACAAATAAAAACAGAGTTAGTGTGTTTGTCTGAGTTGGGTGAAGTGATTGTTATCTGTGCAGTTAGCTAGGTGTGGAAGGAAATTGAATTGTTATCTGTGCAGTTTGCTAGGTGTAGAAGGATACTGTGAATTGTTATCTGTGCAGTTAACTTGGTGTATAAGGAAACAGTGAATTAGGGGAGTGGGTTAGGCAGAAGAAAGGCAGATGTTTTGGATTTAAATACTGCCCTAGATAGCTTGTGGCAGAGAACAGCAAGAGGAAGGAGGTGATGTTAGAATTATACTATTCTACTGGGACTAAAGAACTAAACCTCTACTACTGGGACCTTCAATTTAGGGTCAAAACCAACAGAAAAAAAGAGTGTTTTTGTCTGAGTTTGGTTAAGTGAAGTGAAATGTTATCTGTGCAGTTAGCTAGGTGTAGAATGAAACTGAATTGTTATCTGTGCAGTTAGCTAGGTGTAGAAGGAAACTGTGAATTATCTGTGCAGTTAGCTAGGTGTATCAGCGATCTCCCATAAGAGGGCAGATTTCCTGTCTGGGGAGATTGCTGCCGCTCAGAACCAACCAGTTCAGCTCTTCCAAACTGTGGACAGGTTGTGCAACCCAACCTGTCTGCAGCTCCGAAGACCTTTTTCGCAAGTGGAGTGCGATGAGTTTGCACGATTCTTTGAGAATAAGGCACCCAACATCAGGTTGGAGATCCTCTTGGCTTGCACCACGTGGATGCTGTTGATCGGTGCCTGGTCGCTTCACCTTGTGTTTCCTGGAGTTCCTTTGACCTGCCGGAGTTCGCGGATGTGATGCAGATTGTCCAGAGTATGCGCCCTACATGCTGTAGTTTGGATCTGGGTCCAACCTCCGTGATTATGGGATGTTGTGACATCATCGGCCCGGTCCTGGTTCAGATAGTCCGGTGCACCCTTGATTCGGGTGAGTTCCAGAGCTCCCTGAAGGAGGCGGTGGTAACACCTCTCCCAAAGAAAGTTTCTTTGGACCCTGACTCTCTGGCTAACTACAGACCAATCTCTAACCTCCCCTTTATAGGGAAGGTTATTGAGAAAGTAGTGGTTGTACAACTGGAGAACTAACTGACCATCCATAACATCTATGAACCTCTCCAGTCCGGTTTTCGAAAGAGGCATAGTACCAAGACTGCTGGTTCAAGTGCTCAATGATCTCCTGATGGTGAGAGATCAGAGAAGCTGTTCCATTTTGGTACTTCTTGATCTCTCCTCAGCTTTTGACACTGTGGACCATGGGGCACTGCTTGGGCATCTGAGGTCCATCTGTGGCCTGACACATGCGGTCCTCAGGTGGTTTACATCTTTCCTCACTGGCAGAACTCAGAGTTTTGTGTCTGGAGTCTTTTCCTTGGACCCATTTTCTCTGTCATGTGGGGTACCTCAGGGCTCAATGCTTCCCCCATGTTGTTTGCAGCATATATGCTGCCCCTCGGAGACATTGTGAGATAGTATGGGCTGAGGTTTCACTGCTATGCTGATGATACCCTGCTCTACCTGTCTTTCCCACCTGACCAGGATAGTGCTCTCTCGGTATTTACCAACTGCCTTGCTGAAATCCAGGACTGGATTAATTCGAGCTGGCTAAAGTTGAACGTGGGAAAGACTGAGATGATGGTTGTGGAGCCGGGTCGCCGGATAGAGGGGTTGACTGGTCAGCTCTCTTGAATTTATCTATGGGGCACCCAGATCCTTATCTCTGAATGGGTGCAAGACCTGGGGGTGGTGCTTGATGACGGGCTAACCTTACGATCCCAAGTGTTGGCGGTCATCAAGTCTTCCTTTTACCATCTTCGGAACATCGCCAGGATCAAGCACCTTGTTCCGTCCGGAGATCTTCCTACGCTGGTTCATGTCCTTGTGACCTTGCGTCTTGATTACTGCAACTCCCTGTACTTAGGGCTTCCTGGGGTTGAGCTCCACCGCTTGCAGCTAGAGCAGAATGCGGCGGCATAATTGTTGATGGGCTTCTCGAACATCTCATATTACCCCAGTGCTGTGCAGTCTGCACTGGCTGCCAATTCAGTGGCGGATCACCTTTAAAGTTGGTTTACTAATGTATAAAGCCCTACATGGACTTGGCCCTGACTTCTTGAAAGAGCTTCTGGTTCCCTATCATCCAGAATGACAGCTCTGTTTGGCTGACAAGGGGTTGCTAGAGATCCCGAGGGTGTCTCTGAAATCTTCGGGGCCCCGTGCATTTATGTAGGTCACCCTTACCCTCTGGAATTCTCTACCCCATTGGCTACAGGAGTACACGACAGGGAGGCTTTAAACAAGACGTAAAAACTGTTTTATGGTGCCAGGCCTTCAATGGCATTGAGTGAATGAATCCTGTCACATCATTGTTATTGTTCTATACTGTATTTATTGATTTTATCATTCTTATTTTAATCTTTTGTAAAATGCCTTGATATTTGAAAGGCGCTTGTGTGAAATAAAGTTAATATTTATTATTATTATTATTAGAATAAAACTGTGAATTGGGGGAGTGGCTTAGGCAGAAGGAAGCCAGGTGTTTTGGATTTAAAAACTGCTCTAGAGAGCTTGTGGCAGAGAACAGCAAGAGGAAGGAGGTGCAGTTAGAACTGTACTACTCTACTGGGACTATACTGCCCTTCTTGCCCACCCTTAGCCGGTTCTACTTTTATAGGCACAGGATTTGACTAACAACAGGAACTTCCTGTTCGGGAGCAGGAAGGGAGTGATCGCAGAGGCACAAAAGACTCACCATCCTAGAAGGAAAAGAGTAGCTCTCCATCCCCCCCAGCTGCTGGAGGTCGGACTCTAAGCAAGTAAGAAGGAAACTACTGAAGAATATAGTAACTTACTGTCCCAGAACAGGAAGATTAGGAGCTTTAAGGGCACAGAGGCAGTAGGAACAGAGGGAGAAAAAAATATATATATATATTAAAAAAAACATAATAATAAACAGAGAGAGGAAATGCAGTCTAGCGAGGCAGTATAGCTCAGTGGTTTAAGGCTCTGAGTTGCAAATCTGGAGACCTGGGTTTCAATCCCACAGCCCCCACTTGCATATACTGTGTGACCCTGAGCAAGTCACTTAACTTCCCTGTGCTCCCAGGTTGCACCTGAAAAAAGCTTTCAGTTTAGTGTGTCTCACCTGGTTAAACAATTGGAAAAAAAAAAGAAACTGCAAGTATACAAAACAACAATTAAGGGGCTACAAATAAGACATGATGGGAGTGATGCAGTGCAGTGGCTGTGGAGCAGCAGTCTTCCGGGAGACGTTCTGGAGAATGTGATGTTGTCCCATCTGCAGGCACCTCTCTGGGCTGAGGGAGGAGGCTGATCATCTCCAGGCTGAGTTGGCCAGGATTCAGGGGACCTCCTCTCCCACCTAGGGACCACCAGGGCCACCGGCGCTGCCTCAGAGGTTGCCAAGAAAGAGGAGTGGTTGGACCACAGTGGGTTCAGGGAGGGTAAGGGTGGTAGAACAGAGGTGCATCCCTCCAGTTGTACCTCTAGACAATTCATATGCCATTCTGGCAGAGTGTGGTTCCTCTATAGAGACATCCACAGTGGAGACCAAGGAGGATGCTGGGAACTTCCACAAAGGAGACCCACAGGAGGGTGGCATGGGACCCCACAGGGGAAGAAAACAGCTCCTGGTGGGGGACTCCATTGTTAGGAGAGTAGAACTGGGGGGGGAGGGAGGTGAGCTGGGGGAAGGAGGAAAGGTGCCTGCCTGGCGCCATGGCTTGGCGCAACAGGGAGCAAATCCTTAGGATTGCAGGAGCAGCTGCATAGGGAAGGGAGCTGGATGTCATTGTCCACTTGGGGACAAATGATCTGGCTAAGAAATGGATCAAAACAGTGGAGGAGGGGGGCGCTGTGGAGCCCGAGCTGTGTGCAGCAGTTTTTGTCAGCTCCTCGCAGCTTGGAAAGAAAACTATCATATTTTATACTTTGCATCCATAAAAGTGAAATTTGGACTGCAGCATTGAATCGAGCGACCCAGAAAACATCAGGATGGGTAACCCTAAGAAGGAAAAGTATTCTGGAGGAGCGGGGAAAAGTAAAGCGATCGGAGGAGCTGGGAGAATGGATGACGCCATGGTAGAGGAGGACAGGTCAAACACAGGAAAAACAATTTCTACTCTGGGCCATAAACTTCAGACCCTCATTACATCCGTTTCAGCCCTTAATCAGAAAGTAGATGATTTTAATGGAAGAGTGATGCTCCTGGAAGCGACAGTCGAGGGCATGAAAGGAGATATCCGGGAGGTTCACAAACAGGCAGATGCTTCGACTGCAGTGACTACGTTCCTTATTAAGGAGAATCAGCATTTGAAGGCCAGATTGGAGGCCCTTGAGAATCAAGCTCGGCCTGCGAATATTCGGATACTAGGTCTCCCAGAGGGACTGGAGGGAGATCACCCGATCCTTGGTATCCACGAGTGGCTCACTGAAAAATTAGCCCCCGAGAACCTGGATATTGACTGGGAGGTCAGAAAAGTGTACCGAGTGAGTCTGAGAGGCAGATCACAGAACACTGGAGCACCTCGGACTCTCATGTTGGTGACTTCAGGAGTGGCAGCGTGGGATAAAATACTTAAACATGCCAGAAGAGCAGCACCATTATTGCAGCAGGGTTTTAAATAATTGATTAGCAGTTTTTTTCTTGGGACTATACTAACTGTACAGAAAGTATTTATATAGATTTTCTAGAAGTGCTGTGTTTGTTAAACACAGTGAGGCAAGAGCTATGCATTTTCACAAAGATTTAGCACTTTTATGAGCAAAACGCTAATCAATTTTTAGAGTTATATAAATCCCTGTTGCAGGACGACTAACAGGTGCATTTTTTTCCGGACATTAGCTACTCAACTAGGCAGCGCCGTAAACAATTCGACGGAGTGAGGTGAGTCTTGCGTGAAATAGGAATCCCACATTCAGTGATTTTTCCCGCAAGACTTAGAATAGTATACCAAAGTAAGGTATATCTGTTTACAGACCCTGTCGAAGCTGGCAAATGGGCGGACCGAAAAGCGGCTGAATTCTGTAAGAGGACTGTTGGATCGGAGGATGAAGACGACGATGGGACTTCCTGAGGTTTCCCCAAGGCCTCCGGGACTTTTACTGCTACTGAGTAATCATTTAAAATAGAATTTGAACCTTGCAGTGTTGTTAAAATAGCAATCAATGCATAGTTGTTTTCGGGATCAGTTTTACTTTTATAGTAACCTGGGAACTGTTGCAGGATAACGAACAAATATTATTTGAACACTGCTGCAATAATATGCTGCAAGACAAAAGACTCTAGTTATTAAGCTTTAAATGTCATACATGAGAAGTCATAGTTCTTTTTAAGTTGTGATGTTATTTTACTTAACTTTAAGCTTGATGACTGTTTTCTTCAGTCTGTTTAGGAATACATTCAGGCTGCAGGTTGCTGCTAAACTGCTTTTTCCTTTTATACCTTTCTATGCTATTTACATTTAGGTAGATGCATGGCACCAATAGCTCCCTTTGTAGGAGCGTGGCTAAGTATAGGTCTTAAAATATATGTATTTTATCAATCTTGGGTTATGCCATGTAGCTTTTGGGCTCTGCTCGCAGCAAAAATGTAGTAAGTATTAAACATATGGGAACTATAATACATTTAGGTACCCCCTTATGATGTAGAAATATATAGTGGATGCATAGAACTCCTGCTATTAAGGGATCCATTGTGGCTTCCAATGGTAATGTAAAACTAAAGATGGTCTGTCTGCTATATGAAATGTATACCTGTTATTCTTATAACAAAAGGGAAAAAATGAAGTTTAAAAAAAAAAAACAGTGGAGGAGGAGTTTGTGGAGTTGGGGAGGGGCCTTAGACAAGTAGCACGCATAGGAACCTTCTTGGAGGTGCTTCCTGTCTATGGCATGGGTGAGGCTTGGGTGCTTCGAACCATCGTATTCAATCAATGGTTGAAAAACTGGTGTAGAGGTCAGGGTTTTGGCTTCATTGGGGACTGGGGGTCCACCTGGATGGATGCAGGCCTATACTGGTGCGATGGTCTGCATCTGTCCAGGAGGGGAATCAGGATCCTAGGTGATAGGTTTAAATGCCTCATTGGCAAGCATTTAAACTAGCCAAGAGGAGAGGCACTGGAAAGGAGCAGGGAAATCCTACCCCCCCCCCAAAAATCAGGGTAGTTAGTGAGGTAAACACCAAGATGGAGACATCGACAGGGAGAAGAGCAGGTGTAAATGGAGAAAAAGGCAAAGGCAGTAAGGACAGGGATGAGGCAAAAAGGGGTAAGACCATCAAAAAAATGGAGGGTAGTGAGTGCCAATGCCCGCAGTCTAGGTGACAAGCTCCCTGAACTGGTGGCCTTGATGGAAGAGGGATGTCTGGATATCATGGCAGTCACAGAAACATGGTACACAAGGAACCATGACTGGGATGTCAAGATACCAGGGTACACAATCTACAGGAGAGACAGGGAGGGCAGAAGAAGAGAAGTAGTAGCTCTCTTATGTAAGGGAGGGAATCAAAGCAACGGAACAAAAGGGTAAACAGGGAGAAGAGGAGGCACTGTGAGTCACCCTGGAGACTGGAAATTACACCACAATCCTCGCAGGGGTTGTATATATACCCCCATCTCAGGGGGAGGAAATGGACAAGGAAATGATAGAAGGCATCCTTAGGATGGCAGAGAAAGGGGATATATTGTTGATGAAGGGCATGAATATGCCAGCTGTTAACTGGAGAACCTTTGCTGCAGCCACATCCAAGAGCAGGGACATTCTCAATGCCCTACAGGGGGCATGCCTCAGACAGCTAGTGTTGGAACCCACTAGGGAGGGAGCAGTCTTAGACCTCTTACTCTCAAATGAGAATGGAGAGAGGATCTCAGATCTAGAAGTGGGTAGCCATCTCGGAAGAAGTGACCACCAAACAGTGTGGTTCATGATAAACTCAGCTGCAGAGTCAAACCATACAAAAGTGAGACTACTGGACTTTAGGAGGGCTAACTTTGTCAAAATGGGAAAGTGCTTCAGAAAAGCACTAGCAAACAGGCAAACAGGAGTGTGGAGCAACAATGGGGAAACATCAAAACTGCCTTCACAGAGGTAACACACCTTTGTGTGAAGCAAATAAACAAATCAAAACAAAAGAAAAAAAAAACTATGGTTCTCAAAAGAGGTGGTGGGAAAGGTTAGGGAGAAAAAGATGGCATTTAGGAAGTATAAGGAAACACAGCAGCAGGACAGAAAACTGTACCAGTTAAAGCAGAAGGAAGTGGGGAAGGCAGTCAGAGTAGCAAAAACCCAACCAAGGAAAAGATAGCCAACTCAGTTAAGAAGGGGTGAAAAAACCTTTTATAGGTACATTAGGGAGCGTAGAAAGACAAAGGGAGGGATAGTGAGGCTGAATAAAGGGGATGGTGGGTGGACAGAGAGGGACAGTGAAAAAGCAGGTATATTGAACAAATGCTTCTGCTCAGTATTCACAAAAGAAGAGGAGGGGGAGGTACCTAATCCAATCAATAGAAACACTCTGGATAGGGGATCAATCCCAGTCCTTTCACAGAAGAAAGGGTTCTGAAAGAACTTCTAAAACTGAAGGTGGACAAAGCAATGGGGCCTGACGGGACTCACCCCAGAATTCTAAAAGAATTCAGGGGAGAACTAGTGAAACCACTGACTAATCTTTTTAACAAATCATGGGATGATGGTGCGGTACCTGAGGACTGGAGGAGGGTGGATGTGATTCCCTTTCTCATAATGGGGAGCAAGACAGGCAGGAAACTACTGACCTGTCAGTTTGACCTGAGTAGTAGGGAAAATTATGGAATCACTTCTGAAGGAAAGAACTGTTGAGGGGGTTACTAGTGGGGTATCTCAGGGTTCAGTACTGTGTCCAGTCCTTTTTAATGCCTTTATAGGTGACATTGCAGAGGGACTAGAAGGAAAAGTATGCCTCTTTCCAGATGGCACAAAGATCTGCAACAGGGTTGATACACAGGGTGGGGGGTGGAAAGGATGAGAAAGGACTTGGCAAGGTTGGAGGAATGGTCAAAAGTATGGCAGCTTGGATTCAATGCAAAGAAGTACAAAGTAATGCACCTGGGAAACAAAATCCAGGGGAAGAGTACACAATGGGGGTGGAGGTATTAACAACAACAAAAATGGAAAGGGACCTGGGAATAATCATATCAGATGACCTAAAGGTTAGCAAGCAATGTGAGAAGGCAGTAGGTATGGCTGGGGGATACTGGGATGTATAGGGAGAGACATCAGCAGTAGAAGACAAGAAGTTGTTATCCCTCTGTACAGACAGTTGGTGAGACCCCATCTGGAGTACTGCATCCAGTTCTGGAGACCCCATCTCCACAAGAACATACACAGGATGGAGACACTACAGAGGAGGCGCTAAAATGGTTTGAGTGCTCCAACTGGAGAACATCTGGGAGAAACTAAAGGAGCTTAATATGTATACCCTTGAGGAAAGGAGTGAGAGGGGGACATAATAAAAACTTTTAAGTACCTCAAGGGAATCAACAAAGTCCAAGAGGTTAGCATCTTTCAGAAAAAGAATGTGCAAGAACAAGAGGACACAATTTGAAGATGGGGCGGCTCAGGGGTAATGTGAGGAAGTATTTTTTCGCAGAGAGGGTGGTGGACACATGGAACAGCCTTCCTGAGGAGGATGTGGGGTCAAAAACAGTGGGAAATTCAAGAATGCAGGGGCAGACCTAAGGCAATTCTTGTGGCGGGTAGGAAGAAATAGGCTGTTGGTTAACTAGAATCTGCAGCTTATCCAGTAGGTAGAGAACTGGGCAGACTAGGTGGGCCAAGCAGTCCTTATCTGCTGTCAAGGTCTATGTTTCTATGTTTTTATTCACACAGAAAGAAGCAGAGCACTACACAGAGCACATTTAAACAAAAAGGAGCACAGCACTACACAGAGCACATTCACACAGAGAGGAGCACAGCACTACACAGATCAAATTCACACAGAAAGGAGCACAGCACTACGCAGAGTACATTCACACAGAAAGGAGCACAGCACCACGCAGAGTACATTCACACAGAAAGGAGCACAGCACTACACAGAATACATTCACACAGAAAGGAGCACAGCACTACACAGATCACATTCACACAGAAAGGAGCACAGCACCACACAGAGCACATTCACACAGAAAGGAGCACAGCACTACACATAGTACATTCACACAGAAAGGAGCACAGCAATACACAGATCACATTCACACAGAAAGGAGTACAGCACTACACTGAGCACATTCACACAGAAAGGAGCACAACACTACACAGAGCACATTCACACAGAAAGGAGCACAGCACTACATTTATCACATTCACAGAGAAAGGAGCACAGCACTACACAGAGCTCATTCACACAGAAAGGAGCACAGTACTACATGGATCACATTCACACAGAAAGGAGTATAGCAATACACAGAGAGGAGCACAGCACTACACAGATCAAATTCACACAGAAAGGAGCACAGCACTACACGGATCACATTCACACAGAAAGGAGCATAGCAATACACAGAGCACATTCACACAGAGAGGAGCACAGCACTACACAGATCAAATTCACACAGAAAGGAGCACAGCACCACACAGAGCACATTCACACAGAAAGGAGCACAGCACTACACAGAGCACATTCACACAGAAAGGAGCACAGCACTACACGGATCACATTCACACAGAAAGGAGCACAGTACTACACGGATCACATTCACACAGAAAGGAGCATAGCAATACACAGAGAGGAGCACAGCACTACACAGATCAAATTCACACAGAAAGGAGCACAGCACTACACGGATCACATTCACACAGAAAGGAGCACAGCACTACACAGAGCTCATTCACACAGAAAGGAGCACAGCACTACACGGATCACATTCACACAGAAAGGAGCATAGCAATACACAGAGCACATTCACACAGAGAGGAGCACAGCACTACACAGATCAAATTCACACAGAAAGGAGCACAGCACTACACAGATCACATTCACACAGAAAGAAGCACAGCTCCACACAGAGCACATTTACACAGAAAGGAGCACAACACTAAACAGAGCACATTTACACAGAAGGGAGCAGAGCGCTACACAGAGCACATTCACACAGAAAGGAGCACAGCACTAAAGAGAGTGGGGAAAAACACAGCAGTCACCATTTTGGCCAAACCAAAGCAGCAAAATGTTTTTCAATTTAACAGAACAGAGTTCTAAATTGAAACTAGGTACTAAAAATAACAAAAACCACACACTTAGAATTAGCAGAAAACACAGAAACCAAGTAGAATACATACTGCGCAATCTCTTACCCCGATTGTATAAATGGCACACATGATGGGCTGATTGTGGGATCTGGAAAATGTTCTCACTCATGCAGAGTGAGCTCTTGATACTCTCACTCGTGCCTTTGGCACTCGTGAGTATCCAGAGCTCACTCTGCAGAAGTGAAAATATTTTCCATGTCCCACTCTTGCCCATAATGTATCCCCAATTTATCTCTTCAGCAGAACTTCCTCTCCATGCAATCCTGGTTCCAGGCAAACCTACTCAAAATGAACACTTCCAAGATAGTTTCCTTGGCCTTCGGGATGGCGCAAAAGCTTGCCAGAGTACCCCCTCCCTCTTCAATCACCTCACTGGACGGGACCCCTCTAAGCGCTGTCTCATCCTACAAATACTTAGGAGTGTGGTTGGACCCTCAGCTAAATTTCTTGATCCATATTGATGCCATCACCAGAAACTTCACCCTAATCTAGGTACAGTATATTATACTGAAACAGAGAATTGCTCCCCCTGCCTGTTAGGCGTGAATTACTAACTAAAATGACTATCCCCATTTTTGATTATGCAGATATAGTATATTGCACTTCATTAGCCAGGCCAGACTCCCTCCTATATGCATTCTAGTGCTTTGCCACAAACTCTCCCCTTAGAACCCACTTTCTCCCTACTCTCCACCATCAATATATCACCTCTGTCCCATCGTCGTCTTATCCACTGCCTTATCTTAACATCCAAAGTTTGGCTTAACCTGATCCCACTTACCTGTCTGAGAAGCTAACACCAGTACTTACCTCAGCTTACACACTGCACTAGCGAGTCCCCTTCCTTCTCACTCCCTAAACCCTCCTTGAATGCTAGCAAATCCGCCTTCACTTTTAGGCTCCTCTCACTATGGAACAAACAACCACCTCTCCTACAAAACTCGCGCTCACACAACTCCATCAAAAATCAACTACACCAGCTTCCACCCCCGACTGCTCCTGCCGTTAAGCAACAAGCAGCATACCTCTCAGCTCTCCCCACATATAGTATTCTACTAACACACTATTTGCTATAACCTGTCCTGTACCATCTTGTACTATAATCACTTGCACACCATTTTTCTGCTTAATGCGTAGTTTGTATTACTTGTGTCCAATTGAAAAAAAAGTCACTGCTGTGATTGCACTGTCTTTACAATGTACTATATGTATACATCCTGTAATTTATCCTCTGCATACTATGTTTTCCTGCATATATTATCTGTATGTATTATATATAGAAGAGTGGATGGGTGACCATCCACAACAAGGCTGTGTTTCCATCGAGGGTGTTGATGACTTCATATAGACCTCGAGAGTGAGGCTTGAGAGGTCTCCATGATGTCATCAACACCCAAGATGGAAACGGCCTTAGTGGTGGATGGTTACCCATCCACTGTTTTATATAGTATATGGTTCCCCAAATCGTTAAAAGACAAAAAAAAAAGAAACTTTCTATTTCAGAAGGTTTCATACCTTGTGTTTACACCACGGTCCTGCATGGTCTCAGCAGCTCAGTTGGCTTGGCGTGGTCCTTCTCCGCTTTCGACTGACCCTATGAGGATTTTCGGCAGCAGTTCTCCACTCCCAACCCTACAGACACATTCTCGGGGTAGTTATTAAAAAAGAAAAACTGACAAATTCCTACAGTTTGGAAACATGGAGTCAACTATGGCAGTCTGTGTCCAAACTGGAATAGTGAAGTGCTCGTTAAGTGGTGCCGCCATATTTTCTCAATTTCTTTTTTTTGAGAGCGCTATTTCCTCCAGTCAGGTGGCAGGAAAAGGTTAAAAAGTTGTTGTACCATTGACGTGACATCTGAACAATGGTATAACAACTTCTGTGACCTTTGGACTGTCGTACAACAAGATTTAGAAAGCCACTGATTTTCAGCTACAATAACCCCTAACCATATTCTATAACTGTATTGTGTGCTATAATCCCTTTCCTGTCCCCGGGTCATACCTGGAAATGAGCTCTGGCTCAGTATGCCTTACCTGGTTATTAAATATTTAAATAGAACAAGCATTTGTCAATGCCGAATGTTGGCTAGCTGGCATTAGCATTGGTAGTGCAGGATTTAGAAATGCAAAATAGGAATGGTAATGAAATATTGAAGTAATACCAACAACCCCCCCCCCCGCAGATACTGAAAGGTGTTGGGAGTGTGGCTTTGGGTTGGCCATAACGCTTACGCCATTCCACCTCACTTCACCCTGCAGAGAGCAACAGGTGTTGGGGTGTGCAGTGGGGTCTTCGGCCCTTACACTCACCCCATTCCATAAGGAAATAAGCTGAGATGGGTGAAGTATAGGAGAATGGGGTGAACATTAGGGTGACGGAACCCAAGGCACACCTTAATGCCTGTCAGAGGCTGTAGGGTGGGGGGAGGGTGAGGATTCTGCAAACATTATGACCAATGAACCCAAGTTACGTCCCTGACGCCTGTCAGTTTCTACAGGGTAGGTATATGGTTGGAAACCTTAACGTCCAGGTGTTTGTTAGTATTTTCACTCCAGATTTTCAACATTGGCTTTTTGGGACCCTACCTCATAAACAGTGACACTATTATTTCGTTACACAATCCTGAAAGGTGAGTTTGCACAGCAACTGCACCATTGGGAGCCACAGGTGTGGAAACACATTTTGGGAAGATGGGAAAAATGACAGTTGTACTGTTCATGAGGAGGTGTAAAAAATGGCAATGTTAAAAATCTGGAGAGAAAATATGAAAAATTTGCAAATGTACGAGCATGTGTGGATACTGCGCAATGCACACTCGTAATGCGGACATTTTTTTCGGATTTTTTAACCAAATTTTCAACATGGGCATTTTGAGACCTCCGCTCATAAACAGTGTCACTGTGATTTTCATAATCTGTCCCAAACATTGATTTCCCACAGCGACCGCGCCATTGTGCCCTAGATGTGCGAAAACACATTTGGAGCATGATGTGAAAAATGACAGCTGTACTGTTCATACGGAGGTGTGAAAAAATGGCAATGTTGAAAATCTGTAGTGAAAATATTAAAAATTCTCAAAGTTAAAAGCATGCATGAAAACTGCGCAATGCAAGCTCGTAACATGGTTATTTGTTTAAATCTTTTCACCAAATTTACAATATAGGCTTTTTGGGAGCCCACCTCTTGAACAGTGGCATTGTCGTTTTGTTAATTGGTCCCGAAAGATGATTCCACCCAGTGACCGAGAAATCACCTTTCGGGACTGAATAATGAAATGACAGTGACTGATTTAATGAGGTGGGGTCCCAAGAACCCCATGTTGAAAATGTGCAGCCAAAAGTCAAAATAATGGCCAAGATATCCACCTAAGTTGAAACGTCCCCAATCTATGCCATTATACAACTTACCAGCACTTCTTCAGTTCGTGGTCAGCTTTGAAGAGTGCAGATGTGTTCTCCTCCACCAAAGATTGCAGCCAACCTCCGAAGATAAGTATGGGGTGGCAGAGAGGGGTGCAGGTTGGGGCATGGGGTGCCATGGACAATGAGGGCCATTTTCTTGTTTATAGGGAAAAAGAAAAAACTTTGGGGAAGTTTTTTTTCAGGTGACACAAATACATTTGGGCACACTGGGTGGGCTCCCAGTGTGCCACCTGTTGTTTTGGGGTGGAACTGGAGCTGACGGGATTGGCATCCCTGGGCAGATGAAGCATCACTTAGTCGGGGGGGCATGATGCCGGGGGGATTGGACACCCCCTCAGGAAAAAAATAAAACTGGGAGGACATTATGCCAATGGGGATTAGGCACCCCCATCGGCAAACAAATTGAACTAGGGAGGGGGCATGTTGACAGGAGGATTGCACACCCCCGAAGTTGGCTTTTTAGGGATTTTGAGAGTTGGATGGTGAGAGCCGCTGCAATGTTTATTGAAATGTTTAATCAGGAATGGCACGTAATACAGGCTTGTCAAATCTGCCACTGCAATAACGAGCTTGTCTCTCATTGCAGCGGTGGATTTGTTTCAAGTTGCTGGCACTCTCTGAAACTGTTGTCATCGGCAGCATGCTCACTGGTTGGCGGCTGCAGGACACACTGGCTAAAGCATCCCCTGGATTCGCCACAACACTGACACACCTTTGAAAGTGCTAGTACAGTGCTACCACCACAAGATGTTGCTTGCGCACGTGCATGTGCAAGCCAACATAATAAAAATAAATATTTCCAAAGTAAGGTGCTCTCAGCTGTGACAGAGAGGGGTGATCATGTGGCCTTGAGCAAGGAGCACTGTAGTGTGTGAGCAGTGGTTCTAGAGGGACATGAACCTGCAGGTTCCCCAAAAGAGTCTCTAAGCTGAGTGTCGGCAGCAATCAGAGAATTGAGAAATGTGGTATCAGTGATGAGGCTGAGTCTGGGAAGGAGCAGTTTGTCACAAAGCACATTTTGTCCCTTCCCTTTAAAATCTTTTGTTACAGTCACCTTGCAGTTGTAATCTGGAAATGTTTCTAAAATGTCTGTTTAAGAAGTTTCAAAGGTGATAGGAAACAGTTTTGACACCTCTAGATGCCCTCCAGTTGTTCTTTTATTATCTACCCAGCATTCTGTTTTTTACCTTTTTTGTGAAATTAATAATCTAATTTTGTTGCATTTTTAACTGCCCTGAATCCCTCTCTCCTCAGCAGTTGCTGCTCTCTCTTTTCATACTGCCTGAACATTCTTTTCATATCAATAGCACCATTCCAGGCCATTAAGATAAACAGCATGGAATCGAAGTTATTGAAGTCATAGAATGTCTTAGAAATATGAAAAGAGAGAGCAGTAGCTGGCAAGGAGAGTGGAACTCAATGTAGATCTGAAGGTACCACAAAACTAGATTATTTATCAACAATTCATCGAAGCATATCAGAATACATAACTGGTATGGAAAGGAAGATGGAAGGCAGTTAAAATAAGTAAAAAGTAATTTGCTGTCTCCTTTAAGAGGATGAGAGCCCCATAAGAGATAAGGTTCTGCGGTTGAAACAGCTCAGCAGTATCCTGAGTGCTCTGTTTGTGACCAAGTTCTCCTTTATCTTATCTAGCCCCTGTCTAGTTGTTCAGCACACTTACTGCATGTGATACAAAATGCTTGACAGACCAAAACAGGATGGCTGTCTAAATCCATACCTGCTTCTAGGGCACATGGTGGAACTGACCTTAAATTAATAGATCCATTTTTCCTAACTGCTGAGAAAAACTACTTACTGTACTGCATAATCACAAAAAAACAGGCCATTCCACCACAAACCATCAAATCATTATTGAAAACACTTGTTTACTTCAGAAAATATTGCACAGTAGATGTCCGGTCACCTGATATGGAAAACTTGAAAATCTCTATAAATCGAAACTGCTCACATCATACTCGCTGACCCTTTCCCCAACCACTTAGACAAGCTTCTATGTAACTCTTTGCTGATTTTTCCCCACGACTCAATTGTATCTTTCCCGAGTTCATTACCCCAACCAACTCCACTCTCTCTTCCCCAATTTCAGCACCACCCCCTGCGCACGCCACTTCACTCAGTCACTTTCACAGTAGTCCAGTCACTGGGCATGAACAGCACTTTCATGCACTGGATACAGAGAAGTAAGGACACATGTGGAGGCTCATACAGATGGAGACTGCTGAATGGGGGAGTCAGCGATCCTTCTCAGACTTTACAAATTAGAATGCTTGCTCTTCCTAGCCTGCTTACTCACCTGCTCACAATCACTCTGTCTCTCATAGGCCACATATCTTTTGGTCATATATATTAAACGTTTGCGATCATGTGTAAGAAACGTAGAAAGAGACAGTGATGGCAGAAAAAGACTCATGGTCCATCTAATCTGCTCAAGTTCCCTAAATCCCTGGAATCATTTTTGGAACCTAATGTTCCCGCAGGGTACTAACCCTCCTGGACCTTTCCCTGTTTTCTTCTCCGGTCTCATCGTCCCAGGCCACCATTATTCCCTTCATTTTATCCCAGGCCTGTTTGAACCCCCCTTACTGAGCTCGCTTCCACCACCCAGCTGGCAGAATATTCTAAGGCTCCACTACCTTTCCATAAGGATGTACTTCTTTACGTCTCTCCTGAACCTTCTGCCGGCCAGCTTCCACTTGTGCTCTTGTGATCATGAGTTGGTACTCAGAGTAAATAATTCCTCACAGTTCACTTTATTAAATCATTTGAGGAATTGGAAAGTCTTAATCATATCACCCCCACTCCCTTCTGGTTTCCAGTGAGTACAAATTTAGTACACTGAGGCACTCCTCATAGGATTTACCCTACTGTCCCTGAATCATTTTGTTCACTCAGCTTTGCACTGTCTCTAACCAATACTTGTCTGTTCTGAGGTAAGGACTCCGGAACTGGGCACAATACTCCAAATGAGGCTTCACCAGGGCTCTGTAGAGGGGTAGTATTACCTCTTTTCTCCTACTATCAGTCCCTCTACCAGTGCATCCCAGCATCCTGTTAGCCTTATTGCACTGACTAGTTTGTTTTAGGAAGTTACTGATCCTAACTCCTAGATTCCGTTCCTCATTTATAATGTTAAGTCTCTCCCCTCCCATCCAGTACTCTGCCATGGGTTTTTCTCTCCCTAGGTGCATAACCTTTCACTTTTTTGCATTGAATTTTAACTGCCAGTCCTTTGACCATCCCTTTAACTTTAGCAGGTCCTTCTGCATGTTCCTTATTCCTTCGTCACTATCTGCCCTCCCACATAGTTTTGTGTAATCTGCAAATAGACACAACTTGCCCTGGATTCTTTCACCAATGTGGCTAAAGAGCATGTTGAAGAGGACTGGACCCAGGACCAGTCCCTGTGAAGCCCTGCTTGTTACCGGCTTCTCTTCCGATTTGACCCCATTGACTACCACCCTCTATCACCTCCCTGCTAGCCAGCTTCCCACACACACCTCACCAGAGTTTTAGTTGCACCCAGGTCCCCCAGTTTCTTATGCAGTCTAGTGCATGGTACTGAATCAAAGGCCTAGCTAAAGTCGAAGTACAAGTCCCTCCAGTCTCTCTTTTTCTCTTCCGCATCACTTTGCCTATCTTCACCATCTTATCTCCTTTGCTCCCCCATCCTCCTCCTCCTCCTCCCTAATTTCCCACCTTCATTACAAAAGTCCTAAATTACACTACTTCATCCTTGCCATCCTCTTTATCTCATCTAGTAACATCCATTCTAACCCTGGCCCTCTCCTTTCACTATCCTCAACTATTCCCCCCAACATCACTACACCTAACTCCACTGTCCCCGTGACCATTCCCAATGGATTGAAACTTCTTCACCTAAACATCCGCAGCTTATTACCCAAAATTGAGCTCATCCAAACACTTGTGGTGTCCCACACTCCAGACGTTTTTAATAATAACTGAGATCTGGCTCAAAACAAGCATCCTTGACCATGCCATTGATATCCCTGGGTACTCTCTCCATACAAGATCGGAATGGGTGGGGAAGAGGAGTAGCCATGTACATCCAGTCCTCATTGCAATACACTATGATTCTTTCTGCCTCCATCCCAGCTACTTACAAGGCCACCACCCACATAACTCTTCCTTATACTGTCCCTGTATTTGTAGCTGGCATCTACTGTTGCCCTAGCATCCCACCCTCGGCTATGACTGAACTCCTATCTGCCATCAGCTTTATCTCCAAATCTGGAGAACTGTTTATACTGGGTGACCCAAATCTAAATTGGTATCTCCCCAGTTGACTAAACTCCGCAACAATGTTGCTGCTTTAAATCTCACTCAACTTATAACTGAGCACACATGCCCAAATATTAAAACGCAAAACCACACCCAGATTGATTGGTCACTCACTTCTCATCCACACTGCATAATCAAGTCAGGAATCCTCTTCGTCTCCCTCAATGATCACAATCCAATTTTCATAGTTCGGAAGGTCCATCATCCCATAACCCCTCCAAAAATCATCCAGCTTCCCTCCTTTAAATCCCTCGATCTGGCACCACTCACATCAGAACCTGACGCTACAGACTGGGCCCCCTCTCCTCCGCCACTTCCGTCGACCAAGCCCTCGACTACTTCAAGTTAAAATTCATCTCCACTTGGGACGTATTTGCTCCTTTCAGGAGGACCAGAGTCTGTGGTCTACACCTTCCCTGGATCACCCCTGAACTATTGGCCTGCTTCAGGAAGCGTGACTGGCCTTGGAAAAAGCACAAATCATCTAAACTCCCCAGCGACTATGCCCTGTATAAGATGTTATGAATCTCTTGATCTCTTGCACTAAAGCCACCAGACTGGCTAAGCCTGACTATTTCAAATCCTCTTCCTCACTAACACATTCTTCCCATCCAAATTCTGGAAGGTGGTCCATGCCCTATTCTCTCCTCCTTGCCACCCCACCTCCCCAGTTCTCAAAATAAATAATTCCTTTGTAGCCAACCCATACCTGGTTGCCAATGAATTTAACTCATATTACACCTCTTGTGCATCATCTGCTCCCTCCCCCTACAATCAGCTCCTACCTTGAGCCCCTTATCTCTTCCCCTGCCAGTCTCTCCCCCTTTCTCCTTCTCTACTATCTCCCCTGATGAGGTGTTAAGCACTCTCATCTCCCTCAACCCCTCTAAAGGGTCTTCTCCAGATGATCTTGTTCTTAAACTTCTCTATCTCTCTGCCCTGGCTATTGTTTATCCTATCTCCCTTATCTTAAACCTCTCCTTTACATCTGCCCAAGTTCCCATCTCCTGGAAACACACTGTTGTTTTTCCCCCTCCCCAAGGGAGGTGACCCCTTCTCTCCTGGCAATTAGTGCACTGTCTCTCTCCTTCTTACCCTTGCTATACTCCAGGAACACTTGGCTCTCTCCCAACTTTCCACCTTCCTCACTAACCCCTCATTTTTATGTTGGATTGCCGCGCTTACGCGCAAGTCAACATATTGGGAGAGTGGAGATTTGGAGGTGCGGCTGCTGTTGGGTGAATGCAGGGCTCGCATCAGTAGGTGCGTCCCTCATTCCCCAATAAGCCAGCATGCTAGCGCTGTCACCAACATTGTGTAAAGTGGACATAACTTGTAAACAAAGTACTGCTTCAATCAGAGACAAGCTCGTCATGCAGCGGCATAAAGACACGCCTCCCATACGTGCCTTTCCAAGTGAAACATTTCGATAAACATGGTGCCAAAGCCACCGCCACTAAATCTGAAAGGAATCCAACATCGGGGGTACAATCCCCATGTCAGTATGTCCGGCTAGTCTGAGTCCCTCGACTCCCCCCCCAAGCCTTCCCCATGCCATGCTGGGTGCCCGCCCCAGCGTGGCAAGTCATTGAATAGCCGACGGGGGTGCCCAATCCCCCGTCAGCTCCACTGTCCTCCCCTCCTGAGTACAGGGTGCCACGCTGGGAGCCCACCCCAGTGTGGCAACTGATGCCATGGCCGACGGGGGTGCCCAATCCCCCATCGGCTCCACACACCCCACCAGCTGTCCTCTCTGCCACGCTTGGGAGCCCACCTCACATGGCAAATGTCCCATGCATCAATTAAAAAAAAAGTACCTGAAAATTAAAACCATCCCACGAGTCTCCCTGCCTCCCACAACCCGCACCCACCCACTGCACACCCTGCCTCCTCACCCCATACTTACTTCCAGAGTCCGGCGCGATGATCTTCGGTGGACCGGGAATACGTCTGCACTCTTCAAAGCCGAACGCGAACTGAGGAAATGCCGGTAAGCTGTATAATGGAGTGAATAGGGTTTTTTCAACTTTGTTGCATATCTCAGGCATTTCTTGGAATTTCTGCACCAAAATTTCAACATGGGGTTTTTGGGGACCCTCCTCATGAATTCTGTCACTGTCATGGCGTTTATTGGCCTCGAAAGGTGATTTCGCATTCACTGCGCGAAATCACCTTTCGGGGCCCATTAACAAAATGACAGTGGTGGTGTTCATGAGGTGCCC
The DNA here is from genome assembly GCA_016271365.2 of Neoceratodus forsteri. NCBI lineage: Eukaryota > Metazoa > Chordata > Ceratodontiformes > Ceratodontidae > Neoceratodus > Neoceratodus forsteri. The sequence goes on along the minus strand of JADMNL010000031.1, from coordinate 111,072,644 downwards.
TCTTAAAAAGCCTAAGTTCCAAATTTGGTGGAAAAAATCCGGCAAATGCCTGTTTTACGGCATGGTTAAGAGTTACACGCGAGCTCGGAATCACATGAAGTCACAATATTTTAATGCGGATTTTCAGCATTGTCATTTTATACACCTCCTTCTGAACAGTACAGCTGTCATTTCCTCCACATCCTGCCCAAAAGTGTTTCTGCACTTTCGATGACAATAAGCGCAGTCGCTGTGGGAAATCAGTGTTTGGGCCAGATTATGAAAATGACAGTGACACAGTTTATGAGCAGAGGACCTAAAATGCCTACGTTGAAAATTTGGTGATGATACTCCATAAAATAACTGTGTTACGAGCTTGCGTTGGCAGATTGCACGCACGCTCGTGCCATTGTGTATTTGTGATATTTTCAGTCTGGATTTTCACCATTGCCATTTTTCCACACCTCTTGATGAACAGTACAGCCGTCATTTGACATATCGTGCCCAAAATGTGTTTCGCACTTCGGCGCCAGAATAGCGTGGTCGCTAAGTAAATCACTTCTTTGGACACTTTGAGAAATAACAGTAACACTCAGTACATGAGCAGAGGTGCTAAAATAGCCTATGTTGAAAATTTGCGTCGAACGCCCCATAAAATGGCAGTGTTGAAGCGCAGTATCGTATATTTCCAATGTTCCTAGTAGCTTCGCAATTTGGTATATTTACATGCCACATTTTCAACACTGGCATTTTTTTCCACCTCCTTATGAACTGTGCAGCTGTCATTTCTCACATTCTGCCTGACATGTTTACCCGCACTGCACTAGCAAACACCCAAAGGGACACCCTAATGCTTGTCACTCTCTGCAGGGTGGGGGTGGGTTGGCATCAGTTCAGTACTTCACTGCCATTCCTATGATGCATCTGTCTGACTCCTGCACTACCAATGCCAATGTCAGCAAGCCAACATTCAGCATTGACAAATGCTTGTTCACCCTGTTTCAACCTGGTTTGAGGAAGAACCATTCGACTACCACCTCTCTCCTCAGGCTCACCGATTCCATCCTTACAGGGATGGACGAAGGCCTGATCACCTCAGCCATCTTTTTTGACCTAGCCAAAGCTTTCAATGCCATCTCCTACACTCTGCTCCTCGACTCCTTCTGTGTTGCCGGCCTTGCTCTGTCTGCTACCAACTGGTTTAAATCCTACCTCATCGGCAGGACCCAATCAGTAAAAATCTCCAACTCCACCTCCCCTCCTCTTCCTATCAACACCGGAGTCCCACAGGGCTCAGTATTCGGTCCCCTGCTTTTCTCCATATCTCTAAATGACTTGCCACAGCTTGTTCCACCTCCTCCATCCACATGTAAGCAGATGATACAGTCTTGTACAGCTCCAGCAAAAACCCTGCTGATGTGGTAACCAGCTTACAGCCTGACTTTAACCAAGTTCAGCTCTGGTTTGCCTCCCACCAGCTTTCCCTCAATGTTAAGAAGACAATCTGTATAACCTTTGGCACCAGGCAGAAACTCTCAAAGGCTTCCCTCCCTGCCCTCCTTCTACACCCTTGATGGGACAACCATTGAGGACTCATCTTCATTTAGATATCTTGGTGTCTGACTAGGCCAACACCTCAACTTCTCTGCACGTATCAATGCCATCCTGAAGAAACTTCACCCCAAGCTTGGCAGCCTATACAGGAATCTCAGTTGCATCCCATTGGCTGTGCGGTGCAAAGTTGTCCAGAAGATGATACATCCCATCTTTGACTATTGCAACATAGTCTACAGTGTTGCTCCCAAATCCTCTCTCACTAAATTGGACACTCTTTCTAACTCCTTCTGCCATTTTTCCCTCGACTCTCCATCTCTCACTCATCACTGCGAACTCTATCACTCCCTTGCCTTCCCTACATTATCAAACAGGCGCTTCTCCCACTGTGTCAAACTCCCCTCCAAATTCTGGCTCAGAGAACTCCTGCCCTACCTCTCATCCTCTCTTTTCATTCCTCCTCCCTCTCATTCCCTCAGCTCCAGTGATACATGTACATTGGCGATCCCACACCGGTTGACCCTCATTGGCCATTCTGGCTTTGCCCATCATCTTCCTAAAACCTGGGACTACCTTCCCCCTCAAAGATGACACTCCTCTTCCACCTACTTCCTTAGCACTGCCCTTCACAATTTCCTTTCTCCCTGCTGTTCCTGCTTTAACCCTCCTTAATTTTCCTTTTCTAATTAGCCCCTACCTACCAACTCCCCTACCCCCTTGCAGGGTTCATAACATCCTGAAAGAAGAATCTGGAGTTGGCCGTCATCTCTCTCCCCCTTTTTCCCCCTCACCTTTTCTGGTTCTTTTTGGTACCCACCCCTTCTCCGACTATTGCATTTGTATGCTACCTTGAGCTGCTTTAGGTTTGTCATAGCACTATGAATGTCCTGTTTGTAAGGCTCGTCAGTCTGTTTTATTGTATCCAAACCTGAGGAACCCTGTTGTTATGTTGTCTTGCATGCACAGTGCAGACAACATATTCTGGCAGCTTGAAGTGGAGAAGCAGGTTTAGGAGGTGTGGAGGTGTTGGGCCAATGGTGCCACTGCTTTTCAGACTGGGGTCTATTGCACCAATGAAATAGCAAGCTGTCTATGACAGTAGTTGAGAAACCTGCCACCAAGCTGAAAGAAATTTGCTGCTGCAATAAGGGAGCACCACTTAATTGGAGAATCAGCTGTTCAAACAACATGAAGTCTTGCTGTATTCTGACATATGCAGTTAGGTCCTGCCTTTCAACTGCCCCGGAGAACAAAGAGTTAAACTTTCCATGGCCAGCATGGAATGTTCACTGCGAGCTTGGTTGAAGTCCCTGTCTGCTGTTGTTTAAACTCCAACCTTCAGATTCTTTACTCCGCCTCACTGAACAGTCGCTCCGGATTTCTCCCTTGCTTGGTTCAAAAAAGTCGGTTAAAGTGTCGTTTTCACTCGGTTTCTACCGATGCTGCTACCGATCTGTCGGTTTAAGTCTCTGTCTGTGGTGCCGTGAGTACTAGATAGGTTTTCTGTATAGTTTCTGTGTGGAACTTGTAAATTGTGGATCGGTTCGGCTGAACTGATCAGTTTTCAGGTAAAAAGTTTGTTGATTTACTTAGAGTGTGGTAACCGGTCCGTGTCGGTTCTAAAATGGATTTTATTCGTTTTCAAGACCCGTGTTCGGTCCAGGAACCGATAAAGTCTTACCTGGTGGATTGACGAAAAAGGTCGTTTGGTTAGGAATGGCCATGTCTGAAAACCCAAGAAAAAAAACCAGGCCCGCTGGGTTTCACCACTGCATTGTATATGGGGAAGTCTTTGCCAAGGCTGATCCCCACACCACCTGTGTTTATTGTCTGGGGTTTGACCACCTCTGTTGAGACTGCCAAATTTGTAAGAATTTTCCCAAATCTACCCTGGAAAAAAGATTAGGTAGACTGAGGGAAAGGGAGGCCAAGAAGTCCGCTGACCTGGATGGCCAGCCCGGTTCGGTTCCGACCGAACCAGAAGGAGTGCCCTCTGACCAGGGCGATACTTCTTCAGGCAAAAGGAGAGCCAATTCTGAGGAGTTGGTTCCGGTAAAAAGAAAAACAAAAGATAAATCATCCGGTTCGGACCCAGAAATTCATACTCCGACCGCCGATGAGATAGCCAAGGCGATAAGGATAGTGCAATCACTTACTTCGGTTCCGATCGAACCGGTACCTTCTGGCAGGGGTTTGGTTCGGTTGGTTCCCCTGGTTCCAGATTACACCGTGGAAGAATTTTATGAACCAGATGAGGAGGAAGGAGGGTATGAGGATAATGATGGTGGTTATGAAAGTCTGGATGTGCCTATTGACCTGGACATCTCCCCAGACAGACCTTCAGGTGTTTCTCCTCCTAGGCTTTCTGAGTCCCCTTCTCACTTTATGTTTTACAAAAAAGTGGCTGAAACCCTCCAGCTTCCTATGGAGGAAGCAGTAAAGGATCAGGAGGAGCCTGATTTTGTTGAAATGATGGACATCCCAGAGTCCAGGAGACTGTTTGTTCCCCTCCACAAATCCTTTGGGAAACAGACACATACAATTCTTAAGACTCCTAATTCCATACCTCCTGTGGACAGACAAATGGACAAGAGGTATACTCTTTCAGGCTGAGACATGGAGTTCCTTTCCCAGCAATGCAGCCATGTTGGGGTAGTGCAGGCTGCTGCCTGTGATAAGGCAACTATCCCCTTGGCATCACACCCCCCAGATAAAGACTCCAGTGAAATTGATGCCATGGCAAAGCAACAGTACATGGCAGCATCTTTGGGACTCAGGCAGGCTAACTATATGGCCTATACAGCTAGATACCAGAAGTCCAGGTGGGACGCTGTGCTGGCTCAGGCTAAACAGGCCCCTGGCCAGCTTGCCAAGGAGCTGGAGCAGGTGGCTGCAGATGGGATTGAGGCATCCAAAGTACAATTTCATGCTGTTGTGGACTCCAATGATGTTTCATCAAGAGTCATGGCTACATCTGTGATTCTTCGGAGGATGGCTTGGTTCAGATGCACTAGCCTATCACAGGATACCCAGGCTAAGGCCATGGATTTCCCTGTTATTGGTAATTCTCTGTTTGGGGAGCAGACAGAGAACTACGTGAAAAAGATGGACGAGTACAGGACCACTTACAGGAGTGCTCAGGCCAAAGGAAGGCAAGCTACTTCTCAAAGGCAGCAGTCCAGGGACAGGGGCAGGCCTTTCCAAAGGCCTTTTCAAACTCAGGCCTCCTCTTCTTACTCTCAGAGGGTTCTTTAGAAGGAGAGGCAGGCCGGGGATGAGCAGGCCTGCATCCCCCCTCAGCCTAAAGCCCTGCCAAGCAGACACCCTGATGGGTCTGCCCGGGCCAGTCTCCAATACCAGTAGGGGGCAGGCTGGCTTACTTTGTCCAAGACTGGAAGTCTCTGACACCAGACAAGTGGGTCCTGGAAGTAGTAAGCCAGGGACTGTTTCTCAGCTTCAAAAAATTTCTCAAGATGAGAACCAGATCCTTTCCACCTGCAAATCCATCAGAGACCCCTTGCCTTAGAGGCAGAGGTTTCTTCCCTCCTAGCTCTCAGAGCTATAGAGAGGGTTCCCACCCTACACAAGGGCAAAGGATTGTACTCCAGGTACTTCCTAACCCCAAAAAGACAAGAGAATGGCAGCTCATCCTGGACCTAAGATATCTGAACAAACACCTTTTAAAACCAAAGTTCAAAATGGTGGCTCTGGGAATAATCCTTCCCTCTCTGAGGCCAGGGGACTGGCTAGCCTCCCTGGACCTCAAAGATGCCTATTTTCACATTCCTATCAGGTGCTCCCACAGAAAGTACCTCAGGTTCGAGTTGCCCTCAGGCCACTATAAGTTCAAACAATGCCCTTTGGCCTAACATTAGCCCCAAGGGTTTTCTCAAAGTGCCTGGCAGTAGTGGTTGCTTTCCTAAGGAGAAAAAAGATCTCCATCTTCCCATACTTGGACGACTAGCTCATAGTAGGTCAGTCTCCAGACCAAGTCAAGTCAGATTTGCAAATAACTCAGCAAGTGCTCACTTCCTTAGGATTCCTTCTCAACCTTTCAAAGTCAGTTCTCGAACCAGCACAGCTCCTCACCTTCATAGGGGCGGAGCTGGATACAATAAAGGCAAGAGCCTTCCTTCCCCTGGACAGGGCAAGGACCCTTTTGGAACAGGCCTCTTCATTCACCGTGCAGATGTCTCGACCAGCAAGGCATTTCCTTCAGCTTCTGGGCCACATGGCAGCTTCCACAGCAGTGGTCCAAGGAACAAGATTCCAGATGAGGGACATTCAGTTCCACTTAAGAGCTTTCTGGTCCCAAAGAAAGGATTCCCTTACCAAACTAGTCCCAGTGACTCGAACCCTGATCCAGGCCTTGCAATGGTGGCAGGATCAGGACAATTTGAGACAAGGGGTTCCCTTTGTCACTCAGTCTCACTCAGTGATACTCACCACAAATGCTTCCCTGCTGGGCTGGGGAGCCCATCTGGGGGATCTTACCACCCAAGGGCTGTGGTCACCTCAGGAATCTCTGCTTCACATCAGTCTCTTGGAACGCAGAGCAGTGTTTTTGATACTGCAAGCCTTTTCCAAATCTGTGCAGAACAAGGTGGTCCAGGTCAGAACAGACAACACCACCACCAAGTGGTACATCAACAAGCAGGGAGGCACTCAGTCTACGGCCTTGTGCACAGAAGCGACAAAGTTGTGGTTCCTGGCCTATTCCCTGCAGACCTCTCTGATAGCAGTTCACCTCCCACGGAAAGACAATGTCCTAGCAGATGCTCTGAGCAGAATATCCCAGGACCATCACGAATGGACCCTAGATCCCCTAGTTTTGAAAGTGATTTTCTTGAGATGGGGCACTCCACAGATAGATCTTTTTGCAGCCCCAGACAATCACCAACTTCCTCTCTTTTGTTGCAGACCCCAAGTCTTGGGCTCAGTCCGCCTGGATGCTCCGATCCTCAATTGGGAAGGGAAATTTCTGTATGCTTCCCCACCTTCCCTCTCCTGTTCAAAGTGTTAGTCAAGATAAGGTCACAACCATGCAAAGTGATTCTGATTGCTCCAGACTAGGTCAGACAGCTCTGGTATCCCCTGTTGCTGTCCCTAGCAGTCTACCTACCCCTGTCTCTTCCCAGGAATTACAACCTGTTGACATCCTCTCAGGAGAAGATTTGGTACCTGAACCTTTGGTCTCTCAATCCCAAGGCATGGCTCTTGAAGAGTTAGAGTTTGCTGACCTGCATCTCTCCCAAGGGGTTCTGGATATCCTTAAGGCTTCTCGAAAGCCTTCCACCAGAAAGGCTTACAACTCCAAATGGAAAAGATTCACTATTTAGTGTTCTAAGAAGAATATTTCTCCAGATTCTACTGGGTTGCTCACGGTTCTGGACTATATGGTCCATCTCAATGGCCTAGGCCTTAGGCCAGCTACACTTAAAGTGCATTTGGCATCTGTTTCTGCTTTCCTGTCAGTAGGCAAGCCATCCCCTCTGTCAGCACATCCTATGTTGTGTAAGTTCTTCAAGGGATTGCTGCACACCAGTCCCCCCTTTAGGGATCCTGCTCCTGCTTGGGACCTTAATGTTTGCATTGCTCAGCTTATGCAACCCCCCTTTGAGCCTTTGTCCTCTGCAGAGCTTAAGTACTTGACTTGGAAAACTGTGTTTTGGGTAGCCATTACCTCTGCCAGGCATATCAGTGAATTGCAAGCCCTGTCAGTGGAACCTGATTTCATCTCTTTCCATAGAGATAAAGTGGTCCTAAGAACTAACAAGGACGTTTTTGCCTAAATTGGTTTCAGATTTCCACCTCAGCCAGTCTATGTCTCTCCTTGTTTTCTTCACTGACCATTCCTCCTCTGGAGAGAGGAGGCTGCACAGCTTAGATGTTAAAAGGGCTCTCAGCTACTACATAGTGTGCACCAAGGGTCACAGGTTTGAATCCCTCCAGTTATTTCTCACATATGGAGAGGTTGGTAAGGGCAAACCTGCCACTAAGAGATCTATTGTCAGGTGGATTGTTTCTTGTATACAGTTCTGCTATGAGAAACTGTGTAGAACTCCACCCTCAGGCCTGAGGGCTCACTCCACTAGAGGCACAGCTGCTTCCCTGGCTGCTGCCAGGGATATTCCTATTTTAGAAATCTGTCAAGCAAAGCATTACTCTCTGGATATCCAGGCTAGGAGTGATGCTCGGTTTGACACAGCAGTACTTCACAGCCTGTTTCCAAAGTAGGTTCTGTCCCTCCTCCATGGAGGTACTGCTTGGTAGTCTGCATATGTCAGAATACAGCAAGACTTCATGTTGTTTGAAGAAAAAATTACTCACCTTAGTAATGTTGTTTCCTCTAGTGGAGTCTTGCTGTATTCTGACCTCCTCCCCCACCTCCCCTCTCAGAACCTAGTTTTTGGGATGTTGGTGGGCAGGAGCAGTGTTGGCACTCTAGGGGTGTCCCTTTTGCATCCTCCTTTATTTTGGGTGAGTGCTGTGTTTTGGGATGTGTTTTGTTTTTTGGGTTTCCTGACCTGAGTCTTTTCTTTGAAACTAAAAAACCCTTTTATATAGATATAGTTGCCAGTTTGCTAGTTTTGAGTTTTACAGTTTCCACACAGAACTTCTAGTGAGTATTGATTGTAAAGATCTGACAGCTGGAGTTTAAACAACAGCAGACAGGGGCTTCAACCGAGCTCACGGTGAACATTCCATGCTGGCCATGGAAAGTTTAACTCTTTGTTCTCCAGGGCAGTTGAAAGGCAGGACTTAACTGCATATGTCAGAATCTGCTGGGGCATTCCTGATTGCAGCAGCAAACAGCAACTTACCTTGCCTGGTGTAACATTTCAGGAAACATGGCAGTGGCTGTCGGCCATCCGCCTTTTGCAGTCTGCAGCAAGCCGATTTTGGAGGTGGCTGTTCTCGGGGCCGGCGTTAGGTATCCGCCAATCCCACAGCCACGGGAGGTCTTCAAATACAGGTGGATTTTGGCATAATGTCCCCACGAAAATCATTTGTCTGCTGGGGGGGGGGGGTGCCCAATCCCCCGAGGCATCATCAAGCCAAATCTTTTGCAAATAATGTTCTTCCAGTTTTCTGCACATTTTTGACAAAGTTCCTCACAACCTGCAGATACACAGTACTCTGCACTACGGATTATCAGTGCTTAAACAAAGTACCACAGTGTATTCAGGTAATACAGTTTTCCTGTAATGCAGTACGAGACTCAGACATCGAATTATCTTCGATGTACACAGACTGAGTAAAGGAATTAACTGGAGGGGAGAAACCAATTTCACTGTCATCAGATTGTGGCTCTTCAGCTTCGTTTTTGTGTGTGTTTTGTTCAGGAAGTTTGGAGGATAGCTCGAGAAGTCGACATCTGTTTTTTGACACCGGTATGGCTTTCCCATATGATTTTACAGATCATGCAAGTGATTTTGGCTTAGGATTAGACTGTAGGGTATTGGGGGCAGAGGATTTCTGAGGAGTTTTGTTCGGAGGTGAGTAAGCACATTTATTGGGCCCCTGAACATTATTCTGCGCATGAGCTCCTTGTTCTATGGCTCGAGAATCATAAGACTGTCTCGAGCTAGTTGTTGCTGAGTGTTGCCGTTGGATTTCTCTCTGATTCAGAGGATTGCTGTGTTTTAAACTATTAGGCCAATTTCCATGTATAAATGACCAAGCCTCTTCTACAGTTTTAAAATCGTGCTAGCCTCCTCCTTTCTGAATAACAAGAACAGCAGGGTATTTAATAAAGTATTTAACTCCTAGATTCTGAAGAGCTGTTCTGACAGGCGTAAAACATTTTCTTTTCTCCACAATTTCGGTCGAAAAATCTGGAAATATAAAGATTCTTTCCCCATTCCAACTTAGATGTTTCCTCTCCCTTGCCAGTCTAAGCACCTCTTCTTTAACAGAAAATCTCAAAAAATTAGCAATTATTGGTTTTGGTTTCTGGCCAGTTTTAGGTTTAGCTGTCAGAGCCCTGTGTGCCCTTTCCACTTCTAATGGCCATCCCCATTGATAATTAAGTAGAGCTGGAATGAATTCTTGTAGAAAACGTATCATGTCCTGCCCCTCCAGCCCCTAAGGGATTCCCACAAGACGTAAATTATTTCTACATCCTCTGTTTTCTACATCATCTAGCTTATCTGCTACCCGACTAAGTTGCCTTGCTTCCCCTTTTGTAAAATCCTTTAATTTAGTGACAGTTTGTTTTAGAAATGATAGTCTCTCCTCAAAAAAGTCCATCCGAGCTGAAATACCCTCCAGTTTATCTTCTGTATTTTTTTTCTTTAATTTTTAAGTCTTCTATATCTTCCTTAATTGAAACTAGCATTTCTTTAATGAATTGAAAGTCACTTGTATCTGTTTTGTCAATTTTACAGCTTTTACCAGAGGAATGTGAGAGTTTTTCAGTCAGGGCTTTGATGCAGATGTGCCGGCACCATTCTGACAGTTATGCGCTGCAGAGTGTTTGCCGTTACCGGACATTTTATCTGGAGATGACCGCTGAACTTTCTTTGCTTTTATAATCTTTGAAAGTGACAGAATGCTTACAATTTTAAGATGTTTATACTCTCTATACTATACTGCAACTACATTGAAGACTGTCGGTGTACAAAAACGGATTTTGACAATTTAACTTTAAAAGGATATTTTATGGCCTCGGAGCTACCGATTCAAGCCGGCATTTCCTCTCTTTCTCTCTCGTCTACCTCCTTTGTGATCCAGTCAAAGAAGACTATCAGGATGGTGTAAAAAGACCTTCCTGTGACAAAACCGTGTTGTTCATCATCCTGAAGTCCTTTTTTCTCCAGGTATTCAGAGAGCTCCTCCTATAATCAGGGATTCTATCCGCTTCCCAACAATGAAGGTCAGGCTAACAGGCCTATAATTCCCTGGTTGCTCCCTGTCTTACTCCTTATGTAGTGGCATTACATCTGTTAGCTTAGGGAGGCAGTATAGCGCAGTGCTCTAAGGCTCTGAGCTGCAAACCTGGAGACCTGGGTTTGAATCCCACAGCCCCCACCTACATACTGTGTGACCCTGAGCAAGTCACTTAACTTCCCTGTGCTCCCAGGTCACACCTGTGAACCAGCTTTCAGCTTAATGTGCCACTCCTGGTTAAACAACTGAGGAAAAAAGAAAGAAAAAAAAAACTTATTATCTGCTGGTACTTCCCCAAACCTGAGTGAACTGTTGAAGATCTCAGCTAGTGGATCAGCCTGTTTGGTTGCTAACTCCCTTGGTATCATTGGGTGCAACCTATCTGGACCCAGGGACTTATCAACCTTGAGGGTTGCCAGCCCCTTCATGACTTTTTTCCCCCCAGTCTTTGGTAACCAGGTAAGGCCCACTAGGCACAAGCGTCTGTTCACAGGGGCAACCTGTGAGTACTGGGTGGTTAAGTGACTTGCTCGGAGTCACACAGTCTGCAAGTGGAGGTTGTGAGAATCAAACCCATGTTTGCTGGATGTACCAAGCTCATTCACAGCTCATTACTCTAACCTCTAGGCTATATTGCCAGCTCTAGGCTATACTTCCTTTCCCTAGTGAACACCAGCAGGCTCATTTCCAGGATTTCCTTTGAGGCTGCTTTAATGCTGCTCTCAGGCAGGGGCCTGCCTTCTTTCTTAGTGAAGAGAGACAGAGTAAAACTAGTAATTCAGAATGGTGGCTTTTTGCCCATCCTCTTCTATCACCTTCCGCTGTCGACCAGTCATGTGACCCCCCTTAAATTTTTCACTAACACATCTAAAAAACTGTTTTTCTCCATTCTTCGCCTCCTTCATGATGAACCAGGTTAATAAAACTGTTTAAGCCATAAAATAAACACCCATCAAAGAATCTGAACAGTGACCTCAGGCTTTATGTCTGTTTATTATATCACTTTGCTCTGGCACTTTAATGTACAACTCTAGCATGGGGTGTCATAGGGGAAGTGTACCCTCTAAACCCCTCCCCATGGGGATTCCCTGTGTACTGTGCACACTAAGGTGAGTCTATCTTTCTGTACATAGCCCCTGTAGAGTTACTATCTTCTATCCAGGCCTTTATAAATTTCTCCATGGTTAGGTTTAGGTCTGCCATTATTCTGGCTATCTCATATATTGCTTGAATAATGTGTTTCCATTCCTCTCACTGGGAGCCCCCTTGTCTGGCCAGTGTGAGCTGATGGGTTTCACTTCTTCCATGATCATCAGATAGAAATGCTCTCCCTTCTTGCCATGCCATATCCCCTTCACTGGGGCTCCCAGGATAAAATGCTGGAAGACCCCCGGGTTAGAATCCCCTATACTTTAGCTAAGTCAGTTGGTACAAGGGCCCAAAACAGGCAGATGTGAGGGCAGTCCCAAAATATATGGAAATGGGTACCTGTTCTTCCTCATCCTCTCCAACATCTGTCTGAAGATGAATGCCCAAAATGTTCTGTTATTGTAGGTGTATGAAAGAATCTGACCAACACCTTCCACCTATATTCATTCTAGGTTTGTGAGGATAAAATACTCTACTCCGATGTTACACATTTATTCCAGTTTTCCTTCAGAATTCCTTGACCTGATTCTTGCTCCCATATTCCACTGTGCAGAGATAAGGGCAGGGTTTTGGCAGCATTAAATAGCATTGTAACAGAGGGTGTTAAGTGCTGGCGAATCCACTAGACGTTTATTGTTTATTGAGAAATATTCAGAAAGACCTTTGAGTCAGAGACTCATTTACAAGGTTCCACGTCATCCATCAGGTACAATACAAACAACAGGGCACACTACAGGCAGTTGAAATACAAAAGAAAAAACTTAGGTTGTATTACAGGATTAGTAGATAACTAGGAATTACATTACAATTCAGAACATGAGATACAGAGTAGATCAGAAAAGTAGAAGGGTCCTGGTCAAGTCCAGCTGAAATAGGTGCAGAAAGGTCTGTACCTGGCTGTTTGTCGAATAGTGGGTTTGGAAGAGTTAGCACCAGGAGCAGGGGTAATTGTAGGGCATGGTCAGGTGCAGTCACATACATTAGCGTTTTGGAGGAGTTCCCTCAGTCTAGTTTTAAAAGGGCCTATCCTTGTTTCATTAGTTATTTGGATAGGGAGGGAGTTAGAGCAGGGGCTTGGTAGCTGAAAGTTCTTTGAAGTTGGGAGGTATGTGGATGTGGAACCCGTAGCATTTGCCTGTTTGAGTTTCTTGTGGATCTGGTTGGCTCAGCTGGGCGGATAATAGAGGAGAGAGAGGATGGGGCAAGTCCAAGGAGGATCTTCTTAGTTATAAGGCATGAATGATACCGGATTCTATTATCAAGGTTTAGACAATTAGAGGAGTTGTAAAGTGTGCAGGTGTGGGTGCGGCGATCACAGCCAAGTATGAGGCCGCAGGCTTTGTTGAGAACAAGGCGGAGACTAGTTAGAGCTGAGTTGGGGGCAGCACAGTATATGGTAATACCATAGTCAAGGAGGGCAAGGACGGAGGAGTTGATGGCAAGCCATAGGGCTTCCAGGGTGAGGCAATGTTTGTGTCTATAAAGCACACCTAGTCTCGAGTTTAGGGTCGAGGCAAGGAGGAGAAATGTGTTGCTTATAGTTGAGGGCTGGGTCCAGAGTGATCCCTAAGTATTTAAAGTAGGTAACTTGCTCAAGAGGGGTGTGGTTGATGGTGAGAAAAGGGGGACAGTGATGCTTGCGAGGGTTCTGCGGGTGGGAGAAGATCATGACTTTAGTTTTCTTATAGTTGATAGTAAGCCGCTGGGTTTAGAATCATTGTTCTGCTTCGTGGAAGCTATGTTGGAGTGTATGGTGGAGATTATGTGGGTCAGGAGTCAGAGGTGAAAAGTACTGCGTCATCCGTATAAAGGAGCAGATTACCAGGGACAGCCACCGAGAGGGAGTTTAGGAATAGGCTGAAAAGTAAGGGGCCAAGAATTGACCCCTGCAATACACCAGAGCGGACAGGGAGGCAAGGGGACAGGACAGTGCCTACATTTACCTTTTGTGTTCTATCCGACAGGTAGCTGGTGAACCATTTTAAGGTATCGCTGGAGAAACCACTGGAGGCAAGAGTGTTTAGAAGAAGGGCGTGGTTGATGGTGTCAAATGCTTTACAGAGATCCATGAAGATGGCACCTGTGAGGTGACCACGATCCAAGGTGGAGTGGACATGCGAGGTGAAGGTGAGGAGGGCAGTGGTGGTGGTACTGTGACCCTTATGGAAGCCATGTTGTTGGTCGCAGAGGAGTTTGTATTTAGTCAAGTGGTCAATGATTTGGTCGGCGATGATTCGTTCTAGGACTTTAGAGGGAAGGAGAATGGATATTGGACGGTAGTTGTTAGTGGAGGTGTGGTCCCCACTCTTAAAGATAGGGGTGATGTTGGCCAGGATGTGGCAGTGGTCACTGAGACCTGGGCCACCGCAGGACATGACTGGGACCTGAACCTGGAAGGTTACACTATGTTCAGGAAGGACAGGGGGGAGGGAAGGGGAGGAGGGGTAGCAATAGTAGTCAAAAACTGCATTGGCATAGGGGGAGTAGAGGAGGCGGAGGGAACTGTGGAGGCGATTTGGGTCACCTTGATAACAAGGGGGGGCAAGAGAGTAAAAATAGGAGTGGTGTATAGACACCTGCGCTGGCGGAGGAGCTGGAGGAGAGTCTGGTGGCAGATGTTGGGAGACACTGCAGATTGGGCAGGGGAAGGGTGGTGGTGTTGGGGGACTTAAACATGCCAGGAACAGACTGGGAGACTATGACATCCTCGGTGGCCAAGGAACAGAGTTTGTTGGATGTCTTTCAAGACGCGTTCCTACTCAGCAGGTGGGGGAACCGACCAGGGAGGCACGTGTACTGGATGTGGTCCTGGCAGACAGTGACCAGATTGGGGGCCTGGAGGTAGGGGATCTGTTGGCGGGGAGTGACCCTGCCACGGTCTGGTTCTACCTGGACCTAGGAGGGGTTGAAGGCTGCACAAAGACAGAGGTAACTGACTTCAGGGGGGCGGATTTTAAGGAAATGGGAAGGATCCTTAAGGAGCATTTGGATGTGATTGGATCAGACATGGACGCTGACAGTAGGTGGGAAATAATCAGGAGCGGGGTGCAGGATGCTACCAGCACCTGTGCCAGAGTAAGACGAAAATGTGGTAGGGCCCGAAAACCCTGCTGGTGGACCAGGGAGGTCCAGGAGGTGGTGCGGGGAAAGAAGGCAGCCTATAGGCAATTCAAGTGCTCAAGGAGTGAAAGGAATTGAGGGGAGTATGAAGTGATGGCTAGAAGAACCACTAGGGTGGTGAGGGTGGCTAAGGCAAGGAAGGAGCAGAACCTGGCCAGGGAAATTAGGAGAGGGAACAAGGGATTCTTTAGATACATTGGGGGAAAAAAACGAAGGGTGAAGGGGCAGATTAGCAAGATTAAAACAAGGGAGAGAGATGGGTATAAGACCCGGGGGAGCAGGCTGAGGTACTAAATGAGTACTTCACCTCAGTTTTCACCAAGGAAAATGGGGGTACTGCATCATACATGGGAGGAGACAGTGATACTGAGGAGGGGGGACCCTTACCAATCGGCTGGTCTGGGGAGAGGGGGAGGCATCACTGGCAGGAGGTGGGAAGGCTAAGCAGGGAGAAGAGGTAGCGGAGGTGGAAATCACAGCAGAGAGAGTGAGGGAAGCCCTCAGGTCTCTTAAGATGGAGAAAGCACCAGGGCTGGATAAATTACATCCCAGAGTGCTGAAGGAACTTGCGGATGTCCTGGCAAAACCCCTGGTGGGGCTTTTCACCATCTCTCTGAGGACAGGGTGGGTGCCTCAGGACTGGAAGGTGGCACATATAGTGCCTATCCACAAGTGGGGATCAAGGAAGGTGGCAGGGAACTACAGGCCTGTCAGCCTGACATTGGCAGTGGGCAAGGTGATGGAGAGCATTGTCAAGGAGAGGCTGGGGGGGGACCTGGAAAAGTCAGGGTGCCTGGACGATAGACGGCATGGATTTGTCCCAGGGAAATCATGTCATCAAACCCTACAGGGGGACCAGGAGGCTCTGGAAAGATGGTCTAGAAAGTGGAAGCTGAGGTTCAATGCAGGGAAATGCAAGGTACTGCACCTGGGGGCCAGAAACCCTGGCCAAGTGTACACCCGGGTGGGGGGCGTGCTACAAGTCTCGATCGCTGAGAGGGACCTGGGGGTGGTGGTGGATGTCAAGATGAACAACTTGGAGATTTGTAGGAGGGCAGCAGCCAAGGCCAACAGGATGCTGGGATACATCACTAAGGGGATCACCTCCAGAAGGAGGGAAGTGATACTCCCTCTGTATAACTGCTTGGTGAGGCCACACCTTGAGTACTGCATGCAGTTTTGGAGGCCACACTTAAAGAGGGACATTAAACTCCTGGAGAGGGTCCAGAGGAGGGCAACCAAATGATTTGGAGCTTGGGGGACAGGACCTATGGGGAGAGGCTCAAAGAACTAAATATATATACACATTGGAAGAGAGAAGGGACAGGGGGGACATGATAGAGGTCTTCAGGTACATGAAGGGGGTAAATAGGGGAGGAGCAGTCAGGGTGCTTCGAAGGAAGGAGGAGGGGCAACTAGAAGGCACGGGTGGAAGCTGGAGGGGGGAAGATTCAGGGGAGAAAGGAGGAGGTGCTACTTCACTGAGAGGGTGGTGGAGCCATGGAATGCGCTGCCCAGGGGGGCTGATGGAGGCAGAGACGGTGGAGGGGTTCAAGAGGGGATGGGACAGGTACAGAGGAAGGGTTCTGGAAGCAAAATCCAGTGCAGCGAGAATATCCAGAACTGGGAAGGGAGAAGCCAGAGAAGGCGAGGGGGTCAGCAAGGTCAGCTCCCAGGGTGGGGACTGACCAAACGAGCAGACACGAAAGATCGTTAGGCCTATTCTGCTGGCATTTTAGTATGTTAGTATGTTTCCACTGGGAGGGAAATTTCCCATGACAGAGGGAGCGATTTATGATATGAGTGAGAGGGATGAGAACTTCATGGAGAGTAAGGTGGAGAAGCTTCAGGCTCAGTGGGCCACTGAGGTTTGTAGATTGGCTATGGGCTTTATTTAGGTAAGGCTTGGTATCAGCAGGAGTCAGGATGAGGCGGAAGGGAGGGGTGGGGGGGTTTACCCGGTAGGCGGATCGAAGAAGTTAGGGGGGAGAATATGGCTGAGATTTGTGAAAGAGGAGTTTAGGGCTGAGGCTATGAGGTGGGGATCATTTGCAATGACTCTGTCTATTCCTAATTGGTCTGGGAGCTGGTTTGGGGGTTTGCCACAGAGCTCCTTGATATTGTTCCAGAATTTCTGACCATCTCCCCAGGTGGAGGTTAAGGATGCTTTATAATAGTCCGCTTTGGCGGTGCGTAGGGACCACGTGCATTTGTTACGAGATGTATACCACTGAAACCCCATATGCAAGGGGGTTCCCTCATTTGCATGAGCACAGCAGTATCTTTTGCATAGTCACACTGTTGATCAGTGTTGTGCACTGGGGGGTCTTTGAACATGACCTTCATTTGCTGGCGTTGTTTCACAATTAGCCCAGTGCTAACCCGGTTATAGCTGTGCTATTTTAACATGGAGGCCCACCACCCTTACGTCTTCTTTTACAAACATTGCCACACACCCGCGCCCCCAGTACCCTACTCTTTTATTCTAAAAAGAGCATAGCTGGAGTACAGGAGCATTTAGATGTTAGTTCCTGGTCTGATTCGCCCTTGTTTCCATTAGTGCTATGACATCCAGATGTTGTGTAACTATTACTACTTGCATGTCATCCGTTTTATTGCCATGCTCAGGGTCCCTGGTATTTTGCGATTCTGGAGCTGCAGTAACAGCCACAGAAAGCACACTCACCTGAAGAAAATGCCCTTCCCTACAGAAATTACACTTCTGATCACAAAAATGCTGCCTCGTGTTACACAAAATGGTGGTTGTGCAACTGCAGGCCTTTTTGTTTTTTTTACTTGCACCAGATAAAATTAGAACCCCAAACGTGGCAAAATACTGTCAGGAGGGGGGGTAAATACAAATGGAATGATCACTGTTCTCCATCTACACTGTTTGCTGCTGCTCACAATCCTGACTGTACACTGCCCTGGCTCAAGAAGAATACTGAATTTGTGACTGAGTGCACAGTCTAAACACATACAACCCCCCAGCCAAATAACCCCTTCCGCTCTATCCCCAAAACTGCACCACGCTCAGTTCTTACCATCAGACCCTACACTACCTTTGACAAGGAGAAAAGAGAGGTATGCTCAAATGACAAACGTTCAGCGGTGCAACTCCAGGGAGCAAACAAAATTCAAAGGCTGTGTGGCTGTCTCTGTAAATTTTCTAACGATAATTGCCTTTATCTTGGGACAGCTCTTATTGACTGTCCATGGAACACGAGCTCCTCATTTGATTTCTCATCCTGCCAGGCATTTCCAAATTCCTCCGACTGGACTATGTCACTACCATCAGCCAGCTTATTTAACCTTTTTTCCCCTCCTAATCCAGTATTGCCATTGATAGCTGGTCTGTTTTTATACTCAGTGCTGGATTTCTTTAGTTTAAATTGTTTTTTATGTTGGCTCGCACTTGCACGCCAGCCAACATATTACAGTAGTATTATGTTGGCTCGTGCTTGCGTGCCAGTCAACATATTGCAGTAGTAGCAGATTTGGAGGTGCAGTCACTGTGGGCGAATGCAGGGTACGCATCATTAGGTGAGTCCTTCATTCCCCAATAAGGCAGCTGCAGGCGCTGGCACCAGCAACACGTAAACTGGCCACCAGATCAAAGAAAAGGTTCACTGCAATGACAGCCAAGCTTGTCATGCAGTGACGTGCCTTTCCTGGTGAAGCAGTTCAATAAACATGGCGGCATTGACTGCCGCTACGTAGAGCGCCAACTTCAGGGATGCATAATCATCCCCCTGTTGGTATGCCCCGACCCACTTCATTTGCCAATGGGGGAGCCCACTCCCCGTTGGCATAATGCCCCCCTCCCATTCCACCTGTCTGCTGAGGGTGTGCCCAGTCCCCCCTCAGCATCATGCACCCCCACGGTCTTTCCTTGCTGATGGGGGGCCCAATCCCTGTCGGCTTCAGTCCCCCCCTGCCCAGTTCAGTTTGCCGATGTGGGGCCCACTTCCCATTGGCATAATGTTCCCAACCCCTGATTTATGCTGTATGCCGAGGGGCTGCCCAACCCCCTCTGCATCATGCATGCCCCCTACCCGTTTCTGTGCCAACGGGGGGCCCAATCCCCGTCGGCTGCAGTCCCCCTCCCTATATTGCAGGTGGTACTCTGGGAGCCCACCCCAGTGTACCAAACAAAGACCTGCAAAAAAAGAAAACTGACCCTCTGTCTCTTTCTTTGTTTTTTTTACACCAGTGAAAGAAGAAAACGGTCCCTCGTGGTCTCTTCTCACTCCCTCCCAACCCACGCCTACCCTCTGCATACCCTGCCTCCCACACACCCCTCACCTCACATGCTTACCTTTGAGTCTGGTGCAGTGATTCGTGGACTCGAAACATGTCTGCACTCTTCAAAGCCAGCATGAATCCGAAGAAATGCCAGTAAGCTGTATAATGGCATAAATAGGTTTTTTTCTACTTTGGTGCATATCTCACGCATTTTGAGGAATTTTGGCACCATATTTTCAACATGGGGTTATTGGGACCTCTTCTCATGAATTCAGTCACTCTCATGGCATTATTAGGTCCAGAATGGTGATTTCACAGTCACTGTGTGGAATCACCTTTCGAGACCCATTAACGAAATGACAGTGCCACTGTTCTTGAGGTGGGCTCTCAAAAAGCCTATGGGTGATATTCAAGGGGTTGTGATGACGCAACAGGCTGTGCCATGCGCATCTCCACCAATGCACCGCGATAGCTCAAATGGGCGGTTGCGCTGCGTACCCCCGAGCGCCGAGGTGCACCATTAATGTATGCGCGTGCAAGTGGGGGCGTGCTATAGCGTATATGTCGCACATCCCGACATTTAGCTCCGGGATAATGCGGCACATATGCGGCACAACTCACCTTTTGTACGACAGGGTGTGCAATGTTGAGCCCTTCAAACCAGGAATAGTCAGGACACCTACAGGTGGGCTGCCAGTATTGCTGGGCACAACTCGACAGCCGCCTACTGTGGGTGGCCACCCAACCTCCCAGGACACAGTTCACAAGCCCCCTGCCCAGGGGGCGTCGAGCTCCCCCCATCGCCCATTCGCGGGCATATGAAAATGAAGCCCTGGTGGTCCAGTGGACCATACCCCTTCGCCCGATCATGGGCATAGGTTAAACATCTCCCTGGTGGTCCAGTGGACCACAATCCCTTGCCCAGTCGTGGGCATGTGTTATAATAAGCCCTGGTTGTCATGTGGACCGTTATCCCCTGCCCAATCGCAGGCATGTATTTAACTAATCCCTAGTGGTCCAGTGGACAGATCTCCTTCACCCGCTCATAGGCATTAGTCACACTCCCTGGTGGTCCAGTGGTGATCTTCATCTCACCCTGCCCACCTAGTACTGTTATCTCTCCACCCCACAGTCAGTGGCGGTTGCTCTCACTCGTTAGCTGCCCGCTGACTGACAGCATACAGTAGGCCACGTTTGTTGGTCTGGTCCATTGCATGAGCCAATGGGCATGCAGTCCATATTGATGATACAGTCCTGGTATGTGAATGAGCGCTCATTCACAAATCGACTTTGTAGTATAGTATGGACTGTACACTCCATTGGCCCACGCAGTGGATCAATAGGCGTACAGCCCTACTGTACACTGTCAGTCAGCGGGCGGCTTGTGGGCGGGGAGCTGCTGCATGCCGCTGACCGGGGGGGTGAAGGATGGCAGGGGACTACATGGGCAGGTGGGGAGGGGGGTACCACTGGACCACCAGGGAGTTTGACTAACACACGAGAGCAGGTGAAGGAGATCGGTCCACTGGACCACCAGGGATTGTTTTAATACATGCCCACGATCAGGCAAGGGATAGCGGTCCACTGGACCATCAGGGTTTTATTCTACTAACGCCCGCAATCAGGCAAGGGATAGCAGTCCACTGGACCACCAGGGAGTAATTCTACTCATGCCCGTGTTCAGGCAAATGGGTGTGGCACCCACCGAGGGGCAGTGGGGCATCAGTCCCCGACGGCTGCAACCTGGCAGGGTGCCAGGTGCAAACTGCTGGGGATCGGTGTACCGCATGCAAATGGGCCATAATGACATGTAAATGTCTCCATTTGCGCCTTGCATGCATTCTGGCCTAATTTGCAAGCCCGCGGCTGAATATCGCTCTTGCTGCGCCTAACGCAACCTCACTTGTGCTGGTGCAGCCCCCTGCTCCACTGCCGCCACATGCGCTGGTGCAGTGCCACTGCGATGTGCACAGTGCGTGCACCCTCAGTGCCATATTCAGCAGTGCTGAGCCATGGCGCAGCACCATTAAATATTGCCTGGACTATGCCCTGGCTCAACCAAGTTGCGCTGTGCCCCTGCCTGACACAGTCTGAACATCTGGCCCTCTGATGCAAATTTAGTGAAACAAATCCAAACAAGCATTTGTCAATGCCGAGTGTTGATCACGTTGGTCTGTTGAGCTTGTTCAGTGGCCCTCTGTCACTGGCTCAGTCTGTTTGTCCCGGTGCTGCAGGCTGCTCTTTTGTACTGGGCTGTTGCCTGCGTTGGCACCTTGTTCTGCTGAGGAAGAAATCTGCAGCTGTCCTGACAGAGCTCCATTGAGGTGGCTCACTTCCCCTCTCACACTCGCTCATTCTGTTTCTTCTGGCACTGCAGGCTGCCCTTTTGTACTGGGCTCCTGCCTGTGTTGGTGGCTTTTTCTACCCACAAAGAAATCCACAGATGTCCCGACAGAGCTTCGCTTGAGGTTGCTCACTCCCCTGTCTCACTCGCTCATTCTGTTCTGCCGGCGCTGCAGGCTTCCCTTTTCCACTGGGCTCCTGCCTGCGTTGCTGCCTTCTTATGCCCACAAAGAAATTTGCAGCAGTTACAATGCAGCTCTGTTGAGTTCACTCACTCATTCTGGTCTTCCTGCCACTGCAAGCTGCCCTTTTGTACTGGGCCCCTGCATGCATTGCTGCCTTTTTCTGCCCACAAACAAATCTGCAGCAGTCCCAACAGAGCCCCGTTGAGCTCACTGACTCCTCCCTCACTCGCTCATTCTGTGTCTCCTGGCCTGCAGACTGCCCTTTGTACTGGGCTCCTACCTGCATTGGCGTTTTTCTGGCCAGAAAGAAATCTGAAGCAGTCCCGACACAGCTCCACTGAGCTCGCCTACCCCCTCTGTCACTCCTCGTGATCTGCTTCTGCTGGCGGTGCAAGCTGGCCTTTGTAATTGGCTCCTGCTCATGCTGTCGATTTTCTGCCCACAAAGAAATCTGCAGCAGTCACAGTAAAGCTCCGTTGAGGTTGCTCACTACCACTGTCACTCACTCATTCTGTTCTCTTGGCGCCGCAGACTGTGCTTTTGTATGGGGCTCCTGGCTGCATTGACACCTTTGTCTGTCCACAAAGAAATCTGCAGCTGTCCCAACAGATCTCCGTTGAGGTCGCTCAGTCTCCCTCTCTCATCGCTCATTCTGTTTGTCCTGGCGCTGCAAGCTGCCCTTTTGTACAGGGCTCCTGCCTGCATTGGTGCCTTTTTCTGCCCACAAAGAAATCTCAGCAGTCCTGATAGAGCTCCGTTGAGCTCACTAAGTCCCCTTGTCTCACTCGCTCGTACCGTTTATCTCACCGCTGCAGGCTGGCCTTTTGTATTGGGCCCCTGCCTGTATTGACGCCTTTTTCTGCCCACAAAGAAATCCACAGCAGTCCTGACAGCGCTTCGGTGAGTTCGCTCTCTCCCCTTCCCTCACTTGTTCTGTTTCTCCCAGTGCCGCAGTCTGCCCTTTTGTACTGGGCGCTTGTGTTGGGGCCTTTGTCTGTCCACAAACAAATCTGCAGCAGTCCCAACAAACCTCAGATGAGCTCGGTCACTCCCCCTGTCACTCGGTCGATCTTAATCTGTCCCAAACACTGATTTCCCAGAGTGACCGTGCTATTGTCCGGCAGGAGTGCAAAAGCATATTTTAGCCAGGATGTGAAAAATGACAGCTGTAGTATTCATGGGGAGTTGTGAAAAAATGCCAGTGTTGAAAATGTGGCATGACAGTATTACAATTACAAAGGTGCGCAGAAACAGTTCAACGCACACTTGTAACACAGTCATGTTATGGAGTTTTGTCACCAAATTTCAACATAGGGATTTTAGGACCTCTGCTCATGAACAGTGCCACTGTCATTTTCTTAATCTGTCCCGAACACTGACTTCCCACAGTGACCACATTATTCTGCTCCAAAACTGTGAAAACACATTTCGGTCAGGATGTGAAAAATGACAGCTGTACTGCTTATAAAGAGGTGTGGAAAAATGGCACTGTTGAAAATCTGGTGTGACAATATTACAAATCTGCGAAGTTACAAGGGTGTGTGGAAAGCGCGCAATGCACTCTTGTAACACAGTCCACTGATGGGCTATCATCACCAAATTTTCAACATAGGCATTTTAGGACCTCTGCTCATGAACAGTATCATTGTCATGTTCTTAATCTGTCCCGAACAGTGATTTCCCACAGCGACTGCTCTATTCTGCTCCAGAAGTGCGAAAACACATTTCGGCCAGGATGGGAAAAATGACAGATACACTGTTTATGAGTAGGTCTGGGAAAATGGCAATGTTGAAAATCTGGAGTGAAAATATTATAAATTCACGAAGCTACGAGCATGCGTGCCAACTGCGCAACGCACGCTAGTAACACAGTCATTTTATGGAGTATCGTTATCAAATTTTCAATATAGGCATTTTAGGTCCTCTACTCATGTACAGCATCACTGTCATTTTCTTAATCTGTCCTGAACACTGATTTCCACAGCGCGAGGCGCTATTCTGCGCCGGAAGTGCGAAAACACATTTCAGCCAGGATGTCAACAATGACAGCTATACTGCTCATAAGGAGGTATGACAAAATGCCAATGTTGAAAATCTGGCGTGAAAATATTGTAAATTCGCAAAGTTATGAGCATACACAGCAACTGCACAACACATGCTCATAAGACAGTCATTTTGGGGATTTTTCCACCAAATTTGCAACATGTGCTTTTTGAGAGCCCACCTCATGAACACTGGCACTGTCGTTTTGTTAATCGGCCGCGAAGGGTGATTCCGCACAGTTACCGTGAAACTACCTTTCGGGGCCGATTAACGCCATGACAGTTCAAGAATTCATGAGGAGGGGTCCCAAAAACCCCATGTTGAAAATTTGGTGAAAAAAATCCCCCAAATGCCCGAGATATGCACTAAAATTGAAAAAACCCTATTCATTACATTATACAGCTTACCGGCATTTCCTCAGTTCGCAGTCGGCTTTGAAGAGTGCAGACATATTTCCTGGTCCACAGAAGATTGTTGCGCCGAGCTCAGGAGGTAAGTATGGGGTGAGGGGGGTGTGGGGAGGCAGGGCGTGCAGTGGGTGGGTGCAGGTTGTGGGAGGGGGGCCCCGGAGACTATGAGGGACCGTTTCCTTTTTTTCAGGTAAAAAAAAAAT
Source organism: Neoceratodus forsteri (assembly GCA_016271365.2). Taxonomy (NCBI): domain Eukaryota; kingdom Metazoa; phylum Chordata; order Ceratodontiformes; family Ceratodontidae; genus Neoceratodus; species Neoceratodus forsteri. The sequence continues at coordinate 111,048,521 of JADMNL010000031.1, read as the reverse complement.
AATAAAACGTCGTGGGACCGTTTTTACCTTTACAGTGGCATGTCATGCCACCGAAGTCTTGCTTAGAGGGGGCAGATGTAGCCGATGGGGGATTGGGCACCCCCATCAGCAAACAACAATAGGGGAAGGGATTCGTTTCTGCCGATGGGGACTGGGCACCCCGTTGGCAAACAACAAAAGGGGGAGAGGATACATTTCTTCTGTCGAGGATTGGGCACCCCGTCGGCAGACAATAAAACAGGGGGGGGGGTTACAGTATGCTGATGGGGAGTGGGCTTCCCCGTCGGCAAATAAACATGATGAGGTAGATATTGTTGGTGAATACGGCGGCAAACCGCCGCCATGTTCACAAACAATATCAGACATCCTACATCCCGCCCTGCAATGATGGGTCGCTCCCTCATTGCAGCAGATGGCTGACACTCCAATGACGAGGCGGCCCCTGATTGCAGCAGCTGATTTTTTAGAAAGTTGTAGCACGCTGGCTGAACTAGTGCCAGCCGAGCACCGTGCCACGGCATTGGGGGGACAGGGAACAAGCCTTTGCAGGCTGTGGAGGCATTGGGCACAACAGTGCCATGCCTCCACAACCTGCTTGTGGAGAAAGCTGATACAACATGTTTCTTCGCATGCGGCGCAATCAACATAAAATGACTGTTTTACAAGCGTGCGTTGCGCAGTTTCCACGCATGCTCATAACTTCGTGAATTTATAATATTTTCATGCCAGATTTTCAACATTGGCATTTTTCCATACCTTCTTATGAACGGTATAGCTGTCATTTTACATATACTGGCCGAAATGTGTTTTCGCACTTCCGGAGCAGAATAGCACGGTCGCTGTGGGAGATCACTTTTAGGCACAGATTAAGAAAATGACGGTGGCACTGTTCATGAGCCGAGGTCCTAAAATGCCTGTGTTGAAAATCTGGTGGTGAAAGTCCATAAAATGAGTGTTACAAGCATGCATTGCGCAGTTTCCATGCACCCTTGTAACGTCTCAAATTTGCAATATTTTCACGCCTGATTTTCAACACTGGCATTTTTTTCACATCTCCTTATGAACAGTACAGCTGTCATTTTTCACATCCTGCCCAAAATGTGGTTTCGCACCTGTGTCGCACAATGGCGTGGTCATTGTGGGAAATCAACTTTTGGGACAGATTAACAAAATCACAGTGACACTGTTCATGAGGGGAGGTCTCAAAATGCCTATGTTGAAAATGTAGTTAAAAAAATTCAAAAAATAATTGGGTTACGGACGTGTGTTGCGGAGTTTCTATGCCTGCTCATGACTTCACCAATTTTTCATATTTTCACTCCAGATTTTCACCTCCTCGTGAACAATACAGTTGTCATTTTTCACATCCTGCCCAAAATGTATTTTCAAGCCAGTGTCGCCAAATGGCATAGTCGCTGTGCAAAACAACCTTTCGGCTAACAAACTGATAGTGCCCCTCTTCATGAGGTGGGGGTCACAAAAAGCCCATGTTGAAAATTTGGAGTGAAAATACCAACACACGCCTACAGCAGTAGGGTTTCCAACTGTAACATCCCACCCTGTAGAGACTGACAGGCGTCAGGGATGTGACTTGGGATCATTAGCTGTAATGCTCATGCCATTCCACCCCCACCCTGCAGCCAGTGACAGGCATCGAAGTGTGCCTTGGAGTGTTCAGCCCTAAAGTTCACCCCATTCTCCTATACTGCACCCATCTCAGCATATTTCCTTATGGAATGGGGTAAGTATAATGCCCAAAGACCCCATGACACTTGTCAATGTTTACAGGGTAGGGTGAGGTTAAATGGCATGAGCATTATAGCTGATGATCCAAAGACACACCCCAACGCCTGTCAGTCTCTGCAGGGTGGAGGTGGCATCAGTTCAATACTTCACTGCCATTCCTATTATGCATCTCTAACTCCTGCACTACCAATGCCAGCAAGACAACATTCGGCATTGACAAATGCTTTTTTTTTTTTTTTTTTTTGGTCCACTTTTCCATTTTCATTATACTGTAAAGTCACTAGAGGGCAACGAGACTTGTAGGTTGCAGTCCTTTTACCCCACCCCCCAACACTTCTGTCCTGCGTCATTCATACCTAAATTCTCTGCCTTTTGCCCCTCTCTGTAGTGTCCCTTGCACCATCTCCCAGGCTATCACTAGGCATACAACGTAGCATCCAAACCAGGGTTTGAACCAGGTACCTTTCACTCCAAAGGCAGTAACCTACCACTGTGGCACTGTGTCTGCCACAATGTTAGGTGTCAGCAAGACCCACTCATACTTGCCCATGGTCACATCTAAAACCACTGTATTCCCTCACAACACCCATCCACACAAACTAACCATACTACTCTTACTAACCACGTTTACCCTGCTCAATAACAAACCCCCAATTGCCTCTGATATGTACACAACTTTGCTGCTGGGGGAGCACCTCAACCCTCATAGTCTTTCTGTCACCTCTCTCTCCCACAGCCCCCACTCCCTCTACCCCTCCGCCATCTCTCTGTGCCTTGAGCCCTTCTTGTCTGTTCCTCCCCCTGGCCATCCCAACCCTCACACAACTGCGCATACCCTGCTCATCACTTTCTAAGTTTGCCAGCCACTGCTACCTGGCAAAACTCCACCAATTCATGGCCTTGTCAGGATCTTCCACTTGCTTCTTCTACTATCTGGCAATGTTCACCCCAATCCTGGCCCAGAAGCGCCCCCCCTCCAACTGCGGTCACCCATGGGGCTTCAAATAGCTGTTATGAATATCTGCAGCCTACCTAAAAAAATGGCACCCCTGCAGTGCCGGACAGCACAGCACCAACTAGACATTCTGGCTTTAACAGAAACCTGGCTGTCAGCCAAGGCCCCAGACTCATTTGTCTCTATTCCTGGCTACTCTCTCATTAGGCTTGACCATAATGGCAAGAGAGGCGGTGGCTGTGCCTTCTATGTAAATGACTCACTGCATTACCAAGCCCTGCCTGCACCCTCCCTAGACCATGGTGCCCAAGCCCTCTCAATAAAACTGACCTAAACCGTGCTCCTCTTACTCTCACCTTCACCTACATCCCACCCCACAGCCAATCCCCTGCCTGTGAAGTGCTCTCTGACTATCTAGCCAGCCACCCTCACACAATGGAACAAATTCTAGTTGGGGATCTCAACATAAACTGGCTGGCGAAGCTCATCAACACACGCCAAAGATACCTTTGCTGCATTAGATATGACTCAACTGATATCCCAGCCTAACAGGGCCAACCCCACTAATGGAACCCACACCCTACTAGATATCCTGCTCACTAATCATCCCCACCACATTACTGATCTGGGTGTCCTACCCAACGCCTTAAGCGACCACTCCCCAATCATCTTCAGCTAGTCCTGTCAGCTACCTAAACCACCACCAAAGATCACCTTTTGTCAACGACTATGACTATGCCCAGGAGGCATAGCCAAACTCAAACAATATCTAATTAACTGGGACTGGTTCCCTATTTACCAAGCCCAGCACATAGATAATGCACTGCACTACTTCACCACCACCTTTAATACTGCCTGTGATGCTTTTTCATCGACCATCAAAGTGACCACTAAGAAATGTAGTGCCCCCGGATCATCCCAGAACTTCTACAACAGTTCAAAATGCGTGACAACCTCTGGCATCATGCCCTTGCCTCCAGTTTGCTAAGCGATAAGCAGGCCTATAATGCTGCCCGCAATAAGTGTACCTGGGCAATCTGCAAGGCCAAGGCAGAGCACTACAGAATTGCCCATGCCACCTCCTGAGGTAGCACAAGAAAGTTCTGGGATAACATCAAGGAGCTTAATGGTAAATCCCGCTCTCCCCCACAACTTAGTGTTAGTGGTACTACCATCACAGACACAATTCACATAGCTAACTGTCTCAACTCCACCTTCTCAGACCTCAGCTCAGTCCTCCCTAGTAACTTTTTTGATCCAATTCAGCTTGCCCAACCGCCTGAGCTCCTTCACCCCCCCTTCAAACTCAAGAGTCATTACTCTTACAGAAGTGAAAGTCTACCTATCCAAAGCCCTGCAGAGCTCCAATTACTGCAAAGTTGCTTTCGATATGCGTATTCTATACCTTGCATTAGACTCAGTTATCTCCCCACTCACGGACCTTCTAAATCTGTCCTTGCACCTGGGCCAGTTCTCAACCTCATGGAAAACAGCAGTGATAACGCCAATATTGAAATGTGGCGACAGCTCCCTCCCAAACAACTACCAGACCATCTTAATTTTCCACCCACTCTCTAAAGCCCTTGAAAAGATCATGGCCAATCAGCTCACTGACTACCTCCTCGCACACAATCTCTTATGTAGGGAGCAGCATGGTTTCAGAACTGGTCATAGCACTGCGACCACCCTCACAGAATTTGCTAACTCCCTGCACTCCATGCTTGACAAGGGGCACCGCGCAGGGGCCATGTTTATAGACCTCTCAAAGGCCTTTGATACAGTTTCTCATCCCCTCCTTAACACATTACAACAAATTGGGGTCTCTTATTGTCCACCCTCATGGTTCTCCAGCTATCTTTCATCTAGAACCCAATGTGTTAAAATTAATAATACCATATCTTCTATGCTGCCTGTGTGCTCAGGAGTTCCCCAGGGATCTATCCTGGGTCCCCTGCTATTCAGCATCTACCTCAATGCCCTACCTAAATCCTGCCCTGGCAACCTTCTTCTCTACGTGGATGATGCTGTTCTTTATGCCGCACATCCTGATCCTCTCTCTCTCCAGCGTACCTTACAAAACTCCTTCTCTCAGACTGAACACTGGTTTGCTGAACACAGATTGGTGGTCAACATTAAAAAACTAAGACGATGCTCTACGCCCATCGCCAAAACAGATCAAAGGATTTCCCCCTAGAAATACTCTCCACCTCTCTCATCTCACTGCAACAGGTCTAAACGTATAAGTATCTAGGTATTACATTTGACTCTTCCCTCTCATTCCACAAACATATAAAAATCCTCACCTCTGTCACCAACACCCACATTGGTCTCCTTTACAGACATAAAGACTGCCTGCCACCTGAAGCACTTCACCTGGCCATCACCTCCTCAGTCTTATCGCTGGTGGACTATGGCCTCACAATCTATGCTGCCGCTGACCCTTCGGCACTTCATCAAATACAAGTCATCAATAAGACCTGCCAGCTCCTCTCTGGTACAGACAGAAATACACATACATGCACCCTATACATGCTCACCAATATCCTCTCCCTTGAGGAAAGACTATTATACCAGTCCTGTCTCTTCACAAAAAAATCCACCTGGGTTTAACCCCAATAGGTGTCATGGCTTCCCTTTAGGCAGCCACCACCTCAGCATCCACACGGGCTTCCCCAAAAATTATCTGGAAGGTGCCTAGGGTCAGGACCACCCTGGCCCAGCAATCCTTCCCACTTAGAGCTCCATCCTGGTACAGTGCCCTCCCACTGGCTGTCACATCAATCACCAGTCTAGGTTCTTTTAAAGCTGCCTTAAGGGCCTATATCCTCTCCTCACATCAATGCCCGTGTAACCGGTAACCTGTGGATCCTGCACCACGCTGCTAGGCCATGCACCTGCCCTTGGCCAGGCAGTGGAGAGCCCTCACTATTTCTAGCTTACATGCTTCTCACCTCCCTCAGTTACTATATAGTTGCACTGGACTATGAATACATTGTACTGTGTATAAGACAAGACATCCCTGAGGCGGCTTACTGCCAACTCATATCATGAAACAGAAACATAGACTTTGACGGCAGATAAGGACCGCTAGGCCCATCTAGTCTGCCCATTTCCCTACCTACAGGATAGGCCACAGATCCTAGTTAACCAACAGCCTATTTCTTCCTACCCACCACAAGAATTGCCTTATGTCTGTCCCATGCATTCTTGAATTCTCCCACAGTTTTAGACCCCACAACCTCCTCAGGAAGGGTGTTCCATGCATCCACTACCCTCTCTGTGAAATAATACTTCCTCACATTGCCCCTGAACCACCCTCCTTCTATCTTTAAATTGTGTCCCCTTGTTCTTGTAAGTCTCTTTTTCTGAAAGATGCTACCCTCTTGGACTTTGTTGATTCCACTGAGGTACTTAAAGTTTCTATCATGTCCCCCTCTCCTTCTTTCCTCAAGGGTATACATATTAAGCTCCTTTATCTCTCCTCATACGGCTTCTCTTGCAGACCCTGCACCATTTAGTTGCCCTCCTCTGGATTGCCTCTATCCTGTCTATGTCCTTCGGAGATGGGGTCTCCAGAACTGGACACAGTACTCAGATGGGGTCTCACCAACTGTCTGTACAGAGGGATAACAACTTCCTGTTTTCTGCTGCTGATGCCTCTCCTATACATCCCAGTATACCCCCAGCCCTCCCTACTGCCTTCTCACATTGCTTGCTAACCTTAAAGTCATCTGATATGATTACCCCCAGGTCCCTTTCCTTTTTGTTGTTGTTACTACCTCCCACCCATTGTGTATTCTTCCCTGGGTTCTTGTTTCCCAGGTGCATTATTTTGCACTTCTTTGCATTGAATCCTAGCTGCCATACTTCTGACCATTCCTCCAACCTTAAAGTCCTTTTCATCCTTTCACGCCTCCTTGTGTATCAACCCTGTTGCAGATTTTTGTGTCATCTGCAAAAGGCATACTTTTCCTTCCAGTCCCTCTGCAATGTCACTGATGAAGACATTAAAAGGACTGGACCCAATCTGAACCCTGCGGTGCCCACTAGTAACCCCTTTCTTCAGAATGGACTCCATTTACAATTACCTTCTGTGTCCTGTTGTCCAGCCAATGTTTTACAGGCTACCACCCTGGGTCCCACTCCCAGGCTGGTTAATTTGACTATTAATCTTTGTGTGGATTGTGTCAAATGCCTTGCTAAAGTCTAGGTAGGCCATGTCCACAGCCCAGTCAAAGAAATCTATTAGATTCGTCTGACTTGACCTTCCCACTGTGAACCCATGCTGCCTTGGGTCCTGTGCTCCACTGGCCTCTGGGTACTCGACTGTTCTTTCCTTCAGAAGTGACTCCATCACTTTCCCTACCACAGAGGTCAGACTGACAGGTCTGTAGTTTCCTGCTTCTGTCTTGGACCCACTTTTGTGAAGGGGAATCATATCCGCCTTCCTCCAGTCCTCGGGTACCACACCATCCTCCCATGATTTATTAAAAAGAGTAGCCAGTGGTTTCACTAGTTCCTCCTTAATTCTTTTAGAATTCTGGGGTGAATTCCATCAGGACCCATTGCTTTGTCCACCTTCAGTTTTAGGAGTTCTTGCAGAACCCTTTCTTCTGTGAAAGGACTGGGATCGACCCCCCTATCAAGAGTGCTTCTGTTAATTGGATTAGGCACTTCTCCCTCCTCTTTTGTGAATACTGAGCAGAAATATTCGTTCAGCATTCCTGCTTTTTCACTGTCCCCCTCTGCCCACCCACTGTCATGCATTGCTTTAGCTACCAATTGTATAGGTCTTAACCACTCATTAGGTAAATATGTTGACAGCTCTGCCCTGTTTTAGCTACCAAATGTATAGGCATTAACCCTGGCTCATTGTACTTATACTCTGTATGACTGCTCACCCACATTTATTCTATGTATGTACTGTATGAATGTCTATGTTTTATTCTGACGTGGAGCCTTTGGAAATGAGTCTATGACTCAAAGGGTTGTAATTCCAATTTCCTAAATAAATAAATAAAAATACAGAGGAGAAGTGCGTTGCTCTTGTGGAAACAGAGACCAGGAATCAAAAATAGGTTGTAAGTATTTAATCCAGTATGGAGGTATGCTGTAACAGCCCCACATTGCCTTCATCCTCCTAAATCTGTGCCCACAGCACAGAGTTCTGCATACAGGGGCCCCTTTTATTTCCCGCTCTGAAAAGCCTGCCACCGTAATTGTAGTTAGTTAGCACCCGACTCTGCCATCTCAATTGTGAGGTGGTCACTGCCTTTGTCCTCCAAAAGAAATTCTGCATACAGGAGCCCCTTTTATTTCCCACAGTAACTGCAGTTAGTACCCAACTCTGTCATCTCGATCACGAGGCAGGTGGGTGCTTCTTGTGTTAGTGAGCATTACCTTCCAATTGCCCTTACTCCCACCTGTCATCCTATTTACCTTATTACGTACCGACACCCTACTATAACCACGAGGACCCTGGTCTGCTTTCCTTCTGTTCTTATGGACTCTGTGTGATGAGCGAGAACCCACATGGTTCCCTTTGTGTGTTGATGCATGTTTTTCCAGTCGCCCCTGGAAGACATAAAACTAACTTCTTCACTGAGCCGTAACCTGTGCAGTGGTTCCCCGCAACCTCCTCCAAGTACTGTCTGTGCAAATACAAGAGGATGCTTATTGTTTGGGTTGGTGTGAAATACAGTGCAAGTCCTGTCGTTTCTTGCTCCTGTTCATCTTCTTCCATAAGTATGTCTCCATACGTTAATTTATTTTATTTATTTAGATTTTGTTTACCAGGTAGGCCCACTGAGACCAAAGGTCCCTTTTTCAGGGGCGACCCGGGGTGAATACACCACCAACTTTACATAAGGTACAGTATACAGCTTCAAAAAAATATCTATACAATTTGTACAGGAGGTTGTATAACAGTAAGGCAGAGACAGAGAGCATGTAACAAGTAACATCATTCAGAGAAAATTGCATTGCCCAAGGGGAAAAAGACAAATGTCCATGGGTCATTCAAGAGGAGAAACATAACATGGTTTGTAAAGAGTATGCAGTTAATAGAGGTTTGTTTGTACACGGGGCACCAAGGATTCGTAGATAGCCACATTAGGTCATGACGGGTAGGGAGCTTATCTAGCGGTTACAGCAGCAGTGGCTCAGTTCCAGGAGGTAGACTTTGAGGCCGGCCTTGAAAGAGGAGAGGGAGGGTTTATCAAGCAGGGAAGAGGGGAGCAAGTTCCAGAAATGAGGGGTGGTGAACTGGAAGGAGCATTTTCCTTGATTGGTGCGGATGCGGGGTATGTTCAAGAGTCGACTTGAGGTAGACCGGAGGTTGCGGAGGGGAACTTTAGGGGTAAGCAGGTCGCTAAGGTGTGGTGGATGGTGTGTGGAGAGGAGTTTGTAGGAAAGGCAGGCAGGGCTTGAGTGTCGGCCAGTTTAGATCCTTAAGAGCTTCGCAGTGATGCCGCCTAGGGGAGGAGTGGGTTGCAAAGCGAGCAATGCGGTGGTAGAGGGTGGAGAGATTGGTTAGCTCAGTCTCTCTGAGGGACTGTAATAATGGAGAACCATACAGTAAAGAGGGGAGGAGGTTGCAGTTAGCAATGGTTCTACGTGCTTCTCCAGAGAGGGAGTTCCCAAGGTGGTATAGCAAGCCCAGTCTCTGGTGGATAGATTTAGTTAGGACATCTAAGTGGGGTTTGAAGGTTAGCTCCTGGTCAAGGGTAACCCCAAGATACTTAAACTGGTCAGTGACCTCAACACGCATTCCTCGAGCTGATGTTATGGGGAGAAGACCACTACGGTCTTTACCCAGTCGCTGGTCCCGAAGAGGACAGCTTTTGTCTTGTCCTCATTTAGCTTGAGGTGGTTAGCAGTGAACCATGTTTCGAGTTTTGCCAGGCAGGCTTGAAGTTCAGTTGCGATAACGGAGGATTGGGGGTCGCTGTGATAGATTACAGTATCATCGGCGTAGAGCAGTAGATTGCAGGGTGCACACACCTCAGCTATGTTGTTCACAAACAGGGAGAACTGCAGGGGTCCTAGTATGGAGCCCTGGGGTACCCCAGTGTTCACTGGTCTGGGGTTTGAGTGGGTGCCTTGCCAGCATACTATCTGAGTTCTGTTAGTCAGGTAGCTAGTGGCCCAGGAGAGAGAGAGCTGATCCAAGCCAAGCCTTTGAAGCTTTGAGAGGAGCAGCTTATGACTGACCATGTCAAAGGCCTTGGAGAGGTCAATGAATAGCGCCCCCGTAGGGGTGCCCTGGTCCATGGCGTTGAGTATGTCGGTTGTTAATCTGACTAGGGCAGCATCTGTTAAGTTCAGGCACTTCATACCTCAGTCCAGGAATGTACACTCATGGCATTTTATCGAGTGGCACAATTCACCCCACATGACTCACCTCTGCTCATAGAGACTTTCCTTTACATACTGACCCCCTTACCCTTTACCGGGACATGCTTCTTTACACCTGGCCCCTGCTGGAGTGCACTAAGCCTCTTCAGTACCTCCTCTATTTTTTTTCTTTTTCTTTTTCTTTTATTTTGCAATCAGTTTACAACCTTTGAGCCAGAGGCTCATTTCCAAAGGTACCTCGTCAGGTGTGGTAGAAAGAGAAGAGAACATAATACATAAAGATGCAGGCATACATGGATCCAGGGTATAGGTTACACAGTTTGCATTACAAGGTGCAGATTCAGGTATTGTAGACAAAAAGTACTCTAGGTAGATACCTGATTCTCAGGTGCAAACCACTCATCCCACATGATGCCGTAATAGTCAAACCTGCTAGTTCACTCCACACTGTCTGCTAAAATTATACAGAACTGCCCCTGAAAAACACTCAAAAGAACTTCCACCGACCCGGACTGTCTCATTACTGTAATTAATTTCCCTGTATGTGGTTTGTATTTTAAGGCCCTGTTTTTCTTATATTCTATGTATTATGTACAATTTACCTTTTAATGGTGTTAAGTTCAACCACTTTTCAGGGTTGTTGCAACTGGAAAAGAAACCTAATCTAATCCATTTAGTCTGTCAGGCAGGATAAAAATTGATAAAACATGATGCATATCTAGCATGCAAGCCATGATACAGATGCTTAGTTTGCAAACCCCAAGTTTATCATCTAAGCACAACTGATAAATTCCACATGGTTTCCTCTGCTGTGACTATAAAAGTAGCCAGTCTTTGTGTTGGCTTAACAGCTGCCTGCTGAGACTATCAACTGCATCTGCAAAATGACGTGCCTCTATTGGATCCTCCTTCCCTGCATCCTACAGTCCGTTGTACAAGCAGGTAAGGCTGCCAATACACGTTGAGGATAGCAGAGGGTGAGTTTATTTTGGGGGTTGCAAACTGCTTACCGCCTCAGTTGTATGTGTTTCGTGTGTGTGTGTGTGTGTGTGTGCGCGTGGGGGGTGGGATGTTGCTGACACATAATGACTGCCTTATTTGCCTGTAGTCAGTCACTGAACTTGAACTGCCAGCAGTAAACTCACTGCATGGAAAAGGGCACCGAGATATGCAAAGGAAAAGTTCCAGATGACTGTAAAATCCAGAATGCTACTCTGTTCTGTACTAATCTTTCCTCAGTTCCTCCACTTGGTATGAACAGCACACCACTCAACTATGTGCCTCACAGATCAAGGACAGGGCTAATGAAAATCAGAACAAGGAGAAAGTTTTCCCTGGATCCTGCCTATGGTCCTAAAATTGTAAAGAAAATCCTCAGGGAGGAACCTCTCTCCTGTGTGAATATTTCATTATGACACAAGACTTGCCCACTCACCAGTTTCCATTGTCAAACTTTCCCACCTGGATACCTGGACATTTCCAGGTAGGTCCCTCTCAGTTGGGCTCTTCCCCACCGTTCATACTCTGAAACTCTTTTCTTTAATCAACTATTTTCTTATTAAATGGAGGTTTCTAATCACTGCAAATATATCTAACATGACAAAAAACAGAATCAGTGTACAAATTTGAAGTGTAATGCTGATACAAGGGGGTTCAACAATAGGAAACGGGAGGTACGATTACCTCTGTAGAGGTCGCTGATGAGGCCACACCTTCAGTACTGTGCCTAGTTCTGGAGTCCCCACCTTAAGAAGGACAGGGACAGGCTAGAGAATGTACAACGCAGGGTGACCAAGATGATTCAGTGCAAGGAGGGCAGATCCTTGGAGCATCGGCTAAAGGTGCTGAACATGTATTCACCCGAAACCAGACCGTTGGGGGGGGGGAAGGGGTCACTTGACAGAGATCTTCAGGTTCTTGAATAAGGAATAAATAAGGTGAACTGTGTGGAGTTAATTATCAGGAACAGAGAAGCTAGGACACGGGGTCAGGAATGGAGGTTAATAGAGGTAAGGTTTAAAAAGGATGTAAGGACATATTATTCTACAGAAAGAGTGGTTGAGCGATGGAATGGTCTGCAGGCAGTGGGTGCAAAAGCCAAAAACAGCTTCAAACATGGCTGGGATAGAGCCATAGGTATATTAGCTACTTAGAGGGTGAGGGAAGTGGAAACATGGAGAACAGTAGGGAGAACAGGGTAAGCAAGGACTCCACAGCGACAACAGGTTCCAGGGCATGATAGGATAAAATGGACAGAGTTATTGTTTATTGTTTTTTTTAAACTTATGTTTTGTTTGTTTGTTTTCCTTAGTCCTTGCTTACTCGGCTGACTAGGGCAGGGGCAACTTCAATCTGTCCTGCCCCACCCTGAATGGCCATCGTCTCCCCCAGCACACACCTGGATCCTGTGACCCCCACTGCCTGCCCCCTTTGTGAGGCCAGGAAGGGGAGGGCTGTCCACCTCCCCTGGGCCACAGACATCCATTATCCAGTGTGGATCAGTGGCCAAAGGTGGTGTGGCAGGCCAGGGTGGGTGGGGGGAACCTCATGAAGTCTGAGTCTGCCTTTCTATACCTGTATTCTCCCTGGGTCCCCTACCATGGTGGCATGTGAACATACATGCATGGAGGTGCCCACATACCACAGAACTGCAGCCCCTCCTTTCTTGGCACTCAGATACCATGCTACTCCCAGGCCTCCACCTGGGGGCAGCCAAGGGCTGAGATGGCAGATCTCCCCACCCCAGGAGAGGAGAGCAGTCCTCCAACTGACTCCAAACAGCCTGAGCTCATTCCCGAAGTCAAGTCACTGGGATGGCAGGAGGTAAGGCACATAGCACCTCATCTCTCCATGCCACCAAGATGGCTATATTTAATTATTTTTATAAGAAAATCTTGTACTGTTGACACACAGTGAAAGTGCATAAACACTGTGCACTAAATACATTACAGTAGGAAACACAAGGCCCGTCTCTTCCAGGTAGTTACACCATCTGAGGGCAACACACAAAACAGGTTAGCATATTACAACCCTATCTGGAGTTTTAACTAGATCAGTATGGGAGACCACATCACAGCAACAAGCTGCAGACCAGAGTATAAAATCTCAGCTTTTGAATTATTCACTAATGAGCCCTTCAGTTTCTAATGGTCTGATTACAGCATGTATCAAAATCTTCATCTATGTTCTTTCATGAGCATGTTCTGCTCCAGATAAGCTGGTGCATCCTTCGAGGAGTGTAACTAAAGATTACTTTACTGCAGACAGGATGTAATTTCTCTACAATAACCCATAGCAGCATCGTAGTAACTATTTATTAATTTACTTTAAACATCGAATAGGTCTGTAAACTTGATAGTCCGTGAGTAATAAAAGAAATAAAAACACTCCATCACTGAAACAGTCCCAAGTTCAGTTCTCCCTTCCTATAGCAAAACGCTGCAGTGGATGTTACTGTGGGTGGACTGAAATATCATTTACGCACCAAAATGTTTCCTGTGCAAACAGTGAAAGGGGAGGGTGAATCCAAGAAAAGAAAATTAGCAGGCGGTCAGTGGCATCTTAAATGTCTGTACTAGCATCCCCAAGTCCCAACTGTCCAACAAGGTAACAAAAATGTATTAAAACAAGGGGATGCTAGTGAAGCCCAGATAAATTACTTTTCATTATTAACCAACTCAGCCCAAACCTCAAAAAGATCTCTCCTCAGTCCCAGTACCTGTATCAGTAGTCTGTTCCATCTTTAAGATTAATGAGACCTTAGTCAGTCTTTGTCTTCTACCAGTTCCTCCATTCTGGAACCAAAGTCTCTCCCGAGTTTGTCAATTAACCCTTTCACTGCCTAGGGAATTTTACACTTCTGTGCCAAGCAATTTTTTGTAATATTTGCACTGCATTATTTAAATTTAAAATATTCATATTTTCCCTTCAAGGAAAAGCAGGTAAACCATGATTGCTTTTTATTGGCAGACCCTTACCTTTTTATAGGTAGGAACATTTTGTTCATATCTGGACATGTGACCGTGAAACACTGCCTGAAATGTAAATAAAAGGCTATTTCTGCTCAATAATGTTGCAGAAAAGACCTCAGAAGAGTTATTTAACTGAAAATCATGAAATGCTACATGTTGCTGAACTTCTCTATGCTTGTACTACAGTATATACACAACAAACATCTTTTGTATAGACAGAAACGTATTACAGCAGTGGCGTTCTATTTACTTTCTAACAAATAAAAGGTGAAAAAAAATGTCATGTGCACTTTTGATTTCTTCATAGGTTTTGTCTAGGTGAAAATCTGGTTATGCAGAAAAACTATGTTTTTTTTTTATTCTCCTGACGAGTATTTATGCAAAAGTGTGGAAGTTATTCCCAACGACATAGATTTGCAAGGTATATCTTTTGTTATATTAATTTCACGATATTTTATTTGAATGCAAACCGTTTGATGTTATAGTTAGGCCAAAATGCTGCCACTATAAATAACCATTTAAAAGCTTAGATCTTTGAAATATACAGCACCAGGCCTGTCTATTAAGATGAACCATCTGCTTATATTTGAACATGTATTTAAAATAATTCTTGCATTAATGATGTGTCCAAGGTTGATTCACAACATTTTGGGCTACCCACCTTACCGCCATTGTACTGGGTTGTACATATATTTACTAAAAAATAGACAAAATGATCCTTTGCTAAATTGTCCTCTGCTAAACCTAAACAAATATATGCAACTGTGCTGGATAATCTAGATAAATATTGTGCTTTTCCCCATAAACATGTTATTAGATTATAATAAAACAATACAAATCTTAGTTATTTTTATACATACAATTGGTAAAAGTTCCTGTAGATTCCATTGAACTTAAACACATATATCTTGTACCAAGAGTTTAACTGATGGATCTTGTACAAACAGTAAAAATTACAATGATTGAAATGAAAATTATCCAAGTTACTGTATTCTCTATTCAGAGACCACACCTTGGTGGTGTCCCATGTTACCCCCTTGCAATGTCCTGTAGCATGTTTAGAACTGGAGACCAAATGGCATCAAATATATGGAGTTTGCCAGATAGAGTATGGACTTACTCATTCATTATTAACAGTTTCCCCCAGTTTATTAAAACACTCTTGGATGGAGGGCACTACAGCTAATTTCCAGTTTGATTGTAGGACTCGTCTGAGTACTATCGCCACAGCTCAGGTTCCCTCTTTCTGATATTTGATAACAACCTCATCACCTGGGTCACTCCCCAGAGTCAGAAATTTGGGATTATATGGAATTGAGGTAATGTATGCTGTCTCACAAAGCTTATGAATTGTCTTCCATAGGGATAAGATGTAGGGACAATCCCAAAGCATGTGTAGAAGGTTTGCCTGTTCTGCTGGCACTTCCAACATGGCTTATCTGGCAAGTACCCCATCAGCTGTAGTTTACGCGGAGAATAATAATAATGGTGCAATATGTTAAATTGAACAGTTCTGCCTAAAGAGGGAATATGAGAATACTTTAAGTATGCATTTTATTCCCAATTTATGTTGTCACAAACAAATACTCTGCAGTTGTGGAGCTCTAATACAATAAAGTGCAGAAGAATCCGTGTGAAACTATGCATTTGTAGATTCTGCAGCGTGCACTCGTTCCAGAGGTACCACATGTATGTACCTTTACCACAGATGTCTGGCAGGAATAAGTCATAAAAATATAAGGTGCTGAATTTAATCTGCAGGGGGAATGTTTGTAACTATAATGGAAAATGTATAGCATTGCTTCTCTGGCCTGTAGAACCCCAGAACATCATGCGACTACAGGAAAAGTATACACTTTCTGAAACTACACAAAATATTGGTGTTATACATGGGTAACTTAACCCACTATCCAAATGTTTGCTACCTATTCTCCTTCTTTATATTTGTTGCAACTACTCAATTGTTTTAACAGAATATTGGGATCATTTCAGTGCCCCAGATTACACCAGCCACTGACCCACTAATTAGCCTGATAGCAGGCATCTGCAAGTAGTACCACCCCCATCACTTGTGCAACTTGAGGAGGCATCACCAAGGCAAACCATTTGTGTCCTGCCAGAGAGGAACTTTGAGACCCAAGCTGTGGGGGCAGTGGATAAACTCAGAGCAGCGAGTTTTTCTATCAGCAGCTTGTGGTTAACAAGACCAAATGCTTTAGATAGATCTACAAACACTATGCTTGTTAGTTTCCCATCATCCATCTGCTTTAGAACGTCATCAAAGGAAAGAGCAAGTACTTACAGTAGGTAGTGCTATGCCCCTTCCGAAAGCTGTGCTGCTGCGAGCAGAGGAGATTGTATTTCGTGATATGCTCAGTGATTTGACAGTTCACTGCATTCCCAAAAAGTTTACCTAGGTGAGGAAGTGTAGAAATGGGGCAGTAGTTGTCCATGAGCCTATGGTCGCCTGCTTTATGGACAGGAGCTATTCTGGGCTGCTTGCAGGCAGTAGGAACAGAGACCATAATGAGAGAGAGGTTAAACATGAAGGTGAGTGGGTAGGTAATGTCATAGGCCACTCGTCTGAGGAAATGGGGGTAGCCCATCACTACCGGCACTCCCTCAAGGTGGCAGGCTGAGGAGGTGTTTAAGAGTAGCATGAGGGGAAATGGTCTTAAAATAGAAAGGGGGCAGTTTGGAGCTGAGGAAGGGGGAGGTCGGGGTGGAGGAGGGGGGGGGGAACGTTTAGCCAGATAGTTGCTAAGGTTGGAGAAATGATAGTTGAGTGCAGTTGCAATTTCAGTAGGGTCAGTTAGTTGGCCTTGTGGGGTACTTAGTGGGGAAGAGGATTGCTTTGATGAAGGGGAGAACAAGGCATTAATGGCAGACCAGAAGTACTTGGGGTTACCTAGGTGTTTAGATTGCAGTAGTTGGAAAAAAACTAACTTACTAATTTTAATATATTGTTTGCAGACATTACGTAGGTGCCGGTAAGTATTCCAGAGGGTTGGGGATGGGGATGCTTTAAAAGCAGCCCATGACAAGTCACACTTTTTCATCAGCTTGAAAAGGTCAGATGAAAGTCACTGAGTGTCTCCTCCTCGCACTCTGTGACTAGTGTGTGGAAAATGCTTATCCTGGATGGTTGAGAGAGCTGTAACAAAGATGCCAAGTGCTTGGTCAGCATTGGAGGCATTATAGAGATCGGTCCGGTCAAGGGATCTGAGCTCATCATGCAGCTTAAGGGGGCCGTAATTAGAGAAGTCATGGAAGGACAGGAACATGGGTGGGAGGGGTGGTGAGGGGTGGTTGGTCCGCCATACACAGTAGATGGAGGAGTGGTTGCTAATAGCATCTGACAGACTGCCGGCATGGGCTACTCTGTCAGCTCGAGTTGTCAGGATCCAGACAAGGGTCATGTGATTGTTAGTCCTATTGTTGAGTCATGTGTGGGAAGTAATTAGATGAGAGGCTGTGTTGTTGAGTAATGGAGTTTCAGTCAGAGAGGGGGTATGAGTGCCAGTTGATGTTAAAATCCCCTATTAGAATGGTGCCTCTTGAGAGGGAGAAAGGGGCTAAGTTGTTGAGCAGAGGAGCTAGACCAGGGACACCAGACTTTGGAGGATTGCAGCAGCACTCAATCAGCAGCTTCATACTGGTGGAAACGGTTAGCTCAGCAGCAAGCCACTCAGCAGTAAAGTCCTTGCTGAACTGGTCGTGAAGAGTGGCAGAGTAATAACTCCTGTAATGCAGGAGTATACCACCACTGCAATAGGAGGAAGAATGGTCATGGTGGAGGAAAGCGTAGCCGGTTAAGGAGCAGCAGTGATCTGGGGCAGAGGGTTATAGCCAGGTTTCAGAGATATCTAGTAGGTCTGGTTTGTACAGTGAGACTCAGGCTTCCAGTTCAGCCAATTTGGGAAGAAGGCTCCTTACATTTAGGTGGGTGATTTTCAGACCAAGCTTGTTGTCCCATAGAGAGTGAGTGTAGGATAGAGGGGTGTTGGGGTCGGGAGAAACAGGACCTGGGTTACTCTCATTGTCTCCAGAGAGAGAAGGAGATGGAAGAAGTAGAAACTGGATGGGAGGAAGGCAGAGGAAGATGGGGCCTGGAGAGAGAGAGAGAAGAGAGGTGAAAAAACAGATGACGATGATCATAGGAACTAATGAAGGCAAGGACATCAGATGAGCAGGAGAGGAGCAGGCCATAATCACTGCTAGGAAGTATAACTGGTGGGCCAGGTGTCTTATGGGCAAGCTTTAGAGCAATTTGCTCAAGCACCAGGACTGATGCAACAGCACCAAATGAACGACAGAGTCCAAGGAGAATAGAGAAAGAGAGACACAATGCAGAATAAGAGGACATCACAGGTGGTGGGGGTGAACAAAAAGGTGCGATAATACTTTGGGCTAGAGGCTAACAATGATGCTTGAGAAAGAACAAACTGCATTTAGAAACATAGAAGTTGATGGCAGATAAGGACCGCATGGTCCATCCAGTCTGACCATTTCTTTTTCTACCTTATGGATGTGCCATTGGTCTTTGCTCTGTCAATAGTCTATCTATTCATACTGATCTGTATTGCTCTCTTATGCCTATCCCATGTCTGTTTGAAGCCCTGTACCGTATTAATATCCACCACTTCCTGGGGTGGCTGTTCCATGCATTCACCACCCTTTCTGTGAAAAAGAACTTCCTCACATTTCCCCTTAATTGACCTCCCTCTAATCTCATGCTGTGTCCTTTTGTCTTGCTATTTTTCTTATATTGAAACATGTTAGACTCTTTCACCTTGTTAATGCCCTTATGGTGTTTGAATGTTTTGATCATATCACCTCTCTCCCTCCTTTGCTCAAGGGTATACATATTGAGCTCCGTTAATCTGTCCTCGTATGTTTTCTGATGCAGTCCCTGCACCATTTTGGTTACCCTTCTCTGGACTGCCTCAATCTGGTTAATGTCCTTGTGAAGGTGTGGCCTCCAGTACTGCATGCAGTACTCCAGATGGGGCCTAACCAGTGTCTTATGAAAGAGTATTACCTCCCTCTTACGACTTGTGATACACCAATATCCCCCTAGCCTTACCTACTGCTTTAGTGGTATGCTTGGATGATTTCAGATCATCTGTGATGATAATGCCCCATCTCTTTCTTCCCTTGTGACTGCCAGCAACTCCCCTCCTAGCCTATAGGTGGCTTCAGGGTTTCTCTTCCCTATGTGCATGATCTTGCACTTCTTTGCGTTAAACCCCAGTTGCCACTCTTACGGCCATTTTGCCAGTTTATCCAGATCTCTTCTCATTCTGCCCACCCCATCTGAATCATCTACTGTGTTACAAATCTTGGTGTCGTCTGGAAACAGACAAACCTTACCCTCCAGTCCATCTGCAAAGTCACTGATGAAGATATTGAAGAGAACTGGCCCCAGGACTGATCCCTGAGGTACCCCACTTGTGACTTGCATCTCTTCTGACTGTATGCTGTT
The DNA here is from genome assembly GCA_016271365.2 of Neoceratodus forsteri. NCBI lineage: Eukaryota > Metazoa > Chordata > Ceratodontiformes > Ceratodontidae > Neoceratodus > Neoceratodus forsteri. The sequence goes on along the minus strand of JADMNL010000031.1, from coordinate 111,029,008 downwards.
TACCACCACTCTCTGTTTTCTGCTCGTCAACCAGTTTGCCACCTAGTTGACCAGCTTCTGACCCACTCTGAGCATACCCAGCTTGTTAATCAATCTTCTATGTGTATTTCAACATAGCTTGGGGAACGCTGCAGTCAGCAGACTTGAAATGCCTAGAAAACCTAATAGCAGATATCAGGTGCCCTCTGTAGGCCATTTAGTAGAAGCTGCTAATGGTGAAGTGGGGAGTTAGTCACATGACTTCAGAAGTATTATATAAGAAAGACCAACAAAGCGGGGGTGTGGTGGGAAGGGTGGGGAGCAGCCACACAGTGGCTGTGGGTAGAGGTGAAGAAAAAATTCACAGAATTGTAAAGATTTGTAAAGACTGCTTTACAGCACCGTTCTGACAAAAAAAACGTTTTATTCTTTTTTCAACTCTATTTCTGCACCATCCTCAGGGAGCTCTCTCAGGCATCCTTCACCACCTTTGGGTTCTACCTCCCACCTGAGACACCTCCTCCTTCTCCTTGCACCAGGAGAGGAGAGTGCTCGGTATCAGGAGTGTGGCCCAGCGGGGAAGAGGTGCCTTCATCTATCCCCAAGGACAGGGATTTTCCATGTGGTTTCCCTCTGAGTGTGGATGTGCAATGACACCCGTGCCATCCATGTCGCTGATGTCCGTTGCCACTCCACCCCTTTGTACGGCTCAGAGCTAGTGGTACTGCTGGTCTCCACTTGAGGTCCCTGCTGCACTGAGCAAGGCCTGGATCCCACCCTGGGAGAGGAGAGCAGTCCATTGGATGCTCAGTCCTCTCCCTCCCCTGCCAACCCCGGACAACCCAACCTCATTGCCAAACCCGGGTGACTAGTGTGGCGCGAGGTGTGACATCCAGTGCCTCAGCCCTCAGTGCCACCGGGCTGGCAACTGACAAAAATAAACTTAATTGAGTATGGTAGCCTCCGGTGGTAGAAATTAGCAATTGGTTCCAGTTCTAGTGAGAAAACATTAAGAGCAAGTAACATGCTTGCAGAGTTCCAAAGTTATTAGGCACGAGATATAGATGGGCTAAAGAAAAAGGTGCCAGATTTAAACAGTAAACAAAGAGCAGTGGCACAGTCTCTGTGTGTGTACAAGAGATTGTACCTTTTTCTGCAGGCGAGCGGATGAGGGAGCAGCTCTGAGAGTAGTGAGATCCCTGAATCAAGATGGGGGGCTTTCTCTAAAGGCGAGCAGATGGGGGAGCAGCTCCGAGGATGGTGAAAGCCTTGAATCAAGACAGGGGGCTTTCTCTGCAATCGAGTGAATGGGGGAGCAGCTCTGAGGGTGGTGAGAGGCCTGAATCAAAATGGGGGGGCTTTCTTTGCAGGCAAGCAGACGAGGAGCAGCTCTGAAAGTGGTGAGAGCTCTGATTCAAGACAGGGGGTATTTTCTCTGCAGGCAAGCGGACAGGGAGCAGCTACGAGGGTGGTGAGAGCCCTGAATCAAAGAAGGGGATTTTTCTGCAGGTGAGCAGATGGGGGAGCAGCTCCAAGGGTGGTGAGAGCCCTGAATCAAGACCGGGGGGGGGGCTAAATAAGAGTAAAGTACAGCAAATGAAAGGTATACCTTAGATTCTCTCCCCTCCCTCTCCTGGATTGTAAAACACTCTGGGAAAATGTACTCTTCAGTAACCAGGTGAGAACCTAGAGCCCAGGTTTGTAGCCCACTACACTTACAGTGTCACTATGTTACAACAACTCTGCTTTGCCTTTTTTCATTATTACTATTAGTCTTTGGTAATCAGGTAGGGCCCACTGGGCAGTAACTGGTTTACAGGGATGACCTGGAAACACTTAGAAAGAGTATACTAATAAGGATAAAGTACAGGAAATGAAAAGTATGGCTCAGTTGCAGAAATATTCTCTCCCTTCCCTCTCCTGGATTGTAATGCACTTTTGGGTTGTGCAATAAATGGCACTAAATGTTCTGCCTAGCGTTTGGTGCACAGTGAGAACCTAGATGCCTTCCAATAAAAATTAAATAAAAAACAAAAGAACCTAGATGCCTAGGTTTGAATCCCACTGTGGATACACACAATCTGGCTGGGTGTACTATCAGAGAAGTTTTTTTAGTTTACTCTTTAGTAACCAGGTGAGGACCTAGAGCCCTAGGTTTGTATCCCACTACTGACACTTACAACATCACTGCATACTAACAAACAAATCATTTTATGCTTTTTTTTTTTAAATCATTCTTTTGTAACCATGGGCACAAGGCCCATTTACAGGGGTGACATGGGAGCACTGGGAAGGACTATAAATGGGAGTAAATTAAAGAACATAAAAAGGCCTATGCAAAACAAAAATTCAATTTAACACACCCTAAAACAATTAGAAAAGCAACAGGAGTCCTAAAATAACAGCAATCTGTAAAAATAAATACATACATAAATAAATAAATAAATAAACCAATAAAATAAAATAAAAGTGCAAGCTGATAAAAAAAGTAACCTTAAAAAAACAAAATAATCCTGCCTAGAACACCCAAACTGCTCAAAACAACAGTAAATCTGTAAGAGGACACTACATGTCCTTGATTTTATATGTTTCATCTCTGGAACCTCCACCTGCCCTGCTACAATGTCTCCTCTCAACAGCTTTGTTAGAAAGTGAAAGCAGACGTATCACATGTTTGCATTGCTTTCTGCAAGCACATGATGTCTGCTGCATTCCAGACCCCCAGGATAACGAGGCTAAGGGCTCCTCACAGGATCTGCAGGTCAAGCTTGGAAAGGACTGCGGGGATCTGGTGCCCTTCTCATTAAGATGTGCAATGTGTGTCTTTATGGCCGTATAAATTAGTGTCTCTGTGTGCGCTGTATGACACAGCCTGTGTCGCATGTACGCCATATCAGGACACTAAAGGCGAGAGTCCCAGCTTCTTTTTTTGTCACTAAACAAATAGATCTTTCTGGAGTAGTTCATTTTATGTTTTGCTTGCAGCATGTGCAAGAAACATAGTGCCATCATCGAGTTTTCCAGAGGTGTGTCAGCCTCTTCCAGTTCAGTCAGTGTGTTTGCCAATCACTGCTTCAGCTGTCTATGACAGCAGTTGAAAATGCAGTGGCATACAGTTGAAAGGGAGAGCTTCGGCTCATTGAGCAGGCTCTCCCCTCAACACGCATCGCCGCATATTGTGCTGACTTCGTCTCCCCATACTGTATTCGACGAGGTGCCCTAAACCTGTCGGCTCCACGCCCCCAAAAGCTTTCCTGGTGCCACTCTGGGAGCCCACACCAGCGTGGCACACGTCCGTATGGCCGACAGGGTGCCCAATCCCCCATCGGCTCCAGCCCCCAAAAGCCTTACAGCTGCCACACTGGGAGGCCACCCCAGCGTGGCACAAGCCCACGTATGGCGTGAGGTGCCCAATCCCGTCAACTTCAGTCCCAAACAGCCTTTCCAGCTGCCATGCTGGGAGCCCACCCCAGCGTGGCAAACATCCGCATCGTCTTAATAAAAAAAAAAACCTGCAAATTTAAAAAGCGAGTCCCTATGGTCTCCCTGCCCCACCGCACCCACCCACTCGCACCCTGCCTCCCCACCCCACACTTAACTCCCCGGACTCCGCGCGATGATCTTCGGTGGACCGGGAACACGTCTGCACTCTTCAAAGCCGACCGTGAACTGATGAAATGCCGGTAAGCTGTATAATGTAATAGATAGGGTTTTTTTCAACTTTTCTGCATACCTTGGGCATTTTTTTGAATTTTTGCACCAAATTTTCAACATGGGGTTTTTGGTACCCCTTCTCATGAATGCTGTCACTGTCGTGGTGTTAATCAGGCTCGAAGGGTGATTTCGCAGTCACTGTGTGAAATCACCTTTCAGGATGGATTAACGAACCAACACTGCCAGTGTTCATAAGGTGGGCTCTCAAAAAGCCTATTTTGAAAATTTGGTGGAAAAATTCCTAAAAATGCCTGTTTTACTAGCATGCGTTGCACAGTTCCTACACATGCTTGTAAGTTCGCGAATTTTCAATATTTTCACTCCAGATTTTCAAAATTGCCATTTTACCACACCTTCTTGTGAGCAGTACAGCTGTCATTTTTCACATCTCACCCAAAATGTGTTTCCGCACATGTAGCGCGCAATGGTAGAGTCGGTGTGTGAAAACAATGTTTGGGACAGACTAAGAAAATCACAGTGACACTGGTCATGAGCAGAGGTCTTAAAATGACTATGTTGAAAATTTGATGACAAAACTCCATAAAATGACTGTGTTACGAGTGAGCATTGTGCAGTTTCCACGCATCCTTGTAAGTTCATGAATTTGTAATATTTTCAGTCCAGATTTTCACCAGTGGCATTTTTCCCCACCTCCTTATGAACAGTACAGCTGTCATTTTCCACAACATGGCCGAAATGTGTTTTCACACTTTCAGCGCAGAAATGCGTAGTCGCTGTGGGAAATCATTGTTCGGGACATATAAAGAAAATCACACTGACACTGTTCATGATCGGAGGTCCCAAAATGCCTGTGTTAACAATCTGCTGTAAAAAAATCCCCAAACTAGTTACATTATGGGTGTGCGTTGCACAGTTCTTACACACGCTCATGACTTCACCAGTTTTTTTAAGATTTTCACAGCAGATTTTCAACATTGCCATTTTTTACAACTCCTCATGAACAGTACCGCTGTCATTTTTGACATCCTGTTCAGAATGTGTTTTTGCACCTGTGGTGTCAAATACCATAGTCGCTGTGCAAAAGCAGTTTTCGGCTAACAAACTGATATTGCCACTGTTCATGAGGTAGGGGTCACAAAAAAACCATGTTGAAAATTTGGAGTGAAAATACTAACGAATGCCTGAGGCGTTAGGGTTTCCGACCATAACGCCCCACCCTGTAGAGAATGACAGGCATCAGGGTGTGACTTGGGATTCTTGCCTGTAATGCTAATACCATTCCACCCCCACCCACACCCTGCAGCCAGTGAGAGGCATCAAGATGTGCCTAGGACTCTTGAGCCCAAACTTCACCCCATTCTCCTATACCGCACCCATCTCACGTATACCCTGATGGAATGGGGTGCGCGCAAAGACCAAAGACCCCAAGGCACACCGTGACACTTGTCAGTGTCTGCAGGGTAGGGTGTGGTGAAATGGCATGGTCGTTATGCCTGATGACCCAAAGCACGCAATGCCTGTCACTCTCTGCAGGGTGGTGGTGGGGTTGGCTTCAGTTCAATCACCGCTGCCATTCCTATTATGCAGCTCTGTAACTTCTACACGACAATGCCAATGCCAGCAAGCAAACATCGGCATTGACAAATGCTTGTTTTATGTTGGCTCGCGCTTGTGCACGAGTCAACATATTGCAATATGTAGATTTGGAAGTGCGGTCACTATGGGCAAATGCAGGGCACACATCAGTGGAGTCGTCCCTCATTCCCCAATAAGGCAGCATGCAGAAGCCACACCAGCAATGAATATGGCTGCCAGACCTAAAGAAAGGTCGCTGCAATGAAGCAAGCTTCTCATTGCAGCGACCTAATAACTACACCTCTGGACGTAAACATGGTGGCACTGACGGCCACCACCCAACTTCAGGGGTGCCCAATCCCCTGCCACATGCCCTGACCCACTTCATTTGCCGATGGGGGAGCCCACTCCCCATTGGCATATGACCCCCTCCCAGTGTGTGCCAAGGGGGTACCCAGTCCCCCTCGGTATCTTGCGCTCCCCTCCCCAACAGTCTTTCTTTGCAGACGGGGGGCCCAATCTCCGTTGGCTGCAGTCCCCCCTTCCCTGTTTATTTTGCCGATGGGAGAGCCCACTCCCCGTTGGCATAATGTCTCCCCCCATCTGTTGTGTGCCGAAGGGGTGCCCAATCCCCCTCAGCTCTTGCCCCACCCCTTTCATATGTGCCGACAGGGGTGCCCAATCCTCTGTCAGCTACAGCACCCCCAAAACAATCAGATGGCTTGCTGGGAGCCCACTCAAGAGTGCCAAATGTCTCTGAAAAAAAAAATGTCCTGCGATGTTCCCCCCCCTTTTTTTTTCGCCTGTAAAACAGAAAACAGTCCATTGCGGTCTCCCTGCCCCTTCCCCAACCGCACCCACCCTCTGCGCACCCTGCCTCCCCACCCCCACCCTATACTTACCTCCGAGTCCGGTGCGGCGATCTTCTGTGGACCAGGAACACGTCTGCACTCTTCAAAGTCAGCCACGAACTGAAGAAATGCCGGTAAGCTGTATAATGGCATAAATAGGGTTTTTCAACTTTGGTGCATATCTCAAGCATTTTTTGGGAATTTTACACCAAATTTTCAACATGAGGTTATTGGCACCCCTCCTCATGAATTCTGTCACTGTCATGGTTGTATTCGGTCCTGAAAAAGGTGATTTCGCAGTCACGTGCAGAATCACCTTTCAGGACTGATTAATGAAATGACAGTGCCACTGTTCATGAAGGGGGCTCTAAAAAGCCTATGTCGCAAATTTGGTGGAAAAAATCCCAAAAATGGAAGTTTTACGAGCATACGTTGCGCAGTTTCCACGCACGCTCATAACTTCGTGAATTTGTAATATTTTCACTTCAGATTTTCAAAGTTGGCATTTTTCCACACCTCCTTATGAACAGTACAGCTGTCATGTTACAAATCCTGGCCGAAATGTGTTTTTGCAGTCAGTGCAGTCACTGCGCAAAATCAGTTTTCAGGACAGTTTGAGAAATGACCGTGACACTGTTTATGAGCAGAGGTCCCTAAAATGCCTATGTTGAAAATTTGGTGACGAAGAATCTATAAAATGACTGTTGTTACAAGCTTCGTTGTGCAATTTTCACGCACCATTGTAGCGTTGCAAATTTGCAATATTTTCATGCCAGATGTTCAACACTCACATTTTTCATATCTCCTTATGAACAGTATAGCTGTCATTTTTCACATCCTTCCCAAAATGTGTTTTTGCACCTGTGGCGCACAATGGCGTGATCGCTGTGGGAAATCAACTTTTGGTACAAATTAACAAAATCACAGTGCCACCGTTCATGAGGTTAGGTCTCAAAATGCCTATGATGAAAATGTGGTTAAAAAATACCCAAACTAATTGACTTATGGATGTGTGTTGTACAGCTTCTATGCATGCTCATGACTTGCCAATTTTCATATTTTCACTCCAGATTTTCAATGTTGCCATTTTTTAAACCTCCTCATGAACAATACAGTTGTCATTTTTACATCCTGCTCCCAAATGTGTTTCGGACTTGTGTTGCCAAATGGCTTAGCAGCTGTGTAAAACCACCTTTCGGCTAACAAACTGATAGTGCCGCTCCTCATGAGGTGGGGTCACAAAAAGCCCATGTTGAAAATTTGGAGTGAAAATACCAACACATGCCTACGGCGTTAGGGTTTCCAACTGTAACACCCCACCCTGTGCAGACTGACAGGCGTCGGGTGTGACTTGGGATGATCATCTGTAATGCTTCTATTCCACCCCCAGCCCCACCCTGCAGCCAGTGACAGACATTGTGGTGTGCCTTGGAGTGTTCGGCCACAAAGTTCACCCCATTCTCCTATACTGCACCCACCTCATTGTATTTCCTTATGGAATGGGGTAAGTATAATGCCCAAAGACCCCAAAGCACACCACAACACTTGTCAGTGTCTACAGGGTAGGGTGTGGTAAAATGCCATGAGCGTTATAGCTGACGACCCAAAGGCACACCCCAATGCCTGTCAGTCTCTGCGTGGGGGTGGGGTTGGCGTCACTTCAATACTTCACTGCCATTCCTATTATGCATCTCTAACTCCAGCACTACCAATGCCAATGCCAGCGAGACAACATTCAGCATTGACAAATGCTTGTTAGATTAGCAGGAAACTGTAGACTCAAAGATTCTCAGATCTCTTAATGTGGTTTGAATAGCCAAAGCTTCTCGGTGCGATCTTGTGGCAAAGCTTAAACTTGGGAACAGGGGAATCTTCACACCTTTGTCTGATGTTACAGGTCCTTGTTGTCTTGCAGCTTCTAGGATTTTATCCGGTCTTGTGAGTTGGCAAGGATCACCAGCAGCGTCTTAACTGCTCTGATTATTCTAGAACCCTACGGGGGTAATTCTATATGCCTTCAGGATGGTGGTGGGAGGGGATTGCAGTGCTGCACTAACTGACCTTTTTTTTCTAATTCAGATTATCCCCCTCCAAAGATTCCAGCATCCCCACAATTCTGAGGTTTGTTAGCCGGATAATTTTCCACATTTTCCAATCTAAAACATAAGATCAGGCCTGATGTAGCTGTCAGTGATTTTCCTGCCATTCCAACCACCTTCTTTGCCTTGTTCACTGCCTATGTAAACTGTGTATCTACCACCTATTTGTCAAGCAATATTAGCTATCCATCCTTCACTTCTGTCAGCTGAAATACATCTTGCAAGGCTGGTTCAGTGAGAAGCATTTCCGCTGCAACTGCTCCTTTCACTCTGATGCCCAACAGACCACTCTGCTGACTTTTCTTGCTGCCTCCGTCTGCTGTCTGTTTACACAGATTTTCCATCTTCTATCTTGCAATGTCAAATGAAACCCAGTAACAGGCACTATTTCACTGACTTCTTGTGAATCTTTTGCTGAAAAAGTTAATATATAACTTTGTTAAACCAATGAGTTAAAGGAGTCTTACTTGGCGCTCGAGCTGTTCATGTCCAGCAACATTGGTAGCTGGCCACATCCTCTTGTCTGTATTTCAATGTCTCTCCAGGGCCCCCTTATTTATTTTCCCAGTGGGCCCCTCGTACCAGCTTTCCAGATAGGCCTCCAGCACCACAGTCCTATCCTGCCAGTTTCTTTTTCATATCTTTTATTTTTTAGCATATATGATCACTGCTGAATACTTGTTATGCCAACGTTTCATGACCTTTTTTCATTACTTTCTTGGGGTACTACTGGCAAAATTCTAGAATATATGTTAAGTATTCACATATTATACAAATAGACAGGAGAGATTTTTTTTAGAGTTTAAGTATATTACACGGAGACTAAAACCTAATGTATTTTTGAATACAGTCCCCACTTGCATACTTTGTCACCCTGAGCAAGTCATTTAAGTGTCAATGGCTCAGCAGGTAGCACACTCACCTCTGAGGCCGGCAGATCAGAAGGCTGTGGGTTCTAGCCCCACACCAGGCACTTGGGTTAATATCCCAATACTGACACTGCAGTGCAGCATGAGGGTGGGGTGTTGCACTCCTGAGGTGCCGTCTTTCGGATGAGATGTTAAACCGAGGTCCCATCTGCCTGTTCTGGTGGTAGTTCAGGTGGATGTTAAAGATCCCATGGCACTTCTCGAAATGAGATGGGGAATTTACCTGGTGCCCTGGCCAGACTTCCTCCCATTCACTAAAATACCACCAACAGCTTAATCTGGTTCAAAGTCAGTTGCCATTCATCTGTATCCCACTCCCCCGGGTTGTGCCTGAAAATAGGCAGAATTTGTCTAGTGCACTTACCCGGTCAACAAAAACTAAATACATTTAACTTCCTTGTGCTCCCAGGTTGCACTTGTAAACAAGCTTTCAGCCTAGAGTGTCTCTCCTAGTAAAATAAAGGTAAAAAAAAAAGAATACTAATTTTTGGCTTAAATCAAATAAGTGAATCATCTAACTAGATCTGTGAATCATTTAACTAGATATGTTAAATGCAACTGTGTTTATATATTGTAGAACTTAGCCTGTACCACCCAGAGAGAGAGGATGAAATAAGGTAATAAAATGTTAGGAGCAAGTAGTTGGCAGTGATTATACATACTACACATTAAAATATTTTTTTACAGCCCTGTTAGTGGCCATGCCTCCATCTTTCTGGTCTCCTCAGCCCAATCACCCAGCTTCTCTTGAACTTCTACCTTCACTCTACTGCCCCATGGCGGGGAGAGTGAGTTCCCTAACTCCTCCCAGAGACGGATCCACATGCTGGCAGTGGGTCAAGTCACCAATTCAGGGCTTACAGGAGGCCTGTAACCATCCTGCGGTTGGCCAGATATTTCCTCTTCTTTTGGTTGCCATGCCTGCAGGGCGCAGGCAGCTCAGGTGCACATGTGCACATATGAAAGTGTGCATACTGTGGCACCAGATAGCACCTTCCTTCCCTGACGCTGTTCTGACTGCACTGCCCCATGCAGTCACCGAGCTGGCAGTACCACAGTGGAGCCAGTTGCCCTGTCTCTCAGGCTGTTGGTTAACTAGGATCTGCAGCTTATCCTGTAGGTAGGGAAATGGGCAGACTAGGTGGGCCAAGCAGTCCTTATCTGCCATCAAAGTCTATATTTCTATGTTTCTATGTTCTGCTGGGACCCTCGGTCCTCCCCCCCTCCCAATGTCCATGGGTCATTTCTGAGCCCTGATCGCTGGCGTCATGAGCCATAGTGCCACCACTGCACTGATGGACTGAGCTAAAATTAAAAGGTGTTGAAAACAAACTGGTGAGTGGGTGAGTCCTGATTTTGAACTGGACAAAAATCAGTGACAAATGACCCAAACTGGGGACAGAGTATCGTCTTGAGTAGCAGCTGCAACATGTGGCTTGGTGTGTGGCAAGCATCTTCTGAAGGAGAGTTAGATGGTAACACAAATATCTGACATTATTTTATGTTTCAAATTGTAACTCATGAGTCAATGAAAGAAATTCCAGATTTAGGAAGGACCATGAAAAAGTACAGTTACATAAGAACTTACCGTAATGGAAAGGCGGATGCACGTAGTTATATGGGGGAAGAGCTCCTCCCCACAACCTACTTAAACTTGCGGTTTACAACTGCTTTGCTTAGAGTGAGTCACACTCGCTGCTGGTCCATGGCTGCTCGCTTTTGCTTGCTCTTGTGCTTTGAGCCCCCCTTGTTCTGTCTGTTTTTCGTTTCATTTTTTGTGGGTTCCCTGACTCCCTTCCCCTTGTTTTCTGTTTCTTCCATCCGTGTGTTTTCTCTTTTTTTGGGGGGAGGGGTTATGGCTCATTCTCTGACTGCTGCCTTAATCCCTGTTTTTCACTCTTACCTCTGTCTCCGTTCCCCTCGTGCACCTCCACATTTACCTTGCTGTCTCTCCTCTCCTTCCTTCCTCGAGCAGCCCTGGCTCCATGCACCAGTCCATCACCACCTTCAATCTCCTTCTCTGCCATTATCGGCTTGGAACATCCTATCCTGTCACATACCACTCAGTTCCATAAAAGCCTGCTGCCACGACTACCTTTGCCTGCTTCTTGCCATTAGCATACCTGCTGCTAACCTCTCTACTTGCTTCATTACACTTTAATTTGCCTGGCAACTTGGACTGTTCGCCTAATGAAGTGACCGCAACATATATTTCTACCCCTGACACCGCGCAGCTGCCTGCCATTTACCACAATGCTCTTCTTGACTTAATTTGGACATGCGATTCACACAGCACAGCCTACACTCTCACTCGGGCAGCACATCTAGGAACTGCACATAAGCTATCACCTACTGTTTCTCCATGAGAAGAACATGACATGTTTATCATTTAAAGCCATCTCGTGGGCTCTGATTAGCAACATCTAGTTTCAATCCTACTTTTGAACTTACACCATTTAGACCTATGATAGTCTGATTACTCTAGTGTTCCCGACTACCTGTTCTAATGTATATGGCTTCTTAAATTGATTCTCTATTGCTGCAACCCTGAGATGGCTAAGATTCCACGTGGACCACTACTTATTTGTGATTATTGCTGTTATCTTCTGAATAAGTCCAAGTCCCCCTGCTACACACTCGCCTCTGCGATACATGCTGTGTCAGGCAGCCCTCCTTGGCAGAACCTCCGGTCTGCTAGCCTACTTGGGGCCTAGCATGCCTTACTCATTCCCCTTTTGATTGGCCTATGTGGGGTTCAGTCACTTCTCCCTGCCATGTGCGGACCTAGCCTAGCAAGCATACACTGCTCTTACTACCCTGCATGTGGGTTTGTGCTCCTGCTAGCCTTGTGGGGCCTAGCCGCCGCTCTTACTCCTTCCTTCGCTGACCTACGTGTGGTCTAGCCATTCTCATACCTACATACAGGCCTTGCTGCTTCCTTGCTTTTGGTCTCTGGACTCCCGCCATGTACTTCAGCCTTAAGACACATCACTGTGTCCAGCACCCACTCCGATCCTTCCTACCTACCACCATCCTAACTTATCCAGCAAAATTGGACATTCCAAGATGTTTGTTTTCTGTCATGCTTTGAGTTCTGGATGTTAACTCACCTTGCTTGTTCCCACCTCTCCATCTGTTCAGGACCATCTATGCTCCCCTGTGGATCATCTACCGGACTATGTCTCAGGAAGTTACATCACTATGCCTGGATGCTTACCATGCTACTTCACTCCAGTTATTACTGCTCCTACCTGCACCTGCTAGCCTTCATGGGGTTTAGCAGCTACTCTCTAGTTACCCTACCAGATGACCTACGTGGGGTCCAGCAATGCATGCTAGCCTTCATGGGCTTAGCTGCTAATATCTACTCACTGGCTGGCTGACCTACATGTGGTCCAGCCAAGCCTGCTGGCCTTCGTCGAGTTTAGTCTCCACTCTACTTACCTATCGGCTGACTTACAATGATCTAGCTGCCATGCTAACCTTCATGGGGTTTAGCTGCCACCCCATTCACTTTACTTTTCAAGATTGGATGCAGTGCCAGTTATTCCTCACCTTCAGTCGTACTACTCGGATCCTGGACCTAGCAGCCCTCACCTTGCTGCTCACACTTATTTCCATTTGTCAAAGATACATTTCTTCCTTCCATTGGATTTAATTCTGGATTAGATCGGATATTCACTTCGATTCCTAGGATGCTTCTTACCATACCAGTTCAAATTCCTTTGGAAGTTACTACTACTGTTTCATAATGCTTTACTTATCATAGCTGAAGCTTAAGACATAGATCTACAACAGTTTTAGGATGCTTATTTCCTCTGGTCGAGTTGCCAACTCGTCCACCCAGGTCTCTTCATTGCATACTTTACCATCCTCAATCATCAGGAAACAACAGTTTCAAACAACATGAAGTCTTGCTATATTATGACGTATGCAGTTTGTCCCAGCCTTAGAACTGCTCCGGAGGTGAAAGAGTTAACTTCCATGCCAGGCATGGAATCTTGAGCGCGAGCTCGGTTGAAAAAACTCTGTCTGTTGTTCTTCAAACTGAAACTGTCAGATTCTTTACTCCGCCTCACTGAACAGTCGCTCCGGAGATTCCTCCTACTGCTCGGTTCATTTCTCAGTTAAAAAAGTGTTATTTCTCGTTTTTTTAAACCGCAATTATATTTATTTTAACCGCAACCGGTCAGTTCAAGCTCTGTCTGTGGTATCGTAAGTAACAGATAGGTTTTACATTCTCTGTGTGGAACTTGCAAACGTTGTTATCGGTTCGGTTTGAACCGATCAGGTTGTTGTTAAAACTTATTAAATTACATTTAGAGTGCGGTTCCTGGTTCTTATCGGTTCTAAAAAAAACGGATTTCATTACGTTTTTTTCCACGACCTGTGACACGGTTGGGAACCGATAAGGGTGTCTTGCATGGCGATTTGCCGGAAAAGGGCAAGTTTTTGGTTAGGCTGGCATTATGTCTGAGAAACCCAAAAGAAAAACCGGGCCTATTGGGTTTCAGCACTGTAGTGTCTGTGGGGAAGCCTTTGCCAAGGCTGACCCACACACCACATGTGTTTATTGTCTGGGGTTTGACCACCTCAATGCAGACTGTCAGATTTGCAAGAATTTCCCTGCAGCTACCCTGGATAAGAGAGTTGGTAGGCTCAGGGAACGAGAGGCCAAAAAGTCTGCTGACCCGGATGGCCAGTCCGGTTCGGTGCCAACCGAACCAGAGGGAGTGCCCTCTGACCAGGGCGATTCTTCCTCAGGCAAACGAAGAGCTGACTCGGAGGAGCCAGTTCCAGCAAAGAGGACTAGAAAATCAGCAGGTGTGGAGCCAAAATTTCCTTCTCCAACCGCTGCAGATAGCCAAAGTGATCCAAATTGTCCAGTCACTTTCCCCGGTTCTGTCTGAACCGCCACCATCAGGTAAACGGTCGGTTCAGTCGGTTCCACTGGTTCAAGAATATGATATAGAGGAATTTTATGAACTGGAGGAGGGGCAGGAGGATTATGAAGAGAGTGAATGTGATTTTGAAAGTCTGGATGTGCCCATTGAACCGGACATCTCCCCAGACAGACCTTCAGGAGTGTCTCCCCCTAGGCTTTCTGAGTCCTCTTCTCATTTTCTGTTTTATAAAAAAGTTGCTGAAACCCTCCAGCTCCCTTTGGAAGAAGCTGTGGATGAACAGGAGGAGCCTGACTATGTGGAAATGATAGATATCCCAGAGTCCAGGAGATTGTCTATTCCTTTACATAAATCTTTTAGGAAACAGACAATAACAATTTTAAAAGCTCCTAATTCTTTACCTCCTGTGGATAAAAAGATAGACAGGAGGTACACATTCTTAGGCCCTGATACGGAGTTCCTTTCACAACAATGCAGCCATGTAGGGGTAGTGCAGGCTGCAGCCTGTGTTAAGGCAAATACTCCCTTGGCTTCACACCCCCTACAAGGACTCCAGGAGGATTGATGCCATGGCAAAGAAACAATACATGACAGCATCCTTGGGACTCAGACAGGCAAATTATATGGCCTATGTTGCAAGATACCAGAAATCCAGATGGGATACTGTTATGGCTTTAGCAAACAGGTCCCTGGACAGCTGCCAGGAGCTGGAACAGGTGGCTGCTGATGGTATTGAGGCATCCAAGGTGCAATTCCATGCTGTAGTGGACTCTAATGATATATCTTCAAGAGTCATGGCTACATCTGTGGCTTTTCGTAGAATGGCTTGGCTCAGGTGTACTAGCCTGTCACAGGATACCCAGGCTAAGGCCATGGATTTTCCTGTTGTGGGTAATTCTCTGTTTGGGGAGCAGACAGAGAATTACATGAAGAAAATGGATGAGTATAGGACCACTTATAGGAGTGCAAAGGCCAAGGTGAGGCAAGCCACTCCTCAGAGGCAGCCTTCCAGGGGCAGGGGCAGGCCTTTTCACAGGCCTTTTACCAAGCCAGGCCTCCTCTTCAGCTTATGCCCAGAGGGGTTCTTCAGAGGAGGCAGGCAGAGTGCAGGCAGGCCTGCTCACCCCTCAGCCTAAAGCCCCTGCCAAACAGGCACCCTGATGGGATGCCCAGGCCGATTCTCCATTACCTGTAGGGGCAGGCTGGCTTACTTCGTCCAGGACTGGGAGTCTTTAACATCAGACAAGTGGGTCCTGGAAGTAGTAAGCCAGGGACTGGTTCTCAGCTCAAAAATTTCAAAGATGAGAACCAGATCTTTTCCTGCAAATCCATTAGAGCTCTTGCTTTGGAAACAGAAGTCTCAATCCTCCTGGCTCTCAGAGCTGAGAAAGGTTCCTCCCTACACCAGGCAAAGGACTGTACTCCAGGTACTTCCTTATACCAAAAAAGACAGGAGAATGGTGGCCCATCCTGGATCTAAGATACCTAAACAAGCACCTTTTAAAACCAAAATTCAAGATGGTGACTCTGGGAATTATTTTACCCTCCCTAAGGCCAGGGGACTGGCTAGCGTCCCTGGACCTCAAGGATGCCTACTTCCATGTTCTCATCAGAAGCTCCCACCGAAAGTACCTCAGATTCGAACTGCCCTCAGGCCATTACCAGTTCAGAGCAATGCCCTTCGGCCATACCTCTGCCCCAAGGGTATTCACAAAATGCCTGGCAGTAGCAGTTGCTCACTTAAGAAGGCAAAAGATTGCCATCTTTCCTTACCTGGACGACTGGCTCATAGTGGGTCAGTCTCCAGACCAAGTCAAATCACACCTTCAGGTTACCCAGCAGCTGCTTACATCTCTAGGTTTTCTTCTCAATCTTCCAAAGTCAGTTCTAGAGCATGTCCAGCTTCTCACCTTCATAGGTGCAGAACTGGACACAAAGCAGGCCAGAGCTTTCCTTCCTCTAGAAGAGTAAAGACCCTGGTGGCTCTGGCCTCCTTTTCACTTTGCGGTCTCGACCAGCAAGGCACTCTACAGATCCTAGGGCACATGGCTGCTTCCACAGCTGAGTGCAAGGAGCAAGATTTCAGATGAGGGACATTCAGTTCCATTTGAGAGCCTTCTGGTCTCAAAGGAGAGATCCTCTAACCAAATTGATCCCAGTAACTCGAACCCTGATCCAGGCCCTGCAGTGCTGGCAGGATCAGAGCAATCTGAGACAGGGGGATCCTTTCATCCCTCAATCTCACTCCTTGACCCTTACTACAGATGTGTCCCTCTTAGGATGGGGAGCTCACATGGGCGACCTCACCACCCAGGGATTGTGGCCCCCTCAGGAATCTCTGCTCCACATCAATCTGTTGGAACTCAGAGCTGTTTTTCTAGCACTTCAGTGTTTTTCTGCATCTGTTCAGAACAAAGTG
Organism: Neoceratodus forsteri; assembly: GCA_016271365.2. Taxonomy (NCBI): domain Eukaryota; kingdom Metazoa; phylum Chordata; order Ceratodontiformes; family Ceratodontidae; genus Neoceratodus; species Neoceratodus forsteri. The sequence goes on along the minus strand of JADMNL010000031.1, from coordinate 111,012,577 downwards.
GTACAGGTCAGAACAGACAACACCACTACAATGTGGTACATCAACAAGCAAGGGGGCACTCGGTCTTCGGCCTTGTGCACCGAGGCAATGAAGTTGTGGTCTCTGGCTTATTCCCTGAACACCTCCCTCATGGCAGTTCACCTCCCAGGCAAGGACAATGTCCTGGCAGATGCTCTCAGCAGGATTTCCCAGGGCCATCACGAATGGTCACTGGATCCCCTAGTACTGGGGTTAGTATTTGCCAGGTGGGGCACCCCTCAGATAGATCTTTTTGCAGCCCCAGACAATCACCAACTTCCGCTTTTTTGTTGCAGACCCCCAGTGTTGGGCTCAGTCCCTCTGGATGCCTTCCTTCTCGATTGGGAAGGGAAGTTCCTCTATGCCTTCCCCCCTTCCCTCTCTTGTTCAAGGTGCCAGTCAAAATCAGATCTCAACCTTGCAAGATGATTCTGATTGCTCCAGATTGGGCCAGACAGCCCTGGTATCCACTCCTTCTGTCCTTAGCAGTCCACCTTCCCCTGTGTCTCCCCAGGAATCACAATCTGTTAACCTGTGCCCAGGGGAGAGTTTGGTATCCGAATCTCAAATCCCTCAACCTGAAGGCCTGGCTCTTGAGGAGTTAGAGTTTGCTGACCTACACCTTTCTCAAGATGTACTCAAAATCTAGACAGCTTCTAGGAAGCCTTCCACCAGGGCTACTTATAATTCTAAATGGAAAAGGTTTTCCATATGGTGCTCTGGGAAGCAAGCTTGATAACAAGGGGGGGCAAAAGAGTAAAAATAGGAGTGGTGTATAGACCCCCTGCCCTGGCGGAGGAGCTGGAGGACAGTCTGGTGGCAGATGTTAGGAGACACTGCAGACTGGGCAGAGGAAAGGTGGTGGTGGTAGGGGACTTAAACATGCCAGGAACAGACTGGGAGACTATGACATCCTCTGTGGCCAGGGAACAGAGGTTGTTGGATGTCTTTCAAGACGCATTCCTAAAGCAGCAGGTGAGGGAACCGACCAGGGAGGCACGGGTACTGGATGTGGTCCTGGCAGACAGTGACCAGATTGGGGGCCTGGAGGTAAGGGACCCATTGGCGGGGAGTGACCATGCCACGGTCTGGTTCTGCCTGGGCCTAGGAGGGGTAGAAGGCTGCACAAAGACGGAAGTAACCGACTTCAGGGGGGCGGATTTTAAGGAAATGGGAAGGATCCTTAAGGAGCATTTGGATGGGATTGGGTCAGACATGGACGCTGATAGTAGGTGGGAAATCATCAGGAGAGGGGTGCAGAATGCTACCAGCACCTGTGCAAGAGTAAGACGAAAATGCGGTAGGGCCCAAAAACACTGTTGGTGGACCAGGGAGGTCCAGGAGGTGGTGCGGGGAAAGAAACCAGCCTATAAGAAATTCAAGTGCTCAAGGAGTGAAAGGGATCGAGGGGAGTACGAGCTGATGGCTAGAAGGGCCACTAGAGTGGTGAGGGCGGCTAAGGCAAGGAAGGAGCAGAACCTGGCCAGGGAAATTAGGAGAGGGAAAAGGGGTTCTTTAGATACATTGGGGAAAGACGAAGGGTGAAGGGGCAGATTAGCAGGATTAAATCAGGGGAGAGATGGGCACAAGACCCGGGGGAGCAGGCTGAGGTACTAAATGAGTACATCACCAGGGAAAATGGGGATGCTGCATCATACAGGGGAGGAGACAGAGATAATGAGGAGGGGGGGACCCTTACTGATCGGCAGGTCTGGGGAGAGGGGGAGGCATCACTGGCAGGTGGGGGAGGGCTAAGCAGGAGAAGAGGTACCAGAAGTGGAAATCACAGCAGAGAGAGGAGGGAAGCCCTCAGCTCCCTTAAGACGGAGAAAGCACCGGGGCCGGATAAAAAACATCCGAGAGTACTGAAGGAACTTGCAGATGTCCTGGCGAAACCCCTGGCAGAGCTTTTCATCATCTCTCTGAGGACAGGGTGGGTGCCCCAAGACTGGAAGGTGGCGCATGTAGTGCCTATCCACAAGGGGGATCAAGGAGGTGGCAGAGGAACTACAGGCCTGTCAGCCTGACATCGGTGGTGGGCAAGGTGATGGAGGGCATTGTCAAGGAGAGGCTAGGGGGACCTGGATAAGTCAGGGTGCCTGGACGATAGACAGCATGGATTCATCCCAGGAAATCGTGTCAGACAAACCTGGTGGAGTTCTATGACTGGGTGACAAGTGCCTTGGACCTGGGTAGCCCAGTGGATGTCCTCTTTCTAGACTTCAGCAAGGCATTTGACTCTGTTCCTCACATGGGCCTGTTGGATAAGCTAGAGAAATGGGGTGGAAACCAGATGATCAGATGGATAGGCAATTAGCTCCAGGACCGGACCCAGAGGGTCATAGTTGGTGGGATAGTCTCATCCCCAAGGAGGGTCATTAGTGGGGTCCCACAGGATCAGTCCTTGGGCCCTTCTGTTCAACGCCTATGTATCTGACATAAGGACAGGAATCAGGAGTGAGATGAGTCTCTTTGCAGATGACTCTGAAACTGGGGCGTGTGGTGGATGGGGAGGAGGGGAGGGTGGCCCTGCAGGGGACCTGGAGGCTCTGGAAAGATGGTCTAGAAAGTGGAAGCTGAAGTTAAATAGGAAATGCAAGGTACTCCACCTGGGGCCAGAAACCCAGGCCAAGTGTACACCTCGGGGGAAATACTACAAGTCTCAATGGCTGAGAGGGACCTGGGGGTGGTGGTGGATGTCAAGATGAACAACTCTAAGACTTGTAGGAGGGCAGCAGCCAAGGCCAACAGGATGCTGGGATGCATCGCTAGGGGGATCACCTCCAGAAGGAGGGATGTGATGCTCCCTCTGTATAACTGCTTGGTGAGGCCGCACCTGGAGTACTGCGTGCAGTTTTGGAGGCCACACTTAAAGAGGGACATTAACCTCCTGGAGAGGGTCCAGAGGAGGGCAACCAAAATGATTTGGGGCTTGGGGGACAGGACCTATGAGGAGAGGCTCGAATAGCTAAATATGTACACATTGGAAGAGAGAAGGGACCGGGGGGACATGATAGAGGTCTTCAGGTACATGAAGAGGGTAAATAGGGGAGGAACAGTCAGGGTGCTTCGAAGGAAGGAGGAAGGGGCCACTAGAGGGCATGGGTGGAAGCCGGAGGGGGGAAGATTCAGGGGAGAAAGGAGGAGGTGCTACTTCACTGAGAGGGTGGTAGAACCATGGAATGCACTACCTAGGGGGCTGGTGGAGGCAGAGACAGTGGAGGGGTTCAAGAGGAGGTGGGACAGGTACAGGGGAAGGGTTCTGGAAGCAAAATCCAATGCAGCAAGAATATCCGGAACTGGGAAGGGAGAAGCCAGAGAAGGCGAGGGGGACAGCAAGGTCAGCACCCAGGGTGGGGGCTGACCAAATGAGCAGACACGAAAGACCGTTAGGCCTATTCTGCTGGCATTTTAGTATGTTAGTATGTTAGTATATTTCCCCAGAATCTGCTGATTTGCCCACAGTCTTGGACTATATGGTCCATCTAAATACTTTGGGGCTGAGGCCAGCTACCATGAAAGTGCATTTGGCAGCTGTCTCTGCTTTTATTTCAGCAGGAAAGCCTTCTTCTCTTTCTGCTCAACCTGTATTCTCCAAGTTTTTCAAGGGATTGCTTCACACCAACCCTCCATTCAGGGACCCTGCTCCTGCCTGGGATCTTAATGTTTGCATTGCTCAGCTAATGCAACCCCCTTTGAGCCTTTGTCTTCAGCAGAGCTTAAGTACTTGACTTGGAAAACTGTGTTTCTAGTAGCCATCACTTCTGCCAGGCGCATAAGTGAATTACAAGCTTTGTCAGTGGAGCCTGATTTTATCCTTTCACAGAGATAAGGTAGTCCTCAGGACTAACAGGAAGTTCTTGCCTAAGGTGGTTTCAGATTTCCACCTTAATCAATCTATATCTCTTCCAGTGTTTCCCTGACCATTCCTCCTCTGACGAAAGGAGGCTGCACAGTTTAGATGTAAAGAGAGCCCTTAGTTACTACATAGAGCGTACCAAGGGTCACAGGTTTGACTCCCTCCAACTGCTCCTCACTTATGGTGAGGTTGGTAAAGGGAAACCTGCCACTAAAAGATCCATTGCCAGGTGGATTGTCTCTTGTATCCAATTTTGCTATCAAAAACTGAGTAAGGTTCTCCCTTCAGGCCTGAGGGCTCACTCTACCAGAGGTACAGCTGCGTCCCTAGCTGCGGTCAGGGACATCTCTATCTTAGAGATATGTCAAGCAGCTACCTGGAAAACAGTACACACTTTCACCAAGCATTACTCCCTGGACATCCAGGCTAGGAGGGATGCTCGGTTTGGCACAGCTGCGCTTCAGAGCCTATTTCCTAAGTAGGTTCTGTCCCTCCTCCATGGAGGTACTGCTGTGTAGTCTGCATATGTCATAATACAGCAAGACTTCATGTTGTTTGAAGAAAAATTACTCACCTTAGTAATGTTGTTTCTTCTAATGGAGTCTTGCCATATTATGACCTCCCCCCCTGCCTGCCCCTCTCAGAACCTCTGCTCTTGGGATGTGGGTGGGCAGTGCAGTGTTGGCACTTAATGATGCCCACCTTGTGTTTTTCACCCCTCCTTCTTGGGGTGTTTGGGTGTTGTATTTTATTTTATTTTCTGGGTCCCCTGACTTGAGTCTTGGTTTTAGGACCAGAAAAATGTGTTAATATTTTAGTAGCCAGTTGGCTAGTGTAGGTTTACAGCTTCCACACAGAACCTTAGTGAGTTTTTGCTCATAAAGATCTGACAGTTTCAGTTTGAAGAACAACATGCAGTTTGACAGTACTGCTACACTGTCTACCACTGTTCTACAACCTGCCTCTCTCCGCAGGGCTGGAGGTTCACCGCATCTCAATTCGGAAGACCTGTGCCCCTATGGGCCCAGAGGTCCCTTGAACTTACACTACTGCACCATATTTACCTGCTTCTGCGACCTGCTTCACCCTTCAGGTCTGGAGGTTCAACTACTTCTACTCCACACCTGCCTCGCCCAGCTTCAGGGCCTGGAGGTACGCATATGCTACTATAGCCCTGCCTGCCGACGTGTCTGCCAGCCTTAAGAGCTCCTTTCTACTATGGACTCATGTCTGGATTTGTTTAGCAGTATGTCAACAATTCCTTTCAATGCTTTTGCCATGCCGCTTCCGCTCCTATTATTTACTACTACACTTCTACCAGGACCTAAGTTGAGCCATCCGGAAGACTTTCAATCTCATGGGTTACGCCTCAACATTACTGTACTCTAACGCTCAAAGGCTTGGGTCCTGTTATGACACTACTTCATCTGATTCAGCCTTCATCAATTATTACCATCCATGTCTTTAGAAACACTTCAAGTCATGATTCGTCAGACTATTTTCACAAGTTTAATTCCAGCTGCTGTATCATTCTGGCTTCCGAAACGTGTATATCTACAGCGCTCTATATGCTATTCAATCACCATAAGAAAGCGCTTCAACGTATGTGCTATTTAAATTCTCTCAGTGCTCTCTGCTATATACCATATACATTCTACGCAATAGTACTACCCTGCCACTATGTCTGCATTTTACAGGTTCGATATTACTACTACTACTGCTGACCTATGTATAGGTCCACTTATATCCGCTATCTTCTATACTGCCTGCATCGCCCTTCCAGGGCCTAGAAGTTCATGAAAGACTGTCTCACCTATTCTACGACCTGCTTCGTCCCTCAGGGCCTGGAGGTCCATCTATTTTATATCTACCTATTCGCACCAAGAGCTATTTCAATTCACTTACTTGTCACCCACTCCAGACCGTAAAGTTCCTACTGCTCTGCCCTTACCAGAGTGCACAACCTACGTCTAGCTCCTATACTTCATCACCAAGGCCTTCATTTACATGCTTGCCAAGCAGAACATGAACCACCTGTCCTTTTACTCTGGACTTGGACACATAGCCTTGGTTACTAATTCTCCTCAGAGAGAAGACTTCCTCGCCTATTGGAGCGTTTCACCTATGCACCTTCAACGTTTCTAATTATCATCATCCATGGATTCCAATCTACTATCATTTCTATCTGGACATGGATTCTCAGACTAGGAGTTACTAGAAGGATGCTGCTATGTTCACCCATACTTCAGTTCAGTACTTTATTCAGTTTTTCGCTTCACTAGATCGGGATCTACAACACTGGAATTCTAGCTGGTAACTTAAAAATTGTTACTTAGGATTACTCTCCTTAAGTATGCCCAGATGGATGGGCAGGTCAGTCGCCATGGGTCCTCAGAGGTTTCCCCCAAGGGTGTTTTTCCTCTCCTGCATGCTACTGGTCACAGTCTCCGGAGTTGGAGGAGATAATCGTATAATATTATTAATTCTTTTGAGGGGGGGGGTCTCATACTACTCAACTAAGCCTTCTTCCGGAGGTGGAATACAGAGAAAGGCCAAAACATCAAGTCATAACAAGTTACTCACTAGTCTAAGCATCTAAACACCTTGTACCTACCTTCCAGTTCACATGTACTATAATCACTGACTTGCTCATGTCCATGGTGAAGTTTCTAAGCACTAATCATTTCATAAGACTAAAACCTCATAAGCATTGCCCCACTTACTTATCTGGCCTCTGTATCCAAGCTACCTACATCATTCAGCTCAGGATGTAGCATAAGTACTGCGCTATGAACCACATATAACAGTAGATCTTCAAGAGAAGCTTTTGCAGCAGGTAACACAAGTAGGACTGATGCCACCTGGCGGCAGTTCCCGGCAATTTTTTCTTCCAGCAGTACTGAAGTGGGAACGCTCCCCGCCGTAGTCGGCTCCACCCCCGACATCACCCTATATATGGGAGGAGTTCCCCATGTGTTCCGGTTCTCGTACGCGCCCCCGTCAGGCAGAGAGATGGTAACAGGCTATAGTCAGAAATTATGATCCAAACTTTTTCCTCACAACAGAGAAAGGGCCAGCCTGGAAAAGGCCTGATCCCTGGGGGAAGGAGGGCGGGAAATACACCTGCTGCAAGAGCTTCTCTTGAAGATCTACTGTTACGGTAAGTTCTTACGTAACTGTACTATCTTTCTTTGTGAGGAAGCTCTTGCAGCAGGTAACACAAGTAGGACCGATTCCAAAGCAGTATAAACCTTTAACAACCCCTGGGAGGGGGAAGAGTATGGAAAGGAACAGGAAGAACAGGAACAGAGAGGGTCCCTCAGGAAACCAGGCCCTGCAAGACTGAGGCCAAAACTTGCTTTGCATCTGGAAATGATGTCGAGGCTGTAATGCCTGACGAAGGTATGAACAGAACTCCTGGTAGGGGCAGCACAAATATCAGCTGCAGGTACCTGCTTCAGTGCTGCAAAGGAAGCAGCAACTGCCCTGGTAGAATGAGCTCTAACTGGCCACGGGGTAGAACTGTTATGTTTCTGATAACAGAAAGTAATGCAATGAACCAACCAGCGTGACAGCATCTGTTTGGTGACTGGGAGACCCAAGGACCTCTGAACAAAGGATATAAAGAGTTGATCAGATTTCCTGTCCCCTTTGGTCTTGGCCAGGTAACATCAGAGAGCTCTGTGGACATCCAAGGAGAGAAGCAAGGCTTCCCCCCATTTGAATGCTCCAGGTAATAGACCGGAAGCTGAACGGATCTCTGAAACCACCTTCAGTAGGAACTTCAGGCAAAGGTCAACCCTACCCTTATGGAAGACAAGGTAGTGTTCTTTACATATGAAGGCTTGAAGCTCTGAAATGTGCCTCACTGAAGTAATAGCTATCAAAGCAGAGTTTTTCAGGATGAAACAAGCTCAGCCTCCATAGCCGGTTCGGGGAAAGCTTCCCTAGGACTAAAAGGAGCTCCCAAGGGGGTAGAGGATCCCAGATGGGAGGTCTGATATCCAGAATACCTCACAGGAAGGCTTTAGAAACCTTCATCTGAGCCACCGTCTGTTCCAGCCCTGGCAAGTGATAAGCGGAGATGGATGCCAGGTGTACTTTGATGGAGTAGTAACTGAGACCTGATTCTGAAAAGGAAAGCAGGTATTCTAAAATGGAGTTAACCACAGAGACCAGGGGGTCCACCCTCTTGGCTGTGGCCCAGATACAGAAACATTTCCACTTCATAATGTAAGGGGCCCTGGTGGCAGGCTTATGTGCCTCAATCAGAACTTGCACTACCTGATCAAACACACCAAATCTGGCTTTAGCTAGGTCCTGAGGAGCCAGGCATGCAGGTGAAGAGAGTGCAGATTCAGATGGATCAGGGACCTGCTGTCCTGGGACAGAAGATGAAAGGAGAGTGGAAGAGGCAGCAGAGGCTCTGCCACTAAGCTCTGAAGCAAAGGAAACCAAATCTGATGAGGCCACAGCTGAGTGATCAGAATGAGGGTGGACAGTTCTGGGTGTGCCATGAGGAGAACCTTCTGCAAGAGCGGGAAGGGAGGAAATGCATAGAGAAACCTCGCTTTTCAGGAGAGGGACAACACGTCTTGCCAAAAAATTTCAGGTTCTGGACCTAGCGAGCAGAAACTGGGCAGTTTTGCATTGAATTGTGACATGAAGAGATCCAGCTCTGGCATCCTCCACCGGCAGAAGATTTGATCTGTGACTTCTTGAAGCAGCTCCCATTAAGTGAGCCTGTGACTTTGCCCTACTGAGTGCATCGGCTAACACATTTTGTTCCCCTGGAACATGTACTGCCGATAACATGAGATGATGCTCCAGAGCCCAATCGCACACCCGCATGGCTTCTCTGCAGAGGGAATACGAGTGTGTACCACCCTGTTTGTTAATGCAGAACATCACCAAAGTGTTGCCCATCTGGACCAATAGGTGGCCCGGCACTAGGACTGAGACCAGGGCTTGAAAGGCATAAAGGACCGCTCTCAGCTCCAGAATGTTGATATGCAGATCTTCCTCTATTGGGGACCAAGAGCCTTAAGTGCAATGTGCCCCCAAATGGGCGCCCCATCCTGAGGATGACATGTCCGTGGTCAGAATTTGGGTAGGCGCCCCTGTATGGAAGGGGACACCCAGCAGCAAATTTGTTGATGACATCCACCAGCATAATTCCCATCAGATTGGCTCCAAGATCCAGATCGAGGTGTCCATGCTGTCTAGTGTTTGATCCCACTGAACTCTTAATGACCACTGAGTGGTTCTCATGCGTAGTCATGCCAGAGGGACCGAAACTATGGTGGCTGCCATGTGCCCTAACAGCCTGAGGAGGAGGAGCCTTGCAGGGACTTGTAAGGCTGTAGAGATTTGGTACACCAGGACCTGAATCCGATCTGCTCTGTCGGAGGGAAGAAACACTTTCCCAAGGGTGGTATACAGAAGAGCTCCAATGAACTGGAGGTTCTGGGATGGGAGAAGTTGAGACTTGTCCCTGTTAACCATGATCCCCAAGTGCTCAAACAGTGAGATGGAGTCCCTGATGGTTTACAATAGGTGGGACCTGGACGGAGCCAGGAGGAGCCAGTCATCTAGATAAGGGAACATGAAGTGGCACCGTCTCCGCGGTGCCATGGCAACCACTCTCAGGCACTTGGTGAATACCCTGGGGGCTGAAGAGAAGGACTCTGAACTGATAGTCCTTGTCTTTGAACCTGAGCCTCAGAAATCTTCAATGATCTGTGGCGATAAAGATATGGAAGTAGGTGTCTTGCATGTCCAAGGACAACAGCCAGTCTCCCAACGAAATGAGGTGCAGGAGAGTGGGGAGGGAGACCATATGGAATCTCCGGTAGAATATCCATTGGTTCATAACACTGAGGTCCAGAATAGGCCTGAGGTCTCCCAACTTCTTCGGGACTAGGAAGAAGTGGGAAGAACCTTCTCGCCGGGCTGGGGTACTGGCTCGACGCATGTTGTCCAAAAGGGATAAAATCTCCCTTCTGATCAGCACCTGGTGTTTCCTGGGATAATGAGAGGGGGGTGATGATCTGTCCGCTGGAATGACGTCAAAATCGATGGAGTGCCCGAACTCCACGAGCTCGAGGACCCACTGGTCAGAGGTCACTTGACTCCAGGTATCTGCATAGAGGGAAAAGCAACCTCTGACAGGCTCCCCTGTGAGGTGTCTAGGGAAGGAGGGTGGCCTGGATAGTCAGGCGGTGGGAGGGGTAGGAAGGGCAGCAGTGGCTGCCTTGGTCTGTCTAGAGGAGGAGGCAGAGGATCCTTTGGCTCTACCCCTTCGACTGAAGCTGCCTCACTGCGAGTATGGCTAGAAGTGAGGTTACTGAGGCTGATGTCCCCCATGGCAATGAAAATTGGGCTTTCAAGGTCACCCCTGTTTCGGGCGGTACATGGACTGCATAGTTCAGATGGCCTTGCAGGTGACGATCTTCTCCATGTCCTCGCTGAACAGAATGGAGCCCTTGAAGGGAGCATCCAGAATAATCGCCTGGACATCTGGATCAAACCCAGAAACTCAAAGCCAAGCATGGCATCAGAGGCAAATGCCAGTGGCAGCCACCCTTGAAGAGGTGTCCGCAGGAGTCATAGGTGACCTCAGAACATGGGTACCCATGTCTTAGCTGGTCTGAAACAGTTTTGCAAGCTCTGCCCACTGAGGGCAATCGGCATGCTTTACAATGTCCAATCCCTGTTCCCAAAGAACGTTTTGAAATTGGACCATGTGGGTCAGGAAATTGAGACTCCTGATACTGCAGGTGGCAGCAGAGTACACCTTGCACCCCATGGAATCCAGCTGCTTTGACTGTCTGTCAGGCGGCTGGGTGCTCAGGTGTTTGGGCCTCTGTGAATGGTCCTGAGCTGCTGAAATCACCGAGTCTGCTGCGGGTGGTATGGCCAAGAAGGGTGATCCTTAGGGGCCCAGTAGAGCTGATGAGCCTTCTTGGGCATGGCAGAGGAGAAGTGTGGGGGCTTCCAGGTCATGAATGTGACATCCTCAAAGGTGTCAACCATGGAGGGATGACCACCGACTTCTGGTCTTTTTGGTGGAGGTATTTAGCCAGCCGCAGTCGCTCAGGATCCAGGGTCTCATTGTCCCAGTTCATGTTAAGCGGGGGGTATTCTAATCTACTATAAGAATCATCTTAATGTGTCTATGGTGACTCATCAATAGTCCTCCCTGTCTTCATGCGAGCTGCTTCACTCTGTATTGTTACTTGGAAATACTAAGAAGCTGCATGTTGTATGCGCATACAGTCCCACCAAGGATGGTCTGCCTGGGCTTACCCACCTCCCGGATACCATTGATCCCAATGTTGGGGATAATGAGCTTCTGATCCTGGGTGATGTGAACTTAAACTGGAGTGGAGGCAATTCCAAGCAGTTTGAGCCTCTGCTCGTGAGTCTTGCCCTGACTCAGCATATCCAGGAGCCCACTAAATGGTCCGTAAATGGTGGCACTAGCTCCCTACTGGACTGGGTCCTATCTAATCATCCTGAGAGGATCAGTTCTGCTGGTACCCTACCTGACTCCGTCTCAGATCATGCCCCGGTGTTCTGTGTGTGGAAAATCTCCCCACTAAAAATTTCTCATAAAATCATTCATGTAAGAGATTTCTCCAGGTTTGATTTGGGGTAATTTCATGAAGATCTGAGGTTCACTGACTGGTCGGGGTGCTTAGCGCCCATGACCCCTCTACTGCTGTCACCCAGTTTCTCACTACTATTGGTGCCTGCAGGACAAGCATGCCCCCTTTATCTGGTGGAGAGTAAGGGATCTGCCACAAAATGGTTGCATGGGAGCCTCTTAGCCTTCATGCAGGCTAGAGACAAGTGTTGGGCCCACTTCAAGGGTATGTTGGATCAGTCCATCTTTCAGTAGTATAGGAGGCTCAGAAATAAGTGAATACTGTAAGTCTGCCCTGCTTAGCTCTCCTAGGGACCCACGAAGTTTCTGGAGGAACATTAAAAACATTGTCAGTGGCTCCTTCAAATGTGGGGTATCTGATATGACCATTGGTGGGTCTAGCTGTAATAATCCACTTACAATTGCTAATGCTGTTAATTCCCACTTTTCGGACTTGTCCGTGCTTACCTCCCTTTTCCCTGCTGGAGGGAATGTCAGTGACCCTTTGGCCTCCTCCCCTCAGGAGATCCACTCCTCCCGTCCATTATTTTATCTCAGAGCTATGTCTGTCATAGAGATGCAGAGACTTCTCTCTGGTCTCTCCCCACACTCTTGTGATGGCCATGATAACATGGAGCCCAAGCTTCTGAAGCTAGGTGCCCCTCATTGCCTTCCCAATGGCGATATCTTCAACTTGTCCCTTGCCCTTGGTGTTATCCCAGACATTTGGAAGATGGCGAGGATTGTCCCTGTTCTGAAGCAGGGCAACCCTAAGGTCCTGGACAACTACCAGCCAATTGCCATCCTACTGGCTATCAGCAAACTCCTAGAGAAAGTTGTGGCTGAACAACTTATGGTGTACATTCAGGCCCATGAATTGCTGTTCCCTGTGCAGCATGGTTTTCGAAAAGGGTATAGCACATCCATGGCCCTTGTTTCTGTCTCCTCTAGCATCAGGGTGACCATGGACTAGGGCAAGCTCTATGGGGCCATATTCATTGACCTATCCAAGGCCTTTGACCTTGTGGATCACGCATTACTTCGCTTGCAGATGTGGTCCCTTGGCCTGTCCCCTCCTGTCCTGGATTGGCTGAGAAATTACCTCCAGGGTAGACTACAACTGACCAAATTCAACAAGGTCCTCTCTGACACCACACCGGTGACCTGTGGTGTCCCCCAGGGTTCAGTTCTGGGGCCCCTTCTTCTTCTATATACATTAACAACCTCCCAGCCACTGCTTCAAACTGTATTGCCACCCTTTATGCGGATGATCTGGTTATCCTTATACATTCCTGGGACATTGGGGTTCTCAACCTTTGGCTGAGTGAGGACTTCAAGAATATTCAGTCTTGTGTAACATCTCACAAGCTGGTCCTCAACCTAAAAAACCTTAGGAAATGCTTTTTATGTCGTCAGCCAAGATCAAGTCCTTCCCTACCCCTCCGTGTGTCAATGGTGTGGATGGTGCTCCCCTCCTAGCCACAGATTCCATTAAATACCGAGGTGACGCTTGACCCTCAACTTGACCTGGTTTGTCATATCCTAAATGTTTGCAGAACTGTAAACTGTAAACTGGGTCCTGCCTACAGGGCAAAGAAAAATTTGACGTCTGCTGCTCATCTGGCATTGGCCAGAGGTGTGCTTCTTCCTTCACTCAGCTATGGCCTGCTTCTATTTGCTCACACCTCCAAGGTCCGACTCACTTGGTGGAACACGACCTTCAATAACATCTGTCGCTTTGCCCTGGCTGCCCCTAGGCTCACTCATCATTGTGAATTATATGACAAACTTGGATGCTTTCCCCTGCCAATCACATGAACTTTGGGTTGGGCTGTTTTGTGGGCAAGGTGATCAGAACCGACACCCCTCTGGGGCTGGCGCAGGTACTCAAGCCTGCCGACACCTCCTCCTACTTCCTCAGGTCTCGGGGTCCTGGGGTGCTCAAAGTTTCCTACAACCATACCCTAATGGGGGATAGAGACTTCGCTACGTATGGTCTGAGGCTATGGAATGCCCTTCCTGTCCAGGTTCATTCCTTCCCTTCCCTTCCCTTCCTTTCCCACCTGTGCCTCCGGAATTCTCTGTGTGAACACCTGAAGCTGGCCTCCATGTGTGGGTGTCCTAAGCCACCATAGCCAGTCCCAGGTCTCCAAATTGGACTCACATAGCCATGGGGTCCCTCCTGTTGGCTTTAATGATGCTGACTACTGTCCTTTACCCTATGATGTATGCGATTGCTTGTTTATCTGTTCAGAAATTATCTGTCATGTGGCTCTGATTAAGGGTTACTCATACAATGTAATTTATGCATTGTTCATTGCTCCTGCCATTGTATGACTAAGTCAATTTATTCTGTATGTATATATGTATTTTACCTGTGACAAAGTCTGTTTATTCAGTATGTGTGTGTATATATATATATATTTTACCTATCACTGCTTACTGTAGACTAACTATGCTCATCTGGCTCCTTTGTGACTCTGCACATTGGCCTACTTGTTGTTATGTTTCCTGTTTTGAATCTGTATTTTCATTGTACTCTTCCGGGTCGTACCTGAAAACAGGTATATAACTTGTCCAGTGTACCTACCTGGTCAAGAAAAGCTAAAAAAATAAATAAATAAATGTGCTTCATCACCTCCATGAAGCTGGGTTCATCTAGAGGATTTTGGGTGTTCCTACATGTCCCCTAAATCCAGATCAATGTCAGAGTCCACACGAGAAGTGTTGGAGCTTACATAGGAGTCCAAGGTCAAAGAGGATGGGGGCCTGTGTCGTCTCTTCTCATGCTTCTTGTCCGGAGAGGGAGAGCAGGAGGAAATGCTGGCCGTGCTTCTCTTACATCTCTTGTCTTATGTTTCTTGGGTGCTGGCTCCTTTCCTGCCTCTTGGTTAGATGGCTCGGAGGCATCAGGCACTGGAACTGGAGTGGGTATGGGAGGAGGTGCCCCTGCTGGGAGATCATGCTTAACCATGTCTCAGCAGTGGGAGAAGAGCTTCTTGACCTGTGAAAGGTTCAATTTAGGGGAAATAGGTGCATGGGGAGGAGAAGCACTGGAGCCTGTACTAGCGCCGGCTCCGTCATCAGGGGGTGCCAGGATCGGGTCTGAACCCTTGTCGCTGGTGTCGGTGGGCACCGGCGTAGGCCTAAGGAGTGGCATCGGAGGGGCATCAGCTTCCCCATCATCAAGCTCCGACATCACGTGGACCAGTGACTGTGGCGAGGGGTCTCAGAACTGACATCTGGAGGAGCCGGGGTGGCCGACGTCCGAAGGACTTTGACTGGCGGCAGGATGGCCTTCACCAGTGTGATGGTTGGAGAGGCTATGGGCAGACGTTGCTCTGGCATCCGCTTGTCATTAGAGCCAGACGGGTGTTCCTCAGAGGCATGAGCCTTGGGACGGTCGGACTTATGCTTAGAGGATTTTTTGACCAAGCATCGGTCAGCCGCCAGAGACGGGCGCTGGTCTGGATCCTTAGATTTCGGTGGCAAGGATGAGGCCCTGCCACTGAAAGATGCACAGGCCTTGCTAGACTCTCGGGAGTTGACCTTGGAGAAGGAGGCCAAGCGGGAGGAGGACTTACCTGCACCTGGCGAGAGAGCCTTCTTGGTGGGTGAATGCACCTTCAGAGGTTGGGGTGGTCCCTGAGGACTTGGCCGTGGTAGATACCCTGGATGATTTGATGGTCTTGAGGTGGGAATCATGCTCCAATGACCCAGACTTCGAGCCAGAGGACCTGGGCCCAGAGTGGGACCGCTCTTTCTCCTGGTGCTTCTGATGTTTGTGGTGCTTGTGGGTGGGAGGATAGATTCCCCTGAAGACAAGGCATGTTCCATCGTGGCCAGTTTAGACTCTGCTAAATAGGTGGAAAGAGATTTCTGACGCTTGATACGTGTTCGGGAGTTGAACGCCTGGCAATGGGGATAGGCGCCAGTGCCATAGTCGGGCCCAAGGCAGAAAAGACAAGCTGAATGGCCATTCTTAGTGGGGTATTTGTCACCCACTGGCACACTTGTTGACTTGCCCCTTGAAAAAAGATGAGAGATTCAAAAAACTATGATTGAAACAGTGGAGAAGCAAGGAGAGTGATCGGCACTGCGAGCGGTAACTGAAGGCAAACTAACCCTAACCGTGTGACGTTTTCACACTTTCAGCGCAGAAATGCGTGGTCGCTGAGGGAAATCATTGTTCGGGACAGATAAAGAAAATCACACTGACACTGTTCATGATCGGAGGTCCCAAAATGCCTGTGTTAACAATCTGCTGTAAAAAAATCCTCAAACTAGTTACATTATGGGTGTGCGTTGCACAGTTCTTACACACGCTCATGACTTCACCAGTTTTTTTAAGATTTTCAGCAGATTTTCAACATTGCCATTTTTACAACTCCTCATGAACAGTACCGCTGTCATTTTTGACATCCTGTTCAGAATGTGTTTTTGCACCTGTGGTGTCAAATACCATAGTCGCTGTGCAAAAGCAGTTTTCGGCTAACAAACTGATATTGCCACTGTTCATGAGGTAGGGGTCACAAAAAAACCATGTTGAAAATTTGGAGTGAAAATACTAACGAATGCCTGAGGCGTTAGGGTTTCCGACCATAACGCCCCACCCTGTAGAGAATGACAGGCATCAGGGGTGTGACTTGGGATTCTTGCCTGTAATGCTAATACCATTCCACCCCCACCCACACCCTGCAGCCAGTGAGAGGCATCAAGATGTGCCTAGGACTCTTCGGGCCCAAACTTCACCCCATTCTCCTATACCGCACCCATCTCACCGTATACCCTGATGGAATGGGGTGCGCATAAGGGCCAAAGACCCCAAGGCACACCGTGACACTTGTCAGTGTCTGCAGGGTAGGGTGTGGTGAAATGGCATGGTCGTTATGCCTGATGACCCAAAGGCACACCCAATGCCTGTCACTCTCTGCAGGGTGGTGGTGGGGTTGGCTTCAGTTCAATACTTCGCTGCCATTCCTATTATGCAGCTCTGTAACTTCTACATGACCAATGCCAATGCCAGCAAGCAAACATTCGGCATTGACAAATGCTTGTTTTATGTTGGCTCGCACTTGTGCACGAGTCAACATATTGCAGTAGTAGCAGATTTGGAGGTGCGGTCACTATGGGCAAATGCAGGGCACACATCAGTGGGTGCGTCCCTCATTCCCCAATAAGGCAGCATGCAGGCGCCACACCAGCAATACGGAATATGGCTACCAGACCTAAGAAAAGGTCCGCTGCAATGAGAAGCAAGCTTCTCATTGCAGCGGCACAACTACACCTCCTGGACGTAAACATGGTGGCACTGACGGCCACCACCCAACTTCAGGGTGCCTAATCCTGCCACATGCCCTGACCCACTTCATTTACCATGGGGAGCCCACCCCCATTGGCATATGACCCTCCCAGTGTGTGTCCAAGGGGTGCCCAGTCCCCTCGGCATCTTGCGCTCCCCTCCCCAACAGTCTTTCATTGCAGACGGGGGGCCCAATCTCCGTCGGCTGCAGTCCCCCCTTCCCTGTTTATTTTGCCGATGGGGGAGCCCACTCCCTGTTGGCATAATGTCTCCCCCCCATCTGTTGTGTGCCGAAGGGGTGCCCAATCCCCCTCAGCTCTTGCCCCACCCTTTCATATGGTGAAGCCGACAGGTGCCCAATCCTCTGTCAGCTACAGTACCAAAACAATCAGATGGCTTGCTGGGAGCCCACTCAAGAGTGCCAAATGTCTCTGAAAAAAAATGTCCTGCGATGTTCCCCCTTTTTTTCGCCTGTAAAACAGAAAACAGTCCATTGCGGTCTCCCTGCCCCTTCCCCAACCGCACCCACCCTCTGCGCACCCTGCCTCCCCACCCCCACCCTATACTTACCTCCGAGTCGGGTGCGACGATCTTCTGTGGACCAGGAACACGTCTGCACTCTTCAAAGTCAGCCGAGAACTGAAGAAATGCCGGTAAGCTGTATAATGGCATAAATAGGGTTTTTTCAACTTTGGTGCATATCTCAAGCATTTTTGGGAATTTTTACACCAAATTTTCAACATGGGGTTATTGGCACCCCTCCTCATGAATTCTGTCACTGTCATGGTTGTATTCGGTCCTGAAAAAGGTGATTTCGCAGTCACGTGCAGAATCACCTTTCAGGACTGATTAATGAAATGACAGTGCCACTGTTCATGAAGGGGGCTCTAAAAAGCCTATGTCGCAAATTTGGTGGAAAAAATCCCAAAAATGGAAGTTTTACGAGCATACGTGCGCAGTTTCCACGCACGCTCATAACTTCGTGAATTTGTAATATTTTCACTTCAGATTTTCAAAGTTGGCATTTTTCCACACCTCCTTATGAACAGTACAGCTGTCATGTTACAAATCCTGGCCGAAATGTGTTTTTGCAGTCAGTGCAGTCACTGCGCAAAATCAGTTTTCAGGACAGTTTGAGGAAATGACGGTGACACTGTTCATGAGCAGAGGTCCTAAAATGCCTATGTTGAAAATTTGGTGACGAAAGTCTATAAAATGACTGTGTTACAAGCATGCGTTGTGCAATTTTCACGCACCATTGTAGCGTTGCAAATTTGCAATATTTTCATGCCAGATGTTCAACACTCACATTTTTTCATATCTCCTTATGAACAGTATAGCTGTCATTTTTCATATCCTTCCCAAAATGTGTTTTTGCACCTGTGGCGCACAATGGCATGATCGCTGTGGGAAATCAACTTTTGGTACAAATTAACAAAATCACAGTGCCACCGTTCATGAGGTTAGGTCTCAAAATGCCTATGATGAAAATGTGGTTAAAAAAATACCCAAACTAATTGACTTATGGATGTGTGTTGTACAGCTTCTATGCATGCTCATGACTTCGCCAATTTTTCATATTTTCACTCCAGATTTTCAATGTTGCCATTTTTTTAAACCTCCTCATGAACAATACAGTTGTCATTTTTTACATCCTGCCCAAAATGTGTTTTCGGACTTGTGTTGCCAAATGGCTTAGCCGCTGTGTAAAACCACCTTTCGGCTAACAAACTGATAGTGCCGCTCCTCATGAGGTGGGGTCACAAAAAGCCCATGTTGAAAATTTGGAGTGAAAATACCAACACATGCCTACGGCGTTAGGGTTTCCAACTGTAACACCCCACCCTGTGCAGACTGACAGGCGTCAGGGGTGTGACTTGGGATGATCATCGGTAATGCTCCTATTCCACCCCCAGCCCCACCCTGCAGCCAGTGACAGACATTGTGGTGTGCCTTGGAGTGTTCGGCCACAAAGTTCACCCCATTCTCCTATACTGCACCCACCTCATTGTATTTCCTTATGGAATGGGGTAAGTATAATGCCCAAAGACCCCAAAGCACACCACAACACTTGTCAGTGTCTACAGGGTAGGGTGTGGTAAAATGCCATGAGCGTTATAGCTGACGACCCAAAGGCACACCCCAATGCCTGTCAGTCTCTGCGGGGCGTTGGGGTGGGGTTGGCGCCACTACTTCACTGCCATTCCTATTATGCATCTCTAACTCCAGCACTACCAATGCCAATGCCAGCGAGACAACATTCAGCATTGACAAATGCTTGTTAGATTAGCAGGAAACTGTAGACTCAAAGATTCTCAGATCTCTTAATGTGGTTTGAATAGCGCCAAAGCTTCTCGGTGCGATCTTGTGGCAAAGCTTAAACTTGGGAACAGGGGAATCTTCACACCTTTGTCTGATGTTACAGGTCCTTGTTGTCTTGCAGCTTCTAGGATTTTATCCCGGTCTTGTGAGTTGGCAAGGATCACCAGCAGCGTCTTAGCTTGCTCTGATTATTCTAGAACCCTACGGGGGGGGGGGTAATTCTATATGCCTTCAGGATGGTGGTGGGAGGGGATTGCAGTGCTGCACTAACTGACCTTTTTTTTCTAATTCAGATTATCCCCCTCCAAAGATTCCAGCATCCCCACAATTCTGAGGTTTGTTAGCCAGATAATTTTCCACATTTTCCAATCTAAAACGTAAGATCAGGCCTGATGTAGCTGTCAGTGATTTTCCTGCCATTCCAACCACCTTCTTTGCCTTGTTCACTGCCTATGTAAACTGTGTGTCTACCACCTATTTGTCAAGCAATATTAGCTATCCATCCTTCACTTCTGTCGGCTGAAATACATCTTGCAAGGCTGGTTCAGTGAGAAGCATTTCCGCTGCAACTGCTCCTTTCACTCTGATGCCCAACAGACCACTCTGCTGACTTTTCTTGCTGCCTCCGTCTGCTGTCTGTTTACACAGATTTTCCATCTTCTATCTTGCAATGTCAAATGAAACCCAGTAACAGGCACTATTTCACTGACTTCTTGTGAATCTTTTGCTGAAAGTTAATATATAACTTTTTTAAACCAATGAGTTAAAGGAGTCTTACTTGACGCTCGAGCTGTTCATGTCCAGCAACATTGGTAGCTGGCCACATCCTCTTGTCTGTATTTCTATATCACAATGTCTCTCCAGGGCCCCCTTATTTATTTTCCCAGTGGGCCCCTCGTACCAGTTTTCCAGAATGGCCTCCAGCACCACAGTCCTATCCTGACAGTTTCTTTTTCATATCTTTTATTTTTTAGCATATATGATCACTGCTGAATACTTGTTATGCCAACGTTTCATGACCTTTTTTCATTACTTTCTTGGGGTACTACTGGCAAAATTCTAGAATATAGAATATATGTTAAGTATTTACATATTATACAAATAGACAGGAGAGATTTTTTTTTAGAGTTTAAGTATATAACATGAAGACTAAAACCTAATGTATTTTAGAATACAGTCCCCACTTGCATACTTTGTCACCCTGAGCAAGTCATTTAAGTGTCAATGGCTCAGCAGGTAGCACACTCACCTCTGAGGCCGGCAGATCAGAAGGCTGTGGGTTCTAGCCCCACACCAGGCACTTGGGTTAATATCCCAATACTGACACTGCAGTGCAGCATGAGGGTGGGGTGTTGCACTCCTGAGGTGCCGTCTTTCGGATGAGATGTTAAACCGAGGTCCCATCTGCCTGTTCTGGTGGTAGTTCAGGTGGATGTTAAAGATCCCATGGCACTTCTCGAAATGAGATGGGGAATTTACCTGGTGCCCTGGCCAGATTTCCTCCCATTCACTAAAATACCACCCACAGCTTAATCTGGTTCAAAGTCAGTTACCATTCATCTGTATCCCACTCCCCCGGGTTGTGCCTGAAAATAGGCAGAATTTGTCTAGTGCACTTACCCGCGGTCAACAAAAACTAAATACATTTAACTTCCTTGTGCTCCCAGGTTGCACTTGTAAACAAGCTTTCAGCCTAGAGTGTCTCTCCTAGTAAAATAAAGGTAAAAAAAAAAGAATACTAATTTTTGGCTTAAATCAAATAAGTGAATCATCTAACTAGATCTGTGAATCATTTAACTAGATATGTTAAATGCAACTGTGTTTATATATTGTAGAACTTAGCCTGTACCACCCAGAGAGAGAGAGGGATGAAATAAGGTAATAAAATGTTAGCAGAGCAAGTAGTTGGCAGTGATTATACATACTACACATTAAAATATTTTTTTTACAGCCCTGTTAGTGGCCATGCCTCCATCTTTCTGGTCTCCTCAGCCCAATCACCCAGCTTCTCTTGAACTTACTCTTACCTTCACTCTACTGCTGCCCCATGGCGGGGAGAGTGAGTTCCCTAACTCCTCCCAGAGACGGATCCACATGCTGGCAGTGGGTCAAGTCACCAATTCAGGGCTTACAGGAGGCCTGTAACCATCCTGCGGTTGGCCAGATATTTCCTCTTCTTTTGGTTGCCATGCCTGCAGGGCGCAGGCAGCTCAGGTGCACATGTGCACATATGAAAGTGTGCATACTGGCACCAGCTAGCACCCTCCTTCCCTGACGCTGTTCTGACTGCACTGCCCCATGCAGTCACCGAGCTGGCAGTACCACAGTGGAGCCAGTTGCCCTGTCTCTCAGGCTGTTGGTTAACTAGGATCTGCAGCTTATCCTGTAGGTAGGAAATGGGCAGACTAGGTGGGCCAAGCAGTCCTTATCTGCCATCAAAGTCTATATTTCTATGTTTCTATGTTCTGCTGGGACCCTCGGTCCTCCCCCCCCCCAATGTCCATGGGTCACTTCTGAGCCCTGATCGCTGGCGTCATGAGCCATAGTGCCACCACTGCACTGATGGACTGAGCTAAAATTAAAAGGTGTTGAAAACAAACTGGTGAGTGGGTGAGTCCTGATTTTGAACTGGACAAAAATCAGTGACAAATGACCCAAACTGGGGACAGAGTATCGTCTTGAGTAGCAGCTGCAACATGTGGCTTGGTGTGTGGCAAGCATCTTCTGAAGGAGAGTTAGATGGTAACACAAATATCTGACATTATTTTATGTTTCAAATTGTAACTCATGAGTCAATGAAAGAAATTCCAAATTTAGGAAGGACCATGAAAAAGTACAGTTACATAAGAACTTACCGTAATGGAAAGGCGGATGCACGTAGTTATATGGGGGAAGAGCTCCTCCCCCACAACCTACTTAAACTTGCGGTTTACAACTGCTTTGCTTAGAGTGAGTCACACTCGCTGCTGGTCCATGGCTGCTCGCTTTTGCTTGCTCTTGTGCTTTGCCCCCCCCCCCCTTTGTTCTGTCTGTTTTTCGTTTCATTTTTTTGTGGGTTCCCTGACTCCCTTCCCCTTGTTTTCTGTTTCTTCCATCCGTGTGTTTTCTCTTTTTTGGGGGGGAGGGGTTATGGCTCATTCTCTGACTGCTGCCTTAATCCCTGTTTTTCACTCTTACCTCTGTCTCCGTTCCCCTCGTGCACCTCCACATTTACCTTGCTGTCTCTCCTCTCCTTTCCTTCCTTCTCGAGCAGCCCTGGCTCCATGCACCAGTCCATCACCACCTTCAATCTCCTTCTCTGCCATTATCGGCTTGGAACATCCTATCCTGTACGCCGCCACCACTCAGTTCCATAAAGCCTGCTGCCACGACTATCTTATTGCCTGCTTCTTGGCATTAGCATACTTGCTGCTAACCTCTCTACTTGCTTCATTACACTTTAATTTGCCTGGCAACTTGGACTGTTCACCTAATGAAGTGACCGCAACGTATATTTCTACCCCTGACACCGCGCAGCTGCCTGCCATTTACCATAATGCTCTTCTTGACTTAATTTGGACATGCGATTCACACAGCACAACCTACACGCTCACTCGGGCAGCACATCCAGGAACTGCACATAAGCTATCACCTACTGTTTCTCCATGAGAAGAACATGACATGTTTATCATTTAAAGCCATCTCGTGGGCTCTGATTAGCAACATCTAGTTTCAATCCTACTTTTGAACTTACATTTAGACCTCATGATAGTCTGATTACTCTAGTGTTCCGACTACCTGTTCTAATGTATATGGCTTTTAAATTGATTCTCTATTGCTGCAACCCTGAGATGGCTAAGATTCCGTGGACCACTACTTATTTGTGATTATTGCTGTTATCTTCTGAATAAGTCCAAGTCCCCTGCTACACACTGCGCCTCTGCGATGCATGCTGTGTCAGGCAGCCTCCTTGGCAGAACCTCCGGTCTGCTTAGCCTACCTCTGGGGCCCTAGCATACCTTACTCATTCCCCTTTTTATTGGCCTATGTAGGGTTCAGTCACTTCTCCCTGCCATGTGCGGACCTAGCCTAGCAAGCATACACTGCTCTTACTACCCTGCATGTAGGTTTGTGCTCCTGCTAGCCTTGTGGGGCCTAGCCGCTCTTACTCCTTCCTTCGCTGACCTACGTGTGGTCTAGCCATTCTCATACCTACATACAGGCCTTGCTGCTTCCTTGCTTTTGGTCTCTGGACTCCCGCCATGTACTTCAGCCTTAAGCCACATCACTGCGTCCAGCACCCACTCCGATCCTTCCTACCTACCACCATCCTAACTTATCCAGCAAAATTGGGCATTCCAAGATGTTTGTTTTCTGTCATGCTTTGAGTTCTGGATGTTAACTCACCTTGCTTGTTCCCACCTCTCCATCTGTTCAGGACCATCTATGCTCCCCTGTGGATCATCTACCGGACTATGTCTCAGGAAGTTACATCACTATGCCTGGATGCTTACCATGCTACTTCACTCCAGTTATTACTGCTCCTACCTGCACCTGCTAGCCTTCATGGGGTTTAGCAGCTACTCTCTATTTACCCTACCAGATGACCTACGTGGGGTCCAGCAATGCATGGTAGCCTTCATGGGCTTAGCTGCTAATATCTACTCACTGGCTGGCTGACCTACGTGTGGTCCAGCCAAGCCTGCTGGCCTTCGTCGAGTTTAGTCTCCACTCTACTTACCTATCGGCTGACTTACAATGATCTAGCTGCCATGCTAACCTTCATGGGGTTTAGCTGCCACCCCATTCTTTCATTACTTTTCAAGACTGGATGCAGTGCCAGTTATTCCTCACCTTCAGTCGTAATACTCGGATCCTGGACCTTGCAGCCCTCACCTTGCTGCTCACACTTATTTCCATTTGTCAAAGATACATTTCTTCCTTCCATTGGATTTAATTCTGGATTAGATCGGATATTCACTTCGATTCCTAGGATGCTTCTTACCATACCAGTTCAAATTCCTTTGGAAGTTACTACTACTGTTTCATAATGCTTTACTTATCATAGCTGAAGCTTAAGACATAGATCTACAACAGTTTTAGGATGCTTATTTCCTCTGGTCGAGTTGCCAACTCGTCCACCCAGGTCTCTTCATTGCATACTTTACCATCCTCAATCATCAGGAAACAACAGTTTCAAACAACATGAAGTCTTGCTATATTATGACGTATGCAGTTTGTCCCAGCCTTAGAACTGCTCCGGAGGTGAAAGAGTTAACTTCCATGCCAGGCATGGAATCTTGAGCGAGCTCGCTGAAAACTCTGTTTGTTGTTCTTCAAACTGAAACTGTCAGATTCTTACTCCCCTCACTGAACAGTCGCTCCGGAGATTCCTCCTACTGCTCGGTTCATTTCTCGTTAAAAAGTGTTATTTCGTTTTTAAACCGCAATTATATTTATTTTAACCGCAGCCGGTCAGTTCAAGCTCTGTCTGTGGTATCGTAAGTAACAGATAGGTTTTACATTCTCTGTGTGGAACTTGCTAACGTTGTTATCGGTTCGGTTTGAACCGATCAGGTTGTTGTTAAAACTTATTAAATTACATTTAGAGTGCGGTTCCTGGTTCTTATCGGTTCTAAAAAAAATGGATTTCATTACGTTTTTTCCACGACCTGTGACACGGTTGGGAACCGATAAGGGTGTCTTGCTTGGCGATTTGCCGGAAAAGGGCAAGTTTTTGGTTAGGCTGGCATTATGTCTGAGAAACCCAAAAGAAAAACCGGCCTATTGGTTTCAGCACTGTAGTGTTTGTGGGGAAGCCTTTGCCAAGGCTGACCCACACACCACATGTGTTTATTGTCTGGGGTTTGACCACCTCAATGCAGACTGTCAGATTTGCAAGAATTTCCCTGCAGCTACCCTGGATAAGAGAGTTGGTAGGCTCAGGGAACGAGAGTCCAAAAAGTCCGCTGACCCGGATGGCCAGTCCGGTTCGGTGCCAACCGAACCAGAGGGAGTGCCCTCTGACCAGGGCGATTCTTCCTCAGGCAAACGAAGAGCTGACTTGGAGGAGCCAGTTCCAGCAAAGAGGACTAGAAAATCAGCAGGTGTGGAGCCAAAATTTCCTTCTCCAACCGCTGCAGATAGCCAAAGTGATCCAAATTGTCCAGTCACTTTCCCCGGTTCTGTCTGAACCGCCACCATCAGGTAAACGGTCGGTTCAGTCGGTTCCACTGGTTTAAGAATATGATATAGAGGAATTTTATGAATTGGAGGAGGGGCAGGAGGATTATGAAGAGAGTGAATGTGATTTTGAAAGTCTGGATGTGCCCATTGAACCGGACATCTCCCCAGACAGACCTTCAGGAGTGTCTCCCCCTAGGCTTTCTGAGTCTCTCTCATTTTCTGTTTTATAAAAAGTTGTTGAAACCCTCCAGCTCCCTTTGGAAGAAGCTGTGGATGAACAGGAGGAGCCTGACTATGTGGAAATGATAGATATCCCAGAGTCCAGGAGATTGTCTATTCCTTTACATAAATCTTTTAGGAAACAGACAATAACAATTTTAAAAGCTCCTAATTCTTTACCTCCTGTGGATAAAAAGATAGACAGGAGGTACACATTCTCAGGCCCTGATACGGAGTTCCTTTCACAACAATGCAGCCATGTAGGGGTAGTGCAGGCTGCAGCCTGTGATAAGGCACATACTCCCTTGGCTTCACACCCCCCCTCTTACAAGGACTCCAGGAGGATTAATGCCATGGCAAAGAAACAATACATGACAGCATCCTTGGGACTCAGACAGGCAAATTATATGGCCTATGTTGCAAGATACCAGAAATCCAGATGGGATACTGTTATGGCTTTAGCAAAACAGGTCCCTGGACAGCTTGCCAAGGAGCTGGAACAGGTGGCTGCTGATGGTATTGAGGCATCCAAGGTGCAATTCCATGCTGCAGTGGACTCTAATGATATATCTTCAAGAGTCATGGCTACATCTGTGGCTTTTCGTAGAATGGCTTGGCTCAGGTGTACTAGCCTGTCACAGGATACCCAGGCTAAGGCCATGGATTTTCCTGTTGTGGGTAATTCTCTGTTTGGGGAGCAGACAGAGAATTACATGAAGAAAATGGATGAGTATAGGACCACTTATAGGAGTGCAAAGGCCAAGGTGAGGCAAGCCACTCCTCAGAGGCAGCCTTCCAGGGGCAGGGGCAGGCCTTTTCACAGGCCTTTTTACCAAGCCCAGGCCTCCTCTTCAGCTTATGCCCAGAGGGGGTTCTTCAGAGGGAGAGGCAGACGGGCACGAGCAGGCCTGCCCCACCCCTCAGCCTAAAGCCCCACAAACAGGCACCCTGATGGGATGCCCAGGGCCGATTCTCCATTACCTGGGCAGGCTGGCTTACTTCGTCCAGGACTGGGAGTCTTTAACATCAGACAAGTGGGTCCTGGAAGTAGTAAGCCAGGGACTGGTTCTCAGCTTCAAAAAATTTCCAAAGATGAGAACCAGATCTTTTCCACCTGCAAATCCATTAGAGGCTCTTGCTTTGGAAACAGAAGTCTCAATCCTCCTGGCTCTCAGAGCTGTAGAAAGGGTTCCTCCCCTACACCAGGCAAAGGACTGTACTCCAGGTACTTCCTTATACCAAAAAAGACAGGAGAATGGTGGCCATCCTGGATCTAAGATACCTAAACAAGCACCTTTAAAACCAAAATTCAAGATGGTGACTCTGGGAATTATTTTACCCTCCTAAGGCCAGGGACTGGCTAGCGTCCCTGGACCTCAAGGATGCCTACTTCCATGTTCTCATCAGAAGCTCCCACCAAAAGTACCTCAGATTCGAACTGCCCTCAGGCCATTACCAGTTCAGAGCAATGCCCTTCGGCCATACCTCTGCCCCAAGGGTATTCACAAAATGCCTGGCAGTAGCAGTTGCTCACTTAAGAAGGCAAAAGATTGCCATCTTTCCTTACCTGGACGACTGGCTCATAGTGGGTCAGTCTCCAGACCAAGTCAAATCACACCTTCAGGTTACCCAGCAGCTGCTTACATCTCTAGGTTTTCTTCTCAATCTTCCAAAGTCAGTTCTAGAGCATGTCCAGCTTCTCACCTTCATAGGTGCAGAACTGGACACAAAGCAGGCCAGAGCTTTCCTTCCTCTAGAAAGAGTAAAGACCCTGGTGGCTCTGGCCTCCTCTTTCACTTTGCAGGTCTCTCGACCAGCAAGGCACTTTCTACAGATCCTAGGGCACATGGCTGCTTCCACAGCTGTAGTGCAAGGAGCAAGATTTCAGATGAGGGACATTCAGTTCCATTTGAGAGCCTTCTGGTCTCAAAGGAGAGATCCTCTAACCAAATTGATCCCAGTAACTCGAACCTGATCCAGGCCCTGCAGTGCTGGCAGGATCAGAGCAATCTGAGACAGGGGGATCCTTTCATCCCTCAATCTCACTCCTTGACCCTTACTACAGATGTGTCCTCTTAGGATGGGGAGCTCATGGGCACTCACCACCCAGGGATTGTGGCCCCTCAGGAATCTCTGCTCCACATCAATCTGTTGGAACTCAGAGCTGTTTTTCTAGCACTTCAGGTTTTTTCTGCATCTGTTCAGAACAAAGTGGTACAGGTCAGAACAGACAACACCACTACAATGTGGTACATCAACTAGCAAGGGGGCACTCGGTCTTCGGCCTTGTGCACCGAGGCAATGAAGTTGTGGTCTCTGGCTTATTCCCTGAACACCTCCCTCATGGCAGTTCACCTCCCAGGCAAGGACAATGTCCTGGCAGATGCTCTCAGCAGGATTTCCTAGGGCCATCACGAATGGTCACTGGATCCCCTAGTACTGGGGTTAGTATTTGCCATGGGGCACCCTCAGATAGATCTTTTGCAGCCCCAGACAATCACCAACTTCCGCTTTTTGTTGCAGACCCCAGTGTTGGGCTCAGTCCTCTGGATGCCTTCCTTCTCGATTGGGAAGGAAGTTCCTTCATGCCTTCCCCTTCCCTCTCTTGTTCAAGGTGCTAGTCAAAATCAGATCTCAACCTTGCAAGATGATTCTGATTGCTCCAGATTGGGCCAGACAGCCCTGGTATCCACTCCTTCTGTCCTTAGCAGTCCACCTTCCCTGTGTCTCCCCAGGAATCACAATCTGTTAACCTGTGCCCAGGGAGAGTTTGGTATCCGAATCTCAAATCCTCAACCTGAAGGCCTGGCTCTTGAGGAGTTAGAGTTTGCTGACCTACACCTTTCTCAAGATGTACTCAAATCTAGAAAGCTTCTAGGAGCCTTCCACCAGGGCTACTTATAATTCTAAATGGAAAAGGTTTTCCATATGGTGCTCTGGGAAGCAAGCTTGATAACAAGGGGGCAAAGAGTAAAAATAGGAGTGGTGTATAGACCCCTGCCCTGGCGGAGGAGCTGGAGGACAGTCTGGTGGCAGATGTTAGGAGACACTGCAGACTGGGCAGAGGAAAGGTGGTGGTGGTAGGGGACTTAAACATGCCAGGAACAGACTGGGAGACTATGACATCCTCTGTGGCCAGGAACAGAGGTTGTTGGATGTCTTCAAGACGATTCCTAACGTAGCAGGTGAGGGAACCGACCAGGGAGGCACGGGTACTGGATGTGGTCCTGGCAGACAGTGACCAGATTGGGGGCCTGGAGGTAAGGGACCCATTGGTGGGGAGTGACCATGCCACGGTCTGGTTCTGCCTGGGCCTAGGAGGGGTAGAAGGCTGCACAAAGACGGAAGTAACTGACTTCAGGGGGGGATTTTAAGGAAATGGGAAGGATCCTTAGGAGCATTTGATGGGATTGTCAGACATGGACGCTGATAGTAGGTGGGAAATCATCAGGAGAGGGGTGCAGAATGCTACCAGCACCTGTGCAAGAGTAAGACTAAAATGCGGTAGGGCCTAAAACACTGTTGGTGGACCAGGGAGGTCCAGGAGGTGGTGCGGAGAAAGAAACCAGCCTATAAAGAAATTCAAGTGCTCAAGGAGTGAAAGGGATCGAGGGGGTCACAGGCTGATGGCTAGAAGGGCCACTAGAGTGGTGAGGGCGGCTAAGGCAAGGAAGGAGCAGAACCTGGCCAGGGAAATTAGGAGAGGGAAAAAGGGGTTCTTTAGATACATTGGGGAAAGACGAAGGGTGAAGGGGCAGATTAGCAGGATTAAATCAGGGGAGAGATGGGCACAAGACCCAGGGGAGCAGGCTGAGGTACTAAATGAGTACTTCAGCAGGGAAAATGGGGATGCTGCATCATACAGGGGAGGAGACAGAGATAATGAGGAGGGGGGGACCCACTGATCGGCAGGTCTGGGGAGAGGGGAGGCATCACTGGCAGGTGGGGGAGGGCTACAGGGAGAAGAGGTACCAGAAGTGGAAATCACAGTAGAGAGAGGAGGGAAGCCCTCAGCCCCTAAGACGGAGAAAGCACTGGCCGGATAAAAACATCCGAGAGTACTGAAGGAACTTGCAGATGTCCTGGCGAAACCCCTGGCAGAGCTTTTCATCATCTCTCTGAGGACAGGGTGGGTGCCCCAAGACTGGAAGGTGGCGATGTAGCCCTATCCACAAGGGGGATCAAGGGAGGTGGCAGGGAACTACAGGCCTGTCAGCCTGACATCAGTGGTGGGCAAGGTGATGGAGGGCATTGTCAAGGAGAGGCTAGGGGGACCTGGATAAGTCAGGGTGCCTGGACGATAGACAGCATGGATTCATCCCAGGGAAATCGTGTCAGACAAACCTGGTGGAGTTCTATGACTGGGTGACAAGTGCCTTGGACCTGGGTAGACCTGTGGATGTCCTCTTTCTAGACTTCAGCAAGGCATTTGACTCTGTTCTCACATGGGCCTGTTGGATAAGCTAGAGAAATGGGGGTGGAAACCAGATGATCAGATGGATAGGCAATTAGCTCCAGGACCGGACCCAGAGGATCGTAGTTGGTGGGATAGTCTCATCCCCAAGGAGGGTCATTAGTTGGGTCCCACAGGGATCAGTCCTTGGGCCCCTTCTGTTCAACGCCTATGTATCTGATATAAGGACAGGAATCAGAGGAGATGAGTCTCTTTGCAGATGACTCTGAAACTGGGGCGGTGGTGGATGGGGAGGAGGGGAGGGTGGCCCTGCAGGGGGACCTGGAGGCTCTGGAAAGATGGTCTAGAAAGTGGAAGCTGAAGTTAAATGTAGGGAAATGCAAGGTACTCCACCTGGGGGCCAGAAACCCAGGCCAAGTGTACACCCTCGGGGAAATACTACAAGTCTCAATGGCTGAGAGGGACCTGGGGTGGTGGTGGATGTCAAGATGAACAACTCTGAGACTTGTAGGAGGGCAGCAGCTGGCCAACAGGATGCTGGGATGCATCGCTAGGGGATCACTCCAGAAGGAGGGAAGTGATGCCCTCTGTATAACTGCTTGGTGAGGCCAGCACTGGAGTACTGCGGCAGTTTTGAGGTCACACTTAAAGAGGGACATTAACCTCCTGGAGAGGGTCCAGAGGAGGGCAACCAAAATGATTTGGGGCTTGGGGGACAGGACCTATGAGGAGAGGCTCGAATAGCTAAATATGTACACATTGGAAGAGAGAAGGGACCGGGGGGACATGATAGAGGTCTTCAGGTACATGAAGAGGGTAAATAGGGGAGGAACAGTCAGGGTGCTTCGAAGGAAGGAGGAAGGGGCCACTAGAGGGCATGGGTGGAAGCCGGAGGGGGGAAGATTCAGGGGAGAAAGGAGGAGGTGCTACTTCACTGAGAGGGTGGTGGAGCCATGGAATGCACTACCTAGGGGGCTGGTAGAGGCAGAGACAGTGGAGGGGTTCAAGAGGAGGTGGGACAGGTACAGGGGAAGGGTTCTGGAAGCAAAATCCAATGCAGCAATAATATCCGGAACTGGGAAGGGAGAAGCCAGAGAAGGCGAGGGGGACAGCAAGGTCAGCACCCAGGGTGGGGGCTGACCAAATGAGCAGACACGAAAGACCGTTAGGCCTATTCTGCTGGCATTTTAGTATGTTAGTATGTTAGTATATTTCCCCAGAATCTGCTGATTTGCCCACAGTCTTGGACTATATGGTCCATCTAAATACTTTGGGGCTGAGGCCAGCTACCAAGAAAGTGCATTTGGCAGCTGTCTCTGCTTTTATTTCAGCAGGAAAGCCTTCTTCTCTTTCTGCTCAACCTGTATTCTCCAAGTTTTTCAAGGGATTGCTTCACACCAACCCTCCATTCAGGGACCCTGCTCCTGCCTGGGATCTTAATGTTTGCATTGCTCAGCTAATGCAACCCCCTTTGAGCCTTTGTCTTCAGCAGAGCTTAAGTACTTGACTTGGAAAACTGTGTTTCTAGTAGCCATCACTTCTGCCAGGCGCATAAGTGAATTACAGGCTTTGTCAGTGGAGCCTGATTTTATCTCCTTTCACAGAGATAAGGTAGTCCTCAGGACTAACAGGAAGTTCTTGCCTAAGGTGGTTTCAGATTTCCACCTTAATCAATCTATATCTCTTCCAGTGTACTTCCCTGACCATTCCTCCTCTGACGAAAGGAGGCTACACAGTTTAGATGTAAAGAGAGCCCTTAGTTACTACATAGAGCGTACCAAGGGTCACAGGTTTGACTCCCTCCAACTGCTCCTCACTTATGGTGAGGTTGGTAAAGGGAAACCTGCCACTAAAAGATCCATTGCCAGGTGGATTGTCTCTTGTATCCAATTTTGCTATCAAAAACTGGGTAAGGTTCTCCCTTCAGGCCTGAGGGCTCACTCTACCAGAGCTACAGCTGCGTCCCTAGCTGCGGTCAGGGACATCTCTATCTTAGAGATATGTCAAGCAGCTACCTGGAAAACAGTACACACTTTCACCAAGCATTACTCCATGGACATCCAGGCTAGGAGGGATGCTCGGTTTGGCACAGCTGCGCTTCAGAGCCTATTTTCTAAGTAGGTTCTGTCCCTCCTCCATGGAGGTACTGCTGTGTAGTCTGCATATGTCATAATACAGCAAGACTTCATGTTGTTTGAAGAAAAAAATTACTCACCTTAGTAATGTTGTTTCTTCTAATGGAGTCTTGCTATATTATGACCTCCCCCCCTGCCTGCCCCTCTCAGAACCTCTGCTCTTGGGATGTGGGTGGCAGTGCAGTGTTGGCACTTAATGATGCCCACCTTTGTGTTTTCACCCTCCTTCTTGGGGTGTTTGGGTGTTGTATTTTATTTTATTTTCTGGGTCCCCTGACTTGAGTCTTGGTTTTAGGACCAGAAAAATGTGTTAATATTTTAGTAGCCAGTTGGCTAGTGTAGGTTTACAGCTTCCACACAGAACCTTAGTGAGTTTTTGCTCATAAAGATCTGACAGTTTCAGTTTGAAGAACAACATGCAGTTTGACAGTACTGCTACACTGTCTACCACTGTTCTACAACCTGCCTCGCTCCGCAGGGCTGGAGGTTCACCGCATCTCAATTCGGAAGACCTGCGCCCCTATGGGCCCAGAGGTCCCTTGAACTTACACTACTGCACCATATTTACCTGCTTCTGCGACCTGCTTCACCCTTCAGGTCTGGAGGTTCAACTACTTCTACTCCACACCTGCCTCGCCCAGCTTCAGGGCCTGGAGGTACGCATATGCTACTATAGCCCTGCCTGCCACCGTGTCTGCCAGCCTTAAGAGCTCCTTTCTACTATGGATTCATGTCTGGATTTGTTTAGCAGTATGTCATCAATTCCTTTCAATGCTTTTGCCATGCCGCCTGGCTCCTATTATTTACTACTACACTTCTACCAGGACCTAAGTTGAGCCATCCGGTAGACTTTCAATCTCATGGGTTACGCCAACATTACTGTACTCTAACGCTCAAGGCTTGGGTCCTGTTATGACACTACTTCATCTGATTCAGCCTTCATCAATTATTACCATCCATGTCTTTAGAACACTTCAAGTCATGATTCAGTCAGACTATTTTCACAAGTTTAATTCCAGCTGCTGTATCATTCTGGCTTCAGCGTGTATATCTACAGCGCTCTATATGCTATTCAATCACCATAAGAAAGCGCTTCAACGTATGTGCTATTTAAATTCTCTCAGTGCTCTCTGCTATATACCATATACATTCTACACTAAATACTACCCCTGCCACTATGTCTGCATTTTACAGGTTCATATTACTACTACTACTGCTGACCTATGTATAGGTCCACTTATATCCGCTATCTTCTATACTGCCTGCATCGCCCTTCCAGGGCCTAGAAGTTCATCAAAGACTGTCTCACCTATTCTACGACCTGCTTCATCCCTCAGGGCCTGGAGGTCCATCTATTTTATATCTACCTACTCGCACCAAGAGCTATTCCAATTCACTTACTTGTCACCCACTCCAGACCGTAAAGTTCCTACTGCTCTGCCCTTACCAGAGTGCACAACCTATGTCTAGCTCCTATACTTCATCACCAAGGCCTTCATTTACATGCTTGCCAAGCAGAACATGAACCACCTGTCCTTTTACTCTGGACTTGGACACATAGCCTTGGTTACTAATTCTCCTCAGAGAAGACTTCCTCGCCTATTGAGCGTTTCACCTATGCACCTTCAACGTTTCTATTATCATCATCCATGGATTCCAATCTACTATCATTTCTATCTGGACATGGATTCTCAGACTAGGAGTTACTAGAAGGATGCTGCTATGTTCACCCTTACTTCAGTTCAGTACTTTATTCAGTTTTCGCTTCACTAGATGGATCTACAACACTGGAATTCTAGCTGGTAACTTAAAAATTGTTACTTAGGATTACTTCTATTAAGTATGCCCAGATGGATGGGCAGGTCAGTCGCCATGGGTCCTCAGAGGTTTCCAAGGGTGTTTTTCCTCCTGCGTGCTACTGGTCACAGTCTCCGAGTTGGATGAGATAATCGTATAATATTATTAATTCTTTTGAGGGGGGTCTCATCCTACTCAACTAAGCCTTCTTCCTGAGTGGAATACAGAAAAGGCCAAAACATCAAGTCATAACAAGTTACTCACCAGTCTAAGCATCTAAACACCTTGTACCTACCTTCCAGTTCACATGTACTATAATCACTGACTTGCTCATGTCCATGGTGAAGTTTCTAAGCACTAATCATTTCATAAGACTAAAACCTCATAAGCATTGCCCCACTTACTTATCTGGCCTCTGTATCCAAGCTACCACATCATTCAGCTCAGGATGTAGCATAAGTACTGCGCTATGAACCACATATAACAGTAGATCTTCAAGAGAAGCTTTTGCAGCAGGTAACATAAGTAGGACTGATGCCACCTGGCGGCAGTTCCGGCAATTTTCTTCCAGCAGTACGAAGTGGGAGCGCTCCCCTTGTCGGCTCCACCCGACATCACCCTATATGGGAGGAGTTCCCCATGTGTTCCGGTTCTCGTCGCGCCCCGTCAGGCAGAGAGATGGTAACAGGCTATAGTCAGAAATTATGATCCAAACTTTTCTCACAACAGAGAAAAGGGCCAGCCTGAAAAGGCCTGATCCCTGGGGAAGGAGGCGGAATACTGCTGCAAGAGCTTCTCTGAAGATCTACTGTTACGGTAAGTTCTTACGTAACTGTACTATCTTTCTTTGTGAGGAAGCTCTTGCAGCAGGTAACACAAGTAGGACCGATTCCAAAGCAGTATAAACCTTTAACAACCCCTGGGAGGGGGAAGAGTATGGAAAGGAACAGGAAGAACAGGAACAGAGGACAGAACCTCAGGAAACCAGGCCCTGCAAGACTGAGGCCAAAACTTGCTCTGCATCTGGAAATGATGTCGAGGCTGTAATGCCTGACGAAGGTATGAACAGAACTCCAGGTAGGGGCAGCACAAATATCAGCTGCAGGTACCTGCTTCAGTGCCGCAAAGGAAGCAGCAACTGCCCTGGTAGAATGAGCTCTAACTGGCCACGGGGTAGAACTGTTATGTTTCTGATAACAGAAAGTAATGCAATGAACCAACCAGTGTGACAGCATCTGTTTGGTGACTGGGAGACCCAAGGACCTCTGAACAAAGGATATAAAGAGTTGATCAGATTTCCTGTCCCCTTTGGTCTTGGCCAGGTAACATCAGAGAGCTCTGTGGACATCCAAGGAGTGAAGCAAGGCTTCCCCCCATTTGAATGCTCCAGGTAATAGACCGGAAGCTGAACGGATCTCTGAAACCACCTTCAGTAGGAACTTCAGGCAAAGGTCAACCCTACCCTTATGGAAGACAAGGTAGTGTTCTTTACATATGAAGGCTTGAAGCTCTGAAATGTGCCTCACTGAAGTAATAGCTATCAAAAGCAGAGTTTTTCAGGATAGGAAACAAAGCTCAGCCTCCATAGCCGGTTCGAGGGGGGGAAGTAAGCTTCCCTAGGACTAAAAGGAGCTCCCAAGGGGGTAGAGGATCCCAGATGGGAGGTCTGATATGCAGAATACCTCACAGGAAGGCTTTAGAAACCTTCATCTGAGCCACCGTCTGTTCCAGCCCTGGCAAGTGATAAGCGGAGATGGATGCCAGGTGTACTTTGATGGAGTAGTAACTGAGACCTGATTCTGAAAAGGAAAGCAGGTATTCTAAAATGGAGTTAACCAGAGAGACCAGGGGTCCACCCTCTTGGCTGTGGCCCAGACAGAAACATTTCCACTTCATAATGTAAGGGCCCTGGTGGCGGGCTTATGCCTCAATCAGAACTTGCACTACCTGATCGAACACACCAAATCTGGCTTTAGCTAGGTCCTGAGGAGCCAGGCATGCAGGTGAAGAGAGTGCAGATTCAGATGGATCAGGGACCTGCTGTCCTGGGACAGAAGATGAAAGGAGAGGAAGAGGCAGCAGAGGCTCTGCCACTAAGCTCTGAAGCAAAGGAAACCAAATCTGATGAGGCCACAGCTGAGTGATCAGAATGAGGGTGGACAGTTCTGGTGTGCCATGAGGAGAACCTTCTGCAAGAGCGGAAGGGAGGAAATGCATAGAAACCTCCCTTTTCAGGAGAGGGACAACACGTCTTGCCAAAAAATTTCAGGTTCTGGACCTAGCGAGCAGAAACTGGGCAGTTTTGCATTGAATTGTGACATGAAGAGATCCAGCTCTGGCATCCTCCACCGGCAGAAGATTTGATCTGTGACTTCTTGAAGCAGCTCCCATTAAGTGAGCCTGTGACTTTGCCCTACTGAGTGCATCGGCTAACACATTTTGTTCCCCTGGAACATGTACTGCCGATAACATGAGATGATGCTCCAGAGCCCAATCGCACACCCGCATGGCTTCTCTGCAGAGGGAATACGAGTGTGTACCACCCTGTTTGTTAATGCAGAACATCACCAAAGTGTTGCCCATCTGGACCAATAGGTGGCCCGGCACTAGGACTGAGACCAGGGCTTGAAAGGCATAAAGGACCGCCTCGCTCCAGAATGTTGATATGCAGATCTTCCTCTATTGGGGACCAAGAGCCTTATGCAATGTGCCCCAAATGGGCGCCCCATCCTGAGGATGACATGTCCGTGGTCAGAATTTGGGTAGGCGCCCCTGTATGGAAGGGGACACCCAGCAGCAAATTTGTTGATGACATCCACCAGCATAATTCCCATCAGATTGGCTCCAAGATCCAGATCGAGGTGTCCATGCTGTCTAGTGTTTGATCCCACTGAACTCTTAATGACCACTGAGTGGTTCTCATGCGTAGTCATGCCAGAGGGACTGAAACTATGGTGGCTGCCATGTGCCCTAACAGCCTGAAGAGGAGTAGCCTTGCAGGGACTTGTAAGGCTGTAGAGATTTGGTACACCAGGACCTGAATCCGATCTGCTCTGTCGGAGGGAAGAAACACTTTCCCAAGGGTGGTATACAGAAGAGCTCCAATGAACTGGAGGTTCTGGGATGGGAGAAGTTGAGACTTGTCCCTGTTAACCATGATCCCCAAGTGCTGAAACAGTGAGATGGAGTCCCTGATGGTTTACAATAGGTGGGACCTGGACTGGAGCCAGGAGGAGCCAGTCATCTAGATAAGGGAACATGAAGTGGCACCGCTCCAAGGGGTGCCATGGCAACCACTCTCAGGCACTTGGTGAATACCCTGGGGCTGAAGAGAAGGACTTGAACTGATAGTCCTTGTCTTTGAACCTGAACCTCAGAAATCTTCAATGACCTGTGGTGATAAAGATATGGAAGTAGGTGTCTTGCATGTCCAAGGACAACAGCCAGTCTCCCAACGAAATGAGGTGCAGGAGAGTGGGGAGGGAGACCATATGGAATCTCCAGTAGGATATCCATTGGTTCATAACACTGAGGTCCAGAATAGGCCTGAGGTCTCCCAACTTCTTCGGGACTAGGAAGAAGTGGGAGAAGAGCCTTCTCTCGCTCGGCTGGGGGTACTGGCTCGATGGCGTTTTTGTCCAAAAGGGATAAAATCTCCCTTCTGATCAGCACCTGGTGTTCCCTGGGATAATGAGATGGGGGTGGTGATCTGTCCGCTGGAATGACGTCAAAATCGATGGAGTGCCCAAACTCCACGAGCTCGAGGACCCACTGGTCAGAGGTCACTTGACTCCAGGTATCTGCATAGAGGGAAAAGTGACCTCTGACAGGCTCCCCTGTGAGGTGTCTAGGGAAGGAGGGTGGCCTGGATAGTCAGGCGGTGGGAGGGGTAGGAAGGGCAGCAGTGGCTGCCTTGGTCTGTCTAGAGGAGGAGGCAGAGGATTCTTTGGCTCTACCCCTTCGACTGAAGCTGCCTCACTGCGAGTATGGCTAGAAGTGAGGTTACTGAGGCTGATGTCCCCCATGGCAATGAAAATTGGGCTTTCAAGGTCACCCCTGTTTCAGGCGGTACATGGACTGCATGGTTCAGATGGCCTTGCAGGTGACGATCTTCTCCGTGTCCTCGCTGAACAGAATGGAGCCCTTGAAGGGAGCATCCAGAATAATCGCCTGGACATCTGGATCAAACCCAGAAACTCAAAGCCAAGCATGGCATCAGAGGCAAATGCCAGTGGCAGCCACCCTTGAAGAGGTGTCCGCAGAGTCATAGGCTGACCTCAGAACATGGGTACCCATGTCTTAGCTGGTCTGAAACAGTTTTGCAAGCTCTGCCCACTGAGGGCAATCGAGCATGCTTTGCACAATGTCCAATCCCTGTTCCCAAAGAACATTTTGAAATTGGACCATGTGGGTCAGGAAATTGAGACTCCTGATACTGCAGGTGGCAGCAGAGTACACCTTGCACCCCATGGAATCCAGCTGCTTTGACTGTCTGTCAGGCGGCTGGGTGCTCAGGTGTTTGGGCCTCTGTGAATGGTCCTGAGCTGCTGAAATCACCGAGTCTGCTGCGGGTGGTATGGCCAAGAAGGGTGATCCTTAGGGGCCCAGTAGAGCTGATGAGCCTTCTTGGGCATGGCAGAGGAGAAGTGTGGGGCTTCCAGGTCATGAATGTGACATCCTCAAAGGTGTCAACCATGGGAGGATGACCACCGACTTTGGTCTTTGGGTGGAGTATTAGCCAGCCAGCATGATCGCTCAGGATCCAGGGTCTCATTGTCCCAGTTCATGTTAAGCGGGGTATTCTAATCTACTATAAGAATCATCTTAATGTGTCTATGGTGACTCATCAATAGTTCTCCCTGTCTTCATGTGAGCTGCTTCACTCTGTATTGTTACTTGGAAATACTAAGAAGCTGCATGTTGTATGCGCATACAGTCCCACCAAGGGTGGTCTGCCTGGGCTTACCCACCTCCCGGATACCATTGGTCCCAATATTGGGGATAATGAGCTTCTGATCCTGGGTGATGTGAACTTCGACTGGAGTGGAGGCAATTCCAAGCAGTTTGAGCCTCTGCTCGTGAGTCTTGCCCTGACTCAGCATATCCAGGAGCCCACTAGATGGTCCGTAAATGGTGGCACTAGCTCCCTACTGGACTGGGTCCTATCTAATCATCCTGAGAGGATCAGTTCTGCTGGTACCCTACCTGACTCCGTCTCAGATCATGCCCCGGTGTTCTGTGTGTGGAAAATCTCCCCACTAAAAATTTCTCATAAAATCATTCATGTAAGAGATTTCTCCAGGTTTGATTTGGGGTAATTTCATGAAGATCTGAGGTTCACTGACTGGTCGGGGTGCTTAGCGCCCATGACCCTCTACTGCTGTCACCCAGTTTCTCACTACTATTAGTGCCTGCAGGACAAGCATGCCCCCCTTATCTGGTGGAGAGTAAGGGATCTGCCACAAAATGGTTGCATGGGAGCCTCTTAGCC
Organism: Neoceratodus forsteri; assembly: GCA_016271365.2. Classification (NCBI taxonomy): domain Eukaryota; kingdom Metazoa; phylum Chordata; order Ceratodontiformes; family Ceratodontidae; genus Neoceratodus; species Neoceratodus forsteri. Next base: position 110,973,207 of record JADMNL010000031.1, on the reverse strand, counting down.
TTCATGCGGGCTAGAGACAAGTGTTGGGCCCACTTCAAGGGTATGTTGGATCAGTCCATCTTTCAGTAGTATAGGAGGCTCAGAAATAAGTGAATACTGTAAGTCTGCCCTGCTTAGCTCTCCTAGGGACCCACAAAGTTTCTGGAGGAACATTAAAAACATTGTCAGTGGCTCCTTCAAATGTGGGGTATCTGATATGACCATTGGTGGGTCTAGCTGTAATAATCCACTTACGATTGCTAATGCTGTTAATTCCCACTTTTCGGACTCGTCCGTGCTTACCTCCCTTTTCCCTGCTGGAGGGAATGTCAGTGACCCTTTGGCCTCCTCCCCTCAGGAGATCCACTCCTCCCGTCCATTATTTTATCTCAGAGCTATGTCTGTCATAGAGATGCAGAGACTTCTCTCTGGTCTCTCCCCACACTCTAGTGATGGCCATGATAACATGGAGCCCAAGCTTCTGAAGCTAGGTGCCCCCCTCATTGCCTTCCCAATGGCGCATATCTTCAACTTGTCCCTTGCCCTTGGTGTTATCCCAGACATTTGGAAGATGGCGAGGATTGTCCCTGTTCTGAAGCAGGGCAACCCTAAGGTCCTGGACAACTACCAGCCAATTGCCATCCTACTGGCTATCAGCAAACTCCTAGAGAAAGTTGTGGCTGAACAACTTATGGTGTACATTCAGGCCCATGAATTGCTGTTCCCTGTGCAGCATGGTTTTTGAAAAGGGTATAGCACATCCATGGCCCTTGTCTCTGTCTCCTCTAGCATCAGGGTGACCATGGACTAGGCAAGCTCTATGGGGCCATATTCATTGACCTATCCAAGGCCTTTGACCTTGTGGATCACGCATTACTTCGCTTGCAGATGTGGTCCCTTGGCCTGTCCCCTCCTGTCCTGGATTGGCTTAGAAATTACCTCCAGGGTAGACTACAACTGACCAAATTCAACAAGGTCCTCTCTGACACCACACCGGTGACCTGTGGTGTCCCCCAGGGTTCAGTTCTGGGGCCCCTTCTCTTCTCTATATACATTAACAACCTCCCAGCCACTACTTCAAACTGTATTGCCACCCTTTATGCGGATGATCTGGTTATCCTTATACATTCCTGGGACATTGGGGTTCTCAACCTTTGGCTGAGTGAGGACTTCAAGAATATTCAGTCTTGTGTAACATCTCACAAGCTGGTCCTCAACCTAAAAAACCTTAGGAAATGCTTTTTGGGTCATCAGCCAAGATCAAGTCCTTCCCTACCCCTCCGTGTGTCAATGGTGTGGATGGTGCTCCCCTCCTAGCCACAGATTCCATTAAATACCCTGAGGTGACGCTTGACCCTCAACTTGACCTGGGGTGTCATATCCTAAATGTTTGCAGAACTGTAAACTGTAAACTGGGTCCTGCCTACAGGGCAAAGAAAAATTTGACGTCTGCTGCTCATCTGGCATTGGCCAGAGGTATGCTTCTTCCTTCACTCAGCTATGGCCTGCTTCTATTTGCTCACACCTCAAGGTCCGACTCACTTGTTGGAACCGACCTTCAATAACATCTATTAACTTTGCCCTGGCTGCCCTAGGCTCACTCATCATTGTGAATTATATGACAAACTTGGATGGCTTTCCCCTGCCAATCACATGAACTTTGGGTTGGGCTGTTTTGTGGGCAAGGTGATCAGAACCGACACCCCTCTGGGGCTGGCGCAGGTACTCAAGCCTGCCGACACCTCCTCCTACTTCCTCAGGTCTCGGGGTCCTGGGGTGCTCAAAGTTTCCTACAACCATACCCTAATGGGGGATAGAGACTTCGCTACGTATGGTCTGAGGCTATGGAATGCCCTTCCTGCCCAGGTTCATTCCTTCCTTCCTTCCCTTCCTTTCCCACCTGTGCCTCCGGAATTCTCTGTGTGAACACCTGAAGCTGGCCTCCATGTGTGGTGTCCTAAGCCACCATAGCCAGTCCCAGGTCTCCAAATTGGACTCACATAGCCATGGGGTCCCTCCTGTTGGCTTTAATGATGCTGACTACTGTCCTTTACCCTATGATGTATGCGATTGCTTGTTTATCTGTTCAGAAATTATCTGTCATGTGGCTCTGATTAAGGGTTACTCATACAATGTAATTTATGCATTGTTCATTGCTCCTGCCATTGTATGACTAAGTCTATTTATTCTGTATGTGTATATATATATATATTTTACCTATCACTGCTTACTGTAGACTAACTATGCTCATCTGGCTCCTTTGTGACTCTGCACATTGCCCTACTTGTTGTTATGTTTCCTGTTTTGAATCTGTATTTTCATTGTACTCTTCCGGGTCGTACCTGAAAACAGGTATATAACTTGTCCAGTGTACCTACCTGGTCAAGAAAAGCTAAAAAAATAAATAAATAAATGTGCTTCATCACCTCCATGAAGCTGGGTTCATCTAGAGGGGAATTTGGGTGTTCCTACATGTCCCCTAAATCCAGATCAATGTCAGAGTCCACACGAGAAGTGTTGGAGCTTACATAGGAGTCCAAGGTCAAAGAGGATGGGGGCCTGTGTCGTCTCTTCTCATGCTTCATGTCCGGAGAGGGAGGGCAGGAGGAAATGCTGGCCCTGCTTCTCTTACATCTCTTGTCTTATGTTTCTTGGGTGCTGGCTCCTTTCCTGCCTCTTGGTTAGATGGCTCGGAGGCATCAGGCACTGGAACTGGAGTGGGTATGGGAGGAGGTGCCCTGCTGGGAGATCATGCTTAACCATGTCCCACCAGTGGGAGAAGAGCTTCTTGACCTGTGAAAGGTTCAATTTAGGGGAAATAGGTGCATGGGGAGGAGGAGCACTGGAGCCTGTACTAGCGCCGGCTCCGTCATCAGGGGGTGCCAGGGTCGGGTCTGAACCCTTGTCACTGGTGTCGGTGGGCACCGGCGTAGCCTAAGGAGCGGCATCGGAGGGGCATCAGCTTCCCCATCATCAAGCTCAGACATCACGTGGACCAGTGACTGTGGCGAGGGGTCTCAGAACTGACATCTGAGGAGCGGGGTGGCCGACGTCCGGGGACTTTGACTGGCGGCAGGATGGCCTTCACCAGTGTGATGGTTGGAGAGGCTATGGGCAGACGTTGCTCTGGCATCCGCTTGTCATTAGAGCCAGATGGTGTTCCTCAGAGGCATGAGCCTTGGGACGGTCGGACTTATGCTTAGAGGATTTTGACCAAGCATCGGTCAGCCGCCAGAGACGGGCGCTGGTCTGGATCCTTAGATTTCGGTTGCAAGGATGAGGCCCTGCCACTGAAAGATGCACAGGCCTTGCTAGACTCTCGGGAGTCGACCTTGGAGAAGGAGGCCAAGCGGGAGGAGGACTTATCTGCACCCAGCAAGAGAGCCTTCTTGGTGGGTGAATGCACCTTCAGAGGTTGGGGTGGTCCCTGAGGACTTGGCCGTGGTAGATCCCCTGGATGATTTGATGGTCGTGAGGTGGGAATCATGCCCCAATGACCCAGACTTCGAGCCAGAGGACCTGGGCCCAGAGTGGGACTACTCTTTCTCCTGGTGCTTCTGATGTTTGTGGTGCTTGTGGGTTGGAGGATAGATTCCCCTGAAGACAAGGCATGTTCCATCGTGGCCAGTTTAGACTCTGTTAAAAAGGTGGAAAGAGATTTCTGACGCTTGATACGTGTACTGGAGTTGAACGCCTGGCAATGGGGACAGGCGCCAGTGCCATAGTCGGGCCCAAGGCAGAAAAGACAAGCTGAATGGCCATCCTTAGTGGGGTATTTGTCACTCACTGGCACACTTGTTGACTTGCCCCTTGGAAAAAGATGAGAGATTCAAAAAACTATGATTGAAACAGTGGAGAAGCAAGGAGAGTGATCGGCACTGCGAGTGGTAACCGAAGGCAAACTAACCCTAACCGTGTGGCGGGAAAGAACTGGAGCATGTAGGAATCTCCTCCCTTATATAGGGTAACATCAGGGTTGGAGCCGACGTCGGTGGGGGGCGTTCCCACATCAGTACTGCTAGAAGAAAAAATTGCTGGGAAACGCCGCCAGGTGGCATTAGTCTTACTTGTGTTACCTGCTGCAAAAGCTTCCTCTCGAAGTAAGATAATTTGTTGTGAAATCAAGCACAGTTCAGCGGTTTGTGTTGGAGGCTTATGTGCTGTAGCCTCAAGCCATTCCACCAGATTTATCAGTAGCATTGCAAGAGGGAAGCAATGTGAAATAATGGATAGAGTTTGCAGTATTCAAACAGCACACTACCCACTCCTCACCCCTGTCTGCAGTTCTGTCTTATGAAAGGTTTGTCAAGGGAAGAGCAATGACTTAAAATTTGTTCAGAGGGTGGCCAAGATATCCGATTGCTTATAGAGATGGGAAGCCAAGCAGTTTTTAGTTAAACCCAAATTAGAGTGTGGGTAAGGGTCTGGCTTAACGAGCCAATGAAAAAAAAAACAAGCATTTGCCAATGCTGAAGGTTTGCTTGCTGGTATTAGCATTGGAATTGCAGGAGTTAGACAGATGCAGAGTAGGAATGGCCGTGAAGTATTGAACTTCACTCCAACTCCACCTCCACCCTGCAGAGATGGACAGGCATCAGGGTATGCGTTTGGGTTGTCGCCCATAATGTTCGTGCCATTTCACCTCATGCTATCCTGCAGACACCAACAAGTGTTGAGATATGCCTTCGGGTGTTCGGCTTTACAGTCACCCCACTCCATAAGGACATACGTTGAAATGGGTGCAATATAGAAGAATGGGATGAACTCTGGAGCCGAAGAATCCAAGGTACACCTAGATGCCTGTCACTGGCTGCAGGGTGGGGGTTGGAATGGCATGAGCATTACAGGCAGCAATCCAAAGGCACACTCCTGATGCCTGTCAATCTGTAAAAGGGTGGGACATTATGGTTAGAAACCCTAACGCCCCGGGTGTTTGTTGGTATTTGCACTACAGATTTTCAACATAGCTTTTTTGTGACCCCCACCTCATGAAAGCATTTGGGACCTCTTCTCATGAACAGTGGCACTGTGATTTTGTCAGTGTCCCAAACTTTGAGTTCCCACAGCGACCGTGCCATTGTGTGCCACATGTATGAAAACACAGATTGGGCAGGATGTGAAGAATGACAACTGTACCATTCATAGGAAGGTGTGAAGAGATGGCAGTGTTGAAAATCTGTAATGAAAATGTTAAAAATGCTGAAACTTCCGAGCGTACGTGGAAACTGTGCAATGCGTTTGCATAACACAGTCATTTACTGGCATTATTTCACTAAATTTTCAACATAGGCATTTTGTGACCTCTGCTCATGAACACTGTCAGTATGATTTTCTTAATCTGTCCTGAACATTGATTTCCCACAGCAACCGTGCTACAGTATTCTGCGCCAGATGTTTAAATGCATATTTTGGGCAGGATGTAAAAAAATGACAGCTGTACTGTTCCTAAGGAGGTGTGAAAAAATGCCAATGTTGAAAATCTGGTGTGGAAATACTACAAATCTGTGAAGTTACGAAGGTGTGTGGAAACTGCACAACGCACGCTTGTAACAGTCATTTTATGGACATTTGTCACCAAATTTTCAACATAGGCATTTTAGGACCTCTGCTCATGAATAGAGTCACTGTGATTTTACATACAAACATACATACGAACATACAAATTTGCCAGCAGAACAGACCAATCAGTCTATCTAAGTCTGCCCAAGTGTGCAGCTAGCACCCTAGACTGCAGCTGCCCCAGCCTTCTCCCCCTCAGTTCCTCCCTCGCGTGTACCAGCCAGTGCCCCCCTGACTCTTGCTTTGTCCCACTCCTTCTTAAAGCTATTGACTGTCCTACATGTTATCACCCTCTCTGGCAGCGCATTTCAACTAGACACCACCCTCTCAATGAAGTAGTGCCTCCTCGTTTCCCTCTTCCAGCCATAGTCCATGCCCCCTCATTTCTCTTCCACTCCTCAGTTTAAACACCCACTCAGTGCTAGGTTTATTTACCCCCTCAGGTATTTAAATGCTTCAGTCATATCCCCCCTCCTCTCCTCCAATGTGTACATGTTCAGCTCCTTCAGCCTAACTTCATATTCCTTTCCTTCCATCCCCTTGAACATTTTTGTTGCCCTCCTTTGCACCCCCTCCACTAACTTTATCTCTCTCCTCAGGTATGGCCTCCAGTATTGCACACAGTATTCCAGGTATGGTCTGACCAATGATCTGTAGTGAGGTAGGATAACATCCCTGTGTCTGGATGAGAACCCCCTTGTGATGCAGCCCAGCATCCCATTTGCCTTTGCTGCTGCTCTCCTGCACTGGGCTGACTTGTTCATGCTCCCGGTTACCAACACCCTTAGGTTGTTCTCCTCCTCTGTGATCCACAACCTCATCCCCCCTCAACCAATAGTCCCTCTTCTGGTTCTTAGCCTGGAGATGCATCACCTTACACTTCTTTGCGTTGAATCCTAGCTGCCACTTCACTGATCTGCCTCTAGTTTGGTTAGGTCCCCATGCAGTTTTTCCCCATCCGTCCTCTTCGTCCACCACCACCCCCAATTTGGTATCATCTGCGAACAGACTAACCCTGCTCCTGAGTCCGTGTGCTATATCAGAAATAGAGAGCCCAAATAGCACCAGGCCAGGCAGTGACCCCTGCAGCAACCCGCTTGTCACTGTTCTGGGTGCCGAGAGCTCCCCCCACACCATCATCCTGTGCACCCTTCCCTGTAACCAGTTCTTTATCCATTTAGTCAGTTTTTTCCCACCCCCACTGCCATCTGCTTCACCCCCAAGTCTCCCATGAGGGACTGTATCAAAGGTCTTACTGAAGTCCAAGTACAGGACATGTACTGCATGGCCCGTGTCCAACTCCCTTGTCACCCAGTCATAATACCCTATTACATTGGTTTGACAAGACCTCCCTGAGATGACCCTGTGTTGCCGTCCATCTTGGAGGCCATTACTCTTTAGGAATGCCACCAGCCTCTCCTTCAATATTGCCTCTATAAGCTTACCCACTATGGACATGAGACTGACCGGCAGATAATTTCATGGCTCCTCCTCCCTACGTCCACTCTTGTGTATGGGCACCACATGGGCCACCCTCCAGTCCTGGTGCACACACCCTGTTTCCAGGGAGGTGTTGAACAGATCTGCCAGTGGCTCAACCAACAGCTCCGCCATCTCCCCCCCAGCACCCTGGGATGGATGCCATCGGGATCTGTTGCCTTGTCCACTCTTACTACCCTTAGCCCCTCTAGCACCCTACTCCCTGCGATCACTTTGTCAGTCACCTCCTCCCCCCTTTCCCCACCCCCCAGCCCATGCTGGTAGTGGACCACCCTCTGCTTAGTGAAAACGGAGCAGAAGTGCTCATTTAGAATTTCTGCTTGCTCCTCCCCCTATCAACCCAACCCCCTCCCTGCTTTATCCCCACAATATGTTCCTCAAACTTCCTCTTTTCCCTGACATACCTAAAAAGTCCTTTCCCCCCTCCCTTTATGCCATGTGCTAACCTTAATTCCCTCGAAGCCTTAGCTTTTTTCACCCTCCTGGCCACCTCCCTTGACCAACTCCCACAAGCCTCCTTATCCTCTCCCTTCCCTGTTCTCCTGTACTTCTGGTATGCAACCCTCTTTGCCCTCACCCCCTTGCAGCAATTCCTTGTTCAGCCAGAATAGTTTCTTGGCTCTGCTCTTCTTACTCCTGGCCCTGGTGCAGGCTACTGTGGCCTCTGCTAGCCCAGTCTTTATGACTCCCCACTTCTGTTCTGCATCCATCCCCAGCCTTGTATTCTGGAGTCTCCCTTGCAGTATTGCTCACATCCTCCCAAAGTCCACCTTACTAAAGTCCACCACCTTAGTGTCCATGGCTCCTGTCTCCCTGCCCAGTGTGAGAATGAGCCACGCTATTTGGCGGTCACTACTCGGTAGTGGGCCATCCACCCTTGCCTCTCTCACCACCTCCTGATTCACCAGGACTAAGTTCCAGAGCCTTGTAGGCCCACTTACCAATTACATCAGAAGGCCATCCTGGAATGCAACAAGGAGCACCTGCTCCCTGATACTGCTTCTGGCCAGGGTACTCCAGTCAACCCCTGGTAGGTTAAAATCCCCCACTATGACCACACTCCCCCTTCTGCACACCCTCCTCATCTGCTCTGCCAACTCCCTATCCAGTTCCTCAGATTGGACTGGTGGTCTGTACACAACTCTCAGCCTCAGCTTTCTGCCCTTGGAGTCCAGGAGCTGCACCCAAAGTGCCTCTGTCCTCTCCTCGTCTCCCTCCCTCGTGCCTTATGCATTTGATCCCTTCCTTCACATAGAGTGCACCCCCCTCTCTTCCAACCCCCTGGTCTCTCTTGTATTGATAGATTGATTAAAAGTTTATTTGTTCACAGGAAATAACATTTGTTGGGACAAAATCCTGTTTACAACAAAGTCCTGCATGTAACTTCAAATACAATTAACATTTATCTAAACTAATACAAACATGGACACAAAATAAAATCATGCAATACATCCACACTTATTTAAAACACATACATAAAGAATTCAAACTGTCAAACAAATCATTTTTAAATTTAAAAAAATCTATATTTAATTTCTGTAGTTCAGACAATCTATTCCAACTTTGTGCTAGACTATTCTGGAGCATACTATCCCCTAATCTATTAAAACTTCTATACATTGGAATATTAGTTAATACATTCCTAGTCTTTATATAAATTTCGTTATTTGACTTTCTTTTTACTTGTTCATACAAAGGAAAATTATACTTTCTATGAATTATTTTATGACATATAATAAGCCAAAGATAGCTTCGTTTCGCTTCAGGTTGAAGCCAATTCAATTTATTATAAATAGAAACATAGAAACATAGACTTTGACGGCAGATAAGGACCGCTAGGCCCATCTAGTCTGCCCATTTCCCTACCTACAGGATAGGCCGCAGATCCTAGTTAACTTACAGCCTATTTCTTCCTACCCTCCACAAGAATTGCCTTATGTCTGTCCCATGCATTCTTGAATTCTCCCACAGTTTTAGACCCCACAACCTCCTCAGGAAGGCTGTTCCATGCATCCACTACCCTCTCTGTGAAATAATACTTCCTCACATTGCCCCTGAACCGCCCTCCTTCTATCTTTAAATTGTGTCCCCTTGTTCTTGCAAGTCTCTTTTTCTGAAAGATGCTACCCTCTTGGACTTTGTTGATTCCACTGAGGTACTTAAAAGTTTCTATCATGTCCCCCCTCTCCCTTCTTTCCTCAAGGGTATACATATTAAGCTCCTTTAGTCTCTCCTCATACAGCTTCTCTTGCAGACCCTACACCATTTTAGTTGCCCTCCTCTGGACTGCCTCTATCCTGTCTATGTCCTTGCGGAGATGGGGTCTCCAGATTATATTAATAAATAAATTATACAGTGATGCTTATTTTTAATATTCCCAGAAGCAAATTTTCCTATCCTATAATATGTTTGATTAACCAAATGTAATGCAGTTTTAGTTGAATTCATATAAATTATAGAGCCATACTCCAATATTGGTAACAACATCTGTTTTGCCAACCGCTCCTTTGCTGCCAGAGGTAAACTACCCGCAATTCTTCTAAGGGCCCCTAATCTCCTATTCACTTTATTTGTCTGAACTAATATATGTTCTATATATGTCATCCTAACATCTACTTGAAACCCCAAATACCTATATGTTAAAACATTTTCAATTTTTGCACCATCTTGTATATCCTGTATCCCAGGATTGCTAATCCCAGTCATGTTGCTCTGTGGCCCAAGTCTCTGTCACTGCAGCAATGTCCACCTTCCCCTCTGAAAGGAGCACCTGAAGCTCTGCAGTTTTGTTCCCCAGGCTTCTTGCGTTTAGGGAGACCACCTTCCACCCGTACCCCTCCTTCTCTTCACTCTTTTTCTTGGCCTGTGTCCCTCCTCTCGGTAGTCCGCACCCTTTCTCCTCCTTATTCTTACTGGGTGGTGGTGCCTTCTGTATTATACTCAGACCACTCTGCCCGCCCCGTCCCGGGGTTTATTTACTTATTTATTTATTTAAACGTTTTAGCAGGAAGACACACTAAGCACTAATGCTCGATTCCAGGTGCGTCCTGGGGGAAGGGGGCATAGGGAGCAGTACATACACATCAGGCAGTAGAACAAACCATACATGTAATGAGCACGGGGTAATATTGTACATGAATTAAGCAGGAATATGCAAGTTATACAGAAGCAGTATATACAGAGCAGATTAATCACTACAAAGTGCATCCAGTAGAATGAAAGGAGCAGCAAACAAAATTTTAGGCAGTACAACCATGCGATAGGGTCTAAAACCACTGCATGGGAGAGTATATCAACTAATAATAGGACTCCCCAGTTCACGTTTATTGTTTTAGTCTCAGACTACCCACAGGCACATGACGACATGAATTGTGAATTGATGAGGGAGCTGAAATGCATAGGCTGGGGCATATGCCGGATGACGGTAGGAAGAGAGTTCCATAGTTTGGGCATCCGGTATCTGAAGGATGCTTGACCACTTGAGGAAGACACATGTAGGACAGCCAAGGTTCATGTGTGTGTGTTCTTGAGGGAGTGCACAGGAGGGTTAGGTACAGCCATCACAGAGAAGAGATAGAGAGGCAAGGACTGGGACCAGTATTTGGCAGTGAGCTTGACACACTGGGACAATCAGCGATCATGGAGTAAGGGAAGAGCGAGAGACCGGAAGAGCACACAGTGGTGAGTGGAGGGGGGGCTATCCAGTGTGAAGAGGCAGAAAGAGTGGAAGAGGCGGTCCAGTCTGGCTAGGATGGTTACTACGCCTCCGCCTTTACCTGTATCTAGGGGAGGGTGAGCTCATTAAGCCCCCCGTCCGGACCTTTCTACCAACCTCAATCTTTTGGCCACCTCCCCACACTAGTTTAAATCCACCTCAGTTATTTTGTCATGTCGCCATTTCTCCTTTAGTGGAGTGGATTCTAGTGACCTCTAGCCACACTTTCCTGCACCCCGGGACCAGGTCGTGTGGACGAGAGAAACTCGCCTTTCACCCAGGGTCAGCCATACCCCCAGGGGTGCGCCATTCTCATGTCCAGAGGTGCAGGGCATGGCCATCAGCCAGCGAGATCGCCCCACTATTTTCCACGTCTGTTTTCTCCCTGGGAGAGGGATGTCCAATGGTGTCAAAGGCATGTACTGCTGCTGCCCGACGCACTCCCCCTTCTTGAGCATGTAAGTGCAGTGCAGCTGGCCACCGCCAGCCGCCACTGCAGCACAATCCCATATACCTACCCACCCCAGAGGAAGAAAAGCAGTCATGGGATGCGCAATCCTTCCTCTTCCCAGCCAGCCCCAGCAGCCCAAGTTCATTCCTGAACCTGGGTCGCCGGCGTGGCCCAAGGAGTGGCATCCAGCGCCTCAACCCGCAGCGCCACCAGACCCAAATCCACCTTAGTAGAGATATACTTCTCTAATCCCGCCTTTAATTCCCCCATCCCTGCTCAAGTGTAACCTGTCCCCTGCGTACAAGTCACTATTCCCCCAGACCCTACCCCAGTTAGTCATTAACCCATAATTGTTGGTGTGGCACCAATCCCTCAGTCACCCGTTGAACTCCTCAGTCCTAACCTTTCCTCCCCGTGCTTGCACATGGTACCAGAAGCACCTCCGAGAATGCCACCGACTCCCCCAACCCCTCACACTGCCTGCCTAACTCGTAGAATCTCCCCCTTACTACTTCCACAGTCTCTCCCACCAAGTCATCTGTACCCACATGCAACACTAAATGAGATTTCTTCCTCCCTCTCGCTGCACACTTGAGCAGTGCTTGCCCTGCCTCTCCTGCAGTCAACCTGGGGATAGCTTCAACCCAAATATGGCTGTGCCTTCCCCCCCTTCCACCCTAGCTCACTCCTTTCAGTATAGAATCCTCCAGGACTAGTATCCCCCCCATCCCTTACCCCTTTCCGTTCTAATGCCCCTTCCACCACCCCCAGTATTCGTTCTTCCCTGACCCTTACCCCTGCCAGCTGCACCCTCTGTGACTTCTGTATCTGCACCCCCTACTTCCACCTCACTCCTTCTGTCTGCCCTATTCCTCCCATTCCCTTTTGAACCCCCCTTCCCAGCCTGACTACTTCCTACTGGGCTTCCCATGTTGACCTCTCCTCCTCCTCTGCGGATTTTTAACCCCTCTTCTATCCCCAATGTTGTCGATTTACAGCCTCCATTCCCTCCGACCCCAATAGTGATGCCCTTCCCGTATCCTTCTATCCTCCAATTACCCCCCTCCTTCCTTACTAGCCCCCTTGTGCCCTTTCATCCTCGCTATCTGTTCCTCTACCTGTTGCCATCCCTGTCATGCCTCGTTTGTCTTCCTCCCCTTCAGTATGTTCCTGATCCCCCCCTCTCTCTTCCATCGCAGAGGCTTGAACCTATTCCTAGTTGATACCCCTCCTACATCTCTTCCCCCTACCAGTCTTCCCTCCTACTTGTTCCTCTCTGTGCCCCCCCCCGGTCCCTCCCTACTCGCACCCATCTACTCTCTCCACTGGTACTCCTTGTGGTCTCTTCATCCCCATCAGGAGCCCTCCTTGCCTCGGCACCCCTCCCATCTCCTGTCTTTTCTACTAGTGCCTCTGATACTGGGGTTGGTTTTAGTCCCTAGTTTTTTTCCCCTGTCCCCCCTTTCCATCCCCTATTCCCCCCAGCCAGGATACCTACCATACTCATCTGCCCTGCCACTTAGACTCCTCCCTAACCTCCACAGTTTCTCCTTCAAACTAGCCAGTTGTCTACAGAGCATATACAACCCCCCATCCTCTAAGTCCAGTCCAGGATCATGGCGGACCTACTCCCTGTACACCCCACAACCTTTCCAAAGATGCCCACCCTATTGACATGTGGCACCTGCCCCATTTTGGCCCCCATCTTATGTTCTTACTTCCAGTTTCTGTATCCTGTTCTGTACCCTACTACAACTGTTAGGCCCCTATTTACTCAAATTCCTGTTCCCCCCCACACTAGTCCCCCCACTGCCCCCTTGCCTACTGGGTTAATGCAGTCTCAAATCTCATCCATTAGATACTGTATTACTGTAGCAATCCTACAGCCTCTTTGTCCATTTTTCACCCGTCAGCTACCAAACCTTTTGTTCTCAGCTCTCATATAGTTTCACTTAGCCTAGTTAGAAATCCTGTTGCACTCCAATTATTACTCAGCTCAGTTAGAAAAATAAACAGAACATATAAATACGTATTATCACAGCAATCCTAACAGTATAGCTCAGTACTTAGCTCAGTTAGAGAAATAAACAGAACAAATAAATCTGTATTAATACAGCAATCCTAAAAGTATCCAGTCATTGCTTTGTCTCCACCCCAGAGACCCTGCTGTAATATAGGACCACATAGGACCCTGGATGGGAGGGTGGGCAACTCTAAAGTCCTGACAGAGCTCCATTGAGCTCGCTCACTTCCCCTCTCTCACTCGCTAATTTCCAATTCTCCTGGTGCTGCAGGCTGCCCTTTTGCACTGGGCTCCTGCCTGCATTGGTGCCTTTTTCTGCCCACAAAGAAATCCGCAGCAGTTCCGACAGAGCTCTGTTGAGCTGGCTCATTATTACATAGATACATAGACAGTGTCGGCAGATAAGGGCCTATGGCCCACCCTGTCTGCCCATTTGAGCTTGTAAGTTCAGTTTGTTTTCCTAGAAGTCTGTTTCCCCTTACCCCTGACCTCTAGAATTCCTTTATGTCTATCCCATGCATTCTTAAATCCCATGATTGTTTCAGCCCCCACCACTTCCTCTGGCAGGGTGTTCCACTTGTCCACCACCCGCTCTGTGAAGAAATTCTTTCTCATGTTTCCTCTGAATCGTCCTCCCTCCAACTTCATCCCATGCCCTCTAGTCCTGGAACATCTTTTTCGCTTAAAAATAGTGTTTTCCTGCACCCTGATTCTCCTGTAAGATACTTGTATGTCTCTATCATATCCCTCTCCCTCCTCTCCTCCAGGGAGTACATGTTCAGTTCCTTCAACCTGTCTTCATAGGACTTGTGATGCAATCCATGCACCATCTTTGTTGCCCTCCTCTGAACCTTCTCTACCCTGTCTATGTCCTTACGTAGGTATGGTCTCCAGAACTGTACACTGTACTCCAGGTGGGGCCTCACTAGTGTCTTGTATAGTGGAATTATGACCTCCCTTTTCCTGCTGGTGATGCCCTGCCTATACATCCTAGCATCCTATTTGCTTTACCTGATGCCTTGTCACACTGTTTCCTACCTTGAGGTCATCAGAGATGACAACCCCAAGATCCCTTTCCTGCTTGGTGCATGCTATATCCTCACCCCCAACTGATATATTGTGCCAGGGTTTTGTGCCCCATATGCATTATCTTGCACTTCTTTGCATTGAATTTCAACTGCCAAACCCTTGACCATTCTTCAAGTTTCTGCAGGTCCCTTCTCATTCTGTCTACACCTCTGGTGTGTCTACTCTGTTACAGAGCTTTGTGTCATCAGCTAACAGTGAAATTCTGTCTTCTAGATCCTGCAATGTCACTGATGAAGATGTTGAATAGCACCAGTCCCAGCACTGATCCCTGTGGAACCTCACTGGTCACTCTCTCTCTGTGAGTGACAGCCATTTACCACCACCCTCTGTGTCCTACCACCCAGCCAGTTACCTACCCACCACACTACTGTCCTGCCCACACCCATATTCCCCAGTTTGTGTAATAGTCTTCTATGTGGCACAGTGTCAAAGGCCTTGCTGAAGTCCAGATAGGCCATGTCCACTGCCCTCCCCTGGTCCACCTCCCTAGTCACCCAGTCAAAAAATTCAATGAGGTTGGTCTGACATGACCTCCCCCTGGTGAAACCATGCTGCCTTGGGTCCTGTAGTCCATTGACAACCAGATGTTCCACCAATCTCTCCTTCAGTCCCCTTCGCTCACTCACTTGTTCTGTTTCTCTCGGTGCTGCAGGCTGCCCTTTTGTACTGGGCTACTGCCTGTGTTGGCGGCTTTTTCTCCCCACAAAGAAATCCGCAGCATTCCTGACAGAGCACCGTTGAGCTCACTCACTCCCCCTCTCTCACTCACTCATTCTGTTTCTCCTGGCACTGCAGGCTGCCCTTTTGTACTGGGCCCCTGCCTGCACCAAACCTTTTTCTGCCCACAAAGAAATCTGCAGCAGTCCCAACAGGGCTCTGTTGAGCTCACTCATTCCCCTTCTCTCGCTAACTTGTTCTATTTCTCCCTGCCTGCTTTGGTGGCTTTTTCTGCCCACAAAGAAATCTGCAGCATTCCTGACAGAGCACCATTCAGCTCACTCACTTCCCTTCTCACTCACGTGTTTTGTTTCTCCCGGCACTGCAGGCTGCCCTTTTGTACTATGCCCCTGCCTGCACCAAACCTTTTTCTGCCCACAAAGAAATCTGCAGCAGTCCCAACAGGGCTCCGTTGAGCTTGCTCACTCCCCCTCTCTCACTCGCTCATTCTGTTTTTCCTGGCGCTGCAGGCTGCCCTCTTGTACTGGGCATTTGCCTACATTGGTGCCTTTTTCTGCCCACAAAGAAATCTGCAACAGTACCTGCAAAGTTCCGTTGAGCTTGCTTACTCCCCCTCTCTCACTTGCTTGTTCTGTTTCTCCCGATGCTGCAGGCAGCCCTTTTTCACTGGGCTCCTGGCTGTGTTGGCACCTTTTTCTGCCCACAAAGAAATCCACAGCAGTCTCGACAAAGCTCCGTTGAGCTCACTCACTTCCTCTCTCTCACTCACTCATTTTTAATCTGTCCCAAACACTGATTTCCCACAGCAACCGCAATATTCTGCGCCAGAAGTGCGGAAATACATTTTGGCCAGGATGTGAACAAGCTCTGGCAGAGCCACTACGACTGTGAATGCATTAAATAGATAAGGGTGTTTCATGGCTTAAACATAAACATTTATTTATTTATTTAAAAAAATATCAGATTTACAAACTTTTGAGTCAGAGACTCATTTACAAAGGTACCTCGTCAAAATTAATACAAAGACAGCACAGTTAACAAGTCAAAAAACAATGGCTCAGAGAGCAGATAGTTATAGCAATCATTCATTCACTGGAGATACATGGGTAACAGTAAATAAACAGATTGCATAGTTTAGGCACACAGGCACCACATCAAGAAGACCAAAGCAGTTCAAACAATATACAATGGCTAAAGCAACTAGACATCAGGAGTGAAAGAGAAGCCCAGAGTGTTCACATTTATTTATTTATTTAGCTTTTGTTTACTGGGTAAGTACACTAGACAAGTAGTATGCCTATTTTCAGGAACGACCCGGGAGAGCACAAAACATACAGTATACATACATGGCAACACATGAAGGCTGTTGCATATACACTAACTGAATCAAAGTACAGTACATTCAGAAAGGGCATATTTAAGCAATAAGGCATGACAGGGTGTGTGTTATCATGTAATAATGTCAATCCTGGGGTGGGTTGAAGCATCAGGCAAAGCCAAGTGCTTCCACCACCCCAGGAGTGACGTTATTACAAGATTACACACACCCTAGAGTGCCTTATTGCAATTATACAATGGCTTGTTGTTATATACAGAATAAAAAATACATTTTAAAGGATGTTTTTGTTAGTGTGGAAAAATATTTCTTGAGAGAAAATGCAAGGAATGATCCAAATCCAAAGCTACGGTGATGTTATTGTGTAATAACATCACTGTTTCAATGGGTCGTCAACCAATCAGCTTCTTACATTTTTCCTTGCCATTGTATAGTTAAAAATAATGCCACCATCTGTATTACAGTTACCTATATGTTTTGCATTTTATTCTATGCACTGTTATAGCAATCAACTCAACAGAACCAGGCCATCATATACATGAAGGTACTGTACCCTAACTGAAAACACTGCTGAGACAACTGTATGTTATGACAAGGTGGAAGATAAACACAATGTTGAGACAAGTTTGTGAAGACATTTGAAGTGTTTAATTATTTTTTTTTAGAGACTGATATACAGTTCACACACAAAATTCATAAAATATAAAAGTGCATATGCCCAAATGCCAATGTAAATTCGACACATTTCATTACAAGCTGTTCTCTTGAAGGAAGATATTACTATATAAGGTCCAAAAATGGGCATCAGGTGAATGTAAACTGGGGTAGGTGTGTTATTGAGGGTATTGCATAGTTTATCTTTTATTGCTCTTTCATCGGATCAGCAATATTTGCACAAGCTGTGCCCAGTCCAGATTTTACAGCTCTGGCCTGGTTCAAACCCACTCAGCAGGTCAGGCCCTCTATTCCCAAAGTGCCAACCGCTGAGCGCAGTCTTGTGAACTGTTTAACAGAACAAGGTAACCCTCTTGTATGTTTTGTGAGTTCGGATCAACCTTTGGTCTCAAGTCTTGGAGGGATTCAAACTGTGAACCTCTTGCTAGTGTACCCAATGCACAGGCTCAGATATTTCTGTCTTCAAGGGGGGCCAGATATCTTTGTCTATGGGCACCTAACCAGGTATACAGAGATGAACCCTTAAAAACTTTAGTAAAGATCTCAGATTTAAAATGCTTCTCTTCCAGTTTGGTATCACCATTCAAGCTATGCCTAGTGTCTGCTATAACCATATATACTTTTCTTACAAATGAAAAGAAATCAAAGACAGACCAAATATGCTCTAAAAAGAGTTTTACTAAAATAGATAAAAATATGTAATACACAAAATACATCACAAGACATACACATCTATTAAAAGAACAAGGTTTAAACAGTGCAAATTCCTTCATACAGTACTTAGACTTGACTCTCTCTCTAAATACCTGTTTACAGTGCTCACCGATGTTTCTTTTTCAGAGTCTAGATAAAAGTGTCCTGAAGGAAAACAGAATATTCCTTAAAGCAAACTGCATTTGCCAACCCCTTTTTGTATGAGGTCACCTAACTCCTCCTCTGTCAGAATATATAAAAAAATATATCTAATAAAAAAACAGGATGTCTTTTTCAAGAATTAAATTCTTCAATCCTCAGCATGACTCATGTCCTTCAAATTACATTTCTTTGATCTCATGATAAGCTTCCCCCTTTCAGGACATGAAAGCATCTTTATGATTTCACACTAATAGATCACAACCTGCTTTTCTTCCTCTGGAAACATCATAAAATGGATATGCTCAACTCAAGCTTCTTCCACCCTGTAATTAACTTCAGGCCTTCCACGTAACGCCTGGTATCAAAGATTTGTGTGTGTATGATCTCACATGCTGTTTCAGCATTTTCTCATGGCTCTCATCTTTCAGCTGAAACCTGGGGGGGGGGAGCGAGGTCACTCTTAAAGCACCAGATTGTCAGCAGATACAGTCAGTAATACATTTTATATTTTAAAAAATTATACAGCACTCAGAACTGGCTGTCCACGTCACACATGTGGCTTAGTGATATACTGTACAGATGGCTACAAAGTCTAACCCATTGAAGGCTGAAGTTTCAGAAAACCATTATGCTAAACATATCAAAACTCACTCCCTCCCTCACCCCCCAGTCACAATTAATCTTCTACCAAAGTCATGCTTAAATACTGGTGCCTTTACATCCATGTCACTAAGCTTTTAATGCCAACATGCTTCTTTTTTTCTGCTGCTGTGAGTTCCCCCATCTGTGAAGTCCCATTCTGCTTGTGGCAGGCCCCCAAACCAGATAATTTATTTAAAAACATTTTGTTATTAAATTTCTGTTTTAGTATATCCATGGTCAGGAAAAATGAATTTGTAAAAGAAACCAAAATCCCTATTTATCAGTTCATTGAATCACAATACAGCATGTTATGAAGTCTTCAGATTCTATATGTAACCTACAATAAGTCAAACAGAACTTAGATACACAAATGCCTGCCTATTTGCAAGTGAAGCAAATGGGGTTATTATCATTCAGCTGTAAACACTTATAGTCACAAACTGCAAGTTAAGTAGATTCAGTAGAATATAAATAGTAGCCCAGAACTGCCTGCCTGAGAATGGAGTTGGTATATTATTTGGAAAAATTGGTCTCTTGCTATGCAATGCAGTGTTCCCACTGGAGGCACGTAACAGGGGGTACAGTGTACCCTCCTGCAAATGTTTCAGGGGTACAAATCATGTTTTGAGGGTACGCCATACCCCTTGTTGGAAATCATGGAGGTACACATTGTTTTAAAGGGGATACCGCACAGCCACAGTGACTCAACAGAAGCAGAACACCATGTTATACACACACACACACATACACTTTATTGTATTTCTCATTTAAAAAAGATAGCAATTACATATTATTTTATATCTGCAGGGCTGTTTAATGATTTGTTCTCATTTATAGATAAGATAGGAATAGACAGGATATACAAATACATACACAAACTGTACATTTTATAAATGATTCCAAATCTATTATTTCCAGTCCACATCTATGACAATCATCAGACTGACACGCTGACTGACAAACACAAAGTCACAGTTTAATTTAATTAAATCAAATCAGAACAAACAAAATATGAATTCATTTCTTACAGCACAGCAGTTGCCAGCTGCAGAAAGCTGTAATCAAACAGACCATGTCACATACAGACACACTATTATGACGAGTAACTGAGTACTTAACTGTAGTAGCATGAGTAATATTTTGTGTAATTAATAGCTCATATACTAAGCTAGAGCTTATTAACTAATACTGCAGTTACAGTAATAGCATGAGATAAATAATTATGCACAACATTGTAAATAAATAGAGAGCTAAGAGCAGTGTGCACACACCTGGCAACACACAGTGAATGAGTTACATGATGGGGAAGGACCAGATAAATGAAGCCAGGATGATGCATGCATTGCAGTCATACACACACACACAATCAAATCTGATTCAAGGCATGCAGCAAAATTTACTTTTATTGTACTGTATGTACATTAGTATGGCAGGCTGCAACAGAATTATGACAAGTCCAGATTAGTACAGTAGATCACAGTCAGACAGATCAGCAGAGCAGTCAGTGAGTATCACAGTCACACACACACACACACACACACACAACTACATTGGGGGACTGACTTAAGTTGGAGAACACACATTACAACTGCAAGACTTGTGGTGTTTTTTCACTCCTCTTCACCCCCTCCTCCTCCTCCTCTCGACTGAGACAGAGAGAGAGACCCCCCGACCCCAGTCCCTCCCACACTCCCCGAGACCCTGACAGGCATTTGAAGTGGAAGGACAGACAGCGGGAGTCAAGACTTGAGTCTGAGTCTCCATTGTCACAGACTGCACTGCACATCATCATGAATTCATTTAAGCCGACGACCAACACCCGCTCTGCAAATGTAAAGTAACTTTTTACTTGCTTGTACTAGAGTCTGCTCAGTATGGGATGACCTGGGCAGCAGGAGGACCTGACAGAGTCGCATCGCACTAGGAATCACTTGGGACAGAAGCAGACCGGAGAGGCCTTGGCTCAGTGATCGGTCACTCAGCAAGATGCAAGAGGTGTCCTGTCGTCCAGCTGAGGAGCCTACAGCACGTGGGTGATAGCTGTGGGTGGGTACTGCTGTTCCTCCTAAATTCCCGAATAGTACTCTGAGATGGTACTGTCCCAGCCTGGGGATGGGCTGAGGAGAGGCGAGGGACTCGGAACTGTGAGGGAGGAAAGACAGACTCACTCGTTGGGACTCAGCAGGCTAAGCATTGGAGCAGGCCATCAGCACTGTCACTCGGTCCAGGATGGGGTCAGTGACACATGGGAAGATGAGACGGGGGAACGATTGAGGCCCAGGGAAGGAACAAGTTAGAACAGTATGTGCAGGCTGCGGCAGGGAGGTGATCACTCTCAGTAACAGGGCGGGTGGATGCCAGTGTGAAGGAGGACTTGCTGGGCACTGGGCACTTGGGCAAACTCAGCCGCAGTCTCCAAAAATAGGAAGGTGGAAAGTGGAAAACCTGCCAAAACTACCAAACCAACCCCAGCCATGACAACTCCTGCAGGCTGCAACATACATCACCCACTCTGCCCACCAGGACAGAGTCAATTTATTTGGTGGAAACAGTAGAAGACAACCACTTCAATTTCTGAAAACAAAATCCACAAATAGTATTACCAACCTAATACAGGCATGCATGGGATGGTTCCTCTTCAGGAATCTGCACTCCAGCCCGGGGTCAATCTGTCTTGTTTCTCCGGACTCGAGTGGAGCATCGATTGGTCGGGCAGGCCAGACTCATACGTCATGGGATGCGTAGTCTCCTCCAGCGCACATTTCTCCTCCTCTCTCCCAATCTCTCTCATCACATGTGAAGCCCGCGCTATGGTTCCCAGTCCCTCCTATATAGATGCATGCCCACATTACACATGATGAATGGGGATAGGGTAGATTTTCATACCAGTGCAGAGGGCACCAATCACAGTGGATTTTGAAAAAGAAAAATTACGATAGAGCACCGGACCAATCGGCTACTGGCTGTTGGGGGGGGTCTTTCCAACGGCACAGCCTGTAGTGTCTGCACGTAAAGATACGCGCATATCTGCATTCACAAAACTTGGGCAGGCTTCTTTACGTGCCGATGCACCTCCTGCTGACAAAGATGTATGCAAATTTTTATTTCTTTATGTGATTCACGTACATCTATGCGTGAATGGGAACACTGATGCAATGTCCTGCAAAGATGGTTGTGTCAAATGACTTAATGAAGTGATGTGAGGTGCCTAAGGGAACTTGTTATACAGAAAGTTCCAGGAACACAGTGGTAAAAACTGGAATAACAGGTTCTAATGAGTAATTAACTGACCAGGAATGTTAGAAAAAACTACCCCATTCATTCACAGGTGTCAATGAATGTATTTGTTAACCATGCTGGTTTATCTTGCTTTTCTCATGGTAAAAATGTGAAACTACATTTGTGTTATTTTAAATGAAAAATGAGTGATAGCTTGTCCAGTTGGATGGTAGCTCTGATAGTTGTTGTCTTTCTTTTCACTGATATAAACTGAGCCAGGAAAAAAGTAAATAGAAAAAAAAACAGCATTTTGTTTCTACAAGTAGTTGCTAATTGAGGCTGGTATTTTTAACATGTTCAAGTCAACTCCACTTCTCAAACTCAAAAAGAAAAATACACTTCATCACAGACTGTGTTTACCAAGTACTGTGCCCATTTTAGTATACACATGTTTAAGAAATACATGAAAGCTGTCTATTTTCCTTGGAAACTGAATCCTTAAGCTGTAGTTTCAGACACTTAGTCTTTCCTTTTGAAACACCAGGTGACTCTGATAATAATTTGTTCCAAGGGTTTTTAAGTCAGTTTGAAAGCATTAAGTATTTTTCTGTTCTCCTAGTCCTTAACAAAATGCAGGGACTCCACAGACGTGTTGTGTTCCTAGGTCCAGATCCCAAACTACGGAGTCTTCTTTCAACATGATACATCCACCTCATGCCCCTCTCATATGAATAAATAAAAAAAAGTGGGCTGGATTTTTAGGAGCTTCTTGGGTGGAGGTGGGTTGGATCTTACTTCCCCCCCCCAAAAAACAATGCTGCCTCCCACTACTCAGGTTCCAGTTCTTGTACCACCCATTTAAGAAAGAAAATAGTACCCTGCAACCACTGACTAACATGAAAGCGTATTTATTTGAGGGCGGAAAACATTTCTTGGAGGAGGGTAAGGTGGAGGAGACTACTTATACCTTCAGTCAGTTCCATGGACAGAAAACAAGACATCACTCCTTTTGTACATACAATACTCCTGTAGGCTCTGCCCACAGTCATAAAAATGACAGATGCACTGTTCGTAAGGAGCTGTGAAAAAATGCCAGTGCTGAACATCTGGTGTGAAAATATTACAAATTGGCGAAGTTACAAGGGTGCGTGGAAACTGCACATCGCACACTTGTAATACAGTAATTTTATGGACTTTCATCACCAAATTTTCAACATAGGCATTTTAAGACCTCTGCTCATGAATAGCATCACTGTCATTTTCTTAATCTGTCCTGAAAACTGATTTCCCACAGTGACCGTGTTATTCTGTGCCGAAAGTGCAAAAACACATTTCGGCCAGGATGTGTAAAATGACAGCTATACTGTTCATAAGAAGGTGTGAGAAATGCCAATGTTGAAAATCTGGAGTGAAAATATTACAAATTCATGAAGTTACGAGCATGCGTGGAAACTGCGCAATGCACACTCGTAAAACAATCATTTTATGGATTTTTATGTTTGCTTGTGCGCATGTGCAAGAAACATAGTTCCATCATCTGAGTTTTCAGAGGTGTGGCAGCCCTCTTCCAATTCAGGCAGTGTGTTTGCAGGCGCGGCCGCAGTTCTCCAATGCCTGCTCGAGCTGTCTATGACAGCTCCAAAATGCAGTGGAGTACAGTTGAAAGGGGGAGCTACGCTTCAGTGAGCAGCGATAAGATATCGCCTGCTCATGTGCGCCTCCTTACAAACACACACACACACACACACACACACACACACGCACGCATACTGCGTGCTGCCCCCCCATACACACACTATATAGCCGACGGGGGTACCCAATCCTCCATCGGCTGTGCTGCGCTCCCCCCCAAAAGCCTTCCACATGTCACGCTGGGTGCCCACCTCAGCATGGCTACACATGTATAGCCTGACGGGGATGCCTAATCCCCCATTGGCTCCACTGTCTCTCCCTCCTAAGAGTACAGGGTGCCACACTGGGAGCCTACCCCAGCGTGGCAAAATGTGTTATAGCCGATGGGGGTGCCCAATCCCCCGTCAGCTCCAGCCCCCCCAAACAGCCTTTCAGCTGCCACGCTGGGAGCCCACCCCAGCATGGCAAATGTCCCTCATCGTCTCAGTAAAAAAATAAACCTGCAAATAAAAAACTGTCCCTCAGAGCTTCTTCCTGCCCCCTCCCACAACCCGCACCCACCCACTGTGAACACTGCCTCACCACACCCCCTCTCACCCCCATACTTACCTCTGGACCTTGGCGCAACGATCTTCAGTGGACTGGGAACACGTCTTCACTCTTCAAAGTCAACTGCTAACTGAGGAAATGCTGGTAAGCTATATAATGGGATAAATAGGGTTTTTTTCAACTTTGCTGCATATCTCAGGCATTTTTTGGAATTTTTGCACCAAATTTTCAACCTGGGGTTTTTGGGACCTTCTCATGGATGCTCTCACTGTCATAGGTATTGGTCCCGAAGGGTGATTTTGCAGTCACTGCACAAAATCACCTTTCGGGACCAAGTAACAAAATGACACTGCCACCGTTCATAAGGTGGGGTCTCAAAAAGCCTATGTTGAAAATTTGGTGGAAAAATTCCTAAAAATTACTGTTTTACTGGCGTGCGTTGAGCAGTTCCTACGCACGCTCGTAAGTTTGTGAATTTTCAATACTTTCACTCCATATTTTCAACATTGCCATTTTACCACACCTCCTAATGAGCAGTAGTGCTGTCATTTGTCACATCTTGCCTAAAACATGTTTCCGCCCATGTAGCGCACAATGGCGCAGTCGGTGTGTGAAATCAATGCATGGGACACATTAAGAAAATCACAGTGACACTGTTCATGAGCAGAGGCTTAAAATGGCTATGTTGAAAATTTGGTGAAAAAATTCCTAAAAATGACTGTTTTACAAGCGTGCGTTGCGCAGTTCCTACGCATGCTTGTAAGTTTGTGAATTTTAAATATTTTCAGTCCAGATTTTCAACATTGCCATTTTATTACACTTCCTTATGAACAGCACAGCTGCCATTTTTCACGTCTCCCAAAATGTGTTTTCGCACATGTAGTGCACAATGGTGCAGTTGGTGTGCGAAAGCAATGTTTGGGACAGATTAAGAAAATTACAGTTACACTGTTCTTGAGCAGAGGTCTTCAAATGGCTATGTTGAAAATTTGGTGACAAAAGTCCATAAAATGACTGTGTTATGAGTGAGCATTGCACAGTTTCCACGCAGCCTCGTAAGTTCATGACTTTGTAATATTTTCAGTCCAGATTTTCACCAGTGGCATTTTGCCACACTTCCTTGTGAACAGTACAGCTGTCATTTTTCACAACATGGCCGAAATGTGTTTTCACACTTTCAGCGCAGAGATGCGTGGTCGCTGTGGGAAATCATTGTTCGGGACAGATAAAGAAAATCACAGTGACACTGTTCATGATCGGAAGTCCCAAAATGCCTGTGTTGACAATCTGCTGTAAAAAAATCCCCAAACTAATTACATTACGGGTGTGCGTTGCACAGTTTCTATGCACACTCGTGACTTCACCAGTTTTTTTAATATTTTTACTGCAGATTTGCAACATTGCCATTTTTTACACCTCCCCATGAACAGTACAGCTGTCATTTTTCACATCCTGTTCGGAATGTTTTTGCACCTGTGGTGCTAAATGCCATAGTTGCTGTGCACAAGCAGCTTTCGGCTAACAAACTGATATTGCCACTGTTCATGAGGTGGGGTCACAAAAAAACCATGTTGAAAATTTGGAGTGAAAATACCAACGAATGCCTGAGGTATTAGGGTTTCCAACCATAACGCCCAACCCTGTAGAGAATGACAGGCATCAGGGGTGTGACTTGGGATTCTTGCCTGTAATGCTCATACCATTCCACACCCTGCAGCCAGTGAGAGGCATCGAGGTATGCCTTGGACTCTTCGGCCCCAAAGTTCACCCCATTCTCCTATACCGCACCCATCTCACCATATTTCCTGATGGAATGGGGTGCACATAAGGGTCAGTGTCTGCAGGGTGGTGTGTGGTGAAATGGCATGGACGTTATGCCTGACGACCCAAAGGCACACCCCAATGCCTGTCACTCTCCTCAGGGTGGTGGTGGGGTTGGCTTCAGTTCCATACTTCACTGCCATTCCTATTACACAGCTCTGTAACTTCTACACTACCACTACCAATGCCAGCAAGCAAACATTCGGCATTAACAAATGCTTGTTTCACCAGATTTGCAACACTGGCTTTTTGAGAGCCTACCTCATGAACAGTGGCACAGTTGTTTCTTTAATCATTCCCAAAAGGTGATTCTGGAGTGACAGCTTTGTGTGTTCTTTTATTGTATCTCCCCTGTAATGTTCTCCATTGTTGTACTCCACCACCAATTGTTCCCTACCGTCCCTGCGATGAGGTGCCTTTGTAAATGAGTCTTTGACTCAGAGGTGGTAAATCTGAATTATGAAATAAATAAATAAATAAAATCTCCTTTCAGGTCCGAATAATGCCATGACAGTGCCTGAATTCATGAGGTAGGGTCTTAATAACCCCATGTTGAAAATTTGGTGTCAAAATTCCCAAAAATGCCCCAGTTATGCACCAAAGTTGAAAAGACCCTATTTATGCCATTATACAGCTTACTGGCATTTCTTCAGTTCGCGGTCAGTTTGAAGAGTTCAGACGTGTTCCTGGTCTACCAAAGATCATCACAATGGGCTCCAGAGGTATGTATGGGGTAGGGGGGTTGGGAGGCAGGGTGTGCAGAGGTTGGCTGTGGGTTGGATGAGGGGGCATGAGACACTGCGAAGGACTGTTTTCTTGGTTTCAGTGAGAAAAAAAAGATGTGGGAAGGCTTTTGTTTTTCAGGTTTGTTTTTTGCACACTGGGGAGGGCTCCCAGTGTGCCACTTGTGTTTTGGGAGGGGAAGGGAGGGGACTGAAGCTGATGGGGATTGGGCCCCCCATTGGAAAAGAAAGACTGTTGGGGGCATGATGCTGAGGGGGATTGGGTAGTCCCCTTGTCACACAACTAATGGGGGGGCATTGTGACGACTGGAACTGGATCAGTGGCATGCCGACAGGGGCATTGGGCACCCCATTGGCTTTCATGAGGCTCTGAGGAGGCATAACTGCCACCTCATTGATGAAATGTTACACCAGGCAAAGTAGGTACTGCCCTGCAATGACAGGTCACTCCCTCATTGCAGCGGAATGTCTGACGCTGCAAGACAAGGTGGCCCCTGATTGCAGCGGCAAAATCGTTATAAGTTGGTGGCACTCTGCAGAACCAGTGTCATCTGGACACTGGGCCTGCATTGGTTGAGCACTACTAAGCCCAACAATGCAGTGCCGGCATTGGCCACCACAGTGCTGCACCTCCACAACCCGCTTCTCTCCTAAGCTGCCACATAATGTTTCTTTCGGATGAGCGCAAGCAAACATAAAAATGCAGCCAAGCTAAGGAAACTGTCAGAAGTGTACATGTGGGCCCCTTTTATGGACTCACTGGCACTGTCATTTGGTGGTTTGAGTCCTGTCTCATGAATAGGAGGCAAAGGGTAGTGATGGGGAATTTCTCCTCCTCCCCTAACCTCCTGTCATGTAGAGTACCTCAGGGTTCGGTCCTGTCACCAATGTAATTTGCCATGCACATGCTGCCCCTAGGAGAGCTTATTAGAAAGTACAGCTTGGGATTTCATTTCTTTGTGGATGATATCCAGCTGTATCTTTCCTTTACACTGGGGACATCCAATGCTGTGGAAGTGCTAAATAAAGGTCTTTCCACAATCAACGACTGGATAGCCTTCAGTTGGTTGCAACTGAATCCTGATAAGACAGAGGTACTCTGGTTGTGAAATCAAACAGAGGGCATGATAGGATGGCCTGTGGTGCAGAGACAGGTTTGTTCCTGGGGTCTGTGTCATTGAAGACCTCCTCTGGGGTGCGCGATCTTGGTGTGACCTTTGACAGTAGATTGACATTTGAGGCTCAGATGTCTTCCGTTGTCTAGTCCAGCTTTTACCATCTGAAGAATATCGCCAGAATCAAGCCCCTAGTCCTGCTCATGGATCTCCCTACCTTGGTACATGCCTTTCTGATGGGAAGACTAGACTACTGTAATGTGCTCTACCTCAGGGTTTCAGGAGGCACCCTCTGCAGACTGCAGCTAGTACAGAATGCAGCTGCCGGGCTATTGACTGGACAGTCAAAATACTGTCATGTCACCCTGGTGCTGTGTGAGCTGCACTGGCTGCCGGTCAGGTGGAGAGTCCTCTTTAAAATGGGTTTACTCACTTTAAGGCCCTACATGGGCTATGCCCTGGCTGCTTGTCTGACCCCCACTACCTCGGTCCGCTCCCTCTGCTCTTCCAGCAGAGGCCTCCTTGCGATTCCCAGGATGAGGCTGAAAACTGCCAGCAGCAGATCATTTAGTGTCACTGGCCCTGTCCTGTGGAATTCGCTTCCACTATCTGTGTGGGAGGCCCCTTTGGGTAAGGTGTTCAAAACCTACCTAAAGACCTACTTGTTTAGCCAAGCCTCCCAGACACTCTGCATTAGATCTCATCCTTGGGGTTGGCCCCTTCTTTTTAGCTACAGTTGTTACTTTAGGTCTTATTTACTCTTTCATATTATTTATTTAATTGCTGTAATCTTATGGTTTTAATAGTATGCCTGCTTTGTGCAGTGCCCAGAGCCTCTGGGATTGGGCAACTAGAAAAATAACATTTGCCTTGCCTCATCCCTCATGGGTTTCAGGTTTCTAACACAGCACTAACTGGGTTCAGGCTTAAAACAAACACACACACACACACACACACATGTGTGCGTACACACAGACACACACTCACAAAGAAGCTTTAGAAAGCTCTAGAAAGGCTTAAGTCACCCATGGCTTCCTATCTCTAACCGATTGCTTTGTGGGGTATGTTAGGGGTACTGCGGATTATCAGTGTGGCTCTAGTTAGAGCACTGAACCAGCTGACAGCCAGGAGATCAGGGCTTGCATCAGTCAGTATCCTGCTTGCTGTGACTGTTAGCTACAACTGCAGAAACCAGAGGCTCTGAGGTCTCAGCTTCCAATCCCACCTCAGCCAGTGGCTCACTGTGCAACTTTTGACAGCACTAAAATTAAGAAGCAGGAGTCATTGAAAACAAGGGACTGTAACTTAGGGATAACCTGAGTAAATATCTTGTGAGATGGAAGTATAGCTTAGAGGTTAGGGCAGTGACCTTTGAACAAACTTGGTGCATCCAGCAGACCTGGGTTTGATTTCTACAGCCTCCACTTTCAAACTGTGTGACCCTGAGCAAGTCACCTCACTGTGCTCCTGGGTTACCCCTGCCTTGTGCCCTAGGTGAGCCTTACCCGGTTACCAAAGAATAAAAACAGAATGAAGGGGTGAACCAAGACTGTGGATAAGTTTTATTTATAGACACGAGGCAGAGAGGCAGGGCATGTGATCCCCCTCTGCCCTGGCATTAGAGGTGCCTCCATGTATGCAACTCAGGTAACATATGAACTACATGTAGCGTTTCTCTCTTTTTCAGATTTTCTGAGGAGTTATATTGTTGGAGGGCAAGAAGCCATCCCCCACAGCAAGCCTTACATGGCTTATCTTGATATGAAAATGGAAGATGGTTCTGTAAGCTGTGGAGGCTTTTTGGTTGGACCTGACTGGGTGATGACAGCGGCTCACTGCAGGATACCTGACAGGTATGTCTCAGTCCCTCACAGGAAGAACAGCAGGGTGCACTAACTGTGATTCAGATGCTCACTCAAACGAGACCAGAAAAGCAAACAAAACTGAGTACTCCTGGCAGAAAAAAATGGATATAATAATATATTCAGAAAGAAAGCTCAATAAATCACATCACAGCACCTTAGATTGGTACCTGAGTCAGGCCAGTGCACAGATAGAGCCTTGGTGATTCGAGGTTCCGGAACCTGTTCCTCAGAGGGAGTGATATGTGCCATTATGAGTTTTTTTCTGACTAAACAATATCTGTTTTTTCCCCCACTTGTGTTCTCTTGTTTATTTGACAATCCCTCCCTACTCTGTGCATCTGGCTTGCTTTATAAACAGACAGGGAGTCACAGTTCACCAAACACTGATCACCCATCTCTTCTTTTTATCCCTCCCACTCTACTAGGTTCCTCTGATTTTTCTGAAACCATCCTGGGTGGTGCCCCAATTATCTACAGGACAGGGCACAAAGAATTAAGATTTTGAATGCTCTTTCTGCCCTGCTTTGACAACAGTGGATGTCCCACAGGGATCCATTCTGGGATGCCTTTTGTTCATTTTATTTCTAAATTCCCTTCCTGTAGTCTATAAAAAATTCAGATATTTTACTTTATGCTGATGATGATGCTGTTATTTATACCAGTGGGCCTAATCTTGCAGCTCTAAAAGTTACCGTACAGGAAGAATTCAGTTTAGAACAGGAATAGTTTTTGTCACATAAATTGGCATAGAATTCGACAAAAACAAAATCTATGATTTTCCATAATGCTAGGAAAAAACTGTTAGAGCAAATTCCTGAGCTGGTGACCCTTCAAGGTTCCAAAACTGAGCAAGTTTGTATCTTTAAATATCTTGGCCTGACCTTGGACCGCACACTGGCCTTGTTAGTCGATCGGTGCCCATCTTTCAGTAAACAGTAGCCATTCTAATATTAAAAATCAGTCCGAAAGCTGGCACCCATTGACTATAATGGAGCGCACTCCCATACTCTCCCTAGCATCTAGTCATCACGCTAGTGAGTGGGGGAGGGGGCGGAGCAGGGGCATCTGACAAAAAACAACCGGGAAGTCCTTGGGACCCAGTTTATTGATTTTTAAGAGTAAGGTAACTTTTTTGCAGATTAATTCTTCAGGTGCAACTTCAAATCATACTACTGCGGTGGAGGTAAGGCACCTGTACATCAGGTGCAGGGACCAGTCTTAGTGGGTCTCTTTAAAATTGACCGATTGATTGATATTTACGTGCATCCTCGATTTCAATTGAACTGTAACTCATAATGACTTTATATTCCATATCACTAATCTGATTACTTATTACGGTATCTGTTATTTGTTCTTTTTCTCACTTTGCCCTTTTTAAAGAGTTTTGTGATGCACAGTATGAAATATAATTAAACTGAATTAATAAAGGTGGGTGGGACATGGCTCATCATTGGCTGCAACAGCTATCTATGTAGTAGTGTGGGTTGGGGGTTCTTAACATGGCACACACACTGTTTGTGACAATCCAAAACCTGATGCAGTTTGTATGTGGCTGCCCAAGTCTGCTCTGCTCCCCATTGCTGCTCTGTGTTATAGGCAGCATTCACATCCCCCAGCTGCACCAGCCTGCCACTGCAGAGCTCCATGTCAGGACAGGGACTGGCACTAAGCTGGATACAGTGCTTCCATTTGGAAGCATGGGATCACCGGCAGGTGGTTTCCCTATGTATGAGCATAGAATTATGGGATACAGCAATCCAGCTAGACATGCATCTCACCTTTCAAAAACAATATGAAAGGGACTGGTGTTCCTCTCAGAGCTCTGTGGTTTTGAAGGCCATCTGAGTGGGGTGGCAGCCAAGGCCTAGAATGCTGTGGATAGTGGGGGGGGGAGAGGAGTTACTACAACAGCATATCCCTGCCTGACTCCTGTTCCCATGTGCAGCTAGCTGGGGTTAGGGGCCTTGTCTGCAGGAAAGGGTAAAATATCTAGATGTCATGAGGTGCTTTGCATGTGCACAAAGGTCACTATATGCCATCTTGAAGCTTTGAGCACCCATGCTTACTGTTGCTGTCAAAATTCTTTTTTTTCCCCCCAGTTTATACTTTTTGCAGTTTGGCTTACTTTCTCCTTCCTGGTAGACCCAGCCCCATTCTCCATTGTCCTTGCCTCCTACCTTCAGGCACTTTCAACCCTACGAGCTTGCCCCAATGTGGTGCAGACCAGCCAACCTGGTATCAACCTTTCACCTCCTCCAGTTTTGCAGAGGTTCCCTAGGTGTCCCCAAGGTGGGAGAGTGATGGGGATTAGGGACCAGAGTGTGCCAGAGGATCCTCTATGCTCAGGCCATTTTCTCCCACCCTCAGGACATTGGATTTGGCGTGCATCCGCAGGCCTCAGCCAATATTCTCCCTCTAATATCTGCTGCTCGACTGCACTGCCACCTGTCTTTCAGTTGTAGTGGCAGCCCTCCCTTCCTGTAGGAAGAGTGCATCTTCTGGGATGCTCAAGCTTCCTGCCCCTGGCTGGTGACCGGTGACTCGAGCGGATTCCCAAACTCAGGTCACTAGTGTTGCGAGCAGTAGCGTTACTATTACACTGACAACCTGGTTAGTTGACATTCTTTTTTTTTTCACAGTTATTACTGTAACCCCAAGGTGGCACTATCCCAAGGGCTACTACCCCTGACTGCTTGGCTAGTAGCAGGTTAAGGGGCCTGAGTTCTGAAACGGGTGCCTTCACCTGGAGGTCAGGGTTGGTAGTGGTCAAGCTAACCTGGGCACAGCCCTCCGGGACACTGTAACCCCCCTCTTTCCCCTCTAGTGGCCTGAACACTGTACAATAATAACTTTCACAATACCCCTGGTACACCACACAGATACCCACATTGTTGGCACTTGCCACCAGAGCTGGTTCCTCTGGCTTGACCCTGGGAACCCCTGTAAAAAAAGGTTAGGCACAGCAAATAGCAGCAGAACAGTACTTTGAACACAACTGGAACCACTGTCAGATTAAATGCAGAAAAAGTTAGATCTGATTTATTCAGGGGGCTTGAACAAGGGAGGGGCGAAATCAGGTTAATTAGCTTACAAGTTATATCAATCAGGCAGTTAAGCATGCGCTTTAAGTTTCCCCACATAGTCACACCTCTGGATACCCAGGTGGAGAAGAGATGGGCTAGCCAGAACTGTTGCCTGGGGTTGGCCAGCGTCACAGCTGGTTGGGGCCCTGTGATGGAAATAACAACATACACAATGCACACTATTTGTAATATGGGGCCGGAAGGCTCAGTTCGTGAGGAAAAAGAAACAACCAGGCAATCAGATGACACATTTAGATGAAGCTGTTGTTGCAGGGAGATACCCTGATCATCACTCATGATACCCAAGACTGGACACAGGCTGGACGAAAATCGAGACAGCAGGTGGTTGATCTGGAGAGCCAGGAGAAGCAGGGACCACACTATTCACAGAGGCATCGTTCCTGTTCAAGTGTGAAGCAAGGGGCTGATCCCCAGGCAAATCTCTCATCGATGGCTTCTCTGTGCAGTGGGTAATCTGGATGGGCCAGTCTGGCAAGACCCAGACCACATGGAAACAAATTCGGTTGCAGTTCATTTTGGGCTGGATACAGCTTCCAGCAAGCAGAACATAGTTCACACAGTGGGGAACCAACTCACAACCCACTAGTATCTCACAGCACATTTACAGGCAAGAAAATTCTACTGTACCAGGTAAAGTTTCCAACGAGCAGAACAAAGTTCATACAGTGGGGAACCAAATCACGACCCACTAGCAGCTCACAGCACATGTACATGTAAGGGAATTCTACAGTACCAGGCAAAGCTTCCAACGAGCAGAACACAGTTCACACAGTGGGGCACCAAATCATGACCCACTTGCAGTTCACAGCACATTTACATATAAGGGAATTCTACTGTACCAGGCAAAGCGCTCTACAGTCACAATCGCAAAGTCTCTGCACACACCGGCAGCTTGGGGGTAGCTGGAACTCCTTACAGGCTGATCGCATTCAGCAAAATCTTTGGTCTTCTTCAGGTTGAGCCTGGTCCCACTTCAGTATCTTACTTTAATCACACAACTCAGATTCAGTCCGAAAACAATTCTCTTTCCCCTCTTAGGGCAGCAGGCAGACATGCAGGCCAAAGCTCAGGCTTTTCCACAGTTCTCCCACGTGAAACTACGCAGACAGCTGCTCGAACTGTCTCGAGCTGTTGCTTCTTCAGCTTCCAACTTACATCTGCCTTAAACAGCAGGCAGCTTGGGGATTTCCCTCAGATCCAAAAGGTTCGGTTGACTGATTCGGCTGTCAGTCAAAGCAAGAGCTCCCCCTTCAGTTGCAAAAAGGCACCAAAAGGCCCAAACTACAATTCCAACAGATTTTGACTCCAGACAGCTCCTGTAGTCCGGCTCCATTTTAGGTCCCACCAATACTGATTAGTCCAATTCCGCAGTCCCAGGCCAAAATGATGGGGATAAACAAAACAGTCCTTGCTGCAAAGAAGGCAGGTTAGACAAACTACATTATTTTTGCTACTCTAATAAATGATCAGCAAACGGTTACATCTATTAACAGAGCTCCCTCTGCGCAATTAGCAATGGCAGAAGCAGAGCAATTATCCAGCAGTTCAGGCAGGACTCGAGCATGGAAACACAGCCCTCCCCCCGATCCATTTTAACTGCAAACCAGGCAGCTCTTAAAGAGACAGTACACAGAGGCATTACAGGCACTCTCTAGCAATAACATTTAAATGGATAGAACGCAGGACACCAGCCTGGCAGTGAGCATTTAGGCAAGCACAAGGAAGACTTTTTGGGAACCTCCATTTGTAGGGGGGGGTTACGCCCTTCCCTGCCTGGAGGAAACTTGGTGTCCGCATCAAGTCTGTACCATCATGCATTAGTTAACATAACTTACTACTTTACTGTACATTTTCACTGCACTTTATAATACTATACCTATTCTGATAATGCATTGGGCATATTTTCACACAGGTACTACTGTATATGGATTCTTGTAATAATTTCTTGTACATTGAACAGAGTAATAGAGGTTCCGTCCCTATCAGCTAACTTGGGGCTAGATGGGGCAGGGGCACCATACCTAGAAGGCAGAACTATTAACCTTGCATTGGCACTTAGGCTCAAGTTGGGCAGTGAGCTCTGAGACACATAAACACCTTTGTGGACCACACTGAGAGGCAAATCCATTGGCCTGTCGGGAGAATCATAACTGAAGCGTACTACAGGCTTGACAGCTCAGCCAGCCCTTCTGGGGGGAACAATCACAGTCTCTGTACTCTCAGCACTGGTCCTGGAACTTTCAACACTTGGGAGGGGTGCCTCTGCCTGGGCAGGGACGTCCAAACTTGGGGCACTATCGGCCCCTTGCTCTGCAGTCTCTGTTTCCACTACACTTTGTTCACTGAAGATACTCTGGCACTGAAGGGGGGTTTTCAGCGCTCTCATAGTGTTCCTCAAGTTCTGGTATATCACCAGAAAGTTTCATACCATCAGCCTCTCCTTCAGGTAAATCATACAGTTAGACAATACACAGAGACTCAGCATCCTCAGACGTGATACTTTGCCCTTCACTTTCAGGGAACATTGGCTCCAAGGACGAAGCTGGGGGTTTAGGCAATCCAGAAGGCCCAGCTTCATTCCCACGATTAGTCATGGGATTACCCCAAAACAGCTGGCTCAGTTCATAGGAGGTGTAATAGACAGGCTCACATTCACTTTTGTCTGAGATGGACTGACAGTCACTGTCATTCTGGGCCTGCTCCGGAGAAAACCTTAAATCAGTGACCACTGGGGTAGGTTGCTCTGTCTCTTTCTTACAGCTGCACGAGTCACCGGTCCAGGGGGATCAACCTCTGAAGGCTCAGCCTCAATCATGACTTGGCCGATAGGTAGCAAGTGGTTACGGTGCATGATCTTGATGGCTTTAGAATTGTTCTCTGGGCGCACTTTGTACACTGGCAAATCATCCAACTTTCCAACTACTACATGGGGAAGATGGTGCCATCGATCAGCAATTTTATGTTTACCATGCAGTCCCAAATTTCGCAACAACACACGGTCCCCAGGCCGAAGCTCTTGAGCCTTTACTTTTCTATCATGCCTCTCTTTGTTGCCTAAATTTCTCTTGGTGGCCATTGTCTGGGCCAGTTGATATGCATGGTTCAATTGGGCTTTCAGTTTTTCTACATATCGCAAATAGATTCAAACATCATGAAGTCTTACTATATTATAGACATTAGCAGTTTGTTCCAGCTCTAGAACTGCCCCGGAGTGAAATGGTTAAAACCATTCCAAAATAGAATTTTGGCACGAGAGCAGCTCTATCTGTGTCATTTCAAACTTGAACTGTCAGATTCTTTACTCCACCTCAGTGAACAGTCGCTCCGGAGATTTCTCATTCTGCTCGGTTCATTTCTCGGTTTAAAAAGTGTTTTCTCGGTTGGATTTAACCGAGAATAGTTTTATTTTAACCGCAAAACCGCTCGGTTCAAGCTTCATCTGTGGTAACCGTAAGTAAATGAAGGTTTTGTCTGTGTGGAACTTGTAGTTATCAGTTCGGTTTTGAACCGATCAGTGGGTTTAAAACTCATTTAAAACT
Organism: Neoceratodus forsteri; assembly: GCA_016271365.2. NCBI lineage: Eukaryota > Metazoa > Chordata > Ceratodontiformes > Ceratodontidae > Neoceratodus > Neoceratodus forsteri. Next base: position 110,937,118 of record JADMNL010000031.1, on the reverse strand, counting down.
AAAAGTTACTATTTTAGAGTGCGGTTCCGGTTCTTATCGGTTCTAAAAACACGGTTTTACGGTTTTTCCAATACCCGTGACACGGTTAGGAACCGATAAGGGTGTCTTGCCTGGCACTGCCGCTAAAGGCAAGTTTTGGTTAGGCTGGCATTATGTCTCGAGAAACCCAAAAGAAAAACTGGGCCCTGGTTTTCAACACTGTGATGTTTGTGGGGAAGTCTTTGCCAAGGCTGACCCACACACCACATGTGTTTATTGTCGGGGTTTGACCACCTCCAGTCAGACTGCCAGGTATGTAAGAATTTCCCTGCAGCCACCCTGGAAAAAAGATTGGGCAGGCTCAGGAACGAGAAGCCAAAAGTCCGCTGACCGGATGGCCAGCCCGTTCGTGCCAACCGAACCAGAGGGAGTGCCTCTGACCAGGGCCAGACTTCCTCGGCAAAGAAAAGCTGGTTCTGAGGAACCAATTCCAGTAAAGAAAACAAGAAAATCAGCAGGTCTGGAGTCCAAAATCTTTCTCCAACTGCTGCAGAGATAGCAAAAGCTATACATATTGTCCAGTCATTGTTCAGGGTCTCCGTCCGAACCACCACTATCTGGTAAAAGGTCGGTTCGTCCGGTCCCAGTGGTTCAGGATTATGATATTGAGGAATTTTATGAACCAGAGGAGGGGGAGAGGATTATGAACAGTATGAATGTGGCTGGGAAGGTCTGGTGTGCCCATTGAACCGACATCTCCCCAGACAGACCTTTAGAATCTCCCCTATGCTGTCTGAGTCCCCATCTCATTTTATGTTTTATAAAAGTTGCTGAAACCCTCCAGCTTCCTTTAGAAGAGGCTGTGGATGAGCAAGAGGAGCCTGATTTTGTAGAAATGATGGATATTCCAGAGTCTAGGAGATTGTCTATTCCTTTACATAAGTCTTTAGGAACAAACAATTAAAATTTTAAAAGCTCCTAATTCTGTGCCTCCTGTAGATAAAAAGATGGACAGAAGGTATACATTGTCAGGCCCTGATACAGAAGTCCTTTCTCAGCAATGCAGTCATGTTAGTAGTTCAGGCTGCTGCCTGTGATAAAGCTAATATTCCTTGGCTTCACATCCTCCTGACAAGGATTCCAGGAAGATTGATGCCATGGCAAAAACAGTATATGGCAGCCTCTGGGACTCAGGCAAGCAAATTATATGGCTTATGTTGCTAGGTATCAGAAATCTAGATGGGATACTGTTATGCACTGGCCAAGCAGGCCCATGGCCAGCTGGCTAGTGAACTAGAACAGGTGGCTGCTGATGGCATTGAAGCCCTCTAAGGTTCAGTTTCATGCTGCTGTGGATGTTAATGATGTTTCTCTAGGGTCATGGCCACATCTGTAGCTTTTCGTAGGTTGGCCTGGCTCAGGATGCTAGTTTGTCACAGGATACCCAGACTAAGGCTATGGATTTTCCTAGGTGGGAAATTCTCTGTTTAGAGAGCAGACAGAGAATTACAGGAAGAAGATGATGAATATAGGACTACTTACAAGAGTGCCCAGGCTAAGGAGCGCAAGCCACCTCAAAGGCATGCCCCAGGGGTAGGGGCAGGCCTTTTCACAGGCCTTTCTACCAGACTCAGGCCTCCTGCCTATGCTCAGAGGGGCTTCTTCAGAGGCAGGGCAGACGAGGGTGGGCAGATCTGCTCCCACCCCCAGCCTAAAGCTCCTATGAAACAGGCACCCTGATGGGGTGCCCAGGGCCGATTCTCCTGTACCAGTGGGGGGCAGGCTGGCTTACTTCAGTCAGAATTGGGCTTCTTTAACCTCAGACAAGTGGGTTCTGGAAGTAGTAAGCCAGGGTCTGGTTCTCAGCTTCAAAAAGTTTCCCAAGTTGAGAAGCAGACTTTTTCTACCTGCAAGTGCTTCAGAGACCCTCGCTCTGGAAACAGAGGTCTCATCCCTGTTAGCTCTCAGAGCAGTAGAAAGGGTTCCTCCCCTGCATCAGGGCAGGGGCCTGTATTCCAGATACTTCCTTACCCCAAAAAAGACAGGAGAATGGCGGCCCATTTTAGATCTCAGATATCTGAACAAGCATCTTTTGAAACCAAAGTTCAAAATGGTAACTCTGGCAATGATTTTACCTTGCCTAAGGCCAGGGGACTGGCTAGCCTCCTGGACCTCAAGGATGCCTATTTCCATGTCCTAATCAGAAGATCCCATCGAAAGTACCTCAGATCTGAACTGCCCTCAGGTCATTACCAGTTCAGAGCAATGCCCTTACCTCCGCTCCAAGGGTATTCACAAAGTGTCTAGCAGTGGCAGTGGCCCACTTAAGGAGGCAGAGGATTGCTGTTTTCCTCATCTAGACGACTGGCTCATTGTAGGCCAGTCCCCAGAACAGGTAAATCTCACCTGCAGGTCACCCAGCAGCTTCTCACCTCCCTGGGTTTTCTGCAAACCTACCAAAGTCAGTTCTGGAACCAGTCCAGGTACTCACCTTTATAGGGGCAGAATTGGACACAAAGCTAGCCAGAGCCTTTCTTCCCCAGAAAGGGTAAGGAATTTAGTGGCTCTGGCCTCTTCCTTCACTCTGCAGGTCTCTCGACCAGCAAGACACTCTTCTGCAGCTCCTGGGCACATGGCTGCATCCTCAGCTGTTGTGCAGGGAGCCAGATTTCAGATGAGACATTCAGTTTCACTTGAGAACCTTTTGGTCTCAGAGAAGAGACCCCTTCCAAGTTGGTCCCAGTGACTCTAACCTTGATCCTAGCTCTCCAGTGGTGGCAGGATCAGAGCAACTTAAGAGCGGGGTCCCTTCATTTCCCTTCTCACGACTTGACTCTCACTACAGATGCTTCCTTCTGGGTTGGGAGCCCACATGGGCGACCTTTCCACTCAGGGAGTTTGGTCCCCAGGAATCTCTGCTCCACATCAATTTGCTGGAACTCAGAGCTGTCTTTTAGCTCTTCAAGCTTTTTTTTCTGCATCTGTCCACGACAAGGTGATACAAGTCAGAACAGACAACACCACAACAATGTGGTACATCAACAAACAGGGGCACTCGGTCTTCGGCCTTGTGCACCGAGGCAATGAAGTTGTGGTCTCTGGCCTATTCCTGAACACTTCCCTCATAGCAGTTCATCTTCCAGGGAAGGACAATGTCCTAGCGGATGCCCTCAGCAGGATTTCCCAGGGCCATCACGAATGGTCCCTGGATCCTCAAGTGCTGGGGATAGTTTTTGCCAGGTGGGCATCCTCAGATAGATCTTTTGCAGCCCCAGACAATCACAAACTTCCTCTGTTCTGTTGCAGACCTCCAGTGCTGGGCTCAGTTCCCTGGATGCCCTTCTTCTGGATTGGGAGGAAGTTCCTCTATGCTTTCCCTTTCCTCTCCTATTCAAAGTACTAGTCAAAATCAGATCTCAGCCTTGCAGGGTGATTCTGATTGCCCGGATTGGGCCAGGCAGCCCTGGTACCCACTCCTTCTGTCTCTGACAGTCCATCTTCCCTGTGCCTCCCCAGGAATCACAATCTGTTGACTTGTGCCCAGGGAAGGGTTTGGTATCCGACCTCAAATCCCTCAACCTCAAGGCCTGGCTCTTGAGGAGTTAGAGTTTGCTGATTTACACCTCTCTCAGGGTGTTCTTGAGATCCTAAAGGCTTCCAGAAAGCCTTCCACTAGGGCTACTTATAGTTCTAAATGGGAAAAGGTTTTCCATTTGGTGTGCTGGGAAAATATTTCCCAGAATCTGCTGAATTGCCCATTTTGTTAGATTACATGGTACATCTTAATTCCTTGGGTCTCAGACCAGCTACCCTGAGAGTTCATTTGGCAGCTGTGTCTGCTTTTGTGTCAGCAGGAAAGTCATCCTCTTTCTCTCATCCTGTGTTTTCCAAGTTTTTAAGGGATTACTCCATACTAATCCTCCTTTCGGAACCGGCCCCTGCTTGGGACCTTAATGTTTGCATTGCCCAGTTAATGCAACCCCTTTGAACCTCTGTCTTCTGCAGAGCTTAAGTACCTAACTTGGAAAACTGTTTTCTAGTGGCTATCACTTCTGCCAGACGATAAGTGAATTGCAAGCCTTGTCAGTGGAGACTGACTTTTATCTTTCCACAGGGATAAGGTAGTCCTTAGGACTAATAGGAAGTTTTGCCTAAGGTGGTTTCAGATTTCCATCTTAATCAATCTATCTCCCTTCCAGTATTTTTCACTGATCACTCCTCTTCGGTGAGAGGAGGTTGCACAGCCTGGATGTTAAGAGAGCTCTTAGTTATTATATAGAGCGCACTAAAGGTCACAGGTTCGAATCCTCCAACTTTTCCTTACCTATGGTGAAGTTGGGAAAGGCAAACCTGCCACTAAGAGATCAATAGCCAGGTGGATTGTCTCTTGTATCCAATTTTGTTATCAGAAAGTGGGCAGAGCCCCCGGTTTGAGGGCTCTTCTACCAGGGTACAGCTGCCTCTAGCTGCTGCCAGAGATATCCCTTTATTAGAGATTTGCCAGGCTGCTACTTGGAAAACGGTACACACTTTTACCAAGCATTACTCCCTGGATGTCCAGGCCAGGAGAGATGCTCGGTTTGGCACAGCTGTTCTTCAGAGCCTATTCCCTAAGTAGGTTCTGCCCTCCTCCATGGAGGTACTGCTGTGTATTCTGCTTAATGTCTATAATATAGCAAGACTTCATGTTGTTTGAAGAAAAATTACTCACCTTAGTAATGTTGTTTCTTCTAATGGAGTCTTGCTATATTATAGCCTCCCCAACCTGCCCCTCTCAGAACCTCTACTTGGTGGGGTGCGGCAACTTAGTGTGGGCACTACTTATGTCCTGTTAGCATTTTGTCCCCTTTGGGACTTTGGGGGTGTGTATGTGTATGCATGTGTGTGTTTTATTATACTTATGTTCCATTTTCATATTATTAGAATGGTGTTAGTATTTCTGGTCCCCTGACTTGATGGGTGTTGGGACCATCAATGGTTGTTATTATTTAGGTAGCCATTTGGCTAGTGTAAGTTACAGCTTCCACACAGACCTTAGTGGGTTTGGCTCGTAAAGATCTGACAGTTCAAGTTTGAAATGACACAGATAGAGCTGCTCTTGTGCCAAAATTCTATTTTGGAATGGTTTTAACCATTTCACTCCGGGGCAGTTCTAGAGCTGGAACAAACTGCTAATGTCTATAATATAGCAAGACTCCATTAGAAGAAACAACATTACTAAGGTGAGTAATTTTTTCTTTCGGCTCAGACCCAATCTGGAGAAACCCCAAAACAGACAGCAACAGGTAAAGGGGCTTCTCTCCCAATCATGAGGCTGTAGGGGGAGAACCCGGTAGCATCATTATTCATGCAATTATATGCATGTATCAAGGTGCTAATATGCTGACTCTATTTATGTTTGTCTTTTGGGTGGAGGGTGCCTAGCATGTCGAGCAGGGTGCGGTTAAAGTGTTCTGGTTGACAGTCCCCCTGCAGATGATAGGGGGGTGGTTCTTGATTTTTGCACCCCCCCACAGAGAGAGAATTTCTTTGATTAGCCGACTCTCAAAGTCTCTGCCTTGATCAGAATGAATCCGCAGGGGGGCACCATAGTAGACGAAGAAATTTTCCACTAACACCTTGGCCACAGTAGACACCTTTTGATCTTTGGTGGGAAAAGCATGTGCATACCATGTGAAATGATCCGTAACCACTAACACATTGCCAGTGTTTCACTGATCAGGCTTTAAACTCAAAAAGTCTATGCAGACTAGTTCCATTGGGTGCTGGTATTAATGTTGACATGGGGGGCATCCCTCAGAGGCAGGGGATTCTCTGTAGGCAGCAACTACAAGTCCTTAAATGGTGCTCAACATCGGCCCTCATCTTGGGTCAGTAGAATCAAAATCGTACCAGGTTAAGTGTGTCTGGTCAATACCGAGGTGCCCCATAATGTTATGGCGGGACCTCAGTACCAAATCTTTAAAGGCCATGGGCAGGACCAATTGTTGCTTGTCTACTTTGCCACTACAATTTGCTGTCTCTCTGTATAACAGTTGATTGAGCAACTTCAACCTGGGGCTTTCTTTGAACAATAAAGCAGTTTGCATGTCAGAGGAATGCAACTTGGATACATCTTTTCCTGCACGAAGGGCGTCAAGTGCTGGCTGAATCATAGGATCTTGGGATTGAGCTTACTGAATGCTGTCATTGTCAAATTGAGGTTGTGCACTAATATCTAGAGCAGAGAAGTGGAAGTATGCAGCCGGTAGGCAAGTGTCAGAAGGGCCCAAGCAATCTACTAAGCAGTCCACGGTTTCTGCAGACATCTGCTCATCTCTATCAAACTTTTGGCACAATGCTCAGATGTCAGGTTCAGACAACCTGACCCAATCACTCTTGGAAGTGGGCCTCCGTGATAGGGCGTCACCATCAACATGGTTCAGGCCCGGTCTGTATTCAACAGCATAATCATAGGTTGATAATGCAGAAAGTCACCGGTGCCCAGTGGCGTCTAACTTAGCTGAAGTCTGCACATAGGTCAATGGGTTATTGTCAGTCCTCACCAATATCTTTGCCCCATAAAGGTAGTCATGAAATTGGTTAACAATGGCCCATTTTAACGCAAGGAACTCCAACTTATGCACAGGGTAATTCCATTCTGATGGGGTCAAGCTCCTACTGGCAAAAGCCACTGGTCTCAAACCATCCTCATGGTCTTGATATAGCACAGCTCCTAGACCCTGCAGACTAGCGTCAGTATGTAGCACATAGGGTTTGGTGGGATCAGCATAGGCGAGGATGGGGGCGTGGGTGAGCTGGTATATGACTTTGTGGAAGGCTGCTTCACAGTCGGGCGTCCAGTGGAGCCCGAAGAGTTCACCGGGGTGAAAGTATACTTTGTCTGGTTCTTCGCCGGCCCCTTTTTTGTATTTCCAGTTAGCGGGAGGGTAACCCCTAGGTGAGACTCAACAGTGGGTTAATCACCTTGGAATAGTCTTTTATGAACCTGTGGTAGTAGCCACAGAACCCCAGGAAACATTGTAGTTCTTTCAAATTGTGAGGCTGGGGCCAAGTAGTCAGGGCTTCAACTTTACTGGGATCAGTCTCTATCCCCTCTGTAGATAGTATGTGCCCCACATACTTCACGGAGGTTTGTAAAAACTGGCACTTATCAATGGATAGCTTGAGGCCTAAGTCTTCCAGTCAGTCTAGTACTTCAAACAGTCGGTTCTCATGCTCCTGTAAGGTTCTCCCAAACACAATGACATTGTCCAAGTACACCAAACACTCCAACAAATTCATATCTCCCACCACACGTTCCATCAGTCACTGAAAAGAGGCAGGAGCACCCAATATCCCCTGTGGCATCCTCAGAAATTTGTGAAACCCCAAAGGACAGATAAAAGCTGTCTTCTCACGGCCCTCCGGGGCCATCAGAATCTGGTATTACCCACTACGAAGATCCGAGGACCATTTGCGCCCATTCAAACAATCCAGAGCAACTTGTATACAGGGCATGGTGTATGGTCTGGGATGGTCCGCCAGTTCAGGGTTCGATAGTCTACTCACATCCTCACAGACCCATTCTTCTTACGCACAGCCACAATGGGAGAGGCATATGGGCTCCTGGATTCTTGTATCACGACAGCAGCGAGCATTTCCTGCAGGTGTCTTCTCATATCATCTATGTCTGCTGGGGCTAGGCGTCGGGACATCTCTCGAAATGGCCGTTAATCGTGCAGGTGTATGTGATGCTCCACACTCTGGACACATCCCATGTCCCATTCCTTCAACGAAAACACTTGGTCTCTTTGGGCAAGTTTCTCGCTAATTTTAGTCTTTCATTCAGCTGGCAATGGGGAGTCACCAAAGTCAAACAAGTCAGGAGTCACTCTGTCTGTCTTACCAGGGTGCTTATTGCTGGGCAACACGGCAGTGTCTGTGCAGTGTACCATAGCTAGCGTGCACCCTCTGTTCACTCGGATCTCTCGATCTGACACATTGTGAATCTGGACCATCACTCATCGTGCATAGGCATGAGCATGAGCTGGCAAGATGCTGGGCTTGACCAATAACCCTTCTGGTAATTTTCCATCACCTGGTGCATCCAACATCAGTATCTTGTTCTTGACATCTTTTCGGAGGCTGACCTCTCCATGAATAGTACACTGGATATTAGGGGCCAGTACCATTGAGTCAGGATCCTTCTTCCACACGATCCCCACCGATTCATCCTGGTCTACTTCCTCAGGTTTTTGTTGCAACTCATAGGCCCTCTAGATCAGAGCCAGAATTCTCAGGGCCCTCCCAGTCCATTGCCCTTGTTTCTCATGACAGAGTTGCGCCAGTCTCCCAAACATATGGGCTATGGTCCCAATTAACTGAGGAATCCCATCATACAGTCCAGTAGGGGGACACACTAAGACAAGTGTCTCGACTTGTTCATTCACTCCAGCCACTGAGGTAGGGAAGGACAGCCAAATCCAAATATACCCTGAGTATGGATAAGACTTCTCACTCAACCCCCACACATGCAAGCCTTTCAAGGGTTGTAGGGGCACATCAGGCAGGTGCTTTCGATACCAGTCTTGAAACAATATAGTCACTTGAGACCCACTGTCAAGCACAGCTCGGGTGGACACACCATTCACCTTTACTATAGTTTCCAATGAAGGGCCTACCACCTCGGACCATTGAGGAGGGATAGCAGCAGGGGCCTGAACAGATGATTTAGCCACATAGAAATCTGAGCTAATATTTCTTGAACCCTCACTGTGGTCATTTCGGGGCACTCCTCGGCCATTGATTTGCTTTTCGGAGCTCCCCTTAGAGTCTATTTGCTACCTTTTCCAAGTCTTTCTGAGACCAGCATTCTCTCTTCATATGGCCATCCTTCCCACAGTTGTGACAAATTATAGCCTCCTGGATCATCCTTGGAGAGAACACTGCCTGAGAGGCTAAAGCAGTAGCAAGGGATCGGGGTCCAGTATCTGCTTGCAGTGGTGAGAGTGGTGCAACGTGTTTTAACAATTCCTTTAGGGTGGCAGTCAATTCTTTGATTTCAGCCTGGGAGCAACCCTCAGTAGAGGATGCCTGAGGGTGCACCCCCACCCCCATGGCAGTCACGTCCTGAGAGGAACCAGAATCTTGTTCCATTGGGGGGAACCCTTGCAGAAGCACCCGCCTTCAACTCTCAGACTTCCTTTAATAGCTCGACTTTCAAAAACTGGGCCCAGGGCGGAAGTCCTTTGCATTCTCAGAGTGCTTGTTAGGTGCCAACTTTTGCCCCTGAACCCCACTTGGCTGATCACTCTCTGACATTTGTGCAGTAGCAGCAGATATTGGTGCAATTCCCCCGAGGGGTCGCATTTTCTCAACCCCCCGAATTTCTTTCATTAGCTCGTCATGGGGGGGGTGCGATTCCAGTCGGGTGACGAGGCACAACTCAAGCAGTAACTATTCCAAAAACAGAGCAGATTTAAGGATCCAGTCCAACCTAATTCGATCAAATTCATTTGATGCCAAACTACCCTTTCTGAGGCAGTCTTGTAGCTTCTTTTCAAGTCGAGGTACATACACAGACAATGACTCCCTTGGGTACTGCTGAGCATTTCTTACTCTCCACCACAGGTCCTCAACTGAATTCGGGCTCCTGTACACATTCTCCGATGCATCAAGATAGTCCAGTGCAGTTGCTTCGGGCTTATTTGCCCGCTTGGCACGGATGGTAGCCAGGGCAGGACCTCGGAGACTCTCATTCAACCACTTTCATTTCTCTGCTTCTGAGCATTGCCATTCAGGAACTAGAGGGGCAACATAGTCTATACAGGTCTCCCGGTCATCCTCCCCCTGGGGGGTGGGGATGGTGCCCGAGAAGATTCTCAGCCTTCGGTAGGAGTCGTGACTAATAGCGGGTACAGATATAGGGGCCAGCATTGGCATGGACACAGAAGAAAGGGCAGTAACAGGTGCTGGAGTGGGAGCGGGTGTTGGGGATGGAACACCCCCAGGTTGCAGGAATAGTTTCTTAAAAGTCCTCTACGGTGTTTTCCCTTCCTCCAGCAACAACTTAGCAAATTTCTCTTCAAAAGTTTCAGATAACGGTGGGGGCTTATCCTCTAAGGGATCCTATCTATCTTTGGTTATCACCCTCCAGGAGGCTGGGAACCCTTCTGGAGTGATAGTCTGGGGCATGTTTGAATTGTCCAGGGGGTCGCTACACTCCGCCAAGACCATGAAAGTTTGGGCGGTCAAATCAGCCTGTTGCCCCACCACCACAGCGTTTGTTAAACATTCAGCTTTGGAAAGTACTCCTTCTAAAGTGTCTTTGCTAATGCTCAAGGGAATATCCAATATAAGTAAGGCATTGTGAGGGTCAATCTCCTGCCCTGTACACCACCCCACCAACTGGTGCACAGCCACTTCTGTTGGGGTAGCCATTTATGTTTGACAATAATTCGTAATTTCGGCCACTAGAAGACACAAAATCCCAGCGGTGAGCCTCCAATATGTAACCCCTAGGTGGCGCTATCCCAAGGCTGCTACCCCTGCCTGCTTGGCTAGTAGCAAGTTAGGGGTCCTGAGTTCTGAAACGGGTGCCTCCACTCGGAGGTCAGGGTTGGTAATGGTCAAGCTAACCTGGGCACAGCCCTCCAGGACACTGTAACCCCCATCTTTCCCCTCTAGTGGCCTGAACACTGTACAATCATCACTTTCACAACACCCCTGGTACACCACACAGATACCCACACTGTTTGCACTTACCACCAGGGCTGGTTCCTCTGGCTTGATCCTGGGGATTCCCTGTAAAAAAGGTTAGGCACAGCAAATAGCAGTAGAACAGTACCTTGAACACAAACTTTAACCACAGTCAGATTAAATGCAGAAAAAGTTAGATCTGATTTATTCAGAGGGCTTGAATAAGGGAGGGGTGAAATCAGGTTAATTAGCTTAAAAGTCATATCAATCAGGCAGTTATGCATGCACTTTAAGTTCCCCCACACAATTATACCTCTGGATACCCAGGTGGAAAAGAGATGGACTAGCCAGGACCGTTGCCCGGGGTAGGCCGGTGTCACAGCTGGTTGGGGCCTTGTGATGGAAAAAACAACATGCACAATACACACGATTTGTAATCCAGAGCCAGAGGGCTCAGTTCGTGAAGAAAAGAAACAACAAGGCAATCAGATGACACATTTAGATTAAGCTGTTGTTGCAGGGAGATACCCTGATCACTACTCATGATACCCAAGACTGGACACAGGCTGGATGAAAATCGAGACAGCAGGTGGTTGATCTGGAGAGCCAGGAGAAGCAGGCCCACACGATTCGCTGAGGCGTCGTTCCTGTTCAAGCGTGGAGCAGGGGGCTGATCCCCAGGTAAGTCTCTCGTTGATGGGTTCTCTGTGCAGTGGGTAGTCTGGCTGGGCCTGTCTGGCAAGACTTAGACCGCATGGAAACAAATTCGGGTGCAGTCCGTTTTGGTCTGGATACAGCTTCCAGGAAGCAGAACACAGTTCTCACATTGGGGAACCAACTCATGACCCACTAGCAGCTCACAGCACGTTTACAGGCAAGAAAATTCTACTGTACCAGACAAAGTTTCCAACAAGCAGAACACAGTTCACACAGTGGGGAACCAAATCATGACCCACTAGCAGCTCACATCACATGTACATGTAAGGGAATTCTACTGTACCAGGCAAAGCTTCCAACGAGCAGAACAGTTCACACAGTGGGGAACCAAATCACAACCCACTAGCAGTTCACAGCACATTTACATGTAAGGGAATTCTAGTGTAACTGGCAAAGCGCTCCCTGGTCAGAATTGCAAAGTCTCTCAACACACCGGGAGCTTGGGGGTAGCTGGAACTCCTGACAGGCCAATCGCATTCAGCAAAATCTTTGGTCTTCTTCAGGTTGAGCCTGGTCCCACTTCAGTATCTTACTTTAATCACACAACTCAGATTCAGTCCGAAAACAATTCTCTTTCCCCTCTTAGGGCAGCAGGCAGACATGCAGGCCAAAGCTTAGGCCTTTCCACAGTTCTCCTGTGCGGAACTACGTAGACTGCTGCTCGCACTGTCTCGAACTGTTGCTTCTTCAGCTCCCAACTTAGATCTGCCTTAAACAGCAGGCAACCTGGGGATTTCCTTCAGATCCAAAAGGTTCGGTTGGCTGATTCGGCTGTCAGTCAAAGCAAGAGCTCCCTCTTCAGTTGCAAAAAGGTGCCAAAAGGCCCAAACTACAATTCCAACAGATTTTGACTCCAGACAGCTCTTGTAGTCCGGCTCCATTTTAGGTCCCACCAATACTGATTAGTCCAATTCGGCAGTCCCAGGCCAAAATGATGGGGATAAACAAAACAGTCCTTGCTGCAAAGAAGGCAGGTTAGACAAACTACATTATTATTACTACTCTAATAAATGATCAGCAAACAGTTACATCTATTAACAGAGCTGCCTCAACGCAATTAGCAATGGCAGAAGCAGAGCAATTATCCAGCAGTTCAGGCGGGACTCGAACATGGAAACACTCAGCCCCCCCGATCCATTTTAACTGCTTTTAAAGAGACAGTACACAGAGGCGTTACAGGCACTCTCTAGCAATAACATTTAAACGGATAGAATGCAGGACACCAGCCTGGCAGTGAGCATTTAGGCAAGCTCAAGGAAGACTTTTCAGGAACCCCCATTTGTAGGGGGGTTACATTACTTTTTCCCCCAGAGACCTCTGCTGTCCCTGTGATGTCCCCCTCGTGCAGGCACCGGGTATTAGATCCCCTCCCCCAACTCCCCACGACTTACCTTTCATGGCTGGGGGTTGGGAGCTACTTGACCCACCAGACCGGATTAGTAGTAGTAGGGGAGGCACCATCCTGGGCCGTTATGACGGGAGACCATCATCATCTGTGCAGAGGACTCCTTTTTACCATTTTTCTTGTGCCCCTTCGGAGGATGCAGCGTGCAAGGACGCCAGCAGTAGCAGCACACATTCTCCCTGACGTGCTTCCCTAGGCATCAGCCACAGTCCCCCGTCCACATTTTCTAGCATCACCGTGCCACTTCCCAGCCTCTGCTAGGGGGAAAGCGATTGCTGTGTGCTGCCAATCCCCCTCCCCGGAGAAGGAGAGCAGTCCATAGGACGTTCAGTCCTTCTCCTCCCCTCCCCAGTCGACCCCCGGCAGCCCATGGTCGTTCCCAAACACGGGTTGCCAGCGTGGTGCGAGATAAGGCATCCAGCACCTCAGCACCACTGGGCTGACTAGTTGTCATTCTTTTAAGCTATATCCATACACAGGATTGCAATATAGATGACATGGTCATCCCCATTAACCAGCAGCTTCAAAGAAGAGAGAAACGTTGTAATACACAGTTCATATTCTGCATATTGGCTCACAAAATCCAAATATACTTACACTCTGACTGGGGGGGAGGGACAAAACAGATCACATGTATCGAAGTGTAGGCTTGTGCTAACCTTTATTGTCCAAGTCACACTTAGTAGGGTAAAAATCCAGAGCGCAATAGCAGTTGATCACAGCACCTATTTAAAAGTGTGCCTCATAACAAAGTGTATAGTAATGCTGCACTCAAGCAATAAAGCACGACCAGGCTTTGGTTGTACTAGGTTTACCCCATGGCCACGGGCATTGTAAGGCATGAAGAGAAGCTGAGTGCCTTCATCCCTGACCGTGGGGTAAATCTAGTACAACCAACATCTCTGAAGTGCATTAGTGCTTGTGGAAAATGGGCCCAGAGGCAACTTTATAAAAAATCACTCTAAAAGTTTCAAAACCCACAAGAATTATAATAAAATGCTACTAAATAATGAAAAATAGTCCCTCTACAGATGTTTTTCACCTGTCAGTCATCTGTCTTTCTTCATATTCAGTACACTGTGTGATTGTGTACCATGGAATAGAAGAATTCAGGGTTCTGCATAATTCCAGTAGTAGAATGCTACCCCCCCCCACCACCACCACATAGAATACAAGAATTCAGAATTCCATACACACACACAGACACAGACCTCAAGTAGAACCAGAACCTCAATTGTATCTGTTGCCAGATAAGGAGCAGGGAGTTCTCTGGCAAACTGCTAGGGATAGGAGGGGGATTCTTAATGGCCATCAAAGAAACACACAGAGAAGTGAGTCAAACACATGAACAGTGAGGATAACAGCCAGCAGTGATCAGGGTTTTGCAGACAGTAGCGACATGGGAGCGTGGCATTATCAAAGACAGAACAGCGGTCACTGCTCTGCGATACTGACAGCAATGAGAGTGGCCAGCAGTCCTGAGGGGTTAATGGGGGAAACACAGAGAAACAGTAGCAGCATGGCATTCAGGGAGACAGAGAGACACTTGAGAGGTCTGGGGATGGGTATCAGGACATGAGGACAGATACGTGGATACATCGAGAGGCAGGGAGGGAGGGAGGACAGAGGAGGGAAGTGCTGTGATCTGAATAAATGCATGGGGGAATGCAGTCAGCAAATAAACATGATTCAGATCATCCCACCACCGCCAGCACTGGGCCTGATCTGTGTAGGGAGAAACCTGCAGTCAGAATGGCAAATAAACAGGATTCGAGGTAACTACAACTACACAGCTCAGCTCGAGGTATCGAGGTGCCAGCACTGGGTCTGAGCCGTGTAGGAAACAACCGTGGATTAATTGAGACTTCATCTACAGTCACCAGATGGCTCCTGAAGAATGGGTGCGGGCCATTTTCCCTGGCCTTATTATAAACATGAGTAAAGGATTCAGCCATGTTTGTGATGGAGATTAGGAAGCAAGTGGCTTATGAATTCTGTGAGTTGCCGCAGTTGGCAGGGACTTGTTTTTAGCCATTGGTAGTACTCTCTTACTGCCATGACTAGAACCAACTCTCAGACAATCAGGACACAGGGATTTCCTTGCCCATTTTATATAAAACAGTGACATAATATTACCGATATTAAGACCACCAAACAAAGTGGCTACTGGCCCCAGCACTTTGTTCTAAGGCCAGAGCTTCATCAGGGCACTTATTGTTCCAGTTTTGCACAGCACTGCTATACACTTTATCATGAGACACACTTCAAAACAGGTGTTGTGTACACTCCGTATTTTACTGTATTGAGTACAGACTGAACAATAAAGGTTAGCACAAGCCTGAACTTCTGTACTTGTAATCTGATTTGTGTACCCCCTCCCCAGTGTGAATATATGTGGATTTGTATCAGTGTTGTGATGGCTTGTCATCCCCGTACTCCCCCTCACTGTGGAACCCCTGGTGTTCTGTGTCTTGTCTGATAATTAGTTCATACTTGTATTCATGGGTGTGACATTACACTCTCAAATAACTGACTGAACTGTGAATTTAAATGTGTGAATTTCAAACAACAAACACTTGCACACAGTACTCCAAGTGTCTTACTTTTCCACTAATTATTTACAGCAATCAATTAAACATGCAAGCTTGACAATAGCTCCATGGTAGATTCATCTTCTGACGTTAGAGGTACCAGTCACTTTGCCTACAGCCCCATGGGTATTTCAAACCCCCAGCTTCACTTGATGAAATAAGCACAGTGCTGTTCCGAAGAATCCATGCAGCAGTCTGTTTATGTATCTCCTGTCACAGTTTCTGCACCTACACTCAGGACATGCTTGGAAATTGGTGGGTTCATATGCTAAGTGCATTTTGGCAGCAAAATAATTTAATTAATAAAAATCATAATAATATCAGTGGATCAAAAGGTAGCATGATTGCCTCTATAGCCAGAAGATGGGAAGGTCATGGGTTCTAGTCCAACACCAGGTGAATGGGGTAATACTCCTAAAAATACAGTAGGAGGTGATGTCCTTTGGGATGAGATGTTAAACTTGAGATCCATTCTGCCCATCTCTGGTCACTGTCCAGGTGTAAGTTAAAGATCCCATGGCACTTATCGAAGAAGAGAACTGGAGTTCCCCAGTATCATGGCCAGCATTTCCCCATCAGTATAATGGGTCTGTGTAACCCATCCACCAGCACATACCTGAAACAAGCTATGACAGCTTCGTGAGCCTTTACGGGTCACAAATTATGCACGCAAAAATAGTGAATTATTTAATTCAGAATGTTGGAGCTGAGCACTGTGTCCAGCCCCAGTCTTTCAGCAGCTCTTACAGCCTCAGTTGTACTAGCTAAGCATGTGTAAGCTAATTAGATATGGACTCCAAATACTGTGTTGTGGGAAAAGGTTACTCCTTAAAGGCCCTATGCTCTAAGGTATGGAGCACCTCTGCGCCACATAAGTGAGGCATGGAGACACTCTGCATGCATTGTACCCCCTGCACGGGAATGCACTAAGGGGGGGGCGTGCAGCCCCCATGCACCCAGTCCTCCACCCACGCAGACGGCAGTGCACAATTGACAGGTAGGGGGGATGCCAGCACTGTGCAGCATGCACAAAACCACATAGTCCTGTGCACCAGGGTACATGGTGGACAACCAGTACAGCAGGGAAACCCTGCTGCAAGTCCCCAATGTGCCCCATGCATCCATCCCACAACAAGAGGGCCACCGTCTACACATTCACTGGCCACCTGGAGCCGCCGACTCCAGCACCCAACCGAGCCCCCACCATCCTAGTGTATGCCCCCCCCACACACACACACATATGGGGGCCCCCTGCCTGCCTCTGCAGCTCCCTATGCACTGGTTGGTGTAGTGAGCTATTGCAACCACACACACACACATGGCATCACCCCCATGATCAGGGCATGACTAGCCCAGTGGCACTACACATCTCTAACCTCCACAGCCACCAGCCATGCAGACATCCACGGCAGAGTGCAGCCAATGCACCCCCCACTGTGCAATGGATCTACTCTTGGACCGAGGATGGGCATTCGATTGGATGCCTGCCTGGGTCTGTGACTCTCCCCCCAGCCACACTACAGAATACTGCAAGCCAGGGAGGTGGCCCATGGACAGGTTGAGACCATTGCAGAATACTGGCGATGCACTCCTGTCCGCAGCTGCAGAGTTCTGCTGGTGGGATACGTGCCTCGGGCACATAAATCCTGCCCGTTGGAGCATAGTTCTGAATGAAAAGAAACACTTCTGCAGACAGCAGCAGGTATAAACTTAAGCTCGAAACTCAAAGCAGCTAAACAAACTGTTGCATATCTCTCTGTTTCAGCACCACAACTGTTCTGCTGGGGGCTCATGACACGACAAAAAAGGAGGCATCACAGCAAAAAATCAATGTGCTGCAGTTTTACAGCCATCCTCTGTACGAATGCACTAAGAAAGCATGTTTTAATGACATTATGTTACTGAAGGTAAATGCAGTTTATAGAAAAATCATCTCTGTACTCCCACCACTGCCAGTTAGGTGCTTCTAGTGTTGTTGTGTTAGTCGGGTACAAAGCTCCACCTTCAGAATAAGGCGTTGGTATATACCTGTTTTACCTGCCAGGTGTGACCAAAAAGGGGGATTATTGTCAATACCACTTCCTGCTTAAATTTGTTGGAACTGAAATGAATTATAAGCTTGTAATAGTCTTGCTGTCTGAAACCGTGAGATTACTAGTGCAATTCCTTTGGGAATGTGACTCAGGCTGTTTTAATTTCCAGCGACACTTTAGCATTTCCAGAATTTGCTGCATGAACATCTCTTATGTTTTCCCTTTATGCTAGCAAGCATAGCACACGTGCCCACAGAAACACAAACAGTATTAGTTGGAGTGCTGTTTTCTTTTAGAGATGGCAGTATAATGAATTGGCTATAGGCAAGGGGCTTGATTTGCCGACGGTAATATACTAAATGCAGAAAAAAATGCAGAATTGTTTCAAGATAACAAAAGGGAGAATAAGGGGCCTAAATTAGTTGGGAAGATGTTTAGGGGAAAGGGAAAAAAGCAAA
Source organism: Neoceratodus forsteri (assembly GCA_016271365.2). Taxonomy (NCBI): domain Eukaryota; kingdom Metazoa; phylum Chordata; order Ceratodontiformes; family Ceratodontidae; genus Neoceratodus; species Neoceratodus forsteri. Next base: position 110,919,255 of record JADMNL010000031.1, on the reverse strand, counting down.
ACAAAAGTGAGACATAAACAATTGCTTAGAAATATTTAACTAGAGTCCTTGTACTTTGCCCTTGCCCCAGAGTTATAGAGTGAGTGTTGATTCGAGGGCTGATGTTGTGGGGGTCAAGGTTCACAGAACCAGCATTGAATGTGCAATTAACCAATTGCTTGCCCCCAATACGTTCACAGTGAAGAGATGGCAGGCACACACACACACACACACACACTGCTGCACTGCACACTCGAGCAGACTAGATAGACTGAATGGCTTGTATCTGCTGGCAATTTTGTATGTTTGTATACAGCACTAAATACCCAGGCATGAAGAAATACAGGACTACATACATACAGAGCACAAGAGATGAAGAGCGCACACAGTACCGCATACAGACATGCAAATACTGGACATACAGAGCATTACATACAGACAGACGTGGAAAATAACTAGGAACTACTACTACCATCAGGGACTTTTCAGGAGGCCCAGTTGCAGTGCAATGAACAACACCATCAGCGGCAATGCAGTAGCCAAGCTCCCACCATCAGTAGCACAGAAAGAGGCCATTTCCAGTCCACCACCGAAGGTTGCACTGCAGGAGGCCCTGTGTTGTAAGTCTCACTCTTTCTGAGTGTAACTCACTCTTTGAAACTTAAATCTCAGTCTGAAACTCTAAAATAAAAATAAAAAATCTATTTAAGCGGACATCTCACTCTTTTTTCATTCTCACTCCTAAAATCAAAAGTTCAAATGCTTTTCAATGGGACAGTTAAAAAACTCACAGTTTCGTTTTCCCTCAGCTCACTGCTTGTGATGTTCTGGACCTGATGGCTGTGGAGTCCCAGTCATGACCTGTTGACATTGCCACCAATCGTGGCAAAAAAAGAAAACTCTGGCACACTGTAGGAGCCCTGCTTGTGCCAATGAATGCTGCCATTGACGGCAGTGCAAGAGCCATGCCACTACCATCTGCAGCACAGAAGGAGGCCCATTGCTGTTAAGTTTCAATCTTTCTGAATGAGACTCACTCTTTAAACATAAATATTCTTAAAATAAGAAAATGAACATTGTATTTTAATACATCTCACTCTCTTTTTCAGTCTCACTTTTTGAATCAGGGCAGTTCCAATGCATTTCAATGGGACAATAAAAACTCCCACTTCGGTTTCCCTCAGTTCACTCCTTTTGATTCTGCATTTGACGCTAAAGAGGCCTGGCTGGGGCCCATTGACACTTGCACCATCAGCAGCAATGATGACATATATCAGGAGGTCTGGTTGGGTCAGGTGAATGCTATCACCATCGGTGGCAATGAAGGAGGCTTCAGCGCATGGCAGAAGGCTTGATCTGGGCCCCATGAACGCCACCGATACTGACGGCAGGCCTCAAAGACCAGTCAGGGCTAGTTGGCTGCTGCAGACGGCAGCAGTAGTGTTGTGGCATGGTGTTTGCGGGTGGGAGCTCAGACGGAGGGGCTGGGTGGGTTTCAAACTGGGACCAGGAATGAATGGTGTTGGGAGTGGGAGAGCACGCACACAGAGCAGGCGGGAGGATTATTTATAGTTAGGCCAGTAACCTAAGGGTGGTGCCATACTGAAATGTACCCACCTGAAATCCCTGCACAGAAAATGTTTTCTATTGTTTTCCTTTGCAGAACGCGTAACTGTTCTCTCTACACACACAAACGTACTTACTCTTTTTTGCTTTCAGCTGGATAGAAAGGCAACTTTGAATAAGTATGTGCAGATGATTCACCTTCCCCTGTCAGCTCACAGTGCAGAGCCAGAAGAGCTGTGCAATGTTGCTGGATGGGGTTACATCGATGACAACTCATTCTCTGATACAATGTATGAAGTCAATGTGACCATCGTGAGCAAGGATGTCTGTGGAGAGTACTACTGTAAAGAGATCATAACAGACGAAATGATCTGTGCAGGAGTCAATTTGGATGGAAGGGACTCTAGCCAGGTACGTGAAATATCCTTCCTGTGTTAAGCAACACCAGACATCAGCAGTGATAAAAAAGTAGTAGATTGTACAGATTTCTGATTCATTGCTGCTTATGAAGTGTGTGTGTGTGTGTTGGGGGGGCTTGATGAACCTAGAGTGCCATCTGATCTTACATTACCATGTTTCTAGGTATGCCACTATTAGGAGCATCACATAAAATGTGTAGTTCATATTCTGGATAACTGCAGTTTTGAATGTATGCACAAATATTGCTGTCCCCAACAGTGTGCGTACAAGAGGTATTAACTGTATGATATATGTATATATGTTTAACAAATAAGAGCCCATTTTATAAGTGGGGTAACACACTCTAGGGTGTGCAATCATAAGGGAATATTGCACTTCTCAGGTGGTTGAGGCACTTGGCTATGCCTTGTGCCTAACAACTACCCAAGAAACAAAAACAGGATTGTGCTCACTGTCTCATTTGTAGAATGAAAATGGCTGGAGACTGGCACCTTTTGCTTGGCAACATGGGAATTATTCTTCCCTGATATAATCAAATGAGCCACAGTTTCTATGCAATGTTTATGCAGAGCAAGGACTCACCAGAATTCAACAGCTCATGGTCGTAAAAATCCGTAGCATTAGTCAAAAAAGATGCAAAACAATGGTGGTCAATAACAAGCTCCCCGTTCCCTCACACCATGGTACACTTCCTCTTAGCATCCTACATCATCAGACGCATTTCGCACCATGGGCTTTTTCAAAGGTGTGTAGGGTAACTCTTAGAATAACACTTAAATACACCTAACTTTGAAAGTGACACACACACAATTAAATGCTCCAAATCAAGTAATACCAAGGATACAATTAAAACAAGCATTTGTCAGTGCTGAATGTTTGCTTGCTGGTATTAGTATTGGAAGTGCAGGAGTTAGACAGATACAGAATAGGAATAGCAGTGAAGTATTGAAGTGATGCCAACCCCACCCCCACCCTGCAGAGATGGACAGGCATTGGGGTGTGCCTTTGGGTTGTCGCCCATAATGCTGATGCCATTTCACCTCACCCTACCCTGCAGACACCGACAAGTGTTGAGGTGTGCCCTGGGGTGTCTGACTTTGCAGTCACCCCATTTCATAAGGAAATACGTTGAAATGGGTGCAGTATAGGAGAATGGAGGAACTTTGGGGCCGAAAAGTCCAAGGCACACCTCGATGCCTGTCACTGGCTGCAGGGTGGGGGTGGAATGGCATGAGCATTACTGTAGACCATTCCAAGTCATACCCTGGTGCCTGTCAGTCCCAACAGGGCTTATGGTCAGAAACCCTAACACCCTGGGCATTTCTTGTATTTTCACTCCAAGTTTTCAACATGGGCTTTTTGTGACCCCACTGCATGAACAGTGACACTATCAGTTTGTTAGTTAAAAGGTGATTTTGCACAGTGACTGTGCCATTTGGTGTCACAGGTGCAAAAACACATTCTGAACAGCATATAAAAAATGATAGCTGTACTGTTCATGAGGAGGTGTAAAAAAAAATGGTAATGTTGAAAATCTGGACTGAAAATATTAAAAAATTGGTGAAGTCACGTGCATGCATATAAACTGCACAACACACACCCATAATGCAGTAATCTGGGGAATGTTTTACACCAGATTTTCAACATAGGCATTTTGGGACCTCTGCTCATGAACAGTGTCACTGTGATTTTCTTAATCTGCCCCGAACATTGATTTCCCACAGCAACCGTGCCATTGTGCGCTGGATGTGCGAAACACATTTCGCGCAGGATGTGAAAAATGACAGCTGTACTGTTCATAAGGAGGTGTGAAAAAATGGCAATGTTGTAAATCTGGAGTGAAAATATTAAAAATTCTCAAAGTTACGTGTGTGCGTCAGAACTGCGCAATGCACATGCGTAACAGTTATTTTTGGGAATTTTTGCACCAAATTTACAACATAGGCTTTTTGGGAGCCCACCCTATGAACAGTGACACTGTCATTTTGTTAATCGGTCCTGAAAGTCCGTACAGTTACCTCAAAATCACCTTTTGGGACTGAATAACGACATGACAGTGACTGAATTCATGAGGTGGGGTCCCAAGAACCCAATGTTGAAAATTCGGTGCTAAAAGTCACAAAAATGACCAAGATATCCACCTAAGTTGAAAAATCCCATTGATGCCATTATACAGCTTACTGGCATTTCTTCAGTTCGCGGTCGGCTTTGAACAGTGCAGACGTGTTCCGGGTCCACCAAAGGTCACTGTGCTGGGCTACGGAGGTAAGTATGGGGGTGGTGTTGGGAGGACAGGCACAGAGGGTGGGTGCGGTTGGGGAGGGTGCCACAGATAGTGAAGGACGTTTTTCTTTCACAGGTAAGCAAAATAAAAGTCACTGGAAAGTTTTCTTTTTATGGGACATTTGGCACACTGGGGTGGGCTCTCAGAGTGCCACCTAAATATTTCTTTTTGGGGGAACTGGAGCCCATGGGGACCCTTCGCTGGCAGAAAAAGAAACAGGGTTCTGAAGCTATGGGAGATGACGCTGAGGGATTGGGCACCCCCTCGGCACATGAATTCTTATAGAAGATATTATGCCGACGGGGACTGGGCTCCCCCGTCGGCAGATTAACTGGGCAGGGGGCATGCTGACAGGGGGAATTGGGCACCCCTTACATCGGCTTTCTAGGGACTACAGGCAGACGTCAGTAGCCACCGCCATCTTTAATGAAATGTAACACCGGGTAAGGTACGCCCTGCAGTGAGGGGGCGCTCCCTCATTGCAGAGGTGAAAATGTTTCAAGTTGGTGGCACGTTTTTGCACTGCTGTCATAGACCAGCGGTGCTCATTTATTAGTGCCACAGAGGCAAATCCCACAAAGCAGTAGGAGCATTGGCCACAACATGACCGCACCTCCACAACCTGCACTTCTAGCAAGCTGTTGCAACATGTTTCTTGTGCATGCGCACAAGCAAACATAAAAAACTGATTAGTCTTATAGAACATTATGTACAAATCAATATAGGAGTTAAAGGTTACTAAAGTTATGTAACATACTGTAGTTCAACAATCCTTTTAACATGGTAATTATACTCTCCATGACTATTAAAGAGTCACAATATTGCAACTTGCTGAAGCACAGATAAATATTGCACTCTAATGAACAATTTCATAAATTATACCTTATAAATACCTCACAAATGCCCTAGCAATACATGTTTTCAAAAAAATAGACACAATTTAGCACAATGTTGTGTACATTGGTATTGAGAAACCTATTATATCACATAGGGGAAGGGACTACAATAACATATTACTTAAAAGAGAACTGTATTGGATTTTCTGTTTTAAAGCAATGGAAGGCAAGGGCCTCAATGGGAGAACTGAAGTAAAACCCTTCCTTAAAAAAATGAGAAATAGCATAATGTATTTATAGGGTTCACCTTAATCGTTTGTGTCTGAAATATATTGAATTACACATTGGCCTGGATATTCAAACTGTGCTGAAAACTGGCGCAACAGTAGGAGCAAGCGCAAACCAGTTGCGCAAATGCGCAACAGGTGCGATATTCAAACATGGAGCAGAGCAAATTGCGCAAGCAACCAACGTCTCAATATCGCGCAACCAGGAAGGAGAAGCTGAGCCAAAATGCTGCGCTATGGCGCATCCATGGAAGCTCAGCTGAGCATTGCAGAGCTGCCATAGCGCAAGCACAGCCCCCCCCCGAGCAATGGAACTGCACATCCAGGAGGCAGGCTGGGGCCCACCGCCAGCCATGCCACACATGGGCACAGGAACTCACTGCAGAACCCACACCACACGGCACACCCCAAGCACAGCATCACTGGGGGTGGGATGGATGATCCACGTGCCCATGGGGACAAGCCAACTAAAGCATAGCAGAGCCATGACACCCCAGCACAACCACTGGCAGGCAGAGAGTGCCACACACAGGGGGTTGACAACCACAGTGCACATCAGTCCCCCCCGTACGCACAGCACACCATGCACCGTGCCCCCAAGACACTGCTCATGTGCAGTGACAGGCACTGCAGGAAACACCCTGCACCCCCCGTGACACACCTCAACCCCATGCTGCAGAGAAGCATACCAGCCAGACCCACCCTGTGCACCCAGGTGGCAGCAGATGGCAAGACCAACAGAAAGGCAATGCCATGCTGGTGATGATACCTCCCCATGGACACACACACACACACACACACACACATATATACCCAGGACCATAGCAGCCCAGATGGCATGTACACCCCTGCAACGGAGCACCCATAGCCAGTTGCAAAGCAGACACCAACACAGCAGTTGTATCAAAATAGAAATGTATATTTAAAAAACAACATATAAACAATAACAGGTGAAACTATGTACAAGTTGGGGGACGGGTAAAAGGCAGGGGTGTTCAAGGGAGGAATAAAAACTTGGAGAGGAAGGCAGGGTGAAAGGGATGGGAGAAGTGGAAGGAATGTGGCCACGCCCAGCTGGCCCTGGTCCTCCCCTGCTGGCGCCCCTCCTGTGCCGCCGCTGTTCACCCTGGCGCTGTATGCCTGCAGGAGCCCGGTTTGTAGTCCAACCTGGGTGAGGCGCCGCGAGATCTTGGGACATGCGCCCAGCACCCGAGGCCTAGGAAAATGGGAACACAGTCAATGGCTGAGACTGACCACAACCCTGAACACCACCCAACCTGCAACCCATATAACCCAATGTCCTGCACCTGTGATGGCATGCACCCACCCACAGTGAACATGCACATGGCCATCACAAACAGGCGGGCACCAGCTATGCGCACCACCCCACACACACCGCCCACGCCAATCACAGTACAAACTAGGCTGTCAAGGATGTGGCAACGCGGGGCATGCCAGTTACACAGCTATGTGCCCAGTGCATGCCTGACCACCTGTGATGCATACACAGACGGTCGTGATGCTGCACTGTGATGCAGGTCACCTGTGTCATGCCTACATACATGGATACATAGACAGTGTCGGCAGATAAGGGCCTATGGGACACCCAGTCTGGCCATTTAGCCTTGTACGCTCACTCTGTTGTCCCATAAGTCCGCTCCCTCACCCCTGACCTCCAGAATTCCTTCATGGCTAACCCATGCATTCATAAATCCCATAACCAAGTCAGCCCCACCACATCCTCTGGCAGGGTGTTCCACTTGTCCACCACCCATTCTGTGAAGCAATACTTCTCATGTTTCCTCTTAAATGAGCCCCTCCAACTGCATCCCATGCCCTCTAGTCCTGGAACATCCTTTACGCTTACAAATATTGTTTTCCTGCACTCTGTTCCCCTGTAAAATACTTGTATGTCCCCATCATATCCCCACACCCCCTCCCTCCAGGGAGTACATGTTCAGTTCCGTCAACCTGTCTGCATAGGACTTGTGATGCAATCCATGCACCATCCATGTCGCCTCCTGTGAACCCTCTCCACCCAGTCCATGTCCATACGCAGGTATGGTCTCCGGAACTGTACACTGTACTCCAGTGTGGGGACTCACTAGTGTTTCGTATAGTGGAACTATGACCTCCCCTTTGGTTGTGTCCAGCATGGTTGGTGGTCTTGCCCCCCCAACATGCAATAGCATCCATGACGTAATGATACTCACACTCCTCCAGCAGCTCGGTCGACGCTGCTGATGCCGCTGCTGCTGCTGCTGCTGCTGTGGCACAACATCCCGTGGCACCGGGGCCCTGGCATGGCCCACATCACCGCGGTCCGTGTCCCCGCCAATCCGCCTGTGGGAGACATATGGTGAGACAAACATCAGTGTGACTCAAAAGCAGAGTGCCCCTGCACCAGTGAGAGTGCTGCCCACACAGCCATAACCATCCATCGCACAGCTGCACACACTGACACACCTATGCACAGCCACCCAAGCACACACACACCCCTACAGAGAATATAGGTGCATAGATGGTACACTCACGTGGCCTCGGGCACCAGGCCCCACCTGGCACGTGAACGCAGCCGCCAACAGGTCCGTTTCCTCCGCGGAGGTCACTGTACCGTGCCGGCACTGCTCAGCAGACCGCCCCGCCAGTGACCCCACCAGGTCAGTGGCCACTTGTTGCCACACATGGGTCCTAGGCATGGTGAGGGGGCCTCACCATACAGTGCCTCACAGTGGGCTCCACCAGGGCCACCAGGTTGGCCACTTCAGCGGGCTCCAGGACACCGCCTCCTCCCTAGCCATGCACCAACTTTACAGCAGGCAATATGGCGCCCGCTGTGCTGTAACCCCACGTGGAGTTGTTGCGCAATAGACCAGCACAGGCTCAATCGTGCTGTTCGAACAGCGCCATTATTTTTACATGGCGCTGTCACCAGACAGCGCAATAGGGATCGACATGGCATGCCAACAGCGCCAGGGTCAGAGGGCATACACAAGGTCACGGCAATGACGCAAGGCTACGCACAGCGCCATAGGATGTGTAGGCATCCTGCGCGACTGCTAAGCACAGCACCAGTGCCACAGTGGACTATCGCGCAGAAGTGCCACAGCGCCATATAGTGCCCAGTGCTGTAGCGCCACTGGCACAATGGTGGCCATGGCCTGAATCGCCTATCGCGCTCAGCAGGTCTGCAGCACGATCGACGCATGCGTAACCTGTCTGGGCATGCGCAATGCAGTGTAGCACACAGCCACAAACATGCGCCATCGGCTCAGCCGGACCTTCCGTATTGCGCTAAGCGCAAATACGCGATATTCAGCCGACATATGCAAATCATTCGATCAGCCATTCAAAGGCGCAGTGGCGCGATTAGCATGTCATTAAAGTTGAGCCACACCTCATTTGCATGTATTGCGCTATAAAAATGTGCCACTGGGTTGTGGCGGCCAGATTTGGTTGTTGCAGGTGAGAGGTGAGTTACATGCTGTGTGATGCTCAGGACAATGCTCATGGGCAGGGGTGCTGGAGGATGATATAGGTTGAGGGGGCTGAGCATGATGAGGGCACTTAGAAAGGGACAGAGGGCACCCTTTCCATCAGTATCTGCCATGCGGAGAGGAAAGGGGGGGCTTCTGCCCCCGCCGGCAGCTATGCTCATGGGGAAATGCTGTGGACTGCACAGTGACAGGTGTCCACTTCCACCCATAGAGATCACCATGACTGACGAGAACCAGGCTGAGGCTGTGGACGGCGGGCGTAGGAGGAGGCCGAACTTCACCACGGCAGAGACTGAGGCCTCTTCCAGGCCTACCTGGAGGATGAGCCACTCTTTGAGTGGATTTGGAGGGGCACCCTCAGGAGCGTGCAGCTGCATGGGAGGGAAGTCAAGCCGTCAACCTGCACGGAAGCCACCAGCGCCGCTGCAGGAATGCCGGAAGAAGATGGGGACTGACCACAGGAGGCTGAAGGAGAAGGTGGCAGCCTTCAGGGTAGCATTGCTGCCACTGGTGGGGGACCACCAGTGGTGTTGCAGCTGACCCGACTGAGGAGACACTGGTCGCGCCATGCAGCCGAGTGCCATTGCGGATGCCCAGGCGGAGGATTCCAGACAGGTGGAAGCCCATCACTGCACGGTATGACATGGTGATGTTGTTGGGGGGCTCTGTTGTTCACATGCACTCACATGTACTCTCTTTCTGTTACAGATCCTGTCTGCCTGCAGGAGACGGGGTGGTGGTGGGTGAGACAGTGAGGCAGACCTGCTGGGACCTGGAGGAGGACCATCCACCTCTGCCACCAGCCTGCAGGCACTGCAGCAGCATGCAGGCTGGCCCAACAACTCCGGCGGCAGTGATACGGGTGCAGGGGGTGCACAGCCTGTGTCACAGCAGTCTGGCATGCAGGTATGCCAGCCTGCTGTGCCTAAGGCAGTGGCACGCACCGGCACCATTGATGATAGCAGGCCTGCAATGGCCAGTGATAGGTGTGTGTCCCACGACGGACACATGGCAGGCCAGCACGTGCCCCTGGGCTGTCCTGGTTCACACCTGTGTACCAGCATGCTGGCACAGTCACAGACTGTGCCTGTCAGCACCGGTGGGGCAGCATCGGTGGCTGTGCAGGTGTCTGGCACTGTTGACAGCACAGAGGTGGAACAGGTGGACCTGGGGGCTCAGCAGTTGGAGGGGCGGCAGCAGCAGTTGCACACCAGGCCTGGGGGACAGCGTCAAGCAGTGGCACTTGTCCACCGCCCTTAGATCCGCCCATACCTGGTCCTGGTGAACAGCGGCCACCCTCAAGGTGCTGTGCACCAGGACCATCCACACCCTGGGGGTCATGGATGCCATTGGGGCACAGTACCCATTGATGCAGACACCCGCCTGCTGCAGGAGTCGGCACAGCTGCAGGGCGGGTTGCAAGGTCCGCTGGAGGCACTGTCTGTGTCCATGGAGCGGCATAGCAGGGAGTGTGCTCGGGACCGAGCCGAGATGGTCCTTATGCGGACGGATGTGACCACTGCCATTGACAGGCTGACCCAGGCAGTGGTCTCTGTGGCCAACGTATTGACCACACTGTCAGGTGCCCCTGTACCACGCACCCCACACAGTGCGCACTCCACTCCCCGTTCCCGGCGTCGTGCGACACCAGGCCTGTCGACGCCGGGTTCTGCTGTGGGCATCCCGAGCACCCTGGTGCAAGTTTGTTTGGCGGGATGCAGACCTCAGTGGCAAGGTCGCGTCGCTGGCACTGGGACCCCTGGTGGTGCACTAGCGCCACCCGATGTGGCCCCTGCTCAGCCTGCCAGTGCTGCTAGGCTACGGCGGGGCCGCCCACGCATCCGTGGTGGCCGTGGGACAGTGCTCCCTGACTGAGCTGTCTCCCAATGCAGGCCCTGTCTGGTGCTGCCCTGTGTGCAATGTGTGTCATGGTGGGCAGTGCACTGCTGGGTGCTCTGCTCACCAAGCTGACACACTGACCACCTGCACACTCTCCCAACTGCTGTCCACAGGTGCGTGTGCATGATGATGCCTGCATTGCACTGTACACCAAGGTGCAAGGTTGCCCAGGTCCTGACACACGTACGTGGACAGTCCAGGTGGTGGGGGTGGTTGGTGGTGCTGTGTGTTGTTGCGTCATTTCCGCAGTGCTGTGCTGCTGCCCTGTATGCTGCCTGGTGTGTGTGTGTGTCCATGAGTGCTCACCCTCTGATGGTGTGTTGGTATGCCTGGACCCTTCAACTCCTGACCTTCATGCACGGTGTGTTCCCTGTGTGCCTGTGGTTTGCATGGACATGGTGTTTGCCTGCACATGTCCCCTTGACTTACCTGTGTTGTGCATAGTGCTCTTCTGCAATGGTGTCCCGTGCAGCTGGGCCTGCCGTGTCAGTCGGGGGTCCCTCCGCCCTAGGGGGCTGCTCATCACCCACATCACTGGCGCGCCACTGGCGCCCCATCGCTGTCCCTCTTGGACCTGTACGGCTATCCCATGGTCTTTGGCCATGTTGTGCAGGATGCAACAGGCCAGGAATATCCCACAGGCCTTTTGGGGGCTGTACTGTAGGGCTCCACCGAGGTGTCCAGGCATCGGAAGCGTGCCTTGAGTATCCTAAACACCCGCCTATGATGTTCCGTGGTTGCGCATGTGCCCTCTATTGAAACCGAGCTGCGCTGGGGTCGTGGGGCTGTATGGTGTGAGCAGCCAGGACGCAGTGGGTATCCACAGTCACCTGTGGGAGATAGTGGAGATCAGTGTCATGTCAGGTCCATATTGCCCATATCCTTGTGTGCCACTACCATGGCACCTGTGTCATTCCCACCCTTGCACAGAGTTTGCATTCCATACATGTGTACTCACCCACTAGACGACCCGTGGGGATGTTCCCACCTCGAATCGATGGCACAGTGCATGGTGCCTATGAAGGCATCATGTGCCCGCCAGGGTGTGGCACAGACATTGATGATGCGCCCAGTGGCATCACACACCACCTGGCAGTTGACACTGGAAAAGCCTTCGGTTCCGGGAAGCATGGCCATTGGGGCCAGGTGGCGTGCGACGGCCACATGGGTGCAGTCTATGGCCCCTAGCACGCCAGGCATATGTGCTACCCTGTGGAACTCCTGCATGTTTGTTGTACGCCTGCCACGGTGCTGGGGAAATGGATGCACCGCAGCATGAGGCAGCAGTGCGCTGAGGAATTGGGTGAGGATGCGTGACGTGGCCGACTGTGTAATGCCTGTGGTGTCCCCTGTCGGCCTCTGGAAGGTGCCCGTGGCGAGCAGGCACATGCAGGCTGTCACCTTGGTCTCCACGGACAGAGCATGACTCCGTCGTGAGGGTGCCTGCATCACATCACTGCACAGCTCGCTGAGCCATCTCAGTATTGCCCTGTTCAGGCGGTACCGGGCCACAATCTCGACATCTGTGTACAGCTCGTAGCTGATGCGGCACAATACCGCCTTGTCGGCATACGCCGACGGGCCCCTCCGCTGCCACGCCCCCTGCAGCATGCTGTCTCACCCTCATTACAGCTTCCATGTGAAGCTGACACTGTCCATCTCCCTGGCTCGCCCCCCAGCTGCTGTTCCTGTGTTACCCCACTGCCCCACTGCTGCTTCCACTGCACCGGCACCCCCACTGGCCTCTCTCTGTCCTCCAGGACCCACTGTCCTCTCTGCCCTTCCTGCTCCTGTCTCTCTCTCTCTCTCTCTCTCTGTCTCTGTCTCTCTCCCCAGTTTGCGGCCTGCTAGGGTTCTTGCGCCCGCTCCCTTGAGCCTTTATTTTGGCTCACATCCCGTACTTCGCATCCTCTGGTTGAGCCACTTTGCATTGGCGCAGCAGTTCAGATATCGTGATTGCGCACTTTATGCATGGACTCAGCCCTCTTCGCCGCGCATCCCTTCATTTCATTGCGCTGTTGCTCAGCATGCTCGTGGCGAACTGGCCTCTTCTGAATATCGTCAGAATGGCGATTTTTGAGTTAAGACGGGTAAGAACCCTGTTGCGCATGGCGAACCTTTGAATATCCAGGCCATTGTGTACATTTTAAACTGATGAAATCTATCCTCAAAGAACGGTGGGTGCAGTTTCTGTGATAATGATCTGCAAGACGACAGACAGCATGGGTTATTCACTGGCGGATCCTGTCAGACAAACTTGGTTGATTTTTTTGACTGGGTCACAAGGACACTGGATGAGGGTCATTCAGTAGATATAGTCTACCTGGATTTCAGCAAGGCGTTTGATTCAGTGCCACATGGAAGGTTGTCCTGCAAGTTGAGGAGTCTTTGGAGGCAGTATAGTGCAGTGGTTCAAGGCTCTGAGATGCAAATCTGGAGACCTGGGTTTGAATCCTACAGCCACACTTGCATACTGTGTGACCATAAGCAAGTCACTTAACTTCCTGTACTTCCAGGTCACACCTATAAACAAGCTTTCAGCTTAGTGTGCCACTCCTGGTTAAACAACTGACAAAAAAAACAACAAAAAAAGGAAGAGTCTTGGTATAGGGTGGAAGCTAGCCAGATGGGTAGAAAACAAGCTGAGGGACAGGCAGCAGAGGGTAGTTGTTGGGGGAGAAGCATCGAGCTCAAGGCAGTGACAAGTGGTGCCTCACAGGGATCAGTACTGGGACCAGTCTTGTTGAACATTTTTATCGCAGACATGGCAGTTGGGATCAAGAATAAGATCAGCCTCTTCGCCGATGACACCAAGATCTGTGCTGAGCTGGATGGGGAAGAGGGTGGAAAATTACTGCAGAGGTACTTGGCAAGACTCGAGGAGTGGTCACACACCTGGCAGCTTGGGTTTAACACCAAGAAGTGCAAGGTGATGTATTTCGGAGCCCAAACCCCAGGATATAGCTACTGGATGGATGGTATCAATCTGTCCACATCCAATGAGGAGATGGGTTTAGGGGTCCTGGTGACCGGGGAATTGAACCACTTGGCCCAGTGTAGGAAGGCAGCAGCTAAAGCTAACAGGATGCTAGGGTACATAGCAAGGGGAATTACATCCAGATGTAGCAAAGTCATATTACCCCTGTACAGGTCCCTGGTGAGGCCGCACTTGGAGTACTGCGTGCAGTTCTGGCACCTGTACTTGAAAAGGGATGTAAAACTACTGGAGGAAGTGCAGCGAAGAGCAACAAAGATGATCTAGGAGTTGGGGGATAGAATTTATGAGGAAAGACTAAAAGAGCTCAACATGTATACCCTGAAGGATAGAAGAGAGAGAGGGAACATGATCGAGATCTTCAAGTACCTGAAGGGGATGAACAAAGTAGGCTTCCAGAGTGGGTTCACTCTCCCGAATGGAAGAGATACAGAGGGCACTCCCTGAAGTTTATGGGAGGCAGATTCAGGAGGGGAAAGGAGGTGGCACTACTTCACTGAAAGAGTGGTAACAGGGTGGAATGCACTGCCTGAGCAACTCAAGTCAGTGCAGACTGTGTAGTGCTTCAAGAGGGGGTGGGACAAGTGCAAGGGGAAAGTACATACCAGAGGGGCGGTTGGGGGAGGGAAGAGTTAATGGGAGGGGGTCAGCTGCAGTCTAACGGGCTGAAGTGCTGCACACTCGAGCAGACTAGATAGACCATATGGCCTGCATCTGCTGACAATTTCGTATGTTTGTATGTTTGTAAATAGCTTTTGCTTTTTCTTTTCATACAGATTTGCACAAGCACTTTACATGCTGTAAAGAGTTTTATAGAAAAAAACTTTGTACAATCTTTCTCTTTCCACCTTTCAGTATTTTCTACTGCCAGGTTTGAATTTTAAATGTTGTTTATAAGGTGCAATTTATGAAATTGTTCACTAGAGTGCAATATTTATCTCTGCTTCAGCAAGTTGCAATATTATGACTCTTTAATAACCATGGAGAGTATAATTACCATGTTAAAAGAATTGTTGAAATACAGTATGTTACATAACTTTAGCAACCTTTAGCTCTTGTATTGATTTGTACATAGTGTTCTATAAGACTAATCCGTTGCTTTTTTTTTTAATTGTATCCTTGGTGTTATTTGGTTTGGAGCATTTAATTGTGTGTGTATCACTTTAAAGTCAGGTGTATGCCGGCCCAGTGGTGCTGAGGGTTGAGGCGCTGGACGCCACACCGCGCCCCACACTGGCGACACGGGTTTGGGAATGGACCCAGATCACATGGGGTAGACAGGGGAGGAGAAGGATTGAGCGTCCATGGACTGCTCTCCCTCTCTGGAGGAGGGGTTCACCAGCTATTGGTGTACTGATGACCTCTGGCGGAGGGCTGGGGCAGTGCGCTGGCACTGCAAGGAGGAGGGAGGTGAACTTTGGACACAGCGCCAGGAGGGAGCATGACTGGACGTGTGCGCATTCCCTCCATTGGTGTCATTGCATGCCCCAGTTCACGCCTGGCTAGAATAGGGAAAAATGGCACTGGTCACGGTGGCTTGATGGCCGTTCAGCGTGGACACCTGGCTCTGAGGGTGTCACTGTAATTACTGGATCTTGTATCGGTGGAGAACAATGGGGGACCACTCCGCCCCCGCCGTGGGGCAAGCCGTGGGATATGCAGTGAGGGCCCAATTAGGAGCCAGGGTGATCTGGACGGTAGCCGGAGAATAAGGATGCCTGGACGTGGATAGCAGACCTGGTGCCAAGGTAAGAAAAATAACTAACTAACTAACAAAAAAAAATGTCAGGTGTATTTAAGTGTTATTCTATGAGTACCCTACACACCTTTGAAAAAGCACATAGAAACATAGAAGTTGATGGCAGTTAAGGACTGCAAGGCCCATCCAGTCTGCCCATTTTTATGTTTGCTTGCGCACATGTGCAAGAAACATTATGCGGCAGCTTAGGAGAGAAATGGGTTGTGGAGGGGTGGCACTGTGGCAGCCAACGGCGGCACTGCATTTGGGGGCTTGGCACTGATGGACCAATGCAGGCACACTGTGCTGATGACAATGGTTTCCAAAAGTGCCACCAAGCTAAAACAATTTCACCGCTGTAAGGAGGGGCCACCTCATCATTGCACCACCACTCATTCTGCTGCAATGAGGGTGTGATGCGTCATTGCAGGGCTGTACCGTGCCTAGTGTAACATTTTTTGTAAACATGGCGGCGCTTGCCACCGCCTCACAGCCCCATGAAAGCCGACGGGGGTGGCCAATCCCCCTATCGGCATGCCCCTGACTCAGTTAATTTGCCGATGGAGAAGCCCACTCCCCGTCTGCATAATGCCCCCCCATTTGTTGTATGCTGAGGGGCTGTCCAATCCCCCTTGGCATCATGCGCCCCCCCCAAAAACAGTCTTTCTTTGCCAATGGGGGGCCCAATCCCTGTCGGCTTCAGTCCCCCTTCTCAGTTTCATTTACTGACGGGGGAGCCCAATCTCCATCAGCATAATGGCCCCACAGTCATGTTTTGCCTGTGCTGAGGGGTGCCCAATCCCCCTTGGCATCATGCACCCCCACCCATTTCTGTGCCAACAGGGGGGCCCAATCCCTGTCAGTTGCAGTCCTCCTCCCCACAAATGCCGGTGGCACACTGGGAGCCTACCCCAGTGTGCCAAACACACCTGTAGAAAAGAAACCGACTTATGCTTGTCTGGTTTCTTTTTACCTGCAAACAAGAAAATGGCTCCTCGCGGTCTCCCCTGCCCCTCCCCAACCTGTGCCCACCCTCTGCGCACTCTGTATCCCCACACCCCCCTCACCTCATACTTACCTCCAGAGCCTGGTGCGATGATCTTCGGTGGACCGGGAACACGTCTGCACTCTTCAAAGCTGACCGCGAACTGAAGAAATGCCAGTAAGCTGTATCATGGCATAAATGGCATTTTTTCAACTTTAGTGCATATCTCAGGTATTTTTGGGAATTTTGGCAACACATTTTCAACATGGGGTTATTGGGACCCCTCTTCATGAATTCAGTCACTGTCATGATGTCATTCAGTCCCAAAAGGTGATTTTGCATTCACTGCGCGGGATCACCTTTGTTAATTAACAAAATGGCAGTGCCACTGTTCATGAGGTGGGCTCTCAAAAAGCCTATGCTGCCAATTTGTTGAAAAATCCAAAAACATGACTCTTTATGAGCGTGCTGTACAGTTGCCACACACATCCGTAACTGCGACTTTGCAATATCGTCACTCCAGATTTTCAACACTGCCATTTTTCTGCACTTCCTTATGAACAGTAGAGTTGTCATTTTACACATCCTGGCCAAAATGTGTTTTCGCACTTCCAGCGCTGAATAGCCTGTTCGCTGTGGGAAATCAGTTTTTGGGATAACATTAAGAAAATGACACTGACACTGTTCATGAGCAAAGGTCCTAAAGGCCTATGTTGAAAATCTGGTGACAAAAGTCCACAAAATGACTGTGTTACAGGTGTTGTGCAGTTTCCACACACCCTTGTAACTGCAAATTTTGTAATATTTTCATACCAGATTTTCAACACTGGCATTTTGCACACCTCCTTTTGAACAGTACAGCTGTCATTTTTCTCATCCTGTCCAAAATGTGTTTTGCACTTCCGGCGCAGAATTGCGTGGTCGCTGTGGGAAATCAGTGTTTGGGACAGATTAAGATTGAGTGAGTCAAAGAGGGGGAGTGAGCAAGCTCAGTGGAGTTCTGTTGGGACTGCTGCAGATTTCTTTGTGGGCAGAAAAAGGCGCCAACACAGGCAGGAGTCCAACACAGAAAGGGCAGCCTGCAGGGCAAGGAGAAACAGAATGAGCAAGTGAGAGAGGGGGGAGTGAGCGAGCTCAACGGAGCTCTGTCAGGACTACTGTGAATTTCTTTGTGGGCAGAAAAAGGTGCCAATGCAGGCAGGAGCTCAGTACAAAAGGGCAGCCTGCAGCGCCGGGAGAAACAGAATGACCGCGTGAGATAGGGGAAGTAAGCAAGCTCAGTGGAGCTCTGCCGGGACTTTAGAGTTGCCCACCCTTCTGCCCAGGGTCCTCTGTGGTCCTATATTACAGCAGGGTCTCTGGGGTGAGGACAAAGCAATGATTGGGTACTTTTAGGATTGCTGTATTAATACAGATTTAGTTATTCTGTTTATTTCTCTGACTGAGCTACACTGTTAGGCTTGCTGTAATAATACATATTTATTTGTTCTGTTTCTTTCTCTAACTGAGCTGAGTAATACTTGGAGTGCAATAGTATTTCTAACTGGGCTAAGTGAAACTATATGAGAGTGGAGAACAAAAAGTATGGTGGCTGAGAGGTGAAAAACGGACAAGGAGGCTTTAGGATTGCTACAGTAATACAGTATCTAACGGATGAGATATGAGACTGAATTAAGCCGGTAGGCAAGGAGGCAGTAGGGGGACTAGTGTGGGGGGGGGAGAACAGAAACTTGAGTAAATAGGAGCCTAAGAGTTGTAGTAGGGTACAGAAACCGGGATTAAGAGCCCGTAACATAAGATGGGGGCCAAAATGGGGCAGGTGCCACATGTCAACAGGACGGGACGGGCATCTTTGGAAGGATAGTGGGGTATACAGGGTGTGGGTCAACCATGATCCTGGACTGGGCTTGGAGGATGGGGGGGTGTATGGTCTGTACACAACTGGCTAGTTTGAGGGAGGAACTGTGGAGGTTAGGGAGGAGTCTAAGTGGCAGGGCAGATGAGTCTGGTAGGCATCCTGGCTGGGGGAAATAGGGGATAGCAAGGGGGGGACAGAGAAAGAACAACTAGGGACTGAAACCAACCCCAGTATTAGAGGCAGCAGAAAAGAGAAGGAAGAGGGGCCTGAGGTGAGGAGAGACCTCCTGATGAGGGAGGAAGAGACCCAGAGGAGTACCAGGAGACAGCAGATGGCTGCGGGTGGGAGGGACCAGGGGTGGCATGGAGGGAACAAGAAGGAGTGGGAACCGATGGAGGAAGACATGTAGGAGGGGTATCGACTAGGAATAGATTCGAGCCTCTGCTATGGGAAAGAGAGGGGGAGCTGGAACATATTGAAGTGGGGAGGACAAGCTGGGCATGAGAGGGATGGCAGCAGGTAGGGGAAGAGATAGCGAGGACAAAAGGGTAGAAGGGGGCTAGTAAGGAAGGAGGCGGGTGGTGACTGGAGGAGAGAAGGCTACGGGAAGGGGGAAGGATGGGAGGGGAATCACTATCGGGGTAGAAGGGAATAGTGGATTCTAAATCGACAACAACAGGGATAGGAGAGGGGTTGAAAATCAGCAGGGGAGGAGGAAAGGTCAACATGGGAAGCCCAGTAAGAAGAGTCAGGCTGGGAAGGTGTTCAAGGGGATGGGAGGAATAAGGCAGAGAACAGGGGTGAGGGGTAGTGGTACAGATACAGAAGTCACAGAGGGTGCAGCTGGCAGGGGTAAGGGGCAGGAAGAATGAATACTGGGGTGGTGGAAGTGGCATTAGAAGGGGAAAGGGGGGTAAGGGATGGAGGGTACTTATCCTGTGGGATTCTACACTGAAAGGGGTGAGATGGGGCAGAAGGGGGGAAGGCACGGCCGTATTTGGGTTGAAGCTATCGCCAGGTTGACCACAGGAGGGGCAGGGCAGGCACTGCTCAACTGTGCAGCAAGGGGGAAGAAGAAACCTCATTTAGTGTTGCTTATGGGTACAAACGACTTGGCGGGGGAGACTGTGGAAATAGTGAGGGGGAGGTTTGAGTAGTTGGGCAGGCAGTGTGAGGGGTTGGGGGAGTCGGTGGCATTCTCGGAGGTACTCCCGGTACCATGTGCAAGTATGGGGAGGAATGGTAGGATTGAGGAGTTCAACGAGTGTCTGGGGGAATGGTACCACACCAAAAATTATGGGTTAGTGACTAACTGGGGTAGGGTCTGGGGGAATAGTGACTTGTGCGCAGGGGACAGCCTACACTTGAGCTGGAAGGGGAGGGGAGTATTAAAGGGGTATATCTCTACTAAGGTGGATTTAAACTGCTGAGGGGTGGCCAAAAGACTGAGGTTGGTAGAAAGGTCCAGACAAGGGAGCCTAATGAGCTCACCCCCTAGATATAGGTAAAGGCAGAAGCATAGTAATCCTGGGAGGGGGTAGGCAGAGTGGTCTGAATGCAATACAGAAGGCACCGCCACCTGGTAAGAATAAGGAGGAGAAAGTGTGCGGACTACTGGGAGGTGGGACACAGGCCAAGGAGGAGAAGAGTGAGGAGAAGGAGGGGTACAGGTGGAAGGTGGTCTCTGTCAACGCAAGAAGCCTGGGGAACAAAACTGCAGAGCTTCAGGTGCTCCTTTCAGAGGGGAAGGTGGACATTGCTGCAGTGACAAAGACTTGGGCCACAGAGTGCCATGATTGGGACTTGGCAGTCCCGGATATAGGATATACAGGAGGAACTGGGGAGGGGTGGGGGATTGCACTCATACAAAGAGAAAAGATTAAATGCATAAGGGATGAAGGAGAAGAGGTGAGGACAGAGGCGCTTTGGGTGCAGCTGCTAGACTCCAAGGGCAGAAAGCTGACACTGGGAGTGGTGTACAGACCACAGCCTAATCCGGGGGAACTGGATGGGGAGTTGGCAGAGCAGATGAAGAGGGTGTGTAGAAGGGGGAGTGTAGTGATAGTGGGGAATTTTAACCCACCACGGGTTGACTGGAGCACCCCAGCCACTAGCAGTACCAGGGAGCAGGTGCTCCTTGATGCATTCCAGGACAACCTTCTGATGCAGTTGGTAAGTGGGCCTACAAGGCTTGGTAGCACTCTGGACCTAGTACTGGCAAATGAGGAGGCGGTGAGGGAGGTAAGAGTGGAGGACCCACTAGCAGGTAGTGACCACTAAACATTGTGGCTTGTTCTTGCGCTGGGCAGGGAAACAGGAGGCACGGGCACTAAGGTGGTGGACTTTATTAGGGTGGACTTTGGGAGGATGAGAGCAATACTGCAAGGGAGACTCCAGGATATAAGGCTGGGGATGGATGCAGAACAAAAGTGAGGAGTAATAAAAACTGGGCTAACAGGGCCACGGTAGCCTGCACCAGGGTCAGGAGTAAGAAGAGCGGAGCCAAGAAACCATGCTGGCTGAGCAAGGAAGTGCTGCAAGGGTGAGGGCAAGAGGGCTGCATACCGGGAAGTACAGGAGAACAGGGAAAGGAGAGGATAAGGAGGCTTCGGGAGCTGGTCAAGGAGGTCCAGGAGAGTTAAAAAAGCTAAGGCCTCCAGGGAATTAAGGTCCACACAGGGCATAAAGGGAGGGGAAAAGGACATTTTTAGGTATGTCAGGGGAAAAGAGGAAGTGCAAGGAACATATTGTGTGGATGAAACGGGAAGGGGATTGGGTGGAGAAGGGGGAGAAGCAAGTGGAACTCTAAATGAGTACTTCTGCTCCGATTTCACTAAGGAGAGGGATGGTCCACTACCAGAATGGGCTTGGGAAGGTGAGGAAAGGAGGGGGAGGTGACAGACAAAGTGATCACAGGGAGTAGGATGCTGAGGGCACTAAGGATGGACAAGGCACCAAGTCCAGATGACATCCACCCCAGGGTGCTGAGGGAGATGGTGGAGCTGTTGGCTGAGCCGCTGGCAGATCTGTTCAACACCTCCCTGGAAATGAGGTGTGTACCCCAGGACTGGAGGGTGGCCCATGTGATGTCTATACACAAGAGTGAGCCTAGGGAGGAACTAGGAAATTATCGGCGGATAAGTCTCATGTCCATAGTGGGTAAGCTTATGGAGGTGATACTAAAGGAGAGGCTGGTGGCATTCCTAGACAGTAATGGCCTCCAAAATGGGTGGCAACATGGTTTTGTCTTGGGGAGGTCTAGTCAAACCAACCTAATACAGTATTATGACTGGGTGACAAGGGAGTTGGACAGGGGCCATGCAGTACATGTCCTGTACTTGGGCTTCAGTAAGGCCTTTTATATAGTGCCTCATGGGAGACTTGGGAGGGGGGGAAGCTGAAGGCAGTGGGGTGAAGAAAAAGCTGACTAAATGGAAAGAGAACTGGTTACAGGGGAGTGCAGGGATGGTGGTGGGGGCTCTCGGCACCCAGATCAGTTACAAGGGTGCTACAGGGGTCAGTGCTGGGTCCAGTACTATTTGGGCTCTTTATCTCCAGTATAGCACATGGAGTGGGGAGCAGGGTTAGTCTGTTCACAGATTATACCAAATTGGGTGTGGTGGTGGACGAAGAGGACAGATAGGAAAAACTACAGGAGTACCTAACCAAACTAGAGACATGGTCAGTGGAGTGGCAGCTAGGATTCAATGCAAAGAAGTGTAATGTGATGCACTTCGGGGCTAAGAACCAGAAGAGGGACTATTGGTTGGGGATCACAGAGGAGGAGAAGGATCTAGGGGTGTTGGTAACTGGGAGCATGAACAACTCAGCCCAGTGCAGGAGAGCAGCAGTGAAGGCAAACAGGATGCTGGGCTGCATCGCAACGAGGTTCTCATCCAGACACAGGGATGTGATCCTACCTCTCTACAGATCATTGGTCAGACAGCACCAGAGTACTGTGTGCAATACTGAGATTATACCTGAGGAGATATAAAGTTACTAGAGGGGTGCAAAGGAGGGCAACAAAAATGTTAAAGGGGATGGAAGGAAAGGAATATGAAGTAAGGTGAGGAGCTGAACATGTACACACTGGAGGACAGGAGGATAGGGTGGATATGATTGGAGCATTTAAATACCTGAGGGGAATAAATAAACCTAGCACCGAGGGGGGTTTAAACTGAGGAGCGGAAGAGAGACGAGGGGCACGAACTAAGGTTGAAGGGGACGTTTCAAGAGGAAATGAGGAGGTGCTACTTCACTGAGAGGGTGGTGCCTAGTTGGAATGCGCCTGCCAGAGGGGTGGTAACAAGTAGGACAGTCAATAGCTTTAAGAAGGAGTGGCATAAAGCAGGAGGAAGGGTCAGGAGGTAGGGGCTGGGACAAGTGGGGAGGAACTGGGGGGTGGAGGCTGGGGCAGCTGCAATCTAGGGTGCTTACTGCATGCACAGGCAGACTTAGATAGACCGATTGGTGTGTTGTGCTGGCAGTTTCGTATGTTCATATGTAAAATCACAGGGATTCTGTTCATGAGCAGAGGCCCTAAAATGCCTGTGTTGAACATCTGGTGACAAATGTCCATAAAATGACTGTTACAAGCGTGCATTGTGCAGCTTCCACGCACCCTCATAACTGCAAATTTGTAGTATTTTCACTCCAGATTTTCAACATTGGCATTTTTTCACACCTCCTTATGAACAGTACAGCTGTTATTTTTCACATCCTACCCAAAATATGCGTTTACTCATCTGGCGCAGAATTGAGCGGTTGCTGTGGGAAATCAATGTTCGGGACAGATTAAGAAAATCATAGTGACAGTGTTCATGAGCAGAGGTCACAAAACACCTATGTTGAAAATTGAATGAAATAATTCAACTAAATGACTGTGTTATGCGCATGTGTTGCACAGTTTCCACATACGTTCAGAAGTCTGAGCATTTTTAACATTTTCACTACAGATTTTGACATTGCCATCTCTTCACACCTCCCTATGAATGGTACAGCTGTCATTCTTCACATCCTGCCCGATCTGTGTTTTCGTACATGTGGCGACAATGGCATGGTCACTGTGGAAACTCAAAGTTCAGGACACATTGGCAAAATCACAGTGCCACTGTTCATGAGAAGAGGTCCCAAATGCTTTAAGGAGGTGGGAGTCACAATAAGACCATGCTGAAAATTTGTAGTGCAAATACCAACAAATGCCTGGGTGTTAGGGTTTCTAACCATAAAAGTGTCAGTGGCTCAGCAGGTAGTACACTCGCCTCTGAGTCTGAGAGATCAGAAGGCTGTAGGTTCTGTCCCCACACAGGCACTTGGGTTAATATCCCAATACTGACACTGTAGTGCAGCATGAAGGGGTGCTGCACCCTGAGGTGCCATCTTTTGATAAGATGTTAAACGAGGTCCCATCTGCCTGTTCTGGTGGTAGTTCAGGTGGATGTAAAAGATCCCATGGCACTTCTCGAAAAGAGTAGGGAATTTCTCTGGTGCCTAGCCAAATTTCCACCCATTTACTGAGCTTGCTATTGTACTCTAGCTGTATTTAATCCTCTGTGTTTCCTCCTTTGTTCCACAGACAGCCCATCTATGGGCTTCCAATGTTGCTCCTGTGGCCTTGGCCTTCCGAGCAGGCCACAGCTAACAGACCACCTGACTGACCCCGGACAGATTCAGGTACGCACCAGACCTCCAAAACTCGTGGTTTTGAATGCCACTGTTTTGACTGGATGCCCAGTGGAGGAACCAGGCACTGACTGGCAGCTGTACTCCTTGGCTGATTTTCCAACGCCTGGTGCTTCCTGGTCTCAGGAAATCTCTTCTGTGCTTTGTTCTGGACTGAATTTTTTGCCCACCCCTCCTCACAGTATTAAATAGACCCTTACTCCACCCCTTCCTCAGCCTAGCAGCAGATTGGTCACCCACTGCTGCACATTTTCATGCTATTGGCCTCCTCTCTTCAATACCTGACTTGACCCACTTTCTTACCGCCTTTTTAAAGCAGTCCCACCCACAGGATCCCACATTTCCTCTCAACCTTTTCTCCAGCCACTCCATCTAACTCCTCTCAATTACTGCTCTACCTGCCCTATTGTTAGGGACCGCACCCTAATTCGACTATATACCCTTTCAACTATAAACCAGCTTGCAGTTAAGCAGGCCAGCAACACCAAACAAACTACCTTGGGGTGCAACCACCTACTACTACTCGTCACTACCTCTTTTGGCATTGCTGGTACCATACATGTCCTTTTGTTCTGCAAATTTTGGACTCCCCGCTGTTCTGTCTAACCCTTTATGTGAATCCACTTTATTAACCCTCACTCTCCTTCTCTCCCTCAGCCGAGAAACTGTCGCCCAGGCTCCCAGCTCGTAAGCCTCAGGATTCCCGGCTACCGGGCAGTCGGCGCCCCTCTAGCCGATGCTCGAGACCACAGACACGGACCCAAGGCCCTACAAGGTACGGCAACTGCCGCAACTTTTTCGACCGCCCCTCCCCCACCTCCGCTGATTATTAAATACAGTAGCTCCTGCCAAAATATTAGTCCACGTCCCCTGGCGCAGTGCCCCACCAATACAGACTTAGCTCGTGATCCCCCTCTTCTCTATCCAGCCTACGGGATCCAACTCTCAGGGCCTCACCTTACTAAAATGCATAGGCTCTCCTTGGCTGTGCCTTCACCACTAAATATCTTTAATGCTATCAAATTTGGGTCGACCTGGATCGGAAAGCTACTGATAAGCTGCATTAATCCAGCAACCCACTGGCCCCTGGGCTAATTGAGTGGCTCTTTTGAGGTACCATCATGTTGGGCCCTATATGGCTCCTTTTACTGCCCTCTTCTGCTGATACCAGCTGCCCAGCATTGGACACCTGAACTACCATCATGTTTGGTCTACAACGCATCTTGTGCTGTATACCACATGGCAACTTATCCTTTAATTGCCTCCTGATTCCAAGTACCAATACCTTGAACCCTGCTCTTGGACCACACATACCAGTAGTACTTATAACACTCCTCACCACAAGGCCCACCTCCCACCACGCAGACTTCTATCTCCTCCCCACCTATTGTGGTAGGGGTACTAGCTCTTGCTACAACAGATCAGCTCTTCTATGGTGGCTACTTTCCAGTCCCTAAAAACATCAGATCTACTAGACGGGAGAAAGGCAGGAATTACAGGCTTATAATTAGCGCTCTTAGAAAAATCCTACTTATCCTCCTGCTTTGTTCAGGCAACGAGAACTGAACCCCTGGCCCCCAGAAGCTATTGCTTTGCCAGCAGAACTAGCAAATTTAAAAGGAATAAGCTTCTTGCATATTAACGATGTAGCCTCCTTAAAAGATAACCTTAATACAAACCTGTAAATCATACTCTCCTGACATACTTGTGATTTCGAAACTTGGCTTAGACCCAGCACCACTGATAGAGAAGTAAACATACCCAACTATGTCTTGTTCAGAGCTGATAGGCATGCCAGAGGAGGAGGGTAGCTATCTACGTTAAAGACAAATTTTCTGCCTCCTGCTTATCCTCGGCATCTGTTGCCAGCAATTCGAATGCCTAATTCTCAAAGTGGAAATTACACAGACTACTGCACTCTGCATGATAGGATGCTACAGACCACCGCCTGCTGGCCTACAGCTTGTGTCATATCTAAGTGAAAGTTGGGACAGGGCTGCCAGAAACTATTATTTTAGGAGACCTTAACTTTGACTGGCTCTCTAACACAGCTGCCTCCCTTGCATCCTTCTGTGATGAATATGGGCTGGACGTAACTTATTACTGAACCAACACGCCCAAACGTGAAGAACCCCAGTAAAAGTACACTTTGGATGTGCTAATGGTGAGCAAACCTCATCTCTTCTCCCACGCTTGATGTCTTCTTCTCAGACGCCAGCGACTCATTGTTTTATTGCTGGAGTAAGATCACCAACAACCCAGCACCCATCAGCAAGTTCTCTATGAAGAGATCCAGGCGCAACTTCAATGAACATGCCTACCTAAACGAGCTTATACTCCCTGAGTGGCAAGATTTCTACCTGGCCAAAACGACACGCTCAGCTTACAATATCTTCCACAACATTCTATCAAGGGCCCTTAGTAAGTATGCTCCCCTTATTAAAGTTCGAACTAGGACCAAAACCTGTAAATGGTTCACCCCTCAGATCAAGTCCTTGCTTCTAGAAAGAGATAAGCTCTGGAAAAAAGCATGCAGACTGAACACTGCAGAGGATTGGAACCAGTTCAGGAGACTACGAAATTTATGTACCAAAACAATCAGAGAATCGAAGGCTACCTTCTTCAAATCCGAACTCGACTCTGCCGCAAAGAGCCCAATCAAGCTCTGGAACACAATCAGTGATCTGCTAGGCCACTCCCCAGGAAATTACTCCCGACCAAGATTACCTCTGGCAACTTGACTATAACCGAAAAGATGGATATACTTGACGCATTCAATAACCACTTTGCTACTGCAGGCATGGCATTTGATAACTCCCCTGCAAACATACTTCACTCCCAGACTGCCAGCCAACTGCCTGAAACTCCGATAGCTTTGCCGCCTTTCTCACTTCAACCTGCTACACTGAAAGAGGTAGAGGACCTCTTGCTTCAGTTGGATACTAGAAAAAGTGCTGGGGCCGATTCCCTTGACCCTTGCTTCCTAAAAATTGCCTACCACATACTAGCAATACCCGTCACCCACCTTTTTAACTTATCCCTGTCTCAGGGCACCTTACCACCTATATGAAAGACAGCACATGTCATACCACTGTTCAAATCAGGTGACCGTGGCAATCTCAATAACTACAGGCCAATTTCCCTCCTTCCGGTCCTGTCCAAGCTCCTAGAGAAAATTGTAAATGCACAGCTGAGGACTCACTCTGAGTCTAGGAACTGCTAAATCCTATGCAGTCCGGATTCAGAGCTAAACATAGCACTATCTCAGCCCTCGCCAAAGTTACTAACGACTCACAGCATAATCTTGAGAGCAAAACTTTATTTGTGCTGTTTTCCTTGATCTAAGCAAGGCTTTCACACCGTCGACCATAGTCTGCCTCTCCGCCCTTCAAACCATAGGTGTGGACCCTCCTCTCTGTGCTGGTTCACTGACTATCTTACAGGGCGCCTTCAACAAGTTAAAGCTGAAGGAGGCCTGTCCCCTTAAAAACTCTGCAAAGAGGGGTACCTCAAGGTTTCTATTAGGCCCTTACTTTTGCAATCTACATTAATAACATCGACTACTGTATAAAAGAAGCCAACATCCATCTGTTTGCAGATGATACAGTTCTCTACGTGAGTCGCCCAACACCTGAAGCTGCCTGCAATGACCTACAGTCAGAATTTAACCTTTTGCAAAGCCAACTCCTCCAAAAAAAGCTACTCCTTAATGCCAAAAAACTAAAGCAATGGTCCTCTCTCCTTTTATCCAGTACAGCTAACCCTGTGTCCAGTGGGACAGTTCCCAAATTACCACAGTTCTAGGTGAAAACTAGAATTTGTTACAAAATTCAAGTATCTGGGAGTTTGATAGACCAAAGACTCTCCTTCATTGAACATATCGAGGACTTGCTAAACGACTTCGCAAAGGCTTGGACTGTTTTTAGAATCAGACAATTTCTCACCAGAGATGCCAAGAAACAACTGGTCCAATCCATTTTCCTATCATTGGTTGATTACGCTGACTTCCTCTACAGCCAATGCCCCAACTCTTACATGGCTAAACTGGACACACTCTACCATCGAGCACTGAGGTTTATAACGGACCCCCTTCACACATCACTGCACCCTATATGCGGCAGTGGGATGGACATCACCAAGTTCAGCGCCACAGAAACCGCCGCCTTCTGACCTATAGAGCCATCTCTAATAAGCTGCCTTACTATATCTCCTGCTGTCTTCCCTGAGTATAATTGGGAAATACGCGTTAAGAAGTTACTCAGCTATTACACTTAAAGTACCCAAAGCAAAATCCCGCTTCGGCAGGGCAGCCATAAGCTTCGTGCTACCTACCTTATGGAACGATCTACAAAAAACCCTCAAATTAAGCACTCTAATCGGTATAAATGCTTTCAAGATGCTTTATTTCGCATAATCAGAGAAGTATATAACTGCTTCACCCACTCAGACCCAGTACCAGTGTCTGCACTGGTATATAGCCACGCCTAGACCCAATTTTAAGTACTGACCCCCAGCTTGCTCCTCACCAGCCTAATTGTTCTCTCTCTTATCCCCCTGTCTTATCAACACTAGGCCCATCCATCCCCTTATTCTTCCTTTCCCAACCTCGGATAGGAGCTCACTACCCTGGGTTGTGACATCCTACCATGCCCCGTACTTTATAGCATTCAATCCCGGGGCTCACACATACTCCTTTTCTCCATCCACCTTCTCTACATCCAGCTTTACCAACTCCTTTCTGTGCACCGTGCCCTCCTAGCCTTTCTCTCCCTACTTCCCTTCCTCTCTTCCCCCCTACCTTCACCTCTACCTGGTGTATATTTTTTATTTTTATTTTTTTCTTCCGTTACTTCCTCCTGCAACCTTAGATAACCTGCTTTATCTTCCTATAGACACTTCTATGTATGTATACCGTAATCTGTGACAATATCTGTATAATTCTATGTACATATGAACTTCTTTTCTTCCTCTCTGTAAAGAGTATTATCTGTATTGCCTTGTAAATACCTGTGTTGACCTGTATATACAATTATTCATGCTCCACCCAGGTCCATCTTGCAAATGAGCTTCTGCTCAACGATGAACGCCTGGTTAAATAAAGACTTGATTGATTGATTGATTACTAAAAATAACACCAACGGCTTAATCTGGTTCGAGGTTAGTTGGTATTCATTTGTATTCCCCTCACTTGGGTCGTGCCTGGAAATAGGCAGAATTTGTCTAGTGCACTTACCCGGTCAACAAAAACTAAATAAATAAACATCCCACTCTGTACAGACTGACAGCATCAGGGGTGTGTCTTTAGATTGCTGACTGTAATGCTCATGCCATTCCACCCCCTCACCCTGCAGCCAGTCACAGGCATCGAAGTGTGCCTTGGACTCTTTGGCCCTAAGGTTCACCCCATTCTCATATATTGCACCCATTTCGGCATATGTCCTTATGGAGTGGGGTACTGTAAAACCAACACTCCAAGGCACACCTCAACCAGGGATTTATTTAACTCTAAAATTGATTAGCTGCTTTTGCTCATAAAAAGCTAAATCTTCGTAAAATGCATAGCTATTGCCTCACTGTGTTTAACAAACACAGTACTTCTAGAAAATCTATATAAATACTTTCTGTACTGTTAGCATAGTCCCAAGAAAAAAACTGCTAATCAATTATTTAAAACCCTGCCTCAACACTTGTCAGTGTCTGCAGGATAGGGTGAGGTAAAATGGCATGATCATTATGGGCGACAACCCAAACGCATGCCCCAGTGCCTGTCCGTCTCTGCAGGGTGGAGGTGGGGTTGAAACATAGAAACATAGAAGTTGACGGCAGATAAGGACCGCAAGGCCCATCCAGTCTGCCCATTTCTTTTTCTACCTTATAAATGTGCCATCGGCCTTTGCTCTGTCAGTGGCCTATCTATTCATAGTCATTTGTATTGCTCCCTTATGCCTATCCCATGCCTGTTTGAAGCCCTGCACTGTATTCATAGCCACCACTTCTTGTGGTAAGCCATTCCATGCATCCACCACCCTTCTGTGAAAAGAATTTCCTCACATTCCCCTTAATCGGCCTCCTCTAATCTCATGTTGTGTCCGTCCTGCTACTTTTCTTATATTTAAACATGTTAGACTCTTTCACCTTGTTTATGCCCTTAAGGTGTTTGAATGCCTCGATCATATCACCTCTCTCCTCCTTTGCTCAAGGGTATACATATTGAGCTCTGCTAATCTGTCCTCATATGTCTTCTGATGCAGTCCCTGCACCATTTTGTTGCCCTTCTCTGGACTGCCTCAATTTGGTTAATGTCCTTGTGAAGGTGTGGCTCCAATACTGCACGAGTACTCCAGATGGGGCCTAACCAGTGTCTTGTACAGAGGGATTATTACCTCCCTCTTACGACTTGTGACACTCTACTAATACACCCTAACACCCCTAGCCTTACCTACTGCTTTAGAGGTCTGCTTGATGATTTTAGGTCATCAGTGATGATGATGCCCAAGTCTCTTTCTTCCTTTGTGACTGCTAGCAACTCCCTCCCAGCCTATAGGTGGCTTCAGGGTTTCTCTTCCCTATATGCATGATTTTGCACTTCTTTGCATTAAATCCCAGTTGCCACTCTTCTGACCATTCTGCTAGTTTATCCAGATCTCTTCTCATTCTGCCCACCCCATCTGGATCATCTACTCTGTTGCAGATCTTGGTGTCATCTGCAAACAGACAAGCCTTACCCTCTAGTCCATCTGCAAGGTCACTAATGAAGATGTTGAAGAGGACTGGCCCCAGGACTGATCCCTGAGGTACCCACTTGTGACTTGCATCTCTTCTGACTGTATACCATTTACCACCACTCTCTGTTTTCTGCCCGCCAACCAGTTTGCCACCCAGTTGACCAACTTGACCCACCCCAGCCTACCCAGCTTATTTATCAATCTTCTATGTGGAACAGTGTCAAAAGCTTTGCTGAAGTCAAGGTAGGCGACATCAACTGCTCCCCTTGGTCCACCACTCTGGTTGCCCAGTCAAAGAAATCTATGAGATTAGTTTGACAGGACCTTCCTTTGTAAACCCATGCTGTCTTGGATCCTGTGCCCCTATGGATTCCAGGTGTTGCACTATCCTTTCCTTAAGGAGTGCCTCCATAATCTGCCCACTACTGAGGTAAGACTGACTGGTCTGTAGTTCCCCGCCTCCTCCCTGCTACCACTCTTGTGGAGCGGGATCACATGAGCCCTTCTCCAGTCTCTGGGACCTCTCCTGTGCTCAGAGACTCACTAAACAATTCTGCATGGCTCTGCTAGTTCCTCCTTTAGCTCCTTAATACCCTGGGATGTATGCCATCAGGTCCCATTGCCTTATCCACCCTGGAGCTTAGCAAGCTCTTGTAGGACCCTTTCTTTTGTGAAGGGAGTAGTGCTCACCTCCCTCCCCTGT
Source organism: Neoceratodus forsteri (assembly GCA_016271365.2). Lineage (NCBI taxonomy): Eukaryota > Metazoa > Chordata > Ceratodontiformes > Ceratodontidae > Neoceratodus > Neoceratodus forsteri. Next base: position 110,887,801 of record JADMNL010000031.1, on the reverse strand, counting down.
GTCCATGATGCTGAGCTGTGGGCCCTGCCCTACCTTCTCTTCAGTAAATACTGAGCAAAAGTATCTATTTAGGATAGATGCCTTTACAGGGTCCTCCTCCTCACATGCTCCCTTTTCTCCATTAAGCTTAGCAATACCCCTCTGGATTTTCTCCTTTCACTAATGTATCTATAGAAAGTCTTGTCACCTTCTTTTACTGTTCGTGCTAGTGTTTCCTCAGTTTGGGACTTTGCCTGCCTTACTGCCTTACCTGCTTCCCTTAGGCAGTTTGGTATGCCTCCCTATCTTCATCCCGCTGTGTTCCCTTATATTTCCTGAAGGCCAGCCTTTTGGCTCTGACCTTTTCTGCTACTGTATTTGAGAACCAAGTGGTTTCCTCTCTTCTTTGCACTTCCTTTTCTGTCTAACACAATGGGATGTTGCTTCAAGTATTGCATCCTTAATGCTTGCCCACTTTGCCTGTACCCCTCACCTGTGTTTCTTTTTGCCAGGGCTAGCTTAACTCTGTTGGCCATCTTATCAAAGTCAGCTCTCTGAAGTCCCATATTTTTGCCTTGGAATGGGATGATTTAGATGTAGTAACCAAATTGAACCATACCATGTGATGGTCACTGGCCCCCAGGTGACCTTCTACCTGAGATCTGTGATCCCTTCTTTGTTAGTCAGTACTAGGTCTAGGATAGCCCTGTCTCTTGTGGGTTGCTGTACCAGTTGTTTGAGGCCTTCCCCGGAATCCACTATGAGTCTAGTTCTGGCAGATGTTCCTGCTGGTATTGACCAATCTGTATCTGGCATGTTGAAGTCTCCCATTATCAGAACCTCCCTTTAGCTGTCATGTTTTGTATATCTTCTAACAGTAATGTGTCTATGTCCTCCCTCTGGTCTGGGGGCCTGTAGACAACCCCAGTTCTTATGGCTGTCCCATTTCTGTTTCCAGGGTGACCCACAGTTCTTCTGGCTCCTTATGTGTATTCTGAATTTGTAGCTTTGATATTTTCATTAACATACAGGGCCACTCCTCCCCTTTTGCACCTCGGTCTCTTCTGAACAATACATAGCCAGGTACTGAAGTCTCCCAAGTGTGGTTACTGGTAAACCACGTCTCACTAATTGCTACTATGTCCAGTTTAGCCTCTGACATTATTGCCTGCAGGTCTGGGATCTTATTTCCCAGGCTGTGAGCATTTGTGTACATGATTTTCCATTGGCCAGATTTTGGTGTGTTAGTTGTTGGGTGAAGTTTGGCATTACTCCTATGCGTCATATGGGGAGACAAACCTTTTTTCTTACCTGGTGATGCAAATGAACGGCAAACATGCTGAATTCCTGTTTGAACACTTAGCTGAGGGGAGGGGTGTTCTTCCCATTCGACGTATGGGGTGCTGCACCCCTCTCCCCATTTGCTAGTTTAAATATTCTGCAAAGACGTCAAACTTCTGCCCCAATGCACTGACTCCCTCTTTAGTCAGATGCAGTCCATAAAATTTAAAGAACTTTCGCTCCCAGAACTGTTGCCAGTTCCCTACAAATCTGTGTCCTTTTTCCTGGCACCAGTCCTTGAGCCACGTGTTTAGCTCCCCTATCTCCCCTTCTCTGACCTTCCGTCCATCTGCTCCCCCTCCCAGACTGGCAGGATCTCAGAGAAGGAGATGCCGGACGAAATAGATGATAGTTTGTCACCCAGCCTAGTCAGGTGTTCCTTGGTCTCCACAACTGACCGGCTGGCAGATCATTAGTCCCTATGTGTACTAGGACATCAATGTTTTCTCCTGCTTTGTGAAAACTTTTAGTAATGCGGTCAGTGTCTCTCCATGCTGATGTACCTGGAGACATCTGACCATCACCCTGGCTGGAGATGGGTATCAACTCCCGAATCATGGAGTCTCCTATGATCAGAAGTTTTTGAATTTCCTTTGTGCTTGTTTAGTTTTGGTTCCTGATTTCGGTGAGTTCTATTGTGCTAGCTCCTGTGCCGAAGTGTTCTGCTCTGCAGTGTCTTCTGCCTCTTGATTTGATTTCAGAGATAGAGGCAGATACCTGTTTGTAGTGTTTATATGGTTTTGGAGGTAATGTGTTGGAGAGCAGAGAGTGATGGGGCACCTGATTTGTTCCTCCTAACCACCTGCCAACCTCCTGACCACACTACCCTCTGCGGCTCGAGGTTTTTCTATTGGATGCTGGGGAAATGGCAGGTGGTTCTTATAATGTATTTCCTCTTCAATATGAAATTTGAGGCGTGCAATCTCTGCCCATGCTGCCCGGAGCTGAGCCCTAAGATCTCCAAAGGCCCAGCATGTAGGACAGTGTCCTAAATCCTGTAAGACTGTCCTTCTGAAAATTGTTCCACAGTACCTGCAGTTAATGAAATCCATTCCAAATAAGTTGCTGGGTTTGTAACCTAGTCAGAGTAATTAGAAGGAAAAAAAATGCAAGTAATGGTTTAATTGTGCTTTGTTTAACTTGTTATAACAAGTTAAATTACTAGTGCCCCTGTAAATGAGATCACCTTGTGGAGGCTCCACTGATCCGCCCCTTCCTGCTCTGCCACAGGAAATGTCACAACTGTGGTACCCTATAAAAGGAGTGTAGTGTGGGGTGGTTGGGGATGGGGGTGGGTGGCTGGGCCCTTCCCCTGCCTAAAAAGAAGAACCACGGACGAAAGAACAAGGAGGTAAGAGCAGAAACAATCAGTCAATAACAAATGCAGTAACCCTGAAAGCTTATCCTAATGTTAGATAAAACTGTAAAACCTGTAAAGCACCACCTGTAATAATTTCAGAGAAGATATATGCTGTAAGAAACACTTTGCTCCAGAGAAAAATAAAGCAGTAACAGAAGATATACCTTGCAAAAGACAATTTGAATCAGAAGATTACAGGAGTAATCTGTTAGCACACACCTGTAGGCACACCTTGTAATAATGCAGAAGAAGGTATACCAGCAACAACAATTTGAATCAGAGAAAAATAAAGCAATGAAATGTTAGCAACAAACAGTAGCAATCCCTGTGAGTGAAAAATAAAACACCACCACACAGTAAATCTGTTTAGCCAAACTAAATCTTAATCCTTCTCCCTTGCTCTGGTAAGTTTCTCTACTCTGCCTTTCAAGCAGTCTTAGAAGGAAAAAGCTCAGGTGAAGCTAGGTGCCTTGGCCAGCAAACCAAGTCTTCTACCTCCAAGATAGGTTGGTGTGAAGTTCAATACTTCAATGCCATTCCTACTCTGCATCTGTCTAACTCCTGCATTTCCAATGCCAATGCCAGCAAGCAAACATTCGGCATTGACAAATGCTTGTTTTCTACCTTATGAATGTACCACAGGCATTTACTTTGTCAATGGAGTAAAATGCATCAGATGATGTAGGACGCTAGGAGGAAGTGTACCACGGTGTGAGGGAACGGGGAGCTTGTTACTGACCACCATTGTTTTGCATCTTTTTTGACTAATGCTACGGATTTTTACGACCACGAGCTGTTGAATTCTGGTGAGTCCGTGCTCTGCATAAACATTGCATAGATACTGCATAGAAACTGTGACTCATTTGATTATATCAGGGAAGAATAATTCCCATGTTGCCAAGGCAAAAGGTGCACGTCTCCTGCCATTTTCATTGTTTTCATGTTTTGATCTAAGCACGGCCACTTCCTGGTGCAGTCGCACCATGATAACTCTTGACTCATTTGCAGAATGCAGAGTGAGCCAGAGGTGGGCTTCAAACCTGGGTCGTCCTGTTTGACAGTTCTATGCACCATCTTCTAGGCACCATTGTATAACCATTTAATATAGTGTATCTACACCAGCTGCATTCACTCACAGTATTGCTGAAAAAATGAATTTACTCACAGTATCTCTGTACACATCTACTCACAGTATGTCTGCACAGAGTACATTTACTCACAGTATGTCTGCACAGAGTACATTTACTTACAGTATCTCCTCACACAGTACATTTACATATGAACATACGAACAAGCCAGCAGAAGAAGACCATTTGGTCTATCAAGTCTGCTCGTATTGCAGAGTCCACAGGTTGAGCTAATGTCCCTGCCGCCCCTCCCCACCCTCCCATCCTCCCTACCCATGATTCTTATCTTCCTACTATGCCTATCCCAGCCCCTCTAAAGCTGCTCACTGTCTTAATGAGATGACCTCTTCCGGCAGTGCTCCAAGTGTCCACCACTCTTTCTGTGAAAAGTGCTTCTTGACATCCCTCCTAAATCTTCCACCCTCCAGCTTAAGACTGTGCCCCCTTGTGATATGGTTGCCACTCAGCTTAAAGAGACTTTCCTTATCAACATTATTTATCCCCACTGCGTGTCCCTTAGTGCAGATAAATCATTCATCCCACTCAACCCCACTGCATATCCCTTAGTGCAGATAAGTCATTCATTCCACTCATCCCCATTGCATATCTCTTAGTGCAGATAAGTCACTCATTCCACTCATCCCCATTGCATATCCCTTAGTGCAGATAAATCATTCATTCCACTCCTCCCCACTGTATATCCCTTAGTGCAGATAAATCATTCATTCCACTCATCCCCACTGCATATCCCTTAGTGCAGATAAATCATTCATTCCACTCATCCCCACTGCATATCCCTTAGTGCAGATAAATCATTCATTCCACTCATCCCCACTGCATATCCTTCGTGCAGATAAATCATTCATTCCACTCATCCCCACTGCATATCCTATAGTGCAGATAAATCATTCATTCCTCCTCCCCTGCATATCCCTTAGTGCAGATAAATCATTCATTCCACTCATCCCCACTGTTGTATATCCCTTAGTGCCGATAAATCATTCATCCCACTCATCCCCACTGTATATCCCTTAGTGCAGATGTAACCCCCCTGCAAATGGGGGTTCCCAAAAGACTTCCAGGAGCTTGCTTGAATGCTCCAAGCCTGAATGGTGTTTGGCATTTAAGCCATTTATCAGTGAGTGTTTTTAGAGCCTCTGGTACTGTCTCTTTAAGAGCTGTCTGCTTGCAGACATAATTAGTTTATGGGGACTGTGTGTTCTCTGAGTACCACTCGAGCTGCTGCCAATTCACTTAATTTTGCAGTCACTAGGAGTGCAAAGGAACCTATCTGAAAGATGTAACTGTTTACCAGAAATTATTTAGAGTAATAATGAAATTACAGTTTGTCTAACCTGCTTTCTTTGCAGTCAGAACTGTGTCTGCTAGTTCCCCATTCTAGTTTTGAACTGCTGAACTGGACCAATCAGTGTGAGGTAAGCTAGCTCTAAAATGGTGCCTTGGACGAATCAGAACTTGGACTCATAATCTGGAGCCAGCCACAAGAGGATTGTATGGGCAGTGACTCTGGGAGATGTAGTTTAGACTTCAGTGCCTTTTTGGACCAACAGCAGCAGTCTATTGTGAGTGACAGCCAATCCAGTCAAGAACTGGGAGGAACTCAAAGGAAGTGCCAGTTTTGTCGGTTGGAGTTCAGTTGAGCTTTGGCAGTGAAGAGGGAAGGAGCCCTGTGCTTTTCAGTGTGCAGTTTTAGTCAAAAAACGTGTGTAAGGCCCAGAGTTCGTCTGCAGCTTGTGTAACAGCTTGTTAGGACTGAATCCGTCCTGTGAAAAGAATCAAAGGATCTCTGAAGAGTAGAAACCAGGCTCACCCTGTAGAAGACTGGAAGAATTGCTGAAAATTGCACTCGGTCTGTCAGGAACTGAATCTGCTGTGTGTTCTCCGGTATTGTGCAGTAATTGCGATCGGGATACAGATGCAGCCTGCCTGGTATAGTACTTTTTATATGGATGTGTGAAGAGGTTTGTGTACCTCAAGTGAGCCCTGCTGACATTGAAGGACCCTATCTTATTTGGAGGTCGTGAGTACTAATTCAGGGTTGCTCCTGTTGAATTGCCACATTAAATCCAAATGGGATTACTGTACTGCTGACTGTTTAATTCTCCTTTTCTCTGTGTGAAAGGGCCCCTACCAGCTGCCACGGTTTGGACTAGCCACTAGGGCTTGGGTACCCAGGGACAGTAACTGATAGGGATAGGCCTGTGCACAGAGCCATAAATAGATTATTAGAGTGATAAGCTAATTAACCTGATTTCCCCTGTCCTTGTTATATCCCCTAAATAAATCAGAGCTGCTTGTTTCAGCAAAGTTATACTGCCTGAGGTATTTGTCTATGTTAAAGTACTGTACTGTGATTGTTGCACTGTATCTCATTTCACAGGAGGTCCCAGTGCCGGAACCAGACCTGGGGTAAGTGTATACTGTGAAGGTAATTCTGATATATTGTGGGCCACTAGTGGAAGAAAGGGGTTGCAGTGTCCCAGAGGGCTGTGACCAAGTTAGTTTAACTGGTGCAAACCCTGACCTCTGGGTGGAGGCACCCGCCATTGGATCCAGGCCCCTCAACCTGTTAGTGGCAAATCAGGGTAGTAGCCCCTGGGATAGCGCCATCTAGGGGTTACACAGATAAATCATTCATTCCACTCATCCCCACTGCATATCCCTTAGTGCAGATAAATCATTCATTCCACTCATCCCCACTGTATATCCTTTAGTGCAGATAAATCATTCATTCCACTCATCCCCACTGCATGTCCCTTAGTGCAGATAAATCATTCATCCCACTCATCCCCACTGCATATCCCTTGGTGCAGATAAATCATTCATTCCACTCATCCCCACTGCATATCCCATAGTGCAGATAAATCATTCATTCCACTCCTCCCCACTGCATATCCCTTAGTGCAGATAAATCATTCATTCCACTCATCCCCACTGTTGTATATCCCTTAGTGCTGATAAATCATTCATCCCACTCATCCCCACTGTATATCCCTTAGTGCAGATAAATCATTCATTCCACTCATCCCCACTGCATATCCCTTAGTGCAGATAAATCATTCATTCCACTCATCCCCATTGCATATCCCTTGGTGCAGATAAATCATTCATTCCACTCCTCCCCACTGCATATCCCTTAATGCAGACAACTCATTCATTCCACTCTCCCATTGCATATCCGCTTATATAGCTATTTATGTATGTGTGAGTTTGGTGATTGTTGGTGTGCAGTGGTGTGTGTCTGTGTGTGTGTACATATCAGCATGCCAACAGCAGCATCTGCATTGGCTGTGTGTTATTTTATTGTACTAGTACTGTGATGTAAGTGTGGGATTATTACATCAAGGGCCAGATATTCAAAACTTTACACTAAGGCGCCAAACCATTTGCGCAGGGTTTGTGGGTCTGCTATATTCAAAAGCCACAGTGTGGGCAAACTGCAATAGTGCTGGGCAAAAGTATAATGTATGCAAGGGGCAAAAAGAGGGGGCGTGTACATGTATACAGGCGTAATGCTATATTCAGTGCATTAGTGCCATGCAAAGTGTTTTTGTGTGACTTAGTGTGACACTTTGTGCAGTGTAAATTATTGCCCAGGAAAAGATAGTCTTAAATTTGGTCAAACCAGCTTTGTGCAGCTTTGTGGCTTTGCGCGGCTTAGCGTGATGTAGAACCATGGTTCATGGAACTCAGTAATTCACAAGTGTGAACAATAATGGAGTTTGAGAGGGTCTGCCAGCAGTGGTTTATTGACCCTAACCAGTAACTATTAAACATAGAAAGAAACCAGACATGGAAGAAACATGCTGCACATGATTGGCACCTCTTGTGTTGCCATCAGCCGCCACTGGTCCCAGCCATGCCAGGCATTAGGGTGACCCGGTACCCAGTGGACACCATGGCAGTGTGTCCATACAGCACACACCTGCAGACCACCCTTCAGTGGACACCAACAGAATCCAGCACACACATGCAGCACTGGGGGCATGGTGGTTGCTGAGGGGAGGGTGCACTGGTGGCCAGTTTGCACCACATACTGGATGCTGCCACAAGGCTGGGACAATCCACGCAATGTAAATGGTCCAGTGTTAGGAATACCCCAACACAAGTGTGCCTGTCTGATGCCATGTGCCCCCCCGCCACATACCACACATCTGTACAGACACCACAGCACACACAGCCAGCCATGTATATGTCACCATGAGTATCCCATGCCAGTGGTGCAGCATCTGTGGGTTGCACAACAGCATAACAGTAGTGTCCACTGTCAGTACACACCTCCAAGATGGGCATGCCACTGTATAAAGTGCAGCAGTCATTGATGCCCTTCACACCATAGGCATTGCTGTGTCCCTTACACTACTGGCACCTTGTTACTGTAGTGTCTGCTGTGCACTGTAGCAGGAACTATAGTTTGACAATTGCATGCAGCACCACCACCTGTGCCTGTGCTGTGTAGTCCTACTGGGCACAATATTCTATGCGGTTCTGTACAAATGTAGCCTGCAGCTACCACCATGCTCTTTCAGACTGACCTACAGGTGGAGCCGTGGGCAGACTCAGCCAGTTCCTGTACTCCCAGACTGACCTACAGGTGGAGCTGTGGGACCCTGCAATAGCACTGGGTAAACTGGATGCAAATCAGGACATAATGAGATGCTAATCTGGATGTTTGCCCACAGACTGCCTGAGTAGGCTCATTTGCATGTCACTTTGAATATAGCAAATTTTTGCCTTTGGTAAACGTTTGCACCACGCAAATGTTTTGGAAACATGGTACATTTTTGCAGAATTTCACATGTGCTGGTGCTTGCAGCTTTACTGAATCCACTTCTTTGCTAGCACACACATGGTTCACCTCTAACTTCCTTCACTGGACTGCTGTTGTGGTTTGCACTTCCTGGTTGCTATATTCAGAGCTGTCTTATTTCCCAGGCTATTTTTGCACTGCCTCCCAGTCCAGTTTGCCCAGCTTCCTTAGCATGCTTTATTCAGCAGGTTTAGCACCGGGCTATCCCTTTGAATATAGGGATATTGGTTCTGGGCTAATTTAGCACACTCGGCAGTGCTAATTTAGCCACGGGTCACAGTTTTGAATATCTGGCCCCATATTATAAATCACTGATGCAATGTCTGCTAATTAGCACCCAGAACCACTATACCTCTTATTCTGAGTGCATCGTGCTCTTGTGCAGGAGCGCTAGGAGGAAGTCCTTCACTTTGGCCCCAGGGGGAGGACAGCAGAATAAAACAATAAAATTGTACTCTAAACTTATTACAAATCATTTGAGTTCAACTTACGTGAGTTATAACAAAATGATAGGGCCCCCAGTGGATGTCTGTTACGATATAAGACACTTCTTTATTAAAAAGAGTAGTCAGTGAAACCACTGACTACTCTTTTTAATAAATCATGGGAGGATGGTGTGGTATCCGAGGACTGGAGGAAGGCAGATGTGATCCCCCTTCACAAAAGTGGGACCAAGACAGAGGTAGGAAACTACAGACTTGTCAGTCTCACCTCTGTGGCAGGGAAAGGATGGAGTCACTTCTGAAGGAAAGAATAGGTGAGTACCTAGAGGCCAGTGGGGCACAGAACCCAAGGCAGCATGAGTTCACAGTGGGAAGGTCATGTCAGACGAATCTAATAGATTTCTTTGACTGGGTGACCAAAGTAGTAGACCAGGGAGGGGCTGTGGACATGGCCTACCTAGACTTTAGCAAGGCATTTGACACAGTCCCATACAAAAGATTAATAGTCAAATTAACCAGCCTGGGAGTGGGTCCCAGGGTGGTAGCCTGGGTAAAACATTGGCTGGACAACAGGACACAGAAGGTAATTGTAAATGGAGTCCACTCTGAAGAAAGAGGGGTTACTAGTGGGGTACCGCAGGGTTCAGTATTGGGTCCAGTCCTTTTTAATGTCTTCATAAGTGACATTGCAGAGGGACTGGAAGGAAAAGTATGCCTCTTTGCAGATGACATAAAGATCTGCAACAGGGTTGATACACAAGAAGGCGTGGAAAGGATGAGAAGGGACTTGGCAAGGTTGGAGGAATGGTCAGAAGTATGGCAGCTAGGATTCAGTGCAAAGAAGTGCAAAATAATGCAACTGGGAAACAAGAACCCAGGGAAGAATACACAGTGGGGAGGTAGTAATAACAACAACAAAAAAGGAAAGGGACCTGGGGATAATCATATCAGATGACCTTAAAGTTAGCAAGCAATGTGAGAAGGCAGTAGGGAGGGCTGGGGGTAAACTGGGATGCATAGGGAGAGGCATCAGCAGCAGAAAACAGGAAGTTGTTATCCCTCTGTACAGACAGTTGGTGAGACCCCATCTGGAGTACTGTGTCCAGTTCTGGAGACCCCATCTCCGCAAGGACATAGACAGGATAGAGGCAGTCCAGAGGAAGGCAACTAAAATGGTGCAGGGTCTGCAAGAGAAACCATATGAGGAGAGACTAAAGGAGTTTAATATGTAACCCCTAGATGGCGCTATCCCAGGGGCTACTACCCCTGCCTGATTTGCCACTAACAGGTTGAGGGGCCTGGATCCAATGGCGGGTGCTTCCACCCAGAGGTCAGGGTTTGCAATAGTTAAACTTACTTGGTCACAGCCCTCTGGGACGCTGCAACCCCCCTTTCTTCCCACTAGTGGCCCACACAATATATCAGAATTACCTTCACAGTATACACTTACCCCCAGGACTAGTTCCGCACTGGGACCTCCTGTGAAATGAGATACAGTGCAACAATCACAGTACAGTACTTTAACATAGACAAATACCTCAGGCAGTATAACTTTGCTGAAACAAGCAGCTCTGATTTATTTAGGGGATATAACAAGGACAGGGAAAGCAGGTTAATTAGCTTATCACTTTACTATCTACCTATGGCTCTGTGCACAGGCCTATCCCCATACCTCTCAACCTCCTGCCTCATAAATCAGGGACAAAGCTTAAAAAATCAGGGACAAAGGTCCAAAATCAGGGACACATTTTTAAATTGGTGATATCCACTCAGGAAGCTGGCAGAATAAGGACTCAGTGTATAATACATTTTCTGAAGAATAAGACGATGCAGCTTTATTGTTTGATGTAATTTTATTCTTATAGTCATCACTGTTTCGTCAGGGAAACACAGATTTTAGGAGGGACAGAGTAAAATTTTAGGTGAAATCAGGGACACTTGAGAGGATGCCTATCCCTACCAGTTACTGTCCCTGGTGCCCAAGCCCTAGTGGCTAGTCCAAACCGTGGCAGCTGGTAGGGCCCTTTCACAGTGAAAAGAAAAATTAGTTTAAACAGTCAGCAGTACAGTGATTCCATTTGGATTTAATGTGGCAATTCAACAGGAGCGACCCTGAATTAGTACTCACGACCTCCAAACAAGATAGGGTCCTTCAACGTCAGCAGGGCTACTCTTGAGCTCCACGAGACTCTTCACACATTTATATGGTAAAAAAAAGTACTATACCAGGTAGGCTGCTTCTCTATCCCGATCGCAATTACTGCACAATACCCGGGAGAACACACAGCAGATTCAGTTCCTGACAGACCGAGTGCAAGTCAACAATTTCTCCAGTCTTCTACAGGGTGAGCCTGGTTTCTACTCTTCAGAGATCCTTTGATTCTTTTCACAGGACGGATTCAGTCCTAACAAGCAGTTACACAAGCTGCAGACCGGAACTCTGGGCCTTACACACGTTTTTTGACTGAAACTGTGCACTGAAGGAGCACAGGGTTTCTTTCCCCTTCACTGCCAGAGCTAAACTGAAACTCCCACAGACAAAACCGGGCACTTCCTTTGAGTTCCTCCCAGTTCTTGACTGGATTGGCTGTCACTCACAATAGACTGCTGCTGTTGGTCCAAAAAGGCGCCGAAGTCTAAACTACATCTCCCAGAGTCACTGCCCATACAATCCTCTTGTGGCTGGCTCAGATTATGAGTCCAAGTTCTGATTCGTCCAAGGCACCATTTTAGAGCTAGCTTACCCCACACTGATTGGTCCAGTTCAGCAGTTCAAAACCAGAATGGGGAACTAGGCAGACACAGTTCTGACTGCAAAGAAAGCAGGTTAGACAAACTGTAATTTCATTATTACTGTAAATGATTTCTGGCAAACAGTTACATCTTTCAGATAGGTTCCCTTTGCACTCCTAGTGACTGCAAAAATGGAGTGAATTGGCAGCAGCTCGAGTGGTACTCAAACAGAGAAGCACACAGTCCCCCCATACAAACTAATTATGTCTGCAAGCAGACAGCTCTTAAAGAGACAGTACCAGAGGCTCTAAAAACACTCACTGATAAATGGCTTAAACGCCAAACACCATTCAGGCTTGGAGCATTCAAGCAAGCTCCTGGAAGTCTTTTGGGAACCCCCATTTGCAGAGGGGTTACACCCTTCCTGGCCTGGGAAAGCTTGACGTCCGCGTCAAGCAAGTACCCCCATAAGTTTTAACTGCAACCATATACATTTGCATTAGGCTCACACATGTAATCATCAGTCAATATACCATTTTACCAAGAACACATTTCTGAAACATTGCAGTACGTCACTCTTTACACAGTATTACACACACATTGTACCATAACTCAAGTTATTACCTCTTGTACATGAAACCTGAAGAGAGGGGGCCCTTCCCTATCAGTTACCTTGGGGCTGGACAGGGCAAGGGCACCATACTTAGAGGGCAACACAAGTAACTTGGAGTTAGCACTGACGCTCAGTTTGGGCAATGAGCTCGGGGACACATACACTCCTTTATGGACAACATTGAGAGGCAAGTCCACAGGCCTCCCAAGGGAATCATAACTGAGGTGCACCACAGGCTTTACAGCTTGACCAGTCTTTCTAGGGGGGAACTGTTACAGTCTCTGCACTCTGAGCCTCATTTTCAGCATTGTCCTCACTTGTCAGGGGAGTCTCCCTGGGGGTAGAGAGGCTAGTACTTGGGGCACTTTCAGCTCCAGGAGTTACAGTTTTGGAGTCCACAACATTTGGCTCGCATGGAGAGCTTTCAGACACTGGTAGTGGACTGTCAGGGCACTCAAAATACTCTTCTTGTTCGGTGTATCACCAGTCTGCCCCAATCTATCATTTTCCTCCCTGAAAGCTCAAACAGTTCAACCATGCACAATGATTCCATTTCATCTGATCTGATGCTTTGCACTTCACTTTCTGGGAGCATTGGCTCCAGGGATGAAGCTGGGGCTTAGACAGTCCAGAAGGCCCAGCTTTGTCTCCAGTATTGACTAGGGATTGCCCGAAACAATTGACTCAGTTCGAAAGAAGGATAGTATTCAAAGTCACTCTCAGTTTCTTCCGATATGGACTGACAGTCATGCTCAACTGGGACTTGTGCAGGGGAACACTTTAACTCTGCTTCTGTAGGTGCAGACTTCCTTGATCTTTTCTTAGCAGCAGCTCTAGTCACTGGTCCAGAGGGGCATCTTCTGGGGACTCAGACTCAATCAGGATTTGTCCAATGGGCAGTAAATGATTTCTATGCATTGTTTTACATCTTTGAATTGTTCTCAGGCCTTACTTTGTACACTGGCAGATCATCTAGTTTGCCCACTACAATGTGAGGGAGATGGTGCCATCTGCCAGCAATCTTGTGTTTGCCATGCAGTCCCAGATTTCTTAGCAATACCCGATCTCCTCCTGGAGTTCCTGTGCTTTCACCTTTTATCATACCGTTCTTTGTTGGCCAGATTTCTTTTGGCAGCCATGGTTTGAGCCAGTTGATGCGCATCGTTAACTGGGCCTTTAACTTTGCACATACTGTAAATAGTTGTCAGCTTGAACCCCATCAGGAGAGACCCCAAAACACACATCTACTGGTAGTCGAGCTTCTCTTCCAAACATCAGGCGGTGGGGGAGAACCCAGTGGCATCACTTTTGGTGCAGTTATAAGCATGTACCAGGGTGCTAATTTGTTGGCTCCATCTAGGCTTGTCCTTTGGGTGCAGGGTGCCTAGCATATCTAGCAAAGTGCGGTTGAAGCGTTCAGGCTGTGGGTCCCCTGGGGTGGTAAGGAGTGGTTCTGGACTTTCGCACTCCCACAGAGAAAGCATCTCTTTGATCAGACGACTCTCAAAGTCTCTCCCTCGATCAGAATGGATTCTTTGTGAGTCCCATAGTGAACAAAAAGTTTTCTACAAGTACTTTGGCCACAGTGGATGCTTTCTGGTCTTTGGTGGGAAAGCTTGGGCATATCTCGTGAAATGGTCAGTGACCACCAGCACATTACTGATATTTCTTTGATCTGACTCCAAACTCAGAAAATCAATACAGACCAGCTCCATGGGTGCACTGGTGGTGATGTTAACAAGGGGCAGCCCTCTGGGCAAAGCTTTCCTCTGTAAGCAGCGACTACAAGTTCGAATGTGTTGCTCCACATCAGCCCCCATCTTAGGCCAATAGAATCTGGATCTCACCAAGTCAAGTGTTCTGTCTATACCAAAGTGCCCCATGTGGTTGTGCAAGGACCTCAGTACTGAGTGTCGAAAGGCAGTGGGCAGCACTAGTTGTTGTTTGTCTACTTGTCCCCCTCTGTCTACTGTTTCTCTGTATAACAGTTTATTGATCAGTTTCAACTTAGGACCTTCTTTGTATAACAGTGCAGTTCTCAAATCAGTGGGCGTAATTTGGACACATCTTTTCCTGCATAGAGGGCTTCTAAAGCTGCTTGATCATGGGATCGCGGGATTGAGCCGCCGAATACTGTCATTGTCCAGCTGAGGCAGTGCACCAATGTCTATTGCAGAAAAGTGGCAATAAGCAGCAGGTATGCAATTCTCAGAGGGTCCCAAGCAATCCACCATGCAGTCCACTGTCTGTGGACATTTGTTCCTCCCTGTCAAACTTCCGGCAGAGTGCCCGAATGTCAGGTTCTGCCAATCGGACCCAATCATTCTGGGGAACAGGCCTCCGGCAGAGAGAATCAGCATCTATGTGGTTCAGACCTGCTCGGTATTCGAGAGCATAGTCATATGTAGATAATGCAGAAAGCCACCCATGGCCAGTGGCATCCAGCTTAGCTGAGGTCTGCACATAGGTCAAAGGATTATTGTCAGTTTTTACTAGTATTTTAGCCCCATACAAGTACTCATGGAATTGGTCAACAATAGCCCACTTCAAAGCTAGGAACTCTAACTTATGTACAAGATAGTTCTTTTCGGATGGGGTCAGGCTTCTACTGGCAAAGGCCACTGGTCTCAGGCCATTCTCATGCTCTTGGTACAACACAGCCCCAACCCTTGCAAGCTAGCATCAGTGTGCAGGACGTAAGGTTTTCTTGGATCGGCATAGGCCAGCACTGGAACATGGGTAAGTTGATATATGATCTCATGAAAAGCAGTCTCACAATGGAGTCCAGCGGCCCCAAATACTTCACTCGGATGAAAATACACTCTTTCAGTCTTGAGGACGCTGACTTTGGTATTTTTGTGGGTTGGGGATACCCTTGAGTAAGGTTAAGTAAAGGGCGGATCACTCTTGAATAGTCCTTGATGAAGCGCCGATAATAACCACAGAATCCCAGGAATCTTTGCAGTTCTTTTAGATTTTTGGGCTGTGGCCAGGTGGTCAAGGCCTCAACTTTACTTGGGTTGGTCTCTATTCGCTCGGTGGATACTATGTGTCCCACATACTTTACTGATGTTTGAAAGAATTGACACTTATCAATGGACAGTTTAAGGCCAAAGTCCTCCAGTCGGTCCAATACCTTAAATAATCTGCTCTCATGTTCCTCCAGTGAGCTGCCAAACACAATAACATCATCTAGGTATACCAGGCACTCTAGTAAGTTCATGTCCCCCACTGCACGCTCCATCAATCGTTGAAAAGTGGCTGGGGCACCTGAAATCCTTGAGGCATCCTCATGAATTACAGAAGCCAAGCGGACAGATAAAGGCTGTCTTCTCACGGTCCTCTGGAGCCATCGGGATCTGGTAGTACCCACTGCAGAGATCCAACACAGAGAACCACTTGCTCCGCTTTGGCAGTCCAAAGCATCCTGAATGCGGGGCATTGTGTACTGATCAGGGATAGTCACTCGTTTTAGGTGGAGATAATCCACACATCCTTACTGTCCCATTCTTTTTCCTCACTACCACAATGGGGAAGCATAAGGGCTTCTGAATTTTTGTATTACACCAGCAGCTAACATCTCTTGCAGATGCCGCTCCACATCATCTATGTCAGCAGGTGCCAGGTGTCGAGACCTCTCACGAAATGGTCTTTCGTCATGTAGCCGGATATTGTGCTCAGCTCCTTGCGCATCCTCGTCCCATTCCTTTAAAGAAAACACCTGGTCTCTCTGGGCAAGCTTCTCACTGATCCTCACTTTCCATTCAGCTGGCAACGGGGAGTCACGAAATCAAACAAGTCAGGCGTTACTCTGTCATTCTTCCTCGAACTCTTGCTGCTGGGTAGCACTGCAGTGTCTGCACAATGCACATTAGCCAGGATGCAACCTCTATTTACTCGAATGTCTCTTTCAGACACATTATGAACTTGGACCATTACCCTTCTGGCATAAGCATGGGCTCTAGCGGGCAAATACTAGGCTTGACCAGCAGTCCCTCTGGCAATTTTCCATCACATGGTGCATCCAACATTAATATTTTATTCTTAACATCCTTTCTGATATGGACCTCTCCCTGTAAGGTACACTGGGCATTTGGCGCCAGGATCAGAGACTCAGGATCCTTCTTCCATACAATTCCGACCTGTTCCTCTGGTTCTATTTTTCAGCATCTCTTTGTGCCTCATAGGCCTTTAATTAAAGCTGGAACTCTTAAAGCTCTACTAGTTTTTGACCCTGTTTTCATAACACAACTGTGCCAGCCTTCCGAACATATGAGCATTTGTTCCAATCAACAAAGGACACCATCATACAGTCCAGTGGGGACACACTAAGGCAGAGTCTCTACTTGTTCGGCCACTCCAGCCACGGAGGTGGGGAAAGACAGCCAAATCGGATATACCGGAATAGGGGTGAGGCCTTCTCCCTTAACCCCCATACATGCAGTCCTTCTAATGGTTGTAAGAGATCGTCTGACAAATGCTTCTGATACCAATCCTGGAACATAATTGTCACTTGGGAGCCACTGTCTAATACAGCTCTTGTAGACACTCCATTCACCTTTACAGTGGTCTCCATGGAGGGACCCACTATTCTGGACCAGTCTGGGGAGGCGATAGTGGGGGCCTGGGCAACTGACCTTGCCACAAGGGCGTGAGTTAGCATTTTGGTGCCCTCACTGGGATCATTTGTGCACCTCTTAACCACTGATTTGTTCTCCGAGCTCTCCTTGTAGTCTATATGCAACTTTGTCAGTGTCTTTTGGGGACCGGCATTCCCTTTTCATGTGCCCATCCTTCTCACAATTATAGCAAAACATACTTTCTGGAGTTTGAGCTGGCCGAGGCGCCACACTGGGAGCCAGGGCGGGGGTATTACTAACTGGAAACCTTGGTGCCATCTCTGTCTGCGGCGTGATAAGCATTTGGAGACATCTCATCAGTTTCTCCACTTCCATGGTCAAGGAATTAAGTTTGGAGCTGTTATCAGCAGGAGATACATGGTGGTACCCCACCCCATAGCAGATGCAGTCAGATATAGGTCAGGGCCCGTGCTTGCAGGCGTGGCCTTCATAAAGGACTGTTTTTGAATTCCTGGATCTCTCTCAACAGTTCGCCCCCATTGTGGCATATCTTTTCCTTGTCAGAGCACTCATTGACTGCCAACCTCTGCCCCTGAACTTCCTTGATGGGCCACCCTCAGTCACTCGGTCGTAGCCGCAGCTATTGGTGCAGGTCCTCCGAGGTCGCCTTTCTCAACTCCTCAAATTTCTCTCATTAACTCATCATAGGAGGGTGGGGATTCCAGTCGATTTGCCAGGCGTAACTGAAGCAACAGCAGTTCTGAGAGGGGCAGACTTAAGGATCCTGTCCAGCCTGGTTCGGTCCAGTTCAATCGCTGGCAAACTACCCTTTCTGAGGCATTCTTGCAACAATTTTTCCAGCGAGATACATACACAGACAACTCCCTTGGTACTGTTGTGCATTTCTTACTCTCCACCATAGATCCTCATCAGAATCTGGGCTCCCATACACATTCTCCAAGGCCTCAACATAGGCCTGTGCAGTCACTTCAGGGTTACTGGCCCGTTTAGCACGGATGGTAGCCAGGGCAGGACCTCGGAGGCTGTCACTAACCCTCTTTCGCTTTTCGGCTTCCGAGCATTGCCATTCTAGCACTTGTGGGGCAACATAGTCTATCCAGGTCTCCCAGTCATCCTCCCCTTTGGGGGTGGGGAGGGTGCCAGAGAAGATCCTCAACCTTCGGTAAGAGTCGTGACTAATGGCAGGTGCAGAAATAGGAGTCTGCATTGCTTCAGCCACCATTACGGGTACTGGAGCGGGAGAGGGTGTTGGGGGAGGAACACCCCCAGGTGGCAAGAATAGTTTCTTCAAGTCCTCCACAGTTTTCCCTTCCCCCAGCAACCATTTAGCAAATTTCTCCTCAAAAGTTTAAGACAGTGGTGGGGGCTCATTCCCCACCGGGTCTTTACTGTACTTAGTTATCACTCTCCAGGCAGTGAGGGCTCCCTCTGGGGTAATGGTCTGTGGCACTTTGGAGCTATCTATGGGATCCTTAAACTCTACTAGGGCCAGGAAAGTGTGGGTGAGCAGATTAGCATGCCGACCCACCACCACAGGGTTTTGTAAACCTTCCACCTTGGAAAGTACTCCTGTACAGTGTCCTTATTGATACCCAGGGGATGTCCAGGATAAGCATAGCATTTTGGGGTCAATCTCCTCCCCAGTACACCACTCCACCAGCGGTGCACAGCCACTTCTGTCGGGTACCCATTTTTTTCTTAGCAGTGGTTGTAAATATGGCCACTAGAGGACACACAATCCCAGCGGTGAGCCTCCAAGATGTAACCCCTAGATGGCGCTATCCAGGGCTACTACCCCTGCCTGATTTGCCACTAACAGGTTGAGGGCCTGGATCCAATGGGGGTGCCTCCACCCAGAGGTCAGGGTTTGCAATAGTTAAACTTACTTGGTCACGGCCCTCTGGGACGCTCAACCCCTTTCTTCCACCTAGTGGCCCACAATATATCAGAATTACCTTCACAGTATACACTTACCCCCAGGACTAGTTCCGGCACTGGGACCTCCTGTGAAATAAGATACAGTGCAACAATCACAGTACAGTACTTTAACATAGACAAATACCTCAGGCAGTATAACTTTGCTGAAACAAGCAGCTCTGATTTATTTAGGGGGATATAACAAGGACAGGGGGAAAGCAGATTAATTAGCTTATCACTTTACTATCTACCTATGGCTCTGTGCACAGGCCTATCCCTACCAGTTACTGTCCCTGGGTACCCAAGTCCTAGTGGCTAGTCCAAACCGTGGCAGCTGGTAGGGCCTTTCACACAGTGAAAAGAAAAATTAGTTTAAACAGTCAGCAGTACAGTGATTCCATTTGGATTTAATGTGGCAATTCAACGAGGGCGACCCTGAATTAGTACTCACGACCTCCAAACAAGATAGGGTCCTTCAACGTCAAGCAGGGCTACTCTTGAGCTCCTCGAGACTCTTCACACATTATATGGTAAAAGAAAGTACTGTATCAGGCAGGCTGCTTCTCTATCCCGATCGCAATACTGCACAATACCGGGAGAACACACAGCAGATTCAGTTCTGACAGACCGAGTGCAATTCAACAATTTCTCCAGTCTTCTACAGGGTGAGCCTGGTTTCTACTCTTCAGAGATCCTTTGATTCTTTTCACAGGACGGATTCAGTCCTAACAAGCAGTTACACAAGCTGCAGACCGGAACTCTGGGCCTTACACGCTTTTTGACTGAAACTGTGCACTGAAGGAGCACAGGGTTTCTTCCCTTCACTGCCAGAGCTAAACTGAAACTCCAACAGACAAAACGGCACTTCCTTTGAGTTCCTCCCAGTTCTTGATTGGATTGGCTGTCACTCACAATAGACTGCTGCTGTTGGTCAAAAAGGCCAGAAGTCTAAACTACATCTCCAGAGTCACTGCCCATACAATCCTCTTGTGGCTGGCTCAGATTATGAGTCAAGTTCTGATTAGTCCAAGGCACCATTTTAGAGCTAGCTTACCCCACACTGATTGGTCCAGTTCAGCAGTTCAAAACCAGAATGGGGAACTAGACAGACACAGTTCTGACTGCAAAGAAAGCAGGTTAGACAAACTGTAATTTCATTATTACTGTAAATGATTTCTGGCAAACAGTTACATCTTTCAGATAGGTTCCTTGCACTCCTAGTGACTGCAAAATGGAGTGAATTGGCAGCAGCTCGAGTGGTACTCAAACAGAGAAGCACACAGTCCCCACACAAACTAATTATGTCTGCAAGCAGACAGCTCTTAAAGAGACAGTACCAGAGGCTCTAAAAACACTCACTGATAAATGGCTTAAATGCCAAACACCATTCAGGCTTGGAGCATTCAAACAAGCTCCTGAAGTCTTTGGGAACCCCCATTTGCAGGGGGTTACAAATATTATACCCTTGAGGAAAGAAGAGAGGGGACATTATAGAAACTTTTAAGTACCTCAGTGGAATCAACAAAGTCCAAGAGGGTAGCATCTTTCAGAAAAAGAGACGTGCAAGAACAAGGGGACACAATTTAAAGATAGAGGCGGCGGTTCAGGGGCAATGTGAGGAAGTATTATTTCACAGAGAGGGTAGTGGATGCATGGAACAGCCTTCCTGAGGAGGTTGTGGGGTCTAAAACTGTGGGAGAATTCAAGAATGCATGAGACAGACATAAGGCAATTCTTGTGTGGGGTAGGAAGAAATAGACTGTTGGTTAACTAGGATCTGCGGCCTATCCTATAGGTAGGGAAATGGGTAGACTAGATGGGCCAAGCGGTCCTTATCTGCCGTCAAAGTCTATGTTTCTATGTTTCTTTTGTGAGGTTTGGACAGACAGAACCCTCAGCTTCCCTTTGCGGTCCTCACATCCAAACCTCATGCTCGGAGTCTGTTATACCATAAGAGACGTCCCCCAGAGGCCCTTTTAACTTAAATAATGCAAGTAAATTACAACCCAAGCCATACTTTCTTCATGGTTATGTAACCCCTAGATGGCGCTATCCCAGGGGCTACTACCCCTGCCTGATTTGCCACTAACAGGTTGAGGGGCCTGGATCCAATGGCTGGTGCCTCCACCCAGAGGTCAGGGTTTGCAATAGTTAAACTTACTTGGTCACAGCCCTCTGGGACACTGCAACCCCCCTTTCTTCCCACTAGTGGCCCACACAATATATCAGAATTACCTTCACAGTATACACTTACCCCAGGACTAGTTCCGGCACTGGGACCTCCTGTGAAATAAGATACAGTGCAACAAACACAGTACAGTACTTTAACATAGACAAATACCTCAGGCAGTATAACTTTGCTGAAACAAGCAGCTCTGATTTATTTAGGGGGATATAACAAGGACAGGGAAATCAGGTTAATTAGCTTATCACTTTACTATCTACCTATGGCTCTGTGCACAGCCTATCCCTACCAGTTACTGTCCCTGGGTACCCAAGCCCTAGTGGCTAGTCAAACCGTGGCAGCTGGTGGGGCCCTTTCACACAGTGAAAAGAAAATTAGTTTAAACAGTCAGCAGTACAGTGATTCCATTTGGATTTAATGTGGCAATTCAACAGGAAGCGACCCTGAGTAGTACTCACGACCTCCAAACAAGATAGGGTCCTTCAACGTCAGCAGGGCTACTCTTGAGCTCCACGAGACTCTTCCCACATTTATATGGTAAAAAGAAAGTACTGTACCAGGCAGGCTGCTTCTCTATCCCGATACAATTACTGCACAATACCGGGAGAACACACAGCAGATTCAGTTCCTGACAGACGAGTGCAAGTCAACAATTTCTCCAGTCTTCTACAGGGTGAGCCTGGTTTCTACTCTTCAGAGATCCTTTGATTCTCTTCACAGGGCGGATTCAGTCCTAACAAGCAGATTACACAAGCTGCAGACCGGAACTCTGGGCCTTACACCGTTTTTTGACTGAAACTGTGCACTGAAGGAGCACAGGGTTTCTTCCCTTCACTGCCAGATCTAAACTGAAACTCCAACAGACAAAACCGGGCACTTCCTTTGAGTTCCTCCCAGTTCTTGACTGGATTGGCTGTCACTCACAATAGACTGCTGCTGTTGGTCCAAAAAGGCGCCGAAGTCTAAACTACATCTCCCAGAGTCACTGCCCATACAATCCTCTTGTGGCTGGCTCAGATTATGAGTCCAAGTTCTGATTCGTCCAAGGCACAATTTTAGAGCTAGCTTACCCCACACTGATTGGTCCAGTTCAGCAGTTCAAAACCAGAATGGGGAACTAGGCAGACACAGTTCTGACTGCAAAGAAAGCAGGTTAGACAAACTGTAATTTCATTATTACTGTAAATGATTTCTGGCAAACAGTTACATCTTTCAGATAGGTTCCTTTGCACTCTAGTGACTGCAAAAATGGAGTGAATTAGCGGCAGCTCGAGTGGTACTCAAACAGAGAAGCACACAGTCCCCCATACAAACTAATTATGTCTGCAAGCAGACAGCTCTTAAAGAGACAGTACCAGAGGCTCTAAAAACACTCACTGATAAATGGCTTAAACGCTAAACACCATTCAGGCTTGGAGCATTCAAGCAAGCTCCTGGAAGTCTTTTGGGAACCCCCATTTGCAGGGGGGTTACAGTTAATTTGTTTATTATACCTTTTCACGTATAACAGAATACATATACATGCAGTGTAACAATACAGACATGTGCCTTGCGTGTGATCTACAGAGTGTGTGTCACGAGCCCAACCACACAGGCAAGGTAGGACCTCCTGTTGGTAGGGAGGGCCCCCCTTTTTACAGAACTTGTGAGCAGATGTAGGGTTCAGAAAGATTCTCCAATCTTCCTTTTCCCAGTGGGAGGGTGGAAACTGTAATTTCAAACAACATGAAGTCTTGCTATATTATAGACATTAGCAGTTTGTTCCAGCTCTAGAACTGCCCCGGAGTGAAATGGTTAAAACCATTACAAAATAGAATTTTGGCACGAGAGCAGCTCTATCTGTGTCCTTTCAAACTTGAACTGTCAGACTCTTTACTCCGCCTCAGTGAACAGTCGCTCTGGAGATTTCTCCTTCTGCTCGGTTCATTTCTCGGTTTAAAAAGTGTTTTCTCGGTTGGATTTAACCGAGAATAGTTTTATTTTAACCGCAAAACCGTTCGGTTCAAGCTCTATCTTTGGTAACCGTAAGTAAATGAAGGTTTTGTCTGTTGGAACTTGTAAGTTATCGGTTCGGTTTGAACCGATCAGTGGGTTAAAACTCATTAAAACTAAAAGTTACTATTTTAGAGTGCGGTTCCGGTTCTTATCGGTTCTAAAAAGCGGATTTATTACGTTTTTTCCAATACCGACACGGTTAGGAACCGATAAGGGTGTCTTCTCCTGGCACTGCCGTTAAAAGGGCAAGTTTTTGGTTAGGCTGGCATTATGTCTAGAAACCCAAAAGAAAAACCAGGCCCACTGGGTTTCAACACTGTGATGTTTGTGGGAAGTCTTTGCCACGGCTGACCCACACACCACATGTGTTTATTGTCTGAGGTTTGACCACCTCCAGTCAGACTGCCAGGTATAAGAATTCCGCAGCCACCCTGGAAAAAGATTGGGCAGGCTCAGGAACGAGAGGCCAAAAGTCTGCTGACCCGGATGGCCAGCCCAGTTCGGTGCCAACCGAACCAGAGGGAGTGTCTCGACCAGGGGCCAGACTTCTCGGGCAAAGAAAAGCTGGTTCTGAGGAACCAATTCCAGTAAAGAAAACAAGAAAATCAGCAGGTCTGAGTCCAAAATTTCTTCTCCAACTGCTGCAGAGATAAAAAACCATACAGATTGTCCAGTCACTGTCTCAGGGTCCGTCTGAACCACCACTATCTGGTAAAAGGTCGTTCGTCCGGTCCCAGTGGTTCAGGATTATGATATTGAGGAATTTTATGAACCAGAGGAGGGAGGAGGATTATGAACAGTATGAATGTGGCTGGGAAGGTCTGGGTGTGCCCATTGAACGGACATCTCCCCAGACAGACCTTTAGAATCTCCCCATGCTGTCTGAGTCCCCATCTCATTTTATGTTTTATAAAAAAGTTGCTGAAACCCTCCAGCTTCCTTTAGAAGAGGCTGTGGATGAGCAAGAGGAGCCTGATTTTGTAGAAATGATGGATATTCCAGAGTCTAGGTGATTGACTATTCCTTTACATAAGTCTTTTAGGAAACAAACAATTAAAATTTTAAAAGCTCCTAATTCTGTGCCTCCTGTAGATAAAAAGATGGACAGAAGGTATACATTGTCAGGCCCTGATACAGAATTCCTTTCTCAGCAATGCAGTCATGTTAGGGTAGTTCAGGCTGCTGCCTGTGATAAAGCTAATATTCCCTTGGCTTCACATCCTCCTGACAAAGATTCCAGGAAGATTGATGCCATGGCAAAAAAACAGTATATGGCAGCCTCTCTGGGACTCAGGCAAGCAAATTATATGGCTTATGTAGCTAGGTATCAGAAATCTAGATGGGCTACTGTTATGCAATTGGCCAAGCAGGCCCATGGCCAGCTGGCTAGTGAACTAGAACAGGTGGCTGCTGATGGCATTGAAGCCTCTAAGGTTCAGTTTCATGCTGCTGTGGATGTTAATGATGTTTCCTCTAGGGTCATGGCCACATCTGTAGCTTTTAGTAGGTTGGCCTGGCTCAGGTGTACTAGTTTGTCACAGGATACCCAGACTAAGGCTATGGATTTTCCTGTGGTGGGAAATTCTCTGTTTGGAGAGCAGACAGAGAATTACATGAAGAAGATGGATGAATATAGGACTACTTACAAGAGTGCCCAGGCTAAGGGCAGCAAGCCACTCCTCAAAGGCATGCCCCAGGGTAGGGGTAGGCCTTTTCACAGAACCTTTCTACCAGACTCAGGCCTCCTCTGCCTTTGCTCAGAGGGCTTCTTCAGAGGCAGGGGCAGACAAGGGTGGGCAGACCTGCTCCCACCCCCAGCCTAAAGCTCCTGAAACAGGCACCCCTGATGGGGTGCCCAGGACGATACTCCTGTACCAGTGGGGGCAGGCTGGCTTACCTCAGTCAGGATTGGGCTTCTTTAACCTCAGACAAGTGGGTTCTGGAAGTAGTAAGCCAGGGTCTGGTTCTCAGCTTCAAAAGTTTCCCAAGTTGAGAAGCAGACTTTTCACCTGCAAGTGCTTCAGAGACCTCGCTCTGGAAACAGAGGTCTCATCCCTGTTAGCTCTCAGAGCAGTAGAAAGGGTTCCTCCCTGCATCAGGGCAGGGGTCTGTATTCAGATACTTCCTTACCCCAAAAGACAGGAGAATGGCGGCCCATTTTAGATCTCAGATATCTGAACAAGCATCTTTTGAAACCAAAGTTCAAAATGGTAACTCTGGCAATGATTTTACCTTCCCTAAGGCCAGGGGACTGGCTAGCCTCCCTGGACCTCAAGGATGCCTATTTCCATGTCCTAATCAGAAGATCCCATCGAAAGTACCTCAGATTCAAACTGCCCTCAGGTCATTACCAGTTCAGAGCAATGCCCTTCAGCCTTACCTCTGCTCCAAGGGTATTCACAAAGTGTCTAGCAGTGGCAGTGGCCCACTTAAGGAGGCAGAGGATTGCTGTTTTTCCCTGTCTAGATGACTGGCTCATTGTAGGTCAGTCCCCAGAACAGGTAAAATCTCACCTGCAGGTCACCCAGCAGCTTCTCACCTCCCTGGGTTTTCTGCTAAACCTACCAAAGTCGGTTCTGGAACCAGTCCAGGTACTCATCTTTATAGGGGCAGAATTGGACACAAAGCTAGCCAGAGCCTTTCTTCCCCCAGAAAGGGTAAGGAATTTAGTGGCTCTGGCCTCTTCCTTCACTCTGCAGGTCTCTCGACCAGCAAGACACTTTCTGCAGCTTCTGGGGCACATGGCTGCATCCACAGCTGTTGTGCAGGGAGCCAGATTTCAGATGAGAGACATTCAGTTTCACTTGAGAACCTTTTGGTCTCAGAGAAGACCCCCTTTCAAGTTGGTCCCAGTGACTCAACCTTGATCCTAGCTCTCCAGTGGTGGCAGGATCAGAGCAATTCAAAGCGGGGGTCCCTTCATTTCCCTTCTCATGACTTGACTCTCACTACAGATGCTTCCCTTCTGGGTTGGGGAGCCCACATGGGCGACCTTTCCACTCAGGAGTTTGGTCCCCCAGGAATCTCTGCTCACATCAATTTGCTGGAACTCAGAGCTGTCTTTTAGCTCTTCAAGCTTTTCTGCATCTGTCCACGACAAGGTGATACAAGTCAGAACAGACAACACCACAACAGTGTGGTACATCAACAAACAGGGGGCACTCGGTCTTGACCTTGTGCACCGAGGCAATGATTGTGGTCTCTGGCCTATTCCTGAACACTTCCCTCATAGCAGTTCATCTTCCAGGGAAGGACAATGTCTAGCGGATGCCCTCAGCAGGATTTCCCAGGGCCATCACGAATGGTCCCTGGATCCTCAAGTGCTGGGGATAGTTTTTGCCAGGTGGGGCATCCCTCAGATAAATCTTTTTGCAGCCCCAGACAATCACAAACTTCCTCTGTTCTGTTGCAGGCCTCCAGTGCTGGGCTCAGTTCCCCTGGATGCCCTTCTTCTGGATTGGGAGGGGAAGTTCCTCTATGCTTTCCTCCCTTTCCTCTCCTATTCAAAGTACTAGTCAAAATCAGATCTCAGCCTTGCAGGGTGATTCTGATTGCCCCGGATTGGGCCAGGCAGCCCTGGTACCCACTCCTTCTGTCTCTGACAGTCCATCTTCCCCTGTGCCTCCCCAGGAATCACAATCTGTTGACTTGTGCCCAGGGAAGGGTTTGGTATCCGGACCTCAAATCCCTCAACCTCAAGGCCTGGCTCTTGAGGAGTTAGAGTTGCTGATTTACACCTCTCTCAGGGTGTTCTTGAGATCCTAAAGGCTTCCAGAAAGCCTTCCACTAGGGCTACTTATAGTTCTAAATGGAAAAGGTTTTCCATTTGGTGTGCTGGGAAAAATATTTCCCCAGAATCTGCTGAATTGCCCTTTTTGTTAGATTACATGGTACATCTTAATTCCTTGGGTCTCAGACCAGCTACCCTGAGAGTTCATTTGGCAGCTGTGTCTGCTTTTGTGTCAGCAGGAAAGTCATCCCCTCTTTCCTCTCATCCTGTGTTTTCCAAGTTTTTTAAGGGGTTACTCCATACTAATCCTCCCTTTCGGGAACCGGCCCCTGCTTGGGACCTTAATGTTTGCATTGCCCAGTTAATGCAACCCCCTTTTGAACCTCTGTCTTCTGCAGAGCTTAAGTACCTAACTTGGAAAACTGTTTTTCTAGTGGCTATCACTTCTGCCAGACGCATAAGTGAATTGCAAGTCTTGTCAGTGGAGACTGACTTTATTTCTTTCCACAGGGATAAGGTAGTCCTTAGGACTAATAGGAAGTTTTTGCCTAAGGTGGTTTCAGATTTCCATCTTAATCAATCTATCTCCCTTCCAGTATTTTTCACTGATCACTCCTCTTCGGGTGAGAGGAGGTTGCACAGCCTGGATGTTAAGAGAGCTCTTAGTTATTATATAGAGCGTACCAAGGTCTACGGGTTGAATCCCTCCAACTTTTCCTTACCTATGGTGAAGTTGGGAAAGGCAAACCTGCCACTAAGAGATCAATAGCTAGGTGGATTGTCTCTTGTATCCAATTTTGTTATCAGAAAGTGGGCAGAGCCCCAGTTTGAGGGCTCATTCTACCAGGGTACAGCTGCGTCTCTAGCTGCTGCCAGAGATATCCCTTTATTAGAGATTTGCCAGGCTGCTACTTGGAAACGGTCACACTTTTACCAAGCATTTCTCCCTGGATGTCCAGGCCAGGAGAGATGCTCGGTTTGGTACAGCTGTTCTTCAAAGCCTATTCCCTAAGTAGGTTCTGCCCTCCTCCATGGAGGTACTGCTGTGTATTCTGTAATGTCTATAATATAGCAAGACTTCATGTTGTTTGAAAAAAATTACTCACCTTAGTAATGTTGTTTCTTCTAATGGATTCTTGCTATATTAGAACCTCCCCAACCTGCCCCTCTCAGAACCTCTACTTGGTGGGGTGCGGGCAACTTAGTGTGGGCACTACTTATGTCCTGTTAGCATTTTGTCCCTTTGGGACTTTGGGGTGTGTATGTGTACGCTGGGTGTGTTTTATTGTACTTATGTTCCATTTTCATATTATTAGAATGGTGTTAGTATTTCTGGTCCCCTGACTTGAGTCTTGGGTGTTGGGACCATCAATGGTTGTTATTATTTAGGTAGCCATTTGGCTAGTGTAGGTTACAGCTTCCACACAGACCTTAGTGAGTTTGGCTCGTAAACATCTGACAGTTCAAGTTTGAAAGGACACAGATAGAGCTGCTCTCGTGCCCAAATTCTATTTTGGAATGGTTTTAACCATTTCACTCCGGGGCAGTTCTAGAGCTGGAACAAACTGCTAATGTCTGTAATATAGCAAGACTCCATTAGAAGAAACAACATTACTAAGGTGAGTAATTTTTTCTTCTAGTCCCCATGACTCTCTACTGTGCTCAGGGTTTGAATCCCACCACTGCTACTGGCAGCCTCTCATCTAAGTAGCTTTGTAGGATAGCCAAGCAATTACTGTCTTCATTATCAAGGCACACAGTCTTTGCAAAACCCTTCTGTTAAAATGTTAGATCACACAATCAGACCCCAGGCAGAGTTGATATGAAAATCATAAAAGTTTACTTTAATAAAAACAACACAGTAAATTCTACAATTTGGAAGATCTTCGAACTGCAGATAATACCAAAAATAGCACTGGATGGTTTACAAAAAACACTATATACTGCTGTTCTAAACTATACCTTATTCTGATATTAGAGTCCAGAAAGATTAAATGTCCTTGTGGAGATGAAAGTTCTCTCCCTATAGGTAGAAGTTCACTAAGCAACAGAATTTGTAGTAAGTTTGTGATCAAAGTCATTTTTCTGAAAGTTCTTTTAAAACACTCCCAGTGCTTCCTTGGTGAAAAGTCTTGGTTTCCAAAATTCTGACTTAAAATCAGAATTTTCTCTTCAATATGTGAAAGGCCAATTTCCTCACACTCAGGTCTGGGTTCAGAAGTTTTTTCAGGCCTACACATATACTTTCTGGTTTAAAAGTATATACCAGCTTGGTTAGCTTTGAGATTCTCCAAGTGCTCAGGCTCTTGACTCCAAGCTAAAACTGCCCTGATGTTCAAAATGTGTGTCTTATAAATACAGTCTGGTCATTTTCAAGTCCCACCCACCACTTTATGATGGGGTGTATCCTCTAGAAACACAGAGATTGGGTGCAACAGTTTACTCTTATCCTGCAGGTGTCACTGTGGTTCCATGTCAAACTCCTGTAACATCTGGTCTATGCATTTCGCTTGAGCCCCTGACTCCTACACCATCCCCTGACCTCTTTCCTGTTACTGGAAACTAAATGTCTAGTTTTACCTAATAGTTTATGACTTTTAGGGCCATAAACCTGTCTATCCTTTATTTAGAGAAGTACCAGACCCACACTAGTTTTTACAGAAATGCTGGCTATTTTTTATTATTATTATTTTATCTTCTTCCCCCCAGCCGCCAGCCAACCGGCACCTCAGCCCGGTCATGGACCATGGACTTCCACCCCCACACTGGCTGTGCCCCCCAGTACCCGTGGCTTCCCCACAGTGGGGCTGCAATGCTCCTCCCCAGTGTACGTCACAGACATCCAGATAGGTCAGAGGACTGGCCTGAGGGGCTAATTGAAGCTGTGGCAGGCTTCATCGAGGGCGGCCAGCAGCTGTCCATTTTTATTTTATTTATATTATTTTATTTAAACAGCAGTTTGGAAAACCTTTGAGCCATAGGCTCATTTACAAAGGTACCTTGTCACAGTAAGACAAACCAAAATACACAGTATAGCAGTACAACACATAGATATAACAGTAAATTAAGACATAGATACAAACAAGCTGGTACAGGTAGGATGGATGCAAACAATACCAGAGTTATGTTGTCCTTAGCAGCTTAGTAATAAGCTTTGACATAAGTATTGAGTACGGCTTTGACTAGCGGCAGTTACAGCATCGGGTGTTAATAAGGTGGTTACGTAAGGAAGTTTTGAAGCACGATATAGTTGGAGCTTCGGAGATGGAGGGGGGCAGTGTGTTGAACCAGGAGGGGGCCCTAAAGCTGAAGGCTCTTTGGCCGTGAGAGGTCCTAGCTCTAGGGATAACAAGAGAGGTTTCCCAGAGGTCTCAGTATGAACTAGTGGGACAGAGCGTGTATGGTGGTGGTCAATCCCTGGTGGGGAAAGCCCAAGGAGGTCTTTTTGTAAGGTACAGGTAAGATATT
Organism: Neoceratodus forsteri; assembly: GCA_016271365.2. Taxonomy (NCBI): domain Eukaryota; kingdom Metazoa; phylum Chordata; order Ceratodontiformes; family Ceratodontidae; genus Neoceratodus; species Neoceratodus forsteri. The sequence goes on along the minus strand of JADMNL010000031.1, from coordinate 110,857,478 downwards.
TGAGGCGCTCGTCGAGATCAAGTACCAGCGCTTTAGCATACAGTAGACAGGTGTGTGTCATCTTAGGTGCTCCAGTAATTAACCTGCAGGCCTTATTCAGAGTAGGATTATGGAGGCGGTCTGATCAGCAGCACTATACACCGGCAGTCCATAGTCCACTAGGGACAGGATAGAGGAGGTGATCAGAGTCAAGAGCTCCGGGAGACAGTGTTTATACCGATGTAAGATGCCCAATCGGATATTAGTGGCAATGGCTAGGCAGCGATGTGTCCATGGAAGGAGAGGAGGGTCAAAATGGATCCCTAGGTATTTATAGGAACAAACTTGTTCGAGTGGGAATGAGGACCCAGAGTGAATGAGGAGTTTGAAGTTGCAGGACTTGTTTTGGGGATGAGAGAAGAACATAGTTTTTGTTTTTTTAAGATTTATCACCAATCTATGTTCCTTGAACCAGCCCTCGGCTTCAGTGAAGGACTTCTGCAGCGAGTCCTGGAAGGCAATAGGGTTACGACTTGAGGCAAAGATGACTGCATCATCAGCGTACAATAGAATGTTCCCCAAGCAAGAGTGTAGAAGGGTGTTAAGGTAAAGGGAGAATAGTAAGGGGCCCAGAATGGAGCCCTGGGGAACCCCAGAAAAGATGGGACAGATGTCTGAGCAGGTCCCATTAATTTTTACACGCTGTGAGCGGTCAGACAGATAACTGGTGCACCAGGAGATAGGCCCAGCAGCAAAACCAGAGAGACTAAGGGCATCAAGAAGGAGGGGGTTGGAGACAGTGTCGAAAGCTTTCAGTTTCAGTTTTCCAGTTTTCTAGGGAGGCGGGGATGTGCAGTGATGTCCAGCGTCCACCCCACCTCCTGTTTGGAAGGATACAGGTTGTGGGCACTTGGCCTCACTAGGAGTCTGTCATGTGCTGGGCACTTCCCACCTGCTCCCGGAGGAAGGACAGCGGTCCACGGGATGTTCTATACTTCTCCCTCGGCCGTCCCTCCAGCGATCCTGGTCCATTCCCGAACCCAGGTCACCGGCATCACAAGCGGAAATCCAACCACTGTACCAATGGGCCAGCTTAATGCTGGCTATTTTGTGTCTTTTCCTGGCCTGTTTTTTTTTTTTTTTGGGTGTCCCCTTCTTCCTGCCCAACCACTCCTTTCAAGTCTGCTATGCCCTTCCGTCTGCCTGCCCTCCCCCAATGCCAGCCTCTTACCTCATATTGCAACCTCCCGGATAACCCAGTGTATCCCTTTGCCGGATGGGTCCCGCTCCTCTGAGGGGGAAGGCACCAGTGGGACAGCCAGCGCACTCTCAATTTTGACCCGGGTGTCACTGAGGTGGGTCGGTCGTGGGTTCGGCAGCAGCAGAGGACTTCAGACTATCATCTGGCCAGCCAGGGAGCTATTTCCTGGTTTTTTCTGGAGAGTGGCATGCAGACATCAAGGCATACGCTGATGTTCACCACTCCCCCTAGTGCACTGAACCCTGATGCCCTGCTGTGCCCCCAGTCTCCACCAGGGGCCAGCAGGCACCAGTGTGCATCCCCACCCTCCCCCCAGAGAAGGAGAGCTGTCCCTGGATGCTCTATCCTTCTCCCCCCAACTGGCCCTCCAGAGACCCGAGTCCATTCCCAAACCCAGGTCGCTGACGTTGCAGACGGAAATCCAACTGCTGCACTGACGGGCCATCATTCTTCCTGGCCTTTTAAAAGAACAGTGTCTCAACTCTAAAGTATATTATAGCACATACCATAGGAACATTAATAAAGGATATAGGCCTGTATTGCCACAGTGTGCAACAGGATAGCCAGGCAGAAAAAACTAATTAGCTTAGTCACAGTGTATCAGGTTGTGGTATCAAACTGGAAAGGAGAAGAAGAAATACGTGGCATTGAAGAAGGACATATTAATAAATAGCTGCTGCCAGTTATATCATACCTACAGAAACTGGCTATTGCCAGAGACTAGTGTATTATTCAAAGAAGGAACACATGACTAAAGGGAGAGGGGTGGAACTAGGGAAACAGACTACAGTAACTTATTTCCATCTTGCAACAGCAGTGGAAGGAAATGCTTCGGTTATTCTCACCCCAGGAGTCCTTTAGTATGCTTGACTTGTGCAGGACTGCCAGCTAGCTTCAGCTGGTCCAGAGACAGAACATATGCTAATGATGGCTGAGCAATAGCCAATCAGATTACAATTGAAAACTGCTGCCTATAGATGCTGCTGTTAGTCAGATTCATTTTTGGACAAGTTGGCCCCAGAGCTCTCTCCTTATCTGATCGCTTGAAGAAGTTTATTTCTTATAAAGTTGTTTTATTTCTGTAGTTTCTGCTGCCTTTAAGGTATTTTAGCATTATTTCCTCAGTATCCGGGAACCAAGAAAACTTCCTCTGACAGGAGTGTTCGTTGTGGTTCCCGCACTTTCTTCCTGACTGAAAAATTACTTTCTGTGGTAAAAAGCTTCTGTTTTTGACATTTAAACTTTCGTTTTTTATCAGTTTTTTTTATTTTCTAGGGTTAACTTTTCTCTTATATTGTGTTATTTTGGAATCAATACTCACGGTTCCACTGCACTTGGGAACTGACTGAAATGTTTTTAATTTTACATTTTGGGAACTGATTTTAAAGTCTTCTGGCAATATTAGCATGTCAGACAGACACAAAAAGAGAACTGAATCTACAGGATTTAAAAATAATTCAGACCAAGCCAAACAAAAAAGACAGGCTGAGCAGGTTTCTGATCCAGTGCCTACTAAAAGAGCAAAGGGAGATGCCAGTGTCGCAACAAAATTTCCCTCACCTGAGGAAATGGCTGAGGTTTGGCAACTTTATCAGACCTTTCAAGATATGGGCAATTTATATGGAGCCCCAGCTGATCCTTCCATGCCTATTCCCGCAGACCCTGACCAAGGTCAGGGTTTTTACTATGAGTAAAGCAATGATGATGAAGAGGAGGAAGGCACAGAGCCTGATGTATCCCCTGATCAAGAATGTGACTCCCCTTCCCATGGTCAGGAGGATTTTTCCCGCATTACACGTTTGTCAAGTCAAGTCAAGTCAAATTTTACTTTTAAAGTGCTTTTCCACAGACCAAAGTTGATATACAATATAAAACATTGAATTTAATAAAAAATATAAAATAAAGGTAGCAATCCCAGAACTAAACATTATCCCCAAAAGCCTTTTCAAATAAATAGGTTTTTAATAGGGATTTAAAGGTCTCGGTGGACAGGCACATTCTAATCCGACGAGGTATAGAGTTCCACAGGGTCGGGGCTACAAAAGAAAAAGCCCTAGCACCTGATGTTTGCAAACGGACCCTGGAAACCTCTGGCAATCCTTCGTCGGCGGAGTGGAGAGAGTGGAGAGGGCCGAAGGAGGTCTTGCAAGTAACCCGGTCCCTGACTGTGTAGGGTCTTATAGGTCAGCAATGCGAACTCGAAGGCGATCCTCCATCGCACTGGCAGCCAGTGCAGTTTGCGTAACACAGGTGTGATATAGCTAGTGCTCGACAACCCTGTCGACAACCTGGCTGCAGCGTTCTGCACCAGCTGCAGGTGACGGAGGTCCACCCCCGGTAACCCTAAGTATAGAGCATTGCAGTAATCAAGATGAGAGGACACAAAGGCGTGAACCAATGTAGGAAGATCCTCAGGCGGAACAAGGTGTTTTATCCGGGCGATGTTCCTCAGATGATAAAATGAAGTCTTGACAACTGCTGATACTGCGCTTTTTGCGTTAGTTCATTATCAAGCACAACGTCCAGATTCCGTACCCATTCAGAAGGTCTCAACTGGTTACCCCCTAGCACAAGGCCAGACGGTTGTCCAGGAGTCAGCTTCTCTACCTGCTGACCTGGGTCTACCACCAACACCTCAGTCTTATCCACATTTAATCTCAACCAGTTAGGACTCATCCAATCTTGGATCTCAGCAAGGCAGTTGTTAAAGACCGAGATCGCCCTGTCCTGTTCGGGTACAAAGGACATGTAGAGCTGAGAATCATATGCATAGCAGTGAAAACTCAGCCCATACCACCTTATAATGTCTCCCAACACCAACAAATTCACCGTGAACAACATGGGGGACAGCACTGAACCCTGTGGCACCCCACAAGGCAAGGAGAAGGAGGCAGAGGAAAAATCCCCGATACCACCCTCTGAGTCCTGCCTGTGAGGAAAGAATGAAACCATCTGAGGACTGTCATCGACAGTCCACAGAGAAGCTGCAGGTGTTCTAGCAGCACCCCATGATCCACGGTGTCAAATGCTGCAGAGAGATCAAGGAGGACCAGAATCGAGCGACTCCTCCAGTCCCTCGCTATCAGGAGATCATTAAGTACTCGATCCAATGCTATCTCGGTACTGTGTCTCTTCCTGAAGCTGGACTGGAGAGGATCATAGACTTCGTGGGTGGTAAGAAAGCTCTCGAGCTGCAGTGCGACTACCTTCTCAATAACCTTCCCCAGAAAGGGGAGGTTAGAGACCGGTCTGTAGTTCGCAAGACAGTCTAGGTCGCAGAAAGATTTCTTTAACATGGGTGTCACCACAGCCTCCTTCAGGAGGTCTGGAAATACCCCCTGATCCAGTGAACACCAGACTATCTCAGCAAGGATCAGTCCGATGACATCGATACACCCCACAAGGAGGTGAGTTGGACCAGGATCCAAACTACAGTAAGTCGGTCACAAGCTCTGAACAATCTTCACGATATGCACGATCGCTGGCTGGTTGAAATCTGTCCAGACAGACCGGGTGCCTGTGTCCTCACATTGACCACCGCTATACTCATTTGTACGGGTCTAGCAGATCTCCGTCCTGATGGAGGACACCTTATCTGCAAAAAATTGAGCAAACACATCACACTTTAATTGTGAAAAAGCTCACCTGCCCCGGAGACAGGCTGGATTGCACAGCCTGTCCATGGTTCGGAAGAGCTTAGCTGGTCGATTCTTTGCAGCAGCAATCTCCCTGGACAGGAACTCTGCCTTTTTACAGGATATTACTGATTGACAGTCCAAATAGTGGGCCATCAACCTAAGTCTGTCCTCCTCCCAGCCAGATTTCTGCCAACAACGTTCCAACCTTAGCCCCACTCTCCTCAACCTCCTCAAAGTCCCATCAAACCAAGCGGACCAAGGACGGAGCGGGAGCAGATGAACACGGACAGGAGCTATGGAATCCAGGGCCCTCAGCACCATACTAGTATAGTGCCCTACTAGGTCTCCTGGATCCAAGCATTCCAATGGCCTACTGGAAATGGTCGATTGTCGAGCACATGTTGGACTCTCTGACTTCTCCATACAGGAGACTACTGAGGAAGATGAGGAGGCAGATTTTCTGGATATGATGGGTCCCTCTCCCCCAAGAAGTTGCTCTTTCCAGTCCATGAGTCCATTTGCAGGGCTACTTTCAAACTGCTCCAGAATCCCACTTCCATTACAGGGGTGGATAGCAATAAAGAGAAAGAATACCAGCTGGACAAAACAAATACTGGTTACCTTCACACCCATCCTGACTATGAAGGTATGGTACAAGCTGCAGCCTGTGAGAAGGCTAAGGTGCCCCTTTCATCCCAGCCTCCAGACAGAGTCTAGGAAACTAGACACCATGGGCAAAAAACCCTACAGCACAGCCTCTTTGCTGCTCAGCCTCTCTACTTATATGGCTTACACAGCACAATACTAAAAACACTCTGGAATGCAGTTCTGCCTGTTAGCCAGAATGCCCCAGATAACATTACCCAAGACCTGGCAGAGGCTGTCAAAACTACCTTAGACACTACAAAGTACCAGTTTCATATGGCTGTGGATGTCTATGACACTGCCTCCAGATTAATGCCTCAAGCCACATCACTTGGGAGGTCTGCATGGTTAAGAACCATCAACCTCTCTCAGGATACCCAGGCTAAGGCCATGGACTTCCCCTGTAAGATCAGCTCTCTCTTTGGGGACAAAACAGAAGCGTACATGAAAAAGGGGGAGGAATACCACCTATAAGACTAATGCAGCAAATGAAAAAGCCTCTACTCCCTGCAAGCCCCAGGGAAGAGGGGACAGAGGCAGAGTTCATTTCGCAGGGCTTTTTATCCTATGCTCATGCCTTAAATTATTCTCAGACGTGAGGATACTTCATAGGAAAAGGTAGGAGGGCTCAGAAATGCACTGACCCCACCCTTTCACCAAAAGGCCCAGTCCAAACAAAACTCATGACTGGTATGCCCAGGTCACCTCCCCTCTGTCAGTAGGGCGGAAGGCTGACCCACTACCTCCACCAGTGGCAACACATCCCCACAGACAAGTGGGTGCTGGAGGTGGTGGCTCAAGGACTTCCCCTGCAGTTCAACAAATTTCCCACACAGCAGGGCCTCAGGAGTTTCAAACTTCTGACCCCCACAGAAAATATTATGTTGTGAAAGCTCTTCTGTTAACAAATGCAGTGGAAAGACTGCCTCCCTCCCAATGGGGGAAGAGGCCTCTACTCAAGATACTTTCTCACCCAAGAGAAAAACAGGGACTGGCAACTCATTCTAGACCTCAGGTGCCTGAACAAGCATCTGGTCACCCCCACATTCAAAATGATCACCCTGTTAGTGGTTAGCTCTTCCTTGCAACAAGGAGACTGGCTAGCCTCCCTAGATCTCAGAGGCCCCTATTTTCACACCCCAATCAGGCCCTCTCACAGAAAGTATCTCAGATTCAGACTGCCCTCTGGCCCTTACCAGTTTGCAGTACTACCATTCAGCCTTTCCTGAGCCCCCCAGAGTCTTCACAAAGTGCCTTGCAGTGGTGGTAGTCCATCGCAGAAGACTGGAGGTCTCTGTCTTCCCTTACCTGGATGACTGGCTCATAGCAGACAAGTCTCTCCTAAAGCTCAGGACTCTCTCCGCCTCACAGAGCTCAGTCTAGAGTTGCTGGGCTTCCTGATTAACAAAGAAAATTCCCAGCTGGAGCCAGTTAAATTCCTGGAGTTCATTGGAGCAGAGTAAGACACCCAGCTAGGGAAAGCTCCACTCCCACTAGAGTGCAGAACCTCCAGACTCTGGTAGACCTGTTTTATCCTCGGTCAACCAAGGACAGACAGGCACTTCTTCAGACTTTTAGGCCACATGGTCTCCACAACAGCAGTAGTCCCAGGCACCAGGTTTCAGATGAGGGGCATTCAGTATCATCTGAGGGCTCAGTGGTCTCAAAGAATGGACTCCTTATCAAAACTGATTCCAGTCACAAGGACTCTCTTACTAACCCTGGACTGGTGAAAAGACAGGCACAGCCTCTGGGAAGGAATCCCTGTCTAACAGTAGGAACCCTCCAGAGTGCTCACTACAGATGCCTCCCTCCTGGGGTGGTGAGCACACCTGGCAGACGAGTCCACAAGAGGGGTGTAGTCTCTCTCAGAGAGTCCAAGTGCCACATAAACCTCAAACTCAGGTCTGTATATCTGGCTATAAAGGCCTTTGCCTCCCAGCTGAAAGGACAATCTGTCCAAATCAGGATAGACAACATCACCACCGTGTTCTACATCAACAAGCAATGAGGAACAAGAGCCGCAAAACTCTGCATAGAGGCCATCAAGATCTGGTCACTGGCTTACTCCTTGGACATGCAACTGACTGTCATTCACCTGCCAGGCAAGGACAATATGCTGGCAGACTCCCTGAGCTGCATCAGCCAGGGCCCGCACGAGTGGACCCTAAACAAACAAGTGCTGGCTACAGTTTTCAGGAGGTGGGGCACCCAAGAGATAGACCTCTTCAACTCAAACAGTTCTTCACAGGCCTACTGCCCCTTCAACCCCCAATTAGGGAACCTGTCTCCCCCCTCCCGGGACGTTAACCTGTGTATAACCAAGTTGATGGAGTCTCCATTCTAACCTATGACTACGGCAGACCTAAAGTATGTCACCTGGAAAACAGTATTCCTGGTGGCCATAACTTCGGCCAGGAGGGTATCAGAGCTCCAAGCTCTGTACACTAAACCTAACTACATCATCTCCCACAAGGATAAAGACATTCTCAGAACTAACAGAAAATTTCTGCCCAAAATGATGTCGGAATTTCACCTTAACCAATCTATAACTCTCCCTGTCTTTTTCACAGACAAATTCACTCCTGGTGAGGACAGGCTTCAATAGCCTAGATAGGGTTACCACCTTTTACGAAGCCCAAAGTGGGACATTTCTTACTCTAGCATCATTTTTTTGCAGGACAATATGTAACCTTAACCAATGCGACAGGCATGTTTTCTCTATATCATCAGAATTAGGACTGTGTTGTTGTTTTTTAGTTGTTTCTATTGTTTCTTATAATCTTAAAGGTATTTTAGCTAAGATGTTATAGTTTTCTGCAACTTTAAGAGGGAAGTTAGAAAATATTTCTCCTACTGTAATGTCAGGACATGTAGTATTTTTCATGTTTTTTTTTTTTTTTGCAGGACACAGTTGCCTAAATCAGGACTGTCCTGCAAAAATCAGGACAGGTGGTAACCCTAAGCCTGGACGTCAAAAGGGCATTGACCTACTACCTGGAACACACCAAGTAGTTCAGGTCCTCTCATGCCCAACAGTTCTTCATTTATGGTGAGGTGGGCAATGGTAGGTCAGCCTATAAAAGAACTACCTCTCTCATCCAGTTCTGTTGCAATAAGGCTGGTAGACAGCCACCTCAGGGCCCACTCTACCAGGGGCACTGCAACCTCAGTGGCTGCACAGAGGGACATACCTTTGCTTGATATTTGCAAAGCAGCTACCCAGAAGACAGTACATACATTTACAAAGCATTACTGCTTGGATGTACAGTACAGATCAGATACCACATTTGGCAGTGCAGTCCTGTAGAACCTTTTCCCAAATTAAGTTCTGTTCTCTCCTCCCAACTTCACTGCTTTGTAATTTGCACAGGTCAAGCACACTGAGGGATTCCTGGGATGAAAAGAAAAAAATAAGTCTCTGCCTTCTGACCCCTGCCACTTACCCCAACCCCAACCCCACTACCACTCCTCTGCACCCCTGCTACACCCACTGCTGCCACTTTTGCCCATTTGGTATATCCCCCATATCTCTCCAACCCCCCACCCTCCCCGCACCCTGACAAGGTCAGCACTGACTGTTAACAATTGTTCCATATGCTATACTTAACTATTTTGTTTTTCTGTTTGGAATTCTATTGTCAATTGCACTAGAATACGTACTCAAGCTTCTATCAGTGCAGTGGTAGAGTTAGCATTTGCAACGCCAATGACCCAGGGTTGGGAGTGAATTCAGGCTGCTATCTGTCTCCAGGGAGGGTGGGTTGCCTGGCCCCTGCTCTACCACCACCTGGGTGATCATGGGTGGAGCTGCAGTGGGACGGGTTGAAGTGGGCAGGAGGATGTCGGCTGGGAGCTGGAGCAACAGCATGTTGTAACATGCTCCACCCCCTTGTCTCCCCTAGTGTGCTGGCATCGTATGGGGCAGTACCAGAAAAGAGAAAAAACCTTGCAACAGATGCCTGGAGATGAGACCTGGCTGCTTGAGAGAAATCCATAACTAGGCTCCACAAAGGGCCTGGGCAGAACACCCAATGCAAACTCATGGACTGGGGTGGACTCTGGTGGGTCCCTCTCCTTCCCACCTGGGGGTAAACCAAGGCAGGATGGGGTAGTCTTACTGCAACCCAGACAGAGATACCTGAGGAAGACCTACAGGAGCATGCACAGCCAAGGGCTCCCCAAGGATAGGGGGTCTAGTGCGGTGAGCAAGGGGGCATAAATAATGAATTTTAAAAAAAAAGCTTGCACCAGATGAATTATGAAAGGCTGTCTTTTATGTGCAAGTGTTACACTTTATTGTATGTTCTACCATGTATCATATGTTCTACCATGTATTCTCTGATGCTGAACCTTTGTAAACGAGCTCCCAGTTCAAAGGTGATTGTATCCAAGAATTTAATAAATAAAATAAATAAAAAACTTACAACAGTAATATTATTTCTTCCAAGGGATCCCTCAGTATGCTTGACCTCCCACCCATCCGCCACTTACATAACCTTACTGTAACTAGTTCTGCTGTCCTTATCACGTGCCAAATTGCTTACTGGAGGGCCATAACATGTATGATGTGTTGCAGCTAAGCATAGTGTATATAGTTTAGCTATAGGCAGTTTGTTTTTTCTCTTTCTTTATATTCTTTCCATAGTTCTAGAATAGGGTTTGAGATTGGGGCTTTTTGCTCCTCAGGCTTCAAAAAACAAATCTGACTGATTAACAGCGGTAATTACAAGTAGCAGTCTTCAACTGTAATCTAATTGGCTAATGCTCAGCCATCATTAGCATAAGTTTTGTCTCTGGGTCAAATGAACCCAGCTGGCAATCCTGCACAAGTTAAGCATACTGAGGGATCCCTTGGAAGAAGCAGTATTACTGTGGTATTTTTTTCTTAGTACCTATGCCCTTGCCTTTATGGAGTGTTAGTCTAGTTATACATACCAGCATCTATGTGACCCTAGCAATTTATGGACTTGGGTGACGTGGATACAGGAGATACAGTACTTCAACTGACCCCAGTAGGTGGGACTGGGATGGGAGACATAAGCAAAGATGTTGCATCCCTCTGAAGGGTTAGGAAAGGGGGACCATGTCTTGTGGAACTTCTCTGGGGTACTGGAGGCAAAATGGGACAACCTCTCAAGTAAAAACAAGTTGAGAGAGATTGTTCACATGTTTAGTCTAAGAAGGAAGGTCTTGAGTCCTCCAGCGATGAAGTAGGAGCTGTTTAGCTTCAATGCAAACAACTTGAACCAAGCTGCGCTCATGCAGAAGCTGCTCCAGGTAGGACATGAGGGAGTCAAGCATAGTGACAATTGGAGAAAGCTGAATAGCAACTGGTAGGGCAGGGCTGATAAAGTTAAAAAACAGATTCTAGTAGGTATGGACTGGAGTGCAGTGCCATAATATATGCAAGAGGTTCCATCCTGATTGCCCACACCTCACTGGGAAGTAAATGCGCAGCATGCAGGGCAGCAGGCGTGTGGTACCACAGGTGCATAACTTTGTTCTGTAGGAGTCTACTTCTAGTATCTCTTTTTTTTTTTAAATTTAAATTTATTAGGTTTTAACAACAAATTCAAAACAACAAAACACACATATTCGATAAGGTACAGAATAGAAGAAAATGGTACAACCAAACCCACCTAAAACCCCCACCCCCCAACCCCCTCACAAACACCACCCCACCCTCCCACAAAAGAGGAAAAGAAATCCCAACCCGCCCACCCACAGACATATAAGAAAGGCATGGTTCAACTTCTAACAAAACCACCCCACCCTCAACCTCCCTCCTCCCCCCCCCATGGGTGCGCCATCTCATATAATAAAATATTCTGGGTAAAACAGTCAGTCATCTTGATACAACACATCACTAGTACCAGCAAAAATACAAAATGACATACATAACCAAAGTTGAAATATTTATGCGGACTATAGAGATCAGGTCCCAAATTAAATAATTAGTGCAGACATAATGCCTGAAGTTTACCCCATCTCATCCGAAACAGGTCCATACGACCATGCAGACTGGCAATCAAACTCTCCGACTGTAAATACGAGATAAGTTCAGTCAGCATATGACAAGGCCAGCTGGTCTGTCCAATGTCTCAAAACTAATTTCTTAACCGCCATGGACACCAAGGCCATATGGTATCGACGTTCAACACTATCTATACAGGAATATTCACCCAGAATACATATCTCAGGGGAAAAGAAGCCAGACAGACCCAGAAGAGGATCAAGGTTATCCCGGACAAGGGACCACAAAGGGACAACCTTAGGACAGTCCCAGAACATATGAATTAGGTTACCTTCTCCTCGTGAGCACCTGGAGCAAGTCGATTGGGGAAGTTTCTTGAGCTGGAAAAGTTTAGTAGGGGTATAATAGAGGTTATTAACAATATAGTATTGGGTTAGCCGTAGTCTGTCCTGGGTATGATATCTATGTAAGTCCTTCCATATACAAGACCAGTTCAGAGAGGCCTCAGGTAGCAGGTGTGCCCAGACACTCGAACCATCAACAGTCTCAGGGAATTTGTAGTTCAAAAGGAAAGAATAAATCAAGGAAATGGAATGAGATTGAGAAGCAAGATTTATAATTTGCGAAAGAAAGGGGTAGGCCACAGAGTCTCTAAAAATGGTACCGAATTTCCCGGCGATAAGATGTCTTAATTGATACACTTTAAAGACCCCTCTACTAGGGATACCGAATTTCTCCAGTATGTCACTGGAAAAAAGAAGGGATCCCTGGTTATAGAAGTGCTCCACCCTGGCCTCTCTAATCTGTGGGAGCCAGTCCGGCATAAGCCAAGAACTACCCAGCTTTATATTAGGATTGAGGATCATCGGCTGACCCAAATCCGAGACACTAGAAATGTGAAAAGACACTAAACATTGAGCCAGAGATTTAAGGGCAACTAAAATCGTGCTATCAGTCACCCAGTGTGAAAGTGCAGCTGGAGGAGTATAAAGTATAGCATAGTTATCAAGTTTGGATTCAGAAAGAAGTGAACGCTCAAGCTGGAGCCAGATTGGACAAGGTAGTGTGGAATTTGCGGAAAACCATCTCCCCAATTTGGAAAGATGGGCTGCCCAATGGTAAAGTAAGAGATTAGGTAGCCGAAGACCGCCTTTTTCTTTAGGAAGAGATAGTTTAGCATATGAGCGTCTAACACCCTTCCCACACCAGATAAAATTAGAGAACATAGTATGGAGTTGCTGAAAGTATGAGATAGGAAGCCAAAGATTTAACAAATTCAACGGGTAAAAAATCCGGGGAAGGACATTCATTTTAATAATATTGATCCGACCCCAAAGAGAAATAGGAAGGGCAGACCATCGCTGCAGATCCTGATAAACCAGATTTTAATTCTATCCAAATTTAGCTTTTTCAAAAGAGAGGGTTCAGTCGAAAAATGAATCCCCAAATATTTAATGGATCTAGGGGTCCACCTCATCCCAAAGGAAATAAACTCCTGTTTATTGGTATGGACGTTTAAAGGGAAAATTTCGGACTTAGAAATATTCAATTTGTACTGAGAGAAGGAACCGAACTGCTCAATAATATCAATCACTGCCTTTAAGGACTCTGCCGGGTATATTAGATGCAGAAGTATGTCATCTGCATAAGCAGAAAGGACCAGTTCCTGCTGTTGTAACATAAAGCCTCTAACCTGGGGAGATGTTTTAAGTCTGATAAGCAACGGTTCCAAATACAAATTAAACAGCAAAGGTGAAAGGGGGCACCCCTGTCTAGTACCAGTATATAAATGAAAGAGGGGGGAAAAAACCCTGTTACAATAAATTTTAGCTGAGGGGGAACCATAGAACATCTGAACCCTATTCAGGAAAGCAGACAGAAAACCCATCCTCTCCATTACAGTCCAAAGGAAGGTCCAATCCACTCGGTCAAAGGCCTTTTCTGCATTGAGAGAGACCAAAGCTGCCGGATAAGAGGCTGATTGGGCATGCTGAGAAATATGGGACAAGATTCTTAAGTGATCCGCAACAGACCTACCAGACATGAAGCCTACTTGCTCGGGACTCAGTAAACCAGATCAGACTTTCTTAATTCTTTCAGCTAGTATCTTAGCGAGGATTTTCATGTCATAATTTTGAAGAGAGATAGGTCTATAATTCGTCGGATCCGTAGGGACTTTGTCAGGTTTAGGAATCAAAATAATTGTGGCCTCAAACAAGGTGGGATCTACTTGAAAGAAACCGATGAATATTCATATAATTTAAGAAGAATAGGTACCAGCTCTTTAACGAAAACCTTGTAAAAATTAGCGGGGAAGCCATCAGGGCCCGGTGCTCTGTCAGGGGCCATAGAGGTGATAGTCCTTTCTATCTCTTCCAATGAAATAGGAGCCAATAGAATTTCTTGTTGGGCCTCTGACAAACAAGGAATGTCGACGTCCCCCAAATATGTATTGATATTTGAGATAGAGGGAGATAAAGAAGGTTTACTATAAAGGTCCAGATAGTATCTCTCAAAGATACGGGCAATACCTCTAGGGGAGGATACAATAGAACCGGATGGAGAAAGCAGAGAAGGAATTATCCTAGAGCCTTCCAGCACCCGCAGTCGCAAAGCCAAGAGTTTCCCAGCTTTTTCCCCATGGTCAAGGTAGTTAGCTTGAGTTCTTATCAAACAGTATTCCGTTTTCTCCTTCAAAAGATCCATATACTCACGCTTAGCTAACAGAAGGTCTTTGAGAGCCGGTAAAGAAGAAGTTGAAGAGTATTTAGCTTCCAAATCTCTAATTTTATTCATCAAAGACAGAGATTTTGCAAGCCGAGCTTTCTTCCTGGTGGAGGCCATCTTAATTAGCTCAGCCCTGAGATAACACTTCAAAGAACACCAAACTATATCAAGTCTCGGGGTAGAATTCAGGTTCTCCGCCAGGAAGAAAGAAATCAGAGACTTAATACTCGAGACGTTATGAGGATCCTTCAACAACTGAGTATTTAACCTCCAAGCGGAATCCCAACAAAACTCAGGATCTAAAGAAAGTCTGATCCAAACTATGGCATGATCCGAGAGGATGATTGGATCAATACCGGATTGAAGAAGACTGGGAAGAAAGGATTTACTAACTAAAACAAAATCTAACCTCGATTTGGAACCGTGCGATTGAGAAAGAAAAGAGAAAGCACGAAAAGAGGGATTGGAGAGTCTCCATGGGTCACATAAACCTAACATTAACAATAACTCCTGAAGAGCTCTCTGGGCCGGAGAAGGGGGACACTTATCCTGGGGTTCTTTATCCAATATAGATGAGAGAGGGACATTCCAGTCCCCTCCCAATATAAACTGGGAAGGAAGGAAATTAGATAGCTTGTCTGCAAGAGACATAAAAAATTCTGGACTCCCCCCCACCGGTCCATATACAGAACCCAGAACAACGCTGCCACCGTTGAGAGTACCTTTAACCAGAATAAACCTCCCCTCTGGGTCTGATACAATTAATTCCTTCGTGAACAAGACATGCTTTTTAATAAGAACAGCAACACCCTTACTAAAACTGGAATTCCCAGCAAGATAGGTCTGGGAAAAACCAGAACGAGATAGGAACTTGGTGTCAACATGGCTTAAATGCATTTCTTGCAGGAGAAGAATATCAACCTGCAACAGTGAGCAATGGTTAAAAATCTGGGACCGCTTGACCCGATCTCTAAGCCCGAGCACATTCCAAGAGACTATTTTAATCGTGTTTGTAGCCATTTTAAGTACCATATAGAGAGAACATGCACCCAGACAAAATCAATATTAAAAGAGGAGAAAAAGCGCACCAAGACCAAATAATCCCGAAGTTCAATAGTCTGCCAAAACACCCCAGAACAGAATACCCACAAAAGAAACCCCAGCAATCCAGTCACGCTAGAACAGTACCACACTCTAAGCTGGCAGACTGGACCAGACCGCCCATAGCCCCCCAACCAACCACTACTATCCCCAAAAAACCCGTCCCCCCCAACCTGCCTCCAATAGACATTACCATCTAAATAACGCAGTATATAATAACACAACCACACTTGGCAAGAGACCATGCATATCCCACAGTAATATACCCACCCCACCCCCGCCCACCCAAATAGCCCACAAATGATTTAAACCAGAGGAGTAAACATCCAACCCCTCCACCACCCCAATGTAAAGACACAAACCCGGAAACAACTATTTACACAGGAAGCCAGGGCAGAAGCCAAAACCAATTCAGGCAAGGAAAGAGCCCTGACCGCCCGACCCCAATTGCGAACCTCAGAAACCCCGGTGGTGGTTGGCCAGACCGACGGAGGGAAGTACCCCCCAGAAACATATTACCACGGACATAAAACCCAACCCCCCCATAAAGTGACCCACAGTATCCCGACCACCAGGGTGAGGTTAGCTAAACCCCCAACCCTAGGCTCGCGATTCCACATCCAGCAAGCCGCTAAACTTCAGGCCCCAGCACCCCCGCACCCCAAACACCAGCAAACGGGAAACACTGCTGCACATAGGAAGAGAAACCCCCCATCCATAGTACCACCCCGGCTGCCAGTGCCAGCGTAATCAGACCAAACCTTCCGCCAAAACGAGTAAATGTCTCACTCACCCTCCAGGAACTCCGACCGCCCATAAAGGTGGCTTGGCTGAGAAGCGTCCCTCGGATCCATGAGAGTTCACCGCTTAGGCCCGATGTTTCCAGGGGGACCGATATCAGCGCGGGACAAACCAAGTCCCACTGCCAGGAAGTTACCCCCCAAGGAACCACAACCCAGCAGAAAGGTTCCGGAAACAGGAGAAACACCGGGCCCAGCAGAGGAGCTCCCAACCCGACCCCTGGAATAACGCCCAGCCACCCAAATCAGCCATCGAGGAACCACCAGGTAAGAGAGAGAGATCAAGGGTTAGAAAGCCTGTAAAATCCAAAACTGCCAATGGGAGAAACGGGAGGAGTTTAGGCCCGAAATCAAACAAACAGATTAGGGTGATAGAAGGGCATAAATAAAAAAAAAAGGTAAAAGGGAAAACAAAGCCATCAATCTACCATTAGACCAAAAAAGAAAGGCGGGAATGTAATAGCATACAAAAGGTGCAAAGTGTCCTTCAGCCAGAATTCTTAAAGAGGTCCGGTAACTTAATAGCCAGGTCCTTCAGAGCCGCCTCGGGGGAGCTGAAGCTATAGGTAGAGCCACCAACTGTAACCTTTAACGTCGCTGGATAGATCATTCTGAAGGGGATGGAGGCAGCAATTAATTTCTGGACTGCAGGATGGAAGGCCGCCCTCCTCTCCCTAGTTTCCTTCGGAAGGTCCTGCGTGATCCGTATTCTGGCCGACCCCCACAACACCTCTTTCAACTCTCGAGATTTGCTGTAAACATGTTGCCTCTCAATGTAGCTTAAAAATTTCATAATAATAGGACGCGGAGGTGATCCAGACGGGGGTCAAGGCCTCAGGGAGCGATGGGCCCGTTCCAGGTGGTACGAAGGGCTAATAGGTGATGGGCCCACCACTTTAATCAGGAACCTCTGGAGGAAGGCTAGTAAATCTGGACCCTCTTCCATCTCAGGTAAGCCCAGAATCAGAAGATTATTCCGACGATTGCGCCCCTTCAGATCTTCAGTTTTTGCTTGAAGCTTCTTAATCTGCTGTTTAAGCTCGAAGATCTCCACTTCAGACTTAGATCTCCATTGCTCTACGGAGAACACTCTAACCTCCACGTCAGACACTCGGGTCGAGACCAACGACAGATCGCTCCGGAGCGATTTAAGCTCTCCAGCTAGCTCCTGTAAAATGTCTTTCACCGGAGACAATTCTTGAAGAAATCTGTCCTCCGTAAGGGGGTTGAATAGCTGAAGTTTGTCTCCACTCCGGTCTGGTTTCACACCACTCTGGTTACATTGCTTTTTAGCTGCCTTTTCAGGAGATGTAGGTGGTTTGTGTCTGACAGAGGCCTGTTTCCCATCCACCTCCATCTTATTAAATTAGCCAATCTTCTGCGGTCAGACTTCAAACCCACTTAGTAGAAGTCTTAACAAAACTCCCTCAATACCGATTTACCAAAATAATGCGCCGGGGAGTTCGAAAACTGGCGATTAGAGCAGCAGGAGGGAAGAGCTCAAGGCCTCAGCTGCTGCCTAGCTGGCTGCCATCACGTGACCCCCCCCCACTTCTAGTATCTCTTGCAGTGATGCATTCCGCCTCCGACATTGTTTTCATTTTTCTTGATGGGATGGTTTAGAAGGGCAGCCCAGGTTTCCTTGGACTTGAGGGATTGGTCAGAGAGAGTGTCTCTTAATGCTTTATAGATTAAAATGGTCCTCCCTTTGGGAGTCTTCAGCCAGCAGACAAGGGAATGGGTTGGCACTACAGGAGGCACAAGATTTAGTCTATTGAGTATGGGTAGCAGAGCATTGTGGAATTGGAGGTACTTACAGAGGTTGTGAAGATTTAAATTATATCTTTGTTGAATGTTTGTGAATGTATCCAGGGTTCTGAGGCTGGGGATATGACCATACAGGGTATGGATACCTGCCAATGCCCAGGCTTTCAAGCAGATGGTGCTGTTTCCCACAGTGATTTGGAGGTTGTTCCAAAGTGGAGTTAGAGCAGGGTGAGCCAGGTCAAATGAAAAATGTGCTTAAATTTTGGCCTATATGTGGCTGGAGTGAGAGACAAGGGGAAAGGTGAACTGGCAATGTCTCTTATCAAAAAATGGGATGGAGGCTGGGGATGTACCATCCAGGTTCTGGGTCTCAAAAGATACCCAAAGGGGATATCAGTTCTTTGAGTGGGAAAGTAGCATAGTAGTTGTGCTGCATTAAAGGACTGATAATAACCCTCGAACCATGGAAGGTTCCAACCACCCTTGTTCCATGGTGTGTGGAGCAAGGTCCTACTGTATCAAGACTTGGATCCACCCCATAAAAAGGCCCCTATCAAACAGTACAGTTTATTGAACTATTGCTCAGTAACGAGGGTGGGAATGTGAAAGAGCAGATGGAACACCTTGAGAACAGACACCATTTTTACAGCTTCCACCTTCCCAGCCAGTGATAGTTGTAGTGGTTTCCACCTGTCAAATTTAGTGCTCAATTCTTGTAATAATAGGGTGAAATGTAAAGGGGAGATTCAGGTACCCAATTATGTGATTTGGTTTAGAGACCATTGAAGTCCTGACTTGTGTGCCACATGAGGCAGAAAAGAGGGACTAAGGGGAAGCACCTCTGTTTAGGAGCTGTTAACTTTCAGCTTGGATACCCAAAAGAAGGCATTTAGTAGTGAGATTAGAGATGGGAGAGAGAGGCAGATGCTTGCTCAGTGAGCACCAGCTGGTCTGCATACAGAAGGGATTTGCAGCTCAAGGGACCAGTCTTGATTCCTGGAAAGTCCTGGTTTTGCCGGATAGCCACTGCTGTAGCTGAGAGAGCGAGAGAGAGAGAGAGAGGCAGCTACCAGCTTCCTTAAAGCAAGAAGGTGATTTAACAGAGTACACTGAATTTAATTATTAATTTTGAGGTCTGTTTAAGTAGGAGTCAGCGTTTTGGTTCTCTGTTTTTGGTGCTAACTTTTCTGAGTGTAACTTTTATTTGCCAAGGAGGAAACATAGCTGGGAGAATATTTGTAGTAATTTGTGACTAGACCTGTTACTTGAACTCTGTGACATAGGTGTCTGATAAAGGGAGGAGCTGAAAGGGTCCTGTGGAACCGTGGATTTAAACAGGAGTTTTTTGTGGACTCTTTTTGCTGTAGCTGAGATAGAGATAGAGAGAGAGAGAGAGAGAGAGCGCAGCCACCAGCTTCCTTAAAGCAAGGAGGTTATTTAATAGAGTACACTGAATAGAATTGTTAATTTGTGGCCTGTGTAAGTAAGTAGGAGTCAGTATTTTGGTTCTCTGTTTTTGCGGTTGACTTTTCTTAGTGTAACTTTAATTTGCCAGGGAGGAAATCTAGCTGGGAGAATATCTGCAGTCATTTGTGACTAGACCTGTTACTTAAACTTTGTGAAATGTGTCCTTTTTTCATTTATTATTTTTGCACCCCCTTCCACTACCAGCCGTCTGCCCAGTCATGGATCCCTCGGCTGTGGCTTCCCCATATTAGCCCCTCTCTCGGGACCCCCTGGCTTACCTCCTAGGGCAGGGCCGTGGCACCTGAACCCCTGTGAAGAATGCCATGAGAAATGGGATAGGGTGGGAGTAGGCCTTGGGAGCCAATTGCAGCCAGGGAGTGGGCTTCATCAAGTCAGTAGGTGGGCTAGATTTTTCCCCATAAGCGGAGGTGGGAATGTACAATGATGCCAGCATCCATCCTGCCCCCTTGGTTCCTTCTTGGTGCCAGCTACTGTGGTGCCTCTGGCCTCTGCTAGGGGTCATCCAAGTGCCAGTGACACCCCATACCCTCCCTCTGGAGAAGAAGAGCAATCCTAGGGTTGCTCAATCTTTCTCCCCTGGCTGGCCCTCTGATGACTGGGTCCTTTCCTCAACACGGGTCATTGGCGTCACAAGCAGAAATCCAACCACTGTACTGACAGGCCAGCGAGAAATAGGTTTCTGATAAGGGGAGGAGCTGAAAGGGTCCTGAGGAACTGTGGATTTAAACAGGAGTTGTTTGTGGACTCTGTCTGCTGTAGCGTTGAGACAGACAGAGAGAGAGAGAGCAGCCACCAGCTTCCTTAAAGCAAGGAGGTGATTTACTAGAGTACACTGAATTTAATTATTTGAGGCCTGTGTAAGTAAGTAGGAGTCAGTGTTTTGGTTCTCTGTTTTTGCGGTTGACTTTTCTTAGTGTAACATTTATTTGCCAGGGAGGAAATATAGCTGGGAGAATATTTGCTGCTATTTGTGACTAGACCTGTTACTTAAACTCTGTTAAATAGGTGTCTGAAAGGAAGGAAGGCACTCACCAGGGTGGTGGGTCAGAGTTGTAGTTGATTGTCTCTGGAGGGTACTGGCTTAGCCCCACCAACCCTGCTCCTCACCGCACCCACCCCAAGGGCATCATTTCCTTTATATCAGGGATTTGACATCACTTCCCCAAAAGTGCAAAGACATACACCTGTTCATATCCTTAAAGGCACAGCACACTGAATAGGGGTGTAAAGACACTCACACGCTTGCACACACTAAACAAGAAAAAAAAATCTTAAACAAGAAGGGAGACAGACATGTGGGGAGTGGTGCAATGCACTGGCTGTGGAGTGGCAGTCTTCAGGGAGACGTTCTGGAGGTTGTGTTGCTGCCCTATTTGCAGGCGCCTCTATGGTCTGAGGGAGGAGGTTGCTGGTCTCCATGCTGACCAGGCAAGGATTTGGGAAACCTCCTCCCTACCCAAGGACTACCCAGGCCCCCACCACTGCCTCAGAGGTTGCTAAGAAAGAGGAGCGGTTGGACCATGGTGGGCTCAGGGAGGGTTAGGGTGGTGGAACAGAGGTGTGTCCCTCCAGTTCTGCCTCTCCACAATTCATTCGCCATTCTGACAGAGTGTGGTTCCTCTATGGAGGAACTCACAGTGGAGACTGAGAAGGATGCTGGGAACCTCCACAAAGGAGACTCACAGGAGGGTGGCACGGGACCCCACAGGGGAAGAAAACAACTGCTGGTGAGGAACTCGATTGCTGGGGGGGTAGACCTGGGAGAGGGAAGGGAGAGGGAGGTAAGGTGCCTGCCCAGTGCCATGGATTGGAGGGACAGGAAGCAAATCCTCAGGATCATGGAAACAGCTGCACAGGGGAGGGAGCTGGATCTCATTGTCTGCCTAGGGACAAATGACCTGGCTGGGAATGGGATCAGAACAGTGCAACAGGAGTTTGTGGAGTTGGGGAGGGGTCTTAGACAAGTAGCATGCACGGTAACTTTCTCGGAAGTGCTACCTGTCTATGGCATGGGTGAGGCTAGTGTACTCCACACCATGGGATTCAATGACTGGTTGAAAGACTGGTGCAGAACTCAGGGATTTGGCTTCACTGGGGACTGGGGATCCACTTGGAAGGATACAAGCCTATACTGGCATGATGGTCTGCATCTGTCTGGGATGGGAACCAGGATCCTAGGTGATAGGTTTAAATGCTTCATTGGCAAGTATTTAAACTAGCCAAGGGGGAGGCACTGAAGGGAAGCAAAGGAAATCCCAGCCCCCCAAAAAAATAGGATAGTTAGTGAAGTAGACACAAAGGTAGAGAAGTCGATAGGGAGCAGGACAGGGATGGGCCTAAAAGGGGTAAGGCCATCAAAAAATGTAGGACAATGAGTATCAATGCCCGTAGTCTGGGTAACAAGCTCTCTGAACTGGGAGCCTTGATGGAAGAGAGATGCCTGGATATTGTGGCAGTCACAGAAACATGATACACAGAGAACCATGACTGGGATGTCAACATGCCAGGGTACACAATCTACAGGAGGAACAGGGAGTGTAGAAGAAGAGGAGGAGGAGGAGTAGCTTCCTACATAAGGGAAGGAATCAAAGCAACAAATCTAAAGGGTAAACAGGGAGGGGAGGAGGCACTGTGGGTCACCCTGGAGACAGGAAATGGCACCACAATCCGCATAGGGGTTGTTTACAGACCCCCATCTCAGGGAGACAATGGACAAGGAAATGATAGAAGGAATCCTTAGAATGGCAGAAAAAGGACAGATATTGTTGATGGGGGCCCCGAATATGCCAGATGTTAACTGGAGCACCTTTACTGCAGCCACATCCAAGAGCAGGGTCATTCTCAGTGCCCTATAGGGGGCATGCCTAAGACAGCTAGTGTTAGAACCCACTCTGGATGGAGCAATCTTAGACCTGGTACTCTCAAATGGGGGATGGAGAGAGGATCTCAGATTAAGAAGTGGGTAGCCATCTGGGAACAAGCGACCACCAGACAGTGTGGTTCACAATAAACACAGCTTTAGAGTCAAGCCATACAAAAGCAAGAGTGTTGGACTTTAGGAGGGCTGACTTTGGCAAAATGGGACAGTGCCTCAGAAAAGCACTAGCACGCAGGCAAACTGGAGGGGTGGAGGAACAATGGGGAAAAATCAAAATTGCCATTACAAAGGCAACACGCCTTTGTGTAAAGCAAATCAACAAAAGAAATGAAGGAAAAAGCCACTATGGTTCTCAAAAAGAGGTGGCAGGAAAGATTAATGAGAAAAGAATAGCATTCAGGAAATATAAGGAAACACAGAAGGAGCAGGACAGAGAACTATATCAGTTAAAGCAGAAGGAGGCAGGGAAGGCAGTCAGAATAGCAAAGGTCCAAACTGAGAAAAAGATAGCCAACTCTGTTAGGAAGGGGAATAAAACTTTTTATAGGAACATTAGGCAGTGAAGACAGACCAAGGGAGGGATACTGAGGTTTAATAAAGGGCAGGGGGTGACAGTAAAAAAGCAGGGATACTGAACAAATACTTCTGCTCAGTTTTCACAAAAGAAGAGGAGGAGGAGGTACCTAAACCAAACAAGAGAAACACTCTGGATGGGGGGGGGGGGTCAGTACCAGTTCATTCACAGAAGAAAGGGTTCTGAAAGAACTCTTAAAACTGAAGGTCGACAAAGCAATAGGGCCTGATGGGATTCACCCTAGAATTCTAAAAGAACTAAGGGTAGAACTAGTGACACCACTGACTACCCTCTTTAACAAATCATGGGAGGATGGGGTGGTACCTGAGGACTGGAGGAGGGGTGGATGTGATTCCACTTCAAAAAAGTGGGAGTAGGGCGGAGGCAGGAAACTACATACCAGTTAGTTTTACCTCAGTGGTAGGGAAAATTATGGAATCACTTCTTTTTTTTATAATAAAAATGCTTTATTAGGCACGAGGTTCAAGTACATTCACAGAGGTAGAATTAAAACAGAAGCAGATTATTCAGCTTACTTGGAAGTACATTAAATGTCACACTTTTCTGGATACATTTGTGGCTAGAGGGTTTTGTACAGATTTTCAATTACTTAATTTAATTAGATTCAGGGTACAAAATCAGAGTAAGTGTTTAACTGGTATAGAACCCATTTTCTCCTCTTAATGTCAAAAGTTTCCACTCTATCCCTCATTCTGGCTGCCATCCTCTCCAGTCCATATATTTCTCTCACCAAAGCTAGCCAGGACCCCTTGGTGGGAAGTTTTTCTATTCTCCAAAGTCTTGGTTATTACCTTTTTTGCTGCCAATATCATCAGGGTAGTTTGCAAATATATGGATTTATCTAGCTTTAATCCAAATGGAGTTGTGGCGGTTAAAATAAAACCAGGTGTAAAAAGATCTGGGTTGTCATAGATTGCCACTAATTCCTGGACAACTTCCAGCCAGTAAGGGCCCAGCAGGCCATATTCCCACATTATGCGGGTCTGATCTGTCTGGATGGCCCTGCAGTTTCTCTAACATTTACCCTCAGCGTACCCCATAAATTTAGCTACTACTGCGGGGGTACAGAGGTACCTACATCTTAACTTCCATGCACACCCAAGCTGGCTCAATAATCTTACCAGTGACATCTCTGCCTCACCAACTCTGGGCACCTTCAAGAAGAAGCTCCATCACTTCCTCCTTACACCTAGCACTTGTGATCGCCCTAACTGAGCAATTCTCTTTTTCACTGCTGCCCTTACACTCTGCTGCCCATGCTTACCTCACTCATAGCACTTCTATACTTTTTTTTCCCATGCCCAACTTATGCACTCACCACTGCTCTGTCTTGACATGGCCATCTAGGCTGCTATACTCTGTCCCATCCCCATCCTCACGTCTCCCATCTCTCATGTTTTAATACACCCTCTAGTGTATCATGTACTTGTACCTGTAACCAATTTTCTGTAACCACCAGTGTCATTATTGTTTTATTCTGTAACTTCATGTCCTGTATTGTCTGTTCTTACTGACATGGAACCTTTGTAAAAGAGCCTTGTCTCAAAGGTACTTTGTAATCCTAGACTTAAATAAATAAATAAATAAATACTCCCTGCAGTAGGGAGATTCTGAAGCCCTCACCATCAACACAGAGGTAGCCTTCCAACTGAGTTCCGGGACATCCCTTCCCGGGACCATCGAAGTTGGATGGCTTCCGTGAAATCCTTCAGTTTCTTGCCTAGAGCTATGTAGGCAGCACTGATGAGGTGCTCCATACTGGTACCCCTCATTTAGGAATAGAGTAATGTTATGATTTGTGGGGGGGGGGGGTTCTCTGCTATTGCCACCTGGTTCTCTTCTGAAGGTTGCAAACATGATTTTAGCTTAAGATATTAATAGTATTGGCACTGTGAGAGTTTATATAATGATTGGAGTTGGGCAAATGAATGTACACCTCACAGGCTTATTAACTGTGAGACATATTTAAGATTATATTTATACCATTGAAACATTGATTTATCCATGGCATTCGAGGGAAAGAGCTGTTATGAAATGGGCACCAAAATATAAAGAGTTTCATTGGGCAATACCTGTGTGATAAAGTGTCTAACGCACATGGACAAGGTCCAGCAGTGCCCAGTGGGACTGATGTTGGTAAAGCTGCCCAGTTGGAATGTTCATAAAAGCTAAAGCAGCCATCTTGTTTTGCCCACCTAAATTTCGCTGGCTGTCCTAATCGGCTGCCTATTACAGATGCTTGATACTTCTCTCCTTTAGGCTCTTAGTTTTTGTAGCATTTTTTTTTACATGGATGCACATGGCACATTTAAAAAAACAACTGTCGTCTTTAGGTCTCTCCTCACCTGCTTGCATGATACGGCAGCACCTGCGCCTTGCACTCCGTGTCCTTATCGTAAAGCTGACTTGCCAACTGCTGTCAACTTCTCTCACCTCGTAAAGTCTCGTAATCTTTCTATTATTCAAAAAAACTGTGCTTTACGTTGTCAGTTTAACAACCTCAGCTCATCTAGTGCTGTGCAGTTCCTCACTTGACATTTGCTCCCATTTTAATTTGCTCGCTCTCCCAACCCCCCACTTCCTCAAGTCGCTGCATCCTCTTTTTCGGCTGATTAGTACTTAATTTGTTGCTGCCCATTTCATAATACATCCTACCATAACTTAGAACAATTCTAAAAGAAGACAGCATAACTTCCAAACTAAATGAAGTAAGACTGGGTGGGGGGGGGGAGTAGTGCCATAGCAACTACAAGGATGCCCTAGCAGCTTAAAAGTCCCCAAGTCACTATTTAAGTTCAATTAAGTTCAACTACACTCCCCTAATTAAAACCTTGAGATTGGATTTAAAGCGGTGGATCACATTACCTATTTCATTTTACGCTAGGAATCATGCACTTAAAATGAACGCTCTGCCAAGACTACTTTACTTGTTTTAGTCGATGCCATGCGTGGTATCTTCACAGCTTTTAAATAAATGGCAAAAAATATTTTTAGACTTTCTATGGCAGGGGAAGAAACCTCAACTAAAATCTAAACTGTTAATGATTTAGATTAGATTTGGGAGGCATTGGGCTTCCAAACTTACCACACTACTGGTATGCTTCTCAAATGCGTTTAGCTCTATTGTAGGGAAATAAAAAATATACTGCACACTGGAAGCAGATAGATCTGGACAGACATTTGCCTTTCCCTTTGACAGAAATTATTTTTGCTCCGCACCTGATGAGAAATACTCAAAGAGCTCTTATGGAAAGTACAGGCTCCATCCTGGAGGGATGGAGGAGAGGATATTCCTATAAAAGACTTGCTAATAATAACCAGAAATATAACTGGTTTATAAGTAATCCAATATTTCCTCCAGCACAGGAGTATAAATGGTATGCCCTCCAGACCTCTCGTGGATTTGAAGCACCATGGCAAATACTACGAAACAATACCATGTTGACCTTCCCGGAAGCACAAATAAAATATAATTGGACCTCCAATGATTATATTTATTACCTCCAGATTAGGAGCTGGATTAATCCAGATAAAAGCACAAAACTCTAGGTCACAACAGAGAGAAGATACCTCTCCTTTCATTCACATTTGGACAGTAACTGAAAGTGATCATGCTATAACTTTACTGTATAAATTCTTAAACTCTTCCCAAAATCATCTCACAGAGATAATTAAAAGTAGATGGGAAAAAGACTTGGGCTTCCTGATAGGTCAGCAGTACTGGCCGAAGGTTTGGCGGTCCACATGGTCAACTACTTTATCACCCAGCTGGAAGGAGTATGTCTGGAAGGTGCATACTAGGTACTTTTTAGTGCCTGTGGTATTAGCAAAGCAAAATCCGGGGGTGACCTCAGGATGTTGGAGACAATGTGGGAAGGTGGATTCCTCCCATGCTCATGTTTTTTTTCCCTCTGCCCCATGTTAACAACATTCTGGCAGGCAGTTACTGTGGTACTGGAGAGGGTGTTGTCTATTCAGGTACCCTTGTCCCCCCAAAACTTATTACTAGGTATACCCCCGAAAACACTTACAGATAAAGATATTAAGTATCTTTGGTCAATCTGTTTGGCGGCAGCATATAAATCTATAACTAAAAATTGAAGGCTTCCTAACCCCCACACACACACACAATATTAGATTGGAAGGATATAGTAAGCCAAATACAAAAAATGGAACAATTAACACATAACATGCAGGACAGAACTGCAGTGTACCAGAATCAATGGACAAGATGGGACCTGACTGGTTAACTAACTCTGTATAAGAGGGGATAGATTTAGATTATGGAGATTGGTAATCTCTCTAATTTGGATGGGATTAAATAAAGTATATGCAAAAGTAACCCTTAATTAAATAAATAATTAAATGTATAAATAAACAAATGCATAAATATACATCAAATAAGGTACAAGAAATGGTAAAGATAGGAGCTGATGAGTTATGTTATGAGTTTACTTGTAAATAATTACATTTGTCAATGCTCAATTGGTTTTGGAGCTGAAGTTTTCTCAATGTGTAATGCTACGATATATTGCAATAAAGAAGTATAAAAAAAAGTCCTCAAGTCAAAAAAAAAATTAAGACAAACATGTAAGTGTTTTACTGTTAAATATTATGCATTTTAGTTATGACATACATCTGTATTTTAGATAACCAATTTATAAGCACAATAAGACACTCCAGGATATGCGTTAGACACTTTAACATTCAGCTAGGAGGCTGGAAGCACTTGGCCGATGGCCTCATGCCTCACTACGCCTCCTAGCCAGTGTGTTAAAGTGTGTTAAAGTGTCTAACGCACACCCTGTCGTGCCTTATTGCTTACTTAACTGCCAACAGTCTGAGGTATAGTGTCTCCGTAGGGGAAAGTTTTTTGACTACCTGCAGCCACTATTTAAAAACTTCTACAGTACACTGAGGAAATTTTGAAAGGGGAAGACAACTAGCAGGGTAGCCGAACAGATAATCTGTTAAATCAGAGACATCACTCCAAGTCATCTCAAATTGTTTCCAAGGCATATCATATGTGGGATTAATCAAGGAAAGAAGCACTCTCATGTAAGAAGCCCGGGCATATTCCTGAAGGCTTGGCAAGTTCAAGCCTCCCCGCTCTCTGGATAACTGCAGCAAAGTATATCGGACTCTGGGGGGCTTACCTTGCCAGATAAACCAAGAGAAAAATCTATTCCAGGACTGAAAATAGACTGAGGTTGGCATGATGGGGAGGGTCTGCAGGAAAAATAAAACACGGGGAAATGTATTTTACTTTGTTTCTATACGTGCCAGGAAGCTTAGTGGAATATCTGACCATTTAGTAAGATCTTCTGTGAGGTTTTGAGTTAAGGGTTCAAAATTAGCCATGTCCAAATGGATTGGATTTTTAGTTAAACAGATCCCTAAGTAACGCATTGATTGTTTGTTCCACTTAAAGGGGTAAGCTCTTTTAAGGGAATGTGGTGGGGGTACATAATCACATAATAATACTTCTGTTTTTTGTTGATTAATTTTATACCCGGATATCCCCCCAAAGATTTCCAGCTGCTCCTAGAGTTTCAGGATTAATTTTTCTGGGGATGACAAGGATAGAAGGATGTCATCAGCAAATCATGAAATTTCATACCTTTTGTCTCCCATGGGTATTCCCTGAATCTCTGGGTGCTGTCTAATTGCCTGAGCCAATGGCTCGAGGTATAGTGCAAACAATAAGGGGATAAAGGGCACCCCCAGTACGTACCCCTCTGAAGGGGGAAAGGGTCTGATAGAGAGCCATGTCATTTAAGATAAGCTTTGGGATTTTTATATATGCTTTGTAGCTGTCGTATTAATTTCTGTGGGAATCCAAAGCAGGAGAGGGTTGCTCATAAAAAGGGCCAGGTAATCCTGTCAAATGCCTTTTCAGCATCTAGTCCAACCAATGCTAGAGGGACAGATCTTTTAGGCACGTATTCTTTGGGGAGATGTGTGCGGTGAACTGCATCATGAGATTGGTAGCTTTTAATGAAGCCTACTTGATTGGGGTCAATCAAAAGGAGCAAGATATTTTCAAGACGATGGGCTAGAATGGACATGTATACTTTGTAATCAAAATTTAGCATTGAAATTGGTCTATAAGACAAAGGGTATCTGGGGTTCTTATCTGGTTTTAAAATTGCAGAGATGACTGCATCTTGCCAAGAGGGCGGGGTGGTCACCTGCTTGCATCTCATGCATGGTTTTCAGTAGAGGTGGTAGTAATTCATCTTGAAATTTTTTATAGAACTCTAATGGATAGCCGGTCCGGTGGCGCTGAGGGTTGTGGTGCTGGACACCACACCTCGCACAAGGCTGGCAACCCGGGTTCAGGTATGGACTCGGGTCGTCAGGGGTCGGTAGGAGGATTGAGTGTCCCAATGGATGCTCTCTTCCTTCGGAGTGGGTTACCAGGGATGCTGTATGCACCCAATGTCCCTGGGGGCCGGTGGGAGCACCTGCTGTCACGGGGCACTGGCGGCTTCAGAAGGGCTGGAGGCAGGGAGGGGAGGACGTTGTTAGGCACTTGGCAGGTGTGCGTCAGCACGCACTTGCCGAGCCGATGTTCTCAGGGAGGGGAGGAAGCACAGAAAACAGAAACCAACCTCAGCGGTCCTAGATGACAGCCGCTCCAGCTGCCCAGTCCAGGAACCACGGGCAGACCCCACTGTGCCAGTGTGCTCCACGAAAAAAAGACGGGAGAAAAGGTAGAAGTCACCCATGGGCACTCTAGGGGAAGACTCAGTGTCGAGGTGGGTAGCATGAGCGAGCCCAAAGGAGTGGAACGATGGGGCGATAGGAGGGGATAAAAAGATAGTAAAAAAAAAAAAAAAAAAGAACTCTAATGGATAACCATCCGGTCCTTAGAATTTCTGTGTTTTACTTTTCTGTAGCACTCTTTCAATCTCTGATAAAGTGATAGGGGCTTTAAGAACCTACACATGGGAGTAAGTCAGTTTTGGAAGTTGCAGTTTATTTAAATAGTTCTCTATCTGACCACTCAGGTTAGGTGGGTCAGCCTTATATAAATTTTGGTAGTATGCTGCCATGATTTGTCTAATTGTCGAAGGGTGATTTTCCAATTTCCCTGTTGTTGAGTTTTGCATGGCTGCAACACAGGTTCTGGCCTTTTGCATTCTAAGCTTATGAGCTAGATTCCTTGCTGCCTTTGACCCCCCACCCCACCCCGTGCGCTGAGACTGTCAAGTAAAATAGTTGCTGGTCAATTTGTTGATCTATATGCTTTTGTATTTTTGTTTTACAAGCAAGAGTTGTGGCTTTACTGTTCTGTCCCCTTGGACATACAAAGCTTGCATTTCTTTTAATTCTGCCTGGAGCCAGGTCATCTGGGACTCCCTTTCCCTATGTTTTTTAGAGGAGCAAGCAATTACCCTCCAGTACCATCTTGAGGGTATCCCACAGCAGCACTGCGAAGACATTCAATGTGGAATTTTCCCTGAGGATACGGGGGACCCTGTCTTTGATTAACTGACAGAACTCCGGATCCCTGAGGTGCATCAGGTTGAGGTGCCAGAATGCTATTTTATTTCTATTTCCAAGATTACATTTTATATATATTGAAGCATGATCTGACAGTGCAGTCATTCCATGCCAGACATCTTGTAATGTCTCTAAATGCTCTGCAGTCATGAATATATAATCAAGTCTTGATGCCTCCCCAGTCCCTGGGGCCATGTAAGTGTACTCTCTTTGAGATGGGAAACAGTGGCATCAGACATCCACTAGCCCCAAGGAAGAGAACGTTCCTCTTATTTTTTTTTATAATTCATATTTTATTAGTTTTTTACTTTAATACATCAAACTTTACATACATATTTAAGCATATAACAACAAAAGAGAGAAGAAAAAAATAAAAGAGAAAGCACAAAACAGAAAAACGTTAACTCTAGGTAACCTTTTACACAAAACACTTATCTAGAAGGTCAGCTGTCCACACCCACAGTCAAGGTGCCCCAGCACACTCCCCCAGCAAACAGTGACCACAACACAAGGAGGGCCGGACCCTCCCATGCCACAGCACCACACCAATGCTGACCACCCCCTGTACAGCGATCCCAAGACACCCGGCCCAGAAGCATTACCAAACAGCGCATGGCACCGAAGGTATGCCACCACCACCATCATGACAATGCAACCCTGTGCCCCATGGCGCCATGCATGATGGCCTCACCGTGATCCCCCCGCAGCAGGTGACACCAGCCACTGATGCTACCGCAGCACACACAATGCCCCCCTGCATGGCCCCCACAGCTGCACAGCAAAGAGGTCGACCTTGCGTAAGTACCCGAGGGACCCCACATGTGATAAGCCCCTCCCTGGATGCCACCCCCAGCAGGACGGCACCCCACACTCCCACGCATGCACACACCCTGTCCCAGCACTGGTCCCACCAGACAGCACAGCAGCCCACTGTGGTGCATGGAGGCATACGCCACACAGGATGCAACACAGGGCACGAACAAATCCCCTACCCAGTCCCAAGGGTACCCCATCACATAGCCACACATAGCAAGGCAACAGATGTCGCTGTCGCGTGTCCAGTGTTGCCATGTACCCACGGCCTAAACACCACCATGGCGCTAGTGAGCTAGCCATGTGGTGCATGCATCATGAACCTGTCTACCGCCAGCATGCAGCTGGAGCACATGTGACAGACAGCAGACCACAGGCACCACCCCAGACACCATTGACAGCATGGAGGGGGACAACAACAGCACCGCCCACAGTGTCACCTGAGGCAGACGTGCAATAGACCTGGAGTCAGGATGCCAGCTGCCAGGGCGCCGTGCCCAGAAGGTGGCTGGCATGGACTGCCACCAATGTCATGCCAGCAGACATGCATGCAGTGGAGGGGTTGGCATGACCGTGCGTACCACAGACACACAAGGGGCACAGTCGCATGGGCCAGGCAAGGCACACACTGCTAGGGGCAACTGGGACACAGCACATGCACTTGAGACCGCTGCACACAGGCATACAGGGCACAACACACATACCACAGACAGGGACCATGGCTCTCACCCACACCAGTGGAGGGGCCCTGGCAGACACACCCATGACCAGGCTGGCACCACCCCCAGGCGCCATGCACACCACTGCAGCAAGGCACCAGTTGCCTGCCAGAGACCACCACAGTTGTAGTATGAAACTTATCTATATTTCAAAAGGTAACAGAATGAACAAGAACTATATACAGTACTTTATACAAAGTAGGGGAGGGGGTACAAGGCTACAACTCGTGGGGGCATGGGGCAAAGGGGAATAGCAAGGAGGGGACAAAGGGGTGTGAGGAACCATCCAGGGAGGGGAAGGAACAGTGCGGGCACCGCAGGCCCTACTAGTGGCCCCTCTCATCTCTGCGCTCTCTGTGGCGCCTTCTGTGCCACCGCCAGTCACACTGCTCCATGCCCTGCAGCAGCTCCTGTGTGGCCCAGGTAACCTGCAGTATCTCCTGAACGTGACGCTCCAGGGTCGTCCAGCATTGTCCACCTAGGACAAGGGAGCAGAGTCAGTACGTGTGACTGGCCAGACCCCTGCAGATCACCCAAAGTGCATGGCACACAGCTGTGGGCTTTACCCCTGTGATGGCATGCAACCACCCACAGTGGGTGTGCCCACATGACCCACCTACCCAGGCTCCCATAGCCATGCAAACCACAGCACACCCCCACCGCCCATGCACTGCACAGCACTAATGTGGCCGTGCAGTGTCATGGCTATGCAGTGCAATGGCAGTGGCACAGTCAGGTGCCCAGTGCATGCACAGCCCACCTGCGACACCCACCCACACATGCAGTCCCACAGGACAGTACAGAGTGCACCGTGGGGCATGCACGGCAGTGGGGCCATGCCCCACCACCACCCCTGCAACCCACCATGCACAGATGTAAGGGGAAACATGGCACTCACCTGCGTCCTGGTCTGCAGGGTGCTGCTGACCCCTGGCACCACCACTGTGCCCTGGCTGCAAGGCCACACCTCCGGTTCCAGCCTGCCATCCCTTCTCATGGGCCAGCTGGGCCCTACAGTGATCCTTTGGGCCTAGAGTGCAAACATGGAGAGGGTAAAATCAGTACAGGCCAGTAACATAGCCCCCTCTTGCTGTGTGCGTGTCCGCAAAGCTCAGCCGTGACACAGTGGCACAGGGTGTACATGAGGCAACCCCCAACACCAGCAACACAGGTATGGCCCCCCCCCCACGGCATGGCCTGATGACCACTGCAATACCAGGACAGACAGATACTGCCAGTGTTGTGAAGGAGCACCTACCTGGTAGTGGTACGGCACCCCGCCAGGCACGTGCCTGCGGTCACCATAGGTGGTCGGGGTCCCACTGATGGAGGTTCCCACAGCAGTGGCAACACTGCTCGGTAGTCCTGCTGCACTCCGTGGCCTCCTCAAGGTCCTCTGCCACCTCCTGCCACACTGCTGTCTGTGGCCTCAGGAGGGGTACCTGGCCAAAGAGGGCACCTGCATGGGGCTCCACTAATGCCACCAGGTTGACCAGCTCAGTTGCCATCCACACGGGTGCTGTGGTGCACAGCGTAGTGCTGTAGCTATTGGCTACAAAATGGCACCCTGTAGAGCATGTGCCCCACGTGCGGAGGCAGTGCAGTAGTGCACTGCCAGTCGCTATCATGCTCACACTGGGACTGCACAATAGGGGTGCAGCCATGCGTATGCAAGGTGCCTAGGGGCAAAGGTCAGCTGCAGGGTCAAGGATCTGTCCACACACAGAGCACCACAGTGCTAGTGGGAAGCCCTGTATGTAGCGTGATAGGGTGCATGTGTGTGATGCCTTGCAGTGGCCTACCGTGTTGTGGCGCCATGGCGCCCACGGTGCACCTTGGCATGAGCGCCCCTCTGAGCATACAGCGCACTTGTGCAACAGGCACAATGGTGGCCGTGCCTTGTACTGCCTCCCGCACACAGCACATCAGCAGCACTGCTAGCATCGGCGTCAGCACAGCGGGCATGCGTGGTGCGGTACTGATTGTGCACATCACAGTGGTGCGCTATAGCCTGAGCACGCTCAACACCATTGCGCAAGGTGCAACAGTGAGATATTCAGCCAGGATATGCAGATCAGCTCATGAGCCATTTCACAGCGCATCCACTTCATTAGCATCCCATTACAGTTGCGCCTGCCCTCTTTTGCATGCGTTGCACTATAAATATGCGACCTGAGGCTGCATAGGCCATGGATCGGTATTGCAGTCCTTTGCGGTAGGTTGCATGCTGTAGGAACATGGGGACAGTGGTCTGGGAGGGCTGTATGGGACTGCACAGTCCAAGGTAACACCTGTCCATCCCCCCAGGCATGAGCATGACTGAGCGAGAGGAAGAGGAGGAGCAGGGAAGGGTGCGAAGGAGGAGGCCCAACTTTACCAGGGCAGAATCTGATGCCCTGTTCCAGGCATACCTTGACAGGGAGCAGCTGCTTAGCAGACAGCGGGAAACACCACAGGCCCATGCTGTGGCATGGGGTGAGGTGGCACGTTGCGTCAACCAGCAGGGCAGCCACCAGTGGTCTGTGCAGGAGTGCAAGAAGAAAGTTGGCATGGACAGGAGGCGGATTAAAGATAAGGTAGCCACCATCAGGGTGGCACGTGCTGCCATCAGTGGGGGCCAGCAGGACGTACCCCACCTGACGCCACAGGAGGAGCAGGTGGCCAGCAGCATGCAGCGTTAGTGCCGTCGAGGGTGTTCCTGGTGGAGGCTTCCAGATGGGTGGCAGCCCATCACTACATGGTAGGTCCGACACTGGCAGTGTGTGGGTGGTAGGGGGGCAGGCCCCAGGGCTAGGCAGAGCCAGTAATGGTACTGTGTTCCATTACAGCTCCTGAGCATCTGCATGGGGCAGCGGTGGTGGGTGTGTCCACCGAGTGGGAGGCCCTGGACACGGTGGAATGCCCATCCACCTCCATAGGTGTCCGAGGGATTGACTGTCTGCAGCTCTGCATGTCTGTCCGGACAGATGCCGATGGTGCGAGTGTGGACATAGCCCTGCCTGTGTCCCAGCATGACACCGCCCTTGGTGTCCAGTGTGCTGGGACATGGATTGGGGCCGGCTCCAGCACTGATGATGACGTGACACACGTCCCGGACAGTGATGTATGTGGGACACAGGATGGTCCCACGGATGGCATCCACCCAGGCGGTTCTGCGGGTAGTGCTGGTGTGACTGCCTGCACAACAGCCCATTCCTAGGCTGCGTCTGCATGCTTCAGTGGGGCAGCACTGGTGTGCGGCCAGGGTAGTGGGGCTGTTGCTGCTGCTGCGGCCGTGCCAGTGTCGCCTGGTGAACAGCAGCCAGAGGGGCAGCAGCAGCAGATGGCCAATGTCAACATGGGGACAGGGGTGGGGGGTGGTGGCAGTGCACCACGTGTGGGCGTACCCTAGAATGGCAGCACTGTGCAGCACCCACTGCCGAGGGGTGCTGGGCAGCAGGGCCAGGAACACCATGGGGGGCAGCATGCTGGACATGCAGATGACACCTTGGACGACCACAGCCATCTTCTCCAGGCCTCAGTAGATCAGCAGATGTGGCTCGTGGCAGCGGTGGATGCACTGAGTGCGGTTTTGCGCCTGGCAGAGGAGCGGCGCAGCAGGGACCACGCCTTGCTCCTGGCAGAGTTGGCCCAGCAGCGGGCAGATGTGACCACTGCCATTGACAGGCAGACCACTGCAATGGTGACTGTCTTGGCTACACTGGCCACCTTGTTGGGTGCCCAGCTGCTGCACACCCTGCAGAGTGCTATGTCCACCCACCCGTTCCCAGCGTTGTTTGATCCCTGCTATGTCGCCGCCGGGTTTGGCTGTGGGCATACCAAGCACGCCTGGTGTGGGCATGTTTGGTGGCCTGCAGACCCCTGCGCGGACACAATTGCATTCACACAGCGTCACCCCTGGGGGCCCATCTGTGCCACCTCATGAGGCCACTGGTCAGCCTGGCATGGCTGGCAGGTCTCGGTGGGGCCGCCCATGCATCCGTGGTGTCTGTGGTACTGTGCTGCATGACTGACCCATCTCCCTTCATGGCCGCTGTCTGCTGCTGCCCTGTGTGCACTGTGGTGTTCTTTGTGCGATGCATGGGTGAGGTGTCCAGCCCTGCACACACATGGTCCCTGTGCACACTCTCCCAGCTGCTGGCCACTGTGGCATGTGAATGATGATGCCTGTGTAGCGCTGTCCACCACTGTGCAGTGGTGCTCAGCGTCTGAGGCACACACAGTGCCAGCCACTGGGCATGGTTGTGTGTGGTCCTGTGTGGGTGTGCCTGTTGGGGTGAGCGTGCCTGTTGCCCTGTGGGCATGTGTTGTGGTGTGTGTGCATGACGTGTGCAGCCCTGCCCATCCCTGCCTTTGTGTGTGGTCCCCCGCCCATTCCCATGCTCCTGACGCCGTCCACCCCTGATGTCCACCCCTGCCTGTCTGTGGGCTGTGCCCTTGCCCTTGGTGGATGCACATGGCCCCGTTGCCTACCTATGTTGTCCAAAGTGCTCCTCTGCGATGGTGTCCCAGTGCTGCTGTGCCATCCGGGCCAGCCAGGGGTCCCTTTTCCCAGGGGGTGACTGCCCTACACCAGCTGGACTGGCGTCTTCATCGTCCCCACCACTGTCTCCCTCCTTGACTTCAACGACTATCCCACAGTCGGTGGCCATGTTGTGCAGGATACAGCAGGCCAGGAATAGCCCGCAGGCCTTTGAGGGGCTGTACTGTAGGGCACTGCCTGACATGTGCAGGCAATGGAACCATGTCTTCAGCAGCCCGAATACCCACTCAATGACATTCCGTGTTGTGGCGTGCGCCTCATTGTACTGTTGCTGCGCTGGGGTCATGGGGTGCTGGTATGGTGTGAGCAGCCAGGGCTGTAGCAGGTAACCACTGTCACCTGTGTGTAGAGGGGAGTTGTTAGCATGGTGGTCTGTGTCACTGTGCCATAGGTCATCATGTCCATTTCCCATGGCACCCCTGACAATGCCCCCCCCACATCTGCACCCATCGTCCAGCGTGCTATGTGTACTCACCTACCAGATGGCCAGTGGGGATGTCCCCACTCTCGAACCTGTGGTATAGTGCAGACTGGTGCCAGATGAAGGCATCGTGTGCTCCTCCAGGGTGCGTGGCACAGACATTGATTATGTGCCCCTTGGCATCGCACACCACCTGGCAGTTGACACTTGGGTAGCCCTTGTAGTTGATGTACGCCGCCCCCTCTGGGACAGGTGGCATGAGGATGCCTACATGGTTGCAATCTGTGGCTCCAAGCATACCAGGCAACCGTGCTACCCTGTGGAACTCCTGTATATGTGCTGTGCGCTCTGCCTGTGTGCTGGGGAAACAGATGTACTCTGCAGCATGTGGCAGCAGTGCACTGAGGAATTGTGTAAGTAGGCATGACGCGGTCAACTGGGTTATGCGTGTCATGTCCCCTGTTGGTCTCTGGAAGGTGCCCGTGGCGAGCAGGCACATGACAGCTGTGACCTTCGTCTCCACAGACAGTGCATGGCTCCGTCGTGTGGGTACCTGCATCTCATCACTGCACAGCTCACAGAGTTGCCTCAGAATCACCCTGTTCAGGCGGTACCGGCCTACGATCTCAGTGTCACTGTACTACTCGAAGGTGGTGCGGGCTCGGTACAGCCTGTTCTGGGCATACAGCTGATGGGCCCTTCCACGGCCGTGCCTCCCTGCTGCCTGCCTTCTCACATCCCTCATTACTGCCTCCATCTGTCCATCTGGAAGGCGGCACTGGCCATGTCCCTGGCTGGTGTCCCCCCCCGGGTGGCTGTCTGCCTGTTCCCCCCGCTGTGTGTTGCTGGCGCTGCCACTGCACCGGGTTCACCTCTGGCTGTTCACCTCTGTGTGTCCTGCCTCTTGCCATTGCCCTCCATCCACTGTAGCACTCTCAGGCTCTCTTGCACACACAGGTGCACACACACACACACACACATTCCTTCTCTCACTGAGGCACACCTCTGGTGGGCTCTGTCCACCTCTTGGCCACACCTGCCCCCTGCTTCCTGTCTTGCCTCCCTGCCACTCTGTCTCTGTATGTCACCTATGGCTCCTCTGTTGCACATTCATCCTGCACTCTCTTGTTCCGTTTTATTTTGGCTTATTTCCACTGTCGCACAACTTCCGCTTGCTCTACTACTGTGCACGTTGCCTACCGATGAATATCGCACTGTGCACATTATTCCTGGTTCCGCCCCCTGCAATTGCGCATGCATTCATTGCTGTTGCACTGTGGCACATTGCATGTTGTGCTGCACGCCACTTCCGCTGAATATCGCGCCATGGCGCATTTCCGCTCTTGTGCTGGCACATCCTATTGTGCATGGCACATCTGCTCTGAATATCCCACCCATACAATACTGATAATATCCCCTTATACCATGTTATGTGTAGAACATCAAATTAGATGTTTGTTATCCAAAAAGGATTCCCACAGATCTAAAAATTTATCTAATCTATAAATATTTAAATAAGAAATTCTTTCATAATTGGCTGTAGTATATACATCCTGTAACCATTCCTTCACTGTCGGCACTTCTGAGTTTAACCAGTGTCTCAATATTATATTTTTTGCTGTAATAAAAGCAGCACATAACCATAATTTCTGATTGCTATTCAGCTGCGTAAGTCCTGAATTAATCCCCAGAACTGCGAATTTGGCTGTACATTTCAAATTGCATTTCATAACTTTTCCACAAGCTAACTGAATACCATCCCAAAACTGAGCAATACTGTAAGGGCGCATGACCATAAAATGTGCGTTAAAGTGCCCTTGTCAGATTTACATCTCCAGCAGGTCTCATCCTGTGAAAAGTCCAAACTGACCAACTTGCTGGGCGTAAGGTGCCATCTATGTACTATCTTATACTGAATGAGTCTACCCTTGGCTTCCCTGCAAGTCCTTAAAGTTGAATTCCATACATTTTCCCATTCTTGTGTAGAGATTAGTTTGCAGTTCTTGTTGCCATTTACTTTGAAGGGACAACATAGGGTCCAATTTAGAGTCCAGTACTAAGTTATATAATTTGTTATGGCCATCTTTTGTCATGCATACCTTATAATAATAATAATAATAATAATAACACCAACTTTATTTTTA
Source organism: Neoceratodus forsteri (assembly GCA_016271365.2). Lineage (NCBI taxonomy): Eukaryota > Metazoa > Chordata > Ceratodontiformes > Ceratodontidae > Neoceratodus > Neoceratodus forsteri. The sequence goes on along the minus strand of JADMNL010000031.1, from coordinate 110,818,473 downwards.
TGGCGTCTTTCAAGGTATCAAGGCGCCTAACAAATTTTAAAATAACATCACAATCCAGACATGGATTGGTGGGAAGAAGCTTTCTGCATTTATTTGTTTTCTAAGAATGTCCCGTATTTGAAGATATTTATGAAATTCAGTACGTGGAATTATGTATTTAGTGACTATTTGTGAGAAGGACATCAGGCTAGCTGTGGCTGGATCAATAATATCCTCTAGGTATGCTGTACCTTTGGATTTCCAAAGAGACCAGTCTTGGCTTTTATTGTCAATCTGCAGAGTATGGTTCCCCCATTAAGGACAATGTGGAGAAGTGCCTGGGTTCCAATCTAGAAGCGAGGCTACTGATTTCCATGCCTTATGTACCTTGTTTAGGATAGGATTAGAATTAAATGATTTGGTAGAGTCAGTGAACAATACAACCCTAGGGTGGCAACCTTTTAATAGTATTTGTTTTACTTGGACCCATATAAGAGAATCACCTTTTTTGTCTAGTCAGAGTGATTTTACACAATGGGTGGCGATGAAGGTGTCATGTCTAATCTTAAAATCAGGTAGGCTGAAACCCCCATTCTTTTTTGCTTGTTGTAATTTCTGCATAGATATACAAGGTGGATTGTTCTCCCATAAAAAGTTTCTAATTATACTGTAAGTTTTATCAAAAAGGTGAGGTGGGATATGAACAGGAAGATGTTGCAACAAGTGATACAATTTTGGAGCTATTAGCATATTAAAGGCTTGAATTTTCCCCCCAAAAGACCAATACATAGTTTTCCATCTTGTAAAATCTGTCTCCATATCTTCTATAAGTTTGGAAAAATTGTCAGTTATAATTTGTGAAAGGTTTTGAGTCACTTTGATAACTAAGAATAATATTCCCTTTGACGCCACCTTAATGTTATTTCTCAAGAAAATAGACTCGTCACCCTCATCCTTTAAAAACAGAACTTCAGACTTGTCGAAGTTTATCTTAAAACCAGATATTACGGAGAAGCCTTGTAAGACACTGAGTAAAGTCGGAACTGGCGACTGGGAATTTGTGATAGAAAGAACTATATCGTTAGCATAGACAGAAATCTTCTGTTGGGTACCAATTTTAACTCCCATAATCGATTTATCTGTCCTAATTTTGATTAGGAGTGGTTCCAACGCTAATACAAATAATAAGGGCGATAGAGGGCAACTTTGTCTTGTACCCCTGTGACTTTAAAATTTGTCTGAGGACATTCCATTTACTTTAACTCTTGCATATATTTTGGAGTACAGAATGTTGACCCAGTTACAAAAGAAATCATCTAGATTAAATTTGTGCAAGATAAAAGTAAGGTAGTTCCAGTCTATTCTATTAAAAGCCTTATTGGCATAAAGTGACAGGAGAACTGGTGATCATGAGTTGTCTTTAGCTACATGCATAACATGTAAAAGTTTCTTGAATAAATATGAGCTATGCGGCTGCCTACCTTGGATAAAGCCTACCTGGTCCGAGTGTACCAATTTCTGAATTACAAAATTGAGTCTATTTGCCATAACTTTGGTTAGAATTTTGCAGTCTACGTTAATTAAACATATTGGCCTATAATTTTCACAATGTAATGGATCTTTGTTTTTTTTTGGTAGGACAATTATCATTGCTTCACACATAGATGGGGGTAATATTTTTGTAGATGCAGAAGATTCGTATACCCTTAATAGAATTGGAGCTAGATGCCTAGTAGAGGCCTTGTAAAATTCCCCTGTTAGACCATCTGGACCTGGCGCTTTCACTGTAGGGAGAGAGAGTTCATTGCTTTAAGAATCTCTAGTTGTGTGAAGGGTCTATTTAGCTGGTCTCTATCCTGCTTGGATACTGAAGGAATTGAAATATTTTTTAAGAACTGTTCCCTCATTTGTTGACTAGCTTGCCCTTCTGACTGATATAGTGTTTCATAGAAAGTACAAAATTCACCCAGAATTTGCTTTGTCTTTGTGACTACTTGTTTGTCTTGTCTGCTTTTAATGGAAGAAACTTCTGTAGCTTCTGATATCCTTTTTATGTTTGCTTGCACGCATGTGCAAGAAACATAGTGCCATCATCCAAGTTTTCCAGAAGTGTGTCAGCCTCTTCCAGTTCAGTCAGTGTATTTGAAGGCGCGGTTGCAGTGCGCCAATCACTGCTCCAGCTGTCTATGACAGCAGGAAAATGCAGTGGCATACAGTTGAAAGGGAGAGCTCCGTTTCAGTGAGCAGAGCTCCCCCCTCAACACGCACGCACATTGCATGCTGATGCACGCCCCCCGTACTGTATAGCTGATGGGGGACTAACCCCCAACAGCTTTACAGCTGCCACACTGGGAGCCCACCCCAGCGTGATAGCCCGTCACGACGGGGTGCTCTAATCCCCTGTCGGCTGCAACCCCCCAACAGTTTTACAGGCTGCTACGCTGGGAGCCCACCCCAGCATGGCGCAAGTCCCAGAGTGGCTGATGGGGTGCCCAATCCCGCCGGCTCCAGCCTCCAAAACAGTCTTACAACTGCCACACTGGGAGCCCACCCCAGCATGGCACTAGCCCGTATGGCCAACAGGGTGCCTAATCCCCAGTCGGCTCTAGCACCCCACAAACAGCCTTTCCAGCTGCCACACTGGGAGCCCATCCCAGCGTAGCCAAGCGTCCCGCGTCGTCTTCCTAATTAAAAAAAACCTGTAAATTTGAAACGGAACTGTAAATTTGAGCAGGTTACTATTATCTCCTGCCCTCATCGCCCCCCCCACTCACTGCACCCCTGCCTCCCCACATCCACGATTCGGTGGACCGGGAACACGCCTGCACTCTTCAAAGCCGACTTAACTGGAGGAAATGTCGCAAGCTGTATAATGTTATAGAAAGGTTTTTTTCAACTTTGCAGCATATCTCGGGCATTTTTTGGAATTTTTGCACCGAATTTTCAACATGGGGTTTTTGGGACCCCTTCTCATGAATGATGTCACTGTCATGGTGTTACTCAGGCCAGAAGGGTGATTTCGCAGCCACTGCACGAAATCACCTTTCAGACTGATTAACGAAACAACACTGCCACTGTTCATAAGGTGGGCTCTGAAAAAGCCTATTTTGAAAATTTGGTGAAAATTCTATAATGACTGCTTTTTACTAGCGCATGGCTATGCAGTTCCTACGCTAGCCTGTAAGTTCACAAATTTTCAATATTTTCACTCCAGAATTTCAACATTGCCATTTTACCACACCTTCTTATGAGTAGTACAGCTGTCATTTTTCACATCCCACCCAAAACGTGTTTCCGCCCATTTAGCGCACAATGGTGCAGTCGGTGTGCAAAATCAATGTACAGGACAAAATAAGAAAATCACAGTGACACTGTTCATGAGCAGAGGTCTTAAAATGGCTATGTTGAAAATTTGGTGAAACAATTCCTAAAAATGACTTTTACGAGCGTGCATTACGCAGTTCCTACACACGCTCGTAAGTTCGCGAATTTTCAATATTTTCACTCTAAATTTTCAACATTGCCATTTTACAACACCTCCTTATGAGCAGTACAGCTGTCATTTTTCACATCTCACCCAAAATGTGTTTCCGCCCATTTAGCGCACAATGGCGCAGTCGGTGTGCGAAATTAATGTATGGGACACATTAAGAAAATCACAGTGACACTGTTCATGAGCAGAGGTCTTAAAATGGCTATGTTGAAAATTTGGTGAAAAAATTCCTAAAAATGACTGTTTTACGAGCATGCGTTGCAGAGTTCCTATGCACGCTCATAAGTTCGCGAATTTTCAATATTTTCACTCCAAATTTTCAACATTGCCATTTTACCACACCTCCTTATGAGCAGTACAGATGTCATTTTTCACATCTCACCCAAAATGTGTTTCCGTCCATGTAGTGCACAATGGTGCAGTCGGTGTGCGAAATCAATGTGTGGGACATGTTAAGAAAATCATAGTGGCACTGGTCATGAGCAGAGGTGTTAAAATGGCTATGTTGAAAATGTGGTGAAAAAATTCCCAAAAATGACTGTTTTAGGAGCGCACATTGAGCAGTTCCTACGCACGCTGGCAAGTTTGCGAATTTGTAATATTTGCACTCCAGATTTTCAACAGTGCCATTTTACCGCACTTTTATATGAGCAGTACAGCTACCATTTTTCACATCTCGCCCAAAATGTGTTTCCGCACATGTAGCGCACAATGGTACAGTCGGTGTGCGAAAACAATGTTTGGGACAGATTAAAAAAATCACAGTGACACTGGTCATGAGCAGAGGTCTTAAAATGGCTATGTTGAAAATTTGGTGACAAAACTCAATAAAGTGACTGTTACGAGTGAGCATTGCACAGTTTCCACGCACCCTCGTAAGTTCATGAATTTGTAATATTTTCAGTCCAGATTTTCACCAGTGGCATTTTGCCACACCTCCTTATGAACAGTACAGCTGTCATTTTCAAAACATGGCCGAAATGTGTTTTCACACTTTCAGCACAGAAATGCGTGGTCGCTGTGGGAAGTCATTGTTTGGGACAGATAAAGAAAATCATACTGACACTGTTCATGATCGGAGGTCCCAAAATGCCAGTGTTAACAATCTGCTGTAAAACAATCCACAAACTAGTTACATTACGGGTGTGCGTTGCACAGTTTCTATGCACGCTCGTGACTTCATCAGTTTTTTTAAGATTTTCACAGCAGATTTTCAACATTGACATTTTTTACACCTCCCCATGAACAGTACTGCTGTCATTTTTCACATCCTGTTCAGAATGTGTTTTTGCACCTGTGGTGCCAAATGCCATAGTCTCTGTGCAAAAGCAGTTTTCAGCTAACAAACTGACATTGCCACTGTTCATGAGGTGGGGGTCACAAAAAAACATGTTGAAAATTTGGAGTGAAAATACCAACAAATGCCTGAGGCATTAGGGTTTCCAACCATAACACTCCACCCTGTAGAGAATGACAGGCATCAGGGGTGTGACTTGGGATTCTTGCCTGTCATGCTCATACCATTCCACTCCCACCCACACCCTGCAGCCAGTGAGAGGCATCAAGGTGTGCCTCGGACTCCTTGGGCCCAAACTTCACCCCACTCTCCTATACTGCACCCATCTCACCATATTTCCTGATGGAATGGGGTGCGCATAAGGGCCAAAGACCCCAAGGCACACCATGACACATGTCAGTGTCTGCAGGGTAGGGTGTGGTGAAATGGCATGGTCGTTATGCCTGATGACCCAAAGGCACACCACAATGCCTGTCACTCTCTGCAGGGTGGTGGTGGGGTTGGCTTCAGCTCAATACTTCACTGTCATTCCTATTATGCAGCTCTGTAACTTCTACACTACCAATGCCAATGCCAGCAAGCAAACATTCGGCATTGACAAATGCTTGTTAATTTGTGTGCTAGTAATTTACCCTGAGATTCTCCTGCCTCTCAACATGCCTGTCTTAATCTAAAAAGAGCATATTCAGCTTTTTGGCTTAGTATTTTATTAACGTCATATTTTAACGTGAGGATGTCTCTGCACAGAAGGGGAAATTTTCACCCCTGTAGATTTAAACAATGCCTCTTTTTGATTCAGATTTTGTTCTAGGTCTTTTAATTCAGCCTCCCTGACTTTTTATGTTGGCTCACGCATGCACAGCCAACATATTGCGGTAGTAGCAGATTTAGAGGCGCGGTCACTGTTGGACGAATGCAGGGCACGCATCAGTAGGTGCGTCCCTCATTCCCCAATAAGCCTGCATGCCAGCGCCACACCATGCATACATAATGTGGCGAGCACATCTAAGTAAAGGTCCGCTGCAATGCGAGCAAAGCTCGTCATACACAGCGGACCTCCTGACTTTCTTTCCCTGGTGAGGAAAAAACCTTTAATGTGACAGCACACTACCTGCCATAATGCCGACTCCAGGGGTGCCCAATCCCCCTGTCGGCATGCCCTGCCCCAATGTATGTCCTGACAGGGAGCCCACTCCCCATTGTCATAATGCACCCCCCATTTGTTATGTGCCATGGGGGGGGCCCAATCCCCCTCGTCTCTTGCGCCCCCACTTTCGTTGTGTGCCAACTCGGTGCCCAATCCCCCTCTCGCTACAGAGCACCCCTAAAAAACACTTAGGTGACATGCTGGGAGCCCACCCCAGCGCCAAATCTCCAGAAAAATAAAACTGGCCCCATGTGTTTTTTCTTTTAACCCTGTGAAAAGAAAATGGTCCTCGCTGTCTCCCTGCCCTCCCTCCCTCCCTCCCTCCATAGCCCGCGCCCACCCTCTGCGCACCCTGCCTTCCACACCCCCCACCCCATACTTACCTCCGGAGTCTGGTACGACGATTTTCAGTGGACTGGGAACACGTCTGCACTCTTCAAAGCCGACTGCGAACTGAAGAAATGCCAGTAAGCTGTAAAATGGCATAAATAGGGTTTTTTCAACTTTAGTGCATATCTCGGGCATTTTTTGGGATTTTTGCACCAAATTTTCAACATAGGGTTATTGGGACCCCTCCTCATGAATTCATTCACTGTCATGGTGTTATTCAGTCCCAAAAGGTGATTTCACGGTCACTGCGTGAATCACCCTTCAGACAGAGTAACAAAACAACAGTGCCACTGTTCATGAGGGGCTCTCAAAAAGCCTATGTTGCAAATTTGGTGAAAAAAATCCCCAAAATGACTGTTTTACAACCATGCGTTGCGCTGTTTCCACGCACGCTTGTAACTTCATGAATTTGTAATATTTTCACTCCAGATTTTCAAAATTGGCATTTTTCCACACCTCCTAATGAACAGTATAGCTGTCATTTTACATATCCTGGCCAAAATGTGTTTTCGCATGTCTGGTGCAGAATAACAAGATCGCTGTGCTAAATCAGTTTTCGGGACAATTTGAGGAAATAACGGTGATGCTGTGCATGAGCAGAGGTCCTAAAATGCCTATGTTGAAAATTTGGTGCCGAAAGTCCATAAAATGACTGTGTTACAAGTGTGTATTGCGCAGTTTCCACGCACCTTGTGATTTTGCAAATTTGCAATATTTCCATGCCAGATTTTCAAAACTGGTATTTTTTCACACCTCCTTATGAACAGTACAGCTGTCATTTTTCACATCCTGCCCAAAATGTGTTTCTGCACCTGTGGTGCACAATGGCATGGTCACTGTGGGAAATCAACTTTTGGGACAGATTAACAAAATCACAGCACCACTGTTCATGAGGGGAGGTTCCAAAATGCCTATGTTAAAAATGTGGCTAACAAATTTCCAAAAATAATTGGGTTACAGACGTGTGTTGCGCAGTTTCGATGCATGCTCATGACTTCACCAATTTTCCAGATTTTCACTCCAGATTTTAAGCTGTCGGTTAACTAGGATCTGCAGCTTATCTGTTAGGTAGGAAAATGGGCAGACTAGGTGGGCCAAGCGGTCCTTATCTGCCGTCAAATTCTATGTTTCTATTTTCAACGCTGCCATTTTTTTACGCCTCCTCATGAACAATACAGTTATCATTTTCTACATCCTGCCTAAAATGTGTTTTCATCCCTGTGTCGCCAAATGGCATAGCTGCTGTGCAAAATCACCTTTCAGCTAACAAACTGATTGTGCCGCTTTTCTTGAGGTGGGCTCACAAAAAGCCCATGTTGAAAATTTGGAGTGAAAATACCAACACACACCTATGGTGTTAGGGTTTCCAACTGTAGCACCCCACCATGTAGAGACTGACAGGCGTCAGGTGTGTGACTTGGGATCATCGGCTGTAATGCTCATGCCATTCCACCCCCACCCTGCAGCCAGTGACAGGCATTGTGGTGTGCCTTGCACTGTTCGGCCACAAAGTTCACCCCATTCTCCTATACTGCACTCACCTCAGCATATTTCCTTATGGAATGGGGTAAGTATAATGCCCAAAGACCCCAAAGCACACCACAACACTTGTCAGTGTCTACAGGGCAGGGTGAGGTACAATGACATGAGCATTATAGCTGACGACCCAAAGGCACACACCAATGCCTGTCGCTCTCTACAGGGTGTGGGTGGGGTTGGCATCACTTCAATACTTCACTGCCATTCCTATTATGCGTCTAACTCCGGCACTACCAATGCCAATGCCAGTGAGACAACATTCGGCATTGACAAATGCTTGTTTTTGTGAGAGGAATATGAGATTATGCACCGTCTAATAAAGGCCTTAAAGGCATCCCACAAGGTTCGTACTGAAACTTCGTTGTTGTCATTGATTTCAAAAAGCATTTTTATCTCATTAGAGAGCCAATCTGGAAAGTCCTCATACCTCAGTAAACTGCAACTGAATTTCCAACTTTTTTCTGAAGGCAGTGAGTGATCTAACGTGAGGCCCATAGTGACTGTTGCATGATCTGATATGATTATATTCCCTATCTGACTAAATGTAAGACTTCCAAAAGTGATTTTGCTATAAAAATGTAATATAATCTACTATGGGAACCATGTCTATTGGAAAAGAAAGTGCAGTCTCGAACCTTTGGGTGAATAATTCTCCACATGTCAGTAAGACCAAATTCTTCACAGAATGCAGTCAAGGCTTTAGATGCATTTGAATGGTCCATTGGGTTTGCATAGGTACTGTCCATGAATACATCTGCCACGGTGTTCATATCTCCTGCCAAGATTAGTTCCCAAGTTGCATCCTTGTTAATTTTATCTGCTAGAGCAGCATAGAAAGTGGAGTGATTGCAGCTGGGTGCTTATACATTGACTAAAGGAATACTTTTCCCCTCAAGCCTGATGTTGAGTATTAGGAACCTGCCCTCAGTATCCACAGTGCTAGACTCCACCGCTATGTTCAGTTTTTTGGGAAACAGTATACACCCACCTTATTCTTGGAGTTATAAGAGCTGCCATATACTGTGCCCACCCAGGACTTTTTAAGTTTAGCTGTTTCTTCCAGGGTGAGATGAGTGTCTTGCAAAAAGGCAATATTGGCCTGCAAAGATTTTAGGTGAGACAGGATTTTAGTGTGTTTCATAGGGTCATTACAACCCTGTATATTCCATGAAACAATTCTAATGTTATTAATGTTGGAGCCCATTATCCACAGTGAAGGAATGCAAACAGTTTTAAATATAGAGTTATTGACCAACTAAGTCTCTCTAACAGAGCAAGAAAAAAACACCACAGATATCAATAAATGTAACAGTACTGTATACACTTCTACAAAAAGCTATTAACAATAAATTATTAGAACTTAGTCTCTAAACTAATTAACGTTTATATCAAGAGGTAATGTAATGTAGAGGTAAAAGATATGTTTATAAACACAAACGTTTTCTAAGATTAGAGCAGCATCTAATATACTGTTGCGTCTTTTCTAATACTAGTGTTTTAGTTAGCTGTGACCCAAAGGGAATGAACACACTGGTATCCCTGGATTATTTGAACAATCGCCACACAGCATACAGTAGCAAAATACCAAAATGTGAAAAATGATGAAGTAGAAGACTGGAAAGAAGAGAGAGGGTAACGGAAAGTGTTGAGAGCCATCTGCCATGGCAAAAGTTGTCTATTGTGACCTATCAAACATAAACTTATTTTATACATGCATATGAGACTCCAGGTGTAACAAATACCTATATATTATCAGCCTGTTTTATTTAGTGTCGAAGAATGGCCACTCAGAATTCCCAAAAGTATGTGAAAATAATAAATTGAAACACAGCAGACATACCATGATATTAATAAATTTGTGCATGTTGCCTGAGCTTGTTCTTATATGAGCAACCAGCCCACCAGTGGCACCAGATCCCATAATTCAGTACGCTGTGAGATTCATTTATTTCTATAAATCACTATACAGCTCCTGTCAAATTAATAATTAAGCAGAGGAAATATCAGAACAGTACGCGGTTGCATAACAATGTAGCCACGATAAACCATGCCTCCTCATCTTGCATAAAGCATAGTAAAGCTGTGGATAGAACTAGTCAATAATTAACAAGCTTTCTACTAGTATTAGGGGAACTGTGCGATAGGCCTGAAAGTAGTTTTGAACCCAGGACGCACTAATAAAGCTTTCTTAGAATTTAACTAAGATATTTCCCTTTGGCATATTGCTCTGCTATGAAGGTATGTCTCTGTACTATGTTCCAGTGCAAAAGAGAAAGTAAATTAATGGATAGATAAATAAAAGAAAAAAAGGAAAAGAAAATAAATTCTGGAATACCCATAATAACACTGGCTTATTTATTTTTAGAAAGTAATGTATTTTAAGAGATTGTCCGAGGCCTATAGCCTAATGTATTTGTTACCACTGTGTCCCATATATGTTACCGATGTAAAGGAGAGGATACAGATCCACTCAGATAAAACAATTCTATTAAGTAAAACATGAGCAGATTCTGCCCAGCATGATACACCTTATTTATAGCTGTTCACGGAGCCATAAAATGACATAAAATCACTATATATACACTTTTTTTAAGTAAGCCAGAGATGTTGTTAAGACCTAACAATAGTTCTATAAATTAGGCATGCAATGTCCTGATCAGCATTACTCCTTAAAAAAAAAAGAGCTAGCAAGTTAGGCAAAAGATATGCTATTATACTGGCCATGAATATAATTATTTTTATTCTGACAACTGACTGTGATGACAATAAATATAGAGCCAATGGAATTGTTTTTAACAGAATAAATAAATCAGAGGAGCGCTGTCTCTTTAAGAGAACACCAGCTAGCCTTCACAAATGATTTCTGTCTTATGACCATTGCTTACACAAGAAATGAAGCGTGATGTCCTTTGACCCTGTAATCCGATTCTATATGGGGAGGAATTCAGGCTGGAGTCATTTTTACCACTTGGGCAGGATTCTCAAAGCTATCAGGACCTAAGTCCCACTCCGGAACTGCTGTTGCGGACTGAAATCGTCCCGCAGTGGTTGCGATTCACAACCACAGCAGTTCTTGGGAGGTGTATTCTGACTGCTCCCACCAGCCATAGCACAGAATCCGCGCTGCGGCGATCTCCCTAGTTGACACCACCATGAGCAGCCGTAAACGTGGGAGCCAGTTGTATTCCGCCCACCTTTGTGAATACCACCTGCCATGGACTCCTGCAGCTCAGTGTAAGTACCCTTTGGTGCTGATGTTTCACTGCAGCTGTGGGACTTTTGCGATCTTTGAGAGTCCTGCCCCTTGAACATATTGGGAAGAAGAAGTAGGAGAGCCAGGCATTTTGGAAGTCTTAATTAATCCACCAGCATGGGAAGCAAATCTGAGCAAAGCCATCTGTTCTTTAGATCTGACTTTGAAACCTTTTTTGGCAGCTGACGAGGAGAAAAAGGTAGAGTGGCCTTGGGTGTAATTTTGATATGATTTGCTAGGCATTTTGGCTCTGCAAAGTACACTGCTTATGGGGGCATATTTCTGCTTGTTTTTATTGGATTTAACTACAGAAGCATATTGGAATGGTGTACAGTCCTTTATTTATTTACTGGCCACTTGAGTAGATCAGTTCTTGGTGGAAGGAGGGGACACATATTTGTCTTGAGAGGGAGAAGCTTGCATAGCTGGTTGTAAAGGATGCGTGTGTGCTGCATTGGCACGTGCTGAACCCCTTGCCTGAGGTTATCCATGTCCAGCCACCATTGAAATGCTTGTAAGAATATTTGTGTGATGGGCACAAGCTTTGATAGTGAATCTCTTTCTTTTCTTTTTTTTTTTCCATACATACTTTATGGTCTTTTTTTGATTTTTATTTACTGCCCTTCCTCCCCCAGGGCCACGGCTTACACATGTGTGTATGTGTGTGGAGGCGCACATGCATGCCAGGATCTGGTGGCCCCTTCTACCCCTTCCCAGACTTGCATCACTGCTCCTAACCTATTGCACTGCCCACTGGACCACCATCTGGTGTGAGCGGGACTATGTTGGATCGGGCATTCACCCCTATGGAAGGGAGAGCCATAGCTCAATCCTGTTCCAACCCCTCCCCCCGAGCCAGCACCCCATGAACTGAGGTCATTCCCAAATCCAGGTCACCGTTGTGGCACGAGGTAAGGCACCAGCGCCTCAGCCCTCTGAGCCAAAGGGCCAGCATAAATCTCTTCTGATGCCAGTGCAGTTTGAGATGATACCGGATATCTCATTTGGAACCTTGCCCTGACACTGTTGCCGTTGAGGCTGCCATATGGCTCAACAGCTGTAGGAAGTGCCTTGCTGGCCTTAGGCTTTGAAGCTTGAAGGTACTTGCTAGCTGCACCAGATTGTCTGCCCTTGTCTGGGGCAGAAAAGCCTTTCCTGTCACTGAATTCAGCTTAGTTCTTATGAATTCCAGGAGCTGCACTGTCTGTAGCACTGGCTTTTTCAGGTTGACTAGGAACCCCAGTGACTGTAGTAGCACCTGTGTAAGTGCCAGAGACTCCCTTACCTGTTGAGGGGATTGCCCTATGACTCGCCAGTTGTTCAGATAAGGGAAGACTACCACTCCTTGCCTCCTGAGGTGTGCCATGACCACAGCCAAGCATTTTGTGAACATGCTTTGAGCAGAAGTAAGCCCAAAAGGCATTGCCTTGAACTGGTAATGGCCTGATGGCAGTCTGAATCTTAGGAATTTTCTGTGGGACTGCCTTATGGGGATGTGGAAATATGCATCCTTTAAGTCTAGAGATGCCTACCAGTCCCCTTGTCTTAAGGTCAGAGGGATTGTTGTCAGGGTCACCATCTTGAACTTTGGCTTTACTAGATGCCTGTTCAGGTGCTTGAGATCCAGTATGGGTCACACCACTTCCCTGTTTTCCTTATTGTGAGGAAGTACCTTGAATAGAGTCCTTTCCCTCTCTGTGCTAGAGGAACTGGTTCTAGTGCTCCTAGGGATAGGAGATTTAATACTTACCCTTCCAGTAACACTGTTTCTGATGGGGACGAAGGTCTGAAGACCCTCGCTCTAAACTTTGGCATGAGCTTGAAGCTGAGAGCCAGACCTTGGCCCACTACCTCCAGGACCCATCTGTTTGTAGTGATGATTTGCCATTCCGTGAGGTAGTGGGCCAACCTGATCCCTACCGGGGTTGGAGAGGTGACCCAAACAGACACCTAATGGTGTCTGCTTGGTTTGGGATGCTGTCTGAGTGCGGGACTAGTTCGATAGCCATCTTTCCACCCCTGTCTCTGAAGTAACCTCTCTGCTCTTGATATTGAGGATAAGCTTGAGGCCGAAAGAATGGCCTATAGTGTCCCCTGCCTCTCCCTCCCCGGGATTGTTGCTTTTGAGGAGTAGCTGCCTTTTCTTTAGCAGCAGCACTGTTATATGCTGTCTTGTACTCATCCAATTTCTGTATGTAAGCCTCTGTCTGTTCCCCAAACAGAGAGGTAGGCTCACATTGGAAGTCCAAAGCCTCATACTGAGTGTCCTGGGTCAAGTTAGTAGTCCTGAGCCAAGCAAACCTCCTAATTGACACAGAAGAGGCCATTTGTCTGGCTGCAGTGTCGTTGTTGTCCACAGCCAGCCTAAACTGGGCTTTCAAAGCTTTTATACCCCTTTTTGTAGCCTCCTGCAAATCAGCTGCCATAGGGGCTAGGACAGATTTTGTGATTTCCAACACAGTATTCCACAGACCTCTCTGATATCTTGCAACAGGCGATGTATGAAGCTTGCCCAATGATCAGAGAAGATCCCAAGTACACCTTTTTTGCAATGGAATCCATCTTTCTGGAATCTTTGTCTGGAGGGTGAGATGCCAAGGGTATGCCTGCCTTATCACAGGCTGCTGCCTGCACCACTCCCCCATGATGTCAGTGTCCAGACAGGAACTCTATTCCACCCCTAGCCACCCAGTACTTCTTATCAGTGTTCCCATTGAAGCTGCAGATCTGGGGGTGCACTGCACCCTCTCCAAAAAGTTTCAGGGGTACAAAATAAATTGTAAGGGTTCATTCTACCATTTGTACAACATTTTTGTGGGGTACATATACTTCAAACAGAATTATGGGAGTACATTGTACCCCCTTCACACAAAAATGTACTTGAATTTCATAATTTGTACTTGAATCAAGTACAGATGGGGGTTAATGGGAACACTGCTTCTTATCCACCTTTGTCAACTGGTGGCACAGAAGTGGGGGTCTGCAGGACCTTGGTAATCTGCTTTTTAAAGGATTTATGGATGTGTAGTAATTTTTTTAGAGACTGGGACATCTATCATTTCCATGTAGCCCTGTTCCTCCTCCTCATAGGTTGACTCTTGAGTAGGGAGGTCCAGGGATTAAGCTACTTGCTTAATAAGAGCAAAATGGGAGGTATAGTCCTCAGTCCCTTTGTCAGGGGAATCAGGATGTAGAGGATCTGGAGAACTATCCAGTTTAATCAGTTCCCTGTAATCCTCATCATCATCAGCATCCTTGTCCTCACTCCTCATCCTCACCAAAAGGCTCCACTTCGTGTTCCAAGGAACCAGGAACCGAAGTAGTGCCAGAGGTAGGTAAACACAGCCTCTTCTCAACTGGAACTGGGGTACTCAGTTGAAGCACCTGAATAATTCTGATAGCGTTCGCTATCTCTCTTGAGTGATCAGATCTGATGCTGTCTTTGGTTGCGGTTCAACTGCTGTATGCTTTTCCTTCTTTTTTCCCTTTCCTGTGGTTGCTGGGTTAGCAGCAGTATCAGCAGGATGTTTTTTAGAAGAGGAACCATCGCCCTTGTCAGAGGGCTGTTCCTCCAGTTCTTTTAGGGTGGTAGCCAGTTTGTCTGTAGCTGGGTCAGCAGCCTTCTCATCTTCTGCAGCCATTTAAGTTGCTTCTCAGGCATCAACTGAGGGAAGTTCTTACAAATTTCACATTCCTCCTTGAGGTGGTCAAACCCCAAAGAAAAAAACACAAATTAAATAAGGATCTGCTTTAGCGAATGATTCCCCTGTACAATGCTGGAAACCTGTGCGGCCTGTTAATTTCTCGATCTGTGACTATTATTGGTCGGTTAAAACCGATGAACTGAGAAGTAACATGGTAAATTTTTAAATATTTAGTAAATAAATATATCGCCTTACCAGATGGTAGAAAGAACTGAGTTAAATCTCAGAAACTAGAATAAAGTAAACAGTATCTGTTCCTCCCCGGTTAGAAGAACCAAAAGGAACCCAAAAAACTCACCAAAATTCACTCTAATCTAGACTAAGTCTACCTGTGAACCAAGGACAGTGCTTCAAAAATCAAAATAACTAAATGGACTTTGATAAACCGACACAAAATTCTTCAAGAAAGTGAAGGAGAGCTCTCTGGAGACGTCTTACTGAGGCAAGTGGAGTAAAGAATCTAACGGTTGCAGGAAGTGCAACCAGGGATAGTGGTTTGAAAACCGAGCTACAGCCTAACAGTCCACTATTAGCATAGATTCTATTAACCATTTCGGTTCCAGGGCAGTCCTATGATGAGACCATACTGCATTTGTTAGAATACAGTAAGACTTCCTGGGACTTGAAAGAGCAAGACTAAAGAACAGAAATGAACTATTAAGACTGAAGACTAGACAGCCAGAAAATGATGATAAAAATACATTTGTCTTAGAATATAATTGTATTTTTTCAAGAATAAAAAATATATTGCTTTGTAATTGGAATCTCTTGGAACTCAATCATACACCAAATGCCTTTATCACTACCCCATGAATGACATTTAGTAAGGGGCAGAATATTGGTGATTTTCTTTGTCATAGTCATCACTTTAAGGAAAGACAGGGACCCACCACATGAGTAATAGCGAAACCAATTGGCTGCTATTTCTGTGGACACTGCACTGCCTATAAACATGTGGTACAGACCAAGCAATTTTATCATCTCCATAGTAATCAGGCAGTGGAAATAAGAGAATGTGTTAATTGTACTATGAACTATGTTGTTTCTGTAGCCCAGCATGACTGTAACAAATTATATGTGGGAAGAACCAACAGGATGGCCAAGGAATATTTTTTTGGAGCACTTAAGAGATATCCATAATAATAATATGGATTCTGCTTTGGCAGTGCATTATAAGCAATACCATGAAAGTGATCCAGAAAATCTAAGAGTCACTATTATTGAACATATTATACCACTTCTGAGAAAAGGCACTAGGAAACAGATCCCATTGCAAAAAGAGTCCAGATGATTTTAGTTTGAACACCATGATACCTAATGGTCTAAACAGAGAATTGGACCTTAGCGTGTACCTGTAATGCTTAAAGTGTGTACCTGTAATGCTTGATTGCTAATTTCCTGTACTATATGAACCCTTTTATAAATGGTGTTATATATCATTGGAATGTACTCGTTCTAGTGTAATCCTTTATTCTTTGCCTGAACCGGTTATTTTACACTTCAGTTTTCTATTTTTCTACTTTCTGATTTTTTTCTCTCCCCCCCCCCACACCCATCCTTTCCCTTTTTTCCCCCTACTTTCTCAACCTCAAAATATTGATAATAAGTTATAATTCTGTGGAATCACTTGTTGCAGATCAAGAAAAATTTTAATTTATGAAATAACAGAATGTAAAGACCAACAGTCTCTGTTTATTGGGGTATATATCTTTCTTGTGTAATGTGCCTTGATTCCCAGTTTATAGTATATAGGGCAACAAATCAGTACGAGTTTCTACTTTAATGTCTTTTTCTATGTATCGCTTTTTGACTGTTACAAAAGTCATATCTTTTTTGTATGCTGTATTGTAGTTGGTCACACAGTGTTTGAATGTAGTGATGTTACATCTTTGTTCACTATATAAGGTGGGGCTGGATAAGGGTGACTCCATGCCTCTGATAAAGAGGGATTGTTCCCACGGGGAATTCTGCAGATGTAATTTAAATAAATGTTTTATGCACCTTGACTCGAGTTTGATCGCTGTATTTTTTGTTCTCATATCAGCACATGCAGGCAGTATAGCTTAGTGGTTAAAGGCACTGCACTGCAAACCAGAGGACCTGAAGACCTTGATTTGAATCTTATCAACTCCCACTTGTATATGGGGTAGTATCCTGAGCAAGTCACTTAACTTTGTAATAGTGCCTAAAAATAGGCATTCTTATGCCTAGTGCACCCACCCGGTTACCAAAAGCAAATAAAAAAAAAGGCAAATAATAGTAAATGGAGTCCACTCTGAAGAAAGGCAGGTTACTAGCAGGGTACTGCAGGGTTCAGTACTGGGACCAGTCCTTTATATATGACATTGCATAGGAACTGGAAGGAAAAGTATATCTCTTTGCAGACAACACAATGATCTGCAACAGGGTTGATACACAAGGTGGGATGGAAAAGATGAGAAGAGACCTGGCAAAGTTGGAGGAATGGTCAAGTAAATGGCAGCTTAGGTGCAATGCTAAGAAGTGCAAAGTAATGCACATGGGAAACAAAAACCCAAGGGAAGAGTACACAATGGGGGGTGAGATACTAGCAACAACAAAAATGGAAAGGGACCAGGGGGTAGTCATATCAGATGACCTAAAGGTGGGTGAGCAATGTGAGAAGGCCAGTGAGGAGGGCTAGGGGGATACTGGGATGCATAGGGAGAGGCATCACCAGTAGAAAACAGGAAGTTGTTATCCCTCTGTACAGACAGTTGATGAGACCCTATCTGGAGTACTGTGTGCAGTTCTGGAGACCCCATCTTTGCAAGGACATGGACAGGATGGAGGTTGTCCAGAGAAGGGCACCTAAAATGGTGCAGGGTCTGCACCAGAAGCTATATGACAAGAAACTAAAGGAGCTTAATATTTATACCCTCAAAGAAAGGAGGGAGAAGGGCAACATGATAGAAACGTTCAAGTACCTCATAGGAATCAACAAAGTCCAAGAGGGTAGCATCTTTTAGAAAAAGATATGTGCAAGAACAAGGGGCACAATTTGAAGACAGAGGGGGAGATGGCTCAGAGGTAATGTGAGGAAGTATTTTTTTAATGGAAAGAAGTAGTAGTAGTAAAAAAGTTTATTTCTGATATCAGAAACAGGATAAAACCCAATTTAGCATCAGCTAATTTACAATGGGGTTCTACTGTACAAAATATCAGTTTTATTCTAAAAATACTATACATACATACATATACATACAACAAAATACATACATAAAGAAGAAGAAAAAAAATACAGCAATTTACCATATGTGCAAATATCTCAGGTACAGCAACTTTTTAGAAACATTGCCTCCTTTACAAGCCAGGATCTTAATACATTCCAAGATGTTTTGTTAGTACATAACCTCAAATGCCCTGGCAATGAATTCCACAATTTCGGGCCCTCATATAGTGTTGGCCCCTCGCTGTTCTCATAAATGGTAACCTAAATTTTATTTCCCCTGCAGATCGCAATCCTTCCTTAACATTCCACTCCTCTAAGAATTCCACTAGATATCCTGGTGCTTTTTTTAAAATAGCAGCGATGGATCAACCACTGCACATGCATGTTTTGCCATTCTGTCAAGGATATCCAATTTAAATTCCTGTAGAGAGTGCAGTAGTGAGTTTTCCGGGGTGCCTCCAAAACGAAACGCACATACCTGTTATAAATAACATCAAGCTTTCCCAAAATGCCACTAGCTGCTCCATTGTATACATCACCATAGTCAATATGAGGAATTATCATCAGATTTACAACCTTTAACCTGGTATCAAATGAAAGGCAATTTCTATGTTTGTACAATACCCCCAACTTTTTGTTCAATTTTTGTATCAAGTTATCAATATGGAAGTGCAAATTACAATGGGAGCCCAACCAGACTCCCAAGTACTTGTAGCAATCCACAAGTGCCAGATTACACCTGTCCAATGTTTTTATATCCAGATCCACAGATACTTTTTTATTTGAAAAAAGCATTACCTGTGACTTTAGAGGGTTTAGGACCAATCCATGTTCTGAAAAATATGTTTGTAATATATTAAAATATTTGTGTAATTTTTCCTGTATATGACCCACAGACTTTCCTTCAAGATACAATATTGTATCATCTGCATACAAATGATGCCAGACATCATTCATCAGATGTCCAACACCATTTGTATATATATTGAATAGAATGGGTCCTAACACTGACCCCTGTGGTACACCAGATTTAATATTTAAGTAACTGGATACAAAATTACTACTCAATCTGACCCTTTGTTGTCTGCCATCCAGGTAGCCATGGAACCAATCCATAGCCCCCTGGCTGAGGCCAACAGATCTTAATCTTTCCATCAACACCTAATGGCCCAAAGTGTTGAAAGCCTTCGACAAATCAATAAATATGGCCCCAGCCAGGAAGCCCTTGTCCATGGCCACCTGGATGTCTGACACAACTTTAACAAGTGCAGTAGTAGTACTATGTTGCACCCTAAAACCTGATTGGTATTTATTATACTTTTTATTTTTTTCAAGGTAACTATTTAATTGAGACCCCATAATCTTTTCTAACACTTTAGAAGTGACCGAAAGCAATGATATTGGTCTATAATTCCGCATGTCATTTTTCTGACCTCCCTTAAACACTGGTATCACTTCTGCCTGTTTCCAGGCTAATGGATAGGTACCAGTTTTTAAAGAAAAATTAAAGAGGTCAGCCAATATTGGGGCAGCAATTTTAAGCAGAAAAGATGGAATCCCATCTGGACCTTAAGCCTTATTTATATTCAGTTTCAGTAATTCCCGAAAACTTGACATGGGGTAATATTTTGAAAGCAAAACAGTTGTCCATTTTCAGCCTGCTTTTCTTGTTTTTTTTCTTGCTGTATTGTACCAAGAAAAGGACATGCATTAATCTGGGAAAGCCCTACGTCAACAGACATTTTATTTAGTACAGCAGCTATCCCATCTGAAAGTTTCAATGGACCACTTTCTACCATAAAAACATTGGGTAACTCTGAGATCTTATTTCCTTTTAACTTTTTAACCATATTCCAAAAATCCCTAGGTTTTTTAAACTGTTCAACTCCCAGTCCAGCTAAATAAAAATCTGATTTTGCTTTCCTTATTTGTATAATATACAGATTACGTGCAGCTCAATATTTTTCCCAAAACACTCTCTCATTTTTCTTTCTTTGCTAACCTCCATGCAACATCCTTTTTTTATGATAACTTCCTAACTTTGCAGTATACCAAGGGGAATTTTTCTTTTTAACTTTCCTACTTTGAATAGGTGCAAAAGTGTCACATACAGAAATAAATTCACAACAAAAATATGACCAGGCACTATCTATATCAGGACTCAAAGTTAATCTATTCCAATTTTTTGATTCCAAATCAACCATGAAAGATGTGTAGTCCAAATTCTGAAAATTACGGTAAAATTTAACTTGGGGAACACTCAATTGCTTATCTGTTTTTCTAACACAAAAAGTTATCTGATGGTCGCTAAAAGTGTCTGGAAACACTCCAGCCACTGAATATTTAATGGGATCAGAGGTGAACATTAGGTCCAAGATGGTGGAAAAGTTGGGAGTTTTGGCATTCAGTCTTGTAGCCATGGTGATTAACTGAGACAATCCCAACGTTGTCTTTAAATCCATTAATTTGCTGGTGGGTGGTATCCTAGCCCAATCGGTATTCATATCCCCCACAACCATAAACTCATGACTTTCCCTATAAGGGAACAAAAAATCTTGGAGGACAAGAAGCTGTTGATCATCACCCTTTGGGGGAAGGTAACAACCCACCAGCAATAATGGTCTACAATATGGAATTTTTATCTCCAAAACTACTTTTTCCATACCAGGGGCTGGATATTCAAACTGCGCTATTCTGTGGCGCAAGCCCCTGCGCTGCACAAAATAGTTGTGCAGGGGTGTGGCTGGGGCGATACTCAACGGAGTTGCGCTATTGAGCAACTCCTTTGAATATCACCCCCTGGCCACAGCCACTGTGCATGGTGCAGTGGAACTTGTGCCACCGCAAGTGGTCAGAGTGGAGCATTCAAGACGCAGTGGCGCAAGTACCATTGCGCCATGCGCAAATTTCTGATATTCAAAAGGTGACATGCAAGTGGGGCCAGAATTCATGCAAGGCACAGGGGAGGCCATTTGCATCTATTTATGGCCCCATTTGCATGCCATTAGCATGCAGGTGCGCCGATCCCCAAGGACTTGCGCCTGGTGCCCTGCCAGGCAGCAGCTGTCAGGGACCGACACCCCCTGCAGCCTGATCGCGGCCATAAGTGAAAAAATCCCCCCAACCCCCAACTGGCCCGATTGCGGGCATAAGTTTAGAAACCTCCCCCCCTTCCCGACTGGCCCGATCGCGGGCATAAATAATCCCCCTCCCCGACTGGCCGATTGCGGGCATAAGTGAAAAAAAAAAACACCCCCACTAGCCTGATCACGGGCAGAAAGAGTTCAAACCCCCAAGGACCACCTACCCTGGTGATCTAGTGGCCCCATCCACCCCAGGCCCCTCACCCGCTCCCCCATCAGCTGGCGGGTGGCAACATCCACCGCCTGCCACCCGCCCCCGACTGACTGCTCGGTAGGGCTGCCGCCCGTGGTTTCAGAGCAAGAGCCAATGGGCGTGCAGCCGCTCTACATAAGGCAGTCCAGATATGTGAATGAGTGAATTAATGCATATCTGGACTGCCTTGTATATTATGCTGCACACCCATTGGCTCTTGCTCTGAACCAATGGGTGTGCAGCCCTACCGAGCAGTCAGTCGGCGGCGGCGGGTGGCAGGCAGGTGGGATGCTGCCGTCCACCGCTGACGGGGAGCGGGTGGTGGGCTCCGTGGGTGGGTGGAGGGCCACCAGATCACCAGGGTAGGTGGTCCTGGGGGTTTGAACTCTTTTCACCCGCGATCGGGCTTCGCGTCCACTGGACCACCAGGGATATGTTCTTGGGGGTTGAACTTTTTCTGCCCGCGATCAGGCTAGTGGGGTTGGGTTTTTTCACTTATGCCTGCGATCGGGCCAGTCGGGGAGGGGATTATTCACTTATGCCCGCGATCGGGCCAGTGGGGGAGGGTTTCTAAACTCATGCCCGTGATTGGGCCAGTCGGGGGTGGAGGATTTTACTTATGCCCGATCGGGCCAGTCGAGGGAGGGTTACTTTATGCCCGCGATTGGGCTGCAGGGGGCACAGGGAGGCGTTGAGGGCCACCCACAGCGGTGGCCTGCTGTGTTGCACCCTGCAATGCAGCAGCTCACCTGTGGGTGGCCCTCAACTTACTCCTTTTTTTGCTCAGAGTTGTGCAGGCACAGGTTAGGGGTTGCGCCTGCACAACTCTGCATAGCCCGCTGAATATCGAGCTATGCAGTTTATGCATGGTTCCTCCTCCGGTTCAGCATGCCTTCATTAGCATTGTGCTGTTGCTCAGCTTGACTTGGGGCGAACTGCCTCCTGCTGAATATGGCAGAATGGCTACTGGACTTCTCATGAGGTTAACCCCTATTGCGCATGGTGCAACCCTTTTGAATATCCAGCCCCTGGTGTACTGACACAATTTAGATGTTTGATTTCCAAAAAACCACCTCTCTCCTTTTCCCATGATCATGCCTCCATAATTGATAACCAGGTATCTGTATCTCTTCATCCTGTACTTTTTTATTTAACCAAGATTTAGTTATTATTATGACATCTGGTTTATATTGCAAAATCCACTCTTGTATCATGTCAGATTTTGGAACAATACTCCTAGCATTCAGCTGAACAAACAAAATCTTACTACTTTTTAGGATATCAGCTGTATATATATTCTCATCACCTGGCCCTGGATTTAAGTGGATATTACCTGACATCAATAAACTCAAAATTATAAGGATTTTTAATTTTGCAACCATTCCATACTGTTTTAAAAAAAGTCTTTGCATCATGAGGCAAAAATAATATCTATAATTTGCCTCATAATTCAATTTCCATTTACCTATTAAAACAGCCAATTTACAGAATGTTGAACATTGAACTTGCGTTAACAGCTGGGCAATTGGCCTAATTTTTGTCCCCAAGACAACTAAAGGCAGAGTTTGAGCATCCCCATATTGTTTAGCAGACAATTTTCCCAAACTAGCCCCGGTCACATTTCCATACTTAAAGTTTGAAAAAATACAAAACATAAACCACACTATCACCAAAAAAAGGGTTAATGTTTTACCCATATTGCAAGATATGTGTTCAGACTGAAACCTAATAAGAATTACCATATATAGGTTTTTCAAAGTAACAGTGTTTAATCTCCTAAAACAACTACCTCAACACCATAGAATACCCCTTCAAATGTACAGCAGGTAAATTTAAAACAAAAACAATTTTGGTACCACTAAACATCTATATATTTTCTTGGGGCAATATTTTCCAACCCCTTTGTGCAATATGCATTAATTTCAAATATTGTTTCTGCAAACTTTAAAACATTAAAACTACTGCACACATTTTTCTTTTAAATACAATGGCTTTTTACTTCCAGTGCTTTAAATGTCCCTTGTGCTCACCAAAACAAATGGTATTCCTCGGCTTATTTTTCTTTTTCTTTTTCTTTCTGCAAGTGGGCGCTTGCGCCACTGTTCTTTCGACCACGCTGGCTGTAATAGCAGCAACTCTTTTATAGTAAGCTGCCCTCCTCCTCCATGATGTTGATTCACTCCTCCCTTCCCTCAAACACAGTACTCAGGCTCCGGTTACCGGGAGCAAGGGAGATAGCTGGAATGTATGGGGGAAGCACTGGCACAGGAGAACAAACACAGCAAAGGGTTGTGGATGCATGGAATGGCCTCCCTGAAGAGGTAATGGAGTCAAAAAAACTGGGGAAATTCAAGAATGCATGGCACAGACATAAGGCAAATCTAGTTGGGGGTAGGAGGAAGTAGGCTTTTGGTTAACTAGGATCTGCAGCTTATCCATTCTTTAGGGAAATGGGCAGACAAGGTGAGCCAAGCAGTCCTTATCGGCTGTCAAATTCTACTATATGTTTCTATGTATCTATATTTCCTCCTGGTCTCGCTGGCCACCCTCCCTAGGACTTCCCAAAGAGATGGCAGAGCTCAGTGGGGAAACATGTTCTAAGAAACAGAAACTGACAGTGTAGCTGAGAATGAGGAGTTAGTACAATCCAGGCCATACTTTAATTCTGTATCCTTTATAATGGTAATGCATCAGCAGAGGTTTTTTCTCTGACAGACCTTCCTGAATATGGACACTTGACCCACCCTTCAATCATGAAGCATGTACGCAATTCTTAATTACTGATTTATTTATTTGTTTTTGTTAACCAGGTAAGCACACTAGACAACGAGTGCTTATTTTCAGGTGCAACCTGGGAGGTTACAGTACAGAGAAACATGGTACATATACAGGGTAGCATACAGGCCCACAACTACAAGTGGGTCAAATGGAATACAATACACAGGACATTGAATAGACAAAGAACAATCTCACCTACACACAGGTGGGGCCAGAGTAACAGCATGTAGACAATAGTACATGGTCAGAGCAACAAACAAGAATACAACTACAGGCTCATTATGAAATAAGTTCACATTGTGGCAGGGGTAAGGAGAACAACAAGTACAGGGGGCTAGATGGAGGGGAAGGTCTGAATCCGCTGACACCCCTTGTGGCGGTCGGGAAAATGGGCAGGGGTGGCAAGATTTTGCAGTGGGCAGCATTGAGCTAGAGGGTGAGGAACCCAACCTGGAGGACCACCATGGCAAGGCAGGCATGAACTGCAGGGGAGTACTGCCCAATCCAGTGACAGGCCCCAGTGGGCAGGTCTGGGGATAGCAAAGGGACCTTCGGGAGCCCAGAGGGAGGGAGCTAGAAGAGGAGGGGATCCCAGACAATGTGGGGGGGTGCTGACCAGAGGGGATGGTGGGGGCCAGGAACTGCTTGAGGGTGGGGAGTAGGGTGGCCACGAGAGCAAATAAGTGCAGGGGAGGAGAAGTGGTTGGGGATGAAACATACGAGGTGGAAGAGGTGAAAGGCAGCCCGTGGTGGCAGCTACACGTTTCCACAAGGAGAGGTGGAGGCCCCTTTGAGGAATTTCCAGAGGGACATTTTGAAGCCGGAGTGGGAAGGGGCGGCTCGAACAGGAGCAGGGAGGGAGTTCCAGAATCTGGGGGCATAGGCGGAGAAGACCCTATCCCCAGTGAAGGAGCAGGTCCTGGGGACCTTGCAAGCAAGAGTCGAGCTAGGCCTAAGCAGATAGGCCGGGGTGCAGTGTTGGAAGGGAAGGGCAAGTGCCGGGGGGCAAGCTGTATGGACTATGTTATCTACCAAGCTACCAAAGACAAAGGCTCGGTGTTTATCAGGGGGAAGCCACTCCAGCCGGGCATAAAGGGCACACTGATGCGTAAGGCGATGGGCAGAGAGGGCAAAATGACAGACATTGTTATATGCCATGTCCCATTTTGCTAGGGAGGCAGTCGAGACTGGCGTGAAGCCAACAAGCCCTATAGGCAGGCGTAGGAGGATCCCCCTGGCTATGGCGAGCCGAGCAGCCAGGGTGAGGCAGTACTTGGCCCAGTAGGCTAAGCCAAGCTTACAGTTTGACGCTTTGCAAATGTTCTGGAGATGCTCAGTGAAATCAAGCTAGGGGTCTAGGGTTACTCCTAGGTACCTAGCGGAGTTCAGAACAGGCAGGAGAGACCCGTTCCCCCCATTTATGGTGAGGGAGGAGGGTCAAGAAGCGATTTTGGCCACCGACCCGAATAACATGGCGTGGGTTTTGTCAAGATTTACGGTAAGCTTGTGTCCCATGAGCCACTTTTGGATACGCCCAAAGTCGGAATTGAGTTGGGAGTTGATGATAATGGGGTTCAGGGCGCTAGATAGTAATACCAGATCATCTGCATATAGAGTAGTAGACCTGAAGGTTGTAACTAAGGGGAGTTCATTTACATAAAGGGAGAACAGAATGGGACCAAGAACGGACCCTTGGGGTACACCATATCTAACTGGGGAGAGGCCCGAAAGGGCACGGTTAAAACAGGTGTATTGTTGTTTCCCCCCAAGATAGCTAGTGAACCAGTCAAGAGCTCGGGGGGAGAAGCCTTGCCCAAGTAGGGTGGAGATAAGGAGATTATGGTCAACTCGGTCAAAGGCCTTAGAGAGGTCGACAAAGATGGCCCCAGTCAGTTTACCAGCATCTGTGGCAGCTCTGACCTGGGAGGTGACCACGGCAAGAGTGGTGGATGTGCTATGCCCCTTCCTGAAGCCGTGCTGGGCAGGGGAGCGAACTGCATACTCGTGCAGGTAATAGGAGATTTGTCCAGCCACAGCTTTTTCAAGTAGCTTGCTGGTAGCAGGGAGTATGGTAATGGGGCAGTAGTTATTTAACTCCTTGGGGTCGCCGTGCTTAAACACCGGGACAACCTTGGCCAGCTTCCATATATCAGGTACGATTCCAGAGGTGAGGGAAAAGTTAAAAATGTGGGTAATCGGCCGAGCGAGGAAGGGCGCCCCTAGACTCAGAAGCTTAGGTTCTAGGTGATCATAACCCGCTCCAGAGTGGTGTGAGAGCCCGGCTAGGAGAGTTTCAGTTTCTCTGGCAGAGACTTGTCTCAGGTAAAAAGGAGGCCGGGGGGCTGGCCCTGAGGTTCCGTGGAGGGGGAAGGGAGGTGAGGGGTAGCCGGCAATTCTGAGAACAGACGGTTGAATGCTGAGGCGATGGTCAGGGGGTTGTTGCAGTTGGCCCCTTCTAAGTTCATGTCAACGCCCGAGTGCATGGCGGACACACCCACCATACTTTTGATGCTTTTCCAGAAACTCCGGGGGTTGCATGCCGATTTGAGCAAAGCTGATTTACAGAACTCACTCTTGGTGGCGCGTATAGCAGTCTTACAAGAGTTCCTGAGTCGTTGATATTCAGGGTGATCAAGTGGTTTGACCAGTATTCCCAAAAGGATGGATACTTCTCTGAGTAGATCCTTCAGGATTCCAGTGTGTATTCCACCAGGTCCAGCTGCCTTTTTATATTTACCATCTTCTGCATTCTTTCAAGCACTTAAGGTGCCTTGCATACTGTATGACCTGTATTGTGTACTCTGCCCCCAATGAGCCCTTACCCACTGCTGAATAAACCTTTTGTTAAGCAATATTATTTCATCGTATTTTAAAATTATGTGGTATTGGTGATAAAATGAAATTACAGTAAAAGAAATGTTGAACTGGAAAATTGGAATCCAGGATCATTACTGTATAGTACGTTGCTACAAATTAACTGCACCCTATGGGGCTAAGAAATTGCTTTCCAAATGCTGTTGCTATGAAGGATACTGCCTTATTTTATGTATTATTTTTTTTCAATTCACAGTAGTGTGTTTATCCTTTTGTTTCTCAAATCTTGTACCTTTTCTCTCCTTTAATACAGGGGGATTCTGGTGGCCCACTGGTCTGCAGGGGTGTAGCAGAAGGAATTGTATCTTTTGGCAATGAATACCCACCTGGAATTTACACACGTATCTATTCATACCTACCATGGATCAAGGAGATTATGGGGGAAATCCAGTGAATTAAGTCCTTCTGCTTAGCTGAATGCTAACTAATGTGCAAAGCTTATTAGCGCTGAGTTCCCCCAAAAAAGTAAACTCCACTCCTTTTGGATTCCTTTTATTGATAGCTGATATTCACTCTCCACCATTTTGAATAGGTGGATGTTTTGTGGCTTCCACACAACTTTGTCACAAGTGTGCAGAAGCGATCCATACATGTTATTATCCTAAATTGGACTCTTCTTTTTTTTTTTTTTTTACCGTAAGTATTTTTCTGGCCATACATGACCAGCATTGAATCCCTGTGACCGTTTTTTCAGCTCTGTTGTTCTTATAGGTGTTATTCCGACTGAATCCCGGGACTGAAGTCTGTGAGCTAGTTGTCCCTGTTGCCAAGGCCTTCTCACACAGATCACTGATCTGTTCAGAATGGTGGCAAGTGAATATTAACTGTCAGTCAAAGGAACAGAAAAAAAGCACAGCGTTCTCATTTTTCTGGAAGTTCTGGTATCACAGGAATGGCTTCTCTGACTGAAACCTACTCAATCCCAGCAGACATACCGGGCATCCTGGGACCCTTCACTTCTTGTAGCCACATCTCCCAAGGGCTGCATGTTTAACCACTGCTGCCCTAAATGGGTGAACGAGGCTTCCAAATTGTCCGGGCTGGCTAAATGATCAGACACAAAAATAAAGTTCTGTACCACCAGGACTAGAAGAAATGCTGACTGCTGCTGTGACTTGGCCAGTCTCCTCACAGTGACTCCTCTGGACCAATCCTTTCTGACCTTTAAAGTGTTTGGATGACATTATTCATAACAGTTCCTCATAAGAGTTTGTTTCGGAAGAGGCAGAGAACAGCTACATTCATGTTGTGGGAGGCTGTATCTCTTCATATCTAACACTTTGGCACATGCTGGTGTATTGTACATCATTGAACAAACCATTATACATGCTGTGAGGTTATCCAGTACCCTTGAAAATTAAAAAAAAAAGCACCTGGGAGGGTTGGAGGGTTCTGAACCTTCAGGGGTTCAGCGGCATTTGTACTTATCACTCCCAGCATAAAGCAAGAGGGTGAAGTCGATACTGGGTACAGCAAAAACATTTCCATAAACCTATTTTGAGTTACAATGAATACTCCAGAACACAAAGCAACTATCTACATGTAGAAACGTGTAAGACAAGAGGTGAAAAAAGGCATACATAAAGCTTGTGAAGATGCCATAATCAGTCACGAAATTGTTGCCATCTAGAATCCAACTGCCAAAATATAGTCTGAAGAAAAATGACGGTAAAAGTTATTCATTATACATATTAATTAACCCAAGAAGCTTATTTAATAAAACCAGAGATCAAATAACCCATCTTTAGTAACTCCTGATAAATTACTGTAACTTTTGTTCTAGAATCGTGGATATATTGTTCATCCACACTTATTGTCATGTCCCTTTCCCCTTTAAGGTTAACCAGAAGTCTTCAAGCTGGCTCTTCCCACCCATCCGGGTGGTATATACCTCAACTCCACCCCATGATGTCAGATCTTCCTTTCCGCTGGAAGATTCAGGTTGCCTCCCTCATGCTCTCGCATTTTGTAGGCCCTGATTTTCAAAACTTCAGTTTTACCGAAACTAAAAAACTCATTCGAGTTAGCGATCGTGCTTTTAAGTTTTCGATTATGGAAGAAAAATCTTTCCTCAGATTTCGCCGGTGTTCTTGTGGCCAGAAGATAGTGTGCACTGATCCCCACCTCACATGCCTCTACTGCCTAGGTGTTGGCCATGACATCTTGTCCTGCAGTTTCTGCTTCGCCTTCCATCCTAACGTCATGGAAGACCACCTGACTTGTCTGAAATTGGGAGATTGGAAAAAGGAACCCTCCAGTGAAGTTCAAGGAGGCTAGGTGGGCGGTTTCCGCCAAATAGCTGGAACATATGCAGGCATTCGAGGAAGAAGCAGCTCATGCCACCGACTCTCTCAGCTTCTTCGTTCCTCTTGACCTAGGCTCTTCTTTATCAGGCTCCTTCCGGGAGATGTGCCAGTCTCTCCACATCCAGGAAGAGGTGCCTGTGGGCCAGCACTCTTCCCGATCCTGTAAGCAGGAGAAGGAACCAGGAAAACCTTTGTCTCGGTGAAGGCGCTCTTGGGACCGAGAGAGGTCTCAGTCCCAGGAGCATGCGATCTCGACCTCAGTCAAGATCGCATCCTTGGCCATTGACTTCTTGGATCTTCCATCGGGCCAGCCGTTTGAGGACCCAGTCAATGAGGCCGAGATCATCATTGACCCTCTGTCATTGGCTCCAGCCAATGACTCCTTGGAAAGGACCCCAGTCCTTGTCTTCCACGATGAGGAGATCCAGCCCACTGGAGTTCCCATCAAGGACCCAGTTCCAGACCCCCGGAAGTCACCAGTCCCGCCAGTGTCTCTGGAGCGACCGAGTCAGCCTGCCTGATCTCAGTCGAGGTCTAGAACCTCCTCGACTGATTGGCTGAGGAAAAGCCACAAGCACTCTAAGAAAAGGAGTTGCCATCAGTCATCCTCGTCCTCCTCGGATGAGGAGATGCTCCAATGGAAACTCAGCCGGTGCTACGAGGACCACATGTGGCAACAGCTGATCTTGTCTGGGCACAAGCCTACTCCGGCTCCTACCCCAGCCATTACTTGGCTTTCATCTCCTAGGCTGAAGCCGACCCCTCTGGAAATGAAAGCCTCGGTTCCTCTGCCTGCGGGGCCGGCGCAACCTCCCCTTTGTCCTAAATCAATCTCTCCACCCACTGTGGTGGAACCACCACCTAAGCAACCTGTGGGAGGGGCTCCCTCTAAAGAAGACAGACCGGACACCGGGCTTCCCCAGTGTCTGTTGGTCGCGGTCACCCGGACCGCCCTCGGCGTGTCGAGGGTGATTTAGGCAGTAAACCACTGTATCCAGACTCTTCTGATTCGGATGTCACCAGGCTTCAATCTCATCCTGGGGATGATGAGTCGTCCCTTGGCTTAGGATTGGAGGAAGGTCCTTCCTCCTTCCAAGGGATCCTTCACCTCATCTCTGAGTACACAGGGATGCCCCTGGAACCCATCCAGAAAAAGGCAGAGTACCCTCTTATGGACATCCTTAAAAGTGGGGATATCCCAACAGAGGCCTTTCTGGTGGCCAAGGCCATTGTTGGTCCAGCCCTTGAACTCTGGCAATGTCCT
This sequence comes from Neoceratodus forsteri, assembly GCA_016271365.2. NCBI lineage: Eukaryota > Metazoa > Chordata > Ceratodontiformes > Ceratodontidae > Neoceratodus > Neoceratodus forsteri. The sequence goes on along the minus strand of JADMNL010000031.1, from coordinate 110,787,923 downwards.
GCCTCTTGTCCAGCGCCATCTGCCTGCATGGCCCGCAAGTATGCGGTGCCCATGGGGTCCCTAGCAGGGTTCACAGAGCACCCTTTGACCAAGAGCCTGGTGACTACCTCTGTGTTCAGGCGTACTGGTAGTTCCGCCGATATGGACCGACTTCCTGATAAGCAGTCCAAGCTTTTGGACCATTCGGCCAGGAAGGTCTATGCGGCTTCCTCTTTGGGTCTTTATCAGGCAAGTTCAGCCATCATCATGGCACACTTCTCCCCACCCTGTAAGGGTCTCTGGATGAAGTCCTCCTACATCTCCCCACAGACATGCAGAACACAGTCAAGCAGGTCCAAGATCAGGGCTGAGCTGTTGCTAAACAACAGCTCCAGATGACCTTGGACATTGGGGATTCTTGTGCCCACTCAATGGCCACCGCAGTGCTTCCCATTGCAGGGCTTGGCTGAGACTCTCCTCCTTCCTGGCAGATACTCAGCACAAACTAGCTGACGTGCCCTTCCTCGTGATCGACCTGATTGGCCCCGGAGTGCCGGTCACCTTCAGCGCATTGAGCAGTCCAGTGCCACTTTGAATGCTACTTCTGCTAAGGGTCCTTCAGGCAAGAACCAGCAGAAGAAGAAGAAGCCCTTTTGGCACTCTTCCCCTGCGGCTCAGCAGTCCTCCTTCCAAGGGGGACAGCAGCACCAGCAGCAGGCTCAGGCTTGACACCCTCGACCCATGCCCGGACCCCAAAAGGGCCGCAAAGGAGGCCGAGGTTCAGGTTCTGGAACCTCTTCCTCTGCTAAGCCTGCTCAGTGACAGGATGGGGGCTGCCACCCCTTCTCCCATCATGACAGTTCTGGGTCCTCCCATGGGGGGCCAGCTCCGCCACTTTCTTTCCGCCTGGTCTGCTGTCACTACAGACAGGTGGGTTCTCAAAGTGGTCGGTCAGGGACTGCCTCTAGAATTCGAGAAGTACCCTCCGAGCCGAGCCGCCCCCCCAGGAGGAATAGATATCTGCTCACACTCAGTCGGCTCTTCTAGATGACATTGCTCAGCTCCTCCTCAAGGAGGCTATAGCTCCAGTGATGGATCCTCCAGCAGACCCAGGCTTTGTCTCCAGGTACTTCCTGGTGCCCAAGTGGACAGAGGGCTAGTTCTCTAACCTGCCTTTTGCACGAAAGGTTATTGAAAAGGTGGTTGAGTTGCAGCTGGAGAATTGCCTTGGGGCCCATGATATCTAGGAGGTTATCCAGTCTAAAATTAGGAAGAGGCATAGTACCAAGACTGCACTTGTCCAGGTACTGAATGACCTCCTAATAGTGACAGATTGAAAAGCCTGTACCATCTTGGTCTTTCTTGATCTCTCAGCAGCTTCTGACACTGTAGACCATGGTGTACTTTTGGAGTGCCTGCATTTCCTTTGTGGACTGTCAAGTACAGTCCTCAAATGGTTTCAATTGTTCCTAATGGGCAGATCTCAAAGGATTGTCACTGGAATTTATTCTTCTGACACTATTTTTCTGTCCTGTGGGGTGCCGCAAGGCTCCATATTGTCACTCATGTTGTTTGCAGTGCACATGCTGCCATTAGGGGATATCATTAGCTGATATGGTTTGAGTTTTCACTGCTACACAGATGATACTCAACTGTATATAACTTTTCTACCCAGACAAGAGGATGCTGTCTCTGTCTTTAACAACTGTCCTGCCAAGATCAAGGACTGGATGAGTGCCTGCTGGCTGAGGCTGAACCCAGCTAAGATTGAAATGTTGGAGGTGGACCTGGGTCAGCCGGGGTTAAGTATGGAGCCTGGGCAGATGTCAGACTTATGGCTTGATGGCATCCAGCTTACCACCTCAGACTGCATGAGGAATCTGTGCATTATTTCTGATGTTGGCTTGACTCTGAGATCTCTGGTGTCAGCTGTGGTCAGATCCTCTTTTTAACAACTGAGGAATATTGCCCAGGTGAAACACCTGGTCCCTCCAGAGGTCCTACCAACTTTGGTCCATGCCTTCATCACCACTCGCCTAGATTACTGCAATGCCCTCTACTTAGGACTTCCAGGGATTGATATCCGCTGCTTGCAGCTGGTGCAGAACATAGCAGCCAGACTTCTAACTGGCACATCTAGGGCTAGTCATATTATGCCTGTGCTGTGTGAACTGCACTGGCTGCCTGTTCAGTGGTGGATCACCTTTAAGGTCAGCTTGCTGACCTTTAAAGCCCTACATGATCAGGGACCTGGCTATCCGAAAGATCTTCTGATTCCTTACTGCCTCTGCTATCCTCTCCAATCCACTGATGAGGGATTACTAGAGATTCCCGGGGTGTGTTTCTAAACCTCTGGTGCCCGAGCTTTTTCCTTTGCAGCTCCCACCCTGTGGAATTCTCTGCCTCATCGGTTAAGAGAATGTCTGACCATTGAAAGTTTTAAAGCAGAATTCAAAACCTATCTTTTTAATCAGGCTTTCCTTTGATGTTTTAACATAAATTATTTGATCAGCAATATTATTATTTATGTGAGTATTAGTTTGATTTACATCTGAAATTGTTATGCTTTCTTAAAGCACCTTGGTTCTGGAAAGGTGCTCAACAAATAAAGTTTTACTTACTTTACTTACTCAGTACCAATCACACTCTGTACTCAAAATGGCACCATGCAGAGTGGCCAGTGTTTACAAACAGGAGGATTTACAGAAGTCAAATACTGAACCTAAAAGACACTTCATTTTTTTTTAATGTAAAACTCCAAATCAGGGATTTATTAGTTGGGGTGAAGGGTGGACTTCTTTGCCTAACAGGTGTTTCCCTTTCAGAAGACAGGGCCCCCAAATTCCTGTAAGCACTAGGGTAACATCTGAAGACGTTTCCTACCTACTAAATATTTTTCCACATGCAAATGATTTTGATAGGAACATCCACGTCACACCAATGTGAATCATTATAAATGTTTTTGCTGGAACACATTCCCACAAGAACCAGATAGCGTGAATGGTTGCTGTAGCAAAAGACCATATAACATTCTTGAAAACAGGAAACTCCAACTGTGCCATGACGGAAGTGGGGGTGGAACGACCCTTACAATTATACCTTAATGAGAGCTGTCTCACTGAATATCTGGCCCCAGCATGTTACATGGTAAATAATTGTATCCAATATGTAATCTGTATGACAATGTATCCAAAGTGCCAAATGCATTATGAATGTAGTTTTGACCACCAGCTTGTACAACTCAACCCTGTGATGACTGCTTCTTTTATTTCAGAATGTTAAAGAACTTGCAATTGTTTGAATTATGTATCTTGCATGCTGGTTTATCATATATTAATATACGTATGTATCTTGCTGTTTGTGCAATCTGCATCTGCTGCTGCTGTATCCTTCTACCCTGGATGCTCATGGAAATAAAATGTTGCCATCTCATTGAGTCTTGTCCTGGTTAAACATGTTAAACCAGTAGATACATTTACTGTACTGGCTGCGGGGCTTAAATGCAAGTGCAACTCTGCCAAGAGACGATTAATGTTCACCTTTAAGAAAGGATAACCAGTTTTTTTTTTATTTTATTTATTTAGTTTTTGTTGGCTGGGTAAGTGCACTAGACAAATTCTACCTATTTTCAGGCACGAGCCGGGGAGGGGGGATACAGATGAATGCCAGCTGACCTTGAACCAGATTAAGCTGTTGGTATTTTAGTGAATGGGGGGAAATTTGGCCAGGGCACCAGGAGAAATGCCCCTACTCTTTTCGAGAAGTATCATGGGATCTTTAACATCCACCTGAACAGGCAGATGGGACCTTGGTTTAACGTCTCATCCAAAAGACAGCACCTCAGGAGTACAGCACCCCACTCATGCTGCACTACAGTGTCAGTATTGGGATATTAATCCAAGTGCCTGGTGTGGGGATAGAACCCACAGCCTTCTGATCTCCCAGTCTTAGAAGCAAGTGTGCTACCTACTGAGCCACTGACACTGACACATTTTCATGTGCGGTTTTAAAAAGGACAGATGCAAAACATTATTAAGCTTAAGTTGATGCTTATGCCTCTGTTTTGTGATTTGTTTTGTAATTTACCATGGCCTGGCTATGAGCACTGCAGAATAAAGGTAATACAAATGAAAGTTCTCCTCTTCTGTGGGTGGTAACTGTATTTCATCCATGAGGTGAGGGAGCAGTAGATTATTATTTGGAATGGGAAACTGAAATAATTTATCCTGAAGTAATTAAAATAAGAAAAGTGAAGAAAGGCATTACATAGAGTATAATGTTTGGGTTACAGTGTGTAACAGGTTTTCTTTACCCACCCTATGTGTGAGATGACACATAACCCAAGAGACTGAATGTGGAGTGGTTTATACTGGTATCATACACCGAGGGCGTGTATAACAAAAAACAACATTGTAACAGATATCTTTTTTTTGGGGGTGCTGCTAGGGAATGGGCTATAGTGGACCTTATCCTTGCAAACAGGGATAACGTAGGGGGTGATACATGAGGAAGTCACTGGGATCAAATGATATAGAACAGTGTGGACTGAAGTCAAACTTAAGGCTGAGAGAGAACAATCCTGAAACAAGATCCTGGACTTAAGAATGGCTTATTTTGGGAAGGCGTGAGAGGTGTTTGGTGTTAAGACAGCTGGATGCAGCAACAGGTGTAGATGGAAAATGAGGGATAATCAGTGAAGAAATGCTAGCGAAGACATTTTTCACAAAAAGAGATGTGCAAGAAAAAGGGGGCACAATTTGAAGATAGAGAAGGGAAGGCTCAGAGGTAATGTGAGAAAGTGTTTTTACACGGAGGGAGTTGTGGATGCATGGAATGGTCTTCTTGAGGAGGTTGTGGAGTCAAAAACAGTGGGGGAAATCAAGAATGCATGGGACAGATAAAAGGCAATTCTAGTGGAGGGTAGGAGGAACTAGGCTGTTGGTTAACTAGGATCTGCAGCTTATCCATTTGGTAGGGAAATGGGCAGACTAGATGGGCCAAGCAGTCCTTATCTGCCATCAAAATTCTATGTTTCTATGTACAACTGACCTCTGAACAAAGCACAGAAACATAGACTTTGATGGCAGATAATGACCCATCTGCAATGACTACCCCAGGTCCCTTTCCATTTTTGTTGTTGTTAATCCCCCCCCCCCATTGTCTACTTTTCCCTTGGGTTTTTGTTTCCCAGGTGCATTACTTTACACTTCTTGGCATTGAATCTAAGCTGCCATACTTTTGACCGGTCCTCCAACCTTGTCAAGTCCCTTCTTATCCTTTCCACCCATTTTGTGTATCAACCCTGTTGCAAATCTTTGTGACGTCTGCAAAGAGGCATACTTTCCCTTCCAGTCCCTCTGCAATGTCACTTATAAAGACATTAAAAAGGACTGGACCCAGTACTGAACCCTGCGGCACCCCATTAGTAACCCCCCCTTTCTTTGGAGTGGACTCAGTTTTTACCCATGCTCCCACCCGTCAGCTAGTGGTCAAACAGGAGTTCAGCATGTTTGCAGTTCATTTGCATCACCAGGTAAGGAAAAGGGTCCAGCTCCCCATATGACGCACATGGGAAATGCCAGACCTCACCCAACAACTAACACACTGAAATCTGACCAATGGAAAATCAAGTACACAAATGCTTGCAGTCTGGGAAACAAGATCCCAGACCTGCAGGCAATAATAACAGAGGCTAAACTAAACATAGTAGCAATTAACAAGATGTGGTTTACCCATAACCACACTTGGGAGACTTCAGTACCTGGCTATGTACTGTTCAGATGAGAACAAGGTTCAAAAAGGGGTGGGGTGGAGTGGCCCTGTATGTCAATGAAAATACCAAAGCTACAGAAATTCAGAATACACATAAGGAGCCAGAAGAACTGTGGGTCACCCTGAAAACAGGAAATGGGACAGCTATAAGAACTGGGGTTGTCTACAGGCCCCCAAACCAGGGGGAGGACATAGACACATTACTGTTAGAAGATATACAAAACATGACATCTAAAGGGGAGGTTCCGATAATGGGAGACTTCAAACTGCTAGATACAGATTGGTCAATACCAGCAGGAACATCTGCCAGAACTAGACACATGGTGGATTCCCTGCGGGGGAGGGGGGCTCAAACAACTGATACAACAACCTTCAAGAGTCAGGGCTATCCAAGATCTAGTACTGACCAACAGGGAAAGGATCACAGATCTCCAGGTAGAAGGTCACCTGGGGGCCAGTGACCATCACATGGTATGGTTCAATTTGGCCACTACAACTAAATCATCCCATTCCAAGGTGAAAATATGGGGCTTCAGAGGAGCTGACTTTGATAAGATGGCCAACAGAGTTAAGCTAGCCCTGGCAAAAAGAAATACAGGTGAGGGGGTACAGGCAAAGTGGTCAAGCATTAAGGATGCAATACTTGAAGCAACATCCCATTGTGTTAGAGAGAAAAGGAAGTGCAAAAGAAGAAGGAAACCACTTTAGTTCTCAAAAACAGTAGCAGAAAAGGTCAAAGCCAAAAGGCTGGCCTTCAGGAAATATAAGGGAACGCAGTGGGATGAAGATAGGGAGGCATACCAAACTTCCCTAAGGGAAGTAGGGAAGGCAGTAAGGCATACAAAGGCCCAAACTGAGGAACCACCTGCACAAACAGTAAAAGAAGGTGACAAGACTTTCTATAGCTACATTAGTGAAAGGAGAAAGTCCAGAGGAGGTATTGCTGAGATCAAAGAAGATAAGGGGGCATGTGAGGAGGAGGACCACATAAAAGCATCTATCCTAAATAGATACTTCTGCTCAGTATTTACTGAAGAGAAGGTAGGGCAGGGCCCACAGCTCAGTGCCATGGACACGGGGGGAGGGAGGTGAGTAATAGTCCCTTCATAAAAGAAAGGGTCCTACAAGAGCTCGATAAGCTCAGGGTGGACAAGGCAATTGGACCTGATGGCATACATCCCAGGGTACTAAATGAGTTAAGGGTGGAACTAGCAGAGCCATTATCAGAACTGTTTAGTGAGTCTCTGAGCACAGGAGAGGTCCCAGAAGACTGGAGAAGGGCTCATGTGATCCTGCCCCACAAGAGTGGTAGCAGGGAGAAGGCAGGGAGCTACAGACCAGTCAGTCTTACCTCAGTAGTTGGCAAGATTATGGAGGTACTCCTTAAGGAAAGGATAGTGCAACACCTGGAACCCATAGGAGCACAGGATCCAAGACAGCATGGGTTTACAAAAGGAAGGTCCTGTCAAACTAATCTCATAGATTTCTTTGACTGGGTAACCAGAGTGGTGGACCAAGGGGGAGCAGTTGATGTAACCTACCTTGACTTCAGCAAGGCTTTCAATACTGTTTCACATAGAAGATTGATTAATGAGTTGGGTAGGCTCGGGGTAGGTCAGAAGTTGGCCAACTGGGTGGCAAACTGGTTGACGGGCAGAAAACAGAGAGTGGTGGTAAACGGTATGCAGTCAGAAGAGATGCAAGTCACAAGTGGGTACCTCAGGGATCAGTCCTTGGGCCAGTTCTCTTCAATAGCTTCATCAGTGATTTATTTTTTTTTTATTTTAGCTTTTGTTGACCAGGTAAGTGCACTAGACAAATCCTGCCTATTTTCAGGCACGACCCGGGGGAGGGGGATACAGATGAATGCCAACTGACTTTGAAACCAGATTAAGCTGTTGGTGGTATTTATAGTGAATGAGGGAAATTTGGCCAGGACACCGGAAATTCCCTGCTCTTTTCAATAAGTGCCATGGGATCTTTAACATCCACCTGAACTACCACCAATCCAGGTAGATGGGACCTCGGTTTAACATCTCATCCGAAAGACGGCACCTCAGAAGTGCAGCACCCCTCTCATGCTGCACTACAGTGTCAGTACTGGGATATTAACCCAAGTGCCAGATGTGGGAACTGAACCCACAGCCCTCTGATCTCCCAGCCTCAGAGACGAGTGTGCTACCCACTGAGCCACTGACACTGCTGATATTGCAGATGAACTGGAGGGTAAGGTTTGTTTGTTTGCAGATGACACCAAGATCTGCAACAGAGTAGATGATCCAGATGGTGTAGCCAGAATGAAAAGAGATCTGGATAAACTGGCAACTGGGATTTAATGCAAAGAAGTGCAAGATCATGCACATAGGGAAGAGAAACCCTGAAGCCACCTACAGGCTGGGATTGGAGTTGCTGGCAGTCACAAGGGAAAAAGAGACTTTGCCATCATCATCACTGATGACCTGAAATCATCCAAGCAGACCACTAAAGCAGTAGGTAAGGCTACAGGGATGTTAGGGTGTATTAGTAGGGGTATCACAAGTCGGAAGAGGGAGGTAATAATCCCTCTTTACAGAACACTGGTTAGGCCCCATCTGGAGTACTGCGTGCAGTACTGGAGGCCACACCTTCACAAGGACATTAACCAAATTGAGACAGTCCAGAGAAGGGTAACCAAAATGGTGCCAGGACTGCATCAGAAAACATACGAGGACAGATTAACAGAGCTCAGTATGTAAACCCTAGAGCAAAGGAGGGAGAGATGTGATATGATCAAAATATTAAAACACCTTAAGGGCATTAACAAGGTGAAAGATTCTAACATGTTTTAATATAAGAAAAATAGCAGGACAAGAGGACACAGCATGAGATTAGAAGGAGGCCTATTAAGGGGTAATGTGAGGAAGTTCTTTTTCACAGAAAGGACGGTGATTGAATGGAACTGCTTACGTCAGGAAGTGGTGGATATGAATACAGTGCAGGGCTTCAAACAGGCATGGGATAGGCATAAGGGAGCAATACAGATGAGTATGAATAGACAGGCCATTGACAGAGCAAAGGCCAATGGCACATTTATAAGGTAGAAAAAGAAATGGGCAGACTGGATGGGCCTTGCGGTCCTTATCTGCCGTCAGTTTCTATGTTTCTATGTTTGGGACCAACTCCCAGGCTAGCTAATTTATTTATAATGTATGGTAGAACGTTGTTATAGGTAGAAATCTACCTTTTTATAACAATGTTTTACCATCGATGTGACATCACAATGTTGTTAACCCATCGATGGTATGTCACATCGATGGGTTAACAACCGGGAACAGTCTGGGCATGCGCGCAGCTGGATCGGTCGGCCTTGAAATGGCCGCGGAGGTGGGGGAAGAGCAGTGGGGACATAAAAACAAAAGCAGTAAGGAACTGCTTTCTTTTCTAAAAAAACCAAATGGTACCATACACTATAAAAGCTAATGTATGGTACATCTCGAGGTTGCCATGGCGACATAACCCTCTCAAGCTTCACTCTCGAGGTTTACATGGTCGCCCTGGTAACCTCTCGACGGTTAACAAACTGGTTAACCATCGATGGCCATACATTATCCTCTATATTAATCTCTTTTTGTGGGACTGTGTCAGATGCCTTGCTAAAGTCTAGGCAGACCATGTCCATAGCCCCTCCCTGGTCTACTACTTTGGTCACCCAGTCAAAGAAATCTATTAGATTCATCTGACATGACCTTCCCACTTTGAATCCATGCTGCCTTGGGTCCTGTGCCCCGCTGGCCTCTAGGCACTCAATAATTCTTTCTTTCAGAAGTGATTCCATCATTTTTCCATAGGGAACACTACAGGGCAGTCAGGAATGGATACACTGATAAACCCATTGTATCCCACTTTATCTCCAGAGACCACAGTGTCAAAGACCTTTTCGTTTGTGTCCTTCAGCAAGGCTTCTGAGATTCTGACCATAGAAAAAACATGGAAACCAAGCTGATCATCCACCTTGGCTCCCAGCAGCCCTCTGGCTTCAATGACAGACTTATTTTCTGCTAATATATTTCAGCCACCTCTTCTTTTCCCATAAGTCTGTATCTATACATATCTATTTTCTTTTTCCACAGATGTCTCCATCTATGTCTCCTTCCCCCACATTTGTCACCTAGGCCCTGCTAATTAGTCCCCACCTGGGGACTTCTCTAGCTCATTCACTGCTATTATGCCTTGTCACTCCCATCATCACCTTTTTGTTTTCCAGATTCTGTCTTTATCTTGCCATTTATCACTTCTTCTCCCAGAACCTCCCCCTTCTACTTCTTTATATATATATATATATATATATATATATGTATATTTAAATACTTTTGTGAAGGGGAATTACATCCACCCTCCTCCAGTCCTTAGGCGCCACACCATCCTCACATGATTTGTTAAAAAGGGTAGTCAGTGGTGTCACTTGTTCTCCCCTTATTAGATCTTTCAGAATTCTGGTGTGAATTCCATCAGGCCCCATTGCATTGTCCACCTTCAGTTTTAGGAGTTCTTTCAGAACCCTTTCTTCTGTGAACAGACTGGTATCGACCCCCTGATCCAGAGTGCTTCTATTGATTGGTTTAGGTACCACCTTCCCCTCCTCTTTTGTGAATACTGAGCAGAAAGTATTCATTCAGTATCCCTTCTTTTTCGCTATTTCTCTCTGGCCACCCACCCTCCCCTTTATTAAGTCTCACTCTCTCTCCCTTGGTCTTTCTTCACTTCCTAATGTACCTATAAAAGGTTTTGTCCCCCTTCTTAACTGAGTTGGCTATCCTTTCCTCGGTTTGGGCCTTTGCTAGTCTGCCTTCCCTGCTTCCTTCTGCTTTAACTTGTACAGTTCTCTGTCCTACTCCTTCTGTGTTTCCTTATACTTCCTGAATGCTATCTTTTTCTCCCTAACCTTCCCTGCCACCTCTTTTGAAAACCATAGTGTACTTTTCTTTCATTTTGATTTATTTGCTTCACACACAGGCTTGTTGCCTCTGTGATGGCAGTTTTGACATTTCCCCCATTGTTCCTTCACCTCTCCTTCTTGCCTCTTTGCTAGTGCTTTCCTGAGGCACACTCCCATTTTGACAAAGTCAGCCCTCCTAAAGTCCAGTACCCTCGCTTTTGTATGGTTTGACTCTACAGCTGTGTTTACTGTGAACCACACTGTTTGGTGGTCATTTGTTCCCAGATGGCTACCCATTTCTAGATCTGAGATCCTCTCTCTGTCCCCATTTGAGAGTACCAGGTCTAAGATTGCTCCCTGCCAAGTGGGTTCCAACACTAGCTGTCTCAGGCATGTCCCCTGTAGGGCATCAAGAATAACCCTGCTCTTGGATGTGGCTGCAGCAAAAGTACTCCAGTTAACATCTGGCATATTGAGGTCCCCCATCAACAGTATCTCCCCTTTTTCTGCCATCCTAAGGATGCCTTCTATCATTTCCTTGTTCATTTCCTCCCCCTGAAATGGGAGTCTGTATACAACCTCTGAGTGGATTGTGGTGCCATTTCCAGTCTCCAGGGTGACCCACAGTTCCTCCTCGCCTCCCTGTTTACCCTTTAGTTCCATTGCTTTGATTACTTTCCTTATGTAGCGAGCTACTATTCCTCCTCTTCTACCCTCCCTGTCCCTCATGTAGATTGTGTACCCTGGTATGTTGACATCCCAGTCAGGGTTCTCTGTGTACCACATTTCAGTGACTGCCACAATATCCAGGTGTCCCTCTTCCATCAAGACCACCAGTTCAGGGAGCTTATTACCTAGACTATGCACACTTGTACTCATTACCCTCCATTTTATGATGGCCTTACTCCTTTTTTCCCCTTCCCTGGCCTTACTACCTTTACCTTTTTTTCCATTTACCTCTGCCCTTCTCCCTATCGACTTCTCTATCTTGGTGTTTACCTCACTAACTACCAATATATTTTTTGGGGGGGGGGGCTAGGATTTTCCTGCTCCTTTTAGTGTCTTCCCCATTGGCTAGTTTAAATGCTTGCCAATGAAGCATTTAAACCTATTGCCTAGGATTCTGGTTCCCCTCCTGGAGAGATGCAGACCATCATGCCAGTATAGGCCTACATCCCTCCAGATGGACCCACAGTCCTCAATGAAGCCAAAACCCTGAGCTCTGCACCAGTTTTTCAACAATTGATTAAATCCCATGGTGTGGAGCACCCTATCCTCACCCGTGCCATAGACAGGCAGCACCTCCGAGAGGGTTACTGTGCATGCTGCTTGTCCAAGGCCCCTCCCCAACTCCACAAACTCCTCCTGCACTGTTCTGATCCCTTTCCCAGTCAGGTCATTTGTCCCTAGGTGGACAATGGCATCCAGCTCCCTCCCCCGTGTAGCTACTCCCGCGATCCTGAGTATTCGCTCCCTGTCCCTCCAAGTCATGCCAACAGGCAGGCACCTCATCTCCCTCTCCCTCCTCCCCCAGTTCTACCCTTGTAACAATGGAGTCCCCCACCAGAAGTTGTTTCCTTCCCCTGTGGGGTCCCATGCCACCCTCCTGTGGGTCTCCTCTGTGGAGGTACCCAGCATCCTCCTTGGTCTCCACTGTGGGTGTTTCCATAGGGGAACCACATTGCCAGAATGGTGTATGAGTTATGGAGAGGAACAACTGGAGGGATGCACCTCTGTTCCACCACTCTCACCCTCCCTGAGCCCACTGTGATCCAACTGCTCCTTTTTCTTGGCAACCTCTGAGTCAGTGGCGGCAGCCCTGGTGGTCCCTGGGTGGGAGAGGGGGTCCCCCAAATCCTGGTCAACTCAGCCTGGAGATGAGCAACCTCCTCCCTCAGCCCAGAGAGGTGCCTGCAGATGGCACAACACCACATCCTCCAGACGGTCTCCCAGAAGACTGCCACTCCACAGCCACTGCACCACTCCCATGATGTCTTATTTGTGGCCTCTCAACTGTTGCTTTGTATGCTTACCCTTTCCTCTCTCTATTTTTTTTCTCCCTATTTTCTTACTGCCTCCGTGCCCTCAAAGCTCCTGCTCTTGCAGTTCTGGGACAGAAAGTTCCTGTATTTCTCAGCAATCTCCATTCTTACTTTCTCAGAGTCAGACCTTCAGCAGCTGGGGGGGGGGGCGAAGAGCTACTCTTTTCCATCTAGGATGGTAAGCCTTTTGTACCTCTCTGATCATGCCCTTCCTGCTCCCAAACAGGAAGTACCTGTTGTCAGTCAAATCTTGTGACTATAAAAGTGGCACTAAGAGGGTGGAGGGGAGGGGAAGGGAGGGAGGAAGGGAAGGCTATATAGCCCCAGTAGATTGGTAAAGTTCTAACAGCACCTCCTTCCTCTTGCTGTTGTCTGCCAAAAGCTATCTAGGGCAGTTTTAAATCCAAACACTTGGCTTCCTGCTGCCTAAGCCACTCCCCCTAATTTACAGTTCCCTTCTTCATCTAGTTAACTGCACAGATAACAGTTCCCTTCACCCAACTCGGACAAACACACTAACTGTTGCTTTCTGTTTGATTTTACCCTACATTGAAGGTACCAGTTGTAGAGTTCTAGTTCTTAAGTCCCAGTAGAGTAGTAAAGTTTTAACAGCACCTTGTTCCTCTAGCTGTTGTCCCCCAAAAGCTATCTAGGGCAGTTTTAAATCCAAACACCTGGCTTCCTGCCACCTAAGCCACTCCCTCTAACTCACAGTTCCCTTTTTCACATAGCTGCACAGATAACAGTTCCCTTCACCCAACTCAAACACACTCTTTTTTTATTTGTTTGCTTTACCCTACATTGAAAGTCCCAGTAGTAGAGTTCTAGTTCTTAAGTCCCAGTAGAGTAGTAAAGTTCTAACAGCACCTCCTTCCTCTTGTGATGTGAAAGAATTAGAGGATAAAGGTACAAACCATTAGGGTTTATGAGGAACTCAACTGAGGCAGTGAGAGAAAATGGAAAGTGTTCATTAAATATAAGGGAAGTCAACAGATTTGAAAGGGACATGTGAAGAACTGATGAAGAAAGTCAATTGGTTATTGAGGCAGGCAAAGGTTGAGGCTGAGCTAAGGTTGGTTGAGGGGGTAAGGGAGGGCCACAAGGCATTCTTTGTCTGTATTCGTGAGGAACACAAAGTGGATGTCTGATAAGACTGAAAAGGGAGGAAGATTTAGGTAGAGGATCACAAGGGCAAAGCAATCTACTGGATAATTATTTCTGTTTCGTATTCATGGTAGATGGTATGGTGCCTGTACCAGCCTGCAGCATAACAACCAGTGAGAAACTGCTGGAGGGGAGCAGCGAAGAGCGCATTACACAGAAAAGAGTGCCAAAAAGACTTCAGATGCTGACGGAAATGAACTTAATGGGTTCGGATGGGTTGTACCACTGAGACTGTTGAGGGAAATGGATCTTGGCAGGTCCACTAAAGAACCTCTTCAACACCTCAGTAGACACAGGACAGCTGCCAGAGGACTAGAGGACAGCAGATGTGGTACCCTTACATAAAACATTTCTTGTATGTATTTGTTTAGATTTTGGTAACCGGGTAAGCCCACTGAGACCAGAGGTCCCTTTTTCAGGGGCGACCCAGAATTAGTTACAGTAGATTACATACATTGGTATCAATATACAGTATTTACAGCTGATACATACAAGGAATTGGTATCAAGCACTTAACACGAAGACAGCAGGTTCACAAGGCTCACAAGGTGTTAGACAGGTGCACAGTACATTTAACAATTTTGCATTAGAGTTTCATGGGAGAAATAGAAATGGAAAAATTAGTGACAGCATGACAACAGGCCCAGGCAGGGGTCTAGCAATTACAACCACAGAGACTAAGTTCCAGAAGGTACACTTTGAGGCATGACTTAAACCCTTGGAGAGTAGGCTTGTCAACCAGACTTGCTGGGAGGGCATTCCATAAGTACGGAGCAGCATACTGAAAGGAGCACTTACCTTGGTTGGTGCGAACATGAGGAATGTCAAGGGGACGACTTGTCGAGGATCGCATGGTACGGCACTGTACTTTTGAAGTGAGCAGCCCACTCAGATGGGGAGGGGGGCCGAAGGAGGTGAATTTAAAGGCCAAACAAACAGAGGAATAGGCCAACTTGTGCCGTAAGGTGGGCCAGTTTAGGTCCACGAGGACCTCACAGTGATGCCTCTTGGGGGAGGAGTTAGTTGCAAAGCGTGCCACCCTGTGGTAGAGCACAGAAAGTTGCTAAGCTCCTTCTCCCGGAGGAATTGTAGCAGGGGGGCCCCATATAGGATGGAAGGGAGAAGGGTGCAACTAGCTATGGCGCATTGAGCCTCACCAGCAAGAGAGTTACCCAGCCAGTAGAGGAGTCCAAGCCTCTGGTGGATGGATCTAGTTAAGGAGTCAATGTGGGGTTTGTAGGACAGCTCCTGGTCAAGGAGGATCCCAAGGTTCTTGATCCTGTCTATGACCTCAACTCTCTTCCCTTGGGCTGTATTGAGCTGGAGTAGTTCGCATCTGTCAGTACCCAGGCGTCTGGTCCCAAACAGAACAGCCTTGTTTTTTTCTTCATTCAGCACAAGAGAACTGGAGGTGAACCAGGCCTCAAGAGCAGAGAGACTGGCCTGCAGTTTGGCAGAGATGACACTGGGTAGCGGGTCACTGCAGCAGACAACAGTGTCATCCGAATATAGGATGATGTTGCTCAGCCCACAGACCCCCTCAATGTCATTGATAAAAAGGGTGAATAGCAGGGGACCCAGGATCGAGCCCTGGGGTACCCCAGAAACCACAGGTCTGGTGCTGGATTGTGTTCCTCTCCAATAAACTTTTTGGGTTCGATTGATCAGGTAGCTCTCGAACCAGGAAAGTGAGTGCACATCCAGTCCTAGTTGGTGGAGTTTGGAAAGGAGAAGTTTGTGGCTGACCAAGTCAAAGGCCTTGGACAGGTCAATGAATAGAGCCCCCATCGGGGAGCCCTGATCCATGTCCTTGAGGATGTCGGATGTGAGCTGGATAAGGGTAGTGTCAGTGCCATGACCTTTCCTGAAGCCATGTGTGTACGTTGGCTAGGAGTAGGTGCTGCTCGAGATAATCCTGCAGTTGACTGTATACCAGTCTCTCCTGCACTTTCCTGAGAGGGCAGAGTAAGGAGATAGGCCTATAGTTCCCCACTTTTTAAATCAGCAACTGAGAGCAGCCTGTCTGTTTTATTTGTGCAGCAGCTAAACATGTTCTGCTAACCAACAGCAGCCTGTATAGTTGTTTTCCTAAGCGGATAAACGTGTGGAGCCTATTCCCTCAGCATGTAGCTGAATTTGCAATTTGTTAACAAGCACAGCGGCTTAGTGCCAGCACAGCAGAGTCAAATTAGACCAGAACAGTTTCTAAAGGTAGTAGCAGGGTTAGCCAACTGCACACAAAAAATGTAATTAAAGTGTAGTGTTCTTACTACCCCCTGCTAGTTTACCTGGCTGAACACTGGATCAATGTATGTCGTGAAATAAATTATCTGCCATTTTGTTTAGAGCTTGGTGACCTTGCAGGATTGGTCTCTCTGAAGCTCTCCTTCCTACCTAGCTCCTGCTCTGAACTCAAGTTCAGGTTTCTCTACCTGCCCTCATCTCAGCAGTACTTAACCTCCTTCTATCTTCTCTCTCCCCACCTCCAGCCCCAGGACAGTGCTGCTCCACCTCAGAGATGTCAAGGGGCAGCCTGCGATCCAAGGGTTTCCCCCTCCCCACTGACCAACCTGCCCTCCCCTCCCAGTGGTCTGTTCTGATATGGCTCTTCCCAGCCAATCACCCTCCCACCCTGGGCTGGTTCTATTTTTAAATGCTCCACTTTCACCCCCAGTCACCTCCTCTTTGGTTTTGCCCTTCCCCTGCCCAAGTAACATATATAAACTCCCTGTACCCCAACTGGTATAGCTCCACCTCCTAAACAACTACACCCCCCCCACTATGTCCCTCTCTCTAACCACCCCACCCCTATATCTAGATTGTTCCCCCAGCATGTACCAAGTCTGGCTAGATGCATACTCCTTGCAGTGATAGCCTCCACTGTGTGTGTAGGCTGTGGGCTTTGAACCTAGCCCTGCCCCAGCGCTGCCACTCACATTGTAGTCCACAGTCCTAACCTCTTGGCTAAACTGTCACAAAAGATCACTGGTTGGAACTGTTATATTACCTTCTAGATGAAGCTGTTTAAGTTCCCTCTGCAGGCAGCCTTTCTCTCTGGCTTGTTGCTGGTAGCTGACTTCTCTGCTTCTGTACTTGCAACTGACCAAGTGGAATTGTCCAGTTTCTCCCACCTCCACCAGCCCAATGCCCCACTGTCTAGTAGGGTTCATTGGAGGCTTACCCCTCTAGGCCACATATTATTTGTACTCATCACAAACCGTGAGCAACTGCTCCTAGGTCTCTTCATCCACACCCTTGCTTTCTCCTTTCATTTCCCATCTCTCTGGAATAAACTCCCCTCTGACCTCAGACTGTCCTCCCCCTTCTCACTCAAAGGGCTACTCAGACTGCTGCTTAACCTCAGTGCTCCCTTTGTACCCTAGCCCCACCTCTTAAGCATTAGTTAAGCAATCACCTACAGCTGCAGTTCTGTTACCCATAGCTCCTTGTCCAATAGGAACCCCGTTGTAATTTGTGCCTTGCTCTCTGTATTTCTTTCTGCCTGACCCATTATTACGTTTGCTTGCACACATGTGCAAGAAACATAGTGCCATCACCCGAGATTTCGGAGGTGTGTCACCCCCTCTTCCAATTCAGTCAGTGTGCTGGCAGGCGCTGCCCCTGTAAGCCAATGCATGCTGGAGCTGTTTATGACAAGCTCCAAAATGCAGTGGCATACAGTTCAAAGGGGGAGCTATGCTTCAGTGAGCAGCGATAAGATATCGCCTGCTCATGCACACTCCCACACACGCTGCGCAGGTGTCGTACCCCCCACGCACGCGCACACTGTATAGTGACGGGGTGCCCAATCCCCGTTGGCTGTGCTAGCTCCCCCACCCCCAAAGCCTTCAAATGCCATGCTGGGTGCCCACCCCAGTGTGGCAACTCATGATACAGCCGACCCGGGGTGCCCAATCCCGTCGGCTCCACTGTCCTCACCCCAGTACTGGGGCCCACCCCAGCGTGGCAATCGATGCTTTGGCGATGGGGTGCCCAATCCCCATCGGCTGAACGCCCACCCCCAACTGTCCTTTTGCCACGCTGGAGCCCACCCCAGCGTGGAAAATGTCCCGCGTCGTCGTTGTAAACAAAAAGAACACCTGTAAAGAAAAAACGGTCCCACGTAGTCTCCCTGGCCCACCTCCCGCAACCCGCACCCACCCACTGTGCACCCTGCCTCCCCACACCCCCCCTCACCCCATACTTACCTCCGGACCTCGGCGCGACAATCTTCTGTGGACCGGGAACACGTCTGCACTCTTCAAAGCCGACTGCGAACTGAGGAAATGCCGGTAAGCTGTATAATGGGCTAGATAGGGGTTTTCAACTTTGTTGTATATCTCAGGCATTTTTTGGAATTTTTCCACCAAATTTTCAACATGGGGTTTTTGGGACCCCTTTTCATGAGTGATGTCACTGTCATGGCGTTATTCGGGCCCGAAGGGTGATTTCGCAGTCACTGCGTGAAATCACCTTTCAGGATCAATTAATGAAACGACACTGCCAGTGTTCATAAGGTGGGCTCTCAAGAAGCCTATTTTGAAAATTTGGTGGAAAAATTCCAAAAAACGACTGTTTTACGAGCATGCATTGCGGTTCCTACAGCCTTCGTAAGTTCGCGAATTTTCAATATTTTCACTCCATATTTTCAACATTGCCATTTTACCACACCTTCTTATAGTAGTACAGTTGTCATTTTCACATCTCACCCAAAATGTGTTTCCACCCATGTAGCGCACAATGGGCGCAGTCGTTGTCTGCGAAACCAATGTCTGGGACAAATTAAAGAAAACCACAGTGACACTGTTCATGAGCAGGGTCTTAAAATGGCTATGTTAAAAATTGAGTAAAAAATTCTAACAATGACTGTTTCACGGCGTCATTGTGCGTTCCTACGCATGCTCATAAGTTCATTAATTTTCAATATTTACACTCCAGATTTTCAACATTGCCATTTTACCACACCTCCTTATGAGCAGTATAGCTGTCATTTTTCACATCTTGCCCAAAATGTGTTTCCGCCCATGTAGCGCACAATGGCGCAGTCGATATGCGAAATCAATGTATGGGACACATTAAGAAAATCACAGTGACACTGTTCATAAGCAGAGGTCTTAAAATGGCTATGTTGAAAATTTGGTGAAAACATTCCTAAAAATGACTGTTTTACGAGTGTGCGTTGCTCAGTTCCTATGCATGCTCATAAGTTTGCAAATTTAATATTTTCACTCCAGATTTTCAACATTGCCATTTTATTACACTTCCTTATGAACAGTACAGCTGCTATTTTTCATATGCTGCCCAAAATGTGTTTTCGCACATGTAGCGCACAATGGTGCTGTTGGTGTGCGAAAGCAATGTTTGAGACAGATTAAGAAAATCACAGTTACACTGTTCATGAGCAGAGGTCTTAAAATGGCTATGTTGGAAATTTGGTGACAAAAGTCCATAAAATGACTGTGTTACGAGTGAGCATTGCGCAGTTTCCACGCACCCTCCTAAGTTCATGACTTTGTAATATTTTAAGTCCAGATTTTCACCAGTGGCATTTTTCCACACTGCCTTATTTACAGTATAGCTGTCATTTTTCACAGCATGGCCGAAGTGTGTTTTCACACTTTCAGCGCAGAGATGCGTGGTCGCTGTGGGAAATCATTGTTCGGAACAGATAAAGAAAATCACAGTGACACTGTTCATGATCGGAGGCACCAAAATGGCTGAGTTGACAATCTGCTGTAAAAAATCCCCAACCTAATTATATTACGGGTGTGCGTTGCACAGTTTCTATGCATGCTCATGACTTCACCATTTTTTTTAATATTTTTACTGCAGATTTGCAACATTGCCATTTTTTACACCTCCCCATGAACAGTACAGCTGTCATTTTTTACATCCTGTTCGGAATGTTTTTGCAACTGTGGTGCTAAATGCCGTAGTCGCTGTGCATAAGCAGCTTTCGGCTAAGAAACTGATATTCCCCCTGTTCATGAGGTGGGGTCACAAAAAAACCATGTTGAACATTTGGAGTGAAAATACCAACGAATGCCTGAGGTATTAGGGTTTCCAACTATAACGCCCAACCCTGTAGAGAATGACAGGCATCAGGGGTGTGACTTGGGATTCTTGCCTGTAATGCTCATACCGTTCCACACCCTGCAGCCAGTGAGAAGCATTGAGGTATGCCTTGGACTCTTCGGCCCCAAAGTTCACCCCATTCTCCTATATCGCACCCATCTCACTGTATTTCCTAATGGAATGGTGCGCGCATAAGGACCAAAGACCCCAAGGAACACCGTGACACTTGCCAGTGTCTGCAGGGTGGGGTGTACTGAAATGGCATGGCCGTTATGCCTGACGACCCAAAGGCACACCCCAATGCCTGTCACTCTCTGCAGGGTGGTGGTGGGGTTGGCTTCAGTTCAATACTTCACTGCCATTACTATTACGCAGCTCTGTAACTTCTACACTACCACTGCCAGTGCCAGCAAGCAAACATTCGGCATTGACAAATGCTTGTTTATTACTTGGTACGATGGCCTGTCCTGCAACTGAACTGTGGTGCTATTTGTGGATAAACTTTTTTTTTTTTTTGCTTTAATGTTGTACTCCTGTACCTCGATGTTACCTACTGTTGTGGGTCTTGCAACTGTAATCCTTGTTTCTCATTACTGATATGTTTTTTCATCATATGTAAATATACTACTTCCCATATTGCCATACCTGGAAACGAGTCTCAGCTCACTGGTGTGTTTCCCGGTTATCAACTTTGAAATAAATAAATAAACCTTCAAACACCATGAAGTCTTGCTATATTATAACAATAGCAGTCAGCCACTGCAGCTGAACTGCCCCGGAGAGGAAGGAGTTAACTCCAGAAGATCTGGAGTTCTACAGCGCGAAGGCGCTGTGCCCAAAGCTCTATCTGGCAGTTTCAAATGAAACTGTCAGATTCTTTACTCCGCTTCACTGAACAGTCGCTCCGGAGATCAGCTCCTTCAGCTCGGTTCATTCTCGGTTCAAGCGGTATTTTTGAGTTCATTTGAACCGCAAAGTTATTATTTTACCGCATTTCGGTTTCAAAGCTCTATCTGGTAACCGTAAGTACTAAAATTGAAGTCTGTGTGGAAAATTAATTATCGGTTCGGTTTTGAACCGATCGGTTGGTTTTTCTGCATTTTAAAAGTGTACAGTGGGTTTTAGAGTGCGGTTCCGGTTCTTATCGGTTCTAAAAAGCGGAATTATAACGCTTTTTCAAATACCCGTGACACGGTTAGGAACGATAAGGGTGTCTTGCCTAGCACTGCCATCAAAGGGCAAGTTTTGGTTAGGCTGGCATTATGTCAGAGAACCCAAAAGAAAACCGGCCCACTGGGTTTCAACACTGTGATGTCTGTGGGGACGCCTTTGCCAAGGCTGACCCACACACCACTTGTGTTTATTGTCTGGGGGCTGACCACCTCCTGTCAGACTGCCAGGTGTGTAAAAATTTCCCTGCAGCCACCCTGGAGAAGAGATTGGGCCGGCTCAGGGAGCGAGGCCAAAAAGTCCGCTGAACCGGATGGCCAGCCCGGTCCAGTACCCACTGGACCAGAGGGAGTGCCCTCTGACCAGGGCGCGACTTCCTCGGGCCAAAGGAAGGCTGGTTCAGAGGAACCAGTCCCAAGTAAAAAGACAAGGAAATCAGTAGGTCTGGAGTCCAAAATTGTGTCTCCAACTGCTGCAGAGATCGCTAAAGCCATTCAGATTGTCCAGTCACTGTCTCAGGGATCTGCAGAACCACCAACAGCTGGTAAAGGTTGGTTCGTTTCAGTCCCAGTGGTTCAGGATTTTGAAGTTGAGGATTTTTATGAACCACAGGAGGGAGGAGGAATTTGATCAATATATGTGTGGCTGGGGGGTCTGGGCGTGCCCATTGAACGGACATTTCTCCAGACAGACCTTTAGAATCTCCCCTATTCTGTCTGAGTCCCCTTCTTTCTTTATTTTTACAAAAGGTTGCAGAAATCCTCCAGCTTCCTTTAGAGGAGGCTGTGGATGAGCAAGAGGAGCCTGATTATGTGGAAATGATGGATATTCCAGAGTCTAGGAGGTTGTCTATTCCTTTGCATAAGTCATTTAGGAAGCAAACAACAAAGATTTTAAAAATCCTCATTCTGTCCCTCCTGTAGATAAAAAATGGACAGAAGGTATACTTTGTCAGGCTCGGATACAGACTTCCTTACTGAGCAGTGTAGTCATGTATGTGTGGTACAAGCTGCAGCCTGTGACAAAGGCTAATATTCCTCTGGCCTCACATCCTCCTGATAAGGATTCCAGGAAGATTGATGCCATGGCGAAGAAACAGTATATGGCAGCTTCTTTGGGACTCAGGCAGGCAAATTATATGGCTTATGTAGCTAGATATCAGAAATCTAGGTGGGACACAGTATTGCAGTTAGCCAAGCAGGCCCATGGCCAGCTGGCTAGTGAGTTGAACAGGTGGCTGCTGATGGCATTGAAGCCTCTAAAGTTCAATTTCATACTGCTGTTGATGTTAATGATGTTTCTTCTAGGGTCATGGCCACTTCTGTAGCTTCCCGTAGGTTGGCATGGCTCAGATGCACTAATCTGTCCCAAGATACCCAGTCAAAGGCTATGGATTTTCCTGTAGTGGGAAATTCTCTTTTTGGGGAGCAAACAGAAAACTATATGAAAAAGATGGATGAATACAGAACTACCTACAAAAGTGCCCAGGCTAAGGAGAAGCATGCCATGCCACAAAGGCATGCTCCCAGAGGTAGGGGCAGGCCCTTTTCCAGGCCTTTTTACCAATTTCAAGCCTCCTCTGCTGTCTCGCAGAGGGGTTTCTTCAGAGGCAGGGGTAGACGTGGCACAAGTAGACCGTCCCCCTTCCCTCAGCCTAAGGCTGCTGCTAAGCAGGCACCCTGATGAGGTGTCCAGGGCCGATTCTCCTGTACCAGTGGGGGGCAGGTTGGCCTATTTCAGCCAGAACTGGCTGTCCCTAACTACGGACAGATGGGTTCTGGAGGTAATAGGCCAGGGTCTGGTTCTCAGCTTCAAACACTTTCCAAAGATGAGAGCCAGGCATTTTCCACCTGCAAATCCTTCAGAAGCCCTTGCTTTGGAAGCAGAGGTTTCTGCTCTGCTGGACTGCAAAGCAGTGGAAAGGGTTCCTCCTTGCCATCAGGGCAAGGGGCTTTATTCAAGATACTTTCTTACCCCAAAAAAGACAGGAGAATGGCGGCCCATTCTAGATTTAAGATACTTGAACAAGCATCTGTTGAAACCAAAGTTCAAAATGTTGACTCTGGCAATGATATTGCCTTCCCTAAGGCCAGGGGACTGGCTAGCTTCCCTGGACCTCAAGGATGCCTATTTTCATGTTCTGATCAGGCCTTCTCACGCAAAGTACCTCAGGTTGAACTGCCTCAGGCCACTACCAGTTCAGGGCAATGCCCTTGACCTTACCTCTCGCCAAGGGTATTCACAAAATGTCTCGCTGTAGTAGTGGCTCACTTAAGAAGGCAAGGGTTGCTGTGTTTCCCTACCTGGACGACTGGCTCATTGTGGGTCAGTCTCCAGGTCAGGTGAATCCCACTTGCAAGTCACCCAGCAGCTTCTCACTTCCCTGGATTCCTGCTAAACTTACCAAAGTCAGTTCTGGAACCAGTTCAGGTCCTAACTTTCATAGGCGCAGAATTGAACACAAGGTTAGCCAGGGCTTTTCTTCCCTCGGAAAGGGTGGACAGACTCATCGCCCTGGCATCCTCCTTTACCCTGCGGGTCTCTCGACCAGCAAGGCATTTTCTGCAACTCCTCGGGCACATGGCTGCTTCCACAGCTGTCGTGCAGGGAGCAAGATTCCAGATGAGGGACATTCAGTTCCATTTGAAGGCCTATTGGTCTTAAAGGAAGGACCCCTTACCAAGTTGGTCCCAGTTACTCAAACTCTGATCCTAGCCTCCACTGGTGGCAGGTCCAGAGCAATTTAAGACAGGGGTTCCCTTCATTCCATTTTCACTCCCTCACCCTCACCACGGATGCCTCCCTGTTAGGGTGGGGGCTCACCTGGGCGACCTTGCCACTCAGGGGTATGGTCTCCTCAGGAGTCTCTGCTCCACATCAATCTTTTGGAACTCAGAGCTGTCTTTTAGCTCTTCGGTGTTTTCAGATTCTGTCCAGAACAAAGTGGTTCAAGTCAGGACAGACAATACCACCACAATGTGGTACATCAAAGCAAGGGGCACTTGGTCTTCAGCCTTGTGCACCAAGCAATGAAGTTGTGGTCTCTGGCTTACTCCTGAGACACCTCCTGATAGCGGTTCATCTCCCAGGGAAGGACAATGTCCTGGCAGCGCCTCAGCAGAATTTCTCAGGCCATCACAGAATGGGCTCTGAATCCACAAGTGCTGGGGTCTGTCTTTGCCAGATGGGGCACCCTCAGATAGATCTTTTCGCAGCCCCAGACAACCACCAACTTCCTCTTTTTCTGTTGCAGGCCTCCAGTTCTGGGCTCAGTCCCTCTGGCGCCTTTCTGTTGGACTGGAAAGGGAAGTTCCTGTATGCCTTCCCCTTTCCTCTCCTTTTCAGGGTACTAGTAAAAATCAGATCTCAACCTTGCAGAGTGATTCTGATTGCCCCAGATTGGCCAGACAGCCCTGGTACCCTCTGCTCCTGTCCTTGGCAGTCCACCCTGCCCTGAGCCTGCCCAGAGTCCACGACTTACTGGCCTGTGCACAGGGAGAGTGTGAGTATCCGGACCTCAAATCCTCCACCTCAAGGCTTGGCTCTTGAGGAGCTAGAATTTGCTGACTTACACCTTTCTCAAGGTGTCATGGATATTTTAAAGGCTTCAAGGAAGCCTTCCACTAAGGCCACTTATAATTCTAAGTGGAAGAGGTTTTCCATCTGGTGCTCTGAGAGGCAGATTATCCCAGAATCTGCTGATCTTCCCATTCTACTGGACTATTTGGTCCATCTGAATTCCCTAGGCCTTAGACCAGCTACCCTGAAGGTTCATCTGGCAGCTGTCTCTGCTTTTGTGTCAGCAGGAAGCCTGCCTCCTTTCTTCTCACCCGGTGTTCTCCAAGTTTTTAAAGGGTTACTTCATACTAACCTCCTTTTCGGAACCAGCTCCCGCCTGGGACCTGAATATTTGCATTGCTCAGTTAATGCAACTCCTTTGAGCCTCTGTCTTCTGCAGAGCTCAAGTATTTAATTTGAAAACCGTTTTCCTAGTAGCTATCACCTCTGCCAGATGCATAAGTGAGCTACAGGCCCTGTCAGTGGAAGAAGATTTTATCTCTTTCCACAGAGATAAGGTAGTCCTTAGGACTAATAGAAAGTTTTGCCTAAGGTGGTTTCTGATTTCCACCTGAATCAATCTATCTCTCTCCCAGTATTTTCACTGAGCATTCCTCCTCAGGTGAGAGGAGACTGCACAGCTTGGATGTCAAAAGAGCCTTAAGCTACTATTTAGAGCACCAGAGGTCATAGGTTCGAATCCTCCAACTCTTTTCTTACCTATGGCGAGGTTGTGCAAGGGAAACCTGCCACTAAGAGAACAATTGCAAGGTGGATTGTTTCTTGTATCCAATTCTGTTATCAGAAACTGGGTAGAGTACCCCCTCAGGATTGAGGGCCCACTCCACCAGGGTACAGCTGCGTCTCTAGCGGCTGCTAGAGACATCCCCATTCTGGAGATTTGTCAAGCTGCTACCTGGAAGACAGTTCACACCTTTACCAACATTATTCCCTGGATGTCCAGTCCAGGAGAGATGCTGGTTTGACACAAGCTGTGCTTCAGAGCCTATTCCTAAGTAGGTTCTGACCCTCCTCCATGGAGGTACTGCTGTGTAATCTGCTATTGTTATAATATAGCAAGACTTCATGGTGTTTGAAGAAAAATTACTCACCTTAGTAATTGCTTTTCTTCTCATGGAGTCTTGCTATATTATAACCACCCTCCCTCCTGCCCCTCTCAGAACTTCTACTTGGGTAGAGGTGGCGAATGGTGCAAGCACTGTGTCATGCCATTGTAGTTTTCCCTTACCCTCTTTCCTTTGGGTTAGGGATCTAGATTGTTTCATTTAGGTTATTTATATTGCCCCTTCCTGGACTTGAGTCTTGGGGGAAGGGGGTTCTATATGCTTGTCAAGGGTGGTAAAGCAGAACCATAATACCATCAATTTTTGTTATTATGGCTCTGAGAGTTTCTTTGTTCTTTATATTGTTGTTATTACTACTAGTAGGTAGCCATGGCTAGTGTAGTTTTTCCACACAGACTTTCCGTCCTTTGATGTTAGCTTCGTAGAAGATCTGACAGTTTCATTTGAAACTGCCAGATAGAGCTTTGGGCACAGCGCCCTCGTGCTGTAGAACTCCAGATCTTCTGGAGTTAACTCCTTCCTCTCCGGGGCAGTTCAGCTGCAGTGGCTGACTGCTATTGTTATAATATAGCAAGACTCCATGAGAAGAAAAGCAATTACTAAGGTGAGTAATTTTTTCTTATCACCCACCCCACTTCCACTACATGCCTATCACCCTCTCTTCTCCCTCCTCCTATTGGCTGCGGATGTGGAGAGTAACTCTGGACCCATAAACATCCCCATTACCTACTCAAACCAAACCTAGACTAGCTGTATAGGCCATAGGGTCACTCACCTCAATATTTGCAGCCTCCCAGCAAAATATAATGAGTTGGAGGCCTAGGTATCCCTTTATAAGCCCAGCATTCTTGCCATCACCGAGACATGGCTCAAGCCAAGTAGCCCAGGTGCTAATCACCAGCTACCTGGGTACTCCATGTTGAGGCATGACAGGCCTGCTAGAAAGAAGGGTGTGTTACTATACCTCCTTGAACCCCTAACAGCCATTCTAGTACTCTGCTCCGATCCCTCCTCCCCTTCTGAGTGGCTCCTTATTGAATTAACACTAGGCTCCAATAAAAAAAATCTATGTAGGGTGCAGGTGCAACCCTCCTAAAGGGAACATCCCTGGTTTAATGAACCTACTAACAGGTCTGGAGCAACTCCCCCCCCCCCGGATACGATCCTGCTTGGGGACTTCAACCTCAACTGGTTGAGCCCCAAGGAGCCAGATTATAGCAATCTACTCAAACAGCATAACCTCTTCCAGTCCATCATCCTACCCACCAGAACTAATCTTCGCACCCAGAACCAGTCCCTACGGGACTGGGGGTGACAAACAGGGAGGACAAGGTACTCCAAGCCAGTATCCTGTCAGACTCTATAAGTGACCACTCTCCCTGTAATATAATTTGGTCAACTAAAGCTAAGCACCCCCTCTGAAATATCTTAAGTTCAGGAAATGTAACTGCCTAGACGCCACCAGCCTATTCTCAGATGTTAGGGCAGTCCATTGGTAGGCCCTTCACTCCCTCACAGATGTCAGTTCTGCAGTGGCATTCCTCACAGATGCCCTCCTTCACATCCAGGATAGACACTTTCCCCTAACCACTCACCGAGTGAGAGGCAGATACACTTGTTGGCTCTCAAAAAACCTGCTCTCCTTCATGAAGGAGAAAGACAAAAAAAGGGCTGCATTCAAAGTCTTCCTACATCTCACCCTATGAAATGTCTACAGATTGCTGTGTAACAAATGCAAGCAAATGACAAAATCCTTAAATATTAGCTACCTCCACAACCTAATGAGAGAAAACTTGAAAAACCCTTGCCGGTTCTGGTCCACTGTTGGCTCTATGACAAACCCCAAGGCTCACCACCCCAAAATTCCCCTCAACTCCCCAATGGGCATTATGACTGACCTCACTAAAGTTGCCCTGGTCCTCAACATCAAATTCATGGACCTATCAGCTCATCTAAGCAAGTCAGATGCATCCAACCCACCCTGCCCCAGTAACCAGACAAACCACCATCCTTTGGAAGGCGCTTCAATCCCTCCTTTCCATTTCAGAACCATCTCTCAAAATGAATCTTTCAAACATTTAATGAGCCTCCATAACAGGGGTAGTTCTGGTAGTGATGGACTCCTCCCCACTTTCCTTAAACTCATCGCCCCCTGCAATGCTGGGACTCTGAATTCCATATTTAATAATGCCCTAGCTTCTTCCACCATGCCTGCCATTTTGAAAATAGCCAAGATCATCCGTATTTTCAAGTCAGGTGAACCCCTGTCCTCTGATAACTACAGGCTCATCTTCATACTGCCTCACTTAAGCAAACTCCCAGAGAAAGTAGTTCACTGCCAGCTCTCTGACCATGTAAGCAAACTCGACTTACTCTGCCCGCAGCAACACGACTTCAGACAGGAATACTGTATTTCTGCCATGGCCATTTTCACTAATCATGTCTACAGGAATATAGAGATAGGGGAAGGTTACTGGGCTGTTTTTGTGGACCTTACCAAGGCTTTGATTTGGTGAGCCGCAGTTTACTCCACACCAAGCAGCTGGATGTCGGCTGCTCAGATGGCACAGCAGCTTGGTTCCAACGCTACCTCTCAGGGCGATCCCAAACTGTCAGTACTGGATGTGCCACCTCTACATCCATGGCTGTATCCACAGGAGTTCCTCAGGGCTCCATACTAGTCCCTCATCATTCTCCCTCTTCATTAACTCAGACTCTCTTGTGAGGCCTAACTATTTGCTGAGCATTTAGTTCTATTTCATAGTGACAAAAACACAACCTGTCTCTCCTTCATCCTCACCCAGAACTACATGGCTACACGTAACGGGTGCCTCACAAACCATCTCCTAGTAAATGCCAACAAAACCAAACCCATGCTACTGGGATCCAAACCCAACCTATTAAAACTCTCCAGAGCTAAATCCACCCTGTCACTGCATCCAGATAGCTCCCCCTCTGCACGATGTTCCATGTTTCAAATACCTGGGTGTCAAGCACATTTACCAGAAGCTGAGGGATGGTTTCCATCTTAAGCATTGCCTCACCCCTGAGGCATGACTTGTCATTGCTCAGAGCGCACTGCTCCCTCTGTTGGATTACTGCACACCCCATATACTCTAATATCTTTTCACTCCTGCTCACCAGGTTCAACACTGCCTACAATATTTGTAGATCTGCACTGATGGCACGACCCTCCATGCACCACAGCACCCTTGGCTGACTCCCCATATGGGCCAGACACAACTATGCACTTGTGTGTATCACTGAGAATGCTCACAGAGGCAGTATCCTCGCCCCCTTGCTCCTCCTTGATCCAAATTAAGACACAATTCCACTGCCTCTGGCAGTCCTCTCTTCCAACACTAGTAGTCCCTCAGACCTCCACTTGCTTAGGCAGCATCACCTTGTCCATGGCTGCCCTAAACTGTGGAACAATCTGCTCACCTCCATACATTCCCTTGACACTTACTCCTCTTTTAAGACCCACATCAGAACATAGTTGCTGGATGAGGCTAAATGCAACTGTGCAGTGGGATGACCTCTGGGGTTCCTTCCCCCACTCTACCCTCTGCACTGTGATGACCTTCTAACAAGGCATGCCTGTACCCCCATTTTAGCACACTGTCTCTGTAGTGTCAGATTGTATTGACTGTACCCTTTGAAATTAATGTAATACTATATCATCCATGTTATCCTGTTTGTGTTCTCTGTATTTCTTCCACTTGCGAATTGTTATACTGTACTCATTGTATTCCATGTACTTGAACTGTATGTATCAATTACTGTGCCATCTATATGGCCTGGGTCGTGCCTGAAAATGGTCTCTGGGATCAGTGTACTTACCCGCTGAACAAATAAATAAATGTGTGAGTAGAGAGGAGCCAAGCAACTGTAGACCAGTCAGTCTAATGTCTATAGTGGAGAATATCTTAGAATCCATTACAAAGGAGAGGATTGTGAGAGTCATGGAAGGGAATGGGATGCAGGATCCCAGGCAGCATGGTTTTATCAGTGAGAGATTATGCCAAACCAAACTGGTCAACTTCTTCAACAACGTGACAAGAAAACAGTGGACAAAGTCAGGCTATAGGCATATTATCTCTGGATTTTAGAAAAGCCTTTGACTCCATCCCTAGCTATTGGAAGGTTGATGAAAAAAATGGGCAATTTGGGACTGGGAAGAAGTTAATGAGGTGGGTAAAAACTGACTGAGCGGAATGACTCAGACAGTAGTACTGAACAGAAAGTCATCAGGGATCAGGGAAGTCACCAGTGGTATGTGCCAGTGACTGGCTTGAGACTGGTTCTCTTCAGTATGTTCATTTCAGACATAGGGATGGAAGACCAGTATTGGCCTCTTTGCAGATGACATTGGGATCTGCTGTAGACTGAACTCCAAAGAGAGGACTAGGACTATGCAGAGGGATATGAAGGTTGGTCTAAAGTGAGGCAGGTGAAACTTTATGCAAAGAAGTGTAATATTTTGCAGAAATGGGCTAGAAACCTAAACTAGGATACAGGATGGTGGAGGCAGTAGACAGAACAGTGGAGGAAAAAGATTTGGGGGTGGTGATCTTGGATATTCTAAAGGCAGCAACACAGTGCAGTGAAGTGGTGGGAAAGGGAATTGGATGCTAGGATGCATACTGGAGGTAAGGGAATCACAGTCAGTAGGAGGATGGTGATAATGTCACTGTGCAGGTAGCTGGTCCAGTGTCACTTGTAGTAGTGCACACAGTTTTGGAACCTCCAACTTAAGAAGGACAGGGACAAACTGGAATTGGTACAGAGGAGAGCTACCAGGATAATCAAGGGGCAGCAGAGGTAGTCATGCGAGGAAGGTCTGGAAGATCTGAACATGTATACCCTGGGGGATAGGAGGAAAGGGATTTGTTCACTTTAACTTCTTGTACTTCCTGAAGAGTAGTTTCATGAAACTGATGTGACAGTTAAAATGATGTCAGAAAGTGTGGGGCAGACCACGCAGTAATCACTGAGAGATCTGCATTATGAGCAGACAAGATAGAACTTTTGGCTTTTTTTTCTGCTGGCATTTTTTGTATGTTCGTAAAGTGGTAGCAGAATGGAGCACATGCAGAAAGAAGAAGGTGCACAGCACAGCAGCTGGTGATCTGGCACACAGAAGGGCAACAGCACAACAAGCAAAAGTATTAAGGACAAAGCAGTCCCAAGTCAGTATCGCTCATGCAGTATGTACTGCTGAAGTCATTTTAAGCAAAGAAGGCACAGAGACCACATCCCTGCAAAGTACAGAAACTCCCCAATGTTCCACTGCGCTCTGCAGGTTTTTCACAGCGTGGAGTTCCTACAGAAGCACCCTCATTTTGTATCAGCAATGATGCCTGAAAACATGACATATAATTTATACTTCTTACAGCAGTTTTGCCTGCAGCCATAAGGTAGTGCTTAGCATTCATTTTTTACTGCTTCAAACAAATTCTTCATGGAAAAAGCACACTGAGATGAGGCGTGCAAAATACGTGACCACCAAAAGTGGGAAAGTAAAAATAAATATTTACAACTTTATATGAAATTTAAAGTGACATTGTACAAACAAATATCCTCAAAGAAGAGAAGAAATTAATGGAAAATGGAGTGCAAGGAGGTGGGGCGGAGGGTAAATTAGGGTATGGTAAAGTGGTATTAAAATAATATTAAAGCTAAAAATATAAATAAAATAATATTAAAGCTAAAAATATAAAAAGGCTCAACTCAAAATTCATAAAAGCCCGATCAACAATTTGTTACCTTAAAAAAAATGTGCTGGGGAGGGGGCGTGGAGAGCAGTCCCCACCTCCCAAAGGTGCAGCTCTCAGGGCTACACAAGTTGCTTGGATGAAAAACAGCATACACACTAGTTGTATTCTGGGCTAAAGATTTATTTTTGGTGCAAAGGTTTCAGAGGTGCAGATCAGATGCTCCTACTTATCCCCATGCTAAGTGGCTTCCTCAGCCTAACAGCAAACAAATGGCAGGCATACCTCTCAAGCTCCCGTTACCCAAATGTGTGACATGATGTGCGACAAATGGACAAAATGTGTGATGTCTCATCAGATATGACAGCTCAAGCTCAGAATACTGTCTACATCGCTGCACTAATAGTTATGATGTTTGCTGATAACTCAGCGTCAAAGATTATTATGAATTTCTGGATTAAAGTCTCTGCGAGCAATGTGGAATATTTCCTTCTCCATGTGAAACAGAGGGTTTCTAAGAAGTAAAATGGTAGCCTATGACACAGGCAACCATGATTGGGTGCTTTCAAAAAGGGTGACTCAATTGCTACGCATGTCCACAGGGCTACCGACCAAGGAGAGCAACTGGATGGGGGAGTTCGCACATATAGCAACAGGATGTTGCTACATGTACACACACGGGGGGGGGGGTGGAGTGAGCATGCTGAGTGAGGGATGGAAGGGAAGGGAGGGTTTGTGGTGTGGTGCCATGGTGGGTTGCTGAGCTGGCCCTGTGGCATGGTGAGTGGGTGGTGGGCTGTGGTTCTGAGGTGCTGGGTTCGGGTCTGGGCGCACATATATTTTCTTGTGCTCGGCCCCAATTTTTTGGGGGGGAAGGGTTTGCACCCCCCTGGAGTTGAAAATCTTTTAGCAGGGGGTGCGAGGGTGCAGCCCCTCTGCATAAAAAAGAAAATCCTAAGTCCCCAGTGCCCTTTTGTTGTGCACCGGGAATGTACATCACCGAAACTGATTTTTGGTGATATGCACTCGCCCTAACGGCAATCACCTTTCCGCAGTCGCCGTTATTACATGGAACCGGTAAAATGAGTGACATATCTCATAATGTGTGACAGGTGAGAGGTGATGTGGCAGGGACAAATAAAAACAAAAACAGAGTGGGGGGCAGAAAATATAAAAAAATAAAAGGAATTTGAACTGGTGCTCAGAGGGTTGGAGTAGGTATAAAACCCTACAAAGCCTATATGACTTTCATGGCCTAGGCAATCTCCTCTGATGATGGCAGGCTGTGAGGCACAGATGAAACCCCATTTGGGTTTATCAGCCAGAAGTTCAATGTGCTTTGTTTTTCTGTATTGGGGACTGGAGAGTCAACTAGATCACCCATCCTTTTTCTAGTAGTTGTTTCACCCTTGTCAGGGATGCTGAAAGAAGAGACAGCGGTTTCACCAGCAGGTTTAGAGGGTGTAGGTTTTTTAGAACCCGCAATACCCTTATCCAGTTTTCTTTGGAGTCTTTCAATTCTCTTTTCTACTGTTTTCTGAGGGAATGATCTGCAGATATCACATTCTGCTGGAAAATGGTCATTCCCCAGGGAGACTACACATAGATCGTGCTTGTCTGCCCTTGCAAAAATGTCCTCACACTTAAGGCAGTTTATGAACCCTGGGGGGTCCAGTATTTTCCTTAGGTTTTTATGCCAGCATTCAACTGATGAAGAAAAACAGAGCTGCAATAAAGATTTTACTCTCTTTTTTTAAAAGTGGTCGGTTCAGGCACCGATGAAAGTTCTGATATTGAACTGGAAACCGCAAAAATAGGACCGGTTTAGTGGTTCACAGAAGCTGGGTCAGCGGTTTCAAATATAACAAAAATAACACTTTATTAAATTAAAATAAGTAGAACTAAATACTGGCGATAGTAAATAAAGTGTAACCGGAAAGTAAACCAGAAAGGGTACTAAGACCCAGTTCCCCGACGGTTATACCGAACCATGAGGAACCGAGAAAATGAACTAAAACACTTAAATAATGCTAACTAATGTTAAGGTAATAAACAGAATATAAAGGCAGCAGTAAAAATATTAATATAAAAAACTACTTATATTCAGTGAAGAACCACAAGGAACAACTGATAGGGAAGTCTCCTTGGTGTCTTGACTTGTCAGGCAGAGAAAGAAATCTGATACGTTGATGGAACATTGCAGTTGATGAGGGCAGCAGTTTGAATATGTGGCAAAAGCCAATGATAGTTCTATAATTAGCATAAAGTTCCATTATCTCTAGGCAGCTCTGCTTAGGAGGCTGACTGCAGAGAGTTAGGAATATAGAAGAATACCTGGGGTTAGAAGTATGAAGTATCATCAGATATGACAGCACAATCTCAGAACACTGCCTATATCACTGCACTAATATTTATGATCGTTGCTGATAACTTGGCATTGAAGGTTATTATTAATTTCTGGTTTAAAGTCTCAGTGAGAAATGTGAAATATTTCCTGCATGTGAAACAGAGGGATTCTGAGAGGTAAAATGAGTGACGTATCTCATAATGTGTGACAGGTGAGAGGTATAGTGGCAGGGACAAATAAAAACAAAAAGCAGAGTGAGGGGCAGAAAATATAAAAAAGAGAAGGAAAAATGGGGCAGAAGTCCTCAAGAAACATAGAAAATGACAGCAGAAAAAGACCATGGTCCATCCAGTCTGCCCATGGGTCTCTACATAACACCATGACATGGCATCATTTGGAGCCCTACCCCTCCCTAACTGTTATCCTAGTCCTTACCAATCCTTGTCCCTGCCAGTGATGACTATCCCCTTCCCCTTCATTCTATCCCAAGCACGTATGAAACCACCCAGAGTTCCAGCTGCCACTACCTCAACCGAAAAGTAGTTCCACCACCCTCTCTGTAAAGTAATGCTTTCTCACATCCTTTCTGAATATTCCCCTTGGCAGTGTTTAGTTATGTCCCCTCATTGTCGAGCTGGTGTTCCTTATAAACAGTTCCCCAGAGTCCAGCTTGTTTATTCCTTTTAGAAATTTGAATGTCTCTATCATATCCCCCCCCCCCACCTTCTGGTCTCCAACAAATACATATTCAGTGCCCTAAGTCGTTCCTCGTAGGACTTCCACTGCTGACCCTGAATCATCTTCATTACCCTGCACTGTACTGCCACCAGCTTATCCTTATTCTTTCTAAGGTGAGGGCTCCAAAACTGGACACAGTACTCCATGATCTCATCAGGGATCTGTACAGGGAGAGTATCACCTCTTTCCTTCTACCGTCAATACCCTTCCCTCTACATCCCAGCATCCATGTCAGCCTTACTGCAAGCCCTGTCAGAATGGCTGGCTGCTAGAGAGTGTATCTATAATAATGACTCTGAGGTCACACTCCTCTGCCATAGTACTGGGTTGTAACCCACCCATCCATTATTCTGTCCTGGGGTTCTTTTTCCCTAGGGACATTACCTTGCACTTTTCTGGCGTTGAAAATCAACTGTCAAACCTTTGACCATCTCTCTAGCCTCTGTTGCTCCTCTTGTAGCTCTCTAATTGCTTCAGTGCTATCCACTCTCCTTGAGCTTTCTGTTATCTTCTAAGAGACCTAATCTACCCTGGATCCATTCTCCAATGTCACTGATGAACATGTTGAAAAGGACCACACCCAGCACAGACCCCTGCGGTACCCCCACTTGTGACCTCCTTCTCTTCTGATTTGATACCATTTACCACTACTAATTGTCTTCTCCCTTTTAGTCAATTTTCCACCCGTCTGACTCTATCCCTAGCCATCCTAAAGTCCCCCAGCTTCTGCAGCAGGCATCTGTGAGGCACCGAGTTGAAAGCCTTGTTAAATTCAAAACACAGCAAATCCACAGCATGGTCTTCATCCAGTTCCTTTGCAACACAATCAAAGAAATATATTAAGTTTGTCTGACACAACCTCCCTGACAGGAAACCATGCTGTTTACTATTCTGGAGCCCATTATCCTCCAGATAGTCCACAAGGTCTACTTTGATGAGCGACTCCATCAGCTTTCCAACAATAGAGATGAAACTAATAGGTCTGTAGTTGCCTGCTTGTTCCTGCCCCCCCCCTTTATGAAGTGGAACATCTACCACCCTCCAATCCCCTAGAACAACCCCTGTTTAAAGTGAGCTATTGAAAAGGCATGACAGAGGTTCAGCCAATTCATTTGCTAGATCCTCAAGTACCCTCAGATGGATCCAATCTGGGCCCAGGGCCTTGTCTGTCACGAAGGCCACTAGCCTCTTTGGTACTCTATCCCCAGTAAATGTTGGCCTCTCCATCTCCTGGATCACTTTCACAGCTGCTTTAATTCTGCTGTCAGGTAGGGGACCCCTAGCTGTCCCGGGGAAGACGGAGCAAAAGCAGCCATTTGGGACTGTAGCCTTTTGCTGACCGTCCTCTATCACATCAATTTATTTATTTTACCAGGAGAGACAAAAGGAAGTTAAGTGACTTGCTCAAGGTCACACAGTATGCAAGTGGGGGCTGTGGAATTCAAACCCAGCTCTCCAGGTTTGCAGCTCAGAGCCTTAAACCACTGCGCTATACTGCCTCCATGGTCCCCATCCCTCAGTCTATCTACTCCCCCAACCCTCCTTCTTTTTTTCACTTACATAGCAGAAAAAAATGCTTTTCTCCGTGCTTGACCCTCTCTGCTAATCATAGCTCTGTGTCTGCCTTTGCATCCCTTATCACATGTTTTGCCTCCCTGGTCCACCTCAGTGGTGGGGAAGGTCATGGAGGCACTCATAAAGGATAGGGTGGTGGACTACCTGGAAGATAGTGTCTTGCAAGACAACAAGCAGCATGGCTTCTCGAAAGGGAAGTCATGCCAGAGAACTTGACTGAGTTCTTCAATTGGGTGACTCAGGTGGTCGGGGGGGGGCAGTGAATGTAGCCTATCTGGACTTCAATAAGACCTTCAGCACCATTCCCCACAGAAGGCTGGTGAACAAGCAGGAAAATGTAGGGGGTAGGTTGGAAAATAACCAGATGGGTGGAGAACTGGTTGGTGGGCAAAAGGTAGAGAGTGGTGGTAAATGTGGTGTACTCCAGGACGGGGGTGGAACGAGTGGGGTGCCCCAGGGGGTCAGTGCTGGGACCCCTCCTTTTTAATATCTACATCTGCGATATAGCAGAGGGGCTCAGGGGAAGGCTGTGCCTGTTTGCAGATAATACAAAAATCTGCAATAAGGTGGACACACCAGGGGGAGTGGAGAACATGAGGCAGGACCTGAAGACTCTGGAGGGCTGGTCAGAGACGTGGCAACTGATATTCAATGCCAAACAGTGTACTGTGATGTATTTGGGGAGAAGAAACCCAAGAGCAAGATACACCCTTGGTGGGGAGGACATCAAGGATATGGAGCAGGAGAGGGATCTGGGGATTTTAGTATCATGTAACCTTAAGGTGGGAAACCAATGTAGCAGGGCGGTGGGGAAGGCCAACTGAATGTTGGCATACATTGGCAGGGGCATCACTAGATGAAAGGGGAGATACTGTTGCCCCCTACAAAGCCATGGTATTGCCACATCTGGAGTACGGAGTCCAGTTCTGGAGGCCACATCTATGAAAAGACATAGACGGGACTGAGTGAGTTCAGAGAAGGACAACCAAGATGGTGCAGGGTATGCAAAGGAAGACATATGAGCAGAGATGTAAGGAACTGGATCTGTACACATTGGAGACTAGAAGGGAGCGGGCATGAATGAAACTTTTAAATATGTCAAGGGGATCAACAAACTAAGGGAAGGGTGTTTGCTTAAAAGGAAGGTGGGGGTTGTAACTAGAGGGCACAGCCTTAGACTTCAGGGAGGAAGATACAGAGGCAATGTGAGGGGACGATTCTTCATGGAGAGGGTGGTGGAGGCATGGAACAGGCTTCCAGAGGAGGTGTTGGGGGCTGAAATGGTGGAGGGATTCAAGAGGGCATGGGACAGTCACATGGGGCTGTATAGCAGGGGGAAGGAGGTTCCAGAGGAGGGAAGGGACAAGTAATGGGGGGGTAAGGGGCAGGCTAGATGGATCAGTGGGTCCTTTTCTGCCATCAAGTTTCTATGATTCTATGGTCTTCTGAAGGTACAGCAGTCTTCCCTTTCTACATTCTCCTGCCGCTTTTTGTATTTATGGAGAGCCATCTTTTTGGCCCTTACTACTTCCCTGACCCTCACTGAAAACCAGAGTGATTTCTTAATTTCTTTTGGTTACTTTCCTCAGGCAAAGCTATGAAGCTTTCAGAATGGCTTCTCTTTACCCTCCATTTCTCCTCAACTCCCATCCCCTTGTTCTCCACCTTTAATTTATTTCAAACCATCTCTGAGTTTATTGAAGTCTGCCACTCTAAAATCCCAGAACACTGTACTAGAGTGCATTTTCTCAGGCTCAAGGGCAACTTCAAACCAAACCAAACTGTGGTCGCTGTCTGCGAGCAGCTTCCCAACTACTACTGGTTTAACTGCATCTGTGTTAGTGAACACTGCATCTACCAGCGTCCTGTCTTGTGGGCTCCCTTACAAGTTGCACTAGTAAGCAGTCCCAAAAGACATCAAGCAAAGTTCGACCTTTCTTGCTTCTGGCCACTGGAATATCCCAGTCTACGTTGGGTAAGTTAGAGCCCCCTATAATCACAACATCTCCCCAGCTGTTCCCCTTCTAGTTTCTTTGCTGAGCTCCGTATCTTTTACCTCTCCTTGATCTGGAGGTCTATAGCATACCCCCAGGTGTAGCCTTTGCCCAGGTGCTGCTGTAAGTTGAACCCACAGAGACTCAGTCTTCCCTGAGTTGCATCTAATATTCTCATCCTCTACAGTACCCTCTCTGACACAGATGGCTATGATGCCCCCGCCCCCAAATCCCCTGTCCCTTCTTGGTAGTATATATATCCAGACATAGTTAGGTCCCAGACATTTTTATGTTTGCTTGCTCGCATGTGCAAGAAATATAGTGCCACCATATGAGTTTTCATAGGTGTGCCACCTCGCTTCCAATGCACTGCTCCTTCTTGTAGGCACGGCCTCACCACACCAATAAATGTTCGAGCTGTCTGTGACAGCAGTTCAGATGCAGTGGCATACAGTTGAAAGCAAAACACTGCTACAATGAGCGGCGGTAATGTGTAGGCAATTTGCATACTGCCATCAGGAGTATGCAAAGTGCCTACACTCAGCACTGCATGAGAACAGCTGTCATAGACAGCTCTGTTTTTTATCTATCCCCCACACAAAAACACCGTAGCATGCTGCAGAGCCCACCCAGCGTGCTCATCCTTCCACACGTGTTGCTGGCGAAGTGTGATCTGCGGATCCACTGTACCCCTCAAAATCAGACTCCAGGTGCTATGCTGGGAGCCCATCCCAGCATGTCAGATGTTCGTATTGCCTACAGGGTACTCAATCCCTGTCGGTTCCACTGTATCCCCCAAAACCAGACGTCCAGGTGCCAAGCTGGGAGCCCACCCTGGCAAAAGTTCATATTGCCGACGAGGGTGCCCAATCCCCCGTTGGCTCCATTGCCCCCCCCCAAAAAAACACTTCCAGCTGCCACGCTGGGAGACCATGCCAGTGTGGCAAAAGTCCCACGTCCTCTTCCTAAAGAAAAGGAAAAAAACTGCGAAAACAAAAACGGTCCCTCGTTGACTGTCTTGCCCCCTCTTCCAAATAACGCCCACCCTGTGCGCACCCACCTCCCCACACCCCCCCCCCATACTTACCTCTGGAGCCCAGCATGACGATCTTCGGTAGACCAGGAACATGTCTGCACTCTTCAAAGCCGACCACAAACTGAAGAAATGCCGGTAAGCTGTATAATGGCATAAATGTTTTTTTTTTCAACTTTGATGCAAATTTCGGCCATTTTGGGTAATTTTTTCACCAAATTTTTAACATGGGGTTCTTGGGGCCCCACCTCATAAACTCAATCACTGCCATTTTGTTATTCGGTCCCAAAAGGTGATTTCGCAGTCACTGCACGGAACCACCTTTCAAGACTGAGTAATGAAACAACAGTGGCACAGTTCATGAGTAGGTCCCCCAAAACCCTAAGTTGAAATGTGAAAAATCCAAAAAATAACTGTTAATAAGCGTGTGTTCGCAGTTCTATACGCTAAATGAGATTCGTGAATTTTAATATTTTCACTCCAGATTTTCAACATTGCCATTTTACCATCCCTCCTTATGAGCAGTATAGCTTTCATTTTTCCCATCTTTCCCAAAATGTGTTTTCACGTATGTAGCGCACAATGGCGCAGTCGGTGTGCGCAATCAATGTTTGGGACAGAGTAAGAAAATCACAGTGACACTGTTCATGAGCAGAGGTCTTAAAATGGCTATGTTAAAAATTTGGTGACAAAAGTCCATAAAATGACTGTTACGAGCGAGCATTGCGCAGTTTCCGACACCCTCGTAAGTTCACGAATTTGTAATATTTTCAGTCCAGATTTTCAACACTGGTATTTTTTCACACCTTATGAACAGTACAGCTGTCATTTTTCACACCCTGGCCGAAATGTGTTTTCATACTTCCGGCGCAGAAATGCGTGGTCGCTGTGGGAAATCACTGTTCGGGACAGATTAAGAAAATCACAGTGACACTGTTCATGAGCGGAGGTCCCAAAATGCCTGTGTTGACAATGTACTGTAAAACATCCCCAAACTAATTACATTACAGGTGTGCGTTGCGCAGTTTCTACGCACACTCGTGACTTCACAAGTTTTTTTATATTTTCACTGCAGATTTTCAACATTGCCATTTTTGCACCTCCCCATGAACAGTACAGCTGTCATGTTTCACATCTTGTTTGAAATGTGTTTTCACACCTGCAGTGCCAAATGGCGTAGTCGCTGTGCAAAATCAGCTTTTGGCTAAGAAACTGATATTGCCACTGTTCATAACGTGGAGGTCACAAAAAACCCATGTTGAAAATTTGGAGTGAAAATACCAACGAATGCCTGAGGCGTTACGGTTTATGACCATAACGCCTCACCCTGTAGAGACTGACAGGCATCAGGGGTGTGACTTGGGATTGTTGCCTGTAATGCTCATGCCATTCCACCCCCACCCACACCCTGCCGCCAGTAAGAGGCATTGAGGTATGCCTTGGACTCTTTGGCCCCAAAGTTCACCCCATTCTCCTATACTGCACCCATCTCAAAGTATTTCTTGATGGAATGGGGTGAGCATAAGACCAAAGACCCCAAGGCACACCGTGACACTTGTCAGTGTCTGCAGGGTAGGGTGTGGTGAAATGGCATGGTCGTTATGCCTGATGACCCAAAGGCACACCCCAATGCCTGTCACTTTCTGCAGGGTGGTGGTGGAGTTGGCTTCAGTTAAATACTTCACTGCCATTCCCATTATGCATCTCTCTCACTCCTACACTACCAATGCCAATGACAGCAAGCAAACATTCGGCATTGACAAAGGCTTATCTGTAGCCCAAGTTCCTGTGATGGCTACAATATTTAGCCTGGATTCTGCCATCATCTCCTGCAGCTCATTAGTTTTATTTCCTAGACACCTGGAGTTAATACAGACCCCTTTCCAGCTATCTAAGAAAGTAAGCTAAAGTTATGTTAATAATACATAATAATGTATATTGGGACTTCCTAATACCTAAAACCGCGGTATCGGGGAAAATGTCAACCATGGGATTAAAAAGAAGATGAGATGAGGTCCATGTTAATAAGTGATCCTTACAAGAAGTAATCAATGTTAGTTCAGTTTTGTTTTGTACTTTCTATTTATGCCCCTGTACTCTACAGGCCCCCTGCTTGTTTTCAGAATCTCCAGGCACCTCCCTATCCTCTCCTATCTCCCAGTCACAGCCACTTACCTCCATTGAGCCTTGGTTTTGCTCCCAACCAGGGTTGGGGTGGGGGATGCTCCTGGACTTTCTTGTCTTGTTGAGTAGGGCACACGCTGCTGTGGTGGGGACCCGGATATACCATGGCCATCATTGTCCAGGAGGTGCCAGGGTCATGGTCTTTTCTCCTTGTAAGTACCCCCTGAGATGTCATGTGCAATGTTGAGGCATGCGCAGGCATACTATGCATGCATCCTCACACAGATATCTGCAATGTCCCCCCCTTCCTAAGTCTGTTTCCAGCTGCATTGCTACTTGGTGTCACCCAGATGGGAGTCTTGCAGTGGAGAATGGAGTTATCCCTCCCTGGAGGATATGGTTGTTTGGGACACTCGATCCTCCTCCTCCCCCCCCCAGCCAGTCCCCAATGACCTGAGCTCATTTCCAATCTCACAGATGTCTCAGGTATATTCTATGGAGTTTTAATATGCTATGATTCTGCGATTGTGTCTGTGTATCAAACACTTAAATTAATGCACTTTGTCAATATGTTTTTTCAAATTGATGTTAATCACTTGTTTGCACATTTTGTATGCTGGAGCATTTAAACAAGTCCCTGAGAAAATTGTCTCAGACCAGCTCACTGACTACCTCACTGAATATAATCTCCTCTGCAAAGAACAGCATGGATTCAGGAAGGGGTACAACACCGCAACTGCACTACTGAAATACACCACCTTCCTACACACAGCCCTAGACTGTGGACACCTAGTCAGGTCTGTGTACATAGACCTGGCTAAGGCATTCGACACAGTCAATCACCCTCTCCTACTAGAGTCTCTCCTCACTCTGGGTCTTGCTTCTGAACCCATCTCCTTGTTCAAGAGCTAAGTGGTAGATCACAAATAAACTCCACTCTATCTAGCAGCCTGCTGGTTCGATCTGGTGTCCCCCAAGGATCCATACTAGGGCCACTTCTCTTTGGCATCTTTCTAAATTCTCTCCCAAAAGCATGTTCTGGCCAAATATTTCTATATACAGATGATGCAGTTATCTTCTGCAGTCACTGTGACCTCCCTCCCCTTCAGCTTGCCCTCTAGAGTCTTTTCCCTGACACTGAAACCTAGTTCTCTGCCAATAAACTGGTGTTAATTTACAAAAAAACAAAGTCTATGGTCTTCAATCATCCTCAAAACAAATACAGGGGCATCTCACTGTGCATACTTAACTGTCAAAGCTCACAGCTAGAATAAGTGACTTCCTTTATGTAACCCCCCTGCAAATGGGGGTTCCCAAAAGACTTCCAGGAGCTTGCTTGAATGCTCCAAGCCTGAATGGTGTTTGGCATTTAAGCCATTTATCAGTGAGTGTTTTTAGAACCTCTGGTACTGTCTCTTTAAGAGCTGTCTGCTTGCAGACATAATTAGTTTGTATGGGGGACT
Source organism: Neoceratodus forsteri (assembly GCA_016271365.2). Classification (NCBI taxonomy): domain Eukaryota; kingdom Metazoa; phylum Chordata; order Ceratodontiformes; family Ceratodontidae; genus Neoceratodus; species Neoceratodus forsteri. The sequence continues at coordinate 110,745,172 of JADMNL010000031.1, read as the reverse complement.
GTGTGTTTCTTTGATTGAGTACCACTCAAGCTGCTGCCAATTCGCTTCATTTTTGCAGTCACTAGGAGTGCAAAGGGAACCTATCTGAAAGATGTAACTGTTTGCCAGAAATTATTTAGAGTAATAATGAAATTACAGTTTGCCTAACCTGCTTTCTTTGCAGTCAGAACTGTGTCTGCTAGTTCCCCATTCTAGTTTTGAACTGCTGAACTGGACCAATCAGTGTGGGGTAAGCTAGCTCTAAAATGGTGCCTTGGACGAATCAGAACTTGGACTCATAATCTGAGCCAGCCACAAGAGGATTGTATGGGCAGTGACTCTGGGAGATGTAGTTTAGACTTCAGTGCCTTTTTGGACCAACAGCAGCAGTCTATTGTGAGTGACAGCCAATCCAGTCAAGAACTGGGAGGAACTCAAAGGAAGTGCCCGGTTTTGTCGGTTGGAGTTTCAGTTGAGCTTTGGCAGTGAAGAAGGAAGGAGCCCTGTGCTTTTTCAGTGTGCAGTTTTAGTCAAAAAACGTGTGTAAGGCCCAGAGTTCCGGTCTGCAGCTTGTGTAACAGCTTGTTAGGACTGAATCCATCCTGTGAAAAGAATCAAAGGATCTCTGAAGAGTAGAAACCAGGCTCACCCTGTAGAAGACTGGAGGAATTGCTGAAAATTGCACTCGGTCTGTCAGGAACTGAATCTGCTGTGTGTTCTCCCGGGTATTGTGCAGTAATTGCGATCGGGATACAGATGCAGCCTGCCTGGTATAGTGCTTTCTTTTATATGGATGTGTGAAGAGGTTTGTGTACCTCAAGTGAGCCCTGCTGACAGTGAAGGACCCTATCTTATTTGGAGGTCGTGAGTACTAATTCAGGGTCGCTCCCTGTTGAATTGCCACATTAAATCCAAATGGAATTACTGTACTGCTGACTGTTTAATTCTCCTTTTCTCTGTGTGAAAGGGCCCCTACCAGCTGCCACGGTTTGGACTAACCACTAGGGCTTGGGTACCCAGGGACAGTAACTGATAGGGATAGGCCTGTGCACAGAGCCATAGGTAGATTATTAGAGTGATAAGCTAATTAACCTGATTTCCCCCTGTCCTTGTTATATCCCCCTAAATAAATCAGAGCTGCTTGTTTCAGCAAGTTATACTGCCTGAGGTATTTGTCTATGTTAAAGTACTGTACTGTGATTGTTGCACTGTATCTCATTTCACAGGAGGTCCCAGTGCGGAACCAGACCTGGGGGTAAGTGTATACTGTGAAGGTAATTCTGATATATTGTGTGGGCCACTAGTGGGAAGAAAGGGGGGTTGCAGTGTCCCAGAGGGCTGTGACCAAGTTAGTTTAACTATTGCAAACCCTGACCTCTGGGTGGAGGCACCCGCCATTGGATCCAGGCCCCTCAACCTGTTAGTGGCAAATCAGGCAGGGGTAGTAGCCCCTGGGATAGCGCCATCTAGGGGTTACATTTAAATATCTGGGTGTTACCCTTGACTCCTCACTAAACTATCATGAACATAGCCATCATCTTAGCTCTGCCTCAAATGCCAGAACTGGTCTCCTTTACAGGAACAAATGTTGTGTGCCTCCTGCAGCCCTCCGTCTAGCAGTTACCTCCTCTGTCCTTTCCCTGTTGGATTATGGGATCATCTTCTATGGCGTGGCTGACAATACCGCACTTCGCAAAATTAAGATCACCCTGAATAGGGCCTGTTGTCTTGTCACAGGGTGTGATAGGATGACTCCCACCTGTAACCTTTATCGGCTCTCCAACTGGCTCAACTTTGAGGGCCAACTGAAATACCACACCTGCCTCCTTGTCAGGAAGATTGTCAACAGTCAGTCTCCCAACGGGCTCCTTAGCCTCATTTAACATGCACCATCCACAAGGAATACTAGAGGGTCAGCCAAAGCCACATTGCTTGTGCCGTTCTGCAGAACATCCTTGGGGCAATGTGCATTCCACTACAGAGCTCCATTCTAGCTAAATGATCTGCCCCCCCCCACCAATACCTCATCTGTCCAGAACCTTGGTCATTTAAAACTCAAACGCAGAGAGCAACTACTCACTGCCAGTACCTGTGACTGCCCCATATCTGTCCACTCACATAGTCGCCCCTCTTTTCCTGGTGTGCCAAGCCAAATCTCTGTGCCTTCTGCCCCCCTTCCTCTACTCTGACCGATTCTTCTGATGTATTGTGCCTGTATCTTAAGTATCTGTTTTATTGGCTTAGGAAACCTTATATCATCCTTGAAATTTTAATGTAAGCATTAGCTTAATTTGCTTGAAACCTTTGTACCATGTTTGACTCTGGGCTGTTTTACCCTCCGCATTCAGAGAAATACCCTTCAATGTATTGCTCGTTACCTTTGTACCATCCCTGACTCTGGGTTGTTTTACCCTCCGCTGCCCACATTCATTTGTAAACCCTTTCACTGTATTGTCCATTTCTCTTGTTTTGTACTTCCATGATGTGGAGCCTTTGCAAAGGAGTCTCTGACTCAAAGGTTTGTAATTCCGATATCTCAATAAATAAATAAGGAAATAAAACACAAGGGGCTCCATTTTTGGTTAGACCAACTAAGCTGCAGCAAACAGCAGCTTGTGTCAAAGCCCAGTGTGCCAGGAGCCTTGCGCCAGATTTTAGTACAGAAGTGTTCCCCATGCTAAACTTCCCCAAGTTGCCACGATCACTCCCTCGCATCAAACAAAGGGAAAATGGGAGGGATTTGATAGAGGCCACGGCACACCTCACTGGTTGTGCCGCCAGGGGAACCAGTAGCCCACAGTGATCACTCTACAGAAGGTGCTACAGTGGTGTCTTTGTAGCGTACCCCAACTGTACTGAATGGACGAGATATATAGCCTTCTAGACACCCTCCCCACCTCTACACACACAGTGCCAAAAAGCAACAAGGGCATTGTATGCATAGCTGGCAGTGGCCCAAATGCTTGGGAAGACACCGCTCCCACACTACACAAGTACTGCTGATGGGACATGGTAATGTGTGGCCCACCATACCCATCTGCCCACACAGATATCCTGGCAAGACCACTGTCCCCAACACTTGGCTGTCACTGCTGCTTCTGGGTATGTGTAACTCACTGGTTCATGTTGGTCCGGGCACAACAATCACCTCAGGAACCACTCTACCATTGTACAGGTGTAACCCCCAGGTGGCGCTATCCCAAGGGCTACTACCCCTGCCTGCGTAACTGCTAACAGGTTAGGGGGCCTAGATCCAATGGCAGGTGCCTCCACCCAGAGGTCGAGGTTAAGACAGTCTGGTATGACTTGATCACAGCCCTCTGGGTCACTGCAATCCCCCTTTCTTCCCACTAGTTGTCCACACAATATATCAGAAGTACCTTCACAGTATACACTTACCCCCAGGATGGGTTCGATCAGCTTGACTCTGGGGACCCCCTATGAAATAAGATGCAGTAATACAATGGCCACTGTACAGTATTTCAACACAGACACTCAGTTCAGGCAGTATAACTTTGCTAAATAACCAAATCTGATTTATTTAGGGGACAATAACAAGGACGGGGGAAATCAGGTTAATTAGATTATACACATTAACAATCACAGTACTGTGCACAATTTCAGAGTCCCTAAATGTCACTTTCACTGGGTACCCAGGATGGGGGCTAGCCAGGATCGGTGCAGCTGGTTGGGGCCCTGAAATGGAAAACACTTGCACAATTCCCAATTTGTAATCCAGAGCCGGTAGGCTCAGTTCATGAAGAAAGAAAGGAAAAAGTAATCAGATGGAACACTTGCAATTAGATGATGGCAGGGAGCTACCCTAATTTATACTCACAGATTCAATGCTGAAACTGAATGGAAGGCAGATTGTCCCGAAGTGCCAAGAGAAACAGAATAGCTGGCCCAGCCCCTGTGGCAGGGCTCACTTACACTCAATGCAGGCAGATGCAGTCCAAGTGATGCTGGCTATGACTTCCAGCTCACTGCACATTTTATATGTACACAGAACACTACCAGGCAAGCAGCTGGTCACTTCAGGAGATTAAGCCTGGCTACAGAGGCATTCTTCTCTGACTCAAACACGGATTCAGTTCGAACCCTGCTAGGGAATCACATTTCCAGCACAGCACACAGTTCACAACATGGGGAATTACTCAGAGCTCAATCCCCAAAAGCACTACACACATTTATGTGTAACGGTCACTTGCTGTACCAGACCACAGAGTCCTGACAGGCTGATCGCAATTCTGCACACTTTCGGTCTTCTTCAGGTTAAGTCTGGTCCCAAAATGACTTCTGCTTCTTCTCTCACTCTGAAAGCTCGGAGTCGCTGTCTGAATTACACTTACTAATGGATGCAGGCCAGTTTTATGGCCTAACACGCGCTTCCCGCACACATCTACTGCACACAAAATGGCTGCACGAACACTCGGGGCGGTTTCCCCCTCAGCTTCCAACTTCAAACATGGTTCTCTTCTGCCCCAAACCTCAGGGCACTTCAGCATTAAGGTTCCTCTTCGGAATCGCTGTCCGAAAATCAAGGCTCCTCTTCAGAAGCTCCATCTGAAAATCAAGGTTTCTCTTCAGAATCTGTCTGAAAATCAAAGCTCCTCTTCAGAATCTCTTCTCCACACTTGGTTGCCCATTATCTAGGCCACAACAACTGCTTTCCTTTTTCACCCATGTTCAAATACTTGATCCAAGAAAACACAGTCCTTTTTTCTCCGTTCAGGAGAGCTGATGAAAGACAGGCCCTTTTCAGGCCTCCCGCGCGGTTCCTGCGCTGCCCTGTGGGCAGCAGCCCCACGACCTGCTCACTCTTCCAGCTCCATGCTCAGATTGACTCTCCCAGCAGACGGTCCGGGCATTTCCCCCAAATACAAAAGGTTGCAGTTGGCTAATTCTCCTTGTCAGTCGCAACAGGCTCCCTCTATTGGCGAAAAAAGGCGCCACGGTCCAAACTACTTTTCCCAGAGGCTCTCTTCATACAAGCCCCGTATGGCTGGCTCCATTTGAGAGTCCCAGTGCTGATTTACCAGCAGGCTCCATTTTAAGGAGCCCCTCCCCATTAATTGGACCTATTCAGCAGTTCAGATCTGAAATGGAGGGGCATAACACACAGAGTCCCAGCTGCAAGAAAGGCAGATTAGGCAAACTGTACTGTCATTATCACTCTAACAAATTACCAGCAGATAATTACATCTTTTGAAAGGGCTCCCCTTGGGCATCTAGCGACTGCAGAATGGAGCAATCTGCTCAGTGGCCCAGGCGGGATTCGAGCAGGGAAACACACAGTCCTCCCAGTTCAAATTAATTATACTGCAGATTGGCAGCTCTTAAAGTGACAGTACATGGAGGCATTAGGCACTCTCACTAAATTATTTTAAATTTGGCTGAAATATAGGACACCAGCTGGGCAGAGAGCACTTAGGCTCACCCAAGGAAGGCTTTTTAGTGACCCCCATTTGTAGGGGGGGGTTACACCCTTCCTGGCCTGGGAAAGCTTGATGTCTGCGTCAAGTAGATACCCTTACAATAACTCTAATGCAAATCAGTATACGTTTATACCATCACATTTTATACATCAGTCAGCACATTTAACCATTACTATTCTTTTTCAGGATACTCTAGCTATATTTCAGTAACAACCACAGTTATGTATTTTTCATACACTTGAAATTATTACACTCAGTTACATCATTGCTTCCCACAATCTACATACAAATGGGGGCCTATCCCTATGACCCACTATAAGGGTGCGAAACCCATTTGGCGCCAAAGTCATTGGCAACATTAAACATTAGTCCTCCTGGCCACTAGAGGGCACTAATCCCAGCAGTGCCTCCAAGATGTAACCCCCAGGTGGCACTATCCCAAGGGCTACTACCCCGCCTGCGTAACTGCTAACAGGTTAAGGGGCCTAGGTCCAATGACGGGTGCCTCCACCCAGAGGTTGGGGTTAAGACAGTCTGGTATGACTTGGTCACAGCCCTCTGGGGTCACTGCAACCCCCATTTCTTCCCACTAGTGGCCCACACAATATATCAGAAGTACCTTCACAGTATACACTTACCCCCAGGATGGGTTCGATCAGCTTGACTCTGGGGACCCCCTATGAAATAAGATGCAGTAATACAATTGCCACTGTACAGTATTTCAACACAGACATTCAGTTCAGGCAGTATAACTTTGCTAAATAACCAAATCTGATTTATTTATGGGACAATAACAAGGACAGGGGGAAATCAGGTTAATTAGATTATACACATTAACAATCACAGTACTGTGCACAATTTCAGAGTCCCTAAATGTCACTTTCACTGGGTACCCAGGATGGGGGGCTTGCCAGGATTGGTGCTGCTAGTTGGGGCCCTGAAATGGAAAACACTTGCACAATACCCAATTTGTAATCCAGAGCCGGTAGGCTCAGTTCATGAAGAAAGAAAGGAAAAAGTAATCAGATGGAACACTTGCAATTAGATGATAGCAGGGAGCTACCCTGATTTGTACTCACAGATTCAATGCTGAAACTGAATGGAAGGCAGATTGTCCCGAATTGCCAAGAGAAACAGAATAGCTGGCCCAGCCCCTGTGGCAGGGCTCACTTACACTCAATGCAGGCAGATGCAGTCCAAGTGATGCTGGCTATGACTTCCAGCTCACTGCACATTTTATATGTACACAGAACACTACCAGGCAAGCAGCTGGTCACTTCAGGAGATTAAGCCTGGCTACAGAGGCATTCTTCTCTGACTCAAACACGGATTCAGTTTGAACCCTGTTAGGGAATCACACTCCCAGCACAGCACACAGTTCACAACATGGGGAATTACTCAGAGCTCAATCCCCAAAAGCACTACACACATTTATGTGTAAAAGTCACTTACTGTACCAGACCACAGAGTCCTGATAGGCTGATTGCAATTCTGCACACTTTCGGTCTTCTTCAGGTTAAGTCTGGTCCCAAAATGACTTCTGCTTCTTCTCTCACTCTGAAAGCTCGGAGTCGCTGTCCGAATTACACTTACTAATGGGTGCAGGCCAGCTTTATGGCCTCACACGCGCTTCCCGCGCGTATCTACTGCGCACAATGGCTGCACGAACACTCAGAGCGGTTCCCCCTCAGCTTCCAACTTCAAACATGGTTCTCTTCTGCCCCAAACCTCAGGGCACTTCAGCATTAAGGTTCCTCTTCGGAATCGCTGTCCGAAAATCAAGGCCCCTCTTCAGAATCTCCGTCTGAAAATCAAGGTTCCTCTTCAGAATCTGTCTGAAAATCAAAGCTCCTCTTCATAATCTCTTCTCCACACTTGGTTGCCCATTATCTAGGCCACAATAAACTGCTTTCCTTTTTCACCCATGTTCAGATACTTGATCCAAGAAAACACAGTCCTTTTCTCTCCCTTCAGGAGAGCTGACGAAAGACAGGCCCTTTTCAGGCCTCCCGCGTGGTTCCTGCGCTGCCCTGTGGGCAGCAGCCCCATGACCTGCTCACTCTTCCAGCTCCATGCTCAGACTGACTCTCCCAGCAGACAGTCTGGGCATTTCCCCAAAATCCAAAAGGTTGCAGTTGGCTAATTCTCCTTGTCAGTCGCAACAGGCTCCCTCTATTGGCGAAAAAAAAAGGCGCCACGGTCCAAACTACTTTTCCCAGAGGCTCTCTTCATACAAGCCCCGTATGGCTGGCTCCATTTGAGAGTTCAAGTGCTGATTTACCAGCAGGCTCCATTTTAAGGAGCCCCTCCCCATTAATTGGACCTATTCAGTGGTTCAGATCCGAAATGGAGGGGCCAAACACACACAGAGTCCCAGCTGCAAGAAAGGCAGATTAGGCAAACTGTACTCTCATTATCACTCTAACAAGTTACCAGCAGATAATTACATCTTTTGAAAGGGCTCCCCCTGGGCATATAGCAACTGCAGAATGGAGCGATCCGCTCAGTGGCCCAGGCGGGACTCGAGCAGAGAAACACACAGTCCCCCCAGTTCAAATTAATTATACTGCAGATTGGCAGCTCTTAAAGCAACAGTACATGGAGGCATTAGGCACTCTCACTAAATTATTTTAAATTCAGCTGAAATATAGGACACCAGCCGGGCAGAGAGCACTTAGGCTCACCCAAAGAAGGCTTTTTAGTGACTCCCATTTGTAGGGGGGTTACACTGGCCATGGATATACAGTACCGCTCAGCTGTTGGGTAGTACTGAAAGGGGATTGGGTACCCCTGTGAAGCCAACCCATGGCTGGATCACAACACGGTCTCACCTGTCATATCTGGGGTCTCTTATCTGCTAGGGCATTCACTGTGCTGTTGGAACACTCTTCTCCACACCAACAGGCACGTGCTGTTCCCACTGCTTTTAGCAGCTGTCATGTATGAAAGGGCACAGCACCATTCCATAATATGATCCAGCTCCCTGTGGTGGATCCCACTTGTTGGCTGATGTATGGGTGACAGGACTGTGGAGGGGATATGGCTGGAGCCAGCAACAGCCATCCTGATGCTCCCCCATGCTATGTGCTATGCTGGCTTCACTTTCACATTCTTCCATTCCCGCGTGCTGGGCTCACAGACCACCAACCACATATCTACACCTTTGGGGGGGGGCTTGGCACCTGCCCTACAGCCTGGTACAGTAGTGTGAGCATAAATAGCTGTGCCCACCAAGGAGCACTTGCCAAAGCACTGCCCAACACACCTCAGTCCAGTCACCTGCTCCATAGTACAGGGCTGTTGCCCCAGTATGCCCAGCCCTGGAGTGTGCCAGCTATGACAGGGCAGCTGTGTGTGTACTTCCTGCTGCACTGGGGTCCCACTAGTCTCTGACTGCTGGGTGCATGGTACAGGTCCTGTACATGCACCCTTCTTGCCACACAGAGGGCAGTGTGTTTGTGGGGCTGTACCGCAAAGAGGGTAGGAAGCAGACAGACACGTCTGTTGGTGTGCATTATAGTGGCCTGCCTGTAGATGTACTCCTGTGGTGTACATAACAAAATGTGGGTGTTCCAGGCAGACTCTGACTCTGTTGGCCTGCCTGGCATGCCTGCCATGGACTTCAGCTTCAGTGCACATGGCCCTTAGACCAACTCTGACTGGTCTACCAAGGGCTTGCTCCCTTCAACACAGTGACAACCACTGTCACCTTTAAAAACACTGAGTAAAGTGGATGGTGTGGCACCTCTGTGCTGCAAGCCCCCTTATGACATGGTGCAGCCCTGCGAGTGGTGCAAACATGATGCAAGCAGCCCATATGATGCAGGCGAACCCCGGTATGCTGCAAGCTCCCTTCAAAAATCAGGAATGATACATAGTGTGGTGCAAGGTGCCCCTCACATAATTTCTATTTGATGCAAGCACTGTGCATCATTCCCAGACCTTTAAACATTTAGCCTAGCATGTTGGCTGTCAGACCCCTCCCCAAAGGCTACTTGTGTGGTAATACACAGGGACATCTGACCAGCATCTCCGAAAGCTTTGCACAAAAAATACATCTTTATCCCCAGAATACAATGGGTGTGTGCACTGTTTTTTCCTCTGGCAACCACACAAAACTGAAAGCCAAAAGCTCCTCGTGCAACAATCAGGACTGAGTTAGGCAAAGAGAGCTGGCATCCCAAAAGTACATACTAGAGTGACCATTCCAACACAACCTCCTGAAGAGAAGAGATTAACAAATTAATACTGAAATACACAACGACCTTATTCAACAAAAGTATTCATAGAAATTCATAAAGTTGATTATCTGTAGTGTTAAACAGACACAGGAGAAAATCAAAATAGCTTCATGAAAAGAAACATTTTTTTGGTTTTTATTTCATTTTTTTTTATCAATTTTCATTTACACAACGCAAACTATCATGTAAAATATTGAACAGTGTTACAAAGGATTCAGTTAGAAAATAATTAACAAATCAATAGCTATTTCATCAAAATTGAGGGTTTTTTTAATTTAATATACTTTTTGGTGTTGAGACCTCCTGAAGCTCATCACCCCCCACAAGCCTTACCTGGAACAATGATCTGCCCAGACTTACCCCCTGTGGACAGGTCCGCCAAGGCGGTGTGGTCCAACAGAAGCCTGTAACAGTCCCACTGGGGGAGCTGTCGGGGGTCCTCCCTGGCTTACCTCCCAGGGCAGGGTCGTGGATTGGGATTAACACGGTGGAGACTGTATGGCTCATTCGTTGGCCAGGCATCACAGAGGGCAGAGTGGAGCTTGAGAAGTGGGACATCATACATGGAGCTGTCAGCATTTTCCAAGTATTGGCTCCCAGGAGGGGTGGCACGCAATGACAGTGTGCCGAAGCACTGATGTCCGGCAAGCGTCCCGGACAGCGAGGTTCCGGCAGCTGCATTCCCCCCCTCCAGCCTCTGCCAGGGATCAATCACATGCTGGGCATACTCCCACCAACCCCCACAGGAGGAGAGCAGTCCCAAGGATGCTCAATCCTCCTCTCCCTAACCGGCCCTCAGACTCCTTGGGTGTGTTCCCGAACCCACAGCACTGGGGTCACAGGCAGAAGTCCAACTGCTGTGCCAATGGGCTGGCAGTTATAGCATTTTCAAACATCCAGATTTCAGGAGAACTATAAAAGGAGCCAATATTTTGTTAAATAGATCAAGTTTGTCTAAAAATGAGCAACTTGTTTGTACATTTTGGGCAAGTGAACCTATATTATGCCACCAATCCTCTATAAGGGTAGGTTCATTACTTTTCCAATTGCTTAGAATGAATCTCTTCAGACACAATCAGGCTAGGAGAAACCATGTTTTTTTGGTGAAACATAATTGGATGGCTAGGCCTGTAGTTCAGTGAACAAGCAGCCAGCCACTCCCACATCCTGAGCTATATAAGCAGTTCCTCTCAGCCTCATTGTGAAGCACTTTTTCTTTGTCCTCTGAGCTGGCTGGGGTCTACCCCCCCCACCCCCACCCCGTTTCTGTGCATCTCTGCTGGACTTTGGTGTTTGTTTTCCTGCTTCTGGTTTGTATCTTTCCTCTGGCTGTGTGCTTCCCTGTGTTTTGGGGCCTTGTTCCCTGTTTTGATATGTTTTGGGTTTTGTTGGGGGGGGGGCTTTGTTTCTAAGCTCCTAGCATACTGCCACTCAGAGCTCATGCTACTGCTTTCAGTTACCTACAACTGCAGCCACTGCTACTGTTTACTCCAATTACTATTGTACCCAGTGCTTGTGTTTTTACACTGTGCTCACCATGCTCAAACTACTGCAATGCAACTGTGATCATTATCTGTGTGTTTCAGCTCAACCATAGCTGCTCCATGTTGCATACTCAATTATTTTCACCTGACAGTTTACTCTGACCCTAGCTGTGCTGCTCATTCCTGCTGTTGTTCTACTTGCAGCTTCATTGCACTGCCTGGCTACACCTGCTTTCAGAGTATTGTCTCCATGCTTTATTGCAGTTACAACTCTGAGGTCAGCCAACTAAGCTCCTGCTGAGGCTGTTAATATAGCTTAATTTTAAATCTTGCCTCACCGCTGAAAAATCCTGAGTATTTGTCACCTTGATTTGGCTATTCATGTCTGGCTGGCTTGCCTCCAATTTCGTGCTGTTTCATCAGACCTCTGTGCAGGTCCACCTATCACTACTACTGCTTATTGACCTATGTACAGGTCCACGCTTGATTACGCTATCATTGTTCATTTTTTAAGCCGATCATTGCTTCATGCCTTCTGCCATCTCCTCGGCTTCAGCCTCTGGAATTCTGCTGCACTCAGTTCTGCATTCAACCTTGCCAGGTCTCAGCACTCAATGCTTATTTCGATCTCAGCATGCCATGCTCATTCAGCTCACCAGCTTTTCAGCTCTCAATAGATTTTGGGGCATGCCAGCCATTCTATTCTGGTGCAGGGTTCCTGCAGCTGACTGTCTTGCTCTGCATTTAGTCCGCATCTTGCGCTTGTCCAACTTGAGTCTCACCCAGCCCATAGCTGGGAATGTCCTTGCCCCAGGCTTGGCTTTAACTGCCTGCTACACACCAGCACCTCCTGGTGTAGAATTTAAGACTAGTGGTGAAGAGTGGAAAAAGTTAACTCCTTTGGCTCTAGCGTTCCAATACAACGGTTAGCCATTGACTTTAGTGGTTTCCCTAGCAAGGCACCTTCATTGCATTCTCCCTACGACTGCCTCTGGTTCACCTGGTTTGCATTTAGGGCAGGTAGGCCAGGTGGGTGCCTCAGCAGTTGTTGCTCTCCTCCTGCTCCTTGGATGCATGTATTGTTGCAAAGTTTTCTTGCAACCTTCCATGGCGTTCCTGATAGAGGGTTTGAGTGAGAGCCTTCTTCCAAATTGGAATATCTTCCCCCTCCCTTTAATTGGGTTTTCCAAATTGCAGCTGCAGAGCCGTCCCTAAATAAACTATCCCAAGCCTGAAGGGAAGGCAACTTAGGCCTTGGATCCCCAGAGATTTCCTCCTCATAGGGTTTTTTTCTCTCCTCCATTGCCTCAGATCATAACTGTTAGTTAGCATAGTAGTGTCCCCTAGTTCTTTAGGTAGGTTCCGCTGTTGGATGGAGGTGGAGGATGTCCTGCCATTCCCTCTCTCCTTAGAGAATCCCCCAGTTCTCAATGCAAACCATTAGTATCATGCTACACAAACTTAGGCATTTCATTACGTTATCAAACTGAGCATCTCATTACATCATAAAACTGTCTATGCTTTTCTACTACTACGTCACAGTTACTGCTACTACATCACAGTTACTGCTTGCTCATATGCTTCATGTTGCCTCATTCTTTTGGGGTATGTTGGCTCTACATTTCTTTTGGGGATTCCTAAGGTACCTTTAGCCATGAGAATCATCCTGTGGCACCTCTAGGGGTGGAACCCTCTCCGAGGGTTCCTTGCCTTTCGTACCCCTACAGGGTGATAATTCCTCTGGAATAGAGTGCGAACGGCCAAAACCAAACTAATACAGTTGCACAAGCATAACACTATACTGGCTGTGTAGGACATTGAACCATAGGCATTAACACAGTGTTCAAAAATGCAATATAGCTCCACTACTTGAGAATGTGCATGGTACCGACTGAAACAGTGAGAACGCAAATGCCAGCACAACTTAACTGCATTAAAAAAAGTAACCTTATTCAAAATAATGTACACCACAAAACAGCATCACATGGGTCATCATAGAACCCCTACCAGATTCGCATGTTAGTGCATCATCAGGGGGATGACCAGTAAGCCACATGTTTTTGTCTTAAATATAGTGCAACTGAAGACACAGTGCAAACACTAGTGCAGTGAATGCTAAAGTGCTCTGTACCCAACATAATATAAAAAAACACACACAATTAAATACACTACTACTAATATAATGCCAAAAAAAACACACAAGAACTTAAATAATTAAATGCTAAGTGATCTAAGGTATTTTGCAACAATAGTATAATGTTTGGATCCTTATCCTAAATACTTCAGTGCTGGAGGTAATATAATTTTTTCTTCCTCAGCACTCCAGAAAACAAACACATGACAACATTAAGAGCGAGCATCCAAGGAAAGGTGGGGATTGTGTAGAATATCAGACACCCTAATTGGCTATGGAAAATTCACAGTGCTACTCACGTATGAAGTCATGTCGCACATCACATATGACTATCTTTTTTAATTGTATTAGTATATTTGTTATGATTGTGAAGTGTGTTATGTATGTAGAAGTGAAGGGAGTGTGTGAGGGGCACTGCCACCCTCAAATGAATTGCTGTGTACTGTGAGGTGAATGGGTGTGTGTGGTTGCAGAGCCCCCCCATGTCATACACAATCAGCTACATGATCAATGGTAAGCCGATAGCATAGCAGAGTTTGGTAGAGTGGTGGACAATTCATAGTGGGAAGTATGTGAGCAAAGAAGCATTGTATTCATGAAGTATTTACACAAATCCACTTGCGCTTGTCTGACATTCTACACAAACACCGGGAAGGCAACATCACACATTATTACATTATTTTCTAACACATTTCAGAATTTCTATCCTATCATTCAGTCTGGCTGGGTGCAGTGCCCCCAAAGTATACATCCAAAATGACTCTCATTGGATTAATTTAAGGTCCAGATTCCCCCTCAGGGTCCCAAACATATTCTCTCAATGCCACAGAATTTCAAGGAGTTGTTAGTACTACTGTTCCTGTGCAATTTACAATGTTTGGCCACAGCATTCTTAATATCCTCACCAGCTCTATTTTGCAGGTGCTCCCCTATGTGGATTTTAAATGGTCTAGTGGTTTTGCCCACATAGAACTCCTTGCATTCGCACACTGCCAGGTATACCAGATTGTAACACAACTAAAACAAATACCCTAGATTCATAACTTTCGGTAGCATTAACCATTGTAAAACTTTTGTTTTAATGATAAAAGAATAGAATTTGCAGTTGCCATGTGGATATGAGTTACATGGATGACTGTGCCACCATTCAGTATATCTGGCGTGGCCTTTTGTTCTTGCTGATAACTATGTACCAATCTGTCTTTTAAGTTGGTGTCTCTCTTATATGCCATCCTTACGAAATATAATTGTCCAAATTGTAGTATCCAAATTCTTACATTTAATTTGGGTGGTACAATTCGGACAAGTGTAGTTCATGAGGAGACAGACCGTAGCTCATTATTGCACGCCTCTAATTGCCATCCATGCCATCTTAAAGACAACATTCCCAAAGCCCAATTTCTAAGAGTCCAGCAGAACTGCCGTGATGAGAGTGAGCACCTTATTCATGGGACAGAAATGAGACAGCAATTTCTTGATGGGGGGGGGGATGGGCGGAGAATGGTTAAACAGACTTTCCAAGACTCCTTTGAGGGTAACAGAAATTAATTCCTATATGTTAGACAGAGGGAGGGGGTACACCCCAAATGCATTTTGTAACCACTTTCACTTGAAGTGGAAAAGGTAATTAAGGAGAAATGGGGCATACTACAATCTGGTCCCATTTTTAAGGAGGCCACTGTGCCCCCCCCCCACCGATGGTATATAAGAGAGGCACCACCTTAAAAGACAAGCTGGTACATAGTTGCCTGCAAGAACAAAAGACCATCCCTAGATCTGAATGGTACCCTCCTCTTCTCTTCTAAAAAGAGTATAGCCAGGAACATAGGAATATTTAGCTCTTAGCTGCTGGTTTGACTCTCACATGTTTCCATTAATGCTACGACATCCAGACATTGTGTAGCTAGTACAACTTGCATGTCATCCATTTTATTACTTATGCTTCTTGTGTTACTCAACATCCCCCTTCCAATTGCCCTTAAAGCACACCTTTCCTGCTCTTTTTTAAAACTGCCCCAGAAAAAACATGAAGGACCCTTATCTGTCCCCAATACATATGGTGCCAAAATCTGAATTTTCATTTGCCCCTATTTTGGAAGGGAAGAGATCGCATTTTGGTTCTGTGGAGCCAAGCCACTCATCCATTCCATTTTTTGATACTGAGAGCTGCCCAGTTTTGCGAAGTCACAATATGGAGAGCAGAGGTGCACCCATAGACATACATGGACCATTTTTTAAACTCTGATTTTCTATATTTGTAGATGACCATCACGAAATAAAAGGTCCTGCTCAACCAAGCAAGTCCTTGTTAGTTGAGCAGTGCCCTTGATTTGTACGTGATGGCCATCTAAAATATAAAAAACAGTTTAAACAAGTATTTGTCAATGCCGAAAGTTTGTTGTGTGCACTGGTGTCACTGGGGGGAGGGGGGTTGAAAATTGCTTTAGTGAAGTTGTTTGTGAGGTGGAGTCCCAAAAAACACATGTTAAAAATTTGGGGCAAAATATTTAAAAATGGGCAAGTTATGCTACTAAGTTGAAAACCCTATTGAAATACATTGATTCCAAAAAACACCATTGAAAT
The DNA here is from genome assembly GCA_016271365.2 of Neoceratodus forsteri. Classification (NCBI taxonomy): domain Eukaryota; kingdom Metazoa; phylum Chordata; order Ceratodontiformes; family Ceratodontidae; genus Neoceratodus; species Neoceratodus forsteri. The sequence goes on along the minus strand of JADMNL010000031.1, from coordinate 110,729,313 downwards.
ACTGTACATTGAAGCACTTACATCAGTTTGCAGTTGGGCTTTGAAGAGCAAAGATGTGCCTGCAGTCCAAGGTAGATTACAGCGACGGACCTCCGTTGGGTAAGTATGGGGTACAGGGGGTGTGGGGTGGTTTCATAAGTTGGTAATAGAAACATAGAAGTTGACGGCAGATAAGGACCACGAGGCCCATCCAGTCTGCTCATTTCTCTTTCTGCCTTATAAATGTGCCACCGGCCATTGCTCTGTCAATGGCCTATCTATTCATACTCATCTGTATTGCTCCCTTATGCCTATCCCATGCCTGTTTGAAGCCCTGCACTGTAATCAAGACAATGGCTTTCGCCAATATAGTCTCGTCACTTAAGGCTAATGGTCCTAAATGAATATTTCCTAGCTGCATAGGAGTGTAATTTATTTTTTAAATATAGCAATGGAATCACTGTTAACTATGTCTGATAGAAGACTGTTCCATGGTGTTACCACCCTTTGGTTAATCCTTGATTTTCTTCCATTTGTTTTGTAGTGTTCACCTTTTAACTCTAAACCTTGAGCTCTTGTACAAATGAATGTATCCTTCCTTTCCTGGCCTACACACTCCCATAGAGCTTGATTTGGAGTGCTGCATAGACCAGACATAAGTTGCCCCTAAGTCTACAGTATTCAAGGGAGAAGAATGATAGATTCTGGTTTCTGTTTGTATAATCTAACTTTTGGCAACCTTGGACTCGTTTAGTTATTCTTTTTTGTACTTCTTCCAGGAGTATTATGTCTCTGTTAAACCTTGGACCCAAAACTGCACTCCATACTCCAAATTTGGCTGTACTAATGATTGGTATAATGGTATTAAAATGGTATCATCCCTACTTTTAATGTGCCGTAGTATACAGTTAATCATTCTATTTGCCTTTTTTGCAATTTTTATTGTATGGTTTTTAAACGTTATGTTATTGGTAATCAAAATCTCTAGATCTTTATCATTGTCAACTGATTTCAGTTCTTCTCCATTTAATATACAATTTACCATTAATATTATGTTTACCATTATGCATTATGGCACATTTATTGGTAATAAAGTTCATTTTATGTTTGGTTGCCCTTTCGCTAAGTACATCTATATCCTTTTGGAATGCAATTACATCATCCTTGTCCTTGACTATTGCTCCAATCTTTGTGTCATCTGCAAACTTCACCATCCACAAATATCCAGGAGTCTGCAGTGATGAGACAAAAATATTAAACAAGACAGGGCCCAGGACTGAGCCCTGGCACACCGTGCTTGTAACCTCTCCCCAGTCTGACACATAGCTCCCGATATTAACACATTGCCCTCTATTATTGAGCCAAGCTTCTATCCATCTGACTAGGATATTGTGTTTTTAGTTCTACCAAACTACTTATTAACTCCTCATGAGGTACCAAATTGAATGCTCTGGAAAAATCCAGATACAGGACATCGACAGGAAAACCAGATTCCAAAGCACTACTAACCTGGTCAAAGAAATACAGCAGGTTCGTCAAGCATGATTTTGTTTTAGTAAACCCATGTTGTATTACATCGACTTGACCAGATGTCATAATCTGCTTTTTAAAGTGATCCTTTACATAACCCTCCATAAGCTTACTGATAATACTGGTTAGACTGATTGGTCTATAATTGTGCGAGTCTGTTTTACTCCCTTTTTTGTATATTGGCTTAATATCCACTTTGCACCAATTGTCAGGGACCACTCCTGTCCCAAGAGATTTCTCAAAGAGAATAGATAAAGGACCTAATAATTCATGGGATGCTTCTTTAAGAAGTCGAGGATGTAGACTGTCTGGTCCTAGTGATTTATTTATCTTAAGGTCTCTCAACTATAAGGAATACTATTTCTGTCAAAATGTATTGTTATTCCATTATCAACTTCAGGGGGGTTTATTATGTTACTTTTGTTTGTCTTTGCTTGAAACGTATTTAGAAAGTTGTTATTGAACACCTTGGCCATGGTTAATTCATCTGAAATAGTTGTCCCTTCTATGTTTAGAGGACTAATTCCATTTGTTCCCTTCTGTTGTATTTTAATATAATTGCAAAAATGTCTTTGTTACCTACTGCCATGTTTGCAATCCTGTCTTCCTCCCTACTTCTAACTTGTTTTATAACCACTTTGGTTTTGGTCGCTACTGCTTTAAATTTCTGTAGGTTTTTGAAGTTGGCTGTTTCTTGAAATGCACGTAAGCTCCTTTCTTCCTTTTTATGTTTGTTGATATTGTTAAACCAAGTAGGAATGTTTCCCCGTTAGTTATATTTAATTTTTTCTGGTACAAATTAACACATTTACTTTATTTTTAATAAGTGTCCATATTTCATGTACATTGGCATCTTTCAATTCACTATTCCAGTCCCACTCAGTGAAATAGTTCCTGGGTAAAACATTGGCTGAACAACAGGACACAGAAGGTAATTGTAAATCGAGTCCACTCTGAAGAAAGAGGGGTTACTAGTAGGGTACCGCAGGGTTCAGTACTGGGTCCAGTCCTATTTAATGTCTTTATAAGTGACTTTGCAGAGGGACTGGAAGGAAAAGTATGCCTCTGTGCAGATGACACAAAGATCTGCAACAGGGTTGATACATAAGGAGGTGTGGAAAGGATGAGAAGGGACTTGGCAAGGTTGGAGGAATGGTCAGAAGTATGGCAGCTTGGATTCAATGCAAAGAAGTGCAAAGTAATGCACCTGGGAAACAAAAACCCAGGGGAAGATTACACAATGGGGGAGGTACTAACAACAAAAAAAAATGGAAAGAGACCTGGGGGTAATCATATCAGATGACCTTAAGGTTGGCAAGCAATGTGAGAAGGCAGTAGGGAGGGCTGGGGGATACTGGGATGTATAGGGAGAGGTATCACCAGCAGAAAACAGGAAGTTGTTATCCCCCTGTACAGACAGTTGGTGAGACCCCATCTGGAGTACTACTTCCAGTTCTGGAGACCCCATCTCCGCAAGGACATAAACAGGATGGAGGCAGTTCAAAGGAGGGCAACTAAAATGGTGCAGGGTCTGCAAGAGAAGCCATATGAGGAGAGACTAAAGGAGCTTACTATGTATACCCTTGAGGAAAGCGAGGGAGAGGGGGGACATGATAGAAATGTTTAAGTACCTCAGTGGAATCAACAAAGTCCAAGAGGGCAGCATCTTTCAGAAAAAGAGATGTGCAAGAACAAGGGGACACAATTTAAAGATAGAGGGGGGATGGCTCAGGGGCAATGTGAGGACATTTTTTTCACACAGAGGGAGGTGGATGCATGGAACAGCCTTCCTGAGGAGGTTGTGGGGTCTAAAATTGTGGGAGAATTCAAGAATGCCTGGGACAGACATAAGGCAATTTTTGTGGGGGGTAGGAAGAAATAGGCTGTTGGTTAACTAGGATCTGCAGCTTATCCTCTAGGTAGGGAACTGGGCAGACTAAGTGGGCCAAGCGGTCCTTATCTGCCGTCAAAGTCTATGTTTCTATGTTTCTAATTGCACTGTAATTAGCTTTATCCCAACATTTAATTTTAGTTGCTCCCTTTTGTTTGTATGCTAGGTTACTGAACTTAAATTTGACCATATTGTGGTCACTTGATCTCGGAGGTTCTGTTACCCTACATTCTGATATTTCATTTTTTATATTGGATAAAACCAGATCCAATATATTGGTTCCTCTGGTACCATCTAAAACATGTTGTTCTAGGTCATTTGATATTATTAGGTCAATAAATGTTCTCTCTAATTCAGAGGCACCCACAGGTTGTTTCCAGTTAATATTGGACATATTAAGCCCCCCCATAATTAGGACCCCACCTCATGAACAGTGTCACTGTTGTTTCGTTACTCAGTCCCAAAAGATGATTCCACGCAGCGACCATGAAATCACCTTTTGGAATGAAGAATGAAATGACACTAACATGTCCACAAGGTGGGGGCCCAAGAGCCCCATGTTGAAAATTTGGGCTCCAAATTCTTGACAACATCTGAGATAGCAAGGTAAGTTGAAACCCCTATTGATTCCCATTATACAGCTTACCTTGAATTCTTTCAGTTTGCTGGTTGACTTTGAAGAGCGCAGATGTGTTCCGCTCTGCAGAAGATCATGTCTGCTGACCTCAGAGGGTAAGTATGGGTGAGGGGGGCTCAGGGAGGTGGGTGCACAGAGGGAGGGTTAGGATGGGTGAGGGGGAGACAACAAGAGACTGTTTTCTTTTTTATAGGTGAAAAAAATAACAAAAGACCATGAGGGAAGGTTTTCTTCATTTACTGGAAAAAGAATACCTATAAATTTAGGCACGCTGGGGTGGGCTCCCAGTGTGCCACAAATTACAATAGTGGTGGGAGGGGATGCCAACATGGGGATTGGCCACCCCCATGTCGGCTAGGAATACAGACTGGTTGGAGGGGCAATCCGACACCAGGAGTGGGCATACTGGTGCCAGAAAGAGGAAGTTGTTTAACCACACAAAGATGCACTAAAGGGCTGCAGGCAATGTGGAAATTGTTTAACCAGGAAAGACACACTAAGGGGCTGCAGGAAACGAGGAAATTGTTTAACCAGGAAAGATGCACTGAGCTTCAGAGAATGGTGAAATTGTTTAACAAGGAAAGAGATACTGAGCTGCAGCTAAAGGGCTTGCATTCCAAAGGATACAGCCACACACAACGTCAGCTCCGTCCTTTGAAATGTTTGCCAAGACCAGCCCCTTCAGCAAACCAGTGTCATCAGGACACTGCCTGCGGATTTGTCAGCCACAGACTGGCCCCTGCAGCTCTGCTGGCCATTGGGTTGGTACCCCTCACACCTCTCTAGCAACTCTCATATCAACAAGTTCATCTGCGCTTGTGCTCACGATGAACTTAAAAATGGCCTCATTCATGCCTATGGAGTGCACCCCTGCGCTTTCCATATAGTGACATCAGAAAACATGCTAGCATGGGGGTGGCTCACAGTATCAGGAAGGGGAAGGAATCGGTGGATCAGCTCCATAGAGCAAAAATATGATCCCTTCCCTCCCAAATTAGGGGCAAATAAAAATTCACATTTTGGCATTTTACAACTTGAGGACAGGCAAGGATTCTTAATAGTTTTTGGTGTGAGCACCAGGAAAGCAGCTCTTTAATCCACCAGGCAGACTAAATATGGAGCTACAGCTACTTTGTTAGACAGGATACTGATATCCAGGGCTGATAGGGTCTCTATCTCGGGCATTCTCCACGACTGTCTTTGGGACACTGATGTCAATGAAGCAGTCTTATTTTTCAGTAATATATTCAATAAGCTACAGGAAAGACACATCCCTTTTACCACAAAGTATGTCGGGGCATTGTCAATAAGTGGCTAGATCATAATCTTCTGAAATTAGGAAAATGTGAAAAACTATGGGAGATTTATAAGGCATCTACAAGTACAGCTGGCTGGGAAAAGTGTAGGTATCCCTGAGCATAGTGTAAAAGACTCACCAAGCTAAATAAAAGTAACTTCTACAAAAATCTATTATCCGCCACAGAGGGATCCCCTAGTCATTACTGGAAGCAAATTAAACAAATTCTTGGGGGACACAATGAGCCGGTGCCTCCGGACATGGTTATCAATGGCATAAATTGCAATAACCCATCCACCATTGCTGATGCTTTTAGTAGGCAGATTATTGGCCTCTCCCTGTACCCCGTTTCCTTCCTCTCTGATTACCCCCTCTCCATCCCTGCATCTGCTCACATGGTGCATAAACAGGAACTCTGCCTTCCCTTCTATTTCAGAGTCATTAAGGTCACTGAGGTGCATAAACTGCTCAGATGTATTCCTGTATCAAAATCCGCTGGCTTGGACAGAATAGAACCTAAACTGCTCTGGCTTGCAGCATTAGATATACTGGCCCGATAGTCACAAGATTATTTTAACCTGTCCCTTATAAATGATGTTGTACCTTCTGCCTGGAAGTTGTCTTGCATAATCCCTGTGTAACCCCTAGGCGGTGCTACTCCAAGGGCTACTACCCTTGCTTACTACCATGGGATGTAGGTTGAGGGGCCTGGGTTTCCAAAACTAACTTTAAACTTGTTCTTACCCAAGATATTATAATTGTGCAGTGCCTCCACTCACAGTTTAACTTTAAGTGGGCTAGGATAAAACTTGGTACAACCCTCTGGGATGCTGTACCCCCCCCCCACATTACCATAAAGCCACCCCAGACATGACCCAGTATTCACAATCCCACATTTTAGACATTTTGCATTTAGTGATTTACTACTAATAATATGCTCATGCCACAGGTAACTGCAAAAACAAAACAAGTGTATTCACCTGGAGAAGGTTAGGAAAAGTAAAGCTGAAACAGAGGTTATGCTATTTACAAGTTTTACAGTGAGTTAGTTTGGTTTTAATTTAAGATTAGAGTTTGCATTTCAAATCAGATATTAATCACATTAGCTCCACCAACCTCTGGAATAGCCAGATCCCAGACTATCTAGCTATACTACATTAGTGGCAGAACATATCTACAAATGTCCACACTGGTACCAGTACCCCACAATTGGTATGAGACCCCGCAATCACACACAACCTGGGTACCCAGTAGTTAAAGTTCTTAAATATTGCAGGCCTGATAGATGATGCAGCTGTATGCTGGCCAGTTAGTTGGGGCCCTTAGGAGAACTAGGATTATGCTTGGAAGATTGAACACTTTAAATCTATTTACAAGTCTCTTTTGGTGGTGCAGGGAGGGCCCTACATTACTTACAGTAGACGTATTCATAGACATAGGCAAGTTAAAATTGAGTGCTTTCAGCCAGTAGCGGCTCTAGCCACAAATGGTTACCGGGGCACAGCTGGGGCACACCCGATAGCAGCCAGGGCACTGATATAGTGTTACTACGGGGGAAGCTTTGCACCATATGAGGCACCAACTGGGGCACAACATTTTTTTACCGGGGCACGTGCCCTGGTGTAGAGCCGCCACTGCTTTCAGCAAGTGGGCACCATCTCCAGAGGTTAAACTTCAGGCAAGCCAACAGCCAGGCATGCCTAAAACTGACTAAGGATTTTAAAGCCTGAAGATTGAAACAACATTTTAACTTCTGAAGACTGGGCCCCCTCTTCTAGGCTGAGAACACCTGTGGTATGAATAGGTCGGTTAGATTACATTCAGCACATTTCTCTTTTTCAAGTCCACATTCAGCATATTCTTGCATTCAGCACATTTGTCCATCCCTAGGACATCTTTTCACTTTTCTTGCCTATGTAGAGCTGGAGCTTAAGGCACAACTTTCATGATCACAACAGACAGAGTTTAAGGCAAGGCTCACTACCATTTAATAAACTTGAAACTTGACTGGGCTTATGGCAAAGCCCACTACCATCTTCCAGACTTTGCTGGCTCGAAAAAGATGCAGTAGTCTTTTTTTCGATGCAAACCGTGCTCTTGGTAATAATGGTTTACAGTAGCTCCCTGGGCTATTTCAATACAAACTTGCACTAAGCAGCAACAGTTCCTGTAGCTCTCTAAGCTCAAATACAACCGGCAGTCCCTTGTGGCTCTTTGCTGGCTCTCACAGCTCCCATAGACAAAATACTGGACCTCCCAGGCAAAGTGAGAAAGAGCCCGACTTGGAGTACTCTCTTTTCAGTCCTGAAGGCACCTAACAATTTAGACACATTTACATATATTAACTCAGGGGTTCGCAAATAGTGAGGCCAGCCTCCCTGGGGAGGCCCAAACTTGTTCCAGGGGAGGCTCAAGCAAGTCTGAAAAAGTACTGTATTTAAATTTTGAGTTTTCTATATTTTGTGTGAAGAGATGAAGAAAACTGAAAGAGGATAAAAGTAGGTGAATTTTATCTATTTATTTACTAATAGGTGACAAGGGAAGGTGAATGAGCCAAAGCTCATTTCAGGTGTACCCAGAGAAGGGTAGGTAGTGAATACATTTCAAAAGGTAACTGCAAAACAATCAAGAAATACACAATGAACAATAGTGCAAACAAATATGAACAATAAATTAATAATGAGTGGAGGTAATTGATCAGTTTGTAGATTGATGGCAGAACAGTCCAAATACAAGGGTTGAGCATAGAAATGCTAAGAGCAATAGCAGGAAGGAGCAAAGAAATTCCAGAGAAGTTGTTTAGGAGCAGAGAAGGAGGGGGAGAGGCAAAGTATGTAGGAAGGTTATTTCATATAGAGAGGAAACAGAAAGTAGTCTGACCCATGAAGGTGCTGCAACAAGGGGTAACAATAGTTCAAGAATGAAAATAGCGGATGTAACTCCCCTACAAATGGGGGTTCCCAAAAAGTCTTCCTCGAGCTTGTCTAAATGCCCACTGCCAGGCTGGTGTCCTGCATTTTAGCAGTTTAAATGTGCTTGCCAGAGAGTGCCTGTATAGTCTCTATGTACTCTCTAAGAGCTGCCTGGATTGCAGTCATAAGTAATCTGAGAGGGAGCTTTGTTGAAAGATGTAACTATTTGCTGAAAATCATTTAGAGTGATAATGATAATGTAGTTCGTCTAGCCTGCCTTCTTTGCAGCAAGGACTGTTTTGTTTGTCTCCACTATCTTGGTCCTGGACTGTGAATTGGATCAATCAGTACTGGTGGGACTTAAAATGGAGCCAGACTACAGGAGCTGTCTGGAGTCAAAATCTGTAGGAATTGTACTTTTGGGCTTGTTGCACCTGAAGGGGGAGCCTTTGTTGTGACTGACAGGAGGATCAGCCAACCAAACCTTTTGGATCTTAGTGAATTTCCCAGGCTGCTGCAGCTAGTTTCAATTTTGATCTGAGAAGTGAAGTAGTGACAGCGCAAGTGATTTTTTTTGAGCAGCAGTTCTGTGTAGTTTTGCATGGGAGAACTGTGAAAGGGCTGAGTTTTGGCCTGCCTATCTGCCTGCTGTCCCTAAGAGGAAAAACAGTTTATTCAGACTGAATCCGAGTTGTGAGGATTATTTAAGCCACTGGACTGTGACCAGGCTTTAACATGAAGAAGACCAAAGCTTTGCTAAATGCGATCGGCTTGTCAGGATTTCCAGCTGCTGTTGAATCCCCGGTTTGTGCAGAGACTTTGCGATCTTGACCGGAGAGTGGTTTGCCTAGTACAGTAGAATTCCCTTACGTGTAAATGTGCTGTGTATTGAAAGTGGGTCGTGATTCGGTTCCCCACTGTGTAAACTGTGTTCTGCTTGCTGGTGCCGTAGAATCCTTTACATGTAAATGTAATCTGTATTGAAAGTGGGTCGTGATTTTGTTCCCCACTGTGTGAACTGTTCTGCTTGCTGGAAGCTTTATTCAGTCTAATCGGACTGAATCCGCGTTCATCTCCATTTGGCCTGGGCCATGCCATGCTGGTCCTGCCAGACTACCCCACTGCACAGAGAAAGCCACCGATGAGAGATCTGCCTGGGGATCAGCCCCCTGCTCCATGCTTGAACAGGAATGATGCCTCAGTGAATTGTGTGGGTCCTGCTTCTCCTGGCACTCCAGATTAACCATCTGCTGTCTCAATTTTTGTCCAGCCTGTGTCCAGTCTTTGGTATCATAAGTAATCATCAGGGTAGCTCCCTGCAACAGCCTAATCTAAAAGTGTGTCATCTGATTGTCTTGTTTTTCTTTTCACGAACTGAGCCCTCCGGATCTGGATTACAAATAGTGTGTGTATGTTGTGCATGTTGTTTTCTTCCATCACAGGGCCCCAACTAGCTGCAACGTTCCTGGCTAGCCCACCATTCTCCATCTGGGTACCCAGAGTGTGTGACTGTTTATGGACCCTGAAGTGCATGCATAACTGTTTGATTGATAGAGCCTTTAAGCAAATTAACCTGATTATGCCCCTCTCTTGTTCAAGCCCCTTAATTAAATTGGATCTCTTTCTTGCATTTACCCTGACTGTGGTTCTAGTTAGTGGAAGAGTACTGTACTGCTGTTATTTGCTGTGTATAACCTTGTTTTACAGGGGATCCCCAGGGCCGGGCCAGAGGAAAGCCCTGGTGGTAAGTGCAAACAGTGTGGGTACTTGGGTGGTGTATCAGGGGTATTGTGAAAGTGATTATTGTGTATTGTTCTAGCCACTAGTAATGAAAGAGGGGGATTACAGTGTCCCAGAGGGCTGTACCCAGGTTAGCTTGACCACTAACAACCCTGACCTCTGGGTGGAGGCACCCGTTTCAGAACTCAGGTCCCTTAACCTGCTACTAGCCATGCAGGCAGGAGTAGTAGCCCTTGGGATAGCGCCATCTAGGAGTTACATTTTGGAGGCTCACCGCTGGGATTTTGTGCCTTCTAGTGGCCAAAAATTATGAATTATTAAAGATTAATGGTTACCCCAGTAGAAATGGCTGTACACCAGTTGGTGGGGTGGTGTACTGGACAGGAGATCGAACCCAAAAATGCTCTACTTATACTGGATATTCCCCTTGGTACCAGTAAAGACACTGTAGAGGGAGCACTCTCCAAAGTTGAATGTTTAAAAAACCCTGTGGTGGTGGATCGACAGGCTGATTTGATCGTCCAAACTTTCATAGCCTTGGTAGTGTAGTGACCTCGTGGACAGCTCTAAAGTGCCACGGACTGTTGCCCCAGAAGGGGTTCCAGCTGCCTGGAGAGTGATAACAAAAGACAGTAAAGATCCTGGAGAGGATGAGCTTCCACCATTATCTGAGACTTTAGAGGAGAAATTTGCTAAGTTGTTGCTGGAGGAAGGAAAAACCATAGAGGACTTTAAGAAACTATTCCTGCCACCTGGGGTGTTCCTTCCCCAACACTCCCTCCCACTCCAGCACCTGTTACTGTCCTGCCTTCTGTGCCCATGCCAATGCTGGCCTCTATATCTGTACCTGCCATTAGTCATGACTTCTACCGAAGGCTGAGAATCTTCTCGGGCACCCTCCCCACCTCCCGGGGGAGGATGAATGGGAGACCTGGATAGACTGTGTTGCCCCTCTAGTACTAGAATGGCAATGCTCAGCAGCAGAGAAACAAGAGGTTGAGTGACAGCCTCTGAGGTCCTGCCCTGGCTGCCATCCATGCCAAGCGGGCCAATAACCCCAAAGAAACTGCCCAGGACTATCTTGATGCATTGGAAAATGTGTATGGCAGCCCGGATTCAGATGAGGATCTGTGGTGGAGAGTAAGAAACGCTCAGCAGTACCCAGGGGAGACACTGTCTGTGTATGTATCTTGGCTTGAAAAGCCACTACAAGAGTGCCTCAGAGAGGGTAGTTTGCTGTCAAATGAATTAGATCGAACTAGACTGGACCGGAACCTTAAGTCTGCTCTGTTTTCAGAATTGTTACTGCTTCAGTTGCGCCTTGCCACCCTACTGGAATCGCCCCCCTCCTATGACGAGCTAATGAAAGAAATTTGGGGGGGTTGAGCAAAGGAGACCCCATGGGGGAATTGCATCCATATCTGCTGCAGCTGTGCAAGTGACCGAGAGTGATCAGCCAAGTGAGGCTCAGGGGCAAAAATCGGCACTTTACGAGCACTCTGAGAATGCAAAGGACTTCCCGCCCTGCACCTAGCATTGGAAAGATGAGCTACTAAAGAAAGTCTGAGAGTTGAAGACAGGTGCCTCTGCAAGGGTTTTCCCCATGGAACAAGATTCTGGTCCCTTTTAGGATGTGATTGCCATGGGGGTGGGGGTACACCCTCAGGCATCCGCTACTGAGGGTGGGTCCAAGACTGAGATCACTGGATTGACTGCCACTCTAAATGAACTGTTAAGACATGTTGCACCACTCTAACTGCTGCAAGCAGATACTAGACCCCAATCTCTTACTACTGCTTCAGTTCCTCATATGATGTTCTCTCCCAGGATGACCCAGGAATCTATCATTTGTCACAACTGTGGAAAGGATGGCCATATGAAAAGAGAATGCTGGTCTCAGAAGGACTTAGAAAGAGTAGTAAACAGACTCCAAGGGGAGCTCCAAAAAGCAAATCAATGGCCAAGGGATGCCCAAAAATGACCGCAGTGAGGGTTTGAGAAACCCTAACTCAAATATCTTTGTGGCTAAATAGTCTGTCCAGGCCTCTGCTACTGCCTCTCCAGACTGGTCCAAAATAGTGGGCCCTTCAATGGAGACTACGGTGACTGATTGGTATTCATACTCAGGCTGTGCTTGACAGTGGGTAGCAAGTGACCATGGTATTCCAGGACTGGTATGACAAACACTTATCTGATGTGACTTTGCAATCCCTGAAAGGCCTACATGTGTGGGGCCTGAGTGACAAGTCTTATCCTTACCTAGGGTATCTCCGCCTCTGGTTGTCTTTTCCTGCAGCTGTAACAGGTGTAGAGGAGCGAGTAGAGACATTGACCCTAGTGTGTCCCTTCACTGGACTGTATGATGGGATCCCCCTGTTGACTAGGACAAACGCCCATATGTTTGGGATACTGGTGCAACTCTGTCACAAGAAACAAGGGCGATGGACTGGGAGGGCCCTGAGAATTCCAGCTCTGATCAAGAGGCCTATGGTTTGCAACAGAAACCCAAAGAAGTAGACAAGGATGAACTGGTGGTGATTGTGTGGAAGAAGGATCCAGATTCAATGATACTGGCCCCTAACGCCCAGTGTACCATTCAAGGGAAGGTCCGTGTGCGAAAAGATGTCAAGAACAAAATACTGATGTTGAATGCACTGGACGATGGAAAATTGCCAGAATTATTGGTCAAGCCCAGCATCTTGCCTGCTCATGCCCACGCCTATGCATGACAAGTGATGGTCCAGATTCACAGTGTGTCAGATCAGGAGATCTGGGTGAACAGAGGGTGCACTCTAGCTATGGTACACTGTGCAGAGACTGCAGTATAGCCAGGCAGCAAGCATCCGGGTGCGAAGGAAAGCGTGGCCCCAGACTTGTTTGACTTTGGTGACTCCCCGTTGCCAGCTGAATGGAAGGCTAGAATTAGCAAGAGACTTGCCCAGACAGACCAAGTGTTTTCGTTGAAGGAATGGGATGTGAGATGCGTCCAGGGTGTGGAGCATCACATATGCCTGCCTGATGAATGGCCATTTCAAGAGAGGTCCCGATATGTAGCCCCATCAGACACAGATGATATGAGAAGACACCTGCAGGAAATGCTCGCTGCTGGTATGATACAAGAATCCAGGAGCCCATACGCCTCTCCCATTGTGGTTGTGCATAAGAAGAATGCGTCTGTGAGGATGTGTGTTGATTATCGAACCCTGAACCGGTGGACCATCCCAGACCAATACACTATGCCTCGTATACAAGATGCCCTGGACTGCTTGAATGGGAGCAAATGGTTCTCGGTGTTGGATCTTGGCAGTGGATACTACCAGATCCCGATGGCCCTGGAAGACCATAAGAAAACAGCCTTCATCTGTTCATTAGGGTTCTACGAGTTTCTGAGGATGCCACAAGGCATATCGGGCGCCCCAACCATCTTACAGCAACTGATGGAACGTGCGGTGGGAGATATGAATTTTCTGGAATGCCTGGTGTACTTAGACGATGTCACTGCATTTGGGAGCACCTTAGAGGAGCATGAGAACTGACTGTTTAAAGTCCTAGACTGACTGGAAGACTTTGGCCTCAAGCTGTCCATTGACAAGTGCCAGTTTTTCCAAACTTCCGTGAAGTATGTGGGGCACATAGTATCTACAAAAGGGATAGAGACTGATCCCAGTAAGGTTGAAGCACTGACTACTTGGCCCCAGCCCCATAATCTGAAAGAAATACAACATTTCTTGAAGTTCTGTGGCTACCACTGCAGGGTCATAAAACACTATTCCAAGGTGATTTGCCCACTCTTGAACCTTACCCAGGGTTACCTTCCTACCAATCGTAAATACAAAAAAGGGGCCGTTAAAGAACCAGGAATAGTATACTTCCACCCAGGTGAACTCTCTGGACCACGCTGGATGCCAGACTGTGAAGCAGCCTTCCATGAGATCATATACCAGCTCACCCACGCCCCAATCCTCGCCTATCCTGACCCCGCCAAACCCTATGTGCTGCATACGGACGCTAGTCTGCAGGGTTTGGAGTGGTGCTGTATCAAGACCATGAAGATGGCCTGAGACCAGTAGCTTTCACCAGTAGGAGCTTGACCCCGTCAGAACGAAACTGCCCTGTGCATAAGTTGGAGTTTCCTGTGCTAAAATGGGCCATCGTTGACCAGTTTCATGAATACCTCTATGGGGCAAAGATATTGGTGAAGACTGACAATAACCCATTGATCTATGTACAGACTTCAGCTAAGTTAGACTCCACTGGGCACCAGTGGCTTTCTGCATTATCAACCTATGATTATGCTGTTGAATACAGACTGGGTCTGAAGCATATTGATGCTGATGCCCTATCACGAAGGCCCACTTCCAAGAGCGATTGGGTCAGGCTGTCTGAACCAGACATTTGAGCATTGTGCTAAAAGTTTCATAGAGATGAACAGACTGCGGGACACAGTGGACTGTTTAGTAGATTGCTTGGGCCCTTCTGACACCTGCATACCAGCTGCTAATTGCCACTTCTCTGCTCTAGATATTAGTGCACTACCTCAATTTGACAATGACAGCATTCAGTGGGCTCAATTCCAAGATCCTATGATTCAGCCAGCACTTATGCCCTGTGTTCGGGGAAAGATCTGTCTCTGCTACATTTCACTGACTTGCAAACTGCTTTATTTAAAGAAGGCCCCAGATTGAAGTTGCTCAATCAGTTGTATAGAGAGACAGTAGATCATAGTGGCAAAGTAGACAAGCAACAATTGGTCCTGCCCACGGCCTTTAAAGATTTGGTACTGAGGTCCCTCCACAATCACATGGGGCACCTCGGTATTGACAGAGCCCTTGACCTGGTACGATCTCGCATCTACTGGCCCAAAATGGTGGCCGATGTTGAGCACCATGTAAAGACTTGTAGTCGCTGCCTGCAAAGAAAAGTCCTGCATCAGAGGGCTGCCACCTCTTGTTAATATTACTACTAGCGCCCCCATGGAACCAGTCTGCATAGACTTCTTGTGTTTAGAACCTGATCAGCGGAACATTGGCAATGTGTTAGTGGTTGCGGATCATTTCACACGGTATGCACGAGCTTTTCCCACCAAAGATCAAAAGACATCTACTGTGGCCAAGGTGCTAGTGGAAAATTTCTTCATCCCCTATGGTGCCCCCAGCAGATTAATTCTGATCAAGGCAGAGACTTTGAGAGTCGGCTAATCAAAGAAATGCTCTCTCTATGGGGGGTGTGAAAGTCAAGAACCACCCCCTATCACTCGCAGGGAGACCCTCAACCAGAATGTTTTAACCACACCCTTCTAGACATGCTGGGCACCCTTCCCCAAAAGACAAGCATAAATGGAGCCAGCAGATTAGCACCTTGGTACTCGCATACAGTTGCATGAAAAATTATGCTACTGGGTTCTCCCCCTACTGCCTCATGTTCGGGAGAGAGGCCCAGCTGCCAGTTGATGTCTGTTTTGGGGTCTCTCCAGGTGGAATCCATGCCAAAAACTACTTGCATTATGTACAAAAACTGAAAGCTCAATTGAACCATGCCTATCAACTGGCCCAGACAATAGCCGCCAAGAGAAATCTAGCCAACAAAGAGAGGCATGATAAAAAAAGTAAAGGCTCAAGAGCTTCAACCTGGAGACTGTGTGTTACGTAATTTGGGACTGCATGGTAAACACAAAATTGCTGATTGGTGGCACTATCTTCCCCATGCAGTAGTTGGAAAGTTGGATGATTTACCTGTGTACAAGGAGCGCCCAGAGAACAACTCCAAAGCTGTCAAGACCATGCACTGTAACCACTTGCTACATATCGGCCAAGTCATGATTGAAGCTGAACCCCCAGAAATTGAACCCCCTGGGCCGGTGACTTGTGCTGCTGCAAGAAAGACAGTCAACCAACCCCAGTGGTCACAGATTTAAGGTTTCCTCCACAGCAGGCCCAGAATGATAGTGACTGTCACTCCACTTCTGACAAAAGTGAATATGACCATGCTTATTTATTACCCCTTATGAACTGAGTCAGCTGTTTCGAGGTAACGCGCTGATAAATTGTGAGGATGAAGCTGGGCCTTCTGGACTGCCTTACCCCCCAGCTTTGTCCTTTGAGCCAATGCTCCCAGAAAGTGAAGTGCAAAGTATCACGTCTGAAGATGTTGAGTCTGTGTTTTGGGAAACTGCATGATTTGCCTGAAGAAGGGGCACAGGGTTTGAGTCTTTCTGGTGACATACCAGAACTTGAAAACTATGAGAGTGCTGACCACCCCCCCCCCTCAGTGCCTCAAAGCTTGATTGTGCCTGACCCTTTGCAAAATGAGTCAAGTGTTGTAGAAACAGAGCCTGCAGAGCAAGGAGCCAACAGTGCCCCAAGTTTGGACATTTCCACCCAGGCAGAGGCACTCCTCACAAGTGACGAGAGTCCCCAGACCAGTGCTGAGAGTACAGAGACTGTAGTTGTCCCCCTCAGAAAGACTGGCCGAGCTGTCAAGCCAGTAGTACACCTCAGTTATGATTCTCCCGGGAGGCCAGTGGATTTGCCTCTTAATGTGGTGCAAAAAGGTGTTTATGTCTCACCAAGCTCACTGCCCAAATTGAGCTAGACAGCCAATTCCAGGTTACTTGTCTTTCCCGCTCACCATGGTGCCCCTGCCCCCTCTAGCCCCAAGTTAGCTGATAGGGAAGGGCCCCCTCTTGCATTGTTTAAGGTACAAGAAGTTATTACCTGAATTCAGTATAGCAATGTTCAATTTACCTGTGTGAAATATGCACAATGTGTTGTCAGAATGGATATAGTACCATGAAGTGTAGTGAATGTATAGTAAAGTAATAAGTTTATGTTAACTGATGCATGATGGTATGGACTTGATGCGGACACCAAGTTTTCTCCAGGCAGGGAAGGGTGTAACCCCCCCTACAAATGGGGGTTCCCGAAAAGTCTTCCTCGATCTTGCCTAAATGCCCACTGCCAGGCTGGTGTCCTGCATTTTAACAGTTTAAATGTGATTGCCAGAGAGTGCCTGTATAGCTTCTGTGCACTGTCTCTTTGAGAGCTGCCTGGATTGCAGTCACAAGTAACCTGAGAGGGAGCTCTGTTGAAAGATGTAACTATTTGCTGAAAATCATTTAGAGTGATAATGATAATGTAGTTTGTCTAACCTGCCTTCTTTGTAGCAAGGACCGTTTTGTTTATCTCCATTATCTTGGTCCTGGACTGCAAATTGGACCAATCAGTACTGGTGGAACCTAAAATGGAGCCGGACTACAGGAGCTGTCTGGAGTCAAAATCTGTAGGAACTGTAGTTTTGGGCTTTTTGTGCTTTTTTGCACCTGAAGGGACAGCCTTTGTTGTGACTGACAGGAGGATCAGCCAACCCAACCTTTTGGATCTTGGGGAATTTCCCAGGCTGCTGCAGCTAGTTTCAGTTTTTAGCTGAGAAGTGAAGTAGCAGCTCAAGTGATTTTTGAGCAGCAATTCTGTGTAGTTTTGCATGAGAGAACTGTGAAAGGGCAGAGTTTTTGCCTGCCTGTCTGCCTGCTGTCCCTGAGAGGGAAAATAGAGTTTATTCGGACTGAATCAGAGTTGTGAGGACTATTTAAGCCACTGGACTGTGACCAGGCTTTAACCTGAAGAAGACTGAAGATTTGCTGAATGCGATTGGCCTGTCTAGATTTCCAGCTGCTTTTGAATCCCCAGTTTGTGCAGAGACTTTGCAATCTTGACCGGAGAGTGGTTTGCCTAGTACAGTAGAATTTCCTTACATGTAAATGTGCTGTGTATTGAAAGTGGGTTGTGATTTGGTTCCCCACTGTGTGAACTGTTTTCTGCTTGCTGGAAGCTTTATCCCGCCTTATTGGACTGAATTCACGTTCATCTCCATTCGGCCTGGGCCATGCCACACTGGCCATGCCAGACTACCCCACTGCACAGAGAAAGCCACCGATGGGGAGACCTGCCTGGGGATCAGACCCTGCTCCACGCTTGAACAGGAACGACGCCTCGGCGAATCGTGTGGGCCTTGCTTCTCCTGGCACTAAAGATTTACCACGTGCTATCATGATTTTCGTCCAGCCTGTTTCCAGTCTTGGGTATCATAAGTAATCATTAGGGTAGCTCCCTGCAACAGCCTAATCTAAAAGTGTGTCATCTGATTGTCACGTTTTCCTTTCACGAACTGAGCCCTCCACTTCAGATTGCAAATAGTGTGTTGTGCATGTTGTTTTCTTCCATCAAAGGACCCCAACCAGCTGCAATGATCCTGGCTAGCACACCGTTCTCCATCTGAGTACCCAGAGTGTGTGACTGTTTACGGACCCTGAAGTGCATGCATAACTGTTTGATACAGCCTTTAAGCAAATTAACCTGATTACGCTCCTCCCTTGTTCAAGCCTCTTAAATAAATCAGATCTAACTCTTTTTTGCATTTACCCTGACTGTGGTTCCAGTTTGTGCAAGAGTACTGTACTGTTATTTGCTGTGTATAACCTTATTTTACAGGGGGTGCCCAGGGCTGAGCCAGAGGAAAGCCCTGGTGGTAAGTGCAAACAGTGTGGGTACTTGTGTAGTGTATCAGGTATATTGTGAAAGTGATTGTGTATTGTTCCGGCCACAAGTAAGGAAAGAGGGGGGTTACAGTGTTGTGGAGGGCTGTGCCCAGGTCAGTTTAACCACTACCAACCCTGACCTCCGGGTGGAGGCACCCATTTAAGAACTCAGGCCCCTTAATCTGCTACTAGCCAAGCAGGCAGGGGTAGTAGCCTTTGGGATAGTTCCACCGAGGGGTTTCACGGAGCAAGTAGGCTGGCCTGTGGGGGGGGAATTACGATGAGCTGAGTAAAATTTGTTATTTGTTATTCAGATAACACCTTTGAGTACAGGAGCTCTTTTTCATAGGTTCCACATCAGTTTAAGACAAAGAACTGAATGTGAGCCAAGTACTCAAAGGGGTTTCAGTTTATTCATGGTGTACTGCACAAAGTACAGTAAGTTTTTATTTGCGGAGGCCCAAGATTATTTCAGTTTTTAGGGGAGGCTCAAAATCTTTTCCATGGATTTGGGGAGGCTCACTGTGACTAAGTCTAAGAACTATTGTATTAACTGAACCATTTATGATCACTCAGTCAGCTGGAGTTCACCCTCTCTAACCGTTTTGATCAGACACAGGGGGCAGACAGATAGTCACAATCTGTTCTATGTGGGCTTCCCTGCCCCTGTAAGCTTTCCTTTAAATTGCACTTGGCAGATGCAGTTTTACTCACTCGGGTATAGAAACATAGAATTTGATGGCAGATAAGGACCGCTTGGCCCACCTAGTCTGCCCATTTCCCTACCTGATGGTTAAGCTGCAGATCCTAGTTAACCAACAGCCTACTTCCTTCTACCCCCACCAGAATTGCCTTATGTCTGTCCCATACATTCTTGAATTCCCCCACTGTTTTTGACTCTATGACCTCCTCAGGAAGGCCGTTCCATGCATCTACAACCCTCTATGTGAAGAAATACTTCCTCACATTACCTCTGAGACGTCCCCCCTCTATCTTCAAATTGTGCCCCCTTGTTCTTGCACATCTCTTTTCCTGAAAGATGCTACCCTCTTGGACTTTGTTGATTCCCTTGAGGTATTTAAAAGTTTCTATCATGTCCCCCCCCTGCCTCCTTTCCTCGAGGCTATACATCTTAAGCTCCTTTTGTCTTTCTTCATATGTCTTCTGCTGCAGACCCTGCTCCATTTTGGTTGCCCTCCTCTGGACAGCCTCCACCCTGTCTATGTCTTTGCGGAGATGGGTCTCCAGAACTGTACACACTACTCCAGATGTGGTCTTACCAACTGTCTGTACAGGGGCCAACAACTTCCTGTTTTCTACTGGTGATGCCTCTCCTATGCATCCCAGTATCCCCCAACCCTTACTGCCTTCTCACATTGCTGGCCCACCTTTAGGTCATCTGATATGACTACCCCAGGTCCCTTTCCATTTTGTTGTCAGTATCTCACCCCATTGTGTACTCTTCCCTGGGTTTTGTTTCCCAGGTGCATTACTTTGCACTTCTTTGAATTGAATCTAAGCTGCCATACATTTGACCATTCCTCCAACCTTGCCAAGTCCCTTTTCATCCTTTCCATCCCACCTTGCGTATCAACCCTATTGCAGATCTTTGTCATCTGCAAAGAGACATACTTTCCTTTCGAGTCCCTCTGCAATGTCACTTATGGAGACATTTTTGCAGGAATGGCCTTCGTTTATCTGAGGTTCCTGAAGACATCAGCACTCACTGCTGAGGCAGGTTCAGCACTCTCACAGCTGGCTTGGCATCAGATTGCTGGACCCACATTTTTCCCCAAACGTAGAAAGGTTTAAGCTAGCCCCTGGAGGACATTTTCTGGCAACATCCAGGCTAGCTAATCCTACGTTAGGCAGCCACTTATTTCCCTTTTGGCAGAGAAGAAGCCCCTCTCCCCTGTGGAGGGGCTTGCCTTGGATCACTAGGCCTATTTTGCTTTGCTGAGGACCTGAGCTCCCACCCATGTGGGCTCCCACTCAAACCCTCGCACAGCCAGAAAACACTCTTTTATGGGGTATTCATTGATGATAGTGATTATAAATGAACAGTAAAAACAGTGACTCATTTATAGGGCTATCATCAGCTACCCCCTCAAGGGTAGCAATGGATTAGCTAGGAAAGCAACCGGATGGGGTTCCTCTGAGGCTCCCTATTGGATGAAGCTATTTCTTGCTCCTGCTATGATTGGCTGATGTGCTTGTCAATCCAAGAAATGAATTATTCATTAACCTTCCTTGATGCACTACAGGCTCCCTGTTTGGGCACCTGAATTTAGGTCCTTGCAGTTTCCCCATAAGCACGTTGTAATGTCCCATGGG
This sequence comes from Neoceratodus forsteri, assembly GCA_016271365.2. Taxonomy (NCBI): domain Eukaryota; kingdom Metazoa; phylum Chordata; order Ceratodontiformes; family Ceratodontidae; genus Neoceratodus; species Neoceratodus forsteri. Next base: position 110,708,460 of record JADMNL010000031.1, on the reverse strand, counting down.
CTTTAGCAAAAGGCCCACAAGTCCTGACTTGAAATTCCAGCTTTCTGATTGGCTGTTGCTGCACTGTAGTGGCTGCTAAACACACAGTCCCTGTAGCAAATTTAACACAGTTCCAAATAAAGTCCTGGTGCAGCCAGAATATTTATCATATTTGTTTACTTGCCCCACAGTCTAATAGCTGCTTTAGTGCCCTCATAGTCACTGCCCAGCTTAAGCAGTTTGCTCAGTCCATTTTCCTGTCACTGCTGCCAAACTTGAGAGCTCCCAGGATGCAGACAGACTGTTTGAGTCCCAACATAGAACTGGTGCAGCCAGAAAAAAATATATTTTATTTTATATTCCCCCCCCCGAACATTAGTCCCTTAGTGTCCAATTGAAGCTGCTATTTTATTAATTTACATTTTGCCCCTGCAGCAGTCATCAAAAATAGCCAGTTTCCTGAGGGCAGACAACACCCTTATTAATATGTATGAGGGATCAGAGCTCTAGTCATTAATATTCATGAGCCCGATCCTAATGCCTCGTGGCATTTTTATTTGAAATAGCTAGAGAGCTCCTGGCTCCTGCTGGGTCACTAGTCGTAATCTGTCTAATGCAAGGACTGGGACCAACTAAACGCCTCTCCGCCTGGCCCGCAAACCGAAAGTGGTCGGGAGATCAGCGTCTAACTTGCGATGTGCAAGCACCAGCCGGGCATTCAGACAAATGCCAGTGGCTTGTGAAGAAGGATTTAAGCCCGAAATGGGCTAAAATTACACTAGGGCTGTTTTGGGGGGACCAAGGGCACAAAACGACTTGCACTACAGCAGTGAGGCTGGGGGAAAATGGCAGGCAACCGGAATGCACTCCCTGGAGTGGGAGGAAATGGGAGAATGGGCCAAAGGTAAGCCCCATATTTGGGGGGGGGTTACACCTGTCTTCAGAAAAGGAGACCCAAAGATCATTAGCAATTATAGGCCTATCTTTATCCTGCTCAACAAACTGCTTGAGAAACTGGTTGTATCACAGTTCACAGATTATCTGCAAAAACACTGCCTACTATCTACACATTAGCATGGTTTAAGAAGTTGTCACAGTACAGCCACAGCTTTAATTATGCTTACTAAGCACACAACTAATGCTGTGGACAGAGGAGAATATACTGGTGCAGTCTTCATTGATTTAACCAAGGCCTTTGACCTGTTTCACTTGCTTCTTGCTAAGGTTAATGAGCTTGGAATGGCTCCTCCTGACCTAAACTGATGTATTAATTCTGAATAGACAACAGGTCAGACTGGGCTTGACTTTATCTAAGCCTGCATCAGCTACAGTTGGTGTCCCTCAAGGATCCATCTTAGGGTCTTTGTTATTCTCTATTCAAGTGAATAACCTACACTACTGCCTAAGTTTTAGTAAGCCCATTCTCTATCCTGATGACCTGGTACTACTAGTCAGTGCTTTCACTATATGCAATATCAACAATGTATTATCCCATGATCTAAAGGCTGTACAAGCTTGGCTAACACATAACAAAACTTCTCCTAAATGTATCCAAAATGCAAGCAATGCTTTTTGCCTCTCCCCCTAAATTACAAAGATGTCCATCTCCTTTACAAGTATCTTGTAAGTATGGTGCTCTGCTTGAAGTAGAGGCATTTAACTATCTGGGAGTTATGCTGCATCCCTCCCTTGATTTCCACATGCACATTACGAAAAAGTCAAAATGGTGAATTCCGGGACTGGTCTGGCCAGAGTCAGGAACAACCTCACAGTCCATATTTGCATGTCACCACGGGACTCCTTTTACCTAAACTCATATGTAACATAGCTGTATATACAAAATCACACATGCCCCCACAATGCAAAGCATCATGGGTTGCATATGCAAATCATCACAGAATATTATGCTGGTTCAACTTTAAGCAGAAATGCATGGTGCCAAAAGGCCTCTCACACAGTTTGCAAAGGGTGCCAACAGAAGACAGACACGTGTTTCGTCCTACCAGGACTCATCAGTATGCCTCGTCTGTTTGACACCCCAGTAGAATGAACCAGCTACCCTAAGATGGTCTATCTGGGTAAAGTTGTGGTGAACACAATTAAAACAAAAACAATTTAAAGACAAAGAACCTCTATGTGCAAGCACTGAGGCACTAGGGTAACCATTGCCTCAGTGCTTTATAGAAAATTCTTTATCTTCTCTTACTATATACCCCATCTACAGCTAAGTCAGCACTTAGGGAAGTGGGACATCTGCTATAACAATAGTTGACGCTTTGCGTTAGCCACCCAGTGACTCACTCACCACTGCTCCCTAAACACATCCCTAGGCTGGCTCTCCCCTAGTGACGCACGTGACCTTGCTACAGCAGGTATTGTCTACAACATCCTGAAACACCAGCAACCCCAACATCTTGCTGAACTGCTTCACCCGCAACATAATCCCTACCCCTTAAGGTCCTTGAACCTTGCCCTGCTGGCTGTGTCTAAAGTAAGAACCAACACTGAGGCTGCAGCATTTCACTACTGTACCCCAAGTCGTGGAATTCTTTTCCGCTTGAGATACACTTGTGCACATCTGTAGGCTTTTGTGGTGCCTATCGCAAACACCTTCTAAGTGTCTCTGCCTATAAATGCTTTGACATGGGATCGTACTCTTTAACCTCGAATATGTCACTGCGTGGGTTACCCATTCTTAAGTCTTCTTCACTTAGTTGTTGCTCTATGCACTTTACTAACTTTGCCCTGTGTATTACTTACTACTGCTTTCTTATGCTCATATGTTCCTCCTATTATTGCTATTTACAACTGATGTTAATTCTATCTGGTCTCTGAATATCTTACCCTTTACATTGTTATTGCTGTCTCCCAGTAATGTGCTGCACATTGTAAAATGTTCATTACATTGTACACTTCCGATGTTTGTAATATACCTTGCCACCACAAATCCTACTGTACTTTGTTATACTGTTCCTCGTTTCCTTGTTATGCTGTTTCTCGTTTCCGTGTTGTACTGCTTTATGCTTTTCCCTGCTGTGTTGCTATTGCTACAGGTATGTGCAGCTGCTGTTGTAATCTACCTGTCTCTTAATATCCTACTGTGCATTGGCATACTGGTTCCTAATTTTTTTTCCTGTGCATTGCATTTTTTTTCCTTTATGCTGTTATTTCCATGGTCATGCCTGAAAAAAGGCAGTTTCTTGCCCCTGTTCCTCTTCTTCCATAAGTCAATCTTCATATGTAAGTTCAGGCACTTCATACCTCAGTCCAGGAATGTACACTCATGGCATTTTATCAAGTGGCACAATTCACCCCACATGACTCACATTTGCTCATAGAGACTTTCCTTTCCTTTACATACTGACCCCCTTGCCCTTTGCCGGGATGTGCTCCTTTACACCTGACCCCTACTGGAGTGCACTAAGCCTCTTCAGTACCTCCTCCAGGCAGATACCTGATTTTCAGGTGCAAACCACTCATCCCACATGATGTGGTAATACTGAAACCCGCTAGTTCACCCTACACTGTCTGCTAAAATTATACAGAACTGCCCTCAAAAAACACTCAAAAGAACTTCCACCGATCCAGACTGTCTCTTTAGTGCAATTAATTGCCCTGTACATGGTGTGTATTTTAAGGCCCTGCTTTTCTTTTTTATGTTATATACATTATGTACAATTTATGTTTTAATGATATTAGGTTCAACCACTTTTCAGCTTAATCTGGTTCAAGGTCAGTTGGCATTCATCTGTATCCCCCTTCCCCGGATTGTGCCTAAAATAGGCAGGATTTGTCTAATGTACTTACCCGGTCAACAAAAAAAAATAAACTAAGTTTTTCAGGGTTGTTGGAACTGGAAAAGAAACCTAATCTATTCCATTTAACCTGTCAAACAGGATGAATTTCACAAAACTGACGCAGATCTAGCATGCATGCCGTGATGCTGATACTTAGTTTGCAAACCCCAAGATTGAACAACCACTTTTCAGGGTTGCTGCAACAGCAAAATAATCCTTATCAAATCCATTTAATCTCTCAGGCAGGGCAAAATTCACAAAAATGAGGCAGATCTAGCATGCATGCTGTGATGCAGACTGCAAACCCCAAGCTTATCATCGAAGCACAACTGATAAATTCCACATGGTTTCCTCTGCTGTGACTATAAAAATGGGCAGCCATTGTATCAGCTAACCAGCTACCTGCCAAGACCATCAACTGCATATACAAAATGAAGTGCCTCTACTGGATCCTCCTCCCCTGCATCCTACAGTCCGTTGTACAAGCAGGTAAGGCTGCTAATACTTGACAGGGATAGTAGAGGGTGAGTTTATTTCAGGGATTGCAAACTACTTACCACCCTTGGTTTTGTGTGTGTGTGTGTGTGGGGGGGGGGGCACTGCTGACTCATAATGGCTGCCTTGTTTGCCTACTGTCAGTGAACTGCCAGTGGCAAACTCACTGCATGGAAAAGGGTGCAGAGATACACAAAGGAAAAGTGCCAGATGACATGCAAAATTCAGAATGCTACTCTGTTCTGTACTAATCTTCCTCAGTACCTCCACTTGGTGTTAACAGCACACCTCTCAACTCCTTACGTCACAGATCAAGAACAGGACTGAGGAAAATCATGGCACAGAGAACGTTTTCCCTGGATCCTGCCTATGGTACCTAAAATTGTAAAGAAAACTCAGGGAGGAACCTCTTTCCTGTGTGGGTATTTTGGTATGACACAAGACTTGCTCACTCGCCGGTTTCCATTGTCGAACTTTCCTACCTGGATACCTGGACATTTCCAAGTGGGTCCCTTTCAGTTGGGCTCATCCCAACTGTCATACTCTGAAACTCTTTTCTTTAACCAACTATTTTCTTATTAAATAGGGGGTTCTGATCACTGCAAATTTATCTAAAATGCTGAAAAAGCAGAATCAGTGTACACAATTGAAGTGCAATGCTGATACGAGAGGGTTCAACAGTAGAAAAGGAGATGGATTACCTCTGTAGAGGTCGCTGATGAGGCCACACCTTCAGTACTGTGCCTAGTTCTGGAGTCCCCACCTTAAGAAGGACAGGGACAGGCTAGAGAATGTACAACGAGGGTGACCAAGATGATTCAGTGCAAGGAGGGCAGATCCTTGGAGCATCGGCTAAAGGTGCTGAACATGTATTCACCGAAACCAGACCGTTGGGGAGAGGGTGCACATGACAGGATCTCCAAGGTTCTTGAAAAGGAATAAATAAGGTGAACTGTGTAGAGTTAATTACAAGGAACAGAGAAGCTTGAACACAGGGTCAGAGAATGGAGGTTAATAGGGGTAAAGTTTAAAAAGGATGTAAAAAAGTCTTATTTTACAGAAAGAGTTGTTAAGCCATGGAATGGTATGCTGGCAGATTTAATGGGTGCAAAAACCATAAACAGCTTCAAACATGGCTGGGACAGAGCCCAGAGTATAATAACTACTCAGAGGGATGAGGGAGGTGGGAACACAGAACAGTAGGGAGAATAGGGTAAGCAAAGACTCCACAATGACAGCAGGTCCTAGGGCATGATAGGATAATATGGGCAGAATCACTGTCTATTTTTTTAAACTTATGTTTTATTTTTTTTTTTTTTTTCCATAGTCCCTGCTTCCCTGGCTGACTTGGGCAGAGGCAACTCCAATCTGTCCTGCCCCACCCTGACATGACCCACCGTCTCCCAGCACACACCTGGATCCTGTGACCCCCACTGCCTGCCCCTTGGTGAGACCAGGAAGGGAGGGCCATCCACCCCCCTGGGCAGATATTATCCAGTGTGGATCAGTGGTCCAAGGTGGGGTGCAGTCAGGGTGGGAGGGTGGGTGGGTGGGGAACGCTCATGAAATACAAGTCTGCCTTTCTTTTCCTGTGTTCTTCCTGGGTCCCCTGCTGTGGCAGCCCATGAACATACATGCGTGGATGCATCCACACACCACTGAACCGTAGCCCCTCCTTTTTTGGCACTTGGATACCATGCTACTCCCAGGCCTCCACCTGGGGGGAACCAAGGGCCAAAATGGCAGACCTCCCCATCCCAGGATATGAGAGCAGTCCTCCGGATGATCGATCTTCTCCCCCTTCAGCTGACCCTAAACAGCCCAAGCTCGTTCCCAAATTCAGGTCACTGGGATGGCAGGAGGTAAGGTGCATAGCACCTCTTTTATTACTTTTATATGAAAATCTTGTACTGTTGACACACAGTGAAAGTGCATAAACTCTGTGCACTAAATAGATTACAGTAGGAAACACAAGCCCCATCCCTTCCAGATAGTTACACCATCTGAGGGCAACACACAAAACAAGTTAGCATACTACAACCTTATCTAGAGCTTTAACTAGATCAGTATAGGAGACCACACAGCACCAACAAGCTGCAGACCAGAGTATAAAATCTCAGCTTTTGAATTATTCGTGAATGAGCCCTTCAATTTTTAATGGTCTGATTACAGAATGTATCAAAATATTCAGCTACGTTCTGCTCCAGACAAGCTAGTGCATCCTTCGAGGAGTATAACTAAAGATAACTTTACTGCAGACAGGATGTAATTTTCCCACAATACCCCATAGCAGCATCATAGGAACTATTACCTAATTTGCTTTAAACATTGAATAGGTCCATGAGTAATAACAGAAAAGCTTCCAGATAGGCTGCTTTGGACCTCATCATGGAAGCTCCTAGAGGTTCCCAGGGTGAGAACAACAGCAGGAGATAAGTCCTTCTCCCACACAGCCCCTAGCCTATGGAACACTGTCGCTGACCAGCTGCAAAATGCCAGTACAATGGTCCCCTTTAGAAAAGGGCTCAAAATGCACTTGCTGGCAAAAAAAAAAAATGCACGTGTCAGGGAAATTCCAGGGCACACAGTACCCCCTAGGAACCTTTCCTGCCTGCAAGAGCAATGCCTCAGCACATAAGTCATAACAACAGAAACTAAACCTAGTATTGAAACCAACCAACTTGGCCGGATGTCTGTTACTTGTAACCCCTTCAATTTGTAACTAACATATTGTCAATGCCGTGGTCCTCCGTAAATAGGCATAACGTACAACATCTGCAGATTCGACTTATTGGCCCCACATCTGACCCACCACTGCTGACTTTACTCTGCCTTAAATTGGCTGCCTCTCAATACCCTTAGATCATATGTACTTGGTTGTTTTATTGACTCTTTAACTAGAACACCTCACCCTGCAGCTCTGGGTGCCATGGTTACCCCTGTCTCTCACTCTCATGCCCTCAGGTCCTCCACCTTCCCCTTGCTTGCTGTACAGCCCTGCTCTACTAAAATGGGAGAGCAGACCTTCTCATATTTTGCCCTGTGGTTCTGGAACTCACTCCCCCCTCGTGTGAAAAACTCCTCATCTCACCTAGCTTTTAAGCATGCTCTTTTTTCCCCACCTTAATGCCCCTGGCTACTGTGACTGCATTTAAGGTTCTGTGGGACTCGCTGCTTGCCCTCCAGCTTCTATCTTGCCCATTTCTGCTTTACTACTGTGTATGTGTGCACCTAATTGACTCCTGTTAATTTTATGTAGGACTTTTTGTCTTGTGATCTGTATAAGTTCTGCAACAATTGCATGACTGCTCTAACCCATAGTATTCTTCCTGTTAATTTTATGCTGTCTTTATGCTGTGTGAATAGTTAGTTCTGACTGTTGTCTCATCCTTCAAACCACATTGTTGTCATTGTTGTATTTGCTGTAACTGTACTCTCCCGGGTCGTGCCTGAAAATAGGCAGGTTTCTTGCCTAGCACACTTACCCAGTCATTAAAAGGTAATAAATAAATAAATAAATAAAGCATGTATAAAAGTCAATGTATGTCATATCAATGTGCAAGTCTCATGGCACTACTGCAACTGCCTGAAAAAAGCTGCGCTTGCTGCTTGTTATCTGTGTAATCTATCACTGCTGTGTCCTGTTACCTACAGGTTCCTATGTAACTAATTCCAGGTCACCCCAGAAAAAGGGGCCTTTTGGGCCCAGTGGGCCTACATGGTCAACAAAATGAAATAGATATATAAATAAATAAATAAACACTCCATTACCGAGACAGTCCTGGGTCCAGTTCTCCCCTCCTACATCAAAATGCAGCAGCAGATGATACTGTGGGTGGACTGAACTACCATTTACGTGCCAAAAGTTTCCCCACACAAATAGTGAAAATGAAGGGGAGGGTGAATCCAAGAAAAAAAAAAACAGCAAGTCAGTGGCATCTTAAATGTCTGTACTAGCATCCCCCAAGTCCCAATGGTCCAGCAAGGTAACAGAACTGTCTGAAAACAAGGGGATGCTAGTGAAACCCTGATAAATTACTTTTAATTATTAACCAACTTAGCCGTGACCTCAAAAGATCTCCCCTCAATCCTGGTATCTGTATCAGCAGTCTGTTCCAATTTTAAGAGTAATGAGACCTTAAGACAGTCTTCATCTTCTACCAGCTCCTCCATTCTGGAACCAAAGTCTCTCCTGAGTTTGTCAGTGAAGAGACCCAGCTTTCTTTGGGTTTAAACACATCTGGAGTAGCTCATCTTTAGTTTAACAGGGAACTGCAGACTTTGAGATTCCTAGTTCTCTTAATGTGGCTCAAATAGTGTCAAATGATTTCTGGCGCAATCTGGTGGCAAAGCTGACACTGGGGAACAGGGGCATCTTCACTCCTTTGTCTGATGTTACAGGTCCTTGTCATCTTGCAGCTTTTAGGATTTTATCCCAGTCTTGTGAGTTGGCTATGACCATTAGCAGTGTCCCAGCTTCCTGTGATTGTTCTACATCCCGGGGGGTAATTCTACATGCCTTCAGGATGGGGGAGCAAATTGTTGTGCTACACTAACCAGCCTTTCTTTTCTAATTCAGTCAGATTATCCCCCTCCATTAGATTCCAGCATCCCCGCTATTCTGAAATTTGCCCCCCAGATCTGATTTCCCACATTTTCCAGTCTAAAATGTAAGATCAGGCCTGATGTAGCTGCCAGTGACTTTCCTGCCATTCCAACCACCTTCTTTGTTTGCCTTGTTCACTGCCTCGTTCCCTGCCTGTGTACTTTGTTGCTCACAGGTCAGCAACTTACATTGAACTGAACATCTGCCACCTTTTTGTCAAACAATGTTAACCATCTATCCCTCACTTTCGTCGGCTGAAATGCATCTTGCAAGGCTGGCTCAATGAGAAGCAGTTTCGCTGCAAGTGCTCCTTTCACTCTGTTTACCGATAGCCCAGTCTGCTGACTTTTCTTGCTGCCTCCATCTGCCATCTGTTTTCACAGATTTCCCATCCTTCCTAGAATACTGGCTTACAAAAGTGGGATCCTGGAAGTATTTTGACTTCCAAAAAATTGGAATGACGTCCAGATTTCGATTAATGGAAGTTTTAGACTTCCACTAAAAATAAAATAACTGGACTCCTGCCAATAACCAACACTATTTACTGAATTCCCATGAGTTTTTTGCAGAAAAATTGATAAACAACTTTGTTAAATCAACCAGTTAAAGGAGTCTAACTCAAAGCTCGTTGTTCATGTCTGGTGGTAGCTGGCCACCTCATCCTGTCTGTTTTTACGTTCCCTTGCGCGCATGCGCAAGGAACATTTTGGGAGAGTAGCACACTTTGGAGGTGTGCCTCTTCCTTTCAATCCACTGCTCCGTTGAGCAGGCGTGGGCGATCCTGCATCAATGGAGTGGGGGCTAATGTATGACAGCGGTCTTCATGAAAACCACTGTCATGCAGCTACATCACCCCCTCAAATCATGGCTGCCACGCTGAGGCCCACCCAGCGTGGCAAACGTCCTGCGTCGTCTGCCGGCGGGAGGTGCCCAATCCCCGTCGGCTCCAAGCCCCAAGCCATCCTTCTGCCATGCTGGGAGCCCACCCAAGCGATGGCAAACGCTCCGCGTCTGTCTGCCGATGGGGTGCCCAATCCCCGCTGGATCCTCGGTCCCCCAGCCATCCTTCTGCCACGCTGAGAGCCCACCCAAGCGCAAACATCCCACTAGTCTTGTTTTTTTTTTCACCTGTAAAGCAAAACGGTCCCACGGGCTTCTCCCAGTCCCCCTCCCACAACCCGCACCCACCCACTGCGCAGCCAGCCTCCACACACCCCCTCACCCCATACTTACCTCCGAACTGTGCGACGATCTTCAGTGGACCGGGAACACGTTGCACTCTTCAAAAGCCGACCGTGAACTGAGGAAATGCCGGTAAGCTGTATAATGGGCTAGATAGGGGTTTTCAACTTATCGCATATCTGAGTGCATTTTTAAATTTTGCTAACCAATTTTCAACATGGGGTTTTGGGACCCCTTCTCCATGAATGATGTCACTGTCATGGCATTATTCGGGCCAAAGTGATTTTGCAGTGCCATGACAGTGACATCATTCATGAGAAGGGGTCCATAACCCCATGTTGAAAATTTGGTGCAAAAATTCCAAAAAATGACTGTTTTACAAGCGTGCGTTGCGCAGTTCCTACGCAGGCTCGTAAGTTCGCGAATTTTCAATATTTTCACTCCAGATTTTCAACATTGCCAATTTACCACACCTCCTTATGAGCAGTACAGCTGTCATTTTTCACATCCTGCCCAAAACGCGTTTCCGCCCATGTAGCGCACAAGGGCGCAGTTGGTGTACGAAATCAATGTATGGGACGCATTAAGAAAATCTTGGTGACACTGTTCATTAGCAGAGGTCTTAAAATGGCTATGTTGAAAATTTGGTGAAAAAATTCCTAAAATGACTGTTTACGTCGTTGCACAGTTCCTACGCCTCGTGGGTTTACAATTTTCAATATTTCCACTCAGATTTTCAACATTGCCATTTTACCACCTCCTTATGAGCAGTACAGCTGTCATTTTCAATCCTGCCCAAAATGTGTTTCCGCCCATGTAGTGCACAATGGCGCAGTTGGTGTCTGAAATCAATGTATAGGACACATTAAAATCAGAGTGACACTGATCATGAGCAGGGTCTTAAAATGGCTGTGTTGAAAATTTGGTGAAAAATTCCTAACAATGACTGTTTTACTGAGCGTTGCACAGTTCCACGCATGCTGTAGATTTGAATTTTCAATATTTCCACTCCAGATTTTCAACATTGCCATTTTACCACACTTCCTTATGAGCAGTACAGCAGTCATTTTTCACATCCTGCCCAAAACGTGTTTCCGCCTATGTAGTGCACAATGGGGGTAACAAAAAGGTAATGCTGACAATTTATTGTGCAAATACCAGCAATCGCACAGGGCATTAGGGTAAAGCACCACACGTGCCAAACACCACTGCAAATACCTGCAAGTGAACGTTCGACATTGACAAATGCTTGTTATATGAGTATGTCACCCCAGGCCCCTCCCCCCACATACACACACCACAGGCTGATCATCTTGTTTCTATATGGGCATGACTCCCCAGGGCCCCTTTATTTTCCCAGTGGGCCCCTGGTATCAACTTTCCACATAGGCCCCCAGCACCACAGTCCAATCCTGCCAGTTTCTTTTTAGTATCTTTTAATTTTTGGCATATAAGATCACTGTTAAACATTTCTTACACCAAAGTTTCTTGACTTTATTTCACTACTTGCTCAGGGTGCTACTGGGAACATTCTGGAATATATGTTAAATATTCACCTATTATACAAATAGATCGGAGAGAGTTTTTTTAAGAGTTTAAATATATAACACAAGGACTAAAACCTAATGTATTTTTGAATAGTTACTTTTGGCCTAACCAAATGAGTCAATCATCTAACTAGATGTGTTAAATACAATTGTGTTTATATATTGTAGAATTTTGCCTGTACCACCCAGAGGAATGGATGAAATAAGGTCACAAAATGTTAGCAGAACAGTAGTTGGCAGTGATTATACATACTACACATTAAAATATTGTTTTCTATAGCCCTGTCAGTGGCCATGCCCCCATCTTGCAGGTCTGCTCAGCCCCATCACCCAGTTTCTCTTGGGCTTACTCTTACCACCGCTCCACTTGCTGCCCCATGGCAGGGACACTGCGGATCCCCAGCTCCAGCTGGGGATGGATTAGATGCTGGCGGTGGGCCAAGTCACCACTGCAGGGTTTGCAGGAGGCCTGTAATCATTATGTGGCTGGCCAGGTATTTTCTTTTCTTTTGGCTGCCACACCCTCAGGGCAGTGGCAGCTTGGGTGTCCATGCGCACATGTGGAAGTGTACATAGCATGGCACCAGCCACCTCCCTCTCTCCCTCTCCAATGCTATTCTGACTGCACTGCCCCCTGCAGTCACCGAGTTGGCAGTACCGCAGTGGAGCCAGTTGCCCTCTCAGCAGAAGGAGAGCTTCTGCTGGGACCCTCAGTCCTCCCCCTCAACAACCATGGGTCACTTCTGAGCCCTGATCGCTGGCATCATGAGCCGTAATGCCATCGCTGCACTGACTGAGCTAAAATTAAAAGGTGTTGAAACTGGTGAGTGGGCGAGTCCTGTTTTTGAATTTGACAAAAATCAGTGATGAATGACCCAAACTGAGTACAGAGTATCGTCTTGAGTAACAGCTGCAAAATGTGGCTTGGTTTGTAGCAAATATTTTCCAAAGGAGAACTGGACAGTTACATAAATGTCTGACATTATTTTATATTGCAGATTGCAACTCCTGAGTCTTCAATTAAAGAAATTCCAAATTTAGGAGGGACCATGAAAACATTTGTTGTAAAATCAGGGACAGTTCAGCAGTTTGTGCTGGAGGCTTAAGTGCTGCAGCCTCATGCCCTCTCACTACATTTATTAGTAGCATTGCAAGAGGGAAGCAGTGTGGGGTAGTGGTTAGAGTTCGCAATATTAAAACAGTGCACTATCCACTCTTTATCCCTGTCTGCAGTTCTGTCTTATGAAAGGTTTGTCAAGAGCAGAGCAAATGACTTAAAATTTGTTCAGAGGATGGCCCAGATATCAGACTACTTATAGAGATGGGAAGCCAGGCAGTTTGTAGTTAAACCTAAATTAGAGTATAGACAAAGGTCTGACTTTTCTCTATGAGGCAAATAAATAAATAAATAACATAAAGTAAAATAAATTAGAAAATGGCAAGAATCAATTCTGAAACTTGATTGGCTGAGACAGGGTCCAAGCTGGGCATTTATTTTTCAATAGATGCCCAGCTAAAAATAAGAGCCAGTCCAAATGCCACTTCAGTGTAGCATTTTCCAGAGGTGCCCAGCTTGCTTTCTAATTGGCTGAAAGCACCCTAGAAAATTTGAAAAACCCACCACGTTTTTTCTCTCACTTAGCGAGAACTACAGCTACCCCCAACATTACTTCCTTCAGTGTTGACTGCCTCCCTGAATGTTCAGCTGGGTGAGCCACCATTTCTCTCTGCTCGCTAATAAAGATAAAAATAATAGCAGCTTGGCTGCTCTCCTCCCATAACCCAAATAACAAAAAAAACAACTGTTTTGCCATTAAATGGCACGGGGTACTAAACGCTTCACTCCGATGGTAAAACTGCTGACCGTAGTGATAGAGAGAGCATTATAACCGAAACAGCCACTGAGCACAACAGCAGCGGTATTTCCTTGGTTTTCCATACCGCACGTGGACGTCCATCTGTGGTATGAAAAATGAAGGAAATACCGGTGTTCTCATGCACAGTAGTGGTGCCAGAGATACCACAGTCTCTGCTTTACCACAGAGGAACGAGTGCCAGAGGTGGGTAATGTCCTTTGCCCTTGTGTTTTTTTATTCCTACCACAGACAAAAATCGGTAGAAAGCACCTTGCCTGCAAACTTACATGAGCAACAGAGAAAGAGACCACTAACTCCATAACCACAAAAGTGTGTGTGTATCAAAGCTCCTGTCACTCTGTATCGCACTGTCTCTGTCTCTCACCCTCTTACTTATCTTCTTCAGTGTGTATGGGGGGGGTTAACTACCTCACAACAAAAAAAGCATTCTCATGCAGGCAGAGGAAAGTACAGTTACGTAAGACCTTACTGTAACAGTAGATCTTCAAGAGAGGCTCTTGCAGTAGGTAATTACATATAGGACTGAAGCCGGTAGGCGTCAGGACCCCAAGGAAACATTTCTAGCTAGCAGTCTCTGGCGGGGGACCGTTCTTTCCCACCAAAGGCCAAAAAGGCAAGACGAGAGAGAAGCAGATGATTCCCTTCCTGGAAAAGAATCTGAAAAAGCTAAGGGGATGGAGGCGGAAGGTAACCCACCTACTGCAGAGCCTCTCTCGTAGATCTACTGTTACAGTAAGTTCTTATGTAACTGTACTATCTTACTTCGAGAGGGCTCTTGCAGTAGGTAATTACATATAGAACTGAGTCCCAAGCAGTCTGGAACAAAGAAAAGCACTCAGGAGGGCTGTAAGGGTCTTAAGAAGACCTTGCAGAACAGCCAACCCGAAGCCTGCTCTACAGCGAGAGGCAATGTCCAAACTATAGTGTTTTGTAAAGGTATGGACAGAAGTCCAAGTTGCGGCTGCGCAGATGTCTGCCGCTGACACATTCTTGAAACAAGACGCAGAGGTAGCTACTCCTCTGGTGGAGTGACCTCTGATTTGACCCGGCAGTGTCTTGTTGTACTTGTCATAACAGAAAGTGATACAGTGATCCAACCATTTGGATAGGCATTGCTTGGAAACGGCATTGAAAAAGCTGATCAGATTTCCAGAGATCCTTAGTCCTAGTGGTGTAGTATCTCAGTATTCTATGAACAGCCAAAGTATGCAAGAGGTACTCCCCTTGATTGGAGTGTTGCATAAAGAAAGCAGGTAGCTCAATGGATTGATTCAGCATAGATTCTGCTACCACCTTAGGGAGAAACTTAGGGTTGGTGCGCAGAGCCATACGTTCCTTGTGGAAAATCAAATAGGGGATTTTGCACATCAGGGCCTGAAGCTCGGAAATTCGTTGAGCGGTGGTAATGGCCACTAGGAAGAGAGTCTTCCAGGAGAGGAACTTCAAGTCTGCTGAAGCTGCCGGTTCAAAAGAAGGCAGAGTAAGCTTCTTGAGAACAAAGTTCAAATCCCAAGGAGGGGCAGGAACGTGGATGGGGGGGGTCTCAAGTGGAGAACCCCTCTGAGGAAGTTCTTAGAGACTTCCAGCTGAATGAAAGTCCTGTCTCCGAAAGGGACATAGTAGGCTGAGATAGCCACCATATGAACCTTCAAAGAGGGATGGCTGAGACCCAGGCCAAAGAGATGACGCATATAGTCCAGGACTCTCCCAACAGGGCAAGAGAACATCTTGAAGTCCCTAGAAGAGGCCCAGATCGAGAACAGTTTCCATTTCATGACGTAGGTGGACCTAGTGGAAGGCTTCCTAGCTTCTACCAGAATATCTGCAACGAGAGGAGAAACCCCGAATCGGGCTTGAGCTATGTCTGCAGGAACTACGTATGCAACTGAAGGGATCTGAGACCTGGATGGACCAGGGTCCCTTGATCTTGGGTCAGCAAGTGCTGTGACAGAGGAAGAGGAAGCGGAGGTTCCTCTGAAAAATGTTGAAGAAGAGAGAACCAAACTTGCCTGGGCCAGAATGGAGCGATAAGGATCATCTGGGCTCCTTCTCAGAGGAGTTTGTGTAAGACCCATGGAATTAAGGGAATCAGAGGGAAGGCATAGACGAATCTGTCCCTCCAGTCGAGAGACAGAGCGTCCTGCCAAAAAATGCCTCGCCCTGGAGTGAGCAGAAGGCGGGAACTTTTGTATTTAGAGAAGACGCTAACAGGTTTAACTGAGGGGTTCCTCAACGCAGGAGGATGTCGTCTACGACCTCTTGATCCAGTTCCCATTCGTGGTCTTCAGTTGACGACCGACTGAGGTGGTCTGCCAGCGTATTGTCTACTCCCGGAACATGAACTGCCGTCAGGTGAAGGTTGTGCTGAGCCACCCAACTCCAAAAGTACAGTTACGTAAGAACTTACCGTAACAGTAGATCTTCAAGAGGAGCTCTTGCAGCAGGTTATAACCATTAGGACTAATGCCGCAGGCATTAGGACCCACTGGAAAATGTCTCAGCCAGCAGTACCCAACAGGAACCGCCCCCCGACGTTGGCTCCACCCAGACATCGGCCATGGTATAAAAGGGGGGGGAGGGACCCAGCCACCTCAGTTCCCCCGCCAAGACCTGCAAACAGGCCCTGACGAGAGAAGGAGGTGAAGCCTGAAGATGATGATCTGAACACCTCATTTGGGGGATGAAGGGTGAGAAAGGAACGCCTGCTGCAAGAGCTCTTCTCAAAGATCTACTGTTACGGTAAGTTCTTACGTAACTGTGCTATCTTACTTCGAGTGGGAGCTCTTGCAGCAGACTATAACCATTAGGACTGAATCCCAAACAGTCCAGCACCAAGGAAGCGCCGAATCCCGGGAGGTGGAAGATGATAAGGCTGGAAACAGCTAGTTAAGACAAGAGTCCCTGAAGGACTTCCAGGCCGAAGCCAACATGGCGTCTGGATGCAATGTCCAAGCTATAGTGCGTCACGAAAGTGTGCACCGAGTTCCAGGTAGCACCTGCACATATGTCCCTAATGCAGACATTTTGCAGAGCGGCAAAGGAAGCAGAGACTCCTCTGGTGGAGTGACCTCCTAACCGGTCCCAGAAGGAGTTTATTGAGCTTCTCATAGCAAAATACAATGCAGTGGACAAGCCATTTGGAGACAGACTGCTTGGACACTGGTTTACCCAAGTGTTGTGGTGCAAATGCCACAAACAGTTGCTCCGATTTATGGTGAGTAGCCGTGCGCTTAAGGTAACACCTCAGTGCTCTGTGGACATCCACATTGTGAAGGTGAGCCTCTCCTCTATTAGAGGGAGAAGAGAAATAAACTGGAAGGTCTACAAGGTTGAGGGTCAACTCTGAGACCACTTAAGGAAGGAACTTAGGATTCATTCTTAGGGAAATCCTTTCCCTATGAAAAATTAAATATGGCTCTTTACACATCAGAGTCTGGAGCTCAGAAACTCTTCAAGCTGAAGTCACAGCAACTAAAAAAAACAAACCTTCCAGGAAAGGTAACGCAGTTCACAGTACGCTGCAGGTTCAAACGGAGGAAGAGTAAGCTTCTCCAACACAAACAGAAGGTCCCAGGGTGGGATAGGATCCTGAATGGGAGGTCTCATGTGCAAAATCCCACGTAAAAAGGTGCGGACCACACCCAATTGAGCTAAGGTTTTGTCTCCCAAAAGGGTGTGATAAGCAGAAATGGCCCACATGTGCACCTTTATGGAGGAGTAGCTCAAGCCTTGTTGATATAAGGAGAGAAGATACTGCAATGCTGAGTTCACCAGACAGGTAAGGGGGTCCAGACAGTGAGATGACACCCATAAGCAGAAACACTTCCACTTCATAGCATAAGTGAAGCGAGTAGAGGGCTTCCTCACTGAAATGAGTACGTCTGCCACCTCTTGGGATACCCCATACCTAGACTTTGCTACATCCGAAGGAGCCAAGCATGAAGGTGCAAAGACCTGAGATTGGGATGGACCAATGAGCCCTGATCTTGGGACAGCAACTGCGAGCATATTGGCAGCGGAATTGGAGGTTTCATGGACAACTGCTGAAGTAGAGGGAACCAAATCTGCCAAGGCCACAGAGGGGTGATTAGAATCATCTGAGCCCCTTTGGCCTGTAACGTCAAGAGAACTCTCTGGACAAGAGAAAGGGAGGGAAGGTGTAAAGAAACCTCCCTGCCCAACAAAGGGACAATGCATCTGGCCAGAACACCAGATGCAGGCTCTCACGAGCAGAAAACTGGCAGTTTGGCATTGCATGGTGATGCAAAGAGGTCCAGCTCTGGACGACCCCATGTGTCTAAGAGCTGGTCTGCTACTGAATGCAGTAGCTCCCACTCATGTGCCTTGGACTGAGACCTGCTTAGGCTGTCAGCCAAGTCATTTAAGACACCTGGAACGTGCACTGCAAAGATGTGCTGCTCCAGTGCCCAGTACCAGACTCTCATTGCCTCCCTGCATGGGGGGGGTAAGAGTGAGCACCCCTTTGCTTGCTGATATAGAAGATGACCACCATGTTGTCTGTCTGAATAAGAAGAGAGCCTGGAATGAGGTCCTCTTGAAAGGCATGTAGCGCACTGAGGACCGCTCACATCTCCAAGACATTGATGTGGAGTTCGTGCTCCATGGGGGTCCGAGTACCCTGCGTTTGGCGGGCCCCCAGGTGCGCCCCCCAACCCAAATCCAAGGCATCCATTGTAAGAGTCTGATTGGGGGGCTCTGGATGGAAAGGGACCCCTTTTTCCAAATTTAGCGGGTTCAACCACCAAAGAAACGTCCTCTTTACTGGCTCTGTGACTCTGACCATGTGGTCTAGCTCATCCGAGCATTGATCCCACTGCACCCTGAGCATCCACTGTGAGATTCTCATGTGGAGGCGTGCCAGAGGAGTGATGGGAATGGCCGCTGTCATGTGCCCCAGAAGTCTGAGGAAGGTCCTGGCCTGGACCTGAGGGGTTACTAGGACCAATCCAGCAATCTCCCGCAAGCAATCGCCCCTCTCTGGGGGTAGAAAAGCCATGCCCTGGACCGAATCCAGGACTGCTCCTATGAAGACAAGTCTTTGGCTGGACTCTGGGGAAGACTTTGGAAGATTCAGGGTGATCCCCAGATCTCAGAACAGAGAATAAGTGTCTCTGAGAGCTTGAAGGCGTGACCTTGACAGGGCTGCAAGCAGCCAATCGTCCAGGTAAGGGAAGACATAATGTCCTTGACGCCTCAAGAGCCACCACCTAAGCTTTCGTGAAGACTTGAGGAGCGGAGGAGAGGCCAAACGGGAGAACCCCAAACTGAAAATGCTCCCCTTGGAAGTGGAACCTCAGGTACTTCCTGTGAGGGGGAAAGACCCTGATGTGCATGTACGCATCTTGCATGTCTAGGGAGCAGAGCCAGTCTCCCTGATGCAGCAGAGGAAGCAGTCCTGGAAGAGTCACCATCTGGAACCTTCTGTACTCTATAATAGTTTAATGAGCTGAGGTCCAGAATGGGACGAAGGTCTTGGGTCTTTTTGGGAACCAGGAACAAATGGGAGTAATTCCCTTTCCCCCGCTGCTGCAGAGGGACTGGCTCTATTGCCCTTTTCTGCAAGAGAGCCTGAATCTCTCCTTCTATGAGCGGGATGTGAGAAAGAGGATATCTCTAGGACCTTGGTGGAGTGTCTGGAGGGATCTCTGTGAACTCCAGCATATGTCTGCTCCTTATGATATCGTGGACCCACTGGTCCACAGTGATAGAGCTCCAGCCCTTCAGATGAAGGGAGAAGCAACCCCCTACTGCCTCCCCTGAAGCCTTCGCTGGAGAAGGGGGGGTCGGGAGGGAGTCACTGGGTGGAGCCATGAGTGGGCAGAGAGGCTTGGGAGGACTTGGGGCCACGAGAAGGAGCGCCTCCAGGCTGCTGGTTGCTGGCTCTCCTTCCAAAGCCACCTCTCTGGCCTTGTTGGTTGTCACAGGCTTGGGCACCTGAGGACTTCTGAAATGGCTGTTTCTTTGTTCTCCTCTGGTCTCCTCTGTACAGCTGATAGACAGACCAGATGGATTTCCCCGACTCCTGGAGATGAGAGATGAGTGACTGTCTCCTGCCCAAACAAGACAGAACCCTGGAACGGGAGGTCCCGGATCCTGGACTGCAGGTCTTGGTGAAAGCCTGAGACCCTTAACCAAGCATGGTGCCAGAGACAGAGCCCTGACACTGCCACTCTGGCTGCCATATCTGCAGTGTCATATGAGGCATGTGGAACATGTGTGCCTACATCCAAGCCCGACTTAAGGACATCCAGAATCTCTATCTTCTGTGTGGAGTCTGGCAAGGCATTCACAAGCTCTTGTCCCCATTCCCAGAGTGCATTCTGGTACTGAAACATATGCATCAGGAAATTAAGGGACCTAATGGAGCAGGTGGAGGCAGAATAGACCTTCTTGCCCACCTGGTCCTAATAGGGAGACTCAGGGTCAGGAGGCTGTGAGCTAAGGTGCTTCAGCTGCTTTGACTTATCGTGGGCAGCCATAATCACGGAAGAGTCCACCTGAGGGTGCTCAGCCAAGAAGGGCTCATCCCTGGGGCTCTGTACAGCCTATCTGACTGTTTAGGAACTGCCTAGAACCGAAGCAGGACGCTTCCAGGTAATCCTGGTGAGGTCCTGGAAGGTGTCCACTAAAGGAGGCACCACAAGAGGTTTGGGCTCTTTTTGCCTGAGGTACTTGGCTAGTCGACGGCATTCCGGAGCCAGGTCCTCTGTATCCCATTCATTAGAGGCCTGGATATGCCTCATGATGTCCATAAAGGTTGGATCTTCAGGAGGCGAGTGGGGCTGGTCCTTTTCTCCTGGGGAACCCCCAATTCCCGAGAGGGAAGAAGAGGAAAAAGAGGAAGAGGGTGACTGACTACTAGGTGATATGTAACCGGACCTGTCCCTATGACTAGCCCCACTCAAATATCGGTGGCTCACCGACCAATGTGGTCTGAGGACTTACGTCAGTCACGAGACCGACGACAGAGAGGTGACTGGACGCCGTCCGGGACTATCACGCTGGGGAAGCAGCCCGCCCATCAGAATGGGAATGGGCTCGACTACCTGACTTCAGTGAGCACTGGTGTCAGTCTGCAGACTGAAATCGGGAATGGACCTTGGAGGGTAGGTGAGACAGTGGTCTCTTGGGGGTCTTCTTCAGCGAAGGAACACCCTCTGGTTGGGGTTTGCCTGATGGGTCCGGTACCGATGACGGGGCCGGTTTTGGGGGGGTCTGCTTTTGGAGCTGACCCAACCATAAGGAAAAAAGATCATGGAGCTCCTCCTTGGTAAACACCAAGGCTGCTGTCCCTGGAAAGGGGACCTCTCAAGTGTCCGGCCTTGAGGGGGAGCCTCCTGGAGAGCCCTGAGGGGAGGAGGACTTGGGGAATAGAGACGCTGTCCCTTCGCCGGCAGCGTCAGGATCCTTCGCCCCTGCTACCGGTGTCGGTACCAGGACCGGTGATGGTTTCATGTGTGGGGGTGCTGGAGTGTCCTGAGACTCCAGAGGCTTGCCCTTATCGGGCGAAACCAGGACTTTGGCAGGCAGGGCCGTAGCTTGTGCTTCCACGGTCTTAGGTGTGACTTAGTGGCGTCACCTTTGGCCTAGCAGGCTTCTACCCAGACATGCCTGCTTTGGCCTGTACTTTCTTCGCAGAATCCTTGTTGGAGTGTTGTTCTCCAGAGCCTGGAGAAGAGAGGGCTTTCTTAGCGGAGCATCGCGAGCAGGACCGAGACCTGGACCGACGGCGGGACTGACTACAGTCCTTGTCTTGGGACCGTTTGGATTTCTCCTTATGCTTGGCCTTCCCCCGGAGGTGTGCAGGTCCATCTTCTGCTCAAGAAGGAATGCCATGAGAGCCCTTAAGCAGCAGATCCTGGTCCTACTTGTGAAGCCCTGGCAGGTGGAACAGGCTGCGGTGTTGTGGTTAGGCCCCAGGCAAAAAACACACTTAGTGTGGCTGTCCTTGGCTGGAATCTGACGGCCACAGCTGCACTTGTTGCAATGGGGTCTTGATGAGGAGACCGTTGATGGGGACGACATATGTCGGTACTAAAAAAAGTAGAAGATAATAGTGAAAGATCGATAGAAAAGGCGAAAAAAGAAATTTTTGCTGGTAGCTGGCAAGCCAAGAACTTTCCAACGTGCATGGGTCGCGGCCGGAAAAGAAATGGGGTGGAGCTGGGTCCACCCCCTTTTGTACTGTGGCCGACGTCGGGGTGGAGCTGACGTCAGGGGGCAGTCCCTGCTGGGTACTGCTGGCTGAGAAGTTTTCCAGTAGGTCCTAATGCCTGCAGCGTTAGTCCTAATGGTTATAGCCTGCTGCAAGAGCCCCCACTCAAAGTAAGATCTCTCATTGCTTCCCTGCACAGAGGGTAGGAAGAAGTTCCTCCCTGCTTGTTGATGTACCAGACTACGCACATGTCCATCTGGATTGTTAGATGACCAGGAAGAATGCAACAGTTCAGAGCTTGGAGAGCATACAGAATGGCTCTGAGCTCGAGCACATTGATTTGAAGAGTCTGTTTGAGTCTGGACCAGGATCCCTGAGTCCTGTGAGATCCTAGATGGGCTCCCCAGCCCTTTTCTGAGGCATCTGTTGTCAATGTTTGGGAGGGAGGTTCGATACAGAATGGAACTCCCCGGCAAAGGTTCTCTTGCACCATCCACCAATGCAAGTCTCTGACCATGGGGTGGGAGACCAGAACTTCCTGGTTTAGGTCGTCCAAAGTCTGGTCCCATTGAGACCGAAGCATCCATTGAGAGATTCTCATATGGAGCCGAGAGCGAGGGACTGTCAGAATAGCAGCCGCTATGAGCCTGAAGAGGTGAAGGACTGACCTGGTGCTGACGCTTCTGCGGCTGGACAACAGACTTGCATGAGCCTGAAGGGTGTCCACCCTGTCCGGCGGCAGAAAGGCTTTGCCGATGGTCGTGTCCAGGATCGCCCCGATGAACTGGAATCTTTGGCAAGGAACCAGATGGGACTTGGCCTAGTTGATGGTGATACCCAGGCTGGTGAAAACCTGCTGGGTAAAGGAAAGACAGTGCTGGAGTTCCTTCCTGGATGGGGCCACCAGGAGCCAGTCATCCAGGTACGGGCAAACCAGCACTCTCTGGATACGCTGGTGGGCCGCTACCACTGAAAGACATTTGGTGGATACTCGGGGGGGGGGGGCCGAGGAAAGACCAAATGGGAGGGCCTTGAACTAGTAGTGGCCCCCCAAAATGAAAACCAGAGGAATTTGTGGTGGGAAGGGCGCATGGGGATGTGCAGGTAGGCATCCTGCATATCCAAAGCACATAGCCACTGTCCCTTGCAAAGAAGCGGCAGAATCCTCTGCAGGGAGAGCATTCTGAAACATTTGTACTCCATGAACATGTTCAGGGAGCTGAGGTCTAAAATAGGTCTCATGTCTCCTGTTTTCTTCTGAACAAGGAAGAAATGGGAATAGTAACCTGTCCCCCAAAGGTGGGTGGGGACCGGTTCTATCGCCGCCCTCGAGAGAAGGGAGGATATTTCTTCCTGAACCAGAGGAAGATGTTCTGGGGAGTAAGATGACTTGGAGGGTGGTCTTCTGGGTGGTTTCTAAAGAAACTCGATTGAGTGTCCTCCTGCTGTCAGCTGGAGCACCCAAGCATCTGATGTAATCCTCTCCCAACCCGGTAGATGGAAGGAGAACCTCCCTCCTACTGGTTCCTCAGGGCAGTCCAGAGGCTGTGAGAGAGGAAAGGAGTCAGGAGGTGTGGGGCAATGTGGTGGTCGAGGCTGCCGCTGCTTTTTTGGGCGGGGGAGGCTTGGCTGCTGGAGGGGCCTCCGACGTTTGTTGGCCCGCTTACCCTGAGGTTTCACTTTCGGTCGAGAATGTCTGCGAAAAGGGTGATGCTGTCCCTGAGGGGGCTTGTACATAGTCAACTGACTTAAGCGCAGTGCCCTTTTCTTTCAGGTCGGTGATGATGTCCTTGATATACCCACCGAACAGCACAGAACCCCTGAAGGGCACATCCTGAATGGTGGATTCAATCAATCAATCACTTTATTTAACCAGGCATAAACACCATTGAGCAAGCTCATTTTCAAGGTGGTCCTGGGCATAAATACAATACAGTACACTTCATAAGAGTACAATTACGGTGGACAACAGTGCAAAAGAAAAAACATTGTGAAGGTGCCGGTCAATATGGGCCTATACACACCGGTCAACATAATTAACATGCAAAGGTACATAATGATAACCTTTACTGAAATGAGAAGAGACAACAATCCAATATAGTCTTCACTGAGTAAGAGCTCATACCTAAATGATAAAAAAAAAGGAGGTATTAAGGAATAGGGTAGAAATTGGGGTGAAAGAGTAAGCAGCCAAAAGGGAGACCAGAATAGGTAAAAAGTAGAGAATAGGCAGGGTCATCTTGGATTAAGGGAACTAGGCTTGTAGGTCCTAGGTTTCTGTTAGGAATGTGGGGTGGATGAGATACTTAGGCGTAGGATTTGAGAGTGGCACCCGAGGCTTAGTGGTCATCGGCATCTGAAACAGTTGCATGATTCCTTCAGATAATCCGTTAATAGAGCTTTGAATGTGAAAATGCTTGAAAGTGAGGATAATTTTAATGAGTCTTGCATAGTGTTCCAAAGTGATGGAAGTGAGAAGTAGATTGCTGCTGAGCCAAGGGTAGTTTTCACTCTAGGAATCTGGAAGCAGATTAAGGAGAAGCATCTCAGGCCATAGAAACCTTTAGCCCGTTTGAAGATGTTCGAGATGTATGCAGGGAGGTTATCAGATAATGCTCTAAAAAACCACAGGAGAGCATTCCTTTTTCTTCTAGTTGAGAGTGAGGTCCATCCCAAAACCTGGTATAGATGACAGTGATGTGTACTACGGGGTAGATTTAAGATAAATCTTAAAGCCCAGTGGTAAAGGGTGTCCAGATCTTACTTCGAGATACAGCTCTTGCAGCAGGTAACACCATTAGGACTGAAGCCGGCAGGCGTCAGACCCCACGGAAATCTTCTAGCTAGCGGTCTTCAGTGGGACCACCTCCGGCGCCGGTCCCGCCCGGCGTCAGGCGTATGGAGAGGCGGTCCGCCAGATTCTTTAATTTTCCGGCCGACTTGTATGTCTCGAACACCTTCGGTTCGCTTCTAGTGCGCGACGCCTGGTAAAGTTCTTCCGTTTGGAAAAAAGTTTGTTTTCTCTTCAAAGTTGCTGTCTGATGTCCTCTTCAACCTCTGTGGAAGGCCATCCGTTGAAGTGTGCCTGTGGGAAGCAAATCCCTTTTAAAGACCCGCATTCAGCCTGCGTCCGGTGCCTAGGCCCAGATCACGACACCCGGGCCTGTACCTTCTGCCAGGGATTCAATAGCCGGACCCGGATCCATCGCCAGAAGGCCCTGCAGGCGTTCCTGCTCAAGGAAAAGGTTAAGGCCATGGATTCAGCCTCCAAGGGGGAATCGTCTGAAAAAGCCCAGAGACATCTTGAGAAGCATAGGGAGAGGGTGAGATCAAAGTCCCCTTCTAGGGCCTCTGACTCCCGTAGCTCCTGCTCCCGGTCCAACCGCTCCCCTTCCCGGGCCTGCTCTCAGCCTCCCCCTGCAGCGGTGAAGACTCCTTCTGGTTCTTCCTCTCTACCTCAGGTCAAGACCTCCAGGCCCTCCTCTTCTTCGGCTTCCAAGGCCCTGCCGAGGTCAGGGGACCGCCACCACCACCACAAGTCTGGTTCCCATCATCCGGATCCCGACGCCCGGTCAGTCTCCTTGCCTCCTCCTCCCCAGCGGAAGACCAAAGAGCTGACTTCACTCAAGAGGACGTCAGATCCGACGTCGGCCCACCCGATGTCAGCCAAGCACCATCGGTCCCGAGAACCGACGACCGCTAGACGCCCATCGCCAGTCAGGCCTTCGCCACCATGGACGCTGGCCGGGAGACCGACACCCATTCCAGTAGAGAGGAGAACCCCTACGCCTCCCACCGACGTCGGCCAGGAGGCGCTCACAGAGGAGGAACTGACCCAGCCCGAGGACCAGACGGGCGAACCCGGTCCTGTCGCACCCCCCAGGGAACCCTCCCCTGAACCCGAGACCCCTGGGGAGCCGACACCAGAACCCGACGACCGACCACCGGCGCCGGTCCGTCGTCGGGCCTCAGCATTTCCAAGGTTAAGGAGCTGTTCACCTACTGGTGGGATACCATAAAGAAGGATGTGGTTCCCACACCTCCTCCTCTTCCTCCTCCTCCACCCACGACTCCACCGGCCCCTGCGCCTCATACTCCATCCGGGGCTGCAGGCCGAGTACCTTCCCCCCCAGGAGCCTGTGGAACCTCCTAGGGGTAGATCAGACAAGAGGAGACCTCCGTCCAGATCCTCTTCAGGGTCACCCAGCCTCAAGAGACCCAGAAGACGCCGCCATTCGCCTTCGAAGGAGGACATGGGATCGGACTTCTCCAAGGGATCCAGATCCCCCTCTACAATTAGCATCCCTTCTCCGGACCCACGTGAGCTCCCAAGATCTCCTCCGAATGACCCATCGTACTCGGAGATTATGAGACATATCCAGGAGAACATGGGCTGGGACGCTGAGGAACTCGACCCCGAGAGACTACGCCTTGCCAGATATCTTTGGCAAAAAGATCCAAAGCCTGTGGTGGTGCCACCTTTGGTGGACACCTTTGTGGACATCACCAAGGCAGCTTGGAAATGTCCACACTTGCTCCCGGCGATGCCAAAGAAGGCTGACCGCCTGTACAAGGCTCCTAGGGAGGACCAGTACTTGGCATCACATCCTCTGGCCGATTCTCTGGTCATTACAGCCTCTCATGACCGGTTCCAGAGGCCGCAACATTTGAGTACCCTGCCACCGGACCCAGAGTCCAAGCAGCTGGACGCTATGGGCAGGCGCACGTATGCATCCGCTACCTGCGCCATCAGGTCCCTCAACTACTTAACCCACATGGTACAGTTTCAGAACGCCTTGTGGGAGCAGGGACTGGATCTGGTGGAAAAGATGCCAGAAGATGAGTAGAAGGAGGAGTTGCTGCAACTCCTTCACACGGGTTCGGACGTGGGAACCCAGGTGCTGCGAGCAGCGTACGATTCCGCGGACTCCTCGGCCAGAGCGGCAGCCTCAGGCATATGCCTCCAGAGACACTCTTGGCTCCGTGTCTCTGGATTTACCCTGGATGTCCAGAAGAACATTCTGGATGCCTCATTTCAAGGAGAAGTTCTTTTTGGTGAGTCCTCGGAGTAGGTCCTCACCAAACTTCAAGAGGCCGGGAAGGCGGTGCGGTATGTCCAGGCCATGTACAGACCCAAGCTTAGTTCCTTTCATAGGAACCAAAGCCATTTGAGGCCAGATGCAGAGACAGCAGTCCCGCACTGGTCTGCAACAGAGGGGCTCCTTCTCCCGCAGAGCCAGGGGAAGTCATCCGTGGGCCGAAGCCAAAGCCCTGCAAAGTCAGCCCAGCCCACAGGACCCTCAGCCACCACAGCATCACTCCTTCCCAGCCCCTGCCCCTCAGGATCAATGGGCACCAAGGTCGGGGGTCGCATCGCAGACCACCTGCCAGGGTGGCAGTCCATAACCACCGACAGGTGGGTTCTTCAGTTGGTCAAAAAAGGCCACTTTATAGAATTCATGGACAAGCCACCCACAAGGCCTCCTCTGCTCTCCCGTTACTCGGGTCAGCACAGATCAATCATCAGGCAAGAGGTACTCGCACTCCTGCAAAAGGGAGTGGTGGAGTACGTCCTAGAGAACCAGAAAGGATCCGGATACTATTCCCACTTCTTTCTGGTTCCGAAGAAAACAGGGGACCTCCGTCCAATTCTGGACCTCAGCGACCTCAACATGTTGGTCGCCTACAAACGTTTTTGCATGGTGACCCTCCAAGGACTCATTCCCATGCTGAAAAAGGATGCCTTCTTAGTGTCCCTGGACATGCAGGACGCCTACCTGCACATCCCAGTAGCTCAAGCGCACAGGAGGTTCCTGCGCTTCGAGTTTCTCGGCCACCATTTTCAGTTCCAGGCTCTTCCGTTCGGACTGTCATCGGCTCCAGGGTCTTTACCAAGTGTATGGCAGTCGTGGCAGTGTCTCTAAGGAGACAGGGCCACTACGTGTTCCCGTACCTGGACGACTGGCTTCTCATGGCCGCCTCCAAAGAGGTGCTGTTGCTGGCTATTCAGAGCACCCAGGATCTGTTCCAGTCTCTGGGCATTCTTATCAACTATGAGAAGTCTCTCCTTGTACCATCCCAGAAGCTGCAGTTCATAGGCGCAGTTCTGGACACCGTCCAAGGGAAAGCCTTTCTTCCCGATGAAAGAGCGGAACACATCAGATCCCTCATCAGGGATCTCTCGGCCAAGAAGACTGTCCCCGCCAGGTTGGTTCTTCGCTTGCTTGGACACATGGCTGCGGCTATTCCAACCATCCCTTTGGCAAGGCTCCACATGCGGGTAACTCAGTGGATGCTCAAGGTGCAGTGGGACCAAAGGCAAGACCACATGCAGCATCCAGTCAGAATCACGAACGCCGTGATTAGAGACTGGCAATGGTGGCTAGACCCAGGGACACTCTCTGCTGGTGTCCCATTTACAGCACCGTCCCCGGAGGCAATCCTCTCCACAGACGCCTCAGGGCTGGGGAGCGCACCTGAACGGGGTGAGGTCCCAGGGAACATGGACCCCTCAGGAAGCCCACCTCCACATCAACGTGCTGGAGATGAGGGCGGTCCTTTACGCCCTGCAGGCCTTTCAGTCAGAAATCCCGTCGAGTACTCTTCTGCTTCAGACAGACAATACGGCGGTGATGTATTACCTCAACAAACAAGGAGGTGCACACTCTTACCCCCTTTGCAGGGAAGCTATGAGAGTGTGGGATTGGGTAATCCGACACGGCACGAGCCTGATTGCAGTTCACGTTCCCGGAGTGGACAACACAATCGCAAACGGCCTGAGTCATTCCCAGGCCAGAGGCCACAAATGGGAACTTCTTCAGGAGGTAGTAGAGGATCTGTTTCTTCAATGGGGCACTCCAGAGTTGGACTTTTTCGCTTCCCCATCCAACGCAAAACTGCCCAGTTTTTGCTTGCTAGATCCAGGGCCTGGTGTTTTCTGGTGAGACACGTTGTCCCTCTCCTGGGCGGACAGATTTCTCTATGCTTTCCCTCCCTTCCCATTGATCCAGAGAGTCCTTCTCAAACTTCGCAGGGAGCAAGCAACAATGATCCTGGTAGCGCCTTTCTGGCCCAGACAGATCTGGTTCCCCATGCTGACGCAATTGTGCCGGGAACTTCCAGTTCCGTTGCCTTTCAGCTCCCATCTATTGTCTCAAGAGGAGGGTTCACTAGTCCACCCGGACTTACGCTCACTGAACCTGCATGCCTGGCTCCTCAAGACATAGCCATTATGCGACACGGGGTCTCGCAAGAGGTGGCGGAAGTTCTTTCCATGACAAGAAAGCTTGACAGTGCATGCGACGTACACCATGAAATGGTGCCGGTTTTGCTTGTGGTCACAGGCACGCGGCCTCTCCCCTTTAGAATGCCCAGTGAAATTGGTTTTGGAATACCTGCTTTCCCTCTTCCACTCGGGTCTCGTCTACTCCTCTATTAAAGTTCACCTCTGTGCGATCTCGACCTACCACTTCCCGGTAGGTCAGCACACAGTGGCACAATGCGATCCCTCTCAGGACTTCCTGAGAGGGGTGTTACACCTTAGGCCACCCATCAAGGATCCCGTCCCTCCTTGGGACCTACTCTTCGTCCTGGAACAACTCACGCTTCACCCCTTTGAACCTGCCGCAGATTGCATTCACGTTTTCTGTCGTGGAAAACATTTTTAGTTGCTGTCACGTCAGCAAGGAGAATTTCCGAGCTTCATGCTCTCATGTGTAAGGAGCCTTATTTAATTTTCCACCAGGACAGTGTCTCTGAGGACGAATCCTAAATTCCTGCCTAAGGTGGTCTCTGCCCTCACTCTTAACCAGGACATTCGATCTGCCTGTGTATTTTCCCAAGTACTCTAATAGAGGAGAGGCATTGTTTCACACCCTGGATGCTCACCGCTCCTTAAGGTACTATCTGAACAGGACTAAACAGCTTTGCACGTCGGAGCAGCTATTTGTATCCTTCACTGAGAGGATGCTGGGCCAACCAGTCTCAAAGCAGACCCTTTCTCGCTGGCTTGTCCAGTGTATTTCCTTTTGCTACAACAATAAACAGAAGCCCCTTCCGGGTTCAGTCTGGGGCCACTCGACAAGGGGGGTGGCTACCTCCTATGCAGCACTGCGCAATGTCTCCACCTCAGCCATTTGTGCTGCAGCTACTTGGAGCTCAGTGCACACATTTATTAGGCACTATAGCCTGGATATTACATCACGGCGGAGAGCTGGTTTCGGCCTTGCCGTTCTACAGGGTCTCCTGTCCTAGAGTCAGGACTTGCTCAGGATCTCTTCTATTTGCCTCCTCCCAGAATGCTTAGAGGCGCTATTGCTTGGGAATCAGTCCTAATGGTGTTACCTGCTGCAAGAGCTGTATCTCGAAGTAAGATAGTACAGTTAAGTAAGAACTTACCGTAACAGTAGATCTTCGAGAACA
Organism: Neoceratodus forsteri; assembly: GCA_016271365.2. Classification (NCBI taxonomy): domain Eukaryota; kingdom Metazoa; phylum Chordata; order Ceratodontiformes; family Ceratodontidae; genus Neoceratodus; species Neoceratodus forsteri. Next base: position 110,678,380 of record JADMNL010000031.1, on the reverse strand, counting down.
GCTCTTGCAGCAGGTACCTCCATCCCACCATTCCCCTTGGAGGAGGTATGGCCTACCAGGCCTTGGCAGGAGCTAACGCTCTTTCTTCCTTTTTCTTCTGATGGCGGATCCTCGGTCTCCCCTTCTGATGTCATCCTGCGGCCGGGAGTCTCCAGCGGGAGAACTGGGGAATCTAGGCGGGACCGCCTCTTATGTACTACGCCTGACGTCGGGGCGAGACCGACGTCAGAGGCGGTCCCCGCTGAAGACTGCTAGCTAGAAGATTTCCGTGGGGTCCTGCCACCTGCCGGCTTCAGTCCTAATGGTGTTACCTGCTGCAAGAGCTGTTCTCGAAGATCTACTGTTACGGTAAGTTCTTACGTAACTGTACTTTTGTTTAGCATCGTTGATGGGCAATGACTGTAAAGGAAGTCAGCGTAGTTCAGTATAGGTAGGAATGTAGTTTGTACTAGTCTCATTCTGGCTTCTAACATGAGTAGGTGTTTAATGCGATAGAATAAACCTAATCGCTGTCTTAGTTTCTTCAAGGTTTCATTTAAGTGGCACAGAAAGTTGATCTTGTTATCCAGCCAGAACCCTAGGTATTTAAAGGTATCACTACTTCAAGGGGTTCATCTAAGAGTGTTCGGATCTGTGTGATATGTGGACATCCAGAAGTAGACTTTGGTGACAGAATCATTGCTTTAGTCTTTTTGGTATTGAGGAGGAGCTTATGAGTGAGAAGGTTATATTGGAGGGTGACGAAGTCTTTCTGTAAGTACTCATGGGCCAGATCCAAGGTTAAATTTGTGGTACAGAGTACAGTATCATCTACGAATAAGTGCACATTTGTTGTGCCCTGCTGCGAGTCCAGATTATTGATGTATATTGCAAAGAAGATAGGGCCCAGGATGGAGCCTTGTGGGACTCCTCGTAACAAGGATTTTTGTGGGGACAGATCTCCTATGGCTTTGACTTGTTGTAACCTATTGGTTAGGTAGCTGGTGAACCATTTAATGGCAGAACTATCCAGTCCGATGTTACTTAGTGTAGTAAGCATGATGGTATGATCCACAGTATCAAAGGCTTTACTTAGATCAAGGAAGAGGGCAAATACATGCTTCTTAGAGTCCAAGGCCATTTGCCAGTCTGCAGTTACTTTGGCAAGAGCCAATATTGTACTGTGTTTGGCTCTGAAGCCCGGACTGAGCCGGGTTTAGCAACTTTTGTGAATCCAAATGTTCTCTAAGTTGGATGTTGACATTTTTTTCAAGTAATTTAGAGAGGACAGATAGTATAGAAATAGGCCGGTAATTGTTCAGATCACTCGGATCCCCAGTCTTGAATAATGGTAGGATGTGGGCAGCTTTCCACAAGACAGGTAGCTCACCTTGAATCAGAGAGGTGTTGAATAAGTGTGTAATGGGGGCGGTCAGATAGGTATGGCCAAGTTTTAAGAAGTAAGGTTCAATATTAAATACACCCGCACTCTTTTTTTTTTGTATCCAGAGAAAGGAGGAGGTCCTCCACTAGCTTGAACGTAATTGTGAGGAAGCTGAAGGGGGCGGGATGCAGTTGGTTATGGTTGTGATTATCAGTGAAGCCGACAGTGTAGTCTCTTGCCGGGCTAAGTTTGCTGATAGGTGAGGTGTCAAAGGCAAGCCCTGCAGTGGCAAAGTGATCATTAAGCTTTTCTAGTATATCAGCTTTGTCCGTATAGGTGGTACCATCGGACACAATTTTGTGTGGAAGGGGTGTTGCAGTGGACTGACCTTCGACTTCTTTGTGGATGTTCCAAAATTTGGCAGAGTTGTCTTTATTGTCTTCTAGTTCTTTTTGGAAGTACCTAGCTTTTTCTGACCTAATTAGCTTGGTACAAGCATTTCTAGTGGTACGGAATGCTAACCAATCAGTCTCCAGGTGGGATTTCCTCGCTGGGATTGCACTTCAGGGACCAATCCTGACACCCAGAGCCAGGCATGATGCTGAAGACCTACGGCGAAAGACGAACTCTGACCAGCTGTGTCCACTGCACCGTATGTGGCACGGAGTTGGTGCCGACTGGCCGAACAAGCAGACTGGACAAGATCAGCCACTTCCTGTTTGGTTTGAGATTCAGGAAGGGAGTCCAATTTGGATTCCACCTGACTCCAGATAGCCTTCTGGTAGTCCCCCATGTGTGTGACTTATTTCAAGGCCCTAATCCCCAGGGTGGAAGAAGCATACACCTTCTTCCCGTACTGGTCCAGAAGATGGGATTCCTTGTCAGGTGGAGACGAGCTGAGATGTTTCGGATTGGCCGACCAGCTGTGAGAGGTGCTAATCACGACCGAGTCTGCCTTGGGGTGAGTATTCAAAAAATCCACACCCTCAGGAGCCTGGTATAGCCGATCTGCCTTCCTCGAAAGATGGGCTAACGTAGATAGTTGCTTCCAGATAGTGGAAACAAGGTCTGTGTGAGGCTCGATCCAGGGTGGAATCAATGTTGGAGCAGTTTTGGGCAGATCCAAATGAGCAACGAGTTTCTTCCACTGTGGATCTGACTCCAGAGATTGCCACTGGTGAACCTCCTGGATCTTTCTCAGTAGCTCCAGAAAGGAAGGATCTTCCGGAGGAGACTTCAGAGGAGTCCTTGTCCGGGGATGATCTGGAGTACGTGGCTTGTCATCAGGATAAGAACACCCTTCTGAGTCTGAGTTAGAGGTCTCTGATGAAGAGGAGAAAGACTCCTCCCAATGCAGGGGAGGAATGGTCCCCTTGGGCAAGCCGCAGGGAAGAATATCCGCCCCACCCCTGATACCAGAGGGTTCACCTCTGGTGTCAGGTGAGGGGGAAGGAGACTCTCATCGCCGGCGAAGGGGGTCCTGTGCCGGGTCCAGCACCGGCAGACTGCTCTCCACCTCTCTGGTGAGCTGAGCCTTGGCCTCAGCCCATCAGGCAGCCAGAGTCTCCTTCAAATCCACTGGCAACTGGGGTGGCGGTGGAGGAGGAGGAGGAGGAGGATGGGGATACTGAGGGTATCCGTAATTTGAGTATCCGTAACCCGATGGCGGGTAACCCAGCGTCGGGTATTGAGGCGTCGGGTACTGCAGTGTCAGATATATAGGCACTGGGTACTGCGGCGTAGGATACTGCGGTCCTGAGTAGGAGGGCACCGGATTCTGCAGGGCCAGATACCCGGGAGCCAGGGACTGTGACGAAGCAGAAGGCCCTGGAGAAGGTCCCGTGGGCGGGCGAGATAAAGGTGGCCCCACGGGAGTCAAGCCCGACGTTGGGACACCATCTGGTAAAGGAACGTCATCCGGCATCGGGTAGGCCAGCATCTGAGGGTCAGACATCAGGGGATCCGGCCCAATGGAAGGAAGCCCTGACGTCAGCATACCTGCATTGTCTGTGTCACCTGGGGATGGAGGACTGAAATCCCCGGGGTCCAGTAGAGGAGACACTGGAGCCTCGGTTAGCAATGGCAGGCGCTGTGGTGAGCCTGGGATGGCGGACTTGTCGAGGTTGTCCGATGTAGGCTGCTTCACCATGCATTCGTCGGAGGGGCTGACGTCCGCTTTACCAGCGGAATCTGGGTGGGCGCTGGTGGAGCTGGAGGGAGCCGGCGTCAGACTTATCGGACCCCACACCAATGAAGGCCGCATAGGGGAAGCAACCTTGGCGGGTGCTTGAGGGACAGTGCGCCCCCTCGAAGGGGCCAGCGTTTTATCGGCTCTGTCCAAGCGGACGTCGGTGGCACCAGCGTCCAACTTACTGGACCCACTCAACCCGGAGGGCCGCATGGCTGCAGCCTTCCTGGGAGCAATCACCTCCTTTGTCCCAGAGACACTCAAGGGGCCTGAGTGCAAGCCCCGACAGGAGGGATGCCGCTATCTTGAATGCCACCAAGATGGCCGTGCCTGAAGTACGGCGACTCCAGCCAGAGTCGCGGTAGCCATGGAGGTGGAGTCCCTGTCTCAGCGCTTCTCCTTTTTGCGGTGTCCCTCAGGCAAAGTGGAGGCCTGCCTAAGCTTCTTCAGCTCCTTCTCCATGGAGGCCATTTTCTTCTTTAAAACATGGGCCGCCAAAGACTGCTGCCTCCATTTACAGGTGGCGGTGTTGAATAAATGGCAATGCTGGCACTTCTCCATGGGGTGTTCCAGGCCTAGACAGAAGAGGCACAGGGAGTGACCGTCCTTATGCGGTAGCAGTGATCCGCACGAATCGCACTTATTCTTATGCGAATCGGAGGGTGTAGGGGACGACATACACGGCGTTTTTTGAGAATAAATCTAAAAAAAATGAAAAAAACTCTGCAAACAAGATAGATGATAGACGGACAAGCAGAGAAACTTAACCGCGAGGCACTTTCACAAGTCGACGGCGGGAAAGAACTGGGAGGCGGGCGGACGGCCCCTTTATACTGATGTTGCATGATGTCGGTCACCTGACGTAGGGGTGGTCCCCCGCCAGAGACTGCTATCTAGAAATTTTTCCATGGGGTCCTGACGCCTGCTGGCTTCAGTCCTATATGTAATTACCTATTGCAAGAGCCCTCTCGAAGTAAGATCTATTTTATTACAAAAATGATTTTAAACAAATTTATGTAGATTATTTTATTAAACTTTTTTCTTTTACAGTGGCCATTTTCTAAGCGCAATAATACCCTCCAGGGTGGGCATTATTGGGAAATACTGGACCTTCCAGGGGCTATAAGGTCCTCCGCCTGCGGCGCAAGCATCACTACTCCTGGTCGATCCAGGATTCCCAATAATGCCCACCTATTAAGCATAATATTACATAACACACTGCAAGCTAAGGAAACTGATAATGCATGTTGTCCCTTATGGGTTTCAGGTTCCACCACAGCACTACTGCAACAGGCTTAAAAACAAGCACAAACAAAACAAAAAAAGCACTTTGGCTGGTTGCAGCTCGCTTGGTTCTGATTTGGCTCTTTTATTTTTTTGTACACTTTATTTCTTGCCCCTCCACCTAGGGGAATGCTCTCTGGCAATTTCCTTGTCCGGTCTCTACCTCCCACTGTGAAGCTTGCTAACATACTAACATGCCAACATACTAACTGTCAGCAGATTAGGCCTTATGGTCTATCGAGTCTGCTCGAACCTCAGATCCAATGTTGGGAACTGGAGCCTGTAGCTCCTCTCCCCAACCCTGGTGAAACTCCCGGATCTGAACCCACGCGGGGAAGGACCACCCTATCTGCCCAAGGCACTCTATCTGCAGTATAGAGTACCAGGTTGAGGAACCACTGGTAGGAGTGAGGAAAGCGACCAGCATTGGGAGTGCCGTCCAAGAGGAAGTGCCTTCACCTATCCTCAAGGGAAGGGGATTTTCCTTGTTCACCCCGTGGAGTTCAGACAAGGAAAATCCCCGACCCTGGTGAAACTCCCGGATCTGAACCCTCACGGGGAAGGGCCACCCTATCTGCCCAAGGCACTCTATCTGCAGTATAGAGTACCAGGTTGAGGAACCACCGGTAGGAGTGAGGAGAGCGACCAGCACTGGGAGTGCAGTCCGAGAGGAAGTGCCTTCACCTATCCTCAAGGGAAGGGGATTTTCCTTGTTCGCCCCGTGGAGTTCAGACATGCAATGGTGGTTGGGCACAACGTGCTGCTGCCTGTCAAACTCCACCCCCTTGCTATGCTGGCATCGCTTTGCATGCGCTATCCTGGCTGCCGTCAGGTGCCACTACAGAGGGATGCATCCCTGGAGCCCTCCCCAGGGAAGAGAACTGTCCTTTGGATGCTCGATTTCTTCCCTCCCCTGCCAACCCCCAGCTCCCCGGGCTCGTTCTCGAACCCGGGTCATCAGTGCAGTGCATGGTGTGACATCCAGCTCCTCAGCGCCACCAGGCCTGCTCCAGATTTGGCTTTTGGTTGTCTTAGGATGTAGAGTCAAGCAGGAGCCAGTTTCTGAGCTCTACAAAGGCTTAAGTCACCCTTGGCTTCCTATCTCCGATTGCTTTGTGGGGTATGTTGGAGGTACTGTGGATTACTCGTGTGGCTCTAGTTAGAGCACTGAACCAACTGACAGCTAGGACATCAGGGCTTGCATCAGCCAATATCCTGCCTGCTTTGACTGTCAGCTACAACTGCGAAAAGCAGAGGCTTTGAGGTCTCAGCTTCCAATTCCACCTCAGCCAGAGGTTCATTGTGCAACTTTTGGCAGCACTAAAATTAGCAAGCAGGACCCACTGCAAACAAGGGACTATAACTTAGGGATATCCTAAGTAAATAACATGTGAGCTGGTAGTATAGCTTAGAGGTTAGGGAGTGACCTTTGAACATACTTAGTACATGCAGCAGACCTGGGTTGGATTTCCACAACCTCCATTTTCATAGTGTGTGACCCTGAGCAAGTCCCCTCCCTGTACTCCTGGGTTACCCCTGTAAATTTATTTATTTATTTATTTAGTTAAACATCAGTTTAGAAACCTTTGAGCCAGAGGCTCATTTACAAAGGTACCTCGTCACAAAGAGGACATCAGAACAGTAGTACAAGGGACACAGTACTTACAAACAAAAAAGTTACAGTTCAATTACAATTTTGTTACAATAGAATACAATCTCCAACGAAGCAAAAGATAACAAAAGGTGCAAAACTTATGGTCGGGGGAGAGCTGGTGGGAGTAGAAGGCAGGAGATGGGAGGAGGAATTAGTAGGAAAGGAAGGGGGGCCGCTCAGTGAGCATTGTCAAACAGAGTATATATATATATATATTTTTTTACACTAGGCTAGGCAGTTGCATTTCATAGAGCTAAGCAGGAAGTTTCTGAGCCTGGGCTTAAAGCAAGCTAAGGTTAGTGAGTTTGAGACACTGGCAGGGAGGAGTTATACCAGTGGGATGCAGTGGGAATGCCCTCTGACCTTGAGAGGTCCTGGCTCGAATAACTAGGGTAGCTCTTGGCGAGCTGCGTGATCAGGGTCAGGCAGTACGGTGAATGGAGTTGGATAGGCCTATGGGGAATAGGCCACGAGGGGTTTTAAAGGTGAGCTGGCATGTCTGGATACATGAGTCGCTTCTTCCAGGCTGAGTAGGGTGAGCTAGGTGCAAGCAGCTCACATGTGTGAGTGAGTCTGGGAGCACCAGTGATAAGTCTGCAGGCCTTATTAACTGTGAGGCGAACCTTGTTGAGGGCAGTCTGATCTGCTGAGCCATAGACCGGAAGGCCATAGTCAATGAGACATGACAGAGAGGTGACAGCCAGGTGGAGGGCATCAGGAGGAGGCATTTCTTGTGCAGGTAAAGAATGCCTAGCCGTGAGTTGGTGACAGAATTTAGGGCAGATATATGTCCATGGAATGAAAGTGCAGGGTCAAAGGTTATACCAAGATATTTATAGGACTGCACCTGGTCAATGACGAGATTGGTGTGGAGTGGACAGCTAAGGAAACTTGCTGTACTTATTTTGGGGTGGAGAAGAGCATCGTTTTGTTTTCTTAAGGTTGATAAGTCGGTGCTCAGTGAACCAGGTAGCTGCAGAGTCAGACTAGTTGGAGGGAGTTCTGTAGCAGCATGGGGTCATTGTGGGAGGCAACGAGAACAGCATCATCAGCATAGAGAAGCATCTTACCCGTACAACTGCTGGGTAGGGAGTTAAGAAAGAGTGAGAATAGTAGGGGTCCAATAATTGAGCCCTGCAGCACCCCAGAGCGAATGGGGCATGTTTCAGAGAGAGTACCGTTGACTTTCACATTGGGAGGGCGAGAGATAGCTGGTGCACCAGGAAACAGGTCCTGAGGCAAAGCCTATTAGGTCGAGGTGGAGAGCAAAAGAGGATGCTAAACGGTATTGAATGCTTTAGACAGGTCAATGAATATAGCACCAGCCAGGGCACCAGAGTCCAAGGAGGCATGGAGGAAGTTGGAAAATTCCAGGAGTGCTGTATTGGTACTATGACCTGCTCTGAACCCGTGTTGTTCAGGGCAGAGAACATTGTACTTACAGAGGTAGTCAGAGACTTGGGATGCCACAATTTTCCTAACGCCTTAGAGAGGGGGGAGAGGATTGAGATGGGTCGGTAGTTACCCGGAAGAGTCCTGTCACCACCTTTATGGACAGGGGTAACTGTGGCAATCTTCCAGGCAGAGGGGAATTGTCTGAGACAGAGTGATTTGTTGAAAATGCACGTAATAGGTGAGAGGACCTGATCCAGGACCTGACGTAAAAGGCAGGGATCAAGTGAGTCATTACCGATGGCATCGGGATTGTACCCTGTTGGCCTTACCCAGTAACCAAAGAATAAAATCAGAATGAAGGGGTGAACCAGGATTCTGTAAATGGAGGGTGGATAACTTTTATATACAGACACCAGACAGCGAGTCAGGGAGTGTGATCCATCGTTGCCTTGTCATTAGAGGTGCCTCCATGTATGCAACCCAGGTAACATATGAACTACATGTAGCGTTTCTCTCTTTTTCAGATTTTCTGAGGAGCTATGTTGTTGGAGGGCAAGAAGCCATCCCCCACAGCAAGCCTTACATGGCTTACCTTAAAATAGAAAAGGGAACTGAACCTTTTCGCTGCGGAGGCTTTTTGGTTGGATCCCACTGGGTGATGACAGCGGCTCACTGCAGGATGCCAAACAGGTATGTCTCAGTCCCTCACAGGAAGAACAGCAGGATGCACATACCATGATTCAGATGCTCACTCGAAGGAGACCAGATAAGCAAACAAAAGTGAGCACTCCTAGCAGAAAAAAAATGGATATATTAATATATTCAAAAAGAAAACTCAATAAATCACAGCACCTCAGATTGGTACACGAGTCAGGCCTATGTACAGATAGAGCCTTGGTGGTCCACAGTTTCTGATCTCTTCCTCAGGGAGTGCTATTGGCTATCATGAGTTTTTTTCCTGACTAAACAGTATATTCACTTTTTCCACCTGTTGTGCTCTTGTTTATTTGACAATCCCTCCCTACTCTGTACATCTGGCTTGCTTTATAAACAGACAGAGGGTCAAAGATCAACAGACATTGATAACCTATGGCTCCCCTCTTTTTATTTATTTTATTTAGTTTTTGTTAACTGGGAGAGTATGCTAGCCATAGAAATGACTATTTTCAGACACGACCCAGGAGGTTACAAACACAACAGTAGAGTACAAAGTAATGGCAGGATTACAGTAATAGAGTATGTCTTTTGACAGAAACAGCATGGTCCCGATAACCCCATGCTAGGTTTCTGGGATTTTCTGAAAGTGTTCTGACCTGGTGCCACAATTATCTACAGGACAGGACACAAAGAACCAAGACCTTTAATGTTCTTTCTTCCCCTGCTTTGATAACAATGGATGTCCCACGGGGATCCATTCTGGGACCCCTTGTGTTTAGTTTATTTTTAAATTCCCCTCCTGTAGGCTGTTAAAATACCTATATATTTAACTTTATGCTGATGATGATGCAGTTATTTTGGCGATATTGGATGATTAGGATCCCCCGTGTGTGAAAAAAAATATTTTACATCAATATGGTACTGACGGGGCTAGCAACATCACACACACGCCTACGCATACTAAAATGGTATACAAAGACACGCCCAACAACTAGTTTAGCAAAAGGCCATTTATTGCAGTTTAGTCATGCAACTCCAAAAAGTACGAAATTCATTTTTGCGCAGAGTTCGATTGCATAAGCTCAAAAAGGTGTAAAAGAACAAGAGATTCAGCGATTCAACACTGTAGTAGCTAGTCTCTGTAAAATGTTTATCCCAGGGTGCAGACAGAAGCTGTAGCCTGGATTCCCGTAAATTAACTGCGTCTCTAAACTTTTCTTGTTTCTGTGGTCCCATCCGATAGACCTCAAAAAAGTTGTTCGCCAGTGAGACAGTGCGTAGGTTTCCTACGTTGTCAGACATAACAGTTATAAAATAACAGCCAATAACAGTTTCTGTGGGGGCGCTCCGCCACCCACGCCCCCTGGTGCACCGATGAAGCTGTATGGTTTATACTGCACTGAAATATTTGTGCCATTAAACATTATTGTAGTAGTCTTTTTTTTGTATTTGGGGGGCTCTGCCCCCCACCCCCCCCGTTATTTATTTTGCATTATACTGCGCTGCAATATTTGTGCCCCAATAGTTTTGTGATTTAACTACATCGCTCAAGGTAGGCGTGTATGCCAACCTCTGAGGCGGTAGTAGGCGGAGCAGTGCAATGTGGACAGCATTGAATAGTGCCATAATTATCTGCGAGCGCAAGAGGGATCCTTAGTCCTACGGTATCGTCGTTATTTTTACCAGTGGACCTGATCTTGTTGATCTGAATGTTACCTTACAGGAAGAATTCAGTTCAGTACTGGAATGGTTTTTCACATAAATTGGTGCAGAATTCAACAAAAACAAAATCTATGATTTTCCATAATGCTAGGAAAAAACGTTGTTAAATCATATTCCTGAGCAGGTGACCAGGGTTCGATTTTAACAAACATACGAATGTGCCAGCAGAAACAGACTACCCGGTCTATCCAAGTCTGCTCGAGTGTGCAGCCAACACCCCTAGTTTTCAGCTGCCCCACCCCCCTACTCTTTGTCATTCCACTGCCACCCCCCTCCTCCCCACCCTCACTCTCCCTGTTCCCTGTCCCATGCCCTTTTGAAGCTGTTCCAGATTTACATGATACCACCCATTCTGGTAGGGCTTCCATTTTTCTACAACCTTCTCTGTGAAATAGTCTCCTCATTTCCTTCCTAAATCTTCCCCTCTATCCTTAGCCTATGCCCCCTGGTGGCCCCCCTCCTTAACTAAAAGACCCCATCTGCCCCATCCTTATTGATTCCTCTCAGATACTTGAATGTCTCTATCACGTCCCCCCGTCCCTTCTATCCTCCAGGGTAAACATATTCAGGTCTCCCAGCCTGCTGTCAGTCTCTCCCCTCCATTCCACATATCTTTGTTGCCCTCCTCTGCACCCCCCCCTCCAGTAGCCTAATATCACACTTTAGGTATGGCCTCCAAAACTGCACACAATACTCTAAGTGTGGCCTTACCAGCGACCTGTAGAAGGGTAAGATAACCTCTTCGCCTGGACGAAAACCCCCTTGCTATGCACCCCAGCATTTTGTTCGCTTTTGCAGCCGCTCTCCTGCACTGGACAGTGTTGTTCATGGTCCCCGTTATCATTACCTCTAGGTCCTTCTCCTCAGTGATTCCCAGCTTAACCCCCCAAGCCAGTATTCTCTCCTTGGGTTCTTCGCCCCAAAGTGCATAACCTTACACTTCTGTGCATTGAACCCCAGCTGCCACGTCTCTGACCACTCCTCTGGCTTGCGTAGGTCCCCCTACAGCTGCTTCCATCCCTCCTCTCCATCCAACACTGCTCCGATTTTGGTGTCATCAACGAACAGACTTACATTGCTCACCACCCCGTGTGCAATGTCTGAGATGAAGAGCCCAAACAATACTGGCCCCAACACAGAGCTCTGTGGCACCCCACTCATCACCGGCCTTGGAGTTGAGAGCTCCCCTCTCACCACCACCCGTTGCAGCCCGCCACTCAGCCAGCTTGTAATCCAATTCATCATTTTTGCTCCTACCCCAACACCAGTTAGCGTCTCCCCAAGCCGCCCATGAGGCAACGAATCAAAGGCCTTGCTGAAGTCCAAGTAAAGAACATCCACCACATGACCCTTATCCAGCTCACCTGTCACCCAGTCATAATACTGTATGAGGTTGTGTAACATAAACATAGAGGTTGATGGCAGATAAGCACCGCAAGGCCCTACAAGTCTGCCCATTTCTTTTTCTACCTTATAAATATGCCATCAGCCTTTGCTCTGTCAGTGGCCTATCTATTCATACTCATCTGTTTTGCTCCCTTATGCCTATCCCATGCCTGTTTGAAGCCCTGCACTGTATTCATAGCCACCACTTCCTGAGGTAGGCTGCTCCATGCATCCACCACTCTTTCTGTGAAAAAGAACTTCCTCACATTACCCCTTAATCGGCCTCCCTCTAATCTCATGCTGTGTCCTCTTGTCCTGCTATTTTTCTTATATTTAAACATGTTAGGCTCTTTCACCTTGTTAATGCCCTTAAGGTGTTTGAATGTTTCGATCATATCACCTCTCTCCCTCCTTTGCTCAAGGGTATACATATTGAGCTCCGTTAATCTGTCCTCATATGTCTTTTGATGCAGTCCCTGCACCATTTTGGTTGCCCTTCTCTGGACTGCCTCAATTTGGTTAATGTCCTTGTGAAGGTGTGGCCTTCAGTACTGCATGCAGTACTCCAGATGGGGCCTAACCAGTGTCTTGTAAACAGGGATTATTACCTCCCTCTTACGACTTGTTATACCCCTACTAATACACCCTAACACCCACCTAGCCTTACCAACTGCTTTAGAGGTCTGCTTGGATGATTTCAGGTCATCGGTGATGATGATGCCCAAGTCTCTTTCTTCCTTTGTGACTGCCAGCAACTCCCCTCCCAGCCTATAGGTGGCTTCAGGGTTTCTCTTCCCTATGTGCATGATCTTGCACTTCTTTGCATTAAATCCCAGTTGCCACTCTTCTGACCATTTTGCTAGTTTAGCCCGATATCTTCTCATTCTGCCCACTCCATCTGGATCATCTACTCTGTTGCAGATCCTGGTGTCATCTGCAAACAGACAAGCCTTACCCTCTAGTCCATCTGCAATGTCACTAATGAAGATACTGAAGAGGACTGGCCCCAGGACTGATCCCTGAGGTACCCTACTTATGACTTTTTTTTTTTATTTAGTTGTTAACCAGGTATAGCACACTAAGCTGAAAGCTTTTTTACAGGAGCGACCTGGGAGCATAAGGAGGTTAAGTGACTTGCTCAGGGTCACACAGTATGCAGGTGGAAGCTGTGGGATTCAAACCCAGGTCTGGTCTGCTGGATGACACCAGATTTGCAGCTCAGAGCCTTAGACCACTGCGCTATACTGCCTCGACTTGCATCTCTTCTGACTGGATACCATTTACCACCAATCTCTGTTTTCTGTCCGTCAACCAGTTTGCCACCCAGTTGACCAACTTCTGACCCACCGCGAACCTACCCAGCTTATTTATCAATCTTCTATGTGTAACAGTGTCAAAAGCTTTGCTGAAGTCAAGGTAGGCGACATCAGCTGCTCCCCCTTGGTCCACCACTCTGGTTACCCAGTCAAAGAAATCTATGAGATTAGTTTGACAGGACCTTCCTTTTGTAAATCCATGCTGTCTTGGATCCTGTGCTCCTATGGATTCCAGGTGTTGCACTATCCTTTCCTTAAGGAGTGCCTCCATAATCTTGCCCACTACTGAGGTAAGACTGACTGGTCTGTAGTTCCCTGCCTCTTCCCTGCTACTACTCTTGTGGAGCAGGATCACATGAGCCCTTCTCCAGTCTTCTGGGACCTGTCCTGTACTCAGAGACGTATACTTAATGTTACTAACAACTTAATGTAATTACTCAACGAGACTGACGGAGAATCAAAAATAATTTATTTAGCAGTGATATTATAGTGCCACTTGCACTTAGCCTTAGATGTTACATGATTCCACTTGTTGTTACACATGCACAGCTTATATACACAAGTTGAAAGTCACACCCCAAACAGAACTAACGCTATGATTTGCTCCTAGTAATCCTATTACGTAATATGGTCATTTACTATGTGTTGGTGATGCACTGCCTGGAACTGGCTACCTGATCTTAGTCACGGACATGTTTGACAAGCCCAGTTTGATACACTGCCTGGAACTCACATTTACCTGCATAACCAGTTGCACCATACTACAATGCCTTTATTTACAGCACAAATACCTTTGACAGGGCACCGCCTGTCACGTTCTTCTTTACCTGCCTTACTTGTTTACTGCCTCGTGCATTTTATTACAGACCCTGCATAGGCTCATTATGTGACTTGTATTTTGTACTTTTTTTGTTTAACTCAGTTTGAGCATTGAGCCACACATTTCAGTCACAATTGTGGCCATTTAGCTTTTGCCCTTACAATTCCCCCTTTGGGACTAAAATTGTGTGTGGTTTTCCCAGACAGAACATGAGTGGGTAAGGCTGGAGACCTCCGATATGGACCCCGCTCCCAGGTTCTCTGGATGACTTGCTGCCCTGTCCACCTTGCCCGTGCTATAATAGGAGCCACCACTAACCAAGGGCACATTGTTACAACATTTGACGTGTGGCTGCTGACACTTTGAGCATAAACATATCATGATGCAGGTTGCGTATTAGGCAGTGCAAATAACATGTACTGACTAACAAAATAAACACCAATACCAATTGTAGCATTAACAACACTTTGAACGACAATACCCCCCAAGATCCTCCCAGGATGGCATATATTGTGTTCCTTATCTGCATCATCTAACAGCACATTAATGTCTTGCTTTATTTTACAGGCAGAGTTTTGAATTTGAATAAGATGTGTGTCTTTGCGGTCTAATAACCTTTGCACATCTAATGTTAGGGGAGGCATAGGCACTCTCCGAAAGCAGGTGAATATTCATTAATTTTAGTTGCTTGACTGGGTACCGAAGTGTTAATTCGTGACATCCTTGGGGTATACTGTATAATAGGATGGAAGGTGTGCCCTTCAATTTGCACATCTCCTTTAGGGATAAAGCAAAAGTTTGGCTGGGTTATCGCACACTTTTTCCCTTGATGAGTCATTTCTCATTCAATGGTAACTATACAGTACTGTGTGGTGGAACTGTACACAAACACTACCTTAGGAACTGTCCATCTTTGCAGTTGAACCGGACACCAAAGCGAGGTGTTAAGGGCTTCTTGTATAGGTTCCTCCCCACAAACAGGCTGGTCCTGGGCCACAACATCACACTGGCATACCCTTACCCACTGCACACCTATCTGCTCACAGCAGTGTAGATTGAGGGCCACCCAGGACCCATTTTTGTTAGCTACTAAAATGTCAGGTGGGCTTATTCTATATGCATAATAGTCACCTATTAATTTTCCCACTGAACGTACCTTAACAATGTGTGTGTACTCCTCCTCCTCATAATTTACCTGAGGTAATTTAACTGTAAATGACACCATCATTGTTTGACCTAGGGTGCTGTTTTTATTAAAACAGCATGGTCGTATGTATATCTTTGCTACCTTTCTTACCCATGCTATTGGAGGCGCCCTTTGTCGCGAGCATGGGTTTAGGCACTTACTATCAGTAGTACCATTACACATTGGGCAGTGCCATAGTTTGATTTGTGCATCTGGTACCATATCGGGTAGCCTTTGTTCATCTAATTGATTTAGCAGTATACTTACAGTGGTTAAAACATAGGGCCCATAGGCTGCACATATTATGGACCGCCCGATAGCGTGATTTGTGACTTGAACATTATGGTCTGTGATAATTTCATTGATTTTGCCTTGAACTTGTTTTAATAATTTGGTGACATCATGCATATTGCATACTGTCAAACGTTCCTCTTGTGCCAAACCCGCTTGATTTACAGCAAGAGGCAGTAACACTCTTCCTTCTATTTCTTGATTTACAATATTTTGGTGCTCTTCTATAGCATCTAAATCTACTCTATTCCATATACTCATCCCGGATCAAAACAGGCCGGTTACGTCCCCTAATAGGGCTCTCTTGCATCGCCTATTAGAGGTATTGTTATGGTTACTACCATTTGTGGGGACTGGGGTGCATCCCCCTTGCTTGGCCTGGAATATACTAACCATATCTAATAACATAGATGCATAAAATTTAGAAACATTAGTATTGGTGCATTGACCAGTGCTATTTAGATCCCAACTTGAAAAGTTGAAAATGACTGGTAATCTTATATACTGTACGTTATTTACTAGAGTCTGGTTCATTGGTGTGGAAGTTAATCCACTAGGTGGCCCTTGTGTTACATTGGGGCACTGTGGTGGTCTTACTGTTAAAGTTATATTTCTACTGGTGTGATTGGCGTAACAGTTATTATCATCACATGTCCCATTTCCAGCGGTGCCCATTTCACGAGTGCATCCTCCAATAACATTATTCGGATTTCTAGTACAGTAGAAAACAGTTACTTGATATGTACCGGAGTCCTTTGGAGTGGGTTTCTCCAATATTAGTGATCTGTCTTCGGGGTACACATACCCTCTGTGTGTTGAGTTGTACTGGGGTGAGCAAAACCGTGGACTGGCCTTCCAATCAGCCATATAGCACCACCGCATGGTGTGGAAGTGTGGGTTAAGTGACAACACAAGACAGTTCTGAGTTGTAGAAAACACACTGGATTAGTGTGTTAAAAGGATTTATTTCTGTTACAAATCAAATCAAACTCATCCACTGAAGCAACAAAAGGAAAATAACTTTCATAGTTTAAATCAAACAAAGTTCACACAGGGTGATCCCATCAGATTAACAGGACCACCATCCTCTGTGTCCAACATCCATCTGAATCAGGCTTCAGTTGAAGTCTTTATATAGCATTTACTTGATGACATCATGTTACACTAACTCCGCCTAATACTAATACAAGGAATTAATCTACACTAATACATGCATTTGGGCAGTAACTGAAGTCATTAGTTGCATTGTATCATATTTATAAGTCCATTAGATTGGCTGAATCAAATAGTTTTATAAATTTTGTATAAATCATAATAATTTTAACTGCGTACTAATGGAACACCTTAACACCCTGACTCCTTCCTCTGATGTAGTACCTCCTTCTGAATGTTACTATAAAAGCAGGACAGGGAGGAGCGTTCAGTCCTATGAGTGCCTTCCTACAGGTAGGAACTATGTGTGGAGTGTTAGGCAGGTAAGGTTTAGCCTTTAACGCAAAAAGAAAATGAAATGTCTCTATTATAAAATAAAACTCCTTCACTAACAGTGATTATGAATACTAGACCAAAACTGCTACTGTCACTTTAAACATTAGCTTTGTTTAGGCTGCTCTGAAGTCTAGCTGAAGGGGTTCCTTCCTAAGCACCTCTGTCAGGTAACTTAAAAACTTACTTATGTTCTTGTCCCCTTTCTGACGTGCTCTATTTTATCTGGACTGGGTCACTGAAAAACCAGGCAGGCACAGTCCTTGTGTGCAGGTTGGAACTAGGCAAGCATTTGTCAATGCCGAACGTTCGCTTGCAGGTATTTGCAGTGGTATTTGGCACTTGGATATGGCTTAAAAATCAGTGACAAGTAGTACAAGCATTTGTCAATGCTGAATGTTGCTTGCTTCTATGTGCTGTTTAGGTATTTGGAACTCATTGAGTGCAAATATTGAAAATTATTGAACTTACGAAAGCATGTGTAGGAACTTGTGAATACCACGTCAGAAACAGTCATTTTAGAATTTTTTCACCAAATTTTCAACACAGCCATTTTAAGACCTCTGCTCATGAACAGTGTCACTGTGATTTTCTTAATGTGTCCCATACATTGAGTTTGCACACAGACTGCACCATTGTGCGCTACATGGGTGGAAACACGTTTTGGGCAGGAAGTGAAAAATGACAGCTGTACTGCTCATAAGGAGGTGTGGTAAAATGGCAATGTTGAAAATCTGGAGTGAAAATATTGAAAATTATAACCACGAAGCGCATAGGAACTGCGCAATGCACACTCGTAAAACAGCCATTTTTAGGAATTTTTTCACCAAATTTTCAACATAGCCATTTTAAGACCTCTGCTCATGAACAGTGTCACTGTGATTTTCTTAATGTGTCCCATACATTGAGTTTGCACACAGACTGCGCCATTGTGTGCTACATGGGTGGAAACACGTTTTGGGCAGGAAGTGAAAAATGACAGCTGTACTGCTCATAAGGAGGTGTGGTAAAATGGCAATGTTGAAAATCTGGAGTGAAAATATTGAAAATTTGCGAACTTACGAGCGTGCATAGGAACTGCTCAATGCACACTGTGAAACAGCCATTTTAGAATTATATAAATTTTTCAACATAGCCCTTTAAGACCTCTGCTGCTTTGAACAGTATCACTGTTATTTTCTTAATGTATCCCATACATTGATTTCATGCACCGACTGCGCCATTGTGCACTACATGGGCGGAAACACGTTTTGGGTGAGATGTGAAAAATGACAGCTGTACTACTCATAAGAAGGTGTGGTAAAATGGCAATGTTGAAAATCTGGTGGAAATATTGAAAATTAGCGAACTTTCTGAGCCTGCGTCCAGGAACTTCATAGCATGCAGCTAAATAAAACCGTCATTTTAGGAATTTTCCAAATTAAAATAGGCTTTTTGAGAGCCCACCTATGAACACTAGCACTGTCATTTTGTTAATCAAGCCCAAAAGGTGATTTCACACAGTGACTGCGAAATCACCCTTCGGGCCTGAATAACGCCATGACAGTGACAGAATTCATGAGAAGGGGTCCCAAAAACCCCATGTTGAAAATTTGGTGCAAAAATTCCAAAAAATGCCTGAGATATGCAACAAAGTTGAAAAAACCCATCTAGCCCATTATACAGCTTACCGGCATTTCCTCAGTTCGCGGTCGGCTTTGAAGAGTGCAGACGTGTTCCCGGTCCAGCGATGATTGTCGCGCCGAGCTCCGGAGGTAAGTATGGGTGGGGGGGGTGTGGGGAGGAAGATGCGCGAGTGGGTGGAGTGCGGGTTGTGGGAGGCGGGGAGACTCGTGGGACCGTTTTACTTTGCAGTTTTTTATAATTGGCGATGCGGGGCGTTTGCCACGCTGGGGTGGGCTCCCAGCGTGGCAGAAGAGATGGCTGGGGCCGTGGAGCCGATGGGGATTGGGCACCCCTGCCGGCAGATGACGCGGGACGCTTGTCGCAGCAAAGATTTGGGGCGGACGTGGTGCAAGCACACAGCGGTGGTTTTCTTTGAAGAGAAGACCACCGCTGTCATACACAGCACCGGTGTGGATTGGTGCAGGACCGCCACGCCTGCTCAAGGGAGCAGGGGATTGCTCAGGAGAGGCACACCTCCAAAGTGTCCCATTCTCCCAAGACGTTCCTTGCGCATGAGCGCAAGCAAACGTAAAAGGGGAAAACGATAACTGTAGAAAGAGCTTGCTATGAGTTATTTCTTGTTTTGTTTTTATTCACTTCCGGCTTGTACCTGCCTAGTTGTCTCTGTAAGACGCTCACAGCCCAATGACAGTGAGGCAGCAGGGAAACAGGGAGAGTCAGGCTCTAATGAGCAATAATTCCAACACAGCTACATTTAGTTAATATTTTTAGCCTTACTGGCTTTAATCCTGTTCCAAACAGCTAAAGACCAACTTTTAACCTCTACATACTGAGTTCAACGGTGGGTGGGGGGGGTTATATAAATCGAGTGTCTACCTTTTACAGTCTGACATTCATTTGGTGATATGTGGGAACTTTCCACCTCCTGAACAAATCCTAAAGAGAAAACAGGCAGGAATGTACTATAATAGGAGGCCAACCCTATTACAGTAGAAAATAAAGGATAGAGGAAGAAAAAAAATAAATATAGAAATAAACTAGTACTACTGCAGTAGATTTAAAAGAAAAATAACAGAATAGAGAACAGCAGAGGTTTGTCCGGGTTCCCAGTCTACCACATGTGGTAGTTACAATTAAATAATTATTTGTCCATACTGTTTGCCACAGACGTACAGTAGCATCTGCTTCTCCCTCATCCCAACTCCATGTGATTGGTAGGACCACAGGTTGTTTATAATCCCCGGTGATATGCAGGGTGCTGGTGTTTAGATGTAGGGCCTCTGTACAACTCACTAAGTTCCCCAACAGGGCTATGTACAGTGTATACTTCCACATCCTTTACCTGTAAGAACAAGGGCAGTATCAGTAGTCATCATCAATACTCTGATACATTTTACATGGCAGGTTTTTTTTCCCAAAATTATTTTTTTTCAAATGTTTGTTTATGACCAGGTCTTTTTGTATTATGCACTATGGCTATATTTGTCACTGTCGTGTGTTCTAGTGTTACCCTTTGCTCGACACATCAGGGTTACTTGATACGGGGTGAGACCAATGCTGGCTTGAACAGTCCCCTGTACTGCCCTTAATATTCCTGATAGGAACATCAAGCACAACCCTCCCAGGCTTATGCAATTTAAACTTTTTTCTTAAACAATTTACACTGATCTACGTGTACCCATGCTAGTGGTCTGTTTCCCTTTCCTAACCTAGTAACATGTACAGTGGTGGTACCAAGGCATTGATCCACCATGTAGGGTCCCATCCAATTTGCATCCCACAAGCTCTTTTTATCAAAGTTTTTTATCATTACCTGGTCACCAACTGTGCAGACCAGTTGTTCCAGTGTATCTTTATCTCGATACATTTTGTTTTTCCAATGTGCTTGCGCCATATTGCTGGCAGCAAATTTTGAATATTTTTCCAATTGATTTTGTACTTGCTGTAGGAATACCTCTGCGTTGGCGCTACCTCTTACACTTGCACTCACTTCGGGGTCTGTGGGATAGCTCAATCGCATGTCCCGTCCAGTCATAAGCTGATGAGGAGTAATCTCTGCACTGGTGTGTACAGTACTTCTCACTGCCATGAGGATTCCAGGTAGATGGTTCAACCATCCCTTTTCAGTATCCAACACTGCCTTTTTTTAAAGCTAATTTTAGGGTCCGGTTCAGCCTTTCTACCATTCCAGAAGACTGAGGGTGATATGGTAAATGGAATTTCTGCTGTATTGCTAACAACCCACACATGTCCTGCATGACTTGCCTGATAAAGTGTGTTCCTCTGTCTGATTCCAATAGCCTGGGGAATTCCCATCGAGAAAACACTTGTTCCCACAAAACTTTGACTGTCGCTTTGGCAGTGTTAGTGGTGAGGGGGAAAGCCTCCATTCATTTAGAGAAAACATCTATTACTACTAATAAATATCTAAAACCCCCCCTTAGCAGTGGGCAAGGGACCTACATAATCAATCTGCAAAGCCTGCCACAGCCATTCAGCCACTGGTGCACATTGCAATGGTGCTCGTTTTGCCTGGGGACTAGGCTGGTTTATCTGTGCACAGATTAGACATGACTCCAGACATGTCTTTACATCCTTGTCGACCTTTGGCCACCAATATTTAGATGCAACCATTTGACTAGTTTTATGGAGACCACAGAGTCTTCCGATCCTGTGGTTCTCCATGATAATTTGTTTCCTGAGATCAGATGGCGGGACCCACTTTAACTGGCTATGGCATTCCCAAAAAAGCATGTCTTCCTGTACTGTCCAGTTTTTGTAGCTACATTGCCCCGATTATCTCCATTTTTGTTTTTGTTGCAATAGCCAGGGATCTGTCCTCTGAAGTTGTACCAAATTAACTACTGGATTTTTAACTTGGACTGCTACCATGGAGAAGCCACCAAGAGGATCTCTCCATTGTTCTCCATCTCTGGCTGCATCTTTGGCTAGTTGGTCTGCCACCTGATTTTCTCTTTCATGAGCCGTGGGGCTTTTGGTGTGGGCGCGGACCTTGCAAATAGCAATTCTGCCTGGGGTGGCATTTGCCAATGTCAGCAAGTGTCATAACACCTCTCTGTGCTGGACATGTTCCCCAAATGCATTAATCATCCCCCTCGATTCCCACAAGTGAACCCATTCAGTGAGGGACATAACAGCAAACTGGGAGTCTGAGAAGACTGTGAATTTTCCCTCGGGATATCTAAGGACTGCCTCTCGGATGGCTTCTAACTCAGATGTTTGGGCAGAGAAGTTCGCCAGCAGTTTTATTTTGATGCTTCGCTGTTGTGAGGGGATTCATACCGCGGCCCCTGTGTGGAACTGGCCATTATTCCACTGTCAGGACCTATCGACATAGATCTCCAGGGAGGCATCTGGGTGGCCTTCCACGAAAGGAGATGACACAACCGTCCTGTGATCTATGGTCCCACAGTCATGTGGCTCCCCTTCTTGCCCCAGTTGGGATGCTTTACCTCCATCTCTTACCTTTTTAACTTCAATGTTTTTTCCTTGTAAAGCTAGCATTGACCTCATTAGTCGTTGATCAGAAACCCCTCTAGGTGACCCTTGTAAAAGATATTTTATTGGGGTATGCAGGGTTTCCAATACAATTCGATTAAAACCCACAATGTGCTCAGTGGCTTGTACTGCCCAATAGACTGCCAATAGGTGCTTCTCACAAGCCCCATATCCATTCTCTACAGGAGTCAATATCCATGAGAAATATCCCACCGGTCTCAGTTTTCCCTGTTTTTCTTGCAGCAACACTGCCACCAGAGCACTTGGGCTGGCAGTGGTCTGCAGTACAAAGTCCTTTTTTATGGTTGGGGCTATCAACACGGGGGCAGTTAATAAGGCTTGTTTTAAAGTCCCAAATGCTGCCTGAGTGGTGGGGGTCCACTCTAGTTGGTCATTTTTACCTGGATTACCCTTTAGCAGGTTGTACAAAGGGCATGCTATATCAGCAAAATTGGAGATACATTCTCTACAAAAACCAATCATGCCCAGAAACTGCCGTAGGGCCATCACTGATTTGGGCCTGGGCAACTGCTGTATCAGTCTGTCTTTGTCTGGGTCTACCCTGTGGCCCTGATCAGAGATCTCTATTCCTAAATAGGTTACCTTGTGTTTTCCCACCTGTGCTTTATCTGGGTTGAACTTCAGCCCCACTTTCCCAAGTGTCTTTAATACATGCTCCAGAAGTTGTTGGTGTTCAGACACATTATTAGACTGGAGCAGCAGATCATCCATGTATTATACCACCTTCTGTGCCAGCCCAGCTTCCTTTAATATGCCAGCCAGACACTGGTGGAACAATGTGGGTGAGGAATGGAACCCTTGAGGTAAGCAGGTGAACGTGTACTTTTTAAAAGTGAATGCAAATTTGTATTGACATGATTTGGTCAAGGGTACCGACTAAAAACCATTGACGATATCCAGTACCGTAAACACTTTCGCCTCAGAAGAGAGTTCCAAAATCAAATCATGGAGTTTTGCCACTACGGGGGCCACCAACAGAGTCACTTTGTTCAGTGCTCTGTAGTCAATAGTCAGTTTCCATGCCCCCGTAGGGTTTTTTACTGGCCAAATAGGGCTGTTTACTGTGGAACAAATGGGATGTATTACTCTCTGTTTCAACAGCTGCCTAATTGTCTTCCCCACATCTTCCTTTGCTTCTTCCGGAATTTTGTATTGCTTCTGCCGAGGGGGATCTGGACCATGAATGTCAATGAGTGTCCCCTCAACCCTCCTGCAGTCTGTCCCACATGTAGCCCATACGTGGGCATATTTTCCTACTACCTTTTTTAATCCAGGATCTAATATGGTATCTAGGAGTTTAGTCAACTTCTTATCTCCCATTCCTTTTACTGGGAAGATACTGTGCACATTGGTCTTGAGACCGTTCTCATTTGTCGAGCCTTTTGAGTGGCTCCATACACATTTATTAGCCATATCTATGATGAGACCATTTTTTTGTAATATATCACTCCCCAATATGTGTCCCTCGGGACTGTAACACACCCATAACTGTCCTTCAGTAGGGACTTTTCCCAATTTTATTTGCAGGTTCACAGACTGATAAGCAATCACCTCCCCCCGAAAATCCCCGTAATTTTAGGATCTTCCTCGTTGTGGGTATGCGAGCTTCTGTAATGTTAACGGCTGCTCCGGTGTCTACTAACATGGTACAAGGCATTGTGTTTATATAAACTCGAACCACAGGCTGTCCCTCCTCTTCTTCATTAAGCTCACATATCCTTTTGAGGATGGCACCAGAGTCTCCGCTCCTTCATTGGAGTTTCTTCAACCTCTCTATGAGGTCATC
This sequence comes from Neoceratodus forsteri, assembly GCA_016271365.2. Taxonomy (NCBI): domain Eukaryota; kingdom Metazoa; phylum Chordata; order Ceratodontiformes; family Ceratodontidae; genus Neoceratodus; species Neoceratodus forsteri. Next base: position 110,654,681 of record JADMNL010000031.1, on the reverse strand, counting down.
AGCTGAAGGGACCTCCCCATCCTGGAGATTGGTTCTCACCGGCACCACCTTTCCCTTTAATAATTGTTGTAGCTGTTGCAAGCAAGCCTGTATTTCCTCCTCTCTATTACCTCTCCTTTCCTTCCCCTGGAATCGACTTCCCACTTTTCCCTCCTGTCCTCCTCCCTTCGCCCAACACTATCTCTTAAAATGTCCTGGCTTCCCACCACAATTATTGCATTTGAGGAACCCCTTTCCCTCATTTTTGACAACTACAGCCACCTTAGCCCCTTTACTCTTGTTTTCACCATCCATCTCCCACCAATCAGTCAATATTTTTTCCGTCTCCCCCATAGTGGGAACTTGTTGGCACATCATTTTTATAGCAGTGGGGACCCCAGACATTTGCCTCTCAATGGCCACCTGGAAGGCTATGTCATCTTTGCTGGGCTAAGGATTACCACTGTAAACACAGTAGTTAGTAAACATTTCATTGATAAACATGATTAGGTTATCTCCAGGGCGGTGTTTGTGTGCATATATCCTAGACCAATCTACCTGCACCTGTCCTCTTAACTGTTGCAGTGCTTCCTGGATATCCTGTACATCCCACCAGGAGGAGTTGTCCTCCGCATTCGGATGTGTTCCTACTATACGGTCTGGTAGGCTTTGTAATAGTGACGCAGGCAGGGATAACGTCACTATTTTACATGCATCCTTGTTGGTAAGGTCAAAATTACTTACTAGTGTCCTTAACTTATTATAGTATGGAATAGGGCTTTGCCCTGGTTCCCACTTTCCTAATCTGTCTCCTAGTTGCAGACACTCTTGAATAGTTAGATCCGTGCTGCTAGTCATCACTGTCTCCTCACATTTACCCTTCTTATCCATACTGTCCTTAGCTTTCTCCCTTTCCTCGACTGCAGCATCATGGACTCTAATCTTTTCATTCCTCTCCTCTATATCCCGTTGTAGTGCCCCAATGTCTGCCTCTAGTCATTTTACCATTTCCTTATCCTTTTTTTCCCTCCACTTTCTCTTTTCTATTCTCACATCTTGCCTTTTTCTTTTCCAACTCCTCTCTTTCCTCACCTGTTCTAGTCTTTTTGGAGTCATGATCCTCCCTTGTGGCCCCTCTGTTTCCATTCTCTCCACTGTTTTAACTTTAATTTTTACTGGAGCTACCCATGCTCAGGAATCGTCATCACCCTTCTCCCCCATATCCGAAGATGAAGAGGACAGACTTGTATCACTCACGGCAATACCTTTTCGTCTCAGTCCCTGTCGTTCTTTATCGCTATGGTGACTTACAAGTTCCCTTAACTTTAGTGCCTGCTCTGCTAACTGCTCATTCTCCCCTTTTAGGTTCTGTATTTGATGTCTGTAATACTGAATCTCTTGTGCTGTTTCCTGATCCTGCTGTTGCATTTTTACTTTCAAGTGAGTTACCTCCTTTTGGAGCTGTTCTATTTGCTGTCCCTTTATTTTTAGTTCAAAGTAATACTTTTCCTTCCATTTACTCATTTCTAAAGTTAGGGTACTGCACTCCCCTGCTTTCTCACTATACTTCCTTCCTGTTTTGTTTCCCTGGAGATCCTCCTCAAGTCTATCAATCTTATCCTGTAGCTCCTGACTGTTTTTTTGGTGTCTCAGAACCAGGGAGTTATTAATACCCAACAAAGCCACTACACTGTTAGCTACTTTTTCCTTTTCATTCTTACATGTCTTATTTCTCTCACAGCACTGAGTTTCATAGTGACAGCGGACATCTTGCCCATCCACTGGGACTTCATAAAAGCCTTTTCTCAGATGTTTTTCTAACCATTTCCTAATAATTGTCTCCATACTTAAGTTATTCTTCTGACTCAGTCATCCACATCTGGTTTCTTTTGAGTCAGACCAAGCCTTTGCCCTTTCCCCGCCAGAGGTGACCAGTCTCCTGGCAAGCGAGACCTCTTTCCCACCGCTCTCTTGTCGCCTGCCCGCGGTGACCTCGGTTCGATTTTGCGCACTTGAATCGGTAGGTATACTCTACATGCTGAGTATCCAAGTCACAGCACCAAAAATGTAACGTATACTTAATGTTACTAACAACTTAATATAATCACTCAATGACACTGACGGAGAATCAAAGAGAATTTATTTAGCAGTGGTATTATAGTGCCACTTGCACTCAGCATTTGATGTTACATGATTCCACTTGATGTTACACATGCACAGCTTATATACACAATTTGAAAGTTACACCCCAAACAGGACTAACACTGTGATTTGCTCCTAGCAATCCTATTACGTAATATGGTAATTTACTATGTGTTGGTGATACACTGCCTGGAACTGGCTACATGACCTTAGTCACGGACATGTTTGAAGAGCCCAGTTTGATACACTGCTTGGAACTCACATTTACCTGCATAACTAGTTGCACCATACTACAATGCCTTTATTTACAGCATAAATACCTTTTATTTACAGCACAAATGCTTTTGACAGGGCACCGCCTATCACGTTCTGCTTTACCTGCCTTACTTGTTTACTGCCTAGTACATTTTATTACAGACCCTGCCTAAACTCATTATGTGACTTGTATTTTGTATTTTTTTTTGTTTAACTCAGTTTGAGCATTGAGCCACACATTTCAGTCACAATTGTGGCCATTTAGCTTTTGCCATTACAGGTTGGTTTGACAAAGACTTCCCTGAAACAAACCCATGCTGCCTCACATTCTGGAGACCATTGTCCTCCAGGTATGACACCAGTCTTTCCTTTAGTATCGTTTTCATGAGTTTGCACACTATGGAGGTGAGACTTACTGGAAATAAATACCAGGTTCATCCCTTGGCCCACTCTTGTGTGATGATGCTACATGTGCCATCCTCCAGTCCGGTGGCACACATCCCGACTCCAGTGAGGTGCTGTACAGATCCACCAGCGGCTCCACCAACACCTCCACCATCTCCCTAAGCACCCTGGGGTCAATACCATCCGGCCCTGGTGCCTTGTCTACCTTCAGTGCCCTCAATCCCTCTAGGGCTCTACTTGCCTCAATTCTTCCATCTGTCACCTCCTCCCCCCCAAGTCCTCACCCTCCCAGCCCATGCTGGTAGAGGTCCCCCCTTTCTTCCGTGAACACAGAGCAAAAGTATTCATTCAGTGCTTCTGCCTGCTCCTCCCCTTTTCTGTCCACTCCTCACCCCTTTTTATGCTCACTACTATCTCCTTGCACTTCCTTTTCTCCCTGATGTATCTGAAAAAGTCTTTCTCTCCCCCTCATTAATTCCCCGTGCTAGTCTCAGCTCCCTCTGGGTCTTGGCTTCTCTCACTTTTCTAGTCACCTCCTTGGACCATCTTGCATATTCCTCCCTGTCCACTTCCTTCTCTGTCCTCCTAAACCTCTGGTGTGCCACTCGTTTTGCCCTCACCACCTCCACAACCTCGCTGTCCAACCAGCATGGTTTTCTTGCTCTGCTCCTCTTACTCTGTGCCTTGGTGCAGGCTTCTGTTGCCTCTGTAACACTCCTATTCAATAATATCCCATTTCTGCTCCACGTCCATCTGCCTTATGCCCTCCAGTTTCCCTTTCAGTACTTCCTGCATCCTCCCAAAGTCTGGCCCCCTGAAGTTTATCACCTGAGTAACTGATGTTTCTGGCTCCCCACACATCATGATATTAAACCACACTGTTTGGTGATCGCTGTCAGCTAGTGGGTCCTCTACCTTTATTTCCCTCACTGCTTCCCCATTCAACAATACCAGATCTAAAGTGTTCTTTCACCTAGTAGATACAGTAACCAACTGTGTCAGGAGACCCTCCTAGATCGCGTCCAGGAGCACTTGCTCCCTAGCACTGGAGGTGACCGAAATGCTCCAGTCAACCCCCGGCAAGTTGAAATCCCCCACAATGACCACCTTCCCTTTTCTACATACCTTTTTGATTTGTCCTGCTGACTCCCTGTCAAGCTCCTCACACTTGGACGGCAGCCTGTACACCACCTCAAACCTCACTTTCCTTCCCCTTGAGTCTAGGAGCTGCAGCCAGATTGCCTCTGTTCTCCTTTCTTCTCCCTCGTCCCTTGTGCATTTGATCCCATCCCTCACATAGACTTCCACCCCACCCCCCCTTCCCTCCTTATGGTCCTTCCTGTATAATTTGTATCCTGGGACTGCCAGATCCCAGTCTTGGTGCTCAGTTGCCCATGTTTCTGTGACAGCTCAGGGTTTTAAATAGCCAGTATCACATCGCATTTTGCGACGCAATCTGGCAGGTTATGCAACTCAAAATGTGGAATGGATCGCAAAAAAGTGTGATCCATTTTTTCCATATTTTTACACCATCAGATGTCATTTTAGGGATGATTTCACCTCCGTACATATGTATTATGCTAAAATGGGCATCACTGTGCCCTTAGCTCTGCTCACCTGTAGCTGTGATTGGCTGCCTAATACCGTGCTTCCATAGAGGGAAAGAGGAAAAGATGCAAAAACGTGACTCCAGCAGTGTGGCGCAGTTGCTGAGATTGGCAGAGTTGCAGCTGAACACTGTGGTCTGGAGAGAGGGAATCGAATCAAGAGAGGGAAATCAAACAAAAAGGTTGGTTTTCTGAGAAAACACTTATTAATGTGGAGATATGTTTGTGGCAGTGCTGGTTTAATTATTCTGGGTGTGGGAGGACTGTCAGGGCTGGCAGAAAGTGGTGAACTTAACGTCGGCAGCAAATGTGAGTAGCAAGGGGGGGTGTTGTAATGTGTTGGATAGCCAAAGAGTCTGCTGCAGGTTCCCCAAATTGTGCAGCTACCCCTCCTTGTATGCCTTAGCTGCTGCTGCTCCAGATCCGATGGGTGGTTTGGGCTAACAGAAGTGCAGCTGGTAGGTCTGAGAGCAGCTCTGGAATCTGGGGGAGTGGTGCTTGCTTTAGGTAGGCCTGTGTTTGGGTGCCCTTAGAGAAGTCCGCATGTCCATTGAAGTGATGTCTCCCCCTCCCATGCTATCCAGGATCTCCTAGACAGTGCAAGTGACCGCAGCCCTTGTCCTCCATTAGCGAGACTGCTCAATGAGTTGCAGCCTACCCTTGGCTTGCCATCCGTTGTCTGCCCATGCGGCCTCGCCCTCCTTCATGAGTGCAGTGATGGTGATCCAACTTGCTCTCGCTCCGACGATGATCCAACTTGCTCTTGCTGAGACAAACGATGATCCCATTCCTGAGTACTGGGTGGGGGTGAGAGAGAGAGAGACTGTGTGGCCTACCTAGCTGCAGCTTTGACACCCACTGTAATTAATTTGTGACACACTGACCACTGCTGGGTGTCTCGGGAGTCAGGAATCTGGGATGGGGAGGTGGTCACTCAGGCACGTGGAGTACACTGACCTCAGAGCCAATCTTGGAGTTTAACTAGGCTGGGCCTCACATTTGGGGGGGGGGGTCTATTCTCACTGGGCACACAAATTAAGAATCTGAGTGTGCTCAGACATAGGCTAAGTTCTTTGTGGCTTAGATCCCTCTTGGGAAGTTTCTCCGGCCCTTGCCTGGGGGGGATGGGAGGGAGGCTGCAGTCTATCTCTGCCCATACATAACAAGCCCACATGCCAGCCACCGGGGGGGCATGATTCACTGCTCCATCATGAAGACAAGAAGTGGTGCAAGCCAAGCAAGAAGTCTGTACTAGGCTGGTCATCGTGGGGAGGGGGAGCCAAGGTGCCAGGGACTTTCCCTAGATACCACTCCAGACTGAGGGGGCAACCTGTATGGGCACACATGCTCAGGTGAGTGTGCTTAGGCTACCTTTTGGCTGAGTCTTGATTCTATTCCTGGATGGGAAGTTAGTTCTGTGGCCCTCTGGCCTGGGGGTTGGTGTGAGTTACTTCAGTGAGCCTTCACTGTAGTTTGTCTGTGCCCTGCCAATCAATTGTACATTTCTGTCCCACACATGGATGAGCTCCTGATGACCTAGGCCAGGGGGTTGGGGTAGGGGAGTACTTCGCTGACCAGCAGACGGACATTAGTGGCAGCAACTACCCAGATAGATTGCCCACCAGAATAAAAATGCCAGTGCAAACAAGGGCAAAATTAAAATTGCAGCAGCTGTTATGCCACTGTGGGCCTTCTTAGGGGGTGCCGGGGTGGGTTTGAACTTCATCACCACTAAATAGTTCATTGCCTGGCTGGGCTGTCAGTGGGCTGTGGTGCTCGGATGGCAAGCCAGCAGTTCATCACCCCGTGGTGGCCCTCAAGTTTGTTTTCTGGGATAAAGAGCTCAGACAGTGTGAGTCATTGTGAGGTGCCAGAGAGCACTGGATTGGGTCCTTCTCACTATGGACTGCCCCTGCATTCAGTGACTGAGGCCCAGTCATGCATGATCAATGTGGCCCATGCATGCATTTGATTTGTGCCGGTCACAGCTGCTGGCAGATACTCCCTCTCCCACCCCCCCAATGGTCGGGTGGTATTAATTTTGAATCAGGTGGTTTGTGCAGCTGCCCACCAAGCTCGCCAGTGAGCTACTCTGTTGTGGAGCGCAGTCTAGTGATCGTCTGGTGTTTTGGGGATTTTTGTGTTGCTGGTGAAGGTTATTATGGGGGGAGGGTGGTCAAATTTATTGAGTCTGATCTTGGTTTAACTTTTTTTTTTTTTTTAAGGTTGGTGTGACCAGACCCGACTGTGTGAGTTTGTCCCGGTGGCACAAGAGAGAGAAAGAGGAGCCCGCCCCAACTGGTGGCCCTGCGGTAAGTTACTGTTGTGTTATGGTCCTCAGTGAAAAATTAATTGAATAGCAAACGAGTCTGAGTGTAATGTCCTGTTTTGCAGGGGCTCGCTGCCACAGTGGTTCATCGATTACCAGCCTGGCCAGCCAGCGGTTGCATCCAGTTTTCCAGAAAGGTACTGTAGGGTAACTTACATTTGGGGCATTTGGCAAGCTAGCTTGGGGATTGTAAACTCAATCAGATTAGGTGAGTATACAAACACTGACAAATTGTCATTGTGTTTGTAGGTTCAAACTGAGCTGCAGCTAGCTGCACGCGGACTGAAGTTGAGCAGCCAAAAGGAGCCACTGGGTGGTAGACTGAGACTCAGGAAGAGGAGGAGGAGGAGTGCCAGGAAGAAAATGATTGACAGGATTCAGAAAACTGCCAGGAGTAGAAGCTCTGAGGGAGGAAGAACGAAGCCTGGAAAAGCAGGCTGACACTTAGGACTTAAAAAAACAATAATTGTGTGAAACTCTAAAGCTAACAGTTGTACTAGACATTATATTCGAAGTCAGTGGAATGACTGGTGTTGTTTAGTGAGCCTGTAGGACTAGCAATCAAACTCTGCCTGAAAACATTTTGGGGGGGGGTTTGGTCAGACTCAGTGTGGCAAACGGCTACTGGACATTTACACTTTTGGCATTTGAAGCTTGTGATGGTTATAAATAGTCACTTTGCTCTGCTCAGGGTGCCCATTCTGTGTCTGGCTGCGCCGCAACATTCAAAACCAGCAGCTGTGACAGAGTGAGACAAGTAGTGTCTCTAGGGCTGGCCATATTGATGACTGGTGTTTAAGTCCAGTCTATTAGTATTTTGTTGTCTGAGTCACCCCCCCCCGATAAAACCAAGATTTGGTCATCAGCCCTGCAGAGCTGTGCAGACAGCAGCAGATAGTGATTGTCAGTGACCGTTTAAGTTAGAGGCTGTGACCTTTACTAGTACTGTGTGGGTACTGACTGACTGGTCCATTTAAGTTAGAGGGCTCAGTCAATCAAGCTCCCACCCGGATGGTCATCTTCTGCCCTGCACAGCTCTGCAGTGTTGTGTAGGAACGGGTGGGTTCTGAGACCATTTAAGTTAGAGGGCTCAGACCCGGCGTTACTAGGGTAACTACAGATTTGTCCCCGGCTCCCGTTTAAGTTAGAGGGTAAGTCAGTCCCCCCCAGGGCACCCCACCCCCTGACAACTGTTCAGCTGCAAGTAATCACTCTGGTGTTGTCTGTAGAAAAGAAGAGACAAGACAGAATTTAGAAGCAAGCCTGATGTTTATTGTCAAATGTCTTTCAACAAATTATACACACTGGAAAGAAGCACACACATATTCTTGTTCAAGTTGTTTTAACATACTCAGTGAGTCAGTCAGTGTCATACACAGCTGCGTGAACCTAGAGAACAGACAGCAACCATGGCAACCAGCACCAAAAAAGTAAGGAGGCACACTGTAGAAAAATGGAAAAAGGAAATTGATCACAGCAACGAATGGTTAGTGTATGAAACAGACAATGGTAGTGAGTTTGTAGACCAGGTAAAATATTCCCTGTGTGAAAAATGGGCAGACCAGTTAAAGTACTGCAGAAATTTTAGTGAAAGTTTCATTGTTGGCATCTGAGGTACAGCTTTGAAAAACGACAATGTTGCAAAACACAGTCAATGTGATGCTCATAAACGAGCTGTTACACTCAACCGAAAACCAGAATCAATTGCCTCCATATACAAAACAGCACCAATAGGACGTGCACTATTAGAAGCAGAAGTAAAAGACAGAGCTGTAGTTCGCCGCCTGATTGAAATCGCTTATCTGCTTGCTAAAGAAGAACTTTCGTTTACTAAATTTGAATCATTTGTTAAACTTGAAAAAAGACATGATGTTGATCTTGGAAGTGCATATGCAAATATTAACGGTTGTCATATGTTCACGTCAGTTATTGGTGAATTGTTACGGGAAAATCTACTCACGGCCCTTCAGAAAAGTCTGTATTTTGCGGTTCTTCTAGTTGGGGCAACAGATGAAAGTTGTATCGAAAAAGAATTACTGTATATTATGCATTTTAACGAAAGTTCTTGTTTAACGGAGATTACTTTTTTCAGGTTAAAAGACGTTCAGCACGCCAGTGCAGAAGGTTTGTTAGAAACACTTCAAGAAGCCTTCTTAGAGTTTGACATTTTAGACTTGAACAGTCGCATGGTTGCTATGTGTGCAGATGGTGCTGCAGTAAACCTGAGGAAATGAAAAGGGCCATCAGCTCTGCTAAAAGTGGAAATGCCATGGTTGCTGTCTATTCATTGTCAACCATAGACTTGAATTGGCAATTAGAGATGCACTGAAAGGAACATTTTTTGATCAAGTGAATGATAATCTCATGACATTGTGCTACCTTTATGAAAAAAGTCCAAAGAAACTTTGCGAGCTCAGAGAATTAGCTAAAATAGTGGGTGGTGAAGTCAGCAAACCAGAAAGAGCATTTGGAACAAGGTGGGTAGATCACAAACTTTGTGCCGCTCAGACACTGGTAAAATCCTACACAGTTACGATTTATCATCTTGAAAATCTCGCAGAAACTGCCACTATGCCACCAACAGAGAAAAGCAGAGTTAAGGGCATTTTGACAAAACTGAAAACTGCCAAATTTGTCACTCATTTACTCTTCTATATTGACCTCCTAAAGCCACTGTCACGACTCTCCCTCAGTTTATAGGGTTCTTCTGCTGACTTGATCTGAGCTTTGGCTTGTGTTGACACAATCTTACGGCAACTACAGCATCTCGCAGATAATGTTCTTGGAACATGCAGCTCTGAACTTAAGACACTGTTACAGCAACATGATCATGACGTTGACAATAATGAGTCTGACAATTCTGAACCGGTCGTGTTTAAAGATGTTATGGTCTCGAATGCTAACAACAGCATCAGGCACCTTATAACACAGGTACCTAATTACATCAGCAGGGTACAACAGTGCATTTCTGATAGATTTTCGGATATCACTGACTGACTGTCAAGACCAACACCCAATTTTTAGGACTTTAAAACTGTTAGATGTGAAACAGTAGCCTAGGAGTGCTGATGAGCTAGAAATGTTTGGGAACGTAGACTTGGATGAATTTAATTACTATGGACAGATACTCATAGAACATAATGTTTTTGCCAGGAGAATGGTCTGAACTTAAAACTTTATACAATAAGTTTTTAAGTCACTTAAACAGGGAAGACTTTTGGAACTGTATTCTGAAGTCCTACAGAGAACAGTTCTCAAACTTCTACCACGTTGTCATTATTTGTAAGCTCATTCCAGTGTCCAATGCAAAGCTAGAAAGGTCATTTTCAATAATGCAGCATGTCAAAACTGACTAGAGAAACAGACTAAGTGAAGTAATGTTGGAACACCTGGTTAGAATTTCAGTTGAGGGTGACAGTCCAGAGACATTTGATCCTTTTCCAGTTGTAGATAGATTCTTCAGCACTCCAAGAAGAGTTTGTGCAAAACAAAGGCAGTCAGAAGCAAAAAGGTCAGATTCATCTCGCACCAGAAATGTAACTAGTTCAGAAGATGCAGCAAGTAGTAGCATTATGTCTTACAGTACTTTGGAGTCAGACAGTGATGACACGATCATTGATCAATAGCGAACCCCTGTAAACTGAGGGAGGAAAGTACACTTTTGGCATAAGTTTTAGCCTAAGTGGCAGTAAGTGCAGTGGGGAACAATTTCAGGTCCTCAGTATCTGTATTGGTCACTGGCGGGAAGTGGGTCAGTTGAAAATCCACGCCAGTCAGCTGAGCACCTCTCTTCACATCTGTCTGCCAGCCCCTTCCCGTGCTTAGATGTCCAGATAGATCATCTTCAAGCAGGAGGAGTGCACTGGCAATTATGGGGGGGGGTGCCCTGCACTCTCCCTACTTAGCAATCTAGATCTCAGTGATTACAGGGGTTGGCACAGGCAGGCAGATGTGGAAGTGGACACTTGGAATCCTAGCTAGCCATGGGAACTCAGCTCTTCAGAACTTCATTTACCAATCTGCACAGGTCAGGACTTTGCTCACTTCAGCAAATGGGCTGCACCTGTCTTGAGTTCAGCAATGTGCACCTGACATGCCGAGGTGCCAACCATGCCATGAGATGAGACATATTGGCCTGGATATTCAGACCGGATGCTCCATGTGCAACAGGGATGCGCCATTGTGCAGTATTCAGTAGGAGGTGGCTGAGCAGCGCAATCAGCAATGCGCTAGAGCGTAATAGTAATGAATGCATGTGTAACCGTAGGGGGCGGAACCATGAATAACATGCGCAGTGCGATATTCAACAGCATGCATCAGGCGCAATAGGGGAGCAAGCGGAAGTTGCAAGACAGCAGAAATGATCCAAAATAAAAGGAAGCAAGAGTGGGGTGCAAGAATGCAAAAGGGAAGCCACAGATAGGAGTGTGGTGACAGAGAGCCAGGGTGGTATAGAGGGAAGCAGTGTGCAGAACTGGGCAGGAGCAGGACAGGGCCCACCAGAACTGAACCATAGACAGGGTAGGAGTGGGAATGCCTGTGCCACTGTGCAGCAAAGGCCATGGAGTGCCACAGTGGACTGAGGGCAGTGGCAGGATAGCCACAGTCAGAGGCCGGAGGTGTACCCTGTGCAGGGGAAGCATCAGGAGCGGACAGCCAGGGGGACGGGACAACACCAGCCAGGGACATGGCCAGCGCCACCTTCCAGATTGAGGCAGTAATGAGGGGTGTGAGAAGGCAGGCAGCAGGGGGGCATGGCCATGGAAGGGACCATCGGTGGTATGCCCAGAACAGGCAGTACTGAGCCCACACCAGCTTCAAACACTATTCTGACACAGATTGTGGGCCGGTACTGCCTGAACCGGGCGATCCTGAGGCAGCTCTATGAGCTGTGCAGTGATGAGATGCAGGCACCTACACGATGGAGCCATGCTCTGTCAGTGGAGATGAAGGTGACAGCCGTCATGTGCCTGCTCACCACAGGCACCTTCCAGAGACCAACAGGGGACATGACAGGCATAACCCAATCGGCCACGTCACGCCTACTCACACAATTCCTCAGCGCACTGCTGCCACATGCTGCGGAGTACATCCATTTCCCCAGCACACAGGCGGAGTGCACAGCACACAAACAGGAGTTCCACAGGGTAGCACAGTTGCCTGGCGTGCTCAGGGCCATTGACTGCACCCATGTGGCCATCCACATGCCACTTGGCCCGGAGGGTGTGGCATACATCAATCACAAGGGTTATGCAAGCATAAACTGCCAGGTGGTGTACGATGCCAGGAGGCGCATTACCAATGTCTGTGCCACGCACCCTGGGGGAGCACACAATGCCTTCATCTGGCACCAGTCTGCACTGTCACAAAAAATAGCGGCTCCAATTCATGTCGTGCCTGTGTAACAAAATAGCATCAAAGAAAGAAAACAAACACGGCACCAACACTTCACACAAAAATGAACTGTATTATGGCTTAAAAGGAAATGTACACACCATAACAAAATGCAGTAGCGCCATGCAAGGCAAGAGCAGCTCAAGACAAAGAAACGCCCGACCGGTTTCGCGCCAAAACAGCGCCTCCTCAGGGACACATACAGAAAATACCATAAGCTAGTATATATATAGGAAACAATTTAAAGTGACAGTGCACCACTATAACACCCACAATACTACATAACCAAAAAATAATAATACATGAATTATATATAAAAAATCATCTGTAAGAATATACAAAATCCTATTAACGGGTATTACTGTAAAAAGACATCAAAACATTACAAAATGTCATTTATGCAAACAATGGAATTTATAATCGATTGCAATAAATCATAATGGAAATTTCATAATATAATAAAGATGCCAAAAAAAGAGAGAACTTGTTCCTATAAGAAAAAAGAAAAAAGGAAAAACAAAAGAAACATTAGTATATAATTATCAACAAATTGATATAATAGGGCATCAAAAACTGACCTAAATATTACGTTCACTGTCTCAAAAATGGACCAATATCAAAAGAATCATTTAATCCTGGATACAATAAAGCATTAAGTGTATAAATCCAAAATGCTTCCCTACATAAAATCTTGGTATCTAAATCCCCACCTCGTGGCCCATTGCTGACCCTCTCAATGCCACAGAAAGAGAAAGTGTGCAGAGCAACATCGAACATCGCTGTAAGTGTTGCACTAAAGCATTTTCACATTATGACAGCGAATATCACTAATATGCTCACACACCCTCAATTTCAGCGATCGTGAGGTTTTGCCAACATAGAAGGCACCACAAGAACATGTTGCCAAATAAACAACTCCCAACGAAGAACAGTTAATAAACTGTCTTATTTGGAACTGTTTGCAACATTTTTCGTGGAGAAAGACTTGGTTTGATACATGACATTGCAAAATTTGCAATGTCCACAACGAAAGAAGCCAACCGGCTGTAAGGGTAGCCAACCAACCCTCACACTACTACTAGATTGGTGAGACCGCACAAGCCGATCAGAAACACTCCTGCCCCTTTTATAAACAAACCTGGGGCAAGTTTTAACCACATCCTTTAATGAAGCATCCGTGTTCAAAATGGACCAATGTTTATTAATGATGCCCCTAATCGACGTGGCATTCTGACCAAATGTAGTAATAAAATTATGTTGCACATCATTCTGAGTTGGAACCTGATATTTAAGTAGATCTTCCCTAGGCATCTGTCGTACCTGACCCATAGTCTGTTCTAATATATTAGCAGCATAACCCCTCTTCAGAAACCTATCTGCCATTTGGGACATGTTTTTCTCAAAATCACCCTCATCACTACAATTTCGTTTAACTCTCATAAATTGAGACTTAGGAATGTTGCTGATGGTGTGGCGGGGGTGGCAGCTCGAGGCATGCAAAATCGAGTTTCTATCCGTTAGCTTACGAAAAATGGAAGTACAAATAGTACCATCTTGCAACTTAATAATGTCCAAATCCAGAAACTCAATATGCCTCAGATCCGCCTGTACCGAGAACTTTAGATGTTCATTAGATGAATGTAAATATGCTACAAAATTCTCCAATTCAGAAAAGGTCCCCCGACACACCATCAGCACATCATCAATAAATTGTCTCCAAAGATCAATTTTATCATAAAAGTTATTCTTATCACGATCATAAATGAATTCCCTTTCCCACTGTCCCAAATAAAGGTTAGCGTAATTGGGAGCAAAAGTTGCCCCCATCGCAGTACCCTTGATTTGGTGATAATATTTCCCTTGAAAAGTGAAAACATTAGATGCAAGTACAAATTCAGATAATTTAATTAAAAAATCTATTTCACTTACATCCATCACAGTAGTGAGAACCAGCCAGTCACGCATCGCCTGGAGACCACCCTGATGTGGTATGTTAGTATATAAGGACTCAATGTCCATAGAAACCAGCAACCACGACTGTTCTATCTGCATGTCGTCCAGAAGACCCAAAGTCTGCGTTGTATCCCTCAGATATGACGGCAAGGTGACCACTATTTCACAAATATGTGCATCTACATATTGAGAAAGTGGTTCAGTGAGGGAACCTATACCTGACACTATGGGTCTCCCTGGAGGGCACCGCAAATTTTTATGTACTTTTGGCAAAACGTAAATGGTCGGTCTCACCGGATGTTGTACAGTGAGAAAATCAAGGGAATCTTGATAACATACCATCATCAAACGCTTGCAGTAAATACATATCAATTTTCCTCTTAAAGTCTAAAGTAGGATCTTTCTCCAATGGTACATAAAAAATCCCGTTTTTCAGTTGGCGTTGAACTTCACATATGTAGTCAGAGGTATTTAGTATTACTACAGCGCCTCCCTTATCTCCGGTTTTATGGTAATGGACTGATCATGTTCCAAGTCAATCAGTGCTTGTCTCTCACCCAGTTAAATTACTAAATGATGAAGGCTTCCACTCCTTAAACAGGGTATCAATATCATTCAGACAGGCTGTCTCAAAGGTCATAATTGCTGCTGAAGGCGGTGGATTAAAGGTAGACAAACCCTTGAAGTGCAATAAGTGTCCATCTCGTTGTTGTAAAGGGGTCAAAATAGTTTCAGGATCTGTCACTGAATTCACAAAGCGCTGATCACATTGTCTATTGAAAAATGATTTGAGACTTAACTTGCGAGTGAACTTCTTGATGTCCAAAAAAATATCAAACTTGGAAATGACACATGTCGGTACAAATTTCAAACCTTTTGCCAAAACAGACACTTGGTCTTGAGTAAGATCAACATCAGACAAATTAATCACATTTGTTGTATTGGCCTCCCCTTGTTCTTCTGTATATTCCTCTGTGTTGGAAAAACATGTCGTTTGCCCACAGGAACCTTTGTTCTTGCATCTTCTTCTCCCCCCTCGGCGTGTCTGAGGTCTGGTTCGAATCTGACCAGCCTCTCTCTGAAGCGGTTGGCTGTTGCTCACCGCGCCAACCTCCTCTAAAGGGTCATCTGAGGATTCAGAGGTAGAGTAAAACTGCTTTCTGTGTTGCTATTATTCGCAGTATAGATTTAAATTTATTAGATTCAGGCTTACTCTTGTAATTACCTCGTTTATTTCTGCCAGTGTTCTCAGAGCCCTTCCAAGAGAAACTTCGATTAAATACATAATCCAACCGGTCACGCTCAAATTTCCTCATTTTAACAGCCTTGAGACAGTATCCTGTTTGATCATTGCTGTCTTTAATTTATTCTCAAGATCTTTAAATTCAGGATCATTGTTGTATTTAACAAAGACAGCTTCTTTCTGCTTAACAAGCGGTTCAATTAATGCTCTCTGCGCTTGATAGTCCCTAATTAAACATTCCTGGAGCATCATAGAAGCAGACTGCAATTGATTCATCCAATCTTCCTTGAACTCAAGGCGTTCCATACCATATCCAGGCCATTTAATAACTCGGAAACCCCTCGGGACCCGGTTCACCTGGACATATGCTTCAAGGCTAGTCAAGTTCCAATATATTCTCCTTGCTTTTAATGCTGTCTTTTCAAGTTCATAGTATGCAGTAAAAATACTAGCCACAGGTTCACAATTAAAGGAATCCACAGACCGTGCAGAAATAACCGAAGACATCGCCGAGTCTGACTCCGGGGCAATAAACGGATTCGAACTCCCAATACCCGAAAAAAGAAAATTGCTAAATGTCAAAGAGCCGTCATTGCCCTCATGTACATCCTCTAAATTAGAGGACATATTGGGAAAGACAAAAGTTGATTGTAACAAAATCAATCAAAAAATGCCCAACAAGGACCACTAAAAAATAAAAGTAGTCAATGAATAATATCCCAAGCGCTAGTGTGGAAGGTGAATTGAGCCAGCTAAAACCAATTACAAAGTCACAAAAAATAGCGGCTCCAATTCATGTCGTGCCTGTGTAACAAAATAGCATCAAAGAAAGAAAACAAACACGGCACCAACACTTCACACAAAAATGAACTGTATTATGGCTTAAAAGGAAATGTACACACCATAACAAAATGCAGTAGCGCCATGCAAGGCAAGAGCAGCTCAAGACAAAGAAACATCGACCGTGTCAAGCCAAAACAGCGCCTCCTCAGGGACACATACAGAAAATACCATAAGCATATATATATATATAGGAAACAATTTAAAGTGACAGTGCACCACTATAACACCCACAATATTACATAACCAAAAAATAATAATACATGAATTATATATAAAAAATCATCTGTAAGAATATACAAAATCCTATTAATGGGTATTACTGTAAAAAGACATCAAAACATTATTACAAAATGTCATTTATGCAAACAATGGAATTTATAATTGATTGCAATAAATCGTAATGGAAATTTCATAATATAATAAAGATGCCAAAAAAAGAGAGAACTTGTTCCTATAAGAAAAAGAAAAAGAAAAAACAAAAGAAACATTAGTATATAATTATCAACAAATTGATATAATAGGGCATCAAAAACTGACCTAAATATTACGTTCACTGTCTCAAAAATGGACCAATATCAAAAGAATCATTTAATCCTGGATACAATAAAGCATTAAGTGTATAAATCCAAAATGCTTCCCTACATAAAATCTTGGTATCTAAATCCCCACCTCGTGGCCCATTGCTGACCCTCTCAATGCCACAGAAAGAGAAAGTGTACAGAGCAACATCGGAACATCGCTGTAAGTGTTGCACTAAAGCATTTTTCACATTATGACAGCGAATATCACTAATATGCTCACACACCCTCAATTTCAGCGATCGTGAGGTTTTGCCAACATAGAAGGCACCACAAGAACATGTTGCCAAATGAACAACCCCAACCGAAGAACAGTTAATAAACTGTCTTATGCCTAGGGAAGATCTACTTAAATATCAGGTTCCAACTCAGAATGATGTGCAACTTAATTTTATTACTACATTTGGTCAGAATGCCACGTCGATTAGGGGCATCATTAATAAACATTGGTCCATTTTGAACACGGATGCTTCATTAAAGGATGTGGTTAAAACTTGCCCCAGGTTTGTTTATAAAAGGGGCAGGAGTGTTTCTGATAAACGTGCATTCTCACCAATCTAGTAGTAGTGGAGGGTTGGTTGGCTACCCTTACAGCCGGTTGGTTTCTTTCGTTGTAGACATTGCAAATTTTGCAATGTCATGTATCAAACCAAGTCTTTCTCCATGAAAAATGTTGCCAAACAGTTCCAAATAAGACAGTTTATTAACTGTTCTTTGGTTGGGGTTGTTTATTTGGCAACATGTTCTTGTGGTGCCTTCTATGTTGGCAAAACCTCACATCGCTGAAATTGAGGGTGTGTGAGCATATTAGTGATATTCGCTGTCATAATGTGAAAATGCTTTAGTGCAACACTTACAGCGATGTTCGATGTTCTTGCACACTTTCTCTTTCTGTGGCATTGAGAGGGTCAGCAATGGGCCACTGAGGTGGGGATTTAGATACCAAGATTTTATGTAGGGAAGCATTTTGGTTTATACACTTAATGCTTTATTGTATCCAGGATTAAATGATTCTTTGATATTGGTCCATTTTGAGACAGTGAACGTAATATTTAGGTCAGTTTTGATGCCCTTATTATATCAATTTGTTGATAATTATATACTAATGTTTCTTTTGTTTTTCTTTTTCTTTTTCTTATAGGAACAAGTTCTCTTTTTGGCATCTTTATTATATTATGAAATTTCCATTACGATTTATTGCAATCGATTATAAATTCCATTGTTTGCATAAATGACATTTTGTAATAATGTTTTGATGTCTTTTTACAGTAATACTGCGTTAATAGGATTTTGTATATTCTTAGAGATGATTTTTATATATAATTCACGTATTATTTTTTGGTTATGTAGTATTGTGGGTGTTATAGTGGTGCACACTTTAAATTGTTTCCTATATATACACTAGCTTATGGTATTTTCTGTATGTGTCCCTGAGGAGGTGCTGTTTTGGCGCGAAACCGGTCGGGCGTTTCTTTGTCTTGAGCTGCTCTTGCCTTGCATGGCGCTACTGCATTTTGTTATGGTGTGTACATTTCCTTTTAAGCCATAATACAGTTCATTTTTGTGTGAAGTGTTGGTGCCGTGTTTGTTTTCTTTCTTTGACACCAGTCTGCACTGTGCCACAGGTTTGAGAGTGGAGACATCCTCACTGGCCATCTAGTGGGTGAGTATGCATATCACGCAGGATGACATGAATAGACGTGGATGGGTGCATAGTCAGAGGTGCCATGGGTACCAGCCTTGTTGGCCCATGGCATAGCAATGCAGACCACCATTCTAATGTCCACCCTCTACACACAGATGAGTGATTACCCGCTACGTCCCTGGCTGCTCACACCATACCGGTGCCCCACGATCCCATCGCAGCTACGGTACAATGAGGCACACGCCACAACACGGAATGTCATTGAGTGGGTGTTCAGGATGCTGAAGGCACGGTTCTGGTGCCTGGACACATCTGACAGTGCCCTACAGTACAGCCCCTCAAAGGCCTGTGGGCTATTCCTGGCCTGCTGTATCCTGCACAACATGGCCACCGACTGGGGGATAGCCGTAGAGGTCAAAGAGGGGGACAGCAGTGGGGACGATGAGGATGCTGGTCCAGCTGGTGATGGGCAGCCACCCCCTGGGTGAAGAGACCCCCACCTGATCCGGATGTCATAGCTGCACTGGGACACCATTACAGAAGAGCACTTTGGACAACACAGGTAGGTCATGGGGCCATGCGCAACCACCATGGGCAAGGGCACAGCCCACAGACAGGCAGGGCAGGACAGGAGGGGTGGACGGCAGTAAGGGAATGGGTCTGAGTGTGGCACTGCACATGGCGTCAGGGATGAGCAGGGCAGAACACAACACGTACACACACACGCACACACACCACAAGACATGCACAAGGGGTAGATGGCACGCCAACCCCAACAGTCACCCCCACCCAGGTCCACACACGACCATGCTCAGTGGCCATCAGTATGTGTGCCTCAGATGCTGGGCACCATTGCACATTGGTGGACAGCGCAACGCAGGCATCATCATGCACACGCCACAGTGGCCAGCAGCCAGGAGGGTGTGCACAGGGACCGTGTGTGTGCAGGGCCGGGTACCCCACCTGAGCGTCGCACAATGCACACCACACTACACATAGGGCAGTGGCAGACAGTGGCCATGGTGGGAGACAGGTCAGTCATGCTGCACAGTACCATGGCCACCATGGATTCATGGGCGGCCCTGCCGAGATCTGCCAGCTATGCCAGGCTGACCATTGGCCTCATGGGGTGGCACTGACAGTCTCCCAGGGGTAACGCTGCATGAACACGACTGTGTTCGCACAGGGGTCTGCAGCCCACTGAACGTGCCCGCGCCAGGCGTGCTCAGTATACCCACAGCCAAACCCGGTGTCGACATAGCAGGTGTCTCACAGCGCCGGGAACAGGGGGTGGACATGACACTGCGCAGTGTCTGCGACAGCTGGGCACTGAACTGGGTGCCCAATGTGGCCATGACAGCTGTCAATGCATTGGTCTGCCTGTCAATGGCAGCGGTCACATCCGCCTGCTGCTGGGCCATCTCTGCCAGGAGCAGACCGTGGTCCCTGCTGCGCTGCTCCTCTGCCTGGTGCAGAACTGCACCGAGTGCACCCACCGCCGTCATGAGCCGCATCTGCTGATCTACTGAAGCCTGGAGTAGACAGCTGTGCTCGTCAAAGAGGCCATCCGCCGGTCTGGCATGCTGTCCCTCGTGGTGTTCCTGGCCCTGCTGGCCAGCACCCCTTGATGATAGGCACTGCACACCAGAGCCATGCCGGGGCATGTCCACACGGTGCACTGCCACTGCCCCCGACACTGTCCTCCCGTCACCATTGGCCAAGTGCTGGCGCTGCCCCTCTGGCTGCCAATTGCCAGGGCTCACCAGCACTGCCGCAGCAGCCGCAACAGCCCCACTGCCCTGGACAGACACCAGTGCTGCCCCACTGGGGCATACAGGCACAGGCTGAGATTGTGGTGTTACACAGGCCACCACGGCGGCACCACCCACAGCAACGCTCATGCCGTTGCCTGCTGTGGGACCATCCTGTGTCCCACACGTATCACTGTCTGGGACGTGTGATCCATCATCATCAGTGCTGGATCCAGCACCCATCTGTGTCCCAGCATGCGGGAGACCGTGGGCGCTGTCACGCTGGAACACAGGCAGGGCCTTGTCCGCACCTACACCACCCTCATCAGTCCAGAGAGACATGCAGGTATGCACTTATCTGGTCCCTCGGACACCTGTGGAGGTGGATGGGCAATCCTCCATGTCCAGGGCATCCCCCTTGGTGGACACACCCACCACCACTGACCCATGTAGATGCTCAGGAGCTGTAAGGGAACACATTAGTGTTAGTGGCTCCACCCTGCCCTGTGGCATTCCCTCCACCACTCACACAGTGACAGCACAGGACCTACCATGCAGTGAAGGGGGCTGCCACCCATCTGGAAGCCACCACCAGGAACACCCTCGATGGAACAATGCCGCATACTGCTGGCCACCCGCTCCTCCTGTGGCGTCAGGCATGGTACATCTGGCTGGCCCCCACCGGTGGCAGCACACGCAGCCCTGATGGCAGCCACCTTGTCTTTGCTCCACCTCCTGTCCATGCCAACCTTCTTCTTACACTCCTGCACAGACCACTGGTGGCTGCCATGCTGGTTCATGGCACACGCCACCTCACCCCACGCCGCAGCACAGACCTGTGGCATTCCCCGCTGTCCACTGAGCAGCGGTTCCCTGTCAAGATATGCCTTGAACAGGGCATCTGATTCAGCCCAGATGAAGTTGGGCCTCCTTCTCCCCTGTCCTTGTTCTTTCTCTTCCTCATGTTCGGTCATGATCGAGCCTGTGGGAATGACAGGTGTTACCTTGGACTGTGCAGGCCCATTCAGCCCTCACAAACCACAGTCCTCACATCCCAACAGCATGCAACCCACTACAATAGACTGCAATACCTAACTATGTCCTCTGCAGCCCCATGTCGCATGTATATAGCACAACGTATGCAAATGAGGCGAGGCGCAACTGTAAGTGGATGCTAATGCAGTGGTTGCGCCATGGAATGGCTAATGAGCTGATTTGCATATGATGGCTGAATATCACGCTGTTGCGCCTTGCGCAATGTTGGTGAGCATGCTCAGGCTATGGCACAGCACTTTGATGTGCGCAATCGGCACTGCACAGCACATGCCCGGGGTGCTGACGCCGACACGTGCAGCGCTGCTGATGTGCAGTGCATGGGAGGCAGTGCAGGGCACAGCCACCATTGTGCCTGTGGCACTAGTACACTGTTTGTTCATGTGGCACTCGTGCCTTTGTGTGCCGTAGGCACCATGGAGCCACAGCGCGGTAGGCCACTGCAGGGCATCACACACAAGCACCCTACCGTGCTACATGCAGGGCGTCCCAATAGCACTGTGGTGCTCCATGCGTGGACAGACCCTTGACCCTGCCCACTTTGTCCCTAGGCTGCCATGCATCCGCATGGGTGCACCCCATCGCGCAGTTCAGTGACAGCGCGATAGGGACTGGCAGTGCAGTACCATGCTGCCTCCGCACATGGGACATGTGCGCTACAGAGCACCATTTTGATTGCAATACCAACTGCAGGATGCCTCGTAGGAGAGCGCAGGTGTGGAACACAATTGAACTGGCCAACTTGGTGGCCCTAGTTGAGCCACATGCTGATGCCCTATTTGGGCAGGATCCCCTAGAACGGCCAATTACTGCTGTGTGGCAGGAGGTGTCTGATGGCCTGGAGGAGGCGACTGGGATCACCTGGACAGTGGAACAGTGTCGCTACTGGTATGGCGATCTACAGCGGTGGTACCCTGACCGACTGGGGCGTCTGCAGGCATGCGCCCGGTGAGGCGCCATGCCACGGCCAGGTAGGTGCTCCATCCAAACACTGGTAGTGTCCATCTGTCCGAGTATCGTGGTGTGAATAGGTCCACCCTGCAGAGGGTGGGGGCTGTCCAGTGGGGGTGGTGATGGTGGTGGTGGTGGGGGGTGCATCATGGCTGGGCTGTGTGGGCACGCACACACCAGGGGGGCTTTGCTACTGGCTTGTACTGATGTTTCCCTCTCCATGTTTGCACCCTAGGCCCAGAGGAGCGCCATAGGGCAAGGCTAGCCCGAGAACAGGCAGAGCAGGCCTGAGTGGGTGCGTTGCCGATGCAGCCGGGACATGGTGGAGGGGCCATGGGCCAACAGCGCCCTGCTGGTCTGGATGCAAATGAGTGCCGTGTTTCTCTTTACATCTGTGCATGCTGGGTTGCAGGGGTGGTGGCGGGGTGTGACCACCAGCATTTGTCCCTACTGCCCTGCATACCACACGGTGCACTCAGCACTGTCCTGTGGCACTGCATGTGTGGGTGGGCATCGCAGGTGGTCCATGCATGCACTGGGTACATGGCTGTGCCACTGCCTTTGCACCGCATGCCATGTCACTGTACGGCCACGGTGGTGCTGTGCGGGACATGGGCGGTGAGTGTGTGCAGTGTTCCACATGGCTGTTGGTGCCTGGGTAGGTGGGTCATGTGGGCACGGACACTGTGGGTGGTCGCTTGCCATCACAGGGGCGTGGCCCGCGGCTGTATGCCGTGCACATTGGGTGGGCTGCAAGGGTCTGGCCAGTCACGCGTAATGACTTTGCTCCCTTGTCCTAGGTGGACAACACTGGACTGCACTGGAACAGAGTGTTCAGGAGCTGCTGCAGCTGGTGAGGGCCACCCTGGAGCTGCTCCAAAGGATGGAATGAGGTGGAGGACAGCGTCACAGGAGGAGACACTGAGATCGTAGTGGGGAGAGGGGTCGACATTAGGCCCACTACACCCCTGATGTACATTCCCCCCTGGACTAACCCTCACGCCCCTTCATCCCACTCCCAGTTGTACACCCTTGCCCCATGCCCACCCCCACCTGGTATGTGGCCCTCCCCCCACCAACATTGTAGTTTGTTTTTCTGTTTTGTATGATGATTACTACTCTAATACATACGTATTTGATATGAGAACTGTGGTGGTCTCTGAGTTGCAGCAGGCATATGGTGCTTGGCTGCAGTGGTGTGCATGTCATCAGGGGTGGTGCAGACCTGGGAATGTGTGCGTTTCCAGCAGGGACCTGCCTATGGTGTGGGTGGGGGACTTGGTCCCTGTCTGTGGTATGTGTGTTTTTCCCTGTGCACTGGATGCCTGTGTGCAGTGGTCCCTGGTGCATGCGCTGTGTCCCTGGCGCCCCTGTCAGTATGTCCATGGCCCATGCAGCTGGCACCCTTGCATGTCTGTGGTATGCATGGTCTACTGGCATGTCATTGGTGGCTGTCCATGGTAGCCACAGCGCAATGGCGGCTTGCCTCCTGTCACTGGTATGGTGCATGTCTGCCTCGGGTGGCACTGTGGCCTATGCTGTTGTTGTCCCCCCTCCATGCTGTTGCTGGTGTCTGTTGCAGCGTCTGTGTTCTGATGTTTGTCATTTGTGCTCCGGCCGCATGCTGGTGGCAGATGGCTTCATGGTGCATGTGCAGGATGGCTGGTACACCTGTGCCATGGTGGGATGCAGGCCATGGGTACACAGCATCAGTGGTCACACGCCAGCAGCATTTATTGCCCTGCTATTGTGTCCCTGTGTTGGGGTGTCCTTAAGTCTGGGTGGGTGTTTGACCGTGCCCTGTGTTACATCCTGTGTGGCACATGCCTCCATGCATCATTGTGGGCAGCTGTGCTGGCTGCTGGGGCCAGTGCTGGGACAGGGTGTGTGCTTCGGAGAGTGTGCGGGGTGCTGTCCTGCTGGTGATGGGGTCCCTTGGGTACTGACGCAGGGTCGACCTCTCTGCTGTGCCACGGGAGGCATGTAGGGAGGCACTGTCTGCAGTTGTTGCATCAGTGGCTGGTGCCACCCGCTGCAGGGTGCTCACAGTGGGGCTGCCATGCATGGCTCCATGGCGCACAGGGTTGCATTGTCACAGTGGGGGTGGTGGCATGCATTCAGTGCCATGCACTGTTGGGCGCTGCTCCTGGGCAGGGTGTCTGGGGATCGCTGGGCAGAGTGTGCTCTGCATTGGTCAGATGGGGTGGCACTGGGTGGCCGGCCCTCCTTGTGTTGAGGTCACTGCTTGCCAGGGGGTGTGCTGGGCCACCGTGCCCCAGCTGTGGATTCGGTGCTGGTGTTCATAGGCTGGTGGTCCATCCAGCTCACCACAAGTTATGCAGTTCATGGGGTGTGGGGGGCACTGTCTGGTCTGCTGCGTGCTCCTCCGCCCATGGCTTCCATGGGTGGAGCACCCTGGCATCCTGTCCCTGTGCATCCCTGGTTGTGCTACTGCGCTACTACCCTGCTCCACTGTGCATCCCTGGTTGTGCTACTGTGCATTGGCCCTGCTCCACTGCACATCCCTGGTTGCGCCATGGTGCAGTTGGCGTGATATTCAGTTGTGTTGAACAAGCGCACCTTGGCCTGCGCTGTGTTTGAATATTGCGCGTGTTGAGCAGGGATGCACTGCACTTGCATCTACTCCTGCTGTTGCACTACTTTGTGGCGTAATCCGACTATCCGGGCCATTGTGTTTAAAATTACATTTTTTTCTTGTGCTCGCTGACTTCACAAGTTTACTAATTGTATTGAGCTCTCAGAAGCCTGTGTGGTATTTGGGACACCACTAAGTCTCACGTTTATATTCTGTTTAGCACTGACTAAAGTGCTGCTTATGGTATAAGCAAGTAGTTAAGGAATTCGTTTTCCATCTAGTTAAACTTTTTATAGGGTATTAAGTCCTCAGGTTCATTGGCTGGTGGGACACTACTCACTGCCACACTGTATTTTTTTCAGTGGCTCAAGTTGAAGACCACAGTTGTTAAATTTCTTCATTGTTTGGTGATAATGATATTAGTGGCTAGAAATGTTTTATAATAGCTTGCACTGTGACAATCAAAAATTCCTCTTACTCGATTGTGGAGTTGGCGGGGGGAGACTGCATGAGCAGGCTTCTCAGGTGGGTACACAAAAGCCATCATCTCATCTTTTGTGCTCTCTGGCTGGTCCTGGAAATAAGTCAAAAGAGAAGTTAAATGCCACAGTGACTCTGACACAGTGTTTGCTTGCAGCCTTAAACTGGCACTTTCTGTTCTAAACTGTAAGCACTTACAGAAAAATTAGTGGGATCTGGCCGCCAGGAACCGGGTCTACAGGCCTGAGTAGACAACTACTGACTGTTCCGAACCACCCATCCATTTAAAATTGGCCGTTTAAATTAGAGGCTCAGTCCAAATCTGGATGGTGGTTGGGAACTGCAGTAGTCCAAGAATAATAGCAGCTGTTGTTTGTAAATCAGTTTGGGTGCTGCAGCTGCTTATTCTCAATTACCCTACAGATTGCTTCCCAGCCACCGCAATTAAATTTCCATGCCAGCACAAGTCACGACTGCACCACGGACTTTAGGCTTAAGGTCAGACAATGTTCGGTACTGAACATATTAACTTTAAATTTTGTTTGAGACAGACTCCCGACTACTGTTCCCAACCACCCAGCCATTTAAAATTGACCATTTAAGTTAGAGGCTCAGTGCAAAATGGATGGGAGGTTGGGAACACTAGTCAGTTGTACAGTACTTGTGTCCGTTGTTAAATGACTTTTTGGGTGCAGCTGCTTTTTCTTAGTTACCCTACTGCTGTTCCCTTTTGGGTCAGTCACAAAAGTAGTCATGCTTGGAAAGGTGGCAAGTGGAATTGTTATTTAAGGTCAGAAAATGTTCGGTACTGCGTACTAAACTTTAAATTTTGTTTCAGACACAGTAGACTCCGACAACTGAGTACTGTTCCTAACCACCCATCCATTTAAAACTGAACATTTAAGTTAGAGGCTCAGTGCAAAATGGATGGGAAGTTGGGAACACTAGTCAGTTGTAACTTGTGTCTGTGTTATTACTTTTGGGTGCAGCTGCAGCTGCTTATTCTGAAACTTGTTGCTGACTGTTCAGTTGTAGTCAGGCTTGGGAAAGTTGGCAAGTAGAAACTTCATTATTTGAAGAATCAAATCTGTTTTTAATACTAAGTAGTAACTCATGTCAGAGTTATTATCAACTTGAAAAATTCTGTTTGAATTTCACTCAGAGAAACTGATGAAAAAAAAAAATAAAGTGACTCTCTGACTGCACACACTCCTGTACCAGAGTCTTTTTTTTCCTTTTGCTCCACGCATCAAAGGAAATCAAAAAATGCTCATCAGGTGAGAAATAACACCAATCATATTGTGTTAGTAAATATAACCATTTTTTCATTTTGCTAATCAACTCGATCCAACTGCTACACATTTGCAACATTGATTAGCACTTTTTCGCACGAAAGTGCTAATCAATTTAAAATCCTTATTTAAAACCCTGCAGCTGCAATATCCACCCTCCACACTGCTAAGAGTGCATGTAGCTCAGTGGAGTGGTTTCCTAGGCTTCTTGCATTCAATGAGACCACCCTCCATAATGCCCCCTTCCCTTCACCAGTCTCCATCTCCTCCCTTCTACTCCCTCCTTTTTTGGCTGCCCCGAGTCTTTCCCTGCTAGCCTGGGGGATAGGCTGTGACTCCAGTCCATCAGATACCTGCCTACCTGCTGTCCACTTGCCACCCCCCATCATTGTTTTACTAGCCCAAAACATAGTGCAAATTGGTCAGGACTAGTGCAGCTAACCCTCTACTTGTCCATCTTGACTAGTGCAGGTTCTGAAGTTAACAAGCATTTGTCAATGCGAATGTTTGCTTGCTGGCATTGGCAGTGGTAGTGTAGAAGTTACAGAGCTGCATAATAGGAATGGCAGTGAAGTATTGAACTGAAGCCAACCCCACCACCACCCTGCAGAGAGTGACAGGCATTGGGGTGTGCCTTTGGGTCGTCAGGCATAACGGCCACACCATTTCACCACACCCCACCCTGC
Organism: Neoceratodus forsteri; assembly: GCA_016271365.2. Classification (NCBI taxonomy): domain Eukaryota; kingdom Metazoa; phylum Chordata; order Ceratodontiformes; family Ceratodontidae; genus Neoceratodus; species Neoceratodus forsteri. Next base: position 110,627,499 of record JADMNL010000031.1, on the reverse strand, counting down.
AGACACTGACAAGTGTCACGGTGTGCCTTGGGGTCTTTGGTCTTACACGCACTCCCATTCCATCAGGAAGTAGAGTGAGATGGGTGCGTATAGGAGAATGGGTGAACTTTGGGGCCAAAGAGTCCAAGGCATACCTCAATGCCTCTCACTGGCTGCAGGGTGTGGAATGGTATGAGCATTACAGGCAAGAATCCAAAGTCACATCCCTGATGCCTGTCATTCTCTACAGGGTTGGACGTTATGGTTGGAAACCCTAATACCTCAGGCATTCGTTGGTATTTTCACTCCAAATTTTCTATATGTTTTTTTTGTGACCCCACCTCATGAACAGTGGCAATATCAGTTTGTTAGCCGGAAGCTGCTTATGCACAGTGACTACGGCATTTAGCACCACAGGTGCAAAACATTCCGAACAGGATGTAAAAATGACAGCTGTACTGTTCATGGGAGGAGTAAAATAGCAATGTTGCAAATCTGCAGTAAAATGTTAAAAAACTGGTGAAGTCACGAGTGCAGTATAGAAACTGTGCAACGAACCCATAATGTAATTAGTTTGGAGATTTTTACAGCAGATTGTCAACACAGGCATTTTGGGATCTCCGATCATGAACAGTGTCACTGTGATTTTCTTTATCTGTCCCGAACAATGATTTCCACAGCAACCACGCATTTCGCGCTGAAAGTGTGAAAACACATTTCGCCATGTTCTGAAAATGACAACTGTACTATTCATAAGGAAGTGTGGAAAAATGCCACTGGTGAAAATCTGGACTGAAAATATTACAAAGTCATGAACTTACGAGGGTGCATGGAAACTGCGCAATGCTCACTCGTAACACAGTCATTTTATGGACTTTTGTCACCAAATTTTCAACATAATCATTTTAAGACCTCTGCTCATGAACAGTGTAACTGTGATTTTCTTAATCTGTCCCAAACATTGCTTTCGCACACCGATTGCACCATTGTGCGCTACATGGGTGGAAACATGTTTTGGGCAAGATGTTACAAATGACAGCTGTACTGCTCATAAGAAAGTGTAATAAAATGGCAATGTTGAAATCTGGATTGAAAATATTGAAATTCGCAGAAACTTACGTAGCGAGGTAGGAACCGCGCAGAACGCATTATTCTGTGAAACAGTAAAGTTTAGGAATTTTTTCACCAAATTTTCAACATAGCCATTTTAAGACCTCTGCTCATGAAAAGTGTCACCAGGATTTTCTTAATTTGTCCCATACATTGATTTTGCACACCGACTGCACCATTGTGTGCTACATGGGCGGAAACACATTTTGGGTGAGATGTGAAAAATGACAGCTGTACTACTCATAAGAAGGTGTGGTATAATGGCAGTGTTGAAAATCTGGAGTGAAAATATTGAAAATTCATGAACTTACGAGCCTGCATAGGAACTGCGCAATGCACGCTCGTAAAAGTCATTTTTTGGAATTTTTCCACCAAATTTTGAAATAGGCTTCTTGAGAGCCCACCTTATGAACACTGGCAGTGTCATTTCGTTAATCAGTCCTGAAAGGTGATTTCATGCAGTGACTGCGAAATCACCCTTCGGGCCCGAATAACGCCATGACAGTGATATCATTCATGAGAAGGGGTCCTAAAAACCCCATGTTGAAAATTTGGTGCAAAAATTCCCAAAAATGCCTGAGATATACAGCAAAGTTGAAAAAACCCTATCTATCCCATTATACAGCTTACTGGCATTTCGTCAGTTAAAGCGGTCGGCTTTGAAAGAGTGCAGAGCGTGTTCCGGTCCACGAAGATCGTGCGAGGTCGGAAGGCAAGTATGGGGTGAGGGTGTGGGGAGGCAGAGTGCGTGTGGGTGGGTGGTGTGGGTTGTGGGAGGGGGGCAGGGAGAAGTGCAGAGGGACAGTTTTTATTTCCAGGTTGTGTTTTTTTTTTTTTTTTAATGACGACGCGGTACGCTTTGCCATGCTTGGTGGGCTCCTAGCGCAAGGTCAAGGACGAGCTGTTGTAGGTGGAGTTGATTTGGGATTGGGCACCCTGGCTGCCATAGCATCAGTTGCCACGCTGGGGTGGGGCTCCAGCACGGCAACCCTGTACTGGGAGGACAGTGGAGCCGACGGGGATTGGGCACCCTGGCCGGCTATACCATTGAGTTGCCACGCTGGGTGGGTATGGCACCAGCGGGCACGTGGGAAGGCTTTGGGGGGGACAGCACAGCAGATGGGGGATTGGGCACCCCCGGCTGTACAGTGTGTGCTTGGGGGGGGCAGCATGCAGTATGCGTGCGTATGTGTGTGTGTAGGGGGAGCGCGCATGAGCAGGCGATATCTTGTTGCTGCTCACTGAAGCGTAGCTCCCCCTTTCAACTGTACTCCACTGCATTTTGGAGCTGTTGTAGACAGCTCCAGCAGGCATTAGAGAACTGTGGCCACACCTGCCAATACACTGACTGAATTGGAAGAGGGGGTGACACCTCCGAAAACTCGGATGATGGCACTTTGTTTCTTGCACATGCGTGCAAGCAAACATAAAAATGTCCCTACTTTAGCAGGCTCTAATCTTCATGCTAATCTGTCTCAGAGTTCCGGATGCCCTGGGGTGATTAACACTAAATTCAGAGCAGCAATTATCTGACAGTACAAGACAGGGATTCCACAAAAGGCTTAATGTGCCATTATCACTCCACTGTTAGAACTTTCAGCTAGTGACCAGAATGTGATCAAGGGTAGAAGCTGTTAAGTCACTTGCTTCCAGTTTTCTGAGTGTGTCTATCTGACAGTTTGTCCCACATTATTAAGACCAGTGCCATTAATTTTCCTACATTTTACATAGAAACAAACTTTGACGGCAGATAAGGACCGATTGGCCCACTTAGTCTGCCAATTTCCCTACCTACAGGATAAGCTGCAAATCCTAGTTAACCAACAGCCTATTTCTTCCTAACCCCCACAAGAATTGCCTTATGTCTGTCCCATGCATTCTTGAATTCTCCCACAGTTTTAGACCCCACAACCTCCTCAGGAAGGCTGTTCCATGGGTCCACCACCCTCTGTGAAAAAACACTTCCTCACATTTCCCCTGAGCCATCCCCCCTCTATCTTCAAATTGTGTACCCTTGTTCTTGCGCATCTCCTTTTCTGAAAGATGCTACCCTCTTGGACTTTGCTGAATCCACTGAGGTACTTAAAAGTTTCTATCATGTCTCCCCCCCCCCTTCCTCAAGGGTATACATATTAAGCTGCTTTAGTTTCTCCTCGTATGGCTTCTCTTGCAGACCCTGCACCATATTAGTTGCTTAGTTGCTCTCCTCTGGACTGCCTGCATCCTGTCTATGTCCTTGCAGAGGTGGGGTCTCCAGAACTGGAAGCAGTACTTCAGATGGGGTCTCACCAACTGTCTGTACAGATGGATAACAACTTCCTGTTTTTTGCTAGTGATGCCTCTCCCTATACATCCCAGGATCCCCCAGCCCTCCCTACTGCCTTCTCACATTGCTTGCCAACCTTAAGGTCATCTGATATGATTACCTCCAGGACCTTTTCCATTTTTGTTGTTGTTACTACCCCCATTGTGTAATCTTCCCCTGGGTTTTTGTTTCCCAGGTGCATTATTTTGCACTTCTTTGCATTGAATCCAAGCTGCCATAATTCTGACCATTCCTCCAACTGTGCCAAGTCCCTTCTCATCTTTTCCATGCCTCCTTGTGTATCAACCCTGTTGCAGATCTTTGTGTCATCTGCAAAGAGGCATACTTTTCCTTCCAGTCCCTCTGCAATGTCACTTAAAGACATTAAAAAGGACTGGACCCAGTACTGAACCCTTCGGTACCCCACTAGTAACCACCCTTTCTTCAGAGTGGACTCTGTTTACAATTACCTTCCGTGTCATGTTGTCCAGCCAGTGTTTTACCCAGGCTACCACCCTTGGACCCACTCCCAGGCTAGTTAATTTGATTATTAATTTTTTGTGTGGGACTGTGTCAAATGCCTTGCTAAAGTCTAGTTAGGCCATGTCCACAGCCCCTCTCTGGTCTACTACTTTGGTCACCCAGTCAAAGAAATCAATTAGATTCATTTGACATGACCTTCCCACTGTGAACCCATGCTGCTTTGGGTGTGTGCCCCACTGGCCTCTAGGTACTCAACAATTTTTTTCCTTTAGAAGTGATTCCATACTTGGCCCTGGTGCTGAGGGTTGAGGCGCTGGATGCCACACCGGCGACACAGGTTCAGGAACGAGCCCGGGGAACTGGGGGGGGTCGGCAGGGAAGGAAGAGATCGAGCGTCCACAGGACTGCTTTCTCTTCCCTGGGGAGGGATGGGGAAGTGACCGCTCAAAGTGCCTCCATGCGGTGGACGCTGTTTGCTACCTGTGTGTCATGTGGCCTGCATTGTTCTGGCATGCTTCATTTTGTGCTGCCAATATTGATGGTGACACTGTTTTTGCAGATTTATTTTTGTCCACTTTATTTTGTTCCACGATGTTACTGGCCGGAACCGTTACATAGGGCTTTCACTTTGCTTGCAGTTAAGGCTTTGAAGATGTTGATAGATATGAGGTTAGTTAGTTTAAGGACTGCTTGGAGGCTGTTCCAGGCAGTAGGAAGGGTATATAGGAGATGGCATGCTTGCCAAAGGAGGTACAAGTTCTTGAGACATTCAAGCAGATAAAGTCTGATTTCCTGAGGGCATATGGACAATGGGAGATCTGGACAAGGAAGAAATATAGTCAGGGAGGTAGCTCGTGACATGGGCATTGGCGATTGGGCACCTACAATAATGGTGACCCAATCCCCAGCGCATGTTACTGGGGCTATGGTAGGGTAGGGTAGCCGGATGAGTGTGTCGGCGAATGTAGCGATGGGATGTCACTATATGTATATGCGGGGGGAGGGGGGCGAGCATGCACAGCAAGGGGCATGAGGGGATGTGAGGGGTGGTGTTGCAGTCAGTTGCCTAGCCAACCCCATTGCATGGTGGGTGGGTTAGTGGCATTGGTGGGCAGGGTACTGGGTTTGGGTCTGGGCACTGGTGTGTTTTTGTTGCGCCCGGCCCAAACCTTTTTTACCCCCACATGCACCCTCCTGGAGTTGAGAATCCTTAAGTCAGGGGTGTGGGGGGGGGGGCTGCATAAAACATTAAAAAACTAAGTCCCCAGCACCATTTTGTTGTGCGCCAGGGTGTCTGAGTGCAGAAATAAATTTTTGACACTCTGACTTTGCGATAACAGCGATCGCCTTTAGGCTTTCGCCGTTATCACATAGAACCATCAGGGAGCTTGTTTAACAGGATTTTGAGCATCCAAATTCTGGAATGTAAAAGGCGTCTTGCGAAGAGAGATGTCCACCCAACAGCTGCATATAAATCACAATGATGAGTTCTGAGAAGAGGGTTGGTGATAAATCATAGGGCACAGTGATAAAGAACATCCAGTTTGTGGAGACTGGTGACCACAGCAGAATTATAGATTAAACCACCATACTCAAGTAGGGGTAGAAAAGTGGCCTGCATGAGCCTTAGTCTGATATCGGGCGGAAAGAGGGACCCGTTATGAAAAAAGAAGCCTAACCTTGTTTTAAGTTTGTTCAAGAGTGTGTCAATGTGAATGTTAAAGGAGAGTTTGCTATAGAGTCAGTTGCCTAGATATTTGAATTTTGAGACCACCTCAAGGGGTTCCCCTAAGGCTGTAGTAATGGGTGCAATGAATGTGGATGGGGTGGAGGTGGAGATGTTGTTGGGATTGAAGAGCATGGCCTTGGGTTTTTTTGTTGCATTGAGTAGGAGCTATGAGTTAATGAGGTTCATTTCAAGCTGAGAAAAGTCTGCTTGAAGGTTGTCTTGGACTTCGGACAGCATTGGCTTGGATATGTATAATACTGTGTCATCTGCAAAGAAATGCAACTTGGAGTTATTGATGTTGGAGTCAAGATTGTTACTATAAATGGAGAAGAGAATGGGTCCTAGGATAGACCCTTGTGGGACACCCCTAGTGATGGGGAGGGAGGGTGAAAAAGGTCCATCAGCCTTGGTTTTCTGGAATCTACCTGAAAGGTAACTTGTGAACCATTGTGCTGTGGATGCAGTGGCTCCCAGGCTGAGTAGGCCAAGGATGACTAGGTTGTGGTCAATGGTGTCGAATGCCTTGCTGAGGTCTAGAAAAATGGCACCTGTAACCATTTTGGAGTCGTGAGCTACAATCCAGTCATTGGTAACTTTAGTGAGAGCCAAGATGGTACTGTGGTTTGGTCTGAAGCCAGACTGTACAGGGTTGAGGAAGGAGTAACTTTCGATATGATGTTTTAGTTGTTTGTAGATTAGCTTTTCTAGGATCTTGGATTGAGTGGGCAAATTAGATTTATAATTGTTACGGTCATATGGGTCAGATTTGAATAAAGGAAGAATGTGAGCAGATATCCAGCAGCAAGGTACTGAGGCAGTTTCAATGGAAAGGTTAAATATGTGAAGTATAGAGGCTGTAAGGTAGTGATGGCCTAGTTTAAGAAAACATGGTTCTAGCCCATCATCACCACCACACTTCCTGGTGTCTAAATTGATGAGGAGGTCTTCTACTTCCTTGTAGGAGATAGGCAGTAGTTGAAAGGAATGTGGTGAAGGAAGACCTTGAGGAGGATGGCTGGCCAGGGTTGGATTGACTAGACCGGCATAAGGTGAGGTATTGAAGGGCAGTCCGGCAGTGGCGAGTTGAGTTCTTAGAGGATAAGGCCATGGTCTTCGATAGTACGACCCTTAGTGTGGATCTTGGAAGGAATGCTTCATCAATTCATTTCAATTCAAATTCAACCAATCGTGAATACATGTTGAACATGCGCTGCCAGGTGGTCATGGTTGACCTGTATATTTATTTTTTAATTTTATTTCAGTCTTTGGTAACCGGGTTAGGCCCACTAGGCACAAGTGCCTATTTTCAGAGGTGACCTGGGAGCACTGGGCGATTTAGTGACTTAGAAACATAGACTTTGACAGCAGATAAGGACTGCTAGGCCCATCTAGTCTGCCCATTTCCCTACCTACAGGATAGGCCGCAGATCCTAGTTAACCAACAGCCTATATCTTCCTGCCCCCCACAAGAATTGCCTTATGTCTGTCCCATGCATTCTTGAATTCTCCCACAGTTTTAGACCCCACAACTTCCTCAGGAAGGCTGTTCCATGCATCCACTACCCTCTGTGAAATAATACTTCCTCACATTGCCCCTGAACCGCCCTCCTTCTATCTTTAAATTGTGTCCCTTGTTCTTGCAAGTCTCTTTTTCTGAAAGATGCTACTCTCTTGGACTTTGTTGATTCCTTGAGGTACTTGAAAGTTTCTATCATGTCCCCTCTCCTTCTTTCCTCAAGGGTATACATATTAAGCTCCTTTAGTCTCTCCTCATACGGCTTCTCTTGCAGACCCTGCACCATTTTAGTTGCCCTCCTCTGGACTGCTTCTATCCTGTCTATGTCCTTATGGAGATGGGGTCTCCAGAACTGGACACAGTATTCCAGATGGGGTCTCACCAACTGTCTGTACAGAGGGATAACAACTTCCTGTTTTCTGCTGCTGATGCCTCTCCCTATACATCCCAGTATACCCCGCCCTCCCTACTGCCTTCTCACATTGCTTGCTAACCTTAAGGTCATCTGATGTGATTACCCCAGGTCCCTTTCCTGTTTTGTTGTTGTTACTACCTCCCACCCATTGTGTATTCTTCCCTGGGTTCTTGTTTCCAGGTGCATTATTTTGCACTTTTTGCATTGAATCCTAGCTGCCATACGTCTGACCATTCCTCCAACCTTGCCAAGTTCCTTTTCATCCTTTCCATGCCTCCTTGTGTATCAACCCTGTTGCAGATCTTTGTGTCATCTGCAAAAGGCATACTTTCTTTCCAGACCCTCTGCAATGCCACTGATGAAGACATTAAAAGGACTGGACCCAATACTGAACCTCGCGGTACCCACTAGTAACCGCCTTTCTTCAGAGTGGACCCATTTACAATTACCTTCTGTGTCCTGTTGTCCAGCCAATGTTTTACCCAGGCTACCACCCTGGGACCCACTCCCAGGCTGGTTAATTTTACTAATAATCTTTTGTGTGGGACTGTGTCAAATGCCTTGCGAAAGTCTAGGTAGGCCATGTCCACAGCCCCTCCCTGGTCTACTACTTTGGTCACCCAGTCAAAGAAATCTATTAGATTCGTCTGACATAACCTTCCCGCTGTGAACCCATGCTGCCTTGGATCCTGTGCTCCACTGACCTCTAGGTACTCAACTATTCTTTCCTTCAGAAGACTTGCTCAGAGTCACACAGTATGCAAGTAGAGGTTGTGAGAATCAAACTTGGGTCTGGTCTGCTGGATGTATCAAGCTCGTTCACACCTCGTTCCTCTAACCTCTAGGCTATAATGCCAGCCCAATTAATATTATTATGTGGAGCATTTGCGAAGGAGTTTATGACTCAAAGGTTTGTAATTCCAATTACTTTAATAAATAAACACCAGCCTTCCCTTCGTAAGGAAGTTGTTAACTTTGCAAGCCCACATGAGGTACCTGGCCTTTGGGGCATGAGGGTGGCTCTCGACCGGCTACCGAGATCTCCCCCCCCCCCATTCGGGGATGTCATGTCTTCACAGGCTCTCGCTCAAGGAGGCTGCCGCCTGGGTGCCACCATATTCTTAAAGTGGTGAGCCCCATCCGGATGGTCCAGCACTCTCATCAGCCTCTGGGTGATTTGTTCTGCAAAAGACCAAGATCCTCCGTCCCCCCGCATCAACCAACCAATGAACCAACACCTTTTATCCTTATTACCAGGACCACCGTGGCTTACATTCATGACTATGATGTCCTACCCTTCCTACTTATTCTACCTGCTCTCCCTGGAGAAGGCAGAAAACCCTGTGGGAAAAACTGGGAAATTCATTCTCAGTCCCTAATGCAATCATGATCAGTGAGTCCCTGCCTGTCTAAAATTCCCCCCTGCTTTTACGAGGGTGGGTCAGGTTGGGATTCATCTGAGTGGGGAGGCAAAAAGGGCAAACCCCTCTAGCACCAACCTTATGTAAGTTGATGCTCTTCCTTTTAAGCTTCCACCTTCCCCCACCCCTGGGAACATCTCCCTACCTATGACCGCCCCTAAAGGGCCGGCCCCTTACCTATCAACCTGTCTACTCCCGTACCCACCCAGGTGTCATCAAGGGGGTGTGCCCACAGACAAAAGGCTGCCCCCAGATAAGCACTGGGGGCTCTGTTATCTTATGCCTCTCTGAAACCTGGTTGAACCCTGCTATTCCTGACTCTGCTTGTTCCATGACCAATTACAATCTCTTGCAACATGACTGCCCCCTCCCAAGCATGGGGGTGTGGTTGCTATCTATTACAAATCTCAATCTCTCTGCTCTCCCCCTTCCCTCTCCTTCTTACACTGTGAAACACTGCATACTGTTCTTTGTCTAGGGAATACAAAAAGAAGCTTCACATTGTCACTGCTTACAACCCCCCCAGCTGGACACATTGCTGGGCTCTCTGAACTTCTTACCTATATGACCTGACAGCGACAGCCACAGTGCCAAGTGTCAGCAATGTGGTGTCAGGGATGCTATTGTGTTTCTGTTGGGGGGCTGCACCCTCGAACCCCGCATGTGGGGGGCTCACCCCCCCCACCCCCTCGGTCTCTAGGATTCCAACTCTGAGTCAGAGTTGGACTGGGGGGGGGGGCAAACACCCTGTGAGGCAGTCTCCTGGACTTGCAGAGATCATCACAGTGACATGCGCATTTTGCCTAAATCCTGTCGCTGTGGTGGTCTTTGCAGTAGGGGAGTCAGTGCAATCTCAGTATACCCATTGTTCCACCCCATCTGGCATGTCTACCCTATTGCAGATCTTGGTGTCATCCACAAAGAGGCACACCTTCCCTTTTATCCCCTCCGCAATGTCACTAATGAAGACATTGAAGAGGACTGGCCCCAGAACTAAACCCTGTAGCACCTCACTGGTCACCTCCCTCAGCCAGGATTGAACTCCATTCACCACCACCTTCTGTGTCCTGTTTCTCTTCAATTTCTGACCCATTGTACCACCTTGGGATCTATTCCCAGACTGTGCAACTTGTTTACTAGCCTTAGGGTTACTACCTTTTAAGAAGCCTGAAGTGGGACATTTCTTACTGAAACATGATTTTTCGCAGGACAGTATGTAACCACGACCAATGCAACAGACTTGTTTTCTCTGTATAATCAGAATTAAGGCTAAGAATTGTAGTTTTTTAGTTGCTTCTATTGTTTATCATTTTAAGGTATTTTAGTTAAGGTATTGTAGTTTTCTGCAACATTTAGTGGAAAATTAGAAAATATTTTTTCCACTATAAAATCAAGACACGTAGCATTTTTCATGTTTTTTTGCAGAACACAACTGCTCAAATCAGGACTGTCCTGCGACAGTCAGGACAGGTGGTAACCCTAACTAGCCTTCTGTGTGGTATGGTGTCAAATGCCTTGCTAAAATCTAGGTAGGCCATGTCCACCACACTTCCTGGATCTACCACCTTGGTTACCCAGTCAAAGAAATCGATCAGATTTGTCTGACATGATCTCCCAAATCTGATAGATCTTCCATAGAAAATAAGTACCCAGATTCATGGAGGGACGCCATTATTATACCACTACAAAAAAGGAGATTATGCTAACCCAGCCACGTACAGGCCAATTAGCCTGCTCGATATAAACTTAAAATTTTTTTCTAAAATTATACTGGAAAAAATTATACAAATTAATCAAAAAGGTGGTTTGGCCCCAACACAGGCTGGGTTTAGAGCAAAATTATAAACTTTGGATAATATTTTTATTTTGCAGCAACTACTTGAAAAATATGTAAAAATTTGTAAACAAAATCTGTATGCACTTTTCATGGATTACTCTATGGATTTTGATTCCATTGATCGCAACCAATTGTGGCTAGAATTGCTGAAGAAAGGAATTGAGGTATCTAACGCATATAATATCAAGGCCCAGATATTCAAACTGTGCCACAAAGTAGCGCAATAGCAGGAGCAGGCGCAAGTCCAGTGCGCCCATGCGTAACACATGCGATATTCAAACACTGCGCAGATCAAGATGCGCCTGCAGCACACAACTGAATATCATGCCAACTGCACCATGGTGCAAACAGGGATGTGCAGTAGCACAACCAGGGATGCACAGTGGAGCAGGGTAGCAGTGCATCAGCACAACCATGGATGCGCAAGGACAGGATGCAGGGGTCCACCACCCAAGGTAGATATGGGCAGAGGAGCACACAGCAGAACAGACATCGCCCCCCACACCCCATGCACTGCACAACCTGAGGAGAACTGGAAGAACCACTGGCCCATGGACTCCAGCAACAATCCCACAGCCGGGCATGGTGCCCCAGCACACCCCCTGGCAAGCTGTGACCAGCACACAAGGAAGTCCAGCCACCCCATGCCACACCAGCCCACCAACGCAGAGCACATCCTGCACCATGATCCCCAGACACCCTGCCCAGGAGTAGCGCCCAATAGTGCAGGACACCCCATGCATGCCACCACCCCCACTGTGACAATGCAACCCCATGCACCATGGAGCCATGCAAGGCAGCCCCACCGCGAGCACCCTGCAGTGGGCGGCAGCATATAGCGATGCAACAACTGCATACACAGTGCCACCCTGCATGTCCCCCCCCCCCGAGGTACAGCTGAGAGACCAACCATGCCTTGGCACACGAGGTACCCCACATGCGACAGGGCATGCCCCGGACCCCACCACCAGTGGTACAGCATCCTGCACACCCTTCCAAGGACACACCCTGTCCCAGCACTGGCCACAACAGCCAGCACAGATACCCACAGTGTTGCATGGAAGCATGCACCACACAGGACACAACACAGTGCATGGACAAACACCCATCCATACCCAAGGGCACACCAACACAGGGACACAGTAGCGGGTCAACCAAGCCACTGGTGTGTGGCTACGGCAGCCATGTACACACGGCCAGCACCCCTCCATGGCACAGGTGTACCGGCCACCCTGCACAGGCATCATGAAGCTGTACGCCACCAGCATGCGGCCGGAGTACAAGTGACAGACAGTGGAGCACATCCCCTGCAACAGACACAAGCGACAGCATGGAGGTGGGACAACAACAGCGGAGGCCACAGTGCCACCCAAGGCAGACGTGCACCATACTGGTGACAGGAGGCAACCTGGCATTGTGCCAGGTACAGTGGTTGTCCAGCATGGACAGCCACCACTGACATGCCAGCAGACTGTGCAGATCACAGACATGCAATGGTGTCAGCTGCACAGGCCATGGACGGTCTGACGGGGGCACCATGGACACAGTGCATGTACCGTGGACCACTGCACACAGTCATCCAGTGCACAAGGAACAACACACAAACCACAGACAGTGACTGGTAGTTATGCCCACACCATAGGCGGTTCCACTCTGGACACACACATGCCTATGTCTGCACCACCCCTGACGCCATGTTCACCACTGCAGCTGAGCACCTGTAGCCCGCTGCAAATCAGAGACCACCACAGTAGGCATAACAAAACAAATGTATTATGTAAAGGTCCAAACAACTATATATAATTATTTACATAAGGGGGGTGAGGGCCACATACCAGGTGGGGGGGTAAGGGGCAGGGGTGAACAAATGGGAGAGGGAAGAAGGGGTGTGATGGTGGGTCCAGGGGGGTAGGGTGAATCTGGTGGCATGGCGGGCTTAGTGTCCGTCCCACTCCCTGCTCCTGTGGCGCCTCCTTGTCCTCTGCCTCCGGACACCATGCTGCTCCAATCTCTGGAGTAACTCCAATGACGCCCTCGCTATCTGCAGGAGCTCCTGCATGGCCCTCTCCAGCCACATCAGCCGCCGTCCACCTAGGACAAGGGAGCAGAGTCAATATGTGTGAATGTCCATCCCCCTGCAGCCCACCCATTGTGCATGGCATACAGGCATGGGCCACGCCCCTGTGATGATGTGCGACCACCCACAGTGATCGTGTCCACATGACCTGCCTACCCAGGTGCACACAGCCATGCAGACCACTGCACACACCCACCACCCAAGTCCCACACAGCACCACCGTGGCTGTACAGTGACATGACAATGCAGTGCGAAGCCAGTGGCACAGCCATGTACCCGGTGCACGCATGGACCACCAGTGAGGCACACCCACACATGCAGTGCCACAGGACAGTGCTGAGTGTACCATGTGGTGTGCACGTCAGTGGTGTCAATGGATGGTGGCCATGCCCCGCCGCCTACCCCAGAACACAGCATGCACAGAATATCCTGGAAGAAAGGCACTCACCTTGATTGGCTGGATCCGGGCGCTGTTGCAGGATGGGCCCGGCAGCCCGTGGCTGTTGCCCTGCATTCCCTTTCTCCCGGCATTGCCGTGCCTCCCTAGCTCTGTGCCACTCCTCAGGGCCTAGGGTGCAAACATGGAGGGGAACGTCAGTACAAACCAGTAGCAAAGGCCCCCCCCCGGGTGTGTGCGATCCCGCATAGCCCAGCCATGCCGCAACCTCAACACCACCATCACCACCACCACCACCACCCACACTGGACAGCCCACCCCCCCGTGTGGTGGACACATGCCCACCGTGATACCCGTATGGACGCAACCAGTGTATGGATGGAGCACCTACCTGGACATGGCACTGCACCTTGCCTGGTACGTGCCCGTAGGCAGGCAAGCCTGTCTGGGTCCCTCCGCTGGAGGTCCCCATAGTGGTGGTGACACTGCTCTGCTGTTCTGCTGATTCCTATAGCCTGTTCAAGGGCCACTGCCACCTCCTCCCAAACTGCACTTTGTGCCCTGTCCAGGGGGTCATCCCCAAACAGGGCCCCAGCATGGGCCTCCACAATGGCCACCAAATTGGCCAGCTCCAGTGGGCTCCAGACAGCAGCTGTCCTCCTTGCCATCACAGCTTTAGGTAGGATAACAAAATGGAGCTCTATAGTGCACGTCCACCATGTGCAGATGCTGCGTGGTACAGAGCTGTCATTCCCCATCACGCTGTCACCGAACAGCGTGATGGGGTGCACCCATGTGGATGCATGGTGCCTGGGGGCAAAGGTCGACCACATGGTCAAGGGTCTCACACACGGACCACCACAGCGCGATTGGGAATCTCTGCATGTAGCGCGCGGTTGGGTGCCTGTTTGAGACGCCCTGCAGTGGCCTACCATGCTGTGGCACCATGGCACCTACGGCACTCCAGGGCACGAGCGCCATACATGTGAACAGTGCACTAGCACCACTGGCACAGTGGTGGCCGTGCCCTGCACTGCCTCCCATGCTCAGCATGTCAGCAATGTGGCAGGCGTCGGCGTCAGCACCCCGGACATGCGCTGTGTGGTGCCTACTGCGCACAGCACACAGCTGCGCCTGTGCCTGAGCATGCTCGACACAGTTGTGCAAGGCGCAACAGCACGATATTCAGCCAGCATATGCAAATCAGCTCATCAGCAATTCCACGGCGCAACTACTGCATTAGCATCCACTTAAAGTTGCGCCTTCACCTCATTTGCATGCCTTACACTATATGAATGCAACATGGGCCTGCAGAGGCCACAGTTTGGTATTGCAGTCTATTGTGGTGGGTTGCATGCTGTTTGGAAGTGTGGACTGTGGTATGTGGGAGATGCATGGGACTGCACATTAAAAGGTAACACCTGTCATTCCCACAGGCTCTATAATGACCGAACATGAGGAAGAGGAGGAACAGGGACGTTGGAGGAAGAGGAGGCCCAACTTCACACAGGCGTAAACAGATGCCCTGTTCGAGGCATACCTCAACAGGGAACCACTGCTCAGTGGACAGCGGGGAACACCACAGGCCCGTGCTGTGGCATGGGGGTGAGGTTACGCATGCCGCGAACCAGCATGGCAGCCACCAGCGGTCCATGCAGGAATGTAAAAGGAAGGTCGGCACAGACAGGAGGAGAATTAAGGACAAGGTGGCTGCCATCAGGGCAGCACATGCTGCAACCAGTGGTGGACAGCCGGATGTGCCACACGCAGTGACATGTCCACCCCCGTTCCCAGCATTGTGCGACACCTTCCATGTCGACACCAGGTTCAGCTGAGGACATACTGAGCACACCTGGTGCTGGCATGTTTGGTGAGCTGCAGACCTCTGTGCGAACACGGTCATGTTCCCACAGCGTCACCCCTGTGGGACCACTGGTGCCACCCCATGAGGCCAATGGTCAGCTTGGTACGGCTGGCAGGTCTCGGCGGGGCTGCCCACGCATCAGTGGCAGCCGTGGCACTGTGTCGTGTGACTGACCTGTCTTCCACCATGGCCACTGTCTGTCGCTGCCCTGTGTGCAGTGTGTTGTGCACCGTACGATGCACGGGTGGGGTACCCGACCCTGCACACACACGGTCCATGTGCACCCCCTCCCGGCTGCTGGCCACTGTGGCATGTGCATGATGATGCCTGCATTGCGCTGTATGCCAGTGTGCAATGGTGCTCAGCATCTGAGACACGCACAGTGACGGCCAATGGGCGTGGTTGTGTGTGGACCTGTGTGTGGCTAGGGGTTGCAGTCGAGGTCAGAGTGTCTTCTACCCCTTGTGCATGTCTTGTGGGGGAGGTGTGTGTGTGTGTGTATGCGCGTGTCATGTTTGGTCATGCCTATCCCTGATGACGTGTGTGGATCCACGCTCAGTCCCATTTGCTTGCTGCCATCCACCCCTAGGGTTCATCCATGCCTGTCTGTGGGTTGTGCCCTTGCCATTGGTGGTTGCACATGGCCCCGTGACCTACCTGTGTTGGCCAAAGTGCACCTCTGATGGTGTCCCGGTGCAGTTGTGCCATCCTGAACAGGTGGGGATCCCTTCGCCCGGGGGTGGCTGCCCATCACAGTCTGGACCAGCGTCCTCATCATCCCCATCGCTGTCCCCCTCTTTGACCTCTACGGCTATCCCACAGTTGTTGGCCATGTTGTGCAGGATGCAACAGGCCAGGAATAGCCCACAGGCCTTCACGGGGCTGTACTGTAGGGCACCGCCAGACGTGTCCAGGCACCGGAAATGTGATTTCAGCATCCCAAACACCCAGTCGATGATATTACGTGTGGTGGCACGTGCCTCATTGTACCGTTGCTGCGATGGGGTCGAGGGGCGCCGGTATGGTGTGAGCAGCCAGGGACAGAGTGGGTAGCCACTGTCACCTGTGTATAGAGGGTGTACATTAGTATGGTGGTCTGCATCACTTTGCCATGGGCCATCAAGGCCAGTACCCATGACACCTCTGACTATGCCTCCCCCCCCACATCTGCCCATGTCATCCTGCGTGTTGTGCATACTCACCCACTAGGTGGCCAGTGGGGGTTTCCCCACTCTTGAACCTGTGGCACAGTGCAGACTGGTGCCAGATGAAGGCATCATGTGCTCTCCCAGGGTGCATGGCACAGACATTGGTTATGCACCCCCTGGCATCGCACACCACCTGGCAGTTGATGCTGGTGAATCCCTTGCAGTTCATGTAGGCTACACCATCTGGGCCAGGTGGTGTGTGCGAATGGCCACATGAGTGCAGTCAATGGCCCCGTGCATGCCAGACATACATGCTACCCTGTGGAACTGCTGTATGTGGGCTGTGTGCTCCGCCTGTGTGCTGGGGAAATGGATGTACTCCGTAGCATGTGGCAGCAGTGCGCTGAGGAATTGTGCGAGTAGGCATGACGCGGCCGACTGGGTTATGCCTGTTGTGTCCTCTGTTGGTCTCTGGAAGGTGCCCGTGGTGAGCAGGCATATGACAGCTGTCACCTTTGTCTTCACTGACAGAGCATGGCTCCATCGTGTGGATGCCTGCATCTCATCATTGCACAGCTCACAGAGCCACCTCAGGATTGCCCGGTTCAGGTGGTACCGGGCCCACAATCTCTGTATCGGTATACTGCTCGAAGGTGATGTGGGCTCAGTACCGCCTGTTGGGGGCATACCGCTGATGGACCCTTCCACAGCCGCGCCCCCCCTGCTGCCTGCCTTCTCACACCCCTCATTACTGCCTCCATCTGTATGGTGGCACTGGCCATGTCCCTGGATGTTCCCCCCCGGCAGATGTTTTCCCGCTCCCCCCGCTGTCCTCTGTGATGCTCCCCCTGCACCGGGTACACCTCTGGCCTTCGGCTGTCCTGCCTCTTGCCACTGCCCTCACTACTCTGCAGCACTGCCCTGTCTGTTCTGCACACTGTCTCAGGCTCCCCACTCCTGTCCTGTGTGGTCACAGGTGTGCCCTGTCCTGCTCCTTCTGTGTCCCACTCATTGCTGCCCTCTTTGTTATTGCTACCAGCTCGCTCCCACCTCTGGCTTCCCTGTAGCATTCTTGCACCTCTCTTGTTCCTTTTTATTTTGGATAATTTCTGCTATCGCGCAACTTCCACTAGCTCCCCTATTGCACATGGCGCATGCTGTTGAATATCGCACTGCACCATTTATTCATGGTTCCTCCCCCTACAGTTGTGCATGCATTTATTACCATTGCCCTCTTGCGCATTGCAACTTGAGTGGCGCAGCTGCCTCCCGCTGAATATTGCACAATGGAACATTTTCGGACTTGCGCTGGTGCATCTCTGTTGCACATGGCGCAACCCTTTTGAATATCTGGCCCCAAGTCTTTATTCAAATAATTGGGCCAAAATTAGATTAGGTGTGGCAGATAAGTTATCAGAATCATTTAAGATAAACAAGGGAGTGAGGCAGGCATGTGTATTGGCCCCAGTACTGTTTGCTCTTTGTGTTGATCAGCTGATACGAGAAATTAACCAATTAGATTCTGACTCACCAATTATAAAACAAAATAGATGCGCCATATTGGCGTATGCTGACAATTTGGTACTTTTGTCATTAACCCAAAGTGGACTGCAGAAATAAATAACTTACAGAATAAGTCAGAGAATTTAAAATTAAAAATAAACTTGAAAACCAAAATTTTGATCTTTTGTCAAAACAACTTAAACAAACAAAAGAGGAGAGTTTGGATGTTGGGTAAAGAAAGAATAGAGGTAGTTAAATCATATACCTATTTAGGATTAGAACTAAGTGCCAACACCAAGTGGAATGATCATTGTTTGAAAATAATGAGTACATTGAAGAAAACAGTAATAGGATTAAATAAGTTCAGCTGTAAAGTATGGAGGCTCAAGTATCAGACCACTGTTACAAGTGGTTAATGCTAAATATGAAGCCCAGCTCCTTTATGGAGCAGATATTTGGGAAATACCTAATAAAGAATGATTAAGCATACCCTTAAATAACATGTTGAGGAACATCTTGGGCTTAGGTCCGGGATGCCCAGCTCAATACAGTATAACCCCGATTATCCGAACACAACGGGAGACATCAAAAATGTTCGGATAATCTGGGTTTCGGTAAATCGGGAGATTTTTTTTTTTTTTTTTTTAAAACATCAAGTAAGTTCTAAGCTGTGCCGATACTCTGGTTTGATAGGAATACACAGAGAATGTGTATTGATATAAACGATTTCTTTACTTTGCGCATTTTCAGTAGTGGACATTTTATTTTATCAGAAGTTATATTATGTTTAAAATAAAACATTCATCTCAGCTACAGTAATGAGAAAAACTGCGTGATTGCACTCTGCTTCTTAGAATTATTGGCTTTTTCAAGCACCTGTAGTCTCAGTTTTCTAAGAAGCAGGGTGTGGCAGTAATCAGTATTTTCTTGCCCTTCTAGCCATACAAGACATTTTTCGAAGGCTTCCACGGCTTTAGTCGCCGTAGGTACCTGGACAGTCCCTGCAGCTCTGTCTCCCGTCTCCTTATCTTCTTCCTTCATTGCATCCATCACCTCAGGATTATTCTGTGCAATAGCTATGATCTCCTCATCATTAAGTTCCCCGAATCTATCATTGTGGGCATCACAGTCCAGCCATTCTTCCATTGCCTCTGCCGAGCACTCGGTCTGCTGTGCTATGCAGTGCAGTACATCATTAGCCTTTAACTTGATTTTGTAAGAACCAAAGATAAAGTACTTTGTCTAGTGCCTCATCCTTACTCCCCTTCATGCTTTTTCTTTTGCTGTGGCTATCAGGGCAATCCAAAGTAGCACAGATTCCTGATTTTTTTCCCTAGCAGCGGATATTTAAACCGTAGTGTTGCCTATGTTGAATTTTCTTGCAATCGAGACAATTTTTTCACCCCTGTCTAGGCATTGTAGAACGCGTAACTTTGCTTCAATGTCAAGGACACACCATTTTTACTTGCCTGCCATCGCAAAGCTGCCACACTGAGAAAATCACCTTCTGATTCAGGGCTTGATAATTAAATTTATTAGTGTCAGATGAGAGCAAAGTGATGTTAATTTAATCAAACAGCTAATAGGATAATAGCCGAATAGCATACAATAGCATTCAATCAAGTTTTTGTGTGAGCTCGAGAAAAGCCTGCATCTTAATTTAGTTTCATTGCACTTCTATTAAACGAAATAACATTGTTAAGTATGCCATAGCTCAGTAAGTCTTTCGTTGTCAGCATTTTAATTTCATTTATTTTCATTTAGGCAATCGGTGGGAGGGGGGTTTACACGAGAAAAGCCTGCATCTTAATTTTGCTTCATTGCACAACTGTTAAACGAAATAACGTGGTAAAGTATAAAATAGCACAGTAAGTGTTTAGTTGTCAGCATTTTTATTTCGTTTACATTTACCGCAAAATTGCGGTTATGACTGTTTAGTCGGGGGAACACGACAATTTCGGTGAATCCAGAGTTTCGGATAATGGGGTTTTGGATAATCGGGTTTATACTGTATTTAAGAGCAGAGCTGGGATTAGTAGACAAATGCAAAAACAGAGATAAGGAAGATACCATTTTGGTTGCGTGTTTCAAAACAAGATCCAAATAGAATGTCACACCTGTGTTTAAAAGAAAAGCAAGAATAGCAACATAGGGGCATTGGGAATGACTTTTGGTATAACAATGTATTTAAAATTTTGAAAAAACATAAGGTGGGCACTCTATCTACATAACAGTATAATAATTAGTCATAAATATAATAAATATATTACGTAAAAGATAAATTTTGGGGTACAAAAGGATTTAGTAAGCATTAGTCATTCAGCATACTCTAAATGGTATGCAGCAAACAATTTTTATTTTGGATTAAAACCTCATCTGGGCATCTTAATGGACCCTAAAGTGAGGAAAATGTTTAACATTTATAAATTTAAAAGATTCGAGTAACATTCTAAAATGTAGACAAGATAAGGCTTGCAAAGGTTCAGAAAACTGTTCATGTGCGGGGGGGGAGTAGAAGATTTAATCATGTTCTGTGGAAATGTACGTGGTACAAGATGGGAAAGGCATATTGGCTCAAACCATTTCTAAATGAGCAATTTTGTGTAAGTCTAGAAACATTAACTACTATTTTAATCTAGATTGCGGATACCTGGACTATTGAAAGATTGGCCAAATATTTTATGATTGTGAATAAAAAGGAAATTAAAATCAATAAATACGCAATACAGTGAGTTGAATAAGATGTTGTAAGATTAAATGAAGTTGGGATAATAGGGTTGCAATCTGAATATGACTTACCATGGGTTCAACTGCTGCTAATATTTATTTACTCCTTCCCCCGCCCTTTTTATTGTAAAACTTTTTAATGTGTTAAGTTTTATAGTATTTGTAACAAATTTGGTGTATGTCTTTTGTAAGTATTGTATTGTTGATGACTATAATAGTTAAACAATAAACATTTTGATTGATTGATTGATATGATCTCCCTGCTGTGACTCCATATTGCCTTGGGTCTTGGGTCCCACTAGCTTCTAGATATGCCACAATCCTTTTGGTACCATATGACAAAAACTTTGCATTAAAGATTGGGTGTACTTTATAGATTAAATTCAGTTTCGATACTATCCACTATACTATTACTGACGCAATATTTCTTACTAGCCATTATTGATTACAGATCGATGTTTTATTTTTCTGCTGGAGAGGGTGTTCTGTCCAAGGTAAGGGTGCTATATAATCAGATCACTAGGTTTGCATTACAACTTCCTGTTCAAACACATCCCTGTGCTACATATAATACACTCAAATGGCTCTCATTAGATCAAATGTTTAAATTACACACTGGCATATCTATGTGTGTGTGTGTGTGTGTGTGTGTGTGTGTGTGTGTGTGTGTGTGTGTGTATATATCTTCAGCAGGGCTTTTGGAGAAGCTGGAGAGTATGGGGGTGGGGAGATGGGCAGGTGGATAGGAAACTGGCTGGTGGGGCAGGTACAGAGGGTGAGGTTGGGAGGGGAGATCTCACCCTCAAGGTTAGTCACAAGTGGGGTACCACGGGGTCGGTGCCAAGTCCACTCCTATTTAATGCCTATGTCATGGACATCAGAAATGGTATCAGGAGCAGGATGAGTCTCTTTGCAGATGACTCTAAACTGTGGCAGTGGTGGATGAGGAGGAGGGAAAGTTGGACCTCCAGGAGCACCTGTAGACTCTAGGGAGGTGGCCAAGAATCTGGAAACTAAAGTTTAATGCTGCAAAATGCAGGGTTCTTCACCTGGGAGACAAAATCCCGACCCATACATACACCCGGGGGAGAGACATTGCAGGTTTCACATGGGGAGAGAGACCTTGGGTGGTGGTGGATGCCAAAATGAACAACTCAGAGCAGCGTAGAAGGGTGGCGGCACAAGCAAATAAAATACTGGGGTGCATAGCCAGGGGGATAACCTCAAGGTGTAGTGAGATACTCCTTCCACTGTACAATAGTCTGGTTAGACCACACCTTGAATACTGTGTGCAGTTTTGGCACCCCTACTTAAAGAAGGACATTGCGTTACTGGAGAGGGTACAGAGGAGAGCGATTAGGATGGTACTGGGGCTAGGGGAAATGCCCTATGAGGAGCGGCTGGGGGAGCTCAATCTATACTCGGAGGAGAGAGGAGAGGGGGGATATGACAGAGGTTTTCAAGTGTCTCAAGGGGGTCAACAGGGTAAGAATTGAGGGGGTCCTAAAGCTAAGGGAACCAGGAGCCACCAGGGGACACCCCATGAAGCTGGATGGGAGAAGCTGAGGGGGGAAACAAGGAGGCGCTACTTCACTGAGAGAGAGGTGGAGCCCTGGAATGCATTGCCCAGAGAGCTGGTGGCTGCTACTACTGTGGAGGAGTTCAAGAAGGGCTGGGATAGGTGCAGGGGGAGGGTACATCCAGGAGCCCTGCTGGGAAATTGGGGTCCTTGTGGGGTGGGAGGGAGGGCTGAAAACTGGTGCCCTGCATAGGCACTGACCATCGAGCAGACTCGATTGACCATAGGGCCTATTCTGCTGGCTTCATAGTATGTTAGTATATTAGCAAGGAAAACTGTGTTGAGAAAAGTACCTGTTTTTATTTATCGGCTCTTTCAACAGTATTTTACTGGAGTCTGTACTCGGGCAAGCACTAATAATTCATGTTTTGCTGTTCCAACCATGAAAACTTGTTTAGGACAAAGATCTTTGTTATATCAATTACCACAGTTTTATGATTCTTTGCTACAAATCATTCCTGCAGACTGTACTAGACTAAATTTTAAGGCAGGTCTTAAAAAAATACTTGATTGGTCAAGACATTTGTTCATGCAATTGATCTTAATGTCTGTTGGCAATATGATTTGTTTTGTTAATTATATTTTTTATTGTGTAATTGTTTTTATATAGTATATAGTTGTTACAGTGTATATTTTATTTCTGTTATATCTGGTCGCCCATGAAAATAGGCTTTATGCTCATGGATTCTCCAGATTTTAAATAAATCAAAATCAAATCAAATGACTTAAGTAAAACAGGCCAGAAATCCTGGGGTATGCCTAGAGTCTGAGCTAGCCTTTGAGAATGCCTAGAGTCTGAGCTAGCCTTTGAGATTAACCACACCTGTGAAACAGCATTTTATCGCCTTTATAATATCTCCCACATTAGATCCTAGTTTGGTGTCTCGTTGGCAAACACATTCATACAATCATTAGTTACAACGTATTGACTATTGCAACTCCTTCCTTACGGGCCTACCCTCCTCCCTTATCAATACACTCCAACATGTCCAAAATGCCACACAGCACATCCTCTGGTAAAGAAACGTGGGCGAGAGCACATCATACCCATCCTTCAAACTCGACAATGGTTTCCTGTCAAGCGACGCATTCATTAGAAAGTTGCACGCCTGACTTTTAAATCAATACATGGTCAGGTTCCAGCCTATCCGGCTGACTTCATTCTGCCCTGTGTACCCAAACGTCCAACCTCCTTGATATTCCTGCTATGAATTTAGTTATGGTCGGTGGTCCTGCCTTTTTTCTGCACTGCACCCACCTTTTGGAATGGAACAGACTTCACCCTGAGGCTTGATCAGCAGACTTCCTTTCCCATTTTAGCTCCTTACTAAAAACCTATCTTTGCTCCATGGCTTACAACTGTTGACATACAGTATGTAACATCACATACTAACGTACATCCTCAATTACAATTAAACTGGAATTTATAACAGCTTTATATTTCATATCATTAATCTGATTACTTTTTATGGTATCTGTTTGTTCTTCTCACGTTGCCCTTTTTAAAGAGTTGTGTGATACACTGTATAAAATAAAATTAAACTGAATTAACTAAGGTGGGTGGGACATGACACAACATGGGTTGCAGAAGCTACATATGCAGTGGTGTGGGTTTGGGGTTCTTACATGGCACCCACTGCTTGACGCAATCCAAAAACTGGCCACAGCATGCACGCAGCTTGCATGTAGCCGGCCCAGTCTGCTCTGCTCCTCATCACTGCTCTGCATTACTGGCAACATTTACATCCCCCAGCTGCACCAGTCCACCACTGCAGAGCTCCATGTTGGGACAGGGCGTGGTATTCGGCTGAACAAAGTGCATCCATTTGGAAGCCCAGGTCTGCTGGCAAGTGTTTCCCCTGCACGTGAGCATAAGATTATGGGATACAGCAATCCAACTAGGCATGCATTTCACCTTTCAAAAACAATAAGGGACTAGTGATTCTCCCAGAGCTCCATGGTTTAGGCCATGTGAGTGAGATGGCAGCCAGCTCAAGTCCTGGAATGCTCTAGGGGCTGTGGGGTGGGGTGGGTGGTGGGCAGAAGAATTACTACAGCAGCATATCCCTTCCTGCTTCTTGTTCCCATGTGCAGCTGGCTGGGGTTGTAGGCCTTGTCTGCAGGGTCGCAGGGTGCTTTGCATGTGTGGCGAGGCACTCTATGGCATCTGGAAGCTTTATGTACCCATGGCTACTCTTGTCAAAAGTATTTTTTTTATTTATACTTTTGCAATCTGACTTGTTTCCCCCTCCAGGTGGGCCCATCCCCATCCCCAGCATCCCTGCCTCCTACTGTCAGGGACTTTCTACTCCACTTCCTTGCCCCCTCGTGGTGGGGACTAGCCAAGCTGGTACCAATGCTACACCTCCTCCAGTGCTGTGCGGGTTCCATAGGTGTCCCTAAGGTGGACAGTAGTGTGGATTAGGGCTCAGAGTGTGCCAGAGGATCATCTATGCTCATGCCATTTTCTCCCTTTAGCTCTGCCCTTATGACACTGGCATGAATCTGCAGGCCTCAGCTGACGTCCTCCCTCCCAAATCCGCTGTTCTACAACACTACCACCTGTGGTCCCCAGGTGGCAATCTTGCAGTGGCAGTGGCAGCCCACCCTTCCTTTAGGAAGAGTGTGTCCTCTGGGATGCTCGAGCTTCCTGCCCATTGCTGGCACCCGGCGACTCGAGCGGATTCCCGAACTCAGGTTACCACTGTTGTGAGCGGTAGCACTACCATCGCACTGGTAGGCAGGCTACTTGACATTCTTTTAAGCTATATCCATATGCTGGATTACAACATATATCACATGGTCATCCCCATTAACCACCAGTTTCAAAGAAGAGAAAAACTTTGTAATTCACAGTTCATATTCTGCTTATTGGTTCACAAAATCTAAAGATACTTACACTCTGACTGGAGGAAAACAGATCACAAGTATCAAAGTGTAGGCTTGTGCTAACCTTTATTGTCCAAGTCACACTTAATAGCATAAAATCCAGAGCGCGATAGCAGTTAATCACAACACCTATTTAGAAGTGTGCCTCATAGCAAAGTGCATAGTAACACTGCACAAAACTGTAGCATACAGTTATCGATATTAAGACCACCAAACAAAGTGGCTACTGGCCCCAGCACTTTGCTCTAAGGCCAGAGATTCATCAGGGTTCTCCCCCCCCCAAATTTTCTTTATGCCCCCTTATTGCCAGCAGTCCTGATCTCTCTCTGGCGAGGACACTCAGTGCGGTCTTTTCCCACCCATCTGAAGCCTCCAGACTCTTCTCTTGGGCATGGGCCCATCTCCATACCGCACCACCTGACCGCCTGATCCCCTGGCTCTGAGCCCCCTGGGGAGGGACTGCCAATTCCTCTGGCTGTCTATCTCAAGTCTAATTGAGTGACCACAGAGGGAGGGAGTGCCAGAGATGGAGCTGGAAGGCCTGACATTGGGAATGGGGACCGACCACTGGCCCCACCTTCGCCTATCAGGCGCCAGAGTTTTTCCACTTTTTCTGTCCCCTCCATGGAGCTCAGACATGCAGTGACAGCCAGAGTCCACCAAGCTCTGCCCCCAGTGCCATTGTGGCAGTGTCATTTGTTCCTAGCTACCCCTGACTGTCGTCAGAGGTCACTCAGGAGCGACACGTTCCCTACACCCTCCTTGGGAATGGAGAACCGTCTGCTGGAAGCTCAGTCCCTCCCAGCCCCTACCGACCCCGGGTCACTGGCTTGGCACAAGGTGAGGCATCTAGCACCTTAACCTTCAGCGCCACTGGGCTGGCTTCATCAGGGTTCTTAATACTGAGTAACTATTTTACAGTTTTGTACAGCACTGCTATGCAACACACTTCAAAATAGGTGTTGTGATTACCATTTGTTACACTCCGGATTTTACTGTATTGAGCACAGACTGGACAATAAAAGTTAGCACAAGCCTGAACTTCTATACTTGTAATCTGTTTTGTCCCCCCCCCCGCCCATGTGAATATATGTGGATTTGTATCAGTGTTGTGATGGCTTGTCACCCCCCATACTCCCACCACCCAGCACTGCAGCACCCCAGGAGTTCTGTACCTTGTCTGATAATTAGTTCATACCGGTATTCATCAGTGTGACATTACATTCTCAAATTACTGACTGAACTGTGAATTAAAATGTGTGAATTGTGAACAACAAAGACTTGCACTCAGTACCCCAAGTGTTTTACTTTTCCATTAATTATTTAAAATAACTAGTTAAACATGTGAGCCTGACAACAACTTCATGGTAGATTCGTCTTGTGAAGCTGGAGGTATCAGTCACTTGGCCTACGGCCCCATAGGATATTCTGCACCCCCCCCCCAGCGACACTCTGAAATAAGCACAGTGCTGTTCCCAAGAATCTATTAGTCAGTCTGTTTATGTACCTCCTATCATTGTTTCTGCACCTGCACCCAGGACATGCTTGGAAATTGGTGGGTTCATATGCAAAGTGCATTTTGCAAGCAAAATAATTTAATACAAATCATAATAGTATCAGTGGATCACGCTTGTCTCTGTGGCCAGAAGATGAGAAGGCCATGGGTTCCAGCCCCACACCAGGTAGCTGAGGTAATACTTCTAAATGACACTAGTGCACTCTAAGGAGGTACTGATCTGTTGAGGTAATATCCTTTGGATGAGATGTTACACTGAGGTCCCTTCTACCCTTCTCTGGTCACTGTCCAGGTGGAAGTTAAAAGATCCCATGGCACTTATTGAAGAAGAGTACGGGCAATTCCCCGGTAACATGACCAGCATTTCTCCATTAGTAAAATGGGTCTGTGTAACCCATCCCCCAGCACATACTTGAAACAAGCTATGACAGCTTAGTGTGCCTTTCCCGGTCACAAAAAATGGATTACTACTTCAGAAGGTTGGAGCAGAGCACCACGTCCAGCCCCATGTCTTTCAGCAGCTCTCACAGCCTCAGTTGTACTAGCTAAGCATGTGTACAGTAAGCTAATTAGACATGGGCCACATCAAGTACTACTCTGTGGGAAAGGGAAAGGTTACTCCTTAAAAAAGGAAACACTTCTGCAAACAGCAGCAGGTATAAACTTAAGCTCAAAACAGAAAAAACAAACTATTGCATGTCTCTTGTTTCAGCACCACAACCGTTCTGCTGGGAGCTCACAACATGACAAAAAAGGAAGCATCACAGCAAACCTTCAAAGTGCTGCAGTTTCACATCCACCCTCGGTACAAATGCACTAAGAAAGCATGTTTTAATGACATCATGTTACTGAAGGTAAATGCAGTTTACAGACTCCATCTCCGTACTCTCCACGACTGCCATTTAGGTGCTTCTAGTGCTGTTATGTTAGCTGGGTGCAAAGTTCCACCTTCAGAATAAGGTGTTGGTATGTAACTGTTTCACCTGCCAGGTGGGACTAAAATGGGAGATTATTGTCTATATCACTTCCTGCTTAAATACGTTTGAATGGATAGGAACTGTACACTCATAGCAGTCTTGCTGTCTGAAATAGTGAGATTGCTGTTGCCATTCCTTTGGGAACGTGACTCAGGCTCTTTTCATTTCCAAGGACGCTTTAGCATTTCCAGAATTTGTTGCAAGAACATCTCTTACGTTTTCCCTTTATGCTTGCAAGCACAGCATACATAAGAGCATACATGCCCACAGAAACACAAGTATTATTAGTCGGTATGCTGTCTGCTTTTAAGAAGGAAGTATGAGTTGGCTACAGCCAAGGGGCTTGATTTGCTGGTGGTAATAAAATACATGCAGAAAAAAATGCAGAATTGTTTCAAGATAATAAAAGGGGGAGTAAGGGGCATAAATTAGTTAGGAAGATGTTTAGGGAGAAAAGAAAAACAACAAATGAAAGTGAGACATAAACAGTTGCTTAGAAAAGTTTAATTTCAGTCCTTGTACTTCGCCCTTGGCCCAGGGTTACAGAGTGAGTGATGATTTGAGGGTTGATGTGGGTGTCCAGGTTCACAGAACCCGCACTGAAGGTATCATTAACCAACTGCTTGCCCCTAATAACCTCACAGTGAGGAGACTGCTGACTCTCTCTCACACTCACACACACACACACACACACACACACACACACACACACACACACACACACACACACACACACACACACACACCCGCTACATACAGATTCATGATTCATACACTCACATAGAGTACCAAATATCTAGGCACAAAGAAACACAGGACTACATACACAGACATACATACATACATGCACAGCACAATAGATGAAGAGTGCACACACTACCGCATACAGACATGCAAATACTGGACCTACAGAGCACCACATACAGAGACACGTGGAAAATAACTAGAAACCACCAGGGACTTTTCAGGAGGCCCAGTTGCAGTGCAATGAACACTACCATCAGCGGCAATGCAGTAGGCAAGCTGCCACCATCAGTGGCACAGAAAGAGGCCATTTCCAGACCGCCACTGAACGCTGCACTGAAGGAGGCCCTGTGCTGTAAGTCTCATTCTTTCAGGGTGTGACTCAAACTTAAATCTCACTCTTAAAAATCTAAAATTAAAAAAATAATGTATTTAAGCAGATATCACACTTTTTTCATTCACACTCCTAAAATCAAAACAGTTCAAATGCTTTTCAATGGGACGTTAAAAAACTAACGTTTTCGGTTTCCCTCAACTCACTTCTTGTGATATTCTGGACCTGATGGCTGTGGAGCCCCAGTCATGGCCTGTTGACAGTGCCAACAACAGTGGCAAAAAAGACAAACTCTAGCACACTGTAGGAGCCCTGGTCATGCCGATGAATGCTGCCATTGACAACAGTGCAAGAGCCTTGCACTACCATCTGCAGCACAGAAGGAGGCCCACTGCGGTCAAGTTTCAATCTTTCTGAATGAGACTCGCTCTTTGAAACATAAATCACATTCTTAAAAATTAAAAAAATGAATAATATATTTCAATACGTCTCACTCGCTCTTTTTCAGTCTCACTCTTAGAATGAGGACAGTTCCAATGCATTTCAATGGGGCAAAAAAAAAAACTCCCTCCTTTTGCTTTCCCCGAGTTCACTCCTTTTGATGTTCTGTTTTTGACTGCTAAAGAGTCCCAGCTGGGGCCCATTGACCCCGCCATCATCAGCAGCAGTGATGCATATAATCAGGAGGTCTGGTTGGGTCCAATGAATGCCATCGCCACCGGTGGCAATGAAGAAGGCTTCAGTGCACGGCAGAAGGCTCGGTCTGGTCCACTTGAATGCCTCTGAAATTGATGGCAGGCCTCAAAGACCAGTTAGGGCAAGCTGACTGCCGCAGGTGGCAGCACTAGTGCTGTGGCATGATGTCTGTGGGTGGGAGAGGGAGGTGGTGGGACTGGGGTCAGGAATGAATGGTGATGGGAGTGGGAGAGAACTCAGAGAGAGTGAGTGGGAGGATTATTTAAAGTTAGACCAGTGACCTATGGTGGTGCAGTACTGATATGGTCTCACCTGTAACCCTCCACAGAAACCATTTTTTGCAGCGCTTCACATTGTTAATGGGCAGTAGTTGCAGCTGGGTAATGTGCACCCCTACTAGGGGAAATGGCACAGCCCCAACCTTAGAATGTTGGGCACGTGAGGATTCCAGACAGAAGCAACTCTCCAGTCTAAACTGTGTCATTGTCGAGGGAAACATCACTCAAGCTTCTCTGAAGAAACCAGCATTTAGGTTTTGAGGCTGCAGTTCTGCAAAGCAGGCTGAGGCTGCTGCCTGGTAATAGGGAGCACTCCTAAAATTAAATCGTGTCTGTTAAGCTGCGGATTTCAGATTGGCTAACCTGCTCCCCCATTTCCCAGTTGTTGGACTGGGGGCCACATCTGCCACTTAGGGCGTTTTTATTTTATCTAGTTGGTCTCTGTTTAAACGACGACAAAAAAAAAAACAAGCATTTGTCAATGTCGAATGTTGCTTGCTTTGGTCCGCTGAGGTCGCTCACTGGCCCTCTGTCACTCGCTCATTCTGTTTTTACTGGTGCTGCAGGCTGCCCTTTGTACTGGGCTTCTGCCTGCGTTGGCACCTTTTTCTGCCCACAAAGAAATCCGCAGTTGTCCCGACAGAGCTCCATTGAGGTGGCTCACTTCCCCCCTCTCTCACTTGCTCATTCTGTTTCTCCTGGCGCTGCAGGCTGCCCTTTTGTACTGGGCTCCTGCCTCTGTTGGTGGCTTTTTCTGCCCACAAAGAAATCTGCAGCAGTCCTTACACAGCTCCGTTGAGCTCGCTCACTCCCCATCTCTCACTCGCTCGTTCCATTTCTGCCAGCACTGCAGGCTGGCCTTTTGTATTGGGCTCCTGCTTGCATTGCCATCTTTTTCTGCCCTCAAAGAAATCTGCAGCAGTCACGATAGAGCTGCATTGAGCTCGCTCATTTACCCTCTTTTACTCTCTCGTTGTGTTTGTCTTGGTGCTGCAGGCTGCCCTTTTGGACTGGGCTCCTGCCTGCATTGGCACCTTTTTCTGGCCACAAAGAAATCTGCAGCTGTCCTGACAGAGCTCCGTTGAGGTCGCTCACTCCCCCTGTCTCACTTGCTCATTCTGTTTCTCCTGGCGCTGCAGGCTGCCTTTTTGTACTGGGCTCCTGACTCTGTTGGCACTTTTTTCTGCCCACAAAGAAATCTGCAGCAGTCCTGACAGAGCTCCGTTGAGCTCGTTCACTCCCCTTCTGTCACTCGCTCATTCCATTTCTGCCGGCGCTGCAGGCTGCCCTTTTGTACTGGGCTCCTGCCTGCATTGCTGCCTTTTTCTGCCCAAAAAGAAATCTGCAGCAGTCACGATAGAGCTCCGTTGAGATCGCTCACTCCCCCCTCTCACTTGCTCATTCTGTTTCTCCCGCCGCTGCAGGCTGCCCTTTTGTGCTGGGCCCCTGTGTGCATTGCTGCCTTTTTCTGCCCACAAAGAACTCCACAGCAGTCCCAACAGAGCTCTGTTGAGCTCGCACACTACCCCTCTCACTTGCTCATTGTGTTCCTCCCCGGTGCTGCAGGCTGCCCTTTTGTGCTGGGCTCCTGCTTGCGTTGGCATCTTTTTCTGCCCACAAAGAAATCTGCAGCATTCCCAACACAGCTCCACTGAGCTCGCTCACTGCCCCTCTCTCACTCACTCACTCATTCCATTTCGGGCCACGCTGCAGGCTGTCCTTTTGAACTGGACTCCTGCCTGCATTGTCACCTTTTTCTGCCCACAAAGAAATCCGCAGCAGTCACGATAGAGCTCCGTTGAGCTCGCTCACTCCCCCTGTCTCACTCACTCATTCTTTTTCTCCTGCCGCTGCAGGCTGCCCTTTTTTACTGGGACCCTGCATGCATTGCTGCCTTTTTCTGCCCACAAAGAAATCTGCAGCAGTCCCAACAGAGCTCCATTAAGCTCACTCACTCCCCCTCCCTCACTCGCTCACTCGTTCTGTGTCTCCCAGCGCTGCAGGCTGCTGTTTTGTACTGGGCTCCTGCCTGTGTTGGTGCCTTTTCTTGCCCACAAAGAAATCCGCAGCAGTCCCAACAAAGCTCAGTTGAGCTCGGTCACTCCCCCTTCTCTCACTCGCTCAATCCTAATCTGTCCCAAACACTGATTTCTGACAGCGACTGCGGTTTTCTGCGCCGGAAGCGTGAAAACACATTTCAGCCAGGATGTGAAAAATGACAGCTGTATTATTCATAAGGAGGTGTGAGAAAGTGCCACTGTTGAAAATGTGTCTTGAAAATATTACTAATTTGCTAAGTTACAAGCGTGCGAGGAAACTGCACAATGCACTCTGGTAGCACAGTAATTTTAAGGAGTTTCATCACAAAATTTTCAAGATATGCATTTTAGGACCTCTGCTCATGAACAGTGTCACTGTGATTTTCTTAATGTGTCCCAAACACTGATTTCCCACAGCGACTGCGCTATTCTGCGCCGGAAGAACGAAAACACATTTCAGCCAGGATGTCAAAAATGACAGCTGTACTGCTCATAAGGAGGTGTGTAAAAATGTCAATGTTGAAAATCTGGAATGAAAATATTGCAAATTGGCGAAGTTATGACCATGCGTAGCAACTGCGCAACGCACGCTCGTAAAACAGTCATTTTTTTGGATTTCTCCCACCAAGTTTGCAACATACACTTTTTGAGACCCCACCTCATGAACAGTGGCACTGTCATTTCATTAATCAGTTCTGAAAGGTGATTCCATGCAGTGACTGTGAAATCACCTTTCAAGACCGAATAACTCAATGACAGTGCCTGAATTCATGAGGAGGGGTGCCACAAAACCCATGTAAAGTATTTGGTGCCAAAAATCAAAAAAATGTCAGAGGTATGCAACAAAGTTGAAAAAACCCTATTCATACAATTATACAGCTTACCGGCATTTCCTTAGTTTGTGGTCGACTTTGAAGAGTGCAGACGTGTTCCCGGTCCACCAAAGATAGTCGCGCCGGACTCCAGAGGTAAGTATGGGGTGAGGGTGGTGTGGAGAGGCAGGGTGTGCAGTGGGTGGGCACGGGTTGTGGGGAGGGCAGGGAGACGCAAGGGACAGTTTTCTTTTTACAGGGTATAAAAAAAAAAAAAAAAAAACAAACATTGCAGGACTTTTTTTTTTTTTTTTTTTCACACACAGG
The DNA here is from genome assembly GCA_016271365.2 of Neoceratodus forsteri. NCBI lineage: Eukaryota > Metazoa > Chordata > Ceratodontiformes > Ceratodontidae > Neoceratodus > Neoceratodus forsteri. The sequence continues at coordinate 110,594,797 of JADMNL010000031.1, read as the reverse complement.
GGCATGTGGCATGCTGGGTGGGCTCCCAGGTGCCAACAGTGTGTTTTTTTTGTGGGTGGCTGTAGCTGACAGGGATTGGGCACCCCGCCGGCACAAAAGGGGAAGGGCAAGCAGAGGGGATTGGGCACCTCAGCACAAATTCTACTGGGTTTCTTGGTGGGCATTATGCCAATGGTGAGTGGGCTCCCTCATTGGCAAAACAAACTGGGGAGGGACATAATGCTGATGGGGGTAAAACCACATTTGGCAACTTTCGCGAGGGGGGGCTGAAGCCAATGGGGATTGGGGCACCCGTTGGCAAAAAGCACTGTTGTGGGGAGCACATGCTGCCGAGGGAGGACTGGGCACCCCCTCAGCACTGGGAGCTCACGAATATTGTTTGTGAACATGGCGGCAAGCCGCCGCCATGTACACAAACAATATTATAGTACCAACGTTCCGCCCTGCAATGACAGGTCGCTCCCTCATTGCAGCGAATGGCTGATGCTACAATGATGAGGTGGCCCCTGATTGCAGCAGCTGAAACATTTCAAGGTGGTGGCATGCTGGCTGAACTAATGTCAGCAGCAGCATACCACCCCATTGGGGAAAGTGGGCCAAGCCTTTAAAGGCTCTGGGGGCATGGGCCACAACAGTGCCGTGCCTCCACAACCTGCTTCTGGCAGGCTGCAGCAATAAGTTTCTTGCACAAGCGCGCAATCAACATAAAAAGGAAAAGAAAAGGAAAAAGGCAGATTACTTCAGGTAAGTGCCTGACCTTTTACTTGGGGTGCTTAAGTGTGGTTTTCTCCCAGAGAGAGTCCCTTCTGCATCTCAGTGTCAGTTAACCTCCTAGCTCTATTTTTAGTGTCAATTTTATAAAAAAAATTTCTGCCTTGTTTTTTCCTGGGGTTTTCTTGTGTCAGACTTTTGTTTTTATCTTGTTTTCCTGTGAGGAACTTGTGCTTTTATCCTTAGACTCCTCTGCTGGAAACAGCATATTTGTTGGAGGAGACTTATCTTTTTCCCACTGCTGATTTTCGGCTGGTTTTGCCCTCCTCCATCTCTCTGTTCACTTTTGGCTCTATTAGAGACATGCTGTTCCCAACGTTGAAGCTTGGCACTTATTTTTTTCTGTTGAGTGTGCACCCCTGCTTCAACCATCAGAGGGTTCCTGCACTAATGTGCTGTATTGTGCATTCCTGGTGCGTGCGCGTTGCCTGAAGTCATGTCAGCGTGCTGATGTCATGCACACTCCAATTCAAGAGTGTGCTTGCAAGCTTGTTATTTTCTCAAACGCCTCAGCTCTCTGGTTTGTTATATAGTGTTTTTTTTTTGTCCTCTGACTTATTGGCAGATAAGACACCTTCTATTTTCTTTTCTTTTCTCCACACAGTTGTGGAGGGGGTCCATTGCTCTTGTTTTCTGTCCTTCACAGGATTTGTAGGTCCACAGCAGTTAGGTCAGTCACAATATTTGTTCCAGGCAGCCAGACATTGACAGGGCTGTTTTTTATCTGTATCATGGCTTATAGGATACCTTTATCATTACAGAGATAGAAGACCTGCATGAGGGTAATGTGACCATCTCCAATGGGTACATTTTTCCCCCCACTGTGTTTCTCCAACTAATAAGTTGCTTACACCCTGGCCCTCTGAGCTGTGGGAGGGGCACCTGGTCTAACAGTTGGCAGAGGCAAAGCAGTATTGTGAAAGTTATTTTTATTGCTTCTAAGTAAGCTTTTTGGTTCTGATGTTCTGCAGGACATCACAGCAGATAGATGCAGTTGTCTCCAAACCGGGTTCCTCAGGTCAGTTGGGGCCTGCACAGGTACATCCAGGTGCACCACAGCAGGACAGAGCTGTGGATACAGAAATGCAGGCAGACCCTGACCATACAGAGGGTCAGGATGAGGATATTGGGGGTCTTGGGAAAAATTCTGACCCTAGGATGCCACTGGATATTCAAGAGGATGATCTCTCTGAGGAGGAGGAGGAGGAGGAGGAGGACGAGGAGCAGGAAGAGGAATGGATGGAACCTAAGAGAAGGATTCCTGTCCCTCCCCTGTTTAATGTTGAGTCTTTATCCTATTTGATAACTGAAGTGTGTAAGTCTTTACAGCTCAAGGAGGAGCAATCCATAGAGGTAGTAGACATCGACCCTATTCTGCCCACCTCTTTCTCCACTCCAAAGTGTTTTCCGAACATTATTCACTGTGACCAAATTACTGAACAGGAATTGGCAGGTGCAGATCACAGAAAATATCTGCCAAAACCCAAGACTTGGTATTGCACATTTTTTAGAGGAGAAACTTCACAGGTGGGAGACACCTCCATTGATAGATAAGGTGGTTCATAACTTGGTCAAGTACACCACTGGTCCTATTGAAGGATCCTTGGCCTTTAAAGAATTGCATGACAAGTTTATAGATGCCGCCTGCAACGCGACAAATCTCCACACCTCCTATGCCTCCTTCATTGCTGCCAGAGCCTTGAACGTGTGGGTTACAATTCTGGGCAGCTTGGTTCCCCCAGACTTGGAGGAAGCAAGCATTTTGCAATTTGTTGCCATGGCTTCCACCTTTCTAGGATATACCGTAATGGAGAATTTACATTTGTCAGCTTGCTCTGCATATTACATTGCCTCTGCTATGCGAGGTGTGTGGTTTAGGCACCGACTGGCAGATCACCACAAAATCCAAGTTGTTTAATGTTCCCTTGGAAGGAGGGCTGTTGCTTGGCTCAGATCTGGCTAATATTTTGAAGGATATCTAGGATAAAAAGGGCCACCTTCCAGCCTCAAAACAGCAGAGGACCACTTCAACATCTGAGACCCAGGGAAGTGCAGACAGAGGCCATTCCAAGAGGGGTTTCGCCCTTTTTGGAACTTCAGAAATCAGAGGAGTAAAGGAACCTATTCAGGCTACAAGAGCAATAGCAACAGAGGGGCCCTCTCAAGAAGGTGCAACGCAGGCACAGGGAGAAAAATGGGCTTCTCACAATGAGGGTACACGGGCCCATCTTTGCCCCCCTTCCCTTGGTGGAAGACTGCATGATTTCTACACAAGATGGGCCCAGATAACGTCAGATGCTTGGGTCTTGGAAGTTCTGGCCTTAGGATATGCAATGGAATTTTCAGAGATCCCTTTAAGGGAGGAGCACTTTCTACCATCCCCAGTCTCAATGGACCCCATAAAGCAACAAGCGGTATTGGAGACCCTGACTCACCTCACTCAGATCAAAGCGACTGTACCAGTGCCTCCCAGTGACAGAGGCTAGGGATTTTACTTGCATTATTTCATAGTTCCTAAAAAGTCAGGGTGTTTCAGGCCCATTCTGGATCTAAAGCATCTGAACAGGTATGTGCATCGCATGACCTTCAAGATGGAATCCCTGCGCTCGATCGTCTGGACTATCAAGCTGGGGAAATTTCCTCGTGTCCACAGACCTGAGGGATGGGTATTTCAACATCCCCATATGGCAGTCCCATCAGCGGTTTCTCAGGTTCTTGATTCTGGATCAACACTTTCAGTACAGGGCACTTCCTTTTAGGCTTGCAAAAGCCCCCAGGGTTTTCCTGAAGGTACTTATAGTCCTGGTGGCTCAACTTTGACAGAAGGGTCACAACGTTTGTTCCTACCTGGATGATATGCTTGTTCGAGCACCGTCTGAGACACTAGCAAGTAAGTCAGTGTTCAGGATGTTGAATCTCTTGGGAGTCTCATGGCTGGGTAGCAAAACTCAAGAAAAGTTCTTGAGCCATCGCAGACCCTGGAACACCCAGGGGGCAGTGTTTATGATGGGAAAAGGGAAGGTCTTCCTCTCCCCAGACAGGAAGGAGATGCTCTTGAAATCATCATCTTCAATCATCAGCCCCAGCACTCTGCCTACTGCGAAATCTGGGTCTCATGACAGCAGCTATAGATTTGGTTCTGTGGGCTCATCTGCACATGCAGCCCCTACAGGTGGAGTTGTCAGCCTGGGATCCAACCTCTGAGGACATCAGGCCAGGATTCCCCTCTCACCACAACTACGTCAGTCTCTAAGTTGGTGGGTGAGCATCTGGAATATCGACAAAAGGCTGTTCCTGAAAGTACCCCTGGAGCTGATCCTGACAAGATGCCAGCCTAAAGGGTTGGGGCGCAATCCTGGACCACCTTCCAATTCAGGGTACTTAGTCCCTGCAGGAACAGTGGCTACACATAAATGTTCTGGAGATGAGAGCGGCGCACCTTAATCTCCTTCGTTTTCAAAGTCAGGTGCAATCCAGGGTCGTAAAAGTAAGGTCAGACAATGCAGTCATGGTGGCGTACATACAGTGGTGGCGTACATACAGTCAAGGAGGCACAAAGATCAAGGAGATGCTAAAGAAAGCCACTAATCTTCTTCTGTGGGCAGAGGAGGATCTTCTCTTTGTCAGCAGTCCACTTAGGGGAGTTGAACATTCAAGCTAACTAGCTAAGCCGCACGAATGTCCACCCAGGGGAGTGGATGTTGCATCCGGGAGGTGTTCGACTTTGTGTCAAAAGTTCAGTCATCCTCAGATCGACCCATCTGCTGATAGCTGGAATGCTCAAGTTTAACAGTTCTTCAGCCATTACTGGCATCCATAGGTGGAAGCAGTGGATGCTCTGTCAAGCGTGGAATTTCGGCAGAGCGTATGCCTTCCCTCCTTTGCCACTCCTCCCCAAGGTCATACGCAAAATAAATCTCAAGACTAATAGATCCTCTGTAAAATCACCACAAGTTCCTTAGTATCAGAAAGGGTGGAGCTAGCCAAAAGAATCGTCTGTACAAATCAGTACATAAGATAGGCTAGCTCTGGCAAAGAAGGTTGCCCACACCTTGTTCTTTCAGGTTTTTAAAACACTTATCCATTATTCCCAATGTTTCACCTAGATAATAGGCTTCTTCTGGGGAACTATAACAAATATATAAATATATTATATTCAATATTCAGAAACAATTTCTGTTTCAAATAATTTACAGATCACTTTTCTATACACCAAACCGACTTCAAAAACATCAAATATTCTCAAGATGCTGACAAAGTAGATTAGGATATGAAAGGCCCCCCTTTTTCCTTTCTTTTCCCCCTGCTACTTTTTTTGCTTCTAAAATAAGCTTCTCCAATTAATAATTGTTCTTCATATGAGACTAAACTTAACATTTTGATGTGCGGGGAGCTCTCTTCCCTTTAATTGGAGAGTTACTCAATGGTTTGATACCATATAAGCCCCAAGCTCCACCACTACAGGACTTGGTTCCAATCAGGAACTAATTCCTTGAGAGGGATTTCCCTCTCGAGTGGGTGTAGATCCACTTTTAGTGGGTTGTTCCCCACTTACCTAGAGGGAAGAGTCTCTTCCTTCTGGGACTAGGGTCGGAGATGGCAGAATCTCCTCCTACAGTGAAAGAGCACCTGTATATAGTTCTTCCCATTGGGAGGTATATAGTTTAAAAAGTTGCTGGTTTTGAGTTAATATGGATACTTTTATTGTTTATAATGTTTAATATAAAAAAAGTTGGTGATATTTTTCAAATACAATGGGGTGCTCCCAAACCAGGCTTTAGTTGTCTGGGCCGGGGGACGCCGGAGACCGGAATGTACCATACCCTCCAGGTATGCTGAAAATGGTCCACCTGGACCCCTGGAGAGGAATAAATACATATCCTCAATTGACCAGTCAATAGTGCTCCCTCGTTATCTCAGATGACTGGCCAAATTAAAGAAGGAGATGTTTCCCCGAGATCATGGCTAATGTACCAGTTAAAATTTTTTCACAAAATGTGAATGGCCTGCACTCCCCCATCAAACGTTATAAAATCATGCAACATTTAGGTAAACAGAAAGCTGAGTTGTATTTTCTATAAGAAACCCACCTATCCAATGTGGAACATTCTAAACTCCACTTGGGGGGGGGGCGTTACTAAGTATTGGCCTCCTCTCATTCGAGTGGACATAAAAGGAGAACAGCAATTTTAATTCCTACTTCAACACCAATAGAAATTCAGGATACCTACATGGACCCTCAGGGTCGATATGCAATCCTGACGGCTACGCTATACTCACAGGCAGTCACCCTAGTGAATGCGTACCTGCCACTGCAGACCTCACTCCCTATAATCAAGACCTTTATACAAAAGGTGCTGGAAAGGTTTCAGGGCATTCTGATAATGGGTGGCAATTTCAATATCTCCCTCTATCCCCACCTGGACTCTTCGAACCCCAAACCACAAAGGCTCTCTGGGGCAGCTAAATATTTAAAGGGAAATTTGTCCTTTTTGGTTATAGTGGATGTCTGGAAGAGGCTTTTTCCCTCAACACTGGGGTATACTTTTTTCCTCGGGAAGACAATTCTTACTCACATCTAGACTATTTTTTTGTTATAGGGGAGCACTTAACTCTAGTACAGGATATATTAATAGAACCTAGAATTCTATCAGACCATGACCCTTTAATCCTTAAAATCAACCTAGGAAAACAAAAGAAACAGACTTTGGAGATTTAATAATTCTTTATTAAAAGGAAAAAATTCTTAGATCATTTTAAAGGCATATTCCTCAAATAATTTAGGACAATTCTTCCTCCCAAGTCTCACAAGAAATTCAATGGAACACATTGAAGGCAGTGCTCCGTGGAGAGATACTGTCATATTCATCCTACAAACAAAAAAATCCAAGCAAGATTAAATTACTTAACAGATTTACTATTCTCCTATTAAATGTTATATAGAGAGGGTGATAGGGTACTGCAGAGGTGCATAAAAGCTGAAACAAGATATCCAGAAATTAATGGACTATAAGACACTACAAAGCCTGAGTTATTTACGCCAATACAATTACGAGGGAGTCGCCCGTGGAGCCAGAGCGGTGGCTTGGAAATTGAGGGCAAATAAAAGGGCCTCAACAATTCTAAAAATCAGATCAACGACTTCAGATATCTTGTCTTACAAAGAAGAATCGATAAAACAGGTGTTTCAAAAAATTTTTGAATCCCTTTATTCTGCTCCTCTTCCCCCCCTCAGAATCAGGAAGAAGATATAGCCACCTCATTTACAAATCTTAATTTGCTCACCTTAACGGAATCCCAAAAACACATTTTAAATCAACCAATTACAGCCAAAGAGATTCTTTTACAAATTAAACAGTTAAAACCCTTAAAGTGCCCAGGACCAGATGGTTTTGGCTCAGAATGGTACAAGGCCTTTATCCCTCGGCTTCTCCCTAGTTTTCTCCCTGCCTGCAAGGAAGTAGGGGAGGGGGAAGTTCCCCAACCCTCTTGGAATTATGCGGTTTTGTCCTCTTTGCTTAAAAACTCATTCCCTCCTGGTGGATATTTTGGGTCCATTCCAGCAATGGATGGTTCCGACGCCATATGGCGTCTATGGGAATGAATGAGTTAAACCCGACAAGGACCTCTCTACCATCCTCATATTGCCCTATTTCAATATTAAATGCGGACTATAAAATATTTATGGCAATTTGGGCAAGGAGATTAGAACCCATTCTTATGACTTTAATCCATCAAGATCAATCAGGTTTCATTAAACAAAGAAATACCTTTGATAACTTGTGCCTCTTAATGCTTCTACTAGAATATATTCACACTCAAAGGACCCCATCCATCATTGTCAGCCTAGATGCTGACAAAGCTTTTGACAAATTTGAGTGGAAATATTTACGGGCCACCTTATCTAAATTTTCATTTCAAGAGCCCTTTATTACATGTATTAAAAATATTTATGCTCAGCCAAGTGCCTATGTCAGAGTTAACGGTGCCCTGATCCAACCAATCCAAATGCAAAGAGGCACAAGACAGGGATGCCCGTTGTCCTCTCTATTATTCGCATTATACATTGAACCATTAGCTGAAATTATGAGACAATATGAAAATAGAGGGAATTCCAGTGGGTCAGAGGGAATACAAGCTAGCATTGTTCACTGACGATATTTTGATAACTGCTCTTTCTCCTGAAACATCTCTTCCAGCTCTATGGCAAACACTGTAAAATTTCAGCAACATTTCGGGTCTTCAGTTAAATATAGCTAAAACAGATTTATTTCCTTTATTTTTTACTCCATCCCAAAGTTTCAAAAATAAATATCCAATTAAATGGTATAAAACTAAATTCCAATATCTGGGTGTGACAATCCCTAAAAACGTAAAATTATTAGAATTATTAAACTATGAATCCTTGTCTAATCAAATCCAAAAAGATTTGACTATATGGTCCCGGCTACCATTATTTTTTCAAAGAATAGAGACTATTCGCATGATTATCCTTCCAAAATTACTGTAGTTATTTCAAAACATCCCCACCTTTCCCTCAAATTTTTATTTTAAATCATGGGATAAGCTAATTTCTAATTTTATATGGAATGGCCAGAAACCTAGAATCGGAATGTCACTTCTTCAGCTTCCTCTCTCTGAGGGAGGGGCTAACTTACCAAATTTAAAGTTCTATTCAATGGCTTCTTGTTGCAGAGTTCTGTCTCTGTGGCTCTCTCCAACCTACCATTCTCCCTGGAAAGATCTAGAATTTGCAATAAATGACCTGTATGACATAATCAGGGTTACATTGGTCTCGGCAAATAGGTCACTTCCTCTCCGAGATTTCACTCCATTTATGGCTCAGATATTAACGATGTGGTACAGATTACAACAGTAAAAAGCATTTACAGAATTTTTTTTTTCTCTATACTCTAATCTCGGAGGATGACAGATTTTTCCCAGCAAACCGAGATCATACCTTCTCCAGATAGAGACACTTGGGGTTACAATTTTTTAAACAATGTCTTTCTCCCTTTGGAATTATTCCATTTGAATCACTTCAAACTAAATTTGATTTATCCAACAATGATGTGTTTAGATATAATCAGGTAAGGCACTACCAACTGCGCCAAAGAGACAAATATCCGATTACCAGAACCACCACTATTGGCCTGGATATATATAGAGGACAATATTAACGGATGCTTATGGCCACATAAGGTGGGCTACTTCTATAAAATTTTGAGAGGGATTGGGAGATTCTTCGATCTCTATCACGGACAGCTGGAATAGGGACCTTGAATTGGAGATACAGGAACAAGATTGGCTTCACTCCTCTGTGCAAGCATATAAAGTTATGCATGCCACTAGATGGCACAAATTTGCATGGAAGTGCAGGAATCGTTTTTTCTGTGCTCCCGCACTACTAACTAAATATCTTCCAATATCATACAGGGCTTGCTGGAGAAAATGCACTTGTAAGATTGCAGATCTTGGTCACATTTTTTGGTCCTGTCCTTTATTGATGCCATTTTGGTGTTTTATTCAACAAGAAATTTCAGATTGTATAAGTGAACCAATTGAATTCACAGCAGAATCTGTGATGCTCTCTATATATCCCAGACAGAACCCAAGGTGGCATCAAACTCTTCTACCAATATTTATTTTAGCAGCCAAAAAGGCAATAATTCGACATTGGCATTCTTCGGTGGTTCCAGCTGTCATGAATGGAGGGGACTAGTCGCTGATATTTATTATATGGAGTCACTGACTGCTGAAATCCACAATAAACAAACACAACTTGAACAGCAGTGGAGACATTGGATAATATATTATTACAAATATGACCCCGATTTTGCTCCTTAACCATGTCCTTTGACCATGGGATGGTGTTGAGGGGTGAAGGGAAAGGAGATTTTACTAAACAAAGGGGAGTGTAGGCCAAACTCATTAACTGGGCAATGACTTCAACCTTACAAACTAGGGAAGCACTAAGTCACTAATTAATTTAGAGGCATGGACCTTAGGATGAGGCATCTACGATGATAAAGATATAACGAAGTATTCCTTTTTCCTTCTCTGATTTGTATGTGAAACAGTCAGTTTTGGAAACTTATAATCGTTGGTTTTATGCCTATGTTAATTATTTATGTATGTGTCACCTCATATTAATAAAAATAAAATAAAAAAAAAAAAAAACATTCTCAAGATAACAAAATCCAGTTTTAAATCAACAACCTTAGTGAGATTCATCATATAAACTTTGTTAATTGCCATGGTACATTTTCCATACTGATTATATCATCCTATACCAGCCACCAAGTCAATGTGCTTGTAAAAAACATTGCCTTACTTTTTAACTATGTAATCCAGGAAAAGCTATAGCCAGTCTTGTTGTCCAAGTCTTCTTTCACTCACTTAAGAAAGGTAAAACCCATTAATATCTTCATATTTATCTTAATTATAAAATAATTAATCTAGCTATTTTCATTAGTTTCTTTTACCTGTCTCATTCCGAACAAAATACTATGTTTCATTCTATTTAGTGAAAATGTATTTCTTCATGCTGTATGTTTCTCATGTAGGCCCAAAATACTGCAAAAGTAAACATTAGGGGCCGGATATTCAAACTGCGCCCAAAATGTGCGCAATAGCAGGAGCAAGCACAAGTCCATTGCGCACATTCGCAATAGACACGATATTCAAATATGGAGCAAGGCAAATTGCGCAACCAGCCAACTTCTGAATATCGCACAACCTGCGCCATAGCGCAACCAGGAAGGGGAAGCTGAGCAGATACGATGCGCTATAGCGCAACAAGGCCAGCCCAGCTGAGCAGTCCAGAGGCGCCATAGCGCAAGCAGGGAGCCCCCCAGCAGCAGAGCAATGGAACTGCACAACCAGGGAGGTAGGCAGGGGCCCACCACCCATGCCACAAATGGGCACAGGAACACACTGCAGAACTAACAATGCACCCCCACACCCCAAGCACAGCATAAGTGGGGGAGGGACGGAATATCTACCGGCCCATGGGGACAAGCCAACAAAGCACAGCCGGGCCACGTTGCCCATGCACACCCACTGGCAAGCTGAGACTGCCACACAAAGGGGGCAGACCACCCCAGTGCACATCAGCTCCCCCTTGTGCACACCCTGCACTGTGACCCCAAGACACCACCCATGAGCAGTGACCGTCACTGCAGGAATCCCCATGCATCCCCCCCGTCACACTGCAACCTCGTGTACCACAGAACCATAAAAGTCAGATCCACCATGAGCACCCAGCAGTGGGTGGCAGCACACGGCAAGACCGACTGAAAGTCACTCCCACACCAGAGACACCTCCCCAAGTGCACACACACACATACCAATACCACCCCACATGACAATACCACCCCAGATGCCATGCACACCACTGCAACTGAGCATCTATAGCCAGCTGCAAATCAGAAACCACCACAGTATTCATATCAAAATATATATTTCTAAGTAATATAACAACAATAACAATAGGAACAACCATAACTATATACAAATATACAATACAGCGGTGGGGGTACGGGTACAAGGTAGGGGTGGGTAAGGGGCAGGGGTGAACAACTGGGAGAGGGAAGGCAGGGTGTGAGGGATGGGTAAAGGGGGCAGGTGATGGGCAGCTACTGCCTGCCAGCCTGCTCTCCATCCGCCTGGTGCTGGTCCCAGGGCCTCCTGCGCCTGACGCTATGGTGTTGCAGGTCCCACAAGATGGCGAGGGAATCCATGGCCACCTGTATGAGCTGCTGAACTGATCTCAATTCGCCGCAGGATCCGGACACCTAGGACAAGGGATCAGAGTCAACGGCTGTGACTGTCCATATCCCTGAAGCCCACACATCATGCATGGCATATAGCCAAGTGCCCCACTCCTGTGAGCACCCACCCACAGTGACCGTGCACAAGACATGCCCAACCAGGCAGCAACAGCCATGTGTGCCCCTGCACACACACCCCACCCATGCCCAGCACAGCACAACCAAGGCTGTACAGTGACATGGCTACGCGGTGGGAAGGCAGTGCCACAGCCATGTGCCCAGTGCATGCATGAACCACCATTGACGCACTCCCAGACATGCAGTGCCACTGGACAGTGCTGACTGTCACATGTCACGTGCATGGCAGTGTTGTCCATGGATGGTGGCCATGCCCTGCCCCCCCCACACAGCATGCAATAGCATTCATGATGTCATGTCACTCACGCTCATCGTGCTGCTGCTGCTGTCATGGTTCGTCACCACCAACACCATGCACAGCCACTGCTGCCACCTCTTGCTGCACCTCAGCCCGGGCCCTCCTCCGCTCCGCCACGCCTGTGGGAAACAAAAGGTGAGAAACACATCAGTAAAATCCCAAAGCAGACATCCCCCTGCCCCAATGAGTGTGCCCGCCCACCCAGCCAGACCCATACATCACATATCCTGTAAACACCACCACAGCCAACCATAGACCAACCCTCCCCCATGTGCTGGACACAATAGATAGTGTTACCCATACGGACCATACAGGTGCATAGACGGCTCACCCACCTGGCTGAGGCACCACACCCCTCCTGGCACGTGACTGAAGATGTGCCAATAGTGCCGGCTCCCTCCTCCGCAGGTCCCCGTAGCAGTGCCTGCACTGCTCTGCGGACCTCCGCCGGCCAGTGACCTCCTCAAGGGCAGTGCCCACCTGCTGCCACACATGGGTTCTGGCCATGTTGAGGGGTTCATCCCCAAATAGTGGGCCATGGTGAGGCTCCACTATGGCCACCAGGTTTGTGAGTTCGAGTGAACTCCACTGGGGGGCTCTCCTGCGTGCCATCCCTGCATGTATAGTAGGCAATATGGCGCTCCGCAGCGCGGCAACCCCATGTGGAATTGTTGCGCAATACAACTCCGCTATTCCCCTATCGTGCTGCTGGTATGGCGCCGCTTAGTCCCCTATCGCCATTGTTACCGAACAGCGCGACAGCAGCAGACATGCCATATGTACAGCGCCAAGGGGGCAAAGGTTGGGCACAGGGTCATGGGTCTCTGGCGCAAGGCCACGCACAGCGCCATCGGACGTCTATGTGTCCAGTGCGATTGGTCGCCTGTGTGCCATTGCCACAGTGGACTATTGCGCAGTTGTGCCACAGCGCCATGTAGTGACCGTCACTGTAGCGCCATTGGCACAATGGTGGCCGTGTCCTGAATTGCCTATCGCGCACAGCACATCATCGGCACAGCAGATGCCTGCGTAAGCTACCTGGGCATGAGCAGTGTGGTGTACTATGCAGTCACAGAACTGCGCCATTGGCTCAGCCGGTTCAACCGTATTGCGCAAAGCGCAGCAGCGCGATAGTCAGCCATCATATGCAAATCATCCGATCAGCCATTCCATGGCGCAGCAGCTCGATTTGCATCTCATTAAAGTTGCTCCAGTCCTAATTTGCATGCATTGCACTATAAATATGCGACATTGTTCTGCAGTGGCCATATTCGGTTACTGCAGTTGATAGGTGAGTTGCATGCATTGTGTTGTTCTGGACCATGGCCTCAGAGAATTGCTGTGTACTGCACAGTCACAGGTGACCACTCTCACCCATACAGGCTGTGAAATGACTGAGCAAGGACTGGGTGAGGAGGATGATGGTGGGCGGAAGAGGAGGCCCAACTTCACGAAGGCTGAGACAGAGGCACTGTTCGAGGCCTACCTGGATGAGGAGCCACTTCTCAGTGGACGGCGGGGCACCCCTCAGGCCCGTGCTGCTGCATGGGAGGGAGTGGCACGTGCCGTCAACCTGCACGGCAGCCACCAGCGCTCTGTGCAGGAGTGTAAAAAGAAGATGGGGACCGACAGGAGGAGGGTGAAGGAGAAGGTTGCAGCCATCAGGGCGGCATGTGCTGCAACAGGCGGGGGACAGCCGGAGGTGGTGCAGCCGACTCCGGCAGAGGACATGCTCGCTGCAAGCATGCAGTGCAGTGCCATTGAGGGTGTTCCTGGAGGTGGCTTCCAGACAGGTGGTAGCCCATCACTCCATGGTATGTCATGGTCAGGGGGGCGGAAGATAGTTCACATGCACTAACGTGGCCTTCCTTTCTGTTACAGATCCTGTGCGTCTGCAGGGGTCAGCAGTGGAGGGCCTGACCACTGCGGACAGCCATCCAGAGTTGGAGGAGGGACCATCCACCTCCGCAGATTGCCGGCGTGCACTGCGCCAGTGTGCATGCCTGGCTACCTTCACTGATGTTGAGACAGGTGTGGGGAGTGCCCTTCCTGTGTCTCAGTGGTCTGGCATGCAAGCATGCCAGCATGCTGTGGCTGTGGCACAGACCTGCACCACTGATGATGCACCGACCACTATGGGCATCGACATGTGTGTGTCACAGAATGGACACACAGCAGGACGGCTCACGCCCATGGACCTAGCTGGTTCTGACGTGTGTGCCAGCATGTCAGCACAGTCCCAGGCTGTGCCTGGCAGCACTGGTGGCTGTGCAGGTCACTGGCACTGTTGCGGCCACAGCAGTGGAACCACTGATCCCATAGGCACAGCAGGCGGAGGGGCAGCAGCAGCAGTCACCCACCGGGACTGGGGGTACAGGGCTCAGCGGTGATGTAGGTGCACCACCTGTGGACATGCTCATATCTGGTCCTGGTGAGCAGCGCCCACCCTCAAGGGGTGCTGTACATCAGGTCCTTCCATACCCTGAGGGACAGGTTGCCAATGTGGCAGACTACCTCTTTGATGAGCACACCCGCCTGCTGCAGGCATCAGTACAGCAGCAGATGCGGGTTGCAACATCCATGGAGGCACTGTGTGTGGCTCTGCAGTGGCACAGCAGGGACACCAAGAGGATCCTGTCCCGGATTGACCATTTGTGGGTGGACGTTACTGCTGCCATCGACAGGCTGACACAGGCAGTGGTCGGTGTCGTGGCCACATTGGGCACACAGTCAGGTGCCCCGTGCCACTCACACCATGCAGTACGCTATCCACTCCCCGTTCCCAGCATCATGTGACACCCACCCTGTCGATGCCAGGTTCAGCTGTGGGCATCCAGAGCACCCCTGGTGCAGGTATGTTTGGTATGCTGCAGACCCCTGTGAGGGCAAGGTCTCGTTCGCGCAGTGGGACCCCTGGTGGTCCATCAGTGCCACCCCATGTGGCCCGTGCTCAGCCTGCCAGTGCTGCTGGGTCTCGGCAGGGCCGCCCACGCATCCGAGGTGGCCGTGGCACTGTGCCGCATGACTGAGCTGTCTCCCAGTGTGGGCCCTGTCTGGTGCTGCCCTGTGTGCAATGTGTGTTTCGGTGGGCAGTGCACCAGTGGGTGCCCTGCCCTACACAGACACACGGACCACCTGCACACCCTCCCGACTACTGTCCACAGGTGCGTGTGCATGATGATGCCTGCATTGCGCTGTACACCAAAGTGCAAAGGTGCCCAGCATCTGACACATGTACATGGACAGTAAAGGTGGTGGTGGTGGCCTGTGGACGTGTGTGTTTTTAGTGTCTGTGTTACTGCTCTGTTGTGCACCTGACCCCCTGTGTACTTTGTGCCTGTTTTGTGTGTGTGTCCATGTGGCATGTTACTGTTCACTCCTCCCTGGTTGTATGTGTGTGCTTCTGTGCCCTGCTACTTCCCTTGCCGTCATGCACCCCTGGTGTGTTTCCCTGTGTGTATGTGGGTTGTGCCCTAACCACTGTTGGTTGCACATGGCCGCATGACTTACCTGTGTTGGGTGAAGTGCTCCTCTGTGATGGTGTCCCGGTGCAGCTGGGCCAGCCGGATCAGTTGGGGGTCACACCGTCCAAGGGGGGGGCTGCTCATCCCCATCACCGGTGTCTTCATCGCTGTCCCCCTCCTCGACCTGTATGGCTATCCCACAGTCTTTGGCCATGTTGCGCAGGATACAACAAGCCAGGAATATCCCATAGGCCTTTGAGGGGCTATACTGTAGGGCACCACCGGAGGTGTCTAGGCATCGGAAGTGTGCCTTCAGCATCCCAAACACCCGCTCAATGATGTTGCGTGTGGCGGCATATGCCTCATTGAAGCGTTGCTGCGATGGGGTTGTGGGCCATCGGTAGGGTGTGAGCAGCCAGGGACGGAGTGGGTATCCACTGTCACCTGTGTGGAGATAGTGGAGGTTAGTGTCTTGTTCAGGCTCATATTGCCCCTAACCCTGTGTGCCACACCCATGGCACCTGTGGCTTACCCAACCTTGCCCCCGATTTGCCAATCCTACATGCATGCTCACCCACTAGATGTCCTGTGGGGATGTCCCACTCTCAAATTGATGGCACAGTGCTGATTGATACCATATGAATGAATGTGCTCCGCCGAGGTCGTGGCACAGACATTGATGATCGCCCACTGGCATCCACACCACCTGGCAGTTGACACTGGAAATCCCTTCTGATTCCGATAGGCAGCCCCATCAGGGCCAGGTGGGCGTCGCGAATGGCCACATGGATGCAGTCTATAACCTCATTGCGCCAGGCATACAGCACCCTGTGGGACTCCTTGTTATGTTTGCTGTACGCTCCACCGCGGTGCTGGGGAAATGGATGTACTCCGCAGCATGTGGCAGCAGTGCACTGAGGAACTGGGTGAGGATGCGTGACGTGGCCGACTGTGTTATGCCTGTGGTGTCCCCTGTTGGTCTCTGGAAGGTACCCGTGGCGAGCAAGCACGTGCAGGCTGTTACCTTTGTCTCCACTGACAGAGTGTGACTCCGTTGTGAGGGTGCCTGCACCACATCACTGCACAGCTCACAGAGCTACTTCAGTATTGCCTTGTTCAGGCGGTACCGGCCCACAATCTCTACATCTGAATAGAGCTCAAAGCTGATGCGGGCTCGGTACTGCCTGTTAGGAGCATACCGCCGACGGGCCCTTCCACGGCCACATCCCCCTGCAGCATGCCTTCTCACCCCCCCCCATTACAGCTTCCATGTGGAAGCTGGCACTGTCCATGTCCCTGGTTTGTGCTCCCCCCTGGCTGTTGTTGCTCTGTTACCCCCGCTGTCCTGACTGCTACCTCCACTGCACCGGGTACACCTACTGGCCTCTGCACTCTGTGGCCCCACACACCTTCCCTTGCCCCTCTTCTGTCCTGTGCTCTCCCTGGCCTGCACAGTTTGTCACTCTGGCCTTCTCCGTCTCCCTGCCTCATGTGGCTTCCCTGTAGAGTTCTTGCGCCTCTTCCTTGAGCCTTCTTATTTTGGCTCATTTCTGCTATGGCGCAACTTCTGCCTGATCCACTGTTGCGCATTGCGCAAGCCTTTGAATATCGCATTGCGCACTTTATGCATGGTTCCACCCCCTTCGGTTGCACATACCTTCATTAGCATTGCGCTGTTGCTCAGCATGTTTTCTGTGGCGCAACTGCCTCCTGCTGAATATCGTAGAATAGTGCAATTTCGGACTTGCATTGGCGCAACCCTATTGCGCATGGCGCAATCCTTTTGAATATCCCACCCTAGATCTTTAAATACAAAAGGTTGCTACTTCAATTAGTTATTCTTTACTTTCTCTATGGACTGCTCTTATACTAAAGTGCCAATCATTTTAAACACGGTCTCTTGCTTCTAACAGATCTCAGCTTCACTTAAATGTTCTTTACTTTCTCTATAAAGGGCTTCTGTAAGTTAACATAGTTAGTTTCTGACATAGTAGCTCCTGCTAAGTCCTACAGTTTAGGCATAAAAATAATTTTTTGCTTACTTAATTACCATAATTGAAAACAGTAACATTCTAGGTTTAGTAATAATGCAAAATGTGCTTTCAAAAGCATAAAATCTTTTCAGATAGACAGCTTACGTAAAGAAGTTCCCTGCTTCTAACATGCTTCTAACAAATCACAAACATCACTTAAGTGCTCTTTACTGACTCTATAATGTGCTTCTATAAGTTGACAAAAGTCTTTTCAAACTTAGTGACTCCTGTGGAATCTTATAATTTAGGAACAAATAGTAATCTTTTACTTGTTTAATTACCAAAACTAAAGTCAGTACCATTCTAATTTCACTAAGCATGATGCACTAAGTGCTTTCAAAAGCACAGAATCTTTGCAAACAGGAGACTTACTTGGAGAAGTTGACCACATGTTGCACCTTTCATGTCTGACTGGCAGCAACCATACCTCTGCACAGATTACCTCTTTATGTCCATGGGGAGGGTCATGTGATGACTGAGGTCATCAGTCTCCAACAGGTGGAGCTGTTGCCAAGTAACAAAATGACTCCCCTCCACGGACAAAGTTCGGCTGGGTCCTAAAGCCTGTAGTTACTTGAACACACAATTTTGTAACATTACAAAGATTTAATTCTAATTCATAGCTGGCTGATCTATTCAACTCTTTTTAAGAAAATAATTATACAGTTAACTTATTGTTAACATTAAAATAATAAAGTAAAGTAAATAAAATGTTTTTTATTTAAGTTAATGCTCCCTTATCCATGATGGTGTTTAGGCTTGCTGAATTGCAAGGTTTTTTACAAGCACATGAAATTGGTGGCTGGTGTAGGTGGATATAATCAGTATGGAAAATGTACCATGGCAATTAACAACAAAGTTTATATGATGAATCTCACTAAGGTTGTTGATTTAAAACTGGATTTTGTTATCTTGAGAATATTTGATGTTTTTGAAGTCGGTTTGGTGTATAGAAAAGAAGTGATCTGTAAATTATTTGAAACAGAAATTGTTTCTGAATATTGAATATAATATATTTATATATTTTTTATAGTTCCCCAGAAGAAACCTATTATCTAGGCGAAACGTTGAGAATGATGAATAAAAAAGAATTTTAAAAACCTGAAAGAACAAGGTGTGGAGCAACTTTCTTTGCCAGAGGTAGTCTATCTTATGTACTGACTTCATACGCAAAATAAGACACTCAAGGGGAAGTTTTCTTCTAATAGCACCATAGTGTCTCAGAAGACTGTGGTTCTCAGACTTAAATCAACCTAGCCCACTGAGCTCCATTCCATCTTCCAGTTTGGGAGGACCTTCTGTCCCAGTGCCCCATCTGGCATTCAAATCTTGAAGCGATGCAATTTGTGGCCTGGCTCAGAAGCAGGGATTCTCCAAGAAGGTGGTGGGCACTCTGATGACTACCAGAAAGATCTCCACTTCGGCAGCTTATGCATACGTGTGGACCACCTTTTCGGCTTGGGCCAGTGTGAGGAAAATCCAGCCTTCCAAATCCACAGTTCTGCAAATTCTGGACTTTCTACAGAAGGGAGGAGGGTCTGGCCTTGAGCACCATAAGAGGTCAGATGTCAGCCCTTGGAGCCTCTTTGCGTTTGCCATTAGGGACTAACTGGGAGGTTGTTCATTTTCTATGGGCTATCAGACAGTTTCAACCTCTGTTTCGTTCCCCTGTTCCCCCATGGGATCTGACTCTGGTTCTGAATGCTCTCTGTAAGAAGCCTTTCAAACCACTTTCTTCAGTGCCTTTGGATGTTCTATCCTACAAGGTATGTTTTCTAGTTGCTATGTGTTCAGTCAGGAGGACTGGTGAGTTCCAGGCTTTGTCTCATAAGGAACCCTACCTTATCGTGCATAAAGACAAGGTGGTACTTAGGACAGTTCTGCCCTTCATCCCTAAGGTTCCCATGGACTTTCATGTGAACCAGGAGATCTGTCTCCCGTCCTTCTGTCTGCAACCCTCTCACCCGAGAGAGAAGTCGTTGCAAAATTTGGATTTGCAATGGGTCATTAGGACATACCTCAAATGGACTGCTGAGTTACAAATGTCTGACAGGCTGTTTATACTTTGCGGAGCAGCCAAGAAGGATCAAAGAGTCTCCAAGGCTACCCTAGCTAGGTGGGCGAGGGCCTGTATTGCCAAGCTTTATGTCGTAGCAAGGAAGAAGCTCTCATTAAGGCTCATTCCACCATGGCTATGGCTTCCTCCTGGGCAGAGAGAGAGGGATGGCATCTGTTTTAGAACTCTGTAAGGCAGCTACATGGTTCTCCATCCACACTTTCACCAAGCACTACAGATTGGACATCCAAAACTCTGCAGATGTGGCCTTTTGTAGCAGTGTCTTGCAGGCAGCAGTTTCAAAGTGATTTCTCCCTGTCAGTAGTTGATGTATGGGGCAATATTCTCACCTTCCTGCTGTCTGGTCTGGGTATGGCTTCTTAGAACCCAGCTGTACTTACTACCCACTGACAATGTGGAGTGTTACAGAAACAAGACATTTCTCCTTACTTACTGAAATTTTCTTTTCTGTCAGCTCCAACATTGTCAATAGAAGCCACCTGGGGAGCCCTTCTCTCTTGGGAGACTACTGCTCAATATGCCAGCACGGGGCTGTCATACCTGTTGTAGTTTTCTCTCGTTGTGTGCCTGTCTGAACATCCCTCATAGTTTTTTATCTGTTGCACCTTAAAAAAAAAAAAAAAAAAAGAGGGAAGCAGTTTTTTCAATTTGAAATGTTTTGTTGCTATTGCCCACATTTATCAGGTGTGAATTTGGTGTTAACTAATAGTGCCTCCTTGCTGCAGGTGAGTGCCTACAACACATTCAGTTTTTTCTCTGGGCAGTAACTATGCCTTTTTATGTTGCTTGCATGCATGTGCAAGAAACATAGTGCCATCATCGGAAATTTCGGAGGTGTGTCACCTCCTCCTCCAATTCAGTCAGTGTGCTGGCAGGTGCAGCCCCTGTAAGCCAATGCATTTTGGAGCTGTCTATGACACGCTCCAAAATGCAGTGGTATACAGTTGAAAGAGGGAGCTACACTTCAGTGAGCACTGATAAGATATCGGCTGCTCAAGCGCGCCCCTCCAGACACGCATGAGCATCGCCACACCACACACACTGTATAGCCAGCGGGTTGCCCAATCCCGTCGGCTGAGCTGTGTCTCCCAGTAGTAGGTGCCACGCTGGAAGCCCACCCCAGCGTGGCAAGCAGTCCTTTGCCGATGGGGTGCCCAATCCCCCATTGGCTGAATGCCCCGTCCTTTTGCCATGCTGGGGGGCCCACCCCAGCGTGGCAACAAACTCCATGCCGACAGGGGTGCCCAATCCCCGTCCGGTGACACTCGCGTCCTATGCCTGCAGGGCCCCACCCAGCGTGGAAAGCGATCCCATGATGTCTTTTAAAAAAAACCTGCAAACCAGAAGCGGTCCCCTGACGCGTCTCCCACCCCCTCCCACAACCCGCACCCACAACCCGCACCCACCCTGCACTCCAGCCTCCCCACACCCCACCCCCATACTTACCTCCGGACTCCGGCGCGCGATCTTCAGTGGACCGGAACACGTCTGCACTCTTCAAAGCCGACTGCGAACTGAGGAAATGCTGGTAAGCTGTATAATGGGCTAGATAGAGGTTTCAACTTTGTTGCATATCTCAGGCATTTTTGGGAATTTTTGCGCAAATTTTCAACATGGGGTTTTGGGACCCCTTCTCATGAATGATGTCACATTCATGGGTTATTCAGGCCGAAGGGGTGATTTTTGCGCAGTGACTGCGAAATCACCCTTCGGGCCTGAACTAATGCCATGACAGTGACATCATTCATGACAAAGGTCTCAAAACCCCATGTTGAATGGTAAAAAATCCATGACTGTTTACGTGTGTTGCACAGTTCCTCGCAGGCTCGTAAGTTCGCGAAATTTCAATATTTTCACTCCAGATTTTCAACATTGCCATTTTACCACACCTTCTTATGAGTAGTACAGCTGTCATTTTTACATCTCACCCAAAATGTGTTTCTGCTCATGTAGCTTAGAATGGCGAATGGTGCTAAATCAACGTAATGGACAATTAAGAAAATCACAGTGACACTGTTCATGAGCAGAGGTCTTAAAATGGCTATGTTGAAAATTTGGTGAAAAATTCCTAAAATGACTGTTTAGCGTCGCGTTGTGCAGTTCCTATACGCTCGTAAGTTCGCTTCAATTTTTCAATATTTTCCTCAGATTTCCAACACTGCCATTTGCCGACACCTTCTTATAAATAGTGCAGCTGTAATTTTCACATCTCACCCAAAACGTGTTTCATCTCATGTGCAGCAACAATGGCTAGTCGGTGTGCTAAAATCAATGTATCGGGATAAAATTAAGAAAATCACAGTGACACTGTTCATGAGCAAAGGTCTTAAAATGACTATGTTGAAAATTTGGTGAAAAAATTCCTTCAGATGTTCTGCAATATTACTAATGAAGACATTGAACAGAACTGGCCCCAGGACTCGATCCCTGCAGCACCCTACTGGTCGCCTCCTCCCTAGACTGCATGCCATTTATACCACTCTCTGCCTCCTGTCTGTTAGCCAGTTTCTAACCCAGTTTACCACCCTTTCCCCATGTCCAGCCTACCCAGCTAGTTTATCAGCCTCCTATATGGGATGGTGTCAAAGGCTTTGCTGAAATCAAGGTAGCGTTGTCCACTGCCCCACCCTGATTCACTTCCTTTGTCACCCAGTCAAATAAATCAACCAGATTTATCTGACATGATGTCCCCACTGAATCCATGTTGTCTATGGTCCTGGTTCCGATGGCATCTAGATGCCCCACTATCCTTTCTTTAAGCAATGTCTCCATGATCTTCCCCACTACTGAGGTGAGGCTGAATGGCCTATTATTCCCTGCCTCCTCCCTGCTGCCGGACTTGTGTAGAGGGACCACATGTGCCCTCCTCCAATTCACTCATGTTGAATGACTCAGTGAACATGGCTGCCAGAGGTACTGCTATCTCCCTTCGCAGTTCTGTTAATATCCTTGGGCGTATGCCATCTGGTTCCATCGCTTTGTCTACCTTCAATTTAGTGAGCTCCTGCAGGACTCCTTTTGCCTTTGAATGGACTATTGTCCACCTCTTCACCCCCTTGGCAACTGCTGTACTGCTGTGGCCCTTGCCCCTCCCACTCTTCTGTGAATACTGAACGGAAAGACACAGTGGATGTCTTGAGAGGAAGGCATGAAACTGTCACTTCCAAATACCTAAACAGCACATACAAGCAAGCAACATTCGGCATTGACAAATGCTTGTTCAAGTTGTGTTTCATAGCCTGTTACAAGCTGTGACTCCAATGCCCTTCCTCACCCAGCTAGCAAGTTATTCCTAGCCTAGTGGATGCCACAAATTCATTCACCTTTCTTCAGCCAGATGACAAGGTAAGACACTCTTAATTGTACTCTACGCTGGTTTAAGTTGTATCTGTGTAGACAGTTAATTTGTATCTTGCATGTCAGGATGGCTGGAGTGCCGTTATTTCCACCATTCTATCTATTTTTAGAGGTGCTGCATGGACAATAGTGACTGGAGGGTCACCACTGTCTGGAATCCTCATGTGCCCAACATTCTAAGGCTGATTCAGCCTTTTGGATTGTGCCATTTCCCCTAGTAGGGGTGCGCATTACCCAGCTGTAATTACTACCCATTGACAGTGTTGGTGCCAAAAGAAAAGGAAATACAGTAAGTATGAAGAAATTTATTTTTTCTATTATGTTTTCTTGCAGAATGCTTAACCTTTCTTTCTCTCTCTCTCTCTCTCTCTCTCTCTCTCTACACACACACACACACATATTTACTTACTTTTTTTTTGCTTGCAGCTGGATAGGAAGGCAACTTTGAATAAGTATGTGCAAACGATTCAGCTTCCCCGGTCAGCTCATGATATAGAGCCGGGAGAAGTGTGCAATGTTGCTGGATGGGGTTACATCAATGACAACTCTGCACCTGATACAATGTATGAAGTCAATGTGACCATCGTGAGCAGGGATGACTGTAAAGGGAATTATTATGAAGAGGCCATAACAGACAAAATGATCTGCGCAGGAATCAGTATGGATAGAAAGGACTCCAGCGAGGTGCATAAAATTTTCTTCTCTGTAAGGCAGCACAAGAAGTCAGCACTGGTGAAAAGTAGTACATTGTACAGATTTCCGATTCATTGCTGCTTATGAAGTGGGGGGGGGGGGGCTTGATGGACCTAGAGTGCTAGATGACATTATTAGTAGTGTCACATTTATAAAATGTATAGTTCATATTCTGGATATCTGCAATGTCAGATGTATGCACAAATATTACAGTCCCCAACAGTGTGCATATACAGTAACAGGTATTGTTATATATGCACACATACAAATTTTAACAAACAAAAGCCCATTTTATAAGTGGGATAACACACTCCTGGGTGTGCAGTCATAAGGGAATAATGCACTTCTTAGGTGGTTGTGGCACTTGGCTATGCCTTGTGCCTAACAACCACCCAAGAAACAAATGCAGCATCATGCTCATTGCCTCATTTGTAGAATGCAGAGTGAGCCAGAGGTGGGTTTCAAACCTGGACCATCCCGTTTGACAGTTCTATGCACCATCTTCTAGGCATCATTGTATAACCATTTATTATAGTGTCTCTACACCGACTGTATTCACTCACGGTATCACTGAACAAAAATGCATTTACTCACAGTATCTCTGTGCACATTTACTCACAGTATGTCTGCACAGAGCACATTTACTCACAGTATGTCTGCACAGAGTATATTTACTCAACCACACTTTAACCACACAAGAAGTGTGTAAATCCTGCTACTACACATGCTCTGAAGTGCATTATTGCATCTATAAAATGAATCTGTTATTAAAAATTCAAATAAAAATGAATTGGGTACAAAGAAAGTAAACATTTGATTATCAGTATCTTTACTGGTTGTCTATTGCAGGATTTACACATTGTCATGTGACATGTTTTGACCAATGAGGTTACATGATTTTTAAGACTCATTTTATAATTTGTGATTTACCTGCTGCTCTGTTAGAGATATGTGTGTGGTGGTTGCGAGTGTGTAGTGGGGAGTGGGAGCTTGAGAGTGTGTGTGTGTGTGTGTGTGTGTGTGTGTGTGTGTGTGTGTATGTGTGTACATGTCCCAACAGCAGCGTCTTGCATTAGCTGTTGTGTTATTTTACTGTACTATTACTGTGATGTGAGTGTGGGATTATTATACCAAATTATAAATCACTGCTGCTATTTCAGCCAATCAGTACCCAGAGCCACTGTACCTGTTATTCTGAGTACAGTGTGCTCTCATGAGTGTGCGCTAGGAGGGAACGTTCCACTTTGGCCCCAGGGGGAGGATGGCATAATAAAATAAAATTATACTCCAAACTTACTAAAACTCACTTCAGCTAAATTTAAGTGATTTACAATAAGACAACAGGGCCCCCCAATGGGTGTCTCTTATGATATAAGAGACTTCTTTTGTGAGGTTTGGCCAGACAGAACCATTGAGCTTCACTTAGTGGTCCTCATGCCCAAACCTCACACTTGGAGTCTGTTATACTATAAGAGACATCCCTCGGAGGTCCCATTAATGTACATGCCAGTCTATTTTCAGCCTGAAGCTCCGCTTTTTACCAACCTCAGGCAGCTGAGCAACTCATATCTGCAGCAGATAGCCACTTATAATTGTAAGTTTAAGCCTAGAATCATGTCTTTTCAGTTGTGCACGTATACTGTTTGCTAAATCCCAGTAGCCAGCAACTCAAATTTGCAGCAGAAAGCCATTTATAATTTGCAACCTCAAGCCTGGAATCCTGCCTTTTCGGTTGTGCATGTAAATTTTTTGTTAAATCCCAGTAGCCAGATGTAATCATTTGCTGCAGCTTAGCTGTATGCCCGAACGTAATGCTAACTATATAAGTTGCCTAATTGTACTGAATTAACAAGCTTAGCAGGGCACCTTCGAAACAGCACTACTACTCCTCTGTAACCTCACTTTGCTATCGGAACCCCCTTCCCCTTTGTTCTTGTACCCCACCTATTGCATACCTGTACTTAAGTTCTTCTCCTGTTTTCCCATAGACTGCAGCTGGCTCTCCGTGAGCAACCAGGGTCGCGAGGGTGGGTGACCAAGCAGCCACCCCCCCAGCCTGAAGGTGCAAATTTTTAAAAAGGAACGGGTTCCAGCATTTCAAACCAGCTCAGTGCAGACAGCTGAGTGAAGACCCCGCCAACGCTCTGTGTCGGCTGCCCCACCGCCCCACCACCACCAACCTTGGTCAACCCTGATATTTATAGCTACAATCATGTGACAATAAAAACCTATCAGGCAAGTTTTTCACCCGCAGATTATCTGGTCTGGACTCAAGTGGCCACTAAACATAAAACCCCAGCTCTGACAGTCATGTCCCCCATCCATACAGAACTCATTCCCTCTACTGGCTTCTACCTCTCACTACAACTTTCTTTACTACTTTCTTTCTTACTCAGCCCCACTCTTGAAATGTGGAGCAATAATGCAGATGTTTTTACCATGCCACCTGCTCCTTTCAACTATCCTCTTCTCACCCTCCTCGCCCACTCTCCCTCACCCTCCTCTCTGTGGCCACTCCCCCTCTCCAAAGAACTCTCCACCTCCTCTCCCCAAGTACCACCCCCTTCTAGCCCCTCATGCCCCACCCCAATGCTTACTCTTCTCTTCTCCCCTCTCCCTTTCTCCCCGACATCCCTCCCCCTCATCCACACTTTCCAACCTCTCCCCTCCACCACCCCTCTCTTCTCCACTCCCACTTTCTTAACCTGGAAGCTGCATACCAATGCCTACACCTCCATGTGCCTCCAAGTGCTGTTCTGGCATGTCCAAACTTACCCTGCTACTCACATACTCCATCCTCCTCTTACTTCTTGCTGGTGACATACCTCCGAACTCCAGTCCTTTTGTGTCCAGGAACACCTCCACCTCATCCCCCACCTCTGCTGGACTGCCACCCTGCCCCACCCCTAACTCACTCCCCAAGGGACTCTGCATTTTTCCCCTTAATGCCAACAGCCTCCTCCCTAAAATGGATGCCCTAACTGTATGGGTCACCCAATACCACCCAGACATACTCTGCATCACAGAATTTTGGCTATCCACCAAAATCCCTAACTCCTCTTTCACCATTCCTGACTACAATTTATTCCATCACAACCAAGGCAAATGAGGCAGGGGTGTGGCACTGTACGTTAGGCAAGCCCTCTTGTGCTCCATCATTTTTAACAAATCTTGCCCTTCTTCCCACGAATCAATTGTGGTGCACCTATCCTTCTAATCCTCCTCCCTCTATATTGGGGCCCTAAATGCCCCCCCAAAGACTTCACCCGATTCCATCAAGGCCATAACTTCTATCCACAACAAAACGTCTAACAGTGAACTTGTGCTACTAGGGGATTTCAACCTTGACTGTCTCTCCCCCTCCGCCAAAGCCACCACCCTAAAGATCAAAGCCCTAAATTTATCCCAGCTAATCCATGAACCTACACACCTGAATCATCGGTCCCTAAACCACACCCTCCTGGACTGGATCTTATCCTCCCATCCCCACCGTATCTCTGCCTCAGGCATATACTCCGATGCCCTCAGTGACCACTGTGTCACCTATTGCGTCTGCAAAATCCGCTCACCACTTTCCCAGCCCAAATTTATTTGCTTTTGATCACTTTACCACCTAAATGTCACTGCCTTGCTGTAAGACCTTGCAAATGCAGACTGGCTACCAGTCCTCTCCTCATCCGATGTTGACATGGCCCTATCTCAGTTCTGCAGTACCTTCCAGAGTATCTGGGACACACGTGCCCCTAAGAAAAGCAAGGGTTAAATGCCACCACCACCCCTGCATCACAGCCAATCTCGTCGCCTTGTATCGCACCAGAGACAAAGCTTGAAGACTCTACAAATCCACCCACACAGCACGTGATCTCCAGTCATATAAACACCTTAGAAATAAATGCACTAAAGCCACCTGGCAATTAAAATCTTCCTACTTTAAAGCACAATTCACTCAAAACCAAAATCCACATGCTTTTTCTGGAAGCTGATCAACTCCTTTCTTGACCCCCCCTCCATGAAACAGGCATGCCCGTCCCTCAAATTAGATGACAATACTTTCTCGGATCCCACCGCTATGGCAGACCTCTTCAACAAGTTCTTCATCGCCTGTGCCATCCCCGACTCCCCCTACCCCTACTCGGCTGAACCTTCCTACCCCGTCGCTGGTTTAGTCTTTTCTCCCATCACAACCCTTGAAGTATACCATGCTCTCTCCTCGCTCAACTCATCCAAATCTAGCCCTGACAGTATCCACCCTAAAATGCTCCGCATCGCTGCATCAGCAATTGTTGCCCCATCTCACATACTGAACCTCTCTCTATCCACTGCCATTGTACCTAAAGCCTGCAAATCAGCCAAAATCATTCCTCTGCACAAAGGCGGTGACCCTTCCCAACCAGGAAACTATAGGCCCATATCACTTCTCCCCTCCTTAGCCGAAGTCCAGGAACCCCTTATACTGTCCAGACTGTCAGACTTTCCTACTGTAAACAACTTACTCACACCAGTCCAGTCAGAATTCCAAAAACACCACTCCACTGTCACCACCATTCTAAGTGTAACTGACTCTATAGACTCCGCCATAGACAATAGCCAAATCACAGCTGTCATATTCATAGATCTGGCAAAAGCGTTTGACTCAGTATCCCACCTGCTGCTACTCCATAAACTCCACGCTTTCGGCATCGGCCCACCAGCTATCACCTGGCTCTACTCATACCTCCATAATAGACAACAATCAATTCAAATAAGCGATACTCTCTCCTCGCCCAATCGTAGTTGGCATTCCCCAAGGATATATTCTTGGCCCCATCCTCTTCTCTCTCTCTTCATAAATGACCTTCCCTCCTCCTGCCTCTCCTCCAATGTACATCTTTACGCAGATGATACTGTCATCATTGCCTCAGGCCCCTCCCATGACAGTGTCCTCCCCATTCTTCAAAATGACTTCAATAGAGTCTAGTCCTGGCTCCTCGAGAACCGACTCATTCTTAATGCAAAAAAAACAGTCACCATGGTTTTTGGCTCCAAACAGAAGCTGGCTATCTTCCCAGCCCCCCCCCAGGGCTCTCCACCTTGGATGGCTCACCTCTGGAGTGACATTCAGCCTTCAAATACCTGGGAGTATGGCTGGACAGCCACCCCAACTTCTCCACTCATGTCGAGGCAATCTGCACTAAACTCCGGCCTAAACTCACAATCCTCTATCGCCACAAATCTTGCTTACTGATCCCCACCCGCTGCAAGCTTGTATGGAAAACAATCTTAGCAGTTACAGACTAGCAGATGTAGTGTATGGAATGGCCCCATCATCCTCCCTCTCCAGACTTGACATCCTGCTTAACTCCTTCTATTGATTCACCAATGCCTCCCCCCACTCACCACTGCCTGCCCTACACTCCACTCTCCCTCACTCCACTCTCCCACTGGCATACCATCCACAACACCTCCCTCTTAGCTAAATTCTGGTTTGATTCCCTCCCCCCATACCTCACTTCCCGGCTCAACCCAACACCTCCCCAAACTATTCTCTTTACCAGAGGGACCCTCGCATCTTCCGCCTCCCCTGCCCTTGCCCTCTTTCTGGCCAAGTTGCCTTCTCCTACTGCCTCCCCCTTCTCTGGAATTCACTGCCCTCCAACCTTCACCAGGCCCCTTCTAGGTCTGCATTTACCCAGCTCCTCAGGTTCCTACCCAATCCGCACTGTCCTAAGTGCTCAAATGGTCCCAGTGCACTACAGAGGCACCACACAGTCCTTTCTAACTCACCATAGACACCAACCCTAGGTAGACCTCACTTCATCCCTCTCACACTCCACACTGACCAAATATTACATCTTCAATAATGTACTGACTATTTAAGATGATTGTGATGACTGTCTGTATCTCATGTTTCTTTTGTTACTCCCTGTACAAACTGTACCCGGGTCGCACCTGGAAACGAGCCTCGGCTCAGTGTGCCTTTCCCGGTCATCACATTTTAAATAAATAAATAATACAGGCAAATTACAATACAATACTTTATTTTGTAGTTAATTTGTTGAAACTTTTCATGTATAACAGAATACATATACATGTAGTATAACAATACAGATGTAACCCCTAGGTGGTGCTATCCCAAGAGCTACTATCCCTGCCTGCTTGGCTAGTAACAGGTTAAGGTGCCTGGGTAATGAAACGGGTGCCTTCACCCAGAGGTCAGAGTTGTTAGTGGTCAAGCTAACCCGGGCACAGCCCTCCTGGACACTGTAACCCCCCCTTTCCCTTCTTGTGGCCTGAACAATATACAATAATTACTTTCACAATGACCCTTATTCACCAGGCAATTACGCACACTGTTTGCACTTACCACCAGGGCTGGTTCCTCTAGCTTGACCCTGGGGACCCCCTGTAAAATAAGGTTAAGCACAGCAAATAGTAACAGTACAGTACTTTTGGCACAAACTGGAACCACAGTCAGGTTAAATGCAAACAAAGTTAAATCTGATTTATTCAGGGGACTTAAACAAGGGAGGGACGTAATCAGGTTGATTTGCTTAAAAGCTATACTAATCAGACAGTTATGCATGCAGTTCAGAGTCCCTACACAGTCACACACTCTGGGTACCCAGGTAGGAAAATGGTGGACTAGCCAGGAACGTTGCAGTTGGTTGGGGCCCTGTGATGAAAAAAAGCAACATGCACAACACACACTATTTGTAATCCGGAGACGGAGGGCTCAGTTCATGAAAGAAAAGGCAACAAGACAATCAGATGACAACACTTTTAGATTTAGCTGTTGTTGCAGGGAGCTACCCTGATGTTTACTCACGATACCCAATACTGGACACAGGCAGGATGAAATTGAGACAGCAGGTTGTTGAACTGGAGTGCCAGGAGAAGCAGAGCCCACATGAATCACCGAGGTGCCGTTCCTGTTCAAGGCATTGAGCAGAGGGCCAATCCCCAGGCCGGTCTCTCGTCGATAACTTTCTCTGCTTAGCAAGTATTCTGGCTGGGCCAGTGTAGCAGGGCCCAGGCAAATGGAAATGGATACAGATTCAGTCCGTGGAGCTGGATACAGCCTCCAGCAAGCAAAAACACAGTTCAGACACACAGTGGGGAACCAAATCATGACCCACTATAAGCACACAGCACATTCACATGTAAGGAAATTCCACTGTACAAGGCAAATGGCTCTCTGGTCGCAATTACAGAGTCTCTGCACAATCCGGGAGTTCAGAGGTAGCTGAAAATCCTGACAGGCTGAGCACATTCAGCAAATCTTCAGCCTTCTTCAGGTTAAAGCCTGGTCACAATTCAGTGGCTTAATTCGCTCTCCAAATTCAGATTCAGTCCGAAAAAAGCACATTCCCTCTCAGGAACAGCAGGCAGGCATGCAGTCCAAAATCAGGCCTTTCCACAGTTCTCATGCATGAATCCACTGTGGATTGCTACTCGAACTGTCTCAAGCTGTTACTTCTTCACTTCCCAACTCAGATCTAACTGAAACTGCAAGCAGTGTGAGACTTTCCCCAAGATCCAAAAGGTTCGGTTGGCAGATCTGTCTGTCATTCACAATGAGGGCTCCTCTTCCAGGTTATTTTAGGTGCCAAAACCCCAAAACTACAATTCCTACAAGTTTTGGCTCCACCAAGCTCCTGTATGCAGGCTCCATTTTAGAGTCCCAAATGTACTGATTGACCCATTTCAGCAGTCCAGGACCAAGATGATGTAAACAAATAGAACTGTCCAAGCTGCAAAGAAGGCAGGTTCGAACAAACTGCAATATTATTACTACTCTAACAAACGATCAGCAGACAAGTACATCCTCTAACAGAGCTCCCTCTCAGATTAATTATGACTGCAATCCAGGCAGCTCTTAAAGAGGTAGTACACAGAGGCTATACAGGCACTCTCTGGCAATACATTTAAACTGCTAAAATGCAGAACATCAGCCTGGCAGTGAGCATTTAGGCAAGCTCAAGGAAGACTTTTCAGGAACCCCAGTTTGTAGGGGGTTACACAGACATTTGTCCATACATGTGACCTACACAGCGTGCAACAGGAAAGCTAGGCAGAAAAAACAAATTAGCTTTGTTACAGCGTATCAGGTTGTGGTATCAAACTGGAAAGGAGAAGAGGAAATACCTGGCATTAAGGAATGACATTTTAATAAACAGATGCTGCCAGTTATATTGTACCTATAGAAACTGGCTATTGCTTAGGGCTAGTTCTTTACTCATAGAAGGAACAACACCTGACTAATGGGAAAGGGGTAGAACTAGGGCACTAAAGACTATAGCAACTTATTTACAGTCTTGCAAAAGCAAAGAAGGAAAATGCTTAAAATAGTTATTACTATCTATGCCCTTGCCTTTATGGGGTGTTAGTGCAGGGATATGTACCAGCCTCTATGTGACCCTAACAATTTATGGACTTGGGTGACATGGATACAGGAGATACAGTGCTTCAACTAACCCCAGTTGGTGGGATTGGGGTGGGAGGTAAGAGAGAGGATACTGCATCACTCAAAAGGCTTTGGAAAGGGGACCATGTTTTGTGGAACTTCTCTGGGGTACTGGAGGCAAATTGGGACAACTTCTCAAATTTAACAAGTTGAGAGAGATTGTTTACAAGTTTAGTCTAAGATGGAATGTCTTGAGTCCTCCAGAGATGAAGTAGGAGTTGTTTAGCTTCTGTACAAACAGCTTGCACCCACTTGCGCTCATCGGAAGCAGTGCCAGGTAGAACATGGGGGAGCCAGACATAGTGACCATTGGAGAAAGCTGAATGGCAACTGGTAGGGTAGTGTTGATAAGGTCAAAAACCTGATTCCAGTTGGCATGGAGTGGAGCACAGTACTATAATATATGCAAGTGGTTCCATCCTGATTGCCCACACCTCATTGGGAAGTAAATGTGCAGCACGCAGGGCATCAGGCATGTGGTACCATAAGAGCAGAACTTTGTTCTGTAGGAGCCCACTTTTGGTATTGCTAACAGTGGTGCAAGCCGCCCTTAGATATTGTTCCAATTCTTCTTGAGACATGGGATGATTTAGAAAGGCAGCCCAAGTATCCTTGTCCTTGAATGATTGGTCAGGGAAACTGGCTCTTCTTTGCTTCCACGCATGCATAAGAAACATTATGTGGCAGCTAAGGACAGAAACGGGTTGTGGAGATGCGGTACTGTAGTGGCTAATGCCGGTACTGCATTATTGGGCTTGGCAGTGCTCAACCATTGCAGGACCAGTGTTCTGAAGACACTGGTTCTGCAGAAGTGCCACCAACTTAAAATGATTTGGCCGCTGCAATCAGGGGCCACCTCGTCATTGCAGCATCAGCCATTCTGCTGCAATGAGAGAGCAACCCGTTACTGCAGGGCGATACCTTGCCTGGTGTAACATTACCAGGAACCTGGTGGCTGTATGCCGCCACCTCAGAGGTGCATGGAAAGCCAACAGGGGTGCCCAATCCCCCTGTGGGCATGCCCTCGACCCAGTTCATTTGCCGATGGGGAAGCCCACTCCCTGTTGGCATAATGCCCCCCCATTTCAGTTGTGTGTTGAGGGGGTGCCCAATCCCCCTCAGCATCATGCACCCCCACACATTTCCGTGCCAACGGAGGGCCCAATCCCTGTCGGCTTCATTCCCCCCCTTCCAGTTGCCGATGGGGAAGCCCACTCCCTGTCAGCACTATGTCCCCACCCCCAATTTCTGCTGTCTGCCAAACGGCACCCAATCTCCTTCGGCATCATGAACCCCTCAACCGTTTCTGTGCCAACAGGGGTCCCAATCTCTGTCAGCTTCGATCCACCTCCCCACAAATGCAGATGGCACACTGGGAGCCCACCCCAGTGTACCAAACAACACCTGCAAAAAAAGAAAACCGACCCATGTTGTCCTTTGGTTTTTTTTTTCCTGTAAAATGAGAAAACGGTCCCTCGAAGTGTTCCGGTGCCTCTTTCCCAACCCGCGCCCACCTACTGCATACTCTACCTCCCCACAGCCCCATCACCCCATACTTACCTCTGGAGCCCAGCGCGATGATCTTCGGTGGACCGGGAACACGTCTGCACTCTTCAAAGCTGACTGCAAACTGAAGAAATGCTGTTAAGCTGTATAATGGCATAAATAGGGTTTTTTGAACTTTGGTGCATATCTCTGGCATTTTTGGGAATTTTGGCACCAAATTTTCAACATGGGATTATTGGGACCCCTTCTCATGAATTCAGTCACTGCCATGGCATTATTCAGTCCCAAAAGGTGATTTTTTTGGTCACTGAATGGAATCATCTTTTGGGAACGATTAACGAAATGACAGTGCCACTGTTCATGACGTGGGCACTCAAAAAGCCTATATTGCAATTTGGTGAAAAAAGTCCCAAAAATGACTGTTTTACGGGTGTACATTGTGCAGTTTCTGGAGACCTCATCTGAAGAAGGACATAGCACTGTTGGAGAGAGTTCAGAGGAGAGCGACCAGGATGATTCAGAGAATGGAGGGGAGGACCTATGAGGAGAGAGTGAAGGAGCTTGTGATGTACACACTGAAGGAGAGGAGGGACAGGGGAGACATGATAGGAGTCTTCAAGTATGTAAAGGGAATAACTGAGAGTGAAAACAAGGAGCTGTTTAGGCTAAAAAAGGGGGGAACAACGAGGGGGCATGAGTGGAAACTTGAGAGGGGAAATTATAGGGGGTACATAGGAGGCATTATTTCACGGAGAGGGTGGTGGAGCCGTGGAATGCGCTGCCCAAGAGGCTGGTGGAGGAAGGCACAGTGGAGGGCTTCAGGAAGGGGTGGGACATGTACAAGGGGATTCTAAATCCAATGAAGACCCTCTTGGGAGCTGGGGGGGCAGAATAGCAAGCAACCACTAGGTGGCTGGCTACCGAGCAGACATGACAGATCATTAAGCCTATTCAGCTGGCTTTTAGTATATTAATATGTTAGTTTCCACGCACGCTTCTAACTTCACAAATTTGTAATATTTTCACTCCAGATTTTCAACATTGGCATTTTCCCACACCTTCTTATGAACGGTATAGCTGTCATTTTACACATCTTCGCTGAAATGTGTTTTCGCACTTCCGGCACAGAATAGTGCCATCACTGTGGTAAATCAGTGTTCAGGACAGATTAAGAAAATGACAGTGACACTGTTCATGAGCAGAGATCCTAAAATACGTATGTTGAAAATTCGGTGACGAAAGTCCATAAAATTACTGTATTACAAGCATGTATTGCGCAGTATCCACGCACCCTTGTAACTTTGCAAATTTTATTTTCACACCAGATTTTCTATACTGGCATTTTATCACACCTCCTTATGAACAGTACAGCTGTCATTTTTCACATCCTGGCTGAAATGAGTTTGCACATTTCCAGCGCAGAATAGCATAGTCTCTGTGGGAAATCAGTGTTTGGGACAGATTAAGAATGAGCGAGTGAGAGAGGAGGAGTGAGCGAGCTCAATGGAGCTCTGTCGGAACTGCTGCAGATTTCTTTGTGGGCAGAAGAAGGTGCCAATGCAGGCAGGAGCCCAGTACAAAAGGGCAGCCTGCAGCGCTGGGAGAAACAGAACGAGCGAGTGAGAGAGGGGGAGTGAGCGAGCTCAATGGAGCTCTGTTGGGACTGCTGTGGATTTCTTTGTGGGCGGAAGAAGGCGCCAATTCAGGCAGAAGCCCAGTACAAACGGGCAGGCTGCAGCGCTGGCAGGAACAGAAAGAGCGAGTGAGAGAGGGGGGGAGTGAGCGAGCTCAAGGGAGTTCTTTCGGGACTGCTGTAGATTTCTTTGTGGGCTGAACAAGGCACCAACACAGGCAGGAGCCCAGTACAAAAGGGTAGCCTGCAGTGCTGGGAGAAACAGAATGAGCAAGTGAGAGAGGGGGAGTGAGCGAGCTCAATGGAGCTCTGTCGGGACTTTAGAGTTCCCCACTCTCCCGCCCAGGGTCTTGTGTGGTCCTATATTACAGCAAGGTCTCTGGGGTAGAGACAAAGCAATGACTGGATACTTTTAGGATTGTTGTAATAATACAGATTTAGTTGTCCTGTTTATTTCTCTAACTGAGCTAAGTACTGAGCTATACTGTTAGCACTGCTGTAATAATACATATTTATTTGTTCTGTTTATTTCTCTAACTGAGCTGAGTAATACTTGGAGTGCAATAGGATTTCTAACTGGGCTAAGTAAAACTACATGAGGGCTGAGAACAAAAAGTATGGTAACTGAGGGGTGAAAAACAGACAAGGAGGCTGTAGGATTGCTACAGTAATACAGTATCTAACGGATGAGATTTGAGACTGAATTAACCCAGTCAACAAGGAGGCAGTAGGAGGACTAGTGTGGGGGGAACAGGAATCTGAGTAAAAAGGGGCCTAACAGTTGAAGTAGGGTACAGAAACCAGGAGTAAGAGCCTGTAACATAAGCTGGGGGCCAAAATGGGGCAGGTGCCGCATGCCAATAGGGCAGGTATCTTTGGAAGGGTGGTGGGGTGTACAGGGTGTGGGTCCACCATGATCCTGGACTGGGCTTGGAGGATGGAGGTGTATGGTCTGTATACAACTGGCTAGTTTGAGGGAGGAACTGTGGAGGTTAGGGAGGAGTCTAACTGGCAGGGCAGACGAGTGTGGTAGGCATCCTGGCTGGGGGGATAGGGGATGGCAGGGGGGGACGGAGGAAGAACAACTAGGGACTGAAACTGACCCCAGTATCAGAGGCACTAGCAGAGAGGAGAGGAGAAGGAGGGTGCCCGAGGTGAGGGGCTCCTGATCGGGGAGGAAAAGACCACAAGCAGTACCAGGAGAGAGCAGATGGCTGTGGGTAGGGATGGACCAGGGTGGAATCAGGGGGTACGGAAGGGAACAAGTAGAGGGGAAACTGATAGGGGAAGAGATGAAGGAGGGGTATCAATTTGGAATAGATTCGAGCCTCTGCTATAGAAGAGAGAGAGGGAGCAGGAACATACTGAGGGGGGAAGGACAAGCGGGGCATGAGAGGGATGGCAACAGGTAGGGGAAGAGATAGCGAGGACGAAAGGGTAGAAGGGGGCTAGTAAGGGAGGAGGGGGTGGTGACTGGAGGAGAGAAGGTTACTGGAAGGGGGAAAGATGGGAGGGGCATCACTATCCGGGTAGAAGAGAATGGGGGCTGTAAATCGTCAACAGCGGGGATAGAAGAGGGGTTGGAAATCAGCTGGGGAGGTCGAATTGGGAAGATCAGTAGGAAGTATCCAGGCTGGGAAGGGGTTCAAGGGGGATGGGAGGAATAAGGCAGAGAAAAGGGGTGAGGCAGAAGTAGGGCGTGCAGATACAGAAGCCACAGAGGGTGCAGCTGGCAGGGTTAAGGGGCAGGGAAAAACAAATACTGGGGTGGTGGAAGGGGCATTAGAAGGGAAAGGGGTAAGGGATGGAGGTACTCATCCTGGGGATTCTATACTGAAAGGGGTGAGATGGGGTGGGGAGGCACAGCTGTATTTGGGTTGAAGCTATCCCTGGGTTGACTGCAGGAGGGGCAGGGCAGGCACTGCTCAAGTGTGCAGTGAAGGGGAGGAAGAAACCTCATTTAATGTTGCATGTGGGTACAGATGACTTTGTAGGGGAGGCTGTGGAAGCAGTGAGGGGGAGTTTTGAGGAGTTGGGCAGGCAGTGTGAGGGGGTGGGAGTCAGTGGCATTCTTGGAGGTACTCCCGCTACCATGTGCAAGCATGGGGAGGAAGGGTAGAATCGAGGAGTTCAACGAGTGGCTGAGGGATTGGTGCCACATCAAAAATTATGGGTTAGTGACTAACTGGGGTAGGGTCTGGGGGAAAAGTGACTTGCATGTGAGGGACAGACTACACTTGAGCAGGGAGGGGAGTATTAAAGGCAGGATTAGAGGAGTATATGTAACCCCCAGGTGGCGCTATCCCAAGGGCTACTACCCCTGCCTGCTTGACTACTGACAGGTTGAGGGGCCTAGGTTCTATGGAGGGTGCCTCCACCCAGAGGTCCGGGTTTGTAGTGGTTAGACTAGCTTGGTCACAGCCCTCTGGGACACTGAGACCCCCTTTTATTCCCTCTAGTGGCTCACACAATGCACAGGAGTTACAGTCCCAATACCCCACATGTACACACTGTTCAGTCATAAAGTACCACTTACCCTCGCGACTGATTCTGAGGTTCGTCTCTGGGGACCCCCTGTAAAATAAGGTTAATCAACATCCACAAACCAATACAATGCTTGATATGTAGGTACTGACACTTCAGACAGTTTAAAGTTTAACATCAAATCTGGTTTATTTAGGGGGAATAAAACACGGGAGGGGGAGATCAGGTTAATTGGCAGAATTAAATCACAGTACTGCGCACACATACAGGGTCTGAAAAGTCACACTCTGGGTATCCAGGTTGGGGGGGGCTAGCCAGGTCCGTTGCCCAGGGTTGGCCAGCAGGTGCAGATGGACTGGGCCCTGTAGAAGAAAATATATGCACAACACCCAATTGTAACCCGGAGCCCGATGGCTAAGTCCATAAAGAAGTGAAACAACAATAATTAGATGACACACTTGTAATTGAAAACAGGTTGCAGGGGAATACCCTGATTTGTACTCACAATACCCAAGCTGGGAACTGGATGGTGGATGTTCTTCCGGGTTGCCAGAACAGCAAGGCATGGAGACAAGGTCCTTGTGACTGGACCTCACTGCAGTAGATAGCAAATGGATTTAGTCCAAGACAAGCTGGAGTTTGCTTTCAGCTTCAACACACAACACAGGGGATTGGAAATAGTGATTCCCCACAAGCACTATGCACATTCATATGTAAAAGGAAAGTACTATACCAGGCAGGCTGCTCCTAGATCCCGATCACAATTACTACAAAACACCCGGGAGCACACACAGCAGCTTCAGTTCCTGACAGACCGAGCGCAATTCAGTAATTTCTCCAGTCTTCTACAGGGTTAGCCTGGTTTCTACCTTTCAGACTTCCTTCTTTCTCCTCACAAGTTGGATTCAGTCCGAACTAGAGCTGACAACGGCTGCAGGCCGAACCGCAGGGCCTCACACGTGCTTTGCATGCGAAACTATACACCAAGCACAGAGCCCTTCTCTCTTCACTGTCACAACTGATCTGATCTCTCCAGTCACAGAGCAGGGCATTTCCTTTAGCTCCACACCATTCTGTTGGCTGGTTCGGCTGTCACTCACAATAAGACTCCCTCTGTTGGTGAAAAAAGGCTCCAAGGTCAAAACTACATTTCCCAGAGTCACTGCCCATACAATCCCCTTGTGGCTGGCTCAAAATTGAGAGTCCAAGTTCCGATTCATCCACAGGCTCCATTTTAGGGTCTCCCTATCATCCTGATTGGTCCAAGTCAGCAATTCAGGACCAGAATGAAAGAGCTACACTGAAACAGTTCGTGCTGAAATGAAGACAGGTTAGACAAACTACATTTTCTCAGTCACTCTAAATGATTTCTGGCAAACAGTTATATCTGTCAACAAGGCTCCCTCTGTACATGTAGCGACGGCAGAAACAGAGCGAATTGACAGCAGCTCAGGCGGGATTCAAGCATTAAATACACAGTCCCCCCATACCAACTAATTAAGTCTGCAAGCAGACAGCTCTTAAAGAGACAGTACGTGGAGGCTCAAATAGCATTCACTTGGAACCACATTTAAACAGCTCAGACACCGAACACCGCCCAGACTTGGAGCATTCAGGCAAGCTCCTGAAAGACTTTTGGGAACCCCCATTTGCAGGGGGGTTACATATATCTCTACTAAGGTGGATTTAAACTAGTGGTGGGGGGCCAAAGACTGAGGTTGGTAGAAAGGTCCGGAAAGGGGAGCCTAATGAGCTCATCCCCTTAGATATAGGTAAAGATGGAGGTGTAGTAACCCCAGGAGGGGGCCGGTAGAGAGGTCTGAGTGTAATACAGAAGGCACCACCACCTGGTAAGAATAAGGAGGAGAAAGGGTGTGGACTACCAGGAGGACAGACACAGGCCAAGGAGAAGAGTGAGGAGAAGGAGGGGTATGGGTGGAAAGTGGTCTCTCTCAACGCAAGAAGCCTGGGGAACAAAACTACAGAGCTTCAGGTGCTCCTTTCAGAGGGGAAGGTGGACATTGCTGCAGTGACAGATACTTGGGCCAAAGAGTACCATGATTGCAACTTGGCAATCCCAGGATACAGGATACACAGGAGGGACTGGGGGTTGGAAGGGAGGGAAGGGTTGCACTCTATTAGAGGGACAGTATCAAATGCAAAAGAGATGAGGGAGAAGAGGAGAGAACAGAGGCACATTGCGTGCAGCTCCTGGACACCAAGGGCAGAAAGCTGAGGCTGGGAATGGTGTGCAGACCACCAGCCCTATCTGGGGAACTGGATGGGAAGTTCGCAGAGCAGATAAGGAGGGTGTGTAAAGGGGGAATGTGGTGATAGTGGGGGATTTTAACCTACCAGGGGCTGACTGGAGCACCCCGGCCCCTCATAGTACCAGGGAGCAGGTGCTCCTTGATGCATTCCAGGATGGCCTTCTGCCACAATTGGTAAGTGGGCCTACAAGGCTTGGTAGCACTCTGGACCTAGTACTGGCAAATGGGGAGGTGGTGAGGGAGGTCAGGGTGGAGGACTCACTAGTTGGTAGCAACCACAAAACAGTGTGGCTCATTCTCATGCTGGTTAGACAGACAGGAGGCACAGGTACTAAGGTGGTTGACTTTAGTAGGGTGGACTTTGGGAGGATGAGAGCAATATTGCAAGGGAGACTCCTGGATATAAGGCCGGGGATGGATGCAGAACAAAAATGGGTAGTCAAAGACTGGGCTAACAGAGGCCACAGTAGCCTGGACCAGGGCCAGGAGTATTAAGAGCAGAGCCAAGAAACCATGCTGGCTGAATAAGGAAGTGCTGCAATGGGTAAGGGCAAAGAGGACTGCTACCAGCAGAACAGGGAAGGGAGAGGATAAGAAGACTTACGGGAGTTGGTCAAGGGAGGTGGCCAGGAGGGTGAAAAAAGCTAAGGCCTCCAGGGAATTAAGTCTAGCACAGGGCATAAAAGGAGGGGAACAGGACTTTTTTAGGTATGTCAGGGAAAAGAGGAAGTGCAAGGAACATATTGTGAGCATAAAGCGGGGAGGGGATTGGGTGGAAAAGGGGAGGAGCAAGCAGAAATTCTAAATGAGTACTTCTGCTCTGTTTTCACTAAGGAGAGGGGTGGTCCACTACCAGCATGGGCTGGGGGGTGAGGAAGGGAAGGGAGGAGGTGACGGACAAAGTGCTCACAGGAAGTAGGGTGCTAGAGGGGCTGAGTGCAGTAAGGGTAGACAAGGCACCAGGTCCCGATGGCATCCACCCCAGGGTGCTGAGGGAGATGGCGGAGCTCTTGACTGAGCTGCTGGCAGATCTGTTCAACACCTCCCAAGAAATGGGGTGTGTGCCCCAGGACTGGAAAGTGGCCCATGTGGTGCCCATACACAAGAGTGGGCCTATGGAGGAGCCATGAAATTATCGGCCAGTCAGTCTCATGTCCATAGTGGGTAAGCTTATGGAGGCAATACTGAAGGAGAGGCTGGTGGCATTCCTAGAGAGTAATGGCCTCCATGATGGGCGGCAACATGGATTTGTCTCAGGAAGGTCTTGTCAAACCAGTCTAATACAGTATTATGACTGGGTGACAAGGGAGTTGGACAGGGGCCATGCAGTACATGTCCTGTACTTGGACTTCAGTAAGCCTTTTGATACCGTGTCTGATGGGAGACTGGGGGAAGCTCACAGCAGTGAAGGTGGGAAAAAAAGCTGACTAAATGAATAGAAAACTGGTTACAGGGGAGGCTGCAGAGAGTGGTGGTGGTAGGGAGCTCTCAGCATCCAGAGCAGTGACAAGCAAGGTGCCGCAGGGGTCAGTGCTAGACCCGGTGCTATCTGGGCTCTTTATCTCCGATATAGCACATGGAGTAGGGAGCAGGATTAGTCTGTTCACAGATTACACCAAATTGGGGGTGGTGGTGGACAAAGAGGACAGATGGAAAAAACTGCAGGGGGACCTAACCAAACTAGAGACATGGTCAGTGGAGTGGCAGCTAGGATTCAACGCACAGAAGTGTAGGGTGATGCACTTCAGGGCTAAGACCCAGAAGAGGGACTATTGGTTGAGGGGATGAGGTTGGGGATCAGAAAGGAGAAGGACCTAGGGACGTTGGTAACCGGAAGCATTAACAACTCGGCCCAGTGCAGGACGGCAGCAGCCAGCAGCGAAGGCAAATAGGATGCTGGGGTGCATTGCAAGGAGCTTCTCATCCAGACACGGGGATGTGATCCTACCACTCTACAGATCATTTTTCAGATGGCACCTAGAATATTGTGTGCAGTACTGGAGGCCATACCTGAGGAGAGCTATAAAGTTACTGGAGGAGGTGCAAAGGAGGAAAACAAAAATGTTAAAGGGGATGGAAGGAAAGGCATATGAGGTTAGGCTGAAGGAGCTGAACTTGTACACACTGTCAATCAATCAATCAATCAAAATCTTTATTTATTCAGGCGGACATCATTGAGCGAAGCTCATTTACAAGATGGACCTAATAGGTCAAAAACAACATAGGGTACAGTAGCATACATATACAAATACAGAGAAAAAGACAAAAACTTTAATAAAAATAAGCAAGTACAGTAATAAACACATATATACAAGCAGGGTAGCTAGTGGTTTTGGACCACAAAACAGAGTAAATCAGACAGGTTTGACTCAAGTGAGGATAAGGTATTGGGAGTGTGGAACTGGTCTGATGTGTTGTAATTGGATAGTTACTTAAGCAAATAGAGATGGGGGAATACAAAAGGAAATGGCAATGGATTGCAGGAGATGTTATAGCTAAGTTTTAGCAAAAGCATATAGAAGGAGATAGAAAGAAAAGGGGGGGTAAAGGGTAAGAAGGGACTAGGCTTTGTGAAAGCAGTTGCATATCTCAGGAAAGAGACTTGTGTAGAGCTTTTTAAAGGATGCTATAGGTATAAAGGTGTTCAACTTTAGGGTCTTCTGCAGAGAATTCCAGGCAGATGCTAAAAAGTAGCTGATTGCAGATCTCCCATGCCGGGTACAGGCTTTTGGTATCTTCAAGGTGATAAGGCTATTGTGCTAGGGCATATGACCTAGGTGTAGCCAGAGTAAAGCAATCTGAAATATAAGGTGGAAGTTTGTTTGACAGAGCTTTGTAAATCCATAAAGCAGCATTTTTTTTCCTCCTAAGGTGTAAGGATGTCCAGCCAACAGCAGTATAGAGAGAGCAGTGGTGAATGTTGAAGGGAAGATCTGTGATGAATCTTAGAGCTCTATGGTACAAGGTATCCAGTTTACTTAAATAGGACATAGTACAGTGGCCATATAGGAAATCTGCATAATCGATGAGAGATAGAAATGAGGCCTGGATTAGTCTCTGTTTTGACTCTCTGGTTAGATAATGTTTGATTCTGAAGAAAAGGCCGAGCCTCTGTCTGAGTTTTTTCAGGAGCTCCTCAATATGCTGAGTGTAATCAAGTCTGTTATCAATCCATACCCCCTAAATATTTGAATTTATCCACATAGTCAAGATTTTCTCCAAGGATGGTGGATAGTTGGGGAAGAATGTTTGGTGAGAGAGTGGTAGAATATATATTGGTGGAAAAGAACATAGCTTTTGTCTTCTTGGCATTTAATAGGAG
Organism: Neoceratodus forsteri; assembly: GCA_016271365.2. Taxonomy (NCBI): domain Eukaryota; kingdom Metazoa; phylum Chordata; order Ceratodontiformes; family Ceratodontidae; genus Neoceratodus; species Neoceratodus forsteri. The sequence continues at coordinate 110,551,536 of JADMNL010000031.1, read as the reverse complement.
TTTCTTTTCAAGTAATTGGTGTTGCAGCAGACAGGCCTTTGATGGTGAGCGATTACTGACATACAAGACAGTATCATCTGCAAAAAGGTGAACATTGGCTTCAATGAGGTTGGAATCGATGTTGTTGATGTAAATGGCAAAAACGATAGGGCCTAGGATGGATCCTTGAGGTACTCCTCTTAGAAGTGGTTTTGAGGAGGATAGGACACGCCTTCATTTTTCGCCTGCTGTACTCTATCAGTGAGGTAACATCTGAACCACCCAAGAGAGGTTGGATCCAGGCCTAAGGAGTGCAGTGAGGAGATTAGCAGCTCATGATCCACTGTATCAAAGGCTTTGCTTAGGTCTAGAAATACAGCACAGATGCTGTTTTTTTTGTCTAACTCAGTTTGCCAGTCATTTGTTACTTTTGCTAATGCAGAAATGGTACTGTGTCTGGTCCTAAACCCAGATTGAGCAGGGTTAAGGAGATTATTAGCATCGAGGTAGTCTCTTAGTTGGATGCTCACTAGTTTTTCTAACATTTTGGACAGCACCGGCACACTGGAGGAGAGGAGGAATGGGAGGATATGATTGAATCGTTTAAATACCTGAGGGGGTAAATAAACCTAGCACTGAGGGGGTGTTTAAACTGAGGAGTGGAAGAGAGATGAGGGGGCATGGACTAAGGTTGGAAGGGGGATGTTTCAAGAGGGAAATGAGGAGGCACTACTTCACTGAGAGGGTGTTGTCTAGTTGGAATTCGCTGCCAGAGGGGATGGTAACATGTAGGATAGTCAATAGCTTTAAGAAGGAGCGGGATAAAGCAAAAGGAAGAGTTAGGGGGGCAGGGACTGGGACAAGCAGGAGAGGAGAGGAGGTTTGGGCACTTGCAATCTAGGGTGCTAGCTGCACACTCGGGCAGATTTAGATAGACTGATTGTTCTGTTCTGTTGGCAGATTCGTATATTCGTATGTAAAATCACAGTGACTCATGAGCAGAGATTCTAAAATGCCTGTGTTGAAAATTTGGTAACATATGTCCATAAAATGACTGTGTTACAAGCATGTATTGTGCAGTTTCCACGCACCCTCATAACTTCGCAAATCTGTAGTATTTTCACTCCAGATTTTCACCACTGGCATTTTTTCAGACCTCCTTATGAACAGTACAGCTGCCATTTTTCACATCCTGCCTGGAATATGCATATACACATCTGGGGCAGAATAGCGCAATTGCTGTAGGAAATCAATGTTCGGGACAGATTAAGAAAATCATACTGACAGTGTTCATGAGCAGAGGTCACAAAATGCGTATCTTGAACATTTGGTGAAATAATTCCACTAAATGACTGTGTTATACACATGCATTGCACAGTTTCCATGTACACTTGGATGTTCGAGCATTTTTAATATTTTCACTACTGATTTTCAACATTGCCATCTCTTCACACCTCCCTATGAATGGTACAGTTGTCATTCTTCACATCCTGCCCCATCTGTGTTTTCGTACATCTGGCACACAATAGAACGGTCACTGTGGGAACTCAAAGTTCGGGACACATTCACAAAGTCACTGTGTCACTGTTCATGAGAAGAGGTTCCAAATGCTTCATGAGGTGGGGGTTACAAAAAGGCCATGCTGAAAATTTGTAGTGCAAATACCAACAAATGTCCGGGGTGTTAGGGTTTCTTACCATAACGTTGCACCCTGTACAGACTGACAGGCATCAGAGGTGTGCCTTTGGATTGCCGACTGTAATGCTCATGCCATTCCACCCCTACCCCCCACCCTGTAGTCAGTGACAGGCATCAAGGTATGCCTTTGACTCTTCAGCCCCAAAGTTCACCCTATTCTCCTATATTGCACCCATTTCAGCATATGTCCTTATGGAGTGGGGTGACTGTAAAGCCGAACACCCCAAGGCACACCTCAACACTTGTCGATGTCTGCAGGATAGGGTGAGGTGAAATGGCATGAACGTTATGGGCAACAACCCAAATGCATGCCCCAATGCCTGTCCATCTCTGCAGGGTGGAGGTGGGGTTGGCGTGAAGTTCATTACTTCATAGCCTTTCCTATTCTGCATCTGTCTAACTCCTGCATTTCCAATGCTAATACCAGCAAGCAAACATTCGGCCTTGACAAATGCTTGTTTTTTATATTATTTGTTTGTCCCGTGCCAGCCCAGCCTCACACTCCTTCAGGTGGCCAAGCCCACTGTCAGGCTCATCCCAACCACTGTCCACTGCCCCTCATCATGCGCCCTCCGACCGACCTGACGTATCCTTTCATTGGAGGGGGGAGAACCCAACTGGAAGGGGAGACTCTCTTGTGCCCGTAGGCAGTTTCTTCAATCCTCACCGGGGCACAGAAGGTGCAACATGGGCATCCTGAGCTTTGCAGTGATGGGAGGGCAGGCCATCTTCCAGGTAACTTAGGTGGCCATTGTTTCTGTTTTGTCCCCCCTTGGAAGCACGCTGCAGTGTCCTGGCTTACTCATGCATGCGGTGTGTGGTCACACACATCACAAAGTGCGATGCCGCAACCGGGCACCAGGAGCCACCAAAGGGTGGTGCATTCTGACCCTCCCCACTTGGAGGAGAGCATCCAAAGAATGCTCTTGAGCCCTCCCTGCCAGCCTCTGCTCCTATCGTCCCAGGCTCAGGCACAAACCCAGGTTGCCAGCATGCCAGGCGATCCCTCATCGCCATGGAGTCGGCACAAGGAGACTGTCCCTTAATGCTTTATAGATTCAAATGGCCCTCCCTTTTGGGAGTTTTCAGCTAGCAGACAAGAGGATTGGTTGGCACTAAAGGAGGCACAAGATTTAATCTAGTGATTAGGAGTACCAGAGCACTGTGGAGTGAGAGGTACTTCCAGAGGTTGCAAGGGTTTAAATTATATCTTCATTGAATGTTTGTGAATGTGTCCAGGGTTCTGAGGTTGAAGTTAAGAAGGTCATGCAGTGTATGAATACCTGCAGATGCCCAGGCTTTTCAGCAGATGGTGCTGTTTCCCACCTTGATTTTCAGGTTGATCCAAAGTGGAATTAGAGCAGGGAGGGCCAGGTTCAGTGAAAAATGTGCCGGAAGTTGGGCCCATATGCGGCTGGAGTGCAAGAAAGGGAATAGATAGGGGTGGGCGGTGTCTCTTATCAAAGAATGGGATTGAGGTCGAGGATGTACCATCCAGGTTTTGGGTCTCAAAAAATGCCCAGAGGGGGATATCAATTCTTTGAGTGGGAAAGCAATGTAGTAGTTGCGATGTGTTAAAGGCCAGATAATAACCCTTGAACCATGGTGCGCAGAGCAAGGCCCTGCTGTATTGAGACTTGAATCCACTCAAAAAACAAAGCCCCCTAGCAGGGAGTCCAGTTTATTGAACCATTGCTGAGCGATAGGGGCAGGAATGTGAAAAAGCAGATAGAGCACCTTGGGAGCAGACACCATCTTTATATATTCCACCTTCCCAGCCAGGGATACTTGCAGTGGTTTCCATCCGTCAAATTCAGTGCCTAATTCTTGTAATAACAGGGTGAAATTTAAAGAATGTATTTGCCTAGTTTTGGAGAGATTTAGGTACCTAGATATGTGATTTGGTTTGGAGACTGTCTAAGCCCTGCTATGTGTGCCATGTGAAGTAGGCAAGAGGGGTTGAGGGGAAGCACCTCTGTTTTGGAGCAGTTGACTTTCAGCCCAGATACCCAAGCAAAGGCAGTTAGTAGTGAGATTAGAGATGGGGGAGCTGTAGAAGCTTGCTCAGTGAGCAACAGCAGGGCATCTGCGTAGAAGGGCTTTGTAGCTTGAGGGACTGGTCTCGATTCTTGGGATGTCCTGGTTTTGCCGGAAAGCCATCAAAAGTGGCTCTATTGCCAAAATGAATAGGAGAAGGGAAAGAGGGCAGCCCTGCCTGGTGCTCTTCTCTAGGCAGAGCTTCTCTGACAGTGTTTGGTTAGTGAGTACTTTGACAATGGGTGCTGTGTATAGGGTGCGGATCAGATTGAGAAACCTGGGTCAAATCCCATTTTATGGAGAACCTTGTATAGATATTCCCACTCCACTGAATTGAATGCGTTTTGAAAATCAATGGTCACAGCAGCAGAAGGTGAAGGGGAGTGCTGAGCTACATGTAACAGATTCACCACTGTTCGAGGATGATCAGAGCTGAGCCATACCTTGATGAACCCCACTTGTGATGGGTGAATGAGAGCTGGGAGTACCTGCCCTAAACACAGAGCCAAGATTTTTGCATAGACCTTGCTGTCAGCTGTTATGAGGGATATGGGATGGTAGCTTGTCAGGGAAGAGGGATCTTTGCCCTTCTTAGGGAGCACTGTGATGGTGGCAGTATGCCTTGATGGTGGGAAGATACAGTGAGTATGATTTCATTAAACAGCCAGTGAAGGACTGGGCAGATAGACTGGGAAATAGCTTGTAGTAGGTCAACAGGGAGACTGTCCCCCCCCCTGGAGCTTTGTGCTGAGAGCCTGTAGGGCTGCAGCCACTTCTTCTAGAGCAGGGGTTCTCAAATGGTGAGGCCAGCCTCCCTGAGGAGGCCCCACCCAACCTGTTCCAGGGGAGGCTCAAGTCTTGAAAAAGTGTTATATTTCACTTTTGAACTTTATAGATTTTGTGTGAAGGAATAAGGCAAACTGAAAGAGGACAATAGTAGGTGAATTTATGTATTATTCAGAAGTCTGTGACCAGGGAAGGTACTATACACTGAGCCATTGCTTATATCAGGTGTACCCAAGGAAGGGTAGTGAGAGAATACAATTCAAAATGTAATTGTGAAACACTTAAGCAATACAAAATGAATAAAAGTGCAAACAAATTAAGAACAATAAACTAGCAATGCAAGGAACAATTGATCAATTAGACTGGCAGCAGAACTGTCCAAATACAAGAGTTAACCATACAGGTACTTGGAATAAGAGCAGGAGGCAGCAAAATGATCCCTGAGAAGTTGCTTAAGAGTGTGGGGGTCATCAGGAAGGCTATTCCAGTTAGAGGAGAAACAGAAAAGCAGTCTGACCCATGAAGGTATGGCAGTAAGTGGTAACAATGGTTCGAGAGTCAAAATATTGGAGCAAGTAGGTTGTCCTGTTGGGGGTGGGGGTTATAATAAGCTTAATAACATGAGAGCCAGCAATGCAAAGAGGTTTCGATTTATTCCAGATGTACCTGTGAAAAGTAGGCTATTTTTCTATGGGGAGGCCCAAAAATATTTCAGTATTTTGGGGGAGGCGCAAGATCTTTTCCATGACTTAGGGGAGGCTCACTATGACAAAGTTTGAGAACTATTGTTCTGGAGAGATTGAGGCTTCTAGGTATTCCCTCTGTTCCAGGGTGAGAGTATAGAGATTGAGTGGATTGAGGAATTCATCGATTCCCTAGGAGTCAGGCAGGTTGGGGGAGCTTGCATAGTCAGACTAATATACAAAGTGGAAGTCCTGGACTCCACCTGGGTGTTTCTAAGCCCTGCTACGTGCCTCTCGGCCTGCTGTTTCTTGAGGTGGTATGCTAGGCTCTTCCCACATTTCTCCCCTCCCTCCCAGTATTTGTGCTTGATCCTACATGGGGGTAACTCAGCTTGCCTGGCAAGATATGTGTCTATTTTGACACCTTACTTAACAATTTATTTTTATTTATTTAGTTTTTGTTGACCGGGTAAGTGCACTAGACAAATCCTGCCTATTTTCAGGCACGACCCGGGGGAGGGGGATACAGATGAATGCCAGCTGACCTTGAACCAGATTAACTTGTTGGCCTTGGCCTTGTGGAGAGGGGAACTGGTGAACGGTCTGGGGGTGGCCTTAAACTTGGCCTCTTTTGTTTTGAGTTGTTGTTCCAAGTCTGCAAGGGATTTTTCTCTCTCCTTTCACCTGTGTGCAGCATAGCTTATGATTAGCGCACGAATGGTCACTTTATAGGCCTCCCAGAGGACAGCTACACTGGTATCACCGTTATTATTAATTTAAAGGGGCACTGTCAGCTTTACACCCTTGTTTTTGTTAATAGCCATGCAGTGTGCCTTCTGGCACACACTGAAGTAAATTGTAATGCAGAATAACCCCATATACATAAAAGTGGAAAAAAAGTACCCGTTTTATAAATATTTAACATAGTGGTCTTTTAGTCGGGCCGTCCATAAGTCGACCGACACCAGAAGCATAACCCCCATCAAGGACACGCGCCAGGACCGAGTGCACTCACGAAGTGGCATTTTGTGCCAAGCCTACTTTAGTTACATGCTGCCCTTATAAACTACTAAATTGCAAACGGCTCCAGGAACTTTAAACTTAAAACCGAGCCCTGTTTGGCTCGCAATTCGTTTTAAAAACTGGTGCTGTAATTCCGCGCATGCACAATGGCAGCATGCTCTTGCACATGTGCGGGATCTCCACACATCTTTACTCCTCGCATGCGCGGGATTACAGCACCAGTTTTTAAAAAGTGGATTGCGAGCCAAACAAGGCTCGGTTTTAATTTTTAAGTTTAAAGTACCAGGAGCCGTTCGTGATTTAGTAGTTTATAAGGGCAGCATGTAACTAAAGTAGGCTTGGCATAAAATGCCACTTTGTGAGTGCACTCGGTCCTGGCGCACGTCCTCGATGGGGGTTATGCTTCCAGTATCGGCCGACTTATGGATGGCCCGACTAAAAGACCACTATGTTAAATATTTATAAAACAGGTACTTTTTTTCCACTTTTATGTATATATGGGTTATTCTGCATTACAAATTACTTTGGTGTGTGCCAGAAGGCACACTGCATGGCTATTAACAAAAATAAGAGGGTAAAGCTGACAGTGCCCCTTTAAAGAAAATTCAGTAGTTTCTTGAATCAGCCACTTTCGGAAATCAGGGTTCCTCAATAGAGGAAGGTGCCAAGTAGGTGACCACCCAGCTATGGCCCCCCAGAGCATGTCCAGCTGGACAGGGGCATGATCTATATTAAGACAGGGGCGATAGTTGTCTCAGTGATTATTTCCATGACTTTTGCAGATGCCAGCCATAGGTCAAGATGACTACATGAGCTGTGTGCAGCTGAAAAGCAAGTATAATTACATTCTTGTGGGTGGAATGAGCACCAGAAATCTGTGAGACCTTGTTCTTTGAGCCAGAGGGAGACAGCAGATTCAGCCTTAGTATATTTGTTTGGCCCACCCATGACTTCTGTCCATAGCGGGGTCAAGTATTAAGTTAAAATCCCCTCCCAAGATCATGGGGGCCTGTGTGTCATTAACTACCAAGGCAATAGGAAATGGAAAGGGAACATTGTTTAACCAGGAGTGGCATACTAAGCCGAAGCTTGTTTCCAGATGTGACCTAGGAGCACAAGGAAGTTAAGTGACTTGCTCAGGATCACACAGTATGCACTTAGGTGGCTGTGGGATTCAAACCCAGGTCTCCAGAAATGGAAATTACGTACTTACTGTAATTATTGATCTTCTTGGACAGTCTCCATCACTCATTCACACTAGTGGGATAGCGCCGGAGGTGCTAGGACCAAGTGGGAGCCAACATTTTTCAGGAGGGTCGTCGCCAAGACAGGACCATACATGCATGGCACCGCGAGACTAGCTTGCACCTGGGTAGGCTATCTTGGCGTCAACCCTCCAACTGCCTCAGTACCTTTTCGACCAAGGAGGTGCAGCGTAACTAATGAAAATAACTTATCCTGAGTTTCTGGGCCAGAGAGGGCCCTGATGGCCCTTGCAAGAAGGGCCAAAGAACAATGTCTTCACAGCCTGAACCATAGGATCATGAAGACCAGTAAAGAGAATGAGTGAACCAAGGGGATGGTTTGTGGGCATGTGAATGAGTGATGGAGACTGTCCAAGAAGATCAATAATTACAGTAAGTACGTAATTTCCATATCTTCCTGGACTAAGTCTCCATCACTCATTCACACTAGCGGGAGAGAACCAAGCTAAAACCAACAACCCTGAGTAGGGTGGAAAAGACAGGGTTCACTCAGAAAGGACGGCCAAGGACTGTCCTGCTAATAAAAAGAGCTGTCTTTGGAAAGAGCATCTAGAATATAGTGCTTACAAGATAAGTGCTTGAGTTGTAACTCACCACTTTGTAGACTACTGCAATGGACACAAAAATGAAACTCTGCCAGGAAGCTGCAACCACTATAGGAGAGCGGCGAGAACCCGGTCTCACAATTTGGTATAGGACCAAAATTAATAGTGTCAAAGACATGCACTAATCTAATGTAAAAAGATGTCAGGAGCTGAAAAAGCTGGAGGTAAAGTCTACAGGTTCAGGGTAGACCGAAAAGCGCAGATGAAAACCCCCACTACCAAGTATGGCTGACCTGCAAGCAACAGGTCCAGGAGCAGTTACTTGGTGAGCAAGAGGGTCCAGGTGGGGTTAGCCCATCAAGGAGAATGGTTTTCACTTAGTCACTGAAACCTTCCTGATGGAAGCCCAAAGCATGACTTAGAAGCCTCTTGTGGTGGTCTAGTAGAACCAGATCCTACCCACTTTAGATTCCAAAAAGGAATTATTCTGCCCCTGTGTGTACAACTGTAATAGCAGTCTCTGAACTCAAGGGAGGGAACAAAAGTGTACAGGAGGATGTGTCCACCGCGGAAAAACATTCTGACAGGAAAAAAAAAACGGGCTGGATTTCTAAGGCAAATAGAGGCAGATGTGCGTCGAGGAGGGATACAGCAGGACCAAGTTAGGGCTAACCAATTCGTTGAAAGTGACTGAACAGTGGCAGAAGTGACTCAGTGCGGTGAGGCACTACTCACTCCGGCCTCCCTGAAGGGAGTAGGAAAGGACTCTAGTTTGTTTGCTGATAAACAAACATCACAGCTCCATCACGCACTCGGAGAGGATAGCTTCATGAGTGACTGGCATGGAACCAGTGCGCAGGAACTGAAGGAGTGAATATTTGAGAAGCCATCTCAGAAAAAAGACCTACTTGATCTTCAGTCAAGAAAGGAGTATGTCATCTGTTAAACTGAAGCAAGCAAGGAAGTAGGAACCTGTGTTCTGACTCGCTGGAGAGTCGCTTTTGTTGCTGCGAGGCTCTGCTCAAGAGAAGAAAGTCTGATTAGGAAAAGGGGGATTAACAGACTGGGCAATCACCTAGGTCTAGGAAATGTTTCTGAATAAGAGAAATCTCTCTTGGAGAAAGAGATGACCCAAACCGCCGCTGAATCAGACTCCCCCTGGGGTAGAAGAAGTTAGGTACTCTTTACCGTATTCTAGAGACGAGTGTCTCAGGGGGCTGAGGCAGAACCTGATCAGATCCAAAAAGGTGGTATCGGGTAATTTTGGCTAGGCCCTGTGCTGTGATAAATTTTCTTTTTTTTTTTTTTTACCACTTGTCCAAGCCTAACAAGGCTTTCAGGCTGCTATTTTGAAAGGATTGCCTGATACAAAAATGACGAAGATGTCCTCCATCTGAGGGGCAGGAGTAGCCTGAGCGTCCATACTGAAACTGTGACCGGACTAATAATCACAGCTGGAGAGATGTTAACCACCTGTGCTGAAGAAGCCACCGAAGGGGCAATATCACAAGGGGGCTATATACCCCTATCAAAGGAGCAGAAGAGCCTGAGCAGCTCCCAACCATTGAATTAGAATGTTCCACAAGGTGTAATTGTCTTGAGGACTGAAAGAGTCTAGATGCAAAAGTGTATGGTCCATAAATGCAGTCTGAAATACTATAGTGGACCCCATCACTGAGGAACTACTGAAAAGATCTTCCATCACAGACTCTGATGATAGAGAGGGCATGCCCTTCAGTATACAAAATGAGTCATCCGCTGTATTACTGACCAGAAGGACAGGGAGAGACTCATCTAGATGCACTTCTACCCCAGAAGGACCCCTAAGGGAGGTCTAGGTTAGAGCCACTAGAGACTCCTCCACTGGGAAGGATGTAGAGGAGCTTGGCACCACGTAGGGAGCAGAGAAAGTGCTGAGTAGAATGAGAGATTCTGCTGGCAGAACAGTACAAAAGAGTTCCATCAGCGGAAAACCGTTGGATGTCACAAGATCCTATGCAGACCGCCACTCACTAAGATGTGTGGAAAAAAATAATCCGCAGAATAGGACTTCATTCTGCAGAAAATATCCCACCACAAGTTCTGCAGAGAAGAAATCTGCAGAAGGAAAATTTGTCACTAGTTCTGCCAGACAGCACCCACTAGCACCCCTGTGGCACCAGCATCACTCGTGGCACAGGATGGCACCAAGCAGTGCCTATGCCAACCTTGGTGACACCCGAGGGCACCCGCAGCGGTACCTGCAGGCACCCCCAACACTCATGCAGCAAAGGCACCCGAGGGCACCCCGACACCCATGGCACCCATGGCAAGAATGGCACCCGAGGGCACCAGTCGCACCCATGAAACTGATGGCACCCATGGTACTCATGGCACCTGTGGGTGCCCGTGGCATCTGTGGGTGCTCAGTGCCACCTGCAGAACCCAGAGGTGTTTGGCACTACCCACGGGTGCTCGGCGCCACCCGTGAGTACTCGGCACCACCCGCGGCACCGCAAGACACCCGCAGCACCACCAGCAGCACCAGCAACCAACAGCAGCAACAACACCCACAGTGCCGCACAGAGCGATGGCACTGACCCATGGCACCAATCACAGTGCCGACCATGCCACCGAGCCATGGCACCGACCAAGGCACCAAGCCATGGCACTGGCCATGGCACTGAGGTACGGCGCCGACCCAACACCAGTGGTGCCACCTACAGCACCAATGCCAAAACCAGCAGCCGCCATGGTGCCAATCCATGGCACCAGACCTGAAGCATCACCCATGGCATCGGGCACAGTGCCAGGACAAACACCACCATGGAAAATGCCAATGGAAAATCCTGAGAGGAAGGGGAGAAGGAAAAAGGTGGTGCCCATGCTGGCCCCCGCATGGAAAAGAGAGAGGGAGGTAGGCACGAGGGGTCGACATAATGGCGAAGGCACTGCACTCATCCTGATCCAATCAACCTGGCTCCGGTCCAACAGCTCTGAGGACTCGAAATCAGTAACACAGGCCAGGAAAACTGGAAGAAGTCGAACCCCCTGCTCCACAGGAGTGGTCCAGAGGTGAAACTGCTCACCGGAGCTCCAACGAGGACAGCGATGGAGTCCAGATTCGAGAATGCGGCCATTAGGAGTGGGGCCAAGGTTACCCACCAAAGTCGGTTCAGGCCTATCACCCCTCCCGACGAACCAGTCCTCATGCAGATGTACCAGAGGGCAACCTTGAGCAGCACAGATTCTTCTTCCCCCAATGAGGAAGAAGAGCTCGAGGTTAAGTGGAGCCGGATCCCCGGAACCACTAGATTCGTGCTTTGTTGGACTGTCCTCCCCCCGAGCACAGGACTGTCCGTAGTCGGACCCCCGCCCCATTTATCAAGGGCGGTGAACCGGACACAGCCCCTCTGCCATAACAACCTTCAAACAAAGTTTTCCTACCATCACTGCTACCATCTAAGGACGACTCCGTTGATGGCAGGTGAGAATTTCTTTTTCTTCTTCATAATCTTCTTTTCTTGTTCATAAAATAAGAAATTACTACTAAAATATTAAATGCTAAAAGCTGCTGTCGTATAGATGAAAACTTTGACTCTGGCAGATGAGCAACATCAACATCCAAGTGCACTCAACAGCGGGAGAAAAGGAATTGAGGCGGTTGGAGGGTCAACGCCGAGATAGCCTACACAGGCGTGAGCTAGTCTCGAGGTGCTGCGCATGCGTGGTCCTGTCTCGGCACTGACCCTCCTGAAAAATTTTGGCTCCCGCTTGGTCTTAGCACCTCCAGCGCTATCCCACTAGTGTGAGTGGGTGATGGAGACTTAGTCCAGGAAGATCTGCAGCTCAGAGCCTTAATCCACTGTGCTACACTGCCTCCAACTACTGTATTGGTTAAATCGTGCAAAAATATGGGGGAAGTCAGAGTCTGGAGCATAGAAATTTCCTATTACACGAACATATGAAGTCACTGGCAGAAAAAGGCCCACAGGTCTATCAAGTCTGTCTGAGTGTGCAGCTCACAGATTAATACTCATGCATCTGCCCCCCCTTTCCTTTTCATCATCCCTTGCCCCGGGCTATTCCCCCCTTTGTCCTTTTCTGTACTTACCCTCCCCTTGACTCTATTCCATCCCCTTTTAAAACTATCCTCTGTCTTCAGTGCGATCAATTCCAGCAGTGCATTCCACCCAGCCACCACCCTCTCTGTGAAGTAGTGCCTCCTCATCTCCCTCCTGAATCTACCCCCTCCAACTTCAGACTGTGCCCCTTCCTCACTTTAGGTGAACAAACCTTCTGGTTCGACTCTGTTTATGTCTTTTAAGTATTTAAAGGTCTCTACCATGCCACCCCTCTCTCTTCTGTCCTTCACGGAATACATATTGAGTTCCCTCAATCTGTCCTTATAGAGTTTATCCCCTAGACCTAGGATCATCTTAGTCGCTCTACGCTGCGCCCCCTCCAGTAGTCTTGCATCCTTTTTTAGGTAAGGGCACCAGTACTGCACACAGTACTCCAAGTGCGGCCTCACCAGACATCTGTACAAGGGCAGAATAACTTCCTTTCCTCTTGAGGTGATACCCCTAACAATGAACCCCAGCATCCGATTGGCCCTTGCTGCCATCCTCTGCCATTGTGCTGATACCCTCAAGTCCCCTGTGACTAATGCCCCTAGGTCCTTCTCTTCCTCCAAACTAGATACCTGCGCCCCCCCCCCCCAAGCCAATAGCCGGTCTTGGGGTTTCTGGATCCAAGGTTTCAGTTTTATTTATTTTTTTATCATGTCACTGTTTACACCTGCTATGGTGACTTACTGGCGGGGGCATCCAGCCGCCGGCCCTGCCCGCCAGGAGAGCAGCAGGCTCACTTGCATGATGGGGGGTCCAGTACGGTCGTCTTCAGCTCGCTGGGGGCTCCCCATACCTTGCCTAGCTGAGCCGGCCCCAGACCCCCCAGTGCAATTTCACGACAGTTCTCCTGGCATCGCAGGGCATGGCCATCAAGCTGCTATGGTCACGCCCAGCCATTTTCCTCCAGTAGGTCTCCGATGGAGCGCAGACATGTGATGACATCCATGCACTACATGCAGACATCCGCCGCGCTCTCCCTCTGCTGACACCTGCATCTGTAGTGCCTCCAGGCGTCCCTGGGGCCACCGCAGCGCAGTGTGCTTCCCCAACCCACCTTAGGACTAGGAGAGCTGTCAGCGAACGCTCGATCCTAGTCTTCCCTTGCTGACCTCAGATGACCCGGGCTCATTCCCGAACCCGGGTCGCCAGTGTGGTGCAAGGTGTGGCGTCCAGCGCCTCAACCCTCAGTGCCACCGGGCCGACTCATTTTTAATTTTTATACTGGAAAGGCATGTGAGCAAAATTGTTCATTTTCACAAGCATCCAGTTTTACATAGGGTAAGACACAAAACAGGTTATACACAATTGATTAGTACAAAAGAGGTTTAGACAATACTTTAAGGGTGTACAAAGTAACATCATATAAAATATATATATATATATATATATATATATATATATATATATACACACACACACACACACATATATATATATGTGTGTGTATATATAGATATATAGATATATATTTATATATATCTATATATACACACATACATACATACAGAAGCAGTAGGCAGTCTTTTGATGAACTATTACGATCAGGGAAGGTAAAATTTACAGGTTATGATATTAAACTGGTGACCCTTAACCCAAGTGCCAGATGTGGAAACTGAACCCACAGCCCTCTGCTCTCCTGGCCTCAGAGGCAAGTGTGCTACCTACTGAGCCACTGACACTGACACATGAAACCCATTATATAGAAAACTAGGTTATGTAACTGCTCAGTGTATTGTGTTAGTCAATAAAGGGTTATCTCAGCTTACCACAGCCATTCTGTGACCTACAGGGAGTGATGAGATGAAACTGCGGGTATCGGGTGGGATTAATAGTGCCCAACCTGCTGTGAGAGGGTTACTACTGCCCAACCTGCGGTGAGAGGGTATCTCAGAGTGAGCATGCATAGACAGCAAAAGGGGCCAGTGACTTATGGGTAAAGTAAGTAATGTAGGGTTGATGCATGTTGGCTACTGGCGGACCTTTTAGTGTGTGTGTGTGTGTGGGGGGGCTAAATCACCTTAAGATAGGGCTTCACAAAGTGACCCTGTCCCCAGAGTACTATAAACAGAACAGGGGGTGAGTCTGGAACCTCCCCCTGTGCCCACTGCTGCTGGTGCTTGGGAAGGAAGGGGGGTGGAAAGGCAGGATAACTCCACGCTCACCCACCACTGTGACCTCTACAGCAAGCTAAACTGGCTCTCCCCTTCAAACCACATTGACTTTGTTCTAGGGTGCTTCACGGGAAAGGTCCTTGGCAATGGCACCCCTCCGGGGCTGGCGAAATTCCTTGTCCCGGCTGCCTTCTCATCCTATCCTCTCAGGTCTCAGGGGCCTGCCATGCTTTAGGTACCCACCACCCGGACTCAAATAGGAGGTAGGGATTTTGCCATGTGTGCTCCTAGACTGTGGAACACTTTTCCTGCCCAGATCCGCGCTGCCCCCTTACAGAGCTCCCTTTGCTCCTCCCTATGGAACCATCTCAAACTCTCTTCGGCCTGTGGGTGCCCAAAACCCCCGTCATCTAACATTGCACTCCTCTCTCCTGGACATATTCCTGGACAAAAGAGGCGTATGCTGTATATAGTGCTGTATCTGCTGCTTCGCAGCTGTGCCTTCTGTACTGCTCTTACAGTAGTTGCTACATGTCTTACCCTGTTGTGTACATACTGAACAAAACTATGCCTCATGATGACTTGTAAAGTGTCTTAATCTGTATTATGTTGCCCTCTCATGACTTGTAAGCTGTTCTTAATCTGTACCATGTCGTCCTATGTATCTAAATCTGTAATTCCTGTACTCTCCCGGGTCGTACCTGAAAATAGGTAAATGTCTTGTCTAGTGTACTTACCTGGTTAACAAAAGCTAAATAAATAAATAAACACTGCTGATGGCACAGTTATGTACAGTAGTGGCTGACAAGTGTGCTCCAGCTGCAGCGACAAGCTATCGGTGCATATTCCCTCCCGGTCTCTCTGGGTACCCTCCCTGGGGCTTCCCAGAGAGATGAGTTGATGGAGAAGTCAGTGGGGAAACATGGGCTGAGAAATAGAAACAGACAATTTAAGTGAGCATAAGGAGTTATTACAGTCCAAGCCATTCTTTAATTCTGTATGATGTATGGTAAGTGCCGATTAACCACCATAATCAGCAGTCACACAGCTTTGTTATGCACTGTTTAGAGTTTTAAAAGTTGTTAACCACACTTCGGAACCTCCAAACAGTGGCATAACAAAAAAGAATGCACCAGAGTGCCATAATTCTCACACATAGAATGCAAACAATGTTTTTATGACCATACACTATAAAAGATGATGGCTGGGGATCGTGTGACAACCACACTGAAATCACCTCTCGTGGTTACTAGGGCTACAGTAAACCTCTCGAGCTGTGCTCTCAAGGTTTACCATGTTGCCCTAGCAACCACTCGAGGTGATTACAGCATGGTTATCACCCGATCCCCAGCCATATCCTCTGTATCCTTTATCTTAGTAATACATCAGCAGAGGTTTTTGCTCTGACCAGACCTGTTGAATATTGACAGGCTGGTCAAGTGGTACAGAGGGCTCAGGTGCTATGCACCTTACCTCTCACCATGCCGGCAACCCAAGTTCGGGAACGAGCTTGGGGTGCCGGGGTTGGCTGGGGGGAAGGGGAGAGGATTGAGCATCCGATGGACTGCTCTCCTCTCCCAGAGATGGGGAGGAATGCTGCCTCACTCCTTGGCTGCCATCTGGTGCAGGCAGGGTGGCAGCGCCAGAGCCTGAGTGCTGTGTGAGGGAGAGGCTGTGGTTCCACAGCGTGCATGCGCCTCCACATGTGCACACTTATGTGCCGCTGCAGCAAGGAAGGGGAAAGGAAGAAAAATGGACAAAAGGGAAGGCACTGGCTTCATGAAGCCTGCCTGCTGACCCCTGTTCCTACATCGCCACCGCCAACAATTCTGGATCAGTCATGGGGTGGGGGAGGACAGCTGTCCCCTTCCCCACCACTGTGGGGGGGGGGCAATCTGTTGGGGAATTATCAGGGTGAGGTAGGTTGAGGTGCGCTGGACAGGGGGTGACAGGGACAGGACTGAATAGCATGCTAGAGCCAAACCACCATGAAAAAGCAGTATGAAAAAAAATGGAATATGGACACGACCCACCCTTCAATTGTCAGGCATGTATGCATTTTTTAATTACTGATTGGCCATTGTTACCAATGGGACAGATGCTTCTTTGAATAGATCCTTAAGGATTCCTGGGTCCATTCCACCAGGCCCAGCTGCCTTTTTATATCTACCAACTTATGCATACTTTCAAGCACTAGATGCCTCGCATACAGTATGGCCTGTACTGTGTCTTGCGCTGCCACCCCCCTGCCCACCCCATGAAATACCTTTTGTTATCCAATATTACTTCATTGTATTTAATAATAATATGGTGTTGGTGCTAAAATTAAATGACACACAAAAAAAAAATGAACTGAAAAATTGAAATCCATGATCCCTACTGCATAAAAAGTTGCTGTAAATTAATTGCACCCCATGGAACTAAGAAAGGACTTTCTGAATGCTGTTGTTATGAAGGCTACTTCCTTCTTTATGTATTAATTATTTTCCGTTCATGGTAATGTGTTTATTCTTTTGTTTCTCAACACTTTTACTTTTTCCTTTCTTTAATACAGGGGGATTCTGGTGGCCCACTGGTCTGTAATGGTGTAGCAGAAGGAATTGTATCTTTTGGCAGTACCCACCCACCTGGAGTTTACACGCGTATTTCTTCATTTCTACAATGGATCAAGAAGACTATGGGGAAAAATCCAGTGAATGAAACCCTTCTGTTTAGTTGAATGCCAGCCAATGTGCAAAGCTTATTAGCGGTGCTGCATCCTCCAGAAAAAATTAGTCTTCTCCACTATTTTTTTTTTTTAGTTCAGCTGTTTGCTGCCCGTTGCTACCTCACGCCTTACTCAGCAATGGGGAGACAAAGGTATTTCTTCGGTTTCCTCCCTCCTAGCCCGGGACCCCAGAACACAGACGTACATCCCCACAGAGGTGGGCATGCACCCCGTGGCTCCGTTGATGGCCCCTTCACCCCGCCCAGCCTAATGCAGAGTCTCCTATTGGGCTTGGTGCTACCACCAAGCCTCATCTTGATGGCAGCCAAGAATCCGGGAGACTCCAGATCTCTCCCCAGGAGAGGAGAGCTGCCTGTTGGTAGCTCAATCCAGCACCTCGCCCCCCCCCCCAGCTAACCCACAGCAACCTAAGCTCACGCCTGAACCTGGGTTACCAGCGTGGCGTGAGGTGTGGCATCCAGCGCCTCAACCCTCAGCGCCACTGGGCCTGCTTCTGCACTCCTTTTTGATTCCTTTTATTGATAGCTAATATTCACTCCCCACCATTCTTTACAGGTGGATGTTTTGTGCCTTCTATGTGACTTCATCCCTGGTGTGCAGAATTGAGCTATACATTTTATTATTATTCTAAATAGGAATCCTCTTTTTTTGTTACCATAAATATTTTTCTGGCTATGCATGACTAGCTTTGACTCCCTATAACATTTTTCTCTGCCCTGCTGTTCTTACTTACAGGTGCTATTTTGACTGAAGTCTGTGTGACAGCTGTCCCCATTGCCAAGGCTTCCTCACCTGTTCTGACCTGTTCAGAATGGTGACAAGTGAATATTAACTGTCACTCAAAGGAACAGAAAGGAGCCCAGCATTCTCAGTTTTGATTTTTCTGGAAGCTGTGGTATCATAGGAATGGCTTTTCCGACTGAAACCTACACAATCCCAGCACAGATACCGGGTGTCCTGGGACCCTCCACTTGTAGTCGCATCTCCCAAGGGCTGCATGTTTAACCACTGCTGCCTTAAAGGGGTGAATGAGGTTTCCAAATTGTCCAGGCTGTGCAAACTGATCAGACACAAAAATAATAAAGTTGTGTGCCACCCGGACGGGAAGAAATTCTGACTACTGCTGTAAATAAGCCAATCTCCTCATAGCATCACCACTGAACACTCTTTCTGACCTTAAAGTGCTTGGATCAAATTAATGCAACTAATCCCTCCTGAGAATTTGTTTCAGAAGAGCTACTTTCATGTTGGGGGGGGGGCGCTGTACCTCACTCATCATGTGTAACATTTTGGCATGTGCTGATCTATTGTACATCTTTGATCAAACCATTATACATGCTGTGGTTACCCAGTATCCTTGAAAAATTGAAAAAGAGGCACTCAGAAGGATTGGAGGGTTCTGACCCTTCAGTCGTTCAGCGTCATTCGCATTTTACCACGCCTAGCATAATGCAAGAGGAGGAAGTCGATACTGGGTACAGCAAAAACATTTCCATAAACCTATTTTGAGTTAGAATGAATACTCCAGTACATAAAATAACCACCCACAAGTAGAAACACGTAAAAGACTGGAGGAGAAAAAAGGCATACATCAAGCTCGCAAAGATGCCGTTATCAGTCACAAAATTGCTGCAATACAGTATCCAACCATCAAAAAACACTCTGAAGAAAAATGGCAGTAAAAGTTATTTATTATACATATTAATCCCAAGAAGCTTATTTTATAAAACCAGAGATCAAAGAACCCACCTTTAGTAACTCCTGCTATATTACTGTAACTTTTTATTTTGTCCCATTATTGGGCATTTAGTACACTTGAGATCCTGTCACGATTCAGACAGTAAATATGGCAGTTTTCACACCAGACTTACAATTGCCTTCATCTTTGTAATGGCTCAAGGACTATAACTGGCGTTATAGCTTGTGTTTTCTTTTCTTTCAGACCCATTCTTTTCTGTTTCTAGTATTATACCTTTCTTGCAGGTTTTTAGACCCAAACCTCCAGACTCCTTGAACCTTGAAAGGTTTTCCCAGCTCTAGGAAGTGTTAATCATCAAAGGAGTAACTAAACCAACATTGTTCAGGATGGAGACCCTCTTAACAAGCATTTCTCAATGCCGAATGTTTGCTTGCTGGCACTGGCAGTGGTAGTGTAGAAGTTACAGAGCTGCGTAATAGGAATGGCAGTGAAGTATTGAACTGAAGCCAACCCCACCACCAGCCTGCAGAGAGTGACAGGCATTGGGATGTGCGTTTGGGTCGTCAGGCATAACGGCCACGCCATTTCACCACACCCCACCCTGCAGACACTGACAAGTGTCACGGTGTTCCTTGGGGTCTTTGGCCCTTATGCGCACCCCATTTCATTAGGAAATATGGTGAGAAGGGTGTGATATAGGAGAATGGGGTGAAGTTTGGGGCCGAAGAGTCCAAGGCATACCTTGATGCCTCTCACTGACTGCAGGGTGTGGAATGGTATGAGCATCACAGGCAAGAATCCCAAGTCTCACCCCTGATGCCTGTCATTCTCTACATGGTTGGGCATTATGGTTGGAAACCCTAATACCTCAGGCATTCATTGGTATTTTCACACCAAATTTTCAACATGTTTTTTTTTGTGACCCCACCTCATAAACAGGGGGAATATCAGTTTGTTAGCCGAAAGCTGCTTATGCACAGTGACTACGGCATTTAGCACCACAGGTGCAAAAACATTCCAAACAGGATGTGAAAAATGACAGCTGTACTGTTCATGGGGAGGTGTAAAAAATGGCAATGTTGCAAATCTGTAGTAAAAATATTTAAAAAAATGGTGAAGTCACGAGCATACATAGAAACTGTGCAACGCACACCCGTAATATAATTAGGTTGGGGATTTTTTTACAGCAGATTGTCAACTCAGGCATTTTGGTGCCTCCAATCATGAACAGTGTCACTGTGATTTTCTTTATCTGAGCCGAACAATGATTTCCCACAGCGACCACGCATCTCTGCGCTGAAAGTGTGGAAACACACTTCAGCCATGTTGTGAAAAATTACAGCTGTACTGTTCATAAGGAAGTGTGGAAAAATGGCACTGGTGAAAATCTGGACTGAATATATTACAAAGTCATGAACTAGCGAGGGTGCGTGGAAACTGGTCAATGTTCACTTGTAACACAGTCATTTTATGGACTTTTGTCACCAAATTTTCGACATAGCCATTTTAAGACCTCTGTTCATGAACAGTGTAACTGTGATTTTCTTAATCTGTCCTAAACATTGCTTTCACACACCAACAGCACCATTGTGCGCTACATGTGTGAAAACACATTTTGGGCAACATATGAAAAATTGCAGCTGTACTGTTCATAAGGAAGTGTAATAAAATGGCAATGTTGAAAATCTGGAGTGAAAATATTACATTTACAAACTTACGAGCATGCATAGGAACTGTGCAACGCACGCTCGTAACACAGTCATTTTTAGGAATTTTTTCACTAAATTTTCAACATAGCCATTTTTAGACCTCTACTCATGAACAGTGTCACTATGATTTTCTTAATTTGTCCTGTACATTGATTTCGCACACCGACTGCGCCACTGTGCGCTACATGGGTGGAAACATGTTTTGGGTGAGATGTGAAAAATGACAGCTGTACTGCTCATAATAAGGTGTGGTAAAATGGCAATGTTGAAAATCTGGAGTGAAAATATTTAAAATTCGCGAACTTACTAGCGTGCATAGGAACTGTACAACACACGCTTGTAAAACAGTCATTTTTAGGAATTTTTTCACCAAATTTTCAACATAGCCATTTTAAGACCTCTGCTCATGAACAGTGTCACTGTGATTTTCTTAATTTGTCCCGTACATTGATTTCGCACACCAACTGCGCCATTGTGCGCTACATGGGCGGAAACACATTTTGGGTCAGATGTGAAAAATGACAGCTGTACTACTCATAAGAAGGTGTGGTAAAATGGCAATGTTGAAAATTTGGAGTGAAAATATTGAAAATTCAAGAACTTACGAGCCTGCGTAGGAACTGCGCAATGCACGCTCGTAAAACAGTCATTTTTTGGAATTTTGGCACCAAATTTTCAACATGGGGTTTTTGGGACCCTTTCTCATGAATGATGTCACTGTCATGGTGTTATTCAGGCCCGAAGGGTGATTTCACAGTGACTGCAAAATCACCCTTCGGGCCCGAATAACGCCATGACAGTGACATCATTCATGAGAAGGGGTCCCAAAAACCCCATGTTGAAGATTTGGTGCAAAAATTCCCCAAAATGCCTAAGATATGCAACAAAGTTGAAAACCCCTATCTAACCCATAATACAGCTTACCGGCATTTCCTCAGTTCGCGGTCGGCTTTGAAGAGTGCAGACATGTTCCTGGTCCACGAAGATCGTGGCGCGGAGTCCGGAGGTAAGTATGGGGTGAGGGTGTGGGGGCTGGGTGCGCAGTGGGTGGGTGCGGGTTGTGGGGGGCAGAAGCGCCGTGGGACCGTTTTTTCTTTACAGGGTCAAAAAAAAAAAGAACGACGAGGGACGTTTGCCACACTGGGGTGGGCTCCCAGCATGGCACAAGGACGGTTGGGGGGACCATTCAGCCGATGGGGGATTGGGCACCCCCGTCGGCCAAAGTATGGATTGCCATGCTGGGGTGGGCTCCCAGTGTGGCACTTAGTACTTGGGGGGCGGTTAGGACAGTGGAGCCGACGGGGGATTGGGCACCCCCATCGGCGATATCATTACTTGCTACGCTGGGGTGGGCACCCAGCGTGGCATTTCAAAAGGCTTTGGGGGCAGGCGGGGGGGCGAGCACAGCCGACGGATTGGGCACCCTGCCGGCTATTCGGTGTGCAAGGGGGCGGGTGTGCACGAGTGGCGTGGTGTGTGTGTTGGGGAGCTGTGCATGAGCAGGTGATATCTTATCACTGCTCACTCAAGCGTAGCTCCCGCTTTGAACTGTATGCCCCTGCATTTTGGAGCTTGTCATAGACAGCTCCAGCATGCATTGGCTTACAGGGGCCACGCCTGCCAACACACTGACTGAATTGGAGGAGGAAGTGACACACCTCTGAAATCTCCGATGATGGCACTATGTTTCTTGCACATGCGTGCAAGCAAACATAAAAAGGAGATTAAAATGGATGGCAGGAGGATTCGAGACTGGGACTCTATACACATATTCCTCTCCAGCACTTGGCTAGCTCTTTGTGTCGGACTCACTCCAAAAACAAACAAAAAAAAAAACGCTGCTCAGTAATAGGGTATAAGTGGAGGACTAAGGACCCCCATTAGGTCTGTACATAATAGAAACATAGAAGTTGATGGCAGATAGGGACCGCAAGGCCCATCCGGTCTGCCCATTTCTTTTTCTACCTTATAAATGTGCCATCAGCCTTTGCTCTGTCAGTGGCCTATCTATTCATACTCATTTGTATTGCTCCCTTATGCCTATCCCATGCCTGTTTGAAGCCCTGCACTGTATTCATAGCCACCATTTCTTGAGGTAGGCCATTCCATGCATCCACCACCCTTTCTGTGAAAGAATTTCCTCACATTCTCCCTTAATCGGCCCCCTCAATCACATGCTGTGTCCTCTTGTCCTGCTATTTTTCTTATATTTAAACATGTTAGACTCTTTCACCTTGTTAATGCCCTTAAGGTGTTTGAATGCCTCGATCATATCACCTCTCCCTCCTTTGCTCAAGGGTATACATATTGAGCTCTGTTAATCTGTCCTCATATGTCTTCTGATGCAGTCCCTGCACCATTTTGGTTGCCCTTCTCTGGACTGCCTCAATTTGGTTAATGTCCTTGTGAAAGGTGTGGCCTCCAATGTAATCCAGTACTCAAATGGGGCCTAACCAGTGTCTTGTAAAGAGGATTGCCACCTCCTCTTACAACTTGTGATACCCTACTAATACACCCTAACACCCCCTAGCCTTACCTACTGCTTTAGAGGTCTGCTCGGATGATTTCAGGTCATCAGTGATGATGATGCCCAAGTCTCTTTCTTCCTTTGTGACTGCTAGCAACTCCCCTCCCAGCCTATAGGTGGCTTCAGGGTTTCTCTTCCCTATGTGCATGATCTTGCACTTCTTCGCATTAAATCCCAGTTGCCACTCTTCTGACCATTTTGCTAGTTTATCCAGATCTCTTCTCCTTCTGCCCACCCCATCTGGATCATCTACTCTGTTGCAGATCTTGGTGTCATCTGCAAACAGACAAGCCTTACCCTCTAGTCCATCTGCAAGGTCCCTAATGAAGATGTTGAAGAGGACTGGCCCCAGGACTGATCCCCGAGGTACCCCACTTGTGACTTGCATTCTCTTCTGACTGTATACCATTTACCACCACTCTCTGTTTTCTGCCCGTCAACCAGTTTGCCACCCAGTTGACCAACTTCTGACCCACCCAAGCCTACCCAGCTTATTTATCAATCTTCTATGTGGAACAGTGTCAAAAGCTTTGCTGAAGTCAAGGTAGGTGACATCAACTGCTCCTCCTTGGTCCACCGCTCTGGTTACCTAGTCAAAGAAATCTATGAGATTAGTTGACAGGACCTTCCTTTTGTAAACCCATGCTGTCTTGGATCCTGTGCCCCTATGGATTCCAGGTGTTGCACTATCCTTTCCTTAAGGAGTGCCTCCATAATCTTGCCCACTACTGAGGTAAGACTGACTGGTCTGTAGTTCCCTACCTCCTCCCTGCTACCACTCTTGTGGAGCGGGATCACATGAGCCCTTCTCCAGTCTTCTGGGACCTCTCCTGTGCTCAGAGACTCACTAAACAGTTCTGCTAATGGCTCTGCTAGTTCCACCTTTAGCTCCTTAAGTACCCTGGGATGTATGCCATCAGGTCCCATTGCCTTGTCCACCCTGAGCTTAGCAAGCTCTTGTAGGACCCTTTCTTTTGTGATGGGAGTAATGCTCACCTCCCTCCCTCCCCCCTGTGTCCATGGTGCTGAGCCATGGGCCCTGCTCTACCTTCTCTTCAGTAAATACTGAGCAAAAGTATCTATTTAGGATAGATGCTTTTACATGGTCCTCCTCCTCACATGCTCTCTTTTCTCCATTAAGCTTTGTAATACCCCCTCTGGACTTTCTCCTTTCACTAATGTATCTATAGAAAGTCTTGTCACCTTCTTTTACTGTCCGTGCTAGTGTTTTCTCAGTTTGGGACTTTGCCTGCCTTACTGCCTTCCCTGCTTCCCTTAGGGCAGTTTGGTATGCCTCCCTATCTTCATCCCGCTGTGTTCCTTATATTTCCTGAAGGCCAGCCTTTTGGCTCTGACCTTTTCTGCTACTGTATTTGAGAACCAAAGTGGTTTCCTTCTTCTTTTGCACTTCCTTTTCTGTCTAACACAGTGGGATGTTGCTTCAAGTATTGCATCCTTAATGCTTGCCCACTTTGCCTGTACCCCCTCACCTGTGTTTCTTTTTGCCAGGGCTAGCTTAACTCTGTTGGCCATCTTATCAAAGTCAGCTCCTCTGAAGTCCCATATTTTTGCCTTGGAATGGGATGATTTAGATGTAGTAGCCAAATTGAACCATACCATGTGATGGTCACTGGCCCCCCAGGTGACCTTCTACCTGGAGATCTGTGATCCCTTCCCTGTTAGTCAGTACTAGATCTAGGATAGCCCTGTCTCTTGTGGGTTGTTGTACCAGTTGTTTGAGGCCCTCCCCCTGCAGGGAATCCACTATGTGTCTAGTTCTGGCAGATGTTCCTGCTGGTATTGACCAGTCTGTATCTGGCATGTTGAAGTCTCCCATTATCAGAACCTCCCCTTTAGCTAGCATGTTTTGTACATCTTCTAACAATAATGTGTCTGTGTCCTCCCCCGGTCTGGGGGCCTGCAGACAACCCCAGTTCGTATGGCTGTCCCATTTCCTGTTTCCAGAGTGACCCACAGTTCTTCTGTCTCCTTATGTGTATTCTGAATTTCTGTAGCTTTGATATTTTCATTGACATACAGGGCCACTCCACTCCCCCCTTTTTGTACCTTGGTCTCATCTGAACAGTACATAGCCAGGTTCTGAAGTCTCCCAAGTGTGCTTACTGGTTAACCATGTCTCATTAATTGCTACTATGTCCAGTTTAGCCTCTGTCATTATTGCCTGCAGGTCTGGGATCTTGCTTCCCAGCTTATGAGCATTTGTGTACATGATTTTCTATTGACCAGACTTCAGTGTGTTAGTTGTTGTGTGAGGTCTGGCATTTCCCCTGTGTATCGTGTGGGGAGCTGGACCTTTTTCCTTACCTGGTGATGCAAATGAACTGCAAACATGCTGAACTCCTGTTCGATCGCTAGCTGAGGGGGGAGGTGTGTTCTTCCCATTCGACGTACGGAGTGCTGCACCCCTCTCCCCATTTGCTAGTTTAAATAATGCTATGCTTAACAAGCAACATACCCTGTGCTGTATGTAAACAGCACACTGAAACACAATAGGCCTGGCCAGGCATTTCATTCTGTATAGCGACCTATCTTGAGAGGTTCAGTGTACTGTAGAGTATAGCCCAGAGGTTAGAGTAACGAGCTGTGAATGGGCTTGGTACATCCAGCAGATCAGACCTGGGTGAGTATCGAGCTGCGAATGGGCTTGGTACATCCAGCAGATCAGACCTGGGGGTAACGAGCTGCGAATGGGCTTGGTACATCCAGCAGATCAGACCTGGGTGAGTAACGAGAGTGAATGGGCTTGGTATATCCAGCAGATCAGACCTGGGTTTGATTCTCACAACCTCCACTTGCATACTGTGTGACTCTGAGCAAGTCACTTAACTACCCAGTGTTCCCAGGTCACCCTGAAAACTGTCACTTGTGCCTAGTGGGCCTTACCTGGTTACCAAAGACTAAAATAAAATAAAAAAAAATCAGAAATAACATTTCACAGCACAAGGTAAATTACATATGTTAGTAAATAACATTAAAATACTACTGCTCTGTAGAATGAGGATAACAATAACTAATATATACAATGCATAAGTTTTTGATATTAAAACAAAATAGTCCTTAGTGCTCCACTAGTGCCAGTAATTGTACCAGCAGAAAGTAAGCTGTTTAAAAGTTCATCAGCTTCTTTCTCAGCCTGTGTCATTGTTGGGCAAATCATGAGAGACCTGGGTTTTAGATGCATGATATGGAAATGAATCCCAGCTTTTTGCTTATTGACCACCCTTTTCAAGGTATGTTCCATGCATCAGGTCACAGTTTATGAATCAATTAATTTTTTCTCCAAATCTTTAGAGACAGTCTTAAAAATATATTTATTTTCTCAATACCCCAGTGCTATAGCTGGATAGATTATTTTTGTTGCACACAACGCAGCAATAGAACAAAGGCAACATTTCATCTTTTGCGGAGTGACTGCAACCTACAAAGTCTTTGAAAGAAAACTGGATTCTAGAATTTTGCATTCCCATTTCCTTGACAAATGCTTGGAAGAATGCTAAACTCTGCAGCAGTGAAACCCAAGGAAGTCTAATGCAATGCAGACTGTTGCATTATTTTTACTATTGTCCACGTAGGCTAGAAAATATGTTTTGTTAGCAAATGGTACTTGCTAGAAATGTTGCCAGCCACATGCTAACTTAGCTCACATGTTTTAGAAATGTCTACTCCAAAACTGAAACAATTCTAGGAAATAGTTAGCTCTACCTTCCAGAGATGGTTAAAGATAACATTCCTCTACAACTTCTCCCTTTCATTCTCAGTCTTTTACCATCAGATAGTAACTTGAACACAGACCACCAACTTTGGATCCTCACAGCATCCTGAGGAGCTAAACGGTTATTGTGGGGGATAATCTCTGAGGCACTCCACCCGTCCTTACATACGGGTTTCTCAACTGCAATAGCCAAAACAAAGAGCTTCAGCCAACGCAATGTGCCGCTAGCCCCAAAACAACTAAGCATACTGTGTGCATCAGATGCAGAAGGTGCATCTATGCCATCTGACCAGGAGGACACCTATGAAAACACAAAAGACAAGGCACAAACAAATATGCCACCTGCAATCCCAAATCCTCTGTTGGGCAGGATTTAGACACTGCAACAATTCCCCCACCAAAATAATTAACCGAAGCAGGCACACCTAGTGTAAAACACCATGTGAAATAAAGTTAGGTGCCGGCAGGGCCAGAACCCCACTCACCACAGCCGGATTCAGAAACACACTCCGATCTAGAAACAGAGATGGAGGTGGTTACACAAACACTAACATCCATATGGTGTTTGCCTGATCAGATACAGCCATTAGTGCAAAATACAGTGGTGAAGGTGGGGTTTGTCACATCAGCTCCTACCCCACTACCCAAGCTAATCCCCACATCTTAATGGCACACTACCTATGCCATTTGCCTGCTAATACTGTCATACACCCTTGAGTAGCCTCTACATAGTGGCCACACCCCGGGGAAGCCTAGAAAAGTGGTACCTGCAAGAGTAAAGGAAATTGGAGGCTAGAAAAAATCCCTTCTGCTGAGTATCTGGGAAATATGTGGGTCTATTTAGTTATTTATTTATTTAGCATTTGTTAACTAAGTAAGCACACTAGACAGTCATATGCCTATTTTCAGGTGCAGCCCGGGAGATTACAAGATACAGACAACAGCAGGTATTACATCAATTCAGAGAAAGGTAAATCATCAGACACAGCATGACTTAACAGACAAGCATATAGAAAACATAGCATAACAAGGCAGCAGCTGACAGCTGGGGTGTTGAACATCACATAACAGGATAACATTTGATAGCCACAACTAAAAATACGTAAACACACTGTTCTCAGGGCATTGTCCAGACAGGACTGTAAAGTGCAGCACAGTGCAGGAGGGGGTTGGTATCTTAATAATGAGAGAATCAACTACTGACTTTCGAATTATAGATCAAGGGATCACTCCCGACCAATTTGAGCATTCCCTTCCTCTGCGCAGCAGATACTCTTATTCTGTGAAGAGTGTCTCGCCACTTCTGTCCTGGAAACAGGCACGTTTGGGTTAAGTTTTTAAAAAAATGTTTATATTATTGATTGAGCTCAATCAATAATATTATAATAATACTGCCATTGACACCATTCTTACAATACTTTTTTTTCAATTCTCTAGTTTTGTCCTGCATCCCTCGCCAGGACTATATACCCAGTCATGGACTCCAGCTGAGGCTGCTCATATTAGCTGCCCTTCCTGAACTCCCTGACTCACCCCCCAGGGTGGGGTCCCCTCGCCTTGACCATGGGTGTTGCGAACTTGGGAAAGGCGGGAGTCGGCCTGACAGTCTATGCAACCGGAACGGGAGTCATTAAGGCAGTGAGAGCAGGGATTTTTTCCCCTTGTTGTACGCAGGGATGGGGACGTGCAATGACATCCTGCGTCTGCCGTACCTCCTGAATCCTGTCAAGCACTGGATGCTGCTGTACCCCCAGCTTCCACCAGGGTCTGTCAAGTGATGGGCAGTGTCCCACCTCCCTGGAGAAGGAGAACAGTCCCTGGAATGCTCCATCCTTCTCCCCGACTGGCCTCCAGTGACCCAGGTCCGTTCCTGAACCTTAATCTCCAGCCGCAAGTGGAAATCTAATCGCTGCGCTGGCGGGCCGGCCTACCACTCTTACGGTTCTAAGCGTGGCCTCATGAGGGTATCAGAAGTGCTCACCTTCGGTACACAGTTCTCATATCCTAAGAATGCATGCGAGACCACTCTTACGGCTGTAAGTGTGTCTCAGTGACAGTAATAACATGCATAAGAATGAAACATTTGAAAAATCTGGGGTCCAATTTTTAAATTCACTGGAAGGTAATTTAATTGTATATTATGAGTTGCACAGTGTGTTAGCCATTTCTTTTTTTGTTTTACTTTGTAAAACGTTGTTGAACGGGTCCCTTGGGTAGTCCCCGGGGACACGTGTCCTGGCCCTCTCTGGATTCAGACGGAAGAACCCTGGAGTCCGGAGGTGGTGAGGGAGTGTGCTGCCTGGTGTGTACAGGAACCTGGGACGGCACTGTCGCTGGAAGGTGGCTCTCCACCTCTCTGGTGAGTTGAGCCTTGGCCTCAGCCCACCAGGAGGCCAGAGTCTCCTGCAGGTCTACTGGCAGCTGCAAGGGTGGTGGAGAAGGAGGAGGTGGGGGATAAGAATATGGGCTATACCCATATGGAGCGTATCAAAAACCTGGCTGTGGGTAACCCAGCGTCTGGTATTGAGACGCCGAGTACTGCGGCATCGGGAAGCCTGGCGTTGGGTACTGCGGCATCGGATACGGCATTCCTGGGTACACTGGTGTCGAATAAGACGGCGGGTACCCGGAAGCTGGGGGGGGGGCTGCCTGCACAGACTGCCCAGCTGGGAACCTTGCGGGCGGGTCCATAGCAGAGACCCTGGAGGAAGGACCCGATGGGAGCAGGAACTCTCCCTGAGTTGGTAAGGCCGATGGCGGAGGCCCTGACGCCGGAGGTACCGACGTCGGAGGGGCCAGCGTCGGAGCCGGCATCCAGGGAGCCAATGTCAGGTCCATCGCTCCAGATGGAGGAGGGACTAACGGAGGCAAAAAATCCCCAACTGTGCCCAGGGACGGGGGGAGGAGTCCCCGGGGTCAGGATGGGGGGACTCTGGTTCCCCAGACGGCAGCGAAAGCTGCGGTGAACCGGGAAAGACGGACATTGGGGGGTCCGTCGTCGGTTCCCTCACCGGCCGGACGTCGGACGAGCCGATGTGAGGCGTAGAGGCGAGCTCACAGCGGGCGCCGGAGGAGCCGATGTCCAACTTACGAGAGCCTTCACCGGAGGCAGGTCGAGAGGAAGGGTCGGCCTGGTCCGGTGGGGAAGAAGCCATGCATCACCCCGAGGGGTCGGATATCTTACCAGCCCTCTCCGGGCGGACATCAGAGGAGCCGACACCTGGCTTACCGGAGTCGCCCACGATGGTAGGCCACAAGCCTGCGGCTGAACCAGGGGCAGAGGCCTCCAACTGCCCAGAGGCACCCCCAAGGCACGAGCCAGACGGGCGGGCCAACGCTGCCTCAGAAACCTCTGAGGCGGCTGCTAGTGAGCTTATCCTCAGAGGGGATGTTACTTGGCGTCATTTACTCCCGAGAGAGACGTAGAGGAGCTTTGTCCCGGTGCCTCCCTTGTCCTTCTTCTTTCGATGGCCTACGGGGGAAGTGGACGCCTGCATTAGCTTTTTAAGCTCCTTCCATAGAGCTCATTTTCTTTTTAAGAATATGGGCCTCCAGGGATTGCTGCCGTCTTTATCGGGTGGCCGCGTTAAAGCTAAGGCAATGCTGGCACTTCTCAACTTGATCCAGGCCTAGGCAGAACAGGCACAGGGAGTGGCCGTCCTTGTGCGGTAGTTGGGAGCTGCACGAATCACACTTGTTCTCGTGCTCGGAGGGTGTAGGGGATGACATACACCGACATTAGTACTGACGTTGTCGAAAAAATAAGACTTTTCGGTAAAGAAACCGACGAAGGTAGGGCTGACAAAGCACAAACTTTTCTGCGAGGTGCTGCACGAGCTAACAGCAGGAAAGAACGGGAAGGCTGGCGTCCAGGACCGCCTCTTTATACCGACGTCTCCTGACGCCGGTCACCTGATGTCACCTCCTCGCCAGGGACTGCTAGCTAGAAATTTTTCTGTGAGGTCCTGCCGACTGCCAGCGTCAGTCCTATATGTAATTACCAACTGCAAGAGCCCTCTCGAAGTAAGATCATTTGTTAATTATGATATGTGATGTTGATTGTTATGTATTTTTGTTTGACAAATAAAGATACATTTTTTCCTGAAAAAAAATGCATTTCACAGTTAAAGAACACCTGTCTTCCCAACATCCCAGCCCCTAAACCACAACCCCCTCAATTAGATTTTTAAGCTCCAAAAATAATTTTTTAATTAACTTTGTGGCTTAATAATCACTCTGATGTACCAGCCATAATGGAAACATATCCAGAGGTGGGTGGCACCATTCACTGTGTAAAGTGATATGGTGAGTGACACAATGCTGAGAATGTGAAAGCCTAATTGGGAGCTTGTGATTTGAGGGTTAGGGTGCTGAGACGACAGGTGTTCTTTAATAAGCTTAACTACAAATATTCTGTTATAACAGAGTAGGAATATCAGCTATGCCAGCCCAGGTTATGTGGTAGATGTCATCTGAAGTAACAACTTTGAATAGCCCTCTGATCGTGATGTCATATGATGAGGTATAAATGAGGATCAACAGAAAGTGTTTCATGTTTATGTGGCACTGATGTCATACTTTGTCTCAGTCTGTTATACCTAAAGGTAAACACTTGTTAAAGAATCACACCACCCCACAGATAAACCTCCGATTTGAGGTTTTACATCCCAAACATTTTTAGATTCAGTATTTAACTTCTGTAAATCCTCTCATTTGTAACCAGTGGCTGTGTGGTGCCACTTTGAGTATGGAGTGCAGCTCCATGCAGCTCACTTGAATGTATTCAGTACCAGTTACACACCATACTCAAAATGGTGCCGTGCAGAGCAGCCATTGTTTACAAATCGGAGAATTTACAGAAGTCAAATACTGAACCTAAAAGGTACTTCATTTTTTTTTTATGTAAAACTCCTAATCAGGGGTTTATTAGTTGGGGTAGGCTTCTTTGGCTAACAGGTGTTTCCCTTTAAGACAGCAGGGCCCCCAAATTCCTGCAAACACTACAGTATTATTTGAAGATGTTTCCCATCTTTTTAATATTTTCTCGCATGCGAGTAACTTTGATAGGATCATTCAAATCACACCAATTTGAATCACTTTAAATTTTTTTGCTGGAACATGTTCCTACAGGAACCAGATAGTAGTGCAGATGGTTGATGTAGCAAAAAGCCGTATAACGGTCTTGAAAATAGGAATCTCCTACTTTGCCATGATGCGGGGACCCTCACAATTATGCCTTAATGAGAGCTGTCTCACTGAATATCTGACCGTAGCATGCTACATGGTAAATACTTGTATCCAATACGTAATTTGTATGACAACGTATCCAAATTGCCAAATGCATTATGAAGTTATTTTTGACTGCCAACTTGTGCAACTCATCCGTGTAACAACTGCATTTTTTATTTCAGAATTTTAAAGAACTTGCAATTGCTTGAATTCAGTAGCTTGCATGCTGGTTTATCATATATTAATATACCTACTGTATGTATTTTGCTGTTTGTGCAATCTGCATCTGCTGCTGCTGTATCCTTCTACCCTGGATGCTCATGGAAATAAAATGTTGCCATCTCATTGAGTCTTGCCCTGGTTAAACATGTTAAACCAGTAGATACATTTACTGTACTGGCTGTGGGCCTTAAAAGCAAGTGCAACTCTGCCAAGAGACGATTAATGTTCAACTTTAAGAAAGGATAACCAGTTTTTATGTGTGGTTTTATAAAAGGACAGATGCAAAAAAATTGTTAAGCTTAAGTTGATGCTTATGCCTGTTTTGTGGTTTGTTTTGTGATAAGCCATTATCTCACTATGTGCACTGCAGAATGAAGGTAATAAAAATGGCATTTCTCCTGTTTTGCTGTTGGTAACTGTGTTTCACCCAAGAGGTGAGGAAGCAGTGGATTGTCATTTGGACTGGGAAACTGGAAACATTTATTCTGAAGCAATTAAAACAAAAAAAAATGAAGAAAGGCATTATATGGAGCATAATGTTTGAGTTACAGTGTGTAACATGTTTTCTTTACACAACCCAGGTGTGAGAAGCCACATAACCCAAGAGACTGAAGGTGGGGTGGTTTATACTGGTATCACACACACAGGGCAAACGAAACAAAAAAGAGTACACTGTACCAGATATCTTTTTTGGGGGAGGGGAGGGGGGCCTGCTAGGGAATGGGTTATACCGGACCTTATCCTTGCAAACAGGGATATCACAGGAGGCTGTATGTGAGGTAGCCACTGGGATCAAACGATATAGAACAGTACGGACTGAAACTCAAGGCCGAGAGAGAACTATTCTGAACCAGGATTCTGGACTTCAGAATGGCTACTTTTGGGAAGATAAGAGAGGGGTTTGGAGTTAAGACAGCTGGAAAGAGCAGTAGGGGCAGACGGAAAGTGGGGAATAAGAAAGAAATACTTGTGGCAATTGGTCTCTGAGCAAAGTGATGTGGAAGAATTAGAGGTGAAAGGAATAAACCATCAGGGTTCACAAGGAGTTCAGCTGAGATAGTGAGAGAAAAATGGAAGGTATTCATTAAATATAAGGGAAGTCAAACAGATGAGAAGGATGCATGTGAAGAACTGATGAAGAAGGCCAATTGGTTAGCAAGGCAGGCAAAGGTTGAGGCAGAGCTAAGGTTGATGGGGTCAGGGAGGGCCACAAGACAGTCTTCGTCTGTGTTCACAAGGAACACAAAACAAAGTGGATGTCTGATAAGACTGAAAAGGGAAGAAGATTAGGTAGAGGCTCAGAAGGGCAAAGCGTTCTACTGGATGATTATTTTTGTTTAGTATTCATGTTACATGGCATGGGTCCTGTTCCAGTCTGCAACATTATGACCAGTGAGGGACTGCTGGTGAGGATCAGGGAGGAGCCCATTACAGAGGAGAGAGTGCTGAAGGGACTTCAGACGCTGACGGTAATGAACTTAATGGGTTTGGATGGGTTGCATCCGAGGGTGTTGAGGGAAATTGGGTGGGCCTTGGCAGGTCCAATAACAGACCTCCTCTTCTTTTTTTTTTTTACTTACTATACTTATCATTCCCCAGGCACTCTCCCATCTGCCCCACTCCTGCACCAGCCTTGCTTCCCAATGACAGCCTTCTGCCACCAATACTCCCTGGTTTACCCTCCAGGGTGGGGCCACAGCATCATAACCTGCCCATCTGTGATGGATAAGGTGTCGGCGACCCAACATTGCCTCCCTGACTCCCCCCCCCCCAGGGCAGGGGTCAGGGTCTGTAGTGATGCTGGTGGAGCCGGTATTTTAAGTCAGCGGCAGAGCAGTGAGGAGCTATGGAGACCAGACATCAGGGCGGCAGCATCCAGAGCAACCAGAGAGGGTGTATCTACATTTTTCTGAGAGTCGGGGACGTGCAATGACATCCGGCATCTGCCCCGCCTCCTCTAATACACTGATGCCGGTTGCTGTGGTATCCCCTGCCTCTGCCAGGGGTTCATCATACACCGGGCATACCATCCTTTCCCCCAGCTGGCCCTCTGAAAACCTGGGTCCATTCCCAAACCCGGGTCATCCGCATCACGGTGCGGCCTAACAGACCTTTTCAACTACTCAGTAGAGACAGGAGAGCTGACAGAGGATTGGAGGATGGCAGATGTAGTTCCCCAATGTAAATATGTGAGTAGAGATAAGCCAAGCAACTGTAGGTCAATCTATAGTGGGGAAGATCTTAGAATCCATAATAAAAGAAAGGATTGCGAGATTCATGGAAAGGGATGCAAGATCCCAGGCAACATGGTTTTGCCAGTGAGAGATTGTGTCAAACCAAACTGATCAACTTCTTCAATTAAGTGACAAGAAAACAGTGGACAAGGGGCAGGCTGTAGACATATTCCTCTTCCGGAAATGGCTACCTTCTGTGTACTCTGGAACTTGTACCATACTACTGATTCCCTATGATTCTGATATTGGTCATACTTGTAATTTGTGATCAATCTGACTCTATCCTGGCTCCTGCTTGTTATCAGTTTTATTGGAACATGTATATTATGTTTTTTTTGTGTGCTTCCTGTACTTGTCCTATGTGATTTGTTCCCCTTCCTCGGGAAACTAGCCCTCGGCTCAGTGTCCCTTTCCCAGTTAACAAAATTTTAAATAAATAAATATTATCCCTGGATTTTTGTAAAGCCTTTAACTCCATCTTTCTTGGAAGGCTGGTGAAAAAACTGGGCAATTTTGGGTAAGATAATGAGGTGGGTAAAAACTGACTGAGCGGAAGAACTCTGAGGGTAGTACAGAACAGAAAGTCATCAGGGATCAGGGAAGTTACCAGGGGTATGTGCCAGAGGCTGATCTTGAGACCAGTTCTCTTCAGTATATTCATTTCTGACATGGGGGTGGGAATCCAAGAAAATATTGGCCTCTCTGCAGATGACACCAAGATCTGCAGTACAGTGGACTGCAAAGAGGGGGCTAGGACCATGGAGAGTAATCTAGAGGGCGGTCTAAAGTGTGGCAGGTGAAACTTAATGCAAAGAAGTGTAAACGTTTTGCAGAAAGGGGCCAGAAACCTAAATAAGAATACAGGATGGGAGTGGCAGTAGACAGAACAGTGGAGGAAAAAGATTTGGGGGTAGTGATTTTGGATATTGTAAAGGCAGTGACACAATGTAGTAAATTGGTGGGGAAGGTGAATAGGATGCTGGGATGCATACTGGAGGTAAGAAGATCACTGTCAGTAGGAGGGTGGTGATATTGGCCCTATGCAGGTTGCTGGTCCAGTGTCACTTGCAATACTGCACACAGTTTTGGAACTTCCACCTTAAGAAGGACGGGGACATACTGGAATTGGTACAGAGAAGAGATGACAAGATAATCAAGGGGCAGCAGACGTGGTCATATGAGGACTGGCTGGAGGATCTGAACATGTATACCCTGGGGGATAGGAGGAAAGGGACTTGTTCACTTTATGTTTTAGTACTTCCACCAGAGTAGCCTCATGAAA
Source organism: Neoceratodus forsteri (assembly GCA_016271365.2). Classification (NCBI taxonomy): domain Eukaryota; kingdom Metazoa; phylum Chordata; order Ceratodontiformes; family Ceratodontidae; genus Neoceratodus; species Neoceratodus forsteri. The sequence continues at coordinate 110,515,934 of JADMNL010000031.1, read as the reverse complement.
CTGGCATGACAGTTAAAATGATGTCAGAAAGTGCAGGGCAGACTCCTCAGTAATCACTGAGAGATCCATATTAGGAGCAGACAAGACAGAACTTTTGGCTTTACTCTGCTGGCATTTTTTGTATGTTCGTAAAGTGGTAGCAGAATGGAGCACACGCAGAACAAAGAGGCAGGTGTGCAGTGCAGCAGCCGTTGCTCTGATATACAAAAAGGCAACATCAGAACAAACAAAAGTATCAATGACAAAACAGTCCCAAGTCAGTCTCGCTCATGCAATATGTGCTGCTGAAGTCATTTTAATCAAAGAAGGCACAGAGACCACATCCCTGCAAAGTACAGAAACTCACCAATGTTCCACTGCACTCTGCAGGTTTTTCACAGCGTGGAGTTCCTACAGAAACACGCCTCATTTTGTATTAATGATGCTTGAAAACATCACATATAATTTATACTTCTTACAGCAATTTTGCCAGCAGCCATAAGGTGGCGCTCAGCATTCACTTTCTACTGCTGCAAACAAATTATTCCTAGTAAAAGAACACTGAGATGAGGTATGCAAAAAAATGTGAGCATCGAAAATGAGAAACTGAAACAAAATCTTTATTTACAAATCTATATGAAATTTAAAGTGACATTGTGCAAACAAATATAGAGGTTCTTTTCCAAGAAAGAATGAACCAGACACCCCCCCCCCCAACTCCGGAGGTTGCCATGGCCCTGATCTGCACATATACCACTAAACAGCAGATACCAAACCAGGACAATACAAGGCGCAGAAAGTCCCGGATCACTAAAACCTGGTGGAAGCGATACCTCTCCAAGGTGATCATTATACTGCTACTGATTTCCAGGAACATTCACCCCAACCCTGGACCTCCTGGCACTGGGTACCCCACAACCAACGGATGCCTAAAAATTGCATCAATTAATATTGGGAGTCTTCTTCTCAAACTACCCCAATTCCAGGCATGGGTTGCTGTCCACAAACTGGACATTATCTCGCTCACTGAAACATGGCTGTCTCAGAAAATACCTGATTCCTCCATCTCACTTAATGGATACACCCACCTCCTTCCAGTCAGATAGACAAGCTAAGCATGGGGGTGGGTGCTTGGTCTATCTGAGCAACAAAATAAGTGGCCAGGTTATGCCACTTAGTGTAAACACTAGTGAAGCCCGGCTTCTCTCCATCAAGCTATCTATAGGATGGCAAGGCAAAGCAATGTCTCTGACCACTGTCTACATACCCCCCCCCCCCCCGGCAAGCAAGCCCATGGACTTGACCTATATTTCAACCATCTTAGCAAGATCAATAAAGAATGCAAGCAAGTCATCCTAGGGGACTTTAACACAAATTGGCTTGCCCAGGATTCTGTCACCACGAGGGACCGAATCCATGGCCTATATCTCACTCAGATGGTAATGCAGGCAACAAGGCTGAACTACCGCACCGGCACATGTCCACTCATAGACTGGCTTCTTGCCACCAACCCTGAGCATATCAAAAACGTTACTGCCCTGCCCGACACCTTAAGTGACCATTCACTGTTACTATGCTCCTGGACTAATAAGAGTCCTAAAGACCTCCCTGAGGTCTTCTCAAACAGGGGCTTGTAGGCAATTTTAAGAGGTATCTGAAAGAAGCAGACTAGTCCCCCTTAGCAGGCTGCAGTGATGCTAATAAAGCCCTAGACTACCTCATATCAACCTTTAACAAGGCTTGTGACATATTTGCCCCTGTCGGAACTGTCAAAATTAAAAGAGCCTTTAACCCTTGGCTCACTGGCCCTCTAATTGCCCAGATGAAACAACAGGACAACCTCTGGAATATTGCCATGGAGACAGGCAGGCAATCTGACAGTGCTGCTTACAAAAAGGCTAGGAATAAGTGCACTAAGCAAGTAAGAAATGCCAAAGTTACCTACTATAGCGAACAACATAAGAGAAACTGGGGCAATGGCAGGGAATTCTGGAATAGAATTAAGTTACTCACTGGCAAAGAATCCAGAGCTCCACCAGATCTCATAGTAACCACATCTGGCCTGTTACAGCAACCTATTGACCTGGCCAATGCCTTCAATAATGCCTTCACAGACCTCATCTCTGTCCTCCCCCCTGAATTTCTCCACACCTCGCCAGCAACGGATTCCATTGACCCAAACCCTCCTCTCACCCCTAAACCAGGCCAACCACCATTCTACTTTAGGCAAATAACTGGGGCCCAGACCATAAAATATGCCAAAAAAATACTTAACAAAACCAGGGTTGGAAGTGACTCACTAGACATGAAATTGATAGCGCTAGTGTTGGATGAACTTGCCTCTCCACTAACCATACTTTTCTTTTTTTTTTATTTCTTTTTATTAAAAGTTTTCGTTACACACGTTGTAAGTAAGAAAAGGGTTACAGTTAATTTATAAATGTTTACAATGGTAGCATCATTTTTGCAGCAGAATCATTAATCTCTGAGGGTAAGAAAACGTTGTCCTATGAGATCAGTACACCAGGTAGTGATATATAATAAGTAGTCCATCTCCATGTTGCACCCCAATTAATAATGTCAAGAAAAGGGGATTAATCCTATAGTTTTAAAAGGTATCCAAATAATCACCAAGGTATAAAGAAGCGTATTTGTGATTTCCTTCCCCCTCATAATATAGGTGAAGTATAAAGGAAATCCAGGTCAATTTGACCCTCTGTAACCCCCTCCACCCCATTACCTGCTAGGTGAGAAACTCAGGTATGACAACCCACAATAAGGGGAGAATTATGGGCAGAAGGTGGGGTCCACTGTTGATTGGTGAAGAACCCACCGCTGCCATTTCAACAGGTAAGATGGACCCTTATTTTGAGTTTTAGCAATGAAACTTTCAGAACAGTATATATCAGACATGATAGTTCTCCATTCTTGGACCATAGGAATCAGAGTTGACATCCACCTACGAGTTCACTAACCATACTTTTCAACATCTCCTTGCGCACTGGAATCTTCCCAGATAGGTGGATGACTGCCTTGGTCACCCTAGTGTTTAAAAATGGGGACAGAACTAACCTGCGAAACTACCGCCCAATCTCAATACTACCACCTCTATCTAAAGCATTAGAAAGGATTGTTTCAGACCAGCTAACTGAATACTTAAACAAGTACAATCTGCTCTGCCCGCAGCAGCACGGGTTTCGCATCGGACACAGCACCACCACAGCTTTAATCGACTTTAGCTCTCACATCTACGAAGCCCTTGACATGGGCAAAATGGTGGGGTCTATTTTTATAGACCTCACCAAAGCCTTTAACACAGTCAACCACCAAATCCTGCTCAGACACTTGAGGATCCTGGGACTGTCAGTAGATTCCATCTCCTGGTTTAATAGCTGCCTCTCACACAGGACACAGTGTGTGAGAATAGGAGGTGTAACCTCTGAACTTAAAAAGGTAACCCTTGGAGTTCCCCAAGGCTCAATCCTAAGGTCACTTCTCTTCGGCCTCTTTATTAATTCCCTTCCCAAAGTCTGTCCCACTAAAATGCTGCTGTATGCAGACATTGCAGTTATCTCAGTGCCTGGCAGCCACACATCAGAAACAGAACAAAACCTACAGCATTGCTTTGCTATGTTTGAGAACTGGTTTACCCAAAACAGACTCCTTCTAAACCATAAAACAACAAAAGTTGTGTACCTAACTATGCCATATGCCAAAAGAAATGCTGCGTACTTGACTATCTATAGCCAGAAAGGGGATGGCACTGAACAAGTCACCACCTTTAAATATCTCGGGGTACATATTGATGACACCCTCTCCTTCATACACCATATAGACCATGCAGTCAAATCCGTTAATATTAAAGGGAAACGTCCACATACAGTCGGGCCCCACCTCTATGTGAAGTGGGGCCCGATTAGCAGATGCAATAAAAAAAAGTTAAAATAAACTTACTCGCTTCACATTTATTTGAAATTATATCTGGTTGATCCTGTGCCCCCATTGCCCTGGCATTTTAGGATGCAGAGCCCTCCCCGTCGCACCCACAAGCACCCGTGGCTGTCCCCATGATGACGTTTCAGGCGGGGAGCAGCCGGGGGCATCTATATACTTAATAAGCGACTCATTTTTAAAATAGCTCTGGTTTGGAGCCTGGACATTCTTGGGCATGTTTCTTATAAGCAGTTGATGACCAGTACCCTGCCAGTTGATACGTTGTCTCGGTGTAGCCCGGACACGCATAGATTCTAAACCAGAGTTATTTGAATATTTGGCAATACAGTATCTGTATTGCCAAATAAATATCAGTTTAGAGCTATATCAGGCCCGGACACCGCTGTCAGGGCGGATCACTCGTATAAAATGTCCGGGACTCAAACCAGAGCTATTTAAAAATGATCTCATATCATGTAGATGCCCGACCTCATCTGGCGTCATCACGGGAACAACCACGGTACAGACAGCGGGGTTCTGCGTCTAAATGCCGGTGAGGCGCAGAGATCGGCGATATGTTCAAATAATGATGATGGTTAACTTTCTGTTGCGTCTGCTGTCGACCTCTTCGTAGATGAAGACTGACGCAACAGTTCCTTCAAGTCAGGAATCCTCTATAGGCACAGGCAAGCCATGACCCCAGAGGCTCTAAGCCTAGTCACTCAAAGTTCCATTCTGTCAATCATTGACTATGCCCTCATCATCTACAGTGCTGCCACAGACTCAGCCCTAACTCGAGTAAAAGTATTACTCAGTAAGGCTTGCCGCCTGGTCCTGAGGGCTAAACACTGAACCCATACTTGCGCCCTCTACTCCTCTACTGGCTGGCTCCCCTTACTCCTAAGAGCAAAATATCAGGCTTGTCTAATAGGCAAAAAAGCCCTTGTTGGACTTACTCCCTACTTCACCGCAGCTCTGTTCCAATGCTCCAACTCCTCAAAAGTCACCAGGAGCTCGGCTAAGGGTGTGCTCCATGTACCTTTCAAATGAATGAGCCTTGCACAGCGTTCTCTCTCCTACCATGGGCCCCACCTGGTTAAATGAACTCCCTCCTACCACCCTGGAACACACAAAATTGGACCCCTTAAAAGAGAACTGCTAACCCTTCTGGCCCAAAAGAACCAATGTGAATGCAATAAATAAATACCTATGACTAATCACCATCAAAACTTTTCACCCCTCTGCTTACCTCCCCCCTTCCTTCCTCCCTCCCCCTCCCAGACAAAACTTCTTGGGGGCTACCCCACCCCTGCTCTTCCCCTCACCCCAATCCCCTTATACTGTGACAAAACCCCCTCAGGCTGCTCCCACCTTGCTATGTAGTTCTAATCTGTTTGACTCCTTTTCCTGTTTTTTAATGTGACCAGTTTAGAATGTCAAATTGCACTCCTCGCCTTATAACACTTCTGATGCTGTTATTGGCATATTTGCTGGCTACCTGTACAGCCTGTAACCAGTTGTGTACTCTGAATGTTCTGTAACCTGTCTATGTAAAGTTTGTCTCTCGTCCACTTGACATGGAACCTTTGTAAAAGAGCCTTCCTGGCTCAAAGGTATTAATCTGCAATTGAAATAAATCCCCAAAAAGGAGAGAAAAACAAAAGGATGGAAAATGGAGAGTAAGGATGTAGGAGTGGAGGGTAAAGTAAGGGATGGTAAAATTATGTTAAAATCAAATTAAAGATAAAAATATATAAAAAGACCCAGCTCAAAATTCATGAAAACCTATCAGCAGTTTGCCACTTAAAAAAACGTGCTAGAAAGGGGTGGACAGCACTCCCCAACTCTCAAAGCTGTTGCTCTCAGGGCTACACAAGTTGCTTCGATGAAAAAACAGTGCACGTGCCAGTTGTATTTTGGACTAAAGATTTATTTTTGGTGCAAAAGGTTTCAGATGTGCGGGATCAGATACCCCTATATATCCCCATGCTAAGTGGCTTCCTCAGCCTAGCATCAAACAAGTGGCAGGCATATCTCTCAATCTTCCATCACCCAAATGTGTGACATGGTGTGTGACTATCATCAGACATAACAGTGCAAGCTCAGAATGCAGTATGTGTCAGTGCACTAATATTCACAATGTTTACTGATAACTGAACGTCAACAATTATTATCGATTATAAAAACGAGAAGGAAAAACAAAAACGGTGGAAGTCCTCAGGAAATGTTAATAATAGTAATATATATATATTGTGTCTTGCTCTTACCTAAATCTGCACCATCGGGAAAATATCAACCATGGGACTAAAAGGAAGATGAGACAAGGTCCATAATAATAAGTGATAATTAACAAAAAGTAATTAATGTTAGTTCAGAGTTTTGTTTTTTTAACATGAGCAAAGCTACACAAATGTTTCAAGTATATTTTATGGTGTTTTAATATGCTATGGTTCTGTGATTGTGTCTGTTTGTATTAATATACTTTGTCAACATGCTTTTTCTAATTGATTTTAATCACTTAATTGTTTGCACACGTGCATGCTGTGGTATTTAAATAAAGCACGTTGGCTGTCAGACACCTCCTCCTGAGGAAGCCACTTAGTGTGGTGATGCGTAGGGGTATTTAACCAGCACCTCTGAAACTTTTGCACCAGAAATAAATCTTTAGCCCAGCGTATAACTGGTGTGTGCACTATTTTTGCCTCTAGCAACCATAAAAATTGAAAGTCATGCAAAGCTCCCTGTGCAATAATTGAGACCAAGTTAAACATAGAGAGTTGGCGTCCCAAAGGTAAACACCAGAATGAAACACAACCACCTGAAGAGAAGAGATGAACAAATTAATATTGATATCCATAACAATCTTATTCAACAAAAGTCGCCATAGAAATTCACAAAGTGCATTATCTTCAGTGCTAAACAGACACAGGAGAAAATCAGAACCACTTCATGAATGCCCAGATGACAGAAATATGTAATGTATAACTAAATGTGGAAAAATAGCATCAAACGATTCAAAATCGGAGCTCGCCAGAATGACCATGCAGCAGTGCATTGTACTGCCGTGCAGATGACTCGGGTTTTATAGGGAATCTACATTGTTGCACCTGGAGGCAGGCTAGGCAGTGGTAGCTCCGCAAGGTAGCATGCTCCAACCAGGAAGAGCTGACAGCGAGCTCTGGCGACCCCTGCAGCCCGACCAGACAACTCGCTTCTGCCACAGGGGAACGTGCTGTACATGCGTGAGGCTGACAGATGCTGCACTCATGTTGGAGAGGCCTAGTAAAGATGGCCGGAAAACCCACAGCTGTCTGAATGATGATCTGAGTTCCTGGCTTCTCTGGGTCATAGTGCCTGCTGGTACTGGCTCCCTTGGGTCATAGTGACAGCTGCTACTGGCTCCCCTGGACTGTAATGGCAGCTAGTACTGGCTACCCTGGACTGTAGTGACAGCTGCTACTGGCTCCCCTGGACTGTAGTGCCAGCTGGTACTGGCTCCCCTGGCTCATAGTGGCAGCTGGTACTGGCTTCCCTGGACTGTAGTGCCAGCTGGTACTGGCTCCCTTGGCTCATAGTGGCAGCTGGTACTGGCTTCCCTGGACTGTAGTGCCAGCTGGTACTGGCTCCCCTGGACTGTAGTGCCAGCTGGTACTGGCTACCCTGGACTGTAGTGCCAGCTGGTACTGGCTACCCTGGACTGTAGTGCCAACTGGTACTGGCTACCCTGGACTGTAGTGCCAACTGGTACTGGCTCCCCTGGACTGTAGTGCCAGCTGGTACTGGCTCCCCTGGACTGTAGTGCCAACTGGTACTGGCTACCCTGGCTCATAGTGGCAGCTGGTATTGGCTACCCTGGACTGTAGTGCCAGCTGGTACTGGCTCCCCTGGACTGTAGTGCCAGCTGGTACTGGCTCCCCTGGACTGTAGTGCCAGCTGGTACTGGCTCCCCTGGACTGTAGTGACAGCTGGTACTGGCTACCCTGGCTCATAGTGGCAGCTGGTACTGGCTTCGCTGGACTGTAGTGCCAGCTGGTACTGGCTAGCTGGTACTGGCTACCCTGGCTCATAGTGACAGCTGGTATTGGCTACCCTGGACTGTAGTGCCAGCTGGTACTGGCTACCCCGGACTGTAGTGCCAACTGGTACTGGCTCCCCTGGACTGTAGAGCCAGCTGGTACTGGCTACCCTGGCTCATAGTGGCAGCTGGTACTGGCTTCCCTGGACTGTAGTGACAGCTGGTACTGGCTACCCTGGCTCATAGTGACAGCTGGTACTGGCTCCCCTGGACTGTAGTGCCAGCTAGTACTGGCTACCCTGGCTCATAGTGACAGCTGGTACTGGCTACCCTGGACTGTAGTGACAGCTGGTACTGGCTACCCTGGCTCATAGTGACAGCTGGTACTGGCTCCCCTGGACTGTAGAGCCAGCTGGTACTGGCTACCCTGGCTCATAGTGGCAGCTGGTACTGGCTTCCCTGGACTGTAGTGCCAACTGGTACTGGCTTCCCTGGACTGTAGTGCCAGCTGGTACTGGCTTCCCTGGACTGTGGTGCAGCTGGTACTGGCTCCTGGCTCATAGTGACAGCTGGTACTGGCTACCCTGGACTGTAGTGACAGCTGGTACTGGCTACCCTGGCTCATAGTGACAGCTGGTGCTGGCTACCCTGGACTGTAGTGACAGCTGGTACTGGCTACCCTGGCTCATAGTGACAGCTGGTACTGGCTCCCCTGGACTTAGTGCCAGCTGGTACTGCCCCTGGACTGTAGAGCCAACTGGTACTGGCTCCCCTGGCTCATAGTGACAGCTGGTACTGGCTACCCTGGACTGTAGTGACAGCTGGTACTGGCTACCCTGGCTCATAGTGACAGCTGGTACTGGCTCCCCTGGACTGTAGTACCAGCTGGTACTGGCTCCCCTGGACTGTAGAGCCAGCTGGTACTGGCTACCCTGGCTCATAGTGACAGCTGGTATTGGCTACCCTGGACTATAGTGCCAGCTGGTACTGGCTACCCCGGACTGTAGTGCCAACTGGTACTGGCTCCCCTGGACTGTAGTGCCAGCTGGTACTGGCTACCCTGGCTCATAGTGACAGCTGGTACTGGCTCCCCTGGACTGTAGAGCCAGCTGGTACTGGCTACTCTGGCTCATAGTGGCAGCTGATACTGGCTTCCCTGGACTGTAGTGACAGCTGGTACTGGCTACCCTGGCTCATAGTGACAGCTGGTACTGGCTCCCCTGGACTGTAGTGCCAGCTAGTACTGGCTACCCTGGCTCATAGTGACAGCTGGTACTGGCTACCCTGGACTGTAGTGACAGCTGGTACTGGCTACCCTGGCTCATAGTGACAGCTGGTACTGGCTCCCCTGGACTGTAGAGCCAGCTGGTACTGGCTACCCTGGCTCATAGTGGCAGCTGGTACTGGCTTCCCTGGACTGTAGTGCCAACTGGTACTGGCTTCCCTGGACTGTAGTGCCAGCTGGTACTGGCTTCCCTGGACTGTAGTGCCAACTGGTACTGGCTCCCCTGGCTCATAGTGACAGCTGGTACTGGCTACCCTGGACTGTAGTGACAGCTGGTACTGGCTACCCTGGCTCATAGTGACAGCTGGTACTGGCTACCCTGGACTGTAGTGACAGCTGGTACTGGCTACCCTGGCTCATAGTGACAGCTGGTACTGGCTCCCCTGGACTGTAGTGCCAGCTGGTACTGGCTCCCCTGGACTGTAGTGCCAACTGGTACTGGCTCCCCTGGCTCATAGTGACAGCTGGTACTGGCTACCCTGGACTGTAGTGACAGCTGGTACTGGCTACCCTGGCTCATAGTGACAGCTGGTACTGGCTCCCCTGGACTGTAGTACCAGCTGGTACTGGCTCCCCTGGACTGTAGAGCCAGCTGGTACTGGCTACCCTGGCTCATAGTGGCAGCTGGTACTGGCTTCCCTGGACTGTAGTGCCAGCTGGTACTGGCTACCCTGGCTCATAGTGACAGCTGGTATTGGCTACCCTGGACTATAGTGCCAGCTGGTACTGGCTACCCCGGACTGTAGTGCCAACTGGTACTGGCTCCCCTGGACTGTAGTGCCAGCTGGTACTGGCTACCCTGGCTCATAGTGACAGCTGGTACTGGCTCCCCTGGACTGTAGAGCCAGCTGGTACTGGCTACTCTGGCTCATAGTGGCAGCTGATACTGGCTTCCCTGGACTGTAGTGACAGCTGGTACTGGCTACCCTGGCTCATAGTGACAGCTGGTACTGGCTCCCCTGGACTGTAGAGCCAGCTGGTACTGGCTACCCTGGCTCATAGTGGCAGCTGGTACTGGCTTCCCTGGACTGTAGTGACAGCTGGTACTGGCTACCCTGGCTCATAGTGACAGCTGGTACTGGCTCCCCTGGACTGTAGTACCAGCTGGTACTGGCTCCCCTGGACTGTAGTGCCAACTGGTACTGGCTCCCCTGGTTCATAGCGACAGCTGGTACTGGCTACCCTGGACTGTAGTGACAGCTGGTACTGGCTACCCTGGCTCATAGTGACAGCTGGTACTGGCTCCCCTAGACTGTAGAGCCAGCTGGTACTGGCTACCCTGGCTCATAGTGGCAGCTGGTACTGGCTTCTCTGGACTGTAGTGCCAGCTGGTACTGGCTACCCTGGCTCATAGTGACAGCTGGTATTGGCTACACTGGACTGTAGTGCCAGCTGGTACTGGCTACCCCGGACTGTAGTGCCAACTGGTACTGGCTCCCCTGGACTGTAGTGCCAGCTGGTACTGGCTACCCTGGCTCATAGTGACAGCTGGTACTGGCTCCCCTGGACTGTAGAGCCAGCTGGTACTGGCTACCCTGGCTCATAGTGACAGCTGGTATTGGCTACCCTGGACTGTAGTGCCAACTGGTACTGGCATCTAGTGCACATGATGAACTCCCTGGGGGGGAAGAGAACAGCCTTTCCCCCAGAGCCTCTGCCTCCAAGGGCAGAATGGTGGGGGTAGCGGGTTTATGTGATAACGGTGAAAGCCTATAGGTGATCGCCATTATCGCGAAGTCAGAGTGCAGTAAATTTATTTTGGCACTCTGACTCCCTGGCACACAGCAAAACGGCACCGGGGACTTAGTTTTTTTAATGTTTTATGTGAGGGGCTGCCTCTTGCACTCCCCTACTTCAAGATTCTCAACTCCAGGGGGTGCATGTCGGGAGGGGTGAAAAACATAAAAGAAAAAATTAAGATTCAGGCTGGGCGCAACAGAAATGCATGATGCCCAGACCTGAACCCAGTACTGCGCCAGGGGTCAGCAGCAACCACTGTGGCACCACCCTACATATCATCACCCCTGCGCTGTGTGCTCGTCCCCCCACAGGCATACATATAGTGACATCCCATCGCTATATTCGCCGACCTCCCTCATCCGGCTGCCTTACCCTACCGTAGCCCTGCAGACATGCGCCAGAGACTGGGTCAGCATTATTGTAGGCACCCAATCACCGATGCTAATATCTTGTGCTACCGGGTTGGCCAGTGCACTGCACAGAGAGACCAGAAACACAGGCTGAACAGGGCACATCCCTGGGACCAGGGTGTATCTAGTAAGATGGACGTGGCTGAGGTGAAAAATGTCTGTGAAAATGAAAAAAAAAACTGAAAAATAAAAATGATAAATAAAATTGGACTAAGTGCAGTTAAATTGTGAAAGCATGGTGGGAAATCAAAAAAACGTACAGAAAAGATTTAAAGTTAGACTTCTGCTATCATCATCCTCAATATGGCTGCTTGACAACTGAGGCAGCACGTTTTTCCACTTGAAACTCCAGAAAATGGCAGAAGCAGCAGACAATATTGCAGAGACCACTGGGGAGAAGTAACAGACATGTGGAACATCGCAGAACCAAGAATTCAGGCACGGAGTGGGAGAATGGTGAGGGATTCGGAGTGGGTGGCTCTGACAGCAAGTATTCCCAGGCCTTGGTCGCATCCTCCTGCTCGTGCCACTAAACGGTAGCCAGAAAAAGACAAAGTCACCTCTGATGGAGCAGCTGCACAGAAAAATGGACTTGATTGCAGAGATGTGTAATTTTTGTAAGGAAACAGCAGCCCTACGGACATATATTACTAGACTTCAGAAGCTCTCCGATGACCATGAGGTGCTACTTTGGAGCATCAATCGCTGCATGGACCAAGCTGAGGCAACCATCCTCCACCTCACACAGCCATCTCAAAGCTAGAGGACAAACTGGAAGACACAGAAAACTGAAGTTGCCACAACAGTTTATGATTTTATGGCTTCCTGAAGGGTGTGGAGGCAGGGCTGCAGCTATGAATTTTGGGGCCCCGGACAAGTCACTTGAAATGGGCCCACGTTTCCCAAACCAGCTAATGCTAGGGTTAATGCCAGCTCCTCAGGTGAGCCCCTCCTGAGCTCAGGGCCCCGGACAACTTCCCCACCTTCCCCCCCATTACTGCGGCCCTGTGTGGAGGATCAGGATCTTATTTGGTTCCTACAGAAATTCTTGCAGGAAGCCCTTCAGTTACCACTGGAACAGACATTGGAGACTGAGCTGGTTCACAGGGCATTGGGGCCCAAGCCTAGCCTACCCTCGATCACTGGAGATTCCCAAGATGGAATGATGAGTACAATGTGTTTTCAGGGGCCTGGAAAGCGAAAGAGGTCTGTTTTCAAGAAGTATGCATTTACTTAGATAATGATGATTATCCAACTTCTCTTCAGCAGAAACAGAAAGCGTACCTCCCATATATGAAAGCTAACATAAAGTTCTTCACCCCCTGGTTGTCCAGTTTAAAAATGGACAGGTAACTTACCCTGCTGTGGAACAAGCAGCAACAGATTTTTAGGCCAGAGGAATCCCAGTCATGGCCCCACTGCCTACACCCTTGACTCAGACACTCTCCTCAAAGTTGGCTTGACAAGTACGGAAGGCAGTTCCTGGGAGGTCTCAGCAACTGGTGAATATGATGAAGGAAATTATTCAGAGAGGATGGTGGTGTACAGAGCGAATCCAACCCCCTGAACTGATGCTCCTTCTTTATATTTTTCATCATACATTGGGGGCACCAGCTAAGCCCCCACATTTCTCCCCTCCCGCCAATTTGTCACTGACAATGCCTCCTCGACCTGGATTTCTACCTCTCAGATGTGTTGGCGGCACTGCCAGACCTGCTTGTAGCCTGGGTATTCCATGACCTCCTGAAAAGGGCACTAGTTTTGTAGCCACCAAAGACCACTGGCAACAGCGAGATATGAGGTCTATTACTGCTTGAACAACCAGTTACTCTGCACTCTTCACGTGCAATTACCACCAATCACAAGGAGTTTCAATGTTCATCAAAGATTTTATTGTTGCTCACAGCAGACAGTTTATGAATAACTCCTTCTACCTCCATTTACTGAATAAACTCCCCAGTGCTTTGACCCCCTCAGGACCACATGAGGAAGACCACACCCTGGTTGAAGTGCCGGGGAGTTCGTTCAGTAAATGGAGGTATAAGGAGTTATTCATAAACTGTCTGCTGTGAGCAACAATAAAAACTCTGATGAACATTGAAAATCCTTGTGAATGGTGGTAATTGCACATGAAGAGTGCAGAGTAACTGGTGATTCAATTGTTGTGGTGTGGGCTTGCTACCCCCTCTCTGCACCCAACTTCTCTGGCTGAGCACACAGGTTTGGGAGTGGATTTCTATTACTGCTCGAACACTGTGGGGATGGGTTAGGGGAGCCTATTCCAAGGCCACTCCATGGAAGCAGGGCCTGGTGGCTTGTGGTTCGTGGGCCACTGAGGGGCAGGACCACCCCTTCCTGCAGCCATGGCATCAGAAAGCCAGGTGCTGGAGGCTCCCAACCGCACTTGCCAGTTTTCTTCGTGGGGGGGGGGGGCCCAGCATCTTTACCCACCTAAGAGGCAATTTACCTTGGCCTGCTGACAGAGCCTGAGTTAGCAACATGATCCTGTTACTTGCCTTAGCCACTCCACGATCAGTTGTGAGCTGAATGTAGGGGGTTGCCTAGCAAGATGAGACTATACCCAGCTTCTGTCAGGTGAGGGGGCAGCAAGTTTGGAGATTGTGCAGGGGAGAGGGGCATTGGCAAGACTGAGACTTTTTGAGGTACCAGGAAGTCTGCAGACTATGGTGGGAGAGACAGTGACGGTGCTGCCCTCTCATGTCATCGGACCCTCGATCCCCTATACCTAGTACTTCCTGTGAACTATAGTCCCCCCCCACCATTAGGAGGGACAGCCCCCTGCCATTGAGTTTCTCTGCTGGTGCAGGGCTCACCACAAGCCCATACCTTGGAGACCTTAATTTGCCAGAGTTTTGCTCTGGTGTCCAGCTGTAACCCAAGTCTATGTTTCCTAGATGTTTATCTATTAGAAGAACTTCCCTCAACCCTGCACTGGCAGGGGTGGCTGGTTGGCACCCTAGCAGTGTCTGGCTTACTGTTTTTTTACCCACAATGCACATTTGGCAGGAAACATGAGGCGTGCAAAACACTGTTAATTTTTGCAGGGAGAGGGAGGCATGCCGGGGGAAGACTGTTGGAACTGTGCCTATGGGTAAGGCAGTGTTGTGGTAGTTTCTAAATGATAATGGATTGAGCAATGTGGTAAAATGGACAAAAATATTCTCTTGTGTCAAGAAAGACCAACCTGGGATACTATTTCTGGAGAAGAACCGTCTGCAGGTGGTGATGCCCCTATATGGATCGCTGGTAAGGTCCCACCTTGAGTACTGTGTCCAGTTCTGCAGACCACATCTCCAGAAGAACAGAGACAAAGTGAAGATGATCCAGAGGAGAGCAACTAAAATGGTGCAGGGTCTGCACCAAAAGCTATACAAGAAGAGACTAAAGGACCTCAATATGTACACCCTGGAAGAGAAGAGGGATGAGATAGAGACCTTTCAATATCTCATGGGAGTAAGTAAGGTACAGCAGGGAAGTATTTTTCAGAAAAAAAAATGATCTCAAGAACAGGGGGACATGCTATGAAACTGGAAGGGGGTAGATTCAGGAGAGGTGTGAGAAAGTACTTCACAGAAAGAGTGGTGGATGCCTGTAACCGCCTTCCACCAGAGGTGGTGGAGGCGAAGACAGTGGTGGAGTTTAAGAACGCATGAGATAGGCATAAGGGTATCTTAGTGGAAAGAGGAAGGGAAAAAGAGTTTGAGATTGATTAGGGTCTGCAGTGATACTGTAGGTAGGGAAAAAATGGACAGACTGGGTGGGCCAAGCGGTCCTTATCTGCCATCAAATTCTATGTTTCATTTACACACTGCAGAGCATGGGAAGCTGAGGAAATTCAGTTTCCAGGAGGTGTATAGCTCGAAACTCCCCAAGGGAAAGCCATGTGGGGTGGCAATCCTTTACCAGTTGGAGGTCACATTAGCCACTGTTTAAATTCCCCCGGCTCTTCTCTCAAAGAGGTCAGCCACCTCCTAGATAAAGTATTAGAAAACATTAAGGGAACATGCTTACTGGCTGTGGATTTTAATATCATCCAGTCAAATGAGGTGGACACTACAAATCCCCATCCGTCCAGGCTCTCCACTACTAATAAACTTTGTACAACCCTCCTTCGATTACATAAATGGGTGGCTATCTGGAGGGACTTTCAACAACATGACCAGCACAACATGCAGTTCCCTGCAGCCCACTCTGTCTATACTTGTATAGATTACTGTTACATGTAACAACAGTCCATTAAATACATGGCGAATTGTCATCTAGGAGATATCTTGCTTTCTGGCCATGCTCCTCTGTTGTCATATCTTAATCTGGAGAGAGAGACCCCATAGACACAGTGGTGCCTAAATAGATTCTACCTTCAGTCAGTGGAGTTCCATAAATTCTTGATGGCTAGGACTGCACACATAAAAGAATTGAAATGGGGGGCACACACTCTGAGGCAGTCTTGTGGGACACCCTTAAAATGGTACTCTGAGGCCACGCGATAGAATACTGGCTCATCAAGCCGCAGCTAGATCACACTGGGCAGGCTATTGACAAAATGCTACTGGAGAAAATGGAGATGGTGCTGATGTTCCAATCATGGGAGGATGGGGTGGTACCCGAGGACTGGAGGAGGGCAGATGTGATTCCTCTTCACAAAAGTGGGAGCAAGGCAGAAGCAGGAAACTACAGACCTGTTAGTTTAACCTCAGTGGTAGGGAAAATGATGGAATCACTTCTGAAGGAAAGAACTGTTAAATATCTAGAGGCCAGAGGGGCACAGGACCCAAGGCAGCATGGATTCACAGCGAGAAGGTCATGCCAGACAAATCTGAAAGATTTCTTTGACTGGGTGACCAAAGTAGTTGATCAGGGAGGGGCTGTGGACATGGCCTACCTAGACTTTAGCAAGGCATTTGACACAGTCCCACACAAAAGATTAATATACAAGTTAGCCAGCCTGGAGTGGGTCCCAAGATGACAGCCTGGGTAAAGAACTGGCTGGAGAATAGGACACAGAGGTAATAGTAAATGGATCCACTCTGAAAAAGGGGTTAGTAGTGATAGGGTACCGCAGGAGTTCAGTAGGACAGTCCTTTTCAATGTCTTTATAAGTGACATTGCAGAGGGACTGAAGGAAAAGTATGTCTCTTTGCAGATGACACAAAGATCTGCAACAGAGTTGATGCACAAGGTTGAGTGGAAAGGATGAGAAGGGACTTGGCAAGGTTAGAGGAATGGTCAAATGTATGGTGGCTTAGATTCAATGCTTTGTAGTGCAAGGTAATGCACCTGGGAAACAAAAACCCAGGGGAAGAGTACACAATGGGGGGTGAGATACTACCAGCAACAAAAATGGAAAGGGACCTGGGGGTAGTCATATCAGATGACCTAAAGGTGGGCAAGCAATGTGAGAGGGCAGCAAGGAGGGCTGGGGGGATACTGGGATGCATAGGGAGAGGCATCACCAGTATAAAACAGGAAGTTATTATCCCTCTGTACAGACAGCTAGTGAGACCCCATCTGGAGTACTGCGTGCAGTTCTGGAGACCCAATCTCCGCAAAGACATAGACAGGATGGAAGCTGTCCCAAGGAGGGCAACTAAAATGGTGCAGGGTCTGCACCGGAAGACATATGAAGAGAGACTTAAGGAGCTTAATATGTATAGCCTCGAGGAAAGGAGGGAGAGGGGTACATGATAGAAACTTTCAAGTACCTCAAGGGAATCAACAAAGTCCAAGAGGGTAGCATCTTTCAAAAAAAGAGGTGTGCAAGAACAAGGGGGCACAATTTGAAGATAGAAGAGGCGGCTCAGAGGTAATTTAAGGTATTTTTTTCACAGAGGGTTGTAGATGTATGGAGCGGCCTTCCGGAGGAGGTTGTGGGGTCACAAACAGTGGTGGAATTCAAGCATGCATGGGACAGTCATAAGGCAATTCTAGGGGGTGGGGGTAGGAAGAAGTAGGCTGCTGGTTAACTAGGATCTGCAGCTTATCCATCAGGTAGGGAAATGGGCAGACTGGGTGGGCCAAGTGGTCCTTATCTGCTGTCAACTTCTATGTTTCTATGTTTCTATGTTCCTCCATCATAAGTAGTACAAGGTGGGTAGGGCCCTTCACCACTTGTGTGTTGTCCCATCAAGTTAGAAGACAAAGGGTTAAGGCCACGGTTGCCCAGATGAAGCACCCAACCACTCAGCAGTGCCTTCGAAAGATCAGTGACATGGTGGAGGCCTTTCACCACTACTATACTTTCCTGTATACCCCTGAGAGGACCCATAATGCAGAGGCCACCAAGATGTTCTTGACATCTTTGACTCTACCACAGCTCACTCAGGAGCAGGTGGACATATTAACCAGCCTCATTCAGGCCCCAGAATCAGAAGATGCCCTACAAAGGGCACAACCCCAAGAAGCCCCTGGCCCAGATGGTTATATTCTTGATTTTTATAAGATTCTGAAGACTGTCTTGATACCCCAACTGACAAAGTTTATAATGAAGACATGGCAGGAAGAGATATACCGAACAATGGCATATGCCACTATTTCGGTTATACCTAAGCCAGGGAAGGATCCCACGGAAGGCCAAGCCTATAGACCAGTTTTGGTCCTGAATGCTGATTATATTCATGGCTGTGATAACTCGTAGGGTGGATCCTCTCCTGCTGTCCCTGAAACACCCAGATCAAAAGGGGTTTATTCAAGCCCAACAAAATGGGAATAATACTAGATGCACGCTCCATATCCTCCACCGGATTCATACAACAGCTACAATCTTGCTGCTAGCTAGTTGCAATGCCGAAAAGGCTTTCAATCAGGTGTCATGACACTATCTTTTTGCCACTCTAGGGAAGTTTAGTTTGTCCCCAGATTTCATTACCTGTCTGGAGAGTATATATGCCTCGCTGCTGGCATTTGTCAAGACAAATGGATACATTTCTTCATCTTTCCGGTTGGGCAGGGGAATCCATTAAGGGTATCCACTGATACCACTCCTCTTTTGAAGTTGTAACCCCCCTACAAATGGGGGTTCACAAAAAGTCTTCCTTGAACTTGCCTAAATGCTCACTGCCAGCCTGGTGTTCTGCGTTTTAGCAGTTTAAATGTATTGCCAGAAAGTGCCTGTATAGCTTCTGTGTACTGTCTCTTTAAGAGCTGCCTGGATTGCAGTCATAATTAATCTGAGAGGGAGCTCTGTTAGAAGATGTACTTGTTTGCTGATCATTTGTTGGAGTAGTAATAATATTGCAGTTTGTTCTAACCTGCCTTCTTTGCAGCATGGACAGTTCTGTTTGTTTCCATCATCTTGGTCCTGGACTGCAGAATGGGACAATTGGTACATTTGGGGCTCTAAAATGGAGCCTGCCTACAGGGGCTTGGTGGGGTCAAAACTTGTAGGAATTGTAGTTTGGGGCTTTTGGCACCTAAAATAACCTGGAAGGGGAGCCCTTGTTGTGACTTGACAGACCGAACCTTTTGGATCTTGGGGAAAGTCCCACACTGCTTGCAGTTTCAGTTAGATCTGAGTTGGGAAGTGAAGAAGTAACAGCTCGAGATAGTTCAAGCAGCAATCCATAGTGGATTCACGTGGAAGAACTGTGGAAAGGCCTGAGTTTGGCCTGCATGCCTGCCTGCTGTTTCTGAGAGGGAACTTGTGCTTTTTTTCGGACTGAGTCCGAATTTGGAGAGCGAATTAAGCCACTGAATTGTGTCCAGGCTTTAACCTGAAGAAGACCAAAGATTTTTTTGAATGTGACTGGCCTGTCAGGACTTCCAGCTACCCCTTAACTTCTGGATTGTGCAGAGACTCTGTAATTGCGACCGGAGAGCCATTTGCCTGGCACAGTAGAATTTCCTTACATGTGAATGTGCTGTGTGCTTATAGTGGGCTGTGATTTGGTTTCCCACTATGTGTCTGAACTGTGTTTTTGCTTGCTGGAGGCTGTATCCAGCTCCACAGACTGAATCTGTATCCATTTCCATTTGCCTGGGCCCTGCTACACTGGCCCAGCCAGAATACCTGCTACACAGAGAAAGTCATGGACGAGAGAACGGCCTGGGGATCAGCCCTCTGCTCAACGCCTTGAACAGGAATGACGCCTTGGTGATTCATGTGGGCCCTGCTTCTCCGGGCACTCCAGCTCAACAACCTGCAGTCTCAATTTTGTCCTGCCTGTGTCCAGTATTGGGTATCATGAGTAAACATCAGGGTAGCTCCCTGCAACAACAGCTAAATCTAAAAGTGTTGTCATCTGATTGTCTTGTTGCCTTTTCTTTCACAAACTGAGCCCTCTGGCTCCAGATTACAAATAGTATGTTGTGCATGCATGTTGCTGTCTTCCATCACAGGGCCCCAACGAGCTGCAGCATTCCTGGCTAGCACACCGTTTTCCTACCTGGGTACCCAGAGTGTGTGACTGTGTAGGGACTCTGAATTGCATGCATAACTGTCTGATTAATATAGCTTTCAAGCAAATCAACCTGATTATGCCCCTCCCTTGTTCAAGTCCCCGTGAATAAATCAGATTTAACTTTGTATGCATTTAACCTGACTGTGGTTCCAGTTTGTGTCAAAAGTATTGTACTGTTACTATTTGCTCTGCTTAACCTTGTTTTACAGGGGGTCCCCAGGGTCAAGCTAGAGGAACCAGCCCTGGTGGTAAGTGCAAACAGTGTGGGCAATTGCCTGGTGAATAAGGGTCATTGTGAAAGTAATTATTGTATATTGTTCAGGCCACTAGAAGGGAAAGAGGGGGGTTACAGTGTCCCGGAGGGCTGTGCCCAGGTTAGCTTGACTACTAACAACCCTGACCTCCGGGTGGAGGCACCCGTTTCATTAACCAGGCCCCTTATCTGCTACTAGCCAAGCAAGCAGGGGTAGTAGCCCTTAGGATAGCGCCACCTAGGGGTTACATCTTGGAGGCTCACCGCTAGGATTTTGAGCCTTCTAGTGGCCAAAAATTATGAATTACTGTTAAAGGTTAATGGCTACCCCAGTAGAAATGGCTGTACACCAGTTGGTGAGGTGGTGTACTAGGCAGGAGGTCGACCCCCAAAATGCTCTGCTTATACTGGATATTCCCCTGGGTACCAGTAAGGACACTATAGAGGGAGCACTCTCCAAAGTTGAATGTTTAAAAAACCCTGTGGTGGTGGGTCAACAGGCTGATTTGATCACCCAAATTTTTATAGCCTTTGTAGAGTGTAGTGAGCTCATGGACAGCTCTAAAGTGCCACAGACTATTGCCTCAGAATGGGTCCCAGCCACCTGGAGAGTGATAACAAAAGACAGTAAAGACCCTGGGGAGGATGAGCTCCCACCATTATCTGAGACTTTTGATGAGAAATGTGCTAACTTGTTGCTGGAGGAAGGGAAAACAGTAAAGGACTTTAAGAAACTATTCCTTCCACCAGGGGGTGTTCCTTCCCCAACACCCCCTCCCACTCCAGCACCTGTCACTGCCCCACCTTCTGTGCCCATGCCAATGCTGGCCCCTATATCTGTACCTGGCATTGATCACGACTCCTACCGAGGACTGAGAATCTTCTCGGGCACCCTCCCCATCCCCCAGAGGGAGGATGACTGGGAGACCTGGATCGACTATGTTGCCCCCTTGGTACCCGAGTGGCAGTGTCCGGAGGCTGAGAAGCGGAAAAGAATCATTGAAAATTTGAAGGGCCCCGACCCTGAAGCCATTACATTTTTGAGGTCCACGAACCCTGATGCATCTGCTCAGAAGTACCCATCTCTACTTGAAGGCAATTTTAGGAGCATTGAGTCAGGGGAGACTTTGATGTGGAAATTCCAAGGTACCAAACAATGGAAGGGGGAAAGTTTGTCTGTGTATGTTACCCACCTAGAAAGAGCTCTGCAGAAAACTTACCGGAAAGGTGGGGTAGCTACCAGTGATTTGAACCATGTGAGATTGGGGCACATACTGCAACATGCTAAGCATTCTAAACTGCAGATCATCCAGTTAAGGCTCCAAGATGGGACAGGAAACCCACCTGACTACTGTGACTTGATAAAAGAACTCCAGGAGGTAGAAGGTGAAGAGGGAGATTGTAATTATGGGGTGAGTGCAGCCCAAGTGATCATGGCACCGGAAGGCCCTTCTGAAATGGAGACCACTATGAGTGTCCCGCCATGGGCTAAGCGGTGGGGGGAGGAGTTGCTGAAGGAAGTCAGAAAAGTACAACCGGGTGCGTTCACTGAGGTATCCCCTGCTGACAGAGACCCTGGCTCCTGTCAGGACGTGACTGTTATGGGGGTTGGGGTGCACCCTCAGGCATCCTCTACTGAGGGTAGCTTCTCGGCTGAGCTTAAGGAATTGATTGCCACCTTAAAGGAACTTTTGAGACATGGTACACTACCAGCAGATGTCAGATCACAATCTCCTGTCGATGCTCCAGCATCCCCTGCTATGTTTTCCCCAAGGATGCCCCGAGAGCCTGTCATTTGTCACAGTTGAGGCAAGGATGGCCATATGAAGAGGGAATGCCAATCTCAGAAGGACTTAGAGAAAGTGGTGAACTGGCTTCAAGGAGAGCTTCAGAAAATGAGTCAGTGGTCAAGGGGTGCACAAAATTACCACAGTGAATGCTTCGCCCATCCTAACGCAAACTCCTCTGTTGCTAAATCATATGTCCAGGCCCCTGCTGTTGTCCCTCCAGACTGGTCCAAAATAGTGGGCCCTTCAATGAAGACTACTAAGGCTGTGAATGGTATTCCTACTCAGGCTGTGCTTGACATTGGGTCACAAGTGACCAGTGTATTTCAGGACTGGTATGACAAACACTTACAGTATCTGATGTGCCATTACAGTCCCTGGAAGGCCTACATGTGTGGGGGCTGAGCAACAAGTCTTATCGCTATGTAGGATATGTCCACCTCTGGTTGTCTTTTCCTGCAACTGTAACTGGTGTAGAGGAGCAAGTAGAGACACTGGCCCTAGTGTGTCCCCCATTGGACTGTATGATGGGGTTCCCCTGTTAACTGGAACAAATGCCCACATGTTTGGGAGACTAGCACAACTCTGCCATGAGAAACAAGAGAAACTGACTGGATGGGCTCTAAGAATTCCAGCCTTAGTAAAAAGGTCATATGACTTACAACAAAAACCCAATGGAGAGGACCTTGATGAGCCAGTGGGGATAGTGTGGAAAAAGGAACCTGACTCCTTGGTATTGGCCCCCAATGCCAGTGCACAATCCATGGAGAAGTTCGCCTAAAGAGAAACATAAAGAACAAAATATTAATACTGGATGGACCAGGTGATGGAAAGTTGCCAGTAGGATTATTGGTTAAACCCAGCATCTTGTCTGCCCATGCCCATGCCTAAGCACGACGAGTGATGGTCCAGATTCGAGATGTGTCAGATTGGGAGGTCCGGGTGAACAGATGGTGCACTCTAGCTACAGTACACAGTGCAGACACTGCAGTATTACCCAATAACAAGTACTCTGGCCAAAAGGAGAGAGTGACCCCGGACTTATTTGACTTTGGTGATTCCCCACTGCCAGCTGAATGGAAGGCTAGGATTAGCAAGAAACTCACCCAGACAGACCAAGTGTTTTCATTAAAAGAATGGGACGTGTGATGTGTCCAGGGTGCAGAGCATCATATAAGCCTACATGATGACCAGCCATTTTGAGAGAGATCCAGATGCCTCGCCCCAGCAGACATAGATGATGTAAGGAGACACCTGCAGGAAATGCTCGCTGCTGGCATGATACAGGAATCAAGGAGCCCATATGCCTCTCGTGGTTGTGCGTAAGAAGAATGGGTCAATGAGGATGTGTGTTGATTATCAAACCCTGAACCAGTGGACCGTTCCAGATCAATACACCATGCCCTGTATACAAGATGCCCTGGATTGCTTGAATGGGGGTAAATGGTTCTCAGTATTGGATCTTCACAGCGGATATTACCAGATTCCGATGGCCACAAAGGACCGTGAGAAAACCGCCTTCATCTGTCCTTTGTGGTTCTACGAATTCCTGAGAATGCCACAGGGGATTTTGGGGTACCCCGGCCACCTTTTCAGCAACTTATGGAATGTGCAGTGGGAGATATGAACTTGCTGGAATGCCTAGTGTACCTAGATGATGTCATTGTGTTCGGACGCACATTAGAGGAGCATGAGACCCGACTGTTTAAAGTCCTAGACAGATTGGAAGACTTTGGCCTCAAGCTGTCCATTGACAAGTGCCAGTTTTTTCTAATCTCCGTAAAGTATGTGGGACACATAATATCTGCAGAAGGGATAGAGACCGATCCCAGTAAAATCAAGTCACCGTCTACATGGCCCTAGCCCCATAACTTGAAAGAACTACAACATTTCCTGGGGCTCTGTGGCTACTACCGCAGGTCCATAAAAGACTATTCCAAGGTGATTCGCCTGCTCCTGAATCTCACCTAGGGTTATCCCCCTACCAACCATAAATACAGTCCTTTTTAGCTTGGATAGGGGACTATTTAAGTGATCAGTCTCAAAGGGTTAAATATGGAGGTGCTATTTCTGAATCTGCAACAGTAAAGTGTGGGGTCCCTCAAGGCTCCATACTAGGACCATTTTTGTTTTCTTTGTGTTTTGATCAGCAAGTGAAAGTAATTAACAACGCTTCTTTAACTCTTTATGCAAATGATGCAGTAATATACATGCAGGGCTCTTCTGTTGGTGATTTAAGTGATTCCCTAACAAAAGAAATGTTCAATTTTCTATTGTCTCTTATCTCTACTAAGATGGTTTTAACTAAACCAAAAACAAAAGTGATGATTTTTGGAACTACAGCAAGATTAAGTACTGTGGGTCACTGTCTGCAGGTTAAATCCCTTGATGGATCGTTGTTTGAGCAAGTGGATACATTTCAGTATCTTGGAGTTTTATTAAATTCTTATTTAAGCTATGAACCTCATTTTATGAGGGTAACTTCCAGAATTCATTGTAGAATGGCCCCCTTATATAGAATGTGCTCATTCCTTAGAGAGTCTAGGTTAGCTATTTCCAATCATTGTTTAGCTCCTATTGTAAATTATGCTGCCATTATAACCGATACTGCTTCTGCAACAATAATTTCTAGGAAATCTACTTTACTCTAATTGATTGCTAAATTTGCTTTAAACTATCTTAAACTGTGCCATCATTGCGACATTTTGAAAGAGATAGGTTGGCTTCCGGTTTCATTGAATTTTCATTACTACAT
Source organism: Neoceratodus forsteri (assembly GCA_016271365.2). Lineage (NCBI taxonomy): Eukaryota > Metazoa > Chordata > Ceratodontiformes > Ceratodontidae > Neoceratodus > Neoceratodus forsteri. The sequence continues at coordinate 110,491,360 of JADMNL010000031.1, read as the reverse complement.
AGCCAAATTTACACACAGAATTGTTAACTATGGAATCCCACAAAAATTGTGTAATCTGTTGAGGCCTTGTGATGAGGGTTATTTCTCCAGACACAGGACAGATGGTTTTGGTTCTCAAAATACCTTTTATGAGAACTAAATGTTGACAGACAGCCTTTGCTTATATTGCTCCATTTATCTAGAATGAAATTCCTTGCGATATAAGACAGTTACATTCTGCTAAAGTGTTTGCAAATGAATCAAGGATGTTTTTTGAGTTACAATCTAATTGTAAATGTTTTTTATGATTATTTATTTTTTCTTGTAACAAAGACTTTTTTGGTCTGATATATTTGTATTGTACATGTATGTGTTTTGTATTGTACATGTATGTCTTTTATGTGGGTCGCACCTGTAAAAGGAACTAGTTTTCCAGTGTGCTTACCCATTAAGCGAATAAACAAACAAACAAACAAACAAATACAAGAAAGGAGCTGTCAAAGAACCCAAGAAAGTATACTTCTGAACAGGTGAACCTTTTGGGTCCCGCTGGACACCTGAATGTGAAGCAGCCTTCCACGAAGTCATATACCAGCTCACCCACGCCCCCATCATCGCCTATGCTGACCCAACCAAGCCCCAGGTGCTGCATATGGACGCTAGTCTACAGGGCTTAGGAGCTGTGCTGTATCAAGACCATGAGGATGGTTTGAGACCAGTGGCTTTTGCCAGCAGGAGCTTGACCCCATCAGAACAAAACTGTCCTGTACACAAGCTGGAGTTCCTTGCCCTAAAATGGGCCATTGTTGACCAGTTTCATGAGTACCTCTATGGGGCAAAAATATTGGGGAAGACCGACAATAACTCATTAACCTATGTACAGACTTCAGCTAAGTTGGACGTCACTGGGCACCGGTGGCTCTCTGCATTATCAACCTATGATTATGCTATCGAATACTGGCCAGGACTGAACCATATTGATGCTGATGCCCTGTAATGAAGGCCAGTCTCCAGGAGTGATTGGGTTAGGTTGTCTGACCCTGACATCTGAGCATTGTGCCAAAAGTTTGATAGCGATGAACAGATGTCTACGGACACAGTGGTTTGTTTAGTAGAGTGCTTGGGCCCTCCTGATACCTGCATACCAGCTGCCTATTGCCATTTCTCTGCTCTAGGTATTAGTGCATTACCTCAATTTGACAATGACAGCATCCAGTGGGCTCAGTCCCAAAATCCTATGATTCAGCCAGCATTTGATGCCCTGCGTGTGGGGAAAGATGTGTCCCAGTTGCGTTCCCCTGACTTGTGAACTGCCCTATTGTTTAAAGAAGGCCCCAGGTTAAAGTTACACAATCAGTTGTTATACAGAGAGACAGTGGATAGCAGTGGTCGAGTAGACAAGCAGCAATTGGTCCTGCCCAAGGCCTTTATAGATTTGATACTGAGGTCCTTCCACAATCACATGGGGCACCTCGGTATTGACAGAACTCTAGACCTGGTACGATCTCGATTCTACTGGCCCAAGATGGGGGCCGATGTTGAGCACCATGTAAAGACCTGCAGTCATTGCCTGCAAAGGAAAGCCCTGCCTCAGAGGGCTGCCCCCCTTGTCAATATTACTGCCAGCACCCCCATGGAACTGGTCTGCATAGACTTTTTGTGTTTAGAACCTGATCAGCGGAATATTGGCAATGTGTTAGTGGTTATGGATCATTTCACACGATATGCACAAGCTTTTCCAACTAAATATCAAAAGGCCTCTACAGTGGCCAAGGTGTTAGTGGAAAATTTCTTTGTCCATTATGGTGCTCCCCAGCAGATCCACTCTGACCAAGGCAGAGACTTTGAAAGTCGGCTAATCAAAGAAATGCTCTTTCTGTGGGTGGTGCAGAAGTCAAGAACCACCCCCTATCACCCGCAGGGGGACCCTCAACCAGAACGCTTTAACTGCACCCTTCTAGACATGCTGGGCACCCTCCACCCAAAAAACAACTATAAGTGGAGTCAGCAGATTAGCACCTTGGTACACACGTACAACTGCACCAAAAATGATGCTACTAGGTTCTTCCCCTACCACCTCATGTTTGGGAGGGAGGCCTGCCTGCCAGTTGATGTCTGTTTTGGGGTCGCTCCAGATGGGGTCCGAGCTGAAAACTACCTGCAATATGTACAGAAACTGAAAGCTCAATTGAGCCATGCATATCAACTGGCCCAGACAATGGCCACTAAAAGAAATCTCACCAACAAAGAGAGGCATGACAAGAAAGTAAAGGCTCAAGAGTTATGGCCTGGAGACCATGTGTTGTTACGCAATTTTGGACTCCATGGCAAGCACAAAATTGCTGATAGGTGGCACCATCTTCCTCATGTAGTAGTTGGAAAGTTGGATGATCTACCAGTATACTAGTACCTAGAGAATAACTCCAAAGCTGTCAAGACCATGCACTGTAACCACTTGCTGCCTATCGGCCAAGTTATTATTGAAGCTGAGCCAGCAGACATTGCCTCCCCTGGCCTGATGACTCGTGCTGCTGCAAAAGAGAGACAGAGTCAACCTAGCCCAGTAGTTACAGAGTTAAGGTTTCTCCTGCAGCAGGCCCAGAATGATAGTGACTGTCCATCCACCTCTGATGATAGTGAGTGTGACAATGCCTATTACCCCTCCTATGAACTGAGTCAGCTGTTTCGAGGTAACCCTATGACTAATTACGGGGATGAAACTGGGCCTTCTGGACTGCCTAACCCCCCAGCTTCATCCTTGGAGCCAATGCTCCCTGATAGTGAGGTGCAAAGCATCACATCTGAGGTTGCGGACTCTCTGGGGCAGATATTGAAAACATGGTGCAGTGCACAAACCAATAGCGTGGCAATAGTGCAGGACTAGTGCAGAGTTGCGATATTCAAAGGACTGGTTAGTGTGCGCTAACCGCATTAGTATGGGGCAAAACAATAATGTATGCAAGGGGCAAAGTAGGGGGGTGGCCTGCATACATGCGCTATGGGATATTCAAAATCATAGCGCTGTGCTAGGACACATAGTGCAACATGTAGCACAGCGCTAGCTACCACCTATAAAAGGCTGGTCTTAACCCAGGGCAAACCGCTGAGGGGGAGAGACCAAACCAGGAAGAAGAAATTGCTGCAGTGCCAATAGCAGTGATGCTGCCACTGATGGCAGCAGTAATGGAGGAGGAAGCCCAACATGGGCCGCAATGCAGGCCAAGGAGACGGTATGCTGCAAACAGGTGGTACCAACCCAGGGTCTCCTTCAAGACCCTGCCAGATGAGCACATCACTTGCTGGTACAGGATGAACAGGGGTATGTTGAGGAAGCTATGCGAACTCCTGCATGAGCAGCTGCACCCCAACACCAGACGCAGCCATGCCATGACAGTAGAGGAGAAGGTGACAGCAGCGATATGCTTCCTAGCCACAGGGACGTCCCAATGACCAACGGGGACGCCATCGGGGTAACGCAGTCTGCCACCTCACGCCTCCTGGCCCAGTTCCTTGAAGCTTTCCTGCCACACAGTGGGGAGTTCATAGTATTCCCCAGCACGGCAGCAGAGCGCAGAGAAACCATGCAGCAATTCCATTGAGTTACGCACCTACCAGCGATACTTGGTGCCATTGACTGCACCCATTTCCCCATCCGTGCACCACCTGGCGATGGCAGTGAGGTGTATGTCAACAGGAAGGGGTACCACTCCATCAATTGCCAGGTGGTGTGCGATGCGACTGGGCACATCAGCAATGTCTATGCACAGTACCCCGGCAGTGCCCACAATGCCTTCATCTGGCACCAGTCCTGGCTGTGCCAGGCATACGAGGAGGGCAGGATACCCAGTGGGCATCTAGTCGATGAGTAGCAGCAGACAAGACATACACACACACACCACAGCAAGGGTGGGGATAGGCAGGGGAAGTCAAGGAAGGGGCCTGGGAGAGCAACACAGGTGGTGCAAGACAGCAATGGGCAGACAGCAGAACATCACTAACAGGTGCACATCTCTCAACAGGAAGGAGCGCCTATCCTCTGCGACCCTGGCTGCTGATACCAATACCCCGGCTGGCCACAGTGGCCAAACAGATGTACAATGAGGCACACGCCGCCACCAGAAACATCATATAGAGAGTGTTTGGCATACTGAAGATGCGCTTCCAATGCCTAGACACGTCAGGTGGTGCCCTACAGTATAAGCCTCAGAAGGTATGCCGTATCTTTCTAGCCTGTTGTATGCTGCATAACATGGCAATCAACCGTGGGATGCAGGTACCTGAACCTGAGGGACAGGCCAAGAGTGACCCAGAGCCAGCAGTCAGAGGGATAGTGGAGCAACTCGAGAGGAGGGATCCTCATATGGCCCGCAGGGCCCTGGAGCACAGGGCCGCCATCATCAGGACACTGTCACAGGCCAGAGGGTGAATACAGACAGCACGGCAACAAGACACAGTACAGTGGTAAACAGTATATTATTGTACAGACAACCACAACAGTGCTGACAACCAACAAAGCTTATGAAATGGGCATCATAAACTAGGAGCTCTGATTGGCTGCTAGGGATGTGATATTCATTCTGATGCACAGGGAAAAAGGTCCAACACTGGCCAGTGGGCACTGATATAGGTGATGCCAGCCGAACTGTAAAAAATAAATACCTCTCACCTCCTGTTCACTTTGCCTCAGTCTTTGAATATTTTAGATTTTTTAAATCCATCTGCCTGTTTCCTCATGGATGCAGCATGAAACGAACAGCCGCGATCTCTCTCTCTCACAGCCCACCTACTCGGTCATGTATTTAAAAAAAATGGAACAGCTGTGATCTCTCCACCAGCCGGGCCGTTCGCTCTTCAAGGTCTGTCTTTTAATTTCAACAAAAAAGAGAAACGAACAGCCATGATGTCTCTCCCAACCTGCCCAGTTGTTTATCTATTTAAAAAAAAAATGGAACAACTGCAATCTCTGTACCAGCCTGCCCGCTCCCCCTCTCTCTCTACCAGCCAGTCTGCGCGCTTTTGAAGTTTTGTCTTTTAATTAAAAAAAAAAAAAAAAAAAAACAGCCGCAATCTCTCTTACTTGTCTCCACACAGCATTTGGGGGAGGGGGGGACAGGTGAATACTGCCATGACAACCAGACCTAAAGTACAGAAGTCTTTGTAGGACAAAATTCCTTTAGTCCAAAAAAAAAACACACAGGACACTTAGGCGGAGGAACTATTTTATTAAAAGTGACACAAACATACATGTTTTTTCCTACTTAAAATTGGAAAAACCCACCAAATGCAGTTGCACTCAAGATAGCCATTTCATAAGCACAATAAGCCACTCCAGTGTGTGCGTTAGACACTTTAACACACAGCTAGGAGGCTGGATGCACTTGGCCGGTGGCCTCATGCCTCACTACGCCTCCTAGCCGTGTGTTAAAGTGTCTAATGCACACCCTGTCATGGCTTATTGCTTATATGTGCACAACACAGTGGTACTGATTGCACGCATGATGGAAGTGTGATGGGTGGGTTGTGCAGGACACACAGCCATGGTACAGTGATGTGGGCGATGCTTGATGTGTGGTGGCAGTGTGGAAAGGGACACCATGGCTGTGAATGTGTGAATGTGCAAGTAATGATGTGTGTGCGTGCATGTGACAGCATGAGTGCAAGTGTGTGGGAGTGCTAGTGTGCACATGTGAATGTCAACAGTGCACATGTGCATGGCGGCCATGTCTATCTCTGGCGGCTACCACCATGCACACGCGCACACTTCGCATGTAGGACACAGCACCAGGGGTGCTCTGAGCTGAAGACACAGTAGGGGAGGACCACGGTAAGGCTGGAAGGGCAGACCGCCTGCACCCCCGCCAACCAGCGGAGCCGGACAGGGTGGCCGGATGCCCACGGTGGTGCTGGGCACCTGCTGATGCACATGATGCAGTGGTGCTTGAGGCAGTGTCAGTCCTGTGGCTGTGAGTGGCCCATCTGTGGGCCTGTGCCACGGGCGCACTGACCCCCTTGCACAGCCTACTGCCCTCCATGTACCCCGCACAGCACTGTGGTGAGGTCGACCACCGCGGCCATGAGCCCAGCAAAGCCATGGTCCAGTGTGGCAACCATGCGGCCCAACTTGTCCTCAGCCCGCTGTTCTGCCTATGCAAAACCCAGGGACACCACATCTGTGAGAGCTCATGCCTGAGCTCCCGCTGCAGGCCATGTAGGTCCAGCAGGGCCTCCTGCTGGGATGTGAGTGCAGCCTGGAGCAGAGGGCAGGCCCCCAGGGCATCTGGCTCCACGGCCACAGCACCCTCAGTGACAGCTAGTGCTGGTGCCTGCAGCTCACCATGGTGGGGATGCTGTTGCATCAGCAGAATGTCCTGCTGCTGCAGGCCACTGGTCGTGAGCTGTGACCCCTGCGGGACCTGCACCCCTTCCCGTGGAGGGCACCGCATGTCCAGTGGGGCACACATGGCCCCCACAAGGCCAACCACTGGCTGCATGGGTACACCCATGCTGGCATGGCAATCCACCCTCCTGGCACCCGTGTTGCAGACTGCACCCTGCCCCACCCCTGTGCCCCCCTCCACAGGCAGGATGTAAGCCCCCTCCGGCACATCCGACTCCATGTCGCTGGTGACTGTCAGCAGGATCACTTACCCACCACTGAGATCCTCCACCTGGGTATCCTCCAGGGCTGCACTGAAGTCCAGGTCCCAGCCACCATTGGAGCCCCCCTGGCAGGTGTACCCCATGTCCAAGTGAATGCCACAAATGGTGCGCGGCAGAGGGTCCTCAACTGGCACCTAGTCCAGAGGTCAACGGCAGGTTCTCCTCCTTCTCTGCCTCCGGTCCCATGGCAACCATCCCATCCTGGTCCTGGCGTGCTGCAGGTCCTGCACACACCGCTGTGGAAGAAGGTGGGACAGGGTCACTGACTAGTATGTGCACAGTGTGCCACACCACCACCAGTACATGCACACCCTAGGATATGTGCCACCCACCACAGACATGCATACCTCACACAGCAGCCCCACAGACATAGACTGTGGCCACATGCGCACTCCCAAACCACAGTGCACATGCTCCGGCCTGTCAGCTGTGGTGGCAGCCTTGCTGGGCACTGTTCGCATGCAAACCCACCCCTTGTGTATAGTGTGCACAGCAGAGCACCCCCACAGTGCAGCGCAGGCACAATGCCAACACCAACACCCAGCACCTGTGCAGTGACACCATGTAGGGTGCACAAACGCGGATGCAAACCTGTCCTAGGTGGTGTGAGAGGCGTCTCACACCCTCCACCTGACACACCACCAAAGGCCACCGGGTGAAGTGTGGATGCTTCTACAGCCATGAGTGGGTCCTCCTGCTGCTGTTGTGTGGATTGCGGGCCACCTCTGGTCCACAGTCTATCATGGAGCTGCTGTGCCTCCTCCTCCTTAGCCCGGCAGAGCAGGTCACTCCAGCGCTTGTGCACTGCATCTGTCATCCTGCCATGGCTGCAGACGGCATTCACCCTTGCCATCACCTCACCCCACTCCTGGTGCACCACAGCGTCCATCACCTTGTGCTGCTGCAGCACCTGCTCCCTCTCTTTTACACCATGCACCAGCATCCTCAGCTCATCCTGTGAGAAGCAATGTGCCCGTATGCATTCAGATCATGCTGCAGTACCTATGGGTGAGATGTCGAGGGATATATGTCACCAGCTGTGTCGGGCCTGTGGTGTGTGGCATACATGGAACAGTATGTGCATGCCACCCCCAATGGCTGCACTGCCCACCTGGTAGTGGCATGGTGACAGCACAGGATTGCATGTGCGTCTACAGTGCACACAGACGCAGTGTACTGTGGCCACCCCGTGTCCACCGTACCACTGCATGACTGATGGCATACACTGAGTACAGACTGCACACACTGGACCCACATGGGCACTGCCAGCACCCATACCAGCCATGTGTTCCCTGGGATGAGGGGCATCCCAACGCTCACCACCTGGCATTGCACCGTACCCCTATCACCCCCCTTTGAGACATGTGCACCGCACACAGGGCGTGGACACTATAGATGGTAAGTATAAAACAGCAGACTACCAGACACAGATCACATGGTGCTGTCAATGTTACAATGGGATCCACACAGTCCTGACCCTGTGACCCCTGGGCTGTGGCTGTGTACCACCATCAGAGGGTCTGCGACCTTCCACGTCCCACATCCAGGGTGTCAAACGAGGTTCCATGGACCCCATGTCGGTATGCCACTGTTGCGACGCATACCTGCAGGCCACAGTGGGATCCCCTCCGGCCAGGTGACTGGCACCCACAGTGTACAGGTGGTGCACACATGGCGCTGGCTGATGCTGGGCACGGGTCCAGCACACAGACAAGTTGGCTGGACAGCTGGCCCAATGGCCTTGTGCACCATTACACAACACCGTAATGGTCTGTGGGCCTGCAATTGGCAGCCCTGTCCCCAGCCTGTACAGTTGCGAACTGCTGGTGTGCAGTGTGTACACCCTGGCCCTGTGACGCACCAGTGCCCTTCTACCAGGCCTCCGGCTGCTATACAGACCTGCCTCTCGCTGCTCTGCCTCCTGTGACATGTCTCTGTCCATTGTGCCTGTTCATCTGCAGCTTCCAATGTGTGCTGCAATCCCACAACACAACACCAGTGGAGCACTGCTTGCCTTTTTATAGCCCAGCCAGGCAATCCAGCCTGTTACACATGCAAATCATTAGATAATGATATGCTAATCACAGTGTTTGCACCATGCATACACAAGTGCCCTCATTTGCATGTGCTGGTTGAATATGGGCCTGAGTAGCACCAGGCAATCCGCTTAGCACCATGCAAACGTTAGCAGGAGGCTATGTGGTGTCCACCACTGCACTGTCTTGTTAGTCCAGCACTATGTGGCATAGTGTGACCATCACGCATGCACGTGTGTCCCCTGTGCCACGCTAGCACCCTAGTTTAGCATGGTAGCACAGCGCACAGTGCAGCACTCCGTGCATGCATGGCATTGTGGCTCCAGGGTCGTGACGGGGTCACGCATGCATGGCACACCCACTTTCAGGTAGTGTTGAACTACATCATGTGATAGCGTGGCGCTACTGCACTGCTCGCTGAAGGGACCAGGGTGTGGAACAAGCTGTGCAGTACAACGGGTGGCAGGGTACCAGTGGTGCTTGTGCAATGCCAGGGAGAAGGAGGCAATGTGCTGTGGTGCACAGGGACAGGTGCTGGGGGGAGGTGGAGTCAGCCAACCTGGTGCAGCTTGTGCACCACAGGCACAGACGGCTCTTTGGGGAGATCAGGGAGGGTGACCTCCAACGACGGCAGATGTGGGCGTCCATTGCCAGGCGGCTGACGGAGCAGACGGGCATCCAGAGAGACGCAGAGAAGTGTCATCACAGGTACACGGACCTGCGCTACTGCCAGAGGGGTCAGCTGGAGGCGTACAGTTGCATGGTGCGTGAGGGCACTGTGTCAGTGCCAGATAAGTGCCTGTGCATGATGCTCACATCTGCAGCATGTGTCGTGGTCTGCCTGAGTGTGCATGCATGTGCATGAGTGTGTGCACTGCTGTGTGCATAGGTGTGCTGGTGTGCAGGGTGGTGGGTCGCATGTGGCACTGCTTGTGAGGCACACTGGGAGGGCACAGTGGTCCAGGGGCACAGCTTCCAAATGTGCCAGGTGGCCAACATGGTGGTGGCGGTGCGTGTGTGGTGTATGCTGTGTCCGGGGGGGGCACTGCAGTCATGCCATGCACGGCCCCGACACATGGTCGTGGTGTGGCCGTTGTGGGTGGTGGGACATGCTACAGGACCATCCTGCAACCTTCACCGGTGTGGTGAGGGGGAGCTGTCGCATGGGCACCGGACTGCCTACCCAGCTGTGTGTGCCTCTATTCGCTGTGCACATGCGTCCTATACAGTTGCACCACTGTGCCTACATGCCCTTTGTGCCTAGCGCACACTCCATGGGTCATGGGGTCCACTGTGTGGCTGTCCTCGGCATGCTGTCATGCTGTCACTGTCCCTGGGCTGCCCTGCTTGTACAGTGTCATGGTGGTGGGCGTGTATCTTGCTGTGGCACTCACGGTTCATGCTGTGCATTGCACTAATGCTGCTGAGTCCTCTGTCCACTGTAGAGTGGACTGTGCAGCCCAGTGCATGGAGAGGGGTCCAGGAGCTGTCCCAGGCCACATCCAGAGGCTGCCAGAGGGTGCTGGCCATGCAGCAGTGGGCACAGGAGAGTAGCCCCAAGGACAGGGGCCTGTTGCCTGAGTACATCTTTCTTCATTTATGCTGTGCCTCTGTATTGTGTTGTACCTTCACTGGGATGCCATTGACTGTGCTGGGCGTTTGGCCGCTGTGGGCTTCATGCCATTGCTACTGTGGCTTTGTGCTGTGTTGTGCAACACTGTCCCATAGTGCTGCCATTGTGTGGTTATCTGGTTGCCATGCCCTGTGGCGGGGGCGGTATGTGGTGGTGTCGGCATGCATGGCTGGCATTGCCATGCTGTCCACGTTCAGTGCTGGCCATGATCGGCTGGTCACCTGCCATGTGGGTGTTCTGGTTGCAGGCCACCACACACATTGCTGTCCGTGGGCCATGTGTGGCAGCAGCTATCTGTGCACCCCTGCAGGTGTGTGCACCCTGTAGGCATGCGTCACCTGCAGGTGGGTTGTGCCTGGCTTGGGTTGGCCATTGGCCACCCACCATGCCTGCAGTGTGCTGCTCCTGCACCCATTGTTTGCTGTTGTGCTCTGCTTTCTGGTACATTGCTATCTGTCTGTGGGCAGCCTGTCCTGATGTGTGGTCACTCATGTGCATGTTGTTGTGTGGCCCTCACCCACTGCCATCCTGGGGACCACCTGTGTGCCTGCAATGTATCACTGTGTGCAGTGCTGGGGTGGGTGGTATACACTGTGCCATGGTTTTGTCAGGGCCTGACATATACATGTGTATTGGGATGGGGCCTGTGACTACAAGGCCTGCCCTATGGGCACCAGGCACCTGCCGGGTGTGCCTGCCATTGCGTTCCTCACCACCACTTGGGCATGGCTGTCGGGACATGCTGTCCATCCCTGTATTGCCACCTGTGGCTGCAGTATGCCTCCTAGCTGGTCTCCCATCCTCACCAGCTCCCCCTTCCTCTTGCAGGTCCACTCTGATCATCTCTGTGGGCGACCAGACCAGAGGAGTCGGACGGCTCAGAGGATCCCCTGCGGCACATTGTCTGGCAGCAGCGGACAGTCATCGAACAACAGGCAGTCCTGATTTCTGAGACCAGGAGGGTGGCAGCTGTCCTGGAGGTGCATCTGCCAGATCCGTCCCTTGCCCAGCCATGATATTCACCCCATTCCTGATCTCTATCCCCCCACCCCTTTGTGGACTGCTGTTTATCCCTGGCCTCTGTGCTGTTCCTCCTGTTTGTGTCCACCTCCCCTTTACCCCCATTATCATTCTGTAAATATTGTGGATGTACATATGTTTTTCTTGCCACTGTATTGTTAGTCTTTGATATCATGGTTGTAGTCCTTTCCTTGCTAGCCCTCTTAATTGTATTGTTCTGTGTTGGGGGGGTTGCTTTGACATTTGTGGGGATTGTGCAGTTGGCCTTGTTAGTTTTGTTGTTGGTTCATCCAGTTGCTGTTCATGGATTGGTTACTTTGTTTTTTTTGTTTTTTTTTGTTTGGCCTTCACTTTCTTGTGTGTACTGTTACATTGCCATTCTTCTGTTGCTTATGACATTCAAGTTCCTACAGTTTACTGTATCCTGTGTCATTCTTGGGTGCTGGGGCATTCACTTCATGTGCACTGCTCCTTGGTTCTCACACATGGGTCCTGGTGGTTGCTTGCCATTCGCATGCCGGTGTGTCATTCCCTGGATTCTGCACTGCAGTCTGCTCCTGGGACCCTGTTTCATTGCATGTGTCCCAGGGCAGGCTGACTCCCCTTTGCACTGTGTTCCACTGGGTGTTTGTACTGCCTGCCAGGGTACTATATTCAGTGCTGTCTTGTTTGCTATATTCAGTGCTGTCCTAATCCCTGGGCAATGTTTGCCCTGCACTCCTGGCCCTGCTTGCTCAGGTTCCTTTCCTTGCTATATTCAGCTGGTTTTGCACCGGGCTATTCCTTTTGAATATTGCTTGCTTTCTGCTCCGTGCTAAGTTTGCCTGCCCCACAGTGCTAACTTTGCCCTGAGACAGGGTTTTGAATATCTGGCCCTTTGTGTTTTGTGGAACTGTGTGAATTGCCCAAAGAAGGGGCTGATGGTCTGAGTCTCCCTGGTAACACACCAGAACTTGAACAACATTATGAGAGTGCTTATAGCCCCCTTCAGTGCCACATAGCCTAATTATGCCAGAACCTTCTCTAAATGAGCCAAGTGTTGTGGAAACAGAGCCTGCAGAGCAAGGAGTGGACAGTACTCCCAGTTTGGACATTCCTATCCGTGCAGAGGCACCCCTCACGAATGATGAAAGCTCCAAAGTTAGTGCTGAAAGTACAGAGACCTTGGCTGTTCCCCCTAGAAAGACTGGCCAAGCTGTCAAGCCAGTATTGCACTTCAGTTATGATTCTCCCGAGAGGCCAGTGGATTTACCTCTCAATGTGGTTCACAAAGGTGTTTATATTTCTCAGAGCTCACTACCCAAATTGAGCTTAATGGCCAATTCCAGGTTGATTGCTCTTCCTTCTCAGTATGGTGCCCCTGCACCATCCAGCCCCAGGTTAGCTGATAGGGAAGAGCGCCCTCCTACATTGTTTAATGTACAGGAAGTTATAACATGAATCAGTATTGTGATGTCACAAGTATGTTAATCATAGTAGAATCAGTATTACCTGTATGAAACATGCATAAGTATTGTCCTTATGGATACAGTATCATGAAGTGTAGTGAATATGTATAGTAAAGTAATAAGTTTATGTTAACTGATGCATGATGGTACAGATTTGACGTGGACGCTAAGTTTTCTCCTGGCAGGGAAGGGTGTAACCCCCCCCCCCCACAAATGGGGGTTCCCGAAAAGTCTTCCTTTTATTTGCCTAAATGCTCACTGCCAGGCTGGTGTTCTGAGTTTTAACAGTTTAAATGTATTACCAGAGAGTGTATGTATAAACTCTGTGTACTGTCTTTTTAAGAGCTGCCTGGATTGCAGTCATAATTAATCTGACAGGAAGCTCTGTTAGAAGATGTACTTGTTTGCTGATCATTTGTTAGAGTAGTAATAATATTGCAGTTTGTTCTAACCTGCCCTCTTTGCAGCATGGACAGTTCTGTTTGTTTCCATCATCTTGGTCCTGGACTGCAGAATGGGCCAATCAGTACATTTGAGACTCTAAAATGGAGCCTGCCTACAGGAGCTTGGTGGGGCCAAAACTTGCAGGAATTGTAGTTTGGGGATTTTGGCACCTAAAATAACCTGGAGGGGGAGCCCTTATTGTGACTGACTGACAGACAGATCAGTCAACCGAACCTTTTGGATTTTGGGGAAAGTCCCACACTGTTTACAGTTTCAGTTAGGTCTGAGTCGGGAAGTGAAGAAGTAACAGCTCGAGATAGTTCGACCAGCAATCCATAGTGGATTCGCGAGGGAAAACTGTGGAAAGGTCTGAGTTTGGCCTGCATGCCTGCCTGCTGTTCCTGAGAGGGAACTTGTGTTTTTTTTTCAGATTGAATCCGAACTTGGAGAGCGTATTAAGTCACTGAATGGTGACCAGGCTTTAACCTGAAGAAGACCGAAGATTTGCTGAATGCGATTGGCCTGTCAGGACTTCCAGCTACCTCTGAACTCCCAGATTGTGCAGAGACTCTGTAATTGTGACCATTTGCCTTGCACAGTGGAATTTCCTTACATGTGAATGTACTGTGTGCTTATAGTGGGTCGTGACTTGGTTCCCCACTGTTTGTCTGAACTGTGTTTTGCTTGCAGAGGCTGTATCCAGCTCCACGGACTGAATCAGTATCCATCTCCATTTACCTGTTCCCTGCTACACTGGCCCAGCCAGAATACCTGCTACACAGAGAAAGCTCATCGACGAGAGACCGGCCTGGAGGATCAGCCCCTAGCTCAACACCTTGAACAGGAATGATGCCTCCGTGATTCATGTGGGCCCTGCTTCTCCGGGCACTCCAGCTCAACAACATACAGTCTCGATTTCATCCTGCCTGTATCCAGTATTGGGTATCATGAGTAAACTCCAGGGTAGCTTCCTGCATCAACAGCTAAATCTAAAAGTGTTGTCATTTGATTGTCTTGTTGCCTTTTCTTTCATGAACTGAGCCCTCCGGCTCTGGATTACAAATAGAGTGTGTTGTGTATGCATGTTGCTGTCTTCCATCACAGGGCCCAACCAGCCACAATGTTCCTGGCAAGCCCACCATTTTCCTACCTGGGTACCCAGAGTGTGTGACTGTGTAGGGACTCTGAACTGCATGCATAACTGTCTGACTAATATAGCTTTTAAGCAAATCAACCTGATTACACCCCCCCCCCCCCCTTGTTCAAGTCCCCTGAATAAATCAGATTTAACTTTGTTTGCATTTAACCTGACTGTGGTTTCAGTTTGTGCCAAAAGTATTGTGCTGTTACTATTTGCTGTGCTTAATCTTGTTTTACAGGGGGGTCCCCAGGGTCAAGCTAGAGGAACCAGCCCTGGTGGTAAGTGCAAACAGTGTGGGTAATTGCCTGGTCAATAAGGATCATTGTGAAAGTAATTACTGTATATTGTTTAGGCCACTAGAAGGGAAAGAGGGGGGTTACAGTGTACCGGAGGGCTGTGCCCAGGTTAGCTTGACCACTAACAACCCTGACCTCTGGGTGGAGGCACCCGTTTCATTACCCAGGCCCCTTAACCTGCTACCTTTCCAAGCAGGCAGGGGTAGTAGCCCTTGGGATAGCGCCACCTAGAGGTTACACAGTTAATCAATTTATTAAACATTTTCACATTACACAGGAATAAAACTCAACAAACCAATACAGGAGTATGAGAAAGACAAATTACTTAAAAGCACACAGTTATAGCTTTGAAAGGAGCAAAAGACTGATACCAAAGAGGGGTATAGTGTGTGTACTTAGCAGTTCATCTTTGGTAAATATTAATAGAATGAACACCACTCCTCTTTGTCCTTTGTATCATGCCCCTAGTCAAGACAAAAAGGAAAGAGTCCTGCGACAAGGGGCGGGGGTGCTTCTGGGAGGCACAGATCATCAGATCGCACTATATGCAGATGATTTCCTGCTGAACATGACAGACCTAGATACCTCATTACCAGAAATTTTCCACATTTTAGAGGCTTTTGGCAGAGTCTCAGACTGCCGCCTGAACACTGCTAAAACAGAAGTCCTCCCCCTCTACTGAGCCCCTTCCACCCCCCAAAAGACTACGTATCAATAAAAGTGGAACTTACAAGAGATCGGTTATCTTGGTATAAGAATCCTGCTTAACCTGGATAGCTTATATGATGTAAATATTAAGCCTCTTTCGGCAAAACTGCTGGTTCATCTCCAGAACTGGCACATGCTTCCCCTATGCCTAATTCACAGACTGAACACAGTGCGAATGGTGACACTGCCTCGTTGTCTCTATATATCTCAGAATGTCCCTGTCCAGATCCCAGAGAGGGAGTGGAAGAAATGGCAATTAGCCATTCTCGGTCTGTGTGGGCAGGGAACTGACCCAGCACCTGCTTCCACACTCTGATGCTCCCAAAAGCAAGAGGGAGGGGTTGATATTACCTGATCTTTGAGCGTATTATATAACCACTCAATTGAGGATCCTCTTTTAATGATATACACAGAAGGGACATGCCCACAGTGGCTAGCCCAGGAATGGAATGCCTCCACTTCTGGGATAAAGTTCAGTTACTGTTTATGACCATCTGAAGGACACTGAACTGCAACTACGGAATCCATGGTGGAGGCCATGAGGCATCCCTAGAGAGACGTGGTTCATTCCTTGCACCTTGCCCCTGAATTGCTTGGGCTCTACCCTATCACCTACCTAGATGGCTTTGTCCTGGCTACTAATGATCCCACATTCTGGGTCTGGCAGAGACAGAATTTGATTTACTTAACATAATTCGATGATGGGGTGTGGATGAAATCGTTGCTTAAGATGCAGACCCAGCATGGCCTGGGACAGTGGGATTTTTATCACTCTCTACAATTACGGCACTATCTGGATTCATGGGCCCTGATGTATGGGACGTCACACAAGCTCCTTCCCCTGTCTTGTTGTTGGGCAGCCTAAACCACCTCCCAAGTTACCAGACATTTCATTTTGTTGATTTACCAAGCCATTTAAGGTACACAGTAGCACTCGATGCATTATCTTGCTGACAAATGGGTACAGATGGGGTGGGAATTGGACTCCAAACGAAAAAAGGCTATGTTGAGGTAAACAGGGTGACACTGTCCCATGTTTGAAGGGAGAATGATTGGGAACATTTGGAGACATACTTTAGGACCCCAGGGGACAAACTTGGACAGGGAACTAATGCTACCTGCTGGAGAGGATGTGGAGAAGCTAGGGTGGCTCACACTCAAATCTTGAGGGTCTGCCCCCACTGCAGTATTTTTACCAAGACCTGGCCATCTTGGAAGTAATGGGGACTGAGATCACAGTGAGCCCTGAGGCCTGTCTTATTTCAGTACCCCCAACAGATCAAGGGCAGACAACTTAAGTACTTACTGGCATCCTGCTGGTAGTCGCCCTGAAATGCAGTACCAGGAGGTAGCTTACACTGCAGTCACCTATACTTCAACAATGGCGGGACACTGTGAATAGCATATATACCATGGAAAGGATTACCTTTACTCTCAATGAAAGAATGGAACAATTGACATCCGGAAGGATCAAGTGGATTCTTTATATTATGTGGCATGGCCTCACCTTTGGACCATTGGCCAGATGGGACCCCCTGGAGGGAGTGGAGAAGATACATACCAACTGGGGAGAGGAGGGTGCTGGATGCACAGGCTGTGGACATACAAAATTGCCAGCAGAAAAGGCCCACAGGTCTATCAAGTCTGCCCAATTGTGCAGCTCTTAGTTTCAAATCACTAGATGTTATTTGTCCTGCATGCCCCCTGCACATGCCGTTGGAATATAGACATAGACACGTTTCCCATTGAGAAAAGACTGAAGTCTGGACCATCCCACTGCTGCACAGGGGAGAGTTTGACTCCAGATGTTTCTCTTAGATTTTCCATACTTTAAGTGTCAGAGTCTAATATCTATATTGTATCAGTGCAATGCAATGTCTGTATTACTACTATATAACCCTGCATTGTTTTCTAATCACTAAAAAGTTGTTAAACATGTATTTAAAAAAAAAAAGAACCGGTTTAAAGTCAATCTTTGTTTCAATTTTAATACACCTTGTCTCCTTTCAAAGTAGTAGGCAAGCCTGCTCACCTCCCGTTTAGTGGATGGACAGATTCTGTACCCATGAAATGAAAAGAACTGGCACTGGATGCCCATGTGCCCTAGTAAGACGTAACCCCGAGCAAAACTGATCTGGGGCTCCTGTGTGCTCGGTACCTTCATTTAGTTCTGCTGGCAGCAGAAAGGAATAAACTTCCAGACCAAGTCATATACGCTGCGACAGAAGGTGGGGGGGAGTGGATGCGACTGGACTGAATATGCTGGGGAGGCAGGGGCAGGGCAGGGAGACTAACGGAGGCTCAGTCCAGTAGATAAGCAGAAAAAGGTACTGTCTGAGCCCATGCTGTACCTCTTCAACTGCTCTTCAGAGCCTGAAGAGGTGTCAGTGGCCTGCAGAACAGAGGATATGGTACCGCACACAACAGGAGTAGAAATGATGAGCCAGGAAAGTACTGGCCAGTTAGTTTGACATCAGCCATTAGTAAACTGCTAGCCAGTGTTGGAATTAAAAGGTGGCTTTTTAGGGCTGTGCCTCTCCTAGCTCTGAAATGAGCCCCGGTAGCTCATGCATCACTGCCACTGACTTATAATGGGAAGAGGACTAAATTTAAAGATATGACCTTTATTCTCTCCCCCCCCCCAGCTCCCAAAGCTCCCAAGGTTTAATTCCAGCACTGACTGGAAACCAATGTGTGTGTGTATAGAAGTAGCAATCACACAGTGTGAAATAACACTGGTGAGGGGTTTGAACGCTGGTCTCCTGGTTCCCAGCTCTGTATTTTAATGTCTATACCAAACTGCTATCTTCCGGTTGACAATGGCTCCATATTATCGACCCTGTAGAGGAGGGAACAGATGCTGGGCCATGCTGGTGACCTGGCCATGTAACCCCACCTTCTATCCTTGAACATAAGCCTGTAAGCATTTATCTGTCTGAAGTCCATGTGTGTGTCTGTTCAGGGTCGTTCTGCATCTGTACAAGAATCAGTGTGCATGTTTTTCTAGCAATTGGTGTGTGTCTGAGGATTCCCATGTACATGGTATCTGACGTGTGTGTGTGTGTGTGTGTGTGTGTGTGATCCATGTTTCTGTCTGTGTGGGGGTCTATGTATGTGTATGTATATAGCATGTGTATGTTTTTTTCAAAATTAGTGTCTCTGTGTGTGGTCTATGTGTGTTCATGGATGTAACATGTATGTATGTATGTAGTGTGTGTGTGTGTGTGTAGGGGTTTTTACACATGCATCAGAGTGGCATGTGGGGTGAGTAGTCACACCCACTAGTTGTCAAGTAAAAGTCAAACGGTTACCAGGCTTGGCAGTGTGGTACCAGTATGGTGTTTTTTTGTTTTTTTTGTCAACCAGTTTGACAGCATTCTGCATACGCATGAAAGCCCATATAGAAAGGAGTGTGTATGATCTCAGATATTTCTGCCATTTAATCTCTTACAGAATGTAAAACCATTCCTTCTGAATTTTGTTGTGTTACTATTGACAAAGCAAGTTCGCTGGCTGTAGTTAATTAGTTTGTACTTTAGTTTTGCCAAATAACTCCCCCCACTCATACGCACACCCGTAAGCAGGATTCTTTACTATTTCTGTCTTACTTTACCAAGCCTTAATTGTAATTAAATTAAATATAAACAGATGTGCGACACTCAGAAACAAACTAAGAGTGTTTATGCAAAACCACTAACTTCCTTAGTTTACAGATAAATTGTATGACTAACATATAAATAGCAGACAACTGCTATACATCTCACTGTAGTGGCCAGATGACAAAGACCCCGAAAAAGCTATTTTTGGTACAGGAACTCTACGGGGCAAAGAACTGTGAGCAGCTAACATGATGCAAACAGCGTCTCAAGAGAGGAACTCACGATCTAGAGAGCAGCAGTAAGAGCCACACAGAAAAAAAGTCAAAAACAGTGGCCACCCAGGGAACCCTGAAGCTGCCAGCAATAATCCACCCAAGGTGAAGTGCCAGCTTGTAATTCAAAAAGACTGGGTGCACACAACGGAGGGAAACGTGTGCAAAGTTTATTAGTTCACATAACACTTAAAAGTGATAGTGAACTGTAATCATGCTGTGGAAGGCACCCAACATATGACATTCCTATGCAGCTTTCATGGGGGGGTGCCTGTTTCTTTAATCCAGAACTTTTTAAAGATCCCACAGTATCAGTATTTGTTATCTATTAGTTTAAGTAACATAGTTTCCAGCTCAAAGGTGCCTATGTGACCAGATGGGCAAATGCCCTAATTTGAGACCACTAACAATATTTAGCTTCATATACTGTACCTAATTGGGTAATATATGAATATGCTTATGCGGAGAATTATAAAAACAATATCTGTAGTGGTAATCTATTCTGACTTATCAAACTATACGTATATTTGATAATAGAGGCCTCTATGGTTCCCTGGTATGATCTACCAAATCTGTTAAAGGAGTGACATTATAAAAAATTATCTCCAGAATAAATATCATTTACTTGAAAAACAATAGTACATTTTAAATATTAAATATTTGACTTGAGACAAAAATGCTATGAAAATGAATTGCACCTATGCAGGGGTTCATCCCTTGCAACAAAATACATTACCTGATTTGATTCTCTTAAAAATAACTGGTATCATTGCTGGGGATTCGCATCAAGCTTTTCAAAACGTAAGCAGGAAAACTAATTTGTAAGGTTTTGTTACACATGCCTTCCTTGTGCTGTGCCTGCTTTTATATAATCCTGCTGTGACCTCCCAGGCTGTGCCTGCAAATAGGCAGTTCCTTATTTAGTGCACTTACCTGGTACACAGAATTGAAATGAAAGCCTGACTGGAGGTTTTCTTTTCTTTTTTCATCCAGCAGTTCGCCCCCAAACCATCAACTTGCCCTCCAGTCCTCTCTGTACCAGTCCCCCTGCCCTGTCTATGTCCCCCCCCCCAGCTGTCCTGACCAGCGGAGATGTACGCGAGGTAATGTGCCCAAGATACCAGTGACTGTCAGTTAGATGGCTAAAGATACATCAGGTTTTACTCATAACTTTGTCCCATCCACCAGTTGCATGATGCTAGGTGGCACCCTGACAGGCCTCGCATGTACATGTTGTTCCTCATGTGGCGGTCTCAAGCTCCCCCGCACACTGTAGAGCTCACTGTGTTGAACCTCCCCAGCTGTGAGTGACCTCCTACTGCCCTGGGATGCCTGGCCAATTCCCCAGTCTGCTGCTGAACCCTTGTCACTATCGTGAAAGTACAATGCTTCCCACTGGCCAGTTGGGTGGCAATCCACCCCTGAACCCAGGTCATTGTCGTGAAAGTACAATGCACTGCCCATTGGCCAATCAGACGGCACTTCACCCCTGAACCTGGGTCACCATCATGAGAGTACAATGCACTGCCCACTGGCCAGTCAGGTGGTACTCTGCCCCGAACCTGGGTCACTATCATGAGAGTACAATGCACTGCCCACTGCCTAATCAAGCGGCACTCCACCCCTGAACCTGGGTCACCATCATGAGAGTACAATGTACTAGCCAATCAGGCAGTACTCCACCCCTGAGCCTGGGTCACTGATGTGAAAACACAATGTACTACCCATTGACCATCACGTGGCACTCCACTTCCAAACCCGGTTCACTGATGTGAGAGCTCACTCACTGGCTTATCAGGTGGTACTCCATCCCTGAACTAGGGTCACCAGTGTGACAGCACAATATGTGACCCACTGACCCATTGGGCGGCACTCTGCCCCTGAATTCAGGTCACTGGCATGACAGCACAATATGCTACCCACTGACCCATTGGGCAGCACTCTGCTCCCAAACCCCAGTCACTGCCTAAGACCGCAACACACTACCCACTGGACCATCAAGCAGCACTCAAATCCCAAACACAGATCACCAGCGCAAGAGCACAAACACAGAAACATAGAATGTTATGGTAGATAAGGACCGCATGGTCCACCCAGTCTGCCCATTTTCCCTTACCTTCGGTATGCTTTGGTATCACTGCAGACCCTAAATGGTCTGCAGTCTTTCTCCCTCAACCCCCTCCTTTCCACTAAGATACCCTTATGCCTATCTCATGCATTCTTGAACCCCATCACTGTCTTCACAAACACCACCTCTGCTAGAAGGCTGTTCCAGGCATCCACCACTCTTTTTGTAAAGAAGAAGTACTTCCTCACTCCTCTCTGGAATATACCCCCCTCCAGCTTCATAACATGTCCCCTTGTTCCTGATGTCCCTTTTCTCTGAAAAATACTTCCTTCATATACCTCAGTCATCCCCACAAGGTGTTTAAAATTATCTATCTCATTCCCTCTCTTCCTTCACTCTTCCAGGGTGTACATATTGAAGTCCTTTAGTCTCTCCTCATATGGGTTTTGATGCAGACCCTGCACCATTTTAGTTGCCCTCTCCTGGACCACCTCCACTCTGCCTATGTCCTTCTGGAAATGTGGTCTCCCGAACTGGACACAGTACTCAAGGTGGGGTCTTGCCAGTGATCTATACAGGGACAACACCACCATTCTCTTTCTGCCAGTGAAACCCCTCCTTATGTACCCCAGCATCCCACTAACCCTCCCAACTGCCTTGTTCCATTGTCTAGCCACCTTCAGGTCATCCAACATGATTGCCCAGGTCTCTTTCCTGCTTGGTGGTTGTCAATACCACACTGCCCATTTTGTACTCCGCCTCTTGGTTACTGTGTCTTACATGCATTATTTTGCACTTTTTCACATTGAAACCCAACTGCCTTACCCTTGACAACTCCTCAAGTTTTGTCAGGTCTGTACTCATCCCCCTCCCACACACACACACACAGAGTGTCTACCCTGCTGTAGATTTTGGTGTCATCCACGAAGAAGCAGCCCTTCTTCCAGCTCCTCTGCAATATCACTTATAACAACATTAAAGAGGACCAGTCCCATCTCCCAGCACTGATCGCTGAGGCACCCCACTCCTTCCTTCCTCAAGAGTGAACTCCGTTTACCACCATCCTCTGTCACCCATCCCCTAACCAATTTCTTATTCAGTTTATCACCTTTGGACCAACTCCTAAGCTACCCAGCTTGCATAACATGCTACGCACTGGCCCTATGGGTGTCACACCACTCCCAAACCTGGGTCACTGATGTGAGAGTGCAACACACAGAGTTTTGGCATGCTTTTAGGTGTTGCCATAGTGACTGCATCTCTATTTATAGGATGCAGCCATAGCAGCCAGCACTACTGTAATCTGTGAGATGCCAGAAGACAGATAAGAGCGTCAGCTCTATAAGTATCTTTTTTGATGGTATGAAGTGAGCTTGCTCAATATCTGAATGGAGCAAACCATTCAGAAGTAAAATAATATTCAGTAAAGTTTAAAAAAATGCAATAAGCAGAGAATAAAAAAGGTTACTCCGTTTTGTTATGGGGGGGGGGGGTAAAGTACAGTTACATGAGTACTCACCGTAACAGTAGATCATTGAGAGAATCTCTAGCAGCACGTTACCCAAGTAGGAACATCCAGCTGCAAGCGTTGATTCCAGCTGGAGGATTTCACCAGCAGTCGACCTGGTACCGCCCACGATGACGTCACATGCTGTGCAACAGGGTATATAAGCATGGGCGGTCCCAGATCCTCCTCGGTTCTTTTCCCGTCAGCAACCGGCTGCCACTTGGAGTTCATGTTAAGCCTCTGAGGGGAACTAAGGAGGAGGTGGGAATGTACTGCTTTCTTAGGAGCAGGAACTAGCCTCCCCCTAGAGTGGGAGTTTCTTGTGTGAAACAAGGGGGAAGGAGGGAGGGTTAGCATAACCTGCTGAAAGAGATTCTCTCAAAGATCTACTGTCACGGTGAGTACCCACTTAACTGTACTACCTTCCTCAAGGATATCTCTTGCAGCAGGTCACGCAAGTAGTAACAAGTCTATAGCAGTTGGGAGGAGAGGGGTGGGTGGAGTCATGAAAGGAGACCCTGGAGTACTGTGCGGCAGAAGTTGTCATGTTTCTTGGAAGTTATGGCCAGGCTGTAATGTTTGGTGAAAGTATGGACTTTAGACCAGGTAGCTGCTTCTCAAATCTCCATGGCTGAGACTCCTTTAAAGCAAGCTACTGAGGTAGCCATGCCACATGTAGAATGAGGCTTAACAACTGCTGGAAGTTTCTTGCCATATTTTTTGTAACATAATATAATGCAGTTGGCCACCCATCTGGATAGGCACTGCTTAGAAACTGGATTGCCCTCTTTATCTGGGGTGAAGAAAACAAAAAGCTGTGCTGTGCTGCGTGTTTATTTAGTTCAAGATACTGTAGATAGTACCTCAATATTCAGTGTACATCCAAAGTGTAGAGTAATGCATACTCTGGATTGGCATGTTCCGTGTAATATACCGATAGATGGATCGACTGATTCAGAGTGAACTGTGACATCACTTTAGAAAGGAAATGAAGGCTTGTTCATAAAGAAATTCGATCTTTATGGAAGACCAAGTAAGATTATTTACACATTAGTACCTGGAATTCAGAAATGCATCTAACAGACATGATTGCCACCACGAATAGGGGTTTCCATAACAGGTACCCCAGCTCACATGTAGCCGCAGGTTCGAATGGGGTTAATGGGGCAGTGTGAGTTTTTCCAAGATAATATTTAGATCCCATGGAGGTGGGGGGGGGTTTCTCACCGGTGGTTTAAGGTGTAGTATGCCCCTCAAAAAGGTCTTCATGACCTCCAATTGGGTGAGGGAGCGATCAGCAACTGGGACATGGAAAGTGGAGATCGCCAACAAGTGTACTTTCAGGGAGGAGAACTTCAGACTAGCATCTGACAGCAACAGCAGGTAGTCAAGTATTGTTTGCTGAGGGCAGGTGTATGGGTTTACCCCTGAGCAGATGCCAATATCGCAAAACACTTCCACTTCATGGAATAGGTAGCCCTAGTTGATGGTTTTCGGGCTACTCAAAGGACCTCTGCAACTTGGGGTGCGACATGAAATCTCACTAGCGCTATGTCCTCAGGAGACATGCATGGAGATGAAGAGAATGGAGCTGGGGTGTACAAGAGTTCCCTGAGCTTGTATGAGTAAGCTCAGAAAAATGGGAAAGGGAATGGGATCTTGGATTGCTAACTGGTGTAGCAGGGGGACCCATACCTCTCGGGGCTGTGACAGGGTTGAATAAGGCCTTACCCCATTTGTTATGCAGAAAGAGTTTAAATGCAAGAGTCTGTTCTATCCTCTCCTTTTCTGTCTCTTCTTTGTCTGGTTGCACAACCAAATTTTCTTGTGAAACCTAGCAGCTGATCACTGTGATGGTTTTGCAGTTCTCTGCCTCTCACTATCTCTCTGCCTTCTCTTGCAATTTCTGTCTTTTCTTCCCTTTGCATATTTGCAGTTATAAAAAGATATTTGAATCTATACGTAAAGCTGTATGTGAAACAGGGATCCCTTTGTTTAAAACTGTATATAGTTATACTGTTGAAATGATTGGAAAAAGCTATTTGGAACTCAAAGGGTTAACCTGAGATGCAGTTTTTAAGCCCTTTGCAGAGCTGTCAACAAGACATCAGTTCTGGGACACCATGTACTGTTTTGTTGCACCTGTGAAGAATGAAAATTACAAGAACATTCTGTAAACTTACAAGAACATTCTGTGAGAAGCAGGCTCTCTTAACGAGTTCCCAGACAAAAACTTATAAAAAGAGCAGCAATGCCTTTGCTAGAGAGACAAGGAAAGTGACAGATTGAAACTTGTAGTTAAGAGATACCCTCAGAAGAAGGACTTAGTTTTTCTGTACTGCCTTTGTAAATAGTTACACTGAATAATTTTTATTTTTCAGAGACTGGGGCACAGGCTAGACCAGACCAAGAAGGAGTTGGAAGGTTAAATAAGGGAGTGGTTTGGGGGGAGAAATCACAGTGGATAGGGTGAGGGAGGCCCTTTGGAATCTGAAAACTGATAAGGCACTGGGACCGGATGGAATACATCCCGATGGTTATGAAGGAATTAGCAGATGTGCTGGCAGCCCCACTGGCTGCACTCTTTAACATCTCTCTGCAGATGGGATGGGTGCCACAGGACTGGAGGGTGGCTTATGTGGTACGTATACATAAAGGGGGGTCTAGGGAGGAGATGGGGAATTATAGGCCCGTCAGTCTGATGTCTGTAGTGGGCAAAATAATGGAGGGCTTTATCAAGGAGAGGCTTGGGAGGCAGTTGGAAAGGTTAGGACACCAGGATGATAAACAGTATGGCTTTGTCCCAGGGAGATCGTGTCAGACCAACCTCGTAGAGTTTTATGTTTGGGTGGCAGGGGGCCTTGGATAGACATAGGCCGGTGGATGTCCTATACCTTGATTTCAGCAAGGCGTTTGATTCAGTACCTCATAATGGACTGATAGCAAAAATAGGGGACATGGGGGTGGGAGGACAGGAGCTGAATTGGGTTGAAAATTGGCTTCTGGGGCATTTACAGAGGGTAATGGTGGGTGGGATAATATCCTCCCCAGGAAGGTAATCAGTAGAGTCCCTCAAGGTTCAGTATTGGGGCCACTCTTGTTCAATGCCTACGTCTTGGATATAGGAAGGAAGGTTAGAAATAGGCTGAGTCTTTCTGTGGATGATTCAAAATTGGGAGCACTGGTGGATAGTGAGGAAGCGAGGGAGACAGTCCAAGGGGATCTGGATACCCTGGAGCGGTGGTCAAGGAGGTGGGGACTGAAATTGAATGCCGGGAAATTAAGGTACTTCATTTGGGGGTCAAAAACCCGGGCTATGTATACACCTGGGGTCACACTGCATGCCACATTGGGAGAAAGGGATTTAGGGACGGTGGTAGATGTCAAAATGAATAACTCTGAAAATTGTAGAAGAATTACAGCAAAGGCAAACAGGATATTGGGTTGCATAGCCAGGGGAATTACATACAGAAGCAAGGAGGTGATCCTCCCTCTATATAATGCCTTGGTCAGGCCACAGCTTGAGTACTGTGTGCAGTTCTGGAGACTTCACCTGAAGAAGGACATAGCGCTATTGGAAAGGGTCCAGAGGAGAGTAACCAGGATGACTCAGGGCATGGAGGGGAGGCCTTATGAGGAGAGACTAGAAGAGCTTGGGCTTTACTCACTGGAGGAGAGGAGGGATGGGGAGACATGATAGAGGTTTTGAAATATGTAAAGGGAATAATTAGGAGTGGAACCAGGGAGTTGTTTAGGCTGAAGAAGGGGGGAGTGACCAGGGGCCATGAGTGGAAGTTGGAGGGGGGAAACTACAGGGGGGGGACATAGGAAGGATTTTTTCACTGAGAGGGTGGTACAGCCGTGGAATGCTCTTCCTGGGAGGCTGGTGGAGGAGGGCACAGTGGAGGGCTTCAAGAAGGGGTCGGATAGGTACAAGGGGAAACTGAATCTAGAGAACACACTGTTGGGGGCTGGGGGGTGGTGAGGCGGGCAGCCATTAGGTTGCTGGCTTTCTAGTATGTTAGTATGTTATTTTGCAGTTATTGAGAAATATAAAATGCTATTTGCGAATTTTGAAACTGCTCCTGGTTTTCCTATGCTTCCTGACCTGTGCCTCGACAACAGGGGCCAGAAAGGGGTTATAAGGATCATTGTTGCATGATTCTGTAGCAGTCTGAGTAGCACTCTCTGTATAAGAGGGAATGGAGGGAAGGCATAAAGAAATTTTCCGGTCTAGAGAGTGGTAACGCGTCTAGCCACTCAACTCCAGGTCCGTGCTCTAGCAAGCAGCAGCATCATGACAAGTTTGCATTGTGGGGGGAGGCGAAGAGCTCTAGTTCTGAGCAACCCCATCGGTCGAAGAGGTCTTCGGCTACTTCCTGAAGGAGCTCCCATTTGTGGGTCCGAGCCTTGGAGCAACTGAGAGTGTCCGACAGTATGTTCTTGTTGCCTGGAACATGTACTGCAATGAGGTAAAAAACATGCTCTATCACCCAGTACCAAACTTTCATTGCTTCCCTGCATGGGGGATAAGACTGGGTGCCCCCTTGCTTGTTCAGGTAGTGGACTACTGTATTGTTGTTTGCCTGCACCTGAACATTGCCTGGCAGTAATAGATGTTGGAAGGCCTGTAAGGCACAGAGAACCCAACAGCAGCCATTTGCAAACCTGAAACTGGGAAACTTGTCAGACTATGAATCGAGCCAAAGTACTGTAGCAGGAAGGCAGTATGGCGCAGTGGTTTAAGGCTCTGAGCTGCAAATCTGGAGACCTGGGTTTGAATACCACAGCCCCCACTTGCATAGTGTGTGACCCTGAGCAAGTCACTTAACTTCCTCATGCTCCCATGTTGCACCTGCAAACAAGCTTTCAGCTTAGTGTGTCTCACCTGGTAAAATCATTGGTTAAAAAAATAAATAATCTTTGAATCCTTTAGCATACCAATTAGTCTGTTCACTGTTATCTTTTCCTTATATAAATGGCACTTTATACAACTGTAAATACTGTTTTTTAAAATTAATAAAGTAAAAAAAAAGTGTAGTGAACCACTTGCAGATCCAAGATGTTGATGTGGAGAGGGATCTCTGTTGGATGCCATGTACCCTGGGTCTGTATGTTGTCTAGATGACCTCCCCCAACCCTGTGAGGGTGCATCTGTTGTTAGAGTCTGCTGTGCAGTTTACATGGGAAAGGTGCCCCCGGCAGATTGTCTAAGGTCATCCACCAGTGGAGAACTTTTGTCACCGGGATTGAAACCATGACTTATACATCTAGGTCATCCACTTTCTGGTCCCACTGCACTCGTAGAGTCCATTGTAGGACACTTATATGTAAGCAGGCATAGGGAACTGTGGGTATTGCTGGTGCCATGTGGCACAGTAACCTGAGGTAGCAGCATGCCGAAACATACCTGCTGTTGCTGATGTGTGACACCAGGTTAATGATCTTGTTCGCCCAAGCCAAGGCAGGAGTGCAGAGCCAATGGAAGTATCCAGTATGGCCCCAATGTACTGGAGACGTTGACAAAAGTCCATATGGAATTTGGGGATGTTAACTGTTATGCCCAGGGAGGAAAACAACACTACTGTTTGGGACAGGGTTGCTGCTAACTGAGTTCTGGACGAGGCCTTCAGGAGCCAGTCATCCAGGTAGAGGAAGACATAATGCCCTGCTCTTCTTAAGGCCACTGCCACCACTGCCAGGCACTTCATGAACACCTATAAGGCCAAAGGGAAGGGCATGAAATGGATAGTGGTGATGCTTGAACATAAGATGAAGATATTTTCTGTGAGCTGGGTGTATCACTATATGCAGGTATGCATCCTTCATGTCTAGTGAGCAGAACCAGTCTCCCTTGTTCAGGAGGGGTAGGAGGGTTGGTAGGGTAACCATTCTGAATCGTTTTGTATTGTATAAAAATATTTAATTGTCTGAGGTCTAGAACCGGTTTGAGGTCTTCCTTTACTTTCAGGACGAGGAAGAAGTGGGAGTTGAAGCCCCGATGATCTCCATGAGGGGAACTTGGTTCTATGGCTTTTTTGTTTAAGAGTGCTTGGATCTCTGCTTGCAGGACTGCCTCATGATTGGGTGGGTAGGCGGTTAGCCTTGGCAGCATATCGGGGGGCAGGGTGGTCAGGTCTAATGTGTGACTGAATTCTATTACCTGAAGTACCTATGCATTTGTTGTTATTGTGTGCCATCCCTAAAGATACAGGAAGAACGTTTCCCACCTACCTTAGTCGGTTTGTGGCCCTAAAACCATGGGCTCGGGGGAATCCTCATGCTGTAGTGGGTCCCTGGGAAGGGACTGCAGGGGCTGGTCAGGTGGACTTAGCAGTCAGGGTAGGTCCCGGCAAAGAGACATTGGGCTTTCGTTTTGCAGGCTTCTTGGAGGCGGGACTGTGTTTGGTGTTTTGATTTCTGAAATGTATCTTTGTAAAATGGTTTTGGTTGGGTGTGGTACAAGGAGTGTACCAGCTTCAAGGTATGCCCCAGCAGTTGTAAGGAGGTTAATATATTTTGAGTCGGGGGCAGTGGACAGTTTGTGACCCTTAAATGGGTCATTGAGTATAGACTGTTGGACATCCGGTGCAAATCCTGAAACCTACTGCCACGAGTGCCTTCTCAAAAAAATTCCCATAGACACTCTAGCTGTGGAGTCTACAGCATCATAGGCAGCTCACAGGAGGTATTGTCAGACAGCTGAAGCAGTCTTTAGGATGCTCGTCAGTTCCTGCTTGGGTGCAGTATCTAGTATGGTCTGTGTGGAGGCCTGGGCTGCCTTCCACAATTCCTCCTGATATTTCAGAAGGTGTCCCATATAATTCAGGATTTGCAAGGTCAGGGTTGAAGAGGAAAACATCCGTTTTCCCATCGCATCCAACTTCCTAAACTCCTTGTCTGGAGGATGCACGATCAAGTGTTTTGGTCGTACAGACCTGTCATGGGCTGCGCTGATCACCACAGAGTCTGCATGTGGCAGTGCAGTGAAGTAAGGGTGTCCTGCCAGAGCCTGATAGATCCTTTTGGCTTTCCTAGGTGCTGAGGGTATACTGAATGGTTGTTGCCAAACTGCGAGGATGGCATCCTCATATGCTTCCATTAGCAGTGGTATCACCAAAGGAGGGGTTTCAGGTAACCCCAAGTAATGGGCCAGTTTACGCCTGGAGGCATCCTGCTTGGCTGCCTCAAAACCAAATGTTTTTTGCAGATATTGCATAATATCCGTGAAACTCAGATCATCTGGAGGAGAGCAAGGAAGGTATGGATGCTGAGGATGCAGAAACCTCATCTAGTTCTGCGTCCTCCTCCTCCTGTTCCTCTTTTTCCCAGTCCTGATCATATGGTTTACCTTCCATATTGATGTCCTGGGAAGGAGCAGCAGAAATGGAGAAGGCACTGGGCATAAGAGAAGTAGAGGGATACCTTGGAGGCACTGTAGTGGGAGCAGAAGAATGCACATTTGTTGTGGAGGCCTTCTGGGCCAAACCTAGTATAGTACTAACCAGGGCCTGTACATCAACCATGGCAAGCTGAGGAGGCACTGTTGTCATGGGGGCATTATGAGTGGGCCTTATTGGTATTAATGAGGAGACTGGCGCTGGCTGTGGCAGCAGATGGCTCATCAACAAGGGAGCGTGCAGAGGCAGCAAATGTACATCAAGAGTGGGTGTCATTGATGAAGAAAATCTTGTTGACGTGGCAGGACAACTTGACCCCAGGAGATAATGTCCATCACCAGGCATGACAGTCATCAACAACCAGCTATGGCTGGTAGGGGAATTGTATAGAGACAGTGGTGGGAGCTGCAGTATTGGAGTTCCTGGTGGAGTCGCCGATGGGGGACTCATCGATGCCCATCGCTTCCCTAAAATCTGGAATTCTCTCCCCCCTGAAATACGACACTCTTCCTCCAACTACTCCCTTACCTCTGCCCTACATAATTACCTCTCCCTCAGCTATTCCGGCTTTAACCCTCCTTAATACCTATCTCCAGTTTCTGCCTCCCTACCTGACCCCCGCCGGCAGGGTTTTCAACATCTTGAAGGGGAATCAGGAAATGGCTACCCCTTCCCCTCATATTCAGTTCTTGCCTCTCCCCCTCTCTTCTCCACCTGCCCTTCTGGGTCACCCATGTGCACAACTTATCCCGTCCTTTTTACTCCAACAGCACTTGCGTACTACCTCGAGCCTGCTCCTGGTACACTCATGCGCTATAATGGTTCTGTTGCATCATTACTGTTTTGTATGTTTATATGTTCTTTTGTATGATTTTGGACATGTATTGTAATTTACCCAATGTTCCACTACTGTTTATTGTACAATACCTTGTGTTCCAACTGTTGCATAATCTTACAATGTTGTATTGTTTGTACTACCAACATACTATTGTAACTGATCATCCTTCACAACCCTATGTAACCTCTTCACCCCAGGTCACACCGTGAGACGAGCAACTTGTTGTTCAGTGAGCCCGCCTGGTGAAACATTTCCATATAATAAAAACAATAAATAAGAAGATATGCTGATAGCCATCAATGAGGGCCTAGAAGACTGTGCAAGGCCCGACAATAGGGCCGAAAGAATGGCCCTGGTGTTCTAGACTGCCTGTAGTAGTAAGCAGTGCAGTTGTCGAAGGAGATGATGCCTTCAGAGAACTGTGTTTTTTCCTGTCATTTCTTTGTAGATTAGTGTTTCTTTTTTAAATGGTGGGAACCAGAGTACAACAATGACGAAGCGCAGTGTGGTTTTAATTGAAGCTTCCGCTCTAGGAGGGGATTTCAGTTCCATCAAGTGCTCCCTCGGTTGTTGTAAACATCGTTTAGTGGCTTTGTTGGCTTTGTTTAACCATTTGCACAATGTGCAAGCACAGGTGTTGTTGTGTGAAGGTCTCAGACAACAGACACAGAGCTTGTGGAGATCTTCTGTAGTGAGTCTTCGACCATAGGTACACAGCCTAAAGAGCGAGTCTGAGGAACACATTGAATAAGAGGAGACTTGACGCTACTGCGCGACACGCCTGTCACTGAAGAAATAAAAAATTACTTTGTTTATTCATTGACAATGGCTATATTCCATCCTGGAAGTGTAGCTTGCAGGTCACCAGCGGGAAAAGAACTGAGTAGGATCTGGGACTGCCCACGCTTATGTACCCTGTGGCATAGCAAGTGCCATCATTGTGGGTGGTCCCAAGTCCAACTACTGGTGAAATCCTCCATCTGGAATCGACACCTGCAACTGGATGTCCTTACTTGAGTGACCTGCTGCAAGAGATATCCTCGAAGATCAAGTTTTTGTAGGAAGAGATGAATTACGTGGCAGAGAAAGGAAAGTGGTTGTATAAAAGCACAGTAAGAAAGTGCAAAGAAATGTTCTTATAAAAATAAGTTTAACTTTATTATTTTCAGTTACATAAATAACATGTAAGCCCCCAAAACGGGCTTACCCTGTTTTGGAGCGGCTGCCCGTCCTCCTCTCATTTGGGCCAGTGGCTCTGGTGGGATTCGGACCCAGTCGGTCCACAGGTGGTCCTTCATGGTTCATCGCCTTACAGCAGTGTCCTGGCTCTTGGCAGGAGGGTCGGGTGCCACTTCTTGTTTCTGGGGGTATGCCCCCGAACAGTGACATTTCTACAGCGACATGCGTCAATATCGACAACAGTGCCATGCCACTGTAGAAGTGCAAGCTGGGACCAGGCAACCCCTTCCCCCAACCTGCGTCCCCTCCCCGAACTAACTCCAACCTGGAGTTAGAAATCCTTTAGTATGGGGGTGATGAAAAAACACACACCAATGTGTGCAACTCCATGCAGACTGTAAATCGTGGTTGACATGGAGCCTGGCGTTATGATGCCGGTCAATGTGTTTCTTGTTGAACCGGCATCATAGAGCCATTTCTGTGCCTACGGGTGCACTGTTTGGGGTGGTTTTGGTCCCGGTGTTGCTGTGGCAACACGACTGAGTGGTTGTACATAAATATGGTGGCCATGCCTTTGGGTGTTTGTGTGGCTGCCGATCTGAAAAGTTTAGCAGAGCATCTGCTCCAGGGTCTGGGTTCGGTTGTTTCTGGGATCAGATGGGCTCAGGACCATCAACAGAAAAAAAAAAATTATAAAATAAATAAACTTGTAAATAGTTTTTCAGCAGTCCGTGCCTTCTGAGCATGGGTGGCCGCCGAGGGGGAAAATTTAAGGGAGCAGCTACTCCTTTTGGATGAAAGTAGTTTCAATGCCGACTGGCACTGTCTGAGGCAGATGTAAATAGTTATTTATTGGAACTATGGGTCCCACAGGTCTTTGAAGAAGAGCTGTGTTGGTGCCCAGGATTTGGTCCAGGAATGGACCTCGGATTTGGCAGGTGTTTTGGTACCTGGAGGAAGAGCATAAGAAGGAGCTGTTTGGTGTCAGAGAGGGTGCTCCAAGGAGTGTGTGAGAGAGGTGGAAGGGGGGCTGATTGCCTGCTCAGCCAGAGAGGGCCCGGTTTTGTTTTGTTTTCCTGAGGCAGTGTGGCTCGGGGAGCTAAAGGGATGAGGCGGCGGCTGCTTTTTGTGGTGCCCCAGCTGGGGTATTGTTAGGGACCCTCAGAGAGGAGAAGGAGAGAAGCCTGAGAAAATATGTGGCAGAGTGGGCTTATTTATTTATTTAAATTTTGGTGACCGGGCAGGCCCACTGAGACAGAAACAGTCCCTTTTTCAGGGGCGACCCCGGAATTAATTACATACATCTATGAACATAACAAAATACATACATCTCATTTCACAATTAACAGTCAATATAGACATACTGACCCAGTCAAGGATACAATAACAGGTTAATTACAATCAATATCAATATGAGTAGAAGTACTGTTATACACAAGACAATCACAATCAGACTGATGTCCCAATAAGGTTAGATCGGCAGCAGGGAGTCTGGTAGACTCAGTGGTAGCAGTTGCAGAGGCTCAGATCCAACAGGTGGGCTTTAAGACCCTTCTTGAAGCCCCCAAGGGAAGTACATTCCTGGAGACTACTAGGGAGACCATTCCAGATAGGAGGGATGAAGGCAGCATAGGACCGGAGTCCTAGGGAAGTCCTAACACTAGGGACATGGAGAAGCTGGAGGCCAGAGGATCTTAGTGTTCTCCCATTCTTTTTGGGAGCTAGTGTGTTAATTAGGCTAGGAGGGGTGCCATTTTGCTGGAGCTTAAATGCAAGGCAGAGTGATGGATATGATAATCTGCCATCTAGAGAAGGCCACCTAAGAGATAATAGTACCTTTCAGTGATGCTCCCGTGGTGACACCCCTGCAGCGAAGCACCCTATCCTGTGATACAGTATTTTTAGCCTTTGCATTTCAGAACTTCTTACAGATTGTAGTAAAGGGGCCCCATATAGCAAGGTTGGAAGGAGTATACCAATGGAAGCCTTGAGTTTGGATTCACGAGCGAGGAAAGGGCTGAGGTGGTATAATAGACCTAACTTTTGGTTGAGTTTCTTGGTCAGATGGTCGCTGTGGCCTTTAAAGGAGCAGTCTTGGTCTAAGTATACACCTAGATATTTGATACAATCAATCACTTCAATTTTTGAGCCATTGGAAAGAGCTGGGGACAATAAATGTAAAGGAGTTGGGCCTAGGCTTTTAGGGCCAAATAGCATGGCTTTGATCTTTTTACTATTTAGAACTAATTTATTAGCAAGAAACCAATTCTCAAGTAGACCAAGGTCTTGACTAAGAAGGTTGTTTATTTGGACAGTGTCTCGGGAGGACCTATAAAACACGGCATCATCTGCATATAAGGTAACCTTGGCCCCTCCACAATGTTGAGGCAAATCATTAATAAATAGGGAAAACAGGAGAGGTCCCAGTATTGAACCCTGGGGCATGCCATCTGTGATAGGGCATTTGTTGGATGTAGCGCCATGCCATTTGACAATTTGTGATCTGTCATTAAGGTAGTCTGTGAACCATTGAATAGACAGATGATCAAGACCAAGATATGTTAGTTTAGTGATAGGCTGCTGATGATTTACCAAGTCAAATGCCTTGGTGAGGTCCATAAAGATCGCACCAGTCAAAAGGCCATCATCTAGAGCAGTGAAGATATCCCCAGTAAGGCTAATCGGGTCTGTATTGGTACCATGATTTTTTCTAAAACCATGTTGTCGTTCAGTTAATAAATTGTTCCGTTCAACATATTCCTGGACCTGCTGTTATACAATCCTCTCTAACACTTTACTTAGAGTGCAGAGGATGGATATCAGTCTGTAATTGTCAACAAGCTCAATATCCCCCACCTTTAGGGATAGGAGTGACCAAGGCAACTTTCCACACAGTGGGGACTTTGCCTTCAAGCAGGGATCTGTTTAGGAGCCAAGTAACTGGAGAGGCAATAACGTGGGCTGTGAGTCTGAGGAGTCTGGGCTCCAGCTTGTCAAACCCAGCAGAGCCAGAGGATTTTTTTTTTAATAATTTCTGGACCTCAGATTTAGTTGTAAGTTTGAAATGAAAATTAGGGTAAGGGGTTTCCTCTTGTAGATGATTCTGGGTAGGAGGGGGGTCCAGAGAGATAATTTTTAATTTGTCCAGGTCATTGAGGAATGCGTTTAGTGCATTAGCAGCATCTTGAGGGTTGGTATAGTGGACACCATTTGCTACTATGTCACTTTTCTCATGGGTGGTGTTCCCCTTTAGGAGAGAGTTAATTTGGGACCAAAATTGTGTAGGGTCAGAAAGGTTTTTAGTTTGCAGGTTCTGGAGGTATTGTCTTTTAGTTGATTTTAGTTCCTTTTTACACTTGTTTCTCAGTTTTCTATATTCCACCCAATCCTTAGTTAGATTTGTAGATTTGAAATTTTCCCAGGCTTTGTCTCTCACCCTCATTTGTTTTTTAAGGTCTCTGGACAGCCACTTTGAGCATTTTCCCTTGACTCTGATTTGTTTTAGGGGGGCATGGTTATTGACGTCCGAGAGGAAGCTATTAATGAAGAAATCAAGGTCTGAGTCCAGATTGGGGGCTAGCTTGATTTGAGTCCAATCCACCACTGTTAGGGTTTCAAGAAAGGAGCAGGTGTCGAAATTGGAATAATCTCGAGCCCAAAAAATTCTGGGTGGAGGATTGGGATGGTCATTTTTCTAGATGCTGAATATAGGGGCATGGTCACTTATGGAGTCCGCAAATGTCCCGGTGAGTTTGAAACTACTTAGGTTGGAAGCAAGAATTCAGTCTAATGTGGTGTGGTTTCCAGACTTAATGTTCAGCCTAGTGGGTCCTTGGATCAATTGGGTCAAGTTGACCTCTAGCAAGCTGGATTTTACATCACTAATGGTGTGCTGACCCCAGTGGAGTTAAAGTCACCAAGGATTATTTTCTCCCACCGAGGTAGCCCTGGCATCAGAGTCAGAAGGCTCTTTAAGGTATCTTTTGCAGTCTTAGGTGGTTTGTAGATGCAGTTTATAAGCAGGGGCTTAGTTCTGCCAAGCAGTATTTTGATGAACACCGTCTCACCATCTGATTGGGTATGGTCTGTCATCACCAGGGAGGCATTTAGGGAGTTTTTAACGTAAATGATAACTCCACCACCCTTTCTACCAAAACTATCTTGTCTAAAAGACTTAAACCCCTGGAGTGCAACCTCATGCATTAGTATACTAGGCTTGAGCCAGGTTTCGGAAATGGCAATTATATCGGAGGAGTACATATTTACTAGGGCTGTGCATGGGCTGAATAGTATTTTCCGAATACCACGAATAGTAGGCTTCCCGAATATTCGGATGCATTTTCCAAATAGTTCACTATTCGGCAACTACTATTCTGTGAGATTTCCAGTTCCCTACTCTATGCGAAGAGTGCCCTGGGTTCTTTTACTTCCACCTGGACACCCACCAGGACAACACCAGGATGGGCAGAAGGGACCTCGGTTTAACGTCTCATCTGGAGGATGGCACACCCCAGCAGTACAGCACCCCCCAATACTGCATTCGGATGGCAGAGATTTTTAGGTGCAAGTTCAATCCCAGTGTGGGACGAGAACCCACAACCTTCTGGTCCAGAGGCAGATGTGCTACCAACTAAGCCACGCTGACACAGCGGCTGACTCCCCCCCCCCACTTCTACAGCCCACTGCACACAATTAAGCTGTGCTTGTGAAATATATCCCCCTGTGAGTCTGTGCCGTGTGTGTGTGCACAGTTGTGCACATGTATTTTTTTTGTTAGTTTATTGTTGTTTTGTTAATTAAACCATTGCACTTAGTGGGGCAGGCTTGTCTCACTGAGTTAACTGTATGTCATCTGTCTGTTCCTTGCTCGGTTCCATGTTTGACTAAATAGGTTGCCCTTTTCTTCCTCTTCTTAATAGCAGTGTTTTTCTTTACTGCTACTTTTTTGTGGTGCAGTATAACTGGAAAGGTTGCTGTATTACTGTAGTTCCACAAGCACTACGAAAAGCATCACACACACAGGTACTACATAGTAATAATTCATGTTTTACCCAGTAATCAGTAGTGACCTGATCCATCATGTCTTTAGCAATCTTGCAAACATGCTTAGTCCAGCCCCAGAAAAGCATCTGCACCGCTGGCCACAAGTGGTGGGGGACAGGATGATAGATCACAAACATATAGCACGTCCACACAGTTACTGCTGGTGTTGTCCCTGAGCTGCCAAACCCCCAAACAATCTACATAGAACAAAGAAGCACTCAGCGGAAGGTTGCAGTAACAAAATACAGTTAAGAGCAGTGCAGCATAAAGTTGCCAATACATGTGTTTGTGCTAAGGCTGGAGGATACCAATAGAGCCCCGTGCTTTGACCAGAACCTGGTCTTTGTCAGGGTGCATGTCGGGAACGTACAAACACGCTGTGAATATACAACCCTTAAAGAAACACACACTATAAATAAGTGAAGTTAAAATGAATGAGACTGAGATGCCCTTGCAACAAAACAATCCACAACTAAAATACCCAAGGATGAAACACTGCATCAAGATTATAGAACATAGTTTATACTGTGGTGCCAGACAATACGCAATGCAGTATCTTGCAAAATTGCTGTAAAATGCTACAGTCTGCTGCAAGGAGCAGTGTAATTTAATGGCAATTAAGCCCTCCAGTCATCTAGTATTTTGTGGCATGTCATTTACTGCAAAGTACTGAATTGCATCATGTTTTGCTCCACTGTAAATTATTGATACATAATACAATTCCAGAGAAGGTGGTGAGATAGACTACATAGACAATGACATACAGGTGTCTCTCTTTACTCAATGGGCTCAAATATTGTTCTCCCAAAGCAAGCCTTTTAGTTCTTGTAGCATTGGTAATAGTACTACTACTACTACCACTAATACCATTAGCAGTACTACTACTGCTAGTGTCACCACCTGTCCATCTGTACGTTCACTATCGCATCCTGTTGTGCAGTAGTAGGGGGGGATTAGAGCATACATGCTTTGTGCAGCAAGCAGCAGACACCACCACCAGTGTCCCCACTGCTACCATTATGGCTGCTACATCTACAGCCAGTGTGTTTCCCACCACCACCAGTGCCATTCTTGCAGCAGCCACCCTTTCAGCTGTCACTACTACTGCAGCCATTGCTACGACTATTCCTATGACCATGGCTGAAGCACCTTCTATCCCATGTCTGTGACCATGAACACCCTCTAGTGCTGACCCAATGCAATGCTTTATATCGTTTTCAGAGTGCTATGTGTGTGTGGGGTGGTGGATCGAGTGTGCCACACGAAGCTTGTGTTGCATTAGTGGGAGCTCAATGTTGGTGGCTGAAGTGTCATTGAGGTGTATATGGTATACCAGGTTCAATGGGTGATTAATG
Source organism: Neoceratodus forsteri (assembly GCA_016271365.2). NCBI lineage: Eukaryota > Metazoa > Chordata > Ceratodontiformes > Ceratodontidae > Neoceratodus > Neoceratodus forsteri. The sequence goes on along the minus strand of JADMNL010000031.1, from coordinate 110,452,734 downwards.
GTGTTGCTGAAGTGCTTTTTTAAAGTTTCCTTAAAAAAACACCTTTTCTGGCCGAATACCGAATAACGAATATCAAATACTTGGGACTGAATACCGAATATTCGGCCGAATATTCGGGAAAAGGTATTCGCACAGCCCTAATATTTACACATGCCTCGAGTTCATGCATTTTAGGTCTTAGGCTGTTAATGTTCATGTGGACTAGTTTCAGACCTTTGGCATTGGCCCAGACAGCCACAGAAGGTGACACAGTTGGAACATTATGACATGGAGGGCCAGGATTAGATTCAATATCCCCAGCAAGTAATAACTTAATGGTCAGCAAGAATTTCAGGAGTGACCCAAGGGGGGGGGGAGGAAGATCTGACATTTGTAGACACTGAGATATTCCATAACCATATAGCAGTTTCCCCCTTTTCTAAGCCCATATATGGTGATAAGGGTAGGATTAAGATTGGCTTGGGGGGTAGATACATGAGAAACTGGAGTACAGAGGGTCTGTGGACTGCCCTGTGTCCTGTCTGAGAGTGAGCAGCAATTGGTCTGTGCCCAGTACTAGAAGCATGTAAGTACAAGCCAGCACAATACCCAATGCCATATTAAAGCTTAAAGATGGGTCAACGAAGAGGTAGAAGTTCAGATTAAAATCCAAGATATTCAACAGTAGCAGGATAAGGAAAAGCCTGGAGTAGAAAAATGTAGGTGGGGAGGGTATCTAGGTGGAACTATTGAAAAAGCGTGAGGTAGGATAATGTGGGTGGTTAGGGTCACCGCCACTAAAACAGGAGGCCGCAGCATCCTCCATTCCAAGCTGAAACACCCCAAAACCCGAGCCAAAGCACCCCGAACCTGAGCAAGAGCTATGCAAAAGAATGAAAGAATGTCAGGAGAATATTCAGTGTGTGAAGAAGGAGGAAACAGTGACCTCTAGGGGTAGCTGAGTATAACTTGCAAATGGAAAACTGAATTTTTTAACTATAAATTTGGCACAAATTCTTAGTGCAAGTACACTGCAACACCAAAGGTCACTGTGGAATGTAGACAGCAGCGAGTAAGAGAATGAGTCAGCACTGGAATGCTGGCGGAAAGGCAGCAGGTTCAAATCTACTGTTCACTGCTCCCAAGACAGAGTGCCTTAGCTGGAAGTAAAGGGTGACTTGTACCTGCTAGTCTAAGCGGCGGCATTTTGGAGCTCCCAAGGCAGCAGGTGTGTGTGTTGGAGGGGGTCTTGACCTGAAAGGAACACAACGAAGGGGAATTAATGCTTAAAGCCACAGAGGTATGATGTAACAAAGAGGCAGCAGGGATGCTGAGGAGAACAAAGGGGAGGGGGTTGGCCCTTATGACAAATTCACAGTGGGGCCAACAACCGAGGAAGGGGTTGTGGAGAAAAGGAGATGGCACCTGAAAGGTGAGGAGATTCAGGGGTTAAGGCTCCGCCTTTGGTCTCAGAGACTCTATGCCATTGTAATGTATGGAGAGACTGTGGATAGGGGTACCAGTGGGTTCTGGGGGGGTCCGGGGACAGCCCCTGGTTCCTTTTGGCCCCATGTAGAGATTGCTTTGGGTCAGAGGGAAAAATATTAATGATGCTTTGCAGTTGAGGCCTCAATCAACCATAGGTTAATCTCCTGTGTTTGGACTGTTCACTTGCCTGGACCTTATGCTCAAATGTGACCTTTCCTAGTCCAGAGTAAACCCATTTGAGCTTATAATGTGACCTCTGAGACCAGAAGATTTGTGTGTTTTACTGCTGCATGGAGTGACTGCTCATGTTTCTTTAACTGTTTATTAAATGTGATCTCCTTATTCCTGCAGTTTGGTGTGGGCCTCATTTGTTCTTGGATGGATTGTTGCTGCCAACAAGAAGTTTGCTTATACAGCCCAACCACTAGTGTGTGTTCCAGGGTATGCAGCAGGAGGACCAGTGGTCACTACCAGTGGTCAGTGGAGGAAGATGTTGAGAGGCCTGCCTGGTAAAGACTGCCTATAAAGGCCTTTGTTGGCAAAGATGGCAAGGCCAGGCAGGTGAAGATCAAATGCTTTATTTCTCCAGTCTACCAGCTCTGCACCCAGCGGTCTGATGGCACTGCAGTTTCATCAGGTCTGGTAAGCTAGGCCAACCTGGTATGTGGACTCTTATCTGCTGTATAGTGTCCCCCTCCCTTTGGACATTCACCACCATACCCGAAGATACGGGGAGGGGGGCTTACAAACATAATACATTGGTACAAAGCATTAGAGAATAAAAAAGAGTAGTAACATACTGCTGAGTCAAGACTCACAAGCATTTAGCTTTGCATTTCAGTACAATAGGATGGGGAAGTCTGAAACATCTATTAATTACATTAATGGTTATTAAGCCAGCCTCTTCAACAGCTTGGGTCTAAATGTATAAAACAGAAGGGAGAAAATGCAGCCCTCCTGTGACTCCTGTTAAAACCTCGTGAATGGAGAACATTCACTAGGTAATCTCTGTCCCCTTGCCTCCCTTCCAACATACGAACCATGTTATGTAGATAACAGCTCTGAAACCTGACTTTAGCTCTTACACTAATCCGTAACAGTTTAAATAATAGTCTGTAGAGAACAAATGGAAAAATCAGATTCTATACACATGACACACTGCTACTGGGTGCTTATGGTACTCCTTTCTAGTTTAAAGGTGGGAAATCTGAGCATGAAAGAAGAAGCAGTCTTACCAGTGACGCGAAAGGCGTCATTTTAAAAAAAGGAAAAACAGCCGCACGCCACACTGTCCAAACAGCACAGTTAATAGTAATCCTAGGTGCATAGTTCTTATTTGTGTCCAAAAAGAAATAATAAAGTTCCAGATAAATACCCAGTCAAACGAACTGTAATATTATGCAGTTTTTCTCCAGAGTCAGTATCTGTCCGGCTTGATCACTAAAAGCCAGGCATGTAAAGTCAAGCCATTTTTTTTATATATATAACTACTTACAGACGGATGTCATTCTCCTTCAGAATCCTCCTCAAGTACTAGTGCGTTACCCGATCTGGCCATCAACTACTTTTCATACATTTCTAGCCTTCTGATGTGCCTTGCTGGCGTCCCTCAGATCCATCACCATGTACTGCCACAATCTTATCGGCGCATAGGGGAGAATCACCCCCAGGGTCCAGAGGCGGTGTCCTACGGGGTCAGACTTTTTCCTCCAAGCCCTGGTCTAAAAGGAAGGTCAGGATAATGTTTTGCAACTCAGCTCTCTACATCTACAGGTAGGATTACCACCTTTTTTTTTTTGCATTCATATTTTATTGAATTTTTAAAAGAAAAGAAAAATGTTTATAAAAAAAATTTCATAAAGCATAACTTACACAATCATATTCCAAGTACAACACTTAAAGATTGAAATCAAAAGACAAAGCCATTACCTACAGCATTTGATCATATAAAACTTGTAAATCAGAAAGCGGAAACATTCAAAGGTTACACCATTAGTTCTAAAAAGGGGACCCATGTTTCTAAAAATGGTCTAGCTGATTAAGTAGAATGTGACAAATTCTCTCATTTTTGCTAGGATTGACATATTATTATACCATTCTGACAGGAAGGTACATCCTGTACTTTCCACTTAGAGAGTAAAAGTCTCTTAAAGGCCAAGGCAGCTAATAAGATCCAGTTAGTCTGCTTTTTCTGAAGTGGAAATAATTAAGAGGAGATTCCCAATACAAAAGTTAAAGGAGACAACATGATCTTACTTCCAGTTACCCTCTCACAAATCTTGTGAATCTGTTCCCAAAGCTGAAATACTTGAGGACAACTCCATAGCATGTGTAAAATATCCGCATGAGGTTCATTACACTTCCAGCATATGCCCCCAGGGCAGAAACCCATTTTCTCTAGCCTGTTTGGAGAATAGTAGTATTGATGTAGAATTTTATATTGTATAGTTCTCCCTTGTACATCTTTGAGAGCTTGATGTGCATTTCTCCAGGCAGAATCCCAATCCTCTGAAGAGATACTCAAGCCAATAATGGATTCCCATTTAGATTTAGCATTTTCACTGAGAATGGAACTATCAATGTTACCACAAATTAATGTGTATAGTTTAGATACCCCACCCCTAGAACTAACTGTTCCACATATAAGGGACCAATCCTGTTCACCACTAGGTAGCACCATATTGGGGCCTAAAACAGTGTCAGTGTTTTCCTAATTTGCAGAAAGGTCACAAAATGAAACTTAGGGAGATTAAACTCTTGGCTAATTTCTTGGAATGATTTTAGTACTCTAGAACTGTGATCAATTAAATCATCTACATTGGAAATGCCCCGACTGAGTCACTCTTTATTTGCAATACCTTGCCTCCATCTGTATATTGGGGTTAGACCATAAACCTTCCAAATGTGGAGGTAGTCTGTTCAGTGATAAGCTGGTTTGTAGTGACTTGATTGTCTTTATTGAGCTGAGAATACATGGGTTAGAGGTGTAAACACCTGGATTCTTTTTGAATAAAAGATCAGCTGGTTTCCCTGGTTTACATAACTGACGCTCTACCTCAAACCAAAGAGGGAAATTTGTAGATGGAGGTAAAAGATAAAATAAAGCTTGTTTAAAAAGGAAGGCTAGCTGGTATGTTTCCCATCTAGGAAGTCCGAAGCCACCTTGGGACCAATGAGATCTGAGTTTTGAGAGGGATAGGCTGGGTGGTTTGGAACCCCACAGAAACCTTTTAATCATAAAAGTTATTTTCTTAAATTTAAATGCTCCCAATTTTAATGGTATATTCTGGAATAAATAAAAAAGTTTGGGGGCCATCATCATTTTGATAGAATTAATTTTCCCTCCCAGGGATAAAGATAACTTGGCCCATTTCTCTAAATCATTTTTAATTTCCTTTAGTAAAGGGTTAAGATTAATATCTATAATAGTGTGAATATTACACGGGATTCTCAGTCCTAAGTACATGAGATAATCCATCTTCCAGCACTTCCTATCTATACTATTATCTTTCTTTTCCAATCCACCCACCCGTCTGAAACCTGCAACGCCTGTGTTTTTTCCCAATTAACTGAAAGACCTGAGAGACCTGAGAAATGATTTAGTACAATTTTGAGTTCTCTAATGGAGCTACCCACACGTGTTACAGTAAATAGTAGATCATCTGCATATGCAAAAGTTTTATTAGTTACTAGACCTGTTTTGAGACCCTGAATATCTGAATTTGACTGTATAGATTTAATAAGTGGTTCTAAAGCCAAAATAAACAGATACGGGGAAAGTGGACATCCCTGTCTCTTTCCTCTATACAACCTGAAAGAGGGTGAGATTTTCCCGTTTGTAATTACTTCCGCCCTGGGAGCACTATAAAGAGTTCTAACCCATTGAATAAAACTGTTTCCCACCTTAAGTGTCTCTAGTACTTTAAATAAGTATTCCCACTCTAGGGTATCAAAAGCTTTAAAAAAATCTATAGATAGCACTGTTAGGGTTTTTTTGGCAGTCTTGGCTGAGAATATCACATTAATGAGACGCCGAACATTCTCCATACCAGACCTATCAGGGACAAAACCCACCTGTTCCCTACCTATCATTTTGGTTATTTATTTAGCTTTTGTTTACCGGGTAGGTACACTAGACAAGTAATATGCCTATTTTCAGGAACAACCCGGGACTATGTTACGTTACTGTGTTACGAATTCTCAGGGATAAGGTCTTTGCTAAAATCTTGTAGTCTCCATTCAGCAATGATATTGATCTGTAACTTTCACAGGTCAAAGGGTCCCTCTCTTTTTTAGGAATCAATGTGATAAAGGCTCAAGAGACAGAATCCGGCAGTGATTTTTCTTCAAATGCCTCAGTAAACACTTTACACAAATACTTAGGAATTAGGGGACCCATTGCCTTGTAGAGTTCCCCTGGTAGTCCATCTGGTCCTGGGGCCTTATTATTAGGCAGATGTTTAATAACCTGGGAAATTTCTTCCACTGAGACTTGTTTGTCTAAAACTTCTCTATCCTCCTCATCTATAGGTGATAAATTTGTGGAGCCCAGAAATTCAGACAGCTGGTCACTCCCTGCGGCAGCAGATCTAGTGTATAGTTCTTTATAGAACTCCATGAATACTATATTAATATCTTTATTTTCTACTTTAACACAACCTTGTGTATCCCTTATTCCTGCAATTAAATTCTGATTGAGTTTTTTTTTAAGTCTATAAGCAAGTAGTTTACCACACTTCTCACCTGAGTCCCAACATTTTTGTTTAGTAATTCCCAAAGCATATTCTGCCTTGGCAGAATATATCTTATTAATTTCAAACTTAAGCCCCATAATTTCATGAAGCTTTACTTGTGTTCTGTTCCTTCCTTGTTTAAACTCTTTTTCTAACTCTCTAAGTTTCTTCTCTTTTGTTTCCAAATCTTTAAGTACATTTTTTTTGTGACATGCAAAAGATATTATTTTCCCCCTGAGCTATGCCTTAAAGGCATCCCATAGAGTAGCATAAGAAACATGCCCATCATCATTTTCAAAATATTCAGTTACAGCCCCTTCAAGAAATTCCCTAAAGACTTTATGCTGCAGAAGAGAGATGTTAAACTTCCAGCGCCTACCAGGGCTAAGATCTCTGTCCACAAAAAGCTGCATTGTCACCATGCCATGGTCTGAAATCACACCACTTTTAATATCTGCTGAGGACAAAGCTATATGTAACCCTTTGGACACTAACAAGTAGTCTATCCGACTATATGAGGAGTGTCTATGTGAGTAGAAGGAATAGTCCTTCCCATCTGGGTGGAGTGTTCTCCAGGTGTCTATCAACCCCAGGTCTTCTTTTAAACTAACTAGGGCTCTTCTAGGACTTGGCATTGGCTGATTAATTCTGGCATTAGATCTGTCGAGGTATGGGTCAAGTACTTCATTAAAATCTCCCCCACATATAATCTCAAAATCATTATAGGAGCTTAATTGAATAGCAATTTCATTAAAAAAAAATGCTCTGTTCTCTATTCGGGGCATATAAATTACAAATAACTATCTTCTTCCCATTTAAAATACCTTCCAGGAGCTGAAAACGCCCTTCTGGATCAGCTATGTGGTTAGTCTTGAAGAAGGAAACACCTTTTTCGAATCAATATGGAGTATCCCTCTTTTGAGGAGAAACAACTATACTCTGTTTGCCCACCCATGCCCTGGCTAATTTAGCTGCCTCTTCCGTAGAAGATGTGTCTCCTGAAGGAGAGTTATATCCACTTTCTCTTCTGAAGATAGCTTAGAATTTTCTTTCTCTTAATAGGAGACCCCAAACCCTTGACATTCCAAGAGGCAAAGCAAATATTATTAGAAGTCATGGTGTATCAGAATCTAACACTTAACTTAATATGAAAATACTCTCAAACTTAACTCACAGTAAGTAAAATGGTTAGGAAGGAAACAATAGTGTCAGATAATATACTAGCGGTAATATCTAATAAACCATATCTAGTTAATTGAAAAATAGAATATTCAAACAGTTAATCACTATAACTGTGTAGTATGGTAACAAAACTGTAAAATGTCTCAAAGCAGAGATAAAGGTGGGAGAGAAAGAGAGGAGAAGGAAAGAGGAAAAAAAAGGGGGGGTTTGTTGAACAAAATAGAAAAAGTGATAAAAAGCAGAATGATAATCTACTTCAGTGCTTTAAGTACACCAGATCGTTGATCCAAGGTGTCAAGTTAACCCAAAGTATAGTGGTACTAAAGAATCAGAGAATAAGAGAGATCCTAGTCTAAAATCATAATATGTAAGAAACAACCCAACCTAGAGGCAGTATCCTGTCTCTAATAAAAAAAAGGGGGGGAGGGGGGAGGGGGGCACTGTATATCCCATGGTCCTGAGAGGATTTCCAGGTACTGTCAGATCCCACACATTTATTCCATCATGCCTATGACCCCCATTGATGTCTTCTCTCCCTAGCTCCTTAGCCATTAATGACAAATGCCAATTAACTTAGGATGCCTCAACTCACAATTGTAACCCAAACATGCCAAGGCAGTTAATTACATCCCCCGGACTGTTCATCAACCACATCTTTTATTGGGCTCTACCAACTAAGCCTGGCTCCCCAAGTTAAGTTAGTACTTCTCCCACATGAAATAATTAATGTTTCAGTTAGTGCTCTCATCTGGGTTCTGACAAAAGAAAAACCTGACTCCCCAGGACACCCTGTCATATTATCCATATATGCACATAGAATCTGTTGTATAATGTCAACCGGATCAACTATGATAGCCAGGCTCCCCTCTGTCAAAAATAGTTGTCCTGACATTCTACATCCATAAAACAAGTCCATTTTATAAATAACACCGTAAGAATTACTGCCCCCATAAGCAAGCATTCAAGTAAATATAAGTAAAGAGGCCATCCCAATGTCAAGAGTCCTTCATCGCCAGGCATGTTTTTTGGTAAAAAAACTAGAGCAGAAGGAAGAAAATGAGGGACCCTCTCCTGGGAAAAGGAAGAAGGGGAACAGCACAATTAGTTAATAATCTAGTGTATGAGAAATAGGCATATATCACTGAATCCCTCTGCGTTCAGTTCCCCCTAGGAAAAAAAAAAAACAAATATTGCCATGTAAGAAGATGAAGATAACAGAAAAAGCAAAAGAGAGACTATTCAAAACCATCAGTAATGAAACTCAGTTAGTCTAATATCTATAAATATCTGCAGTTTAAAACATAAATGAGCATTTTCGCTTAAGGCATACAGCTGACTTAATTATTCTAAAGATAAATATTTCTTATTGTCTTATTATTTCTATCGGTTTTTAATACCCTAAGCAGGTCCCACCTAAAAAATCACTGATGTAACATAGCTCCTAGACACAGATTGTTTAATTTCTTTATATGCAAAACGTTTTAAGAAGAATAACAACTTCACCATAAAAGTGTTCCAAGTTCCCAGATAAGCTTCTTGTTCAAACTCGTGTAGCACTACAGGAAGTGTGTCTACAACTTCTGCATTAACATTTAGTTCCACTCCCCTAGATTGCTCAGAAGTTGTTGCTACAGGGGAACATAAATCAGTAACCATCTCAATGACTTCTGGTGCTCCACAACTGCGTGATGAGGAATCATTCGAATGGGTAGAGCTTACCCTACTGCGACTGTGTTTTTTATTACTTTTGCTAGAGGCAGAGAGTTTTGAATAATTTTGTGAATGCCTTTGGAATGGTCTTAATTTTCTTTGTACCCCTGGGGACCAGTTTCCATGCCAGTCATGTCTTTGCCTGGAGGTAGATGGGACCAGGTGAGTAGATGAACTAATTGGTTGCCTGTGAATTTGTTTCTCAGAAGTAGTGCTTTGTAGCTGCCATGGGTTGAGCTCTTTGTGATGCAGTACCCGGGCATGTTGGTTATACGATCTCCATCAAGGCATCACGAGCATTTTTTGAACCTAACTGCTTGGGCTGAGGTTTTGAAATATGTCTTGGTTGATTCTTATGGCTTTCCAACCCTAACTGTAAATATTCCGGACATCAGCAACTGTTGGACATGAAATTGTGCTGCCATTATGTTCCCTTATAATTAAAGTAGCAGGATATTTAAAGTGATATTGTACACTAGCTTTTGACAGCTCTTGTTTAACCTCATAAAATTCACGCTTATCCATGAGAGCCCTGAATAGTCTTGAAAAATAGTATTTTTCTCCATTAAAGAATAAAGATTTCTTCTCTTGCCAGCTTCAGAACTTGTTCTTTGACTGAAAACCTTAGGAAATATGCTATTATTGGACGCTGGTCTATTTCCTGCTTGAGGCTTAGGACCTAGTGACCTGTCTGCTCTCTCTATCTCTAAAGGATAAGGCCATTGGTAATGTAACAACTCCGGAATAAATCTTTGAAGGAAACCAGGCACACTATCTCCTTCCCAACCCTCAGGTATACCCAGTATCCGTATGTTATTTCTACGACCCCCATTCTCAATATCATCTATTTTGTTGGTTAAGGATTCGATCTGTTTTGCTTGGGTCCCAGATAATTCTTTAAGTTGTGCTACTTCATTCTTTAAAAAATAAAGCTGCCTATCAGCGTTTGTCAGCTTATCAGTGACAGCATCTGTGTCTGACCTGAGTGTGGAGGTACAGATTTTAATGCCTTCCATACTTGCTTTTAAATCTGCCATCAGTTGTTTTAGCTGGTTGATGTCTTCTTTGCTGGCATGACTATTATGACTGCCATTGAACTTACTTGTCACACGCTTGGCCTCCGCGTGTGTTTTCGCTGTCACCGTTGAAGTTTTTTTCCCTGTAGCCCCGACTGACATCTCGGTAGGTATTTAACTTAATTTTAAAAGAAAAACTGATAGTCAACTCTCAATTTAAAAATAATGTTACACCTCGATACTTCTGACAACTAATAGAGGGGATTTAAACACCCGATATTGCCGCAAGGTTGTTAAATTAAAGTAAATAAGTGATTTCAGACCGGAAGCAACCGTTTAAGCGTCTACCATTTCTAGAGCGTCACGCGCTCCCTAGGATTACCACCTTTTATGAAGCCCAAAGTGGGACATTTCTTACTGGAACATCACTTTTTGCAGGACAATAAGTAACCTCAACCAATGCGACAGGCATGTCTTCTCTATGTCATCAGAATTAAGGCTGTGTTCGTTGTTTAGTTGTTTCTATTGTTTCTTATAATTTTAAAGGTATTTTAGTTAAGATGTTATAGTTTTCTGCAACTTTAAGAGGAAAGATTTTCCTGCTGTAATGTCAGGACATGTAGTTTTCATGTTTTTTTTTTTTTTTGCAGGATACAGCTGCCCAAATCAGGACTGCCCTGCGAAAATCAGGACAGGAGGTAACCCTATCTGCAGGGTATGCTGCCCTTGCTACTGCCAGAAGTGAGTTAAGAAATAAGGCATGACAGGGTGTGGGTTATTGGGGGATTTACCCACACCTTGTGTGGTGTGTCACAAGGCTTAGCCGGTGACTTAACCACACAATAAGTGATAAATCCCCAATAACCCACACCCTGGAGTGCCTTGTTAAATTTACCTGAAAATGCATCCATGTGTAAAATACATTTTAAATGTGTTTAAGTATGTTTTTTATAAATGCCATTTCTCAGCCGTGGGTTATTTAAGCAATATACCACGAGAGGGTGTGGGTGATGCCAGGATTTACCCACGCCTGGTGTGTTGTTTGGTCACGAGGCGCAGCCAAGTTACCATCAACACAACAGAAGTGGGGAAAATCCTGGCATCACCCACAGTCTTGTGTGGGATATTGATATTATACAATTGGGAATTGTGAAGATGGAATCAGAAAACTTTGGTTTATTTTAAATATATATATAAATATAGACATACATCTGTTGATTTGAAGAAAAAAATAGTCCCTGCTAGAACTGTGGAGCTGGCAGGCCTGTTACTAGTGAAGGAGCAGTGGAGAGGGTGTTCCCAGTAGGCAGAGCTGGTGATGTTATAGGACAAGGAGTTAGTAGGATTGGTGGCGCTTCTGAGGAGTTAGCGGCCGGGGGACTGCTCGACGAGTACATCACTTCAGGTAAGTCTTCCTTGGAAGCCTGAATGTTTGTAGCGGCTGGTGAGGGTTCATAATGTTACAGAATATATGGTCTAGCTCCCTTTCAGCAATTATTTCAAAGGAGCAGTCCATGTCAACGTTTTTAAATTTACCGCGTTTCTTAGTGAGCGGAGATAGAATGGTGGCCGGCGGCTTTGATGTGCGGTGTTGGAGCGATATTGATTGGACACAGGGGCAGAGGGGCAGCTGGTGCTTTTTCCTGTTGGGTACTTGCAGGATTTACACGTTGTAAATCTTGCTAGGTAACCAATCAGATGCCAGCTTTTTGTGTTACTGCTGTGTAATACAGGATACACTACAGTCATGTGATGTGTTTTGACCAATGAGGTTACAGGATTTTCATACCTCATTGTATAATCCTCTATTACGCACTGTCCGCAGCACAATGGTTTCATGCTGGTTGGCATTTCCTGCTGCTTTGCGGGGGTTAAAGCAGCAGTGCAATGAAATTGGTCAAAAAAATGTGACCCTACCTTTTTTCACTATGAAAGATTCCAGGCATCTTCTAGTTTTATTTGGTGGTACAATTTTCTAATTCCACCAAGATTTGAGTATTTTATGTTGTAATTCATTTTTTCTCATGAAAAAAATATGGCAGCCACATTTTGCATAGAAATTGCATTGTACACCTGGCAAGGATTACGATAAAAAAAATAAAAAAGACAAGGTGTCATATGAGGTACCTTGACAACTAGAATTGACAGGTAAGTTAATATTTTTCTTCACTGTAGCTGAAACATTTTTCATTGCCCTGCTGCTTTAACTCTGTAAGCCTGCCAGAGCGATGCCAATTCTAAGTCCTCCAGTAAGTGTTGCCAGGTTGTTAGCCAAATTTTTAAGAAGGCGAGCAGGTTGAGCCTCTCAGCTCTCTCAGGCACATCCACCAGATGGATGTTCCCTGCATGTACCTCATTCTCCAGGGCCTCCAAGTGACCCTGGATCTGAGTATTCTGAGTAAGTAAAACCACGGTAGATAGTGTGGATGTGGTATGGGTCTCAGAGTCAGTCATACAGGTGGTACCGTTTTAATTTTGAGTCCATTGCTCTCATTCAGTAGAGTTTGCCATGGAGGTTCCATGATTACCGCTGAGTTGCCAGCTTTGGCACTACTCGGGGGTTGCACGGCCTTACCTGCTGCTGCAGTGGATCATATTTTTCTTGTCCTTACGTGAAATCTTTTGGGTGGCCCGTATCAAAGCTGGTATTGGACCACTCCAGGTGATTAGAGGAGTGTGGATCCATTGAGAGAATGTAGGTTTTATAAAGTGATTTTTACTTAAGTTGCAATATTATGGAGTCAAGTGGTACAGACAAAGTGAAGAACATCCCAACAGGAAAATGGCAATGTAGTGCCCCCTCCTATAAAATAAGAGGCTTTATACATAAACCACAGAGAAGTGCTAACACCAAACAAGCATGCGCAGAGTTTTACAGATGGCTATTTTTTCTTAATAGTATATTGTGGGCTGAGAGAAGCCAGTGGCTTCGTCGATTGTGTGTAACCCCCACACACACACACATTTTGGGAGTTACTATGATGCCCACTGGCATTGGGAGCCAGCGTGATGCCAGGATTAGAAATGTGGGCAGGGTTCTGGTATCAGACGCTGCAGGAGATAGAGCAGGAGAAAGCATTCAAAAGAGAGTTCGTTTGTGGCCATCAACGAGAGAGTTAGGAGCATTTGGGGCCTGTAGCACCAGCGAGAGAGTGGGCCACAAGTTGAGGCCGGAGGTTGCCCAGGCCAGGGTGGGATGATTGCCACCCTGGTCCCAAAGGAAGCAGAGGGATCCCCCATTCAATATGGTGGGGAGGGCAAGAAAAAGTTGCAGTGTCCTGAGGGAGGCAGCATGAGGAAAGAAGCCTGTCCGGCTCGACAGGAGGGATACTGACAGACTTGGTGGCTGCCATGGTGGGCCCAGAACCAGTAAGAGGCAAGTACCAGGTTCTGGAGGGTACGGAGTAGCAGATAGGACCCCTGGTCGTAAGCCCATGTCCATCTAAGCAATTCAGGAGAGTGTCATCTGGTATGCGACTGCCCAGGGAAGGGTCGGCACCCAACTTGCAGCCCCCCATAGAGTTGTCATGGGTGGGAAAGTTATAGGAAGAAAAACACTGTGCCCCATCCAAAGTGTGTTCCCCATATGTGAAAGCCATGTGGTCCCAAGCACCCCCATGGTGGGGATTCAGAGTCTGAGAAAAGCTTTGTGGGAAAAAAAGAGAGATGGACTCCCTTCCTGTCAACCTGTGTTCTGTGAGCCCGTTCGACTCCCAAAGAAAGATGCAAGGATCCAGTTTCAGGACCCAGGTACCCTGAAGAGATGTGCCACAGCCATCTGCCGTTGTTTCATAGATTGTTCTCCGAATGTTTCCCCCACATTCCATGGAGCAGAATGATTTGTGTGGCTTGAATCTTTGTGAGCTTTCTGAAAAAATAAATCCTGCCTGATTGCAATGGATTTTCTGGCTGGACTGTGGTCTTTGTGCCGTGCCAAATGAGTTGTTTGAATGTTTTGCTCCTACTGACTTTGCCCCTTGGCAGAAATGGCCTGATGCCCCTCCAGCTGTAAGAAACATCTGTACACACTAGACAGAGTTCCAGCTGTCACCTGAATGAATCCCAATATCCAAGGTGCTGTTTTGTTATGCCATAGTTGAAGAACTATTAAAATGTCTGAGTCCTGACCAGGGGACCGCCCCCTTTCCCCATGACTGTGTTTCATCTCATATACCCCAAGACATGGGAGGGGAGGAGATGTGGCCAGAGGTACCAGCAAGAAGGTTCGGGGGTTCACAGCCTGCCCCAAGGTGAAAGGGTTACAAAAGAAAATGCTGGTGTACAAAAGATGCTTGCAATGTATGGGGAGCTGTTGCAAGAGAAAGATTTACGAGAGAGAGAGAGAGAGAGAGGGTTATAGGTGTTTAAAATTTATGAATTATTATGTATGCATGACCACATGTGGTGTTACCAGGATTATGTAGCAAACACAAGATGTTAAGGAGGCCTAACGGATGCAAACTGAAACGGCAGTTAAATATAGTTAAGTAGAACTACATGAAAATTCATTGTAATGCCTGTTTGACTAAAAAAAAGGAAAATTGCCTTAAGTACTAGCATTCTCTTGAGCACTATACATGTGAGATACAACAATCTCATACAGGTAGGCATATTGTAATTAACAGACATTCTGAATACAGAATAAAAATTTAAATGATCACGTTTTAATGATAGGTAGAGAAGGGACAGTACACCTTGATAGCAGCAGATTCTCATGCACCGTAATGTGGAATTTATTGCTTTTTGGTAGACAATGAACGTTAACTGATCATTATGACGTTACCTTTTTTAGTTAAATAGCATGCTAACAGAGGTGATTAAGAGCCATGGATGTTTTACAGGGGCTAATTTATCAGAATAAGAAATTGAATGTATATTAATTATTACGAAACTGTTTCTTGTGCATGAGGTGGTGGTTGCATAAACTTAATTGGGAGGATGTTTCTTTTAAACTGTATGAACTCGATACGTTTTTAGATCCTGAGGAAGTAGTGACTAAACTACAAAACGCGAATTTAGAGTGGTGTCGGCCGGCCCGGTGGTGCTGAGGGTTGAGGCGCTGGATGCCACACTTCACTCCACACCGGCAACCCGGGTTCGGGAGCAGACTCTGGTCGCCAGGGGTTGGCAGAGGTGGAGAGGGATGAAGCATCTGACTGACAGCTCTCCTTCTCTTGGGTGGGGGGATCCCAATTGTCGGTGCACTTTCGGCCCCTAGTGGAGGCTGGGGGTGATGCACTGGCAACATGCATTGGGAGCTGAGCTGGGGCACATCGCCAGGAGGGAGTGTGTGTATGCGCCTTCCCTTGGTGCCATTGCACGCCCCACTCATGTAGGGGTAGAAAAGGGTAAAATCTGGCGAATGGTCACAGAGACTTGATGGCCATCCAACAGGGTGCACAGCTTGGGGGGGACATCGCCGAATACGGGATCTTGACCAGGCAAAGATTGGAGGGTCTCTCCGCCACCCCGCCGTGGGGAGGGGTAATCTGTGGGGGTAACAGGCGAGGGTCCCCAAGGGAGCTGGGAGGTACTGGACAGTGGCCAGAAATTGGGATGCGCAGAGAACTGGGGCAGACCAGGAGCCAGGTAGGGAAAAAAGGAACAAGAAAAAAAAATTTAGAGTGCTGTCACTGGAGAACTAGTCTCAACAAAAACCTTAATATGTGTACTGGTGAGTGGCTCTGTTCCTCCATGTGTGCATCAGCACAACACGCTACACGTGGGCCTATCGGGCAGCGCTCAGTTCCCAAACCTGGCTCATTAGCGTGAGAGCACAAGGCGCTTTCCGCCCACCGTGTGGCACTCCGCTCCCAAACCTGGGCTATTGGTGTGAGAGGACAACATGCTACCCACTGGCATATCTGGTGGCATGCCCTTCCTAAAACTGGGCCATCAGCATGAGGGCACAATGTGTGACCCACTGGCCTGTCCGGCGGCACTGAGACTAAAGTATTTAAACAAGCAGACCACAAAGTTCCTAATAGTGACAGTCTAAGTTAGCTGTCAATAGATTCAAGGCTTAGAAGGTAAGCCTTTCCTTTGGAGCGAATGAGACTGAGGAGGGTCAGGATGGCAGCGGACCTCATACTCAGTGGCAGCAACAGGGCTGTGGCATGCTCTGAGGCTCAGAGCTGGTAAATTCAGGAAGCCATTGTTCTCCCAGTAGGCTGTGAATTCATGAAATAGTCTACCAGTGGAGACTATGCACATGATGAGAATACAAGCCTGCAATTTTTGGCTTACCAAGGGAATCACTAAATACCCTGGGTGGGTAGGGTGGGGAAATCACTGGGTACCCTGGGTGGTAGGGTGTACAATCACTGGATACCTAGAGTGGTAGGGTGGAGAATCACTGGATGCCATGGGTGGTAGGGTGGGTGGGGATCTTTGGATACCCTTGGTGGTAGGATGAGAAATCACTGGATAGCCTGGGTGGTAGAGTGGGGAATCATTGGATATCCTGGGTGGTAGACTGGGTGAGGAATCACTGGATACCTGGGGCGATAGGGGTGGGGGTGGTAGGGTGTGTGGGGAATCACTGGATACCCTGGTGGTAGAGTGGAGAATCACTAGACACCCTGGGTAGGGTGGGTGGGGAATCACTGGATACAATGGGTGGTAGGATAGGTGGGGAGTTCCCAGATGCCCTAGGTGGGTGGGTGGGGGAATCACAGGCACTGAGGGTGGTAAGGTGGGTTAGCCATCCGAGAGTACCATAGATAGTGGGGTGGGTGGGGAATCACAGGGCACTAAGGGTAGTAGGGTGGGTGAGATATCCCAGGGTACCCTGAGTGGCAGGGTGGGTGGGGTATCCCTATATTTTATTTATTATTTATCGAAAAGTTTCACAGGGAAAGGCACACTGAACAACAAGTTGCTTGTCTCATAGTGCGTCCTGGGGGAAGGGGAAAGTGGCATACATACAATTATAATACATTGAACCAACTGACATACTGCAAATTAGACAGGATGTGAGACACAGTGGCAGCCTAACAGGTTACATTAAGTACTGCATATAAGTAAATAAAATCAATAAGGTATAAACATCCAAAATTATAACATTAATATAGTTTAAGCGGAGAAGCAAGATAGAACAGCATAATGGTTTTCATAAGACTGTACGTAAAGCAAAGTACTATTAAGTGCATTAGTGAAGTTAACTAGCTGACAACTTGAGGAACACTTAGTGCAGCCAGATTAAGGTGTCAACTTAGTCAAGGGGGCTAAGGTATAAATGAGTACACGTTAGCACAGCATACTGATTCATTCCTGTCTTAGAGGCAGAGGGTCCTGGTGGGCCTAGCATCCCTTTTGGCCTTACATTACTATGCAGAGATCACTTGACCTCAGCCTGTGCTTGGGTGGGTACAAGGTACATCAGGGGAAAACTATGTCTTTTGTTAAATTTGGAGTTGCTGCCCCATACTCACACCCCGCCCTGGCTCCCGAGCATACCATTTCTTTGTTTTCCAATGCATTTCTGTTCTGTCTCTGATGTAGTTATTATAAGGATAACAGGACAGTAGTTAGAGTTTACAGGACACCCAGATCAGGGTGAAAAAACACAGGTTATATTTAGAGGTATTTATTAACACCCGGATTCAGTTATTATTGGCAAATCTTTGACAAGTATATTATTATTACTATAAAAAAGGAAAAAATGCTATAACTTGGTGCAAAAATTGCTTTCTTCCTCTAGTACTACAGCATGTCTGTGAGAAAAAACAGAATTGTTGGGCAGTTTCTCACAGATGTACTGTAGTACTACTCTTAGCCAGTCAGAACATAGGGATTAGCATACAGTCCCATTGAGTGTACTGTCTGGTTATTGCAGTACTACGCTTCAGTGGCTCTGTTCTGATTGGTTGAAACCTATTACTTTCAGTATAATTCACAGTCACCGGGTCCATGGCATGCACCAAACTGTGCTTTATGCTGCAGTTTCACAAAATAGTATAGTAATATAATTCCTTGTGGGAATTAGCACAGCTCAATATATTTGGGACCACCATCCTCCTGTACAGTTGGACTATATTCTTCACATCACAGCAGATACTGGAAGTATAGCCTAGAGGTTAGAGTAATGAGCTGTGAATATGAGTTTGGTTCAGCAGACGTGGGTTTGATTCCCCAACCTCCACTTGTGTACTGTGTGACTCTGAGCAAGTCACTTAACCAGTCTAAAGCTTCCAGGTCGCCCATGAAAACAAGCAGTTGTGCCTAGTGGGCCTTACTCGGTTAACAAAGAATATTAAAAAAAATAAGTAATTCTTGCTTTTCATCATTTTAAGCCCCAAAAAGATATTGCATGCTTCCAGAGAGGGGAAAAAAAACATGAGCAAAATGCTAGAAAAGAGAAGCTGACCTAGAGAATGGAGAAATAACATGGGGGCAGATGTTGGAAAGGAGCGGCACGTGCACAGACATGGCTATAATTATAAGCTCTATGAGGCAAGAAAATACAGACCACTGACACCCCATTCTCTACTGCAGCTGCGACTACTTAGTGACAGTAGCCTTTGTGTGAACCCACCCCACCCTCCTCAATTCATGCTTTTTTGTTTTTTATTTGTTTCTTTATGTCCCCCCTGCTCCATAGCCGAACTGATCCCATAGGATCCTCCAAGGTGCCTGGCTCTGCCAGTCACCAGTCCCCTCAAGCCATCTATCTCCATGCTGCCACGGTCTCAGACCCCATTGAGTGAAGGTGGGAGCCCCCCCAACCCCACCTGAACAATAGTCATCAACCTGGTGGCTGAGGGCTCTGGGTCAGTCTGTTTTCGGTACACTGGGGATTATCATAAGTCTGGATGTGAGTTCTTTCTATGTTTTCTCCCTGCCCTGAGGACACATGCACATACAGGAGACCCTAGTTGTATGTATGTGCACACCGAGGTGTGCTGCTGCACTGGATCTTGGCCTGCCTCTCTTCCACAGTGCCCTAGACTGCACTGTCACCTGTGGCCACCCAGGTGGCAGTATTGCAGCAAGGGTGGTGAGCCTCCCTACCAGGAGGAGGAGGAGCACATTTCCTAGGACGCTGAATCCTCCTCCTCCTGGCCAGTCCCCAACAACTTGAGTTTGTTTCTGACCTCGAGTCACTGGCGTCGTGAGTGGTAGTGCTAGTGTCGATGATATTGTAGATGAGGCCTTTAAAAAGGGCCTTATAACAGATCAGATTAGGAAATTCTTGAAAGCTGAACATCCAGTTAGACCCACTTTTTATGTCTTACCTAAGGTACATAAAGATAGTTTGAATCCCCCGGGCCGTCCGATAGTGAGTGGACTCGGGAGCTTAACGGAACCTCTATCACAATTTGTAGATTCCACCTTGATTGAGTATGTTAAAAAATTACGTTCATATGTTAAGGATACTAAAGATGTGCTTAGAGTGTTAGAAGAAGTATCTATAGGTGAAGACTGTTTGCTAGTTACACTCGATATTGAAGCACTTTACACGAATGTCCCACATGAAGGAGCGATGGATTCTGTAGCTTATTTTTTGAATGCATCTAGGAATAAAACAGATGAAGAAATTGCATTTCTTTTAAAATTACTTGAACATGTGTTAACCAAAAACATTTTTGTTTTTGAAGGGACTATTTATAGGCAAATAAAAGGAACAGCCACGGGGGCCACTTGTGCACCATCAGTGGTTAATTTGTATGTGGGTCAATGGGAATATGATGTGATTTTTAATAACAACAAAAATCCATGTTTTTATAATGTTTTGTTGTGGAAACATTTTATTGATGACATCATATTAATTTGGAAAGGTAATGGTAAAATGTTAGAAGAATTTGTAGATTTTTTGCATAGTACGAATCCACATTTAAAATTCTCATATAATGTAAGTATGGAATCAGTGAATTATTTAGATGTACAGATTAGCCATGATAAAGAAGGTAGGATTAGGACTAATTTGTTTAGAAAACCTACAGATGGTAACACCTTACTGTCTGCCACAAGTTGCCACCCATTGCATACAAAAGAGAATATTCCCAAGGGGCAGTTCCTTCGGTTAAAGCGTAATTGCAGTAGAAAGACTGATTATGAAACAGAAGCTGTGGTTTTAAAAAATCGACTTAGCAATAGGGGCTATACAGCAGCAGCTATTGATAAGGGATATCAAGCTGCTGCTGTAGTCGATAGAAAGGATTTGCTTTTGGATAAAAACCAGACACCAGGAGATAACCAAAGGTTTTATTTTGTAACCACATATAGCTCGCAAAGTCAAGAGATTAGACAAATCATTAATACACACTGGTAAGTACTTACAGCTGAACCTGGTTTACGTGTAGTGTCAGCTCAGGCTCCTATTTTAACTTTTGACATGCTCCCACTTTAAAGGACACCCTGGTAAGAAGTCATTTTATGACTAAAGTGAAACACACCAACAATTTGTTTGAAAATTATATAGGATGTGTACAGTGTAGAAATTGTAGGGCATGTGATCATGTTTTAAAAGAAAAGAAGTTTAGCTTTAGTACTAGACCAACAAAAACTTTTGATATTAGACAATTGATCACTTGTAACACTCAGGGTGTCATTTATTTAGCGCAATGTAAATGTGGAGCCTTCTATGTAGCCAAAACAGAGAGAGCATTTAAAGTTAGAGTTTTGGAGCATGTTAGAGCAATACATAAACAGGATCTAACCTATACAACGGCAGCACATGTTTTTGAATATAGGGAAACATCGGAAACACACGAGTTTAAATTTTTAGGAATAGAGAAAGTTTTACATGGATTGAGAGGTGGTAATTATCGCAATAAAATCTTAAAAAAGGAGAATGAATGGATTTTACGTTTGCAAGCATATAAGAAGCCTGGTATCAATGCACATCTGGAATTGAAACCATATTTAGAAAGTAGATAAATCCAGTCTTTGATTTCAGTTCATTGTTTTTTTATTTATGTGTTATCAAGTATCATTTTGAGGAATCTCAAAGAGTTAATATTGTAGTTTATATTGATTGATTGATGCACCAATGATTTTGAATTTTGTCACGGTTTTGATATGGGTGCTTGGGTATTTAATAGTTGTGATGTGTGGTATGTTTTAGCTTTTGATAAAGGACCTTGTCCAAAACGCGTCAAGCGGTTTTACTGATGCAATAAAGGCATTTTTTTCCAAATACATGCTCTGGATCTTAATAATATTGGGGCTAGTGTGTGCTTCAGCTTTTTGTGTACGATAATTCACAGTCACAGGGTCCATGGCATGCATTAAACTGTGCTTTATGCTGCAGTTTCACAAAACAGTTTAGTAATATAATTCCTTGTGGGAATTAGCACAGCCCAATATATTTGGGACCACCATCCTCCTGTACAGTTGGACTATATTCTTCACATCACAGCAGATACTGGAAGTATAGCCTAGAGGTTAGAGTAACGAGCTGTGAATATGAGTTTGGTTCAGCAGACGTGGGTTTGATTCCCCAACCTCCACTTGTGTACTGTGTGACTCTGAGCAAGTCACTTAACCAGCCTAAAGCTTCCAGGTCGCCCATGAAAACAAGCAGTTGTGCCTAGTGAGCCTTACTCAGTTAACAAAGAATATTAAAAAAAATAAGTAATTCTTGCTTTTCATCATTTTAAGCCCCAAAAAGATATTGCATGCTTCCAGAGAGGAAAAAAAAACATGAGCAAAATGCTAGAAAAGAGAAGCTGACCTAGAGAATGGAGAAGTAACATGGGGGCAGAGGTTGGAAAGGAGTGGCACGTGCACAGACATGGCTATAATTATAAGCTCTATGAGGCAAGTGAATACAGACCATTGACACCCCATTCTCTACTGCAGCTGTGACTACTTAGTGACAGTAGCCTTTGTGTGAACCCACCCCACCCTCCTCAATTCATGCTTTTTTGTTTTTTATTTGTTTCTTTACGTCCCCTCTACGCCATAGCTGAACTGATCCCTTAGGATCCTCCAAGGTGCCTGGCTCTGCCAGTCACCAGTCCCCTCAAGCCATCTACCTCCATGCTGCCGCGGTCTCAGACCCCATTGAGTGAAGGTGGAAGCCCCCCCAACCCCACCTGAACAATAGTCATCAACCTGGTGGCTGAGGGCTCTGGGTCAGTCTGTCTTCGGTACACTGGAGATTATCATAAGTCTGGATGTGAGGTCTTTCTATGTTTTCTCCCTGCCCTGAGGACACATGCACATACAGGAGACCCTAGTTGTATGTATGTGCACACTGAGGTGTGCTGCTGCATTGGATCTTGGCCTGCCTCCCTCCCACAGTGCCCTAGACTGCACTATCACCTGTGGTCACCCAGGTGGCAGTATTGCAGCAAGGGTGGTGAGCCTCCCTACCAGGAGGAGGAGGAGCACATTTCCTAGGACGCTGAATCCTCCTCCTCCTGGCCAGTCCCCAACAACTTGAGTTTGTTTCTGACCTCGAGTCACTGGCGTCGTGAGTGGTAGTGCTACCACTGCACCAAGGGCCTGGCTCCTTGAGTCGTGCTTAAAGTAAAAGCAAGGCTTACTCATTAATTTGCAGAGTCACTTCCACTGAAAAAAGGCAGAGGGAGAAATGACTATTGTCGTGTGCGGTGCTTGGGCCAAATTACCTTCTTGTTTGGAAAAGTTATTTTCAGGGTTGGAATCTGACATACATGCTTACTTTTCTCTTTTTCTTTTTTACAATCCATTAACCCACGATAGTCCAACTGAGTTGCAATATCTAATTTCCAGTGGGGTCTTGTCAATACCCATTTCAACAGCTGGGTGGACTGGAGCCCTGGGAGGATAAATGACTTGCCAAAGGTCACACTATGAGCATTTGGCTCTACTAAGGCTTGAATCAGTGATCTCAGGGTTTCCAAGCCAGTACTCTGTCACTTGCAGTATGTGGAAGCTCACCTAGGGTGTCCCTGGACTGATTTAATCCTTAATTACTGGGGAGCACTGTTCTTGAGTATAGAAACATAGACTTTGATGACAGATAAGGACCGCTTGGCCCACCTAGTCTGCCCATTTCCCTACCTACAGGATAAGCCACAGATCATACTTAACCAATAGCCTACTTCTTCCTACCCACCACAAGAAATGTCTTATGTCTGTCCCACGCATTCTTGAATTCCCCCACTGTTTTAGACCCCACAACCTCCTCAGGAAGGCTGTTCCATGCATCCACTACCCTCTCTGTGAAAAAATACTTCCTCACATTACCCCTGAACCCCCCTCCATCTTTAAATTGTGTCCCCTTGTTCTTGCATGTCTCTTTTTCTGAAAGATGCTACCCTCTTGGACTTTGTTGATTCCACTGAGGTACTTAAATGTTTCTATCATGTCCCCCTCCTCCTTTCCTCAAGGGTATAGCATATTAAGCTCTTTAGTCTCTCCTCATATGGCTTCTCTTGCAGACCCTGCACCATTCTAGTTGCCCTCCTCTGGACTGCCTCTATCCTGTCTATGTCCTTGCGGAGATGGGGTCTCCATAACTGGATGCAGTACTCCAGACGGGGTCTCACCAACTGTCTGTACAGAAGGATAACAACTTCCTATTTTCTGCAGGTGATGCCTCTCCCTATGCATCCCAGTATACACCCAGCTCTCCCTACTGCCATCTCACATTGCTTGCTAACCGTAAGGTCATCTGATATGATTACATTATAAGTATCATGCTGTCTGTACTGCCCACATCTCCACAAAATTAAAAAAAAAAGTGTAAAGTGATCTGTGATTTTAATTACAAGTTGATACATGTATGCATTTGTTTTACAGTCTATGCAGAGGATAGTACAGCTCAGATGCAATACCTTATTTTCTGGGTGGGGGTTTCTATCATTTTTACAGATGGATGGACTGCGGCAGTGAGATATGAAGTGACTATGGTGGAAGTTGAAACTGGTTCTCTTGGTTTTCAACTCTGTACCCTAACCGCTAGACCACACCGCCTCTCATGATTGTCCCCCTGATGTTTATCTTGCTCTGTCAGTCTCCAGTCTACACTCTTCTTTGCTACTGGAATGGATAGGGTCATACCAGTTACTGTAATGTCAGGCAGAAATGCCAAACAGCTTCCTGCACGGTACCCAGAATACGCTCTTCTCAGAACCATAGTGGCTGCTAATGCCACATCCCGAGACAGAGTATAGAGAATAAAACATAGCTAGATGTGTATAATCAGAATTTCATACACACCTGAGGCATGTGATGCTACAGAATCCCTGAGAATGAAGCTCAAGGAGTTTATAAAAGATTCCCACACTGAAGATGTGTTTACAGCGGTGATCACAACCAACCACATACCCATATTTTTATTTTTATAATTGCAGGGCCCCCTGAATGAATAAAGCCACCACTTGTTATTGGGGAACATCCAGTTGGGGAGGCTTGCATTGGTTGGGAGGAGGAGGACAGTGCACAACTTTATGAGAAGGGGTGTGGGATCTGCTGCCACTCACCTATCAGGTGTGAATGAGTGAGGGGGAGAGAGAGCATGGACATTCTGCATTCCACCATGTTTGAGCTGCATGCTTGTAGAGCTGTGTGTTTGATTGAGAGCTCCTGATTACACACGGCTGGTTGTAATGGATAATTACAACACAGTTACGCATGTATTAAAAGTAATGACCAGTAGTTACAGTGTGAAGGTGATAGTATCATTGGTCCCCCCCCAGTATAGCAGTAACATTATGCTGTTCCATACCTTTTTATAGTAAAGTGTTACTTAATAGAGCTTGTACACAAGCTCGTTTTAATAATAGTTTGTCTCACCTACTAGCCAGCCGCCATAACATTGTTGGGTCCTTGTATTGGACAATAAGATTAGACAAAGTGTATATACAAAGTAATATAAAACCAGACTGGGGCACTTTTCTCTCCTACAGAATAGTAGCATTACCATTTGTATGGCTTTTGTACTTTACATTCCTCTCAGTGTGACAATCCTGGGCCAAGTCTGGTCTCTAATGGAACTGGCGTGACAATGCATCAGCAGTGGCATTTTGTTTCCTTGGCCTACGGGTGACAATCATGTCAGACTTACACTTGCAAGCTCCACCTTAACAATCTGCCACAGTTTGCCTCTCGTTTTGGCTGAGGCAGTTGGACTGTCTGGATTTTTGGGTGATGTACTGTAAGAACTAATATGCAATTAATAATGAGTTCCCCTTATTCAAATGTATGCACCCATTTTGGACAGTAACTGGTGATGGGGGTTGGAGATGTGGGTAGAAGTGACAAGCCAGGAAGTTTTTCAACTAGAGCCAAGCCAGAGCTGAGACTGAGGTCTTCATGAGCAGACTGTCCTCTGCTGTAGGTAGATGGGGTGTCCAAGATGTCTCTTGGCTAATCATGAGTGTCATCTCGAGACATCTCTGTGTTCTAGAACTGCGAAGTGAAGCCGAACAGTTCTGGAACACAAAGATGTTTTACGATGTCACTCTTGATTAGCCAAGAGACATCTCAGACACCCCGCTTAGTTTTTATTAAGCATCTTTTTGGGGATCTTATTTTTTTTTCTATCATACCTCTAAAGGCTTTTAAGTTTCTTTTGTTGTTCTGTTCTTTTGCTGCTCCATAAGCGCTGACACTTGTCATAAATTGGCAGCTGATGAAAAACGTGGTGTTTGTAAAAAAAAAAAAAAAACAGAAGAACCGTGGCTGGGCTAAAGAGTAGGCTGGATGTGCTAGCGAATGCCCTCAGTAATTAGTACTGAATTTGTTGTTGCTGGATGGTAAAATATCTCATTGTTAAAAAATGAGAGGTGCTTCTGTCAATTAAAGAAGGTCAAAGGACTTTTACGATTGGGAACTGAAGCAGACTGCACATTTGGTATTGCTTTATCTGTAAGATAGTAAAAAAAAAAAAAGTTTGCCAGGATCTCGATATGAGGGCTGTGTTGCAGTACATGGATTATCTGGATTAGAATGAGTCTTTGGGTGGATAGGGGGTTGTGAGCAGTTAAATTTTGTAGGGTTTCTTTTTAAAATGTTGTTATGTGGGCACTAGTGTGTGTGTTGTGATAATTGTGCTCTGTTTAGCGGTTAAATGAAAACCACCAGATGACAACTGTTTGAGTACTAAATAATGGAATGTGGAATGCTGCTGCATTCTCTGGCCACAGCACATGAAGATCTCTTGGCTGTGTAAGAGGTCTTTATGTGCTTCAGCTGCGAACATGTATTCCAATGGACTAAATGAAAGAGAGGCTTTATAATATACTGACAGTGCTTCACGTGACTTACATGAGAGTAAATTGGAAGTGTCAGCCACTGCACAAGTTGTACTGCTGGCATAACCCCTTGCTTTGATCGTAACTGTCCTGGCTTGAACTTGGCTCTCAGTTGCTTATAGAGGTCAAGGTGAGCCGAGCCAGGCAATAGATATGAGTCAGTCTCAAGCTGGCTCTGGCTTGCCCACCTCTGCATAATGACAGTCGCGTGGCAAGTGGTGAGGAAAGATCAGTCACTGGCCTTGATTTTCAAAATGCCCTTAGATTAGTGCAATTTATGCCAAACCCCTGCTCGTGGCAAACTCTGGGTGTGTCAAGGACTCTACACTGGGTTTTGGAACAACAAGGGTCCCAGCATCAAAGTCCCCAGTTCTGCAGCAAGTGGAGTGCTGCGCCAAACAGGTGTTGCAATGGAGGTGTTCATTTTGGAGGACACGTCATTCCCCACCACCTGTCACAAAGCCAGCCCTGGACAAGAATGTATTGGGGAGGTTAAGACATCCCTACTCCAGAGCAATTGTGGGACACTGTTACTTGCTTTGCTGTGGTGGGGTGTGATGATGGACAGGCTATACTGTGGCAGGGTAGGTTGGTGCGCCATGCCGCTTTGCTGGGTACAGCTGCCTGGCACCATTAGTACTGCTATCCCATATCTGTATAACTGCTAATAGCTGTCAAAACCCATCAAAAATCATAGTGTGCCCCTGAATGCACATTACATGGTCTGTTGTGGGACCTGATCAGAACTAATGTCAGATCTAGGATGCCCCCCTTGCCCGACTCGATGTTTGCTGGCACCTCTGCAAGTGGGTGGCATAACCGTAATGGATATACAGGCTGCACAGTAAAAGAGAACACATATACAGGAATGTGGAAGCCCCATTCCGTGTACTGTACTGTACTGTTCTGTACTATGTTTGGCAGTGCTCTGTGCCATGTATGGTGGTGTGCAGGCACTACAACATACACATACAGTACCTGATGATGTTACAGTTTCTGATTGTCTTATACAGCATCCACATGGCTCTGCCTGTCAGGATTCACCTGCCCTTGGGAGACCAATGTAAGCACCCTGCAATACGTGGGTGTTTTAGTGTATGCAGCCCACCATGCCTAGAAAGAAGCACTGTCACACAGTGCATACAGTAAGCGGAACACAGCTGCCACCCCCTGTATATGTATTATCGTTCATTGTGCAGTCTTTACATGCATTACAGATATGCCACCTGCCTCGAGAGGTGCATTGAGCACAGTGCGAGCACACGTAAAGCTGGGCATCAGTGGCATGACAGGTCTGACAGTTGTGACCATACTGTACCACAGCGGAAACACATAATAGGGCTTCAGGGTCACTTTATGGTTCTCCACGATGTGTGACTGCAGTCAGAACTACTACCAGGCAGTGAACGGATTCATTTAGGCTTCAGAATTTCTTCTTCCCCTCGCTTGGTACAAGGGCTGTTAGACCAGCTCATAGCTGGTCTAACAAGAGCTGTGCTTTGTGGCTACAGTGAGGCTTTCAATATCATGCATTAGGGAATGCAGCAGCCCTGCTGTGATGCAAGCCCCCTTCTGAATTGGAACGTAACCACTTTGGGCACGGGGTGGCACAGGACTGGTTTACTACAATGCTTCCCATTTTCATCGCAGCCTGCATATAAAAATCAGGATTGCCACAACATTTGATGCGGGCTGCCACTTGTGTCAGTTCCATTTGATACAGGCACCTTACATCAAAAGTGGTGCTTTGAAAATTGATACCACTATGTTTAAAAGTCTGTCTAAATATTAATCATATGTTGATGAAATAATTTGATCAGTGCTGAGGGAAATGGAGATTTTTTTCTGACAATCATTTTTCTCTGTAATACACTGTTTACAGTATGTCTGGGTTAGCAGTGGGGTTTGCCATTGTCCCCCTCTCTCAGGCGACGGACGCATTGCTTAGATGTTTTTAAGTGTGCTCCCCTCATAAGCTCCAACTGTAATTACTTGTAGTTTGGGATATTTTTAAGGGTAAATCGTACCACTGTTGGTTGAATAAATCTGTGGTTGCTGCCTTGGAGGTTGGGGCAAGATAGGTTATTTTTTTCATATTTTTAAGGAGCTGTTTATCCACACTATGGCACAAAAATCACTGAACCAAATTTTACCAAAATTGACAAGTCCCAGGCCTGTTCACAGTCCTTGCAACTTTCATGTTCCTATTTCAAAAGACAGCTGAAGCAGCAGAAAATTGTGGTTTTGTATGGAAAAGCCTTCTCAACTCTAACTGTCGTAAGTGCCACTATAACATTGTACTTCCTTATATTAGTAACAAAGACATCATCAGCGTAACAGGGACTGACTCATGGGGAAGAAGATGGGGTGTGGGTCTACATGTCCCCCTCCGAAAATAATTGCACTGCAAATGCGTTTTGATTTATTTGGTTCAAAGAGTTCAAATTCATAATATCTAAATTTTTTAAGCACCCACCCTCCTCATACATGAATGTTTTAAACACTTTCGAGGCTTTTGCATGTATGGCAGGAATGCGATTTTTCAACTAATGTGCAGCTCTGCATGGTTAACAAGTTACACTGGCGATGCAAGAACAATATTCTACAAGCCTGATAGCAGCTGTATGTTAGGGCTAGGTTAGTGTTTTTGTCAAAACCCCTATTTATGACAGCTTATTCCTCAGCTGTCTTGAAGGCTAGCCCATTTGAGTTACGCAAAGATGGGAGTATAATATATACTACCATACTAAGAAGCCAGCAGATTAGGCCCTATGGTCTACTGAGTCTGCTTGATGATCAATGCCTTCTCAGGGCACCGTTTTTATCCCCCCCCTCCCTACAAGGTCCCCCATTCCCCAGTGGGGCTCTGGGATGCATGTTCCCCCTATACCTATCCCAGCCTCTCTTTTTTTTTTTTCAACTTATTTTTCCCTCCAGTCATAGCTTCACCAAGACTCCCTCAGACATTCTGGCTTATTCCTGCCCACCTGAGATCCTCCCATCCCGAATCTCCTCTGTGGTACTCCAATCCCTCTCACCTACCTGGCAGCGTGAACTCCCTGGCTTAACCCCCTAAGGTGGGGCCACCACTCCTTTTGGTGCTCTTGAAGGTCAAGTCGGCTGCAGGCAAGGCGAGGGGTGGAAAGAGAGAGACAGACTTAGGAAACCAGGTAGGTGGGATCCAGTAGTGGGCATGGAGGCCAGGTGCCATCGTCTACCTGGCGGTGCAGGGTTTTTCCTTGTTCGTGCTCGTAACCCCCCTCCCAGAGGAGCGGACATGCAATGACATCCAGCGCTAGACGGGTATGCTCCCAAACCCGCCAGCAGGATGTCCGCCGACACCTCATCCCTTCTTAATGTATCCCTAGTTGTGATGCACCCAGCTTCGGCCATGCCGCTAGCTCTGGGGATTCTGCAACCTCCCAACCCAGGAGAGGAGAGCCGCATTGGACGATAATCCTCTCCTCCCCAGCCGACCTTGGTGCCTGAGTGGGTTCCCAAACCCAGGTCGCCGGTGTGGCGCGAGGTGTTGCATCCCGCACCTCAACCCTCCGTGTCACCGGGACGGCTTATCCCAGCCTTTCTTGAACCCCTCCACAGTTGCAGCAGCCACCAACTCTCCGGGCAGCACATTCCAGGGCTCCATCATCCTCTCAATGAAATAGCGTCTCCTTGTTCAAACAACATGAAGTCTTGCTGTATTCTGACAAATGCAGTATGACCGACTGATTCAGTTGTCCCAGAGAACAAAGAGTTAAACTCTATGCAAATGCATAGAACATTGAGCTCGAGCTCGGTTTTCAAACCACCATCCTTGGTCCATTCTAGTAACTGATCAGATTCTTTCCTCTGCTCACCAGTGAAGATGCCTCGGAGATTGCTCCTCTTCTGCTTCGGTTGAAGTTTAAATCCAGTTTATGAACCATCCATTTATTATTTTTAGTGTTTATTTCAAACCTCTGTCCTCGGTATAGCGTAGTTTCTCAGTTGGGTAAGTTTTCGGTTTCCAATCGGTTCTGCGGATCGTGAGGAGACCGAATCTTTATTTCTTCTGTAGAGTCAGGTAATTTAGTGTGTTTTCTTTAGTTTTGGGAACTGGTGCGACGTTCTGACTAAAAACCGAGTTTTCTCAGTTTTTGTTTTCCAGCGCTGAACCGTTGGTTGTCAGGAGTTCGTCTTCTCTCTTACCCTGCCCAACTAAGCCACCAGGGGTAAATATTTTAGGATTTAAGTTTTTTATCTGGGCCTGACTAAGCCATTTGCGGATAAAATTTCAGTTTTTATTTATTTGTATTTCAGATGACACCTTTGAGCCGAGGGCTCTTTTGGAAAGGTTCCACATCAAGGCAATAAGGACAATAAGGTACAAAACATAACATGATCATTACAATGGAATTTACAAAAAAAAAAGACAAATAAGGTTACTATAATAGCAGCCAAAAGCATTGTCAAGGCATTGTGTTGCGAGTTAATTATACAGTACAAGTCACAGGTGGCTTAGTGAAGCTTTGTTAGGAGTGGGTTAGTGGGAAAAGAGAAAGAAGAGTGGTGGTGAGGGGGTGGTATGGGAGACAGAGACAGAGAGGAGGGGAGAAATGGGGAGGGCATTGCGTTGGGTATGTGGTAGATGGGAAACAGCAAGGGAGGAGGAAAAAGGGGGATGAAAAAAGGAAAGGAGACAGATTCATCCTATACCCAGTAATGGGGGGTAGGAGAGGAGGAGGAGGAGGAACTGAGGCAGTGATGAAGGATGCTTGAGGGTAGTATGCCTGGAAGGGATTATATGAAGCAATCACAGAAGGCACTAGCCACGAGGTGTTGATGCAGTTTACACTTAAAAGCACCAATCATGGCAATGTTGGAGATTTCTGTAAGTAACAAGTTGAACCAGGTGGAGGGTCTGACAAGGTAAGAACGCTGAGCTTGAGAGGTCTGACAGCGAGGTATTGTAAAGGTTAGACTGTCCGATCTTCTAGTTAGGCTGCGGACATGCTGTGAGGTCAATATTGATTGGACTCCAGGGGGCATTAGGCCCAATGGTGTCTTCTTAGCTAGGATGCAGGTCTGGTACTTTAGCCTGCCAGACAGCAGGAGCCAGTTAGCCTGCTTGTAAATGTCACACGTGTGAGAAAGGTGGGCAGCTGAAATAAGGAGTCTACATGCCTTATTAAGGGCTACAGCTATGCGCTGGAGTGCAGTATCAGTAGCGGATCCATAGATAACAAGCCCATAGTCAATAGTTGAGATAAGAGAGCTCTGGATAGTGAGGTTCAAGGCTTCAGCCATTAGGCAATGTTTATGCTTATATAGTAGCCCAATACGGGAGTTCACAGTTTTAGCGATATTGTAAATGTGTTTGGTATACGAGAGGGAGCAGTCAAGGGTCAGGCCCAGATATTTAAACATATCCTCCTGCTCAAGAGTGACGCCTTCGTGGTTGTTAATTATGAACTCATGGTCCTTGTACTTGCTTAACCGGCCTAACTAAGCCATTGGGTTAAGCTAAGCTTCAAATGTGAAGGGTTATGTCACAGAAACCCAAGAGAAAAACTGGTCCCATTGGGTTTCAGCATTGCACCAAGTGCGGTGAGCAATTTGCCAAAGCCGACCTGCACTTGGTCTGTCTGTATTGCTTGGGTTTCCACCACTTACAAGCGGACTGTGAAATTTGCAACAACTTTCCCCAATCTACCCTCGATAGAAGACTGAGTAAATTGAAAGAGAGAATGGAGAAATCCTCTCAGGATGTTGGGACCGGTTCAACTGAACCGGTCGATCCGGTTACTGACCCTGCCGACCAATGTGAGCCTTCGTCAGGTAAGAGACAGTTGGAGTCAACCCCAGATTCCGCACCACCCAAAAAGTCTGGTTCCAGCTGCTGAGGAAATTGAGAAGGCTATTCGCATTGTGCAGTCTCTGCAGTCTGGTTTCAGTGAACCGACTCAGCAACCTGTTGGACAGCCACCAGTTCAGGTGCCTGCCAGTTCCACTCCTTCTGGTCCCTTAGACCCTGAGAAGTACTATGAGTCTGAGTATGAATGTGATGATGAAGAAGATGAGGATGAAGGGGAACCCACTGAGCCTGATATCTCCCCTGATCATCCTCAGTACGAATCCCCTCCTTGAGTCTCTTCTGAGGCTACCTCCTATTTTTCTTTTATGAGGCAGGTGGCAGAGACCCTGCAGCTGTTTGTCCAGGAGGCCAGGCAGGAGGAGGAGGAGGATGAGGAGGAGGAAAACTACAGAGAAATGATGGCTCTCCTTGCTTCCCAGGGGCTTTCCATTCCCATTCATAAATCCCTGAAGAGACAGACTCTAAAGGTTCTCCAAACCCCCTTTTCTGTTCCTCCCCTGGATAAAAAGATGGACAGAAAGTATGTTCTGGCTAGCAATGGTACTGAGTTACTATCTAGTCATTGCAGCCATGTGAGGGTTGTTCAGACTGCTGCCTGTGAAAAGGCTGGCATTCCCCTGGCTTTCCATCCTCCTGATAAGGACTTCAGGAAGACTTACTCTCTGGCCAAGAAAACTTGCTTGGCCTCCTCCCTTGGTATCAGGCAGGCCTCTTACATGGCCTATGCCTCTAGATATCAAAAGTCACTGTGGGAATCAGTCCAACAGTTGGCTCAGAAGGCCTTCCCTGAACTGGCAGCTGACCTTCAGGAGATGGCCATCAAGGAAATTCCGGCATCCAAGTCCATGTTTCAAATGGCTGTGGACACCTATGATGCAGCTTCTCGGGCTATGGCATCTGCCATTTCCCAGAGACGGTTTTCCTGGCTGAGATGTACCAGCCTCTCCCAAGATACCCAAAATAATGCTCTGGACTTTCCCCTCACACAGAATTCACTTTTTGGGGAACAGACAGAAGCATATATGAAGAAAATGAACCAATATAGAGTGGCATACAAAAGGGCTTCTGCAAAGGAGAAGTTTGCCACTCCTCAGAGGTAACAGGCCAGAGGGGGCAGAGGCAGACCTTACCCCAGGTCCTTCCATCAGGCTTGGGCTTTCCCTTCTTTCCAACAACCCAGGGGGTTCTTTAGAGGAAGAGGCAGGAGAGGTGCTGGCCAAGCTACTTCCACCTTGCAGTCCTCTATCTCCAGGCCTGGCAATCCATCACATCAGACAAATGGGTCCTGGAGATAGTAGGTCAGGGTCTTGCTCTCAACTTCAAGTTTTTCCCAAAACTGGGAGCAAGGCCCTTCAAGCCTGCCAATCCTTTGGAAACAGCTTTGCTGGAGTCAGAGGTTTCCACCCTACTTCTCTCAAAGGCAGTGGAGCCTGTGCTACCTCAGCACAGGGGAAAGGGGTTGTACTCCAGGTACTTCCTTGCATTAAAGAAAAGTGGAGAGTGGTGGCCCATTCTAGATTGCAAATACTTGAACAGGCATCTCTCAAAGCCAAGGTTCAGAATGGCCACTTTGGCTTCAATCCTACCTGCTCTCAGACAAGGGGACTGGCTGGCATCCCTAGACCTAAAGGATGCCTACCTTCACATACCCATCAGGCAGTCCCATAGAAAATACCTCCGATTTTGACTACCTTCGGGCCACTACCAGTTCAGGGCCATGCCCTTTGAGCTGACCTCTGCACCAAGGGTGTTCACAAAGTGCCTAGCAGTGGTAGTGGCATTCCTAAGAAAGTAAGGGTTCTCTGTTTATCCTTACCTGGACGATTGGCTACTGGTAAGCGAGTCCTCCCAACAAGAAAAGGAGTCTTTGGAGCTCACACAGGTAACACTCAGTCTCTCAGATTCTTAGTGAACTTCAAAAAGTCAGTCATGACACCTGTTCAGGTCCTAGACTTCATAGGGGCATAATTGGACACCATCCAGGCAAAGGCCTTTCTGCCTCCAGGAAGGGCACAGGCCCTTATTCAGCTGGCAAGGTCCTTTCACCTTCGAGTTCCTCACCCAGCAAGGTACTTCCTGCAACTCCTGGGACACATGGTTTCTACCACAGCTGTGGTCCCAGGAGCCAGGTTTCAGATGAGGGACATTCAGTTCCACCTGAGGTCCTTCTGGTCCCAGAGGAAAGATTCCCTGTCCAAACTGATTCCAGTATCTTCCACCCTCCTGCAAGCTCTCCAGTGGTGGCAGGATTTGAACAATCTCAGAGTGGCAGTCCCCTGTCTGGTGCTGACAGCAGATGCTTCCCAGCTCGGCCACGGTGCTCACTTGGGAGAGCACACAACTCATGGGACGTGGCTTCCTCAGGAGTCTCTGTTGCACATCAACCTTCTGGAACTCAGGGCAGTGTTTCTAGCAATCCAGGCATTTGCAGGGAAAGGTGGTGCAAGTCAGAACAGACAACACCACTACCATATATTACATTAACAAACAAGGGAGAACAAGGTCCTCTCTCCTCTGCACAGAGTCCATGAGAATTTGGAGTCTGGTTTACTCCCTGGACATCTCCCTGTCAGCAGCCCACCTGCCAGGGAAGGACAATGTCCTAGCAGATGCTCTCAACAGGATTAGTCAGGGTCATCACGAGTGGGTCCTGAACAGACAAGTCCTCCTGTCAGTATTCAGGAGGTGGGGGGGGGGGTTCCAGAGAGAGATCTCTTTGCAGCCCCAGACAATCACCAGTTGAGTTTGTACTGTTGCAGGCCTCCTGTTCTGGGCTCAGTGTCACTGGAGGCCCTGCTTCTGGATTGGTCAAACAGGTTCCTCTATGCTTTTCCTCCCTTCCCCCTGATTCTCAGGGTCCTAGTCAAACTGAGGTCTCAGCCTGCTACCATGATCCTCATAGCCCCAGACTGGGCCAGACAACCTTGTTACCCAGTGCTACTGTCTCGGTCAGTGGCCAGTCCGATTTGCCTCCCCAGGAGGCACAACCTGCTGACATCCTCTATGGGGAGGATCCTCTATCCCAGCCTCCAATCCCTCCACCTCAAGGCCTGGCTCTTTAAGACCTAGAGCCTGCAGGTCTGCATCTCTCAGAAAGTGTTCTGGACATACTAAGGGTGTCCATAAAGCCTTCTACCAGACAAATCTATTCCTCTAAGTCATTAGTTCTCACACTTTGTGATAGTGAGCCTCCCCCAAGCCATGGAACAGGTTTCGAACCTCCCTCAAATTTGGAAAAAATCTTGGGCCTCCCTTAGAAAAAATTGATTATACTTTTGCACAGTACACCAGGAATCAAGCGAGACTAATAATGTTGACAGAGTATGTTCACTTTTTATTTGACTTATTGTTCTCCACCCAAAACCCCACACCCCAGGTTATCATTGTCACTCCACTATTCTGACTCTTGGACTCTTATTATGCTACTTTCTCTCTATCTGGAACAACTAACCAAGCCACATCATCTCTTCCCCCCTTACCCTGTTAAGCAACTTCTTGTACCCTTACCGAGGTCACACCTGAAACATGCATTGGCTCTGAGTGCCTTTTCCAGACACCAGTTTACATATAAAATAAATACCTACTGTAGAAACAAGCCTCGACTCAGTGTGCATTTCCTAGTCACTAATTTGCATATAAAAACCTACTGTAGAAACAAGCCTTGACTCCGTCTGCCTTCTTAGTCACCAATGTACATGTAAATACATGCCTACAGTATAAACAAGCTTTGGCTCAGGGCCTTTCATGGTCACCAGTCTATGCATAAGTAAAGAAATTCACCTGCCATTATCCATATTTAGTTTGCTTGTTCCCTTCACACAAAACATTCAAAACTTACAATTTAAGTACTGCACATTCTCAGACTTCACTGGGCCTCCCCTGGAACAGTATGGGGCCTCCCTTGGGAGGCTGGCCTCACCATTTGAGAACCACTGCTCTAAGTGGAAATGATTCTCCATTTAGTGTTCCCAACAGGGTCTAGACCCACAGCAAGCTGGTCTCCCAGTGCTGCTGGACTATTTGGTACACCTGCAGTCACTACGCCTGCAGCCTTCTACCTCAAAGGTGCATTTGACAGCTGTCCCTGCCTACCCGTCAGCAGGGAAGGACCCTTCCCTAGCTGCACATCCCATCTTCAAGAAATTCTTTAAGGGACTGTTACATCTCTATCCCCCTCACAGAGAGCCCACTCTGGCTTGGGATCTCGATGTATGCATAGGCCAGCTTATGCAGCCCCCCTTGAACCCATGTCTTCAGCAGAACTTAAGTTTCTGACTTGGAAGACAGCATTTCTAGTGGCTATCACTTCTGCCAGGAGGATTAGTAAGCTTCAAGCCCGGTCAGTGGAGCCCAACTACATTGCCTCCCATAGGGACAAAATCATTCTTCGGACCAACAGAAAGTTTCTGCCCAAGGTGGTTTCTGACTTTCATCTCAATCAGTCTGTCACACTGCCTGTGTTCTTCACAGACCATTCCAGCTCAGGTGAATGCAGGCTGCGCAGTCTGGATGTAAAAAGAGCTATGAGTTATTACATGGACAGGACTAAGGAACACAGACAGGACTGTTCCCAACTGTTTCTTACCTATGGGGAGGTAGGTAAGGGCAGACCAGACACAAAAAGGACCATAGCCAGATGGATTGTAGCTTGCATTCAGTTTTATTATGCCAAACTAAGGAAGGATCCCCCTTCAGGTTTGAGGGCCCATTCCACTAGGGGTACTGCTGCCTCAGTAGTAGCAGCAGCCAGAGATATCTCCTTGCTGGATATCTGTAAAGCAGCCACCTGGAAAACTGTTCACACATTCACTAAGCACTACTGCCTGGATACCCAGACCAGAAGTGATGCCAGGTTTAGCACAGCAGTGTTGTAGAGCCTATTTCCCAAGTAGGTTCTGTGCCCACCTCCAGGG
This sequence comes from Neoceratodus forsteri, assembly GCA_016271365.2. Taxonomy (NCBI): domain Eukaryota; kingdom Metazoa; phylum Chordata; order Ceratodontiformes; family Ceratodontidae; genus Neoceratodus; species Neoceratodus forsteri. Next base: position 110,415,669 of record JADMNL010000031.1, on the reverse strand, counting down.
CACTGCTTGGTAGTCTGGATTTGTCAGAATACAGCAATACTTCATGTTGTTTTAAGAAGAAAATTACTTACCATAGTAATATTGTTTCTTCTAATTGCATTTTGCTGTATTCTGACCTCCCGCCCTGCCTCCCCTCCAGAACCTGGGGAAAAGAAAGAGGTCTCTTGCATCTTCAGGAAAATGTTCTTCATCCATCAGTGGGTAGGGTGTTTTTTCATGGGCACCTGTGACTTGAGTCTTCTACATGCCCAGTTTACTGTTGTGTTTGCCCCAGTGGTGCTTAGGTCTGGTTAGAAGTTTTTTCTAGAATTTGCTATTAGTAGCTTCATAAGAATCTGGTCAGTTACCAGAATGTACCGAGGATGGTGGTTTGAAAACCGAGCTCGAGTTCAGCGTTCTATGCATTTGCATAGAGTTTAACTCTTTGTTCTCCGCTGCAGCCAAACTGGTCGGTCATACTGCATTTGTCAGAATACAGCAAGACTTCATTAGAAGAAACAATATTACTATGGTAAGTAATTTTTTTCTTCCCCCCCCCTCAGCCTCCCCCCGTTCAGCTTCATTGAGTGTCCCCTGGTGGCCCCTACCTCCCTCAGCTAAAGCACCCCCTCAGGGCTTACTCTGTTCATTCCTTTGAGATATCTGAAGACCTCTATCATATCCCCCCTTGTTCCTTCTCTCCTCCCGTGAGTACAGGTTGAGCTCCTCCAGTCTCTCCTCATAGGGCCTTTCCCCTAGCCCAAGTATCATCCTGGTTGCCCTCCTCTGTACCCTCTTCAGTATAGCAGTGTCCCTCTTTAAGTAGGGACATCAAAACTGCATGCAGTATTCAAGGTGTGGTCTAACCAGGCAATTGTACAGTGGAAGGAGCACCCCCGCCGACTCCAATATATAGTGCTTGCCTCAGTAGCTCACAAGTGGCTGATTCTCTGATCTGGATTTTGAAAGGCTGATGCAGGGCTTGCATCAAGCCCTGTGCAAACGCATTTTTTGGCACAACGGCACCCGATTTTCTATTGTTGGGCACAGTTGCAGCACTTTTCCTCAGATTACTCAGTAGTGCTACTACTCACGATGCTGGTGAACTGGGTTTGGAAGCGAGCCTGGGTCATTGAGGGCCAGCCAAGGGGAAAAGCTTTGAGCATCACAGGGGATGCTGTCCTCCTCCAGGCAGGGTGGTTGTGTGCTCCACTACAACACTGACCCCTGGCTGTCCACAGATGGCAGTGCAGTGGAGCCATAATGGATGAATGGAGTGTCTCCGCAGGTGCCACACCACTCACTGGGCTACCAACCACAACCCGATAAAATCCCTGCTGGGCTTGGGGAACTCGTGGGGCTCCCAACCATGGGGCGCTGCACATGTCAGAGGTAAGTCACAGGGACAGGTGACAGAGCTGGGACAGACAGGGTGGCTGATGAAAGATGAGAAAGTGTGTAAATAAAAAAAAAAGAAAGAAAGCTTGACTGCAATCCAGTTCTGCTGCATTTGAAACAAACCCAGACTGAAACTGTTGAGCAAACATCAAAAACTGTGTTTAACGGGGGATGCTAGAGAGCCAGATATGCAACAGGTCGTAGCCTAAGACAGCTCCAACAGGGTTCTAAATTACTTGAATAATATAAGAATTTCAAGCAATCTGCAACAGAACATTTTACAACAGTCTGAAAGCGCAGACTGCACTGAACAGTTTGACACTTCTCTTAACTATGGGAAGATCAAAAAATGCAAACAGTGGCTAGGGGCAAAAAGGACCACAGCAACAGCAGCAGGCCCTCTCGACTAGCGGGACCAGTGGTTCAAGTGGGATGGGAGAGCCACTGCTGTGGGAAACAGTCCTGACAGCAGTCCGGGATATGGACAAGAAGATTGAGTGGATTTTGGAGGGGATGGGGTCACAAGATGTTAAAATACAGCAAGCGGTATCCACAGCTTTGGAAACAGCAGATCGCTCCATTAAAACACGAGGGGCTTTTGCCAAGCTAATTACCAAAAATGGTCACTTGCACACAAGGTTAGAGACCTCAGAGAATGCCAACAGAGAAATTAATTTAAGAATAGTAGGTCGGGGGAGCTAGCCAGCAGCCAGAGCAGATGTGTTTCAGATCAGCTCTGTTTTTGGGCTCTTCTTTGCTATCTTTAATTTACTATTTTTGCCGATTTAGTGCTTAAACTATATTGATGTGCCTAGAGCAGCTCCGCAGTGAATATGGGACTGAAAAAAGCAGATAAAAGTGTGGCATCCCAATCGAAATCTGTGGAAGAATATATGCTTCCTAAGCTGGGCCTAGCAGCTACACCGCAACCTGTGGCACAGAAGGATCCTTCATTTGAATGGATTTTTACTATCCTACAAAAGATCAAGGAGAAGGTTAGTCAGACAAATACTTCCTTAATGGCGATGGATCAGAGGGTTGCAAAATTAGAGTAAGGTAGAGAACAGAGCGCCAAGGCCATTGAAGAAATTGTTACGCGGCAGGAGCAATATGCTGGGGTACAAGCTCGAGACTCCAAATTCCTTCTCAATAAATTAGAGACTCTTGAAAATTAACTGCCTGCAGCCAGTATTCGAAATGTGGGACTACTGGTCACTATTATGCCTCAAGATTTAAAAACTGAAGTGCTGGCCTTATTTTTGGTTTCTTCAGGACTCTCGGGGGAGGTGGTTCATATTAAGCGTATATTCCGGTTGGCTAATCATAGGAGAGCGCCTGCAGGCGAAGTGCAGTCTTCAACTGTGCTGGTCACTCTGGACTCTACGAAAGAATGCTTGTTGATCCTGGCTGCTACGAGGGATAAGAGAGGCCTACAATACCAGGGGCTGAAGATTTCAATTTTTCCTGATGTGGCTGCACACATGCAAAGAGAAAGGAGCTACTACAGCTGCGTCAGCACTTGGCTAATCACGGTATTTCAGCCAACTTATTTTTTTCCTGCTTGCCTTAGACTTACATATAAGGTCAAGCCCCTATATATTTGCAGAGGCTGAGGCAGTCGTCCGGTTCCTGGACAGTCTTCCACCTCGAGGTGATCTGGCCTCCGATGATGAGCAGTTTAACGGCCCGTGAATTATTTAAATAACTGTGGTCTGTGACATTCCTGTGTTTTGGACAGTGGTTAAAGACTTAAGAGGGGTACACAAAAGATAGGGGCCCAGATATTCAAACTGCGCTCAAAAGTAGCGCAACAGCAGGAGCAAGCACAAACCAGTTGCGCAAATGCGCAACAGGTGCGATATTCAAACATGGAGCAGAGCAAATTGCGCAAGCAACCAACGTCTGAATATCGCACATACTGTGCCATCGCGCAACCAGGAAGGAGAAGCTGAGCCAAAATGTTGGCGCTTATGGCTTAAACCAGGGAAGCTTTCAGCGAGCATCCCAGAGCTGCCATAGCGCAAGCACAGCCCCCAGAGCAATGGAACTGCACATCCAGGGAGGCAGGCTGGGGCCCACCACCAGCCATGCCACACATGGGCACAGGAACACACTGCAGAACCCACACCACACCTGCACACCCCAAGCACAGCATCACTGGGGGTGGGATGGATGATCCACGTGCCCATGGGGACAAGCCAACAAAGCATAGCAGAGCCCTGACACCCCAGCACAACCACTGGCAGGCGGAGAGTGCCACACACAGGGGGTTGACAACCACAGTGCACATCAGCCCCCCGTATGCACAGCACACCCTGCACTGTGACCCCAAGACACCACCCATGTGCAGTGACTGGCACTGCAGGAAACCATGCAGTCCCCCCAGCACACGTCAGCCCCATGCAACACAGAAGCCTACAAGCCAGACACACCCTGTGCACCCAGCAGTGGGTGGCAGCAGATGGCAAGACCAACCGAAAGCCACTGCCATTCTGGAGATACCTCCCCATGCACACACATGCACACACACACACACACATACCCAGGGCCATACCAGCCCAGATGGCATGCACACCACTGCAACTGAGCAACCATAGCCAGCTGCAAATCAGAGACCAACACAGTATTCATATCAAAATATAAATGTATTAGAAAAATGTAATTACAAAATCCACAACAACATAACTGTTTACAAGAGGGGGGAGGAGTACAAGGTAGGGGTGGGCAAGGGGTAGGGATGAAGAACTTGGAGAGGGAAGGCAGAGTGAGAGGGATGGGTGGAGAGAGAAGGGGGATCTGGCCTAGCAGACTGGTCCACTGCTGCCTGGTGCCGTCTTTCTTGGCTGCGCCTCCTCCTTAGCCCATGGCGCTGTATGTCCTGGAGGATGTGCTGGTTCTCCTGGGACACCCGGGTCAGCCGATGCAGTGACTGCTCCATTCTGCGGAGCACAATGAGGCCTAGGAAAAGGGAACACAGTCAATGGCTGTGACTGACCACAACCCTGAACACCACCCAACCTGCAAGCCATATAGCCCAATGTCCCGCACCTGTGATGGCGTACACCCACCCACAGTGAACATGCACATGGCCATCACAAACAGGCGGCACCAGCTTCGCACTCACACCACAAACACTGCCCACGCCAATCACAGTACAAACTAGGCTGGCAAGTGATGTGGCAACGGAAGTCGATGCCAGTTACACAGCTATGTGCCCAGTGCATGCCTGGACCACCAGTGACGCATACACAGACGTTGTGATACTGCACAGTGATGCATGTCACCTGTGTCGTGCCTACATACATGGATACATAGACAGTGTCGGCAGATAAGGGCCTATGTGCCACTCAGTCTGGCCATTTGACCTTGTAAGTTCACTCTGTTTTCCTATAAGTCTGTTGCACCTTACCCCTGACCTCCAGAATTCCTTTATGGCTATCCCGTGCATTCTTAAGTCCCGTGACCAAGTCAGCCCCACCACTTCCTCTGGCAGGGTGTTCCACTTGTCCACCACCCGTTCTGTGAAGAAATTCATTCTCATGTTTCCTCTGAATCGTCCCCCCTCCAACTTCATCCCATGCCCTCTAGTCCTGGAACATCTTTTACGCATAAAAATAGTGTTTTCCTGCACTCTGTTCCCCCCTGTAAGATACTTGTATGTCCCCATCATATCCCCCTCTCCCTCCTCTCCTCCAGGAGTACATGTTCAGTTCCTTCAACCTGTCTTCATAGGACTTGTGATGCAATCCATGCACCATCCGTGTTGACCTCCTCTGAACCCGCTTCTACCCAGTCCATGTCCATACATGAGGTATGGTCTCCAGAACTGTACACTGTACTCCAGGTGGGGCCCCACCAGTGTCTTGTATAGTGGAATTATGACCTCCCCTTTCCTGCATGGTTGTGTTGTGCATGGCTGGTGGTCTTGCCCCCCCCCAGCATGCAATAGCATCCATGAAGTAATGATACTCACACTCCTCCAGCAGCTGGCTCTGCCACTGCTGCTGCTGATGCTGCTGCTGCTGCTGCTGCTGCTGGGGCACAACACCCCCGGCACGGGCCCTGGCCTGCACGTCACCGTCCGCCCTGCGTCCCTCAGATTCCGGCCTGTGGGAGACATATGTTGAGACAAACATCAGTGTGACTCAAAGCAGAGTGCCCCTGCCCCAGTGAGAGTGCCTGCCCACACAGCCATAACCATCCATCGCACAGCTACACACACTGACACAGCCAACCGTGTCCGAGCCCGGCACCTATGCACAGCCACCCAAGCACACACACCCTACAGAGAATATAGGTGCATAGATGGTACACTCACGTGGCCTGGCACTCACGCCCGCTTGGCACGCCACCACAGCAGCGCAAAAGTTCTGGTCTTCCGGGCGGAGGTCACTGTACCAGTGCCGGCACTGCTCAGCAGACCGGCCCCTTCCAGTGACCTCCACCAGGTCAGTGGCCACTTGCTGCCACAGCTGAGTCCTGGCACTGGTGAGGGTGCCTCACCATACAGGCCATCATAGTGTGGCTCAACCAGGGCCACCAGGTTGGCCACTTCAATCTGGCTCCAGGACACTGCCCTCCTCCAGCCAGTGGCACCAAATTTACAGCAGGCAATATGGCTTCCCGCTGCTCGTGAACCCCCACGCGGAGTTGTTAATAGACCACCACATAGGCTCCAATCGCACTGTTCAACAGCGCCACACTTTCACATGGCACTGTCACCAGACAGCCAATAGGGACGCACATGGCATGCCAACAGCGCCAGGGTCAGAGGGCATACACAAGGTCACGTAATGACGCAAGGCTACGACAGTGCCGGTCGACGAGCAGGCATCCCGCGCAATCGCCAAGCTGCACACCAGTGCCACAGTGGACTATCGCGCAGTAGTGCCACAGCGCCATATAGTGCCCAGTGCTGTAGCGCCACTGGCACAATGGTGGCCATGGCCTGAATCGCCTATCGCTACCAGCAGGTCTGCAGCATGATAGACGATGCGTAAGCTGTCTGGGCATGCGCAATGGTGTAGCACGCAGCCACAAACCTACGCCATTGGCTCAGCCGACCTTCCAGATGGCGCAGCAAATCACTCGATATTCAGCCGACATATGCAAATCATTCGATCAGCCATTCATAGGTGCAGTGGTGCGATTAGCATGTCATTATAGTTTCGCCACACCTCATTTGCATGTGTTGCGCTATAAAAATGCGACAGTGGGTTGTGCTGGCCAGATTTGGTTACTGCAGGTGAGAGGTGAGTTACATGCTGTGTGATGCTCAGGACAATGCTCATGGGTGGAGGATGATAAAGGCTGAGGGGGCTGAGCATGAAAAGGGCACTTAGAAAGGGACAAAGGGCACCCTTTCTATCAGTATCTGCCATGGAGAGGAACGGGGCTTCCGCCTCCGGCCGGGCAGCTATGCTCATGGGGAAATGCTGTCGACTGCACAGTGACAGGTGTCCACTTCCACCCATACAGATCACCATGACTGACCAGAGCCAAGCTGAGGGTGTGGACGGCGGGCGAGGAGGAGGCCGAACTTCACGCGGCAGAGACGGAGGCCCTCTTCCAGGCCTACCTGGAGGATGAGCCACTATTGAGTGGACGGAGGGGCACCCCTCAGGAACGTGCAGCTGCATGGGAGGGGGTAGCTCGGGCCATCAACCTGCAAGGAAGCCACCAATGCTCCGTGCAGGAATGCAAGAAGAAGATGGGGACTGACCGCAGGAGGCTGAAGGAGACGGTGGCAGCCTTCAGGGCGGCACGTGCTGGCACTGGTGGGGGCCCACCAGTGGTGTTGCAGCTGACCCCTACAGAGGAGACACTGGTCACGGCCATGCAGCCGAGTGCCATTGCAGGCGCATCAGGCGGAGATTCCAGACAGGTGGAAGCCCATCACTGCACGGTATGACATGGTGGTGTTGTTGGGGGGGGGGCTGTTGTTCACATGCACTCACATGTACTCTCTTTCTGTTACAGATCCTGTTCATCTTCAGGAGACGGTGGTGGTGGTGGGTCCAGACAGTGATGCAGACCTGCTGGACCTGGAGGAGGGACCATCCACCTCCGCCACCAGCCTGCAGGCACTGCAGCAGCATGCACGCTGGGCCAACAACTCCGGTGTCAGTGATACGGGTGCAGGGGGTGCACAGCCTGTGTCTCAGCAGTCTGGCATGCAGGTATGCCAGCATGCTGTGCCAATGGCAGTGGCACGCACTGCACCATTGATGATAGCAGGCCTGCAATGGGCAGTGATAGGTGTGTGTCCCATGACGGACACATGGCAGGCCAGCACATGCCCCTGGGCCTTCCTGGTTCACACCTGTGTACCAGCATGCTGGCACAGTCCCAGGCTGTGCCTGTCAGCACCGTGGGGCAGCACCGGTGGCTGTGCAGGTGTCTGGCACTGTTGTCAGCACGGAGGTGGAACAGGTGGACCTGGGGTCAGCAGTTGGAGGGCAGCAGCAGCAGTCGCACACCAGGTCTGGGGTACAGTGTCAAGCAGTGGCACATGTCCTCGCCCCTTTATCCGCCATACCTGGTCCTGGCTGGTAACAGCTTCACCCTCAAGGGGTGTTGTGCACCAGGACCGCCCACACCCTGGGGGTCACGACAAGCCATTGGGGCACAGTACCTATTGGACGCGCACACCCGCCTGCTGCAGGACTTGGTACAGCTGCAGGGGCGGGTTGCAAGGTCCGTGGAGGCACTGTCTGTGTCCGTGGAGCGGCATAGCAGGAGTGTGCTCGGGACCGAGCCGAGCTGGTCCTTGCGAGCGGATGTGACCGCTGCCATTGACAGGCTGACCCGGCAGTGGTCTCTGTCGCGGACGCATTGGCCACACTGTCAGGTGCCTCTGTACCACACACCCCACACAGTGCGCTCTCCACTCCCCGTTCCCGGCGTCGTGCGACACCAGGCCTGTCGACGCTGGATTCTGCTGTGGGCATCTCGAGCACCCCTGGTGCTAGTTTGTTTGGCAGGATGCAGACCCCTGTGCAGGCAAGGTCGTGTTCGCGCAGTGGGACCCCTGGTGGTGCACCAGCGCCACCCGATGTGGCCCCTGCTCAGCCTGCCAGTGCTGCTGGGCCACGGCGGGGCCGCCCATGCATCCGTGGTGGCCGTGGGACAGTGCTACCTGACTGAGCTGTCTTCCAGTGCAGGTCCTGTCTGGTGCTGCCCTGTGTGCAATGTGTGTCATGGTGGGCAGTGCACTGCTGGGTGCTCTGCTCACCACGCTGACACATGGACCACCTGCACACTCCCAACTGCTGTCCACAGGTGCGTGTGCATGATGATGCCTGCATTGCACTGTACACCAAGGTGCAAGGGTGCCCAGGTCCTGACACACGTCGTGGACAGTCCAGGTGGTGGGGGTGGTCGGTGGTGCTGTGTGTTGGCAATGTCGTTTCCGCAGTGCTGTGCTGCTGCCCATGTATGCTGCCTGGTGTGTGTGTGTGTCCATATGAGTGCTCACCCCTCTCTGATGGTGTGTTGGTATGCCTGGAACCTTCCACTCCCCTGACCTTCATGCACGGTGTGTTCCCCTGTGTGCCTGTGGTTTGCGCATGGACAGTGTTGCCTGCACATGTCCCCTTGACTTACCTGTGTTGGGCGTGGTGCTCTTCTGCAATGGTGTCCCAGTGCAGCTGGGCCTGCGGTCAGTCGGGGTCCCTCCGTCCCTAGGGAGCTGCTCATCACCAACACCACCAGCGCCACTGGCGTCCCCATCGCTGTCCCCCTCTTGGACCTGTACGGCTATCCCATGGTCTTTGGCCATGTTGTGCAGGATGCAACAGGTCAGGAATATCCCACAGGCCTTTTGGGGGCTGTACCGTAGGGCTCCGCCGGAGGTGTCCAGGCATCGGAAGCGTGCCTTGAACATCCCAAACACCCGCTCTATGATGTTACGTGTTGCGGCATGTGCCTCATTGAAGCATAGCTGCGCTGGGGTCGTGGGGCGCCGGTAGGGTGTGAGCAGCCAGGGATGGAGTGGGTATCCGCAGTCACCTGTGTGGAGATATGGAGATCAGTGTCATGTCAGGTCCATATTGCCCACATCCTTGTGTGCCACTACCATGGCACCTGTGTCATTCCACCCTTGCCCAGAGTTTGCATTCCATACATGTGTACTCACCCACTAGATGACCTGTGGGGATGTCCCCACTCTCGAATCGATGGCACAGTGCAGACTGGTGCCATATGAAGGCATCATGTGCTCCGCCAGGTGTGTGGCACAGACATTGATATGCGCCGGTGGCATCACACACCACCTGGCAGTTGACACTGAAAACCCTTTCAGTTCCGACATGCCCTGGCCGTCGGGGCCAGGTGGCGTGCGAATGGCCACATGGGTGCAGTCTATGGCCCCTAGCACGCCAGTCATACGTGCTACCCTGTGGAACTCCTGCATGTTTGTTGTATGCTCTGCCGTGGTGCTGGGGAAATGGATGTACTCCGCAGCATGAGGCAGCAGTGCGCTGAGGAATTGGGTGAGGATGCATGACGTGGCCGACTGTGTAATGCCTGTGGTGTCCCCTGTTGGCCTCTGGAAGGTGCCCGTGGCGAGCAGGCACATGCAGGCTGTCACCTTGGTCTCCACAGACAGAGCGTGACTCCGTCGTGAGGGTGCCTGCATCACATCACTGCACAGCTCGCAGAGCCGTCTCAGTATTGCCCTGTTCAGGCGGTACCGGCCCACAATCTCGACGTCTGTGTACAGCTCGAAGCTGATGCGGGCACGATACCGACTGTCGGGGGCATACCGCCGACACAGGCCCCTCCGTGGCCACGTCCCCCTGCAGCATGGTGTCTCACCCCCCTCATTACAGCGTCCATGTGGAAGCTGGCACTGTCCATCTCCCTGGCTTCTGCCCCCCCCCGGCTGCTGTTCCTGTGTTACCCCCGCTGCCCCCACTGCTGCTTCCACTGCACGGGCACCCCCACTGGCCTCTCTGTCCTCCTGGACCCACTGTCCCTCTCTGCCTTCCAGCTCCTGTCTCTCTCTCTCTGTCTGTCTCTCCCCCCAGTTTGCAGCCTGCTAGGGTTCTTGCGCCGCTTCCTTGAGCCTTTTATTTTGGCTCAATTCCGCTACTCAACTTCCGGCTGAGCCATACTTGCGCATTGCTCAAGTGTTCGAATATCGCTTGCGCACTTTTATGCATGGACCGCTCGGAAGTCGCGCATGCCTTCATTTCCATTGCGCTGTTGCTCAGCATGTTTTTGGTGGCACAACTGGCCCCTTCTGAATATCGCAGAATGGCGCATTTTTGGAGTTGCGCATGCGCAACCCTTTTGAATATCTGGGCCAGGGTGTCCTCTTAATATTGAGCCTTGTTTCAAATACCACTGGCTAATTTAAATTTGTTGATGCATTCTAGTGTGAGGAGGTAAATGGTAAACATATACCCATTGAGCTGGACTCTCCCTATTCTATATTACATTATAGCCTCCTCTTGCTATATGCCTTTATTTCATGGTTCAAGTGAAGTATATCAACACTTCTTGTAACAGAGTTCTCTTTACATGGTTGAGTTATATAGAGTGCTTTATAACTTCATTTTTGGCGACCCCGGTAGTTTGATTATGGGGAGTTTCACAGCAGACCTTTTTGTAAAACATGTAAGCTATTATATATTACTTTAACAATGATATTTGTTGTTTGGGGGATTTTCCCAACCATTTCCCCAGCTCCTTCAAGGTGGGCATTATTCCCATAATTATTGTTTTTGAATGTGAATACCTACCTGTGAGCTAATTTCTCCGTGGGAGTAATACTCTTGTGAAGTTCTCAATTATGTGTTATTTGATATCTTAGTATCATTCTTGTTATGAGAATGTTCATTTCTCTGGCTTGTACTGAAATTGAAAATTTTAATAAAAAAAAAAAAAACAGTAGATCTCCCTGAGTCTGTGGAAGGCAAAGACCTCTTGGCTTACTTAAGAAAGTGGATTATGGAGTCTATCCAAGCAGAGCTTCATTTCTACCCTGATCTGTTCAAAAAAGCATATTGTGTCAATTTCACACAAGCACAAGGTAACAGGGACCTAGCTCGTACGGTGCTGCTGGTAACTCAAAGAGCTGAAGTACGGGACCAGTTTTTGGGATGGGCAAGAGCCAATTTCCCAGTCCACCTTGAGGAACATGAAATAAAAATTTTCCCAGGCTGGTTGTATGCAACAAGAACAAGGAGAAAGCAGTTTGACCCCTTATGTCAACAATTTAGGGGATTAGGGTTGCTCACTTTCTTGCTCCTGCTAGACTCAGGATTACATATAGGGGTCAGACTTTCCAGTTTTCTTACCAAGCAAAGGCTCGTAAACTGGTGGATAAAATCTCGGAGGAGTTCTGCAACAGAGACGGATTAACCCAAGCACGAGAGGAAGGCTCGGAAACAGCGACTGAAGGGCCTAAGAAGATATGAACATTATTAACATTATTTCGGTTGAAGGAGAGGATTAGAAGCGGCTTTTCTAAAAAAAAAAATCTGTTTTAATAATGTTTAGTATAGTAAGTCCTGGCTGCGGCATACCCCCTACCTCATTTTGAAAGGAAATGCTGAATTATATATCTTTCCAGGTGGTGTGAAAGGGTTAAAGGCAGCGTGGAATGGATCTGTTTAAAATGGCGCCGACCACGTAGCGCGGTGCTTCTTTTGCCACCTTTACTTCTCAAATATGTAACCTTGGTTAATAGCACGGTCACCTCTGCTTTAGTGGTTTCCTACTGAAGAAGCACAAAGGGCAAGAATAAACCCTGCGTGTGAGTTGCCTTACACAGGTACCGTTTTCACTTGCTGCCATCTACCTTTACGATTAAAAGTAATTCTCAGTTTATAGTGGTAAACGCCCAGTAGTACTGTCACGCAGTTAAAATACAATTGTTGCACGTTGCTTGAAAGTCATCTTAAATCAAAATCAGAGCTGAGGAGTTTAAGGAGGCAAAGTCAAATTACTATGGTGTATGTGGGAATAATGGCTGACTCAAGCCAGGTTTAGCTTAACAAATACCTTCTACCTTGCAGATGTTACTCCCACAGGTCTTGGCATGATTAGCAATCTGACATAGTGAGCATTTCTATGGAAATGCAATGTGAAGACATTTAATGTACCCCAGTAGATGTACCCCAGTTTACTGGACTTTTATTTTATTGTTTGCTAGCAAGAGGGGCAAACTGTTGTTTTTGCAATTGTCACAGTCTTTATTTCTAATGTCTGTAAACGGTTTTGATACCAAGCTGCATAATTAATTTTAAAATGAATAAAATAAAGTTAAAAACAAAATATGTAAGCAGTTACTGTTATATATTTTTTTCCTGATTACTTAATTTTGAAGGATATTCATTTTTTAAGCGGGATTTTCCCTTTTTTTTGGGGGGGGTTCTCTTTTATCTCCTTTAGACACCTGGAACTCTCTCAGGCCACGACACATCCTCAACTACTACTGCCTCCTGTGGCCCCCACCAGCCTCAAAGTCATTACGGTGCACCTGCGGAGCCCCCTGGGTTAAGCCCCGGAAGGAGATCGAAGGGTGGTGGTGGAGGTCCAGCATTGGGTGAGTGGACGGTGAACATGCGGGCCATCGCCTATCCTGGGCCAAAGGGGTTTTTCCCCCTGTAGTAGTCCTCTGCTTCCCGTCCTCCCTTCCCCTGTGTGGGCACCCCTGACACCATGGCACATGGCAACTCTGCCGGCATCAGCTGCGCTGCTACATGAAGTCCAGGTTTCTGCAGTGCCTCCGATCACCACCAGGGGCTGCTGGAACTCCCGACTCTCCCCCCGGGAGAAGAGAGCAGCCCAGCGGGCATTTAATCTACTCCCGACGCCCAAGCTCGCTCCCGAACTCGGGTTGCTGGTATGGTGCAAGGTGCGGCATCCATTGCCTCAACCCTCAGCGCCACCGGGCCGGCAGGATTTTTTTTTTTCACTTCATTTTATTAGAGTTCAACCACTGAACAAGCTAATTTGAATTGGTTAGGATAAGACAGAGCAGAGTGTTCAGCTGTTGAGATATATATATATACCACTCGGGTATTAATGCACTTAGCCTTTTGGCCTGTGTCAACACACAAGGAGTATATATATCTCAGGATGACTCTACATCCTTATGTGCCTTATACCTTTCATATAACTACACTGCGAAAGGTTAGTGTAAGTAAGCAATAATACACAACAGAGTGGGTGGTATTGGACTATACCGGACCATCCAGGGGTGATGTGAGGCCTTGACGCCGTAGGCTGAGGGCCTTATAGCCCCTGATGAACTCAGTATAGCCCAATACTGCCTATCCTTGAGGGTATTACGCTTTAGAAAATTGGCCACTGTATTATATATGCTTGAAAAAAAAACGTTTGTTTATATGTTCAAATTCTTAGTTTATTTTTTAATAAAATAGTTCTTCCACTTGCTTTAGAATGCTGTTTTTTTTTTGCATGCTGAAAGTGCATAGAAGGAGTTCTAGTGTGGTGGCAGAAAAACAAAACAAATTAAGCCTCTGTAAAACAGGTACTTGTCTTCAATGCACCTTTGACTTTGCTGTGCAGTGTCAACCTGTGTTAGTTTGCAGGGGTACTTTTTCGAGAGCTCAGCAATTGGGACAATCATAATGAGGAGCGAAAATTTTCAGCACCGAGTTTAACGTGGAACAGTTTCCTTTGTTTCAGATTATTGAGTGCGTTATTGAGTTTTGTTTTTGCCAGTGTGTAAACCAAAAAAAAATACAGTACTGAGTTTAAATTAGAACAGTTTCCTTTGTTTTGTATTTGGCATGATTGCGGTACTATTAGTGGAGCAAGAGCGCTTGTGGATCTCGTGGATGCAGCCAGCCAGAGAGCAGGTGCTACAGTTTCATTCTTAGTGCAGGTTTGGGGATTTAAGCAGACTTTCAGCACTCAGCATGTATAATCGTTGTTTGTTGGCTGGCCTGGTGGTGCTGAGGGTTGAGGCACTGGACGCCACACCTTGCGCCACGCTGGCGACCCGGGTTCAGGAACGAGCCTGGATCATGGGGGGTCGGCAGGGGAGGGGAAGGATTGAGCATCCCGAGGACAGCCTTCTTTTCTCGGGGATCCAGGGACTATGCCCGGCACAGTGGTGATCTCTGTGGAGACCGGCAGGTGCCGTAACGCCCAGGCCAGTAGGGTTGCAGAGCCACGGCAAGACATTCCCTGTCATCATTGCATGTCGGGACTCTGCTAGGGGAAGGGGGGAAGGCATAACCAACAAGGGAAAAATCCTCCGCTCCCGGAGATAGGCGAAGGCACCACCCTACAGCCACACTCCACTGTCCGAACTCATCCATCCCCTGGGCCGAGCCCAGCCCGGCCTGAAATTACAGATAGAGTGCCCTGGGAGGATAGGGCGGCCCCACCTCAGGAGGGCTCAGAACCGAGGGGATAGCTGGGCTGGTGCCAGGTCGCTGGTGAGTTTCAGGCCTGGAGGTAGAGCTGGAGGTGAGTGGATGCCCGAGAGAGAGTTCTCCAGGGCTCAAGTGGAGCCAGAAAAAGAGTTTGAAAAAAAATAAATAAATTGTTTGTTTGTTTATTCGCAGTTCTGAAAAACAAAAGCAAGTTTTACCTTTAAATGATGCAGCATGATGTGAAGGGTGCTGCAGACTGGGGAGTGTTGTCTGGAGTGGAGCAGGCAGCAGAGTCCGGGAGGATTAGATGGTCATCGCAGAGTGGCTGGCTGATTTTTTTTTTTAATAAAAAATGGAGGAATAAGGATGAGAGATGAGTGAGCAAGGAGGAGTTTTACAATGGTGGCAGCAGCTTCAGGGTGCTGGGAGCAGAAAAAGAATTTCAGGGTGTATTAAAGTGCGGGTACTTTTTGCGTTTCTGTGAGCATACATAGGTGTATAGTTTTGAGGGGGGGTAGTTAGCAGGGCTATTATTCCAGTTGTTAAGCGATCGTAATAATTGGGATGACCAGCAGTGGCACACTTTCTTAACTCTGGCTCCCCGGATGGGACATGTTTCCATCTCTGCATGGTAGCCTGTGATAATGGCGACTGCGACTGAGCACTTTCAAAAAGGGTAACTCAGTCACCGTGCCTGTGCACAGGTGCAGGCAGAGGAGGGAGCAACTGGATGGGGGTCGGAGAATATAGTGACAGGATGTCACCGTATGTACACACGCAGGGGTAGGGACCACGCTATGCAACAGGCAGAAGGGGAGGGAGGGTTTGTGGGGTATAGCACGGTGGTGGGCTGCCGAGCTGGCCATGTGGTGTGGTGGGTTGGTGGCAGGCTAGGGTTGGGAAGGTGCCAGGTTTTATTCTGCGTGTGTTCTTTTTTTTTTTGAGCCAGTCCAGGATTTTATTTTTGTTTTGTTTTTTGCATCCCCACTCCCCTGACAATAACCCCCCTGGAGTTGAGAATCTTTTAGTGGGGGATGCAGGGGGCACAGCCCCCGCATAAATAAAAAAGGCGTAAGTCTCCAACGCCCTTTTGCTGTGCACCGGTAGTGTACATCATCAAAACTGATTTTTGGTGATGTGTACACACCCTAACGGTCATAGCCTTTCTGTGATTACCGTTATCACATGGAACCTTTTGCACCACATACTACATCGGCCATTTTGTGGGACGGGCAGGGGGGCTGCCGCAACATAATGTGTCTCTTCACATTATTCTGTTGTGGTTGAAAACTTATATGTTGTTTTTAGAACATGTGTTTTCATGTTGGTGATGGTTTGGGTGTATATATATGTGTGTGTGTGTGTGTGTGTGTGTGTAACTGCGGCCTAATGTTTTGCTTGAAGAATCTCCGTTAGCGATTAAAAAAAAAAATGGCGGTCTGACATTTCAAAATTGGCAGTGCCATTAATACTGGTTATGAGGTTGGTTTAGTCTGGCACTTTTAATACCCGGGCTCTGTTGTCTGATAGACGTCCACCTTGGCAAGGCTATCAGACAATCAGAGCTCAGAGATTTTTTGGTCCATTTTCTAATACTGGTTATGGGGTCAGTTTAGTCTGGCATTTTTAATACCCAGGCTCTGTTGTCTGACAGATGCCCACCTTGGCAAGGCTATCAGCCAATCACAGCTCAGAGATTTCTTGGCCCATTTTCTAAAACAAGTTAGTAACATTCAGGCAGACTTGATGGGTTCATGAGCTACAGTATGTTCAGTTTAAAAACAATGCTGTAACCTACCTTTAACCATCTCACCATGTAACTGCTTTAAAGTACCAACCTGAATATTAACCTGTCTGTGTGATTACTCTGCCGCCTTTGTATCTGTCCGGATAATTATAATTTTGTAACTATCAAACTGATGCATTTTTCCTGTCCTCCTTGGGTTGGGGCTGAAAAGGGACCTAGCTTTCAATCCACCTGACTAGGTTTTCAATAAATAAAAAAGAAAATGAATAAAATATATTTTCTGTTCTTAACCAGCAGTGTACGTAGGCTATGTCCAACCTGAAATACACACAGGCAGGCTATTTACAGGGACAGATCAGGTTGCATCACTCATCACTGCTGGAGCGAGCATATCTGTTTGGGTGAGGATCAGTCTGGTTTTCAAGATATGTACACTTTTAAACTATGATGTGGTCTATTTATGCCACACTATCGTTGGTTCGGATTGATAAACACTTCTTTTTTTTAAATTTGAGTGTTTAGTGTACTGAGCAGTGCCAGCGCAGGCTGGTATTTTCTGGCCTTTGGTGCTGTTTCTTCAGTCAACATTTCTACTTCTCGGTCCAGATTGCCAGTAGCTCCAGTTTTGTTGCAACAAGTGCCAGCGTGTTGGCCCAGTTCTGTTTGCATAGCAGGACCAAGATTGGATATTTTCGCTCGGGATGCTTGAAATCAGCAGATTCCATTCTGATGCATGTCTGGTGGATTTTAAGAATTGAGTTCAGCATAATTCTGATTTTGTTCAGACTTTGGAAAATGGAATTGGACTCAAAATTGGAAAATCTGTTTCGGCATCTGAACCATTTCCAACACTCCCTACCTGACTCCAACATTGACAAAAGACCCAGCACGCAGGCAGGGACTCACATGTTTACCGTCGTACCCACCAGCACAATAAAATCAATAACTTCTCTCCCCCACCTTTAGTAGCACCCTAGAAGTATTATTTTGTTACTCCAGTCTACCCCCCAAAGATTCATATGGCAGCTCATATTTAACAGGTCACAGTGTGCTCCTAAAAGTCCTCTAAGTGACTGCCTGTCCAATCTGGATTGTCACTCGTTACCTGCCCTTGATGCAGTGCAGCCCCCCACCCACATAGCAGCAGCCATGATGCTAGGTAGGACTAGTAGGTAGTGGTACCTGTATCCAGGTAGGTAGGTAGGCAGGTAGGTCCATTATTGCTTCCTGTTCCAGTCGGGTGCGGTGACCAGCACAAACAAACTCCTGCCTCCTCGGCCGGTTGCCATACACTGAATGAATGCAAGAATACACATTGCTCCACCAGACTGCAACTGACAAGATATATGGAAACACACCACAATAATAATGGGGATAGAGGAACTATCAGTGGGATCTCTTGCAGCAGTGTTCTGTGAGTCTGCCCATCCAGGTGTGGTGCTGCAGGATTGGAAAGTGGTAAGGTTGGCACCTTACTTCAAGAAGTGGGCAGGGTCAGAAACCTCAGGGAGTCAGTCTGATATCAGTGTTGGACAAGGTCCTGAAAGCCATTAGCAAGGATAGACTAATGGAGCACTTGAGGGGGTAGACCAGATGGACCTCGAGCCCTTCTGACCTAAAATCATTTTGTCACTATGTATTCCAAAACATTGTAAATTTCATGCCTTTTTGTTCAGTATTACTAAGGATTATCTACATGAAATATGCATCTCTGCCCTTTACACGTCACTTATAGCTGAGGCGTGGTCAGGACCTGGATTCATGATTTCCTGCTTGTGACATCATAATCAGTTGCCATTGAAACCACTGTGCTGGACTTTGGTTCTGCCTCCCAATGAGGAAGAGAACAAGTTCAGGTCTCTCCCTTTGGTTTAATATCTAGTGTGATTTCACCCAAAAACCCAATCTGAACTCTGACAGCAATGAACCACGGGGGAAAAGACAGTATGCCACTGAAATTGAAGCCAAAAGATTCAGTCTTGGATTATGTGCAATGGGTAAAGGCAGCCAAGACACCAGGCACCAGGGCCAAGAGCCGGAGCAGCTTGGCCTCAATTGCTTCAGCACAAAACAGCGAGGGTAGCAGGAAAGAAAGTGAGGAAACCTTCACCATCGCCTCTAAAAGACTTTTCAACATGCTGGGGAAATTCATCGTAGCAATGGAGTGGCTTGAAAAAGCAACTGGGGAAAACACACGGGGACTCTCAAAGCTTGAGCAGCATACTACAGATCTTGAGAAGGGGCTGACGGATGCTGTGGAAGCCATAGACCATCACAACTTCCTCTTACATTACCTTCACAGACGAGATAAAGAAATCACAGAGAAGCTGGATGAAATAGAATTATAGTCCTGCTGACAACCTGCACATATATGGGCTCCCTGAAGGCACAGAATCAAGACAGATGGAGGAATTTTCTGACTCAGTATTTACAAATGAAGAGGGGGAGGTACCTAAAACAAACAGTAGAAACACTCTGGATACAGAAGTTGATACCAGCCCATTTACAGAAGAAAGGGTTATGAAAGAACTCTTAACACTGAAGGTGGACAAAGCAATGGGGCCTGATGGGATTCATCCCAGAATTCTAAAAGAACTAAGGGTAGAACTAGTGACACCACAGACTACCCTCTATAACAAATCATGGGAGGATGGGGTGGTACCCGAGGACTGGAGGAGGGCAGATGTGATTCCCCTTCGCAAAAGTGGGAGCAAGGCAGAAGCAGGAAACTACAGACCTGTTAGTTTAACCTCAGTGGTAGGGAAAATGATGGAATCACTTCTGAAGGAAAGAATTGTCAAGTATCTAGAGGCCAGAGGGGCACAGGAACCAAGACAGCATGGATTCACAGTGGGAAGGTCATGCCAGACGAATCTGATCGATTTCTTTGACTGGGTGACCAAAGCAGTAGATCAGGGAGGGGCTGTGGACATGGCCTACCTAGACTTTAGCAAGGCATTTGACACAGTCCCACACAAAGATTAATATACAAGTTAGCCAGCCTGGGTGGGTCCCAAGATGACAGCCTGGGTAAAGAATTGACTGGAGAATAGGACACCAGAGTAATAGTAAATGAAGTCCACTCTGAAGAAAGGGGTTACTAGTGAGTACCGCAGGGTTCAGTATTAGGACCGGTCCCTTCAGTGTCTTTATAAGCTGTACATTGCAGAGGGACTGAAGGAAAAGTATGTCTCTTTGCAGATGACACAAAGATCTTCAACAGAGTTGATGCACAGGCGGGGTGGAAAGGATGAGAAGGGACTTGGCAAGGTTAGAGGAATGGTCAAATGTATGGCAGCTTAGATTCAATGCTAAGAAGTGCAAGGTAATGCACCTGGGAAACAGAAACCCTGGGGAAGAGTACACAATGGGGGGTGAGATACTAACAACAACAAAAATGGAAAGGGACCTGGGGGTAGTCATATCAGATGACCTAAAGGTGGGCAAGCAATGTGAGAGGGCAGCAAGGAGGGTTGGGGATACTGGGATGCATAGGAGAGGCATCACCAGTAGAAAACAGGAAGTTATTATCCCTCTGTACAGACAGCTGGTCAGACTCCATCTGAGTATTATGGCAGTTCTGAGACCCATCTCTGCAAAGACATAGACAGGATGGAAGCTGTCCAGAGGAGGGCAACTAAAATGGTGCAGGGTCTGCACCAGAAGACATATGAAGAGAGACTAAAGGAGCTTAATATGTATAGCCTCGAGGAAAGGAGGGAGGGGGGGACATGATAGAAACTTTCAAGTACCTCAAGGGAATCAACAAAGTCCAAGAGGGTAGCATCTTTCAAAAAGAGTGTGCAAGAACAAGGGGGCACAATTTGAAGATGGGGGCAGCCGAGGTAATTTAAGGAAGCATTTTTTCACAGAGAGGGTTGTGGATGCATGGAACGGCCTTCTGGAGGAGGTTGTGGAGTCAAAAACAGTGGTGGAATTCAAGCATGCATGGGACAGTCGTAAGGCCATTCTAGGGGGTTGGGGTAGGAAGAAGTAGGCTGCTGGTTAACTAACTAGGATCTGCAGCTTATCCAGTAGGTATGGAAATGGGCAGACTGGATGGGCCAAGCGGTCCTTATCTGCCGTCAAATTCTATGTTTCTACATTTCTATGTTATTTCTGAAAGAGCTATTTTAACCTCCCAGCCCAGGAAAGGCTCAGCAAAAACCCAGGGGAAGAGTATACAATGGGAGGGGTGAGTTAATAACAACAACAAAAATCGAAAGAGACCTAGGAGTAATTATATCAGATGACCTAAAGGTGGGCAAACAATGTGAGAAGGCAGTAAGGAGGGCTGGGGGGATACTGGGATGCATAGGGAGAGGCATCAACAGTAGAAAACAGGAAGTTGTTGTCCCTCTGTACAGACAGTTGGTGAGACCCCATCTGGAGTACTCCGTGCAATTCTGGAGACCCCATCTCCACAAAGACATCGACAGAGTGGAGGCTGTTCTGAGGAGGGCAACCAAAATGGTGCAGGGTCTGCACCAGAAGACATACGAGGAGAGACTAAAGCAGCTTAATATGTATACCCTTGAGGAAAGGAGGGAGAGGGGGGACATGATAGAAATTTTCAAGAATCTGAAGGGAATTAAAGTACAAGAGGGTAGTATCTTTCAGAAGAAGAGATGTGCAAGAACAAGGGGGCACAATTTGAAGATAGAGGGAGGACGGCTCAGAGGTAATGTTGGAAAGTATTTTTTCACAGAGAGAGTTGTGGATGCATGGAACAGCCTTCCTGAGGAGATTGTGGAGTCAGGAACAGTGGAAGAATTCATGGGACAGGCATAAGACAATTCTAGTAGGGGGTAGGAAGAAGTAAGCTGTTGATTAACTAGAATCTGCAGCTTATCCATCAGGTAGGGAAATGGGCAGACTAGGTGGGCCAAGCAGTCCTTATCTGCCGTCAAATTCTATGTTTCTGTAGTTTGGGCCTACAGAGTCCTTGCACGAAAGCCCAAGGACCTAATTGCAAGGCCAAGATCTGTTGTGCTCAGGTGCATGGACTATCTCATTCGCACCAGAATTAAAATACTGAATCAGGCATGGAATAAAAAAGAATTGGTCTTTGGAGACCGAAGACTTTACTTCAACCATGATTACACTGGGGCAGTCCGAGGTCCACGGCCACAAGGAAAGTAGTGAGGCCTCCTGAGCATCATCAAATTGAAGTACACATCAGACTGACAGCGGGAAGGGCCATGGGAGCTAACTGTGCTGCTGAAATCTGGACTCAGAAGGCTGGCTCTGCCTCTAGCTGAGTAGCACAGATTTAGAAAGTGAGGACTGCTGGAGGGACTGGAGTACATTCAGATCCCTATACTCAACCACTTCATCCTTCTCACACCAGGTTTCCCCACAATATAGTATTTCAAGGAGAGCAGTGAAGTTTCAATTGGTGGGCCCACGGAATAGGGAGGTTGTGGTGTTGTTGAGGGGATAATAATTTAATAGTAACTGAAGAGGGATGGGGGAACCTGCTGGACCTGGGGCATCTCCTCAACAGGTGAACCTGGGGGGGATGGGGGGTTGATTATAAAATATTTCCTTTAGGATGGATAAGTTGCTAATTATGAGCTGCTAAATGGGAAAGGAGAAGAAGGGTGACTCAGTGAGTGCATGTCAAGCGCAAAGTTTCCCCTGCAGGAAACTCATCCTGCCAGTCAGATGGCAGCTTGTGGACTGGCAGGGTGTACCAGAGACCTCTTGAAATAGAGTTTTTTCAAAATGTTCAAAATGGTTTACTGTTTTTGCTTTTGTTGTGTTCGACACTGTTAGAAACATTGGGAAAGGTGGTCTGTGACAACGATAGTATAAGGGGCACCAGGGCATTCTGCTGGTTAATCTAACAGAGGTTGGGGAAAGGAAAGTTGGTCAAATTATCGTGGAGGTGGGGAAAATTGTGAGCTATAACATCGGGGTCTCAGCAGCCCTGTCAAGGGAGCAAACATTCTGAACAAACTTAAGGACTTACACATGGAAGTGGCATTCCTACAGGAAACCCACTTAACACAGTAAATTTTGGTTGGAAAAGTCTTTCATGTCACATACAAGCAACACATGCATAGGAGGGAGTGGTCATATTATTGCATAGGAATTCAGTTAGTCAATCAGTATTTAACCAGGTGAAACATCATTGAGAAGAACTCATTTACAAGATGAGCCTGGACAGTCACATATATGAACACAAGGCAGAAACATATACAGTTGCCCCTTCGAAGTGCAGCACAGCACATTCCATCCAGGGGGGAGGTACATCCTACTGAAAGGGAAATTTAGCCATACCCTCTACCCTCCTCAATAGCTACGCCCCAAACAATGACAAAGGAAGTGAGGATTTCTTGGGGGACAGTATTGGGAGCCACACCTAGTACAGATTGCTTTTTATAGTGTTGGTGGGGGCTTTAACATAGTCCTGGTCCCGCAACTGGACAGATCTCAGCTCAGAACTGAGCCAAAAGGCCACACCATGACATGTCTAAGGGGGTGGCAAGGGAATTGGGCCTGGTGGTGGTCTGGAGGTTCCTAAATCCGAAAGTTGGAGATTACAGCTGCTGGTCTGCTCCCCACTGGGCCTATTCTAGGATTGACTTCTTCCTTGGAGTGGCTACCCTCAGAGGACTATAGTTGAATCCATCCTATACCATTTTCTGACCATGCTGCAGTGGTGATGGGACTGGCAGCGTACCCTAAGGCTAGGAACGTAACGTCTCTCTCCTCAGCAATGCTGAGAACAAGGAAATGGTGGTCAAATGCCTCACTGACTCCACAGTGGATAACTCCTTACGGGACACCCCCACTGCGATGTAGTGGGACAAGTTTAAAGCTGTGATCATGGAGAAAACCATTGGCTTAGCTGCACAGTTAAAAGGAGAAAGGCAGAGGGAACAACGTGAGCTTGAGGAAAAGTTATTAAACCTCAAAGCAGAACATAAAAGAGTGATTAATGAAGAGGTTAAACAGTGACTGGAGGTTTGTGGGAACAAACTGAATAAACTGCTGGATAGCAAAATCGAGGGGAATTTAAGATATCCCCAGCAAAGATTTTATGAATCCAGCAATCAGGTATGCAAACATCTAGTCTGGTATTTATGAAAAAAGGCTGCAAGCAGAATGGTCTTACGTCTCAGGAAGCAAGAGGCACCCCCCCCCCAAAATATGTCACTGATCCGTTAAAATCGTACAGGAATTCACAGCTTTTTGTAAAAGGCTGCACTTGCAAGTTAGGGTGTTTAATTACCAAGAGAAATTGGAGCATTTTTTTGCCACAGTAAAAGTTAAAAAAACTCCCACTGGAAAGTATGGAAGAATTAGAAGCCCCAGTAGGTTTGAAAGAAGTGTAGGAAACCCTGGGGGACCTAAAAACAGGGGAGGCACTCGGCCCTGATGGGTTATTGCCAAAATTCAATAACATCTTTAAGGAGGAAAACTCCTCCCACATTTGTGTAGCATTTTACGGGCTGTGTGGGAGGGAAGGGGGCTTCCCCTACATGGCAATATGCCCAAATTTCCTTAATCCCGAAACCTGGCAAGGACCCCACCCTATGTGGTTCTTATCGACCCATCTCCCTTCTCAGCGTTGACCAGATCTTTCATCAGTTTTGTGTAGAAGACTGCATGGGTATGCGGGGTCCCTAGTCCACCCAGATCAGACCGGCTTTATAAATGGAAGGCTTATTCGTGAGAACGTCAGATGATTGTTAAACATCATATATTGGCAGCATAAATTCCAGAGCGAGCACTAGCTATATTTACGGATGCCAAGAAGGTGTTTGACCACGTGGACTGGAGGTTCTTGCACAGGACCCTGGAGGAGATGGAACTTGGGGAAAGGTTTCAAGAGACGATCAAAATATTTTATGCATTCAAAAATCAGGATTGCCACAACGTTTGATGCGGGCTGCCACTTGTGTCAATTCCATTTGATGCAAGCACCTTGCATCAAAAGCAGTGCTTTGAAAATTGATCCCACTATGTTTAAAAGTCCGTCTAAATATTAATCATATGTTGCTGAAATAATTTGATCAGTGCTGAGGGAAATGGAGATTTTTTTCTGACAATCATTTTTCTCTGTAAGACGCTGTTTACAGTATGTCTGGGTTAGCAGTGGGGTTTGCCATTGTTCCCTTCTCTCGGGCAGCGGACGCATTGCTTAGATGTTTTTAAGTGTGCTCCCCTCAGTAAGCTCCAACTGTAATTATTTGTAGTTTTGGATATTTTTAAGGGTAAATTGTACCACTGTTGGTTGAATAAATTTGTGGTTGCTGCCTGGGAGGTTGGGGCAAGATAGTTTTTTTTTTCATATTTTTAATGAGCTGTTTAGCCACACTATGGCACAAAAATTACTGAACCAAAGTTTACCAAAATTGACAAGTCCCAGGCCTGTTCACAGTCCTTGCAACTTTCATGTTCCTGTTTCAAAAGACAGCTGAAGTGGCAGAAAATTGTGGGCTTTTTATGGGAAAGCCTTTTCAACCCAAGTATTGTTAAGTGCCACTAATAATGTTGTACTTCTTTATATTTATAATAAAGACATCATCAGCATAACAGGGACTGACTCATGGGGAAGTGGATGTTGGTTGGGGCTGCACGTCCCATTACAACGAGCATTTGTCAGTGCTGAATGTTGCTTGCTTGTATGTGCTGTGTAGGTATTTGGAAGTCAGTGGAGTGCAAATATTGAAAATTTGCAAACTTACGAGCATGCGTAGGAACTATGCAACGCAGGCTTGTAAAACAGTCATTTTTAGGATTTTTCACCAAATTTTCAACATAGCCATTTTAAGATCTCTGCTCATGAACAGTATTACTGTGATTTTCTTAATGTGTCCCATACAGTGATTTTGCACACCGACTGCGCCATTGTGCGCTACGTGGGCTGAAACACATTTTGGGCGAGATGTGAAAAATGACAGCTATACTTCTCATAAGGAGGTGTGGTAAAAGGACAATGTTATAAATCTGGAGTGAAAATATTGAAACATCGCGAACTTACGAGCATGCGTAGGAACTGCGCAATGCACGCTCGTAAAAGTCATTTTTAGGAATTTTTGCAGCAAATTTTCAACATAGGCTTTTTGAGAGCCCACCTTATGAACACTGGCAGTGTCGTTTCGTTAATCGGTGCTGAAAGGTGATTTCGCACAGTGACTGCGAAATCACCCTTTGGGCCCGATTAGCGCCATGACAGTGAGAGCATTCATGAGAAGGGTCCCAAAACCCATGTTGAAAATTTGCAAAAATTCAAAAATGCCTGAGATATGCAGCAAAGTTGAAAAAACCTATTTATTACATTATACAGCTTACGGCATCTCCTCAGTTTGTGGTCGGCTTGAAGAGTGCAGATGTGTTCCCGGTCCACCAAGATCATCGTGCCAGAGTCTGGAGGTAAGTATGGGGTGAAGGGGGTGTGGGGAGGCAGGATGTGCAGTGGGTGGGCGTGGGTGTGGGCAGAGACAGCGAGGGACCGTTTTTGTGTTTCAGGGTTTTTTTGTTTTTTTTTTTAAAAAGGACGACGATGTGGGACGTTTGCCACGCTGGTGTGGGCTCCCAGCATGGCACAAAGATGGCTGTTTGGGAGGGCGTGCAGCCAACGGGGGATTGGGCACCCCCATCGGCAATAGCATCTGTTGCCATGCTGGGGTGGGCTCCCAGCGTGGCACCCTGTACTCTCTGGGTGGGGAACAGTGGAGCCGATGGAAGATTGGGCACCCTGTTGGCTATGCGATGTGTAGCCACTAGGAGTGGGCACCAGCGTGGCATGTGGGCTCTGGGGAGCGCAGCACAGCAGACAGGGGATTGGGCACCCCGTCGGCTATACAGTGTGTGCGTGGGGTGAGCCGCCAGTATGCAGCGGCTGGCGTGTATGTAGGCGGCGCAGGCAGGCAATATCTTATTGCTGCTCGCAGGCATCAGCTCCCCCTTTCAACTTGTACTCCACTGCATTTTCGACTGCTGTCATAGACAGCTCCAGCTGCCATCGGAGAACTGCGGCTGCGCCTGCAAACACGCTGACGGAATTGGAAGAGGGCTGCCACACCTCTGAAAACTCGGATAATGGCACTATGTTTCTTGCACATGCGTGCAAGCAACATAAAAATGATTGCACTGCAAATGCATTTTGATTTATTTGGTTCAAAGAGTTCAGATTAATAAATTCTACATTTTTTTAAGTACCCACCCACCCTCTTCTTACATGAATAGCCCCACTGAAACTGGCAGCATGACGCCTCTCTCTCTCTCTCTCTGTTCCCCCCCCCCGCAGGCCCGCACTGCTCACTGGGCTACTGAACACAACTGAACGAAACCCATGCCAGGCTTGAGGAACCCAGGGGCCTCCACCATGGGGAAGGTAAACTGTGGGGCACTGCACAAGTCAGAGGTAAGTCCTAGGGACAGCAGGTGACAGGGCTGGGAGAGACAGTGTGGCTGGTGAGACATGAGAAAGTGTGCTAAATTATAAAAAAAAAAAAAAAAAAAAAAAGAAACCGTCATTGCAATCCAGTTCTGCTGCATTTGAAACAAAATCAAACTGAAACTGTCAAGCAAACATGATAAATTGTGTTTAAGCAGTTACTGTTGTACTTTTTCCCGATATAATTTCTTAATTTCACAGGATATTCATTTTATAAGCATGATAAGATGGAGCAGGGCGTTCAGCCATATATACATACATACATGTACTAATGCACTTAGCCTTTCACCCTGTGACGACACACAAGGAATGCATATATCTCAGGATGACTGTGCACCCCTATGTGCCTTATACCTTACATATAACACCACTCGGAAAATATAGCATACAATGAGTTAGGAACATCCAGGCAGACTTGATGGGCTCATGAACTACAGTATGTTCGGTTTAAAAACAACGCTGTAACCTGCCTTTTGACCATCTCACCACGTAATTGCTTTAAAGTACAAACCTGAATATCGACCTGTCTGTTGGAGTACTCTGCTGCTGTTGTATCACAGAAACATTTCATTTCATTTTTATTTTTCATACTTGTAGGCAAGATTAGCAGTACTGCCTGTTTTCACAGCCACTAAGTCTTACATAAATAACAGATAAACATATGAACAAACAAAATTAAAACATACAGGGATGGATTTCAAAGGGTCCTTAGATCCACGCAAGCTGCATCAAACAGCCAGCTTGAATCAGGTCTTGGTGCGCCAAATACTGTGCGCCATATTTTGCAAGAAAAGTAGTCTATATGACAAAGTCCTCCAAACTGACGCAAGAGGTCCACTGCATCAACAAAATGGCATAAGGGATGGGAATGACGCATGCTGCACCAAACTAAATGGCGCAACTTGAGTCAAAAATGGTGCATGTTAAGTCAGAACAAGCATTTGTCAATGCCGAATGTTTGCTTGCTGGTACAGTATTAGCATTGGAAATGCAGGAGTTAGACAGATGCAGAGTAGGAAGGGTGATGAAGTAGTGAACTTCATCAACCCCACCTCCACCCTGCAGAAACGGACAGGCATCAGATATGCATTTGGGTTATCGCCCATAACGTTCATGCCATTTCACCTCACCCTATCCTGCAGACACTGACAAGTGTTGAGGTGTGCTAAGGGTGTTTGGCTTTACAGTTACCCCACTCCATAAGGACATACCCTGAAATGGGTGCAATATAGGAGAATGGGGTGAACTCAGGGGCCAAAGAGTCCAAGGCACACCTTGATGCCTGTCACTGGCTGCAGGGTGGGGGTGGAATGGCATGAGCATTACAAGTTGGCAATCCAAAACACCCCGATGCCTGTCAGTGTGTACAGAGTGGGACGTTATGGTTAGAAACCCTAACACCCTGGGTGTTTGTTTGTATTTGCACTACAAATTTTCAACATGGCCTTTTTGTAACCCTCACCTCATGAAAGCATTTGGGACCTCTTCTCATGAACAGTGGCACTGTGATTTTATGAATGTGTTCCGAACTTTGAGTTCCCACAGTGACCGTGCCATTGTGCGCCAGATGTATGAAAACACAAATGGGGCAGGATGTGAAGAATGACAGCTGTACCATTCATAGGGAGGCATAACAAGATGGCAATGTTGAAAATTTGTAGTGAAAATAAAAATGCTGAAACTTTCGAGCGTACGTGGAAACTGCGCAACACATTCACGTAACGCAGTCATTTAGTGGAATTATTTTACCAAATTTTCAACATAGGAACTTTGTGACCTCTGCTCATGAACACTGTCACTATGATTTTCTTAATCTGTCCCGAACATTGATTTCCCACAGCAGCATGGTATTCTGCACCAGATATATAAGCATATTTGGGCAGGATGTGAAAAAATGACAGCTGTACTGTTCATAAGGAGGTCTGAAAAAATGGCAATGTTGAAAATCTGGAGTGAAAATACTACAAATTTTGAAGTTACAAGGGTGCGTGGAAACTGCACAACGCATGCTTGTAACACTGTCATTTCATGGACATTTGTCCCCAAATTTTCAACATAGGCATTTTAGGGCCTCTGCTCATGAACAGAGTCACTGTGATTTTTCATATGAACATATATACGAACATATGAACATACGAATCTGTCAGCAGAACACATCAATCGGTCTATGTAAGTCTGCACCACTGTGCAGCTAGCACCCTATATTGCAGCTGGCCCAGCCTCCTCCCCCTCAGTTCCTCCCCTGCCCAGCCCCTGCCCCGACTCTTCCTCTTGCTTCATCCCACTCCTCCATAAAGATATTGAGTGTCCTACATGTTACCACCCCCTCTGGCAGCGCATTCCAACTAGACACCACCCTCTCAGAGAAGTAGTGCCTCCTCATTTCTCTCTTGAAACGTCCCTCTTCCAACCTTAGTCCGTGCCCCCTTGTCTCTCTTCCACTCCTCAGTTTAAACACTCTCTCAGTGCTAGGTTTATTTACCCCTTAGGTATTAAAACACTTCAGTCATATCCCCCCATCCCTCCTCTCCTGTCCTCCAGTATGTACATGTTAAGCTCCTTCAACCTAACTTCATATTCCTTTCCTTCTATCCCCTTTAACATTTTTGTTGCCCTCCTTTGCACCCCCTTCAGTAACTTTATATCTCTCCTCAGGTATGACCTCCAGTATTGCACACGGTACTCTAGGTGTGGTGTGACCAGTGATCTGTAGAGAGGTAGGATCACATCCCTGTGTCTGGATGAGAACCCACTTGTGATGCACTGCAGCATCCTGTTTGCCTTCTCTGCTGCTTTCCTGCACTGGGCCGAGTTGTTCATGCTCCCAGTTACCAACACCCCTAGGTCCTTCTCCTCCTCCTCCTCCTTTCTGATCACCAACCAATAGCCCCTCTTCTGGTTCTTAGCCCTGAAGTGCATCACCTTACACTTCTTTGCAGTGAATCCTAGCTGCCACTCCACCACCCATGTCTCTAGTTTGGTTAGGTCCCCCTGCAGTTTTTGCCATCCATCCTCTTTGTCCACCACAATCCCCCGTTTGGTATAATGTGTGAACAGACTAACCCTGCTCCCCACTCCGTGTGCTATATCGGAGATAAAGAGCCCAAATAGCACCAGGCCAAGCACTGAGCCCTGCAGCACCGTGCTTGTCACTGCTGTGGGTGCCGAAGGCTACCCCACCACCACCACCACCCTCTGCATCCTCCCCTGTAACCAGTTTCCTGTCCATTTAGTCACTCTTCACCTCCTTGGCCTGTGTCCCTCCTCCCGGTAGTCCACACCCTTTCTCCTCCTTATTCTTAGCGGGTGGTGGTGCCTTCTGTATTACACTCAGACCGCTCTGCCCACCCCCTTCCAGGGTTACTATGCCTCCGCCTTTACCTATATCTAGGGCGGTGAGCTCATTAGGCTCCCCTGTCCGGACTTTTATTGAAATATTGAACTTTACGCCAACCCACCTCCACCCTGCAGAGATGGGCAGACACTGGGGTATGCATTTGGGTTGTTGCCCATAACGTTCATGCCATTTCACCTCACCCTATCCTGCAAACACTGACAAGTGTTGAGGTGTGCCTTGGATGTTCGGCTTTACAGTCACCCCACTCCATAAGGACATATGATGAAATGGGTGCAAAATAAAATGGAGTGAACTCTGGGACCAAAGATTCCCAAGTCACAGCTCGATGCCTGTCAGTGGCTGCGGGGTGGGGTGGGGTTGGAATGGCATAAGCAGCCCTGATGTCACTTGAGGCACACCCCTGATGCATGTCAGTCTGTACAGGGTGGGGCGTTATGTTAGAAACCGTAACACCCTGGGCATTTGTTGGTATTTGAAGTACAAATGTTCAACATGGCCATTTTGTGGCCCCCACCTCATAAAAGCATTTGGGACCTCTTCTCATGAACAGAGGCAGCATGATTTGGTCAATTTGTCTAGAAATTTGAGTCTCCACAGCGACTGTGCCATTGTGTGCCAGATGTACGAAAACACAGATTGGGCAGGATGTGAAGAATGACAGTTGTACCATTCATAGGGAGGTGTGAAGAGATGGCAGTGTTGAAAATCTGTAGTGAATATATTAAAAATGCTGAAACTTTCGAGCGTACATGGAAACTGCGTAACGCATGTGCGTAACACAGTCATTTAGTGGAATTATTTCACCAAATTTTCAACATAGGCATTTTGTCACCTCTGCTCATGAACACTGTCACTATGATTTTCTTAATCTGTCCCAAACATTGATTTCCCGCGGCAACCGCGGTATTCTGCACCAGATGTGTAAACGCATATTTCAGGCTGGATGTGAAAAATGACAGCTGTACTTTTCATAAGGAGGTCTGAAAAAATGCCAATGTTGAAACTCTGGAGTGAAAATACTACAAATTTGCAAAGTTACGAAGGTGCGTGGAAACTGCACAATGCATGCTTGTAACACTGTCATTTTATGGACATTTGTCACCAAATTTTCAACATAGGCATTTTAGGACACTACTCGTACAAGACTCCCTTATAGGTCAGGCACTCCCAGCTCCTAAACTTGATTATGGAGCCCAAGCCTCACCTTAAAATCACACCTAACCCCGCCTGAGGCCCTCTCTTCCTCACGGTCTCCTACATACCCCTAGGAATAAAAACAAGCGGTCCAGTCCCTCACTGACTATCTCACATCTCTCCCTCACAAAGTGGAGCAAGTCATCCTAGGTGATCTCAATGTTAACTGGCTTGCCTCCACTGCCTCCCATATAAGGGACTCTTTGCTGCCCTGGAAATGTCCCAGTTAGTCACCTAGCCCACCAGATTCAACCACTCTACTGGCACCAGCACTCTCCTAGATGTTGTTGTATCTAACCACCCTACAAAATCTGGGATGTCACTGTCCTCCCTACTCTCTTAGCGCTCCTCCCCAGTCCTCTGTCTCTGGTCATCCTCCACTCTGAAGCCAGTGTCCCAGGCCACTCTACGCCGCTGTTTACGCCCCGGCAGCCTCAGAAAATTAAAACAATACCTAGCCCAGCTAGACTGGTCCCCTATCCAGTGCGCCCCAGACATTGACTCAGCTCTTGACCACTTCACAAATGCCTTCTGTAAGGCTTGTGACCTTTGCCCCCTCACCAGGATCCGCTCCAAAAATGCAGTGCCCTATGGATCACCCACCTCTCCCCAGAGACTCAAAACAGAGATAATCTCTGGCACATTGCTGTAGAATCTGGAAAGGCATCTGGTGGACAGGCCTACAACACAGAGCGCAATAAGTGCATTTGGGCCATTAGGCAAGCCAAGGCAAAGCACTACAGACCACCTCGCTTCCCTAGGGTTCAGCCCGACCTTCTGGGATAATATGAAAGAGCTAAATGGAAGTCCCGTTCCCCCCACCATCTCAGCTCTCCATCAATGGCACCCCCACCACAGATCCACTCCTCATAGCCGATTGCCTTAATACTGCCTTCTTTGACCTAAGCTCGGTCCTCCCCAGCAGCTTCTTTGACCCAATCCCCACCTCTCTCCCTCCGGTCCTGCATCGCCCACCATTCTACCTGCGCATCCTATCCCACCAAGAAACCAGGCCGCACCTGCTAAAAGCCTTAGGCAGCAATAACCCCAGCAGTGACCCCTCGACTCCAGGATTCTCCAAATGGTCCTGGACGAAGTCCTAGTCCCCCTGACTGACCTTCTAAACTGGTCTCTATGCCTGGGTCAGTTCCCAAGTGCTTTGAAAACTGCTGAAATTACACCCATACATAAGAGTGGGGACCGGTCCACCCCCAACAATTACCGGCCCATCTCCATCCTCCCCCGACTCTCTAAAGCCCTTGAAAAGGTGGTGTTGATCCAGCTATCTGAATACCTAACCAAGTACGACATTTTGTGCCCAGAGCAGCATGGTTTCCACCCAGGACACAGTATAACCATGGCTCTCCTGGAATTCTCCCAACATCTGCATGCTGCTCTCGACTCTGGCAGCCTTGCAGAAGCAGTGTTCATTGACCTCTCCAAGGCCTTTGACACTGTCTGTCATACCCTTCTACTTGACTCTCTTCACCAACTTCGCTTCTCTGGTGGTCCCATTTCCTGGTTCTCTAGCTACCTCTCTGCTAGATCCCAGCATGTCATGATCAGCGGCTCCCTCTCCAGCACTCCTCCCGTTCACTCCGGGGTCCCTCAGGGCTCCATCCTGGGTCCAGTACTTTTTAGTCTCTACCTCAACACCCTCCCGAGCTCATGTACTGGTAAAATACTCCTCTACGCTGACGATGCAGTCCTCGTTGCCTCACATCCCAATCCCACCTCCCTCCAATTATCCCTCCAGTAAGCTTACAGCCAAGCCGAAAGGTTGTTCGGCGACCGCAGACTGGTCATTAACCTAAAGAAAACCAAATCAATGCTCTTCACCCCCCACCAAAATAAAGCTAAAAATACACCCCCTCTTGATTATCCCCAGCACACTGCTCCAGCTAGAACAAGTGACCACATACAAGTACCTAGGCATCACGTTGA
This sequence comes from Neoceratodus forsteri, assembly GCA_016271365.2. Classification (NCBI taxonomy): domain Eukaryota; kingdom Metazoa; phylum Chordata; order Ceratodontiformes; family Ceratodontidae; genus Neoceratodus; species Neoceratodus forsteri. Next base: position 110,382,277 of record JADMNL010000031.1, on the reverse strand, counting down.
TACTGCCTCTCCTTCCACACCCACATTAATGCCCTGTCATCCGCCATTAACTCTCAGATTGGCCTGCTACCGCACAGGGACTGCCTGCCTCAGGTTGCCCTCAGGCTGGCCATCACCTCCTCTGTCTTGTCTCTCATGGACTATGGCTTGCCCATCTACGCTGCAACCAACACCCTCTCCAAAATCCAACTCTACATCAATAAGGCCTGCAGGCTCCTGACCGGTGCCCCCAGCCGAACTCACACCTGCTTTCTCTATACTACCACCAGTCTTCTCAACTTTGAGGAGTGACTGCTCTACCAGACCTGCCTTCTTGCTAAGAAATCTCAGCTAGGACTCTCCCCCTCCGGGAGTCTCCACCTCCCTACAGCAGTCATCATCATCCATCACCACTTGTAGCTCTGTTAAGGCCACTTTCAAAGTGCCCAGAACCAAGACCTCTCTTGCCCAGAGATCCTTCCTCTACTGAGCCCCCGCCTGGTTCAACTCCCTCCCTAGCTGCATCTCTAACTTGCCAAAAATTGGCTCCTTCAAAACAGCCCTTCGGAACCATATCTTTAATACCCACTATTGTAGGTGCAACTAACTCCCTGTTGTAACCTGTGGTACCCACCCGCCTTGCTCCCTGGCTCGACAACGTCCACTGGACAGCCTCTCCCTCCTCAGACCCACTCCTTCCCTATTAGGTCCAAATAGGAATGTAACCCGCTGTCTTCTCTGAGGACCTACTGTATCCATGAGTGTAACTCACAATTTTGTAACACTATGCAACCTAAGTAACATATAAACTACTACATTATGTAACCTAAGTGTATCTATGTTAAATGTTCCTTAAATTGCACCTGTAATGTTATCCTCTGTTTTAATCTGCACTGTAATGACTGTATTGATGTCTGCCCCCCCTGCGACGAGGTGCCCTTGTAAATGAGTCTCTGACTCAAAGGTTGTAAACCCGATTTGTAATGAATAAATAAGAATAAATAAATAAGGACTTCTGCTCATGAACAGAGTCACTGTGATTTTTCATTCGAACCTGCCAGCAGAACACACCAATCGGTCTATGTAAGTCTGCACCACTGTGCAGCTAGCACTCTAGATTGCAGCTGGCCCAGCCTCCTCTCCCTTAGTTCCTCCCCCACTTGCCTCAGCCCTGCCCCCCAATTCTTCCTTTTGCTTCATCCCACTCCTCCATAAAGCTATTGAGTGTTCTAGATATTACTACCCCTTCTGGCAGCACATTTCAACTAGACACCACCCTCTCAGAGAAGTAGTGCCTCCTCATTTCACTTTTGAAACGTGCCCCTTCCAACCTTAGTCCGTGCCCCCTCGTCTCTCCTTCACTCCTCAGTTTAAACACCCTCTTGGTGCTAGGTTTATTTACCCCTTAGGTATTTAAATGCTTCAGTCATATCCCCCTATCCCTCCTCTCCTCCAGTGTGCACTTGTTCAGTTCCTTCAGCCTCACTTCATATTCCTTTCATTCCATCCCTTTAATATTTTTGTTGCCTCCTCTCACCCCTCAGTAACTTTATATCTCTCCTCAGGTATGGTCTCCAGTATTGCACACAGTACTCTAGGTGCTGTCTGACCAATGATCTGTAGAGAGGTAGGATCACATCCCTGTGTCTGGATGAGAACCACCTTGTGATGCACCACAGCATCCTGTTTGCCTTCGCTGCTGCTTTTCTGCACTGGGCCGAGTTGTTCATGCTCCCAGTTACCAACACCCCTAGGTCCTTCTCCTCCTCCTCCTCCTCTTCCTCCTCCTCTCTGATCACCAACCAGTAGTCCACCTTCTGGTTCTTAGCCCTGAAGTGCATCACCTTACACTTCTTTGCAGTGAATCCTAGCTGCCACTCCACCGCCTATGTCTCTAGTTTGGTTAGGTCCCCCCACAGTTTTTGCCATCCATCCTCTTTGTCCACCACCGCCCCCAGTTTGGTATAATGTGTGAACAGACTAACCCTGCTCCCCACTCCATGTGCTATATCGGAGATAAAGAGCCCAAATAGCACCGAGCCAAGCACTGAGCCCTGCAGCACCCCGCTGGTCACTGCTGTGGGTGCCGAGAGCTACCCCACCACCCTTTGCACCCTCCCCTGTAACCAGTTCTTTATCCATTTAGTCAGACCACCTTCCACCTGTACCCCTCCTTCTCCTCACTCTTCTCCTCCTTGGCCTGTGTCCCTCCATCCGGTAGTCCACCCCCTTTCTCCTCCTTATTCTTACTGGGTGGTGGTGCCTTCTGTATTACACTCAGACCGCTCTGCCCACCCCCTTCCAGGGTTACCACACCTCCGCCTTTACCTATATCTAGGGTAGTGAGCTCATTAGGCCCCCCTGTCCAGACCTTTCTACCAACCTGTCTTTTGGCCACCCCTCACTAGTTTAAATCCACCTTAGTAGAGATATACCCCTCTAATCTTGCTTTTTTTTTTTTTTTTGTACATATGTTCTACCCAGGCTGCAATTGGCTTGGTCATCCCGACTGACGCCCCAGCCCTGCCCCCGACATCAGGCCGACCTCCTCATCTCCACGGATTACCCCCCCATGGTGGGGTGGTGAGGAACTTCCCAGCTTGACGCGTCAGAGCAGGATCCAGTTGAGAAGCGCCATTCGGGGGCAAGGGTGTCGGAGCTCATGCCGCCCAACCATAGCCCATTTTCCACTTTTCTCCCTTTGTGGAGTGCAGGCGTGCAATGATGCTTAGGCACAGCATGCCATCATCCACCACACTCCATCTCCTTTACTACACCACTCTAGTAGAGAGCGGTGGATCCCTGGATCCCGCCCCAGGATAGGAGAGCAGTCCTCCGGATGCTCAATCCTATCCCTCCCCTGCCACCCCCTGGCAGCCCAGGCTCATGTCCGAACCCAGGTTGCCAGCATGGCGGGAGGCGTGGCGTCCAGCGCCTCAACCCTCAGCGCCAGTGGGCTGGCAGTAATGCTGCCTTTAATACTCCCCTTCCTGCTCAAGTGTACCCTCTCCCTGCGTACAAGTCACTTTTCCCCCCAGACCCTACCCCAGTTAGTCACTAACCCATAATGTTTGGTGTGGCATTAATCCCTCAGCCACTTGTTGAACTCATCTATCCTACCCTTCCTCCCCATGCTTGCACATGATACCAGCAGTACTTCCAAGAATGCCACCGACTCCCCCACCCCTTCACACTGCCTGCACAACTACTTGAACCTCCTCCTCACTACTTCCACAGTCTCCCCCACCAAGTCGTTTGTACCCACATGCAACACTAAATGAGGTTTCTTCCTCTCCCTCGCTGCACGCTTGAGCAGTGCCTGCCCTGCCCTCCTGCAGTAAACCTGGGGACAGCTTCAACCTAATCGGCTGCGCCTTTCCCTTTCGCCCCATCTCACCCTTTTAGTATAGAATCCCCAGGACGAGTACCCTCCATCCCTTACCCCCATTCCTTCTAATGCCCCTTTCACCACCCCAGTATGCATTCTTCCCAGCCCCTTACCTCCGCCAGCTGCACCCTCTGTGACTTCTGTTTCTGCACCCCTATTTCCTCTCACCCCTTATTTCTCCCATCCCTTGAACCCCTTCCCAGCCTGACTACTTCCTACTGGGCTTCACATGTCAACCTCCCCTCCCCTGCTGATTTCCAACCCTCTCCTATCCCGCTGTTGTCAATTTAGAGCCCCCATTCCTTCTACCCCGATAGTGATGCCCTCCCATCCTTCCCCTTCCTGTAGCCTTCTCTCCTCCAGTCACCACCCCTCCTTCCTTACTAGCCCCTTCTACCCTCTCATCCTCGCTATCTCGTCCCCACCTGTTGCCATCCCTCTCATGCCTCGCTTGTCCTCCCCCTTCAGTATGTTCCTGCTCCCTCTCTCTCCATAGCAGAGGTTCGAATCTATTGTCGATAACCCTCCTACATCTCTTCCCCTGTCGGTGCACCCTCCCACTTGTTCTTCTCTGTGCCACCCCTGGTCCCTCCCCCACCCAGCCATCTGCTCTCTCCCTGGTACTCGTGGTCTCTTCCTCCCCATCAGGAGACCCTGCCCTCGCCTCGGGCACCCCCTCCCTTCTCCTGTCTTTTCTGTTAGTGCCCCTGATACTGGGGTTGGTTTCATTCCCTAGTTCTTCTTCCTCCATCCCCCTTTGCCATCCCCTATTCCCCCCACAGGATGCCTACCATACTCATCTGCCCTGCAACTTAGACTCCTCCCTAACCTCCACAGTTCCTCCCTCAAACTAGCCAGTCATCTACAAACCATATACCCCCCCATCCTCCAAGCCCAGTCCAGGATCATGGCAGACCCACATCCTGTACACCCCACCACCTTTCCAAAGATGCCCACCCTATTGACATGTGGCACCTGCCCCATTTGGCCCCGTTTTATGTTATGGGCTCTAACTCCCAGGTTCTGTACCCTACTGCAACTGTTAGGCCCCTATTTACTCAAATTCCTGTCCCCCACACTAGTCCTCTACTGCCCCTTGCCGACTGGGTTAATTCAGTCTCAAATCTCATCCGTTAGATATTGTATTACTGTGGCAATCCTAAAGCCTCCTTGTCCGTTTTTCACCCTCAGCTACCATACTTCTTGTTCTCAACTCTCATAGTTTCACTTAGCCCAGTTAGAAATCTTAATGTACTCCAAGTATTACTCAGCTCAGTTAGAGAAATAAACAGAACAACTAAATATGTATTATTACAGCAATCCTAACAGTATCCAATCATTGCTTTGTCTCCACTCCAGCGATCCTGCTGTAATATAGGACCATAGAGGACAATGGGTGGGAGGGTGGGATACTCTAAAGTCCTGGCAGAGCTTCATTAAGCTTGCTCACGGCTCCTCTTTCACTCGCTCGTTCTATTTCTCCCAACGCTGCAGGCTGCCCTTTTGTACTGGGCTCCTGCTTGCGTTGGCGCCTTTTTCTGCCCACAAAGAAATCCGAAGCAGTCCCGACAGAGCTCCATAGAGCTTGCTCTCTCCCTCTCTCTCACTCGCTCGTTCCGTTTCTCCCGGAGCTGCAGGCTGCCCTTTTATACTGGGCTTCTGCCTGCATTGGCACCTTTTTCTGCCCACAAAGAAGTTCACAGCTGTCCCGACAGAGCTCCGTTGAGGTCTCTCACTCCCCCTCTCTCACTCGCTCATTCTGTTTCTCCCGGCACTGCAGGCTGCCCTTTTGTACTGGCTCCAGCCTGTATTGGTGCCTTTTGCCCACAAAGAACCGAGTAAGTCCCGACACAGAGCCCGCTGGAGTCGCTTACCCCCTCTCTCACTCGGCTGCTCTGTTTCTCCCACCGCTGTAGGCTGCCCTTGTACTGGGCCCCCACCTGCATTGATGCCTTTTCTGACCACAACAACCGCAGTCCTGACTACAGATACGCTGAGCTCGCTCACCCCTCCCTCACTCGCTCGTTCTGTTTCTCCCGGCGCTGCAGGCTGCCCTTTTGTACTGGGCTCCTGCCTGCATTGGCGCCTTTTTCTGCCCACAAAGAAATCCGCAGCAGTCCCAGCAATGCTCAGTTGAGCTCACTCCTCCTCTCTCACTTGCTCGATCTTAATCTGTCCCAAACACTGATTTCCCAATGCGACCACGCAATTCTGCGACGGAAGTGCGAAAACACATTTTGGCTAGGATGTGAAAAATGACAGTTGTACTGTTTATAAGGAGGTGTGAAAAAATGGCAGTGTTGAAAATCTGGCGTGAAAATATTACAAATTTGTGAAGTTACAAGGGTGTGTGAAAACTGTGCAACGCACGCTCGTAACACAGTCATTTTATGGACTTTCATCACAAAATTTTCAACATAATCATTTTAGGACCTCTGCTCATGAACAGTGTCACTGTGATTTTCTTAATGTGTCCTGAACACTGATGTCCCACAGCGGCTGCGCTATTATGCGCCGGAAGTGCGAAAACACATTTTTGGCCAGGATGTGAAAAATGACAGCTGTACTGCTCATAAGGAGGTGCGGAGGAATGCCAATATTGAAAATCTGGCATGAAAATATTGCAAATTTGCAAAGTTACGAGTGTGTGCAGCAACTACGCAACGCACGCCATAAGACAGACATTTTTGAATTTTTTCCACCAAATTTGCAACATAGGCATTTTGAGAGCCCACCTCATGAACACTGGCACTGTCGTTTAATTAATCGGTTCTGAAAGGTGATTCTACGCAGTGACTGCGAAATCACCTTTCGGGACCGAATAACGTCATGACAGTGGCTGAATTCTTGAGGAGGGGTTCCAATAACCCCATGTTGAAAATGTGGTGCCAAAATTCCCCAAAATGCCAGAGATATGCACCAAAGTTGAAAAAACCCTATTTATGCCATTATACAGCTTAAAGGCATTTCTTCAGTTCGTGGTCGGCTTTGAAGAGTGCAGACGTGTTCCCGGTCCACCGAAGATGGTCGCGCTGGGCTCCAGAGGTAAGTATGGGGTGAGGGGGTGTGGGGAGGCAGGGTGCACAGAGGGTGGGTGCGGGTTGGGGGCAAGGCCACAGAGTCAACGAAGAACTGTTTTCTGGTTTACAGTGGTAAAAAAATCGCGAGACTGTTTTTTTTTTCCCAGGGACATTTGGCATGCTGGGGTGGGCTCTCAGCATGCCACCTGAGTGGTTGGGAGGGCTGTAGCCAGCAGGGGATTGGGCACTCCCATCAGCACATACCGGGGGTTGGAGAGCCGAGGGGGATTGGACACCCCCCTCAGCAGGCAACAAATTGGGGGGGGCGGGAGACATTATGCCAACAGGGAGTGGGCTTTCCCATTGGCAAATTCAACTGGGAAGGTGGGACTGAAGCTGACGGGGATTGGTCACCCCATTGGCAAAGAAAGACAGGGTGGCATGATGCCGAGGGGGATTGGGCACCACTCAGCATACAACAGAAACTTGGGGGTGGGGACATTATGCCAACAGGGACTGGGCTCCCCATTGGCAGACTGGGTCGAGGGCATGGAAGGTACCGCTCTGCAGTGACGGGTCTCTCTCTCATTGCGGCGGAATGGCTGACGCTGCAATGATGAGGTGGCCCCTGATTGCAGCAGCTAAAACATTTCAAGGTGGTGGCACACTGGCTGAACTGGTGTCAGCAGCAGCGTGCCACCCCACTGGGGAAAGCGGGCTAAGCCTCAAAAGGCAGCGGGGGCATTGGCCACAACAGTGTCGCACCTCCATAACCTGCTTCTGCAGCAAGCTGCCGCAACATGTTTCTTGCGCATGCACACAAGCAAACATAAAAATGACTCAAGGAACACAAATTATGCAAATTGAGTACAAAAATGGTGCAAACTGATGAAAAATGGTGCAAACTGTGTAGAAATGGTGCAAGCTGAGTAACCAGAATGGTGCAAGGCGAGTCAAACAAATGACGCAAAGGGCAAGAATGATGCAAGCTAAGTAAACAAAACGGCAGATGAAATGGCCAAATCTAAGCCCCCAAAATGTTCTAAACTAGTCCTGCAGGAGAATACTGGCCCTTAATATTAGCATAGTCAGGTCTGACCACCTGCTTAGGGTCTTTTTATATGCTCTAGTGTCCCTTAGACCAGCTCTGCCTGGTCTAGCACCTGACGGTACTTTGACATGTTTGGTGTCAGTGGTGTAACTTTGAAATTCCCACAGGTGTGGTCTTGCACCATTTCCGTGGCGCAATACGGCTTGCATCATGACACTGCTGTTTGTATGATGCAAGGCTGATGAAGCCACCTTTGATGCAGGGCAGGCTGCCTTTGACTCAGTGCTCCTTTGAAAATCAGGTCTGGTGCAATGTTTGATGCTAGACTCCCTTGTGCCACTATTGTTTGGCGCACGTCCCTTGCGTCATACCTGGGGCTTTGAAAATCCGGCCCACACTGTCTTAAAACAGAACAAATATGAGACCCACTTAAACAGTAATGTACATTCTAAGCTGGTAAACAAGTACATTCATTTAGAGTATCAAGCCATTATCTCAATCTTATTTTAAACGTTGTAACAGTGGAACAGTTAGAAATTTCAGTTGGGAGAGAGTTGAAAAAGAGGGGAGCCCTATGTAATGGAGATTTTTGTCCAATCACCTTTTTAAAGAATGGTAATTTAAAAACAGTTTTACTTTGAGATCTTATCCCAAGTAGATTTAGTATTTCTTGAGAATAAAGCCTGTACTGAAGTTGGGAGTAGGCCAATAGTCCCTATCAATAACAAATATAAACACAGAAACATAGACAATGATGGCAGAAAAAGACCAGAGGTCCATCCAGTCTGCTCAAGTTCCCTATAATCCCTGGAACCTACTGTTCCTTCAGGGTACTAACCGTCCCCGTCCTCTCTCTAGTCTCCTCCTTGGTACTGTCACCCCCGGTAACCACTATTCCCTTCATTATGTCCCAGCCCTGCTTGAATCCCCAGATTGTTTTCACACATACTGTAGAAACGTAACATAGAAACGTAGAATTTGATGGCAGATAAGGACCGTTTGGCCCACCCAGTCTGCCCATTTCCCTACCTAATAGATAAGCTGCAGATTGTAGTTAACCAACAGCCTACTTCTTCCTACCCCCACCCCCTAGAAATATCTTATGACTGTCCTATGCATTCTTGAAATCCACCACTGTTTTTGACTCCACAGTCTCCTCAGGAAGGCTGTTCCATGCAGCCACAACCCTCTCCATGAAAAAATACTTCCTCACGTTACTCTGAGCTGCCCCCCCAATCTTCAGATTGTGTCCCCTTGTTCTTGCACACCTCTTTTTCTGAAAGATGTTACCCTCTTGGACTTTGTTGATTCCCTTGAGGTACTTGAAAGTTCCTATCATGTCCCCCCTCTCCCTCCTTTCCTTGATGCTATACATATTAAGCTCCTTAAGTCTCTCTTCATAGGTCTTCTGGTGCAGACCCTGCACCATTTTAGTTGCCCTCCTCTGGACTGCCTCCATCCTGTCTATGTCTTTGTGAAGATTGGGTCTCCAGAACTGCACGCAGTACTCTAGATGGGTGTCTCACCAGCTGTCTGTACAGAGGGATGACAACTTCCTGTTTTCTACTGGTGATGCCTCTCCCTATGCATCCCAGTATCCTCACAGACCTCCTTACTGCCCTCTCACATTGCTTGTGTAACCCCTAGGTGGCACTATCCCAAGGACTACAATCCCTGCCTGCTTGGCTAGTAGCAGGTTAAGGGGCCTGAGTTTTGAAATGGCTGCCTCCACTTGGAGGTCAGGGTTGGTAGTGGTCACACTAACCTGGGCACAGCCCTCCAGGACACTGTAACCCCCCCTCTTTCCCCTCTAGTGGCCTGAACACTGTACAATAATCACTTTCACAATTCCCCTGGTACACCACACAAATACCCACACTATTTGCACTTACCACCAGGGCTGGTTCCTCTGGCTTGACCCTGGGGACCCCCTGTAAAACAAGGTTATGCACAGCACATAGCAACAGTACAGTAATTTGAGCACAAACTAGAACCACAGTCAGATTACATGCAGAAAATTAGATCTGATTTATTCAAGGGACTTGAACAAGGGAGGGGTAAAATCAGGTTAATTAGCCTAAAGGTTGTATTAATCAAGCAGTTACGCATGCGCTTTGAGTTCCCCCACACAGTCGCACCTTTGGGTACCCAGGTGGAGAAGAGATGGGCTAGCCAGGACCATTGCCCGGGGTTGGCTGGCGTCGCTGCTGGTTGGGGCCCTGTGATGGAAAACACAACATGCACAGTACACATTATTTGTAATTCGGAGCCAGTGGGCTCAGTTCGAAAAGGAACTTAAACAACAAGACAATCAGATGACACACTCAGATTAAGTTGTTGTTGCAGGGAGCTACCCTGGTATTTACTCTCAATACTGAAGACTGGACACAGGCTGGACAAGAATCGAGACTGCAGGTGGTTGATATGGAATGCCAGGAGAAGCAGGGCCCACACGAGTCACCGAGGCATCGTTCTTGTTCAAGCGTGGAGCAGGGGGCTGATCCCCAGGCAGGTCTCTCATCGATGGCTTCTGTGTGCAGTGGGTAGTTTGGCTGCGCCAGTCTGGCAAGACCCAGACCGCATGGAGACAAATTTGGATGCAATCTGTTTTGGGCAGGATACAGCTTCCAGCAAGCAGAACACAGTTCACACAGTGGGAAACTAACTCACGACCCACTAGCAGCTCACAGCACATTTACATGTAAGGGAATTCTACTGTACCAAACAAAGAGATCCCCGGTCACAATCGCAAAGTCTCTGCACACACCAGGAGCTTAAGGGTAGCTGGAACTCCTGACAGGCCGATTGCTTTCAGCAAAATCTTCGGTGGTCTTCAGGTTGAGCCTGGCCCACTTCAGTAGCTTACTTTAGTCACACAACTCGGATTCAGTCCGAAAACAATTCTCTTTCCCCTCTCAGGGCAGCAGGCAGACATGCAGGCCAAAATTCAGGCATTTCCACAGAGACTGTCTCAAGCATCTTGCTTCTTCAGCTCCTAACTTAGATCTGCTTTAAACAGCAGGCAGCTTGAGGGATTTCCTCAGATCCAAAAGGTTTGGTTGGCTGATTTGGCTGTCAGTCAAAGCAAGAGCTCCCCCTTCAGTTGCAAAAAAGGCACAAAAAGCCCAAACCTACAATTCCTACAGATTTTGACTTCAGACAGCTCCTATAGTCCGGCTACATTTTAGGTCCCACCAGAACTGATTGGTCCAATTCACAGTCCCGGGCCAAATGGTGGGGATAAATAAGACAGTCCTTGCTGCAAAGAAGGCAGGTTAGATAATGTAGTTTATCATTAACACTCTAAATGATTTTCAGCAAATAGTTACATCTTTCAACAGAGCTCCCTCTCAGATTACGCATAACTGCAATCCAGGCAGCTCTTAAAGAGACAGTACACAGAGGCTATACAGGCACTCTCTGGCAATCACATTTAAACTGCTAAAACGCAGGACACCAGTCGGGCAGTGGGCATTTAGACAAGCTCAAGGAAAACTTTTTGGGAACCCCCATTTGTGGGGGTTACACTTGCCCACCTTTAGATCATCTGATATGACTACCCCCAGGTCCTTTCCATTTTTGTTGTTGTTAGTATCTCATCCCCCATTGTGTACTCTTTCCCTGGGTTTTTGTTTCCCTGGTGCATTACTTTGCACTGCTTAGCATTGAATCTAAGCTGCCATACATTTGACCATTCCTCCAGCCTTGCCAAGTCCCTTCCACCCACCATCTCAGCCGACAGACTGTTTCAAGGTTCCGCCACCCTTTCTGTAAAATAGTACTTCCACACATTCCTCCTGAACCTACCTCCTGTTGATTTCCATTCATGTCCACGTGACTGCAAATTGGTATTCGGGCTAAATAGTTCCTCGTAGTTCACTTTATTCATTCTTTTAAGGAACTTGAAGATTTCTGTCATGTCTCCCCTCTCCTTTCTGGTTTCCAATGAATACATATTTAGTGCCTTGAAGCGCTCCTCATAGGATCTACCCTGCTGGCCCTGAATCATTTTTGTTACTCTGCGCTGCACTGTCTCCAACCTATCCTTATCCTTTCTTGAGATGAGGACTCCAGATCTAGGTGCAGTACTCTAGGTGAAGCCTCACCAGGGATCTGCAGAGGGGAAGTATTACCTGTTTTCTTCTGCTATCAGTACCCCTCCCAATACATCCTGGCATACTGTTAGCCTTGCTATAGGCCTTCTTGCACTGACTTGATTGCTTAAATGAGTTGCTAGTGATAACTGCCAGATCCCATTCCTCAGCTGTAGTGCTAAGTCTCTTTCCTCCCATCCAGCACTCTGTCTTTGGGTTCTTTTTCCCTAGGTGCATTACTTACACTTTTAGCATTGAATTTTAACTGCCAGACCTTTGACCACCCCTTTAGCTTTTGTAGGTCTCTCTGCATTTCCCTTATTACCTCATCACTATCCACCCTCTCACATAGTTTTGTGTCATCTGCGAAGAGAGACAACCTGCCCTGGAGTCCTTCTCCAGTGTCACTAATGAACATGTTGAAGAGGACCTATCTCTCTGTCTGAATACTTACAATCTTGTAACTGTCACACTGATGCAATGTATTTTTCCTGCTTCCCCCAGGTCAGGCCTGAAAAAGAACCTAGCTCTCAATCCACCTGACAAGGTTATCAATAAATAAAAAATAAAATATATTTCTGTTCTTAACCAACAGCGTATGTAGTCTAGATCCAACCTGAAATGCAAACGTGCAGGCTATTTACAGGGACAGATCAGATCGCATCACTCATCATTGGTGGAGCGAGTATATCTGTTGCGGTGAGGGTGGATAGATGTGGCTTTCAAGAAATGTACACATTTAAACTTTGATATGGTCTATTTATACCACACCAGTTTTAGTTCGGTTTGCTAAACACTTCTTTGTTAAATTCTATGTTTCTATTGAGAAGACAGTAAGGAGGGCTGGGGGGATACTGGGATGCGTAGGGAGAGGCACCAACAGTAGGAAACAGGAAGTTGTTATCCCTCTGTATAGACAGTTAGTGAGACCCCATCTGGAGTACTGTGTGCAATTCTGGAGACCCCATCTCTGGATAGACATAGACAGGGTGGAGGCTGTTCAGAGGAGGGCAACCAAAATGGTGCAGAGTCTGCACCAGAAGACATATGAAGAAAGACTAAAGCAGCTTAAGATGTATACCCTTGAGGAAAAGAGGGAGAAGGGGGACATGATAGAAACTTTCAAGTATCTCAAGGGAATTAACAAAGTACTAGAGGGTAGTATCTTTCAGAAGAAGAGATGTGCAAGAACAAGGGGGCACAATTTGAATATAGAGGGGGGACGGCTCAGAGGTAATGTTAGAAAGTATTTTTTTTCACAGAGAGGGTTGTGGATGCATGGAACAGCCTTCCTGAGGAGGTTGTGGAGTCAGGAACAGTGACAGAATTTAAGAATGCATGGAACAGGCATAAGGCAATTCTAGTGGGGGGTAGGAGGAAGTAAGCTGTTGATTAACTAGAATCTGCAGCTTATCCATCAGGTAGGGAAATGGGCAGACTAGGTTGGCCAAGCGGTCCTTATCTGCTATCAAATTCTATGTTTCTAAATTCAAATGTTTTGTGTACTGACCAGTGCCAATGCGGGCTAGTATTTTCTGCCCTTTGGTGCTGTTTCTTCAATCAGAATTTCTACTTCTTGGGCCAGACTGCCAGAATCTCCAAAATGAGATAGTGCCGGTGTGTTGGCCCAGTTTCATTTGCATAGCGGGATCAAGGTTGGATATTTTCGTCAGGGGTGCTTGAAATCAGCAGATTCCATTCTGATGTGCATCTGGTGGATTGTAGGAATGGAGTCCAGCATAATTCCGATTCTATTTGGACCTTGGAAATTGGAATTGGACTCAAAATTGGAAATTTTGATTCTGCATCGGAACCATTTGTAATGCTTCGCACCTGACTCCAACATTGACAAAATGCCCAGCAGGCAGGGAATTAAACGTCTTCCGTCTCGTGCCCCACCAGCACAATAAAATCAGTAATTTCCCTTCCCCACCTTTAGCGGCACCCTAGAAGTATTACTCTGTTACTCCAGTCTACCCTCCCCCAAGACTCATATGACGGGTGATAATGTGCTCCTAAACATAAATCCACTGAGTGACTGCCTGTCAAATCTGGGTTGCCACTGGTTATCTGCCCTTGATGCAAGCCCCCCCCCCCTTGTAGCAGCAGCCATGATGATAGGTTAGGGCTAGGACGAGTAGGTAGTGGTAGCTGTATACAGGTAGGTAGCCAGGTAGGTCCATTATTGCTTCAAGTTCCAATCAGGTGGGGGTGACCAGCACAAACAAGCTCTCCTGCCTCCTCGGCTAGTTGCTGTACACTGAATGAATGTAAGAATACACATTGGTCCACCAGACTGGAACTGGCAGGATATACAGAAACACACCATCATAATAATAATAATAATAATAATAATAATAATAATGGGGACAGAGGAACAGTAATCTGTGAGTCTGCCCATACAGGTGTGGTGCTGCGGGATTGGAAAGGAGTAACGTTGGCACCTTACTTCAAGAAGTGGGCAGGGTCAGAAACCTGAGGGAGTCAGTCTGATATCAGTGCTGGACAAGGTCCTGAAAGCCATTAGCAAGGATAGAATAATGGAGCACTTGACGGGGCAGACCAGATGGACCTCGAGCCCCTTTTGAGAATTTCATGCCATTTTGTTCAGTATTACCTACGTGAAATATGCATCTCTGCCCTTTACAGTTCTCTTACAGCTGAGGAGGGGTCACAGTTGTGATGGATTTCCAGTTCCGCCTCCCACCCATGAAGACGAGAACAGGCTCAGGTCTTTCTACCGGGTTTAATATCTAATGTAATCTCACCCAAAAACCCAATCTGAACTTTGTCAGCAGTGAACCACAGGAAAAGACAGTATGCCACTGAAATTGAAGCCAAAAGATTCAGTCTTGGATTATGTGCAATGGGTAAACACAGCCAAGACACCAGACACCAGGGCCAAGGGCCGAAGCCACTCAGCCTCAATTGCTTCAGCACAAAACAGCGAGCGTAGCAGGAAAGAAAGTGAGGAAACCTTCACCATTGCCTCTAAAAGACTTTTCAACATGCTGGGGAAATTCAGCATGGCAATGGAGCAGCTGGAAAAAACAATTGGGGAAAACACGCGTGAACTCTCTGAGGTTGAGCAATGTACTACAGACCTTGAGAAGGGTCTGACGGAGGCCATAGACCATTACAATTCCTTCCTGCAATACCCTCACAAATGCGGAAAAGAAATTACAGAGAAGGTGGATGACATCGAATTAAGATCCCGCAGAGAGAACTTACACATATATGGGCTCCCTGAACTTGTGCTCTTCAGTCACTGGATCCCACATTCCTCCTTCTCCATTGATATTTATATTAGGGATATTCCCTGACCAATTAGGGTTAGACAGGTTTCGAAGGATTTGGCTGTGTCATACTTCGCGAAGTGTGAAACAACTCATTTTAAGATATTGGAAAGACTCCTCCACCCCCTCCTTACAGGAATGCTATACACAGATGGGGCAGGATTCTCAAAAGGGATATGCCCAGTGCATCCAAGATGTGCCTGCACATCTCTGACTTGTGCACTGGCGCAATTCTGGCAGGGGCCGATTCGCTGGTGTATCACCAATGTGCCAGTGCATCACCGATGTGCCACACAGCACCCAAAATGATATGCGGTGCATCTGGAAGGGCTTCGCAGGGGGCGTGCCCATGCATACGGTACACAGCCCCATTCACAGCCCGATCTGGAGGCGCATCCCCGGGGTAAGTCCAGAGATGTGCCTCCCAGAGATAAGTCTACTTCAAGAAGACTTAAGTGGATTGCCATCCACAGGCAGGCTGCCATACTGCAGACAGCAGCACAGCAGCCTGCCTACCCTGGCAGTTCAGTGTGCTCCCTGTGGCAGTAAAGTTGAAATAACAGACCCTCCCCCACACCGCCATTAAAATGCTGCTCTCTGTGGCGATACAGTAAAATGTACAGAACCTACTCCTCTGCCCACATCTCCGTAAGAATGCTGCTCCCTGAATGACAGTGTACAGTACATACCGCAAGCCCATTGGTCAACTGGGTCCACCAATGGGCTGCAGGATTTAGTTATTTATTTATTGTATTCTAGGAATTAATACCTTTGAGCCAAGGCTCTTTTACAAAGGTTCTGCATCAAACTGGGTACAAGCAATAGGGTTACAATGAGTGGCACAATGAAGTACATTGTGGAATAAAAAGAGACATGAACAGTCAAGTATCAAAGACATTTGTGAAGGACAGAATAATTACCAAATGAACACTTTCATCAATAAGCAAACAAATGAGGAGGGGAAAAGATAGGTTAGGGGAGTGGGATGGATAGAGCATGAGAGAGAAAGGGAGGGAGGAGCAGACCGTAGTTAGAGAAGAGGATCCTCTAAAGTACAGTCTCTAAAGTAAAGTCTCTGTAGGATGTACAGTAGTTGTCATTTGCAGACAGCTCTGTCGGTGGGCAGCTGTGGCAGTATGAGGTGTGTTAAGCTGCCTGCCAGTGGGGGTGAATATGCAGGAACGGGGGGAGTGGGATGGATAGGGGTGCCTGAGTGTGTGGGGTTGTCTGCTGAGCTACAGAGGGTCCTTTGACTGTCGGCGCTGGTGCATTATGCTCTGGGTGAGGAGGTGGGGTTCTATACATTTCACTGTATCACCGCAGGGAGCGGCATTCTTACAGAGATGCAGGTGGGGAGGGGGGTTCTATACATTTCACTGTATTGCCGCAGGGAGCGGCATTCTTATGGAGATGCAGGCAGGGAAGGGGGCACACTGGACTGCCAGGGATTTATCCAGGTGTGCACGGGATGCGGTCGTCCAAGGAGGGCAGGGGTACTTCTGGACTGGATGGGGCTCTCACTGTGGACCTCAGCCCTAGCAGGGCACCCGGCAAATTTGGATGGGTGCATCCCTGTATGGCGCATGCAAATGGGGCCATAATGACATGCAAATGGCTCCATTACGCCAATGTGCCTATATCTAATGGCCCCATTTGCATGTTGCTGGAATTGAATAGCAACTTTGGGCACAGTGCATCATGCGATGCTTTGCCCCATTGTATACCCAGCCCGACCAGGGGATTGTGCTGGTGCATCAAGGGCTGGGTGCAACTGTGGTATTCACAGTGGAGATGCACCGGTTGCATTATCCAGCGCATCTTCTGTGAATACCAAAGTTGGCACTCAGCACATCTCATTTGCATCGGGGCATCTGAGATGTGATGAATGCAAACCCTTTGTGAATCCTACCCATGGAATTTACTTCCAGTAACGAAAGGATTCACTATCCTCTACAGGATAAGGCAGAAACGTTTCATAGCATTTGGTCACCCTTTGTTCAACTTGAAGTGCAGTAATATGTGTTTAGAAGATACAAACTACAACAGAGTCACACTCCATTTGAACAAGCACTCTTTCCTTTGTTTTTTGAATTACTTCCTCTTTGAAATCTATTATTGTTTTTGATAATTATAGGAATACTTGGCATTCACGCAGAACCCAGGAAGCAAAAATTTGGTATAGATTATTGTAAGTCTTATTTATGTATCTGCTACCTATTTCTTATGCTGTTTGACTGCTTGTGAGACAATGGCCCGGATATTCAGACAGCACCTGGCAGTGGCGCAAGCATGGGCACAGCGCAACTGGGTTGCACCGGGGCCAGGACCAGATGATATTCAACAGTGATGTGCCATGGCGCAGCACCATGGAATATGGCACAGACAGCGCACTGCGCAGTGGCACTCGCGCCAACGCCAGTTCACAGATAGGGAGCACGGGACAGTCCGGGGCACAAATGGAGTTGCGCTTGGGATGCATTACCCAAGGATCATTCAGCAGAGGACATGCAAATTAGGCCATAATATATGCAAGGTGCAAATGGGGCTATTTGCATGTCATTATGGCCCCATTTGCATGCCTTACGCAGGGCAGCCCGACGAATTGCACCCAGAGCCCTGCACAGGATGACGTGTGCACAGTGGGGATCCCGGGGCATCCCCCGCCCCATAGCCACGATTGCCAATAAATGTACTTTAAATCATTCCCTGGTAGTCTAGTGGTACCCCACTCCCTCCCGTTACTCCGATCACTGGTAAATGTACTTTACATCATTCCCTGGTAGTCTAATGGTACCCTGCCTAGCCTTGATTGTGGCACATCGCCGTCAAAACTTACTGGTGCTCCAGTGGCATCCCCACCCTCCCACTCCCCACAGGACCCCTTGCCCACCCACCCACCCCCATCATCGGTGGGTGGCTGCAACCCACCTATGAGCTGTCACAGCTGCTCATCGAAGACAGGTACAGTATGGGCTGTTAGCCTATTGGTCCACAGTGTGGACTAATGGGCTGCAGGGGCATACTGTACTAGATAGTCCCAAATATGTGAATGACTTCATTTACATATTTGAACTGTCTAGTACAGTATGCCCTGCAAGCCCATACTGTACCTGTCATTCGCGGCAGCCGGGTGGTATGCAGGTGGATTGCAGCCACCTCAATGATGGGGGAGGGGTGGGCAAGGGGTCCTGTGTGGATAGGAGGGTGGGGTGCCACTGATCACCAGGGAAGTTTATTATGGCTGATGTACCACAATCAGGCTAGGGTGGGGGTACCACTAGACTACCAGGAATGATTTACAGTACACCACCGCAGTCGGTACTGGGAGAGGGGTACCACAGACTTCCACGGAGCTGTGGGTGCTTGTGGATGGTGTTCTGGTGGGTGGGTGGCCACCACGGCTGGCAGCTGCTGTGTTGCACCCTGCAATACAGCAGCCCACCTGTGGGTGGCCAGGAGTTGCTCCACCAATTCACGGGCTCAACTTTGAGCCCCCCATGCGACGCAGTGCAGGGTTGTGCCAGCATATGTGCCATACATCCTGGGCTGAATATCAGGATGTGCCACATATGCATGTGCATGCCTCCTGAATCTGCGCTGATACATTAACATTGTGCCCCAGTACATCGGGATTTGTGCTATGCCAGGTAGCCTTTACAATATCCCATCAAGGCGCAATGCGGGGTTGCACCAGCGCAAATCTGTTGTGCCGTGCACAACTCCTTTGAATATCCGGGCCAATGTTTGTATCTCTTTGTCATGTGGAAACGTCAATAAAAACTATTATGGCTAAAAAAAAAAAAAAACTTGAAGGCAGTCATTAGATTCAGAAGTCACACATTAAAAAAAAAAAGCTATGTGACGTGAGTGGTCAAGCAGCTAGTGCCGAACATTGATATCTCTGTGGTGATGCTTTAAACTTTCACTTGATTCCATGTCTAAACAGGCAAGTGATAAGCTACCTCTGTAACTGACTTGTACTATTTTGTCTTCAATAAAGCAGAGTTTAAAAAAAACAGCTGTGATGTCACAAAGAGGGCATTATGGGCCCAATTCCAAGACAGTTACGCCAGGCGTAAATGCAGTACGCCAGTCCTGATAGTGCAAATCGTACATTACGCCAGTGATTTGCGACATGCGTGATTCCAAAAGAACACTTACGTTGCAACTCACAACTGCTATGACAAATGCAAGTTACGCCAAAAAATGCTTACACCACTGCGTAATGTGGCTTATGACATGTGTAACACACCAGCACCACAGAACTGCTATTCCAGAACAGGTGGCGTAATGAACCGTGACAGAGGATGGTAACATAAGTTAGAACGAGGAAAAGCTGTCCTAACAAGAGCACATGCCATAGAACCCTCCCACCCCCAACAGAGCCAGACTGCAGCATACCCTCAACCAGTAGGCCCTGAATGTGGAACTTATGGGCATACAGTGGATCACTCAAGCAAACGTGCCCTAGGAAGCCCAGGACACAGTGAAGTAGGTAGCAGCATGGCCAGTCAGACCAATAGTAAATGAAATACATACCTGGTGCAACACGTACCATAGCACATAGCACAAAAGCCAGACACAGACTGTGTGACAGGGCATCGCACTATGGAACGGAGAAGTGATGGGACGTACAGTAGGGAACAATGCCATATACTGTGGGACAGTCGAGAGGTGTGTACTGCTGACAGTATTGCGAGTTGCGACATGCGTACTGCTACTCTGCTAATGCGAGTTACTCCATGTCTTGAGGGCATAACTTATAACATGCATAATTCTGCATTTTCTGTCATATCTGGTGATTCTCTTGGAATATGGTGCAGCTTGCATGTCATAGGGATTTTGGTGTAACTTTACGCACTGGCGTACTTTACACCTATAGCTTCAGCTCCAGAATAAGGCCCAGCTACAGATGAGGCATGCGGGGGGCAAGCTCCTGTTTGTATGTTACCCTCAATGATCAAGGATGGGGGGTCTTATATCTAAATGCTTTTTGGAGTGTAGTAACAGAGGTCTGCTGATGCCGGTGGATATTGTTTTTGCCTTTGGCTGGATGCCCTTTTTTAAACTTCATTTTATTGATCTTTGTGGTAAACAAATACCATTTAAAACAAGGTACCTAGCTGTAAGAATCCATAATACATCATATTTCATGTCAACATTAGAGACCATTTCATACAGCAAGCTGTTACTGCATTTTGGGGATAAATCCCTATATCATATTATCCGAGTAATAATGTCCAAAAAGGTATCCATTAAATGAACCCATGCAGCATGACACTGGACCTACATAATGAAAGGTTTGCTCAGTTTCAATTCCCTGTGACACACTTCAGCCATTTACTATTAGCCTAAGGTCAAGGTAGACGGAGGGATGTGCTTCTAACATCAGCTAGGTCACATGCTATAAAGACAAGCGGCCCATCTTCATATCAGAATCATCACAAGAACTCTCACCCACGACTGCAAACTAGCACTTTCACATTGCAGTAAGTGTTTAATTGAACAAATGCTCTCACTCTAAGCCTGACTTGCATTGAGCACAAACAGGCCTCCGAGGCTGCTTACCTGGAGCCACTAACAAAGAGGAACATTAGGGAGAAGTGCAGGTTAGCTCCATGTTGTGACCACCCAGAGGGCTTGCGAAGCATGTCTCTCCTTCCCTGCGCCCAGAGAGGGCCCAGCAATGGCTATGAGGCCATTGCCACGTTTAACCAAGGTTCTGGGGCTAGGGTTACCACCTTTTAAGAAGCCCAAAGTGGGACATTTCTTACTGAAACACGATTTGGTGCAGGACAGTACATAACCTTGACCAATGCAACAGACTTTTTTTCTCTATTTAATCAGAATTAAGGCTGAGTATTGTAGTATCTTCTATTGTTTCTTATTATTGTAAGGTATTTTAGTTAAGGTATTGTAGTTTTCTGCAACATTTAATGGAAAGTTAGGAAATATTTTTTCTACTATAAAATCAGGACGTAGTATTTTTCCTTTTTTTTTGCAGGACACAGCTGCCTAAATCAGGACTGTCCTGCAAAAATCAGGACAAGTGGTAACCGTAGCTGGGGCTGCTGCTGTCAGCTGTATAATCAAATCTGGCAATATAGTTGATACATTCAGCAGACTTGGGTTTGATTCCCACAACCTCCATTTGCATACTGCTTGATTCTGAACCAGTCATTTAACCTCCGCAGTGCTCCCGGGTTGCCCCTGAAAACAGGCACTTGTGCCTAGTGGGCCTTAACCAGTTACCAAAGAATAAGAACTAATACAAACCAGGGAATGCTCATACTAATAATCCTGTGGTCTGTCTTCAAATCAACATAGTAAATTATTTAACAAGCGTATGACACGGGTAAAGTGCAAGCATTTTTGCAAATACTGAAAGCAGTTCAACTTTTGACAAATACTACACTTTCCCCCTCACCCCTTAGATTCTGCTGCATGTTGTTCAGTCTCTGCGACAACAAAGTACTGCTTCACCTGGTCCAGCTTCTTGCTCACTTCTGCTGGATTTCTGAATAAAAAATATTACCTGCATGAGATTTTTAGATGAGTAGGCAGCTGCAGCAAGTGGGTCACACCCAGTTCCCTCAGTCCCACACGGATCCCATCGAAGACTTGCTTCCTCTCCTTTGTGCAGTAGCTGAGATCTGGGTAGCAATGCACTGTTTGTGTGCCCTCCACAACTAGTGGGCTCTGCTTCTTGGCTTTCAAAGGGATTTTATCCCATTGGTAAGAACCCCCCTATGATTACCAAAAAAGGTTTTGTCAGGTCTGTCTTGTCAGGTTATTTTCCAGGGATTTACTCTATATGCTTGGAAGATGCTGATTCCTTATAGCTCGCCAAACCACATTTAAAAGAGATTGATCGTACATCTTACTGGGTTTTGGGCTTCCAGACCTTCTAGGACACCCAAAAGTTGAATGTTCACTGAGTGGATAGAGGTTTCTATGCTCTCCAATCAAAAGCGTAGGCGTTTATTCTCCTTCACCAGGTCATTCACTACTGAAAATGTTTTGTTGGTGGATTTGGTTATTGCTTTGTTGTCTGTGGTCATCTTATCCATTTTGGTTTCTAAAACCATGACTCAAAAGTTAAAAAGTGCCTAGTTTTTAGGATAGTTCCTGTACCATCCCAAGGACCACATCTTTAACTGCCATTAGCATCGGCTCAGTATCCTCAATGCTTTTCACACATGATCGACCTCCTGTTGCTGTTCCTGCTGGCGTGGGCTGGGCTGCTTCCCCTTCTGGGTCTCTGATATGGGCTGATTCATGGTCTCACCATTGTCTCCGCCATATAAAATGTATATCTACTAAGAGCTTTCAGCAAGATCTGTTGAGTAATGTCAGTTATTACCCTAAAAAAACCTCTTGAGCACCAACTTTTGCTGATTTGAAGTCTGGCGATGCAGAGCACACCTTGGAGCATCTGTCCCTGTTGACTGCAAGCTACTTCCCTGGCTGGACACCCCTTTTAAGTGCTGCCACTGAATTTACTGTGGAGAGGGGGTCAGTGGAGAGACTGACTTGAGATAAGGGTTTGAATGTGGTGGGGTGCAGTTTGCAACAAAAAGGAGGGATTCTCAAAACTCATGACACAGAGGCAAGTCCATATTTTTGACATAACCCAGATCAACAGCAAATGTCCCCAAATGCTTGTATCCTATTTTCAAATGCTTTAATGCATTTGTGGCATTCTCCTCACTTTGCAGAAAAACAACAATGCATGCATCATTATTTTGATGGATGCATCATTTTTGGACTGCAACACTTGTGACAATTTCTGTGGTCTAACAAACATGTCACAAGTAATACAAGTGCATAATGTGACAGGGTTGAATAAGGCCCTGTCCCATTTGTCACACAGAAAGAGTTAAATTCAAGGATCAGTTCTATCCTCTCCGTTTCTGTCTCTTTTCTGTCTGGTTGTGCAGCCAAATGTTCTCGTGAGACTTGGGAAATGATCACTCTGATGGTCCCGTGATTCTCCGCCTCTCGTTATCTCTCTGCCTTCACTTGAGATTTCTATCTTTTCTTCCTGTGAAGGTGTGGGACATC
Organism: Neoceratodus forsteri; assembly: GCA_016271365.2. Taxonomy (NCBI): domain Eukaryota; kingdom Metazoa; phylum Chordata; order Ceratodontiformes; family Ceratodontidae; genus Neoceratodus; species Neoceratodus forsteri. The sequence continues at coordinate 110,359,385 of JADMNL010000031.1, read as the reverse complement.
AGATGGACACAACAACTGAATTGTAAGTTAACACACTTGTTTTTGTGTGATGTTTATTGATAAAAAACCAAAGAAAGCAAAAACTTGCAATACTTGCAAAGAAAAGAAAACAAATCAAGCATAATGCAAATCAATGAACTGTGGCAAACTTTTCCTTTGTTTCCACTGATGTGCAGCAACAGACTCTCCTAGTCCTACCCCTGCACCAGTCAGCAGCTACTGACCCTCATCTTTCAGAACTGAGATAGGGCTTTTTATAAACTCACTAGAGGTTGGAGGAATTTTTCACTGCCCTTTTGATTAACAGCAAACATGACATAAAACTAGCCACTGGGGCCACTGTTGCCCCATAGAAAACAGTTATTTGGCAGCCACCTGGAGCACATTATATAACATGTTTACAACATTGTTAAAGGTCAGAGCCAAGGTCAGAACAGTCTGTGCTCTCCTGCAGGGTCCTATTACCCCATGCTATCTGCTATAAAACATATCTTAGAAGGGGGCTGCTAATGTCTAGAAAAAGCAGACACATACTTTTGTTATTCTTGTATTAAAACTGTCCTCTCAGTTTTGTTTCATGACCAAAGACCTGAGAAGAAAACAATATAGACGTTTAATATTCTTTGAGGGTTTTGACTGGTTTCAAGGTAGTTTTTAGGTAAATATGCACAGAAAAGCACTGTACTTATACGGGACCCTACGGCTGCATCTCTCCTCAGCTGGGGTTCTGCCTAATATCTCAGCAATTTTATATACAGTACTATGGAGCAGCAGGGAAACTACAGGGATACAGAAACATAAAAGGGGGACCACTCCATCAACTAAACATCAGGGCCGTTTGCTCTGACAAATAACTGGTTATACTTTCCTGTCCTGAGTATACTGTTGCACAGGGCATTTCATTACTAGTACCAGTACTTTTCTTCATAATCCCCACATGGGGAGACACAGGGAAAACAGGTATAGAAAACAAAAGGGGACATTGGGGATGCTGGCTTCATAGTTCACAGAGCTCCATCAATACTCTTTATATATTCTTATTCATTTTTAAGGCAGATAGCCATCTATGGGTACACAGGCATATATATTGCATTTACCCATACTACCATTTAAGACCTTTAAGAAGATATAAGAAATTTAGCAGGAGATAGAAAAAGGAGAGAGAGGGAAGGAGGGGAATTTGCCCAAAGGTGGCCAACCTTTCAGACTGGAAATGTAAAAGGGATAGTACAAAGAACAGATGAGAACTATTGCAACAGAGTTCAGAAGTCAGAAAGCAGTCTGTTTCCATGGCAGGGAAATCCCCTGTCACGCTTCCCCATTGTGTATCTGCGGTTGTAAAAATACATGTGAATTTTTGTGTGAAACTTTAAGTGATACTGGGATCCCTTTGTTTGAAACAGTATATAGTTACAGTGTTGAAATGATTGCAAACAGTTATTTGGAATTGAGGGGGTTAACCTGAGATGCAGTTTGAGCTCCTCGCAGGCTTGTTTTCAAACTGTTTTGCAGAGCTGTCAGCAGGAGGCCAGCTTGGGACCCTGTTCTTTTTGCAAGCCTGCACCTGCAAAGAAACTGATTAAAAACAGTTTGTGAAAAAACAGGATGTCTCTTCACAAGTTCCCAGGCAGAGACTTATAAAAACAGCAGCAATGCTTTTGCTAGGGAGAGTGAGAGACTGAGAAACTGAAACTTGGAATTAGAGATACCCTCAGATGAAGGACACCGTTTTGTAGTAGAGCACTCTATGTTTACCTGACTCAGCACATAGGAGATGTTGTAGGAGGGGAACACTATATGGTAGCACTGGAAGAAGGGTTCCTGTGGCAATGGTCAAATGAGCTTCATTACTGAGATATCCAAGTCTATATAAGAGCCCGATTTCATCCCCCTCTTCTGAGTGAAGTGTTGAGTGTCTTCAGCAAAGAGAGAGAGGTGTTGTGCTTTGTCCCTACAGCAACACTATGTGGCAGATAATAGGACCAGTCCCCACACTCACCCTTCTGGCACCCTACTAGTGATGTTGCAGATACCAGAGTATTCCATGTTTACTACTACCAGCTGGGTCCTCACTCTCAGACAATTTTCCACCCATCTGATGAGCCCCTCACCCACCCGAGTTCCCCTAGTTGTTTTCTTACTAGCCTACCGTGAGGGGCTAAGTTGAAAACTTTGCAGAAATCCAGATAAACCACATCAACTACTTGACCTTTTGTCTACTGAATAGGGTTACAAGGTTGAAGAACTCAATCAGGTTTGTCTGGCACAACCATCCCCTCACAGACCTGTGTTACTGATTGCCCTGGAGCCCACTTGCCTCCAGGCATTCGACAAGAGCCTCCTTGAGAATAGAATCCAGGAGTCTGTTTTCCCACAATTGAGGTTAAGCTAACTGGCCTCTAACATCCTGGGTCCTTTCTGACCGTCTGGTCAGGATTTTCAAATACCCTTTGCAGGTCAAAAGCATTTTGAGTTTAAGGTACAAAGCATTGCTTGTTGTTTGTTTAAATGCCATATCACCAGCCAACTACATGTAGCGTCATTGGGTACCAACCACATGCTGCATCATTGGGTGCCAACCACATGCAATGTCAATAGGCACCAACCACATGCAACATCATTGTGCATTAATGACATACAACATTGTGCACCAACCATGTCCAATGTCACTGGGCACCAACCCATCGGGTGCCAGTCATGTGCAACATCATCAGGTACCAACCATGTGCAATGTCATTAGGAGCCAATCATAAGCAACATCATCGGATGTCAACTAGCTACAACAATCATTGGGAAGCAACTATGTACATTGTCAACAGTCCTGCTACAGTTCAACAACTGGCTTCCCAGTGAAGCGCAGGGAGTCCCATAGTAGTATTATAAGGATACCGAATGGTAGCAGAGGAGAGCGCCCTAAGTACAGATGGGCAGAGAAAGCAGCTGTACTGTACATGTGTGGCCTGGGGAGGCAGGAGCTGATATTGGGCTGATCCTGGAATGGTAACTGAAGCACAATCCCAGGTTATCTGTTATTGTGGCTGTACCTAAAAGGGCAAGGAAAAAGCAGCCCTGGTGTGTTATAGGCTGCATCTAAAAGGGCATGGAAGAAGCAGTCAGGAGTCTACATACTATCTCATTGACTAACCCCATTTTTCTTCATTAGGGACCTGCAGTGACTTTAATAAAGCTCTTGTTTTTTATTTGTGTGTAATCATTGTCTGAGTGTATATTATCATAGGGTGTAAGCTGCACACTTTGTGGATTGTCACTGCAACGTGTTGGTTCACAGGCGGGTTGATTCTGATGGGAAGGTACTGCATCCCAGGGGTTGGTACCATCCTTACACCAGGCCCACTTAAACCTTTCTCTAACTTTGGATCTGAACATCCCCCAACCAGGAGTTTAACAGGCCCATGCACCTAAGCCTGATTGCGCCCCAAAAGCAGGGGTAGCTACCACATCAAAGGCAAATCAGTGGTATCATGAGATTTGAATGACACCAGAAGCTTCACATTCCAGAGACTTATAGTAACCCATTCCCAAGGACAGAAAGAAACACAGTCAAGGAACTAGGGATGGCTACAGGTCGAATACCTTGATTGTATTAAACATGCATTCTAGATATGTGTGGCGGTGTGACCTTTGTCCTTTCATCAAAACAAAATAAAAAGAATTCAAACTACTGTACTATGGGGACTGCACTTTTGGTACATTGCCAGCTACAAAAACCCACCACAACTGCTTTTGTGCTTTCTATCTAGCTGGTGGTGACAGGAATGTCTGCTAGAAACACATCTATCAGGTTTGGGCTTGCTCGGCAGTAAAATCCAACAGATGGTTTAAAGTTACCAAAGCGCTCTGTCTTTTTTTTTTTTATACAACGGTACAGTGAAAACTGCACTTTCCATATCATACTAACACCCACAGCTTCTAAAGTGGGTCTTATGCTGTGAGATGTCACACTTATATCAATACAAAAGATAAGTATATATAGCCTTTCTCTTTGAGACTGGACTTGGTGGAGGTGGTGACCAGTGCAGTACTATGAAGCAAGAACCTGTCAGCCCCTCCCTAAGAGGCCCGTATTTTATAATAGTGAAAGAGGAAGTTTTCTTAAAAAAAAAAAAAGAACCATCGCTCCATATGTCCTGTAGGCTGTAGTTACATATTAACCTGAGAGTCACTCCTCTGTGTCATTCTGCACAGCAGCCACCATGAAAGGAGCCTCTCTCTTCATCTGCTTGTCTGTTTGTCTCTCCCACACAGGAGCTGGTAAGTGTTTTTTCTCTCAAGTTACAGATGAACAAATGTAGGTTTGTTTGCTAGTAATAAGTTAATTTCTGGATCTTTATTAGGAATTTAGTTTTTCATTAGGTACTCCATTTCTTGAAACCCAGCTGGTGGCAGTACTGGGTATGGGATGAAGTCACGTTGACCATTCGTTTTTTGAAGGAGAGCACACAATGCTGTCAGTCCTCCTCAACACATTAAATATAACGATATTAATCAACTACTGTATTTCAGATCTTTACAATTTAGTTCTTCTGAGGGTGGTGCCCCTTTAAAGGAACACTGTAAATCTCACAAACGGATGTCACAATATCACTATTTTAGGTATACCGGGCGGTATCAGAAGTCACAGTACTGACACCATGGGCAGTTTCTGATACTGCGATGACCTTTCTTCATGGTATATACAGTGGCGGATCCAGAATTTTACAGTGGGAGTGCTGGAGTGCTGTGCATACGTGATATGCAATTTTTGAAATGTTTTGATGCTTTATATTGTCTGCTATTATCCTTTTCATTACGTTTTTCTTAGAACACACAATTGTAACATGTAGTTTTGAATATGAGCTTGTATACAATCAATAAATCAGACTTCTTCAGCAAAGTGAAAAGCAGCAGCAGCAGCAGGCAAATAAGTTACAGTGGGGAGCAGGACCGCACCCTTCACCATCCTCTACATCCATCATTGGGTGTATACCACAGTTCTTAGGCCTAACTCATTTTTTGGTGTTTTCAAGGACAGCTGTGCCATCCACACCACTCTCATGATTCAGGAGTCTGAGAAGGCATTTTCTTTGTACAGAAGTGACTTTTTCTATAACTGGGTGATGTAATAACTGCGGTTGTATATGTGGTGGCAATCATACTGTCAGAATTTGATACCATGACATGTCTGATCTCACAGCTTTTCCCAGACAAAAGGTTCCCCCTCTGATTAGAGTTTATAGACATTAAGTTGTTTGAATTATCTCTCAGTATATGCTGTTTGAACTGGATTGGTTTGTGTGTGTGTGTGTGTGTGTGTGTGTATATATACATATATATACATATATATATATATATATATATATATAGTCTGTACATCACCCTGTATGTGATATTTAGGATTATAATAATTTTATTTAGCCTTAAACAACTCTGCTGTATCAGTCCACCAGGATCCTCTTGGAAAAATAGATGATTTACCTAAATGAGACAATCCTGGTGTGCACAAAGAAAGGTGATAATGATACAGTGTAGGTACTGTATTACCTATTGAGAATTATCGGGACAAACTGTAGTTACACTGTAGCTATAGACAGTGGCAGTCTTATGTTTTGTGGCCCTCATGGCCCACCCTATCCATTCGTGCCCCCCCCCACACACACACCCCTGCCTTTGACTGGTTGGGTTGCACTGTGGTGAGCAACTGCTTGCCATTATGATGCAGTCTTGGAAGTCTTCTCACACACACACACATATATATATATATATATATATATATATATATATATATATAGTGGCACAGTAGTGCCACTATAGTTAGGGTTGAGTACCCCATTTAAGATTAAATCTGAAATTTGGCAACTTAATAACTTTGCCACTGTATGATGGAGTTGCCTGAAATTTGGCATGCACGGTCTGGTACCATAGATCTCCGGATCTGCCAGGTTTTGTTACGGCCGGATGTACGGTTGTGGAGCTACTGAGCACCACAAAATGCACAAATTACTCATTTTTGCACATTCTTTGCTCATGCCTACAGGTTGCACAGTTTGCGCGACCAGTCCAAAACCTTCAAGGGACATGCAGCCGGGGTCCCCAATGTGCCTTTCAAAGATTTTGTGAAAAAATATTAAACGGTTCAAAAATTAGTCAAAAAACAGGTTTCCATTATAGTCAATGGGAAAGTTAACAGACTCTGTGGAAAGTGTTGCAATGCACTCTTACTTTCAAATCACCCTTGTAGTGTCGCAAATCAGCCATCTTGTTTTCAGCTGGTGGTCACAGAAATGCTTGGCATTTAAATTTGGGACCCTTGAGGGACACAATTCTTGTTGTGTTCACCTAGTCGAGCCCTGAGGATGCTTGCCATGTCTTTTTTGGGTGGGTAAAACACCCCAGAAATATGATTTTTAATTTTTTGTAAAAAGTAGTGTCACAAAGCAGTGTTGCATATGCGACACTTTCATGATTTTATTTGCAAAAGTGTTGTGATTTGCGAAAGTACTTTGCAACACTATGGCCAAAACAATAAGGAATCGTTGGCACCCTGCTGCAATGGTTTGGTCTGTTGGGCTGAAATTTGGGGGGGGGAGCCAAGATCCCACAGATGTGCCTGTTGGTGGTTTGGTGACAAAATATTAGAGGGCTGCAAAGTTACGGCACTCCAAAGTTGACAGTTTTTCCCATAGGCTAACATTCGGTGTCAGCCACACTTTTCGGGCCAGTATCTCGAAAACGGTTTGAGATACAGACTTTTCATCAGAAGAATGTTTAGTCCTCTACTAGGGGGATACCTGGAAACTCATAAATAATATGAGATTTTTTTCTATGTCGTACGGTTCCTGAGATACAAGGAATTTAGTATTCCAAGTGCTGATTTTCTGCTCCGAGGGCCATTATTATACATGCATTCTTTGTATTCACTGTGCTTTTGAATGCACTTTTTTGGGGAAAAAAAGGATGTGCATTTGCATTGCTGTTACCATTAGCATTTCCGCTTATGTTTCCATTACCGTTTGCTTTAGTGTTTCATTTACAGCACTGTTTGTGTTACCCTTTGCATTTGCACTTGTGTTTGCATTACTGTTACCGTCTTTGTTTGTGTTTACTTTTGCATCACTGTGTATGTTACCCTTTGCGTTTGCATTTGCGCTACTGTTACCATTTGCGTTTCCATAACAGTTTGCGTTAGCATTTATGTCACCGTATACATTACCCTTTGCATTTGTGTCTGCGCTTGCGTTTGTGTTACTGTTACCATTTGCATTTCTGTTACTGTTTTTGTTTGCGTTTACTTTTGCTTCACGATGTGCATTACCATTTGCGTCTGCATATGTGCTAGCATTTGTGTTTATGTTGGCAATTGTGCTTCCTTTGGCATCATCATTGGTGTTACCATAAGCATTTGTGTTTCCAGTTGCATGACTGTGAGCGTTACCATTTGCATTTGTGTACGCACTTGTGTTTGCATTTACGTTTGCATTACTGTTTCTTTTGGCATCGTCATTGGTGTTACCATAACCGTTTGTGTTTCCAATTGCATTACCATTACCATTTGTGTGTTCATTACCATTTGTATTTGCGCTGGCCTTAGCGTTTGCATTTTCGGTGGCATTTCCATTGTTGAGTGTGTTACTGTTTCCTTCTGCGTCACCATTGCCATTACCGTTTGTGTTTCTGTTTACATTTGTGGTACTGTTTGCATTTTCGTTACCGTTTTTGTTACCATTTGCTTTTGTGTTTCTGTGGTTGTTAGCGTTTGTTTGCATTTTCATTACCATTTTTTTACCGTTTGCATTTGCGTTTCCGTGGCTGTTAGCATTTGCGTTATCATTATCGTTTCTGTTACCTTTTGCGTTTCTGTTGCCGTTAGCATTTGCGTTACCATTTCTGTTTTCATTTACACTTGCGCTTGCATTTCTCTTACCATTTGCATTATCGTTTATGTTTGTGTCATCGTGTGTGTTACCGTTTGCACTTGCGTTTGCGTTACCGTTACTATTTTCTTTTACCTCACTGTTTCCATCACCGTTTGCGTTAATGTTACCATTTGTGTTTTTGCGTAGTGCAGTGCAAAACATTATGTTTTTGCTATTTTTTTGCACTGTATTCCACAATGCATAGCTCAGCCAGTGTGCGGTTCATTGGTCTGAACCTTGGCACATGGAAAGACCTTTGTTCAAGGAACATGTCAGTTTTTGTTTGGTGAAAAAAAAACGTTGTTCCGTTCCAGAGTTATTGCCATTTGAAGTTGGCCCACTTTGCAGTTACTGATTTTTCTGCCACCAGGTCCACCATTCTAGTGCATTTTCAGCCGCATTTTCTGCCATTTTGTGGTGGAAGACTTCTTAAAAGGTGCATAAACATTAATATTGAATATCTCTGGAACGGTTTGTTCTTTTCACATGAAATTTGGAGGGTGTTTAGTGGATGTCCTGGAGATGTGACTTATGGTGTTTACATGTTTGAAAAATAATTTACTGTGGAGATATTGTGTGATGCAGTTAACATTTTGCACATAGCATTCTGCATGGTGCTACTGGCTTGCAGTTTATAGCATAGGTAGCCCTAGTGCTATGAAGGTGCCTTGTAGTGGTTTGTTGTGTAAAACATTAACAAGTGTGGAATTATGCCACTCCGATGAATGAAAATGTGGTTCATTATGCTTCAATACCTTCTGAACCGTATGTCCAATTTGCCTGGCATTTGGAATGTGCAAAGATTAATAATACATCTTTGACTGTGACAATGTTTGGGTCACTGGGACTTATGGTTGCTGAATTGTGCATGTGACATTGTTTGCTCATGGCGCTGTGTGACCACTGAATGGATGTACACACAATTCTGGACACACATTCCATTCACTATTTATAGTGCACATTCTCAAAAAGAAGGAAAATTCATAGCAAAAAACTCCATTTAATACATCAGTTAGGGTTGTTCCACAGAGACAAAAGCAAGGAAATTCGGTGTTAGGGTTGCCACCCCTTGCACCCCACGCCCACCCTGCCCCCACCAACAGGAATCGGGATGTGCGTTGTGGTCATCGGTCCTAACTCCCACCTCATTCTCCTTACTGCACCACCTCAGCTTGTTTACACATGGAATGGGGTGAGAGTTAGGGCAAGACCCCTACGCACATCCCAGTGCCTGTTGGTGGGGCCAGGGTGGGCTAGTGCAAGGGGTGGCAACCCTGGCACTGAATTTCCTTGCTTTTGTTGCTGTGGAACAACCCTAAGTGATGCATTAAATGGAGTTTTTTGCCATGAATATATATATATATATATGTTTATGTATTTATGTATGTATTTGAAAATTGATAACTGGAAAAGGCACATTGAGCTGAGGCTCACTTCCAGGTGTGACCAGGGGAACAATGAGTAAGAACACAGTGGTACAAGATACTGAGTAACAAGAGGAGACAGGACTAAGTACGAGGAGCTTAGAGCAAATATATACAGTACATACAGCATATTGCACTGATACATGTAATGCATACAGTAACTAGAAAAGAAACAGAACTGTAAATACGGTGCAGTCCTTTAAATCCCAGTCATACAAGCTGAGGGTCTCCTCACCAGTGCAAATGAGAGGTAAGAGTGGGGAGGGAGAGTTTATGAAAAGAGACTTAAGAAATAAGGAGGAGAGGAGAATGAGAGCAGTTAGTTCATTCCAGATTACAGGAAGCCGAACGGAGAAAATAGTTTGCCCAGTGGCAGTCCAGCAGGTAGCAACAGAACAGTTATGAGGCAAAGGAGCAGAGGAAATAGTTCTAGGGAGACGGGATAGTTTGGTTTGTTTTTTGAGATATTCAGAAAGACCTTTGAGTCAAAGACTCATTTACAAATGTTCCGCGTCATACATAAAGTACAGAAGGACGAATCATAGTTTACAGGTTGCTAGCACATAACAAAAGATCTTACACAGTAATAATACTTTTTTTACACATGGTTACACATTTGATTCAGAGGTTGAGCTACCCTTCCAGGTGAGGTAAGACTTAATACGAGAATCGCACAACCATAGAGGAGCAGAGAGGTTCCGAAAGTGCCTGCTTGTCAAAAATAAGTTATCTCATGGGGGTCATATGCATGAGGGAGTCAGAGAAGGTAGGGGTCTACGGGGGGGGGATCAGTTGCAGTCACACAGGTTGGAGGCTTGAAGGTGATTCCTTAGTCTGGTTTTGAAAGGACCAAGCCTAGTTTCTTCTGTGATTAGACTGGGGAGTGCATTCGTCCAGGATGGGGCTTTGTAGCTGAAAGTTTGCTGGAATTGGGAGGTCCGGCCACATGGTACCCATAGCAGTGGTTTGTTCGAGCTATGGGTTGTTCTGCCTGATGGTGTTGTGAGGATAAGTTGGTTTAGGGTTGGGGAGTGAGGTCTAGGATAATTTTTTTGGTCATTAGGCAGGTGTGATACCTGATTCTGTCGTCAAGGTTTAGCCAGTTTGTGGTACTGTAGAGGATGCACGTGTGTGTGAGGCGATCACATCCTAGGATGAGATGGCAGGCTTTGTTAAGCACAAGCCGGAGATGGTTTAGGGCAGTGGAGGCTGCTGCACTGTAGATGAGGATGCCGTAGTCCAGCAGGGATAGGATAGAGTAGTTTATGGTGAGTTGTAACACTTCAGGGGTGAGGCAGTGTTTGTATCGGTAGAGAACTCCTAATCTGGAGCTAAGGGCAGTTGATTGGTGTAGGATACGGAGGTTAAAGTTGAGGGCAGGGTCTAGTGTGATCCCGTGATATTTAAAGTTGCTTATTTGTTCTAGGAGGATCAGTTTAGCAGTGAGGAATTGGGGGCAGAGGTTTTTGAGGGGGTTCTGGGGATGTGAGAAAATCATGACTTTTGTTTATTGTAGTTTATTGTAAGACATTGGGTGGCAATCCATTGTTTGATTTTATGGAAAGAGTGTTGGAGAGTTTGGTGGAGTTTGGAGGGTGCCGGGTCAGAGGCGTACAGGACAGCATCGTCCGCGTACAGTAGCAGGTTGTTGGGGCAGGCAGATGGGAGGGACTTTAGGTATAGTCTGAAGAGTAAGGGGCTCAGTATGGAGCCTTGTGGGACACCAGAGCGGATAGGGAGGCAGGGGGACAGGACAGTGCCAACCTTGACCATCTGCGTTCTATCGGTGAGGTAGCTGGTAAACCAGTTCATGGCGTCCTTGGAGAAGCCAGTGTAAGTCAGAGTGTTTAGTAAGAGGGCATGGTTGACGGTATCAAATGCCTTACATAGGTCTGTGAAGATGGTGCCAGTGAGGTGGCCACGGTCCAAGGCAGAGTGAACACGGGAGGTAAATTCAAGGATGGTGGCGGTGGTTTGTATTATGACCCTTTCGGAAGCCGTGTTGCTGGTTGGTTAGCAGGTGATATTTATTAAGGTGGTCAGTAAGTTGGTCGGCAACTACTGTATGTGTTCTAGCGCTTTAGATAGGGGGGTAGAATGGAGATGGGGTGGTAGTTGTTGGTGGATGTGCGGTCCCCATTTTTGTAGATGGGTGTGATGTAGGCCGATTTCCAGGGGGTTGGGAATTTCCCTTGACAGAGGGAGCAGTTTAGAATGTGGGTGAGTGGGGCTAGGACTTCCAGGAGGGTGAGGAGGAGAAGTCTCAGGTCCAGGGAGTCGTGGCTATAGTGATGGTGGCTAATGGCATTGGTTAGGTAGGGCTTTGTTGTCTCTGGGGTGAGGACACGTAGATAGAAAGGAGGAGCGTGGGGGGATCTGGGGGAGATTTTGGCCACTGGGGGTCAAAGAAGTTTGGGGAGCACATGGGAGAGATCAGTGAAGGCCGAGTTTAGAGCTGAGGCGATACTGAGGGGGTCGGTAGAGAGGCTACCCTCAATTTGCATTTGATCAGGTGGTAGATTAGGGGTTTTGCCACAGACCTCCTTAATGTTTTCCCAGAATTTGCAGTAAGCAGTTAAGGTAAGGGGTAAGGGAAGAGAACCAGAATTGGGAAGAAAGGAGGCGCAGTGTTAAAAAAACATTGGCAGTCAGCAGGGGGGGGGAGAGGTATTGGTAGAGGAGATGGTGGTAAGTGGGGGAGAGTTTGATGCAAACAGAAAGAAGGAATGGAAAAGGGGTCTAGCCCATCAAGGGAAGATTTAAGAGCAGCCTGTTAGATCACATCTGCATAGACACATGCAGGTTAAATAGTTTTAGTACTGACTCATGGCAGACAGGGAAGGGAATGGAATGCAAAGCTTGTTGGGCTAGAGGGCACGTAGTTTAGGGCATATTATTTTTATGTGGATGGCTCCAGTGTGTGAAGAAAAATCTTTTGACTGAGCCACACACTGAGGTACTTAAACAAGCACTTGTCAATGCCGAATGTTTGCTTGCTGGTATTAGTATTGAAAGTGCATGAGTTAGACAGATGCAGAATAGAAATGGAAGTGAAGTACTACAGTGACGCCAACCCCACCCCCACCCTGCAGAGATGGACAGGTATTGGGGTGTGCCTTTGGGTCATCACTCATAATGCTCACGGCATTTCAGCTTACCATATCCTGCAGACACCGACAAGTGTTGAGGTGTGCCTTGGGGTGTTCGGCTTTATAGTCACTCCATTCCATAAGGAAATACACTGAAATCGGTGCAGTATAGGAGAATGGGGTGAACTCTGGGACGGAAGAGTCCAAGGCACACCTCTATGCATGTTACTGGCTGCAGGGTGGGGGTGGGAGTGAGGGTGGTGTAAGCATTACAGCTGGCAATCCAAAGGCACACCCATGATGCCTGTCAGTCTGTACAGGGTGGGATGTTATGGTTACAAACCCTAATGCCCCAGGCGTTTGATGGTATTTGGACTACAGATTTTCAACATGGCCTTTTTGTGACCTCCCCATCTCATAAAAGCATTTGGAACCTCTGCTTATGAACAGTGGCACTGTGATTTTGTTAATCTGTCCTGAATGTTGATTTCACACAGTGACCGCACCATTCTGCGCCACATGTGCAAAAACACAGTTCATGCAGGATGTGGAAAATGACAGCTGTACCATTCATAGGGAGGTGTGAAGAGATGGCAATGTTGAAAATCTGTAGAGAAAATATTAAAAATGCTTGAACCTCCAAGCGTACATGGAAACTGCGCAACACATGGGGGTATCACAGTCATTTAGTGGAATTATTTCACCAAATTTTCAACATAGGCATTTTGTGACCTCTGCTCATGAACACTGTCACTGTGATTTTCTTAATCTGTCCCCAACATTGATTTACCACAGTGACCGCGCTATTCTGTGCCAGATGTGTGAACGCATATTTTGGGCAGGATATGAAAAATGACAGCTGTACTGTTCATAAGGAGGTGTGAAAAAATGCCAGTGTTGAAAATCTGGAGTGAAAGTATTACAAATGCGCGAAATAACGAGGGTGCGTGGAAACTGCGCAACGTGTACTTGTAACACAGTCACTTTATGGAATTTTGTCACTAAATTTTCAACATAGGCATTTTAGCACTTCTGCTTGTGAACAGTGTCACTGTGATTTTTTTAGTCTGTCCCAAACACTGACTTCCCTCAGCGACTGCTCTATTGCGTGACAGAAATGCAAAAACACATTTTAGCCAGGATGTGAAAAATGACAACTGTACTGTTCATAAAGTCTGAAAAAATGCCAGTGTTGAACATCTGGAGTGAAAATACTACAAATTTGCGAAGTTACAAGGGTGCGTGGAAACTGCACAACTCACACTCGTAACACAGTCATTTTATGGACTTTCATCAACAAATTTTCAACATGGGCATTTTAGCACCTCTGCTCATGAACGGTGTCACTGTGATTTTCTTAATGTGTCCCGAACACTGATTTCCCAAAGCGACCAAGCTAATCTGCACCGGAAGTAAAGAAACACATATTAGCCAGGATGTGAAAAATGACGGCTGTACTGTTCATAAGGAGGTATCAAAAATGCCAGTGTTGAAAATATGGAGAGAAAATATTACAAATTAAGGGTTACGAGTGTGCATGGAAACCGCGCAATGCACGCCAAAACAGTCATTTTTGATGCCACCAAATTTGCAACATAGGCTTTTTGAGAGCCCACCTCATGAACAGTGACACTGTCATTTCATTAATCAGTCCCAAAAGGTGAGTCGGAGCAGTAACCGTAAAATCACCTTTCGGGACAGAATAACGCCATGCCAGTGACTGAATTCATGAAGAGGGGTCCTAATAACCCGATGTTGAAAATTTGGTGCCAAAAGTCCAAAAAATGTCCGTGATATCCACATAAGTTGAAAAAAACCTATTTATGCCATTATGCAGCTTACCGGCATTTCTTCAGTTGGCGGTCGGTTTTGAGGAGTGCAAACGTGTTCCCAGTCCACCGAAGATCATCGCGCCAAGCTCCAGAGGTATGTATGGGGTGAGGAGGGTGTGGGGAGGTGGGTGCGGGTTGGAGGAAGGGGCAGGAGAGATGGCGAGGGACCATATTCTTTGTTTCAGGGACACAACTTCAATAAAAGACATCACATGAAGGGTTTTTTTTTTTTGCAAGCTTGCTATGTGCACACTGGTGGGCTCCCAGTGTGCCACCTACATTTTTGGGGTGGGGGGACTGAAGCCGATGGAGATTGGGCCCCCCCCGTCAGCACAGAAATGTGTGTGAGGGGGTGTATGATGCCAAGGGGGATTGGGCACCCCTTTGGCACACAACAAATGGGGGAGCATTATGCCGACGGGGAGTGGGCTCCCCCATTGGCAAATTAACTGGGTCGGGGGCATGCTGACAGGGAGATTGGGCACCCCCGTCGGCCTTCATGGGGCTTAGCGCCACCATGATTTTGGAAATGTTACACCAGGCAAGGTACCGCCCTGCAATGACGGGTCACTGCCCCATTGCAGCGGAATGGCTGATGCTACAATGACGAGGCAGCCCCTCATTGCAGTGGCCAAATCATTTCAAGTTGGTGGCACTTATGCAGAACCAGTGTCATCAGGACAGTAGGCCTGCATTGGGTGAACAGTGCCAAGCCCACAAATGCAGTGCCAGCATTGGCTGCCACAGTGCCGTGCCTCCACAACCCGCTTATCTCCTAAGCTGCCACATAATGTTTCTTGTGCATGCGCACAAGCAAACATAAAAAAAGGACATTTTCTAGAGGGGTACCATCAAGGGTAGTAAAGTGGACAGGGAAGGGAGCCTAGCTAGCTTCTGCCTCGCGAGCCACAGAACATTTATGCAGCCTTTCAATCAGCATTAGCCAGTTAGAGTTCATTAATAGTGAAGTTTAGTACGCATATTCAGTTTGCATTTTCAGTGAATAGACTAAACAATTTATATAACATTTTATTTGAATGAATCTTCTGTTGTGTTTAAATTTATGTGACAAGCTTTTTATTGTAAGGGTCTCCAGTTAATCTCAAAAGAACCATCCTGATATTTAGGACTCTCAAATCCATGGGTTTGTTTTTAAAATTGTAGGAAAAATACAGCTGCGTATAATATAATGGAGTTCTGAGGGTGTCTCTAATGCTACAAGAGACTTGAGTGTGAGGTTTGGGTGAGAGAACTGCAAAATGTAGCTGAGCATTCTGTCTGCCCGAACCTTACAAAAAGAGTCTCTTATGCTATAAGAGACACCCTCTTTGTAGTCTTTTTGTTATTTTATTGTGCCGCCTCCCAGCACTGAAATGGAGCGCCCTCCAAATGTTCCTGCACCAGACCACACTGTACACTGGATAAGAGCTACAATGGCTCTGCACACTGATTGGCTGAAATCCCATTAGTAATTTATTGCTATTCACCAGAAACTGATACACCACGGAGTCAGGGACTCATTTACAGTGGTTTAAAATGGGTCATTTCCAGGTGTGTCCTGGGAGCACTGTGGAGGTTAATTGACTTGTTCAGGGTCACAACTTACTCATATGCAACTGGAGGTTGTAGGAATTAAACCGTGGTCCTCTGAATGCAGTAATATTCCTTTCATACTTACTGTCAAATGCAGGTAACTTTATTGGCATGACAGTGTACACAAGTATTGCTACAGTCTGTACGTGACAGGACCTGCCCCCAGCAATGAGGTGGTACAGCTGCTTCTTCAGGATAAGCAGCTAACAAAAGCAATTTATTAAACATACACCTTGGAAGATGAATTCCATTTCCCTGGCAGGTCATGCCACATTAGTACTTCCTCAGAGGGTGTTTTTTGTGCATTTGTATACAAGTATTGTCGAAGATTATTTATTAAACCATTTGTATGACATAAACAGCCTGCAATGAGCTTAGATTAGTACATCTGTGGAGTATTTCATATAGGGTGCGCTGTGGCAGTACACTCTGTGGTTTGCAGCTGTTCCTGCAGCAGCTTTTCTTTCCCCAGCACAAAACCAAGTTTAGCTTCAGGAAACTGGCTTCTGTTTTAACAGATCTCAGAAACACTGGTCTCCTATGTAGGTATATTTTGTACAGTGGAGAAAGCAATTTCTCTCTGTTTCGATTTCAGTGTTTTCCACACGTGTTTCTTTAGGTGTAGAGGTTAACCTGTGACTCCTAGTTCTAGACTTTGGTCACAGATTCTGTATTTGATTAGAATTTATCAATTTATTGTTTCCAACTGTATGAAGATATCTCTTAGGGTGACGTTTCCGTGCAGGGAGCTGTAGCACTGTAGTTTAGTTTGGATTTTGATTTCCTGTTTCCTGATTAAGGTGTATTGTTTTATCAGCGTTGTCTAAAGTGTTCTGGATATCATTCTTTCATGTTTAGATCTCTCTACACCCCCCCCCCCACCTACTTTCTGCCAGCAATAAGCCATCGTGGCCTGTGATCCAAAGAAGCACTAGCATACGAGTCAGCACTCTGAAAGGGTCCTGTGTTGAAGGAACAAAGAAACTGAAAGAAATCTCTTACCAAAGAAAGGTCATAATAGCCTTCCAGATCCATCTTGCAGTGCATGGGAGAACATGCATTGGGTTGCCTGAACAGGACACTCTTCCCATAGCAATAGCATACCCCGCCCCCCCATGCATAAACAAAAGGTTTCAGTCCTCAGTGTCATCAGTTCTTCAACTTTAATGAGCCCTGTATTTCTAGCAGACATTAAAAACTATATTTAGGTGCCCATATTCAAAAGGTTAGTGTGGCATTTGCAGGTGTTGTGCTGTGCTACCCGGACATAGCTTGTTCAGACAGAGTGGGCACCATATTCAGCGGCCCCTTCTCATGGCTCACAGTGCATAGTATGATCATACTAAATACATCACTGCGCCCGTGCAGCTGAGGGAGTCCCTTTGCATGCAGGGCGTAGTGGTATATTTAGAGGTTCTGGGAATCACTAAAAGGCTGTTATGGCAGTGCTATTTAACACTTTTAAAACTCTGCTGTTATCAATGTGCACAATAGTGAGTGATCCCCCGTCCTCCTGGCAACACTGCTGCTTCCCACCACAATGTGATGATGTTTAACCCCCAGTAATCCAGTGGCACTACATCCCTCCCAGTTTCCATTATGATAGTTTGTAGCTCCCTGGTCAGTGGTTGGTACACCCTCCCATCCCGATCCTGGATATGGCAATGTTTAACTCCCTGGTAGTCCACTGGTACCCCCCCCAATCCCTATCCCTACTATATCAATCATAAACCCGCCATCCCTCCCCCAGCTCAACATTTCAGCACCTACCACCACCTCACCCCCTGTCCACCACTGACTCTCCAACAATAGCTAGTCCAGGTCCACTGGCATTCTACAGCATGCATGCACTCAGTCCCTGTCATTTAGACAAAAGTTGACCAAGGAGGGTCTGTGCTAGTCACTGTCTGCAGCTCTGCTTGTGGACCTAGACTGACTATTGTTAGATGAGTTAGTGATGGATATGGGGTGGGTTGCTAGGTGGTAGGCCAGAGAGGGGTGGGGTGTTTACAACTGATATAACAGGGATCAGGGCAGGGGGGGTACCACTGGATTACCAAGGAGTTAAACATTATCATATCGAGGATCAGAACGGGGGGGGGGAGAGGTTAATAACAGAAATAGACATACGTTAATATTGTAAATGTGTTGTGTCATCTAACAGATGCCCCTCGTGTGGGTATTATTGGTGGACAGGAAGCCAAGCCTCACTCCAAGCCCTTCATGGTATCATTACAGCACTTTGGAAAACATTTCTGTGGAGGGTTCCTGTTTGCAGACCAATGGGTGATGACAGCAGGACACTGCTACATGTGAGTGCTTTAAATCATCAATTTTAAACATCACTTCTGTTGTGGCAAAAGTTATTTATTTATGGATTTAAACCTATTTTTCCAGGTGAACAAACTGAACCTGACAGGCTCACTTCCAGCTGCAAACTGGGGGAGGGAAGAGGAACATAGGATAGCAGAGATAATACATACATACATACATAGTGCCAAAATGTAGAGGATATACTTAATTACAGAGTGCAAACACTGCATTCGTCAAGGGGCAGAAACGTTCTGAAAGGAACAGGAATGCTTTCTTTGGTTAGCTAGTAGTTCCTGGCTGACCACTAGGGGTTCCCTAGTATGAACAGGATGCTATGTTCAGCTGACAGTTTTCTGTGCAATACAGTGCTCTGTTACCTAGGAGAACATAGTTCACATGTGTAACCCAGGCGCCATGTACCCGCGGGCTACTACCCTTGCGGGCCCAAACAAGGTTCAGGGGCCTGGGCTCTGTTCTGGTGAAAAAGGGGGTTATTTCCCCAAAGACAAAATGAAATAGCATGGTGCCTCCACCCAGAGTAAATATAGTAGGCCAGATGTTTGAATTATACAACCTCCGGGATGCTGCACACACCCACCTGCCCTTATAGTCACCCCACTCATGGCTTACCACAAACCAAATCCATATTTATTTACTCAGTGTTGATGACCGGGTAGGCCCACTGAGCCCCGGAAGTCCCTTTTTCAGGGGCAAGACAGAATTAGTTACAAGAAGGAGAGAAATTACAGCAGTGTACAAGGAATGTAGAACTTAAGTACAGCAGAGTACACACTACATAACATATTAGGGTGACATCAGGCCATGGGGGCTGAGCCATTCGGGTTACAATCTGGCCAGGCCACCAGTGGAGTTTGTTACAATACAGTGGGTGAGGGTAACAATCAGGCAGGTGGCTACAGGGCACAAGCTGGGCAGAACAGTCCTGAGTAGGGGGTAGTAATAGGATTGGTTCAGGCTAGTGTAAGGGAAGGTGATTAGCAGATTTAGGAGGGCAGCAGGGGGTGCGTGGGAAACAGGATGGGACCATTGACAAGTACTGAAAAGATAATTGCTCGGGTGCATGCATAGAGTGGGATTGCTCTCACTGGCAGGAGCAGACACTGGCATCTAGTAAGTGAGCACATGTGCAGTTATTGACGTTGGCTAATATACTCACTAATAAAACTCTCATCAGACATGTAAAAAAGGTTAACCAACAATGTATTTAGATGGGGGAGGGCTGGGAAAAGAGACATGGATAAAGAGATTAAACAGCATTTTGGTATTAGCATTTTTGTAAACACCAATATTCTCTTTGCTGGTAAACCAGACCATTCACAGTGCCTGCCTCCCATCAGCATATACATCCAACAGATGTTAGCCCACATGCTCCGTCACATTACCGGCTCCCCATCTGATACCAGTTGAACCCCTAAGAGTCCTATCTGGGTACCCAGCGTCTAGTTGCAGGCCTGATGCATTGCAGCTGGTTGGTTGGTGTTGGTGCACTTTAATAATTTGAATTTAAACCTTTTTTGCAATTGTTGCAAATGTTAGTTGATGAAACTTGAACTTTTATTTAGGCAGTAAAACTCAGAAACTCACATGACAATTATGTATAGTTCCCCAGGTGCAGGAAAGCTCTGATTTACTCAAGGTTTGCATCACAGTCTCTTGGCTTGTTACGCTGATAACTTCAGACTACAGATCTGGGGGAGGTCGAAACCAGTAGAAGACTTGGATGGCAGGATAGCTAAGGTGAGCAGCAGGCTCTTGCAGCTTGGACCTTTACCTGCATCACTTGCAGCTTGGGCCTCTCCAGCTGCAGGCACTGGCATCATTAGCAGGCTGGAAACCTCTCATCTTCTCTGGCAGCTTGTTCATGTCTTCTCGGTGGCATCACAAAGCCGGACTAACCAGTGCTGAGGACTAGGGAGACATGCCTCAACCCCCACGTCCAGGCACAAACCCTCAGGGGAAGGGGACAGGTAATGCCTAGCGGTGAGACCACCTGGCTGATTCCCCAAACTGACCTCAGATGGCAGTCACTCTCTTTTTAGTTATGCAGAAACATCCAGCTGTAAATGGCTTCAGCCACACTGCCAGCTAGCAGCCGTGGCTCTCACTCTCATAGGACATAGTCACTGGGTTTACCACCAGGGTCTAGCAAGAAACAGTCTCTCAGCTTCAGACATCACAGATGTGGGATCGAGGTAGAAGCCGAGGACATATCCTCTCACCTCAAAGCCCAGACTTGGACAGAAGAACGAATCTTCTCACCTCACAGGTGCAGACTTAAACAGAAGAGTGAATCATCTCATTTCACTTTCCATTCACAGGAAACATCAGACAATTCCTCTTGGCTAAATGTGGCTCCATGAGCCCCCAAGCAGGCCTCTATACTTCTCTTGGACATCATGGTCCTTTACCTCTGGAAACTCCCACACTAAAATGCACTCTTAACATTTTATTTTATTTTATTTTCTAGGGACATGGATATGATGTTATATCTACACTGTCTGACATTGTCCTTTCCCCTTTAAATCTTGCTGGAAGTCTTCAAGCAGGCTCCTCCCACCCACCCAGGTGGTATAACCCTGGGCTCCACCCCATGATGCCAGATCTTCCTTTCCGCTGCAAGAAGCAGGTTCCCTCCTTACCATTTCCATGTTGGGTAAGCCCTGGCGCTCAAATCTTCGGATCTACTTCCAAAACTTAAACACGTCAGAGTTTCGTCTTCAGCTCAATCTTCGATCACGACCACAATGGAGGACCAGACCTCACCTGGATTTTGCTAGTGCCCACGTAAGCAGAAGATGTTGCATACCAACCCACATGCCATGTGAGTTTACTGCCTGGGCCACGAGCACGATCCCCAGACTTGCAATATCTGCCGGTCATTTCACTCATCGGTCATCAAGGACCACTTCACCCGCCTGAAGTTGGGCCACCTGGAAAAATGACATCCGCTGGTCAAATCCAAGGATGCCCATTGGGTGGTCTCCATGGCTGCAGGGTTTGCCGAGCAGCTGGAGCAGCTTAAGGTCTTCGAGGAGGAGGTGGCTCAGGCCACCGAGCAGTCCTCCTCGGCTTCAGCCTTTGTTCCGCTCAAGTTGGGCTCCACTTATTCTGACTCCTTCAAGGAGCTGTGCCAGTCTCTCCCAACCAAGGGAGAGGACCCTTCAGGTTTGCACAGCTCTTAGTCACATAAGGAGTCCAGGAAAGAAAAGGAGAAGACTCACCGTCAGCGTTCTTGGGATCAGTAACATTCTCGGCCTCAGAAATCCCAGGTTTTGACCATGATCAAAACCACGGCCTTGGCCGCTGGCTTCATGGTGCCCCCATCAGGCCAGCCAGTCAAGACGTTGACTAACGATGCAGCAGAGATTTTTCTCGACCCGGTCAACCGGTTGTCATCTGAAGAGGCTGACAACTCCTTGTTCAGGACGTTGGTCCTGATGGTGACCACTGAAGAGTCAGCTCAGCTCGCTGAGCCAGACCCTCCGGTCACTGACCTAGACCAGGAGGAGCTGCGGCACTCCCCGGCTCCCTCCAAGATCCCCATCGGCACTCCCAGTGGCCAAGGTCGAGATCTAGGTCTTCCTCATCCTCTGGGTCAAGCAGGTCCTGTCCGCATCAGCGGTCTCGCTCTCAGCACCATGGGAAGCAGTGCCGCCACTACTCGGCTTCGTCTTCCTCGGGTGAGGAGCGGCTTCAACACAAACTGTGTCAATGCTACAAAGACCTTATGTGGCAATAGTTGGTGTTGTTGTTCAGGCTGAAGCCGACCCCGGCTCCCACACCGGCCATCACTTGGCTGTTGCCCGACAGGCCCACACGGATGCCTCCGGCTAGACCAGTCGACACCATTTCTCCACCTGCAGAGCTGGTACTGACTGCTTTGGTTCGGTCGAAGTCGGCCTCTCCACTGATTGTGGTGGAGTCACCACCCCAACAGCCACCGACCCAAGCTCTGACCAAGGAGTCTCAGTCAGCTCAGGGACTTCCCCATTGACTGTCAGTTACTCTTACACCTGACCGCCTGCGGCAGGTCTGGAGTGACTTGAGTGGTAGACCACTCTATGTGGACTCCTTGGAGTCTGAGGATTCCTCACTGCACTCCCGTCCAATCGACATGGAGTCAGTGAGGGACCTTTCAATGGAGGAAGGTCCCATGTCCTTTCCTTCATGGGCATTCTCTGTCTCATTTCCGAGTTCACGGGGATGGAACTGGAGCCCATCCAGAAGTGGGCTCACTATCCCCTCATAGAGATTCTGGATATAGAGGACTCTCTGATGGAGGCTTTCCCAGTGGCCAAGGCCATTGTTGGTGCTGCCCTGGAGCTCTGGAAGTGCCCCACCTCCTGACCTGCGCCATCAGCCTAGATGGCCTGCAAATATGCGGTGCCCACTGGTACTCTCTCAGGGTTCAAGGAGCACCCTTCAGCTGAAGGGTTGGTGGCCAACTCTGTGTTTCAGTGTGCAGGCAAGTTGGGGGATGCTGACAGACCACCAGACAAGGAGTCCAAGAAATTGAACCACTGAGCTAAAAAGGTCTATGCTGCCTCCTCGCTCAGCCTCCACCAGGTGAGCTCGGCCGTCGTGATGGCACACTTCTCCCATGCCCTTCTGGGCTTTCTGGATGAGGTGATTCCTCATCTTCCTGCAGACCTCCAGATTATGGTCAAGCAGGTCCAGGACCAAGGTCGACCTATAGTCAAACAGCAGTTTCAGATGGCTCTAGATATCAGGGATTCCTGTGCCCGCTCAGTTGTGGCCGCAGTCACCATGCACTGTAGGGCTTGGCTGCAGATGTCGACCTTTACGGCAGACACTCAGCACAAGCTGGCGGACGTCCCATTTCTGAGTGCCGACCTGTTTGGGCCTGGTGTGGAGGGTCACCTCCAGTGTATCACGAAGTCCAGTGCTACCTTGGACTCCATGAGGTCTGCCCAGAAGGATCCCAAGGGCTCCAGGCATCAGAAGCGTAAGCCCTTTCGACCTTCCACTCCTGCGGCAAAACCAGCCCAGCATCAGTCTGGCCAGCTGGCACAGTCTTGGCAACCAAGGCCCAAGTCCAAGGCCTCAGTAACATAGAAACATAGACTTTGATGGCAGATAAGGACCACTTGGCCCACCCAGTCTGCCCATTTCCCTTCCTATTGGATAAGCTGCAGATTCTAGTTAACCAACAGCCTACTTCCTGCAACCCCCCACTACAATTGCCTTATGTCTGCCCCATGCATGTTTGAATTCCCCCACTGTTTTAGACCCAACAACCTCCCAAGGAAGATGGTTCCATGCATCCACCACTCTCTCCATGAAAAAACATTTCCTTATATTACCCCTGAGCAGTCCCCCCACTATCTTTAAATTGTGCCCCCTTGTTCTTACACATCTCTTCTTCTGAAAGATGTTACCCTCCTGGACTTTGTTGATTCCCTTGAGGTACTTGAACGTTTCTATCATGTCCCCCTGGCCCTCCTTTATCAAGGGTATACATATTAAGCTGTCTCAGTCTCTCTTCATATGGTTTCTGATGCAGACCCTGCATCATTTTAGTTGCCCTCCTCCGGACTGTTTCCATCCTGTCTATGTCCTTGCGTAGATGGAGTCTCCAAAACTGCACACAGTATTCCAGATGGGATCTCACCAACTGTCTGTACAGAGGGATAACCACTTCCCTTTTTCTACTTGTGATGCCTCTTCCTATGCATCCCAGTATCCCCTTGGCTCTCCTTACTGACTTCTCACATTGCTTACCCACCTTTAGGTCATCTGATATGACTACCCCCAAGTCCTTTTCCATTTTTGTTGTTGTTAGTACCTCCTCTGCTATTGTGTACTTTTCTCCTGGGTTTTTGTTTCCCAGGTGCATTACTTTGCACTTCTTTGTACTGAATCTAAGTTGCCATATGTCTGACCATTCCTCCAACCTTGCACAGTCCCTTCTCATCCTTTCTACCCCCTGTATCAACTCTGTTACAGATCTTTGTGTCATCTGCAAAGAGGCATACCTTTCCCTCCAGGCCCTCTGCAATGTCACCTATAAAGATGTTAAAGAGGACTGGACCCAGTACTGAGCCCTGAGGTACTCCACTAGTAACCCCCCTTTCTTTGGAATGTGTTCCATTCACTATTACCTTCTGTGTCCTGTTGTGCAGCCAGTTTGCAACCCAGGCTACCACCCTGGAACCCACTCCCAGGCTGGCTAACTTGATTATTAGTCTTTTGTGCAGTGATCCGAAAGACCAGAGGGAAGGGACCCAGTGGCTTCTTAGCCAGATCCTCCTCCTCCTCCAAGTCTGTTCAGTGACGGGATGGGGTGGTGCCACCCTCATGCCAGTCACTCCTCCCCTGGGTCCTCTTGTAAGGGGCCGTCTCCGCCACTTTCATGCCTCCTGGTCCGCTGTCACCATGGACAGGTGGATTCTGGAAGTGGTTGGTCAGGGTCTGCCTCTAGAGTTTGAGCAGTACCCTCCCAGCCGAGCCCACGCCCCACGGGAGGACTTGGTATCCGCAGACACTTGGTCGGCTCTTTGAGACGACATAGCCCAACTTCTCCACAAGGAGGTCGTAGTCAGTGTTGTGGATCCTCCGGAACAGCCAGGGTTTGTTTCCAGGTACTTTCTGGTGCCAAAGCGGACGGGGGCTGGCACCATATTCTACATCTGCACGACCTGAACAAATTCCTCAGGTCTCACACCTTCAGGACAGTAACTCTGTTCCAGATCATACCATCTTTGGAGCAAGACATGTGGTTTTGTTCTTTGGATCTTCAGGACACGTTCTTTCACATTCCGATCCATCTGTCCCACCGAAGGTTCCTCCGCCTACAAGCTGAGAGAACCCTCTACGAGTTCCAGGCCACGCCTTTCAGCCTCTCCTTGGCCCCCAGGGTCTTCACCAAATGCACAGCAGTGGTGGCAGCTTACCTGAGGCACCAAAGGGTCCAGGTCTACCCCTACCTGGATCACTGTCTGATAGCAGGTCCCTCCAAGTAGGAGGTGGAGCGGTCCAGGGACCTGGCCCTCCAGACATGCATCAACCTTGGCCTCCTGGTCAACGAGGCCAAGTCGGAACTCGTTCCTTCACAGGTGATCAGCTTCATCAGGGCAGAGCTCGACTCTTGCCAAGCCAGAGCCTGGTTCCTGGTGGACAGGACGGAGGTTCTCTTCTTTGCCCAGTCATTTCTGGTTAAGCACTTGCACTCTGCCCGGAACTTCCTGCGCCTTCTAGATTACATGGCAGCCAGCACCAGCGTGGTCCGATGGGCCCGCTGGCATATGCACTCCCTGCAATGGGAGCTGGACAGCCAGTGGTCTCAGCGCAAAGTTCACTTCGATCAGCTGGTCACTGTGACCCAGAAGATGTGAGATGCCCTTGTGGGCCTGTTAGCCTCCAGGGAGAACGCAAAGCTGAGGCTGCATTGTACCCCCAGCAGGGGAACATTGCAGGTTGCCTCTCGAGGCCATGGACCCCAGACCTCTTCTGTGCTCTTCCTCCACTTCCCTTGATCAACAAGATGCTTCTCAAGGTCAGAAGGGACAAGGCACAGGTGATCCTTGTGGCTCCGGACTGACCCAGCAGGTTTTGGCAACCCGATCACCTCAGCCTCAGCAACAGGCTCCCAGGGCATCTTCCCATATGCCTGGACCTGCTCTCAGTCAAATCAGGGGAAGGCACTCTACCCAGACCTTCAATCCCTGCACCTGACAGCCTGGTTCCTGAGTGGGTAGAGTTCCAGGATTTGGGTCTCTCGGAAGATGTCCTCACTGTTGTGGAAGCATCTAGAAAGGAACTGACCAGAAAATGCTATGCCTTCAAATGGAAGAGATTCTCCATTTGGTGTCAGGGCAAGGGGTTGGAACCTTCGACCTGTCCTGTGGCTACCATTTTGGACTACCTGTGGTCTCTCCCAAGGGGGACTTCAGTCATTGATCCTTAAGGTGCACCTGGCAGCCATCTCTGCTTACCGGGCATGGGTCAGTCAGCAGTCAGTGGCACAGAAGAAGGTGGTCTGGTGCTTTTTCAAATGCCTAGATCACATTTCCCCTCCAGTGCATGAACCACTACCACCGTGGGACTTGTTGCTGATTTTGGCAAAGCTCATGGGCAAGCCATTCGAACCAGTGCACAGGTGTAACATGTCTCACCTGTCGTGGAAGACTGCCTTCCTGGTGGCTATCACGTCAGCCAGAAGGATCAGTGAGCGCCAGGCTCTCTTGGTAGAGTCTTCTTACCTGGTCTTCCATAGGGACAAGGGTGTTCTGAGCCCCAACCTGCAGTTCCTTCCAAAGGTTGCGTTGGAGTTTCACCTGAACCAGGTGATGACTCTTCTGGTGTTCTTCCCGAATCAGACCTCGGAGGCCCTACACAGGCTCCATACTCTGGACCTGAGGTGAGCGCTTGCTTACTACAAAGAGTGCACGGCTGGAGTTCGGAGAGGTTCGCCAGCTGTCTGTCACCTACTCTGAAGCTGCACCTGGCAGACCTGCAGTCAAGCGGACGATTGGCAGGTGGATCACTTCCTGCATTGATCTCTGCTATAGGTTGGTGGGTAGGGAGCCTCCCGGAGGGCTTAGGGCTCATTTCACCCACCATAGTGCTGTGTCGGTGGCTGCTTCTTGGGACATCCCTATCCAGGAAATCTGCAGGGCTGCTACCTGGAAGTCAGCACACATCTTCATCTCCCATTACCACATTGACCTCGAGTCACACCGGGATGCTGGTTTTGGGACCTCAATTCTCCAATCCTTATTTCCTAGGTAGCGGGTGTGCAACTTGCCTCCCTCCTCCTGGAGAACTGCTAGGAGTCTACCAGACAATGTGGATAGAACATCATATCCACGTCCCTAGAAACACAGGTTACTTACCTGTAACAGTAGTTCTAGGAGTGGTATATGATGTTCATCCACACTGCCTGGTCTTGTCCTTTCCCCTTTAAATCTTGCTGGAAGTCTTCAAGCTTGCTTCTCCCACCCATCCGGGTGGTATAACCGTCGTCTCCACCCCAGTGACGCCAGATCTTGCCCGCTGGAAGCAGAGATTGTGTACCTGAGCTTGGGGAGGCCAGGTGGCTCTCTGTGGATGAACATCATATACCACTCCTAGAACTACTGTTACAGGTGAGTAACCTGTGTTTATCCCCCAATGTGCTTCCAGACCCCCTTTCACCATTTACTATGCCCACAGAGGCCGGAGCACACTAAGAGAGCTGTCAGGAGCTGCTAGAGAGGCTTTCACCCACTAAGCGCTGCAGCACTAGACCAGACTGCAAGCAGATATGACAGTTCACACTTTGGAGCTGCATGGTGATCGCAAACTGCCAAGCGGGCAATTTTACTTTGGCTTTGCTTCTGCAGTCCCCCTAACAGGATTCCAGCACCGTGGGCCAGCAGGAGTATTTAGGGGCCTGAGAATGGACTAGGACTGATGGGACAAGCATCCAAAAGGAAAGGCAGTCAAGAGCAGCACCCAAGGAGGCAATTTACATAAGCCCCCACCCATAGGGGGGTTACGTGTGCAGTCTCCGAGATTTCACACAATGGATTGTAGAGTTGAGGTGCTTGGCTTCAATGCGGGGAGAGCAAGGGTTGCCCGGTATTCATGACTCCTGTTGGCTGATTAATGGACTGCTCTTGTTGGGTGTGTGGTAAGATGTTTGCCTGCTCTCCCAGCTGGGGGATGGGTCTTGCCAAGCAAACCCCAAACACTGGGGGAAGGAAAGGAGAAGTGAGGAGAAACCAGGGGAAAAGGAAAATTACAAAAAATAAATAAACATTTTTTGGGTTGTTTCAATTTTGAAAGCAAGGCAGTTGAACTTACTGTGCTGCTGTCCTCTCAGCTGTATGACTAGACAGAAGCTGGACTCTGCTGAATGCTAAATTGTTTTTGTTTTCCTCCCCACTAGCCTCACTTCACCATCAAAGAGTAAACTAAAAAGAAAACTGTGCACACCCCAGGAATAGGTGCTAAACGGACAAATGTGTTACTTAATGCCACAACCTGTAGTCAGAACGTCGTAATAACACCATTATGTATCGCCTCTATGGGAGGCTTCTTCAGGGGCCTACCCTGAGGAAGGAAAAAACTTCAGGATATAGGCAGCTGGTTGGATTCCTGGACACTCTGATTCAGTGTAGCCAAAAGCAACTAGTACTAGTAGTAGTACTTGTAAAATAGTTTATTCTGTCTTTCCAGAAAAGGATAGCCCAGTTGAGCTGAGGTTCATTTAAAAAGGGGTAACTATACAAACAAAGCAAGGTAATAGATCTGGGGAGAAAAAAACAGATACAGGCCTACACACTGTGACAAGCTCGCTGGCAACCGTGGGGAGGAAAAGACCAGGGCCAACTAATAATTGACCCAGGGCAAACTAATAACAGACTCAGGGCAAACTAGACCAAGGGTAAAATAATAATAGACCTGGGACAAACTAATAATAGACCCAGGACCAACTACTAATAGACCAGGGCAAACTAATAATAGACCCAGGGCAAACTAATAATAGACCTGGGGCACACTAATAATAGACCCAGGACCAACTAATAATAGACCTGGGGCAAACTAATAACAGATCTGGTGCAAACTAATAATAGACCCAGGGCAAACTAATAATACACCGGGAAAATAATAATAGACCCAGGACAACTAATAATGACCCAGAGCAAACTAATAACAGACCCAGGCAAACTAATAATAGACCTAGGGCACACTAATAATAGACCCAGGACAAACTAATAATAGACCAAGGACACCTAATAATAGACATGGGGCAAACTAATAACAGACCCAGAGCAAACTAATAATAGACCCAGGACCAACTAATAATACACCGGAAGCTAATAATAGATCCGGAACACACTAATAGTAGACCCGAAACTAATAATAGACCTAGGGCAAGCCAATAATAGACCCAGGGCAAACTAATTATAGACCTGGGAAAACTAATAATAGACTGGGTAAAATAATAGACCTAGGGCAAACTAATAATAGACCTGGGCAAACTAATAATAGAGCCATGAACAAACTAATAATAGACCCGGACAAACTAATAATAGACCCAGTGCAAGCTAATAACAGTCCCAGGCCCAGCTAATAACAGACCCGGGGAAAACTAATAATAGACCCAGGACCAACTAATAATAGACCTAGGGCAAACTAATAATAGACCCAGGGCAAGCTAATAATAGACCCAAGGCAAACTAATAATACACGCCAGTGCAAACTAATTACAGAGCCAGGACAAACTAATAATAGACTTGGAGCATATTAATAATACACCCGGGGCCAACTAATAATACACCCGGGGCAAACTAATAATAATAATACACCCGGGGCAAACTAATAATAGACCTGGGGCAAATTAATAACAGACTCGGGGCAAGCTAGACCCAGGGTAAACTGATAATAGACCCGGGGCACACTAATAATAGACCCAGAACAAACTAATAATAGACCAAGGACACCTAATAATAGACATGGGGCAAACTAATAACAGACCCAGAGCAAACTAATAATAGACCCAGGACCAACTAATAATACACCAGGGCAAGCAAGTAATAGATCCGAACACACTATAATAGTAGACCGGGACAAACTAATAATAGACCCAGGGCAAACTAATAATAGACCCAGGACAACTAACAATCAACCCAGCTAAAACTAATAACAGACCCAGGACCAACTAATAACAAACCCGTGTAAACTAATAATAGACTGAGGGCAACTAGTAATAGACCCGGGCAAATTAATACTAGACCACGGGTAAACTAATATTAGACCACGGGCAAACTAACAATAGACCTGAGCAAACTAATAATAGACCCGAGGCAAACTAATAATAGAGCTAAGCACACTAATAATAGACCCAGGACAAACTAACAATAGACCCAGGGCAAACTAATAATAGACCCAGGACCAACTAATAATAGACTCAGGGCAAACTAATAATAGACCAGGGCAAACTAATAATAGACTCAGGGCAAACTAATAATAGAGCTGGACACACTAATAGTAGACCCAGGGCAAACTAATAATAGACCGGGCAAACTAATAACAGATCCGTGCAAACTAATAATAGATCTGGGGAAAATTAATAACAGACTGGGCAAGCTAGACCCAGGGCAAACTGATAATAGACCCGGGCACACTAATAATAGACCCAGAACAAACTAATAATAGACCAAGGACACCTAATAATAGACATGGGGCAAACTAATAACAGACCCAGAGCAAACTAATAATAGACCCAGGACCAGCTAATAATACAACTGGGAAACTAATAATAGACCCAGGACAACTAACAATCAACCCAGAGCAAACTAATAACAGACCCAGGACCAACTAATAACAAACCCAGAGCAAACTAATAATAGACCCAGGACCAACTAATAATACAATCTGGGAAAACTAATAATAGACCCAGGACAACTAACAATCAACCCAGAGCAAACTAATAACAGACCCAGGACCAACTAATAACAAACCCGTAAACTAATAATAGACTGAGGGCAAACTAGTAATAGACCCGGCAAATTAATACTAGACCACGGGTAAACTAATATTAGACCTGGGCAAACTAACAATAGACCTGGGCAAACTAATAATAGACCCGGGGCAAACTAATAATAGAGCTGGGGCACACTAATAATAGACCCAGGACAAACTAACAATAGACCCAGGGCAAACTAATAATAGACCCAGGACCAACTAATAATAGACCCAGGGCAAACTAATAATAGACTCAGGGCAAACTAATAATAGACCCGGGGCAA
The DNA here is from genome assembly GCA_016271365.2 of Neoceratodus forsteri. NCBI lineage: Eukaryota > Metazoa > Chordata > Ceratodontiformes > Ceratodontidae > Neoceratodus > Neoceratodus forsteri. The sequence continues at coordinate 110,328,442 of JADMNL010000031.1, read as the reverse complement.
ACTAATAATAGAGCTGGGGCACACTAATAGTAGACCCAGGGCAAACTAATAATAGACCCGGGGCAAACTAATAATAGATCTGGGGCAAATTAATAACAGACTCGGGGCAAGCTAGACCCAGGGCAAACTGATGATAGACCCGGGGCACACTAATAATAGACCCAGAACAAACTAATAATAGACCAAGGACACCTAATAATAGACATGGGGCAAACTAATAACAGACCCAGAGCAAACTAATAATAGACCGAGGACCAACTAATAATACACCCGGGGGGAAAACTAATAATAGATCCGGAACACACTAATAGTAGACCCGGGCAAACTAATAATAGACCCAGGGCAAACTAATAATAGACCCAGGACAAGCTAATAATAGACCCAGGTCCAACTAATAACTGACCCAGGAAAACTAATTAATAAACCTGGGGCAAAATAATAATAGACCACGAGCAAACTAATAATAGACCCACAATAAAAGTAATAATAGACCCAGGGCAAACTAATAATAGACCCAGAGCAAACTGATAATAGACTCAGAGCAAACTAGATCGAGGGCAAACTAATAATAGACCTGAGGCAATAATAATAATAGACCCAGGACCAACTATTAACAGACCGAGAGCAAACTAACAACAGACCTGGGGCAAACAAATAATAGATCTGCAGCAAACTAATAGACCCAGGACCAACTAATAATATACCCAGAGTAAACTAATAACAGGTCCATGGCAAGCTAATAATATACCAGTGGCAAACTAATAATAGACCCAGGGCAAGTTAATAACAGTCCCAGGCCAAGCTAATAACAGACCCGGGAAAACTAATAATAGACCTGGGCAAACTAATAATAGACCTAGAGCACACTAATAATAGACCAGGGCAAACTAATAATAGACCCAGAACAAACTAATAATAGACCCAGGACCAACTATAAAGACCAACTAATAATAGACCAAGAACTAATAATAGACCCAGAGCAAACTAATAATAGACCCAGGACAACTAATAATAGACCCAGGGCAAACTAATAACAGACCTAGGCAAACTAATAACAGATCCGGGACAAACTAATAATAGAGCCTGGGGCAAACTAATAACAGACTCGGCAAGCTAGACCCAGGGCAAACTGATAATAGACCCAGGGCACCTAATAATAGACCCAGGACAAACTAATAATAGACCAAGGACACCTAATAATAGACATGGGGCAGACTAATAACAGACCCAGAGCAACTAATAATAGACCGAGGACCAACTAATAATACACCTAGGAGAAAACTAATAATAGACCCAGGACAACTAATAATCAACCCAGAGCAAACTAATAACAGACCCAGGACAACTAATAACAGAACCCAGGCAAACTAATAATAGACCCAGGACAAACTAATAATAGACCTGGGCAAACTAATAATAGACCTCGGGAAACTAATAATAGACCCAGGGCAAACTAATAATAGACCCAGGGCACACTAATAATAGACCCAGGAACAAACTAATAATAGAGCCAGGACAAACTAATAATAGACTTGGAGCATATTAATAATAGACCAGGGCAAACTAATAATACACCCAGGGCAAACTAATAATAATAATACACCCGGGGCAAACTAATAATAGACCTGGGGCAAATTAATAACAGACTCGGGGCAAGCTAGACCCAGGGTAAACTGATAATAGACCCGGGGCACACTAATAATAGACCCAGAACAAACTAATAATAGACCAAGGACACCTAATAATAGACATGGGGCAAACTAATAACAGACCCAGAGCAAACTAATAATAGACCCAGGACCAACTAATAATACACCCGGGGCAAGCAAGTAATAGATCCGGAACACACTAATAGTAGACCCGGGACAAACTAATAATAGACCCAGGGCAAACTAATAATAGACCCAGGACAACTAACAATCAACCCAGCGCAAACTAATAACAGACCCAGGACCAACTAATAACAAACCCGGTGTAAACTAATAATAGACTGAGGGCAAACTAGTAATAGACCCGGGGCAAATTAATACTAGACCACGGGTAAACTAATATTAGACCACGGGCAAACTAACAATAGACCTGGGGCAAACTAATAATAGACCCGGGGCAAACTAATAATAGAGCTGGGGCACACTAATAATAGACCCAGGACAAACTAACAATAGACCCAGGGCAAACTAATAATAGACCCAGGACCAACTAATAATAGACTCAGGGCAAACTAATAATAGACCCAGGGCAAACTAATAATAGACTCAGGGCAAACTAATAATAGAGCTGGGACACACTAATAGTAGACCCAGGGCAAACTAATAATAGACCCGGGGCAAACTAATAACAGATCCGGTGCAAACTAATAATAGATCTGGGGAAAATTAATAACAGACTCGGGGCAAGCTAGACCCAGGGCAAACTGATAATAGACCCGGGGCACACTAATAATAGACCCAGAACAAACTAATAATAGACCAAGGACACCTAATAATAGACATGGGGCAAACTAATAACAGACCCAGAGCAAACTAATAATAGACCCAGGACCAGCTAATAATACACCCGTGGGAAAACTAATAATAGACCCAGGACAACTAACAATCAACCCAGAGCAAACTAATAACAGACCCAGGACCAACTAATAACAAACCCAGAGCAAACTAATAATAGACCCAGGACCAACTAATAATACACCCGTGGGAAAACTAATAATAGACCCAGGACAACTAACAATCAACCCAGAGCAAACTAATAACAGACCCAGGACCAACTAATAACAAACCCGGTGTAAACTAATAATAGACTGAGGGCAAACTAGTAATAGACCCGGGGCAAATTAATACTAGACCACGGGTAAACTAATATTAGACCTCGGGCAAACTAACAATAGACCTGGGCAAACTAATAATAGACCCGGCAAACTAATAATAGAGCTGGGCACACTAATAATAGACCCAGGACAAACTAACAATAGACCCAGGGCAACTAATAATAGACCCAGGACCAACTAATAATAGACCCAGGGCAAACTAATAATAGACTCAGGGCAAACTAATAATAGACCGGGGCAAACTAATAATAGAGCTGGGCACACTAATAGTAGACCCAGGGCAAACTAATAATAGACCCGGCAAACTAATAATAGATCTGGGGCAAATTAATAACAGACTGGCAAGCTAGACCCAGGGCAAACTGATGATAGACCCGGGCACACTAATAATAGACCCAGAACAAACTAATAATAGACCAAGGACACCTAATAATAGACATGGGCAAACTAATAACAGACCCAGAGCAAACTAATAATAGACCGAGGACCAACTAATAATACATCTGGGAAAACTAATAATAGATCCGGAACACACTAATAGTAGACCAGAGCAAACTAATAATAGACCCAGGGCAAACTAATAATAGACCCAGGACAAGCTAATAATAGACCCAGGTCCAACTAATAACTGACCCAGGGAAACTAATTAATAAACCTGGGGCAAAATAATAATAGACCACGAGCAAACTAATAATAGACCCACAATAAAGTAATAATAGACCCAGGGCAACTAATAATAGACCCAGAGCAAACTGATAATAGACTCAGAGCAAACTAGATCGAGGGCAAACTAATAATAGACCTGAGGCAAAATAATAATAATAGACCCAGGACCAACTATTAACAGACCGAGAGCAAACTAATAACAGACCTGGGGCAAACAAATAATAGATCTGCAGCAAACTAATAATAGACCCAGGACCAACTAATAATATACCCAGAGTAAACTAATAACAGGTCCATGGCAAGCTAATAATATACCAGTGGCAAACTAATAATAGACCCAGGGCAAGCTAATAACAGTCCCAGGCAAGCTAATAACAGACCCGGGAACTAATAATAGACCCGGAACAAACTAATAATAGACCTAGGGCACACTAATAATAGACCCAGGGCAAACTAATAATAGACCCAGAACAAACTAATGAAATACCAGGGCAAACTGATAATAGACATGGGGCAAACTAGACCATGGGCAACTAATAATAGACCTCAGTGCACACTAAAAATAGACACAGGACCAACTAATAATAGACTCAGGGCAAACTAATAATATACCAGGGCAAACTAATAACAGATCCGGGACAAACTAATAATAGGCCTGGGCAAACTAATAACAGACTCAAGGCAAGCTAGACCCAGGGCAAACTGATAATAGACCCGGGGCACCCTAATAATAGACCTAGAACAAACTAATAATAGACCAAGGACACCTAATAATAGACATGGGGCAGACTAATAACAGACCCAGAGCAAACTAACAATAGGCCGAGGACCAACTAATAATACACCCAGGAGAAAACTAATAATAGACCCAGGACAACTAACAATCAACCCAGAGCAAACTAATAACAGACCCAGGACCAACTAATAACAAACCCAGAGCAACTAATAATAGACCCAGGACCAACTAATAATAGACTCTGGGAAAACTAATAATAGACCCAGGACAACTAACAATCAACCCAGAGCAAACTAATAATAGACCCAGGCCCAACTAATAACGGACCCGGGGAAAACTAATAATAGAGCTGGGGCACACTAAAAATAGACACAGGACCAACTAATAATAGACCCGGGGCAAACTAGTAATAGACCCAGGACCAACAAATAATACACCCCGGGCAAGCTAATAATAGATCTGGAACACACTAATAGTAGACCCGGGGGCAAACTAATAATAGACCCAGGGCAAACTAATAATAGACCCAGGACAAGCTAATAATAGACCCAGGTCCAACTAATAACTGACCCAGGGAAAACTAATTAATAAACCTGGGGCAAAATAATAATAGACCACGAGCAAACTAATAATAGACCCACAATAAAGTAATAATAGACCCAGGGCAAACTAATAATAGACCCAGAGCAAACTGATAATAGACTCAGAGCAAACTAGATCGAGGGCAAACTAATAATAGACCTGAGGCAAAATAATAATAATAGACCCAGGACCAACTATTAACAGACCGAGAGCAAACTAATAACAGACCTGGGGCAAACAAATAATAGATCTGCAGCAAACTAATAATAGACCCAGGACCAACTAATAATATACCCAGAGTAAACTAATAACAGGTCCATGGCAAGCTAATAATATACCAGTGGCAAACTAATAATAGACCCAGGGCAAGCTAATAACAGTCCCAGGCCAAGCTAATAACAGACCCGGGGAAAACTAATTAATAGACCTGGGGCAAACTAATAATAGACCTAGGGCACACTAATAATAGACCCAGGGCAAACTAATAATAGACCCAGAACAAACTAATGAAATACCAGGGCAAACTGATAATAGACATGGGGCAAACTAGACCATGGGCAAACTAATAATAGACCTGCGGCACACTAAAAATAGACACAGGACCAACTAATAATAGACTCAGGGCAAACTAATAATATACCAGGGGCAAACTAATAACAGATCCGGGACAAACTAATAATAGGCCTGGGCAAACTAATAACAGACTGGGCAAGCTAGACCCAGGGCAAACTGATAATAGACCCGGACCCTAATAATAGACCTAGAACAAACTAATAATAGACCAAGGACACCTAATAATAGACATGGGGCAGACTAATAACAGACCCAGAGCAAACTAACAATAGGCCGAGGACCAACTAATAATACACCCAGGAGAAAACTAATAATAGACCCAGGACAACTAACAATCAACCCAGAGCAAACTAATAACAGACCCAGGACCAACTAATAACAAACCCAGAGCAAACTAATAATAGACCCAGGACCAACTAATAATACACCTGGGGCAAGCAAGTAATAGATCCAGAACACACTAATAGTAGACCCAGGGCAAACTAATAATAGACCCAGGACTAATAATAGACCCAGGCCCAACTAATAACGGACCTGGGAAAACTAATAATAGAGCTGGAGCACATAAAAATAGACACAGGACCAACTAATAATAGACCCGGGCAAACTAGTAATAGACCCAGGACCAACAAATAATACACCCGGCAAGCTAATAATAGATCTGGGCAAACTAATAATAGACCCAGGGCAAACTAATAATAGACCCAGGACCAACTAATAATACACCAGGGAAAACTAATAATAGACCCAGGGCAAAATAATAGACCTGGGGCAAAATAATAGACCTGGGGCAAACTAATAATAGACCCATGGCAAACTAATAATAGACCTGGGCAAACTAATAATAGACCCAGGGCAAGCTAATAATAGACCCAGGCCAACTAATAATAGACCCAGGGAAAACTAATAATAGACCCAGGACCAACTAATAATAGACCTGGGGAAACTAATAATACACCAAGGGTAAACTAATAATAGACCCGGGCAAACTAATAATAGACCCTGGGCAACTAATAATAGACCCAGGGCAAACTAATAATAGACCCAGAGCAAACTAATAATAGACTAAGTAGATCCAGGGCAAACTAATAATAGACCTGGGGCAAAATAATAATAATAGACCCAGGACCAACTAATAATAGACCCAGGGCAAACTAATAATGACCTAGGAAAACTAATAATAGACCCAGGGCAAACTAATAATAGACCCAGAGCAAACTAATAATACCGGGCAACTAATAATAGACTTGGGGAAATACTAATAATAGACCCAGGACAACTAATAATAGACCCAGAGCAAACTAATAATAGACCCAGAGCAAACTAATAATAGACCCAGGACAACTAATAATAGACCAGAGCAAACTAATAATAGACCCAGGAGCAAACTAATAATAACCCAGTGCAAACTAATAATAGACCCAGGCAAACTAATAATAGACCTGGGCAACTAATAATAGACCTGGGAACACTAATAATAGACCCAGGGCAAACTAATAATAGACCCAGGACAACTAATAATAGACCCAGAGCAACTAATAATAGACCTGGGGCAAACTAGATAATACACCAAGGGTAAACTAATAATAAACCCGGGGCAAACTAATAGTAGGCCCAGGGCAAACTAATAATAGACCCGGAGCAAACTAATAATAGACCCAGGGCAAACTAATAATATACACAGAGCAAACTAATAATAGACCTGGGGCAAACTAATAATAGACCCAGGGCAAGCTAATAACAGTCCCAGGCCCAGCTAATAACAGACCCGGGGAAAACTAATTGATAGATCTGGGACAAAATAATAATAGACCTGGGGCAAACTAATAATAGACCCAGGACCAACTAATAATAGACCCGGGGCAAACTGATAATAGACCCAGGGCAAACTAATAATACACGGCGGTGCAAACTAATAACAGAGCCAGGACCAACTAATAATAGACCTGGGGCAAACTAATAATACACCCGGGGCCAACTAATCATACACCGGCAAACTAATAATAGACCCAGAGCAAACTAATAATACACCCAAGACCAACTAATAATAGACCTGGGGAAAACTGATAATACACCTAGGGCAAACTAATAATAAATCCTGGGTAAACTAATAATAGACCAAGAGTAAACTAATAATAGACCCAGGGCAAACTAATAATAGATCCGGGGAAAACTAATAGACCCAGGACAACTAATAATCAACCCAGGGCAAACTAATAATAGACCCAGGACCAACTAATAACAAACCGAGTAAACTAATAATAGACCCTGGGCAAACTAATAATAGTCTCCAGAGCGCTAATAATAGACCCAGGCAGAAGCATAACCAGCAGTGCACAGATGCTGTCAAGACGGCCAACAGAATGATAGACTGCACCACAAGGGGGTCACTAGCAGTACAAGGGAAGTAATCCTGTTTAGAAGGCCCTGGTCAGGGGACATAATCCTGATTAGAAAACCCTGGTTAGGGAAGTAATCCTGTTTAGAAGGCCCTGGTCAGGGAAGCAATCCTGATTACAAGGCCCTGGTCAGGGGAAGTAATCCTGTTTACAAGGCCCTGGTCAGTGGATGTAATCCTGTTTACAAGGCCCTGGTCAGGGGAACTAATACTGTTTAGAAGGCCGTGGTCGGTAGAAGTGATCCTGTTTAGAAGGCCCTGGTCAGAGGAAGTAATCTTGTTTAGAAGACCCTGATCAGGGAAGTAATCCTGATTACAATGCCCTGGTCTGGGGAAGTAATCATGTTACAAGGGCCCTGGTAAGGAAGTAATCCTGATTACAAGACCCTAGTCAGGGAGTAACCTGTTTAGAAGGCCCTGGTCAGGGAAGTAATCCTGCAAGGTCTCATCACTGTAGCCTGCTAAGGTAGGCAGCATAGCTTCACCTTGATTATCTTTATAAATTTCAGTTGGGACTCTTGGGCAAAAAATAACTTTAGACAGGTGCCCTATTTCACTAATTTCAGTAAAACTTTGCCACTCTGGTTGTTGCAGCTCCCTTTTTTCATGCGGGCGCCAAAGTAATGTATTTTTAATTTCTAAAGTCCGCTACTCGGGAAGTGTGGCCCGGATGCTGGGCAGCGCCGTGGTGTAATGGCATGAGGCGCGCTGCAGGTGGCGGCTTATACAAATGCGTGGAAGCACACGGTGCAGCGCAGCACCATTACATTTAATGACGCTGCTCCAGTATCCACTACACTTCCAGGCAGCGGACTTTTAGAAATTAAAATACATTACTTTGCGCCACATGAAAAAAAGAGCTTTTTTCAAAAAAGCTTAACCGGAGGGTAAAGTTTGCAGGGGCAGGAGCCCCTGCAAATGACAGCTTCTCTTTAAGAAACATATTAGTTTTGTTACTACTCGACTATCTGTACAACACTATTTTGCCATGCCAAGGATGAAAACAACTGTAGGCCAAAAAAGTCAGCCTTATATTCTACTATTCTTCTTTAATTCTCTCTCTAGTCCATTTTGAATGCCTAGACATATCTCTCAGACTATTAGAGTGAAGTTAAAGGGAACTTATTAGTTGAAAGTGAGTGCAAATGTTTTGTCTAATTGTGTATTGAAAGTTTATGTAAGCCTGTGTTTTATATTGTGCTGTATTTTATACATATGTGTATCTTGCGTATGTATACTGGTTGCCCATTAAAATGGCTCTTTGGCCCATGGACTTTCCAGTTTAAATAAATAAATCCTATTTAGAAGGAACTGGTCAGGAAGTAATTCTGATTACAAGGCCCTGGTCAGGAGGTAATCTGTTTAGAAGGCCATGGTAAGGGGAAGTAATCATATATAGAAGACCTTGGTCAGGGGAGGTAGTCCTGATTAGAAGGCCCTGGTCAGGGGAGGTAATCCTGTTTAGAAGGCCCTGGTAAGGGTAAGTAATCCTATATAGAAGGCCCTGGTCAGGGGAGGTAGTCTTGATTACAAGGCCCTGGTTAGAGAAATAATCCTGATTATAAGGCCCTGGTCAGGCCACCTGGAACGTGGAGCAGTTCTGGGCTTCTCAATGCAAGAAGGACATTGAGCTAGTCGAAAGGGAGCAGTGCAGGACCACCAGTGGTCAGGGGCATGGAGAACAAAAACCAGGAGGAGAGGCTGGTGGCCCTTAACATTTTCATGTTGGAGAAAGAGGCTGAGCGGGGACATGGTCGCAGTCTTCACATACGGTACTCGGGTACTGACAATATCGAATAGAGAGGTGTGATCTGGTGTTCTCCAGCAGGATGTGAGGAGGTGTCCTGAAACTGAAATGTGGCAATTTCAGGGGTAACATTTGGAAGCATGGATTCACCCATAGGGTATTATCTATGGAACAGTCTACCAACAAAGAAGTGGACATGAAAACAACACAGGCTTTCAAGGTAAGTCTGAAAAATGTATTTTTACCAAGAGAATCGCAGAGTACTCTTGGCAGTAGGGTGGAGTGGGTGGGTGGGTAGAGAATCACAGGGTACTATAGGTAGTAGGTTGGGTAGGGGATCACAGGGTAACCTAATGTAACCCTCCTACAATTGGGGGTTCCCAAAAAGTCTTTCTCGAGCTTGCCTAAATGCTCACTGCCAGGCTGGTGTCCTGCGTTTTAGCAGTTAAACGTTATTGTCAGGGAGTGCCTACGTACTGCCTCTTTAAGGGCTGCCTAGATTTGCAGGGGTGATTAATCTGGGAGGGGGCTGAGTGTTGTCATGCTCGAGTCCCACCCAGGCTGCCTGGTAATTGCTCTGTTTCTGCCATCGCTAACTGCGCAGAGGGAGCTCTGTTAGAAGGTGTAACTGTTTGCTGAAAACCTATTACAGTGATAATGATAATGTAGTTTGTCTAGCCTGCCCTCTTTGCAGCAAGGACTGTTTTGTTTATCCCCACCATTTGGCCCAGGACTGCGAATTGGACCAATCAGTACTGGTGGGACCTAAAATGGAGCCAGACTACAGGAGCTGTCTGAAGTCAAAATCTGTAGGAATTGTAGTTTGGGGCTTTTGGCGCCTTTTTGCACCTGGAGGGGGAGCCTTTGTTGTGACTGACAGACAGATCAGCCAACCGAACATTTTCGATTCTGGGGAAAGTCCCAGGTTTGCTGGCAGTTAGATTAGATCTAAGTGGTTAAATATTTGGCTCCCTTTAAAATGGTTTAAAAAAATTCATGGCATAATTACCGCTTATAAGAAACCTAGATTGGCTTACCATAAATTGATTGCCCCCAAATTGACTGGTGGTTTGAGACGTCCCCATGTGGGTTCGTATTATTGGGCCAGTCATGCTAATAAATACCTTAGGTGGTTTACGATAATAGATGGTCCCAAGCTAGTTGTTATGTACCTTTGTGGTTAAAATTGGAGATATCCCGATAACTGATTCTGGGCTTATGCCCAGGGCCTTATTGTATTGTACGCCAAAAGCCCTTCCCATATCTTTGCGTAACTCTCCTATTGAGATATCCATCAAGGCTCATGCGCAATTATGTACGTTTTTAAAATATTCTCATATTACGGATCCATCTCAACCATTAATGGGTAATCCCAATTTTCTAATAGATGGGAAACCCATTAGGGATGATTGGTTACCTCTATTGGGGAAGGTACTGATTAAAGACCTGTTTTCGGTAGGAGGAAAATTACTCACTTCAATTGATATTTTGAACAAATTTCAAATCCCTCAGGTTATGATATTCAAGGTCTTTCAACTTCAACATTTGGTGGCTAATAAACTGGGTACACCTCCTCTTAATGGGAGAGTTTCTGATTTCTGCGATACGCTGGAGCCACTGGTGGGGAAAGCCCATGCTGTATCTGCCATATACAGTACATTACTTAATTGGATACACCCCCTAATTCTTGCTCCAAGACAGTACTGGTCTCAGCTTCTCCCAGAGCATAATTTTGATTGGGCAGGCATCTGGAAATCGTGTCATAAATTTCTGTTGCAAGACAGACTTAGAATAATGCAATTCAAATTGCTGCATAACATTTATTATTCTCCTTTAAAGTTAATTAAACTCGGCATTGTGTCTTCTTCCTGCTGTTACAGATGCCAACAAGAGGCTGGGGATCTACTTCATATTTTTTGGTATTGCCCTAAAATAACCTCACTGTGGGACAGTATTAAGCAGAAATTAGATCCTCTTTTGGGGCTGGATAACCTATTTACTGCGGAGATATGTATTTTAGGGGATGTGGCCTCTATTGATGTCCGGAATAGGAAATACCATATTTGTTTGATATCAGCCTCTGTCAAAAAAGTGGTGTTGAGGCATTGGAAAGACACTTTAGAGATTCCTTATGGCGAATGGTTGCAAGAACTCCTGGCAAATCTTAGAGCGGAAAGGACTATTCGAGTCTTCAGAATAACCTGTCCAAGTTCAACAGAATCTAGGGTCCATTATACTCCTTATATTCTGTATCAGAGTAAAATGGTTATCGGTAATATCATGTTCAAGGATATGTAATTTGTGTGCTGTGCAAGGGAGGGTCTGGTGGGGGGAGTGGGGAGGGAGGCATCTGGAAGGTTCTGTATGTCATGTTTGTTATTTTCATCGCTACTTATGTTCCTACTGGATGTACTCCTGTATTGAAAATTTTCAATAAAGTTTGAATAGCAAAAAAAAGATTAGATCTAAGTGGGAACCTGAAGAAGCAACAGCTCGACACAGTCGAGCAGCCGTCTGCATAGTTTCGCGTAGGAGAACTGTGGAAAGGCCTGAGTTGTGGCCTGCATGTCTACCTGCTGTCCCTGAGAGAGGAAAAAAGAGAATTATTTTGGACTAAATCCGAGTTTGTGAGAACGAAGTAAGCCACTGATTGTTTACCAGGCTCATACCTGAAGATGACCGAAGATTTTGCTGAATGCGATTGGCCTGTCAAGATTTCCAGCTGCTTTTGAATCCCCAGTTTGTGCAGAGACTTTGCGATCGTGACCGGAGAGCAGTTTGCCTGGTACAGTAGAATTTCCTTACATGTAAATGTGCTGTGAGTTGTTAGTGGGTCATGATTTGGTTCCCCACTGTGTGAACTGTGTTCTGCTTGCTGAAAGCTGTATCCAGCCCAAAATGGACTGTATCCGAATTTGTCTCCATTTGGCATGGGCCTTGCCACACTGGCCCAGCTAGACTACCTGCCGCACAGAGAAAGCCATCGATGAGAGACCTGCCTGGGGATCAGCCCCCTGCTCCACACTTAAACAGGAATGATGCCTCGTGATTTGTGTGGGCCCTGCTTCTCCTGGCACTCCAGATTAACCACCTGCTGTCTCGATTTTTGTCCAGCCTGTGTCCAGTTTTGGGTATCGTGAGTAATCTTCAGGGTAGCTCCCTGCAACAACAGCCTAATCTAAAAGTGTGTCATCTTGATTGTCTTGTTTCTTTTCACGAACTGAGCCCTCCGGCTCGGATTACAAATAGTGTGTGTTGTGCAGGTTGCTTTCTTCCATCACAGGGCCCCAACCAGCTGCAACATTCCTGAAGCTAGCCCACGTTCTCCATCTGGGTACTCAGAGTGTGTGACTGTTTCTGGACCCTGAAATGCATGCATAACTGTATGATTGATACAGCCTTTAAGCAAATTAACCTGATTACACCCCTCCCTTGTTCAAGTCCCTTAATAAATCAGATCTAACTCTTTTGCCTTTACCTGACTGTGGTTCCAGTTTGTGCAAGAGTACAGCACTACTGTTATTTGCTGTGTATAACCTTGTTTTACCGGGGGTCCCCAGGGTCGAGCCAGAGGAAAGCCCTAGTGGTATGTGCAAACAGTGTGGGTACTTGTGGGGTGTATCAGGGGTATTATGAAAGTGATTAATGTGTATTATTCCGGCAACTAGTAAGGAAAGAGGGGGGTTACAGTGTCCCGGAGGGCTGTGCCCAGGTTAGCGTGACCACTACCAACCCTGACCTCCGGGTGGAGGCATCCGTTTCAGAACTCAGGCCCCTTAACCTGCTACTAGCCCAGCAGGCAGGGGTAGTAGCCCTTGGGATGGCGCCACCTAGGGGGTTACACTAGGTAATACAGTGGGTAGAGAATCAATCAATCACTTTATTTAACCAGGCATAAACACCATTGAGCAAGCTCATTTTCAAGGTGGTCCTGGGCATTAATACAATACAGTACACTTCATAAGATTACAATTCTGGTGGACAATGGTACAAAAAAAAAAAAAGAAAAAACATTGTGAAGGAGCCAGTCAATATGGGCCTATACATACCGGTCAACATAATTAACATGCAAAGGTACATAATGATAAGCTTTACTGAAATGAGAAGAGACAACAATCCCATGTAGTCTCCGCTAAGTAAGAGCTCGTACTTAAATGATAAAAATGAAGGAAGTATTAAGGAATAGGGTAGAAATTGGGGTGGAAGAGTAGGCAGCCAAAAGGGAGGCCAAAATAGGTAAAAGGTAGAGAATAGGCAGGGCCATCTCGGATTAAGGGAACTAGGCTTGTAGGTCCTAGGTTTCTGTTGTTAGGAATGTAGGGTGGATGAGATACTTAGGTGTAGGATTTAAGAGTGGCACCCAGGGCTTGGGGGTCATCGGCGTCTGAAACAGTTGCATGATTCCTTCAGATAATCCGTTAATAGAGCTTTGAATGTGAAAATGCTTGGAAGTGAGGATAATTTTAGTGAGTCTTGCATAGTGTTCCAAAGTGATGGAAGTGAGAAGTTGATTGCTGCTGAGCCAAGGGTAGTTTTCACTCTAGGAATCTGGAAGCAGATTAAGGAGAAGCGTCTCAGGCCATAGGAACCTTTAGCCCATTTGAAGATGTTTGAGATGTATGCAGGGAGGTTATCAGATAATGCTCTAAAAAACCAGAGGAGAGCATTCCTTTTTCTTCTAGTTGAGAGTGAGGTCCATCCCGAAACCTGGTATAGATGACAGTGATGTGTACTACGGGGAAGATTTAAGATAAATCTTAAAGCCCGGTGGTAAAGGGTGTCCAGTTTGTTTAGCATCGTTGATGGGCAATGACTGTAAAGGAAGTCAGCGTAGTCCAGTATAGGTAGGAATGTAGTTTGTACTAGTCTCATTCTGGCTTCTAATGTGAGTAGGTGTTTAATGCGATAGAATAAACCTAATCGCTGTCTTAGTTTCTTCGAGGTTTCATTTAAGTGGCACAGAAAGTTGAGCTTGTTATCCAGCCAGAACCCTAGGTATTTAAAGGTATCAACTACTTCAAGAGGTTCATCTAAGAGTGTTCGGATCTGTGTGATATGTGGACACCCGGAAGTAGACTTTGGTGAGAGAATCATTGCTTTAGTCTTTTTGGCGTTGAGGAGGAGCTTATGAGTGAGAAGGTTATATTGGAAGGTGACAGAGTCTTTCTGTAAGTACTCATGGGCCAGATCCAAGGATGAATTTGTGGTATAGAGTACAGTATCATCTGCGTAATAAGTGCACATTTCTGTAGCCCAGCTGCGTAGTCCAGATTTATTGATGTATATTGCAAAGAGGATAGGGCCCAGGATGGAGCCTTGTGGGACTCCTCATAACAAGGATTTTGTGGGGACAGATCTCCTACGGCTTTGACTTGTTGTAACCTACTGGTTAGGTAGCTTGTGAACCATTTAATGGCAGAACTATCAAGTCCGATGTTACTCAGTGCAGTAAGCATGATGGAATGATCCACAGTATCGAAGGCCTTACTTAGATCAAGGAAGAGGGCAAATACATGCTTCTTAGAGTCCAAGGCCATTTGCCAGTCTGTAGTTACTTTGGCAAGAGCCGATACTGTACTGTGTTTGGCTCTGAAGCTGGACTGAGCCTGGTTTAGCAACTTTTGTGAATCCAAATGTTCTCTAAGTTGGATGTTGACAATTTTTTCAAGTAATTTAGAGAGGACAGATAGTATAGAAATAGGCCGGTAATTGTTCAGATCACTCGGATCCCCAGTCTTGAATAATGGTAGGATGTGGGCAGTTTTCCACAAGATAGGTAGCTCACCTTGAATCAGAGAGGTGTTGAATAAGTGTGTAATGGGGGGGGCGGTCAGATAGGTATGGCCAAGTTTTAGGAAGTAAGGTTCAATATTATCTGCACCCACACTCTTTTTTTGTATCCAGAGAAAGGAGGAGGTCCTCCACTTGCTTGAACGTAATTGTGAGGAAGCTGAAGGGGGTGGGATGCGGTTGGTTATGGTTGTGATTATCAGTGAAGTCAACAGTGTAGTCTCTTGCCGGGCTAAGTTTGCTGATAGGTGAGGTGTCAAAGGCAAGCTCTGCAGTGGCAAAGTGATCATTAATCTTCTCTAGTTTATCAGCTTTGTCCGTATAGGTGGTACCATCAGACACAATTTTGTTTGGAAGGGGTGTTGCAGTGGACTGACCTTCGACTTCTTTGAGGATGTTCCAAAATTTGGCAGAGTTGTTTTTATTGTCTTCTAGTTCTTTTTGGAAGTACCTAGCTTTTTCTGACCTAATTAGCTTGGTACAAGCATTCCTAGTGGTACAGAATGCTAACCAATCAGCTTCCAGGTGGGATTTTCTTGCTTTTTTTCCACCAGTAGTCCCTATCCCTAAGTGCTTTCTTCAGGATGGGAGAGAACCAGCCAGGAGTTTTATTTTTTTGATTTGATCAGTCTTAGTGGGGTGTGTTTGTCTATTAGCCCCAGTAAGAGGCTATGAAAGATGTTAAATGTCTCGTTAAAGATGGAGGCTAGATAGAAGTCCTGCCAATGAATGTTGCTTAGATCTTTCAGGAAAGTGTACTGGCAGAACTTTTTCAGGCATCTTTTCAGTCTGAATTTGGAGGCCGTTTTTATTTGGGAAGGATGTCTGATGCAGGCAGTAGCGTAATGGTCGCTTATATCGTTGAAGAATACTCCAGTATGCGAGATAGTGTGAGGTTTGTTTACTGGCATAAGGTCCAGGAGGGTGCTGCGCTAGGGTTTTTTCTGTTAGGTCTGGTTATAGCAGTCGCCATTTGTAATAGACCATTAACATCAAGAGAGATCCTCTCAATTTCTTAGAGCTGTCATCATTCCAATTTAGATTGAAATCCCCATTAGAATACATTCAGTATTAGCGGAGTCGAAGGTTTGAAGGTGTGGCAGAGTGCCCAGCCACCAGATGGTGGTCGGTAGCATGCTGCCATAAGGGCGTTCTCGCTGGAAGTGATCATTTTAGAGCAAGGCATTCAAATTCCTTAGCCTCTGAGGTACAGTCAAAGACTGTGACTGAATTTGCTTTTGACATATATTGCAACCCCTCCCCCTCTAGTCGGTCTATCACAGCGGTAGATGATATATCCTGGTACGTTGATAGATTTGTCCGGGGTCGAAGGTGTGAGCCAGGATTCAGTTATCATGAAGAAATCAGGAAATGCATGTAGAGCCCAGGTCTGTATAGAGTCAATCTTCTTTAGCAAACTACAGACATTGATATGGAGAAAGCTAATCCCTTTATATTGAGGGCGGTCCACAGGGGCATCCAGAGAAATAGGTGGACCTGGGTTTAATTTAACATTTCCCAAACAGAGTAGGAGAAGCAGTAGTAGTTTTTTAAGGTGGTGTCTTAGCCCGCTAAATATTCTTTTGTTACTCCTTCTAGCGTACATTGGTTTACCGGTGGCTGTGTTAAGGGCAGGATTGCTGTTTGCTAGGGATAAAACACAGAGAACTGATAGAGCCGACACCATCCTTGGGAATTGCACGTGTTCTTTAGTTATGGCCTGGTGGGAGAGGGGCATGACCATAGATGAGATGTCCCTGATGCAGGATGCCATGGTCTAATGTGGGAGGCTATATCTTGGTAGATGATAGAGAGGAAACTGGCCTTTGTCCGAATTGCAAACCAAAATTTTGGGTAGAGTATAACAAAAATAATATAAGGCAACTATAGAGAAGGATAGGCGAAGATGGCATTCTTAACGTGAGATATTTCCTTTTACCAGTAATAAACACAGGATTTGCTAACAGTTCCTTGAGAGGGCCAAGGAAATTAGTGGATCTGTGGGAGGATGGGGTATCAATGAAAAAATTAAGGCCTAGATAACTAATGAGGCGGCTGGCAATAGCCTGTAGGAGTGAGCTAGAAGGCCGCGGGGTTTGTGTATTTAATCAGGACCGGGGTGGCAAAAAATTGGCAGCTAGGGCTCCCTTCCTGGAGGTAATCAGTCCCTGAGGGCAAGTCCGTACCTACGTTTCTGTGAGGGGCTGGTGGCTTCAGACCTGGACTGCGGGTAGCAGTCTGGCAGATCAGGTTCATCAGAGAACCACGGCTGTGGCTCTCGGACTACCTGGAAGGAGAAGACAGAGGAGAATTAAATAAGAAAGTCAGAGGGGGTGGGGCTGCTCATGGAGCTAAAAAGAAATGCAGACTGGCTTAAACAGGGGGGTTGTTGCAGACCAAAATGTTAGGCAAGGTGCCTTTAAGTCTGAGTGGGCAATAACAGGGCTATTTAAAACACAATACTAGTGTAAAAAGGTGAAGGGGCGGTTTCAAAGGCCTGAGTTGAGATCGCTACTGGTCTTATGAAGAACACAATACAGGCATTTACATTAAATCAGAAAACTTCAGCTATAAAATACAAACAAGACAGCTTTAACAGAAAACATCATCTAGCACAATATAGCACAATATAGTCAAACATTAACAGTGCAGAGCTATATGGAGCCAGTCGGAGTGCTCCTGGGGCTGACTGCAGCCAGTGGGCCACAGCAGTAAAGACTCTGGATTTAAACCCAGAGACAACTGTCGTCATGTAAAGAAAGCAAAACAATTAGCAGCTAGGGCTCCCTTCCTGGAGGTAATCAGTCCCTGAGGGCAAGTCCGTACCTGCGTTTCTGTGAGGGGATGGTGGCTTCAGACCTGGACTGCGGGTGGCAGTCTGGCAGGTCGGGTTCGTCAGAGCAGTGTCAGTGGCTCAGTAGGTAGCACACTCGCCTCTGAGGCTGGGAGATCAGAGGGCTGTGGGTTCAGTTCCCACATCTGGCACTTGGGTTAATATCCCAGTACTGACACTGTAGTGCAGCATGAGAGGGGTGCTGCACTTCTGAGGTGCCGTCTTTCGGATGAGACGTTAAACCGCAGTCCCATCTGCCTGGATTGGTGGTAGTTCAGGTGGATGTTAAAGATCCTATGGCACTTATCAAAAAGAGTAGGGGAGTTTTTATTGTAATAATAAACATAGTAAAACAACACAATGAAAGCATTATCCGTTTAAACAATACAATAAATAAACAGTGCAGGTAAATACATATAATGAACAAAAAACCCTGATGCAAAAGTGATAACTGATAATAAAAAGAAAAATAAATGAAAGTAGATAACAAATAAATGAAAGAAACTAATAAAAAGGAATAACTATTCCAAAAGTAATGTCTCCTTATTTAAACTTAATAAAATGAAGAAATCCTTTCCACCATTTTAATAGTGTAGCAGGAACTACCCTTTGTGCATCCTGAGAATAAATTCTTGAAAGTTCCCTTAACAATCAAAATACTGACACAGGTGTAGGACATTTTCCTTTGATATATGACCCATTGGCACCTAGCTTGCCATAAATAATATCTTAAACAACCCAGAAATAAAGATAGCGTCCCTTCATGTAAATGAGACAAGCTTACCGGATAACATCCTAAAATCAGAATTTCATATGACAGACAATTAAGCCACTTGAAACCCCATAAATTTGCTAAATATGCCCATAAACCCTTAGCATAAAAACACCTAAGAAAAAAGTGTTCCATTGACTCTTCCACATTTATACAATCCAAATATGGACACTCCCTTTCTTCTAAGGCCTTATACTTACCGTTGCCCTGAACATTCAAGCGGCCATAAAAAATTAACCACCGAGTTTCCCATTGCGTTTGAGGCAACCTAAGATTGTTTAACTGAGCCAATACTTTAGAATTTAGAGCTGATGGGCAATTCTTAAAACTAGGCTCAGGGGGAAGTAACTGTACCATCAAATATTGATAAAATCCCTTCGTGCCATTACTCAGTATTGTTTGTTTCTGAATTTTCCATCTAAATAATTTTTGTGCAGCAGACCTAAAAAACTGGCGGGAGATGAATGTGAGGGTTTAATTTCAGGGCAAGAATGTGCCAATTCTGAAAATATTTGTCCATTGACCTTAAATTCCATGAATCCTCTGCCCTTAATTCAGCTACTAATCCACTTTTAACTGAACTTATAATAAATAAAGAGTGTACAAATACTACTGGGTCTACCGTTCCCAGACCTCCCAAATTTTTCTGCAAATACGTATAACCCCTCTTAACCAGATTTAACCAGTTTCCCCAAAGCATTTGGAAGAATAGACTGTACATTCTAGTTTCCAGATGAACTGGGAGTGGAAAAATCATAGCGACATACTGCACACAAGGAATTGATCACCTGTATACGTTTCAATTTTGACAACTTCCACTGTTTCCACCTATTCACCTTTTTCTCTATCATTTGAAGAGCTGAATCCCAGTTTTCTACTGGCATGTTTTGGGGACCAAACTGGATCCCCAAAATTTTAAGTGGGTTTCTAGAAAGATGGATGCCCTCCTGCCACACCTCCTCGGAATCTATTGCTCCAATGAATAATCCCTTTGTCTTATGCAAATTCAGTTTTGCATTCGAGACTTTAGAGAAGGCATCAAAAGCATTTACAAAACTGCGTACAGAAGCCTTATCCGTGAAATACAATGCTAAATCATCTGCATATGCTTGTACCCAGAGATGGGAATCCTTGGGTAAATTATCCGAAATGCCCTTCCATTTCTGAGAGGAAATTAAGTTCTGTAATAGTGGGTCTACTGCAAAATTATAGAGAAGAGGGCTGAGAGGACAACCCTGGCGTACTCCTGTGTGCAACTGAAAACCTTCTGCCTTGCAACCTTTCAAAAATGGAAACACCACATAGTTTTCATATAACCTCTCAATCATCTTAACCATTTGTAAAGGAACCCCGTAATGCGCTAGAGTTAAAAACATAAAAGGCAAATAAACTCTGTCAAAAGCTTTGTCTAAATCCGCAGCCACCAAACAATTTGTCATACCCTTGTCGGTGAGATGTTCAATGACATCTCGTATCAACATAAGAGCTGATTGAACCCGTCTATCGGGTATGCCACTAAATTGGTAGGGCGAAATGACCCATTTGACGTAGTTTTTCAAACGATTATTCAGAATTCTAGTAAAGATTTTATAATCTGAATTTAAAAGGGTGATTGGCTGCCAATTAGCAATGTTTTGTCTATCCCCAGATTTGAATATGTAAATTAACAACCCTTCAGAAAAAAGAGGAAAAATTGCAACATTCGTCATAAAATACTGAAATAAAAATATACAAAACATTGGCTCAACTCTGTCGTAAAAACTTTGTACAAATTATTAGACAGGCCGTCCGTTCCGGGGGAAATGTTTAATTTCAGTTTTCCAATTATACTTAGAATTTCCTTTTGAGAAATTGGATCCCACAACTCCGAAGCTTCTATTAATTTGGAAGGAACTCTAAATGTACTCAGATAGGAAAGTATTGATGCATTAGGAATTAAAACAGAGGGTTCAAGAGACCGAAAATGCTCTACTATTACATCTCTAAGCTGTACTACAGAGGTAGCCAATATGTTGTCCGATTTCTTTAACGCATCCATATTTGAGGAATCCCTCAGATGCTTACACATCTCAAATGGGTCACCAATAGGTGACTTTTTTATACCATTAGTAAGGATGGCTTGCATGGTTTTGCCTCTGTTGTATTGAAAAACTCTCATTTTCTCTTTTAGTATAGTAATTTGATCAGAATAATCTAACCGAGAGGTATAAGCTATGGTTGTGAGTCTCTGCAGTTGTTGCCTAAGGCCCAACTAATGTAAAAAATTATAATTTTCTGTTCAAACCCCTTGTTTCTTAAACCAATTCCTTAAATCTGCCTTTGTCTCTATCCACCAATCCCCCAAATCTGAATACATAAAGGCCACTGATAACCTAGCTTTTAAGAGATATTTGACCCCAGTTTGTATATAAGGTAATTCTAATGTGGAATTATTTAGCTTCCACCTAACTTGTCTACATTCTTGAATGCCTGCCAGCTGGAAATTGCATAGCAACAATGAATGGTCTGAGAATTCACAAGGAAACATTTTAAAAGATTCCACTTGCATAAATGGTGAGACTAACATGTAATCAATCAAGGTAAAATATTTTCCCTTCTTAAAGGAAAATCTGGGATCTGGAGGCAGGAAAGTATTACAATTCAGTAGACCAGCAACTTTGATAATTTTACCTAATGCGTTAGAATCACAATATATTTTCTTATTTTGTAAAGAGTCCTGAATGGTGCAGTTAAAATCTCCTCCCCACGACACCCTAACAGTAGTCACCAAGAAGGGTTGAATAGTTTTTAGGCAAGTTACTCTACCCGCTTTTGTTTGAGGGTTATAAATGTTGATAAAACGATAACACAAGTCATGCCATTTCCCATCTACTATCAATACCCTTTCAGGTATAAGGTCAATTAAATTATGCAGCTGAAAGGAATATGAGGTAAACATAATACCTATGCCATCTGCCGTATCCACACCAAATGACCAAAAGGAAGGGCCCCAAACCCAATCCCTTTTAAAAGATGAAAGCTGATCTATGGAATGCATCCATGTTTCCTGTAAAAAACACACAGAAACATGTTTTTCATGTATATAATGAAAAAGGGCTTGCCTTTTAGTCGCATTTAACAAACTATGGGTATTTAAGGAGCCCCAAACCAACCTCATGCCTGTTTATACTGAAGAAAAAAGAACCTCTATTTTTTTCTCTTTTTTTCTCTTTATAGTTATCCACTGGCTGTGACCTGGTGGAGAGGGAGGATTTTTGTGAATATGAGTCCCCTAAATCCATCTCTGTGTCCCCCCATGGGGTGAATAGGGCAGCATAAGAATTACTTGTTTCAATCAGAGCCACCGGAGGGGGAGTTTTGGGATGCAGGTTTCTAGAGGATCTTCATTTGGGCAAAACTGACCCTGGGCCTAGCACTTTAGAGTCGATACCTGCCACCTCCATAACCTCTTCTGTATAGCACACAGGGGGAAATTTCAAAGGATCAGGAGGGCCCATGCTGGCCTTTAAAGGTGCCACCAAGCCTAGAGCAGTTACTTGCCCTACTTTATCAGAAACCTTTAAGAGATTGCTGTTGGAAAGGACCTTGTAAGTCAATTCCCCTTCTTCTTTGTTTTGTAAAGGGAGGATATATAGGCCAAATTTCAGAAGAAAAGGGAGGGAGGTGGGGAGGGGGAGTGGGAGATCTGCGGCTTCCTGAGCTTTCTGAATGAGAAGATCTGAACTAGAACAAGAAGATTTGTTTTTGGCCGCCCAAGGGCATACCCTAAACACATGGCCTTTTTCTTCACACCGATCACATCGAGACTGGTTAGTACTATACATGGTTAAATGCCCCACTTCCCCACAATTGTCACAGCGTGGTTGGTCACAAACACTGGAGAGATGCGTCCTAGCGCCACATTTGTAACATGCTCGAGGTTGTCCGCTATAGAGAAACACACCCCTATCCCTCCCGAGCAGAAAAGAGGAATGTGCTCTATCCCTGCCTCAGATTGCCTCAATTTAATTTTGTACTTCCAGCCCCCTGTCCAAAATTGTTCCGAATCCAAAATGGGTTCAGGATCACTCATAACCTCACATTTTTGAGACAGCCAGAAGGAAATGTCTTCCACATGGACCCCTTCATTCCTAAACATAACTGTAATAAATTTAATCAAAGGTTTTGATAAAGGAATAACCAAAAAAGGGGTCCATGTGGGAGAGAACTTGACCTGACCATACCTATCCCAAAATAAGTCTAAAGCATGTTGTGTTCAAAAACTGATAACGAAATTATCCTCCCCAGAGATATTAATAAAGGCATAAACGTCATGAGGAGTGAAATGCAATGAGTCTTTCAGTAGCGTTTTCCCAACATAGTGTCTGTCCGGTCTAACCTCCAACCCTCCTTTATAACGCAACTGAACAGCATTCCGTTGAGACGCTGCTTCCCTCTTTGAATTAGAAAATAGTTCTGACATCAGTGGCTTCTGGGGTGGGGGGGGAACCTCGGCTGCAGCCTTTTCTTTATTCAGGTTGTTCTTCACCTCTTGCTGCTGTACAGACGGTTTCCACTCTGGAGAGTGTTGAGAAAGAGTTAAATCGGTATCCCATGCTGGGTCAGGCTTCCAAACGCCTATTTCAGCCTGCCTCCTGGAGGGCTTTACTTGGAGACCAGGATTCCCGAAGTCTATCCTCCTGAATGCGAGGAGGTCCAGCTCCCCTTGATTGTGTGACAACTGGAGTTGTCTGTTGTGGAATAGTTTTAAGGGGAAAATAGAATTCCATAACCCCCTTTTGAGAGCTAGCTGAGGATTGATATATCACCTCAGACTGGACTGGTGACTCTTCATTAATGGTGGTTTTAAACACAAACCCAGTTAACTTGCTCAAGGGAGCAGCCTCATTCTGAGTAAAAGTGGTAATAGGTAACTTTAGAGAAGATGCATTTTGACTTGTATTCAATGTACATTCATGTTGTGGTTTATCAGATGCAGGGTCAGGCTGTAGGCACTCACTTTGCTCCGCGATATTACTGCCAGCTTGTAAAGAAGCAGAAAATCCCTGAGTCATCCCGGGTATTAGAACGAGGTTTTGCTGTGCGGGACTTCGCCCTACGGGACCTACGGCACTTGTGAGTTCTTTAGGAAAATTGACAATACTCCTAGAATAGCTGTCAATGCAGGGTTTACTGTGAAAGGGAGGCGCTGAGTGAGGCTGCAAAACCGCACACTGCTGCAATATATTAAACCATAAGTGGGCTGCTTCTTTCTCTCCTATTTCCAATAAGCCCGTTTTGACAGAAAAAGAAGGCACAGTACCTGCATGCCGCAAATTCTCCTGCTTCTGAGCCTCTTCATTCAAGTCGCCACACTCTTTGATATGCACTCGTCCCCTCGCCGAGTCTGCCGGCTGAGTCGCACGTTCGCACCCCTCGGGACCCCCCGAGGGAGCTAAATCTTCGGTAACTGCAGTAATGGTAGCCGTGCTGCTCTCACGGAGTGGAATGCAACTGTACTGTTGTAGACTCGAGATTTCTTTACACAGTGCTGAGTCTGCTTCATTTTTGGTAGATTCCAAGTCAGGCATTACATTTTCAAATATCATTAAAGAAGTGTTCTCTTGATTTTTAGCTGTTTGCAATGAGTCTTCCCAGTGAACTACAGCATCATGAAATTCGATGTCAGAGTCAATCTCAGCCATAGTATAAGCTGAAGCCTCCGTGTTGCTTGTAGTGGGAGCTGAGGCTAGCTCTCCCACTCTGCAGACATCCTCCTCCTTCGATAGCCCACTCCGAGTGGCCATCATGGCAATGGCCTGTCCCCCTATTGGCAGCAATGCAGCAGCAGAGTAGGGGAAATTTTTATTGAAAAAAACCAAAACACAACTTTTCACAAAGAGAACAAACAAAGCAAAAAACACCGATAAGGAAAAAAAACATAACAGGGAAAAAAGAAAAACAACCAGAATCATAAATGAACATATAAACTTAAATATTGGAAAACAGATATATATTTTCTTATAATCTCAGTACTTTTAGAAAGACAAGAAAACAAAAACTAACCCACCCAGTCAGTATTTCTTCAAAAAGCATCAAACACCTCTTTGCTCAAGAAACGTTTTTCATAAACAAAGATGCTATCCAATTCTTGTATATTAAAAAAAACATCCTGTTGTTGTACTGTTTTACCTTGCAAAGATCGAGCGCATCTTGCCTGCCAAATAGACCATTTGATACATACCAGAACAACGTATCGCATTGATGCCCACTTGTTCCATGAAACTGGAATTTGTCCTAAAACCAAGATATAATCAATTAGCGAAAAGGATGTTTCACCCCAGAGGACAGATAGCATCTGCCAAAACCCTTGTACATGAATGCAATCAAAAAATAAATGCTGTATTGTCTCCACAACCCCAGCACAGTGTAGTTCACATTCTCTTTCTGAAAGTTGCTTGTGTTTTTGATTGCTTTTCACCTGTAATTTTTGGTGCCCACATAACCAAGCAAAATCCTGCATTTTCTGAGGGATTCTTTTCTCCAATATATTGTCCAATAAAACCGGGATTTGGATATGAGGAGATACTTGAAATATCGGATCTTCCCGGTACCAAGAGTCAAGTATCATTTTATAAAAAACCTTTTTCTTCTTTCCCTGACACCAAATTATATCAATCTTCCAAGTACGTATGTATTTAATCGTAGCCTGCACATAACTAGGAAGTAGGTGGTCAGTAGGGTGCCATTTACCCCTGCCCCATGCATTGAAAAAAGGATTACCCCAAAGCTGAAAGCAAACTTGCCCTGAAATAGATGACTGTACCAACAAAGGGAGAATGGAGCTGTAAAAAAAACCCAAAAAGGTAAATAATGGGATTTATCATGTTAAACCTCCTTCTTTGTGTGTCCTGTAGGTATGATTTCTTTTGACTGGGTTTAATCTGCTACCCCATAAGAAAACAAAAAATAAGCCCAAAACTTTCGTGTGTATGCTATACGGTAAGGGAAAAATATGAGATAAATATAAAAAAACCGGCTAAATATGCCCGTAAAAGGTACACTTTTTTCTTCCTCTACATTTTCCACTTCAACCATGCCTGTACCTTCAGAGGTGCTTTGTCATAAACCAGATTCCAATTATAGGATTCTGAATCCCTAGTCCCAAAATAAACACCCAGAATTTTCACCTGCTCTGTTGTCATTGTAATGGGAAAATCCGATACAATATCTTTTTCCCCAAGAACCAAAACAGTACTTTTTGCCACATTAATCTTAATACACGTACCTGTAATTTCAGTAGATTCTTGGAAAGTAGATAGTATAAGAAGGCCTGAAATGCTATCCGCTACAGAGAAAATGCAATCATCCGCATAAGCCAATATCGTGGAACATTCATACCCATCACTGTTTTTAATTCCCACAATTCTTGGGTCTGTCTTAATTTTCCTCAATACATAATCTAGTCCGAAAACATACAGTAAGGGGCTCATTGGGCAACCTTGCTTCACTCCATTCTTCAAAAATATTGGGACTCCAAAAAAACCATTAACTAAAGGTAGTGCTTGGGCTCCTTTATATAGAACTTGTACCAAATTAATGAATCCTAACGGGATTCCATATTGACCTAAAGCCTGCCAAAGATAGTCATGACTGACAGCATCAAAGGCAGTTTCTTGATCTAGTGCCATTAGATATCCTGACAAATTTTGCCTCAGGCCTTGTTCTATAATTTCCCTAATTATTATCAATTTCTGTACAATATTCCTGCCAGGGATTGCACACGTCTGTTCTGGTAATATCACTGTCTGTGCTGCCCTTGCTAATCTTGTGTTAAGTATTTTTGCTAGTATTTTATAATCAGAATTCAAAAGTGTTAACGGTCTCCAGTTATGTATGTCCTGTGGGTTTCCTTTTTTAAAAGAAAAAACATTATCCCAAGCTGAATAGAGGGTGCAAGTCTTTTCTCTTCCCAAACGGCCTGAAAAATTATTTCTAGGCAGGGAGCTAAAATCTCACTATATTTCTTATAAAAGTCATTGGGTAACCCATCTTTACCTGGTACCATTTTATTAGACAAATTGTGAAATAGCTCGCATGATTTCAGTATGAGTAATCGGGATAAGCAGTGCATTTTGTTCAGATTTACTTAAAGTCGGTGTAGAAGCACCCTGGAAAAAAGTGAAGGGTTCTTTCTTTGTACTCTGAAAAGTTGATGCTATGTGGTGTTGTACAATAAGCATAATATCCCGATTGGTATCCTTTAAATTACCCTGTGCATCCTTAAGACTTGTTAAAATTCTATTATGAGATACACCATCCTGGACTTCAAAAGGGTTAACCTCATCCTTTGTTCCTTGCATATTATATTTTTGTTGTGACTCTTTCCTCCGGACTATGCTATCTAGATAGTGTAACATTTGATTTTTTGTGTGCGCAAGGTCAGTCCGACTTTCCTCGCTATTTCTACCCTGAGATACCAGTCAAAAGTATAAAGTTCTGAGTTTAAGATATTTAATATAGTCCGTATTCGCATGTTGTTTTGAGACCATGCTGTACCAATCCTGCAGGTCTCTTTTGCAATCTTCCCACCATTCTATGGGACTATCATATAAAAACCATAGGTCTTTCCTAGCCTGCAATAAAGTCCTGACACCAATATCAACCTAGGCATCTTGAAGCTTGGAAATATTCATCTTCCAATACCCTCTCCCAATTGGTATCTTCTGTGCGTCCCCTAAATATAAAATTACCATAAAATGATCAGAGGTTTCTAAAGGCCGCACTTTAACAGCTTGGCATGATAACCGGGCAGATACCAGCCAAAAATCAATACCAGTAGATAGTCTACCTTTAAAAAAAGTATGATTTGGTTTCATATGTAATATGTCATACACATCACATAAATAATAATGAGTCAAAAGTGTATTCAAAGCCTTTGTATCACAAAATATTTTTTCCGTGTGTCTGCCCCAATCCCTAGTAGTAAGTCCACAATTAAAGTCTCCACCCCATAAAACTAATTTAGAGGTGTAAAAAAAGGCCCTACATGTTTAAACAGAGCAGATCTATCCGCCTTACCTTGTGGTGCATAAATATTAATCACCCGATATCCCACGTTACATAGAACTATATCCATAATTAAAACCATCAGGCAATAAGTCATATACATGCAACACTTTAACTCACCCCTAAAATGTACCCCAAGCCCAGAACAAGTTTCCTCACCTACAGACCAATAGGAGACACCCCATCTCCAATCTTTTTGAGCTTGAATTACTTCAGCCAAGGAATGCAGTCTAGTGTCTTGTAATAAAAAGACATCACCATCTCCGATACTAAGACTCAAAAAAGTGCTCTGCCTTCTTCCATAAGCCTTAATGCTGTTAACATTAACTGTACAGAAAGCCAGAGCCATGAATACCACAAAAAAAAGAATAGAAAAAAAAAAAAAGCCAAACCCATTTAACGTTTCTTTTTCCTCTTTTTTGTCTTTGGCTTATCCGAGGGGCCTACCTCCAAAACTCCATCTGTGTAAGATGAGGCTACCGAGGAGATATCTGATTCACGATCTTCCTCATCCACCTCATCCTCAAACAGTAAGGCATAGGAATTTTGTACAGCCACCTCTTCAACATCTTTAGTTTGTTTTAAAGCAGCTGATCCCAGTTTCCCTGCCTTAGATCTGGTGACCCTTTTGAAATCTGTATCTGTGTGAACTAAGGGGAAGGGGCATAGAAACTTGGATTTCCCCTATCTGTTCCACAGGTTTCCAGACCGGAATGTTGTCACACTCTATAGGTACCTCCCTTGATGCCAGCACCACATCCTCTGTTGGCGTACACTGAGAGGTAATGCCCTGAAGGCTTGTCTCGTCTGTCTCTACCCTGTCTCCTTTTTCCTTGTCTCTAGGATTATGTTGGGGTATAGGGGAACCAATAGGCCCGTTCATTAATAATTCTATCATGCGAAGTTTTTCTTTTTGGGCTGTGGCTACATATACATCTTGTTCCACCCGAATCAAGGCGTCCCCACTGTTATGTGAGGCCCAAGAGCAAGTGCGAAAGGAGTGACCCTGTTCATCACAGAGACTGCATTTCAAGGGTTGCCTACAATGAGCCCCAGCATGTCCCAGATCACCACATAGGCCACATTTTTGCTTGTCACAGACATTGCTTAGGTGCCCCACCACCCCACACTTAAAACAAGCCCGTGGCTGCCCGGGATAGAAGATTACTCCTCTGTCTCTACCCAAAAAGAAACAATTGGGTAAGTGACAGGTTTGCCCCTTGTTCCAGTTTCAGAACTATCTGATAGTGCCATCCCCCTGTCCACAATTGCTCATCATCTAAAATTGGCTTCGGGGATCCCTGTAGTGTGCAATGTTGCTGTAACCAATATGTAATGTCAGCCACATTTACTTCTTCGTTTCTGAAAACAATTGTAATTTTTTACGTCAAGGGTTTAGTGAGAGGGATAGCCAAATATGGTTTCCACAGAGGAGAAAGCTTTAATAAGCGATATTGCTTCCAAAATCTTTCTAGGCCAGCCGGGTGTTTAAAACTAATATCAAACATTACATCACCCGGAACATGTATTAAGGCATAGATTTCGTAAGCAAAAAAACTTCATACTATCTTTTAGTAAAGTTCTTCCTACAAATTTCCAGTCAGGTATCATATCAGGATCACCCCGATACTTTACTTTAAACGAACAGCATTTCTTCGTTCTGCAGGCTCCAACATAGGACTGGTACTGGCTGGAAATAAATGTTCTGCAACCTTCCCATGCCAGACCCTCTCAGGTCCTGTGTCTACAGGAACCGTAGCAGGCCCATCCCGAGGGGCAGAACCGGGGGTTAATACATCTGTTTCAATACATACTTCCTGAACTGAGTCCATTGAATCTTGCACTTCTTGTGCTTTAATAGTCAACATTAAGGGGTGAATGTCACTTGTTTGCTGGGGTGTCTCAAAGTCCTTTGGGATACATTGTCTCGGAGGCAAACTAGATGAAGGCAGCTCTTCAGGCTCGGGGGGGGAGTAGAAGGCAAAGACATTGCAGTAGCATCAAGAGCTGCTTCCCAACCTTGACCTGATGGGCTTTACCCATCCTGCAGCCTGTAGGCTGTATCCACCCAGTCCTCTGAGTCCTGTCTTTCTAACAAAAAAAGATCAGAGTGCTTCCTGAAACCCCCCATTTACCTAGGGACTTTGGATTGCTAGGTATGGCAGAAGAATAAGAAAAACGTCTAGGGGCTCCTTCAGAGGCCTTAGGGGAAGAGCTAGGCTTTTGGGAGTCCCCATTGATAGGAGTTTTCCTACCTGCCTCCTGTCCAGAACATAAAGTTGGTGCCGTAGTGAGGTTTGCATTGTTTTCCTCCACGTCTGTCGTCTCCATGTAATCTCCGGCTTCCGACTGCATTTCCAAGGCATGTGAAAGTACTGCTGGTGAAAGACTATTGTTTCTTGCCCCAAACTCTCCACTTGCAGCGGCTGTAAACTTGGTACTCGCACTATCTTGTCGTGCCTCCACTTCCTGGTCCGCTGCGATATGCTTCCTGCACCTCCACAAAACTCCTCCGTGCTGCCTCGTAGCATTGTTCCGCTTTCAGAAGCTGCGCTCGTAAAACATCTTCAGGCTGTCCAACTGCATTGTGAGAAGCACAAACTTCCGAATCACTAGGAAAAAGAGCTTCCAATGATGAATCCAGTACCATACAGTCATCCAGAGGTAGGGAATCTCCAAAAACAAGAGCTTTTCCTTCGGTAGTCTCCATAACGAAAAGGTTGGAAAGGCCAAAAAGGAGACCCACTCCTTAGCCTCCCACACGTCTGCTGCTGTGCAGAGCTCAGACACTACTGAGCAAACACTGCATTAGAACCACGCAGCGCCCTCTGCCTTCGCAGAGTAGGGGAATTTTATTGAGAAAAGGTGGGCTTCATTACAAAAACATTCACAAAATGACAAAGAGAAACAGTAAACAAAATAAGAAAAGGAAGGATACAGAAAATCAAGTCAAATTCCAAGAATCACAGTTAATCCATAAATGAAGAAATTGCGGTCTAGAACATCTAGAAAAGTCAAACTTTTTCAAAGTAATTACAGCATTTCTAACATTCATTACAATTTCCAAAATAGGGATCCATTTTTGGTGCAAAACTAGCAAACATCTAGCTTGCCATAAAAAATAACGATAAAACATAATACAATATATATAGTTTCAGAGTGATATTTAGTACGTGAAACTGAATGCGTCCCAAACATAATATCAGCATAAGACAGCTCAGTAAAAAGAGGCTCTTTCCAGAGAACAGCAATAGTTGACCAAAAATCAGAAGCAAATGCGCAATCATGAAATAAATGAGCCTGAGATTCTATAATTGAAAGACAGGAATTCCTAGGACAGTATCTATCACACAGCATTTTATGTTTGTGATTCCCCTTAACACTAAGTCTACCGTAATTACCGAGCCAGACCATATCCCGCACATAAGGAGGGAGTCTAGGATTCAAAAGTTGCTTCAGGATCCAAGACTGACAAGCAGGCAGATAGGATGGAAAGTCAACAAGATCCAAAGCCTCTCGTCTCCAAATGTGGGCATATATAGCCTTCCTAGTTAGTGTACAAAAATCATCAGGCTTTAACCCCCAGACCATGGCAAGTTTCACGACCTCTGCACCAAAAGTTGGAAGGCCTGAAAGTTTAGCCACAAATCTCCTTTTGCCTTGTTCCCAGGGAGAGAGACAAGGCAGAAGCCAGGAGCAAAGAAAGGGTTTCCAACCCTTATTACCTGGTTTTAAGGCACAATCCAAATTATAACTAAAAAAAATACTATAAAAAAGCTACCGGTGTACCATCCCAATCCCACCCTCACTAGGAGGCCGATAAATGAAACCTCGCTTGATGGGATTCAACCTAGAACCCCAAAGACCCTGAAAGAAAACACTATATAATCTGGTAAATAAAGACATGGGGGGGAACATAACACAGGTACAAGAAAATGGGGACTATCAAGGTTTTCAGTCAATAAACTCTTTTTTTCTCCCAATCAGCTGCTGCCGCCACCCAGCCAGAAGCCTATCAACCCTCGCTAATGCCCCATACCAGTTAAACAGTGGTAAATCTCCAGACCCAAACCAGAGACCGAGAATCCGAATGGGCTCAGAAGAGAGCCAGACGCCAGCAAAGGCGCCAGACTCAGGAAAAGTAGGGGAACCCAACAGGAGTCCAACACTCTTTAAAAAATTAATCTGGGATCCTGCCAGTAAGGAATACCGATGGAACACATCAAGTACCGCCTGCTCATCTGAATGAGATGCCACGGTCAGAACCAAATCGTCAGCATAGGCCAGTATTTTGATGGGAGGGAGGCCAGAAGGCCCTTGTAACCCAAGGATCCCGGGGCAATGAAGGATCGCCCTTATCAAAATATCAATACCAAAGGCATATAAGAGGGGACTCAAAGGACACCCCTGACTCAACCCCCTTTTTACCAAGACAGGATGTCCCAACCAGCCATTAACATTAGGGAGGATCACAGCCTGAAAATAAAGAGTACGAATCCAATCAATAAATTTGGAGGGAAATCCAAATGCAGCTAAAACCGAAAACAAATATGTATGGAAAACTCTATCAAAGGCTTTCTCCTGGTCAATAGCCAACACCCAACCCTGAACACGATTCAGGTCCCCAAGGGCAAATAGTTCACGCAATAAAATCAAATTATCAGATTGGCACCTACCAGGGATGCCACACGTCTGAACAGGACTAAGTAGCCGAGCTACCTTAACAAGTCTAGAGAGCAAAATTTTTGCCACAAGTTTGCTATCCACATTAAGTAAACTCAACGGTCTCCAATTATTGATATCCGAAGCCTCCCCCTTCTTATGAATGAGGACCAAGATTGCCTCTTTCATGGACTTCGAAAAGGAGGCTTTAGACATTTCATTAAACAAGAGTTAAAGCAGGAACCAAATCAATGCAAAACATAGAATAGAATCCTGCCATAAGGCCATCAGAGCCAGGAGCAGAATCTCGTTTTAAACCAACGATAGCTTGTAATACTTCCCCCCCTCAGCAATAGGGGCAGAGAGCATCTCACATTCTGCTGGAGATAGGGAGGGCAAAGATAATGAATCAAAGAAAAACTCATCAGCAGTGACGGGAGATTCAGTCCCAAACATGACCAAAACAAAATGTTCAACAACCTGGAGAAGGGCCTCCGGGGAACTAACTAGATCTCCAGAGGGGGATACTAGGTTATAAATAATCCGAGAGTCCACCCTATTCTGACATTCTTTAAAAGGGTCGAAGCCCCCTTTAGTGAGTTTAGTCCCAAAGCAGGCTTCGTATCCCAAGGATTTAGCTCTATCATACTGTAATGCCTTCATCTGATCACGCAAAACAGAAATCTGTGAACTATAATCATAATGATTTTCCTCAGATAGAGAAATCAAATTCTGTAATTGTTGCCGTAAGGCCAGGTACTTCTTATATTGACAGGTGTGAGCCTCAGCGGCTTTCTGTTGGAAAACCTTCTTCCAACCAGCCTTAGTGTCCTCCCACCATTCTAAAATATCCTCATAAATGTCAGCAACAGACAATCGTGCTGCCCAGTCACGCTTCCACAATTTTTTGAATTTTGGGATCATCCAGAATGGAGTCATTAAGTCTCCACTTGTTCTTTTTACACCGAGGAACATCAGACCAGGACAATACAACCTTTAAGGCTACATGGTCCGAGAATTCACTAACCAAAGTCCAACAATCTCGAACAGTAAGCATATGAGAAAGAAAGACAAAATCAATCCTAGTTTGACAAGAACCCCGAAAATAAGTAAATCCACCTCTGGGGTGACAAGTCCTATAGGCGTCCTGGAGATTAGCTGTCGACAAAACATTCTTCAAAGTCATAGAATCACTAAACAATTTGGTCGTCTGAAGTCCCCTATCAGACTGATGGTGACCACAATTAAAATCCCCAGCCCAAATGATCAGTCTAGAAGTATGTAAAAATGGTTGAATAGATCTAAAAGAGCAGACCGCAAGGCTTTAGTCTGAGGGGCATATACCACAATTAACCAAATCGCTCAGTGTGAAAGGAGAGGTCAAGCAGCAGTGCACGCACCTGGAAAAAATATCCACCAATCGAGATACCTCAAGGCAGAATTAGAAAACAAAATACCAACGCCATCACACTTATCAACCCCAGAGGACCAAAAAGAAGGCCCCTGAGACCAAGCATGAGAAGCTTGCTGAAGGTCAGTACTAGTTTTTAAACGGGTATCCACTAAACAAGTGATGTCACAATGCATCTCTTGTACAGAGAGCAGAACACCACCAAGTTTGTTTTTTCCCTTAATGCTGTTAACATTAAAGGTGGGAATGGACAAAGAATCCATATCAAAGATTAGGGAGATTTACCACGTCGACTCTGTCTCGTCCGTTTAGCAATGGGATCGATTTCTCCACCTCCGTCCATGTCAGTATTAGACACAAGGGAGGAGGTGTCTGATTCATCATCCCCAGAATCCCTATCAGTAATATCAGGAGCTAGAATCGCAAATTTATTACCAGAAGCCCAGGACCGGAACCCAGGGGCCTTACCCTTACCAGAAACAGTCAGTCCCTTCCTGGTCCTTTTTTTTGGAACAGTAAAAGGGGAGTCCTGTTCCGGGACAGGCAAAGCCACCGGGAGGGGAGGCATAAGCAGAGGAGAAGCAGTGTCAGGGGAAACCAAAGGAAGGCCCTCCAGGGCCACCAGAGAAGCAGGCTCAGTTAACATAGAGTCATCCTGAGGGGCCGAAGCAGGAGTCTTCCCAACTGCAGGCTCTATAACAGGATCAGCCATGGCCGAAGAGGGAAGGGGGAGAGCCGCAGAACCAGAACAAGAACTACTCTCAGCAGACTTTTGTGCTAGCTGTTGTTGAGCAAAGTTAATGAGGCCACATGGGAGGGACAATCATCCCGTTATGGAGGCCCAAGGACAACGACTCATAAGCATGACCAGTGTTTTCACAGAGGTTACACTTAAAAAGGTTCAAACAAGCACTGGAGGAATGGCCAAATTCCAAACAATGGCTGCATTTAAGAGTATCACAAGCAGAGCTAAATGGGCCCGAGATCCACATTTAAAACAAGACCTAGGCTGCCCTGCATAAAAATCAACCCTTTATCTTTCCAAGGAAAAAAATTAGGCAAGTGAGCTGGACCAGAGTCTGAGGAAACAACTTAACCCGAACTTTCCAACCCCCATCCCAAATCTGTTCACTATCTAAAGTTGGAGTGGGTTTGTTCAAAACCTCACATCTCTGTCGGAGCCAAAATAAAATGTCCTCCACATTGACACCTTCATTTTTAAACATAATAGTAATAGTCCTAACAGTAGGTTTCATTAAAGGGAGAACATGAAAGGGGGCCCAAAGGGGAAAAGCTTTAAATTTAGCATATTGGACCCAAAAACGGTCCAAATGAGAAACATGTTTAAAACTTATGTCAAAATTAGAATTCCCTAAACTAATCAGGGCAAAAATTTCAGATGAAAAGAAATGCATCAACCCTTTAAGCAAATTTTTAGCAACATACAGCCTGTCAGGGGGAGTATCCAACCCTCCCTTATATAAAAACCTGACTGCATTGTGTCTAGGAGCAGGCTCACCTTTATGGGATTGGAACAAATCAGTTAGCTTAAAACCCACTGAGACACTAGGTTTGGGAACTCCTCCCTGCCCAGCCTCAGGGACCTGACCTAAACAGCCTGGTGTAGCAGGGGTCGAGCCACTCGGTTCCTCGGAAGCTGGAGAAACCAAGCTCAAGAAGGACACCGAGAAGCAGAGGCATGCACCCCAACACCAGAAACAAGAGCCTCAGTAACCACAATATCCCCAACACTGCAGAACCCCCAACAGTTTTATCAACATACACAGAGTCCATAGTACAAGAAGCAGATAAATTACCCGGGCAAGTTCGAGCTCAGAGGGACAGAAGACACAGCATTCACCAAAGTACCAGCGTTTCAGCATTCAATATAGGAAGGATCTTGAGTGTCTGGAGACCAAGACCCACCACCTGATTGTTCCCGCCAGCCTCCCGTGAATGCGCGATCAGGAGACCAAGAAGCTTCCACAGGTAAAATAGCCGGTTTTGAAGTGCTCAACCCTTCAGCTCCAGAAGCAGAAGGAACTCCAGGCAGTTTACTCCATCCAGGTCTCTGGTCTCGGGAAGGAAAAGAAAACGTCTGTCCAGCAAAAGACACCTCTGAAGTCTGTAAAGAAGAGACATGGGCACCAGCAATAGGTTCCGAAGAGACAGTCAGCAGGGGCTTTAAGCACATGGCTACAGAATCCGTTGAACTGCCAGCCCAAGAATCAAGGAAACAGTCTGTAGGAAGTGCAGGAACGACCGAATTCTGTGAAACACACCTTTCCTCCGGTCCGTCAGCCAAAGTCGTCCGACTAGAAACAGCAGACACCAATGCAGAGGATCGGTCGACATCTGAAAGACCAGCAAGTTTATGGTCAAGTAAGGCCATTTGCCGCAGCAACTGAGAACGTGCAGCGATCAGCCCCAATTTTATCTGTAGGCAAAGGAGGCACGATACCAGCAGAACAAGCCATAGCCGAAGCATCATCAGAGGTAAGAATACTGAGGTCAACAACCTCAGCTACATCACAAGCAGCAACAATAGCCTCTGGATCAGACAGTACAGGAGAGGAGGCCAGCTCCCCTGTACTAGATGCATCCATCTCCTCCAGCATCCTAGGCAGACTGACCACAGCAACGCTAGTGGCCAAGGGTCCCCCTGCTGGCAGCAATGCAGCAGCAGAATAGGGGAATTTCCCCGGTGTCCTGGCCAAATTTCCCTCATTCACTAAAAATACCACCAACAGTTTAATCTGGTTCAAGGTCAGTTGGCATTCATCTGTATCCCCCTCCCCCCGGGTCGTGCCTGAAAATAGGCAGGATTTGTCTAGTGCACTTACCCGGTCAACAAAAACTAAATAAATAAAATAAATAAATAAAGAGAACCACGGCTGTGGCTCTCAGACTACCTGTGTTTCTGTGAGGGGCTGGTGGCTTCAGACCTGGACTGCGGGTGTTAGTCTGGCAGGTCGGGTTTGTCAGAGAACCACAGCTGTGGCTGTCAGACTACCTGCGTTTCTGTGAGGGGCTGGTGGCTTCAGACCTGGACTGCGGGTGTTAGTCTGGCAGGTAGGGTTTGGCAGAGAACCACGGCTGTGGCTGTCAGACTACCTGCGTTTCTGTGAGGGGCTGGTGGCTTCAGACCTGGACTGCGGGTGTTAGTCTGGCAGGTAGGGTTCGGCAGAGAACCACGGCTGTGGCTCTCAGACTACCTGCATTTCTGAGAGGGGCTGGTGGCATCAGACCTGGACTGCGGGTGGCAGTCCGGCAGGTCGGGTTTGTCAGAGAACCACGGCTGTGGCTCTCAGACTACCTGCGTTTCTGTGAGGGGCTGGTGGCTTCAGACCTGGACTGCAGGTGGCAGTCTGGCAGGTCGGGTTCGTCAGAGAGCCACGGCAGGGTATTATAGACAGTAGGGTGGGTAGGGAATCACAAGGTGCGTTGGGTAGTACAGTGGGTAGAAAATCACAGGGTACCCTGGGTA
This sequence comes from Neoceratodus forsteri, assembly GCA_016271365.2. Classification (NCBI taxonomy): domain Eukaryota; kingdom Metazoa; phylum Chordata; order Ceratodontiformes; family Ceratodontidae; genus Neoceratodus; species Neoceratodus forsteri. The sequence goes on along the minus strand of JADMNL010000031.1, from coordinate 110,290,913 downwards.
GTAGGGTAGATATGGAATCACAGTGTACCCTGGGTAGCAGGGTGGGTGGGAAATCACTGGGCACCCTGGGTAGTAGGATGGGTGGGGAATCACACTGTACCCTGGATAGTAGGGTGGGTAGAGAATAACAGGGTGCCCTGGGTAGTATGCTGGACAGGGAATCATAACGTACCTGGGTAACAGATGGGTGGAGAATCACAAGGTGCCCTGAGTAGTAGGGTGTGTAGGGAATCGTAGGATAGTAGAGTGGGTGGGGTATCGCAGGGTACCCTGGGTAGTATTTATTTTTCTCTGGAGCAAAGTGTTTCTTACAGCGTATATCTTCTCTGAAATTATTACAGGTGGTGCTTTACAGGTTTTACAGTTTTATCTAACATTAGGATAAGCTTTCAGGGTTACTGCATTTGTTGTTGACTGATTGTTTCTGCTCTTACCTCCTTGTTCTTTGCGTCCGTGGTTCTTCTTTTTAGGCAGGAAGGGCCCAGCCACCCACCCCATCTCCCAACCACCCCACACTACACTCCTTTTATAGGGTACCACAGTTGTGACATTTCCTGTGGCAGAGCAGGAAGGAGTGGATCAGTGGGGCCTCCACAAGGTGATCTCATTTACAGGGCACTAGTAATTTAACTTGTTATAACAAGTTAAACAAAGCACAATTAAACCATTACTTGCATTTTTTTTCCTTTTTTTCCTTCTAATTACTCTGACTAGGTTACAAACCCAGCAACTTATTTGGAATGGATTTCATTAACTGCAGGTACTGTGGAACAATTTTCAGAAGGACAGTCTTACAGGATTTAGGACACTGTCCTACATGCTGGGCTTTTGAGATCTTAGGGCTCAGCTCCGGGCAGCATGGGCAGAGATTGCACGCCTCAAATTTCATATTGAAGAGGAAATACATTATAAGAACCACCCGCTATTTCCCCAGCATCCAACAGAAAAACCTCGACCGCAGAGGGTAGTTGGTCCAGGAGGTTGGCAGGTGGTTAGGAGGAGCAAATCAGGTGCCCCATCACTCTCTGCTCTCCAACACATTACCTCCAAAAACCATATAAACACTACAAACAGGTATCTGCCTCTATCTCTGAAATCAAATAAAGAGGCAGAAGACACTGCAGAGAAGGACACTGGCACAGGAGCTAGCACAACAAAACTCACCCAAATCAGGAACCAAAACAAAACAAGCACAAAGGAAATCCAAAAACTTGATCATAGGAGACTCCATGATTCGGGAGTTGATACTCATCTCAGCCAGGGTGATGGTCAGATGTCTCCCAGGTACATCAGCATGGAGAGACACTGGCCGCATTGCTAAAATTGTTCACAAAGCAGGAGAAAACATTGATGTCCTAGTACACATAGGGACTATGATCTCGCCAGCCGGTCAGTTGTGGAGACCAAGGAACACCTGACTAGGCTGGGTGACAAACTATCATCTATTTCATCCGGCATCTCCTTCTCTGAGATCCTGCCAGTCTGGGAGAGGGAGCAGATGGCGGAAGGTCAGAGAAGGGAGATAGGGAGCTAAACACGTGGCTCAAGGGCTGGTGCCAGGAAAAGGACACAGATTTGTAGGGAACTGGCAACAGTTCTGGGAGTGAAAGTTCTTTAAATTTGATGGACTGCATCTGACTAAGGAGGGAGTCAGTGCATTGGGGCAGAAGTTTGACGTCTTTGCAGAATATTTAAACTAGCAAATGGGGAGAGGGGTGCAGCACCCCATACGTCGAATGGGAAGAACACCCCTCCCCCTCAGCTAGTGGTCAAACAGGAATTCAGCATGTTTGCCGTTCATTTGCATCACCAGGTAAGAAAAAAGGTTTGTCTCCCCATACGACGCACAGGGGTAAGGCCAAACTTCACCCAACAACTAACACACCAAAATCTGGCCAATGGAAAATCATGTACACAAATGCACACAGCCTGGGAAATAAGATCCCAGACCTGCAGGCAATAATGTCAGAGGCTAAACTGGACATAGTAGCAATTAGTGAGGACGTGGTTTACCAGTAACCACACTTGGGAGACTTCAGTACCTGGCTGTGTATTGTTCAGAAGAGACCGAGGTGCAAAGGGGGGGAGGAGGGCCCTGTATGTTAATGAAAATATCAAAGCTACAGAAATTCAGAATACACATAAGGAGCCAGAAGAACTGTGGGTCACCCTGGAAACAGGAAATGGGACAGCCATAAGAACTGGGGTTGTCTACAGGCCCCAGACCAGAGGAAGACATAGACACATTACTGTTAGAAGATATACAAAACATGACAGCTAAAGGGGAGGTTCTGATAATGGGAGACTTCAACATGCGGATAGAGATTGGTCAATATCAGCAGGAACATCTGCCAGAACTAGACTCAGTGGATTCCTGCAGGGGAGGGCCTCAAACAACTGGTACAGCAACCCACAAGAGACAGGGCTATCCTAGATCTAGTACTGACTAACAAAGAAGGGATCACAGATCTCCAGGTAGAAGGTCACCTGGGAGCCAGTGACCATCACATGGTATGGTTCAATTTGGCTACTACATCTAAATCATCCCATTCAAGGCAAAAATATGGGACTTCAGAGGAGCTGACTTTGATAAGATGGCCAACAGAGTTAAGCTAGCCCTGGCAAAAAGAAACACAGGTGAGGGTACAGGCAAAGTGGGCAAGCATTAAGGAAGCAATACTTGAAGCAACATCCCATTGTGTTAGACAGAAAAGGAAGTGCAAAAGAAGAAGGAAACCACTTTGGTTCTCAAATACAGTAGCAGAAAAGGTCAGAGCCAAAAGGCTGGCCTTCAGGAAATATAAGGGAACACAGCGGGATGAAGATAGGGAGGCATACCAAACTGCCCTAAGGGAAGCAGGTAAGGCAGTAAGGCAGGCAAAGTCCCAAACTGAGGAAACACTAGCACGAACAGTAAAAGAAGGTGACAAGACTTTCTATAGATACATTAGTGAAAGGAGAAAGTCCAGAGGGGGTATTGCTTAGCTTAATGGAGAAAAGGGAGCATGTGAGGAGGAGGACCCTGTAAAGGCATCTATCCTAAATAGATACTTTTGCTCAGTATTTACTGAAGAGAAGGTAGGGCAGGGCCCACAGCTCAGCATCATGGACACAGGGGGGAGGGAGGTGAGCACTACTCCCTTCACAAAAGAAAGGGTCCTACAAGAGCTTGCTAAGCTCAGGGTGGATAAGGCAATGGGACCTGATGGCATACATCCCAGGGTACTTAAGGAGCTTAAGGAGGAACTAGCAGAGCCATTAGCAGAATTGTTTAGTGAGTCTCTGAGCACAGGAGAGGTCCCAGAAGACTGGAGAAGGGCTCATGTGATCCCGCTCCACAAGAGTGGTAGCAGGGAGGAGGCAGGGAACTACAGACCGGTCAGTCTTACCTCAGTAGTGGGCAAGATTATGGAGGCACTCCTTAAGGAAAGGATAGTACAACACCTGGAATCCATAGGGGCACAGGATCCAAGACAGCATGGGTTTACAAAGGAAGGTCCTGTCAAACTAATCTCATAGATTCTTTGACTGGGTAACCAGAGTGGTGGACCAAGGGGAGCAGTTGATGTCGCCTACCTTGACTTCAGCAAAGCTTTTGACACTGTTCCACATAGAAGATTGATAAATAAGCTGGGTAGGCTCGGGTGGGTCAGAAGTTGGTCAACTGGGTGGCAAACTGGTTGACGGGCAGAAACAGAGAGTGGTGGTAAATGGTATACAGTCAGAAGAGATGCAAGTCACAAGTGGGGTATCTCAGGGATCAGTCCTGGGCCAGTCCTCTTCAACATCTTCATTAGTGACATTGCAGATGGACTAGAGGGTAAGGCTTGTCTGTTTGCAGATGACACCAAGATCTGCAACAGAGTAGATGATCCAGATGGGGTGGGCAGAATGAGAAGAGATCTGGATAAACTAGCAGAATGGTCACAAGATGGCAACTGGGATTTAATGCAAAGAAGTGCAAAATCATGCACATAGGGAAGAGAAACCCTGAAGCCACCTATAGGCTGGGAGGAGTTGCTAGCAGTCACAAAGGAAGAAAGAGACTTGGGCATCATCATCACTGATGACCTAAAATCATCCAAGCAGACCTCTAAAGCAGTAGGTAAGGCTGGGGGTGTTAGTGTATTAGTAGGGTATCACAAGTCGTAAGAGGAGGTATTAATCCTCTGTACAAGACACTGGTTAGGCCCCATCTGAGTACTGCGTCAGTATTGAGCCACACCTCACAAGGACATTAACCAAATTGAGGCATTCCAGAGAAGGGCAACCAAAATGGTGCAGGGACTGCATCGGGAAGACATATGAGGACAGATTAACGGAGCTCAATATGTATACCCTTGAGCAAAGGAGGGAGAGAGGTGATATGATCGAGGCATTCAAACACCTTAAGGGCATAAACAAGGTGAAAGAGTCTAACATGTTTAAATATAAGAAAAATAGCAGGACAAGAGGGACACAGCATGCGATTAGAGGGAGGCCGATTAAGGGGAATGTGAGGAAATTCTTTTTCACAGAAAGGGTGGTGGATGCATGGAATGGCTTACCACAAGAAGTGGTGGCTATGAATACAGTGCAGGGCTTCACACAGGCATGGGATAGGCATAAGGGAGCAATACAAATGACTGTGAATAGATAGGCCACTGACAGAGCAAAGGCCGATGGCACATTTATAAGGTAGAAAAAGAAATGGGCAGACTGGATGGGCCTTGTTGTCCTTATCTGCCGTCAACTTCTATGTAGTAGGTTAGGTGTGGAATTACAGGGTACCCTGTGTAGTAGGATGGGCAGGAAATCACAGGGAACTGTGGGTAATAGGGTGGGGAGTAGAGATGGGCAAAATCCGAAAATTTTGTTATGCAAAATATTTAGCAAAACTTGTGCATTTCGTGAAATATTTCATGGGTACGAAATGCGAAATTCTACTGGCAAAATGTAGACTTTTACCTGCGAATGGCAGAATTTCGCCACTAGCTTGCAAAATTCTGCCATTCGTGGGCAAAATTCAACATTTCATGATTGAAATTCCACATTTCGCACCCACAAAATATTTCACAGAATACGCATATTTCACAAAACATTTAGTGCGGTGAAATTCATGATTTTGACAGATATTCACCAGCAAAATTACATTTTGCTACATCTCTAGTGGGTAGAGAATCACAGGGTATCCCAGGTAGTAGAGTGGGTAGGGAATCACAGGGTGCCCTGGGTAATAGAGTGGGTAGGGAATTACAGGGTACCCTAGGTAGTAAAGTGGGTATGGTACCCCTTAAATTAGTATGTGTTTGCATAGCATACATATTCATCCCTACTTATGAAGTATGGGGGCAGACATGATGGATCTTGAGTTCCTTCTGACCTTAAATTATTGCGATCTGGGAAGCCAGAACCAGGCTAGATCCAGGGATAGAAATAAGTCTAAGAACCAAGAAAGGAGCAACTGCCTAGGTTCTAAGCTGGGATGGGGAGGAAGCCAAGGGACATGGAAGGAAATCTCCAGCTGGAGATCGGAGTTGGCTGGTGTTTTCTGATGATACACCTATGTTGCATCTCCTTTGGCACAAAACAAACTCTACAGTTTCCAAGGACCAACCAAAAAATGGATTCAGCGTAAGGTATAGTTTCGAAACTGAGTATGTCCTGGTGCTAAAGCCACTCCTCAAGGCAGGACTTGCTGTGCTCTCCATCTGAGTCACCTGAGGGGTCTGGTATGAAAAATACTGGTGTCGACTGCAGCTGATAGATCTGAAACATCAGAGTGGTCCTGAGACCAGAACTGAGGGGATGACTTACCAGAGGAAAATCCCTCTTTCTTTGTAGCCCAGTTTTCCATTGGAACAGATGGGGCAATAAGGACCCCTCCCCTTAGGCTAACACTGATGTATAATGTGCTGAGCAGCTAGCATCCTCCAAGAGGGCCCCGACCAAAGGACGAGGGGGTGCTGGCATCAGAACCAAGGCAGAGCAGATAATGGAAACAAAATACAAAGATGAGTAGATCCGGATATTTTTTTTTTAATTGTTTAAACAGGAGTGGCACACTAAGCTGAAAGCTTGTTTACAGGTGCAGCCTGGGAGCACAGGAAAGTTAAGTGACTTGCTCAGGGTCACACAGTATGCAAGTGGGGGCTGTGGGATTCAAACCCAGGTCTCCAGATTTGCAGCTCAGAGCCTTAAACCACTGTGCTATACTGACTCCCATATGACCAATCTCTTCAGTGGAAAAGAAAAATCTGATGGTCAGAGGGAAGCCACGTGCAAGAAATGGAAGCTATTGCAGTTTGAATCTGATTGGATGGTTTCCCAGTCCCAGTTACTTGAGCTGGAATGATGAAGCTTGTGGCTATAGATGAACCTTTGTTGCTAGAAAGACAGTTAGCAAACTCAAATAAGCTATAACACAAAGAACCTTAGTGCACAAGCACTGAGGCAAGGATTACCCCAAAGGGCATTGGCTGGGAAGCTATGTTTCAAAGAAATACAAAATCACGCATAACCCCATAATGCAAAGCATCATGGGCTGTATATGCAAATCACCACAAAGTGTAATGCTACTTCAACTTTAAGCATAATATTTTGTGCTGATTTGCATATACAGCCCATGATGCTTGTATGATGGGATATGTGTATTTGTATTTCTAGATAATTATGTTACTGCAAACCTCTGACATATGTCTTTAAAAAAAACTTTAAAGACTCGGGGGGGGGGGGCGCTCAAATTTCACTTAGGCAAAAGTTTGAGGGCCACAACGTTAAATGCATTACCATAACTAGAATTTCATAGTATGGGGGAACAGATAGCTACCCACTAGTACAACAAAGCAGTGTGCATGGGGTTGCAGGAGTCAAAAGGCACTGGGACAGGTTGAACCCATTCTGGTCAGGGATTTGTATGTTATCATTAATAATACCTTAAATTAACACACCTCCAGATCAGCAGCCACAGACTCTTGTGCAGCACATAGGTAACATTTTCCCAGATTCTGTTTAACTTTCTAACAGTAAACTTTATCTCTGGGAAGGCACCTGCTGATACGACTAAATGCAGGGCAGCAAGCAACTATTCCTGGTATTCGGCTGCAATGTAATGAAAAAACATTAACTCGTCCCCAGGCCCTATTCTGCAGTGCTTTATTTAGTCTTTTACCCACATTATTTGGTTCTGTATGGAAAACAATAGGGAAACAAGGCTGACCCAGTGGCATGGCGGGTTGAGGCATTCATGCCTCCCTGTTGTCATGCCAGCAACCCGGGTTCAGGAATGGACTCGGGTCATTCAGCGGCTCAGCCAGGAGAGGGAAGTTCGAATGTCCATAGGACTGCTGTCTTCCCTCAGAGAGGGGGGGATCAGTGTCTCGCTGTTCGACTGCCACCTGGTGAAAGCGCATGCGAGGCCCCAAATTGTGGGAAGAGCCGGTGTTCAGAGTGCTTGGAGTGTCTCCTCGGAGGTAGAGTGCACGTGTGTGCTCATCGCACGTCCACCATGCTCAGGGAAGAAAATCTGGTGGTAAAATGGAGGTTGGGCTACATGATGCCTGACCCACTAGCACCGATGGCCTGCCTGGTCTCAAGGAAGAGGAGGTAAGTCGAGATTCGGGACAGTTGGGGACTGTGGGATGGAGTGATACAGCTGCGCTACCATGGAGGATAAAAATCTCAATGGAAAAAAAACAATAGGGAAATCATTTTGGGCTGAAAAAGGGCTTGTCCCCACAGTTCCCGTCCACCCACTGCTTAAAATAAAATACATGAATAATAGGGAAATAGGCACATAAAGTGACTGTTAGCTCACTAAGGCTACTGCAGAGCATCGAAAAAAGTATAAAAGCAATTATATTTTAAATAAAATTGGCTTCTTTCAGTATCAGGTAGACGCATTAGCAGTAGACCATCTCTCTTTATTTTAACCAACTTTTTTTCCTGCAGGGATATGCGGAACGTATTTGCGATGCTGGGAGCTCACAATGTTCGGAGCAAAGAGGCGACGTAACAGGTGTTCCGGATAGAGGGTGCCTACATTCACCCACAGTTTGACCAAATTGGTGGAATTCCCTATAACGATATCATGCTACTCAAGGTTATGCACTTTTCTGCTGTATTGAATCTTTGCTTCCTCCCACCCATTCCTAGCAGATCCCAGTTGTTTATCATTTTAATTTTAAAGATCAATAAAAATGTAAAGTTCAGGGCAGAATTTTCAAAAAGGAGCTTCCCATCTGCATTCTGAAACATGGACCTTCACCCATAATTTTGTGGTCCAGTGCGTTAGTTCTCAGACTTTGTCTCAGTAAGCCTCCCCCACATTATGGAAAAGATCTTGAGCTCCCCCCCCCAAAAAAAAATTTAATTATCTTGAGCCTCCTCATAGAAAGAATATCATACTTTGCCGGGTACACCTGGAATAAATGAAATACCATTGAGTGATTAGCTGAGTTTATTCTAATTTTTTAAAATCATTGTTCTCCCCCTCAGGAACCCCCCTAGCCCGAGTTATCCTACTCCCTCTGCTCATCCCACTCTTAAACCCTTGTTAATCCACAGTGCAATACCTCCTATCTAGAATAACCTCCCTACTCCCACCCCTCTCTTTCTTGCTCACTTTGCTCTTAAACAGTTTATCTGGGATCATGTTGCTTCATCCTGCTCTTGCTCCTAGTACATCTCTGATCAGTACTTGGGGGGGAAGGGGTGGCATCGATAGTCAAAAATGACATAGTTGCTGGAATTGAGGAGGCAGAAGGAGATGTGGAGGCAATTTGAATAACCCTACAAACGAGGGAGGGGTAAAAGATTAAAAATAGGGGTGGTGCACAGACCCCCTGCAGTGGAAGCGGAACTGGAAGATGATCTGGCTGAGAACATCAGGGGTCACTGTGGCCTCGGAAAGGGCAGGGTGGTGATCATGGGCGACCTGAACATGCCGGGGGCAGACTGGGGCACTATGACATCCTCTGTGGCCAGGGAGCAGAGGTTGATGGATGTCTTCCAGGATGCCTTCCTAGTCTAGCATGTTGAGGAGCCTACTAGGCAAGATCGGATCCTGGACATTGTCCTAGCAGATAGTGACCAGATAATGGGCCTGGAGGTGAGCAGCCCATTGGCAGGCAGTGACCATGCCATGGTCAGTTTTCTTATGTTCCTAGGGGGAGAGGAAATTTGCACTAACACAGAAGTAATAGATTTCAGGGGGGCGGACTTTGAGGGCATGGGAAGAATTCTTAAAGGGTGCTTGAATGAGATAAGGCCAGACATGGATGCTGGTAGCCTGTGGGAGACCATTAAGAAGGGGGTGCAGGAGGCTTCAACGGCCTGCGTAAAAGTAAGGTGCAAGCAATGTAGGTCCAGTAAGCCATGTTGGTGGACCCGGGAGGTGCAGGAGGTGGTGAGGGAGAAAAGGGCTGCCTATGCACACTTAAAGCACTCAAGGGGGGCTAGGGAGAGGAGAGAGTATGATTTTCTGGCTAAGAGGGTCACCAGGGTGGTAAGGGGGGCCAAGGCGAAGAAGGAGCTTAACCTGGCCAGGGATATCCACAGGGGGGAAGGGGTTCTGTAGATACATTGGGGAGAAAAGAAAAGTGAGGGCACAGATCAGCAGGATTATAACTGGGGGGGATGGGCGCAGGAAGCTATGAACAAGCAGAGATGCTAAATGAGTAATTTGCATCTGTCTTTACCGGGGGAGGTGGGGGATCTTTCCAACCCAATGGGAGGGTAGAGGAGCCCACTGAACCAGGAGGTCAGTTGGAGACTGAAGGACTGGATGAAACTAGGGCAGGGGATGGGTCATATCTAGAAGGGGAGGAGAGGATGCATGAGGAGGGGGGATGGGAGGGCAAAATTACAGCGGATAGGGTGAGAGAGGCCCTCCAGTTGCTAAAGACTGAGAAGGCGCCAGGGCCAGATGGGCTGCATCCAAGGGTGCCGAAGGAACTGTCGGATGTGCTAGCAGCTCCATTGGCCTCTCTGTTCAACATCTCCCTGAAGACAGGGTGGGTGCCTCAAGATTGGAAGGTGTCTCATGTGGTGCCTATCCACGGGGGGTGGGGTCTAGAGAGGAGAGGAGATGAGGAATTATAGGCCCGTTAGTCTAATGTCTGTGGTAGGTAAGGTTGTGGAGGGCATTATCAAGGGGGGGGGCAGCTGGAAAGGTTGGGGCACCTGGATGACGGGCAGTATTGTTTTGTTCTGGGGAGGTCATGCCAGACTAACCTGGTGGAGTTTTATGACTGGGTGACAGGTGCCCTGGACTGACATAGGCCGGTGGATGTCCTCTATCTGGATTTCAGTAAGGCGTTTGATTCGGTACCCCATAACGGCCTACTAACAAAGCTGGGGGAATGGGGTGGGGGGGAGTTGCACAGGTGGGTGGAAAACTGGCTTACGGGGTGAATACAGTGAGTGGTAGTTGGAGGGACAGTCTCCTCCCCAGGAGGGTCATCATTGGGGTCCCCCAGGGTTTGGTCCTGAGGCCGCTCCTGTTCAATTCCTATGTCTCGGACATAGGGTGGGGTGATAGGAGTAGGTTGTCTCTCTTCGCGGATGACTCAAAACTGGGAGCACTGGCAGACAGGCTGGAGGGGAGAGAGGCCCTGCAGGAGGATCTGGATACCCTGGGGGGGTGGGCAAGGAAGTGGGGGTTGAAGTTCAATGCAGAGAAATGTAGGGTGCTGCATCTGGGGGTCAGAAACCCGGGACATGCATACACCCTGGGGGGGGGGACCACACAGCAAGTCACATCAGGCAAGAGGGACTTAGGGATAGTGGTGGACAGCAAAATGAACAACACAGAGAATTATCGAAGAGCTACAGCAACAGCAAACAGGATACTGGGCTGCATAACCAGGGAGATTACCTCCAGGAGGAGGGAGGTGATCCTCCCTCTGTATAATGCCCTGGTTAGGCTGCATCTTGAGTACTACAGTATGTGCAGTTTTGGAGACCCCATCTTAAGAGGGACATAGAGCTGCTGGAGAGGATCCAGAGGAGGGTGACCAGGATGATTCAGGGCATGGAGGGGAGGACCTATGAGGAGAGACTGGATGAATTCAATCTGTACACATTGGAGGGACTGAGTGGACATGATAGAGACTTTCAAGAATGTAAAGTGAATAAATAAGGGTGGAGCCATGGAAGTGTTCAGGCTTAAGAAGGGGGAACTACCAGGGGGCACGAGTGGAAGCTGGAAGGGGGGGAAGTACAGGGGGGAGCTCAGGAGACACTTCTTCACAGAGAGGATGGTGGAACCATGGAACACACTGCCCAGGAGTCTGGTGGAAGAGACCGCAGTGGAAGGATTCAAGAAGGGTTGGGACAGGTACAGGGGGAAGCTGAGGCCAGGGAGGGCAAAGTCTGGGGCTGGGGGAGGTAGAGGAGCATGCTCCCAGTAGGGGGCTAGCTTCCAAACAGACATGATAGACCATAGGGCCTATTCTGCTGGCTTTTACTATGATACTCTGCCACCCATCTGAAGGGTCAATGGCTACCTCTTATAATTTGCACATTCTTCCCCTCTATGTTTGTACTGTTGTGCATTCTGAATTGAATTCCTCTGTGTTCCTTTTCCCTGGGTCACACCTGGAAACAAGCCTTGGCTCAGTGTGCCTTTTCCTGTCACCAGTCTGTATGTACTGTACATAAGTAACTCACTCATTAAGTGAATACATATCTGCAAACGAGCCTTCGCTGAGTGTACCTTTCCTGGACATAAATTTGTACATAAATAAATTCACATTTTCCACTTTCATTTTGCCTCCTCCCTTTACACACGACACCTGCAACTCAAAATTTAAATACAATACATCTTCAGACTTGATTGAGCCTCCCCTGGAAGAAACTGGGCCCTCCCCAGGAAGGCTGACCTCACCATTTCAGAAGCAGTGGTCTAGTGGTGTCTGAGTTTTGTATTTATAACTGTCCAAAAAGCCACATTTTCAAAAACAATTTACATAAATGCCAGCCCAATAGCACGGCGGTACCGCTACAGCTCACTATCCAGGAGCACGGGCCCAGTGGTACTGCAACTGCTCACTATTCCAGTGGCACGGACCCGGCGGTACCGCTACTCCTCACTATTCCAGTGAGATGGGTTCAGAACGGACCTCTGTCACTTGGGGGCCCGGCGGGGAGGGAGGACTGAGCATCCCAAGGACAGCTCCCCTCCCTCTGAGGGGGGGGGGATGCTGTGTCCCAAGGATAGCTCTCTTCCTTTGGGAGGGATGCTGTGTCCCAAAAATTGCTCTCCTGCCTGGGGGGATGCTGTGTCCCAAAGATAACTCTCCTCCCTCAGAGGAATGCTGTGTCTCAAGAACGGCTCTCCTCCATCTGGTGGGGTGGGGGCTGTGTCCCAAGGATAGCTCTCTTCCTTTTGGAGGGATGCTGTGTCCCAAGAATAGCTCTCCTCCCTTGGGGGGGATGCTGTGTCCCAAGAGCAGATCTCCTCCCTTGTGGAGTGGGGATGCTGTGTCCCAAAGATAACTCTCCTCCCTCTAGGCCGGGGGAGATGCTGTGTCCCAAGGAGAGCTCTCCACCCTCTGGGAGGGGGAGGTTGCTATGTCCCAAAGATGGCTCTCCTTCCCATGGGGGGGGGATACTGCATCTCAGAAGAGCTCTCCTTCCTCTGGGAGGGGGGATACTGTGTCCCAGACCAGCTGTCCTCCCTTTGGGGGGACACTGTATCCCAGAACAGCTCTGCTTCCTCTATGATATAATAGGATGCTATGTCCTGCTACTTTACTGCCACCTGGTGTAAACTAGGTGTCAGCACAGCAGGAGCCCCTAGAAAGGGAGAGGGGGCAACCGCTGGATGCTAAGCATGTCTTTGCACACATGCGTGCACCTCCTTACACCTTAGCACTCTTTTTTTTTATCACAACTTTCTTTTCTGCGCCCGCTGCGGCACCTACCAGCGAGGGCATCCAGACATTGGCCGTGCCTGCGGGGAGAGCAGCAGGCTCACTCACATAATGGGGGGGGTCTGGCATGGCTGTGGCCAATCCGCTGGAGGGCTTTCCTGTCCCTGCCAGCCGAACCGGCGCCAAAACCCCCCCAGCGCGATTCCACGACAGTCCTCCCCACATGGCAGGGCACGGCCATCAAGCTGCTCGGTCGTGCCCAGCCTTTTTTCATTTTCTTCCCAATGGGAGCATGGTTGTACAATGACGTCCAAGCACCAAAGTGTGGATGTCCACCGTGCCCCCCCTCCAGGCACCCGCGTGTCTGCAGTGCCGCTGGGCATCACCAGGGACCGCCAGAGCGCGGTGTAGATCCCACCCTTTCCCCAGGACTGGGAGAGCAGTCGTTGGACGTTCAATCTCAGTCCTCCTCTGCCAATCCTCGATGACACGGGCTCGTTCCTGAACCCAGGTTGCCAGCGTGGAGCGAGGTGTGCCGTCCAGCACCTAAACCCTCAGCGTCACCGTGCCGGCACACTTCAGCACTCTTAGTGAGAAAACCAGGAGCCATAGTCTGCCGTTGAGCCACCATCCCCACAGGCACGCACACAACTGACGTGCCATGCCACCTCCCACTATTTGGTCATAGATAAGATGTAGATAACCAGTAAGCATGAGAAAGTTAGTGATGGGACTGGAGGAGGGGGGTCTCTGGGGTAAGCTTGGGAGCAAGAGAAAACTGACTGAAAAACAAATGCCCCAACTTGACTTTGTACAATTAGTTTAGTTGCTTCAGTTTGTGACTTTTTATATTCTGTGTGTGCCGCTGACTCTGCTGCTATCCTATGTCAGTTTACCTACCTCCAAGGTCCATCTTTCCCTTCTGTAATAATCATCCTACCTTCTAGGGGGTCTGCAGAGCATCCTATTGTGTGGTGGGTTCTGTCTGGGGATAGAGCAGCTCCCTCTGCTGGTGCATATGGTGTATAGAGGGAAGGGGTGGTCAATTACAGGGCCTGACAGTGTCATCTTCATGTTATATACTCCAGGGCTTTTCCACTTAAAATACTTCCTTCATGCCGGATGCCGATAGCAAGGACTCCTAGGAGCTTGTGCACACAATGCGTGCCTGCTGTCTACAGTCAGCCAGAGTCAAAAATGCAATTTAGTGTCCCACTTCCACATTTATTTTAAATATAGATATATATGCACAGTAGGGGTGAGTGATAAATGAGTGAGATAAAACAATGTATCATCCACTGCAGTGTGATATTTTTACCCTCTGCTCCACAGTGATGATGATCAGCCATTTACACACACAGGTCACACAAAGGTCTCTGATATCATCACTGACACTCTAGGCAGCTTTCCCCTCAGCATGCAAGAAACACATGTGCTGTTACCGTAGACACAAATGCAAAACTACATGAGAGGTCTCACTGCTGCCTACAGCTAACTCAGTTAGCATTACAAAACACATCTATGCCCCCCTCTAACTTCCAGCTCATTACTGTGATACTCTCAGCTTGACTTCAGCCAGAATCCTAAAGAGCACAGCTTCACAGAACAGTCTGTTCCTCACTGCTGCCTGTAGCCAACTCAATTACCACTAAAAACAGTATCAGCTGTTGTGACACGCTGCCTCTCAGCCCATTACAATTACTGTGATGCTGTCAGCTTCACTGCAGCCAGACTTCTAAAGAATACAGCTTCACAAAAGTATGTTTCTCACTCCTGCCTAAAACTAACTCATTTAGCATTGCAAAACACACTCATGTGTCTCTCAGAGTTTATAACACTGCCAGCCCAGTCACAAAAGCTCACACACAGAATGCGTAAACACATAAATAGGAACAGAACACAAAATAGCATAACAAAACTTCTGAAACTCTTGACCCTGTTGTAGATATCGAATACATGATGTGCAGATCGTGTGCTATGGCAAATATTGTCACTCCTGCATCGTGAGCTTTGGATATCTCACTCTGCAGGAGTGACAATATTTGCCATATCACACTCATGCCCATCATGTATCCCCTCCATATATATATACTGTGTGTCACTGTGTATGTATATATATATATATATATATATATATATGTATGTATGTATGTGTGTGTGTGTGTGTGTGTGTATATGTATGTATGTATAATATATTATATATATATAGATATATATGTGTATAATATATATATTTGTATTTATACAATAGGGGAGAGTGGTAAATGAGTGAGATAAAACTGTGTATCATCCACCGCAGTGTGATATTTTTACCCTCTGCTCTACTGTAATGACATCAGCCATTTACACACACAGTGCACACAAAGGTCACTGATATCATCACTCTAGGCAACTTTCCCTCAGCATACAAGAAAAACCTGTGCTGTTACCATAGAAACAAATATAGAAGTACAATGCTTTCACCTGAAACACAGCTGCTGCTCCTAAGAAGGCATGTTTTGCCATCAAGGACTCCTTCACAAAATAGGCACAAAGTAACAAGTTAGAAAGGAAAAGATAACTCTGTACTGTGTTGTTTCTCTTCCTCCAGGTCTCCACAGCAAACAGATGCACAGAAACTGGGCCAGAGTACTTGAATCAGGCTCCAGCACAGTAAAATGAAGCACATTGAACAAGCAGCATGTCATTGTGAAGAGTAAAATTTATAACAATTCAACTTGTAAAACCACTGAAAAATAATTTTAGTTACCTTATATTATACATTGCAAAACACAATAAGCAGCAGAAGTGAACCCGCTTCTATAACTTGAAAGTGAAACATCCACAGTTTGGCTGCAAGGAATTGACACGAGCAGGACAAAAACAAGTTAAAACAGTCACACAAGCAGTAAACTAAAGCTGTTTGAATCAAACTAAATAAACATGCTCACAAACACAGAAATCTAAGAAAATGAAAGTTTTGACGAAACCCCATTCCCCAACACCAACCTAAGTCCCACCCACCAAGGCACGACATCCAGTGAAACATAACACATAGACAACATGTAGCCAAGCACACAGCAGCAACACACACATCAACCAGTCAGAACAGTACAAAACAGACACCCAGCCCCAATAACAAAAGAACACTCTACAGCTCAAAAACCCATCCACAAACTAAATACATAAAACCCTCTCACTCATTTACCACTCACCCCTATTGTATAAATCGTACACATGATGTGCAGATCGTGTGCTATGGAAAATATTCTCACTACTGCATCGTGAGCTCTAGATCTCTCATGAGTGTCTAGTGTGCTTACCTGGTAAACAAAAGCAAATAAATAACTATCCTATATATATATATATATATATATATATATATATATATTGACTGTGACATCAATAAGAGCAACATATCAAAAATATTGGATATTTTTAAAGTTTCTGTCATCATGGTGGCATACTGAACCAATCAGAACGTGGCTTTCACAGTACTGGTGACATCACAATGCCTAGTGCAGAACTGATGCTAGCTGTTAAAATCGAGGGAAAAAAGAACAATCTTTTAGCAAAACGCAGATTTTACAGAGGATAATGCCTAACACACAGGTGATAACCATGGTGTAATCACCTCGAGTGGTTGCTAGGGCAGCAGTAAACCTCGAGAGCACAGCTCGAGAGGTTTACCGTAGCCCTAGCAACCATGAGAGATGATTTCACCGTGGTTATCACCTGTGTGCTAGGCATTGTCTTTTATGGTATATTTGGGCTCCAAAAGCTTTCTCTGAGAATGGGCCGCTGTTGAATGCTGAATCCGACATTGCGATCGCTAGTTTCAGTAACAGTAAACTGCTGTGATTGGAAACATAGAAACATAGAAGTTGACGGCAGATAAGGACCGAAAGGCCCATCCAGTCTGCCTGTTTTTTTACTTTATGAATGTGCCATCGGCCTTTGCTCTGTCAATGGCCTATCTATTCATACTCATCTGTATTGTTCCCTTATATCTATCCCATGCCTGTTTGAAGCCCTGCACTGTACTCATATCCACCACTTCCTGAGGTTGGCCGTTCCACACATCCACCACCCTTTCTGAGAAAAAAAACTTGCTCACATTACCACTTAATCGGCCTCCCTCTAATCTCATGCTGTGCCCTCTTGTCCTGCTATTTTTCTTATATTGAAACATGTTAGACTCTTTCACCTTGTTAATGCCCTTAAGATGTTTGAATGTTTCAATCATAGCACCTCTCTCCCTCTTTTGCTCTAGGGTATACATATTGAGCTCCGTTAATCTGTCCTCGTATGCTTACTGATGCAGTCCCTGCAGCATTTTGGTTGCCCTTCTCTGGACTGCCTCCATTTTGTTAATGTCCTTGTGCAGGTGCAGCCTCCAGTACTGCACGCAGTACTCCAGATGGGGCCTAACCAGTGTCTTGTAAAGAGGAATTATTACCTCCCTCTTATGAGGAATACAGTTTGAATTAATTACTGAGACTGGTGACCGCATTCTTTGTGGAATGCTGGCTAACGGTGACACTCTTTTTTGTAAACCCACTGACGTGACGTGGATGAGATGGGTTTATGAGGTGTACACATCATGCCACTGGGTTTACAGGTTTGTAAACTGATCGATTTGAGGGGATAATAGACGTTCCAAATACATTATAAAGTTATAACTTGGTAACTACTGTTGTATATATTGAATATACAATAGCTAAACTCAAACTAGGCTATTTTACTTGTGAATGGGCAGGACTTTCATAAGTCACTCGTGGCTCTACCACTCTTGAGTTATGGCTGTACTCCCTCACAATTGAAGATAATTTGCATATATTGAGTCAGCCTATTGTATATCTCATATATAAATGCACTTCAGCAGTGAAACAAACACAAGTAACGTTGATTTTATTTCCACTGATCTTTAAATAGCGGTTCATTGGCCTACTTTATGAGGGCAGTAAGACACTTCAGTGTTGGTAGTGCTGAAATAAATGCACTTCAAGGGGCTGCAAGCCTTGTGCCTCCTCCCTCCCCCCGGGACATGCATTTATGTTAGCATCACTGCACCCTGCCACTGGCTCACTCTACCTACCTTTCCCTCAATAAATACGTAAAATCACAAATAGAGTGCATTCCAGATGGGATCACCCTCTTCCAGAATGACTGAAAGGAGGGTCAGCATTGTGGAATGACCCCAGAAGGCTCAGTTCCAGTTTGAGGGTCAGCACTGTGAAACGGCCCCAGAATTCTTGATTCCAGTTCAAGGGTCAGCATTGTGGAACGGCCCCAGAATGCTTGTTCCAGTTCAAGGGTCAGCACTGTGGAACAGCCCCAAAATGCTTGGTTCCAGTTTGAGGGTCAACACTGTGGAATGGCCCAGAATGCGTTGTTTCAGTTCGAGGGTCAGCACTGTGGAACGGCCCAGAATGCGTTGTTTCAGTTCGAGGGTCAGCACTGTGGAATGGCACAGAATGCTTGGTTTCAGTTCAAGGGTCAGGCCTGTGGAACAGCCCCAGAATGCTTGGTACCAGTTTGAGGATCAACACTGTAGAATGGCGCATAATGCTTCGTTTCAGTTCAAGAATCAGCACTGTGGAATGTTCCTGCAATGTTTGATTCTAGTTTGAGGGTTAACACTGTGGAATGGCCCCGAATGCTTGGTTTCAGTTGAAGGGTCAGCATTGTGGAATGGCCCCTGAATGCTTGTTTCCAGTTCGAGGGTCAGCACTGTGGAACGGCCCCAGAATGCTTGTTTCAGTTCAAGGTTCAGCACTGTGGAACGGCTCCAGAACGCTTGGTTCCAGTTCAAGGGTCAGCACCGTGGAATGGCCCCAGAATGCTTGGTTCCAGTTTGAGGGTCAGCATTGTGAAACGGCCCCAGAAGGCTTGTTTCCAGTTCAAGGGTCAGCACTGTGGAACGGCCCCAGAAGGCTTGTTTCCAGTTCAAGGGTCAGCACTGTGGAACGGCCCCAGAATGCTTGGTTCCAGTTCAAGGGTCAGCACTGTGGAACAGCCCCAGAATTCTTGTTTCCAGTTCGAGGGTCAGCACTGTGGAATGGCCCCAGAATATGTGGTTCCAGTTTGAGGGTCAGCATTGTGGAATGGCCCCAGAAGGCTTGTTTCCAGTTTGACAGTCAGCATTATGGAACGGCCCCAGAATGCTTGGTTTTAGTTTGAGGGTCAGAACTGTGAAATGGTCCCAGAAGGCTTGGTTCCAGTTGGAGGGTCAGCACTGTGGAATGGTATCAGAATGCGGTCTGCACTGTGGAACAGCCCCAGAAGGCTTGTTTCCAGTTTGAGGGTCAGAATAGTGGAATGGCCCCAGAAGGCTTGGTTCCAGTTCGAGGGTCAGTATTGTGGAACGGCCCCAGAATGCTTGGTTCCAGTTCGAGGGGCAGCACTGTGGAACGGCTACAGAGTGCTTGGTTCCAGTTCAAGGGTCAGAATTGTGGAATGGCCTCAGAAGGCTTGGTTCCAGTTTGAGGGTCAGCACTGTGGAATTGTCCCAGAATGCTTGGTTCCAATTTGAGGGTCAGCACTATAGGACGGCCCCAGAAGGCTTAGTTCCAGTTTGAGGGTTAGCACTGTGGAATGGCCCCAGAAAGTGTTTTCCAGTTTGAGGGTCAGCATTGTGGAACGGCCCCTGAAGGCTTGTTTCCAGTTCGAGGGTCAGCATTGTGGAACAGCTGCAGAATGCTTGGTTCTAGTTCGAGGGTCAAAATTGTGGAACGGCCCCAGAAGGCTTGGCTCCAGTTTGAGGGTCAGCACTGTGGAACGTCGCCAGAATGCTTGGTTCTGGTTTGAGGGTCAGTATTGTGGAACTGCCTCAGAATGCTTGGTTCCAGTTTGAGGGTCAGCACTGTGGAACAGCCCCAGAATGCTTGGTTACAGTCTGAGGGTCAGCATTGTGGAACTGCTCCAGAATGCTTGGCTCCAGTTTGATGGTCAGCACTGTGAAACAGCCCCAGAATGACTGGTTCCAGTTCAAGGGTCAGCATTGTGGAACTGCCCCAGAATGCTTGCCTCCAGTGTGGGGTCAGCAATGTGGAATGGCCCCAGAATGCTTGGTTCAAGTTCAAGGGTCAGCATTGTGGAACGGGGCCCCAGAATGCTTGGTTCCAGTTAGAGGTTCAGTGTTGTGGAAAGGCCCCAGAATGCTTGGTGCCAGGTCTGCAGGAAATACTTCAAGTCAAGATGAAACTTCACAAAGGGTGCAATTTTAACTTCCAGGGAAGCCCACCAGGATGTAACACAATGTCCCACATTTCTGCATGACAAAAGGGATTACCTGCCATTGAAAGTGCATTGTTCCCTGCATTAACGCTGCAACAGAATTCTGCAGTATCGCATTGCATGCTGGCAAGCTCCACTGTACATATTGAGGCCCAGATTCTGTATGCTTTTGAAGCCTGAGCTAGTGCTTTAGAGCACAAGAACTGACCAGTCCCTGGAGTGTTTAGAAGTTTTCCTCAGCAAGGAACACATAGCTTTTGGAGGTTATGAGGAGGTGACTCAGGTGACAGCCAAGGTTTAAAACTGAGTTGGTGGCATTAGTTGCTGAATTCTTTGTTCATAAAGGGCTTATGACTTATAATACAGCTTTGAGAAGTGTGAGATTTAGACACAGTTAGTACTGTTCAGTAAGGCCTGTTGATTCGTCACGGGCCCTGACAGACTCACACATTGCTGTATTCTGTATTCCCTCACTGGCTGGCTTCCCCTGCATGAACGTTTAAAGTACCAGTGTGTCTTACGGGCTAAAAAATCACTTGCAGGCCTTGCTCCCACCCCATAGAAACTGAAATTGTCAGCAGACAAGAACCACCAGGCCTATCTAGTCTGCTCGAAAACCCTACACTAGTTTATGGCCCTTGACCCTAACTGGTCGATGGTTTGCTGCTAATGCCTCACTCTTCCACCTTGTCCACAACCAGTACACTACCAGGAGCGTGGCAAGACACGTGCTGATAGTCCCTAAATGTAGAACTAGCCAGGGTCAACAATTGTTTGCCTTCCTACCTTAATCTCTGAGCTACCAAAAGTGTCACTGTTTGAGTGCCATCAGAAAGGAACTCACCCATGAATCCTCATGCAGATGCCTATCCTAACCCTGAGACTAAAGCTCTGGCCCACCCTGTCTACTCTTCCCCTCTACCCCCCCAGCCCACCCATGCCCTCTTACAACCTTGTCTTCTGCCCTTCCCCAACCTTTCCCTTCCTCTTCAACTAATCTTAGGAGTACTGACATTCATTTTAATCAACTGATTTATTCAACTGTAACCCCTGGCTAGCGGTATCCCAAGGGCTACTACCCCTACCTGCTTGGCTAGTAGCAGGTTTAGGGGCCTGAGTTCTGAAATGGGTGCCTCCAACTGGAGGTCAGGTTTGGTAGCGGTCAAGCTAACCTGGGCACAGCCCTCCGGGACACTGTAACCCCCCCCCCGTTCCTTACTTGTGGCCAGAACAATACACAGTAATCACTTTCACAATACCCCTGATACACCGCACAAGTACCCACACTGTTTGCACTTATCACCAGGGCTTTCCTCTGGCTCGACCCTGGGGACCCCATGTAAAACAAGGTTATACACTGCAAATAACAGCAGTACAGTACTCTTGCACAAACTGGAACCACAGTCAAGGTAAATGCAAAAAAGAGTTGGATCTGATTTATTTAAGGGACTTAAACAAGGGAAGGGCGTAATCAGGTTAATTTGCTTAAAGGCATTATCAATCAAACAGTTATGCATGCACTTCAGGGTCCATAAACAGTCACACACTCCGGGTACCCAGATGGAGAATAGTGGGCTAGCCAGGAACGTTGCAGCTGGTTGGGGCTCTGTGATGGAAGAAAACATGCACCACACACACTAATTGTAATCCGGAGCCGGAGGGCTCAGTTTGTGAAAAGAAAACAAGACAATCAAATGACACACTTTTAGATTAGGCTGTTGTTGCAGGGAACTGCCCTGATATTTACTCACGGTACCCAAGATTGGACATAGGTGGGACGAAAATCGAGACAGCAGGTGGTTGATCTGGAGTGCCAGGAGAAGCAGGGCCCAAACGATTTGCTGAGGCGTCATTCCTGTTCAAGCATGGAGCAGGGGGCTGATCCCCAGGCAGGTCTCTCATCGGTGGCTTTCTCTGTGCAGTGGGATAGTCTGGCAGGGCCAGCGTGGCATGGCCCAGGCCGAATGGAGATGAATGCGGATTCAGTCCGATTAGGCTAGATAAAGCTTCCGGCAAGCAGAACACAGTTCACACAGTGGGGAACCAAACCACGACCCACTTTCAATACACAGCACATTTACATGTAAAGGATTCTACGGTACCAACAAGCAGAACACAGTTCACACAGTGGGGAACCAAATCACGACCCACTTTCAATACACAGCACATTTACATGTAAGGAAATTCTATTGTACCAGGCAAACCGCTCTCCCGTTACAATCGCAAAGTCTCTGCACAAACGGGGGATTCAAAAGCAGCTGGAAATCCTGACAGGCCGATCGCATTCAGCAAAATCTTCGTTCTTCTTCAGGTATGAGCCTGGTAAAAAAAATCGGCTTACTTTGTTCTCACAAACTTGGATTTAGTCCGAAATAATTCTCTTATCTCCCTCTCAGAGCAGCAGGCAGACATGCAGGTCACAACTCAGGCCTTTCCACAGTTGTCCTGCGCGAAACTACTCAGACGGCTGCTTGACTATCTCAAGCTGTTGTTGCTTCTTCAGCTCCTAACTTAGATCTGACTCAACTGCCAGCAAGCCTGGGACTTTCCTCAGAATCCAAAAGTTTTAGTTGGCTGACCTGTCTGTCAGTCACAACAAAGGCTCCCCCCTTCAGGTGCAAAAAGGCACCAAAATCCCCAAACTACATTTCCTACAGATTTTGACTCCAGACAGCTCCTGTAGTCTGGCTCCATTTTAGGTCCCACCAGAACTGACTGGTCCAATTCGTAGTCCCAGGCCAAGATAGTGGAGATAAACAAAACAGTCCCTGCTGCGAAGAAGGCAGGTTAGACAAACTACATTATCATTATCACTCTAAATGATTTTCAGCAAATAGTTACATCTTTCAACAGAGCTCCCTCTCAGATTACTTATGATTGCAATCCAGGCAGCTCTTAAAAAGACAGTACACAGAGGCTATACATGCACTCTTCTGGCAATCACATTTAAACTGCTAAAACGCAGGACATCAGCCTGGCAGTGAGCATTTAGGCAAGCTCGAGGAAGACTTTTCGGGAACCCCCATTTATGAGGGGTTACACAAACATAACATGTACTGCACATTGTTTTCTGGTTGTACTGACAGATGCTCACCTGAGCTGCTTGTATCCAAATCTGTTTGTTACAATACTTGATGTGGAACCTTTGCAAATGAGCACTTAGCTCAAAGGTTTACCGATGTACAAATAAATAAGTAAAAAAAAAATGTTTCTTATATGTTCTGTAACCATTTTCAACGTGTTTTTATTACTAAGGAAAGTTGCATGAAAATAGGATCCCAGTCCCCCAGGCATTACCTGCTTCTGCTGCTTGTCTACACCAGACATCTTAATCCCCTTTTTATGACATCACAGTCCTCTTCATAGCCACAGATTGTGATGTCACAAACAGAGGACTGTGACATCAGGTGAAGGCAAAAAGCCAGACTAGCTAGGGTAGAGATCCAAAATTTCATGCAAATGTCCTTAAACATAAAGAAATCATTGTGAGAATTATGGAAACAATATTAAATTTAAGCCAAATTGTGTCTAAACAGGACCTTTTTTCAAAGTTGCCCCAACAAGGTCAGGAACACCTTAAACTGTAATTTCTCGTCATTTCTGAGGAGGGATTGTAAAGCATGGCATAATGTCAAACATTATAATTCTGGCTAAATATTTCTTTAAAATGTATTTCTTTTTGTGCTATTTTGGTGACTTGTTACTCATTTTGATGAGCCTTACCTCAATTTTTGCTTTGTCAAAGTCTTGCGAGTTGCAATATGGTAAGCATTTGTTCTGAGCATCGCAAAAAGTGATCCCTCATGTCACCTTTGCACAGCTAGCTCAGAACATTAAGTACAGAAAGCAATAGTGCCCCCACTAAAAGTGACCATGTCTCACAGAAGGGACAGGAGTGTCTCAAGCAAGCATTAGTGGTCCAGAGACCCTTAAAGGGACACTGCCATTCCTTTTTCCACCATATTATTTCTAGTCGAAACCCCACAATTTATGATTGCTTGCCCTCTTTAAAATTTGTTGATGTTGCTGGTTGTTTTATCTGCTTCCTTTGTTAGTGGAACTGAAATGCATGCTAATGATGTAATTGTACCAAACCTTGTTTTGTTTCAAATCCATGCATACTTCCTGAACATTAGGAACACTCCAAACAGTGCAGCCACTCATGATTCAATAGTTCTCCCCCCCCCCCCGCTTCCATTGCATCATGAGTGGCTAGACTGTGTTGGAGGTGCTCCCAAGCCCAGGAAAGATGCAGTAGGAGTCGATCAAGGACTGTAAACAAACACATTTTTGCATGGTAACACCAATATAGTGGGTGGTCTGTTTTTCTCTTTTAAAAAGAAAGAAGGAATCAGAATAAAAAAGCACATATATCAACAATCTCTACAGAATGGCACCAGTCATAAAATGTTTTTTTAAACTAGACACTTTGAGGCCTAAGGGTTTTTTGCCAGTGTCCTTTTAAAGTATGATTAGCAGAAACTCTTCATGTCACATTTTATGTCTGAATCTTGTGACCTAAATACTCCTGTTCAGCTCTGCTGGGAGGATTCAACAGCTGAGAGAGGTGTTTGGTAGAGAATGGGTTACATAATCAAATCTTTTTTCTGGCCTGAAACTTCTCCCACTTAATTTGCTTTTTAATTTACAGCTGGATGGTGTTCCCAAGCTCACTGAAGCTGTACAGCCTATACCCCTGCCAAGGGAAGATCATAACATCCCTGTTAACACCACCTGTCATGTTGCTGGGTGGGGCCCAACGGAAAGAAGACGCCTGTCCAGAGTCCTGATGGAGGTGGATGTGCCCATCATCAGTAACACGACCTGTATGAAGTATTTTCCCACCTTGTCTGAGACTATGGTGTGTGCTGGTATCCCTATAGTAAAGAAGGATGCGAGTCAGGTATTCCAATAACTTGATCTTGGAGTATAAGAAAAAGAGCTGTCAGGGATATTTTGAGACAAAGGGCTAAAAGATGCTAATGTGCTTAACATTCCTGAGCCAGTGTCTGGGAAATCAGGGTTTCTGTGCAAGGTTCAGAATTCCACATAGGAGCTGAGCTGACCAGGGCTCAAACACATTGCAGATATTCATATATTTACTTCCCAGGCAATCAGGCCATGGGAAGCCTAGCTGGGGCTTGAACTGAGAGGTTATGTGGAGGTATGGCATGCAGACACTTAAAAACAAGCATTTCTCAATGCCAAATGTTTGCTTGCTGGTATTAGCATTGGAAATGCAGGAGTTAGACAGATGCAGAGAAGGAATGGCTATGAAGCAATGAACTTCATGCCAATCCCACCTCCACCCTGCAGAGATGGACAGGCACTGGGGTATGCATTTGGGTTGTCGCCCATAACGATCATGCTATTTCACCCCACCCTATCCTGCAGACACAGACAAGTGCTGAGGTGTGCCTTAGGGTGCTCGGCTTTACAGTCACCCAGTTCCATAAGGACATACGCTGAAATGGGTGCAATATAGGAGAATGGGGGGAACTCTGGGGCCAAAGAGTCCAAAGCACACCTCAATGCCTGTCACCGGCTGCAGGGTGGGGGGTGGAATGACATGAATGCTACAGTCGGTGATCCAAAGGCACACCCCTGATGCCTCTCACTCTGTACAGGGTGGGACGTTATGGTTAGAAACCTTAACTCCCAGGGCATTTGTTGGTATTTGCACTACAGATTTTCAGCATGCCCTTTTTGTAACCCCCACCTCATGAAAGCATTTGGGACCGCTTCTCATGAACAGTATGAGCAGTGGCACTGTGATTTTGTGAATGTGTCCCGAACTTTGAGTTCCCAGAGCGATTGTGCTATTGTGCGCCAGATGTACGAAACACAGATGGGGCAGGATGTGAAGAATGGCAGCTGTACCATTCATAGGGAGGTGTGAAGAGATGGCAATGTTGAAAATCTGTAGCGAAGATATTAAAAATGCTCGAACCTCCGAGCATACGTGGAAACTGCGCAACGCATGCACGTAATACAGTTCTTTTGTGGAATTATTTCACCAAATGTTCAACACAGGCATTTTGTGACCTCTGCTCATGAACACTGTCAGTATGATTTTCTTAATCTGTCCCGAACATTGATTTCCTACTGCAGCCGCGCTATTCTGCGCCAGATGTGTAAACACATATTTCGGGCAGGATGTGAAAAATGACAGCTGTACTGTTCATAAGGAGGTCTGAAAAAATGCCAATGTTGAAAATCTGGAGTGAAAATACTACAGATTTGTGAAGTTACGAGGGTGCGTGGAAACTGCACAACGCCTACTTGTAACACAGTCATTTTATGGACGTTTGTCACCAAATTTTTAATATAGGCATTTTAGGACTTCTGCTCATGAACAGAGTCACTGTGATTTTACATACAAACATACGAATCTGCCAGCAGAACAGCCCAATCGGTCTGCCTAAGTTTGCCCAAGTGTGCAGCTAGCACCCTAGATTGCAGCTGCCCCAGCCTCCTACCCCTCAGTTCCTCCCCCGCTTGTCCCAGACCCTGCCCCCCAACTCTTCCTCTTGCTTTATCGCATTACTTCTTAAAACTATTGACTATCCTACATGTTACCACCCCCTCTGGCAGCACATTCCAACTAGACACCACCCTCTCAGTGAAGTAGTGCCTCCTCATTTTCCTCTTGAAACGTCCCCCTTCCAACTTTAGTCCATGCCCCTACGTCTCTCTTCCACTCCTCAGTTTAAACATCCCCTTAGTGCTAGGTTTATTTACCACCTCAGGTATTTAAACGATTCAATCATATCCCCCCATCCCTCCTCTCCTCCAGTGTGTACATGTTCAGCTCCTTCAGCCTAACTTCATGTGCCCTTCCTTCCATCCCCTTTAACATTTTTGTTGCCCTCCTTTGCACCGCCTCCAGTAACTTTATCTCCCTCCTCAGGTATGGCCTCCAGTATTGCAGACAGTATTCCAGGTGCGTTCTGATCAATGATCTGTAGAGGGGTGGATCACATCCCTGTATCTGGATGAGAACCCACTTGCAATGCACCCCAGCATCCTGTTTGCCTTCGCTGCTGCTCTTCTGCACTGGGCCGAGTTGTTCATGCTCCCAGTTACCAACACCCCTAGGTCCTTCTCCTCCTCTGTGATCCCCAACCTCACCCCCACCAACCAATAGTCCCTCTTCTGGTTCTTAGTCCCGAAGTGCATCACCTTACAATTCTTTACATTGAATCCTAGCTGCCACTCCACCGACCATGTCTCTAGTTTGGTTAGGTCCCCCTTCAGTTTTTTCCCATCCGTCCTCTTCGTCCACCACCACCCCCAATTTGTTACCATCTGCAAACAGACTAACCCTGCTCCCCACTCCGTGTGCTATATCGGAGATAAAGAGCTCAAATAGCACCGGGC
Source organism: Neoceratodus forsteri (assembly GCA_016271365.2). NCBI lineage: Eukaryota > Metazoa > Chordata > Ceratodontiformes > Ceratodontidae > Neoceratodus > Neoceratodus forsteri. The sequence continues at coordinate 110,263,461 of JADMNL010000031.1, read as the reverse complement.
CCAGCACTGACCCCTGCGGCACTGCGCTTGTCACTGCTGTAGATGCCAAGAGCCCCCCACCACCACCCTCTGCATCCTCCCTGTAACAGTTCTCTATCCATTTAGTCAGCTTTTTTCCCACCCCCACTGCCGTCAGCTTCCCCCCAGTCTCCCATGAGACACTGTATCAAAGGCCTTACTGAAGTCCAAATACAGGACATGTACCACATGGCCCTTGTCCAACTCCCTTGTCACCCAGTCATAATACCCTATTATGTTGGTTTGACAAGACCTCCCTGAGATGAACCCGTGTTGCAGCCCATCTTGGAGGCCATTACTCTCTGGGAATGCCACCAGCCTCTCCTTCTGTATTGCCTCCATAAGCTTACCCACCATAGACGTGAGACTGACCAGCCGATAATTTCCTGGCTCCTCCCTAGGCCCACTCTTGTGTATGGGCACCACATGGGCCACCCTCCAGTCCTGGGGCACACACCTCATTTCCAGGGAGGTGTTGAACAGATCTGCCAGTGGCTCAGCCAACAGCTCCGCTATCTCCCTCAGCACCCTGGGGTAGATGCCATCAGGACCTGGTGCCTTGTCCACCCTTACTGCACTCAGCCCCTCTAGCACCCTACTCCCTGTGATCACTTTGTCCATCACCTCCTCCCCTCCTTTCCCCACCTCCCCCAGCCCATGCTGGTAGTGGACCATCCCTCTCCTTAGTGAAAATGGAACAGAAGTACTCGTTTAGAATTTCTGCTCGCTCCTCCCCCTTTTCCACCCAATCCCCTTCCTGCTTTATCCTCACAATATGTGCCTTGCATTTCCTCTTTTCCCAGACATACCTAAAAAAGTTATTTTCCCCCTTCCTTTATGCCTTGTGCTAACCTTAATTACCTGGAGGCCTTAGCTTTTTTCACCCTCCTGGCCACCTCCCTTGACCAACTCCCGTAAGTCTCCCTATCCTCTCCCTTCCCTGTTCTCCTATACTGCCAGTATGCAGCCCTCTTTGCCCTCAACCCCTAAAGCACTTCCTTGTTCAGCCAGCATGGTTTCTTTGTACTGCTCTTCTTACTCCTGGCCCTAGTGCAGGTTACTGTGGCCTCTGTTAGCCCAGTCTTTATGACTCCTCACTTTTGTTCTGCATCCATCCCCGGCCTTATATCCTGGAGGCTCATTAGCAGTATTGCTCCCATCTTCCCAAAGTCCACCACCTTAGTGCCCATGCCTCCTGTCTCCCTGACCAGCGCAAGAACAAGCCACACTGTTTGAAGATCGCTACCCACTTGGTCCTCCACCCTTACCTCCCTCACTGCCTCCCCATTTGCCAGTACTAGGTCCAGAGTGCTACCAAGCTTTGTAGGCCCACTTACCAATTGTGTCAGGAGGCCATTCTGGAATGCATCAAGGAGCACCTGTTCCCTGGTATTGCTAGTGGCTGGGGTGCTCCAGTCAACCCCTGGTAGGTTAAAATCCCCCACTATCACCACACTCCCCCTTCTACACATCCTCCTTATCTGCTCTTTGAACTCCCCATCCAGTTCCTCAGATTGGGCTGGTGGTCTGCACACCACTCCCAGCCTCAGCTTTCTGCCCTTGGAGTCCAGGAGCTGCACCCAATGTGCCTATGTCCTCTCCTCTTCTCCCTCATCCCTTATGCATTTGATCCCTTCCCTCACATAGAGTGCAACCCCTTCCTTCCAACTCCCCCAGTCCCTCTTGTATATCCTGTATCCCGGGATTGCCAAGTCACAACCATGGTACCCTGTGGCCAAAGTCTCTCTCACTGCAATAATGCCCACCTTCCCCACTGACAGGAGCGCCTGAAGCTCCTGCAATTTTGTTCCACAGGCTTCTTGCATTGAGAGAGACCACCTTCCACCCGTATCCCTCCTTCTCCTCACTCTTCTCCTTGGCCTGTGTCCCTCCTCCAGGTAGTCAGCATTCTTTGTCCCCCGTATTCTTACTGGCTCATGGTGCCTTTTGTATTACACTGAGACCACTCTGCCTGGCCCCTCTTGGGCTTACTACACCTCCACCTTTACCTATATCTGGGGGGTGAGCTCATTAGGCTCCCCTGTCCAGACCTTTCTACCAACCTCAGTCTTTTGGCCACCTCCCCCACTAGTTTAAATCCACCTTAGTAGAGATATACCCCTCTAATCCTGCCTTTAATACTCCCCTCTCCTCCCTGCTCAAGTGTAGCCTGTCCCCCGCATGCAAGTCACTATTCCCCCAGACCCTACCCCATAATTTTTGGTGTGGCACCAATCCCTCAGTCACTCGTTGAACTCCTCGATCCTACCCTTCCTCCCTGTGCTTGCATGTGGTACCGGAAGTACCTCCAAGAATGCCACCAACTCCTACCCCCTCACAGTGCCTGCCCAACTCCTTGAAACTCCCCGTCACTACTTCCACCGTCTCCCACACCAAGTCATTTCTACCCACATGCAACACTAAATGAGGTTTCTTCCTCTCCCTCGCTGTACACTTGAACAATGCCTGCCCTGCCCCTCCTGCAGTCAACCTGAGGGTAGCTTCAACCCAAATACGGCTGTGCCTTCCCCCCTTCCACCCCATCTCACTCCTTTCAGTATAGAATCCCCCAGGAAGAGTACCCTCCCCGTCCCTTACCCCTTTTCCCTTCTAATGCCCCTTCCACCACCCCAATATCTGTTTTTCCCTGCCTTTACTCCTGACAGCTGCACCCTTTGTGACTTCTGTATCTGCACCCCCTACTTCTGCCTCACCCCTTTTCTCTGCCTTATTCCTCCCATCCCCCTTGAACCCCTTCCCAGCCTGACTACTTCCTACTGGGCTTCGCATGTCAACCTCCCCTCCTCCTCCCCTGCTGATTTCCAACCCCTCTCCTATCCCCGCTGTTGTCGATTTAGGGCCCCCATTCCCCTTCTACCCCGATAGTGATGCCCCTCCCATCTTTCTTACTTCCCGTAGCCTTCTCTCCTCCAGTCACCCCCTCCTTCCTTTCTTACTAGACCCACTTCTACCCTTTTGTCCTCGCTACCTTTTCCCCTACCTGTTGCCATCCCTTTCATGCCCCGCTTGTCCTCACCCCCTCAGTATGTTCCTGCTCTCCCTCTCTCTCTCCCCCATAGCAGAGGCTCGAATCTATTCCTAGTCGATACCCCTCCTTCATCTCTTCCCCTGTCAGATCCCACCTCCTACTTGTTCCCCTCCATGCCCCCCTGGTCCCTCCCTACCTGCAGCCATCTGCTCTCTCCCCTAGTACTCCTTGTAGTCTCTTCCTCCCCGATCAGGAGGCTCCCCCCTCGCCTCAGGCACCCCCTCCCTTCTCCTCTCGTTTCTGCCAGTGCCTCTGATACTGGGGTCAGTTTCAGCCCTAGTTGTTCTTCCCCGTCCCCCTCCTTGCCATCCCTATCCCCCCAGCCAGGATGCCTACCACACTCATCTGCCCTGCCACTTAGACTCCAACTCCTCCCTAGCCTCCACTGTTCCTCCCTCAAACTAGCCAGTTGCATACAGACCATACACCCCCCCCAAATCCTCCAAGCCCAGTCCAGGATCATGGCGGACCCACACCTTGTACACCCCACCACCCTTCCAAAGATGCCCGCCCTATTGACATGTGGCACCTGCCCCATTTTGGCCCCCATCTTATGTTACGGGCTCTTACTCCCAGGTTCTGTACCCTACTACAACTGTTAGGCCCCTATTTACTCAAATTCTGGTCCCCCCACACTAGTCCCTTACTGCCCCTTGCTGACTGGGTTAATTCAGTCTCAAATCTCATCCGTTAGATACTGTATTACTGTAGTAATCCTACAGCCTCTTTGTCCGTTTTTCACCCGTCAGCTACCATACCTTTTGTTCTCAACCCTCATATAGTTTCACTTAGCCCAGTTAGAAATCCTATTGCACTCCCAATTATTACTCAGCTCAGAGAAATAAACAGAACAAATAAATCAGTATTATTACAGCAATCCTAAAAGTATCCAGTCATTGCTTTGTCTCCACCCCAGAGACCCTGCTATAATATAGTACCACAGGGGACCCTGGGCGGTAGGGTGGGCAACTCTAAAGTCCTGACAGAGCTCAGTTGAGCTCGCTGACTCCCCCTCTCTCACTCGCTCATTCTGTTTCTCTCAGTGCTGCAGGCTGCCCTTTTATACTGGGCTCCTGCCTGCGTTGGTGCCTTTTTCTGCCCACAAAGAAATCCGCAGCAGTTCCAACAGAGCTCCATTGAGCTCTCTAACCCCCCCCCCTCCCCAAACTGGCTCATTCTTAATCTGTCCCAAACACTGATTTCCCACAGTAACCGCTCTATTCTGCACTGGAACTGTTCAAGCACATTTCAGCCAGCATGTGAAAAATTACAGCTGTACTGTTCATAAAGAGGTGTGAAAAAATGCCAGTGTTGAAAATCTGGCATGAAAATATTACAAATTTGCGAAGTTACATGGGTGCATGGTAGCTGTGCAACAAACTCTTGTAACACAGTCATTTTGTGGACTTTCATCACCAGATTTTCAACATAGGCATTTTAGGACCTCTACTCATGAACAGTGTCACTGTAATTTTCTTAATCTGTCCTGAACACTGAATTCCCACAGTGACCGTGCTATTCTGTGCCGGAAGTGTGAAAACACATTTCAGCGAGTATGTGTAAAATGATGGCTATACTGTTCATAAAGAGGTGTGGGAACATGCCAGTGTTGATAATCTGGAGTGAAAATATTAAAAATTTGCGACGTTACGAGCATGCGTGGAAACTGCGCAGTGCACGCTTGTGAAACAGTCATTTTTTGGATTTTTTTTCACCAAATTGGCAACATAGGCATTTGAGCCCACCTCATGAACAGTGACTCTGTCATTTCATTAATCAGTCCCAAAGATGATTCCTGTAGTGACCGCGAAATCACCTTTTGGGACTGAATAATGCCATGACAGTGACTGAATTCATGAGGAGGGGTCCCAATAACCCCATGTTGAAAATTTGGTGCCAAAATTCCCAAAAATGCCTGAGATATGCGCCAAAGTTGAAAAAACCTATTTATGCCATTATACAGCTTACCGGCATTTCTTCAGTTCACGGTCGGCTTTGAAGAGTGCAGACGTGTTCCCGGTCCACCAAAGATCATTGGGCCGGGCTCCGAAGGTAAGTATGGGGTGAGGGTGTGTGGGGAGGTAGAGTATGCAGAGGGTGTGCGCGGGTTGGGGGGAGGGGCACCAGAACACTTCGAGGGACTGTTTTCTCGTTTTTCAGGTAAAAAGAAAAAACGGACAATGCAGGTCAGTTTTCTTTTTTCACAGGTGTGTATGGTACATCGGGGTGGGCTCCCAGTGTACCACCTGCATTTGTGAGGAGGGGGAACGAAGCCGACTGGGATTGGGCCCCCCGTCGGCACAGAAATGGGTGGGGGGGCACATGATGCCGAGGGGGATTGGGCACCCTCTCAGCACACAGCAGAAATCAGGGGGTGGGGACATTATGCCGACAGGGAGTGGGCTCCCCCGTCGGCAAATTGAACTGGCAAGGGGGACTGAAGCCAACAGGGATTGAGCCCCCCTGTCGATAAAGAAAGACTGTTGGGAGGCACATGATGCCAAGGGGAATTGGGCACCCCCTCAGCACACAACAGAAATTCAGGAGTGGAGACATTATGCCGATGGGCAGTGGGCTCCCCGTCAGAAAATGAAGTGGGTCAGGAGCGTGCCGACAGGGATTGGGCACCCCCGTCAGCTCTGAGGCAGCCGCATGGAGCCACCATATTCCTGGTACTGTTACACCAGGAAAGGTACCGCCCTGCAATGATGGGTCGTTCCCTCATTGTAGTGGAAATGCTGATGCTGCAATGACAAGGCGGACCCTCATTGCAGCGGCCAAATCATTTCAAGTTGGTGGCACTTCTGTAGAACCAGTGTCATCAGGATACTGGGCCTGCATTGGGTGCACACCACCAAGCCCACAAATGCAGTGCTGGCATTGGCCGCCACACTGTTGCACCTCCATGACCCGTTTCTCTCTTAAGCTGCCCCATAATGTTTCTTGCAAACATAAAAATGCTTCTTCCAGCACATGTGTGCCCACATCAGCCATTTCAAGTCTGATTGGAGCAGACACCCAGTTTTTCCCCCAACTTCAGCCCCTGGACCTAGCATTTGTAATCCCCTTGCCAGTCAACCAAGGTGGCTGTTCATATTGGCTGTTAAAGAGCTGCTGACGCCCCAAAGAAAACATTGAAAAACATGTATTTAGGTACAATTCAGCTTGCATTCCATATATATTCTGTAGATTTATCCTCCCCATTATTTATAACTGAGGAAGTCTGCATGAACATATGATCTTTATCCCTTAGAGTTCATCTGCCTCTTTAGCTTACTCCCTACTTCAAGTCATAATCCTGTGTTGTGACATCACAATCTGGTGCCATGGAAGTAACTGTGATGTCACAAGGAGTGCATTATGACTTCTGGTAGGGAGAAAGCAACATAAATAGATGAACTCTTCAGGAGCAAAGATCCCGTTTTCATGCAGATTACGCCAGTAATAAATAATGGGGAGGAGGACTGCAGAACTAATATGAAATTCAAGCTGAACTGTGTCTAAATATTATGTTTTGTTAAAGTTCTTCTGAAGGCGTCAGCTGCTCTTTAAGGTAGCCAGTTGCCCACTCTCCCAGCCACAGAAAGGATACAGTTGTTGCAACTGTCATCGTTTGGGTGGGTGATGAGGGAAATTAGGGGGAAGTGGGAACAATGACACTGCAACACTGGTTAATTTTTTTTCTCTGACTTCTCACCATCAGGCTTCTCACTAAGTAGCTTGCCTACCGACTTTGGTAGAGGCAAGATCAAGACTTTGACACGGCAGTACAGATCCCCGTGGATTGTGCAGATAATCTCACATCAGAGGTCTGCCAGTGGTGAAACTAACTAATCTCCTTTTTGCCAACAAATAGCAATTAGGAAGAAGTCAGCAGCACAAAGCGCACCTCAAAGACTGGAGGAGGCCCCCAGCAGGGATATGCTGGTCTCTGGACTCGAGGGGTTGGAGGTTTGGAAGGACTCTTTGTAGAAGCAAGGGGGAGTCCAGCCAGCAGAGGGAGGTGATGGAGGACAGAAGGAGTGGATTGTCAACGGGCATGAGAGCAGTAGAAACATAAGAGGCAAAAAAAAAAAACCTTTCTGCGGAAAGCGTAGCAGAACTGTTACTGTAAGGTACATATTGTAGCTGTACTATTGTGAATGGAACTTAACTCTTGACATTACATTTTTTTGCTTTTTGCTATACTTCCCCACTGATCCAATAGGGGCCTCTTGGGAACTAGTCACATCGCTTATATTAGGCTATCTTTTGGTCTGGTGGCAAGCAGGGCTGAGGCGCTGGCTGCCTTACCTACTACCATGCCAGCGACCTGAGGTTGGTAACAGACTCAGGTTGCTCGGGGGCTGATAGGGAGAGGAAGGATTGAGCATCTCTAGGACAGCTCCCCTTCCTCCATGGAGGGGGGCTAGCACGGCGCTGCTTGCCTGACATCTAGCGGTGGCTGGATGCCAGCACATGCATCACCACCATGCAAGAGAAGGAATCCATTTTTCTGGATGCTGGGACCATCTCCACTGAAGTGGAGCTTGGACATCATGTCCACTGCAAGCCTACAGGCCCCAGGGGAGAAAAAACAGTGGACATTATGGGAGATGGGCTACGTGAAGCCTTCCCTGAGAGAGCACTAATGGTCCGCCAGGTCCCAGAATTGGCAAGGGGGGATTGTGACGTTATATAGCCACCCAGCTTGCCAGGGAGCAGAAAAAACTTCTATGAAAAAAAAATTGGGCTATCTTGGAGTGAGAAAATCCTAAATAACATGAATTATATGTCTAAAAATAGTGAGGCTCCTGATTGGCTACTGAATCAGTCATTAATATTATGGTAATGCTCGATCCAGCTGCCAACTGACACTGAGCGGCACCCACGCCACTCTGCCAACCTTAATTAAGTAAAAAAATAAATGGGAAAAAAGAAAATTGTAATTGCGATTAGACTTATAATTGCAATAACCTCGAAGCCGGTCATTTCCTTGGATTAATGACCGGCTGGAGGAAGGTGGCCCGAAGCAGAGTCCCTCGGAAATGACTGGCTTCTCTGTCATTATCGCTGAATTAGTCAATCAGTAACACAGTCAGTAAAATAAGGTGTGCCATAGCTGTGTGTCGGGCTGTAAGCCAGAAGAGGAATTTGTGTCAGACCCTGAAATAGATTGTAGTGGAGGAAAGGTGTCTTATTATACATGTAGTGTTTTTGTACTGTACAATCCTTGTGTATGATGCTATATATGTAGTTTATAATCCTTGTGTACAGTACTGCATAGATCCCTCCCTCCACTCCCCCCGGGATGCATCTGGAATCGAGCGGTACTCCGCTCAGTATGCCTTCCTGGTAAAACTCTTAAATAAATAAATAACATTATAATCCGCAGTTCGTATACATCTGGGCAGTGTCCAATGACCCTAGGATGTCCCTTTTTCTTTTTTTTTTTTTTTACTTGACATTTATGCTTCCTTCTCCATCTCTGCTCTTTCCTCAGGGTTCCCAAGGCAGTCACTGGCAGTGTTGCAGTGGGCACACCCCAGCCACAGATAACCCCCCAGGCGGGGTAGGAGGTGACCCCCAACCCCTCCAGCCAACGTTCAACTTGTTGGGTGGCTCAGTGCCCCGCTGAGACACCATGGCCTGTCTCCTGGAGCAGACGCAGGGCTTTTTCCACTTTTCAATGGAGGCGTGGTTAAGCCATGACATCAAAGCTCACGCCAACATCGACAGCATTCCTCCCCACACTGTTGTGGCACCAAGCTGCCATGCCCCCAGCCTCTGTTAGAGGTCAGTCCAGCAGCAGGCCTCCCCCCCACCCTAGGGGAGATGAACAGTCCAAAGAACGCTCAGCCTTCCCTCCCCGGCTGGCTCTCCAGGCTCCTTCTCGTACCTGGGTTGCCGGCGTCGCAAGTGGTAGCCCTACTGCTGCACCAGCAGGCCAGCTAGGATGTCCCTTTTAAAATCCACACTGTGGAGGATAGCTTGTCACATGCTGACATCTCACTGGAGCTTGTTGCAAGAGATCATCACTGATTGGGAAGGGTAGGGGAGATCCTGCTGACCATGTATCAAATGAGGGATCCCTAGCCAAGTTGGCCAGTACAGGGAGTCTAGAATGACAGATTCACTTTCCTTGCTGTTGTGAAAAAAACTTGGGTAGCAGGGATATTGGAGGAAATTCACATAGACGACTAAGTTGCCTCAGTGTGGCAAAAATGCATTCTCAGCAAAGATCTGTTAAACTATAGTCTGGAGATTCTTCTTAGGTGTTTTTCCCCCAGTCCAGGAGCAGGAGGGGTTCCTTGACGATTCTGTGGTCCCTGGAACCTCCTTGGTGATTGATGCAGGTCCTTATGGACCTGTTGCCCTTCAGAATGAAGATGTATTTGGTGAAGTACTGTTGTCCAAAATGGCAGGAATGCCAAGTGGACTGGGCAGGTATGCAAGGAGAACTGCTTTCTTTTCCACTTCATTGAGGCTGACTCGAGATTCCATAACTGAGCATCAGCCTTGAGTTGAATAGTGATCTAGATGGCCTCCTCCATAAAAGTGGGTATCTGGCGTGAGGCAGAGAGGCTGTTCCTGGCCCAGCTGGCAACACCTGATGATGACCTTCCAGTTACCTAACCAAGTGAGACTGCATCTTATGTTTGTGGAGATTGTTACTGGTCACTCTGGATGTCCCGAGTGTGGCAACCGTTGCCTCAGGAATGTTGAGTGCACTGGTCTTGTGTGGATCATGGCCCCTGGAACTATGTCTGAGAGGGACGCTGTGGTTCTTATCAGCTTAAAACAGAGTTGTGCTGCTGGTAGCTGTGAGATAAAGGCCAGGCAGTGCTCTTTAGTAGTACAAATGGTTCTAGGGACATGGATATGTTGTTCATCCACACTGTCTGGCAGGTTCCTTGCCGCTTTAAATCTTGCCGGAAGGTCTTCAAGCTGGCTCCCCCCACCCACCCGGGTGGTAAAACTCTCGGCTCCGCCCCATGACGCCAGATCTTCCTTAGCGCTTGGGGGCTCAGGTTCCCTCCTTAACGCTCTGCGTGATAGACTGGATCCTAATTCTTCGGTTCGCCCGAAACTAATTTTAAAATTTTCAAGACTTCGGTCAACTTTCTCCCTCGCGGCTGCGATGGACAAATCGACTCCCAGATTTCGGCGGTGCCTTGTGGGCAGAAGATGTCTAGGACGGATCCGCACTCCACGTGCATCTACTGCCTCGGCCTAGAACATGACCTGCAGGCCTACGAGTCATGCCGTTAGTTTTCGGCCAACGTCCTGGAGGACCGCGCTGCCCAGTTACAGCTGGGGTGCCCCGAGAAGCGCTACCCGCCGGTTAAGTCGAAGGAGGCCAGTTGGGCGGTTACCGCGGCAGCTGGCTCAGCTGAGCAGCTTGAGCAGATGATCGCTCTCAAGGAGGAGGCAGCCCAGGCTGCATCATCCTCTTCCTCGGTCGCGGCATTTATCATGCTCTCTCTGGGTACCTCGTATTCAGCTTCATTCAAGGAGCTTTGCCAATCCCTTTCCACGTAGGGAGAGGGGCCATCAGGACATTCCTCTCGGTCCAAAAAGAAGGACTCTAAGGGTAAGTCCCATCGTCGGTGTTCGTGGGAGCGGGAGAGGTCTCCTTCCCCAGACAGCTGACTGTCGACTTCGGTCGAGGTTGCGGCTAAGGCCGTTGGCTTCACGGCGTCCCCGTCAGGCTAGCCGGCCGAGACACCCATTGATGCGGTCGAGATTTTTCTCAGCCCGTCGGATGGTCTGTCGACTGGTGAAGCCGACAACCCTTCTTCACCGGTTCCCCCGGTGGAGACCGAGGATCTGCCTGCGCCCCCAGTGCAGCAGTCCCCAATTAAGGTGTCCGAGCCGAGGGAAGAGCGGGTGTCCCCCACTCCTTCCCAGACCCATCCTCGGAAACATCGAGGATCTCGGTCTCGGACTTCTTCTCGTCCAGCCGATCCCACCGACATCGGGCGGTCTCGTCTCGCACCGGTGGTAGCTACGCACACTGCCCTCGCCTTCTCCTCGGAAGAGGAGAGGCTTCGGTGCAAATTGCATCGACACTACAAGGACCTGATGTGGCAGCAGTTACTTCTGTCTGGGAGCAAGCCGACGCCTTCCCCGGCCATCAAGTGGCTGTCACCCGAGCGGCTGAAACAACCCCTCGCCGTAGTCGAGCTGCCCAAGCCTGGGCCGGTTGTTTGGCTGAAACCTGCTGCCCCACCGATTGTGGTGGAACCGCCTCCACAACCGAAATCGGGGGCACCGACCAAGGACTCTCAGTCGGGTCAAGGCCTGCCCCACAGGTTGTCTGTCACCCTCACTCCCGACCGTCCTCGGCAGGTGGAGGGTGGCTCAGGCCCCAGGCAGCTCTTCGCGGACTCTTCAGAGTCCGACAATGACTCCTCCCTGTTCTCCAGGCCGGTTGACCTGGAGTCCTCCGGGGGCCAGTCATTGGATGAAAGCCCATCGTCCTTCATGGGTTTGCTTCGGCTCATCTCGGAGTCCACCGGGATGCAGCTCGAGCCCCTATCCAGACAGGCCAAGTATCCCCTGACGGAGATACTGGACCGAGGGGATTCCCCCACAGAGGCCTTTCCGGTGGCTGAGGCCATTATTGACCCAGCCTTGGAGCTTTGGCAGAGGCCAGCTTCCTGCCCTGCGCCTTCGGCCAGGATGGCCAAGAAGTGTGCGGTCCCTACCGGCTCTTTGCCCGGGTTTTCGGAACACCCCTCTGCCGAGGGGTTGGTCACTGACAGCGTTTTCCGGCATTCCGGGAATGCTAGGGACGTGGACAAGCCCCCCGACAAGGAGTCCAAAAAGCTGGACTATGCCGGGCGCAAGGTGTACGCTGCATCCTCCCTTGGCCTCCACCAGGCCAGCTCGGCCAAGCTGATGGCACACTTCTCCCACGCCCTCATGGGCTCCCTGGATGAGGTGATCCCTCATCTCCTGGCTGACCTGCACACCACGGTCCGGCAGGTTCGGGACCAGGGTAGGGCAGTGGCTAAGCAGCAGCTCCAAATGGCTCTGGACATAAGAGACTCCTGTGCCAGATCGGTTGCGGCCGCGGTGGCCATGCACCGCAGAGCATGGCTGAGGATATCCACCTTCACGGCGGATACCCAGCACAAATTGGCGGACGTCCCCTTCTTGGGGACCGACCTCTTCGGCCCTGGAGTGGAAGGTCACCTCCAGCGGATCGAGAAGTCCAGTGCCACTCTGGACTCGGTCACCTCCGCCCAGAAGGACAAAGGCCGCCGACAGCAGCAGCACAAGTCCTTTTGCCTTCTGCGCCTGCGCAGTGCACATCCGCCCAACAGCACCAGCACCAGGGCCAGCAGGCTCAAGGCTTGGCACCCCAAACCCAAGCCCGTGCGCTCCAATAGGAAGCAGGGAGGTAAAGGCCCAGGAGGTCCCTCGGTCAGTCCCTCCTCCAAGCCTGCCCAGTGATGGGTTGAGGGTGTCGCCCCCAGCCTCATCACTCCCCCCTGGGTTCCCCTGTGAGGGGACGGCTCCGCCACTTCCTTTCCACCTGGTCCGCTATCACCATGGACCGCTGGGTGTTGGAGGTGGTAGGAAAGGGTCTGCCTCTGGAGTTTGAGCAGGCCCCACCCTTCCGAGCCGTCACCCCTCGGGGGGCCACGAGGTCCGCAGCCTCTCTGTCGGCCCATCAAGCCAATATTGCCCTGCTCCTCAAAAAAGAGGTGATCAGGAAGGTGGCGGATCTGCTCCAGACCCGGGGTTTGTGTCCAGGTACTTCCTGGTCCCAAAACAGATGGGGGCCTGGCGCCCCATTCTCGACCTGCATGACCTGAACAGGTTCCTAAGATCTTGGACCTTCAGGATGGTCACTCTGGCTCAGATAATCCCATCCTTGGAATGAGGCGTGTGGTTCTGTTCCCTGGACCTTCAGGACGCGTTCTTTCACGTCCCAATCCGTCCATCCCATCAGAGGTTCCTCCTCTTCAGAGCGTAGGGATCCCTTTACGAGTTAGGGGCCATGCCCTTCGGCCTTTCCCTAGCTCCCAGGGTCTTCACCAAATGCATCGCAGTGGTGACAGCATTCCTGCGGCGCCGAAGGGTCTGGGTGTACCCCTACCTGGATGATTGGCTGATTGCAGCACCCTTCAGAGCGGAGGTGGAGCGGTCCAGAGATCTGGCCCTCCAGGTTTGCTCTCAGGTTGGCCTCCTCATCAACAAGGCCAAGTCGGAACTCGTGCCAAAGCAGGTGATAGAATTCATCGGGGCAGAGCTCGACTCTCTATGAGCCAGAGCACAGCTCCCGGCAAACAGGGCCGAGGTTCTTTCCTCCTTTGCCCAATCATTTCAGTTTGGGCAGTCGTGCCCTGCCCGGGACTTCCTGCGCCTCCTTGGCCTCATGGCGGCCTGCACCAGCGTGGTCTGTTGGGCCCGCTGGTACATGCGTCCCCTTCAATGGGAACTGGCCAGCCAATGGTCATAGTACGTCGATCCGCTGGATCAGCTAGTGACAGTGACCCAGGGAATGTGGAACGCTCTCCAGTGGTGGACCGTTCCAGCACATCTGCAGGAGGGCATCCCGTTTGTCCGCCCTGAGCTGACAGTCTCTCTATCGACCGATGCCTCTCTAATGGGTTGGGGTGCCCATCTGGGGGAGCACAGAGCGCACGGCCTCTGGCCCCCTCGGGAGTCCCGATGCCACATCAACCTGCTGGAGCTTCAAGCGGTTCATCTAGCCCTTACCGCCTTCACTCCATCTCTACGGGGTCAAGTGGTTCAGGTCCAGACGGACAGTACCACGACCATGTACTACCTAAACCGCCAGGGCAGGACGCGCTCCATGCCTCTGTGCAGGGAAGCTCTCCGCATTTGGTCACTCGTGAGCAGCCTGGAGGTGGATCTCCTCGCCATTCATGTGGCAAGAGCCTCCAACACCCTGGCCGATGCCCTAAGCCGGATAGGGGCTGCGTCCCACGAGTGGTCTCTCCTGCCGGAGGTAGTACAAGATCTGTTCTCCCTCTGGGGCATGCCTCAGGCGGACTTGTTTGCCTCCAGGGAGAATGCGAAGCTGAGACTGTTTCATGCCCGCCCCCCTCAGCAGGGCTCACTGCAGGGGGATGCCTTCTCGAGGCCGTGGACCCTGGGCCTCTTCTACGCCTTTCTCCCATTTTCCTTGATCCACAGGGTGCTTCTCAAGGCGAGGAGGGACAAGGCACAGGTGATTCTGGTAGCCCCAGACTGGCCTCGCCAGGTCTGGTATCCAGATCTCCTCAGTCTCAGCTCCAGGCTCCCGAGGCGGCTTCCAGCCCGCCCGGACCTGATCTCAGTCAATCAGGGGAAGGTATTCCATCCGGACCTTCAGTCCCTGCACCTGACGGCCTAATTCCTGAGCGGCTAGAGTTCCAGGCCTTGGGTCTTTCCAACGAGGTCCTCAACATCGTTGAGGCGTCCCGTAAGGAGTAGACCAGAAAATGCTACGCCTTCAAATGGAAGAGATTCTCCATTTGGTCTCAGGGCAAGGGCCCGGACCCTTCCTCCTGTTCCTTGGCAAACATTCTGGACTACCTGTGGTCCCTTTCTCAGCAAGGGCTTCAGTCGACGACCCTTAAGGTGCACCTGGCAACTGTGTCTGCTTACCGGGCGTGGGCTGGGAAGCAGTCGGTGGCACAGGAGAAGGTGGTCAGGCACTTTTTCAAAGGCCTTGATCACATATCCCCTCCGGTGCGAGAACCTCCACCTCCGTGGGATCTACTGCTGGTATTGGCTAAGCTTATGGGCAGGCCATTCGAACCGATGCACAGGTGTGACATTTCTCACCTGTCGTGGAAGACCACCTTCTTGGTGGCTGTCACGTCAGCCAGAAGGATGGGAGAGCTCCAGGTGCTTTCCATCAAGTCTCCTTATCTGGTCTTCAACAGGGACAAGGTTGTCCTGCACCCCTACCCGAAATTCCTTCCGAAGGTGGTGTTGGAGTTTCACCTTAACCAGGTGTTGACTCTGCCGGTGTTCTACCCCAATCACACCTCGGAGGCCGAATATAGGCTCCATAGTTTGGACCCTAGATGAGCGCTCGCTTATTATAAGGAGCGGACTGCTGAAGTTCGGGGAGAGGTTCGCCAGCTGTTTGTCACCTACGCTGAAGCTGCACCTGGCAGACCTGCAGCTAAGCGGACGATAGGCAGGAGGGTCACCTCCTGCATAGATCTCTGCTATAGGTTGGTGGGCATGGAGCCTTCCAGAGGGATAAGAGCTCATTCTACCCGCCATACCGCTGCATCGGTGGCTGCTTCCAGGGACGTCCCTATCCAGGAAATCTGCAGGGCTGCTACCTGGAAGTCAGCACACACCTTCATCACCCACTACCACATCGACCTTGAGTCACGCCGGGATGCTGGTTTTGGGGCCTGGTTCTCCAGTCTTTATTCCCTAAGTAGGGGTGCACCTTGCCTCCCTCCTCCCGGAGAACTGCTAGAGTCTGCCAGACAGTGTGGATGAACAACATATCCATGTCCTTAGAATACAGGTTACTCACCTGTAACAGGAGTTCTAAGAATGGTATATGTTGTTCATCCACACGACTCCACCCGACCTCCCCTGGCTTCGACGCACAACCTGGCTTCCAGTGGGCTAGATCTGGCGTCATGGGGCAGAGCCGAGAGTTTTACCACCCGGGTGGGTGGGAGGAGCCAGCTTGAAGACCTTCCGGCAAGATTTAAAGCGGCAAGGAACCTGCCAGACAGTGTGGATGAACAACATATACCATTCCTAGAACTCCTGTTACAGGTGAGTAACCTGTATTTACCTGCCCTGGGGCTGAGGTTCTCTGTTGATCCTGTAGGCTTCAGGCAGTTACTGCAGAACATTGAAAATGACAGGCACATCTGTAGGGGGCCAAAAGGAGGCAATAGCTACCAGAGCAGACTGCAGGGTGGCTCACTGGCAATGGTGCTCCCTTACACGCCTATCTAACCCAGCTGCATCCCTGCAATGGAAACTGCCGACAGAGTCTTGAAAGAAAACTAAGCCAAGTCTCATAAGAAGATACATCCTGTGAAGAACTGTCTCCTGTGACACCCTCAGCTAGTGGCAGCAGGAGCTGTCATCCTAAACTGCCTCGCTCTGCAAAGCAGGAAGAAGAAGGTCGCAGTCCATGGGGGTAGTTCTGTACTGCTGGGTTAAAATTCTGCCTCTACAGAAGCCTAAGGAGGAATGCCCCAGTGGTGAGAAGCCTGATGACCAGAATAAGGATAGACAAAAAAAAAACAGAACATTCCCCTCTAGAACCCAAAGGCTGGAATTTCTGAAGTCATCAAGTATGCATCTGCAAGCCTGAGAGTCTAACAGACCTGAAAATGTTTGCTCAAAGAAGCGCGGTTGAAAGTTTTGCAGGGTTTTGTTTGTTGCCGTCTTTATGATTTGTGTGAGTGGTTCTCCAACATAGGTTTAAACTGCCACACAAAATGAGGGCAGCAAGTAAAAATGTTATCAAGTAGTGTGTGGCTCTGTGTCTGGACTGACAGAACAGGGCTGAATTTTGTTCCTTTTTTCCCCATGATAGATTTTTATTGTATCTTATTTCAGAATACAAATATCATTATAAGATCAGTTTTTACCACTTAATAATATGCAGTACACATGTACAGTCAATAATAAACACACATCTATAACTAAAATTAAGCAACATACTTAATAAATTCCAATATTATTGAGGAACATATGTATAATCAATAGTGAGCATAAATACTTAAAACTGCACACTGAAACAGCAGACTTAACCTATACCAGTAGCACTTCCTAAAGTTAATTACGAAAATATATCTGATATACTAAAACTCCTACAGTTTATCTTGTAGCTAAATTTTGTTGTGCACAAAACATCTGCAGTCACATTTTTGTCTGACGTTGTTGGCTAGTACTTTGAAGAAGACCCATTAAAATGGTTCTGTGTCATAACGGTGACCGCCAAAGGGCAGTCACCGTCAGAGTGAAGTCAGCACGAAATCAGTTTTAGGCGCTGTGACCCCTCCGAGCGACAACAAAGCGGCACCGGGGACTTGTGTTTTTATGTTTATGCGAGAGGTTACACTCACACCCCTGCACTCCCCTACTAAAGGATTCTCAACTCCAGGAGGGTGCATGTTGTGGGGGGGGGACAAAACGTAAAAATAAAACAAAATTCAGGCCGGGCGCAGCAAAAACAAATCTGCACCTGAACCCGAACCCAGCACCCTAGCTACCAAGGCCGCGAGCTGACCCACTACACCGCAGTGCCACCCCTCAAATCCCCTCCCACTCTTCACCATGCGTGTTCACTCCCCTCCCACGGGCATACCTTTAGTGACTTCCTGTCACTATGGTCACCCATGCCCCCATCCGGTCACTGTCCCTAACCAGTAGCCCCTGTGACGGGCGCCACAATTGAGTCGCCCTTTAGCAGGTTGCTCAGTTGCGGTCACCCATATCACAGGCTACCATTAAAATGGGGTTGTAGAAACTGAGCCTGTTCTATATGAAGGCATGAGCCATAACTGCAGCCATGCTGTCATCAAATCACAAGCAAACACGAGGAAGATTTTATCAACAAAAATGGGTAGGTTCCATTAAATGCTTCTCTCATGGTGTAATCGAGATGCAGCCTAATGGGCTCAGTGGGATCCTGTGATTTCCCAGTTTACAGCTGGACTTCATTCTGAAACATACAATCATTTTGGATGTTTTTTTTCTTTCTACAGGGTGATTCTGGAGGCCCGTTGGTGTGCAATGGTGTGGCAGAGGGTATTGTTTCGTTTGGTGAAACCAAGCCACCTGGAGTTTACGCTCAGATCTCAAAATTCCTACCTTGGATAGCTGACATTCTAAAGAAGGATGAAGCTTATGGAATTAAAAGCAGATTCATTATACTGTAGTGGTTTAAGGGTAAAATTTGATTCTCAGCATATTTCCTTCTCTCAAGGATGGGGGCTGTACTTCTTTGTCCATCTAAAAATAAATGTGCATATTATACATATTGCAGTCTAAAATAACCAGAGCTTGCTTTCGTAGATGTGATTCTGTAGCACATAACTGTTTCTTGTGCTTTAACTCGGAGCTCCTGGGTTGTTCTGAAGTCCCAAAGAAGAGACTGTGGAGTGTCTTTTACACAGATACAGGTTACACATGCAGCCTTGTGGCATTTGCCAAGTACGCATGCACAGTTATAGTACCTGCAAAGTTATACACATACCTTTATATGACAGGCCACGTTACACCTGCGCCACCATAGAGTTTGCAGCTTTACACTTGTACCATTCTAGAACTTGTCACATTACACACTTATCATGGCAGGACTTGCCATATTATATATGTGAAATTGTAGGACTTGCCACATTACACATGTCCCATTACAGGACCTGCCACACTATACATGTGAAATTGTTGAACTTGCCATGTTACACATGTGCCATTACAGGACTTGCCACATTATACATGTGCCAATGTAGGACTTGCCACGTTATACATGTGAAATTGTAGAACTCGCCACGTTACACATGTGCTATTATAGGACCTACCACGCTATACATGTGAAATTGTTGAACTTGCCACGTTATAGATGTGCCATTGCCGGACTTGCCACATTGTACATGTGCCATTGTAGGGCTTGCCATGTTATACTTGTGTCATTATAGAATTTGCTACATTGTACATGTGCCATTGTAGGGCTTGCCAAATTATACATGTACCACTACAGGACTTACCATGTTATACATGTACCATTACTGAATTTGCCAGCCTTTATCTGGGGCCACAAGACAGGGATTTTATGTCTGCGCTTTCTGCTAAGATACTAGTTCTGTCATATTATTGTATTCTGCTGCTGTTCACCTTCCAGGATACTGATTATCAGATGACAGTATACTGTGGAAACTGATTATCAGGTGACTGTATACTGTGGCTAGTGATTATCAGGTGACTGTATACTGTGGCTACTGATGATCAGACTGTATACTGTGGATACTGATTATCAGGCGACTGTATACTGTGGATACTGATTATCAGGCGACTGTATACTGTGGCTACTGATTATCAGGTGACTGTATACTGTGGATACTGATTATTGGGTGACTGTATGCTGTGATTGCTGATTATCAGGTGACTGTATACTGTGGATACTGATTATCAGGTGACTGTATACTGTGACTACTGCTTATCAGACGACTGTATACTGTGGATACTGATTATCAGGCGACTGTATACTGTGGATACTGATTATCAGGCGACTGTATACTATGGCTACTGATTATCAGATGACTGTATACTGTGGATACTGATTATCGGGTGACTGTATACTGTGATTGCTGATTATCAGGTGACTGTATACTGTGGATACTGATTATCAGGTGACTGTATACTGTGGCTACTGCTTATCAGACGACTGTATACTGTGGCTACTGATTATCAGACTGTATACTGTGGATACTGATTATCAGGCGACTGTATACTGTGGCTACTGATTATCAGACTGTATACTGTGGTTACTGATTATCAAGCGACTGCATACTGTGGATACTGATTATCAGGTGACTGTATACTGTGGCTACTGATTATCAGGCGACTGTATACTGTGGCTACTGATTATCAGGCGACTGTATACTGTGGATACTGATTATTAGGTGACTGTATACTGTGGCTATTGATTATCAGGCGACTGTATACTGATTATCAGGTGACTGTATACTGTGGCTACTGATTATCAGACAGCTGTATACTGTGGATACTGATTATCAGGCGACTGCATACTGTGGATACTGATTATCAGGTGACTGTATACTGTGGCTACTGATTATCAGATGACTGTATACTGTGGCTACTGATTATCAGATGACTGTATACTGTGGATACTGATTATCACGTGACTGTATACTGTGATTGCTGATTATCAAGTGACTATACTGTGGCTACTGATTATCAGGCAACTGTATACTGTGGATACTGATTATCAGGTGGCTCTGTACTGTGATTGCTGATTATCAGGTGACTGTATACTGTGATTGCTGATTATCAGGTGACTGTATACTGTGGCTGCTGATTATTGGGTGACAGTATATTGTGGATACTGATTATCAGATGACTGTGTATTGTGGATACTGATTATCAGGTGACTATATAGTGTTTACACAGTACAGAATGACCACCCTATGCAAAATATGGTTGTAAATCTTTGACCACAATGTTTTGGGTTACCCAAAAATATTTTGGGATATTTTATAATTTAAAAGAGGTTCTGCATGTTGGCAGTTCTATATATTTACTGTCCAGAACAGGAGGACAATCAGGACACTGAGAAAGGAACTGGCCTTGCACTTGGATGATTGCTTTTCTCCATACAGGGCTTCTGTTACTGCTGACCAGTCGGAAGCTCCTTCAGCTGCTGGAAAGGCAGGGGATCAGAGCTGTGACGTCCCACATGACATCCCTCTGCAGCTACACTAGCCAGACAACATGACAGCTACCTTAACCAATTCAAAGTCTGAGACACATAGTATACTATAGTTTAGTGATAAGAAATACCCAGCAGACTAGCACAACAGAGCAGAACTGTAGTCACATAAGTCTGCTGGAGACTACAGGGATGCAGTCAGAGAGAGTTGCAGTCGAGGCAAACATAGGCTTCAGTCAAGAGGGGCGGGAATAATTTGAAATGGAAGAACAACTTGGAGAAAAGGAATCAACCAGAGGAAATAAATGTTATTTTTTTCAGCACTGAGCTAAATCCTGCTGTAGCTATTTAATTCTGTTTGTTTTTCTTTAATATGGCTACTATGCTTCTTTTAATTTTAAAAGAAAGCAAAATTAAAATTCTGTGAAACAGATTCTTGTGTAGATTATTTCTTTCAAATGTGTATTTATCTCTACTGCAGGAAAATGCAACGTTGTGCAATGCGATACAGGACAGAAAGTGGCCCAATGGCCAAGCTAGTCTGCCCAACCCTACTGGGGCTGCCAGTGTAGCCTAGAGGTTAGCATAATGAGCTGTGAATGAACTTGATACATCCAGCAGACAGACCTGGGTTTGATTCCCACAACCTCCACTTGCATACTGTGTGACTCTGAACAAGTCATTTAACCTCCCCAGTGCTCCTGGATCACCCCTGAAAACAGGCACTTGTGCCTAGTTGGCTTACCCAGTTAACAAAGAAAAAAATAAATAAAACATTTATCTGTGTGATGTACCCCCTTCATTGCCCTCCCCTACTTAGAATCCCTTGCTGTTATTTAATTTGCCACATTTCTTGACACAAGCTGACTGGCCCACTGCATGGAATGGATGAGATAGTGGTGTTGGTTATCTGGAAAGAAAGAATAAGATAGTGGTGTTGGTTATCCAGATACTAAGGTTGAGATAGTGGTGCTGGTTATACGGATAGAAAAGATTGGATAGTGGTGTTGGTTATCCAGCTATAAAGAATGAGATAATGGTGCTGATTATCTGGATAGTAAGGATGAGATAGCGGTGTTGGTTATCTGGATAGTAAGGATGAGATTGAGGTGTTAGTTATTTATTTATTTCAAAAGTTTCACCAGGAAAGACATACTGAGCTGATAACAACTCATTTCCAGATGTGTCCTGGGTGGAAGAAGGAAGAGGAAATTAATAAACAACAATGATAAGCAAATTACATGGATGGTAGGAACAAACATTAAGCTACAAGCAAAATAAGCAAATTTATACAACTAGTGCAATGTGTCCATGTCCATGTCTCTTTGCAGATGACACTAAGATCTGCAACAGAGTTGATGCACAGGGTGGGGTGGAAAGGATGAGAAGGGACTTGGCAAGGTTAGAGGAATGGTCAAATGTATGGCAGCTTAGATTCAATGCTAAGAAGTGCAAGGTAATGCACCTGGGAAACAAAAACCCAGGGGAAGAGTACATAATGGGGGGTGAGATACTAACAACAACAAAAATGGAAAGGGACCTGGGGTAGTCATATCAGATGACCTAAAGGTGGGCAAGCAATGTGAGAGGGCAGCAAGGAGGGCTGGGGGGATACTGGGATGATAGGGAGAGGCATCACCAGTAGAAAACAGGAAGTTATTATCCTCCTGTACAGACAGCTGGTGAGACCCCATCTGAGTACTGTGTGCAGTTCTGAGACCCAATCTCCGCAAAGACATAGACAAGATGGAAGCTGTCCAGAGGAGGGCAACTAAAATGGTGCAGGGTCTGCACCGGAGGACCATCGAAGAGAGACTTAAGGAGCTTAATATGTATAGCCTCGAGGAAAGGAGGAGAGGGGACATGATAGAAACTTTCAAGTACCTCAAGGGAATCAACAAAGTCCAAGAGGTAGCATCTTTCAAAAAGAGGTGTGCAAGAACAAGAGGGCACAATTTGAAGATAGAGGGGGCGCTCAGAGGTAATTTAAGGAAGTATTTTTCACAGAGAGGTTGTGGATGCATGGAATGGCCTTCGGAGGAGGTTGTGGAGTCAAAATCAGTGGTGGAATTCAAGCATGCATGGGATAGTCATAAGGCAATTCTGGGGGGTTGGGGTAGAAAGAAGTAGGCTGCTGGTTAACTAGGATCTGCAGCTTATCCAGTAGGTAGGGAAATGGGCAGACTGGGTGGGCCAAGCGGTCCTTATCTGCCGTCAAATTCTATGTTTCTATGTTTCTATGTTAAGGAGCCAGATGGGTTCAGTGAAGTGCAAGGTGCAATAGGAAGGGAGACGAGAGAAAAGCTAGCCATAGGTTACAAGAGGAAAGGAATCGAAAAGGGGTTAGCAGGGAAAAGGAGAGAGGTAGGCCAATAGAAGAACTGGGAAGTGTTGGGGTAGCAGGTAAAGAGTAGTTGAACACAGGCAGCTATCAGATACAGTTACAGATGTAGGTAGAGATGTCATGGAGCAGAGTGGATATAGTGCTCTGGGAAGAGACAGAGCAGATGTTTAGGGGAAGGGAATTCCAAAGTTTGGGGAAGCAGTAAGAGAAGGCAGCCTGGCCAGCTGAAGATTTTCTAGCAGGAAGAGTGAGAAAACGATAGCCAGAACTACGAAGGGTGTAAGAGGAAGGTGGGAGAGAAGAAAGGAGAGATGTAAGGTAGGAGGGTAGGGAGCTGAGCCAGTATTTAAAGATAAAGGAGGCACAGTGAATAAAATATCTGGCTTCCAAGGAGAGGAAGGAAAGGGAGGAATAGAGGAAGCAATGGTGGGTACGAGGAGGACAGTCCAAAACAAAGTGGCAGAAGGAATGGAAGAGGGGTGGCCATTCTAGCTGGGGTAGACTAAGGAGCAGCACTGTAGATAATGTCACCAAAGTCAAAAATGGGGAGAATCATTTTCTGGACAATAGCTTGGCACGCAGGAAGAGTGATGCAGCCTCTGTTCCTGTATAAAGCACCAAGTTTAGGGTGGAGTTTTTGTGGATAGCATCCATGTGCCCAGAAAAGTTGAGATGACAGTCGAGCCAGAGTCCTAGATACTTGAAAGAGGGAACATAATTAAGTGTGGCCCCATCCAAGATGTGGAAGGAGGAGAGGGCAGAAAGCTTTGCGAGCTTCTGTCTGGTGCCAAAGGTCATGGAGACTGTTTTCTTAGTATTGAGGGTTAATTGATTTGACTAGAACTACTGTTGAACATAACTGAAGTCCAGCTGGAGCCTGGCCTGCAGGTCAGAGGGGAAGGAACCAGAGGTAAATAGTACCATGTCATCTGCGTACATATGGACGTGCACAGAGCAACAGGGAGGTCATTTAAGAAGACTGAGAAGAGTATCGGGCCAAGGACTGCAGGGTGGGGGTGGAATGGCATGAGCATTACAGCCGACGATCCCAAGTCACACCCCCGACACCTGTCAGTCTCTACAGGGTGGGGCGTTACAGTTGGAAATCCTAACCCCCAGAGCATTTGTTGGTATTTTCACTCCAAATTTTCAACATGGGCTTTATGTGACCCTTGGGGGACACCAGTTCTGATAGGGATTGGGGGGGGTTAGAGAATCTCCAATTCTAACAGATTGAGTCCTGTCTTCAAGGTAGGAATGGAACCAGTTAGTAGAGGAGTCAGAGAGACCTGTAGCCTTAAACTTGCTAAGGAGAAGAGGCGGGATACAGTGTCAAAGGCTTTGGCCAAGTGGAAAAAGATGGCGGAGGTGATAAGCCCCTGATCCATACCTGAGAGAATGTAATCAGTGAGCCAAAGAAGGGAAGAAGTGGTAGAGTGGAATTTACAGAACCCAGACTGGAAGGGGGTGAAGAAAGATGTGGAGTCAAGGAAGGGGGAGAGCTGAGCTAACACCAGGTGCTCTTGTAGTTTGGCCAAAATAGGGAGAAGGGAGATAGGGCAGAAGTTGCCAGGATGGGTGGGGTCTCCTCCTTTGTGAAGGGGAATGGCAGTGGCCTGTTTCCAGATGTTGGGGATAGAGGCAAGGGAGAAAGAGAGGTTAAGGGAGGTGACGGTCAGAGCAATGACAGAGGCCGAGAGATGAGGGAGTTTAGTTATCCAGATGGAAAGGATAAGATAGTGGTGTTATTCATCCAGATAGTAATGATGATATTATGGTGTTGGTTATCTACTGGTGTTGGTTATCCAGATAGTAAGGACGAGATAGCAGTGTTGGCTCTCTAGACAGTAAGGATGAGATAGCAGTGTTGGTTCTCTAGATAGTAAGGATGAGATAGTGGTGTTGGTCATCCAGATAGTAATGATAATATTGTGGTGTTGGTTGTCTACTGGTGTTGGTTATTTAGATAGTAAGGATGAGAAAGCAGTGTTGATTCTCTAGATAGTAAGGATGAGATAGTGGTATTGGTTATCTAGATAGTAAGGATGAAATAGCGGTTGTGGTTGTCCGGATAGTAAGGATAAGATAGATGGAAGGAAAAGCATGCCTCTTGCAGACGACACAAAGATCTGCAACAGGGTTGCTACACGGGGGGGGGTGCAAAGGATGAGAAGGGACTTGGCAAGGTTGGAGGAATGGTCAAAAGTATGGCAGCATAGATTCAATGCAAAGCCAGGTGTCGCGGTGTGCCTTGGGGTCTTCGGGCCATATGCTCACCCCATTCCATAAGGAAATATGCTGAAATGGGGTGCGGTATAGGAGAATAGGGTGAACTTTGGGGCCAAAGACTCCAAGACACACCTTAGATGCCTGTCACTGGCTGCAGGGTGGGGGTGGAATGGCATGAGCATTACAGCCGACGATCCCAAGTCACACCCCCGACACCTGTCAGTCTCTACAGGGTGGGGCGTTACAGTTGGAAATACTAACCCCCAGAGCATTTGTTGGTATTTTCACTCCAAATTTTCAACATGGGCTTTATGTGACCCCACCTCATGAACAGTGGCACTATCAATTTGTTACCCGAAAGGTTATTTTGCACAATGACTGCGCCATTTGGCGCTACAGATGCGAAAACACATTTCAGGCAGGATGTGAAAAATGTCAGCTGTACTGTTCATGAGGAGGTATGACAATATGGCATTGCTGGAAATCTGGAGTGAAAATATGACAAATTGACGACGTTACGAGTGTGCGTAGACACTGCGCAACACATGCCTGTAACGGAACTTTTTTTTGAATTTTTTAACCAGATTTTTAAAATGGGCATTTTTAGACCTCTCCTCATGAACTGTGGCACTGTGATTTTATTAATCTGTCCCAAAAGTTGATTTCCCACAGCAACCGCACCATTCTGCACCACAGGTGTAAAAACACATTTCTGGCAGGTCGTGAAAAAATGACAGCTGTACTGTTCATAAGGAGGTGTGAAAAAATGGCAATGTTGAAAATCTGGAGTGAAAATATAAAAAATTGGCGAAGTTACGAGGTGCCTAGAAACTGTGCACCGTACGCTTGTAACACAGTCATTGTTATGTTGATTGCGTGCATGTGCAAGAAACGTTACGGCAGGTTTCTCCACAAGCAGGTTGTGGAGGCGCGGCACTGTTGTGGCCAATGCCCCCACAGCCTGTAAAGGCTTGTCCCGCTTCCCCCAATGCCGTCGCAAGCTGCTGCTGACACTAGTTCAGCCAGTGTGCCACCAACTTGTAAAAAATCAGCCACTGCAATCAGGGGCCGCCTCGTCATTGCAGCATCAGCCATTCACTGCAATGAGGGAGCGACTCGTCATTGCAGGGCAGGACCCTGAAACAGTGGCTTGCTGCCATGTTCATAAACAATATTAACCCCACCAAGAAAGTTTAGTACCCTTGGCAGCATGTGCCCCTACACTTTATGCTGCCTATGGGGAGCCCACCCGGCCGGTATTATGTAAACCCCCCGCTTTGTTGTTTGTCGATGGGGTGCCCAATCCCCATCGGCATTATGTCACCCCCACTCTTGTTGTTCGTCGACAGGGTGCCCAATCCCCATCGGCACAATGTAACAGCACCCCCTTTTGTTGTGTGTGCCGACGGGGTGCCCAGTCCCCTGGCTGCATAATGTAACACCGCCCTTTCAGGTGCCGGCTAGGGTGCCTAACTCTGCTGGGCTACAGCTGCCCCCAAACAGAAGATTCCATTGGCATGCTGGGAGCCCACCCCAGCATGTCACATCTCTGTAAAATTAAACGATCCCGCAATGTCATTTTTTTTTTACCTGTAAAGAAGGAACGGTCCCTTGGCAGTCTCCTGCCCCTCCCCACAACCCGCACTCCACCCACGCACCCTGCTTCCCCACACACACCCTAACCCCATACTTACCTCCGAAGTCCGGCGCGACAATCTTCTGTGGACCAGGAACATGTCTGCACTCTTCAAAGCCGACCGCAAACACAGGAAATGCCGGTAAGCTGTATAATGGAATAAACCGGGTTTTTTCAACTTTGATGCATATTTCAGGTATTTTTTGGAATTTTGGCACCAAATTTTCAACATGGGATTTTTGGGACCCCTCCTCATGAATTCTTTCACTGTCATGGCGTTAATCTGCCCCAAAAGGTGATTTTCACAGTCACTGCGCAGAATCACCTTTCAGGACTGATTAATGAAACGACAGTGCCAGTGTTCATGGTGGACTCTCAAAAGCCTATGTTGCAAATTTGGTGGGGAAAATCCAAAAAATGACTGTTTTACAAGCGTGCATTGCGCAGTTGCTACGCACGCTCGTAACTTTGCGAATTTGCAATATTTTCTCCCCAGATTTTCAACATTGCCATTTTTTCAGACCTCCTTGTGAACAGTATAGCTGTCATTTTTCACACCCTGGTGAAATGTGTTTTCGCACTTCCAGTGCAGAATAGCACGGTCGGTGTGGGAAATCAGTATTCTGCACAGATTAAGAAACTGACAGTGGCACTGTTCATGAGCAGAGGTCCTAAAATGCCTATGTTGAAAATTTGTGATGATACACCATAAAATGACTGTTACGAGTGTGCGTTGCGCAGTTTGCACGCATGCCCGTAAGTTCATGAATTCATAATATTTTCACTCCAAATTTTTTATTTTTATTTTATATTTATGCCTCATTCTCACCCCCTCGGCTCTGGACTTCCTCGGAGCACATGGAGTCATCCCCCTACAGCACACTCCCTACCTGGCCATCCTCCGTCTCCCATGTAGCCTCGGTTGTACCCCCGGACAGGGACGGGGCAGGCCTCAGTGCCACAACACAGCAGTAATGTAGGTCGGGAGATGCCAGGTAGGCGGCTGCAAATCAGGGGCAAGCTGTGGTGTTCTGTCTCTGCCGGAGCCGAGAGGCATTTTCTCTGGGGAGTAGCTGGTGCCCTGACGTCAAGGCGTATCCGACGTCTGCCACTGCCCCCCTTCCACTCTGCTCTTCAGTGCCTGCTGTATCTCCAGCCTCTGCCAGAGATCAGCAGAGCACCGAACTGGGACCCCTGTCCCTCCCCGGGAGAGGAGAGCTGTCCTCCGGACGCTCAATCCTCTCCCTCCCCTGCCGATCCCCAGCAACCCAGGCTCATTCCCGAACCCGGGTCGCCAGCGTGACGTGAGGTGTGGCATCCAGCACCTCAACCTTCAGCACCACCAGGCCGGCTTCATTCCAGATTTTCAACATTGCCATTCTTCTGCACCTCCTTATGAACAGTACAGCTGTCATTTTTCACATCCTGGCTGAAATGTGTTTTCACAGTTCCGGCACAGAATTGCGTGGTCGCTGTGGGAAATCCGTGTTCAGGACACATTATAAAAATGACAGTGACACTGTTCATTAGCAGAGGTCCTAAAATGCCTATGTTGAAAATTTGGTGATGAAAGTCCATAAAATGAGTGTGTCACGAATGTGCATTGCGTAGTTCCACACACGTCGTACCTTCAAACTTTGCAATATTTTCACTCCAAATTTTCAGCATTGCCATTTTGCCACACCCTATGAACAGTGCAGCTGTCATTTTTCACATCCTGGCCGAAATGTGTTTTCACTCTTCCGGCGCACAATTGCACGGTTGCTGTGGGAAATTGGAGTTCAGGACATATTAAGAAAATCACACTGACACTGTTCATGAGCAGAGGTCCTAAAATGCCTATGTTAAAAATGTTGTGATGAAACTCCATAAAATGACGGTGTTACGAGCGTGTATTGTGCAGGTGCCACACACACTTGTAAGTTTGCAAATTAGTAATATTTTCACGCCAGATTTTCAACACTGGCATTTGTTCACACCTCCTTATGAACAGTACAGCTGTCATTTTTCACATCCTGGCTGAAATGTGTTTCCGCGCTTCCGGTGCAGAATATCGCAGTCGCTGTCGGAAATCAGTGTTTGGGACAAATTAGGATCGAGCGACTGGGGGGGAGTGACCAAGCTCAACTGAGCTCTGTTGGGACTGCTGTGGATGTCTTTGTGGGCAGGTAAAGGTGACAACGCAGGCAGGAGCCCAGTACAAAAGGGCAGCCTGCAGCGCCGGGAGACACAGAACGAGTGAGTGAGTGAGGGAGGGGGTGAGGGAGGAGCTCAACAGAGCTTGTTGGGACTGTTGTGGATTTGTTTGTGGGCAGGAAAAGGCAGCAATGCATGCAGGGCCTGAGTACAAAAGGGCAGCCTGCAGCAGTGGGACAAACAGAATGAGCAAGCGAGAGAGGGGGACTGAGTGAGCTCAACAGAGCTCTATCGTCACTGCTGCAGATTTCTTTGTGGGCAGATAAGGGTGGCTACGCTGGCAGGAGCCCAGTACAGAAGGGCAGCCTGCAGCACCGGCAGAAACAGAACGAGCAAGTGAGATGGGGAGTGAGTGAGGCCAACGGAGCTGTGTCGGGATTGCTGCAGATTTCTTTGTGGGAGACAAAAATGCTGACAGAGGCAGGAGCCCAGTACAAAAGGCCAGCCTGCAGCACCAACAGAAACAGAATGAGAGACTGAGAGAGGGGGAGTGAGAGAGCTCAACGGAGCTCTGTCAGGACTGCTGCAGATTTGTTTGTGGGCAGAAAAACGTGCCAACAGAGGCAGGAGACCACTACAAAATGGCAGCCTGCGGCACCAGCAGAAGCAGAATGAGTGAGTGAGACAGGCGGAGTGAGCAACCTCAAAAGAGCTCTGTCAGGACAGCTGCGGATTTCTTTGTGGGCAGAAAAAGGTGCCAACGCAGGCAGAAGCCCAGTACAAAAGGGCAGCCTGCAATGCCGGGAGAAACACATGAGCGAGTGAGAGAGGGGCAGTGAGCAAGCTCAACGGAGCTCTATCGTGACTGCTGTGGATTTCTTTGTGGGCAGAAAAGGCGGAAGACAGGCAGGAGCCCAGTACAAAAGGCCAACCTGCAGTGCCGGCAGAAACGGAATGAGCGAATGAGAGAGGGGGAGTGAGCTACCTCAGCAGACCTGTGTCAGGACTGCTGCAGATTTCTTTGTGGGCAGAAAAAGCCACCAACAGAGGCAGGAGCCCAGTACAAAAGGGCAGTGTGCAGCACCAGCAGAAACAGAATGAGTGAGTGACAGAGTGGGAGTGACCCACCTCAGCGGAGCTGTGTCAGGACAGCTGCAGCTTTCTTTGTGGGCAGCAAAACCTGCCAATGCAGGCAGAAGCCTAGTACAAAGGAGCAGCCTGCAACACCAGGAGAAGCAGAATGAGAGAGTGAGACAGGCGGAGAGAGCGACCTCAACGGAGCTGTGCCAGGACAGCTGCAGATTTCTTTGTGACCAGAAAAAGGTGCCAACACAGGTAGAAGTC
The DNA here is from genome assembly GCA_016271365.2 of Neoceratodus forsteri. Taxonomy (NCBI): domain Eukaryota; kingdom Metazoa; phylum Chordata; order Ceratodontiformes; family Ceratodontidae; genus Neoceratodus; species Neoceratodus forsteri. The sequence goes on along the minus strand of JADMNL010000031.1, from coordinate 110,233,319 downwards.
CAGTACAAAAGGGCAGCCATCAGTGCTGGGACAAACACAGTGAGTGAGTGAGAGAGGGGGAGTGAGTGAAATTCAGCAGACCTCTTTCGTGACTGCTGCTGATTGCTTTATGTGCAGAAAGAGGCGGCAATGCAGGCAGGAGCCCTGTACAAAAGGCCAGCCTGCAGCGCCAGCAGAAACGGAACAAGCAAAAGAGGGGGAGTGAGCTAGCTCAGTGGACCTGTGTCAGCACTGCTGCACATTTCTTTGTGGGCAGAAAAAGCCACCAACAGAGGCAGGAGCCCAGTACAAAAGGGCAGCCTGCAGCACCAGGAGAAACAGAATGAGTGAGTGAGTGAGTGAGTGAGTGAGTGAGACAGGCAGAGTGAGCTACCTCAACAGAGCTCTGTCAGGACAGCTGCAGATTTCTTTGTGGGCAGAAAAAGGTGCCAACGCAGGCAGAAGCCCAGTACAAAGGGCAGCCTGCAGGCGCTGGGAGAAACACAACGAGCGAGAGTGAGAGGGGGCAGTGAGCAAGCTCAACGAGCCCATCGTGACTGCTGTGGACTTTGTGGGCAGAAAAGGTGGCAACGCAGGCAGGAGCCCAGTACAAAAGGGCAGCCTGCAGCGCTGGGAGAAACACAACGAGTGAGAGTGAGAGGGGGCAGTGAGCAAGCTCAACGGAGCTCTATCGTGACTGCTGTGGATTTCTTTGTGGGCAGAAAAAGGTGGCAACGCAGGCAGGAGCCCAGTACAAAAGGGCAGCCTGCAGCGCCAGCAGAAACAGAATGAGTGACTGAGAGAGGGCCAGTGACCCACCTCAACACAGCTCTGTCAGGAAGGCTGCAAATTTCTTTGTGAGCAGAAAAAACATGCCAACGCAGCCAGGAGCCCCGTACAAAGGTGCAGCCTGCAGCACCGGGAGAAACAGAATGAGTGAGTTACACAGGGCCACTGAGCGAGCTCAACAGACCAACGCAATCAACATTCGGCATTGACAAATGCTAGTTTGGAATGTTTTCATCAAATTTGCAACATGGGCTTTTTGGGACCGCCCCTCAAGAACAGTGGCACTGCCATTTCATTAATCAGTCCTGAAAGGTGATTCTGCGACCGTGAAATCACCTTTTGGGATTGAGTAACGAAATGACTGTGACATGTTCATGAGGTGGGGTCCCAAGAACCCCATAATGGAAATTTGGGGCCAAAATTCTGAGATATCAACCTAAGTTGAAACCCACCCATTATAAAGCTTACCATCATTTCTTCAGTTTGCGGTTGGCCTTTGAAGAGTGCAGACGTGTCCCACGCTGTAGAAGATCACTGCTCCCGACCTCCAGAGGTAAGTATGGGGTAAGGGGGTGCAGAGAGGTGGGTGCGCAGAGAGAGGGTGCAGGTTGGGAGAGGGGACAGGGATACCACGAGGACCATTTTCTGTTTTAGGTTAAATAAAATAAAAGACTACAGGGGACTGTTTTTCGATATTACAGGGGAAACAAAAACATTTAGGCACACTGGGTGGGCTCATGTTGCCAAAATAGGGGCGCATGCCATTGCTGACATAGGATTGGGCAACCGTGTCGGCAAGGAACACAGACGGGTTGGTGGATGGCTCATCCAACACTGGGAGTGGGCATCCCGGTGTTGAAACACTATTTCGCACACTGGGGTGGGCTCCCAGTGTGCCACATTAATGGGGGTGGGAGATACATGCCCCCGATGCCAGCTTTGTAGGACTGTGTGGCAGCAGCTGCCATGTTTCGGCACACTGGGTTTGGCTCCCAGTGTGCCACATAATGGGAGGGACATGCTGACACAGGAATTGGGCACCCCCGATTTCAGCTTTGCGAGACTGTGTGGTGGGCGGCAAGAGCTGCCATGTTTTGGCACACTTGGGTGGGCTCCCAGTGTGCCACATATGGGGATTGAGCACCCTGATGGCTTTCCGGGGAGCGTGTGCCGGGTGGCAGAAATCGTCATTGTGGAAAGCCGCACCACGGCTATTTCCCACTTATTGGAAATGTTTCACCAGGAAAGGCACACTGAAACTCTGTTGAACCTGGCTATGCGTGACATTGTGCATGCGCATGGCCGGAGTCTTGTCATCTGCCGCTGCAATGAGAAAACTGCACCTCATTTGAGCAGCAGATTTCTTTCAACTCTGTGGCTCTCTTTGAAACTGCTGTCATCGTCAGCATGCCCACTGATTGACGGCTGAGGGACACACCCACTAAAGCATCTCCTGCATTGGCCACAACACTGACACACCTCTGAAAGTGTTACTACCCCAAGATGTTGCGCAAGCCAACATAAAAAGGTTCAGCGATCTGGTATTGCATTTTTTGACCTGCAGCCCTGGTTGGGCTGTGATGGCTTCCATAAATTGAATTGTCTTTAGGTTGGTGAACCAGTTAGCAAGGGTAAATGTTTTGGGCATGAGCCAGGGTTAAGTTAGAGCAGCCACCATCAGGATATGGAACATATATCTCCCTGCAGCAGTGGAGATGTCCCTTGGTGGCAACCCCAAAACCAAATGTTGAAACTCTAAAGGGCATTCCAGCTGCAACATGTTCTGTATAGCTTCTTGCACATCCTTCCTGAAATCTTAAATTTTGAGGCATTCCCAAACAATATGATAATGTGAGCCTAGTGCTCCACATCCCCTCCAGCATATGTCCAATGTGTGTGTTGCAGTAAGCTTGGAGATTACCGGTGTCCAAAAGTATCTGGTAGAGACTTTCCACAGAAACTCCTGCCATGATGATGAATTTGTGGTTTTATGTATTGCTTTCCATATTTTCGACCAGTCCCATTCCTCAGTTTCCCTCCACAATTCCTCCTGCCACTTGCATTCTATCTTTTGGACTGCTAACATTCCTATCCCTTCCTGAAGTGCCTTATATACCTGTGAAATATACTGGATTGTGTCCATGGCTTGACTCTTATAATGTGTCATTAGTAGTGGAGAGGTGATGGATCTTGAGCCAAAGCCATAAGACCCAGCTCTAAGTTTATATGGTGTCGGCATTGTAAATACCGACAAAAGTCTGTCCTAGGTAACTTGAACTCTACTTGTAAGAGGGTGAAACTTATATTATTTCCCCATCCAAGAACTGAGTAAGATGTTTCAAACCTAGCCTTGCCCAGCATGCAAAACAAGGGTCCCCCTTCATGGCTGGGATGTTTCTATGTTTTTATAGTGGTGTTACTTATCTGGATAGTAAGATGAGATAGTGGTGTTTGTTATTGGGATATAAAGAATGAGATGGCAGTGTTGTTATATGGATATAAAGGATGAGATAGCGGTTATCTGGATATAAAGGATAAGATAGCGGTGTTGGTTATCCGGATAGAAAAGATAAGATATGGTGTTGGTGATCCAAATAGTAAGGATGAAGTAGCGATATTGGTTATCCTGATAGTAAGGATGAGATAGCGGTGTTGGTAATCTGGATAGAATGGGTAAGATATGATGTTGGTGATCCGGATAGTAAGGATAAGATAGTGGTGTTGGTTATCTGAACAGAAAGGATAAGATAGTGGTGTTAATTATCCAGATAGTAAGGATGAGATAGCAATGTCGTTTATTCAGATATAAGGGTTGAGATTGCCAGCAGTGTTGGTTATCTGTATATAAAGGATGTGATAGCAGTGATGGTTATCTGGATAGCAAGGATGAGATAGTGGTGTTGGTTATTATCTGGACAATAAGTATGAGACAGTGAAGTTGGTTGTCCAGATGGTAAGGATGAGATAGTGGTTTTGGTTGTCCAGATAGTAAGGATGAGATAGCGGTGTTGGTTATCCGGATATAAAGGATGAGATAGCGGTATTGGTTATCTGGATAGTTAGGATGAGATAGTGGTATTGGTTATCTTGATAGTACGGATGACATGGTGGGGTTTATTATTGGGATAAGCTTGGCCATCCACACAGTAGGAAGAAAGGAAAACTAAGGAGGGAAAATTGGATCAAAGAAGGAAGGTACATGGTTGGAGGAAGAGAATGGAAAAAGACTGATACACAGAATAAATACTTTAGTATTCACTGTGGAGAAGGGGCCACTACTGGAGTGCAGAGTGAAGGCCAAAGGGGGGGTGGTTGTGGCAGGACAAGAGTTAGGACCTGCCTCTGAAGAAAAGGTGTTCTGAGGCCCCAAAACCCTGAAGGTGGACAAAGCGCCCATGTCCTGACCGGTTCACCCAGGTGCCAAATGAGGTGGGGCAGAGACTAGCAGCACACTTAGCAAATCTGTTTGTTTCCTGGAGATGGGGGAGGGGGGGCAGCAGACTGGAGGGTCGCTAATGTATTGCCACTTCCCAAGGGTATCTCGTGATATGGGCGAGTCAAACTGAGAGACTCAGTTTGAGCACCTGTGACTATAGTGACCATTACAGAATAGCGAGGAGCACTTATAGTGAGGATGAAGATAAAAAACCACGACAGGAAGTATAGAGCAATCAGGAATGGGTGCTGTAGTGACTGAGGATATGGGAGAATGTTTGGCCAGGCAGTTCCCAGCTGGCTGTTTGGTGTTGAGGTATGAGTGATACCTCTGGTGTGGGAGACCTGGATTTGGAGCTAGGTGGGTGGGGTAATTGTTTTTTAGTGAGTTGTTTTACTTAAGTGTCCCCCCATTGTGCGACTCGATATTTTTGCTGTAGTGTCCCCAGTCCTCCTGAATGTTGTCCTCCGTTACTGGTGATATGCCCCCCTGAATAGCCCCTCCTGAATGTTCCCCTGTACCCCAGTGTCAAGCCCCAGAGTTGATTATAATGGGGTTGTGGGGAGACATAGCCCCCCTCCCGCATAACAATAAATATTATGGTATGTCGCTCCCATAGAGATTATTTTGGTCCATCGATCTTAATGTATGCAATGAAGTGCACATCACTGTTATTGAAATTGGCGATGTGCACTCGCTCTTTTGCTGGTCGCTGTTTTGCAATTGCTGATATCTCATGGAACCAGGCACAGTGATGATTCAGGAGGTTACATGCTGTGGTTCAGTTTACCCTGTTTTACACAGTGCAGTCCCCAAAGAGGAAGAAGAGAGAGCTGTTTTTGGACTAAGAAGGTCACTGCCCTAGAGGGTCTGTGAACATGAACAGCACTGACAAGAGGAAGTTACTTCTCATAGGGAAATGCAAGAAGCCATATTGCTTTCGATCTGTAGCAGTAGTCCTTCTGCCTGTAATTTACAAGGCTAATCAAAATGCACAGATAACAGCAGCACTCCTAACAGAATGGCGGAAAGACTTTGATAAGGCAATGGGACACAAACACAGAAAAATTGGACTTTATTTTTGGATAATTGCAGTGCCCACCCTCAGCTTCAACTAAGAAACACAAAAATCATCTTTTTGTGGCCTAACATCATGTCACTGATACAGCCTGTGGACACTGACATCATAAAATATTTCAAGACACTACAGAGGACACAAATGCTGGGCCAGCTTTTGACATCCTTTGACAGTGGGGCAGCAATCTTGACCACTGATCTGGCCCAAAAATGTAAAGTCCTTGGCGCAGTCTATATGTTGCAGCAAACATGGAGTGACATGAAATAGATAAGAACTGACAACAGCTTTAGAAAAACAGAATTTCACAAAGAACTGTATTCCAGTGGGAGTGACCCTGAACCTGACAGTGAAACAATCTCCTGCCAGATCACATGAGGGCAGAGGCATTTGAGCAGTTTGTCAGCATGAAGAGCACTGTGCATGCTTCCTCGAGATGGGCCGGGGTGAAATTGCTCAGTCTATGCTCAGGGAATTAAATTGAAGAGGGAATTGATGAAGAAGAGTGAAAATGGCCGGCCCATCAGTGCAGTGGTGGAGGTACCGCTTGAGGTGCCAGTGACACGGGTTTGGGAACGAGCCCAGGAGGCCGGAAGGTCATCTGGGAGGGGGGGGGGATGGATTGAGTGGAAATTACATCTCCAGGGGAGGGAGGGGGGACATGTCTCCTGGTGTGGCGCCCCTGGATGACTATGGGGGTGGCTCGCCAGGGGACTGAGGTTGAGACTGGGAGGTGTGCAGATGCTGGGCGGGACTCCACCATTGCATCATTGCACGCCACACCTCCCAATTCCCTGGAAACAAAAAATCATGCATGGCCCCGACCAGTCTCCATGCCACCGCTGCCCGGGACCTGCCCAATGCATTGGGGGCATAGCCGGCCACCCCTTGCCCCTGCCCGGAGGGTAAACCATGGCTCTGTGGGGATGGGTCAACAGCGGAATGGCTGGAGAGTGGACTGGTGATATGAGGGGGGGTTTGAGCATACAGAAAATAATGGGGGGGGTGCTCAGGGGGAAAAGAGTACTAAATGCAAAATGGAAATTATGCACAGTAGTGATATTTTGTGATGCAACTGTATGATTTTGGAAATTGGAAGCTTCTGTAGCTCTCATCTTGGCTACTTCCATAACCGATGTACTTTGCACATTGTATACATGATATTTTTAGATATGTAAGTGAAAAGAGGAAGACCAGGGTGGGATTGTAAGGCTAAAAAGGGAAGGGGGGGGACTACGCAGAGGGGGGACCAGGAAAAGGCAGACATCCTGAACAAATACTTTTGTTCAGTGTTCATAGAGGAAGGAGAAGTGGAGGGGCCACAGAAAAGTACCAAAAGCTTCAGAGGTGAACACTAGTGCTTTTTTAGAAGACAGAGTCCAGAAGGGACTTGCTAATCTGAAGGTGGACAAAGCAGTGGGGCCAGATGGGGTGCATCCAAGGGTATTGAGGGAGCTCAGGGAAATACTGGCTGCACCTCTGACAGTTCTCTTTAACAGCTCGCTGGAAACAGGAGGGATTCCGGAGGACTGGAGGAGGGCAGATGTAGTCCCACTACACAAAAGTGGTAGCAGGGAGGAGGCTGGCAATTATAAGTGTAACCCCTAGGTGGCACTATCCCAAGGGCTACTACCCCTGCCTGCTTAACTACTAACGGGTTGAGGGGCCTAGGTCCAATGGCGGGTGCCTCCACCCAGAGGTCAGGGCTTGCAGTAGTTAAACTAACTTGGTCATAGACCTCTGGGACACTGTAACCCCCCTTTCTTCCCACTAGTGGCACACACAATGCATTAGGAATATCTTCACAATGTACACTTACCCCCAGGATTGGTTCAATCAGCTTGACTCTGGGGACCCCCTGTAAAGTAAGATGCAGTTATACAATAACCACTGTACAGTAATTCAACATAGACACACAGTTCAAGCAGTGTAACTTTGCTAAACAACCAAATATGATTTATTTAGGGGATAGTAACAAGGACGGGGAAATCAGGTTAATTGATTCAGTCACATTAGTTATCACAGTACTGTGCACATTTTTCAGAGTCCCAAATGTCCCAAATGTCACTCTCACTGGGTACCCAGGCAATAAGAGGCTAGCCTATTTGGTGCAGCTGGTTGGGGCCCTGAGGATGGAAAATGCATGCACAATACCCACTTTGTAATCCGGAGCTGGTAGGCTCAGTTCATGAAGAAAGAAAGGAAAAGTAATCAGATGGAACACTTGCAATTAGTTGATGGCAGGGAGCTACCCTGATTTGTACTCACAAATTCAGTGCTGAAACTGAATGGAAGGCAGATTGTCCTGGATTGCCAGGGGGATCAGACATAGAAACATAGAAACATAGACTTTGACGACAGATAAGGGCCGTTAGGCCCATCTAGTCTGCCCATTTCCCTACCTACAGGATAGGCCGCAGATCCTAGTTAACCAACAGCCTTTATCTTCCTGCCCCCACAAGAATTGCCTATGTCTGTCCCATGCATTCTTTGAATTCTCCCACAGTTTTAGACCCCACAACTTCCTCAGGAAGGCTGTTCCATGCATCCACTACCTCTCTGTGAAATAATACTTCTCACATTGCCCCTGAACCGCCTCCTTCTATCTTTTAAATTGTGGCCCCTTGTTCTTGCAAGTCTTTTTCTGAAAGATGCTACCCTCTTGACTTTGTTGATTCCCTTGAGGTACTTGAAAGTTTCTATCATGTCCCCTCTCCCTTCTTTCCTCAAGGTATATATATTAAGCTCCTTAGTCTCTCCTCATACGGGCTTCTCTGCAGACCCTGCACCATTTTAGTTGCCCTCCTCTGGACTGCCTCTATCCTGTCTATGTCCTTGCGGAGATGGGGTCTCCAGAACTGGACACAGTATTCCAGATGGGGTCTCACCAACTGTCTGTACAGAGGAATAACAACTTCCTGTTTCTGCTGCTGATGCCTCTCCTATACATCCCGTATACCCCGGCCCTCCCTACTGCCTTCTCACATTGCTTGCTAACCTTAAGGTCATCTGATATGATTACCCCCAGGTCCCTTTCCTGTTTTGTTGTTGTTACTACCTCCCACCCATTGTGTATTCTTCCCTGGATTCTTGTTTCCCAGGTGCATTATTTTGCACTTTTTGCATTGAATCCTAGCTGCATCGTCTGACCATTCCTCCAACCTTGCCAAGTCCTTTTCATCCTTTCCACGCCTCCTTGTATATCAACCCTGTTGCAGATCTTTGTGTCATCTTCAAAAAGGCATACTTTTCCTTCCAGTCCCTCTGAAATGTCACTGATGAAGACATTAAAAAGGACTGGACCCAATACTGAACCCTGCGGTACCCCACTAGTAACCGCCCTTTCTTCAGAGTGGACTCCATTTACAATTACTTTCTGTGTCCTGCTGTCCAGCCAATGTTTTACCCAGGCTACCACCCTGGGACCCACTCCCAGGCTGGTTAATTTGACTATCAATCTTTTGTGGGACTGTGTCAAATGCCTTGCAAAAGTCTAGGTAGGCCATCACAGCCCTCCTGGTCTACTACTTTGGTCACCCAGTCAAAGAAATCTATTAGATTTGTCTGACATGACCTTCCCACTGTGAACCCATGCTGCCTTGGATCCTGTGCCACTGACCTCTAGGTACTCAACTATTCTTTCCTTCAGAAGTGACTCCATCACTTTCCCTACCACAGAGGTCAGACTGACAGGTCTGTAGTTTCCTGCCTCTGTCTTGGTCCCACTTTTGTGAAGGGAATCACATCCGCCTTCCTCCAGTCCTCAGGTACCACACCATCCTCCCATGATTTATTAAAAAGAAGTAGCCAGTGGTTTCACTAGTTCCTTCCTTAATTCTTTTGGAATTCTGGGTGAATTCCATCAGGCCCCATGCTTTGTCCACCTTCAGTTTTAGGGTTCTTTGCAGAACCCTTTCTTCTGTGAAAGGAGGGATCGACCTATCAAGAGTGCTTCTGTTAATTGGATTAGCACTTCTCCTCTTTGAATACTGAGCAGAAATATTCGTCCAGATCCTGCTTTTCACTGTCCCCTCTGCCCACCCACCGTTCATTCTATTCAGCCTCACTATCCTCCCTTTGTCTTTCTACCGCTGATGTACCTATAAAAGGTTTTATCCCCCTTCTTAACTGAGTTGGCTATCTTTTCCTCAGTTTGGCCTTTGCTATTCTGACTTCCTCCCTGCTTCTTTCTGCCTTAACTGGTACAGCTCTCTGTCCTGCTCCTTCTGTGTTTCCTTATACTCCGAATGCTATCTTTTTCCTGACTTTCACAGCCACCTCTCTTGAGAACCATAGTAGCTTTTTCTTTCGTTTTGATTTGTTTATTTGCTTCACACAAAGGCTTGTTGCATCTGTGATGGCAGTTTTGATAATTCCCATTGTTGCTCCACACCTCCTTCTAGCCTGTTTGCTAGTGCTTTCTGAGGCACTTCCCATCTTGCAAAATCAGCCTCCCTAAAGTCCAGTACCCTCACTTTTGTATGGCTTGACTCTGTAGCTGAGTTTAACATGAACCACACTGTTTGATGGTCACTTGTCCCCAGATGGCAACCTACTCCTAGATCTGAGATCCTCTCACTGCCCCGTTTGAGAGTATGAGGTCTAAGATTGCTCCCTCACAGTGGGTTCCAAAACTAGCTGTCTAATGCCTGCCACCTGTAGGGCGTCAAGAATGGCCCTGCTCTTGGATGTGGCTGCAGCAATGTGCTCCAGTTAACATCTGGCATATTCAGGTCTCCCATCAACAGTATCTCCCTTTCTCTGCCATTCTAAGAATGCCTTCCATCATATCCTTGTCCATTCCTTCCCCTGACATGGGGGTCTGTAACCCTGTGCGGATTGTGGTGCCCTTCCAGTCTCCAAGGTGACCCACAGTGCCTCCTCTCCTCCCTGTTTACTCTTTTGTTCAGTTGATTTTATCCCTTCCTTTACATAGAGAGCTACTTCTCCCCTCTTCTCCCTGCCTGTCTCTCCTGTAGGTTATGTACCTGGTATGTTAACATCCCAGTCATGGTTCTCTGTGTACCATGTTTCTGTGACTGCTACGATATCCAGGCATCCCTCTTCCATTAAGGCCACCAGCTCAGGGAGCTTGTTGCCCAGACTACGGGCATTGGTACTCATTACCCTCCATTTCCTGAAGGCCTTACCCCCTTTTGCCCCATCATTGTCCTTCTTGCCTTTGTCACTTTCTCCATTTACCCCTGCCCTTTTCCCTATCGACACCTCCATGTTGGTGTTTGCCACACTTACTACCATGATTGTTTGGGGGGGGCTAGGATTTTCCTGCTCCTTTCCAGTGCCTCCCCCATTGGCTAGTTTAAAAGCTTGCCAATGAAGCATTTAAACCTATCACCTAGGATCCTGGTTCCCCTCCCGGACAGATGCAGCCCATCATGCCAGTATAGGCTTGCATCACTCCAGGTGGACCCCAGTCCTCAATGAAGCCAAGTCCCGAGCCCCACATGTTTTCAACCACTAGTTGAATCCCATGGTATGGAACACCCTAGCCTCCTATGCCATAGATGGGTAGCACCTCCGAGAAGGTTACTGCATGCAAGTACTTGACTAAGGGGCCTCCCTCCCCAATTCCACAAACTCTTCCTGCACTTCTAATCCTCTTAGCGCTGGTCATTTGTCCCTAGGTGGACAATGACATCCAGCTCCCTCCCTGTGCAGCTGCTCCGGCAATCCTGAGGATTCGCTCCCTGTCCCTCAAGCCATGGCGCCAGGCAGGCACCTACCTCCCTCTCCCTTCCTTGCCCAGTTCTACCTTCCTAACAATGGAGTCCCCCACCAGGAGTTGTTTCTCTTCCCTGCAGGGTCCCCTGCCACCCTCCTGTGGGTCTCCTTTGTGGAGGTTCCCAACATCCTCCGATCCTCACTGTAGGTGCCTCCATAGAGGAACCACACTTTGCCAGAATGGCATGGGAATTGTGGAGAGGTACAACTGGAGGGATGTGCCTCTGTTCCACCACCCTCACCCTCCCTGAGCCCACTGTGGTCCAACCGCCTCCTCTTTCTTGGCAACCTCTGAGGCAACAGCAGTGGCACTGGTGGTCCCTGGATGGAAGAGGAGGTCCCACAAATCCTGGCCAACTCAGCCTGGAGATGAGCAACCTCCTCCCTCAGCCCAGGAGGTGCCTTCAGATGGGACAACACCGCATCCTCCAGAATATCTCCGGAAGACTGCTGCTCCACAGCCACTGCACTGCACCACTCCAATCATGTCTTATTTCTGACCCCATTAACTGTTTGCAATCCTTACTCTTTCGTCTGTTTTTCTCTCTCTCCTTACTTTCTGCCTGTGTTCCTTTAAGCTCCTGATTGTCCTGTTCTGAGACAAGAATATCCTATATTTCTCAGTAGACCACTTACTTGTTCAGAGGCAGACCTCCAGCAGCTAGAGGGGCTGAGAGCTACTCTTGCCCTTCTAGGATGGTGGGTCCTTGGTGGTTCTGTGATCACTACTTCCTGCCCCTAAACAGGAAGTTCCTGTTGTCAGTCAAATCCTGTGCCTATAAAAATAGAACAGCTTTGGGTGGGGGTGGAGGAGGAAGGAGGGCAATATAGTCCCAGCAGAGAAGTTCAGTCACACAGCAGTCCTTTCTCTTGGTGTCTTCTGCCAAGCTATTAGCAGAATCTTTCTAAGGCAGTCTTTAAATGTAGCTTCCTTCTAGCTAAGCCACTCCCCTACTTACCAGATCTTTCTACAAGTAATTTAAACCTCACAGCAGTTAAGTCCTTTCAGTCACCTGAGATTTACACCTAGATGATTTTTCAGTTACCCATTCAGTTCAGTTAACCCAAACACACACTTTTTTTTTGTTTTTGTATGTTAGTTTTTTAACCTAAATTAAAGGTCCAAATACAAAAGTTCTTCTACTTTAGTCCCAGCAGAGAAGTTCAGTCACACAGCAGTCCTTTCTCTTGGTGTCTTCTGCCAAGCTACAAGGTTCTTGTGACTGGACTCCAAGGCAGTTCAGAGCAAATGGATGTAGTCTGGATTAAGCTAGGGTTTACTTCTAGCTTCAGGCACTCAATTCACTATACAGGGGATTTGAAATGCGATTCCCCACGAGCACTACGCACATTTATATGTAAAAGGAAAGTACTATACCAGGCAGGCTGGTTCTCTATCCAGATCACAATTACTGCACAATACCTGGGAGAACACACAGCAGATTCAGTTCCTGACAGACCGAGCGTGATTCAGCAATTTCTCCAGTCTTCTACAGGGTGAGCCTGGTTTCCTCACTTCTGGTGCTTCTTTCTCCTTACAACTCTTGTTCAGTCCACACTGGCACTCACAAACAGTTGTAGGCCGAACTTCAGGGCCCCACACGAGCTTCCCGAGCGAAAACTCAACAGCGCAGGAGCCCAGAGCTCCTTTCCTCTTCACAGTCACAACTCATCTGTTCTTTCCAGTAGACAGAGGCATTTCATTTGAGTTCCTCCCAATTCAGTTGGCTGGTTTGTCTGTCACTCACAGTAAACTCCCCCTGTTGGTGAAAAAAAGGTGCCGAAGTCCAAACTACAATTCCCAGAAGCATTGGCCATAAAGTACATAGGTGGCTGGCTCCACAATGAGAGTCCAAGTTCTGATTTGCCAACAACAGGCTCCATTTCAAAGGTCCCCCCACACTGATTGGTCCAGTTCAGCAGTTCAAAACTAGTATGGGGGACTAGGCAAACATAGTTCTGACTGCAAAGAAAAGCAGGTTAGACAAACTGTATTTTCGTTATTACTCTAAATGATGTCTGGCAAACAGTTATATCTTTGAAAAGTGCTCACTCTGCCCACTTAGTGACGGCAGAAATGGAGCGATTTGACAGCAGCTCGAGTGGGGCTCAGCAGTGAAACACACAGATCCCCATCCAAATTAATTATGTCTGCAGGCAGACAGCTCTTAAAGAGACAGTACCAGAGGTTCTAAAAGCACTCACAGTTAAACGGCTTAGACGCCGAACACCATCCAGGCTTGGAGCATTCAAGCAAGCTCCTGGAAGACTTTTGGGAACCCCCATTTGCAGGGGGGGTTACATAAGCCAGTCAGCCTGACATTGATGGTGGAAAAGTTAATGAAATCACTGCAGAAGGAAAGGATTGTGGAATATCTTGAATCCAATGGGTTACAAGACTGGAGGCAGCATGGTTTCACAAGAAGGAGGTCATGTCAAACAAATCTGATAGAGTCCTTTGACTGGGTGACCAAAGAACTAGATCAGGGTGGAGTGGTGGACGCGGGCCCACCTAGATTTCAAAGCAATCTGTCCACATAGGAGACTAGTAAGCAAGCTGGACAGCTTAGGAGTGGGTCCAAAAGTAGTAAACTGGATAAGAAATTGGTTAGGGTATAGGCAACAGAGGGTGGTGGTAAACAGTGTTCACTCCAAGGAAAGTAGGATGACAAGTGGAGTGCCTCAGGGATCAGTGCTGGGACCTGTCCTCTTTAATGTTTTTTTTGAAGTGACAATGCAGAGGAGCTGGAAGGGAAAGTCTGCCTCTTTCAGATGACACCAAAATATGTAATAGAGTGGACACTCCAGAGGGGGGGAGTGGAAAGGATGAGCAGAGACCTGCAAAAAACCTAGAGGAGTGGTCAAGGGTATGGCAGCTGAGTTTCAACGCAAAAAAGAGCAAAATAATGCACTTAGGGCACAGAAACCCAGAGGCAGAGTACAAAATGGGTGGAGTGGTACTGATGACAACCAAGCAGGAACGAGATCTGGGGGTAATCATATTAGATGACCTAAAGGTGGCCAGGCAGTGTGACAAGGCAGTAGGGAGGCCAAGTTGGATGCTGGGGTGCATATGAAGAGGTATCACTAGCAGAAAAAGGGAGGTGGTGTTGCCTCTGCATAGATTGCTGGTAAGACCCCACCTGCAGTATCGTGTCCAGTTCTAGAAACCATGGGCCTGATTCTCAAAAGAGGCTGGGGTTGGCACAAGGTGCAGCAGACAACAGCTTGCACTGATGCCCGGTGCACCAGGAGCCCTGCACCAGAGTCTGATACAGGATGGGTCCTGGCACCTACGTCCCCACACTTGCGGCAACCTCTCCTGTGCAACAAACACATGATGCATGGGAAGAATTTGCTGCAAGCTCCTGCAGCAATGGCAAGCATCCCCGATCACTGGGTCACATAAATTAAACCCTTCCCTGGTGGTCTAGCAGCTCCCCTTCTGATCCTCGATGTTGTCCCTTACATTAATTATTAATAAATCACCCTTACCTGGTGGTATAGTGGCCCCTGATCCCTGATGTCACCCCTTATATCAATTATTAATAAATCTTCCTTATCTGGTGGTTTAGTGGCCCCCTTCCCCGATTCTCAATGTCGCCTCTTATATTAATTCAATGGCCTACGCAACCAGTATAATGTTATGCTTGTGCAACTGTATTACTTAGGGTTTAGCCATTCGCACACTCTATTCCAGAGGAATTACCACCCTGTAGGAGTACGAAAGGCAAGGAACCCTCTAGAGGGTTCCACCCCTAGAGGTGCCACGGGACGATTCCCTTGGCCAAAGGTACCTTAGGAAGGATTCCCCGGAGAGAGGTGCTGCTGCTGGAGGAGGAGGAGGATGGGAGGATGGCGGGCAAAGAAAAAGTGCTTCTGAAGGAGGCTGAGGAGAACTGATATATATATATATATATATATATATATATATATATATATATATAGCTCAGGAAGTGGGAGTGGCTTGCTGCTTGCCCATCAAACCAAAGGTAGAGCTTTCCAATTTAATGGCCTATGCAGCCGGTATAATGTTATGCTTCTGCAACTGTGTTACTTAGGTTTTTGCTGTTCGCGCACTTTATTTCAGAGGAATTACCACCCTGTAGGGGTTCCAAAGGCAAGGAACCCTCTAGAGGGTTCCACCCCTAGAGGTGCCACAGGATGATTCCCTTGGCCAAAGGTACCTTAGGAAGGATCCCCAAAAAGAAAGTAATAGTATGAGCACATGGGCAATCAGTAGCTGTGAAACATAATAATAGAAAAGCATCAGGCAGCTTGATAACATAATGGGATGCACAGGTCAGCAATGGCATGGGTTAGAGGGTTTGCAAGAGAATAAGGGGACCTCCTAGTGAGAGAGGGAATGGCAGAAGAGAGGGAACAGCAAGTAAGGGACACCATCCACCTCCATCCAACAGCGGAACCTATCTACTGGAACTAGGACAACTAATTAGATATTATGACCTTCAGCATGGAAGAGAGAGAAAAAAAACCCTTTGAGGAGGAAATGTCTGGGGATCCAAGGCCTAGGTCGCCTTCCCTCCAGACATGGGATAATTCATTAGTGACGTCTCTGCTATTGCAGTTTGGAAGCCCCAAATAATAAGAAATGAAAAGTATTCTGATTTGGAGTGAAACTCTCACTCTATCCTTCTAACAGGAATACCGTGGAGGGTTGCGAGATGCTAGCTCTGCAACTGCCACTCCAAGGCAGGAGGAGGAGAGTAACAACCACTGAGGCACTCACCCAGCCTACCGATCTATAAAACAAACTAGTGGAGCCAGAGGCGGTCATCAGGAGAATGCAGTGAAGGTGCCTTGCTAGGGAACCACTAAAGCTAATGGACAACCGTTAGAGTGGAAACACTAGAGCTAAAGGAAATCG
Organism: Neoceratodus forsteri; assembly: GCA_016271365.2. Classification (NCBI taxonomy): domain Eukaryota; kingdom Metazoa; phylum Chordata; order Ceratodontiformes; family Ceratodontidae; genus Neoceratodus; species Neoceratodus forsteri. The sequence continues at coordinate 110,217,410 of JADMNL010000031.1, read as the reverse complement.
CTGTAACCCCCCCTTTACGGCTGAGTCATAAAATCTACAACTTGAGGTGCCATCGGTTGATGACTGAAGGTCCTCCCGGAGCAAGGACATTCCCAACTATGGGCCAAGTGAGAAGGACCCTGCCCCAAGTTTCACATGCTTAAGCTGCGGACTAGGTGCACAGCAAGACCATCGGCAACAGGGGAACATGTGCTAAATGGAATGTCTGCCATGTCCCAGGACAGATGAAGGATGAATGGGCATAAGTACCGAGAACTTGCAGGGCAAATGGCTGGGAGCATTGAACAAAGGTGGCATGAGCAAGAGTGGATCTGGACATATTTCAGTAAGGCAGGTAATTTAGGGGCAGGGTAACAATAGTTGGAAAGGCACGTAGGTCAGTAAGCAGTAGGAATAGTCAGACTGGCACGTAGGTCTGCAAAACATGTTAATGATGGGACATGAACGTAAGTGGGGGCAGCAGTTTAATAGTGGGGCAAGCCAGCCAGGCATTCAAAAGCCAAAATAAGGTGACAAATACCTTGAGGATTTTCGGCGGTGGAGGCAGGCGTTAGAACAGAAGCAAGTAGCCACATGGGGCCATGCCTCCCCAAACACTTCTCAGTCCCCACTGTAGGAAAAACAAGAGAGTGATGGAAGGGTCAGGAACCACATGCAGATATTTAAACTAGTTTATAGCGTCACAGTAGCTTAGCTGACCTCAGAGTAGAACAGCAGTGTACAAATAAACATTAAGCCATGATAAAGGTGGCATCTAATGGGGAATTAATGCATGGTTGGGATCATTGTGGTTGGAAGTCAAAGGCTGAGTGCCTACAATGGCCCAACCATGCATTAATTCCCCATTAGATGCCACCTTCGGAGTGATTTAATGCGCTTGTAACATGGTTTTTATGTTGGCGCGCTTGCGCAGCCAACATCATGGGACAGTGTAGCTTTGGAGGCACAGTCGCTGTTGGGCAAATGCAGGGCACACAACAGTAGGTGCGTCCTGCATTCCCCACTCAGCCAGCAGCAGGGGCCAACACTCTGCCTGGCTAATGAGGCAATGAGATCAATCAAAAGGTCCGCTGCAATGAGAGTGAAGCCCTCATGCAGCTTGATCGCAGCACGCCTCTCCCTAAGTGCAGGCAACATGGCGGCAGTGACTGCCGCTGTTGTGTACAAACTCCCCTTCCTTTATTGTGTGCTGAGGTCAGCATCATGTAACACCCCCCCTTTTTTTGATTGCCGAGGGGGTGCCTAATCCCCCTCGGCATCATGTGCCTCCCACCAACAGTTTCCTTGCCGCGGTGCCCAATCCCCATTAGCATGTATCCCTCCTTCCCTTGAATGAGCCGACAGGGGAGCCTACTCTGTCGGCATAATGTCGCCCCTTCCATTTCTATAGCCGAGGGAGTGCCCACTCCCCTCGGCTCTGCAGCTCCCCTTCCTGAGCCATGCCGCATGGGTGCTCAATCCTGTCTGCCAACGCACCCACCCACCCACACACACACAGGTGGCATGCTGGGAGCCCACCCAGCTTGACAAAGCACCTGTTAAACAGGAAAGCGGTCCCCCGATGTCTTTTTTTTTGTTTCACCCTGTAAAGAAGGAAACGGTCCCTTGGAGCTCTCCCAGGCCCCCCTTCCACAACCCACACCCACCCACTGCGCACCCTGCCTCCCCACACCCTCCCTCACCCCATACCTACCTCCGGAGTCCGGCGCGATGAACTTCAGTGGACCGGGAACACGTCTGCACTCTTCAAAGCCAACTGCGAACTGAGAAAATGCCGGTAAGCTGTATAATGGAATGAAAAGAGTTTTTTCAACTTTGCTGCATATCTCAGGCATTTTTTGGAATTTTGGCACCAAATTTTCAACATGGGGTTTTTGGGACCCCTTTTCATGAATAATGTCACTGTCATGGCATTAATCAGCCTTGAAAGGTGATTTCGCAGTTACTGCGTGGAATCACCTTTCAGGACCGATTAACGAAATGACAGTGCCAGTGTTCATGAGGTGGCCTCTGAAAAAGCCTATGTTGCAAATTTGGTGGAAAAAATCCAAAAAATTACTATTTCATGAGTGTGTGTTGCGCAGTTGCTATGCAGGCTCATAACTTTGCGAATTCACAATATTTTCATGCCAAATTTTCAACATTGTCATTTTTGTATATGTCCTTGTGAACAGTACAGCTGTCATTTTCCACATCCTGCCCGAAATGTGTTTCCACACTTCCGGCGCACAACAGCACGGTCGCTGTGGGAAATCAGTGTTCGGGCCAGATTATGAAAATGACAGTGACACAATTCATGAGCAGAGGTCCTAAAATGCCTATGTTGAAAATTTGGTGACGATACTCCATAAAATGACTGTGTTAGGAGCGTGCATTGGCAGATTGCACGCACGCTCGTAACGTCGTGCATTTGTAATATTTTCACCTGGATTTTCACCATTGTCATTTTTCCACACCTCTTGATGAACAGTGCAGCTGTCATTTCACATATCGAGCTCAAAATGTGTTTTCACACGTCTGGCGCAGAATAGCGCGGTCGCTGTGCAAAATCACTTTTTGGAACAGTTTGAGGAAATAAAAGTGACACTGTACATGAGCTGAGGTGCTTAAAATGCCTATGTTGAAAATCTGGTGTCGAACGCTCACAAAATGACTGTGTTCCAAGCGGGCGTTGTACATTTCCCACACACCCTTGTAACTTCGCAAATTTGCTATATTTTCATGCCACACACACACACACACACACACACACACACACACTGGCATTTTTTTACACCTCCTTATGAACTATACAGCTGTCATTTTTCACATCCTGTCTAAAATGTTTTCCCGCACTGCACTACCAATGCCAGCACGACAACATTTGGCATTGACAGATGCTTGTTTGGTAGGTTACTATATTAGGAATATATATATTAGTGTTTAATAAATGATATCCACACTTTTTTTGTTTGGAAAGACATGTTTACTGTACTTTTCAAAAGGTGAATAAATTGTTATTTAACTACAGATGTTGCCGAAAGAACATTTTACATACAGTGCCAGAAACGGTTATTTAAATGAAGTTGTGGTAAATTCTCTGAATCTGCATTGCTGTTATTTTCATAGCATGCTTAGAAGGACTGCTGTATGGTGCTTTCTTTGTTTCGGCACTCCAGTGTTTGCTAATTTGCATATATTCTGACCTTCTGTTGACGTGCTTCATGTGTCTGGTATGTGGAGTTGCAGTACAGGTTTGTTCAATGTGCTGTTTCTCTTTTCAAAGTGTGCATTCTTTCATGTGGCTATTGATTTTCCTGTGCTGGAGTTTGAGTGCCATAATAAGTGAAATGCAAGGTTCCGTGAACTGTGAATGATTGAAAATTAAAAGGATTACAAACTTCCCCGACGCATGTCTGGACGTATCGGTGAGTGGGTAGCAAAGACCAGATTTGTTTGTTGTCATGCTACATTTTAGAAAAGGTGCTTTTTTGTTCTGTGGCTTACTCAGGTACTTCACCTTCAGCATGGAATTATTGGTTAAATAATGCTGTGTTGAATGATTACCATGTGACTACTTTTGGCCAATGAGTTTTCTCTTTTCTGTCCTATTTATTTTAGCCATGTTACAACAGGGAATAGCATGAGTTATGAGTGGTAGTAGTCAATAAGCATGGAAGGAGGAAAGCACAATGCTGTGAAAACAGCTATGACCAAAGTGGAAGAAGATTAAGCTGGGAAAACATGATTGAGCTGCATAGCAAGGGTTCAGAGGGAGCTTGGATCAGGTAAAAACAATCAGGCTTGATAGCATGGGGAGTAATTAGGCCTGTAGCATGGAAAACAGCATTGGTTTGTGTAAAAACACAGGTACTGGTGACAATAGCAATGGGAGTAACTAAAAGCAAGTAGCAGGAGCTGCAAAAGAGCCCAATACTAGGAGCAAGCAAATGGTAAGAGCTGAGAAATCAAATCCCTCAAAAAGAAAACAAAACTAAGACACAAACATAGAAGAAACATAGAAGAAATAAAAGGAATCACACAGCTGGAGGCAAAAATACGAATCAAAAGCAGAAGAACAAAATGCAGAGCCCAGCAGAAAGAAGCAGAAAGGCGGGGGGGATCAGGGCAGTCCCCACCCTGCCACAGAGCAAATGGACAGAGCCATTGGCCAGCAAAGAAAAAGTGCTTCAGAAGGAGGCTGAGGGGAACTGCTGTATATAGCTCAGAAAGTGAGAGTGGCTGGCTGCTTGTCCATTGAACCAAAAGCAGAGCCTTCCAATTATTAATAAATTGCTTTTACTGGTGGTTCACCTTCTGTTCTCTCGATGTCACCCCTCATATTGGTTGATGACTGTCCTTTCCTGGTGGTCTAGTGGCTCTCAATCCTCAGTGTCACCTCACGCACCACACATTACCTTTTCCTGGTGGTTCAGTCACCCCCATCACTTAGCAGGGTAGTGCCCACCATCTCACCTCCAGTCCCGGAAACAGCTGGTCACTGGTACAGCCCTCCTTCACCTCCGTCACTTCGAATTTCACTGAGCAACGCACGTAAAGTGTACAACGCCACAGAACACTCATTCTATGAGTGCTGTACACCTTTACATTATGTGCCATGCGACAGTTTGGTCGGCAGCCAGCGCGGAGATCAGAGGAGTGGCTGTGCTGTCTGTTTCAGGACCACGTGGGAGTGGGGTGGTGGGCACTACCTGCTGGGGATGGGGTGCCACTAGACCACCAGGAAAGGGTGATATATTAATAATTAATGTAAGGGGTGACATTGGGGATCGGGAGGGCCACTAGACCATCAGGAAAGGGCAATTTATTATTGAGTAATATAAGGGGTGACATCAGGGAGGGGGGTGCCATTAAACCACTAGGTAAGGGCAATTTTTTAATAATTAATATAAGGGGCAACATTGGGGAACAGGGCTTGGGAGGGGGACCGTGGTTCTATTTCACATTTGGTAACCAGGAAAAGCACACTGAGCCAGACAGTCTCAGGGTGTGGCAAGGTGCTACACTTGCCCAGAGGGATTAAGTACCTTTAGACCAGCCCTGGCTGGCCTAAGGGTACCTAGAAATTCTCCCTCTGGGAGAGTTTTGTGAATCCCACTTTCAGGGATATGGCAGCCTATGTTTGCCACAAGCCTCCTAGCACCATGCCGCAGACCATTTTGTGATGCACAGCTAGCACAAGTCCCCTTTGGCACATGCCTTGTTAGCCACCCTGTGCCCTTGATTAATCACCAGATGGTCACTTTGATATATAAATATGTTGTTAAAGTTGCCCCCTTAGACTATAGTGGCACTCGTCCCTGGGTTCACGTCATAATGTGACTGATTGTGGGGTGGAGCAGGGGCAGTTATATTGACCTGGAAGTGAAAGTGACCCAATGGATGTAAATTTATGAGTGATCTGGCATCAAAACTATTGGAAATTTTCAGGGCAAATATACATAGGTAGCATTTCATGGAGGTAAGACACCAAAATATGTGGTGCATAGGGCTAGCCTGGTAGATCTCTTTAAATACATCGTAGGGGGGGCTGGCCTGCCAGCACAGCGGTAGTGCTACTGCTTGCGATACCATTGTCCCGTGTTTGGGAAAGCGCCTGGGGACACAGAGGGCCGGTTGGTTGGAGGAGACTCAAGCTTCCATGGACCACTTGCCTTCTCCAGGGAGGGAGGAGGGATGAAGCTCGGTGCTTGACTGGCCTCTGGCTGAGGCCGGAGGCACAGCAAGCATCAGAGCCACTCTGAGGGGTTGGGGCGTGACGTGTTGTCTGGGCACATGTCACACCCCCAAGAACAGAGGAAAATCAGCTCACTGAGCACCAGGAAGATGGAGCACCCATGTGCAGACTCCACGACCCTCTCCTGCCTGTCCTGTGAGGGTGACCCGATGAGGCTAGAAACTCGGGGTGTGCAGGCTCCACCTCGTCCCCACCTGTGGGGGGTAGAACCACGGCTCCATGAGTATTGCCCACAGGATCTAGGTAGGAGGAGGGAATAGGGCAGACACCACAGGTGACTCCTGATGGAGCGGGGCTCGGGGAGCAGGGGGGGAATATGAAGAGCAAGTAAAAAAGAAAAAACATCATGGTATAGAAGAGGAGGATTTTTCAGAAGAAAGGGTACTCAAGAACAAGGAGACATGCTATAAAGCTGGAGGGGGTAGATTCAGGAGAAACGTGAGGAAGTACTTCTTCACCTAAAGAGTGGTGGATTCCTGGAACAGCCTTCCTGTGGAGGTGGGTGGGAGCAAAACAGTGGTGGGGTTCAAGAATGCATGGGATAGGCTCAAGGGAATCGTACTGGAAAGGAAGGGGTGATGGAGAGAGAGCTGTAGATGGGGCATGGTCTGATGTAATAGCGTAGGTAGGGAGAAATGGGAAGACTGGATAGGCTAAGCGGTCAATATCTGCTGTCAAATTCTGTTTCTGTGCCACTGATGTCAAGGGAGCAGTGCCAAAAAGGTAGAAATTACCCCGACTACAGCAGGATGATGCTAGTCTCCTGCAGGCACCACACCATTGACCCTGATACCCCTCCTCCACTTGGATTCAGTCTCTGCACAGATGTTGGTTCGTCCTGTGGCCCCACCAATGAAGGCAACTCCTGGAAGACAGAGGCAAGGAGGGGAGACTGGGAGAAAGTGAGGAATGGGGTTCCAGACACCAGAGCAAAGGGACAGTTCAGTGAGAGAAAGGACATTAACAATTCCATAAAAAGAGTTCCTCACAGTAAGTTAGAAATGACTATAAAATGTCCCTTTATACTACTTGAATTTGGCTAAAACTGCTACTATTGGCTGATCCATAGGATCTTCCACAAAACACAAAACTTATACACAGTGGCCCAGATATCTGGGGGTTGAGCATGGCAACAGTGTTGTGCCATGTAACTCCACTGATGTGCCCCGCACGATATTCGTGCGGGAAAAGTGCGCAAGAACTCCGATGCGCCGGAGCGTTATCAGTAATGTATGGCAGGCGCAGGAGGCTGCCCATGCATACCCTGCACAGCCCGATATTCAGCCCGGGATGTGCAGAGCCATGCATGCTCAACCCTACCTGTGCCAGCACAAAGTTGATCCCCAAAAAGGAACAATCCTATGGTCACCGACAGGTGAGCTGCCGCATTGCAGGCAAAACGGCAGTTGCCACCTGTGGGTGGCCACCGAGCCTGGCTGCACCTGGCGGCGCTTTCATGCCCGATCGCGGCATTTGTAAAAGAAAATAAGAATTCCATCCAATATCCCTGTGGTCCAGTGACCATCTGCTCATCACGGCATATGTATCGTAATCAAACGCTCCAATATCAGTGATCCAGTGGACCTCTATCTGCCTGACCGCGGGCATCTGTGTAAAACAATAATCATTCCAATATGCCTTTGGTGGGTTTCAGGTACTCACCCGCCACCGAGCCCCACCGCCCGCCGCCTCCACCAGCTGGTGGGCAGCAGCACTCTCACTGCTGGCCGCCCGCCAACTGACACCCCATCGCTCACATATCTGGAATGTGTATAGATGAGCTGCACGCCCATTGGCTCACGCCAGAAGCAATGGGCGGCAGTCCTACTGATGGTGTCAGTCAGCGGGCGGGTGCTGCTGGCTGACCGGGGAGCAGAGTGGGGCTCAGTGGGTGGTGAGAGGTGGGAGGGGTACCCCAGACCACCAGTGATATTGGAACATTTGATTTTGATACATATGCCAGTGATAGGGCAGATAGCGGTCCACTGACCACCAGGATATTGGAATGTTTAATTTTATACATATGCCCACGATCGGGCAGACCACTGGACCACCAGGGATATTGGACATAATAGTCATTTTTTTAATACAAATGCTCGCGATCAAGCTGTAGGGTTACGCCGGTCCTCGACGGCTGCTGCCTGAAGGGTGCCAGGCGAAGTCGCCGGGATCGCGCATCTACATGCAAATGGAGCCATAATGAAATGCAAATGGCCCCATGTGCACCTTGCATACATTATGGCCCCATTTGCATGTCAGCTTTTGAATATCATGGTTGCTGTGCATGGTGCAATGGCACTTGCACTAGTGCATCCCCATGCTCCACTCTGGCCACTTGCGCTGGCGCAGTGCCACTGTGCCATGCACACTCGGGGTGGCCAGGGTGCGATATTCAACGCTGCTGAGCCATGGTGCAGCTCCGTTAAATATCTCCCAGTCCACACCCCTGCGCAGCCAAGTTGAGCTGTGCCCAAGCTTGCGCCACAGCCTGGCGCAGTTTGAATATCTGGGCCAATGGGTATAGCCATCTATTTGCAGATGGCACCAAGATCTGAAACAGGGTAGATACTCCAGAAGGGGTGCAGATTGTGATGCTTGGCCAGCTGGTTATGATTACTGTATGATATTGGTATTATAAATGCATGGTCTGTGTATGACCTTTCAGTGTGTGAGGAGGTTGGCCTGTAACTTCAAGGTGTCAGTGGCTGAAAACCACAGGATATTGTAAAACAGACCAGAAGGACCATTTAATTGACTTCCTTGCAAAATGGCATTTTATTCCCTTTTTATGACCTGCCCAGGCTTTTTGAAGTGGAAACCAATTGTGACTTTATGACATCAGAACCAGGACATCGTTAGGCATGATTCTTGTTGGCTTTTTATCACCTTGGTGCCAGTGTGGGATTGCTAAGTTCAAAAGAAAAATTGTAATTAGGGTGTTATATATAGAAATGTTTTTTCTTCGGATGTTACCATTATTTTTAAAATACCTCCTGGTAGGAAATCATGTTTGTAATTTTATATTCTAAAAGGAGGAGCTAGATGACTCATTGAGTAGGTGTGGAAATAGAGTTGAAAATTTATCAGTGTATCTGAAATGAGATATATCATCTTGGGCTGTTAAGAAACAAAGATCTCTAACTTAAAACGCACTTACAGAGGTAATACATCGAATAGAAAAGATCTAAGAGTATTGTGGTAGGAGTTTGTTCTGTAACTTTCCCATTTTCTTTTGAGATTGTAAGCTCCTGATATTTGTTCTGTATTTTATTTTACAATTTTTAGTAAATAACCATTTTCTTAAAATATTGCCTATGTCTTCCCAGTTTTGTTTTTTTTTTGCATGTGAAGTGCCTGTATTTTTAAGTCTGACATGGTTTAAAAGGCTTGATGGTGTTTCTGAGCTTGGAAAAGGTAAGAATATACCTAAGGTCTCTCATAGAGTTTTAAGGGTTCATTTTCGAAACCTGGCTTGGTGCCCCTTGGGAAAGTTTGTACTGCAGTCCCGTAGAGAGTATTATCTGAGCATGTTAATTCGGTATGCTAGCATAAGGTTCACAGTTTGAATCTCTCCTGAACTTGAGACTAAAGGTGATTCAGACCCAAAGTAGACAGGAGGGTTACCTTGTATGTTACCTGTTCACACTGTTGTGCTCTGAGGTTGGCACTGTGGGAGCAGAGGACCTGACCTCCGGAGTGCGTTTGTGACAGATTTGGTTGGCAGTGGTGGGATAAAAAGTAATTGGTAACACAAGCTTTAACAATTCATTGTGTCAGGTTAATACTGTACAGCTCACTTGCAAAATAAGGCAGTGATTTTTTTTTTAAAAAAAAGGAAACATAACTATATCATTTTGCTTACAGTCAAAGCTCCTACCTGTGTTTTTTTTTTTTCCTAAAGTGCAAGTTGGAGTAGCTGTAGTTAGGGAAGAAGATGGCTTCCAACTACAGTAAGTACACTGCAGACTACTTGAGACAGTTGTGCCAGGACAGAGGAGTCCAGTATGAGGGGAAAGCCAACAAGTAGAACCTCATAGATACCCTGATGGCAGCAGATGCCCAGAGCGTTGAGTCACAGTCTGTGACTGTAAAGGACCAAACCTTCGGCATGGAGGGGCCAGTGTTCATTGCAGTGTCTGGATCCAGTGAGGAGGACAGCAGGGCCAGTGCAAGCCAAGGGCCACAGCAGCAGGGGAAGGTCACCAGTATTCTGGAGCCAGAAGTGATCCAGCTGCAGCTTGAGTTGCGCAGGGTGGAGCTGGAGTTCCAGAGAGAAGAGAAGCAAGAGCAGTGAGCTGCAGAGGAGAAGAGGGAGTGAGAACAGTAAGAAGCTGACCGTGAAGAGTGTGAGCGCCAGTGAGCCGCAGAGGAGAAGAGGGAGCGAGAACAGCGAGAGGCTGACCGTGAAAAGCATGAGCGCCAGATGCAACATGAACTGGAGAAGCTATGACTCCAACCACCGGCACCAGAGCAGGTAAGTGGCTTGGGTTTAACTGGAACTACAGGACTGGGTAACAAATTAAATTCCAAATTGATTGCTGAATTTAAATAAGGGGAGGATATGGATACCTTTTTAAATTCCTTTGAAAAAGTTTGTATTCAGGCAAATATTCCTAGAGGGTCCTGGAGCTTCCAGCTATCCCCACTACTTACTGGGAAAGCTCGGGATGCATTGGGTCAAATGGACAATGAGGACAGTAATGATTACAGCAAACTTAAAGCTGTGCTTTTAAAAAAGTTTGATTTAACTGCAAAAGCATACAGAGCTAAATTCCATAAGCTCAGGAGAAGCCCTGATATGAGCTATGAGAAGCTAGCCACGAAACAACATCAATGTTTAAAATGTTGGTGGGAGGGAATTGAAGCAAACTCTGTAGATAAAATTGAAAATGCTATATTGTTAGAGCAGCTTTTTGGGCATGCCCAGCAGAGCTGAAATCCTGGCTGGAGGACCAAGATCCCAAAACAGTGTAAGAGGCTGCTGAACTCTTGGACCGTTATGCCAAGAGCCGACCTGCTCTGAGACCGAATGGGGTGGGCATAGTAGCACAGAAAGGGAAAAGTGCACCTTCAGGGCAGCTAAAACCCCTCACTGCCTTCACCGAAACCAGTTAGCCCCAGGTTTTAAAGAAAATATTTTCTGAGAAAAGAAATGAATACTGGGTTTGCAAAGAAACTGGGCATATTGCCAGGCAGTGTCCCAAAAGGACAAGCCATATGCAAAGTGGTGCTAGGAAAGAAGTGGGTTGGTTGTGTGTCCCTGAATGCATACCGGTAAACATGAGGGGAACACATGCACCCAGTCACTGTGAATGATGTACAGACACAAGGGTTAAGAGACACAGGGGCATCCCTGACATTGGTAAAAGGGGATCTGGTAGAGCCTGGTCAGCTTGTACCCAATAAATCTGGAACTGTAAAAGGGTTCACTGGGGAGAAGAAAACACTGCCACTCGCTAGTATTCTCCTAGACTGGGGTGAGACAGTGGGAACTGTGTAACAGGCCACTGTAGCAGAAACTTTAGCGGTTGATGTAAAGCTCGACAACAATCTTAAACGGGATGGTGTGTGCAGTTACCCGTAGCCAAGTGGCAAGGGAAATTGTTCCCTAGACCACATAGAAGCCATTGTGGAAACCACTGGGAGGCTGGTTCCCCAGCCTGTGTCTCCTGCTATGGAGACTAATGAAAGGGGGGTAGAAATTTCCCCGGTAGCAGTTAATCAAACAGCTACAGAGGGTTACTCCGAGGAAGGAGAGGTGTCCCATTGTCAGAGGGTTAGGGATGGCAGTGATCCTGACTGCCCTGACGCTAGAGCTAGGGACCCTAGTTTAGATACTGAAGAGGACCTGTCCCATGCCTTGGGAATGTGTCCAGGAGTTTTCAGCTGCTCAGAAAAGTGACCCTAGTCTAGAGAAGCTGAGGGCTTGGGCAGACTCTGATAGAGCACAGAGAGGTGAGGGTAAACATAAGGTTTATTGGGAAAATGGACTGATGTATACTGAAGCTGTAAAGACAGAGGGAGGGGTGATAGGCAGGCAGCTTGTCGTTCCCCAGGGGTACCGTGAGTGGTTGCTCAAGATTGCACACGATATTCCCTTGTCTGGTTATCTGGGGAATCGCGTGCACTATGCAGCGATTGGCCCAGAATTTCTATTGGCCCAACTTCACCCAGCAGGTGAAGGAGTATTGCAGGTCTTGTCATCAGTGCCAAGAAATAGGGAAGGCCAGTAAGAAAACCCAAGCTGCCTTAATTCCATTGCCCATAGTGTAGGAGCCATTCCAGAGGGCGGGAATGGATACTGTGGGGCCTTTAAATACCCCCAGCTCCTCCAGGAAGAGGTTCATCCTTACTGTGGTGGATTAAGCCACCTGGTACCCAGAGGCAGTCGTCCTATCCTCTCTGAGGACAGACAAAGTGGCAGATGCCTTACTTGGGATTTTCTCCCATGTTGGGTTTCCGCAGGAGGTTATCACTGATCGAGGGGGTTCCTTCATGTCGGACCTGATGAAATCTTTGTGGGAGAGGTGTGGGGTGGTGCAGAGATGCACAACACCTTATCACCTGCAAGCCAATGGGCTTGTGGAAAGATTTAACAGTACCCTGAAGTCAGTGCTCCAAGCGTTTGCTGAACAGCATGGGAGGGACTGAGAGAAATTCCTTTCTCACCTTTTGTTTACATACAGGGAGGTGCCCCAAGAGTCGATGGGGTTTTCCCCCTTTGAGCTCTTATATGGACGCTGGGTACATGGGCCCCTAGACTTGATCCAGGAGGACTGGGAAGGCAAGCACACCACCCAGGGAACTCCCATAGTAGATTATGTCCTTAGGTTTAGGGAAAGGCTGAAGGAGCTTATGGGAACAGCCCAGAGCAAGCTGGCAGCTGCCCAACAAAAACAAAATGTGTGGTATGACCACAGAGCCAGAGCTCGCTTGTACACGGTGGGTCAGGAAGTCATGGTCCTCATCCCGGTCCGGAAGGACAAGCTGCAGGCTGAGTGGGCAGGACTATACGTAGTAGTCAGAAAGGTAAATGACGTAAACTATATAATAGAGTTACCCGACAGAAGACATACAAAAAGAATGTACCATGTCAACATGATGAAGCCATATGCTAAAAGGGCTGACATGTTGTATGTAGTGTGCAGTCTTGGGGAGGGGACGGACGAAGGAGATCCCCTTCTGGACTTGCTGGAAGAAAGCAAGTGGGAGTCGTCTGTGGAGGAAGTTAAATTGTCACCCCAGCTGGCTCCGGACAAGATCCAGGAAGTAAGGGAGGTTTTAGCAGACTTTGCCCCACAGTTTAGCGCCAAGCCTGGACTAACCTCCTTACCAACGAACGATGTAGAGACAGGGACACAGACACTCATATGGCGGACAGCATATCGGGTGTCAGAGGCTGTCCAAAAGGACATTAGGAGGGAGGTGGAGGAAATGCTGGCTTTAGGGGTAATCCAGAGATCCCACAGCCCCTGGACCTCACTCATAGTCCTTGTTCCCAAGCCAGATGGTTTTACTCATTTCTGTGTGGACTATCGTGAATGGAATGCAGTCACGAAGTCAGATGCCCACCCGAGGCCAGGGCAGATGAATTCCTGGACCAGGTTGGGAGGGTGACCTACCTATGACTATTGACCTGACAAGGGTATTGGCAGGTAGAGTTAACTGCCAGAGCAAGGGAGAGGTCAGCCTTCATCATCCGATAGGCTTATTTGAATTTAAAGTAATGCCTTTCGGAATGAAGAACGTCCCCGGCCACTTTGCAAAGGTTGGTGAACCAGATGTTAAATGGTGCTGAGGAGTACGCCATGGCATACCTGGAGGACATTGCCATCTTTAGTACCAGCTGGGAGGAACACCTTTCCCACCTTAGGGAAGTGCTGGGCAGGATACAGAGGGCCAGGCTCACTGTCAAAGCTGAGAAAGTGCCAGGTGGCTATGGCTGAAGTGGCATACCTTGGACATGTTGTAGGCCGGGAACAGCTCTGTCCTAGCCAAATAAAAATAGAGGCCATCAAGGCATGGCCCAAACCCAAAACACAGAAGCAGGTCAGGAGTTTTCAAGGGACAGCAGGGTACTATAGGAAATTTGTACCCAATTACAGTGCCCTGGCTGCTCCCCTATCTAACCTGGTAAAGGGAAAGATGCCAAAGAAAATTACCTGGGAACCAGCCCATGAAAAAGCCTTTACCAGACTGAAGAAGGCACTGTAGTGCTCCTGTGTTGACAAGTCCTGACTATAGCAGACCCTTTATAGTCCAGACTGATGCCTCAGACATGGGTATTGGGGCAGTACTGAGACAGACATCCAACCAAGGGGAAGATCGCCCCATCATGTACCTAAGTAAAAAGTTACTTCCCAGGGAGCAGGCACAATCTACTGTGGAAAAAGAGTGTCTCGCCATCATGTGGGCCCTAAAGAAGTTAGAGCCATACTTATACGGGCAGCATTTTGAGGTACAAACTGACCACAACCCCCTGGTTTGGCTGACACAAATGGGAAAAACTAATGGTAGACTATTAAGATGGAGTCTTGCCTTGAAAGAGTATGACATGATGATCTTGCATAGGACTAGAGCAACCAATCAGAACGCAGATGGCTTATCGCGTCTATATGAGGAGTGAACTGACTTAGGGAGCTCATCCCATGCAGGGAATAGAGCCCCCAAATTCAGTCTAGGTAGGGAGAATTGTGATGCTTAGCCAGCTGGTTATGATTATTGTATGATATTGGTGTTATAAATACACAGTCTGTGTATGACCTTTCAGTGTATGAGGAGGTTGGCCTGTAACTTCAAGGTGTCAGTGGCTGAAAACCACAGGATATTGTAAAACAGACCAGAAGGACCATTTAATTGACTTCCTTGCAAAATGGCATTTTATTCCCTTTTTATGACCTGCCCAGGCTTTTTGAAGTGGAAACCAATTGTGACTTTATGACATCAGAACCAGGACATCACTAGGCATGATTCTTGTTGGCTTTTTATCACCTTGGTGCCAGTGTGGGATTGCTAAGTTCAAAAGAAAAAATGTGTAATTAGGGTGTTATATATAGGAAATGTTTTTTTCTTCGGATGTTACCATTATTTTTAAAATACCTCCTGGTAGGAAATCATGTTTGTAATTTTATATTCTAAAAGGAGGAGCTAGATGACTCATTGAGTGGGTGTGGAAATAGAGTTGAAAATTTATCAGTGTATCTGAAATGAGATATATCATCTTGGGCTGTTAAGAAACAAAGATCTCTAACTTAAAACGCACTTACAGAGGTAATACATCGGATAGAAAAGATCTAAGAGTATTGTGGTAGGAGTTTGTTCTGTAACTTTCCCATTTTCTTTTGAGATTGTAAGCTCTTGATATTTGTTCTGTATTTTATTTTACTTATTTTACAATTTTTAGTAAATAACCATTTTCTTAAAATACTGCCTGTGTCTTCCCAGTTTTCTTTTTGCATGTGAAGTGCCTGTATTTTTAAGTCTGACATGGTTTAAAAAGCTTGATGGTGTTACTGAGCTTGGAAAAGGTAAGAATATACCTAAGGTCTCTTATGGAGTTTTAAGGGTTTATTTTGGAAACCTGGCTTGGTGCCCCTGGCAAAAGATTGTACTGCAGTCCTGAAGAGAGTATTATCTGAGCCTGTTAATTCGGTATGCTAGCATAAGGTTCACAGTTTGAATCCCTCCAGAACTTGAGACTAAAGGTGATTCAGACCCAAAGTAGACAGGAGGGTTACCCTGTCTGTTACCTGTTCACATTATTGCACTCTGAGGTTGGCACTGTGGGAGCAGAGGACCTGACCTACGGAGTGCGTTTGTGACACAGATAATGAAGAGGGACCTGGAGAAGCTTGTGGATGGTCAGACGTGTGGCAACTGAGGTTCAATGCAAAAAAGTGCAAGATAATGCACCTGGATAGGGGAGACCTACAGGATGGGGGGAGGTGCTGACCATCACTAAAGAGGAGAGGGACCTAGGGGTTATCATATCTGATGACCTTAAGGTATCAAAGCAGTGTGCAAAGGCTGTAGGGAGGGCCAGTGGCATGCTTGGGTGCATAGGCAGAGGTATCACTAGTAGGAGGCAGGAAGTGGTGATGCCATTGTATAAAACACTAGTATGGCCTCACCTGAGTACTGCGTGCAGTACTGGAGACCACACATGTGTAAGGACATAAACATGGTGGAGGCTGTCCAGAGAAGGGCAGCAAAGATGGTGCATGGTTGGCACCACAAAGCGTCTGAGGGAGACTGAGACCTCAATATGTACTCACTGGAGGAGAGGAGAGGAGAGGAGAGAGAGAGGAGAGGAGAGGAGGAGAGGAGGAGAGAAAGGGCAACATAAAAGAAACTTTAAAGTGCCTCAAGGGCATAAACAAGATGCAGTTGGGAGATCTTTTCCAATGTAGAAAAGATACCAGAACAAGGGGCACGATATGAAATTGGAGGAGGGGTTTAAGAGGTAGCGTGAGGAAGTTCTTCTACATGAGAGAGGGTGGTGAATGCTTGAATAGTCTGCCACAAGAGGTGAGGGCAAGCACAGTGGATGGGTTTAAACATGCCTGGGACAAGCACAGGAAACCTTTGGCAGGAAGGTATAATGTATTGTTTGCAGAACCTAGCATAAGTATACTGCAACTTGGGAGGAATCTTATTTGAATGCTACATTAGCTTTGATTTGTAGGTAACCAGACTTCTGGGACTATCTCCCCACATTTCCTTTGTACTGCTGTTCTTAACATAGGCTATAATAAGGCATTACGGTATTGCACTTTCGCTGTCCTATATCATAACTTTGCTAGCAATGGACAAAGTGCCGTTGGGGTATACTGCCCCCTGTCCTAGCAGGAGACCAAACTGCACCACCCACTACTGGCATGCTTCTACAGGTGGTGACTCCTATGACCCACTGCTTCTGGTAGCATTTGGGCTGGTCCAATGGGGTAATTACTACAACCTTTTCTACGCAGGCATACACAAAAGGAGAAAGTGTCACTGCCTTTACCCGACTAACCTGCTATGGTACCTAGCTAAACTAAAGCTGAACTTGGGAGAGGATATTGAGCTCAACCCAGGTCATATCCCCCTAAATTTCTGCATCACACTCCTGACTGACCTGGGCTGGGCTCAAGCCAATGGGCTACAATTGGTCCACATGAACATCAATAGCCTGAGCCCAAAAATGCAATAGCTTGAGAGCTGGGTGGCTGTCTACAACCCAAATGTGATTGCTATCTCAGAAACCTGTCTCAAACCCCAGGCGCTACCCCATGAAGTAGATCTACTGGGTTACAATGCCTATAGGAAGGATAGACTCGGGGGAGAAAAGGGGGTGGTGTCCTTATATATGTTAACACAAAGCTGAGTGCCCCTTTGTTTGACATCCCTCAACTGGACCCCTCTGGGAATGGGTCACTATTTGTCAAACTGCTGCTAGGTGACACAAAACCGTTATATGTGGGCTGTGTCTACATGCCCCCATGGGATGCTGCCTCCGCCCTTGAGTCCCTCACCCAGGTCTTGGCTCAATACTCACCTGGGGAAATGGTGATCCTTTGTGCCTTTAACCAAAACTGGGTGTTACAGACAAGTAACAAGCTGCAAGTCCTGCTCCTTGACGCAAATGTCACACAAGTAATAACAGAGTTCACTAGGATCAATGCTAAGTCTGGGAACCATACATTGCTAGACTGGCCCTAGTTTCCAACCCTGAGAGGATACTGGCAGCTTGAATCTTCTCCGATGCGCTCAGCAATCATTCGACTGTATTCTGCATATGGTCAAATAGGACTCAAAATCCTCCACCACGAATATTTCACCACCAGGGACTATACCAATTTCCTGCCTGGACCGTTCATTCCAGAACTAAGAGCTTCAACTGGCACCCTATAGAGGAGATCCCTATCCTGGGGGAAGCCCTCCACTACTTCATAAATGTGTTTGTGTCCACGGCCAACCAGCATGCCCTGCTCAGAAAAATTAGAGTGAAGGGAAAATGTCATAAGTGGATCAACAATAAACTAAAGAAACTAATGATCCTAAGGGACAAGGCTGGGGGCACTACAAATTGACACACCTGCTGGGACAAATACAGGGATCTAAGAAATAAACGCAAAAGAGAGGCCAAGGTGGCAAAAATCTCATTACCTGCGGAGTCCCCAAAATAAACACCTTGGTGACCCTAAGAAGTTTTGGTGTCATATAAACTCCATACTAAAAGGCAACAAAAATTAATCTGAACTGACAGTCTTAATCAATGGCCTAGTTGCCGATAATCCCACAACAGTGGCGGAATCCTTTAACAGCTATTTCACAAATCTGGACAAATACAAATACAACCTGCCAATACCAGCGAAGGGCCTAGTCGAAGAAGTTACCTCGCGACCCCTTTTCCACCTGCGACTGGTCAGGAAATCTGAAGTGCTAGCCCTACTGAAACAACTGAAACCTGATTCTTCCCCTGGATACGATCAACTCAAGCCAAGACTACTTAAACTTGCTGCACCGGCTAGTGCGCTCCCAGTAACTTCGCTTATCAACAGGTCCCTTATGGAGGGGGTTGTCCCTTCCAAATGGAAGGTTGCTGTGGTGGTCACTATACACAAAAGTGGAGCAAGGGCCAACATCGAGAACTAAAGGCCCGTATCAATCCTCTGTCCCTTAGCTAAGATTCAGGAGAGATTGATCTTCAACCAGCTGCAGGACTACCTTGAACTATATCATCTCATTTCTGACCAGCAACATGGTTTCAGAAAGTGTCATGGGAAAGAACCCAGTACTTATAAAATGTACGAGCAATGCAGTGGGTGCAATGCAATGGACAAAGGGATATCGACAGGAGCCATATTCATAGATCTAACCAGGGCCTTCGACTTGGTCAACCACGGATTACTCCTTGGCAAGGTGGAGATGCTAGGTCTGAAGAAACACTCTGTGTCCTGGTTTTCCAGTTATGTAGTCGGCAGATCTCAAAAAGTTAAATAGAAAGGGGCACTCTTCAGCTGCCTCAGGGTCATGGATGTAGTCCCCCAGGGTTCCATCCTTGGGCACCTACTAGTCTTACTGTTTGTTAATGATATCAGCAACAATTGCGGTGATGGGAAAGTGCTCTCCTATGCAGATGACACTGTAATCTACTGCAGTGACACAGAGCCCTGCTCAAGTAAGGTAAAACTTGCTCATAGCCTGAATGCACTTGAAACCTGGTTTGCTGCCAACATGTTGGTCCTGAATGACAAAAAAACAAAGCGATCTTATTCGATCCAAGGTGGTTGGGAGCAGACATAAAAAATCTACTGCTGCTTTTGATGACTACGGGGACTCAGATCGATGTAGTGAACAAAGTACAGTACCTCGGTGCACACCTTGACCAAGACTTGACGTTTAAGCCACATGTCGATCACATCACCAAGATTGTGCATTAGAAACTGGGCCTTCTATACAGGCTGGGAAACTCACTGACTGCTGACTTGAAGAGAAAAATTGCTAGTAGTACCCTCCTCCCTTCCCTGGTCTGTGGAGCTCCTATATTGCAATTACTCAGGGAGGCTGAAGCACTCAAACTGAATGTCCTATACAACAAAATTAGTCAATTTATATCAAGCTCACCACCCAGGAGGCATCACTGCAAGGTACTCTCTGATCTGAACTGGCTTACTCTGGAATACAGACTCGCTCAACCTCTCCTTTGCCTCACTTTCAAACTCACCAAGATCTATTCCCCTCCTCACCTGCTGGGTTTATTGGCCCCAAAACCCAGGAGGTGTGCCCTCCGCTCATCAGACATCAGCCTGCTGGAGATCCCTAGGGTAAGGACTAACCTAGGAAAAAGGTCTTTTGCCTACTCTGCCCCCTACCACTGGAACTCCCTTCCAGAAAATTTAACAAAAGTCACTTCTCTAGAAGGGTTTAAGGCTGGTCTAAAGGTCCATTCCTTGGAACTCTGTCTTTGCAGCTGCTACCACTAAACGCTGAGCCCTGTTGGGGACTGCTGTGATAGATTAAAGGCATAAATATGACTGGTCTGTTAGCATATGAATCTCACCTATCCTGCTGCTGCTAATGTGTATCTGACGTATGTAATCTAATTTCCCTGTGCATAACCGCTGTTTCTCTGTATGATGTCCTTGATGTATTCTTTTCTGAACTATGTAGTTCCGTAATGTCATGAACTTCCTGTTGACACTGTATGTAATTAATTCCAGGTCGCCCCTGAAAAAGGGACCGGTGGTCTCAGTGGGCTCACCCGGTTATCAAAATGTCATAAATAGATAAATAAATAAATGAAAAGCCTTTGACCACTTAGGGTGAGTGGATGCATACCTGTATAGGGCCTATGGGCAGACTGGATGGGCCTAGCGGTCCTTATCTACTATGTTTCTATGACTCAAGCAGGTAGCATGTGCTACCTCGCTACATAGTGGGATCCACTAGTGCATGTAGACATGAAGGCTAAACCGTGGCCTGTAAAGGTTTAGTGCTGTTGTGTGTTTAGAAGAGGACTACAGCCTACAGTATGGCTAACTTCTCATTGTTGTGCATTCCATGGCTGTGCCCATGGCACATGAATTTTGCTAACTTCCTAAGTGTTTTGTGAAAGATCCTATGCAAAACAGAAACAGAGAAACGTTGAAGTTGTCAGCAGATAAGCCCACTTGGCCCACTTAGTCTGCCCTGGAGACCCTACTTGGACTCCAGCCTACACCCCCCTCTTGCCTCTAAGATTCTCTTATGCCTATCCCATGCATTCTTAATTCCTGTAACCATTCTAGCCCCCACTACTTCCTCTGGGAGGCTGTTCCAAGCATCCACTACCCTCTCCGTGAAGAAGTACTTCCTTACATTTCCTCTGAGCCCCCCTCCCCAGCTTCATATTGTGACCCCTTGTCCTTGAGCATCTTTTCTTTTGGAAAATACTCCCTTCCTGTATCTTGTTTATTCCTGTGAGGTACTTGAATGTCTCTATCATATCCCCCCGTTCTTTCCTGTCTGCTAGGGAGTACTTATTTAAACCATTAAGCTTTTCTTCACAGGGCTTCTGATGCAGGTCCTGCACCATTTTGGTTGCCCTCCTCTGCACCGCCTCAACCCCATGTATGTCCTTTCAGACATGACGCCTCCCAAACTATACACAGTACTCGAAGTGGGGTCTCACCAGTGATCTATACAGGGGTATTATTACATCCCTCTTTCTGCTGGTGATCCCCTCCCTATGCATCTGAGCAGCCTGACACCGCGGCCTTTCCCACTGCCTTGTCACACTGTTTAGCTGCCTTCAGGTCATCACAGAAACACACAATCTGTCAGCAGATAAGGACCTGATGGCCCACCTAGTCTGCCCTATTTTCCCTACCTATAGTGTCACCGTAGACCCTACTCAGTCTCCAGTCCCTTCCCCACTGCTAAGATCCCTCTGTGCCTATCCCATGTGTTCTTGAACCCTGTCACCGCTTCTACCCCCACCACCTCCGCTGGTAAGTGGTTCCATGTGTCCACCACTCACTCTGTGAAGAAGTACTTCTTCACATTTCCTCAGAGCCTCCCCCCCTTCTAACTTCATAGAAATCAGAATCAGAAATGATAACCCTGAGGTCTTTTTCCTGTTCTGTGACTGCTAATACTCCCCCCCCCCCGAGTTGGTATGTTGGCCCCAGGTTTTGTGCCCTAAGTGCATGATTTTGCACTTTTCTGCATTGAGTCTTACCTGCCAAACTCTTTACATTCTAACTTCTTTAGATCCTCTCATTCTTTCAACCCCCTCAGTGTGTCTATTCTGTTGCAGATTTTTGTGTCATCTGCAAACAGGCACATCTTCCCCTCCAGTCCTTCTGCAATGTCACTAATAAAGACATTGAAGAGGACTGGGCCTAATACACTGACCCTTGTGGCACCCTGCTAGTCACCTTGCCCTCCCCAGAGTGTACCCTATTTACCACCACTCTTTGGTTCCTATCACTAAGCCAACTGTCCACCCATTTTATTATTTTAGGATCTACTCCCAGGCTGCTCAGTTTGTTTACCAGCCTTCTATGTGGAACGTGTCAAAGGCCTTGCTGAAATCCAGATAGACCACATCAACCGCCCCTCCCGGGTCCACTTCCTTTGTTACCCAGTCAAAGAACTCGATCAGGTTTGTCTGGCAGAACCTCCACCCAAGGAATCCATGTTGTCTCGGATCTTGTAGAGTGCTGGTAACAAGGTATTCCGCAATCTCTTCCTTCAGTAGTGATTCCATTACTTTGCCCACTATTGAAGTCAGGCTGACCGTCCTGTAATTTCCTGCCTCCTCCCTTTTTTCACTTTTGTGGAGTAGGACTACATCTGCCCTCCTCCAGTCCCCCGGTACCTCCCCTGTTTCTAGTGACCGGTTGAACAGAGCTGTCAGAGGTGCAGCCAACTCCTCCCTGAGCCCCCACAGCAACTTGGGGTACACCACATCTGGACCCATTGCCTTGTCTACATGTAACTTTGACAACTCCCTTAGGACTCTTTCCACTGTGAAAAGGCTAGTGTCCACCTCCCAACCCTTTATGCCCTTGTCTTATAACAAAGGCCCATTTCCTATGCCCTTCTCCATGAATACTGAACAGAAGTATTTGTTAAATATGTCGACTTTTTGGTGGTCCTCTCCTACAGAACCCCCCCCTTCCCCTTTCAGCCTTACTATTCCTCCCTTGGGCTTCCTCTTTTCACCAATGTATCTAAAAAATATTTTATCCCTTTTTTATTGATTTGGCTATATTTTCCTCTGTTTTTATGTTTGCTTGCACACATGCACAAGAAAGGAGAGAAGTTGTTTGTGGAGGTGCAGCACTGTGACGGCCAATGCTGGCACTGCATTGTTGGGCTTGGCAGTGCTCAGCCAATGCAGGGACAGTGTCCTGATGACACTGGCTCTGCAGAGTGCCACCAAGTTATAACGATTTCGCCACTGCAATCAGTGGCCACCTCATCATTGCAGCATCAGCCATTCCGCTGCAATGAGAGAGCGACCCATCACTTCAGGGTGGTACCTTGCCTGGTGTAACATTACCAGGAACGTGGCTGCTGTATGCCACCACCTCAGAGGCACATAGAAAGCTGAGGAGGGTACCCAGTCCCCCTGTCTGCATGCCCTCGACCCAGTTCATTTGCCGATGGGGGATCCCACTCCCCTTTGGCATAATGCCCCCCATTTCAGTTGTGTGCTGAGGGGGTGCCCAATCCCCCTTGGCATCATGCGACCCCCCCACACATTTCTGTGCCAACAGGGGGGCCCAATCCCCATTGGATTAAGTCTCCCCCTTCCTAGTCCCAGTTGCTGATGAGGGAGCCCACTCCCCGTCAGCATAATGGCCCCCCAATGTTTGCATACCTGTGCCAAGGGGGTGCCCAATTCCCCTCGGCATCAAGCACACACCCCCACCCATTTCTGTGCTGGCAGGAGGCCCAGTCTACGTCGGCTTTGGTCCCCCTCCCCACAATGCAGGTATACTGGGAGCCCACCCCAGTGAACCAAACACACCTGCAAAAAAAGAAAACCGATCCACATTGTCCGTTTCTTTTTTTTTTACCTGTAAATCAAGAAAACGGTCCCTCACAGTGTTCCGGTGCCCTCCCCAAACCCACGCCCACCCTATGTGTACTCTGCCTCCCTACACCCCCTCTTCACCCCATACTTAAATCCGGAGCCTGGTGTGATGATCTTTGGTGGACTAGGAACACGTCTGCACTCTTTAAAGCCAACGGCGAACTGAAGAAATGCTGGTAAGTTGTATAATGGCATAAATAGTTTTTTTTCAACTTTGGTGCATATCTCGGGCATTTTTGGGAATTTTGGCACCAAATTTTCAACATGGGGTTATTGGGACCCCTCCTCAGGAATTCAGTCACTGCCATGGTGTTATTCAGTCCCAAAAGGTGATTTTTTCGGTCAGTGAGCAGAATCACCTTTCGGGACCGATTAACAAAATGACAGTGCCACTGTTCATGAGGTGGGCTCTCAAAAAGTCTATGTTGCAAATTTGTAAAAAATTCAAAAAATGACTGTTTTACAAGCATGTGTTGCGCATTTTCCATGTACGCTCATAACTTCGCGAATGTTTAATATTTTCACTCCAGATTTTCAACATTGGCATTTTCCCACACCTCCTTATGAACAGTACAGCTATAATTTTACACATCCTCGCTGAAATGTGTTTTCGCACTTCTGGCATAGAATAGTGCAGTCGCTGTAGGAAATCAGTGTCCGGGACAGATGAAGAAAATGACAGTGGCACTGTTCATGAGCAGAGGTCCTAAAATGCCTATGTTGAAAATTTGGTGTCAAACTTCAAAAAAATGACTGTGTTACAAGTAAGCATTAATCACTGACAGAGGAGGGCTCTGCCGGTGGATTAATGCCCGCTAGGGGTTGGTGCCGAGGGCGAAGTCTTGAGGGGTCCAACTCCAGCGGCATTAACCACTGGCAGAGCCCACGCCAGGTGACACGTGTTTGTAACATTGGCTCGTTGCAGCGGCGACGAGCCTATGTTACCGGTGTGTGGCGGTTGCTGTTGGAGACCCTACGGACAAAAGGAGATGGAGACAGTCGGCTGAGTGGGAACGCTTTATTCAACTTACAGTGACAGGAGTTCAGAAAACCAGTTGTCGGGGTCAGTCCAAGGTCCGTCAACGATCGCGGTGCAGGGACAGTCCCGGTAGCATTGGTGCAACGAAATTACTGCCAGGCGGTAGGAGGCTGTGCAGCGCAATGATTCCTTGTGCATGCAGCAGTCGGGTGCCTGTTATGCAGATCTCTGGCTGGTGGGCAGGTCTCCAGGGCCGTGTGGGCGTGTGGCGCTCTGCAAAGTACGTCATCCGGGGGAGTACCTTACTGTGGCCGGCTGTCCTACGGGAGGCACAAGAACGTCACTAGGCTGTTCACCGTGATGTTCTCGAAGTGGAACGACTGGGCTACAGCCGGCTGTGGGTGAGCCATGGTACCTTCCCGGGGTGGATGTTGGCGCTCTGTCCTTCGCTTGTGTGAGGTCGCCTCACCCCATCTTCCGGGTGTGTGCTTGGGGGTGCAGCTGGGAGGTCTCTGGGAGGTGCAGGTTGCTGCGGGGTGCTGGGCGGCTGCTGGTCGGGGGGTGGGCGGAGCAAGTCGCTGCTGATCTGCGGTTCTCCAGTGTTGTCATGCACTGTGGCAGAGGATGTGGGGAGAGCCTGGACTGTGCATGGGTTGCTGGGCTGTAGGGGGGGGACGGCTAGCTGACAGCGGTGTCTGGGCATTGGAGAGCACGGACGACCACCTCTTCCGGTCAGTTGCTGAGGGAGACCAGTAGCTGCGGAGGCTGGTCTCGCAGCGATGGCCGGTGACAGACATTATTTCTCCGCTCGAAAGACCGGGCTGGGACAACATGGTGACTGCTGTGCTCCAGATGCTGTGATTCGTGTACCGGATGGAGAGGTGGGTGTCGTCCGATATTTGGGGCATGAGAGCACCCAGGTAGTTCTTCCCCATCAGTTGTCTGCTATACCAGCAGTCTCGGTCTCTGGGCCCCAGCTGGTCCACTCTGCGAGGGTGCAGGTACAAGGCGGGGGCATTGGGTGAGCAGTGCTGTATGTACTCTTGGTACATAGCAAGAACAGTCTCTGCTGCCTGGGGTGCTGTACAGTACTCCCCTCAGAGTCTGGTGGGTTGCGTCGCCAAGCTGTGCATGGTTCTTGGTCTTCTCATTAAAGTCCAGGGCAAGGAACTCGTTACCCTCGTCATCCACCTGCACTGTGAAAAGTTCTGGTGCAGCTCTCTCTTCCCTTCTCGCCCCCTGAGCAAGCCCCAGCTGTATTTCAAACCATAGCCTGCAGACCAGGTCATATGGGGTTTTGGGGCTCAGCTTCTCGCAGGTGCAGATCTTCGCCAGATCGCTGGGGGTGATGCTGGGGTGGTAGGTGGCTGTGTCTTGTCCCACATGCCTGTAGCCCTTTAGGACTGCTACAAACACGTTGTTTGCAGACACAAACTCCCCATCTGTGATGATGTTGAGTACCCCTTTTAATCTGGGGGCCAGTTAGGTAGCGCTGCAGTCCGTCACAGAGTCCAACAAAGGAGCTGAGGCTGTATTGCTCCCTCTGCTCCGTCCTGACTGAGGCATATAACTGGTGCAGCACAGCTGCCAGCTCAGGTGGGGTTGCTGTTTTGAGGTCCACCTGCTTTCCTGTGGCTCTGAGCCAGCCAGTGAAGACATTTGAGGCCCACGCAGTGTTTTTGTGGGTGTTTGCCTCCACCCTTCTAGTCTCTAGGCTGTCCAGCTGGTCGTCAGTGACCAGGGCATGGCGTGTTTCCTGTGTGCTGCCCTCCCCCACAGAGCTGCTGCTTGGTGTGCTGGGATTAGTGCAGGTACTGCTGGCTGCGGTGCTTCCCAGGCTTTGTCTGCCATTGGAGGTCTCCAGCTCTCTGTTTGTCTGTGCTGCCACTCTGCCATCCCTGGTGAAGATGTCCTGGTCAAAAAGGATGTGCTGTGCACCCCTGGCTCCCAGAATCTGCGGCCTCTCGTCTCGTGGAGTCACGGCGCATGGTCCGCGCTGCCCACTAGTCTCCTCCACAGCTGTAGCTCGGCATGCAGCCTCCTCTGGGGAGGTGACTTCACCCACTGGAAATACTGCTGCAGGCTCAACATTCCACGGTGGTGTGGACTTGGAGAACAGTTCGTCGAGCCCGGGGCATGGCTCCCATGTGCTGCTAGCTTCCGCCTTGTGTGACTGGCTCAGCGGTGGGACAGTTGCTGTGCAGCTGCTGCTGCGATCACTACTACTGGGGCCGAACTGCTCATTGACCCATCGTGCTATGCCTCTCACCCCGCAGAGACTAAAGGTGGCTAGGCAGCGGTCCATCTTTCAGCGCAACGTACCTTCTGTATTGCTGCGATCGCTGTGGTGGCCACTTGCACTGAGTGCCTACTGTAAGTGTCGCGGAGTTCTGATGGCCCGCTGTGTGCTCACCAGTCACCACCTCACTGTGCCTCACAAGCGCTTCGGCTGGCGTGAAGAGGTGGTGACCTAGTGGGCTGCTACCCTCTGCTGCCGCGGTGGCCACAGGTAGTACTAGCCTAGCTGGCATTACCTGTGGCTTAATCACCTCTCGGGTCTTGTCACCGGACACCTTTCAACCAGTTGCGTCCGTGTATTTGCGAACTGTGTCCAGTGCCATGTTACAAGCGTGCATTGTGCAGTTTCCACGCACCCTTGTAATGTCGCAAACTTGTAATATTTTCATGACAGATTTTCAACACTGGCATTTTTTCACACCTCCTTATGAACAGTACAGCTGTCATTTTTCACATCCTGGCTGAAATGTGTTTGTGCACTTCCGGGGCAGAATAGCACAGTCAAAATCAGTGTTTGGGACAGATTAAGAACGAGCGAGTGAGGGGGAGTGAGCGAGCTCAACAGAGCTCTTTCGGGACTGCTGCAGATTTCTTTGTGGGCAGAAGAAGGCACCAATGCAGGCAAGAACCTAGTACAAAAAGACAGCCTGCAGTACTGGGAAAAACAACGAGCGAGTTAGAGAGAGGGAGTGAGTGAGCTCAATTGAGCTCTGTTGGGACTGCTGCAGATTTCTTTGTGGGCAGAAAAAGGCACCAATTCAGGCATGAGCCCAGTACAAAAGGGCAGCCTGCAGCGCCAGGAGAAACAGAATAAGCGAGTGAGAGAGGGGGAGTGAACGAGCTCAATGGAGCTCTGTCGGGACTGCTGAGGATTTCTTTTTGGGCAGAAAAAGGCACCAATGCAGGCAGGAGCCCATAAAAAAAGTCTTTAGACAGGATCATCTCTCCAAGCATGGGGGCGGTTGTGCTATCTACCTCCGAAACAACCTTCAAGGTCTTGTCCTAAATCTGCCCAAAACTGATGACCATATGCAAGTCCTTGCCATAAAAGTGCTTCTAGGTGCACACAATAAAACCCTTACTGTGTTTTCAATCTATATTCCTCCCAGACAGATGGCCTCCTGCTTTGATTCTCTAATGAAGTGTTTTGGCTCTCTGAGTCTTAATTCAGAAATTATCATGTAAGGAGATTTCAGTATCAATTGGTTCTCTCCTGACACAAGCCCTTTCAAAGATGCAGTTTCAGCAGTTCACCTCACCCAGCTAGTTGAGTCCCCCACTAGAATCAACTATAAAACTAGGACAGGTACCTTACCGGACTGGGTGCTCTCTAACTACACTGATCATACTGTATATCGGACACAACCATACTCCCAGATGCCTTCAGTAACCGCTCCCCAGTCTTGTTTCATTGGTCGAACAAATTCTCTAAACCACCTGCTAGAACAATTACAACCAGGGTACTCATTCGTGGCATTTACTAAAGCTGACTCAAGTAATCAGCACTGGTCAATGATTTGCTGGTCAACTAACAATGTTAACATTGCCCTCGACCAATTAATTCTTCAGTTCAGCACTATATGTGTTAGGCACGCCCCCCATAAAAAGCATAAAATCAAAGGCCACTGTAATCTCTGGTTTTCTCCGGACCTCCTTGAACTTCTGAATGCCAGGTTCCATCTATGGCACAGGTCTAGGTCCCTGTGTAACCAGGCCGACATCCAGAGATACAAAGCGGCTAGAAACAACTGCATGAGGGCTATTAGTGTAGCTAAAAATCAATATTATAAGGAAGTGCTCTCTTGGACCTGGAATGATGGCAAAAAATTTTGGACTAACCTTAAAGAGGTCACTGGGAGGGACCTCAGATCTGCCCCTACCATGCTTAACATTGATGGTGTATCCTCACTCAACCCCAAACTTATTGCTAACACTTTTAATAATGCCTTCATTGACTTGAGTGGTGTTCTGCCACCTGGCTATTTCTCTCACCCCCTCACAAGTGACTACTCTGGGAAAGAGACTCAGCACCCTTCTCATCCCCCTTTCTACTTCAGAACCCTCTCAGCCCATGAAGCCAGGAATTACCTACTTAAGGTATTAGGGAAATTAAGATTTAGTGGTGACACCCTGGATCTTAAATTTGTAGACCTTACGCTGGATGAAATTCTGTCACCTCGAACACATATTATTAACATGTCACTTAGTTACTCTCAATTCCCTCAGAAATGGAATCTGCCACTGTAACACCAGTTCATAAGTCTGGGGATTGCACCATTACTGGGAACTACAGGAAGGAAGGAGGGATGACTGGAGGAGAGAAGGCTACTGAGGAAAGGGGGGAAGGATGGAGGAGTATCACTATCAGGGGTTGAAGGGAATGGGGCTCTAAATCGACCAACAACAACAGGGCTATGAGGCGGTTGGAAATCAGCAGGGAGGTCAACATGTGAAGCCCAGTAGGAAGTAGTCAGGCTAGGAGAAGGGTTCAAGGGGATGGGAGGAATAAGGCAGAGAAAAGGGTGAGGCAGAAGTAGGGGTACAGATACAGAAGTCACAGAGGGTGCAGCTGGGGAGTAAGGAGCAGGAAGAACGAATACTGGGATGGTGGAAGGGGCATTAGAAGGAAAGGGGTACTCATCCTGGGGGGATTCTATACTGAAAGGGGTGAGATGGGGCAGGAGGGAAGGCACAGCCATATTTGGGTTAAAGCTATCCCTGGGGTGACTGCAGGAGGGGCCGGGCGGCACTGTTTGTGTGCAGCGAAGGGAGGAAGTAGTGAGGGAGATTCGAGGAGTTGGGCAGGCAGTGTGAGGGGGTGGTAGTCGATGGCATTCTCTGAGGTATTCCTGGCACCATGTGCAAGCACGGGAGGAAGGGAAGGATCAAAGAGTTCAACGAGTGGCTGAGGGATTGGTGCCACACCAAAAATTATGGGTTAGTGACTAACTGGGGTAGGGTCTGGGGAATAGTGACTTGTACGTAGGGACAGGATACACTTGATCAGGGAGGTGAGGGAAGTATTAAAGGCGGGATTAGAGGGGTATATCTCTACTAAGGTGGATTTAAACTGGGGGGGGGGGCCAAAAGACTGAGGTTGGTAGCAAGGTCTGGACAGGAGAGCCTAATGAGCTCACCCCACTAGATATAAGTAAAGGCAGAGGCATAGTAACCCCAGGAGGAGGCGGGCAGAGTGGTCTAAGTGTAATACAAAAGGCACCACCACACGGTAAGAATAAGAAGGAGAAAGGGTGCGGACTACATGGAGGAGGGACACAGGCCAAGGAGAAGAGTGAGGAGAAGGAGGGGTTCAGGTGAAAAGTGGTCTCTCTCAATGCAAGAAGCCTGGGGAACAAAACTGCAGAGCTTCAGGCGCTTATTTCAGAGGGGAAGGTGGACACTGCTGCAGTGACAGAAACTTGGGCCCCAGAGTACCATGACTGGGACTTGGCAATCCCGGGATACAGGATATACAGAAGGGACTGGGGGGGTTGGAAGGGGGGTGCACTCTATGTGAGGGAAGGGATCAAATGTATAAGGGACAAGGGAGAAGAGAAGAGGAGAGGAGAGGAGAGGACAGAGGCACATTGGGAGCAGCTCCTGGACTCCAAGGGCAGAAAGCTGAGGCTAGGAGTGATGTGCAGACCACCAGTCCAATCCGGGGAACTGGATGGGGAGTTCGCAGAGCAGATAAGAAGGGTGTGTAGAAGGGGCTGTGTGGTGATAGTGGGGGATTTTAACCTACCAGGGGTTGACTGGAGCACCCCGGCCACTAGTAGTCCCAGGGAGCAGGTGCTCCTTGATGCATTCCAGGATGGCCGTCTGACACAATTAGTAAGTGGGCCTACAAGGCTTGGTAGCACTCTGGACCTAGCACTGGCAAATGGGGAGGCAGTGAGGGAGATAAGGGTGGAGGACCCACTAGCAGGTAGCGACCACCAAACAGTGTGGCTTGTTCTCATGCTGGTCAGGGAGACAGGAGGCACGGGCACTAAGGTGGTGGACTTTAGTAGGGTGAACTTTGGGATGATGGGAGTAATACTGCAAGGGAGACTCCAGGATAGAAGGCCGGGGATGAATGCAGAACAAAAGTGGGGAGTCATAAAGACTGGGCTAACAGAGGCCACAGTAGCCTGCACTAGGGCCAGGAGTAGGATGAGCATAGGCAAGAAACCATGCTGGCTGAACAAGGAAGTGCTGCAAGGGGTGAGGGCGAAGAGGGCTGCATATCGGCAGTACAGGAGAACAGGGAAGGGAGAGGATAAGGAGACTTACGGGATTTGGGCAAGGGAGGTGTCCAGGAGGGTGAAAAAAAGCTAAGGCCTTCAGGGAATTAAGGTTAGCACAGGGCATAAAGGGAAGGGGAAAAGGACTTTTTTTGGTATGTCAGGGAAAAGAGGAAATGCAAGGAAAATATTAGGGTGGGGATTGGGTGGAAAAGGGGGAGGAGCAAACGGAAATTCTAAATGAGTACTTCTGCTCTGTTTTCACTAAGGAAAAGGATGGTCCACTACCAGCATGGGCTGGGGGCTGGGGAAAGGCGGGAAGAAGGTGATGGACAAAGTGATCACAGGGAGTAGGGTGCTAGAGGGGCTGAGTGCAGTAAGGGTAGACAAGGCACCAGGTCCAGATGGCATCCACCCCAGGGTGCTGAGGGAGATGGCGGAGCTGTTGGCTGAGCCGCTGGCAGATCTGTTCAACACCTCCCTGGAAACAGGGTGTGGGCCCCAGGACTGGAGTGTGGCCCATTTGGTGCCCATACACAAAAGTGGGCCTAGGGAGGAGCCAGGAAATTATCAGCCAGTCAGTCTCATGTCCATAGTGGGTAAGCTTATGGAGGCGATACTAAAGGAGAAGCCGGTGGCATTCCTAGAGAGTATCGGCCTCCAAGATGGCTGGCAACATGGGTTCGTCTCAGAGAGGCCTTGTCAAACCAACCTAATAGAGTATTATGACTGGGTGACAAGGGTGTTGGACAGGGGCCATGCGGTACATGTCCTGTGCTTGGACTTCAGTAAGGCCTTTGATACAGTGTCTCATGGGAGACGGAGGATAAGCTGACAGCAGTGAGGGTGGGGAAAAAGCTGACTTTATGGCTAGAGAACTGGTTAGAGGGGAAGGTGCAGAGGGTGGTGGTGGGGGGAGCTCTCAGCATCCAGAGCAGTGACAAGCAGGGTGCAGCAGGGGTCAGTGCTGGGCCCAGTGCTATTTGGGCTCTTTATCTCCAATATAGCACATAGAGTGGGGAGCAGGGTTAGTCTGTTCGCAGAGGATGCCAAATTGGAGGCGGTGGTGGACAAAGAGGACCGATGGGAAAAACTGTAGGGGGGCCTAACCAAACTAGAGACATGGTCAGTGGAGTGGCAGCTAGGATTCAGTGCAAAGAAGTGTAAGGTGATGCACTTCAGGGCTAAGAACCAGAAGAGGGACTATTGGTTGGGGATCACAGAGGAGGAGAAGGACCTAGGGGTGTTGGTAACTGGGAGCATGAACAACTTGGCACAGTGCATGAGAGCAGCAGCGAAGGCAAACAGGATGCTGGGGTGCATTGCAAGTGGGTTCTCATCCAGATACAGGGATGTGATCCTACCGCTCTACAGATCATTGGTCAGACTGCACCTGGAGTACTGTCTGCAATACTGGAGGCCATACCTGAGGAAAGAGAGAGAAAATTACTGGAGGGCAACAAAAATGTTAAAGGGGATAGAAGGAAAGGCATATTAAGTTAGGCTGAAGGAGCTGAACATGTACACACCAGAGGAGAGGAGGGATGGGGGGATATGATTGAATTGTTTAAATACCTGACGGGGTAAATAAACCTGGCACTGAAGGGGTGTTTAAACTGAGGAGTGGAAGAGTGACAAGGGGGCATGGACTAAGGTTGGAAGGGGGACATTTCAAGAGGGGAAATAAGGAGACACTACTTCTCTGAGAAGGTGGTGTCTAGTTGGAATGCACTGCCAGAGGGGGTGGTAAGAAGAGTTAGGAGGCAGGGGGTGGGAGAAGCAAGGGAGGAAATAATGGGGAGGAGGCTAGGGCAGTTGCAATCTAGGGTGTTAGCTGCAGCCTGCACACCTGGGCAGACTTAGAAAGACTGGTTTGATCTGCTCGCAGATTTGTATATTCATATGTATGTACGTATGTAAAATCACAGTGACTCTGTTCATGAGCAGAGGTCCTAAAATGTATGTAAAATCACAGTGACTCTGTTCATGAGCAGAGGTCCTAAAATGCCTGTGTTGAAAATTTGGTGACAAACGTCCATAAAATGACTGTGTCACAAGCATGCATTGTGCAGTTTCCACCCACCCTAGTAACTTCGCAAATTTGTAGTATTTTCAGTCCAGATTTTCAACATTGGCATTTTTTCAGACCTCCTTATGAACAGTACAGCTGTCATTTTTCACATCCTGCCCAAAATATGCGTTTACACATCTGGCACAGAATAAAGCGGTTGCTATAGTAAATCAATGTTCGGGACAGATTAAGAAAATCATACTGATAGTGTTCATGAGCAGAGGTCACAAAATGCCTATGTTGAACATTTGGTGAAATAATTCCACTAAATGACCGTTACACGCATGCATTGCGCAGTTTCCACGTACACTCAGAAGTTCGAGCATTTTTAATATTTTCACTAAAGATTTTCAACATTGCCATCTCTTCACACGTCCTTATGAATGGTACAGCTGTCATTCTTCACATCTTGTCCCATCTGTGTTTTCATACATTTGGCGCACAATGGTACAGTTGCTGTGGGAACTCAAAGTTCGGGACACATTCACAAAATCACAGTGCTACTGTTCATGAGAAGAGGTCCTAAATGCTTTCATGAGATGGGGGTTACAAAAAGGCCATGTTGAAAATTTGTAGTGCAAATACCAAAAAACACCAGGGGCATTAGGGTTTCTAACCATAACGTCCCACCCTGTACAGGCTGACAGGCATCAAGGGTGTGCCTTTGGATTGCCAACTGTAATGCTCATGCCATTCCACCCCCACACCCCGACCCTGCAGCCAGTGACAGGCATTGAGGTGTGTCTTGGACTCTTTGGCCCCAGAGTTCACCCCATTCTTCTATATTGCACCCATTTCAATGTATGTCCTTAAGGAGAGGAGTGACTGTAAAGTCAAAAACCCCAAGGCACACCTCAACACTTGTCTGTGTCTGCAGGACAGGGTGAGGTGAAATGGCATGAACGTTATGGGTGACAACCCAAATGCATACCCCAGTGCCTGTCCATCTCTGCATGGTGGAGATGGGGTAGGTGTGAAGTTCACTACTTCATAGCCATTCCTTCTCTGCATCTGTCTAGCTCCTGCATTTCCAATGCTAATACCAGCAAGCAAACATTCGGCATTGAAAAATGCTTGTTACTTTTGTGCTCCAAACTGCCTTCCCTGACTTCCTTTGTTTCTCCTGGTAACTCTCCCTATCCTCCTTCTGTGTTCTTTTGTTGTTTCTGAAGGCTAGGTTCTTTTTGCTCTTACGTTTTCCACTACCTCTTTAGAGAACTATAACGGTCTCTTTTTTTCTCTTGCCCTTGCTGACCTGCCTGACACTGAGTTTAGTAGCTTTTTCAATTCCCACTCTTATTGTAGTCCACTGTTCTTCTACTCCCTCTAGTTTTCCTATCCCTGCCAGGGCAACCGTGAGGCATGCTATCATTTTCTTGAAACTGGCCCTCCTGAAGTCAAGGACCCTTCTCCTTGTGTGGTTTGATTCTAGCTCTGTTCTTATATTAAACCACACTGCCCGGTGATCATTGTTCCCCAGGTGGTCTCCCACTGTGACATCCAGCAATGCTGGCCCTGTTTGTCAGTACTAGGTCCAGCGATACCCCCTCACGAGTGGGTTCCTTAATCAGTTTCCTGAGGAAGGTCCCCTGAAGGGAGTCCAGGATGCCCCTACTCCCGGTCGTTGCTGCAGCAGGGAGGCTCCAATCCACGTCCGGCAGATTGAAGGCATCTGCTAGTAACACCTCTTCCTTGCGAGCCATCTTATGGATTGCTTCAAAAATTTCCTTATCCATTTCTCCCCCTGTGATGGAGGCCTGTAGACTATCCTTGTATGAAGAACTGCCCCTTCTTTTCCAGGGTAACCCACAGCACTTCTACACTCTCCTTCCCCGCCTGTATTTCTGTGGCCTTCATGTTGTTTCACACATAAAGAGCCACTCCTCCTTTTAGTTCTACCCTGTCTTTCCTAAACAGATGCTATCCTGGCATAGTCACGTCCTAATTCTGGTTTTCATTAAACCAGGTTTCTGTAATGGCTACTAAGTCCAGGTCAGCTTCTGCCATGGTGGCCTGTAAGTCTGCAGTTTTGCTGCCCAGACTGTGAGTGTTGACACACATGGCTCTCCAGATGATGTTATGTTAAACACACTTCTCTCCTTTTTGCCCTCCTTTATCATGTCCCGCCCCTTTTTCTCAGCTTTTTTATTTTTATTTTATTCTTTGTTAACCGGGTAACGTCCACTAGGCACAACTTCCTGTTTTCAGAGGTGACCCGGGAGCATTGGGGAGGTTAAGTGACTTGCTTAGAGTCACACAGTATGCAAATGGAGGTGGTAGGACTCAAACCCAGGTCTGCTGGATGTACCAAGCTCATTCACAGTCTGTTACTCTAACCTCCAGGTTACACTGCCAGCCAAACAACATTATAACGATAGGGAAGGGCTGGAATCAGACAGAGAACAGCAGCAAAGATGATCAGTGTTGCTCGGTACAGCACATATGAGAAACGGTTAAAGAATTTGAACATGTACTCTCTAGAGACCCGGGGCGGGGGGTGCATGATAGAACTAAATGGATGGACACAGCAAAGCTGTCCACAACAAAAGAGACCACAGTCATTGGGGGGGCACAAATATAAGTTTGCAAGGGGTAAGTAAAAAAATGTGAGGACGTTTTTCTTCACAGGGGTAGGGTGGTGTAGGGTTGGAACAGCTTACCCAGAGAGGAGGTGAACACTGGCAGTGTGGCTGGGTTTAAGGCAGGGTGAGAAAGGTGCAAAGGGACGGTGGATGGCTCAGGATAACCTGGTTCAGAACAGCCAGCTGGTGTTTTAGGGGGCGGTAGGCAGGGTGCAGGCCGATTGGATGGTCCCTTGGGCAGTTTCTGTCCTTAGCATTCTGTATTTCATTGTGCTATATTGAATACTGTCTTCAGCAATTGCCAGGAGAGGGCAGTAGTAAACCAGTTTAGTACTTGCTTTTTCTGTCAAGTGTGCTGCCATCATTCAGGTTTTTAGAGGAAAGTTTAGATCCTTTCTTCACAAAGAGAGAGAAGAAAAAAAAAAATCACAACTTTTCAGTTGCACTTGAAATATAATATTAGTTTCAGTGGTGAAGCTCTAAGCCATTGCTATAGAAACATAGAATCTGATGGCAGATAAGGACCGCTTGGCCCACCTAGTCTGTCCATTTCCCTACCTAACGGATAAGCTGCAGATCCTAATAAACCAACAGCCTACTTCCTCCTACCCCACCACTAGAATTGCCTTATGTCTGTCCCATGCATTCTTGAATTCTCCCACTGTTTTTCACTCTACGGCCTCCTCAGGAAGGCCGATCCATGCATCTTGAACCCTCTCTGTGAAGAAATACTTCCTCACATTACCTCTAAGCCGTCCCCCCTCTATCTTCAAATTGTGCCTCCTTGTTCTGGTACATCTCTTTTTCTGAAAGATGCTCCCCTCTTGGACTTTGTTGATTCCCTTGAGGTATTTGAAAGCTTCTATCGTGTCCCCCCTCTCCCTCGTTTTCTCAAGGCTATACATCTTAAGCTCCTTTAATCTTTCTTCATATGTCTTCTGGTGCAGACCCTGCACCATTTTGGTTGCCCTCCTCTGGACAGCCTCCACCCTGTCTATGTCTTTGTGGAGATGGGGTCTCCAGAACTGTACACAGTGCTCCAGATGTGGTCCTTTATTTATTTATTTTTATTTATTGGAGAAATCGAATTTTCAACCTTTGAGTCATAGACTCATTTACAAAGGCACCTCATTGCAGGGAGGGTAGACATGAATACAGTGTGAGCACAACAGTGGTAACATACAGGTGCAATACAGATAACAGTAAGAACACAATTACAACAGTGGTTTACAGATAAAGTTTCACACAGAAGTTACAATCGAAATAAAAATATTACAGTAATAGAAGGTACAGCCCTGGATGTACCAGGAAGGAATACCTATGGGGGAAAAGCAGTGGGTGGGGAAGAAGGGGATGGGGGGACAGCAGTCCAGTGGACATTGTCAAGTCTGAGGGCCAGGGGGGAGGGACCCCGTTATTACTTAGGGGCAATTACAGCTTCGGGCCAACTGTCTGTACAGAAGGCCAATAACTTCCTGTTTTCTACTGGTGATGCCTCTCCCTATGCCTCCCAGTATCCCCCAGCCCTCCTTATTGCCTTCTCACGTTACTGGCCCACCTTTAGGTCATCTGATATGACTACCCCCAGGTCCCTTTCCATTTTGTTGTTGTCAGTATCTCACTCCCCACTGTGTACTCTTTCCCTGGGTTTTGTTTCCCAGGTGCATTACTTGCACTTCTTTGCGTTGAATCTAAGTTGCCATCGTTTGACCATTCCTCCAACCTTGCCAAGTCCCTTTTCATCCTTTCCACCCCAACCTGTGTATCAACCCTGTTGCAGATCTTTGTGTCATCTGCAAAGAGACATACTTTCCCTTCCAGTCCCTCTGTAATGTCACTTATAAAGACATTAAAAAGGACTGACACCAGTACTGAATCCTGCGATACCCCACTAGTAACCCCCCTTTCTTCACTGTGGACTCCATTTACTATTACCCACTGTGTCCTGTTGTCCAGCCAGTGTTTTATCCAGGCTACCACCCTGGGACCCACTACCAGGTTGGCTAATTTGTTTATTAATCTTTTGTGTGGAACCGTGTCAAATGCATTGCTAAAGTCTAGGTAGGCCATGTCCATAGCCACTCCCTGGTCTACTACTTTGGTCACCCAGTCAAAAAAATCAATTAGATTTGTCTGACATGACCTTCTTGCTGTGAATCCATGCTGCCTTGGGTCCTGTTCCCCACTAGCCTCTAGGTACTCAACAGTTCTTTCCTTCCAAAGTGATTCCATCATTTTCCCTACCACTGAGGTCAAACTGATAGGTCTGTAGTTTCCTGCCTCTGTTTTGTTCCCACTTTTGTGAAGGGGAATCACATCCACTCTCCTCCAGTCCTCAGGTATCACACCATCCTCCCATGATTTATTAAAAAGGGTAGTCAGAGGTGTTACTAGTTCTTCCCTTAGTTCTTTTAGAATTCTGGGGTGA
Organism: Neoceratodus forsteri; assembly: GCA_016271365.2. Taxonomy (NCBI): domain Eukaryota; kingdom Metazoa; phylum Chordata; order Ceratodontiformes; family Ceratodontidae; genus Neoceratodus; species Neoceratodus forsteri. The sequence goes on along the minus strand of JADMNL010000031.1, from coordinate 110,179,520 downwards.
ATCCCATCAGGCCCCATTGCTTTATCCTCCTTCAGTTTTAAGAGTTCTTTCAGAACCCTTTCTTCTGTGAAACGACTAATATCAACCCCCCTATCCAGAGTGCTTCTATTGACTGGATTAAGTATCTCCCCCTGCTTTTACATTGTGAATACTGAGTAGAAATATTCATTCAGCATCCCTGCACGTACAGGGGTGTATTTGAGCTGGCAGGGCTGCAGTGGCTTTATTGCTATTTGGTATCAATGAACTGTTGTTGATAATTTTAGAATACACTGTATAAAATGAAGTAATGTGTGGATGGAATGTGACTGAGTAATGGAATAATGTGATTGGTCAATTAATTTATGTGTGTCACCTGTCTATGAGGGACTATATAAACAAGGGGTTTAGAGGTTAGCCACACCCCTGACAGAGAGGTTTCTGGGACCTCGAAGTGCTGGCTGCACTCTTAGTAGTATGTGAACCCACATTTGTTGTTTAAAATATGTTATTGAACACTGCTTTTTTTGTTATAAAGTAAGAAATTTATAAAATATTTTAAATCTAACATTATGCATGGAGTGCTGTTATTTATTTCCTTTAGGAACACTGGGTGGTGGCTGACCCCGGTGATGTGGTGATGGTGGCTGTGGCATGATGTTAGGCTGATGAGGAGCAGTCCAGGCCCAAAAAGGATACTAAATAAAAAAAAAAAAAAAAAACCTTTTGGCCTTCTCCAATCTGCCTGTCTTAGATGAACAGAAGTGAAATGCTTTGCACAGAGCAGTGACACTGGAGGAATTTGCTCAGGCAATTAAAGAACTCCCAAATAATAAAACACTTGGTCGAGACAGAATACCTGGTGAGCTTTGTGAGGTGCTTAGGCCTGCTATTCTGAAATATTTGTTAATCTCTTAGAGGAAACTTTTATTAACAAAACTTTGCTTGACTCCATGGATAAAGCCTACATCGAACTGATTCTAAAGAACAGTAGGGAGCCCCAACATTGTGAAAGTTACAGGCCCCTATCATTACTCAATGGGGACTACAAAATTTTAGCCAAAATGTTGACATCTAAAGTGGGGTTTGTTCTAGGTAGATTGGATATAGAGAACGTGAGGAGGCTTTTTAAAGAGCTGCTGACTCCTCAAAGAAAATTTTGAAAAACATAATATTTAGGTACAATTTAACTTGCATTCTATATGTATTATATAGATTTCTCCTCCCCATTATTTATTACTGAGGAAATTTGTATGGAAACATGCTCTGTATCCCTAAGCGTTCATGTGCCTCTTTAGTTTACTCCCCACTCTCCCTACTTCATGTCATAATTCTCTGTTGTGAAATCACAATCTGTTGCCATGGGAGTGACTGTGATGTCACAAACAGAGCATTATGACCTCAGGTAGGGAGAAAGTAACAGGAATAGATGAACTCTTCAGCAACAACGATCCTGTTTTCATGCAAATGACCTCAATAATAAATAATGGGGAGGAGAAATACAGAACTAATGTGAAATACAAGCAGAACTGTGTCTAAATATTATGGTTTGTTAAAGTTCTCCTGATGTCGTCAGTTGCTCTTTAAATATTATTCATACCTCGTAATACATTAAAATAGAGACCATCATTTTATCATTAGACTTTTTCAAAGCTTTTGACACTCTTGAATGGAATCATCTTTATATAACATTAAAATGAATATAACTTGTGAGAATGCTTTATTGACTGGATCAAGCTGTTACACATCTCCTTTAGCTGAGGTGATCACAAATGGTTTTATTCCCCCCTTCCCCCTTTAAGTTAAGCAGAGATACCAGGCAAGGGTGCCCCTTGTCTCCATATTCATTTATATTAGTTATTGAGACTTTGATCTGGAAAATTCAGGGGCCTCCTGAAATTGAAGGCTTTTACAACAGGGAACGTCATTAATAAAACCCTTGCTTATGTGCATCATCTTCAGCTTACAAGAACCAAAACCTTTGGATCAATGAGAGTTCCGCAGGTCATGTAAAAACTTTCTCCAGCATTATCTGATTTAACAGTCAACTGGAAAAACTCCAAAAATGCATATCTATGTTGAAGGTACCCTAACACCCTCCATTTACCATGTTGATGATAGTTGCTGGGCACCTAGCAAATGTACTTATCTAGGTCCCAAAATACCTAAAAAGATTAGTCAAATAGTACATATAAATTCAGGCCCTTTACTGAAGGAGGTTGATTCAGACCTCACATGATGGAGAAATCTTTATCCATCTATCTGGGGCATGGTAAACGCTACAAAGATGATGCTGGCACTCAAAGTGTTTGATTTGTTCCAAAATGTCCCCTTTGCGTTTAATAATAAGCTCAGAAAGATAATAATGCTAGTAAAAACCTTCTCATGAGGAACAAAACCCCCCAGAATTGCAATATCTAAATGAAGGGCTCCTTAGCAGGCCCAGTGGTGTACAGGGCTGGGGCACTGGATGTCTTATCTTTCATCACGCCGGCGATGTGTTCAGGAATGAGTGCAGGTTGCCAGGGGTCAGCCAGGGGGGGGCGGGCCAGGAGTGGAGGAGCGACCGTCAGGCAGCTCTCCCCTCCCGGTTGGGGAAGGTAGGTCTTACCAGCTCTTGGATGCCACTGAGTGGAGGCACAATGGTAGCATTGGGCAAATGGGGGACTGGCAGTAGGCCGAGTGGGTGGAGTGGAGCCATTGTCGGTTCCAGCGTGCATGCACACCTCCACACGCATGCATGGCCATGCATTGCCGAGGCCTTGTGGAGTAACGGGGAGAAAACTGGAGGAATCCCCCCAGTGACAGGATGACAATTGATGCCCCCACAGGCCCAGTGGCTGGACACATGCCAAAGTCCTGTGAGAGAGGACGGCGGTGGAAGGTAAACCCTGGAGGGGCCGGGTGATGGGGCTGGGGGGGAGGTCGATCAGAAGGGGGTAGCTGGGGAGACTGAGGATAAAAACCTATATAAAAAAACATTAAGGGCTCCTTGGTCAGAAGGGGGCTTTGTACGCTGTTGGTGGGAATAGTATCAGATTACTTTTCTGTTTAAGTTTGCAGTCTTATATATAGTCCCCCCTCCTTGACATGCTCTACCTTTGTGGTTGGAAGTGGAAGTAGCACCATATAAACTGTCTGATTACCTGTTTCAAGGTCTCCCTAAAGGTTTAGGGATAGTCTCTCCATGACATCCACTCTTTAGGTTATTAAAAGAATTCAGTATATACTGACTATGATTCCTGCACACTTAATCCAACCTTTGTGAGAATCCAGACATTCTGTCAGGTAACCTCCCCTTAGAAGATATTAGATAAGGCAAACTTAACTTTACTAATGTGAGTTACTTATTAGACTCAAATACAGGGGTTGTACTCTCATTTGAGGAGCTTAAAACAAAGCAGAACCTACTTAGCATACCTCTCAACCTTTTGTCACTGAAGTGAGGGACATGGATATTTCTAGGCACTCAACATGAGGGACGATGAGGGACACAGACCCTCAGAATGAGAGACACATACCCAAACATGGAGACAGAAGCTCAGAACACTGTGAAAACCATAGTGTTTGCTTGTGCAAAGTTTAGTTTTGATTTAGTATTTTAGAATATTATGAATTTTTTCTTTACAGTCTGAATTTACATCACATTGTTTTTGTGGGTAGCACCTTTTCCATGAGGGATGGATGAGGGGCAGAGCAATTTTAAGGGGTTAAATGAGGGATGTCCCTCGTAATGAGGAACCCTTGAGAGGTATGCTACTTAGTTTCCACTTTGTGATATACGTTCAGGTTAGAAAGGCTTTGCAGAACTCCATTTTAAATGTAAATTTTAAGATTCCCCCATGAGACCAGGAGTGTCAACGGACTATTAAAATTGCCACAGCGAGAAAAGGTGCTGCCTGGATATAGAAGGTCCTGACAAAAATCGATGACCCCTATAGTGCTGCTGCATCTGCTAAAATGAAACGGGAAAAGGAACTACAGTAGGAGGGGCCATGCAGAGAGATGAGTGGATCTCCTCCTGGTCCAAGGCTTATCATGCATGTAGGGAGGTACAGGGCAGAACAATTCAATTTAAAATCATACATCAATATTATTATTGCCCAAAAGATTATGGGACATGAATTATTTACCTGGGTGTAACAGCTGGAGATGCAAAGAACTACATGCCAGTCTCTTGCCCGAATAGTACTAATATTTGGGGATTGGCTGAGAAATAGTAACTGGAAGAAAAATCCCCTTTTTACTGAAGGTGTTTGATCTGGGACTTTCTTCAGACTTACAACACCTCTGAAAACATCAAATTAACTGGATTATGACAGCATCCCATTTGCTTACGCGCTTAATTTTGTCAGTGTGGAAATCCTCTGTAGCACCCCCTCCACCTAATGTCTAGGGGCCTGATATAAATTTAGAGAGGAGGGGCCAAACAGTTACAGACCATCCAGAACCAGTAGAAAAAAATGACACATACCTTAGATGGATGATTTACCAGGATTTGCAGACAGGGATTTTGATAACAGGCAGACCCTGCTAAGCCCTGGGGCAGATTCGAACCTGGTCACTGGGGAGCAAGCATTATTAACCAGCAGCACAGTTCGTTCAATGGAGGAGGCACACTCGGTTAAAATAAATACAACAAATGAATTTATTTTATTAAAAAACAAATGTAACAACTCCCAGGAGCTGGGGGCACAACTGGAGACAAGCACTTATCTCTGTGGCAAAATGCCACGGCACAACACTTGAGGGCCGAACTGACCCCTTAACTGGGCTTCACCAGAACCAGGGGGACTTTTGAAACGAGCAGCAGCAACACATTTAGGCAGCAGGACCCTCTCTCTCTCTCTCCCCTTCCTTCCTTCCTTCATGGCATCCACTGCTCTGGCCACTCTGCACTTCACATTACCTGCCATGGCCACTTCGCCACTCTTCAAACACAGGCTGCAACTTTCCTCCACCACTCATTCAACTTACAACTGCCGGAGACAGGCTCAACACGGGTAAAACACCACAGGGCAAAGGTGGACCCCAAAACTCTCCCACAGGCCGTAGACTTCCAGGCACTGAGTGCCACGTGGGTACAGGGTCCAGAGGGCTGCCACCACCTCTGGGCCCATGCCACCACTGCAACATCTCCCCACACCTTCCCAAACTGTACCTCCATGGAAACTAGGCTCTGGACCACCCCCAGTGCCACAGAGTACAAAGTGGGCCTACTCCATCTCCCTAGGCTGCGGCTCCCATAGCTGGACCAAGTCCCCAATGGCCGCAAACCTGCACACCACCCAGCTTTCCCGAGTGGACAAAACCCTACGACGCAGCGCCAAGGTCTGATCTCCTGGGCCGGGTGTTGAACCCCCGGCCCAACTGTAAGTGTCTCTCTCCTGTCGGCCTCCCTGATCCTTAATAAACATGGCCTAATATACCCCCATGACCTGGGCAAAACTCCACCCAAAAGGCAGGATCCAAGCCCTCCCAGGCCCTTAAATGGACGAAAGGGAGGAGAGGCCACTATAGTAAGCCTCCCTAAAGGGGGGCTTACACTTCCAGATCCCCTGCTTTGGAGAAATGGTACAACAATTTGTCCTTGGTTGCTAATAAAGAAAGGATGCCTCATCGAATTTCTGGTCAAATTGAAGTCTTTAACTCAGTATAGGGTCCCGTCTTGAACTTTAAGCTATAAATCTGACAGTATTGTATAATGAACAATTATCTTCATAGTCACTGGAACTGGATACGAATGCTGACAGTCACTTAGCTGTGTTATGAGTGCTAGATTTGTCTTTGAGCTAGCTCCCATTGGCATGCAGGTTTGATAATGTGCTCGCTGTCTTGTTAATGTGTTGTAGGAATTTAGATGAGATGGTAAATCATTCTGTTTGGTACTCACAAATGTAAGCCCCCAACCTCACATTGGGCTTATCTATTGGGGCTGCGGCCCCTCAGAGCTCCTGTTCTACCTTCAGTTTCCATAGCTGCTGGGATCAGAACCAGAGGGCTTTCAGTGGTCCCTGGAGGGATTCAGGCCCGCATGCCATCCTGGTTCTTCGCAGCTTCAGCCACTAGCTTTCTGCTCCTCGGCCCTGTGTCAGAAAGGAGCCGAAGTCCGTTTTGCTGTTGTGCACCTCCGGGCACTCAGGGGAAAGTGCCTGGTCCATGGAGAAGCTGAGAAGTGGGAAGCGGACCAATATAAATAATAATGGCTGCCGGGCACCTTGTGGGCATGTGCGGCTGGGAGAGAATAAAATTATAAGGAACTGTGGCTCCATTTGTTGGCAGTGCCAAGAAAAGGGCAGGAAAAGGAGAATTGGGCATCAGGCACCCCAAGTAGCTTCATGGGGCTCCCTCAAGTTTAATAAAGTGTGTCCAGGCTCCCAGGGGTTAAGCAGAGCCAGGACAATTAACTATGAGCTTTAGAATTGACTTGTATTTAAAGTTATGAGGCTGAGCTGTGTTTGGACAATAATATAAATAAATATGGCCACCTCTTGGGACTCCAGAAGCGAGGGGGCTGCTGGAAAGATGTCAAGGGGCATCTAAGGTGCCTGGGAAGCCTGCAGCAAATCAAAGAGGGGCTTGAAAAGTTATGTAACCCCTAGGTGGCGCTATCCCAAGGGCTACTACCCCTGCCTGCTTGGCTAGTAGCAGGTTAAGGGGCCTGAGTTCTAAAACAGGTGCCTCCACCCGGAGGTCAGGGTTGGTAGTGATCAAGCTAACCTGGGCACAGCCCTCTGGGACACTGTAACCCCCCCTTTCCTTATTAGTGGCCAGACAATACGCAATAATCACTTTCACAATATCTCTGATACACCACACAAGTACCCACACTTTTTGCACTTACCACCAGGGTTTTCCTCTGGCCCGGCCCTGGGACCCCCTATAAAACAAGGTTATACACAACAAATAACAGCAGTACAGTACTCTTGCACAAACTGGAACCACAGTCAGGGTAAATGCAAAAAAGAGTTAGATCTGATTTATTTAAGGGACTTGAACAAGGGAGGGGTGTAATCAGGTTAATTTGCTTAAAGGCTCTATCAACCAAACAGTTATGCATGCACTTCAGGGTCCATAAACAGTCACACACTCTGGGTACCCAGATGGAGAATGGTGAGCTAGCCAGGAGCGTTGCAGCTGGTTGGGGCCCTGTGATGGAAGAAAACAACATGCACAACACACACACTATTTGTAATCTGGAACCGGAGGGCTCAGTTCGTGAAAAGAAAACAACAAGACAATCAGATGGCACACTTTTAGGTGAGGCTGTTGTTGCAGGGAGCTACCCTGATGATTACTCACAATACCCAAGACTGGACACAGGCTGGACGAAAATCGAGACAGCAGGTGGTTAATCTGGAGTGCCAGAAGAATCAGGGCCCACATGATTCACCGAGGCATCATTCCTGTTCAAGCGTGGAGCAGGGGGCTGATCCCCAGGCAGGTCTCTCATCGGTGGCTTTCTTTGTGCAGTGTCGGTAGTCTGGTAGGGCCAGTGTGGCATGGCCCAGGCCGAATGGAGATGAACACGAATTCAGTCCGATTAGACTGGATAAAGCTTCCAGCAAGCAGAACACAGTTCACACAGTGGGGAACCAAATCATGACCCACTTTCAATACACAGCACATTTACATGTAAAGGATTCTACGGTACCAGCAAGCAGAACACAGTTCACACAGTGGGGAACCAAATCACGACCCACTTTCAATACACAGCACATTTACATGTAAAGGATTCTACGGTACCAGCAAGCAGAACACAGTTCACACAGTGGGGAACCAAATCACGACCCACTTTCAATACACAGCACATTTACATGTAAGGAAATTCTACTGTACCAGGCAAACCGCTCTCCGTTCACGATCGCAAAGTCTCTGCACAAACTGGGGACTCAAAAGCAGCTGGAAATCCTAACAGGCAGATCGCATTCAGCAAATCTTCGGCCTTCTTCAGGTATGAGCCTGGTAAAAAATCAGTGGCTTACTTCGTTCTCACAAACTTGGATTTAGCCTGAAATAATTCTCTTCTCTTTCCCTCTCAGGGGCAGCAGGCAGACATGCAGGCCACAACTCAGGCCTTTTCACAGTTCTCCCACGTGAAACTACTCGGACGGCTGCTTGACTGTCTCAAGCTCTTGCTCATTCAGCTCCCAACTGAGATCTGACTCAACTGCCAGCAAGCCAGGGACTTTCCCCAGAATCAAAAATGTTTGATTGGCTGATCTGTCTGTCTGTCAGTCACAACAAAGGCTCCCCCTTCAGGTGCAAAAAGGCACCAAAAGCCCAAACCTACAATTCCTACAGATTTTGACTCCAGACAGCTCCTGTAGTCCGGCTCCTTTTTAGGTCCCACCAGAACTGATTGGTCCAGTTCGCAGTCCAGGACCAAGATAGTGGAGATAAACAAAACAGTCCTTGTTGCAAAGAAGGCAGGTTAGACAAACTACATTATCATTATCACTCTAAATGATTTTCAGCAAATAGTTACATCTTTCAACAGAGCTCCCTCTCAGATTACTTATGACTGCAATCCAGGCAGCTCTTAAAGAGGTAGTACACAGAGGCTATACAGGCACTCTCTGGCAATCACATTTAAACTGCTAAAACGCAGGACACCAGCCTGGCAGTGAGCATTTAGGCAAGCTCGAGGAAGACTTTTCGGGAACCCCCATTTGTAGGGGGGTTACAGTTATATAAGGGACTGTTTGCCCCACCAAAAGGGAGATACAATTCATAGCCTCCTTTAGAGCTGAGAGGCAGGGGAGACTGTAGTGAACTTCATAGCCCTAAGGACTGTTGTCTGCAACCCAATGGCCTTGCTGGCCCCAGCATTAAACCAGCTGCTGAGTGCCTGCGAAAAGAAAGTAAACACAGGGAACAACTGGTCTGTGTAACTGATTCCTGGGGAAAATTTGTACCTTCTGCGGTGTGTGAGCCACTGTGGAATTAGCTGCCTAGGAGAGTAAGATTGCAGTCTGAAGCTGAGACTGCATTAAGCAGCAAGGGAGAGAGAGATTTTGCAGCAGGCTAAAAGAGACTGAGCATCCTGTGGTCCCCTCAGTGGGGGAAAGTATTTAGAGACTGCTTTGCGGCTGCAAGTCAGAGTGACTGTGAGTGCCAGGTCCACAGACTGAGCCAAAGCCAAGCTGCACTTCTGTTTCAAGAGTAAGGTGCGTGCAAGTGACCAGTCTAGGGAACACCCTCACCAGCCCTGTCCCCAAGTCGAAGAGGAGACCCAGTAAAGAAGACAGCAAGAGGTCTGCCTGATAAACACTGTCTACAAAGGCTTCAGAGGCAAAGTTGGCAAGGCCAGCCAGGTGAAGACCAGCGTTCTTCAACCTCTTCATTCCAGTCCTGCTGTCACTGTGGTGTATCACCAATGAGATACCTCCACAGTACTGTGAACAAAGTTTCTACCACCTCTGTGAACTTCTGAACTGTAAGTACCTCTGAGGTGTGGCTTTGGGGGACTCATTATTTAGTTAGCTAGCTAGCTAGGTTAAAATCAGGGGGTTAGGTCCTGGGCAGGACCCTGTCAGAAAACTGCACCCAGATCTGAAATTCAAGCAAAGTTGTGTGTTAAAAGTTATTGGGCCTCAATGAAAGATCCCCGGCGATGTCTCCACTGCGGTGTGGTACCCACCCAAGGGACTTTAGAGACATTTTGGGCAGCTGCCATTGGGAAGCCGGGTGCACCCGTAGGTGTGGGGTGGGGATTGTGTAAGGGAAATTGTTTCAACAGTTATTAATGGTGTGCTATTTTCTCCCCCCCATAATAAACACTGTTAATTGTTAATGTTACATTCTGGTACTGTGAATCATTGTAAAAAAGGGGACTTGTTATTGTGTGGAGGAGGGTCGTTGGGGGCAGCTAGTGTATATTTCCTGGGGAGTGGTAACCTACAGTCTATGCACAGGTATTCCCTGCCATTGCCTCAGGTGACGGCACCTCGCCATTACTTTTGTCCACTTGTGAATCCAGGCCAGCCCCCTCGGTGGAGTGTGCAGAAATACTGCAGGGCTCCGGAAACAGCCAAGCTAGTCAAGGGGGCTATTACACGAGTACACATGTATGTTTTTGGTAATTTAGGTTAGAATACTGTTCTCTTGTTTCACCTCTACTTTATGAAATCCCTTTTATTGTATTTGGGGTTTGTAGTAATCAATCAAAAACAATATGTTAATAGGAAAAAGAGGGCAGCCTGTAGCAGCCATGGCTCGGCTCATGATTTGGCTTGTAAAGTCAGATCCCTGGCTTGGCTCCAGATGAAAAAATCCTGACTTCCCCACCTCTGTGTTACTTTGTATATTTTTCTCAGCCACTGCTATCTGCATCATCATGCTCCTCCACCGTCTCTGACCCTCTGTGACCGCTGTCAATGTTTGCTTTTCATGACCTCAGTCTGGAACAGCAAGGTGTTTTGGTTTGTGCCCTCCACAGACTGACAGGAACTCCCACTGCATGAGGATACATTGCGTTCACTGGATCCTTGGCAGGAACTTTAGTATGACATGGTAAAACAGAGACTGCAATAATATTTATTTAAGACATTTTGTTTGCACTTCACGTGACTCTGAGTTTCTCATGATCTGAAAAGGCCAGGGACATACTGTGACATTCAGTGACATATTGTGACCCCCGCTCAGGGACATACTGTGGCACTTTCTCGGTTACATACTGTGACCCTTGCTTTGTGACATACTGTGAACCTCACTTAGTGATGTATTACGACCCTTGCTCGGTGACATACTGTGACCCTCCCTCAGTGACATACTGTGAACCTCACTCAGTGATGTACTGTGACCCTTGCTCAGTGACATACTGGGGCCCTCACTCAGTGACATACTGTGAGGCTCGCTCTTTAACATACTGTGACTATCACTCAGTGACATGCTGTGACACTTAGTGACATACTGTAGCCCTGACTCAGTGACATACTGTAACACTCGCTCAGTGCCATACTGTGACACTTGATGAAATACTGCAACACTTGGTGACACACTGTGGCCCTGACTCAGTGACATACTGGGACACTCACTCAGTGACATACTGTGACACTCACTTGGTGACATATTGTGACTATCCCTCAGTGACATACTGTGACCCTGAATCAGTGCCATACTGTAACACTTGCTCAGTAACATACTGTGACACTTGGTGACAAACTGTGGCCCTCACTCAGTGACATACTGTGACCCTCGCTCAGTGACATACTGTGACATTTGGTGACATACTGTGGCCCTCACTCAGTGACATACTGTGATGCTCTCTCAGTGACATACTGTGACTATCACTCAGTGACATACTGGGATGCTCGGTTGGTGACATACTGTGACTATCACTCAGTGACATACTGTGACACTGACTTAGTGACACACTGTAACACTTGCTCAGTGACATACTCTGACACTTGGTGATATACTGTGACCCTCACACAGTGACATACTGGGATGCTCGGTGACATACTGTGGCCCTGACTCAATGATATAGTCTAACACTTGCTCAGTGACATACTTTGACACTTGGTGACATACTGTGGCCCTCACTTAGTGACATACTGTGACCCTCACTCAGTGACATACTGTGACACTTGATGACATAATGTAGCCCTCACTCAGTGACATTCTGTGATGCTCACTTGGTGACATACTGTGACTATCACTCAGTGACATACTGTGACTCCGACTCAGTAACATACTGTAACACTTGCTCAGTGACATACTGTGACACTTGGTGACATACTGTGGCCCTGACTCAGTGACACACTGTGACCCTGACTCAGTGACATACTGTAACACTTGCTCAGTGACATACTGTGGCCCTGACTCAGTGACATACTGTGACCCTGACTCAGTGACATACTGTAACACTTGCTCAGTGACACACTATAATACTTGCTCAGTGACATACTGTGGCCCTCACTCAGTGACATACTGTGACCCTCGATCAGTGACATACTGTGACATTTGGTGACATACTGTGGCCCTCACTCAGTGACATACTGTGACTATCACTCAGTGACATACTGTGATACTCGGTTGGTGACATACTGTGACTATCACTCAGTGACATACTATGACCCTGACTCAGTGACACATTGTAACACTTGCTCAGTAACACACTGTGACACTTGGTGATATACTGTGACCCTCACTCAGTGACATACTGGGATGCTTGGTGATATACTGTGGCCCTCACGTAGTGACATACTGTGACCCTTGTTCAGTGACATACTGTGACACTTGGTGACATACTGTAGTCCTCACTCAGTGACATACTGTGATGTTCACTTGGTGACATACTGTGACTATCACTCAGTGACATACTGTGACACTTGGTGACATACTGTGGCCCTGACACAGTGACATACTGTGACCCTGACTCAATGACATACTGTAATACTTGCTCAGTGACATACTGTGGCCCTGACTCAGTGACACACTGTGACCCTGACTCAGAGACATACTGTAACACTTGTTCAGTGACATACTGTGACTCTGACTCAGTGTCATACTGTGACCCTGACTCAGTGACATACTGTAACACTTGCTCAGTGATATACTGTGACACTTGCTGACATACAGTGACCCTGACTCAGTGGCATACTGTGACTTTGACTCAGTGACATACTGTAACACTAGCTCAGTGACATACTGTGACACTTGGTGACATACTGTGGCCCTTACTCAGTGACATACTGTGACACTCAGTAACATACTGTGACTATCATTCAGTGACATACTGTGATGTTCATTCGGTGACATACTATGACACTCGGTGACATGCTGTGGCCCTGACTCAGTGACATATTGTGACACTTACTCAGTGGCATACTGTGGCCCTCCCTCAGTGACATACTGTGACGCTCGCTCCGTAACATCCTGTGACTATCACTCAGTGACATACTGTGACCCTAACTCAGTGACATAGTGTGACTCTCACTCAGTGTCATACCGTGACTCCCAGTGACATACTGTGGCTCTCACTTGGTGACATACTGTGACTATCACACAGTGACATACTGTGCCCCGACTCAGTGACATACTGTAACACTTGCTCAGTGATATACTGTGATGCTTGGTGAAATACTGTGGCCCTGACTCAGTGACATAATGTGCCCCGACTCAGTGACATACTGTGACACTAGGTGACATACTGTGGCCTTGACTCGGTGACACACTGTGACCCTGGCTCAGTGACATACTGTGTGACCCTGACTCAGTGACATACTGTAACACTTGCTCAGTCACATACTGTGACACTGGGTGACATACTGTGACCCTCACCCAGTGACATACTGTGGCCCTGACTCAGCGACATACTGTAACACTCGCTCAGTGACATACTGTGATATTTGGTAACACACTGTGGCCCTGACTCAGTAACATTCTGTGATCCTCACTCAGTGACATACTGTGACACTTGGTGACATACTGTGGTCCTCACTCAGTGACATACTGTGACACTCGATGATATACAGTGGCCCTTATTCATCGACATACTGTGACCCATACTCAGTGACGTATTGTGACACTCAGTGACACGCTGTGGACCTCACTCAGTGACATACTGTGACACTCTGTGACATATAGTGGCCCTCATTCAGTGACATACTGTGACACTCGGTGGCATACAGTGGCCCTCACTCAGTGACATACTGTGAAACTTAGTGACATACTGTGACACTCGGTGACATACTGTGTCCCTCACTCAGTGACATACTGTGACATACAGTGGTCCTCACTCAGTGATATACTGTGACACTTTGTGACATACAGTGGCCCTCACTCATAAACATACTGTGGCCCTCAGTGACATACTGTGACACTCGGAGACATACTGTGGCCCTCACTCAGTGACATAATGTGACATACTGTCATCCTCGCTCAGCGAAATATTGTGACCTTCACTCAGTGACATTCTGTGACCCTCGGTGACACACAGTGGCCCTCACTCAGTGACATACTGTGATGCTCACTTGATGACATACAGTGACCCTCAATCTGAAAGGTTTGGTCAGTCCTCTGAAATGGAAGTTTCACATCCTAAGTCTAATAGTGCGTTGCCTCCACCCCAGAGAATTAAAGTATTCCTGGTCAAAAGTATGGTACCTCCCCAAGAAATGTTGTACCAGCCCACTTCCCCACTTCAGGAATATCTGCCATGGCTTGATGTTCCATGCAACGAGGTTTCCATGCCCCACATAATATAGTTTGCACTCCTAGCTGAGAAAGAGCTAGGAACAGCAGGAAATCACATTTCAAGGAAACTTTATTTAGCAACAACTGCGGAAGGTATAGGCTATCAACATCGGTGGGAGAACACAGCAAGATGGCATCTAAACATAACCTTTCCCAAAGGTCTGGGCCTGTCTGTGCAGTCAGATCACTGCTACCCAGGATCTTGCATTTGTGTACTTATGAGTAATTGCATATACCCCACCTCCTAGTGATGTTTAACACAAGAATGAAAGCTGAGAACTCCAAACTGAAACTGAAAACTCCTGACTGGATGGCAATTCAAACCCCAAACAGTCACATGGCCCTTCAGGCGAGGGCTGTCTGGGTACCCCCTTTCCGTCCCCATCAAGATTGGTAAGAATGACTGCAAAGATGGTAGGGCAATCACCTCAGGTGATGAGAATGCTAGCCAGCTGGTTTGAACTGTGGGTGGCAGAGGAGGTCACTATGCACAAAATCATGGTGTTGACAGGCAGGGCACAACAGATGATTGATTGAATACTGGTAACCTGGGGCCATGCAGAACCTCAATGCAACGGTTGGGAAAATGTTTCATATTGGTGGTATACACAGACTGTTGCATGGTTCATGGCTGGATCACTTTGGAAATGAACTGGGACCCTGATTGATGCCTCTAAAGTCTTGAGCACCCACAATGCACAGTCATCCCAGTCCCAGGTCTGAAGTCTCACAGGCATGCTCCACAGTCAGCCCGCCCCATGTCCAAAGTCTCGGGCACACTGCACAGCCAGCCCAATCCCAGCTCCAAAGTCTTGAGTACCGACACTACAGCCAGCCCAGTCCAGCTCCAAAGTCTTGAGTACCACCACTGCACAGTCAGCCCAGTTCCATGTCCAAAGTCCCATGGCACACTGCACACTTATCCCAGTCTCAGGTCCAAGTCTTGAGTACCTACACTGCACAGTCAGCTCAGTCCAGACTCCAAAGTCTCAAGTACCTACTCTGCACATTCAGCCCAGTGCCAGGTCCAAAGTCTCAAGTACCCACACTGTAGTCAGCCCAGTCCCAGGTCCAAAGTCTCAGGTACCCACACTGCACAGTCAGTCCAGTCCCAGGTCCAAAGTCTCAGGCACCACACTGCACAGACAGCCCAGTCCCAGATCCAAAGTCTTAGGTACCCACACTGCACAGTCAGCCCAGTCCAAGGTCCAAGATCTTCAGTACCCACTCTGCACAGTCAGCCCAGTGCCAGGTCCAAAGTCTCAGTACTCACACTGGTGGAGCTGACAATATGGGGCACAGGTCAGCGATCTAAGCCCCTAGATCCATTGGGGAAAAAATCAGAGGATGCAGCTGTCTCTATTTGCAGGCAGCAAGCACCTTAGAAAAGGATTGGCAATTGCCCCGGTGGCATGGAGGGCTGAGGCGCTGGTGCCTTACTTCCTGCCATACCGGCGACCCATGGTCGGGAACAGAGTCGGGTCACCGTGGCCAGATAGGGCAGGAGAGGATTGAGCATCTGAGGGACTGCTCTCCTCTTTCGGGGAGGGTAGTGATGCTGACCCAGCATTAGACTGCCACCAGGTGGAGGCCTGGTGGTAGTGCAGCGTGGTGGCATGAAGGGTGGGGGCTGTGGGAATGTGAGGCGTGTGCACCTCCACACATCTGCATTGACACCCTGCAGTAGCGATAGGAGAAAATCTGGAAAAAGGGTATCAGAGATTTAATGAAGCCCTACCCGCTCATCTCAGATCTGTGCCATCACCCGGGAACTCCCCGATGGTCTGCTTTAGATATTGATATTGAATACTGGGAGGGAGGGAGGATGTCCCTCCTCCTGAGGCCCTCCCACCTCTCACCATGAGCAGGTCATTATGCACCATGACCAATGCAGTCTCTGTGCTATGCCTAGACCTAAAACCAACTGGATGGGCTCATAGGAGTCAAAGGCAGTGAGGTGTGCTAGCTGTAGCACAAACCCCTTCTCAATAACCTTGCACAAAATGGCAGGTTAGAGGAGGTCAATAATTCACAAAGATGTCTGAGTCCAAAGGCGGCTTCTTCAAGAGGGCTTCACCAATGCATTTTTCAGCACAGTTGGGACAATTCCCCTTACAGGGAGCATCAGACAATCTCGCGAACACCAAGCCCAGCTGCCTGACACAGCTCACTAGTAGCTGGATCGTGCCTGGATCCAGGTCACAGAATGTTGGCGCAGCTCGAGATCATCTCAACCACCTCATCCATCTAGACTCCACCCATGACCACTAAACATTGTTGCATCCCATTGGCTCAACCCTGCAGGGCTGCAACAGCCCACTTACTGAGACCCCAGACTGAATAGAGGACACTCTGTCCAAAGAACCGAGAAACTCTTTGTATTTAGTGAATGAAATGGCTTTCACGGACTCCAGACAGGCTGGATGAAGAAGCTTGCCCACTGCCCAGAACAGCTGAGCTGGTCAGCTCCTTCCAGCAGCAATCTCCTGCAGTAAGCATGTACAAGATCTGGGCTTCTGTAGCACCAAAATCTGAGGGTTCACATACCAGCATTGACTTTTGGAGAACGTTTATTTGGGACATGCTTACTGCTTAGCTAAAAATAACTGCATCAGAAGGTCAGAAGCAGTTTCATAATGATGTGCTTGTTGTCGAGGTAATAATAAAATCCTTTGAAGATCTAGCCCCCTTTCTGGGGCAGTGAAACTGAAATTAAAATTTGGAAGCAAGTTCAGCAAGGCGAGATAAGAAAAATGAAATCCACTCTGACTGGTCATTAGTGAATTTGTTTACTAACTCTCTCTTCTACCCCACCCCTACATACACACATTAATTGATTCCATTGGGGTTGGGGAGGCTGTCGAAAAATCCTGGTCCCCATCTGAGGGAACTTAATTCAGATGTTCTGTGGTCAGGAAACAGGCAGTCTGGAAATTCATTCATGGTAGAAACCAACAGTGAGTAATTCCAGCTCCCCCACACACACACACAGCTTGTCTGGGTGGCTGCTGAATTTGGTTCACTGACCAAAGACAAATTCAGCCCTAGGCCCTCCCCACCAGCAGAGTGCCTGATTACAGGGCTGGCTTCAGCAGAAAGGGCCATTACCAAGTTCATAACATAGACATCTAACTCTGACATCTAGGAGGAAATTGTATAGGAGCACCCTATTATGATATCTTTATTAAACACATGTGTATGTGTGCAAAGAGAGAATTTATAATGGGCAATGAGATTTATTTCACAACTAGATAAGCCCCGGTCCTTGCCATGTTTGCTTCCAGGATACAAAAACAGAAACAAGAACAAACAATATGGAGACAAAAACTTAAGATACTAGAAAAAAAGGAAAAAAAAAGAGCACCAGAACAAAAAGCAACAGAAAATGCAAAAATGCCCTCATGTATTAACCTGAGGTCGCCCAAATTGATAGTTGGCAAACTAATTCTATTTAAAAGCCTTGGCGTCTTTGGAAAAACTTTGGAAACTACGCATAATGTTTGCTGCATTTCCGATTGTGTCTTGTTGTTTTGTCCCCTTATTATCTGTTACCGAGAAATTTGTACAGAAACAGGGTCCGTGACCTCCACTGCGTCACATACTCCTCCTGCTTGTCTACATATGATGTTATAATCTCCTGCTTGTGACAGCATGAGCATTTCTATGGCAACCAATTCCTGAACAGATGCTTCATTATGACATCATGTGGAGGGGCAGCAGAGTACAGATGAAGTTCAAAGGGCAAGGATGCTGTATCTATACAGATTTCCTGGGTAATAGAAAAGTAGGAAGTATGGAAAACATGTGAAATAGAAGCAGAATAGCATGTAAATAATAAGTTTTTCATAGTTTTCCCAGAGTTGTGCAAGAGCCCTTTCATTTACCTGCCAAGTCTTCCTAGTTTCAAGCAGTTCCTAACTTTGTTAATTTTTATGTTTGCTTGCAGAGCAGGTAAACATATTAGTATCGACCTGAACTGTGAGAGGGCTTTTAGTGGTGTGCCCCACTTCCACCTATCACAGCTTCAGAATACCAAGTCTCCTCCCTAATTCTGTCCACTCTCCTTTTGTTCCTCCTTTTGTCTTTGAAGTCTTTGTCCAATCACAAGGCAGGAAAATGCAAGCCTGCAGGGTTTTCTTGTGTAACTCATAATTCCTCCTTGAAGCCTGTCTCATGCTTTTGGTTCTGCTGCTCTGCTTTTACACTGTAGCACTGTGACAGGGTAGTGAACCGGGCAGCTTCTTGTGGGAAATTCACAATCAGAACATTATGAACACTAGTTCTAAATAAAAATGTTTACTTTCAGTAACATACAAAAACAAAGAGCTTGTGTTTAGCATTACAAAATTTTTTTTTGCAATTCAGTCTCTGCTTTTCTCCCCAACAGAAAATGAAACCCTTTTCCCCTTGTTCACCCTCCCCTCTCCCCTTTATTGGGCTCAGGTGTTACTTGTTAACCCTCCCCCTGAGGGATAGTCAACAGGTAGAGCATGCAATGCAGTGAGGTCTTAAAGGGCCAACTTTAAAGCAAATGGGGTTTGGTACAACTCTCCCCACAGCCCCTGTCACAACCTGTGTTCCAAGATTGTGAAGGGGATTACAGGTAAAAGGAGCATGACAGACATACACTCCATTACAGACACAGTCATCTTTACTATTTATTTCTGGTCCTATGGGACCAGTGTGCCTGTTAAAGATTACATACTTGCTGACTATATAGGCTGACAATTTGGCTTATTCATTAGTTTATTGGTATTTTGCAGCAATCAAAATGTGATTTTACTCAGCCCGAGCATTTTACTTTGTAGCTTGTCTGAAGCTCCACCCATCGCCCGATGTCTCTGGGCATTCCTGAGGACAAGAAAGCACACGTCTGAACAAGGTGACCCTGAAATAACGTGAACTCTTGCATGCATGAGTAATGCATATTTTAAGCACTCTGAGATAAACATATGACTGAAAAGTAGGCATTGACCTAAACATGACAGTATGTTCTATACTGAAAAATGCCCATGGAAACAATTAAAACTATTGCTTTAAAAAATTGGAACTGTGACTCAGGGTATGCACAGCAGCCTCTGCTACACTGATTTTCAGTGGGGAAGGCTAATGTTGTGTGACTGCTACTCTGCATCACCAGAAGGAGTTTCCTCAGCTGAACAGAGGCATCAATATCTAGTCAGACAGTGGAAGGGAAGGCTCTCAGGGCTGTCAGTGGCTACAAAGTGAGTGGACAAGATGATCAGTGTGTTGCAAACATAAGGCAGGATTTTCCCCTCATAAAGCCCTCCCACTACCCAGTCTTGGTGGAGAAGACCCACAACCCCTCTCTTATTAGCAGGGGGGTGAGGGCAGATGCCATGTGGTCAACCACAACATTAGTATCCTCTCCTGTGCCACCACAGAAAATGTTGTATAAGTGGACTAGCCTTCTATCCTCCCCCCCCCCAGGGGCCAGTGCGTAATGCTGACGCATCATGTCCTGAGCCCCTCTGACCTCAGTGTGAGAGTCAAGGACAAAACCCAGTCATGGGCCTCCTGCTTGGTAGAGCAGTGCAATACCAGCCCGTGCCACCAGGGCCAGAACTTTAAAAAACACATAAAATTTAAAGACAATTTAGTTTATAGTCAATATGTTTTCCTTATTTAGTTTTCCCATTTTTACGCTCGCTTGCATGCATGCGTAAGGAACGTCTTGCAACAGTACTGCTTTTAGAGGTGTGTGACCCTCCTCACCAATGTAGTGCTCAGTGTAGCAGGTGTGACCTTAGGGGATCAATACATGCCGGGCTGCGGATGATAGCAGTTTGTCTGTGTTGGTCTTCACTTCTAACAAAAGGTCCACTGCAATCAGCCGTGGTAGCGTGTATGCAATTAGCATACATACCTCAGCCAAACTGCTGTCCTGCAAACTCGGCAAGAAATCCCTCCCGCTTCCTCCCTCTGCTAATGTCCTCCCTCCCTCATTACTGATCTCCCCAGTCCCCACCTTGTGTGCCGAGGTGCCCAATCCCCTCAGCTCATGCACCTCCAGCACACTGTGTGGCCGATGGGGTACCCAATCCCCGCCAGCTGCAGCCCACCCCACCAACAAACAACCAGTTGGCAGCTGGGAGCCCATCCCAGCATGCTAATGCTCCCCCATGCACATGTATGGCTGGGGGTACCCAATCCTGCCAGCTCAGGCCCCCACCCCAACAAACACATAGGTGACACGCTGGTAGCCCACCCCAGCGTGCCATAAGTGTCCGCTTTTCTTTTCCCCAACATCCTGTGTACACTGTTTGGCCGGGCGGGGTGCCTCAATCCCGCAGGCTTCAGCCTCCCAAACACATAGGTGGCATGCTGGGAGCCCACCCCAGCATGCCGAAAGCGCCCATTTTTTTTTTCATTCCCTGTAAAGAAGAAAATGGTCCTCGTGAGTCCCCGCCAACCAGTGCTCACACTCTGCCCCCTCCCACACCCACCTCACCCCATACTAACCTCCAGAGCCCAGCACGATGATCTTGGTGGACTGGGAACATGTCTGCACTCTTCAAAGCCGACCACGAACTGAGGAAATGCCGGAAAGTTGTAGAATGGCATAAATAGGGTTTTCCCAACTTAGGTGGATATCTCGGCCATTTTTACGTTCGCTTGCGCGCATGCGCAAGGAACATCTTGGGAGAATGGGACACTTTGGAGGTGTGCCCCTCCTCTGCAATCCCCTGCTCCATTGAGCAGACGTGGCAGTCCTGCACCAATCGGACGCGATGCTGTGTATGACAGCGGTGGTCTTCTCTTCAAAAACCGCTGTCGCCCTAAGCTGCATCTGCCGCCAAATCTTTGCTGCCACGTTGAGGCCCACCCCAGCATGGCAAACATCACGCCATCTTCGATGGGGGTGCCCAATCCCCGTCGGCTCCACGGCCCCAGCCATCCTTCACACGCTGGGAGCCCACCCCAGCGTGGCAAACGCCCTGCATTGTCTGCCGACGGGGTGCCTAATCCCCCGGCCGTGGCTCCATGGCCCTCAGCCATCCTTCTGCCATGCTGGGAAGCCTACCCCAGCGTGGCAAACGTCCCACGCCGGGTTTTTAAACCTGTAAATCAAAACGGTCCCACGGCGCTTCTACCAGCCCCCCACAACCCGCACCCACCTCTTTGCACCTGCCTCCCCACACCCCCACCCATACTTACCTCCGGGCTCGGTCGAGCGATCTTGATGGACCGGGAACACTCCTGCATTCTTCAAAGCCGACCGCGAACTGAGGAAATGCCGGTAAGCTGTATAATGGGCTAGATAGGGGGTTTTCAACTTTATTGCATACCTCAGGCATTTTTTGGAATTTTTGCACCAAATTTTCAACATGGGGTTTTTGGGACCCCTTCTCATGAATGATGTCACTGTCATGGTGTTATTCAGGCCCCAAGGGTGATTTCATGCAGTGACTGCGCAGTGACTGCGAAATCACCCTTCGGGCCTGAATAACGCTATGACAGTGACATCATTCATGAGAGGGATCCCAAACCCCATGCTGAAAATTTGTGCAAAATTCCAACATGACTGTTTTATTTAGCTGCATGCTATGCAGTTCCTACGCAGGCTCGTAAGTTCGGAATCTTTCAATATTTTCACTCCAGATTTTCAACATTGCCATTTTACCACACCTCCTTATGAGCAGTACAGCTGTCATTTTTACATCTCACCCAAAATGTGTTTCCCCCATAGGTAGCACAATGGCGCAGTCAGTGTCACGAAATCAATGTATGGGACACATTAAGAAAATTAAGTGACACTGTTCACGAGCAGAGTCTTAAAATGGTTATGTTGAAAATTTGGTGAAAAATTCTAAAAGTGACTGTTTCTGGCGTGCATTGGAAGTTCCATGCCTTTCGTACATTTTGAATGTTCAATATTTTCACTCCAGATTTTCAACATTGCCATTTTACCACACCTCCTTATGAGTAGTACAGCTGTCATTTTTTACATCTCACCCAAAACGTGTTTCCGCCCATGTAGCGCACAATGGCGCAGTCAGTGTGCGAAATCAATGTATGGGACACATTAAGAAAATTAGAGTGACACTGTTCATGAGCAGAGGTCTTAAAATGGTTATGTTGAAAATTTGGTGAAAAAATTCCTTAAAGTGACTGTTTTACTGAGCGTGCATTATGGCAGTTCACGCACGCTTTCAGTACATCTGCGAATGTTCAATATTTTCACTCCAGATTTTCAACATTGCCATTTTACCACACCTCCTCATGAGTAGTACAGCTGTCATTTTCACATCCTGCCAAAAATGTGTTTCCCCATATAGCGCGTACAGGCGCGGTCGGTGTCTTGAAATCAATGTATGGGACACATTAAGAAAATCCAGTGACACTGTTCATGAGCAGAGGTCTTAAAATGGCTATGTTGAAAATGTGGTGAAAAATTCCTAAAATGACTGTTTTATAGCGCGTGCGCTATGAAATTCTCACGCACGCCAGGTTCGCCAATTTCAATATTTGCACTCAATGACTTCCAAATACCTAAACAGCACATAGAAGCAAACAACATTCGGCAATGACAAATGCTTGTACTTCTTTGTCACTGATTTTTAAGCCATGTCCAAGTGCCAAATACCACTGCAAATACCTGCAAGCGAACGTTCGGCATTGACAAATGCTTGTTTTGATTTTTGACACCAAATTTTCAACATGGGGTTCTTGACACCCCTCCTCATGAATTCAGTCACTGTCATGGCGTTATTCGGTCCCAAAAGGTGATTTTGCGGTCACTGTGCAAAATCATCTTTTGGGACCGATTAATGAAATGACAGTGCTGGTGTTCGTATGTTGGCCTCTTAAAAAGCCTATATTGCAAATTTGGTGAAAAAATTCCAAAAAATGACTGTGTTATGAGCGTGTGTTGGCAGTTTCCATGCACACTCATATGTTCACGAATTTGTAATATTTTCATTGCAGATTTTCAACATAGATATATTTCCATACCTCCTTATGAACAGTGAAGCGGTCATGTTTCACATCCTGGTTGAAATGTGTTTTCACGCTTCCGGAGCAAAATAGCACAGTCGCTTTTAGAAATTAGTGTTCACTGCAGAGTAAGACAATCGTAGTGACACTGTTCATGAGCAGAGGTCCTAAAATGCCTATGTTGAAAATTTGGTGACAAAAATCCATAAAGTGACTGTTACAAGCATGCATTGCTAAGTTTCTATGCACACTCGTAAGTTTGTGAATTTGCAATATTTTCACTCCAGATTTTCCACATTGGTATTTTCCCACATCTCCTTATGAGCAGTACAGTTGTCATTTTTCACATCTTGGCTGAAATGTGTTTTCACACTTCCGGCGTAGAATAGTGTGGTCGCTGTGGGAAATCATGTTTGGTACAGAGTAAGAAAATCATACTGACTCTGTTCATGAGGAGATATCCTAAAATGCCTATGTTGAAAATTATGTGCAAAAATTCAAAAAAGTGACTGTTTAACGAGTGTGCATTGCACAGTTTCCACGCATACTCGTAACTTTGCGAATTTGTAATATTTTCAATCCAGATTTTCAACATTTGCATTTCCCCACACCTCCTTATGAATAGTTCAGCTGTCATTTTTCACATCCTGGCCGAAATGTGTTTTCACACTTCCAGCGCAGAATAGCATGGTCACTGTGAGAAACCAGTGTTCTGTGCACAGTAAGAAAATCATAGTGACACTGTTCATGACCAGAGGTGACAAAATGCCTATGTTGAAACTTTGTGAAATAATTACACTGAATGACTGTGTTACAAGCCTTGAGTTGTGCAGTTTCCACACAGGTTAGTACCCTTGAGCACAACCAAGTTAGGGTTCCTAAGACAGACACTTAAGTATATAGCGGTGAAATGTTAATCAGATGCAAATGGAGTTTCAAAGAGATACTCTTTTGGGATATGGATGCTGAAGGAACACGGATACAACTGTGGGGGGGCTGCATAAATGCCAAACACCAATGCACATACCTGCAAGCGAACATTCAGCATTGACAAATGCTTGTTCTTTTTAAGTATAGGCAATGATATAAAACATAGTTAGAGCCCCTTAGACTTCCTTTTCTCTTGCTGCTTTCTACACCTGACATCATCTCTGTCTGTGTCATCACATTTCCACAGCAAAGATTTTGACATCATAAGCAGAGGATTATGATATCAGGTGTACATCGCAGCAAGAGCAACTGAGATCTAGGGGGCAGTGATCCTGGGGTCAAGTTAATCTGCATAATTATAAATCTGTGTCCCCTTCAGCTGTCACTGCTGAATTCAGTAACTTCTTCACCACCTGTGCTGCCAATCTTCTTGCCTTTCTACCCCCTCCACTGTCTCCTTCCCCAGCTTCGTCTGCACCGTCCTCCTCCTCCTCCTCCTGCTTCTGCTTCCAACCAGTCTCCCCTGCTGACACCCTAAAAGCTGTCCCAGCCCTTAACCTCCTCAAAGGTAAAAGCCCAGATGGTCTTGACTCCAAGCTTCTGCATCTATCGACCCATGCTATAGCCCTCCTTCAATCCATTCTTCTGAACCTATCCTAGTCACTAGCTACAGTACCTAAAGCCTGAAAGACTGCTACTGTCATCTCTCTTCATAAGAGTGGAGACTCCTTTAATCCTAGTAACGTCTACCCGATATCTCTACTCTCAATCCTTGCTAAACTACAAGAACACTTGACTCTTGCCCAGCTGTCTTCTTTTCTTGACTTTTCATCCTTTTTCACCCCCTTTCAGTCTGGTTTCTGCAAGGCCCACTCCACCACCACCTCCCTACTCCAGCTCACTGACTCCACTCTCTCGAGCATGAATCAGGGATGCATTACCTCTGCCATCTTTGTCAACCTGGCCAAGATCTTTGACACTTGCCCAACCCCTTCTCCTCTGCAAACTCAATACAGCTGGTCTCTCTGATTCTGCCACCCACTGGATCCACTCCTACCTCATGGGTAGGTCCCAATCAGTCAGGATTGGCAACTCCATCCCCAATTAACACTGGTGACCCCAAGGTTCTGTACTCATTCCAATACTTTTCAGTTTTCCTTAATGACCTTCCAAATGCCTGCTCAACCACAAATATCCATATGCCACGGATAATACTGTCTTGTTTGCCTCTGGTACTTCACCTTCAAATGTTGAGACCATCTCCAACTGGATTTCAACAATATCCAGCGCTGGTTTTGTGACAACCATCTCTCACTGAATGCCAAAAGACAACCTCTATGACCTTTGGTACCAAGCAAAGGTTTGTTAGAACTCTTCCACCCCTCCTTCCACACCCTAGATGGTTCCTCATTTGAAGATGTCTCCTCCTCCTTCAACTACCTCAAGAACCTTGACTTTGCTGTGCATGTGGACACCATCCACACAAAGCTACTACCCAAACTTGGTGCTCTGTATAGACACTGCAACTTCCTTCCCATTCTGTCCGCTGGGAGATTGTCCAAAGATGATACTCCCTATCTTTGATTTTGGGCGTAGTCAACAGTACCATCCCTACATCTACCCTTACCAGACTGGATACTGTCTTCAACTCCTTCTGCCGTAACCTTTACCTCCCTCTCCTTCCCTTCTCTAAGTGCCAAGCGCCTTGCTCACAGTGCTTCCCTGATTGGTAAGTACTGGCTTGGCTCTCTGCCTCCCCTACCTATTTTCCTTCTCTCACTCCCTCCTTCCCCACTCTACACTCTCTGCAATTCCACTCATGGACCTTTGCCTCTCCTCCGGGTCTTCCACTTCTGGAAGATCTGCTTTCTTTATCACTTCCCCATTACCTGGAATTCCTTACCTTTAGATATTCGCTCAGCCCTGTCTTCCAGTTCTCTATCCGCCTCCTTTGTCATTACACAGCCCCTCCTGCACTTGCAGATGACCCTCTACCTTCTCTCTTCTGACTCACTAACTCTTCTATACTCTCATCATTAGCCCTCCTTTCTCTACCTGTTCTCCTCTTCTATTTTCTCTCCGCCACTCTTCACATGTCACAATTTTCCCTACCCTTTCCAACCACAAAGTTCGCTACTGTTCTGTTACCCATTTCCCATTTTCTCCCTAACTACCTGCCGGCCTTCCCCTTTGCGGGGTTCACGCATCCCGAAAGGGAGAGTTGGCACATCAGTCTGACCTGCTCTTTTCCATTTGTGCTGTATTCTCCTATGTGTATATAAGCTTGCTTCTTAGCTCTTATATGGTTTGTATGTAGGTCTGTACATAAATTGCATAGATATGATTTAATATACTATGCCCAGTTCTGGTCACCAGGGTATATAAGTGAGGTAAAAGCTATCAAGAGGGTACAAAGGAGAACAACCAGCTGATTTCAGATGTCAAAGACATGGAATATAATAAGATGTTGACTGACCTTGGGTTTGTATTCCTGGAGTTCTGCAGGCTAAGGGTGGATATGTGTTTAGTTTACAGGGCTATGTCTGATGAAGGCCCGTGTTAGCACTCAGAATAAAAAGTGGTACCCATGCCTGTCTGCACTTTTGAAAATAAGTACCCTATTCCTTGTTTTTCCCTATTTATCCCATATTGCTACTACTGTACTTTTAAACATACCCTTTTCATTGATTTGACAGATGAGGAGAGTACCACACATTAGTGAAAGTGCCACCACCAGGGATGAAGGGTTATGGGAACAGCTGGGACTGGATATTAGGGAGAAAAGTTACCACACCAGAGCCCACCCACTGTAATTATTCGAGGAAAGGTACCAAACCATAAGAAGAAAGAAATGGTTTCCTTTGGCCGGCCCGGTGGCGCTCAGGGTTAAGGCTCTGGACACCACACCTCGCTCCACGCCCAGTGACCCAGGTTGGGAGTGGACTCGGGTCACTGGTGGCTCAGCCAGGGGAGATAGGCTAGTGTCCCAGGACAGCTCACCTTCTCCGGGGAGGTTGAGGCTGAACCCACACATGCCTGACTCTGAGTGGAGCTTGGAGTGCAAAGCCCCAATGATAGGGGATGGGCGGCGCTACACACTGTAGACATTGGCGCCTTGCACTTGGCGTCAAAGGGTCGCAGCTGTAGGGGAGGGAAAAAGGAAACACACCTGCGGATCCGGGAAGATGGGCTTCCTGGGCGTGCCTCAATGTGCCCCTCACCAGACCTCCTTCTTGACCTGACACAATGAAGGATTATAGGGGTGAAGGCACCCCACCTTGTCCCCGCTCAGGGGGCAAACCAGCTCCATGGAGGATAGAGGGTAGGTTTGGGTGGGAGAGAGGCAGGAGGATGACTCCTTGGATTCCCCGAAGGGTCGAGGCGGCAGGCAGTAGGGGAGTAATAAAGAGACATTTAAAAGAAAAAAAATGGTTTCTTTAAGGGTGGTGTCAATCTGGAATGGATTTCCAGTGGATGTGGTAGGCAGCAAAAGTATGCAGGAGTTTAAAACCAAATTAGACCGACACTTAGTATCAAATGGGATTCGGGGGTATAGTTAGTACAAGGGCGAGCTATATGGACTTTGGTCTTCTGTGCTCTGTATAACCCTATCAAACCTATGAATATGTGTTATTGTCCATTGTTTAGCATTACCTAATCTTCACCTGATGATTTATTGTATGTAAATTTGTAATGTTATGTAACTGATGTAACATATTTCTGCTCAGACCATTTTGTATATTTCCTGTACTTAATGTTATCCCACTTTCCCTCTCCCCAGGCGCACCTGGAAGCAGGAATTGCAGCTCAGTGTGCCTTTCCTGATGAAACTTTTCAAATAAATAAATAAAAAAATAAATATAAAGAAACGGTGGGAGCTAAACACAGTGGGCGGATATTCAAACTGTGCCCAAAATGTGCGCAACAGCAGGAGCAAGCACAAGTCAATTGCGCACATGCGCAATAGACCCGCTATTCAAACATGGAGCAAGACAAATTGCACAACCAGCCAACGTCTGAATATCGCACAACCTGCGCTATAGTGCAACCAGGAAGGGGAAGCTGAGCAGAGACGATATGCCATAGTGCAACAAAGGCAGCCCAGCTGAGCAGTCCAGAGGCCCCATAGCACAAGCAGAGGACCTCCAGCAGCAAAGCAATGGAACTGCACAACCAGGGAGGTAGGCAGGGACCCACCACCCATGCCACAGATGGGCACAGGGGCACACTGCAGAACCAACAATGTACCCCACACCCCAAGCACAGCATAACTGGGGAGGGACGGAATAACCACCGGACCATGGGACAAACAAACAAAGCACATCCGGCCGTGGAACACAGCACACCCACTGGCAAGCTGAGACTGCCACACAAAGTGGGCGGACTACCCCAGTGTACAGCAGCCCCCTTGTGCACAGCACACCCTGCACTGTGACCCCAAGACACCACCCATGAGCAGTGACCAGCACTGCAGGAATCCCAGACCCCCGGCACACTGCAACCTCGTGAACCACAGAACTATACAAGCCAAACCCACCATGAGCACCCAGCAGTGGGTGGCAGCACTGCAACAATACTGACTGAAGCCACACCACACCAGACACCACCCACACACGCACACACATACCCATGACCATACCACCCCAGATGCCATGCACACCACTGCAACTGAGCACCTATAGCCAGCTGCAAATCAGAGACCACCACAGTATTCATATCAAAATATATAAATGTAATAAACAAGAATAAAAGAACAACAAAACAACTATGTACACATATATACAAAGCAGGGGTGGGGTATGGGTATAAGGTAGGGGTGGGTAAGGGCGGGGGTGAACAGCAGGAGAGGAAAGGTGGGGTGAGGTGATGGGCAGCTATTGCCTGCCAGCCTGCCCTCCTGCCGCCTGGTGCTGGGCCCTGGGCCTCCTCCTGCGCCGCCTCCATGCCACTGTAGGTCCAAGAGGATGGCAAGAGTCACTGGCCACCTGTGTCAGCCGCTGCAGTGTGCGTTGCATCTGTCGAGGATCTGGATACCTAGGACAAGGGATCAGAGTCAATGGCTGTGACTGTCCACATCCCTGAATCCCACCCATCATGCATGGCATACAGCCAAGTGCCCCACTCCTGTGATGGACTGCACCCACCCACAGTGACTGTGCACAAGACATGCCCAACCAGGCAGCAACAGCCATGTGTACCACTGCACACACACACACTGCCCATGTCCAGCACAGCAAAACCAAGGCTGTCCGGAGATGTAGCTCGTGGTGGGATGCTAGTGCCACAACCATGTGCCCAGTGCATGCATGGACCACCAGTGATGCACACACAGACATGCAGTGCCACTGGACAGTGATGACTGTCACATGTTGCGTGCATGGTAGTGTTGTCCATGGATGGTGGCCGTGCCCCCCCCCAGCATGCAGTAGCATCCACGATGTAATGACACTCACCCTCATCAAGCCACTGCTGCTGCGGCTGCTTCTGCTGCTGTGGCCCACCACCTATGCCACCTCTGCCAGCCACTCCGGCACCACCATTCCATGCCTCAGCCCGGGCCCGCCTCCACTCCTCCACACCTGTGGGAGACAAATGAAGAGAAACACATCAGTGAGATCCCAAAGCAGACAGCCCCTTGCCCCACTGAGTGTGCCTGCCCACACAACCAGACCCATACAGCACACACCTGCAAACACCTTCACAGCAAACCATAGCCCAACCCACCCCCATGCGCAGGTCACAGTACACAGTGTCACCCATGCGGACAAAACAGGTGCATACACAGCACACCCACCTGGCCTAGGCACAATGCCCCTCCTGGCACGTGACCTGAGGTGATCCAGCAGTTCCCGCTCCCTCCTGCGGAGGTCACCATACCGGTGCCTGCACTGCTCTGCAGTCCTCCACCGCCCAGTGGCCTGCTCCAGACTTGACGCCACCTGCTGCCACACATGGGTGCGGGCCATGTGCAGGGGTTCTCCCCCATACAGTGACCCATGGTGTGGCTCCGCCACAGCCACCAGGTTTGCCAACTCCACCGCACTCCACTGTGGAGCCCTCCTGCGTGCCATCACTGCAGTTGTATAGTAGGCAATATGGCGCTCCACAGCGCGGTAACCCCGCGTGAAAATGTTGCGTAATACAACTCCATCAGTCCTTATAGCGCTGTTCGTATAGCGCCGTCGGTCCACATCGCGCTGTTACCGAACAGCGCGATAGAGCCATAGACATGCCAGACGTACAGTGCCAGGGGGCAAAGGTCGTGCACAAGGTCATGAGTCTGTGGCGCAAGGCCACGCACAGCACCTCCGGATGTCTACACATCCAGCACGATCGGTCACCTGCGTGCCAGTGCCACAGTGTACTATTGCGCAGGTGTGCCACAGTGCTATGTGGTGCCCAGCGCTGTAGCACCACTGGCACAATAGTGGCCATGTCCTGTATTGCTGATTGCACAGCACATCATCAGCGTGGCAGACGCCTGCGTCAGCTACCTGGGCATGCGCAATGTGGTGTACTACGCAGTCACAGAACCGTGCCATTGGCTCAGCCGGCACAACCGTATTGCGAAAAGCGCAACAGCGCGATATTCAGCCGACATATGCAAATCATCTGATCAGCCATTCAAAGGCGCATTGGCGCGATTTGCATCTCATTACAGTTGCTCCACTCCTGATTTGCATGCATTGCGCTATATATGTGCGACAGTGATCTGCGGTGGCCAGAGTCGGTTACTGCAGGTGAGAGGTGAGTTGCATGCTGTGTGATGTTCTGGGCAATGGTCATGGGATAATGCTGTATACTGCACAGTGACAGGTGTCCACTTCCACCCATTCAGACCGACATGGCCAAGCAAGGACTGGGTGAGGAGGATGATGGTGGGCGAAGGAGGAGGCCCAACTTCACGAAGTCTGAGACAGAGGCACTCTTCCAGGCCTACCTGGATGAGGAGCCACTACTTAGTGGATGGCGGGGCACCCCTCAGGCTCGTGCTGCTGCATGGGAGGGGGTTGCTCGCGCCGTAAACCTGCATGGAAGCCACCAGCGATCCGTGCAGGAATGTAAGAAAAAGATTGGGACCGACAGGAGACAGGTGAAGGAGAAGGTGGCAGCCCTCAGGGCGGCACGCGCTGCCACAGGCGGGGGTCAGCCAGAGGTGGCGCAGCTGACCCCGGCAGAGGACCATCTGGCTGCATCCATGCAGCGCAGTGCAATTGAGGGCATTCCAGGAGGTGGCTTCCAGACAGGTGGAAGCCCATCACTGCAGGTATGACATGGTGGTGGGGGTGGTTGATCCCATGCACTAACATGTTCTCACTTTCTGTTACAGATCCTGTGCATCTGCAGGGGACAGTGGTGGTGGGACCATGCGGTGTGGACATCCAGCCATAGTTGGATGGGGCATCCACCTCTGCTGCCAGCGGCATGCATTACACCAGTGTGCCGCCTGGCTGCCATCTCGAAGTCGGTGAGTCAGGTGTGGGGGTGCCCTCCTGTGTCACAGCAGTCTGGCATGCAAGCATGCCAGCATGCTGTGACTGTGGCTGTTGCATGAACCTGCACCATTGATGATGCAAGGACCGCAATGGGCAGTGACACATGTGTGTCTCATTGCGGACACACAGCAGGACGGCACGTGCCCCTGTGCCTAGCTGGTTCCAACGTGTGTGCCAGCACGTCAGCACAGTCCCAGGCAGTGCCTGGCGGCACCGTGGGGCAGCACGGTGGCTGTGCAGGTCTCTGGCACTGTTGCGGACACAGCTGTGGAGCGACTGGTCCCTGGGGCACAGCAGTTGGAGGGCAGCAGCGGCAGTCACCCACCGGGTCTGGGGGTACAGGGTTCAGTGGTGGCACATGCACACCACCTGTTGACTGCCCATACCTGGTCCTGGTGAACAGCACCCACCCTCCCTCAAGGGTGTTGAGCATCAGGCCCTTCCATACCCTGGGGACAGGTTGCCGAAGAGGCAGACTACCCATTAGGCGGCACCCGCCTGCTGCGGGCATCAGTACAGCAGCAGATGCATGTTGCAACATCCGTGGAGGCACTGTGTGTGGCTGTGGGCGGCACAGCAGGGACACTGCAATGATCCATGCAGAGATGGTCCAGATGCGGATGGATGTGACTGCCGCCATTGACAGGCAGACCCAGGCATTGGTGGCTGTATGGTGGCCGCGTGGGCACGGTCAGGTGCCCTGTACCACGCACCCCATGTGCACGGCTCTCACTCCCCATTCCAGGCATGCATGCGACACCCAGCCTGTCGACACGGGTTCCGCTGTGGGCATCCCGAGCACCCCTGGTGCAGGTATGTTCGGCATGCTGCAGACCCTGTGCGGACCAGGTCGCTTTCAGCGCAGTGGGACCCTGGTGGTACGCCGGTGCACCCCATGGCCCTTGCTCAGCCTGCCAGTGCTGCTGGGTCACGGCGAGGCCGCCCATGCATCCAAGGTGGCCGTGGCACTGTGCCACCTGACTGACCTGTCTCCCAGTGCGGGCCCTGTCTGGTGCTGCCCTGTGTGCAATGTGTGTCATGGTGGGCAGTGGACTGGTGGGTGCCCTGCCCAACACGCCGACACACGGACCACCTGCACACCCACCCAAATGCTGTCCACAGGTGCGTGTGCATGATGATGCCTGCATTGCACTGTACACCAAGGTGCAAGGGTGCCCAGCATCTGACACATGTACTTGGACAGTCCAGGTGGTGGGGGTGGTCCATGGATCTGTGTGTTTCACATGTCTGTTCCTACTCTGCTGTGCACCTGCCCATGTACGGTTTGTGCCTGGTGTGTGTGTGTGTGTCCATATGGCATGTAACTATTCACCCCTCCCTGATGGTGTGTTTGTGCGCATGGACCCTTCCACTCCCCTTGCCGTCATGCACCCCTGGTGTGTTACCCTGTGTGCCTGTGGGTTGCGCCTAGACAGTGTTGGTTGCACATGGCCCCATGACTTACCTGTGTTGTGCGAAATGCTCCTCCGTGATGGTGTCCCAGTGCAGCTGGGCCTGCCGGATCAGTCGGGGGTCCCGCCGTCCACGGGGGCTGCTCATCCCCATCATCACCGGCGTCACTGGCATCCCCATCGCTGTCCCCCTCCTCGACCTGTACAGCTATCCCACAGTCTTTGGCCATGTTGTGCAGGATACAACAGACCAGGAATATCCCACAGGCCTTTGAGGGGCTGTACTGTAGGGCACCGCCGGAGGTGTCTAGGCATCGGAAGCGTGCCTTAAGCATCCCAAACACCCGCTCGATGATGTTGCATGTGGCGGCATGTGCCTCATTATAGCATTGCTGCGATTGGGTCATGGGGCGCTGGTAGGGTGTGAGCAGCCAGGGATGGAGTGGGTATCCGCTGTCACCTGTGTGGAGATAGTGGAGATAAGTATCATTTTCAGGTCCATATTGCCCATAGCCCTGTGTGCCACTACCATGGCACCTGTGGCATTCCCACCCTTGCCCCAATTTTGCAATTCCTACATGCATACTCACCCACTAGATGTCCTGTGGGGATGTCCCCACTCTCGAATCGATGGCACAGTGCAGATTGGTACCATATGAAGGCATCATGTGCTCCACCAGGGTGTGTGGCACAGACATTGATGATGCACCCACTGGCATCACACACCACCTGGCAGTTGACACTGGTGAACCCCTTCTGGTTTCGGTATGTGGCCCCATCAGGGCCAGGTGGCGTGTGAATAGCCACATGGGTGCAGTCTATCGCCCCTGGCATGCCAGGCATACGTGCTACCATGTGGAACTCCTGCATGTTTGCTGTACGCTCTGTCGCGTTGCTGGGGAAATGGATGTACTCCGCAGCATGTGGCAGCAGTGCGCTGAGGAACTGGGTGAGGATGCGTGACGTGGCCGACTGTGTTATGCCTGTGGTGTCCCCTCTTGGTCTCTGGAAGGTACCGGTGGTGAGCAGGCACATGCAGGCTGTTACCTTTGTCTCCACTGACAGAGCTGACTCCATCATGAGGGTGCCTACATCACATCACTGCACAGCTCACAGAGCCACCTCAGTATTGCCCTGTTCAGGCGGTACCGGCCCACAATCTCAACATCCATGTACAGCTCAAAGCTGATGCGGGCACGGTACTGCCTGTTGGGGGCATACCGCCGATGGGCCCTTCCACGGCCACGTCCCCTGCAGCATGCCTTCTCACCCCCTCATTACAGCTTCCATGTGGAAGCTGGCACTGTCCATGTCCCTGGCTTGTGTTCCCCGGCTGTTGTTGCTCTGTTCCCCGCTGTCCTGACTACTACCTCCACTGCACCGGGTACACCTACTGGCCTCTGCAGTCTGTGGCCCCACACCTTCCTTGCCCCTATTTTGTCCTGGGATCTCCTGGCCTGCCCTCTTTGTCCTCTTACCTTGTCTCACTCCCTGCCTCATGTGGCTTCCTGGCGTTCTTGTGCCTCTTCCTTGAGCCTTTTTATTTTGGCTCATTTCCTTGACGGCGCACCTTCCGGACTGATCCGCTGTTGCGCATTGCGCAAGCCTTTCAATATCGTAGATTCGCCTTTATGCATGGTTCCACCCCTTCGTTACGCGATCCCTTCATTTGCATTGCACTGTTGCTCAGCTTGTTTTCGGTAGCGCAACTGCCTCCCGCTGAATATCGCAGAATGGCACATTTTCGGACTTACGCTGACGCAACCCTTTTGAATATCTGGCCCAGTAAATATAAAATATAGGCTGACATGTACCGAAACATCACATCTCTTTTCGCTGAGATATCAGGGACTCTTTAAAAAGGAGTACTGTGAGTTGGCTGATGGCCCAGCAAGTAGTGTATCATGCTTCCACGCGGCTGGTACTACTGTGGGATGGCCGATGGCCCAACGGGTATAGACTGTGCTCCCACACTGATGGCACTACTGTGGGCCAGCCGATGGCCCAGCAGGTTGTGGTTTGCACTCACGTGCCAGTGACCAGTGTTCAGGAACAAATTTGAAAACTGGATTGGACGACTAAAGGTGATAGGCTAGCACTGCCATGTGGCAGCTCCCAGCCGCAAAAAGGCAACACTGTTGTTGTGTGGCCACAGTGACCCTTGCAGTGGGCCAGGGAGCTTGTCTCCTTCACAGGGGTATCTCTGATTGGGTGTGAGGCCTGACAGGGTGCTACCTAGTGACAGAGATGTGGGAGGGTCTAGGGAATGGGAGTAAAATCTAGAAAACCCTACATCCCTGGACCACTTGTATGGCGGCTGCTGATAATCTTGGGCCTCACACCATGTGGCTCTCCATTGGCTCTGGGAGTGGGGGAGAGGGAGTGGCAAATGGGGCCTGGAGGTCACCAGCATAAGGGCCAAAAGAAAGGTGGACATGGTGGTACAACAGCCAAAAGCCTTATAACCAATGAAGGACTATTGAAATCATCATCTGTAGGTGGAGGATGGGCCTTTTGCCATGGTCCTGTGCCCATGATGCACCCCTTAGGTGAGATGTGCAAAAGGAACAGTATTTTGGGCTTGGGACAGAAATAGTGGTATTGTGTGCCTGTTTGACCCACTGCAGACATGCATGTTATCAGAATACAACCCCCCATCATGGTGCCCTCAGGACATCGACTGAAAATGTTGTGTGGTCAGGAGGGCCTCAGGCCCCAGCCTCCAAGCAGTCACACAGGCCCCCTCCCCAACATGAGCCTAACAATAGATTTACTACACATATCCATAAATCAGTCCCAGCCATCTTCACAAACACCCACCATGGAGTGGATTGTTTTCACTAGCATTTAGCTCTGTATTATGTAGCCCCAATTTGGATCCATCCATGAAGGGATAATTATGTGACTTATTCTCTAGGATTACAGCCTGACATCATTTAAAGTGTTACTGCTGCAAGCAATTGTTTCCCCCACAACTGATTTTAATGTATTCCACATTTCCAATAACATATTACCAAATGGGATTGGTATTTTAGATTCTTGTAAAACAAGCAGGTGGTCAGATAAGTGACGTACGTCACTGCCGGCTCTTTTTTTGTTTGTTTTCAGAAAAGTTATGAAGTGACTATTAAAATGTTATTAACCTATAGGAAGCCATTTTTTTTACTGCAGCCTTTAAGAGCCAATTTATGTGGAATGTAAATACAGTTCTACAAATAAAACAGTGTTCTGTTCTAGAAAGCAATATGATATTTCTGAGGTTTCCCCTGTTCTAATATCCCCAAAATTTTTGTAGCTTTTTTTTTCTACTTTATTTTTCATTTTAAAACAATGCATTGCATAACATGAAAATTGCACAGACGGTTAACAGTTGCAAAGTCAGCCCACTGATTCCCTTATTAAGGAGAATTCAGACCCCTTCCCATAATGTACACAGGAGGGGAATTAACCCTTAGGCTGCCAACAGGATTAGAACGTATAGGAATTTTGGACTGATATATCAGTTCACTGCCCTGTAAGGGTAATAGATATTCATTACACTGAAAGTTGATTAAGAATGGCATTCAGCATGAGAGCTCTACAGGGACAAAATATGCTACTAAGGTTATGTGAATTCCCTTTCTCCATCCGGGCTACAGCCTTCTCATGCGCCTCGTATGGCTTAAACGCTAAGATAATCACTAAACACATTTCCCAAGAGAGATTCAATATAACAGTAAGTCAGAATAGCGTCCAACAACCTGTGCTTTTAAACTGATCATTCTGGCAAGCAAAAAAAACAGTAATGGCACAGTACTTAAAAATAAAATCCACCCCCTTTCCTTGAAACTTCATTAGGTACAGATTGTAGCTTGTCTATTCAATAGGACATCTTCTATACATTAAATACTAGGAGACATAGTAGTGAGAGACGAGCATTTATACAGAAATTGCTAGGACCGTTAAGACGCTCTCGTGCTGTCTCACCATGGGTTGCTACATATTCCCTAAAAAGGAAAGGTAGTGGCAGGAATCACCATTTTAAGTTCGCATTGTGATACAGACCAAAATAAAATATAGTCCAGTTAAGAAAACTTACCAGACCACTTGCCCAATAAAACTAAAGAGAGCCTTAACATGGTCACATAACAAGAAAGGGTCACCCCAAACTTAACATTAAACAGAGACCCACATCTCAACATGTAGCAATGAGGGTAATTGTACATTTAGATAAGCTTGGTATGCTCATATCAAAACAAGTAAGAGAGAAAGTCCTCATTCCATACCATCTGACTCGTTACCGTCTTCTGGGGCCAATTCCTGCTTGATTTTTTGGGCAAGTTTGTAGGTGTCTTTTGGGTCATTGTAGAGGTAAGTATTCCCCTGCCAAACCACATGGAGCTTTGCTTGCAACCGTAGCTGATGTTGTACTTTGAATTGATGGAATAAGCCCATCACTCTTTCGAATGCTTTCCATCGGACTCAAGTACTGTAGGCAAGATCAGGAAATATTGAAAGAGCTGTGTCACCATACCTTAAGGATCACTGCCACCTTACGAGGGTCAATGCCCTGTTTCAGTCCCCCACGCCACTGCTCACAACCATAAACGTGAGTGGGGATGAAGAGTCTGCTGGGGCTCTCCTCGGAGTAAGTCGGTAGGTCTTTTCTATGGTAAATCCACGGATGGAGTGGAGGAGAATACACACATCTTAGAACTGCTCCCATGAGAGTTTCAATTTTTCCTACCTTTAAATGTATCAAACTGACAAAAACTACTTTAAAATGTACTTTAGTAGTCCTCGAACACAGCCTGGAAGATATGGGCAAATCTTGAAATATGGCACCTGTGGGAGACTTTTTTCACCCCAAAACAGCACCCCAGAGAGATACTTGGCTGCTCCAGCATGAAGCAGTCCTGGAGATGACAACAATGGGTGCCGGGGCCGAGGAAGTCACCTTAAGAACTTTTAAGATGACTCTAACCCATAAGATCAACTTAGGGCGGGTTCATTTCCCCTGGGGTGTGATACAGACGAGGCACACTGATGAGCCCTGGTAGGACATAACACTTGTCAGTGTTTTTCTGTTTGCACCCTTTGCAAATTGTATGAGAGACCTTTTGGCACCATACATTCTTATTTAAAACTGAACCAGTCTAAAATGTCATGGTGATTTGCATATACATCCCATTATGCTTTGCATTATGGTGGTATGTGTAATTTTATTGTACTTTAAAACTTGGCATTATTGCCAATGCCCTTTGGGGTAACCCCTGCCTCAGTGCTTCCGCATTGAGGTTCTTTGTCTTTAGCTTGTTTTTTGTATTTTGAGGGCTCACATGACCCTAACCTAGAAGACCAACTTAGGTCAGGTTCATTTCCCCTGGGGTGTTATACAGGTCAGGCACACTGATGAGACCTCGTAGGATGAAACATGTGTCTGGGTCTTTCTGTTTGCACCCTTTGCAAATTGTGTGAGAGGCCTTTTGGCACCATGCATTCTTGAGTAAAGCTGAACGAGCCTAACATTTCATGGTGATTTGCATATACATCTCATGATGCTTAGTATTATGGTGGCATGTGTAATTTTGTAGTTTCTTGAAACTTGGCTTTATTACCAATGCCCTTGGGGTAACCCTTGCATCAGTGCTTCTGCACTGAATTCTTTGTCTTTTAGCTTGTTTTTTTGTTTCTTTTGGGGCTCACCATGACCTTAACCCTTAAGACCAACCTAGGGCTGATGCATTTCCCCTTGGGTGTAATACAGACGAGGTACACTGATGAGTCCTGGTAGGATGAAACGTGTTTGTGTCTTTCTTTCTGCAACCTTTGCAAATTGTGTGAGAGACCTTTCAGCACCATGCATTCTTGTTTAAAGATGAACCAGCCTAAAATGTCATGGTGATTTGCATATATGTTTCATGATGCTTTGCATTATAGTGGTATGTGTAATTTTGACCATAAGGTGCTATATGATCAAAAACAGGCATAGACTAGGCTTCATGGTCCAGTTTTGTAATTTGCCAAGGAATCTGATGGGGAAGAGGACATAAGGAGGCAGTAGCAAGAGGGGAGAGGAAGAAGGCTTAAGTGCTGTTTGAAAGAGGGGTAGGAGAGAGTTTCAGAGTTGGGTTGAAAGGTGGTACCACAGGGATGGGAGTCTGTAGGAGAAAGTGGATGTGCCAGATACCGAGAGGGGGTGGGGGAGTGAGAAGGAGTGGGAGTCCCTACTGTGGAGGTCTTAGGAGGAGGTGGCTGCAGGTGCCAGCACATCGGAGAGGTAGAGGGGAAGCAGGCTGAACCAATTTTTAGCTATGAAGTTAGCGAGTGGACATAGCACACGTGGGATAGAGGAGAGATCCTGAGGGAGAAGTATAGGTTGCAGTGATGAGTTTGAAGGGGGAGTTAGAAGCAAAGTGGCAGAATGAGTTTAGTAAGGTGTCTAGTCTGGCTAGTGAGTAGGCAGGGGCTGTGCTGTAAACAACATCAGCAGAGTCAAAAACTGGAATTATCATCTTGGTCACTAACTAATGTTAGATAGGGAGTGGGAGGGAGTCTTAGTTGTGATATAATATGCCACATTTTGGGTGGAGCTTGGAGGTCATGGCTTTAATGTGCGTAGAGAAATTCAGGTGGGATTCCAGCCACACACCTAGATATTTATATGCAGGGACATAAATAAGTGGAGTACCATCTAGGGTGGTGAAATAGTGTCATCTACAGGGGAATTGTGTTATCTAAATACATACACAAATGAATACATAAATATAGGGAAATAGTGCCATCTACAGTGAAATAGTACCACCTACAAGGAAAGTGTGCTATCTATAGGGAAATAGTGATATCTACAGGGAAATAGTGCCATCTGCTGGGAAATAGTGCTATCTACAGGTAAATGGTACTGTTTACATGGAACAGTGCTATCTACAGGAAAATAGTGCTATCTGAAAACAGTACTATCTACAGGGAAATAGTGCTATCTACAGGTAAATGGTACTGTCTACATGGAATAGTGCTATCTACAGGGAAATAGTGCTATCTACAGGGAATTGCGCTAGCTACAGGGAATGAGTGCTATCTACAGTCAGTTGTGCTATCTCCAGGGAAATGGTGCCATCTACTGGGAAATAGTGCTATCTATAGGAAAATAATGCTGTCTACAGGGAAACAGTGCCATCTACTGGGAAATAGTGCCACCTACAGGGAAATAGTTCTATCTACAGGAAAATAGTGACATCTA
The DNA here is from genome assembly GCA_016271365.2 of Neoceratodus forsteri. Taxonomy (NCBI): domain Eukaryota; kingdom Metazoa; phylum Chordata; order Ceratodontiformes; family Ceratodontidae; genus Neoceratodus; species Neoceratodus forsteri. The sequence goes on along the minus strand of JADMNL010000031.1, from coordinate 110,139,324 downwards.
TAGGGAATAGTGCTACCTACAGGGAAATAGTGCCACCTACAGGGAATAGTACTATTTAGAGGGAATAATGCCACCTACAGGGAATAGTGCTATCTGCAGTGACATAGTGCTGTCTACAGTGAAATAGTGCCATCCACGGGGAATAGTGCTATCTACAGGGAATAGTGCTATCTACAGGGAATAGTGCCACCAACAGGGAATAGTGCCATCTACAAGGAGTAGTGCCATATATGGGGAAACAGTGCCACCTACAGGGAAGTTGTTTCCTTGCACCTGCATTGGTCACATGGGAAAAAAAATCAATTCTGCTTCCATTGGAAATAATGTAATCCATAAGAAAATACAGGAAAATTGCCCTGGTGGTCCAGGGAGAATGCTAGACTGACCTGGGAGCTGAATCCAAAACCTTTCTCTAACTAGTTTCATAAAATGAAAGAATGAGTGTTTTAAGAAAGATGTAACTCTGTTGTGTCTATCCCCCAATGGAAATTCAGGCAACCAGTTTAGAAGATGAGACTCATAAAACCTTTGATCAAGAGGTGGTCTTATTAAGTTTCTTCAAAGAGGAGAGAGGGGATGGGCAGTGTTTGCCAAACTATACTATATTTTCTAATGAAGTATAGTAACATAGTTATTTGTTTCCTCTATACATTTTTATCCCAGCCAGCTCCTGCATCCATTAGGGATACACCACTGCCTCTCCCCAGCCCCGTCAGAACCATAACTTTATTTGCTTCCACTGTCCTGCATGACTTTCCCTCCATGGCAGGGGCTCCAGGGGGAAGGTTGTCCTCCCTCACTGTGGCTCAGGATCCAGTATTGGGCAGGTGACTCCATGGGGTGGGCCCAAGTGTTCCACCCATCATACTAATAGTTGGTGCTTTTTCTCCCCTTATAGCGCCACTGAGCTCCACAGGAATGGGCACAGACTTCTATGTGGATGTCACACACAAAGCACGTTCTGTACGGCAGGAGCAAGCTCCCTGGCCCCACTGTAACTGACAAGAACTATAGTTGGGGCCACATCTGTTTTTATGTCAGTGGTGCATTAGAGTGCCTGAACAGTACTATACTTGCCTCTGCTGAGAATAACTGATTGTGAATTAGACTGATAGATAGATAGAAAGATAGATAGATAGATAGATAGATAGATAGATAGATAGATAGATAGATAGATAGATAAAGATTCTAATGTTTCTTTTATAAAATTTTTCTCTTCAATATGGAAGAGAAAAACATCTGTTTTGCTGTATAATATGGCAAAAGCATGTGATTTCACTTTTTGTTGTTGTTCTGAAACTCTGCATTTGATTTAGGCTGCACCGCAATCGAACCCATATTGTCATGCCTCTTTAAACCAAGACCACCCAGGAGGGCCGAAACCATGCAGCAGAAGAAATTACATAGGTGGTCTGTAGTGGTGACCTGGAAAATGAAAATAGCAGGCTGTGTACTTTTGCCAAAGAGTTTTCTGGTTGCACAGGTTCCAAATAACTGTGTCTCCAACCCACTGCCCATCACCACCAGACATTTACTAACGGTACTAACGGATACTAAAATATAATAGCAGAGGCGGAAACAAGAGGGTTGCAGTGGTAGGGAAACCATAAATATATCCCAATCAGGACATGACTGACAGGGCATTTCAGCAAAGGCAGGAGCTGTAGGTCAAATATAGAATAATGTATGGGGAGGTGTGTGTGTTATGAGTTTTTTTGCACAGCTGAGGTGTGTAATTCTCACATGAACCACAGGAATGAAGCTCAGGTGGCTTATCAGGACATTGCACACTGAAGGCGTTGAAAGCAAAGAAGGAAACACATCTTTTTTTTATAGTCACTGATTTTGTGAGAACCAGACAGGTGTTGGTGGTGGTGTGTGTGGGGGGGGTTGCTACAGCCCCACAGCTTACTTTAATGTTTTTAAACTGCAACACTCTGAAAATACCACAATACGTGGTTGTGATGTCACAGCCATGTAATACAGGAGTTTTAGTGGGCTGGTATTGGGTTGATATCAGCCTAAAACAGTAACTATTTATGTGTTATATGTGTAAAAAGCAATTTGTGAACAGTGCCCTCTAAATGTGAGATGCTGCAGTACAAAAGTCCTGTAGTACTTAGAAATTGTAGAGTGCCCTCTAGCTGTGAGATGTGGTATTACAAGAGGCCTAGAGTGCTTAGAAATTGCAACAGCAGTGCCCTGTAATTCTGAGAGATTGCTAATAATGGTAAGTTCAAAGAAGTACACAGCAACTCTTTAAATGATCCTATCTAACCCCCCCGTTCTCTACTAATAATGATTTGAATAAAGTAAGCCCCACTCACCACCCCTGATTTTTAGGTTGAGAGCCTACCTGCAGCTGGGTCTAGCATGGACATTGCAACCAATTAGAAGGCAAAGGTGGCTAGGATTATAGTCGGGCAAGGGCTTCTCCAAACTGCCAATGATGATTAGCAGGAAACCTGCTTCCATGGTCAGATAGATCCTGAGTCTACGAGGGGCCCTGTTGTGAGGGGTAACCTGCAGTGGTAAGCCTGTGATAAGGGCAAAAAAGTAAACCCAGAGCCAGAGGTAGGAGGCTGGTAGGGGAGCACATTCTCCCTTCCCTTGTGATTCCCACCGCCCCATGGCAAGATCCCAGTGGGGCCTGGATCTGAATTTCTGAGCTCACTAAAAATGAAAGGCTTTTACTAGCAATCTGAGGCTCCCCCATGTCTGTTATTATGATATTCAGAAATTAGCTTTAGTATCTCACATTTTACACAGGGGCATCACAATGTCAATGCTTTCTTTGTGTTTATAGAACATAGTACTTATTTTAGACAAAACAACATCTTGGAATTATTTAATATTTTTGCCTACATTTCCCGATGACACTGGTTCACACATTGAATTCTTCTTGTATATTAGAAAGCATCCCAGTGGCAAAGCAAACTTTGCCCCACTGAAGAAAAATGATCCCTATGTCTTGATAGGAGACTGTTGCCATAATCAAGGTCAGGGGGATTTGCAGAAAAGTAATGCAGCAGATGTGGTCTCAGTCAGGGGATGTTCGTCGGCCTCTCAGGTAGAATAGTTTGTGAATGAGTTCAGTGAATTATTATAAATCATGACATCATTATTAGCCAATTAGGATTGTTTATTTCTGAACATCCCAGGCACTCTTATAACCATTATAGATTGCGGGAGTGTCCCCGACCAGTTACAGCGAATCCTTTACTTGTGTGTGAGGTACTCTTATTGCCGTTAGAGTACCTCACATGCAGAGCACTGTAACAGGCTTCTCGATGACCGCTTCTGTCACTAACTTTATTAAATAAAAACTTTTTTTTTTTAATTTAATAAAGTTAGTGATCTGTAATATTTTCATGGGTCCAATAGGAGGGCCTCTTATGGATCTAACAGCGTCGCCTCTTGCATCCAGAGGACCACAGAACTGCTCACCTTTAGTCTGCAGTCCTCTCGTTCTAAGAACCCTTGAGGTGACAATGAGAGACCCTCCAACTTATAGCCATAGGAGACCCTCCGACCAGACCCAAAACCTTATATAAGAGGATTGCTCATGCATATGGTTCTAAATATCTGAAGTTCTAACTTCAGCTGACACAGTTCAATTCCCACAAAGCGGATCCTCTAATATTCTGCAAAGTAAAACAATTTGATTTTAAATTAAAATTCAGTTCTTATAAACACAGATCTTTAACATGATGTATAATATATGTACAGTTCCTGTGTCTGTTTTGTTTATGAGTTTTTTCTGCCAGATGGGCTCAGCCTCACTTTGCAGTTCTCCCGTCTGAAGAACTTGAGAGTGAACTCTTGTAAGAGACACAGTAACTATACATATAAACATACATAGGAAAGCAAGGGCGGTAATAATGTTCCTGATTCAGCCAGGGAAGGAACCCAGCAGTATGCAGTCCACCAACTATAAGCCACATTGGAAGAGAAAACAATAGTCCACAGAATCAGACCGAATGCAATAGCACACTGTCTGGATATTTCAAAGGGCACGTTACATCACTTTATGCTGCACTTGGAATTTCTGGATGTCAAAGGGTGCACAGAATAGTCATGGCAGCTAAAAGGGGAATATTAACTGCATTTTTATTTACTTTATAAATGTTCATTGGCAATCTATGGTACATACAATAAATCAGAGCATAAAAATATATGCTTACAATAAGTAAAATCTTCTAAAGAATCTTGCTTAAATATATACTAATAGTAATAAAAATTATTTCTATTTATTCAGCATTGACAAAATAACTTGTTGAAACACATCTGTAATAAAACCAGTGTATCAATAAAATGGTGCAGTACATTTGCATTGGACAGACTATGCAAAATCTGTATTCTGGCTACTAGCACCCATGGCTTCAGTGCCCCACGGCCATCCCATGCTACTGCCATTATCAGAAATTCAGGTACACACTTGTAATTTCAGAAGCACATGGAATGGTACAGGCAGGGAAGAGCAAACAATGCTGACCCCATAACAGGTTGGCCCTGTCTACATGGTTGTCACATGCAGGTGCTAAGCCTGGAACAGTTCATCAGTCACCTAATCACCAGATCTGACCTTAGTGATTGCACTGGCAATTTCTAAACTTTGAAAATAGCAGAAGACTCATCTGTGAGGCAGTAACAATGAATATGCATGGTACACCAACAGTTGACGGGAACATTTTGACCCACCCATATAATTCTGACACTAGTAGGGTAATGCACTAGTCGTCTGATGTACCAATTATGTATTACACAGACTCTTGCATATAGAAAGAAGCCCACTCATGTCTGCCCCCACCCAAAAAAAAAAAAACACACACACACTCACTTTTGGATTTGTTTGCTTGCCACCAGTCCTTGTGAAAAATAACAAAACAATGATACGCACACACACACACACACACACGGACATGCACAAACCCAAACACTCACTTTTGGATGAATTCAACTGTCACCAAACCCTGTAAGAAATAACAAATACTAATTTGAACAGCCTATCTGTTCCTGCAAAGAAAACATTTGGATCTAGTACCAAAAAAGGTTATTAGAGTGTAAGACGCAAATAAGACAGTCTACTCATTTAATTAGATGTTCTGCTGGAAGAACTCTTCTGCAGTTCTTTCCTTTTTAAGAAAGAAAAAGTCATCTAGCCTAGGGTGTTTAAAATGTACTTCCGTGACCTCTTCAGAATATTTGACAGTGAAAATGTTCCAGGCAAAAATATAAACAACGTACAAAAGAGAGAATAGCCTGTTTTCTTTGCTCTCAAGGCAGGCACAATAGTGCCACTTTGAGGATACTGTAGCAAATGGTCAGACATCATGCTGAACGGGTGGGGGTTTATGTTCCTGGACCATTAAGTAAGTTCATGTTAATTTGTTTAGCATCCAATACTGGAGACTCTGGGCACTTTACAGAAAAGGAATACAAAATATATAAGATATCAACAATAGCAGTAGACCGGTCACAACAGTTGGTAAGCAGCTGTCAGACTACAGCTCCCAGAAGAAAGAGGTTCCATTTTTTACTGACTAGTGAAAACCATGCCTTGGATGGTTCCACTTTTGGGCAGGGTTAGCAGAGGACATACAGGTCAGAATCTTTGCAACAGGGCTTCACAAGTCTAAAAGGATATGCTGGTGAACAGCAGCACAGTCTGATCAGTTTCTTCAGGTTGCAAGTACAGCACAAATACATGCATACACACACCGACCAGCACCAGTCTTCCTTGCTCACAACCATGTCCAGGAGTTAACAAGCATGGAGGCTGAATTATCAGGTATTCCTAGATGTGGCTATTCCTGATGAAGGTAGAGCTGGAACAGCAAAACAGTTGGGGATGCTTTCTCTGTGCCCACCAGTAATGTGCCAGTCTCGTGATGAATGTACACAGGGCCTCAGCTTGCCATCTTCTACCATGACATTTAAATTAGTGAGAGAGAAATTATAGAAACAGACCCCCAGCACAAAGGGTGGAACCACTGAACTCAGAAATGCAACTGATCACCTTTTCTCCACAGTATATGCACTTGGATGCAGTAGGGGAGCAGTATGTGAGATCCTTTAAGGAGTAGTACACCCAGAATTTGCAAAAACATATGTTGTGCAGAGTGTTTTGATTTGTGTGTGAAGTCCTAGTGTGTCCTTTCCTCTATCTGCTATTAGGAGCTTTTCCTAAATTAGCCTGCTAGCTTTATGGTAGTTTGCAACCCCTCGGGATCTCCATCTCAGCTAAGTTTATTGCTTTCCTTGTTTCTACAATACATCCTGTCTCATGTGACAGTGATATAACTGGGACAATAGATTCAGTAAAAAGCACTGCTTTAGAATCAGTTCACAACAGCAGAAATGACTACATTTTAAAAACTATACAGAGTTCAACTTGGTGACTACCCTCATTGTAAAGGTTTTTTTGTTGTGAACAATTGTGACTTTGGTTGTGTATGTGTAACTTGTATGGTTTTCAAGCTGAACTTTATATAAGTTTTAAAATACAGCCATCAAATTAACCAAATGGCCATATTTTTAACCAAATTTCCACTTTGGATGGCAAATATTTTAAAAACTATACAGAGTTTAGCTTAGTGACTACTCTCATTGTAAAATTATTTTTGTCCTGAACAGCTTTGCTACTTGTTGTTTTCATGTGGCTTGTATAGTTTTCAAGCTATTTAGATTTGTTTGGCATGTGTGCAGATGTACTTGCAATTGGCAGACACTTTTCTCTCTGAGTGAACTCTCTAGTAGACATGCCAAACAAATGTAAGTATCTTGAAAACCATTGAAGTTACACATATACAACCAGGGCCACAATTGTTCACTACAAAAAGACCTTTACAATGAGGGCAGTCACCAAGCTGAACTCTGTATAGTTTTTAAAATATACCCATCTCTACTGTTGTGAACTGATTGTAAAGCAGTGCGTGCTGCTGAATCTGTGGTTCCGGCTACATCACTGTCACGAGACAGGATGCATTGTAGGAACAAGGAAAGCAATAAACTTAGCTGAGATGGAGATCCCCAAGGGTTGTAAAACTGCCATAAAGCTAGCAGGCAAATTTAGGAAAAAGTCCTAATAGCAGACAGAGGGAAGAACACACTAGAACTTCACACACAAATAAAAACTTTCTGCATAAAATATGTGTTAGCAAATTCCGGGTGTGCTACTCCTTTAAAGGAAGCAAGGAGAGAGGTTATTTGCAAATTGTTTTGTTTCATGAGGACATTACTTTCTCTAGCAGAATAACAGGACAATGAGCTGAGAGTACTTTAAAGATCAATTGCAATGTTTTTGCAATGCTTCTAACATATTTCATTTGCTCATCATGAGAACGACCAGCCTGTATTTACTTATTTTAAAAGTTTCACCAGGAAAGACATCACAGCTACAATAGCTTGTTTCCAGATACGTCATATATATATATATATACATATATATATATCTATGTGTGTGTATATATAGGAAATACATAATGGGTTGCAGTGGAATAACAAATTTATCTTCACTAATGCGTGGTAAGACCCATAATTCATGAGTGGCGAAGCACACACAGATGGCTACTACCTTTCTATGTCTTTGTGTTTTCATGTCTGTGCTAGTGAAGTGCAGGAACTGTCTTTCCTCATGTTCAGATACTATTTTACTGCCTGTCTTATTTGATAGTTTCACAAAAAATTCCTCAGACATTTTCAGACCTGCCAGTGGAATCTTGGATAAGTGCTGATGTCATTCAAGCAACAATGACGTAATTTCCCTCAAGGTCCTGACAGATCAGTACATACAGAGTACATCAGATTATGACATTCTAAGATTAGTCTTTTCTTCCAGTTTTCTGATGGCGGCCTTTATTAATCAAATTATTCCAGTGCAGCACTATGAGTAAATACCTGGCAGTTTCCCTAAACTGATCACCACCACTTCATGCTCGGTATCACGCCCCCCTACCCCCCCCCCAAAAAAAAAAACTGACAGGCTCTTAACATGTACATTTTTGTTTCCTTTGTTCTCTTCCAGTCCCCACAGTTTCCTTATTTCAAAGTATTGTCCTCTAAAAATTACTGCTCAATCTGTGAAACTAACAAAATATTTATCTGTAATGCTGTGTTGATAAAATGCAATATGCAAAGTTTGTCAGGCAATTGAAAGTAAACATATTGAAACATATAGACTTTGATGGCTGATAAGGACTGCTTGGCCCACCCAGTTTGCCCATTTCCCTACCTACTGGATAAGCTGCAGATCCTAGTTAACCAACAGCCCACTTCCTCCTACCCCCACTAGAATTGCTTTATGTCTGTCCCATGCATTCTTGAATTCCCCACTGTTTTTGACTCCATGACCTCCTCAGGAAGGCCATTCCATGTGTCCACCCTCTCCATGAAAAATACTTCCTCACGTTGCCCTGAACCATCCCCTCTATCTTCAAATTGTGCCCCTTGTTCTTGCATCTCTTTTTCTGAAAGATGCTACCCTCTTGGACTTTGTTGATTCCCTTGAGGTACTTGAAAGTTTCTATCATGTCCCCCCTTCCTCCTTTCCTCGAGAGTATATATATTAAGCTCCTTTAGTCTCTCTTCATATGGCTTCTGGTGCAGACCTGGCATCATTTCAGTTGCCCTCCTTTGGACTGCTTCCATCCTGGCTATGTCCTTGCAGCAATAGGATCTCCAGAACTGCATGCAGTACTCCAGATGGGGTCTCACCAACTGTCTGTACAGAGGGATAACAACTTCCTGTTTTCTACTGGTGATGCCTCTCCCTATGCAGCCCAGTATCCCCTCAGCCCTCCTTACTGCCTTCTCACATTGCTTGCCTACCTTTAGGTCATCTGATGTGACTACCCCCAGGTCCCATTCCATTTTTGTTGTTGTTAGTAACCCCCCTCCATTGTGTACTCTTCCCCTGGATTTTTGTTTCCCAGGCGTAATACTTTGCCCTTCTTTGCCTTAAATCTAAGCTGCCATACTTTTGACCATTCCTCCAACCCTGCCAAGTCCCTTCTCATCCTTTCCACCCCCCTTGTTTATCAATCCCTGTTGCAGATCTTTGTGTCGTCTGCAAAGAGGCATACTTTTCCTTCCAGTTTTTCTGCAATGTCACCTATAAACACATTAAAGAGTACCGGTCCCAGTACTGAACCCTGCAGCACCCCTTTAGTAACCCCCCTTTCTTTAGGGTGGGCTCCTTTTACTATTACCCTCTGCATCCTGTTGTCCAGCCAATTTTTACCCAGGCTATCACTCTGGGACCCACTCCCAGGCTGGCTAACTTTTTTATGAATCTTTTGTGTGAGGTTCTGTCAAATGCCTTGCTAAAGTCTAGGTAGGCCATATCCACAGCCCCCGGTCTACTACTTTGTCACCCAGTCAGAGAAATCTATTAGATTCATCTGATATAACCTTCCCACTGTGACTCCATGCTGCCTTGGGTCCTGTGACCCACTGGACTCTAGGTACTCAACAATTCTTTCTTTCAGAAGCATGAGTTGTTGCCATTTTACAATCTGATGCACTTTAGTGTGTGTGCGTGCGTGCGTGTGTGTGTGTGTGTGTGTGTGTGTGTGTGTGTACTGAGCTGCCAGGACCTTGACAAAAATTATGTTATTGTGGCCTGAACGACATCAGCACTCACCCAAGATTCCACTAGCTGGTCGCAAAATGTCTGAATGATTTTCTGTGAAACCATCCATTAGAAGAGCATTAAAATAGTATCTGTTCATGGCAAATGGCAATTTCTTCATTTCATATGTAATAAGTAAGGCCTGGTTGTTCTTATGTTAGAGGAAAAGAGCAAAGATTATGATATGTTTATAATATATCTGCAGTTGATCTTTAAGATGAAGGCAAATTAACGCTCCTAGAAGTGGAACCAAAAAAGTGATACAGACCTATTGACTCCCCCCCACCCCTTGCAGGGAAAGAGACTTCCAAAAGGGTAATGAAACAGAAGAGCCAAGTTTAGTCAATGCTCTTCAAGCTCAGACCTTTGATTCCTGAGAAGGTCACATTCTGTTTCCATCAATAGGGCTATAATGATGCATTATTACTATTGAGAACACATTTGTGATTGCTGTTGTACAAAGGAAAGGAGATTTGGCTCCGAATACAAACACAACCCAAAGTTAAACCAGATGCTGCCACAGTCAGGGTTCCTCCTCACACAAACTGGAAAACAAGAGAAGAATGCGCTGAAGGAAAATGACTCACAGCCATGCCGTGTAGGTACCTTTTACTCAAAGAGGGTCTCTCTATACTTGGATTACCAGTTTTAAGCCTTGCACGTTTCCAGTACCTTAAAGGGACAGGTTCATACACTTGGAAAGCACTTTCAAACCAGGTGTTGGGCTACCTGCAGGACCATGATACCCATAGTCTTTGGGGGGGGGGCATGTACCCCAAAAAGTCTCATCCAAGCAGTTCTTTTTTGGGCAGAGGGAGGCTGTAAAAGTGTAGTTTAATGCTTCCTGTAGACTAATATTCAGTTGTGTGCCCTTCCAGAAATCCTCTTGGCATACTGTCTGTTTACCTGTTGGTGGTAACAGCCAGAAATATAGAAATTGATGGAAGGAAAAAGGTACAGTAGTGCACACTGTCTGCCCAGCCCTACCTGTAATATGATATAGTTTCCCTACTGATCACTCACTCCCCCCCCCAATGTCAACCTCCCTTCTCCTCTCCAGCCCCACATGTCTGTCCGGTCCCACCCTAATATGTGAATCCCTCCATTGATTTGGTGCAGCCCACTCCCCCAGCAGTCTGTCCCACTTACCCACCACCTTCTCTGTAAAGGAATCATTTCTGTTGTCCTTCCTGAATCTCCCACCCATCAGCTTCCTTGAGTTCCCCCTTGTGTCTGTGTTTCTGCTCCTTGGACCCTATTCGCAACTAATGAGTGGTTCGCGCACTGCTAATATGTGGTAGTCTATGCTGGGATGCTGCCACACATGCACAGCTGAGCCAGTAGCATGCATTAATGTAGGGCACACCTGCAAGTTGATGCATAGCTCTGCAAAAGGGGTTGACCTGGGGGTCTGGTGTGGCCAGATACCAGGCATTCAATTGGCTGCCTAGCTTGGCTACACTTCTGAAAGAGATCTTGGGATGTGGATGACCAGATGGTGAATGCCATATCCCCTTCTTTACAGAGAATAATTTGTTCTTCCTGCCTGCTTCAGGCCCTGTATCCTATGGAGAAGGGGACTGCCTGAGAGGGCCAGGCATGGGCCCGTGCTGTTCATTTGGCGTCATTTGGCCACCCGGTGTGTAGGCAGCAGAGGATACTGATGTACTTATCGCTGGTGTCTCCCAGTCATAATATACGCACCCTTCAGCCACACATTGGTGATGTTTTGCATCCTGCATTGTGGGGACACTTCCCCACCACGCCATAGCCTGACGAAGCACTTGGACTGGGGGGCAGCTGGGATCTTAGGTGTGCAGCATCATGCAAGCCAGAGAGATCCTATGGTTCCCAAGTATGCCGGCAAACCAGAAGTGCTTCTGTTCTAATAGTGGCCTATACGCTCTCACTCACTCACACACTCCCTCTCTATCTATCTATATATATATATATATATAATATATAAATATATTCTCTTTTTAGTAGCATATTTATACAAGTTTGCAAATGTTGTGCATTCATTATATTTAAGTAGTGAACGGTATCATTTATTTGCTACTATTAGAACATACGCACTGTCACCTTAATAAGTCAGTATTTAAATGACAGGTCAGACAGGTGGCACTAGCCTTCAGAAAGCACACATCACAAAGCGCAAAATGATAGCATCTGGTTGGGTGCTGGTATGACTTTTTATGCTATTTGCAATAAAATTATCTTACAACCAAGCCTAGCTTTTTAGTGTCCTGGATCTGTGCAGCCAAGCTTTCAGTATACTCATGTGTAATCCTTTGCTCTGGGTCCAGTTATTCTACTTAAAGATGCCTGTTTTTTGTTTTGTCCAATGGTTCCCCTTGCATGGCATTCATGCGTATATTACATAGCGGAGTGTAGGCATAGTGAATAAAGCCCTTTGCGAACAGCTCACCACTGTCCACCATGATTATCCCAGGAATAAACTTGAACACTCCAACCATGTTGCCCCTCTCCATCCTGGCCTCCAGTGTATACATGTTGAGGTCCTCGAGTCTCTCCATGCAGGGCTTCTCTTGTTGCCCCGAGTCAAGATTTGTTGCCTTCTTCTGTACTACCTCAACTCCATCCATGTCTTCTTTTGAGTGTCGACTCTCGAATTGCACACAGAAATCCAAATGCAGCCCCCAAGAGATCTGTACAGGGGCAGGGTTTCACCCTTCCTTCTGCTGCTGATCCCTCTGTCTATACACCTCAACATCCCATTTTCCTTCCCCACTGCTCTGTTGCACAAGGCTGACTGCTTTAAGCTGTCTGCCATTAATTAATTAATTTATTTATTTATTTGCTTTCGTTAACCGGGTAAGCACACTAGACAGCCATGTGCCTATTTTCAGGTGCGACCCGGGAGAGTTACAGGTAAAACTTCATACAGGAATAATTGAGGAAGCATTAGGAATACATAGGAAGGTAGTTACAAGTAAATACTTCGTACATAAACTACTGAGGGAGCATAAGGAATACATAGAAAGATAACAGGCAATTCAGTGCAGGCTCTAGAGCAAGGTAGACATACATTGAGCAGTTGAGGAACAGAGAAGAGCATATAAGAAATACACAGGCAGTTACAGGGCTAGCTCTAGGGCAAAGTTGGCACAAAGTTCATGCATGTACGATTGAGGAGACAAGAAACAAAACTAAAATGACAGGCAGTTCAAGGCTGACTCTAGGACAAGGTTGGCATGGTGCATTAGAATAGGATGGGACAGACGGCATAAATCTCGGTGGTGAACAGTGGGAACAAAGATAAAGGAAGGTGCCTGCAGAAAGGGGGGGGTGCCCTAGGCAGGTGGTAAGTCCAGGAATCATGGCCGAGTTCCAGAAGGAGAAGTGCAAGTCACGCTGAGGCCCCCACCATCCAGTCAGGTTGGAGGGTGGGGAAGGGCAGGGAAGTAGGACTACGTTGAGCAGGAGCAGGGGAGGAAGGTTTCAAGAAGTTCCAGAGGGAGGCTTTAAAGCTTGGGTGCAAGGAGGAGGACCGAGTGAGCTCAGGTAGCGAGTTCCAGAGTTTGGGGGCATAAGTGTGGAAGGCTCGGTCCCCCGCAAGGGTGCGTGTTCTAGGAACCTGGTGGTTTGCACAGTACGCTGCACCTAGCTTTTGATTAATCTTACTTATGGTCAGTGTTACGTGATCATTGTAGGTGAGCAATGGGTCGAGAGTAACCCCAAGATATTTGAAGGAGGTGACCTACTCGAGTGGAGGGCCTGCAGGTGTACATACTGTGAGGGAGGAGTTTGGTTTGGCAGCCTTAACTAGGAAGGGCTTGGATCCAAAGAGCATGTCCTTCATCTTTTTCCCATTTACAAGGAGTTTTCTGTATGTAAACCACCCAACTGCCACAACATAGTTGCCACTGAGAGTGGAGAAGATGGATTCAAGGGACTTATTGCTGTGGTAGAGGACTAGGCCATCCATGTACAGGAGTGCTTTGCAGTTTAGGCTATCTACCAGTAAAGCATTGATAAACATAGAGAAGAGAAGGGGGCCAAGAATTGATCCCTGAGGAACTCCAGTGCAGGTGGGAAGTGAAGTTGAAGCAACATTGGCTACGAGCATGGATTGTGACCTGTTTGTGAGGTAACTATGAAACCAGCCTACAGGTCCAGGGGCACAGCCAAGTTGACCAAGAGTGGAGAGAAGAAGATGATGGTCTACGAGGTTAAACACTTTAGACAAGTCTATGAAGACTGCACCTGTGGCCTTTCCCATGTCCATATTTCTGAGGACATGGTTTGAAAAAGTTGCCAGGGCAGAGGAGATGCTGTGGTGTTTGCAGAAACCGTGTCATAGAGACAAAGGAGGTTGTACTTATTGAGATGCTCACCTAGTTGTGAATGGACTACTCTCTCTAGCAGTTTGCTAAGATGTGGTAGTAGGGAGATGGGTCAATAGTTTTCCAGAGCTAGGGGGTCTCCCACCTTGAAGATGGGAACCACATTTGCATGTTTCCAGGTGTCGGGCACTGTTGATGTAGACAGTGCCAAGTTGAAAATGTGAGTTAGCGATCTGACAAGGGCTGGGGAGATGATCCTCAGGAAAGCAGGGTAGAGCCCATCGCTTCCAGGGCTACCGCTGAAGGGAAGGGTTTTCAGGAGTTTTATGATGGTCTGAGGTCCAATGGCCCTAAAATAGAAGGGGGGGTAGATGTTTCAGAGTTAGGAAGGTGGAGGGGTTACCGTTTCTGTTTGGACTGGTGGAGGGGTGAGGAGGGAGCTTGCTAAGGTCCGGGGTCAGGTCAGTAAACATAGCATTGAGGATGTTGGCAATGTCAGCAGGGTCATTGATGGTGCCTGATGGGGATGTAAGTTCTGTTATTTGTTTGCTGGTCTTGGGATTTAGTATGGATCCAGTTGAGGCCCAGAATCTATGAGGATTCCCCAGGGTGATTATTTGGAGCTCAGTAAAGTATTTCTTTTTTAGTGACCTTGCCAGCTGCTTACAGGCATTTTGAAGCTGCCTGTAGGCATTCCATAGTTGGGAGGATGGGGATTCTCTGAATGCTGTCCGTTTAGAGTCCCTGACCTTCATTTGCATCAATAGTTCTTTTGTTATCCAGCACGTGCAGCCGCCTCTAACCCTTCTGGTTTTGATTGGAAAATACTGGTCCTGTAATTTCCGAAGGTTGCTGGAGAAGAAGGTGACAGCAGAGGAGATGTTATCAAGCAGGTATAGGGAGGACCAGTTTAAGGGCACAGCTTCCCTAGTCACGAGGTCATGATTCCGGCTGATGAAGTTTCTGAAAGAACTTTTGGTGGTGGGCGAACTGTCTTGTTGTTAATGATGATGTATATGGGGTTGTGGTCGTTTATTGCATCAGACATGGTGCCTGTTTGGAGGAGTAGGTCAGACCGGTTGGTTATGATCCAATCAAGGATAGAGTGGTTTGACGTGCGTTGGTTGTATCTCGTGATGGTAGAGATTACTTGTTCTAGGCTTTGTGACTTTATTAGGGCTGAGTAGTAGCCTTAGTATAGGGCACACACAGAGGGCTGCTTCCTTAGTATAGGACACACACCAAGGGCTGCTGTCTTGGTATAGGGCACACACAGATGGGTGCTGCCTTAGTATAGGGCACACACAGATAGGTGCTGCCTTAGTACAGGGCACACACAGATGGCTGCTGCCTTAGCATAGAGCACACACCAAGGGCTGCTGCCTTAGCATAGGGCACACACAAATGGGTGCTGCCTTAGCATAGGGCACACACAAATGGGTGCTGCCTTAGTATAGGGCACACACAAATGGGTGCTGCCTTAGTATAGGGCACACACAAATGGGTGCTGCCTTAGTATAGGGCACACACGGAGTTTCTGGTAGAAAAGGTTTTGGAAACTCTGCCACCTCCTTTAAATTTTCATATAAACTGTTAGAAATCCCATTCCAGGAAAATTAAATGTTTCTGCATGGATAAAAGAGCTTTTCGGGTACTTTCAGCTGTTGGGATCCTTCTTCAGGAACTTTCATTACCGTATGGGGAGCTGTGTACTGTCCAGATTATTGTAATGGTTTACTTTCAGTGTTGGAATCATGGGTGTAGGGCACAGGGGCTCAGCCACATTCCTCTGAAGTAAGCCCTGGTAACTTATGCAACACTGACATTTACATATAAAGGGGGGAGGGTGACTCAGTTTATAGGCAGGGCCCCATAGCTCTGAAGTGAGCTGTAGTAACTTATACAGCACTGACGTTTGCTTATAATGGGGGCAGGGGACTCAATTTATAGACAGGACCCCCATAGCTCTGAAATGTGCCCCAGTAACTTGTATAAAACTGACACTTACTTATAATGGAGGGAAGGGCTTAGTTTATAGACAGGACCCCCCCCCCCAGCTCTAAAGTGAGCCAGCGTAACTCATACAATGCTGACATTTACTTATAATGGGGGGAGGAGGCTCATTTTATAGACAGGACCCAGATAGCTCTAAAATGAGACCCAGTAACTCATACAGTAATGACATTTACTTGTAATGGTGGGGGGACAGTTTACAGACAGGGTCCCATATCTCTGAAGTGAGGCCCCTTAACTTGTGCTACACTGACACTTACTTATTGGGGGGGGTGAGGCTAATGTAAAGATGTGGCCCTTACACGCTTCTGTAGGGACACTCTCAAAGCCGGTAAAACATAACTCCAACGTTGCTTGTTTCCTCAGAGGAAATAATTTCTAACTGGCTGCTGTTTAGAATTTATTTATTGAATTTTGTTGACCCGGTAAGCCCACTGGCCCTAGAAGTCCCTTTTTCAGGGGCAACCAGGGAGAGAGGGGATACAGATGGTAAGCAACTGAAATTGAACCAGATTAACCTGTTGGTGGTATTTTTTTTAAGTGAATATTAGCTGTAACATACTGAGAACTTAAAATTACTGGATCCATGAAGAGAACTGTTATACAGAATGTTTCCTATTAAAACAGAACAACACAAAACACCATTTTCACATCAGAGTGTTTAGGTACAGTTAAATGTGGATCATTTAGTGGTATGAATTTCATTTTCTGTAAAGAGGAATATTTATTATTTATTGATTGATTTATTTATTGAAATTGTTTCACCAGGAAAGGCACACTGGGCAAGAAGATACTTGTCTCCTGGTGCGACCTGGGGGGAAGGGATACAGTGGGAGATAACACGCAGGTTATCAAGAGATTTAGATTTAGTAAGGTATACAGTAGGCTGAGGTTACAGTTATACAAGTTACAGAGGTAGACAGGGATACGACATTTGTTACATTTCAACTAGTAGCACAAGGAAAACATTGGTTACAGTTTAGTTATTGACAGCAACATTGGTTGCAGTTTAGCTTGTATACATTGGTTGCAGTTTAGCTTGTATCACATAGAATTAGATAACGCTAAGGTGAAAAGACAGAGTATCAAGTGCAATTTAGGACAGGACAAGAGAACACAAGCCAAGAAGTGCTGTAGTTGGTTTAGATAAGCCAGCTTCCATAGCGTGTGCTAGGTGCCGCTGGTCAGGCAGTGGGTGGGGGTGGACTGGGACTTGTAAGTATCAAGTGCAGGAGCAATTTACCATGAGGTAATTTGCCAGCACTGTAGATAAGGAGTGGCGAATTTGAGGAGGGGGCTCATTCCAGAGTTTAGGGAAGCGATGAAAGAAGGCTGCTTGCCCGACAGTGGTCCTCTGCCTTGGAATTAGTAGATGATGGTAAGTCGAGAGATCTGAGGGCATGAGTAGGGGTGGGAACTGGGGAAAGTAATGAAGAGAGGTAGGACGGGAGGGCATCGAGCCAGAATTTTGAGACAAATTTAGTACAGTGCTGCAGGTGGTGGTTTTTGAGGGATGGGAATTCAAGGTAATGGTAGAGATCGCAGTGATGGGTGTGGGGGTGACAATGGTAACAGCATGTGGATCTGAGGGGAAGGTGTTATTCATGATTAGGAGCAGGGTGGGATAAGCAGCTGGTGGGGGAAAAAAGGGAATGAATGACCTTCCAGAATTTGGATGGACTATTTAGGTTAGAGTGGCGGGAGAAGCTGAAGTATTCTGCTTTAGCTGGACAGGTTGCTCTGGTATACTTGTTGTGTAGAGTCTGATAGATGGTAAAATCGTGTGGGAGGCGTGAAGATTCATGAGTTCTCCATGCTTTGTCCCGTGCATTTTGGCATGCTATAATTTCTTGGGTGATCCAAGGCAGGTGGTTGCCACGTACCCTAGTATGATGCAGTAGGGCATGAGTGTCCCAGACATTGAGGAACGTGCTTTGGAAGTGTATGAAGGCATTGTCTATGGGGCAGAATATAGTGGGGGATCCCAGTTTGCGAGTGCTAGGCCTTTGAGCACAGGGGTGAGGTTTGGGGATTTGTAGGAGCATTGGATTAGGTACTTTGGGATGGTGAATTTTCTGGACTAGGTATATAATATGGTGATCACTTAGGGAATCAGGTAGTAGTCCTGCATTGATGACCCGGTGGTGGTGGCTGGTGAGAGCCCAGTCTATTAGCGAGTGGTTGCCCATTTTGAGGTTTAGATGGGTGGGTTCGGTGACGGTTTGCAATAGGTTTAGCGTGGAAATATCTGTCTGCGTTTTGTTGAAGGATGGAGCTAGCCAATTGTGGGTGAAGTCTCCCATAATATATAGTTCACCAGTAGAGGTTAGGGAGGATATTTGCACAAGGAGGTTGGTGACAGATGTTGCTGGTGTGCCAGGCCAGCAGTAAACTCCAGCTATGTAGATTGAGAGAAAGAAGGGGAAAGTCAGTTGTAGCAGTGGTAGTTCATAGTACCTAATCCAATGCTCCTACAAATCTTTAAACCTCACCCCTGTGCTCAAAGACCTAGCACTCGCAAACTGGGATCCCCCCACTATATTCTGCTCCATAGACAACTTATTGCATCTTAAGCTCCTGCTTAATGCAAAAAGAAACAAAAGTTATGCTTTTCTCTCACTCTCAGAGATCTATCCCTACTAATGTGGCGGGTGGGCAAACCACTATTACTACCCTCCTTAATGAACCCCTTGAACTTGTACATAAATTTAAATACCTAGGGATGTGGCTTGACCACAAATTGTCCTTTCTTGGCCACACTGAAGAACTTTCCAAAAAACTTAAACAGAGGCTCGGCATATTCTTCCGTATTAAGTACTTGCTAACCTTAGAAGCGAGAACCAGAATCGTACAATCCACCTTCCTCCTATTAGTAGACTACGAGGATATTCTATACGGACAAGGGAACATCACAGCACTAAAAAAGCTTGACATCTTATATCACTAGGCTTTAAGATTCATTTCGGGAGCCCCCTTCGCTACACACCACTGCTCCTTATATGCCGTAGTCGGCTGGAGCTCCCTTGGCATAAGGCGATACAAAAACGCCTCAGTCTGGACCTACCATGCTATCATCAAGAAACTGCCCTCGTATATCCCGGACTGCCTCCCTATCTGCACCCCTGGTTCGTATGCACTAAGAAAATCCACCTATATCACTCTTGTTTATCCCAAAGTCAAAACTCGCTTTGGCAAAATTTCCATTGGCTACTCCCTTCCTACCCTATGGAACAAGTTCCAAAAAGTACTACAAATAGCCTCTTCCTTCCCCTGGCTACCTTCAAAACCCTACTGTCCAGGACAGCACAGAAAACTGTAATTGTTCATCTTAAAACCCCTATGCTAACACCCCTTCCTCTTTCCCCTACTTATGTCTACTAGACACGAGTGTTACAGAAAATGATAAGGGTGTTTCACAAAATGTCCACTGGTCAGGACGGCTACAGAAATCTTCAAGTGTGCTTCCTAAAACCCTTATGTTATCACTTCTCATGTCTTCTCTCTGTCTCTTACTTCCCTTATAAATGATCTAGCATACCTACGTCTTCTGGCCTACACATTTACAATACCTCAGATAGCCATTGCCCTGGACTCTTACTCCTTTCTCTAGATCTGTTTTTTCACCCTTCAGAGTTGACCTCTCCTCTGTGCAGACCCTTGACCTACTGGCACTGACCTGGCATCCATCAGTCAGTTTTAACACTATCAGTATGGGCTGGTACAGCTAGCTATTAGAACTCTTGAGTACTTTGTGAATTGTATTTTTCTCTAAACCAATTTGTGTTAGCTCTACCAATCTAGCCAATAGAATGTCTATCATATTCGTTTTTTCTTTTTGTACTTTGCCTCAACCCATCTGTATATTTCCTAACCATTTTGTATAAACACCCAATTGTATGTTGTAAATGTTTAATATATCTACTCTATGAGGATGTGTATTGAATACTCCAATGTTATTATGTCTCATATGTAAAGTTTACTAGGTCCATCTTGTAAATGAGTTCTTCTCAATGATGTTTCGCCTGGGTAAATAAAGATTGATTGATTGACTGATTGATTGATAGGCGTGGGGTTCGATCTTGGCTAGGACTACTAAGTAGCGCAAATCTGATTTTATGTAGATGGCCACACCACCACCTCTAGACAACCTGTCCTGGTGGGCCATCGCGTAGCCTGGCATAGTAAGTGAGGGATCAAAGATATTCTTGTTTAGCCATGTTTCAGAGAGGGTGATAACATCTGGGGCATAGTGAGCTGCGAGTAACTGGAGGGAGTCAAGTTTGAGGGGTAGACTTCTAATATTTAGGTGCAAGAGAGGCAGGCCACGTGGGAGGTGGGCTCCAGTGAGGCTTGTGGTTGTGACTGTATTTGGGGAGGATCCCACTGCAGTTGATAAGATGGGGGTGTTTAGGGGGCCTGGGTTCAGGTGTATATCTCCTGCTGCAAGGAGCAGGAGGCCAATAGTAAAGTAGTGTGCAAACACTTATAACTACCATAACGCTACATATCAATCAACACAAATGCCCTTGAGGGGTTGGGTTTGTTGGAAGAAACGTTTTGCAAAGCCACCCATTCGGTACAAGCCTGGATTTACTGGCACAGCTGTTCGCTCAACAGTGCTAAGGCTGATTAAATGATACGCCCCTTTCTGGGTTCCTCTTCCCTCAAGGAGTGAGACTGCTCTGTGAGACGTGCCCATCCTCATTTGCATCCCACAGAAACCAGGAATTACCAACACTGTTTATAACTGCAGTGCAGAAATGAGATAATACTCCCAATGAGAGCACAATGTTCATTTGATGTACTGGATGACTGAAGTAGCATTTCAGGATGTTCCAGACAAAAAGGTCCCTGCTTAACTTGGGTACATTGACTTGTTTTGTAAGTGGCTATTAAAAGTGGAGCTCCAGTCACCAGCAAAATAATCACAAAGAGCATGAGCCAAACTCAGTAACACAACATCCCTCCCATGCCCCACACCGATGTAATTTCAAGCCATCCCATTCTTCATTACAAATTAGGTCTGCATGAAGACAGTCGGGATATGTCCGTGGAATCCAGCTGACTTAAAAATGCTTGGTGATGTTGTACAACTAGATTCAAGGATCAGACTGTGGTATAGAGGCTCACCTGGTAAGTGGATAGAGGGGCATATCTGGTAAATCAATAGGGGAGGGTCCAGGATGACCCACTCACATCAGTATTCCATTTAGATTTGATATATTAAAGTTTGCAGCTTATCTTTACTTGCAGTGTCCCAAATCCCCCATTTAACAAGACAATGGATGATAAATGCAAAGATTTTTAGAGTTCAGAAGGTGGCTGGGTACGCAGCAGAAGGGGGACCACCTGACAGTGTCCAGATATTCTGGTGGGCCAGTGTGACTCTGCTGGTGGCAACAGTCCATTTCTAGACTGGTAGCTAAAGCCCTTCTTTAATATTTTGATGCCAAATATGGTGTGTGTCTAATTCTAGTTCAGAACAGTTGAGATACTGATGAAAGCCTGACTATATTATTAAATAAAATATTTGAAAAGAAATAAACATAGAAACATAGAATTTGATGGCAGATAAGAACCGCTTGGCCCACCCAGTCTGCCCATTTCCCTACCTACTGGATAAGCTGCAAATCCTAGTTAACCAGCAGCCTACTTCTTCCTACCCCCACCCCCTAGAATGGCCTTATGACTGCCCCATGCATGCTTGAATTCCACCACTGTTTTTGACTCCACAACCTCCTCCAGAAGGTTGTTCCATGCATCCACAACCCTCTCTGTGAAAAATACTTCCTTAAATTACCTCTGAGCCACCCCCTATCTTCAAATTGTGCCCCTTGTTCTTGCACACCTCTTTTTTTGAAAGATGCTACCCTCTTGGACTTTGTTGATTCCCTTGAGGTACTTGAAAGTTTCTATCATGTCCCCCGTCTCCCTCCTTTCCTCGAGGCTATACATAATAAGATCCTTTAATTCCTAAAATATTTGGATCAAACGTCTCTTATTTTCTTCTTGTTAAGTGGACATAACCCAGGCCACAAAAGCAGTGTCAGGTTCTGCACACAAAGCAGAACTTCCAAGATTTAAAAAATAGTTGCTCATATTTTGCCCCCACAAATTCCTTGTCTACGCATTGCTTGCTTCTGTGTATTTTGCTACTTCTGCTCTTAACCTCTTGTTTTAATTCTGTTTTGTTATGTATGAGGTTTGTAATGTATTCTAAATTTCAGTCTGTTATCATGGCTGGTACAATCAGCTTATTTACTGAATGTTTGTAAAATTCACTTGTTATTGTGTACTGTACTCCTGTCCCCCCCAAGGGTCGCACCAGGAAATGAGCTTTGGCACAGGCACAGTGTGCCTCTCCCTCTTACCAATTTTCAAATAAAATAAATAAACTACTTAACACCCTTTGCATTTATTGACTAAAATGTGTAAAAACGGGTTCCCTTCCTTGGCAGTTTTGTTATTTCCTGCAACTTTTTCTGCAACCTGTCTACAACGGAGGCCTGCAGCAGTAATAAAACACAGCATGAGCCTGCCATAAAACCAACCCCACTGTAAAACACTTTGCAAGGGGAAAACTACAGTCCCCAGCTGCATTTTTACATTCGCTTGTGCGCATGCGCAAAGGACGTCTTGAGAGAATAGGACAGTTTGGAGGTGTACTGTCCTGTGCAATGCACTGCTCCGCTGAGCAGGCATGGCAGTCCTGCACCAATGGATGCGGTGCGGTGTATGACAGCGGTGGTCTTCACTCAAAGAAACCACTGCTGTGCCTGCAGCACCCTCATGCCCCCAAAACAGTGCCACGCTGGGAGCCCACCCCAGCGTGGCAAATCTTGTTTTGGCTGACGGGGTGCCCAATCCCCATCGGCTCCACATCCCCCAAACAGCTTTCCTGCTGCCACGCTGGGGGCCCAACCCAGCATGGCAATGTCCCGTGGTCGCATCACTGTGTGCTCGCCCAGCGCCTCACGCCTCTAAAGCTTTGGTGCCATGCTGGGAGCCCACCCAGCGTGGCAAAACTTGTTTTGGCCGACAGGTGCCCAACTTCCGGCCGGCTCCACGCCCACCCAGCCATCCTGCCATGCTGAAGCCCACCCCAGCGTGGCAAACATCCCACGCCGCTTTTGTTTTTAAAAAGTAAATTAAAACGGGTCCCACGGGCGCTTCTTCCTCTGGGTCTCTCCCACAACCCGCGCCCACCCACTGCACACCCTGCCTCCCCACACCCTCACCCCATACTTACTCTAGAGTCCGCACACCATCTTTGGTGGGATCAACACGCTTGCACTCTTCAAAGCCGACAGCGAACTGAGGAAATGCCGTAAGCTGTATAATGGCTAGATGGGTTTTTTCAGCTTTGTTGCATATCTCAGGCATTTTGGAATTTTTGCACAAATTTTCAACATGGGGTTTTGGGACTCCATTCTCATGAATGATGTCACTGTCCCCGTGTTATTCAGGCCCGAAGGGTGATTTCGCAGTCACTGCGTGAATCACCTTTGGGCCAACTAATGAAATGACACTGCCAGTGTTCATAAGGTGGGCTCTCAAGCCTATTTTGAAAATTGGTGGAAAAATTTCAGAAGCTGCTTTACGAGCGTGCAAGGCGCAGTTCCTACGCTGGCTCGTAAGTTCGTGAATTTTCAATATTTTCACTCCAGATTTTCAACATTGCCATTTTACCACACCTTCTTATGAGCAGTACAGCTGTCATTTTTCACATCTCACCCAAAATGTATTTCCGCCCATGTAGCGCACAATGGCGCAGTCGGTGTGCGAAATCAATGTATCAGACACATTAAGAAAATCAGAGTGATACTGTTCATGAGCAGAGGTCTTAAAATGGCTGTGTTGAAAATTTGATGAAAAAATTCCTAAAAATGACTGTTTTACGAGTGTGCGTTGTGCAGTTTCTATGCACGCTCGTAAGTTTGCGAATTTTCAATATTTTCACTCCAGATTTTCAACATTGGCATTTTATTACATCTCCTTATGAGCAGTGCAGCTGTCATTTTTCACATCTTGCCCAAAACGTGTTTCCACCCATGTAGTGTACAATGGCGCAGTCGGTGTGCGAACTCAATGTATGGAACACATTAAGAAAATCACAGTGTCACTGTTCATGAGCAGAGATCTTAAAATGGCTATGTTGAAAATTTGGTGAAAAATTCTAAAATAACACTGTTTCTGACGTCGTTGCGCAGTTCATACGCTCGCGTGAAGATGCGGTAATTTTCAATATTTCCACCCAGATTTTCAACATTGCCATTTTACCACACCTCCTTATGAACAGTACAGCTGTCATTTTCACATCCTGCCCAAAACGTGTTTTACCATGTAGCGCATAATGGCCCAGCCGGTGTGCGAACTCAATGTATGGGACACATTAAGAAATTCACAGTGACACTGTTCATGAGCAGAGGTCTCCAAAAGCCTATGTTGCAAATTTGGTGAAAAAATGTCAAAAAATGACTGCGTTACATGCGCATATGCACTTTCCTCGCACACTCATAACTTCCAGAATTTGAAATATTTTCACTCCAGATTTTCAACACTGGCATTTTTTCACACCTCCTTATGAACAGTACAGCTGACATTTTTCACATCCTGGCTGAAATGTGTTTTTGCACATCCAGCGCACAATGGTGTGGTCAGAGTGAGAAATCAATGCTCAGGACAGATTATGAAAATCACAGTGACACTGTTCATGAGCAGAGGTCCCAAAATGCCTATGTTGAAAATTTGGTGACAAAAGTCCACAAAATGACTGTGTCATGAGCGTTCATTGCGCAGTTTCCATATGCTTCGTAACCGAGAAATTGTTGTATTTTCACTCCAGATGTTCAACATTGCCATCCCTTCACACCTCCTATGAATGCTACAGCTGTCATTTTTCACATCCTGCCTGAACTGTGTTTTGCACATGTGGAGCAGAATGGTGTGGTAGCTGTGGGAAATCAACGTTCAGGACAGATTAACAAAATAACAGTGGTACTGTTCATAAGCAGAGGTCTCAAATGCTTTTATGAGGTGGGGGTAACAAAAAGGTCATGCTGAAAATTTGTAGTGCAAATACCAGCAATCGCACAGGGCATTAGGGTAAAGCACCATACGTGCCAAACACCACTGCAAATACCTGAAAGCGAACGTCCGGCATTGACAAATGCTTGTTATAGCTAGCTGCAGTATGGGACTCTTTTGCAATGTCACTGTGGAAGAACACTGTGAAATGAGCAATGGCTGATCCATGTAGTATCAGAGAGCCACTCCATTACTTTCAATGAGAACTGCTTAGTTACCCTGATTTCAGAACATACCTGGAAATCACATATACAAAAGGAAGGTCTTAGAATTTAAAATGTGGGGTGTTTTATGTGATGAGCTGTTTTGATACTAGCTGCGACATTCTGTTTTTTTACTGGAAAATATCTCGAAAACCCAAGCCCAAACCACAGTGGTAGCATGTTATGATGGGTACTCAAATTGAGCAACTCAGTTTTGAGCGACTCAGTTTGAGCACGTGTGGTGTGAACTACCTTTAAAGGGTAGTGAGGTTCTGTTATAGCACCAAGGTACAGGAAAAAACAGCGAGATAGAAGGAGGGAAGAAACGGAAGAGAGGGTTCAGGAAGGAGAAGGTATGTGGGCTGTAGTTTGGCAATGTGCTGCTGAGCTGCTGTTCTGGTGTGGTGGTGAAGGTGGCAGACTGCAGAGAGGGAGGTCTAAGGTATGGATTCTATTTTTTTTTTTACATGTGTGGCACTTATTTTTTTTTTATGTCTGAGTTTCTGCCCTTCCTGACATGCACCCCCCCAACCCCTGAGTTGAGAATCCTAATTTAAGGGTGTGCAGGGGGCAAAGCCACCGGGGATGGCAGGGACGCAGCTCCCCACATAGATACACTGTTGTTTTTCCGTCACTGTTGTGGGGTTCACTGGGGAGTGTACATCGCCGTTTTGATTTTTGGCAATGTACACTCACTGTAACGGCACTCACAGTTTGATGATCACCGTTATGACATGGAACCAACCACAGTGTCACTGGAAACTCTACACCCTCAAGCTTTCCTTTTTTTTTCATATGCAGTTTCTGGGTTTTTGTGGGTTTTCTACCAGCCTCTACATTCAGGATGCCCCTCCCTTCCAGTCATGCCATTGACCACCTGCACTGCCACCGAACCTCTATTCGGTGATGGCGGGACTATAGGGGGGCGACCCCATCCCTTGCCCAGGAGAGGAAAGCCAATGCTCGATCCTGCTCCCCATGCTGGCACCCCGGCAACCTGAGGTCATTCCGAACCTGGGTCGCCAGCATTGCATGAGGTGTGGCATCCAGTGCCTCAACCCTCAGCACCACCGGGCCGCACCCTCAAGCTTTCTATAGCGTGACATCCATTACTCTCTGCTGTTACCCTACCCAGCTCTCCTGGCTTGTCTGACCAGCCTTCTGATATCATTGTATGAATCCTTCTGCATCACAGCACAGTTTAGACCTTCTCCTGGTAGGGAGGAACATTATAATGTTAATTATCAGAACTTTTCTTGGACATGCCAGTTGTGAGAGACATGAGTTTACATCATGATCCCAACTGGGGGCCATGGGGGCACTGCAGAGGCACCCTTCTGATCTCTGAATGAATGGTTTCGGCATTAGACTTACTCTTCTAGGTACAACCTGGTGACTGGGAGCAGAACCAGTCTAATTTGTTTCTGATAAGAGGGGGTGCAGGGGACCCACAGGTCCAGGCATCACTACTGCAGGGTGGGAATAATATAACCTTTATGTTCATAAGTTGGTTAAACTGTACTGCTTATTTTTGTTCCAGTTTTATGAACCACGTCATTGTGCTAATCTGAAAAGGTCAATTTTAGGTATGGAAAGGAAAATAAACAGTTGAAAACTGCTCTTATGATTAAGATCTTCCAAAACTCAGATTCCTTATTCAGCCGGGTAATTGTTGTATTTCCTAAAATAGTTTTGTGAGCTGGCCACCAGTTTAGCCTGGATTGAGGTTTATAAACAATATGTAAAGGAGGCCCACTGTTTACAGTATGTGGAAGTGGTAATAACACCAAGGGGCCTCCGTTTTAAGCATGCCTGTTTCTGCTGATGGGGAGGTGTCATAGCTGAAGTATTGCACTGATGTCAGATGGATTCTTGT
The DNA here is from genome assembly GCA_016271365.2 of Neoceratodus forsteri. NCBI lineage: Eukaryota > Metazoa > Chordata > Ceratodontiformes > Ceratodontidae > Neoceratodus > Neoceratodus forsteri. The sequence goes on along the minus strand of JADMNL010000031.1, from coordinate 110,112,207 downwards.
GGGAGAATGGCACTGAGGGTTACAGAACATGAGCAGGGGTAGAATTCTGGTTGATAAGCTTAAATGTGTGCCCATACTCAGCTTGGGTATATTCACTGCCATGCAGCAGGAGAGGCAGACAAGACGCACCCTGTGTCCCTTCCATTACCATAACAATGTGATACTATGTATGTTATGCACCCTATGACCCTCCCATTACCATAACAATGTGTTACTACGTATGTTATGTACCCTATGTCCCTCCCATTACCATAACAATGTGTTACTACGTATGTTTTGCACTGTGTCCCTTCCATTACCATAACAATGTAGTTACCATCGTATGTTATGCACCCTATGTCCTTCCATTACCATAACAATGTGTTACTACGTATGTTATGCACCCTATGTCCTTCCATTACCATAACAATGTGCTACTACGTATGTTATGCACCTATGTCCCTCCATTACCATAACAATGTATTTTCATTATGTCATAGCCCCTATGTCCCTCCCATTACCATAACAATGTATTACACGTATGTTGCACCTTATGTCCCTCCCATTACCATAACAATGTGTTACTACGTATGTTATGCACCCTATGTCCCTCCCATTACCATAACAATGTGTTACTACGTATGTCATGCACTATGTCCCTTCCATTACCATAACAATGTGTTACTACGTATGTCATGCACCCTGTGTCCCTCCCATTACCATAACAATGTGTTACTACGTATGTCATGCACCCTGTGTCCCTCCCATTACCATAACAATGTGTTACTACGTATGTCATGCACCCTGTGTCCCTCATTACCATAACAATGTGTTACTACGTATGTCATGCACCCTGTGTCCCTCCCATTACCATAACAATGTGTTACTACGTATGTCATGCACCCTGTGTCCCTCCCATTACCATAACAATGTGTTACTACGTATGTCATGCACCCTGTGTCCCTCCCATTACCATAACAATGTGTTACTACGTATGTCATGCACCCTGTGTCCCTCCCATTACCATAACAATGGGTTACTACGTATGTCATGCACCCTATGTCCCTCCCATTACCATAACAATGGGTTACTACGTATGTTACTATGTTGATTTTTCCGGATGGAAACTTGGACAACTTGTGAGTTAATTCTCTCATTAATGTGGTTGGTGATTTCTAGCAACCCCTCCCAACCTCAAGACTGACATGCCACATAGACAAAAAAAATCTTTATTTTCTCTAAGGAAGCATATAATATCATGGAAGAAAAATGTTAAAATCAACTAATCAAATTTCCAAGGAAAACCATGCCTAATCTGTAGCAAAGCACAGTATATCCTAGACTAAACAGAAAGACTTGCAACACTATTATTAAAGTGGGCATCCAGCCAACCAGCACATACTGGAACAACTCACAGATTGCCTTATCAGAAGTCTATTGTAATATGTGGTTAGGGTTTGTTGCGTATGGATTGCCACACACACCAGCGCTGTTGTATCCTAGTAATGACATTAGTACTGCAGTACAGACACTTGTTATACCACACAGTCGTTATGTCACAGAACAAAGCACAAGCAGCACGTGGTAACAGCTGCAGAACAGCGAGAGTTCTGGCAGTGCATGGGAACTGCACACTCAGAGAAGTCACCACTTGGGCCTCCACCAATTCTTCAAGTAAACACAAATGGGGTAAACCATACACTTTAAAAAATGTATATATGGGCAACTGTGTCCACGTATCTCTGGTGTACTTCAAGCTACAACTCACCCCAATGCCTAATTTAAAAGAGTTTTTCTTAGACTTTTAAACTAGGATGGCCACTGGGCATGAATGCATCCCTTTAAGGATGTATCCCGTAGCCACCACCTGGCATGCAAAACGATCTTTCATCATATTTAAAAAAAATAAGCAAGACAAAACTTTTCTTTTTTTTTTTTTTCCTTTTAATAATGAACACAAAAATAAAAAAAAGTATTATCAGTAAAACTGCCAGGAGCCAGATTTTCAGAGAGAGCCATTTTCTGCGCCCATGCAGAAACACATTGGAGGTCTGCAAGGTTTTTCCGTATGTGCTGTGTTTTCAATTGCAGAGTCATTTGCGAGTGGCTCCATGATTTACAGCAGCTTGTGCCCATTTTTGGTGCACCTGCACTAAAACGTCACACCTGATTGGAACAGACGTAACATTCTCCACAGCTGTACCTGCCACCTGTGTGGCAACTAAGACTTGGCACTGGTGCGGATATTCTTTTTCTGCGCTGACAGCTGTGGAATGGGACATAGTCACAAAACATGCTGAAAATCTGACCCCAGGTCTTTAAACATGAAGAAACGTATACATTTATAATTTCAAATAAATGCATATACAATATGTCATGACAAAATATAAAAATAGAGAATACACTGATTTACATTGATGCCATGAGTGGGACCTCAGTCCCAGGGACAGAGCCCTGAAAAAAAACTGGCACTGCCACAGCTTGCCCCAACATTATGTACCACAGAATAACATTTTAAAAAGTGAAATGTTCAAAGAGAGACTGCTGAATTCCATTTGAACACAAATGACCACTACAAGCTATTTGCGACGCAGTACGCCTGTGCCACGAAGAAAGAATATCAGCGGTCCCTCGACCAGTAGCCTCTGCATATCATTTTGGATTGGCAGAGCTAAGGGCTGAGCAGCAGTATTTACACCAGATACTTTACCTGGTGTATTATATAAAGTATCAAAATAAATAGAGTACAACTACAGGAGGTAAGAGACGTGCCCACATGTGCATGCGCATACACACACATGCATGCATACGGGTAAGAATCACATGTACACAGGTAACAGATGCACATGCATGCACATACACAGATAAGAAATGCACACACACAGGTAAGACACACACACGTAAGGGATGCACACACATGCATGCAGGTAAGAGATAAACACATATACACTCACACAGCTAAGAGACACACACATGTAAACACACAGGTATAAGATGCACACACATGCACTGACACAGATATGATATGCACATGCATGCATGCGCACACACAGGTAAAAGATGCACATACATGCACTCACACAGATAAGAGATGCACACGCATGCATGTGCACAGACAGGTAAGAGATGCACGCCCATGAATGCACACAAGTAAGAGAGACACATGCATGTACACATGTAAGAGCTGCACACAAATGCACGCCGACAGGTAAGAGATGCACATGCATGCACGAATGAAGATGATAAAGCCAACCTTGGAATTCATCAGGGAGCAGACTGCTTAGTATGATGCTAACAGCCGACTTGGCTAATCCAGATACAGGACAAGAATGAAGAAATTTAAGGTGGTGGCGCTGCTTTTTGCAGCTCCTGAATGACTCTTGTTTTCAGCATGAGTGAATTATTGCTCCAGAAGTAATAAAGTGCAAGGCACAGTGAAGAGTGACCCAAGTTTCAGGCTGCTTTTAATTTCTGCATGATCACAATTTACTGGACAGAGGGATGTAGCCGAATATGAGTCTGCTCTCTCTGGAAACATCCCTGATAAGTAGTGACTGTCCTGAGTGCCCAATGGAGGAGAGCCCCTCCTGCAAACAGTCGACTCTCACTGACAGGAGGATGGAGATCTGATAATCTGGTAATTATAGGTGCCACTCCATACCCACAGCACTCCTGCCATTTTCAAAATGCTTTCTTTTTCCTTCCATTTTTTTTTTTTTTGCTCCTTCGGGCCATAGTGAGCAGGACCTCCTTAGAATTAAGTCAGTGCATCTTCCTATGTGGAGGTGTCACTCCAATCCATGTGGTACAGGGGCACCAGGGTGCCACAATCCAACCCTCTACTGTGCCCCCCTCCAAACTGTCTCCCAGGACAAGGCTCTAACATTCAGCTCCTTGGCAGGTGGCTACCAAGTTTTAGTTTCCAATGATGGGGGTTGGTGGCACCTGGGCCATCCTCAGGGATGGAGGAAGGTCCTTGATGGACATGGGGATTGAGCTGAGTGCCATCTGCCTGCCCAGTGCGTACCTAGGATGCAGGGATGTCAGCGGCCATAGCACACCAGATGCTCTGGTGTTTGCATCCTCCCCTCCCATGAGTGCTCTTCCAACTACACCACCACTTGTGGTCCCCAGGTGGTGACACTAAAGTGGGAGGACAGCATTCTTCTGGGACAGTCTGTCCTCATCCTGCTGATCTAGCACAATGTCCTGGGCTTGGAGTGCAAACCAGGAATGCCGGTGGTGCCCGCTGGGCAACTGGCCCATCTCCCCAACTGCTTTGTGAACACCAATGGTGCAGATCCATTTCCTGGCTGATATCTAGTTGAGGAAAAGATACTCCCAGTTGCAATTTAAGATTACTTTAAGGTCAGATGAGCTGAAAGGAACATGGTGTTTCTTCTGTACTGTCCAAAAGAGAAACAGGGTACTTACTCCCTCCTATAAGAAATAAAATGCGCTCACCACGCTGTCGTGGTGTGGTGATGGTGAATGAGCTTCATTTCACGTAGGGAAGAGTGAGCAGCACTTGTTCTCTGTTAGACACTACACATTGTTTAGAAGAGCATCTCAGTGCTTTGGAAGCAGACAATTTTTCTACTACCATGTTCTTTCTGTGAACTGTCTGCCAATAAACAGCATGTAACATGCTGTGGATCTCTCTCTCTCTCTCTCTCTCTCTCTTTAGGCATGCACAACCTTAAAGAGCCCCTGACCTAACTGGGGAAACTTAAAAAAAAAATTTCTGACCCAGTTCAGTGTATATTTCACATATTCTCTGTAGTTAGCTTAACCTTTTTTCATAGAACTGTGTCTAAAAAATTATGCTTTTCCAAAGTTTTCTGTGCGATGTCTGTTCACAAAAGTTAACCCTGCACAGGTACAAATTAATGTTTTAAAATGAAAAGAGAGGGGGATACTACTTCCCATTTTGTAAAACACAGCTTCCATGAATCTTAATAAATATATCTCAGCCTGCTTTATACGGTATAACATATCTGTGTACCTTAACGTAAGAAAATATAAATAAGTGGTTTTGCTTGATAGTTTTCTGTTTAATAAATATCAAGTATGTTGTATATACAATATGAACATAATGCCCCTGTCTCCTCTCACTGATGGTCACATAGCAATGGGTGATCTATATACTATTCTCCTCGGCACTGTCTGTTCCCCCGGAATGCTTGGTGGGTGCTGTGGATGAAAACAAACAAAAAAAGAGAAGTTAGATCAATTTACATTACAAACTACAAATAGTGAAATTAACATATTATTCTGCAACAAGGCGATGTTTACGATAATTAAATCTCTAGATTGTCATGTGTACAGAACCAATGCTCTTTACATGGAGTCACACAACATCTTCACAACCTAAAAACTAATCAAAGAAGCTGGCCCTTAAGAGCATTCCTAACTGTGAAATAACACCAAATATTAGTCAACTGGAGATCTTCCTATGCATGCCAGATGGCTCACTAGTCTAATAAACTTGCCCAAATCACAACTCTAGAAAGAATAACCTTGCCACGCCGATGGTCCAGTGGCAGTGCGTAATACTGCTGTGCATACAACCTTGGTTTGGATGACTTGGGTCACTACATCAGGAGGCAGGTTGAAGTAGTCACTTCTGTTGGGGGAAGGTTGGCAATCTGTTCTGGCACCCCAGTGACTCCTGCATTTGGGCCAGGGAGCTTGCTGTTGCTGCAGGGATGCTGTGGCATGTGAGGGTGATAAAGACACTGCTCATGCCATGGGGTTGTGAGAAGGACCTTGGGTGGGGAAAAAACCATGAGAAAAGACGTGCACCATGCTGTCTAAATAACAACTGCTGGCACCCACAGGCCTTGCTCCGTGTGGATCTCCACCAGCTGTAATGGTGGGAGCAGCCACAGAGAGTGTTCCTGACAGCACAAGGATGGAGCAGGTGGCAGCTCACAGGGGCAAACAGCTATATGAAAAAAATAAAATAAAAAATAGCTTTCAAAAAAATGGAAAAACAACCAGGTTGATGAGGTTGGAATGTGTGCTGACCACATGGCGAAATCCCTCACAGTGACAATCTCGACAGGTTTTGAGACTGTCAGTGTGAGGAATCTGAGAGCGAAATTTCACCCTTTCACTGACTGTTGCCCCCCTTCGAGACAACTCAGAGTTAGTTATCTATAGAATGGGCACGGGGGACACAGCCCTCCGCATGGGGTGTTTGGAGGACACAGCCGCCCTTAGAAAACATAAATGTCTGACAAGTGAAATTTCGACTGTTGACATTGGGGATCTCGCTATGCTGAACTTCAACAACGGTGTTGTCGATTCGGCATAGGTAAACCTAGCTGGAAGACTATTCTTCTATATAAACAATCCTAAATAATAATGGGAAAACTATTCTTACACCTAAATAATCCTAAATTATACATGGAAAACTATTCTTACGCCTAAATAATCCTAAATTATACATGGAAAACTATTCTTACGCCTAAATAATCCTAAATTATACTTGGAAAACTATTCTTATGCCTAAATAATCCTAAATTATAGATGGAAAACTATTCCTACACCTAAATAATCCTAAATTATACATGGAAAACTATTCTTACACCTAAATAATCCTAAATAATAAATGGCTGCTTTGTCTGCATCCCATTCATGATGTATACATTTAGACACATACTTATCAGAGTAAGTTGACATTTTTGCTTTTCCTTATTCAGTTTTTTAGAAACTTCAACTTTTATTAAAATACAAAACATATTAATTAATTATCTCCATATATGCTGTAAAGTAAATACAGCTGGCTACAGTGTTCACCGTACTTTTTCTGAACACCCAGGTTGCATTCCCATGTTTCCTTGAGCAATTCAATTATCATATCTACGTTACTAATACATGGGCCCAATATTAAAAAGTTTGTGTGGGTGCTAACTGATGTTTGCCCATGCAAACCAGGTTTTGCACTGGAGCCCAATATTTAAAAGTCTAGGCTGCACCAGCAAACAGGGTTAGCACTCATGCAAACCAAACTGGAGGGGATGCAAATGGTGAGGTGGGGACAGGAATATCAGTGCATGCCAATATTCACCAGACTTGTGCCATGCAAAAGGGGTTTGCATGGTCTTTTTACACGGTGCATATACCATGACACAAAACCTTATATTATTCATTACAACTCTGGTGGCTGCCAGAGGTAATGCAGCCAACTAGCCAGTTGGCTGCTCGGGAAGAACACCACCTCTATGGTCCATAGCACCCCCTTTGATCACCAGCCCATAATGTTAAAAACAATCCCTGGTGCTAGTGGTCCCCCAGGGATTGCCAGACCATAATAAAAATACCCCCCTGCCATCCAGTGGTCCCACGGACATCGATCCATGGTACTGCCACTCCAAATTCCATAATACCTGGTGTCTAGCACCCCCCCACAGCACTGAACACCCACTCCCCCAGTCATCTTACCCGTACCCTCAGTGCCACAGGTGTGTATACAGTGACCGGAGCTGCCCTCCTCACGCCTCCTTGGCCAGCTGCTGTATGTCCAGGAAGGGAGCATGACTCTTATTTATAGGACAGGGTGGGTCACCCTGTCCTATAAATAAGAAGTGTGCTACCTGCCTGGACATATGGTGGCCGGCCGAGAAGGTGTGAGGAGGACTGTGCTGGTCGCTGTATGTGCACCTGTAGAATTGAGGATACTGGTAAAGTGACTGGGGGGGTGGGTGTTTGCTACCATGGGGGGTTGCTAGATACCAGGGATTATGGAATTTTGAGTGGCAGCACCATGGATCGGTGCCCAGGGGGAGCCACTGGACACTGGGGAGGAGATTTTTCATTATGGACTGGCAATCGGGGGAGACCACAGCACCAAGGAGTGTTTTTACCATTATGGGCTGGTGATCAGAAATGTGGGACCACTAGCAACAGGAAGTCTTGACATAAATTATGGGCTGGCGACTGGAGAGAGGGGGGGCCACTAGCACCAGGGAGGATTTATTTGTAATTCGGGCTGGTGATTAGAGTAGGGGGAACACTAGCACCAAGGAGGATTTATTTGTAATACAGGGTCGTGATCGGAGGGAGGGGGACTACTAGCACCTGGGATAGCTATATAAGTCTCAGACCGGGAAAAGGGGGGCAGTGCTGCACTACCTGCCTCTGCTACCCATGCAAATGGGCCCATAATGGGCAGGTAAATGGCCCCTTAGCACCTCGCATGCCCAAAGAGCTCATTTGCATGGATCCTTTTGAATATTGCAGATAGTGCTCTGGTGCTGTCCACTCTTGCGACCCACTTTAGGAGCCATGTCCGGGCAGCGCTACTTCACTAGGCGCTGTGCTGACATGGCCCTATATTCAATGTCCGGGCAGCGCTACTTCACTAGGCGCTGTGCTGACATGGCCCTATATTCAATGTCCGGGCAGCGCTACTTCACTAGGCGCTGTGCTGACGCAGCCTATATTCAATGTCGAGCAGCTACTTCACTAGGCGCTGTGCTGACATAGCCCTATATTCAATGTCCGGGCAGCGCTACTTCACTAGGCGCCTGTGCCGACATGGCCCCATATTCATCGTCCGGGCAGCGAGTTCACCAGGCGCCTGTGCTGACATGGCCCCATATTCAATGTCCGGCAGCGCCATTTCACCAGGCGCTGTGCTGACATGGCCCCTATATTCATTGTCCGGGCAGCGCTACTTCACCAGGCGCTGTGCTGACAAGGCCCTATATTCAATGTCCGGACAGCGCTACTTCACCAGGCGCTGTGCTGACATGGCCCTATATTCAATGTCCGGGCAGCGCTACTTCACCAGGCGCTGTGCTGACATGGCCCTATATTCAATATCCGGGCAGCGCTACTTCACCAGGTGCTGTGCTGACATGGCCCTAAATTCAATGTCCGGGCAGCGCTACTTCACCAGGCGCTGTGCTGACATGGCCCTATATTCAGTTGGATAGCGCTGGTGTATTATCTGACTGCACACAGCATCCTTGGGCCCCTGGGCAGTTGCAAGGCAGAGCGCAAACCTTTGTGCTTCACTTTGCGCTTTACCGAATATCAGGCCCATGTTTTTTAAGGTTACATATTATTGTATTTATACAGAGAGATACAGGCTTCTTTGTAGAGATATACTTAGCAAACACAGAACATGGATTAATGAGGGAAGGGAGATGAGGTCCCTTATGGAGTTGCCTTACAATAACATGCACCTATTCACCTAACATGTAACACAGAGGCATCGAAAACCCAGAACACTGCCAGCAGGGGAGTTCCAGAGGATATGTTGGGCTCTCCCACCCCTCCGATGGCCCCGATAGGCAGAATGCTGGGTCATTCCAGAGAAGCATGCCATGTGAGAGGGATAAGGTGTGGGATTATGGCGCAGAAAAATGTAAGGTGAATCTTGTCCCCCATGCCCATCTGGGCTACATGCCCCCCACCACCACCACCTCCTCCTTCTAGTCACCCGTCCAGTCAAAGGTAGTATGTGTTCAGAGCTCTAGTCCCATTTCTGAGGATAATCTACAAGGTACTGATTCAGGGGCTAGAGTCAGGAGTGAGCAGAGGCAGGAAAGGAACGTCGGCCACCAGGAGTTCCAAGGGTAGGAATAAAAGTAAAACAAATAAATAATGTTTATAACTGACACATGTTTTCATTTTCAGAGTTCATTTCGACATCTTGATCCTAAGTTCAAGATCCTACAAAGGAAGTGGAATTCATAGCTTTCCCTCAGAGGAAAGGTTGTCTAGACATGCTGAGGTTTTGCAGCTTATCCTACTCAAAGAAGTGCTTTCTTAAGAAAATTAGGCAGTATAGCCCAACAAATGTTAATTATCTGTAATACTATTCATTGTCAGCCAGATGGCAGTATTGCAGCAGAGCTCGCTGCCCTAACACCCCCTCACATACACACAGAGGAGAGCGTCCTCTGGGGTGCTTAATCCTCCTCCTCTTCCCACCCAGTCAGCCGCCAGCATCCTGGACTCATTCTGGAACCAGGGTCGCAGGTGTCATGAGCAGTAGCCCTACTGCTGTGCTGATGGACTCAGGATCCCTGTTTGATTCCCAGCGAGGGTGGAGGAACACCCTCCTGAGTAGCAGAGACAGACAGAACACCGACTATATTTTGCATTCTTCGATTGAATGTTTCTCAAGCATCCTCACCTCCAATTATAGCAGACCACTAAACTGCACTTGTGTTAATTGTCACCTACAGAAGTTGGTCCTACAGCCAGCATGTTAGCACACTAGTAGAGCTACCAACTGGTGCACAAGTGACCTGGGTTTGAGAGCAGTCTCTAAATGCATGGGGTCCAGCTGGAGGGGAGACAGAATTAAACATCCCATGGACTGTTCTCCCCTGTTGGGGGAGGGGGTAAAGTTGTACTGATGCTTGCCTGGCACATGGCAGAAGCACAGTGGGAGCATCTACACAGGGGAAGGCTCGCATTTGGACTCTGATGCATGCAAGGTACTGTCTCACCCATGCATTACTGCACACTCTGCAACCCTGCACATGCAATGTGTAACTGCACGCTCTGTGGTCCTGCACATGTAGTGCTTCACTGCACACTCTGCAGTCCCACACATGCAGTGTGTCATTGCACACTCTCGGGTCCTGCACATGCAGTGCATCATTGCACACCCTGCAGTCCTGCACATTTATTTATTTATTTGTTTGTTTTTGATAACTGGATAAGTGCACTAGACATAAAATGCCTATTTTCAGGCACAACCTGGGAGGTTACAAGGCAGTACAGGCAGAAAATTCAATATTGTCAGTATAGTACAGGAAGAGCATGCAAACTACAATAAGAATTACAGTGAATGTAGGAGAAGAGAAGTATGGCAGTAAAGCACAATAAATTGTCAGACAAATCAAAATAGGCTGTGCAAAACTAGGAATACATAGTAGTAATTACAAATAAATAGAAACTTGGTAAGCAACAATAGCATAAAACATCACATCAGGTATTTCAAATTTCAAAGTTAGTATTTATCAAAATTTAGACAGTGCCAGTATTGCTGGAGTAGGTTCAGCAGTGAGAAGGGGGCGAGAGGTGGGACAATAATTACAGGAAGTAAGGGGGGAAGGGTTAGGAATTACTTTTGTCTGCGTAGAAGTGCAAGGGGAGAACTGAATGAGTAGAACTGGTAGGAGAGAGTCAGATGAGGGAAAGTCACAAGGGATGAAAACAGGTGCAGGAGTCAGAGGCTAGGAGGTGAGTACATAGCAACCATTTGAAACATTCATGAGTATGGGATTGATGCATGACTAGCAGTATAGAATTCCAATACTGAGGAGCTGTGTGGGAAAGGGCCTGGGACCCCATGTTTGTTTTGCATCTAGGGACATGTAGAAGGCTTTGATCCCCAGAACGTAAGTTATAGTGAAGGCTGGGCTGATTCAGCATCTGAGCAAAGAAGGAAGGGACACCAGAACAAAGTATACCATCAATCAGGGTGCCTAGAGAGAGGAGGCGGTTTGCTGCCGGACAGGGCCAGTTGAGGTCTCTGTATAGTTGGCAGTGATGAGTTTGGTGATGTGATGCCAGGGCAAAATGCCAGATGCTGTTGTAAGTGGAGTCCCATTTATGGAGACAGGTTTTAGTAGCTCCCACGTAAGTAACAGAGCCATAGGTGAGAACAGGCAGCAGTATGCCCTGAGCAATAGCAGCTCTGGCAGAGGGTGCAAGAGCGTAGCTGGTTTTGTAGGCAAGACCAGTTTTTGAATTAACAGATTTACATGTGATGGACATATGGAGGTCACAATCAAGAGAGGGATCAAGCGTAACCCCCAAGGTATTTGAAATTACAGACATTTTCAAGGAAGGAGCCATCGTAGCAGGAGATTTTTAGTTGCCCAGGACAGCTTCTTAATTTAGCAGTAGAGCCAAAGAGCATGGACTGCGTCTTGCTTGCATTGAGGACTAGTTTGTTACACATGAGCCAGGTTTGTAGGTTGAGAAAGTCCAGACATGCAGTGTGTCATTGCAAACTTTGCGGTCCTGCACATGCAGTGCGTCATTGCACACTCTGCTGTCCTGCACATGCAGTGTGTCACTGCACACTCTTTGATCCTGCACATGCAGTGTCATTGGACACTCTGCGAGCCTGCACTTGCAGTGCTTCATTGCACACTCTGTGGCCCTGCACATGCAGTGTGTTATTGCACACTCTGCACGTGTAGTGCATCATTTCAAAATATGTGGCCCTTGATGTGCAGTGCTTCACTGCATACTCTGCAGCCCTGTATGTGCAGTGTATCACTGCACACTCTGCAACCCTGCACATGCAGGGACCCGTATTAAAAAGTGGCAGGCTGCATCACGCAAGTGCTTGTGCCATGCAACACAACTAAGCTGGCACAAAATAATGGTGTATTCGAAAGTTGCGCCATGATATGCGATCACACATGTGTGACTGAATATCCCAAACATACGCAGTGGGAGATGTGCAGCATAGCGGGCTCCCAGAACACAGTGTAGGGCATATGGTTGTGCGCGATGCAAAGCCACTTGCGAGGTGCACAGATTTGCAATATTCAGCCAGGATATGCAAATGGCCTCATTGCACAGTCAGCACCCAAACAGCACATTTGCATATCATTACTGGAATGTAATCAGGCCATTTGCATACCATTGGCATGCACAGTTCCAGCATTACAGGGCAGCACCACCACTCCACAAAGGTAATCAGAAGGTACTGCAGCCTAGCAGGCTGGTGAGACTGCATGGTTGTGTGTGGGTGGACAGCAGTGGCCTGAGTACAGTGCTACATACCCCCAACCCCTCAACACCCAAATGCATGCCAAGGTGTATGAGAATTGGTCAGATTGTGTGACACAATAGCAAACATGACAGTGCAAGCTCGGAAGGCTGTGGCAATAAGTGCACCAATGTTGCTACTGTGTGCTGATACCTAGCATCACATATTATCATACAATTCTGCATAACAGTCTCAGTGGTGGGTGGCTGGCCAATTTAGGCCTTCCCCTTACATGCCTAACTTTGCGCGGCAGAGTTTTGTGATGCGCGACACATGTGCCACACATTTTGGCTGAATATACTATTGTGCAGCATATTCAGGTGCCTGCTCCTTTTTTGCATTGCATACATTATTTCTGCTCGATCATGCATTCGAATGCCGATGCATCTCTCCCTTCGAATATTAAACTTTCGCACATTTTCTGGGATGCACCACGCATCTCCATTTGGGCCGCACATCTCTTTTGAATATGGGACCATCAGTCAAGAGGTGTTACTGCACATGCAGTGTGTCACTGCACACTCTGTGGCCCTGCATGTGCAGTGTGTCATTGCACACTCTGTGGCCCTGCATGTTCACTGCTTCATTGCACACTCTCTGGTCCTGCACATGCAGTGTGATATTGCACACTCTGCAATCGTGCATGTGCAGTGCATCACTGCACACTCTGCAGCCCTGCACATGCAGTCCATCACTGCACACTCTGTAACCCTGCACGTGCAGTGTATTATTGTGCACTCTGCGGCCCTGCACATGCAGTGCGTTATTGCACACTCTGCAATCCTGTACATGCAGTGCATCATTGCACATTCTGCGGCCCTTCATGTGCAGTCTGTCATTGCACACTCTGCGTCACTGCACACTCAGTGGCCCTGCACATGCAGTGTGTCACTGCACACTCTGCGGTCCTGCATGTGCAGTGTGTCATTGCATACTCTGTGGCCCCACATGTGTAGTGCATCACTGCACACTCTGTGGCCCTGCACATGCAGTGCTTCACTACACACTCTGTGGTTCTGCACGTGCAATGCGTCATTGTACACTCTGTGGCCCTGCATGTGCAGTGCGTCATTGCACACTCTGCAGCCCTGCATGTGCAGTGTGTCACTGCTCACTCTGTGGTCTTGCACATGAAACATAGAAACACAGAAAGTGACAGCAGAAGGGGACCCCAAGGGCCATCTAGTCTGCCCAAGAACCTACTTGGTGCTATTTACCCTCCCCTCCTATGCCTTTCTGTAGTCTACCTTTATGTCTATCCCATGTGTTCTTGAACTCACTTACCATTTTGGCCTCCACTGCCTCCTTGGGTAGGCTATTCCATGGGTCCACCACTCTCTCTGTAAAGAAGAACTTCCTTGTATTACTCCTGAATCTCCCTCCCTTCAGCCTCATGTCATGCCCTCTCGTTCACCCGTTCTCTTTCAATTGGAAAAGCTCCTGAACATTAACCTTATTTATACCCCTCATATAGTTAAAAGTCTCAATCATCTTGCCCCTCTCCCTCCTCTGTTCCAGTCAGTACATGTTGAGTTCCCTCAGCCTGTCCTGGTATGCCATATGATGCAGTCCCTGAATCATTTTCATGGCCCTCATCTGCACCATCTCAATTCTATGTTCATTCTGAGGTGCGATCTCCAGTACTGTATGCAATACTCCAAGTGGGGCACACCAGCGCCCTGTAGAGTGGTAACACCATCTCCCTCCTGCAATTCGTGATTCCCCTCCCTATGTTTCTATGTACATGCAGTGCATCATTGCACATTCTATGGCCCTTCATGTGCAGTGTGTCATTGCATATTCTGTGTCACTGCACACTCTGTGGCATTGTGTCACTGCACACTCTGTGGCACTGTGTCACTACACACTCTGTGGCAGAGTCTCTGTGGCAGTGTGTCACTGCAAACTCTGCGGTCCTGTGTCATTGCACATTTTGAGGCCCTGAACATGCAGTGTGTCATTGTACACTCTGCAGTCCTGCAGGTGCAGTGTGTCACTGCACACCCCGTGGTCCTGCACGTGCAGTGTGTCATTGCACACTCTGCAGCCCTGCACATGCAGTGTGCCATTGCACTTTCTGTGGCCTTGTATGTGCAGTGTGTCATTGCACTCTATGACCCTGCATGTACAGTGTGTTACTGCACGCTCTGCGGTCCTGCACGTGCAGTGTGTCATTGCACACTCTGCAGCCCTGCACATGCAGTGTGTCACTGCACACTCTGCAGCCCTGCATGTGCAATGTGTCACTGCACACTCTTCGGCCCTGTATGTGTGGTTCATCACTGCACACCCTGCGGTCCCACACGTGCAGTGCCTCACTGCACACTCTGCGGCCCTTGACAGAACATAAGGAGGAAAGCCCCCAAGCAATCAGGGTAGCACTCCAGCCCACCACAGGCCCTGCACCACCAACTAGGCTCCACCTCTGGGGGTGGTCCAGGTTAGCCATAGAGAAGGTGGGTGATGGGGCTGGGTGAACCGGGGCAGACAGGGGTCAGTTGGTGAATAGAGAGTAATCAATGGGTGGGAAAAAAAGAGGCAGTATAGTGCAGCGGTTTAAGGCTCTGAGCTGCAAATCTGGAGACCTGGGTTTAAATCCCACAACTAGCACTTGCACACTGTGTGACCCAGAGCAAATCACTTAACTTCCCTGTACTCCCAGGTCGTACCTGTAAACAAGCTTCAGCTTAGTGTGCTACTCCTGGTTAAACAATTGGGAAAAAAAAAGTTGGTCCTGCTGGGTGGCTGTTGCACTGGATCAATTATGCAAACAGTGAGTCAGCTGCTTATGTGAGTTTATCTAATTCTTCATGTTAGTACTGAGGTCTGGGAGTCCAAGGCTTGATCTGTTGTATGCGGTAAGGAATGGCCTCACTCTGATCCACACACCAACCTCTCTGCCCTCAATCCCCAAACAGAGGATTCTGCCAATTAGGAAAGCAATTCTACCTGACAAGATGTGTAGTTATGCTGCATTAACCACATGCCTTGCATAGGGTGTGAGGCACGAGGTTCAGCCAAGTGTCTTTAACAGCCCAGGAAGATCACTTTTTCAACATTACTACCCATCCTGCAGTGTGTTATTGCACTTATTTATTTTTTTATTTAGTTGTTTAACCAGGTATAGCACACTAAGCTGGAAGCTTTTTTTACAGGAGCGACCTGGAAGCACAAGGAGGTTAAGTGACTTGCTCAGGGTCACACAGTATGCAAGTGGAAGCTGTGGGATTCAAACCCAGGTCTGGTCTGCTGGATGTCACCAGATTTGCAGCTCAGAGCCTTAGACCACTGCGCTATACTGCCACTTATAAAATGGTGGGGAAAAAAATCACAATCGCATCAATGAGTGAAACTTACATGCACATTTTCCATAATGACGCACTCCAATGGATCTTCCCAAGAAACATGTTGCTCGCCGTAGATCACAGGCTGAGTGGTAGGTGACATTGTTATTTCCACAGATTTCATGGTCCAGGGAGAAAGGCTGGGGGCACGGAGCCATCCGGCACATCACACAGTGTGCACTGTCTGTCTGGTCAGTCACGCAGGTATGAGTACCTGGACACACAACATTGGAGCAAGTCTCTGCAAAATAGGATTTAAATTGTAAGAAAGATGAAATCACACAAACTGCGCAGGTGATCATCAGCCTACCTGTCCAGACAGTTGCTGCACACCCTAGTGAGTGAAGCACTGTCCTATCCCATCACTTAAGCAGGGACACTGCAAGGACTTTTCATTGGGAAGTAACCCCCATTTTTTTTTTTTTACCATTATTGTTTTTTTCCCCTCGACATTCATGAGTTTGAATCCCACCACAGCCACTGAGTCACAGCACAACCCTGGACAAAACACTTAACCTGCCTGTGCTTTCAGGCTAGCTAGCTATAAAGTTTGGGTACAAGCAGTGTGCCACTGAAACTGAAATATTGTATCTTTAGTTATGTTATTCTGGCCAAATAAATTGCAGTGTTTTCAAAACAGAAATCCCTGGGCCTGTCACAACATAGTAATGTAGTAATTTATAGGGGGATGTAGGATTGTAAGGTCACTTATTGTTTGAAAGCCCATGAAAATACTTTTATTTTTAACTTACTGTTTGTGCTCCTAGGCACCCACCAGCCCCTGGCCACCTCTCAGGCTTCGCCATGCCCCCACACCATGCCATCTCCAGGACTTATCTTGTGCTCCCACCATTGTACCCCTATAACTCTCCTCCCCCTGACAGTGGAGCCGCTGGGTTGGGCCAGCACCTTTTAGTTAAGGCCTGAACAGGGCCTTTTAGAGAAGTAGGATTTGCCAGTGGTCAACCCTCTTTTCATGCACTCCAGCATTCTGCCAGACCTCTTGAGAGCGGCAGTGCACTAACAGTAGGAGGCTGTCATAAAGCTGCCTAAATCCCTTGTAGTACAACACAAAACACTACACACTAGGGACCACACGAGTGATCTAAAGCACTCTCCATGCCATAACTGAACTATAGGAGAAACTCCATTACTTCCTCCCACTATGCAGGCTTTGAGACCTGTCAGTTTGGCCTGTATTGCTGCTGTAATATGGTGTTCACTCTTTTTGTTCTGAGGAAGAGAAGACACAGGTGTCCCTTACTTTTACATTCTCCTTGATACATCACTTCCAGGTCTGGGTGACCTCTGCACTTGGCCATCAGTAGCGCACACTCATCCTTGTATGTGACTCCATCTGATCCGCAAACCTGCATCTTCCTGGGGATGCTGGAGCAGTCCGGGGCACACACACAGTGTGCCCTGCCATACTTTACTTTGCAGACTTTTCCCAGACCACAGTCTATGCCATCGCAGGTCTCTAAGTAACATTCAAAACAAACAAAGGATCCAATTACTCACTATAGAACTTAAATGAGACAATTCTAGTTTACAGATGAGTTAGGCAATGCTCGCTGTAAGTTGTAAACCACAAGGCTGGAACAAATCAATTAACTGTTATTCATAAAATCTTAAGTATTGCCAAAGTGATGTTTGCCAGTTTAAGATTGCAAATTGTAGCCGGAAACCATGAGAATGTGTGATGGGTGTTTTGTCTGCAAGCCAAATGACAAGATGATTGTGACTGGGACTAGACTGTTGTGACTGAGAAAGCTGGACTCAGTACATTGTGTCCCAGCCAGACTCAGCACCTTGGATCCTGGAACTTCTTCAAGAAGCACAAGAGCTAAGATCCAGACTACAAAAAGCATTGCATGGCAACAAGGTTCAGGATATGTTTTAGAACAAGAAGCTGTCTTCAAATCTTTCCTCACTACCCCTGCACCCTTGGAAGGCTCTGCTCAGTCAGCACCAACCGGTTTGTTATGGGGAAGCTAACATGCCAACCAATACTGACGCTGATTGGCAAGGATGCTGCTCCCGGCTGTTTGGTGGTACTGGAATAGTGTGCAGGAATTGGGTTCATGGTACCAATCCTGATTTCCTCTATGGCAGCTTGACAGGCTGCCTGCTACACCTCTGAGCAGGGCACACATTACAGCCCTTGATACAGGGAAGCACTGATAGAAACAGCAGGAGATGTGGGTTTTAGACTTGGGGCTGTAGCAGCAGCTGAGGCAAGGGACATGGGATTGGAGCCAGCAGGAGACACTGGACCGTGTCCCCCCAGCCAAGCACATTGGCAATGGGTCCACCCTCTCATCCAGACAGCGAAATTCCAGGTGCCATTCCAAACCCAGGTTTCCTGCCCTATTTCTTAGTTGCCAATCTGGCTAAGAATGTGTTTCTAAGACTCCGTTGTTTATTGAAGTATTGCATGCACCCTCTGCTGCATGGAACAGAGTGTTGGAAATTCTAGCGCTATTTATCAAGCTGCCATTTGAATACTTGGGCTTGCAGGATGTTAGCATAGAAACATAGAATAAGGACCATTTGGTCCACTCAGTCTGACCATTTTTCCCTATCTATAGTATCACTGCAGACCCTGCTCGAGCTCTACCTCTTTCTCCCTTCCTGAGATTCTCTTATGCCTATCATAAGCTTTCTTGAATCCTTCCACTGTTTTCACCCCAACTACCTTGGTTGGTAAGTTGTTCCAGGAATCCACCACCCTTTCTGTGAAGAAGTACTTTCTTACATCTCTCCTGAATTTACCCCACCCCAGCTTCATAACATGTCCCCACATTCTTGAGCACAGTTGTTTTCTGAAAAATACTCCCCTCCTGTACCTTATTTACCCCACTTAGGTATTTGTAGGTCTCTATCATACCCCCTTACTGAATTCCCTCAGTCTCTCCTCATTGGTCTTCTGATGTAAACCCCACACTATTTCAATTGCCTTCCTCTGGACCACCTCCAGTCTGTCTTTGTCCTTTTATAGATGTGGTCTCCAGAAATGTACACAGTATTCCAGATGAGGTCTCCCTAGCAACCTACACAAAGGCAACACCACCTCCCTTCCTCCTTCTGCTGGTGATCCCTCTTCCTATGTGACCCAGAATACCACTAACCTTCTCAACTGCCTTGTCACACTGTCTGGCTACGCTTTAGGTAACCCAAGATGATTCCACCTAGGTCTCTGTCCTGCTTGGATGTTGTCAATAACACTCCCCACATTTTGTATTCTGCCCCTGAATTTCTGTATCCCAAGTGCATTATTTTGCACTATTTCACATTGAAACCCAGTTGCCATATGTTCATGGATTTCAACAAGTAAGGCAAAGGGGGCACTCCCTCAAAAGAGGTTCTCCCTTGGACGGGGCAAAAAAATGGGAAACGTTTGTATGCATGGGTGAGCAAGTCTACTGTGAGCTGGTAGTTGTGCTTTTGGCACTGGGATTGAACTGGTAGCATACTTCAAGAGGTTGGATGCTGCCAGCCAGGAGAGAGCGATGGAGGAACAGAGGTAGAGATGAAAGGGGAACTGGAGGGAAAGCTTCTGAGGGTAGTGCTGTATGTTCATTTGTGCACTGGCAATGTGTCTCAGTGCTGTTGCTTTCTGGATATTTGGCTCATAATCTGGAACATTCTTCAGCTTGTTCTTTGACAATTCCATCCTCTTATTCAAGTTTAGCGACCCTATACTCATGACACCGTATTTTAATTTAGAGCAGTTACCTTACTGTGTAAAAATTATATAACAAGTGTAGTTTATCTGAACTTTGGAGACTTTTTGTAAAAATATTTCATTTAAAAATGTTTTTTTTTCCATTCTACTTGATACAGCAGCTAATATGGGCATCGATTATATAAACAGTCCCCTAACGAGGCACATATTTCTACAGAAACATGGGTTGGTTTTGTGGGTAATTAGAGCTAAAAGGGTGTGCCAATCCACAAAAATGTTTCTTTTGTCTTTTTTTTCAACATCATGAACTGAATTACAGAGACTTTAAACATAAATGAAATATTGACTGTGCAGCCGTTCTTTTTTCTGTAGTCACATAGCACATATTTTATGAAAACAATGATACAAAAACATTCTTCACAAGTTTGGAGAGGGGCTTGAAGTCAGATCCGGCATGCTGGCATGCCTCTTTGCTGACAAGCCAGCTTGCTGGAAAACAGGGAGAAGTGTTCTCTGTGCCAGCAGCATGCCAGCATCTCCTTGCCACGCTGCTAACTGACATCCTGAGACGCTAGCATACCTGAAAAGACAGGGGTGGTGCTATTGTAATGCTAGTGTTCATCTGTATTATTTATTAAGTTAATTGCTGTTGGTTCTAGAAAACTTGAGTTATGGTAGGTTTTACACATAAGTTTTTTGGAGTGTACCATAACCTAGTCTTTCTGGAACTAACAGTGATGAACATAACATTAAAATGGATGTGTATGCCCCAAAGTGTGGGATTACTTCAAAGTCCTTACAAGGGCACAGGACTGCTGCTGCTTGGTACTGCTATCTCCAGCCCCAGGACCTGAACTGTGTTCAAGAGGGACCAGCAGGACCTGACTATGAGCAGCAGAAGTCTTGATTCTTTGGTGCCTCTTGCACCATGCAGTAATGTGGCTGTTGCTGCACACAAAAGGAGGGTGGCTGCTGCCGACAGGGTAACACTCCAACCGCCACCTCATTGCAACCAGACATGCTGCACACTTATGCCACTGGAACCAGGGGCAGGAACTGTAAATAAGGGCAAGAACCCTTTCAAACACCAATTTTGGGGCCAGTGCCCCTTGTCTGCTTGGCCTCCCCCATCTTGCCGATCCCTGACCCTGGCTGCCAGGCAATTAGAGGGTCAGACTGCAAAGCTGAGCTAACAAGCTGTTGGTGGAGTTCTGACTCTGGTGCCCTTTCAATGAATCAATCAACTATCACGGTTTGGACCTCCAGGAGTGCCTGGTCATGCTTGGCAGCTGGTAGCGCCAGTAGGAGCAGGACATTTCCCTGTGAAGAAGCGGAGGCCATGCTAAGACCTGCTCTCAGTGAGAGCTCAGGCTGTGCCACAACAGACAGTGTATCGAAGACAAGCCATATTACAGCTGCTCCTGCTGAAGAGAAGAGTGGCACGTGTGTGCTAGCTGGCAAGACAAATGACACTGAGGTAACCAGTGATGAAGTGGTGAGAAAGAAAGGAGAAGCTGCAGACAGTCTCATGGGACGACACAAGATAAAACCGCAGAAAGTCCAAATGTAAGAAATCTCCCTCAGGGCAGAAATTATAGCTATGTTTAATATGTAGATATCCAAACCTGGCACCTACACTGGCAGGTTCCAGTATGCCAGTGCCAGTGTAGGTACAATGTTTCTGACACCTGGATCAGCATGCCAGCAAGACATGTCAGTCACAGAAATGGCTCCAACCCCAACTGGGGGTTTGACTGTGAACATATTATGTCATTCTGTGCCTCACAGACAGGTTAAGAAAATAAGTGAACACCCCCACTGGGAATCATGAAATCTGCTTTTTTTAGTCAGAAGGCACTGCGGACAGACATTGCTTCTGCAAATTATTTGCACATGTACCACTGATGTTTTGTGTTTGTGTTACTGATCATACATTGCAATAACTGTAACTAATATGTACATGTTGAAAATAAAAATTCATAAAGTAAAAAAGGATTACTTTATTTTAAAAAAACACTTGGTTGAGGGGGAGTAGGTGGGACTGTGTGAGTGGGGACACTTCTATTTTGGGTTAGGAGTACTTTACACAATCTGCTGGTCTGGTTGTGGGGATCATGGGGGGGGGACTGTACAGTATGGGTGGGTAGTTCTATTCTGATACTCATTTTTCAAATCCAAATGTTCCTAAATATGCAGGGCACTCTAAGGTTTACGCTGTGCCCTCCTCTACTATGCCTGGCCTTGTGGATGAACTCCAGTCTCCAGTTCTTAGTGACATCATGTAACAAACAGCAGTTCAAGAAACTGCGGGTAGAGGGGCAATTTTAGGAGAAAAAAGGCAACGTTCTCTATGAGCGAGACCATTGCATCTTGATTAAAATGTTAGATTGAGGAGGCAACTGAAGCCCACAGAAACACCGACATGTCATGTGACATCTGTTTCTGAAGCACCCCCAACCACTCAAGCCCAGACAGCAGACCATGTGGTATCACTCTAATGAAAACTGGAATTAATTTACTTTCTCTCCTCTTCCTAGCAGCACAGTATTTTCTTTGCAAGGGCTGAATTGGGCAGAAATTGAAAAAATCTATCCAGCTTGTATTACACATGTCATTCCAAAACCCACAAAAACTTTACACATTTAACCATAGCAATCCACTAATAAATACCCAACCATTAAAGGAACCCAAAAACTTCATTCTAATGCTATTATTAAATGAGTTGCACATGCTGAACGTCATGTGTGGCCCACTGCTGCTAATAGTGATGGGCACATGATCATTGATTTGTACTCACCCACCCCCGGTATGTGTCTGTACCAGATGCACCCACTAATATGTGTCTGTACTGGACCCACTCCCTGATATGTGCCAGTACTAGACCCACTCCCTGATATGTGCCACTACTAGACCCACTCCCTGATATGTGCCTGTAATGGACCCACTCCCTGATATGTGCCTGTACTACACCCACTCCCTGATATGTGTCTGTACTACACCCACTCCCTGATATGTGCCTGTACTACCCACTCCCTTGATGTGTACCAATACTAGACCCACTCTCTGATATGTGCCTGTAATGGACCCACTCCCTGATATGTGCCTGTAATGGACCCATTCCCTGATATGTGCCTGTACTACACCCACTCCCTGATATGTGCCTGTAATGGACCCACTCCCTGATATATGCCTGTACTACACCCACTCCCTGATATGTGCCAGTACTAGACCCACTCCCTGATAGGTGCCTGTAATGGACCCACTCCCTGATATATGCCTGCACTACACCCACTCCCTGATATGTGCCAGTACTAGACCCACTCCCTGATAAGTGCCTATAATGGACCCACTCCCTGATATGTGCCTGTACTACACCCACTCCCTGATATGTGCCTGTAATGGAACCACTCCCTGATATGTGCCTGTAATGGACCCACTCCCTGATATGTGGCTGTAATGGACCCACTCCGTGATAGGTGCCTGTAATGGACCCACTCCCTGATATGTGCCTGTAATGAACCCTGTGGCAGTTTTGCCTTGTGCTTTCAGTTAGGGAGAATCTTGAGGCATGTCCTTCTTCCTCTAACAAAAAAAACCTTTTCTTTCTTGAAATAAAACTATTCTGCTGCAGCAGTCTTTTCTTTCCTTATCTAACTCTTTTATTTTCCCTTCTTACGTTATGATAGAGTGGCCTCCTATCATAATTCCTTACTGTATCTTCCCCGCTGTATTCCTTTTCCTTTGCCTCAAGATCCTGGGGGAGAGGGAAAGGGTTATTCCCTCTGTGAGTTTGAAAACAGTGAGCAGTATTATACCCCCCTTGCAAATAAAGTATTCCCCAGTCTGTTTTAAGGCAAGTCTGCTAGCCGACTTTATTTCAGCACTGTTTGAAAGAATTCCTGCTATTCGAGCCTTAAATCATGTAAATATTGTAAGGCGCCAGATCGTGGGTTTGGGGACAAAGACGTTATATACCTTTGGTGCTGCAGTTTCGGCAGTATGCCTGCCGTTGTTTGAATACCCCCCATTCATATGGTTAAAAGAAAAAAACCTTGAACACTGTATTAAGTTAATCTTGGTAAAGGCACTTGTTTCTAGTAATGGCCTCATTCCTGTGCCCTGAAATGAATGAGGTAGTCCTCCGAGCGCTCACTATGCGCTCGGAACTTCATGTTTCAAATAAAGTTTAAGCCCTTGCAGTATTCTGTCCCTTTAGGTCTTGAAAGAGTAGGTACAGAGAGAAAGTTAGTCGGTATGCCTTTGTTTTATTTGGATGTACTTCGCAATTGCCATACAGCGTCGAGGTTCCCCCTTACAATCAGAATGCATGGCTTTGAGAAATGCTGAGGTGTCAGCAAGTAGTCTGCTTTCCCTAAATAATTATTTCATGTTGGGCAGATTTCAGGAAACTAAACCTTCCCCCCGCCCTGAAATATCCCTAAAGACCTTCAATTAAAGATTAAGGTAGAGAGATATTAGACTAAAGCTTAGCCCTGCTGTTTCTTTACTTGTCCTGGCAACACATAGTACTCTGTTCAAATGAGTTCTTACCTAGAGCCCAGTGTTAAACTTGGAGATAGGTTTGACATTAGGAGGGCAGCGGCCCAATGTAAAGCTTATTTATAGGGTAGAACTTGGAATTGCCTCCACCTTGTGGGTGGAACCCTTTTTAGAATAATGAGCCCTTGTGTGTTTATGCTGCATTTTAGGGTCCCACAGTCATAATAAAGGAATAATTCAAATTTCTTACTTCATTAAACTTCAGTATTCAAGAAATGGCTTTGTTTGATCCCCCAACATATTGTATTAGAGTAGATTATGTTATTAATTTTAGAATAGGGGAGGATCAAATTAGTCAGCTGATCAATTGTACCAGGTCAGAAGAATATTTAAAGAGCTTCAGTGCTCATTTACAACAGAGACGCTGGGGAGAGAGTATCTCTCTTTCTTTGGTGACTTTACATAGATGTTGGTGGGAACTTGAACTAAGCCTTTTCCACCCTATGTGAGAATTGTTTCCTAAAAGCTCTTGGTGAGCTAGGATTCTTTTGTATTTTTATATCAAAGTGTTTTTTAATTTTTCTTTGAAGTTCATGATTTGGTTATCAAATAAATAGTCCTCAAGATCTTATTGAGGTCAGAGCTTGAATTTCTGTCTCTGGTCTCTGCTTATTTGGAGTTATCAAAACCCACACCATATGTCAAAGTGGTTTTAGAAGTGGGATTAACTGGTTGTCTAAGGTATAAAGGGAGAGACCAGTTGGGAACCTGAACAGGTGCCCTGATAACTCGAGTGCAGAGATGGCATCCAGAACAGAGGAGACGAAGACTGGGATGATAACTAGAACACAGATGGCCATTACAGGAGAGCCCTTGCACCCAGGCCTGGACCCGACTGTCCGGAGGAAGGAGCCCATGGCTAAAACAGAATTACAAAGTGAGGAAGAGATGGAGGAGGAGTTGTACCAGAAAGCTTCTAGAGAAGAACCTCCAGAGGATTTAACAAGTTTGGTACCTTGGTTGGCTATCCGGCAGACAGAAATGGAGAAACAACATGATTGAGAAGCACAAGAGAGACGGAGGGAACTGAGACAACAGGAAATAAGGTGGGCAGAAACTGTTACAATGAATGGGGACAACTACAGGGGCTAGTGGAGATGGTAATACCTCCAACTTTAGAGACATTAAATTAACAAAAATGACTAACGCAGACGATATTGAGCTAATTTAACAACTTTTGAATGAGTGGCTCAAGCTTGTAACTGGTTCCAGAACCAATGGGTAGTGCGTTTAGCCCCCTATCTTACTGGAAGAGCCCAATTAGCATATAGCCACATGGATGCAAGAATTGCTGGCAACTATGATCTAGTAAAGACTGGAGATTCTAAAATGGTACGATATTAGTACAGAAACTTACCGCCAAAGATTCCGTACCTTAAAATACCACCCCCAAGATAATCCAAGAGAAACTTTTACCCGGTTGAGGGAGCTCTGTTGGAAATGGATCCAACCAGAGGGAAAATCAAACACAGCCATCATGGAAACCTTTGTGGTGGAACAGTTTTTGCAGATCCTACCCCATGAGGTACAAATATGGGTGAAACAGCACAAGACCGAGACTGCAGAAAAAGCTATTTCCTTGGCTGAAGACTTTTTAACTGCAAACCAGCCATATTGGAAAGTGAATCCTCAGTCCCAGGAGGGAACAACAGGACGAACCATAACTGGGGTAAGGCCCAGTGTGTTTACTACATCAGACTTTAAAAAAGACATTAATAGTGACTTTAAAAAGAAATCTTTTCCCACAGATATTGTGTGTAGGAATTGCCAAGGTAAAGGTCATATAGCCAGGTATTGCACTAGGAAACGTTGGGATAACACCCATTTAGCATTATTGAATGCAGGTTATTTTATGACCACCGTAGAACTGGGTAAGCAAAAGGTGATGGGACTGATTGATTCAGGCAGTAAGAATACACTGATAAGACCTGAAGTATTACCCACTAGAGACAATTTACGATCAGGGCCTGATATGAATGTAGTATGTGTACATGGGGATGCCCATCAATACCCTATGGTAAAAACTGATGTAACAGTAGATGGGAATTGTGCAGAGGTAACTGCAGGCCTTGTACCTCAATTACCAGTATCGATTTTAATTGGTCATGACTATCCTGAATTTAAACGGTTACTGGATAATAGGGAGTGCATGGCTGCAGTCACCACTAGATCACAACAACAAAAGTTACAATCATTAGGAGAAGTGTTTCCTTTTCAGGAGGATTTGTATGAACAACCTGGTAAGGACAGAAAATCAAAGAATGATAAAAAGAAATTAAAACAGAAATGGAAAGAAGAACAGTATAATCTAGTTGACCCTGTATCTTCCATTTTCATAGATTGTGATATTTCTAAAGAACAAATTAAGGATACCTCTCTACTACCATTATTTCAGCAGGTAGGGAAGGACTCTATGCCAGGTAACCCTAAATTGATTATACAAAATGGAATATTATATAGGGTATGCAAAAAGGAAGATACAGGGGAACAGGTGGAACAGTTGGTAGTCCCTTTAACACACAGAAACACTCTAATTCATTAAGCCCATGATATCCCCTTAGCAGGACATGCAGGGCGGGACCGAACTCTTAGATTACTACAAAGATTTTATTGGCCAGGAATTCACAACGAGGTGGCTAATTATTGCCAAAGTTGTGTCGAGTGTCACCATGTCAGCCAGGTGGGGCGAAAGGAAATGGTACCTATGATACCCATACCCTTAGTAGACACTCCCTTTGAAAGAATTGGAATAGACATTATGGGACCATTAATAAAGAGTACAAGTGGGAATCGCTTCATATTTGTAATATGTGACTATGCGACAAAATACCCTGAAGCCATTCCACTATGTATAGTCATCACCAAAAGAATAGCTGAAGAGCTAATTAAGGTGTTCAGCAGGGTAGGGATCCCTAAAGAAATACTATCTGACCAAGGGAGTAATTTTAATGCAGCTCTATTAAAAGAACTCTATCAGTTATTGGGAGTGGTAGCGGTACGAACATCCCCTATCATCCCCAAACTGATGGAGTCTTGGAACGCTTTAATCAAACCCTTAAACAGATGATAATGAAGTTTGTACAAGAAGAAGGGACTAATTGGGATAAACTCTAGGACCTCTCACGGCCAAAGAGCCTTCAGCTTTAAGGCCCCTCATGGTTCAACACACTGCCCCCCTCCATCTCCTAAGCTCCAACTATATCGCGCTTCAAAACTTCCTTACGTAACCACCTTATTAACACCCGAAGCTGTAATTGCCACTAGTCAAAGCCGTACTCAATACTTATGACAAAGCTTACTACTAAGCTGCTAAAGGACAACATAACTCTGGTATTGTTTGCATCAATCCTACCTGTACCAGCTTGTTTGTATCTATGTTTTAAGTTACTGTTATACTGTGTTGTACTGTTATACTGTGTATTTTCGTTTGTCTTACTGTGACAAGGTACCTTTGTAAATGAGCCTATGGCTCAAAGGTTTTCCAAACTGCTGTTAAATAAATAAATAAATAAATAACTCTTACCATTTTTATTATTTACCTATCGGAGGTACCACAGGCCTGAGGGTATCTCCTTTTCTCTATTATATGGAAGAAACCCAAGAGGACCCTAGATGTGGTAAAAGAACTATGGGAAGGAAAAGGAAATGAAACATACTAGTATAGCCGGTACATGACATCATTACAACACAGGTTAGTTCGCTATGTACAGAAGGCCCATGAGAACAGTGTGCATGCCCAACAGACACAGAAACAAAGGTATGATCAGGGGTGAAGGGTGAAAAACAGTTCCAGATAGGAGAAAAGTATTATTACTATTACCCTCTTCTGGTAACAAATTATTGATGAAATGGCAAGGACCATATCAGGTTTTACGCCAGACTAGTCTGATAAATTATTAAATTGCCACTCCTAACATTAGACCTGGAAAGAAAAATATACCATATGAATCTACTAAAAAACGGTATGAAAGAACAAGGAAGAGAATAGTCTGATGGTACTCCCAAACTGAGGAAACTGATTTTGAGCTAGCTATGGACGCCTGAGAGTTCAAAAGGGCCCCAGGATATAGTTATTAATCCCACTTTAAATCAGGCACAGCAGAAGGAGATACGTAGACTAATACAGTCATATGATGATATATTTACCAGTACTCCAGGCAAAGCCAAAGATGTAGAACATCACAACTATACCTACTCCGGCCCAATAAGAAAGAGACCATATAGGCTCCCAGAACGAGTTAGGGAGGAGGTACAGAATGAAGTAAAGAAATTGCGCTCCTTTGGTATAATAGAACCCTCTAACAGTGCATGGGGATCCCCAGTGGTGGTGGTACCAAAGAAGGAGGGGGGCATTCGACTATGCCTTGATTTTAGGGGTCTTAATCAAGCTGCCCAGTTCAATGCCTACCCTATGCCAAGGGTTGATGATATCATTGATAAAATAGGAAATGCAAAGTATATATCAACTTTAGATTTGACAAAAGGTTATTGGCAGATTCCCTTGGCAAAGACAGATAAAGAAAAAACTGCCTTTTGTACCCACAAGGGATTCTACCAATTCTGGACAATGCCTTTTGGTTTACATGGGGCTCCTGCCACCTTCCAGCACTATATGGACCAGATCTTGGCCCCATACACAACCTTTTGAGCAGATTATCTAGACGATGTAGTTATTTTTAGTAAAGATTGGGAGTCCCATATGAAACATCTTCGGACTGTTATTGATGCAACCAAAACAGCAGGGATGACAATAAATCCAGTAAAATGTGCCCTGGCCATGTATGAAACAAAATATCTGAGATTTCTACTGGGTAATGGATTCATTAGACCTCAGATTGACAAAGTAGAGGCAGTAGTCTGTAGTCCTAGGCCAACCACAAAAAAGCAGGTTCGAGCGTTTCTAGGATTGGCCGGGCACTATAGGCGCTTCATTCCTAACTTTTCTACAATAGCAACACTGCTAACAGACCTAATGAAAAAGAAATGTGGGAATTGTGTTAAATGGTCCGAGGATGTGAGCAAGCCTTTATAGCCATTAAAGCTGCTCTATGTTCTTCTCCAGTCCTTAAAAGCCCCAACTTTGAGTATCCCTTTGAAGTACATACCGATGCCTCAGGTACAGGTTTTGGGGCGGTGCTGAGTCAAACAATTAATGATGAGGAACATCCTGTAGTTTATATATCAAGGAAATTACACCTAGAGAACAAAAATATAGTACAGTGAACGCTAATGCTTAGCAGCCAAATGGGCAATTGAATCCTTACATGCTTTATCTATGGGTGCCCTTCGTTTTGTCACAGAGATCATAATACTTTGTGCTTTTGGTCTCAAATGAAAGACAAAAACAACAGAATAATGTGATGGTATTTGGCACTTCAACCATTTGATTTCACTGTACAACACAGAGCAGGTAATGCTCATGCAAATGCAGATTATCTCTCCAGGCATTAAAATAGTATAGACGATGCATGAGAATATTGTGAGACCCAGGGTAATAAGAAGTAACGTTGTATAAAAATATATATAATTATATTTGTTCATTTTTTTTTTCTTTATTTGGGATCCTGGGTGGAGTTCTATGGTGGGTGGAACTCCATCCTACCTGTTGAATTAAGGAAGGTTGTCTTAGAAACCAATGCAGGTTTCTGCTTAACCGTGGGGTATGTGGCAGTTTGCCTTGTGCTTTCAATTAGGAGAATCTTGAGGCATGTCCTTCTTCCTCTAACAAAAACCTTTTCTTTCTTGAAATAAAACTATTCTGCTGCAGCAGTCTTTTCTTTGCTTATCTAACTCTTTTATTTTCCTTCTTATATATGATAGGGTGGCCTCCTATTATAATTCCTTACTGTATCTTCTCTGCTGCATTCCTTTTCCTTTGCCTCAAGATCCTGGGGTGGAGTTATTTCCTCATGTAGTTTGAAAACAGTGAGCAGTATTATACTCCCTTGCAAATAAAGTATTCCCAGCTTGTTTTAAGGCAAGTCTGCTAGCCGACTTCATTTCAGCACTGTTTGAAAGAATTTTGCTATTCGCCTTTAAATCATGTAAATATTGTATGGCCAGATCGGGTTTGGGGACAAAGACGTTATATACCTTGGTGTTGCAGTTTCGCAGTATGCCTGCCATTGTTTGAATACTTCCGCTCATATGGTTAAAAAAAAAACCTTGAACGCTGTAGTATGTTAATCTTGGTAAAGGCACTTGTTTCTAGTAATTACCTCATTCCTGTGCCCTGAAATGAATGAGGTAGTCCTCCGGCGCTCACTGTCGTTGCACATCATGTTTCAAATAAAGTTTAAGCCCTTGCAGTATTCTGTCCCTTTAGGTCTTGAAAGAGTAGGTACAGAGAGAAAGTTAGTTGGTATGCCTTTGTTTTATTTGGATGTACTTTACAATTGCCTATACAGTCATGTTCCCCTTACAATCAGAATGCATGGTTTTGAGAAATGTTGAGGTTTCAGCAGTAGTCTGCTTTCCTAAATAATTATTTAATGTTGGGCAAATTTCAGGAAACTAAACCTTCCCCACCCTGAAATATCCCTAAAGTCCTTCAATTAAAGATTAAGGTAGAGAGATATTAGACTAGAGCTTAGCCCTGCTGTTTCTTTACTTGTCCTGGCAACACATAGTACTCTGTTCAAATGAGTTCTTACCTAGAGCCCAGTGTTAAGCTTGGAGATAGGTTTGACATTAGGAGGGCAGCGGCCCAATGTAAAGCCTATTTATAGGGTACAACTTGGAATTGGCTCCACCTTGTAGGTGGAACCCTTTTTAGAATAATGAGCCCTTGTGTATTTATGCTGCATTTTAAGGTCCCACAGTCATAATAAAGGAATATTTCAAATTTCTTACTTCATTAAACTTTAGTATTCAAGAAATGGCTATGTTTGATCCCCCAACATATTGTATTACAGTAGATTATGTTATTAATTTTAGAATAGGTAAGGATCAAACAAGTCAGCTGATCAATTGTACCTGGTCAGAAGAATATTTAAAGAGCTTCAGTGCTCATTTACAACAGAGACGTTGGGGAGAGAGTATCTCTCTCTCTTTGGTGACTTTACATAGTTGTTGGTGGGAACTTGAACTAAGTCTTTTCCACCCTATGCGAGAATTGTTTCCTAAAAGCTCTTGGTGAGCTAGGATTTCTTTTGTATTTTTAAACCAAAGTGTTTTATTTTTTTTAATTTTTCTTTGAAGTTCATGATTTGGTTATCAAATAAATAGTCCTGAAGGTCTTATTGAGGTCAGAACTTGAATTTCTGTCTCTGGTCTCTGCTTATCTGGAGTTATCAAACCCACACCATGTGTCAGACCCACTCCTGATATGTGCCTGTACTACACCCACTCCCTGATCGTGCCTGTACTCACCCATTCCCTGATATGTGCCAGTACTAGACGCACTCCTGATATGTGCCTGCAATGGACCCACTCCCTGATATGTGCCTGTAATGGACCCACTCCCTGATATGTGCCTGTACTACACCCACTCCCTGATATGTGCCTGTACTAGACCCACTCCCTGATATGTGCCTGTACTAGACCCACTCCCTAATATGTGCCTGTAATGGACCCACTCCCTGATATGTGCCTGTAATGGACCCACTCCCTGATATGTGCCTGTAATGGACCCACTCCCTGATATCTGTCAGTACTAAACCCATTCCCTGATATGTGCCTGTAATGGACCCACTCCCTGATATGTGCCTGTAATGGACCCACTCCCTGATATGTGCCTGTACTACACCCACTCCCTGATATGTGCCTGTAATGGACCCACTCCCTGATATGTGCCTGTACTACACCCACTCCCTGATATGTGCCTGTACTACAGGCCACTCCCTGATATGTGCCAGTACTAGACCCACTCCCTGATATGTGCCTGTAATGGACCCACTCCCTGATATGTGCCTGTAATGGACCCACTCCCTGATATGTGCCTGTACTACACCCACTCCCTGATATGTGCCTGTAATGGACCCACTCCCTGATATGTGCCTGTACTACACCCACTCCCTGATATGTGCCTGTAATGGACCCACCCATGATATGTGCCTGTACTATACCCACTCACTGATACGCGGCCTGTAATGGACCAACTCCCTGATATGTGCCTGTAATGGACCCACTCCCTGATATGTGCCTGTAATGGACCCACTCCTGATATGTGCCTGTACTACACCCACTCCTGATATGTACCTGTAATGGACCCACTCCCTAATATGTACCTGTAATGGATCCACTCCTGATATCTGTCTGTATTAGATCCAGAAGATAATACTGCCCATTTTGACTACTGTGACGTAGTCTATGGTGCTGTCCCTAAGTCCTCCCTGGCCAGACTGGACACCCTCTTCAATTCCTTCTGCTGCTTTGCCCTGGATGCCCCCTCTCGCACACACCACTGAGATCTTTATCGTGCCCTATCCTCCCCCCTCTTACAAATAGGCGACTCTCCCATTGTGCTAAATTCACCTTCAAGCACTGGTTGGTTGAGCTCCCTTCCTACCTCACCTCCTCCTTTATAACACCCCCTCATCCTCCCATTCCCTTAGATCAACCAATTCCCACACCCTGGTAGTCCCCCGCAGATCCACCCAAATCAGCCAATCCGGTTACTCTCATTGCCTCCCAAAAATTTGGAATTCCTCCCTCAAATCCAACACTCATCCTTCACCTACTCCATCAGCTCTGCCTCAATAGTACCTTGCACCCTAGCTGCTCCTGCAATGTCCTCCTAATTCCTCTTCTAAGCCCTGGACAAACCCCTACCCTCTATTGGCACCTTCATTTTACCCTGTGCACTCTCACCCGAAATTTATAACTCTCCTCCCTTCCCCAAATTGCTTCCCTTACTGGCCTCCCTTGATCTCTCACAGAATGTAAGGGACCCAGATACTCTCCATGGCTCCCTCTCCTACTCCCACCAAGGGGCTTGTATCTCCCATCTACTCCCTTCCCCCACCATCCCTCCTTTCTCCCTAGGCTTGCAGTCCTATTGCAGGGTTCTTAGCATCCTGAGGGGTCCTACTGCACCTAGTCTTGTCTCCTCTCCTTCCCTCCCATTTACCTTTCTCCCTGGCCATCACAGTCCCCTTGCAGGGTTCACATCATCCTGAAGGGGTCCAACTGAGCCTAAGCATATCTACCCTCTTCTATCTAGCCACTATCTTGGCTTTCCATGACAACTAGCAGGGTCCAGTGCATCCTGATGGACTGATTAGGTCCCATAACCTCCAAAGATGCGAATTCTCTTCCCATCAAGGGTTCAATTCTCACTCCCTCCCTCCCTCTCCTATCACTCTCTTAATCCCTATCTATTGACCTTCCCCAACCTCCTTGCAGGGTACCCCACATCCTGAAGGGTCCTGTCTTGGGTTAGGTCCTATTCCCCCTCCTAGCATTCAGTTACACCTCCTCCTTCTCTTGCCTCCTTTTTAAATCCTACAGCCTTATCCTCCTTTCTATCTAGCCCCACAGCCCCTTGCAGAGTTCCCCACATCCTGAAGGGGTCTCTGGGACACTGCCTTATCCTTCTCTCTGGTCCCCCAGTCCCTTTGCAGGGTTCTCGTGATCCTGAAGGGGTCTCCAGGGACATGACTCTTCCTTCCCCACCTCACCCCTCTCCTTTACCCCTTTTCTTTCAAGTAAGCACTTGTTTATTTATTAACCAGGCACTTATTTATTATTGATCACTCTTTCTACCTATTATGCGAACACTGTTGTAACACTCCACAGGCCGCCACTGAACCTCCGCCACAGGAGCAGACTCGGGGAATGCCAGAAAGGCTCCCTCAGGAACCCCCCAGCTCACTCCACAGGCCGCCACCCAACCTGCACCACGGCAGTGGACTCGAGGGGAATGCCAGAAAGGTAAAGGCCTCTTCCCCATCCTGGGACTGTATGCTGAAAGGAGGTCAACATCACGACTGCGAAGACCAGCACAGCGACAGATTTTGCCTGAAAACGGCGAGTTGCTGTGCTGGACTCTGCAGACACCAGCTGTGCGGCTCCCAGTGTTGCACCTCCTCCCCATCCAATTCCGACTTGGAGTTGGCTTTCTAGAGACCGGGGTGCCCTCCCCCCCTGATTGCAACACACTGGCATCCCGACGGTACAATGCCGACATTCCGCATTGTGTCTGTTGCTGGGGATGTCAGTGTCAGCCTGTCACAGCGCTATATAGTAAACGCTGGGAGAAATGGGGGTGGGGGAACCAGATGATCAGATGGATAGGCAATTGGCTCCAGGACCGACCCAGAGGGTCGAGTTGGGGATAGTCTCATCCCAAGGAGGGTCATTAGTGGGGTCCCACAGGGATCAGTCCTTGGGCCCCTTCTGTTCAACGCCACGATCGGACATAAGGACAGGAATCAGGAGTGAGATGAGTCTTTGCAGATGACTGAAACTGGGGGCGTGTGGTGGATGGGGAGGAGGGAGGGTGGCCCTACAGGGGACCTGGAGGCTCTGGAAAGATGGTCTAGAAAGTGGAAGCTGAGGTTCAATGCAGGGAAATGCAAGGTACTCCACCTGGGGGCCAGAAACCCAGGTCAAGTGTACACCCTGGGGGGGAAATGCTACAAGTCTCGATGGCTGAGAGGGACCTGGGGGTGGTGGTAGATGTCAAGATGAACAACTCGGAGACTTGTAGGAGGGCAGCAGCCAAGGCCAACAGGATGCTGGGATGCATTGCTAGGGGATCACCTCCAGAAGGAGGGAAGTGATACTCCCTCTGTATAACTGCTTGGTGAGGCCGCACCTTGAGTACTGCGTGCAGTTTTGGAGGCCACACTTAAAGCGGGACATTAACCTCCTGGAGAGGGTCCAGAGGAGGGCAACCAAAATGATTTGGGGCTTGGGGGACAGGACCTATGAGGAGAGGCTCGAAGAGCTAAATATGTACACATTGGAAGAGAGAAGGGACCCCGGGGGACATGATAGAGGTCTTTAGGTACATGAAGAGGGTAAATAAGGGAGGAACAGTCGGGGTGCTTCGAAGGAAGGAGGAAGGGCCACTAGAGGCATGGCTGGAAGCTGGAGGGGAAGATTCAGGGAGAAAGGAGGAGGTGCTACTTCACTGAGAGGGTGGTGGAGCTATGGAATGCACTGCCTAGGGGCTGGTGGAGGCAGAGACAGTGGAGGGGTTCAAGAGGGGTGGGACAGGTACAGGGAAGGGTTCTGGAAGCAAATCCAATGCAGCAAGAATATCCGAACTGGGAAGGGAGAAGCCAGAGAAGGCGAGGGGGACAGCAAGGTCAGCACCCAGGTTGGGGACTGACCAAACGAGCAGACACGAAAGACCGTTAGGCCTATTCTGCTGGCATTTTAGTATGTTAGTATGTTAGTAAAACCTCCTAGGACAACTTGTTGCCTTAATTATGTCCACTGCAGCTAATAGGATTTCACCGAAGAGACCTCCGGTTCTACTGCTCGCCTGAATGTGAACTGTGCCTTAATTGTACTGTTTTATCTGTGCTATACTGTGGTTACACTGAACAAGATTTTCTGTGCGGATAGTATTGAGAGTGTGCTGGACTGTAGTTATGAGTTTACTCACTGTTATGTGGGACTATATTGGAAGAGTTTAGGGTGGCTGAGAAATGCAGTTAAAGTGTACCTGTTTTGTGGCATAGTTGGTCCAGTTTGACTCTAGGTTAAGGGAAACGCTCTCTGGTCCCTGCTGCAGTTAGCACATGTGCAGTTGGATTCTGGCAGCCCTCTTTGTCTTCATTTCCCACTGGAGACCTGTAACCTGATCAGCTCTTTGTTTTCACCCTTATAGGCTCCCTCAGGAACTCCCCCAACTCACTCCACAGGCCACCGCCGAACCTCCGCCACGGGAGCAGACTCAAGAGGAATGCCAGCAAGGTAAAGGCCTCTTCTCCATCCTGGGACAGCTTGTTGCAGTGATGTTGTCCCATCGACACTTCACATCGACTCCCCACCCAACCCAGCCTTTATCTACAGTGCACTTGACCGTGAACACATTGTTGGGTCAGTATACATTGACTGAACAAAGGCGTTTGACACCGTCAATCACGCCCTGCTCCTCAACATCCTTCCCTCCCTTGGACTCTCCCATGAGGCCACATCCTGGTATGCAGACTACCTCTCTGATCTATACCGGCAGGTCAAAATTAACTCCACCCTTTCCTCCAGCCGTCCAGTCCTCTCGGGTGTCCCACAAGGCTCTATCTTGGGGCCTCTCCTCTTTAGCCTCTTCCTATACTCCCTCCCCAATTTTTGCTCAGGTAAACTCCTGCTCTACGCAGATGACGCTGTCATTTTCTGGAGCCACTCCCATCCGGACACCCTCCAACAAGCTCTCCTGGGTTTCTTCACTGAAGTCAAGACATGGTTTGTAGCCCACTGACTCATCTTAAACTATAAGAAAAACAATTGCACATCGCCAGAACCCACACAGGGACTTCACCCTGAATATCCTTAACTCATTAGGTGCCACACTTGAGTAAGTCACAACCTTCAAGTATCTGGGCATAACCTTGGATATATCCCTCACCTACCATGCTCACATCCAACTCCTGTCCACCGCCCTCAACTCTAGACTCAGACTTCTGTATTGCCATAAACACTGCCTCCTTCCTGAGGCACTCCGGCTTGCCATCTCCTCCTTGGTCCTCTCCTTGCTGGACTACGGCATAGTAATTTACGGCTCTGCTGACCCAACCACCCTATGCCATGTCAAAACTGCCCTAAACAAGGTCTGTTGCCTAGTCAGAGGTTGTGCGAACCGTACTCACACTTGTGATCTTTACAGGATGTCCAACTGGCTAAACTTCGAAAGGTAGACTCAAGTACCACACCTGCCTATTAGCCAAGAAAATCTTCCTCAGGCAAGCTCCCCCGGGCCTTCACCCTCTCATCCAACTTGCCCTTCCTCATAGGGATTCCAGAAGCTCCACTCAAGCTCTTCCTCCATGTCCCTAGCTGCAGGACATCTCTGGGACAAAGGGCCTTCCACCATCGCGGCTCCCCCTCTGGCTAAATGGCCTCCCAGCCTCCATTTCACTTGAACCCAAGCTTGGTCTCTTCAACGCCAACCAAACAAATCTACTACTTGAACTCTCATCCTGTGATTGTACCTAGTGCTAGTACACCATCTACACCCTACATGTTTCCCTACTTTGGGCTACCTGGGACCATCCTGTCCTTGGCTTAGCCCTGCCTGTTCCTTAGCCCATTAATGCTGGGTCAACTTGTTTACCCTAAAATGTATTAATAGCCTCATTCTTTGTAAATGCTGGGGCTACCAAACCCTAAAATGCTTTGTCTTTTAACCTAGATTATATCAGTAGCGTTAAATTCTGTAATCTGTGGGACTACCCAACCTTGAATGCTTTCTTTCTCTAACATGTGTGTACTATAATTGTCTATTCTATATTGTAACTTGCTTAACTCTGTACTCTTGACGTGGAGCCTTTGCAAAGGAGTCTGTGACTCAAAGGTTGTAAATCTGATCGTGTAAAATAAATAAAAAATAAATAAAATAAAAACACTGTTTGTAACACCTGACTTACAACTGTATGTTAATGTTGATCTTGTAACTTAAATGTTTAATGTCTCATTCCTATTGTACCCCTTCCCCCCAGGTTGTACTAGTTGATGAGCGACTTGTCGCTTAGTGTGCCTTCCTGCTGAAACATTTCAATAAATAAATATGTGCCTGTACTAGACTCACTGCCTGATATGTATCTGTACCAAACCCACCCGTAGATATGTGTCTGTAATAGACCCACTCCCTGATATGTGTCTGCACTACCCCACCCCAGATTTGTGTCTGTACAGGATCCACTTCCCAATATGTGTCTGTACCAGACCCACTCCACGATATATGTCTGTACTGGACCCACTCCCAATATGTGTCTTTACTGGACCCACCTCGATATGAGTCTGTACTGGACACACTCCCATATGTGTCTGTAAAGGACCCACTCCCGCTATGTGTCTGTACAGGACTCACTCTTGATATATGTCTGTACCAGACCCACTCCCCAATATGTGTCTATACTGGACCTACTCCCAATATGCATATGTACTGGACCCACCTCAATATTTGTCTGTACTGGACCCACTCCCCAATATGTGTCTGTACCGGATCCACTCTCTGATATGTGTCTGTACTGGACCAACTCCTCAATATTTGTCTGCACCAGACCCACTCTCCAATATGTGTCTATACCGGATCCACTCCCTGATATACGTATGTACCCTACCCACTCCCAGATATGTGTCTGTACTGGACCCACTCCCCAAAATGTATCTGTATAGGACCAACTCCCTGATATGTGTCTGTACTGGACTCCATCATAATATGTGTCTGCACAGGACCCACTCTCCAGTATGTGTCTGTACTGGACCCACTCCTCAATATATATCTGTACCAGACCCACTCCCCAATATGTGTCTATCCCGGATCCACTCCCTGATATGTGTATGTACTCTACCCATTCCCAGATATGTGTCTGCACTGGACCCACTCCCCAAAATGTATCTGTATAGGACCCACTCCCTGATATGTGTCTGTACTGGACTCCATCTTAATAATATGTGTCTGTACAGGACCCACTCCCCAATATGTGTCTGTGCAGGACCCACTCCCCAATATGTGTCTGTACAGGACCCACTCCCCAATATGTGTCTGCACAGGACCCACTTCCAGTATGTGTCTGTACTGGACCTCTCTCAATATATAACTGTACCAGACCCACTCCCAATATGTGTCTATCCCGATCCACTCCCTGATATGTGTATGTACTCTACCCACTCCCAGATATGTGTCTGCACTGGACCCACTCCCAAAATGTATCTGTATAGGACCCACTCCCTGATATGTGTCTGTACTGGACTCCATCTTAATAATATGTGTCTGTACAGGACCCACTCCCCAATATGTGTCTGTGCAGGACCCACTCCCCAATATGTGTCTGTACAGGACCCACTCTCCAATATGTGTACAGGACCCACTCTCCAATATGTGTCTGTACAGGACCCACTCTCCAATATGTGTACAGGACCCACTCCCCAATATGTGTCTGTACAGGACCCACTCCCCAATATGTGTCTGTACAGGACCCACTCCCTCATATGTGTCTGTACTGGACCTACTTCCAATAGGTAGCTTGCTATTTAAATGAGACCCCCCAGTATAGTAAGTTGGGACCCAGTTACCTCTGTAAATGTGCCCCCACAGAATAATAAGTTGGGACACAGCTTGCTCTGGAATGCTACCTCTGCAGTATAGCAATAGGTGACCCAGCATGCTATGTAAATGCAGCCTCCCTCATAGTATAGTAAGTGGAAACCCAGGATGCTCTGTAAATGTGACTCCCACTGAATAGTAAGTACAGACCCAGTTTGCTCTGTAAATGTGAACTCCCACTGTACAGTAAGTGGGGAACCAGCTTGTTCTGTAAATGCGACCCCCCATTGTACAGTAAGTGGGGAACCAGCTTGTTCTGTAAATGCAACCCCCGCTGTACAGTAAGTGGGGGAACCTGCTTGTTCTGTAAATGCACCCCCGGCTGTACAGTAAGTGGGGAAACCAGCTTGTTCTGTACATGCGACTCCCCCACTGTACAGTAAATAGGGACCCAGGCTGTTCTGTAAATGCGACCCCCACAGTATGGTAAGGGTTGGACTGGCTTGCTCTGTAAATGTGACCCCCCATAGTACAGTAAATGGGGACCAGCATGCCCTGTAAATGCGACCCTGCACAGTATAGTAAGTGGGGACTGAGCTTGCTCTGTAAATGTGGCACCCCCCACAGTATAATGAGTGAAGTGGGAACCTAACTTGCTCTGTAAATCTGAGCCTCTGCAGAATATTAAGTGGGGACCCAGCTTGCTCTGTAAATGTGAGCCCCACAGCATAATAAGTGTGGGCCCAGTATGCTCTGCAAATACCCCACACTATAGTAAGTGATGACTCAGCTTGCTCTGTAAATGCAGACCCCCACAGTATAGTAAGTTTGGGCCCAGCATGTTCTGTAAATGCAACCCTCCCAGTATAGTAAGTGGGACCCAGCTCGTTTGTAAAGCGACCCCCACAGTATATTAAATGGGGACCCAGCTCACTCTGTAAATGCAACCCCCTTCCCACAGTACAGTAAGTGGAGACCCAGCTTCCTCTGTAAATGCAACCCCCCCCACAGTATAGTAAGTGGGGACCCAGCTCACTGTAAATGCAACCCCCACCCACAGTATATTAAATGGAGACCCAGCTTGCTCTGTAAATGCAACCCCCCACACACAGTACAGTAAGCGGAGACCCAGCTTGTTCTGTAAATGTGGCCCACCACAGTATAGTTCGTGGGGTTCCAGCTTGATCTGTAAATGCAACCCCCCCACAGTACAGTAAGGGGGGGACCCAGCTTGTTCTGTAAATGTGGACCCCCACAGTAAGCAGGGACCAAGCTTGCTCTGTAAATTCGACCCCTGCAGTATAGTAAGTGGAAACCGAGCTTGCTCTTGAAATGCAACCCCCACACAGTATAGTAAGCAGAGACTCAACTTACTCTGTAAATGCAGCCCCTCACAGAATAGTAAGTGGGGACCCAGCTTGCTCTA
Source organism: Neoceratodus forsteri (assembly GCA_016271365.2). Classification (NCBI taxonomy): domain Eukaryota; kingdom Metazoa; phylum Chordata; order Ceratodontiformes; family Ceratodontidae; genus Neoceratodus; species Neoceratodus forsteri. The sequence goes on along the minus strand of JADMNL010000031.1, from coordinate 110,071,293 downwards.
TAAATGCAACCCCCACAGTATAGTAAGTGGGACCCAGCTTATTCTGTAAATGTGCCCCCATAGTATAGTGAGTAGGGTCCCAGCTTGCTTTATAAATGCAAGCCCCCACAGTAAATTAAGCCAGGACCAAGCTTGCTCTGTAAATATGACCACCACAGTATAGTAAGTGGGGACCAGCTTGCTCTGTTAATACAACCACCCCCCACAGTGCAGTAAGAGGGGTCCCAGCTTGCTTTGTAAATGCACCCCCCACAGTAAAGTAAGTGGGGACCAAGCTTGCTCTGTACATATGACCCCCACAGTAAAGTAAGTGGGGACCAAGCTTGCTCTGTACATATGACCCCCACAGTATAGTAAGCAGGGACCTAGCTTGCTGTGTAAATGTGGCCTTCTAGAGTATAGTAAGTGGGGACACAGCTTGCTCTGTAAATGCCCCCACAGTATAGTATTTGGGACCCAGGTTGCTCTGTAAATGTGACCCCACTGTATAGTAATTTGGGACCCAGCTTGCTCGGAAATGCACCCCTTCCCAAGTATACTAAGTGGGACCCAGTTTGCTCTGTAAATGCACCCCCACAGTATAGTATTTGGGACCCAGCTAGCTCTGTAAATGTGATCCCCACAGTATAATAATTCGACCTGGCTTGCTGGTAAATTGCCTCCCCACCACATTATAGCAACTGGGGATCTAGTTTGCTCTGTAAATGCAACCCCCAGAGTACAATATTTGGGACCCAGCTTGTCCTGTAAATGTGACCCGACACCCCCACGGTATTGTAAGTGGGCACCCAACTTGCTCTGTAAATGCAATCCCCACAGTATAGTAAGTTGGGACCCAGCTTGGTCTGTAAGTGGGCCCCCCCACTTCCCCCCACAGTATAGTAACTGGGGACCCAGCTTGGTCTGTAAGTGGGACCCCCTTTCCCCTCACAGTATAGTAACTGGGGACCCAGCTTGGTCTGTAAGTGGGACCCCCCTTCCCCTCACAGCATAGTAACTGGGGACCCAGCTGGCTCTTTAAATTCCCTGTCTGCATTAATGTAAACAGGGATCAGCAGATATGTCTGGAAAAGCACTGCTCCTCTGACTTTTTAAGTCCAAATTTGTAGGGGCAATTTTCTCCCATGAATACTATCGCTGGAGCTGGGTCATACAGCCAGTCAAAGCGGTATCAGTAAGATCACAGATCTAATAATAAACAGATGGCGGTGGTAGTGGAAAACCTCAGTAAAGGTATTTACGTGCCTATGTGCCAGGTGTGTAAATAGCATTTCCATTATCCTAGTCTTCATCAGCTCCCACATCCTGTACAAAGATGCAGGTTTCCAGTGTAGGATCTGATAACGACTCTTGGACGTGGTTATCTCAGTAACACTGTGTAGCTAAAGTTTTCCCATACCACACCAAATGCTTATTATAGGATGAGCAGTCTGATCACTTTATGTTGTGAGTCACTCCTGTATATGGAACCTGAGTCCTGAGAGTTCTTGCAAGGTTTACAAATGAATAAATATTTTTGTTCACAAGGGTGCTACGTGTACATATATGAAACCCAAACAAATAGAAGAGAGAAAGAGATAAGTGTCTCAGCTGGAAATAAGTATATAACTTTCTGAATCTGTTCCATTGGTCATGGCAACTATACGTTATTCTATATTTCATATTTGAATCTTTGCGTGTCAGCTGGAACTTGTTATTTATGTATGGTATTGCACCTTGTTACTCAGAGGTGTCCTGTGCTTCTTTTTCACCTCTCTCCAGGATCAGGGACTGTGGTTTACCGTGACTGAGAAAAGGCAAATTCCGTTTTGCAGATTGACAAAACCAGTATTGTCACCGGTGTCTGCAAGTCCAAAATCATTTTTACCGTGTTGGCTTTGTAACCTGTATTTAGCCATTTTTTCGCTCTGCTAGCATGCATTTTCACATTTCTATATCTGCTGTTACGATCTGCATTTGTAGCTATCAAGTTATTTTAGAAGCTACAATGTGTGAAGGCAGCAGGCACACTACATCCCTATCCCTCCTGTATAATGACAAGACCACTAATGCCCCTATCTTTCTGATGCAATGGGGACAGCAGTACTGTGGACCCCTCCTCTGGTGTGATTGGCAGCAGCACTGCATGCCAGAATGCATCTGAAAACAAGCTGTTACCAGCTCAGTATATCAATCCTGGTACCCTTTTGAAAACTGAATAAATAAATGAATAAGTAAATAAATATATAAATAGATAATATATTTTGGTGTACAGCTTTGCACACCTAGCAATCCACAGGTGCAGCTCCCCAGAACCATAGGAATTTTAGAAGTGAGGCTGCAATACTTTTTTTACAGTTCCTGCTCTAATATATCAAGAATATGAATAGTTAAGGGCTGACCCAGTGGCATGGAGGCTGTGGTGTTGAATGCATTCTCTCCTGCCACGCCGGCGACTCATGTTTGGGAACGAGCACAGATTGCTAGAGGAGAGGATTGAAAGTCCAACAGACTGCGATCCACTCCTGAGGTAGGGAGGCCTGCCAACTCGGCCCTTGGCTGCCACTAAGAGGAAGCCTGGTGGTAGTGCGGCACTCAAGTGACAAGAAGGGAAGGGCCATGGTTTCATGACATGTACACGCCTCCCTAAACATGCATTTTTGCAGCAGGGGAACTACAGGGAGAAAACTGAAAAGGTCGTCGCAGGCTACTTGAAGTCCTACCCATCAGACCTCCATTCCCTCACCACCACCCTCAACACCGGATTTGTCATTGGATGTGTACATCCAGGTGGTGAGAGGATGTCCCTCCCCCTCTTAGACCCACCACAGGGGAAATTTGTGTGTGGGGGGGGGTCTCTGGGTCCGGTGAGTAGCAGGGGGGTGGATACCAGCAAGGGGAAGGGACAGGTCTGAGAGCCTGCCCACATCAAATGAAGAGTACAAAGCATTATGGGGAAAAAAAAAGAATATGAATAGTTCTGCATTTAGAGATTAAAATACCTCTCACTGACTATAACACAGTAAACACAGAACTTGTAATTAACCACTAAATGGGTCCTAAAGATCCAAGACTCCATTTTCAGGGTGCGCAACAAATCTAAACATCGCAAGGTTCTCTCCCGGTTGGTCTTGTTAAACTGATACAGCATTACAAAGTATGATGTGAGTGCTTTCTAGCTGGAAAAGGGCAGTAAATATTGTAGGTCAATAGCAACACCATTTCATCTTTGTTGAAAAAAGCTCATTTTTTGTTTCTGTACAATAGTGGCAGTATGACTGTGTGAGTTATGAATATTAATTTCCAAATATCATGAATAATATGGTACTCATTATTCAGACCCAAATAACAAGAGCCTAAAAAATACTAAGTAAAAAAAAAATACAATAAAAGGCCATTCTCGTGCTGATGGCCCACTGGCAGTACACTACGGGGCTGGTGACACAAGTTCAGGAGTAGACGTAGCTCACTGCATCAGGAGACAGACTAGGATAAGGCAGATGCTGAAAGACAGTGTGCCTTCACAGGGGAGGGTTAGTGACTGGTTCTGGTACCACAAGAACCACTGCAGATGGGTCACCTTTGCAGGTTCTGGTGCCATACCAACCTCTGCAGGCAGGCAGGAGTGTTCCTCTTCTGCAGGTTCTAATGCCATAACAACCCCTGCAGGTGGGCCAGGGAGCGTGCTCCTTCTGCAGGATCTGGTGCCATAACCACCCCGGCAGATGGGCCAGGGAGCTTTCCCTTCTGCAAGTCCTGGTGCCAAAGTGGCCTCTGCAGATGATCCAGGGACATGCTCCATCTGCAGGTTCTGGCACCATAGCAACCTCTGCAAATAGTCCAGGGAACGTGCTCCATCAGCAGATTCTGGCGCCATAGCAACCTCTGCAAATAGTCCAGGAACGTGTCCGCCAGCAGGTTCTGGTGCCATAGCAACCTCTGCAAATAGTCCAGGGAACGTGCTCCATCAGCAGGTTCTGGTGCCATAGCAACCTCTGCAGATAGTCCAGGGAACGCTCCGTCAGCAGGTTCTGGTGCCATAGCAACCCCTGCAGTGGACGTGAAGCATGTTCCTTCTGTAGGTTCTGGTGCCATAGCAACCCTGCAGGCGGACTTAGAAGCATGTTCCCTTCTGTAGGTTCTGGTGCCATAGCAACCCCTGCAGGCAGGCCAGGGAGTGTGCCCCTTCTGCAGGTTCTGATGCCATAACAACCCCTGCAGGCAGACCCAAGAGCATGCTCCTTCTGCAGGTTCTGGTGTCACAGCAACCCCTGCAGACAGACCAGGGAACGTGCTCAGTCTGCAAGTTCTGGTACCATAGCAACCCCTGCAGGCAGGCCAGGGAACTTGGTCCTTCTGCAGGTTCCAGTGCCATAGCAACCCCTGCAGATGGCCAGGGAACATGCTCCTTCTGCAGGTTCTGGTGCCATAACAACCCCTGCTGCAGACTAGAGGGCAGGCTGCTTCTGAAGGTTCTGGTGCCATAGCAACCCCTGCAGACAAGCCAGGGAGCTTTCCCCTTCTGCAGGGGTATGCTGTGTGTGCCATGGCCAACAGGCATTATTCATGTCAAAATGGGAGGAGGGTTGATGCTGGGAGAAAAACAGGAAAAGAATGACTGCTGTCTAACTGACAGACTCGGACAGAGTAGGGTATATCCCTGTCAATGGGTGATTTTCCTGGGAGTTGTCAACAGCAGGGTCCCAGGAGAAAACCCCCTCATTAAAGCCTAAAGAACAACTGCATGCTGGTGGGTACATCTAAACTTCTGGAATGCCAGTTACAGCAGATTGTACAATGATGCTGGCAAGTCAGCAGAACACACTTGATGACATGCTCACGTAAGCAGAATGACCTTGTGACATGTTCAGGATAGGGAAAAAATGGAGCTAGAACTGATGTTTCTTTTTTTCTTGTGTTTTAATTTAAGCTTTTTTCTCCTTCTCTCCAGACAGCACCCCCCCCCCGCCCCATCACGGAGCTGCTCAGGGACTTACTGGTTATCCACCACTTACCCAGGATCACAACTTTGGGGGGGGGCCTACCCAGCTAGATGTGCCTGGGCCTGCAGGGGGTGCTAGTGTCACTTACAGCAGACTAGGACTTTTTTCACCTCCGTTTTCTCTCAAGAGCACCAGCATGTAAGGGCACATGCATGCAGCAATATGTAATGACACGCACACATTCATGCAACAATGCATAATGACACACACACATATGCATGCAATAATGCACAATGACACACACATGAATGCAGCAAAGTGCAATGATACGCACACATGTATGCAATGATGCACAATGATGCACACACATGTATGCATGCAGCAATGCACAATGACACACACACATGCATGCATCAATGTGCAGTGACACACATGCACACATCAATGTGCAATGACACACACAAATGTACGCAATGACACACATGTATGCAATGATACACAATGGCATGCACACATGCATGCAACAATGCACACTGACACACGCACATGAATGCAGCAAGGTGCAATGATGCGCACATCATGTATGCAACGGTGCACAATGATGCACACACATGTATGTATGCAGCAATGCACAATGACACACACATGCATGCATCAATGTGCAATGACACACATGCATGTATGCAGTGATGTGCAATGACACACACATGTATGCAGTTAAGCAGAATGACACGCATATGCATGCAGCAATGCATAATGACACACAGGAATGCAGCTATGTGCAATGACACACACATGCATGCCACAATGCACAATGACTACATGAATGTAGCAATGTGCAATGACACACACATGCATGCAGTGATGTGCACTGACATGCACACATGCATGCAGCAATGCACAGTGACCCATATAATGCAGTGATGTGCAATGATGCACAAATGACATGCACGCAAGCATGCATGCAACAATGTATGGTGACACACACATGCATGCAGTGATGTGCAATGACACATATGCATGCATGCAGTGATGTACAATGACACACATGCATGCAGTAATGCACAACACACAGGAATGCAGAGATGTGCAATAGCACACACATGCATGCAGCGATGCACAATGACACACATGAATACAGGACTGTGCAATGACACACACACACATGCATGCAGTGATGTGCAGTGACAAGCACACATGCATACATGGATGCACCATTGCACACATGCATGCATGCAGCAATGCGCAATGGCACACATACATGCAATGATGCACAATGACATGCACACATGCATGCAACAATGCATGATGACACACACATGTATGCAGTGATAAGCGATGACACATACATGCAGTGATGCACAATGATACACATGCTGCAGCAATGCACAGTGACACACAGGAATGCAAATGCAATGGCACACATGCATGCAGTGATGCACAATGACACACATGAATACAGCACTGTGCAATGACATACACACATGCATGCAGCGATGTGCAATGACATACATGCATGAATGGGGAGGGGTAAGCCATGGAGGTTCAGGAGGTCAGGAGACATATCCAGTGATGGTGAGTGATAAGGCTGGGGGGATCCAGCAGAAAGGGTACGGCCAGAGAAGATGGAGTACAAACAGAAATAAAAAGAACAGAAACAAAAATACACCTTTGCATGGTCTGCATGTCACAAGCCCAAGGAAACCCATGAGGCTGATCTTGGCAGTTGGAAGAGAATAGTTGGACCATGCAGTGTCCAGGCTTCCATTCCCACAGCACTCCTCCCAGGTCACGCCTGTCCTTACATGACTGTGCACTTAGCCTCTTTTCCTTGTGCAACCAGCATATCCCACCTAAAAACAAAAAAATAACAACAACAAAAAAAGAGTTAATTTTGGCAAACCTAATTTTACAATTCTATGAAGCTAGAAGTATCTAAAACTACTCAGAATCTGAAAAATACACACGCATTCTGGTTGTCATCTGGGCTGATTAATATTCACGGAGCCACTGAAGATTTTTCTGAGAGAGTGCACTTCTTATTTTTAAACAAGCATTTGTCAATGCTGAATGAATGCGTGTATGGTGTGTGTGGCAGGCATGCATAGTGAGATGAGTAATTTGTGGTGGATCCTGACTTCCTACTAACTAAACTTCTGTGCCTGCACTGTAATTTAAAACTGTCAGGCTAACCTACTTGTACACACACGCAGTGCACGGGCCCATTAGGCCTCCACACGCAAGTCAACCCCTTGTGAGGGAAGGCTCTCCAGTCCATCACAAGGTGTTGTGTGTGCACCAGAACACTGCTCTGTTCCTCCCCAGGCTGGGATCAGTTCCACACGCTGTAGCACCTTTCCCCATGTCCCTGCCCCTTCCAGTACCGGCTCCAGTGCCTGCACCTACATTGGTGCCTGCAGTTAGTCATGACCACGTGCACTGCAAGTTGAGAATGTTCTCAGGTGCCCTCCCCACCCACCCCACCCCACAGGGAGGAGGACTGGGAGAACTGGGTTGACTATGTTGCCCCTTGGTGCCCAAGTGGCAGTATGCAGAGGCTGAGAAGAAAAAGGATTATGGAAACTTTGAGGTGTCTGACCCTGAAGCCATTAGATTTTTTGAGGTCCACGAATCCTGTGGCTTCTGCTCGAAGCACTTGTCTGCCCTGGAAGGCAATTTCAGAAGCACTGAGTCAGGGAGACTTTGATGTGGCAATTCAAAGGTACCAAACAGTGGAGAGGAGAAAGTCTGTCTACGTATGTTATTCAACTAGAGAGGCCCTGCAGAGAGCTTATCGAAGGGTGGAGTAGCCAGTGACTTGAACGTGAGGCTAGGGCACATACTACAGCACGCCAAGCACTCTAAATTGCAGATTATCCAGTTAAGGCTCCATGATGGAGAGATAACCCACCCAGCTACTCATGACCTGATAAAAGAACTCAGGGAGGTTGAAGGTGAAGAAAGAGATTGTGATTATGTGGTGGGTGCAGCCCCGAGTGACCACGGCACAGGAAGACCTCTCTGATATTCTGCCATGGGCTGAGCGGTGGAGAGACAAGCTGCTGAAGGAAGTCAGAAAAGTACCAGCGGGTGCCTCTATGGAGGCCTCCACTGCAGACAAAGACCCTGGTCCATCTCAGGATGTGACTGCCATGGGGGTGGGAGTGCACTCTCAGGCATTTTCTGCCGAAAGTGACCCCCAAGCTGAGATCAAAGAATTGACTGCCACCCTAAAGGAACTGTTAAGATACGTTTCGTCACCTTCACTGCTGCAAACAGATATCGGACCCCGATCCCTTGCTACCTCTTTACTCCCCCATGCAATGTCCTCTCCAAGGATGACCTCGGAGTCTATCATTTGTTACAACTGTGGAAAGGATGGCCATATGAAGAGAGAATGACAGTTTCAGAAAGACTTAGATAAAGTTGTGTACAGACTTCAAGGGGAGCTCCGGAAAGCGAGACCTTGGCTGAGGGGCACTGGCAACAACTGCAGTGAAGGATCAAGAAATCCTAATTCAAACTTCTTTGTGGCTAAACTGTCTGTCCAGGCCCCTGCTACTGTCTCTCCAGACTGGTCCAAAATAGTAGGCCCTTCAATGGAATCTACTGTGACTGGTAATGGTATCCATGCTCAGGCTGTGGTCGATAGTGGGTCGCAAGTGACCATTGTATTCCAGGACTGGTATGACAAACATTTATCTGATGTGCCTTTACAATCTCTGGATGGCCTACTTGTGTGGGGCCTGAGCAACAAGTCTTATTCCTACCTAGGATATGTCCGACTCTGGCTGTCTTTTCCTGTGACTGTAACTGGTGTAGATGAAGAAGTAGAGACACTAGCCCTGGTGTGCCTTCCTATCGGACTGTATGATGGGGTTCCCCTGTTAACTGGAACAAACGCTCACATGTTTGGGAGACTGGCACAACTCTGCCATGAGAAACAAGGGCAATGGACTGGACAGGCCCTAAGAATTTCAGAATTAATCAAAGGGCTTATGACTTGCAACAGAAACCTGATGAAGTGAACTGAGATGAGCCTGTGGGGATAGTGTGGAAAAAGGATCCTGACTCTTTGGTGTTGGCTCCAACGCCAGCGACAATCCATGGAGAAGTCCGCCTAAGGAGAGGTGCAAAGAACAAAATATTGATGAGAGACGCCCTGGTGAAGGGAAGCTGCCAGGGGTTGATGGTTAAGCCTCAGATACTACCTGCATGTACCCATGCCTATGCCCTCCGAGTGATGGTGCAAGTGAGAAACACATCAGACAGGGATGTTTGAGGAACCAGGGATGTACGCTGGCTACAGTACACTGCACAGACACTGCAGTATTACCCAGTAACAAGTACTCTAGCAAAAAGGAGAAAGTGACTCCGGACTAATTTGACTTTGGTGATTCCCCTTTGTCCACCAAATGGAAGACCTCAATTAGCAGGAAACTTGCTCAGAGAGACCAAGTGTTCTCACTAAAAGAGTGGGACGTTGGGTGTGTCCATGGTGCTGAGCATAACATATGCCTGCATGACAACCAACCATTTCGAGAGAGGTCCCGATGCCTTGCCCCAGCTGACACAGATGATGTTAGGAGGCACCTACAGGAAATGCTCACCACTGGCATTATTCAAGAATCAGAAGCCCATATGCATCCCCCATCGTAGTTGTGCATAAAAAGAACAAATCCATGAGGATGTGTGTGGACTATCGGACCCTCAACCGACAGACTATCCCAGATCAATACACCATGCCACGATACAGGATGCCTGGATTGCCTGAATGGGGTCAGTGGTTCTCAGTACTGATTGCACAGGATATTATCAGATTCCAATGGCCCTGGAGGACCATGAAAAAACAGTCTTCATCTGTTCTTTGGGGTTCTGCGAATTCCTGAGGATGCCACAGGGGATTTCAGGTGCCCCAGCCACCTTCCAGAGATTGATAGAACGTGCAGTGTGAGACATGAGCTTGCCGGAATGTTTAGTGTACTTGGATGATGTCATTGTTTTTGGACACACGCTAGAGGAACATGAGACCAGACTTTTCAAAGTCCTCGATCGTTTGGAAGAATTCGGCCTTAAGTTATCCATAGACAAGTGCCAGTTTTTTCAAACATCTGTGAAATATATGGTACGCATAGTGTCTGTGGAAGGGATACAGACAGATCCCAGTAAAGTTGAAGCTTTGACCACTTGGCCCCAGCCCAATAACCTAAAAGAGCTACAGCATTTCCTGGGGTTCTGTGGCTACTACCAGCAGGTTCATTGAAGACTATTCAACGGTGATTCAACTGCTTCTTAACCTTGCCCAAAGCAGTCCCCCTACCAACCACAAATACAAAAAAGGGGGCTATCAAAGACCAAGAGAAAATGTATTTTCGAACAGGTGAGCCTTTTGGGACTCGGTGGACACTCAAATGAGAAGCAGCTTTCTTTGAAGTCATATACCAGCTCACCCATGTCCCAGTCCTTGCCTATGCTGATCCTACCAAGCCCTATGTTCTGCATACAGATGCTAGTTTGCAGGGCCTTGGGGCTGTGCTATATCAAGACTACGAAGATGGTTTGAGACCTGTAGCTCTTGTCAGTAGGAGCTTGACCCGTCAGAGTGGAACTATCCGGTCCACAAGTTGGAATTCTGCCTAAAATGGGGCATAGTTGACCCATTTCATGGAGTACCTCTATGGGGCAAAGACATTAGCGAAGACTGACAACAACCCACTGACCTGTGTGCAGACATCAGCTAAATTGGACGCCACTGGGCACCGTTGACTTTCTGCCTTATCAACTTATGATTATGCTGTTGAATACAGACCGGACTAAACCACATTGATGCTGATGCCCTGTCATGAAGGCCAGCTGCCAAGGACAACTTGGTCAGATTGTTGAACCTGACATCAAAGCATTATGCCAAAAGTTTGATACAGATTACAAATGTCTATGGACACAGTGGACTGCCTAGTAGATTGGTTGGGCCCTCCTGATACCTGCATACCAGCTGCCTATTGCCATTTCTCTGCTTTAGATATTAGTGCACTACCTCAGTTCGATAATGACAGTATTCAGTGGGCTCAATCCCAAGATCCCATGATTCAACCAGCACTTGACGCCCTACGTGCAGGGAAAGATGTGTCCAAGTTGCATTCCCCTGACTTGCGAACTGCTCGATTGTTCAAGGAATGCCCCAGGTTAAAGTTGCATGATCAAATGTTATACAGAGAGACAGTGGGTTGTTGTGGTCAAGTAGACAAGCAACAGTTGGTCCTACCCACGGCCTTTAAGCAGCTGGTACTGAGGTGCCTCCATAATCATATGGGGCACCTCGGTATTGAGAACTCTCAACCTGGTACGATCCCGATTCTACTGGCCAAAGATGGGGCATATGTTGAGAATCATGTCAAAACTTGCAATTGCTGCCTCCAATAGAAAGCTTTGCCCCAGAATGCTGCCCCACTTGTCAACGTCACTACCAGTGCCCCCATGGAACTAGTCTGCATAGACTTCTTGTGCTTAGAACCCAACCAAAAGAACATTGGCAATGTGTTGGTAGTTACTGATCATTTTACACAGTATGCACAAGCCTTCCCAACTAAAGATTAAAAGGCCTCTACCGTGGCCAAGGTGCTAGTGGAAAATTCTTCGTCCACTATGAGTGCCCCCAGCGGATCCATTCTGACAAGGCAGACTTTGAAAGTAGGCTAATCAACTAAATGCTTTCTCTTGGGGTGCAGTCAAGAACCACCCTTATTACCCACAGAGGACCCTCAACCAGAATGCTTTAACTGTACTTCTGACATGCTGGGCAACCTCCATCCAAAAGACAAGCATAAGTGGAGCCAGCAGATCAGCACCTTGGTACATGCATACAATTGCACCACAAGTGATGCTACTGGGTTCTCCCCCTACCACCTCATGTTCAGGAGGGAGGCCCGACTGCCAGTTGATGTCTGCTTTGGGGTCTCTCCAGATGGGGTCCGAGCTGAAAAATACTTGCAGTACATACAGAAACTGAAAGATCAGTTGAATCATGCCTATCAACTAGCTCAAACTATGGCTGCTAAGTGATCTTGCCAACAGAGAAAGACATGATCGACTTATAAAGCCCAGGAGTTGTTGCCCGGAGATAGGGTGCTACTACGCAATCTGGGACTGCATGGAAAATACAAAATTGCTGATAGATGGCACCATCTTCCTCACGTAGTAGTTGGTTAATTGGATGATCTGCCGGTGTACAAGGTGCCAGAAAATAATTCAAAGCTGTTAAGACCATGCACCGCAATCACTTGCTGCCCATCGGCCAAGTTAGTTACTGATGCTGAACCAACACTTGACGCTCTCCTGGGCCACTGACTCATGCTGCTGCAAAGAGGAAACAGAGCCAACCTGTCCGTGTTGTTCCAGAACCTGGGCCTTCCCCTCAGCCGGCCCAGAGTGATAGTAATGACTGTTCATCTGTCTCTGATGAGAGTGACTGTGATAATGCCTATTATCCCTCATATGAACTGTGTCAGTTATTTTGAGGCAATCCTCTGCAGAATCGTGGGGATGAAGCTGGGCCTTCAGAACTGCCTAACCCCCCAGCTTCTTTCCTAGACCCAGTGCCTCCTGAAAGTGAGGTGCAAAGTATCACTTCTGAGGTTGCAGACTCTCTATGTCTTGTACATCTGTTTGACTTGCCCAAAGAAGGGGCTGATGGTCTGAGTCTCCCTGGTGACATACCAGAACTTGAAGAACAATATGAAAGTGTTGGCAGTACCCCGTCAGTGCCACAAAGCCTAATTGTACCAGAGTCTTCTCAGAATGAACAACCTGGGCCCTCTTCAGAAGATAATAATGAGCAAAGTATTGTGGAAACAGAGTCTGCAGAGCCAGGAGCTGGTAGTGTTCCCAATCTGGACATTTCAACCAGTGCAGAGGCATCCCTCACTACAGGAGAAGAAATCAGTTCCAGTGATGATCGCCAGAGCCTGTGTCTGTTCCCCCCAGAAAATGTGGGCGACCTGTTAAGCCAGTGCTACATTTTAGTTATGATTCCCTGGGAAGCCTGTGAACTTGCCTCTTAATGTGGTCCATAAAGATGTTTACATTTCCAAGAGTTCACTGCCCAAACTGAGCTTGTCTGCCACCTCCCGATTAATTGTTCTTCCTTCAGAACAAGGTGCCCCTGTGCCATCTAGCCCCAAGTTAGCTGATAGGGAAGGACCCCTTCTACATTGTTTACTGTATAAGAAGTTATAAAGTGAAGACATAGGTAACTGTTCAAAGTATGTTAATCATAATAGAATCAGTATGGAGAGTATAAAACATGCATAATTATTGTTAATGAAGATATGGTATAGTGAAATGTATAGTAATGTGATAAGTTTACGTTAACTGATGCATCAGATAGTATTTCCATAGTATGCTAATGTCATGTATATATCAATTCTTCAATATTGTGATGGTGTAGACTTGACAAGGAGGCAAAGTTTTCCATGCAGGAAGGGTGTACCACAAATGGGGTTCCTGAAAGTCTTCCTTGGTGTGCCTAAATGCCCAACTGCCAGGCTGGTATCCTGTGTCTTAGCGCTTTAAAAGTGTTTGTGTGACGAGTGCCTTAATGCCTCTGTGCGCTGTCTCTTTAGAGCTGCCAATAACGTGGTGCTTATTTAATCTGGGAGGGGGCTGAGTGTTTCTATGCTCAAGTCTTGCCCGGGCTACCAGATAATCGCTCCCTTCTGCCATCGCTAGTTGTGCAGAGGGAGCTCTGTTAGAAGCTGTACTTATTTGCTGATTATCTATTAGAATAGTAATGATACTGTAGTTTGTCTAACCTGCCTTCTTTGCAGCATGGACAGTTCTGTTTATCACCACTATTTTGGTCCCGGACTGCCAGAATGGGCCAATCAGTACCTTTGAGGACTCTAAAATGGAGCCTGTCCCCAGGGGTGTTGTGGGAGCAAATTTCTGTAGGAATTGTAGTTTTTACATTTTGGCACCAAAACAGACCTGGAGGGGGAGCCCTTGCTTTGACAGACAGACAGATGGATCAACCAACCAGAACCTTTTGGACCAAAGGGAAATTCCCAAGCTGCCTGCTGCAGTCAATCAGTCTGGAGTTAGAGTTTGCAGAGTAAACAGCTCAAGTGATTTCGAGCAGCAGCTCCTGCATAGTTCGTGCGGGAGATTGGTGGAAAGGCAGAGTCTGGCCTGTCTGCCTGCAGTCCCTCGAGATAGAATCTTTTGAAAGGCTTAATAATCCAGACTGTATCCAAATTGAGTGAGAGAAAAGCCACTGAAGTGTGACGAGGCTTAAACCTGAGGAAAACCGAAAATTTGCTGTATGCGCTCGGCCTGTCAGGACATCCATTTACCACAGAACTCCCGGTTTTGCTCAGTGACACTGATATTGCTGCCGGACTGGTATCCACTTTGTGGTATGATTATTGCTTTACTATAAATGTGCTGTGTGCTGTTAGTGAGTCGCGATTTGGTTCCCCATTGTTTAATTGTGCCACGCTCGCTGGAAGCTGTATCCAGCCTTCCCAGACTGATTTCCGAACTGTTTTACCCAGCCTGGGCCCTGCCACACTGGCCCAGCCAGCTACTTCAGGTGCAGAGAACACCATCGATGAGAGACTCGCCTGGGGATCAGCCCCCTGCTCAACATCTCGAACAGGAACGGCACCTCGGTGATTCGTGTGGGCCCTGCTTCGCCTGGCATACCAGTTGTCAACCTGCAGTCTCCATTTTATCCCTCCTGTGTCTTGCATTGGGTAGCGTGAGTAACAATCAGGGTAGCTCCCTGCAACAACAGCTAAATCTCAAGTGTTGTCATCTGATTGCATTGATGTTTTTCCTTTCACAAACTGAGCCTTCAGGCTCTGGATTACAAATTGTGTGTGGTTGTGCATGCCTTTTCTTTTCATCACAGGGCCCCAACCAGCTGCAACGCCGGTCTACCCCAGGCAACGTTCCAGGTTAGCCCACCTTACTTCCCACTGGGTACCCAGAGCGTGTGACTGTGTAGGTACTAAAAGTGCATGCATAATTGCCTGACTAGATCAATTTTCGAATCAATCAACCTGATTACGCCCCTCCCTTGTTCAATTCCCCTGAATAAATCAGATCTAACTCTTTTTGCATTTAATCTGACTTTGGCTCCAGTTTGTACCAAAAGCACTGTACTGTTGCTATTTGCTGTGCCCAACCTTGTTTTACAGGAGGTCTCCAGGGTTGAACTGGAGGAACCAGCCCTGGTGGTAAGTGCAAACAGTGTGGGGAATTGTATGTTGAATAGGGGCTACTGTGAAAGTGATTGCTGCATATCGCCTAGGGCCACTAGAGGGGAAGGAGGGTGATTACAGTGTCCCGGAGGGCTGTACCCAGGTTAGCCTTGTTACTAACAACCCTGTCCTACAGGTGGAGGCACCTGCTTAGTACCCAGGCCCTTAACCTGCAACTAGCCAAGCAGGCAGGGGTAGTAGCCCTTGGGATAACGCCACCTAGGGGTTACATACCCCAAGAACCCCCAGCTATTTTTCAAATTAAAACTGACACCTTTAAACTGTTTCATAAAATCAGACTCAAGGATTTTCACATATGCAGTCCGAGACTGGAAAGCACTATGAGGTTCGGCCTCAATATTATCAGTAAACTGATCAACATAGAACCCGCCATGGACTGTGGACATTATAACCTCCTAGCGACTCTGGCAGCTGAAAATTTGGAGTTTGATTCATCACATATGTCTACCTGGATACATGCTGAACCTGAAAGCACTGGAGCACTTATTTCTGGAGGACATCAATGAGTCACATCATGAACAGGAACCCTTATCTTTGACATAACTGGGAGTAAGTTTCATGAACTCAAGAAATGTATGTTTAAATCAGCATCACACTTTTGTCCATATAGTAACAAACCAGTTGTAAAGATGTAACCCCTAGATGGCGCTATCCCAGGGGCTACTACCCCTGCCTGATTTGCCACTAACAGGTTGAGGGGCCTGGATCCAATGGTGGGTGCCTCCACCCAGAGGTCAGGGTTTGCAATAGTTAAACTAACTTGGTCACAGCCCTCTGGGACACTGCAAACTCTCTTCTTCTCTACTAGTGGCCCACAATATATTAGAATTACCTTCACAGTATACACTACCCCCAGGTCTGGTTCGCACTGGGACCTCCTGTGAAATGAGATACAGTGCAACAATCACAGTACAGTACTTTTAACATAGACAAATACCTCAGGCAGTATAACTTGGTTGAAACAAGCAGCTCTGATTTATTTAGGGGATATAACAAGGACAGGGGAAATCAGGTTAATTAGCTTATCACTCTAATAATCTACCTATGGCTCTGTGCACAGGCCTATCCCTATCAGTTACTGTCCCTGGACCCAAGCCCTAGTGGCTAGTCCAAACCGTGGCAGCTGGTAGGGCCTTTCACACAGAGAAAAGGAGAATTAAACAGTCAGCAGTACAGTAATTCCATTTGGATTTAATGTGGCAATTCAACAGGGAGCACTTCTGAATTAGTACTCACGACCTCCAAATAAGATAGGGTCCTTCAATGTCAGCAGGGCTCACTTGAGGTACACAAACCTCTTCACACATCCATATAAAAGAAAGCACTATACCAGGCAGGCTGCATCTGTATCCCGATCGAATTACTGCACAACACCGGGAGACACACAGCAGATTCAGTTCCTGACAGACCGAGTGCAATTTTCAGCAATTTCTCCAGTCTTCTACAGGGTGAGCCTGGTTTCTACTCTTCAGAGATCTTTGATTCTTTTCACAGGACGGATTCAGTCCTAACAAGCTGTTACACAAGCTGCAGACCGGAACTCTGGGCCTTACACACGTTTTTGACTAAAACTGCACACTGAAAAGCACAGGCTCCTTCCTTCTTCACTGCCAAAGCTCAACTGAAACTCCAACCGACAAAACTGGCACTTCCTTTGAGTTCCTACCAGTTCTTGACTGGATTGGCTGTCACTCACAATAGACTGCTGCTGTTGGTCCAAAAAGGCACTGAAGTCTAAACTACATCTCCCAGTCACTGCCAATACAATCCTCTTGTGGCTGGCTCCAGATTATGAGTCCAAGTTCTGATTCGTCAAGGCACCATTTTAGAGCTAGCTTACCCCACACTGATTGGTCCAGTTCAGCAGTTCAAAACTAGAATGGGAACTAGCAGACACAGTTCTGACTGCAAAGAAAGCAGGTTAGACAAACTGTAATTTCATTATTACTCTAAATAATTTCTGGCAAACAGTTACATCTTTCAGATAGGTTCCTTTGCACTCTAGTGACTGCAAAATGAAGTGAATTGGCAGCAGCTCGAGTGGTACTCAGAGAAGCACACAGTCCCCCATACAAACTAATTATGTCTGCAAGCAGACAGCTCTTAAAGAGACAGTACCAGAGGCTCTAAAAACACTCACTGATAAATGGCTTAAATGCCAAACACCATTCAGGCTTGGAGCATTCAAGCAAGCTCCTGGAAGTCTTTTGGGAACCCCCATTTGCAGGGGGGTTACAAAGACATTTGAGAAGGTTATTCTCAGGGAGGTTGAAGAAATCCTATCTGACAATGCTCCCTTTTTTCTGTAATAAGCTTAGTATGCCAGAATGAAAGGCATTACAAGATTTGAAAATGAATCAAGAAATTGAAATAAAACCAGCAGACAATGGGGCAATATAGTCATTATGACCAAACAATTTTTCAAAGTAAAAATTCTAAACATGCTATGTGACACAAGATTTTAAAGGAAATTAACAGCTGATCCCACACAAACATTCCACAGAAAACTATTGCATTTGCTGGGGGGGGGGGGGTGCAAATCAGCAGGTCATATTTCTGAAAACGAGTTTCAGTACATCTACAGCCCCCCACACTGATTACTCTAACCATATACAACCTGCCCAAAATTGACAAAGATCTTCCTGACACCTCCTTCAGAACAAATGTTTCTGGAATACGCTTCCTACACAAGAATCTGTGCCAGTTCACTGATTTTTTTTTTAAGACATATGTAACAGACTTATCATCTTATTTAACAGACACAGGGCGGGATATTCAGAAGGACTGCGCCCCGGCACGATATTCAAACGGGGATTGAGCCTGGCAAAACCGATGCACTGGAGTGCATCAGTAATGTATGCAGCGCAGGTGGAGGGGCATGCCCTACGCTCTGCACATCCGATATTCAGCCTGGGATGTGCTGAGCCCATGACAGCAAGAACCCTATGTGCGCTGGCACAGGTGAAGCAAAAAAAGGAATAGTCTGGCCACCCACAGGTGAGCTGCTGTATTGCAGGGTGCAACACGGCAGCTGCCACCTGTGGATGGCCACCCGAGCTCCGGCAGCACCTTCGTGGTGGCGCCCTCATGCTCGATCGCAGGCAAATGTAGAAATATCAATAGTCCTATATCTCTGATGGTCCAGTGGACGCTTGTAGCCTGATGGCGGGCATGTAGTAGAATATATAGTCCTATATTCCTGGTGGTCCAGTGGACTGCTCAGCCCAATCACGGTGTCAGTAATAAATCATTACACATATCCACCTGGTGGTCCAGCGGCTACTCTTCCACCCGGCCACTGAGCCCCACCACCCTGCCTCACCCTGTCAGAGGCAGGTGGCAGCTCCCCACCTGCTTGCCGCTCCGCCCGCCGACCGACTCCTTACGGTGGCCAGAGGTATTGGTCCACAGCATGAGCTACCGGGCGCAGAAGCCAGACAATATGTCCAGAAATGTGAATGGATCCATTCACTTCTGGACTGTGTAGTATGGTATATGCTGCACGCCCATTGGCTCACACTGTGGACCAATGGGCATACAGCTCACTGTACAGAGTCAGTCGGGGGCGGCAAGCAGCTGGGGAGATGCCGCTGCAGCTGACCGGGGAGAGCGGTGGTGGGCCAGTGGTCGGTGTGGGGAGGTACCGCTGACCACCAGGGTTGGATTGGTGTGACATAATTCATTACTGACGCCGTGATCGGCTTTGAGCGGTCCACTGGACCACCAGGATATTGACTAACATTTCACTACATATGCCCGCAATCGGGCTATGAGCACCCCACTGGACATCAGGGATATAGGACTAATACTTTCACTACATATGCCCGCGATCAGGCTGCGAGTGGTCCACTGGACCACCAGGGATATAGAACTAATACTTTCACTACATATGCCCATGATCAGGCTGCGAGCGGTCCACTGGACCACCGGGGATATAGGACTAATACTTTTACTACATATGCCCGCGATCAGGCTGCGAGCATGCCGCTGTCACAGGTCGCCGGTCCTCGTCGGCTGCAACCTGGCAGGTGCCAGGCGCAAGTCGACGGGATGGGTGCACCTGCATGCAAATGAAGATACGTCATGCAAATGACCCCATTTGCACCTTTGCATACATTATGGCCCCATTTGCATGTGCACTTTTGAATATCGCGGTTGTTGCACCTATCGCAATGGCACTTGCGCTAGCGCATCCCCCTGCTCCACTCTGTCCACTTGCGCTGACGCAGTGCCACTGCACCATGTGCACTGCGGGTGGCCAAGGAGTGATATTCAACGATGCTGTGCCATGGCGCAGCTCCGTTGAATATCACCCTGTCCACACCCCTGCGCATCCAAGTTGTGCTGCGCCCAGGCTTGCACCACAGCCTGGCGCAGTCTGAATATCCCACCCCCAATATCCATTCTTGAAACAATGAATAATTTAGAATGAAAGAGAACTATATGTGCCTTGGGATTGATGTGGTGCCTTTTACCTGCATAAACATGACCAAGGCATCTATGTTGTGAAATGCTCTGCATGAGAGTAAAACTGCAGACAAATTTTCTACTGAATTTATTCAGATGTCTTTGGAATTTGTGTTGCAACATAATTATTTTATTTTCAATGAGGAATTTTTCTTCAAACACATGGCACTGGGATGGGGCAAACCATGGCCCCTTGTTTGCCAGTTTTTCCTTGGCCTTTGGGAAAAGCAGGTAGTGGTGAATCGGAAGGTCAACTCACAGACCATAAAATGCTGGTATTAATTTATTGATGCTGTGGTCATTGTGTGGATGGCACAGAAGAAGCAATTCTGTTTGTAGAATGGTTGAACATTAATGACCTCAGCTTACCTGTTTGATTAACAAAGAGTCTTTTAACTTTTAGACATGACATTGTATGCACAGGAAAACAAGGTGTTGAGCAAAACTTTAGAAATAAAATTGCTACCAGTAGTCATTTGATGGCAGGAAAATCATCACCCCAGAAGCCTCATAAAGTCTACTCTTTATGGGCAATTCATCAGACTTGATTGAAACTGCTCTAAGGATGAGGAATTTAAGGGAAAGGCTGCCAGTCTTTTGCAGTGTTTCCATGAGAGGGGGGTATGGTGAGTAATACCTTAAATAGGCCTTTTATATGGCACTCAAACATGGAGAGATCTTTACTCATTAAACCTAAGCAGAAAACACCATTGGAGCAAGAGAATATTGTTTTTGTAACCAAATTAAATAACTTGACAGGGAGAATAGGTGGGGTGGTGCACTAGTTTGGGTCGATTTTGAAGGGAGATCAAGATTTATAGTAGTGGGAGAGACACACCTCATCTCATTCAAACATGCTAAAAACATTAAGGATCAGGCTGTTCATAGTAGAAGTGGGCAGGCCAGGTATATTTTACCTAGAGTTAAGCCAGAGCCAAGCTAGGGGTCTGGCTTGACCCTCTATGAGCCAAAACACGAGCCAAGACCTGTTTACTGCAGGCTGTTCTCTACATAGAAGTTGAACATTTTGACACTACAGTAACTGCTCAGGCTGACAAAATGCTTACTTTGATCATAACTGACTTGGCTTGACCTTGGCTTGCAGTTGTTTATGAAGGTTGAGCCGAGCCAGGCATTATGCTCAAGCCTGCTCTGACTTTCCCACCTCTGGTTCATAGCATGTACTGCCCCCCAAAAAAAAACAGGATTGACGCAATGTGGCTGCCCCAGAGACCAGCTGGTACGTATAAATGTGGGAACTGCAGAGCATGTGCATACTGTCACCAGGTAAAAGAGTTTAAAGGATACCTAAACCATCTTTTTTACACATTTTTTTTAAATGACTCCACAGTCTTGTAAAGGAGAAGCTGTTGTTTACATTTATACTGAAACTGCATTTATTAAAGCTGGATAAATGCAGTTTCATGGCATTTGAAAACTGTAAACAGAGCCTTTCCTGATTCAAAAATCCTGCTCTAAGAATCCTAAAATGGCTGCCTTTATGATGTCATTAAAGAGGGAGATACCCCGCTGTGCAGATGTATTCTAGCTGTGCTAACTGTATTCAAATGTGAATAGCTTTAAAATGAAAAATGATAGCACGGTACTGTAAGCACAAAAGTTGTTCAGCACAAAAATATCTACAAAATGATTGGTGTTTCATTTATAGATACCATTTAGTTTTTTTTTCATTAGTAAAACAGCAGAAAATTAAATTATTTTTCACTTTTTCAACAAACAAATGCAAATAATATTAAAACAAAAAATGATAGCATGATACCGTGAGCACAACACTTGTTCAGCACGAAATATCTACAAAATGAGTAGTGGTTCATTTATATGTGCCTTTATTTTATTTTTATAATTAAGAAAAACAGCAAATAGTTCAATTATTTTCACTTTTTGCAACAAACAAATGCAAATAGCTTTAAACTGAAAACTGATAGCATGGTACTTTGAGCACAAAAGTTTTCAGCACAAAAATATCTAGAAAATGAGTAGTGTTTCATTTATATGTACCTTTTAGGTTTTTTATAATTAGCAAAAAACTACAGAATGTTCAATTATTTTTCACTTTTTGTAATAAACAAATGCAAATAGCTTTAAATAGAAAAATTATAGCATGGTACTTTGAGCACAAAAGTTGTTTAGCACAAAAATATCTACCAAATGAGTGGTGTTTCAATTATAGACACCTTTTAGATTTTTTATAATCAGCAAAATATGGCTGGAAATTAAATTTTTTCACTTTTTGGAGACAAGGCATGTAGTAATAACACATGACAGGGGTGTGCAGCAGTGCTAAATTACTGCACCCCCAAGGTGGGATTATGAGCCATGAGGTGCTGCTGAATGCCTTTGACCACCTGGGAAGTCGGTGTATGATTCCTATAAAATCATTTGTAAATTTTAGTAGGCAATAACACATGGCAGGGCACGTGACAATGCTAAACTGCTGTATGGCCTGGGTGGGTTGTGAGGCATGAGGTGCAGTCAAGTGCCTTCAACTTCTTGGGAAGCTTGGTGTATGATTCCCACAGGATCAAATTGTAAATTGTAAGTAAGCAATAACATACAACAGGGTGTGCAGCAAGCCTAAATTGCTGCATGCTCCATGTGTGTTATAAGGCATGAGGCACAGCTGGGTGCCTTCATCCACCTGGGAAGTGCGGTATATAATCTGAATAAGATTACATTATAAATTTTAAGAGATTAGTACCACACATCAAGGCGTGCAGCAAAGCTAAATTGCTGCATGCCCCAGGTGGGTTGTGAAGCACAAGGTACAGATGAGTGTCTTCAACCACCTGGGAAGTACAATATAAAATTCCCATAACATCACATTATAAATTGTAAGTAAGCAATAACACACAACAGGGTGTGTGGTAATGCTAAATTACCGCAGGCCTCAGGTGGGTTGTGAGGTGAGTTCTGAGGCACAAAGTGCAGCTGAGTGCCATCAACCACCTGAGAAGTGTGGATGTATTCACTCAGGTGCCAAAGGCACCTATGCTGCCATTGAAGTGCATGCTAAGGATGTGGGAGAGGCAGGTGGCTGCTCTGAGGAGAACCAGGCCCTGGCTTCTTTACCTGGAAAAGAGAAACATTGCAACTTAAATGGCACACAGCTGAATGACACAAATGAAACCAAACAATAGGAAATGGCATCAGAGCGAGATGTAGCTCTGGGTAGTATGGCAAAGGCAGTTTCATGTGCACTGACTAAATGCAAGGAAGACAAGGATGTGTCGATGGGTGGCTGCATGAGAAATGCCTGATAACGTAAAGTGGAAATACGAACATGAGTGGCTCAACTTGTTATAGCGAAGCTGACAGAGGAGGAGAAAATAGTTTATTTTATTTTTATTTATTTCAATCTAGGATTAGAAAATACCTTTGAACACAGTGGAGCTCATTTACAAAGGTTCCACGTCAATAATGGGGAGGAGGGGTTATGAAACAGACAGAGTATAAAGCACAATAAGATGTACAGATAATATCAAACACAGTGAACAGTAGAACAACACAATACATAGTAAACATAGACGATTGCAATTAGATACATAGTTGGCATTTTAGGACTTTATAGGTGAAAACGTGGGCGGGTAATCCCATTTGGAAATCGGGAAGGGTGAGTCAGGGGATGAAGAGTAGCAGCAGGACAGAGAACAAGGTGGGGGGATGCAGCCGGGTGGCATTGTCAAGCATGTTGAGCGAGGCAGGAAGGGGTAGAATGGGTGGGAACGGGGGCAAAAACAGAAGGATGAGGTGACAGGAGGGTGGGGATGGTGAGGTGTGGGGGTAGGGAGGGAAGAGGGGAGGAAGAAAGGTGTGGAAAAGAATCAGGGATCATAGTGGGCGAGTTAGTGGGACAGAGTAGGAGGGTCAGGATGTGACAGGTAGGGGGAGGGTGAGAGGCGATTGAGCAGGGGAGGAAGGATGCAGCCAGGGGCCTTGTCAAGGAGGCTGGGGAGTGCAAGTTGCTAGATGAGGTGCAAGTCGCATGACTAATTAAAACATTATTGGGCATACAACAGTTTTTCACCCTCCCCATTTGTAAGGCAGGAAGTGGGAGCTATTTGAAAAGGAAATTGCAATTTGTTAATTGGAGGAGGGCACAAGAACAAATTTATGCCATACCTTAAATAAAAGTGAAAAAAATGGTGAATCTCCTGCCATTGTTGCTGATTAAAAAAAATCTAAAGGGCACATATAAATGAAACACTACTTATTTTGTAGATATGTTTGTGCTGAACAACTTTTGTGCTCAAAGTACCATGCTGTCATTTTTCAGTTTAAAGCTATTTGCATTTTTTTGTTGCAAAAAGTGAAAAATGTTTGAATTTTTTGCTGTTTTTTTTTTGCTAATTATAAAACAAACTAAACAGCACGGCCCGGATATTCAGAAGGGTTGCACATGGTGCAACACTGTTGCACCATGCGCAACCCACTGATGTGCCCCGGTGCAATATTCAAACAGGGATTGAGCCTGGCACAAATCCCGATGCGCCAGACGCATCAGTAATGTATGCGGCGCAGGTGGGGGGGCGTGCCCATGCATACTCTGCACATCCCGATATTCAGCCCAGGATGTGCTGAGCCCATGGCTGCACAACCCCTACTTGCACTGCACACAGGTGAGCTAAAAAAAAGGAACAACAGCTGACCACCACAGGTGAGCTGCTGTATTGCAGGGCACAACACGGCAGCTGCCACCGTGTGGGTGGCCACCCGAGCCTGGCTGCACCTATGTAGCGGGCGTCCCCATGCCCGATCGCGGGCATAGGTAGTAGAAATAATAACGTTTCCTGTTCCTGGTGGTCCAGTGGACCGCTCGCAACTGAGCGGGCATAAGTAATAAACAGGAGATCCAACCTCCCTAGTGGTCAGCGATACCCCCTCCACCCACCCACTAAGCCCCACACCCCCTCCCCTCCGGTCAGCGGCGGGTGGCAGCCCCCCCCGCCTGCCGCCCGCCGACTGACACCGTGCGGTAGGGCTGTATGCACATTGGTCCACAGCATGAGCCAGTGGGCGTGCAGCCCGTACTGTCACTCGTCCGATATGTGAATGGATCCATTCACATTTCTGGACTGTGTAGTGAGCAGACGGGCTGCACGCCATTGGCTCACGCCAGGACCAATGGGCATACAGCCTCATTGTACGGAGTCAGTCGGCGGGCCGCAAGCAGGTGGGGAGATGCCGCCAGCGCTGACCGGGGAGCGGGTGGGGCCCAGTGGTGGTGGAAGGGGCTACCACTGACCAGCAGGAATATTGAACCCATCTTTCAACACTTATGCCCGTGATCAGGCTGTGAGCGGTCCACTGGACCACCAGGGATATTGGACCTATCTTTCAACACTTATGCCCACAATCAGGCTGCGAGCAGTCCACTGGACCACCAGGGATCTAGGACCTATCTTTCAACACTTATGCCCGCGATCGGGCTGCAAGCAGTCCACTGGACCACCAGGGATATAGGACATTTATTATCATACTAAAACCTGTGATCGGGAGTGAAGCGGTCCACTGGACCACCAGGGATATAGCATGTTTATTATCATACTTAAGCCCATGCTCGGGCGTGAAGTGGTCCACTGGACCACAAGGGATATTGGACGTCTACTGATATTCTACATATGCCCGCTATCGGGCTGTTGGGCACTTTTCTGCGTAGGAGATCGTCCCGACGGCGCAGCCTGGCAGGGCGCCAGGTGCAAGTCGCCGATTGGCGACGCAGATGCAAATGGGGCCAATGACACGCAAATGGCCCCATTAGTGCCTTGTATGCATTATGGCTTCATTTGCATGTGCACTTTTGAATATCGTGGTTGCTGCGCCCAGCACAACGGAACTTGCACTCAGTGCATCCCCTGCTCCACTTCACATTTCTGGCGCTTGGTGCAGTGCAACTGCACCATGCAAGATTGGCGGGTAGTGGTTAGTGCGATATTCAGCAATGCTGTGCCAGCGGCAGAGCTCCGTTGAATATCACCCTGTCAATGCCCCTGCGCAGCCAAGTTGCACTGCACCCAGGCTTGCGCCACAGCCTGGCGTAGTCTGAATATCTGAGCCCACATATAAATGAAACACTACTCATTTTGTAGATATTTTTGCACTGAACAAATGTCATGCTCACAGTACCATGCTATCATTTTTTGTTTTAATATTATTTGCATTTGTTTGTTGAAAAAGTGAAACATAATTGAATTTTCTACTGCTTTTTTTACTAATTTTTAAAAAACTAAATGGTATCTATAAATGAAACACCACTCATTTTGTATATATTTTTGTGCTGAACAACATTTGTGCTCACAGTACCATGCTATCATTTTTCATTTTAAAGTTATTTGCATTTGAATACAGTTAGCACAGCTAGAATAAATCTGCACAGCTGGGCATCTCTCTCTTCAATAACATCATCAAGGCAGCTATTTTTGGATTCTTAGAGCAGGATTTTGGGGCACTCTTGATAGGGGGGTCGATCCCAGTCCTTTCACAGAAGAAAGGGTTCTGCAAGAACTCCTAAAACTGAAGGTGGACAAAGCAATGGGTCCTGATGGAATTCACCCCAGAATTCTAAAAGAATTAAGGGAGGAACTAGTGAAACCACTGGCTACTCTTTTTAATAAATCATGGGAGGATGGTGTGGTACCCGAGGACTGGTGGAAGGCGGCTGTGATTCCCCTTCACAAAAGTGGGACCAAGACAGAGGCAGAAACTACAAACCTGTCAGTCTGACCTCTGTGGTAGGGAAAGTGATGGAGCTACTCAGAAGGAAAGAATAGTTGAGTACCTAGAGGCCAGTGGGGCACAGGACCCAAGGCAGCATGGGTTCACAGTGGGAAGGTCATGTCAGACGAATCTAATAGATTTCTTTGACTGGGTGACCAAAGTAGTAGACCAGGGAGGGCTGTGGACATGGCCTACCTAGACTTTAGCAAGGCATTTGACACAGTCCCACACAAAAGATTAATCACAAATTAACCAGCCTGGGAGTGGGTCCCAGGTGGTAGCCTGGGTAAAACATTGGCTGCACAACAGGACACAGAAGGTAATTGTAAATGGAGTCCACTTGAAGAAAGAGGGGTTACTAGTGGGGCACATGAGGGTTCAGTATTGGGTCCAGTCCTTTTAATGTCTTCATCAGTGACATTGCAGAGGGATTGGAAGGAAAGTATGCCTTTTGCAGATGACACAAAGATCTGCAACAGGGTTGATACACAAGGAGGCGTGGAAAGGATGAAAAGGGACTTGGCAAGGTTGGAGGAATGGTCAGAAGTATGGCAGCTAGGATTCAATCCAAAGAAGTGCAAAATAATGCACCTGGGAAACAAGAACCCAGGGGAAGAATACACAATGGGTGGGGAGGTAGTAACAACAACAAAAGGAAAGGGACCTGAGGGTAATCATATCAGATGACCTTAAGGTTAGCAATCAATGTGAGAAGGCAGTAGGGAGGGCTGGGGGTATACTGGAATGTATAGGGAGAGGCATCAGCAGCAGAAAACAAGAAGTTGTTATCCCTCTGTACAGACAGTTGGTGAGACCCCATCTGGAGTATCGGCCCAGTTCTGGAGACCCCATCTCCGCAAGGACATAGACAGGATAGAGGCAGTCCAGAGGAGGGCAACTAAAATGGTGCAGGGTCTGCAAGAGAAGCCATATGAGGAGAGACTAAAGGAGCTTAATATGTATACCCTTAAGGAAAGAAGGGAGAAGGGGACATGATAGAAACTTTTAAGTACCTCAGTGGAATCAACAAAGTCCAAGAGGTAGCATCTTTCAGAAAAAGAGATGTGCAAGAACAAGGGACACAATTTAAAAATAGAAGGGGGCGGTCTAGGGCAATGTGAGGAAGTATTATTTCACAGAGAGGGTAGGATGCATGGAACAGCCTTCCTGAGGAGGTTGTGGGGTCTAAAACTGTGGGAGAATCAAGAATGCATGGACAGACATAAGGCAATTCTTGTGGGAGGTAGGAAGAAATAGGCTGTTGGTTAACTAGGATCTGCCTATCCTGTAGTAGGTAATGGGCAGACTAGATGGGCCAAGCGGTCCTTATCTGTCAAAGTCTATGTTTCTATGATTTTGAATCAGAAAAGGCTGTGTTTACAATTTTCAGATGCCATGAAACTGCATTTATCCTGCTTTAATAAATGCAGTTTTAGTGTAAATGTAAACAACAGCCTGTCCTTTACAATACTATAGAATCATTTTTTTCAAAACAAAATGTGTAAAAAATGTGGCTTAGGTATCCTTTAAACTACCACATAATAAAAAAACAGTCCAAATTAGAGAATTTATAAATATTTATATTCTCTGGTGCAACTGTCCAAAAACCTACATGGGTTGAACTGTCAGATCATTAAAGGAACAAATTTTAGAACATACCAGAAGTATCAGAAATCACAACTGTGATACACCAGTAAGGTCACTTTCCCAGGAGTGCCATACCTTGAACGCTAATGCAATGCAAAGAAGACCAAAGTCACAGCACTCACCCTTAGTACCACAATTAAAATGAAAAGTCAAGAAATATTTGAAGAAGTGTTTATCTTCATTTATTTAGTATTGCCACACACCACACTAATGACCCTCCTGGGTCAGAAACAAAAAGGAAAATGCTATGACGTTTCAAATATGCTCTAGACTTTCATAACTCACTCGTGGGTTCGCAACTTGTAAATTATGGTCCCGCCCCCTCACTCATGGAAATAAATGGCATATTTGAACACAAGCCATTGTATATCCTCTATGCATATAGGGGATATGAGATGAGCCAATGTGAGATATTAGAAATATTTTTTTGAGTTGCACTTGACCTCTGATCTCATGAATAGCAAAGCCATGTGTGAGGACTCAAGAGGTAAAGTACTACGAAAGAAGATATTTCTGATACAGTACATTAGCTCATCTCATATTTGATGTATACAACAGGACCTGAAAGTTCATAAGTAAAGCTGTAAACCAGAGATTTTCTTTTTCATTCACTGTTTTAATGCTTGTGTAATGTGTGGTAATGGTTGCCAAGGTAGCATCGTTATGAGGTAATGTGATATGCCCTGTTGCTTTTGGTCAGTTAGCAATAGGTCAATTGTGATGTATCTAAGTGGTGATATCTTGGTACCTAATGTGATATCTTCAGTTCAGTTCCTTTATTTGATCAGCACTTGGGCATTACAAAATTATTACATACTTGTATGATTAACTTAAAATGTATACAACACACGTATGTGTATACAATAAATGATGGTTGTACAACTCATTACAATAATACATGTTAGTATAAAGCAGCTCTCTTAGTCTTGTGTCTCAATACAGCCTGAACAAATTGGACATACATATTCACTTCATTTATGTGAACAGGTATAAGTAGTATTTCCACACAGTCCAAGAGTGCTCCATTATATCGATTATTAAAGTCTAATAAACAGTTTGTGTACCAAGGACAAATAAATAGGATGTGATATAGATTTTCTTCATGAGCTTTTTTATAGAAACATTCAAGATCAGACTTATCTCACTTCCCAAATCTTATTTCTAATCTCTTAAAAAGAAATAGTTCAAATCTTGATAATGAGATAATTCTACAACTCGCCTGATCCAGTGGTAGTCAGATAATATTTTAGGCCATGATACTGCTTAAAAATAAGATACCAGTGAGTTTGTTGTTGAAAATCAATATAGCCCATATCATTCTTTTTTTATTTAAATGCTTTATTCAAGGAAAAAATCCAAGCACTGCTGATACGACTGAGATCATGCATGTATCCAATCAGAAAATACATTCAGCATGTCCAGTATAGTGTGTGGAACAATAAATAAAAAAGACAATAGCTAGGTTTAGTTATAAAGGTTGCAGTACCTTAAGAAACCGTAAACGTTCAGCATGCATGAAACAGAGTAAGGGAATTTTAAAAGAGAACCATTCCTAACCTGTATTACTGGGCAACATCTAACAATAAACAGAAATGTAATAAACCAAGAAAGCTGTGCACCTCTAAGAAATATACTTATTCATCTGATCTTGTGTCTGAGAGACCCAATTCGGACGTCCCACCTGGCAGTGATATCTCAGTCCTGCCCACTAGGATGGGGTGGAATTTAAGAAGTAAAAACCCAACACAATGTATATGCCCAATGAAGTTTAAGTGTCATGCAGCCTCTCATGCGGATGGGCCTCTCCTTCCTGTCCCGCCACCCACTGCAACTAGGGCACCACCTCTCCAAATGTTTATCTTTCCTAAGACGAAGTCTGGCCATCATTGTTTCCATGTCAAAACTTGTCAGCCGTATCTGTCTCTTGTACAAGAGATCAAGTAATCTACTTTTAAATGTTTATAGGTTAATGATAGCAATATTCCTTTTAATGAGTCTTGCCATAAATGCTATAAATTAATCTGTTTGAGTATCAGTTGAAGATTTGTAAGCAATGGAGATTTCTATAAAGACTGCATACATTTAATTTTTTTCACTTAAGCATAATTCTGACCACTGATTAGCTACATTGTTTAAAATATGTAACCAGTAGATGGTTAATCGACTTTGAACGAAAGCACGTACTGAAGCTCTGCCCAGTTCTTCTCTAAGTAACTGTTCAGGCCAGGCATTATTTACTCTTAGTAAGTGACAACAGAAATTAGAGTAAGGTATTTCAATTAATGTGAAAAATAATACCCCCATACTTCTGGGCCATACAGTATTATAGGGTTAAGTTTTTTCCTCCATAGCCTTCAAAGCCGCCAGACAGTCCTGCCCCCATATGCAGTACTAAACTTTTAAACTGATTGTGAGTTTTGCTTTAACTTTGTTGTTTGTAATTGTGTATGTTTAGTCCACTTGACATTGGACATGAATGTTACACCCAAATAACAATAGTCTTTTATAAGTTCTGACTTCTGCTTATTTAAATAAAAACTGGGAGATTTCCTACCCCCAAAAATCATGACCTTTGATTTTTCATAATCAATCATAAATGTATGTGACGTACACAGCTTATAGTATAAATCTGACACTCACCGAAGTCCTATTTGTGAAAAAGAAAATAATATTATATCATCAGTGTAGGCGAGGGACGGACACGTGATTATCAGATATTAGGAGAATTAAATCTTTGAAAGTCAAATCTTTGTAAAATCTCATTTACATTGCTCAGAGGTATCACTAGTTTGCTTTAAAAACGTATACTTACACCTGTTGTATACTAACATCAGAAGACGGCAGCAGTGGGAGATTCAGTAGCCTGCAGTACATGTTAGAGCTTTTATAAGCTCTGATCAGAAGGTTTTTGGTCCTGCTATTCTCCAGGGGCTAAGTACAGTACTTAACCCCAGGAGGACAGAGGGACCAGCACACAAAAAATCAGAGCTTATATAAACTCTAACATGCATTGCAGGCTATTGAAGCTCTCACTGCGGCAGTCCTCTGGTGCTAGCTACACGGGATTCTGGGATTTATAGTTACAGAAAATGTCAGCTTGGAAGTAAGCAACATTAGTCTGATACAATCTACTATACTATAGTAAACAGTAAGAAAAAAATGTTTTTGCACATAAAGTACAATCTGGGACCAGTCCCACACTTGGGCATGGAGCTCTTAGTGCTGAGTGTTCCCTTTAATATCCTTACATTTCTGGATTCATTCTCCTTTGGTCGGGTTTTATTTGTGTGACATTTTAGTGTTATACATTTATCTACAGCTTAAATACAAATATTAAATAATTTCTTCATTCTATTTAGTTTGACACCTCTAGGTGCCAATCCACACACTAAATTTGCTGTACCACACTCTTCCCTAAATCAAAATGCTCCCAGTTACTTCTTGGAGATCATCCCAGTATTTCTGAATGTCAGGGCAATGTCAGAAAGTACATGGATGTGTACCACATTGAGGAAAATGTCTCCAACATTCAATGTAGATTTTAAATGTTGGGTGATGACCGGTGTCCAGAAGAATTGTCAGGTTGTCTTCCACCTAAACTCTTTCCAGGTGGCAGCATGTCTTGTATTCTGAATTTCCACATGTAACTGTTGTTTATAAATGTGAGATGCTGTCCTGGTTCTTGATGCTATTTTGCCCTGATCATTTAAGTATTTTTTTAAATATATTTTAATCTGAATGTTTGTCAAGAACAAATATGGCTGCCTCTATCTTGTTTATCTTTCTCTGTCCTACTTCCACCTCACCATGTTTTTTTTTTTTCTACTTATTTTTTATCCACCTCCCTACCTCAGTGTTCACTCCTTCGGACTGCTTATGCCCTTCTGTGCCACTGCTCCAGGTCTGCCCCTAGAGTGCTTCTCTCCTCCCTCCTATCTGCACAGCGGGGTCTGTCCCAGAATTGGTGGTCTTGGGTGGAGCCGTCTTCATCTAGGACCACTGAGGGGCTTATCCATTTTTCTGTACTCCCCTCGACCCCGGCCCCTGGGACGCCAGCACAAGGACATATGTCCAGAGAAGTGACGTGCTGACGCACGTCCCTCTCAAGTGCCTGACAGCGTCCCCCCTCCCCAACTCCGTGAACAGAGCCGCCAGTCCCCCCTCGAGCACCAGTGTTCCCACTGGCTCTCTTAGGGTGTCGGGTGCATATAGCACCCCTGATGTCCCACCCCTGAGGGAGGAGAGCATCCGTTGGGATGCTCAATCCTCCCTCCCCCGACTGACCCCCGTCGACCCAAGTCCATTCCCGAACCCGGGTTGCCGGTGTGACATGAGGTGTGGCGTCCAGCGCCTCAACCCTCAGCACCACCGGGCCCACCTCACCATGTTGACACAGATTTACAGATAGTGCACACAGTGCCTGTATCAGGCCTGGATATTCTGATGTGCCAGCAGTCATGCACCTCCTTCCCACACACTAACCCAGATCCAGACAGGGATATGCTGCCATCCACCACCCCAATCAGCTTAGAAAACACTTCAAAATTCACATTTAAAAATTCAAAATTAATATATATGCTTAGCCGACCCATCAATTCACTGCTCCCAATGCCAGCAATCCAGGTTAGGGAACCATCTTGGGGCATCGGGGCTAGAAGGGGGCAGAGAACAAAACATCCTAGAGGGGGCATCAAGGCTGAAAGGGGTGGAGAATAGAGCATCCCAGAGGAGGGTCACTGGGGCTGGAAGGGGCAGAGAATGGAGCATCCCAGAGGATGGAAATGATCTATACAGAGTCTCTAAATTCTAATTGAGAGTGGTAGAAACATCTTTTCAGTTTTGCTGCACCTGCTGCTTGGAACTTGCTCCCTGATAGCATGAATGAACAGAACAGTCTGGCTCACTCCAAATGAGCCTTATTTCAGCACGTATTTAAATCCTGTGCATGCCTGGTATAACAGCCCTCCTGTCTTATATTACTGCACACTGAAGTACGTATCCCCCTGTAAATGTCCTGTGATATATTTTACTGAACTTGTTGTAAAGACATGGGGTTGGATATTCAAAAGGGTTGTGCATGGCACAACAGGGTTGTGCCATGCACAACCCACCAATGCACCTAGGATCAATCAAAGGGGGTAAGTTGACTGCACAACTCCTGATGCACCAGAATGCACTGGTAATGTATGTGGTGCAAGTGCGGGGGGGTCATGCATATGCGATACATCCTCGTTATTCAGCCCGGGATATGGTGCATATGCTGGCACAACCCTGCCTTGTGCCGCTCAGGGAGGTGCAAAATTGTGCCTGTGTAAACAAGGAGCAAGTCCTGGCCACCCACAGGCGAGCTGCCATATTACAGGGTGCAACATGGCAGCCGCCAGCCGTGGGTGGCCATCCGCCCACCCAAGAACACTGTCCACAAGCCCCCTGCCCTGGGAGTGTTGTGTCCCCCTTGCCCAATCGCAGGCATAAGGTACAAATATCCCTGGTGGTTCAGTGGACTGCTCTCCATCACCCAATCATGAGCATAAGTTCAAAAGATTCCTGGTGGTCCAGTGGACTGCTCTCCATCGTCCTATCACGGGCATAAGTTCAAAAGATCCCTGGTGGTCCAGTGGACCACTCTCCATTGTCCGATCATGGGCATATGTACAAAAGATCCCTGGTGGTCCAGTGGAACCCCCCCAGTGCCCGATCACAGGCAGAAATCGCAAACGCAATCCTGGTGGTCCAGTGGTCGCCCCTCCTCACCACGCCCACTATGGTCCCTCGTTACCCAGCACCCCAAGTCAGCGGTGGGTGGCGGCACCGCCCGCATGCCACCTGGCTGTCCCCGACTGATGCAGTAGTAGTCTGTCCAGTACACCTATGGTCCACTGCATGGGTCAACGGGCATGCAGACCATACTTATTGACACAGGTTCGATATGAATGAATGCACACCATTCACATATCAGGCCTGTATAGTATAGTGTGTCTGGTACCCCATTGGCCCACGCAGTAGACCAATAGGTGTGCCAGACAGTACTGTACTCTGTCAGTTGGCAGGCAGCCAGGTGGCAGCGGGGCCACCACCTGCTGCTGATTAGGGGTGCTGCGGGGACCTCAATGGGCGGGTGGGAGGGGGCACCACTGACCACCAGGATTATGCTTATGCATTTCCGCCCCATGATTGGGCCTGGGGGGGGGTTCCACTGGACCACCAGGGATTTTATTCACCTAAGCCCACGATTGGGCGGTGGACAGCGGTCCACAGAACCATCAGGGATGTAATATACATATGCTCATGATCGGGCGATTGGGAGCGGAGGCTGCCAAGGGTCAGCAGGGCATCAGTGGGGATCGGCGCACCGCATGCAAATGGGGCCATAATGACATGCAAATGGCCCCATTTGCGCCTTGCATGCATAAAGGCCTCATTTGCATGCCCAGTGTTAAATATCGTGGTTGATGTACCTAACATAACTGCACTTGTGCTGGCACATCCCCCGGCTCCCTTCCTGCCACTTGCGCTGGCGCAGTGCGTGCGCTCTCAGTTGTTCAATGGTGCTGAGCCATGGCACAGCACCACCGAATATCGGCCCAGTCCATGCCCTGGTGCAGCCCAGTTGCGCTGCACCCAGGCTTGCGCCCTGTCTGGTGCAGTCTGAATATCCCACCCTTAACGTAATACTTATTTTTATGTATATATTGTATATATCTTGCAACTTTCATTCATGTATATTTGTGTTAATGTAGCTAATGCCCCAGGAAATTTGGAACTGGTAACTTTGTAAGTTTGCTAGACTGTAATGAGGACATTCTGTAGTTCTGACTCCTAGGACTCTCTAGGTAATTCATTTCTGCAGCAGAATAAGACAATCTTTATGTTGTGAAATGCTAGTAACACCAGTCTACACGAAGCCTATTGACATTCTAGTTTAATTTTCTCCACCATTAATCAAATAATTTTAAGTGGTACCTTGGCTTTACGTCACCTCATTTTGCTTCTTGTTTTACTCCAAACGTAAATAACAGTGGTCGGTCAGGAGTGAGGTAAAACAAGAACAAATGTAAAACAAAAAAAATGTAAACATGATGTTGCAAAATAAGCTTCTTGAAAAACAAAGAAAAAATAAAAAAAAGCTCTTACTAGATCAGCCAAGGCCCCAGCAGCAGCACTCGCCAACTGGTAGGCTAAGGCTGAGGCAACACGTCCCAGCTTGAGGGGAGGGCAGTTGCACAGAGTTCCCCACCACAATGACACAAGTGTTGAGCTGGGAAGCCTGCTCCTCCGTGAGGGTTCACTGTGATGCAGGTGCATGAGTTGTACTCTGGGGAGCGTGCTCTTTGAGGGTTCACTGTGTATGCACATGCATGAGTGGTGAGACAGAGAGCATGCTTGCCCACAGGGGTTCACTGTGCATGCATGTGAACAACCAGAGGCACTGCTTGAGCTGTACAGGAGGAGAGAGGAACGGACACCTGTGGGAAAAAAATAACTAAAGAAAATGGCAGCTGCCCAGATGACGACCTCCACTGGATCACCACTGAACTGTCTAAAGGTAGGTTACTGATGGGGCTAAGAGGTGATGGAGGATGGATGGGGTAGCTGACCAAAAGATAAAAATTAAAAGAAGAAAACCCTCCTATGACGTCATTGACAATGTGCATCACAAATATACACCATAGTAATATAGTATGGACCCCACTGAAAACGAGATGCTGCACCTCAGTTGGGGTTTATCCTGGTAAAATAAAATATAACACAGAAACTAAGGATTAACCACAGATATAAAATGTAATGGACATGAATATTAACATTGTAATTTAAGGTGAAAAGGACTTAGTTCCATCAAGTCCCCCACACACACACACACACTCTCTTCATAAGCTGGGACTAATAAGTATGCTATGCTAACATGTATTGATTTATAGGGTTCTCTGCCTCTCCCACTGCCCAAGGTATCTGGAAATGGTTAGAAAGTATATTAGCCAGACTGGTGGTTACTGGAGGATGAAAGCTAAGAGCTACATAGTCAAGCTGAAAACATCAGTTTGACTGCAAGAACAGTCTTTCATTAATATTAACTGCAGTGAATGTACCCCACAAAATGTTACCCAAAAGCACCACATCTTCAGCCCTAGCAAAGACACACAAAGATTCTCCATCTCCCGACTAACAGAGAGGTGGATCTGAGACTGTTCCCAACTTATGTGGAAGTGCTTAGCTCACACATCACAGGAACGCTAACTTAACAAGCAGACAGTTGGCCCTTCACGATCTGCAATCCAACAGGTGAGAAGAAGGCTTGAGAGGATGACTAACAGCCCAAAAGGCAGGGCCAACAAGTTGGAATCTGTTTTCCTCATGTGCTCATTGTAGATCTGTGGTTTAGGAAGTCTGCAGGCTACAGTCTGTCTGTAAACTATTTATAAATGACATGCCAAAATATTGTGGAGTGGCAAACTTAATTCTGTACACGGATGACGCAGTATTACATAAGACCTCCCAGGATGCTGACCAGCTGAATGACTCACTTGAGAAGGAACTACTACTTCTTGAGGGCTGGCTGGAAAACAATAAATTTGTATTAAATGGCAAAAAGACAAAGGCCATACTATTTGACCCTGAAAGCCTGGTATCTGACAGGTCACAAAATCTGACACCCACTCTTTCAAATGGTTCAAGGGTTGAGGTAATGAATTCCATTAAATACTTAAGGGTCATTCTAGATCAAGACTGCACCTTCAAGGTACATATTGACCAGCTGACCAAGTCTCTGAACCAGAAGTTAGGTCTACTATAGCGCCTAAGTCCTTCACTCACAAAGGACTCCTGACTAAAGGCAACAACTGGTACCTCTTACCCTCCTTGTTATATGGTTCCCCAGTTCTATACTCAGTTATAGGTGCAGAGATGCAGAAGCTTAGACCTATGAACACTGGATAAGTCGATTCACTGCAGGGGCCCTGCCCCTGGAGCACCACTGTCAGGTGATTCAAACCTTAACTTGTCCCTC
Source organism: Neoceratodus forsteri (assembly GCA_016271365.2). Lineage (NCBI taxonomy): Eukaryota > Metazoa > Chordata > Ceratodontiformes > Ceratodontidae > Neoceratodus > Neoceratodus forsteri. Next base: position 110,034,238 of record JADMNL010000031.1, on the reverse strand, counting down.
ATTACAAAGCAAACTAAAATATCCATCTCTGTGCCTAGCCTTCAAACTCAGGCTTGAAAATGCCACCCCCAAGCCTGGCTGCTATGGTAACTGCTAAACAAAACAGTGGGTCTCTCAGATCCTCCAACCGCCAGCTCCTTCAAGTTCCTAAAGTAAGGTCTTCCCAAGGACTATGGTCGTGGCTGCCTAAATTCCACCCTTCTGGAACGCACTTCTAGGAAATCTCCAGGAATGCAACTCTCTTGGGGGTTTAAGAGGGACTCCAGGCTCACCTGCTGTAGCTGAACCACTGCACTTGTTACCACTAAAACCACAAAAAGTCCTCTTTGTACTTAGGGTGGTGGGTGAATGCAGTTACCTGACGCAACTGCCACTTTAGCTTAGAACTCTGCAGTGCTTCATTCCTAAGGAATTTGCCTTGTTGTACTGGGGGACCCTAAGGTGGACTTGGCTTAATTTGCTGTGAACATAATACATTGTAATGAATGACGCCTACCTCTTCTTAGAGAAAGTGGCGCCATCCAGCTCGAGACACGCCTTGTGTGTTTTCAGTCTGGTTTAGATCCGGCACAGCACAGAGTCCGTCCTGGTGAAGGTGGTAAATGATCTCCTAATGGTGAGAGATAGGGGAGAGCATGCCATCTCAGTCCTCCTTGATCTCTCAGCAGCGTTTGACACCATGGACCATGAGGTGCTACTGGACCAAATGCAGAACTAATGTGGACTAACTGGAACTGTCATCAGCTGGCTTAGGTCCTTCGTCATGGATAGAGTGCAAAGGGTAATGATGGGGTTAACCTCATCTAGCCCATCCCTCTTGCTGTGGATTCCTCAGGGGTTGGTCCTGTCACCCTTGTTGTTCACAGTGTTTATGCTGCCTTTGGGAGTCATTATCAGGTGGTATGGGCTGGGTTTTCATTGTTACGCTGATTATACCCAGCATATACCTGTCATGTGCACCTGGAAACCAGATGGCGGACTCAATGTTTAACACCTGCCTGGAGGAGATCCAGAACTGGATGACTCACAGCTGGCTGCGACTCAACCCAGACAAGATGGAAGTACTAGTGGTAGATCCAGGTCATGGATGTGACAGGGAGGATTTGGAGACTCCCCTGGGCTAATTCTAGGGAGTGTTCACCTAGCCCCCTCCATTCAGGTTAAGGATCTGGGTGTTGTCCTTGACAATGGCTTGACACTTGATGCACAGGTGTTGGCCATTGTCAACAGTGTTTTTACCACATAAAAACATTGCCCGATCCTAGCCTTGATACCAACTGGAAGTCCTGATCACCTTGGTGCACGCCTTGTCACGCCCAGGTTGGACTATTGCAATGCCCTGTACCTGGGGCTATCTGAGGCAATTCCACTATCTGCAGCTGGTGCAGAATGTGGTGACTAGGCTGTTGACTGGTGTTTCAAGATTTTACCATGTCACGCCTGCCCTCCGCAAACCACACTGGCTGCCAGTAAGATGGAGGATTGTCTTCAAGATCAGATTACTGATCTATAAAGCCCTGCATGGGGGGGGTGGGAGCCAGCCTACCTGCAAGATCTCCTGGTTACCTATTGCCCATCTTGGGCTCTCCATTCCTCCGAGGGATGCCTCCTTGTGGTTCCCAAGGTCAGGTCACGGCATCTGGGAACCGTGCATTATCAGTTGTCACATTGACCCCATGAAACTCTCTGCCGAGACATCTAAGGGAGATACCCTCAGCAGAAACCTTTAAAAAAGGATTAAAAATGCTCCTGTTTAATCAGGTGTTTTTTTTTGTTTTTTTTTATATATATATGCTTTCTTTAGTGGGTTTGAAGCATTATGATACATTCCACGTTACAGTATCTGTTCAGTTCCATTTTCATTTCATTTACAACATTTGAGGAAAGGATCAGGGGAACAAAACACAATACAGACATTAGGAATCTCTAATAGGGTGCATGCACTCATTTTGGGGACACATAAATCAGTTTAGATTTCCACATTTGACATTTTCCTATTATGAACAGCGAGACACATGGATCATGACCTTCCTCAAAGGATCTGTTCCCCAATGCTTTCTGAACATTTATCCTTGTTGTAGGACCCGCTAGACCATCTCTCTGTGAACTTAGGAGACCTATCCTGTAATTGGCAATCAGGCGTTGTTTTAAGTCTAAGACCGAAAATGAACTGTTATTTTATTATTGATTTGTTTTATTAACAATAGATAGAATTTTATATTGATTTCTGTATTATGCTTTGAAATGTGGTATGAGCTATGTATGGATTGTTTTAAATATTGTTAGCGCCCAAGCCTCCGGCAAGGGACGCTATATAAATGTTTCTATCTGTCTGTCTGTCTCTGTCTTTCTATCTAGCTATCTATTTTCCTGTCACAAATTGGTCATTTATGATTGTTAGTTCTTATGGAATACCCAACTGATGTAACCCACAAATGTTGTGCTTGGATTAACCGATGTCAGTTACTGTTGTATGTTGTAATGTGAACAACTACCTTATCTGACTCTGTAAAATGTTTTATTAATTGTAATTAATTCCGGATCACCCTTGAAAAAGGGACTGTAATGGTACCAGTGGGCCTACCTGGTTACCAAAATTAAATAAATACATAAAAATGTTGCACACTGGTGCACACCGAATCCCAGCATGGCAATGGCTCCTCGGCTTCACAGGTCCTCCCTAGAACCAGCCACGTAAGATGGCCAGACTTCCTTGCCTTATTTACATGTCACTCTGTCTTTTCATTCCTGATTACATAACTTCCAATGGGCACTCTGCCTTCCCTGTCCCACCCCCAACTCTAGAACAACTTGCCTGTTTACCTGTCCTTTCTCCCCTTTTCTCTTAAACACCCCCAGGTCCCACACTGCCCCTTCACGTGCCTGCCCCTCCCCCCTTCTTATTCCCGATCATATCTCCCTCCCATCACCTGATCCTTATTTGAATACTTTTGTTTCCTTTCATATCAACCTCCTTCTTCCTGTTTATTTGCATAGGCGGCTTTCTGTTAGCGATTCATCTATCGGTGTTTTGCTTTTTTAGCCTTATTACATATGCTAATTAATTTAATTGTACTTTATACTTTGTTCAGTTAACAGTGTGCACATCTGTATCTGCATTTTCTCCAACAGATGATTTGTTGAAACGTGTGATCTTGGTTACTTTGTCCATATTTTTTTTTTGTTGTTTTTGTTGTCCTTTCTCCTCTGGGATCCTTTACTCCATGTCATATCTGGAAACAAGCTTTGGTGTGCCATTTCTGTTCACCATTTTTCAAATAAATAAATAAATGCTAGCAGTATAGCCTAGACATTAGACTAATGAGCTGCAAATGAGCTTGGTACATCCACCAGACTACGGGTTGATTCTCACAACCTCCACTTGCATACTGTGTGACTCTGAGAAAGCCACTTAACCTCCTCAATGTTCCCAGGTCATCCATGAAAACAGGCACTTGTGCCTAGTGGGTCTTACCTGGTTACCAAAAGAATAAAAAAATCATGAATCTATAAGCACTATTGTAAAATGGATAGGAAAATTGTGACTGCTGATTGGTTGAAGCAATGTCCATGACATTGCCTCAGTATATATGCGGGCTATGCAGTATTGCGGCCGGGTATGTCATTTGCATGTACCCAGCCTGCATAGCTCCGCACCTGTGGAGAGGCACAGGGTGTGCGACATGTACAGCTGCATGCCTCCACAGGGTGCCTGTCCATGACCCTGCCCCCCTGGAGTGCTACTGTGCAGGGGGCAGTTCGAGGGGCACAGGCAGACATCCAATCAGATGCCCACCCCGCATCCTGAAATGGATACCCTGCTCCAGATGAACTGGGGATTCTGGGAAGATGGAGGACCAGGAAAGTTTCAAAGTATGGATGAGTGGCTAAATCACTGCCCTGTGCCCTCCCTGTCAGTTTGAAGGGCTGGGGTATCATTGTGGGGGGATTCCCTGTTGGTGGGTGTCATTGGGGGGCATGCAAAATATACAATAGGGTCCTCGCTGTTGTATCCTGTGCCCCCTTGTCCAGCACTACACATCATCATGAAATGTGCAGAGTGGGAGCATGCCTCCAGATACACCAGACCAGCTGCGCACATAGCTGCGTGATTGGTTGGGAGATAGCGTGCACATGGAGCACGTGCTCCTTCCACGAATGCCATGAGACCCACTGGACCCCCAGTTCATGGCATTCCATGTTACAGTTGCCTATGTGCTGTGGATCCATGGCACATAGGCAATCCATGACATAATGCATACAGGCCATTATCAAGGTCACAACTAGTTACCAAGATTAACCATTTCGCACCATTTTCAGGCCATGTTCTAATCACTACGAACCAGTCTAGTACGTGGTATATCATGTGATAGTACCACTTCCCACATGATCAGCATCACTCAGTTTTGCTTCTTGTACAACTCACCCAAAGTGTGAGGATATCCTATGCTATACCATACCCTGTCATGTATTACTGCTTACTTATGCTCACATCAGCCCCCTTCCAGCAGGCAATAGGTGAACAGAAACTGGTATAAAATGAGCTAATGCTACTTCATTATCCTCCCTGGGCTTCAGGGCAGTCCTCTAAAGAGGGTCTGTAGTGATATTTTTGCAATTCCTAAACTAGGACTCAGTCATGCCCACCCTGGATTACATCCACAGCCTCCACAACCATCTCAGACCTAAAGCCATGCCCCCATGCTTGGGTCCCAAGAATCCTGCCCCTTACAAGTTATTACAGTTCAACTTGTTACAAGTATTTCTGAGTAAGTTGTCTAGAGTGAAACTGCACTTTTAGAACAGGTAACGCCAAGACACAATTTGCTAACTGTGCCATGACTGACTTTGTATTGAGGATAGCCTCAATGGTTCAGATGTGGGAAGAGGGATGCATGGATTTATTAAACCAGTAATTACAGAGCTTGTCAAATAAACTTTCAGAACCCTTGACAGCAGTATGTACATGACGCATCCAAACAGCAATACGTGCATGACGCATCCAAAGGAACACCATATATTTGACAGTCTGGGTAGGAGAGGAAGTTATGTTGATATAGAAAATACCTGTAGGATTGTGTGATACCTTACACTGGGTCAGCCTGGCTACCATACAATTATGTTATAGCTTACAGGGTCACTCAGGCCCTTCAAAGTAACATACAAGCAGAACCCCACTGAAAATGAGATGTTGCTTGTCAGTTGGGCTGTCCTGGGTAAATTTATTTATTGAATTTTGATGACCAGGTTGGCCCACTGGGCCCACGAAGGTCCCTTTTTCAGGGGCGACCAGAGGAATAGAAGCAATACAATACATACAATCAGGTGATCCAGAAGCAATACAATACATACAGTCAGGTGATGCAGGGTTACGAGAAGTAGACAAGATAATGAGGATAACAGTACAGGCAATTATTCAAATCGTAGACCATAAGTGCAACACTTGAAAGATTTAAGGATTTAAGGCATGATTTAATGTAGGTTAAGGTGAGAAGAGGGGGGGATGGGTGTCGTGATTAGGATCGGGGCTGATTATCCTATACCCTCACAGTGGCATGCGCTTGTCCCAAGTAAATAAATTGCTAAATACATAAAATAAGCATAAAAAAGAGATAACAGACAAGACTTAGGGTCCTTCTTGTCTGCTCCTCCTGCCGCGTGGCAACGAAATATACCAAATTTGGATATGGACACGCACCCAAGTTTAATAGCCAGAATATTACCCCAACTTATACTGTGTAATCCTTGATGTGAAGCTCCCTCAGAAATCTCTGTAGTTATACTTTCAAAGCCTAAACAGTGCTAGCTTTCACAACTTTACCAGCTAGGCTGTGCCACATGTTAACATCTCTCTGAGTGAAATAATGCTCTATAATGCTTCCCCTTGACCTGCCCGCTAGCTCTGCCTGCACCCATGAGCACAAAGATCTGTGTTTACTCCTCTTTGTCTATCTGCCTTAGTACCTGGAACACAGGATCAAGTCCACTCACATCCTTCTCTTTCTCCGGCTTGAATAATCACAGTATATCCAGTCTCTCTCATAGCTCTTGAAATGTAAGCCACTCGTTGGCTTGCTAGTATGATATTGGACTGTTTTGATCTCTTTTTCTGTTTCATACATGCCCTCTTGTCTCCCCATCAGCCCCCTTTGCTGCCCCTTTGCTGCCTCCTCCTACCCATGTCACCCGCCTCCTCCAGGGCTTACCTCACTCCTATTCTCCCTGATTTATCCTCCACCACAAGGCCACAGGGTTGGGACAACCTCTGCAGAGTCTGAATCTGTTGCAGGGTGGTGCCATGGTTGGCAGTGTGGAGCTGCAGCATATGAATCTGGTGCAGAGGTGGTGCCATGGTTGGCAGTGCGGAGCTGCGCATGTGAATCTGGTGCAGAGGTGGTACCATGGTTGGCAGTGCAGAGCTGCAGCATGTGAATCTGGTGCAGAGGTGGTGCCATGGTTGGCAATGCACAGCTACAGAGTCTGAATCTGGTGCAGAGGCTGCCATGATTGCCAGTAGTGGAGCTGCAGCGTGTGAATCTGGTGCAGAGGTGGTACCATGGTTGGCAGTGTGGAGCTGCAGTGTGTGAATCTGGTGCAGAGGTGGTGCCATGGTTGGCAGTGTGGAGCTGCAGTGTGTTAATCTGGTGCAGAGGTGGTGCCATGGTTGCCAGTGCAGAGCTGCAGCATGTAAATCTGGTGCAGAGGGTGGTGCCATGGTTGGCAGTGTGGAGCTGCAGTGTGTAATCTGGTGCAGAGGTGGTGCCATGGTTGCCAGTGCAGAGCTGCAGCATGTAAATCTGGTGCAGAGGTGGTGCCATGGTTGGCAGTGCGGAGCTGCAGCATGTGAATCTGGCACAGAGGTGGTGCCATGGTTGGCAGTGCAGAGTTGCAGCGTGTGAATCTGGTGCAGCAGTGGTGCCATGGTTGGCAGTGTGGAGCTGCAGCATGTAAATCTGGTGCAGAGGTGGTGCCATGGTTGGCTGTGCGAAACTGCAGCATGTGAATCTGGCGCAGAGGTCATGCCATGGTTTGCCAGTGTGAAGCTGCAGCATGTGAATCTGGCACAGAGGTGGTGCCATGGTCAGCAGTGCAGAGCTGCATCGTGTGAATCTGGTGCAGAGGTAGTGCCATGGTTGGCAGTGCAGAGCTGCAGTGTGTGAATCTGGTGCAGAGGTGGTGCCATGGTTGGCAGTGCAGAGCTGCAGCATGTGAATTCGGTGCAGAGGTGGTGCTATAGTTGGCAGTGCAGAGCTGCAACATGTGAATCTGGTGCCAAGGTGGTGCCATAGTTGGCAGTGCAGAGTTGCAACATGTAAATCTGGTGCCAAGGTGGTGCCATGGTTGGCAGTGCAGAGCTTCAGTGTGTGAATCTGGTGCAGAGGTGGTGCCATGGTTGGCAGTGCAGAGCTGCAGCATGTGAATTCGGTGCAGAGGTGGTGCCATGGTTGGCAGTGCAGAGCTGCAACATGTGAATCTGGTGCCAAGGTGGTGCCATAGTTGGCAGCGCAGAGTTGCAACATGTGAATCTGCTGCCAAGGTGGTGCCATGGTTGGCAGTGCAGAGCGGCAGTGTGTGAATCTGGTGCAGAGGTGGTGCCATGGTTGGCAGTGCAGAGCTACAGTGTGTGAATCTGGTGCAGAGGTGGTGCCATGGTTGGCAGTGCAGAGCTGCAACATGTGAATCTGGTGCCAAGGTGGTGCCATAGTTGGCAGTGCAGAGTTGCAACATGTGAATCTGGTGCCAAGGTGGTGCCATGGTTGGCAGTGCAGAGCTGCAGTGTGTGAATCTGGTGCAGAGGTGGTGCCATGGTTGGCAGTGCAGAGCTGCAGCATGTGAATTTGGTGCAGAGGTGGTGCCATGGTTGGCAGTGCAGAGCTGCAACATGTGAATCTGGTGCCAAGATGGTGCCATAGTTGGCAGTGCAGAGTTGCAACATGTTAATCTGGTGCCAAGGTGGTGCCATAGTTGGCAGTGCAGAGTTGCAACATGTGAATCTGGTGCCAAGGTGGTGCCATGGTTGGCAGTGCAGAGCTGCAATGTGTGAATCTGGTGTAGAGATGATACCATGGTTGGCAATGCAGAGCTGCAGAGTGGGAAGGGCTTCATTCTCTGACAGCCAGAGTGATCACCACAATTTTGTAAATGTCCTTTATGTACCACCTTCCTCCGGTACCTTGACAGTTCATAGAAACAGAAGCTGCTGACAGATAAGGGCCCACTAGCCCACCGCATCTGCCCATTTTAGTTTGAATGGGCAAGCAGATTCTGTTTCTGTGTGTGTGTGTGTGTGTGTGTGCTGTGTGACAGTCATGTACATATTTATGCTGGTCCAATAAAAGGTCTCACACTCACGCAACATGTCTGCTGTTTCTAATATCGCTTTCATTTGTTCGCTTACTTATTTGAAGTTTTCAGTTTATAAGGATAAGTCTTAAATGTCAGAGAAGCTTGATAACAGCCATCTCTGTTGTAATTTGTTGAAATGCCGCAGATCTGAAATATCACCAGCAATACAAATAGTACGTAGACCTGGAATAGCATGATTCAAAACCTTAGGGCAGAGTGAGAGGATGTCTTCCATATATTATATATGTTTGACAATATTTGACAAATATCTCCTTCCCTTTACCACATTTCCAGCATGAGCTCAAATTTGCATATACATATTATTAAGTTTCAAGGGAATAATAAAATGATGTAATATTTTGAACTGTACAAGCCTGCCTTGAATTTCTGTACTCTTGAAATAGGCGTTATCCCATAAAGACAACCACATCTCCTGTTCAGTTTGAATTCCCAGTTCTTTTTCCCATTTAACTGGAAATGTCGGAGATCTATCATCATTAAGGATAAATTTGTATACAAACTGGCACCTTTCCTAAGTTGGGCAATGTTCAGCAACTGGTCCCAGCCAGGGCTTGTAGTCAGAGAGCACTCTGTAACCAAGCTGTGGGACAATGAGGCAGCTCTGATTAAAAGATATTACCAGAACTGACTTTCTGCTATGTATGATGTCTCTTTCTGATTTCTTCAAAAGAAAGCAATGAGAGCCCACCCAGTGGCATGGCGGGTTGGGGCATTCATACCTCTCTGTTGTTGGAATGGACTCGGGTCATTTGGGGGCTCGGCCGGGAGAAGGGAAGATTGAGCATCCGCAGGACTGCTCTCTTCCCTCAGGGAGGGGGATCAGTGTCTCGCCATATGACTGCCACCCAGCTGAAGCCAGGTGGAAGCACATTCAAAGCCCCAAATTATGGGAAGAGCTGGTGTTCGGAGTGCTGGAGTGTATCCTCAGAGGTGTAGCCTGCTTGTGCACTCATTGCATATCCAGCATGCTCGGAGAGAAAATTAGGAGGAAAAATGGAGGTTGGGCTTCAAAGCCTGACCGCTAGCACCAGTGGCCCATCCGTCTTGTTGGGGAGGTCAGAGACTCAGGACAGTGGGGACTGTGGGTGGGCTGATTCAGCCACCCAGCCTGCCACAAAGGGTTAAAAAATTCTATGGAAAACAAGAAAGCAATGAGCTATCAGATATGTTTAAAAGATCTTCCGCCCTCTGAATTCCTGACTTCTCCCAAACTGCATTGGAATTGCATTGAGTTGGAAATCCAAAAGAACCCGGTCTCTAAGAGAATGGCTGGACTGCATGGGCTCAGTGGACAATGATGAATGTATTAGGTACACTGCCTTGGACAAATCAGAACTGTTTTGTAAAAATCTGAAAGCCTTTTTTAGACTTCAAAGGCCACCAAAGAGTTCTTTGGTTTGTTAAGCAACTGTTTTTTTGTTTGTTAAACTATATATGCTTAATCTGCTCTCAGGTATTCTATTATTTTATATATATATCTATATATGTAATAGATAACCCACTCTTAGGTGTGCGGTCGCGCTGTGATATACACACGCCTTGGTGTGCGTTGTACGTACGAGGCAGCAGGCCGAGTGCATCAACCACCCAAGGCGTGCGTATATCAGAGTGTGACCGCACATCCTAGAGTGGGTTATCTTTCTTATAAAATGGTAAAATAGTTTTTTTGGGGGGGGTAAAAGTGCAGGTGTGCAGTCGCACTCTGATATACACACGGTCATGTGATGCTGATGGTCCAATAAAAGAACAGCAATTTCCTACCCATTTTATATATATATATATATATATATATATATGTAACCTCAGGTGGTGCTATCCCAAGGGCTACTACCCCTGCCTGTTTGACTACGGACATGTTGAGGGGCCTAGGTCCTATGGCGGGTGCCTCCACCCAGAGGTCAGGGTTTGTAGTAGTTAGACTAGCTTGGTCACAGCCCTCTGGGACACTGAGACCCCCTTTTATTCCCTCTAGTGGCTCACACAGTACACCGGAGTTAAAGCCCCAATACCCCACGTATACACACTGTTCACTCATATAGATACCACTTACCCTCGAGACTGATTCAGCAGCACGTCTCTGAGGGCCCCTGTAAAGTAAGGTTAATCAACATATACAGCAAACACAATACTGTTTCCATAAGTACCAACACCACAGACAGTATATAGTATAACAACAACAAATCTGATATATTTAGGGGGCAGTAACATGGGAGGGGGAAATCAGGTTAATTGGTGGCATTAAATCAAAGTACTGTGCACACATACAGGGGCTGAAAACTCACACTCTGGGTACCCAGGTTGGGGCTAGCCAGGTCCATTGCCCAGGGTTGGCCGGCAGGTGCAGATGGATAGGACCCTAGAAGAAAATATATGCACAACACCCAATTGTAATCCGGAGCCAGATGGCTCAGTCCATGAAGCAGTGAAACAACAAGGATTAGATGACACACTTGTGATTGAAAACAGGCTGCAGGGGAATACCCTGACTTGTACTCACAATACCCAAGCTGAAAACCGGATGGTGGATGTTCTTCTGGATTGCCAGAACAACAGGGCATGGAGACAAAGTCCTTGTGAGTGAACCCCACTGCCATTGATAGCAAACGGATTTAGTCCAAGACAAGCTGGGGTTTGCTTCCAGCTTCAACACACAGTACACAGCACTGGGGATTGGAAATAGCGATTCCCCACAAGCACTACGCATATTCATATGTAAAAGGAAAGTACTATACCAGGCAGACTGCTCCTCGATCCCAATCATAATTACTGCAAAATACCCGAGAGCACTCACAGCAGCTTCAGTTCCTGACAGACCGAGCACAATTCAGCAATTTCTCCAGTCTTCTACAGGGTGAGCCTGGTTTCCACACTTCTAGTGCTTCTTTCTCCTCACAACTCGGATTCAGTCCAAACTGGCACTCCAAAGGCTGCAGACCAAAACTCAGGGTCTCCTCACATGCTTCCCCTGCAAAAACTATACACCGCAGAAGCACAGAGCTCCTTCTCTCTTCACAGTCACAACTGATCTAATCTTGCCAGTCACAGAGCAGGGCATTTCCTTTAGCTCCACACCATTCTGTTGGTTGGTTCGGCTGTCACTCACAATAAGACTCTCTCTGTTGGTGGAAAAAGGCGCCAAGGTTAAAACTACATTTCCCAGAGTCACTGCCCATACAATCCCCTTGTGGCTGGCTCAAAATTGAGAGTCCAAGTTCCGATTCGTCCACAGGCTCCATTTTAGGGTCTCCCTATCATCCTGATTGGTCCAAGTCAGCTATTCAGGACCAAAATGAAAGAGTTACACTGAAACAGTTCGTGCTGAAATGAAGACAGGTTAGACAAACTATATTTTCTCAGTCACTCTAAATGATTTCTAGCAGTTACATCTTTCAACAAGGCTCCCTCTGCACATGTAGCAACGGCAGAAACGGAGCGAATTGACAGCAGCCCGGGCGGGATTTGAGCATTAAATACACAGTCTCCCCATACAAACTAATTAAGTCTGCAAGCAGACAGCTCTTAAAGAGACAGTACGTGGAGGCTCAAATAGCACTCACTTGGAACCACATTTAAACAGCTCAGATGCCGAACACTGCCCAGACTTGGAGCATTCAGGCAAGCTCCTGGAATGCTTTTGGGAACCCCCATTTGCAGGGGGGTTACACCCTTCCTGGCCTGGAAAACTTGGCATCTGCGTCAAGTAAGTACCCCCACAAGTTTCAATGCAACCATATACATTTACATCAGTATCACATTAGGCTTATACATGTAATCATCAGTCAACATATCATCTTACCAGAAACACATTTCTTAAACTTTTCAGTACATCACTTTTTACACAGTATTATACACACGTTGTATCTGGAGACCCAATCTCCGCAAAGACATAGACAGGATGGAGACTGTCCAGAGGAGGGCAACTAAAATGGTGCAGGGTCTGCACCGGAAGACATATGAAGAGAGACTTAAGGAGCTGAATATGTATAGCCTCGAGGAAAGGGGGGGGACATGATAGAAACTTTCAAGTACCTCAAGGGAATCAACAAAGTCCAAGAGGGTAGCATCTTTCAAAATAGAGGTGTGCAAGAACAAGGGGCACAATTTGAAGATAGAAGGGGCGGCCAGAGGTAATTTAAGGAAGTATTTTTTCACAGAGAGGGTTGTGGGTGTCATGGAATGGCCTTCCGGAGGAGGTTGTGGAGTCAAAAACAGTGGTGGAATTCAAGCATGCATGGGACAGTCATAAGGCAATTCTAGGGGGTGGGGGTAGGAAGAAGTAGGCTGCTGGTTAACTAGGATCTGCAACTTATCCATTAGGTAGGGAAATGGGCAGACTGGGTGGGCCAAGCGGTCCTTATCTGCCGTCAAAATCTATGTTTCTATGTTTCTATGTTACTATAACTCAGGTTATTACCTCCTGTACATGAAACCTGAAGAGTGGGGGCCTTTTCCTGTCAGCTACCTTGGGGCTGGATGGGGCAGGGGCACCATACCTAGAGGGCAACACAAGTAACTTGGAGTTAGCACTGATGGTCAGTTTGGGCAATGAGCTCGGGGACACATACACTCCTTTATGGACAACATTGAGAGGCAAGTCCACAGGCCTCCCAGGGGAATCATAACTGAGGTGCACCACAGGCTTTACAGCTCGACCAATCTTTCTAGGGGAAACTGTTACAGTCTCTGCATCCTGAGCCTCATTTTCAGCATTGTCCTCACTTGTCAGGGGAGTCTCCATTGGGGTAGAGAGGCTAGAACTTGGGGCACTTTCAACTCCAGGAGTTACAATCTCTGAGTCCACAACACTTGGCTCACATGGGGAGTTTTCTGACACTGATAGTGAATTATCAGGGCACTCAACACACTCTTGTTCTGGTATATCACCTGTTTGTCCCAGTCCATCATTTTCTCCTCTGAAAGTCAAACAGTTCAACCATACACAATGATTCCATATCATCTGACTTCATGCTTTGACTTCACTTTCTGTGAGCATTGGCTCCAGGGACAAAGCTGGGGCTTAGACAGTCCAGAAGGCCCAGCTTCATCTCCAGGATTGACGAGGGATTGCCCCAAACAACTGCTCTATTTGTAAGAAGGGTAGTATTCAAAGCCACACTCACTTTCCTCTGACATGGACTGACAGTCATGTTCAACTGGGACTTGTGGAGGGGAACACTTTAACTCAGCTTCTGTAGGTGCAGGCTTTCTTGATTTTTGCTTAGCAGCAGCTCTAGTCACTGGTCCAGAGGTGGCATTTTCTGGGGGCTCAGACTCAATCAAGATCTGTCCAATGGGCAGTAAATGATTTCTATGCATTGTTTTCACATCTTTTGAATTATTCTCAGGCCTTACTTTGTACACAGGCAGATCATCTAGTTTTCCCACTACAATGTGAGGGAGATGGTGCCATCTGTCAGCAATCTTATGTTTGCCATGCAGTCCCAGATTTCTTAGCAGTAGCCGATCTCCCTCCTGGAGTTCCTGTACTTTCACCTTTTTATCATACCTTTCTTTGTTGGCCAGATTTCTTTTGGCAGCCATGGTTTGAGCCAGTTGTATGCATGATTTAGCTGGGCCTTTAACTTTTGCACATACTGTAAATAGTTGTCAGCTCAAACCCCATCAGGAGAAACTCCAAAACATATATCTACCGGCAGTCGAGCTTCTCTTCCAAACATCAGGCGGTAGGGGAGAACCCAGTGGCATTACTTTTGGTGCAGTTTTAGGCATGTACCAGGGTGCTAATTTGTTTGCTCCATCTAGGCTTGTCCTTTGGGTGGAGGTGCCAGCATATATAGCAAAGTGCGCTTTGAAATGTTCAGGCTGCGGGTCCCTCTGGGGTGGTAAGGGTGGTTCTGGACTTTCCATCTACACAGAGAAAGCTTTCTTTGATCAGACGACTCTCAAAGTCTCTCCCTTGATCAGAATGGATTCTTTGTGGAGCCCCATAGTGAACAAAAAAGTTTTCTACAAGTACTTTTGCCACAGTGGATGCCTTCTGGTCCTTGGTGGGGAAAGCTTGGGCATATCTCTTAAAATGGTCAGTGACCACCAGCACATTACTAATATTTCTTTGATCTGACTCCAAACTCAGGAAATCAATACAGACCAGCTCCATGGGGGCACTGGTGGTGATGTTAACAAGGGGCGCAGCCCTCTGGGGCAGGGCTTTCCTCTGTAAACAGCGACTACAAGTTCAAATGTGTTGCTCAACATCAGCCCCCATCTTAGGCCAATAGAATCTGGATCTCACCAAGTCAAGTGTTCTGTCTATACCAAGGTGCCCCATGTGTCTGTAAGGACCTCAGTATGGAGTCTCGAAAGGCAGTGGGCAGCACTAGTTGTTGTTTGTCTATTTGTCCCCCTCTGTCTACTGTTTCTCTGTATAACAGTCTATTGATCAGTTTCAACTTAGGACCTTCCTTGTATAACAATGCAGTTCTCAAATCAGTGGAGCGTAATTTGGACACATCTTTCCCTGCATAGAGGGCTTCTAAAGCTGATTTGATCATGGAATCTCTGGATTGAGCCCGCTGTATACTGCATTGTCCAGTTGAGGCAGTGCACCGATGTCTATTGTAGAAAAGTGGCAATAAGCAGCAGGTATGCAATTCTCAGAGGGTCCCAAACAATCCACCATACAGTCCACTGCATCTGTGGACATGTGTTCCTCCCTGTCAAACTTCTGGCAGAGTGCTCGAATATCAAGTTCTGACAGTCTGACCCGGTCATTCCAGGGAACAGGCCTCTGGGAGAGAGAGCATCAGCATCTGTCTGGTTCAGGCCTGCCCTGTATTCAACAGCATAGTCGTATGTAGATAATGCAGAAAGTCACCTATGGCCAGTGGCATCCAACTTAGCTGAAGTCTGCACATAGGTCAAAGGATTATTGTCACTTTTTACTAGTATCTTAGCCCCATACAAGTACTCATGGAACTGGTCAACAATAGCCGACTTCAAAGCTAGGAACTCTAACTTATGTACAGGATAGTTCTTTTCGGATAGGGTCAGGCTTCTACTGGCAAAGGCCACTGGTCTCAGGCCATTCTCGTGCTCTGGTACAATACAGCCCCAAGCCTTGTAGGCTAGCATCAGTGTGCAAGACATAGGGCTTCGCTGGATCTGTATAGGCAAGGACAAGAGCATGGGTAAATTGATATATAATCTCATGAAAAGCAGCTTCACAATCAGGTGTCCATCTGGCTCCAAACACTTCATTGGGATGGAAATACACTCTCTCAGGCTCAGAAGAAACTGACCTCTTGTATTTTTGTGGGTAGGAGGGTAACCTTGAGTAAGATTAAATAAAGGGCGGATCACTCTTGAATAGTCCTTGATGAAGCGGCGATAGTAGCCACAGAATCCCAGGAATCTTTGCAGTTCTTTTAGATTGTGGGGCTGTGGCCAGGTGGTCAAGGCCTCAACTTTACTTGGATCGGGTCTCTATTCCCTTAATGGAGACTATGTGTCCCACATACTTTACAGATGTTTAGAAGAATTGACATTTATCGATGGACAGTTTTAGGCCAAAGTCTTCCAGTCGGTCCAACACCTTGAATAATCTGCTCTCATGTCCCTCCAGTGAGCTGCCAAACACAATAACATCATCTAGGTACACCAGGCACTCTAATAAGTTCATGTCCCCCACCGCACATTCCATCAGTCATTGAAAAGTGGCTGGAGCACCTGAAATCCCTTGAGGCATTCTCATGAATTCATAGAAACCAAGTGGGCAGATAAAGGCTGTCTTCTCACGGTCTTCTGGGGCCATAGGGATCTGGTAGTACCCACAGTGAAGATCCAGCACGGAGAACCACTTGCTACCGTTCAGGCAGTCTAAACCATCCTGAATGCGGGGCATTGTATACTGATCAGGGATAGTCCACCGGTTCAAGGTGTGATAATCCATGCACATTCTTACTGTCCCATTCTTTTTTCTCACTACCACAATAGGTGAAGCATATGAGCTTCTGGATTCTTGTATTACACCAGCAGCAAGCATCTCTTGCAGATGCCTTCTCACATCATCTATGTCAGCAGGGGCCAGGCGTCGAGACCTCTCACGAAATGGCCTTTCATCATGCAGCCAGATGTGGTGCTCAGCTCCTTGCACACATCCTACATCCCATTCCTTTAAAGAAAACACCTGGTCTCTCTGGGCAAGTTTTCTACTAATTCTCATCTTCCATTCGGTTGGCAATGGGGAGTCCCCAAAATCAAACAAGTCGGGCATCACTCTGTCATTCTCCCCCGAACACTTGTTACTGGGCAGCACTACAGTATCTGCACAATGTACATTAGCCAGGGTGCAACCTCTATTTACTCGACTCTCTCTATCAGACACATTATGAACTTGAACCATTACCCTTCTGGCATAAGCATGGGCTCTGGCAGGCAAAATACTTGGCTTGACCAGCAGTCCTTCCGGCAATTTCCCATCGCCTGGTGCATCCAGCATGAGGATTTTATTCTTGACATCCTTTCTGATACGGACTTCCCCCTGTAAGGTACACTGGGCATTTGGCGCCAGAATCAGAGACTCTGGATCCTTCTTCCAGACAATTCCAACCGGTTCCTCTGGGTCCACTTTTTCAGCATCTCTCTGTGCCTTATAGGCCTTCTTGATCAAGGCCGGGATTCTCAAAGCTCTATCAGTCCTTGGCCCTTGTTTCTCATAACACAACTGCGCCAACCATCCAAACATATGCGCATTCATCCCAATTAGTAGAGGAATCCCATCATACAGTCCGGTAGGGGGACACACTAATGCCAGGGTCTCTACTTGCTCGGCCACTCCAGCCACGGAGGTGGGAAAAGACAACCAAATTCGGATATACCCGGAATAGGGTAGGTCTTCTCACTTAACCCCGAGACATGCAGTTCTTCCAATGGTTGTAAGGGTACATCAGATAGGTGCGTCTGATACCAGTCCTGAAACATAATTGTCACTTGGGAGCCACTGTCCAATACAGCTCTTGTAAACACTCCATTCACCTTCACAGTGGTCTCCATGGAGGGACCCACTATTCTGGACCAGTTTGGAGAGGCGGTAGCAAGGGCCTGGGCAGATGATCTAGTCACAAAGAGACGTGAGTTAGCATTTCTGGGACCTTCACTGTGGTCATTTTGTGAACCTCTAAACCACTGTTTTGTGCTCCAAAGCTCTCCTTGTAGCCAGCTCACCACTCTCTCTAAGTCCTTCCGAGACCAGCATTCCCTCTTCATGTGCCCATCCTTCCCACAATTATGGCAAAATATGTCTGCTGAAGTTTGGGGGGACCGAGGCATCACATTGGGGGCTGCAGCATTGGCACTATCAATAGAAAATCTTGGTGCCACCTCAGCCGGCAGTGGGTTGGACATTTAAGCAATATACCATGACAGGGAGTGGGTTTATGGGTGGATTTACCACGCCTGGTGTGGTTCGGTCACCGGCGCAGCCGAGTGACTACTCCTGACGCGTGGGTAATCCACTCATATACCAACTACTAGTGGTATATTGCTATTATATATGTTTTAGTTTTTTGTTTTTTTTAGGAGAAAATAAAAAATGTTTTTTTTTATTTTAAAGTTTTTGTTTTAAATTGTTACTCCGTCAGAAAAAAATAGTCCTTTGCTGATAGGGAGACTCTTGTTAGCTTAGTCATTTAAATGACTGTGCGAGACATCGTGGGTGCTGCAGAGTAGGAAAACGCGCGAAGAAGTTGTTCTGAGTAAAAGATTCATAATTTCACGTAATTTAATTTTTTTTTCTCTGACTCCGCTTCCTGCACGCCACGAATTGTGTCCTAGTTCACCGCGCAACCAAACGGCGCTGTAGTCCTGCCCCCTTTCAAATCGGTGATTGGAGTTGCTGGGGTCGATACTGTAATTTGATAGGGTGAGGCAGTTGTCCTTCTAAGAGCCCACATAGCGGAGAAGTGTGACGGAGTGTCGAAATGGCTACTGAAAGACTTCAGTATTGTTTAAAAATTGCGGTTTGCCAAGTTGCAGGCTGGATTAGGAGCGGAGGCTGAGGAGATAATATCGGAGATGAGGTAGCTATTTAAAGCGGTCGTTAGCTTTGCACAGGATTTTGTTATTGTTCGGCAGTTTTACTCGGGTTAGTGAGAACGTAATGTTACGGTCAGTTCTTGAGCTTGCTACTGGTGTGTGTTTGCCGTGATCGGCGGGATTTTAGTAGGGGTTATTGATGCGGGGTTGACTGGTTGCTGGTACCTTTTCCAGTGGGTATATTGGAGGATTTATCACGCTGAAAAGGTGCCAGCCAACCAATCAGAATAGAGGGGTTTGTGTAGTTTCTGATGTCCATTGTATAATTGGAGATATCTCTTCAGTTCCCTCACCTCCATAGCCAAGACATCAAGTTTTGAGCTGTTGTCAGCAGGAGGTGCCTTGGTGGGCACCCCCACCCCATAGCAGAAGCAGTCGGGCAAGTGTCAGGGCCCGTACTCATAGGGGCAGCCTTCATGATGAGACTGTCTGTTGCTTTCCTAATTTCCCTCAGCAGTTCATCCCATGGCAGAACATCGGTAGCCATCCCTCTCTGGCTGGGCCCCTTATTGACATTTGGGTCTCGGGTTCTGTCATGTGATTTCGGTGATTCCAGACCATCAGTGTCTAACCCCGCACCTGGGGCAGGAGATGTAGCAGCTATGACTGCACAGGGCTCTGAAAAACCTTCCTCCTCCTCAACTTCCCATACCTCCTTCATCAACACATGGAAAGGCAAGGGACCAGATTTCCTTTGATGCAGTTGCAGTCTGAGCAACACCCAGCTAGAGTGCCAAGCAGAGCAGAGTATATGATCCAGTCTTACCCGGTCCACTTCACTAGAGGTCCAACCTCCCTTGTGAAAAATGGTTTGCAAGATTCCCTCTAATTGATCCATATAGGCAGATAACAATTCCCCCGGCTGCTTACTAACATCTTTAAGCTTCCATTTCAAGGCCCCAACACTAGTGGTGCCCCCAAACACATTTTCAAGGGCAAACATGTACTCTTGGGCTTTGGCGTCAGGATCAGAGACCCTCAGGGAGCAAAAAGTCTGTTGGGCGGGTCCCTGAGGCTCTCCCCAGGTGAGCCCTTTTTTCGTCCGGAGCATTGCCAGTCTTGTACATAAGGTAGCAGAGTCTATCCAGGTTTGATCGACCTCCCATTTGGAGTGGGGCGGATGCTAGAGAATACTTTGAACTTGCAGCAAGAATCATGACTAATGGTGTACAAACATTGGGCTAGCACTGGCACAGAAGGAAGGCACAACAGGTGCAGGAGGGAGAGGGTGTTAGGAGGAACGCCCAGGTGGCAATAGTTTTTTAAATCCTCCACATTTTCCTTCCTTCAGCAACAGTTTAGCAAATTTCTCCTCAAAAGTTTCAGATAGTGGGGGGTCATTCCCCCCCAGGTCTTTACTGTCCTTAGTTATCACTCTCCAGGCAGTGAGGGCTCCCTCTGGGGTAATAGTCTGTGGCACTTTGGAGCTATCTATGGGGTCCTTATTCTCTACTAGGGCCATGAAAGTGTGGGTGAGCAGATTAGCATGTCGACCCGCCACCACAGGGTTTTGTAAACCTTCCATCTTGGAAAGTACTCCCTCTACAGTGTCCCTACTGGTACCCAGTGGGATATCCAAGATAAGTATAGCATTTTGGGGGTCGATCTCCTGCCCAGTACACCACCCCACCAACTGGTGTACAGCCACTTCTGTTGGGGTATCCATTTATTTTTAACAGTAATTCATAAATGTGGCCACTAGAGGATGCTAATCCCAGCAGTGCCTCCAAGATGTAACCCCTAGGTGGCACTATCCCAAGGGCTACTACCCCTGCCTGTTTGACTACGGACAGGTTGAGGGGCCTAGGTCCTATGGCGGGTGCCTCCACCCAGAGGTCAGGGTTTGTAGTG
This sequence comes from Neoceratodus forsteri, assembly GCA_016271365.2. Taxonomy (NCBI): domain Eukaryota; kingdom Metazoa; phylum Chordata; order Ceratodontiformes; family Ceratodontidae; genus Neoceratodus; species Neoceratodus forsteri. Next base: position 110,013,967 of record JADMNL010000031.1, on the reverse strand, counting down.
GTTAGACTAGCTTGGTCACAGCCCTCTGGGACACTGAGACCCCCTTTTATTCCCTCTAGTGGCTCACACAGTACACCGGAGTTACAGCCCCAATACCCCACGTATACACACTGTTCACTCATATAGATACCACTTACTCTCGAGACTGATTCAGCAGCACGTCTCTGAGGACCCCTGTAAAATAAGGTTAAACAACATACACAGCAAACACAATACTGTTTCCATAAGTACTAACACCACAGACAGTATACAGTATAACAGCAACAAATCTGATTTATTTAGGGGTCAGTAACATGGGAGGGGGAATCAGGTTAATTGGTGGCATTAAAGCACAGTACTGTGCACACATATGGGGCTGAAAAGTCACACTCTGGGTACCTAGGTTGGAGGGGGCTAGCCAGGTCCGTTGCCCAGGGTTGGCCGGCAGGTGCAGATGGATAGGGCCCTGAAAAAACATTGAACCCAAGACGATCATCTGCCTTGGCTCCCAGCAGCCCACTGGTTTAAATGATAGACTTATTTTCTACTAACATCTTTCAGCCCTTGTTTTCCCTAAAGTCTGTTTGTATCTGTACACATTTAACTTCTTTTCATTTTACCATTTGTCTCCATCTCTGTCTCCTTCCCCCACATTTGTCACCTTTGAGCCTTCTTACTAGGTCCTGTTAATTAATCCCACCTGGGGATTCAGGCAAATATATGCACAACACCCAAGTGTAATCTGGAGCCGGATGGCTCAGTCCATGAAGCAGTGAAACAACAAGAATTAGATGACACACTTGTGATTGAAAACAGGCTGCAAGGGAATACCCTGACTTGTACTCACAATACCCAAGCTGAAAACCGAATGTTGAATGTTCTTCTGGATTGCCAGAACAACAAGGCATGGAGACAAAGTCCGTGTGACTGGACCCCACTGCCATTGATAGCAAACGGATTTAGTCTGAGACAAGCTGGGGTTTGCTTCCCAGCTTCAACACACAGCACACAGCACTGGGGATTGGAAATAGCGATTCCCCACAAGCACTACGCACATTCATATGTAAAAGGAAAGTACTATACCAGGCAGGCTGCTCCTCGATCCCGATCGCAATTACTGCAAAATACCCGGGAGCACACACAGCAGCTTCAGTTCCTGACAGACCGAGCACGATTCAGCAATTTCTCCAGTCTTCTACAGGGTGAGCCTGGTTTCCACACTTCTAGTGCTTCTTTCTCCTCACAATTCGGATTCAGTCCAAACTGGCATTCACAAAGGCTGCAGACCCGAAACTCAGGGCCTCACACGCGCTTCCCGAGCGAAACTATACACCGCAGAAGCACAGAGCTCCTTCTCTCTTCACAGTCACAACTGATCTGATCTTGCCAGTCACAGAGCAGGGCATTTCCTTTAGCTCCACACCATTCTGTTGGCTAGTTCGGCTGTCACTCACAATAAGACTCCCTCTGTTGGTGGAAAAAGGCGCCAAGGTTAAAACTACATTTCCCAGAGTCACTGCCCATACAATCCCCTTGTAGCTGGCTCAAAATTGAGAGTCCAAGTTCAGATTTGTCCACAGGCTCCATTTTAGGGTCTCCCTATCATCCTGATTGATCCAAGTCAGCTATTCAGGACCAAAATGAAAGAGTTACACTGAAACAATTTGTGCTGGAATGAAGACAGGTTAGACAAACTACATTTTCTCAGTCACTCTAAATGATTTCTGACAAACAGTTATATCTTTCAACAAGGCTCCCTCTGCACATGTAGCAACGGCAGAAACGGAGTGAACTGACAGCAGCCCGGGCGGGATTCAAGCATTAAATACACAGTCCCCCCCATACAAACTAATTAAATCTGCAAGCAGACAGCTCTTAAAGAGACAGTACGTGGAGGCTCAAATAGCACTCACTTGGAACCACATTTAAACAGCTCAGAGCCGAACACCGCCCAGATTTGGAGCATTCAGGCAAGCTCCTGGAAGACTTTTGGGAACCCCCATTTGCAGGGGGGTTACATATACATATATATATATATATATATATATATACATATATATATATGCAAAAACAAAGACAAGGTGCTGCATCAGCATGTGGTCTGAAAGTAAAACAAAATGATTATATTAAATGCAAGCGGAAAATAGAAAATGGAGTTAAAAATCTACGTTTCGACCTTATGTCTTCTTCAGGAAATATCTAAAAGAGAAAAAAACAAAGTTATTGATGAGGGGAAGTAAAATAAGGGATATATATGTGGGGAAAGAAGAAGGGGGAAGGCTCACGGAGAAGTGATAAAAGGCAAGATTAAGAGAGAGAATCTGTGAAACAAAGGGGTGATGATGAGAAAGACAAGGCATAATAGGAGAAAATAAGTTGGAGAAGTCCCCAGGTGGGATTAATTAACAGGACCTAGTAAGAAATCTTTCCCCTACCTCTGTTGGAGTCCCCCAAGGATCTATTCTTGGCCCACTACTTTTCTCCCTTTTCATTAACAACTTGCCCTCCCTTCCCTGCTCCTCCTCGTTAATCCTTTATGCTGATGACATGGTGCTTCTCTCCAGTGGTAAAGATCCCTTATCAGTAAGAGCACATTTTCAAGCAGTCTTCAACTGCTTGCAGGAGTGGTTACTACAGAACAGGCTCCTAATGAATGCTAAGAAAACTGTAACTAGGCTTTTTGCCACCCCCGTCAAGAATCAGATCTCTTACTCCAGACTTACTGATACATTCTCTAGATGACTCCCCTCTTGAATTCGTTACCTCCTTCAGGTATCTAGGAGTCACTCTTGACCCATCTCTTGACTTTAACCTCCACATTGCGGCTACATGTAAGACAGTTTACTCAAAACTTGGTCTTGCCTTTAAAATTAGGTCCTCCCTCAATGATGCTGCCCGACTTGCTATTGCACAAGGATTTCTCCTCCCTGCTCTAACATATTGCTGTCAGGTTTACCTTAAAGCTAGCAAAGAAGCACTCCAGAAATGGAGCACCTGCTATAACAGTATATGTAGATTTGCTCTCTCCGCTCACAGACTTACCCATCATTGCCTGCTCTACTCAAAACTAAATTGGCTCTCCCCAGACTCGCTCAGACACTATTCTGCAGGCTGTACAATTGATAATATGATCAGAACAGGGTCCCCTAAATACCTTGCCGAACTATTAATTCAGCCCTCCCAAGCATACCTCCTCAGGTCATCTGCTCAAACCCAACTTGAAATTCCCAGATATCTCACACAAAAAGGAGAACAATCCTTTGCCATATCTGCCCCCCGCTTCTGGAACTCCATTCCCTCCCACATCAAACTCTCCAAATCCCACAAGGCCTTTAAACTGAGTCTTCGGGCACACCTATTAGAATCCGACTGCTGCTCTTGTGCTGTAACTTGAGCTTCTCTCCTAGCATTTTCTCCTCCCTATGGCACTTACTGATTTCCTACTGGTCTCCAAAATCTGAAAGTTTCCCACATCCAGCAGAAATCCTATTGTTATAATGCTACTTCATTTAAGTTTTGTTTGCTGTTTGTCGTTTCAATTTAGTCATTGATGTATCATCAGATGAAAATAATTAATGTAATGTTATCTGTTTCTCTTTGTCGTTACTGATAATGACTGTACCTGGCTGTATACTGTTCAAATGTTTGTTCTCACCTCATGCTGCATCATGAAATACTCTTTAATGTTGACTCTGGTCTCCCCCTGTCTGTACTCTCCCGGGTCGTGCCTGAATATAGACAACATTGTTGTCTAGTGTACTTACCCGGTAAACAAAAGCCAAATAAATAAGAAGGCTGAAAGGTGACAAATGTGGGGGAAGGAGACAAAGATGGAGACAAATGGTAAAATGAAAAGAAGTTAAATGTGTACAGATACAAACAAACTTTAGGGAAAACAAGGACTGAAAGATGTTAGTAGAAAATAAGTCTATCATTTAAACCAGTGGGCTGCTGGGAGCCAAGGTGGATGATCATCTTGGTTTCAATGTTTTTTTCTATGGTCAGAATCCCAAAAGCCCTGCTGAAGGACACAGACAGAAAGGTCACTGGCACTGTGGTCCCTGGAAATAAAGTGGGATACAATGGGTTTATTAGTGTCTCCATTCCTGACTGCCCTGTAATGTTCCCTGAAATGGTCAGCAAGGTGTCTACCAGTCTCTCCGATGTAAATAGCTGCACACATCCTGCAAAGAATACAATATACCACATTAGTGGGGTTTCATGAGAACTCCTTGGTGATGTGAAAAACACCTCTTGGACCCCGGATTTCAGTCACACTGGAAATAAATTTGCAGGTGTAGCAGCGAGTTCTGTTGCAAGGTTTGGTATCTGGTAGAGAGGAACTGTTAGGAGTAGGTAGGCTGCTTTTTTACCTGGAGATTTCGCAGGTTGGGTGGCCAGCAGTAGGAGGCAATAGGTGGTTCTGTAAAGGAAGCACCAATGACTGAGTCAGTTTGCAAAATAGGAAAGTTACTGGTGATGATCCTGTGAAGAGAATACTCTGATAAAACGAAGCACTAGTGAAATTCGCCGTTGTTCTTGCGTGACAGTATCCTTCCTGTGGGAGTTGAGGTTACAAGGCATGTTACTGACCCGGGAGAGTGTTCTGTCCAATGTGCTTTTAGGGTATCCCCTGTTGATAAAAAAAACTATGCATTATTTTGGCCTACTCAGCAAAATCATCCTCTTCACTGCATAACCTGCAAAGTCTAAGAAACTGTGAATGAGGCAGGCCATTCTTGACATGTTTAGGACCAAAGGAGCTGTGGAGGAGGAAAATGTGAGAGTCAGTGGGTTTGTAATAAACTGATGTCTTCAGTCCAGTGTTCTTTACTGACAGCTGGATATCCAGAAAAAGCAGTGTAGAGGAAGATACTTCAACAGTGTATTGAAGGGAAGGATGGGCCGTGGTAAATTTGTTGAGGAAAACTTGGAGGGTCTCCCTGGAGCAAGAGGTGCCCCTTAGCGTTTGTAGAGTTCAGGCACAGTCCCTTTGAATGAGAGAAAAAAACTGTTCCTCCACCCAGCCCACAAATAGATTTGCAAAGCTGGGACTCATCTTGGTGCCCATGGCCACTCCGCTAACATACTAACATACTCAAATGCCAGCAGAATAGGCCTAACGGTCTTTCGAGTCTGCTCGATTTTCAGCACCCGCATTCAGGGCCGACTTTGATGTCCTCCCCTCCTCTTTGGGTTATACTGCCCCCAGTTGCAGATGTGCCACCTGCAATGGACCTGGTTAGATTGACCCTCTCCCTGTACCTGTCCCATCACCTCTTAAATCCAGCCACAGTCTCTTCCTCTACAGCTCCCTGGGCAGCGCATTCCATGGCGCCAGCACCCTTTCAGTGAAATAACACCTCCTCCTCCTCTCTCCCCTCTGAACCTGCCCCCTTCCAGCTTACACCCATTCCCTCTTGTTGTCCCCTTCTCCTTCCTTTGAAGCACCCTGACTGGGCCCCCCCTTACTGATCCCTTTTATGTACTTAAAGACCTCTATCATGTCCCCCGTCCCTCCTCTCCTCCAGGGTGTACATGTCAAGCTCCCTGAGCCTCTCCTCATAGGACCTCTCTCTCAAGCCCCAGATCATTTTAGTTGCCCTCCACTGAACCCTCTCTAGGAGTGTAACATCCCTCTTTAAATGCGATCTCCAAAACTGCACACAATACTCGAGGTGTGGCCTAACCAAGCAGATGTACAGGGGTAGGATCACTTCCGCCTTTCTGGAGGTAATCCCCCTGGTGATGCATCCCAGCATCCTATTTGCCCTTGCCGCTGCCCTCCAACAGGTCTCCAAGTTGTTCATTTGGACATCTACCACCACCCCTAGGTCCCTCTCACCCTCCGTGACTTGAATTTTGTCTCCTCCCAGGGTATACCCCTAGCCTGGATTTCTGACTCTCAGGTGCAGAACCTTGCACTTCCCCACATTGAATTTTAGTTTCCATTTTTCTGACCACCTTTCCAGAGCCTCCAGATCCTTCTGTAAGACCACCCTCCCCTCCGCCTCATCCACCACTGCACCCAGCTTTGAGTCATCTGCAAAGAGACTCATTTCACTCCTGATCCCCTTTCTTACATCTGAGACATAGGCATTGAACAGGAGTGGCCCCAGCACTGACCCCTGGGGCACCCCACTAGTAACCCACCTTGGGGATGAGGCTAGCCCCCCAACCACCACCCTCTGAATACGCTTAGAGAGCCAATTTCCTATCCATCTTAACAACTGCCTCCCTACCCCCATTTCCTTCAGTTTAGCCAGCAGGTCATTGTGGGGTACCAAATCAAACACCTTGCTGAAGTCCAGAAACAGGATGTCCACCGGCCTACCCTGGTCCAGGGCCCTCATCATCCAGTCATAGAACTCCACAAGGTTCGTCTGACATGCTCTTCCCGGGGACAAAGCCATCCTGCCTATCATCCAAATACCCATTTTGCTCCGGTAACTCCCCAAGCCTATCCTTGACGATACCTTCCATCACCTTGCCGACTACTGACGTCAGGCTAACGGGCCTGTAATTTCTCACCTCCTCCCTTGACATCCCCCCTTGTGGATCAGCATGACATGGGCCACCCTCGAGTCTTGGGGTACCCATCCAGTCTTCAGGGAGATGTTGAAGAGCTCCGCCAGGAGGACTGCCAGGACATCCGCCAGTTCCCTCAGCCCCCTGGGATGTATTTCATCTGGTCCAGGTGCTTTCTCCATCCAAAGTGACCTGATGGCTTCCTTTATTCTTTCTGTAACCCCGCTACAAATGGGGGTTCCCAAAAAAGTCTTCCTTGAGCTTGCCTAAATGCTCACTGCCAGGCTGGTGTCCTGCGTTTTAGCAGTTTAAATGTGATTACCAGAGCTTGTGTAGCCTCTGTGTACTGTCTGTTTAAGAGCTGCCTAATTGCAGCTTAAGTAATCTGAGAGGGAGCTCTGTTGAAAGATGTAACTATTTACTGAAAATCATTTAGAGTGATAATGATAATGTAGTTTGTCTAACCTGCTTTCTTTGTAGCAAGGACTGTTTTGTTTGTCTCCACTATCTTGGTCCTGGACTGCAAATTAGACCAAACAGTACCGGTGGGACCTAAAATGTAGCCGGACTACAGGAGCTGTCTGAATTCAAAATCTGTAGAAACTTTAGTTTGGAATTTGTTTTAGCCTTTTTGCAACTGAAGGGGGAGCTCTTGCTTTGACTGACAGCCAAATCAGCCAACCAAATCTTTTGGATGGTGGGAAGTCCTGTGTTGCTTGCAGTTTTCAGTTAGAACTAAGTTGGAAGCTGAGCAAGAAGGAGCTGAAGTGATTCTGAGAGCAATCCTGAGTGGATTCGCATGGGAGAACTATGAAAAGGCTGAGAGTTTGGCCTCCATGTCTGGCAGCTGCTCCTGAGAGGGAGAGAAGAGAATTATTTTGGACTAAATCCAAGTTTGTGTCACTAAAGTAAGCTACTGAAGTTGGCCAGGCTCAACCTGAAGAAGACCGAATTTTTGCTGAATGTGATCGGCCTGTCAGGAGTTCCAGCTACCCCTAAGCTCCCGGTGTGTGCAGAGACTTTGCGATTCTGCCCGGGGAGCACTTTGCCTGGTACAGTAGAATTCCATACATGTAAATGTGCTATGAACTGTTAGTGAGTTGTGAGTTAGTTCCCCACTGTGTGAACTGTGTTCTGCTTGCTGAAGCTGTATCCAGCCCAAAATGGACTGCTTCGAACTTGTCTCCATGCAGTCTGGACTTTGCCAGACTTGTCCAGCCAGACTACCCACTGCACAGAAGCCATCGACAAGAGACCTGCCTGGGATCAGCCCCTGCTCCATGCTTGAACAGGAATGATGCCTCTGCGACTGTGTGGGTCCTGCTTCTCCTGGCATTCCAGATCAACCACCTGCAGTCTCGATTTTGTCCAGCCTGTGTCCAGTCTTGGAGTGGTGAGTAAATACCAGGGTAGCTCCTACAACAACAGCTTAATCTGAGTGTGTCATCTGATTGTCTTGTTTCGCTTCCTTTACTTAACTGAGCCCTCTGGCTCCGGATTACAAATATTGTGTACTGTGCATGTTGTGTTTTCCATCACAGGGCCCCAACCAGCTACAACCCTGGGCAACTGTCCTGGCTAGCTCATCTCTTCTCTACCTGGGTACCCAGAGGTGGACTGTGTGGGGACTCAAAGCGCATGCAACTACTTCTTTGATAAAACCTTTAAGCTAATTAACCTGATTTTGCCCTCCCTTGTTCAAGTCCCCTGAATAAATCAGATCTAACTTTTTCTGCATGTAATCTGACTGTGGTTCCAGTTTTTGCTCAAAATATTGTACTGTTGCTATTTGCTGTGCTTAACCTTGTTTTACAGGGGGTCCCCAGGGTCAAACCAGAGGAACCAGCCCTGGTGGTAAGTGCAAACAGTGTGGGTACTTGTGTGGTGTACCAGGGGTATTGTGAAAGTGATTATTGTACAGTGTTCAGGCCACTAGAGGAAAAAGAGGGGGTTACAGTGTCCCGGAGGGCTGTGCTCAGGTTAGCTTGACCACTACCAACCCTGACCTCTGGGTGGAGGCACCCGTTTCAGAACTCAGGCCCCTTAACCTGCTACTAGTCAAGCAGGCAGGGGTAGTAGCCCTTGGGATAGTGCCACCTAGGGGTTACATTTCTACCAGGATTTCAGCCTCCACCTCCCTCCCCCATTGCTCCCTGTTCTGCTGTCCCCCACCTGTCCATGGTGGCCACTCCTTTCCCCAGACCCTTTAGAGCCCCTGATCCCTACTGGTCTTATCCCTTCCTCCGTTTCCCCCAGAGATAGCCCTTCCATCCATTAGAAAAGCACTAGCAAATGGGCAAGAAGGAGGGGTGGAGGAAAATGGGAATAATCAAAACAGCTATCGGAGAGGCAACAAGCCTTTTGTAAAGCAAATCAATAAAACAAAACAAAGGAAAAACCACTATGGTTCTCAAAAGAGGTGGCAGGGACGGTTAAGAGAAAAGGATAGCATTCAAGAAATATAAGGAAACACAGAAGGAGCAGGACAGAGAACTTTATCAGTTAAAGCAGAAGGAGGCAGGGAAGGCAGTCAGAATAGCAAAGGCACAAACTGAGGAAAAGATAGCCAACTCTGTCAAGAAAGGGGTAAAACATTTTATAGGTACATTAGGGAGCGAAGAAAGATCAAGGGAGGGATACAGAGACTTAATAATGGGGAGGGAATGTGGGCAGAGGGTGACAGTGAAAAAGCAGGGATACTGAATGAATATTTCTGCTCAGTACTCACAACAGATGAGAAGGGGAGGTGCCTAAACCAAACAAGGGAGAAACTCTGAATAGGGGGGTCGATACCAGTTCATTCACAGAAGAAAGGGTTTTGAAAGAACTCTTGAAACTGAGTATGGACAAAGCAATGGGGCCTTATGGGATTCACCCAAGAATACTAAAAGAACTAAGGGTAGAACTAGTAACAGCACTGACTAATCTCTTTAACAAATCATGGGAGGATGGAGTGGTACCTGAGGACTGGAGGAGGGCAAATGTGATTCCGCTTCACAAAAGTGGGATCAGGGTAGAGGCAGGAAACTACAGACCAGTTAGTTTGACTTCAGTGGTAGGGAAATTCATGGAATCACTTGAAGGAAAGAATTGTTGCGTACCTAGAGGCCAGTGGGGCACAGGACCCAAGGCAGCATGGTTTCACAGCAGGAAGGTCATGTCAGACGAACCTAATAGATTTCTTTGACTGGGTGACCAAAGTAGTAGACCAGGAAGGGGCTGTGGATATGGCCTACCTAGATTTTAGCAAGGCATTCGACACAGTCTCACACAAAAGATTAATATACAAGTTAGCCAGTCTTGGAGTGGGTCCCAAGGTGGTAGCCTGGATAAAAAACTGGCTGGACAACAGGACGCAAAAGGTAATAGTAAACGGAGTCCACAGTGAAGAAAGGAGGGTAACTAGCAGGGTACTGCAGGGTTCGGTACTGGGACTGGTCCTCTTTAATATCTTTATAAGTGACATTGGAGAGCACCTGGAAGGAAAGGTATGCCTCTTTGCAGATGACACAAAGATCTGCAACAGGGTTGATACACAAGGTGGGGTGGAAAGAATGAAAAGGGACTTGGCAAGGTTGGAGGAATGGTCAAATACGTGGCAGCTCAGATTCAATGCAAAGAAGTTCAAGGTAATGCATCTGGAAAACAAAAACCCAGGGGAAGAGTACACAATGGGGGTGAGTTAATAACAACAACAAAAATCAAAAGAGACCTAGGAGTAATTATATCAGATGACCTAAAGGTGGGCAAGCAATGTGAGAAGGCAGTAAGGAGGGCTGGGGGGATACTGGGATGCACAGGGAGAGGCATCAACAGTAGAAAACAGGAAGTTGTTATCCCTCTCTACAGACAGTTAGTGAGACCCCATCTGGAGTACTGCATGCAATTCTGGAGACTCCCCATCTCTGCAAAGACATAGATAGAGTGGAGGCTGTTCAGAGGAGGGCAACCAAAATGGTGCAAGGTCTGCACCAGAAGACATACGAGGAGAGACTAAAGCAGCTTAATATGTATACCCTTGAGGAAAGGAGGGCGAGGTGGGACATGATAGAAACTTTCAAGTATCTCAAGGGAATTAACAAGGTACAAGAGGGTAGTATCGTTCAGAAGAAGAGATGTGCAAGAACAAGGGGGCACAATTTGAAGATAGAGAGGGACTGCTCAGAGGTAATGTTAGAAAGTATTTTTTCACAGAGAGAGTTGTGGATGCATGGAACAGCCTTCCTGAGGAGGTTGTGGAGTCAGGAACAGTGGGAGAATTCAAGAATGCATGGGACAGGCATAAGGCAATTCTAGTGGGGGGCAGGAGGAAGTAAGCTGTTGATTAACTAGAATATGCAGCTTATCCATCAGGTAGGGAAATAGGCAGACTGGGTGGGCCAAGCGGTCCTTATCTGCCGTCAAATTCTATGTTTCTATGTTTCTATCCCCCCTGGTAATAACTGATGCAAAGTACTCATTTAGGACTTCTCCCTGTTCCCCTACCTCCTGTGCCCAACCCTCCCCTGTCCTTATCCTGCTGATCTGCCCCTTATTTTCCTTTTTTCCCTATGTATTTAGAGAACACCTTGTCCTCCCTCCAGATCCTCTGGCCAAGGACTGCTCCTTTTTGCCTTAGCTGCTCTCACCACCCTGGTGACTCTTTGGCTGTCTACTCACACTCCCCTGATCACCTTCACTCCTTGAGCACTTGAAGCACCTATAGGCCTCCTTCTTGTCCCTCACCACTTCCTGAACCTCCCAGGTCCACCAGCAGGATTTTCTGGCATTACTGAACTTGCACCTCTCCCTTGCGCAGGATCTGGTAACCTCCTGTATTCCCCCCCCAAAGATCTCCCACTTGCTATCAGCATCCATATCCAGATTTATCCTGCCCAAATGTTCTTTCAGGATCCTTCCCATCTCCCTGAAGTCTGCACCCTAAAGTCATTTACTACCGTTTTTGTTCCCCCAGCTGGAAAACCTGTTGGAAAAACTGTTATTAAAAGAAAAAGCACTGAGTTTCAGAACAAGTTCTGCCAGACGAGTAAGTGTGTGTGTGTGTGTGTGTGTGTGTGTGTGTGGCTGCTGGACTTCCTGCTTATACAGGAAATGCTGCAAAGCTGTCAGGCCATCATCGTGGAGGATCACTGTGTAAATAGATTTGATGTCCGTGGTGAATATGAGCTGATGAGAGCCACTGAATCTGAAATAAATATATATATATATATATATATATATATATATATATATATATATATATCTACATATACACATATATATGTTTTTATTCTCCTTGGCATGTATGGGCAGTTAGTTCTGCCCTGTCCCCATCATCTGCAGCTGTCTCAAGTCTCCTCCGGTCTCGGGGACTTGTATTCCCGTGGATTGCCGCCTGTGGTAGGGCCAGGAGAGGGGGACCATCCTCCCCACCAGGAACACATATCTAGATTGTCCCCAGAGCCAGAGAGACTAAGCGGCCATTGACATGAGTAGGCAGGGCTTCATGAAGCCTGTCACAAATGCACTCAGCAGGTCAGGCCCTCTGCTCCCACAGTGCCAACCTCCGGAGCAATAGTGTGAACAGGTAATGGACAGGGTAACCCTCCTGTCTGCTTTTGGGTCCAAATCACCTTTAGTCTCAAGTTCTGGGGGGATTCAAACTGTAAACCTTATGCTAGCATACCCAATGTACAAGCTCAGATACATACCCTCTTCGGGGATTGCGGTAAAATCTTTCGCCAGGGGCACCAAGCCAGGCTTCCATAATGAACCCATAAAACTCTAGAAAAAAAACTTAGGTACATTCTCACCTTTTCCCAGTTTAGTAACACCATCAAGTTCTCCAGAACAGCTGTCAAACTTAACCACATATACATCACATGCAAAAAGAACTTGGAAAACACACCCAGGCAGTATCTTTCAAATAAAGATTTTACTTAGATGATAAAAATATGAAAAATGTAAATACAGAACAATATATCAAAGAGCATACAATCACTTAAATGAAAAGCAAAAAAACTATAGATAAACTCCTACCAACATACAGTTTAGATATTTTCCATCTAATGTATTACCTCTTTAAGTGCTTATCAGAGCTGTGTGTCTTTCTAGAGTCCCCAGATGGAATATATCAACAGTTCAGACACAGTATAGTTTAAACTGTGTCTCTCCACACCTTCTTTAGTCCTCTAGCTCCTCCTTTTAGAATATCAAAAAAAATACAAACAGGATGTCCTATCAGGAGGTATATTAAAGAGCAGATATCCACTTATTTTTATATTTTTTCTTTAGGTCCTGACCTGTTTACTTCGTTGTGGATCCAATGACAGCTGTTCCTGAAGGTGGTCTGAATCATGTTCTCACCATTTGTTCAGTGTACCGACGGCCAGACCAGCGCGGTGAACATGCACATTTTTCAAAAAAAGACTTCAATTACCAATGGCCACGGACGAGCACTAGTGACGTTAGTTACAGTTTAGCATTAGAACTCAATGGGCACACACGCTAACTATGGTAATCTATGCTCGTCCCTGAATGTATACATGGACGCACGAATCACCAGCAGGCGTGGGACATCTGTGGGACGGGTGGTTTTGCACACTGTATTTTTTGCAGCTCTGTTACTGCTGAAAATGAAGCACTTCCACTAATTGCCGAAAACTGCTTCTTAGATTCCTGATAAAAAAACAGATATTATAAATTGTAGAGATAGTCCTGTTGACCAAAATGCAAAATAATAATTAATTAAATAATTATTATTTTTGCATTTTGGTCAACAGGGACTACCTTTACAATTTATAATATTTGTTTTTTTTATCAGTAATCTAAGAAGCGGTTTTCAGCAATTAGTGGAAGTGCTTCATTCAGTGTGCAAAAAATACAGTGTGCAAAACCACACGTCTCACAGATGTCTATACATAATTTTAATTCACACACTAGCACAAAGAACACATACTACTTTACTTCAAAACTTGCTTGAAATTCTTTATTTAATTTATTAACAAGCACAGCGAATTAAACTAGCTACGAGAACTTCCGCGAATGTCAGGCCAGTTGGCTTAGTGAAGAAGACAGCACCTCCCGTAGAGCTCGTGCTGATCTCATCCATGTTAACACCAGCTGGTGATTTGCACGTCCATGTATACATTCAGGGACGAGCGTAGATTACCATAGTTAGCGTGTGTGCCCATGGAGTTCTAACGCTAAACTGTAACTGACATCACTAGTGCTTGTCCATGGTCGTCGGTAATTGAAGTGTTTTTTTGAAAAATTTGCATGTTCACAGCATTGGTCTGGCCGTTGGTACACTGAACAAATGGTGAGAACATTATTCAGACCACCTTCAGGAACAGTTGTCATCGGATCCACAATGAAGTAAACAGGTCAGGACCTAAAGAAAAAAATTTAAAAATAAGTGGATATCTGCTCTTTAAATTAGGTGACATCAGCAAAAACTAATTTCCCAAATTATGAGTCTTTTGATCCACCAGTTCCTTTTAGGTTTACAACCCTGCAATTCTCTCACCTAGGTGCAAGATATCTGGCAGGAATCAGCTTAATGATGTCCTGTTTCTGAAGTAATAGAATGTATATTGTAGTTTCCCAGCTTCAGAGCAGCAACCGGTCATAAAACAGCCATAAAATGCTATTTCTCAAGGAAGTTAATTACATTACAGAGATCTCCTGTCAGTGTAATATATGTAGCTTCACTGAAACCTGGGGGGGAGGCGGCACCCATGGAGCACAGGTTGTCTTATGTGAGACAATCACATACTATATTTTTATAATAATAATAATAAAATTTATTTAATTAAGCCTTCAAATTTCAAAGCACTGTACATCAAGAGCAAACATAAAACATATTCAATACTTTCAATAAAACAAGTATAAACATATCTTCCAAAACTGCGATATAAAATTAGAGCAAAGAAGGAAACGCCTTCTCCCATAAAAAAGTCTTTAGAGCCTGCTTAAAGCTCCCCACCATCCTACACTCCCGGAGCTGACAGGGCAGAGAATTCCAGAGGGTAGGTGCAGCAAATCCAAATGCACGGGCACCAGATGACTTCAAATTTACCTTCGGAATCTCCAGCAACCCCTCGTCAGCCTAGCGGAGCTGTCTCGGGGGGGTGTAGGGCACCAGGAGCTCTTTCATGTAGTCGGGACCCAGACCATGTAGGACTTTGTAGGTCAAAAGACCCACTTTAAAGGTGATCCGCCACTGTAGTGGCAGCCAGTGCAGAACGCGCAGCACAGGGTAATATGAGAACTTCTAGATGCCCCAGTCAACAAACGTGCTGCCGCAGATTCTGCACCAGCTGCAAGCAGCTGGATATCAACCCCAGGAAGTCCTAGGTAAAGGGAGTTACACTAATCAAGCGAGATGTCACAAAGGCATGGACCAAACCGCAGATCACTGGGTGGAACAAAGTGACTAATCCTGGCAATGTTCCTAAGATGAAAAAATGCCAGCTTCACAACTGCAGACACCTGATAACGGAGGATCAAACCAGTGTCAAGCTCCACTCCCAGGTTACGCACCCGTTCAGAGGTGAGGATCTGGCCCACCCCCAGGATTAATCCAGAGGGGAAACCCATCCTGAAACCCTCTACCCTGCGATCCGGGTCCACAACCATAACCTCAGTCTGTCCTGGGTTCAACTTTAAACTGCTGGACTTCATCCAGTCTTGGATATCTGCGAAGCAGTTGTTCAGTACCGAGATAGCACTAACCTGGTCAGGTGCAAAAGACAGGTAGAGCTGGGTATCGTCAGCATAGCCGTGAAACCTCAGCTCGTACCGTCTTACAATGTCTCCGAGGGGTAGCATATATACTGCGAATAACATGGGGGAAAGCACTGAACCCTGAGGCACCCCACAAGGCAGAGAGAAGGCCCCGGATGAATGCAAACCCGAGACCACTCTCTGCATTCTTCCTTCGAGGAACAATGAAAACTATCTGAGGACTGTACTCGATAGTCCACAAATAGCATACAATAATCATAACCAGCTGGCCAAGAGTCACAGTCACTGTCCATTGTTCCTTGTTTTTCTCCCCCTGGGCAGCACAGACATGCAACGAGTATGGTGTGCGAGCTCCGCCTCCACAGAGATGCCCTGGTACTCTGAACATGCATCCTTCCAACTTACTGGGCCTCAGATGCACTACCATCTGGATTCCTCCAGATGGCAGGTGAGGCATGGGATCCCTCCTAGCCAGAAGAGCAGTCCTGCAGATGCTCAACTCACCCCCCGCTGCCCCTGAGTGACCCGAGTCTGTTCCCGAACTTAGGTCGCCGGTGTGGGACAAGGTAAGGCACTCAAAGTGCCTCAGCCCTCTGCACCACTGGGCTGGCCTCGCGGTATTCTATTATTTATTGTATCTTAGTAATTGCATTTCTGCACTTATGAGAGATTTATTAATTATATTTTTTGCTGTCCCTCTACACATTGTTGTTCTCTTCCATTTTTATTCTGGATTGTTGCTGTTATAACATTATTAAAACAATAACATTTATAATGGAAACATATTTGAAGTTTTCATGAAACAAATGGTGAGGTGGCCCCACCGGCATCCATGACAGATGGTTGACAAATTTTCCGTCGACCACCCCAACAGCAAAATCGGCAGGTCGACCGCATTTTACAGTCGGCTGCTGGTTTCTATGTGCTGGCTGTGTTTCTTCGGGGGGTTGCCTGAACCCCTCACGGTAAGTTGTGCCTCGCACTTCACTTAAGGATCATCAACTCTGAGTCTGTTACACCAGGGGGTGCAGGACCACTCAACAGATAGTGCCCGGTTCCAGCAGGTCCTCTACAGTGGCATGGTACTGTAGTCGCTGGGGACCTCGCTGTCGAACTGTCACTATAGGGTGGTTAAACTGCCCCACAGATACAATGTGTCATTGCTGTGATGGTCACTTGGTACAGCAAGGTACAAAAAGTGCTCAGTTTATAGTACAGTACAATGGGTTACACAATTGCATGTTCACAATAAGATACAAAAAGCCATCACCTGTCCTTCCCGTACACCAAAACACTGCCTTCTGTCTGTCATACTTGCACCTCTATCTGTCTGTCTTGCCCCAGGGACCCTGCTCTCTGCACATAAGCACTTTCCATGCACTGTCAGCTCTCAGTTTCTCAACATCCCCAAAATCACAGTTTGGGAACTGTGAAGGAGGCACGGAGATGTCTATAAGTAACCCAGAGGCATGGCACACCTGCATGGTATCTGACTATTGCCTTCCTTATTAACATCAAAGCTGAACCCCACATCTTGCTAACCCTGTCGTAATGCAGCCAGGTGTCTGTGTGTATCCATGTAATATATGAAACAAATAAGGCCCTACAGAGTGGTGATTATACCAAAGTGATGTACCAACTTGGGGGTTTGTAGTTCGAGATGAAACTGATGGCTTCAACCACCAGGAGGTTCCGAGACAGCATAATTACCACTCTGGAGTGCCCTATTCCATTGATAAAATACTTGGAGTATCTTATATGGTACTGGTTATAAACGTGGGGGGGGGCACACCCCTCCCTTAGAAAGCATTGAAATGTATGTCCCTGGTGCCATTGTCCTGTGCATTGGGGTGTCAGTATGCCAAAAATGTTTTCAGCACTCTGACTGAGTGATAACGGCGATTGCCTTTAGGCTTTCGCTGTTATCACATAGAACTGGCTGCAGGTAGGGAAGGACCAGGGTGGCACGGAGGGGAACAAGTAGGAGGGGGGGAACCGACAAGGGGAAGAGATGTAGGAGGTGTATCAACTAGGAATAGATTTGAGCCTCTGCTATGGGAGGGAGAGGGGGATCAGGAACATACTGGGGGGGAGGACAAGCGGGACATGACAGGGATGACAACAGGTAGGGGAAGTGATAGCGAGGATGAAAGGGTAGAAGGGTGGCTAGTAAGGAAGGAGGTGGTGACTGGAGGAGAGAAGGTTACTGAAGGGGAAGGATGGGAGGGGCATCACTATCGGGGTCGAAGGGAATGGGGCCTCTAAAGCGACAACAATGGGGATAGGAGAGGGGTTGGAAATCAGGAGGGGAGGTTGACATGTGAAGCCCAGTAGGAAATAGTCAGGCTGAGAAGGGGTTCAAGGGGAATGGGAGGAATAAGGCAGACAAAAGGAGTGAGGCAGAAGTAGGGGTGCAGATACAGAAGTCAAGCAGCTGCAGCAGGTGGGTAAGGGCAGGAAAGAACAAATACTGGGGTGGTGGAAGGGCATTAGAAGGAAAGGGGTAAGGGACGGGGGTACTCATCCTGGGATTCTATACTGAAAGGGGTGAGATGGGGTGGAAGGGGGGGGAAGGCACAGCCGTATTTGGGTTGAAGCTATCCCTGGGTTGACTGCAGGAGGGGCAGGGCAGGCACTGCTCAAGTGTGCAGTGAGGAGGAGGAAGAAACCTCATTTAGTGTTGCATGTGGGTAGAAATGACTTGCATAGGGGACAGAGGAAGGCGAAAATAGCAAGTACAAAAAAAAAAGAAATTACTTGGCAGAGGAGACTGTGGAAGTAGTGGGGGTTTTGAGGCATTAGCAGGCAGTGTGAGGGGTGGAGTCACTGGCATTCTCGGAGGTACAGTACTACTGGTACCATATGCAAGCATGGGGAGGAAGGGTAGGATCGAGGAGTTTAACAAGTGGCTGAGGGATTGGTGCTACACTAAAAATTATGGGTTAGTGACTAACTGGGGTAGGGTTTGGGGGAATAGTGACTTATGCGCGGGGGACAAGCTGCACTTGAGCAGGGAGGGTAGGGGATTATTAAAGGCTGGATTAGAGGGGTATATCTCTACTAAGGTGGATTTAAACTAGTGGGGATGGCCAAAAGATTGAGGTTGGTAGAAAGTCCAGACAGGGGCCTAATGAACTCAACCCCTAGATATAGAGTAAGGAGGCAGAATAACCCTGGGGGAGCAGAGTGGTCTGAGTGTAATACAGAAGGCACCCGTAAGAATAAGGAGGAGAAAGGTGCAGACTACCTGGAGGAGGGACACAGGCCAAGGAGAAGAGTGAGGAGAAGGAGGGGTACAAATGGAAGGTGGTCTCTCTCAATGCAAGAAGCCTGAGGAACAAAATTGCAGAGCTTCAGGCACTGCTTTTACAGTAGAAGGGAAGGTGGACATTGCTGCAGTGACAGAGACTTGGGCCACAGAGTACCATGATTGAGACTTGGCAGTCCCGGTATACAGGATATACAGAAGGGACTGGGGTTGGAAGGGGGGTTGCACTCTAGTGTGAGGGAAGGGATCAAATTCATAAGGGACAAAGGAGAAGAGAAGTGGAAAGGACAGAGGCACATTGGGTGCAGCTCCTGGACTCCAAGGGCAGAAAGCTGAGGCTGGGAGTGGAGTGCAGACCACCATCCCAATCTGAGGAACTGGATGGGAGTTCGCAGAAAGATAAGGAGTGTGTAGAAGGGGAGTGCAGTGATAGTGGGAGATTTTAACCTACCACGGATTGACTGGAGCACCCTGGCCACTAGCAGTACCAGGGAGCAGGTGCTCCTTGATGCATTCCAGGATGGCCTCGACACAATCTGGTGGGCCTACAAGGCTTGGAAGCACTCTGGACCTAGTACTGGCAAATGTGGAGGCGGTGAGGAAGTAAAGGTGGAAGATCTACTATGGTAGTGACCACCAAACAGTGTGGCTCGTTGTCGCTGGCCAGGGAGACAGGAGGCACGGGCACTAAGGTGGTGGACTTTAGTAGTATGGACTTTCGGAGGATGGGAGCAATACTGCAAGGAGACTCCAGGATATAAAGCCAGGGATGGATGCAGTACAAAAGTGGGGAGTCATAAAGACTGGACTCACCAGAGGCCACAGTAGCCTGCACCAGGGCCAGGAGTAAGGAGAGCAGAGCCAAGAAACCGTGCTGGCTGAACAAGGAAGTGCTGCAAGGGGTGAGGGCAAAGAGGTCTGCATACCAAAAGTACAGGAGAACAAGGAAGGGAGAGGGTAAAGAGACTTACGGGAGTTAGTCAAGGGAGGTGGCCAGGAGGGTGAAAATAGCTAAGGCCTCCAGGGAATTAAGGTTAGCACAGGGCATAAGGATGGAAAAGATTTTTTAGGTATGTCAGGGAAAAGAGAAGTGCAAGGAACATATTGTGAGGAAAAAGCAGGGAGGGATTGGGTGGAAAGGGTGAGGAGCAAGCAGAAATTCTAAATGAGTACTTCTGCTCTGTTTTCACTAAGGAAAGTGATGGTCCACTACCAGCATGGGCTGGGGGATGGGGAAAGGAGGGAGGAGGTGACGAACAAAGTGATCACAGGGAGTAGAGTGCTAGAGGCTGAGTGCAGTAAGGTAGACAAGGCACCAGGTCCCGATGGCATCCACCCCAGGGTGCTGAGGGAGATGGCGGAGCTGTTGGCTGAATCACTGGCAGATCTGTTCAACACCTCCCTGGAAATGGGATGTGTGTCCCAGGACTGGAGGGTGGCCCATATGGTGCCCATACACAAGAGTGGCCCTAGGGAGGAGCCAGAAAATTATTGGCTGGTCGGTCTCACATCCATAGTGGGTAAGCTTATGGAGGTGATACTGAAGGAGAGGATGGTGGCATTCCTATAGAGTAATGGCCTCCAAGATGGGCAGCAACATGGGTTCATCCCAGGGAGGTCTTGTCAAACCAATGTAATAGAGTATTATGACTGGGTGACAAGGGAGTTGGACAAGGGTCATACGGTACATGTCCTGTACTTGGACTTCAGTAAGTCCTTTGATACAGTATCTCTTGGAGAACTGGGGAGAAGCTAATGGCAGTGGGGGGTGGGAAAAAACCTGACTAAATGGATAGAGAACTGGTTACAGGGAGGTGCAGAGGGTGGTGGTGGTGGTGGGGGAGCTCTTAGCATCCAGAGCAGTGACAAGCGGGGTGCGAGGGGCCAGTGCTGGACCCGGGGCTATTTGGGCTCTTTATCTCTGATATAGCACGTGGAGTGGGGAGCAGAGTTAGTCTGTTCACAGATTATACCAAATTGGGGGGGGGGTGGTGGTGGTGGACGAAGAGGACGGATGGGAAAAATTGCAGGGGGACCTAACTAAACTAGAGACATGGTTGGTGGAGTGGCAGCTAGGATTCAATGCAAAGAAGTGTAAGGTGATGCACTTTGGGGCTAAGAACCAGAAGAGGGACTACTGATTGGGGGGGTAAGGTTGGGGATCACAGAGGAGGAGAAGGACCTAGGGGTATTGGTAACTGGGAGCATGAACAACTCGCCCAGTGCAGGAGAGCAGCAACGAAGGCAAAGAGGATGCTGGGATGCATTGCAAGGCGGTTCTCATCCAGACACAGGGATGTGGTCCTACCACTCTACAGATCATTGGTCAGACTGCACCTGGAGTACTGTCTGCAATACTGGAGGCCATACCTGAGGAGAGAGATAAAGTTACTGGAGGTGGTACAAAGGAGAGCAACAAAAATGTTAAAGGGGATGGAAGGAAAGACATATGAAGTTAGGCTGAAGGAGCTGAACATGTACACAATGGAAGAGAGGAGGGATGGGGGGATATGATTGAATTGTTTAAATACCTGAGGGGGTAAATAAACCTAGCACTCAGGGGGTGTTTAAACTGAGGAGTGGAAGAGAGACAAAGGGGCATGGACTAAGGTTGGAAGGGGGACGTTTCAAGAGGGAAATTAGGAGGCACTACTTCTCTGAGAGGGTGGTGTCTAGTTGGAATGCACTGCCAGAGGGGGTGGTAATATAGGGACACTCAACAGCTTTAA
The DNA here is from genome assembly GCA_016271365.2 of Neoceratodus forsteri. NCBI lineage: Eukaryota > Metazoa > Chordata > Ceratodontiformes > Ceratodontidae > Neoceratodus > Neoceratodus forsteri. The sequence continues at coordinate 109,992,736 of JADMNL010000031.1, read as the reverse complement.
GAAGGGTGGGATAATGCAAGAGGAAGAGTTAGGGGAGCAGGGCTGGGACAAGTGAAGAAGGAACTGAGGTGGAGGAGGCTGGGGCAGCTGCAACTGGGTGCTAGCTGCACACTCAGGCAGACTTAGATTGATTGGTCTATTCTGCTGGCAGATTCATATGTTCGTATGTATGTTCGTATATAAAATCACAGTGACTCTGTTCATGAGCAGAGGTCCTAAAATGCCTGTGTTGAAAATTTGGTGACAAACGTTCAGAAAATGACTGTGTTACAAGCATGCATTGTGCAGTTTCCACGCACCCTCATAACTTTACAAATATGTAGTATTTTCACTCCAGACCTTTCAACACTGGTATTTTTTCAGACCTCCTTATGAACAGTACAGCTGTCATTTTTCACATCCTGCCCGAAATGTGCTTTTACATATCTGACGTAGGAAATCAATGTTCAGGACAGATTAAGAAAATCATACTTGCAGTGTTCATGAGCAGAGGTCACAGAATGCCTATGTTGAACATTTGGTGAAATAATTCCACTAAATGACTGTGTCACGCGCATGTGTTGCGCAGTTTCCACGTACGCTCAGAGGTTCAAGCATTTTTAATATTTTCACTACAGATTTTCAACATTGCCATCTCTTCACACCTCCCTATGAATGGTACAGCTGTCATTCTTCACATCCTGTCCCATCTGTGTTTTCGTACATCTGACGCAGAATGGCACGGTCACTGTGGGAACTCAAAGTTTGGGACACATTGACAAAATCACAGTGCCACTGTTCATGAGAAGAGGTCCCATATGCTTTCATGAGGTGGGGGTCACAAAATGGCCATGTTGAAAATTTGTAGTGCAAATACCAACAAATGCCCGGGACGTTAGGGTTTCTAACCATAACGTCCCACCCTGTACAAACTGACAGGTATCAGGGGTGTGCCTTTGGATTGCTGACTGTAATACTCATGCTATTCCACCCCCCACCCTGCAGCCAGTGACAGGCATCGAGGTGTGCCTTGGACTCTTTGGCCCCAGATTTCACCCCATTCTCCTATATTGCACCCATTTCAGCATATATCCTCATGGAGTGGGGTGACTGTAAAGGCACACCTCAACACTTGTCAGTGTCTGCAGGATAGGGTGAGGTGAAATGGCATGAACGTTATGGGCAACAACCCAAATGCATACCCCAATGCCTGTCCATCTCTGCAGGTGGAGGTGGGATTGGCATGAAGTTCATTACTTCATAGACATTCCTTCTCTGCATCTGTCTAACTCCTGCATTTCCAATGCTAAGACCAGCAAGCAAACATTCGCATTGAGAATGCTTGTTTAGTTGTATTCTTGTTAGGGTTGGTGATGTATGAATTTGGAGTTTGTCTGGACAGAGAGGTCTTGTATGATAATTGCTGTCATGTAGTAGGTAGGGCCCCTCTCAACAATGGCTGAAGTGACAGGGCGGTGTGGTTGTGTACCTTATATATTAATCCCTCGACAGGTCATACTCAAATGAAAACACCCTTAGGTGAAGTCTGTCTTATATTAAGATAAGGTCTGTGGCTGAAGGGAAACAATGTCACCCCCTAGAAAGTATCTTTCTTACCAGTAGACCTGCAGTCATGATCTGCACACTGCCTGGAGTGCAGACTTAAGCAAAGGATTTCAAACAAAACATCCGTATAAACCCCAGACAAACACAATAACCACACAGAGCTGAGAGACAGACAGACAGACATATTGCTATCCACAGAGACTCCCAGACACACAGGTGTGACATCCACACAGTACCAAGAAAGGTAGACAGATAGACATACATAGTATCCATACAGACCCCCAGACAGAACAAACATCCTTACAGAGACAAGAATGACAGACAAAGCTTTATTTTTGTAATGTATTTCCCAACAGCCCAGTTAAATACTGTGCAGCATCTCATTTTCAGTGGGGTCCTGCCTAAGTACTGAGGAGTTAACTGACTTGCTCAGATTCACCCAGAATAAGTGGTTCTGTCGTGATTTGAACCTGGGTCTTCTGGTTCCTACTGTATGCTCTGAAGCCAACATAAATTGCATCTTTTAAACAAACAGCACAATGCTAGAAGACAAAATATCCAGACAGACACAACATCCTTAATACTATTTAAACACAACATGAGGGATACAATGACAGATACAACATTGCAGATAACAGCAGCCACACTAAGGAGGTTATCACAGCACAATGAGAGGACCCCAAGTGCTACTTCCTGCATGTGAGCTACGATTTGTTATTCCATATGAAACTGTGGGCAGCCTCCCCCCCAATGGTTTACAAATAACATCACAACACATTTTATAGAATGTGTGTCACCTTTCGACAGCAGTGACCTCAGAAAGATTCCATAGCCACAGTGGGTTATGTATTTTACCAGGAGACAGAACTGTCTGCAGACAAACTATTACTATTACAGGATGTATACAAACAGGAAAGTGGTTGCCACATCTAGGGAAAAAGATCATTTAGTTTACAAGACAATCCAAGTAGATACAGGGAATGAAATCATGCTGGCAGCCCTGGTTATAGAAACTGCCAATCCTGGCTATAGAAACTGGTGGCCCTGTCTGTAGAAGTGGCAGCCCTGGTTATTAAAACTAGTAGCCCCCAGCTATAGAACAACAGCCCTGGCTATAGAAGCAGCAGTCCTGGCTATAGGAACTGGCCCCTGGTTACAGAAGCAGACCTGGCTATAGACATTGGTAGCCCTGTGTCTATAGAAGTGGCAGTGCTGGCTATAGAAACTGTCAGCCCTGGCCATAGAAGCAGCAGCCCTGGCTATAGAAACTGGTAGTCCTGGCTACAGAAACAGCAGCCCTGGCCATAGAAGTGGCAATCCTGCTAAAGAAACTGGCAGCCCTGGCTACAGAAGCAGCAGCCCTGTCTATAGGAGCAGCAGTGCTGGCTATTGAAGCTGGTAGCCCCCGCTACAGAAGCTAGCAGCCCTGGCTATTGAATCTAGCAGTCCTGGCTATAGACACAAACCCTCACCCCCAAGTAAATGCAATTTTCTCTGGTTTTAGTCATTGATAAAGTGATAACAACCAACAGGATATCTCGGCGGTTCCAGTAGTCAACACAATCTGATGGGGGTGGTGAACAGGGGGAAAGGTACGCTCAGAATATTGAAGAGCAGGTATCTACTGTCAGGCATCCAGCTCCCCTCAAACATATATAATATTAGATCTGCTCTACTGTTGAGGGGCATTAAAATTACTATGCGCTTCCCTCTGGTTAAAAAGTTATAGCACCCCATATTTGCACCCCCATAAAAACAAAGTCTTGTCTGACACACCTCCTTTTGTGATGTTAAAATGAAGGCTGCTTGTGTGTGCTCCATAGATCTATATTGGTGCCATTTGTCAATGACGTTTAGTACTATTTAGAGTTGCCACTTGGAACAACGAAAGTGACCGCTCCAGTTAACAGAGACTGTTACTCCAGCGGCTGCTTTGGTTTGTCTACATGGCACCTCTAAATAGTACTAAATACCATAGACATATTGCATACGTACAAGTTAATGACATGCACCCTCAGGATTCATTTTCTGACATCACAAAACGAGGCGTGTCAGACAAGGCTTTGTTTTTATGGGGGTGCAAATTTGGGGTGCTATAACTTTTTAACCAGAAGGAAGCGCATAGGAATTTTAATTCCCCTCAACAGTAGAGCAGATCTAATATTATATATGTTTGAGGGGAGCTGGGTGCCTGACAGTAGGTACCTGCTCTTTAATAACCGGCAAAGGGAATCAGAACTGAAAAGAGGAGGAACACAAGATTAGCATTAAAGTATGAGGCCATACCTCTCAACTGTCCCTGATTTTGCCTCAAATTTTCCTCTATCCCTCCTAAAATTTGTGTTCTTGTGACAGAACAGTGGCGATTAAAAGCACAAAATAACGACAAACATTAAAGTAACAGACTTGTTATTCTTCAGGAAATGCATCTTAACACAAATCCCTTTTTCTATCAGCTTTCTGAGTGAATAGTACCATATTTTAGATGTGTCCCTGATTTGGGGTCTTTGTCCCTGATTTTTTTAAGCCTTGTCCCTGATTCATGAGGCAAGAAGTTGAGAGGTACAATGGGGCAAGGGACATCCACAGTGCGATTGTGCACTGCAGGGTGTGTGTGTGTGCGGGGTGGCGGGGGTGACATTACAGTTGCACCTACCGTGGACAGGGCTACTCTCCCCGGCGACTTGGCTCAGGACAGTGGCGATCACGGCCAGCTGGAACCCGTCAGGCACAAATCTCACCATCTCGGACTAGAGACTAAATCTCTTGCGTAAAGCCTGGGAACTGCTGCAGTCGTGGCCAACGGCGACGAAAGAGACGAGTGAAGCTAGGTTCGAGTAGTCAGCTGCTGTAAGTCCACCCGAGCTCTGCTGCTGCCGCAGTGTAGTTGGGCCTGCTGCTGTCTGTCGGGCGTCGGGCTCCTGCTGCGGGCGGGCGGGCGGGCGGCGGGCGATCTGCTGCACGCGGAGACTGGACTTGTTGAATGAAGTTTGTAAGGCTTCCCCTCGCTCACCCCTCTCTATATAAATATTTTCGCTCTGCTTGAATTGCGATGCCAGGGTAGGCGGTGTCTGGGTACTAGCCAGTCAATGCGATGGGAGGGAAGGAGGGGGTGTTGTTGAAGTCTGAGAATGGGATTACAAAACAGAGCAGCACCCCCGCCCCACACACATACAAAGTCGTTGGGCTTTTACTAGGATTTCGTTATATCCGCACCAAAATATATGGCCCTTTCAACACGTTTCTCTGGTATGTGAAGTCAAGCCTGCCTCTCCTACCTCTCAACTGTCCCTGATTCTCAGGGACGTCCCTGATTTGACTCAGAATTTTCCTCTGTCCCTCGTAAAATTTGTGTTTTGTGACAGAACAGTGGAGATTGAAAGTACAAAATAATGCCAAACATTAAAGTTACAGACTTGTTCATCTTCAGAAAATGCATCTTACACTAATCTCATTATTCTGTCTGCTTTCTGAGTAAATAGTACCAATTTCTAAGATGTGTCCCTGATTTGGGGTCTTTGTCCCTGATTTTTTTAAGCCTTGTCCCTGATTTATGAGTAAAGAGGTTGAGAGATATGCGTCTTATTATTATTATTAAATATGTCAGTTGTGTTTCCAGAAAATTTTTTCTTGGTTATGAACAATCACGGAGGACAGTTGGAGCTATTGCCCAAAATACCCTTGGTTGTGTGGAAAGAAAACTTTTGAGAGTATTTTAGAACAGTTGTGTTTCTTTTTACATTGCTAAACTGTCATGCAAATAATACAGCCTTCCAGTAAAAGGGGGGACTTTGCAATATGTACTATGCAATAAGACATGCCCGAGTGTCTAATTATGGGTCAGGTCTTATCAGGTGGCTAGAATTTTCCTACCCATGTTATACATCACAGTCCATCCTCGTTTTGTATTGCATGTCAATATCTCACCAGATGCATTAAAGAAAATGATTACACAACACAGATGAGTAGTGTAGTACAGAGCAGGTTTATGTTATCTAATGTCCCTGCTACAAATGTATGCAAAACTCTATCTGGAGAATGTTAGTCTGTCTCATCAGACACAAAATATCCAATAATATTACACATTTGCAATGCAAAAAGGAGGCTCAGACATGAAAACATAGGGTTATTAATGTCCACTCGAGCAAGCACCTCATCCTCGCAGCTGCTTTTAAGCTTGAGTTGCCCACCCACTACAGCGGCGAGACCAGGCTTGCTGCCCACTCAGGCAAGCACCTCATCCTCGCAGCTGCTTTTAAACTTGAGCTGCCCACCGACTACAGCGGCGAGACCGGGAGCCCACCTGCTGCCACCCACCCACCGCTCTCCAAGCACAGGTAATTGCCGATGCCAGATCTTCAGCCCTCAGCTGCTGTTGCAGCGAAGATTCTGGATTTGTTTTCTGAATTCCTGGCTCATCTGACTGCAGTGCCCCCACTGGCTGCTCACCATCTTGGTGAACCCCTGAGTGGCTAGCTTTGGAATCCAGTGTGGCTGCTTTCCCAGGACTGTGCCGCCAACTTTGAAAAGACTTTCCTTGCTCCGTACAGACACGCAGTTAGGGTTACCACCTTTTAAGAAGCCCAAAGTGGGACATTTGTTACTTAAATGTGATTTTTCGCGAGACAATCTGTAACATCGACACACAGTTCTTGACTAATTGCATGCCCATGCACAAATTTTGTAGTCTGTGCTGGCTGGCCCTCACATTAGTGTGTGTGGATAAAACCAGTTACAGCAAACTGAAAACTGGGATTCCTACTGCTGATTTTTGTTTGTTTAAGGACTGTTACTAGCCTGTATTTGCTCATTCTGGTAGAAAAAAAGAATAAAATACTGTTTGTTTGCTTTGCTAGTTTCCTGCTGTTTTAGCCTAGCCAGACCCCTTAATCTTCCCATTCTCTCCTTTGTGTGATTTTTTCACCCCCCCTTACCCCTTCTCCATAACTTCTTAAATACACCTAAACCACTCCCCCTTCTGTGCACCTCCTCTCATTGGCCATCCTGCCCTACACAAATTTAAAGCTGCAGAACACCTCCTAGAGTACGGTCCTGCCCCACAGAACTACATTTCTAACAGCCCCTTGCCTCACCACTCCCTCCTTTCCCCCTTCATAAGGCTGACCATGCTAATTCTCTCCTACTACTTCCCCTTGTCCCCCACTCTCCCTCGGAAAGATAAAGCTGGCACTGCCTATATTATGGGCCATCTCCCTAACTACTGCACTGGTATTGACTGACTTCTGAGCTACAGTGCTGGCCTGTGATGAACAGCGCCTCTCCTTCCTCTCATTTCCCCCCTCTCCCCTGTCTCAACCCTCTTCACTCACTATTAGGGATAAGTCCACCCTGGGGTACATCTCACTCATCCTATTCACTAAAGGAGAACACCGCCTCCTTGGCCACTACCTGGCTAACCTGTCCTGGTCTCCTACTATTCCCTCCTGCCCATACTTCTTCTACTATCACTACTCTCCCTTGCTGGGGACATTGAGCAACCCTGGCCCAACAAACTCCCATATCCCCCAGCATCTGGATAAATGCCCCAGTCTTAAAATTGCACATATCAATGTCTGCAGCCTTCCATCTAAATTCACTGACCTTGAGGCTTGGATTGAGCTACACAAGCCCCATATTCTGGGACTCACTGAAACATGGCTAAAGCCACACCACACCGAAAACACCTTCAAAATACCTGGCTACTCCTACCTACGCCTCGACAGGTCAGGCAGGAAAAAATATGGTGGTGTGGCCCTGCTCCTAAGGGAACCCCTCTCAGCTAGCATTGTCCTACACTGTGACCCTTCCTCGCCTAGTGAATGGCTACTCTCTGAATTGACCCTGGGATCCTGCAAGAAACTCTATATTGGCTGCTGTTACAACCCCCACGTCCAGAACCATTGGACTCACCAGCCTCCTCCAAGGCCTGAGCTCTCTGACTCCCCATAGGGAATCTATCCTTCTTGGTGACTTTAATCTAAACTGACTGAGCTGCCACCAGCCTGACTATGTATCCCTGTTAAACCAGCACAACCTGGTGCAGGCGATCACTCTCCCCACCAGACTTAATCCACACTCAGCCACCCAGACTCTATTAGACTGGATCCTCGTAAACAGGGAGGACCGAGCATTACACGCTAGCACCATGGCTGACTCTATAAGCTATCATTTACCGACCTATCTCCTCTGATCTTCCAAACTAAAGCACCCCCCACCCAAATACTTATCTCTCAGAAATTTCAGCTGCCCAGTCTCCACAAATCTCCTTGAGGAGGCCCAGTCCTTGGACTGGTCCATGCTTTTTTCCGTTTCCAATGCAGCCATGGCAGTTTCTTCATTTACCCGGACTCTACTATCACTCCAGGACTGCATTTTCCCTGTCACCACCAGACAGACCAGAGGCGGGTGCTCGCACTGGGTCCCTAAAGACCTCCTAACCCTTATGAAGGCCAGAGACCATGCCTGGTCCACTTTCAAAGCAACCCCCTCTCCTGCCCTCTGGAATGCTTACAGGCACATGAGGAACACATGTAAACAACAGGCCAAATTTTTGAAACAGACCCACTTCCGCAATCTGCAAAAGACCAACCTTGGAGACCCTAGAAAATTCTGGGACTCAATCAGCTCCCTCCTAAACCCCCACCCCAGCTATGCTGCACCACATCTCAGCTCCCAGGACGGGCTGCTGACCAACTTTCACAATGTGGCCAGTGTCTTCAACTGTAAGTTCACCAAATTATCCATGTACCTAAATAAGCTGCCAACTGCCTAACCTCAAAGCTCAGCCCTAATACCTGATATATTGCCATCCTCTGCCACTCACCCACAAATACCCCCATTCTATTTTAAAGCCCTCTCCATACACGACACAGTGAAGCTACTCAAAAGTCTACCTAACCATGGCTCCTCCAGATCTGATGGGCTATCTCCAGTCTTCCTTAAGCTGATCCCTCCAGCAATTGCCAGGCCACTCACCTTCGTCTTTAACCTTGCCCTTTCCACCTCTTCCGTACCTGACCCATGGAAGATAGCTAAGGTTATCCCCATTCTTAAATCTGGTGACCCCAAGTCCTCCGACAATTACTGTTCAATATCCATCCTCCCTCATCTCAGTAAACTACTCAAGAGAGCAGTCCACAATCAGCTCACTGAGTACATAGGCAAATACATCCTCCTATGCAATTAACAGCACAGCCTTCGCAAGAATCATTCCATTGCCACTGCCCTTCTGACTGACACATCCTCTCTAACATGGATAATGGTAAAGCCACTGGGGCTGTCTTCGTTGACCTCTCAAAGGCTTTTGACATGGTTAACCATGCTCTCCTACCTCAAGCTTCGCCTCCTTAGTTATTCTCAGAAAGTCACAAGCTGGTTCATTAACTACCTTACCAATCGCTCACAATTCATGTGTATTGGTCAAACCTGCTCCCCACCCTGCCCGTCTCTGTGGGGGTCCCTCAAGCTCAATCTGGTCTCCTTCCTTTCTCCTTATTTGTTAATGCACTTCCCTTCAACTGCCTCAACTGTCACTCTCCTGTATGCGATGACCTTGTCCTCTTCCACAGTGACAAATCCATGGCCACAATTTCCTCAGTTCTCTCACAACTATACTATGTGGCCCACACCTGGTTCTCAAAAACCTCCTCTTAGTAAATGCCAAAAACTAAATCCATGCTGTTCGGATCAAAGTCCTTTCTGGTCAAAACTAAAAACCATGCCCCCTTACGTATTCTCACCCCAGACAGCCCAGCCCTGGAGGATGTCAACACCTACAAATACTTAGGAATACTGTTCGACCCCTCCCTCACCTTCACTGAGCATGCAAATTCCCTTGTCAGAAGGTTCCATCAAAAGTTAGGTGCTGCCTATAGATTCAGGCAATACCTTACCCCTGAAGCCAGACTAGCCATTATCCAGGGTAATCTTCTCCCTATTCTTGACTACTGTTCTCTTATTTATGCCAGGACCTCAGCTACTGCTATGGCTAAACTCTCCACTGCTGCCTACAACAGCGCCTGTCGCTTTGCTTTTTTGGCCCGTCTCCACCCACCACTGTACTCTCTATAATATCCTTGGATGGCTACCGCTACAAGGTCACTTTGACCTAGCCCTCTGCTGCATGGTAGACAATGTCATCCGCATGGCTCCAGAATCCCCCCTAACTGCCCTTCTGAAAACCAGAATGCTCCTCTGCAACATCCGCTCTAATAGTACTCCCCCTCTAGTTGTTCCTAGGGTATCCACCAACATGGGGAGCAGAGCTTGGTCTGCAGCTGCCCCCTTTGCAGTGGAACAAACTACCGCTGAACTCCATTCCATTGACACACACTCCAGTTTCAAGTCCCGCTTTAAAGTCTGGTTCCTGGCAAACTCATCCTGCCGCTGCTCCCTGGGGTCTGACACCAGCCCACACTAGTCAACTCCCCAGCCCAGGGGTTACCCACCTACCCACACTAGTCAACTCCCCTCCCTACAACTGTTATATTGTATTTTACACAGTAATATTTGACTTTCTTGCCTGTACATATTGTATATATATTTTTTTTACTGAGTATTCTGTGTATTATTTGCTCACTGGACGATGCAGTCACACATTGTACACTGTGCCTACGATTTGTTTGTTTTGTACCAAATCTCCTCACATCCGATATTGAAACCTTGTATTCACTGTTCTTAAATGGACCTATGCATCAAACCTGTATATTGTGATTACTATTGTTGCTTGTATCAAATCTGTTTCATGTGCATTACTGTTACCTTGTACTCCACTGTCACCCTGCGCCATGTGTTATGGCCCGGGTCATACCTGAAAATGGTCCCTTGGATCAGTGCACTCACCCGGTTATCAAAGTCATAAATAAATAATTTGTGATTTACCTAGTGATTTAGAGACTCAATAAAATCAGTTATAAATTAGGTCTGTGATTTCAGCAATCAGCATACAGCTAGCTACCTCTTACCTTGTGAACAGTGGTTTCTTGTGCAAGATGTTAGGAGTGGAGCATTCCACTTTACAGCGGGAGGGGTGGGACACTTCATTTAAAAGGACACTGTTTATTTATTTTATTTATTTATTTAGATTTTGGTAACCGGTAAGCCTACTGAGACCTGGAGTCCCTTTTCAGGGGTGACCCAGAATTAGTTAAAGACTACATACTTAGGAACATTTACAGTTGTTATAACAGGTATAAAAAATACATCATACATCAATATACATGGGTTACAGCGTATTCAAATCAGGCTCATACATACAGTTAAGAAACGTCAGGATACAACAAAATTAAAGGGAACTGAAAAATGGTAAGCAGTCTATTGAACAGCCTAGCACAGGAGATACTTCAGGAAGGCAGGCAGGGTTAAGGCAGTGGAGTTAGGCAGGAGACCCGGACTAGGGGACCAGCGGTTGCAGCCACAAAGGCTGAGTTCGAGGAGATATGTTTTGAGGCCAGATTTAAACTGGGTGAGGGAAGGTTTGTCAATCAGGCTGGCTGGGAGGGAGTTCCATAGGTGGAGGCAGCGTATTGGAATGAGCGTTTGGCATGGTTAGAGCGAATCCGAGGGATGTCTAGGGGGTGATTAGCAGGGGATCAGAGGGTTCGGCTTTGGGCTTTAAGGGTGAGGAGTCCTCGGAAGTGAGGAGGGGGGGCCAAGGGTAGAGAATTTGTAGGCAAGGCAGGCAGTCGGGTAAGCCAGTTTGTGCCGCAGAGTGGGCCAGTTTAGGTCCCCAAGGGCCTCGCAGTGGTGCCTCCCAGGGGAGGAATAGGTAGCAAAGTGAGCCACTCAGTTGTAGGACACGGAGGGTTTATTGAGTTCTGACTCACGGAGGAACTGCAGTAGAGGGGCACCATATAGGATGGTAGGGAGGAGGTTACTGTAGGCAATGGCTTGACGTGCCTCCCTGGAAAGGGAGTTGCCCAGGTGGTAGAGAAGGCCAAGCCGTTGATGGATGGACTGAGTCATGGAGCCAATGTGAGGTTTGTAGGTTAACTCTTGGTCAAGGAGAAGCCCAAGATATTTGAAACTGTCAGTGACCGCAACACTTTTTCCAAGTGCTGTGTGGAGCTGGAGCAGTTCGCTTCTGTCAGTGCCCAGACACTATTAACCCCCTTAGGCCTCAAATTGTCACTAGTTTAAAAACCACATTTAATGAGTGCTCACATTGTAAAGAATTTGTCAATGGTTCTGTAGTCTGAGTCTGATTGCATTTTTCCTTTTAAAAGTGAAAAACAGACTGCCCGTCACATTGGTGTTACCACACAAAACATACTTGTTTACATACCTTCATCAACCCCCACAGCATCTTTCTGGACTTGGGAACACCCCCAGCACAGTCTAGCCACTCACGATACAGTGGGAGATAGAAAAGATTGCATAATGAGTGGCTGCACTGTTTGGGGGTGTTCCTAGCCCGTAGGAAGTTTGCAATGAGAGTAGATCAATGACTTGAATCAAAATATGGGTACAATTGCCCATTAGCATGCCTTTCAGTTCTACTAAGAATTAAGTAGATAAAACAACCAGCAACACCAATGAATTTTAGAGAGTAAGTACGCATGCATGTGGGTTCAACTAGAAATAATATGATGTAAAAGGTTGACAGTGCCCTTTAACTTCTGAAATTCAATAGACAATAACTAATCCTGTAATACGAAGAACAAGGTGGTCCTCCCACCGAGGGGATACAGTGGCATCATAAAGCACGAAAACAAAGCACAGTATCTACAAGGTGTGAGAACCAAGCTTCTTCTTCACGCTTTTTTTTTCATTTTTTATAATATAAACTAAGCATCTGTTTTAAACATGAATGCTTGCCTTACCAGATTGAGCTGATCAGGTCATTCCAGGAAGGTTGATGTACTGCGGTAAAGTCCAGCCATACTAGTGATATGCTGCCTTGACAGAATACTGATATTCCACCTAGACGGGTTACCGATGCTGAACCTTGCCCCTCCACAAGTGTGGTTCAAGTGTGAACTGTCACGCTCACAATTGTGCTCATGATAGTTTTGATGAACCTTCTAAAAAGGTTCAGAACAACTTCTTAAAAACACTGAAAAAAGATACTTAGCATATATTATAAAAAAAAATTCTTAACACTTATACAGAGTCACTCTAGCTAACTGGAGTGAGCACAGAAACATAGACTTTGACAGCAGATAAGGACCACTTGGCCCACCCAGTCTGCCCATTTCCCTACCTAGAGGATAAGCTGCAGATCCTAGTTTTACCAACAGCCTACTTCCTCCTACCTCCCACTGGAAATTCCTTATGTCTGTCCCATGTATTCTTAAATTCCCCCACTGTTTTTGACCCCATGACCTCCTCAGGAAGACTGTTCCATGCATCCACCACCTCTCCATGAAAAATACTTCCTCACGCTGTCTCTGAGTTGGCCCCCTCTGTCTTCAAATCATGACCCTTGTTCTTGCACATCTTTTTCTGAAAGATGCTATCCTCTTGAACTTTGTTGATTCACTTGGGGTACTTGAAAGTTTCTGTCATGCCCCCTCGCTTCGGTGCAGACTCTGCACCATTTTAGTTGCCCTTCTCTGGACTGCCTCCATTCTGTCTATGTCCTTGCAGAGATGGGTCTCCAGAATTGCACACAGTACTCCAGATGGGGTCTCACCAGCTCTCTGTACAGAGGGATAACAACTTCCTGTTTTCTACTGGTGATGCCTCTCCTGTACATCACACTATCCCCCAGCCCTCCTTACTGCCTTCTCACATTGCCTGCCTATCTTTAGGTCATCTGATATGACTACCTCCAGTTCCCTTTCCATTTTTGTTGTTGTTAGTACCTCCCCCATTGTGTACTCTTCCCCTGGGTTTTTGCTTCCCAGGTGCATTACTTTGCACTTCTTTGCGCTGAATCTAAGCTGCCATACTTTTGACCATTCTCCAACCTTGCCAAGTCCCTTCTCATCCTTTCCACTCCCCACCAAATGATTTATAATAAGTCAGTAGAGCCTCCATGGGGTGCCTGTTATGATATAAGAAAGTCCTCTCATGAGGTTTGGGCATACTTAACCAGTCAGCTTCACTTCATAGTCCTCCCACCAAAACCTCATGCTTGGAGTCATACCACTCAGATACAGGCTCTATTACATAGAGAATAATGGATAGGTACATGTGTGTTATGGATTTTTTCACACACCCGAGGTGTGTAATGACCCATAAACCTCGAGAGCGAAAACAAACTTACCTGTCCTTTATTTTTTAGAATTGTTGTGCGGAGGTTTGACTGTATTTCTAGCAGCTTGAAAGAAAAATAAATTTTTAGCTAGAGTACAGTTTTCTTTTTTAAGAAAGTGAACTGTTCATGACTAAAACACAGTTGAAAATACTGTAGTTGAAATACTTTTTGTGAAACAATGGAATGCAACAGTTTTAAAGTCTTTTCTTTGGGGAATGTCATATCAACTGGATTTTGGGTTATTATGAAGTGTTGTATGAACCAGATTTCGGATTATTATTACCTTTGGAGCATAACAACCCAAAATCCAGTTGATATGCATTTTTAACAAAACAGTAATCCGGTTGCTATTTATGGTCACCCGTAATTATGTAAATACATAGGCAGTCATGGCAGATAAATGCCTACCAGCTCATCTAGTCTGCCCACCCTCTCTGACTAGTATGCTCTGGCCATAATGACATCCCACTCCTTAGTTCCTGTCCCCCTCCCCATCCCAACCAAGCCCATCAGTCTGCAGGGGAGATGAGTTTGTTAGCAAATTGTATCAAAATGATCTCAAGCTCTGTAGAAAGGTTGGACGGTGAGAAAGAGATTAGCTGTATAAAGCAGAATAGGAAGAAATTAGAAAAGCAGTCAAAGCATTTGGTAATTAAAGTTCAAAGCTAAAAAATATGTGAAGTGAGGTGCAAAAAATCTTCTGCTAAAGCACTGGATCATGGGGTAGAAGCATGACACTCCAGAGAGGAAAGACACTTAGGGGTATTAATTAACAGCAGTCTAAAAGTCTCCTCTTAACATAGCAAAGTGTATGGAAGGCAAAAAGGATGCAGGGTGGCATTAGGTTGGGCTTCACTAGTCGACAAGCCAGGTGATTCTGCCACTCTGTTGCTTGCTAGTAAGAGCACACCTGGAGTATTGTGTGAAGTTCTGGAGCCTACACCTATAGTATTGTGTACAAATCTGGTTCCCACACCTGAAGTATTGTGTGCAGTTCTGGAGCCCACATCTGGAGTATGTTGTGTAATTCTGGAGCCCACATCAGGATTATTGCATACAAATCTGAGCCCATATTCTGTGTATTATACAAATCTGGAGCCCACACCTGCAGCATAGTGTGCAGTTCTGGAGCTTACACCTGGAGTATTGTGTACAATTCTGGAGCCCAAATCAGGAGTACTGTGTGCAGCTCTGAAGCCCACACCTGGAGCATTATGTGCAATTCTGGAGGCCACCCCTGGAATATTGTGTGCATGTCTGGAGACCACCCCTGGAGTATTGTGTGCAGTTCTGGAGCCCACACCTGGAGCAATGTGTGCAGTTCTGGAACCCACACCAAGAGTTTTGTGTGAAATTCTGGAGCTCACCCTGGAGTATTGTCTGCAGTTCTGGAGCCCACACCTAGAGTATTGTGTACAGTTCTGGAGCTCACACCAGTAGTACTGTGTGCAGCTCTGAAGCCCACACCTGGAGCATTGTGTGCAATTCTGGAGGCCACCCCTGGAATATTGTGTGCATATGTGATCTTCAGGTGGTTTGCATCTTTCCTCACTGGCAGAAGTCAGAGAGTGGCGTCTGAGATTTTTTCCTCGGATCCATTCTCTCTGCCATGTGGGGTACCTCAGGGCTCAATGCTGTCCCTCATGCTGTTTGCAGTGTATATGTTGCCCCTGGGAGACACTGTAAGATGGTATGGGCTGAGGTTTCACTGCTGTGCTGTTGATACCCAGCTCTACCTGTCTTTTGCGCCTGACCAGGATAGAGCTGTCCCGGTCTTCAATAACTGCCTTGCTGAAATCCAGGACTGGATGAATTCAAGCTGGTTAAGTTGAACGCTGGAAAGATCGAGGTGATGGTGGTGGACCTGGGTCGCCAGATAAAGGGGTTGTGGGCTGGTCAGCCCCCTGAACTTTTTCTTGGGGCTCCCAGATCCCTTCATCTGAATGGATGCGAAACCTGGGGGTAGTGCTTGACAGTGGGCTGACATTGCAAACTCAGGTGTCGGCGGTCGTCAAGTCTTCCTTTTATCATCTAAGGACTATCTCCAGGATTAAGCACCTTGTTCTGTCCAGGGACCTACCTACATAGATACATAGATACATAGACAGTGTGGGCAGATAAGGGCCTATGGCCCACCTAGTCTGCCCATTTGAGCTTGTAAGTTCAGTTTGTTTTCCTAGAAGTCTATTTCCCCTTACCCCTGACCTCTAGAATTCCTTTATGTCTATCCCATGCATTCTTAAATCCCGTGATTGTTTCAGCCCCCACCACTTCCTCTGGCAGGGTGTTCCACTTGTCCACCACCCATTCTGTGAAGAAATTCTTTCTCATGTTTCCTCTGAATCGTCCTCCTCCAACTTCATCCCATGCCCTCTAGTCCTGAAACATCTTTTTCACTTAAAAATAGTGTTTTCCTGCACCCTGTTCCTCCCTGTAAGATACTTGTATGTCTCTATCATATCCTCTCTCCTCCTCTCCTCCAGGGAGTACATGTTCAGTTCCTTCAACCTGTCTTCATAGGACTTGTGATGCAACCCATGCACCATCTTTGTTGCCCTCCTCTGAACCTTCTCTACCCTGTCTATGTCCTTACGTAGGTATGGTCTCCAGAACTGTACACTGTACTCCAGGTGGGGCCTCACTAGTGTCTTGTATAGCGGAATTATGACCTCCTTTTCCTGCTGGTGATGCCCTGCCTATACATCCCAGCATCCTATTTGCTTTACCTGATGCCTTGTCACACTGTTTCTCTCTCCTGAGGTCATCAGAGATGACAACCCCAAGATCCCTTTCCTGCTTGGTGCATGCTATATCCTCACCCCCCAACTGATATATTGTGTCAGGGTTTTTGTGCCCCATATGCATTATCTTGCACTTCTTTGTATTGAATTTCAACTGCCAAACCCTTGACCATTCTTCAAGTTTCTGCAGGTCCCTTCTCATTCTGTCTACACCCTCTGGTGTGTCTACTCTGTTACAGAGCTTTGTGTCATCAGCGAACAGTGAAATTCTGCCTTCTAGATCCTGTGCAATGTCACTGATGAAGATGTTGAATAGGACGGTCCCAGCACTGATCCATGTGGTAACTCACTGGTCACTCTTCCCTCTGTGGGTGACAGCCATTTACCACCACCCTCTGTGTCCTGCCACCCAGCCAGTTACCCATCCACCACACTACTGTCCTGCCCACACCCATATTCCCCAGTTGTGTAATAGTCTTCTATGTGGCACAGTGTCAAAGGCCTTGCTGAAGTCCAGATAGGCCATGTCCACTGCCCTCCCTGATCCACCTCCCTAGTCACCCAGTCAAAAAATTCAATGAGGTTGGTCTGACATGACCTCCCCTGGTGAAACCATGATGCCTTGGGTCCTGTAGTCCATTGACAACCAGATGTTCCACCAATCTTCTTTCAGTAGTGCTTCCATGATCTTTCCCACTACCGAGGTGAGGCTGACTGGTCTGTGGTTCCTGCTTCCTCTTTGTTCCCACTTTTGTATAAGGGGACTACATCTGCTGTCCTCAGTCTTTTGGGTACCTCCCTGTTTCCAGTGATTGGCTGAACAGGATAGCCAGAGGTTCAGCCACCACCTCTCTTAGTTCTTTAAGGACCCTGGGGTGCACCCCATCTGGCCCCATTGCTTTATCAGCTCTTATTCTTCCAGTTCCTTCAGGACCCTTTCTCGTGTAAAGGGACTTGTGTCCATTTCTGCACCATTCACCCCTTGTACTCCCTTCAGACCCATTACCCCTCTTCCTTAGTAAAGACTGAGCAGAAATACCTGTTCAATATGTCAGCTTTACTGTTGTCATCTTCAAGCGGCTCCCATCCTCCCCTTCAGTCTCACTATCCCTCCCTTTGTCTTTTCTTTTCACTATGTACCTGTAAAAGGTTTTGTCCCTTTACCCACTGATTTTGCAATGTGTTCTTCTGTCTGAGCTTTGGCTTCCTTACTGACTTCCCTGCCTCCCTTTGTTTCTCCTGGTACTTCTCCCTATCCCCTTCTGCCTGTGTCTTTTTGTATTGCCTGAATGCAATCTTTTTGGCTTTCACTTTCTTTGCTACCTCTTTGGAAAACCATAATGATCTCCTCTTCCTTTTCCTCTTGCTAACCTGCTTAATGCATAATTCTGTTGTTCTTATAATCCCCATTTTAAATACTGCCCACTGTTCCTCAACCCCTGATTCCTGTCCCATTCCCCTTAATGCCTCTTTCAAGTATCTCCCCATTTTCCCAAAGTCTGCCCCCCTAAAATCCAGGATACGTGTTTTTGTGTGGTTTGGTTCTGCTCTTTCTGTGATTTCAAACCACAATGACTGGTGGTCACTGTTACCCAGGTGCTCCCCCACTGTTACCCCCATCACACTGTCCCTGTTTGTGAGCACAAGGTCCAGTATTGCCGTCTGCCGAGTTGGTTCCATGACCAGTTGCTTGAGGAAGGCACCCTGAAGGGAGTCCAGGATAAATCTGCTCCTAGTTGATGCTGCTGCTGGGATGCTGCAGTCCACGTCTGGAATATTGAAGTCTCCAACCAGTACTACCTCACCCTTGTCTGCCATCCTTTGGATGGCTAGCATCAACTCCTATCTGTTTCTTCCTCCTGGGCTGGTGGTCTATAGACCACACCTGTGCGGATGGCTGGCCCCATTTTCCTTTCCAGCTTAACCCACAGTATCTCTCCCCATTTTGTTCCTCCTGGATCTGTGTGGCCCTTATGTCATTTTTCACATACAGTGCCACTCCTCCTCCTTCCTGCCTGCTCTGTCTCTTCTGAATATGTTGTAGCCAGGTATGGCCATCTCCCAGTCATGGTTATCATTACACCAGGTTTCAGTGATGGCCACAATGTCCAGGTCTGACTGTACCATGACAGCCTCCAGATCTTCCATCTTGTTGCTAAGGCTCCTGGCATTTGCAAACATGGCTTTCATGATTTGACCTCCCTAGACTGCTTTACTGTTCTACTCCAGCCCCTTCCTTGGTTGTCATTTATCCCTGGTTCTCCTTGCTGTCTGCCCTTCTGCTGAATTTTGCCCTTTCTGCTTATCCACCTTTTGGACACTAATCTCCATCTTTTGCACACTGCTTTGCAGAGATAGCCACTCCTCTGGTTCACTGGTTCCACTACTAGCTGTGGGGGTGAGCAAGTAGGTACCGTCCTTGCTGGCCTGCCACCCCCTTTGCTAGTTTAAATGTTGTCAATGTAGCATTTAAACTTATCATTGAGTGCTTGATTCCCTCCAGGATGGATGCAGGCCGTCAGGCTTGAACAAAACCTCCATCCCTCCTCCAGGTGGGTCCTCAGTCACCAATGAATCCAAACCCTTCCTCACAGCACCAGTTCTTCAACCATGAGTTAAAGTTCCTGGTGCATGCACTCCATGTCTCCCTTGCCTCTCACAGGTAGTACTTCTGAGAAAGTGACAGAAGTAGCTACTTGCTTGAGACCCCTCCCCAGTTTCCTAAACCCTTCCTGAACTTCCTTTGTCTCCCCATTTGCCAAGTCATTAGTACCTAGGTGGATAATGACATCCAGCTCACCCTCCCGTCTTGCCTTCCCAGTGATCCCCAGTATCTTCCTTCCATCCCTCCATGCCGTGGCACCTGGTAGGCACCTCACCTCCCTGTCCTCCCCTCCTGTGTTCCTAGCTGGATCCCTCTTACGATGGAGTCCCCACCAGGATTCCTTCCTCCTCCTCTGGGGTCCACTGCTTTCCCCACTGAGGTCACCTCCTTGCCTAACCTCCACATCCTTTCCTTCCACTTCCCTGGGTACCTCTATTTGGTTGTCCTCATTTGCCAGTGTGGCATATGAGTTCTTGAGGAATAGGATCTGGGATGTGCCTCTGCCTGACTGCTCTAACTCTCCCTGAGCCCACTGTCATCCAAGTGCTCCTCGTTCTCGGCATCCTTTGAGGCAGCTGCATTGGACTGGGTGGTCCTGGATAGGGTGATGGTACTCCTGACCCAGTTTACTTCCGCTCTGAGTCTGGCTACCTCATCCCGCAGTCCTGAGAGATGCATGCAGATAGGGCAGCACCTCAGTGTCCAGAAGGTCTGCCTGAATATGGCTGCCCCACAGCCACTGCATTGCACCACTCCCCACATTATACTGCAATTCCACTACTTCTCTGCTACTGAAGCTCTCTTAGTTCTCTTTTTATTTATTTACAGTACTAAAAATCCTGTAACTGATCCTCAGATATATATTTTTTTTAAGGAAAAAGAAACCAATAAATAAATAAATGAGTCAAAAACACTTGTCGTGCTGAGGGTGGTCTTCTTCCCCCTTATGCCCCTTCTACTTCACACCTCTTACTATACCCTGTGTTTAGCTCCTGTCAATCAGATTTATCAGGGCATATAATTAAGAGTTGGGGGAAGGGGTTGGAGAGGCCAGACAATTAACACCCTTCACCCAGCTACAGGACAGTCAGACAAGCCAAGATAAAATTTGCAGCAATTAAAGACAGCACAGAATTACACCACCACTATGTTTTAAATTTTCAACAGCCCAAAAACAATTATAAGTAAAGACAACACAGAAAGAAAGTATAGTGTCACTACAAGCCTACAATCTAAGTTTAAAAGAAAAATACAAATTACCAGTTACTCTGAAGCACTGAATTGAATATGTTTCCTTCCTTCACCTTCTGGCTTCTTCAGCCTACGTTGGTCCATGCCTTTGTGACCTTACGCCTGGATTATTGCAACTCCCTGTACTTAGGGCTACCTGGGGTTGATATCTGCTGACTGCAGCTCATGCAGAACACTGCAGCACAATTGTTGATGGGGGCTTCTCGAGCCTCCCATATTACTCCTGTGCTGCGCGATCTGCACTGGCTGCCAATTAGGTGGCGGATCACCTTTAAAGTTGGTTTACTGACTTACAAACCCCTACATGGACTTGGCGCTGACTACTTGAAAGAGCTTCTTGTGCCTTATTGCCCAATGTGACAGCTTCGTTCGGCTGATGAGGGGTTGCTGGAGATTCCAAGGGTGTCATTGAAATCTTTGGGGGCCCGTGCATTCATGCACGTAGCCCCCTTCCCTTTGGAATTCTCTACCCCATCAGCTTTGGGAGTGCATGACTGTGGGAGGATTTAAACAGGAGTTGAAAACTTACCTATGGCATCAGGTATTTATGGGTATTGAATTAGTATGATCACCAGACAGCTTTTATTATGTTGTTCACTATTGATTTTATTATTGTTGTTTTACCCTGTTGTAAAAGCGCTTGAAGGCTTGAAAGGCACTTATGTGAAATAAAGTTATTATTATTGTGTCTGGAGCCCACCCCTGGAGTATTGTGTGCATTTCTGGAGCCCACACCTGGAGTATTGTGTGCAGTTCTGGACTCCACACCAGGAGTATTGTGAGCAATTCTCAAGCCCACACCTGAAGTATTGTATGCAGTTCTGGAGCCCACACCTGGAGCATTGTGTGCAGTTCTGGAGCTCACACCTGGAGCATTGTGTGCAGTTCTGGAGCCCACACCTGGAGTATTGTGTGAAATTCTGGAGCTCATACCTGGAGTATTGTGTGCAGTTCTGGAGTCTACACCTGGAGTATTGTGTGCAGTTCTGGAGCCCACACCAGGAGTATTGTGTGAAATTCCGGAGCTCACACCTGGAGTACTGTGTGCAGTTCTGGACTCCACACCAAGAGTATTGTGTGCAATTCTGAAACTCATACTTGGAGTATTATGTGCAGTTCTGGACTGTCCACCTGAGGAAGGACTGGGAACAATTGGAGACAGTCCCGAGAGAGTGACAAAGGTAATCCTGGACACATACCTGCTTATCAGATGAATCCATGAGTACCCTGCATAGTAGAGTTGCTAAGGGCTCCCCTTTTTCCTCATTAAATATTTTATTGAGTTTTAACAGTACACAATAGAAAGTATGATTATGTGACATATAATTCAATCAGTCAGTCAAAATAAGGCTATTATACTATAGAGTACATAACTAAATCAAAATAACACATTTATAATACTTTGTAATGTATGTTAGAAATCAAGAAGCACCATTCATTTTTTTTATATTAAGGGAAACAGCACAAGGGCCTCACACCCAGGTGTGGTCTGGTCCCAATGTGCACTTTGTGTGCAAAACATTTTAGTTTATTTTCTGTTTACTGTAGTATAGTAGGTTCTATCACACTAATGTTGTTTACTTTCAGACTGACATCTTCTGTTTTACTCAGTCCCAGAATCCCCTGCAGCTGGCATCAGAGCAGTAGGCAGCAGAATGAGATTCAAAAGCTTGCAGTGCATGTTACAGTTTTTATAATCTCCGATCAGATGTTTTCTGGGTCTGCTTTTCGTTCTGGGAGCTAAGCACAGTCCTCTGTGACTGTACTTAGCCCAGGAGGAGACAAGACCAACAAACAAAAGAAATGAGCTTATATAAACTCTAACATGTACCAAGGCTATTGAATCTTACACTGCTGCCTATTGCTCTGTCAGCAGTAGGGACTTGGTTTGTAGTTACAGAAGATGCCAGCCTAGAAGTACCAAAAATTAGACTGATACAATTTACTATACCACAGTATACAGTAAGAAATGAAAACATTTTTGCACACAAAGTGCACATTGGGGCCAGCTCCATACTTAAGTGTGGGTCCCTTGGTCCCTTGGCCCTTTAAGAGGCTGTGAAGTTATCCCATCCCTAGTTAATGTATGCTATCTAACCAAAGATATCACTTAGCAGCCATGTAATAAATGTGCTCTGTTTGTTGGAATATCAATAGAGAATGGATTTCTAGTTTGATTAAATGATTATGGTGTTAATTATCAATATTATCCACATACCATACTAAAAACAGGAGACCAAATTTCCTGGAAATCTCTCCAACTTTCCATATATATTTTTTTTTTAAACCAGGAGTAGCACACTAAGCTGAAAGTTTTTTTACAGGTGCGACCAGGGAGCACAGGGAAGTTAAGTGATTTGTTCAGGGTCACACAGTATACAGGTGGAAGCTGTGAGATTCAAACCCAGGTCTGTTCTGCTGGATGTCACCAGATTTGCAGCTCAGAGCCTTAAACCACTGCCTCCCTGCTCTCAAATGTGATAACCTCTCATGTTCAGGTGGTGTCATCATTGCCTTTGGCTGTACCTGTATTGATAGGGCAGTTCCCACCATCAAACACAACAAAATTTGTCTTCCAGGGCTGCATCTTGTCCAACCATAGGTCTTTCTTTTTTCTTTTTGAAAAATGTATTTTAGTAGAGCCCAATGACAGCCAAAATGCACAGATAATTACATTGCAAATAAGAGCTAGAATACAAGACAGCATTGCATTACGTACCTGATAAAGACCATACAACCAACATTAACTGATACCACACTGTGCAGAGCGTATCCCAACATTGGGTATTTCTACTAACAGAACTGATGATTGTTAAATCCCCTAATATTCAAAGAGCTGCCAATTTTGGGAGAACACTATCTCAAATCGTTTGACATATTTATAAAAGTGTTTCCCAATAATGTTCAAGAGTGGGAAATGGCCACAGAATAAAAGTTAAAGCAATAATATTTATTAGGGGGGAATCATTCCTTTTTTTAGCAATAATATTTTTTCTAAGATTTTTTTTCAGTTGTTTTCTCAACTGTTTTTCTTATTTTGGGGCTTTAGAGGGGAACAGTCAGCATGAAGGCCTGCACATTCAAGTGTGGGACTGGTCCCAGTGTGTACTTTGTGTGCAAAAAACATTTTGGTTTACTTACTGTTTACTGAAGTATAGTAGATTGTATCAGACTAATTTTGCTTAAATCTAGGCTGACATCTTCTGTTACAACAAATCCCAGAATCCTCTGCAGCTGACATCAGAGCAGTAGGCAGCACTGGGAAATTAAATAGCCTGCAGTGCATATTAAAACTTTTATAATCTCTAATCAGATGTTTTCAGGTCTGTTTTACTCCAGGGCTAATTAAGCACAGTCCTCTGTGACTGAAGCCGAGTAGGACAGTGGAACCAGCAAACAAAAAACAGAGTTTATATAAACTCTAACATGTACTGCAGGCTATTGAATCTCTCGCTGCTGCCTACTGCTCTAATGTCAGTTGCAGGGGATTCTGGGATTTTTAGTAACAGAAGATGTCAGCCTAGAACTAAGCAAAATTAGTCTTGCAAAATCTACTATACTACAGTAAACAGTCAGTAAACCAGCATTTTGCACACAAAGTGCATGTTGGGATCAGACCCACAGTTTAGTGTGGGCCCTGGGTGGTGACTGTTCACTTTTAAACATTCTTTTTGTGCAGGACTTAATACATTTTCATTATGGTTTTTACAATTCTGCAAGCAACTTATGAACAAAAAAAAAAAAAAAACATGTTTTTCTTTTGTACATACCAGTTCTTGACCATTGTGTTCCTGGGTGTTATTTGGTCCCCAGTTACCAAGCAAAAGTGTTATACGTGATGCACGTTAGGTTTGTTAAAGTCTGTCATGATAGTTTTTCTAGACAATCACGATTTTTGGGGGGGCTAATTAAAACACTAACTGTAATTAATTTCTTTAACAGTCAACCAGATATCTCAGTAGCTTTTCTGACAAACCACACCACTGTCTACATTTAGATTTAAGTATTTTTTACATTTTCACCTTTTAAAGTTTTTGCTCGTGTCAAATGACAACTCAGAAAAAAATAACTTTTTCTCCAGCAAATTTGTTCACTGATCCATGCATGTCCAAGCTTTAAAGCCATTATAACTTAAAAACAAAAAAATGTTTTAAAACTCCCTAAAAGCACTTCCTTGGATCAAACTTTCACAAAACTTTAAGGCCAGATATTCAAACTCGCTCAAAATGGCGCCAACAACGAAACAAGCACAAACCAGTTGCGCCAAATCGCAGCAGGTGCGATATTCAAACATGGAGCAGAACAAATTGCGCGAAGCAACCAGCGTCTGAATATCGCATACCTGCGCCATAGCCGCCAACCAGGAGAGAAGCTGAGCCGAATTGCTGGGCGCCCATGGAGCAACCAGGGCAGCCCAGCTGGAGCATTCCAGAGGTGCCATAGCGCAAGCAGAGCCCCCCAGAGCAATGGAACTGCACATCCAGGAAGGCAGGCTGGGGCCCACCGCCAGCCATGCCACATATGGGCACAGGAACACACTGCAGAACCCACACCACCTGCACACCAAGCACAGCATCACTGGGGTGTGATCGGATGATCTACTGGCCCATGGGGACAAGCCAACACAGCATACGGAGCTTAAGACACCCCAGCACAACCACTGGTACGTTGAGAGTGCCACACACAGGGGTTGACAACCCACAGTGCACAGCAGCTCCTCGTACACGCACAGCACATCCTGCACTGTGACCCCAAGACACCACCTATGTGCAGTGACTGGCACTGCAGGAAACCATGCATCCCCCAGACACACGCCAACCCCTGCAGCACAGAAGCCTACAAGCCAGACACACCCTGTGCACCAGCAGTGGGTGGCAGCAGACGGCAAGACCAACAGAAAGTCACTGCCATGCTGAGATACCTCCCATGCACACACACGCACACACATGCACACACACACACACACACACACACACGCCCAGGACCATACCACCCCAGATGGCATGTACACCCCTGCAACTGAGCACCCATAGCCAGCTGCAAATCAGAGACCAACACAGTATTCATATCAAAATAGAAATGTATATTTAAAATATTAAATAACAAAACCAAGAGAAACTATTAACAAGGGGGGGGGACGGGTACAAGGTAGGGGTGTTCAAGGGGGAGGGATTAAAAACTTGGAGAGGGAAGGCAGGGTGGTAGGGATGGGAGAAGTGGGAAGGGTAATGTGGGCTATGGCCCAGCCGGCTGCTGGTCCTCCCCCTGCTGGCGCACCGTCCTGTGCCACCTCCGCCGAACTCCATGGCACCGGATGGCTTGCAGGATCTCCTGGTTCTCGAGTCCAAGTTGTGTGAGGCGCCGAAGATCGCCTGCCATCCTCCTGAGAACCTCGAGGCCTAGGAAAATGGGAACACAGTCAATGGCTGTGACTGACCACAACCCTGAACACCACCCAACCTGCAAGCCATATAGCCCAATGTCCCACACCTGTGATGGCATGCACCCACCCACAGTGAACATGCACATGGCCATCACAAACAGGCGGCACCAGCTATGCGCACCACTGCACACACACACACTGCCCATGTCCATCACAGCACAAACAAGGTTGTCCAGTGACGTGGCAACATGGTGCGATGCCAGTTACACAGCTATGTGCCCAGTGCATGCCTGGACCACCAGTGACGCATACACAGACATGCTGTGATACTGGACAGTGATGCATGTCACTTGTGTCATGCATACATACATAGATACATAGACAGTGTCGTCAGATAAGGGCCTATGGCCAACCCAGTCTGTCCATTTGAGCTTGTAAGTTCACTTTGTTTTCCTAGAAGTCTGTTGCCCCTTACCCCTGACCTCCAGAATTCCTTCATGTCTGTCCCGTGCATTCTGAAATCCCGTGATTGTTTCAGCCCCCACCACTTCCTCTGGCAGGGTGTTCCACTTGTCCACCACCCACTCTGTGAAGAAATCCGTATCCATGTGTCCTCTGAATCGTCACCCCTCCAACTTCATCCCATGCCCACTAGTCCTGGAACATCTTTTTCACTTCAAAATAGTGTGTCCTGCACCCTGAACCCCCCTGTAAGATACCTGTATGTCTCTATCATATCCCCTCTCTCCCCCCTCTCCTCCAGGGAGTACATGTTCAGTTCCTTCAACC
This sequence comes from Neoceratodus forsteri, assembly GCA_016271365.2. Taxonomy (NCBI): domain Eukaryota; kingdom Metazoa; phylum Chordata; order Ceratodontiformes; family Ceratodontidae; genus Neoceratodus; species Neoceratodus forsteri. The sequence goes on along the minus strand of JADMNL010000031.1, from coordinate 109,966,223 downwards.
TGTCGTCATAGGACCCGTGATGCAAGCCATGCACCATCTTTGTTGCCCTCCTCTGAACCTTCCCTGCCCACTCTACGTCCTTACGTAGGTATGGTCTCCAGAAATGTACACTGTACTCCAGGTGGGGCCTCACTAGTGTCTTGTATAGTGGAATTATGACCTCCCTGTCCTGCATGGTTGTATTGTGCAGGGCTAGTGGACCCCCAGCATGCAATAGCATCCATGAAGTCATGATACTCACATTGCTCAAGCAGCTGTGTCTGCTGCTGTTGCTCTTGCTGCCATTGCTGCTGCTGCTGTTGCTGCGGCTACTGCTGCTGCATCCGGGGCAACTCCTGCTGCCACGGGGCCCTGCTGCAGCCCTCTCACCCGGCCCTGCATCCCTCATCCCGGCCTGTGGGAGATATATGTTGAGACAAACATCAGTGTGACTCAAAAGCAGAGTGCCCCTGCCCCAGTGAGAGTGCCTGCACACAGCCAAACCCATCCATCCACAGCTGCACACACTGACACAGCCAACCGTGTCCGAGCCGTCACCTATGCACAGCCACCAAAGCACACACACCCTACAGAGAATACAGGTGCATAGATGGTACACTCCACCTGGCCTCGGCACCCCGCCTGGCACGTGCCCGCAGCCTTGCCAACATGTCTGGCTCCTCCGGCGGAGGTCACTGTACCGTGCCGCACTGCTCAACAGACCAGCACCATCCAGTGACCCCCACCAGGTCAGTGGCCACTTGCTGCCACACCTCTGTTCTTGCTATGGTGAGGGGCCTCACCATAGAGTGCCTCATAGTGGGGCTCTACTAGGGCCACCAGGTTGGCTACCTCCAGTGGGCTCAACTCACACCCTCCTCCTAGCCATGTTAGCCAGTTTACAGCAGGCAATATGGCCCTGCTACACTGTAACCCCGTGGAGATGTTGCGCAATAGACCACCACAGGCTCCAATTAGCTGTGGGAACGCCGTCACTTCATGGCGCTGTCACCAGACAGCGCCAATAGGGCGATACCACATGGCAGGCGCAACGCCGCAGGGGCAAAGGGCATACACAAGGTCATGAGTAATGACGCAAGGCTCGCTCCAGCACCATCTGGCGTATAGGTATCCTGCAGCGACCGACCAGCTGCGTGCCAGTGCCACAGTGGACTGTGCGCAGTAATGCCACAGCGCCATATAGTGGCCAGTGCTGTAGCGCCACTGGCACAATGGTGGCCATGGCCTGATTGCCTCGCACTCAAGCACGTCAGCAGCGTGACAGACGCATCTGCGTAAGCTATCTGGGCATCACGCAATGCGGTGTACCACACAGGCACAGATCTGCGTGCCATTGGCTCAGCCGACTCTTCCATATTGCGCAAGCGCAGATTCACGATATTCAGCCGACATGCAAATCATCTGATCAGCCATTCAAGGCGCGGTGGCGCGATTTGCATGTCATTAAAGTTGCTCCACCCTAATTTGCTTGTGTTGCGCTATAAATGTGCGACAGTGGGCTGTGCTGGCCAGATTCGGTTACTGCAGGTGAGAGGTGAGTTACATGCTGTGTGATGTTCAGGACAATGCTCATGGGAAATGCTGTAGACTGCACAGTGACAGGTGTCCACTTCCACCCATACAGATCACCATGACTGAGCAGAGCCAAGGGGAGGTGAGAGGACGGTGGGCGTAGGAGGGCCCAACTTCACAGGCGGCAGAGGCAGGCCCTCTTCCAGGCCTACCTGGAAGATGAGCCACTACTGAGTGGACAGAGGGCACCCCTCAGTCCCATGCGGCTGCATGGGAGGTAGCTCAGGCGTTAACCTGCACGGAAGCCACCAGCGCTCCGTGCAGGAATCTGAAAAAGATGGGACTGACTGCGGAGGTTGAAGGAGAAGGTGGCAGCCTTCAGGCGGCACGTGCTGGCACTGGCGGGGGCCCGCCAGTGGTGTTGCAGCTGACCCCACATGAGGAGACACTGGTCGCAGCCATGCAGCCAAGTGCCATTGTGGGCATACCAGGTGGAGGATTCCAGACAGGTGGAAGCCCATCACTGCACGGTATGACATGGTGGTGGTGTTTGGGGGGTGGCGGTTGTTCACATGCACTCACATGTACTCTCTTTCTGTTACAGATCCTGTTCATCTTCAGGAGATGGTGGTGGTGGGTCCAGACAGTGATGCGGACCTGCTGGACATGGAGGAGGGACCATCCACCTCCACCACCAGCCAGCAGGCACTGCAGCAGCATGCACGCTGGGCCAACAACTCTGGTGTCAGTGATACGGGTGTGGGGGTGCACAGCCTGTGTCTCAGCAGTCTGGCATGCAAGCATGCCAGCATGCTGTGACCATGGCAGTAACACGTACCTGCACCATTGATGATAGAAGGCCTGCAATGGGCAGTGATAGGTGTGTGTCCCATGGCGGACACGACGGCAGGCCAAGCACGTGCCCCTGGGCCTTCTGGTTCAAACCTGTGTACCAGCATGCTGGCACAGTCCCAGGCTGTGCCTGTCAGCACCGGTGGGGCAGCACCGTGGCTGTGCAGGTGTCTGGCACTGTTGCCAGCACGGCGGTGGAACAGGTGGACCTGGGGCACAGCGGTTGGAGGGCAACAGCAGCATCGCACACCAGGTCTGGGGTACAGTGTCAAGCAGTGGCACGTCCACCGCCCTTTGATCCGCCCATACCTGGTCCTGGCGAACAGCACCCACCCTCAAGGGGTGATGTGCATCAGGACCGTCCACACCCTGGGGGTCACGATGCCATTGGAGCACAGTACCCATTGGACACGCACACCCACCTGCTGCAGGAATCAGTACAGCTGCAGGGGCGGGTTGCAAGGTCCGTGGAGGCACTGTCTGTGTCCATGGAGCGGCACAGCAGGGAGTGTGCTTGGGACCGAGCCGAGCTGGTCTGTATGTGGACGGATGTGACCGCCGCCATTGACAGGCTGACCCAGGCAGTGGTCTCTGTCGTGGATGCATTGGGCACACAGTCAGGTGCCCCTGTACCGCACACCCCACACAGTGCACTCTCCACTCCCCGTTCCCAGCGTCGTGCGACACCAGGCCTGTCGACGCCGGGTTCTGCTGTGGGCATCCCGAGCACCCCTGGTGCAGGTTTGTTCAGCGTGCTGCAGACCCCTGTGCGGGCAAGGTCGCGTTCACGCAGTGGGACCCCTGGTGGTGCAACAGTGCCACCCCATGTGGCCCCTGCTCAGCCTGCCCGTGCTGTTGGGTCACGGCAGGGCCGCCCACGCATCCGTGGTGGCCGTGGGACAGTGCTACATGACTGAGCTGTCTCCCAGTGCGGGCCCTGTCTGGTGCTGCCCTGTGTGCAATGTGTGTCATGGTGGGCAGTGCACTGCTGGGTGCTCTGCTCACCACGACACACGGACCACCTGCACACCCTCCCAACTGCTGTCCACAGGTGCATGTGCATGATGATGCCTGCATTGCACTGTACACCAAGGTGCAAGGGTGCCCAGGTTCTGACACACATACATAGACAGTACTGGTGGTGGGGGTGGTCGGTGGTGCTGTGTGTTAGCAATGTCGGTTCTGCAGTGCTGTGCATCTGCCCATGTACACTCTATTGCCTGGTGTGTGTGTGTCCATATAGTGCTCACCCTTCCCTGATGGTGTGTTGGTATGCCTGGACCCTTCCTCCCTGACCTTCATGCACCCCTGGTGTGTTCCCTGTGTGCCTGTGTTTTGCATGGACAGTGTTGGTTGCACATGTTCCCTTGACTTACCTGTGTTGTGCGTGAGTGCTCCTCTGTGATGGTGTCCCGGTGCAGCTGGGCCTGCGGATCAGTTGGGCTCCCTCCGTCCTGGGGGGGGCTGCTCATCACCATCATCACCGGTGCCACTGGCGTCCCATCGCTGTCCCCTGTTTGACCTGTCACGGCTATCCCATGGTCTCTGGCCATGTTGTGCAGGATGCAACAGGCCAGGAATATCCACAGGCCTTTTGGGGGCTGTACAAGACACCGCCGAGGTGTCCTAGGCATCAGGCGTGCCAGGCATCCCAAACACCGCTCTATGATGTTACGTGTTGCGGCATGTGCCTCATTATAGCATAGCTGCGCTGGGGTCATGGGCGCGGTGCGGTGTGAGCAGCCAGGGGACAGTGGGTATCCGCAGTCACCTGTGTGGAGATAGTGGAAGCAGTGTCATGTTCAGGTCCATATTGGCCATCTCCTGTGTGCCACTACCATGGCACCTGTGTCATTCCCACCCTTGCCCAGAGTTTGCATTCCATACATGTGTACTCACCCACTAGATGTCCTGTGGGGATGTCCCACTCTCGAATCGATGGCACAGTGCAGACTGATACCATATGAAGGCATCATGTGCTCCGCCAGGGTGTGTGGCACAGACATTGATTATCGTAGTGGCATCACACACCACCTGGCAGTTGACACTGGAGAATCCTTCGGTTCCGATGTCGTGGCCATCGAGGTCAGGTGGCATGCGGATGGCCACATGGGTGCAGTCTATGGCTCTAGCATGCCAGGCATCGTGCTACCTGTGGAACTCCTGCATGTTTGCTATGCGCTCTGCCGCGGTGCTGGGGAAATGGATGTACTCCGCGAGCATGTGGCAGCAGTGCGCTGAGGAATGGGTGAGGATGTGATGTGGCTGACTGTGTGATGCCTGTGGTGTCCCCTGTCAGCCTCTGGAAGGTGCCCGTGGCGAGCAGGCACATGCAGGCTGTCACCTTGGTCTCCACCGACAGAGCGTGACTCCGTCGTGAGGGTGCCTGCATCACATCACTGCACAGCTCACAGAGCCGTCTCAGTATTGCCCTGTTCAGGCAGTACCGGCCCACGATCTCTACATCTGTGTACAGCTCAAAGCTGATGCAGGCATGGTACCGCCTGTCGGGGGCATACCGCCGACGGGTCCCTCCATGGCCACGTCCCCCTGCAGCATGGATTCTCACCCTCCTTATTACAGCTTCCATGTGGAAGCTGGCACTGTCCATCTCCCTGGCTTCTGCCCCCTCCTGGCTGCTGTTGCTGTGTTACCCCCGCTGTCCTCACTGCTACTTCCACTGCACCGGGCACCCCCCGCTGGCCTCTACAAACTATGGGACACACTTTCCTTGCCTGCCCTTTTAAGTCTGTCTGTCTGTCTCTGTCTGTCTCTCTCTCTCCCCCACTTGGCAGCCTGGTAGCGTTCTTGTGCCGCTCCTTGAGCCTTTTATTTTGGCTCATTTCCGGCTAGTACGCAGTTTCCGGCTGTGCGCTATTCGCATTGCGCAAGTCTTTGAATATCGCATTGCGGTCTTTATGCATGGATCCGCCCCCTTCGGTTGTGCATGCCTTCATTTTCATTGCGCTATTGCTCAGCATGTTTTTGGGGGCGCAACTGCCTCCTTCTGAATATCGCGAAATGGCGCAGTTTTGGACTTGCGCATGAGCAATCCTGTTGCACATGGCGCAACCCTTTTGAATATCTGGGCCTAAGTTTTATAATGTAACTCTGCCTGGGTTGTTGGTTATCTGTGAGCAAGAAAAAAATAGGAAAGTTTACATAATTCAGAAACTAATAACTCTGAAACTGCCAAACTAATTTTCTTGAAATGTACCAACAAAAGTAACCCCCCCCACAACTAAGACTATATGTACCATGTTTCACAGTTCTGCAAACAAAGATAGTCGAAATATAAGCTGTCAAGCCATTTCTGACACAAACACTATCTCAGCCCTATCATACAGGTGCCACCGTGCCTGAATAATACATACATTATAGGGGCACAGTAGCGCCTCTGTAGTTAGAGTCAAGTTGGCTGTTCAATGTTAAACCCAATTTTTGCACCTTAATAGTTAAGGAAATATTTACATTTGTTTGCTCAGCTTGTAACTTCCAGCACGAGCTGGCGGCTGCGAATGCTGCAGCCCCACCCTAAAACTGCACTTTGGTGACGCGAAGTAGGGAACAGGGTTGTAGGTGTGCTACATATGGAAAAATGAAATCAGGGGATGGGTCTCTCTAAACATTCATACTATTTCTTTGTTTCTACTTATATATGTATGGGGCTGTAATATATATATCATATATTAGCCCTTTACATATACAAGTAGAAACAAATAAACGGTGTGCATGTTTAGAGGGCCCCTCCTCCAATTTCTTTATTCTATATGTAACACACCTGCAGCCCCAATCCCCACTTCATGTCATCAAGGTGCAGTTTTTAGGGGTGGAGCTGCAGCACTCGGCAGTGACTCAGGTTCTAGTCAGAAGTTACAAGCCAAGCAAACAAATGTAAGTATTTCCTTAATTGCTGCATAAAAAGAAATCCATTGTGGGCTAAAATAGCTCCTCAGGCAGGCAGCTCCTTAATATAAGTTGCCTGCCCAAGCCTTAAAATAGTGGCAGTTGCTCTTTCAAGTTTGACTGGTAAAAAAAAAAAACTTTTGCAAGGGCTTATTTTCATGGTTTACCTCTTGTGCTAAAAGAAAAAATACCACTCATGACAGCTCCCATTTTTTGCCTCCTTTTATTTTTATTTATTTATTTCAAGTTTTGGAAGACACCTTTGAGCATAGCTCATTTACAATGGTTCCACATCAGAATAACATTACAGAGAGAATAACATTAAGAAAATAATATGAAAATAATAATACAAAAATAAATAGCAACAACGTCGCGGTAAACATAACAGCAGCACATGGCACTGTCATGGAATAGATATGGTGGTGCACAGTGAGAGGGGTGTGTAGGACAGAGGAGAGTTGCCAGGTAGCATTGGGGAGGAGAGGCACAGTGGGAGGTAGTGAAAAGGTGAGAGAGGGGAAAGGGCAACTAGATCTAGCAGTAATTGGGAAGGTGAATAGTAGGTAGGGAGGTGGTGGGAGTGGGAAGGTAAATAGTGGTGGGTGGGTGACTGTGAGGGAGGGGAGGTGGGGGAGTGAAAAGTTGATGGGGAGGAGATGGGGAGTGGAAGGGTGTGGGAGTGGGGAGGTGGGAAGGAAAGAAGAGGGATTGGGAAGCAGAGAGAGAGTGATAGGAGGGGTGGTCTGTCTCATGCATGGACAAGGAGAGGAGGGTGAGATATCAATCACAAACAACGAAAATACATAAAATGTGTTAGTTTAAAAAAAACACATGCACCTTACTAAATGGAACCCATTTAGCTAGATTCTGCTATTTGTTTTTAAAAGAAGTGCCACAAATACCTTTTCTAGGCACCTCACAATCCAGGGTGTCCAGCTTAGCAAGAGGAGCCATTCACCTGCGTTCTCTGTATGAGAACAGTGGGACTTTCTTAAATTCTGCAGCCACAGCTGGAAGTCATGCTGCAGACTGCAGTGAGAGCAGTGAGTCTCCAATCCCCTGTTCTGTCTGTCTTTGTGTCTTTCTTTCTGTGTCTGTCTATATCTATCTATCTATCTATCTATCTAGTTTTTTATTAAGTGGACCAGGGTGCTCACTCCTGGTACCGCTTCTTTCTCCCCCTTCCCTCAAACTGGCCTGACCATCCCAATACTTTACTATTTTTTTAAATATTTAAGCAGACCAGGGTGCCCACCCCCAGTACTGCTTCTGTGGACCTGCCTTCCCTCCAGGTCACCCACCCCCACTTGCTCTGATGCTCAGTCAAAATAAAGAAAACCATTCCTCGATGTTTTTTTGCTTGTTTGTTTGTTTAACCTGTAAAAACAAAAATGGTCCCTTGCCAATCTGACCCCACACCCAGACCTCCCACTTAGTACTCACCACCCCATCACCCCACACTGCCCCCCACACCCCCTCACTCACCTGAACATGTCCCAATGCGAAGATCCATTCTCCAATCAAAGACACAGCTTGCTGTTGGAACCGATGACTGCGATATGAGAAATTAAGGTAAGTACGTTCCAATGTATTTCAATGTTTTTTTTAACTTTGATGAATAACTTTGTCATTTTTGCCTATTTTGACCCAACATTTTCAACATGGCATTTCTGGGACCCCACCTCGTGACCTATGGCAGAGGAATTATGCAAATCAGATGATTTTGTGGTTGCTTGGTGAAATCACCTTTTGGGCAGGATTTGGACATTTTCACCACCTTGTTCATGAGGTGGTGTCATAAGAACACTATGTTGAAAATTTGTGGTTAAAATATGCGAAAATGACAAAGCTATGCACAGTACATTGAAATGTTTCTACAAGTGCTCATAACTTTGGTCATTTTAAATATTTTGACCCAAAATTTTCAACAGAGCCATTTTTTCACACCACCTCACAAATGTGACAGCTGTCATTTTTCGGATCCTGGCCAAAATGTGTCTTAGCACCTGTTGCGTGGAATTACATTTTGGTGGCTAAGAATGATGTTTCAGTGGAGATTTGAAAATGTTCACCTACCGGGTTCATGAGGTGGGGTAATGGGTAGGCTATGCTGAAAATTTGGTTCACAAATATGGTAAAATACCCAAGTTATGAGTGAACATTGCAGTATTTCAGTGTCACTCATAACTTCACTAATTTTCAATATTTTGACTCCAAACTTTTAACAGAGCCATTTTTACATACCACCTCATAAACATGGCAGGTGTCATTTTTTTAAATCCTGGACAAGATGTCTTTTCGCACTTCTGGTGCAAAATGACATTTCAGCTAATGTGCTATAAATGATGCATGTCATGTTTATAATGCAAATCATAAAACGACTGTCTTGAAAATCTGGGGTGAAAATAATAAAAATATATATATATATATATATATGTGTATACACACATACATACTTGTTAACAAACTTCATGTGTAGTGCCAGTCTTGATCCCAGCGAGTATGTTTTGTGATCCCGTGCCAGTGAGATGAGTTCAGGGCCGAGCTGACTGACCCAAATAGTTGGAGTGAGAGTTGGGGGATGGTGCTGTTATGCAACACCCCCCAGTAAGGGAATGAAAGGTGCAGGGTTGTCTGCACGGGTCCCAGTACCATGCAGTGAAGACAACTGTCCTCTTGGCATAGGGCTCTGCACCTCTCCAGCTGTGGGTGGCAGAGGGCCCTGTGCATTGGCTGACAGATACACTCTTTGCCCTGTGCCTCTGTGTCTGGGGACACATAGAAGTGCAGGGACCACAGGGGCCCTGCACTTCTGCAGCCCACCAGAAAGCCCCATTAATTCTTCACATTCATCACTGCATTTCTGTAGGCAGATGGAGTCTTCCCTTGGTGCAGGGCATTTGCATCTGTTCACATGGGTCCCAAAGGGACCTGCATGAATGAGGATACAATCTCAGTATCTCAAACAGAAAGGAAATTATTTGCAAAAAACTGTGTTAATGCACCGGTGAGGGTAACTTAACACCACAGAAGTAGGGAAATGTGGCATTAGGGTTTCCCAACCCTAATTCCCCACTCCCACCTCCCAAGCAGCAAAAGGAAAAAATATTATGATTTTGGATCTCTGGAGTCTTGGCGAATTAGTGGTGGGGTCTTCCTTGGGGTTGTCAGCCCTAATGCCCACCCCGTTTCCTGAACAAACAACATCACAGTAATCTCTTTTCCTCATGGAGGGCCCTGAGTGAAGAAAGTTACAACAAACTGTGAAGGCAACATGTGGCAAGACATACTTCTCTTCCTTTGAAGACTGTATCACTGTGAGGCACTGGCTTGGAGTTGTACCTTGTGCTTAGGACTAGAGACTATGGGCTGGGGAGAGGGGGAGCATTAGTGTTGACAACCCCAAGGAAGACGACACCACTGATTCACCAAGACTCAAGACCCAAAACCATAGTGTTTTTTCCTTTTGCTGCTTGGGAGGTGGGGTGGGAGTTAGGGTTGAAACCCTAATGCCACATTTCCCTACTTTTTTGGCATTAAGAAAGTTTTTTGCGAAGAATATGCATAATAAACAGGCAGTACACAGAGTGCAATTACATAAAACTTGAGTTACACTGGAAGGCATAAACAAAAACAGGGATACAGGAGGAGGAACAAAGGGGTAAGGAAAAAGGTTTTGGAGGTCAGAAACGGAGAGGGTGAGGGGAGATAACCAGGAGCATAAGAGGAGAGGGGAAAAAAAAGAGGGCTGAGGGAAGAGTTGAGGTGGAGAGTTAGAAGCAAGTGCAGCCATGACTGGTGTGCTCACAGAGTATCACCAACAAAAACAACATGGCACTGCCACAGCCATTAGAACAAAGTGCAACACAAGCTGCCACACACTATGGAAAAGTGGCTACTTTATTAAATTACAGTATTGTAAAAAACATAACAAGAGGTACAGGTAGCCCCACACAACACTCAACACTTCGTGCATAGCACTTTATCAAGACAGTCAAGTGTTCACAGTATTGTATATGCTTAAAAATAATCTTATTGTCAAATTATTGATTGCAGACTACGTAAATGCTTGTCAGGCTTATATGTTTATTTATGCTAATATACTCTTGTCACCTGACCTCTAATTTATTGCTTATTTGATATACCGAAATGTGCTACATATTTCATATTTATATTATTTCTGGTTTTAAATTGTTTATATGTGTGTGTGGTCTAATTTGTAATGGTCTTTAGACCGATCAGTAAAAGACAACTACTGCTAAAAAAAAGTTTTCATACAGCAAAAATTTCAGGGCAGTGACGAAAGGAGGGGGAAGATAGAGGAAGAGTTGGCGGGGCTTAGAAGTAGATGCAAATATGACTGGGGTGTCCACAGAGGAGAAGTTTCATGGTGATGGGGGAGGGGTAAATAGCTGATGGGGTGGCAGGAGTGTTGGGAATATCATGGCCTAGAATGTTATCATTTTAATGTTTAATCTAGGAAAGAAACACTGAGCTATAAACAGCTCGTTTCCGGATGCACCCTGGGGGAAGGGTATGCAGGGAGATAATTACAGCAATGAATACCAATAAAAACCAACAAAAACTACCAGCAGTAAAACAGCAATGAATATTGTGACAGATTTATTAACTAGTACCAGATGTACCATTCAGTGCATTTCCATCTTAAATCCATCATCGTCCTGTTCTAAGAAAGCAGAGCTGCTGGTTTATGAACATTCGAAATTGCCAACAGAACAAGACCACTATGGTCTATTGAGTCTGCTTGATGCAGAGCTCATGCATCTGGTGTTACATGGGGCTCTGCTTCCCCGTCCCTTCGCACGACACTCTTACCCTCCCCTTGACTTTATCCCACCCCTTAAATTCCCCAATTGTATGGCCACCAGGCAGTCTAGATACAAACCATAAATTTTTCAGCCTTAATGACTTCCTCGTCTCTGAAATTGCAACCTGAGACCAAAACTCTTGCGGTTTATACTAATGAACACAATGAATCCTGTGAAACCTCCCACAAAACTCTGCTCAGTCATTTTTATGAGGCATCAAGTGAATATGTAAAGCGATCGTCTTGTTTGCATTTGAAACAGTTCTGGTGGTCCGGAATATCTCAGTAACAGTTACACTAGAGTAAAATGGAGTTAGACTATGCAGTTGCTTTGCCATGTTTGAACAGACCTAAACCAGCTGAGATATATTTAACTTTTTTTAAACAATTGTTTTAGAGAGTGCTGAGTCCTGTTTGGCAGCAGATTTGTTATAAGGCATTCTACCCGCAAGTAGTGCCATTGTCTACATGAGGGTATTAGAAGAATATGAGCAGAACAAAGGATATGAAATATTTGCCTTGGCATTTTAAAGTAATGGGAATTTTATCCATTCACAGTCGTGTGCTGGTTGCGAGCTATCATGTGCCACGTTGAATGTAGTTTATGTGCCTCTAGCTCTATGAAAAATAATGTGGAACTGGTGCGTGTATCATACATGAACTACCTGTTGATAGATGGGGGACAAATAGTGCTTGAGGTAAAAGTATTGCTTTTTGTGTTTCTTCTACACAGACATTTAAAAGAGCCAGATATTTAAGTTTCAGAAATCATTCCTTTTTATACGTGGGTTGGCCTGTGCTCATTTAAATGAGATTACCCATGGTGCATTGAGATTACCCATGGTGCCTTGGTCTCAAAGATGGTTAGATTATAACAGAGAGGGTGATGTATGTTAAAGGAGTCCTACTTTAAAGCTCTTCTATATTTATTGTGACAACAATCGGCTACATGTCAACTCTTTACTGTAACATGGTGTAGTGTAGTATAACGTCACCTGCTGTACATGTAAACTCTGTACTGTAGCATGGTGTAGCATAATGTAGTGTCATCTACATGTGCTCACCCTTACTGTAAATCTTCTGTTTGGAAAAATGACACAAAAGGTGTGCAGTACTATGAACCAGGGGATCCTTTGTTAGTATCCTAGTACAGCCATTGACGCAAGCCAGTATAGTCATTGACACACTGACTGTGACCTTGAGGAAGACATTTAACCTCCCTGTACTTCAAGCCATCGTAGCTGTAAAACTGGGAAGAAAAGCAGGATCCCAATGAAAAATGAAATCTTCCATCTCAACGAGGCTACCCTGTATAAATAAATGTGTTACAGAATAATGTGGGAGAATTAAGACAGCAGCTGCATCCCTATCTGATGCAACACCCTTTATCTGTTTGGCAGGGGCTGTGGGCAACTTTCAGCTCATCTACATACTCAGCCACCACTGGCTAAAAGACTAAAAGCCCAGTTCCACTCTCAACCCTGGATTCAACAAAGCCCAGTTCCACTCTCAACCCTGGATTCAACAGTTGGTAGCTTAGGGTGCTGCTATCAGCTGTCAATCACACAAAATCCAGACCGTAATCACTGAATTGCAGCGCCCACCAGCTATGAGTCACCATTTTGCCTGCTATGGTGTTAACTTTCTGCATATGTGGGTTACTGAGACCCTCTATAGTGCATTGTACTGTCAGACCAGAACCAAGTGGAGTTGAGCGCACAGTGTTGTCTACCACAGGGACAAAAGGGAGCTGTACCCCCAGCGTAGCTAACTCATGGGTTTTCCATAATTGCCAGCAATACTCTTTGGCTTTCAACCTGAAATATTAATAACGTATGCATTTAAGTGTTATTAGATTTATGGTCAGCACAATTGTTTCCTTATGAAATGATTGAGTTGCAGACTTTGTTTTTTTTGATAAGGTTACAAAAGACTCTAAGTTAAAACATGTGAAATGGTTTTCCACAAGGACAAAACAGATGGCAGCATTTCAGTCGGTCAGGCCTAATGATGTTACGCTTCAACTAAGAAATTACTTCAGAAATCCATGGTCCATGTCTTGGTAAAGCAATATATATGTTTCTTGATTAAGGGCAGATGGAAATATCTGGGTGGCACAGGGGCAAAAACAAGGGAAGTGCAGATTATGCCACCTCACCCAATGAGGCGCATGTCACAGCACCATACGCCACCTCTCTCAACAAGGTGCATGTGACTGCACCATACACCACCTCCCTGAATAAGGCACATATGACTGCACCCAATGCCACCTCTCTCAACAAGGCACATGTGACCTCACCCTATGCCACCTCATCAACAAGGCACATGCAGCTCTGGCATACGACCTAACCCAAATAGTCACCTCCCCTACCAGAAAGGACACTAGAACTGGGGCCTCCACCCTCATAGACCTTATATTCACAAATAGGCCCCGGAACCTCTCCCTAGCCTCAGTGCTCCCTGACTCTATTAGTGACCACTCTCCAGTGACTAGCTGGTGGACTGGCAAACTTCCACCATCCGCCCTCAAATTTCCATGCAGAGACAGCTAAAAAGAGGGGTCTCGTAGACTCATAGCCCATCTAGTTACCTGCGACTGGCTCCCCATTTACACCACGCAATCTGCGACATAGCGCTCAACCACTTCATTACACTTTTAATAAAGCCTGTGACATTTTGCACCCTCACCAAACAAATGTAAATCCAGAACCACTCCTTGGTTCTCACCCTATCTACTTAACATGCTCCAATTGAGGGATAAACTGTGGCATAAGGCCCTTGATTCCCAAAGCACACTTGATAGACAATTATACCGAGCTGCCCACAATAAATGTACCTGGGCCCTACGACAAGCAAAGGCCTCATACTACCACCAAACTCTGACCTCCTCATGGGGAGATGGGAAAAATTCTGGCGAAACATAAAAGAACTAAATGGGAATTCCTGCCCCCCAACTCTCTGTAAATGGAGGTCACCAAAACCCCACCGCTATAGCAGAAACCCTCAACAACACTTTCTCGGACCTCCCATGTCCTCCTCCTAATTTCTTCCACCCTGTCCCCCTCCCCCCCGACACTCCTTCTAGTCCAGGTTCACTACCCTTCAGGCTGAGAATCATCTCCAGTCTGGAAGCTAAACATTACATTTCCAACGCAATTTCCAATTCCCGGTACAGTAATGACTCACTAGACCTTAAACTTCTTCGGCTGATGCTAGATGTCATACTTCCCCACCTTACAAAAATTCTCAATCGCTCTCTCTGCCTGGGTCAGTTTCCCTCAACCTGGAAGAATGCCTTAGTCACTCCCATTCTGAAAAGTGGTGACCCCATGCTCCCATGCAACTATAGACCCATCTCTATACTCCCTCCTCTCTCTAAAGCACTTGAAAAAATAGTCTCTGACCAATTTACTGAACACCTAACTAGAAATAACCTTCTATGCCATGCGCAGCATGGTTTCCAGTCTGGCCACAGCACCGTCACCGCTCTTTCCGAACTCACCTCGTTCATATGTGAGGCCCTAGACCGTGGAGCCTTAGCAGGTGCAATCTTTGTGGACCTTTACTAAAGCCTTGACACGGTTAGTCATGACCTGTTGCTTAGTGTTATGCCACAGCACACGTGGTTCCCGAAATGACCTGGTTCAGGGACTACCTCTCTGGCCGGTCTCAGCAAGTAAGGCTAAATACTACTATCTCCACTCACAAAGCAGTGACCTCGGAGGTCCCTCAGGGGTCTATCCTTGCCCTCTTCTCTTTTCCCTCTTCTTAAACTCCCTTCCCAATGCCTGCAGTGGCCATCTGCTTCTCTATGCAGATGACACGGTTCTTTTCTGGAAACACCCGCAGCCTAACGCCCTGCAACAAGCACTACAGAGCTTCTTTGGGGAGCTTGAATCCTGGTTTGATGAGCACCGGCTAATCATCAACTATACCAAAACAAAATCAATGTTATTTGCCCATAGACAAAGCCCACATAACCTTTCGCCACTACTAATCAAAAACACACATGGAATACCCCTTGAACATGTCACTAACTTCAAATACCTGGGTATCACGTTAGATACCTCTCTCTCTTACCATAGCCACATTCAGCAGTTTGCCACCACAGTTAACTATAGAGTTAAACTCTGTTTACCCCCCCAGGCCTTGCTCCTAGCTGTATCCGCCTCCGTCCTCTCCCTAATTGATTACAGGATTACAATATATGGATCAGCTGAACCCACCGCTCTACACAGTATTAACACCGCACTGAATAAAGCCTGCCGACTAGTCACCGGCAGCAACCGCCTTACTCATACATGTGACCTGTATGCCCTGACTGGCTGGCTAAATCTCCAGCAAAGACTGCAGTACCACACCTGCATACTAGCCAAAAAAATACAACTCCAGAAAGCCCCACCTGGTCTTCTCCACATAATCAAAACAGCCCCCCCCCCAGGCGAAATACGCACCTCGCTACTAAACTCTTTCCAAGTCCCCCTCTGTAGGACCTCATTGGGTCAAAGATCGTTCCGATACAGAGCCCCCAAATGGCTTAATGCTCTACCTCATAGGCTCATGCAGACTCACAGTCTTTCCCTATTCAAAGCTGGCCTCAAATCCCACCTAACTGAGTCTGCTAACTGTAACTGTGAATAGCTCTGCCCTCCTAAATAGGATACCTAACCCTTTAACTTCAGTCACAGGGTCTCCTTAGGCCTAAAGACTGCGCCCCCCCATTTTTTTTCTCTAACAGCTGATGCCACGAACACTGAATCACCTCTGCTTATACTAACCTGAGTTAGAATCTGGTAAGAAATGTCAGTACTGTTTTGTAAATAAGTGTTTGTTTCTTTCCATGTATACTGCTTTACTACTTGTGTATCCCTGTATTATGTTTTCCCCTCCACCCCCTGTAACCGACATGGAGCCTTTGCAAATGAGTCTATGACTCAAAAGGTTGTAATTCCGATACGTTTATTCAATAAACAAACAAACAATAAACAAACAAACAAACATGTGACCTCACTCTATGCCACCTCTCTCAACAAGGTGCATATGACTGCACCATAGAAACATAGAAATTGATGGCAGATAAAGACCAAAGATCCATCTAATCTACCCTGAGCCCTACCCCCCTATTTAGGATTTCTGTGAGACAATCCCCTTGTGTCTGTCCCAAGCTGCTTTGAATTCCCCTACTGTTCTGGAGTCAATGACCATACACCACCTCTTTCAGGGAGGCGCAATTGACTGCGCCCTACGTCATCTCTCTTAATAAGGTGCATGTGATTGCACCCTATGCCACCTCTCTCAACAAGGTGCATGTGATTGCACCCTATGTCTCCTCTCTCAACAAGACGCATGTGATTGCACCCTATGCCATCTCTCTCAATGAGGTTCATGTGACCTCACCCTACGCAAACTCTCTCAGCAGGCGCATGTGACTGCACCCTCATGCACACTCTCTCAGTAAGGCACATGTGACTGCACCATATACTACCTCTCTTAATAAAGATGCACATGTGATTGCACCCTATGCCACCTCTTCAACAAGGTGCATGTGATTGCACCCTATGTCTCCTCTCTCAACAAGACGCATGTGATTGCACCCTATGCCATCTCTCTCAATGAGGTTCATGTGACCTCACCCTACGCAAACTCTCTCAACGAGGCGCATGTGACTGCACCCTACGCCACCTCTCTCAGTAAGGCACATGTGACTGCACCATATACTACCTCTCTTAATAAGGCGCATGTGATTGCACCCTATGCCACCTCTCTCAACAAGGTGCATGTGATTGCACCCTATGTCTCCTCTCTCAACAAGACGCATGTGATTGCACCCTATGCCATCTCTCTCAATGAGGTTCATGTGACCTCACCCTACGCAAACTCTCTCAATGAGGCGCATGTGACTGCACCCTACGCCACCTCTCTCAATGAGGCACATGTGACTGCACCATATGCCACCTCTCTCTTGAGGTGCATGTGGCCTCACGCTACGCAAACTCTCTCAACGAGGTGCATGTAACTGCACCCTAAGGCACCTTTCTCAGTGAGGTGCATGTTGACTACACCCTACGCCACTTCTCTCAACAAGTAACATGTAACTGCACCCTATGCCTCCTCTCTCAGTGAGGCACATGTGACTGCACCATATGCTACCTCCCTCAATGAGTCACATGTAAGTCCACCATATGCTACCTCTCTCAATGAGGCGTATGTGACCTCACCCTATGCAAACTCTCTCAACGAGGTGCATGTAACTGCACCCTACGCCACCTCTCTCAGTAAGGCACATGTGACTGCACCATATGCCACCTCTCTCTTGAGGCGCATGTAACCTCACCCTATGCAAACTCTCTCAACGAGGTGCATGTAACTGCACCCTAAGGCACCTTTCTTAGTGAGGTGCATGTGACTACACCATATGCCACCTCTCTCAACAAGGCACATGTGACTGCTGCCTACACCACCTCTCTCTCTCAAGGCATACGTGACTGCACCCTATGCCATGTCTCTCAACAAGGTGCATGTGACTGCACCCTACTCCACCACTCTCAGTGAGGGGCACGTGACTGCACCCTATGTCGCCTCTCTCAGTGAGGGGCACGTGACTGCACCCTACTCCACCACTCTCAGTGAGGGGCACGTGACTGCACCCTACTCCACCACTCTCAGTGAGGGGCACGTGACTGCACCCTACTCCACCACTTTCAGTGAGGGGCACGTGACTGCACCCTACTCCACCACTCTCAGTGAGGGGCACGTGACTTCACCCTACTCCACCACTTTCAGTGAGGGCACGTGACTGCACCCTACTCCACCACTCTCACTGAGGGGCACGTGACTGCACCCTACTCCACCACTCTCAGTGAGGGCACGTGACTGCACCCTACTCCACCACTCTCAGTGAGGGCACGTGACTGCACCCTACTCCACCACTCTCAGTGAGGGCACGTGACTGCACCCTACTCCACCAGTCTCAGTGAGGGGCACGTGACTGCACCCTACTCCACCACTTTCAGTGAGGGGCACGTGACTGCACCCTGCTCCACCACTCTCAGTGAGGGGCACGTGACTGCACAATACTCCACCACTCTTAGTGAGGGGCACGTGACTGCACCCTGCTCCACCACTCTCAGTGAGGGGCACGTGACTGCACCCTACTCCACCACTCTCAGTGAGGGGCACGTGACTGCACCCTGCTCCACCACTCTCAGTGAGGGGCACGTGACTGCACCCTGCTCCACCACTCTCAGTGAGGGGCACGTGACTGCACAATACTCCACCACTCTTAGTGAGGGGCACGTGACTGCACCCTGCTCCACCACTCTCAGTGAGGGGCACGTGACTGCACCCTACTCCACCACTCTCAGTGAGGGGCACATGACTGCACCCTACTCCACCACTCTCAGTGAGGGGCACGTGACTGCACCCTATGCCATGTCTATCAACGAGGTGCATGTGACTGCACCCTACTCCACCACTCTCAGTGAGGGGCACATGACTGCACCCTATGCCGCCTCTCTCAGTGAGGGGCACATGACTGCACCCTACTCCACCACTCTCAGTGAGGGGCACGTGACTGCACCCTACTCCACCAGTCTCAGTGAGGGGCACGTGACTGCACCCTACTCCACCACTTTCAGTGAGGGGCACGTGACTGCACCCTGCTCCACCACTCTCAGTGAGGGGCACGGACTGCACCCTACTCCATCACTCTCAGTGAGGGGCACGTGACTGCACCCTGCTCCACCACTCTCAGTGAGGGGCACGTGACTGCACCCTGCCCACCACTCTCAGTGAGGGGCACGTGACTGCACCCTACTCCACCACTCTTAGTGAGGGGCACGTGACTGCACCCTGCTCCACCACTCTCAGTGAGGGGCACGTGACTGCACCCTACTCCACCACTCTCAGTGAGGGGCACATGACTGCACCCTACTCCACCACTCTCAGTGAGGGGCACGTGACTGCACCCTATGCCATGTCTCTCAACAAGGTGCATGGGACTGCACCCTACTCCACCACTCTCAGTGAGGGGCACATGACTGCACCCTATGCCGCCTCTCTCAGTGAGGGGCACATGACTGCACCCTACTCCACCACTCTCAGTGAGGGGCACGTGACTGCACCCTACTCCACCACTCTCAATGAGGGGCATGTGACTGCACCCTACTCCACCACTCTCAGTGACGGGCACGTGACTGCACCCTACTCCACCACTCTCAGTGAGGGGCACGTGACTGCACCTTACTCACCACTCTCAGTGAGGGGCACGTGACTTCACCCTACTCCACCACTTTCAGTGAGGGGCACGTGACTGCACCTTACTCCGCCAATCTCAGTGAGGGACACGTGACTGCACCCTACTCCACCACTCTCAGTGAGGGGCACGTGACTGCACCCTACTCCACCACTCTCAGTGAGGGGCACGTGACTGCACCCTGCTCCACCACTCTCAGTGAGGGGCACGTGACTGCACCCTACTCCACCACTCTCAGTGAGGGGCACGTGACTGCACCCTGCTCCACCACTCTCAGTGAGGGCACGTGACTGCACCCTGCTCCACCACTCTCAGTGAGGGCACGTGACTGCACCCTGCTCCACCACTCTCAGTGAGGGCACGTGACTGCACCCTACTCCACCACTCTCAGTGAGGGGCACGTGACTGCACCCTACTCCACCACTCTCAGTGAGGGGCACGTGACTGCACCCTACTCCACCACTCTCAGTGAGGGGCACGTGACTGCACCCTACTCCACCACTCTCAGTGAGGGGCACGTGACTGCACCCTGCTCCACCACTCTCAGTGAGAGGCACGTGACTGCACCCTACTCCACCACTCTCAGTGAGGGCACGTGACTGCACCCTACTCCACCACTCTCAGTGAGGGGCACGTGACTGCACCCTACTCCACCACTCTCAGTGAGGGGCACGTGACTGCACCCTGCTCCACCACTCTCAGTGAGGGGCACGTGATTGCACCCTGCTCCACCACTCTCAGTGAGGTGTACATGACTGCACCCTACTCCACCACTCTCAGTGAGGGGCACGTGACTGCACCCTATGCCATGTCTCTGAATGAGATGCATGTGACTGCACCCTACTCCACCACTCTCAGTGAGGTGCACATGACTGCACCCTATGCCATGTCTCTGAATGAGATGCATGTGACTGCACCCTACTCCACCACTCTCAGTGGGGTGTACATGACTGCACCCTACTCCACCACTCTCAGTGAGGGCATGTGACTGCACCCTATGCCATGTCTCTGAATGAGATGCATGTGACTGCACCCTACTCCACCACTCTCAGTGAGGCACGTGACTGCACCCTATGCCATGTCTCTGAATGAGATGCATGTGACTGCACCCTACTCCACCACTCTCAGTGAGGGGCACGTGACTGCACCCTATGCCATGTCTCTGAATGAGATGCACGTGACTGCACCCTACTCCACCACTCTTAGTGAGGGGCACTTGACTGCACCCTACTCCACCACTCTCAGTGAGGGGCACGTGACTGCACCCTACTCCACCACTCTCAGTGAGGTGCACATGGCTGCACCCTACTCCACCACTCTCAGTGAGGGGCACGTGATTGTACCCTACTCCACCACTCTCAGTGAGGGGCACATGACTGCACCCTACTCCACCACTCTCAGTGAGGGGCATGTGACTGCACCCTACTCCACCACTCTCAGTGAGGGGCACATGACTGCACCCTATGCCATGTCTCTGAATGAGATGCATGTGACTGCACCCTACTCCACCACTCTCAGTGAGGGGCACGTGACTTCACCCTACTCCACCACTCTCAGTGAGGGGCACGTGACTGCACCCTATGCCATGTCTCTGAATGAGATGCATGTGACTGCACCCTACTCCACCACTCTCAGTGAGGTGCACATGACTGCACCCTACTCCACCACTCTCAGTGAGGGGCACGTGACTGCACCCTACTCCACCACTCTCAGTGAGGGGCACGTGACTGCACCCTACTCCACCACTCTCAGTGAGGGGCACGTGACTGCACCCTACTCCACCACTCTCAGTGAGGGGCACGTGACTGCACCCTACTCCACCACTCTCAGTGAGGGGCACGTGACTGCACCCTACTCCACCACTCTCAGTGAGGTGCACATGACTGCACCCTACTCCACCACTCTCAGTGAGGTGCACGTGACTGCACCCTACACCACCACTGTCAGTGAGGGGCACGTGACTGCACCCTACTCCACCACTCTCAGTGAGGGGCACATGACTGCACCCTACTCCACCACTCTCAGTGAGAGGCACGTGACTGCACCCTACTCCACCACTCTCAGTGAGGGGCACGTGACTGCACCCTACTCCGCCACTCTCTGTGAGGGGCACGTGACTGCACCCTACTCCGCCACTCTCAGTGAGAGGCACGTGACTGCACCCTACTCCACCACTCTCAGTGAGGGGCACGTGACTGCACCCTACTCCACCACTCTCAGTGAGGGGCACGTGACTGCACCCTGCTCCACCACTCTCAGTGAGGGGCACGTGACTGCACCCTACTCCACCACTCTCAGTGAGGCACGTGACTGCACCCTACTCCACCACCTCAGTGAGGGGCACGTGACTGCACCTACTCCACCACTCTCAGTGAGGGCACGTGACTGCACCCTGCTCCACCACTCTCAGTGAGGGGCATGTGCTGCACCCTACTCCACCACTCTCAGTGAGGTGTACATGACTGCACCCTACTCCACCACTCTCAGTGAGGGGCACGTGACTGCACCCTATGCCATGTCTCTGAATGAGATGCATGTGACTGCACCCTACTCCACCACTCTCAGTGAGGTGCACATGACTGCACCCTATGCCATGTCTCTGAATGAGATGCATGTGACTGCACCCTACTCCACCACTCTCAGTGAGGTGTACATGACTGCACCCTACTCCACCACTCTCAGTGAGGGGCACGTGACTGCACCCTATGCCATGTCTCTGAATGAGATGCATGTGACTGCACCCTACTCCACCACTCTCAGTGAGGGGCACGTGACTGCACCCTATGCCATGTCTCTGAATGAGATGCATGTGACTGCACCCTACTCCACCACTCTCAGTGAGGGGCACGTGACTGCACCCTATGCCATGTCTCTGAATGAGATGCACGTGACTGCACCCTACTCCACCACTCTTAGTGAGGGGCACTTGACTGCACCCTACTCCACCACTCTCAGTGAGGGGCACGTGACTGCACCCTACTCCACCACTCTCAGTGAGGTGCACATGACTGCACCCTACTCCACCACTCTCAGTGAGGGGCACGTGATTGTACCCTACTCCACCACTCTCAGTGAGGGGCACATGACTGCACCCTACTCCACCACTCTCAGTGAGGGGCACGTGACTGCACCCTACTCCACCACTCTCAGTGAGGGGCACGTGACTGCACCCTATGCCATGTCTCTGAATGAGATGCATGTGACTGCACCCTACTCCACCACTCTCAGTGAGGGGCACGTGACTTCACCCTACTCCACCACTCTCAGTGAGGGCACGCATCTGCACCCTATGCCATGTCTCTGAATGAGATGCATGTGACTGCACCCTACTCCATCACTCCTCAGTGAGGTGCACATGACTGCACCCTACTCCACCACACTCAGTGAGGGGCACGTGACTTCACCCTACTCCACCACTCTCAGTGAGGGGCACGCGTGACTGCCCTACTCCACCACTCTCAGTGAGGGGCACGTGACTGCACCCTACTCCACCACTCTCAGTGAGGGCACGTGACTGCACCCTACTCCACCACTCTCAGTGAGGTGCACATGACTGCACCCTACTCCACCACTCTCAGTGAGGTGCACATGACTGCACCCTACACCACCACTGTCAGTGAGGGGCACGTGACTGCACCCTACTCCACCACTCTCAGTGGGGGCACATGACTGCACCCTACTCCACCACTCTCAGTGAGAGGCACGTGACTGCACCCTACTCCACCACTCTCAGTGAGGGGCACGTGACTGCACCCTACTCCACCACTCTCTGTGAGGGGCACGTGACTGCACCCTACTCCGCCACTCTCAGTGAGAGGCACGTGACTGCACCCTACTCCACCACTCTCAGTGAGGGACACGTGACTGCACCCTACTCCACCACTCTCTGTGAGGGGCACATGACTTCACCCTATGCCATCTCTCTGAAACAGATGCATGTGACCGCCCCTTAATGGGTTTGTTGGCATGAGGCCAAGGTTCCAGTGTTTTTTTAAATACATTTATTGATATTTTTCTGAATATTTCACAAGCAACAACACATCATGAAGTACAACAACATGCTGCATTTGGATGCTACTGTAAGCCGTGAAAAGAGAAACATGGTATTTTCTTTCGCCCTTTTACAGGTGATACCAGTTTCCTCTGGACAATTAACATGAATTTTAGTATAAAGTGTAGAATCAGTTTTGCGTTTGGTCATCCCTGCATAACCTGCCCCAACACAGAATAAAACACAGAGCAGTATAAATGAAAAATATGTTTGGACTCGAAGTACAGAGTTTGTTTGTTTTTGTCAAAAATGAACATTACCTATCATTGCCATCTTAAGTCAAAAGCTGGGTATAAGTGATGAAGTTGGGCTGTAATTTGCTCCATGTTATAGATATGTCACTTGTTCTCTCCAAATGTCTTTGGTGGGGGGAGTGGAGTTAATCATAGTTTAGTAATAACCTTCTTGGCTAGGACCATTGTGATGTTAAACAATTTCCTAGTATCCGGGTCTCTATACCTTTCAAGGGCATCTAGGAATAAGACTGATTGATTAGTTAGTTGCAAGTCCCCCTTCCCCCCCAACACGCACAAATATTCTCTTAGCTCCAACAGTAATGCCATATAGAATGGCTCAAGAACAGGGCACGGCCATAATATATGATCGTGTGTAGCCTTTGGTTCCCCACACCAGCGCCAGCATTGCGCTCCCATGTTTGGTTGATGTTTAACCTGTTTATCTGGGGTAATAAAAAATGAATTGTGACCTTCCCCAAATACTCTCTTTATGTGTATGAAGAGGTTACATTATGTATATTTTGGAGACGGTATTCCCATTGCTGATCTGTAATAGTGATATAGAGAGCTCTATCCCACGCCTGTCTGACATGTTGTAGTGCATGGTTTTGCTGTGCTAGCAAAGCTTGCTAGATAGGAGAAATAAGGTGTCTAGTAGGGCCTTGGCTTCTGATTGTAGCAATAATCAATTGTGTCAAAGTGGGACTGCAGCCTCAGCTGGCCATGACTGCAAGTGGGTCTAGATAAAAGCCCTGGCCTGTAGATAGTTAAAAAAATGAGATCTAGAAATATCAGATGTGGCCTGGAGACAGTGTTAGAATTACAGGGGGGCTTGCCAAGCCTTGGTCCTCCTAGCTGTGAAGTGAGCCCCAGTAGCTTACTTATCACTGCCATTGACTTATAATGGGAACAGCACTCTTATGGGTCCCTCTAACTCCCAAAGCTCATAAAGTTTAATTCCAACACTGCCTGGAGATCTTCAAAAACCCAAACCTCCTGGCCCTGTAAAAACTGAAAGACATGTTGCAACCCCAATGGGGATCTACGATGCCAGTGCGACAACAAAAACATTGACGTCCTTGACTGTGCCAAGAATCCGTCGACACCCCTGATTGCGACCCCAAACCAACCGGCACCACTGCGACGCACAATGCAGGGGGGAGCTGTACCCTCACACACACACACCCACTATAGATATCTAACTCCACGTCACACAGACAGTGGAGTTAGATATTTACTGCCCGTTGCCCTAAAGTGTCTTGGCGCAAACCCCCCACTGGGGGGTTCGCTGTGGGGGGGTTCAGTGTACCGTTGTTACTGTAGTGACAGTATACCCCCTAATGCCACCCACTGTCAGGAAGCTGGGGTCGAGTTTGGTAGGGAGAAAAGCTGCCACGTGAGGGAGAAAATAAAATAGAAACCCACTGACAGCTATAGTTTTGATATGCAGAGTTTGGTGCCAGATCCTTAAAGTGGACCTTCTGTCTGGATTGTCTGGTTGTGCAGGGGAAATAACATGTGGATTAGCAAATCGTACTTAAGAAAGATTAAGGATTCCCCCTCTATTAGTTCTAGTTTTGTCCAGTGCGCCACATAACTAGGGAGCACCCAATAAAATACAGTAAGAATTTGGGCTGCTGCAGGATACAGAGTCAGGTTTGGGAGGGAGAGACCTCCTTGAGATTTAGGAAGATTCAAGACCATGGACCAAATCATGGGCTGTTTGCCCAGCCAGAGATATCTAGAGGTTTGTTTATTCCATTTCATAAAATAACTAGATAGTGGGGTTACAGGAAGAGTTTGTGCCAAACACAGCAGTCTGGCAGCTGGTTCATTCTGATGTTATATACCCTTTGGTTAAAAGGAAATAGAAGATGAGTTCATTCAGTGTTTTTTATTTTGTAATAGACCCATTGCATAAACGAACTCAAGAGGTGGGAGGCAAATTAATTTGCTAGAATGTAAATTGAAGTCACTGACAAAAATTATAGCATGAACATGTGTACTTTATTAAATAGAAATGCCGAAACATAACATTTTGTCAGTAGAAAAGGACAGGTAGGCCCATCCACCCTACCCTATTTTTCCCTACCTGTTCCAACACCCCAGACCCTACTTGGTCACTGGTGTGCCTCCTGCTTCCCTTAACTACTTATTATATCTGTCTGCCTATCCCACTCATGCTTGAAGTTCCTCACTGTTTCACCCTTACCACAATTTCTGACAGGCTGTTCCAGGTGTCCACCAACTTTTCTGTGAAGATGTATTTCCTCACATCCCTCTTAAACTCCTACTCCTCAAGCTATATTGCCTGCCCCTGTGTTCTGGTGCTTTTCCTCCTTTAAAAGTGACTCCCCACCTGCACTTTATTCATATGAACATACGAACTTGCCAACTTGCCAGCAGAAACAGACCACCCAGTCTGTCCATGTCTGCCTGAGTGTGCAGCTAGCACCCTAGTTTGCAGCTGCCCCAACCCCTTCCACCTCTGTTCATCCTTTGACTGTCTCTGCCCGCCACCCAGACCCTCCCCCTTGCTTTGACCTATCCCTGCTTGAAACTTACCACTGTCTTACCTGAAATCAACCCCTCTGGTACAGCATTCCATTTAGTCACCACTCTCTCAGTGAAATAGTACCTCCTCATCTCCCTCCTAAATCTTCCCCCCTCCAGTCTTAGACTGTGCCCCCTCATGTCCCTTCCAATCTTCAGTTTAAAAACCCCTTTAGTGTTGGCTTTGTTTACCCCCCTCAAATATTTGAATGTCTCAATCATACCCCCCATCCCTCCTCTCCTCCAGTGTATACATGTTCAGTTCCCACAACCTGTCTTCATATGCCTTTCCTTCCATCCCTTGTAACATTTTTGTTGCCCTCCTTTGCACTCCCTCCAGTAAGTTAATATCCCTTTTAAGATATGGCTGCCAATACTGCACACAGTATTCCAAGTGCGGCCTGACCAACAGTCTGTATAGGGGCTGGATCACTTCCCTATGCCAGGACAAGAAACTCCTTACGATACAACCCAGCATACTTCCCCCCCTCTAAGGCCATTGACTGTATGGTATCACACCAGCTAACAGAATACCTGGATAAACACAACATCCTCTGCCCCCAACAACATGGCTTCCGTACAGGTCACACTACTACATCGGGCCTCCTTGAATTCACCAGTGCTATCCACAGCTCGTTGGACAACAGCCTCCTAACCGGGTTGGTCTTCATAGACCTGACCAAGGCTTTTGACACTGTACATCATAAACTATTAGTCACACAGCTATGTTCTGCTGGGCTCTCACCTGAGTCCACTACCTGGTTCAAGAACTACTTGGAGAACCGCTCCCTAAGAGTGAAAATAGCTGACGTTCTCTCAGATGCAAGTCCTGTTCACTCAGGAGTTCCTCAAGGCTCCATTCTTGGGCCACTTCTTTTTAGCCTCTTTCTGAATGATCTTCCACAATCAAGTCCAGCACAAATCCTCCTTTATGATGACGATGCCATCATCCTCTCCACTCACAAGGATCCAGGCCACCTTCAAAAGAATATACAGCTTGCTTTCACCTTGATTGAAACTTGGTTTAGTACACATAAATTGGTTCTCAACTATTAAAAAAACAAGTCCATGCTCTTCTGCAGCCCGCACAACAAATATAGACTCAATGCCATCACGATCAAAATCTGCCTTGGTGCAACCCTCGAACAGGTTCAATCCTTTAAATATCTAGGAGTCACCATCGATTGTAACCTATCATATGCTACCCACATTAACAACATTGCTTAGGCTGCCAACACTCGCATGGGCCTACTCTTCAGGCATAGGCAATGCCTTACCTCAGATGCCTTAAGGATTGCAGTACAGAGCTCAGTAATCTCAATAATCGACTATGGCCTGATCATCTACGGCTCTGCCTCTGTTACCGCCCTCAAGCGCATATCCATTACACTAAACAAAGCTTGCTGTCTCATAACTGGCGCCCACAGCCTTACCCACACGTGTGATCTCTTCGCACAGACTTTGTGGCTTCAACTTTCAAACTGGATCAAGTACCAAATCTGCCTTATGGCCAAGGCCCCTGGAATTCTGCGGTTCTGCGGTTGCAGAATTTGCTGCAGAATTTGCATTATGCCGCAGAATATATATAGTGCCGCAGAATTCATTGTTTTTGGTGAATTTTCATATAAATATACTGTTTCTCCATAGTGGCAGGCTTTCTTTCCCACCTCGTTTATCCTGAAGCCCCTCCTCTATGCTCAGCATATGATGTCATCGATGACATCACATCATATTGAGACAATGACAGGACTGCATTCTGCCAGAGAAATGAATAAATCATGCTGCAGAAATCAGAAAATGCTGCCGTAGAAGTCAAGGAGCCCTGTCGAAGAAATCAGAAAATTCTGCCGCAGAACACCAGGGGCCCTGCTTATGGCAAAGAAAATAACACTAGACCTTGTTCCCCCAGGTGTCCAAGCTCTCCTCTGCCCAGCACAGACTACTTGCATCACCAGGGGCTCTGAGTCCCAACTACTGCATATCCTGCACCACACAAGGGCAAAGATCCTTTGCGCACAGAGCTCCCACCTGGTTCAATGGTCTCAGCATTGACATCGCCTCAATGCTAAAGCTTGGTCCATTCAAATCCAATCTCCATCACATCCTGTCTGCATCTAGCTCCTGTAACTGTCCTTCCTAATTTTTCTCTCCTCTCCTCTTTGCTCTTTCCACCTAGCACTTAACCCTCTCCCCCCCTCAACATCCTCTCCCATACACCCACTCATCCTCCTCTCCTCCCACCCACCCACCTTCCCTACCCCCTTATAGCACTTTAATTGATATTTGACAAGTGCCTATGGCCCATTGCTATTTGGGCTATATTGTGTCTGTTTTCCATACCGTGTTAACCCTGTTACCAAACCTTCTGGCATTTTTGCCACTGTATTGAATGTATAAAACTGTATGTAACTGCCTGTAACCCATTGTTATACGGTTATTCAATGTCTTGTTTGAATTGTACCTCATCCAACATGGAAGCTTTGTAAAAGAGTCTTGGCTCAAAGATACTTGTAATCCTAGATTCAAATAAACTAAAAAAAAAAAAAAAAAAAAAAGGCATCCTGTTAGCCTTAGCTGCTGCTTTCCTGCATTGGGCAGAGTTATACATGCTCCCTATTACTAACACCCCTAGGTGCTTCTCTTCCTCCGTATCCCCAGCTTCACCCCCTCTAGCCAGTATTCCCTCCTTGGCTTTTTTGCCCCGAAGTGCATAACCTTGCACTTCTTTGCATTGAATCCCAGCTGCCGCTTCTCCGACTGTCCTTCCAGTTTGGTTAGGTCCCTTTGCAATTGCTTCCATCCCTCCTCTTCATCCACCACTGCCCCCAGTTTGGTGTTGTCTGCAAACAGACTAACCCTGCTCCCAACTCTGTTTGCAATATCTGAGATAAATAGCCCAAATAGCACCGGGCCCAGCACCGAACCCTGCGTTACGCCGCTTGTCAAAGTTCTGAGTGTCGAGAGCTCCCCTCCCACAATCACCCATTTTAGCCTCCCCTTTAGCCAGTTGTCTATCCAGTGTGTCAGCTACTTTCCCACTCCCACAGCCATCAGCTTCCCCCCAGTCTCCCATGAGACACTGAATCAAAGGCCTTGCTGAAGTCCAAGTACAGGACATCGACCGCTCGGCCCCCATCCAGCACTCTTGTCACCCAGTCGTAATATTCTATTAGATTCATCTGGCAAGATCTCTCCGAGACGAACCCGTGCTGCTGCCCATCCTAGTGGCCGTTTCCCTCCAGGAATGACACCAGTCACTCCTTTAATATTGTCTCCATCAGTTTCCCCCACTATGGAAGTGATGCTGACCGGCCGATAATTTCCTGGCTCGTCTCTTGGCCCACTCTTGTGTATGGGCACCACATGGGCCACCCTCCAATCCTGAGGCACTCAGCCTGTGTCCAGGGAGGTGCTGAATAGATCTGCCAGTGGTTCGGCCAACACCTCCGCCATCTCCCTCAGTATCCTGGGGTGGATGCCATCAGGACCTAGTGTCTTGTCCACCCTTAATGCCCTCAGTCCCTCAAGTACCCCACTCCCCATGATCCTTTGGTCTGTCAACTCCTCTCTCCCTTCCCCTACCTTTCCCGTCCACTGTGGCAGTGGCCCATTTTTCTCCTTAGTGAAAACAGAGCAGAAGTACTCATTCACTACTTCCGCTTGTTCCACCCCCTTATCCACTCATTCCCCTCCCCACTTTATCTTCACTATACAGTCCTTGAACTTCCTCTTTTCCCTGATGTATCTAAAAAAGTCCTTCTCTCCACCCTTAATGCCCTGTGCTAACTGTAGTTCTCTGGAGGTCTTGGCTGTTCTCACCTGCTTGGTCACCACCTTGGACCAGTTCTCACAAGTCTCCCTATCCTCTCCCTTCCTCATTCTCCTGAACTTCAGATACGCATCCCTCTTCGCCCTCACCCCCTCCAGCACCTCACTGTTCAGCCAGCATGATTTCCTGGCCCTGCCCTTCTTGCTTCTAGTCTTGGTGCAGGCTTCTGTAACCTTTGTTAGCCCAGTTTTAATAATGTTCCTCTTTTGCTGTGCATCCATCTCCGGCCCAATAGCCTGGAGCGTCCCTCATAGTATTTCTCTCATCCTCCCAAAGTCCACCCTCCTGAAATCCACCACCTTGGTGCCTGTACCTCCATACTCCCTGCCCAACGTGAGTCTGAACCACACTGTTTGGTGTTTGCTTCCAGCAAGTGGGTCCTCAACCTTTACTTCTCTCACTGCCTCCACATTAGACAGCACCAGGTCCAATGTGTTGCCTAGTCTAGTAGACTCGCTCACCAGCTGTGCCAGAAGACCATCCTGGATCGCCTCCAGGAGCACCTGTTCCCTTGCACTGGAGGTGGACGGGGTGCTCCAATCAGTCCCTGGCAGATTGAAATCCCGCATTATCACGCTCCCCCTTCTACACACCCTCCTTATTTGTTATGCTAACTCCCTGTCCAGTTCCACTGTCTGAGTTGGTGGTCTGTACACCACCCCCAGCCTTAGCTCCTATCTTTGGGGTCCAGAATCTGCACCCAAAGGGCCTCTGTCCTCGCTTCCTCCCCCTCCTCCCTCATGCATTCGATCCCCTCTCTCACATAGGGTGCTACCCCTGTGAGGTACTTGTTGGTCTTAATCATGTACCCCTCTTGCTCTCCTCTCCTCCAGAGAATACATGTTGAGGTCACATAGCCTCTCCTCATATGGT
Source organism: Neoceratodus forsteri (assembly GCA_016271365.2). Lineage (NCBI taxonomy): Eukaryota > Metazoa > Chordata > Ceratodontiformes > Ceratodontidae > Neoceratodus > Neoceratodus forsteri. The sequence goes on along the minus strand of JADMNL010000031.1, from coordinate 109,935,329 downwards.
TCCATGTACAACCCCAACACCATTCTGGTAGCACTCCTCTGGACCACTTCCACTCTGTTAATGTCCTTGTGGAGATGCGGCCTCCAGAACTGGGCACATTATTCTGCATGGGTTACATATAATTTTGAAAACTATTTTGCACAGAATGACACTACATATCATTAGGTAGAAAGTACAGTCATTGAATATACAGTGGCCTATGGAGTTCACCAAGTGATGAGCTGGAGCCCTCTCACACCGGCTCACTGAAGTTGGTAGTTATTCCTCTAAATCTGTTGTACCAGCTCGTGCAAGCAGGTAGTTAGCTGAATTCTTCCAAAGAAACTGCTAGCAGGAGCTGGCACTTTAAGAAAAAATCTGGCCTTTTATTTTAGGTTCTTGTCTTGTGTCACTATGCATGCAGACATTCTCAGCCACAGTCACCCCAGCAAGGCTTTTCCTATCCCTCAAAGTCAAAGATCCTGCCATTGGCTGCAGTGCTCTGCTGCATCATTCAGCTTCTTGATGCAGTCTGCATGACTCGGGCATGAGCCATGAGCACAGGATCAGCGCTACGCCAGCATGGTAACTGCGTAACTCCCACAGTCTACCACCCAGACCTGTTGGCGCCAGGTTTCAGTTAACTGATTCCTCCTGTCCTGGCCACCGTGCCCCCCACCCGCATTCACCCCCCTTTGTATAGCTAAGTGCTATCTCCGCATTTCCGCCCCACGATTTAGGCCCTCTATCACTGTCCTTTGTTCTCCCACTGCTTAACTAATACCTGCCTGTTTCTGTTTCCCTCTCTAGACTCTCTCTGTGCCCTGTATGGGCCAGCCGTATCCCCAGAGTGCTGACTCGGCTCCTCAAGCCTCCACCACAGACACCGCCTCAGCGCTCCAGCAAGCCGGATTCTTCGTGCCCTGTATGGGCCAGCCGTATCCCCCGAGCAGTGACTGTGGCTCCTCTAGCCTCCACTGCACACCACCTCAGTGCTCCAGCAAGCTGGGGTAAGGAAAGAGCCTGGGCTGGAGAAGCGGTGATCGGCTGCCATTAGCCAACTGCTCTCCGCTCCTTCACCCGATTGGTCTCCAGCTAAGGCCACTGCCTCCTCACTGAACAACTCCCTGTTACTGCTGTCTGGGCTCTGCACCCATTCACTAGCACTGCAGACTGCAAGTTTCAGCCCCCCTCCCCCACCCAGCCTTAATTAAATAGACCCCTGCTCCACCCACCTGCCTTCTTGTCCCTCCCATGCCTATCTCAGCTCCTATCCTCTATTCTCACCCTCCTGCTCCACCCACATTCTTGGGATCCATTAGGCAATACGTCCCCGCCTAGTGCACACTTCACTGCAACGCCCACCGGTCTCACCCCCGCTAGCTTCTTTGCGTTTACACCCCCATTATCTCTCGCCTACATCCTGCCTCCCTCCCTAATTACTCCCCCTGACCAAGCCTTTCCAAAAGCACCTGCTCCTGCTTCTGTTCTCTCTCTTTTTTCTTCTACCCCTCAGCTATCTTCCTGGTGCCTGCCACCCCTCTCCTCACTATACCTACTACCTAATCATCTCCTACCATCAATATGGAACTTTGGCCCACTTACCTTGCCCTCCCTCAGGCTCTCCCCCACCAAGGGCTGGCCTCTCACTGACAAACACAAATCTGGAACCTGGGCAAACCGACCCTTGCTGCTATCTATCGCACTACACTGGGATCTACGGCACTTGCGCTGGATCCGGCCCTGCAAAATAAGGAGGCGAAACCTCGCATACTACAATCAACAGCAGATTGCTCCTAAACTCCTGCTCCTCCTTCTATCGATGTCTGGGAGTGTTCACTCGAACCCTGGCCCGGTCACCTCCAACCCAGCCAGTACCGGGAAATCAGTTAGGGGGTCTCACCATCTCCACCCTCAGCATCTGCAGCTTACTACCTAAGCTCGCTGCCCTTCAAACCTTTGCTAAACTGCATAACCCTGACCTCATATCTGTTGTTGAAACCTGGCTAACTCCCAATACTCCTGACCATGCTATTTCTCTACAAGGCTATAATATCCACAGGCTTGATAGGATGACCAAAGGGGGGGTGCACTTTATGTCAAAGACAACATCACTGCGCACCCTGTCACCACTACCCCCTCCAACTCTCCTGTGCAATTCTTGCCTGTCAAACTACTCCTTGGTGCCCAAAATAAAATGCTCACTGTGGTCCCTGTCTACATCCCACCTAAAAACCAAGGGTCTGGTCTCCGAGCTGTCTTGGACTTTGTTAGTTCCCAACCTTCTGGCTCCGAGGTCCTCCTTCTTGGTGATTTCAACATCAACTGGCTTGCACCAGACATTGGAACCTACAAGGATGCTATCTCCTCAGCTAACCTCATGCAGATGGTCGACTCCTCAACTAGGAAGAACTACAAGTCAGGTACCAGCACTCTCCTGGACTGAGTCTTTACCAGTCACCCAACCCACATCAACAACATCACTGTCCTCTTTGACTCCCTCAGCGACCACTCTCCTGTCATCTGCAACTGGTCTAATAAGTTTCGCAAGCCTCCTCCTTTAACTGTCTCCAGCAGAGTCCTACCCCGTGGCAAACTGACCCACCTAAAATCCTGTCTTAGGCGACAAGATTGGTCTCCCATATACAATGCACAGGGTGTAGACTCAGCTCATGATCATTTCATCATCTCGTTCAATGCCACCTGTGACTCACATGCCCCAGTAAAAAAGCGCAAAGTCAAGGCACTATCCAATCTCTGGCTTACTACTGGGTTACTGACCCAACTAAAAGCAAGGAACCACCTCTGGGCAATCACCAGGGCCACAGGCGCCCAACCGGACATTCAAACACAAAGAAACAATCATAACAACTGCAAACGAATGGCAAAGAGCACCTACTTCAAAGAAGCCCTCACCAACACTTAGGGTAATGAGAGAGCTATTTAGGACAATATAAGGGAGATTACAGGGAAACAGTCCAAATCCTCCTCTACCTTACCGACTATTGATGGTACTACCACCCTTGACCCGCTGGTCATAGCAAACGCCTTCAATGCAGCCTTCACGGACCTCAGCAGTGTCCTCCCCCCAGATTTTTTCTCAGAAACTGACTCCCCTGAAACAACTTCCCTCCCTACCCTGTCAAGCCATCCACCTTTCCACTTTAAAAAAAGTCAAAGCAGATAAAGTCTGCAAATACGTAAAAAGGGATATCTCCAAGTCCAGAGCCAGTGGAGATTCACTGGACCTTAAACTGCTATCCCTCACCCTAGAAGAAGTGCTGCATCCACTTACCAGAATCTTCAACCTCTCACTCAACCTCAGTCAATTCCCAAGCAAATGGAAACCAGCTATTGTCACTCTAGTCTTCAAAAGTGGTAACAAGTCAATCCTGGGAAACTACCGGCTGATCTCTATACTGCCCCCAAGGCTCTCGGCGCATTGTAGCGGACCAGCTTCAGACTACTTGGACAAATACAACATCCTATGTCCTCAGCAACATGGTTTCAGGCAAGGGCACAGCACCTCAACAGGCCTCCTGGAGTTCACTGGAGCCCTTCACAACTCTATGGACAAAGGTCATCTAACTGGAGCTGTATTCATTGACTTGACCAAGGCATTCAACACTGTCCACCATGGCCTACTTTCCAGACAGCTACTGAATGCCAGTCTCTCCCTGGACTCTACTGCATGGTTCAATAGTTACCTACACCAGCGCTCACAAAGAGTAAAAAACTCAGGTCAACTCTCTGACTCCAAGCCAGTCCATTCTGGCATCCCCAGGGCTCAATACTGGGCCCCTACTTTTCAGTCTTTTCCTAAACTCTCTCCCACAGTCCTGCCCAGAACAAATTATCCTCTATGCTGATGATGCTGTGCTTTTCACCCCACATAAAGACCCAGAACCATTAATTCACAACCTTCAACTTGCATTCTCCTCCGTTGAAAACTGGTTCACTTCACATAAACTGGTTCTAAACCACAAAAAGACTAAATCAATGCTCTTCTGCAGCTCGCAAAACAAATACAGGCAATACCCCTTAGATATCAAAACAAGTGCTGGTCATACCCTCAAACAAGTGTCATCTTTTAAATACCTTGGAATCACCCTTGACCATTGTCTGTCATATGGGACCCACATTGATAACGTCACCAGAGTTGTAAACGCACGCATTGGAATTCCCTACCGCAACAAGCAACACCTCACCCAGGCAGCATTAAAGATGGCCATCCAGAGCTCTGTTGTCTCCGTTGTAGGCTATGGCCTCATAGTCTATGGCTCTGCCACTACTACCACCCTTAGACGCATAACGACCTCCCTAAACAAGGCCTGCCAACTGCTCACTGGAGCCCACCGACTCACACATACATGTGAACTCTATGCCCAGTCAGGATGGCTTCAACTCGCAAATCGAATTAAGTACCTAACCTGTCTGATGGCGAAAAAACTATCTTGGGCATTACCCCACCTAGTGTCCAATTCCTCCTGAGCCCAATCTCTATTCTACGTAACACCAGAGGGTCTGAACAACAGCTCCTACAAGTTCCTTGATGCTGCACATCACTGGGTCAAAGATCCTTTACACACCATGGACCCACCTGGATGAATGCCCGCAGCACTCATATCACTTCCACCTCTTCACTGGGCATTTTCAAATCAAGACTACATCTTCATCTCACAGCCTCCAGCTCCTGTGACTGCCTCTCCTAACTTCCTTCTTCCCCTGTGGTCCACCTCCCCTCTCCTTTGTTCTTTGACAATGCTGTGAATCTGCTCTAGCTTTTCTTCGGCTGCTGCCCCCCCAACCCCTCCTTCCCAACTCCTTTATAGATCTCTGAATGTATCTGAGCCTATGTGTTTCCTTACTTTATTTCTGCGATGCAACACCTGAACCAGTGAGTGTTGTTATTTAATCTCTGTTTTTAATGTTGTTTTCTTTTGCCTTTGTATAGACCAATGTAGCTTAGCCTAAAATGTTTGTACTCTCTTGACGTGGAGCCTTTGTAAAAGAGCCTTGGCTCAAAGGTATTTGTAATTCTAGATTTCAATAAATAAATGATGCAAAAGTGCCATTTTGTTGTGCCTGTGTACTAAACAAGTGGGAGGTCTCAGTCAGTCTCAGCCGGTGGTGTCACGTGTGCTGGTAAGTGCAGTTGAGCAGTACTAGTGCTGCACTGCCTTTGGGTCTGAATTGGAAGGAACCATTCAGGCTGGCCCAGCTGATCAGTTGGTCCCTCTTCTCCTCCCTCCCCTGTCCTGGCTAGTCCCCCAATCCTGGTGGCTGGTCCTCAGCTCATCATAGGGACCATCACGGGGGGCCATCCGAGTCCAACTCCAGAGACCACATGTAAGAGACAGAGAGGTCAGAGCAAGGACGGGGGTACAGAACTTAGCAGAAAGGACAGTTCAGAACAAAGGTATGAGTCAGCTGAGTGAGGTAGGCCACCCAGCCTGCAGGGGATTGTACCTTGGAATGTTGTATACTTTCCTTCTGCACCGATGGTTTGGGGAAGAGGGTGTGAAGAAATGCTAATGTAGTAAAAAAAGTAAGATAAATAAATATAGGCTATTGTTTACATTCTGCTTGGTATATTTGATACTGTCTCACTTTATTTAATTGCTGCTCCAGCTCTGGGTAGTAATCCTTATTGAATTCTCAATTAATTAACATGAATTTCAAGATCTTAAGATTTCAACATCGTAAACTGTAAACGGTTTGAGTCTGCATTTGCACTTGGCAGAATTGGGGTTAGCCCATCCATCTCTATTGCTTAAATGGATATATTATTCCTAGAGGCATATGGTAAAAAAAAAAAGGCTAGGAAGGCTGCAGTGCAGGAATGGTGAGAGTGGGGCACAGGGTGGGGTTGAGTCAAGGACGGGGCCGATGCCAGGGAGGGCAGGGGTTGTTAAAAATCTGTCAGCACTTCACTGATTTCACCAGGCATCTGTCTTTAGGTACGGTCAACCTGGAGGTACTTGGGAGGTTTTGTAAGTTGAAATGAATCTGTTCATCATAGCAGTTTGCACATGATTCTAAGCACTGGTTTCGGTTGGCTAGGCAGTACCCCACTGTGACAGTGCATCTGCCGGTGCTCTGGTACCCGTGCTACTAGCCGCTATCACTAGCCACTCCAGGACATATTTCCTTGGTATTAGCATGAGCTGGGGGTTCCAGGGCCCCTGTGTTGTATGTGATGTTTGCATTACTATTCTGTATCGTTGGTGTTTAGTACACAGAGCTCTGAACGAGTAGGTCAAGTCAGTACAGCTGATCCTAGGACACTGGTTCTTGTCAATTAGTGCACTAGCTGTGCAACACAGAGCCCTCACGTTGTGAAAACCATGGTTAATGGAATTCTTGTTAACATTGCTAAGTGTTATAGGACATAGTTCACCGTATATACAATAGTTGTACCCTATGATACACGGTGCCACTCATACTGTTTTAAAAATTAAAGTTATTGAATAAGGTACACATCTTTCATGTCATATACTTTTTGTCAGTGACTTCAATAAATTTGCTAGCAAATTAGTTTGCCTCCCATCTCCAGAGTGCGTTTATGCAGTGGGACTGTTTAGACTCTTTCGTGCGCCATCTCAGCCTCCATCTGCACCTGCCAGCACTAATCCTTTGTTTTGTTTTAAATCCATGTGCCTTTTTATTTCATAATGCCAGTGATGAAAACCCAGCCTTCAGATTGGTTGGACCCACATATGAATACATCAAAAGGCCGCTTCCGCATCCTAAGTTCAAAGAAACAGGCAAACAGGCATCCATCATAACAATAATTTATACTTTAAATGCAAATTCTTTCTGTCATACTTCACCTTTAGACATCTCTTTAGAATTCTATTTTACCAGTTCTCCACTGTGATTGTTCTTTACAGAGCACATGTATAACGACGTTAGGTTAGGTACCTCGTTCATTTTGTTTGTTTCATTTTCCTGGTTGATGCTTGCCAGGCGCTCTGTTTCCCTTTTGTCCTGATCCCCCAGACCAATGACTTTCACTCTTATCTCTTATGGATCTTAACCCTTATGCTGCAGACAGAATTAGAACGTATAGGAATTCTGGACTGATAGATCAGTCTGCGGCACAGCAAGGGTTAATTAAAACGTCATCACCAGAATCCATCTATATTTACCACTTTGCTGTTTTTTTATTTTCATTTTATTTAGAGGTCAGTGCCAGGTTGGCTCCTGTTTACAACATTCCTAAGGGACCTAGGACAGAATAATTACAACTTGCACTGCTGTTTGTGTGCCGATGATATGGTCATCTGTGCCTCTAGGGGGCCCTCTCAGATGTCCAGACAGCCTTTCAAAGTGGATTTGACACCCTCTTAACTTTTTTTTTTTTTAGAATTCCAAATTAAACTTGAACTCACACAAAACCAAACTGAAACACGGAAACATAGACTTTGATGGCAGATAAGGACTGCTTGGCCCACCCAGTTTGCCCATTTCCCAACCTACAGGATAAGCTGCAGATCCTAATTAACCAACAGCCTACTTCCTCCTACCCCCCACAAGAATTGCGTTATGTCTGTCTCATGAATTCTTGAATTCCCCCACTGTTTTTGACCCCACGACCTCCTCAGGAAGGCTGTTCCATTCGTCCACCACCCTCTCCGTGAAAAAATACTTCCTCACATTACCCCTGAGCCATTCCCCCTCTGTCTTCAAACTGTGCCCCCTTGTTCTTGCACATCTCTTTTTCTGAAAGATGCTACCCTCTTGGACTTTGTTGGTTCCCTTGAGGTGCTTGAAAGTTTCTATCATGTCCCCAGATGCAGCAGCATAGTCAGCAGTTTGCACCGGTGGTAAATTGATGTTATTTGAGTCTTCTGCAAAACAAGGGAAGGTACAAAACAATGAATTTAGCATTTCCACTTTAGATAACAAACTATTGATCTAGTTAGGAGTTTGACTTGAACGAAGCAGTACAAGCAGCAATCGTGGATTCTATTGTTTGAAAAACTGCTATAGATACAAAAATTGTTTAAGCATGAGTTGCGGCAAAAGATTGCTTAGACACAAATAATTCCCTGTTTTGATTATGCAGATATTATTTATAATTACTCTTCTGCTGAACATTTTAACAGACTTGGGGCCAGATAGTCAAAAGTTGGCGCAGGCGCTAAGGGGTGTTTGTCTGCACTAATTGGGTTTTGTACTCAATTCATAGGTGGAGTCTATATTCAGAGACCCCCATAGAGTGGGCAAAACTCATTAGTGCCCAAGCACTAGCATACCACTGCACCCTTGCAAATGAGGGGGTCGCCCCCTGTATATGGGTGCAGCAGCATACTCAGCAGTTTGCACCAGTGGTAAATGCCACCCAGACAGGTGCTACTTACTGCCTTTGCAAACCCCAACTTAACAGGGTGCAAGGCTCTGTTGGTGGGATGGAGTACTGCAGCCGCCCACCCCCGCATCCCGTCCCAGTGAAACAAAGGATGCCTTGGTGCCTAGTGGCACACCCACCCCCACCCCCAAATCACCTGTCCCTGTGTAGCTTATGTTCTCCCTGCTGTCTAGTGGCACCCACCCCACCTTCCGATCATCTATCCCTGTGTAACTTGTGTTCTTCCTGGTACCTAGTGGCACCCCACCAACTTTCAATCCCCCATCCCAGCCAGTGTCACAGTGCCCTGGTGTCTGAGGGCTCCCCCACCCTCCAATCTCCCAGCCTGAAATGCATTGGTAGTCCCTGGTGTCTAGTGGTACCCCCTACCCACCGGGCACCCATCCCAGTGTCACCTCTGAGTCCCCAGTGGCTAGGGGCCCCCACACACTGCCAGCATCAAGCACACCACCGAGCTAACCCCCTCCAGCTATGAAGGCAGCACCATGTGGCAGGCAGCCGATGACAGCACAGCCTCCTCTCACCTCCTCAGCTGGTTGCTGCATGGATGACAGGGAGCATGTGTACAGTCTACAATGTACTGTACACATGCTCCCTGTTATCCCATATGGTGGCCTGCTGAGGAGGTGAGAAGAAGGCTGTACCAGCTGTCATACCAGCTCTCCACATGGCACCAATTTCATAGGTATGGGGGGGTTGGCTGGGTGGTGTGCTTGGTGCTGATAGTGTAGGGGGCCACTAACCACTGGGGACTCAGAGGTGGCATCAAGATGGATGCTTGACAGGTGGTGGGGTACTACTAGACACCAGGGAAAACACAAGCTATACAGAGATGGGTGATCAGAGGGTGGGGTTGCCACTAGACACCAGTAGAACATAAGCCATACAGGGATTGGTGATTGGAGGCTGGGGGTGCCACTAGACACCAGGAAGAACATGAGCAAGACAGGGATGGTTGATTGAAGGGTGGGTAGTGCTACAAGACACCAGGGAGAACATATGCAATGCAGGGATGGGTGCTCAGAGGGCAGGAGGTACCACTACACACCAGGGAAACCTCGCTTGACACTGAGGTGGGTGATCAGAGGACAGGGGGTGCCACTAGACACCAGGAAGTACATGTGGCTTGAGGAGAGACAGTGTTCAGGGTGTGGAGGGGTGGTCACCAGCATGATTGACATGGCAGGTGACCACAGATTGGGCATGAACCTGCGACCACTTCCCATGCAAATGAGCCCAAAATGGGCATACAAACAGTCCTTAGCACTTTGCTTGCCCAATGGGCTCATTTGCATGTTGCAGTTGAATATCATACCACAGGCTCCCTGTGCTAGCTCATCTGGGGGCACAGTTCCCTATGGGTTGGATACAGCCCAGGTCCATGTCAGGGCAATGCAAATGGGCCTTGTGCTCTACCAAGGGCCAATATTCAGTTGGATAGTGCAAGTGTGCTATCTGACTGAATACAGTAATCCCTGGGTTGGGCGCAAGCGCAGCACGGACCTTTGTGCTTTGCTTTTGCACTTTTTTTTCAATATCTGGCCTTTGATGTTCTATACACTGAGGTAGGTGATCAGAGGGCAGGGGGTGCCACTAGACACCAGGGAAACCTCACTTCACACTGAGGTGGGTAATCAGAGGACAGGGGGTGCCACTAGACACCAGGAAGTACATGTGGCTTGAGGGGATGGGTGTTCAGGGTGTGGAGGCAGTATAGCGCAGTGGTTTAAGGCTCTGAGCTACAAATCTGGAGACCTGGGTTTGAATCCCACAGCCCCCACTTGCATACTGTGTGACCCTAAGCAAGTCACTTAACTTCCCTGTGCTCCCAGGTTGCACCTGTAAACAAGCTTTCAGCTTAATGTATCTCATCTGGTTAAACAATTGGAAAAAAAATACAATAGGCTTGCCAGAGTGATTTTAGACTGCCCTAAAACAACACTAATTTCTGCAGTTATTATGTCCCCTACATCTGTAAGTCCCTCACTGTCCGCTAGTTTAAGGGTGATTCAGAGCAGGAAGCCTCCAGCAAAGTACTCTCAAACTTTTTTCAAAATACCATCCCCTTATATGGTCCTTGCTGCTCAGGGGATAGAGGAATAACATAGTTAACTATGGTATAAATTACAGGTCAACACAGCACCAAAAACTACTGTATTGTTTATAATGTCATTACTGTGTATATATTTTTTTATTGCATAGTATAGTGTACTGTTTTCTTTTATCCTCATTGTCTTAATGAAAACTGACATTGTTTGTGCAATCTAGGAACTTAATTGCAAATGAGCTTGCCTCAATGGATAACGCTCTAAATAAAACTGAAATGGACATTTTCATAATTTTTTTGAAAATAGTTTGGAACATGCAAGAATGCTAAGATATCCACAGTACATCTTGTACTTACGCTTAGCAATAGCTTATCTCAAGCAATTATTATGTCCTGTGTTTCCCTTCTTTTTAACTTACTTGATTACTCTGGGACTTAAACTATATTTGGTCAGAATTTCAGACTAGACAAACGCCGAAAGGCAGTCCCTGATTAAAAATCCAGACCTTGACTGACTATCAGTTTGATGATGTCAGATCTGATGTGTGGAGAACTGTTCACCCAAAAGGAAGGGACTGGCTATACCCTTTATTCTGACCCACATAATATGTGTAGCAGACTAAACAATTGGCTTTGTTCTAGGAAGTTCTGCCAAAAAAATCATTAGTGCAGATATATGTAACAATGTTATCTCAGACCGCTTTTTGCTTTTTCACAGCTATTCAAATAAGATCCTTGAGACAGGATCCTCCAAGATGGGTGTTAAATGTTTCTTTATTTGATAATAAGGAGTTTTCAGTGTGAATACAGAAAGAGTCGAAATCATTCATTGATATTAATAGTACGCATTGTATGTCAAAAACACTTTTTAGGAAACACAAAAAGCATACATTCAGGGGAGAATTCTTGGTTTTCTCCTTTACCTTAAAAAATAAAATGGCTAAAAACCCCAAAAACAAAGAGGAAGTTTTGCCAAAATTTGTAAATAAGAAAAAAATCCCAGGCATAATACAGAATATCAGAAACAAAATATGCTGTTTAAAGTATGATTTAAACTCCATTTAATCTAAAAAGCAAATATCTGTTTAAAATCTGATATAAACTCCATTTAATCTAAAACAATTAACATGTATTGTTTAGAGTTCATCAAAAATATTGGGATTTGGGGGAAAAATGTGGAAAATTACTAGCTTTCAGATTAAAGCAAAGAAATTCACATAACATGATTCCTGGAATGTGAATGTCATCCGTTACAACCTCTTCTTCTGTCTCATACATTAATTAATCATTCTGTAATTTTTATAGCAACATTAACAAAGCTAGATCCAAAAACAATTCCTAGATCATTAAATATTTCCCTAAAAGTTTTCGGGGCCCACATTAGGTCTTCCAGTCAGTAAGCAGTTAGAAAAAATGGTTACACTTGTCTGTTTCAATGTAACTAATCATTAATTACATGCAACAGAATAATTACATTGTAGTTACATGTTTGTTGCATGCAACTATATTACAGTCACAGTGCAGTTACAGTGTAGTTAAGTGACATTTAAAGTGTAACTGAAAAACCTATGACCAAAAATGAAATATCGGGGGATATTAATTTCCTTTCTTCTAATGGGGGGGAAATGCTACAAGTCTCGATGGCTGAGAGGGACCTGGGGGTGGTGGTGGATGTCAAGATGAACAACTCGGAGACTTGTAGGAGGGCAGCAGCCAAGGCCAACAGGATGCTGGGATGCATCGCTAGGGGGATCACCTCCAGAAGGAGGGAAGTGATACTCCCTCTGTATAACTGCTTGGTGAGGCCGCACCTTGAGTACTGCGTGCAGTTTTGGAGGCCACACTTAAAGAGGACATTACTCTCCTGGAGAGGGTCCAGAGGAGAGCAACCAAAATGATTTGGGGCTTGGGGACAGTACCTATGAGGAGAGGCTCGAAGAGCTAAATATGTACACACATTGGAAGAGAGAAGGGACGGGGGACATGATAGAGGTCTTCAGGTACATGAAGAGGGTAAATAGGGAGGAACAGTCAGGGCGCTCAAGGAAGGAGGAGGGGGCCACTAGAGGGCATGGGTGGAAGCTGGAGGGGGAAGATTCAGGGAGAAAGGAGGAGGTGCTACTTCACTGAGAGGGTGGTGGAGCATGGAATGCACTGCCTAGGGGCTGGTGGAGGCAGAGACAGTGGAGGGGTTCAAGAGGGGGTGGGACTGGTACAGGGGAAGGGTTCTGGAAGCAAAATCCAATGCAGCAAGAATATCCGGAACTGGGAAGGGAGAAGCCAGAGGAGGCGAGGGAGGCAGCAAGGTCAGCACCCAAGGTGGAGGCTGACCAAACGAGCAGACATGAAAGACCATTAGGCCTATTCTGCTGGCATTTTAGTATGTTAGTATGTTAATGATACATCAGGAATAGATGGACTCCCCAATGAGTTTCATAAAAATGTAAACTATATTCTGAGTACTCATCTACTCAGCACTATGAATGAATCCCTGGAAATGGGTTCCTCCCTGAATCAATGAGAGAAGCTTTGATTACTGTTGTGCCAAAGAAAGATAAACATCTGCCGGCCCACCCAGTATAGTGGTAGAGATACCACTTGCAGCGCCAATGACCCTGGTACAGGAACTAGCCTGGGCATTGAGAGATCCTGCTGGAAGAGGATGATTGAACATCCCATGGACACTTGCCTCCTCATGGATCAGAGGGAGTATGGTTTCTGCCACAACACCGCCACCTGGGTGACCACAGCTGGAGGTGCAGCTGGAGACATGGATCAAGGGTGGGGGATGTTGGTCATATGACACTATGCATCAGTCAAGGCCTTCCCAACATCAGGGAGAAGGACAGAAAAATGGGAAACCCCCTGACCAAACAAAGGATGTCATCTGCCACCAGCCACAGGCCCTGCACCATCCACTAGGTTCTCTGCCTCATTGACCAACACTTCGGTTCTGCCTGGGGGAGTAAGGGGCCCAGCCTCCCAAGTGTCCCTTCCCATGGGGGGGGTTATCCATAGGGGAACTGCGAGGTAGAGGTAAGCCCAGAGATGGTGGGTGACAGGGCTGGGTGGGATGGCTGGACTGACTGGGGCCAGAAAGGGTACAGGGGGATAAAGTATAGTAAATTCAAACAAAAACAACAAGATAAAAACTCCCTTTTATGAACCAGCTACAGGTCAATATCCCTGTTAAACACACTACAAAATGCGGGCTAAACTACTGGCATACAGAAAAAACAATTATCTGCTTCCTAATTGGTAAGAATCAAGGGGCCTTTATTGCTGGCAGACAATGATCCCATAATATACAGTATGGAGACTTCTTTCAGTCATATGGTCTGCTTCAAATAAACAAGGTCAAATACATAGATACATAGACAGTGTCGGCAGATAAGGGCCTATGGCCCACCCAGTCTGCCCATTTGAGCTTGTAAGTTCAGTTTATGTTTTCCTAGAAGTCTGTTGCCCCTTACCCCTGACCTCCAGAATTCCTTTATGTCTATCCCATGCATTCTTAAATCCCGTGATTGTTTCAGCCCCCACCACTTCCTCTAGCAGGGTGTTCCACTTGTCCACCACCCGCTCTGTGAAGAAATTCTTCCTCATGTTTCCTCTGAATCGCCCTCCCTCCAACTTCATCCCATGCCCTCTAGTCCTGGAACATCTTTTTCACTTAAAATAGTGTATTCCTGCACCCTGTTCCTCCCTGTGAGATACTTGTATGTCTCTATCATATCCCTCTCCCTCCCTCTCCTCCAGGTAGTACATGTTCAGTTCCTTCAACCTGTCTTCATAGGACTTGTGATACAATCCATGCACCATCTTTGTTGTCCTCCTCTGAACCTTCTTTACCCTGTCTATGTCCTTACGTAGGTATGGTCTCCAGAACTGTACACTGTACTCCAGGTGGGGCCTCACTAGTGTCTTGTATAGCGGAATTATGACCTCCCTTTTCCTGCTGGTGATGCCCCTGCCTATACATCCCAGCATCCTATTTGCTTTACCTGCTGCCTTATCATACTGTTTCCCTACCTTGAGGTCATCAGAGATGATAACCTGAAGATCCCTTTCCTGCTTGGTGCATGCTATATCCTCACCCCCCAACTGCTATATTGTGCCAGGGTTTTTGTGCCCCATATGCATTATCTTGCACTTCTTTGCATTGAATTTCAACTGCCAAACCCCTGACCATTCTTCTAAGTTTCTGCAGGTCCTTCTCATTCTGTCTACACCTCTGGTGTGTCTACTGTGTTACAGAGCTTTGTGTCATCAGCGAACAGTGAAATTCTGCCTTCTAGGTCCTGTGCAATGTCACTGATGAAGATGTTAATAGGACCGGTCCCAGCACTGATCCCTGTGGTACCCCACTAGTCACTCTTCCCTCTGTGGAGTGACAGCCATTTACCACCACCCTCTGTGTCCTGCCACCCAGCCAGTTACCTACCCACCACACTACTGTCCTGCCCACACCCATATTCCCCAAATAGCTGTGCTTTCTCTTAATGTAGAGAAAGTGTTTGGCTCTTTGGACTACGATGACCTAGTATTCATTATGGATTTGGCTGTATAGTTAAGTCTCGGGTATCAACAATTTACCAAACATGTACAGCTTCAGCATTAACAAACAATTTAAAGTCTCCCTTTTTTATTCTCGATAGGGAGCAAGACAAGGCAGTCCCTTACTACCTGCCCTCTTTCTGCTGGCTGTAGTACCACTAATTCATAAAATAAACATTTCGCCTAAGTTTAGGGACTAAAATTTGGTTCCATGTCATTTCAGCTACTGAAAGAACAGCGAGTGCAATTTCAGCGATGCAATCATAGTGACGCACATTTCAGCGACCGGCAACTTCAGCAAGGGACATTTCAGCAAATATAGTCGGATCTTATTTTTGCTGCTAGTTATTGCAGGGGGACTACACCCCCCTGCACCCCCCATTTCTAAGTTAACATCCTCCGAGTCACTCATTGACATCGGAGGATCGCTGAAATGCTGCAGTTTCTGTAATTGTAGTCGCCGATTTTGCTTCACTGTAATTGACTCGCTGTAATTGAGTAGCTGAATTGACTTACTACCCTAAAATTTAGCAGGCTACCTGTAAAGCTTTGGCATATCTGGGCAACATATCTCTCCATCCCTCCTCTAATGTCTCTTTTGGATTGATATATGTCTATATATACTATATATATATATATATATATATATGGATTGTCAATTAATTGGTCCAAATCAAAACTAAAGCCCCAGAATTGTTTCTGTAATAAACAAACAATGGACAATTGTAACCTAAATATTGAATGATTCAAGGTTTTCATGGTCTCTTAAATCACTTTTAATTTTAAAAATGTAATCAAAATAAATCTTGAACAAGCAGTGTCCACTCTTTTTCTTGAATTAAGTAAGTGGGAAAAGTTAAACCTACCTTTGCAAGTCAAAATCAAGTTCAGCACCCAGACTATTTTACATACTCAATAATCTCTTGCTGTATAAAGATGGTATTTAGTTTGTTAGGATAAACAGAATCATAGGGAAATTTTTATGGTGGGACAAACCACCTAAGTATTATCAAATTATGAGAAAGATGGGAAAATAATGGATTCAGTCTCCCATATTTCCAAAACTATTATTGGGCATCCCAAACTAAATACATTTCTAAATGGTTTCTTCAAAAAAAATGTGAGCCCTTATTTGTGGGTAGAAATAGAGCCTGCTGTATCTGCTGCCTAGTCTACCTCTGGCAGCCCATGTATTACCCATTCCTACTCAAATAAATGTCAGCCCAGCATATCTTCAGCAATTATAATATGTAAACAAATTCACAAAGCATTTGAACAGAATATGCTTCCTATCCAGTTCTTAAGGCTTTAAATTAACCCCAGTGTCCTCTCTGAGGGAAAGGCTTTCAGTAATAGGGGGAAGTTCCCTGCACGGGGTGAAGAGGAGAAAGTCCCTTGCAAGGAGTGAAGAGAAATTCCCTGGCAAGGGCTGAAAAGGAGGAGGAAGTTCCCTGCAAGTGGTGAAGATTGGAAAGTCCCCTGCATGGGGTGAAGAGGCCTCACTAAACTAGGGTGATATCTGGCCCAGTGTGATTGGTCCCCCATCAGACGTGCCACTTCCATAGATGTAGCCCGTGAATACTTCACCCACACATTCAACAATGCTTGTGATACATTTACCCCGCTCACAAAGGTTCAAATCAAAAAACAAAATGCCCCCTGGGTCACACCAGCACTGATCCAGCAACTAAAGAACCGTGACGACCTCTGGTACAAAGCAGTTGCCTCTGGTGTGCAGGTGGACAGGATAGCCTATAAAATGGCTTGCAACAAGTGTACTTGGGCTATTAGAATGGCCAAATCTAGCTACTAGAAGTCCACCCTGGCCTCATCCTGGGAGCACGCTATGTTGTTTTGGGACAACCTAAAGGAACTGAACGGAAAATCCAGGATGCCTCCCCCCGCCCAGCCAACTGTCAACAATAATATTACCTCGGACCCACTCACAATCACCAGCGGCCTAAATGCAGCATTTTCTGACCTAAGCACAGTTCTCCCCAACAACTTCTTTGACCCCACATCTATGACCCCAGAACCCAGCAATACCTACCCCCCTTCTACCTCAGGGTTATTACTATGAGTGAAGCAAGTTCGTACCTTAAAAAAGCCCTAGGGAGCTCAAACTACTGAAAAGACTCCTTTGACATGAAAATTCTTAATTTGGTACTGGACTCTGTGCTCCCCACTCTGACTGATTTCCTTAACCTCTCCCTATGCCTAGGGCAGTTCCCAGCTGACTGGAAGGTGGCCACCATCACACCAATACTAAAGAGTGGAGACCCCACATTACCCAATAATTACAGGCCCATCTCCATACTCCCTCCCCTCTTGAAAGCCTGGAAAAAATTGTTGCCACACAACTCACAGACTACCTGCTTGTGCACGACATCCTATGTAGGGAACAGCATGGTTTTAGAGCCAGTCACATCGCAACTACTGCCCTCATAGAGTTCTCCAAATCGCTGCACAATGTCCTAGATAAGAAGCTGCTAGTGGGAGCCGTGTTCATAGACCTGTCAAAAGTGTTCGACACAGTCTCCCAGGCCCTGCTCCTAAATACTCTTCACCACACTGGCCTGTCCCCTGGACCCATCGCTTGGTTCACAAGCTACCTCACAGATAGGTCCCAATGTGTGAAGATAAACAGTACCCTCTCACCCACTCCACCAGTCCACTTGGGGGTTCCCCAGGGCTCCATCCTTGGCCCATTGCTATTCAGCATCTTCCTGAATACCCTGCCTAAATCCTGTCCATGTAACCTGCTCTACGCAGATGATGCGGTAATGTATGCCTCTCACTCAGATTCCACAATCCTTCAATCCTCCTTACAACTTACCTTCAACCACATTGAAAACTGGTTCACTGACCACAGGCTCATGGTCAGTATAAAAAAGATTAAATCAATGCTCTTTTTCCCATCGCCAGAGTAAGGAATACAATGCCCAGCTAACAATCTTTTCCAAAACCCTCCTCCCACTGGAACAGGTCCACACATATAAATATCTAGGCATTACCTTCGATCCTAATCTATCATTCCACCCACACATTAGTAATCTTTCTTCTGCCATAAATATACGCACAGGTCTACTGTATCGGCACAAAGCCTGACTACCGCCAGAGGCCCTACACATTGCCATTACCTCCTGTGTTCTGTCCCTTGTAGACTATGGGCTAGTTATCTACTTGGCCGCTGACCACACTGCACTAAATAAAATCCACCTAGCCATTAATAAAGCCTGTAGGCTCCTTGCTGGAGTGGATAAAGCGTACCCACAGCTGTACCTGTATGCGCTAACAAAAATCCTCACCCACAAAGACGAAAGAGTACATTATCAAACATGTCTCCTTACTAAGAAAAT
Source organism: Neoceratodus forsteri (assembly GCA_016271365.2). Taxonomy (NCBI): domain Eukaryota; kingdom Metazoa; phylum Chordata; order Ceratodontiformes; family Ceratodontidae; genus Neoceratodus; species Neoceratodus forsteri. The sequence goes on along the minus strand of JADMNL010000031.1, from coordinate 109,917,013 downwards.
CCAACTAGGCCTTACTTCCACTGGAGTCTCAGCCTCCTTCCGTGCTGCACATACCTCAGCAAACACCTGCGCGGCAGATACATTAACATGGGCTGTTACCAGGGTCACAACTACCCTTGCACAATGGTCTTTTTCCTACAGAGCGCCATCCTGGTACAATGAGCTCCCTCGGGCAATCACCTCTATCTCCAGACAAGGCTCCTTCAAAACAGCCCTCAAAAACCACATAATCTCCACCCGTCGCTGCCATTGTTCCTAATAAGTAAAAGAATCTGCCTATGGACTGCGAGATTCTGGGTTAATAGATATACTTATCACACTGTTGCTACCGTGTGTTGATGACAATGTTGGTAACCCGACTGCGTGCACCACCTGCTAGCATATAGGCCATACCTTAATATTGATTGTACTGTTTGCTGACATTCACAAGCTCCCCTCAGGACTTGTATAGCTACCCTACTGTATAGGACTAACAGAACTGCTCATACCCTGTTGTTATCTTGTCTCCTTCTCCCACTGTAATACTGTATACTGCCTACTCTTTGATATATATTGCCCATACCCTGTAGTCATCGCCTTCCCTCCCCTGACTGCAATATCGTATTATGACTGCTTATTGTTTTGCATTGTACCTTGACATGGAGCCTTTGGAAATGAGTCCCTGACTCAAAGGTTGTAATCCGATATTCTCAATAAAAATAAAAATTAAAAAACACAAAAAAAATTAAACAAATAAAGGTGCTCGCCGACTTGCAGGAGTACTGGGCCTGTAAAGGGAAAGGCAGCTGGGAGGGTTGCAGCGTGGCCAATGGTAGGCCCTGATGAGGGTGGGCCATGAGGGTAGGCCGAGGGCCATTATGGAACAGGAGGGGAATTTAATCCATTTTGTGTTGTGTTTTTCCATCTCTTGTTTTTCCTTGATCTGGACTTTCGGACAGCAGGCAAAAGTGGGGGGAGGGCGCTACAAGGCAGCGGAGGCTCAGGGAGGCTTGCCACAGGATGGTCATACCTCTAAGGAGCCCACCGGAGCATTAAGGATCCAGGGACCACATTGCATCGGGGGATGCAAGGCAGAATGCTCCATGGGGGAGCTTGCAGGTGGGGGGCCAGTGCATTGGGGCAGTGAGGTAAGTTTCACCACAAAAAAAAAAAAAAAAGGAAGAGCAAGGGTGATAGGTGGCGGGGTGCAGGCGGTTTGCACAACAAGGAGTCTGTGGGGCATGCGAGAACAGTGGGCTAGGCCAAAGGAGGCCGCAGCATGGACAGGCAACAGATACAGCAGGCCACGCATGTGTAAAAGGAAGCAGGGATGGTGCGCATATGCGACCAGGAGCTCCATGCTACAATAGTAGCTTGCATGCGTGGCCAGGAGGGCCACGCCATATTTGTAGTTCCGGGGATGGGGACACCAGGGAAAACGCGATGCCCTCTGGTTTCTAAAGGGAAGGTGGACAAAAAAAAAGGATTTTTACTCAAATAGACAAGCTGCTCATGTGGCTTGAAGCCCAAAAGTGTGAGTACTGGATTCCAATGGTGTTAAAGGTTCGGGGGCTAATACTGGGCTCCTGAACTTGGGGGAGGCGGAGGGAATAAATACAAAGTGGCATGATACAATACCAGCTGTGATAATCGGAAGGGGGACAAATAAATTATTTCACAGCATGGACAGGAGGGTTAAAAAAAAATAGGAATACGTTAGAAGGAATAGGACCAAGGTGGTAGATAACCTTGTTTTGTTGTATATCCCCCTACAAGTATTTACTTATTCAGGATGGCAGAGGTTACAAGCATACAGATGATGAAACAGGCAGCGAAAATGATGAAAAAGGTGACTGAGATGTTGAATATGGTGCGGAGGAAGGAAACAGAAGAAGATGCCACGAGAGCGAGGAACAAAAAAGGACAAGGGAAGAGCCTGATGGAGAAGATAAATGAGTTAAGAGAGGCAGCAAGGCGAAAGGAGGCCAATGAAGCAACGGGAAAATAGAAGACACCAGTGGGGGGTTCCGGAAGGATCCCAGCAGAAAAAAGAATGCCAAGAGAGGTGCCGGAACAAGAGCAGGTTGAAGAACTGGATGCAGAGGAGGGCACGAGTGGTAAGGACAAGGGGAAGCAGACCCCGGGGGGGGGGGATCTGACAGAATATTTAGCAAATATGCTGGGAAACATGGGGGAGGAGGGGGTTGGAAAAAATGGAACAGGTGTTGCAGGAACTTAAGGCAGCTGGTGAGGAAGTGAACGCAAAAGCCAGAGTGGGCAATGATGGGATACCAGGTATGACAATGGGAGATCATGTACTTTTAATGAGTAAAGAAAAAATATGGAAAGGGAAATATGTAGATATATTCGCATTGGTGGACAAAGAGTCTGCTAAGAGGTTCGCACAAAAGGAAACGGTTGGAAAATCCGAGATGGCGGTGGCATTGTTGATCACGGGGAATAAGGTGGAGGAGGTAAGTTACAGGGAAAAAACATAGAAGCATGGCAGGTGGGGTTTTCTATATTCAGCACCATTCTGCTTGAGAGGAAGCCAGAATTAGTCATTCTGTTGCTCACGTATGCCTCCACTATAAAGGAGGCCTATATGGCAAGGATGGGTGTGGGTTGGCTAAAGTATGACTAAGCTTTCTGGCAGACGATAGCAGCCAGGGGAGATCTGAAGTGGGATTCCACTCATTCCAAGCTATGGGTGAGGAGCCTGTCCAGAAACGGGGGGACAGGGTTTGGTCAAGGGTTTGGCAGTTAAAATTCAATGCAAAGAAGTGCAAGATAATGCATATGGGGCACAAAAACCCTGGCACAATATATCAGTTGGGGGGTGAGGATATAGCATGCACCAAGCAGGAAAGGGATCTTGGGGTTGTCATCTCTGATGACCTCAAGGTAGGAAACAGTGTGACAAGGCATCAGGTAAAGCAAATAGGATGCTGGGATGTATAGGCAGGGGCATCACCAGCAGGAAAGGGAGGTCATAATTCATACAAGACACTAGTGAGGCCCCACCTGGAGTACAGTGTACAGTTCTGGAGACCATACCACGTAAGGACATAGACAGGGTAAAGAAGGTTCAGAGGAGGGCAACAAAGATGGTGCATGGATTGCATCACAAGTCCTATGAAGACAGGTTGAAGGAACTGAACATGTACTCCCTGGAGGAGAGGAGGAGAGGGATATGATAGAGACATACAAGTATCTTACAGGGAGGAACAGGGTGCAGGAAAACACTATTTTTAAGCGAAAAAGATGTTTCAGGACCAGAGGGCATGGGATGAAGTTGGAGGAGGACGATTCAGAGGAAACATGAGAAAGAATTTCTTCACAGAACGGGTGTGGACAAGTGGAACACCCTGCCAGAGGAAGTGGTGGGGGCTGAAACAATCACGGGATTTAAGAATGCATGGGATAGACATAAAGGAATTCTAGAGGGCAGGGGTAAGGGGAAACAGACTTCTAGGAAAATAAACTGAACTTACAAGCTCAAATGGGCAGACTAGGTGGGCCATAGGCCCTTATCTGCCGACACTGTCTATGTATCTATGTACAGGAGAGAGGAATAGACAAGAGGGAAATGGGAAACAGGAAAAACATGCTGGGGATTCAACAAAGCATCGTGTTCGTGGAACAGTTGCAAGTTCAGACACATTTGTTCAAAATGTGCTGGGCAACATCCAGTGATGCGCTGCAGAGCAATGGGGGATAGGAAAAGTGGGGCAATGGGGAAGCAGGCAGCCCTTTCGAGGAGGAAGGGGGCTACCAGAATGGAGGGGAAGGAGATTTCAGGAAGAGGGGTATGAAATAGGGCATGGGGAGCCAATGAAGGAGATTTAGGCTACAACGGGGGTTAGCTAGGACTCCAATAAGGGTGGGGATAGTGAAAGAATGGATGAAGGGATACTCGGAAGTGAAGGCAGGGAAGATGCTAGTGGAAGGTTTCAAAAGGGGTTTTAGTTTGGAGTATCAAAGGGTGAGAAGGAGCATGAGGGCCAATAACTTGACATCACTAAAAGGTAAAGAGGACATAGCATTAGGGAAAATAAGGAAGGGACTTGGGGCTGGGAGGATAGAGGGGCCATTTCAGACCCCACCATTACCTCAGCTGAGGGTTTCACCATTGGGTTTAGTGCCCAAGAAGCAACAAGGGGAACTTAGGCTTATTCAGCACCTGTCATATCCGGAGGGGGCATCAGTGAACGACCACATCCCTGGGGAATGTAGCAGTCTCGTACGCAACATTGGAACAAGTAGTGGAATTGATTAGAGCGAAAGAGGGGGCATGGCTAGCAAAAACCGATATTTAGTCAGCTTTCTGTCTGCAGCCAGTCAGGAAAGAAGATTGGGACCTGTTGGGATTTTGCTTCCAAGGGTTCTTTTATTTTTGACAAGGCAATGCCCTTGGGCTGTACCACAGCCTGTGCGAAGTTCGAGGCATTCAGTTCTTGGATGCAATGGGTGTTTGGGGCAAACTACAGGCACAAGGCAGTGGTACATTATCTGAATGATTTTCTGCTGGTAGGGGAGAGTGAAGAAGAGACAAGGACAATGCTCCTAGATTTTGAGGACATGTGCAGGACGATAGGAGTGCTACTTGCAGAGGGGAAGATGGAAGGGCCAGCTAGAAAACTGGAATTCCTGGGGCTCGAGGTAAATGCAGAGGAGCAGGTCTTTAGGTTACCCCAGCCGAAGGTGGCCAGGCTCAAGGAGCTACTACAGGAGGTTAAGAAGGGGAGAAGGGTTCCCTTGAGGCAGGTTCAGCAACTTTTGGGGCATTTGAACTTTGCATGCAGGGCTGTGGCACCCAGGAGGGTGTTCACCAGGAGACTAGCCAGGGCAACAGGGGTGATTAAATGATGGCACCATCGGGTGGACGTTTCACAAGGGATTAGGCAGGACCTGGAGGTGTGGGAGTAATTTTTAAAAGAATACAATGGGGGTCACATTCTGGCAGAAGGAGTGGCTAGGGAATAACGATTTGGACTTATGCACAGACACATCTGGTTCAGTTGGCATGGGGGCATATTTTTAGGGGAGATGCATTAGAGAAGCATGGCCAGAGTCGTCTTGGAGGGATTGGGGGCGACAGAAGGAGATAACATTGCTTGAGATTTTCCCAATATGGGTGGCAGTGCTGACGTGGGGGGGAATACCTAAGGAGCAGGAAGATCATGTTTTGGTGTGATAATAGAGCTGTGGTAGAAGTTATCAATCGGCAGGGAGGACACTCGGTGACAGCAAACAGGGTCTTGAGACAACTAGTGCTGTGGGGCTTAAGGTTAAACATGTCATTTAAAGCCAAGCATATTGAGGGGGTTAAAAGTGACATAGCTGACAGCCTTTCCCCTTTACAGCTGGAGAGGTTCAGGTCCATGGCACCACAAGTGGCTGCACAAAGAACATTGGTCTCAGAGAGTGTGGGAAATTGACTGGAAGGAGTTCAACTGTTATACAGGAGCTCCTGGTCTGCCAATGCGCTGAGGGCATATGAAGGTGCTTGGGGGGCATTTCAGGAGTTCCGGGAGCAGGAAGGGTTCATGGTAAGTGAGCCAGTTTCACAGGACCAGGTAACAAACAATACAGTGGGAGTGAATGGCTAGCGGATAATGGGGGTTAGCTGGGATAGGATGTGCCAGCATGTGTTGGTCTGAACCGATAAGCTAGTGGTGCGCTGTTGAGGGTGGTGTTGCGGGACAGCAGATGCAGGAAACCCATGTGGGAATAAGCCGAATGTCTAGTAGGGACCCTGGGGACTATCTGTACATCAGACTTCAAAGCCTGCTTATTTAGGGAAGTTCTTACAGTGATGGCAAAAGGCGCGTTCAGGGTCAGTGAAGTGGTGGCGGCTAACAAAAGGGATGACATAGGAGGTTTGTGGGAAAAGAAATACGCTGGGAGCAGGAGAGAGTAACAGTTTGGCTTAGATGTTCCAAGAGTGACCAGAGGGAGGTGCGGCAGAGATTGCATTGGATAGACGAGAGACCTAGGTAACATGCCCAGTCCCCTTTCTATGGAACTACAAGGGGAAGAGGCAAAGAGGGGGTAGGCAGTTCTTTACACATAGTGATGGTAAGTCAGTGACATGTTTCCAGGTAATGGGGGTTTTAAAGAAGGGCATGGTACATTTGGGGGAGGACCCACAGAGTTACTCCTCTCATTCATTTAGGATTGGAGCCGCGTCCATGCTGGCAGAGAAAGGTGGATCGGAGTAAGAAATTAAAAAAGCAGGCAGATGGCGGTCAAACTGCTGTAAGACATATGTAAGGAAAATGGTTTAATACATGCTTGCTTTCACAAATCAGGAAAGGTGCAGGCGGGTCTGGATCCTAGGGCATTCCTACATTTATTGGGCAGAGAGGTGGGCCGCCAACCATTGGGGCGGAAAACAACTAGGGCAAGACCCCGACAAAGTGATGATATACTGGAAAGGAGTCTGGGGCATGAGTTGGGCACAGATCATGCCAGCCTTGGAGGAGCTGAAACAAAAGTGGCCCAGACCAGATTACTAATAATACATTTGGGAGGTAATGATCTGGGGTAGCGACCGTGGGGATTTTTGTACAAAGAAATGATAAGGGATTTTGGGGCAATTCAACAGTTTTGGCCACAGGTGAGGATAGCATGGTCAGAAATGGCACCTCAGATGGTTTGGCAGCAGGCCAGAGACATAAAGGGGTGGAACGGGCTAGGAAGAGGAATAACAGGCAAGTGGCGGCATGGTTAAAGGGGGTGGGGGGAACATACATAGCCCATAAAGACATTGGTTTTGCCAACCCTGGGATGTACAGGTGGGACGAGGTGCACCTTTCAACAGTAGGGATGTCAGCATATTTGCTACAATTGGGAGAGAGCATAGAAATTTGGGAAAAAGAGGGGGGGGAGCCCATCATTCCATCGCATAAGCTGGAGATGGTCTAGTGGAAATGTTTGGGAAAAAATGAAAATGGAGGAGTGGTGGAAAAGGGGGGGACAGGTAAGATCCATGGGCCGGGCACAGATGCCCAGATGTGGAGACAAGCAAAAAAGGAGATGTACGAGTAAGGAAGTAATAATATGAGGCACAGTTGCCATCAGCAACCAGGAAAAGAGAGGGCAGCAAGGGGAATAGGAGAAGGGGCATTGGGCTTTCAAGCATCCAGACCCCAAGAAGACGAAGGACAACAGACAGTTTCAAGGGAAAGAAAATCAAGGGGTAGCGGGCCTTCAAACGTCTGGACCCTGAGAAGACAACCGGAGAAATTTACAAAAGACAAGTGAAACATGTGATTTAACAGAATTGTAAATGTTGGACTATATGATGACTATATGATGGATAACATGGAAAGATGAAGGAACGTTGTAAATATGTAAATTTGAAAAGTGAAAAAGTGAAAGCATTTTGTGATATATACAATAAATTAATTACCAGTTGAGCACCCACTAAGAGTTGTTTGTGCATTGTTTTCTGGGGAATCTCCCTCTGACAATTCCTCAATGCCCTGCTGCCACATGCTGCGGAATACATCTAGTTCTCCAGCACACAGGCAGAGCATACAGCAACCATGCAGGAGTTCCACAGGGTAGCATGGATGCCTGGCGTGCTAGGGGCCATTGACTGCACCCATGTGGGCATCCGCATGCCACCTGGCCCTGAGGGCGCAGCATACGTCAACAGGAAGGGCTACTCCAGTGTCAACTGCCAGGTGGTGTGCGATGCCAGGGGGCGCATAACCAATGTCTGTGCCACACACCCTGGGAGTGCACATGATTCATTCATCTGGTACAGCTCTGCACTGTGCCACAGGTTCGAGAGTGGGGATATCCCCATAGGCCACCTAGTGGGCGAGTATGGGGTGGCCATGATGAGCTGGGAACAGCAGGGCATGGGAAGGGTGGGCAGGGTGGGTGCACTGGTGGGTGCTCCATGGATGGGCAAGGAGCACAGCATCCGAGGACACCAGGCTAACCATGTATTTGTCCACACAGGTGACTTTGGCTACCCACTCAGGCCATGGCTGCTCACCCCCTACCGGTGCCTGTCAACCCCAGCAGAGGACCATTACAATGAGGCAAACGCCAGCACGTGGAACATCATTGAGCATGTGTTTGGGATGCTGAAGGCATGATTCCATTGCCTAGACAGGTCTGGTGGTGCCCTACAGTACAGCCCCTCGAAAGCCTGTGCCCTATTCCTGGCATCATGCATACTGCACAACATGGCCATTGACCATGGGATAGCTGTCAAGGCTGAAGAGGAAGGACAGCAGTGGGGACGACGAAGGCAATGGGCTGTGGGACAGTGGGCAGCCCCTCTGGGTGGAGGGATCCCCAGCTTCTAAGGATGGCACGTCAGCACCAGGACACAATTGCACAGGAGCACTTTGGCACACGCAGGTAGGTGGAGCAACACCCATGCAGTGGACAGACACAATGGCACAGCACACGGACATGGGCAGGAATGGCTATTGGCATGCATGCACAGGTGTGTGGCAGGGGTGGGGGTGGGGGTGGCAGTGCCACACAGCCACACACATCAGCACCGTACAGCAATGCACACACACACACACACACACATATACATGCAAGCACGCACCTAAGTGCTAGCATGTGGCATGGATCAGATGCAGGGTGCCGGTGCACAGGCATAACCAGTGCTGTGCTGCTCTCATCATGCACACACCACACAGGCCAGTGGCTGGGCAGGTGTGCACACAGGCAGTGTGTGGCACAACATACAGTTGCCACGACTGTGGCATGCACCCACACACATCGCCCACGTGCACACAGGGCAGTGGCAGAAGACTGCAGACAGGGCGGTGTGCACATCAGGTCCGCTGCACGGAAACACGTCTGCTGTGAACACAGGGGCAGCCACACCAGGGCCGGCCGGCAGCCACTGGCTGCTTAACGGCCACGGGGGGGTATGCAACTGCCCCCCAGGGGTTGAACTGTGGGAAAGTGACCGGGTTCGTGCAGGGGTGTGTAGGCACCAAACAGGCCCACCCCAGGCATGCCTGGGATGCTGACAGCAGAGCATGGCATCGACATGGCGGGAGTCGCCCACCGCTGGGTCCATGGGGTGGACAGTGCACTCCGTGGTGTCTGTGGCTGGTGGCCATGCCCTGTGGCAGCCAGTGGAGCAAGACCAACCGAGATCGCATTGGCAATGTGATCCAGGGATGCGGTCATGTCCTCCCGCAGGTGCTGCATAGCCTCCAGGACCTGCGTGGTGCCCCTGTCATGCAGCTCAGCTGCCTGGCACACCTTTGCATGAAGTGCATGCAACCCAGCTATGAGCAGCACCTGTTACTCCATGGAGACCCACAGCAATCGGGTGTGCTCTGTCAATGGGTCGGCACCCAGGGGTGCATGGGTGTGCCGCTGTCCCACCGGTGGTGTACAACCATGCTGCACATCCTCCCACTCGGGTGGATGCTGCACAGCGGGGTCCCCATGGGGCAGGTCACTGTCTGGCACCCTGGCAACGGACACTGTGTCTGGCCGACCAATGTCCCCAGCTGTCTGCTGCCACTGCCTCTCTGTCCCCTGTGCGCCGGCCACCGCCAGAGCAGTTGTACCACCACCACCCAGCACCATTGCGGCTGTGTACACGGCAGCACCAGGGGCAGTGGTGGGCAGCTTTTCCACCACTGACAGGCCACCAGCCACACTGCCAGAGATGGTGGTAGGTATGGGTATCTCCCCCACAATGCCATCCATGCTGTCCAGGATGATGGCCATGTCATCATCCGTGTCAGACCCTGCCCCGATCTGTGTCTCCACACAGAGTATGCCATGGCTGGCATCCTGCTGGAACACAGCCAGGGCCTCATCCAGCACCAAGCCCAGGACATCCGGCTGGATGGTGGTGGTGGTGTGCTGCAGTCAATCGGGCCCGTGGTTGCCCGTGGAGGTGGATGGTTGGTCCTCCGGGGCTGGGCCTGCCCTCATGGCTGTCACTGGTGCCCCTGCCACTGCATGCTGATGTGCCAGTGCTGTAAGAGAAAACAGATGTGTTAGTGCTGCAATACCAGCATCCCCCCCAGGCATGGCATACATACCATGCAGTGAAGGGCTCCCTCCTGTCTGGAAGCCACCACCCGGCACACCCTCAATGGTGCTGTGCTGTATGGTGACCGCCACCAGCTCCTCTTGCACTGTGAGCTGTGGCACAGCAGCATGGCCCCCACCAGTGGCTGTCCTAGCAGTCCATATGGCCACCACCTTCTCCTTAATCCAGCGTTTGTCAGTGCCCACCTTCTTTCTGCACTCCTGCACAGACCACTGGTGGCTGCCCTGCAGGTGTACAGCCACTGCCACCTCCACCCAGGCCACAGCCTTGGCCTGTGGTGTGCCAGTGGCACCACTCAGCAATTGCTCCCTGTCAAAGTAGGCCTCAAACAGGACATCAGCTTCTGCCTTCGTAAAGTTGGGCCTGCACTTGCCGGCAGGCTCACACTCCTCAGTCTCCTCATGCTCGGACATGGTGTTACCTGTGGACAAGGACATGTGTGTCACTGCCTGCAGCTGCCCACCCCATCCACCCTGCTGTGCTGGCAGTTCCCACAGCAGGCACAACTTACCTCAGATGTTTGCAATACCGGTCCATGGCCTGTGCTGTTGTGCGGCACCTTTATAGCGCATCGCATGCAAATGAGCTGTGGCGCAACGGTAATGACATGCTAATATCCCCAGTGTGCCACACATTGGCTGATGAGCTCATTAGCATGTGGCGGCTGAATATCACACACTTGCTCCTTGCACAATGGAATTGCTCCAGTGCATGTTGTAGCGCAATGCTGTGCTACGCGCATTGCGCTGCCTGCAGTACACATCCATCATAGCCTGTGCTACCACCTATTGTGCACTGTGTGCAGGAGCGCTATAGGGGCCATAGTGCATAGTGCGCCATGACCCCATAGCACCTGATCATTATAGGGGTCATGGTGCACTATATGCTATGGCCCTTATAGCACTCCTGCGCATTGTGCGCAGGGTGACCCCTGACCCCTGACCTGACCCTATGCCCCTTGGGACTCCATTACCACGCGCTGGGTGGGCCACACCCATGCTGCGCATCCATGGCGATGCGCAATTGGCAGACACTGTGCATGCCTCCACGAGGCACGCATCCCGTGCACATTGTGCACCTGCACTACTGGCCGCCATCTTTGTTCAGCAACTCGTTTAGGGAGCATGATGCAGCAAGGGGTGTGGCATGCTCACAACTGGAGCAAGATAGAGCTCATGAACCTTGTGGCCCAGGTGCTGCCTCATGCACCTGGCCTGTTTGGCCAGGAGTCCCTGCAGCAGGCCAGGACTGACATCTGGCAGGCCATTGCTGCAGGGCTGGTCCAGGATATGGGTGTGCCTTGGACTGGTGAGCAGTGCCACCACCGGTACTGTGACCTGATGCAGAGGTACCCCTAGAGGCTGAGGATGCTGCAGGCGTGTGTCCACGGGGGGGCCGTGTCACGGTCAGGTAAGTCAGCACATGCTGCTTCTGTGCCCAACTGCCGTACCGTGGTTTTGGCTGGACTGCCTGACATGCCCTGTGTGGGGGGCACTGTCAGCATGTGCCATGTAGTGTGGCATTGCCGGCCACTGGGTGTGCTGCGCCACTGTCCTGCGGGTCATGTCAGGCTGGGGTGCACACTGTGCACAGGGGTGGGGGTGGGGGGCACATGCTGTGGCCGTACTCTGATGTGTGCCTTTCTGTGTTCCATTTCTAGGGCCTGAGGATCGGCGCCATGCCAGGGCAGTGGGGATGCCTGGCACACCACAGCAGGCCACTGCGGGACAGTCAGATAATAGTGCGGGCCCAACCAGTGGAGGAAAAGCAGCAGCAGGACCAGTGCGTGCAGTGCCACAGCATGCAGGTAGGCACTGTTGTCATCCTCTACTCCTTACCAGGTGGTCAGTGAGGGTGAGGGTGTGGCCATGGCCACCTGTGCCATGTGCCATGTCAGCTGTGTGCAGCACACTGTGTGGTGTGCATGCCACTGTGGGGCAGCCATTGCACATGTGTTCCAGCTGTTGGTGGGATGGGTGTGCGGCCGGCTGCCACCGGTGCTGCTGTAGTGCTGCTGCAGCCCTGTGCCACCTGCCTGGCACTGCAAGGTCAGGTGGCCTTTGGGCGGCGGTGTTCACCACTGTGCACTGTCATAGCATGCTGGGATGTCAGTAGGCATTGGCCCATCCACTGTGGGTGGCCAGGGTGCCACTCCAAGGGCGTGTGTTCCCAATGTCTGCTGCGCACAGTGGGAGGGCATGGTTTCTAGGGATTTGCACTGATTATCTCTCCATTCCTTTGTCATAGGCAACTGAAGGAAGTCGCAGCTCCCGCTTTACTGCCAGCTGTTGAGGCAGATTATCCTCATTACGTCGACGACCTTGGGAGGTGGCCCTGCAGACCCAGAGGATGGTGCTGCGTGACAGGCAACAGTGGAGGTGGCAGGCGGCAGCAGGCCATGGCTGCCCTTAGTTGTCCCCAGTGCTTCCCTCTTACCCATGCCATCCCTTCCCCTTCCTTCCCGCGTCCCACTGTACATTCCCTGTCCCCTGTCCCCATCCCTCATTCTCCTACCCTTTCCCTCTGTATAACCTTGTACATAGTTATTTTATTACAGTTTACTTGCTTAACTGCCTGGGTCTATGTCTGCTTTGCAGCTGGTAAGTGGAGCCATGCTGCAGTGGCATGGTGGGTGTCTGTGTGGTGTTCCTGTGTCATTGTGTGGGCCGTGCATGGTGGTGTCCTGCCCCTCAGTCAGTGTCTGTGCCTTGGGGTGGCCAGGGGCTGGCTATCTAGGTTGTGTGGCATGTGTGTTGGGTGCCGTGTACCTGGGTGTGGCTAGCCGTGGTCTGGTAGGGTGGGGGCTTGGCATCCAGCGGGGGGTTCCAGTGGCAGCTCTCCCTTGGGAGTTGGTGCCACCTGTTCCCTGCGTCCATTGCCCTGGTGCAGGAGGGAGGCTGGCTGCTTGTCTGTGCCCTGCAGACAATGGTCGCCTGTGGCCCACTAATGTGCCCCCCACCACTGTCCCCAACTGTGTTCCACTGCCTGTCCTGCACTATCCCTCAGCTGCTTTGCTCCCACCATTGTCTGGGGCTGGTCCTTCTGTGCTTTGGCATATCTCCCTTTGCTCTCTTGTGCAGCTCTGGTTGTGCTGTGGCACAGGTCTGGTTGCTCCCTGGTGCACCTCTAGCTGCATCATAGCATATCCCTGCGATCTTCAGTCATGTTGCGCAGGTGCTTGTCACCATACGCAACCATCGAATATCACATTCACCGCACTACGGTGCATTTAGGTTGCGCTGCACCGGAGTTGCGCCAGCCTTTGATGCGTTTCTGAATATCTGGCCCCATGAGTAAAAGGAACAGGTCAAGGCTCAGTTAGTGAGTAAAGGCTTGGCAAGGACCGTGTTTAAATGCAGCCCAGGAGAAGACTTGCACTAAGGCCTCAAGAGCCTTTTGGAATCCCAAATTACAGTTAAAGTTTGTGCTTTTGGTTTGCCTAATGGACCTGTGGGTAGCAAGTCAGGCTCCTGTGCCAGCGATCTCAGTTCAGAAATTAGCTTCAGGTGCTGGCAAATCAGTAGCCACTGATCAAGGAGTGCTGCCAGTATCAATGCATCCATGGTTGAGAAGGTTGCTGCCACATTGCCACAGCATCAGTGACCAGAACAGTAGGGCCTCAGAAGGTTTCCCTTCCAGACACATGGAAAGCTGTATGCTGGTGAGTCCCCCAATGGATATAGCATCTCCTATGGTGTTGTGGGAGTCCAGTACTTTAGAGAATAATACTGTCAAGCACTGTTTGAATGACAGCTAAAGCTGATACACTCGGGACCAACCTCATGAAGGCCACTGCCTGTCTTGGAGCCTGACTGAGTCACTGAGGAGAGGACGGCCCCTCAAAAACCCTTGCCATAGAGAGAATACCTGTAGTAGCTGGCAGAAGTAGGGTAGTTAGTAGCAGATGGGTCTGGGCAGTCACTGAAGGATCCAAGGAGGGGGACAAGGGCCAGGTCAGAGAAAAGAAGCTTGACTGAAAAAAAGGCTTTTGCTTTAAATTGTACCACACTTTGGAGTAACTCAGTGTTGCACCACTTAGCCAGCAACTGGCCAACCACTAGAACTCACTCAACACTCATTGTACAGTAGAGCGTTTACAAGGAAACTCACTGGAACTGCAGATATATTGAACATTGTTGCACCAGATAAGGGTCTCTTGGTGTTGGGTTGGTGGGAGGTACCGTGGGTCTCCATATGGGGGTTGCAGAACTGTGTTTTATTTGAATCTGTTTGACTCCGTTCCTGCCCCAGCTACTTGTTTTTGTTTCCTCTTCGTAAGCCTAGTCCCTTTTAATATGTTCCAGTGCTTAGAAACAGAGAAACATAGAAACATAGAATTTGTTGGCAGATGAGGCCGCTTGGCCCACCCAGTCTGACCATTTTTTGCCTGCCTATAGTGCTTCTGTAGGCATAGCCTGTGAAAGAATAGGAAGATGGGTGATTACTCAAGGAAAATAATGATTTTATAGAATGCAATTAGACCACCTAGGAATGACTTTACTATGCCCAAATTTATGCCATTAAATTTAATTTTTCAGGTATGTGAACTACAAGTCAGAAAATGTTGAAAAGTGTTTTATTTTAAAACATCTGTTAGATGTTTACATCAGTGTATTGCAGGCTTTGAATTACAGCCTTTCCATATTTCCGTGAAAAATCCCTTTTTTTCCAGTGGAAATTATAAAAATCCTGCACTTCTGTCTGGAAAATTCATTTATGTGTTTCTTTGCAGGCATTAGTAGGGTAGCCTGAGGAAACAGCATATGAAAGTCCATATCATGAGAGCCATCAGAAGCGTGGAGGTGGGGTTATTTTCCACAGGCCTTGCAGATTTGATTTCCTGCTGTGGGGGGCACATCAGTTGCAGAACATATAGTTCTGTGGCACCAATGGTGTGCTGCACAAGTGGCGTGTCTCGGGAATCCTCGAGACAGTTGGACTACAACGTGCACCAAGACGTGTTGCCTCATACCCGCTCATGTTCAGATTTCATGCATTTGTGAGTGAATGCTGCTGGAAGCAGGAGAGAGAGAGTGTACATGAAGGGATTGCAGAGTGCAGTCTTCCAGGGGCTGACTGCAAATTCCACCAGCTCCATTTGCTGGTTCAAAAAGAGCAGCAGATTGGAAACAGTGACAGACACTACAGTGCCCAGTCATGTTGTACCTTGTGGTGTGCTTTTATGCCAATGCTGCCATCTACAGTACATAGTACAGACCTGAGACAGGACAACAGCCCTCTCACTGGTGGCACACAAAGTTTGGAGTTGGTCAGATGCTTGGCTTTGACAGCTGATTCGATCAGATCCACTACACTGACTATTTTAAACAAAAATTTAAAACATTTGGAGTTCTATTTCAACAGGCAAAGGAATGGGCAGGAGAAGAAGGTTTTTTTCAGGTTGCTGAATAATGTTGAGCATTAGAGACAGAAAGACTGAGGAAAAATTGTAAGGCAGACTGAAAAGGCAGTAGGGCCTGGAAGTAGGTTTATATGAGTCTTTAAATTTTAACAAGGCAGGCAGTGAGCAGTGGGGAAAATATATCTGTATGTGCGTTAGTTGCTAAAGCACTGTAATAAAAAAAATGCTGAGACAAGTTTGTCAAAATTTCTTATTTAACAAAACAAAGAAGACATGAACCTGAAATTTAAAACAATCTCTGTAATTTTTGACCTGAGCAGGCCCAAACTGATCTTAGTGCCTGGTAATAATTGAAAAAAAGGTCTCGGCCAGTGCAGATGAAAAAGTTCAAAGTTACGGGGGTGGGAACATATGCAGTATGGAAATGTAACAGTAGCCCAGGAAATCCAGGAAATACAAATGGTCAGACTCACATTTCTGGAGGAAATGTACCAGCAAGGTCATCATTTCTAGCCCTGTATCATACTGGCAAATCCATGTTACGTGTACATCGATGTATTGTTTTTACATTGATGTAACATTAGAGGACAGTACGTCCATGATGACTACACGCTACAAGGTAATTCTATATATTGAAGGAAAGATACAAGTCCGGCTGGTTTAACAGCGTATAGAATAAAGTTGTTCTAATATGTACAATTCCAAAGGCATTTTTTCTAAATACAGCGGTTGAAACTAACTTTGTAGCTTCTAGTTGGCAGGGCTAGTGACTGGAAAAATCCACTGGCTCAAGAGGATTTTCACTAGCCCAGCACAAAATGTATTCGCTGGAGGACAGGAAGGGGGGAGGGGGCACAACAGAACCACACAGATGCATGTGGGGCATAAAACTATTGTACCCTGCATGTATCCACACAGCTCTGTCACATCCCTCCCTCCTCCTGTCCTCCAGAGAATAAATCTATAGATTGTTATATTATTCTAGAAACTAAAACTGCATACTGTAAAGCCTCATTTGTATAAATGGTTAGCTGAAGGTTGGACTCGGGACCAAGTGTGGACATTCTCAAACTTTCTGGAAGGGCAAACAAATTGCTGCTCCCAGTTAATTCCCCGCATCAACTGTTGAAAGTTTCCCTTGTGAAAACTATCATCTGCTGCTATAGAATGCCTTCCCCCTCACAGATATGTCCCAAAATAAATGTGTTCAAGCACACAGTGACTGTGAATGACAATTGCCACTATCGGAACTAAAACAGTCGTGGGGGAGTAATTTGTCATTGACTGTCATGTAGTTTGAGCACATTTTGGGACATAACTGTGAGGGGAAAAGCTTAGGGATCTATAGTAGTAGCCGGTTTTCATTAAGGGATACTTTTTGTACGCTCCTGGACAAACACTCTTTATTTGCTTGTCACCCTTCAAATTAGCTCGCCATGTAGCTGATCATCGGGGAATTAAAATATATCAGCCTTCACCAACTGACTTTAGTGAGACATCCCTATCACAGGGAAACAAGAATTTGAAAGTGCAGAGTGCTCTTACTGGCCAGCAGGTTTGCTTTCAATCAATGGCACTTTTCTTTTTGTGTTCAGAATTTGTATTAAGTTTTCAGCACAGGAAAAGCAGCAATCAAGGATTACCGATTGCGAAAATGAACAGAATTAATAAAATTATTATTGAAGCTAATAATATTTATCAATAAACCTATCTTAGATGTAAAGCAAGCATATACTATTTCTAAACTAGAAAACTGTAAGTTCAAAAACCTATTACTTAGGGTGTTCCAAATGATTTAGTATCTAAGGATCCAAGGTGTCAATTTGACAGAGATGTGACGATAAATATTTATTCCATTTCATGTTGTACTGTTCCATTTTGCCCAAGGCAAAGTGTGAGAGACGTTCATTTGTAGCCAAAGAATTCAAAGACTCAGTCCACGAATCCCGTGTGGACGTTTGGTGGCCCTCCACTTCATTAGGGTCAGTCTCTTTGCTTCAACTAAGGCAGTGCAGATCCAAACCCGTTGTGAACTATTGAGTTCGCAGGGGGTGGGAAAGTTGCCTATCGGTACCAGTTTGGGTGTATTTGGGATGGAATAGGAGGTTGCCTTGGAACAAGTTCACAGTATATGTGTTAGATTGTCTTCCTGAAGACTACAATGCCAGCAACGCAGTGTTGATAGCAGTCCCTTATCATTCAGCACTTTTGGGGTTTAATACCACTTACAAATAATTTTCTTTTGGTATCACTTTGCTTTACATGTCCCTACTTGCAGCATTTGCATGAATAGAAGCAATAGACCACTCTTGGGGTGTGATATCCTCCCATATTTTCTGAGACCAAATTCTACATGTTTCTTTCAATTTGTCAGGTTGGGGGAATTATACTGTAAATTGTGGTATGGGAGGCCTGCTTTTCCCTTACTTTTGGAATTCCATGGGTGGGATATTCAAAGGAGTTGCGCATGGCACAACAGGGTTGCACCATGCACAACCCACCAATGCACCCCGGCGCGATATTCAACAGGGCAGGTTGCACTGCACAAGCCCCAATGCGCCGGTGCACACCAGTAGTGTATGCAGTGCAAGTGCAGGGGGTGTGCCCATGCATATGTGATACATCCCGATATTCAGCCCGTCCTTAGAGCATTCCTCCCACGATCAGCACTGGGGGCGGGGGTTCCACTGGACCACCAGGGATTTCTAACCTATGCCCGTGATTGGGCTCTGGGGATCAGTCCACCAGACCACCAGGGCTTATTTGTACACATGCCCGTAATCGGGCGAAGGGGATTGGTCCACTTGACCACCAGGGCCTATTTTTACACATGCCCGTGATTGGGCGAATGGGAGCGGTGCCTGCCGAGGGGCAGGAGGGCATCGGTCCCTGATGGCTGCAGCCTGGCAGGGCACCAGGCACAAGTTGCTGGGGATCAGCGCATCGCATGCAAATGGGGCCATAATGACATGCAAATGGACCCATTTGCACCTTGCATGCATAATGGCCTAATTTGCATGCCCAGTGCTGAATATCATGGTTGATGCACCTAGCACAACTGCACTTGTGTTGGTGCATCCCCCTGAACCCCACCAGCCACTTGTGCTGGCACAGTGCCACTGCGCTGTGCACAGTGCGTGCACCCTCAGTGCCATATTCAACGGTGCTGAGCCATGGCACGCCACCATTGAATATCGCTTGATCCCTGCCCTGGCTCAGCCCAGATGCGCTGTGCCCAGACTTGTGCCTCTGCCTGGCGCAGTCTGAATATCCTGCCCCACGTTTAAGATATCCATGATAGGGTTATGCAGTACTTTGTTATGTTAGGGTTATGTGGAGGCAGTATAGTGTAGTGGTTAGGGGCACTGAGCTGCAAACCTGGAGACCTGGGTTTGAATCAGACCAGCCCCCACTTGCATACTGTGTGACCCTTAGCAAGTCACGTAACTTCCATGTGCTCCAAGGTCGCACCTGGAAACAAACTCCTGCTTAGTGTGCCTTTCCCAGTTAAACAATTTCCCCCTTCCCTTCATTGAGGAATCTGTAAGGGCTGCTTACATCACAGGTGTCAGTAGTCAATCAATTGATTCTGGGTGGGGCTTTTATCACTGTGCTGTCTTAGGCAAACTACACAGAGAAAAGCCAGTCAGAAAAGACTTGCCTGCTCCTCTCGGAAGCTGAGAAACTTGCTATACTGCAGAGTACAAACTAGAATGCATTTGAGGAACTGGGAACCTGGTAAAACATAATATTGTAGGGGACTAGTGAGGAAGGTAAGCTACGCTTTCTACAGAAAGTTTCATTATTTTTATTGGCATTAAGAATTGCAGGATTCCATTAAAGTGTAGTAATTTTATAACCAGAGGGTGTAATACAACTGAAGTTGCTTGATTTCTGTGCTAGACACATAGGATTTGGAAGGATATTTGTGCAATATTTTAGAAGTGTCCTGCTATTAAGCAGTGAGTTTATCCTGGTTTCAGATAAAGGGTTTGTGTGTGTATTAGAAACAGACACATAGCAAATTGTCTTCACTGAAAGGCCTGCTTACATCACAGGTGTCACTAGTCAATCAATTGATTCTGGGTGGGGCCTTTATCACTGTGCTATCTTAGGCAAACTACACAGAGAAAAGCCCATCAGAAAAGACTTGCCTGCTCCTGTTGAAAGCTGAAAAACTTGCTATACTGCAGAGTACAAACTAGAACGCATTTGAGGAACTGGGAACCTGGTAAAACATAATATTGTAAGGGACTAGTGAGGAAGGTAAGCTACGCTTTCTACAGAAAGTTTCATTATTTTCTTATTGGCATTAAGAATTGCAGGATTCCATTAAAGTGTAGTAAATTAATAACCAGAGGGGGTGTAATACAACTGAAGTTGCTTGATTTCTGTGTTAGACACATAGGATTTGGAAGGATATTTTGCAGTATTTTAGAAGTGTCCCTGTTGGCTGAACAGTGAGTTTGTTTTTATCCCTGACCCAGTAGAGTGGTTTGTAGGAGCAGTGGTCTAGTAAATTGTGGTGTTGGCTGACTTACTATAAAGGGCAGTACTCACCAGGTGGTGGAGCAGTGGTGCATTGACTGTTTCTAACAGTCATCAGTGGCTGCGCCTCACCCACCCACCTTCCCTCACCCCACCCACCCCAGGCGTGGCATTTCCTTTATAGCCAAGGTTCTGACATCACTTCCTCAACAGGTCTTGGGGCAGAAGTGTCATATTCTTAATTACCCAGCAGAGTGCATAAAGGGTAAGTACACACACAAAAAAAAATAATAATTATATATTACTCATTGTATATTAGAAGGAAGAGGGACATGTGGGGAGTGGTGCAATGCACTGGCTGTGGGGCAGCAATTTTCCGGGAGACATTCTGGAACCTGTGTCACTGCCCTATTTGCAGGCAACTTTCAGCTCTGAGGGAGGAGGTTGCCCACCTCCAGGCTGAACTGGCAAGGACTAAGGAGGCCTCCTTCACCCAAAGAGCACCAGTTCCACAACCACTGCCTCAGAGGTTGCCATGTGTGAAGAGCAGATGGACCACAGTAGGTTCTGGGAGGTGAGGGTGGTGGAACAGAGGTGTAGCCCCCGGGTTGCACCTCTACACAAATCATATGTCAGTTTGGCAAATCAAGGTTCCTCTATGATGACACCCTCATTGGAGACCAAGAAGAATGCTGGGGACATCCACAAGGGAGACCTACAAAAGGGTGGCAAGGGACACCACAGGGGAAAGAACAGCTTCTGATAGGGGACTCAATTGTTAAGGGAGTAGACCTGGGGAAGGGAGAGGAGAGGGAAGTAAAGTGACTGCCTGGTGCCATGGCTTGGAGGGACAGGAAGCAAATCCTCAGGATTGCAGAAGCAGCATCACAGGAGAGGAAATCTGATATCATTGTCCACCTCGGACAAATGACCTAGCTAGCATGAGATCAGTGCAGTGCAGGATGAATTTGTGAGTTGGGGAGGGGCCTCCAGACAGGTAGCTGCCACTGGTAACCTTCTCAGAGGTGCTGCCAGTCTATGGCAGGGGTGAGGCTAGGGTACTGCACACCATGCAGTTTAATGAATGGTTGCAAAACTGGTGCAGAGCACAGGGCTTTGGCTTCATTGGGGACTAGGGGTCCACCTGGAGAGATGAAGGTCTATACTGGCATGATGGTCTGCATCTGTCCAGGAAGGGAAACACGCTCCTAGGTGACAGGTTTAAAGGCTTCCTTGGCAAGCTTTTAAACTAGCCAAGGGGGAGGTGCTGATAGAAACAGGAAAGTTCAAGCCTCCCCACAAAATATGGCAGGTAGTAGGTAAACACTGAGGAACAGGAGCTTGACAGAGGGCAGACAGGGCAAATGGAAAATGGACAAGGGCAATAAGAGCAGAGATGGGGTAAAAAGGATAAAGCCAACATTAAATGGAGGGCAATGAGTACCAATGCCTGTAGTCTGGGAAACAAGCTTCCAGAGCTAGTAGCCCTGATGGAAGAGGAACACTTTGGAAATTGTGGCAGACACAGAAACATGGTACATGGAGAACCATGACTGGGATGTCAACATACCAGGGTACACAACTACAGAAGGGACAGGAGGGTAAAAGGAGGTGGAGTAGCTCTTTACATAAGGGAAGGGATCAAAGCTACAGAACTAAAAAGCAAATGGGGAGGACAAGAGGAACCTGGGTCACCTTGGAGACAGGGCAGATCATAACCGCACAGGGTTGTATACAGACCCCTGTCTCAAGGGGAGGAAATGGACAAGAAAATGATAGAGGGCTTTCTCAAAATGGCTGAAAAAGGGGAGATACTGTTGATGGGGGACCTGAATATGCCAGATGTTAACTGGGCGACATGGACTGCAGCCACATCCAAGAGCAGGGTCATTCTCGGTGCCCTACAGGGGGCATGCCTTAGACAGCTAGTGGTGGAACCCACTCGGGAGGGAGTAATATTAGACCTGGTACTCAAATGGAGAGAGGATCACAAATTTAGAAGTCAGTAGACATCTGGGAACAAGAGACCACTGCACAGTGTGCTTACAATAAACACAACCATGGAGACAAGCCATACAAAGACAAGGATACTGGACTTTAGAAAGGCTGACTTTGGCATAATGGGCGAATACCTGAGGAATGCATTAGCAAATGGCCAGAAAGGAGGGGTGGAAGAACAATGGAGAAAAATCGAAACTGCCATCATGGAGGCAACAAGCCTTTGTGTGAAACAAATAAAGAAAACAGAGGAATAAAAAAACACTATGGTTCTCAAAAGATGTGTCAGGGAAGGTTAAGGAGAAAAAGGCTGCATTCAAAAAGTATAAGGAGTCACAGACGGAGCACAACAGGGAACTGTATCAATTAAAGCAGAAAGAAGTGGGGAAGGCAGTCAGAAAAGCAAAGGCCCAAACCAAGGAAAAGATAGCCAACTCAGTTAAGAAGGGGGATAAAACCTTTTATAGGTACATTAGGGAGCATAGAAAGGTTAAGGGAGGGATAGTGAAGATTAATAAAGAAGAGGGGAGGTGGGCAGAGGGAGACAGTGAAAAGGCAGAGATACTGAATGAATACTTTGCTCAGTATTCAAAGAAGAAGAGGAGGAGTTACCTAAACCAAACAGTAGAAGCACTTGGATAGTGGGGTTGATGCCAGTCCATTTACAGAAGAAAGAGTACTGAAAGAACTCCTAAAACTCAAGGTGGACAAAGTAATGGGACCTGACGGATTCACCCTAGAATCCTAAAAGAGCTAAGTGGAGGACCTAGTGACACCACTAACTACACTTTTTAACAAATCATGGGAAGATGGGGTGGTACCTGAGGGCTGGAGGAGGGCAGATGTGATTCCCCTTCACAAAGGTGGGAGCAAGGCAGAAGCAGGAAACTACAGACCTGTTAGTTTGACCTCAGCGGTGGGGAAAATGATGGAATCACTACTGAAGGAAAGAATTGTTGAGTACCAAGAGGCCAGCGGGGCACAGGACCCAAAGCAGCATGGATTCACAGCAGGAAGGTCATGTCAGATTAATCTAATCAACTTCTTTGACTGGGTGACCAAAGTAATTGACCAAGGAGGGGCTGTGGATATGGCCTACCTAGACTTTAGCAAGGCATTTGACACAGTCCCGCACAAAAGATTAATAATCAAGTTAGCCAGCCTTGGAGTGGGTCCCAGGATGGTAGCCTGGGTAGCAAATTGGCTGCACAACAGGACACAGAAGGTAAAATGAATGGAACACATTCTGAAGAAAGCAAGGCTTAGTGGAGTACCCAGGGCTCAGTACTGGGTCCAGTCCTCTTAACGTCTTTATAGGTGACATTGCAGAGGGTCTGGAAGGAAAGGTATGCCTCTTTGCAGATGACACAAAGATCTGTAACAGAGTTGATACACAAGGGGGGGAGAAAAGATGAGAAGGGACAAGGCAAGGTTGGAAGAATGGTCAGACATATGGCAACTTAGATTCAATGCAAAGAAGTGCAAAGTAATGCACCTGGGAAATAAAAATCCAGGAGAAGAGTACACAATAGTAGGGGAGGTACTAACGACAACAATAATGGAAAGGGATCTGGGTGTAGTCATATCAGATGACCTAAAGGTGGGTAAGCAATGTGAGAAGTCAGTAAGGAGAGCCAGGGGAATACTGGGATGCATAGGAGGGGCATCACAAGTAGAAAAGGGAAGTGGTTATCCCTCTATACAGACAGTTGGTGAGACCCCCTCTGGAGTACTGCGTGCAGTTTTGGAGACCTTCTATGCAAGGACATAGACAGGATGGAAGCAGTCCAGAGGAGGGCAACTAAAATGGTGCAGGGTCTACATCAGAAACCATATGAAAAGAGACTGAGAGAGCTTAATATGTATACCCTTGATGAAAGGAGGGACAGGGGGGAACATGATAGAAACTTTTAAGTACCTCAAGGGAATTAACAAAGTCCAGGAGGGTAGCATCTTTCAGAAAAGAGATGTGTAAGAACAAGGGGCACAATTTAAAGTTAGAGGGGTGATGGCTCAGGGTAATGTGGAGGAAATTCTTTTCACGGAGAGAGTGGTGGACGTGATGAACCGCCTTCTCCTGAGAGGTTGTGGGTCTAAAACAGTGGGGGAATTCAAACATGCATGGGACAGACATAAGGCAATTATAATGGGGGACTGCTGAAAGTAGGCTGTTGGTTAACTAGAATCTGCAGCTTATCCAGTAGGTAGGGAAATGGACAGACTGGATGGGCCAAGTGGTCCTTATCTGCCGACAAAGTCTATGTTTCTATGTTAATAATGTAAATAGGGAACTTCTGATTTGTAATAAAACCAGAAACCTATACTGGAGATTGAATATTTCCTCTTTATCTGTTCAAAGGATTTAAATATGCCAGGGATTGGATCTGGAAGGTTTTGATTAGCCAGAGTTTCTTCTTAATCCATGGGTGCCAGTTTAGCGGGGCGCTATTAATTAAATAATAGTTATTGTCTCAGATTGGCATTAGTTTTAGGAGTGGTAGTATCTTATTGGTTCCTAAGTGCTATACCTGGTTAAACTAAATAAAAATAAATAAATAAATAAAAAAGTGTTGAGCTAAACAGTGTTGCCATGCTGTTCTGGTGATACTGATAATCTTAAAACATAATTATGGAGGAGTTAGGGTGTTATGTAGGAGGTTAGCAGGGTGAAATGTTTTGGACAGATCTTCTTCCAAATTTAGCCACATTGGGGGGGGGGTGTACTGGATCCCAGTATAACCATTGCAGAGCTTGCTTGATCAAAGCAGTGCTGCTTGAAGGCAGTATAGTGCAGTGGTTTAAGACTCTGAGCTGCAAATCTGGAGACCTGGGTTTGAATCCCACAGCCCCCACTTGCGTACTGTGTGACCTTGAGCAAGTCACTTAACTTCCCTGTGCTCCCAGGTCACACCTGTAAACAAGCTTTCAGGTTAGTGTGCTAGTCCTGGTAAAAAAAACAAAAAAAATGAAAAATAAGCCCAGTAGTCCCCTTCGATCCAGGGTAAACTCCATCCCCCTTGTTTCCAGTGTATAAATAGATTTTTATTGCTAAAACATAGAGTTTTATTTTCCCATATGAATTCTGAGATGATTTTATTGTATCTATTAAAATCGTTTTTCGTTACCTTAAGTGAGATATAGGATAGGAGTATGCAATTTTAGGCATAGCCATAATTTTAATGGCCGAGATCTTCCCTCCAAATGATAAATTCATTTTAGACCACTTTTCACTCTGCAGAATCCATGCCCGACTGAACTGTCTCCCTAAAGACGGCAGCATCTAGATAGATAACGTGCTCCCTCCTCGTGACGAGCAAGGTGTGAAACAAGCGCACATTCAGTGGTAATAGAGCGTACTCCCTACCAGCTTGCCATCATCATCATCACTCTGTTCTGTGTCTGCTGGTCTTCAGGAGTATTCAGGAGCATTTCTGCACTCCCTCCATGATTTCTGTCAGCTGCAACTATCAGCCAATGCTCAAAACTGCAGCAGAACCAAAACAACAAAACAAAAGAGTCCTAGTCTAATAACAAGGTGCCTGGCAGGCGCTCTACTGCATTCATTTTACCCACCCAATCCAAAATCTGCCTTCATTTGGCAGATGGATGCCAATTTTAAACCCTAAAACATGCATTGCCATTATTGGTATAAAGACAATACATCAATATAAATATTAATGTATTGCTAAATGAAGACTACATCAACATTCCACTGCCGCCGGCTTGCCAGAACAGCAGTAGGGCTACCGCTTGCGATGCCAGCAACCCGGGTTCGGGAATGGACTTAGGCAGTTGGAGGGCCAGCCTGAGGGAGAAGGATTGGGTGCCCACAGGCTGCTCTCCTTCTCTGGGGAGGGAGGGGATGCCTGTCCTGCTATTCTAATGCCACCTGAGTGACCACAGGTGGAGGTGCAGTGGGGCGGCATGAACAGAGAGGGAAGATGTCAACGAGAGCTGGGACGATAGCACATTGCTATGTGTCCCGCCCCATGGCTCTCCAAGTGCATCATCATTCTGAGGGGAGGGGTTGAAAAGAAAAACAGAAAAACCCCACATTGGACGCCTGGAGATGGGACCCGGCTGCCTGAGAGAAATCCACAATCAGGCTTCAGGATGGGCCTATGCAGCATACCCGACGCACACTAATGGACTGGAGGGGCCTCTAGGGGGGTCTCTATCCTCCCCCCCGGGGGGGCAAACTGAGGCAGGATGGGGGCAGTGCTGACAGGTCCCAGAATGGAGATACCTGGAGAGGACCTATGGGAGCGCGCACAGCCTAGGGATCCCCGAGGAAAAGGTCTGGAGCAGTGAGTAAGGGGGCATAAACAGAGAATATAAAAAAAAAAAATCCACTGCCATGTTGGCCTGATATCAAGCTTTCAACTAAAAAAGAAACCAGTAGTAGCAGTAGTAGTAAAAATGTTATTCTGATGTTCAGAAAGGGATAACCCAGTTGAGCCTCGAGTCATTTACAACGGGGTCCCGTGGACATAAAATGACAAAACATGTTACACATATAGGCCCAGATATTCATAGCAGTTGCGCATGGTGCAACTGAGTTGCACTGGTGCAAGTGTGGAATTGCACCAAGGAGCCATATTCAGCAGGAGCCACTGTGCAGCGCAAACTCCATTGCACCAATGTGCAACTAAAATGTATGCAGGCACAAGTGCAGGTGGGGCGTTTCCATGAATATCCAGAGCAGTGGCATATTCAAACGTAAAACCATGGCACAAGTGTGGAGCAAACTGAAGTTGCTCCGACCAGACTTGTTCTCAGTAAAACAGGGTGCAAACACACAGACAGCAGTTGCACCAAGAGTGGGAGTGACAGGGATAGACAGACACATGACCAGACACAGAGGGAGAAGGACAGAGAGGTGGCATGGGAGAGAGGGGCAGAGGGAGAGAGAGAGAGAGTGACACACACACACACACATACACACACAGACACAAAGCCTGTGTACCAGGGTGGCACACAACCAGCAGTCAGCCACCCAGGGGGACAGTGGACAGCAGGAGATAGGGAGAGTGCGCCTGTCTGATGGGGCGCGCAATGAGGGGGTGGAGGCAGCGAGGAAGAGCTACATGACCAACGAAGGGCTTGGCAGTGGCATGCCCAACACAGATGGTACCATGCCCGCAGCACCATTGGGAACTATAATGACACTGAGGTCATGGGCCAGTACTGCCTGAACAGGGCCCCTGCTGAGGTAGCCCTCAGAGCTGTGCAGTGAGGAGCTGCAGGCACCCACCAGACGGAGCCACTCCATGTTTGTGGAGATGACAGTGACTGCTGGCAGGTGCCTACTCACCACAGGCACCATCCAAGGACCAACAGGGAACACCACAGGCATCACCCAGGTGTTCACAGCCCGCCTCCCTGCACAGGTTTCCACTGCTTTGATGCCACATGCTGTGGAATGCAGTTGTTTCCCCAGCACACAGGTGGAGCGTACAGCACTGATGCAGGACAGCCACAGGGTGGCATGCATGACTGGCATGAGTGGGGCCAGTGACTGCACACATGTGGGCATCCACATGTCACCTGGCCCTGTGGGACTGGCGTATATCGACAGGATGGGGCACCCAAGCGTCAACTGCCAGATGGTGTGCGATGCTATGGGGCACAGCACATCATGCTGCACTTTTCACCCTCTCCCCACCCTTCCTACATCTGTTCCCCCCTCTTCCCTCTCCTCTCCTATGACTCTGGCACTTCTTATCTGTTGTCTATTTTCTCTGACAAATGCCGCTGGCTGCCTTGTTACAATGCTACCCTTGAACTGTATTAATCTGTACTCTGTTTGCAATGTCCACATTGTTGTAATGCCTGTCTTGATGTTCCTATAATTTGTATTTCTCTGACATGGAACTTTGTAAAGAGCCATGGCTCAAAGGTATTTGTAATCCTAGACTTGATAAATAAAATAAATAAATAAAAAATAAACATCACCAATGTCTGTGCCACACACCCTGGGAGTGCACAGGACGCTGTCATCCGGCACAGCCCTGCACCGTGACACAGATATGAATGTGGAGATGCCACACAGGCCAACTAGTGGGGGTGTGTGTGGCACAGGCAGGGTGTAGTGGGCAGTGCAGCCCTGGGGATGAGGGTGGGCAGGGTGTGCATGGTGGCATGGGTACTAGGGACAGGCAAGTGGTGCGGCGCAGCATAGCAGAGGGCTAACCATGGCATGCTCCACAGAGGTGACAGTGCATACCCACTGAGGCCCTGGCAGCATCACCCTGGTCTGTCCCACACTGCAGTGCTGTCTGCCCCCATTGTGCTGCTGTGGCATCCACCACACCGATCAAGGTTGCAATACATGGCATGTGCTATTCGGTAGTGCTTATGTGGTGCAATGCATGCAAATGAGGTTGTGCGAATGGTAATTGATATGCTAATGCACTGCACTGTGCCAAGCATTGGCTGATGAGCTCATTTGCATGCAGTGTCTGAATATCAGATATTGCACTACGCGCAATGGTATTGCACTGGAGCAAGCAGCAGCGCAATGCCCACGCATGTGCAGTGCTTGAGCCTGCAGTGTGCATGCACACTGCACTGACATGGTGGCACCGTGCAAGATGCACAAACAGCATGATGTATCAGCACTGCAAAAGCTGCGCTGGACCGCAACGGCACTTCGCACCTGATGGCGTGTTCCCTATCATGCACATGCACTCTGTGGGTGGGCATGGTTCCTTGGGCCATTGCACTGAGCACGTGTCCTGTCCCTGCTTATAGGTGTCCAGCATCCAGTGCAGACACCGCCACGCCTGATGCTGAGCTGGCTCATGCGGCAGACCCTGCTTATGGTCTTGGCATACTTGGGGTGATGGTGGCTATGCTGGGCATGCTGGCAGCGGAGAGGAGAGGGATGGCATACCAGGGTGACCAGCCAGGGCCATCGCTAGGTTTCCCCTGTTTCCTGTTGGACCTTTCCCTATGGTCCCTCTCCACTGTACAGTCCCTATTCCCGTCCCATTCCCTTGCTGTCCCTACCCTTCCCCAGCCCCTGCTGTGTCTGTACATAGTTGTTCCATACATGTATATTGTCGGCATACCGCCTGTGTCTGTGTCTGCTGTGCAGGTGGCAGAGGAGCCATGCTGTAGTGGCACAGTGTCCGTCCGTGTTGTGTGCATGTGAGCGTGTTTTGCTTCCGTGGTTCCCCTACTGTGTGCTGTGGTCTGTCCAACTGTGGTGGTGTCCATCCCTGGGTCAGTGGCTGTGCATTGGGATGCCCATGGGGCGGTGGTCAGGGGTGTGTGGTGAGTGTGTGCCTGGTGGTGGCACACAGCCATGGTCATTGGTCAGGTACAGTCTGCACACCGTGTTGGAGTCCTCTGCCTGGCATTGTGCAGCTTTTCCCATGTGGTCTGCCGTGCTGCCTGCCACCCAGCCTGTACAGTGCCCACTGTGTGGGCTCCCTGTGTGCCTGTGTGGCATGTGTGCTTGGCCGCATGGTCCTGGGTGTGGCCTGCTATGGTCTCGGGAGTGGGGCATGGCCATCAGCCTGCCGGGGGTCCCTTGGTGGCCTCCATTGCTGTTGGCACCTCCTGTTACCTGCCATCCATGCCACTGTTGTGTTCTGGGATCCAGTGTCAGGTGCCTGTGTGTGCCTTGCTGGTGGAGGCCTCCTGTGGCCTGTCACTATGCTGCCATTGCCCTGTCCCTTGGTCTGTTCTCTGTGTCCTCCCCATTGCTCTGCTGCTCTGCTGCCACGGGTGCATTGGAGCATCTCGTGCACCATGGTGCACCTCTGTTTGCCTATAGTGCAACTCTGACATATTCAGCTGGGTTCGTGGCACAGTTCAGCCTTCACAACCTCTAAATATGGCTCCAGTTGTACCATGGTGATTGGATTTGCGCTGCGCTGACTTTGCGCTGGGCTTTTGGGCGCATTTCTGAATATCTGTAGCAAAGTATACAAATTTACAATCAGTGTATGTTAAAGCCAGAACATGTTTAGAATAAGTTTACAGTTTGATCACAACAAGCCTCAGATAAAGCAGCATTCTTCATCAAACAAGTTTTTTATAGAGTTCCAGTGTGAGACATTTTTCTGTAAGTATAGATGATATGGTAAATTATTCCATAACTTAGGAGCAATGAGCCCTATGCACTAACAGGATTGTTACCTACGCTCCGTGTATCTGAGGCACATAGGCAACCTCATGGGTGAATGCCGCACAGCGGGGGTCCCACTAATCTTCGGCAGCATTCACCAAGGGCATGTAAGTGCAGTGCAAGGCACTTACGTGCCCGCCTCCTAAGCCCTTTGGAGATGTCCGCACTGGGGACATGTCGGGGTGTGCCTGCACTATGCAGCATTTACAAAGCCACGTAGTGCCAGGCGGAGGGGGCACTGGGTATGCCTGCCTGGACATGGCGTATCCCAGTACATGCCCTCGTGAATGATGGCCACTGGGCACAGCAGTAACTGGAACCGTACTGCTGTTCCACCCCAGTCCAGTCAGCTGCAGGGGAGGGCTGGGGCAGCGGCTCGGATGACTGCCCGTAGGTGTGTCTGCAATGCTGCTGTACATGGCTTTTCTCCTACTCCCTGCACCCTCCGCAAGGGTGCAAGGGATCCACTCAGGGGCCCGGTACAGGCATCCAGTTAGATGCCCACTCGGGTCTGCGGCTCCGCCCTGACTACCAGCACAACCATGCATGCCGTGGAGGGCATGGCCATGGACAGGCATCCTGCAGGTGCTAGCGGTAGTGCAATACTGCTTACTCTGCGCCTGTTCGGGCCAAGTAGGTACGTGAGTGGGTACACACCTCAGGTGCGTATTACCTACCCTTTAGTGCATCAGACCCAATATGAATAAAATTTGAGTCCCATTGTAAAGATAATTTCTTTGAAAATGGCTAACTTTGGAACTGTTATGGCTAGGAACTTTTTTCCCATCCTCTTTTTATCCTCCCTGTGACCAGGACAGGCTGTGCTCCCCTCAGCTCCACCCTGCCGCCCCCACCATGCAGCATCTCCCAGGAGACTTATCTAAGCCTTCCGTACCACCACAGAGGCTAGGAACTTCTAAGTGAAAGCTGTGAGTGAAGTTGACATGACAGTGTTATGTCTGTACAGTTTTCATTCATCAGCGCAGATAAAATTAGGTGTCAAACTGTTAACGGACACCTAAACCACCATTTTGGCAATAAAATATTCCAAAATCTGGCTTCATGGTAAGGAAAGGCTGCTGTCTCATTGATGCCAAAACCACATTTATACAATTTACATAAATGCAGTTTCATAGCATTTGAAAATGTAAACATCAGCCTTCCCATTTGAAAAAAAATGCCCTGTCTGCACCCTAAAATGACTGCCAGATGTTCAACGTAATGACCTAATTGGAGTGAGTGGCAGAGAGCTGCATGGCTCTCGATAACGCTAATTATGTTTTGCATTGTTTCACCAGAATGATCAAAACCACGAGTTAACATCTGTATTATTTTTTTTAAACTTTCTTTATTGGCGTAAAAGCATTAGTCAACAGTTTGAGTGTTAATACAATTATACATTCCTCTTGTGCGTCACTGTTTTTCGGAACAGCTAAGATTGTATTAAATAAACAGTAACTAATTACCAGAGCAGTGTATTGTTCATTAAAAGGCAAATCTTAATTAAATTCCTGTAAACCTGTAAGCAACCATATCACTATAAGAAAGTATGTGGAAGAGAGAGGATCGAGAAAGGTGGGGGGGTGGTGTTTAGATATTCTTTTTATACATTTAGGTGTGAATTTCACTCTTTATTGGCTGTATTTCTGGGTTAAAACAGTAAAGCTTCAGTTATTACTTTTTTGTTACCATTAATTTTCATCCATGTTTTCATTATTTTGTGTCATCTCCCATTAGCCCATCGGAATAGTTACGCTTGGCATTATTTCTTGGCCCTGAGAAGTAAGTCTCTCATTTCTGCAATTTGATTCACAATCTATACCCACTCAGTACTAAAGGAGGCACCCTTGCATTCACCTCCTAGTGATAGCTTTGGAGGCTGCTACCACACATGTCCCCCAGAGGTAAAGGGCTTCTCTAACCCTTAAACCATTCAGGGGAAGACACAATACTAAATGTTGAAAAGGTAATGTCTAATTGTACATACATAATTATTGCTACTGTATAATCACCTTCGCCCAGAAGAGGCTCAGTTCTGGGCATCTCCAAAATATTTGATAAAGTGTTGCACGTGTTCCTCCGCAATGTCGTCAGCACCCTGCCTGGGCATGGTGGTCCCATCTGGACTACAGCACAGGAGTGATAAAGTATCTAGTACGCACTTTTTCTGGTGAATTCTCACCACTGTGGGGATGGTGCTGTTCTACTTGTCCCTATCAAAATTTTCTCCCATACAGTGACACCGGTACATCAAACCTCCCCACAGCGAAACCCCCACAGTGCCTAAATCGGCAGCAACGGGGGCTTTGCATTGAGACACTTTAGGGTGACGGGTAAATATCTAACTCAATGTCTGTCGATGTGGTTTTAGATATCTATAGTGGGGGTGGGGCACAGCCCCCTGCATGGCGAGTGCGAGAGAGCAGCCCCCATTGTGCATCACGGTGTTGCTGGTTGGTTCTGGATCACGCAGTAGCCAGGGTGGCAACAGGTTCCCGGTGCTGTAGCGGACGTTGAGGTCGGGGTTGTCACGCTGGTGTCATGGGTCCTCTTAGCTCTTAGTTGTATCTGGGAATCAGCCTGCCATCTATCGATAATATACTGGGTTTGTGATTTCTTTGTCTGAAGTAAAAAATTGATAGAGGACTGTTGTAGCTCCTTTTTGTTGAAAGGACTGCAAATTGGTAGCCAGTGACAATTCAGCTTGAGCTCTCTCTTGGTTTAGTTCCTCCTCACCATGGAGGTGAGTCATTGTATAATTTCTAATTTGGAAATACCAGAACCAGTCTGTCAAGGGCCAGCCAAAGGCTTTGCGACAATCCTCAAAAGTTGGTTAGGGTATTGTAGGCCTTGAAGGGATTGCCTTTTATACCATGGATCCATAACTGCTGGAGGAAATGAAGAGTCTCCACCCCAACCATTTGAATCTCCAAATCTGTTGAGCTATCAGTTTTTTTTTTACAAAACTGCCCCCATGCTTCCCATGTAATAAACATGGCTCTATAGGGATTCTGGGTTAGGTTTTTACTCAGATGGGGATCAAATAACAAAGCAGTTAATGGGGTATGTTCTATCATATCAATTTCAAGGGTCTTCTAGTGAACCCCACACTTAGGATCAAACCACAGAAAAGCGTTCTTCACCTGTACTGCAATCCAATAAGCCTCCATATCTGGACCCCCCCCCCCAAGTTTTCCTGACCATAAGTACTCCTCCTTTTACCTTTGGATGGATGTCAGCCCATATGAAGTTATATAGACTTCTTTGTAATTGTCTGAGCCAAATTCTATTCAAATATACTGGGGCACACTGACACAAATATAGGTACATAGGTAGTGTGTTCATTTTGTCTATTTGTATTCAATTACGGAGTGGGAGTGGAAGCAGCGGCCATCTCTGACAGTCAGCCCGTAATGTCTGCATTAATGGCAGGTAATTATCTTTGTAAAAGTGAGCAGTTTTTGCCCTTAAATATATTCCTAAGTATTTAAATCATGATAGCCCCCATCGCATGGAGTACGTTTTCTAGAATGCATGGGGGGGGATGCTATAGTTATAATTTCTGTTTTTTCTGTTATGAGTATATCCTGATAATTATGAAAATGTTTGTACTAATGTCATCACTGGGGTAGGGATTCTTTAGGGTTGGTAAGATGTAAGGATTAAGCCACAACAGACCGTGGCTGTACTTGGAACTTAATCAGCGGCTTGGGGGGTTGGACCTCGAGGCCAGGCAGTGGCTCAACCAGCAGCCATTGATTAAGTTCCAAGTAGAGCCACGGTCTGGAGTAGCATAACACACTTGTAACATGGGGATGAAAAAGGGACACTGCTCATATAGTGTGTACGACCATTTCTGTTCCCATGTTACAAGTGTGAAACGGGATTTACTCAGCCAGCTGGAAGTTTCAGATGTCTGTGTGTGTCTCCGTAAAAGCAGAAGGAGCAGTGCAGGGGTGGTAGTGGATAATCGCATAGTCGGTGGAAATGTGGAAGCGATGTTATGGGCAACAGTTGAAATGCAACATATCTCAGTTATGTTTTGTGGATCGCCGGTATGGAATGGTCTTGCAGAGCGTGTAGTTTCTAAGTGTCTGATGTAACAAATGGACACGTTTGTCCAGCGGCATTGTGGCTGACTGTGTCGGCAAATGGAGGCAATGCATGATGGGAAGCGGGAGTTGCTATATCACGTGACGCAGTGCTGTGCCGTGCAAATTGTTAGTCGTGGTAGCATGAGCTCCAGAAAGGGACAAGGGAATAATGGCGTATGTTTGTTTTTGCATTGCACTGTGGTCGCTGTGAATTTCTGCGGCAATGCGTTTACTCCCTGTGTCTGTAGTGAAGAGGATGACGTTCTGCCATGGACACTGAGTGGAGAGCACATTTGGGGATTCAATGACAAAGGTACACAAATAAATGTAGGAGACATTCTGTTTGCAAACGTTCTTATTTATTTATTTATCAAGGACTTGCTCACAGTGCAGTGCTCTGTGGGTAATGGCTCACATGTCATTTGTTAAGGAGACTTACTTCGTATACTACTGAGGTTGTCAGGTGATGCTAAAGGAATTGCACAAAACTTTGAATTCTACAATCTACAGATACCCTGAAAACACACTCACCCGAGATGACTAAGTATCTATGTGTACAATTTGTGGCCTGGTCATCAGTGGACACATCAATGTTCTGTATTGGTACACATTGTCATGTGTCACATGAAGGTCAGTCCTGAAGTGACATAACATACATTGGTTATTGCTGACTGTCATATGTGTGTCAGTGAGGCAAGGGCCTGCATTGCTAGTTCTGTGGAGCAGGGCTATTCTGTTGCTGTTTCACCGCTGAGGGGCACTGTGTAGTGGAATGGTAGTGGAAATTTACTGCTCCATTTATGGTGAAGTGATGCAGATTGAAAGGATTACTTTCAAAGGGGCCACACTGCATCGCAGGCAGTGTCTCAGCAGATGTGCTGGAAAATGTGTCTGAGTCTTGCACTGTCTGCTGGTTTCTGTCTGTGTCAATGGTGTGTTTTTTCTGTGTTGTGCTCCGTCTATCTTGTTCTTGATGTGTTCTTGTTGATGTCTTTGGCTGTGCTGTCTTCTGTGTTTATTGTTTTCACTGTTACTGTGTGTACATCTTTGTCTGTGTTGTTTGTTTCTGCTGAAGGGAGTGAAACCACAGGCATCTGTCAAGACCGTATGCTGTGGCAGGATTGAGTTTCTGAAAGCATCAGATGAGATTTCGATCGGAGTCCGTTATCCTGGGGTGGTGGGTGCTGACATCATTGCCTGCTCTTCAGTACTCCTTTAGGACAGCTACAAATAAATTGTTAGCCGCTGTAAAGTCAGGTTCGGTGACAATGTTTCGTTTAGTATGAAAAGTGGTGCTGTTGAAAAGTCTATTTAAGCCAGCACGTAATCCAATGAATGAACTTAAGTTGTACTGCTGGCCCCCCGCTGTGCGCACAGAGGTATAGAACTCACGTAGTATGTTGGCTAATTCAGTGCTACTGACACTGTCAGCAAGTAGAGTAATGCCTTTCTCTAACAACCAGTCCTCAAAGACATTTACAGCCCATGCAGTGTTTTTGTGTGTGTTGGGTTCATTTTTTTTCGGCTCCAGGGCATCGAGTTGCATGTTATCCAGATGTACATGACGAGAGCTGTGTTTCTGTTTGTCATTGGGACTGCTGCTGTGTTCCATTCGTTCAGCACCGTTGCCATTTTCTCTGCTGGTTTCAGACCCCTGGCTTTGTGTCCTGTTTATTTCTGCAGAGGTTTGAGCGGATGACATGTTTTTAGCAGGTGATAGTTTTAAAGAGGCGTCAATGTTTTGTTCTGCTAATGTGTTACATGTTGGGAAAAGTTTTTTCCTAATACTGCTGTCTGCTGCACTGTGTTGGAGAGGTTGCTTCTTGAAGTCCAGCGTAGTACTTACTGTGCCATTGTCTGAGAGCAGTGTTTGCTGTGTTACTACATGTGCCTTCCTGGCTGTGGTTGCAAGTGGAGTTGTAGGAGTGTGGTCACACATTTCTGAGGAGTTTGTGGCCTGCTGTGTTGCTGCTGTTCAAGCACAGATGCAGATGTTGGACGGTGTTCATCCCATGTCCTGTCCCAGCTGCTGTGGGATACTGATTTTTGCATCTGTGCTACAGGCAAAGGGATGTGTGGGTGATCTGCCTTTGTGAGTTGTGTATCTGAGAGTTGCTGCAAGAAATGCTGTTTTGCAGCTTTGCAGCACTGTATTCTGAGTGCCCAGTCGCTGTGGCCAGAGGTGGCCACATCATGCACGGATAGCATGTGAGGAGAGCAGTGTGCCTCGTTTTTTTGTTTTTTGGCCGGTGTGTGTTGCTCTGCGAAATTATTTAGGAGCCAATGTTTGAAGGAGACACCGCCGAGTATGTTGAACTGTGCATTCGTTTTTATTCTGTTTGTAATTACCACAGTTTAAAAGCGCTGCTTGCAATGAAAGACCGTGCTGCCCACTTCACTACTTCGGTCTGATGTGAGATTCTGTGTGTGTCCTACTGTGAATGAGCACTCTTCCATTTGTTAGGAGGGCATTGTGTGAAGGGTTACAGTGTGACACAGGTGAACATGCCGGGCGCTGTTGCTACGGTGTAAGATTGCCAACTGCAGCATTTTTCATGTTTCATAAGGCTGTGTGCTGTCCTACAAGTGCCGTGATTATTGCGCAGTGCAAAGCAGCAAAAGGAATCCTGTTGTTTTGCGAGTACGCAGGTAGGAGAAGAAAAAATACTGATATGGTGTCCAATGAGGGAACTACACCGTTGATTAATGTTATCCGAGCCATTGATTAATTGAGAGTTAATCAATGGCCACGTGACGACTCCGCACCTATGAACAGTGTCCCTTTTTCATCCCCATGTTACAAATACTAGTACATCATCTGCATGTAGTCCAATTTTATGTTCTGTATATGCTAGTTGTACTCCTTTGACCCCCTGGTCCGTTTGCACAAGGGGTTCAATATATAAGGCAAAAATAACCGGTGAGAGTGGGCATACCTGCCTGATACCCCTCTCAAGCTAGAAACCTTCAGATAAATGGCCTTGTGCCCTTATTGGCACCATCAGGGCTTTATAGAGTGTCTGAATATATCTCTGAAATGTGGAAGAGAAGCCGAATCTGGCAAGGACCCTGTTTAAATAAACCCAGTCTACTTGATCAAACACTTTCTCAGCATCCATCCTTATAAGTATGGCTGGTGTGGCCGTGGTGTTGAGATGGTTGGTAATATGTAGTGTTCTGTGAATGTTATCCTGGGCTTACCTGCCAGAAACAAATCCGGTCTGATCTAATCCCACCAGTGCTGGGATAATACTTTCCAGTCTCCTAGTGAATGTGACTGTGAAGAGCTTGCAATCTACATTCAGGATGAATACAGGGCGATGGGAGGGGCATAATGTAGGATCTTTACCAGTTTTGGGTATCACTGAAATTATTGTGTAGATCCAGGAGGGTGCAAGTTGGGCATCCTCTGACATGGCTGCTGCATATGCTCCCTGTAAAAGGGAGATGGTATAGAATTCAGCCGGGAATCCATCAGTTCCCAGACATTTACCTGTTTTACTTCTCCTTATTTTCTGGAGTATTTCAGCCTTCAGATGGGGCC
Source organism: Neoceratodus forsteri (assembly GCA_016271365.2). NCBI lineage: Eukaryota > Metazoa > Chordata > Ceratodontiformes > Ceratodontidae > Neoceratodus > Neoceratodus forsteri. Next base: position 109,879,348 of record JADMNL010000031.1, on the reverse strand, counting down.
AAATAATGTCTCATTTTGTGCTTGTGTAATCTGGGGGAGTGATAGGGTCCCCAAAACGTCATCAAGGATTTCCACTGACTGGGGAGGTTTTGCAGAATAAAGATTTTTGTAATAATGCTGGAAAGCAGCCGTGATATCATGGGTCTTCATTACCCTCTGAGCTAACACTGGGTCTAGTTATCTTACTAATATGTGCTTTGCTTCATTGTGTATGTGCTCTGCATGCTAATAATTGAAGGGCTCGTCAGCCTCCATCATAATATCTCTGGCACAGATATTTTAAATTTTGTTGCACTTTATATTCTTAAATTTGATTAAGGACTTTTTTTCAGCTGTGTCAGTTCCGGTCCCCTCTTCCTATCTAACTTAGCCTGTTGCAAGCTCTAAGTCTAGAATTTTTGTTTCTAGGGCCTGTTGTTTCTTTACTCTATCTCTTTTACGACCTGCGGCGATGTTAATTTTTTTTTTTTGGTTACCATTTTATCCCCCTTGCTCCACGGCCCTCGATCAAGAGGGAGCCCCAGTCTTGTCCCCCGATGTCCACCAGCCGACGCCGACCATCTACTCCAGGGCTTGCCCCCCCGGCAGGGTCAGTGGGGGTACCCCAAGCCCCATAGAAGACTGGATCCAGGTCTGGTCGGCACCATGGCTATTCGGGGGCAGGACCTGTGAGCTCCCTCCATCATCCAGCTGGGAGCTTCTTTTTCCACCTGTTTTCTCCCTCAGGAGCGGAGCATGCAATGACGCCAGTGACAGTACCACACATGCTCCCATGCGTGTCCTGTTAAGCATCTGCCCCACCTCTAACCACTTGTCGGCAGCATTGGTGTGCCAGCCCCCAGCCTCCACTAGGGGCCAGGCAAGCACCAACAACTGATCGCCCCCCTCCCCGGCGAAGGAGAGCTGTCCCTGTGATGCTCAATCCTTCTCCTCCCATCCAACCCCCGGTGACCCGCTGACACCGTGAACATGGGTCGCCGGTGTGGCAGGAAGTAAGGCAGGATGCCTCAGCCCTCCACACCACTGGGCTGTTCTTGTGGTGATGATGATAATTAACTTACCCCACTCCACTGCCTTAATCATATCCCAGTGGCTACCTAATGAAACTTCTGGGGCTTGAGTGTCCTGAATTGTTTGTCCCATAAACATCTTTATTTGGTTCCGGATGTCCCTGTCGTAGTAGGGAGACATTAAGTCTCCAGAAACTTTGTTTGTGTCTGTAAATGATATTTCAGTAACACTGGAACATGGTCCAAAATCCTTAATGTTCCTGTTGTACATGCATGGAGCGTATCTGAGTGCTCTCTGGAGACACTAGGTCAGAATGCCAACAGCAGCAACAGTGCAGTCAAGAATCATACTGTCAAAATGCCATCGGCAACAAAAGCACCCATCCAATACGCCGACTACAAAAATATCACCAATGGTAGTGGTTGCAAAACTCAGGGAGGACCGCTACCATGCAAGGAAAACAAACCACAACTTCGCGCCCCACATCCCCTAATTTTTAATTAATCGACTCCAAGGGGGGAGTGGAACTCGGGGATGGGGAGAAAGTTGGGGGGGGGACTGAACTCAGCCATACACATGTAACCCCCCTGCAAATGGGGGTTCCCAAAAGACTTCCAGGAGCTTGCTTGAATGCTCCAAGCCTGAATGGTGTTTGGCGTTTAAGCCATTTATCAGTGAGTGTTTTTAGAACCTCTGGTACTGTCTCTTTAAGAGCTGTCTGCTTGCAGACATAATTAGTTTGTATGGGGGACTGTGTGTTTCTTTGATTGAGTACCACTCGAGCTGCTGCCAATTCACTCCATTTTTGCAGTCACTAGGAGTGCAAAGGGAACCTATCTGAAAGATGTAACTGTTTGCCAGAAATCATTTAGAGTAATAATGAAATTACAGTTTGTCTAACCTGCTTTCTTTGCAGTCAGAACTGTGTCTGCCTAGTTCCCATTCTGGTTTTGAACTGCTGAACTGGACCAATCAGTGTGGGGTAAGCTAGCTCTAAAATGGTGCCTTGACGAATCAGAACTTGGACTCATAATCTGAGCCAGCCACAAGAGGATTGTATGGGCAGTGACTCTGGGAGATGTAGTTTAGACTTGGCGCCTTTTGGACCAACAGGAGCAGTCTATTGTGAGTGACAGCCAATCCAGTCAAGAACTGGGAGAACTCAAAGGAAGTGCCCGGTTTTGTCTGTTGGAGTTTCAGTTGAGCTCTGGCAGTGAAGAAGGAAGGAGCCCTGTGCTTTTCAGTGTGCAGTTTTAGTCGGGAACGTGTGTAAGGCCCAGAGTTCGGTCTGCAGCTTGTGTAACTGCTTGTTGGACTGAATCCGTCCTGTGAAGAGAATCAAAGGATATCTGAAGAGTAGAAACCAGGCTCACCCTGTAGAAGACTGGAGAAATTGCTGAATTGCACTCGGTCTGTCAGGAACTGAATCTGCTGTGTGTTCTCCTGGGTATTGTGCAGTAATTGCGATCGGGATAGAGAAGCAGCCTGCCTGGTATAGTACTTTCTGTTTTACCATATAAATGTGTGAAGAGGCTTGTGTACCTCAAGTGAATCCTGCTGCCATTAAAGGACTTTTGCCTGTTACTGTTCACCATATAAATGTGTGAGGAGGCTTGGTTAGCTCAAGTGAATCCTGCTGCCATTAAAGGACTTTGCCTGTTGCAGTTTGCCATATAAATGTGAGGGAGTCTCGTGGAGCTCAAGAGTAGCCCTGCTGACATTGAAGGACCCTATCTTGTTTGGAGGTCATGAGTACTAATTCAGGGTCGCTCCCTGTTGAATTGCCACATTGAATCAAATGGAATCACTGTACTGCTGACTGTTTAATTTTTCTTTTCTCTGTGGGAAAGGGCCCCTACCAGCTGCCACGGTTTGGACTAGCCACTAGGGCTTGGGTACCCAGGGACAGTAACTGGTAGGGATAGGCCTGTGCAAAGAGACATAGGTAGATGAGTAAAGTGATAAGCTAATTAACCTGATTTCCCCCTGTCCTTGTTATATTCCCCCTAAATAAATCCGAGCTGCTTGTTTCAGCAAAGTTATACTGCCTGAGGTATTTGTCTATGTTAAAGTATTGTACTGTGATTGTTGCACTGTATCTTATTTTACAGGAGGTCCCAGTGCCTGAACCAGCCCTGGGGGTAAGTGTATACTGTGAAGGTAATTCTGATATATTGTGTGGGCCACTAGTGGGAAGAAAGGGGGGGTTGCAGTGTCCCAGAGGGCTGTGACCAAGTAAGTTTAACTATTGCAAACCCTGACCTCTGGGTGGAGGCACCCGCCATTGGATCCAGGCCCCTCAACCTGTTAGTGGCAAATCAGGCAGGGGTAGTAGCCCCTGGGATAGCGCCATCTAGGGGTTACACACACAAAAGAAAACATACACTTGGGGCGGGTGAAAAAGTGTGGCCACAAGATTCGGGAGACCAGGAACAGAACCCAGATCTCCTGAGCCGTACCTCCGAAGCTGCTTCTGCCTTAGCCCCTCTCCGCCATGGGAATAGCTCAGACAGCCTCTACACTGTTCGTCTACTTCTCCACTTCCTCCCCTCCTTCTCCTCCACCATTGCCTGAATAGCTACAGGGGGTAGCGGTAACTGACATATGCTAGTCTACCCCTGTCGCTATTCAGGTATATGCAGTTCCTGCAGCAAGGTTTAGGAAAGGCTATTCTTTTTTTTGTTTTCTGTTTTTAACCCACGCTACTGGCTGCCGTACATCAGGCTGGGTCACGGACCCCCGAGCTTCCACCTCTAGGCATTGCGGCTTTCTCCAACACCCCTGGCTTACTCCTCAGAGGGCAGAGTCGCGGCACCAATGGTGCCACATTACAATTATCTATCCGGAGCAGCCGGCCCTGGAGGCTAATCAAAGCCAGGGGGCAGGCTTCACTAACGCAGTCAGCAGTGAGGCATTTTTCTGATTAATGTTTCCAGGGGCGGGGACATGCAATGATGTCCAGTGTCCGCCCTGCCCCTCTTGAGAACTGGCACCGGTAGCTTGAGCGACCCCTAGCCTCCGCCATGGGTCCGTCAAATGCCGGATGCACTCCCCACCCTCCCCCCTGGAGAAAGAGAGCAGTCCTTAGGATGCTCCATCCTTCTTCCCCCAGCCGGCCCTCCAGCGACCCAGGTTCATTCCCGAACCCGGGTCACTGGCGTTGCAAGCGGAAATCCAACCGCTGCACCGATGGGTCGGTTAGAAGGGCAATTCTAACTGCTTAGCCTCTCTGGATATTAAGAAGAGGTCAAGTCTTGAGTAAATCTGGTGGGCTGCTGAATAAAATGTGTATCCTTCTGTCGAACCATGGATGTGTCTCCAGGTGTCAACCATACCCAGCTCAGTTAGTAAAGCTTTAACTTTTTTGGCCACCTGATGTTCCATCTTCGGTATCTGAGAGGTGCTATATATCTGTGGAGTGAATGTCAGGTTAAGGTCCCTGCCACATATTATTAAACCTTCCCCTTTTTCATGGACAATAGACAAAGGTCGTCGATAAACACCATAATCGGCTTCGGGGAGGGCATAAATGGGGACTAATATAAGGGGTTGGTCTTCGTATATTCCTATCAAACACAACAACTCATTGGTAATAATGCAGATTACATACATAACAGCAGAACATACATAACAGCAGGACATTGATATCTATACAACTTGCTGACAGGTACATAGAAGTTTTAGTTACAAATGTTAAGTTACACAACGAAAACCTATCAGACACCGAGTCAATAAGTAGAACAAAATTGAAAAAACACACTCAGTGGTAAATACGTACTTTGATTCCCAGACTGTCAAATGTACATACAGTGATGCAGAAAGAACAGCAAACACAAGTTTTAAAAAGTAGGGAGCAACAACGAATGAGACAGGATCAACGCAAGCAACTACATTTACAGCATTCTAATAGATAAACCTTAAGTCCAGATTTAAACCCTTCTAGTGAGGTGGCATTAATCAGGTTTTCAGGAAGGGAGTTCCAGTGGTAAGGGGCAGAATATGCAAATTATCTTTTACCAAGGTTGGTCCGAACCCTGAGGATTTCAAGTAGATTGGAGTTTGTAGAATGTAGTAATGTCTCGGAGGCTTTGGAGTCAGAAGGCCTACCAGATTAGGGAGGTGTAGAGCCTTGTGATCTTAAAGGTGAGGCTAAGGAGAGAATAAGTGAGTCTATCTTCCAGAGAGGGCCAGTTCAAGCCAGCAAAGACCTCACAGTGGTGCCTCCTTGGAGGAGACCCAGATGCAAAGTGACCAGTCTTGTTAGACAAGACTGCCAGTTTGCTATCTTCTGACCTCCTGAGGAACTGTAATACTGGGGCACCTCAGACCAAAGTAGGAAGCAAGGTACTTCTTGCAATAGCAATCTTTGAGTCAGCAATCAGAGAGTTTCCCAGCCTGTAGAGAAGACCTAGTTTATTTATTTATTTTTATTTAGCTTTTGTTGACCGGGTAAGTGCACTAGACAAATCCTGCCTATTTTCAGGCACGACCCGGGGGAGGGGGATACAGATGAATGTCAACTGACCTTGAACCAGATTAAGCTGTTGGTGGTATTTTTTTAGTGAATGAGGGAAATTTGGCCAGGACACCGGGGAAATTCCCCTACTCTTTTCAATAAGTGCCATGGGATCTTTAACATCCACCTGAACTACCACCAATCCAGGCAGATGGGACCTCGGTTTAACGTCTCATCCGAAAGACGGCACCTCAGAAGTGCAGCACCCCTCTTATGCTGCACTACAGTGTCAGTACTGGGATATTAACCCAAGTGCCAGATGTGGGAACTGAATCCACAGCCCTCTGATCTCCCGGCCTCAGAGGCGAGTGTGCTACCTACTGAGCCACTGACACTGCTAAGTTTCTGAGGAATGGTTTTAGTGCTATGATCAACATGTGATTTAAACGTAAGGTCTTGATCAAGGTAAATGATGAGATATTTCGCTTTGTCCACCACATCAATCAATGACTCAGACATAGAGGATAGAGGGAGTAAGGTCTGCCTGTTTATACCTGCATGCTTGGGGCCCAAATGAGTGCTTTCATTTTTGTAACGTTCATCACCAACATATTGGTGTCAGACCATTTTTCTGGTGAACTGAGGCTAGCAGAGAGCTTAGCAGCAATTGAGCTGGTGACTACATCACTCCAATAAAGCACAGTATCATCTGCATACAATGGTAGGAATGTTCCTCACATGAACCTAACTAACTAAATGTCGGTTTCCCTTCAAAAACTGGAATTGTCCCAACACACTGTGGTGCTGGCATTGAGCATAACATTGTTTGTAAGTGGGGTCTATTCTGCAAATAACAATGGGAAACCAATTATGAGAAGCAGAAAAAAGTGGAATTGTCCCAACACACTGTGGTGCCGGCATTAAGGATGACATTTTTGCAAGTGTGGTCTGTTCTGCAAATGACAATGGGAAACCAATTATGAGAAGCAGAAAAGACCATCCTTTGCAACTTATAAAAATACTGAATAGGGCAAAATGGGTGGGCCAGGAGGTCATTATCTGCCGACAGATTCTGTGGGCCCAATTTTACAACAATTTGTGGCACCGCAGGGGACCTGCGGCAGGGTGTTTGACACAACTTGCAAGTTGTGTCAAACATTGCAGCAAGCGCAATTCTGAAAGGCGCTTGCTGCAACAGCCTTGCTGCAAGTCCAGAACACGGGATGCAGGGAGTTAGACCACCTACTCCCTGGTCTAGCTTTGCATCCGGGGTCACAGGACTTGCGCCGAACTTGTGACGCATGTAGCCGTAAAGTGGGAAAAATGTCACAAATGCACCACCCATTTGGGAATCAGACCACTCTGTGTCCAAGGGGCTTTGGCGCATCTTGTTTGCATTGGACACAGGGCTTCATGCAAGCCAGCCCTGCGTCCCCCTTCTGGAATCGGGCCCTATGTTTCTATGTTACTAGCATTAATATGGGTTCCACTTGCAGTTTTCCAATTTGCCCTCTGGGTGTAGCTAGTGCATAGTCAAAAAGTGATAATTCCGTGCAGCAGCATGTTCAGTGGCCGAGAGTACATATTTTGAAATACAGATGAGCGGGAGTGCATTTCTCCTGCTAACAAAAAAAAACAAAACCCTGAAATAGGCTTTGCCTGTTATGGGACCAATGCACATCCACATAAATTAAAAGCATTTTGCCTTTAGCGCTATTTCAGCCATAGGTTTGCAGCTGCAGGCGATCAATTAATTCCCAAGTTATGGGTCAGTTTCAACATTTCTGTAGCAGTACTGAGATGTGAAACAAGTCTCTACTGTTTTAAAGGGCACTATATCTAAAACATTCCCTGCACACACGTACATGTCAGGGCATATTTCCCCTGCTAGACACACAGTCTTGCTTGCCAAATCTTTTGGCTCACTGCAGAAAATACAGAAAATGTGATTATTTGAACAGGAACAGGTCCATATGTTTGGACAGACTAAGCTCCGTTTTATGACTTATAACATTAAAATAAAATTCAGCATCAGTGTTCGTTCAATGCCCCAACTATAGCAAATGCTCCATCGACAGTGTTCGTCTCATTATCATAGAAGGGGAGTTTCATGCTGTACCTCAAATGACAGGGGGCACTTATTCGGTGGGAGTTTACCCTAAGCAGATGACTGTTAAGGCCAAAGCTGTGAGGCTGAATTCAGCAATCGATATACATTCTTCAGTTGCAGTCCTCAGCCACAGCGTTCGTACATTCCTGTTTAAACAATTCCACTCCCTTAAGTTAGTACCCCCTTTAATTGGGGGGTATCCTGTCTAAGACGGGCTGTGCCCAATTCAATAAGTGGCTGGCTATACTTTCCCTTTAATATGCTGGATTATTCCAGCCAAATTAGTTAAGCAACTCTGCACTTGGCAGTGTGTAGATGGGCTCCTGTTCTGTCCATTACAGACAGCAATCTTATTTTCTAGACCAAATATCATACTATAATTGCTCCCATTGTTAAATATTAATTTGCTTTTTTTTTTTTTTTAAACCAGAGCAAATGCTCCATCATACAGAATGTATATATACTTCCCTGGAACATGCCTTAACCCTTGCCATGTCGCGGACTGATATATCAGTACAGAAGTCCTACATGTTCTACTTCTGTTGGCAGCCTAAGACTCAATAGGCTCGGAAAGTGCTGAGTGATATTCAGTGTGAGGTATACGAATAATGTTCTGTTCAAGTGGTTGTTTTCATGCCTTTTAAGGAAATCTGTCGGCCTGGGAGTTTGTAAGTGTAATCCCCCCCTTTGGGGGCTTACCTGAATTGCCCCACATTTCTCCCGTTTCTCCCGACTGCTGCTGCTGGCAGTCCCCCTGTTTGTCCGCCACAGCACAAGTTCCTCTGGTGCCCCTAAAGTGCTCCATTGCTCCCCCAAGTCCCCAAAGCAACCCTGTATTTGTTTAGCCCTGTTTGGGCTTAAATCCTATTTCAAGAGCGGCCGGCATGTCCCTGGTGCCACTGGCGCTCATGCATGCACTAGAAAGCACTTTGATCTTGTCAACTGCTGGTTGCGGTCAAAACAGGAGGTATTGTCAGTCCAAGTGCCCCTGGTGTACTGGATGGGGACCGGAGACCTGAAGGAGTTAGGCAAAAGCCCCATCCATTTTTTAAAAATTAAAGTTTGAATCAGGGCATGAACGAGGACTCATGAATCATTCATGAGCCCTCATGAATATTATGGAGCTGCTGCCTGCCACCTGGGGGGGGGAATATGTTTTGGTGGCAGCAACAGCCAATATACCGAGGTTAACTATATAAGTGTGGGATCATATGAAAGGAGACAGTTAGGGCTACCATCCGTTGGGGTGCTTGTATTAAATAGGGTATTGTGTTGGGCTGCAGTTGCACTATAAAACTGTGGGAACTGTATGGACGCCATATGACTAAATGGGAGATGACATCTTTTGTGACATTTGACCCCACACTTGCAGCCAATGAGTGATCTAGGCACCCAAAACTGGGAAAGCGGGACTCCTGGGAAAAGGAGGGGACTACTTCAGGTGCCTAGATCATGCCCCAATAAATGAGCAGGAAATATTCCTCTCTATGGATACTCATTATTGATAGACTCCATCAGCCAATCAGAAGGCTGGGTTTTCAGCTGAAACAGTGTGGACTTTCTGGGATTTCTTCAGTCTGTTCCCGGGCTCTGTACAAGTCAGGAGTACCCTATGAGAGTGGACTTCGGACATGAGGGGCTTACCCAGGCCCTATGTGGAGATTGCCATGTTGCAGAACTGGGGATTGCTGGAATTGGATGTTGCTGTGTTGCCAAAACAGACTGAGCAGGGGAAAGAGAGAAAGAGACTGATCTGTGATGCTGATTCCCCAGGTATTGAAAAGTTTCTTTATGACTAATGAAAATAATTGAATGCAACCCCTAGGTGGCGTTATCCCATGGGCTACTAACCCTGCCTGCTTGGCTAGTAGCAGGTTAAGGGGTCTGAGTTCTGAAACAGGTGCCTCAACCCAGAGGTCAGGGTTGGTAGTGGTCAAGCTGTACACCACATAAGTACCCACGCTATTTGCACTTAAAACCAGGGCTGGTTCCTCTGGCTCGACCCTGGGGATCCCCTGTAAAACAAGGATAAGCACAGCAAATAGCAACAGTACAGTACTTTGAGCACAAACTGGAACCACAGTCAGATTACATGCAGAAATGTTAGATCTGATTTATTTAGGGAATTGAACAAGGGAGGGCAAAATCAGGTTAATTAACTTAAAGGTTATATCAATCAAGCAGTTATGCATGTGCTTTGAGCCCCCACACAGTTCACCTCTGGGTACCCAGGTAGAGAAGAGATGGGCTAGCCAGGACAGTTGCCCAGGGTTGCAGCTGGTTGGGGCCCTGTGATGGGAAACACAACATGCACAGTACACAATACTGCCTACTTCCCTTCCTCTCTTCCCCCCTACCTTCACCTCTACCTGGTGTATATTTTTATTTTAATTTTTTTCTTCCGTTACTTCCTCCTGCAACCTTAGATAACCTGCTTTATCTTCCTATAGACACTCTCTATGTAAATACCATGTAATCTGTACAATATCTGTATAATTCTATGTACATATGAACTTCTTTTTCTTCCTCTCTGTAAAGAGTATTATCTGTATTGCCTTGTAAATACCTGTGTTGACCTGTGTATACAATTGTTCATGCTCCACCCAGGTCCATCTTGCAAATGAGCTTCTGCTCAACGATGAACGCCTGGTTAAATAAAGACTTGATATGATATGATATGATATGATATGATATGATATGATATGATAATATTTGTAATCCGGAGCTAGAGGGCTCAGTTCATAAAGGAAACGAAACAACAAGACAATCAGATGACACACTCAGATTAAGCTGTTGTTGTAGGGAACTACCCTGGTATTTACACACGATACCCAAGACTGGACACAGGCTGGACAAAAATCGAGACTGCAGGTGGTTGATCTGGAATGCCAGGAGAAGCTGGGCAGTGAGCTCTGAGAGACATAAACAACTTTGTGGACTACACTGACAGGCAAATCCACTGGCCTCCCGGGGGAATCGTAACTGAAGCGCACCACTGGCTTGACCGCTCGGCCAGTCTTTCTGGGGTGAACAACCACAGTCTCTATACTTTCAGCAATGGTCTTGGAGCTTTCATCACTTGTGAGGGGTACCTCTGCATGAAGGGGAATGTCCAAGCTGGGAGTACTGTCAGAGCCTTGCTCTGTAGTTTCTGTTTCTACAACACTTGGCTCATTTTGAAGACACTCTGGCACTGAAGGAGGGTCCATAATCACTAACACATTGCCAATGTTTCGCTGATCAGGCTCTAAACTCAAGAAGTCTATGCAGACTAATTCCATTGGGGTGCTGGTAGTAATGTTGACAAGTGGGGCAGCCCTCTGAGGCAGGGCTTTTCTCTGCAGGCAGTGACTACAAGTCCTTACATAGTGCTCAACGTCAGCCCCCATCTTGGGCCAGTAGGATCGAGATCGAACTAGGTCAAGGGTCCGGTCGATACCAAGGTGGCCCATATGATTGTGAAGGGACCTCAGTACCAAATCTTTGAAGGCTGTGGGCAGGACCAATTGTTGCTTGTCTATTTGGCCACCTCGATCTACAGTCTCTCTATACAACAACTGATTAAGCAGCTTCAACTTGGGGCCTTCTTTAAACAACAAAGCGGTTCACAGATCAGAGGAACGCAACTTGGACACATCCTTTCCTGCACGAAGGGCATCAAGTGCTGGCTGAATCATAGGATCTCGGGATTGAGCCCACTGAATGCTGTCATTGTCAAACTGAGGTAGTGCACTAATATCTAGAGCAGAAAAGTGGCTATACACAGCAGGTATGCAGGTGTCAGAGGGGCCCAAGCAATCTGCTAAGCAGTCCACTAAGACATCTGTTCATTTCTATCAAACTTTTGGCACAATGCTCGGATGTCAGGTTCAGACAGTCTGACCCAGTCACTCTTGGAAATGGGCCTCCGGGATAGGGCGTCAGCATCAATATGATTCAGGCCCGGTCTGTATTCGACAGCATAATCATATGTGGACAATGCAGAAAGCTACCGGTGCCCCGTGGCATCTAACTTAGCTGAAGTCTGTACATAGGTCAATGGGTTATTGTCAGTCCTCACCAATATTTTTGCCCCATAGAAGTAATCATGAAACTGGTTGACAATGACCCATTTTAACGCAAGGAACTCCAACTTGTGCACAGGGTAGTTTCGCTCTGACAGGGTTAAGCTTCTGCTGGCAAATGCCACTGGTCTCAAACCATCCTCATGGTTTTGATACAGTACAGCTCCTAGACCCTGCAGACTGGCGTCAGTATGCAGCACATAGGGTTTGGTGGGACCAGCATAAGCGAGGATGGGGGCATGGGTGAGCTTTTATATGACTTTGTGGAAAGCTGCTTCACAGTCAGGCATCCAACGGGACCCGAAAAGTTCACCTGGGCAGAAATATGCTTTGTCTGGTTCTTTGACGGACCATTTTTTGTATTTTCAATTGGTAGGAGGGTAACCCTGGGTAAGATTCAAGAGTGGCCGAATCACTTTAGAATAGTACTTTATGAACCGGCCGTAGTAGCCACAGAATCCCAGGAAACATTGTAGTTCTTTCAAATTGTGGGGCTGGAGCCAAGTAGTCAAGAAACATAGAAACATAGAATTTGACGGCAGATAAGGACCGCTTGGCCCACCCAGTCTGCCCATTTCCCTACCTACTGGATAAGCTGCAGATCCTAGTTAACCAGCAGCCTACTTCTTCCTACCCCCACCCCCCAGAACTGCCTTATGACTATCCCATGCATGCTTGAATTCCACCACTGATTTTGACTCCACAACCTCCTTCGGAAGGCTGTTCCATGCATCCACAACCCTCTCTGTAAAAAAATACTTCCTTAAATTACCTCTGAGCCGCCCCCCCTCTATTTTCAAATTGTGCCCTCTTGTTCTTGCACACCCTTTTTTGAAAGATGCTACCCTCTTGGACTTTGTTGATTCCCTTGAGGTACTTGAACGTTTCTATCATGTCCCCCTCTCCTTCTTTCCTCGAGGCTATACATATTAAGCTCCTTAAGTCTCTCTTCATATGTCTTCCGTGCAGACCCTGCACCATTTTAGTTGCCCTCCTCTGGACAGCTTCCATCCTGTCTATGTCTTTGCGGAGATTGGGTCTCCAGAACTGCACACAATACTCAGATGGGGTCTCACTAGCTGCCTGTACAGAGGATAATAACTTCCTGTTTTCTACTGGTGATGCCTCTCCCTATGCATCCCAGTATCCCCAGCCCTCCTTGCTGCCCTCTCACATTGCTTGCCCGTCTTTAGGTCATCTGATATGACTACCCCCAGGTCCCTTTCCATTTTTGTTGTTGTTAGTATCTCACCCCCCATTGTGTACTCTTCCCCTGGGTTTTTGTTTCCCAGGTGCATTACCTTGCACTTCTTAGCATTGAATCTAAGCTGCCATACATTTGACCATTCCTCTAACCTTGCCAAGTCCCTTCTCATCCTTTCCACCCCACCCTGTGCATCAACTCTGTTGCAGATCTTAGTGTCATCTGCAAAGACATACTTTTCCTTCCAGTCCTTCTGCAATGTCGTATAAAGACATTGAAGAGGACCAGTCCTAATACTGAACCTCATGGGTACCCCACTAGTAACCCTCCTTTCTTCTGAGTGGACTCCATTTACTATTACTCTCTGTGTCCTATTCTCCAGCCAATTCTTTACCCAGGCTGTCATCTTGGGACCCACTCCCAGGCTGGCTAACTTGCATATTAATCTTTTGTGTGGGACTGTGTCAAATGCCTTGCTAAAGTCTAGGTAGGCCATGTCCACAGCCCCTCCCTGATCTACTACTTTGGTCACCCAGTCAAAGAAATCTATCAGATTCGTCTGGCATGACCTTCCCGCTGTGAATCCATGCTGCCTAGGGTCCTGTGCCCCTCTGGCCTCTAGATACTCGACAATTCTTTCCTTTAGAAGTGATTCCATCATTTTCCCTATCAATGAGGTTAAACTAACAGGTCTATAGTTTCCTGCTTCTGCCTTGCTCCCACTTTTGTGAAGGGGAATCACATCTGCCCTCCTCCAGTCCTCGGGTACCACCCCATCCTCCCATGATTTGTTAAAAGGGTAGTCAGTGGTGTCACTAGTTCTACCCTTAGTTCTTTTAGAATTCTGGGATGAATCCCATCAGGCCCCATTGCTTTGTCCACCTTCAGTTTTAAGAGTTCTTTCAGAACCCTTTGTTCTGTAAATGGGCGTATCAACTTCTGTATCAGAGTGTTACTACTGTTTGTTTTATGTACCTCCCCTCTTCCTTTGTAAATACTGAGCAAAATATTTGTTTAGTATCTCTGCCTTTCACAGTCTCCCTCTGCCCACCCTCCCTCCCTTTATTAAGCCTTGCTATCCCTCCCTTGGTCTTCCTTCGCTCCCTGATGTACCTATAAAGGTTTTATCCCTTCTTAACTGAGTTGGCTATCTTTTCCTCGGTTTGGGCCTTTGCTGTTCTGACTGCCTTCCCAGCCTCCTTTGCTTTAACTGATACAGTTCTCTGTCCTGCTCCTTCTGCGATTCCTTGTACTTACTGAATGCTTTCTTTTTTCTTGAACCTTCACTGCCACTTCCTTTGAGAACCATAGTGGTTTCTTACATCGTCTTGTTTTGTTTATCTGCTTCACACAAAGGCTTGTTACCTCTGTGATGGCAGTTTTATTATTCCCATTGTTCTTCCACCCTCCTTCCTGCCCATTTGCTAGGTTCCTTAGGCACTCACCCATTTTGGCAAAGTCAGCCCTCCTAAAGTCCAGTACTTTTGTCTTTGTATGGCTTGACTCTATTGCTGTGTTTATTGTGAACCATACTGTTCGATGGTCGCTAGTTCCCAGATGGCTACCCACTTCTACATCTGTAATCCTCTCACCATCTCCATTTGAGAGAATCAAGTCTAATATTGCTCCCTTTCAAGTGGGCTCCAGTACTAGTTGTCTAAGGCATGCCCCCTGTAGGGCATCTAGAATAACTGCACTCTTCGAAGTGGCAGCTGCAACTGCACTCCAGTTAACATCTGGCATATTCAGATCACCCATCAGCAATATCTCCCCTTTTTCTGCCATTCTAAGTATACTTTCTATCATTTCCCTGTCCATTTCCTCCCCCTGAGAAGGCCCTGTTGAGGCTTCAACTTTACTAGGATCAGTCTCTATCCCCTCTGTAGACACTATGTGCCCCACATACTTCACAGAGGTTTGGAAAAACTGGCACTTGTCAATGGACAGCTTGAGGCCGAAATCTTCCAGTCGGTCTAGTACCTTGAACAGTCGAGTCTCGTGTTCCTCTAGGGAGCTCCCAAACACAATGACATCGTCCAAGTACACCAGGCATTCCAGCAAATTCATGTCTCCCACCGCTTGTTCCATCAGTCGCTGGAAGGTGGCTGGGGCACCCAATATCCCCTGTGGCATTCTCAGGAATTTGTAGAACCCCAAAGGACAGATGAAGGCTGTCTTCTCACAGTCCTCTGGAGCCATCGGAATTTGGTAATATCCACTGTGAAGATCCAACACCGAGAACCATTTGCTCCCATTCAAACAATCCAGAGCATCTTGTATACGGGGCATGGTGTATTGATCAGGGATGGTTCGCCTGTTGAGGGTCCAATAATCTACACACATTCGTATCGTTCCATTCTTCTTATGCACAACCACAATGGGAGAAGCATATGGGCTCCTGGATTCTTGTATCACACCAGCCGCGAGCATTTCCTGCAAGTGTCTTCTCACTTCATCTATGTCTGCAGGGGTTAGGCATCGAGACCTCTCTCAAAATGGCTGTTCATCATGCAGGCGTATGTGATGCTCCACACCCAGGACACATCCCACGTCCCATTCCTTCAATGAAAACACTTGATCTCTCTGGGCAAGTTTCTGGCTAATTCTAGTCTTCCATTCAGCTGGCAATGGGGAGTCACCAAAATCAAACAAGTCGGGAGTCACTCTATCTGTCTTGCCAGGGTGCTTGTTGCTGGGCAACACTGCACTGCATAGCTGCGGTGCATCCTCTGTTCATCCGGATCTCCCGATCTCACACATTATGAATCTGGACCATCACTCGTCGTGCATAGGCATGAGCACGAGCTGGCAAGATGCTGGGCTTAACCAATAATCCTTCTAGCAATTTTCCATCGCCTGGCGCATCAAACATCAGTATTTTGTTCTTGACATCTTTGCAGAGGCGGACCTCACCTTGATTGGTACACTGGGTGTTAGGGGCCTGTACCATTGAATTGGGATCCTTCTTCCACACTATCCCTACTGGTTCATCCTGGTCCACTCCCTTGGGGTTCTGTTGCAAATCATAGGCCCTCTTGATCAGAGTGGGAATTCTTAGGGCCCTCCCAGTCCGTCGCCCTTGTTTCTCACGACAGAGTTGTGCCAGTCTCCCAAACATATGGGCGTTGGTCCCAATTAACAGGGGAACCCCATCATACAGTCCAGTAGGGGGACACACTAAGGCCAGTGTCTTGACTTGCTCCTCTACACCAGTTACAGCTGCAGGAAAGAACAACCAGAGGTAGACATATCCTAGGTAGGGATAAGACTTGTCGCTCAGCCCCAGCACATGTAGGTCTTCCAGGGATTGTAAGGGCACAGCAGATAAGTGTTTGTCATACCAGTCCTTAAATACAATAGTCACTTGCGACCCACTGTCCAGCACAGCCTGAGTAGGAATACCATTCACAGCCATGGTAGTCTCCATTGAAGGGCCCACTATTTTGGACCAGTCTGGAGGGACAGCAGCAGGGGCCTGGACAGGTGATTTAGCCACATAGGAATTTGAGTTACTACTTCTTGAACCTTCACTGCAGTCATTTTGGCCACTCCTCAACTGCTGATTAATTCTCCGAAGCTTGCCTTGAAGTCTATATACAACTTTATCTAGGTCTTTTGTGGACCTGCATTCTCTCTTCATGTGCCCATCCTTCCCACAATTATGGCAAAATATGTTTTCTGGGATTTGGGGTAGCCGAGGCATCACACTAGGAGCTGGGGCAATGGTACTACCAAACGAGAACCTTGGTGCCATCTCTGTCTGCTGTGTGGTGAGCATTTGGAGACATCTCTTCAATTCTCTTACTGTCATAGTCAAGACATCGAGTTTCGAGCTGCTGTCAGCAGGAGATGCCTGGGTGGACACCCCCACCCCCATAGCAGATGCAGTTGGATAAGGGTCAGTGCCTGTACTTGCAGGAACGGCCTTCATAAAGAGACTGTTTTTTGTTTCCCTGATCTCCCTCAGCAGTTCATCCCATGGTTGCACACCCTCATTGGTCCCCACTTTGGAAGGGCCTTCTTATGCCGTGATCACTTGGGCTGCGCTCACCCTAGAATTACAATGCCCCTCTTCATCTTCGACTTCCCGGAGTTCTTTTATCAAGTCACAATAGTCTGATGGGTTACTCCTTCTATCTGGAAGCCTTAACTGAAGAGCTGCAATTTAGAATGCTTTGCATGTTGCAGTATGCGCCCCAACCTCACATGGTTTAAGTCACTGGCGGATACCGCACCTTTTCGATAAGCCTTCTGCAGCGCTCTTTTCCAGGCAGAGTAACATATGCAGACAAACTTTCCCAGGCCATTGTTTTGTACCTTGAAATTTCCACATCAAGTTCTCCTGACTCAGTGCTCCCAAATTGCCTTGAGTGCAGATAGGTACTTCTGGGCAGATGCATCAGGGTTTGTGGACCTCAGAAATGTAATGGCCTCTAGGGCGGACTCCTCAAACTTTCTATGATCCTTTTCCATGTCTCAGCCTCCGCCACTGCCATTCAGGTACTAAAGGGGCAACACAATCTATCCAGGTCTCCCAATCATCCTCCCCTTGGGGGGGTGGGGAGGGTGCCGGAGAAGATTCTCAACCTTCGGTTAGAGTCGTGACTAATGGCAGGTACAGACATGGGAGCCAGCACTGGCACAGGCACAGAAGGAGGGGCAATAATGGGTGCTGGAGCAGAAAGGGTGTTGGGGGAGGAACACCCCCAGGTGGCAGGAATAGTTTCTTTAAGTTCTCCACAGTTTTCCCTTCCTCCAGCAGCAACTTAGCAAATTTCTCCTCAAAAGTCTCAGATAGTGTGGGGGGGGGGCCTCATTCTCCCCGGGGTCTTCACTGTCTTTAGTTATCACTCTCTAGGCAGTGAGGGCTCCTTCGGGGGTGATAGTCCATGGCACTGTGGAACTTTCTACTGGGTTCTTACACTCTACTAACACCATGAAACTTTGGGCGAGCAGATTAGCCTGTCAACCCACCACCACAGGGTTTTGTAAACATTTAACCTTGGAAAGTACTCCCTCTACAGTGTCCTTATTGGTACCCAGGGGAATATCCAGGATAAGTATAGCATTTTGGGGGTCGATCTCCTGCCCAGTACACCACCCCACCAACTGGTGTATAGCCACTTCTGTTGGGGTAGCCATTTACTTTTAACTGCAATTCGCAAATTTGGCCACTAGAAGACACAAAAATCCATCAGTGCCTCCAAAATGTAACCCCTAGGTGGTGCTATCCCATGGGCTACTACTACCCCTGCCTGCTTGGCTAGTAGCAGGTTAAGGGGCCTGAGTTCTGAAACAGGTGCCTCCACCCGGAGGTCAGGGTTGGTAGTGGTCAAGCTAACCTGGGCACAGCCCTCTGGGACACTGTAACCCCTCTCTTTCCCCTCTAGTGGCCTGAACACTGTACAATAATCACTTTCACAATACCCCTGGTACACCACACAAGTACCCACGCTATTTGCACTTAAAACCAGGGCTGGTTCCTCTGGCTCGACCCTGGGGATCCCCTGTAAAACAAGGATAAGCACAGCAAATAGCAACAGTACAGTACTTTGAGCACAAACTGGAACCACAGTCAGATTACATGCAGAAAATGTTAGATCTGATTTATTTAGGGGACTTGAACAAGGGAGGGGCAAAATCAGGTTAATTAGCTTAAAGGTTATATCAATCAAGCAGTTATGCATGCACTTTAAGTCCCCCCACACAGTCCACCTCTGGGTACCCAGGTAGAGAAGAGATGGGCTAGCCAAGACAGTTGCCCGGGGTTGCAGCTGGTTGGGGCCCTGTGATGGAAAACACAACATGCACAGTACATAATATTTGTAATCCGGAGCCAGAGGCTCAATTCAGAAGGAAATGAAACAACAAGACAATCAGATGACACACACAGATTAAGCTGTTGTTGCAGGAGCTACCTGGTATTTACTCACGATA
The DNA here is from genome assembly GCA_016271365.2 of Neoceratodus forsteri. NCBI lineage: Eukaryota > Metazoa > Chordata > Ceratodontiformes > Ceratodontidae > Neoceratodus > Neoceratodus forsteri. The sequence goes on along the minus strand of JADMNL010000031.1, from coordinate 109,860,566 downwards.
CCCAAGACTGGACACAGGCTGGACGAAAGTCGAGACTGCAGGTGGTTGATCTGGAATGCCAGGAGAAGCAGGGCCCACACAAGTCACAGAGACATTGTTCCTGTTCAAGCATGGAGCAGTGGGCTGATCCCCAGGCAGGTCTCCCGTCAATGGCTTCTCTGTGCAGTGGGTAGTCTGGCTGAGCCAGTCTGGCAAAGCCCAGACCGCATGGAGACAAGTTCAGAAGCAGTCCGTTTTGGGTTGGATACAGCTTCCAGCCAGCAGAACACAGTTCACACAGTGGAGAACTAACTCACAACCCAGTAGCAGCTCATAGCACATTTACATGTACGGGAATTCTACTGTACCAGGCATAGCGCTCCCCAGGTACAATCACAAAGTCTCTGCACACACCAGGAGCTTAGGGGTAGCTGGAACTCCTGACAGGCCGATCGCATTCAGCTAAAATATTCAGTCTTCTTCAGGTTGAGCCTGGCCCACTTCAGTAGCTTACTTTAGTCACACAAACTTGGATTAAGTCTAAAATAATTCTCTTCTCTCCCTCTCAGGAGCAGCAGGCAGAGATGGAGGCCAAAATCTCAGCCTTGTCATAGGTCTCCCATGCAAATCCACTCAGGATTGCTCTCAGAATCACTTCAGTTCCTTCTTGCTCAGCTTCCAGCTTAGTTCTAACTAGAAACTGCAAGCAACCCGGACTTCGCCAAGATCCAAAAGCTTTGGTTGGCTGGATTTGGCTGTCAGTCAAAGCAAGAGCTCCCCCTTCAGTTGCAAAAAAGGCACAAAAACTCAAACCACAGTTCCTATAGGTTTTGAATTCGGACAGCTCCTGTAGTCCAGCTACATTTTAGGTCCCACCAGAACTGATTGGTCCAATTTGCAGTCCAGGACCAAGATAGTGGAGACAAACAAAACAGTCCTTGCTACAAAGAAAGCAAGTTAGACAAAGTACATTATCATTATCATTCTAAATGGTTTTCAGCAAATAGTTACATCTTTCAACAGAGCTCCGTCTCAGATTATTTATGCTGCAGTCAAGCAGCTCTTAAAGAGACAGTACACAGAGGCTATACAAGTTCTGGTAATCACATTTAAACTGCTAAAACGCAGGACGCCAGCCCGGAAGTGAGCATTTAGGCAAGCTCAAGGAAGGCTTTTTGGGAACCCCCATTTATCAGGTGGTTACATGAATGATGCAGAAACCCTGCACTGGCATGTCAGAATTGCTGATGTAACCCTCCTACAAATGGGGGTTCCTGGAAAGTCTTCCCTGAGCTTGTCTAAATGCTCACTGCCAGGCTGGTGTCCTGTGTTTTTGCAGTTTACATGTGACTGCCAGAGTGCCTATATAGCCTCTGTGTACTTGTCTCTAAGAGCTGCCTTGATTGTAGCCACAATTAATCTAAAAGGGGCTCTGTTAGAAGGTGTGCTTGTTTGCTGATCATTTGTTAGAGTAGTAATAATATTGGTTTGTTCTAACCTGCCTTCTTTGCAGCATGGACAGTTCTGTTTGTTTCCATCATCTTGGTCCTGGACTGTGAAATGGGCCAATCTGTATATTTGGGACTCAAAATGGAGCCTGCCTACAGGGGCTTGGTGAAGTCAAAACTTGTAGGAATTGTAGTTTTTGCATTATGGCACCTAAAATAACCTTGTTGAGACTGACAGACAGATCAACCAACCAAACCTTTTGGATCTTGGGGAAATTCCCCAAGCTGCTTGCAGCTAGTTTCAGTTCTGAGTTGGGAAGTGAAGATATAACAGCTTGAATGATTCAAGCAACAGCCCTGGCATAGATTCGCGCGGGGGCGCTGTGGAAAGGCTCTGAGTTTCGCATGCCTGCTTCTACTGTCCCTGAGAGGAACTAGCCCTTTTTCGGACTGAATACGAACCTGGAGCGTGAAGTAAGCCACTGAATTGTGACCAGGCTCCTACCTGAAGAAGACCGAAGATTTGCTGAATGCGATCGGCCTGTCTGGACCTCCAGCCACTTCTGAAATCCCAGATTGTGCAGAAACTCTGTAATTGCGACCGGAGAGCCTTTTGTCTAGTACAGTGGAATTTCCTTACATGTGAATGTGTTGTGTGCTTATAGTGGGTCATGATTTGGTTCCCCATTGTGGTTTGAATTGTGTTCTGCTTGTTGGAAGCTGCGTTAGAATTTCCTTATGTGTAAATGTGCTGTGTGCTGCTAGTGGGTCATGATTTGGTTCCCAACTGTGGTTTGAACTGTATTCTGCTTGCTGGAAGCTGCATCCAGCCCCACAGACCGAATCCAAAATCATCTCCATTGGGCCTGGGCCTTGCCACACTGGCCCAGCCCAACTACCCGCTGCACAGAGAAAGCCACTGATGAGAGACCTGCCTCGGGATCAGCCTCCTGCTCAACACTTGAACAGGAACGACACCTCGGTGACTCACGTGGGCCCCGCTTCTCCGGACATTCCAGCTTAACAACTGCAGTCTCAATTTTGTCCTGCCTGTGTCCAGTATTGGGTATCGTGAGTAAACATCAGGGTAGCTCCCTGCAACAACAGCTAAATCTAAAATGTTGTCATCTGATTGTCTGGTTGCTTTTTCTTTCATGAACGGAGCCCTCCGGCTCTGGATTACAAATAGTGTGTGTTGTGCATGTTGCTTTCTTCCATCACAGGGCCCCAACCAGCTGCAATGTTCCTGGCTAGCCCATCATCTCCCTACCTGGGTACCCAGAGGTGTGACTGTGTGGGGACTTAAAGGGCATGCATAACTGTTTGATTAATATAGCCATTAAGCCAATCAACCTGATTACATCCCTTCCTTGTTCAAGTCCCCTAAATAAATCAGATCTGACTTTTTCTGAATTTAACCTGACCATGGTTCAAGTTTGAAGCAAGAGTACTGTATGCTGCTTATTTGCTGTGTATAACCTGTTTTACGGGGGGGGTCAAGCTGCAGAGGAACCAGTCCTGGTAAGTGCAAACAGTGTGGGTACTTGTATGGTGTACAAGGGTACTGTGAAAGTGATTATCGATATTGCTCAGGCCACTAGAAGGGAAAGAGGAGGGTTACAGTGTCCCAGAGGGCTGTGTCTAGGTTAGTTTTTCCACTGCCAACCCTGACCTCTGGGTGGAGGCACCCGTTGCAGAACCTAGGCCCCTTAACCAGCTAGTAGCCAAGCAGGCAGGGGTAGTAGCCCATGGGATAGTGCCACCTAGGGGTTACACAGGGTTTGAGGTCATCTAATCATGAGTACCCAGGACCTAGTTCCTGGACAGAAAAACAAAAAGAAGTTGTGTTGTTTATTCTTATGTAACACCCCTGCAAATGGGGGTTCCCAAAAGACTTCCAGGAGCTTGCTTGAATGCTCCAAGCCTGAATGGTGTTTGGCGTTTAAGCCATTTATCAGTGAGTGTTTTAGACCTCTGGTACTGTCTCTTTAAGAGCTGTCTGCTTGCAGACATAATTAGTTTGTATGGGGGGACTGTGTGCTTCTCTGTTTGAGTACCACTCGAGCTGCTGCCAATTCACTCCATTTTTGCAGTCTCTAGGAGTGCAAAGGGAACCTATCTGAAAGATGTAACTGTTTGCCAGAAATCATTTACAGTAATAATGAAATTACAGTTTGTCTAACCTGCCTTCTTTGCAGTCAGAACTGTGTCTGCCTAGTTCCCCATTCTGGTTTTGAACTGCTGAACTGGACCAATCAGTGTGGGGCAAGCTAGCTCTAAAATGGTGCCTTGGATGAATCAGAACTTGGACTCATAATCTGAGCCAGCCACAAGAGGATTGTATGGGCAGTGACTCTGGGAGATGTAGTTTAGACTTCGCGCCTTTTGGGACCAACAGCAGCAGTCTATTGTGAGTGACAGCCAATCCAGTCAAGAACTGGGAGGAACTCAAAGGAAGTGCCCGGTTTTGTCTGTTGGAGTTTCAGTTTAGATCTGGCAGTGAAGGAAAAGAAACCCTGTGCTCTTCAGTGCACAGTTTCAGTCAAAAACGTGTAAGGCCCAGAGTTCCGGTCTGCAGCTTGTGTAACTGCTTGTTAGGACTGAATCCGTCCTGTGAAAAGAATCAAAGGATCTCTGAAGAGTAGAAACCAGGCTCACCCTGTAGAAGACTGGAGAATTGTTGAATTGCACTGGTCTGTCAGGAACTGAATCTGCTGTGTGTCTCCCAGGTATTGTGCAGTAATTGCGATCGGATAGAGAAGCAGCCTGCTCTGGTATAGTACTTCTCTTTTTTACCATATAAATGTGTGAAGAGTCTCGTGAGCTCAAGAGTAGCCTGCTGACGTTGAAGGACACTATCTTGTTTGGAGGTCGTGAGTACTAATTCAGGGTTGCTCCTGTTGAATTGCCACATTAAATCCAAATGGAATCACTGTACTGCTGACTGTTTAAACTAATTTTTCTTTTCACTGTGTGAGAGGGCCCTACCAGCTGCCACGGTTCGGACTAGCCACTAGGGCTTGGGTACCCAGGGACAGTAACTGGTAGGGATAGGCTGTGCACAGAGCCATAGGTAGATAGTAAAAGTGATAAGCTAATTAACCTGATTTCCCTGTCCTTGTTATATCCCCTAAATAAATCAGAGCTGCTTGTTTCAGCAAAGTTATACTGCCTGAGGTATTTGTCTATGTTAAAGTACTGTACTGTGATTGTTGCACTGTATCTTATTTCACAGGAGGTCCCAGTGCCGGAACTAGTCCTGGGGTAAGTGTATACTGTGAAGGTAATTCTGATATATTGTGGGCCACTAGTGGGAAGAAAGGGGTTGCAGTGTCCCAGAGGGCTGTGACCAAGTAAGTTTAACTATTGCAACCCTGACCTCTGGGTGGAGGCACCCCATTGGATCCAGGCCCCTCAACCTGTTAGTGGCAAATCAGGCAGGGGTAGTAGCCCCTGGGATAGCGCCATCTAGGGTTACATCTTGGAGGCTCACCGCTGGGATTGTGTGTCTCTAGTGGCCATATTTACGAACCACTGTTAAGAAAAAATGGGCACCCTGACAGAAGTGGCTGTGCACCGCTGGTGGAGTGGTGTACTGGGAGGAGATTGACCCCAAAATGCTATGCTTATCCTGGACATCCCCTGTATCAATACGACACTGTACAGGGAGTACTTTCCAAGGTGGAAGGTTTACAAAACCCTGTGGTGGTGGTCGGCATGCTAATCTGCTCACCCACACTTTCCTGGCCCTAGTAGAGTTTAAGGATCCCATAGATAGCTCCAAAGTGCACAGACCATTACCCCAGAGGAGCCCTCACTGCCTGGAGAGTGATAACTAAGTACAGTAAAGACCCGTGGGGAATGAGCCCCCACCACTGTCTGAAACTTTTGAGGAGAAATTGCTAAATGGTTGCTGGGGAAGGAAACTGTGGAGGACTTGAAGAAACTATTCTTGCCACCTGGGGTGTTCCTCCCCCAACACCCTCTCCCGCCTCCAGTACCCGGAATGGTGGCTGAACCAATGCAGACTCTATTTCTGCACCTGCCATTAGTCATGACTCTTACCAAGGTTGAGGATCTTCTCACACCTCCCCACCCCCAAGGGGAGTGATGACTGGGAGACCTGATAGACTATGTTGCCCCAAGTGCTAGAATGGCAATGCTCAGAAGCCAAAAAGCGAAAGAGGGTTAGTGAGAGCCTCGAGTCCTGCCCTGGCTACCATCCGCAACGGGCCAGTAACCCTGAAGTGACTGCACAGGCTATCTTGAGGCCTTGGAGAATGTGTGTATGGGAGCCCAGATTCTGATGAGGATCTATGGTGAGAGTAAGAAAACAACAGTACCAAGGGAGTTGTTGTCTGTGTATGTATCTGCTGGAAAAATTGTTGCAAGAATGTCTCAGAAAGGGTAGTTTGCCAGCGATTGAACTGGACCGAACCAGGCTGGACAGGATCCTTAAGTCTGCCCCTCTCTCAGAACTGCTGTTGTTTCAGTTACGCCTGGCAAATCGACTGAATCCCCACCCTCCTATGATGAGTTAATGAGAGAAATTCGAGGAGTTGAGAAAAGGCGACCTCGGAGAGATCTGCACCAATAGCTGCGGCTCGACCCGAGTGACTGAGGTGGCCCATCAAGTGAAGTTCAGGGGCAGAGGTTGGCAGTCAATGAGTGCTCTGACAAGGAAAAGATATGCCAATGGGGTGAACTGTTGAGAGAGATCCGGAATTCAAAAACAGTCCATTTATGAAGGCCCCTCACTGAGTACGGGCCCTGACCTATATCCAACTGTATCTGCTTATGGGGTGGGGTACCACCATGTATCTCCTGCTGATAACAGCTCCAAACTCAATTCCTTGACCATGGAAGTGGAGAACTGACGGATGTTCCAAATGCTTATCACGCACGCAGACAGAGATGGCACTTAAGGTTTCCAGTTAGTAATACTCTCCTGGCTCCCAGTGTAGTGTCTCGGCCAGCTCAAACTCCAGAAAGTATGTTTTGCTATAATTGTGGGAAGGATGGGCACATGAAAAGGGGAAGCAGTCCAAAAGACACTGACAAAGTTGCATAAGGCTACAAGGAGAGCTTCGAGAACAAATCAGTGGTTAAGAGGTGCACGAAATGATCCCAGTGAGGGCACCAAAATGCTAACTCACGCCCTTTTGTGGCAAGGTCAGTTGCCCAGGCCCCACTCATCGCCTCTCAGACTTGTCCAGAATAGTGGGTCCTCCATGGAGACCACTGTAAAGGTGAATGGAGTGTCTACAAGAGCTGTATTAGACAGTGGCTCCCAAGTGACAATTATGTTCCAGGATTGGTATCAGAGCATTTGTCAGACGTACCCTTACAACCATTAGAATGACTGCATGTATGGGGGGTTATGAAGGTCTCCCCTATTCCGTATATCCGACTTGGCTGTCTTTCCCCACCTCGCGGCTGGAGTGGCCAACAAGTAGAGACTCTAGCCTTAGTGTGTCCCCCCACTGGACTCGTATGATGGTGTCCTTTGTTGATTGGAACAAATGCTCATATGTTCGGAAGGCTGGCACAGTTGTGTTATGAAAAACAGGGGTCAAAAACTAGTAGAGCTTTAAGAGTTCCAGCTTTAATTAAGAAGGCCTATGAGGCACAGAGAGATGCTGAAAAAATAGAACCAGAGGAACTGGTCGGAATTGTATGGAAGAAGGATCCTGAGTCTCTGATCCTGGCGCCAAATGCCCAGTGTACCTTACAGGGAGAGGTCCGTATCAGAAAGGATGTTAAGAATAAAATATTAATGTTGGATGCACCAGGCATGGAAAATTGCCAGAGGGACTGCTGGTCAAGCTTAGTATTTTGCCCGCTAGAGCCCATGCTTATGCCAGAAGGGTAATGGTCCAAGTTCATAAGTGTCTGAAAGAGACATTCGAGTAAATAGAGGTTGCATCCTGGCTAATGTGCATTGTGCAGACACTGCAGTGCTACCAGCAGCAAGAGTTCGAGAAGAATGACAGAGTAACGCTGACTTGTTTGATTTCGCTACTCCGTTGCCAGCTGAATGAAAGTGAGGATCAGTGAGAAGCTGCCCAGAGACCAGGTGTTTTCTTTAAAGGAATGGGATGTAGGATGCGTGCAAGGAGCTGAGCACAATATCCGCTGCATGACGAAAGACCATTTCGTGAGAGGTCTCGACGCCTGGCACCTGCTGACATAGATGATGTGAGACGGCATCTGCAAGAGATGTTAGCTGCTGGTGTAATACAAGAACTAGAAGCCCTTATGCTTCCCCATTGTGGTAGTGAGGAAAAGAATGGGACAGTAAGGATGTGTGGATTATCGCACCTTAAACCGTGGACTATCCTGATCAGTACACAATGCCCCGCATTCAGGATGCTTTGGACTGCCTAAATGGGAGCGTGTGGTTTCTGTGTTGATCTCCAGTGGGTACTACTAGATCCTGATGGCCCAGAGGACCGTGAGAAGACAGCCTTTATCTGTCCGCTCTTCTATGAATTCATGAGGATGCCTCAAGGGATTTCAGGTGCCCCAGCCACTTTTCACGATTGATGGAGGGTGCAGTGGGGACATGAACTTACTAGAGTGCCTGGTATACCTAGATGATGTTATTGTGTTTGGCAGCTCACTGGAGGAACATGAGAGCAGATTATTTAAGGTATTGGACCGACTGGAGGACTTTGCCTTAAACTGTCCATTGATAAGTGTCAATTCTTCAAACATCAGTAAAGTATGTGGGACACATAGGTATCCACTGAGGGAATAAAGACCGCACCCAAGTAAAGTTGAGGCCTTGACCACCTGGCCACAGCCCAAAATCTCAAAAGAACTGCAAAGATTCCTGGATTCTGTGGTTATTATCGGCGCTTCATCAAGGACTATTCAAGAGTGATCCGCCTTACTTAACCTTACTCAAGGGTATCCCCAACCCACAAAAATGCTAAAAGTCAGCTCCTCAAGACTGAAAGAGTGTATTTTCATCCGAGTGAAGTATTTGGGGTCCGCTGGACTCTGATTGTGAGATTGCTTTCATGAGATCATATGTCAACTTACCCATGCTCCAGTGCTGGCCTATGCCGATCCAAGAAACCCACGCCCTGCACACTGGATGCTAGCTTGCAAGGGTTGGGGCTGTGTTGTACCAAGAGCACGAGAATGGCCTGAGACCAGTGGCCTTTGCCAGTAGAAGCCTGACCCATCCGAAAAGAACTATCCTGTACATAAGTTAGAGTTCCTAGCTTTGAAGTGGGCTATTGTTGACCAATTCCATGAGTACTTGTATGGGGCTAAAATACTAGTAAAACTGACAATAATCCTTTGACCTATGTGCAGACCTCAGCTAAGTTGGATGCCACTGGCCATAGGTGGCTTTCTGCATTATCTACATATGACTATGCTCTCAATACCGAGCAGGTCTGAACCACATAGATGCTGATGTTCTTCCCGGAGGCCTGTTCCCAGAATGATTGGGTCCGATTGCAGAACCTGACATTCGGGCACTCTGCCAGAAGTTTGACAGGGAGGAACAAATGTCCACGGACGCAGTGGACTGTATGGTGGATTGCTTGGGACCTCTGAGAATTGCATACCTGCTGCTTATTGCCACTTTTCTCAATAGACATTGTGCACTGCCTCAGCTGGACAATGACAGTATTCGCGGGCTCAATCCCTCGATCCCATGATCAAAGCAGCTTTAGAAGCCTCTATGCAGGAAAAGATGTGTACAAATTACGCCCACTGATTTGAGAACTGCACTGTTATACAAAGAAGGTCCTAAGTTGAAACTGATCAATAAACTGTTATACAGAGAAACAGTAGACAGAGGGGACAAGTAGACAAACAACAACAGTGCTGCCCACTGCCTTCGAGACTCAGTACTGAGGTCCTTGCACAACCACATGGGGCACCTTGGTATAGACAGAACACTTGACTTGGTGAGATCCAGATTCTATTGGCCTAAGATGGGGGGCTGATGTGGAGCAACACATTCGAACTTGTAGTCGCTGTTACAGAGGAAAGCTTGCCCCAGAGGGTTGCCCCTTGTTAACATCACTACCACCAGTGGACCCATGGAGCTGGTCTGTATTGATTTTCTGAGTTTGGAGTCAGATCAAAGAAATATCAGTAATGTGCTGGTGGTCACTGACCATTTCACGAGATATGCCCAAGCTTTCCCACCAAAGACCAGAAAGCATCCACTGTGGCCAAAGTACTTGTAGAAAACTTTTTGTTCACTATGGGGCTCACAAAGAATCCATTCTGATCAAGGGGAGACTTTGAGAGTCGTCTGATCAAAGAGATGCTTTTCTGTGGGGAGTGCGAAAGTCCAGAACCACTCTACCACCCCAGGGGACCCACAGCCTGAACGTTTCAACCACACTTGCTAGATATGCTAGGCACCCTGCACCCAAAGGACAAGCCTAGATGGAGCCAAAAATTAGCACCTTGGTACATGCTTATAACTGCACCAAAAGTGATGCCACTGGCTTCCTCCCCTCACCGCCTGATGTTTGAAGAGAAGCTCGACTACCAGTAGATGTGTGTTTTGGGGTCTCTCCTGATGGGGTTCAAGCTGACAACTATTTACAGTATGTGCAAAAGTTAAAGGCCCAGCTAACCATGCGTACTAACTGGCTCAAACCATGGCTGCCAAAAAGAAATCTGGCCAACAAAGAACGGTATGATAAAAGGTGAAAGCACAGGAACTCCAGGAGGGAGATCGGGTATTGCTAAGAAATCTGGGACTGCATGGCAAACACAAGATTGCTGACAGATGGCACCATCTCCCTCACATTGTAGTGGGCAACTAGATGATCTGCCAGTGTACAAAGTAAGGCCTGAGAACAATTCAAAGATGTAAAAACAATGCATAGAAATCATTTACTGCCCATTGGACAAATCCTGATTGAGTCTGAGCCCCAGAAGATGCCCCCTCTGGACCAGTGACTAGAGCTGCTGCTAAGAAAAGATCAAGGAAGTCTGCACCTACAGAAGCAGAGTTAAAGTGTTCCCCTGCACAAGTCCAGTTGAGCATGACTGTCAGTCCATATCAGAAGAAAGTAGAGTGACTTTGAATACTATCCTTCTTACAGACTGAGTCAATTGTTTGGGGCAATCCCTAGTCAATACAGGAGACAAAGCTGGGCCTTCTGGACTGTCTAAGCCCCAGCTTCATCCCTGGAGCCAATGTCCAGAAGTGAAGTGCAAAGCATCAGATCAGATGAAATGGAATCATTGTGCATGGTTGAACTGTTTGAGCTTCAGGGAGGAAAATGATAGATTGGGGCAGACTGGTGATACACCGAACAAGAAGAGTATTTTGAGTGCCCTGACAGTCCACTGCCAGTGTCCGAAAACTCTCCATGCAGCCAAATGTTGTGGACTCAGAAACTGTAACTCCTGGAGCTGAAAGTGCCCCAAGTTCTAGCCTCTCTACCCCAGGGAAACTCCCTGACAAGTGAGGACAATGCTGAAAATGAGGCTCGGAGTAGAGACTGTAACAGTTCCCCTAGAAGACTGGTCAAGCTGTAAAGCCTGTGGTGCACCTCAGTTATGATTCACTTGGGAGGCCTGTGGACTTGCCTCTCAATGTTGTCCATATGTACGTGTCCCCGAGCTCATTGCCCAAACTGAGCATCAGTGCTAACCCAAGTTACTTGTGTTGCCCTCTATGCATGGTGCCCTTGCCCAGTCCAGCCCCAAGGTAACTGATAGGAAGGCCCCTCTCTTCAGGTTTCATGTACAAGAGGTCATAACTTGAGTTATGGTACAATGTGTGTAATACTGTGTAAGAGGATGTACTGCAATGTTTTAGAAATGTGTTCTTGTAAAATGATGTATTGACTGATGATTACATGTGAGCCTAATGCAAATGTATATGGTTGCAGTTGAAACTTATGGGGTACTTGCTTGGCGCGGACGTCAAGCTTTTCCCAGGCCAGGAAGGTGCCTTCCCCTGCAAATGGGGTTCCCAAAAGACTTCCAAGAGCTTGCTTGAATGCTCCAAGCCTGAATGGTGTTTGGCGTGTTAAGCCATTTATCAGTGAGTGTTTTTAGAGCCTCTGGTACTGTCTCTTTAAGAGCTGTCTGCTTGCAGACATAATTAGTTTGTATGGGGGACTGTGTGCTTCCTTTTGAGTACCACTGAGCTGCTGCCAATTCACTCCATTTTGCACTCCTAGGAGTGCAAGGAACCTATCTGAAAGATGTAACTGTTTGCCAGAAATCATTTACAGTAATAATGAAATTACAGTTTGTCTAACCTGCTTTCTTTGCAGTCAGAACTGTGTCTGCCTAGTTCCCCATTCTGGTTTGAACTGCTGAACTGGACCAATCAGTGTGGGGGTAAGCTAGCCTAAAAATGGTGCCTTGGACGAATCAGAACTTGACTCATAATCTGAGCCAGCCACAAGAGGATTGTATGGGCAGTGACTCTGGGAGATGTAGTTTAGGCTTTGGCCTTTTTGGACCAACAGCAGCAGTCTTTGTGAGTGACAGCCAATCCAGTCAAGAACTGGGAGGAACTCAAAGGAAGTGCCCGGTTTTGTCTGTTAGAGTTTCAGTTTAGATCTGGCAGTGAAGGAAAAGAAACCCTGTGTTCCTTCAGTGACAGTTTCAGTCAAAAACGTGTGTAAGGCCCAGAGTTCCGGTCTGCATTGTGTAACTGCTTGTTAGGACTGAATCTGTCCTGTGAAAAGAATCAAAGGATCTCTGAAGAGGAAACCAGGCTCACCCTGTAGAAGACTGGAGATATTGTTGAATTGCATCTCGTCCGTCAGGAACTGAATCTGCTGTGTGTTCTCCGGTATTGTGCAGTAATTGCGATCGGGAGAGAAGCAGCCTGCCTGGTATAGTACTTTCTTTTTTACCATATAAATGTGTGAAGAGTCTCGTGGAGCTCAAGAGTAGCCCTGCTGACGTTGAAGGACACTATCTTGTTTGGAGGTCGTGGTACTAATTCAGGGTCGCTCCCTGTTGAATTGCCACATTAAATCCAAATGGAATCACTGTACTGCTTGACTGTTTAAACTAATTTTTTCTTTTCACTGTGTGAAAAGGTCCTCACCAGCTGCCACGGTTTGGACTAGCCACTGGGGCTTGGGCACCCAGGGATAACTGGTAGGGAGTAGGCTCCTGTAGTAGCAGAGCCACAGGTAGATAGTAAAGTGATAAGCTAATTAACCTGATTTCCCTGTCCTTGTTATATCCCCCTAAACAAATCAGAGCTGCTTGTTTCAGCAACGTATACTGCCTGAGGTATTTGTCTATGTTAAAGTACTGTACTGTGATTGTTGCACTGTATCTTATTTCACAGGAGGTCCCAGTGCCGGAACTAGTCCTGGGGGTAAGTGTATACTGTGAAGGTAATTCTGATATATTGTGTGGGCCACTAGTGGGAAGAAAGGGGGGTTGCAGTGTCCCAGAGGGCTGTGACCAAGTAAGTTTAACTATTGCAAACCCTGACCTCTGGGTGGAGGCACCCACCATTGGATCCAGGCCCCTCAACCTGTTAGTGGCAAATCAGGCAGGGGTAGTAGCCCCTGGGATAGCGCCATCTAGGGGTTACACTTAAAACTAAGTTCTTTTCAATATTTTCAGGGCCTTAACAGCCGGCCAACCTGCAGCACTGTACCAGGCCTGCACCTAGTGGGTACCCATAAGAACATCTGGGGACACTGGTGCCAGTGGTGTGGTTTTGGCCTGGGGGCCCGAATGTTTATTGGTGCTACTTATTTTTACTAACCCATTTTTCTCCACAGCATCCTTTGTCCCGGTACCCCTTCCCTGGTCCTTTCCCCCAGTTAAAGCTGTGGTTTACTGTTTGAAATTGTGTGTGTAGGAATTCTCTGAGTCTGTCCAAGCATTACTGTTCATGGTTTATGGAGGTACTGAATTGTTGGGTATCCAGTGTGTGGGTGGTTGGTAGGGGAGGTGGATAGGTGCAGCATCCCAGGGGGCTGTGCCAGCCAGTCACCTGACCTACTTCAAATTCTCTCTGGGTTGAGTCACCATGCTGTTTTTATTATATTTGGGATAGGACCCCTGAACACCACCGTAGCAGGCCCCAGGCCCCTTAACCTGTTAGCCAAGAGGCAGACATAGTAGCCCACTGGCCAACAGAGCCTGGGCTACATAACAAGGCCTCAATCTTCGACATTGTGTTTGGAGCTGCTGTTCATCTTGACTGTCGATGTTGTGCCCTATGGACAGTGGACTAGTCATTGCACCATGGTTTCAGAGCCAGAGCCAAAGGTGGTTGTCTCAGAGGGATTGCTATTTTCTTTTCTTGTAGAGCACGGCGTGCTTCCTCCAGTGAATGATACGTATGAATGCCATCTTCCCAAAAACCTTTAGCTTTGCTGGGTAGGGTGTCTGTACTTTGATTTGTTTAGCTCGCAGAACTTTAATTAGATCTATGTATCGTAGTCATTCCTGATGTATTTCTGTGGGATAGTTTTGGTTCAAAAACAATCTGATGCTTTTGTATCTGAATTCCTTTTTATGCCACGCCAGCCAGAGCACCCCCTCCTTTACCTGATAGCAGGCAAATGTCATTATTTGTCGTGGTCTTGCATTGGGATCCATGGGCCAAGGTTGTAGGACCCTAGGTGTTCTTTCCAACCTGATTTCTAGGGTAGCTGAGAGGGCCAGAACTTCTCTTAGTAGGTCTGTGAGAAAGTCACAAATATTTCCAGTCTCGATCTCCTCGGAGTGCCCCAAGAGTTGTAAATTGTCCCTTCGGGATCTTGCCTCTATATCCATGCATTTTGCCTGCAGTACATCAGCATGGTGAATTAACACATCCACTGCAGCACCAAGCTGGAGGACACTGTCCTCCACAACTCCAACTCACTGTTCTGCCTCATCCAATTGAGTTTCCACTCCTGTCAAACGTTCATTGTTTTTTTCTTAATTCTTGCTGGTTTTCCCTATGAGATGCTTTTATTTCACGTAGAAGCATCTCAAAGCGACTCCTGAATAGCTTCTTTGACTCCAGATCTGTGTCTTCCTTGTAGCCCTTGGAACTAGCCAGAGACACGCTGCGGCTGTGGTCATCCTCTTGGGTGCTAAATCCTGTGGCTTGCAGTGAAATTTTTCGTCCTTTGGCTCGAGCTCTAGTGCTTCATGCAATTCACTCATTATCTCCTGACACTGGATTGTGAAAAAACGTTTGATTTTAATCTGAAGGGAAAGGTTTTCAGGTTAGGGGATCAGGAGCTTCTATCTTAGGCTGTTATCAGGTCCGTGATATCATCAAAAGTTTCTCAACATCTGTTTTATTTTGATCACTACACATGTTAGGTTATGGTTTTGTTCATTTTTTAACTTAAAACTGCAGAAATCGTGTTGAGGTTTAACTGACTTACCAAACCACAGTGCAATCAATTTTGGTGGTCTCATGGTTATGTCGTGATGTGTATAGAGACCCACTGGTCCGTTTCAATGGCAACGCCACACCCGGCAGCCAATCTACCCTCCTGCCTGCCATCAAGACTCCTTATTGCCCCATGCCCCATATCCAATTGTTACCGCAGGTCCCAAGAAGAAACATACAGAAGCGCACTTCATATTCCAGTTCTCCTCTGAAAGAGAGCATGCCTTTACCAACACGCTCCATCTTTACCAGCTGGCACTACTAACTGACGTGCATACACATTGTTATGCAGGCCATTTAATAGTGCTAGCCGGAAAAGGTAGAGCATGTCAGTAAAGGCGTGCACTCTCTCAGAGCAGCTGGATTATGAAGTGTGCTTCTGTGTTTCTTCTTGGGACTGCCTGTTGCATTTGGATATGAGGCACTGGGCAATAATGTATTTATTTTATTTATTTAGTTTTTGTTCACTGGGAAAGGAGGACTAGACAATTCTGCTTATTTTCAGCCTCGTCCCTGGGGAGGGGGATACAGACGGATGCCAACTGACAGTGAACCAGATCATGCTGTTGGTGGTATTTTTTTTTTGTGAATGGGTGAAATGTGGCCAGGACACCGGGGAAATTCCTCTACTCATTTTGAGAAGTGCCATGGGATCTTTAACATCCACCTGAACTACCAGCAGAACAGGCAGATGGGACCTCCATTTAACATCTCATCTGAAAGACAACACCTCAGGTGTGCAGCACCCCCCTCATGCTGCACTACAGTGTCAGTATTGGGATTTAACCCAAGTGCCTGGTGTGGGGCTAGAACTCACAGCCTTCTGATCTTCTGGCCTCAGAGGTGAGTGTGCAACCTGCTGAGCCACTGACACTGATACATAATGAGTACTGACGGCAGAATGTGCAACGGCGGGCAGACTGGCTGCAGGGAGCTGTCCACGATTGGATTTTGGAATAAAGACTACTAAAGAAGTGGATTACCAATTTAGAAAAAATGAACTCTGCCATTCAACCAGACTGGTGGGTTTCCATAAACATCATGACACAGGGGTGGGGCAGAAAGGGCTGAGCCAGCGTACGGAGTGTGTGTGTACCTCCATGTGTGTGCACTGCCTTGTTTGCCAGGACCCCGGTAAACTACGGGGAGAAAATGGGGAAAAAGCATATCATATATATAGAGAAAAAAATGAACAAAACTATAGCCTAACATGTGTAGTGATCAAAATAATACAGATGTTAAGTTGGGGGAACTGCATTTTGGTGAAACAATGCAAAACATAGTTAGCACTGTAGAGAGTCATGTGGCTCTCTGCCACTCGCTCCAATGAGGTTATTACAGTGCACATCTAGCAGTCATTTTAGGGTGCAGACAGGGTGGATTGTTTTGAAATTGGAAAGCTGATGTTTACATTTTTCAAATGCTTTCAAACTGCATTTATGTTAATTATGTAAATGCAATTTGGGCATCAGTGTAGATAACAGCCTTTCATTTACCTCTCTGAAGCTGGATTTTGGACTATTTTGTTGTAATAAAAAAGTGATTTAGGCTGGCCCAGTGCCTGGCATATAGGGCTAAGGCACTGTAATACATCTTACCTCGACCAAAGGCTCAAAAAATGACTTGGATTTTGGTGGCAACATACTGAATGGAGGGGAGGAATCACAGACTCACTGGGCACCGTCAGACTAAGGCAGAGCTCTAGAAAAATACAATGTGGAAATGCATGTCCTGAACATATGATGGTATACATTGTGACAACTTCAGGGAAGAGGATAGACTCACAGAAGAACAGTAATCAACCTTTCTCCAAACCACACATTAATGTTATGATAGACCAGCAGTAACTTTTTAACCAGTGCTTCATTTATAAAATGAAATATCTTCTTTTGTTTCACTTTTGTTTTGTGGTGGCAACGAAGGATTTGCAAGGCCCAAAACTGGAGAATCTCCCGCTGCCCTTTTCTGGAAGTCTGCCTCTGATGACACCGTCCCTACAGCTAATGAGAGTTTAGACATGTGAATCCATTTTGTTGTGATGTGGTCCCTTTAAGTGTCTATGCAGCCAGCCTGTATTCAGGAATGAGCCTGCCCATGTAGTCAAGCTGAGTTTAGGAGCGTACTTGGGCAGTGGACCTGGGTTAGGGAGTTATTATGTCCATGAAGTCAACCTGGGAATGCGAGTAAGCATGAGCTGGGCAGTTGACCTGTGATCAGGAGTAAGCCCATCTCCATGGTCATGTGGCCTGAGGTTGGGGATGCTGCTGACATTGGCGCTTTCTGGCTAGCCAAGGGAGGTACGCCAGTTTGGTTCCTGCAATGATCTCTGTGGTGGGCCAAACATGGCCATTCTCTACCTCCTTTATAAGGGGCGCTGTAGATATGAGTGCCATATGGGGCGCCATAAGGGTGGAGGACAAAATGGGTGGAAGAAAAACATAACCATCTTAATGGGGATCCTAGACTTCTGGGTATCATCACTCCTGGGCCTCCTGCCACTGTTACAGCTGTGTGCTGGTTATCAGAGCTGGGAAATCCCCCTCCGGGGCCCGTCGGGTGATGGTTGTGGTGCGGAGATAACAGTAGATATTGAAAAAAGGAGATTAGGAGCCCTGAATGCATGGAGACCTTTTGCCAGGGGACAGGAGGTCACAAACTAGCAAATGGTAGAGATGGCTCAATGATGAATTAGAATGCAGATGGCATGGCTGGCCCATCAGTGCAGCAGTAGTGCTATCACTCATCACACTGATATCCCGGGTTCAGAAATGAGCCAGGGTTCATGGGGGCTAGCCATGGGAAGAAGGACTGAGCATCCCACAGGATGTTCTCCTTCCCCGGGGATGGAGGATCACTGTCTCTGCTGCAATGCTGCCACCTGGCTGACAGTGGGTGGTGGTGCAGTAGAGGTACTGCAGGGGAGCAAGGACGCCAGCCGGGCTCTACAAAGGCATGCAGGTGTGTGTGCGTATGTGTGCTTGGAGCCCCGTCTATGTTCGGCATCCTGTGGGCAGGGAACTAAGAGACCAGGAAATGCCCTGGTGTGTATAAGATGACCCCAGAATGCTTGGGTCCCACTTCTTGCCACTAGCTTCCTCTCCACCACGTCCTTCACCTGCCTTCAGACCAGGCTGGGGTAGGCAATATTCCCTAGCTATGGCTAGGCCCTGCCTCGAGGGGTAAGCCAGGGTAAAAGGACAGGGTAAGTACCAAAAGTGCAGCAGGATGAGGTGGGGCTGAACCTGGGAAAGGAGCCTATACCAGAGAGAAGGCGGCTACACCAGAAAGAAGGAGGCCGCACTAGAGAGAAGGGGGCCACACCAGAGAGAAAGGGGCCACACTAGAGAGAAGGGGCCACACCAGAGAGGAGGGGCCACACCAGAGAGAAAGGGGCTGCACCAGAGAGAAAGGGGCTGCACCATAGAGAAGGGGGCTGCACCAGAGAGAAGGAGGCTGCACCAGAGAGAAGGGGTAATGTTTTTCTTGAAGGTGAGCAACATCCATGGCATTAATGAAGAAAGATAAGAATACTTGCCGGAAGGTACTGTTCTCTGGGTTGGGGCTCAGGTTATGAAGTGCTAAGTTGAATATTTTAAACCAGTACAATCTTTTATAGTATTAAGGGGATGATTTAACAGAGATACGGGCGCACTGTGAAGTTAAGCAAACTGCCTAATCCCCGCTCATGATGGTAAAGGCTTTATTTTTTCCTTTTCAGGATGGACTGATAAAAGGTAACCCCCATGTAGTACCACAGTCAGGGCTATAAGATCTCCTTTCTGTAACAGTGCGATGTAAAATCATTTTGTGGCATACCTACCTGTCATTTTCTCTATATAATGTATTGCAGAAAATTAATAAACTGTAATTAAAAAAGCAACGGAGATGACTCCATGACAGGTATCAAAAGCTGTAAAAGTATTATGCATGTAACGGCCAGCAAAATAAATCCTTACAACAAGCGTGGAATTCATACGCAAAATAATAAAGGTTCATTCTCCAGATTTAATGTAACCACAGGACAATGCAGGGAAAATTGTAGTTATCTGTTGCCAATCAGCATGCCCCCCCAAGCAGTAATGCTGGCATGTGTGACACCACATACAGACCCGCGCTCCTGGGTTTTAATGAACCTCAGATCCCATGTGAGATATTCGGCAGACCACAGGGGTGGGTGAGGGGTTGAAACAGAATTTAGCAGCAATACAACATATTTACAGGATTCCACTGTCCCAACTGCAGCTTCAAGGGAACCTCTGTTACCACAGGATGTACCCATGCACCAGACGGCACAGTTTATTGAGAAGAGGGTGATGGGTTTACCTCCTAGCTAGCACGCTGAAGGTACCTGAGCATGGATACCAAAAAAAACATGAGGTAGACACTGGTTTCACTGTATCTTACCCTTGCCTTGGGTCTCTTGTCTGTGCATCACTTCTGTAACAGAAATGAGGTTTAACCAGGCTTATTGCATCTTTTTACATATTCTCTGCAAAAAACTGTTAATGCACCATTAGGGTTTCAGAATGAACCCTAATGCTCACCCTATTCCATGAGAAAGAAAGCTAAGATGGGTACAATATAGGAGAATGGGGTGAGCATTAGGGTTCACAACCCTAAGGCACACCTTCCATGCCTATTCCTGCATGTAGGATGGGGGTTGGGTGTTAGGGTTGAAACCCCTAAGGCCGCATTTCCCAACTTTTGTCACTGGAACCCTAATGGTACATTAACAAAGTTTTTTGCAGAGAATTTCCTTACTTTTTGAGATAGTATAAGCATAGGCTTATTTGCTTGTGGGAGCGCAAGACCCTCTGGGATCTGCTCTCCCAGACATCCATAATGTTTGAGTGACTGTAATTGTATGCTTATTTCCCTGTAGGAGTGCAGGGCCCCATCACTCCATGTTCCACTGCATATTTCTGTGTGGGAGCATAGGACCCTCTGGGTCCTGCACTGCCATGTATGCATAAGGCCTGTGCTCCCATCACTCCATAATGGTATTCATATTTGCATACGGTAGCGCACAGTGCCATCCATCCATAATTTTTGAGAAATTGTAATTGTATCCCTATTTCCCTGTAGGAGGGCCCTGCACTCCCATCAGTCCTTAATGGTATCCAGTGGGACCTGTACTCCCATTCATGCATAATGTTTAAGATAGTCTAGTGCTACCCTTCTTTGCCAGAGGGCCCTCGCTCCCCATCCTGTAGTGTGCAGACCGGAAGAAACATCTGACATTGCAATATTCTCCTATAGAAAACACAGGAAAATGTGAAACCTGTGTAACTCGACGCCAAATTAATACATTTTCATGAAGCCAGCAATTGGTACATTGGTGGGCATTCCCTTTGTACCCTGAACATTTCATAACCAAATTACAAACCGTTTCTTACTTATTTTCATAGCAGAGTGACAAAGAAGTGACTATGTATACCTCCCATTAGATAATCCATGGAAATGAATCAAAATTTAACCCCATGGAAATCCAGAACAAAGTAATATATTTTCACCAAACCAGCAAAATACACATCTGCGGAGGAAGTCCTTTGTACCCTGAAAATTTCAGACCAAAATAACAGACTGTTTTGTAACTGTGCAGGGACAAAGGAACAGCTGTCTTAAAAATCCTTTTTTGCAAATTGTGAAAAAGAATCCTTTTCCACAATTCTTTTTTGCAATTTGTGGCAAAAGAAAATCCTTAATCGCAAATTGCAGAAAAAGATCCTGTTTTGCAATATTTGTTTTCTGCAGTTTGCGAAAAAGGATTTCCACGAGTAAAAAAACACATTTCTAAGTTATTTATGAAAAATGTAACCCCAGGATCTGATTCTACAGGTAAACACAACTGTTGGTGTTTACTAAAGCCCTCTAAATTTTTAAGTAATTGAAGGTTGTTGTCACCGCTAACTGAAAACAAGAGGGCGGCAGGGTGAAAAAAGATTCCGCATTTGCAGCAAAAGATCCCATGTTTGTAAAAAAAGATTCTGCATTTGTAATAAAGAATCCTTTTTTCGAGTGGGACATCTAACTGGTCCCATAGGAAATAATGGAAAACTTTGAAATGTAATAACTTTGGAACAGATCAATATTTTTTTGCTAAATCTTCAAAATGTACATCTGTGACCAAAGACCTTTGTACCCTAAAAATTGCAGACCAAAATTCCACACCATTTTTGTACAGTGGCGTGACAAAGAACTTCACCAAAAATAGTCATTTTTCACATTTTTGGGCAATCCATATCTCCGCACCCACACATCCGACTGGAACAAAACTTGCCACATCAAGAGATCTTTGGTCCCTGATGGTGCATGCAAAATGTCATGTGAATTGCTTAGACAGTTGTGAAGTTATTAAAGTGCAAAGTTTCAGTTTAACATAGAAGTGAAGTCTGAACCTAATATAGAAGGTACCACGCCCTATAATAATTAATAGTTTATTGTTTTTCCAAATGTACAAACAGAATTTGTACATTCAAACAACAACGTTTTAACAAGGTACTGAAGCAATTAGATCAGAACTATTTACATATAAGATGAAACAATATACATGTGAAATCAAACCAACTGTATCATAACCAATCTGGTTTTCGTAAGAGGCATAGTACTGAGACTGCTCTGGTTCGGGTGCTCAATGATCTCCTGATGGCGAGAGATCGGAGACACTGTTCTATCTTGGTTCTCCTGGATCTGTCATCAGCTTTTGATACTGTGGATCGTGGGGTTCTGCTTGAACACCTGAGGTTCATCTGCGGGCTGTCGGGTACAGTCCTCAGACGGTTTTCATCTTTCCTCGCAGGGAGAACGCAGAGAGTGGTCTCGGGTTTGTTTTCATCCGGGGCCTTCTCTCTGCCATGTGGGGTACCTCAGGGCTCAGTGCTGTCCCCCATGTTATTCGCAGTATATATGCTACCCCTCAGAGACATTGTAAGATGGTACGAGCTGAGGTTTCACTGCTATGCTGATGATACCCAGCTCTACCTGTCTTTTCCACCTGACCAGGTTGGTGCTATCTCGATACTGAACAACTGCCTCACAGAAATCCAAGATTGGATGAATTCCAGCGGTCTAAAGTTGAACCCATAAAAGACAGGTTTTGGTTGTGGACCCAGGCCATAGGGTAGAGGGACTGAGGACTGGGCTTCCTGCCAGTTTAGTCCTGGGGGAGGACCAGATTCTCACCTCTGAACGGGTGCGCAACCTGGGAGTGGAGCTTGACATTAGTCTGACTCTTCGACATCAGGTATCAGCAGTCATCAAGCTGGCCTTTTTCCATCTTAGGAACATTGCCAGGATTAGGCACCTTGTTCCATCCAGTGACCTGCCTGTTTTGGTCCATGCCTTTGTGACATCACGCCTCGATTACTGCAACTCCCTTTATCTAGGGCTTCCTGGGTTTGATATCCGCCGCTTACAGCTAGTGCAGAACGTGACAGCACATTTGTTGACTGGAGCATCTAGAAGATCTCATATCACCCTTGTGCTGCATGCTCTGCGCTGGTTGCCAATACAGTGGTGGATCACCTTCAAGGTAGGTCTTTTGACCTACAAAGCCCTATATGGATTGGGTCCCGATTACTTGAAAGAGCTCCTGGTTCCTTACACCCCACTGCGTCAGCTCCGCTCGGCTGACAAGGGGTTGTTGGAGATTCCGAGGGTTAACTTGAAGTCATCTGGCACACATGCCTTTGGATTTGCGGCACCCACCCTCTGGAATTCTCTGCCCCGTCAGTTCCGGGAGTGTAGGACGGTGGGGAATTTTAAGCAGGCACTAAAGACTTTTTTTTTATGGGGAAAGGCATTTCCTGTTTTATCCTGATTTTATATTTTATGTATCTGAATATGTGTTTTGTTTTGTACTAATATTGTACAGCGCTTTGAAACACTAAAAGGCACTTAATTAAATAAATGTTATAATTATTTTTATTTTATTATAACCGCTATGGAATATATTGAATTATCTGCAGTACATTGTACAAGAGAACGTGGTAGAATGCTAAGAATCCCAATATTGCAATGATATCTTTGTATGTTAACTGAGGTTCTACTTCTGTTGGCTTCATTTATATTTTTTTTATTCTTTGTTAGCTAGGTGAGGCCCACTAGGCACAAGTGCCTGTTTTCAGGGGTGGCCCGGGAGCACTCGGATGATTAAGTGTCTTACTCAGAGTCATACAGTATGTAAGTGGAGGTTGTGAGAATCAAATACAGGGCTGCTGGATGTACCAAGCTCATTCACAGCTCATTACTCTAACCTCTGAACTATATTGCCAGCCTTACATATTGATGAGTTAAGGAAAGGATTTGATATTTCTTTTTTTTTTAAATCATAGTTTATTAAGATTTTCATTACACTCAATGTACATACAAGACATAACACAACTTATATACACATATCCAGACATACAAAACAATTATTCAAAACATATCACAAATTAAATTGGAAGGTAAGGAAGGAAGGGAGGGAGAGAAGGAAGGGGGGATAGCACACCAATAAAATTCATCAAATGTAAGCTATTACATTTCTAATGCTGAAGCTGGAAAGAAACTACAGGGGGGCCTAAAATGAGATCATACCACCTTAAGCATATCTAGCCACTATTTCTAAGACATTGACCTTTTCTTTCTCTGCCTGATAATGAAAAAAGGGTAGACATCTACTCTTAAACTTCTCTTTGCAGGACAGACTCTAGCCATAAGCTCTTCCATGTCTAACACAGCCAAACAGATCAAATACCAGGTCTCAATAGTAGGAACATCCTGGGTTAGCCAGCTATGTGTAATGGCTTTG
The DNA here is from genome assembly GCA_016271365.2 of Neoceratodus forsteri. NCBI lineage: Eukaryota > Metazoa > Chordata > Ceratodontiformes > Ceratodontidae > Neoceratodus > Neoceratodus forsteri. The sequence continues at coordinate 109,836,979 of JADMNL010000031.1, read as the reverse complement.
AAAGCTGCGGCCACAAAAATATTATAAAAATATTGCTGCGCATTGCTCTTAACTGCTGGGGGGGTATCCCCAAAATCCATTTTACTGCGTTCCCTGGTAAATCAAAACCAAAACATTTTTTCAGGGTAGTCAAAAGCAGTTGCCAAACAACTTCCAACCTAGGACACAACAAAAAATATGGGTGTGTGTCTCCTGTCCCCCAGGTCTGCCAACAAAGCATAGAGGTGGTGGCCATAATGCTTGAGATTGCCAGTGTCTGAAAGTAATGAACAACAATCTGTAGTAGAATGAATGGCCTGCCAGGACCTCACCCAGTCTGAGTCCTTCAGCTCCCAACCCATCTCAACCTTCCAGGTATGTTTAAATTTAGCCAGTGAATCCTTCTCAGGATTGGAGAACAAAAGAAAGAGCCTGGAAATTAAACCTTTGGGGGTCTTGAGAGGATTTCCTGCAGCAACATCTCTGAAAGAGGTTACTGCCAGAACCCTCCCAAATTCACCTAATCTTTCCTGCTCAAGCAAAAATGGCGAAGCTGTGAGTATCTGAATAGGTCTTGGGAGGGAGCCTAAATTCAGTCGAAAGTTGTTGAAAGGATTTAAGGATGTCTTCTCATAGAATTGCCCTAGTGTTATTAAACCTTTCCTTGCCCATCTCACAATGCCCATATCCCATCTAAGAGGAGCAAAATCAAGACATGCTCCGATAGGAGTGTTACTCCCTGCTGATATGGTAAGCCCCAGCCTTTTATTCACTTCTAACCAAGCTGTTTTAATAACATTGGTCCAGGGGTTGTTTGTATGTAGGAGCAAAACTCCTTTCCGGTCCAGTAACAAGTCCCCAACGTCTCCCAACAAGGAGGAGGATCTTTCTATATAAACCCTGAGGGGGGTCTTCTTTTGGCACAGCAGAAGCCAGCAGGTGAATCTGAAAGGCCCAATAATATTTTTTAAAATCTGGGAGGCTGAGGCCACCTCTTTGTTTAGGTGTACTCAGTACATCCCTCCTCATCCCAGGGCGTCTGCCTACCCAAATGAATTTGGAAAGTGACGACCTACGAGATCTCCAGAACTGATCTGGGGGCTTAAGGGGCAGAGACTGAAAAAGAAAGAGAAAGTGAGGGAGCACATTAATATGTACACTCTCAATACATCCCATCAAGGAGAGGGGGAGTTCTCCCCATCTACCAAGGTCTGCCTGAACTATTTGGAGGAGCTTAAAATGATTAATTGTGTACAGTTTATTTATATCATTGGGGACCAAGACACCCAAGTACCTAAAACTTTTCTTTGACCTTTTATAGTTACCAATGACTGGGAGCGTTTCTTTGTGTGTCTTTCCCAAAGGCAACAATTCAGTCTTAGATTCATTCATTTTAAAACCAGAGACTTTCCCGAAATCCCTCAACAGGGAATTGACCATTGATATCTGGTTAACTGGGTCCTCAATATACAAATGAGTATCATCTGCATACAAAGAAACTCTGGTCTCTACCCCTCCCTCTCTAATACTTCTGTATCCCTCTGATTGTCTAATAAGAGCTGCAAGTGGTTCCATACTGAGGGCAAATAAAAGTGGGGAGAGAGGACACCCTTGTCTAGTACCCCTACTGATTTTAATTCTGTTAGACATGACCCCATTTACCTTTACCCTTGCCCAAGGATCTTTGTATAGGTTGGCAATCCAGCTACGGAACTTATCGCCGAATCCAAATTTATGTAGGGTGCAGTCTAAAAAGACCTAATCCAGGCAGTCAAACGCCTTTTCCGTGTCGAGAGACATCACCACCTGGAGAGGCCTGGAAGGGGGTGCTCCCAAGGTGGAAATAACATTAAGTAAGAGTCTAATATTATCCTGGATGTGCCTTCCAGGAATAAAACCCATCTGATTGGGGTGTATCAGGGTTGGGATAAATCTCTGGAGGCGGGAGTCCAGAATTTGTGTGAAAATCTTCATACCTTGATTAATCAAAGAAATGGGATGGTAACTTTCGCAAACAGTTAGGTCTTTTCCGGGTTTGGGCAGAAGAGTAACTACTGCTTCCCCCCATGAGGGTGGAGTTGCACCCTCCTCATGGGCAAGACTGCAAACCCTTGTTAACAGAGGGGCCAAGTCTGCCAAAAAATGTTGGTAGAATTTGGCAGTGAAGCCGTCAGGGCCTGGGGCCTTTCCTCTATTGAGGGACTTAATAACTCTTCACCTCAGCTTCTGAGATATCGGCCTCTAAGGTGCGTTTTTGGGAATCCTCTAATCTGGGGAAGGAAGTCCGCTGTAAAAACTCTGCTACCAGCATGCAGTGGTCTGGGGGCCTCTCCTGAGTATATAACTTGGTAAAATAGGCACAAAACTCATCTGCAATCTGGGTAGGACTTGTCAGGTCTGACCTGGACTGAGGTGTTCTGATTTGGGGGATATACCGTTCCGTTTCTTGTTTTCTTAGGCATAGAGCTAACAAACGAGTTGCTCTACTCCCTGTCTCATAGTATGTCTGTCTGGTATAACGGAGATAGTTTTCCATCTTCCTTCTCATTTCAACATTGTATAACTCCCTAGTTTCTTTCAGTTTCAACAAAATGGCTGGGTCTGTAGTTCTCTTATGTTCTTGCTCCATCCTGGCAAGGTCATTTAACAACCCATCCACCCTTGCCTTATGAGTCCTGCGCTTATATGAAGCGTAACTAATAATTTTACCTCTGAGGATTGCTTTTGAACCGTCCCAGACAAATCGAATATGGGTGTCCTCCTCCTCTCGATTTTCCTGAATATAAAACCAAATGATGTCCTTCATTTGATCCACAAAAACATTATCATTCAGCATACCTGTGTGGCCCCCCTGCAAATGGGGGTTCCCCAGGGGACTTCCAGGAGCTTGCTTGAATGCTCCAAGCCTGGATGGTGTTTGGCGTTTGGGCCATTTGTCAGTGAGTGTTTTTGGAGCCTCTGGTGCTGTCTCTTTGGGAGCTGTCTGCTTGCAGACATGATTGGTTTGTGTGGGGGACTGTGTGTTTCTTTGATTGAGTGCCACTCGGGCTGCTGCCGATTCGCCCCATTTTTGCAGTCGCTGGGAGTGCAGGGGGAACCTGTCTGAGGGATGTGACTGGTTGCCGGAAATCATTTACAGTGATGATGAAATTGCAGTTTGTCTAGCCTGCTTTCTTTGCAGTCAGAACTGTCTGCCTAGTTCCCCATTCTGGTTTTGAGCTGCTGAACTGGACCGGTCAGTGTGGGGTAGGCTAGCTCTGGAGTGATGCCTTGGACGAATCAGAACTTGGGACTCATGGTCTGGGCCAGCCACAGGAGGATTGTATGGGCAGTGACTCTGGGAGATGTAGTTTGGACTTCGGTGCCTTTTTGGACCAACGGCAGCGGTCTATTGTGAGTGACAGCCGGTCCGGTCGGGGGCTGTGAGGAACTCAGGGGAAGTGCCCGGTTTTTGTCTGTTGGGAGTTTCAGTTTGAGATCTGAAAGTGAAGGGGAAAGAAACCCTGGTAAGCCCTTCTCAGTGCATAAAGCTCAGTCGGAACGTAAAGGGGCCTGAGTTCGGGTTCGCAGCTTCTGTGTGAAGGCTTGTTAGACCGAACTCCCTGTGAAAAGAATCAAGGATCTCTGAGGAGTAGAAACCAGGCTCACCCTGTGGAAGACTGGAGACATTGTTGAGTTGCGCTCGGTCTGTCGGGAACTGAGTCTGCTGTGTGTTCTCCTGGTTATTGTGCAGTAATTGCGATTGGGATACAGATGCAGCCTGCCTGGTATAGTGCTTTCTTTTTTTTTGCCATATAAATGTGTGAGGAGTCTCTTGGAGATCAGGGGTGGCCCTGCTGACATTGAAGGACCATGTCTTCTTTGGAGGTCGTGAGTACTGATTCGGGGTCGCTCCCTGTTGAATTGCCACATTGGGTCCGAGTGGAATTACTGTACTGCTGACTGTTTAATTTTCCTTTTCTCTGTGTGAGGGGGCCCCTACCAGCTGCCACGGTTTGGACTGGCCACTGGGGCTTGGGTACCCAGGGACAGTGGCTGATGGGGATAGGCCTGTGCACAGAGCCATAGGTGGATTATTGGAGTGATGGGCTAATTAACCTGATTTCCCCCTGTCCTTGTTATATCCCCCTAAATAAATCAGAGCTGCTTGTTTCAGCAAAGTTATACTGCCTGAGGTATTTGTCTATGTTAAAGTACTGTACTGTGATTGTTGCACTGTATCTCATTTCACAGGAGGTCCCAGTGCCGGAACCAGTCCTGGGGGTAAGTGTATACTGTGAAGGTAATTTATATTGTGTGGGCCACTAGTGGAAGAAAGGGGGTTGTGAGTGTCCCAGAGGGCTAGTGACTCGTTAGTTTAACTATTGCAAACCCTGACCTCTGGGTGGAGGCACCTGCCATTGGATCCAGGCCCCTCAACCTGTTAGTGGTAAATCAGGCAGGGGTAGTAGCCCCTGGGATCATGCCATTTAGGGGTTACATCTTGAGGCTCACTGCTGGATTGTGTGTCCTCTAGTGGCCATATTTACTGAACCACTGTTAAGCAGAAAAATGGGTACCTCGACAGAAGTGGCTGTGCACCGGCTGGTGGAGTGGTGTACTGGGGAGGAGATCGACCCCCAAAATGCTATGCTTATCCTGGACATCCCCTGGGTATCAATACGACACTGTGCAGGGAGTACTTTCCAAGGTGGAAGGTTTACAAAACCCTGTGGTGGTGGTCGGCATGCTAATCTGCTCACCCACACTTTCCTGGCCCTAGTAGAGTTTATGATCCCATAGATAGCTCCAAAGTGCCACAGACCATTACCCCAGAGGGAGCCCTCACTGCTTGGAGAGTGATAACTAAGGACATGTAAAGACCTGGGGAATCAGCCCCACCACTATCTGAAACTTTTGAGGAGAAATTTGCTGAATGGTTGCTGGGAGAGGGAAAACTGTGGAGGACTTGAAGAAACTATTCTTGCCACCTGGGGTGTTCCTCCCCAACACCCCTCTCCTGCTCCAGTGCCCGTAATGGTGGCTGAACCAATGCAGACTCCTATTTCTGCACCTGCCATTAGTCACGACTCCATCAAGGTTGAGGATCTTCTCTGGCACCTCCTCCCCCCCCAAGGGGAGGATGACTGGGAGACCTGATAGACTATGTTGCCCCCAAGTGCTAGAATGGCAATGCTCGGAAGGCGAAAAGCTAAAGAGGGTTAGTGAGAGCCCCAGGTCCTGCCCTGGCTACCATCCGTGCTAAACGGGCCAGTAACCCCTGAAGCTGTCTGCACAGGCCTATCTTGAGGCCTTGGAGAATGTGTATGGGAGCCCAGATTCTGATGAGGACCTATGGTGGAGAGTAAGAAATGCACAACAGTACCAAGGGGAGTTGTTGTCTGTGTATGTCTCTCGGCTGGAAAAATTGTTGCAAGAATGCCTCAGAAAGGGTAGTTTGCCAGCTGATTGAACTGGACCGAACCAGACTGGACAGAATCCTAAGTCTGCCCCTTCTCAGAACTGCTGTTGCTTCAGTTACGCCTGGCAAATCGACTGGAATCCCCACCTCCTATGATGAGTTAATGAGAGAAATTCGAGGAGTTGAGAAAGGCGACCTCGGGAGGTACCTGCACCAACAGCTGTGGCTACGACCCGAGTGACTGAGGGTGACCCATCAAGTGAAGTTCAGGGGCAGAGGTTGACAGTCAATGAGTGCCTTGACAAGGAAAAAGATATGCCACAAATGGGGCTAACTACGTTGAGAGAGATCCGGGAATTCAAAAACAGTCCTTTATGAAGGCCACGCCTGCAAGTACGGGCCCTGACCTATATCCGACTGCATCTGCTATGGGGGTGGGGGTACCCACCCATGTATCTCCTGCTGATAACAGCTCCAAACTCAATTCCTTGACCATGGAAGTAGAGAAACTGACTAGATGTCTCCAAATGCTTATCACGCCAGCAGACAGAGATGGCACCCAGGTTTCCTGAAGTTAGTAATACCCCCGCCCTGGCTCCCAGTGTGGCGCTCGCCAGCTCAAACTCCAGAAAGTATGTTTTGCTATAATTGTGGGAAAGATGGGGGCACATGAAAGGAATGCCATCCCCAAAAGCACACTGACAAAGTTGCATATAGGCTACAAGGAGAGCTTGGAGAACAAATCAGTGTTAAGAGGTGCACAAAATGATCCCAGTGAGGGCACCAAAAATGCTAACTTCCAATGCCCTTTGTGGCAAGGTCAGTTAGCCCAGGCCCTCACTATCGCCTCTCTCCAGACTGGTCCAGAATAGTGGGTTCCTCCATGGAGACCACTGTAAAGGTGTGAATGGAGTGTCTATCAAGAGCTGTATTAGACAGTGGTCTCGTGACAATTATGTTCCAAGATTGGTATCAGAAGCATTTGTCAGACGTACCCTTACAACCATTAGAAGGACTGTATGTGTGAAGTTAAGTGAGAAGGCCTACCCCTATTCGGTAAGTGTCCGAATTTGGCTGTCTTTCTCACCCTGCGGCTGGAGGGCTTAACAAGTAGAGACCTCTAGCCTTTAGTGTGTCCCCACTGACTGTATGAGGATGGTGTCCCTTGTTGATTGGAACAAATGCTCATACAATTCGGAAGGCTGGCACAGTTGTGTTATGAAAAACAGGGGTCAAAGACTAGTAGAGCTTTAAGAGTTCCAGGCTTTAATTAAGAAGGCCTATGAGGCACAGAGAGCTGCTGGAAAAAACAGAACCAGAGGAACCGTCGGAATTGTATGGAAGAAGGATCCTGAGTCTCTGATCCTGGCGCCCAAATGCCCAGTGTACCTTACAGGGAGAGGTCCGTACAGAAAGGATGGTTATGAATAAAATATTAATGTTGGATGCACCATGCATGGAAAATTGCCAGAGGGACTGCTGGTCTGGTTTGGTATTTTGCCCGCTAGAGCCCATGCTTATTGCCAGAAGGGTAATGGTCCAAGTTCATAATGTGTCTGAAAGAGACATTCGAGTAAATAGTTGCATCCTGGCTAATGTGCATTGTGCAGACACTGCAGTGCTACCCAGCAGCAAGAGTTCAAGGAAGAATGACAGAGTAACGCCTGACTTGTTTGATTTCGCCACCGCCGCTACAGTAATGGAAAGTGAGGATCAGTGAGGTTTGCCCAGAGACCAGTGTGTTTTCTTTAAAGGAATGGGATGTAGGATGCGTGGCAAGGAGCTGGAGCACAATATCCCCGCTGCATGACCAAAGACCACTTCGTGAGAGTGGTCTCACGCCTGGCACCTGCTGACTATAGATGATGTAGACGCATCTGCAAGAGATGTTAGCTGTTGTAATATAAGAATCCAGAAGCCTTTATGTTTCCATGTGGTAGTGAGGAAAAAGAATGGAACAGTAAGGCGATGCGTGGATTATCGCACTTAAACTGCGGACTATCCCTCGATCAGTACACAATGCCCCGTGATTCAGGATGCTTTGACCTCTGCTCAACGTGGAGCAAGTGGTTCTCTGTGCTGGATCTCCGCAGTGGGTACTACCAGATCCCGGCGTCTGCAGAGGACCGTGGAGAAGACTGCCTTATCTGTCCGCTTGGCTTCTATGAATTCATGGAGGATGCCTCAAGGGTTTCTGGTGCCCTGCAGCCACTTTCAACGATTGATGGAGCGCGTAGTGGGGACATGAACTTACTAGATGGTTTGGTATACCTAGATGATGTTATTGTGTTTGGCAGCTCACTGGAGGAACATGAAAGCAAGAGATTATTTAAGCAGAATAGACCGACTGGAGGACTTTGGCCTTAAACTGTCCATTGATAAGTGTCAATTTTTCAAACATCAGTAAAGCATGTGGGACTCATAGTATCCATCGAGGAATAGAGACCTACCCAAGTAAAGTTGAGGCCTTGTACTCACCTGGCCACAGCCCAAAAATCTAAAAGAACTGCAAGATTCCTGGGATTCTGTTTATTATCGGCGCTTCATCAAGGATTATTCAAGAGTGATCCGCCTTTACTTAACCTTACTCAAGGGTATCCCCAACCCACAAAAAATACCAAAAGTCACGCCTCAAGACTGAAAGAGTGTATTTTCATCCGCGAAGTATTTTAGCCCGCTGGACCTGATTGTGAGACTGCTTTTCATGAGATCATATATCATCTTACCCATGCTCCAGTGCTGGCCTATGCCGATCCAAGAAAACCTTACGGCCCTGCACACTGATGCTAGCTTGCTGGTTGGGGCTGTGTTGGTACTTAAGAGCACGTAGAATGGCCTGAGACCAGTGGCCTTGCCAGTAGAAGCCTGACCCCATCCGAAAAGAACCATCCTGTACATGTTAGAGTTCTAGCTTTGAAAGTGGGCTATTGCTGACCAATTCCATGAGTACTTGTATGGGGGCTAAAATACTAGTAAAACTGACAATAATCTTTGACCTATGTGCAGACCTCAGCTAAGTTGGATGCCACTGCTAATAGGTGGTTTTCTGCATTATCTACATATGACTATGCTCTCGAATACCGAGCAGGTCTGAACCACAGATGCTGATGCTTTCTCCGAGGCCTGTTCCCCAGAATGATTAGTCCGATTGGCAGAACTCTGATATTCTAGCACTCTGTCGGAAGTTTAATAGGAGAAACAAATGTCCACGGATGAGGGACTGCATGGTGGATTTCTTTGGGAGCCTTCAGAATTGCATACCTGCTGCTTATTGCTACTTTTCTGCACAGACATTGGTGCACTGCCTCAGCTGACAATGATGAGTATTCGCAAGGGCTCAACTCACGATCCCATGATCAAAGCAGCTTTAGAAGCCTCTATGCAGGACAAGATGTGTCCAAATTGCCCACTGATTTGAGAACTGCAATTGTTATACACAAGAAGGTCCTAAGTTGAAACTGATCATTAACTGTTATACAGAGAAACAGTAGACAGAGGGGGGACAAGTAGACAAACAACAACTAGTGCTGCCCACTGCTTTCGAGACTCAGTACTGAGGTCCTTGCACAACCACATGGGGCACCTTGGTATAGACAGAACACTTGACTTGGTGAGATCCAGATTCTATTGGCTCAAGATGGGGGCTGATGTGGAGAACACATTCGAACTTGTGTCGCTGCTTACAGAGGAAAGTTTACTCAGAGGGTTGCCCCTTGTTAACATCACCACCAGTGCACCCTATGGAGCTGGTCTGTATTGATTTTCTGAGTTTGGAGTCAGATCAAAGAAATCAGTAATGCTGGTGGTCACTGACCATTTCACAGATATGCCTGCTTTCCCACCAAAGACCAGAAAGACCATGTGGCCAAAGTATTTGTAGAAAACTTGTTCACTAGGCTCCAAAAGAATCCATTCTGATCAAGGAGAGACTTGAGAGTCGTCTGATCAAAGAGATGCTTTCTCTGGGGTGCGAAGTCCAGAACCACCTTACCACTCTGTGGGGACCCACAGCCTGAACGTTTTACAAGCCTTTGCTAGATATGCTAGGCACTGCACCCAAAGGACAAGCCTAGATTACTAACAATTAGCACCCTGGTACATGCTTATAACTGCACCAAAGTGATGCCACTGATTCTCCCTACCGCTTGATGTTTGGAAGAGAAGCTCGACTACCAGTAGATGTGTTTTGGGTCTCCGATGGGGTTCGACAACTATTTACAGTATGTGCAAGTTAAAGGCCCAGCTAATCATGCACTAACTGGTTCAAACCATGGCTGCCAAAAGAAATTGGCCAACAAAGAAAGGTATAAAAAGGTGAAAGGGAACCCAGGAGGAGATCGGGATTTAAGAAATCTGGGACTGCATGGCAAGCACAAGATTGCTGACAGATGGCACCATCTCCCTCACATTGTAGTGGGCAACTAGATGATCTCCAGTGTACAAAGTAAGGCCTGAGAATAATTCAAAAGATGTAAAACAATGCATAGAAATCATTTACTGCCCATTGGACAAATCCTGATTGAGTCTGAGCCCCAGAAGATGCCCCTCTGGACCAGTGACTAGAGCTGCTGCTAAGAAAAGATCAAGAAAGTCTGCACCTACAGAAGCAAGTTAAAGTGTTCCCCTCCACAAGTCCCAGTTGAGCATGACTGTCAGTCCATATCAGAAGAAAGTGAGAGTGACTTTGAATACTATCCTTCTTACTAACTGAGTCAATTGTTTCGGGCAATCCCTCAGTCAATACTGGAGACAAAGCTGGGCCTTCTGGACTGTCTAAGCCCCAGCTTCATCCCTGGAGCCAATGCTCCCAGAAAGTGAAGTGCAAAGCATCAGATCAGATGAAATGGAATCATTGTGCATGGTTGAACTGTTTGAGCTTTAGGAGGAAAATGATAGATTGGGGCAGACTGGTGATACACCGAACAAGAAGAGTATTTTGAGTGCCCTGACAGTCCACTGCCAGTGTCCAAGCTCTCCATGCGAGCCAAATGTTGTGGACTCAGAAACTGTAACTCCTGGAGCTGAAGTGCCCCAAGTTCTAGCCTCTACCCCCATGGAGACTCCCTGACAAGTGAGGACAATGCTGAAAATGAGGCTCAGAGTGCAGAGACTATAACAGTTCCCCCTAGAAAGACTGGTCGAGCTGTAAAGCCTGTGGTGCACCTCAGTTATGATTCACTTGGGAGGCCTGTGGACTTGCCTCTCAATGTTGTCCATAAAGGAGTGTATGTGTCCCCGAGCTCATTGCCCAAACTGAGCATCAGTGCTAACTCCAAGTTACTTGTGTTGCCCTCTAAGTATGGTGCCCTTGCCCCATCCAGCCCCAAGGTAACTGATAGGAAGGGCCCCTCTTCAGGTTTCATGTACAAGAGGTAATAACTTGAGTTATGGTACAATGTATGTAATACTGTGTAAAGAGTGACGACTGCAATGTTTCAGAAATGTGTTCTTGGTAAAATGATATATTGACTGATGATTACATGTGCGAGCCTAATGCAAATGTATATGGTTGCAGTTGAAACTTATGGGGTACTTGCTTGACGCGACGCCAAGCTTTCCCAGGCCAGGAAGGGTGTAACCCCCTGCAAATGGGGGTTCCCAAAGGACTTCCAGGAGCTTGCTTGAATGCTCCAAGCCTGAATGGTGTTTGGCGTTTAAGCCATTTATCAGTGAGTGTTTTAGAGCCTCTGGTACTGTCTCTTTAAGAGCTGTCTGCTTGCAGACATAATTAGTTTGTATGGGGGACTGTGTGTTTCTTTGATTGAGTGCCACTCAAGCTGCTGCCAATTCACCCCAATTTTGCAGTCACTAGGAGTGCAAGGGGAACCTGTCTGAAAGATGTGACTGATTGCCAGAGATCATTTACAGTAGTGATGAAGTTACAGTTTGTCTGGCCTGCTTTCTTTGCAGTCAGAACTGTCTGCCTAGTTCCCCATTCTGGTTTTGAACTGCTGAACTGGACCAATCAGTGTGGGGTAAGCTAGCTCTAAATGATGCCTTGACGAATCAGAACTTGGGACTCATAATCTGGGCCAGCCACAAGAGGATTGTATGGGCAGTGACTCTGGGAGATGTAGTTATGACTTCAGTGCCTTTTGGACCAACAGCAGCAGTCTATTGTGAGTGACAGCCAATCCAGTCAAGAGCTGGGAGGAACTCAGGGAAGTGCCCGGTTTTTGTCTGTTGGGAGTTTCAGTTTGAGATCTGAAAGTGAAGGGAAAGAAACCCTTAGCTCCTTCAGTGCACAGTTTCAGTCAAACGGTGCAAGGGCCCAGAGTTCCGGTCTGCAGCTTGTGTAGCTGCTTGTTAGACTGAACTGCCCTGTGAAAAGAATCAAAGGATCTCTGAAGAGTAGAAACCAGGCTCACCCTGTAGAAGACTGAGAAATTGTTGAATTGCACCGGTCTGTCAGGAACTGAATCTGCTGTGTGTTCTCCTGGTTATTGTGCAGTAATTGCGATTGGGATACAGATGCAGCCTGCCTGGTATAGTGCTTTTTTTTCCATATAAATGTGTGAGGAGTCTTGAGATCAAGGGGTGCCCTGCTGACATTGAAGGACCATATCTTCTTTGGAGGTCGTGAGTACTAATTCAGGGTCGCCTCCTGTTGAATTGCCACATTAAATCCAAATGGAATTACTGTACTGCTGACTGTTTAATTCTCCTTTCTCTGTGTGAAGGGGCCCCTACCAGCTGCCACGGTTTGACTAGCCACTGGGGCTTGGGTACCCAGGGACAGTAACTGATGGGGATAGGCCTGTGCACAGAGCCATAGGTAGATTATTAGAGTGATAGGCTAATTAACCTGATTTCCCTGTCCTTGTTATATCCCCAAATAAATCAGAGCTGCTTGTTTCAGCAAAGTTATACTGCCTGAGGTATTTGTCTATGTTAAAGTACTGTACTGTGATTGTTGCACTGTATCTCATTTCACAGGAGGTCCCAGTGCCGGAACCAGTCCTGGGGGTAAGTGTATACTGTGAAGGTAATTTGATATATTGTGTGGGCCACTAGTGGGAAGAAAGGGGGTTGCAGTGTCCCAGAGGGCTGTGACCAAGTTAGTTTAACTATTGCAAACCCTGACCTCTGGGTGGAGGCACCCGCCATTGATCCAGGCCCCTCAACCTCGTTAGTGGCAAATCAGGCAGGGGTAGTAGCCCCTGGGATAGCGCCATTTAGGGGTTACACCTGAATCAAAGTGCCAGGCCCCTTTATTTTTAGTATCTGACCACTGAAGGGTCGCACTGATTATTGCATGATCAGAGCGAGTAACTGGATGGATAACCATATCCACCACAGTATGGGCAGTCACCTTCTGTGTATAAAACCTATCAAGCCTAGAGTAGGAGCTGGAGGACTCCAAGTAAAAGGTGAAGTCATGGGCATCTGGATTCTGTTATCTCCAAGGATCTGCGAAGCCACTTTCCGTAGGATTTGATATTTCAAAAAATGTATCCACCTTTCTTTGTGTTTTATGAACAAATTCATAAGTGGCCCGACTAGCTAACTCTTTGGTCCATTCTGAAATCAAGGTGGACTGGTTTGTTTCTTGTGCCTCAATAGCATAATTTTAGCCATGATACATGCCATTTGTAACACTCTCTTTTGACTAAGAGAGGTGAGAAAGTTCCAAACCAAGATCAAACAGAATTAATTGGCACTGCTTTTAAAACTAGAATTTAACACCATTTGGCATGTCAGACAGATCTCTTCCCAGAAGGACTGTGTATCTTTGCAAGACCAGATTAAGTGAGATATGGTACCCATTTCTGCTTTACATCTCCAGCGAAGATTATCTTGTGATATAGTTTATTTATTTATTAAAATGTTTCACCAGGAAGGCACGCTGAGCAATAAGTTTCTCATCTCCCAGTGCAACCTGGGGGGGTAAGGGAATGTGAGGCTAGTATACAGAGATTTGGTACACAATATAGATATACAATTTAATTACATTCAATAAAGTGAGCAGACTATACAGAAGTACTGAAAAGGAGGAATGCTAGCAGGTATGAACTAGATGGAATACAATGCTAACAGTCTTGAACTAGATAGATACAATAGCACAAATATCTTGGCAAACACTTGGTGGGACATAGCTTTGTAGTTAGAAGATGGTGGATAGAATACAAGGAGGTTGAACTAGGGCAAGATTGTGAGGAGAGACACAGATAGAACAAAATTTGCAAGGTGTAACAAAAGTGCAAGGTTGACTATAAGTGCATTAGAGATTAGGTGTTAGCCAATAACTACGGCTAGGAAGGAGAGGGAAAGGTGGGTGGTTGAGGGCATATAGGCAGAGAGCAGTGGGGTGGAAAGGGGGGATTTGGAGGAGGGGAAGGAAAGGGGTGAAGGAGAAGGGTCTGCCAGGGCCTGACACCCCCGAGAATTCTGGGGACCCTGCCTGTACCAGGCGGAAGTCAAGCATGAACAGGAGGGAAGCAGATTGTAGGTAGTGGGAGTTAGAGCACGTCAGGAAGGAAGAGATGGGTCTGGGGGCCTGGCCTCCAGTATGCTTGTGGACCCTGCCTGCACAGGCAGAGGTAGAGCACGACTGGAGGGAAGCAGGTTGTAGGCAGCAGAGGTAGAGCACAACAGGAGGAAGTAGGCAGTGATGGGGAGTAGGCTTCAGAAGGACTAAGAGAGGGAGGTGGAGAGAAGAAGGGCAGACACCCAGCCCTTTCAGGAAAGAATAGGGTGGGAGTAGGAAGTGAGGAAGGTGTTTGCCTAGGTTCTGGACCCCTCCAGGATGCAGAGAAAGCCTGCCAGGGGCTAAGGCCAAGCAATGGCAGTGGGTAGTGAGGGTAAGCTGGTGTACAGAGGGGGAACGGGGTGGGAGGTAGGGAAAGGAAGGGTGCTGGGGGAGGATGTAGGGGAGGGTTTTTCAGGAAAGAGGTGGGCATTAAGCAGAAGCAGGCTCATAGGGGAACAAGTCAAGGAGGATTGTAGGAGCAGCTAGCAGAAAGAAAGTTATGTGGCAGAGACAAGGGAGTGGGAGGAGGAGGAGTGTCATATTTGAGGTGGGAAGGAGTTCCAGATTTTGGGGAAGCGATGGGAGAAGCCTTATTGGACAATGAGGGTGGTATGACAGGGGATTAGCAGGGTACGAGTGTCAGAGGATCTGAGGGAGTGAGAGGAAGGTGGGGGGAGGGAGCATGAGAGGTAGGAAGGAAGTACACCAAGCCAAAGTTTGGAAGTTAGCTTAGCACAGTGAGCCAGGCATCTGTTAGCAAGCGGGGAAAAGGACAGGGCACAATAAAGGTCACAATGATGGGATTGAGATGGGGCATCAAGAACGAATTGACAGAAGCAGTTGAAAAAAGAGTCCAATCTGGTTAGGGAAGATATGGGAGCGGCACCATAGACTACATCAGAGTAGTCAAAAATGGGGAGGATCATCTTCTGGACAAGTTCTCGCCGGGTCATAGGAGGGATGCAACTATGGTTCCTGTAAAGGCTCCAAGTTTGGAGTGCAGTTTTTTTTAAATGGCGCAATGTGGCTAGAGAAGCTGAGGTGTTGGTACAGCCAAACCCCAGGGTATCTGAAAGAGGGTGTCCTCAAGGATGGTCCCATCAAGGTTATGGAAATAGGGTGAGGGTGGAGCCTAGAGAGCCTCTGCCTAGTGCGAAGGTCATGAAGACTGTCTTTTTGGCATTTAGGAATAGTTGATGTGAGGCAAACCAGAGCTGAACCTGGTGGAAGTCATGCTGTAGAGTGGTTGCTACATCAATGGTGGTTTTGCCAGAGGTGAACAAGACAGTGTCATCAGTATACATATGGATAGAAGAGGAGGGGGAGCAGACTGAGGGAAAGTCATTTAGGAAGATGGAGAAAAGGATGGGGCCAATCACAGAGCCCTGTGGGATTCCTGTGGAGATTGGGAGGGATGGAGAGATTGCAGTCTGAATCCTGACTGATTGTGTTCTGCCTATGAGGTAAGTTCTAAACCAAGTAAGAGCAGCAGTAGACAAACCAGACAAACTGTGGCAGTCACAGAAACATGGTACACAGAGAACCATGATTGGGATGTCAACATACCAGGATACACAATCTACAGGATGGACAGGGAGGGTAAAAGAGGAGGAGGAGTAGCTCTCTATGTAAAGGAAGGGATCAAAGCAACAGAACTAAAGAGTAAACAGGGAGCAGATGAGGCACTCTGGGTCACCCTAGAGACAGGAAATGGCACCACAATCTGCATGGGGGTTGTATACAGACCCCCATCTCAGGGGGAAGGAATGGACAATGAAATAATAGAAGGCTTCCTTAGAATGGCAGAAAAAGGGGAGATATTGTTGATGGGGGACCTGAATATGCCAGATGTTAACTGGAGCACCTTTGCTGCAGACACATCCAAGAGCAGGGTCATTCTTGATGCCCTACAGGGGGCATGCCTCAGACAGCTAGTATTGGAACCCACTTAGGAGGGTGCAATCTTAGACCTGGTACTCTCAAATGGGGACAGAGAAAGAATCTCAGATTTAGAGGTGGGTAGCCATCTGGGAACAAGCGACCACCAAACAGTGTGGTTCACGATAAACACAGCTATACAATCAAGCCATACAAAAGCAAGAGTATTGGACTTTAGGAGAGCTGACTTTGGGAAAATGAGAGAGTGTCTTAGAAAAGCACTAGCAAACAGGCAAGAAGGAGGGATGGAGGAACAATGGGGAGTAATCAAAACAGCCATCACAGAGGCAACAAGCCTTTGTGTAAAGCAAATCAATAAAACACAACGAAGGAAAAAACGACTATGGTTCTCAAAAGAGGTGGCAGGGAAGGTTAAGGAGAAAAGGATAGCATTCAGGAAATATAAGGAAACACAGAAGGAGCAGGACAGAGAACTTTATCAGTTAAAGCAGAAAGAGGCTGGGAAGGCAGTCAGAATAGCAAAGGCCCAAACCGAGGAAAGGATAGCCAATTCTGTTAAGAAGGGGATAAGACCTTTATAGGTACATTAGGAGCGAAGAAAGACCAAAGGAGGGATACTGAGGCTTAATAAAGGGAGGGAATGTGGGTAGAGGGGACAGTGAAAAGCAGGGACACTGAACAAATATTTCTGCTCAGTATTCACAAAGGAAGAGGAGGGGAGGTACCTAAACCAAACAAGAGAAACACTCTGAAGATGGGGTCAATACCAGTCCATTTACAGAAGAAAGGGTTCTGAAAGAACTAATAAAATTGAAGGTGGACAAAGCAATGGGGCCTGATGGGATTCACCCAAGAATTCTAAAAGAACTAAGGGAGAACTAGTGACACCGCTGACTCTCTTTAACAAATCATGGGAGGATGGGTGGTACCTGAGGACTGGAGGAGGGCAGATGTGATTCCTCTTCACAAAAGTGGGAGCAGGACAGAGGCAGGAAACTACAGACCAGTTAGTTTGACCTCAGTGGTAGGGAAAATGATGGAATCACTTCTGAAGGAAAGAATTGTTGAGTACCTAGAGGCCAGTGGGGCACAGGACCCAAGGCAGCATGGATTCATGATGGGAAGGTCGTGTCAGACGAAT
This sequence comes from Neoceratodus forsteri, assembly GCA_016271365.2. Lineage (NCBI taxonomy): Eukaryota > Metazoa > Chordata > Ceratodontiformes > Ceratodontidae > Neoceratodus > Neoceratodus forsteri. The sequence goes on along the minus strand of JADMNL010000031.1, from coordinate 109,820,089 downwards.
CTAATAGATTTCTTTGACTGGGTGACCAAAATAGTAGACCAGGGAAGGGCTGTTGACATGGTCTACCTAGATTTTAGCAAGGCATTTGATACAGTCCCACACAAAAGATTAATACACAAGTTAGCCAGCCTTGGAGTGGACCCCAAGGTGGTAGCCTGGATAAAAAATTGGCTAGAAAACAGGACGCAAAGGGTAGTAGTAAATGGAGTGCACAGTGAAGAAAGGAGGGTTACTAGCGGGGTACCACAGGGTTCAGTACCGGGACTGGTCCTTTTTAATGTCTTTATAAGTGACATTGCAGAGGAACTGGAAGGAAAAGTATGTCTCTTTGCAGACGACACAAATATCTGCAACAGGGTTGATACACAAGATGGAGTGGAAAGGATGAGAAGGGACTTGGCAAGGTTGAAGGAATGGTCAAATGTATGGCAGCTCAGAATCAGTGCAAAGAAGTGCAAGGTAATGCACCTGGGAAACAAAAACCCAGGGGAAGAGTACACAATGGGGGGTGAGATACTGACAACAGTAAAAATGGAAAGGGTCCTGGGGATAATTATATCAGATGACCTAAAGGTGGGCAAGCAATGTGAGAAGGCAGTAAGGAAGGCTGGGAGGATACTGGGATGCACAGAAAGAGGCATCAATAGTAGAAAACAGGAAGTTGTTATCCTCTGTACAGACAGTTGGTGAGACCCCATCTGGAGTACTGTGTGCAGTTCTGGAGACCCCATCTCCACAAAGACATAGACAGAGTGGAGGCTGTCCAGAGGAGGGCAACCAAAATGGTGCAGGGTCTGCACCAGAAGACATACGAAGAAAGACTAAAGGAGCTTAATATGTATACCCTTGAGGAAAGAAGGGAGAGAGGGGACATGATAGAAACTTTTAAGTACCTCAAGGGAATCAACAAAGTCCAAGAGGGTAGCATCTTTCAGAAAAAGAGATGTGCAAGAACAAGGGGGCACAATTTGAAGATAGAGGGGGGATGGCTCAGAGGTAATGTGAGGAAGTATTTTTTCACAGAGAGGGTTGTGGATGCATGGAACAGCCTCCCTGAGGAGGTCGTGGAGTCAAGAACAGTGGGGGAATTCAAGAATGCATGGGACAGACATAAGGCAGTCCTAGTGGGGGGTAGGAAGAAGTAAGCTGTTGGTTAACTAGGATCTGCAGCTTATCTGTTAGGTAGGAAAATGGGCAGACTAGGTGGGCCAAGCGGTCCTTATCTGCCATCAAATTCTATGTTTCTATGGAGAGATTGCATTCTGCATCCTGACTGATTGTGTTCTGCCTATGAGGTAAGTTCTAAACCAGGTAAGAGCAGGAGTAGACAAACCAGCAGCCGTATGAGAGTCAAGAAGGAGGGTATGGGATACAGTGTTGAAAGCCTTGATGAGGCTGACAAAGATGGCAGAGATAATGAGGTCATTGTCTATCCCAGTAAGGATGAAGTCAGGGAGCCTAAGGAGGGACGTGGTAGTGGAGTGGTTCTTCCAAAAACCAGATTGAAATGGGGTGAAGAAGAAGGAGGAGTCAGCAAGAAAAGAGGGAAGTTGTGAGAGGACCAGGTGCTCTTGGAGCTTAGCATGGGCGGGTAGGAGGAAGATTGGGCAATAGTTGGCAGGGGAGAAAAGGTCACCACCTTTAGGGAGAGGGAGGACCACCACATGATTCCAGGGCATAGGGATGGAGTGGGACGTAGAGGAGAGAATTAGAATTAGAGAGAGAGGGTAGGCAATAGCAGGGGTTGAGAGGTAGAGAAGTTTAGGGTCAAGGTCATCCGGAGAGGAGCCTTTGGAGGGGTTGAGAGAGAGGAGGGCTGTTAGTGTCTCCTCAGGGGAGATAAGACAGAATGAGAAAGGGGGATGGGTATGAAGGGTTGAGTGGTAGAAGAGGGAGAATAAGTGGAGGAGAGGCTTGAGGGGAGGGATTTTAGAAGGGCCGAGGCACAGGAGGTGTAGTAGGAGTTGAACTCCAGCCACTATGCAAGGTTCAGACTCTAGTGTGTTGTTTATATTAAGCATGGGGGGGTGGGGGATGTGGAGGGGATAGTGAGTGGACTACTTTCAAAATTTGGAAGGGGAGTTTATGTTATTGAGGAAAGAAGATTTAAAATATTTAGACTTGGCAAGTCTGATTGCTTTAGTACAAGCATTTCTTAGCCTGCAATAGTAAAGGCTGATGGAGCTGAGAGGCCTTTGTGTTTTCTCCATGCTTTATCACGCTCCCTGAGGCAGGTCATTAATCGGGGGTGATCCAGGGTGATGGATACCTCGACTCTAGTGCATTTGAACAGGGCATGGAAGTCCCAGGTAGCTATAAATCTGTCTTTGAAGTAAGTGAGGGCTTGGTTGATGGAAGTGGTGGATGCAATTGGGGACCAATCAGAATTGGATATATCATTGAGGAGAGGGTTTAAGTCAAGGGAATTGAAAGTGCGGACTTGCAGGATTTTATGTGGCGGTTTAGGTCTGTGGACCTTCCTGACCATGAAGATAGGGTGGTGATCACTGAGAGCATCCGGGAGGATGCCGGACTTGATGACTCGGTGAGGTTGGGAGGTGAGAGCCCAGTCTAACAGCGAGTGGTTTGGGGTTTTGAGATTTAGTTGGGTAGGCTCTTGGATGAGTTGGGAGAGATTTAGGACAGAGATATCACTTTGTGTCTTAGAAGTGGTTGATGATAGCCAGTTTAGATTTACATCACCTAATACATAAACCTCACCTTTGTGTGAGGCAGAAGCTATAGAGGTGATGAGGTCAATAGATTCAGAGGGTTTGATACCTGGGCGACAGTAGATACTGGCAATAAAGATAGGGGAGGAGAAAGGCAGGGCAATATTTACTACCAGGACTTCATAAGTGTAGGGTAAGGCAGACGAGAGAACGGTAATGTATTGAAGAGAGGACTGGATACATAGCCACTCCACCTCCCTACCTGCTCTATCCTGCCTGACTAAGGAATAGCCTGGGATGGCAATGGAGGGATCAGAAATGTTTGAATTCAGCCAAGTTTCAGTTAAGATTAGAATGTCTGGGTGAGGTAGATTATTGTCAGCTATAACAGATCAATTTTCAGGACAAGGCTGTGAATTTAGTGAAGGATCTTTGAGCCTTTTCAGAGGGCAGAGGTGGTGTTGGAAGGTTGTACGTTAATGGGAGGATAGCAGCTTGGGGGAGGGGAAGGGGACCAGGATTGGGATGTACATTTCCTGAGGCAAGTAATAGGAGTGCAAGTATAAGGAAGTGTAGTTTAGGATATTTGTGGTGGGCAGAGTATTAGTGATTTGTTTGGGGGGAAGGGGCTGGGTGAGTGGATAAGCAAGAGATGAAGGAAAGCGAGGTGGCTAGAAGCTGTGAATAATGTTGTAAGGGACATGTGGGGGAAGTGAGTTCAAAGTATTTGAGGGGAAGAGGGGTGTGTGACACTAAGACAGCTGGTTCTGATAACTCTATGATTTTTGTAAAATAAAAATATAGTGTGATTGTCTGCCATGAGAAATGTTGTGCTCCTGGATGACCCCCAGGCATCAGTTCAAAAGACAGGATATATGTTAAACAGCGGATCTCTGAATGCAAATTAACTTGTTAGTTTGCTTTGAAGCCAGGAGCTAATATATCCATTTTATGATGTCCTCAGGAAAGTCAGTTAATTGCACCTGCTGTCATAAAGAAGTGGAATATCCATTTTAAGACGTCCTCAGGAAAGTCAGTTAATTGCACCTGGTGTCATAAAAAGTCCTTTGATGTGTTTGAGAATGGAGACTGCTCATAGATCAAAGAAGACTGAGAAATCACAGTCTTAATTAAGAGTGTCATCATTTGGAAAATGAGTCTTGCTGGAGTCACAGAATTCAATACCTTGATGGGGCGTCCTGTTTTGTATATATATATTTTTGTATGTATCCTGAAAGGGAGGAGCTAGTTGATGACATTATGAAGAGGATTGAAACACAGCATTTTTAAACTGTAGTCTGTATTCCATTTAGACACACATGTTTGGACTCTGAAACTAGAACATCTTTCAGCCGTATAAGAATATAAGAATACATTAGCTAGGCAAGGCTAAGTGTATGGTTGGTAGAAATTGCACTTTTAACCTGTTTTCTTTAAGTGATTGTGGGTTTTGTGAAATATGGTTCTGTGTTTTACATTTTACATTTTATCTATTTTTAAGTAAACATCTTATTTTAGAGACTACTTGGTGTGCCTTTGAAATTCTTTATTTCACAAGTGAAGCATATATGGTTAAACTGACATTGTGAATAGTTTACTGGTAATACCAAACTGGAAAAGGTAAGAGTTTATTCTGAGGTCTTTCATAGAGTTTTTAAGGATTCATTTTGTACACCTGGTTGGGTGCCCGTAGGCTAAAGATATCTGGCCCCCCCGAAGAGCAGAATTATCTGAGCCTGTACATTGGGTTCGCTAGCAAGAGGTTCACAGTTTGAATCCCTCAAGAACTTGAGACCAAAGGTTGATTCGAACCCACAAAACAGACAGGAGGGTTACCCTGTTCTGTTAACTGTTCACAATACTGCGCTCAGAGGTTGGCACTGTGGGAGCAGAGGGCCTGACCTGCTGAGTGGGGTTGTAACAGGGGGTAATAGCAAGAATGAAGGAGGGGCTAAGAGATTGTGGAGGAGGAGAGGGGCAGGGTTTTAAATTGAGAAGTTTGTGGAGCGGTGTTAGAGATGATGGAAAGGAGAATTAGAAGGAGGGACGGGGGAAAGTGGGGGGGCGTGCTGTAGGTAGACGGCGGGCGCTTACCGGCCAGGGTAGATTGGATAGCGAGGGGGGAGTGCGGGACAGTGAAACTGGGAGGGGTGTCAACAAAAAGTGGCCACTGCCAGAGGGAACTGACAGCCACTAGCAAGATGTGCAAACCTGGTGAAAAACAAGTAGCTAGAGATAGGCCTTGACAGAAGTAGAAGAAGGAGGGCAAAGACTGATGAATAGGGAATAGACTGACCACTCAATAAGTGAAACGAGACAGGGATTGGATTGGTGAGTGCACATATAACTGGGCCCTCCAGTGGCTAGAAGATATAGTCTACTAATGGAAAAGTCAAAAAAAAAAAAATAAATTTGGCCAATGGCAGTGACATAGTCTAGTCAGAAGGAATTGAAAATGCCAGGCAGGATGAGGAGCCAAACAAGGAGCTCATGGACCACAGGCGACCAATAAGAGCTGTCCCAAGAGAAAGGCAATTGTCCTTTGAAAATTAGCAGAGACAGCCTTGAGTTCCTGGAGCACTGTCCAGGTCATACCTGCAAGCAAGGGCTCGGGGAGTGTGGCAGCAGGCTCTTCTTGCCATGAAAGTGTGTAGATCCTTGTCAGAGGTAACCACGGAGGCGTTGTTAGCCCAAAGGACTATGAGAGGACGCCTGAGGGAGAAGGGACAAGCAGGGGTTGGATATAGCTCAAGAAACAGTGGGAGGCTTCCTGCTTTACAAATTCACAAAAGAGCTGTGTCACAAATAATGGGAGTTAAACTGGGGGGACGCAGACAGCGAGCTGGGTGCCAGCAGGGTCTGCAAGGGGAGAAACAAAGAAGCTCAAGTTAGTGGTGGACAGGAGAAATTAACTAAAGTGACTTTCACAGAAAAACCCAATTTGATAGCAGAGGCTCAGAATTGTTCAAGTTCTAACACAGAATCAGGAATACAGTCTAACCCTCTAAAATTCCCTGATGGCAGTGACATAGTCCAGTCAGGAGGAATTGAAAATGCCAGGCAGGATGAGGAGCCAAACAAGGAGCACGTGAAACACAGGCAACCAATAAGAGCTGTCCCAAGAGAAAGGCAATTATTCTTTGAAAATTTACAGAGACAGCCACTCAGCCTTGCGTTTCCAGAGTGCTGTCCAGGTTGTACCTGCAAGCAAGGGCTTGGGGAGTGTGGCAGCAGGCTCTTCTCACCATGGAGGCATGTAGATCCCCATCGGAAGTGACCATGGAGGCATTGTTAGCCCAAAGGGCTATGAGAGGACGTCTGCATGCAAAGGCTCAGGGAGTGCGGCAGCAGGCTCTTCTCACCATGGAGGTGTGTAGATCCCCATCAGAGGCAACCACGAAGACGTTGTTAGCTCAAAGGGCTATGAGAGGACGCCTGCAGGCAAGGGCTCGGGGAGTGTGGCAGCAGGCTCTTCTTGCCGTGGAGGCATGTAGATCCCCATCAGAGGCAACCATGGAGGCATTTTTAGACCAAAGGGCTATGAGAGGATGCCTGCAAGCAAGGGCTCGGGGAGTGTGTCAGCAGGCTCTTCTTGCCATGGAGGCATCTAGATCCCCATCAGAGGCAACCACAGAGGCGTTTTTAGCCCAAAGAGCTGTGAGAGGACACCTGCAAGCAAGGGCTCAGGGAGTGTGACAGCAGGGTCTTCTTGCTATGGAGGTGTGTAGATCCCCATCGGAGGTGACCACGGAGGCGTTGTTAGCCCAAAGGTCTATGAGAGGATGCCCAAGTTGAAAAGCCTATCAGGGGTATAGTGCCACCTGTAAACAATTTTATATCATATAACTCAACTCAACTCAAATTTTATTTATAAAAAAGCGCAAATCAAACAAATATCTAAGCGCTTGTATGGGAACAAAAGAAAAATTCAGCAGTTAAAACCATAAATAACAATTAAAAACATCAGTATCACAGTATTTGATAATCCACAATTCATTCACACATCAAGAAGGCGAGCTTAAATAAATGCGTTTTTTAAGGCAGATTTAAAGCTCTCCACAGTCGGGCACTACCTTATCTGATGAGGTAGAGAGTGCCACAGGGTAGGGTCTGCAAATGCAAACACACTAGCACCAGAGGTCTTTAAATGGACCCTGGGAATCTCTAACAATCCCTCATCAGCAGAGCAGAGTGGGTGGAGTAAGGACACAGAAGTTCTTGCAGGTAGCGCTGACCCTGTCCATGTAGGGCTTTGTATGTCAACAAACCGACCCTGAAGGTGACCCGCCACTGAACTGGCAGCCAGTGCAGTCCATGGAGCACAGGCATGACATGGCAAGATCAAGATAAGCCAGTCAACAGCCTGGCTGCCGCATTCTGCACCAGCTGCAAGTGGTGAGATATCAACCCCAGGAGCCCTAGGTACAGGGAGTTACAATAGTCAAGGTGGGAGGTCACAAAGACATGGACTAGTGTTTGAAGGTCGCCAGGTGGGACCAGGTGTTTAGTCTGAGCGATGTTCCTCAGATGGTAAAATGAGGATTTAATGATGGCTGATACCTGAGATTTAAGGGTCAGTCCATCATCAAAAATAACACCCAGATTGCGCACCCAGTCAGAGGTCAATAGCTGACTGCCCCCGAGCCAAAGCCCCAATGCCTGCCCAGCCAACAACCCCTCAGCCAGATGACCTGGGTCCACAACCAATACCTCAGTCTTATTGGGGTTCAACCTCTGCCAGTTGGCACTCATCCATTTCTGTATTCCAGCAAGGCAGTTGTTAAATACCTTGACAGTATCATCCTGGTCAGGCACAAAGGACATGTAGAGCTGAGTATCATCTGCATAGCAGTGAAAACTCAGCCCATACTGACTCACAATGTCTCCCAATGGCAGCATATATTCCGCGAACAACATGGGTGACAACACAGAGCCCTGCAGGACCCCACATGGCAGGGAGACCAGGTCTGTGGAAAAAATCCCAGTCACCACTCTCTGTGACCTGCCCCTGAGGAAGGAATGGAACCATCTGAGGACCGTAGCCGACAGTCCACAGATGAACTGCAGGCACTTCAGTAACACACCATGGTCCATGGTATCAAATGCCGCATAGAGATCAAGGAGAACTAAAATGGAATGAGTCCTCTGATCTCTCACTATCAGGAGATGAGTGAGCACCCGAAGCAGGGCCGTCTTGGTATTATGCCTCTTCCGAAAGCTCGACTGGAGAGGATTGTAGATATTGTGGATGATAAGATGGACCTCCAGCTGCAGAGCGACTACTTTCTCAATAACCATATCCACAAAAGGAAGGTTAGGCCTGTAGTTAGCTAGACAATCGGGATCAAAAGAGAGTTTCTTAAGGAGAGGTATTACTACCACCTCCCTCAGGGTGTCTAGAAACACACCTGTCTCTAATGAACACCCGACTATCTCTGCTAGGACCGGGCTGATGACTTGAACACACCCCACAAGGAGGAGAGTTGGGCCCAGATCCAAATTACTGCAGATCGGATGCAAACTCTGGATGATCCTCACGACATCCATGATCGCCAACCGATTCAGTCAGACCGGACAAACAAGAGGCAGAACGTTCCACTGACCAATGCAACACTCACTGGAACAAACTACACCGATTTCCAGACCTGATGTCGGCAAACTTATCTGCAAAGAATTGAGCAAACTCAGCACATTTCTCTTGTGACAGCTCTCTCGAGACTGGGAAACAGGCTGGACTGCACAGTCTGGCCACAGTCCGAAAGAGCTAACTGGTCGAATTCTGTGCAGCAGCAATCTCCTGGACAGGAACTGTGCCTTCTTCACGGGAGATGACCGATTGATACTCCTTACAATGAGTCATCAATCTAAGCCTGTCGGCACCAAGGCAGTTTCCGCCAGCATCGTTCCATCCGTCAACACTCAACTCCCTAAGGTCCCATAAAACCAGGGGAAAGAGGTGAAGAGTGAGTGGGTGAACCCGGACAGGAGTAACGGAGTCCAGAGCCTCCACCATGGCCCTATTATAGGCCTATACTAGATTCTCGGGATCCGTAGTTACACTTGGTATGCCTGATAGGTTTAGCACCGCTGCAAGGTCATCTGGGGTCAAACCCCTCAAACAGAGGTACCGGACCATCTCCACAGGGGCAGGCCTATTGGAGGGAGCCTGGAAATTGAACCTTATAGTGTGATGATCAGACCAACCGACCGGCTCCACCACCAGGTCAGAGGTCTCTAACCCCAGCAGGAAGACCAAGTCCAGTAAGTGACCATGAATATGGATTGCAGAGGTAATAACCTGTGTGAAGCCCAATGAATTCATCAGTTGGAGGAAGTCCTGACCAAATTGCGAGAGTTCATCATCGACCCAGGCATTGAAATCCCCCAGCACCTGCCATCTGGAGAATTCCAACACAATGTTGACGATGAAGTCCACAACTCCCTGCAGAAACAATCTCTCGTCCCTGGGTGGATGGCAGATGAGAAAAATCCTGCACCCCACACCTGCGCAAATGATACACTCAAAAGACCTGGCCTCCCCACTGATACATCTACAAGGCCCAATTCCATGCTAAAACAGATGGCTACCCCCGTGAGCCATCCTCAAGCAGTGTATCACAGAGAATCCAGCTGAAACAGCTGGTTCCAAAACTGGGCCAGCATTCTCGTCCAGCCAGGTCTCAGTGATGCAAGCCAGGTCCGATGACTCCACAAGATTAGCAATCACTGCTGTCTTGTTTTTAATGGACCTGGCATTGCATAACACCACCCAAGTAGGATAGGCTGCCAAGGTCGGCTGCGCTATCTACCTGCCCACAGTGGAGCCCTTGGGTATGGGGTCCAGACAGGTAAGACACCTCTCTGAAACCCATTTCACCCCAGGGCGACCCCTGGACCTAACCACCCTAATCTGTCCACTTTATATTCTTTACAGGACTGGAGTGTTAGAATCCAACTGTTTTCCCACTCATTTTGAGGTATACAAAGATTTAGTTCATTTTCTCCTTTAAATCCTGCATAACATCTTGTTCCCCATTTAACAGCAACTTATAAATCACCTTACTTGGGTACGTGCTTATGAAGGCTTTGTCCATTTTGTCATAAGATAGCGAGACAGCCTGATCCAAAAGACCTCCAAGTACTGCTCTTAATTGTAGGTAATTGTGAAATTCTGATCTGGGTAGGGACTCTCTCTTAGCTAGGTCTGAGAATGTTGCAACTGTATTTAGTATTTGATCTATCAGGTCCCCTGTTGTATTCATGTCTTTCTGTCTCCATATATCCCATCTAAGGTATTTTCCATCTATCTGAACTAATTTACAATCCCATAAGGGGCAGAAAGGTGACTGGCTATGATTCCAGTCCAGATGTTTAATAACCATTGACCAAATCTTCGCCAAGTTCCCCATTACTGAGTGAGAAACTAAATGCTTAGGTAAGCCGGAAAAAAGAACATTACTTGGATTTCTACCCTTGAGTAGGAATTTTTCCATACACACTCAACTGGGTAGTTAATCTGGGGCCGGACATTCAAAAATGCACAAAGCGCAAAAATTTTGCCAGAATGGGCAGCATCCTAGAGAGGTATTAAGCTAAAATTAACCCAGGAATGAGTGCTGAACAGAAATGAGCAATCATTAGGAAGGTGCTGAATGAGGCCCACGAACACGTCGCCAAATCACAGAGTAAGCAGTCCAGGTAAAAACTAGCTGGCTCAGCAACGAAGTGGAGGGAAGGTGAGGGAAAAAGATTGGCCTTCATTAAGTTGAATAAATCGGGCGTGAGGAGGACAGAGAGGTGTTCCCAATGACATCTAGAAAGGTGACCAGGTCAGTCAGGGCAGCCAAGGCAGCAAAGGAGCTAAAGTTGGCTCAGGGATCAGAGAGAGGAAAAGGGTTCTTTAAATACATAGGGAGAAGAAGAGTTGTAGGGAGGAAAAAGGAAATGATAGAGAGTACTTGAAAGCATGAACAAAGAGTCAGGGAGGAGGCTTCCACTTAAGGGGAAGGGACACGAGGGGCACAGTCTGAAGTTGGAAGGGAGAAGGTTTAGGAGGGAGATGAGGCACTACTTCACAGAGAGAGAGTGGTGGTGGGTTGGAACGCACTGCCGGAGGAGTTAATCGCTCAAAGGACAGTGGATGGCTTTAAGCAGGGCTGGGATCGAGTCAAGGGCAGGGTTAGTACAGACAAGAACACAAAGGGGGGAAGGACCGGGACAGAGGAGGAAGGGAGGGGTTTGGGTGGAGGTGGGGCAGCTGGTGATATGAACTAACAGCTGCACAATCAGCAGGCGTGATAGACCTGTGGGCCTTTTTCTGCCGCAATTTTGTATGTTAAGTAAAGCAACTGAGAGAAGAAGCAAAACCTCCCTCCTTAATTTGAATATAGTGCCGACTTGAAGATAATGCTGAGCTCTCATTGCTGTCCAACTGGCACTGGTACATAATTTAATTTACCAGTGCCAGTGGACAGGAAGACAACTCAACATTATCAGTCAGCATGCTAAATCCAGATTAAGAAGGAAGGTTTTACTTTTACACTTCGTCACTTTTAGGATCTGAATCAGAAAGAATACATTTTGTACTGGGCTTGACTGTACTGTACTGTAGAAGGTCAGGTGGTGATCGGAATGGCGGGTAGTTGGGATGCTGGTCGAGGGTCACTCAGCACTGCAGTACATTTGCTGGATTTATTTTAAACCTATGGACATCTACAGACTGCTTGTACAAGAACAGCACCCTGTACATTTTCCTGCAGGAAACTGGAGCAATACCACAACCACTAGACCACTAGGTACATTACAGCACTGCTTTCTTCATCTTGTACTGCCTTTCAGCTCCGAGAGCCTGTGAAATGCTGGTAAATGTGGCATTAGTTATTTAAAACATAATCAAAACCATAGCATAACATGTGTATTGGAAAAAATAATACACGTTAAGTCACTATTTTGATCTGTTTGTTAACAAATGCACTGCAGAATGATTAAACTGGTACCTGGTTATTATCACTGAGTATAGAGAGCAGTCCAGCTCTCACTTCTATGACATCATTACATCTCGCAGCTGCTGGCCATTTTGTAGAGCAGATCAGGCAGGAATTCTAAAAGGAGAGGACTGTTTTTTACATTTCTGAAATGCTTTGGAACTGTATGTATATTTATTATGTAAATGCAATTTTAACATCAGTGTAAACAACAGCCTTTCCTTTACCTTGCTATGAAGCCATTTTTTAATTGTTTAATGGCAAAATAAGGGCTTAGTTGTCCTTTAATAACCAGAGATTAGATTAAATTTGTCTGTTATGGTAATGAACTAAAAGAGTGTGAGTGTTGATTTAGGAAGAGTAAAATATCCTCATATACCGTAAGTTTAGAGTGGGCCTCCAGGTGAATACCTTCTATATCGCAAGATGCCCTGATCTTAATAAGCAGGGGTTCTAATGCTAAAATAAATAGTATAGGGAGAGAGGGTATCCCTGTCGTGTACCTGTATAAAGGGGTAAGAATTAGATAAAGAGCCATTTATTTTATTTTGGCTGACATCCCTGTATATAAGGTATGTATCCATTTACAAAAGTTTGGACCAAAGCTGTACTTATTCATGAAAAAACGTAAAAATATGCCAGACCATCGGTGCAGTGGTTGGATTTCTTCTTATGACACCAGCGACCTGGGTTCAGGAGCGAGCACGGGAGCTGGAGGGCCAGCTGGGGGTAAGAGGCTTGAGCATCCCAGGGACAGCTCATCTTCTCCAGGGAGGGAGGGGGTAGCGACTCGGTGCTTGACTGGCCCCAGGCGGAAGTCTGGGGCATAGCAAGCACTGAGCAGACACAGATGGGAGGATGTCGCAGATGTCGGCGCTAGGCACCTTGACGTCTGGGCACATGACGTCCCTAAGAAAGGAGAAAAAAACACCCTCCAGCTCCAAGGAGATGGAGTGCCGAGTATGGCCCCAATGTGCTATTGCCTGCCTCACTTCCCCAAGCCCGATGAGACACTGAATTGTTTGGGGTGTTCCTTCCCCACCTTTTCCCTGCCAGGGGGTAAACCACGGCAGGATGGGGAAAGGGTCAGTGCAGGTAAGGCGGGCAGCAGGGGTGGACTCCACTGGCGCTCCTGAGGACGCGGAGCTGGTAGGGACAAGGGGCGAGATAAACAGAAATTACAAAAAAAAAAAAAAAGAAAAAAACGTAAGAATTTCCATTCAATTCTTCCAAAAGCCTTACTGGCTTCTAGTGATAGCAGTACCCCTTTTCTTTTCTTTTGCTGTGTAGCATGAATTATATAAAGGGATTTTCTTAGGTTATGTGAACTATGTCTACCTGTTCTATGTCATAATAGCGAACATGAAACAGCAATCGCTATTATGGTGAGTGTATAAGCTGAAAAGCAAATCAGTGATATACACTTACTGAAGATAAATATGACATCCGGCAAATTAAAGTGTTTTTGTGGGGGCGGGCTGCACCCCCCCATGCCCCCTGCACCTCCCTGAGTTAGGATTCTTAACCTCAGGGGGGGGATGCATGTTGGGGAGGGGGCACAATCCGCCTGAAAAAAAAAATTAAGTCCAGGAGCCGCAGGCAGCAGCAAAATTCAAACCCTCCCATTCCCAGCCCCAAACCCTGTACCTGCTGTGCTGGAGCCAGCCTCCTTCACCACCACACCACACAGCTAGCTTGGTGGCAGCAGGCACACTTCATCCAGATAACCATCTTCCCTATCCCTCCCCTTTCCCAGACCATTCCCCTTTCCAGTAGCAGTTGTCTTACCCTTGCAGGTCGCCTATGACAATAGCACCGAATGTGAGTCACCGTTTTCACGGTTGCCCATATTCAGTCACTTATAACGGGATACCATGTAGACCTTTAATAAAGCCCACTTGATCTGGATGGATTAGTTTGCAAGAACTCCTTCTATTCTGTTTGCTAATATTTTGCAAGAATCTTGCAGTCACCGTTAATTAATGAGACTGGGTGATAGTTGTCACAGTATGGTGGTCTTTGTCAGCCGTAGAAAATACTGATATTGCAGCCTCCCTAAAGGAGGGTGGGAAAACCAGCCTCATGGGCTTCAGAGTATACTCTGAGAAGTTTGGGCACCAAGATGGACATATGGGCTTTGTAGAATTCAGATGAAAATCAGTCCAAGCCAAGTGCTTTCCCCGATGGGATTGACACAGGGTCTTTAAGAACTACTTCATTAGTGCTTGGCCTAGCTAAATCTGATCTTTCAGTTTTATCTACAGTGGGAATTTTGTTGTCTAGCATAAAATCTGAGAAGGAGTTTACACTATGGTTGGTTTTGGAGTTGTATAATTGTTTCAAGAAATCCTCAAATCTAGTAGATGTCTCCTTTGTAAATAGATGAGGGGGTGCCCTTCTTATCTCTGATTATTGGGATTGTAGTGACTTCTGCCATTTTCTTCAATTGGTATGCCAGTAGTTTACCTTGACTTTCCTGATTCACAGTGGAACCTATTCACTATAGATTCATAGATATTTCAAGCTGATTAGACTTTCGTCCTTAATGCTTGCCTTTAGATCATGTATTGAATATTTTCTTTTGGTAGTTTTTAATTACCAATTTCAAGTTATCCAATTGTACTTAAATTTATTATCCCCGAAGAACCTATCGAGTCTATTTTTGAGGAGTCCATACTTGTACTAGTTACCACTTCAGCTGGCAATGAGTTCCAGCCAGCAGCCAACCTCTCTGGCTGAACCAGTGTTTTCATGGTAGTGTTCACCATCTACGACTAGCTAATTGAAATGGATGCCCCCTTGATTCATATTTAGATTTTCTCAGGGTAAGCCCTATATTTCCTGTTGCATCTTTATCTTGTACAATTTTATATAACATACAGTTGTCACCCCTAATCCTTCTATACTGCAGGGAATACAGGTTCAGTTCCTGCAGTCTTTCAGAGATATGACATGCATTCCAGTCCTCGACAGCCCTGGTAAGCCCTACGTTGAATTCCTTCTTACTTGTGGATATCTTCTTTTTTATAGTGCCCACACCTGGGCACAGTATTCAGGTTTGGTCTCACCAGAGACTGCACAGGAGCATAATCACTCTCCTACTCCTACTAGTTATATGTCTCAATATGCAGTTTGATATCTGATTATTATTTTTAGCCAGTTTATTACAATGGGAACTAAATTTTTAAGTCAGTATTATTTGTAATTCCTAAATCTCTTTCCTCAGTTGTTTCTCTAAGTTCAGAGTTATCTATTTTATATGATGATTTGCTATATTTATTTAATAAGGGTCATGAAGCAGCGCGCCCTGCAGGAGAACCATACAGGGATCGCATTCAGAAAGCAGTGATCTCCGCCTGGCTCCCTTCTGCATCCCTACCCCCCAGATGCGGAGCTGCTTGAGGGTGGGAATGCAAGCCTGGATGGCAGCCAATTGGCTGCCCTACCTGGGACCACAGTGGATCCCTTGTGTCAGTATGGTGCCATTTTGCTGGGGGTGTAGAGCCTCAGGAGGGCAAGTGCTGGCTGCCCACCCCGCCCGAGCTCCATCCCCAGCCACAGGGCCATCTTCCTGTGGGGTCCAGAGACCCCTGCCAGCTCCAGCAGGTCCAGCGGCAGTGACTGGAGGTGGCGTGTAGCGTTATGGCTGGTTCTCAGACACACAGCCACTGGCACCCTCGTGAGGCACTCTGCCCGTTTGTGCGTGGAGCAGACTGCCCAGACTACCCTCCCTTGAGACCCAAGCCCACTGCCCAGCGGGCTCCATGCTCGGCCGGGATCTGGTGCGGGGCGAATTCGGTTTGGGAATGCCGTAGTAGGCAAGACGGGCGCGGGGTGGGCTGTGTGCCTGGGTTACGCAGCACATAGCCCATCCGCACCGTTAGTGAATAGGCCCCAGTATTTTTATTTGAGCCTAAATAATGCAAATTCTGCTTTCTGCTGCTATTCACATTGATGGCATATTAAAGTCTGACTTCTTTGAGGGTTAAATTATTGTGCTTAGTCTTATCAAAGGTTTCTTCCTTTTATTAAACAATTGCTCCATGTCATACAATTTTTTTTTTATTTTAGATTTCTTTTTGTGACTCAAGAATGATATCATTTGGACTCTTACGTATGGCTTAAAGACATCCCAAAACGTACCGTCCTTAACTTTGCCATTGTCATTAAATTCAGAATAGGAATTCATTTCTACTTTTACCCATTTGACAAATTCACTGTCCCTCAGCACTGAGGAGTTGAACTTCCACACTTTATCCCCATTAATAATGTTACCCGCTGCCATCCCTGTTGATATGGGGGCATGATCTGACATCACACTATTTCCAATATTTGCAGTTGCTAAGCCTTGCATTATTGAATCTTAACAAAATTTAGTCTAGTCAGCTATTCTAATGGCCGATGTCAGACCTGAAAGCATAATCAATATCTTTTGGGTTCAAGATCCTCCCTGAGTCATTCAGACGCATAACTTCATGAGAGCAAGGGAGGCCTTTTGGGTCTAACAATGTGTTCATCTCTCCAGGAAATTGTCAATCTCATAGTTCATACCCCCAGCCACTATCATTTCTGAGACACCAGAAGCCGCTATCAAATCTGCTAAGTGGCAAACAATTCTGAACTATCCTTATTTGGTTCATACATACAAATATAATCTTGTGGTCCTCTGTTGTGCCCTTAACCAGAAAATATCTCTCCTTTGGGTCGGACTTAACTGATCCCACTAGTTAAGGAATTTTCTTGTGAATTAAGACGTGCACGCCTCTACTTTTGGATGAACATATGCTATATAAAACTTTGCCCACCCATACTCTGTTCACTTTTTTTTATTCCTCCCTGCACACCCACCTGTCACTCCTTATGGCTGCTCATCATCCCATTCTGCCCGCCAGTCTTACCCTTCACTGCCACTTCCTGCCACCTGGCTCCTCAGACTATCCCGCATCCTCGTGTAACCCCTAGGTGGCACTATCCCAAGGGCTACTACCTCTGCGTGCTTGGCTAGTAGCAGGTTAAGGGGCCTGAGTTCTGAAACGGGTGCCTCCACCCAGAGGTCAGGGTTGGTAGTGGTCAAGCTAACCTGGGCACAGCCCTCCGGGACACTGTAACCCCCCTCTTTCCTTACTAGTGGCCGGAACAATACACAATAATCACTTTCACAATACCCCTGATACACCACACAAGTACCCACACTGTTTGCACTTACCACCAGGGCTCTCCTCTGGCCTGGCCCTGGGACCCCCTGTAAAACAAGGTTATACACAGCAAATAACAGCAGTACAGCACTCTTGCACAAACTGGAACTACAGTCAGGGTAAATGCAAAAAAGAGTTAGATCTGATTTATTTAAGGGACTTGAACAAGGGAGGAGCGTAATGGGCAGACTAGGTGGGCCAAGCGGTCCTTATCTGCCATCAAAGTCTATGTTTCTATGTAATTAGGTTAATTTGCTTAAAGGCTGTATCAATCAAACAGTTATGCATGCACTTCAGGGTCCATAAACAGTCACGCACTCTGGGTACCCAGATGGAGAATGGTGGGCTAGCCAGGAACGTTGCAGCTGGTTGGGGCCCTGTGATGAAAGAAAACAACAGGCACAACACACACTATTTGTAATCCAGAGCTGGAGAGCTCAGTTTGTGAAAAGAAAACAACAAGACAATCAGATGACACACTTTTAGATTAGGCTGTTGTTGCATGGAGCTACCCTGATGATTACTCATGATACCCAAGACTGGACACAGGCTGGACGAAAATCGAGACAGCAGGTGGTTAATCTGGAGTGCCAGGAGAAGCAGGGCCCACACGATTCACCGAGGCGTCATTCCTGTTCAAGCGTGGAGCAGGGGGGCTGATCCCCAGGCAGGTCTCTCATTGGTGGCTTTCTCTGTGCAGTGGGGTAGTCTGGCAGGGCCAGCGTGGCATGGCTCAGGCCGAATGGAGATGAATGCGGATTCAGTCCGATTAGGCTGGATAAAGCTTCCAGCAAGCAGAACACAGTTCACACAGTGGGGAACCAAATCACGACCCACTTTCAATACACAGCACATTTACATGTAAGGATTCTATGGTACCAGCAAGCAGAACACAGTTCACACAGTGGGGAACCAAATCACGACCCACTTTCAATACACAGCACATTTACATGTAAGGAAATTCTACTGTACAGGCAAACCGCTCTCGGGTCATGATCGTAAAAGTCTCTGCACAAACCGGGAATTCAAAAGCAGCTGGAAATCCTGACAGGCTGATCACATTCAGCAAAATCTTCGGTCTTCTTCAGGTATGAGCCTGGTAAAAAATCAGTGGCTTACTTCGCTATCACAAACTTGGATTTAGTCTAAAATAATTCTCTTCTCTCCCTCTCAGGGGAAGCAGGCAGACATGCAGGCCATAGCTCAGGCCTTTCCACAGTTCTCCCGTGCGAAACTACTCAGACAGCTGCTTGACTGTCTCAAGCTGTTGCTTCTTCAGCTCCCAACTTAGATCTGACTCAACTGCCAGCAAGCCTGGGACTTTCCCCAGAATCCAAAAGGTTGGGTTGGCTGATCTGTCTGTCAGTCACAACAAAGGCTCCCCCTTCAGGTGCAAAAAGGCGCCAAAAGCCCAAAACTACAATTCCTACAGATTTTGACTCAAGACAGTTCCTGTAGTTCGGCTCCATTTTAGGTCCCACCAGTAATGATTGGTCCAATTCGGCAGTCCAGGACCAAGATAGTGGAGATAAACAAAACAGTCCTTG
Organism: Neoceratodus forsteri; assembly: GCA_016271365.2. Taxonomy (NCBI): domain Eukaryota; kingdom Metazoa; phylum Chordata; order Ceratodontiformes; family Ceratodontidae; genus Neoceratodus; species Neoceratodus forsteri. The sequence goes on along the minus strand of JADMNL010000031.1, from coordinate 109,801,691 downwards.
CTGCAAAGAAGGCAGGTTAGACAAACTACATTATCATTATCACTCTAAATGATTTTCAGCAAATAGTTGCATCTTTCAACAGAGCTCCCTCTCAGATTACTTATAACTGCAATCCAGGCAGCTCTTAAAGAGACAGTACACAGAGTCTATACAGGCACTCTCTGGCAATCGCATTTAAACTACTAAAGCACGGGACACCAGCCTGGCAGTGAGCATTTAGGCAAGCTCAAGGAAGACTTTTGGGAACCCCCATTTGTAGGGGGGTTACACTCGGATGGTCTGGCTTATCCCCGTCAGGGTCCCCCCTCCCTGGTGGGGAAGAAGAAGGGAGTAGCATTCCTGGGAGGTCTTCCAAGGTGTGCAGAGCAAAAGTGGTATGCTAGGGGAACTGTGACATGGGAGGACTTAATAACCATCATCCAGCCAGTCAAGACAGGTGCCATTTTCGTTCTTCTGGGCCCCTTCCCACACTCCAATGGCACACACCACAGCAACGCCCTGGAGGCAGAGCCAGAGGACATGTGGTCACCCACACCAGCAAGGCTCTGCACACCACTAGGTGTTGCTCACCATGCAGTGCAGCCCAGCACCCTCCTCTGTGAGGAGGGTGTCTGCGCAGTTGCTCTGTCACCCTTGCTGCTGGCCTCCACTCCTGGTGTCCCAGGCTCAGGCCTTGAACCTGGTTCTCCAGCATGCCAAGTGGGTGCCCTACCACTCAGTGCCATGGAGCCGGCTCTGTTCAGCTGTAGTGATTCTTCCTCAATTACATGTGTTTCTTGAGAAACACAAAATTAGTTTTAGAGTTTCAGACATGACAGGAATGTGTTCATTTCACTAGACTGTGGCAGCATTTAATATTCCAGAAAACCACTTTATAAATACATTTACTGTCTGCCATTACAGTACGCAGCAAAATCATTAGCGCAGCGGCAAATCAAGACTATTCCGCATTCTGTAGCAGGCTCTAGATGAGTATGTGAAGTTCTTGTTGTGATAAGTGAAGTCGAAAGCATACCAGATATATTATTTCTATATTCTTGCATACCACACATTGAACCAATACACTTCAGCAGCACATAAATATCCCACCATCTCTTGTTATCTGTATCGGGATACATGTGCAGAATAAAACTGTACCGCTTTGTAGTTCTCTGTACCTTGATCTCTAATAGTATATATTCTAAAAGGGCTCATTGCATCTTACCCCGTCCTCATGTCCTGATATCTCAGTGCCACCTTTATAACAGAAACGATGTTTAAAACCCAGGAACTGCAGAAGTCAGTGAGTACAGGATGTACTCAAAAAAACTGACAGCTCCCTGTTGGTGGTAATGAGAAAGCAGTAAACAAGGAACAACTAATTACATTTCTGTTGGGGGTGGGGATTAGAACATTAACCCTTAGTGCAAATTCACAAAACGGTAGACTACTTAGCAACCCATATCTTTTTGGAGTTTTTTTTTTTTTTTGGGGTGGGGGGGTTACAGTATTCATGTCCTAAATGCTTGACATCCTCATCAAGCCTGACACCATTATGTACATTGTCAGTGTCAGCAGCTCAGCAGGTAGCACACTCATCTCTGAGGCCGGGAGATCAGAAGGCTGTGGGTTCTATCCCCACACCAGGCACTTGGGTTAATATCCCAATACTGACACTGTAGTGCAGCATGAGGGGGGGTGCTGCACTCCCTGAGGTGCTGTCTTTCGGATGAGATGTTAAACCGAGGTCCCATCTGCCTATTCTGGTGGTAGTTCAGGTGGATGTTAAAGAGCCCATGACACTTCTCGAAAAGAGTAGGGAATTTCCTCGGTGCCTGGCCAAATTTCCCTCATTCACTAAAAATATCACCAACAGCTTAATCTGGTTCAAGATCAGTTGGCTTTCATCTGTATCCCCCTCCCCCGGGTCGTGTCTGAAAATAGGCAGAATCTGCCTAGTGCACTTACCTGGTCAACAAAAACTAAATAAAATAAAAAAATGAATCACTCACCTTGATTGGCATAACAAATAACACAGTAAACATGTCAGCAATCAGTACCATGATCTGGGTCAATAAAGTGTCTGCTTTTCATCTCTTCACTCCCCACAAGGAACACAGTAGTCCATGCACTTACAAGACACGGCGTCTCTTGAATCTCAACACATCACCTGACTGGCTGCTGTATTCTGTTTGTAATTGTGCTTCTCCCTTCCTGGATCGCACCTGGAAAGCGAGCCTTGGGTCAGTGTGCCTCTCAGGTTACCAATAATAAATAAATACATAAATAAAATTACTATAGTTCATAGACCAAAACTGTGATCTCTAAGTGCATTGGGATGTATATGCAGTACATGGACAGGACAGTCCAAAAACGTAGTACTTACCCCTACCTTCATTTGTGAGAGGTTCTGCTAATAAAACAGTTGAGTGCATACCCAGATTTTAACCTGCAAGGAGGAAAAAATGTTAGCATTGTACAATACCAGTCCAAGACAGGCAAAGTCCTTGAGTGTCAGACTCGGATTCATAGATACAATTGAGTCCCTCTTCTTCTGAGACACTGAAATTAGTTGCTCTCCAGAAATGTTGAAACAAGTTGCTCTCCATCAAAGATGGTGAGTGGTCTAACGCCACCACCAATTAGCAAGTTTCCAAATTTGAGGGATGGTATTTGCAGTGAGAGAAAGAATGATCATGTATTTGATAGGTCTGGTCATTTCGGTTACTTAGAAGATAATCCATCCGTACCAGGACTTCAGTTCATTTCAACTGGAAAAGGGAATGACATAGTCCAATATTAACACTAATAGATGGGCTATGATTTTGTACGTGCAATAACTGCACAATTCCAGCTTATTCCCCCTTTTCAAACCAGGCTGCATATGTGTCAGTTGCTTGGAGAAATACTGGATTCTTCATCATATTGCAATGGCACCTATCATGTTACATAAATGGCTGTTTGAGATGTGCTACAATGTTTTAAAGTAAAAAAATGCAAATTGTCATCATTGCCTCAACCAATCAGCAATGACAATTCCTTGCACAAGAAGCCATCCCTTAACCATAAGTGGGCCTCTCATGAAAGAATTGAAAAATAAAATGAATGTTCCACTCGCAGAATGGAGGTGGCAGCTTTTCATTATTTAAAACAATACACCTTCTGGGGCACTAGAGAGCCGTCTTCCAGGCTGGAAGTACTCTTTTGAAGCTCTCTCTCATGAGGTGGCAAAATCAATTAAAACTCGAAATTTTAGACAGTTTCTTCAAAATCAAACTGCAGAACTCATTCTAGTGCAACTCCCTGCATCATCTGATACCATATTTGACATGGGCTGAGAAAATGTGCAGCAGCAGGGGCCACCCTAGGATTCTCCGCCTAATACCAGCAAGGCCACAGGACCATCGGGTGGCAGGGGAGCCAGTAATTCAACTCCACAGACAGACCCACAATTGCAAATTATGCTTGAGTCCATAAAGGTCATGGACTGAAAAACTAAGAAAACCTTGCAGAAACTGGAAACTCACAATCCTGCTATACTGCAACTAACCGGGGCGGTGGCAGAGTCAGACAAATGGGCGGTCTGTACCATAGCTGCTGTGGCTTCCCTAACTAAACAAAACAGTCAGCTTTGAGGCCACATGGAAACCTTGGAGAATGAAGTCCAGGCTGGGAACCTATGCATAATAAGGGTGCCTGAAGGCGTAGAAGGGATGGCATTGCTACCCTTTTTACTGGACTGGCTTAAGGACAAACTCAAATTGTAGGATGGATTTCCCTGGTCTTCACTCACAAGCCTACAGGGTTAACCTGAGGGTCCAGTGGGCAAGATTATGGAGGCACTCCTTAAGGAAAGGATAGTGCAACACCTGGAATCCATAGGGGCACAGGATCCAAGACAGCATGGGTTTACAAAAGGAAGGTCCTGTCAAACTAATCTGATAGATTTCTTTGACTGGGTAACCAGAGTGGTGGACCAAGGGGGAGCAGTTGATGTCGCCTACCTTGACTTCAACAAAGCTTTTGACACTGTTCCACATAGAAGATTGATAAATAAGCTAGGTAGGCTCGGGGTGGGTCAGAAGTTGGTCAACTGGGTGGCAAACTGGTTGACTGGCAGAAAACAGAGAGTGGTGGTAAATGGTATACAGTCAGAAGAGATGCAAGTCACAAGTGGGTACCTCAGGGATCAGTCCTGGGGCCAGTCCTATTCAACATCTTCATTAGTGACCTCCGCAGATGGACTAGAGGGTAAGGCTTGTCTGTTTGCAGATGACACCAAGATCTGCAACAGAGTAGATGATCCAGATGGGGTGGGCAGAATGAGAAGAGATCTGGATAAACTAGCAGAATGGTCAGAAGAGTGGCAACTGGGATTTAATGCAAAGAAGTGCAAAATCATGCACATAGGGAAGAGAACCCTGAAGCCACTTATAGGCTGGGAGGAGTTGCTAGCAGTCACAAAGGAAGAAAGAGACTTGGGCATCATCATCACTGATGACCTAAAATCATCCAAGCAGACCTCTAAAGCAGTAGGTAAGGCTTGGGGTGTTAGTGTATTAGTAGGGGTATCACAAGTCGTAAGAGGGAGGTAATAATCCTCTGTACAAGACATTGGTTAGGCCTCATCTGGAGTACTGCGTGCAGTATTGGAAGCCACACCTTCCTAAGGACATTAACCAAATTGAGGCAGTCCAGAGAAGGGCAACAAAATGGTGCAGGGACTGCATCAGAAGACATATAAGGACAGATTAACGGAGCTCAATATGTATACCCTTGAGCAAAGGAGGGAGAGAGGTGATATGATCGAGACATTTAAACACCTTAAGGGCATAAACAAGGTGAAAGAGTCTAACATGTTTAAATATAAGAAAAATAGCAGGACAAGAGGACACAGCATGAGATTAGAGGGAGGCCGATTAAGGGGGAATGTGAGGAAATTCTTTTTCACAGAAAGGGTGGTAGATGCATGGAATGGCTTACCACAAGAAGTGGTGGCTATGAATACAGTGCAGGGCTTCAAACAGGCATGGGATAGGCATAAGGGAGCAATACAAATGACTATGAATAGATAGGTCACTGACAGAGCAAAGGCTGATGGCACATTTATAAGGTAGAAAAAAGAAATGGGCAGACTGGATGGGCCTTGCGGTCCTTATCTGCCGTCAACTTCTATGTTTCTATGTTTCTATGGTCTGTCCAGCTTCCTCTAATCAACCATGCACCATTCTGTTGAAATTGTCAGGGTCTGAGCTCCATGACATGGTTCTCCTCACAGCCTGAGCAGTGTATCCATTGGAAATTAATGGTGCACATATCAAGCTGTATCTCAACCTCACCTTTCAGACTCATGCCAGAAGGAAGAGTTTTGATGCCGTAAGACATCAACTTCAGGCTCTGGAAATCATCCATTCACTTCTGTTGCCTGCTAAGCTCTAGGTGGTCTACAAAAGGGAATCCTGGCAGTTTACATAGTCTTAGGATGTGGGCCGTTGGACTGAAAAGGTTGAACAGGAGTTTGTTGCAAGCTGGGAACCTTCTGAACCTCATAGGTCTGACTATGAGGAAACCTGAACTGTGAGTCTCTCTGTTACCTGTTGAAATAAGTCTGGACTTCTCTGCAGTGTTCACCGTGTTTCTACTCTTTTCCTATGTTTGGAGTGATCGTTGTTATTTCTAGATTTCTACAACTGCATGTTACTGTTATATGTGGGTGGTACAGAAGGGATTACATAGTTTAATTCTAATTGTTCTCTTATTATTGGTGGTTTAGCAAGTGGCTCTGGTGGAAATCCCACCATTTTTGAGTGTCCTTCAAGTTCTTTCTCACATTCGGGGCATTGCAGCTGTCAGACCTGCTATTTGCTATACTGTTGGATCTACACTAACCATAGTTCCATTCTTGCTGTTTTAGAATGGAGTTTGCTAATATTGTTAAATGTATGCCTGCTTATTACTTAGTTACTCATATTTGCCATGCATTTGGTTTTACTTGTGGGTGGTGGGTTTTCATAAGGGGTCATTTTTTTATTGTGTATTCTCCTAGTCATGCAATAGGTTTTAATAGCAATCCTAGAATTGTGTTCATTCTCCTTTCTGATTCTCCCTAATGGACATACCTTCTACCTTTGAAGAAGCTGGCAACTTTCAAAGACTGTTGGACTTGATTATGTGGACTTAATGTCTATGAATATATGGGTATTATTATTTATCAACTATTTGATGATGTTGTGTCTTCTCCAGCTTGTACCCTGTAAACGTTTTGTGGATGTTAATTTTCTGCTTATATGGAACTTAATAAACATAAATTATAAAAAAAAAACCTTTTAACTTAAGTTTAAAATAACTACACAGTATTATAAATAAGATTGTTTACAGTTTACTGAGAGGAGCTCCGAGGATCACTGTTGGGTTATGAGTGTCTCCTCTTGTATAATCAGGGTTACTAAATCACTCATCTTTGCTCACAGTTCTTTCACTCTAAGAATGTGTAGGTAGACACGTGTAAAGCCAGCAAGTTCTCCTCATCATATGCTTTTACAATACCCAAAGGAATTGCGTGCCCCGCACACCAGATAGCTGCTTGGTCTGCTATTGGCGGCTTGTAAAAACACATCACTAAAGCCTGGCTTAGTCCCAAGATTCCAACTGTCCCAGACTGGTAGTTAATAGTGTCCCAGATCTACTATCTAGAAAAAGTTACCCATAGGCTGAATGAAGAGAAATGTACCTCGAGATGAATCACCTGGATATTCTACTACTGTATATGATGAAGGACTTCACATTTGTCCCATAAATTGGAGGATCCTTCATTCACCCCTCCCATCTAGCTATTCTACCCTTGGGGCTCCCTCATAATCCCTCTCATATGTATATCTCTTCCCCACTCTCCTCCATGCTTAGTTCTCCCACCTAAAAAGGGATCCTACTCAGGGACCGACCACAATCTGCCAATTAGAGTATACATACCTGAATTTGCACCTCACCAAGCCTGGTGGAACCTGATGCTAGAGGGGTGGAACTGTAGACTGCTGACAAATGTTGCTAGAATGTGTAAATGCTGAACCCTCTGTTAAGAAGCCCGTAGCAATGGAGACATTGGGCTCCATAAAATGTTTGTAAACAACTGACTAGCTAACAAAGTACGAACTCCTCTCTGACTCAAACATGGCTTTCAGAAAGGTCACAGTACCCCCACTGCCCTGCTGAAATTCACTACAGACACTACAACTGCTATGAACTCTGGTCTATTTACTGGAGCTGTCTTCATTGACTAACAAAGCTTTTTCCTTGTCAATCACCCTCTGCTCCTCACCACTCTTCATAAATTGGGTTTCTCATCCCTGATAGTTGCCTGGTATAAGAGCTATCTGTCTTAACAGAATACAATTTGTTAAATTTAATTCTGCTTCTTCTGAACCCTCAATCATTAATATTGGAGTTCCCATGGCTCTATCCTGGGTCCCCTCCTTATCTCTTTATTTATCAATAACATCACAGAGGATCTTCTTCATGCTCATCCCTCCTCTATGCAGATGATGTGGTACTTTACACTAGTTCTAATACCTTAGCAGATCTTTCATCTGGTTTTACTAACATTCAACGCTGGCCTGCTGCTCATAAACTCATACTCAATGTTAAAAATACCAAAGCTATGTTGTTTGGCTCTGCCAGTAAGCTTAGGGCCTGCCAAGGTGTTCTTCTGGTACAAGGTGAAGTTAGCACCTCTCTAGAGAGTGTCACATCCTTTAAATACCTAGCTGTTCTTCTGGATCAGTCTCTGGACTTTGATCTCCACATTCAGGCCATTTGCAAATCAGTTAATGCCAAACTAGGAATTGCCTACAAGACCAGCTACATGTTAACTCCCTCGTCTAAGCCGGCCATTACCTGTGGTTCTTCTTCCTGCCCTTACTTATGGTGCTCCTACTTATGTTACAACACAGAACTAGATACATGGTGGATTCCTGCATGGGAAGGGCCTCAAACAACTGGTACAACAACCCACAAGAGACAGGGCTATCCTAGATCTAGTACTGACTAACAGGGAAGGAATCACAGATCTCCAGGTAGAGAAGGTCACCTGGGGGCCAGTGACCATCACATGGTATGGTTCAGTTTGGCCACTACAACTAAATCATCCCATTCCAAGGCAAAAATATGGGACTTCAGAGGGCTGACTTTGATAAGATGGCCAACGAATTAAGCTAGCCCTGGCAAAAAGAAATACAGGTGAGGGTACAGGCAAAGTGGGCAAGCATTAAGTATGCAATACTTGAAGCAACATTCCATTGTGTTATAGAGAAAGGAAGTAAAAGAAGAAGAAAACCAATTTGGTTCTCAAAAACAGTAGCTGAAAAGGTCAGAGCCAAAAGGCTTGCCTTCAGAAAATATAAGGGAACACAGCGGGATGAAGACAGGGAGGCATACCAAACTTCCCTACGGGAAGCAGGGAAGGCAGTGAGGCAGGCAAAGGCCCAAACTGAGGAAACACTAGCACAAACAGTAAAAGAAAGTGACAAGACTTTCTATACATACATTAGTGAAAGGAGAAAGTCCAGGGGGGTATTGCTAAGATCAAAGGAGATAAGGAGGCATGTGAGGAGGACCATGTAAAAGCATTGATCCTAAATAAATAGTTCTGCTCAGTATTTACTGAAGAAAAGGTAGGGCAGGGCCCACAGCTCAGCACCATGGACACAGAGGGGAGGGAGGTGAACACTAGTCCCTTCACAAAAGAAAGGGTCCTACAAGAGCTCAATAAGCTCAGGGTGGACAAGGCAATAGGACCTGATGGCATACATCCCAGGGTACTAAAGGAGCTAAGGGTGGAACTAGCAGAGCCATTATCAGAACTGTTTAGTGAGTCTTTGAGCACAGGAGAGGTCCCAGAAGACTGGAGAAGGGCTCATGTGATCCCGCTCCACAAGAGTGGTAGCAGGGGAGGAGGCAGGGAACTACAGACCAGTCAGTCTTACCTCAGAAGTGGGCAAGATTTTGGAGGCACTCCTTAAGGAAAGGATAGTGCAACACCTGGAATCCATAGGAACACAGGATCCAAGACAGCATGGGTTTACAAAAGGAAGGTCCTGTCATACCTCGTAGATTTCTTTGACTGGGTAACCAGAGTGGTGGACCAAGGAGGGGGAGCAGTTGATGTTGCCTACCTTGTCTTCAGCAAAGCTTTCGATACTGTTCCACATAGAAGATTGATAAATAAGCTGGGTAGGCTTGGGGTGGGTCAGAAGTTGGTCAACTGGGTGGCAAACTGGTTGATGGGCAGAAAAGAGAGAGTGGTGGTAAACAGTATACAGTCAGAAGAGATACAAGTCACAAGTGGGGTACCTCAGAGATCAGTCCTGGGGCCAATCTTCTTCAATATCTTCATCAGTGACATTGCAGATGGACTGGAGGTAAGGTTTGTCTGTTTGCAGATGACACCAAGATCTGGAACAGAGTAGATGATCAAGATGGGGTGGGCAGAATGAGAAGAGATCTGGATAAACTAGCAGAATGGTCGAAAAGAGTGGCAACTGGGGTTTAATGCAAAAGTACAAGTACATGCACATAGGAAAGAAAACCTGAAGCCACCTATAGGCTGGGAGGAGTTGCTGGCAGTCACAAGGGAAGAAAGAGACTTGGGTGTCATCATCACAGATGACCTGAAATCATCCAAGCAGACCACTAAAGCAGTAGGTAAGGCTAGGGGGATGTTAGGGTGTATTAGTAGGGGTATCACAAGTCGTAAGAGGAGGTAATAATCCTCTTTACAAGACACTAGTTAGGCCCCATCTGAGTACTCATGTGCAGTACTGGAGGCCACACCTTCACAAGTAACATTAACCAAATTGAGGCAGTCCAGAGAAGGGCAACCAAAATAGTGCAGGGACTGCATCAGAAAACATATGAGGACAGATTAACGGAGCTCAATATGTATACTCTAGAGAAAAGGAGGGAGAGAGGTGATATGATCGAAACATTCAAACACCTTAAGGGCATTAACAAGGTTAAAGAGTCTAACATGTTTCAATATAAGAAAAATAGCAGGACAAGAGGACACAGCATTAGATTAGAGGGAGGCCGAATAAGGGGTAATGTGAGGAAGTTCTTTTTCACAGAAAGGGTGGTGGATGCATGGAATGGCATAACTCAAGAAGTGGTGGATGTGAATACAGTGCAGGGCTTCAAACAGGCATGGGATAGGCATAAGGGAACAATACAGATGAGTATGAATCGATAGGCCATTGACAGAGTAAAGGCCAATGGCACATTTATAAGGTAGAAAAAGAAATGGGCAGACTGGATGGGCCTTGCGGTACTTATCTGCATCAACTTCTATGTTTCTATGTTTCTATGAAGACTATCTTACAAAATGGGACAGCACATATAATAACATATGCTGCTATGCCTCTTCGTCCCTCATTTCAAACACCACTGCCAAGCTTTATAGTGATCTGAACTGGCTCTCCTCTCTGCTGTTAGATGTTACTTACTTGGTTCTTTGGTTGATACTGTTGTCAGGTCTCAAACTCTCTCTGCTATTGCCGCCAATGCTTCTCCTCAATCCTCCTCTTATGGCTTATGCTCGGATAAATCTCTTCTTCATTGTGCCTAGATGTAAAACCACTAAAGGGTTGTGCCTTCTTTCTCTATGCCCCCAAAATTTGCAACTCCTTTCTCCTGGAGTTATATCAGTCCAGCTCTTATGATAGTTTGAAAAAGAGTGCCATTTCCTAATCACATCTGACCACTGTAGTTGTCTCAATCCTCCTTAACCTGTGGTATACTATTTCCCACTACCTGCACTTATACATCTTCACACTACAACTGTCTTCAAGGGTACCTAAACAAGTAGTTTTTTAAAACTGCAAACTCCAAAATCTGGCTTAATAGCAAGGTAAAGGCAAGGCTGCTGTTTGCATTTATGTAAATAACATAAATACAGTTTCATAGCTTTCGAAAAATGTAAACATCAGCCTTTCACTTCCGAAAAACAGCCTTGGTTTCTCCCTAAGATGTCTGCCAAGTGTGTTAAGTGATGAGTCATGATGACATCATCAGAGCCAGATACAGAGCTCTAGTGCTAACCAGTTCTTCGTTCCCTCTTTATTTTGAATTGTTGTACCAGAATGATCAACACCATGTATTAAGTCATGGATTATGTTGATCAGTACACGTTAGGCTATGATTTTGTTCATTTTGTTTACTTTAACTTACGGAAAATGTTTTGCAATTCAGTTGACTTTTTCTTTGGCAAACTGCATTACAGTACAATGCTTCAAATACCTGATGATCTAGTGGTTATATGATGCACTGAATTTTGTTTTTTTGTTAGCCAGGAGAGACACACTAAGCTGAAAGCTTGTTTACAGGTGTGGCCTGGGAGCACAAGGAAGTTTAATGACTTGCTTAGGGTCACACAGTAAAGTACCGGTCTTGTTCAGTTCCAAAGCTCATGCTCTCTTGTTAATCCACAGATAAGGCTTTCTTTTTCCATATGAAACCCCTGCACCTAGCCTGCCTTCTGTTGAACACCCCACCATCCATACCCTGTCCTTAGTGCTGCCTGGGGCTGCATATGAGCTTGCGGTCTCATGAAGAGAATTATCACACCTCAGATTGTAATCTTGTACCTCGGAGAGTTGTGCATCATCAGCTGGCACTGTTAAAAAATGCATCCCAAATCACGCTCCAGTCCACATTCTCAATGTTTGACTTCTGCTCCCACAGTAAACATTGGTGGATCACCACCCTTCTGCACAGTGAATGTAGTATGTACAGTTCCTTGTTGTGTTTTTTGCCCACCTCATTAACCAACAACTAGGTCTTCCTGGAGGGCCAAGCAATATGCATCATGACCCACCAGAAAAAACTGCTGTTCATGCCCTCATAAGGGCTGCACTTACAATGGATAACAATATTATTAGCAGGAGAGGCATACTAATACCTTGAGTGAATCCACCTGACTTCAAGTGTCAGTCTACTTCTTTAACTGTGATCTGCAGAACCCCCAGAACAGTTCCCAGCAATTCTTCTCCAGTACTTTTCTGTGCTGTACTCTACAATGTGAGTTGGCTGGCTACCACCCTTCCAAATCTTGAATGAGCTGTACACTACTCCCTCACTACTGTCCTAACAAATGTCAACATCCCCCCTCCCAAGGGTACTCTCCCTACACTGAATTCAGGTAAAAGTTTAGGTGCAACCCTGCCACTCTGAATATTTATCATAACTGGCTACTCTCATCCACACTCAGGTAGCGATCACGATGTTGGCAGACCCACATTTCAGATCTCACAGTGATCTGCTCAGTGTCCTCCTTCATGTCTTCAACTAACCTGAATATAGCTGTACCCTGCTGGAATGGCCTCTTCAGTCCCTCTCTGGCATCCATTCTTCTCACCTGCTCCCCACACCAAAAACTGGTGAGTTCACCACACTTCTGCATCATGAGATGTGTTTAGTACAGTTTCCGTGTTATGTTTACATATTAATAATAAACATGATCTTCTGAGTAACCAGGCTGATAGCAGCATGGCACAAGTAGAAAACAGACTTCCTACCCATATAAGATCTAAGCCACCTATGATTAGGCATTAGTAAATGGCGTGCATAATGATGTGTACACCCATCATTTAATAGTGCCTAATCAGCGGTAGCCTAGATCTTTTAAGGATAGGAAGCCCATCATTCCCTTGTTCCTGCTGCTATGAGCGTGACTTACTGGAAAGATATGTTTATATTTGAAATGTCAAATAAAGCAGGGACTGTACTTGCATTCATGATGCAGAAGGGTGATGAGCTCACCAGTTTTCAGTGAGGAGGAATAGTGAAGAATGAATACCAGAGGGGACTGAGAAGACCACTCTTGCAAGGTACTGCTATATTCGGGGAAAGGAAGAAAAAGGAAGAAATATCAACAGATTACTGTGAGAAATAAGATGTGGGGCTGCTAGCACCTTGCTCACTACCTGACCCCATTGTCCTGGCCAACATTCCCCTTTCCATAATACTAGTTCATGCAATTGTCCAAGTCTGTGTGTGGACAATAATGTATGAAATAGTTGCCACTACACATTCGGTCACTTCACTACCAGCCAAGTATTGCTTGTAAAACACTTTGGGATACAATGTGTATGAAAACCACTATTTAAATGTTTATTCTTACTATTATTTCCCATGGGAAAAGAAGACAAGCAAATATCTGAGTTTCGAGAAAGTATGAACTCTAACATTGGGCTGCACAAGAACTTTGCTACAAAAAGTTGTGGATCTAGGGGTGGTGAAGGTGTGGCTACACCCACATTGTAACGCTTGCTTGCTGCTGCTGCTGCTGCATTTCACTTTGTTGAAGAAGTCTGATTTATTGATTGTATAAATGCTTGCATTCAAACTATGGATTACATTTGTAGGTTCTGTCAAAATGTACTAGAAAGAATAATAGCAGACAATATAAAGGTTTAATAAAAATGTCAAAAGTGCACATTAAGCATGCACACACCACAGCACCCCATTGTAGCATCCTTGATCCACCATAACCACTAGACCACCAGGTTATTCAAGATTTGTACTGCACTGTGGTTTGCCACAGAGAATTCAGTTGGATTAAAACATTTTCAGCATGTTAAAGTAAACAAAATGAACAGAACCATAGCATAACATGTGCCATTATACAAAATAATGCACATGATTTTGACCATTTGGGTGAAACATTTCTATACAAAGGGAAAAAAGAACTAGTTAATACTATAGAGAGCCATATATCTCTCTGACTTTGGCTCCAATGATGTCATCACCTAACACATTTGGCGGCCATTTTAGGATGCAGATAAGACAGTTTTTTTTTAAATTAGAAGGCTGATTTTACAATTTTCAGATGCTCTGGAACCACATTTAGGTAAATTATGTAAATGTAATTTTAGCATTAATGAATACAGCAGCCTTTCATTTAGTCACCTACGGAGTAAGGCTTTTGAATAGTTTGTTGTCAAAATGTTGTTTCGGTATCCTTTAAGTTTACCCCTTGTTTCTAAAGCCCTGTTCTAATGCTATCCTGTTAATGTTAAGCTGGATCAGTATTTCAATATCTAGCACACTGTGATAAGTCTTACTTGTGCTCCTATGTAACGTATAGCATGGCATGTATATACTGTACACTGTGTTTTAACTACTCATTGTGATTTTCCTTTGTAAACCATGTTCTTGACACTGTGTTTTGTGATTTTAATGTATTGTATAATGTTGTACTATCCCAGATCATGCCTGAATATAGTCATTTTATGGCTAGTGTACTCACCCGGTTGACAAAAACTAAATAAATAAAATAATACCATACACAAAATGCATAACTGAAAAAACATATATTAATCACCCTCACAGTTGAGAAAACATGTAACAACAGGATATATGTCGACCATTATTGTTACTGTTATGCATGTTTGCTTCTGTCATGAAACCAATAAAGATGCTTATTATAAAAAAAAGTTCTCCTCAGCACTCCTAGAAATATATAAAGTGCAGCTTCATTGGTGTAGGCGTGCAGAATATAACCCAGGGCATACAGTCAATTACCAGAAATGGTCACAGAACTTTTACTATACAAATATTTAGGACAGAGCAACAGTTTTTCATTAAGAAATAGTGAATGACGCAAAATGTTGAATTCCAAGTTCCAAGGGTATTAGAAAGATCTCTCCATGCCAGGAGGAAGGTAATATTTCTCACAGCCTACATTTCCCATAAACCACATCATAAGATGTTAAGCAATGCGTACTTTCTGCACTTCAAACAGGAAAGTCCCTCTTCCTGCATGTGGCTTATGACTTATGAGGAAGGAGATAACATCAGCGTGAGTCCCACATCCGAAGATTCACTCAGATGGCTGGTCACCCTAGTTGTCACACACAGCAGTGTCTGGAAAAGAGCTTCCCATTTCAAATGTAGGATGAGGAAAAAAACATTTAACAGACATGGACTAAGTCAAAAACTTGATGCGATGTCTTAGTTTAGACAGTAACACACATCTGTGATTCTGTGGTTGAAACAGTTGGGATGCTCTAGAGTAGTGATTCCCGAGGGCCACATCTGTAGAGCAGAGATTAGGAACAATTCCTGAGGGGCACATGTATGAAGAATAAGGTGTAGAAATTATTCCCTAAGGGGTTATTTATGTGTGTAGAGCACAGAGTTTAGGAAAGATTCCCTGAGGGCCACATCTGTACTGCACATAATTTAGGAATGATTCCCAGAGGCCACATTTGTACTGCACAGAGTTTAGGAATGATTGCCTGAGGTGCCACATCTGTACTGCACATAATTTAGGAATGATTCCCTGAGGGACCACATCTGTACTGCACAGAATTTAGGAATGATTCCCTGAGGGACCACATCTGTACTGTACAGAATTTAGGAATGATTCCCTGAGAGGCCGCATCTGTACTGCACAGAATTTAGGAAGGATTCCTTGAGTGGTTACACCTCTAGAGCACAGACTAAGAACAAGTCTGTTGCAAACTTTAGGAGTGATTCCTGAGGGGCCACATCTTAATAGTCATTTCCTGAAGGTTCATTCATGTAGAGCACAGCATTTAGAGAGGATTTCCCCAAGAGCCAGGAGGGGAAATGTAATGGGACAGCATATATAGAATAATGTATGGGCAACCATGCAGAATAAGGCTGTGTTTCCATACAGGGACTCTGATGACATCATTACCCTAAGATGGAAACACTTGCCATGCTGTTTAAAGCAGCAGTATTCATTAGTAACCATATAGTTTTTCAGCAATAATGTACGTCTTACAAAAATATCAAGATACGCATTTTATTTTATTTTCTTTCATTCCTGAATCTAGAAATTCAGGATTTGTAAATATTTTTTATATAGCTATTTGGTCCCCATCGTCTCCTGCCGCCAACTGGCAATGGGGACACAGAGGTATTTTTACAGGTTTTCTCCCCTTGCCCCCCCCCAGGCCCCATCACACGGCTGTGCAAGCATGTGGAGGCATGCATGCACCCCGCAGTGTCAGCTCAGCCCCTTCCACCTCCCATTACAGTTTGCTGCCCCCTCTCTGCCTATGCTACCCACTGGACCTCCACCCTGTGGGAGTGGAACTACAGGGGGTGCGCCAACCCACTCACACCACCCTTGGGAGAGGAGAGCTGCCCATCAGCAGGCTCAATCCTACTCCGCACCCATCCCGCCGAGCCAACACCCTGATGACCAGAGGTTGTTCCCGAACCCGGGTCACTAGCATAGCGTGAGGTAAGGTGTCCACACCCCTCTGCACATCCAGGCCGGTGGTGAGATTTTGAAGTTTTACTCCCATGCCTTGCCCACCACGAAAAAATTAAGTCTTGCTACAGTACTGTGCTGTTTACCATCAGAAACATGTGGCAGCACCTTCCTAATACACCTACAGTAGGAATCTAACATGTGTGCTTGACAAGTAACCTCAGCAGAAGAGATTTTTTAAATTTTAAGTAGCAGTTATCTTTAACGACATGAATACTTACAAACTGAGCTGTAAAAGCTGTTTTAACAATATCTGAAAAAACTAAAAATACACTGAGCATAAATCTAAAGAGTCAGAAATACATTTTGCTAAAAGCGCTAGGATGATAAACTTTTGCTGAATAACAAATACTGCTACTTTAAGGTTACCAATATTTTATTTTTTACATTATAAGGTTTAAAATAAAAAAAAAAAAACAAGCTTTGTCCTCCCTTTGAAACAGAAACTTGCCAATTTTTTTTAACTTATAAAAAATAAACCCACCCCACACCCAGCTGCATAGTGCCCCCCCCAAAAAAAACTGGTGTCAGAAACTGTATTTGTTACTTTGTGTGCAACAGTAAATTAAGTTACTTCTTAAAACCATCCAGCGTCAGGCGACAGTCCTCACTCTGTAACCACATCTGTTGGAATGACTGTAAAGGAAGGTGTTACAGAAGCGAGGATCATCGCCAACACTGGATGTTCTGAAAACAGGAACTTAATTTCTACTGCACTAAATTAAACACTATTTCCGGCACTTGGTGGGTGGGTACTAACTAGCTGGGTGAGGTGGATTTGTTTGTAGCTTTAAAAAATGTCAATATTCTATTTCATTGGGGGGGGGCGCACTGCATGAAGCAGGATTATTAGCAGGCTGTCCTGTGCAAAAGTTGTTGAACAATACTGGAGATGTCACTGCTATGGTACAGCAACTTTTTTTTTCCCATATTCTATTTATCTACTTTCTTCCCCAGCTGCCCCCTTTCTACCGACCTCCCCCCCCCCGAGCCCTGTCATCTAGCTTCCCTAGGACTTACCTTCCCGTCGTCGTCCTCTGACACAGGACTATGGAGCGTGTTCAGTTATTGGTGCGGGGCCTGGAAGGGGTCAGTCATCATCCTGAAGCTGAGGGAGAGTTCCTCTGTTTTTCGCCCCAGGCCCAGGTACGTGCAATGGGAACGATGTGCGAACTCCCCCTCCACGGAGACGCCCCTGTGTCCTGTACGTGATTTCCCTTCCCCTTCTGGTGGTGTTGCGTGTGCTTCCACCCCAACAGCGAGCCACACCAACCCCCTCCCAGTGACAGAGCAGTCCCAGGGACGTTCAATCCTCCTTCTCCCGGCCATCACCCGAGCGACTCGAGTCTGTTTCTGAACCCAGGTCGCTGGCATGGCAGGCAGTAAGATGCATGGCACCTCAGCCCTCCATGCCACTAGGCCATCTACAGCAACTTTTCTCACCTTTAATCTGCGGTAAAACAACATTTTAAAGTGTATGAGATACCATACGCAAAAGATCCTAACCATTGTCTATATGAATATTAAGAGACATTAGCAGCAGAGCTACAATGTGTGTCTTCAGAACGGGGCAGATCCAGAATTCTGTTCAAGGAAGCAGCACTTTTAGTCAAGGGGTAGCACTTTCCCTGAAAATGTAAAATGTTCACTCAAACTAAACTAAAACGGTTACTGTTTCCTGGCCTAAGTGGGTAGTGAGTGTTACTTCACCACATAGCTAGATCTGCTAGTGCTTAAGAAGAACATTTTATTGAAACCTTGTGCAAACTGACATCATCTTGACGGACATAAAAACAAAATGTCAGCATGTCGACCACCAGGTGTCTTCTTGGGATGGGGGTTCTTAGTATAAGAACATGTTTCAACCATGTGAGAAAGCTAAAGCTGACAGTGGAAACGGTTTCACACTGCTGGGGTAAAAAAAAAACAGGAATTTCTGTTATGTTGTTCAGCAAAAATAACATGGCAAAATGTATTTCTAACAAAAAAATGCAATAGCATTAATGGGTGATAGTATAAACAGAACTATAGCAACAGCACCACCTAGTGGGTGCATTAGCTAGATACAGAAAAGGAGAAAATGAGTGACACACTGGTGGGATGGGATGGCACTTCTTACCAGCATCTCTGATCCAGCTTCAATGGAAACTTCAGAAACACACAAGAAAGGCTCACTTGGAAAATTACATTTTGAACCTAAGACAAAAAAAAAAAAAAACAGTAGACTCAACATACTTTGGAGCTAGTTATTTATTTATTTATTTTTTATTAAAGTTTTTGTTAACCAGATAAGTGCACCAGACTGAAATGGCCTATTTTCAGGCAGACTAAAAATATATACATAAATGTACAAAAATAACATGAAAACAATCAAAATAAATTGCGGACAAAGGTAGAAGTAAAATCATATTTGAGCTTACATTTAAAAATACCGAACATTTTAAGTAATTTTAAGAGCACTGTGATGATGATTCCCTCTCTGGCACAGCTTTTTCCACTCCCTCCCCTCCATCCTTTTCCCTACCCCTGGCCACAACATCCTGTATACACTCCATTCATCCCCTTGTCACTGCTCCCGCTCGGTACTTGCCACTTACAAATCACTCCCTGTAGATATATCTTCCAGCTGTCCATACAGCTCATCACCCAAGTTTAAAAATTATTTAGTAAATCCCTGATACATTTAATCTTTCACCAAAAAGTGCTAGTTTTTAAAGTGTCTTCCATTACAAGCTGGCTATTTCATGAATCATGTATATATGTAATATATTTCTTGTTATTAGCTTTTCAATGTACTGTGTCATGGAGTTGATGTTTTTGTATTCATTTGCTATCCTCTCAAAGTTGTGTATTCTCTCCATGTTATATTTCATATAAATTGTATCTTGACCTTACCAGGTCCATCTTGCAAATGAGCATTGCTCAACGATGTTAGCCTGGATAAATAAAGATTTGATTGATTGATTGATTGATTGATTTTGGTTGCATGACACATTACAGAAATAAAATAACATACTCTGTATTCTTGTACTGGTCATGATTTGCATGAATATAGGATGACTGACATGTACGGTCAGTGTAAATACACTACATATAAACAGCTCATTTGTAAGATAAATGTTAAAAGATGGGGGCATGGAGACACCCCAGTTTCACTCCTTTATTATTAGAAATGGGTCTTGATAACTGTCCCTGTTTCCAACTCTACCAGAGCCGTTGTCTAATGATGGAGTACTTCTCATAGCTGCAACAGCCTAGTATCAGTACTAAGATTTTCCAAAATATTCCACAACTGATCTCTAGTATGGAACGACCGTAGCTCTCATGTCAGTAATATAGCAACTAACATATAGATAGGGCCAGATATTCAAATATGTGCAAAGCACAATGCAAAGCGATGTGCTGCACCTTGCAACTGCCAGTTGCCCTAATATGCTATATTCAGTGCGTCACCCTGTCCTATAACTAAAGGCGCACTCCCCAGCTGTACATATAGGTAGTCATCCGAGGAGGTGTGAAGAGAGGTTGCGCGATGCCACGTATGCACTCACGGCACCACCGCTGAGGATACAGTGAATGAAGGGATACCAGTGCTGTGGAGGGAGTTACTGGAAACCAGGGAGAGGTTGTTTGTACTTCAGGGCTGGTGATCAGGAGAGGCACCACTACCACCAGGGACATAAGCGTACAATGGGGCTGGGATCAGAGTGGGGGAGGCACCACTACCACCAGGGATATAAAAGTGTATGATGGGACTGGGATCAGAGGGTGTGTTACCACTAGCACCAATAATATTATTTCGCTGGGGCTGGCAATCAGAGGAGGGTTACCACTAACACCAGGGATAGTTTTCTCTTACAGAACAGGTTGGTGATCGGCGGGGGGGGGCAGGGGCCACTAGCACCAGGGATAGTGTTCTTGTACAGAATGGGCAAGCGATTGGCGGGGGGGTGCCAGTGACCACAGGAGGTGGTCATGCTCCGCAAGCAGCCAATCGGCTCAGTGGCTGTATTACCTCCGGCAATCGCTAGGGTTGCCCAGAGTTAAGTCAGAGTTTTGTTCGACGGTATTCACGCTGTGCAACAGGACCGCGCTAAACCCTTTTATGCAGCGTAGTGCCGCTGAATATGGGGTGGCGCGTACATTCAGGCTGTGCCCCTCCCCTTGCCTGCATGCATACATTATATTTTGCGCAGGTGCTAACCCTCTTTGACTGTGTAACAGCCCCTTTTGAACATGGGGCTCCAGTGTAAACCCTGGATTTCGTGGATTAAGACCCATTGGCACCTGCACAAACTTTTGAATATCGGGCCCTAATGTTGCTTTTTTACTATGACTTATGTATCTATTAAACACTAAAGTGCAAAACTCTGCTCTACTGTACATATTGCTGTCCTTAAACCAGTGTGAGCTTTCAATAAACTATGTTTGTCCTCTACCCAAGGTTATTAAGAGTGCATAGACATAGAAGCAAAATACAGAATGGTAATGGACCTATTGTGGGGACCTGGCTTAATACTGAGTCCATCTCACTGTTTGTCTGTAGCCAATGACTTCCTCTCTCTTGCTGTAGTACATTATTGTGCAGTGATGATTTGATGGTTTATAAACATTCTGTCAATGTGTCAATCATCATTAAACCGGGATTTATCCATTGATTTTGGTTGTATTCAGGACTGATCAATTACTAGTGAACTGGCTGTTAAATAACTACTAACGCCTCAAAGAAAACTTTAAAAAACATCATAATTAGGTACAATTCTGCCTGCATTCCATTTATATTTTATATATTTCTACTCCCAATTATTTATTACTAAGGAAATTTGCATGAATATATGCTCTTTATCCCTTCGAGTTCCTTTAACGTCTATCTGCCTCTATACCCCCTTCTTCAAGTCATAATCCTCTGTTGTGACATCACAAGCTGTTGCCATGGGAGTAACTGTGATACCACAAGCAGTGTTCTGTGGCTTTAGGTAGGAGAAAGCAGCAATAGACAAACTCTTCAGGAGCAAAGATCCTGTTTTCATACAAATGGCCTCAGTAATAAATAATGGGGAGGAAGAATACAACACTAATGGGAAATACAAGCTGGATTGTGTCTAAATATTAGGTTTTGTTAAAGTTCTCCTGAACATGTCACCAGCTCTTTAATTCCAAAAGGACCAAAACAGTGCTGTTTGGCACAAAATATAGCCTTAAGGGGCAGGGGTGGTGGTTTGTTGGTGTAACACAGATGGCAGTTACATTGTGCAGGTATCTGCTTTTATATACCATGGGGGTAACCTTAGATCCTGTTTTGATTTTTTTCATTGTATAGCGGTGAAGCCACCAATACTATGAGACTTGCACTAAAGAACATGTCATAATCTAACAGAATGAGCCAGGTTAGCTATGACGCAGGGTAGTCTCCCACCAAAACTTACACGCTGCTCATTGTTTTTTTCATAACGCTGCTATCTCCGATCTTTAGAAATGGAACGCTGTACGTAACAACATCTGTAGGTTTGTTTTTTTATCTCCCAGGACTAAGCATCAGCGTCAATTGTACAGCATGCAGATTTGAGTTGACTTTCACCTTCTGATAGGCAATCTTATGACTTAGGGTGTTGTGTACTGAATCTCCAGAGTGACTGATCTTTTTAAACCAACTCCACTCATCTGAACACTAAGATCCAATAACCAGCCTCTTTTGCCAGTTAATAGGGTTTCTAGAAGTGCAACTGCATCACATTTTTGTAATCATTCCCCTCTTATCGTTAGATATGTGTCTATTTTTTGGTCCTTTTATTTATTTATTTATTTTTTGCTCCTCCCACACTCCTCTACCGACCACTCCTTTGGGTCACCTGGAATCCTGTTGGCACTCTGTCCCCGCCGCCAACCACCACCCCACATTGCAGCCTCCCTCGGGTAACCCGGCATAACCCTTCACTGGGTGGGTCCCCCCCCCCGAGGGGGAAGGCACCAGTGGGTCTGGCCAGTGCACTACTTATATTTGGCCCAGGTGCTGCTGAGGTGGTCTGGGCTATCTGGGGCTTTGTGGCTGCAGGGGCCGGCAACCATCATCCGGCCAGCCAGGGAGCAATTTTCCTGGTTTCTCTTGAGGAGCATGACATCCGGGATGTCAAGGCAACAGCCGACGTCCGTCATGCTCCCAATGCAGCCTGACCCGACAACATGTCCCCCTCCAGCCTCTGCCAGAGGACAGCAGCCACCAGGCCTTGGAGCCCACTTCCCCCCAGAAGATGGTGAGCCATTGTGAGATACTCAAGCCATCTCTCCCCAGCCGGCCCTCCAACACCTGGGTCTGTTCCCAAACCTGGGTCATCAGCATCGCAAGCGGAAATCTAATCACTGCACTGGTGAGCCAGCCAGTTTTGGTCCTTTTAAATTGGAGCACAGACATCATTTTACTTCAGCCTCTGTTTGCAGCTGTTTCTGATTGTTTTTATTTTCTTATCGTACACTTGTGTCTGTTAATTTGTTTATTTGTGTTGTAATTTATGTATCAGGGTAGTGCCTAAAAATAGGCTTTTTCTGTCTAGTAGTTGAACGCTTGCCTGTCAATGCAGTAGTAGCGCTACTGGTCATAGAAACATAGATTTTGATGGCAGATAAGGACCACTTGGCCCACCCAGTCTGCCCATTTCCCTACCTACTGGATAAGCTGCAGATTCTAGTTAATCAACAGCCTACTTCCTGCAGCCCCCACTATAATTGCCTTATGTCTGTCCCATGCATGTTTGAATTCCCCCACTGTTTTAGACCCAACGACCTCCTCAGTAAGGTGGTTCCATGTATCCACCACTCTCTCCGTGAAAAAAAATTTCCTCACATTACTCCTGAGCCGTCCCCATCTTTAAATTGTGCCCTTGTTCTTACACATCTCTTTTTCTGAAAGATGCTACCCTCCTGGACTTTGTTGATTCCCTTGAGGTACTTGAAAGTTTCTATCATGTCCCCCCCGTCCCTCCTTACATCAAGAGTATACATATTAAGCTCTCTCAGTCTCTCTTCATATGGTTTCTGCTGCAGACCCTGCACCACTTTAGTTGCCCTCCTCTGGACTGCTTCCATCCTGACTATGTCCTTGCGTAGGTGAGGTCTCCAAAACAGCACACAGTACTCCAGATGGGGTCTCACCAACTGTTTGTATATAGAGGGATAACCACTTCCCTTTTTCTACTTATGATGCCCCTTCCTGTGCATCCCAGTATCCCCCTGGCTCTCCTTACCGACTTTTCACATTGCTTACCCACCTTTAGGTCATCTGATATGACTACCCGCAGGTCCCTTTCAATTTCTGTTGTTAGTACCTCCCCTGCTATTGTGTACTCTTCTCCTGGGCTTTTGTTTCCCAGGTGCATTACTTTGCACTTCTTTGCATTGAATCTAAGTTGCCATATGTCTGACCATTCCTCCAACCTTGCTAAGTCCCTTCTCATCTTTTCTACCCCCTCTTGTGTATCAACTCTGTTACAGATCTTTGTGTCATCTGCAAAGAGGCATACCTTTCCCTCCAGACCCTCTGCAATGTCACCTATAAAGATGTTAAAGAGGACTGGACCCAGTACTGAGCCCGGTACTCCACTAGTAACCCCCTTTCTTCAGAATGTGTTCCATTCATTATTACCTTCTGTGTCCTGTTGTGCAGCCAGTTTGCTACAGGCTACCACCCTGGGACCCACTCCCAGGCTGGCTAACTTGATTATTAATCTTTTGTGTGGGACTGTGTCAAATGCCTTGCTAAAGTCTAGGTAGGCCATATCCACAGCCCCTCCCTGGTCTATTACTTTGGTCACCCAGTCAAAGAAATCAATTAGATTCGTCTGACATGACCTTCCTGCTGTAAATCCATGCTGCTTTGGGTCCTGTGCCCCACTGGCTTCTAGGTACTCAACAGTTCTTTCTTTCAGAAGTGATTCCGTCATTTTCCTTACCACTGAGGTCAAACTTACAGGTCTGTAGTTTCCTACTTCTACCTTGCTCCCACTTTTGTGAAGGGGAATCACATCTGCCCTCCTCCAGTCCTCAGGTACTGCCCCATCCTGCCATGATTTGTTAAAAAGCGTGGTCAGTGGTGTCACTAGGTCCTCCTTTAGTTCTTTTAGGATTCTAGGGTGAATCCCGTCAGGCCCCATTGCTTTGTCCACCTTGAGTTTTAGGAGTTTTTTCAAGACTCTTTCTTCTGTGAATGGACTGGTGTCAACCCCCCTACCCAGAGTGCTTCTATTGTCTGGTTTAGATAACTCCTCCTCTTCTTCTTTTGTGAATACTGAGCAAAAGTATTCATGCAGTATCTCTGCCATTTCACTGTCTCCCTCTGCCCACCTCCCCTCTCCTTTATTAATCTTCACTATCCCTACCTTAACCTTTCTATGCTCCCTAATGTACCTATAAAAGGTTTTATCCCCCTTCTTAACTGAATTGGCTATTTTTTCCTTGGTTTGGGCCTTTGCTATTCTGACTGCCTTCCCACTGAGGGAGTAAGTTTGGGTCTCTAGGGGCCAACTGGGGGATGAAGGACTGAGCATCTTTTGCACAGCTCTCCTCCTTTGGGGGGGTGGTCACTGTGCTCCACACTGCAGCTGCCAACTGGCTGAGGCAGCTGGAGCCACTGAAGCCAGGTGGGGACACAGCCCAACACTAGTATGTCTGGACATGCATGTACCTTGTGGGTCATTCCATGCTGTGTACCCAGAGGAGAAAACTACAAGTGGAAAAACTCCCAACTGCAGCTGGATGAAAATCCACCCCTCACAGGTCCCACACCGCTGTATCTGCCCCTCACAGTTTCTGCATCTATGCGAGGATCCGCCCCCACAGGTCCCACACCACTGTGCCAATCGGCCTATCACAGATCCCACACCACTGTGAGGATCCGCACCGCACAGGTCCTGCACCACTGTGAGGATCCGCCTCACAGGTCCTGCACTCATTGAGGATCTGCCTCACAGATCCCACACCACTGGGAGGATTGGCCCTCACAGGTCCCACACCACTTTGAGAACTGGCCCTTTACAGGTCCCACACCACTGTGAGAATCGGCCCTTCACAGTCCCACACCATTGTGAGATTGACCCCTCACAGGTCCTGCACCACTGTGAGGATCCGCCCTCACAGGTCTTGCACCACTGTGAGAATCCACCCCTCACAGGTCCTGCCACCACTAGCATGTCTGGGCATGCGATACCTAGTGAGTCATTCCATGCTGTGTACCCAGAGGAGAAAACTACAAGCGGAAAAACTCCCAACCACAGCTGGATGAGAATCCACCACTCACAGGTCCGCCCCTCACAGTTTCTGCATCTATGCAAGGATCCACCCCTCACAGGTCCCACACCATTAGGAGGATCTGCCCCTCACAGGTCCCACACCACTGTAAGGATCCATCCCTCACAGGTCCCACACCACTGTGAGGATCCTCCCCTCACAGTTTCTGCATCTCTGTGAGGATCAACCCCTCACAGGTCCTGCAGCACTGTGAGGATTGGCCTCTCACAGGTCCTGCACTACTGTGAGGATCCACCGCTCACAGTTTCTGCACCTCACTGAGGATTGGCCCCTTGCAGGGCCTGCACCACTGACCAGGCACTTCCAATCCTGGGGTGTAATCTATAGGGACTTCTCAGAAAAGCAAGTCCTTGGAAAGGTGGGTGATGGAAATGGAATGTCCAAAGTGGAGAAGAACACAGCGCAAAGCACAGTCCCTGACAGGATGGTGCTGGTTTCACTCAACTGACCTGGCTCTCTCTCTCTCTCTCTGTCAGACACACTGGATGTTGGTCTCCGAAGGGGGTTTGGTCCATCCCCTGACAGCCCTGCCATGGGGGTAAATCCATGGGGGTTTGGCAGCTGAGGTAAGTCAGGGAGAAGGCGAGTGATGGGATTGAGGGAGCACAGCTGATCAGAGACTGAGGGTGGGGCATTAAGAGCAGATAAAAACAAACTGTGCCCATGATGGATGACGTTCTGCTCAGCTGTAACAGTTCTGTGTGGTCCACATTGTTATACCCGCTATGGTTAAAATAAAGCACGTCCACAATAGCTACAGTCAATATAGCTTTACTTTAGTTCATGGCTGTAATAGCACATTAGATAAAAAGCACACTGTTTAAATTATACTCCTGCAGGTACTGTAGTGTCTCTCTCTTCCATTCCCCTTTCCTCTGCCTAACATGCCCAGCGCTATATGCCTTACTGTGCACTGGGAAGGGGAACTCATGTTCTCACTACTATTACTGTAACAACCCCACCCCAGCAGTGTGTGACTAAGCCTGTATGTGGTGGCTGGCGAAGTCTTTTAGGCCTTCTGGTGAACAACACCTGGGATCAAGGTATAAAAGCAGGTACAGGATGTAGTGTGGTGCCTCAACCAATGAAGGTCCTTTAGACAGGGTGCTATCAGGGAGCTTCACCATAGGAATAAAACAACCCCCCCTCCGTGACAGGGACCCCAATGACACTATCCCCTTCCCCATTTATCAATCTAATAATGCAGTGAAAAAACAGGAACATAAAAAGGGCAACATACTCAGCAACCACAATTAAACAGTAAAGAGATTTATTTAGAGGCCTGGAACAGGATCTGCGATGGAGGAAAACAAGAGTAAAAATCAACAGTAACAATTCTAGCAGACTGACATCATGCAATATACACAGTCCATACTCTCCCCCCACACTGGTGCATCACCTAACCACACAGTCCCCCTGGGAGCTCCCAAACAGTCTGTGCATGCATGCAGTCTGGAGGTTGCAGGCCTGTGGACGATGGACCTCAGTGTGATACTTTAGAGGTTTGGTGGCTGAGGAGGCAGAATGACACTCAAACACAAACAGATAAGCAGTTGCTCCTGGCTTTTATAGTCTGTACCTGTCCCTGAACAGGGAGACACAACTATGTAGCAGTATTGGATTCAACTCCTTCCAGGCAGCAAAGGGGTGTGGGTAGTAATGACACTAATACTGGTGGCTCCTCAAGGCACGTGGCAGCTATGCAGAGGTGTGGTGAGCCCAACATGACCCCTGTGGCAAAGGGCTCAGGCCTTGATGACTCTAGTGATGTCGGCTTCTCTTCATCCCACAGATCGGTACTTTCTTCAATCACTCCAAAAACTGGACAGTCACTCAACCACAACATCTATATCCCTTGTCAAGACAATACTGGAAAGCAGTCTGGGAAAGCAATGGCTGGCTACCATCCCAGTTCTCAAACAGCATACAAGGCAGCTTCTGCTCCTGGATGCCAAAGCCTTGCAAAGGTACATTAGGTGAAAGAAATCCCACATTTGGGATGTCAAAGTGGTTTTAAGGCTGCAGGTAAATAGAACAGCACCTCTGTGTTCTTCCCTTCCTCTGAGAGGCCTGTCAAAAGCTTCTTTAGAATCCAATCACAAGCACTCTTGATGCCACATAGGCTGGAAATATTCACCAAATCTTCTCTGATTCACTGACTGCAGACACCAGTTGGTTCTTCTGTTGCCTTGAGCCATACCACAACAACAATGGCTTCTCCCATACTGTCTCATTTCCTTCTGCATTCAAAATATTTTTGTGGCCCTCTGTACAGCTTCTGGATGTTGGGTCAAAGCTCTCCCTGTCCTTGCTGATGTCTGGTGGGAGCAGGAGGCATGCTAGTGCCTCAGAAGTGCTGCCAGGAACTTCTGTTGTTGGCTTTTATTTATGATTTTGGTTACTGGGGTAGGTACACAAATCTAATGGACCCTTTTTCAGGTGCAACCTGGGCCACAAGAGTGGCACAGTAATGACAAGAAAATACATACACAGATACAAGATTATATACATGATAACAAGCTACTATACAATAACATGTTGATTATTTACAATGAGTACAGTCAGTGCAGGACATGATGAATTATATACCACGAGTGCAGGTAGAGCAGGACGTGAGGTACAGGTGGAAGTGTATAATAAGCAACTTTACAGAATGCAGCTAAGATGAGTATACAAGGACCACAGACTTACAAAGCATACACACATGATAATTTTCTATTGTACAAAATATAATCTATAATTTTCACCAAGTGCAGTCGGTGCAGTTTCAATGAAATACTGGATAAAAATGAGAGAAATAACAATTTTACATGTGTAACTCAAGAGTTGACAATACATATAGTGGAAAACCAACAAGTCAACAGTTGATTGCGGAGGTGGCAAAAATGAGGTAGCAATAGGTGGTTGCCATCAGGACAGCAGTTTGGCCACTCCCTTGGCCAGGTAACCACTAAAAGCATAGGTGCAGGAGAGGGTAGAGGCATATGTGCAGCAGAGAGAGGAGGAAGGAGGGATATACCCCATAGGGGAGGGGTTGGGGATACCTTTGCGAGCAGTTACAGCAAAAATCCCCAAGTAGCCAGGTTTTGAAACTGGTTCTGAAAGCGAGGTGAGAGGAGGCAGATCTGAGGGATGGAGGTAGGTTGTTCCACAGGGTAGGGGCTGCAAACAATAATGCTTTACTCCCCGTACAAGTTGCAGCTCTAGGAACTTCAAGGGATGGCTACAATCGAGGAATGAAGGGTTCTGGGAGAATGCTTACTCTTGAGGAGGGAGGAGAGTGGGAGCACGTCCCAGTCCTGAGGGTGCTGTTGATGATACAGCCAAGGACAAAGTCAGAGCGACCTTTGAGCATTAGCCAGCCGAGGGACACAGGTCACAGTGGTGGGTACAGAATGGGGCAAGTAGGGCAAATTGGCAGACGTTGTTGTAGACAGATGCAAGTCAGGTTTGAAGGGCTGTGGATACACGTGAGTATATAGGAGCACAGTAATCTAAGATGGGAAGGAGATTTCCTACCGCGATACCCAGGCGGGCCTCCGTAGACAAGTAGTGTTTGACATGACAGGCCGCTCCAAGTTTCTGATTCACTCTACAGAAACAAGGTTAACGTGTTCAGCAAAGGAGAGGAAGAGTTCAGGGTCACCCCAAGTATTTAAAGAGGGACATTCTCGAGGGCAGGGCCATCCAGAGAAAAACATGGAGGAGGAGTTTGCCTTGTGTGCTTTGGCAAGGTAGGGTTTGGACCCAAACAACATTACTTTAGTTTTTTTTTTTCGTTCACTAGGAGTGAATTTGACGTGAACCACCTGTGGGCAGAACAAAATATTTATGTGTGAGGATGGAGGACATAAGAGGGATAGACTTTTCACTATGAAATAGGACAAGATCGTCTGCATAGAGAAGGGAGTCGCAGGTAAGGCTATCAGTGGGGAGGGTATTTATAAAGATGGAAAAGAGGAGGGGTCCAAGAATGGAGCCCTGAGGAACACCTGTAGTAACTGGTAGGGCAAGGGATATAGCAGAGCCAATGCGAACAGTCTGGGAACAGCCAGAGAGGTAGCTCCGAAACCAAGTTGTAGTCTCCAGAGAGTAGCCAATCTCGGGTAATTTGGACAGGTGAAGGCTAAGGTTTACCATATCAAACGTCTTGGAGAGGTCAACAAAGATGGCACCAGTGGCATTCCCGCAGTCCACCATGTTACAAAAGACATGATCAGTGAATAGAGCAAGGGCTGTCATAGTGCTGTGGTTTTTGCAAAAACCGTGCTGCTGGTTGCACAGCAGGTTGTATTTCCCAAGGTGTTCAGACAATTGTTGATGGACAACCTTCTCGAGAAGCTTGCTAAGGTGAGGAAGAATTGATATGGGTCAATAGTTGTCAGAAGAGAGGGGGTTTCCAGCTTTAAAGATGGGTACCATGTTAGCTGATTCCATGGTTCCAGCATAGAGGAGGTGGGAAGTACCAGTTTAAAGATAAAGTGAGTGGTTTGGAGATTGCAGGGCAGATTAGTTTTAGCAAGACAAGGAGAGCCGTCCAAGCCAGGGCTGCCACGGGAAGGAGGTCCTTAGAAGCTTGGAAATTTCCTTTTGGGAAATAGCCTTGAAGTAGAAAAGGTGTGGGTGGGGGGCAGAGCTAGGAGGAGCTGGGATGGGTGCATAGGTGCCGGGAACCGGGGGCGGAGGCGAGCCACTCCACTTTTATTTCTGTATGGCAAAAACTAGTATGGAAAAAGTGCCCTTTGTACCCTCATAAGTGCCCTTTTGATTCTCAGCCCCCTCAGCTTTTACCATCTTCCTACACCCTTGATGGGGTGGGGATGTGGTACTAGCCCCTGAGTAGGTTGCTATATTTACAGGACGCTTACTAAGGAGAATGGAGAGATCAGTAAATTTCTTGTTGAAAGCCTGGGCATTTTCGGTGGGCTCAGTTTGCTACCCTGAAGGTGCGTCTAGATGAATGGCGTCACAGTGTGTGCGAGGGTTGAGAAGAGAGCTAATGGAGTCCCCGAATTTTCTGGGGTTACCAAGGCTGTCCTTCTGGTGGTTGAGATAGTAGTTCCATTTCAGGGATCTAGTCATGTTTTTGCATTGATCGTGCAGTTGCCAAAAATTGTTCCAAAGGCCTATTGAGGGAGACAATCGGTAGGCAACCCACTTACGGTCTCTGCCTTTCATAAGGGCTAATAGGTCTTTGGTTATCCTTCGGGTGCTCCCACCTCTAACTCTACGTGTTGTAATTGGGAAATGACAGTCCTGGATTGTAAGAAGGGCATTGGTGAAGAAAATGGTGTAGTGGTCCTGCCAGTTTACTGCCTTTACATTATCCAAGAGGAGGGAAGTGTCTGGGCAGTTGAAATTAAGGAAGGAGAGGTACTGTGGGGGGGGGAGTAGCCTTGGAGGACCATATGGCATACGTAGGGGAGTGGTCGCTAATGGAATCAGCAAAGGTACCTGTCTGAAAGACTCTATCATCCCGGTTAGTCAACACCCAGTCAAGTAGAGTGTTGGTAGCGGTGCGAGGGTTGAGATGAGTGGGAAGTGTGATAGTTTGCACCAAGTTGTGTTGTTTCAGAAGGCTGGCATGATCAAGTGGATGGGTACTTAGCCAGTTAAGATTGTAGTCACCAAAGAGAATGGTGTCCCTTGGAGGGAAGAGAGTCCCGTACCAGTTAGGAGATTCTGACGACCCTCTACGACCCCAGTGGGAGGGTTATAACAGCACCCCAAGTATAGCTTCTTAGCCAAACCCAGGGTGACCGCTAGGATTATCCATTCACTCAGGGAAGAGGGCTCTGAGCAGAGTATGGTAGTAGCAGATAGGGGTTCCCTAGTGTATATGGCAACACCACCGCCCTTCTTATACCAGGCGTGTCCTGACGTAGCATGGTGTACCCAGCCAGGTCATACATGGCATCGGTGTGGTGGGACTTTAGCCATGTCTCAGAGAGACAAAGAGCATGGGGCTGATGGAAGGATACCCATGCTTTGAGGTTGGGGTATTTGGCAGGGAGGCTGCAGATATTCATGTGGGCAATTTTCAAGCCAGGGGGCCTAATCCAGCCGCAGTTCATGGAAGTGATGTGGGCGTTTGCAGGGCCAGGGTTGCTCTCAATGTCCCCCGCTAGAAGTAGCAGTGAGAAAAGGAGGCGATAAGGGCAGCATGGCCAGGCAGAGGAGAGAGAGAAAGTGAATTTAAAAAATAACCTGTCTCCGCTCCAGGTTGGACAGAAATAGATGAGTGATAGGACCAAAATTGTTAACTCCGCCTAACTTGCACAAGTGGCGGTTTAGATAGACGTATGGCCATATGGAGATGGTCAGGTTCAACTTGAGTTTGGGCTAGAAACAGGCCGCATGTATCCACTAATAATAGTGTACCTACAAGCAATGCAGCCAATAGGGGGAGTAGTGAGTGATTCATGGTGCCCAGTTGGGAGCAAGTTCACGAGCTGAGCAGCTCTCCAGCCACTAAGGATCATGGAGCTTGTCAGTCCCAAACTGCAAGTGGTGTCCCTTGCTGGACACCAACACTGGTAGCAAGTTTTTTTTGGTTCAAAGTAGTAGATTACTGTGCAGTTTCAGCTGTGACTGGTGCTGATGCACTGGTGACACAGACGAAGAAGCACGGCTGCTGCTGTGCTTCTTGGCCCTGACTGTAGTGTTGTTGGGGCCAGGAGCAGCGGGAGACAAAAGAGGCTTACCAGCCGTGAGGTTCTCAGGCACACTAGATGCTGAAGAGGAGCTGCAGACAGCTTGGTGCTTCCTGGCCCCGCTGCAAATTCATGGGGAGCAGAAGAATGTGTAGTTTCTAGCCACCGCGAAAATCAGGAGCACTCAGGGGAGGCAGCTGCAATACTTCCACTGGTGGGAGCTAAGGAGGTTACATTACCCCAAAATTAATTTCTTCCCTAAACTGTTCATCTTTTACCCCATCAATGTTATACTGTTTGTGGGTTCTTAATACCATGTGCTTATGTCCTTTGCATCTCACCTTTACCAGGCTTTTACCTCTGCACTATGATCTAAACAACGCCTCATAAACCACAGAATGCCTTTGTGCTTTGTTTCTAGCACTGTATGTGTAAGAAACATGTACATCTGACATCTGAAACCTGCCTTAACAGGACACCATTGTAAATGAGCTCTGCTCAATGGTATTTATCCTGGATAAAAAAAAAAAAAGAGCACTTGAATTTGCTAAATGCACCAGTACGGGGGGATGATTCCAGAAAAACATTTAAACACTGGGGTACCCCATGAGAGTGTCCCATTTTATTTTGAGTCCTTATGGTTATGATTTGAGCCTCCCAGCTTTTGTTTGATCCTGTGGGTTTACAACACCCTGTGCTTCATCCATGTTTTAAAGCAGAGCCTTGATTTCCAGAATGGTTACAGCCACAGAAGTTGGGACCACAGGAGGAAAAAAATAAAGACAATGTGACAAGAAGAAAATGAGATGCAGTGAGAAACAAACAAATCTAAGGACTGTGAGAAAAGAATTGTGAGAGGGAATCAAAGAACAGAGAAGGTGACAGACGTAGCCTGACTACAGTACAAAGCTCCTGCTGCCACCTGCCACTTGCGCCTAACAAGTTTTTTTGTTACATTGGTGATTTTGTAAAGTTCTGGGGCTGAGTAATGCTGTGTGCTTTCAATCATGGCCAGAAGAGGAGCCTGGTGTGTGTGTGTGTGTGTGTGTGTGTGTGTGTGTGTGTGTGTGTGTGTGTGTGTATGTGTGTGTGTGTGTCCTCCTATGATCACTGCCGTGCAGGCACAGGAAAAAGAGCCAAATCTAGCTTCTAAGCCTGGCCGCACAACGCAACAGTCTTGAAAGACTCATTCTTGCTCAAAAATAGGAAAATATATATTTTTTTGCTAAACTGGATCTAGAATAATTTCTCTCCCTATTCAACATTATAAGCAGACAGGGAAGACAGCGCATCATCATTTCTGCCCTCTAGTGACAGGCAATGCTTTGCGGTATGTAAACAAGTTACAGAAAAGCCAATCCGAATGGCATGCCTGTTAGCTACCTAGTACTGGCACTTTAAGGCACTTTTGTGGGGAAGCAGTTATCTGTAAATTACTAATGTTAGTGACAGCACGTAACTCTGCCTCTTCTTTACAAAAGGGTAAAAAGAAATGCCCTGGGGAGCATTTCTTTAAATTAACTTTTGAAAAAACTTGAAGCAAGAGTCATAGAAACATAGAATTTGACAGCAGATAAAGACTGCTTGGCCCACCTAGTCTGCCCAATTCCCTACCTATAGGATAAGCTGCGGATCCTATTTAACCAACAGCCTATTTCTTCCTACCCCTTACAAAAACTGCCTTATGTCTGTCCCATGCGTTCTTGAATTCTCCCAGTTTTAGACCCCACAACCTCCTCAGGAAGGCTGTTCTATGTGTTCACCATCCTTTCTGTGAAAAAATACTTCCTCACGTTGCCCCTGAGCCCCCCCCCCCATCTTCCAATTGTGTCCCCTTGTTCTTGCACAACTCTTTTTCTAAAAGATGCTACCCTCTTGGACTTTGTTGATTCCACTGAGGTACTTAAACGCTTCTATCATGTCCCCCCTTTCCCTCCTTTCCTCAAGGGTATACAATTTAAGCTCCGTTATTCTCTCCTTGTATGGCTTCTCTTGCAGACCCTGCACCATTTTAGTTGCCCTCCTCTGCACTGCCTCCATCCTGTCGATGTCCTTGTGGAGATGGGGTCTCCAGAACTGGATGCAGTACTCCAGATGATGTCTTACCAACTGTCTGTACAGAGGGATAACAACTTCTTGTTTTCTACTGGTGATGCCTCTCCCTATACATCCCAGTATCCCCCAGCCCTCCCTACTGCCTTCTCACATTGCTTGCTTACCTTAAGGTCATCTGATGTGATTACCCCAGGTCCCTTTCTATTTGTTGTTGTTACTCCCCCATATAATCTTCCCTGGGTTTTGTTTCCCAGGTGCATTATTTGCACTTCTTTGCATTGAATCAAGCTGCCATTCGTCTGACCATTCCTCCAAACTTGCCAAGTCTCTTCTAATCCTTTCCACGCCTCCTTGTGTATCAACCCTATTGCAGATCTTTGTGTCATCTGCAAAGAGGCACTTTTCCTACAGTCCCTCTGCAATGTTACTTATAAAGACATTAAAAAGGACTGGACCCAGTACTGAAACCTCGGTACCCCAAGTAATCCCTCTTTCTTCAGAGTGGACTCCATTTACAATTACCTTCTGTGTCCTGTTGTCCAGCCAATGTTTTACCCAGGCTACCACCCTGGGACCACGCCCAGGCTG
Organism: Neoceratodus forsteri; assembly: GCA_016271365.2. Lineage (NCBI taxonomy): Eukaryota > Metazoa > Chordata > Ceratodontiformes > Ceratodontidae > Neoceratodus > Neoceratodus forsteri. Next base: position 109,766,825 of record JADMNL010000031.1, on the reverse strand, counting down.
GTTAATCTATTAATTTTGTATGGGACTGTGTCAGATACCTTGCTAAAGTCTAGGTAGGCCATGTCCACAGACCCTCCCTGGTCTACTACTTTGGTCACCCAGTCAAAGAAATCAATTAGATTTGTCTGACATGACCTCCCGCTGTGAACCCATGCTGCCTTGGGTCCTGTGCCCCACTGGCCTCTAGGTACTCAACTATTCTTTCCTTCAGAAGTGATTCCATTCTTTCCCTACCACAGAGGTCAAACTGACAGGTCTGTAGTTTCCTGCCTGTCTTGCTCCCACTTTGTGAAGGGGAATCACATCCACCTTCCTGCTGTCCTCAGGTACCACACCATCCTCCATGATTTGTTAAAAGGGTAGTCAATGGTGTCACTAGTTCTCTCCTTAATTCTTTTTAGAATTCTGGGGTGAATTCCATCAGGTCCCATTGCTTTGTCCACCTTCAGTTTTAGGAGTTCTTTCAGAACCCTTTCTTCTGTGAAAGGACTGGGCTCGACCCCCTATCCAGAGTGCTTCTGTTAACTGGATTAGGCACCTCCCTCCTCTTTTGTGAATACTGAGCAGAAGTATTTGTTCAGTATCCCTGCTTTTTCACTGTCCCTCTCTGCCCGCCCACTGTCCATTCTATTCAGCCTCACTATCCCTCCCTTTGTCTTTCTATGCTCCCTGATGTACCTATAAAAGGTTTTATCCACCTTCTTAACTGAGTTGGCTATCTTTTCCTCAGTTTGGGCCTTTGCTATTCTGACTACTCTCTTTGCTTCCTTCTGCTTTAACTGGTACAGTTCTCTGTCCTGCTACTTCTGTGTTTCCTTATACTTCCTAAATGCTATCTTTTCTCTCCTAACCTTCACTGCCACCTCTTTTGAGAATCATAGTGGCTTTTCTTTCATTTTGATTTATTTGCTTCACACAAAGGCTTGTTGCCTCTGTGATGGCAGTTTTGATGTTTCCCATTGTTGCTCCACCCACCTTCTAGCCTATTTGCTAGTGCTTTTCTAAGGCACTCTCCCATCTTGCCAAAGTCAGCCCTCCTGAAGTCCAGAACCCTCACTTTTGTATGGCTTGACTCTATAGCTGAGTTTATCGTGAACCACACTGTTTGGTGGTTACTTGTTCCCAGATGGCTACCCACTTCTAGATCTGAGATCCTCTTACCATACCCATTTGAGAGTACGAGGTCTAAGATTGCTCCCTCACGAGTGGGTTCCAAACTAGCTGTCTGAGGCATGCCACCTGAAGGGCATCGAGAATGGCCCAGCTTTTGAGTGTGGCCGCAGCCAAGGTGCTCCAGTTAACATCTGGCATATTCAGGTCCCCCATCAACAGTATCTCCCCTTTCTCTGCCATCCTAAGGATGCCTTCTATCATTTCCTTGTCCACTCCCTTCCCCCTGACATAGGGGTCTGTATATAACCCCTGTGTGGATTGTGGTGCCATTTTCAGTCTCTAAGGTGACCCACAGTGCCTCCTCTCCTCCCTGTTTACTCCTTTTGTTCAGTTGCTTTATCCCTTCCCTTACATGAGAACTACTCCTCCCCTCTTCTCCCTTTCTGTCCCTTGTGAGTTGAACCCTGGCTTCGATTTTATCAAAGTCCATTTAGATTTGAAAAAGAAATTGAAAGGGATGCTCCTTTGAGTTGAATGGAGCAAGCCCTGTGCTTTCCATCACCAAACATCTGAGCACAGTAGCGGATATACAGCTAATAGGAAGTAGAAGGATCGGTGACCAGTCCCTTGGAGAAAATTATGATTTCTTCTCGTCCTAAGGGGCATTAGAAAAGAATTTACAACGGCACAGAGGAACTCTCATACAGGTAAGGAGCTTCTTCTTGTTGTTTTGTTAACTGGAAAGGTGCACATTAAAGGAAATGTATCCAGGAATTCTATCATGTAAGTGTATTTTACGCACAGAAACAAAGCATTTAGCCAGCATGCTGGTGCCTTTTCAGCTACTGCTTACGGTGCTGATGACCCAGGATTCAGAAACAAGCCGGGCCATCAAAGGGCTGGCGGGAGTAGGATCCAGCATCCACTGGGCGCTCTGGTGTTGCAACCCACTGCACTACCGCCACCTAGGTGATCACAGGTAGTGGTGCAGAGTTCAATAACTAACAAGCAGGGACCACTCAGACCGGCGTGCAGAATGACATTACAAGGCTCTGCCAGTGCACCAGTCCACTGCACTCCTAGAGGGTGGGGTCTAACAGAAAATAGGAAACTAAGGTGAAGGCAGGAAGAATGAAGCCTCAGCCTGCCTACCAAATCAACACTGGAATCAGGCCACCTTCCGTCGGGGATACCACCAGTCTTCACCTCCGCCGTGGGTAGCCAGATGGACTGTGATGAAAGAAATGCCATGGAACTGAAGTTGTACCGGTCCTGGGGATAAGCCAGGGGCCAGCAGCACAGTGATGTGTTATGGGTGGGCTGGCGGTCCTGTCCGGATAAGTGGCAGGTGCTCATCCAGTTGGCATAAAGGCAAAGTGGCTGGAGTGGAAGGGGGTAAAAAAGAAACATAGAATTTGATGGCGAGATAAGGACCGCCTGGCCCATCCAGTCTGCCATCGCTCCCTCCTACACTATGATGCAGACCACACCTATCTACAGCTCTTTCTCCCTCCCTCCTTCCTTTCCACTATGATTCCCTTGTGCTTATTCCTATGTACAGAATGGCACTCATCTCTGCAGAGGTTATGGACTGCATTCGGTTCCATGTCAATACAGTGAGAGGTAACAAGACCGACCGTCAAATGGGCGAATACATAGTGACGCACAAAACAGCGATGCCATATCACAGCTACAACCAAAATAGTGAATGTTCAGCACACATCTATAGCTGAAAAGTGTATGCATGCCCCCCAAGATAGTCGTAGCGGCTCCTCTCCCTCAATCTGAATCAGGCGCTCTGTAAGATCCTGATACCGGCACCACACCATAGGGGTCTCGGAAGCAGACAGTAGCTGCTCCATCCGAACTTCTGCCAGCTGTTGGAAATTAGTTTTCCTCTGCGTTGCATGTGGGGGGCTCCCCCCCACCCCCCCTATTTCTAATATTCCCACTCCATTCTGCACTTTGATCGTTGGGGTATGTAGCATACCTGTGGGCCCTGTTAACGCCGGATTGCTGTTGTGTGTTGGACGCTGTTATTACAGTCACTCATATGCAGTCAACCAAATGTGCTCACTGTTAAATATTTGCTGTTATTATGTGACACGCCGCATTCCTCATCTAGTCTAATACCAGGAATTGCTAAAGAGCATTTACAAATTATTTGAAAATTCACCCAAAAATTCAAATGCTCTTGGAGAGATTCAAAATGAAAAACAATGGAAATTCTGTGAAGTTTTTCCCACAAGGTGTCAGTCTTTTAAGGGTTCAGTTCATGCGCTGCTCGTTAATTTCTCTAATCTGATCAGTGTGCTTGCTGCCATGGAAACTGAAGAAACAGATGGCATGTTAAAATCTATTTCCACTTACAAATTTCTTTATGTGTCTCATGTTTCTTCAGATGTTCTCCACCAACTTGTCTTCAAAAATCAAGTGTTTCAATAGAGATTTTTTTTTTAAATTCTTTTGGTAACCGGGTAAGGCCAACTAGGCACAAGTGCCTGTTTTCTGGGACAATTTGGGGAAGTAAGTAACTTGCTCAGAGTCACAATAAGTATGCAAGTGGAGGTTGTGGGAATCAAACCCAGGGGGTGCTGAATGCTGAATGTACCAAGCTCATTCACAGTTTGTTACTCTACACTCTAGGCTATACTACCAGCCAAATTTCCATTTTGCTAAAATGTATCCCATGATGGCCAGCGCTGTTAACAAACTGACTCAGCTTAAAGTGGGGACAGTTGTGTCCATAACAAAGTTTCTGGAGTCCACGCCACACAGGAAGCTGGGTCTGAGTTTCATTTTACAGGAAATGTAAAGTTACCCAGCAGCAGTTAACCTCTTAATAAGTTCAGAAGTCCACTTTCTCGAATGTATTACTGGTTCTGTTTCTAAGGGGAAGCGACCATAATTCATTGGTTGGAGAAGCTGGCTGCCCAATTCCTTCCCTTTCTGTTCCCGACTCTAGCAGGCTACCAGGCTTGGTCAGTCTTGAACCTACTAATTAGGTTGTTGATATTGGTCCCAATGCTTTTGAGCCCCCTTAATAAGGAACCCTTGAATTCAAACTGTTATCCCTTGACAGAGCAGAGACCAGCCCTCATCAAGCACACACTGAGTGCCCAGTCTCATTCTGTGGCCCAGACCAGGGGTGTAGCCAGACAATAAAAATATGTATGCATGTAAATACAGTTGGTATCCATTGCTCCCTCAAGACACCCACATTCCAGTCCCAGGGCCTGTAATGTATTGTTCCTGGGCTGCAAATACAAGATCTCTGTGATCAACCCTTCTAGTTTTATTTAGTTGTTTAACCAGGTATAGCACACTAAACTGAAAGCTTTTTTACAGGAACAACCTGGGAGCACAAGGAGGTTAAATGACTTACTCAGGGTCATACAGTATGCAAGTGGAAGCTGTGGGATTCAAACCCAGGTCTGGTCTATGTCACCAGATTTGCAGCTCAGAGCCTTAGACCACTGCGCTATACTGCCTCCTTAACTGCTAGGTCTCAGGAATGAAATCATAGAATGGATTAGCTGGCCTTGTGCTGTATTGCATGAAGCAATGTTGCAGTACAAAACCTTGTACTTGCCCCCATCCCCATCTCCATCTCATCCTAAATAAATTGTACACAATGGGAGTATGTCTTTCGACACTCATGACCCAGTCCCGAGGCATGTCCGAGGGCCCATGTTCGCGCTCCCGTCGCCGGCAGCTGTCTTGTCCCTCGGCGCGCTCCGTAGGCACGCACAGCCCGCCCCTCGACGGAAGTGGACGTTCGCGTTTGGTTACCAAGATGGCGGAGGCTTCCTCGCAGGCGGGACGGTTTTTCTGCCACTGCTGCTCGGCGGAGATCGCTCCCCGATTACCGGTAAGGCAGGCCGAGTGCCGGTGGGGAGGTGACGTACTCCGGGGAGGCGGTGGGGCTCCCACGGACCCGGCTCGGGATGAAGGAAGAGAGGAGGACAAGTGCCAGATAGGGAACCGGAGTAGCCGGGCCGCTGCTGCCACTTCGGGTCCCCTGTCAGGCAGCAGTGCGGGTTACAGCGGCTGACAGTCGGTGTTACCGGCGGCCGGGGAGGGCGGGGGGCACGGCGAACCCAGTTAGTGGCGGTCACATGTTTTGGTACAGAATTCTGCCCACGGTCAGATGTATATCGGCGTAGCTCCATACAGTGCTGGACAGGGAAACCTCCCCGGTACTTACACTTGTACAAGCAGGTGATAAACCGGGGGTGGGGGGGTACCTGTCGGGGCAGATGTTGACTGCAGAAAGAGTCTGGATCAGTCCCCTTCCCCGCGGCATAAGTAGTTTAGGTTATTTTTTCTAAACGTGACTTGATTTATGAGGGTGTCTTTCTTTATACCCCATATATATTGAACTATTCCAGTAAAACCTGGGGTGGGGAAACAGTGTACGCCATAAAACAAAAGGTAACCGATCGTTCAACGGCGTGAGCTCAAGCAGTAATTTCCGGCTTTGCAGTCCCCAGGGCAGGCGTTGCTGTTTTGAAAGATTGGGGTTTCGTTTGTGTGGTTCTTATTTATTGATCTTTAGCTCTCCGGGATCCAACCACCTTAGAGGCAGCATCTTGTTTACGAGGCGATCCGGTCCTTAGGCGAAGCAGAAGTTTCCCACCTGTCGTTTAATGTCTGTGTGTATCTGTACTGTGTGAAAATATTCAATAAATCTCTTAACAGTACAGTCTGAGGAACTGACAAGCTAGTATTTCATACTGAATTGTAAAACAAGTAATGCTTTTTGTAGAAACTGCCATCACCTCAGTAAGGGCTATGTGTAAGTCTGAAAAGTTGTGTAGTACCTTTTTTTGTTCCATTGAAAGTCATCGAATCACCGACTTTGCTCATACTTAATAGTGCAATTTATGTATTTCAAAAGTTTCACCGGGAAGGACATACTGAGCTAGCTTGTTTCTCGATGTGTCTTGAAGAAGGGAGGGATGAGTAGAGTCAGCAATAAGTAGCATGGTCCTGACTGTCCCCTCCTGTGTGTTCTTGACTTCCACTGTGCCCTCTGTGCCTGAGTGTCTCCTCCTGTGTTTCTCTACCTACAGTGTCACCCTCTGTGCCTGTATGTCGCCTCCCTGTGTTTCTGTAAACTCGCTGTCACCCTCTGTGCCTGTATGTCTCTTCCCTGTGTTTTCTCTACCTCCGCTGTCGCCCTCTGCACTGTTATGTCTCCTCCCTGTGTTTCCTGTACCTCTGCCTGTATATCTCCTCTACCGTCGCCCTCTGTGCCTGTATATCTCCTCCCCGTGTTTCCTGTGCCTCCGCTGTTGCCCTGTGTGCCTGTATGTCTCCTCCCTGTGTTTCCTCTACCTCTGGTGTCGCCCTCTGTGTCTGTATGTCTCCTCTCTTTGTTTCCTCTACCTCCGCTGACACCCTGTGTGCCTGTATGTCTTCTCCCCGTGTTTCAAAGAAACGGAGCAAATGTTGGCTGAAAAAAGACCATTGGTCTACGTTGTCTGCCCAGTTCTACTCTACCCCCGGAACCATTATCCAGACAGGGTTTTCATCTCCCCCCCCCCACCCTTTACTGCTACCCCGCTGAGTAACTGTTAAGCCCTTTACTCTGTCCTAGCCACGCTTGAACCCAGTTAATGTTTTTTTGTGCCCACCACCCTGCTGGTAGGGCTGTTCCACTGCTCGCCACACTCTCTCGTAAAGAAAAATGTTCTTGCAGCCCTCCTGAATTCTACCCCCATCAACTTGTTGCTCAGTGTTGCGCTGTTTCCAGCCTGTCTGCGTGGGAGAGTACTCCAGGCAGGGCTCGTCAGTGATCTATAGAGGTAGTATTACCTCTTCCTCCTGCTATCGAAACCCTTCCAGCACACCCCAGCATTCTGGTTGCCTTGCTGTAGGCCTTGTCACACTGGCTAGTTTGTTTTATGGAATCACCTATGATGACCCCCAGTTCCTTTTCCTTTGAAGTAGTGGCCAGCTTAACCCTTCTCATCCATTATTCCTGGAGTTTGTTCTTGTTCCTTGTGTGCATCGCCTTGCACTTTGGTGTTGAATTTCAGCAGCCAGACCTTGGACCACCTCTCTAACCTTTGCAGGTTTCTTTGCAACTCCTTTCCCCACTCCTCGCCGTCTGCCCTGCCACAGAGCTTGGTGTCATCTGCAGAGAGATGCATCTTGACCTTTATTCCTTCTAGTATGTCGTTTATGAACATACTGAAAAAGATTGGTCCCTGGATTGACCCCTGCAGCTTCCCACTTGTGACATCCGTTTCCCTGATTTGATCCTGTCCCCCCAGTCCACTTCTCACCCATTTAACTAGGTCCTTTGCTGCTCCCAGATCCTCTTAATTTCTTCAGCAACCTTCCATGTGGCTCAGAGACAAATGCCTTGCTGAAGCTGAAACAAAGTAAATGTACTGCGTGTTCTTTAAACACCGCCCTTGTTACCCAGTTAAGGAATACTGTCAGGTTGGTCTGAAAAGACCTCCCTGCCACAAACCCATACTGCTTACTGTCCTGAAGCCCATTTCTCTCCAGGTAGTCCATTGCGTCCTCTTTGGCTAGTGTCTCCATCAGTTTACTTACAGTAGAGGTAAGACTGATGAGCCTGTAATCTCCCTGTCCCTCCCTGTGGAGTGGCACCACATCCACTATCCTCCAGTCTCATGGAACCACCTCTTTGTAGTGAGCAGTTGAATAGCCCTGCCAGGGGTTCAACCAGTTTTGATGCCAGTTCCTTGGGCACCTTTGGATGCAGCCTATCTGGCCGTAGAACCTTGTCTATTTTCAGGGCTGCAAGCCATTTTCTTACCTTTTCTTCTGTAACCACCTGTCCCATTTCTGGGATCCCGTTCCAACAGCCTTTATGTCACTTTTCAGCAGAGGCCTGTTGTTCCTCCACTATAACCGTGGCGCAGAAGTAGTCATGTAGAATGGCTGCCTTCTGCTTGTCCTGCTCTACTACTCCTGCCCCTGTAAGCCTAATAAGTCCCCTCTTGCCTCCTTCTTTCCCCAATGTACCTGAAGAAGTATTTTCCCTCCATTGATCCCTCCGCAGTGCCAGGGTCCATGTCTGCTTTTGCATCCCTGACTGCCTTCTTGGCCTCCTTCATCTTTACCTGGTGTTTGCTCCAATCTCGTTTCTCCTTATAGCCAGAAGACCCTTTTTTTTTTTTTTGTTTATTTTGTCCCTCACTAACTCCTGATATTCTCAGACAACCAGATGGGTCCTTGTGCCTGTTACACTAGCAGCCGTCCTCAAGGCTTGTTTGGGTACTTAAAATGGTCCCTTTAGTTTTTCCTCTTCTAACATAGAAACATAGAATGTGTCGGCAGATGGGGTCCATGTGGACCATCTAGTCTGCCAATGTATACCCCCAATCAGGCTGCTGTGTTAAGTTTTCCACACTGTCTGTCCCATGCGAGCTTGAATTCTCTGACCATCTTGACCCCACCATTTGTGGGGAGGCCATCCAAGGCTCCGCCACCCTTTCTGAAAAGAAGAACTTCTTGTGTTGTTCCTGAAACTGCCCCCACCTTAGGTGCATGTCATGACGCCTGGTCCAGGTGCAGTTGACCTGAAGGAGATCCTGTGCCTGTACCTTGTTGATACCCCTCAGGTATTTATCACTTCTTTGTTCTAGTGAGTATATGTTAAGCTGTTTTAGCCTTGCATTATATGGCTCATGATGCAGACCTTGCACCATCTTTGTTGCCCTTCTTTGTATAGTCTCTAGTCTTTCTATGCCTTTCCTAAGGTGAGGTTTCCAGAATTGGACACAGTACTCCAGGTGAGGCCTCACCAGGGACCTGTACAGTGTCATAATCACCTCCCTTTTTCTACTGGTTATGCCCCTTCCTATGTAACCCAAGATCTCGCTGGCCTTTTTTTTTTGTAGCCCTTTTACATTGCTTGCCAACCTTCAGGTCGTCTGTGATGATCACCCCAAGATGACGCTCGTGTTTTGTTACCACCAGTTGTACCCCATTTATTTATAATTCATTATTCTACACCTGAGCCTGGTGGGCGGCTGTGGCCCTCCTCAGAGGGACTCATCCTCTGACCCGCATGTCCCCACTCAGCCAACCCCAGTAGTTCCCGCTGCTTGTCCCTTGCAGAGGGCCAGAGGAGAGCGCCAGCCCCCCCAGCACAAATCCAGAACCGGGTGGCACAGGACACGGGCCATAATGGAGCCCGCCTGCTACTGTTTTTCCTCTTTCTCCCGCCCCTCCCCAACTGACGTAAGGATATTGGCACGTGTCTCCCGACCTGTACTGCCCTCCAGCTACCACCAGAGGGCAGTCAGCAGCATGCGACAGACCTCCCTCCCGGAGAGGAGAGCAGTCCTCCGGCGCTCAGTCCTCCCCTCTCCCTGCCGACCGGGTTCGTTCCTGAACCCAGGTTGCAGTGTAACACGAGGTGTGGCGACCAGCGCCTCAACCTCCAGCGTCACTGGGACAGCTCAGCTGTACCCCATTTAAAGCAATTTCTCCTGGGTTGCGTCTTTCTAGGTGCGTAACCTTACATTTTTGGCATTGAGAACGTCAGCTGCCAATTCCCCGATCATTCTTCCATTTCCTAAGGTCTGACTCCATCTTTTGAGTCCCTTCAGCTGAGTCCACCCTATTGCAGAGCTTTGTGTTGCTGCAAATAGGTATACCTTCCATTCAGGTCTTCAGCTATGTTGCTGATGAATACATTGAAAATGTCGGTCCTCAGCACTGAACCCTGTGGAACACCACTTGTAATTCTACCCTCCTCTGATAGTGTGCCATTTACCAGTGCCTTCTGGGTCCTCCCATTGAGCCAGTTTTGGAGCCAGTTTACAATTTTTGGCCCAATGCCCACGTGCTCCATCTTGTTTTAGTCTTCTTTGTGGACCGGAGTTGAAAGCCTTGCTGAAGTCTAGGTACACCACGTCTACTGCACCCTCATTCTCCAACGTTTTTGTGACCCAATCAAAGTATTTGATTAGGTTAGTCTGGCAGGACCTTTCTGCTGTCAAGCCATGTTGCTTTGTGTCCAGCTGTCCACTGTCTTCTAAGAATATCACCATACACTCCTTTAGTAGGGATTCCATCAGCTTCCATACTACCGAGTTGAGGCTAACTAGGCGACAGGTTCCCGCTTCTTCCCTACTGCCACTTTTGTGTAGGTGTACTACTGTAGCCCTTTCCAGTCTTCAGGGACCTCCCTGCTTTCCAGCGATTTGTTGAGCTCTGCCAGTGGGGCTGCTAGTTCCTCCCCAAGCCCCCATAGTCTTCTTGGGTGTATTTCATCTAGCCTCATTGTTTTGTCGACCTTCAACTTCTTGAGCTCCTCCAGGACTCTTGTCTCCGTGAAATGACTTGTGTCAGCTCCCTTGAGGTGGTGTGCCTTCCTGCGGAGAGATGGTCCTTTGCCTGCTTCCTCCTGTGTAAAAACTAAGCAGAAGTATTTGTTCAGAACCTCTGCTTTCTCCCTGTTGTCTTCTGTTTGCTGGTCATTGTTCTTAGCCAGTCTAACTATTCCCCCTTTGCTCTTTTCTTTTTGTCTCTCACATACCGGTAGAAAATTTTGTCACCATGTTGGACTCCCTTCGCTACCCTTTCCTTTGTTTGAGCTTTTGCAGTTCGAATTGCCTTCCAGGCCTCTCTATTTAACTTGCCTTTTACCAGTTCCTCATCTCCTTAAGTCTCTGTCTGAAATCCAGAACCACAGTTTTTTTTGTTTATCTTGATATTCTTTTCTTTCCTACCTCTCTTGACTGGCGGCAAGTTGTCGGTCGCTGGCACCCTACCCGGACCCTGTGTGGTCAGCAACATGCTCTCCTCCATGCAGGCAGCGTGGCAGAGGCCTCTGGGGCCTGGATCCGATACCTGGGCGACCTCTCATGTCCGGGGGTGCGGCACATGGCCATTAGCCGCCACAACCACCCCGCAGTTTTTTCCCTGGATTTTCTCCCCCCTTGGAGCTGGAAGTGCAATAGCATCCGTGCATAACATGCTGACGCCTGCCGCGCTCCAACCTTCAACTGTGTGCCGCTACTAGCAGTGCCTCAGGCTTCCACCAGTTGCCACTGCAGAGTGACATGGACCTCTTCCCACCCAGGGGAGGAGAACTGTCGCGGGATGCTGGAGCCTCTCTTTCCCCTGCTGGCGGCCCAAGTCTACTTCCGAACCCGGTCGCCGTGTGCTGCGAGGTGTGGCGTCCAACGCCTCAAGCGCCACCAGGCCAACTCAGAACCACAGCTTTTGATGAAGGAATGCTGATACCAAGGCCTTGATTGTTCTGTGGCAGTGTGGGTCTAAATTCTGTGGCAAGTCCTCTATTGCCACAGAACTTATCGTCATTAGTGTACTATTTCAGCGGAACTTCTGTGGCAGCAGTTGGGGCTTCGGTAGCATTCAGCAACCCTCCCAAACACCCAGGTAGGGAGAAAATGTTGTTTTGGGGCTGGGACCTGCAAACCAGAGCAGGCTGGGTTATCTCCTGAGTTCTTAATATTAGAAAGTAAAAATCCAGCCCTCCGCCTCAGCCCCATCACCCTCCTTACACCAGCCTGAGAGTCCCCAGGACTACTGAATTTGAATTTAGTAATATTTTTAGTGGCTACCACGCTGCACAGCGATCTTCATTCTTCTAGGTTTACCACTAGGTCAGACAGGGGTGTTGGCAGGCATACGCACTGTACTCAGCAGAGTACAGTAAAAAAAAATCATGCAAAGGCAATAAATCAGGCAAGGGCAGCAAAAAGAGGAAAGAAAGGACATTGTGAGTCACATTGTGTCTGTGTCGCACTGAGCCCTTTTGCATTTGTTGTTCATTGTGGGGCACTGATGCCACAAGCCAAATACACAAACAAGAACAACTTACTAGGCAGGCAGAAAAACAAAGGAAGGAGAATTACAGGAAGAAATTGATTACTTGAACTCAGACATGGCAAGCGGGGGCTATTGTTGGTGTGGTATGGCAGCACATATTTTTGGTTCGTGTTTACGTAACGGAGGGGGGCAACAGTGCATCAGCTTTGAGTACAAGTTTAAAATTCCTGGCTACACCCCTGAGGCCAGAATGCAGGTTTCTCATTCTAGTAGTGCTTTATGCTGCTGTGCTCAAAGCACTTCTGGGCCAAGAAACTGGAATTCAGGTCTGGCGGTGCAATTAGAAGGATGAGGGTCGCTGCACGGTATGGGACCTGACAAAAATATTTCTATTTCAGATAAAGGGACTCAAAGAGGTTCTCGACTCAGGTTAGGTCTGAAGGGTGCTGGGGCTGAGCCGGATGAGGGGGATTTACCGGTTTTGATTTTTAAGGTAAAGCCCTAGCAGGCAAACTAATGGGCAGGGGCTGTTCCAAAATGCTTTTCAGATTTTTGTTTTTAAATTCCACAGAATTCCAAAAAGCATTTTGCAGAATTTAATATAAACCACGGAACAGTTTTCCAGGGTTTATATGATCCATGGAATAATAGCAGTGTATATGATCCATGAAATAATTTTTCTTGGTCAGAGTCAATGTAAACTGCAGATTTCTTATTCACAGTTTATACTGATTCTTCAGTATAAACTGTGGAATAATATTCAGCAGTTCGTGTAAACCACGGAATAATATTCTGCAGTTCATGTAAACCACAGAATAATATTCTGCAGTTCATGTAAACCACGGAATAATATTCTGCAGTTCATGTAAACCACGGAATAATATTCTGCAGTTCATGTAAGCTGCGGAATAATATTCTGCAGTTCATGTAAACCGCTTAACAATATTCTGCAGTTCATGTAAGCCACAAATTATACAATGGCGACTAAAATACCCTGCTCTCATTGGTCAGCTGGCACTATCATCCTGTTGTAAAATTCAGCATCACCAACAGGAACAAGTGCCAGCTAGCCGTCTTTCTAAAATCAATCCAACACCAAATGTCAGGGGTGAGAAACCGCGATATTGATTGCCCGCCAAACAGCACATAAATTTTTTTTTTTTTTTTTTTTTATCTCGTGGCTGCTCCACACTTACCCGCTTGCCACTCCCACAGCCCAATACATTTCAGTCAATTCAAACATGCAGCCGTTGCCGCTCAGAACCCCGGAGAACTTTTTTACCCCGACCCAACCAGCTCAACTCAAACATGCAGCCGTTGTTATTCCAAACCCTCACAAACACCACATACTTTTGTTACTGCATCCGAGCAGCAGACAACAGCTAGGGGACAATTTTTCACCACACCACAAATGTAATTTTCATTGTACCTGCTCCTTTGTATGTCTCTCATCACTACTTTCACGATCTCACTCCCTCCTCCTACTCGCCATTCTCGGTCTGTCACTCCTCTCCGCTTCATTCGTGGTCTGTTCTCTACCTGAACTCCTACTGCCGCTTTCCGAATACTTTAACTTTAAATTTAAAAAAGCGTAAAAGAAGTGGAAACAAATTTCTCTAGAGCCTCTACAGTTACTGTCTCCTTCCTGAACAGTTGAACCCGAAGCACACAGTCTCCGGTGCCACCTGTTACTGCTTTCAGCACTGACGGTTACTTAAATCTCCCATGCTGTCTCTGTAAAAAAAAAAATTATAATTAGCCCACAACTGTAGTCCTCTTTTAATGCCAAAAAAAACAAACTCACCCAAATAAAACAGCACTTCTATATATGGTTGCATTAAGATTAATAGGAACTATTTTTGTGGTAGAATGACAAATGTTATAAAAATTATTATAAGTGGAAAAACTCTATTTCTCTTTTCATTTTTGTTACAAAAAATCAAGGGAACATTGTATAATTGCAATAACCCACTCCAGGGTGTTGGTGATGCTGGTTTACCCACGCCTGACGAGGTTTACTCACTCGGCCTGTGGCCTCGTGACCAAACCACGCCAGGCGTAGGTAAACCAGCATCACCAACACCCTGTCGTGGTTTATTGCTTAAATAATATTCTGCAGTTCATGTAAACTGGAATAATCTGCATTTTTTTCCATGGGTTACATTAAATTCCGCCGCAATCTCCGTGGCCGCGGAATTGTGGAAAAATCAGGGCCGTGCTGATACCCATGGCTAGCTGAAATTAAAAGAGATACTTTATGGGAGAAGTAAAGGAGGCATTTTTGGGGGAGTATAGGAGGCAGATTGGGGTGAGTAAAGGAGGGAGTATACAAAGCAGATCAGGAGAGTAAAGATGGTACTTTGGAGTGGGATGTAAAAGGGGCACATCATGGGGGGAGTAAAGGAGGCACATTTTCACCCAGCGGTATATGTTTCTGAACATTCTTATCATTGTCAGTGGTGGATACCAAGACATTGAACTCTTCCAAAGCAAAATCAGTCACAGGAAGGAGGCGAGTTTCACTGTCACAAGAGGAGACATGGTTCTACTGCTAAGCAGTAGGGAGCTCACAGTAAACTGAATGGCCTGCTTCCATCTTTTATTCCTTAGTTGCTATTTATATCAAGGGAGGGAATGGTCACAATGGCCGAGTACAACTAACACAGCCACATGTTTTGCCATTCTTGGGTCTTGTCAGTGTGGTGAAGTCACTGTTTTGGAAAGAGGCATGGCCAGGCTCAAGGTAAAGTGACAAGTGCAGTTACAGCAAGCTGAGATAAAGCAAGTAGTTGTTAGAATTCGCTTGAGTGCAGAAAAGGTGCAGTCTGGTTGTAGTCACGGTCTGACATTTGCTTGGCCAGGACTGTTTTGCAAAAAAGACTGTTGCAGCATACTCCTTCCTTGGCTTAAAGTGACAGAAGTCAGTAATGTGCTTCCTGAAGCTGCCAAAACAGATTCCTCTGCAGTAAGCTGTGTTACTACCTGCCTCTGCTCTTCTGCTTCCTGTGTTGATTCTCCTGGCTCTCACCTTGGTTCATGGTCCATTCCCTTGTGCCTTCTGGAAGCAGCGTGACTTGTGTATGGCTTTATTTTTAGAGTGAGAGTGCTGAACAGCTTCAGCTCCCCCAAAAGACTCAGATTAACTTCCCTCGCCACCAGTGCTCTGTGTTGGAAGTACTGCTCTTCTGAGAATCCCAGAGGGATGATTGTGTGCTGTGTTTGTTGTGTATTGCATTGTTTACCAAGAAGACGGCGGGCTTTCATGTTCCATTTGAATCCCAGAGCAATATATATACTGCACTGTCTAATTCAGTTTTTGAAGGCTATCATCTGTAATGTGCCTCTGGAGAGCGGCCCAGCAGTAATGCAGTAATTAAATGCCACTAGTATTTCAGGTGAACAAATCCATTTTATGTTAGTGTTTCACAGCGATGGCTGAGGTGTTTAAAACATGGGTCATATCTGACCCAGTGGTGTAAAAACGTGGGTCACACCAGGAGGAACCTACTGGCTCAGAACCACAAATTTCCCTTTTCTTCCTTCTGATATTGTTAGAGCAGGTGATTTGTTCTGGAGTGACTGGCAGCAGGAATGAGTCTCATTTTTTGACCGGTTGTAACAGTTGCCCCTTAGGCGCATGTCAGCATTGTTCCTGGTGTTTCAACTCTGGAAAGATCCAGTCATGTCAGCTTCAAAATAGACGCTGTTCCCCTAAAGATGGGTACAACTTGAAGCACCCATTGCTCTGTTTTCAAACAAGTTTCTACCATTCTGTGCCTGTGGCAAAAACCTTTTGGAAATACGGCCCCTTGTTTTACATTATAGTTTCTTTAAAACAAAGAACATGCCTTCATTTATGACAAATATTTGTTCATTTTTTGTTGTTGT
Organism: Neoceratodus forsteri; assembly: GCA_016271365.2. Taxonomy (NCBI): domain Eukaryota; kingdom Metazoa; phylum Chordata; order Ceratodontiformes; family Ceratodontidae; genus Neoceratodus; species Neoceratodus forsteri. Next base: position 109,751,036 of record JADMNL010000031.1, on the reverse strand, counting down.
TTTTTTTAAATTATAAATAGTCTGAATGTTTTGTGCAGTAAAGATGTGTATAGTGGGGCAATAGCTGTTTATTAGGGGTGAACAAGACTTTTCTGGAGCGGTTTTACATTACAAAATACTTTCAGCCAGTCAGCATGCACAGCCACTGTACTTCTTATCCTGCGTCTTGATGCGGTTCAGAGCCACTCCAAGGTGAGTGGTGCCAAGTCAGATTGAAACACGTACTGATAACCAACACAGCCTTGGCACTCACCACTATACTTCTAAAAAGAAGTCAGCTCACTTCATTGATAAGGTGCAAAATCTTCTTTATTGAAGTGAAATCCAGACACACGGAAAGGCAGCAGCAACAGGCACACAAACTCCTAACGTTTTACCCCCTTTGGGCCAGTGTACTGTGCGCTGTCATGCAGGAGCCTTGGGAGGAAGCGTTCCACTCCGGTGCCAGGGGAGGACAGCATAACAGAACTAAAATACTGAGCTTATTATAAATCACTTCAGCTGTACTCGAGTGATTTATAATAGGGCCTGAGACGAGTGTCTTATGGTATGAGACTCCTCTCGTGCGGGTTGGGCAGACAACGCTCAGCTTCGCTTTGTGGTCCTCGTGCCCAAACCTCGCGCTTGGAATATCTTATACCATAAAAGACACCCCTCAGAGGTCCTATTAAATTATATAATTGGGGTTGATGATCAAGAAACACTTATTAATCTTTACTTTAAAGTGGGGAAGCAGGGTGGGGTTCACCAGGTATTTGAAAGCAGGCGAAGGTCCTTTTATGAAGTGTGCATCAATCGTGATGTGTATTCCACTGGTTCTTTGGCAATAATAATGGAGTTACTCAGACCTGAGAATAGGCTCTTCAGATACAAGATTGATCTTGGCATCTTCAGAGGCCCTCTCCCTCACGTGGTAGAGAACAAATTTGGGTTTAATAGCATCATTCATTTACAGGTACAAGCGGTTTTGCAAGGACTGTAGTTTACAAAAATGGTAGTCTGTGTTAAACGCACACAACATTCACACACTGAAGCCTGAGCCAGCTGGTTTAAAATTATTTTGTTGAGAAAGGGAATATTGTCCAAAGTACTGGGGTCAAAAAGGCATGCTGTGAGATCTTTACTGTGGCTGAAAAATGCCAGTGTGCTTTCACTGCTGTGAAATCTTTACTGGGATCAAAAACTTCTGGGGTGCTGTGGAATCTTTACTGTTGCTGAAAATTGCCAGTATGCTGTCACTGCTGTGGACTCTACTGGGGCTGAAAAGTACCAGGGTGCTGTGGGGTCTGTATTGGGGCTGAAAAGTTCCAGGGTGCTGTGTGTTCTTTACTGGGTCTGAACGGGGTGCTGTGGGATCTTTACTGGGGTGCTGTGGAATCTTTACTGTGGCTGAAAATTGCCAGTATGCCATCGCTGCTGTGGACTCTTTACTAGGGCTGAAAAGTACCAGGGTGCTGTGGGGTCTTTATTGGGGCTGAAAAGTACCAGGGTGCTGTGGGATCTTTATTGGGGCTGAAAAGTTCCAGGGTGCTGTGTGATCTTTACTGGGGCTGAAAAGTACCAGGGTGCTGTGGGGTCTTTATTGGGGCTGAAAAGTTCCAGGGTGCTGTGTGATCACTGATCTTTACTGGGGCTGAAAAGTACCAGGGTGCTGTGGGATCTTTACTGGGGCTGATAAGTGCTAGGGTGCTGTGGGATCATTACCAACATCAAAACATGCCAAGGTGCTGTCACTGCCGTGGAATCTTTACTAGGGTCAAAAAGTGCAGGTAGCCTGTGGAATCTTTACTAGGGTCACAAAATGCCAGTGTTGTGTGGGATCTTTACTGGGGTCGAAAAGTTCTGTTGTTCTGTGGGGTGATGGGATCAGTACTTGGGTTGCAAAGTGCCAAGGTGCTTTGGAATCTTTACTGGGGCCAATAAATGCCAGTGTGCTGCAGAATCTTTTCTGGAGTTGGTGAGTGCCAGGGTGCTGTGGGATCTTTATTGGGGTTGAACAGTGCTGGTGTGTTTTGAGATCTTTACTGGAGCTGAAAAGTGCCAGGTTGCAGTGGGAGCTTTACTGGTGTCAAAGTGTTGTAGTGCTGTGGGAATCCTTACTGAGGTTAAGTGCCAGGGTGCTGTGGAGCTATGCTGTGGGAGTTTTTCTGGGGTCAGAAAATACCAGGGTGCTGTGGAAGCTTTATTGGGGTCAGAAAGTGCTGTGGAATCTATACTTGGGTCCAAAAGTGCTGGGGTGCTCATGATCTTTAGTGGGGTCTGAGTGTGCTGATGTGCTGTGGGATCTCTTCTGGGTTCAGTAAGTGCCGGTTGCTATGAGATCTTTATTGAAGTTCGAAAAGTGCCCAGGTGCTGTTGGATTTTTACTGGGGTCAAAAAGCGTTGGGGTACTGTGCGATCTTTACTTGTGTCGAGAAGTCCCAGTGTGCTGTGGATTGTTTACTGGGGTTGAAAAGTGTCGGTGTACTGTGAGATCTTTACTGGTGTTGAAAAGTTCCATGGTGCTGTGGGATCTTTATTCGGGTCGATAAACGGCAGTATGCTGCAGGGGTGCTTTGGGACGTTTACTGGGGTTGTAAACGCCAGGGTGCTGTGGGATCTTTTCTGTGGTTAAGTGCCAAGGTGCTGTGGGATTGTTACTGGGTTTGAACATGCCAGGTGCTATGGGAGCTTAACTGGATTTGAAAAGTGCCAGGGTGCTGTGTAATGTTTATTGGGGTGGAACAGTACCTGGGTGCCGTGGGATCTTTACTGGAGTAAAAAAAAAAAAAAGTGCTAGTGTGTGCTGGGTTATTTACTGGGGTTGAAAATTGCTGGTGTGCTGAGAGATCTTTCTGGGGTTGAAAGGTGCCAGGATGTTGTGGGGTCAGAAAGTGCCAGGGTGTTGTGAGATCTTTGCTTGTGTCTAAGCAGACCAGGGTGCTATCACTGATGAATCTTTATTAGTGTTGAAAATACCAAGGTGCTGTGGGCTGTGTACTGGGGTCGAAAAACACCAGGCTGCTGTGTAATCTTTACTGGGATTGAAAAGTGCCGGGGTGCTGTGAGATACTTATTGGGGCTGAAAAGTGCCAGCATGCTGTGAGATCTTTACTGGGGTGGAAAAGTGCCAGGGTGCTGTGAGATGTTTATTGGGGCTGAAAATTGTGTGCTGCGGAATCTTTACTGGGGTCAAAAAGTGCCAGTGTGCTGTGGGGGTCTTTACTGTGGCCAAAAAGTGCTGGGGTGCGATGTGGGGTCTTTACTGCGGTCAAAAAATGCTGGTGTGCTGTGGGATCTTTTTTTTTTGTTATATTTATATTTTCTGCAGTTGTTGCCCCGTTTTCTCCCCTGGGCCCCAGCACACTGGCACTGTGCACGTGTGGAGGTACACGCATGCCCCGTGATGTCGGCACAGCCCCTTCTGCCCCTTCTCGTAGCTGTCGCCGGACCTCCCGCAGGTTGGCGCTGCCATCTGCCCTCCACTGGGTGGCGGCCAGTGGCAGGGGATCCTCCAGTCCCTCCCAGGAGGAGAGAGCTGCCTTGTGGTTTCTCGATCTTGCCACTCACCCTCCTGGCTTATCCCTGAACCCAGGTTGTGGGCGCAGCACAAGGTGTGGCGTCCAGTGCCTCAACCCTCCGTGCTACCGGGCCGGCATGCTGTGAGATCTTTACTGGAGTCAATAAGTGCGGGGTCCCGTGGAATCTTTACTGAGTTTGAAAAGTACTGATGTGCTGAGATCTTTACAGAGGTTGAGAAGTGCCTGGGTGCTGTGGGTCCTGTACTTGGGTTGAGAAGTGCCAGAGTGCTGTGGGATCTTTACTTTGGTTGAAAAGTACCAAGGTGCTGTGAGATCTTTACTGCGGTTGAAAAGTACTGGGATGCTGTGGAATCTTTACTGGGGTCAGTAAGTGCCAGGGTGCTGTGGGATCTGCATTGGAGGTGAGAAGTACCTGGGTGCTGTGGAATCTTTACTAGGGTTGAAAAGTGCCATGGTGCTGTGGGATGTTTACTGGGTCAAAGATGCCAGGGTGCTGTGGGATGTTTACTGAGGTGAAAGTGGCAGGTACTTTGGGATCTTTACTGGGGTTGAAAAGTGTCAGGGTGCAGATGAGATCTTCGCTGGGGTTGACCACAAATAAGTAACACAGCTGAAGGGAAGGAGGTGGACATTGGTCCTTTGTTGTAGGAGAGTGTCCTAAAGGGACTCGTTAATAAGAAAGTGGACAAAGCAGTGGGACCAGACTGGGTACATCTTACGGTATTGAGGGAGTTCAGGAAGGTACTGGCTGCTTCTCTGACAATCCTGTTTAACAGCTCACTGGAAACAGGAGTGGTTCTGCAGGACTGGAGGAGAGCAGATGTAGTCCCACTCAAAAGTGGTACTGGCAGTTATAGGCCAGTCAGCCTGACATCGGTGGTGGGAAAGTTTATGGAATCACTGCTGACGGAGAGAGTTGTGGAATGTCTTGGAACCCAGTGGGTTACAAGACCTTAGGCAACATGGATTCGTTGAGAGGTAGGTCACGTCAAACAAATATAATAGATTTCTTTGATTGGGTGACCAAGGAATTGGAGCTGTGGTGGATGTGGTCTACCTAGATTTCAGTTAAGGTTTTCAACACAGTTCCACATAAGAGACTGTTATGCAAACTGGGTAGCTTTGGAGTGAGTCCAAGGTGGTAAACTAGGTAAAAAATTGGGAATAGGTGAGAGGGTGGTGGTAAATAGAAATTCACTCAAGGGAAGGGTGACCAGTGAGGTGCCATAGGGATCAGTCCTCTTTAATGTCTTTAGCTGGAGAGGAAGGTCTACCTCTTTGCAGATGACACAAGAATTTGCAATAGGGTGGACACTCTGTGGGGGTGGAAAGGATGAGCAGAGACCTAGAAAACTCAAGGGGTGGTCAGGGTATGGCTGCTGGGTTTCAGTGTGAAAAAGTGCAAAATAATGCACTTGGGTTACAGAACCCAGGGACAGAGTGTTACTGATGGCGACCAAGCAGGAGAGAGAGAGACCGGGGGTAATCATCGCTGATGACCTAAAAGTGACCAGGCAGGTGCGACATGGTGGTTGGAAGGGCTAGTGCAAATGCTGGGGTGCATAGGGAGTGGTATCGCCAGCAGAAGGAGAGAGATAGTAATGCATTTGTAGAGATTGCTGGCGAGACCTCACCTAGAATACTGCGTCCAGTTCTGGAGGCCACATCTCTGGAAGGGCATAGACAGAGTGGAAGTGATCCAGAGGAGAGCAGCTAAAATGGTGCAGGGTCTGCATCAAAAGCCCTGTGAGGAGAGACTGAAGGACCTCAATATGGTACTTCACCGGAGGTAAATGAGGTGTAAGAGGAAAGTATTTTCAGTTTAGTTTATTTAAAATGCACCCTTTCAACCACCAAAGGTGAGTTGAAGTTCAATACAAAACAAACCACAGTACATTTCGGTAACATAAATATCACACAGGCTGAAAAGTTCTGAACTAAAACAGGTTAAAACACTGTGTACTCCAGTTTACCAAATTTATTAGGCAGGAAATGCATTTAGAAGAATGTATATTACATTTAATAGGAAAGTACAGCAGTTCTACACAAAACCTATCTGTTGTGCGCCAGCCTATCTGATTTTCCACTTTTTTGTGGTGTGATTTAACCAGAATTTTGCATATTACCAATACGTGTAAGCAATAAGATGATTTGGCAGACAGGTGGATAACCACACCCTAGGGGATGTAGTTAGGCACGACGTCAAGGCCGAGTGCCAGTCATCCCTTGGAGTGCGGTTATCACACCGTAATGCACAATATCGGAGTGTCTTATTGCACTTATAAAATGTCCCTTTATTTTTAGAGCAGTTTTTTTATTTTTAAACACATTTTTAAATAAGTAAAAATGTAAGTGAATCTGTGCTTTTAACATAAAATAGTCCTTCCTCTTATTGGTGCTAGATTAAAGTAGTGTTATACAGTGTGTGCCTCCCTGCCCACTTAAGCTTTATAGTCCCCTGCCAGCCACAACAATTCACAAATGCTGTTTTTCTCATTCTGAGTATGACACATAGCCCCATTATTCATTTCATTCTCCTCACTCTGTAGACACAACTAAAAGGAAGCCATAGTTCTGTGAGCGTAGTTCAAAACTGTCACACTCACTGACAGTATCATGCTCGCTCTGTCCTAAAGATAAACAGCAGGGTGAGTCATTTACCACCTTTTCTCTTAGTTTATATAGTATTATATCATGGACATAAGTGAACAGCCAGTGAAATGGTCAGACTGGCAGTTTACCACCGGTGTAAATCCTCTGATAATCACTGGCTGTTGAGCAAATACAAATGGTCATCTACATCCTAATCATCTGCAGCCCAGGAATAAATACAATAAAAATAAAAACACAAAGCAATCTCTTTAATATTTGTATTTTATTATAGTAAAAAAATTAACCTTGGTATAAGCGCAGTAAGCCACTCGGAGGATGTGGGTTATCGGGGGATTTACCACAGCGGGCAAGGATTTACTCAGTCGGCTGCGCCAGGGTAAACTCACCCAGCCGTGGTAACTCTCCATATAACCTACACACCGTGGCTTATTGATTAATTATTGCTTACTTTGTTTATTCTGTTTTTTTTTTTCCTCTGTGTTTCCCCACATTCAAGAAATGGAATGTTTAGATACAATAAATGAGGGATGTGGTCTGCACTCCTCTAGGGGGCTAGGGAGATATGGAACTGGGTCACCAGGTAGGGTGCAGGAGTTGAGAAATGGGAGCTCAAGGGGGAGAAAGGAGAGGAGGGAAAAGGGGTGGAGAGTGGTCCTGATAAATGCCAGGAACTTAAGAAATAAAATGCCTGAGCTTCAGGCAGTGCTAGTTGAGGGGGCGGTAGATGTGGCAGCAGTCACTGAGACCTGGGCCACTCAAGGGCATAGTGGGACCTAAATCTGGAGGGCTATACTATGCTCAGAAAAGATAGGGAGGAAGGGGTTGTGGTATAGCACTGTTAGTCAGAAATGGTGTGGGTATTGGAGGGGTAGAGGAGGCAGAGGGAAATGTGGAGGCTATTTGGGTCATCTTGCTGAGCGAGGGGGGTAAGAGAGTAAAGGTCGGAGTGGTATACAGACCACTACACTGGCAGATGTCCCAGAAGAAAAGTTTGGTGGCAAATCTCGAGGACACTGTATATTAGGAAAGGGAAGGGTAGTAGTAATGGGGGACCTCAACATGCCAGGAACAGACTGGGGGACTATGACATCACCAGTGGCCAGAGAGCAGAGGCTGCTGGATGTCTTCCAGGATGCGTTTCTGACACAACAGGTGGGTGAGCCAACTGGGGAGGCCTGGACGCTGGACATGGTCCTGGTGGACAGTGATCAGATTAGGGGCCTAGAGGTGAGGGACCCGTTGGCTGGGAGTGAGCACGCCACAGTCTGGTTCTTCCTGGACCTGAGGGGGTGGGAGGGAAGTCGAACAAGGACGGCAGTAACTGACTTAGGGGTGCAGACTTCAGGAGATGGGAAGAATCCTAAAGATCATCTAGACAGGATAAGGCGGATATGGATGCTGAAAGCAGGTGGGGATCATTAGGAGAGGAATACAGGAGGTTACCAGATCCTGCATGAGAAGGCGTAAGTTCGGTAAGGCCAGAAAACCCTGCTGGTGGACCCAGGAGGTACAGGAGGTGGTGAGGAAAAGAAGGCGGCCTATAGGCGCTTCAAGTGGTTAAGGAGTAAAACGGATCAGGAGGAATATGAGCGGACAGCCGAGAGAGTCACCAGGGTGGTGAGGGCAGCTAGGGCAAAAAAGGGGCAGTCCTTGCCCAGTGGGATCCGGGGGGGGGACAAGGGGTTCTTTAGATACATAGGGGAAAAAGTAAAGTAAGGGGGCAGATCAGCAAGATAAGGGTAGGAGATGGTTGGGCACAGGAGGTGGGGGGAACAGGCAGAAGTCCTAAATTTACATATTAAAAGCCAGCAGAATAGGCCTGACGGTCTTTCATGTCTGCTCGGTAGCCAGCCCCTATTGGGCGCTAGCTCCCCCCCCCCCCAGATCCCCAAGAGGGTCAGCCTTGGCTTCAGTACACCCGTGCATCTGTCCCACCCCCTCTTGAAGCCCTCCACCGTGCCTTGCTCGACTAGACTCCCGGACAATACATTCCATGGCTCCACGCCCTCTCTGTAAAGTAATACCGTCTATGTTCTCCCCTATAGGTTCCTCTCTTTAGTTTCCATTCATGCCCTCTGGTTGTGCCCCTTTGCTTTAGCCTGCACATTTCTTTGGCTCTACCCCTGTTAATCCCTTTCACATATTTGAAAACCTCAATCATGTCCCCCCATCTCTCCTCTCTCCTCTCCTCCAGTGAATACAGCCCAAGCGCTTCCAGCCTATCCTCATAGGTCCTATCACCCATGCCCCGGATCATCCTAGTTGCCCTCCTCTGGACCCTAACAGTACTATGTCCTTCTTAAGGTGCAGCCTCCAGAACTGCATGCAGTACTCAAGATGTGGCCTAACCAAGGCATTGTACAGAGGTAGGATCACCTCACTCCTCCTGGATGTTATTCCCCGGGTTATGCAGCCCAGTATCTTGTTTGCCTTTGCCGCCGTTCTTCTGCAGTTTTCACTGTTGTTCATTCTGGTGTCTACCACCACCCCGAGGTCCCTTTCACTCAAAGTGGCTTGCAGTGTGACCCCTCCCAAGGTGTAAACATGCCCTGGGTTTGTGACCCCCAGATGCAACACCCTACACTTCTCCGGATTAAACCTCAGCCCCCACCTCCTTGACCAACCCTCCAGGGTATCCAGATCCCTCTGGACTGCCACCCTTGCTTCCTCCCCATTTGCCAGTGCTCCCAGTTTAGAGTAATCCACGAAGAGGCTCATCCTACTCCTAACTTCTGTCCCTATATCGGAGACATAGGCGTTGAACAGGAGTGGCCCCAGTACTGAACCCTGGGGCACCCCACTTAAGACCTTCCTAGGGAGGAGACGGTCCTTCTAACCACTACCCTCTGTGTTCTATCTGTAAGCCAGTTTTCCACCCATCTAGCAACTGTCTTCCCATTCCCATCCCCCAACTTTGTCAATAACCCAAAGTGGGTACCAAGTCAAACGCTACTAAAATCCAGATACAAGGCGTCCACTGATCTGTCTGTCCAGGGTCCCTGTCACCCAGTTGTAAAATCTATGAGGTTGGTCTGGCACCATCTCTCCGGGACGAAACCATACAGTTTATCATGCATGCCCCAGCGTATCCAGCTGCCTCCGAGCATCCCTTTGATGAAGCCCTCCATTAGTTTGCCTACCACTGACATTAAGCTGACAGGCCTGTAATTTCCCATCTCTCCCTAGACCCCCCTTGTGGATAGGCACCACGTGACACCTTCCAATCCTGGGGCACCCTTCCTGTCTGGAGAGGCGTTGAACAGCGCAGCTAGTTAATCCGCCAGTTCCTTCAGTACCCTTGGATGCAGCCCATCCGGTCCTGGTGCCCTGTCAGTTTTCAGCGCCCGTAGGCCTCCTCGTGCTGTCCTCTGTGATTTCACCTCCCTAGCCTTCTCAATAAGATCCCGTCCTCTTCTGGCCCGGCCCACCTGGTACCCCAGTCTCTCTTGATCCTCTCTTCTCCTCTGCCTTATCCTCTTAGCTGCACCCCCAGTTTCCGGTTGAATGAAGCCCATGTCTCCCTCCTAAAACCGAGGCAAAGTACTTGTTCAGTACCTCTGTCTGCTCCCCTGCATCCTGAGCCCATCCTTTCCCAGTCTAATCCTGGAGATCTGTGCTCTCCCTACCTCTTTCCCCTGTGTATCTATAAAACCTCCCCCCACGGATATCCTTAGCCAGGTTGTGCTCCATCCTCGCCTTTGCTTCCCCACCACCCTTGTGACCCTTCTAGCTGACAACTTCTTACTCCCTTCTCTCCTTTCCAGAGTTGCTTAAAGCGTCGTAAGGCAGCTTTCTTATCCTTACACGCCTCTTGCGCCTCCTGGTCCACCAGCACGGCTTGCAGCCCTACCATTTTTACACGTTACCCTTGCACACAAGCTAGTAGCCTCCTGTACCCCTTTTTTAATGGCCTCCCACAAGCTACCCACATCCATGTCTGGCCTGATCTGGCTCAAGCTCCCCCTCAGTATCCTGCCCATGCCCACAAAGTCTGCCCCCTGAAATCCATTACCATTGTGTTTGAGCGGTTGTCTCCCCCAGGCACAGCATAAACCAGACCGTGGCATGGTCTCCTCCTGCCAGCGGGCTGTACCTCAGACTCCCTTATCTGGTCGCTGTCTGCAAGGACAACATCCAGTATCCTCCCGCCCCCAGTAGGTTCCCCATCTGTTGGACCAGAAAGGCATCTTGAAACACATCCATCAGCCTCTGCTCCCTGGCCACCGCTGATGTCATGGTGTCCCAGTCTGCCTGCGGCATATTTAGGTCCCCCATGACCACCACCTTACCCTTTCCCCGGTCACAGTGCCCCTTGATGTTCTCAACCAGTTTTCCCTCCAGTTCCTCATCCATTGCAGGTGGTCTGTATACCACTCCTACTTTTAATCTTTTTCCACCCCCCAATTGTAGGGTTATCCAAATTGCTTCCACCCCCCCGCCTCCTCCACTCCTCTCACTAATATGCCATCCTTGATTATCAGTGCTACACCCCCTCCTCTACCCACTTCTCTGTCCCTCCTGAATATTTTGTAGCTCTCCAAATTTAGGTCCCAATCATTCTTCTGGGTGTCCCATGTTTCCATAATCGTCTACATCCGCTGATCCCTCTGCCAGCATTGCCTGTAGCGGGCATTTTGTTGCCCATACTCCTGGCATTGACCAGGACCATCCTCACCCCACCCCTCCTGCACAACTGACTTGGCCCTGGCCCTCCCTATTTGACCTCTCTTGCACAGCTCTTGCATTGTGTCCATTGGAGTCCCCTGCCCTTATTTGCCGCCGTAGACCAGGGACCTCGGTCAGTCCTCCTGTCTCCAGTCCTGCACTAGTCCCTCCCCCCTTTAAAGTTTAAACCCCACTTCTAGTTAATGAATTCGTCGAGTTTCGGCTTTAAGATTTCCTTCTCCTCTAGGTTAAGATAACCTGTCCCTAGCATATAACCCCGTACCATCCCATGTGACCCCCAGTCAAACCCTTCTTCCCTGCACCAATCCCTGAGCCACTGGTTCACACCTCTTAGTTTGTGCTTGGCCTCCCGGATGCCCTAGGCACCGGCAGGATTTGAGAAAGAAATTGAACTCCCCATAGAATGGCAGACCCTGGCTAGCTCCTGGAACCCCGCCTGGATTTCCAGATTGCTGTTCCCTTCAAATCGTTTGTGCCCAGGTGTACTAGGGAAATCGGAGATCCCTGCATTCCAAAGCTAAGGAATATGGTTGGAAATTAGCCTTGTGAGCGGATGATTCCGGAATACATTTAGCCTGACCGGGCTGTTATACCCTCCTACTCATGGAGTCCCCCAGCAGGATCACCTTGCCCCCCTTTACTAGCCCTTTTGACCCTCTGGGCTCTTCCTTCTATCATCGCCTCAGCTTACTCCTCCCACCCCCATTAGTCCGGGGTTCACTAGTCTGTCGTGACCTTCCGTGCTCTTCCCTCTGCATGCGGTTCCAAATTTACTCCCCCACCTCCTGGCGGCTGGCTGGCCTCCCCCCCGACTCCCTTTTGGGCCGGGGTCAAAGATACCCCTCCTGCCCCCTTCAACTGCTTTCCTCCATGCTTACACCCCAGACCTTGTTTCCCCCCTCCCTTCTGGCATAATTCTCCCTACCCATCCCTCCTCGTCCCCCTTCCCATCCTCAGCAGCATCCCGACCCTGGCCCCCTAGAGTGCCCTCTACCACCCCTCCCAAGCCTGACTCCCCAAGCCTGAGTGCCTGCTCAGCCCCAGTTCCCCTCCCCGCCTCAGAGTACACATGTAAATCGCACCATCTAAAACAGCACTGTATAATCAGCAGTTATCAGAGTTCACATCCATCAAATCCCACAGTCGTATATGTAACAGAGTTCACATGTAAATCAAGGCGGCATCTAAACAACACTGCATCATCAGCAGTTATCAGAGTTCACCACGTAAATCGGCGGCATCTAAAACAGCACTGCATCATCCAGCAGTTATCAGAGTTCACATGTAAATCGGCATCTAAAACAGCACTGCATCATCAGCAGTTATCAGAGTTCACATATCGTCGGCGGCATCTAAAACAGCACTGCATCATCAGCAGTTATCAGAGTTCACACGTAAATCGGCGGCATCTAAAACAGCACTGCATCATCAGCAGTTATCAGAGTTCACACGTAAATGGGCATCTAAACAGCACTGCATCATCAGCAGTTATCAGAGTTCACATGTAAATCGGCGGCATCTAAAACAGCACTGCATCATCAGCAGTTATCAGAGTTCACACGTAAATCGGCGGCATCTAAAACAGCACTGCATCATCAGCAGTTATCAGAGTTCACACGTAAATCGGCGGCATCTAAAACAGCACTGCATCATCAGCAGTTATCAGAGTTCACACGTAAATCGTGCGCATCTAAACAGCACTGCATCATCAGCAGTTATCAGAGTTCACACGTAAATCGGTGAGCATCTAAAACAGCACTGCATAATCAGCAGTTATCAGAGTTCACCACGTAAATCGGCGCATCTAAAACAGCACTGCATCATCAGCAGTTATCAGAGTTCACATGTAAATCGGCATCTAAAACAGCACTGCATCATCAGCAGTTATCAGAGTTCACACGTAAATCGGCGGCATCTAAAACAGCACTGCATCATCAGCAGTTATCAGAGTTCACATGTAAATTGGCGGCATCTAAAACAGCACTGCATAATCAGCAGTTATCAGAGTTCGGCTGTAAATCGGCAGCATCTAAAACAGCACTGCATAATCAGCAATTATCAGAGTTAGGATGTAAATCGGCAGCATCTAAAACAGCACTATATAGTCAGCAGTTATCACAGTTCACATCCATCAAATCCCACAGTTGTATATGTAACTAGCATGTATTCAATGGTGTCCAAGCAGACCCAGCATACGATTCCGCCTACCCCCAAACAGTACAGCCCAGAATCTGGTCACATACATCATATCTCTCAGCTGTATAGTGCTCAGCATACAGTCATCTTTTCTTGTAATATCCTCAGTCCTCACCCACTCAGCTTGCTCCTGCCAGCTCCAGTCAGCAGCAGCAGTCCAGGACACCCACAGCAGTCCAGGCTTCCCACTCACAGCCTTCCCTCCTTGTGGATCGACACGACTTGGGGCACCCAACCAGTCCTCAGAGAGATGTTGAAAGCTCCGCTAGAGGGACTGCCAAGACATCTGCCAGTTCCCTCAGCACCCAGGGATGTATCTTGTCTGGTCCAGGTGCTTTCTCCATCCGAAGGGACCTGTGGGCTTCCCTTACTCTCTCTACTAGGATTTCAGCCTCGTCCTCCCCCTTTTCACCATACACTGCTGGGACCCCACCTGTCTGTGGTGGCCACTCCCTTTCCCCAGACCCATCAGGGCCCTTGGTCTCTACCGGTCTCACCCCTTGTTCCGGTTTGCCCCCGCTCCCCTCGCAAGACAAGACATAGCCCCTCCATCCCCCGGTATAAACTGAGGCTACATAGTGTTGTGACTTTATTGTAGAACCCAGTGAATTTTTTTTTATGTTTTATAATTGTTATTTTTCTGGAATTTTTTGTTATTTTTTTTTCATTCATTGAAAATGTAGTTTTATCTCATTTACATTCATAAAATATCTCAAAATGACCTTATACATACTAGAAATCATATTTTTAGTATACTGTATTGTATTAAGCAGCATTATGCTATGGTCTTGAAAGGTTTTGTGAATCAGACAGTTCCGCTGCCCCTTTCTTACGGACCATCTCGGTGATAACAGTGGAGCCTAAACAGTGTCTACTGCAAGCATTTATTTAGTTTTTGCCAAAAATTTTTTTTTTTTTTTTACTTTTTTTATGTGTTTTCATTTTATTTGTTTTATACTTGCATTTCTTATTTCTTAGTAACATACTAAGAAGCCAGCAGATTAGGCCCTGTGGTCTGTCGGTGCTGCGGATGATCAGTGCTTTTGTTATTTATTTTAAGAAAACACGGGTCTCTACTTATTTGTAATATTTTGCCAGGTTAACAGTCCTTCTGGCCTGCCAAATAGCAAGTTCTGACACCCTCTTCTGTGCTGTACCGAGTGTCACAGTTGATAAATGATCTTTTCTGTCTCCACCACTACTGCTTCCTCTTAGTGCCTGATGTTGAGGTTCGCATAGTTGCCAATTTTTTGGCATGTGCTCTTGAGTATATTTTTAGGGTGGAATATAAATTGTTTTAATTAGAAAGTGGTTGTAAATCATGCAAAAATGGGTGTAAAAACTCATTTACTCTCCTATCTGTTCCCCTGGTGCTTTTGGATCTTTACTGGGGTTGTAAAGTGCTGGGGTGCTGTGGGTTGTTTCCTGGCTCGAAAAGCTGCAGTGTGCTGTGGGTCAGAACTCACCGTAATTTCTCATTTTGCAGGTGTGCATCTCTGACAGTACAGCCCCTTGCCCCACGCACATACCACATGACACCTCAGCATGGTGTCTGAACCCAGTTCCTTGATGCAGGACTCTAAATTCCCAGCCTTTGGACTGCAAGGATTGCAAGCATTACTAACATACTAAAATGTCAGCAGAATAGGCCTAACGGTCTTCCGTGTCTGCTCGTTTGGTCAGCCCCCACCCTTGGAGCTGACCTTGCTGCCCCCCCTCGCCTTCTCTGGCTTCTCCCTTCCCAGTTCCGGATATTCTCGCTGCACTGGATTTTGCTTCCAGAACCCTTTCCCTGTACTTGTCCCACCCCCTCTTGAACCCCTCCACCGTGTGTGCCTCCACCAGCCCCCTGGGCAGTGCATTCCATGGCTCCACCACCTTCTCAGCCAGAACTAGACTCATAGTGGATTCCCTACAGGGGAAGGGCCTCAAACAACTGGTACAGCAACCCACAAGAGACAGGGCTATCCTAGATCTAGTACTGACTAACAAAGAAGGGATCACAGATCTCCAGGTAGAAGGTCACCCTGGGGGCCAGTGACCATCACATGGTATGGTTCAATTTGGCTACTACATCTAAATCATCCCATTCCAAGGCAAAAATATGGGACTTCAGAGGAGCTGACTTTGATAAGATGGCCAACAGAGTTAAGCTAGCCCTGGCAAAAAGAAACACAGGTGAGGAGGTACAGGCAAAGTGGGCAAGCATTAAGGATACAATACTTGAAGCAACATCCCATTGTGTTAGACAGAAAAGGAAGTGCAAAGAAGAAGGAAACCACTTTGGTTCTCAAATACAGTAGAAAAGGTCAGAACCAAAAGGCTGGCCTTCAGGAAATATAAGGGAACACAGCGGGATGAAGATAGGAGGCATACCAAACTGCCCTAAGGAAGCAGGTAAGGCAGTAAGGCAGGCAAAGTCCCAAACTGAGGAAACACTAGCACGAACAGTAAAAGAAAGGTGACAAGACTTTCTATAGATACATTAGTGAAGGAGAAAGTCCAGAGGGTATTGCTAAGCTTAATGGAGAAAAGGGAGCATGTGAGGAGGAGGACCCTGTAAAGGCATCTATCCTAAATAGATACTTTTGCTCAGTATTTACTGAAGAGAAGGTAGGGCAGGGCCCACAGCTCAACATCATGGACACAGGGGAGGAGGTGAGCACTACTCCCTTCACAAAAGAAAGGGTCCTACAAGAGCTTGCTAAGCTCAGGGTGGATAAGGCAATGGGACCTGATGGCATACATCCCAGGGTACCTAAGGAGCTAAAGGAGGAACTAGCAGAGCCATTAGCAGAATTGTTTAGTGAGTCTCTGAGCACAGGAGAGGTCCCAGAAGACTGGAGAAGGGCTCATGTGATCCCGCTCCACAGAGTGGTAGCAGGGAGGAGGCGGGAACTACAGACCAGTCAGTCTTACCTCAGTAGTGGGCAAGATTATGGAGCACTCCTTAAGGAAAGGATAGTGCAACACCTGGAATCCATAGGGGCACAGGATCCAAGACAGCATGGGTTTACAAAGGAAGGTCCTGTCAAACTAATCTCATAGATTTCTTTGACTGGGTAACCAGAGTGGTGGACCAAGGGGAGCAGTTGATGTCGCCTACCTTGACTTCAGAAAGCTTTTGACACTGTTCCACATAGAAGATTGATAAATAAGCTAGGTAGGCTCGGGTGGGTCAGAGTTGGTCAACTGGGTGGCAAACTGGTTGACTGGCAGAAACAGAGAGTGGTGGTAAATGGTATACAGTCAGAAGAGATGCAAGTCACAAGTGGGGTACCTCAGGGATCAGTCCTGGGGCCAGTCCTATTCAGCATCTTCATTAGTGACCTGCGAGATGGACTAGAGGGTAAGGCTTGTCTGTTTGCAGATGACACCAAGATCTGCAACAGAGTAGATGATCCAGATGGGGTGGGCAGAATGAGAAGAGATCTGGATAAACTAGCAAAATGGTCAGAAGAGTGGCAACTGGATTTAATGCAAAAGAAGTGCAAAATCATGCACATAGGAAGAGAAACCCTGAAGCCACTTATAGGCTGGGAGGAGTTGCTAGCAGTCACAAAGGAAGAAAGACTTGGGCATCATCATCACTGATGACCTAAAATCATCAAAGCAGACCTCTAAAGCAGTAGGTAAGGCTAGGGGGTGTTAGGGTGTATTAGTAGGGGTATCACAAGTCGTAAGAGGGAGGTAATAATCCCTCTGTACAAGACATTAGTTAGGCCCCATCTGAGTACTGCGTGCAGTATTGGAGGCCACACCTTCACAAGGACATTAACCAAATTGAGGCAGTCCAGAGAAGGGCAACCAAAATGGTGCAGGGACTGCATCAGAAGACATATGAGGACAGATTAGCAGACTCAATATGTATACCCTTGAGCAAAGGAGGAGAGAGGTGATATGATCGAGACATTTAAACACCTTAAGGGCATAAACAAGGTGAAAGAGTCTAACATGTTTAAATATAAGAAAAATATCAGGACAAGAGGACACAGCATAAGATTAGAGGAGGCCGATTAAGGGGAATGTGAGGAAATTCTTTTCACAGAAAGGGTGGTAGATGCATGGAATAGCTTACCACAAGAAGTGGTGGCTATGAATACAGTGCAGGGCTTCAAACAGGCATGGGATAGGCATAAGGGAGCAATACAAATGACTATGAATAGATAGGTCACTGACAGAGCAAAGGCCGATGGCACATTTATAAGGTAGAAAAAGAAATGGGTAGACTGGATGGGCCTTGCGGTCCTTATCTGCCGTCAACTTCTATGTTTCTATGTTTCTATTAAGTAGCACCTCCTCCTTTCTCCCCTGAATCTTCCCCCCTCTAGCTTCCACTCATGCCCTCTAGTTGTCCCCTCCTCCTTCCTTCGAAGCACCCTGACTGCTCCTCCCCTATTTATCCCCTTCATGTACCTGAAGACCTCTATCATGTCCCCCCGGTCCCTTCTTTCTTCCAGTGTGTACATATTTAGCTCTTCGAGCCTCTCCCCATAGGTCCTGTCCCCAAGCCCCAAATCATTTTGGTTGCCTCTTCTGGACCCTCTCTAGGAGTTTTAATGTCCGTCTTTAAGTGTGGCCTCCAAAACTGCACGCAGTACTCGGGGTGGCCTCGCCAAGCAGTTATACAGAGAGAGTATCACTTCCCCTCCTTCTGAGGTGATCCTAGCGATGCATCCCAGCATCCTGTTGGCCTTGGCTGCTGCCTCCTACAAGTCTCAGAGTTGTTCATCTTGACATCCACCACCACCCCAGGTCCCTCTCAGCCACCGAGACTGTAGCATTCCCCCCCCCCCAGGGTGTACACTTGGCCCAGGTTTCTGGCCCCCAGGTGCAGTGCCTTGCATTTCCCTGCATTGAACCTCAGCTTCCACTTTCTAGACCATTTTTCCAGAGCCTCCAGGCCCCCCTGTAGGGCCAGGGGGTAACTGGCATTCTGCCAGTTGAGTTACAATGACCATTTCTTATTGACCATGTCTGTCCACTTCAGCACCACTCTGCGTTTGGTACTGGCCTTGTATTGGTTCTTCCTGCCAGTGGTCCAATTAAGGGGTCTATCGGAGTATTGTACGCCCAATTTTGACCTTTTTATGCCTTGTGTAGAGTCCTGGGTAGTATCATCACGACCAGGTGTTCCCATTAACTTTACACATTTGCACTTCAGTTCACCAGAACAGTGTGACCGCGTCGCAAAATACTACCTGGCATAGCGAAATACTACCAGCTTGGAAAACTAGGAAGTTTTACTTCCTGGTTTAGAAAAGTTATCTAAACACTGCTTCCTGCCCATTTACATAGTAACCGATGACATTGTACATAGGTCCGATGGGACTGTAGGGTAATCCCCCTTTATTGTTGGTTAGCATACTATAGAGGTCACAGTGCTCTCCTTCTTGCAGTAGCTCATGGCTTGTCAGAGGGTAGCTTCCTGCCTTCTAGTTCCTACGGGCATTGAGAGGTCAGCTTCCTGTTGTTTGATGCTCAGCTGCTGATATGGTTCTACCTCGCTCTGTCCGTATTTTACTCTTGATTCATCTTACATGTGCTGTGAGCTGCACTCCACAAAAGATGCCTTATAAAAAATGGACAGAGTTGTTGAAAGCTGACAGTTGTAAAGGGTGTCCACTGCTGGCAGGTTGAAATGGCATTTGTTTTTAAAATTGAAGTAAATCTGTTTCTCATTTAACACAGAAGGCTTTGGTCATAAAATTAATAAATATTTATTTTGATAACCCGGGCAGGTGCACTGGCGTCGGGTGCTTTTTCAGGCATGACCTTTGGTACAGTAGAGTACAGGTCAGGATAATGATATAAAATACAGAGTAAAAATTCAGAAGTACATGATACAGTATAACAAAAGCATTTTGTATCACTCCCATATAGTCAATGGGAGTTAATACAGTAATGAACACTCCTACTGGGGTAGTGGTACCTCATAGAACCCAGGAATAGAACATTCTGAAGGCTGAGATTCTCCAGTCTTTGCTGTGCCACTGAACAGGGTAGCCAGCATGGCGAGCTGTCCGATTTTCTTTGAGCTGCAGCTTGGTGGTTGTTTTTGTGGCAGATTTGTGCAACTGTGAAGCAGGTTGAGGCTACCTGTTTTCAGAGAGCACCCTCAAATTTAGAAATCGTGCCTGTTATGTTGTGACTCTCAAATTGGCTAACCTGCCTTTTCCTTTTACCCCATTTTCAGTGCTGTTCTGCATGAATTGGGGGCCACGCACCATTAGGGTGTGCGTTGCAGGTCTCCTCTGTTATTTTTTTCCAGCTTGGTGCCTTGCGGGTAAGTGAATTTTTTAAGGCAGTTTGCTGGAGTAGTGGGGATCTGTTGTAATTTATTCTTTACTTCCCAGCCCCCTCTCCCCAACACACACACACAAACACCGACCTTTTTCTCTCTTTGTTCAGGGAGTTTTGTTTTTAGTTGACATGGGCTTCTTTTGTTGGGAGCCTCTTTTTGTGTGGGTCTGCTGGTGCTGGGAACTGCGTACATCGTCAGCAGCATGGAGCGTGTCTGTAACAACAGCAACAACAAAAAAACACAAATGGTCAGACCCTGGTTTTGTGAAAGTATTTAGTTATCAGCCTTTTAAAATGCAGAGGCTGACTCGGTGGCTGAGGAACTCACATCTCCATTTTATTAAAAACAGTTAACTCAAAATGCGGCCTTACCGTGTTGTGGTGATGATGAACCTTGTAGCTCTGGCTTTGATATGGGCCCCTGCAGATCGCCTGCTTTACGCAGTAGGAGCAGAGGAGTAATTTTGGTGTCAAGTTTGGGGGGGGGACAACCTCACTGTCAACCAGCCTCAGATCGCGAGTGCTGTGCTACCCACCAAAAAGTAAATCATCTATGGAAAAATACCAATATTTCTATTAACGTGTCTTTGAAAGCTAATACATATAGGGAAACACTGAAGACAATATTTACACAGGACAAGTCTTTATTTCAAGTATATTCTGTATTTATTTTCTGATCATTATCTCTAACAAACTCAGAGTATTTACGTGAAAGAATATGATGCGATTGAACACGTTTCTATATTTTTGGTGCATCAACCCATAGCAACGTTTTCACGCTAAAGTCCAAATACAGTACGGTGCCTTTCATGACTTGAACAAAATTACATACAATGGTGTCCAGACATAGTCCATCAAGTCTGTTTTGGTGAACATGGCATACAGCAACTGTGTTCAGGTGAGACTGAGTCATTGTAGACTGCAGCCATGTTTTTAGGCGCTTAAGTGCACTGAAACTGAGCTCTGCTTCACAGCGGCTTACCGATATTGCTAACAAGAGGTGCAGAAACTTTTCTAATTCAGTAAAAAGCTTACGAACATCTGGGAACAGTGCTTTAAATAGTCTTACAGTCTCACTCAGCGAGGTATATGTGTTACTCTGCGCAAACATTTTTTTTTTAATATTTTTATTGAGAAAAAAACGTAGAACAGGTTTTAAAAGTACATTTTCCACATTATGCATACATTCATTACACAAGCTGCATTTACTTTTCTTCACTGCTTTGTAAAAGTGACAAACCGATTTTTGTTCCTACCATTGTCCTGGACTTGAGTCTATGGGTGAAGGTCTCTAAGGGTTTTGGGGCTCTGGTCTGGCCTGGCCTAGTACCAGTAATACCCATCCATTGGCCAGTGGTATGAGCATTAGTCCTTGGTGATGTACATACATGAGGAGAATGCCAAGGGCGCATGGCAACAACCACTGACGCCCCTGCCAGCTGGGTACTTATAATGCTTGAGGAGGACTCCACCCTGGGTACAGCATGTGCTACTCCCAAACTTCTATGTACAGTTCGGTCTGGGGCTTCATCCGCCTCAGCATACACTTTGGTTTTATACAGGGAATATGCCCTCTCCTATTGCATCTACAAGTGGGAGCCAAATTTTGTCAAAGATGGCCTCAGTACCATTAGTCCTATGTTGTGTTTTTTTCCAAGGTTAGGCATTGCTTCAAATTATTAGACCATTGTTGAACTGATGGGGATTTTTCAGTCAGCCACATCTGTGCTATAGTTTTTTTTTAGCATTTACCAGGGCTAATGCCCAAAGAGGGTGTGCACCCCACTCCTTCCTTGTATATACACTGGGTCAGCTCCAAGCAGAAGTTCTAGTGGTGTGCGTGACAACTTCCTCCCCAGTGTTTCTTCCATCAGTCTGTGGACATCATGCCAGAAGGCAACTCTTGGACACAGTAGTGCCACGTGCAGAAAATCTGCATTGTCCTCATTACATTTTGGGCATGTGTGGTCATAGTCGAGGCTCACAGCATGAAGCCTGAGGACTATGTTCTGTATAGGAAGTTTAGAGATACTTGTCTTAGTCTATTGCTTCTGGAGCAGGTGTTCAGATGTTTGATCGCCAGGCTCCATGTGTGTTCATCTATAGATATGCCCAGGTCTTGTTGCCATTTCTGCCTTATTGGCAGAGAAGCTTCTGATCCAGTCCCCAACAGGATGTGGTAAAATATGGATAGAGGTTTAGTACCAGGTTGTGGGTTGTACAGCCCTTCCTCCAGTGGTGTTGGTACAGACCAACCTTCTGCTGGTCCCAGGACTCGCCCAACCTATGCCTTATCGTCTGGCAGATAAAGAGGTCCCAGTGTCTGTAAACCATTTTGTTTTAGCTCTGTGAATTCTCATATTCTTCCCCATCATACATTTAAAGGACATACTCCAGCCCTTGTTTTTCCACTGTGTCAGTCTCTGGTGCATTTGTGCTGTTTGTTCCTTGTCTCTCATGGCTGTGATCAGGTCAGTGTAAGGCGAGTGTATCTGTCTTCACCCCAGCTTGTTATGTGTTGCTTTTCACATCTTTATTGTTGTTAGTGTGCAGGGGTTAACTGTTTTTGTCTTAAAGTCCTTCCCCAAGCCACAAGACATAAATTGGAACCATAGAGAGCCCCAAGCTGTTCCTCCTCCATGGCTATCCATGCAGGCTCTGTTTCCCCCACACCTCTGGGGAGAAAAGCCAACTGTGCCGCCCAGGAATACATTTGAAAGTTAGGGAGACCCATTCCCCATCTGGAAGGTAATTGGAAGATTGTTCTTTTAATCCAGGCAGCCCTCCCCCTCCATATAAAGCCATATAATAGTGTGTTTGTTTGAAGTGTAGCTGTGGCACACTAATTGGCAGGGACTGGTAGAGATAAAGGCACCTAGGTAGGACCATCATTTTAATCGTATTTGTTCTCCATATTAGGGTCGGGGTAGGTTTTGCCATCTCTTGCAGTCCTCTGTAAGTTTTTTCATTAAGGGGCCATAATTGATGGCGTACAAGGATCCCAACTTTACTGACAAGCAGATACCTAGGTATTGTAATTTGCTGACCATTATCAGGCCTCCCAGTGCCTGCGACAGTTGGGGTCTGTCCAGTTGATCAACGGGGAGGAGTTCGCTCTTCGTCCAGTTCACCTTGTGTCCAGACAAGGAGCCATACTCTCTTTTTTCAGTAGTATATGCACTGTGGGTAGCTCTCTAGCGGGATTGTACAAATAGAGCAGTAAATCATCCGCATACAATACTACCTTGTGCTCTCTACCCCCACACACACACAAAGCCCTGTATCTTCGTGTGATTCTGATGGCGGTAGAAAGAGGCTCCAGTGCGAGCACATACTAGATCAGAGACAGGAGCATCCTACCTAGTTCCCCTGCTTAGGGTAAGGGTGCAGTCAGGACTCCATTAACTAATATTTGGGCATTGATTGCAGTATATAAGGTCTTTATCAATTTGATGAGCTCTGGATCCAACCCTGCTGCTTAAGAGTCTGACATGTAGCCTCATTGACCCTATCGAAGGCCTTTTAATACGTCCCAGTGCTAAGATTGCAGCCCCATGTTTAGTAGCCGTCCTCCCCAGCTGTGGATGACATTTAAAGTTCTTCTAATGTTATGTTTCCCTGTCTGCCCCCACAAACCATGACTGGTCTGTATGGATCCAGTGAAGGAGCACAGACTCCAGGTATGCAGCCAGCACCCTAGCCAGGATTTTATAATCAGCCGTGAATAGTGAAATGGGCGGTGGGATGCACATACAGTGGGATCCTTGCCCGGTTTGGGGAGGAATATGATGGTAGCTGCCCTCATGAAGGGGGTGTAATCCTTCTCCAATCCCTCCTGTAGGTGCGTCGTTAGTGGTTCAATAAACAGCGTATAAAATGCCTTATAAAGTCAGTGGCTAGCCTATCTGGCCGGGGCTTTCCCCCACTTAGTGGCCTGATGGCCATCTGAATTTCGATTCTTTTCTAGGTTTTTCAAGTTCTGCAGCTTTGGTGGGAGATAGCACCCTAACCGGAGCCCTGACAAAAAATGCCTGTAGGTGTTGTGGGGTTGGGGAACACTTCAGATGTGTATAGCTTTTGGTAGAATTTTCCAAACTCCTTCCCTATATCTGTGGTGGAAGATGTAGCTTCACCATTTGTTGTTTGAATTTGAGTGATGGTCCTGTCCCCCTTGTTCTTTTACAACTGCCAGGCCAAAAACCTAACCCCTATCCCCATCGAAGTATGCACCAACATTTGATAACGATATAGACCTTTCAGTCCTAGCCATGCTCAGTAGGTTAAATCTCCATTTTAGTTTTTGAATTACTGTGTGTAATGTTGTGTGGGTCTTAGCATATGCGCTGCTTCACATGCTTTAATGTTTTCTCTAAGGTGTGTGCTCTGAGCTTCCCTTTTCCCATGAGCCAAGTATGAGATGACCTGTCCTCTCACATATGCTTTGAGGGCCTCCCATCTAGCCGCATGTGATGTAGCCCCTCTCCTTTTGTATAATAGAAATTCTTCAAGGGTATTTGTCATAAATGTAATGTCTGTCTTTCAGCAGCAAGGGGTCCAAGCGCCAGGTTCTCTGAGGGGGAGGACGCCAACCCCTCCTCCATATCCATTGGTACTGCAAGTTGAGCAAGATCAGAAATCAGAAAGGGGTAATGCCTGCCCCATTCCACCCAAAGGGAGGCACTAGTCGGATCTGATCCAGTCTGGCATAGGATCTATGAGCATGTGAATAAAACTATTCTCTCTGTTGGTAGGATTTTGATGTCTCCAAACATCGATCAGAGAAGGTGTCCTCAAGCACTCTGAAGGCAGCTGCATTATGTGAGGTCTGTACAGGGCGGGGTTGGATCTGTCCATTACTGTATCACATACACAATTGCAATCCCTCCAGCATCCAAGGACCCAGGAAGGTTGCCATGTCCAGAGCCAAACACTGAAAGAAACCCGGTCTTCTACATCAAGGCATATATAGAACCCACCAATATGGAGCTTACCCCCATCCAAAGTCAGACTGGCCAGGACATATCCCTCCATGGGTCCCTAATTTTTGTTTATTGTAACTCTGGTGCCTCTTGGCACCATATGAGATACCCTCTTGCTTTAGTGGAGAAGCAGGCTGAAACCCACCCCATCCATGCTCTTCTCAGTCTTTCTTGCCTCTTGCTGAGATGTGTGTCTCTCTTGCATAAGAACCATCTGTACTTTTCCCGTCTTATCTCAGTCATTACCCTCTTTCTTTTAACCACCGACTTCAGCCCGTTAATATTCCAGGTGATCAGTTTAACCAAGCTACCCAATCATCAATGGGTTTTGTAGCCCTGGTTACCAGGTCATTTTCCACAATTTGCAGGATGAATGTTAAGCAGTTATCGTAATTTTACAGTGCTTGTACCCATAATGCATAATCCCGATATTAACATGGTAATAACCTCTGTAGTGAACAACAGTGTAACTTGCCAACTGGGCGTATAACTCTCCCCTCCCTCGCCCAACCCACCTCCATGACTTGGCCCCAAATGCCCTCAGCTTCCCTTCGCGTGGATGGCGATTAGTGTGTGAGAGTTGGGCATCTCCCAACACACTGCACTGTGAGTGTGCCAGTATTGTACCTGAGGACCAGAGCCCTGCCCATCACCAACCCTTGTCATTTGACCATTTTAATTATATTTCCATGCAACAGAGAGTGAAGCTCCGGTACCTGCACTGTTATTGCTTTGCAGTCTGCTCCTCTTCCAACCCAGCAGCCGCTGTGGGTGTTGTTCTTGTATTCATACTCTGTCTCTTGGGTGAGTGTTTGTCAAGGCTACTTCCACCCTGTAAGGAACAATACCACACCAAGTGTTGTGTTCAAACAGGCTCAAGACTATTTGATGTATCCTCTATTTACAAGTGCATCTACTCTGATCAGCCCTCCCCGGTTTCCAAAATTCCCTATAGTAAGATTGTGCTGCAGACCATATTTGTGTAGTGATGTGTACTGGACATCAAAAATGGGATTTCATATAAGCATGCAAGGTACAAGAATGGTATTTGTTTAAGCCACTCTTCTTATATACTACTCCCCCACTGCCTGTGCTACAATTTCTTCTATGTAAGGCTCATAACTGTAATTCTCGCCCTCCCACCCTAAGAGAGCTGCTATCGATGGTACCATTACTGTTATTAGTCCTATACAGTTATAATGTTGCAGACCCATCATTTTATTTAACTTTTGTTCTCCCTCCTGGTCTCTCCCCAAAACAATACATGCATCATGGCTACCAGTTCTGCAATAGCACTTCCATTGATAGTAATCCGCCGGAGCTAATGCATCAGTGTGACCACCCGCATCCCTGATGTGGTCGAGCTGATCATTAGTGAAGGTGGATGAGCAGGATTCTGGCACAGATCACAGAAGGGTGCCAACGGTGGGACATGAGCTGCTGTCTCTAGTCTTGGAGCATGGAGTTTGTGTGCCCATTTTATCATGTATGTCAGCATGCTATGCACAACTAATATCCCCCTTTTGTCAGCTACCCCTCCAGGTGGAAAAAAGACATCCTGTCGAAAAGTCGTATGTGTTTATAAGTCCCCAAGTTGCAATAGCAGACTCACCCGCTAGGATTCCTCTGCTGTAGGGCTGCATGGCCTAACCGCTGCCACGAGGAGTGACACAGTAACATGAGGCCCGCTGTACTGAGACTGCATGGTGGGATCTTCAGGTGCAACAATAAATTGGGCAGTACCAGGAAAAAGATTTTAATTAGCTTAACAGTACCTGATATTGCACTCCCCTACTCCCAGATGTAGGCAGCCATTCCGATGATCCCCACACAGCAAATAAATATTTACAGAATGAAAACAGGAATCTCCTTTGCTGATCAGCTTGCCTCGGGATGCGTCTCGGAATGGATCTTCTCTGTTTCTGTCTGGCCGCCTCTGTCACCCATTTTTCTACCTCCAAGTAGTTTGTGAAGAACCTGGGGGGTACTCCAGGACGATCAGTGCTGAGTTTCGCCGGGTAGAAAAAGGAGAACATCCACCCGATTGCGTAGGTTTTGACTTCACCACATTAAACTTTGGGCTTCACTTGCAGTTAGCGACTGTAGTCCTGATAGATTGCCATTTTAGAATTCCCTACTTGTATCGATCCCTGTTTTTCAGTATTGCCTAATGATTCACCTTTGTCGTGAATCATAGAACTCAGTCGATCTGTCTGTTTAGGCGGTGGTCCCACTGTATGTGCCCATTCTATTTCAGATTTTTCTTGCCTCAGGAGGGAGTTTGAGGGCTTTTATCAGCCACTGGTGCAGGCTGACTGCAGGGTTTCTACCCTCTGTCATAGAAACATAGACTTTGACGGCAGATAAGGACCGCTTGGCCCACCTAGTCTGCCCATTTCCCTACCTAGAGGATAAGCTGCAGATCCTATTTAACCAACAGCCTATTTCTTCCTACCCCCACAAGAATTGCCTTATGTCTGTCCCATGCATTCTTGAATTCTCCCACAGTTCTAGACCCACAACCTCCTCAGGAAGGCTGTTCCATGCGTCCACCACCCTCTCTGTGAAAAAATACTTCCTCACATTGCCCTGAGCCGTCCTCCCTCTGTCTTCAAATTGTGTCCCCTTGTTCTTGCACATCTCTTTTTCTGAAAGATGCTACCCTCTTGGACTTTGTTGATTCCACTGAGGTTCTTAAACGTTTCTATCATGTCCCCCCTCTCCCTCCTTTCCTCAAGGGTATACATATTAAGCTCCTTTAGTCTCTCCTCGTATGGCTTCTCTTGCAGACCCTGCACCATTTTAGTTGCCCTCCTCTGCACTGCCTCCGTCTTGTCTATGTCCTTGCAGAGATGGGATCTCCAGAACTGGACGCAGTACCCCAGATGGGGTCTCACCAACTGTCTGTACAGAGGGATAACAACTTCCTGTTTTCTGCTGGTGATATCTCTCCCTATACATCCCAGTATCCCCCCAGCCCTCTCTGCCGCCTTCTCACATTGCTTGCCAACCTAAGGTCATCTGATATGATTACCCCAGGTCTTTTCCATTTTTATTGTGTTACTACGCTCCCCCCATTGTGTAATTTTCCCTGGGTTTTTGTTTCCCAGGTGCATTACTTTGCACTTCTTTGCATTGAATCCAAGCTGCCATACTTCTGACCATTCCTCCAACCTTGCCGAGTCCCTTCTTATCCTTTCCACGCCTCCTTGTGTATCAACCCTGTTGCAGATCTTTGTGTCATCTGCAAAGTGGCATACTTTTCCTTCCAGTTCCTCTGCAATGTCACTTATAAAGACATTAAAAAGGACTGGACCCAGTACTGAAACCTGCGGTACCCCACTAGTAACCCCTCTTTCTTCAGAGTGGACTTCATTTACAATTATAAAAATAAATTTATCTTTTCTCTATACTTTGGAAATGTATCTTTTATTTAGACATCTTTATTGGAATGATCAGTTATGATACTACTTCTCTAGAAGCCCACTGCTTTCAGTTATACTTACTCTAATACCTCACATCTTACTAAAGATGTCCCCTCTGGTAAACCCACGATACGGAGGTTGGATCAGCGGGAGCGGTTCTCCTGATCGTCTACCCTCTCCCGAAGCTCCGCAGTGGTTTCAGCATACGGTAGTTAGATTTATGATGGGCTAGGATGTGAAGGAGTTCTCCAAATCACTCACCCTTTGTTGTGGTTCTCCTATATGGGTGGAATGGGTTGTGGTGGTTTCTGTGAGTTCGGTCACCACTGATTGAAGGTGAAAAATTTGGGCCGTTATGTTGTGTAAATCTGGCCTGCATTTCGTGTTGTATGGATTCAGGTGGAAGGTACCCACCAATGGCGCTCAGTGTGGACAGAATCCTCTGATGTAGCCTGGGCGGTGCGTGTATCTGGGCCACCCGCTGCTCCTTTTGTGGCTCCCACAGCCCCAAAGGAGTTTTGACTGCCTGTTAATTTGATTGCTGCCATGTGCATGGTTCCTGTTCCTTACGAAAAATGGTTGGTGTCCATGCAGGATATCAGGTAAATGTCGAGTTCAATGTAGATGCCGAGGGAGCTTGACTATAACGCGACTGCCATCATGCCTGTGCAAGCCACGCCCCTACTCTGCGCAAACATTTCAAGCTGAACTTTCAGCGTTCCGGCATTGTCTGTCTGGATATTTTTGAATGCAGTCCATCTTTTCCACCAGCTCACAGTCACTCCCATCACCCTTCTTTACAGCAGCAAGAAGCAACTGTTATATTTAGTCAGCCCTGGTTGATGGAACCTGTCTTCCAGCTGGGCAACTGAGATGTCTACCATCTTAAGAATTCTATCTAAAATAGTCTTCCACTATGGTAGGATTGTACTGTCCCCCACCACCACCACCACCAGCAAAGCGGCCTGGAAGCGTTGTTACCGTGGAGGCTAGAGGATCAGTCCAGCTTCTGGATAAGTTTATCAGCTTGTTTGATGGCATCCAGGACAATATATATTTTTTGTTTTATTTTAGTTTTGTTGACTAGGAAAGGAGGGCTAGACAATTCTGCCTATTTTCAGCCTCGTCCCAGGGGAAGGGGATACAGATGGATGCCAGCTGACACCGAACCAGATTAAGCTGGTGGTGGTATTTTTAATGAATGGTGGAAATTTGGTCAGGGCACCATTCCTTAACCTTTGTAGCTGACCTTTTTATGAGGCTTACTTGGGTAAGCATGTCACCCACTGTGCAGTTCGGGTTTTGTAGGCTCCTATTCAGACAAGCCAGTGGCTCCTTAGCTACCTTGACCAGCAGCAGACTTACTAATGTGTTCCCCTTGCTCAGCTGATCTAAGAGACCCCGTGCCCTTGTTGCAGCATCTCCATTTTCCAATTCCATTTGTGTCAGACTCCAGGATTCACTCGTATTGCTGTGTCACTGCTTCAACGGCTGCTAGTCTTACAGTCCTTCTAGTGGGGCATAAGGGTCGCAGTTTTTTGAAGGAGGTAGATGCCTTATCAGATATTACCACTGTATCTTGTTTTCAGTGGGATCCTGCTTTTCCCCATGTTGACACTGTATTTACCTAAATTATCAGATGTATTTAGATCTGTAGATCCAGCTGTCGTAATTTTGTTCATGTCATGAAGAAGCGCGCTGTATTTGGACTTTAGCATGAAAGCGTTACTATGGGTTGATGCACCAAAATATAGAAGCGTGTTGGCGCATCACATTCTTTCACGTAAATCCCTTTGAGTTTGTTAGAGATGTGGCAATTTCAGAAAAAATGCTCCAATGGTAGCTGGGGTAACAGGAGTATGATCCACAGGTCTTTCTCCTCCCTTCCTTTCCATAATGACTCCTTGTACCATTCACCCACCCACCGAGGGTAAGGGTTTGATTATTTTTTATTTTTATCTTTTGACTTTGGTAACACAGAGGAAAACTAGAGTTGCATGCTATGCTAGCCATATACCCCCCACCACCACCACCACCACCACCAAAGCAGGCAATAGTCAGGCTCAGGTGGCTTGCAGGAGAGACGCTAGAAAGCACAGCATTTTAAATCAGACACTGAATGTAGACAGTACGGTAGACATGACCAACACAGCACAGCAGACCACCAAAAACATAATTAAATTACATAAACACCATCTACCCTTGACTTCTTGCAGACTACTAGAATTATGTTAGGCTTGTTGGCTCAAGTTGAGAAGTTTTGTGCTGTTTTGCTGACTGACAGTGCTGGTCACAGTCTGCTGGACTGGTAGAGCCACTGGCCCACTCAGATACAACAGTATATGCCTTGCAAATTGCAGCAGGCTTCTTTTCCTGGGCGTTCCCTGACCCTGACTGGCGCCAAATCATGTGGCCTGTGCCAGCTTAGCACTGCCCTGTGTGTAAACTGGAATTCCCTCCCACCACCTCCTCAGCTTGTTTGGCACTGTGCCCCCCACCCCCAATCATAACTCACCCCCCACCTACCCTGACTGCTACACCACTAGTCATAGTCAGTACCCTACCTCCCATCCCAGTTAGTTGTAACTTGTACTTGTACTTACTTGCTTCAGTACTTTGCTTTGT
The DNA here is from genome assembly GCA_016271365.2 of Neoceratodus forsteri. NCBI lineage: Eukaryota > Metazoa > Chordata > Ceratodontiformes > Ceratodontidae > Neoceratodus > Neoceratodus forsteri. The sequence goes on along the minus strand of JADMNL010000031.1, from coordinate 109,720,688 downwards.
TTTTGCTTGTAGGCAGCAGCCTCCTAGAAACAGTCTAGTTGTCTCCTCTGTCCTCTGCTCTACGGCTCTGCCTTCAGGTTCCACACTTCCACTGCAGGTTCCAGGCTCAGTCCGATCGACGCCCAGACTGATTCAATCATCCGATCCCACTGCAGTCACCACCGGCACTTTGCAGCACAGCCTCACACTGCTATCGCATTCTTCCCCCAACTCCCAGTGCAAGTGGTAGGCAAAGCATTAGCTCTTCTTTGGCAGGCATCATCGGTGGGCAGACGTGGCAGCAGCGTTCTGCAGAACTCCGACTCACATCACACGACAAGCAAGCAGCACCAAACAGCTGGCAAACACTGAAAAAAGCGCTGTAGCACCGCAGCCAGTTCTCTCTACGCCGTCGCTAGCAGTCAGTCTCCCGCACACTCCTCCTGACTCCATGCTATTGGTGGTGGTGGCATGCTTATGCTAATTCCGGCAGTGCAGTCCATTACTTTCTCCCTCCGTGATGCAATTCACTTTGCTCTTCCTGGTTTCGCCCAGGTCACTGAGGTCAGCTTGTGCAGCGATGGTCCCCCAGTCTAAGTGTCTGACCACTGCACCTCACCGCACTCACTTGGGGCTCTGTCTCCTAAGACCTGACCTGATCCATCACTGGTGAAATCTGCCCCCCACACACACACACACCCGGCAGCAGGCTCCCAAGTCAGTCGCTAGCTCATCACCATGCAGCAAAAGCATAGGGCTGAATACTGGGAGTGGCATGTGCTCACCTATGTTGGGGGAACTTGTGTCCCTGTCCCCTCCATTATTATGCTGCTAAGTAGGAGAACCCTATTAAAACTTATGCCCACATTTACCTCCTAAATTGCCTGCCTTAGCAGTAGGAGGACCCTCTTAAACCTAATGGCGGCATTTGGGCCCGGAGATAGTCTGCCTTGTGCTGTGAGAGGCCTCTTAAAGCCCTTTCCCAAATGTGGCTGTTGCAGATTACTTGGCATCTTGTACTGTGGGTAGCCTCCTTAAAGCTCTTGCCTGCGCGTGGGCCCTGCAGATTACCTGGCACTAGTGTTGTGTGAGTGTAACTTGGGAGTTTGTAAGCCGGGCTATAAACTAGATGCAGAGCTGTCTCGTTGATAAATCATTTTGTTTAGTAGGTGGGGGTAACTCATTCCCCATGAAGACAAGATGAAAGGTCCCTTATTTTACATGAATTCCCTCATTTATTATTCATTTTAAGCAAAGTGACTCTTTTCAGAAATGTTATGAGAACCCCTTCCTGACATTACTAAAATTCCAAGAGAAAAACTGTCTCCAGATAGATTGTTCCTTAGTGTCCAGTGACACTGCTTTAAGAAACTCTCCAAAGGATTGTGCCCCACGATTTAGAGCCAAGGCCAAATTGACCTTTTGATGGGGGCCCATGAAGGGCTCCTCAGGGTAGTCTGTGATGTCAGCGATCATATGAGAACCCAGTGGTTTTGCTTTTTGTTTCACTTATCGTCATTGCTGCCGTTTCTAGAATGGGTGTTCCCCTCAAATGCTGTGCGTTTATCTACTGTAGTTGCTGCTTGGTGAATCTGCACAAATAACAGCAGCCCCCTGGAGGTTTTCTATTGTTCTGTTCCATGACTCGTATACAAGTTGCCTGTACGTTCCAGTCTTCGTGTAGTCTTATGTTTCTCATCTGTTCTGCCGTCTCTCAGGACTCGTATACAAACTGTCCACCCAGTCCGGTCTCCATATAACCCTGTGCTTCTCATCTGTTTTGCCCTTTCTCAGGTCTCGTATACAAGTTGCCCATTCATTCTGGTCTGCATGTAACCCTGTGCTTATTATGTGTTCTGCCCCATCTCAGGACTCTTATACAAGCTGCTGTTACACACTCAAGTTTCATGTAGCCCTTAGTTTTTCATCTGTTACATAGAAACATTGAATGTGACAGCAGATAAGGGCCACTGGGCTCACCTAGTCTACCCATTTTGTCTTTTTTTTTTTTTACCTTCATATTTTGCTGCAGGCCTCGCTTGATCTACGGCACCATCTCTTCCCTCCTTTCCTTAACCCTACAGTTCCCCTGTGCCTGTCTCAGAAGTCGTATAAAAGTTGCCAGTATGTTCCAGTCTCCATGTAACCCTATGTTTCTCATATATTCTGTCCTGTCTCAGAACATGTATACAAATTACCTAAATGTTCCAGTCTCCTTGTAGCCCTGAGCTTCTCATCTGTTCAGCCCATCTGCTTCTCATGTGTATTGTCCTGTCTCAGGAGTTGTATACAAGTTGCTTCGTCGTTTAGTCCCAGCTGATGCCTGTGCCTCTTTTTTTTTTTTTAAATATATTTCTTTCCTCCAGTCACGGTCTGGAGCCTCTCTCTCTCTCAGGCATCCTGCCTGTTCCTGCCCTGCCTGAAGTCTTTCTACCTGAGCCTCCTCTCTCCTTTTCCCTCTCAGCCCACACAACCGGCACCCTCAGCTTAACCCCTCTGGAGTGGAGCCGCCCTCTCCTCTTGGGCACTCTATACAGTCAGTCTCCGCCCTGTGGGTGAGAGCCTGGGTGGAGGACACTGGAAGGCCAGGTAGGATAGACCCGGCAGTGGGAATGGGGGCAGGTGCCATTGCCTACCCCGCAGACTGGTGTTTTCCCTGTTCTGGTGTGCACTCCTCCCATGCATGGTGTCGTTCCGGCGCTACGGTGCAGCAGCAACCCCTGCCGGCGTCAGCCACGCTATATACTGCTGCAGCACCCGTCTCCACCGGAGTCAGCTACACACCGAGCGATGTCCTGTTCTCCCCGTGGGAGGAGAGCAGCCCAGCGGGCGCCAAGACTCCTCACTCTCCTGCCGACCCCAGTGCTTGAGCTTGCCCGAATCTTGGGTCACGCCGCATAGCGCCCAGCCGCCAAACCTCCGCGCCATGGGACCAGCCAGCCCTTGTACTTTATATGTGGCCGCCTGTCTCAGGGCCTATACAAGTTGGCCGTACGCTCTAGTGTCCGTGATACTTTTTGTCCCTCTGGCAAGGCAGTTGTAGAAGCTCATCACCAGGTTTGTCCTCTGCGCCCCCTACCCCCACCCACCGCATGATCCCTGTTGTTTTAAAGTGGACAGGACTGTCGGACAATATTCCAGGGAGAAGAAATGCGCAGAAAATGTGGTGCTTAGGCAAAACACACCATCAGAGTTCGGTGCATAGGCAGCACTTGCCAGACTAAACGCTGTACAGCGGATACTTTGACAAAATACACTCACAGCCATAATCAGTCTCCAGCTTGTTTTATTGTGGTGCAAAAATCACTCAATAAATTAAAAAGCAGCCAGTCCATTTAAAACCAAATGTGCAAATTTACGAGAAGGGAACCCTCAGCTGGCCAGACAAAACAGTCTCCAAACCCCCACCCAATGTTTTACTGTGCCCGCCGGAGCTTCATCAGAGATGTAAACTGCTACATAGGGGGCTAGTTTAAATACCCATTATCCACCTGATTATGACTGTAAGTACATTTTGTTAAAGTATATATTGTACGGAGTTCGGTCTGATGAGTCCTGCCTTTCACTGAACTCCGAGGAAAGGAAATTTATTCTAAATGATACCTATTTACTACATTTCTATTTTCAAGAAATGATCCTCCCCTAAATGATCCCTCGTATTTCATAGTACACAAATAGAAAGTGATGTTAAAAATAATTTAAAAAAAAAAACGGTGTTTCGGATTGCTTTGTTTTAATTAGCAATGTTCTGTTACTGTTCTCTTCATGGAACCAGTGATCTGGAGATTTAATTGTCACACTTTGTGTACAGAACTCTGAGCTTGGTTCTGCTAGGGTAACGATCATGCTTCTGTTCACAAAGCATGACATAGTAAAAACTTCAAATTACTAGTTTTATGCAAAATGTCCATAAAAAGAAATATAGATTATAATGTATGGTCCACTGTCCACAACAAGCATGTATAGTTATAGAGAGGTTGCCATGGTGACCATTTGAAGCTCGAAGTTTTGGTTGCCACGGCAACCTCGAAATTACTATTCATGCTTGTTGCAGACAGTGGACCATACATTGACTTTTATAGTGTACGGTCCACATCCACAAGAAAAACAAGTCTTTTTTAACCTTAAATTCACTGCTGATTCCTTACTTTTGCAGGTTTTTTTTCATCGCCACTATCCTCCTGGCTTAGCTCTAACCACTGCGGCCGCTTCATGAAAGGCAGATGTTTCCGATAAGCGCATGTGCGAAGATGTTCCAAGTTGTTGTGCTGCAGTAGCTATGTAAAGTGCAGCACAACAAAAAAATGAAGTACCTACTGCAGCACAATAACGTTGTTCCAGGTATCATTTCTACCTAGAACAACGTTCTACCATACACTGTAATTGAAAACACAATTGTCCACGTCTGTATTTATTCACATACAGTTAAATATGGATCATTTGGTGGTACGAATTTAATTTCTGTGACTAGGAACATTACTTTTTTTTTTTTCTCCCCCCAAAAAAATATTTTTTTTATGCTCCTTTCTGGCCACAGGCTAGAATCTCCTTCAGCTCTCTCCAGGCATACTTCCCTTTCTACCATAGACCCTGGTGTGACTCACTCCTGTCCCCACACCCACCTGTGACACACCCTAGTTCTGCCTCCCCCCACCTTACTCCCTTGGGCTGGTTAAGCTTTGAGCCACTTCAGCATTTCTTCCTGCAGTCCTCCGCCACCCAGGGCGGAGGTGAAGATGTGGGTCTGCCTGAGAAATGTCTGAGGTGCAGTCTAGTGGAAGAGTGGGCCACTGGAGGAGCTTTATCTGCCCAGCAGTGTGCACTCAACTTTCCTGTTTTCTCCCCACCCACCGCCAGAAGGGCTTATTGGGACTGACTGCCAGCAAGGCCTGACGCGGCCAACCCATTGATGCGCTCCAGTGGTCCTGCCTTCCATTTGTGTATCCCGTGCACCACCACCTGTGATGATCCCGGTGGCAGTGGAGCAGTGGGACGTGAGACACCCCTCCTCCCCACCCCCGGAGGAGAGTGTCCAGTGGGATGTTTGATCCTCCTGCCCCCAGCCAGCCCTCCATGCCAGGTTCATTCCTGAACCCCAGTCATGGGCATTGCAAGTGCTAGTGCTGCCGCTGTGCTGGTGGTACGGACAATAGGAACATTACTAGCTGCCGCCAGTTAGCACACATTTCCTGTCTTCTATGATATGCTCAGAGCTCGCCAACAGAGATTCCAAGTTAATCTTGTGACCTGTTTTTTTTTATTTATTTGTTTTGATGACCGGTAGGTGCACTATGCAGAAAAACTGCCTATTTTCAGGCATGACCCGGGAGAATACTATTTACAGTAGTACAGTAAGACAACACCGAGTACACAATCACAATAATATAGCAAGGCAAGAGGAGAGTACATGCGGCAAAACACCATGACACAGAATAATGTCAACATTAATTAACATCATTGTAATACCATAAGCAAGAATACATTTTAGAACAGGCATACATAACTTGCAAGAAAACAAGAAATACCCGGTCCTGTGGCCAACACAGTGGAGACAAGAGATTGGTAGTCAGCATACACTAAAGCAGTGCTGAAGAGGCAGAATAGGGCTGTGGGACAGGAGCATGCCGTGAGTACCTTAAGTGCAGACACAGTCACCTGGCACGTTTAGGTGGGAAAAAAGTGCATTCTTAAATGTTGGGTGTGATGCAGAGGACATCACATGAAGGGGAGTGAATTCCAGAACCTAGGTGCAAAATAGGAAAAAGCCTGCTCACCCATTTTAGTGGAGCAAGGCTGAACTGAGAGCAAGGTGGAGGAGGACCTGAGAGCTCGAGTGTGGGAGACAGGGGTCAGCGTATCAGCCACGGTAGCGGGGCAAGGTGTTCGGTTTAGAGAGTCCACGAAGCATCCAAGTATATAGGACCGAAAGGCACTAGGGGACAACCAATTCAAGGCTGTATAAAGCTGGCAATGATAGGTAAGATGAGAAGCCGATAGGGCAGATCTGCAGATGTTGTTATACGTAACATCCCACTTATGAAGGACCCCCATATTGGCATGGGTGAGTACTGGAAGCGCATACAGTAGTTGTGGCATCATCACACCTCTTGCCACAGAGATCCTGGCAGCTGGGGTAAGTGAGTGACACACTCTGTAGGCTGCTCCAATCTTGGCGTTAACTGTGCGGCATACCTCCTTGATGTGAGAAGCAAAGTCCAGACCCAGATCTAGTGTAACATCTAAGTATTTGAACGTAGAAGTGTTCAGGATAGGAGATCCATCGCAGTCATGGACTGGAAGCTTAGGAGACTCTGTTGGTACCTTTCGAGAGGACCCAAAGAGCATGGCCTGGGTCTTGTGAAGGCTTAGGTGCTGATAATTGGAAAAAAAACACGATTCGAGGATTTGAAAGGCAGGTGATAATTGTTGGTTGAGTTCAGCTATTGACTTGGAGGCAGTGTAAAGAACCAGGTCATCAGCATACATAATGGTATTACAGAGAAGGAAGGGTTAGGAATGTCATTGATGTAAAGCAGAAGAGTAGGGGCCTAGAATAGAGCCCTGAGGTACACCAGGGAGATAGGGGCCAGGAAGAGAGGACCTTGCAGAATGAGGACGGTCTGAGAATGATTATCAAGATAGCTGCCAAACCAAGACAGGGTAGAATCAGAGGCTTGAGATTTCCACTTGTCCAGTAATAGGGGGTGATGAACCATGTCCGGCGCTTTGAAGAGGTCAGTGAACACAGCTCCAGTTAGTAATCCCTTATCCATGTTGCATTAAACATTGCTAGTAAAGAGGGTAAGGGCAGTAGTAGTGCTGTGTCCAACTCTAAAGCCATGTCGTACAGGAGATTGAAGATTAGTGTTAAGAAGGTGTTCAGAGACCTGCCGATGTACGATTTTTTTCCAGCAGCTTACCGTGCGTAGGTAGGAGAGAAATGGGACAACAGTTTGATAGAATTTTGTCATCCCCTTTCTTAAACACAGGTATAGTCCTAGCAGTTTTCCATACCAAAGGGACAGAAGCTGAGGAGACAGGTTAAACAGTCTTGTAACCAAAAAGCCTAAAGGTGAATTTTCTAAGAATCCTTGGATCTAAACCATCCGGACCTAAGCTCCCAGAAACAGGAATCGTCCTTAGTAACTTAAGGACTTCTTGGCACGTGACCAGGGCCAGCTGTAGCTCAGTGGGTGCAGTAGCAGATATCGGCGGGGCGATAGGGAAGGGGATGGGGAGGGGTAGGGGTGGGAAGAGTGGAAAAGAAGTAATTGAAGGCATTAGCAATCGTGTGGAGTTATTGCAGTGGGTATCATTTAAGAACATCTCATTAGGGGTCAGCGGTTTATTGTTACCTAAATTTCCTTGATCTGAGACCAGTAACGCCTAGGGTTAGAGCCCGAAGAACTGAGCAGGGTCCAAGTATATATTCTTAGCTGTTTGGATCTCCTTTTTACAGATGTTGCGTAAGGACCTGTAGGCATCGAAATCCGCCTGATTTTTGGAGGACTTCCATACTCTCCAGAGTTTAGCCCTGCATTTCAGTAGTGGGAGTAGGTGGTGCTTGAGCCATTTAGTGGCTATCCCTTTTACCCACCGTGTGGTGACCGGAATATGTTGGTTCTGGAGAGAGAGCAGAGTAGAGTTGAATTACTCTGTCGCAATGTTGATATTATTGGTTATGTAGAGGGGGACCAGTCAACCACGTTTAGATCATGCTGGAATGCAACAGGGCTCAGATTGGAGAAACTGAAAAGGATATGACCTTAGGAGGGTGTAGCGTCCCATGCACAGAAGACTGGGCAATGGTCGCTAATGAGTCAGGAAGAACCCCGCATTTGTGATGTTCTCATTCCTATTTGTCAGGATCCAGTCCAAGAGTGTGCTGCAGGCCCCTGGTGGGAGAGCCTTGTGGGGGCCTTGATTAGTTGGGTGGGATCAGCCTTGCTCGTAGTGGAGGATTGGTGAGAGGAACAGGGTCCAGCCCAGTCCTGATTAAAATCTCCCAAGCAAATTATGTCATTATTCCCGGTCAAAGCCAGCACCAGCTGGATGAATTCTTCCAATCCCAGTTTAGGCTGACTGGGAGGTATATAGACACAGAAGATGTGGAGTTTTTTGAGGCCCCCAACCAACAGAAGGGAATGAAGGACCTGACAGTTTGTCATACTGGGCTGCTCACAATGGGTACGTTGAGGAAGAGTTTATAGTATAGTGGGACGCCTCTGTCTCTCTTGGAGTTAGAGCGATCAGCACAAAGGATATTGTAGCCTGGCAAAGAGTAGAGGGAGTCCACCATAGAGGGCTTCAGCCACGTTTCAGATAAGGCCAGGATATCAGGCTTGTTTGAGCTCACCCACGCCTCTAGATCAGGTAGGTTGGCAGTTAGGCTCCTAATATTAAGGTGGAGAGGTGATGCCAGTAGCTTGTGTCAGGGAGGTAGAGGGGAGGCAGGGTCGCCTTCATAAGTGATGTATAGCCAGGGTTAGTCTCGACATCGCCTGCTAGGGTTAGAGATGGCTTTATTATCCATAATGCCGCAGTTAACAATGCCGTGGATGCACAACCAGTGGATATAGGGTACCACCGCCTTATGTTCCTGAGCAGACTCCCAATATATTTGTGTTTCTGCCACAACATGAATGATGGATAAGGGGCAGGACCAGTCAGTAGATTAGAGTAGCAGAAATTATCGAGAGAATAAGTGTTTTGATAAGGGGGAGTAATAGTAGGTATAGTCAAAGGCTCAAAAAGATAGAACATAGAGACTAACAGCAGAAAGGGGTATATGGCCCTTGGATTCATAGCGAGAAAGGAGTAAGAGGAAAGGGAAATTCTGTAGACGAGGGTGGACTGAGGATAGAGTGGAGAGGACAGTGGCAAGAAGGAGGAAAGTTTGTGGGAGGAAAGAAAATAGGTTCCCAAGTGATTCATAAATGACAGTTCAGGGAAAGCAGCTGGGAGACAGTACAGAACCTACCAGCCCTTAGGGAGAAACAAGTTCAGGCCAAGTAGGTCAGGCTCACACTGCTAAGGTGGGTGGAGTAGGCGCCCATGTGTGTTTAGCCGTGGAAGAGCTGAGACAAAGATTAGAGAGCAGTGAGAAGGAAAACTGATACAAGTGCTTCCAAACTGCCATGAGCAGCTGAGCCAAATCCTAGCTACTTTCTTCTACAATATTTTTAATTGTAGGGCTTGCAGGTTGAGAAAGAGTGACTTTCACAACCTCAGGCACCCAGTTATCTGCAGGGTGGGGTACTGGGATTTTAATCAGGTGGGGAGTGAGTGCAACTCTTTCTGCACTGTGGTGACACTCAGATGGTTGTCAGCACTTGGGGCACTAGGATGATATCAGGAAGTGCACTGAGATCGTATTCCAGGGTGGGAGGCAGATCTCAGGGCACCAGTATTGTATTTTGAGGCGAGGGGTGTAGCAGCAGCTGTTGAGGCACTGAGCTCATATTTGGGGAGGGGTCAGCTCATAGAGTACAGGGATGGTTTTCAGGGTCTCAGGTTCAGTCCACAGTTAGGACTCGTACATTTTTCCTCACTACAGTTTCTCCGTTCTTACTGTTGAAATACAACACAACTATTTATTTAATTTTTGCTACCAGTCAAAAATTAGCCAGGCTCTTAAGACTACGATTTATTTATTTATTTTGCACGCTGGATTACAACCTTATCGAAGCGGTGCCGTCCTTTAAAGAGTTGGTCTACTGCCTAAAACCAATAGTTTTTAAAAGCAGCCAGCCATTACCTTTTATATCTGAGGTACTTTTTATTTTTCCTTTGGTTCATTAGAAGATTGTTTACCTGATATTGGTAGGTGTGATGTGTGGAACAGCACTCTGCTGGCAGCTGACATATCTAGCTCTGTTGTCTTCCATTACATATTCAGCATTGTGATCTCACTGACTGTGACATCACTGCTGCTTCGGAACAGCCACTCAGTAGCTGCCAGGTCAGTCGCCAGTGATGTCACTATCAGTGAGATCACAGTGCTGTTGATGTAGTGGGGGGACTAGAGATAGCTGTGTTAGCTGCCAGGCGGATTGCTGTTCCACACATCCAGCACAATATTATCAAATAGAAAACTTTCTGATGAGCAAAAGGAAAAAGAAAAATATTTCAGAAAGAGTTGCAGCTGACTACCTCTTAAAATTTGTATCATGTTCCTGTCTGTCTGTTTTTGTTACACTAGCTCTTTAAGTACTTTGGCGTGTGGCTTGCAAGCAAGCGGACTTCTCTCCCTCATTGATGTTATTCATGCGAAACTACGCCCAAAGTTGGGTGCCCCTTTACCATAACAGAGACTACTTCCCCTGCAAGTCCGCTTAGTGAGCTGGTCACAAAATTGTGGTCCCAGCTTTGACTTTGCCGATGTGGTTAATGGTACTGCCCTTGCACTTACCTAGACAGATTTGGCGCCTCTGCAGTGCCTTTTGTTGTTTTTGCTACAGATTCACCTCCTCATACTCACCAGTGTTCTCGCTACTTCTCCTTTTCCCTCATATCCTTACCATCACACTATCATTCAAACAACATGAAGTCTTGCTGTATTTTGACATAATGCAGTTCTCCCCAGCACTTGAACTGCCCTGGAGAGGAAAGAGTTAACTCTGTGCAGAAACATAGAACGTTGAGCTTCAGCTCGGTTTTCAAATCTCTGTCTGTGGTGCTTCCTAGTGTAACAGTCAGATTCTTTACTCCACCTAACAGTGAAGTCGCTCCGGAGATTTCCTCTGCTCGGTTCGGTAAAAAGTAAAGTGTTCAGTCTTAAAACCGGTATTTGTTATTTTTCAGATTTCCAGCCTCTGTCTACGGTACAGGTAGTGTGGTAGATAGGTAGTGACTGTGTTTTTCTGGGGGGAAAAGTGTGGAAATTGTTTTTTCCTCTGTTTCTTTTAGGTTGGTCCGGTTCGGAACCAATCTTGTAGTCTCTTACTAAATCTTTCTCTGGGATTAGAGTGGTGTTCCGGTACCGATCGGTTTCAAAAGAACCGGTGTTTTTTCTTCTTCTTCTTTTTCAAAACCCGTGACACGGTTTGTAACCGATAGGTTATTGTATTACCTGGCTTGAAAGCTGCAATAGGGTAATTTGTTAGGTCGACCATGTCTGAGAAACCCAAGAAGAAAACCGGTCCCACTGGGTTTCAGCACTGTACTGAGTGTTGGAAGGCCTTTGCTAAGGCTGACCCCCACCTCATCTGTGTTTATTGTGTGGGGTTTGACCACCTCAAGTCAAACTGCCAAATCTGTAAAAGCTTTCCTAAATCCACTCTAGAAAAAAGACTGAGTAGGCTGAAGGAAAGGGAGGCTGAGAAGTCCGTAGATACGGATGGCCAGCCCAGTTCGGTTGCAGCCGAACCTGAGGAGGTGCCTACTGACCTAGGCGATACCTCCTTGGGCAAAAGGAGAGCCGACCCCGAGGGGCCAGTTCCATCAAAAAAGGAGCGTAAACCTGCCGGTTCGGATCCTGTATTGCATTCTCCAACCACGGATGAAATAGCCAAAGCGATTAGCATTGTACAATCACTTAGACCGGTACCGCCAGTTAGGCAGTCGGTTCGGTCGGATCCGTCTCATCCAGATTATGATTCAGATGCTTATTATGCGGAGGAGTGGGAGGAACAAAGACTATCCCAGTGATGATGATGACCAGGGAGTCTGGATCGGCCATTGAACGGACATCTCCCCAGACAGGCCCTTTGGTGTCTCTCCTCCCAGGCTCTCTGAGACCCCTTCACATTTTTGTTCTGCAAAAGGTGGCAGAAACCCTGCAGCTTCCCTTGGTTGAAGCTCCAGAGGAGGAAGAAGAGCCTGATTTTGTGGAAATGATGGACATCCCAGAATCCAAAGGCTGTCTATCCCTCTTCCTTAAATCCATGGAAACAGACACACAACATTTTGCAAACTCCTAATTCATTGCCTTCTGTGGACAAAGAGGTATCGTTATCAGGCTCTGCTGTGGAGTTCCTTTATAGTCATAGCAGCCATGTTGGGGTAGTGCAGGCTGCAGTCTGTGACAGAGCTAACATTCCTTTGGCTTCACACCCCAGATAAGGGCGCTAGGAAAGTGGATGCCATGGCCAAAAAACAGTGTTTGGCATCCTCTTTGGGACTCAGGCAGGCTACTTATATAGCCTGGCCAGGTACCAGAAATCCAAATGGGATACGGTTCTGGAACTGGCTAAACAGGCCTCTCCCAGCTAGCCAGGGAGCTGGAGGAGGTGGCTGCTGATGGAACATGGGCATCAAAATGCAATTTCATGCTGCGGACTCCAGTGATGTGGCATCTAGAGTCATGCCTACATCTGTGTGTCTCAGGAGACATGCTTGGCTCAGATGTGCTAGCCTTCACAGATACCCAGACTAAGGCTATGGATTTTCCTGTAATGAGTAGCTCTCTGGGGAGCAAACAGAGGCTTACATGAAGAAAATGAATGAATACAGAACCACGTGCAGGAGTGCTCAGGCCAAGGAAAGGAAAGCCACTCCATGAAAGCAGCAGTCTAGGGGCAGGGCAGGCCCTTTCACAGGCCTTTTCACCAAGCCAGGGCCTCCTCTCCCTTCCCACCGAGGGGGTTCCTCAGAGGGAGGGGTAGGAGGGGGATGAGCAGGGCTGCTCCCTCCTCCTCTCAGTCCAAGGCTCCTGCCAAGCAGACACCCTGATGTCAGCCCGGGTCGACTCCCCATTTCCAGTAGGAGGCAGGCTGGCTTACTACTTCCAGGCCTGGAAGTCTGTGACTTCAGATAAGTGGGTCCTGGAAATAGTAAGCCAGGGACTGGCCCTCAGCTTCAGAAAGTTTCCAAAAAAGAGGGCCAAGTCTTTTCCACCTGCACCAGCCTCAGAAACCATTGCCCTAGAGGCAGTGATTTCCTCTTTTCTAGCTCTCAGAGATGTAGAGAAGGTTCCTGCTCAACACAAGGGAAAAGGACTGTACTCCAGGTACTTCCTTACCCCCAAAGAAAACAGGGGAGTGGCGACCCATCCTAGACTTAAGGCATTTGAACAAACACATTTTGAAGCCAAAATTCAGAATGGTAACTCTGGGAATAATCCTTCCCTCTCTAAGGCCAGGAGATTGGTTAGCATCTCTGGACCTCAAGGATGCCTACTTTCATATTCCTATCAGGTGCTCCCACAGAAAATACTTCTGGTTGGTTGCCTTCAGGCCATTACCAATTCAGAGCCATGCCATTAAACTAACATCAGCTCCAAGGCTGTTCACAAAGTGCCGTGCAGTAGTGGTGGCTTACCTTAGAAAACAGGGTATCACCATCTTCCCATATCTGGACGACTGGCACATTGTGGGTCAGTCATCTCTACAGGTCAAGTCAGCTCTTCAGACTACACAGGACCTACTCAGTTCCCTGGGGTTTCATCTTAGTCTTCCAAAGTCTGTCCTCGAACTAGTTCAACTTCTCACCTTTATAGGCATAGAGTTGGACACTGTACAAGTAAAAGCTTTCCTTCCCCTGGCAAGGGTGATGGCCCTAGTGGATCTCGCTTCATCCTTTCGACCTCAGGTCTCCCGCCCAGCAAGACAGTTCCTCCAGCTTCTGGGCCACATGGCAGCTTCCATGACAGTGGTGCAGGGAGCAAGGTTCCAGATGAGGGACGTTCAGTGTCACCTAAGGTCCTTCTGGTCTCAAAAGAAGGATTCACTTACCAAACTGATTCCAGTTACTCAGACTCTAGTCAAAGCTCTCCAGTGGTGGCTGGCCAGGACAACCTCAGACAAGGGGTTCCATTTCTCCCTCAAGTCCCATCAGTAGTTCTAATTACGGATGCTTCTTTTCTAGGTTGGGGAGCCCACCTGGGAGCCCTGACAGCTCAAGGGGTCTGGTCTCCACAGGAGTCTCTCCTTCATATCAATCTCCTGGAGCTCAGGGCAGTTTTTCTAGCCCTTCAGAGCTTCTCAGATTCAGTCAAGGGCAAGTTGGTCCAAGTCAGAACAGACAACACCACCACAATGTGGTACATTAACAAGCAGGGAGACACTCGGTCCTTGGCCTTGTGCACAGAAGCCATGAAGCTGTGGTCTCTGGCCTATTCTCTTCAGACTTCTCTGGTAGCAGTTCACCTTCCAGGGAAGGACAATGTACTAGCAGATGCTCTGAGCAGAATTTCACAGGGACATCACAAATGGTCCCTGGATCTCACATCCTGAAGGTCATCTTCTCCAGGTGGGGTACTCTAGAGATAGATCTCTCTGCAGCACCGGACAATCAACTTCCTCTATTTTGTTGCAGACCTCCAGTCCTGGGGACGGTACCCCAGGATGCTCTCATTTTGGACTGGAAGGGCAGTTTTCTCTATGCCTTCCCTCTGCTGTTCAGTTTTGATCAAGATCAGGACTCAACCCTGCACAGTGGTACTAGTGGCTTCAGATTGGGCCAGACAGTCTTGGTATCCTCTGCTGCTGTCCTTGTCAGTGTCACGTCCCCTGTCTCTGCCCAGGACATACAATCTCCTGTCCTCCTCCCAGGGGTGGATCTGGTACCCCAATCCCCAGTCTCTCGATCTCAAGGCCTGGCTCTTGGAGGTTAGAATATGCAGCACTACATCTTTCTCAGGGAGTTTTGGATATTCTGAAGGCCTCCAGAAACCTTCCACTAGAAAAACTTACAATTCCAAATAGAAGAGGTTCAGTATTTGGTGCTCTTAGAAGGCATCGTTACTGATTCTGCAGACATTTCTACAACCTTAGATTATGTAGTTCATCTGAATGGTCTAGGCCTTAGGCCTGCCACTCTGAAGGTTCATCTAGCAGCTCTGTCTGCATTCCTTTCACAGGAAGGGTATCTTCCCTGGCATCTCATCCTGTTTTCAGAAAGTTTTTCAAAGGTCTGGTTCCATTAACCCTTCCTTTAGTGAGCCCACTCTGCCTTGGGATCTTAATGTCTGCATTGCTCAGCTTATGCAGCCAACCTTTGAATCTCTGGCTTCGGCAATTGAAGTACTTGACCTGGAAAACTGTGTTCCTGGTAGCTATTACTTCTGCCAGGCGGATTAGTGAATTACAGGCCCTGTCAGTTGAACCCGACTTCATCTCCTTCCATAGGGACAAAGTGGTCTAAGAACCAGTAGAAGGTTCTTGCCCAAAGTGGTATAGGATTTTCATCTGAACCAGTCTATATCTCTCCTGTGTTTTCACTGACCATTCTTTTCAGGGAAAGAAGGTTACGCAGTTGGATGCTAAGAAGGCTCTTGGCTACTATATAGAGCATACTAAGGCACACAGAAATGACTGTCTTCAGTTGTTTCTCACTTATAGTGAAGTGGGGAAAGGTAAGCCTGCCACTAAAAGAACTATTGCCAGGTGGATTGTTTCTTGTATACAATTCTGCTATGACAAATTAGGTAGAACACCCCTTCAGGCCTGAGGGCTCACTCGACTAGGGGAGTTAGCTGCTACTCTAGCTGCGCCAGAGGTATACCCTTGCTAGAGACCTGTAAAGCAGCCACCTGGAAAACAGTACATACATTCACCAAGCATTACTCACTGGACATCCAGGCTAGGAGTGATGCTAGGTTTGGCACAGCAGTTCTGAAGAGCCTCTTCCTAAGTAGGTTCCATTCCCTCCTCCATAAGGAACTGCTTGGTAGTCTGCTTTATGTCAGAATACAGCAAGACTTCATGTTGTTTGAAGAAAAATTACTTACCATAGTAATGTTGTTTCTTCTGATGGAGTCTGCTGTTTTTCTGACCGCCTCCCCTCTCAGAACCTAGTTTATGGGAAGTGGGCTGGCAGGTACAGTGTTGCACCTCAGGGGTGTACCTTGTACCCTCCCTCTTGGGTGGGGTAGCTGTTGTTGTTACTTTTCTGGTGTTTTATAGTTAAATATTGTCACTACCTTTCCTTCTTGGGTTCTCGACTTGAGTCTTTTGGGCCCAGAAAGTATTTTGCCCTTTGGCTACATGTTGAACAATTTCCATACTATGGTATTTAGTTAGTTTGCTCGTAAGAATCTGACGGTTACACTAGGAAGCACCACAGACAGAGGTTTGAAAACCGAGCTCGAGCCCAACATTCTATGCTTCTGCATAGAGTTAACGTTCCTCTCGGGGCAGTTCAGTGTTGGGGATAACTGCATTATGTCAGAATACAGCAAGACTCCATTGAAGAAACAACATTACTATGGTAAATAATTGTTTTGTCCCACTTATCCTGTTTCATCTCAAAATACTGATTTGGTCCCTTCCTTCCTCCCTCTCTCTCATCACTCCTTTTCCCAGTTACCCGGCTCCTTGCTCTCTCCATTCCAGGGACCAGAGAACCTTCTGCTCCCTCATCCCTTTTCCTCTGCTGGGCAGTCTGCCTTCTCCTATCATCTCTCAGTGCTCTGGACCAGCTACCCTCTTCCCTCCATCATTTCAGCTCCTCAGGATCCTTCCAGCATCTGCTGAAACTCCTCCCACCCAGCACTTGCACCTGTTTTCCATAGGAGGCTTTCTGTGTTTGACCTAGTAGCGCAGGGTCTAGAATCTTGTCATTCGACCTGTGTATCTGTTCCCAGTGCACTGTGCATTTTGATGGTGCTATATTTTCACATACAACAGTGCCAGCAGATTTAGGCCTTAAGGTCTATGCGTCTGCTCACAGTGCAGTTCACAGCTCAGACACTGCCTCCCTTTTCCCTCCCAGGGTTTTAATTTCTTGTTTTGAACTAGTATTTTGGGAGACCTTTGTCGAAGCCTGCACTTTAATTTCCACCTGGTATGTACCTGTGAAGTATTTAGTATAATGTAATTTATGCTTGCACTTTTTGCTGTACAGTTATATGTTTTGTATTTTGTGTACTCTGTTTTCTCTTCCCCCGGGTCGCACCTGGAAATGATCCTCTGCTCAGTGTGCCTTTCCTGGTCACCAGCTTTCTTATAAATAAATGTATGTTTCTCTATGCTTTCAGGTTTAATATTCTCTCATTCCTGCACAATTCTTGCTTTCACAGCCAGTGTTTGTATCCCCAGTCCATGCATATCAGTGCTGATAGCCTCATTCCCTTGGTGGTAGCAGCAGTGGTGCCTTTACTAGTTAAATAAAATCTGAGGGTGGGAGGACTTTTCTTGGTTCCCTTATCTTGAATATGGGTTTGTGATTGAGAGCTTCCGCATGGCAGAAATAGCTGGCGTCTGTGGAAGTTAGCACAGACTACATGACTACAGTTCTCATTTCCCGAAACAAGACTGCACCACCTCGTTAAACACCAGGTGATGATGATAAGTTTTATTTTTATCCAGGTACATACGTTTAGGGATAAATCCCTATTTTCAAAGAATGCCCTGTACATGGTACAAACAAGACTAAGAACAGTCAAAACAATAAAGGAAAGAAATATAACACATATGTTACAAGTTACGCTTAGAACACAATATAAAGTGGCACCACCCCTTTTCTGGTTGCCCCTGCCGTTAATGAAAACTTCACTGTTACAGAGTGCTCATGTCATCCCTCCTTTGTTTCTCCCTCAGGAGTATGTCTGTCCCCGATGTGACTCTGGTTTCATTGAAGAGTTGGCTGATGAAACAAGGTAAGCTAAATTTCTAACGCTGTCCATTAGAACAGAGCTGTGGCCTCCGCTGGCTTTGTGTGTGACTAGTGACACTTTTTACTTTGGGTCTGTGTGATGCATGTCTGTGTCTCCTCCCTGCCACAACCGCTCCCTGGATTGCCAGACAGGAGGAGGTACGAAACTCACCAAGTGGTTTCACCTATCCTCCTCCTCGTTCTCGAGTACTGATTCCTGGGAAGGTGTGGTACTGTGACCTGCTGATGACTGACTGATCTACACCAAGGTGACTGATTTAGGAAGGCCCTCAGTATTGCAAATGGCGTTATTATAGCCCCTTTCATGTAAGATTGGCAAGCAGAACAGTTACGTTTTTTAAGAGTTTTTCTGGTTTCCAGCTAAAACTTCTTAGTTGGACGCTGGCCCAGAAGAGGAGTGGTTGTGTTCCACCCCATGCTGGTGAACTGAGCTCAGGAATGGGCAGGGTTGCTCGGTGGGCCAGGAGGTCGAGGGCCTGATGGCAGCTCTCCTTCCTCAGGGAGGGGGGCATCAGTTCCCACTGCAGAGTCCGCCTCCTGTTGGAAGCACAGTGGGACAACACACAGAGCCAGAGCATGACGTGCTGGCACACACATTCCTGTACTGTAGCTCAGGGGAGAAATATGCCAAGCTTCTACATGCTGCCCCCCCCACCCCCAAACAAACTCTCACTTGACTGACGCCACTGGCCACCCACCAAAGTGTCCTATGTGAGTGTTGGATAACAGATACGTCCATGAGAAAGTCAGTGACACAGCGGGGGGAGGGGGGGTGCAGCCGTGACCTGGGTGACAGGCAGAGAAAATACTCTTAGAGAAAAAAACAGTTCATACTGTAGTTTGCATCAGCAGTATTCCGTTTACACAGAAGTCCCCAGAATTAGAATACAGTATATTCCTTTATTGTATTACTTGTTAGAATGTCAGTATATTGCGGCCCAGTGGTACTGAGGTTGAGGTGCTGGATGCCACACCTCGCGCCGCCGGTGACCGGAGTTCAGGAATGAGCCTGGGTGGGTCGGCAGGAGGAAGAGATTGAGTGTCTAGAGGACACTCTCTCTCTCTCTCTCTCTCTCTGGGAGGATTTGGGGAAGCTGTCGCACACGAGCGCTCTCTGGCAGCGGCTGGGGATGCATAACGCGGCAATGCTTGCGTCAGCAAGGGGCGGAGTTGCGGCTTTATGTTGTCTTGCTGGCTGCACTCTGAGGGGCCGGACACATAAAGCAGAAAAAATCCCCACTCCTGGGGATAGGCGAAGGACCTCGGCCTCCGAAATTCACACTCCAGGCACCGGACCCATCCTCCTCTTCACAGGCGACTGGTGTGGCCCGGCACTCTATACTATAGATAGAGTGCCCTGGTGGGTAGGGCAGACCCTTCCTCCGGGAGTGGTTCAGATCCGGGGTTGTGTTGGGCTGCACGAGAGAGAGAGAGCTAGCGGTCACAGGTGGGAGGTAGAGACCCAGAGTCCGAGGATGCTGGAAGTGCTCCTCAGGGTCGAGGGAGAAGAAAAAAAAGGAAGGAAAAAAAATGTCAGTATATTACTTTAATTATTACTTGTAGAATGTCAGTATATTCCTTTATCTTATTCTTCAGACATTTCGTCTATAATTTGTACTTATTTGACCAGCATACTTGTTGGTTTGTGCTTGTGAACCTGGGGCAGATTTGATCGACCTAGTGTCCCTTCTGACCCTAAATTACTATGTTACCATGTTACATTTTCATTAAAAAATGTTTTTTTTTCCTTACAGAGACTTAATCTTCACATTTACACGGCCTTGAAGTCATACTCCTCTCCTTATGGCATCACAGTCTGTTGCTACAAAAATGATTTATTTAATTTCCCCCACTTCATATGTTTATGCTTCTCAGGTTCCCACCTTTTTAGGCCTCCAGGTGTCCCTAGCTGCCTGACAGAGTCCCTCCTGTATCTGGGCATCACGTCCAGGCTCCCCAGAGTAGCCCATTCTCCTGATGTTTCTTGCTTATCCCTGTTGGGTGGGCCCCTCCCAGTGCCCTGCCAGTAGAACCTGGAAGGGAGAAGTGCCTTGGTACATTTGAGAGATAGCTTGGGTGGGTAGAGCTAGAACAAGGAGGGGCCTGGTGGAGTTAGTTGGAACCAGAGGTAGCCATCTTCCAGCATTCTGGGCCAGCTGATTTTCCCTTGTTCTTGCAGTCCTCCAACCACACTGCTTCCCATATGTGCTCAAAACACACTAAGATGAGACTTGTTTCCAGGTGCGTCCTGGGAGCACAGGGAAGTTAAGTGACTTGCTCATGGTAGCACAGTATACAGGTGGTGGCTGTCGGATTCAACCTCGCTCTTCAGGTTTGCAGCTTGGTACTGTTGACCACTGTGATACTGCATCCTGGTATGGGGACATGCACAGCTCATGGTTGCCCACTTTAGCATGCCTTACAAACCGCTAGAATGAGACACTCTAAGAGCGATGTTGTGCCATGCTGTCCGGGAGGAGAGCATCTGCACTGATGCTTTGTAAATCCCCTCCCCCTGGCCTCTGCTGCTGACCTCCCTGGGCGCGACGGCATGAAACTCTGTTACCTGTGTACCAGAGCCAGTCCCCCTGCCACTTGTCGTCATGTCCTGACATCCTGGGCTCAGTGCACAAAACCAGGTCACCAGTGTGCCAGGGGTGATCCATTGCCACTCTTTACCATGTCCTGACATCCCAAGCTCGGGGCGCGAAACTAGGTCACTGCCAGAGCTTGTTGCCATGGAGCTGGCACAGAAATTATTCTGGTACAACAAATTGAGGGTTATGACTGCATGGCAGGAAAGGCAGAAGAAACCGATAAAGTCTAAGGGGCAAAGGCCAGTTTTCCTACAAAAATTATTTGTAGCTGATGGAATATTCTGAAATTCAGAGGTTTTGAGAATGTATTGGTTTGTACCCTGCTGATAACAGATGTAATATTTAATATTTAAGTGACGCTGTCCAACAAAGCAGTGAGTACACTTTAGGTGTGCAGGCCTGTACAGGACCAGAGGAGTATTTTTTCATCAATATTTTCTCCCGCCTCCCACCTTCATTATTAACAGACTTTCTGGGGCCACCCACTGAGGCAGCGCCTATCGTGGTATCGCGAGGGGCTGAGTTTCAGCAGGAAGGGGAGTGGTTTGGCTCAACGCTGACTTTCACTAGGACTTCAAATGGGACTCCATTTCTTAAGGACTCAAATGTCAGATACTGTTATGTTTGCTTAATAGAGCTTTTTCAGGGCATAGGAATTTGGGCTACCCACAGGGATCCATTGCTGTTACCTACTGCTAATTACTGTTTGGAGTATGTGTGAAAGCTGTACCCAGATGCAGCTGTTTCAGGGTGTGAGCCAAGCTTAAAACTGTTGTAATCTCCATAACTGAGTAGGACTATTGTGTACACTCATGCCGGGGGCTGGGGCATATTGCGAGAAAGGGCATGAGGGGGCTGGATAGGGAAATCATAAAATGACACGGAGCAGTAATAAGGGGACGGATTAAACAGGGGCCACAAATCACATGGGTGGGTATCTTTGGTAGGGTGGTGGGATGTACAGGGTGTGGGTTGGCCATGGATCTGGCCTGGACCTGGAGGATGGGCGGCTGTATGGTGTGCCGAAAGTTCTCTCAATTGAGGAAAGAAGTTAGATGGTTAAAGTGGAATCTAGGTGAGAGGGGTGGGGAGATAGGAGGCTATCCTTATAGGAGAAGCAGGGTTGGGGGCTGGAGGAGAGAAATGGGCCAGGTCTTCTTGGTCCAGCTGCTGCACCCAGGAACACATACACGGACGGATCAAGTGGTGCAGGGGTAGATGCGAGGAAAGAGATAGGTGGGGGGGCAAAAAGAGACAAATGCGGAGAAGGCTGGCAGAAAGTGGAGTTCAGGGGAAGAGCAAGGCACAGACTGGAACAGAGTGGGGGAAGGTACTACGGGGGCAGCAAGGTGGCTGACTTAGACCTTAGGAACAGATTCGAGCCTCTACTTGTGTTAAAGGATGAGGAGGTGATATAAATGGGCGGAGCCAGGTAAGGGGTGAGGAGGGAATGAGCGGAGGGTGCCAGGGCATGGGAGGCAGGGGAGGGACCCTTGCGCAAAACTCTCTGGGCCAAGGTGCCTTCAGCCCAGCAGAGAGACAGATGAGGGTGATGGATGGGGTGAGCACAGAAAGCGGCCAGGTAGATAGGAGAAGCAGGGGAGGATCCTGCATGAAACACATATGGATCGGGGGTGTGAGTCGGAGATGAGGGTGAGGTTATTTTGCAGAGACACTGTGGGTGCAGGGGTCCCTAGCGGCAGTGGAAGGAGAGCAGCTGTGGCAGACAGTGACAAGGAACGGAGTAGAGGGCCTGGGATGAGGTAGGAGCTGGAGGGGGAGGCAGAATCAGAGAGCCAAGACCAGACAGGGAAGATGGTCACAGAAAACAGGATATCTGGCAGCAGGAAAAAGACTGGCAGAAAAGAGGTGGCAGGGAAGGGTCAAGATGAAGAGGACAGAGTAGTGGAAAGCACTTGCAGTGGGTAGAGGTTCATGAAAAGACAGGATGTGATAGACAAGACACCATTGAGGACAGAAAATGCAGGGACTGTGATAGTGTGTGGAGATTCGATCATTAAGGAGCTCCTTTGGCAAAGGAGGAAAGTAGCCTTTAAGGGGAGGTCAGTCTTTTGTGATCCATGCATGGAGGCTAGAAGGGTGCTCCCCAGGATAAGGGACTGCATCAGTCTGGTAGGGGGAAAACCGCACCTAATATTGCACCTGGGCACAAATGACTTAGCAGGGGAAGAGGTGGAGATGGTTCAAAGGAGGTTCAGGGACTGGCAGAGGATGCAGTGGACTGATCAGTTCCTTGGTTCTCAGAAGTCCTGCCAGTGCATTGTGCTAGCACGCCAGGCAACTCAGAGTACAATAATTTAACTCTGGCTAAGGCAGGGCAGGAGAAGGCTTCACATGTCTGGGGGGATACATGGGTGATGAACACCTTACCAAGGGACAGGTTACATCGGCAATGCAGGGGCCAGTCTATTAAGAGCAAAGCTGCATGGGGTACATTGATGAGAGACTGAGGATAGACATGCATTTAAACTAGCCAGGGAGAATGTGGCACTAGGGAAAAGAATTTTCGGAACAAGAAGTTAACCTCAGCCTACACTCTTCTGAGGCGAGAAACAGTGGATGGCAGGAGGGAAGGGGCTATAGGGTTGGGGATGGACAGGATACTACAAATGCCAGGAACCTGGGAAATAAGATAGCAGACTTAAAGGCAGTGGTGGAGTCAAGACCCGGATTAATCGCAATAACAGAAACGTGGTGGACAGAGGGCCATAGGTGGGAGGTGGAAGCTACAAGGCACAGTCTTTTTAGGAGAGATAGGCAGGGGAAAAGGAGGGGGGGGTTGCCTGTACATGAGAGAGAGGGGATAGTGGAGAGGAAGGTATGGAGGAAGAGGGATAGGCTGAGATGCTTGGGTTACCCTGAGCAGAAGGGGGTTACAATAAGGGTGGGTGGTCAGCAGACCACCTCACCAGAGTGAGGAAGTGGATATGGAGATGGCCAGGCCACACAGGAGAAAGCCAAAAGGGGAGATCCTGGTTGTTGGGGATCTAAACCTGCCTGATGTGGATTGGCAAACCACTTCGGCCACATCAGAAAAAGCAGAGACTTGCTAGAAGCCATGCAGGATGCACTCCTAAATCAGCTGGTCAGAGAACCTACCAGAGGGGGGCAACACTTTATCGCTGTATTGACCAGCGGGACAGCTATGGGGAGGTAGAAGTTGGGGAAAACTTGGAGACAGTGACCACCAAATGGTCAGGTTTTCCCGATCAGGCAGGGCCAAAATTGGGCAGGCCATCCACCAAGGTACTCTACTTTAGGAGGGCAAACCTTGGAAGGATGAGAGCATCCTAAGGAGGAACTGGAAGAGATCCACCACCTAGAGGAGGTAGAGCAGCTGTTGGGATAATAAAGGGAGGAATCCTGAAAGCCACGGACCAATGCATCCGGAAAATTAATAAATGCAAAGGGGAGGAAAGCCTCTGTGGTTTACAGTGGGAGTTAGGGAGGCAATCGGAGGGGGGAGGCGTCAAGGCCTACAAACGCCACAGGGTGGAGGAAAGGGCGATCTATAAAGAAAAGCTTAGGAAGCTGGTAAAACAAAATCAGGAAGGCAAGCGAAAGCACCAAGGAGAAAATAGCTAGGAAATGAAAAGGGAGACAGGATTCTTTAGGTACATTAGTGACAAGAAGAAAAGTAGGTAAGAGCTCCCAGGACTTAGAGGGGAGGGGGTAAAATAGTTGAAGGGGATGAGGAAAAGACGACCCTACTCAATGAATACTTCGCATCAGTATTCACGGCAGAAA
The DNA here is from genome assembly GCA_016271365.2 of Neoceratodus forsteri. Classification (NCBI taxonomy): domain Eukaryota; kingdom Metazoa; phylum Chordata; order Ceratodontiformes; family Ceratodontidae; genus Neoceratodus; species Neoceratodus forsteri. The sequence continues at coordinate 109,696,788 of JADMNL010000031.1, read as the reverse complement.
ATGGTGATGGTGGGCCAGTATTCGAGAAAAGGGATACCAAGGACAAGGAGGCAGACACGAGTCCTTCACAGAGGTGAGGGTGATGGAGGAGCTGAGTAAAACAAAAACTGATACGGCTATGGGGCCAGATCAGGTACACCAAGAGTTCTCAGGAGATGAGGGAGGAGCTGGAAGACCTCTTGCTGGCTATTTTATCTATCCTCGAAACAGGAGGGTCCCAGGGACTGGAAGAGGGCAGAGGTGGTGCGCTGCCAAGGGGAGAAAAGAAGACCTGAAACTACCGACCAGTCAGCCTCACCTTCCGTGGTAGGCAAACTGATGGAAACCCTCATAAAAGGAGAGACTGGTAAGACGAGAGGAGGAAGGGCTAAGACGCACAACCAACATGGGTTCACAGGGGGTGGTCTTGTCTGACCAACTTGGTAGAATTTTTGAGGGTGTAATGGAGGTGTGTGATCAAGAAGGTGTAGTGGATGTGGCCTACCTGGGATTTCAGAAGGCGTTTGATTCCATCCCCACAGAAGGTTGGTAAACAAGTTAGACAGCTTGGGTGTGGGGCAAAGCTTACAAAGTGGGTGGAGGATTGGCTGGGAGAGGAAGTACTCTGAGGAGTAGTAGTAGTAAATGGAAAGCACCCAGAGAACTAGGGGTGAAGAGTTGGGTACCACAGGGATCGATGCTGGGTCCAGTGTTGTTCAGCGGTATGTGGGGATTTGTGGAGGGTCTGAATGGAAAAGCATTCCTGTTTGCAGATGACATGAAAGTCTATAACAGGACTGACACACCGTGTGTGTCTGTTAAATGAGGCAAGATGTAGCCAGGCTGGAGGAGTGGGTGGAAAAGTGACAGTTGAATTCAATGTGAGGAAGTGCAAAATAATGCACATAGGGTGTAATAATCCAAGAGCAAATCACTACCTAGAGGGTGAGCCACTGCAGGTCACAGAGCAAGAGAAGGACCTGGGTATTTGAATCACTGACACTTAAAGGGTTAGAAACCAGTAGGAAAGGCAGCAAAAATGTTGCCATGCATTGGGAGAGATTTCACAAGTAGGAGGAGGGAGGTAATCGTGCCACTGTATGACACTGGTTAAACCACAGCTGGAGTATGGAGTACAATTCTGGAGGCCCCATTTACAAGGAGAAAAGGAAGCTCAGAGAGGTTCAGAGAAGGGTGACTAAAATGATTCAGGGCTGAGGGAGAGACCATATGAGAAGAGGCTGGCAGAGCTCGGTTTATACACACTGGAGATGAGAAGGGATGGGGGGACATGGTAGAAACTTTCAAATACATGAAGGGAATAAATAAGGTCAAAGGGACTAGCATCTTCAGACTGAGCGAAAACAAAACCACCAGGGGTCATTCACTCAAACTGGAGGAGGGCAGATATCGGGGTGATGTCAGGGGGAGTAACTTCTCACAAAGGGTGGTAGGGCCACGGAATAGGTTGCCGAAATGGGTAGTGGAGGTGGATACAGTGGATAAATTCAAAAGGGCGTGGGATACCTGCATGGGACTAGGCAGGGATGGAGAGAGCGAGTGGGGGAGAGGGTTACAAGGGAGGGGGAGGTGGGCTATCATTTTTTCGGGCAGACTCAGTGGGTTGTATGGTCCTTTTCTGCTGGCAGGTTTCTATGATACTATGATTCTGTAGATAATTTCCACTTGATGGATTTTAACATATCTATGTGATTGGGTAAAAAGAAACGTGTTAGAATAATTTATTTTTAATTCTGTTATGTATATACCAGCACAGGGTGCCACTGAGTTTTCTTGGGGCAGTGGGCTCACACCACTGGTGCACCAATGTGGAGACCTTTGATTGCTTTGCCCTGTGTGCTGGTTTGGAGACTTCCATTTACTCCAGGATCTCGAGGTTCTATCTTGGAGGGTAGTCTCTTTGTACTGGCATGAAGACATCCTGCTACTCCAAGTGTTCTGAGTGGGAACTGTGGTGTGCTGGATGGCTTGGAATTGGGATCTCTTTGCATCGTAGCTGAGAGCGAGATAGGTAATCGAGATGGTGAAAAGAGCCAGCGATGTAGCCCGTCCTCCTGTTTAAGAGATTTTCTGGCAAACAGTTCTCAGTTGTTATCAACAGAATTCAGGAAAACAAAATTCTCCAAAATGTGAATTTCAGACCTTACAATTTTTTTTATTATCGACATCCTTTATTAAAACCACATAATTTCCTTGGAGTTCATCTGTCTCTGTTGGTTATTCCTGCCTCAAATCCTAATCCTCTGATTGTGGTATCACAATCTGTTACCAGTGTTCTCCATTCATTATTTATTTATCACATTTCATCCCTTTTTGCCCCAAATGCCTCATCTGCACTTACCTGAGCAACCTCCCAGCCACACACCCTATGCCTTCTCTGCTTCTACCCTCTCCCCCGTTACTTAAGACTTCTCCCTTCCTTGTAGGTGGGGGCTAGGAATGGGCCAGGCTCCCCAGTGAGTGATATAGTTCCATGAGGCAGGTGGACAGTGGCGTGTCAGGGTCTGAGAGTGCTGGTGAGGCCTCCCGCTGCAAATTGCTGGGGTTGGGATATCTTTACTCATTTTCTCCATTCCCTCAGAGAAGCTCATCCAGGCTTGAGACAGATGTAAGAGGTGGACGGACACTGCCAGAAACGAGCAGCTTGCATCTCAGCATGTTTTTCTTAGACAACAATTTCAAATAAATACATAAATAAGGAATGTTTTAATTCTGCTTTTGATTTTAGTAGAAATGCTGAAAATGGCACCAGTTCCTTCGCTTCTACCAGTGACCAGAACCGACACCCCTTTGAGGTTTGTGCTCCAGTGCTTACTTACTGCATGTCTTATTCCATTGCTCCCTAGTTGTTTCCTGATTTGTGACTGGCTGGCCCTAGCCCTGGTCATGTACAGTATAGCAGTCAGTAACTGGCAGTGAAATTACAGTTCACATTTCTTAGATTTATGGGGGAGATGCTGATTACCACCCTATTTTTTTTTTTTTTTTTTTTTTTTGCAAAGCTAGGAATTCAGCTCTCTAATTTATGTTTTTAGACTGAGAAAAATTCTTGTTCTAGGGATGTAGATATGTTGTTCAATCCACACTCATTGGCAGGTTCCTTGCCACTTTAAATGTTGCCGGAAGGTCTTCAAGCTGGCTCCTCCCACCCACCTGGGTGGTAAAACCCTCGGCTCCGCTCCATGACACCAGATCTTCCTTAGCGCTCTGCGTTTTAGGCCTGGATCCACACTCTTTCTGTTAACCTGACACTCATTCTAAAATTTAGAAGACTCCGGTCTTCGTCTTCCCTCGTGGCTGCGATGGATAAATCAGCTCCTGGCTTTCGTCGGTGCCCCTGTGGGCAGAAGATGTCCAGGACCAATCCGCACTCCACGTGCTTTTACTGCCTAGGGCTTGGCCACAATTCGCAGGCTTGCGAATTGTCCAGCTCCTTCTCGGCTTCGGTCTTGGAGGACCGTGCTGCTCGACACTCTTGGGCGCCTGAGAAACTGTACCACGGGTCAAGTCGAAGGGAGGCCCGCTGGTGGTGTCCAGCGGTGGCTCCACGGAACAGTTGGAGCAGGTGATCGCCTGAGGAGGAGGGCCCAGGCTTCTTCTTCCTCCTCGGTCGCGGCATTTATCCCGCCTCCTTGGGCTCTTCCTGTACAGCTTTTAAGGAGCTTTGTCAATCCCTCTCCACCAAGGGAGAAGGACCATCGGGACATTCCAGTTGGTCAAGAAGAAAGACTCAAAGGTAAGTCCCACATCGGCGTTCGTCGGAAGCGGGAGATCCCTTCACTGGATCGTCGCGACTTCGACTTCAATCGAGGTTGCGGCTAAAGGTCGCTGGCTTCTAAGTGTCCCTGTCAAGTCAGCCGTGCCGAGACACCCGTCGGCGCGGTCGATATTTTCTCTACCCATCTGACGGTTTGCCCACTGGAGATGCCGACAACCCTACTTCACTGGTTCCCTGGTGGATACTGAGGACTTGCCTGTGCCAGAGTCCCCGTTAAGGCCCCTGTACCTGGGAGGAGGGTTTCCCCGGCCCCTCAGACCCACCCTCGAACTCTCAAGGTCTCGTCCTCTTCCAGGTCCAGCCGGATCCCACCGACGCCTGTCTCGGCACCATGAAGCGGAGCGCCACTCATCCACTTGGTCCTTCTCGAGGATAGACTCTAGCGCAAGTTGCGTCGACCTTCATGAGGACTTGATGTGGCAGCAGCTCTTACTGTCCGGTAACAAGCCGACTCTATGCCCCTTCTCCGGCCATTAAGTAGTTGTCACCGGAGCAGCCGAAACAGCCCTTGTAGTCGAGGAACCGCCACGGCGCCGGTTGTTCGGCTGAAACTGCTGCTGCACCCATTGTGCTGGAACCTCCGCCTCCACAACCAAAGACTGGGGCCCGACCAAGGATTCTCGGTCAGGTCAGGGCTTGCCCTATAGGTTGTCGGTCACCCTTACTCCCAATCACCTCGGACGTGGAGGGTGGCTCTAGGCGCCAGCAGCTGTTCGCATTCCTCGTAGTCTGACGACGACTACTTTGTTCTCCAGGCGCTCAACCTGGAGTCTGCAGGGGGTCAGTTGGTAGACGAGAGCCCATCCTCGATTTTGGGAATGCTTCAACTCATCTCAGTCTACTGGGATGAAGCTCAACCAGTTTCAAAACGGGCCAAGTATCCCTCACAGAGATACTGGACCGAGGGGATTCCCTACGGAGGCCTTTCCTGTAGCCAAAGCCTGTTGGCTCGGCCCTGGAGTTGTGGCAGTGGCCAGCATCTTGTCACAGCAACCGGCCAGGATGGCTCAAAGTATGCGGTCCCTACCCGGTTCACTCTCCGGTTTCTCGGAGCACCCCTCTGCAGAGGGTTAATGACCGATAAGCGTTTCCGGTAGTTCCGGGAGACGCCCGGGATGTGGACAAACCTCGATAAGGAATCCAAAAGTTGGACTACTCGGGCGGAAGGTATCGCTGCTTCCTCCATAGGCCTTCGCCAGGCTAGCTCAGTCGTTCTGATAGCCACACTTTTCACACGCCCTTTGGGCTCCCTGGATGAGGTGATTTCCTCATCTCCGGTTGAACTTCAGACGACGGTCAACAGGTGCGGGATCAGGAAGGCAGTAGTAAACAGCAGCTCCAAACTTCATTGGACATTGCTGACTGCGTGTGCCGGTTAGTAGCGGCCGCAGAGCTTGGCTGCGGATCTCCACCTTCACGGCAGATACCAGCACAAGCGTGACAGTCGCCCTTCCTGGTACCAACTTATTCAGGCCCGGGTTCAGGGTCATCTCCAACGGATCGAGAAGTCCAATGCCACCTTGACTCGGTCACGTCCTGCCCAGAAGGACAAAGGCTGCCAGCAGCGCAAGCCCTTTTGTCCTTCAGCCCCCGCGCACGTCCGCCCAGCAACACCACCATCAGGCCAGCAGGCTCACACTCCACATGCCCAAAGCCAAGCCTGCTGCTTCCTCCAGCTGGAAGCCTGGAGGAAAGGCCCGGAGGTTCCTCGGCCGCCCCTTCCTCCAAGCCTGCCCAGTGACGGGTTGAGAGGTGTCGCCTCCAATCTTGTCACCCCTTCCCGGGTTCCCCCCGTTGGGGGACGGCTCCGCCACTTCCTTTCTGCCTGGTCCGCTATCACAACGGACTGCTGGGTGTTGGAAGTGGTAGGCAGGGGTCTGTCTCTGGAATTCCAGCAGTCCCCCCCTCCCCCCATCGAGCCGTCGCCTCACGGGGGGCTACGGGTTCCGCAGCCTCGATGTTGGCTCGTTGAGCCGACATTGCCTTGCTCCTCCAGAAGGAGGTGATCACGAGGTGGCGGACCCCCTCCAGACCCAGGGTTTGTGTCCAGGTACTTCCTGGTCCCAAAACGGACGGGGGCTGGCGCCCCATTCTCAACCTACACGACCTGAACAAGTTCCTAAGGTCTCGCACCTTCAGGATGGTCACTCTGGCTCAGATCATTCCATCCTTGGAGCCAGACATGTGGTTCTGTTCTCTGGACCTTCAGGACATGTTTTTTCACGTCCCAATCCATCTGTCTCATCAGCGGTTCCTCCGCTTCAGAACAGAGGGATCCCTTTACGGGTTCCGGGCCATGCCCTTCAGCACCTCTCCAGCTCCCAGGGTCTGCATCAAATGCATGGCAGTGGTGACAGCATTCCTGCGGTGCCGAAGGATCCGGGTGTACCCTTACCTGGACGACTGGCTGATTGCAGCCCCCTCCAGGTTGGAGGTGGAGCGGTCCAGGGATCTGGCCCTCCAGGTCTTCTCTCAGATTGGCCTCCTCATCAACGAGGCGAAATCGGAACTCGTGCCAACGCAAGTGATTCAATTCTTTGGGACAGAGCTCAACTCTCTTCGAGCCAAACCCGGCCCCTGCGCACAGGGCCGAGGTCCTTCTTCCTTTGCCCAATCATTTCTGGTTGGGCAGTTGCACCCTGCCTAGGACTTCCTGTGCCTTCTGGGCCTCATGGCGGCCTGCACCAGCGTGGCCCGCTGGCATATGCGTCCCCTGCAATGGGGGCTGGCCCGCCAATGGTCACAGCGCTCCGGTCCTCTGGACCAGCCAGTGACGGTGACCCAGGAGATGTGGAACGGCCTACAGTGGTGGCTTGTTCCAGCTCATCTGCAGGAGGGTATCCCATTTGTCCACCCTGAGCCGATGGTCACTCTGACGCCGCCTCTCTGATGGGTTGGGGTGCCCATCTGGGGGAGCTCAGAGCCCATGGCCTCTGGTCCCCTCAGGAGTCTCGATGCCACATCAACCTGCTGGAGCTTGACGCGTCCACGACTAGCCCTCACCGCCTTCGCTCCGTTTGTACAGGGTCAAGTGGTCCAGATCCAGACGGATAACACCACGACCATGTACTACCTGAACCGACAGGGCGGGATGCACTCCTTGCCCCTGTACAAGGAAGCTCTCTGCACTTGGTCTCTCGTGATCACCCTGGAGGTGGATCTCCTAGCCATCCATGTGGCAGGAGCCTCCAACAGTCTGGCCAATGCCCTCAGCCGGATAGGCGCTGCATCTCATGAGTGGTCTCTCCTGCCGGAGGTAGCACTAGATCTGTTCTCCCATTGGGGCACCCCTCAGGTGGACCTGTTCGCCTCCAGGGAGAATGCGAAGCTGAGGCTGTTTCATGCCCGCCCCCCTCAGCAGGGCTTGCTGCAGGGGGATGCCTTCTCGAGGCCGTGGACCCCAGGCCTCTTCTACACCTCCCTCGATCCACAAGGTGCTTCTCGCGAAGAGGGACAAGGTGCAGGTGATTCTGGTAGCCCCAGACTGGCCCGCCAGTACTGGTACCCAGATCTCCTCAGCCTCAGCTCCAGGCTCCCGGGCGGCTTCCAACCCTCCCAGACCTGCTCTCAGTCGACAAGGGAAGGTTCTCCACCGGACCTTCCAATCCCTGCACCTGACGGCCTAGTTCCTGAGCGGCTGTCTTCCGACGAGGTCCTCAACATCGATGAGGCGTCCCATAAGGAGTCGAGCAGAAAATGCTATGCCTTCAAATGGAAGAGATTCTCCATTTGGTGTCGGGACAAGGGGTTGGACCCTTCTTCCTGTTCCTTGGCTAGCATTCTGGGCTACCTGTGGTCTCTTTCTCAGCTTGGGGCTTTAACAGCACCCTTAAGGTGCACCTGAAGCCATCTCTGCTTTTCAGTCGGCGCAGGCCGTCAAGCAGTCAGTGGCGCAGGAGAAGGTGGTCGGGCGCTTTTTCAAAGGCCTTGATCACATATCCCCTCCGGTGTGAGAATCTTCACCTCCATGGGATCTGCTGCTGGTATTGGCTAAGCTCATGGGCAAGCCTTTCGAACAGATGCACAGGTGTGACATCTCTCACCTGTCGTGGAAGACCGCCTTCTTGGTGATTGTTACGTCAGCCAGAAGGATGGGAGAGCTCCAGGCGCTTTCCATCGAGTCTCCTTATCTGATCTTCCATAGGGACAAGGTTGTCCTGTGCCCCCACCCGAAATTCCTTCCGAAGGTGGTGTCGGAGTTTCACCTGCAATCCAGGTGTTCTACCTCAGTCACACCGTAGGCTGAATATAGGCTCTCATACTGGGACCCTAGAAGAGCGCTTTCTTATTGTAAGGAGCGACCGGCTGAAGTTCAGGGAGAGGTTCGTCAGCTGTTTGTCACCCACGCTGAAACCGCACCTAGCAGACCTGCAGCCATGCAGATGATAGGCAGGTGGGTCACCTCCTGCATAGATCTCCGCTATAGGTTGGCGGGCATGGAGCCTCCCAAAGGGATAAGAGCTCATTCTACCCACCATACCGCTGCTTCTAGGGACGTCCCTATCCAGGAAATCTGCAGGGCTGCTACCTGGAAGTCTGCACACACCTTCATTTCCCATTACCACATTGACCTAGAGTCACGCTGGGATGCTGGTTTTGGGACCTCGGTTCTGCAGTCCTTATTCCCTAAATAGAGTGCGCACCTTGCCTCCCTCCTCCTGGAGAACTGCTAGGAGTCTGCTAATAAGTGTGGATTGAACAACATATCCCGTCCCTAAAATACAGGTTACTCACCTGTAACAGGAGTTCTAAGAGTGGTATATGTTGTTCATCCACACAACCCACCCGACCTCCCAGACTTCCCCATACCAACCTGGCTTCCAGCTGGCTAGATCTGGCATCATGGGTGAGCCGAGTTTTACCACCCCAGTGGGTGGGAGGAGCCAGCTTGAAGACCTTCCAGCAACATTTAAAAGCGGCAAGGAACCCGCCAATAAGTGTGAACGAACAACATATACCTAGAACTCCTGTTACAGGTGAGTAACCTGTATTTTTGGTATTCCATTCCGAAATCTGGTATCCAGCTTGAGGCCAAGCATGGTTTTACATTGCAGCCCCAAAGTCCAGAAAGTCTACCTCCTGGACTAGGAATCTGGTCTGTGCCATGACCATGTGTTCTCTCTCTCACACACACACACACACACACACACACACACACGAGTCAACAACGCTATCTCCTGGATAAGAAATCTGGTCTACACCATGATGCTGGGTCCACCTCACCCCGGAGTAAAGCAGCGTTATCTCCTGGATAAGAAATCTGGTCTGCACCATGACCTGGGTCCCCTCCCCACACACCTGTGTCAAGGAGACGTTATCACTGGACAAGAAATCTGGTTAACACCCCAACTGTGAATCTCCCCAGCCATGGTGTCGAGGAACACTACTTTGTGGATTAGGAATCTGGTCTGTCCCATGATCCTAGGTCCACCATCCCCGAGTCTGGGAACGCCATCTCCTGGACAAGAAGTCTGGTCTGCATCAAAACTCTGGGTCCACCCATCCCCGGTATCAAGGAACTCTACCTCCTGGACTAGGAATCCGGTCTGTGCCATGACTCAGCGCCCCTACCCCTGAGTCAAGGAACTCTGCCTCCTGAACTAGAAATCTGAGCTGCGCCATGACCCTGGGTCCCCCACCCCTGAGTCATGGAACTCCACCTTGACCCTGTCTCCCCCCACCACCCCAGAATCAAAGAACTCTACCTCCTGGACCTGGACTCTGCCATGACCCTGGTGCCCCCCCACCACCTCCGAGTCAAGGAAGCTATATCAGGACAAGAAATCTGGTCCACACCACAACCCTGGGTCCCCACCTAAAATCCAGGAACTCTATCCCTGGACGCTGGTCTATGCCACGTCCCTGGTACCCACCACCCTTGATATCAAGGAACTCTACCTCCTGGACTAGAACTCTGGTTTACGACATGACCCTTCATTTCCCACATGGTCACACAGTTCGCTACCTGCAGCCCCACAGGCTAGACAGATCGCTACATCTTTGATGGATTAGTCATGACTGGAAGTTCTGGTGATCACATACACCAACATGACTATGCTGTGACAGTCAGCCTGCTTTGCAGAATGATTTCGGTCACTGTAGTCCTGCTCTCCCCCCCAACCCCAATTTTCATTCTAGTTCTCAGGAATGGCAGTGGGAATAGAGGACTCAGGATCTCATCTCAACAGATGGTAGTGGGGCCTGGGTGATGGACATGGAATCTCTTTTCGCAGGATGATAGTAAAGGTAAAAAGGATAAGGGATGTGTTCCTACAGCTGTTAGTGAGAGGTAACAGGAGCATGGTTCTGTTCTCACGAGATGATAGCAGGGGTAACAAGAGTATGGGATCAGTTCTCACCAGATGGTAGCTGGGGTAAAAGGAGTATGGGATCTGTTCTCACCAGATGGTAGCTGGGGTAACAGGAGTATGGTATCTGTTCTCGCCAGATGGTAGCTGGGATAACAGGAGTATGGGATCTGTTCTCGACAGATGGTAGCTGGGTAACAGGAGTATGGGGTCTGTTCTCACCAGATGGTAGCTGGGTAACAAGAGTATGGGATCAGTTCTCACCAGATGGTAGCAGGGGTAACAGGAGCATGGATCTGTTCTCACCAGATGGTTGCTAGGGTAACAGGAGTATGGGATCTGTTCTTACCAGACAGTAGCTAGGGAAACAGGAGAATGGGATCTGCTCTCACCAGATGGTAGCTAGGGTAATAGGAGTATGGATCTCTTCACACCATATGGTAGCTGGGGTAACAGGAGTATGGGATCTGTTCTCACTACACGTAGCAGCAGTAACAGGAGTATGGGATCTGTTCTCACCAGATGGTAGCAGGGGTAACAGGAGTATGGGATCTGTTCTTATCAGATGGTAGCTGGGGTAATATATAGATCTCTTCTTCCCAGATGGTAGATGGGGTAATGGGAGTATGTGATCTGGTCTTACTAGATGGTAGCTGGGGTAACAGCAGTATGGGATCTGTTCTTCCCAGATGGTAGAAGGGTAATGGGAGTATGGATTAGTTCTAATAAGATGGTAATGGGAGTAACGTGGAGTATGTGGTCTGGTCTCACTAGATGGTAGCTGGGGTAACAGCAGTATGGGATCTGTTCTCACTAGATGGTAGCAGGGGTAACAGGAGTATGGGATCCGTTCACACTGAGCAGAGAACTGTTCACATTGGTGGAATCACAGACACCTGGTGGAACTTGGTGAAGCTGGCCGGGGGGGAATACAGAGGAAATGTACAAACTTCCAGTGAGATTCCTTCCCAAATGTATAACAAAGGATGTCCAATATATGGTATTGGGCTTCATGAATAATACCTTATATTGTGAGCTCACGGCTATAGAAATTTTAATTTTTAAGTCTGCAGTTTTGTAGGAAAGGATACGACTGGCATCAACCACAGCCAACCAATCCCTTCCAACTTCCTGATGAACCCGCTCATGCATCAACTCCGCCTCTCTCAGAATTTGTGACGTGTGGCCAGGAGAGTGTGGGGCGAGACCCAGACTAAGTCTATGGGGCTGTTTTAAATACAGGTTGCAGTGATTTTAACACTTCTGGGAAAATTAAGCAGTAAGCAACAGTAGGATATACTGAGCGACTGCAAAACCTCTAAAATGTTAAAATACTAATCGATATTACAGAACGGGCAATACACTCTCCCAATCATAAGTCAAAGTCACGAAATTGGGGCACGAGGGCTCATCAGGAAGTTGAAAAATCAACAACACGTGGGTTCAGTGCAATTAGGTCCCTTCCCTACTGAAACTACAGACCTAAAAATACATTTTAACCGTGAGCTCACATACTATAGTATTGATTTATGAAGCCTAATACCTTACAGCACCAAATCAAAATTCCAAGTATGCAGTCATGTTGGTTAGCATAAACTTCATACAGTTGCATTTCTTTTTCTATACACAATCTGTTTCCATCAACATATTCCATTTATCTGTGCCTCTGTTTTTTATCCGTTAACATAGTTGATGACGGAGGATCAAAAGGTCATGGTCCATTTGGTTAATGTTTAATTGTTGCTGTCGTTTGGAACCTACATTAGTTCCTTTATCAATGCTGCTGTCTGTTTTATAATTTGAGCTAAGATGTGTTATATTAATTTCACATTATATACTCCTTGTATTTAAATGATTTAACTTTATATATATTGATGGGAGGAACCAGCCTGCCCATTATAGTACTTACTATAGGTTTTAATCCATTCCTGGTGTCCCTTCCATGCAGCTTTCTGTTTGACTGAAAAAAAAAAGTTTTACATATAGATCTCGTACATGCGTGCATGCGCTTTTACAAAGTGGTTTTGTCAAATTGAATTAAAGCAATTTCTTATGTGATGTATTTTGCAATTATACTTTTTATCATTTTATTGAAATTTAGTATATACTTTAATACACATGAAATTACTGTACAGAACCAACATTTCATGAATTTCACTTTGATACATTAACAAATGAGTTAATGATAACTCCACTACAAAGATAATCTATTATGTACACTTTTATTTCATGTATATTGCAATGTATTTTTAAAGACTTCACTAACTCTACATGGACATAAGAAAAGGACATATCAAAATTAAGTTATAGTTTTTAAACAAAGCTTCTAACAATAGTCCATTCTCCTTTATCCTATCGGTACTAGACTAAATTACTGGGATACTAACTGAGAGCATGTTAGCGCTTCAAATATCAGTCAGTTCACTGTCAGACCAAAAAATGTACCCTGTCGGAGTAAAATACATTCCTTACTGTCTTGTCAGCATGAGGATTTGCAAACCATTTGAAACATTATAGCCCAGTAATTCCTTGGATTCATTTGCTTGTGCATTCTGGGTTTTCATACTGTGTATTTATCCCTCTCGTCTGTAACTCTCATGCTGCTGGGACCATGGCTCTTTCAGAATTAAATAGCACGTTTTAAATTTTACTTGATGCCATACCACTAGGCAAGTGAGTATTACAGCCCTGGTATGCCTGACAAAGATGATACAGCTTGTGGTGGTTGCTGTGCATGAGGTGGTGTAAAGCCAGATGTGGACCGCTGGTCCTAGAGCAGTTAATTTTGGGTGACAGGAAGGGGCAGTAATAGTGCATTGAGTGGTTGGTATGTAGGGGTATAGAGATAAGAGAAGCTACTGGCAAAAATCAAGCAGCCACCTCCACTTTGATTGGGCGTCAGTACTCCGATCCCCGCTGCAGGCACAACATTTGTAAAAGTGTTTAAATACCTCAAGACTCATAAAAACTGTGATAAGCTCTGTACCAGGCGACATCTTCTAAGACTGTACTGCATACCCCCGAGATCACACTGGTAATGCGATATGATGACATGCCGTTGCCCCTTCCTCTATGGTGCCCTTATGTATGGAGATGTAATAATCTTCATATCTCACATGCCCTGCTCTGTTTTTACGGACTTTGCCTAAATGCCACGCATGTGAGATACGGAGATTATTACATCTTCGTACATAAGGGTATCCTAGAGGAAGGCGCAACAGCATGTTGTCATATCGCGTTGTTACCTGTATGATCTTGGGGGTAAGCAGCACGGTCTTAGAAGATGTCACCTGGTACAGAGCTTATCACAGTTTTTACGAGTCTTGAGGTATTTAAACATGTTCACCAATATTGTACCTGCAAGTTGGATCGGAGTACTGAGGCACCTATCTGTGCAGCAGTGGCTGCTTGATTTTTTGCCAGTAGCTCTCCATTAAGCCTGTAAAGGGTATGTGGAATTTAAGGAGCCATCTACAGTTGGTGTATGTCTGTTGATGGGACAGACTTGACAGGCTGGCAATGTTTAGTTCAGTTGGGGCCTTGGTTCCACGGCTAATTTATTGACTGATGACATATAAACAGCTGTTACATCTTGCTGGCACAGTATACTGAATTTGAAACCCTCTTGTAACACTAAATGAATGTGTAATGCCTGATATCTTATCTCAGTAAACTTTGAAAGTTCAAAAGAAAGGTGAGAGCTTTTATTTATAACATCTCTCAATTTGTTTTCCCACAGAATTTGGATCAGCACTTGTTTACATTACGCAGGAATTACGGGCAGTTTGCATTTGGGATCTTTGATGATGGCTTTGAGTTACCCACATTTCATGTCTGGTGGGCAGTCAAGTGAAAACAGAGACTCAGAGAGCAGGAGAGACCGGGAACACCAGTCACGGCAGAGATACAGTGCCAGATATCCAAGAGCTCGCCTCACAACCCGGCGCACTGCAGGAAGACAGGAAGGTACTCCGACTTTAGAAGGGTGAGTATTTAGAGTGGATGGCACTCAAGGATAAGTGTTTCAAGTAGTTTGTTTTCCGTTTCTGTCAGCTCACCGATTCCAAGACAGGTTCTCCCCTTCTTCTGTAGCCCAGTCTCTGCTAAAGGTTGTTAACCCTCTTCCTCTGTTCTGTTTGTACTGTGTCCCTGGAATTTGGTTCCAGACCCCACCTCTCTGTACAGTCTCACCTTCCCTTGCTGGGCTAATCATGTGGCCTGATGGGGCCCTGTTTTGATCAAGATGGTTACACTAGTGCCTGATGGGCCCTACCTTGATCGAGACGATCTGGTTACAGTAGTGCACATGTTCATTGCCTCCAGTTCTGCATTCTGTAATGCGCTCTACCGAGGCCTGCCACCTAAGTTGAGTGGCTGTCCTCAGTTGGTTCAAAATGCATCGGCCAGGTTATTCATGTTTAATAGGACACTGGTGCATATTACTTCTGGTGTTCGCTACTTGCACTGACTGTTGGTAAAACGGCATACCGACTTCTGATTCTGCTGCTTACATAAAAGTTTCTGTGTGGTCTGGACCCTACTACCTCACAGATCTTCCTGCAACTGGCACTGGTGTCAGGGAACTTTGTTCTTCTGACTTCACCTCTTGGTGGTTCTAAGATCGCTTCAGATCTGATGGTGTTGTAGATTCATCTTCTTCTATGGTAAGTATCGAATAAAGAAATGGTTACAGTAAAACCTAAATTTGTATTTTTTTGAATTGTTAGTGATAGAAAAGTAATTTTGGGAGTGCTTGGGGTAGGGGGTTGGAAGGGAAGGCTTTTAAAGATCAGGGGCTGGGTGGGGAAAAACAGGGCAGTTTGATTAAGCCTATTGGTGGTGTGAGGGGAGGTTGCAGCTTTTGCCATGAGTTGAGTTTGCCGCTGGCAGTGGAAAACTGCAGAGGGCAGGTGGGTGGAGGTACTGCTTCAGAAGAGTTGGGTGGGGAAGGGGTACTAGTAAACCAAGTGGGTATAGGGTGGGATAAGTTGTTTTTGTTTCTGTGTTTTTTAATGCAGTGTCAGTGGCTCAGCAGGGTTGCACACTTACGCTGAGGCTGGAAGATCAGAAGGCTGTGGGTTCTATCCCCACACCAGGCACTTTGGTTAAATCCCAATACTGACACTGCAGTGCAGCATGGGGGGGTGGGGGTGCTCCACTCCTGAGGTGCGCTTTCAATGAGATGTCAAACCGAGGTCCCATCTGCCTGTTCTAGTGGTGGTTCAGGTGAACATTAAAGATCCCATGGTACTTCTCAAAAGAGTAGGGGAATTTTTATTTCCAAAACTATAAAAAAAAAAAAAAAAGAACACACTGTAATACATACAGTAAATAATCCAAGAAACCTACAAATACACATAACCCTAAAGATACAACATCACTTCTACCTTACATAATCCCAAACAAACCAAATCATAATTCCTAAAATAGTAGTACATGTCGTACAACTAGAATAAAAAGAAAGTCCTCACAGATATAGGTTCAGCAGAACTAATTGTATAATACCCAGAGAACCTCAGATACATGACGGGGGACACCCAAAACCCCGTATGGTTCTAAACTCCTACCCATACATTTATAAGTACACCGCAACCCTCTACGCAAGGCCATATACCATGAGGTGTCCAGAAACACCACTAACAGGTGTATCTACTGCGTGCCCCATCCAATAGCAGGATACCTGTTTCAATCATCTATTCATATGCCTGGCGAGACTAAACATAAAAATGTGACTCTGTATAGCTGCTTTCCCAACCTATAGACCATTCGCTCCTTCCCCCACCACTGTAATGCAAGGTCCACAGATTGTCATCCACAGTCCAGTTATACATTTTATGTAATGTGTGCCTCAATAATCGTGGAACACTGTCTCCACTAGGCATTGTACATCGGACCTGGAAGGAAGATTCTCTTTTATATATCAGGAAAATTCCATTTGTGATTTTCTCCACCACCCTACAAGATTTACCGTTTTTGTCGCAGTACATACTGGCACCTGATCTGCCAAATTCCCCATTTTATTAAAGCCATTATTACACTTGAAGTGCCCTTTGGAAACCATTCCATTACTGTCCATATTGACCGTACATCAGTTCATTATATGAAGTTTCTCGGAACTGAGGAAGCTTCCATTCTTTGGCCAACATATCCCAAAAGCCTGTCATATAAGCACAAAGAACATGTGTACCATTGTCTCAGTTTGATACAACCTTCCCTCAAACATGTTCTTTCCATTAATACTTTATGATGGTGATTTCCCTTTACATTCAAACGTCCGTGGCAACTAATCCACAGAGTATCCCAAATTTTGGGAGGTATCCGTACCTCTACCAACTGAGCTAATACCCCATCACACTGACACCATCTGGGACAGTAAGACACGAGGAAGTCAAAAATTCTGAATTCATAATTTTTTTTATAGACATCCTTCATAATCATATGGGTTACCCCATGAATCGAAAGTTTCCAACTTTTCAATTTTTTGAACAAATCTAACAAATATATTTTCATGTAAGGTGGAACCATTCTAAAGGTATCCCATCGTCCCGATTCCCACTTATCCCAAAACATTGCGCAACGCTTTCTAAAAATCGTGGCCCTTGTTGCCTGACTGCCTAGACAGGCAGCAAATTAGAATATATAAAAATCGTAAAAAGGAACACCACTGGATTCAGCACATTAAGTCCTCCTTTTTGTATCGGCCAATATGTAGACATCCTCTTTATGGGATTGAGCCTACTTCCCCAAATTAAATGAAAAGCCACATTATATATTCTAGCTTCCAGTCGATTCAGGAGTGGAAAAATATTACTAACTAATAAAAACAATGGAAAAATAAATGTTTTATACACATGTACTTTTTTTTTTTTCTTGATATGGGAAAGCCTTCCATCTATGTGTTCTTTCTTCCACCTGTATAATAACTTGTTCCCAGTTAGTGTTGCAGGATCCACATACCCAAACTCAGTATCTAATATTTTAATAGGTGTTGTAGAAATCTTAATATTTGCAAAGTTATCCACCGGTTATATTTCCATGAATTACAGTTGCTCTACTTTTTGTTTATTTATAGCGAGCCTGATATATCAGAGTATTCATATAAGAAATTGCAAGGCCCTGTCCCTGAATTTTTATCAGCTACCAAAACAGTAACATCATCGGTAAGCCAGTGCCACTAAATCCCAAATTTTGTGCCGAGTATTCCTATATCGATGTTTAATTTCCTTAACAGTGGGTCAGTGGCAAACACGTAGAGCAGAAGGATGAGGAGGGGCACCCTGCCTCACCCCCCTACGAATCCGCACATGCCTACCCACCTTCCCATTTACCACTGGACGAGTATGAGCATTCTTATACAGTGTTCGAATCCAAGCTATAAATACTTCTGGGAGCCCATACGCTTGTAGGACAAAAAACAAATACTCGTGAGGAACATTGTCAAATGCTTTTGACAGCTCTAATGCCAGTGAATAGCCAGATGTAAGTGGACAGTCAGAAACGTCTCTCACTACTTTCAGGTTATCCATCATATTACAGTGTGGTATAGGTGTAGCACATGCTTGCACAGGAGATGTTACTGTATGGGCCACATTTGCCAATCTTGCACATAAAATTTTACAAAGTATCTTCCAGTCCACATTAATCAGACTAATTGGCCTCCAGTTATTAAACTCTGCCCTGTCCCAGTTTTTATACAGGAAGATTAGTAAACTGTCTGCCAAAGAGGCAGTAAAGGAACTGCCCTTGAAAGTATATGTAACCCCCACAAATGGGGTCCTAAAATGTCTTCCTGGGCTTGCCTAAATGCCCACTTCAGGCTGGTGTTCTGTGTTTAAACAGTTTGAATGTGCTTGCATGAAAGTGCCCTGTTAGCCTCCGTGCCTGTCTCTTTAAGAGGCGTCTGTTTTGTAGATTATAATTAATCTGGGTGGGGGCGAGTAGTTTCAGGCTCGAGTCCGCCCTGGACTGCAGTTCAGCTGTTTCATTCTGCCATCGTTGAGTGCACAGAGGAAGCCCTAATAGGATCTGTGATTGTTTGCTGATTATTTAGTTTAGTAATAATGATATAGTAGTTTGTCTAACCTGCCTTTCTTTGCAGCATGGACTTTCTGCTGAGAGCCACCATTTTGATTCTGGATTGCCAGTTTGGACCAATCTGTACCTCGGGGGACCTTAAAATGGAGACTGTCCCAGAGGTCTTGTGGGAGTGAATTTCTGTAGGAATTGTAGTTTTACTGTTTGGCACCTAAATGGACCTGGAAGAGGGGCCCTTTCTGTGCAGACAGATGGATCACCAACCGAACCTTTTGGATCACTGGGGAATCCCAGAGCTGTCTGCAGCAGTGGTGAGTGTGTAGTTGGAGTGGAGAAAGTGAACAGCTCGAGAGTTTCGAGCAGTCACTCCTGCGTGGTAGTGCAGGGAATCGACGGAAAGGCTGTGTCTGGCCTGCCTGCTACCATCTTCCAGTGTGAAGAAGTCTGCAATCTGATATCGGACTGTTTCCGAAATTGCTGTTATTGTGACCGGAATCCTGAATTGTGGGAGTGAATTTCACCTGTTGTGGACCAAAGACTTGCTTCTGGAGCAATCGGCCTGTCAAGAATTGAAGAAAGCCACAGAGTGTACAGTTTGCACAGAGACACTGCCTAATTGCATCCGGACTGTGGTATTTGGCTATTCTTACCAGAAGTGTGCTGAATGTGTAATGTGGGTTGTGATTTGGTTCCCCACACCCCTGCATGTGTCACACGAGCTGGATGCTGCATCCAGCAACTAACCAGACTGACATCCGAACCGTTCACCTGGTCTGGGCCTTGCCATCTTGGTCTAGATTGCCTCTCACGCCGCAGAGATTCATCCGATGAAAGACCTGCTCAGGGATTCGGCTCCCTGCTCAGCACCATCGAACAGGATCGACCATCACGGTGTGTTGTGTGGGCCCAGCTTCCCCAGGCAAACCAGCTTTCCATCCTGAGGTCTTCATCTCGTCAATCCTGCATCCTGGTCTGGGTAGCGTGAGTAAACATCAGGGTAGTTCCCTGCAACAAAAGCTCAAAATCATTGGTGTGTCATCTAATTTAATTGTTGTGGTTAATCATTTTCAGACTGAGCCATCGGCTCCAGATTACAAATTGTGGGTTAAAGTGCATGCTGCCTCCCTCCCAGGGCCCAACAACAAGAGCTGCAACGCTTCAGGCTAGCCTGCATAACAACTGAGGTACTCATAGTGTGTGTGACTATGTTAGAGGGACTCTTAGCGATACCTGTTAACCTGACTAAATCAGATCTGAAATCAAAGACTAGATTGCTGCCCCACCCTTGTTCACGTCCCTGAATAATTCAGATTCTATTCTTTCTGCATATAACCTCTCTAATGCGTATCTTTGTGGAGGAGATACTATATTACCTTTGCATTGTTCTGTTCAGGTCTTGTTTTACAGGGGTCTCCAGGGCCAGTGCAGTGATCCAGCCCTGGTGGTAAGTATGGCAAGAGTGGGTTTAATATTGTGTTTGATGTTAACTGTGATTGCTTATCTACTGACCAGTGTAAGCCACTAGAGGGGTTAGAGGGGGTATCAGTGTCCCAGAAGGCTGTACCAGTTATGCTACACTTAAACTGAGGCACCCATTCAATGAGCTCAGGCCCTCAACCTGCAGTTAGTTACACAGGCAGGGGTAGTATCCCTTGGGATAGCGCCACCTAGGGGTTACACATAGAATTATAAACAACTAAATGGTCCAGCAGGATTTTAGCTGGCTTTTTATGAAATTCACTTGCTGTTCTGTCAGGTCCCGGCAAAATTCCTGACTTTAAGGCAGCAATCATATTTTGTACTTCAGACTTACTAATTGGTTGTACTAGAAATTTCTTATCTGCCTCACTAAGCTGTGGAATGTCTAAATCCTGAAGGAACCCATCCAAGGTGCATCTTTCTGTTGGCCAAAAGTATGTTGTACACAGTGCTCTGTATATTGCCCCATTATTCTAAGATCTTTTGTAAGATCTCCTGATGGTAATTTCATTTCTTACATATATTTAGAATCTACTCTCTGGTTACTACTGTCATAAGGGATTAATATGCCTCCCACCCCGTGTTCCAAATTTTGTTCACCAAAATGGCCTGTGCCCATTCATTGTGATAGGAGTACATGTCAGATTTAATATCTTTAATCTGGGGTGAGTAATTTATCCCTGTTTCTTCGTTTTGCTACATTAGTCTATGTAATTGACTCCTTAAATGAAGATAGTTAAATATTTATTCTTCATAGACTCCTTAGCCTGTATACTACATATCTCATGAATGTCAGTTTTTGTGTTCTGCCACCACAGTAGCGGGTTATTGTAGAACTCAAACAGTGACATCCGAGCATCAATTCAGCCTTAGTTTCACTCCATAGACCTTGGTCTGCCAGTACAGCCACATTCATCTTCCATACTGATCAAGAGGATGGTTTATTTATGGCTTCTCAAATTTTACCCGAACCATCTTATGATCAGATGTCTCAGTGGGAACCATGGTGCTACCTACCACCGGCAACTACTGGGACACCATAAATAGATAAATTCTAGTGGACAGTCGGCCCTTAAAAAAGTATGTTCCACGACCAGCCCCAGTCCTGTAGCACTGTCTTTCAAATGTGCAGTTTTGCACATCTTAAGGTAGTTAGTGTCATTATACAGTTTTTGAGTAAACCCTGTTTTATCAGTAAGAGCTAAAATACAATTAAAATTACCACCAAAAATTACTGTTTTGGAGGTGTGCAAAAATGGCTGAAGTTTTTTGAATAATTCTACCCGTTGAAATTTGGTTTGATAATTATAAATATTAATCAGCCTTATATCTTGTGTATGATATTTAACATCTAGTATAAGCACTCTCCCAGGCACTAAATCTATTAAACGTGAGACAGTGAAGTCACTAGACAAGTCCTGAACAAAGATCTTCTCCCAGGGAGCAAAATGATGGCCCACTGAACCATTCCTGGGAGGCTCTCTTTTGTTCTGAAAAGGTATGCAGTCTGGTATCCTACAAAAAGAATATTTGTAAATTCAGACTTCTGAGAACAGAAAAGGTAGTTTGCCTCCTTTTCACGTTCTTACATAGATACATAGATACATAGACAGTGTCGATGGATAAGGGCCTATGGCCACCCAGTCTGCCCATTTAATACTATCATACTATTAATGTTCCACGTCCCACAGGATAGGTCAGAGTCCATTTTTATGTAGGAAATCACCCAAGTTCATTCATGCCTCCTTTATTCTGGTCCTTTAACACTGTCTTTTTCGCCTTTTTTTTTTTTTACTGGTCGTTTTTTTCCTCAGATGGTACCTCCGAGTCCATCAAATTCTTGGGTTGAGAAGAGGCTAGAGATGAAATGTCCGAGTCTTCATCTTCCTCTTCCCATTGTTTTCATTTAGCTAAGATACCATATTTATTCTTCATTTTAAGTATGGGCTCCTCATGCTGTTTTAACAGGGTTCCTTCTTTCACAGCAGAACTGTCTAAAATGCCTGGATTTCTGGTGTTCTCATTTATCCGCTATAGGTGGTGGCATCTCTGTAGGTAGTGCAGTAGAGGTAGAGGCAAAACTTACCGGTTCTTCAGGTGGAGTACTCTGAGGACCTTTATCAGTAGTAGTATTGATTCTTATGAGTGAGTTTCAGTCTCTACCATCGTATCCCCTTCTGATGTAAGCTGAGAGTCAGAGGGAAGGTCCGGTATTCGTAAAGAAGTACTCTTCGAGTAAGGTGCACTTAATGTGACTGTATCCATGGATGGCGGCATAGTGGCAGTGTCATCCTGTAGGGGGGGCGTCGTTGTCCAGGTTTGGGACCCATGGCCGCTGCAGCCTGTCAGCCTCTCACAAATGCAGCTTCTTCTTCTTCTGCACTAGGTTCGTGGTCTGGGTTGTTATGCGAGGCCCATGGACACTGTTGAAAACGGTAGGAGGTATCATCACATAAATTACAATTAACCAGTGTCAGACAATTGATGGCAGCATGTCCAATTCTACCACACTGGGGACACTTAAGTTTGTCACATGCATTACTGAGGTGCGTATAGGCCCTGCATCGAAAACAAGATTTAGGCTGCCCAGCATAGAAAATAAATCCACGATCCTGGCCCAAGTAAAAGCAACTTGGGAGATGCTGTATCGTCCCATTTGTTTGTGGTAGCCATACTCTTAATGCGCTACCCAACTGTCCAAATGTCCTCCGTGTCCATAATGGGGTCAGGAAGACCCAGAACCATGCATTTAGTTTGCAGCCAGTAAAGAATGTCTGAAATGGCAACCCTTCATTATTAAAAGGACAATTACAGTGCAAAAGGCAGGCTTTGTCAAATGAATAACTGAAAACATTACCGCTCTGGCGTACGTCCGGACCCCTTGGTACCTCTGCCAGAATAACTCCAGTCCAGCAGCTATTTTAAAACTCATCAAAATAAGGCTCACCAGAAGTATGTACCAATGCGTATATCTCATGAGGCGAGAATCCCATACTGTCTTTCAACAGTTCTTTCCCCACATATATACGATCCGGGTAGATATCCATACCTCCCCCCCCCCCATATTTCAGCTGTACAGTGTTCACGCCTATGTGTTCTAGAGGGTATGAAAAGACCAGCAAAAGTCCTTGCATGCTGTCTGTCTTGCATCTTCGTGCTCTGGCCTTCCACTATCAGCCCTGTTATGCCCAGGGCGGGAGTCATTTCCTTGGATCACTCTGACAAATTCGAGGGTAGGGACATTCGCCTCTTTCCCGGCCGGAGCTTCAACTATCTCACTGAGTCCTCAAACCCCTGTTCGTGGGATGACTGTGCTGCAGTCCTAGTTAGCTTACAAGGTAATGGTAACACCGGTGAATTTACAAGTTCTAGAGATGGGGCGTTCCATCAGTTCTTCCTGATCAAAGGATCTTCATTCTGGAGAAACCCAGAGTTGCATTATGGAGTGCCTGACCCACCGCCTGTCGGAGCAGTTCAGCTACCATTAGGTCGGCTGCAGATATGTTGTCATCAAAATATGGTCTCATAGTCTCTTGTATTTTATCCTGGTACAGAAATTACCCCATCCTTTTCCTTTCAGGTACTTCAACTTCCATGTCTTCATTCGCCCTTTCAGTACTACCAGTTTTGTCTGCATTTATTCTCTCCCTCCCCCCACCTTCATATCTGGGGAAGTGACTTTAACAGAGACAGTCGCAAGATCTCCCAGTTCTAAATTTCCAGCAATACAAGTAAAATGTTTACTTTCCTGAGGCAGTGTGGGGCTCCCGGTCTTCTCAGCAGGCAGTATTTCATCTTGTACCAAGTCGCACCTCACGTTTTCTCTGGCTGCCTCCTGTGCTTGGCAGCGGCATTCCTCTTCTTCAAGCAGCGCTCTCAAGTAAGCTCAGTGATCCACAAAGTCTTCCGTCGTATTAGAGGCGATACCCTCCAACGAGACATTCTCCACCATTCGTACAACCCGATTCACCGGACCAGCTTCCTTCACAGTATTTGCCATACTGGTTCCACAGGTCGCTTCTCGTAAACTCTGGGTGGGGAGGGAAGCGTCGTCCTCCACCACCCGGTCCGCCATCTGCACTCCCAACATCAACTGGAAGAACATGGCGCCCCCTGGTGTCCTTGCCAAATTTCCCCCGTTCACTAAAAATATCACCAACAGCTTAATCTGGTTCAATATCAGTTGGTTACCATCTGTACCTACCCCGTTGCCCCTGAAAATTGGACTACTAGTCTCAGTGGGCCTTACCCGTCAACAAAAATTCAATAAATAAATAATGCAAGGAGCTTGGCTGGTCGATATTGATAGGAAGTTGGGAACTTTTGAAGTGCTAGATTACCTGACTTCGCCCAGGCTAGCCAGTGAAGTTAAAATGTGCTGCTTCTGTAGTTGTGTATGCAAGGAATGATCTATGAAGTCTCTGTGGTGGAGGCAGCCACACTGAATACGTTAACATCTAGCTTAGACAAGCACATGGAGGGCAGGTATTCAAGGTCTCTGGCCACTGAGAAGGGACAAGCTTCATGGGCAACAGGATACTATAGAGGCATAATTCATGGGTGGCAGTGTGTAACCAGGGATTTTATACACACTTGAGGTATGAGGCGTAACGCCTCTCAAGGTTTATAGAAGTATCCCACCCTGAGGTGTGTGTATGATGATATGTACACACACCTACCCATCATGGTGTTTATTTTTAACAAGGAAGGGGGTTTTGAGACACAGAGGCGTTTCAGTTATATAAACTCATGGTGGAACTGATAGTTCACTTATAGGAGCGTAAAATTGTTTAAAACTGTAGAATTTAGCTGCTTTGCTGTGTGTGACAATTAACCCTTGATGTGCCTCAGGCGGATATATCAGTCATGAATTCCTATACGTTATAATTCTGTTGGCAGCCTAAGGGTTAATTGCTTGAAACAAGAGGCAGTTGTGCTATTGAATACGCAGCTTCAGCAGTCCAGGTTTGATTGACAGCTCACAGTTGCATATGTCCAGTTGTAACCAAAAATGACAGCAACGGGTATTTGGCTATTAAAAATGCTGGCCAGTAATTATAATAATTTTATTTGGGAGACGCAGATGCACCATCGTGACAAGGTTGCATTTATAATGGTTTCCAGTAGAACTGCAAGGCACGGCAGGATCTGGTTATAGTTGGAAGGTAAAGAGTTAACTTAAGTACCTGCAACACAGTTACAAACTCTTAATATAAGGAAATGAACTACAACATAGCAGCCAAATGGCCTGTTTACATCTTTATTGACTACTGTGTGTGTCTTGTCTGGCGCCTTGCTCTATAACCGTAATCTCTTGCTTTCTATAACTCCAAGGGCAGCTGTCAGTTGCAGTAAAGATGCGTTTATCCTCAGGTTCTATTTAATGCATTTTAAGATTTTTTGCACCCAGTCCCCTATAGAGATGGATCTTCCACAGGCTTTAGTGACCCACCCTGTTAGAGTGCATGAGGTTTTAGTGGCCCCACCCTGTTTGGGAGTGCATGAGGTTTTAGTGGCCCACCCTGTTTGGAAGTGCACGAGGTTTTAGTGGCCCAGCCTGTTTGAAAGTGTCATGGTTTTAGTTGGCCCAGCCTGTTTGGAAGTGTCACGAGGTTTTAGTGGCCCAACCTGTTTGGAAGTGTACAAGGTTTAGTGGCCCAACCTGTTTGGAGGTGTCTGAGGTTTTAGTGGCCCAGCCTGTTTGGAAGTGCAGTTTAGGCAGCTACTGGTGTTGCTTTGATGGACGCCTGTTTAACCATTTAATTCCATGTAATCTGTGGGATGACAGATGTCTGAAACAACTTTGAGATTTATTTATTTAAAAGTTTTACCAGGAAAGTCGTACTGAGCTGGTACCAACTCATTTCCAGATGCATCCTGGGGGGAGGGGGGGGAGAACAGAACAGATCCAGGGCACAATGTACAAAAATAATGCAATAATATGAAATAAAGTATAATAAAATATACAATTATAAGAAATTGTTTAAAGAATAAAATTGCCGTACCGTAAGTTACCATAGAGTAAAGTGTGAAACAGGCGAAAGAACATTAAACGGAGAACAGCAAAACAATAATATGAGGAGCAGGGAGTAGTGACTGCTGAACTGGGGGGAGAGGGGCGGTGCTAGTGTCAGTGCAGGGTGTCAAGCAGGCGACAGAATTCCACCCCAGTATCAGAAACATCTGCAGGAGTGGATAGAGAAATCACGGAGGAGAGATTTCAGAGCAGGGTAGGAAGAAGCAGAGCGAATGGAAGAGGGGGGAGAGAGCTCCATGTTTTAGGGAAACTGAACAAGAAGGCAGCTTGGCCAGCAGTAGATTTCATTGGCAAGAGAGCGAAAGCAAACGTTGTGAAGGAAGTGAGAGGTAGAAGGGGGAAGATAAGAAGCAAGATATGGGGGACGGGGGACAAAAATTTGGAGATAAAGGAGGCACAGTGAGAAAGGCACCTGGCATCAAGAGAGGAGGGAGAGGGAGGTATGCAGGGAACAGTAGTGAGTATGCAGTAGGTTTCAAGGGCAAATTGACAGAAGGAATGAAAGTGAAGCGAGGAAAAATACTGAAACCTTATTGACTGATAACATCACCTGACCATGCATTAGGAAGCTAGTGATTACAGTCAGGTGTCGTGATCTCATTAACAAGGCAAAAAGCCTTTTTACCAACAAAATCGAGGACTAGTTCATGTATGTAATTTTGCCATTTAAAATGTATTCAAACAAATTATTTTATGTTAAAAGAAAAAGTAATAAGTGGGGGGACACCACTAGAGGGGGCATAAGGTGCTAATGGGTGATATTCATCCCGAATTGGAGAAGCTGAGAGTGCAGTGGGGGGAGGAATCGTGGACCCCTACATCTGAGGAAGAATGAATGGTCAACTGTGTTGGAGGGAAGATGGACAATTAGATCATCACCAGGATGGAGTTCCACTGGAAATGCTTAGTTCGGTTCTTTCATGGATCACAATTACCTGCCACTCTAATGAACGCAGCACAAATCTCTGCTGGAGGGGGTGTGGAGAGGTGTGCTCCCATTACCACATTTTCTAGGCCTGCTCAGAGATGCAGATCTACTGGAAACAGGTCCATGAGGTTCTGCAGCGACTGGGGGATACCCCGATTCCATACACCTTCACCCATCTGGTGTTGGGGACTTTGGTCCCTAGGTTGGGGAATCACGCTGAGCAATGCCTGTTGCGAGCGCTACGCACGGCAGCCCTGAATGAGGATAGTATCCAGCTGGCTGCAACCAGTTATTCCTGCGATTGAGGAATGGAAGACAAGAGGTGAGTAACTACGCAAAATGGAAAGACTTCCCACCACATTTCCATATCAGCCTAGATAAGCATTTAGAACTGTGGCAGAAATGGAACTAGTATAACACAGTGACTATGCAAGGGAAGTAATGTTTATACCCCATCTCCAGTCAGTGCCTCTCAAGTTTCGAAAGCATGAGGAATTACAAGATAAGCCATAGTGGGAATCCTCATTAAAATGAAATGAGGCCCGTTAGCCTTTCTGTTGATGTTTTTATCTAACGTTTATAACCATAACAAGGTGCTCCGGTTCAGAACACTTATAGCCAAAGAGCTGTGTCTGATAATAATTGAGTATTGTACAGTGAGAAAGGCATTTGAAGTGTTCAGGCCTCGGTATACAATTGGGTGCACACTGTATTGTAACTGCTGACTCTTTGTAGCTGTACCTCCTGAATCTGTATGAATTCAACTTCTCAGTAAAGCTGGGTATCCAAAAAACAACCAGACTTACACTGTACATGTATTGCATAAGAGCAGCGAGCCATTGAGAAGCGAAGTAAGCCACTTGAGAGTGTGTATCCGAGGATTTGAATGCACTTCCTAGGGGCGTAAGGACACTCAGCATTCAGCTTTGAGCCTCTCTCCCCTGAGGCATGCATTAGGTATGCAGTAAAACAGGCTGGCCCAATGGTGCAGCAGTTGGATTTCCATCTGTAACACTGAAGCCCCGGGTTCGGATGTGGACTCGGAGCGTCGCAAGGCCGGTCTGGGGGAGGAGGATTGAGTGTTCTAATGACTGCTTTCCTCTGGGCGGGGAGGGAGGAGATATAAAGTGACCGGCACATGAATGACTCCTGGCGGCAGCTGGGGGGAATGCAGCTGCCAGAGCCGAGCTGTCAGGGAGGCATGCCGGATGTCGCAAGTTGCACCTTCGTTATTGCACGCCAGGTCTCCCAGGGGACCCGTACAAAAAAATTAAAATATCGCTACCAGCTCCGTCATGACGCGCTGCCTCTCCAGTTCCATGCTGCACTTTGTGGTGCTTTGCTGGCGACCAAGGGCGTTTCCATTGGTGCAGTCTGGGTCTGCAGCAGCCCTGCTGGGGGAGCCAGGGGCCTCGGTGGAGTGCTCCCGCTGGGACCCTTGACCAGTTGTCTGTGGGGCTCGCCGTCTTGACAGACCCACCCACAGGGGTAAGCCTGGGTGGATCACCCTCCAAGGTAAGTCCCAGGGTGGGTGGAGTTGGGGTGGCGGGGACTGAGCTCTCAGAGGTCTGGTACTGCTAAAAAAAAGTATGCAGTGAGACACACCAGGGTGTGTAATTATGGGTCAGTAATCGCATGCATGTGCTGAGACACGAGGCTGTTGCGGCAAGTACCTTAAACCATACTAGAGGAAAGGGCAATTAGTGACCATAATTACACAGCCTGAAATGCCTTATTGCAATTATAATGGGTTCACTAACAGATGTTTGAACAAAATGTTTTATAATTTTAATTAAAAATATTGTTTTCGATATGAAACATGAATGACAAAAACCTGATTTCAGTTGCAGCGTTATTGTTGTAGCCGAACCAGCTGCACAGGCCAAACAAGTACAATAGTGGTATTATGGATAATAATTCCACTGCTGTCTTTTAGCCAGTCAGCTTGTTCTTTTTCACGTTACAAATTCTTTAATGCACGCCCTGTTGTGACTTATTCCTTTCATAAATTAGAAGTTTTATAATCATCTTTGGTGTTAATGACACATCAGACTGCAAAAATGGTAGAGGGCAGTCTTGCCCACTGGTTAGAACTCCGACCTGTAAACAGGGCCAGCCTTGGGGTATGTGGTGTCCCAAAGTGTACTTGCAAACCCAGATTATTTATATATATATATATATATATATTTTTTAAATCTTCTCCCCCAAAAAAAAAAAGTATTCTAATGGTAGAAAATGTCCTGATTCTATTAATACTGTTTTTCCCTGACATGTGATAGTGGTGCTAAACAGGGAGCGTTATATGCCACTGCATGCTAGAAAGAGATAGGGGCTTAGGTTAAGGACTGGAGATCGAGAGGAATGAATGCTCAGGCTTGGCTGGCCTGTTTGAAATTACATTTGAGTTTCTTTGTATCACTGTTCAATGTGATACAGTACTGTTATACAAACAGAAACTCAAATATGATTACAAACAGGCCAGCCCAACCTGAGCAGTCATTCCTCTCCAGTCTTTAGTGCAAGTCTATCTCGTTCTAACAAACAGTAGCAAACTGCTGAAATGTGGTGAAAGTGAAACCAAGGAAGTCAGAACTGGGGCTGGGGGTTGTGGTTTGAAAAGTTCGGAAACAAGAAACAAAATGTCAGCTTTTTTTTAATCTCAGCTGGCTGCTTCAGGATCATTGCTGCTGCCTTGCAGACCAGCTCACGTCCACACCACTGGACCCGGTTCTTTCTGCTCTCTCTGGCCTGCCCCAAGCCCCGGCCCCCAACTCTCCTCTCTGGCCTGTGCCCCACTGAGATAACTCGGGCCTTTCCTGTTCTCACTCTCTCTTGCCTACATCTCTTGACTGGCGGTCAGTAGTCCTTAAGTTCTGACTCCCATTCCAGAACTTGGCCCCAGCACAGTGAGTGCTGCCAACCTGATGAGCCAACGATGACCCAGCTGCTCCCCCAACTCTCTCATTGGACAACTACTCGGACCACTAACCACACTCGTTCACCGCTATCCTGCTGCCAAAACTGATGCTGCCTGCTGCCAAGAACTGCTCCTGCTGGTACTGCATCTGCAGCAGCACCGACATCAGCCACTTACAGTCTGCTCTGCTTGCTGTTGGGGGGTGCCAGAGAATTGCTTTCCTGCACTCACACAGATTGACATTTTTTTTTCTGTAGAACGGAACCTGTTTTTTTTTTTTGGTTGGTTTGTTTGTTTTTGTCCACTGCTCCTCGTAATGAGGCCCAAGGCAGCCACCTACTTCACCTATCCTTAAGGCCGACACTGCCTGTAAACCATTCACTTACATGCCTGTGGTCACCAACATCTGTTCCATGGAGTTTGTGGTTTGAATCTTTTGAGGCCACATCCTTCCATCTTCCCCAGAACACGTCTGAAAGTGAACGACACTTTCCTGGTAGAAGCTTTAGATAAATAAATCCCTGTTTGAATCCCACCACAGCCACTTAATATGTGAGCCAGGGCAAATCACATATCTCTCTTGGGAGGCAGTGTAGCGTTGTGGTTTAGGGCTCTGGGCTGCAAACCTGGAGACCTGGATTGGATCCCCAGCCCCTGCTTGTATACTGTGTGACCCTGAGCAAATCACTTAACATCCTTGTGCTCCCAGGTTGCACATAGAAACAAGCTTCAGCTTAGTGTGCCTTTCCTGGGTAAACTGTTTCCCTTCCCTTCCTCCTGTTCACCAGTGTAATAGTAAAATTTTATTTTTGATAGGTTCCTCAGACCTAAAGTTCATATCCTATTTCTAGCGTTGTCCTGCATTCACATACAAACATACAGATTTCAGAATTTTAGCAGAGTAATTCGTATATTCTTACAGTACAGATGATATACAATTAACCCATAAGAAAACAGATTTGGGACAATTTTATAATTCTTGGATCTGGATATGTTGTTCTAACCACACTGTTTGGTATGTCCTTTCCTTTAAGAATCTTGCGGAATGTCTTAAAGCTGGCTCCTCCCACCCACCTGGGTGGTATAACCCTGCTCCGCCCCATGATGCCAGATCTTCCTTTCCGCTGGAAGATACAGGTTCCCTCCTTACCACTGTCACGTTTTGTAGGCCCTTGCTTTCAAATCCATGGATTTACTTAGTCATTAGAGTGACAGCAAATCACTTCGCAATGTCGACCGTTATGGAGGATAAATCCTCACCTGGTATCCGCCACTGCCTGTGCGGACAAAAGATGTCTCGCACCGACCCGCATGCCACACATGCGTGTACTGCTTGGGTGTCGGCCATGACACTCAGGCCTGTGAGATGTGCCGCACATTTCACCCGAATGTCTTAGACGATTGTCTCGCACGGCTTCAACTGGGCAGACTGGAGAAACAGAATCCACTGGTCAAATCTAAGGAAGTCCGATGGGTGGTCTCCACGGCTGCGGGGTCCACTGAACAGCTCGAACAAATGAAGACGTTTGAGGAAGAGGCAGCTCGGGCCGCGGATCGGTCCTCGATGTCCTTCTTCGTCCCACTCAACTTGGGCTCCACCTTCTCTGGTTCCTTTTGAGAAATGTGTCAATCACTTCCCACCAAGGGCAAGGGGCCATCGGGCACATATGTTTCTAGGTCCAGTAAAAAGGACAAGGAACCGAGAGAAACTTCATCGCAGACGACGTTCCTGGGATTGTGAGACAACTCGGTCCCAGGAATCACCTGTCTCAACTTCGATCGAGGTTGCGGCCCCGGCCGCTGGCTTCATAGTTCCCCCATCAGGCCAGTCGGCTCAGATGCGGGACGACGATCTGGTTGAGATCATTCTCAACCCAGTCGAACCGTTGTCACCTGATGAGTCCAACAACACCTTATTCAGGACTCCGGTCCTGACTGTCACTGAAGAGGAGACCCAGCCTGCTGGGAATTCCATCGGAGAACCAGTCTCTGACCCAGAGGAACTGCAGTCCTCCCTGGCACCTTCTGATCGACTCCGTCGGTCTCCCCGACGATCTAGGTTGAGGTCTGGACCCCCCGACCGATAGGCGAGGAGAAGGCGCTAACAAGAAAGCGCGCCATTCTTCTTCGCCTCCTTGGATGAGGAGAGGCTTGGAAACAAAAACTTAATGTGGCAGCAGCTGATTATGTCCGGCCAGAAGTCGGTTCCGGCTTCTACTCTGGCGCTACTTAGCTGTCACCCCCCTAGGCTGATTCGGGCTCCTCTGGAGCCCGGCCCTGCACCGTTCCTCCTCCTTGGAGGTCAAGACCATTCAGTTCGGCCAAAATTGACCTTTCCAACAATCCTGATGGAGGCGCTGCCCAAACAGCCCCCTTCGGGGGCTCCTGCCAAAGAGTCTCTGCCTGTTCCGGGCCTGCCACATAGGTTTTCTGTCATCCTCACTCCCGACCGTCCTAGGCGGGTGGAGGGAAACTCAGGTGGCCAGCCGATTTATCCAGACTCCTCTGAGTCTGAGGACTCGGACCTTCATTCCCGTCCCCAGATGAGGACTCTGTCAGTAGTCTCTTGACGGAGGAAGGTCCCTCTTCCTTTATGGGCATCCTCCATCTCATCTCTGAATCCATTGGGATGTCTCTTGAACCAGTCCAGAAATGGGCCGAATATCCCCTCACTGATATTCTCAAATGAGGGGATTCACCAATGGAGGCCTTCCCAGTGGCCAGCGCCATTGTTGGTCCGGCCTTGGAGCTATGGTAGCACCCTGCCTCCTGCCCTGCGCCATCTGCCTGTATGACCCGCAAATACATGGTGCCCATCGGGTCCATTTGGGATTCTGAGCACCTCTCTGCAGAGGGTTTGGTGACCAAATCTATGTTCTGGCTCGGGTAATTCAGAAGACACCAATAGACACCCCGGACAAAGAGTCCAAAAATGGGACCATTCTGCCTGGAAAGTCTGATGCCTCTTTGCTGGGCCTTAGCAAGCTCAGCCATCGTCATGGCATGCACTTTCATGCCCTCCTGGGCTCTCTTGATGAGGTTCTGCCTCACCTCTCCGTAGACCTCCCGACCATGGTCAAGCAGGTCCGTGACCAGGGTCGAGCTGTTGCGAAGCAGCAACTCCAGACGGCTCTGGATCTCGGAGACTCTTGCGCATGCTCAGTGGTGGCCGCGGTTGCCATATGCCGTAGGGCTTGGTTAAGGGTCTCCACCTTCATGGTGGACACCCAACACAAACTAAACGGACGCCCCTTTCCTGGGTACTGACCTTTTCGGCCCAGGTGTGGATGGTCACCGCCAATGAATCGAGAAGTCCAGTGCCACCTTGGACTCCGTGACTTCTGTGCAGAAGGAATCCCATGGTTCCAAAAAGCAGAAGAAACAGCCTTTTCGGCATTCTACCCCTGCGGCCAAGCAGCCCCATTTCCAGTCGGGGCAGCAACAGCAGGCACAACCATGGCGCCCTCGGCCTGTAAACCTGGAGGACGGGGCTCAGGCGATCCCCAATCTGGATCCTCTTCCTCCAAGCCTGCTCAGTGACGGGATGGTGGGGCCGGCTCCGCCACTTTCTTTCCGCCTGGTCTGCTATTACCACGGACAGGTGGGTTCTAGAAGTGGTCGGCCAGGGTCTGCCTCTGGAATTCAAGCAGTACCCTCCAAGTCGAGCCCATGCCCCACAGGAAGAAATGGTGTCCGTACACACCCAGTCGGCTCTTTGAGACAACATTACCCAACTTCTCTGCAAGGAGGTAGTGGCCAGAGTCACGGCCCCCCCTTGCAACCCAGGGTTCATTTCCAGGTATTTCCTGGTCCAGAAGCGGACGGGGGGGCTGGCACCCCATTTCGATCTGCATGACCTGAATCAGTTCCTCAGGTCACGCACATTCAGGATGGTAACTCTGTCCCAGGTCATACCATCTCTCGAGCAGGACATGTGCTTTTGCTCTCTGGATCTCCAGGATGCATTCTTTCATGTCCTGATCTGTCCATCTCACCAAAGATTCCTTCGTTTCTGAGCAGAGGGAGCCCTATTCGAGTTCCGAGCCATGCCGTTCAGCCTGTCATTGGCCCCACAGGACTTCACCAAATGCATTGCAGTGGTGGCGGCCCATCTTCGGCTTCGAGGGGTCAGAGTTTACCCATATCTCGACAACTGGCTCTTAGCGGGTTCCTCCAAACAAGAGGTGGAGAGGTCCAGGGATCTGGCCCACCAGACCTCCACTGCCCTTGGTTTCCTGGTCAATGAGACCAAGTTAAAACTTGTACCTTCTCAGGTGATATGCTTCATCGGGGCAGAGCTCGACTCTTGCCAAGCCAGAGCCTGGCTCCTGACGGACAGGGTGGAGATTCTCTTCTCCTTTGCCCAGTCATTTCTGGTTGGGCACTTGCACCCTGACTTTCAAACAACATGAAGTCTTGCTGTATTCTGACATTATGCAGTTAGCCCCAGCACTTGAACTGCTCCAGAGAGGAAAGAGTTAACTCTATGCTAGAGCATAGAACGTTGGACTGGAGCTCGGTTCAAACCTCTGTGTGCTGCACTTCAAAGTGTAACCATCAGATTCTTTACTCCGCTTAGAACAGTCCTCTGGAGATATCTCCTTAAGCATGGAGTTCGGTCTCAGTAAAAGCGTCAGTTTTAAACCGTAATTTTCTTTTTTTTTTTTTTTTTTTTTTGGTTCAGATCCCTGTTTGCGGTACAGTAAGTGTTGTAGGTAGTGGACATTAGTTTATTTTCTGTATTGTGTGGAAATTGTAAAGTATTTTTCAATCAGTCCTGTTCAGAACTAATTGTTTTGATTCAATTTTTTCTTTAGTCTTTATTTGCCTTAGTGTGAGGTACTGGTCCCTATCGGTTTCAAAAAAACGTAGTTTTAGACTTTTTTTTCCACAGCCCGTAACATGGTTAGTAACCAATAGGGGGAGGTCTTGCCTGGCTTTAAAGCTGCGAAAGGGTAAGTGGTTAGGATGGCTATGTCTGAGAAACACACAAGAAAAATCAGGCCCATTGGGTTTCAGCACTGTAGTGAGTGTGGGGGATGCCTTTGCTAAGGCAGACCCCCACACCACCTGTGTATATTATCTGGGGTTTGCCCACCTCAGTTCAGACTGCCAAGGATGTAAAAATTTTCTGAAGACCACCCTGGACAAGAGATTGGGTAGGCTTAGGGAAAGGAGGCCGAGAAGTCCGTGAATCCGGATGGCCAGCCCAGTTCGGTTCCAACCGAACCCGAGGGAGTGCCCACTGACCTGGGTGATACTTCCTCAGGCAAAAGGAGAGCCAAACCTGAGGGGTTGGTTCCAGCAAAAAGAAAGAAGAAATCTGCCTGTTTGGATCCAGAACTGTTACGTCCAACCGCCGAAGAGATGGCCAGCTCGATTAGCATTGTGGAATCGCTCCGTTCGGTTCTGGATGATCCGGCACCTCCTGGTAGGGGCTCGGTTCATTCGGTTCCTCCAGTTCTGGAATATTGTCCAGATCATTATTATGAACCAGATTTGGAAGAGGAAGAAGGATACAATGATGATGATAATGATGACAGTGTGGAAGGTCTGGATGAGCCCATTGAACCGGACATCTCCCCAGACAGACCTTCAAATGTTTCCCTCTTAGGCTGTCTGAGTCCCCTTCTCACTATTTGTTTTACAAAAAAGTGGCAGAGACCCTCTAGCTCCCTCTCATTGAAGCTGTTGAGGAACAAGAGGAGCCTGACTGTGTAGAAATGATGGACATCCCAGAGTCCAAGAGACCGTCTATTCCCCTCCATAAATCTTTAGGGAAACGGACACAAAAAATTCTCCAGACACCAAATTCATTACCTCCTGTGGACAAGAGAATGGACAGGAGATATATGCTGTCAGGCTTAGGTATGGAGTACTTGTTCCAACAGTGCAGCCATGTTGGGGTAGTGCAGGCTGCAGCCTGTGACAAGGCTAATACACCCTTGGCTTCACACCGTCCAGATAAAAACTCTAGGAAGGTGGATGCTATGGCCAGAAACAGTACTTGGCATCATCCTTGGGACTCAGGCAGGCAAACTGTATGGCTTACACAGCCAGATACCAGAAGTCCAGGTGGGATACTGTTCTGGAACTGGCTAAACAGGCTTCCCACAGCTAGCCAAAGAGCTGGAGGAGGTGGCTGCTGATGGGATTGAGGCATCCAAAGTCCAATTTCATGCTGCTGTGGACTCTAATGATGTGTCATTACGACTCATGGCTACATCTGTGTCTCTTCGGAGATTTGCTTGCCTCAAATATACTAGCCTCTCACAGGACACCCAGGCTAAGGCCATGGATTTCCCTGTGGTGGGTGATTCTTTGTTTGGGGAGCAGACAGAGAATTGCATGAAAAAGATGGACAAATACAGGACCACCTACAGGAGTGCACAGGCCAAGGAATGGCAGGCAACTCCTCAGAAGCAGCAGTCTAGGGGCATGCCTTTCTACCAGGCACAGGCCTCCTCTCCTTTTCCTCAGAGGGGGTTCTTCAGAGGGAGAGGCAGAAGGGGGATGAGCAGGGCTGCTGTGTCAGCCCGGGTCGACTCCCCTTTTCCAGTAGGAGGCAGGCTGGCTTACTACTTCCAGGCCTGGAAGTCTGTTACCTCAGACAAGTGGGTCCTGGAGGTAGTAAGCCAGGGACTGTCTCTCAGCTTCAGAAAATTTCCAAAGCTGAGGGTCAGGTCTTTTCCACCTGCAAACATCTCCAAAACCGTTGCCCTAGAGGCAGAGGTTTCCTCTCTGCTGGCTCTCAGAGCCATATAAAGAGTTCCTACTCCACACAGGGGCAAGGGTCTGTACTCCAGATACTTCCTTACCCAAAAGGCAGGGGTGGTGGCCCATCCTAGACCTAAGTTACTTAAACAAGTAAAGCCAAAATTCAGAATGGTGACTCTGGAGTAATTCTTCCCTCTCTGAGGCCAGGGATTGGTTAGCCTCCCTGGACCTCAGAGTGCCTACTTTCATATTCCTATCAGGTGCTTCCACAGAAAGTACCTCAGGTTTGAACTACCTTCAGGCCATTATCAGTTCAGAGCAATGCCCTTCGGACTAACATCAGCACCAAGGGTGTTCACAAAATGCCTAGCAGTAGCAGTGGCCTTTCTAAGGAGACAAAATATTTCCATTTTTCCATGCCTGGACTACTTGCTCATTGTGGGGCAGTCTCCAGACCAAGTCAAGTCAAACCTGCAAGTGACCCAACAGTTGCTCGCTTCTCTGGGATTCCTCCTCAATCTTCCCAAGTCCGTTCTCAAACCAGTGCAACTCCTGACCTTCATAGGGATAGAGCTGGACACTGCCCAAGCAAAAGCTTTTCTTCCTCTGACAAGGGTAAAGGCCCTTACAGACCAGGCTTCTTCTTTCTGCCTTCTGGTGTCTCGACCAGCAAGGCATTTTTTTCAGCTACTGTGCCACGTGGCAGCTTCCACTGCAGTGGTACAGGGAGCCAGATTACAGATGAGGGACATTCAGTTCCATCTGAGGTCCTTTTGGTCTCAGAAAAAATATCCTTTAACCAAACTGATTCCAGTGACTCAGACTCTGATCCAGGCTCTCCAGTAGTGGTTGGATCAGGACAACCTCAAACAAGGAGTCCCATTCATCACCCAGACTCATTCTGTGGTATTAACCACAGATGCTTCTCTCCTGGGATAGGGAGCTCACTAGGGAGCCCTCACAGCACAGGGAGTGTGGTCCCCTCGGGAGTCTCTACTTCATATCAGCCTTCTGGAACTCAGGGAAGTGTACCTGGCTCTTCAAGCTTTCTCGGACTCAGTACAGAACAAGGTGGTTCGGGTCAGGACAGACACCACCACCACGTGGTACATCAGCCTGCAGGAAGGCACTCTGTCTACGGCCTTGTGCACAGAAGCCATGAAATTATGGTCCCTGGCATATTCTCTACAGACCTCTCTGGTAGCAATCCACCTTCCAGGGAAGGACAGTGTGCTAGCAGATGCTCTGAGCATGATATCTCAGGGCCATCACGAATGGTCCCTGGAACTCCTAGTGTTAAAAGTAATTTTCTCAAGATGGGGCACTCCAGAGATAGATCTCTTTGCAGCCCCATACAATCACCAACTTCCTCTCTTCTGTTGCAGACCCCCAGTCTTGGGCTCAGTCCCCCTGGATGCTCTACTTCTGGATTGGGAGGGGACATTTCTGTATGCCTCCCCCCCCCCCGTTGTTCAAGGTTCTGGTCAAGATAAGGTCACAATCATGCAAAGTGATCCTGATTGCACCAGACTGGGCCAGGCAGCCTTGGTATCCTCTCTTGCTGTCCCTAGCAGCCCATCTTCCTCTCACTCAAGAAACACAATCTCTTAACCTCCTCTCAGGGAGGATATGGTATCCCAACCTTCGGTCTGTCTGCCTCAAGGCGTGGCTCTTGAAGAGTTAGAATATGCAGTCTGCATCTGTCTCAGGGTGTTCTGGATATTCTCAAAGTCTCGAAAACCTGTCACGAAAAACGTATAATTCCAAATGGAAAGATTCAGCATTTTGTGTTCCAACAGAGATATATCTCCAGATACTGCTGATTTAGCTACAGTTCTGCATTATA
The DNA here is from genome assembly GCA_016271365.2 of Neoceratodus forsteri. NCBI lineage: Eukaryota > Metazoa > Chordata > Ceratodontiformes > Ceratodontidae > Neoceratodus > Neoceratodus forsteri. The sequence goes on along the minus strand of JADMNL010000031.1, from coordinate 109,658,744 downwards.
TGGTTCATCTTAATGGCTTGGGCCTCAGGCCATCTACTCTGAAAATACACTTGGCAGCTGTTTCTGCATTCCTGTCAGTGGGGAAGGCTTCCTCCCTGGCATCTCATCCTGTTTTCTGTAAATTCTTTAAAGGTTGGCTCCATACCAATCCTCCCTTTAAGGACCCAGTCTTGCTTGGGATCTTAATGTTTGCATTGCTCAGCTTATGCAACCCCCTTTTGAGCCTTTGGCCTCAGCAGAACTTAAGTACTTGACTTGGAAAACTGTGTTCCTGTTAGCTATCACCTCTGCCAGACGTATCAGTGAATTACAAGCTCTGTCAGTGGAGCCTGATTTATCTCATTCCATAGAGATAAGGTGGTCCTTAGAACCAGCAAGAGGTTCTTACCCAAAGCGGTTTAAGATTTTCATCTGAACCAGTCCATGTCTCTTCCTGTGTTTTTCACTGATTATTCTTCTTCAGAAGAGAGAAGATTACACAGTTTGGATGTTAAGAGGGCACTTAGCTAGTACATTGAGCGCACTAAGGCACTTAGGTTTGACTGTCCTCAGTTTCTCACTTATGGTGAAGTGGGAAAGGGTAAACCTGCTACTAAGAGAACTATTGTCAGCTGGATTGTCTCTTGTATACAATTCTGCTATGAAAAGCTAGGCAAAATACCCTCCTCAGGCCTGAGGGCTCATTCGACTAGAGGTACAGCTGCTTCTCTGGCTGCTGCCAGAGATGTACCCTTACTAGAAATATGCAAAGCAGCCACCTGGAAAACGGGCCATACGTTCACCAAGCACTACTCTCTGGATATCCAGGCTAGGAGTGATGCTAGGTTTGGTACAGCAGTACTGCAGAGCCTATTCCCAAAATAGGTTTGGTACCCTCCTCCATGGAGGTACTGCTTGGTAGTCTGCGTAGTGTCAAAATACAGCAAGACTTCATGTTGTTTAAAGAAAAAATTACTCACCTTAGTAGTTGTGTTTCTTCTAATGGAGTCTTGCTGTATTCTGACCTCCCTCCCTGCCTTCCCTCTCAGAACCTCGTTTATGGGAAGTGGGCTGACGTACAGTGCTGCACCTCAGGGGTGTTCTTGGCACCCCCCCTTTTGTAGAAAGGAGAGTGGGTTCTGTTTATGTTATTTTTTGCAGTTATGTTGTTCACTACCTGGTTATTGTTTTGGGGTTCTCGACTTGGGTCTTTTGGGACCAAAACAATTAGTTGCCTTTGGCTAGTTAATTTACAGTTTCCACCTAGGAGGTGTAGTTAATTAGCAGCTCGTAAAAATCTGACGGTTACACTTTGAAGTGCAGCAGACATAGGTTTGAACTGAGCCCGAGCCCAACGTTCTATGCGCTGGCATAGATTTAACTCTTTCCTCTCCGGAGCAGTTCAAGTGCTGGGGCTAACTGCATAATGTCAGAATACAGCAAGACTCCATTAGAGGAAACACAATTACTAAGGTGAGTCATTTTTTCTTCTGCACCTTCTGGGGTACATTGTCACCTGCACCACCATGGTCCAATTGGCCTGGTGGCATATGGGCCCCCTCCAGTGGGAGCTGGCCAGCCAGTGGATTCAGTGTCACTGTCACTTCGACCAGCTGGTCACTGTGATCCAGAAGATGTGGGAAGCTCTCCAGTGGTGGACCGTCCTATAACACCTGCAGGAAGGAATTCCGTTTGTCCATCCGAGCCGACGGTTGTTCTTACGACCGATGCCTCTCTCACGGGCTGGGGTGCCCACATGGGGAATCATAGAGCCCATGGGTTCTGGACCCCCGAGGAATCCTGATATCCTATCGACCTGCTGGAGCTTAGAGCAGGCAGACTGGCACTGTCAGCATTCGCTTCGCTCCTTTGGGATGCAGTGGTGCAAGTCCAGATGGACAATACCATGACCATGTACTGGTTCAATAAACGGCGGCACGCACTCCCGGCTGCTGTTCAGGGAAGCGCTCTGCATCTGGACCTTTGTGAGCTGACTGGAGGCAGATGATCTAGCCATCCATGTGGCAGGAGCCTCAAACCAACTGGTGGATGCTCTCAGCCGTGTGGGTGAGACTCCCACGAGTGGTCTCTCCATCCAGAGGTAGTACACAGCCTGTTCCCCAGGGCTCGCTGCAGGGGAATACCTTCTTGAGGCCGTGGACCCCAGGCCTCTTCTGTGCCTTCCCTCCACTTCCCTTGGGTCACAAGGTGATCCTCAAGGTCAGGAGGGACAAGGCACAGGTGATCTTGGTAGCCCCAGCCTGGCCCCGCCAGTTCTGGTATCCAGATCTCCTCAGCCTCCGCTGCAGGCCTCCGAGGCATCTTCCAGTACACCCGGACCTGTTATCAGTCAGTCAGGGAAGGTATTCCATCCAGACCATCAATCCCTGCACCTGACAGTCTGGTTCCTGAGCAGCTAGAGTTCCAGGCTCTGGGTCTCTGAGGATGTACTCACAGTAGTGGAAGCATCCAGGAAGGAGTCAACCAGGAGGTGTTATGCCTTCAGATGGAAAAGATTTTCCATTTGGTGTCAGGGCAAGGGCTTGGACCCTTTGTCCTGTCCAGTGGCTAGTATCCTCGACTACCTTTGGTCCTTGTTCAAGGACGGTCTTCAGTCCACAACCCTTAAGGTGCACCTGGCAGCCATCTCTGCTTACTGGGCGTGGGCTGGTCAGCAGATGGTGGCACAGGAGAAGGTGGTCTGGCATTTCTTTAAAGGCCTCTACCACATATCCCCTCTGGTGCGTGAACTTCCACCTCCGTGGGATCTACTGCTGGTACTGGCAAAGTTCATGGGCAAGCCATTCAAACCGATGCACAGGTGTGAGGTGTCACATCTGTCGTGGAAGACTGCCTTCCGGGTGGCTATCATGTCAGCCAGAAGGACTGGGGAGCTCCAGGCGCTCTTGGTGGGGTGTCCTTACCTGGTCTTCCACAGGGACGAGGTAGTACTCGCTCCACCTGAAGTTCCTCCCGAAGATGGTGTCGGAGTTCCCCTTAACCAGGTGTTAACTCTGCCTGTGTTCTTTCTGAACTACACCTCGGAGGCCAAGTACAGGCTCCATACTCTGCACCTGAGATGAGTGCTCTCTTATAAAGAGTGGTTGGCGGAAGTTCAGGGAGAGGTTCACCAGCTGTTTGTCACCTACACTGAAGCCGCACCTGGCAGACCAGCAGCAAAGTGGACGATTGGCAGATGGATTACATCCTGCATTGATCTCTGCTACCGGTTGGCGGGCAAGGAGCCTCCCACAGGGATAAGTGCTCACTCCACCCGCCATACTGCTGCATCGGTGGTTGCTTCCAGGGACATCCCTATCCAGGAAATCTGCAGGGCTGCTACCTGGAAGACAGCAAACACCTTCATTACCCACTACTACATCAACGTAGAGTCCCACCGGGATGCTGGTTTTGGGGCCTCAATTCTCCAGTCTCTGTTCCCCAAGTAAGTATAGAGGGGGTGTGCACCTTCCCTCTCTTCTCCTGGAGAACTGCTTGGAGTCTGCCAAACAGTGTGGATGGAACAACTTATCCATGATCCTAGAAAACAGGTTACTCACCTGCAACAGTAGTTCTAGGAATGGTATATAGTTGTTCATCCACTAAACCCACCAACCTCCCTGGCCGATGCATAACCTAAGCTTCCAGTGGGCAAGATCTAGCGTCATGGGGGGAGTCGAGGGTTATACCACTCGGGTGGGTGGGAGGAGCCAGCAAAGACCTTCTGGCAAGATTCCAAAGGAAAGGACATGCCAAACAGTGTGGATGAACAACATATACCACTCCTAGAACTACTGTTACAGATGAGTAACCTGTTTTTTTTCACCCACGACCATATCTAAAAAAATAATATAAACATTACTAGATAATCTAAACATGAGGGAAGACTCCCTTCACCAGTAGTGCTCCCAGCTGGGAAACTGGATAATAACAGGACCCCCACTGTAATAGAGATGGTGCATCTCATTTGGGTTATCTGGGTCTTATAAACTGAATACAAACACCAGCCCCTCTACCGTCACCCTCACTGTCCAGTCAAGTTACAAACCAGTGCAGTGGCAGTGGTAAGAAGGGGATGAGGTAAACGTGTCTAGAAACAGAGGACATCTAGGCAGTGTCCCTCATTTGCAGTGCTGACCTCTCCAAGCAGACTTTGTCTGCCTTTGATCATCAATTTCAGGAGTAGCTGGCTAGGAAAAGGGGACCGAGAGATGCAAGTCAAAGTGCTTCTCCCACTCCTCCCCAAGTCAGAGGCCTGGAGACTTCTCTCCGAGATCTGCCTCACGATTGCCAAAGTTGGTGCTAGTTAGGTAGAATGGTTTTGGTACCAGCCATGAGGGGCATAACTCCTTTTTAAATTCTAATCTTTCCTCTAAACATTTTTCGTTTTGTTTTTCAGAATTATTCAGCAGTTGGTTAATGGAATTATAGCACCTACAACAATGCCAACCCTAGGTATAGGACCCTGGTAAGTGTACTCTTTTGAACAAAGCTGTATGTTAACAAATGATGCAAGTTTTTCAACACTCACATTTATACATGCACACAAACCTGTACATGCTCACATTCTTAATCCTTTCCATGGGCTAAATTGTGCTGTAGTTGACTAGAATTAAGTTTACAGCCTGTCAAAGCTCTTACAGCCAGAATGCTGACCATCCAGAAAGCTTGAGTGTTTCACGTGTGGTCAAGGAAAGCAGCCAGCAAACAGCCCGCTGTCATTGGTGGGGGTGTGTATGGAGGGGGGGGTACTGTTTTTGTTATCTGCTTATTTAAACTTTTCTAATCAGGAAAAGTCCAGTGAGTTTACTTTCCAAGGTCTTCTGCTTCTGTGCATGTGTGAGGAGGAAGTAGGAGCAGAAACGCCTGTTCGCAGATAACGCAAAGCTCTGTGATATGGTGGGCATAAGGAGACAGGAACTCAGGGAGGACCTTGCTACACTAGAAAAAGTGGTCTGGCATTTGGCAACTGGGGTTCAGTGCTAAAAAATGTAAGGTAATGCACTTGGGGCAAAGAACTCAGAGACCAAGTACTGGTTTGGGTGATGGGCAGATAACCAGGTCAGAAGAAGAAAAGGACCTGGGGTTTATCATCAAGAGTGACCTGAAACACTCTGCACATGGCAGGAGAGCAGCAGCCAAAGCAAATTGGATTCTGGGCTGCATAGCCAGGGGGATTACCAGCAGGAAGGCAGAGGTCATTCTGCCACTGTACAGATCACTGGTGAGACCACACCTACAGTACAGTGTGCAGTATTGGTGCCCTTATCTTAAGAAGGATCTCAGCTTGCTGGAAACAGTTCAGAGAAGGGCACCCAAAATGCTCCAGGGCCAGCAGGGTAATACCTATGAGGAGAGGCTCAAGGAGGCTCAACTTGTACTCCCTTGAGGACATAGGGGGCATCATTGAGACCTTCAAGTACCTTTAAGGTATCAAGAGGGTGAGCACTGAGAGCCTCTCCAACCTTAGTGGGAATAAGGCCACTAAGGGGCAGAGCCTAAAGCTGGTGGGAGAAGGGTCTGGAGTGAGATAGAGGCACTTTTTCACTGAAACGGTGGTGGGCAGGTGGAATGAGTTGCTGGAGGAGGTGGTATCCCTAAAACAGTTAACAGCTTCAAGAGAGAATGGGGACAGTTTTAAAGGCAATTTGCAAGAAGCCGGACGAGAGTAGATGATATTTGAGCTGGAAGTGGGCAGTTCCCTCTAAAAACACGCTGGGAACTGCAGGAATGCTGCGGACCTTTAGGTCCTGATTAAGACAAATGTGATAATTTTTTAGGTACTTAACTGGCTTTTACTGTTATTTCTTATCTGGTTGATCCTATGTCTTCCCCCCACCAGCCATGTTTGTTTACTGTCTTCCCAGTGTCCCCCGGAGCCAGCCCTCTGATGATGTGACTGACCTATACCTCTCAATCTCCTTTCTTGCAAATCAGTCAGTCTTTATTTTACTAGGCGAAACATCATTGAGAGACAATCTCATTTACAAGATGGAGCTGGGTGCTCAACCAGAGATCAGATAGAAATAACAGATAATAAGATTTGTGCAGAGCAACAAGGAGACCATAGTGATTCGAAAAAGGCCGGAAGAACAATACATGATATTCACAGAATGCCTAATATATATACACATATACAAAATATATGTACATAGTTCACACAATCCATACATATAATGTGCAGTCAAGAGTGGCTGACACTGGAATTTAGCAGAGGGCAGTCCAGCTCCAGGAAGGACGGAGGTCAAAGGTACAGAGCAGTTAGAGGGCTGTCGGGGGAAACATTTACAGGATTCATTTAAGGTGCATGCAGTTAGGGTTTTAAAGGTGGCCAGTTTGTTAGGCGCAGTTATTTTTAGGGATGTTATTCCACAGGACGGGGAGAGCATGGCTAGTGGAAGCCCTACCAAAACATGTCCTCGCTCTAGGGATGGCTAAGGAGATGTAGGAGAGGCTCCTAAGTGGATAGCTACCCACCGTACAGACAGGCAATTGGAGATGTACTGAGGCGGCTTGTTAATTGCTGCTCTGTAGATCCAGGTGGCGGTGTTTTTTTGCCGTCTAAGTTTAAGAGATAACCAACTGAGCTTGGCGTATAGAGAGCAGTGGTGAGTGGAGTAAGGGGCACCGGTTATGAATCATAGGGCACGGTGGTGAAGCATGTCAGGCTTAGCTAGAGCAGTGCTGGGGCCTTGACCATATAGGAAGTCGGTGTAGTCTAGAAGGGGCAGGAAGGTGGACAAATGACTAAAATCAGGGACGCATCTTACAGAAAGGAAATATCTGTTCAAGAAACCTGTCATATTCTAATACCAGTAATACTCGGGTATTCACAACTTTCTACAGTAAGCCTTTTAGGTAGGACTGCCTGGAGAGAATAGAACATATGCAAATGATGGAATTCTTTGCACATGACAGCTTCTCAAATGCTGCCCATACTAACTGCCAGTGTTATAAACTCCTCAGATTTCCTCTCTCATACTGAAAGTCTGGTTGCTCAGAGTGTCGCTGTTGTACTTTCCATTCTGATGTGAAGAAACTTACAAAATGCTATAAGTATCTTTTATTTCATTTGCTACCTTATACTTATTGTTTACTGTTATTTAAACTTAGTTTAGTGTTATTTACTTAATTTTGCCTGTTCCTCTCGGTTCGGTATAACGGTAGTGAACTGGGTTAGTTTTTCAGTTAGTCAGGGTTTTCTGACTAAAAAGTGTTAGTTCTTAGTTTCTAGTTTTGAAACTACTTTTATCGTCATTGAACCGCTAAGCCTGGTTCACTTTGTTCCATCTGTTCGGTTCCTCTGATTTTTTTATCAGTTCGGAACTGACCGCAACTGCTAAGTTTTATTTAAAATTCATATCTGACTTAGCCGTCTACCTTTTTTTATCGGTACTGATAAAAAAAAAATGTCAGAAAAAACAAAGAAAAAGACCAGTGAACCTGGTTTTAAAAATTGTTCACAATGTGGGGAAGTCTTTGTCAAGGCAGATAAACACAATTTATGTGTGGCCTGCCTTGGATATGAGAATCTTAAGGGGGGATGTGACATTTGCAAAACATTCCCTGAAAAAACTGCTGACAAACGTCTGGAATGGCTAAAAAAGAAACTTCCTCCACCCAGGGATCCCTCTGGCTCTGACCAAGCGATACCCTTTGTTAATGTGGGTGAAACCACTTCTGCTGTTGTCTCTACCCCTGAGACAGGTGACAAAGGCACCAAGAGAGCTACTGAACCGGCTGGCTCCCCAGTTCCCTCTAAGAAATCAAAAAAGTTAAAACACACAGAACCCCCACCTACAAAAAAGGGGACTTCTGTGCTGCCTCCTCTATGCCTTCTCCCCAAGAAATTGCCCAGGCTTTCAGGGTAATTCAGGCATTACAAGGTCTAGTGCCTACTGATCAGCAGCCACCTGTCCAGACCCCTGTGGGACAGGCTGGCAGCATAGGCAGATCTTCCTTCACTGAAGAGGAAGAATACCGTGAATGTGAGGAGGAGGAAGGGGAACCCATCGAACCTGAGGTATCCCCAGAGCAGGAATTTGGGTCTTCTCCCAGAACATCCGAAAATTACTCCTCACATTTTACTTTTATAAGAAAAATGGCTGATGCACTGGACATCACCACAAGGGAGGAGATTGAAGATTAAGAGGGGGAGGAGGTGGAGTATTTAGAAATGATGGGGCTAACCCCCACCAAAGCTCTCCTCCTTCCTGTAAATAACTTTTTCAAAAAAGATGCTCTAAAACTACTTCAAACCCCTAATTCCACCCCCGACAAGAAGATGGACAAAAATATCAGATGAGTGGGAAGGGGCAGAGTTTCTCTTTTCCCACCAGATCATCAAGGAGTTGTACAGGCAGCTGCCTGTGATAAGGCTAGGGTCCCCTGGCATCACACCCACCAGACAAGGACTCTAGGAGAATAGTATGGCAAGAAGGGGTACTTGTCAGCTTCTTTAGCCATACAACAAGCACATTTTCAGAGCTCACGCTGTCCAGTACCAGAAGTCGATTGTGGCAGGTGGTTTTGGCTGTAGCTCAAGCCCCCTCACCCCTGTCTGACGACCTAGTAGAAACTGCTAGTTTTGGGCTAGAGGAGGCTAAATACCAGTTCCAAATGGCTGCTGATACAAATGATACTGCAGCCATATGGATGGCAAACACGGTAGCCCAGAAGAGATTTGCCTGGCTAAGGGCCACAAATCTTACTCAAGACATCCAGTCAAAGGCTCTTGATTCCCTCTAGAAGGAAATGCTCTATTTGGGGAGTCAACAGTAGCCTACATGAAAAAAGTGAATGAATACAAGGCCACATATAGAAGCAACTCGAGAAGGCTTCACCATACACCAACCTTATGGAAGGGGGTGCTGGGGCAGGTCCTTCCACACAAGGCTCTTTTTCCAACCATTGGCCACACCCCAGTACCAGCAGCACCCACAGCAAGGGTACTCTAGGACAGGGGTAGAAGGAGTTCAAGGTAAGGGTCACAGGCCCAGCCTTAGCCCCAAGCAAAAAAACACCCCATCCCTGTCGGAGGCAGACTGTCTCACTTGCTCCAGGCTTAGCTAAGCATCAGCGCAGGCAAGTGGTTCCTGGAGGTAGTGAGTCAGGGTCGGTCTCTGAACTTCAGATCCCTTCCTCCTCAAAAAAACAGGGTTTTCAGTTCAACCTCCTTAACAGAAAAGAAACTGTTGGAGGCAGAGGTTCGAAACCTGCTACTGCTAAGGGCAGTAGAACCTGTCCCAACCCGCCTCAGAGGAATGGGTTTTTATTCCAGGTACTTTCTCACTACAAAGAAAAATGGGGAGTGGCGGCCTGTATTGGACCTCAGAGCTCTAAACAAGCATCTGGAAAAAACAAAGTTCAAAATGGTAACTTTGGCATTGATTCTGCCAACACTCCAAAAAGGGGATTGGTTGGCATCACTGGACTGAAGACACCTATTTCCACATTCCCATAAGGGAATCCTACAGAAAATATCTCTGGTTCAGACTCCCTTTCAGCCATTACCAGTTTTCAGCCGTGCCTTTTGGCCTTTCTTCGGCCCCAAGGGTGTTCACGAAGTGCCTGTCAGCTAGGGTTGCCACCTGTCAGGTTTTCTACCTGGTTTTCAGGGTCCCTATCAGGTAATCCAGTTTTGCTCTGTGCTGGTCAGGTTTTTGAGCCATTTTGGGTGCTCACATCCTTTTGAAACCAATTTTGTCATATCATTCATTGTTTCAGCTACATGTCCAAGTTACAAACAAGTTCTGTTGTCAATACATCCTTTTGTCTGTGTAAGCAGTCAGCCTGGGAGGTGTAAAGTGTGGCCATTAACACCATTAGCACTTACTTAACTTAATATTTTCCACTGCATCTTAGAGTGGCATAGCAGCAGAGCTGCCCCCACCTTTTGTAACAGTAACAGAACCAGTTGTCTTCCACTTTCATTTGCTGGTAAACATTTTCATCTCTAACAAATTTAGGCATTTTAAATGTTTTAATTTTTTCCCTCAAGAAAAAGTATGGTCACTCCTTTGGCTTTGAAATAGTACTGTGGACATGAACAGAAAGTAGAGCCTGAAAAGATAAAAAGTACACATTATAAGAAACAATTTCTTTATTATTGTATTATTATGTATCCTGTTGCATGATATTTACAGTATTTCCTTGTCTCCCCAGATCATATCTGTAAATGAGATTTCTTTTATTTTGTATGTTTATCTGGTAAACCAATGTCAATAAATAGGAAGAACCTAGAAAGTAACTGTAACAGGTAGAGTACGTTATCTTGACATTTTTGTCAAACTGCAGCTTTAAGTGTTGTCTTTTATTGATATAACAAATGGCCTTCTAGGAGGAACACTACATGATGAGTCATTAAAAGGGGTGGGGCTAGGGGCAGAGCTTAGGATCCATTTTTTGCCTCATCTAAAGGTGGCAACCCTATCCGAGTGTCAGCAGTTGTGGTACATCTTCGAAGGCGGGGGGGTCACAATATTCCCGTACTTGGATGACTGGTTGGTGGTGGGGAAATCACCAGACCAAGTCAGACAATATCTGCAGACCACCCAAGGGCTCCTGGAGTCTTTGGTGTTCTTGCTCAGTCACTAAAAATCAGTCCTCATTCCTGCACATTCACAAGTCCTGCAGTTCATGGGGGCAGAGATCAGTACCCTGCTGGACAGAGTCAGAAATCTCCAGCTGATTTCAGATCCAGTCAGCTTGCACAAACACAAAACTGCAAGGCAGTTTTTACAGCTGCTGGGCCATGTGACTGCAGCCACAGACACAGTCTTGGGCTCCAGGTTCCAAATGAGAAACATCCAGTCCCACCTCAGGGATCATTGGAGTCAAAGAAAAGACTCTCTTTCAGAGCCCATTCCGGTAACGAGGACTTTGTTACAAGCACTTCAGTGGTGGAAGGAGGAACCCAACCTAAGAGAGGGGTTTCCTTTTCGGAGACAGTCTCCGTCGTCGTTCTCACAACAGATGCATTTCTCCTGGGTTGGGGTGCTCATTTAGTGGCTCACACAACCCAGGGTATCTGGTCGGTTGCAGAGTCCCTCCAGCACATAAACTTGCTAGAACTCAGAGCTGTGTTTCTGGCACTAAAAGCTTTTATAGCATTGGTGCAAGGAAAGGTGGTACAAGTCAGAACAGACAACACCACCACAGTGTATTACATAAACAAGCAGGGAGGCACCAGGTCAGGTCCTCTCTGCACAGAAGCCATGAAAATCTGGACCTTGGTTTATTCTTTGGGAGTATCCCTGCAGGCAGTCCATCTGCCGGGAAAAGACAATACTCTGGCAGATGCCTTGAGTCTGATCAACCAGGCCCCTCACGAATGGACTCTGAACAGGCAAGTGATCTTCAGGAGGTGGGGCACTCCAGAGATGGACTTGTTCGCATCCCACCAGAACCACTACCTGCCACAGTATTGCTGCAGACCACCAGATTGGGGTACACTGCCTCTGGATGCCCTGGCTCTGGATTGGTCAGGGAAGCACCTGTATGCCTTTCCTCCCTTCCTTCTGGTATTCAGGGTACTGCTTAAGCTCAGATCCCATTCAGCATCTATAATCATGATAGCGCCAGACTGGCCCAGGCAGCCATGGTGCTCTCTTCTGCTCTCCATGTCTGTAGCCAAACCAATACACCTCCCTCGGAGGCACAACCTGTTAACCTCCAACCAGGGAACCCCGCTGTACCCAAACCCCCGGTCTGTCAATCTCAAAGCTTGGGCTTTTGAGGACCAGAAGATGCTAATTTACACCTCTCTGAAGCAGTGTTAAGACATTCTGAGAGGGTACAGGAAACCCTCCACTAGGAAACCTATTCAAAATGGAAAAGGTTTTCATTTTAGTGTTCAACTAGAGAATTGGTGCCAGAACATTTATATTCCTGGGACTGCATCCCAGCACCTTGAAGGTTCACCTGGCCAGTATCTGCTTACATTTATGCTGGAGCAAAGGTAAAAATGGCCTCAGAACCTATCTTTAGAAAGTTCTTTAAGGATCTGGCCCATTGCATCCCTCTCACGGGAACCAGTGCCAGCATGGGACCTCAGTGTGTGCATAGCTAAGCTCATGGGACCTCCTTTTGAGCCCATGTCTTCAGCTCACCTAAAATATGTCACATGGAAAACAGTTTTCCTAGTGGCGGTGACATGTGCAAGAAGAATCATTGAGCTTCAGGCTCTCTGCATTGAACAGGACTACATTTCATTTCATAGGGATAAGGTAGTCCTGAGGACAAACAGAAAATCTCTTCCCAAGGTGGTTTCTGATTTCCACCTTAACCAGCCTTTACCCTACTTTTTCACTGAGCACTCCATTTCTGGTGAAAGAAGACTTCACAGTCTGGATGTCAAGAGAGCTCTCAGCTACTATATGACAACCATTAAGAACCATAGGCAGGACAGTAAACAGCTATTCCTGACTTATGGGAATGTGGGAAAGGGTAATCCAGCGTTGAAAAGGTAAATTTCTTGATGGATAGTACAGTATATCCAATTCTGTTACACTAAAGCTGGTAGGGAGCCCCCAACAGGATTGAGGGCCTGCTCTACAAGAGGGACAGCTGCTACCTAAGCAGCTGCCAGAGATGTTTCACTGGTTGATATCTGTAAAGCAGCTACCTGGAAAACGGTACACACCTTTATGAAGCACTACAACCTGGATATTCGATCCAGAGGTGATGCTAGGTTTGGCACAGCAGTCCTACAAAGTATGTTTCTGAAATAAAGTTAAGTGCCCACCTCCAGTGGTACTGCTTTGTAGTCTGCAGAAAGTTATGAAAACCTGAGTATTATTGGGGTTAGAAGAAAAAAATCACTTACCATAGTAATCTTGTTTCTTCCCAGTGATACTCAGGTAGTCATACCTTCCCACCCTGCCTCCCCTTCGAGAACCTTAGCCTCTGCACTCCTGCATGCTGTGCTACCAGAGATAAAAGTATGTATATATATGTGTGTGTGTGTGTGTGTGTGTGTGTATACACACACATATACACAGTGCCGTCAGAAACTATTCACCCCCTTGGATTTTGTCACATGTTGTGATGTTGCAACCTCAAATTAAAATACATTTATATGGGATTTTTTTGTCACGTATCTACACAAATTATAATGTCAAAGTGGAATGAAACTTCTGAACTTTTTTTGTACATGTAATTTAAAATAAAAACCTGAAATTTCTTGATTTGATAAGTATTCACCCCTTTGCTATGACACTCCAGATTGAGCTCAGGTACATCCAATCTTCTGTGAGATCACTCTAAAACTTGAATGGAGTCCACCTGTGGTCAGTTCAAATGGTTGGCATGATTTCAGAGAAATACATCTGTCTATATAAGGTCCCACTGTTGACAGTGCATGTCAGAGCAGAAACTCTACCATAAAGACCAAGGAGCTGTCCGTAGAACTCCGTGATAGAATTGTGAGGAGGCATAGATCTGGGAGGGTATAAAAACATTTCTGGGGTGTTGAAAGTTAGAGGAGCACAGTCAAGTCCATCATTAGGAAATGGAAAGATTACGGAACCACCCAGACTCTTCCCTAGAGCAGGCCGTCCCTCCCAAACTGAGCAAATGGCAAGAAGGACCTTGGTCAGGAAGTGACCAAGAACCCAACGACCACCCTGACAGCACTACAGAGTTCCATGGCTGAGATGGGAGAACCTGTCCAGAGAACAACAATCTCTGCAGCACTTCACAGGTGTAGCTTCTATGGGAGAGTGGCTAGAGGAAGCCACTCCTGAGAAAAAGGCCACATAATAGCATGCCTGGAGTTTGCAAGAAGGCATGTGGCTGACTCTGAGACAATGTGGCAAAAGATTCTCTGGTCTGATGAAACAAAAATTTAACTCTTTGGCCTGAATGCAAAGCACTATGCCTGGCGCAAACCGAACACAGCTCAGCACCTGTGTAACACCATCCCTACCATGAAGCATGGTGGTGGCAGCATCATGCTATGGGGATGCTTTTCAGCGGCAGGGACTGGGGCACTTGTCAGGATAGAGGGAACAATGAATGGAGCCAAATACAGCACATCCTTGAGGAGAACCTGCATCAGTCTGAAATAGACCTTGGACTGGGGTGAAGATTTACGTTCCAACAGGACAACGACCCCAAGCATACAGCCAAAGCAACACTGGAGTGGCTTCAGAACAAGAAGGTGAATGTCCTTGAGTGGCCCAGTCGAAGCCCAGACTTGAATCCCATTGAGAATCTGTGGAAAGACATAAAGATTGCAGTTCACCGACGCTCCCCATCCAACTTGACAGAGCTTGAGCAAATCTGCAAGGAAGAATGGGTGAAAATCCCAAATCAGATGTGCAAAGCTGATACAAGACATACCCAAGAAGACTCAAAGCTGTAATTGCTGCCAAAGTATACACAAAATATTATTGACTAGAAGTAAATACTTAAGTAAACAAGATATTTCAGTTTTAATGTTTCATAAATTTTTGTTGCACAATAAAAATATTTTGCCCCTTTAAATTGTTGAGTATGCTGTGTGAATTAGAGTCATTTCAGTGCATTACAAATTCTGGTAGTAACACAACAAAATGTGACAAATCCAAGGGGGGTGGATACTTTCTGAAGGCACTGTATATATATATATATATATCACATTCGAGTACAGTTTTTGGCAAATACAGTTCACATGTGTTTTACCCCTCTTTTCAGGTGTTTCTGACATTTTGGGGTTTCTGTCAATGTTGTGTTCTCCCTCCAGTTAGAGATTTTTTTATTAGGATGCATAGGGGTTTTCAAATCCTAAGTTATATTGATCATTAATACTTTGCCTTTCCAGGCTTCTAGGAAATCTGAGGAGTTTAGAACACTGGCAGTTAGTTTAGGGCAGCATTTGAAAAGTTGTCACGTGCAAAGAATTCCATCATTTGCATGTGTTCTGTTCTCTCTGGGCAGTCCTACCTAGAAGGCTTACTGCAGAAAGTTATGACTACCTGAGTATCACTGGGAAGAAACAAGTTTACCATGGTAAATATTCTTTTCTTGTGGGACTTGGTGGAAAAGCATTTTCTGAAGGAGAACTGGACTGTAGCATTAATGTCTACAATAGTGGAAGCTTTAAATCCATACTTTAGCATCAAAAGGCAAAATTTAGAAGGGACCAAGGAAAGTTTGAATCAAAGTCATGAGACAGTTGAGGCATGGACTGAGCCGTGAGGCCGTCTCTAATATGTTAGACAAGTCACTTTAGCCAAGCGTTGGTATCAAGGGCAGCACATGATCGTTGTATTCTACCAGTACTAACTGCGCAGCATGATCAGTACTGGCCGAATAAGCACAGTCTATGCTTCTTGACACTAACGCTGGCTAAAGTGACTTGCTGATACATGAACATCTCCCACAACTCAGTCTGTCAGTCAGTCACGTCATCAGAGTGCTGGCCACAGCAGACACTGGGAAAGATCGTTTACAAACATGGGGGGGATGTTGCAGGATCAATCGGATAAGAAATAAAAATACAAACTAGCGAGTACCTTTAAAAAAAAAAAAAAAAAAAAGCTTGTAATGCATTTTTCTTAATCGGGACCTTAAGGTCCTGTAGCATACTGCAGGGGAGCTGAGAGTTACCCTTTAATGTGTTCCTAATCATGTCTCCTATATAATGTGACGATCAATTTCTGAATTATAGTCCTGATTTCTGGAACCCTGCAAATAAAATGTTCATGGGAGGGGTGTTACTCACCTGGGAGTGAATGAACCAGTGTCATCCAATGCTAAGTGAAGCCATTCATGGTTCTCCAGTCAGCTGTTCTTTGCTGTCAAAGAAAACTGTATTTACAGCTGTGGCTGTGATTGTGATGCAGCTTTTTCTCTTTACCTCCATCCCTCCTTTCTCCTTTTCCCTCTCTACTGCTCTCTCTCTCTCTCTCTCTCTCTCAGTACCACTCTCCTGCTATCCTTCTCTGTTTGTACTGCCCTCCCTCCCTCTTGCCTTTTCTGTCTGTCACCCTGCCTCCCTTCCTCTCCTTCTCTGTTTGTGCTACCCTCTCTCCCTTTATCTCTGTACCACCCTCCCTCTCGCCTTTTCTGTTTGTATTACCCTCCCTTTCTTTCCATTTCTTTGTATACTGTCCTCTGTTTCTCCTTTTCCCACTGTCCTGCTTTCTGTTTTGTCTATTCTCTCTGTACTACTCTCCCTCCCTCTCATCTTTTTTCTTTGTTACCCTTCCTCTCCTTTTCCCTCTGTTACCCTCCTGTCCTCTCCTTTTCCCACTGTACTGCCCTCCCTTTCTCCTTTTCTCTGTGTACCACCCTACTTCTTTTTTTCCCTCTTTGCTATGTGCCTACCCTCTCCTTTTTCCACTGTACTGACCTCCCTCCATTTCTCTCCCTTTCTGTCTGTACTACCCATCTTTCTGTTTCCCTCTGTACGGCCCTTCCTCTCCTTTTTACATCCTCCCTTCCTTCCTCTCATTTTCCCTCTGTGCTACATACCCTCTCTCATTTTCCCTCTATACTGCCCCCTCACCCTCTCTCCTCCCCTGCAGAAGCCTCCAGTCTGCAAGCAGTGAGATCACATTCTGAACAGGACTTCCAGGAGTGGGAGCTGTACAGCAGTTGTCTTGTAGTGACTGTTTAAAGATGACTGGTGGGGCTGTGACATTCTGCAATAAAGTGCCATGTTAATCATGGTAATAGTGTCCTTGATCTGGTGGGTGGCATACCGCTCAACTGGCCCACATCAGGAGGGCATCCTCATTGTACTCCTCCAAATTCTCTCTATATACCTCTCAGCTGTCCCACATCAGGAGGGATGTCCTTCATTTGCCAAGCAAACCCCTCTTTCCACACCTCTCAACTGTTTCATATAAAGAGGATGACCCTCATAACCCCATGTCCATCCCTCTCGGGTTGTCCCACATCAGGAGGGACATCCTCATTTTGCCACTCAGAACCTGCCTCCATTCTTCTCAACTGTCTCCACATCAGGAGGGGCATCCCTTATTTTGCCACTCGGAACTCCTCTGTCCATTCCTCTCTTCTGTGCCACATTAGAGGCTCATACCTTATTTTATCTCTCAGAACTCCTCTGTCCATACCCCTTGACTGTCCCACATTAGAGGACATGCCCTATTTTACCCTTCTGATCCCCACTGTCCATACTTATCAGCTGTCCCACATGGGGAGGGTCCTTTTCATATTACTCCTTAGAACCTCTCTGGCCATCTCCTCCTAACTGTCCCACATCAGGAGGGACGCCTATTAGATTCTCTCTGTCCTTCTTTCTCAGCTGTTGCTCATCACAAAGGGAGTCGCTCATTGTGCCCTTCAGAAAGACTCTCTGTCCCTATATGGAGGCATTGTACCACATACTGTATTTTGCCAGTGGTTTCTGTTAAATACAGTGCTCCCTCATTATAACGAACCTCGGTATACCGAACTCCCGGTTATAACGAATGGGTCTTATGGCTCCCAACTGTAACCCTTGCTTGCAGGCAGCAGAAATCTCCTGGTAGAAACTCGTTCACCTGAATGCTGCTTCTGATTTCTTCATGGATGCCCAGCTACTGTACTGACATTCTTACTGACTGTAAGGCATTCAGGTGAAAAGGAGGATGGGAGGAGTCACAGTAGTACTGTGCGTGTTTACATTCTTACTTAATTTTTCACCGTCCCTTCAATACTGATCCCACTCGTACTGCCCCATTTCCAACCCCCTCCTCTCTGTCATCTGGTTGCTAAACCACTATGATTCCTCACAGGAGTACAGTAATTTGAGTAGAATGCAAAATTCAGTTTCTTGTCGGGGGCAGACTGCTAGGCAGTCAGTTGAAAAAGCAGGCGGGAGGAGTTGTGGCGATTACATGTACTGTAAGTGTACGCTTGGTACCGATCTCTCACTGTCTCGTCAATCGCCAGCGCAGCAAAACCTAAAATAAACTGAATCGAACATTAAAATGTGAGTAACATGTGTAAAAGAAAAATATATCGACACAGTTTGTGACGTGCACAGAACTAAAGTGGCAATAGACGCTTGCGGTAGGAGGTGCGATGGTGCCAACAGTGAAAAGATTTGTTTTGAATTTACTTACTGCAGTTATACATTTTTACTCTTATAAACTCATTTATGAAGTGTAAACTACTTGATCTATACCATTCACAACTACTGCACTGTATCTCTATGTAAGGTAGCCCTGCATCAGAGCTAAAAACATATTTAACATATCCTATGCCTGTATTTTCAGCGTCCCTCAATATAACGAACAGGGAGCTATAATGAACACACGTTCTGGCTCCCAGTCTGTTCGTTATAGTGAGGAAGCACTGTAGTGAGGATTGTTCAGTTTGCACCAGATATGTTTGCAGCTCACATTCCTGTATCCTGATGAGGTGTACCATGCTGCAGTACATTTTACACGTTCCAAGAGGCTGTCTCCTGCATCCCATTGGTGAAAGGTTGAGTGATGAGTGGAACATTAGGGAGGGTATTCCACCTTCCCCTGGTGTTCTACTGCAAGTTTCCCAGAAGAGCTGCTTCCACTCTGCCTGCTTCCTTCAGCCCACAGCAACCAGCTGAGCGCCGGGGCTTCGCTCTGCCAGCGGGCGGTCGGCGGCACCTAGCCGAACTTGGGAACCACAAGGCCGGGAGGAACAGCGAGGGAGCAGTCGGGAAAGGCGCAGCCAATCGCCTGCTTCCTTCAGCCCACAGCAACCAGCTGAGCGTCGGGGCTTCGCTCCGCCAGCGGGCGGTCGGCGGCACCTAGCCAACTTGGGAACCACAAGGCCGGGAGGAACAGCGAGGGAGCAGTCGGAAAGGCGCAGCCAATCGGTAAGCCGCAGCCCACCAGGCACAGCAGCCGATTGGCTATCCTGCCCATTGACTTAGACTGGCTCAGTTTGCATTGCTGAAATCTGTGTGGGACTTGAAAATTTGTTTTTCTTTTGTCTTTTACTCTTCCCCTGGTGTTCTACTGCAAGTTTCCCAGAAGAGCTGCTTCCACTCTGGTGAGACATCTATAGAGGGCAACTGCTGTTGATTCTGTTGAATTCTGCTGGACTCTGTTAGCAGCAGTGGGCCAGACGCTGAGGCGCCACTCTCCTTCTACTTTTATATGTGTAAATCATCAAAAAAGTGCTGTTATCCACTATTGTATTGTAAGGGAAACTACTGTTTTACTGCTCTTTAAAGTAATTGCAGCTCCTTGTCTGAATATGTGGTGGGCTAGACGCTGAGGCGCCCAGGACCCCCCACAGTCCTTTGTAGTGCAGATTTGGTCAGTGACGCTCAGAAAAAGGCTTGCTACTGCCTTTATTAATTGCTGCACCTCCTCTGTCTCTCTCCAGCCTGCTTCCTCAGCCCACAGCAACAACAGCTGGCGCTGGGGTTTCGCTCCGCCAGCGGGCGGTCGTATGCACCTAGCCGAACTTGGGAACCACAAGGCCGGAGAGGAACAGCGTAGGAAAGCAGTCGTGGAAAGCATGCAAAATTTTGCCCACCCGCCTCTTCCCCTTCCTGTGTGTTAATTTATAGGCATCTTCCTGCCAAAATCTCTTCCCCCTACAGCACTTTTCTCTAAACCAATAGACAGTCACACCAGCTTGCTGACCCAACCAATCAGCAACTTCTCTACTCCCTATTGCAACTATCAATATCCCCTCAGAATGGGAGCTTGCTACTGATACTCCTGTCACTAATAGCCATAGGGTTCCACAATGAAGATGACCCTATTATACAATCTAAAGTGGTCAACCGCCTAGTTTCTCTGGAACATCCCGTGGCTGACACCCATACCCTCATATATGTCTTGCCATTGCTGCATCGACTACAGTGGTACAATCACCATAAAGTTACACACATCACCACATATATGTCTCAGACAAGGCCCCACTACTGGGTATATAGATCCCACTAAGCCTAGTCATCAAACTGCTAATTGGTATCCCGTCACACTACCTAAATCCACAGGAGCACCCAAAACAAAGAGTGGCAACGGAATAAAAAGGAGGACCAAAGACAGCCCCCTCTCCTATCACTGGCAGCCCTTATGAAATTACTGATCTTCCTATTGCTCTGTATTGGTAATGTAGAAATCAACCTGGACCTCTTGAAAGCATCACCTCTCCTCATACCTATCCTCAATTAAAGGCTCAGTTTCCTGCATATTAATGTATGCAGTCTGTTGAAAAATTTACATTGCTACAATCCTGGGTTGCCCATACCTTGCCAGACTTTTCTTGTGATAACTGAGACATGGCTCAAGACCACCACAATGGACACGGAAGTTAACCTACCTAACTATCAGCTATTCAGAGCTGATCGCCAAACAAGGGGAGGCGGAGTAGCCATATATGTAAAAGCTGGTTTAGTTGTATCCTGTACTGCTGCAACATCTATGCCCAAGGAATGTGAGTGTCTATCTCTAAAAGTCTCTCTCCCCAATACAGCAGCTTTCCATTTAATTGGATGCTACAGACCCCCTTCTGCTGAACACAAGCTCTTTTCCCACCTGGGTAACCTGGTCGAGTCCTGTACTGAAGAAGTCATTATCATAGGGGACCTGAATTTCAACTGGCTCACCCAGGCAGCTACACCTCTGGTATCATTCTGTGAGACCTATGGGCTCACACAGTTAATTAATGAACCAACAAGACTAAATGCAAGGAATAGTAGTAACAGTACTCTACTTGACATCATACTAGTGAGTAAACCGCATCTATTCACACACGCTGGAGTGCTCCTATGTGACATAAGTGACCACTGCCCCATCGCAGGGGTAAGATCCAACAGCATTAAAACAGATCCTGCAAAATTCCTCATGAGGAGATCCAAGTAAAACATCAATATTGAAGGATATCTGCATGATCTAGCCTACTCTCACACTGGCAAAGTTCTATCTTGCACATTCTGTAGAGAAGCTCAGCAGGTGCTAAATAGCATTATATTAAATGCCCTTAACACCCATGCCCCAATCTCTAGTATCCGAATAAAAACAAATCCTGTCGCTGGTTTTCAGCTGACCTCAAAGCTGCACTGCTGGAGAGAGAGAAACTTTGGAAAGTAGCAAGAAAACTAAGAATATCATGGACTGGATGATCTTTAGGAAAGCCAGGAATAAATGCAATAGGAAAGTTAGGGATGCAAGGCTGCCTACTACCTGGCCCAGCTCGACTCCTCCTACCATAATACTGCTAGATTTTGGGGCACCATCAAGGGTATGATGGGTCTGGATGTTAACAACCCTTCCAACCCATTTTACACAGTAACTATGGCCCATTACTGGCACATTGGAAATCCTGGATGCATTCAACAACCACTTCACAACAGCTGGCCTTGCCTTTGACTCCTCCCAGCTAACCTATTAAGGGATCATTTAAGCTCCCACTATACTGGTGAACAAAGAGTTGACTCCTCCTTTAGCTTCAAACCTATACTGTTGAAACAAGTTGAGGATCTATTATGGCATCTAGATACCAAAAAGTGCAGGAGCAGATCTTCTGGACCCATTCTTTCTAAAGATTATGTGTCATGTGCTTGCAGTCCCCTAACTTACCTCTTTAACCTTTCACTAAACTCTGGTTTCTATTCTCACGCTTGTGGAAGATCAGCCCAAGTGGCCTCCCTTCTAAAAATCAGGGGACCCTATGGATCTTAATAACTACAGGCCCATTTCCATCCTACCTGTGTTATCCAAGATGCTGGAGAAATTAGTGAGTATTCAGTTATGGAATATCTGGACAATGCTAATCTATTAAATCCAGCTCAATCTGGATTCAGGGCCAAACATAGCACTATCACTGCATTAGCCAAGGTCACCAATGATTGGCAAACCGAACTGGATAAAAGAACAATGTCTGTGCAGTATTCCTGGACCTGAGCAAAGCATCTGACAACGTAGACCATGAACTGCTACTCTCATCCCTACACTCCATTGGCCTAGATCCATCCTCCCTTAAGTGGTTCAGATGCTACCTCCGTAGATCATAGGTAAAAGCTGAAGGTGACCTCTCCCCATTAAGACCACTGTCAAGAGGAGTCCCCAAGGCTCTATTCTGGGTCCTATCCTTTTTGCCATTTATATAAATAAAATTGATTCAACCTTACCAAGTCCTCAGTACTTCTCTTGCTGATGACACTGTACTGTATGTCAGCAACCCTTCACCTAAAGTTGCTTATGAAACTTACAAGCAGAATTCTCCTGTTACAACATCAGCTTCTTGAGAAAAGCTTCTGCTAAATGCAAAGAAAACCAAAGCAATGATGTTCACAACCCAAAACTCCACCAACACATCCTCTTCAATCAGTCTCCCCAGATATGCACTATACTTGGAGAAAATCTGGAGTATGTTGAAAATTTCAAATACCTAGGTGTGTGGATTGACAACAGACTTGACTTTACTCAGTATCTAGAACAACTGCTAAAAAGCTTTGCCTAAGGCTTGGCCTCCTCACAGATTAAAACCCTTCCTTAATAGAGATCAAAGATGAGATTAGTCCAGGCCATCTTTCTATCAGTCATTGACTACACAGACTTCCTCTATAGTCACTGCTCCACTCCCTACCTTCAAAGTTGGATACCTTATACCATGGAGCAATAAGGTTCATTACAGACCTGCCATATAATACTCACCATTGTTCTCTCTATGGTTCAGTTGGATGGGTTTCCTTCATGTCAGGAGGAGCAGAAATGTAGCTCTATGGATCTACAGAGTTTTATCAAAAACTTCCAAGCTATATCCTGGACTGCTTCAACCTGACCACTCCCAGCTCCTATGCCCTAAGAAGCAATAATATCATCCTGCTCAAATTGCCCAAAGTCAACACCAAAATAGGGAGGGCAGCAATCAGCTACTCTCTAGCCATAGCATGGAACACCCTACAAAAATCCCTAAAACTGTCCATTATCATTCCATTTACATCCTTCAAGCAGCACTGTATAGCTTTCTTCACAGAGAAATGCAGTTGCTACCGCTAGAGATAGAATAGTCATCCCACAAAACCTTATTCCAATCACATATGGCATATTCCTTCCAGCCAGACACCGCCAGTATATGGCACCCAATATTCCCTTCACCATCCTTGTACTCATTAATGTGAGTGACTGTCATGGCCCTCATTGTGATATATATGTATTGTACATATTGTAGATGTTAGTTTAACTTTCTCTTGCCAAGCTTTAACATGTGAATTCTCTGTATATTATTGTGTTATAAATAACATTTTCTTGTTTCCATATGTATAACTGTCTCATAAGTATGTGATGTAATTGCTGTGCACCAACTCGAACCTTGACCTTATCAGGTCCATCTTGTAAATGAGCCTTGCTCAATGATGATCACCTGAATAAATAAAGATTTGATTGATTGATTGAAAAGCTGCCCAGGGACAAGCACTGTATCTTTTTTTCTGTGTGTTACTGGTTCCAAACACAAATAGAACCGTAAAACCTTTTTATTCTGTTTTTTTTTTCTCTCTCTAAGGGGTGTTTTGCACTCAAATCCGATGGACTACGCTTGGGGTGCCAACGGCCTTGACACGATTATTACACAGGTAAAGTCTCCCATTGCTAGTCATTGTGGCTGGGGCATATCTACCATAGGTTTGATGTAACTTGATGTTTGCTGGATCCCAGAAATTGAAAGAGCAGTTTAGCAGTCTATTGCAGACAGCCGGTCTTATAAGAAACCTTGTTTGATGCCAGCAATTTAGTTTAGATGGCGGTCCAAGCTTGTGACCTTGACATGGGTTGGTCGGAGTCAAATTTGTCATCAGTCCTTATTACATGATGAAACTACAGTCCCAATAAATGTGAACATGTCACATCAAACCAGCTGTGCTTGGCACAGAGTCCCAACACCATGTGCTCTTCCCCTGGAGGGCAGGAATGTTCATGTACACCTTTCTTTGTGGCTGGGACCTATGCTGTGTGCCGTAGCAGTGTGGAGGAGTGACCTGGCTTATCCTGATAAAGCTTCCCATTACACTTCTGTTTAATCCAGTCTAACTGCAGACACAGGGAAAACACAGGCACCGTTTGGATTTTAGTACTATAAATTGTGACATTTTTAGCTATCAGGATTCTTTATGTTGGAACAGTCAGGTAATCTTTGTCATCTGTGTGTATGTAACAGTAATTTAGGATCACATCCCCCTACACCAGCAGTGTTGAGTTAAATGTGCTGTGCAAACACGTACCGATTTAGAGATTCTATAGCCCCTCTACTAGCCAGGGTACCTGATGGGTCCCTTGATAATCAGAAATGTCACAGCTTGCTTTAAAGGCCTGTGCTGTCTTCATTTCAGCTGTCGCCACTGGTAGACTGTTCCATGGGTCAGAGTCCTTAGGGATAAAAAGTGCCCGCCAGTCTTACTGTTGAATTTATTATCTGTGAAAAGTTCAGGGCATGTTCCCATGTCTTGCTTCAGGAAACCAGATGAGATATCTTTGACTGGTCAGTCTTGTCAATACCTAGCCAGCCTGGTGGCACGGAGGGAAGAGGCGCCTAGTGTCTTAACTCTCACTATGCCAGCGATGTGAGTTTGGGAACGAACTCGAGTTGTGTGTGTTTTTTTTGGGGTGCTGAGACTGGATGGAGTGGCCACCTGGCAGCTATCCTGTCCCGGATTGGGGTTGTGACTTAACTCGGCTCTTGGCTGCCACCAGGTGGAGGCCTGCTGGTAGTGCCTAAGCATGAGCAGCTGGCTGTGGTCAGTGTGGGGGGAGCCATGGTTCTGGGGTGCATGTACACCTCCACGCACATGCGTATCCCATGCCTCCACAGCTTGGGAAGAAAATAGTGGTTGGGTGGCTTAATAAAACCCTGCTTGCTGGTCCTGAGTCTGCACCCTCGCCAAGTGCTTGCCGAAGGTCCATTCCAGGTTTCTGTGCTGGGGAGGAGGATGGCCCTCCCCTCTCCGGCCCCATGATGAGGGGCAACACATTACTGAAGGTGAGTGCTGGGGGAGGTGGATGCCAACTCAGGACAGCAGCGACAGGGCTGATAAGCTGCCCCTGGGACCATAGTGGCATACAACCATGAGGGGAAAACAACTTGTCGCTACTCTTGAGTATGCAAAAAGCCCGAGACTGAATCTCCTCTCAGCCTCCTTTTATCCAGGATGAGTATGGTATTGGGTAGACAGACACAGGAGTGTAAGAGGGAATACTGCCTCTCTGAATATATTATAAATCATCAAACAGTGTTATTTATGAAAAGTAGAAGAATCGTATTTAGTAACACTCCATTTATATTCAGATTTTCATTTATGAAGTTTGCATAAATGACACAAAAATAAGAACCACATACTGTGTATCTTCAGTTCTGTACAGTCAATATAGGATGCTTGGGTACTTGCTTTTGGAGCCTCTTGGGAGGGAGTCTGAGCAATCTCCTAATAAGGGGTCCCTAATTAACACGTACATTGCTCAGTTAGCCATTGCAACCAATGGGTTGAAAGGCCCAGGATAAAATAATATATTGTGTCTCAGTCTCATGAAAGGATAAGTGCAACTCTCGGATGGCTGCTAGGGCCCCACTCGTTACAGATTATGCAAGGAAAGAAGAGGAGCATTTGTAAACTTGTAACCTTCGGGGACCAGGAGAGGTGAAAGCATGCCCTCATGGCTCCTGCTGGTTTATTAAGGAAATGAACCCTGCCTCTACGCCCAGCACCCAAAACAGTTGTGCATCTTATAAAAAGGCATGAGCTGCAGACTGTACACTTTGGTGAGCTAATATGGCTGAAAAGTTAATGAGGTAACTTTACTAACCATATGCTCCTGTATCCAGAATCCTGAGGGAGAAGATATTCAAGACAGTTTTATAAAGTTTGTATGAAAATAAAATGGTCCCTGATATTGAAGCACATATTGTGCTGTTAGCAGTGAAGAGGTAAAGGCCGGTGGTGCTGAGGGTTGAGGCACTGGACGCCACACCTGCGCTACACTAGCGACTCCGGTTTGGGAACCGACTCGGGTCGGAAGGGAAGGGGATGGATCGAAGGCCCTGAAGACTGCTCTCCCTTCCCAGGGAGAGATCTGGGGACAGCGGCACCTGGCGGTAGCCAGGAGCACTGCTAGAACATGCAGTGCCAGTGGACGCTGGGGGCTGGAGCGACAGCTGGTATCAGCCATGGATGCCTTTGTACAGCCACACTCCAAGGGGAAACAAAGCTGGAAAAACCCTCGCTGGGTTGGGGAGGTGACGAGGGCTCCAGGGACATCCTCAGTGCCGGGCCATCTCTCTCTACTGGGCTCCCCCGACACTCCACTGGACTGACCCTCTAATACCAGAAAGGACCTGGTAGGTGGAGGGTCCCAGCAAGAGAGAGGCTCAGGCGGGGAGTAGAGGATAGTCAGTGGCACCTCTGAGAGATGACCCATCCAGCGGGAGATAAAGTTCACACAAAAAAAAAAAAAAACGGTAACAGGTAACCGTTTGTCCAGTCTACCCTGCCCTGTTTCATTTATCGCCATACTTCAAGAGCAGCTGCCACATAGTTGCAACTTAGGCAGGTAACTCATCATACCAAAGAGTTGCCTGACCAAGGAGCTAATTTTTCTGAAAAGTAGTAAAATAAACATTTTACTTACAGTGCGTAGCTCGTAGCTTGTGTGTACGAGTAAAGCAGCGCTGCAGCCCAGTCCCTTAAATCTTTTTGATGACACAAAATAGGGACGGTGGCTGCAGGTGTTGTATATACATAGTAATAGGATTGGGGTGGCGCTGTCTAAAGGTACATGTAGTATCTATGCTGGAAGTTCTACATGTATGGGACTATAACATATATTACAGAGGCATACCAGCACCCATCTTCCTATCCACCCTCTGGGTTGGCATCAGGAGAATCTGTGTCATGGTGACTGGATAAGAGGGGTTTCACTATCATGGCTTTGAAGGCAGGACCCTGTCTTGGGAGGCTGACTGAGGGGACCTGTCGTCGTGGTGCCCTGGGCTTCCACAGGATCTGGAAGGAGCAGTTATGAAGGTCAGGTAGCTG
This sequence comes from Neoceratodus forsteri, assembly GCA_016271365.2. NCBI lineage: Eukaryota > Metazoa > Chordata > Ceratodontiformes > Ceratodontidae > Neoceratodus > Neoceratodus forsteri. The sequence continues at coordinate 109,631,803 of JADMNL010000031.1, read as the reverse complement.
GCACTGGTTGAAGGAGGTCTCCCTGCGTGCCCTGGGCAGATCAGCAGTAGCTGGCGTGTTAACCAGAAGGGAGGGACTACAGGCAGTGTGTTTAACATTTTTCGTCTGTCTTGAAAAATAGCGGGTGTGTTAAAATGAAGGAAATGCTGGGATGATGGATTGTTGTTGGTTTTGTATGAGAAAGGGAGGAGGGCAGAAGCCATTAGAGGATGGTGGGCAAGGAGGGAGGGACTCAACCAAGCAGAGGATGCCATAAATAATGTACTAAGCCAGCCAATTGGCCAGCTGTAATGCATCTATAAATCACAGAAGGCCAGGTGACCCCAACGAGTAGTGCATGAAGCAGGAGTGTGGTGTGTGTCTTAGCTGCATTTGGAGGCGACGGCAGGGAGGACCCATGAGGCCATTCTTGCCCAACAGGGCAGGCAGCACAGGTAAGAATGGTGTGGAGTGCTGAAGGCCTCGCTCTGCAGCAGGGGGCTACATCATGGTTTGGTGGGAGAACCCCAGACATCCTGTCTCATGTAGGGTCACAGAAAGGGTTTTCAACGGCCGTGGCAAATCCCTATATTGGCACAGCTGTATAAGGCTATAAGGGTTCTGCAGGTATCCTAGAAGAGGATGGAACAAGAGAATGTGGAGAGGAGGCCTACCAAGGGGCAAGATGTGGCAAATGGAGTTGTGTGTTGCAGGGGTGTGGAGCAGTGGTTTTCTTGTGTACTCTGGGAGGTAGGAAGGTGCTCAATTTGTAGCAACCTAAGTCAGATGAGGCAGATGGCAGCTCAAGCGAGAGCCAGCATTGGTGGAGGGGATATCCTAGAAGGGTGAGGGAGGAGTAGGGCTACTCGCGGGTAATGGAGACAGGCAGGGGAGGGAGAGTGAAGGTGGAGCCCAGACTGGGAGTGCAGTCAAGCAGGGTGGGAAATGGCAGGGTGGTTAAGGCAAGTTCCTTGGGTCCTACTCCTCCCCCAGTGGTTGAGAAGGCTAAGGGACGGAGGAGGTGGACATTAGTAAGAGGAATGGGAAGGGGGGGCAGTGGGAACACCCACAAAGGTGTCTGTGTGGAATACATTCCTCCCAGTGGTTGAGGAGGTGAAGGGAAGCTCTGGGGGAAGGAGAGGGAGCATAAACAGAGAAGGGGATACTGGTAGTAGGGGGAAGACCATAGAGGTGAGGAAAAGGGGGTAGGTAATAGCAGGGGAAGTGGCAGTGGACCTAGGAAGGAGTGGGGACAGACAGGGAGATGGGCAAGAGGGGTGGACAGGAAGGGAGTTGGGGAGGCAGCTGTGGGGGATGGGCAGGATGTCAGGACAAGGATCAGGCAGGAAGGTGGAGGGGTCAGGGGATCTTGGGACAGGCAGGGCAAGACAGCTGGGTAAGCATAGGGGGACAGGAATGAGATGGAAGGGGGAGAGTAGTGATCTTCGGAAACCCTGTAGTTAAGGGAGTGAGATACGGGGGCTAGGGACAACCGCAGGAAGGTGCAGTGTGTATACCAGAGATGACTGTGGGGAGGGTGGACCCACTGATAGCCCAGCACAGAGGAGGGGGAAGATGTCACATCATTGTTCACCTGGAAATGAACGACCTGGCCGAATGTGAGGTAGGGGTGGTTCAGGAGAGGTGCCGGAGGTGGAAAGCTCTGCACTGGGGTTGGGAGGTTGGTTGCCTTCTCGGAGGCGCTACCATTACCTTGTGCTAGCATTCCAGGAAAGAAAAGGATTGAGGAATTTAATGTCTGTCTCAGGAGGTTGTGTAGAGAGGAGGGCTGCGCTAGTTGGAGGATTGGGGGGTACCTGGGAGAAAAAGGCCCCTTATACACTGGATAGGTTGCATCATACTAAAGAGGGCACCAGGGGTGCTGAAAATCAGATTTGAGGAATATAGGGATAAAGATCTTAATTTTAACTGATTGAGGGGGATAGCAGGGGCCACAGCACCCCTGATCACCTTGTGGAGGAGGCAAATGGCCCACCTCTAATCAGGGCGGAAGACCTGGGGTTGCATGAGAGGCGGTGGATGGGGGGCAAGCAGACCGGGGGACTTGAGTCTTGGTTGAAGGTAGTTTATCTGAATGGAAGGAGCCTCGAGAACAGAATGGCTGAGTTGCAGCCACTGATAGCCGAGGGAGATGTGGACATGGCAGCTGTCACAGAGACATGGGCCAAGCTGAATCATAGAAACATAGAAGTTGACAGCAGAAAGAGACTGCTAGGTCCATCTAGTCTGCGCATTTTGTTTTAGACCTATTTTGACACTCTAGTTGCCCTTTGTAGTCAGGGCTCCCTTGTGTCTATGCCAGGCATTCTTGAAATCCCCTTACAGTTTCTTGGGGCAGGCTGTTCCAGGCGTCCACCACTCTTTCTGTGAAGAAAACTTCTGGTGTTGGTAGAGAACTTCCCTTCCTGCAACCTGAGGTAATGTCCCTTTGTCCTGGAGCTGTTCTTGAAGTGAAAAACTTCCTGTGCCTATACCTTGTTAATGCCTTTTATGTACTTGAATGTTTCAATCATGTCCCCCCTTCTCTGCTCCATGGGGTACATATTCAGTTCCCCAAGTCTTTCCTCACAGGACATGTACTGCAGACCTTGAATCATTTTTGTCGCCTTTCTCTGTACTGTTTCCACCTGGACTATGTCCTTCCTGAGGTGAGGTCTCCAGAATTGGACTCCGTATTCCAGGTGAGGCCTGACCAGCGATCTGTATAGTGGTAGTACCACCTCCCTCCTCCTGCTCTTGATTCCCTCCCAGTGCAGTCTAGCATTCTGTTGGCCTTCAATGTTGCCTTCTCACGCTGCTTACTAACCTTCAAGTCGCCTGAGATTATGATTCCCAGATCTTGTTCCTGGTTTGAGGCCGCCAGTCTTTCGCCTCCTTGGATTTTCTCACCTATGTGCATGACTTTGCACATAGTACTTGGGGTATATGCTACAAGACTCGATGGCTGAGAGGGACCTGGGGTGGTGGTGGATGTCAAGATGAACAACTTGGAGACTTGTAGGAGGCGGCAGCCAGGCCAACAGGATGCTGGGATGCATCGTTAGGGGATCACCTCAGAAGGAGGGAAGTGATACTACCTCTGTATAACTGCTTGGTGAGGGCTAAGACGAGTACTGCATGATAGTTTTGGAGGCCACACTTAAAGAGGGACATTAAACTCCTGGAGAGGGTCCAGAGGAGGGCAACCAAAATGATTTGGGGCTTGGGGACAGGACCTATGAGAAGAGGCTCAAGAGCTAAATATGTACACATTGGAAGAGAGAAGGACGGGGGACATGATAGAGGTCTTCAGGTACCAGAAGGGGGTAAATAGGGGAGGAACAGTCAGGTGCTTCAAGAAAGGAGGAGGGGCCACTAGAGGGCATAGGTGGAAGCTGGAGGGAGGGAGGAAGTTTCAGGGGAGAAAGGAGGAGGTGCTACTCACTGAGAGGGTGGTGGGAGCCATGGAATGCACTGCCTAGGGGGCTGGTGGAGGGGTTCAAGAGGGGGTGGGACAGGTACCGGGGAAGGGTTCTGGAAGCAAAATCCAATGCAGCGAGAATATCCGAACTGGGAAGGGAGAAGCCAAAGAAGGCAAGGGGGGCAGCAAGGTCAGCTCCCAGGGTGGGGGCTGACCAAACGAGCAGACGCGAAAGACCGTTAGGCCTGTTCTGCTGGTATTTTAGTATGTTAGTATGTTTTGGCATTCAATCTTAGCTGCCACACTCCAGACCGTTCTAGTTTCCTGAGGTCAGCTTCCATCTTGCTCACTCCTTCTGAGGTGTCTACTCTGTTACACATCTTGGTGGTGTCTGCGAACAGACACACCTTCCCTTCCAGTCCGTCAGCGATGTCTGCTATAAAAACATTGAAGAGCAGAGGCTCCAGCACTGATCCCTGGGGCACCCTGCCTTACGTTGATTGCGTTCCATTAACCTGTACTCTGTGAGTTCTGCCTTGTAACCAGTTTTGCACCCATCTGACTGCTTCTGGACCAACCCCTGTATGGTCAAGCATCTTTACCAGCCTTCTGTGTGGAACGTAGAAACATAGACTTTGACGGCAGATGAGAACCGCTTGGCCCACCCAGTCTGCCCATTTCCCTACCTATTGGATAAGCTGCAAATCCCAGTTAACCAACAGCCTACTTCCTCCTACCCCCCCACTAGAATTGCATTATGTCTGTCCTATGCATTCTTGAATTCCTCTACTGTTTTGACCCCACGACGACCTCAGGAAGGCTCGCTCCATGCATCCACGACATCTCTCTGTGAAAGAATACTTCATATTGCCCTGAGCTGTTCCTCTATCTTCAGATTTTGCCCCTTGTTCTTGCACATCTCTTTTCTGAAAGATGCTACCCTCTTGGACTTTGTTGATTCCCCAAGGTACTTAAATGTTTCTATCGTGTCCCTCCTCCTTCTTTCCTTGAGGGTATACATATTAAGCTCCTTTAATCTCTCTTCGATGGCTTCTGGAGCAGACCCTGCACCATTTTAGTTCCCTCCTCTGGACTGCCTCCATCCTGACTTATGTCCTTGTGGAGATGGGGTCTCCAGAACTGCACGCAGTATTCCAGATGGGGTCTCACCAACTGTCTGTACAGAGGAATAACAACTTCCTGTCTTCTACTGGTGATGCCTCGCTCTGTGCATCCAAGTATCCCCCCAGCCCTCCTTACTGCCTTCTCACATTGCTTGCCTACCTTTAAGTCATCCGATATGACTACCCCCGGGTCCCTTTCCATTTTTGTTGTTGTTCTTACCCCCCCCCCCATGTACTGTTCCCCTGGGTTTTTGTTTCCAGGCGATTACTTTGTACTTCTTTGCATTGAGTATAAACTGCCATACTTTTGACCATTGTCCAACCTTGCCAAGTTCCTTCTCATCCTTTCCACTCCCCCATGTATCATCCCTGTTGCAGATCTTGTCTCTTCTGCAAAGAGGCATACTTCTCTTCCAGTCCCCTGCAGTGTCACCTATAAAGACATTAAAGAAGACTGGTCCCAGTACTAAACCTCTCATGTGTATCCCACTAGTAATCCCCTTTCTTCGGATGGACTCCATTTACTATTACCCTCTGTGTCCTGTTGTCCAGCCAGTGTTTTACCCAGGCTACAACCCTGGGACCCACTCCCAGGCTGGCTAACTTGTGTATTAGTCTTTGTGTGGGTTAGTGTCAAATACCTTGCTAAAGTCTAGGTAGGCTATGTCCATAGACCTCCTTGGGGCAGCTCCATTAACTATAAGGTGGAGCACTGCACTGTGTGTTTCGTGCATTTTGTATTGAAGCCACCTGCGGCGCCCGCACCTTACAGTTAATGGAGCTGCCCCAGCCTGCTATACTTCCCGGTAGTGGATTTTCGTGAATGAAACTAAACTACTTTACAAGAAGAAAAAGGCACTTTTTGTCAGAAAAGCTAAACTGAGGGTAAGGTTTGCAGGGGCAGGAGCCCCTGCAAAGGACTGCTTTCCTTTAATCCCAACAGGAACCGAGTTGAAGACCTTACTAAAGTCTAGGTAGACCACATCTACTGCCCCACCATTTTCCACTATTTTTGTAGCATAGTCAAAAAACTCAAGCAGATTTGTCTGGCATGACCTACCTGCTGTGAAACTGTGCTGTATAGGGTCTTTGTTGGCCGCTAGTTTCGAGGAATGCCATGATCGTCTGTTTGAGTAGTGTCTCCATTAGCTTCCCTACTATAGACGTGAGGCTCACCGTCTGTAATTACTAGCCTCATCGCAGCTGCCTGATTTGTGTAAGTGGACCACTATTGCCTGTTTCAGTCTTCGGGTACCACACCGCTTTTCAAGGATTTTGTGAATAGAATTGCCAGAGGGACTGCTAATTCTGCCCCCAGTTCCGTAAGGTTTCTGGGGTGCATCTCATCTGCTCCCATGGCTTTGTCTGCTTTTAGGTTATTTAGCGCCTCCCGTACTTCCGCTTCTGTAAAGGGACTCCTGTCTACCCTTGGTCCTGTGCTGTTGTGTTTTTGCAGGGCTGGGCCATCCCCTGGGTCCTCTTTGGTAAACACAGGGAAGAAGTATTTGTTGAGGATTTTGGCTTTCTCTGGGTCATGTTTAGTTCATTTCCTTCTTACTATCCCCCCCTTTGCCTTCCCTCGTTCCCTAATGTATGTAAAATATGATTTGTCTCCTCTTTGCCACTTCTGCATTAATTTCCTCTGAGCTTTTGCCTTTCTAATTTGTTTGTTAGACTCACTCATTTTTTCCTTGTCGACTCCCAGTCTTTCTCAGTTTTGTTTCCTGGTGTATGCTGTATGCCTTCTTTTTTCTGACTGTGGTAGCCACTTCCTGAATGGAACCTCCCTGCTCCCAGGTATAACCTATAGGAGGGATTACTGGGTGGAGGGGATGGGAAGTGACTTGGTACACTAGGGAAGTGATAACCTGTACTAGGGAGGAGGATGGAAGGACACAGGTGTTGTGGGTGCAGGTACAATCCACAAAAGGTATATAGCTGAGGATGGGGTGGTGTACAGGCCACCAATCCAGGAAGAGGAATTAAACAAGGAACTGGGGTCTGAAATTGTGGAGATGGCCAGTGGGGGGAGGGTAGTGATTATGGGGGACTTCAGTCTGCCTGTGGTGTTTATCTCAGCTGCCAGCACTCAGATGCTGTTGAATCAGTCCGGAATGGGGTCCTGACAAAATGTGTCCTGGAGCCCACTAGGGTGAAGGACATACTAGACCTGGTCATGTTTAACAGTGTGCAGTGCGCATACCCAAGAAATAAAACTGGAGGCACCACTTGCAGGAAGTGCCCACCACACTCTGTGGTTCCATCTGGACATTGCCAGGGAGAGGATTAGGCCCGAAACAAAGGATCTTACTTCGAGAGGGCTCTTGCAGTAGGTAGTTACATATAGGACCGATGTCGGCAGGCGGCAGGACCCCACAGAAAAATTTCTAGCTAGCAGTGTCTGGCGAGGGACTGCCCCACGTCAGGTGACCGGTGTCAGGAGACATCGGTATAAAGGGGCGGTCCCTCATGCCCGCCTTCCAGTTCTTTCCCACCGTTAGCTTATGCCAGTGCCTCGTGGAAAAGTTCCCTGCTTGTCGTGCTCCTTCGTCAGTAGTTTTACCGAGTATTTTCAATTTTTTTTCTCAACCATCATCAGGTATCCGTCGGTGTATGTCGTCCCCTACACCCTCCGAGCACAAAAACAAATGCAACTCGTGCAGCGCCCAGCTCCCGCACAAGGACGGCCATTCCCTGTGCCTTTTTTGCCTAGGGCCCGACCATCCAGTGGAGAAGTGCCAGCACTGTCTCAGCTTCAACACGGCCACCCGGAGAAGGCGGCAGCAGTCCCTGGAAGCCCACATTTTGAAAAAGAAAATGAGCTCCATGGAGAAAGAACTGAAAAAGCTTCGGCAGGCGTAGACTTCCCCTGAAGGCCATCGCAAGAAAAAGGATAAGGAAAGGCACCGGGACAAGGGCTCCTCTCCCACCGCGTCTTCCTCGGGAGTCGCCGTGAAACAGGTAACATTCCCCCGGGACCGCTTCCATGACGGCCGCCTTAGAGGCTTCTAAGGCGGGCGCCTGCCCACCTGTCTGGTTTCAAGGCCGGGCTCCTTGGCACCTCCGGCTTGTGGAGGCCTCCGCTCTCAGTAAAGCCGTGGTTTCACGGCCTACTGGTGCGAGCAGCTCCAATAAGCCGGATGTCTGCTCCTCCGACGCCCGCATGGAGAAGGTCGGTAAGTCGCCCGACCCTTCGGGGCGGCATGCGGCCCCCATTCCGCCCGACCAGGCTGCCCCTCCATCGCGGCCTGCCTCTGGCAAAGGGTCCGTTGAGTCTGACGCCGGCCCCTCCGGCGTCCACCTGGATCCCGCTACTAAGCCGCATGTTGGTTCGTCCGACGTCCGCACAGCGGATGAGCTGACGATGGAGCCCCCCACGTCCGTCGTTCCTGGCTCCCCGCAGCCTTCAGTGCCCTCCGTGGACCCTGAGTCTCCTCAGTCTGACCCCGAAGATTTCTCCCCCCACCCCAATCCCCGGGCAATGCTGAGGTTTCTGGTGCACCTCTGTTAGACCGTCCACCTTCTGGTCCGACTGATCTGATGTCGGTTCCCCGGATGCCGGCTCTGACGCCGGTATTGCCGACGCCGGACGACATCCCGCTTCCGATGTCGCCCGACGCTGGCCCTCTGCCCCGGGTCTTCCACTCCAGAACCGCCGTGTAGCCTCTGCAGGCGTCCTCAGGCAGCCTCGCGGTACCCGCCCCGTCAGATCCGCCACCATACCTGGGACCGCAGTATCAGCACCTCAGTACCCGCACTGACGCATCCGACGCCACAGTACCCGGCCCCATCGCCTGACGCCGCCTTCCCGCCGGGTTATGGATACACGCCTTTGGGTATAGTCTATACCTGTATCTCCCCCGCCTTCCTTCACCACCCCTCAGCTGCCGGTGGACTTGCAGGAGACTCTGGCCTCCCTGGTGAGCTGAGGCAAGGCTCAGCTCACCAGAGGCGGAGGTGCGTCTTCGGCAACGGTCACCAGTGCCGGGATTCTCTGCGTCCACGACGACACCTCCCTCCCCACCTCTGGACACCAGGGCTAAACCCTCTGGGTCCAGAGAGGGGCAGGACACGCTCCCAAGGGATTCCTAGGGGTCCATTCCTCCCCTCGTCGGAGAGGAGTCTACCTCTTCCTCATCTTCTTCTTCCTCGGACACCTCGGATCCTTCCGATGGTTGTTCGGGCAAGACGACGAGCCACGCCTCTGTCCAAGCCCGCCAAAGACTCCTCAGTATCCTCCGGAGGATCCTTCCTTTACGGAGTTGCTACTGAAGATCCAGGGCATATATGGCAATCCTTGGAGCCAGACCCCAGTGTTAAAAAAAAAAAAAACTTGTTGAGTATCTGGATCTGCCCGTGACAGCTCCCACTTTGGTGCCACCCTGATCGAGCCTCATGCCGACCTTACCACCGCCATATGGAAACAACCGCTGACCTTAGCCCCACTTCCCAGGAAGTCGAACAGGCTATACCAGGCTCCAGAGGGTATTGACTTTAGACTCCCACCGCGTTGACTCGTTGTGATTAGCGCCATGGTCGGTCAGCTCAACCCAAACATCTTAGCTCATCTCCACCTGACAAGGAATCCCGCCTTCTGGACTAGTATGGCAAGAAGATGTTTGCTTCTTCCACTCTGGGTATTAGGGCCCTGAACTACGTTGGTCACATGGGGGATTACCATAAGGCGATTCTTAGTGAGGTGGAATTGAAATTGGACTTCCTTCCGGACTCTCAGGTCAAGCAGGAAGTGGCTGACCTTGTCCGCTCTGCACATTTGGCCAGTCGGCACATTCTTTGTGCGACCTATGATGCAGTGGACACTGCTGGGAGGAGCTCAGCTTTCGCTGTAGGTTTACGGCGTCACGCTTGGCTCCGAGTGTCAGGGTTGGTCCCAGAAGTGCAGTCTGCTATCCAAGAAGCGCCCTTCCGGGGTTCAGTGCTGTTCAGGGATGGTGTCAAGGACATCATCACTGACCTGCAGGAGGAGAGGACGGCACTAAAGTCTGTTGACTCTATGTACCATCCCCATCAATCGCAGCTCCGTCCCTTTCGCAGATGGAATCAGCCCAAAGCGAGACCACAGGGAAAGAGGGCACTAAACGCTGGGGCCCCCAGCTGCTAAGCCCCCCCCCCACGCAAAAAAGCAGCGGGAGCTTCAGCTGTGGCGCTGCCCCACACCACCTGTCTCCTTCCCTCTCCCACTGCCTCTGGGCTTCCCGGAGGAACCGGTAGGAGGGAGGTTTTCCCTCCACCTGCCGGGCTAGGAGAGGATAACATCGGATTCATGGGTGCTCCAGCTAATCGCAGAAGGACACTCAATAGAGTTTCTGCAGAAACCACCTCGTCACCCTCCCCCAAGGTCCTCATACTCTCAGGAACACCATCTTCTGGTCCAGGAAGAAATGTCAGCACTTTTGCTGAAAGAGGCAATAGAACCTGCCCCCCTTCCCTTGCAAGGAACGGGTTACTATTCCCTCTTCTTCCTAGTCCCGAAGAAGACAGGAGATGTAAGACCTATTCAAGATCTCAGTTCCCAAAACCGATTCCTGGAGTACAAGAGGTTCAGGATGCCCTCACTGCAGAGCCTTCTGCCCTCCTCCGCTGGCCAATGGCTGTGCGCCTGGATATGCAGGACGCTCACCTGCACATAGCTATCTGCCCATCTCACTGCAAATATATTCTGCTTTGCTTTCCAGGGGACCACTACTAGTTCAGTGCACTTCCATTTGGCCCTCCTCGGCCACCGAGTATTTACCAAATGCCTTATGGTGGTGGTGGCTCACCTGTGTACCCGGGGGTACAGGTTTTCCCATACCTGGACGATTGGCTCCCTGGCGACCTCGTCCAGGAGGAACTCTGGCACTGCCTCCTCTCACCCAGCACTTTGCCTGTCTGGGTATTACCATCAACCATTCCAAGTCTCACTTGATCCCATCCCAGAGGCTTCAGTTTATTGGGGCGATACCGGACACGACCCTAGGCAGGGCCCTTCTGCCTCCGGACAGGGCAGCCACACTCCAGACTCAGATAAGCCTGTTGTCCGGCCATGGCAGGTCAATGCAAGGTCAGTCTTCGCCTCCTGGGCTTATGGCAGCTGCTATCCTGACAGTCCTCGGCGCCGGCTCCACATGAGGGTCTCTGCGTGACGCTCGCCTCAGTGGATCAGTTGTAGATGATGGACCACTGGTCCTAGTCTCCTCTCCCATGATTCGAGACTTACAGTGGTGGATGGTTCAAGAGAACCTCGGGAGTTCCATTCTTCCTCCTCCTCCCTCGCAGACTCGACCACAAACGCCTCAGGCGAGGTTGGCAGCCCATCTCAGTCCACATCGGACCCAGGGCTCTTGGTCCAGGCTCGAGCAATCACTGCACATCAGTGTGCTCGAGCCTGGCAGTGTCTCACGCGCCTCCAGGCACTCCACCTGCATCTTCTTCCAGGCTACCTAGCCGTCCAGACGGACAATGTGTGTGGTATGGTACATCAACAAACAGGGCGGGACTCGTCCTACCTCTTTGCAGGGAAGCTGGCAAGTCTGGGATTGTGCAGCACAACACGCACCTTCACCTCACAGCAATTCATGTTCAGGTTAAGAACTCCTTAGCAGACAAACTAAGTCGCTTGCCTGCTCAAGCTCACGCTGGGAGCTGGATCGGGGTCCTAGACTATATCTTCCTATGTTGGGGAACACCTTAGGTGGACCTGTTCGCTCACCTCTAAACGCAAAGCTTCGACTTCTGCTCACCTGCTCAAGAGCGTGATATTTCTGGAGAGACGCCTGTCTCTAGATTGAGGGACAGATCTGCTCATGCTCCCCCCGATTCCTCTTATCCCGCGTGTCTTGCAGAAACTAGGTTCAGAAGGAGCACGAATGATTCTGATTGTTCCTTTCTGGCCCAGGCAAGTTTGGTTCTCTCTTCTGCAACGATGCTGAGAGGAGCCTCCTTCCTCTTCCACTGTCACGATTCTGTTGACCCAGCATCAGGGTACCCAGGTTCATCCAGGTCTCAAGTCCTTTCAGCTGCATGCGTGGCTCCTGCAGTTATAGCTGAAGCCTGCTTTGGGGTTTCTCCCAGGTGGCTGAGATCTTGGTGGAGGCTAGGAAGCCCCCACCAGGTCTACTTATGCCATGAAGTTGAAACGGTTCTCAATCTGGCCGCCTGCAAAAGCTTCAAGCCTTCTCTTGCTCATAGCTGGGCGACTGCTGGAGTACCTGCGCCCACCTCTCGACCTGGGTCTTAGTCACTCGGCTCTGAAGGTACACATGCAGCCATTTCGGCCTACCACATTCCCTTCGCAGATAGGACATTTGCTCAACTGCAAGTCTCTTAAGACTTTCCTCAGAGGGGTTCTTCACTTGAGACCCCCTATCCGAGTTCCCGCCCCTCCTTGGGATTTGAACTTCGTTCTTGAGAAACTTACTTTGCCTCCGTTTGAACCTGCGGTCTCAGCAGACATGAAGTTCATTTCATGGATGACGCCTTCCTAGTGGCCATTACTCGTTCGGAGGATTTCCGCCCAGGCCCTGATGTGAAAATCCCTCAGTATTGATTTTTTCACAAGGAACGCGTGGCTCTGCGCATCAATCCTAAGTTTCTCCTCAAAGTGGTAGCGGAATCTACATTGAACCAGTCCATAGAATTACCCGCTCTTTACACAGTACTCCAATCGGGGGAGTATCTTCTTCACACTGTGGACGTTCCCCGCATTCTGAGATACTACACTAACAGAACAAAGGATCTCAGAAAGACTGATCAACTTTTTGTCTCTTTACCCCAAAAGAGAAGGCAATGCTGTTTTCAAGCAATGCTTGTCTAAATGGTTGGCTCATTGCATCACCTTCTGTTATGACAAGTGCAACAAGACCCTTCCGGGTCAAATAAGAGGTCACTCCACTAGAGGGGTTGCTGCCTCTGTGCATGTTTCAAGAATGTCAGCGGTAAACATTTGTGCTGCCCACTTGGACCTCTGTCCATACATTTACAAACATTGCAAGTTTGATATTGCCTCTCCGTGAGAGCAGGCTTCGGAGCTAAAGCTGTTCTGAGGCCTCCTTTCTTAAAGGCCTTCACAGCTAGAGGATCTGCTGAGTAGCTTTCCTCCTCCTGTGTGCTTCTTCTTGTTCCAGACTGCTTTGGACTCAGTCCTATATAATCATCACTGCAAGGCCTCTGAAGTAAGATAGTACAGTTACGTAAGAACTTACCATAACAGTAGATCTTCAAGAGAGTGTTGCAGAGTAATTTTCCGCCTTCCATCCCCTAAAGCTGTTTCAGCCCTTTTCCGTGAGGGAAATATCCGCTCTCTCTTGTCCAGCCTCCAGGGCATTGCAGGGAGAAAGAACTGGAAGGCGGGCGTGGGATCGCCTCTTGACCGACGCCTCGATCACTGTCACCTGAAGAGGGGCGGTCCTCTTCAGAGACTGTTAACTAGAACGCCTGCGGGGTCCCGGCCGCCTGCCGACGCCGGGTCCCATGGGGATTATTTACTGCAAGAGCCCCTCTCAAAGATCCACTGTTACGGTAAGTTCTTACATAACTGTACATCTTCACTCGAGAGGCTCTTTCAGTAGTAAGCTATATTATGGACTGTTTCAGCAGGCTGCAGGACCCTACTTGAAAAATTTCTAGCTAGCAGTCTCTGGGTGAGGACTGCCCCACGCAGGTGACCGTGTCAGGAGACGCTGCATAAAGTGGCAGTCCCAGACGCTGCTCTTCCAGTTCTTTCCCCGCCGTTAGCTTGTGCAGTATCATGAAAAGCTCCGTGCTTGTCAGCCCTACCTTCTTCGGGTTTTGTACCGAAAAACTCTTTATTTTCAACTAACGTCAGTACTAGCGTCTGTGTATGTCGTCCCCTACACCCTCCGAGCACAAGAATAAGTGCGATTCGTGTGGCGCACAAGGACTGCCACTCCCTGTGCCTGTTCTGCCTAGGCCCCGATCACCTGGTCGAGAAGTGCCAGCACTGCCTCAGTTTTAACGCGGCTACCCGGAAAAGGCAGCAGCAATCCCTGGAAGCCCATATTCTAAAGAAGAAAATGAGTTCTATAAGAAGGAGCTCAAAAAACTGAGGCAGGTGTCCACTTCCCCCGAAGGACATCGGAAGAAGGAGAGGCACTGGGACAAGGGCTCCTCCACCGCGTTTCTGAGGCGGCGGCGGCCCGCCCGTCTGGCTCGCGCTTAGGCCTTGCGGGCGCCTCCGGGCAGTTGGAGGCCTCCGCCCCTGGTTCGGCCACAGGCTCGCGGCCTACCACTGTGGGCGACTCCAGTAAGCTGGGTGTCGGCTCCTCTGATGTCCGCCCAGAGAGGGCCGGTAAGACGTCTGACCCTCCGGGGCGACGCGCGGCCTCCGCTCCACCGGACCAGGCCGATCACTCTACTCGGCCTGCCTCCAGTGACTGCTCTCATAAGTCGGACATCGGCTCCTCCGGCGCCTGCTGAGAGCTCGCCACTAAGCCTCACGTCAGCTCGCCCGACATCCGGCCAGCGGAAGGAACCAGCCGGACCCCCTAGGTCCGGGTGGTTCCTCGATTTCCTGCAGCTTCGCTGCTTTCTGGGAACCAGAGTCTCCCCCAACCTCCGACCCCGGGATGTTTCCTCTGTCCCAGGTAAAACTGTAGATCTTTTTGCCTCTGTCAGTCCTTCCTCCACCTGGAGCACGGACCTGACGTCGCCTCAGACGCCGGGGCCTCCGCTGTCAGCCCTACCGACTCCGGGAGATATTCCGTTCCCATCGGGCCCTCCACTATGGACCCACCCATGTGAGGTTACCGGCCGGGCGTCTGCTGCAGTAGCCCCCCACCCCACCCCGGCTCCGGGTATCCTCTCAGTCTTATTACCCAGGAGCGCAGTACCCGGCGCCTGGCTTCCCAACGCCACAATACCGCAGCCGGTTTTGGATACGCCACCATACGGTTATAACCCGTATCCTTATCCCCTCCTCCTCTTCCACTGCCCTCGGCCGCTGGTGGACCTGCAGGAGACTCTGGCCTCCTGGTGGGCTGAGGCAAGGCTCAGCCCACCAAGAGGCGAGAGCCCCTCTGCCAGGTTCCCGTGCGCCCGGGCGACACTCCTCACCACCTCCAGACTCCAGGGTTCTTCCATCTGATCCAGAGAGGGCAGGACACTCATCCCCGGGGACTTCCCAAGGGGTCCGTTCCTCCCCCAGGTCAGGAAAGGGAGTCTTTCTCTTCTTCTTCCTCCTCTTCGCTTTCGGACTCTTCCGATGGCTGCTCCGAGAGAGACGACGAGCCTCGCTGTCCGTCGAAGCCCCATCCAAGGACTCCTCCAAAGTCTCCTCCGGAGGATCCTTCTTTTACGGAGTTGCTTAGGAAAATCCAGGAGGTTCATCACTGGCACTCCCTGGAACCAGATCCTCAGTGTTTGAAACTTGCTGAACATCTGGATCTGCCCGTGACAGCTCCTACCTTGGTGCCACCCTGGATAGAGCCTCACGCCGACCTTGTTACTACAATATGGAAACAGCCGTTGGCCTTAGCCCCACTTCCTAGGAAGTCGAACCGGCTATATCAGGCTCCAGAGGGTGTTGATTTCCTGGATTCTCACCCTCGTGCCGATTCGGTCATGATTAGCGCCGCTCATGGCCGGTCTGCGAACCCTAAACATCTTAGCTCGTCACCTCCTGATAAGGAATCTCGCCTTCTGGACCAGTATGGGAGAAAGATTAACACTTCCTCCACACTGGGGATCAGGGCCCTGAACTGTGTCGGCCACATGGGGGACTACCAGAAGGCCATCCTGACTCAGGCCGAAGCCAAACTGGACTCCTTGCCTGACTCCCAAGTCAAGCAGGAGTTGGCTGATCTCGTCCGCTCTGCTCGTTCGGCCAGTCGACACATGTTACGTGCGACATATGACGCAGTGGACACTGCTGGGCGGAGCCAGCTTTTCGCTGTAGGCCTACAGCGTCATGCTTAGCTCCGCGTGTCAGGCTTGGTCCCGGAGGTGCAATCTTCTATCCAGGAAGCAGCCTTCCGGGGTCGGTGCTGGGGATGGCTAGTCAGTTGATTCCATGTACCGTCTCCATCAGCAGCAGCGCCGTCCCTTTCGCAGACGGAATCGGCCAAAAGCGAAACCCCAGGGAAGGTGGGCCTCAAAACGCCAGGCCCCTGCAGCTGCCAAGCCCCCAAAAAAAAAGCAGCGGGTGCTTCAGCTGCGGCGCTGCCCCACACCACCTAACTCCTTTCCTCTCCCACTGCCTCCGGACTCCCCGGAGGAACTGGTAGGAGGGAGGTTTTCCCTCCACCTTCCGGGATGGGAGAGGATAACCACAGATTCTTGGGTGCTCCAGCTCATAGCAGAAGGACACTCCTTAGAGTTTCTTAAGAAACCACCCCGTCACCCCCCTCTGAAGTCGTCATATTCCCGGGAACATCGCCCTTGGTCCAGGAGGAAATCTCTGCTCTTCTGCTGAAGAAAGCGATAGAGCCTGTCCCCCTTCATCTTCAGGGGATGGGTTACTATTCCCATTTCTTCCTGGTCCCAAAGAAGACAGGAGATCTCAGAACAATTTTAGATCTCAGTTCCCCGACTCTTTACGTAGAGTACAAAAGGTTCAGGATGCTCTCTTTTGCAGAGCCTTCTGCCCCTCCTCCGGCCGGGTCAGTGGCTTTGTGCTCTGGATATGCAGGATGCTTATCTGCACATTCCTATTCGGCCATCTCATCGCAAATACCTTCGTTTTGCATTCCAGGGGGACCACTACCAGTTCAAGGCACTCCCATTTGGTCTGTCCTTGGCCCCCCGAGTATTTACCAAATGTCTGGCAGTGGTGGCGGCCCACCTGCGTACCAAGGGAGTGCAGGTTTTCCCTTACCTGGACGATTGGCTCCTGGCGGCCTCATCCAAGGAGGAACTCCTGCCTTTCCTCTCCCTTACCCAGTAGGTTTTTGCCTGCCTGGGTATTACCATCAACCATTCCAAGTCTCATCTGGACCCATCCCAGAGGCTATAGTTTATTGGGGCGATCCTGGATACGACCATGGGCAAGGTCTTCCTGCCTCCGGACAGGACGGCCACCCTTCAGACCTAAATAAGTCTGTTGTCCGACCGCAGGATGGTCTCTGCGAGGTCGGTCCTTCGCCTTCTCAGGCTCATGGCGGCTGCTATCCCGACGGTACCTCGAGCTCGACTCCACATGAGGATCTCTCAGTGGACTCTACGCTTTCAGTGGGATCAGCTAGTGGACGACCTAGATCACTCAGTTCTGATCTCCTCGCCAATGATCCGAGACTTGCAGTGGTGGGTGGTTCGAGAGAACCTGTTTCGGGGAGTTCCTTTCTTTCATCCTCCCCCCTCCCAGACTCTAACCACAGATGCCTCCGGCGAAGGCTGGGGAGCCCATCTAGACCCTCATCAGACCCAGGGCTCCTGGTCCAAGCTAGAACAAGCTCTCCACATCAGTGTGCTTGAACTTTAGGCAGTGGTGTTCGCTCTCCAAGCCCTTCACCAGTACATCCTTCCCGGCCACCTAGCCATCCAGATGGACAACATGTGCGTGGTGTGGTATATCAACAAGCAGGGAGGGACTCGGTCCTACCCTCTGTGCAGGGAGGCAGGGAGGTTTTGGGATTGGGCAACACAACACGACCTTCACCTCACAGCGATTCACGTCCCGGGAGTCGACAACACCCTGGCAGACAAGCTAAGTCGCTCTTCTGCTCTGACTCATGAGTGGGAACTGGACCAAAGTGTCCTAGACAATATCTTCCAACTTTGGGGAACACCACAGGTTGACCTGTTCGCATCCCCCCTAAACGCAAAACTTCCCATCTTCTGCTCGCTCGTTCCAGATCGAGGCGCTTTTTGGAGCGATGCTCTCTCTAGACTGGAAGGACAGATTCGTCTATGCCTTTCCCCCAATTCCACTTATCCCACGACTCTTGCAGAAACTAGCTTCAGAAGGAGCGCGAATTATTCTGATCGCTCCTTTCTGGCCCAGGCAAGTCTGGTTCTCTCTTCTACAACAGTATTCAGAGGATCCTCCTCTTCCTCTGTCTCGAGGTTTGTTGACTCAGGATCAGGGGACCCTCGTCCATCCAGGCCTCAAATCCCTTCAACTGCATGCATGGCTCTTGCAGACCTAGCCCAGTCCCCTTTTGGAGTGTCTCCCAAAGAGGCGGAGATTTTAGTGGAGGCCAGAAAACCCTCCACCAGATCCACTTATGCCATGAAGTGGAAAAGATTTACTATTTGTGCCACTTCCAAGAACGTGGAACCTTTCTCCTGTTCAGCGGGGCTTCTGCTGGAGTATCTACGTCATCTGTTTGACCTGAGTCTCAGCCATTCCTCTCTGAAGGTACACATGGTGGCCATTTCGGCCTATCATGTTCACTTCGGAGACAAGGCTTTTGCTCAACTGGAGGTCTCCAAGACCTTTCTCAGAGGGGTCCTCCACCTGAGGCCCCCCATCCATACTCCTGCTCCCCCTTGGAACTTGAACTTTGTTCTTGAGAAACTTACTCTTCCTCCCTTCGAACCTGCAGCTCCTGCGGACTTGAAGTTCCTTTCGTGGAAGACGATCTTCTTGGTGGCCATTACTTCGGCTCGAAGAATCTCCGAGCTCCAGGCCCTGATGTGTAAAATCCCCTACTTGATTTTTTTACAAGGAACAAGTTACTCTTCGCATGAATCCTAAGTTTCTACCTTAAATCAGTCCATAGTTACCTGTTTTTTTTACGCAGTACTGTAATCAAGGGGAGTATTTGCTCCATACTATGGATGTTCACCGGATTCTGAGATACTACACCAACAGGACAAAGGATCTCAGAAAGACTGATCAGTTGTCCGTCTCACTTGCTCACAAAAGGGAAGGCAATGCTGTTTCCAAGCAATGCCTGTCTAAGTGGTTGGCTCATTGCATCACTTTATGTTATAACAAATACAGCAAGACCCTCCCGGGTCAAGTCAGAGGCCACTCCACAAGAGGAGTAGCTGCCTCTGTGGCTTGTTTCAAGAATGTGTCTGCGGCAGACATCTGCGCTGCTGCCACCTGGACTTCAGTCCATACCTTCACGAAACACTACAGTTTGGATGTTGCCTCTCTCCGTAGAGCAGGCTTCTGGCTCGCTGTTTTGCAAGGCCTCCTGTCTTGAGACTTGCACAACCAGTACCACTTTTTGGAGTAGTTTTCCTCCTCCCGGTGCCTCTCTTTGTTCTAGACTGCTTGGGATTCAGTCCTATATGTAATTACCTACTGCAAGAGCCCTCTCGAAGTAAGATAGTACAGTTACGTAAGGAAACTTACGGTAGCAGTAGATCTTTGAGAAGGCTCTTGCAATAAATAACCCGCCCTCCATCCCTAGGCTTTCAGCTCCTTTTCCACTGAGGAAATATCCGCTCCTCTCCGTCCGGCCTCTTTCGGCCTGTGGCTGGAAAGAACAGGGAGCGGCGTTCAGGACCGCCCCTTTATACCGACGCTCCTGACGCTGGTCACCTGACATGGGGCGGTCCTCACCAGGGACTGCTAGCTAGAAATTTTTATAGGGTCCTGCCGCCTGCCGGCGTCAGTCCTATATGTAATTACCTACTGCAAGAGCCTCTCTCGAAGATCTACTGTTACGGTAAGTTCTTACGTAACTATACTTTTCTTTACTTCAGGAGGGCAGACTACAGTAGGATGGGAGGGATTCTGGGAGGACATCTTGCTGGGATCAGGGAGGAGATGGAAGGAGTAAAAAGGATACGTGGTCAAGGATATGTGGTCAACCTTCAGAAGTACAAGTGCTCCCAGAAAGAGGAGGACAGAGCGGAGTGTTGTACCAAGGCAGTGAAGGTGGGCAGAGCAGTCTGGTTGGCCAAGGCCAAGAGAGAGCTGCAACTGGCGGAGGGGGCGAAAATGGGAGAAAGCTTTCTTCCAGTATATCGGGATTAGAGGGATATGAAGGATGGGATAGTTAGGTTGAAAAGTGAGGGGGAGTGGACAGAGGAAAGTGAAGAGAAAGCGGAAGTACTTAAGTACTTCTGTTCAGCCTTGAGTAAGAAGAAGGTTGGTTCAGCACCTCAAGGGAGCAAGGGGAAGGTCAACAGGGAGGGTGGTGAGATGGATGGGGAGATTGAGGTTGACAGGGTGGGTAAGGGCTTAAAGACCCTGAAGGTAGACAGAGTCCCAGAACCAGATGGTGTACATCCGAAGGTGTTGAGGGAGTCACAGATGTGCTAGCCAGTCCCCTGGTGGACGTGTTTAACACTTTACTGGAGTGGGGAAAAGTACCCCTGGACTGGAGGACAGCACCTGTAATACTGCTGCTGCACAAAAGCAAATCTTGACTTCTGTTAAGGACAGATCATCGAAGTTGGCAGATAAGCATCACCATGCTGACAAAGAGAAGTGACAAAAAGAAAAAGAGGCTTCTCCAGACCATTTCTGTTCACCACTTAGACGGAGTAAGTCACTTGAGAAAGACTGGGCTCCAGCTATAGCCATGAGTACTGCCACCTCCAGCTGTCTTACAGACACCAGATGGGGGTCCATTATCTACTCATCTTCCCCTGTTGAGGATTTGCAACCTATTCCTCCGTTGGGCACCGTCCTGTCGACACCTAAGTAATCGGCTCCCCCTACGGGCTCCTTTGATACACAGGCTTTTTTATCAGACAATGTCTGAGCTTTTTCAGCGTCTAATGCCGCCGTTGGTGCCTCAGGGTGGTCTGTCATCAGTTGTTCTTCAGCACTCCCATATGCTCTCACTGCTGGGTTCAGATTGTCCACCGTTAACAGATCTTCTATTGTTGGTGCCTCTCTCAGTTCCTTCTCCAGTTGACGAAACTGGAACATAATCCAGACTACATGGAGGAGGCCATGGAAGGGGAGGAGGAGGATGTGGTAGATGTAGTTGATTTAGGCTCTACTCTGTCATCCTGCTCAGAGGGCAGTGTAGTGAATACAAAAATATCTCCTCCTGAGGATGCCTCATTTCAGAACTTCCTCAAGGTGGTACAGGACAAATTGGGGTTTCAGGCTGAAGGAGAGGATTCTTCCAAGAGGAATCTTGTGAGTTCTTGGAAGTCTTGGCCTCTGCTACAGTAATAATCTCTTCTGTGCATTCAGCCCTGGATGATGCATCATTGGCTGCCTGGCATAGACCTGCACAACTGCCTGCTGTTCCCAGAAAGGCAGATAATACACACTGTATAGATCATTGGTTAGACAGCACCTGAGTACTGCGCAGTACTGGCGCTCAGATCTGAAGAGTGACAGGGTGCAGCGCAGGCTGACAAAGATGATCAAGGGGCAGGGGACTTACCATACGAGAGGAGGCTGAGGGAGTTGAACATGTACTCGCTGGAGGAGAGGAGAGACAAGGGGATATGATTGAAACCTTCAAGTACATGAAAGGACTAAAGACTGGTATGAAGGGGCTGTTCAGCGTAAGGGAGGGGAGGGACACCCAGGGTCATGATATGAGACTGGAGAGAGGAAGGTTTGGAGGAAATGAGACACTTTTTACAGAGGGTGGTAGTTGGGTGGAATGCGTTACTGGAAGTGGTATCGAGTAGAACAGTGGACTGCTTCAAAAGGGGCTGGGACAGGGGAGGGTCAAGGAAGGAAGGGTGGGAGGGAGGGCAGCTGCAGAATAGGTGCTAGCTGCACATTCGAGCAGACTTGATAGACCACTAGACCTTTATTTGCTGGCAAATTTCATATGTTCGTACTCTGCCCTACTGCTAAGCCATATTATTCATCACAGCCTGAAACAGATTCTGTGGTTATAATGGCTGCTTATGATAGATCTAAAGCATCAAAACATTTGAGCTGCCTGGCACCCTGACAAGGAGTCTAGGAAATTGGATGTCATGGGTAAAAGGACTTTTGCCTCAGCTACCCTGGGCCTAAGGATTGCAAACTATCGAGCATACATGATTAAATAATGAGAATTGCCTTTGGAAGACTATGGCCGCTCCGGCAGAAAAAATTGTCTGAGGGCCAGAATGAAATATGGGGTCACAATTGCTAATGGCCAAGAGGCTGGTAAGCATCTCATCAGATCAGCCTGTGATGCTGCTGATGCAGCTGCCAGAGCTGCTGCCTCAGGAATCTGCATTAGGTGCCACTCCTGGCTTAGAGTGGCTGTTTTTTTTTTTTTTTTCTTATGATGTACAGCAGTCTGTGATGAATGCCCTTTTCGGAGGAAAACAGTTATTTGGTACTGATGTTGAAAATACTATGAGAACTGCAGACATCAAGAGTGTCTCTCAGATCCCTGCATACTTTGAACCCAGAGCCCAGAGGAAGGGATCTTGTGGTTCAAACAACATGAAGTCTTGCTGTATTCTGACATATGCAGTCAGCCCCAGCACTTGAACTGCCCTGAGAGGAAAGAGTTAACTCTGTGCAGAAGCAAAAAGTTGAGCTTGAGCTCGGATTTCAAACCTCTGTCTGTGGTGCTTCAGAGTGTAACGTCAGATTCTTTTCCCTCTACTGTAGAAGTCGCTCCTGAGATTGCTCCTTCGCTCGGTTCGGTAAAGTTTCTAAAAAGTGTCAGTTTTCACCGATTTCTAATTTTTTTGGTTTCAAGTCTCTGTCTACGGTACAGTAAGTGTGTAGATATGTAGTGAACTGTTCTTTTTGTCTTTATTACTGTGGAAATCATAACTCTTCGGTTCCCTAGCAGTCGGGCCGGTTGGGAACCGACTGTTTTCTGTTTTCTGTTTAAATTCAATTTCTGAATTAGTAGTGGTGTGCCGGTTCCAATCGTTTAAAAAAAAAAAAAAACAGACCTTTACCTGTTTCTTTCCACAACCCATAATACGGTTGGTTACTGATCGGGGAGTATTACCTGGCATAACAGCTATTAAGAGTGATTTTGTTAGCCTGGCCATGTCTGAGAAACCCAAGAAGAAAACCAGGCCCACTGGGTTTCAACACTGTAGTGAGTGTGGGGAAGCTTTTGCTAAGGCTGATCCTCACCTCGTGTGTTTATTGTCTGGGGGGTTTGACCACCTCAGAACAGACTGCCAAATATGTAAGAATTTTCCCAAAGCCACTATGGACAAAAGATTGAGTAGGCTGAAGAAAACGAGGTAGAGAAGTCCACTGACCCAGATGGCCAGCACGGTTCGGTTGTGGCCGAACCTGAGGAGGTGCCCAGTGACCTGGGCGATACCTCCTCGGGCAGATGGAGATCTGATTTGGAGGGGTCGGTTCCGACAAAAAGGAAATCAGCCAGTTTGGATCCAGAGTCGCGTACTTCAACCGCTGATGAGATAGCCAAAGCGATAAGCATTGTTCAGTCGCTTTGATCGGTTCCGTCCTAACTGGCACCGCCTGTTAGGGCGGTCTGTCACTTGATCCCACTCACCGGATTACGATCCGATGCCTATTACGAATTGGAGTAGGAGGGGGATGAAGACGTCCCAGAACAGGAAGAGCAGGATTTAGAAGGTCTGGATGTGCCCATTGAACCGGACATCTCCCCAGACAGACCCTCCTAGGCTTTCTGAGTCTCCTTCTCACTATTTGTTCTACAAAAGGTGGCTGAAACCCTCTAGCTCCCCACGGTAGAAGCTGCAGAGGAGGAAGAGGAGCCTGATTTTTGTTGAGATGATGAACATCACAGAGTCTAAAAAGTTGTCTATTCCCCTCCACATATCTTTGGGGAAACAAAGAAGATTCTTCAGACACCAAAAACTACCTCCAGTGGACAAGAGAATGGACAAGGAGATACATGTTGTCAGGCTCCGGTGTGGAGTTTTTGTTCAGCCACGTTGGGGTAGTGTAGGCTGCAGCCTGTGACAGGGCTAACATACCTTTGGCTTCACACACCCCCAGATAAACACTCCAGGAAGGTGGATGCTGTGGCCAGAAATCAATATTTGACATCCTTCTTAGGACTCAGGCAGGCGAATTATATGGTGTGTGCAGCCAGGTACCAGAAGTCCAGGTAGGATACTGTTCTGGAACTGGCTAAACAGGCTTCCCTCAGCTAGCCAAAGAGCTAGAGGAGGTGGCTGCTGATGGGATTGAGGTATCCAAAGTACAGTTCAATGCTGCTGTGGACTCAAATGATGTGGCATCACGAGTCATGGCTACATCTGTGTGTCTCAAGAGATTTGCTTGGCTCAGATGTACTAGCCTTTCACAGGACACCCAGGCTAAGGCCATGTATTACCTTGTAGTGGGTAATTCTCTGTTTGGGGAGCAGACAGAGGCTTACATGAAGAAAATGGATGAATGCAGGACCACTTACAGGAGTGCTCCAGCCAAGGAAAGGCAAGCCACTCCTCAGAAGCCGCAGTCTAAGTGCAGGGGCTGGCCTTTTCACAGGCCTATCTACCAAGCCCAGGCCTCCTCTCCCTTCCTACAGAGGGGGTTCTTCTGAGGGAGAGGCAGGAGGGGGATGAGCAGGGCTACATCCTCTTTCTAGTCCAAGGCTCCTGCCAAGCAGACATCCTGATGTGTCAGCCCAGGTCAACTCCCCAGTCCCAGTAGGAGGCAGGCTGGCTTACTACTTCCAGGCCTGGAAGTCTGTTACCTCAGACAGGTGGGTCCTGGAGGTAGTAAGCCAGGGACTGGCCCTCAGTTTCAAAATATTTCCA
Organism: Neoceratodus forsteri; assembly: GCA_016271365.2. Taxonomy (NCBI): domain Eukaryota; kingdom Metazoa; phylum Chordata; order Ceratodontiformes; family Ceratodontidae; genus Neoceratodus; species Neoceratodus forsteri. Next base: position 109,607,725 of record JADMNL010000031.1, on the reverse strand, counting down.
AAAATGAGGGTCAGGTCTTCTCCACCTGCAAACACCTCTGAAACCATTGCTCGAGCCATAGACAGAGTTCCTACTCTACACAGGGCAAGGATCTGTACTCCAGATATTTCCTTACTCAAAAAGACAGAGGAGTGGCAACCAATCCTAGACTTAAGGTATTTGAACAAACGCATCTTAAAACCAAAGTTCAAAATTGCGACTTTGGGAGCAGTTCTTCCTCTTTAAGGCCAGGGGACTGGCTAGCATCCCTGGACCTCAAGGATGCCTATTTCCATATTCCTATCAGGTGCTCCCACAGAAAGTACCTCAGGGTCGAGTTGCCTTCAGGCCATTATCAGTTCAGAGCTGTGCCTTCGCCCAACATCGGCTCCAAGGGTGTTTACAAAGTGCCTTGTAGTAGTAGTGGCCTTCCTCAGAAGGCAGGGCATTTCATTATTCCTGTACCTGGACGACTGGCTCATTGTAGGACAGTCTTCCGACCAAGTCAGGTCAGCTCTACAGGTCACTCAAGATCTGTTCAGTTCCCTGGGCTTCCTTCTCAACCTGCCAAAGTCAGTTCTCGAACCAGTACAGCTCCTCACCTTCACAGGGATAGAGTTAGATACTGTTCAAGCAAAGGCCTTTCTCCCACTTGCAAGAGTTCAGGCCCTTACAGATCTCGCTTCTTCTTTTCATCTTCTGGTTTCTCGTCCAGCAAGACATTTTCTTCAGCTCCTAGGCCACATGGCAGCTTCCACTGCAGTGGTGCAAGGGGCCAGGTTCCAGATGAGGGACATTCAGTTCCATCTAAGGTCCTTTTGGTCTCAGAAGAAAGATTTTCTTACCTAGCTGATTCCAGCGACTCAAACTCTGGTCCAAGCTCTACAGTGGTGGCTGGACCGGGACAATCTCAGACAAGGTGTCCCATTTCTCAAGCAAACTCCTTCAGTTGTCCTTACCATAGATGTGTCTCTCCTGGGCTGGAGAGCCCACCTGAAAGCCCTCACAGCACAGGGGGGGTTTGGTCCTCAAAAGAGTCTCTCCTTCATATCAGTCTTCTGGAATTCAGGGCAGTATTCTTGGCCCTTCAAGTTTTCTTGGACTCAGTGAGGAACAAGGTGGTTCAGGTCAGGACAGGCAACACCACCACCATGTGGTACATCAACAAACAAGGGGCACTCGGTCTACGGCCTTGTGCACGGAGGCCATGAAAGTGTGGTCTCTGACCTACTCCCTACAAACTTCCCTAATAGCAGTCCTCCTCCCAGGAAGGACAGAATTTCCCAGGGCCATCACAAATGGACCTTGGAGACTCTCATCCTGGAAGTAATCTTCACCAGGTGGGGCACCAGAGATAGATCTCTTCGCAGCCGCAGACAGTCATCAACTTTCCCAATTCTGCTGCAGACCTCCAGCATGGGGGACTGTTCCCCTGGATGCTCTGACATTGGATTGGATTGGAAAGGCAAGTTCCTGTATGCCTTTCCTCCCTTCCCCCTGTTGTTCAAGGTTCTAATCAAGATCGGGTCACAACCTTGCACAGGATTCTAGTTGCTCCAGACTGGGCCAGGCAAACTTGGTATCCTCTGTTGTTGTCCTTAGCAGTCTCACTCCATCTGTCTCTTCCTAAGAGAGACAATCTCTTAACCTCCTCTCAAGGGAGGATCTGGTACCCCGATCTCCAGTCTCTCAATCTCAAGGCCTGGCTCTTGAAGAGTAAGAATACGCAGGCCTGCATCTTTCTCAGGGAGTTTTTGACATCCTTAAGGGTTCTTGGAAACCTTCTACCAGGAAAAGTTATAACTCCAAATGGAAACGATTCAGCATTTGGTGTTCACACAGGGATGTTCTGCCAGATGCTATGGGTATTGCCACAGTCTTAGATTACCTGGTTCACCTAAATGGCTTAGGCCATAGGCCAGCCTCTCTTTAAAGTTCATCTAGCAGCTGTGTCTGCATTCCTATCAACAGAGAAGGGCACTTCTCTTGCATCTCACCCTGTCTTAGGTAAGTTCTTTAAAGATCTGGTTCATATCAGCCCTCCTTTTAGAGAACCTGCTCCTGCTTGGATCTTAATATTTACATTGCTGAGCCCATGCAGCCACCCTTTGAACCTCTGGCTTCAGCCGAGCTTAAGTACTTGACCTGGAAAACTCTGTTTCTGGTAGCTATCACTTCTGCCAGGTGAATTAATGAATTACAGGCCCTGTCAGTTAAACCTGATTTTATCTCATTCCACATAAGGTGGTCCTCAGAACTAATAGGAGGTTCTTACCCAAAGTGGTCTCAGATTTCCATCTGAACCGGTCTGTCTCTTTCACTGATCATTCTTCTTCAGGAGAAAGGTTACACAGTTTGGATGTTAAAAGTGCACTTTGGTATTACATAGAGCATACTAAGGCACATAGGAATGACTGTCTTCAATTACTTCTCACTTATGGTGAAGTGGGAAAAGGTAAGCCTGCTACTATAAGAACTATTGGCAGGTGAAGTGTAGCTTGTATACAATTCTGTTATACTGAGCTAGGTAGAACACTTCCCTCAGGCCTGAGGGCTCACCCAGCTAGGGGTACAGCCACTTCTCTGGCTGCTGCCAGAGATATGCCTTTACTAGAGATCTGCAGAGCATTACCTCTGGATATCCAGGCTAGGAGTGATGCTAGGTTTGGTACAGCAGTACTGCACAGCCTATTCCTAAAATAGGTTCAGTACCCTCCTCCATGGAGGTACTGCTTGGTAGTCTGCATATGTCCGAATACAGCAAATCTTCATGTTGTTTGAAGAAAAATTACTCACCTTAGTAATTGTGTTTCTTCTACTGGAGTCTTGCTGTGTTCTGACCCCCCGCCTCCCCTTCCAGAACCTGTTTTGGTATGTTGGCTGGCAGATACAGTGTTGCACCTCAAGGGTGTACCCTACACCCCTCCACTTTAGGGTGGGATGGTTGTCATGTTTTATATTTATATATTCTATATCTTGTTCACTACCTGATTTTTTTTTTTTTATCTTGGGTTCTCGACTTAAGTCTTTTGGGACCCAGGTAGTTGCTTGTTGGTATATTTGGTTACAGTTTCCACACTGGAAGTGTAGTCAGTTATTTGCTCATAAGAATCTGACGGTTACACTCTGAAGCACCACAGACAGAGGTCTGAAATCCGAGCTCGAGCTCAACGCTCTGTACTTCTGCATAGAGTTAACTCTTTCCCCTCCGGGGCAGTTCAAGTGCTGGGGCTAACTGCATATGTCAGAATACAGCAAGACTCCATTAGAAGAAACACAATTACTAAGGTGAGTAATTTTTTCTTCTTTTCATAGGCCATGTGCCCGTCTAGTAGAGGTTATTCAGAGGCCCGCCATGGATGACAGAGACCTTGACCCTCTACTTCCCAGCCCACAAATCTGCCCCCAGGTGCCCATGCCCACCTTACAAAAGGCCAGACCATTACCGGAGCCCCCCTGCCCCGATGCCTTATGACTCCCCTACTGTACCTCAGGCCTCACTACCTCAAAATGTATTGGTGGGAGGCTGCATCTTTGTTTTTCTAGAAAAAGGAAGGGAAATGACTACAGATGATTGGGTTCTGGAGGTGGTTCAGCATGAACATGCCCTAGAGCTCCTTACTATCCCTTCAGTTAGCCCCACCACCAAAATTGTCCAACCGATATCTTCTGGGATATCTTGCCCTTCTGCTGGAGGAGTTTCAATCCCTCCTCTGCAAGAGGGTTGCAGAAGTGGTCCCAACAGCAGAAAAGAACCAAGGTTTTTACTCCCAGTGCTTTCTGATCCCAAATGGACGGGGGATCACAGTCCTATCTTGGACCTCCAGCACCTGAACATGTACACAAACTACAAAAGTTCAGAATGGTGTCCCTGCCATCCTTGTTACACCTGCTGCTACAAGAGGACTGGATGGTAGTGCTGGATGTGAAGGATGCTTACCTTCAGCAGGGATCAGAAAGTCTCGGAAAGCATCTGTGTTTCATGCTTCAGGGCTCTCACTACCAATTTTGTGTTTTGCCCTTTGGCTTATACTCTGCACTATGCGTCTTTACCAGAGTATTGGCGGCAGTCACAGCAGCCCTTCGGAGGGAGAGTCTCTTTGCTTTCCCATACCTTGACAGTTGGCTATTAGAGGCCCCGTCCAGGGAAGCAATAGTGTATACACTGTTTCGGACCAGACAACTGTTCGTCCAACTGGGCATATTGGTAAACGAATCAGAGTCAGTCCTTACCACCTGCCAACACCTGGTCTGGGACAGGGTCAGGCATTTCTGCCCTCGGACCGAGCTGCAGCATTAGTGCCACAAGCTCAGCTGGTGATATCCAGCGACTGTGTATCCACCCATTGTCTCTTAAGACTAGTTGTCCAGTGGCTGCTGCCATCCTGACAGTTCTGCTGGCCCACCTCCACATGAGAACCCCACAGTGGTTTCTCAGAGTACAGCAGGCTCAGCATTCAGACAGGTTAGAGCACCTCATTCCGGTAACTTCTCCTCTTCGCTGTCTCCTGTGGTGGCTGGAGAGATGCAATGTAGAGAAAGGATCGCTGTTCCTGCGTCCGTTTTCAGTGTTTGTAATGAGAACAGATGCCTCAGGACAGGATTGGGGTGGGGGGGTTCATCTGGGCCCTTTCTGGACACGGGGCCAATGGGGCCTTCTGGATACTGTGCTTCACAGAAACACTCTAGAGATGAGGGCTGTTTTATGTGACTTACAGGCCTTTGCCGCTCTCTTTCCAGGGAATTGCCTCTTGATTCGCACAGACAATATGTAGATGTACTACACTAGCTGACAGGACAGAGTTCATTCTTATGCTGTCTGCAGAGAAGCAAAGAGAGTTGACACTGGGCGATGAAACATGACATATTTGTCGGCTGTGTTCTCCTGGTGACCCTGAATCCACTTGCAGATCATCTCAGTTGATCCAGCGCGTTCTGCCATAAGTAAAAACTTTCTGACTCCGTAGTGGACGGCCTGTTCCAAAATTGGGACTGTCCAGACAGTCCTGTTTGCGTCCCCATACAATGCAAAACTGCCAGATTTCTGGTTGTTGGCTCCAGGGCATAGTTTTTTGACGAGATGTGTACTCCCTTTCTTGGAAAGGGAGGTTTCTGTGTCCTTTCCCCCCATTCAAACCACATGAAGTCTTGCTTATTCTGACTATTGCATTTAGCCCCAGCACTCAAACTGCCCCACAGAGAAGGGGGTTAATTTTCTAAGCAGAGCATAGAATGTTGAGCTCGAGGTTGGTTCCAGCCTCTGTCTGCTGCACTTTGAAGTACACCCATCAGATTCTTTACTCCACCTAACTGAACGGTCACTCCGGAGATTTCTTCTTTGCTCGTGGTTCGAAACTCAGTTAAAGTCCTCGGTTTTACCGATTATTTTTCGCAAGTTTCAGTTCAGGTCTCTCTCTGTGGTACAGCAAGTACTAGGTAGTGAACTAGACATAGTAAACTAGTGGAAATTGTAAAAATTGATTTTTCGATCAGTTCGGCTGAACCGGCCATTTAGTGAATTACATATTCTGTCTTTGTTTCTAAACTTAGTTACCGGTCCTTATCAGTTAAAAAAAAAAAAAAATCATTTTCTTGTGTTTTTTTTCCAATACCCATGACACGGTTAGAAACAGATAAGGGTGTCTTGTCTGGTTGTTTGCCATAAAAAGGGTAAGTTTGTGGTTAGGATGGCTATGTCTGAGAAACCCAAAAGAAAAAACGGGCCCACTGGGTTTCAACACTGCAGTGTATGTAGGGAGGTCTTTGCTAAGGCTGATCCCCACACCACCTGTGTTTGACCACTTCGATTCAGACTGCCAAATCTGTAAAAATTTCCCTAAGTCTACTCTGGAAAAAAGATTATGTAGGCTTAGGGATTAGGAGGCCGAGAAGTCCACTGATCCGGATGGCCAGCCTGGTTCAGTTCCGACCGAACCTGAGGGAGTGCTCTCTGACCAGGGTGATACTTCTTCGGGCAAGAGGAGAGCCGATCCTGAGGGATCAGTTCCTACAAAAAGACAGAGAAAAGAAAAATTGGCTGATTCGGATCCAGAAGCCCATTTTCTGACCGCCGAAGAGATTGCCAAAGTGATAAGGATTGTAGAATTGCTTCGCTCGGTTCCATCTGATCCAGTGCCTTCTGGCAGGTGTTCGGTTCAGTCAGTTGCTCCAGTTCAGGGTTATGCCTCTGAAGATTTTTATGAACCGGATTTGGAGGTGGATGAAGATGATTGTGATGATGACGATGGTGGGGAAGGTCTGGATGAGCCCCTTGAATCGGACATCTCCCCAGACAGACCTTCTGGTGTTTCCCCTCCTAGGCTTTCCGAGTCCCCTTCCCACTACATGTTTTACAGGAAAAAGGCAGAAACCTTCCAGCTCCCTGTGGAAGAAGCCATGGAGGAACAAGAGGAACCTGATTATGTGGAGATGATGGACATCCCAGAGTCCAAGAGACTGTCTATTCCCCTTCATAAGTCTTTTGGGAAACGGACACAAAAAATATAAAAAACTCCAAATTCTGTACCTCCTGTCGACAGAAGGATGGACAAAGGTACACCTTAATCAGGTTCAGGTACAGAGTACTTGTATCAACAATGCAGCCATGTTGGGGTTGTGCAGGCTGCAGCCTGTGATAAGGTTAGTATACCCTTGGCTTCACACACCCCAGATAAAGACTCTAGGAAGCTGGATGCCATGGCAAAGAAACAGTACATGGCATCCGCCTTGGGACTCAGGCAGGCTAATTATATGGCCTGTGCAGCCAGGTACCAGAAGTTCAGCTGGGACACTACTGGCACTGGCTAAGCAGGCTTCCCCCCTGTTAGCCTCGGAGCTGGAGGGGGTGACTGCTGATGGGATTGAGGCATCTAGGGTACAGTTCCATGCTGCTGTGGACTCCAGTGATGTGTCATCTAGAGTCATGGCTACATCTGTAGCTCTTCGGAGAATGGCTTGGCTCAGATGTACTAGCCTTTCACAGGACACCCAGACTAAGGCCATGGATTTCCCTGTGGTGGGTAATTCTCTGTTTGGGGAGCAGACAGAGAATTACATGAAAAAGATGGATGTGTATAGGACCACCTATAGGAGTGCACAGGCCAAGGAAAGGCAGGCAACTCCTCAAAGGCAGAAAGCTAGAGGCAGGGGCAGGCCTTTTCATAGGCCTTTCTACCAAGCACAGGCCTCTTCTCCTTTTTCTCAAAGGGGGTTCTTAAGAGGGAGAGGCAGAAGGGGGATGAGCAAGGCTGCATCCACCCCTCAACCTAAGGCTCCTGCTAAGCAGACACCCTGATGTGTCAGCCCGGATCGACTCCCCCATTCTTGTAGGAGGCCAGGCTGGCTTACTTCGTCCAGGACTGGATGTCTTTTACCTCAGACAAGTGGGTCCTGGAGGTGGTAAGCCAGGGGCTGATTCTCGGCTTCAAGAAATTTCCAAAGCTGAGGGCCAGATCTTTTCCACCTGCAAGCATCTCTGAAACCATTGCCCTAGAGGCAAAGATTTCATCTCTACTAGCTCTAAATGCTGTAGAGAGACTTCCTACATTGCACAGGGGCAAAGGTCTGTACGCCAGGTACTTCCTTACCCCAAAAAAGACAGGGGAGTGGCGACCCATCCTAGACTTAAGATACCTGAACAAACATCTTTTAAAACCAAACTTCAAAATGGTGACTCTGGGAATAATCCTTCTGTCTCTAAGGCCAGGGGATTGGATAGCCTCCCTGGACTTAAATTATGCCTACTTTCACATTCCCATCAGGTGCTCCCACAGAAAGTACCTCAGGTTCGAATTGCCTTGAGGCCATTATCAGTTCAAAACTATGCCCTTCAGCCTGACATCAGCTCCAAGGGTATTCACAAAATGCCTAGCAGTAGTAATGGCCTTTTTAAGAAGGAAGAATATTTCCATAGCTGGACGACTGGCTCATTGTGGGTCAGTCCCCAGACCAAGTCAAGTTAGACCTGCAAGTGACTCAGTAAGTGCTCACTTCCCTAGGATTCCTTCTCAATCTTCCCAAGTCCGTTCTCGAGCCTGTACAGCTCCTTACCTTCATAGATGCAGAGTTGGATACAGTCAAAGCAAGAGCTTTTTTCCCCCCTGGAAAGGGCAAGGGCTATTGTAGAGCTGGCTTCTTCATTCCACCTTCTGGTCTCTCTGCCAGCAAGGCACTTCCTCCAGCTTCTGGGCCACATGGCAGCTTCTACAGCAGTGGTCCAAGGGGCCAGATTTCAGATGAGGGACATTCAGTTTCACCTGAGGGCCTTTTGGTCTCAGAAGAAAGATTCTCTAACCAAACTAGTTCCAGTGACTCAGACTGTGATCCAGGCTGTCCAATGGTGGCAGGATCAGGGCAACCTCAGACAAGGAGTCCCATTCGTCACTCAGTCTCATACTGTGGTCCTAACCACGGATGCTTCTCTATTGGGGTGGGGAGCCCATCGGGGGGCTCTCACAGCTTAGGGACTGTGGTCCCCTCAGGAATCCCTTCTTCATATCAATCTCTTGGAACTCAGGGCGGTCTTTCTGGCCCTGCAAGCTTTCTCTCAGTCAGTCCAGAACAAGGTGGTTCAGGTCAGGACAGACACCACCACCACCATGTGGTACATCAACAAGCAGGGAGACACTCTGTCCACGGCCTTGTGCATGGAAGCCATGAAATTGTGGTCCTTAGCTTGTTCTCTGCAGACCTCTCTGATAGCAGTCCACGTTCCAGGGAAGGACAGTGTGCTTAGCAGATGCATTGAGCTAGATCTCCCATGGCCATTACAAATGGTCCCTGGACCCTCCAGTGTTGAAAGTGATTTTTTCAAGGTCAGGCACTCCAGAGATGGATCTCTTTGCAGCCCCAGACAATCACCATCTTCCTCTGTTTTGTTGCAGACCCCCAGTCTTGGGCTCAGTCCTTCTGGATGCTCTGATTTTGAACTAGGAAGGGACATTTCTATATGCCTTCTTTCCCTTTCCTCTACTGTTCACGGTTCTGGTCAAGATAAGGTCACAACCCTGCAGAGTGATTCTGATTGCTCCAGACTGGGCCAGGCAGACTTGGTACCCACTGTTGCTGTCCCTAGCAGTCCAGCTTCCCCTGTCTCTTCCCAGGAATTACAACCTGTTAACCTTCTCTCAGGGGAGGATTTGGTACCCCAATCTTCAATCTCAAGGCATGGCTCTTGAAGAGTTAGAGTATGCAGATTTGCATCTGTCCCAAGGGGTTCTGGATATTCTCAAAGCCTCTCGAAGGCCTGCCACCAGAAAAACTTATAACGCCAAATGGAAAAGATTCAGCGCTTGGTGTTCCAAAAAGCATATATCCCCAGACACTGCTGAATTGTGTACAGTTCTGGATTATATGGTTCATCTTAATGGCCTAGGCCTCAGACCAGCTACTGTCAAAGTACATCTGTCAGCTGTTTCTGCTTTTCTGTCAGTGGGAAAGCCTTCCTCACTGTTATCTCACCCCGTATTCTGAAAATTTTTCAAGGGATTGCTTCATACCAATCCCCCCTTTAGGGATCCTACCTCTGTTTGGGATCTTAATGTTTGCATTTCTCAGCTTATGCAACCCCCTTTTGAGCCTTTGTCTTCAGCAGAGCTTAAGTACTTGACTTGGAAAACTGTGTTCCTGGTAGCTATTACCTCTGCCAGGCATATCAGTGAATTACAAGCTCTGTCAGTGGAGCCTGATTTGATCTCATTCCATAGAGATAAGGTAGTCCTTAGAACTAACAGGAGGTTTTTACCTTAAGTGGTTTCAGATTTTCATCTGAACCTATCTATGTCTCTTCCTGTGTTCTTCACTGATCATTCTTCTTCAGGAGAAAGAAGTTTACACAATTTGGATGTTAAGAGCCCTTAGTTACTACACTGAGCGTATTAAGGCTCACAGGTTTGACTCCCTCCAGTTGTTTCTCACTTATGGGGAAGTGGGGAAGGGCAAACCTGCCACTAAGAGAACTGTTGCCAGGTGGATTGTCTCTTGTATTCAGTTCTGTTATGAGAAGCTAGGCAAAATACCTCCCTCAGGTCTGAGGGCTCATTCGACTAGAGGTACAGCTGCTTCCCTGGCTGCGGCCAGGGATATTCCTTTGCTAGACAAATGTAAAGCTGCCACCTGGAAAACAGTCCATACATTTACCAAACATTACTCCCTGGACATCCAGGCTAGGAGTGATGCTCGGTTTGGTGCAGCAGTACTGCAGAGCCTATTCCCAAGGTAGGTTTGATTCCCTCCTCCATGGAGGTACTGCTTGGTATTCTGCAATAATCAGAATACAGCAAGACGTCATATGGTTTGAAGAAAAAATTACTCACCTTAGTAATTATGTTTCTTCTAATGGAGTCTTGCTGTATTCTGACCTCCCTCCCTACCTACCTCCCCTCTCAGAACCTGTTTTTGGGAAGTGGGCTGGCAGGTGCACTGTTGCACCCCAGGGGTGCATTTGGGCACTCCTCCTTTTAGAGAGGGGGAGTGGGTTATATTATTAATCTAACAGTCTTAAGTTGTTTACTACCTGGTTTTTAATTTTGGATTTCTTGACGCGAGTCTTTTGGGGATCCAAAATATTTGGTTGTCATTTGGCTAGTAAAAATGTTACAATTTCCACATAGTAGTTAGTATTAGCTCGTAAGAATCTGATGATTGTGCTTCAAAGTGCAGCAGACAGAGGTTGGAACCGAGCTTGACGTTCTGTGCTCTGCATAGAAAATTAACCCTCTTCTCTCCTGGGCAGTTTGAGTGCTGGGGCTAACTTTAATAGTCAGAATACAGCAAGACTCCGTTAGAAGAAACATAATTACTAAGGTGAGTAATTTTTTCTTCTCTCTCGTACAGAGGGTATTGGTCAAACTGTGGGCCAAATGTTCCACCCTGATCCAAGTGGCTTGTCACTGACCCAAGACAAATTTGATTTCCACTTCTATAACAGTTTGCAGTGGAAACCCCAGTCCTGCTTCCCTTGCGAGCGGGCCTGCTGACACGGGATCAGGGTGCTCTGGTGCATCCAGGTAATCAGTTCCAGCACTTTCACGCATGGCTTCTGAGGACATAGAACTCTCCCACTTCGGGGTTTCTTCGGCGGTGGCTGATGTGCATTTGGCAGTGAGAACGTTATCTACACTGTACACTTACTTACAGAAATGGAAACATTTTACTGTATGGTGTACAGGACGTGATCTGAGGCCCTTTACCTGTCCAGTTCCTAAAATTCTGAACTACCTCTTGTCCCTAAAGGACTCAGAACTAGGGTATTCCTCTATTAAGGCCCACATGGCTGCTCTGCTGGCTTTTCATGCCTTGACAGGGTAAGACAGGGGCCCAGTTAGAAGTTTCCTGGTAAGTGCTAAAGGGCATCTTCCTTTTGTACTTCTCAGTCTGAGATAAACGGTAAACATGCCTGTTTGCAGATGACACAAAGCTCTGTGGGAGAGAGCAGACGAGAAGGAGGAGGAGGAGATGCAACCACAGGGAGGATCTGGCTAAGCTAGAGAAATGGTCAGGGGTATGGCAACTGGGATTGAATGCCAAAAAGCATAAAGTAATGCACTTAGGGGATGGAGGAGCAGATAACCATTGGGGGGGGGGGCAGGTCTCTCAGTAGATACTGTGGGGTCTGCTAACTTGAGAAGACATAGTAGACCACAAGGCCTTTTACGGCTGGCACAATCATATCTTCATAGCATACGTTTGTATAAGCATTTATATAACAAAACAAAAAACGCTGGCCCAGTGGCACATAATGCTGAGGTGCTGCAGTGCCTTACCTCTCACCAGTAGTGTGCCATGATTGTGTAGTGGTTAGTACTCTGCATTGTGGCTGCAGCAACCTCTGTTCGAATCAGAGTCCTGGCAGGATGTCACTGAGGAAGGGGAAGGCTAGGACCTTGGTTGGACCCAGGGTTAGTTATGGAACTGTGGGCAGACTGGGTGGAACATTGGTCTTTTTCTGCCGTCATAGTCTGTTTTTATATTTTTACCATGCCAGCGACTCTAGTTCGGGAACAAGCTCAGGTCAGCTGGGGGTGGTGGTGCGGCATGGGAGCAGATTGAGCGGCCACTTGGCAGCTCTCCTGTCCCGGCTTGGGGTGGTGTGTTGTCCTGGTTCATGGCTGCCACCAAGTGGAGCCGATTTTTGGGGGGCCAACTTCAGTCAGGGTAGATGGAGGGGACCATGGTTCTGGAGCACATGTGCTCCTCCATGCACCTGCATTCTCCGTGTCACCAGGAAGGATGGAGAACACAGAAAAGCAGTGAAGGGGGCTTAATGAAGTCCTGCCACTCACCCCGACCTGCAGTGCTGTCCTGGCTGCCTGGTGTGCCCTGTATACTTGGACTGGGTAGGGAGGACGCCCCTCCCTCTTCCAGCCCCACCGTGTGTGGGGGGGTGCAAGCTGTGGGAGGACTCTCAAGACTGGGTAAGTTCCAGGGGCAGCAGATGCTGGTTGGGAGGAGGTGGGACGGGGCTGAATGGCCGCTGCCTGTCATCGGTGGGGGAAAAGCTGAACATCTCACTTCTTTGAAGACTCTAGTGACATGGACTGACTGAACTCACAACAAGTCCCTATTTAGGAACCCCCATAATGCAAAATAAGTCAGAACACCATCAGAATTGGGGGAAGCTGCTACTGAAGTGCACTGGAACTATTGTAGCCAAAAGATGAACACTGCTGCCTATTAAAATGTGATAGAGTCCTTATTTTTAAAGAGCCACTGTGGAGCTACGTAGAAGTATGTCCTGCCACAGTGAAACCAGGCCAGGCCTCCCTCTTCTACCCATCTCTGATTGTTCTTTAGTTGGAACATAGCAGATCCTGTGGCATTAGTTAACGAGCATGTTAGTTCACAGCAATGCTGTGGCCAGAGTTTCTTCACTGTCTCAACAAAACTGATTCTGATGCAGTCGCCCAGAGCAGTGTGTGGGAGCCATTGTTATATCGTGGTTGCGACGCTTGCCTGACTAGAATTCCTGCAGTACAAGTATCTAATGCATTGCTTGGACATAGTGTGTATAAAGAATCTATAAATGTAAACCTAACTCATCTGTTTTTGCATGAAGTACATTAGGTACACACACAGCAGTAATGTGGTACACTTGCCACCTTCCTTAACTTTGTTTTACAGTTACTAAACCAGTTTGAAAACACGGGTCCCCCACCAGCAGACAAGGAGAAAATCAAGACTCTCCCCACAGTACAGATCACAGAAGAACACGTAGGTAGGAACAATAATCTTGCCTAAAACTGCATTTCTGAGTTAAAAATTCCTTCTGTTTTTCCCCTCTTAATCGTGTCAGTGTGTGGGATTGGATTCCAGCCTTTCTATCGGCAAGTGTTGCCAGTACATGTATTTTCAGTTCAGTAGTAACCCCTTGCCAAGAAAGGCAGGGTTGGTGTTGTCAGTGGGTGGTGCCAGTGATCAGTTCTGGATCCTGATTAAGGCAGGGTTGGTGCTGTTGTGGGCAGTGACAGTAATATGTACTGGATCCTAATTTAGGCGGGTTTCGTTTATTACTCCAATACTCTAAAAAGAAAAGAGTTTCAAATTGTAGATTATAGAAACCTGAAGAAGAATCTTGACACAATATTATGTAGGCAGTTTTTGCTTTCTCTCCTTGTTCTATACAACTGTAATCACAATGTATGTTCTTTGCAGTAGCAAAATATATAAACCAATAAAGTTTATTAAATAGAAAAAAAAAAGGTGGGTTTGGTGCTGTTGTGGGCAGTGACAGTAATCAGTTCTATATCCTGATTAAGGCAGCAGTGGTGCCGTCATGGGCAGTGTCAGTAACCAGTTCTAGATCCTGATTAAGGTGGGGTTGGTGCTGTTATAGGCAGTGACAGTAGTCGGTTCTGGATCCTGATTTTTTTTTTTTTACCAATTATTTTACCAGGTGAGACGCACTAAGCTGAAAGCTTGTTTGCAGGTGCAACCTGGGAGCACGAGGAAGTTAAGTGACTTGCTCAGGGTCACACAGTATGCACCTTAGGGGCTATGGGATTCAAACCCAGGTTTCCAGATTTGCAGCTCAGAGCCTTAACCCACTGCGCCATACTGCCTGATTAGGGTGGTGTTGGTGCTGTTGCCGGCAGTGACAGTAATCTGTTCTTGATCCTGATAAAGGTGGGATTCATTCTGTCATCACATTGGCGGGGGCTGGTGCCAAAGTACACTTTGTGTGGAAAAACATTTTGGTTTGCTTTCTGTTTGTTATAATATGGTAAATTGTATCAGACTAATTTTGTTTACCTGTACGCTGACATCTTCTATTACTTCCAATCCCAGAATCCCCTACAGCTGACGTCAAAGCAGTAGGCTGCCATAGGAGATTCAAAAGCCAGCAGTGCATGTTTGGGGCTGGCAGCTTAGCCTAGCGGTAAGCGTAACAAGCTTTCGAATGAGCCTGGTACATCCAGCAGACCTGGGTTTAATTCCCACAACCTCTACTTGCATAGTGTGTGACTCTGAGCAAGTCACTGACGCCCTGTACACACTGGTAGTTCAGTTTTGAAGCCGTTTTTTTTTTTTAAACAGTTTTAAACTCTACACAGTTGCCCATCCGGATTATTTGTAACAGTTTAACACTATGAACACGCATCCACACACTCTAGCCACTAACATTGTTGGACACGGTTGTGTTCCATCTGGCAGCTGCTGTGAAGCACTGCCAGAAGAAGCAGCACGGATTAAGCGCCTGCCTACACAGCAAGGTAAAGCATGTTAACTTTGAAACCATGTTTAAAAACGTTGTTAGACTAGGTCTTTTGCAGGGTTTAAACAGTTTCCAAATCGTGTTCAGTGCAGATGGGAACTGTGTTTGGGCTTCTTAAAATGTTTTAAGAAGCTCAGTTTGTGCAGGGCATTAACCTCCGCTCCCGGGTCACCCCTGAAAATAGGCAGTTGTGCCTAGTGGGTCTTACCCAGATACCGAAGAATGTTACACCCTGTACATGCTGACATCAGTGTTAAAAACATTTTAAGAATCATTTTACTTTACGTGCCTGAGCACAGTTGTTTGAGCATCCACATTGTGCTCTGATACTGTGCTGCCCTTCTGAAGTTCACAGGCATGATTGCCACAATGCATGTTGGGATACTCACGTTTGGGTGCGGTAAGAAAAAATTACTCACCTTAGTAATGTTGTTTCTTCTAATGGAGTCTTGCTATATTCTGACATGTGCAGTGAGTCTCAACCTTCGAACTGCCCCGGAGATGAGTTAAACTTTCCATGCCAGGCATGGAACGCTGAGCTCGAGCTCGGTTGAGACTCTGTCTGTTGTTCTTCAAACTCAAACCGTCAGATCTTTACGAGCTAAACTCACTAAAGTCCTGTGTGGAAGCTGTAAACCTACACTAGCCAACTGGCTATCAAACATAAGACACATTCTTTGGTCCCAAAACAAAGACTCAAGTCAGGAGACCCAAAAATGAAAAACATAACACCAGCTCACCCCAAGAAAAGAAGGGGGGAAAACAACAAGGTGGGCAGCTACTAAGTGCCAACACTGCACTGCCGACCCACATCCCAAAAACAAAGGTTCTGAGAGGGGCAGGTAGGGGGGAGGTCAGAATATAGCAAGACTCCATTAGAAGAAACAACATTACTAAGGTGAGTAATTTTTTCTTCAAACAACATGAAGTCTTGCTATATTCTGACATATGCAGACTACAAAGCTGTACCTCTATGGAGGAGGGACAGAACCTACTTAGGAGATAGGCTTTGCAGCACAGCTATGCCAAACCGAGCATCACTCCTAGCCTGGATGTCCAGGGAGTAATGCTTGGTAAAAGTGTGAACTGTTTTCCAGGTAACTGCTTGACATATCTCTAGGATAGGGATGTCCCTGCAGCAGCCAGGAAGCAGCTGTACCTCTGGTAGAGTGAGCCCTCAGGCCTGAGGGAGGAACCTTACCCAGTTTTTCATAGCAAAATTGGATACAAGAGACAATCCACCTGGCAATGGATCTTTTAGTGGCAGGTTTCCCTTTACCAACCTCACCATAAGTGAGGAACAGTTGGAGGGAGTCAAACCTGTGACCCTTGGTACGCGCTATGTAGTAACTAAGGGCTCTTTTCACATCTAAACTGTGTAGCCTCCTCTCACCAGAGGAGGAATGGTCAGTGAAGTACACTGGAAGAGACATAAATTGATTAAGGTGGAAATCTGAAACCACCTTAGGCAAGAACTTCCTGTTAGTCCTGAGGACCACCTTATCTCATGAAAGGAGATAAAATCAGGCTCCACTGACGAGGTTGTAATTCACTTATGCGTCTGGCAGAAGTGATGGCTACCAGAAACACAGTCTTCCAAGTCAAGTACTTAAGGTCTGCTGAAGACAAAGGCTCAAAAGGGGGTTGCATAAGCTGAGCAGTGCAAACATTAAGGTCCCAGGCAGGGGCAGGGTCCCTGAATGGAGGGTTGGTGTGAAGCGATCCCTTGAAAAACTTTGAGAATATAGGGTGAGCTGAAAGAGAAGAGGGCTTACCTGCTGAAATAAAGCAGACACAGCTGCCAGATGCACTTTCAGTGTAGCTGGCCTCCGCCCCAAGCTATTTAAATGGACCATATAATCAAGGACTGTGGGTAGATCAGCAGATTCTGGGGAAATATGCTTACCAGAGCACCATATGGAAAATCTTTTCCATTTGGAATTGTAAGTAGCCCTGGTGGAAGGTTTTCTAGAAGCCTTCAGGATATCCATTACACCTTGGGAAAGGTGTAAATCAGCAAACTCTAACTCTTCAAGAGCCAGGCCTTGAGATTGAGAGATTTGAGGTTCGGGTACCAAACCGTCCCCTGAGCACAGGTTAACAGGTTGTAATTCCTGGGAAGACACAGGGGAAGATGGACTGCTAAGGACAGTAGGAGTGGATACCAGGGCTGTCTGGCCCAGTCTGGAGCAATCAGGATCATCTTGCAGTGTTGAGATCTGATTTTGACTAGCACTTTGAACAGAAGAGGGAAGGGGGAAAGCATAGAGAAACTTCCCTTCCCAATTGAGAACTAAGGCATCCAGGGGACTGAGCCCAACACTGGGGGCCTGCAGCAAAAAAGGTGAAGTTGGTGATTGTCTGGGGCTGCAAAAAGATCTATCTGTGGGTGCCCCATCTGGAAAATATCACCTCCGAGACCAGGGGGTCCAGTGACCATTCGTGATGGCCCTGGGAAATCCTGCTGAGAGCATCTGCCAGGACATTGTCCTTGCCTGGGAGGTGAACTGCCGTGAGGGAGGTGTTCAGGGAGTAAGCCAGAGACCACAACTTCATTGCTCTTCGGTGCACAAGGCCATAGACCGAGTGCCTCCTTGCTTGTTGATGTACCACATTGTGGTGGTGGTGTCTGTTCTGACCTGTACAACTTTGTTCTGAACAGATTTGGAAAAAGCTTGAAGTGCTAGAAATACTGCTCTGAGTTCCAGCAGATTGCTGTGGAGCAGAGATTCCTGAGGGAACCACAACCCCTGGGTGGTGAGGTCACCCATGTGTGCCCCCATCCCAAGAGGGAGGCATCTGTAGTAAGGATTAAAGAGTGAGACTGAGTAACAAAGGGAACCCCTTGTCTCAGATTGTTCTGATCCTGCCACCACTGTAGGACCTGGATCAGGGTTCGAGTTACTGGGATCAGTTTGGTCAGAGGGTCCTTCCTTTGAGACCAAAAGGCTCTCAAATGGACCTGAATGTCCCTCATCTGAAATCTTGCTCCCTGCACTACTGCTGTAGAAGCAGCCATGTGCCCCAGGAGCTGTAGAAAATGCCTTGCTGGTCGAGACACCTGCAGGGTGAAAGAGGAGGCCAGAGAGACCAGGGTCCTTGCCCTGTCCAGGGGAAGGAAGGCTCTGGCCTTCTGTGTCTAGCTCTGCGCCTATGAAGGTGAGGAGCTGGACAGGCTCTAGAACTGACTTTGGAAGATTTAGAAGGAAACCCAAAGAAGTGAGCAGTTGCTGAGTTATCTGTAAGTGTAACTTTGACTTGGTCTGGGACTGGCCTACTATGAGCCAGTCGTCCAGGTAAGGGAAGATGGCAATTTTATGCCTTCTTAGAGAAGCAACCACAGTACTACTGCCAGGCATTTTGTGAATACCCTTGGAGCAGAGGTGAGGCCAAAGGGCATTGCTCTGAACTGGTAATGGCCTGAGGACAGCTCGAACCTAAGGTACTTTCGATGGGAGCTTCTGATGAGAATATGGAAGTAGGCATCCTTGAGGTCCAGGGACACTAGCCAGTCCCCTGGCCTTAGAGAGGGTAGAATAATCCCCAGAGTCACCATTTTGAATTTTGGTTTTAAAAGGTGCTTGTTCAAGTATCTGAGATCCAGGATGGGCCGCCATTCCCCTGTCTTTTTTGGGGTAAGAAAGTACCTGGAATACAATCCTTTGCCCTGGTGTAGGTGTGGAACCCTTTCCACAGCTCTGAGAGCTAGGAGGGAAGAGACCTCTACTTCTAAGGCAAGTGCCTCTGATGGATTTGCAGGTAGAAAGGATCTGATTCTCATCTTTGGAAACTTTTTGAAGCTGAGAACCAGTCCCTGGCTTACTACTTCCAGGACCCATTTGTCTGATGTCAGAGACTCCCAGTCCTGGACAAAGTAAGCCAGCCTGCCCCCTACAGGTAGCTGAGAATCGGCCCTGGCAACCCCATCAGGGTGCATGCTTGGCAGGGGCTTTGGGCTGAGGGGTGGAAGCAGGCCTGCTTGTACCCCGTCTGCCTCTCCCTCTAAAGAACCCCCTCTGGGCATAAGCAGAAGAGGAGGCCTGGGCTTGGTAAAAAGGCCTATGAAAGGCCTGCCCCTGCCCCTGCCCCTGGGAAGCTGCCTTGAGGAGTGGCCTGCCTTCCTGGCCTGTGCACTACTATAGGTGGTCCTATACTCATCCATTTTCTTCATATAATTCTCTGTCTGCTCCCAAACAGAGAATTACCCACAACAGGAAAATCCATGGCCTTAGTCTGGGTATCCCAGACAGGCTAGTACATCTGAGCCAAGCCATTCTTCAAGTGCCACAGATGTAGCCATGACTCTTGATGACACATCATTTGAGTCCACTGCAGCATGGAATTGCACCTTGATGCCTCAATACCATCAGCAGCCACCTGCTCCAGCTCCTTGGCAGCTGGCCAGGGACCTGTTTTGCTAAAGCCATGACAGTGTCCCATCTGGATTTCTGATTTCAGCCACGTAGCCATATAATTCGCCTATCTGAGTCCCAAGGATGCTGCCATGTACTGTTTCTCTTTGCCATGGCATCAATCCTCCTGAGTCCTTGTCTGGGGGTGTGAGCCAAGGGAATATTTGCTCTTGTCACAGGCTGCAGCCTGCACTACCCCAACATGGCTGCATTGTTGTGTAAGGAACTCCGTATCAGAGCCTGACAATGTGTACCTCTTGTCCATTCTCTTATCCACAGGAGGTATAGTGTTAGAGTTTTAGAATTTTGAATGTCTGTTTCCAAAAGATTTATGCAAGGAATAGACAGCCTCCTAGACTCTGGGATATCCATCATTTCCACAGAGTCAGGCCTCCTTTGATCATCCACAGCTTCCTCCATAGGAGCTGGAGGGTTTCAGCCACTTTTTATAAAACATAAAATGAGAAGGGGACTCAGAAAGCCTAGGAGGAGACACTCCTGAAGGTCTGTCTGGGGAGATGTCCGGGTCAATGCGCACATCCAGACTTTCAAATCCACATTCACTCTCCTCATACTCCTCTTCCCCCTCCTCCGGTTCATAATACTCCTCTAAATCATACTCTTGAACCGGTGGAACCAGCCGAACCGAGCGCCTACCTGATGGTGCTGGTTTGGTCGGAACCGGGGAAAGCGACTGGTCAATTTTGATCACTTTGGCTATTTCTTCAGCGGTTGGAGAGGAAAGTTTTGGCTCCACACCAGCTGATTTTTCTAGTCCTTTTTGCTGGAACCAACTCCTCAGAGTCGGATCTCCTTTTGCCCGAAAAAGTCTCGCCCTGGTCAGAGGGCACTCCTTCTGGTTCAGTTTGAACTGAACCGGGCTGGCCATCCGGTTCAGCAGACTTTTGGCCTCCTTTCCTGAGCCTACCTAACCTCTTTTCCAGGGTAGCTGCAGGAAAATTTTTACAAATCTGGCAGTCTGCATTGAGGTGGTCAAACCCCAGACAATAAACACAGGTGGTGTGGGGATCAGCCTTGGCAAAGACTTCCCCACACACACTACAGTGTTGAAACCCAGTGGGTCCGGTTTTTCTTTTGGGTTTCTCAGACATAGTGCCAGTCCTATCCAAACTTACCCTTTTATGGCAATCCGCCAGGCAAGACCCTCTTATCGGTTCCTAACCGTGTCACGGGTCGTGGAAAAAAACGTAATAAAATCTGTTTTTTTTTTTCCAGAACCAATAAGAACCGGTAACCACACTCTAAAAGTACAATTTAAGATTTTTTTAACAACTTGATCGGTTCAAACCGAATCGTTGAACCGTTTACAAGTCCACACAGAATAGAGTAAAATATAAACTATCTAGTACTCACAATACCACAGACAGAGACTGAACCGACAGGTTACGGTTTCATTTTGGTCGAAAACCGAGAAAACGGTACTTTAACCGACAAAATGAACTGAGCAGAAGGAGGAATCTCCGGAGCGACTGTTTAGTGAGGCGGAGTAAAGAATCTGACGGTTTGAGTTTGAAGAACAACAGACAGAGTCTCAACCGAGCTAGAGCTCAGCGTCCCATGCCTGGCATGGAAAGTTTAACTCTTTCATCTCCGGGGCAGTTCGAAGGTTGGGACTCACTGCATATGTCAGAATATAGCAAGACTTCATGTTGTTTGAACCAATTTTTTGGGGGAAAAATGAAGCATTTCATTCCAGAGCTCGTTGAGAGCTCAACAATGTTAGTAGACTGTTTCATTTTGTTGGTGTCAGACTGAAAAAAGCAAAATAAAAAGAAGAATCAGCATTTATATAGTGCTTTTCATACATCTAAAGCGCTTTACAAGCAATGCTAGACAAGTAGTGAAGTGACTGAATGTGTGGTGGCAGCCGTATCGCACATAATCACCCACACACAGCCTGGATAATTGCATGAACCGGTTTATGGGAAGGGGAATGTTGGCCAGGACACCGGGAAAGTTCCTTACTCTTTGCGAAGAGTGCCCTGGGTTCCTTTACTTCCACCTGGACACCCACCAGGACAACACCAGGATGGGCAGAAGGGACCTCGGTTTAACGTCTCATCCGAAGGACTGCACACCCCAGCAGTACAGCACCCCCCAATACTGCACTCGTATGCCAGCAGTTTTTAGGTGCAAGTCCAATCCCGGTGTGGGATGAGAACCCATGACCTTCTGGTCCAGAGGCGGATGTGCTGCCAACTGAGCCACGCTGACACCCTGCAGCGGAAGTTGCCTTAAACCATGTTACAGCACAGTTTGCATCCACACTGCTGTTAACAAGGTTTAAGGCAACAGTATTGGTGAAAAACTGCGCTGAAGCCTTTCTCTGAACAGGGTTTTAACACGTTTTTTTAAACACAGATTATAAGTTTTGACGCTGGACTTTTAAACCGGTTTAAGAGTTAAAACTGTTTAAAACATGTTATAAGGTGTCCGTGTGTACAGGGCATTAGAGTTTATATACATAGATACATAGATACATAGACAGTGTCGGCAGATAAGGGCCTATGGCCCACCTAGTCTGCCCATTTGAGCTTGTAAGTTCAGTTTGTTTTCCTAGAAGTCTATTTCCCCTTACCCCTGACCTCTAGAATTCCTTTATGTCTATCCCATGCATTCTTAAATCCCGTGATTGTTTCAGCCCCCACCACTTCCTCTGGCAGGGTGTTCCACTTGTCCACCACCTGCTCTGTGAAGAAATTCTTTCTCATGTTTCCTCTGAATCGTCCCTCCCTCCAACTTCATCCCATGCCCTCTAGTCCTGAAACATCTTTTTCGCTTAAAAATAGTGTTTTCCTGCACCCTGTTCCTCCCTGTAAGATACTTGTATGTCTCTATCATATCCCCTCTCTCCTCCTTCCTCTAGGGAGTACATGTTCAGTTCCTTCAACCTGTCTTCATAGGACTTGTGATGCAACCCATGCACCATCTTTGTTGCCTCCTCTGAACCTTCTCTACCCTGTCTATGTCCTTACGTAGGTATGGTCTCCAGAACTGTACACTGTACTCCAGGTGGGGCCTCACTAGTGTCTTGTATAGCGGAATTATGACCTCCCTTTCCTGCTGGTGATGCCCCTGCCTATACATCCCAGCATCCTATTTGCTTTACCTGATGCCTTGTCACACTGTTTCCCTACCTTGAGGTCATCAGAGATGACAACCCCAAGATCCCTTTCCTGCTTGGTGCATGCTATATCCTCACCCCCAACTGATATATTGTGCCAGGGTTTTGTGCCCCATATGCATTATCTTGCACTTCTTTGCATTGAATTTCAACTGCCAAACCCTTGACCATTCTTCAAGTTTCTGCAGGTCCTTCTCATTCTGTCTACACCCTCTGGTGTGTCTACTCTGTTACAGAGCTTTGTGTCATCAGCGAACAGTGAAATTCTGCCTTCTATATCCTGTGCAATGTCACTGATGAAGATGTTGAATAGGACCGTCCCAGCACTGATCCCTGTGGTACCCCACTGGTCACTCTTTCCTC
Source organism: Neoceratodus forsteri (assembly GCA_016271365.2). Lineage (NCBI taxonomy): Eukaryota > Metazoa > Chordata > Ceratodontiformes > Ceratodontidae > Neoceratodus > Neoceratodus forsteri. Next base: position 109,585,116 of record JADMNL010000031.1, on the reverse strand, counting down.
TGTGGAGTGACAGCCATTTACCACCACCCTCTGTGTCCTGCCACCCAGCCAGTTACCTACCCACCACACTACTGTCCTGCCCACACCCATATTCCCCAGTTTGTGTAATAGTCTTCTATGTGGCACAGTGTCAAAGGCCTTGCTGAAGTCCAGATAGGCCATGTCCACTGCCCTCCCCTGATCCACCTCCCTAGTCACCCAGTCAAAAAATTCAATGAGGTTGGTCTGACATGACCTCCCCCTGGTGAAACCATGCTGCCTTGGGTCCTGTAGTCCATTGACAACCAGATGTTCCACCAATCTCTCCTTCAGTAGTGCTTCCATGATCTTTCTCACTACCGAGGTGAGGCTGACTGGTCTGTAGTTCCCTGCTTCCTCTTTGTTCCCACTTTTGTATAAGGGGACTACATCTGCTGTCCTCCAGTCTTTGGGTACCTCCCTGTTTCCAGTGATTTGCTGAACAGGATAGCCAGAGGTTCAGCCACCACCTCTCTTAGTTCTTTAGGACCTGGGTGCACCCCATCTGGCCCCATTGCTTTATCAGCTCTTATTACTTCCAGTTCCTTCAGGACCCTTTCTCGTGTAAAGGGACTTGTGTCCATTTCTGCACCATTCTCACCCTCTTGTACCTTCAGACCCATTACCCCTCTTCCTTAGTAAAGACTGAGCAGAAATACCTGTTCAATATGTCAGTTTTACTGTTGTCATCCTCCACGGCTCCCATCCTCCCCTTCAGTCTCACTATCCCTCCCTTTGTCCTTCTTTTTTCACTTATGTACCTGTAAAGGTTTTGTCCTTTAACCACTGATTTTGCAATGTGTTCTTCTGTCTGAGCTTTGGCTTCCTTACTGACTTCCCTGCCTCCCTTTGTTTCTCCTGGTACTTCTCCCTATCCCCTCTGCCTGTGTCTTTTGTATTGCCTGAATGCAATCTTTTTGGCTTTCACTCTTTGCTACCTCTTTGGAAACCATAATGGTCCTTCTTTTTCCTCTTGCTAACCTGCTTAATGCATAATTCTGTTGTTCTTATAATCCCCATTTTAAATACTGCCCACTGTTCCTCAATCCTGATTCCTGTCCCATTCCCTTAATGCCTCTTTCAAGCATCTCCCCATTTTCCCAAAGTCTGCCCCCTAAAATCCAGGATGATTTTTGTGTGGTTTGGTTCTGCTCTTTCTGTGATTTCAAACCACAATGACTGGTGGTCACTGTTACCCAGGTGCTCCCCACTGTTACCCCATCACACTGTCCCTGTTTGTGAGCACAAGGTCCAGTATTGCCTTCTGCCGAGTTGGTTCCATGACCAGTTGCTTGAGGAAGGCACCCTGAAGGAGTCCAGGATAAATCTGCTCCTAGTTGATGCTGCTGCTGGGATGCTCCAGTCCACGCTCTGGTATATTAAGTCTCCAACCAGTACCTACCTCACCCTTGTCTGCCATCCTTTGGATGGCTAGCATCAGCTCCCTATCTGTTTCTTCCTCCTGGGCTGGTGGTCTATAGACCACACCTGCAAGGATGGCTGGCCCCATTTTCCGTTCCAGCTTAACCCACAGTATCTCTCCCCATTTTGTTCCTCCTGGATCTGTGTGGCCTTATGTCATTTTTCACATACAGTGCCACTCCTCCTCCCTTCCTGCCTGCTCTGTCTCTTCTGAATATGTTGTAGCCAGGTATGGCCATCTCCCAGTCATGGTTATCATTACACCAGGTTTCAGTGATGGCCACAATGTCCAGGTCTGACTGTACCATGACAGCCTCCAGATCTTCCATCTTGTTGCTAAGGCTCCTGGCATTTGCACACATGGCTTTCCATGATTTGACCTCCCTAGACTGCTTCACTGTTCTACTCCAGCCCCTTCCTTGGTTGTCATTTATCCCTGGTTCTCCTTGCTGTCTGCCTTCTGCTGAATTTTGCCCCTTTTCTGCTTATCCACCTTTTGGACACTAATCTCCATCTTTGCACACTGCTTTGCAGAGATAGCCACCTCTGGTGCACTGGTTCCATTACTAGCTGTGGGGGTGAGCAAGTAGGTATCATCCTTGCTGGCCTGCTACCCTTGCTAGTTTAAATGCTTGTCAATGTAGCATTTAAACTTATCATTGAGTGCTTGATTCCCTCCAGGATGGATGCAGGCGTCAGGCTTGAACAAACCTCCATCCCTCCAGATGGGTCCCCAGTCACCAATGAATCCAAACCCTTCCTCACAGCACCAGTTCTTCAACCATGAGTTAAAGTTCCTGGTGCATGCACTCCATGTTCTCCTTGCCTCTCACAGGTAGTACTTGAGAAAGTGACAGAAGTAGCTACTTGCTTGAGACCCTCCCCAGTTTCTAAACTCTTCCTGAACTTCCTTTGGCTCCCCATTTGCCAAGTCATTAGTACCTAGGTGGATAATGACATCCAGCTCACCCTCCTGTCTTGCCTTCTTCCCAGTGATCCCCAGTATCTTCCTTCCATCCCTCCATGCCGTGGCACCTGGTAGCACCTCACCTCCTGTCCTCCCCTCCTGTGTTCCTAGCTGGATCCTCTATGATGGAGTCCCCACCAGGATTCGCTTCCTCCTCCCCTCTGGGTCCACTGCTTTCCCACTGAGGTCACCTCCTTGCCTAACCTCCACATCCTTTCCTTCCACTTCCTGGGTACTCTATTTGGTCGTCCTCATTTGCCAGTGTGGCATATGAGTTCTTGAGAGAATAGGATCTGGGATGTGCCTCTGCCTGACTGCTCTAACCCTCCCTGAGCCCACTGTCATCCAAGTGCTCCTCGTTCTCGGCATCCTTTGAGGCAGCTGCATTGACTGGGTGGTTCCTGGACAGGGGTGATGGTACTCCTGACCCAGTTTACTCCGCCTGAGTCTGGCTACCTCATCCCGGTCCCAGAGATGCATGCAGATAGGGCAGCACTCAGTGTCCAGAAGGTCTGCCTGAATATGGCTGCCCCACAGCCACTGCATTGCACCACTCCCACATTATACTGCAATTCCACTACTTATCTGCTACTGAAGCTCTTAGTTCTCTTTTATTTATTTACAGTACTAAAAATCCTGTAACTGATCCTCAGTATATATTTTTTAAGGAAAAGAAACCAATAAATAAATAATGAGTCAAAAAACTTGTCGTTGAGGTGGTCTTCTTCCCCTTATGCCCTCCTACTTCACACCTCTTACTATACCCTGTGTTTAGCTCCTGTCAATCAGATTTATCAGGGCATATAATTAAGAGTTGGGGAAGGGCTGGGAGGGGCTAAAATTTGCAGCAATTAAAGACAGCACAGAATTACACCACCACTATTTTTAAATTTCAACAGCCCAAAACAATTATAAGTAAAGACAACACAGAAAGAAAGTATAGTGTCACTACAAGCCTACAATCTAAGTTTAAAGAAAATACCAGTTACCAGTTACTCTGAAGCATTTGAATTGAATGTTTCCTTCACCTTCTGTTTCTTCTGAGAAGATGAACTTCTGTTTGCTCATTGCTTTTTATTGCTTCACCTCAGTTATCACGTAGCTGAGGTCAGAGGCGAGACAATTAACACCCTTCACCCAGCTACAGGACAGTCAGACAAGCCAAGATAAAATTTGCAGCAATTAAAGACAGCACAGAATTACACCACCACTATTTTTTAAATTTTCAACAGCCCAAAAACAATTATAAGTAAAGACAACACAGAAAGAAAGTATAGTGTCACTACAAGCCTACAATCTAAGTTTAAAAGAAAAATACCAGTTACCAGTTACTCTGAAGCACTGAATTGAATATGTTTCCTTCCTTCACCTTCTGGCTTCTTCTCTGCTCACCTCTGCTCTTTTGTTTGCTGGTCCTGCTGTCTTCCCCAGTGCTAAGTACAGTCACAGAGGACTGTACTTGGCCCCTGGAGAAATAAGAACTGGAAAACATCCGATAAGAGATTATAAAAACTCTTAACATGCACTGCAGGCTATCGAATCTCCCACTGCTGCATACTGCTGTGATGTTATCTGTAGGGGATTCTGGGATTTGTAGTAACAGAAGATGTCAGTCTACAACTAAGCAAAATTAGTGAGAATCAAAGTAAACCAAAATGTTCTAGGGGTGTGGATATGGTAGACTATCCACTCTCTGGTAGTTCCACTGGAAGGCGATGATTGGCCAGGCGTCTTTAAACTAAGCTCCTTCCACCACCCGGGTGAATATATTCTCTGACTCCGCCCCATAACGTCAGATCTTTTTTTCCACTGGAAGAACAGATCACCTCCTTCGTGCTCTACTAAGGATTTTCTCTGCACCACAGGTGAACCATTATTCAAAGTTTTTGAAGTCTTTTTAGCTAATTTGTAGGTTACTCGACTCTGTTTCATAGCTAAGATGGATTGTAAGAAGCCTGTATTCAAGTCCTGTATTCGGTGCTGCCAGAAAATGTTGGTCACCAATCCGCACGAGACATGCATACACTGCCTGGGCGGGCAACACAACACGTCAGGGTGCAGCCTGTGCCATTCCATGCTCTCTGAATCCATTGAGGAAAGGAAGCTCTGGCTCACTAAGGACCAGCCTTCGGAACAGGATCCAATGGACCTCCCAAGAGGTGGCAAAATAGCCTTGGTGGATGCCAGGTCTACAGCACAGCTTGCCGCCATGGAAGTGGAGGCAGCGGCGGGCACCTCATTGGCCTCAGCACTGCTCTTAGCTGGGGCTAGTATCAGAGGGACTATTATGGGTCAGTTCCGTGAATTGTGCTGCTCCTTTCAGCCCTTTAGGGAGAGCCCTGTTCTCCATGGCTCCGGATCGAACACTAAGGGGCAAAGGTTTTCTCACTACCATCGCCGGTCGTGGGACGGAGAGAGATCAGTCTTCCCGGTCCCTTAACTGATTTGACCACTCGGTGGAGGTTGAGTGCCCCTTGGCCGAGGGGTAGGTTGAAGTTTCCTCAGTGCTGCAGCAAGCCAGTCATCCTCGCCTCTGGATGACCAAGCGGCCGATAAGATTCCTCAACCTGGTCAACCTGTTGTTGGATGAGGTTGAATATTCAGCCTCACAGACCTTGGCACTCCCGCTCCTGACTCGGTGGGACCTGGTATGACCAGTCTGTCCAGTTATCCTGGTTTAGGACAAGCCTCTGTCTGAGGTCAGGTCCTCCACACCCATGTTGGTGCATATGGGCAGGCACGTAGTCTGCGGCATGCCTCAGGATGATCTTATTTGCCATTGACCAGTTGGTTGGTCGAGGTCATGGTTGAGGCGTTCGCGCTCTTGTTCCCGCTTAGCTGGGAGACACTGCTGACAGCGTTCCTTGTCCTCCTCGTCCTCAGGAGAAGCACCGCCACAAAATGTGTTGGTTCTACTAGGAGTTCCTCTGGCAGCAATGAGCCATTGCAGGGTGGGGCTCTACTCCCAAGGTCCCATGCTTCCATGACAGCTGCCAGTGGTTTCCCCACTGGTCCAGGCTCCACAGGTACAGCCAACACCTGTCTCTCCACCGATCATGGTGGAGCCATTACCCTAGCTGCCGCTGACTGGTGCTCCCTCCATGGAGGCCAGCCAATTGGTCCCTGTCTTGCCAGGCTGGTTGTTCATGAGGATCACGCCTGATGAGTCCCGGGAGGTCTGTGGCGAATTATGGCCAAAGGCCATCTTTGAGGAGTCTTCCCTTGACTCGATGACCTCCTCTGGGGCTCCACTCTTTGACCAGGAGCCGACCAAGGAACGGTGTCATTCGGTGGGCTTCTTCGTCTCATCTCTGAATCCACAGGTGACTCCTTAGAGCATGTCCAGAAAAGGGCCACTTACCCTCTTGCCGATATCCTGGACCGGGACGCATCGTGGGGGTTGCCTTCCCGATGGTTGAGGTTATCTTGGGACTGGCTCTGGCAGCATCCAGAATCCTGCCCGGCACCCTCGGCCCATACGGTCCGCAGGTACTTTCAGGCTTCTTGGACCACCCCTCCATGGAGGGACTAGTTTCAGACTCTGTGTTCTGCAAATCTGGACACCAGGGAATGAGGATGAGCCACCAGAGAAATAGTCCTGTAAGACTGACCACGCTGCAGAAAAAGTGTATACAGCAGCTACTCTGGGTCTCTCAGGCTGGCTAGTTATGCCATTATGATGGCTTACTATGGCCATGCTGGATACTGTCCTCCCCTCCTCCACCCGGAGCAGCGCATGGTGCTGGGGCTCATACGAGACCACGGTCAAACACTGGCTAAATGCCAGCTCAAGATAGCCTTGGACATGGGCGACTCCTGTGCTCGTGCAGTGGCAGCAGCAATTACCACGTGTCATAGGACCTAGCTACGCCTGTTCACCTTCCTGGCGGACACCCAACAGAAGCCAGTGGACTTCCTATTCTTGGGCACTGACCTCTGTGGCCCTGGGGTGGAAGGACACCTCACACAGACTGAAAAGCCCAGTGCCACCCTAGACTCGGTGACCTCATCCCAAAAGGACCTGAAAAGGAAGCCCAAGAGATTGGCCTTCCAATACCAATCCTTTTAGTCACCTCCTTGTTAGCAATAGCCCCAGCAGGGGCAATTCCAGAGCTGGTGCCCCAAGAAATCTGGGGCTAGGGTCTGAAAGGGCATGGCTGTAGTGGTGCTTGTTCGGCAACAGCCGCTGGTGTTCCCTCCAAGGCTTCCCAGTGACTGGTCGGGGGCTGTCATCCCGTCACCTGTCCTGTCCCTGACTGCTTTTCTTCTCGGAGGCAGGCTGCATCCATTTATTATTCAATGTTGGTCCGCAATCAAAATGGACAAGTGGGTATTGGACGTAGTGGGCAAAGGTCTAAAGGTCTGTCTCTCGATTTCAAGACTCTTCCCGCACTACCGCCTCCACATGCCTTGAGAGTCCAGGGCATCTCTGGTGCACTATCTGCTCTTTGGGAGGATGTTGCTTAGTTCCTGGCAAAAGGAACCACAGCCCGTGTCCCAGACACGCTGTTTGGTCAGCGGTTCATGTCCAGGTACTTCCTTTTCCTAAAACAGCCTGGGGGCTAGCGACCTTAATGGATCTTTACAATCTCAACCAGTATGTATGTAAATGCAAGATCTTACTTCGAGGGTTCCTGCCATAAGTCTTCACAGATTGAATGTGCCCTCTAGGATCAGGACTGCACGGCGAACTTCTAGCTAGCAGTACGTAGCAGGGGACTGCCCCCAGTGTCACGTGATGGGACGTCAGCATGACAGTAAATAGGGGTGGTCCCCACGCCTGCCCTCCAGTTCTTTCCCGCCGTTGACTTGTATATGTCAGACCTCGCAATGAACTTGGATACAGTCGACCGCCATTTTATAAGTATTCTGTGTGTTTTTTTTTTTAATCTTGTCTTTTTCTAGTTTAATGCATGTCTTCATGTAAAACCAAGAAGTGCTCACAGTGCAGCGCTCAGATTCTGCATGGGGATGATCGCTGCTGCTGCAGCCTTTTCTTGGGCCCAAAACACAGACTTGATGTCTGCAACATCTGCCAGTCCTTCAGTCAGGTCAGGCACCAGAAGGCCCTCGATGCCCACCTTTTGAAAAAATGCCTTGTAACGATGGAAAAGGAGCTTCAGGAGCTGTGGGGTCGTTCCTCTTCACCCACCTCAGAGCGCAAGAAGGAGAAGCGCTATCCCTGTACCTAGGGTCGCCAAGCAGTCGACGCTACTTCAGGTGGGGCGTTCACTTCGGTGAGTGCTACTCCTCAGTCTCCATCCGCTCCAGTGGATCAGTCGCCAACCCCCACCCACCCACCTTTGTTAGTGGGCAACAGGGGTGTTCCTCCCAGGAGAATATTGATTCGGGCCTGTCGATAGCTCTCAGGCCAATAAGTCACCCTCCGGCTGCGCCAACGGGTGACCAGCCTCGGTTGGTAAGCTGGACTCCAGCTCCGTTGTTGCCCGTGCGACCGGTAAGTCTGACACCAGTTCCTCCGACATCTGCTCAGTTGAGACCGATCAATTGGTTGCCGGCCTGCACGACAACTGCTTGGCCGAAGCTCTTCCGTTGGGTCAGCCTCTAGTACCTGATGTTGCGCAGAGCCAGCTTCCAGGTGCCCCTTCGTCCCGCAAGGTCCCCACTGGGATTCACTGACTCAGCCCGATCCCTCGTTTTCCCCGGACCTCTGGGACATGAGTGCTTCTGGCCAGGGGATTCCTTCTCCTATATCGGGCCTATTGTCTTAGCTTCCCACTTCACCAGCGGACCTGTCAACGGAGATCTCCATTCCTTTATCCCCTTTTCCTGTCTCGATCAGATGTCAGGTCCTCTTAGGCCCCTGACACCAGGCCACTCTCCTGTCCAGGTCCCTCCCGACTCAGTGCTGGCCTCTGGATTTCTCGCTCAGACGCCAGAGCCCCTGTCTGGCCCTTCAAGGATTTCAACTGGGTCTCCAAGCCTGCTGATGGACCCACATGTTCCTAGCAGTTCCTCGGCCCCACCGCCTTCTGGGCCTTCGACACCTCTTCTGTCCAGTCCTACAGGCACGAACCCTGGCTACCAGCCACTACAGTTCCCCTTTTACCCGATGCCAAGGGTTCACTGCCAGATTACCCGTCGTGCGCCGACAGGGTACCTGATGCCGGGCCATATGTACCAGAGGTACCATTAGCCTTACCCACTGGTACCAGGCTCCTGGTTACCCCCCATATTCTCCCTCGGGGGTTTCCAGGTTATCAGCCTCCACCACCTCCTCCTCCTGAGTCGGAACCACAGGTGACAATTCCGGACTGGTGGAAGGCCGCCAAATTGCAGCTCCTGCGGGAGCTGGGACACTCCCACCCAGTTGTGGTTTCCAGCCTGACCCACAGGGTAGTTCCCAGGAGCCCATCCCCAGTCGACCACTGGTCACTAGATAGAGGCTCTAACAGGTGCCCAGCTGGGGCCCTCTCGGGCGTCAAGGTCACCGAAGAGGTTCCATACACAGTCTACCTACCCAGCAGACTGGAATCTTCCGACTCAGAAATTGACTCCGACTCTGCAGCTCACTGAGAGCTTTGTTCTCTTTTGGAACCACAACCCAAGGAGTCTCCCAAATCTCTGCCGTAGGACCCGTCATTTGCAGAACTCCTTAGATCCATCCTGCAGGCTTGCAGCTGGGCATCCCAAGAGATGAATCCAAAAAGGAATAGGCTTGCCGAGCACCTGGATTTGACCAATGCAGACCACCTACCCATCCCACCTTGGACAGGGCCGCATGAGGACTTCTAACATCCATAATATGGCAGCAACCATCCTCAATTCCTGAGGTCTCTAAAAAGGCCGACAGGACCTATCACCCCCCTGAAGGGGCAAGCCACCTCACGAGCCAACCTAAGACTGACTCGATAGTCATCACAGCGGCCCACAATAGGTCGGCTCAGCCGAAGCATCTGAGTGCCTCACCTCCGGACAAAGAGTCCAGGCAGATGGACCAGTATGGCCACAAGGTCTACGCTTCTTCCACCTCCGCTATCAGATCTCTTAATTATGTGGCCCACATGATCTCTTTCCAGAAGTTGGCTTTGACCGATTTTAGAGTAAGAGCTATAGTCTGTCCCGGATGAGGAACTTGGAAACAAGCTGTTGGAGAAGGTGAGATTTAACAAGTCTTCCTGCAACCACGCATTGCGTGCCACCTATGACTCGGTGGACTCTGCCCGATGTACCGCTTCAGACGTTTGCCTGAAATGTCTGGCATAGCTCTGTCTTGTAGTACTGGCGCAAGACGTCCAAACCACTCTCCTGGATGCCCCCTTCAGGGTTCTGTCCTGTTCTGTTTGGCGGCGACGTGAAGGATATAATTACAGAGCTACAGGAGAGCGGCAGATCCCTGCAGGAAGTCCACTGCATGTATTGCTATGGCCAAAAACCCAAGCAGCCTTTTCAGCTCCCACAGAAAAGATGGAACAGACAGAACCAGATTAGACACCAAGGTAAGCATCATGCCATTGGTTCTGGTGCCCAGACCCCTTAGGCAAAAGCCCAAATGGCCGCTGGAGGCAGTAAAGAGGCCCTCCCCTCCACCTCCTGACTCGAGGGGTCCCCTCCAGTTCCTCCCATTCTTTCAGCAGAGCCGGGGGGGGCGGGGTTCGCCCTGCACCTAGATGGGTGGGAGGCGATAGCTGCAGACACTTGGGCCCTCCAGCTAATTGCAAGAGGGCACTCAGTCGAGTTCCTGGACAGACCCCCAGACAGTTCACCAGCAGGTCTCACTACCCGTCAAGCCATCTACACCTCATTCAGCAGGAAATCAGGCTCTATTAGAAAAATCAGCCATAGAGCCAGTTCCTTTCAGGCAGATAGGAAGGGGGTATTACTCCCAATTTTTCCTGGTGCCCAAAACGACGGGTGATCTGAGGCCCATCCTGGACCTCAGCCTGCTCAGTCTCTTTGTGGAATACAAGAGATTCTGCATACTAACCTTCCAGGGACTCTTACCCCTGCTCCAGCAGGACCAATGGCTGTGTTCGCTGGATATGCAGGGTGCTTACCCGCACATCCCTGTTCTCCAGACCCACCACCATTTCCTTTGGTTCACCTTTCAGGAGAACCACTATCAATTCAAGGCCCTTCCTTTTGGCACCTCTGTTTTTTACCAAGTGCCTGGTGGTGGTGGCTGCGGCCCTGCGCCGCAAGGGGATTTATGTGTTCCCATACCTGGGCGACTGGCTGTTGTCGGCCCCATCTCAGGACAGTCTGATGGAGTCAGTCTCCACCACCCTGGACCTCTTTTCCCGGCTTGGCATCACTGTGAACTATCCTGAGTCTCAACTTTCACCCTCTCAGCACCTCCAATTCATTGGAGCGGTGCTGGATACGGTCCAGGGCAGAGCCTTCTTACCTTTGGACAGGGCGGACACTCTTGATTCAACAAGCTTTGTCTGTGACAAACTCTCATTGGACCACAGCATGCTCCATCCTTCGCATGTTGGGTCTAATGGCAGAAGCCATTCCCACAGTTTCATTGGCCAGACTGTATATAAGGGTGACCCAGTGGGACCAACGCTCTGACGACCTGGACCACGGGTTCTGGTCTTCGACAGTATGAAGAGAGATCCTCTCTGGTGGCAGGCCCCATCCAACCTCTCCTGGGGCGCTTTCATCCCTAGTCTCTTTCCATGACCTTTACAACAGATATCTCGGGTAAAGGTTGGGGGGCCCACCTAGGAGAACATCGAACTCAAGGGAGATGGTCTCCACAAGAGGAACACTTGCACATAAACGTTCTAGAGATGAGAGCTGTGCTCTACGCTCTCCGTTCAGCCCCTCTTACAACCGGAAACGCTTCTAATCCAGACCGACAACACTGCCATGGTCTGGTACATAAACGGGGAGGCACCCGATCGTACCCCCTCTGCAGGGAGGCAATGCGGGTGTGGTACTGGGCAGTCCAGCGCGATCTGTCTCTGATGGCAGTCCATGTCGTGGGAGTTCACAGCATCCTGGTGGACAGGCCCAGCTGCACCGTCGTGCAGGCACACGAGTGGGAACTAAAGCAGGAGGTAGTAGACTATCTCTTTGATCGGTGGGGACAGCCAAAAATAGATCTATTTGCCTCCCCATCCAATGCAAAACTACTCAGCTTTTGCTTGTTCGTTCCTGGGTGTGGTGTGTTCTGGCGAGATGCACTGTCTCTTTGTTGGACAGGGAGGTTTCTGTACACTTTCCCTCCCTTTCCAATTCTGCAGAAGGTTCTGCTGAAGCTTCAAGCAGATGTTTCTCACTTGATTCTCCTAACTCCCCTCTGGTCTTGGCAGATCTGGTTCCCCCTGCTACAGCAGTTGGCATTGGAACCCCCAGTACCCCTCTCTCTCCTTCACAACTTTCTGTCTCAGGAGCAGGGCAGCCTGGTACATCCAAGCCTTAGGTCTCTCCACTTGCATGCATGGCACCTTTGGATGTAGTGGTCTCACGATTTGGCATCTCCTTGCGAGTCACCCAGGTCTTAGTGGAGGCCAGAAAACCGTCCACTAGATCTATGTATGTCATGAAGTGGAAGAGATTCACTAGTTTGGCCACGGCCAAGGGCCTGGACCCCTTTTCTTGCTCTTTGCCCCAGGTCTTTGAATACCTCTTGCACTTGTCTGATTCGGTCCTCAGTTACTCATCCTTGAAAGTCCATCTTTCAGTGGTTTCTGCCTATCACCTTCCGGTGGATGGCAAAACCCTCGCACAGTTGGAGATCTCAAAAACCTTTATCAAGGGGATCCTCCACTTAAAACCTCCAGTTCTTACTCCGGTTCCCCCCGGGACTTAAATTTTTTTTTTAAAGAACCTTACTTTGCCCCCTTTTGAGCCGGCAGCAAGCTGCGACATCCGCTTTTTGTCTTGGAAAGCACTCTTTTTAGTTGCTATTACCTCAGCTCGAAGGATTTCAGAGCTTCAGGCCCTCATTTGCAAGGAGCCTTATTTAATTTTCCACAGAGATCGGGTGGCTCTGTAGACCAACCCTTCTTTTCTTCCGAAAGTGGTATCGGAATTTATGTTAAACCAGGATGTTCAACTGCCAGTTTATTTTCCTGAGTATTCCAGTAGGGGGAATACCTCTTGCACGTGTTAAATGTGCACAGGATCTTGGGATGCTGTATCTCTCGGACCAAGGAGGTGCGCAAGTCTGACCAGTTGTTTGTAGCTTTCGCACCCAGACATCAGGGTATGGCCGTCTCTAAACAGGGCCTGTCAATGGTTGGCTAACTGCAGCTCATTCATCTGCCAGAAGTATGAGAAACCCCTTCTGGGGGAAGTGAAAGGTCACTCGACCCGTGGCATGGCTGCTTCAACAGCCTTCTTATGAAACGTGTCCGTTTCAGATATTTTTGCCGCAGCCACTTGGTCTTCGGTCCATACTTTCACCAAGCATTACAGTCTGGACATTGCCTCTAGGCGTAGGGCCGGTCTTGGACTTGCTGTCCTGCAAGGTCTCTTATCATAAAAGGCTTTCTAGTTGGTAGACATTCCATCTCTCGGACCTTAGTCTCTGACTTGCTTTTTCTTGATTGCTTGGTATTCAGTCCTATCTGTGAAGACCTACTGCAGGAACCCTCTCGAAGTAAGATATAGCAGTCGTGTAAGAACTTACTGTAACAGTAGATCTTCGAGAGAGGTTCTTGCAGTAGGTCACATTTTTCCTCCCACCTTCCCCCAGCTCCTGTTTTCCTATCCCTTTTCAGGGCATCTACCAGCAGCTCCGGACTCTAGGAGTTGCGCTCCTTTCTCCCATCACCCTTACAGGAATCTTCCAGTGGGAGAACAGGAGGGCGGGCGTAGGGACCACGCCCTATACACTGTCATGCTGATGTCCTGTCATGTGACACTGGGGCAGTCCCCCGCTATGTATTGCTAGCTAGAAGTTTGTCATGCGGTCCTGACGCCAGAGGGTGCAGTCCCGTCTGTGAAGACCTACTGCAGGAACCTCTCTCGAAGATCTGCTGTTACAGTAAGTTTGTGCGTAACTGCTATTTCTGGATGGTCACCCTGAACCAGATTATCCCATCTCTGGAGCAGGGCTTGTGGTTTTGCTCCCTAGACCTCCCCATTCCCGTTTGCAGGACCTACCATTGGTATCTTTGGTTCTGAGCAGAAGGGGTCCTGCACCAGTTCCCAGTCATGTCAGTAGGCCTCTTCTGAGCTCCCAGGATCTTCACCAAGTGTATTTCAGTGGTAGTGTCTCATTTACGGTGCCTCGGGCTTGGAGTTTACCCCTACTTGGACAACTGGCTAATTGCCGGTCTGTCCAGAGAGACAGTGACGAGGTCCACAGCCCTGGACCTCCAGACCTGCAAGGACTTGGACCTCTTGGTCAACCTAGACAAGTCCGAACTGGTACCAAAGCAGGTAAAAGTTATTCTGGGCAGAGCTAGACTCCCTGCTGGCCAAGACCCACCTCCCAGCAGACCAAACACTGGATCTTACCTCCTTTGGTCGGTCATTTCAAGTTGGGCTATTGTGCCCTGTCTGGGATTTCCTGTGACTGCTGGGATACATGACATCCTGCACCAGTGTGGTCTGTTGGGCCTGTTGGCGGATGCACACCCTCCAGTGGGAGCTGGGTTGTCAGTGGTCCCAGCACCGAGGTCATGTGGACCGGCCAGTCTTAGTGACCTAGCAGGTACTGTAAGCCACCACAGATGTCGAAATAGGCACCAGCTCACTAGCCAAATGAGGGTAGATTTTGTATCGGGCTAGTAAGATTTTCCTTTAACTAGCCTTGCAGGCTCATACTGGAGAAGGTAACATTTCAATGAATACACCAGCTGGGCTAGTGGGAAAAAGTATGTTGGGCTAGTAGATTTTGCCAGTTACTAGCCTTGCTGGGTAGTAGCTACAAAACTTAATTTTGACCCCTGCGTCCAGTGGTGACAGGTCCTGGATCATCTGGAGGAATGAATCCCATTTGTCACCTAGAGCAGACTGTCATGTTGATGACAGATGTGTCCCTGGTAGGATGGGGAGTGCACCTGGGGTACCACACCGCCCATGGGTTCTGGTCACCCAGGAAGTTCCATCACCACATAAACCTGCTGGAGCTCTGTGCAGTGTGGCTGGCACTAACGGAATTTGCTCCACTGATCTGGGGTCAGGTCGTTCAGGTCCAGACGGACAGTACTGCAACCATATTTTAGCTGAACAGACAGGGTGGCAAATGCCGCCTTCCCCCATATTGGGAGGCACTCCGCACCTGGACCCTCATGCGCAGCCTGGGCATCAATCTCCTCGTGATTCATGTCTTAGGGAAGGACAGTCAGCTGGCAGACACTCACCGCCTGGTAGGAGAGATGTTTCACGAGTGGTCTCTGCATCTGGAGGTGGTGAACCACCTGTTTTGCCAGTGGGGCTCACCCTTGGTGGATCAGTTTGCCTCCTGGGAGAACGCCAAACTGAGGCTGTTTCTTTGCCTCCCCAAAAAAAAAAAAAAAACAGTCCAGGATGGTGATGGGGGATGCCTTCACAAGGCCGTAAATCCCAGGCCTTGTGTATGCCTTTCCTTCCTTCCCCTTGATCCACAGGTTTCTGGTCACAGGTGGACGAGGTGCTGATGATCCCGGTCGCTCCAGACTGGCCATGGCAGCTCTGGTACCCAGATCTCCTCAGCCTCATCAGCTGGCCTCCTTAGTGGTTCACTTTCCACCCAGACCTGCTGACAGACACGAGGGGACGGTCCTGCACCGGACCTTCTGTTGCCTGCACCTCACGGCCTGGTTCCTGAGGGGCTAGAGTTCCAGGTCTTGGATTTATCCAAGGGGGTCCTCCATGTTGTGGAGGCTTCCAGGAAAGAGTTGACTTCATAGGTGCTATGCCTTTAAATGGAAGAGATTTTCTGCCTGGTGCCAGGGTAAGGTGCTTACTCCCTGTGCCTGCCCAATGGGTAGCATCTTGGACTATCTCTGGTTCCTCTCCCAGCTGGGATTACGAGTGACAACCCTTAAGGTGCACCTGGCAGCCATCTCTACCTACCGGACATATGCCAGTGTGTTGATGGTGGCCCAGGAGAAGGTGGTCGGGCATATTATCAAGGGTCTTGACCACTTGTCCCCTCAGATGTGAGAGCCGCCTGTACCGTGGGACTTACTGCTTGTCCTGGCTGTGCTAATGGGCAAGTCATTTGAGCTAATGCTCTGATGTGAGATGTCACACCTATCATGGAACACGGCCTTCCTCGTGGCCATTATGTCGCCGGAAGGATTGGAGCGCTCCAGGCACACTCAGTGGACTTTTCCTACCTAGTCTTCCACAGAGACAAGGTTGTCCTTCGCCCCAACCTGAAGTTCCTCCTGAAGATGGTTTCAGAGTTTCACCTCAAGCAGGCGATTAACTTGCTGGAGTACTTTACTGACGCCTCTTTGGAGGCCAACCACATGCTCCATACTTGGACCTGCAGAGAGCACACTCATATTGTGTAGCGTGCACGGCTGAAGTTTAGGGTTAGCACCTGGCAGACTGGCTGCAGAGCGGACGATTGCAAGGTGGATCACATCTGGTTTTGACCTCTGCTATAGGTTGGTTACAAGAGAATTACATCGGGGGCAGCAATGGACGAGGTGTATCTGGACTTTAGTAAAGTCTTCGATACAGTCTCACACAGAAGGCTAGCCAACAAACTGGAGCAAGCTGGCATCGGGCACAATGTAGTTAAATGGATCACAAGCTGGCTGCAAGGCAGGACACAGAGGGTTATGGTAAATGGCACCTTGTCCCAAGAGGTGTCAAGTGGCGTGCCACAGGGGTCAGTACTAGGCCCATCCTTTTCAACATATTCATCAGCGATATCGCTGAAGAACTGAAAGGGGAACGTCTGCCTCTTTGCAGATGATACAATGCTCTGCAACATTGTGGATACACAGGAAGAGATTGCAGAAATGGAGGCAGATCTTGGGATGCTAGAGGAATGGTCCAGGTACTTGCAGTTGAGATTTAATGCCAAAAAATGTAAAGTCATGCACTTGGGTGGAAGGAACCCATGTATGAAGTATGTCCTGGAGGGGCAGCTAGTAGAAGAAACAAAGCTGGAATGGGATCTTGGTGTCATGATCTCAGATGATTTAAAGGTAGGGAAGCAATGCAGAAAAGCGGTGCTAAAGGCAAGCAGCATCCTCAGATGTATTGGTAGGGGTATTACCAGTAGGAAGCGTGATGTAATCCTCCCCACTGTACAGGTCCCTGGTGAGAGACCACTTGGAGTACTGTGTGCCACTCTGGAGACCTCACCTAAAATAGGACATAGACTGTCTGGAAACCATGCAGAGACATGCCACCAGAATGGTGCAGTGTCTGTACCATGAAACATACGAAGCTAGGCTCAGCCAGCTAAATTTATTCTCCCTCGAACAGAGGAGGAGGAACAGAAAAGACATGACTGGGACATTTAAGTTTGTTAAAGGGATCAACACAGTACAAACCAGGAACCTCTTCTGGGAAAACAGGACTGCATGTGATAGAGGACACGTGTGCCTGGTGGGAGGTAAATTCAAAACAAGTGTTAGGAAGTACTTTTTCACGGAGAGGGCAGTGGACCTTTGGAACAGCCTGCCACTGGAGGTAGTGGCAGCCAGGATGGTCAGTGAATTCAGACAGTCATAGGGTAGACAATATAATCACCTTAGCAAGACAAATTGATAGTGGAGGGTAGAAAACCCGGGCAGACTAGATGGACCACACGGTCTCCTCCTGCAGGCAGATTCTTATGTTCTCTGTTTTTCTGTTAACTGGTCAGGAGCCTCCTGTAGGGATCGGGGCTTATTCCACCAGACATACTGCTGCCTCGGTGGCTGCATTTGGGGATATGCCCATACAGGAGATCTGTAGGGCTCACTACCTGGAAATCGGCTCACACCTTTATTTACCACTAGTGCATCGACCTTGATTCATGCATGTTTTGGGCCCTCGGTTCCCTAGTCTGTATTCACCAAGTAGGGGTATGTGCCTTGCACCCTTCTCCTGGAGAACTGCATGCAGTCTGCCAGAGTGTGGATAGTGTACCATACCCCACGCCCCTAGAAGTATAGGTTATTCACCTGTAACTGTAATTCTAGGAGTGTTATATGGTACACATCCACACAACCCACCTGGTCTCCTCTGGTCAGTGGCACAGACTCTGTTTCCAGCATGTGGGATATGACATCACAGGGTGGAGTCGTGGGGATATGTTGGGGTGCCAGTGATCAGTGTAGGATCCTAAGGTGGAGTTGGTGCTATTGTGGGGGGGGTGCCAGTGATCAGTTCTGGATCCTGACTAAGGTGGAGTTGGCGCTACTGTGGGTGATGCCAGTGATTAGTTATGGATCTTGGCTAAGGTGTGTTTGGTGCTGTTTGGGGGTGGGGGCTGTGAGTAGTTCTGAATCCTAATTAAGGCGGGGTTGTGGGAGTGCCAGTGATCAGTGCGGGATCCTGTGGTGGAGTTAGTGCTGTTGTGGGCAGTGCCAGTGATCAGTTCTGGATCCTGACTAAGGTGGAGTTGGCTCTACTGTGGGCAGTGCCAGCGATCAATTCTGCATCCTGGCTGAGGTGAGGTTGGTGCTGTTGTGTGTGTGGGGGGTGCCAGTGATCATTTCTGGATCCTGACTAAGGTGGAGTTGGTGCTATTGTGGAAGTTGCCAGTGATCATTTCTGGATCCTGACTAAGGTGGAGTTGGCTCTATTGTGGGCAGTGCCAGCGATCGGTTCTGGATCCTGGCTAAGGTGAGGTTGGTGCTATTGTGGGGGAGTGCCAGTGATCAGTTCTGGATCCTGACTAAGGTGGAGTTGGTGCTGTTGTGGGGGGGTGCCAGTGATCAGTTCTGGATCCTGACTAAGGTGGAGTTGGCTCTACTGTGGGCAGTGCCAGCGATCAGCTCTGGATCCTGACTAAGGTGGAGTTGGTGCTGTTGTGGGAGTGCCAGTGATTAGTTCTGGATCCTAATTAGGACAGGGTTTGTGCTGATGTAGGCAGTAACAGTATTAGTCCTGGATCCTGACTAAGGTGGCTTTGGTGCTGTTGTTGGAGTGGGGGATGGCAGTGAGTAGTACTGAATTTTAATTAAGTCAGGGTTGATAGTGTTGTGGGCAGTGCCAGTAATCAGTTCTGCATCCTGATTAAGGTAGGTTTGTAATCTTGTAGGGTGCCTATGATCAGTTCTGTATCCTGATTAAGGTAGGTTTGGACTCTTGTATGTGTCAGTGATCAGTTCAGGATCCTAAGGCGGGTTGGTGCTGTTTATGATTTGTGCCAGTGATCAGTTTTGGATCCCGATTACAAGGTGCAAGCAGCAGAGAAATGGCAACAAAATCAGGTAGCTATTTGATGCCTGCTGCTATTGCACCTCTATGTGTTAAATATGTCATGTTTGCATTGTTACTGCATGTGTTACATATGTCGTGTTTGCATTGTTACTGCACCTGTGTATGTTAAAATGTCATATTTTTGTTAATCTGCTGCACCCATCACGTTTATGTTAGTGTAATGCATCTGTTTGTTAAATATGTGATGTTTGTTACTCTACTGCACCTGTGCAAGTGTGCGTTTTTTCAATATTTATTTAGAGGACCTTTACAAAGGTTCCATGTCAGTGTCCAAATTACAATAATGATACTGTGAAGATGCAAATAAGCTGTTCCAGTGAATATTGACAAGAAAGCGCATATACATACGCATATACATACATACACATACACACACGTATACACACATGCATGCATACACACATACTCGCATACACAAACATGCACACGTATATACACATATACATACAGACATACGTACACACGTACGTACATGCATGCGTACGTACTTACACATACGTACATACATGCATACATAGTTACATACGCACATACATATGTACATACACACAGACATACATACATACGTATGTACACACGTACGTGCATACACGCACACATACGTACACACACAGACTGTACATACCTGCAGGAAGGTTCCAATACATACAGACCTGTACAAATCAGGCCGATCACTGCGTAATACAGTCATAAAATGAGACTATATAAACCGAACCAACTAACTGACACAGATTATTGTATTCCCCTAGAATACAGATTTGGTAGATTAATGGTTACAGTTTCATTGAACTGCAAGGGCAGACCATAGAGATCTCTTGAACTGGTCAGATGTGGGGAGATTAAACAGTTCTTCAAAAATGTTTTTCTAGCAACTGCTATTTATGCCCCTCCATCTCCAGTTGACTGCCATATGCTCGGACGCCTCGCTCCCTCAGCCTGGCGTCCCCAGGATTTCACCTTCAGCTCAGATTTCCCTCAGGGCTTGATCCCTTTGGCAGGGGCAGTGGAGGCTCCCTCATTCTCCACCGCAGAACAGATCTAGTACATGTGGAGGTGGCACCTGAGTAGCCAGGAGGGGTGGCTCATGGACAGCTTGTGCCATCTTGCCGGCCGGGTTAGTTTCCTCTTTACATCCCGTTTCCTAGGACATCAGTGGCAAGGGTGCATGAGCATGCATACTAGCATGTGTGATGTGGTACCAACCAACATCCTTCCTCCCCACACGCTGTTCCCAACTGAACTGCCACCTATGGTCTCCCAGGTGACAGTATAGCAGCGGAGCAGGCTACCCTCCCTGGAGGAGAGTGTCCCTCTGGAACACTCTATCCTCCTCTCCTCGGCCATCCCCCGATGACCCAAGCTTGTTCCTGAACTGTGGTCGCCGACATCGCAAGTGGTAGCACTGCTGCTGCTGCACCAACAGGCCGGTGCTTGCAGTTCTTTTAATCAGCCAGCGGCCCTGATGGTAAAAGATCACATGCCCAGTTGAGTCTGTCGGAATGGCAGTTCCAGGGCATTCTTAGCCGTGCTCTGGGGGTTGTATTGGTTGACAACAGGGAGGAAACTGGGGGGGGGGAACACACAGGACCAGTAGTGCCTTTTTTGTGAGCAGTCATGTCCAGAGTTTGAATCTGTTTGAGCCTCAGTATCACCTGGCTACAGTCACTGGTTGCCACCTCACCGCTTTTTTTTGTTGTGATCGCTGGTATTGTGGCCTCGCCTCCAGTTCCCAATTCTTCCGCCTCCCAAGTCCGGTAATAGCTCACCACGTGGCAGGAGCTGGATTGTTTTGTTGTTTCCCTTTTTAAACTTGCTCGAGCTGCGACGCCTGAGCAGCTCGATTCCCTCTTCCTGTCCCCAAGCCATGCAGGTTGCAGGCTAAAAGGTAAAACTGCAGAACAGTAAAGAAAGGAAATGTCCTGTATGCTGCACAGCAGTGAGTGCACACAGCGCCGCCAAAGCAAGCTCCAGCCTAGTGCCCCTGAAAAAAATCAACTGGGAGTAAGTGTCTCATGAGAACAAGAAATGTCTCAGATCATTTGAGTAGTGTATCTGCAACATTTCTATGTGCATAACAGCAGTGCAGTTTGCATTACTTGTTAAGGACTGTTTTGTAAGGTGGCAGGATGCAGTACCTTGTTGCTATTGTTGCTGGAGACTTTTTTGTTGTTTAAACATAACCCACGTTATAAGTGCTATAACCCACTCCAGGGTATGGGGTTATGGGGATTTAATGCATGACTGGGGTGCTATGAGGACACTTGGCCTGTGGCCTTATGCCTCACAACGCACTCGGCCGTGTATTAAATCCCCATACTCTGTCTTGGGTTATTGCTTACATGTTTGCGTTAAGCTTCAGCACCTTTGTGTGTTACATGTCACGGTTGCTTTAAGCTACTGCACTTGTGTGTTAAAATGTCACATTCGTGTTAAACTACTACATCTGTGTATTAAATATGTCCTGTTTGCTTTAAGTTACTGTACAGGGCTATAGACTTGATGGCCTTAGTAAATATGGATCGCCAAGGAAAAGTCTAGCTAGCCACAGCTATTCGGCACTAGCAAGGAAGGTGGGAGAAGGCAGGGTGTCTGACAGTAATTGCATGTTGACAATGTAAAGATGTTACTTGTGTTCTGTTGGTTGTGGGCTGTCTACAGTTGGGCAGTGCCTGTGAATAGATTTTCTGAATGTTTTTGATTTATTTATTGTTTATTATTTAAAAATTTGGCTAACTGGGTAAGATGCTCTGGGCCACATTGCCCTTTACAAGCACAACCTGGAAACGTATAAAAGATTTTAAAAACACATGCAGAAGCATGGTACACAGATGACAGCTGGTATGTAAAAAGACAACATTCATTTATACAGAAGGTGCTACTTCTGAAAGCAGCTGCAACCCTTTTTCAGATATCAAGCTAGCATTATACAGTTTTTTAAAAACTGAACAAATTTTTTTTAGCTCCTGATGTTTTTTTGGTTTTTCAATTGTTTAACCAGGAGCGGCACACTCTGCTGAAAGCTTGTTTACAGGTACAACCTGGGAGCACAGGAAGTTAAATGACTTGCTCAGGGTCACCCAGAATGCAAGTAGGATTCAAACCCAGGTATCCAGTTTTTAGCTGCAGTAAAGTATTTCTTTCCTTTGAAGTTCTGAACCGTGGAATTAAGTGATCTTACTTGAGATAGAGCTGTTGCAGCAGCTAACACCATTAGGACTATGCTGCCAGGCATTAGGACCCCACGGAAAAAAATCTAGCTAGCAGTCTCAAGGTAGGGATCATGCCCCTGACATTGGCCATGTCCCCACAATTGTGGTATAAAAGTGGCAGTCCCAGCACCACCTCATTTTTTTTTCCACTGTTGACCCATGCATACTGGCTCCATGGACACCTCCTGCTTCCGTAGCAGACTGAATTGCCACACCATCACTGGCTAGGTAATTGAAGACAGCTTTTAATGCAGGCAGGATAAAGTCCCATCAGTTTATTCCAAGACAAACCAACAACCAGCAGCAAGTTGCAAACACCCTCCCACAAAATAATCCATGGTATAAAATGGGCGGTCCCTAGCACCACCTTAGTTTTCCCGCCGTCGACCTGTGCATATCTGCTCTACGGACACCTCCTGCTTCCAGTCGACTGCCATTTTTGCACTTCGCGCAGTTACCATTTTTTTCCTCATAAAGTACTAGTTCATCGTGTATGTCTTCCAAGTCACCTTCATCGTTGGAGCGGCAGAAACCGAAGTGCGCATGCAGCAAGCAGATCCTGGCAAAAGACAGCCATTTGGCCTGCCTGCTCTGCCTAGACCAAGACCATGGGCCAGACAACTGCCCACACTGCCAAGGCTTCAACAGGAAGACCCGAATATGCCACCTGAACACCTTGAAAAGCATACCTTGTATAACAACAAGTGGCTGCCATGCAGAAGGCCCAGTCGGGGCACAGCTCGTCTTACTCCTCAGCGAAGGACTCCTCCCTCAGAGAGAAGAAATTGAGTGGGAAGCACTATCATCGGGACAAGAACAGGTCCAAGTCAGAATCCCATCCTAGGTCCCCATGCAAGATTTCCAAGTTTTTGGTCTCCAGTGCAAGGTCAGACCACCCCTTTGGCTCTCCCAGGGTCACAGTTGAGGAAGCCCCCTGCCTCTTCTCAGGCGCACAGCAGGGAGTCTTCCAGGCTCTGACTTTCTCAAGCTCCTGTGTCCCTGGCTATCTGACCCCACAAGAATATGCTAGGGTTTCAGTCAGCAGGACAGACACACTCTTCGTCAGGTGGCAGGTCGGAAACTGCCATCGGCAAGACCATAGTCCCTGGGTCGTGCGATAGAGCCGGACAACGCCAGGAGAGCAAACACCAGAGGAATCATCACCGCCTTCCAGGCAGTTGTCGCACCAGGCTTCAGGACAGACGTTAGGCCTCCACGCCTGACTCACCACAGAGCCGATCAGATGCCGTTTCTAAGCAGCTGTCTGCTCCATTAGGCCCGAATGAGAACCTGACTACAGACTAGACATCAGGGGACCTGATGCTTGCCTCCATGGATACCCGTAACTGGGCGCCACTCCCTCCACCTTCACCTTTTCCTGAGGAGCCAGACGACCAGATGTCTGGGCACCCGACACCAGAGGACACTGTCCCACCAGACCCGACACCCAGCAAGAAGGTACCATTGGACCTGATGCCAGAGGATACCGTACCACAGGGGCCAATGCCGGGGCCCTTAATGCCCCTACCCTGGCGCCAGCACCACAATCAGGCCCTGTCATCCCTTTGGCTGAGGTTGGGGCCCTGTTTAATAGTTGGTGGAATACCATAAAAGTGTATCTTCTGCCTAGGCCACTGGATCCGGTCCCCAACCCTGTGGGGACCCCAGCCCCGCCTAGACAGCCCCCCGCCACCCCCAGCGTCGGACCATCCATCATCAGGGTACAAGGGACATGGGTCACCCGTGTAGCGGCATGGTCGCCACCCATCATCCAGATCCTCCTCCGGGGATGCCAGTATACGTCCTAGGAAGGCTCCTCCTCCTACAACTCATCAGAGGATGACCTGTCCCTTCCATCACCGGACCATAAAAGGAATTCTCCAAGGTCCCCTATGGACTACCCCTCCTTCCTGGATATAATGCAACACATCCAGTTCTTAAACCAGTGGGAGACAGAAGAGTTGGACCCTGAGAGGTGCCGTTTGGTGAAATTCTTAGGGTCCACTGATCCAGAACCCTTGGTTGTCCCGCCCTTAGTGGAACCCTTCTAGGATGTTACAAAGGTATCCTGGAAGCACCTGTCCACGGCCTCAGTGGTCCCAAAAAAGGCTGACCGACTGTATAGGACACCAAGGGGAGATCCACATTTGAGCAAGCAGTCTAAGATCCTTATGGCTGCCCACGGGAGAACCCAACAGCCAAAGCATATAAGTTCTCCGCCACCGGATAGGGAATCCATGAAATTGGACCACTTAGGTCGCAAAGTGTATTCTTCGGCCACCTACACGATCGGGTCACTTAATTTTTGGCACGCATGGTCATGTACCAAAAATTTCTTTGGAATAAGGCCATGGACCTGGCCAAGTCACAACCTGACTCCACCGACAAGACGGAACTCTTGGCAGTTCTTCAATCTGGTGCGGATATCGGTAAGCACGTCCTTAGGTGCTGATATGACTCTGTAGACACTGCTACCAGGGCTGCAGTCACCAGAATATGCCTAAGACGTCACTCATGGCGGAGGGTCTCAAATTTCTGCCAGGATCTGCAGGACGCCATCCCTAATGCCCTAGGGCCCAGTTGTTTCGGTCAGGAAGTTGAAAAGCTGATGACTGGATTACAGGACTCCGGGAAGGCAGTTTTGGAGGTCCATAAAATGTACAAGTCCAAACCAGCCATGTCCAGATGTCTCTCCTTTTGTAGGCAGCAGAGCCAACAAGGAAGGAGACAGCAAAACGGGGGTAATATATAAAAGGAAGGGTACCCCCCTGTCCTCAGGAGCACAGGGGGAACGCCAGTGTTCCCTTGCCCACTTCAGCAACCTCGGTATGACTTTCTGCCTGCCCCCCTCCTCCGCTGGAGTTGCAGGGGGAGGCAGTAGGTGGAAGATTCTCCCTCTACCTGAATGGCTGGTCCAGTATCATTGAGGATCAGTGGGTACTCCAGATTGTAGAGCGGGGTTATGCTCTGGAATTTAATCAGATCCCTCCAGACAACTCGCCTGTTTCCTCCCATTGCTCCCCATCCCATGCAGGCTTTATCAGGGCAGAAATCCAAGCCCTCTTGAGCAAGAAAGCAATCCAAGTAGTGCCACCGTCTCAGAGGAAAGAGGTTTTACTCTCACTTTTTCCTCATCTTGAAAAAGACAGGACCTTTGTCCCATTCTGAACCTCGGTCAAGTGAACACTTTCATCAAATACAAAAGGTTCAGAAAGGTGACACTGCCGGGATTACTACCTGTGGTTCAGATTGGCTCTGCTCCCTGGACATGCAAGATGCCTACATGCATATAAAGATCCTTCCATCCCATAGAAAATACCTCCACTTTACCTTCCAGGGAGAGCAGTACCAGTTCAGAGTGCTACCATTTGGCCTTTCTTCGGTACCCAGGGTGTTCCCCAAGTGCCTGACAGTAGTGGCAGCAGCTCTCAGGAGGCAGGGACATTATGTCTACCCCTACGTCAATGATTGGCTTTTAACAACTCCCACAAAAGATCAGCTGTGTCGCTCTCTGGCAGATACCTTTCACCTATTCCAAGGTCGGGGGATTACCTTGAACCTTCCCAAGTCTCCCTGCCCCGGCCTACCCAGAGGTTACAGTACATGGGGCAGTCCTGGACACTGTCCAAGGGAGAGCCTTCCTTACCTCAGACAGGTCAGATCGACTAAGGGCGCTGGCTCGGAGAATTATCTCCAGCGAATCAGCTTCCAGCCAGAATGGTACTGCAGCTGCTAGGCCATATGGCAGCTGCCATAGTAACAGTTCCCATAGCTCGTCTTCACATGAGGGTTCTCCAGTGGAACCTTAGGGTTCAGTGGGACCAGCATCTGGATGACCTCGAACAGCCTCTCTAGGTCTCCAGAGCAGTGGGTCAGAGTCTGGAATGGTGGCTCACCCCTTCCCGGTTAGAATCTGGGACTCCCTTCCAAAGTCCCAGTCCTCAACAGATCCTGATAACGGATGCCTCAGGACTAGGGTGGGGAGCACATTTCAGATGCCATCAGACAAGAGGAACTTGGACCTCTTTCGAACGCAATCTCCACATAAATGTATTGGAGATGAGAGCCATTCTGTATGCCTTACAGGTGTTCCAGAAAAGTCTCCTGCCAGGACCTCTTGTGATCCAGTCTGTCAACTTGCCAGTGGTCTTCTACATCAACAAGCAGGGGCACATTCTTACCATCCTGCAGAGAAGCTAAGGAGAGTCTGGAGTGGGCAGTGGAACACAACCAGGAACCTCACAGTTCAATGCCCAGGGGTCCAAACACCCCAGCCGACAGCCTCAGCCGCTTTCTGTCTCAGGCTTACAATGGGAGCTACTACAGGATGTACTAGATGACATTTTCAAAAGGTGGGGCCTTCCAGAGCTGGACCTCTTTGTGTCTGCACTCAACGCCAAACTGCCCAATTTCTGCTCGCTAGATTCAGGGCCTGGTGTTTTCTGACGAGACGCGTTGTCCTTCTCTTGGGAAGGGAGGTTTCTGTATGCCTTCCCTTCCTTCCCACTGCTTCAGAGAGTGTTACTCAAGCTACATGCCGAACGAGCTGTAATGATTCTCATAGTGCCATTTTGGCTTCGACAGATTTGGTTTCCGCTGCTTTAGCAGTTGGCATTGGAACCTCCAATTCCCTTGCCCCTGTCTCCTCGCTTACTCTCCCAGAAACACGGAACTCTGGTACACCTGAATCTTCAGTCTCTGCACCTGCATGCATGGCTCTTGCAGACCTAGTCGGGGACAGATATGGGGTGTCTTCAAGGGTAGCGGAGATCCTACTGGCCGTGAGAAAACCCTCAACTAGGGCCACATATGCCATGAAATGGAAACGGTTCTGCCTGTGGGCTTCGTCCCGTCTCCTAGATCCTTTCACCTGCCCAGTGAATTCGGTACTGGAGTACCTGCTTTCCCTATCTGACAAGGGTCTCAGCTATTCGTACATAAAGGTACACCTTTCTGCACTGTCAGCTTACCACGTACCTATGGAGGGCAGGACTCTGGCACAATTGGACTTGTCCAAGACCTTTTTGCATGGTATTTTGCATATCAGACCTCCCAATTGAGACCCCATTCCCCTTTGGGACCTTTTATTTGTGTTAGAAAAACTTACATTGCCTCTCTTTGAGCCAGCCGCAAGTTGTGAGCTATGCTTCCTTACTTGGAAAGCGCTGTTTTTGGTTGCAGTTACTTCAGCTCTGAGGATTACTGAGCTTCAGGCTCTGATGTGGAAAGAGCCTTATTTGATTTTCACAGAGATAGGATATAGAAACATAGACTTTGACGGCAGATAAGGACCGCTTGGCCCATCTAGTCTGCCCATTTCCCTACCTACAGGATAGGCCACAAATCCTATTTAACCAACAACCTATTTCTTCCTACCCCCCACAAGAACTCCCTTATGTCTGTCCATGCATTCTTCAATTCTCCACAGTTTTAGACCCCACAACCTCCTCGGGAAGGCTGTTCCATGCATCCACTACCCTCTCTGTGAAATACTTCCTCACATTGCCCTGAACCGCACTTCCAATCTTTAAATTGTGTCCTCTTGTTCTTGCACGTCTTTTTCTGAAAGATGCTACCCTCTTGGACTTTGTTGATTCCACTGAGGTACTTAAAAGTTTCTATGATGTCCCCCCTCTCCCTTCTTTCCTCAAGGGTATACATATTAAGCTCCTTTAGTCTCTCCTCGTACGGCTTCACTTGCAGACCCTGCACCATTTTAGTTGCCCTCCTCTGGACAGCCTCTATCCTGTCTATGTCCTTGCGGAGATGGGGTCTCCAGAACTGGACACAGTACTCCAGATGGGGTCTCACCAACTGTCTGTATAGAGGGATAACAACTTCCTGTTTTCTGCTGCTGATGCCTCTTCCTTTGCATCCCAGTATACCCCCAGCCCTCCCTACTGCCTTCTCACATTGCTTGCTAACCTTAAGGTCATCTGATATGATTACCCTCAGGTCCCTTTCCTTTTTTTTGTTGTTACCCCCAATTGTGTATTCTTCCCACGGTTCTTGTTTCCCAGGTGCATTATTTTGCACTTCTTTGCATTGAATCCTAGCTGCCATACTTCTGACCATTCCTCCAACCTTGCCAAGTCCCTTCTCATCCTTCCCACGCCTTGTGTATCAACCCTGTTGCAGATCTTTGTGTCATCTGCAAAGAGGCATACTTTTCCTTCCAGTCCCTCTGCAGTGTCACTTATGAAGACATTAAAAAGGACTGGACCCAATACTGAACCCTGCGGTACCCCACTAGTAACCCCTCTTTCTTCAGAGTGGACTCCATTTACAATTACCTTCTGTGTCCTGTTGTCCAGCCAATGTTTTACCCAGGCTACCACCCTGGGACCCCTCCCAGGCTGGTTAATTTGACTATTAATCTTTTGTGTGGGACTGTGTCAAATGCCTTGCTAAAGTCTAGGTAGGCCATGTCCACAGCCCCTCCTGGTCTGTTACTTGGTCACCCAGTCAAAAAAATCTATTAGATTCTGTCTGACATGATCTTCCCGCTGTAACCCCATGCTGCCTTGGGTTCTGTGCCCCACTGGCCTCTAGGTACTCAACTATTCTTTCCTTCAGAAGTGACTCCATCCTTTCCCTACCACAGAGGTCAGACTGACAGGTCTGTAGTTTCCTGCCTCTGTCTTGGTCCCACTTTTGTGAAGGGAGTCGATCCGCTTTCTCCAGTCCTCGGGTACCACACCATCCTCCCATAATTTATTAAAGAGAGTAGCCAGTGGTTTCACCTAGTTCCCCTTAATTCTTAATATCCCCAGCATCAGTCCTAAGTTTCTCCCAAGGTTGTGTCCAGTTCATTCTTTTTTTACTTTATTTTGCCCATTGTGTACAGTACAAAGAACATTACATTCAAGTGAGAGTGATCTCAATAAAATCATTTTAGTAACGTAAATACAGGATTTGTGCACTATCACTGTAGTTACTCTCATAATGAGGGGTCTTGATTCTCTTACATTTAAGTAGATATCTAAATTAAATCCAAGAAGAGACCAGTTGCAGCATGCTTATGGACTAAAACGATAATAATCCCTCAATAATCACCTAGGTGCAGAGCACCCATTAACACAACTTGTGTTTTATGAGTCCATATACATTCAATAATTTGATTTAACATAAACTTACTTGACTGCACTATTATAAAGCACCCTCTTATTTTTATTTCATTCAAGTTTACTTTAAAAGGTACTAATTAGTCCCAATTAAATCACAGGTTACAATATTATTTGAGCATGTGGACTTTAAACATTTTAAGAATGGGATAACTCCCCATCTCCTTTATGCCCATATGAGCACCTTTTGATCAATTTTAAGCAATAAGTTATACAACTTTGTTAAGATTTAAATTTAAACCTGCTGATCACCTCAGTAAAATGCTGATGTATTTTAACTTTGTGCCAGACCTTTAAACCCTCGGAGTATCTCTTCTCCTATTATTGATTGCCCAAACAATGAAAGAAAAAACCTCTTTCTTTTAAACAAATAAAAGGTCCAGCTGTTCACCACAAGAGCGAGTTAGAGACTGTTGTACTTGTGAGATACAGAGTCATTATGTCCCTTCAGTTTCCATTATCGTCCTCATCGGAAGACCTAGGGCGGTGAGCAAAATCTACTTTAATCATTTCCAGTCTCTTGCCAGCTTCTGTAGGGTCTGAAAAAATGTAAGTCTTACCGGCATAATGCAGTCTCAGTCTCGCTGGTAATTGCAGCACATGGTTGATCCCAAGTGCACGGAGACCCGCTCGCACAGCATCAAAACTTTTCCGGCACTGCCTCGTTGAGTAACTTAGGTCTGGGAAAAAGTAAATACGCTTACCTGATTCCAACTTAAGTTGGCCCAAAGCTTTGGCTGCATCCATTACAGTGTCCTGAATATGTGCCCCAGCAGTTATGACCATGATAGTACGAGGAGTTTCCACCATTGGTTTCCTACGTGGGTTCAGACAGTAGGTTTTAATGAGTTGCCCATGCAAATCCAAATTAAGCAGCTTCAGTAGTACGTTCTGGACATAATCTTGTAATGATTCACTCTCTGCAGCTTCCGGGACCCCTAAAAGCCGAAGATTGTTCACTCGCATGTTATTTTCAAGGGTTTCAAGCCTGAGACGCATAGACTTATTTTCGGCCAATATCCCCGCTACAGCAGTTGCCGATGTATTGGCCGAATCCACCGCTATTTTAGCATCTGTGGCCACGATATCCACGTGGGATTCCAGTGTAGTAAAACAGGTACCCAGACTGTCAACTTTTCTGTCCAGCTCCCTTATAGCC
Source organism: Neoceratodus forsteri (assembly GCA_016271365.2). Lineage (NCBI taxonomy): Eukaryota > Metazoa > Chordata > Ceratodontiformes > Ceratodontidae > Neoceratodus > Neoceratodus forsteri. The sequence continues at coordinate 109,554,915 of JADMNL010000031.1, read as the reverse complement.
TGAAGAACCACGTTGTTGGAGGGTTCAGAGGCCTTGCTTCCCTCCGAAGGTAGGCCGCTGCCGCATGGCATTTGTTGTCTCACTTTGGTGGAATCACTGTGCGCCGTCTGGCGAGTTTTCCCCATTCCTGTTGTCCAAGTTTTGCACCAGCTCTCTATAACAGCACTAGCGTTCCCTTTATTTGAAAAAAGAAAGTACATTTCTGAGTTTAGCTTGTTTTTAGGTGTATTCTGGAGGAGCTTCTGTAAAGTCGTCTGTTCTGTCTGTCTGCTGGCCATGACACTTCTGAGTTCACTCTTAACCAGGACATTCAACTTCAGTTTATTACCCAGAGTACTCTAAACAAAGGGAGGCCCTGTTGCATACTCTGGTTGTTCACAGAATTCTTAGTTTCTACATAGATCATACTCTATCTTCTAGAAAGACAGACCAGTTGTTTGTCTCCTTTGCCCAGAGAATGTTAGGGCACCAATGACAAAGCAAACATTGGCCAAATGGTTGGTTAATTATATAGCTTTTGCTACCAGAAATATGACAAACCTTTACCAGGACCGCTAAAGAGTCACTCCACTAGCCAGCCGGTGACGTTGAGGCACTGAAAGCCACACTGGCGACCAGGTTGGGAGCAGACTCGGGTTGGCGGGGTTGGTAGGGGAGGAAAGAATTGAGCATCCAGAGGACAGCTCTCCTTTCCTATGAGGGAGGGAAGTTCAGTTCCCGCTGTTCAGCAACCCTTAGCAGAGACTAGGGGTCATATATCAGTCAGGAACCAGGCGTAAGCCAGTGGAGTGGCTACAGTGGCGCTTCTGCGAGCATGAGCGGGAGCATTCATGTGCCGTGCTGGAACGCATTGCGCTGCTGAGCCAATGGAGGGGGCACAGCAATAAGAAATACCCCCTTCTTATTGGTAGGTGAAGGCGGGTCTAGGGGCTCTGGCACCACGTCCAATTCTGGGCCCAGACATCCTCTTAGTCTCCTCTCACCTGTCCCCACCAGATACTATAGATAGAGCGCCAGATGGAGTGGCGGTCCTTGCTTCCGGGTAATTGGATCTGGGGGGTGGGGGTTTGGGTGATATGGTGAGAAGGAGAAAACACACGAGAGAGACTCAGGCTTTAGGAGGATAAGATAAGCCAGTAGGCCGAGCAACCTAGCTGGAGAGAGTCTAATAGGAGGGTGCAGAAAGAAAGTTGAAAAATAAAGTCACTCCTCTAGGGGTGTTGCCACTTCATTTGCATCCCTAAGGAATGTCTCAGCAGTGGATCTTTGTGCAGCTGCTACTTGGAGTTCAGTCCACACCTTCATAAAACACTACAGTCTGGACAGTGCTTCAAGGAGGAGGGCAGGCATTAGCCTTGCCATCCTCCAGGGACTACTCTCTTAGGAGTACTAGTGGTTTACTATCTGTAACCACCGCCCTTCTGACCTGCATTCTGTCCTTGTACTGCTTGAGACTGTGTCCTACTGGTGTTAACCTGCTGCAAGAGCTCTATCTCAAAGTAAGATAGTACAGTTACGTAAGAACTTATCATAACAGTAGATCTTTGAGAAGAGCTCTGCAGCAGGTATGCTTTTTCTCTCTCCTATCTCCAGAGTTATGTAACTGTTCTTGTCTCTGGGGGATGCGAGAACCCCCTCGGTTCCCCATCCTTTATGCTAGCCGGGTCTCAGGCAGGTGAACTGAGGTGGTGCTGGGGGACTACCCCTTTTATACTATGGGTGACGGGGGCGGGGCAGACATCAGGGGTGGTCCCCTGCCTTAGACTGGTAGCTAGATTTTTTCCGTGGGGGTCCAGGTGCCTGGCGGCATAGTCCTAATGGTGTTACCTGCTGCAAGAGCTCTTCTCGAAGATCTACTGTTACGGTAAGTTCTTGTGTAACTTTACTTTTTGATATCATCAGATTGAAGGTGAGACTCATTGTTTTTTGATACAGTGATGCCTGACTCGTGTCTCCTTTCATCAAAGCTTTCTAAGTCAGGCAATTTATGTGGAATGTATCCATGTGGTCTGTGGTTGTTCAAGTAGTTTATCTAAAAGAACCTGTCTCAACCACAAACAACCAAAAATATTTTATATCAGACATCAGTGTATTGTCCTAATTTTATAAAAGTTCCTTTTAGAGGATTTCCATCAAAATTCCATTTTCAAAAATCCATTTTCAAAAAAAATCTCATTCCATTATTTCTCAAGAGCTCCTTCAAATAAAATTTTATATTAAATTTTATTTGAAGGAGCTCTTGAGAAATATTGGAATGAGAGTTTTTGAAAATGGAATTTTGATGGAAATCCTCTAAAATGAACCTTTATGAAATTAGGACAATAAATTGATTTCTGATATAAAATGTTTTTGGTTGTTTGTGGTTGAGACAGGTTCTTTTAGATAAACATTTAATATTTTCCACTTACTTGTCTCCCCTCTATATTCTACAAAACTTAAAAATTTAAAAAAGGAACCTTGGGGTACTTTGTATTTTGGATTGTTGTTCAAGTAGTTGCAACAGAATTTTATAGTGAAGAAAGATAAATGTTTGTTTTTTCTTTTTGTTTTGTAATTACAGGTTTGGGACTGGAATGTCCGGTGTGTAAAGAAGATTACAGTGTAGGAGAACATGTCCGGCAACTTCCGTGCAATCACTTATTCCACAATGACTGTATAGTACCTTGGCTCGAGCAGGTAATAGTCACCTGAGCCCCACTGCCTGTTTAAGAAAATCATCTGCTAATTTAAAAACTACAGGGCTAAAAGGGGTAAGGCCATCAAAAAATGGAGGGCAATGTGTACCAATGCCCATAGTCTGGATAACAAGCTTCCTGAACTAGTGGGCTTGATGGAAGAGGGACGCCTTGTTGTCATGGCAGTCACAGAAACATGGCTCACAGAGAACCATGACTGGGATGTCAGCATACCAGGGTACACAATCTACAGGAGGGACAGGGAGGGTAAAAGAGGGGGAGGAATTGCTCTCTATGTAAGGGAAAGGATCAAAGCAACAGAACTAAAGGGTAAACAGGGAGGAGAGGAGGCACTGTGGGCCACCTTGGAGACAGGAAATGGCACCTCTGTCCGCACAGAGGTTGTATACAGACCCTTGTCTCGGGGAGGAAATGGACAAGGAAGTTATAGAAGGCATTCGTAGAATGGCAGAAACGGGAAATATTGTTGATGGGGACCTGAATATGGCAGATGTTAACTGGAGTACATTTGCTGCAGCCACATCCAGGAGCAGGGTTATTCTCGATGCCCTACAGGGGGCATGCCTCAGACAGCTAGTGTTGGAACCCACATGGGAGGGAGCAATCTTGGATCTGGTACTGTATCAAACTGGGACGGAGAGAGGATCTCTGATTTAGAAGCGTGTAGCCATCTGGGAACAAGCGACCACCAAACGGTGTGGTTCACAGCCGTAGAGTCAAGCCATACAAATACTGGACTTTAGGAGGGCTGACTTAGTCAAAATGGAAGCGTGCCTCAGGAAAGCACTGGCAAATGGGCAGGAAGGAGGGGTGGAAGAACAGTGGGGAAATATCAAAACTGCCATCACAGAGGCAACAAGCCTTTGTGTGAAACAAACAAAACAAAGGAAAAAATCACTATAGTTCTTAAAAGAGGTGATGGGAAGGTTAGGGAGAAAAATATAGCATTCAGGAAGTGTAAGGAATCACAGAAGGAGCAGGACAGAGAACTGTACCAGTTAAAGCAGAAGGAAGCGGGGAAGACGGTCAGAATAGCAAAGGCCCAAACTGAGGAAAAGATAGCCAACTCAGTTAAGAAGGAGAGTAAAACTTTTTATAGATACATTAGGGAGTGAAGAAAAACCAAGGGAGGGATGGTGAGGTTTAATAAAGGGGAGGTGAGCAGAGGGTGACGGTGAAAAGGCAGAGATACTGAACAAATACTGATGCTCAGTATTCACAAAAGAGGGGGAGGTGCCTAAACCTGACAATGCCACCTTCCTGGCTGCTTCATCTCCCCCCATCCTACCTACCCCCCACCTCTCCTTTCTTCTCATTTTCTTACCTCCTGCCTTTGCCCCTCCCATTTCTTTCTACCACCCCCTTCCCCTATTGTCCTCTTCCTTTTCACTTTACCCTCTCCCTGTCTGTTCGAAATTAATTTGATATCCTTTACCCGAAATTAATTTGATATCCTTTACCCTTATTTGTGTAACAGTTTTGTCTATTGTCATGTGATACCTATGTCTTGACGTGGAACCTTTGTAAAAGAGCCCTGGGCTCAAAAGTAATTGTAATCCTAGAATTGAAATAAATAAACCAAACAGTAGAAGCATTCTGAATAGGGGGGTCGATACCAGTCCATTCACAGAAGAAAGGGTCCTGAAAAAACTCCTAAAACTGAAGGCAGACAAAGCAATGGGGTCTGATGGGATTCACCCCAGAATTCTAAAAGAACTAAGGGGAGCACTAATGACACCACTCACTACCTTTAGCTATCTTTTTTTCTCCCCTGTCCCGGTTGGCCCTACGTCATTGCCGTCCTCTCAGCCCTGTCCCCTGAACTTCAGACCCCCTCCTGTGTTCCCCCACAGCTTTCCCTCTGTGGCAGGGTGGTGAGGAGCCCCCAACTAAACCCACCTACTACAGCTCCAACATCAGGTAGGTGCCTTCTCAGGGGAGGAACCTGCGGAGGACGGCCATTCATGCTACACGACTGGGACTGTTTCCGCTTTTTCTTGTGGAGGGGAGCATGCAATGCAAACAGTGGCAGAGCTGCACATGCATCCACACACAGCACACTGGTCGGCTGCTCCTCCTCCTCCATCGTACAGTACTGACTGTGCCAACACCTAGCCTCCACTAGGTGTCAGGCAGGTGCCGGTCTCTGTTTCCCTCCATCCCTGGGAGAGGAGAGCTATCCGGACGCTCGATCCTTTCCTTCCCCAGCCGACCCCCGATGACTAGCTCACACACACTGCAAACACGGGTCACCGGCGTGGCAGGAGGTAAGACATCGCTGTCTCAGCTCTCCACGCCACTGAGCCGGGCAGTGACTGCTGTTTTTAATAAATCAAGGGAGAATGGTGTGGTACCCGAGAACTGGAGGAGGGTGGATGTGATTTCCCCTTGACAAAAGTGGGAGCAAGGCAGAGGCAGGAAACTACAGACCTGTTAGTTTGGCCTCAGTGGTAGGAAAATGATGGAATCACTTCTGAAAGAAAGAATTGTTCAGTACCTGGAGGTCAGCAGGGCACAAGACCCAAGGCAGGATGGATTTACAGCGGAATGTCATGTCAGATGAATCTAATAGATTTCTTTGACTGGGTGACCAAAGTAAGTAGACCAGAAAGGGGCTGTGGATATGACCTACCTAGATTTTAGCAAAGGCATTTCACACAGTCCCACGCTAAAGATTAATAAGTTAGGCAGCCTGTAAGTGGGTCCCAGGGTGGTAGCCTGGGTAAAAGATTGGCTGGACAACAGGACACAGAGGGTAATAGTAAACGAAGTCCACTCCGAAGAAAGGGGGGGAATCTTACTTCGAGAGGGTTCCTGCAGTAGGTCTTCACTCGTAGGACTGCGCCTCCTGGCGTCAGGACTGCAGGGCAAACTTGTAGCTAGCAATCATCGGCGGGGACTGCCCCTGGCGTCAGGTAACAGACATCAGCATGACAATAAAAGGGTCGGTCCCCCACCTGCCGTTGACCTGAACTGTCGGACCTCGTGGTAGAACAGCTTCAGTCACCTGCCATTTTCTGCATTTTTGTATCCATTATATCCATCGTTTTTTCCTTCCTCGCAGCGGTGTATGTCGTCTTGACCCAAGAAAAAGTGCTCCAAGTGCAGCGCGCAGATCCCGCATGGGGACGACCATTCCCGTTGTGTCCTCTGCCTGAGGCCTAAGCATAACACCACAGAGTGTTCCATCTGCCAGGGCTTCACCCAGGCCACACGCATCTGTCGCAAGAGGACCCTCGATGCTCATTTACTGCTCAAAGACTGCCATCGGTGGAAAAAGAGCTCCAGGAGCTGAGGGAAAGATGGTCATCGCCAGCCCTGGAAAAGAAGGAAAAAAAAAGGAGACGCCAGGAGCGGAGCCACTCTCCACAGAGGAAAACCAGCCAGACAGCTGACTGCATCTCAGGTGGGGCCTCCACCCCCATGAGTACCCCACCTCCAGGGCCGCCTTCCGCTTTGGCGGACCGGATGCCCCGCTCCCCCCGCCAAGGTCAGCGGGCAGTCGTGGGGGGGTTTTCTCTTTGGAGGAACCAGTTATGGTCCTTGTTTTGAGCTCTGCCATTAAGTACGCCTCCGGCTCTGCTACTAGGTGCCCAGCCCAGGCCGATCAGCCTTACTCAGCCTTCCGGCTTCTGTCAGCCCAGCCACGGTCTGTAAGCCGGCACCCGCCAGACCGCCACCTCTAAGTTGGACACCAGACCACCCGGCACCCACGTGGTGACTTCTCTCTTGTCGGACTCCTTCGTGGATCCCGATGCCAAGCAGAGTGAGCTCGCTGGTACCACCTCATCCCACCAGGGCTCTCCCTCCAGGGATTCGCTGTCCTTTTCCAACCTTTTCAGGCCTGATCACCAGGACCCTCTTCCATCGGTTACCCCTTTGCTGGATTTGTCAACGGGGGCTCTTCCAGATCTGCCCCCCTTACCAGCCTCTGTTCCGCCGATGGATCTCCACCCGATGCCAGATCCCTTGCCGGACACTTTTGGGGGCGGTATGGATCTGTCTCCCTCTGGACCTTGGGGATCCCCGCCCTATTACCTGTTACCTAGTGGTCCCTTGGTGCCACTTCCGGCAGAGCCCTATGTTCTACCGTCTGGCCAGTCTGGGTACTATCCCAGCTACATGCACACTATCCGGCCGGGTGGGTCCGTCGCCGGGCTACCCCCCCTCTGACTCTGGGTTATGTGTCGGGTCAGGTTCTCCATTATCAGGGATACCAGTACTCTTACTGGTACCCATCTCTTAGCTACCCTTCTTACCTCGTGAGGGTAACCAGGTTATCTCCACCCTCCTCCTTCACAGCCGGAACAGGAATCCATTCCGGCTTGGTGGAAGGTTGCTAAATCTCTGCTACTTCAGGAGTTGGGTCAGCCTCTGCTGGTGATCAGGGCCGCCCCACCTCACAGAGTGCTACCTGGTAGCCCAGCACCTTCCAGTAGAGCTTCAGACAGAGGCTTGGGTTTCTGCTCTCGGACATCACAGTGAATAGGTTTCCAGTTCTGGTACTAGAGGCCTCCCTGCCCAGTAGGCCAGAGTCATCAGAGTCTGATCAGGACTCAGATGTGGGGGATCAGTTAGAGCCACATTTACCCATTGAGCCTCAGCTGAAAGAATCCCCAAAATCCCTTCCGGAGGACCTGTCCTTCACTGAGCTTCTCTGGTCAACTCGAAAATCCTGCAGATGGGCTTCCCAAGAATTGGATCCCAAATGCAGAAGACTGGCAGAACATTTGGATTTGGTCAGTGGGACCCTCCCCAATCCACCCTGGATGGGGCATAGCGAAGATCTCACTTCTGCAATCTGGCAGCAACCATTCATCCTGCCATCTCAAAAGGCCGATGGGACCTACCACCCCCAGAAGGGTTTCCCACCTCACTGCCCAACCCAGGGCCAACTCTGTTGTGATCACGGCAGCTCGATGAAGTCGGCTGGCAAACACCTCCGTGCCTCCCTCAGACAAGTTGAAGCAGATGGAACAGTATGACCCAAGATCTATGCCTCTTCTACTTGTGCCATTTGCTTCTTAAATTACGTAGCACACGTGGTGGCTTTTCAGAAATCAGCTTTGTCTGATCTGAAAAGGACCTCCAGGAGATACTTGACGAACAGCTCAGGAACAAACTCTTGGAAAAGGTCAGGATGAATAAATCGTCCTGCCTCCATGCCACCTGTGACTTGGTTGACTTGGTGGCACGTGGAGCGGCAGCGGGCATCTGTTTCAGGCACCTTGCTTGGCTTCGCCTGGCAGGATTTGCACAAGTTGGCAGAGTTCCCTTCTGGATGCTCCTTTTAGGGGTCCAGTTCTGTTTGGCAGTGACGCCAAAGACATTATCATGGAACTGCAAGAGCGTGACAAATCCTTGAAGGATGTCCATTCCATATACCGTTCGGGCCAGAAAACCGGACAGCCCTTTCGTTACCCACGGAAATGGAATAAACAGAACCAGGGCAGACGCCAGAACAAGCATCGCCCCTCTGGTTCTGGCGCTCAAACCCCCAAGGCCAAGTTTCCCAAAACTGCCTCTGGAGGAAAAGTGCCCCCTTCCCTCTGCGTCCTGACTCCAAGCTCCCCTTCCCGCTCCCTCCTTTTCCCACGAAGGAACCGGTGGGGGGAAGATTCAACCTCCACCTGGATGGGTGGAGGGCTGTAACCGCAGATGCATGGATCCTTCATCTACTAGCAAGAGGTCACTCGATAGAGTTCCTGGAGAGACCTCCCTCCGGGAAGGCCGCATTACCCGTCTGGCCAACAATATCTGGTCCAAGAAGAAGTTCAAGCTGTACTGCAGAGGTCAGCCATAGAGCGAGTTCCACCAGAACGGGAAGGAAGGGGATTTTACTCCCACTTCTTGCTGGTTCCCAAAAAGGCGGGAGATCTCAGGCTTATCCTAGATCTCAGCATGCTCAACTTTCGTAGAATACAAAAGGGTCCACATGTTGACCCTCCAGGGACTGTTTCCCTGCTCCAACCAAACAATTGGCTGTGTTCCCTGGATATTCAGGATGCTTAGCTCCATATCCCCATTCTTCCGGCCCACCGCCACTTCCTGAGACTCCTTTCAGGAGGAACATTTCCAATACAGAGCCCTTCCCTTTGGCCTCTGTTCGGCACCTCAGGTTTTCACCAAGTGCCTAGCGGTGGTAGCAGCATTTCTACGCCGCAAAGGCATTCATGTGTTCCCATACCTGGACATTTTCAGCCCCCTTCCCGGACAGTCTGAAGGAATCCCTTTCCTTCACTCTGGACCTTTTCTCCAGTCTGGGCATCTTGGTCAGTTACCCCAAGTCCCAGCTACTACCCTCCCAGCGCCTCCAATTCATTGGAGCGATGCTGGACACGGTCTAGAGGAAGGCCTTCCTCCCTTCCTACAGAGCAGAGACCCTTATCTCACAAGTGGCGCTGGTGTCTTCCTCCCGATGAACCACAGCGCGTTCAATACTGGGACTGATGGCGGCCTCCATTTCCACAGTCCCTCTGGCCAGACTGCACATGAGGGTAACCCAGTGGTCTCTACGAGTCCAATGGGATCAGTGCCTGGACAACATGGACCAGAAAGTCTTAGTCTCCAGCAACCTTCAAAGAGATCTCCTTTGGAGAGTCACGTGATGCAGAGCGCGTAGCGGCTGGATTTCTGTGAGCTCCGAAAACCGATCCCGTTTTTCCGTTTTTCGACCTCCTTACTTGTGCTGTTTTTGGTCGCATTGTAGCGATATAGAGTCGCGAGGTCAGTCTGCGCAGCGCTCACGAGCGTTTCATGGAGGCGAAATGAGAAAAGCTCCACCGAAACATACCTCCGGACGACCCCGAGAAAGGCCAAGAAGACCAGGGCCTCGACCTTGCAGCTAGCACAGAGCCAGGGAGAGCTGCCTGGGGCCGAGGATTCTTACTTTGGCTAAGTTTTTAGCTGAATTTCGTCCCTTCAAAGCCACATTAGACACATGGCTTGTGAGATTAAGTCTCTCTACCAAGATGGATGACCTGAATAGGAAGATTTCTGATAATTTTGCCAGAATTAAATCATTGGAAAGTTCCAAGGAGTCTATGGAGGCTAATATAACTGTGCTGCAACATAAGCTCAGCAAAGTGGATTCCAAGCTTGAAGATCTGGAAGGGAGAAGCCGTCGCAACAATGTTGTGATTATTGGCTTGGCTGAGAGAGCTGAGGGTTCGGAACCAATCAAGTTCATACAGAGATTTGTGGAAAAAATTGCTTGGCCTTCACCCTTTGGTTCCTCCTACATAATTGAGCGGGCACACCGAACCTTACGCCCACCCCCAGGTGGCCCACTGAGAACATTTATTTTTCGTTTCCTGAATTATCAGGAAAGGCAGTTGTTTATTACCAAGGTCAGAGATGATAAAGAGTTATACTGGGAGGGGGTGAAGCTCAGAGTGGTGCAGGATCTACCATTTACTGTGCGGCAAAGAAGAGCAGCTTTCCACATTGTGGTCAAGAAACTGATTGCAGCTGAGGTTAGATACCGGATGATTTATCCTGCCAGACTTCAGGTGAAAATTCAAGATGAGTGGAAAACATTTGAGTCTCCAGAATTGGCTAAGGTAGCCCTGCAAAGACTTTGCCTAGTTATTTAAGGACACTTGAAGAGACTATGCTCGAAGGGTCGTTGGTGCTCCCTTGAGGATTTCGATTCGTCTATGTGACTGTTAACCTTATTTACTTTACGCCATTCCTTGGGGGCTTTGAATTAATGTGGTTTTGGATTACGGGCCTTATGAGGCTAATTTCATTTATCGGGGTAGTGGCCGGCCCAGCCTGTTTTCTCCATTTTATTGGTGCCTTGGTAACTGGCATCTTACCCCGTGTAATGTTTGGCTTGGCCTGGGGGGGTCGCTTTATGAGGGGGAAAGGGCCCTCTTAATGGCTTGTATTTTTGACTCTGCAGTTGTTGTATTGTACTTGTTTTTTATCATACTGCAAGGTTGCATTTTGTTTTGGGGGGCCTTTATGAGGTTGTAATCTGGTTGTGGCCTATCATTCATGAGCAGCCTTTTACTCTGGGTCCCCCATGGCTGTAGTATTTTTTGAGATTACTTTGGTAGATAATGTATAGATCGATACCACACAGTTATAAGATGGTGGGGGACAAATACAACTATCCCTCTATGCAAGGGGTGCGTTCCCCTTTAATGTAAAGCCTTCATGGCTATTTCATGTTAGCGTGGTTTTGTAAGTTCATGGGTAGTATCTTGGGGATATTACCATTGTTTGCAGGTGTTTCTATATGACATATTCATTCAACAGGAGTTAGTATTATAAAGGGAATTTTGTGTCTGGGATCGGGGAGGGCGGGACAGGGAACTAGCTGAGTGTCCTGTGATCATGGGCCATGTACACTTTTGGGGTAGGGGAGGGATGCAATGGGTGTTGTTGGGGTATTGTATTTTGGGGTTTGGGGTTAATGGGGGGGTGGGGGAGGCGGGGTTTACTTTAATAGAGGCACTACACAGAAGGGTTTATGGGTAGGTGTTTTAACAGGTTTTCTTATACCTGTAGTATTTGGGAGGTCTATCTGGACCAAGCCCTTTAACAGTATGGAAGCATTGATACAAACCTGTTTCCTTACGTGGAATGTCAAAGGGGCTCGCCTTAAGGACAAGCAATACCGAATTCTTAAGCATGTGGAACTTATCAAGGCTGAGGTGGTGTTTTTACAGGAAACCCATCTATTACTCTCGGAAGCAAATGCCATGAGGCGGCTACAAATAGGTCAGGTTTTTGCCTCTCAGGGCAACACGCAAAGCCGGGGGGTTATGCTGTTGTTACATAGATCTTTCTTTTAAGCCCCTGCAGGTGGTTCAAGATCAGGAGGGCAGGTATATGCTTGTTAGAGGGAAGTTACAGAATACGGAAATCCTGTTGGGGTCAATATACGGTCCTAATGTAGACACCCGGGACTTTTTTGTGGACCTGCTAAAGGTGTTATTGCCTTTTATTCATCTTCCAATGGTTTTGGGCGGGGATTTTAATTTGGCTTTAGATCCTCTAATGGGCAGATCGGGTAAGTCTCAGCCATGCTTGAATCCGGCAAGGCGGGCTATGACGGACTTGCTTGATCAGTTTGGATTGACTGATATTTGGCGTGTCCTTCACCCGGACTTAAGGGAATATACTTTTACCTCCTCTGTCCATGGGACTTCATCTCGTTTGGATTACTTATTTCTCTCCTGGCCTCTCCTTAAAGGAGTGCTTGATTCTAAAATTATACCTGGGCCTATCTCGGACCATGCTGCCTATTGTTTCTATTTCCTTTCATCTGTTATGAGAAAAGAAATAGATGGAAATTAATAACCAATGTCTCAGGGTACCCAAGATGGCTAAGCTTATAGCAGACCAGATTGAGGAGTTTGTGCTGAATAATTTGAATGAAGAGACTCGCCCTGATATTTTTTGGGGAGCCTTTAAGGCCTATTTAAGGGGGGTCCTAACAGCATGGCGGTGAGTAGTAAAAGAGAAAAGAAGAAAAAGATGATGGACTTGCTGGCACGCATTAGGGTATTAGAGATAGAGTGTATCAATCATCCCACCAAGGAGTGCGAAGAAGAGCTAGTCAAGACCAGGGATGCATATCTTAGGCTGCTTGGGGAGCAAGCGGAACTTGCTCTAATTAAGACGAAAGCTAATTATATTGATCAAGGTGAAAAGCCTGGGAAATTGCTAGCTTGGTGTCTATCGCAGTTGGAATCCTCCAGGGTAATTGAAGGTATTGTTTCGAGGGAGGAGGGCTGTGTCAAAACGTCCCTAATTGAAATTGCTCATCTTTTTTGTCAATATTTTGGGAACTTGTATAAGGAGATGGCAACCCACCCTTGGTAGTCATATTGCAGCTTTTTTCAGGACCTTGATCTGCCTGCTCTTACTGAAGGGGCAGAAACTCCCTTATGGCTGATATCACTCTTGCTGAGATTGAATCAGCCATTAAAGGATTGGCCCTAGATAAAACCCTGGACCCAGCGGGTTTCGATCCAACTTTACAAAAATTTGTCTCCCAGTTAGCTCCGTATCTTCTTAGGTTGTTCCATACATATGTGTGGGAAAGGAGACTGAGAAATCCTTTTTAATCTATTATTGTTTTACTCCCTAAACCTAACAGGCCCAGTACTGATCCGGCTAGTTAGAGACCCATATCCCTGTTAAATTGTGACCTGAAATTTTGGCCAAACTACTAGCGGATCGCATAAATAAGGTATTGCCTAAATTAATAGGAATGAGCAGGTAGGTTTATGAAGGGCAGATCTTGATTGATCATTCATCGTATTTTGCTCATGTTTTCTCGGCTCGAGGGACCAATCTTCCACTGGCATTGGTCTCTTGGACGCTGAGAAAGCCTTTGATAGGGTTTATTGGAATTTTTGTTTGAAGCTATGCGCCAATGTGGATTCCCTGAAAAATTTCTGTTTTGGCTGAAAGCCCTTACTCCTACCCATCTGCTAGAGTTAGTTGTAATGGGGTGATCTCTAATGCCTTTCCTTGTGTGTGGGCACAAGACAGGATGTCCTTATCCCCACTGTTATTTAATTTATATTTAGAGCCTTTGATACGGAGGATACTCGTCGCGGGAGATAGAGGCTATTAAGGTAGTGGGACTTCCTATCAAGGTAATAGGCGTGATGCAGATGACCTCCGATATGCCTCGAGGCTACCAGTGCTATTCTTAAACTATTAGAATTAATAGAACAATTTAGTCGGGTTTCTAACTACAAATTAAATTTAGATAAAACAGTGGTTTACCCTCTTAATACATGGGCATTTAAAAGGAGATAACAGAATTTGGGTTAACATGGAACGAGATTTTCTTAAATACTTGGGTTTAGCTTTAACCCATAATACTACTCTGACAGGCTCACTGAACTTAGACTCCCTGGTTCGCACTATAGAGCTCGATCTCAAGAGGTGGCGTAGTTTCCTTTATCTTTACGGGAAGAATTAGTATAGTTAAGATGAATACATTTCCCAGGCTTCTCATCCTTTAAGTAGGTTAGATATTTTTCTTCCGCTGTCCTGGTTCAAGAATCTTCATAATATAATTGTGAAGTTTATCTGGAAACACAAAAATCCAGGATGGCCTATTATAAGTTAGCTGCCCCTAAGCTAGTTGGTGGCTTAAGGCTACCTCACTGTCCTTTATTTTGGGCTGCCCAGCTAAGTAAATATGGTAGGTGGGCCTTGTTGGATAATATGACTAACCCTTGAGTATGTTCCGCATGGGTGAAGATTGAAAAGGCACTAATCAACAACCATGGGATTAACCCCTTGCCCTTTTCTTCTTGTCCCTAAAGCGTTCCTTCTGCTTTGAACAAATCCCCAATTGGAGTAGCGGTTAGGTCTCATGGTCAGCTTTGTGGTTTTATTAAGCACAATCACCTTGAGGATGGGGACAGCCGATCTGGGGTAATCCACGCCGATTGGTAATAGGCTCATTAAACCGGGTGGTTGGAAATGCTTAGGAGAATCTCCTTAGGGACTTTATGGATGTAAATGGGGTATTCTTCCGCCCAGGTTATAATAGATAGGTTTAAGTTTTCTAGTAAGGATATCTTTAAAGTTTGGCAGCTCAAGCACGTTTTATTAGAGAAGGTGGGTAGGAGAGGGCAGTGTCCTCTATTGATTTTCTGGAAACTATCAGCCCATTGATTGGTGCTCTGCACAATCTCTAAAATTTATTTAATTTTATTTCACTGGGCATATCCGAATAATATGGCCCCATGCACATATTGGGCGGTGTGTTTCAGATGCTTTTTAGACTGGACGGTATTTGGACAGCATGTCATAAATATCTTAAACATGACCAATTAAGGTTGATTCAATTTAAGATTGTGCATAATATTTACTACTCTCCCCAGAAGTTGAAAAATTTGGACCTGTTGAGGGACCCCAAATGTTTCAGATGTGAAGCGGATTCAGGAGATCTTTTTACATATTTTTTGGAATTGTCCCTTGATGGCTCCTTTGTGGACTGAAATTCAAAACAACCTAAATCCGCTTTTAGGGCTAGAGGATATGTTTAGGCCCGAGGTTTGCGTATTGGGTGAGATGACTGCTTTTCCTGTGAAAATAGGAAATTTTACATGGCCTTAATTTCCATCACAGTCAAAAACTGGTGCTTGCACTGGAAAGACAAATGTTGTCCCTCAGATAAGGAATGGTTAAATGAGCTCCTGGCCTTCTTGAGGATGGAGAGAATGATTGCTATCCTCCATAATCAGTTGCAGCCCTTGACAAGGTTTGGGCTCTATTTGATGCCTGCTATACTAGATAGACCTAGATTTTACCTGGGGTTTCATACCTTCTGTGAGTGCCTCTTTTGGGGGGTAGGGGGCTTTTTGGTGGGTTTGGGGGTTAGGGTTGGGGTGGGAGGGCTGGGCTTTAGATTTTCTTTCTTTTTATGTTTCTTTGTTTTATGATTTATGTGTACTTTGGACGGGTGGTAATTGCAGAGTATTGTTCACTTGTTGTGTGATTGGACATATTTGCTGTAATGTGGTACATTGTTGTAATGTCCTCTATTGGTTTGGTCTCTCGAAAATTAATAAAGTTTAAATGGAAAAAAGAGATCTCCTTTGATGGCCGGACTTGTCCAACCTTTCAGTGGGGGCCCTTCTACCCTCTGTCTCCCACCTAACTCACATCAGGTGCCTCAAACCTGAGATGGGGAGTGCATCTGGGAGACTATCGGACACAGGGCACTTTCAGCCTATGGAGGAGAACCTTCACATCACTATCCTAGATACTAGAGCAATGCTCTATGCTGTTCAGGTCTTTCAGTCCATCTTGGTTCTGGGAGCACTACCCATCCAGACAGACAACATGGCCACTGTCTGGTACCTCAACAAACAGGGAGGCACCCAGTCTTACCCCCTTTGCAAGGAGGCAGTGCGGGTGTGGTACTGGGCCATTCAACACGGCCTGTCTTTTACAGCAGTTCACGTGCCAGGCATTCATAACATTCTGGCGGACAGTCTCAGCCAATCAGTTGCCAGGTCTCACGAGTGGGAGCTAAAACAGGCGGTAGTAGAAGATCTCTTTCTTCAGTGGGGACGGCCAGACATAGACCTCTTCGCCTCCCCATTCAATGCAAAACTACCCAGCTTTTGCTTGCTCGTTCCTGGTCGTGGTGCTTTTTGACAAGACGCACCGTCTCTTTCCTGGACAGGGAGATTTTTATATGCTTTCCCTCCCTTTCCTAACTTACAGAAGGTTCTGCTGAAGCTCCAGGCAGAGGGGCCACGTGATTCTCATTGTTCCTCTGTGGCCTCTTCAGATTTGGTTCCTTTACTACATCAGTTAACACTTAAACCGCCAGTACCTCTCTCCTCTCTCACATGATCTTCTGTCCCAGGAGCAGAGCAACCTGATACACCCGAGCCTTAGATCACTCCACCTTCACATGTGGCACGTGTGGACTTAGCAGCTTCTCCACCTTGGCATCTCTTCCAGAGTCGCTCAGGTCCTAATGGAGGCCATAACACCCTCCATCAGATCCACGTATGCTATGAAGTGGAAGAGATGTACTATTTGGGCTACAGCTAAAGGCTTAAATCCCTTTCTTCTCGGCTCCCCAGGTTTTAGAGTACCTCTTGTACTTGTCAGATTTGGGCCTCAGCTATTCCTCTCTGAAGGTCCATCTCTCTGTGGTTTCAGCCTACCACCTTCTGGTGGAGGGCAAAACCCTCGCTCAGATGGAGGTTTCCAAAACCTTTCTGAAGGGAATCCTTCATCTAAAACCTCTGGTCCGGAATCCTGATCCTCCCTCAGGATCTTAATTTTATGATAGAAAAGCTTACTTTGCCCCCTTTGAGCCGGCAGCAAGCTGTGATATGCATTTCTTAGCATGGAAAACACTTTTTTTAGTTGCTGTCACTTCAGCTCGAAGATTTTCAGAGCTCCAGGCTCCTGTTTGTAGAAAGCCCTATTTGATTTTTCCACAGAGACCGGGTGGCTCTGCGGACTAAGCCTTCCTTTTTGCTGAAGGTGGTGTCAGAACTTACTTTAAACCAGAGTGTCAAGTTACAGTTTTTTTTTATCCTGAACACTCCAACATGGGGGAATATCTCCTGCATACTCTTGACGTACACAGGATTCTGAGAGGTGTCTCAAGGACTCAGGAAGTTCGCAAATCAAACCAACTTTTTGTCGCCTTTGCCCCTCAGTGCCGGGGCGTCTAAACAGACTGTTTCTAGGTGGCTGGCAAACTGTATTCATTACATTTACCAGAAGTATGAAACACCCCTTCTGGGGACAGTTAAGGGCCACTCTACTTGGGTGTGGCCACTTCCACTGCCTTTTTCAGGAATGTGTCCAATGCGGACATCTGTGCAGCGGCTACTGTGTCATCTGTCCACACCTTCACTAAACATTACAGTCTGGACATTGCTTCTAGATGTAGGGATGGCTTCAGCCTAGTGGGTCCTGCAAGGTCTTCTGTAATGAAAGACCTGTAGTTGGCAGACATTTTTCCTCCTCCCGGAACCTCGTCTCCGACTCCTCCTCCTTTTCAGTTGACTTCTTGGTATTCAGTCCCATGTGTGTGAAGACCTACTGCAGGAACCCTCTCAAAGTAAGATGTAGCAGTTGCGTAAGAATTTACCGTAACAGTAGATCTTCGAGAAGGTTCCTGCAGTAGGTCTATATTTCCCACCCACCTTTCCCTAGCTCCTGTGTGTTTTTTTTTCCTCTTTATTCCTTCCCAGGACTTTGCTTCATCTAGGGCATAGGGTCCAGGAGTTTTCACCCTTTTTCTGCTTCCTCTCTAGAGGTCTCTGGCGGAAGAACTGGAGGGCGGTGGAGGACCGCCTTTATTATCACGCTGATGTCCGTCACCTGACGCCAGGGTAGTTCTCCTACGATTGCTAGCCACAAGTTTGTTGTGTGCGGGTGCTGACGCCAGTGGGCTTAGTCCTATGTGTGAAGACCTTACTGTAGGAACCTTCTCTCTTTGTCTCTCCATCTACTGTTACGGTAAGTTTTTACGTATCTGCTATTGACTAGTGGGGTACCGCAGGGTTCAGTACTGGGACCAGTCCTCTTTAATATCTTTATAGGTGACATTGCGTAGGGGCTGGAAGGAAAAGTACGCCTCTCTTTTGCAGACTAAACAAAAATTTGCAACAGAATTGACACACAAGGGGAGGTAGAAAGGATAAGAAGGGACTTGGCAAGGCTGGAGGAATGGTCAAATGTATGGCAGCTTAGATTCAATGCAAAGAAGAGCAGAGTAATGCACCTGGGAAACAAAAAAAAGAAAGAGTACACAGTGGGGGGAGGTACTAACAACAACAAAATGGAAAGGGATTTGGGGTAGTCATATCAGACGGCCTAAAGGTAGGCAAGCAGGAAGGGCAGTGGCAAACAGCAGCTCCAAATGGCTCTCGGTATTGAGACCCTGTGCCCAGTCAGTAGCGGCCGCAGTGACAATGTGCCACAGAGCTTGGCTGCGGACCTCCACCTTCACGATGGATACCCAGCACAAGTTGGCAGACCCCCTTCCTGGGTACCGACTTGTTCGGCCTGGGGTGGAAGGCCACCTCCAGAGAATTGAGAAGTCCAATGCCACCTTGACTCGGGTCACTCTGCCCAGGTGGACAAAGGTCGCGACAGCAGCATAGTCCTTCGCCCTTCTGCCCCTGTGGCACGTCTGGCCCAGCAACACCAGCATCAGGGCAAGCAGGCTCGCACTTGGCACCCCAAAGCAAAGCCTGCAGCTTCCTCCAGCAGGAAGCTGGGAGGAAAAGGCCCAGGAGGTCCCTCGGCCGGTCCTTCCTCAAAGCCTGCCCAGTGACGGGTTGAGGGGTGTCACCCCCAGTCGCGTCCCTGGGTTCCCCCGTGGGGTACGGTTTGCTCACTTTCTTTCCGCCTGGTCCGCTGGTCACCACGGACCGCTACGTTGGAGGTGGTAGGAAAGGGTCTGCCTCTGAGTTCAAGCAGGCCCCACCTTCCGAGCCATTGTTCAATGGGGCTACGGGGTCCGCAGCCTCTGTTGGGCCCGCCGAGCCGACATTGCCCTGCTCCTCCAGAAGGAGGTGATCAGGAAGGTGGCGGATTCTCCACCAGACCCAGGATTTGTGTCCAGGTACTTCCTGGTCCTGAAACGGACGGGGCTGGCGCCCCATTCTAGACCTGCATGACCTGAACAGGTTGCTAAGGTCTCGAACCTTCAGGATGGTCACTCTGGCTCAGATCATTCCATCCTTGGAACGAGGCATGTGGTTCTGTTCTCTGGACCTCCAGGATGCGTTCTTTCACGTCCCAATCTGTCCGTCCCACCAGTGATTCCTCCGCTTCAGAGCAGAGGGGTCCCTCTATGAGTTCCGGCCATGCCCTCGGCCTTCTGTAGCTCCCAGGGTCTTCACTAAATGCATGGCAGTGGTGACAGCATTCTGCGGCGCCAAAGGCTCCGGTGTACCCCTACCTGGATGACTGGCTGATTGCGGCCTCCTCCAGACTGAGGTGGAGCGGTCCAGGATCTGGCCTCCAGGTTTGCTCTCAAGTTGGCCTCCTCATCAACAAGGCCAAGTCAGAACTCATGCCAAAGCAGGTGATGCAGTTCATCGGGGCACAGCTTGACTCTCTACGAGCCAGAGCATGGCTCCGCGGACATGGCCGAGGTTCTTTCCTCCTTTGCCCAATCATTTCTGGTTGGGCAATTGCACCTGCCTGGGACTTCCTGCACCTCCTGGGCCTCATGGCGGCCTGCACCAGCGTGGTCCGTTGGCACATGCGTCCCCCACAATGGGGACTGGCCAGCCAGTGGTCACAGCGCTCCGGTCCTTTGGATCAGCCAGTGACAGTGACCCAGGAGATGTGGAACGCTCCCAGTGGTGGGTCGTTCCAGCTCATCTGCAGGAAGGCATCCTATTTGTCTGCCCCGAGCCGACGGTCTCTCTATCAACCAACGCCTCTGATGGGTTGGGGTGCCCATCTGGGGAGCAGAGCGCACGACCTCTGGTCCCCTCGGGAGTCCCGATGCCACATCAACCTGCTGGAACTTCAAGCGGTTCGTCTAGCCCTCACCGCCTTCGCTCTGTTTGTACGGAGTCAAGTGGTCCAGGTCCAGACGGACAATACCACGCACCATGTACTACCTAAACCGCCAGGGCAGGACGCGCCCATGCCTCTGTGCAGGGAAGCCTCCGCACTTGGTCCCACGTCAGCAGCCTGAGGCGGATCTTCTGCTATCCATGTGGCAGGAGCCTCCAACATTCTGGCCGGCGCCCTAGCCGGATAGGAGCTGCGTCCCACGAGTGGTCTCTCCTGCCGGAGGTAGTAAAAGATCTGTTCTCCACTAGGGCATGCCTCAGGTGGACCTGTTTGCCTCCAGGGAGAATTGAAGCTGAGGTTGTTTCATGCCCACCCCCTCAGCGGGCTGGCTGCAGGGGTGCCTCTCGAGGCCCTGGACCCCGGCCTCTTCTACGCCTTTCCCCCATTTCCCTTGATCCACAAGGTGCTTCTCAAGGTGAGTAGGGACAAGGCGCAGGTGATTCTGGTAGCCCCAGACTGGCCCTGCCAGTTCTGGTATCCAGATCTCCTCAGCCTCAGCTCCAGGCTCCCGAGGTGGCTTCCAGCCCGCCCGGACCTGATCTCAGTCATTCAGGGGAAGGTATTCCATCCGGACCTTCAATCCTTGCACCTGACGGCCTGGTTACTGAGTGGCTAGAGTTCCAGGCCTTGGGTCTTTCTGACAAGGTCCTCAATGTCGTTGAGGCATCCCGTAAGGAGTTGACCAGGAAATGCTATGCCTTTAAATGGAAGAGATTCTCCATTTGGTGTCAGGGCAAGGGCTGGACCCTTCCTCCTGTTTCTTGGCAAGCATTCTGGACTACCTGTGGTCCTTTCCAGCTAGGGCTTGGTCGGCCCATCCTTAAGGTGCACCTGGCAACCATCTCTACTTACCGGGCGCGGGCCGGGAAGCAGTTGGTGGCGCAGGAGAAGGTGGTCGGGCACTTTTTCAAAGGCCTTGATCACATATCCCCTCCGGTGTGAGAACCTCCACCTCTGTGGGATCTACTGCTGGTATTGGCTAAGCTCATGGGCAAGCCATTCGAACCGATGCACAGATGTGACATCTCTTACCTGTCGTGGAAGACCGCCTTCTTGGTGGCTATCACGCCAGCCAGAAGGATGGAGGAGCTCCAGGCGCTTTCCATCAAGTCTCCCTATCTGGTCTTCCACAGGGACAAGGTTGTCCTGCACCCCACCCAAAATTCCTTCCGAAGGTGGTGTCTGAGTTTCACCTTAACCAGGTGTTGACTCTGCCGGTGTTCTACTCCAGTCACACCTCGGAGGCCGAATATAAGCTCCATACTTTGGACCCTAGAAGAGCACTCTCTTATTATAAGGAGCGAACAGCTGAAGTTCTGGGAGAGGTTCGCCAGCTGTTTGTCGCTTACTCTGAAGTCAAGACTCTGGCAGACCTGCAGCCAAGCCGGACGATAGGCAGGTGGGTCACCTCTGCATAGATCTCTGCTACAGGTTGGTGAGCATGGAGCTCCCAAAGGGCTAAGAGCTCATTCTACCCGCCATACCGCTGCTTCAGTGGCTGATTCCAGGGACGTCCCTATCCAGGAAATCTGCAGGGCTGCTACCTGGAAGTCAGCACACACCTTTATTATCCATTACCACATCGACCTTGAGTCACGCCGGGATACTGGTTTTGGGACCACGGTTCTCCAGTCTTTATTCCCTAAGTAGGGGGTGTGCGCCTTGCCTCCCTCCTCCCGGAGAACTGCTAGGAGTCTGTCAGACAGTGTGGATGAACAACATATCCATGTCCCTAGAAATACAGGTTACTCACCTGTAACAGGAGTTCTAGGAATGGTGATGTTCATCCACACCGACCCACCAACCTTGACGCACAACCTGGCTTCCAGCGGGCTAGATCTGGCGTCATGGGGCGGAGCCGAGAGTTTTACCACCTGGGTAGGTGGGAGGAGCCAGCTTGAAGACTTTCCGGCAAGATTTAAAGCGGCAAGGAACCTGCCAGACAGTGTGGATGAACAAGATATACCATTCCTAGAACTCCTGTTACAGGTGAGTAACCTGTATTTTTTTCACAGAGAGGGTGATGGACAGATGGAACAGCCTTCCTGAGGAGGTAGTGGGGGTCAAAAACAGTGGGGAAATTCAGGAATCCATGGGACAGACATAAGGCAGTTCTAGTAGGGGGTATTAGGAAGTAAGCTGTTGGTTAACTAGGATCTGCAGCTTATCCAATAGGTAGGGAAGTGGGCAGACTGGGTGGGCCAAGCAGTCCTTATCTGCCATCAAAGTTCGTGTTTCTGTGTTAATTTAAAAAACAAAAATGCTGTTCTCCTTTAGTTGTAATGGTAAAAAGCAACGTAGTAATGCCGGCCTGGTGGCTCTGAGGGTTGGCGTGGATGCCACACCTCACGCTATGCTGGCGACCGGTTCAGGAATGACCTCAGTCGCTAGGGGTGCCGGGGAGGCAGAGCAGGATAGAACATGCCGATGGGCAGCTCTTCTCTCCCAAATGTGGTGAGGTGGGTTGGCACTCCGGTGGGTAGAGTAGGTGGAGAGGGGGTGACAAAACAGTTACGGGAGGTGGAAGGGGCTGAGCTGGTGCCAGGGGGTGCATAGTGTGCCGCCACACGCTCACACGGCCATGTGCCGGGGGGCCTCAGGAGAGAGAACCTGTAAAATACCTGTGTGTCCTTGTCGCCAATTGGTGGGAGGAAGCGACGGGGACCAAATGGCTATATGAGAAGGGGGAAAAAAAGCAATGTAGTAATAACCGCTGGGTCATAGGTGGCCAGTTTGCTTCTCACTTGCTACTTAATGAATCCTTCTACAGGTAGCCCAGCTGCATCTAGATGCAGAACCAAGGTGGGTGCGCCAGTCCAGTGACCTGGTGCACCAAGGAGTGACTAACTCCTGGAACGAAGAAGCAGAAAATAAAAAGGTGCATTCCAAGGAATAACACAAAACACTGGTCATCAGCCGTGGAAGCAAATGTTTACATCTGCTTCATGTCAGAGATTCTCCAGGGCTAGCTGCACTTCACAAACAAAGCAGCATTATAAAATAAGGGTCCCAGAACCAGGCATCCAGTCTTGTCAAGCAGCCAGCTCTTCGTCAAGGGCCATCCCACCTGCATCTGCCAGCATGTCCACGCATCAGTAGGTTCAGAAGAGAGACAGTGACACCATATACCTTATTCACACACACACACACACACACGCTCTTGCTCTCTCTCTCTCTCTCTAGGGAGTATGTTTTTCCTCTCTCCTTATAGAGCTGGTGTGAAGCTGCCAAATGACATGCTGCCTTGCTGGCAACTGATTCGAAGCAGACTCTAGGAACTTGTCAGGCGGCCTGGGAGATACCTGCCCAGGAGGGTTGGCACCAAGTTCTGCGCACATGGTCCCTGTGGTGGAGTGGGAGCTTTCTACTCCATAGTAGGGTTGCTGCATGCATGCAAGGCCTTTCTAGGCACCACTCGATGCTGCATGGGGGCTGGGAGGGTCAGAGGAACTGGGAAGCAAAAGCTGTAGGAACAGTGGAGCTGCTAGGATGGGGTCTCTGGTACTGTCAGGCCCAGCTGCCATCAGATTCCACGTCCTGGGGTGAAGGTACATGGAGACGAGTCCTGCAGTTCACCAGTGGAGGGGTGCTTGCTGCCAGGAGAATAAAAGCTTACATGGGCAAAAAAAAAAGCTTCTAAACAATATTTTGTTTTGAGTTTATATATTTTCTGTATTTTAGCACAAAAAAAAGACCTTGATGGATCTGCATGATCCAAGTAGCTCCCTATTGCAGCGGCTTAAAAGTGATTGGCAATAATTATTTACTCTTAGATCAGCCTATGCGCACCACAATCTCTGCAGCTGCCCACCTGGACAGAGTGACCCTAGTGCTGGCAGGCTGTCTTCCTTGATCCGAGCCTGATGCTTCCAGCTCTTCTGTTGGTTGGTTGGTTGTGCTAGGAATTGCTGCCATTACTTTGGACCTGTCTCCCCAGTGGGTCTCCATGCCTCCCCCCTGACTTTTATTTTATTTGTTTGTAATTTTTGCTCAGGAAAGGAATATTAGGCAGTGACAGTTTGTTTCCAGGTGCAGACTGTGGGTTGGGTTACATGAAACTGTTTAATATGACTCCAAGGAAACTCCCCTGCTTTTCTTAAGTGCCTTGGAGTCTTGAACTTCCAGCTGGACTGTGACCAATGATTGGCATAATGGACCTCGATTTAACATCTCATCTGAAGGACGGCACCTCAGCTGTGCAGCACCCTCCTCGTGCTGCACTACAGTGTCGGTTATGGGTATTACCGAAGTACCTGGTTTGGGGCTAGAACCCATGACCACCTTATCTTGCCCCAGAGGTGAGTGTGCTGTCTGCTTAGCCACTGACACTGCTTCCTAGGCCACAGTGAGTCATGTGCTTGTGTCTCCAGCGTTGAACCTGCGTTAAAGCGTTAAAACAGTGTCCGTGGCTCAGTAGGTAGCCCACTCGCCTCTGAGGCCAGGAGATCAGAGGGCTGTGGGTTCAGTTCCCACATCTGGCACTTGGGTTAATATCCCAGTACTGACACTGTAGTGCAGCATGAGAGGGGAGCTGCACTTCTGAGGTGCCGTCTTCCGGATGAGACATTAAACCGAGGTCCCATCTGCCTGGATTGGTGGTAGTTCAGGTGGATGTTAAAGATCCCATGGCACTTATCGAAAAGAGTAGGGAATTTCCTCATTCACTAAAAATACCACTAACAGCTTACTCTGGTTCAAGGTTAGTTGGCATTCATCTGTATCCTTCTCCCCCGGGTCGTGCCTGAAAATAGGCAGGATTTGTCTAGTGCACTTACCTGGTCAACAAAAAAAAACCTAAACTAAACCTTCTCGAGGTTGTATTTGAATGTCTGTATGGGTATTGATGTATGCAGTTCTCAGTATTAGGTCCTGCAGTGGAAGGTGACACTAAGTGAATTTATAAGCTGTGACAATGTTTTTGTAGCATTTAATGGTTATGATTCATGAGCTTATGTAGATGAGCAGCGCCCCTGCCTATACAGGTGGGCCCCTACTCCAGAGTTTATAGAATTGGGCTCCATGGCTTATGTAGGTGGTCCCCTCCAAAGTTTATAGGTTGGTTCTTCTCTTCCCCAAGAGTTCAGTGCATGTGGGTTGCCTCTCGCTTAAGTAGATGGATCCACTAGAAGTTGTGTAGGTGGCCCTCCCTTCTTTTATATGGTTTGCTTCCTTCCCTCTTGCAGAATTATTGTAGGTGGGTTCCTCCCTCCTCAGAGCTTATGTAGGTGGATACCCCATGAGCTTATATAGGTGGTGCCCCTGCCCCCAAGCTTATGTAGTTGGGTGGGTACCTCACCCCTGAACTTATGTAGGTGCGAATCCTCCTCCCCAAATAATTTTATGTTGGCAGGGTACTTCCACCACAAAAAATATACAGGCAAGGGCCTCTGCCTCACCCCCCAGTGAAGTGTGTGTTTTACTTGGATGATCTGCCCCTTTAGCCCAACAACTTTTATAATGTAGGGTTTCATGTATACCAGTTAAAAAAATAATAAATTGGAGCTAATAAAACAAACATGCCTATGGAAATGATGTACCTTCTTGAAGTGGCTTATTGTACTTAATTTTGTTTCCTTTTCTTTCTTTTTTCAAAAATCTGTACTTGGGGGAAAAAAACAGCACGACACATGTCCAGTCTGTCGGAAAAGCTTAAGTGGACAGAACACAGCAACAAATCCTCCGGGACTGTCAGGGATCAACTTTTCTTCTTCATCTTCCTCCTCCTCCTCCGCTAGTTCACCAAGTAATGAAAATTCTTCCAACAACTCTTGAAACATCAGCAGGGCTTTTCCAGGGGAAATTGGAGAAACTTGAATCTAGCAGGCAAAAAACAAGCAACCACAGGCTCCACTTTCACTGTTACCACCCTGATTCTGAAAATTCTCACAGCTGTTCAAATGCCAGAATGCTCAATATAACCAGTTACTCAAAGATTGGGTCCTGAATCCCGTACAGAATGTTCTGAACTGACAGAGCACTGTGGACGCAATTGGATAACTCTCTATAAGCCAGCTGAATGGAGTTCCTCCCATATCCATGGACGGGAGCTGATAGTGCGAGAACCTCCCGTACTCCATAATATTAGCCAGGACAAAAACAAAAGTTGTTGATTGTGCCGTTTCCAGGGTTCCTACTCATTCTTTTACATTTACATTTTTTTCACATTTAAATTAAAATAAAGCATTGGTACATAAGTATACCACCAGCACTTCATTTCTGCTACAGATGGATCACGTGAGCCGTTCCCAAGGATTCATTTCCATAGGCTAGGGGTCATAAAGCTGGCAGATTTACCTTAGACAGCCCCATGCCTAACATTACAATTTCTGCTAAGGATTGTGGATAAACCCTTGTTGCAAATGTTTGAACAAGGCTTGACTATAGGTTCCTGTGTTGCTAACCAAGAATTCAGTTATTCCCCATGCTAAGGAGACCATCAAGTTAAGCCCCTCCACCCTAACGCCTCACTTTCTCCTTGGGCAGGTTCCCATGCACTTCTGGCTCCGAGTTCATCACTGTTGGGTTTTTTTTCTATTACAAATTATGAAAAAGTATCGATAGAAAATGGATGTTTAAACCATTTGGAAACTTATGTGTGCTTTTTGAGGACCAGAGGGTGAAATGTCTCTGTAGAGGCAGGAACTGAGCCAGTGCCAGTACAGACATGGCTTCATATAGTGCCTGTGCTAGCAGCCTCAGAAGGGTCACCCTAATTCAGTTTTAACCTTGTCTACCAAGTGCTGCAGTCTCTGCCTCCAGTACAAGCTGTGAAAATACCTCTTGATGTGGGCTGGTTTGGGCAGGGGTGAGTGACAGCTCTTGGCGTAGAAAATCCCTAATTTCTTTGCAACTTGCCAAGAATACAAAAAAGCTGATAACATTTTAATATAATTTTATAAAGCTGTATTATACATTATACTTAAAAATCTGTATAGAAACTGTTTACTCATATGCACATTCACACACTTAATATAAACAGGTGTGTTCGTGCAAAAAATAAATCTCTTGAATGAATGTCATGTTACAGTGAGAAAATTCAGACTTAAGTGTGCATGTGTGTTTTTTAGGGTGGAGGTACATTATTTGTGTGCATGTTCATGGATGAATGCTTCTGTAAGTGTGTTTGTATCTCTAAATGTTCATGTCCTTGTCTAACCTAGTTTGAGGGGGTGGGTGGGTAAATTTATCTGTGAGTTTGTGGGGTGGGTGGGTAAGTATTGTAGGGATTTCTGGGGGGCAGGGGGATAAGTGTATCTGAGGGGTGGGGGCAGGTGGATGTGTATTGAAAAGATTTGTAGGGGCCAGGTGGGTAAGTATTGGAGGCAGGTGGGTAAATGTATTGGGTTTATGGGGGTTGGTGAGTAAGTGTATCAGAGGAGTTTGTAGAGGGTGGGGCGAGTGTTTGTCAGAGAGCTTTGTAGGAGGTGGTTGGGTAAGTGTACCAGAAGGGTTTGTAGGGGCACGTGGGTATATGTATTGGAGGAGTTTGTAGAGGTGGGTGGGTAAGTGTATCACAGGGGTTTGTAGGGGACTAGCCTTCCTGAACTTTCTTTAACCTCCCTAATCTCATTTAACTTCTTTGTGTGTTCCTTAACCTCCCTCAATCACACTTTACCTTCCAGAGCTTTTCTGAACCTTCCTCAATCTCATTTACCCTCCCTGAGCTTTCTTTAACCTTTCTCGATCTTATTTACCCTCCTGAGCTTTTCTTTAACCTCCTTCTATCTCATTACCCTCCCTGAACTTTCCTTTACCTCTCTGAATCTCACTTCACCTCCATGAGCTTTCTTTAACCTTCTGCAATCACACTAACCATTCCTTAATCACACTTAAACACCCTGACCTTTCCTTTACCTCCTTCAGTCTTACTTAACCTCCCTCAATCATCCTCACTCAGCTTCCCTGATCCTCCGTCAGTCTCTCATGTAACATCTCTAAGAGCTATATAAATCCAAATTCAGTTGTTCTTCCCTCCCTCCCTCCCTCCCTCCTGTGTGATAAATGGCTACTTTTAAAATGAAACAAATCAGGACAGTGGGTGAGCAGGACCTACAAAGATACGAGAAAGCAGTGGATCAGCAGGACCTACCTGGACATGTGGAAAGCTGACACTGTTAGAGTGGACTTTCTGATGAATTCAGTGGCATTATTTTGTTGGGAGAGGGGGGAAGAGATATGGATCCCCAGTTGATTTGGCTTAAAATGTACTGATTTAACCACAGGCCACCAGCAAGCAACGTCAAATCAGATGTCCTAGGCCACAAAAGATAGAGATTAGCAAAGGCTGACGGTGGCCCTTGTACTTGGGCAGTCATAGCCTTTAAATGAAAAGGGCTTCCATCCCATCAGCACTGCACTTGGGTGAAGATTGCAAAATCTGTCCTGCATTTGTTTACAAGCTTGTTGTTGGCACTAAATCATTCAGTGCTGTTCCTGTTTCTGACCAGTAGGTGGTGCCCATGTGCTTCCATATCATCTATTTTATTTGTATTTAGTTTTTGTTTACTGGATGAGGTGCACTAGCCAAGTGAATGACTATTTCAGGCACGACCCAGGAGGTTACAGAGTAAGAGTACACAATACACAATAGCAACAGTTCTCAGCAGTCGGCAAATAAGTCCCTGCAGTGCAGTAACAATGAGGGCAACGACATATTTTCAGGTAGGAGCAACTAAGGGGAGGGATGAGCAGTCCAGAGACTTTGTTGAGGTTGGAGTGAGCGAGATGACATGAGTCTTCTGAGGCCGAGGAGGTGCAGGGATTGTTAGTTGCATTACAGCAGCGTGTGTTGAAAGGTGGCCACGAAGGGCGATTTTAAAGGACCAATTTTGAGCATGTTGGTGATGTCAACTGGGAGGAGTTGAACCAGGAGGGAGCCCTGTAGCAGAAGGATCGCTGGGCTAGGGTGGTCCTGGTCCTGGGCACCCGTAGGGTAGCCTTATCCGAGCTGCGGGAGGCCATAGTTTGGGTGGCGAGTTGAAGGGATGTAGCCACCCCTGTGGGGGACAGCCCGTGAAGAATTTTCTTGGATAGTAGGCAGGTTTGTTAGTGGAGTCTGTCTTCAAGGTTGAGGAGATTTGCGGTGGCATGGAGTAGGCAGGTATGGGTGAGTCTGGGTGCCCCGGTCAGAAGCCTGCAGGCCTTGTTTATAGAGATCTGGATTTTACTGATAGCAGTGTTATCAGCAGCACCGTATATTGGCAGGTCATAATCCACTAGGGACAGGACAGAGGATATAGGCAGGCCATAGTCTACAGGACAGAGGATGTGATGGCCAGCCGGGAGAGCATCGGGAGGAGAGCGATCCTTGTGGTAAAGGAGGCCAATCCGGTGCTAGTGGCAGTTGAGAGGAATTAATGTGGGCATGGAAGGTGAGGGCAGTGTCGAAGGTAATCCCTAGGTATTTGTAGTGGATACTTGCTCAAGGGGTACTGAGTGCTGGGGATAAGGAAGGGGCATTTTTGCTTTAATCTTATCTGTGTCAATCTTCACCATTCATCACCTTTGGGTACATGGCTGGATGTCATTATGCCACGGGAGTTGTTTTTAGGTAGGTGGAGCTAGCAGCACCATCTGCGCCACCCTCGAGGGCGATGCATTGCGTGGCGCTCAGCGGATTAGCCATTAAGCGCGCTGTGACTCCGCCTGCCTGCCAGTTCTTTGTCTCCTGCCGTAGAGGGTCACCTCGTGGGAAGCCAGATCAATTTGAGGCCTGCCGCCTACTCATTTCATTCTCCAGCTATTTGGCGTGCCGCGATGCGTTAGTGCCATGTCCTGCGGTTCTAGTTGCCTTACTCAGCGCTAGTAAGATCTTTCCATATACTTTATTCTTGGCAGCGTCGAGGTCTTTTTTGGTTTTCTTAAGTAAGTTATGTCTGGGTCGGTGAGCAGAAGACTTTGAAAAGCAGGGCCCCTAATTACAGCAGTGCCCTTGTGGCTGTAAATTTTCTGTCACCGACCAACACGACAGGTGCCTTACATGTCTTGGCCCACTTCATAACTTGGATCCATCGACGCCTGTTTCTCCATGGACGCCAGGTCGTCGAACAATGCGGCGTGGAAAGTGGGGCAAGCTCCACTGACTTTCGAGTCAGTGCGCTCATCGGTCAAGCCACGTGCTCTCAGCCTTTCCTCTGGGTCCCCTCCCGGTTCTACACGGACCGAGGAGGAGGGAACCTCGACTACTAGTAGCCTGGCGTTGCTGAGGCTCCTTCCGCAGTGCAGGAGGCCCATCCCACTCCTTTCGGGGGCAGGCGCCGCCATGGCAATCGCCCCTTCTGGGGTGAGGCTCCCCCAGTGTCAGACCCGCGGTTTGGAAGGCCCGGGTCGGCGCCATCCTCGACGTCGCCAGTCGGTGCTGTTGCAGGCCTCGGCACCGTTCGCGGCACCGTGGGCCCTGACGGAACTGTCTGCACCGATTTGTCGCTCGGCGCTGTGGCTGTTTGCGCCGTTCATGGTGCAGATACTGCTAGTGGCACCGTGGGAGTTTCTACGGCCCTGTCTGTCTGTGCCGTCCACGGTGCTGAGGTTGAGCACAGCGCCGTGTCCTCAAGACTTGGCACTGTGGGGGCATCTGATTTCGCTGTCAGCGCCGTCGTCGGCACCGCCTCTGCCCGCGGTGCCGTCCTCGGTGCCACTCGCGGCACCATGGGGTCGGATGGCACCATAGCTGGTCCTGACTCTGGAGCTGCTGTTTGGGCTGGGGCCATGCCCTCTGTGGATTCCGCTCGCGGTGCTGTAGGGGGCACTGGCTTGGGCATGGTTTTGGTTTCTGGCACCCCCTTTGGCAAGGATGGCACCGGGCGCCCTCCTACGGTCTGGCACAGGGCCTCAGCTTCTACCTCTTCAGAGACTGAGTCGGGCTCTGAGTCACACGAACAGTCTGACTCCTTGGGGTTGAGTGTTGGGGTGGGCAGCCCTGTAGTATCCTCGACAAGCCGGAGTCAGCCCCCTTCTGAGGTGGGGTCAGTGGCTGCCAAGACAGGTCAGGGGTGCTGACCAGCGGGCAGGGGTGCAGGCCATCGTTGTTCTGCAGCACAGTCTTGGTGGGTTCACTGACCCCCTCAGCAGTGGTACCCTCACCTGTGGTGTGCCTAGATCGCCCAACTTTGGGGCCGATCAGATCACCTATGGGAGGGGAAGGTACTGTGCCCTGGATAGCTCCTTCGGGTGCTGGCCAGGGCTGTCAGCTGCCTAGGCTGGCCCTCTCGTGGTGGAGGGCTCTGTCAGACTCTGAGGGTCGAGGCATGGGTCTGCGGCGACCTTTTCTGGGGCCCACCCGGGCTCTGGAAGAAGACGTAGTGCGGATCTCCGCTCTTCCTCCTCAGTCTCTTTGAGGGAGCCCCATTTTTTTGAGGTAGAGGACCGTCCTTCTGGACCTATATGGCCCCGGTCGCCTCACAGGGAGAATTCTTCTGGGCACAGCCAAGGCAGTACCGAAATGGTTGTTCAGCTGTTGGCTGTGGAGTCTTCCAGAGCACCTTCTTCTTCGGGTGCTCTTGGTCCGCTCCTTAGCCCAGGCGGAGGTCAGCCGATATCTCTTCTCGGCTCTGTCCCCATTCCTCTGCCACATTCTCCTGTGCTCCCAGGCATCCTTGGTCCTAGCGGGCCTCTCTCCTTGGGGCTTTGGTTGCTCGGTTCCCAGCTTACGTTAGGGCAATGGACAGACAGGTTTTTCAACCTCCCCCCGAGCAGCCGCCCTCTGAGCAGTTGGTGCCTTCCAACTCTTCATCCCCCTCTTCTGTGGGAGAGGAGCCTTCTGTCTACATCTCTCCAGCTGCTGATCTCGCTGAGTATCAGCGTTTCCTCGTGAGGATATTGGAGGACTTGCACCTCACCCCTGCCACTGTAAGCAATCCAGAGCACTCTGCTTGCGCCTTTCTAGGCAGTTTCAGCGAGGCCACCCTTGTGGTGCCTCCCTGGCCTGCTCTCTTCGGGAGGCGTGCTTGCTTCTGGCAGAGACCTCCTCCGGAGTTCCTGCCCTTGGGATCTCTGCCAGCTGGTATTGTGGCCCCAGAGTCTCCAGGTTCCATGCCTCCTCTGCAGTCCAGATTGACCCAGTTGGACACTCCTGATAGGATTTGCGCGCTTCACCGTGACCGGCCCCCACATCAACATTCCTCGGATTTTGACTTAGGAGGTAGGAGGGCTTTCTACTTGGCACGGTTGTTGCTTTCCATTTCTGCACATCAGGCCCACTGTGCAGCATATGACAGATTCTTGTGGTCCAGGCTAGATCAACTCCTAGCCTCGTTGCCTGACACAGAGCAAACCAGACAAGCCATTGTACTCTCTGCACGTGGCCTCGAGCTAGCAAGGCACCAAGCGAGGGCATCCTATGATGCCAGCGAGGTAGCTACCAGGGTCGTAGGGGCAGCGATCTGCACTAGGCGGACGGCATGGCTGCGTCTTTCCCGGTTGTCACCCTTGGGTGATTAACTCCGCTCACCAGAGAACCTGTCTCTTCTCCCGTAGAACGCAGACGCACGTTTGTCAGGGCAACTTTTCCCCTCCGGGGTCCCCGCTCATTTCCTCCCACTCAGGCCTCTCCAGGCCCTGAAGGTTCTCCCTCTTAGTGTGTCACCCACTGAGAGCTAAGGGACTTTGTCCCTTAGGGTGTAAAAGAAAAACCCCTTTGGCGGGGGCTCAGCACTCACCCAAAGGTGATGAATGGTGAAGATTGACACAGATAAGATATGAAAATTATGTACCTACTTTAATTATGATCTTCCTGTGTATCTTCACCATTCATCACAGCCCCACCCTCCATCCCCCTGGGGCCTCAGTCTCTGGGTCCACCTCCCTCTCTGTGCCCAACCTCACCCCCCTCCTTTCTTTGTTAGGAGTGGGGTAAACAGGGGCACATAGGGGGACAACGTTCTGGGTAGAGTGGTCAGCGTGGGGGGCACTCCTTCTCTAGTGCATTTGCTCCACCCCTGTGGGGTGGGAGTTGGTAGTTGTCCTCCATTCTCTCCTCCTCTTTGTCCCGTCCATCTTATTTTTCTTTGTCCTTAGGACTATCCTTTATTACACCAAAAAAAAACTCCTTTTCCTTTTCCACCAAAATCTTTCCTTGAGAGGGTTTTAATTCTCTGTGCCCTGTACTTCTTCCAGAATAGCTGATTCTGCTCAGATGGAGTTGTTACCAGCGTTTCTGTGCCTTGAATTCTGGCAAGAAGCCTTTGGCTACTCCTTGCAGTTCCTATACAGTCTGGAGACGGACCAGAGTCTGGGATGTGTTAACCTTCTCCCCTCTCTTCCTACCTTCTAAATTCTTTGTCCCACCCTACTTCCCTCCTCTATTTCCAGAGATTGGGGCCCTCCCAGTCCCTTTAGTTTCTGACTTCATCTTTCTGTCCTCTCAGTCGTTATTTCTCCTTTTAGTTTTGTATATTTTCCTTTTTCCTGTCCCTTGGACTTCCTTGTCCCACCCTCCACTCCCTTCCTCTTACCTCTCCGGCGACTCAGAACTGGTAGGCAGGCAGGCAGAGTCGACAGCACCTAACGGCCTAAGCGCGAGCGCCATGCAATGCATCGGCCTCAAGGGCGGCGTTGATGGTGCATCGGCCCCACCTACCAAAAAAAAAAAAAAACTCCCACAGGGTCATGACCTCCTGCCATGTACCCAAAGGTGATGAATGGTGAAGATACACAAAGATCGTAATTACGATAGGTACGTAATTTTCATTTTTGGTGGTGGGAGAAGAGCATCAACTTAGTCTTTTTTAGATTAATAACAAGTCTATGTTCCTTAAACCACTTTTCTGCCTGGTTGAAGGTGTGTTGGAGAGAGTGCTGGAAGGAGGCAGATCTACGGTGTGAGGCGTAGAGAACGGCATCGTCCGCATATAGAAGAATATTGCCAGAGTAGGCACTGGGCAGGGTGTTTAGGTAGAGACTGAAGAGTAGGGGACCCAGGATGGAGCCCTGGGGAACCCCTGAGTGGACAGGACGGATGTCGGACAGAGTCCCATTGATTTTTATGCACTGGGATCGAGCTGAGGTAGCTAGAGCACCAGGTGAGGGGACCAGTGGAGAAACCGATTTGGTAAAGGGAGTCAAGTAAGAGGGGATGGCAGACAGTGTCAAAGGCCTTGGAGATGTCAATGAACACTGCTTCAGCAAGGTTGCCAGCATCGAGGGAGGAGTTCAAGAAGTTGGAGAATTCTAGGAGGGCCATGGCAGTGCTATGGCCTGCATGGAAACCATGCTGCTCAGGGCATAGGATGGCATATTTAGTTAAATATTTGGTGAGCTGTGTGGCCACCACTTTTTCTATAGCTTTGGAGAGCAGAGAAGAATGGAAATTGGCCGATAATTGCTGGGGGAGGGCCTGTCACCACTTTTATGAATGGATATGACAACAGCCATTTTCCAAACACTGGGGAATTGACCCAGGCAAAGGGATCAGTTTAGTAAGTCTGTTAGGTGGACTAGGACATCATCCAGGACTAGTCTTAGGATCCTGGTGTCTTGGGAGTCATTGCTTGGGCTGTTGCTGCCTAGTGCTTTTAGTAGAGACGGACTGGCTTCTAGAGTGGATATTTTGCATAGGTGGAACTGAGGCGTTGCAGGACAGGGGTTGGGATTCGGGTGCAGGGGTCAAAGAAACTACCGGGAAGCACAGAGCTAAGATCTGTGAAGGTGGTATTAAGGCAGTTTGCTATGTTTAGGGTGTCCATGGTAATAGAGCGTCAATAGAGAGCTAGGATTGGGGGGGGCATGATTTCCCATTCCGCTCTTTAATATTATCCCAGAAGGTCCGGGCTGACCCCCAGGAGAGTAAGGGTGGCCTGGTAGTAGTCATATGGCCTTGCAGATAGCCCAAGTGCACTTGTTGCGCACAGCATTGTAGGCTTGTCTATCTGCTGCCCTGCCAGTCTCCGTGGCTATGTGCCAGAGGTTATCCCTCTCCCTGAGTTTTTTGAGCAGGGAGGGGGTGACCCATGGCACATTTTGTTTTTTGGTGTAGAGTCTGGTAAGTGGCACATAGAGATCATAGGCCTTGTTAAAAGCCTGTGTGAGTAGGTCGAACGCAGAGTCAGTGCTGGGAGCTAGGTTGATGGGGGAACCAGTCAATCTGAGCAAGAAATTGCGTAAGTTTTTTCATGCCACCAGGGCAGAGGCGCCTGCGGAGAGTGGTTTGAGCCACAGTTTTTTGGGGGCCATAGGATAGGAGAGTGGTCACTTAACCCTTAGGCTGCTGGAAGATTTAGAACGCATAGGTTTTTAGGACAAGATATCTTGTTGGCGGCAGCCTGAGGGTTAAAGAATTGGGGAGAATTTTTATGTTCTGGATTTTGTGGGGGCGGTTGGAGACTGACGTCCAGGAGGGTACTGGTTCCACTAGAGGGGTTGAGTCTAGTGGGCTTTGAGACTAATTGGGTCAAGTCAAGGGCACCGAAGGAATCCCTTGCTTGGGAGGCAGCGGGACCAAGCCAGTTGATTCAGGTCCCCTGCTAAGAACTTGTTCAGCTTTGTGTGGGAGGATTAGCTATTCTGTGGTGGCAGGTGCCAAGTTCTGGTTCCTTGGGGAAACATAGGAGACCGTGATGTAGGCGGGCCCCGGAGGATCAGGGATGATTTTGAGGTGAGGGCCTGGGCTCCATTTTCGAGACTTGGGGTAGAGTGCATGACCAACAATAGTGTCACGTCAGCCACCCCTACGTTTGCGTCTGTGATCCTCCCAGTAGAGGTGTACCCAGGGAATGAGATAAAGGAGTCTGGGGTGGATTTGGAAAGCCAGGTCTCCACAAGGGCCATGATGTCAGGCTGGTGTAGAATAACCCAGCACTGGAGCGCAGGAGATTTTTCAGCAAGTTGCAGATATTCAGGAGGCAATGTGGAGTCCTGAGGACAGTGTCTTGGGTGAGCTGGTGGGAGTAGGGCCGGGTGGTGGACCTTTCCAGAGAGTAGCAGAGTAATCATTCTAACCAGGGGGCGGTAGCTGTTGGCATCCTTAGCTGGATGTCGAGATGAGGGTGAGGCCGCAGGGGTACAGGGAATGGGAAGGGCAGGAATGGTGGTGAGGAGGTGGGTCCAGGTAGGGCCCGGGTAGGCAGAGGGTTTGGGAGGGCTGCCAGGAGGTGGGTGCCGGGCCTAAGGCATGAGGCAAGAGTGGGGGAGGTCGAGATAAGACAGGGTGATCTAGGGTGCTGCCTCTGAGGGCTGGGATTGTGATCTGGCTGGAGAAAGGTGAGCACCAGGATGGCTAAAATAGTGAGGCGCTGTAGAAGGGGATGTGCATGCATGATGCCTATATTTATAATAGTGGTGGATTGTATAAGAGTCTTGGCTGTGCTTCTAAGAGGGTGACTGCTACTTTGGTGCACAGGGTACCAGGTTCGGGTAGATGTGTCCGGGGAGATGGCGCCCAGTGAGCTGCGACTTGTTTTTAGATGTGTCTGGGGAAATGGTACACCGTTAGGGCGTACAGTGAGCTGTGACTTGTTTCTGGATATGTCCGGTGAGGTGGTACAGAGGGAGGGCGCACAATGATCTGTGTCTTGTTTCTAGAGGCGTCTCGGGAGATGGTACAGAGGGAAGATGCACATTGAAGCAAGGACCTTTTCCAAGTGCATTGGCGAGTGGGAGGATGGGTGGTACAGAGGGACGACAATGTTCGTGCTAGTGCATGGTGATTAACAGGCGCAGGATAAAATCGTACAAGCAAGTACAGTCATAAAGTTAACATTATATACAAAATATGAATATATAACTCATAGCATTGAATGATTAAATGGGAACCAAGAGGTAGGAGAATGCTAGGGGCGGTGTTATTGCTTGAAGAACAGAAAGCTGGGTTGGAACTGAAGCCAGAGTGGATGGTGGAAAATACAAAGTAGGGACTTGCAGGAAGAGCGGGAGTGGTCAGGTGAGGGAAGGTTATTCCAGAAGTGAGAACAAGAAATTAGTTGTGATTCAGCTGCCTTTTGATGTCGCTGTTGAACATTTTGTCTTCATTTTAAAAAAGGGTCCATTTTCCAGTGCCCAGAGGGTGAGACAGTTAGCCTTTTTACAGATATATATTTGAATGAACTCGTTTCAGGTTACAGAGTTGGCCACTTAAGTGTGGCTGTGATATGGGGTCAAGCAAAAAAATAGGGTCAGAAAGGAATACATAGCCACGTGCATGACAATAGCCCTTGTGATGTGTGTGTGTGGGTGGTACTGATGGCTTGCATTGCGATGTCTTGTCCACACACAACTGCAAGAGGCTCTTGAACCAGTAGATGGTGCCAAGGCACTTTAGACATACATACCTCCTGACACTTGGCCTGAATTATGAAAGTAGTAGTCAAAAAATGCCAGGCTGCCTGTTTTACTTTTGTACACAGTATTCCCTGCTCCAGTTCCGTACAGGTGCCCTGGGTGGTCCATGAGCCACCTGTAAGCAGTCATCGATCATGGAGCAACTTCACAGTGCATTACAGCGCAGGGTGCTTTGAAAGTCACAGATAGTGCCTGAGTGGCACGTCATTGCATGTAGTTTTTGACTAACATAGTGACTATAGAGCAGAGGACAAGAAAGGCTTGGGGGGTTATGTGGAGCCAGTGCTGCCAAAACCCACAGATTGGAAAAAGTAACCAGTTGATGTTTTTGTCATTTCTCCAGGCTTTTCTTTTTGCTAGTTAGAGGATTTTCTACCAGGCAGTACTAGGCATAATGTGTAGCACAGATTTTGACCTGGAAGTGAATATATCTGGTGATATCCTGTACATTTATTATCAATATTTCGACATCCTAATTGAGTAATCTGGCAGAAGATTAGCCACATTTCTTGGTCAGTCACGATGTCATAATAAGTTGGACTACATAGAGGATTGTGTATGAGTAATCATACACAACAAGGCAGTTGTAGGATCAAGAGGTTTCCGTGGTAACCTGTGACCCCGAGAGCACAGCTTTGAGGTTCGCTACTATGAAACCTTGACTGCATAATCCAGCTTTGTTTTATGTATGATTACTCATACACACAGTCTTTTATAGTGTGTGGATAATCATACTTTGACTCCAGTGTCCCATTAGAAGCCAAAAATAACTTGGGTGTGGTTCCTTAAGCGCCATTCACTCATCACCAGATCTCACCACCATGGCCACTTCTTCCTTTATATGCGGCGACATTCAGTGTTGTGCTGCACTAGTGATGTACTCTGTGCAGTACAAGAAGATTGGGATATGGTCCAGGTAGCACAACAAGGCTGATCCAGGCATGGATTTCATGCAGAACAGCTGTCCTACCGCACATATAATGTTGATGCAGTATAAAGAGGCATAGAGCCAGCTTACATATTAGTTTTATTATATATAGTAGTTTGTTTTTGGCTGGGAAAGGCACACTGAGCAAGCTTATTTCAGGTGCATGCCATGAGCACAGGGAGGTTGTGACTTGCTCAGGGTCACATGGTATGTAGGATTTGGTGGATGCAAACCAGACTCATTTATAGCTCTTTGCTGTAACCTTTCCCACTATATACTACGTGCTGCATACTGTATTGGCAGGTAGTAATGATTGGGGAGCAGAGGCCAGGAGGCAGCCCTCTGGATACGTTAGCTTCTGATATAGATTGTGGACAAGGCTCCTGGGACAGTCATCTGGTCCACTGACACAAGCTGTGATTTTTTTTTTTTTTTTTTTTTTAAACCAGTCTCGTTGCAGTTGGGGTTTTGGCAGGGCAATTAAAGCTAAGATGTCCTGTTGTGGCATGGGGTTGGAGAGAGACTTACAAAGGATAGCTCTGACAGCATGCAGCATCTTAATTACTATGAGGTCCTGCTTCTCCCTGCTTTTATTTATAGCTGAGAGTACTGATGCATGGGAGGTTAGGTGAGTTGGCCTAGAGCTGATGAATACGTTGATTGAACTTTCAGCCACGGGTTGTGTCTTGCATTCCTTTGCTGTAACTATTAAGCCATGCCATGTCTTCATAAAAATGTAAACTTTAGAATATTCTTCAGTTAAAAAGTGTGACTGTGTAGGTGCCTGATGGAGGAAGGTGGTGTAGATTGCTGAGAAGAATGTTCAGGGCATTATTGCACCTGAAAAGATCTCTGAAATCTCTGTGGCCCCAAACAAAGCAGTGACCTGTGGAGAGTCCAGACCAAGAGAGATGAACATGGTTGTGCACTGGGTAGCTAACATTCAGAAAAGTTATGTGCCCCCACCCCAAACATTATTGCATTTAAACTAGAAGATTCTTCATGGATTTTAGTGGTTTCTCCTTTTAAACCAAAGATCAAAGGATTCCTTTGATCTCCTGTTGAGTGCCACCAAAAAAGAGGATGGCTTTCCTTGTTGGCTGTTGAGTGAATTGTCAGAACAATAAAGTGAAAATAATTACAGGTTACGGGATCGGAGGGGTTTAGTGCAGCTCATTTGCTAAAGTGCCATTCTGGCCTGCTGTTAGGGCTCGGAGCTTTCCGTCAACTGATGGCCGAAACCACATCAAGGCAATAGTTAAACAGTGAAACAATATGACTTATGAGACCTGTAGGGACTGATAGTTAATTTGATAATTGGGAGACCAGATTACTAACAGACATAGTGTAGTCACACAGGAGTC
This sequence comes from Neoceratodus forsteri, assembly GCA_016271365.2. NCBI lineage: Eukaryota > Metazoa > Chordata > Ceratodontiformes > Ceratodontidae > Neoceratodus > Neoceratodus forsteri. The sequence continues at coordinate 109,515,598 of JADMNL010000031.1, read as the reverse complement.
TAAACAATTGGTCAAATAGTTATCCATTTTGAGATCCCACCTTGACACGTCCTCTTTTCATTAGTCTGTTACTAGTTGTTAACAATTGGTGACCGAGAGAGGCACACTGAGCTGAGGCTCGTTTCCAGGTGCGACCTGGGTGAGACAGGAAGGAGAGAAGCACAGTTACAAACAAAATACAGCCAGTCAGGTGATATGGGCAAGGGTGACATAAAGAGTATACATTGAGTGCACAACAGACAGAATGGCAAAGCATTGCATGTAGAGGACAAATAAATTGGCATACAAATCAACTGTGGGTGAACTCAAAGTGCATAGTGCCAGAGGCAAGGGAGGCTGAGCTGGCGCTGAAAGTAGGAGTCCAAACAGATTGATGAACGAAGTTACTGTGACTAAGGTTAGGGGGGAAGGAGAGGTAAGGGGTGGGCAAAAGCCAGCCAAGGGTAAGGAAGGGTTCAAGAAGAGGGTTTGGGGGGCGGTAGCTGATGTCTAATGAAGGGAAGGGAGGGGGAGAGACGGTGGAGGGTAGCTGGTTCCAGAGGGAGAGAAGGCAGCATAAGAAAGATTTCCCAGCTGAGGAGTGTGTGGGGAAGGGAGAATGCATGGGTCCCTTGAGTGCGAGGAGTTGATAGGAGAGGAGGTGTGATGGGTATGAGGGAAGGGACCCAGACTAGGATTTAGAGATTAAGGGAAGCACAGGGGAGAGGGAGGATGGATAGGAGGAGTAAAGGGAGCAGTGGTGAGCACAAGAGGGTGAGTTGGTAGCAGAGCAGCAGAAGGCATTATAGAGGGTGTCCAGTCTCTCAAGGGAGGTGGAGAAGGCGGTGCCACAGACAACATCCGCATAGTCGAAAACCAGGAGAACCATTTTGTGACCAACTCCCGGCAGACCTGGGGAGAAAGGCTGTCCTTATTTTGGCACAGTGCACAGAGTTTGGGGCAAAGTTTGGCATGAATGGCATCAATATGGGCAGAGAAGTCAAATCTGCTATCTAACTGCACACCGAGGTACTTAAAAGCTTGGAACTTCAAGCAGTGTGCCATCCAGCCTGGAGAAGACTGGGAAGGGGGTGAGCCAGGCCAGCTTCTGGCTGATGCCAAAGGTCATAGACACTGTTTTTTTTTTTTTTGTGTGTGTGTTTTGACCTGAAGTTGGTTGGACTGGAACCAGCGCAGAGCATTGTGAAAGTCTTGCTGAAGCGAGACTTCCAGAGATGCATTCGGGGGATGGAGGTGTAGAAAACTGTGTCATCTGCATACATGTAAATATGCAGGTTGGCACAGGTGAAGGGGAGGTCATTTACGAAGATGGAGAGGAGGAATGGACCCAAAATGGAGCCCTGTGGGACTCTGGCCTGAATAGGGAGGGGTGGGAGGTGGCATCTTCTACCTATACTGACCGTTGATGGTTCGAGAGGTAGGAATGGAACCAGTCGATAACGGGGGGGCTGAGAGGCTGGCAGAGCTGAGTTTATCCAGGAGTGAGTGGGACACCGAATCAAAGGCTTTGGCCAGATCAATGAAAATGAGTGCTGAGATGTTACCCTGATCCATCGCTGAGAAGATGGAGTCAGTGGCCCTACATTGGGGATGGAATTATCCTTCCTAAAGTCAGATTTTGTAGAGGGGAAGAACCTTGGCAATCCTCCAAGACTGAGGGACATTGCAAAGTGTGAAGGAGGGGATTAAGGGGGGAGGTGATGGCAGGGAGCTGACGGATGGCGAAGTTTAGGGTCCAAGCCATCTGGGCTGGATTCAGAAGGGTTGAGTGAGCAACAGGCAAACAGGGTCTCCTGGGGAGTGATGGGGAAACAGACCGGGGGGTAGGAGGGAGAAGGTGGGAGCAGAGTGGAGCCATGAGATGGATGGGTGGGAGGGGAGAAGATGAGTGGTTAAAAAAAATTTGAAGTGAGCAGCAACAGGGGAGGGTCAGACAGTGGTGAGTCGCTAACCAGGAGGACGAGGAGGGGCGGCTGGGGTTCAAAAGAATCACATTCCAGAATTTGGCTGGGGAATTAAGATTATTCTGGAGGTTGGCCTTGAAGTAGAGGGACTTGGAGATCTAGGAATGACCTTTGTGCAATAGTTCCCAAGCGCCCTGTAGGAGAGGAGGTCCGACAGAGTTGATGATTAATACCTGGCCCAGGCATGGTCACGGGTCTTGAATAAGTCGATGAGATAGAAGGTGATCCGGGGTGGAGAGGATTTAACCCCGATTCCCAATGGATGCATATTTGTCCCAGACAGAACAATACCAGCTCCTGATTGCATTAGTTTCTGTCACTAGGGACTCTTTGGTATCCACCCTGGAGTGCTCCACTGTCTTCCCAAGTTGCTTATTAGTACATGAGTTCCTAGCTGCTCCAATACCTGTCCTATGGGCTCAGTATCTCCCTAGACCTGCTCCATTTCCAGTCCATAGGGGTTCAGTACCCGGTATAGACATGCTGCAGTCCCTTTCACTAGGGCCCTGGTATCAAATCTAGATGTGCCCCATTTCCTGTCCATAGGTGCTCAGTATCAGCTCCAGACCTACTTCAGTTTGTCACTAGGGGTTCAGTACCAGCTATAGACGTGCTAGTCTTGCCCCAGTTTCTGGCTTTAGGGGCTCAGTATCCGCTCCAAACTTGGCTGCAGTTTGGTTCAGTACCAGCTGGACATGTGCACTAGTCCTACCCCTGTTCTTGTCCCTAGCGCTCAGTATCAACTCCAGACCTGCTCCATTTCCAGTCACTAGGATTCAGTAACAGCTATAGACGTGCTTCAGCCTGTCACTAGGGTCACAGTATCTGCTCAAACCTACCCTAATTCCTGTCCCTTGGAGCTCACTATTGGCACTTTGCGTCCGATTCCTGTTATTAGGGCTTGGTATCGACTCTGAATGTTCTCCAGATGCTGTAACTATAGGCTTATTGGTAGTGCTCTAAACATTCTCCAGTTCCTGTCACTAGGAGCTTACTGGTATCTGCTCTAGACATGCACCACTTCCGTCCTTGGGGGTTCATTGGTATCAGCACTAGACAAGCACCTGTTCCTGTTCTTAGGGGCTTGGTATTGGCACTAGGCTGCTCCAGTTCCTGTTACTAGGAGCTCTCTATTGGCTCTAGATGTTCTCCAGATCCTGTAACTACAGGCTTATTGCCGTGAGTTTAGACATTCTCCTGATCTTCCAAGAATCAATCTTCACTATTAATGCCCACTTATGGGTTTAAGTCTGAGGCGCCAGGACCCAGCAGTAACAAAATCTTTTGCAGCCTAAGGGACCAACTTCAGTGCTGTTGCTGCCCATGAGCCAGACATAGTGATGGACGTGCTCTCGACTAGCCAATAACTGATGCCAGCACCCTCCCTTCCTCAGCTTTTTTCCCGCCATTGAGTGCACACTGTGGGAGCTGCCTTGTCTTACTGTCACACACTTCTCGGTTCGACACCGCAGGAAGAAGATACAGCAGTGGCCCCATGGCAGTGCTCCTCTGGGGGGTCATATTGCTATTCAAGACCAGCATGACAGTTGTTGGACCTGCCTTGGTGCCAACCACGATGATATGGATAGATGCGACTCCTTCCTCATGGACTACAGCACCCATGAACTCCGATGTTGAACTGGGGTTGCAAGCCCTCCACTTTCGGATGCAGGCATCACACCAGGGACACACAGGTAAGGTCCCTGGGCTCTTCCCCGATCCCTTTCCAAGTACTATACATACTGAGGAAGACCAGGGCACTCCCCATGCCCACCCTGCTGAGGCATCGGAGGTCCTGGGAAAGGACCGTGTGGACAGTTGGCCTCCTCTGGGGGAACCAGCCAAGCACCCCTCTAAATTCATCAGCCCTTCGTGGGTAGCGGACAGTCCCTGTGATGAGGCTGAAGCTATACGTTTGTTCTACACCACTGGGCACCTCGGCACTGCAACTTGATGTTGCCTCAGCTTCTGGTACTAAGGCCAGTACCAGTGAGGGGCGCACAGCCACAAGAGCAGGCCCCTTCCGCACCATTCAAAGTGCTGGAAGAGGGAAGGGTTCTGAAGCTGGTCCCACCATAAACCCAGAGGTTATTGTAATTCTTTCCCTGAATGGTTGGATGACCTGGGGAGGATGATGGTGCCAACCATGGGCCAGCAGGCGACGCCTTCCTTGGCCTGGTCCAGAGTCTCTCTTGGGGCCAAGAAGTCTCTTCAAGAGTTGTCCTCAGGCTGGTGCCAGGACCCTTTCTGGTGCTGGTTCAGGTCTGCACATCCCCAGTGCTGGATTTGGTTCCAGTATCATTCGTGAGGAAGGGGATGGTGCTGTTAGTGGTTCCGGGGTCGACTCTAGTGGAGGCCCTAGCCTAGACTCCTGGCTTGGTGGGGAGGGGGGCATAGGCAGGGTCAGCACTCGTGAGGAGATGAGGCAGGGCACTGGGCCTGTGACTTGTCCAGAGGTGGTGGAAACTCTGTCAGGGTTCACAGTGTTAGTCCAGGGCCCAGCTACTCTCTGGAACTGTCTGTTCCTGTCTCTGGTGGTGATCAGGGCCACTCTGTGGAGCACACACAGCTCCCCTTTCCCCACCTGGGAGTCCCCGGTCTCTTCCCCCCGGCACTATCTGGATCGGTCCACTGATGCTGGTTGCAGACGGGTGAGTTCACCAGGCCCTCACTCTAGGCGAGGTCCCCTGAGCATTCTTGCAGTCCTGATAGAGGACCTGACCTGGTCATCCATCCATGACCCCCTCTCTCCCAGGTATTTCTGGTTCTCTGGGGCCCATGACCTGGGATCAGTCCAGCTCAGCAGCAGGTGTGTTCCACCAGATTCGCATGAGAGTTGATCTGGCTGTTTCTAGGCCTGAGGTCCCTACACCACAGCTGCATGAATCCAGCTCCTCTCCCACTTTCTCTCCTGAGGAAGAGGATTTCTAGGGACATGGATATGTTGTTCAGTCCACACTTACTGGCAGGTTCCTTGCTGCTTTAAATCTTGCCGGAAGGTCTTCAGGCTGGCTTCTCCCACCCACCTGGGTGGTCAAACTCTCAGCTCCGCTCCATGACGCCAGATCTTCCTTACCATTTGGAAGCTCAGGTTCCCTCCTTTGCGCTCTGTGTTTTAGGCCTGGATCCAGACTCTTTGGTTAACCCGAAACTAATTTTACAATTTTCAAGACTTCGGTCTTTATCTTCCCTCACGGCTATGATAGACAAATTGACTCCTGGATTTCGTCGGTGCCCCTGTGGGCAGATGATGTCCTGGACCAGTCCGCACTCCACGCATGCTTACTGCCTGGGCTTGAACACGATTCGCAGGCTCATGACTTGTGCAAGTCTTTTTTTCGCCACGGTCTTAGAGGATCGTCTGCCAGATTGCAGCTTAGGTGTCCTGAAATGTTATCCTCCAGTCAAGTCGAGAGGAGGCCGTTGGGCAGTGTCTGCGGCTGCGGGCTCGGCTAAACAGCTCGAGCAGATGATAGCCCTCGAGGAGGAAGCAGCCCAGGCGCAGCAGCATCTTCATCGTCGTGCATTTATCCCGCTCTCCTTGGGCCCTCCTCCCCGGCTTCGCTCAAGGAGCTTTGTCAATCCCTCTTCACCAAGGGTGAGGGCTTCGGGACATTCCTCTCTGTCCAAAAAGAAGGACTCTAGGGAAAGTCCCACCATCAACGTTGGTGGGAGCAGGAGAGGTCCCCTTCCCCAGACAGTTGACACTCTACTTCAGTCGAGGTTGCGGCTAAAGCAGCTGGCTTCACGGTGTCCCTGTCAGGTCTGCCGGCCAAGACACCTGTCTACGCAGTTGAGATTTTTCTCGGCCAGTCTGACGGGCTGTCGACTGGTGAAGCAGACAACCCTTCTTCACTAGTTCCCCGGTGGAAATCGAGACTTACTGTGCTGGAGTCCCGGTTAAGGTCCCTGAACCGAGGGAGGCGGGTTTCCCTCGGTCTCAGCACCGTGAAGCGGCAACACTGCTAATCTCGCTCTTTGAGGATAGGCTCGGCGCAGATTGCGCCGGCGCTACGAGGATCTAATGTGGCAACAGCTCTTTTTTTGTTTGTTTCATGTGTTTATTAATGGACAGTTATCCATATACAATTCATAGCCAACAGCTATAAAAATCCATATAGTACAGTCATGTACATTTGCCACAACACTTAGATAATAGCATTTCATACTTCATTCCACATTACGGTCCTTTTTTCATTTTTTTTTAAATACCCCAAACCCATTAACCCCTAACAAATAACTATTAACTCGGTCTGTGTCCTTCTTTCTCCTCATCCCGTCTTACCCAGATGTCCATTTTCTCAATTAAATAACCCACTACCCTCCAGCAGCATTCTTTCCCCATGCTCCGAGCACCCAAATATTCTGCCCAGGTTCTCTCAAATCTGTCTTCCATCCTTTTTAAGCTGCATGTCAGCTTATCCACAGCTAAAACTTTCACAGTGAGTTCTTTCCATTGACCCACTGTAGGCCCCAAAGCCGTGGTTCCTACCTTTTGTATTCCTATTCTAGCCACTATAAGTAACACCCTTATCCATCTAGGATAAAGAACCCAATCCCAATTTTCTTCTCCTTCTACCCCTAACAACAATGATTTTTGGGAGATCTCAATAGGCTTTCCTCTCATGGATGTAATTTCTTTGGATATGTCTTGCCAGTAGGACTTTATCACTGGGCAACCCCAATAATAATGTTGATATGTTCCCCTATTTATTTTGCACTTATTGCAAAACGGTGAGATCCAGCTGACAAAAGCTGTGTACAATAGCTGGTGGATAGTATAGCCTCTGAATATATTTGAATTGGGCTTCTTTATACTTGTTACATTAGCAGTCCCTGGTGGGATTCTAACATTAGCTGCCAGTTAGCTTCACTGGTTTCTTCCCCAATATCGCTTCCCACCATACCTTACGCCTTCTGGGAGGGTCCTGAAAAAACTTTTCCTATCCAGCCTCACAGCCCTCCCTATTAATCCTTTCTCACACCTATTGGCCCCATTATTTCTCTTTCCACATCCTCCGTCAATCTCCTTGTTTCCTAGATCCGTGAGCCGCTTATAATAATCTCCTTACTTGGAAGTATCTATACATGTGGTGTGGGCACATTCACCCTCTCTTTAACCTCCTGAATGTGCATATGCTCCTCGATGTCAAGGTCGCCATGTATTTTACTCCCTTAGCCTGCCATAGTTTGAATCCATCATCCTTCAGCCCTGGCAAGAAATCCGGTTCCCCACGACTGGGACCAGTAAAGTCTGACATACCTCAATGCCTTGTCTCTCTTTATTTTCCCCATGCACATAAACCCACCACCACCATCGGGTTAGGTGCATCCAGCTTTCTGTACCGCCTAAGGCCTCTTCTTCACATAGGTAACTTGAGATTCTCCTGGGGCCCCATCCTCTCTGGCTCGACCCACCTGGCCACCTCCTGTCTGTGAACCCAATTTTGTATGTAAATTTATATTGCGCTTTGCCAGGAAGTACCCCATCATGTCCAGGAAATTTAACCCCTTGTGCTACTGGTGCTTTTAACTGTTTCAGACTAATTCTAGGGTGCTTGCCCCTCCAGACAAAGGTTGTAAATGCACCTTCCAGTTTCTTTATATCCTGGGCTGTCAGTCTGAAAGGGATCATCTGCATTTTATATAAAATTCTGGGCAAAACGTTCATTTTAAGGAGGTTGATCCGTCCCATCCAGGAAATATTCAGCTCTTTCCACCCACTCAAGTCTTGTAAAACTTCCCTTATCAGTGGTCTATAATTCATCTCATATAGGCTCCCCACTTGCTTTCCCACCTCAATTCCCAGGTATGTGAATGTATGTTGTACTCTTTTTAATCCCAGGCCTCCTTCCTGCTACTCATCCCAGAACATGATTTCGGACTTTTGCATATTAATTTTATATCCGGAGAAAATTCACGAATTGTTCTATTACTGACAACACCTTAGGACTGACACATTTGGTTCTGTCAAAACAGCAAGACATCATCCGCATAAAGAGATATGACATGTCCTCTGCCTTCCCCTGATAACGCTTATAGCAGTCTCAACTCTAATTTTGATTGCCAAGGGTTCTATTGCCAACGCAAATAGCAAGGGTGACAGGGGGCATCCCTGTCTTGTTCCCCTATACAGTCTGAATTCCAGGGTTGCTATTCCATTAATTAGAATCTGTGCCCTCGGATGTACATAGAAAGCCCCTACCATCTTTACAAACTCTTCCCCCAGCAAAAATCTCTGCAAAATATGCAGCATATGTTCTCACTCATTTCTATCGAAGGCTTTTTCGGCGTCCATTGTAAAGACGCAAGCCTTGCCTGGATGCCTCTGCCCCCACCAGATGACATTCAACAGCCTCCTTAGGTTATGGTAGGAGTGCCTTCCTTTAACGAACCCAGTCTGATCCGGCTTGTCCAATAGAGGAGTACCTCTTCCAGTCGGTTTGCTAAAACATTTGTCATGATTTTGCAATCATGATTCAGAAGCGAGATCTGTCTAAAGGACCCACATTCTCCAAGTTCCTTCCTACTTTGGGAAGAACAGTGATCAGAGCTGGCAGCACATGCTAGGTATCCCTCCCCCTTCCCTGGTCTCTTGTAGGATGTTACACAGTGAGCCCACCACTTCTTCTTTCAACAGCTTGTAAAACTCCGCCCCCAGCCCGTCTGGTACCGCGGCCTTCCCATTTTTCATCTGGCTGATCGCATTTTTGACTTCCATCACCGTTATTTTTCCCTCCAGCTTTTCCCTTTGTGCCTCATTTAGACTGGGTATTTCCATCTCCTTAAGGAAGCCATCTCTTTCTCCACCTTTCCTTTGACACTCCTTCCTGTACAACTCCTCGTAAAACTCCTTAAATCTATTACAAATTTCCCCTTCCTCTTTAAGTATTTTCCCCTCCCTATTTTTAATTTGCGCTGTCCTATGACTACTTTTTCCTCCCTTCATAAGCCGGGCCAGTAGGGGGCCTGCTTTATTGCCCCAGTCATACATCCTTTGTTTTGCAAAGAAAATGTTAGTATTCACTTCCTTGCCCAGATTTATATTAAGCATCTCCCTCGCCAACCTAAGCTCTTTGTTTTTTTTCTCCTCCTCCCCTAAGGACTTCATTCTCCAGGTCACCTATTTTAACTTCCAAATCCCTTTGCTTCTGCCTTTTATCTTTTTTTTGCTTAGCTGTGTATCCAGTTATAACCCCTTTATATATGCTTTACCAGCTTCCCAGTATATACCCTCACTTTCCACCTGCACTTTATTTGTCTCTTCATAAACTTTCCATTGCCCTTTTACAAAATCCGAAACTCCTCCTCGCCAACATGTATGTGGGAAATTTCCAACGACCCTCTGCACCTCCTTCTGACCCAGGGTGATCTCCATTTCCACCATGGCATGGTCAGATAGAAATATTGGGCTATGCCCCATTGCTCTGGTATACTGATACAAGTCTCTATGAATATATACATAGTCCAGCTGTGACCAGGAACGATGTGGGTTGAAGAAAAATGTATATTCCTTCACCCCTGGATTAGCTGTTCAAACAACATGAAGTCTTGCTATATTATGACAATAGCAGTTAGCCACAGCACTTGAACTGCCCCGGAGAGGAAAGAGTTAACTCCATACAGGATGGAGTTCTGAGCGCAAGCGCTCCTCTTAGAAGCTCTATCTGGCTAGTTTCAAATAGAAACTGTCAGATTCTTTACTCTGCCTCACTGAACAGTCGCTCCGGAGATCTCTCCTTCAGCTCGGTTCATTTCTCAGTTAAAATCAGTATTTCTCGGTTAAAATTAACCGAAAAGTGTTTTATTTTACCGCATTTCGGTTCAAAGCTCTATCTGGTAACGTAAGTACAGGTCTTTAGTCTGTGTGAAATTATTTATCGGTTCGGTTCTGAACCGATCGGTTTACCTTTAAAATACTTTTAAAGCATTGTATGTGAATTTAGAGTGCGGTTCCCGGTTCTTATCGGTTCTAAAAAAAACAGACTTTTAATTTTGTTTTTTTCAAATACCCGTGACACGGTTAGGAACCGATAAGGGTGTCTTGCCTGGCACTGCCATTAAAAAGGCAAGTTTTTGGTTAGGCTGGCATTATGTCTGAGAAACCCAAAAGAAAAACCGGGCCCACTGGGTTTCAACACTGTGATGCTTGTGGGGAAGCCTTTGCCAAGGCTGACCCACACACCACATGTGTTTATTGTCTGGGGTTTGACCACCTCCAGTCAGACTGCCAGATTTGCAAGAATTTCCCTGCAGCCACCCTGGAAAAAGATTGGGCAGGCTCAGGGAACAAGAGGCCAAAGTCCGCTGACCTGATGGCCAGCCCGTCCAGTACCAACTGACCAGGCGAGACTTCTCGGCAAAGAAAAGCTGGTTCTGTGGAACCAGCCCCAGTAAAAAAAATCTAGGAAATCAGTAGGTCTGGAGTCCAAAATTGCCTCTCCAACTGCTGCAGAGATAGCAAAAGCCATACAAATTGTCCAGTCATTGTCTCAGGGACCGTGCAACCACCATCAGTTGGCAAAGGTTGGTTCGTCCGTCCCAGTGGTTCAAGAGTATGATGTTGAGGAATTTTATGAACCACAGGAGGGAGGAGGATTATGAACAGTATGTATGTGGCTGGGAGGTCTGGATGTGCCCATTGAACCGGACATCTCTCCAGACAGACCATTAGAATCTCCCTATGCTGTCTGAGTCCCCATCTCATTTTATTTTTATAAGAAAGTTGCTGAAACCCTCCAGCTTCCCTTAGAAGAGGCTGTGGATGAGCAAGAGAGCCTGATTATGTTGAAATGATGGATATTCCAGAGTCTAGGAGATTGTCTGTTCCTTTACATAAGTCATTTAGGAAGCAAACAATGAAAATTTAAAAAAATCCAAATTCTGTTCCTCCTGTTGATAAAAAGATGGACAGGAGGTATACTCTATCAGACCCTGATACAGACTTCCTTTCTGAGCAGTGTAGTCATGTAGGAGTGGTACAGGCTGCAGCCTGTGACAAGGCTAACATTCCCCTGGCTTCACATTCTCCTGATAAAGATTCTAGGAAGATTGATGCCATGGCAAAAAGCAGTGTTGGCAGCCTCTTTGGGACTCAGGCAGGCAAATTATATGGCTTATGTGGCTAGATATCAGAAATCTAGATGGGATACAGTTATGCAGTTAGCCAAGCAGGCCCATGGCCAGCTGGCTAGTGAATTGGAACAGGTGGCTGCTGATGGCATTGAAGCCTCTAAAGTTCAATTTCATGCTGCTGTTGATGTTAATGATGTTTCCTCTAGGGTCATGGCCACTTCTGTAGCTTTCCGTAGGTTGGCATGGCTCAGGTGCACTAATCTGTCACAGGACACTCAGTCTAAGGCTATGGATTTTCCTGTGGTAGGAAATTCTCTGTTTGGGGAGCAGACAGAGAACTATATGAAAAAGATGGATGAATACAGAACTACCTACAAAAGTGCCCAGGCCAAGGAGCGGCAAGCCACTCCCCAGAGGCACACACCCAGAGGTAGGGGCAGGCCTTTCCACAGGCCTTTTTATCAATCCCAAGCCTCCTCTGCTTTTGCTCAGAGGGGTTTTTCAGAGGCAGAGGCAGACGGGGCGCAGGTAAGCCGCCCCCACCCTCAGCCTCAGGCATCTGCATGCAGGCACCCTGATAAGTGTCAGGGCCGATTCTCCTGTACCAGTAGGGGCAGGTTGGCTTACTTCAGTCGAACTGGGTGTCCCAACTTCGACAAATGGGTCTTGGAAGTAGTAAGCCAGGGTCTGGTTCTCAGCTTCAAACAGTTTCCAAAGATGAGGGCCAGACACTTTCCACCTGCAAGCCCCCTAGAGACCCTTGCTCTGGAAGCAGAGGTCTCTGCCCTGTTAAATTGCAAAGCAGTGGAAAGGGTTCCTCCTTTACACCAGGGCAGGGGTCTGTACTCCAGATACTTTCTTACCCCAAAAAAGACAGGAGAATGGCGGCCCATCCTAGACTTAAGATATCTGAACAAACACCTTTTGAAACCAAAGTTCAAAATGTTAACTCTGGCAATGATATTGCCCTCACTGAGGCCAGGGGACTGGCTAGCCTCCCTGGACCTCAAGGATGCTTATTTTCAGGTCCTAATCAGGCCTTCTCACCGAAAGTACCTCAGGTTCGAACTGCCCTCAGGCCACTACCAGTTCAGGGCAATGCCCTTCGGTCTTACCTCTGCTCCAAGGGTATTCACAAAATGTCTAGCCGTGGCTCATTTAAGAAGGCAAGGGGTTGCTGTTTTTCCTTACCTGGACGACTGGCTCATTGTAGGACAGTCTCCAGAACAGGTGAAATCCCACTTGCAAGTCACCCAGCAGCTTCTCACCTCCCTGGGATTCCTGCTAAATCTACCAAAGTCAGTTCTAGAACCAGTTCAGGTACTTACTTTCATAGGTGCGATTGATTGACAAAGTTGGCCAGGGCCTTCCTCCCTTGAAAGGGTAGAAGTTGATTGCCCTGGCCTCCTTTTCACCCCTGCAGGTCTCGACCAGCAAGGCACTTTTGCAGCTCCTGGGGCACATGGCGGCCTCCACAGCTGTAGTGCAAGGAGCAAGATTTGAAATGAGAGACATTCAGCTTCATTTGAGGGCCTTTTGGTCCCAAAGGAGGGACCCCCTTACCAAACTGGTTCCAGTGACCCAAACCCTGATCCTAGCTCTTCAGTGGTGGCAAGATCAGAGCAATTTAAGACTGGGGGTCCCCTTCATTCCTATCTCCCACTCCCTCACCCTCACTATGGATGCCTCCCTCCTGGGGTGGGGAGCACACCTGGGCGACCTTTCCACACAGGGAGTGTGGTCCCCCCAGGAATCTCTGCTCCACATCAACTTGCTGGAACTCAGAGCTGTCTTTTTAGCTCTTCAAGTTTTTTCTGCATCTGTCCAGAACAAAGTAGTCCTGGTCAGAACAGACAATACCACAACAGTGTGGTACATCAACGCAAGGGCACTCGGTCATCGGCCTTGTGCACCGAGGCAATGAAGTTGTGGTCTCTGGCTTACTCCTGAACACTTCTAATAGCAGTTCATCTGCCAGGAAGGACAATGTCCTAGCGGATGCCCTCAGCAGGATTTCTCAGGGCCATCACGAATGGTCCCTGAATCCTCGAGTGCTGGGGACAGTTTTGCCAGATGGGGCACCCCTCAGATAGACCTCTTTGCAGCCCCAGACAACCACCAACTTCCACTGTTCTGTTGCAGGCCCCAGTGATGGGCTCAGTTCCCCTGGATGCCCTTCTTTTGGATTGGGAAGGAAGTTTCTGCATGTCTCCTTTCCCTCTTCTTTTCAAGGTGTTAGTAAAAATCAGATCCCAGCATTGCAAGGTGATTCTGATTGCACCAGACTGGGCCAGGCAACCTTGGTACCCACTCCTGCTATCACTAACAGGCCACCTTCCCCTGTACCTCGAGGATTCACAATCTGCTGACCTGTGCCCGGGAGAGTATGGTATCCGAACCTCAAATCCTCAACCTCAAAGCCTGGCTTTGAGGAGTTAGAATTTGCTGATTTACACCTTTCTCAAGGTGTCCTTGATATTTTAAAGGCCCCAGGAAGCCTTCCACTAGAGCCACTTATAATTCCAAGTGGAAAAGGTTTTCCATCTGGTGTTCTGGGAAGCATATTGCCCCAGAATCTGCTGATTTACCCATTTTGTTGACTACATGGTCCATCTTAATTCTCTGGGCCTCAGACCAGCTACCTTAAGAGTTCATTTGGCAGCTGTCTCTGCTTTTATTTCAGCAGGAAAGCCGTCCTCCTTTCCTCTCACCCTGTGTTTTCCAAGTTTTTAGGGGTTACTCCATACCAACCCTCCTCGGGACCCAGCCCCTGCCTGGGACCTCAATGTTTGCATTGCTCAGTTAATGCAACCCCCTTTTGAACCTCTGTCTTCGGCAGACCTTAAGTTCTTAACTTGGAAAACTGTGTTTCTAGTGGCCATCACTTCTGCTAGACGCATAAGTGAGTTACAAGCCCTTTCAGTAGAAAATGATTTTATTTCTTTTCACAGGGATAAGGTAGTCCTCAGGACTAACAGAAAGTTTTTGCCTAAAGTGGTTTCGGATTTCCATCTTAACCAATCCATCTCCCTTCCAGTATTTTTCACTGAGCATTCTTCCTCTGGCGAAAGGAGATTGCACAGTTTGGATGTTAAGAGGGCATTGAGTTACTATTTGGAACGCACCAAGGGTCACAGGTTCGAATCCCACCAACTCTTTCTCACCTATGGTGAGGTTGGCAAAGGAAAACCTGCCACTAAGAGGACAATTGCCAGGTGGATTGTCTCTTGTATCCAATTGTGCTACCAAAACTGGTAGAGAACCCCTCAGGTTTGAGGGCCCATTCTACCAGAGGTAGCAGCTGCATCTCTAGGCTGCTAGAGATATTCTATTTTGGAAATCTGTCAAGCTGCAACCTGAAAACAGTTCACACTTTCACCAAGCATTACTCCCTGGATGTCCAGGCCAGGAGAGATGCTCGGTTTGGCACAGCCGTGCTTCAGAGCCTATTCCCTAAGTAGGTTCTGTCCCTCCTCCATGGAGGTACTGCTGTGTAGTCTGCTATTGTCATAATATAGCAAGACTTCATGTTGTTTGAAGAAAAAATTACTCACCTTAGTAATGTTGTTTCTTCTAATGGAGTCTTGCTATATTATGACCACCCCCCCAACCTGCCCCTCTCAGAACTTCTACTTGGGTAGGGTGTGGGCAAATTAGTGCAAGCACTGTGTCATGCCATTATAGGTGTTTCCCTTTTCTTTTTACGATTTGGGAAATTAGGTTTTATTGTTATTGGTTTGTGGTGTTCTGACCCTCCTGGACTTGAGTCTTTGGGGAAGGGGTCTAGTAGTGCTTGTCAGGGTGATTTTGCTTGTTGTTGTTGTTGTTGTTGTTACTGATAGGTAGCCATTGGGCTAGTGTAGGTTATTTTTCCACACAGACTCTTAGTGAGTGTTTGGCTCAGAAAGATCTGACAGTTTCTATTTGAAACCAGCCAGATAGAGCTTCTAAGAGGAGCGCCACAGAACTCCATCCTGTATGGAGTTAACTCTTTCCTCTCCGGGCAGTTCAAGTGCTTGGCTAACTGCTATTGTCATAATATAGCAAGACTCCATTAGAAGAAACAACATTACTAAGGTGAGTAATTTTTCTTCTCCATCCATCAATCAGGCCTAATTCTGCTAATCCAAGTAGCCATTGTTGTATGTCCCCGTCCATCCTATCCCTATTCCCTGAGTAGTCCATTTTAGGATCTGCCACATAATTAAAATCTCCCCAATATCAAATTCGTAAATTGTTCCTCAATCAGAACATCCAACACCTTCTGATAAAAGCTCCAAACCCCATCAGCCGATGCATATAGATTTCCAACAGTGATTATTTTACACTCGAGCTCCCCGCCTACAAAAACATACCTCCTTCTATAGTGTCTCACCACCCTCAGTGTTTTAAAGGGCAGGTGCTTGTGAATTAGAATTGCTGCCCTCTTATGCGAGGCAGGCTGCGTGACACTCCCCACCCAGCCTCGCACAAGTTTTTTGTGCTCACTGTTTGATAAATCGTCTCTTGCAACATAGCCACTGAGACCCTGCGTCTTTTAAAGGCCATTAAAATTTTTGCCCTTTTTGCGGGAGACGTAAAACCTTTTATGTTCCAGGAGACTATTTTAACCCCTCCGAACAGCTGGGGCGTACCATTAGTCATTTCTCCAGTATGAATATTCATAAAATGTTCTAGTCACAGCTCGACCTTTTACCTCTAGCAGATACAATATGACACAGACCGTTCTGAAAACAGTAAAAATACGAGTGAACAATTGAACAATCATAAACTGTAAAAAAAAAAAAAAAAACTTTGCCCCCTCCCTCCCTTGATTCATTTTCAAAAACAGCCCTTCTTTATCCCTACCTCCCCTACATTGACCCTCCCTCCTTCCTAACCCCAACTGTTCCCTCCCTTCTGCATATACTGCGATCTTCAGTATATAATCACCCCCACACACACTACTCCTGCTCGCCTTTCTTAACCCAAACTTATCCATGTGCTGTATTTGCTTCAGAATGCCCCAACCTGCCTATTTTGTTATGCTATTACTATACTGCCCGCGCCCTATGAGTCTGTGTCTGCACCCCTTTGCCCAGGCCCCCAACCTCCCTTCAGTTGGTTGCCACATCCACCCCACTTCCCTCCTCCCCCTGCTATGTTTGCCCTTCATGCTGTCGCCAGGCATTTCACCCCCACCAGATCCTAGAAAGCCATATTCCAACAGCCCATTCATTACGTTCCCCCATCCATCAGGGCTTCTCCACATCCCCCCACCTGGTCCTCAGTTCCTACTTTTGCTAGGTACGCCCCCTTAATTTGAGCATTATGTGTATCCCTGCATTGGTGCTTTTCTGTTTAAGCCCTCTCTCATCACTGGGGGAAGAGAGACAAGAAAAAGGCAGACGCTCGCACCCCACGGTGCCACATGCTCCTGGCGGAGAAAAAGTTCTGTCTCTAGTCCACACTCGTGGGGCCACCAGCAACCCTTCTACCTCCCCGTGTTAAACTTAGACTTGCAGCATCACCGCCCCACGGAGTAGCCTGCCTCTTTTCAAAGGCCCAGTTCTGTCTCTAGTCCACAACAGTCGAGGCCTATGGGGATCATATCCCTGCCGCTCTGTAGTGCCAAGTTATAACTCACCAGCATTCCTCCTATATCAGCTGGAAATCTGCTTCTGTTAGCCACCTGCAGGATTAAGGGGAAGGGCAACCGAACACAGGTATATGGGGCAATCCGAACAGATTTCCTTCTCCGCCATGCTTTTCCTCCCCCTGCTGTTTATTCCCTGGTGAGTGCATCCACCGATCCAGTTCGTTGATCACCAAGTCAGCCTCCATCTTTCTGCCACTGTCCACGTATTCTGGTCCCATCAGGTTCTCCCATTCTTCCTGTCCCAGTCCTCCAGGAACGTTTAGTTGCCACGATTTCCAAAATGAATATGTAGCCCCTCGATTTTTACTTTGACTGTAGCCAGGTATACCATGAAGAAATCAAGCCCCGTTGTCTCATCCCATCCATCAGTATATTAAACTACTGTCTCTTCTATATTCTTTGAGACATGTCTTGATGCAGAGTAAGCCTATAGCCTTCGTGATACTAGCTCTTTCTTATTTCTATAGGCCACCAATAAGGCCTGCCTGTCTGGATAGTGATGCAGCCTGAAGATCACCTGTCAGGCGTTGCGTCTGCTCTGAGGCCTCGGCCAAGGCCCTGTGTGCTCTCTCGACTTTATAGCTTAGGTTTGGGCAGGTCCGTGTCTAGCAACTTCGGCCAGAGTCACTGAGCAAAACTTGAGCAGGTTCCTCCTCCGCAGGCCCCTGATGCGTAGATTATTTCTCCTGCTGTAATTTTCCTGATATTCTAACGCTTCTTTAAGCTCCTCTATCTCTTTTCTAACTTTTATATTTTGGAAGGCTTTCACTGCTTTGGTCCTCGAGGTCCAAGATTCTCTGCTCCACCTCCGCGATCTGCCTCGTGTGCTGCTTCAGTTCTTGTGCCAGCCCCTTCAGAGTATGCTCCAGGCTTTCCCAACGCAGTTTAAAGTCGGCCAGAATTTGCTCCGACACCGCCCTACTGATCGCAGCTACCTCTGCTGCCGATAATGAGACTGGGCCTGGTCCACCGCTTGTGCTTCCCTCGTGGAGTGGAGTTTTCTTGGCGTTTTTACCCGCTTGGCCCGCCGACTTGCCAGAGGTGATGTATTCATCCATCTCCCCGATATTAAAGCAGCTGTTTTCGGTTAGGCAGATTATCAAATTATTCAATTAAACTTTTATTTCCGTATTAAAGACGGAGCTTCGGAGTAGTGCGACCAGTCAGATCAGCCGCTCATTAGCACCCCCCAGCAGCTCCTTTTCACCGTGAATAAGCCGACTCCGTCGCCTTCCCCAGCCATTAAGTGGCTGTCACCGGAGCAGCCAAAACAACCCCTCATTGTAGTTGAGGAGCCAAAGCCGGCACCGGTTGTTCGGCCGAAACTGGCTGCGTCATCCATTGTGGTGAGCCCTGCCTCCACAACTAAAATTGGGGCCCCGACCGAGATTCTCGGTCGGGTCAGGCTTGCCCCATAGGTTGTCTGTCAGCCTCACTCCCAATCGGCCTCAGCAGGTGAAGGTGGCTCAGGCGCTATAGCTGTTTGCAGATCTCGGAGTCTGACAACGACTCTTTCTTGTTCTCCAGGCCGCTTGATCTGGGTCCACAGAGGTCAGTCAGTGGACGGCCCATCCTTGTTCTTGGAGATGCTTCGACTCATCTCAGAATCCACTGGGATGAAGCTCGAACCACGTTCCAAAATGGGACAGAAAATCCCTCACGAGATACTTGGACTGAGGGGATTCCCACGAGGCCTTCCAGTGGTCGAAGGCATTGTTGGCCTGGTCCTGGAGCTATGGCAGTTCGGCCAGTTTTCTTGTCCAGCACCTTCGGCCAGGATGGCTCGAAGTATGCTGTTCCCACTGGTTCACTCTCCGGTTTCTTGGAGCACCCCTCCGCAGAGGGGCTAGTGATGGACAGCATTTTCCGGCATTCCGGGAACACTCAGGATGTGGACAGGCCACCCGATAAGGAGTCCAAGAAACTGGACTACTCCGGGCGGAAAGTCTATGCTGCTTCCTCTCTAGGCCTTCATCAGGCCAGCTCGGCCATTCTGATGGCACACTTTTCACACGCCCTTTTGGGCTCCCTGGATGAGGTGATTCCTCATCTCCTGGCTGACCTTCAGACGACGGTCAAGCAGGTGCGGGATCAGGGAAGGGCGGTGACCAAACAGCAGCTCCAGACTTCCCAGGACATCGTTGACTCATGTGCCCGGTCAGTAGCGGCCGCAGTGGCCATGCGCCGCAGAGCTTGGCTGCAGATCTCCACCTTTACGGCAGATACCCAGCACAAGCTGGCAGACATTCCCTTCTTGGGTACCAACTTGTTCGGTCCCAGGGTGGAGGGTCATCTGCAAAGGATCGAGAAGTCCAACGCCACCTTGGACTCAGTCACGTCTGCCCAGAAGGACAAAGACCGCCAGCAGCAGCGTAAGCCCTTTTGGCCTTCAGCCCCTGCGGCACGCCAGGCCCAGCAACACCAGCATCAGGGCCAGCAGGCTCGCGACTTGGCACCCCAAAGCCAAGCTTTCTGTTTTCTCCGCAGGAAGCCGGAGGAAAGGTCCAGGAGGCCTCGGCCGTCCTTCCTCCAAGCCTGCCCAGTGACGGGTTGAGGGGTGTCGCCCCCAGCCTCGTCACTCCTCCCCAGGTTCCCCCCATGGGGGGACGGCTCCGCCACTTCTTTCCTCCTGGTCCGATATCACCACGGACCACTGGGTGCTGGAAGTGGTAGGAAAGGGTCTGCCTCTGGAATTCGAGCAGTCCCCACCCTATGGAGCCATCGCACCACGGGGGGCTACGAGGTCCGCAGCCTCTCTGTCTGCTCAGGAGGTGATCAGGGAGGTGGCGGATCCTCCATCAGACCCAGGGTTTGTGTCCAGGTACTTACTGGTCCCAAAACAGACGGGGGGCTGGCGCCTCATTCTAGACCTACACGACCTGAACAAGTTCCTAAGGTCTTGAACCTTCAGGATGGTCACTCTGGCTCAGATCATTCCATCCTTGGAACAAGGCGTGTGGTTCTGTTCTCTGGACCTCCAGGACACGTTCTTTCACTTCCCAATCCGTCCATCCCACCAGCGATTCCTCCGCTTCAGAGCAGAGGGATCCCTTTACGAGTTCCAAGCCATGCCCTTTGGTGCCTCTCTAGCTCCCAGGGTCTTCACCAAATGCATGGCAGTGGTTGCAGCATTCCTGCAGTGCCGAAGGGTCCGGGTGTACCCTTACCTGGACGACTGGCAGATTGCAGCCTCCTCCAAGCCGGAGGTGGAGCGGTCCAGGGATCTGGCCCTCCAGGTCTACTCTCAGATTGGCCTCCTCATCAACAAGGCCAAATCGGAACTTGTGCCAACACAGGTGATTCAGTTCATCGGGGCAGAGCTAGACAGTCTTGAGCCAGAGCACGGTTCTGGCGGACAGGGCTGAGTGTTCTTCCTCCTTTGCCGATACCTTCCATCGATGCCAATCTGCATTAAAAGCCGGTAAAACCTCTCCTTTTTATTTTTTTTCTGTCATTAAGTGTGGCGTCGGGTACTGTGCTTTGTTTTGTCCATGCAGTGATGTCCGGTTTGGGGCCTTTTTCTAAATCCAAGGCAGGGACGTGCCCTTATGTGTCAGTGCCCCTGTGGCAAGCCGATCACCGCAGTGGACTGCCATGACTGCTGTCTTACCTGCCTGGGTCCGCCATGACTGCTGTCTTACCTGCCTTGGGTCCGTTGCACGATATGGATAACTGCAATGCCTGCTTCTCCATGGACTGCTGGGCCTCGAAGTGCATGGTTTGAAGGTGGGTCGAAAACCTCCCACCTTCGGAGGGCGTCGTTCTCTGGGCGCCAAGGCCAGAGTCGTTGGGTCCTTCCCAGGTCTCCCTGGGGTACTATCGCGATGCTGAGGGGAGCAGGCCTCTGCCAGTCCTAGTCTTGCTGGGGCCCGGAAGGCCTCTTAGTGTGGTGGGACAGTTGGCTTCAGGGGGTCGGCTAACCCCTTGCAGTCCGATGGATGCCCCTGGTGTTGCGGTCGCAGCTATATGTTGCCTGAGACGTTGGAGCCCTCGATGCCACCTGTAATTATTTAAGCATCAAGACCCCATGAAAGCAATAAAATAAGAACAATAAGCCCCCTCCACTGCTGCTTTGATTGAGAGCAGTGATGTTTGCAACATCACTAAATGGGTAGAATACCATAAACTTGCTCCCCGCCGATCGGGACGCGGGCAGCATTTCCGTATTCACCGAAACGTTTCGGCAGTATTTTAAAACGTGCAGATTTCAAAAATGTTACTGATAGTAGTCTTGAAGTCACGCCACAGTTTAGAAAGGTATGTGGGACAGGAGCAGGCTGCAGTAGTTAATGTGCAGGTCACCGTTTAAAAAAAAAAAAAAAAAAAATGCAAAAAATAAACTTATGTGTGTCTTCCACTCTCTTTCCCTTCAGGGAGTTTAATTAGTACTTCCTGAAATTGTGGTACCTTTCATATACCTCCAGCCTCTGCTAACTGGCAGCAGAGCCTCACTTCAAGGCATGGCCTTCATCTCTAATGTTAAGGTGCAGAAGATGCTACAGAGTTTCTGATATTATTTTCTGTATGCTCAGCCTGACAATCTGCTTTCTGTCTCTCACCTGCAGTAGGTGTTGGGCTGTTCCTTGCTCTTCACCTCTGGAGTGGCAAGAGGATGATCGCAGTGCTTGTTCTTCTCCAACTTCTCTGCTGTCTTCATGAATTATTGATCTTAGCTTCTTGTCCACTGTGAGCACAAGGCCTCTCCCCAAAATTGGCTTCTGCCATCCTGTCCTTGAGATTCCTCTGGAACTCTCCCTCTAGACCAACCATAGCTATATGCCAGGGCTGCTGCCTGCCTTCCTATCCAAGTGGTTGGTAGGCTCTGGCTCTTACGTTTGCTACCTCTTTGCCACTTAGGCCCACCCCTTAGTTTCTCTAAGTTGGTAGTCTGATTTTACTATCGTTATAATTTTATGTCCTAGATCCTTTTCCTATCTTTTGGGCTAGGGGTCTATAGTCCTCCTCTCTTTGTCTCCCACTAGTTTCTCTCCTGGCAAGCAGAACTGAGGGGGCTGGCATTGGTTACTGGCCAACCTACAAGCATGATGTCCCTGCTCCTGCCTTGTGGGCATCGCCAGCACCAACGTCCATCCCCTAGACTACAAGAGACTGTACTCCCGCTGGGTGCTGGCGCCTCTGGCTTAAACCCATAAGTGTGAATGAAGGGTGAAGATATTCTGGAAGCTCAACAATTATGGTGAGTATGTAATTTACATTTCAGACCCCCGAGTCCCTCACTTATAAGTAACTGCAATCATTCCCTGGAATAAGCTGCCCTGGAGCTTAGAATTTGATGTTAATTAGAAAATGTTAGAATTAAATTCAGAACTGTGCTGGGTGGTCATGCTCACCTCTGCATTCTGACAGCAGATTTATTTCTCCGCCTGAAGAAAACTGTCGTCCCAAAGTCTCTTCACTTCAACAGATTACAGTTTATTTTTATTTATTTGAAGCAGTCTAACGTTTATAGTTCGATAAACTGTGCATTAACTCAGGTGTTTTTATTTGGTTTAGTATATGTATTTGTAATTCCCTGGTTCCACATATGTTCCTAGGATCTGGAGAAGGTAGTTTTTGTAGTGCAGTTCCTGCCTTTAGGAACTGCTTGAATTTTACCAAAAAAAAATTGAGTGTTTAAAAAGATACTGGGTAGGATTCACAAAGGAGATGCGCTCAGCGCATCTCCCTACCCTGACACAGTGGGTGCACTCAGTGCATACTGTGGTACTCACAGAAGATCGTGGGGGAATGCCCCTGGCGCATCCCCTGTGAATACCAGAGTTGCGCCCAGCCAGGCTACGTCAGTGCATCTACGTCGGGCTGGGCTCAAAACTGCCCTTCACAGTCACACATGCAAATGGAGCCATTAGACATGCAAGGCACAGTGGGGCCATTTGCATGCCATTATGGACCCATTTGCATGCACCTTGCAGGGATGTGCCTGGCTGAGTGTGCTGGGCGCTCTGCAGGGCTGTCAGAACAGCCGTGGCACCACAGCCCACTCTGGTGGTATGGTGGTCCCCCTCCCTGCCCATAGCTGCACTGGCCCTGAATATTGTAATAAATGTCTCCCTGGCGGTATAGTTGTCCCCCCTCCCCGCCCGTAGCTGCACTTGCCCCGAATAATGTAGTAAATGTCTTCCTGGTGGAATATAATGGTCCCCCCTCGCTCGTAGCTGCACTGGCCCCGGTCATGATGCCATATGTCTCCCCAGGTGCCACCCCCACCCACTCAGGCACCGCCTCCGAAACCCGCACAAGTCTCATAGCGGTGTCATTGACACAGTTGTGAATGACTGCCTACAGTACGCGCTGCATGCCCATTGGTCAACATGGATGACCAGTGGGATGCATGCAGTACAGTAGGCTGTCCGTCATAGACTGCATAGTCAGCGGGCAGCTGTGGTGGTGTGCAGGTGGGGTGGGCTGTGCTGCCCACTGCTACAAGACTTGTGCTGGGTTTCGGACAAGTGGGGGATGCCTGTGTGGCTGGAACACTGGACCACCAAGAAGCCATTTGCTACATTATTCGGGGCCAGTGCAGCTACGGGTCGGGGGGAGCCACTGTACCACCAGGGAGTAATTTATTACAATATTCAGAGCCAGGCAGCTCTGGGGGGGGGACCACTATACCACCTGGAGCCGGACCGGGTGACGCATGGTATAGTGCTGTGGGCTGCCTGGGAGGTGGTGCTTTGACTGGCAGGGTGTGCAGGCTCCCGTGCTGCTGTCTGCAGTATGGCGGCCTGCTAGTGGGTGGCCGCCCACTTAAGTCTGGTTGAACTAGACTTATCTGTCAGAGGCACATTCCTGGACTTGCCCTGGATGTGCCTCCAAATTGAGACTGTGAATGGGGTGGCGCCCGATATGCATGGGCACACCCTTCACAGCCCCAGATGCACGCATATCATATTATTGGCATTGTGTGGCACATCTGCGATGTGTTGTCGCATCAGGGATCGCTTGACGCATCGGGCCCCTTGCTGAATCGCTTCAGCAAGTCAGGATATGTCAGCATCCCTTTGTGATCCTGCCCACTGTTTTATGCTATTTTATTTTATTTTCCTGGTTCCTTTGTTCGAACCAAGATAATTGGGTCTTTTTATACTTGGATTTTGCAGTTCAGGTCCAAAAGAAATCAAAATGCATTAAAAAAATTTCCAAAACACTTTTTATTTTTGGGAACTGGAACGCCTCTTGAATTCATCAGTGTCTCGGCATGACTGACAGACCCAAAAGAAGTCAGGACCCACGGGCTTAAAATTCCTTGTTAAAGCAGACTGTCATGAGTTGTGTTTGAGGTGCCTGGGTCAGATCACGATTTTGTCAGTTGTGAACTCTGTATTCAGTTCTGCCTTAAAACGCAAGGAAAAGGGCTAAAATTTAGAAAATATAATGGCTTCGGGTCTGCCTCCACATCCCCTAAAAGCTCAGATGAAGGTCCAGTCCCTCTTAGTAAGCAGTATAGTAATGAAAAATTCCCAGAACTCCAGTCACAAAACCTTGTCCTCACACTCCCAACAGAAAGGCTCCTGACGGAGATAGAGGTAAAAAATTACTGCAAGCAAATGCAGTGCAAAAAGTTCCTCTCTCACAGCGTGGAAATGGACTTTACTCAAGATACTTCCTGACTCACAAGAAAAATGGGGACTGGGGGACCATTTTAGACCTCTGATACCTGAACAAACACTTCAAGAAGGAAAAAATCAAGATGGTAATACCGGGATCAGTTATTCTATCACTGCAAGAAGGGATTGGCTGGGATCACTGGATCTGAAAGAGACCTACTTTCACATACCAGTCAGTCCCAGGCACAGAAAATACCTTGATTCAGGGTGGAATTGCCTCTACCAATTCACAGCCCTTCCCTTCACTCTGTCCTCAGCACCAAGAGTGTTCATAAAATGCTTAGCTGTGGTGGCAGCACATCTGAGAAGGCAAGGAGTGGTGGTTTTTCCCTATCTGGTCAACGGGCTAGTTTTAGGGAAAAGCACATCAGGAAGCCAAATCCTCCCTCCTTTTGTCACGAGGCACCTTTGAGGACCTGGGTTTCCTTAGCAAAGTCACAATCCGAACCAGTTCAAGTTCCGGACTTTTTAGGTGCAGAGCTACATACCCTACAAGGAAATGCATTCCTTCCTCAGGAAAGGGTAGCAGCTTGATAGGACACATGACATCATCAGTGATGCCAGGTTCCAAATGAGATATCCAGTACCACCTAGGGAGCCATTGGTCCCAAAGATGGGAATCCACTTTCAAAACTAGTGCCCATCACAAGATGTGTGCTGAGGGTACTGGAGTCATGGAAGGAAGAGTGCAGTCTCAGAGAGGAGGTTCTCTTCCTTCAGCAGTCACAGCCATACTCAAAACAGATTCCTCCCTCCTAGGCTGGGGTGCCCACCTGAGAACCTCACTGTAAGTGGTATGTGAGCACACAGGAGACTCAGGAACACATAAACCTCCTGGTGCTCAGGGAAGTGTACCTGGCAATGCAGCCCTTTTCTCTCACATTAGAGGTCAATCCATTCAAATCAGGACAGACAGTACCACAACTATGTATTACATAAACGGAGGAACAAGATCTTCAAAACTGAGAAGCAGTGAAGATCTGAACCCAGCATACTCCTGTAGGTCCAACTCTTGGCAGTACATCTGCCAGGAAGGACAATGTGTTGGCAGATTCCCTGAGCAGAATCAACCAGGGAAATCACAAATGGACCCTGAACAAGGAAGTAGTGATTACGGTGTTCAGAAGGTGGGGTACACCACAGATGGAGCTGTTTGCATCTGGGAAAACGACCAGCTTCCACTGTTCTGCAGGCTGCCGTCAGTGGGTATAGTCCCAGAGGATGCTGTAGTGCTTAACTGGCCAGGAAGGTTTCTTTAGGCCTTTCCTTATTCCAGTGTTTGCTGAGAGTACTACTCAGACTGAGAAGGGAGCCAGCAACAATTATTCTTGTTGCTCCATATTGTGCCAGGCAGGTTTGGCACTCCCTGCTTCTGTCCCTTTCCACCAGACATCCAATCTGCTGACTTTGTCTCAGAGCAAGATAATATTCCCCGATCTGAGGACTCAGTGTCTCAGAGCATGGTACTTGCAGAGCTAGAATTCTCTTGATTAAACCTTTCTGAAAAGTCCTGGGCCTCAGGCCCTCAACCCAGCTTTCAACCCTGAAGGTTCATCTGGCAGCAGTGTCAGTATACGCTTCAGCTGGCAAAGACAGGTCAGTGACCTCACAACCCATTTTCAAAAGGTTCTTTAAAGGCCTTAATCACATGTACCCTCCAGTAAGGTGTCCTGTCCATTTGACTGCCGTCAAAGTCTCTGTTTCTACAAAAACAGTGGGTGAATTCAAGAATGCATTGGACAGACATAAGGAAGTTCTGGTGGTGGGGGGGTAGGAAGTAGTCTGTTGGTTAACTAGGATCTGCAGCTTATCCAATAGGTAGGGAAATGGGCAGACTGGGTGGGCCAAGCGGTCCTTATCTGCTGCCAATGTGTGTTTCTGTGGGATCTGTGTATTGCCCAGCTGATGGAGGCTCCTTTCAAGCCTACGGGAACTGCTGCTGTGAAGTCTGTCAGTATGTAGCACTGACGCCTACCAGGAGGGTGAGCGAGCTGTAGCGTCTGTACAGATCCCAACTTTATCATATTCCACAGGGAAAAGGTAGTCTTGAGAACTAACAGGAAATTCTTCCCAAAAGTGGTGTTTGAATTCCATCTGAATCAGTTGCACTTCTAGTATTTTTATATAATATACATATATAAAATTTTATGCTCCATATTTTCCAGGTTCGCTTGTTCCTGGCAGCTAGCATGCCGCAGCTCAAAACACCCTCCCGTGATTTGCTGCTCCTCCTACCTATGCTAGCCACTGGACCTCCACCCGTGGCGGTGGAACCTGGGGAGCCGACGATCCCCTCCCCGAGAGGAGATCTGCCCCATGGCTGCTAGTCCTGCTCTCACCCTTCCCCTGTGCTTGGCTTTTGACAACCCGAGTCCGTATCCGAACCCAGGCTGCCGCGTGACGAGAGGCATGTCCAGCGCCTAGTCCTTATGCACCAGGCTGCCTCACTTCTAGTTGCTGTACAGAATACATCTGGCCTCAGGAGAACAGAAGCTCCACAGTTTGATGTAAGAAAGCTCTGAGCTACTACTTGACCACACAAAGGATGTAAGGTCTACTAGCACTCATTTGCTTGTCATCTGTGGGGAAAGAAAAAACAGCATCCAAGAGGACCATGTCTCACTGGATAGTTTCCTGCATACAGTTCTGTTATGATGAGGCTGACAAACTGCCACTTGAAGGCCTTTGGGCTTACTGCACAAGGGGCACCTTTGCTTATGTGGCATCATGAAGAGGTATTTTCCCGGCAGGAAATCTGTAAAAGCAGCTACCTGGAAAACAGCACATACTTTCACAAAGCACTGTTGCCTGGATATGTAATCCAGAATGGATGCCAGTTTTGGCACTGCTGTCTTGGAGAACCTTTTCCCTAAATAGGTTCTGTACCCAGCCTCCCAAGGTACTAGTGTGGAGTCTACAGTTAAGCATAAGTGAGGGATTCCTGGGGTTTGAAGATAGGGAATAATGCATATGTAGGGGGTTGATGTGCAGTTTTTTTTACACACCCAAGGTGTGTGAGAGAAACCTTGAGAGTGAAGCTCGAGAGGTTTCACTAGTATCACACACCGAGGGTGTGTATAAAAAAACTGCTTATCGATCCCCCACAAATGTTTTATTTTTTATAATAACTGGTGCATGGACTTTTGGTGTAAAAGTATTTGGGCGAGAGAGAAAGCATGGCTCAGCGGTGTTCGATTCGGTTAATTGATATGCCTATAATATTCATTAAAGAGAAGTGAGTTAGGTGAGGGACTAATTCTGGTGTTGAGCCATTTGTTTTCGTTTTAAAGTCGCTGAGTAGATCGACAGAGCAGTTACCGCCGTCAGAAGGTGAGAGGTCAACGCGGAACGAGTGTTGCTATAGCAACACTTGTTCACGCTTGAATCTAGCCTACTGAAGCCGCCGAGTAACTCACTCTCGTCGGTCTATACTCAACGGCTTTTGTATCTTAAAGCTGAAAACAAATGAACTCAGCGCCCACAGGTTAGATTTTTTTTTCATACAAACCACTTCTCTTTCTGTGGATTTAGCGAACACTGTTCGTTTGAAAGGTACCTCAAATCAGGCTTCTTAGCGCGAGACTGTAAAAGTAGTTTTTTCATATCAACCTGCGGGTTGATACGACTTTTAACAGCTCTCAAACGGGTTGATAACGGGGGTTACCAGTTATTATAAAAAATTACTCACCTGTAGTAATGTTTGTAAGAGCGTGGATATGTTCATCCACACTCTCTGGCATGTCCCTTTCCCCTTTAAATCTGTCCGGAAAGTCTTTAGGCTGGCTCCTCCCACCCACCTGGATGGTAAATACCTTGTCTCCGCCCCATGACGCCAGATCTTCCTTTCCGCTGGAAGATTCAGGTTCCCTCGTGCTATTTCTGCAGTTCGTAGGCCCTGGATTCTCAACAACGGTTTTCATCACAATCACTTTATTTAAAACTTATCAGAGTTTACGATTCCAATCCGAGCGCATCGGACATGGAGGACAAGTCGTTCCTCGGATTTTGCCGGTGTCCCTGCGGACAGAAAATGTCACGCACCAATCCCCACCTCTCGTGTGTCTATTGCTTGGGTGTCGTGCATGACACCACTTCTTGCACCATTTGTTTGGCCTTCCATCCCAACTTCCTGGACGACCACAAGGCACGCCTAAAACTAGGGAGATGGAGCTTTGCAACCCACCGTGAAATCGAAGGAGGCCAGATGGGCGGTTTCATGGGTCAGCGGATCCCCAATCAGCCTCAACAGATGGCGGCCAAGAGTGAAGTTGCTCTGCTCGCCAGCCGGCTTTTTCGTGCCGCTTAACCTGGGTTCCACCTTCACTGGGACCTTTTGGGGAGCTGTGCCGTCTCTCCCACCAGGGGTGAGGCACCCTCGGGCTCGCAGTCCTCCTGCCCTAAGAAAAGGGATAAGGACCCTAAATCATCTTCTGCCCGAAGATGATGTTCCTGGGACCAAGAGCGGTCCGATTCCCAGGATCTTGTGGTCTCGACCTCAGTCGAGATCGTTTCCTCGGCTGCCAGCTTCTCAGATCTTCCGTCAGGCCAAGGCACTGAGGCCGAGGAAACGGCTGCACTGGCCGAGATTACTCTCGACCCGATCGAGCCGTTGTTGCCGACTCCCGTCTACGACTCCTTGGAAAGGACACCTATCCTTTCCTTCCCCAACGAGGAAACCCAGCTCTTGGGTATCCCAATCGAGGGAAAGGTGCCAGAACCTTGGTTCTCACCGACTCCGGCTTCTGCCGATCGAACCAGCTGACCCAGTCGGTCTCGATCAAGGACTAGGACCCCTTTGGTCGAAAACCAAAGAAACGTCCACAAGCACTCTAGAAAGAGTCGCGCCACTGATCCTCATCATCCTCTGACAAGGAGAGACTTCGACGGAAACTCCATCGACGTTATGAGGATCTCATGTAGCAACAGCTGATTCTGACTGGTCAGAAGCCGGCTCCGCTGGCACCACTGGCCATTACTTGGCCACAGCCTCTTAGGCCAACGCAGACTCCTCCGGAACCGAAGATTCCGGTTCCTCCACCAGTAGGGCCAGTACGCATTCCAGCTCTGCCTGTTTCGGTCGCCCCACCGATTCTGGTGGACCCTCCGCCTAAGCAGCCTCAAGGGGGGGATTCCTCGAAAGAGGATCGGACAGACACCGGCCTTCCCTGTTGTCTGTCCATTACGGTGGTCCCCGATCACCCTCAGCATCGAGGAGACATAGGTGGGAGACCCTTATATCCTGATTCTTGGACTTGGATGCCACTGGTCTGCACTCACATCCGGGGGATGATGAGTCCTCAGTGGCAGGCTTGGAGGAAGGTCCTCCTTTCAGGGCATCCTCTGCCTCATTTCAGATTCGACCGGAATGCCCTTGGAGCCCATCCAAAAGAAGGCAGAGTACACCCTCACAGATATCCTCAAGAGGGGGGATACCTGACAGAGGCCTTTCCAGTGGCTGAAGCCATTGTTGGCCCGGTCCTTCAGCTATGGCAACACCCTGCCTCTTGCCCAGCTCTGTCTACCCGCATGTCCCGCAAGTATACGGTACCCATGCGGTCCCTAGCGGGTTTCACAGAACATCCCTCAGCCGAGAGCCTTTTGACTGCTTCTTTGTTTAGACGCACAGGTAGCTCAGCTAACACTGACCGCCCTCCAGACAAGGAGTCCAAGTATGTGGACCATTCTGCCCGGAAGGTTTATGCGGCCTCATCCATGGGCCTTCATCAGGCCAGCTCAGCTGTGCTCATGGCACACTTCTCTCATGCCCTTCTGGGGTCACTAGATGAAGTCCTCCCTCATCTCCCAGCGGACATGCAGACCATGGTTAAGCAGGTCCGTGACCAGGGCCGTGCTGTTTCCAAACAGTAGCTCCAGACGGCCCTGGACATTGGAGATTCCTGTGCCTGCGCCTTAGCAGTCACAGTGGCCACTCGCCGCAGGGCCTGGCTAAGGTTATCCTCCTTTCCGGCGGATACTCCGCACAAGTTAGCTGACGTGCCCTTCCTCAGCACCGACCTCCACGGTCCGGGAGTGGCAGGTCACCTCTAGCGTATAGAGCAGTCCAGTGCCACCTTGGATGCTACCTCTGCAAAGGGTTATTCGGGCAAGAACCAGCAGAAACACAAGAAGCCTTTCGGCACTCTTCCCCTGCGGTTAGACAGCCTTCCTATCAAGGAGGTCAACAGCAACAGCAGCAGGCTCAAGCTTGGCGCCCCAGGCCCAAGCAGGGTCCTCAGCAGCCCCATAAAGGAGGCCAAGGTGCCGGTCCAGGAGCCTCCTCCTCCTCTAAGCCTGCTCAGTGACGGGTCATGGGTTGCCACCCCTGTACCCGTCACGCCAGCTCTGGGTCCTCCCGTGGGAAGCCGGCTCCGCCACTTTCTTTCCGTCTGGTCCGGTATCACTTCGGACAGGTGGTTCTGGAAGTGGTCGGCCAGGGACTGCCTGTAGAATTCGAGCAGTACCCTCCCAGCCGAGCCTGCGCCCCACAGGAGGAAAGGGTCTCAGCTCGCACTCAATCGGCCCTTCGGGACGACACTGCTCAGCTCCTCCGCAAGGAGGTGATAGCTTCAGTGCGGATCCTCCTACAGACCCAGGCTTCGTATCCAGGTACTTCCTGGTGCCCAAGTGGACGAGGGGGTTGGCGCCCCATCCTAGATCTCCATGACCTGAATCAATATCTCAGGTCTCGCACCTTCTGGATGGTAACTCTGAACCAGATCATACCATCTCTGGAGCGAAACATGTGGTTCTGTTGACTGGATCTACAGGTCGCGTTCTTTCACGTCCCAATCCGTCTATCCCACCAGTGGTTCCTCTGCTTCAGGGTCAAAGGGACCCTGTACGAGTTCCGAGCCATGCCGTTCGGCCTGTCATTGGTCCCTCAGGTCTTTACCAAGTGCATTGCAGTGGTGGCAGCCCATCTGCGCGCCAAGGAGTTTGGATATACCCTATCTCGATGACTGGCTCCTGGCAGGTTCCTCCCTTCAGGAGGTGGAGAGGTCCAGGGATCTGGCCCTTTGAACCTGCTCCCAACTAGGCCTCCTGATCAATGAGGCCAAGTCAGAACTCGTGCCCTCTCAGGTGATGGGATTTATCGGGGCAGAGCTCGACTCTCGCCAAGCCAGAGCTCGGCTCCCAGCGGACAGGGCAGAGGTTCTTTCCTCCTTTGCCCAATCATTTCTGGTTGGGTAGTTGCGCCCTGCCTGGGACTTTCTGTGCCTTCTGGGCTACATGGCGGCGTGCACCTCGGTGGTCCATTGGGCCAGGTGGCACATGTGCCCCCTTCAATGGGAGCTGGCTGCCCAGTGGACTCAGCGATATGGTCACTTCGACCAGCAGATCACTGTAACCCAGAAAATATGGGACGCTCTCCAATGGTGGACCGTCCCAGACCAATTATAGGAAGGGATCCCATTTGTCTGCCCTGAGCCGACAGTCATAGTGACGACCGATGCCTCTCTCATGGGCTGGGGAGCCCACATGGGGGACTACAGGGCCCACGGATTCTGGACCCCCGAGGAATCCCGATACCACATCAACCTGTTGGAGCTCAGAGCAGTCAGACTGGCCCTGTCAGCTTTCGCTCCTCGGCTCCGGGGCCAAGTGGTTCAAATCCAGACAGACAATACCACGACCATGTACTACCTCAACAAACGGCGGCATGCACTTCCGTCTGCTATGCAAGGAGGCACTCCGAATCTGGACCCTTGTCAGCCAGTTGGCGGAAGATCTCCTTGCCATCCATGTGACAGGAGTCTCAAACCAACTGGCAGATAATCTCAGCTGCATAGGCCAGACATTCCATGAGTGGTCTCTACATCCAGAGGTAGCTTACAATCTGTTCTCCCGTTGGGGCAAACCGTTGGTGGACCTGTTTGCCTCCAGGGAAAACACCAAGCTGAGACTATACCATGCCCACCCCCGTCAGCAGGGCTCACTACGAGGACCTAATGTGGCAGCAGTTACTTCTGTCTGGGAACAAGCCGACGCCGTCGCCTTCCCCGGCCATCAAGTGGCTGTCACCCGAACGTCTGAAACAACCCCTTGCCATAGTCGAGGTGCCCAAGCCTGGGCCGGTTGTTTGGCCAAAGCCAGCTGCCCCACCGACTGTGGTGGAACCTCTGCCTCCACAACCGAAATCGGGGGAGCCGACCAAGGATTCTCGGTCGGGCCAGGGTCTGCCCCACAGGTTGTCGGTCACCCTCACTCCCGACCGTCCTCGGCAGGTGGAGGGTGGCTCAGGCCCCAGGCAGCTCTTCGCGGACTCCTCGGAGTCTGATGACGACTCCTCCCTATTTTCCAGGCCCCTTGACCTGGAGTTCTCCGCGGGGCAGTCGATGGACGAGAGCCCATCGTCTCTTATGGGTCTGCTTCAGCTCATCTCGGAGTACACCGGGATGCAGCTCGAGCCCGTATCCAAGCAGGCCAAGTATCCCTGACTGAGATACTGGACCGAGGGACTTGCCCACGGAGGCTTTTTCCGTGGCTGAAGCCATTGTTGGCCCAGCCTTGAGCTTTGGCAGCGCCGGCTTCCTGTCCTGCGCCTCGCCAGGGTGGCCAGGAAGTATGCAGTCCCTACCGGCTCTTTGTCCGGTTTTTTTTGAGCACCCCTCTGCGGAGGGGTTGGTTACCGATAGCGTTTTCCGGCGTTCTGGGAACGCTAGGGATGTGGATAAGCCCCACGACAAGGAGTCCAAAAAGCTGGACTATGCCGGGCGCAAGGTGTACGCTGCGTCCTCCCTTGGCCTCTGCCAGGCCAGCTCGGCCGTGCTGATGGCACACTTCTCCCACGCCCTCATGGGCTCCCTAGATGAGGTGATCCCTCATCTCCCGGCCGACCTGCAGACCACGGTCAAGCAGGTGCGGGATCAGGAAGGGCGGTGGCAAAACAGCAGCTCCAAACGGCTCTGGACATTGGAGACTCCGTGCCAGATCAGTTAGGGCCACAGTGGCCATGCGCCACAGAGCATGGCTGAGGATAGCCACCACACGGCGGATACCCAGCATAAACTGGCGAAAAGTCCAATGCTACCTGGACTCAGTTCCTCCGCCCAGAAGGACAAAAGCCATCAGTCAACAACATAAGTCCTTTCGCCCTTCTCCGCCTGGCGGCGTCCGACCCAACAGCACCAGCATCAGGGCCGGCAGGCTCGCACTTGGCATTCCAAGCCAAGCCTGTGGCTTCCTCTAATGAGGAAGCAGGAGGAAAAGGCCCAGGAGGTCTCTCAGCCGTCCCTCCTCCAGCCTTGCTCAGTGACGGGTTGAGGGGTGTCGCCTAGCTCGCCACTCCCCAGGTTCTCCCTGGGGGACGGCTCCCGCTTATTTCCTACCCGCTGGTCCGCTTATCACCACGGGACCGCTGGGTGTTGGAGGTGGTAGGAAAGGGCCTGCCCCTGGAGTTCGAGCAGGTCCCGCCTTCAGCTTCGCCTCGGGGGCTACAGGGTCCCAAGAAGCCTCTGTCGGCTCACCGAGCCGACATTGCCCTGCCCTCAAAAAGAGGTGATCAGGAAGGTGGCGGATCTCCACCAGACCCGGGTTTGTGTCCAGGTACTTCCTGGTCCAGAAACGGACGGGGCTGGCGCCCCATTCTAGACCTGCATGACCTGAACAGGTTCCTAAGGTCTCGAACCTTCAGGATGGTCACTCTGGCTCAGATAATTCCATCCTTGGAACGAAGCATGTGGTTCTGTTCTCTGGACCTCCAGGACGCGTTCTTTCACGTCCCAATCCGTCCGTCCCACCAGAGATTCCTCCGCTTCAGGGCAGAGGGATCCTCTCGAGTTCCGGGCCATGCCCTTCTGCCTTCCCTAGCTCCCAGGGTCTTCACCAAATGCATGGCAGTGGTGACAGCTTTCCTCAGGCGACGGGTACAGGTGTACCCCTACCTGGACGACTGGCTGATTGCAGCCTCCTCCAGAACGGAGGTGGAGCAGTCCAGAGATCTGGCCCTCCAGGTTTGCTCTCAGGTTGGCCTCCTCATCAAGGAGGCCAAGTCGGAACTCGTGCCAAAGCAGGTGATACAATTCATCGGGGCAGAGCTCGACTCTCCCGAGCCAGAGCATGGCTCCCGGCGGACAGGGCCGAGGTTCTTTCCTCCTTTGCCCAATCATTTCAGGTTGGGCAGTTGCGCCCTGCCCGGGACTTCCTGCGCCTCCTGGGCCTCATGGCAGCCTGCACCAGCGTGGTCCGTTGGGCCCGTTGGTACATGCATCCCCTTCAATGGGGGCTGGTCAGCCAATGGTCACAGCACTCCGATCCCTTGGATCAGCTAGTGACAGTGACCCAGGGGATGTGGAACGCCCTCCAGTGGTGGACCATTCCAGCACATCTGCAGGAGGGCATCCCATTCGTCCGCCCCGAGCCAACGGTCTCTCGATCGACCGATGCGCCTCTGATGGGTTGGGGTGCCCATCTGGGGGAGCACAGAGCGCACGGCCTCTGGTCCCCTCAGGAGTCCCGATGTCGCATCATCCTGCTGGAGCTTTGAGCGGTTCATGTAGCCCTCACCACCTTCGCTCCGTTTCTACGGGGTCAAGTGGTCCAGGTCCAGACGGTCAATTCCACGACCATGTACTACCTAAACTGCCAGGGCGGGACGCACACTATGCCTCTGTGCAGGGAAGCTCTCCACATTTGGTCACTCGTACGCAGCCTGGAGGTGGATCTCCTTGCCATCCATGTGGCAGGAGCCTCCAACATTCTGGCTGATGCCCTAAGCCGGATAGGGGCTGCGTCCCACTAGTGGTCTCTCCTGCCGGAGGTAGTACAAGATCTGTTCTCCCACTGGGGCATGCCTCAGGTGGACCTGTTTGCCTCCAGGAGAATGCTGGGTTGAGACTGTTTCATGCCCGCCTCAGCAGGGTCGCTGCAGGGGATGCCTCGGCCATGGACCCCGGCCTTCTACACCTTTCCCCTATTTCCCTTGATCCACAAGGTGCTTCTCAAGGCGAGGAGGGACAAGGTGCAGGTGATTCTGGTAGCCCCAGACTGGCCCCGCCAGTTCTGGTGTCCAGATCTCCTCAGTCTCAGCTCCAGGCTCCCGAGGCGGCTTCCAGCCCACCCGGACCTGACCTCAGTCAATCAGGGGAAGGTATTCCATCCGGACCTTCAATCCCTGCACCTGACGGCCTGGTTCCTGAGCGGCTAGAGTTCCAGGCCTTGGGTCTTTCCAACGAGGTCCTCAACGTCGTTGAGGTGTCCCTTAAGGGGTCGACCAGGAAATGCTATGCCTTCAAATGGAAGATATTCTCCATTTGGTGTCAGGGCCAGGGCCTGGACCCTTCCTCCTGTTCCTTGGCAAGCATTCTGGACTTATCTGTGGTCCTTTCTCAGCAAGGGCTTGGTCGGCTGACCCTTAAGGTGCACTTGGCTAGCCATCTCTGCTTACCGGCGCGCCAGAAGCAGTCGGTGGCACAGGAGAAGGTGTCGGGCTTTTTTCAAAGGCCTTGATCACATATCCCCTCCGCAGAGAACCTCCACCTCCATGGGATCTACTGCTGATATTGGCTAAGCGCATAGGGGCCATTCGAACCGATGCACAGGTGTGACATCTCTCACCTGTCGTGGAAGACCGCCTTCTTGGTGGCTATCACGTCAGCCAGAAGGATGGAAGAGCTCAGGCGCTTCCATGAGTCTCCTTATCTGGTCTTCCACAGGGACAAGGTTGTCCTGCGCCCCACCGAAATTCCTTCCAAGGTGATGTCGGAGTTTCACCTTAACCAGGTGTTGACTCTGCCGTGTTCTACCCAATCACACCTCAGAGGCCGAATATAGCTCCATACTTTGGACTCCTAGACGAGCCGCTTACTACAAGGAGCGGACGGCTGAAGTTCGGGAGAGTTCACCAGCTGTTTGTCACCTACACTGAAGCCGCACCTGGCAGACCTGCAGCTAGCGGGACGATAGGCAGGTGGGTCACCTCCGCATAGATCTCTGCTATAGGTTGGTGGGCATGGGGCCTCCCAGAGGGATAAGAGCTCATTCTACCCGCCATACCGCTGCATCGATGGCTGCTTCCAGGGACGTCCCTATCCAGGAAATCTGCAGGGCTGCTACCTGGAAGTCAACACACACCTTCATCACCCACTACCACATCGACCTTGAGTCATGCCGGGATGCTGGTTTTGGGGCCTCGGTTCTCCAGTCTTTATTTCCTAAGTAGGAGGTGTGCGCCTTGCCTCCCTCCACCCGGAGAACTGCTAGGAGTCTGCCAGACAGTGTGGATGAACAACATATCCATGTCCCTAGAAATACAGGTTACTCACCTGTAACAGGAGTTCTAGGAATGGTATATGTTGGTCATCCACATGACCCACCCGGCCTCCCCGGCTTCGACGCACAACCTGGCTTCCAGCGGGCTACAGCTGGCGTCATGGGGCGGAGCCAAGAGTTTTACCACCCAGTTGGGTGGGAGGAGCCAGCTTGAAGACCTTCCGGCAAGATTTAAAGCGGCAAGGAACCTGCCAGACAGTGTGGATGAACAACATATACCATTCCTAGAACTCCTGTTACAGGTGAGTAACCTGTATTTGTTATCCCTCTGTAAAGACAGTTGGTGAGACCCCATCTGGAGTACTGCGTGCAGTTCTGGGGACCCCATCTCCACAAGGACATGGGATGGAGGCATTCCAGAGGAGGGCAGCTAAAACGGTGCAGGGTCTGCACCAGAAGCTACACAAAGCAAGACTAAAGGAGGTTAATATGTATATCCTGGAGGAAATTATAGAAACTTTCAAGTACCTCAAGGGAATCAACAAAGTTCAAGAGGGTAGCATCTTTCAGAAAAAGATGTGCAAGAACGAGGGCATAATTTGAAGATAATGGGGGGACAGCTCGGGGCAACATGAGGAAGTATTGTTTCACAGAGAGGGTGGTGGACATGGAATGGCCTTCCTGAGAAGGTTGTGGGGTCAAAAACAGTGGGGGAATTCAAGAATGCATTGGACAGACATAAGGCAATTCTGGTGGGGGTTAGGAAGAAGTAGGCTGTTAGTTAACTGGGATCTGCAGCTTATCCAATAGGTAGGGAAATGGGCAGACTGGGTGGGCCAAGCGGTCTTTATCTGCCATCAAAATCTATGTTTCATCATGACCCCAGCTTGGGGGGGGAGGGGCTCAGTACCACCACCAGCTCCAAAGATCGGTGAGGCGATGGGGGAGGAGAGCACTCCAAGGACCTATTTGAGGGCCTCCGTGATGATGCCTGCTCCTGAAGTCGGAGACAGGATATCCCACATTCAGAGCCGGATATTCCCAACGTCCGATAGTTAAGCTTGGTACAGGTGTCAGTGGCTTCCGTGTTGTGGTTGGGTGGCAGACAAAACGCAAAGTAGGATGGTGATTGTGGGTGATCTCCTTCCTACACCCGCAAAGTCATAAAATGGTCCCTGAAGCTTTGGACTTTGCCTTTTTATCCAACATACTTATAGCAAAAACAAGAAGAATATAGGAACTAAGGTGTGAATTCTACCCCAGTTTTACTCAACAGTGGGAAAAAACGGCACTGAGGCAGTTAGGCATCGATAGTGGTTACTGGCCCCAGCACGAGGTGTTATGCATGCACCACTGCCAGCACAGATGTCTGTGCCCTAGCAAAAGGTTTGCTCCCACGAAACTTAGCGCTTCCTGGCCCAAAGAGTGAAGCTCTTTGGAGAAGATTGATTCTTGGAGTATTTGCACATAGTGCAGGCAGTGTTGGACATCTGACCCCTGAGGGAGATGGGATAACTAACAGTGTGTAGGACGTCACCCACTGAGGGAGGTGGGACAACTGAACACAGTGTGGGACGTCTCATCCAGAGGAGGGAGAACTAAATGAAGGATGGGACATGTTTCCTAGTCAGGGGCATGTCTCCCACTCAGGAGATGGGACAACTGAAGAGAGTGTGGGACAGATCACCCACTGAGGAGGTGGGATAGATGAAACTACTGAATGGAGCATGCAACCTAGACCACTCCTCCATGGCCTGCCCTTAGCCTTCTGAAAGACATAGTATTGAAAAAATACATTCCAGGATGATGTCATCACATAGGAAACAGGAAACCAATGACATCCCAGTGCTGGTGATGGTGGGGGATGGAAACAAACAAATGCCCTCATGGACCAGTTAGTAAAACTTAATGTTTAGTGAGCTATGAAAAAAATGTAATTTGTCTGTAGTGTTGCACGCCCTTTAATGTGGCATTTGAAAAAATTACTCACCTTAGTAATGTTGTTTCTTCTAATGGAGTCTTGCTATATTATGACATATGCAGTATAACCCCAGGTTAGAACTGCTCCGGAGGTGAAAGAGTTAACTTCCATGCAGGGCATGGAATCTTGAGTGCGAGCTCAGTTAAACACTCTGTCTGTTGAAGCTCAAACTTAAACTGTCAGATCTTTATGAGCAAAAACTCACTAAGGTTCTGTGTGGAAGCCGAAAACTTACACTAGCCACTGGCTACTAACTACAAAAACACC
This sequence comes from Neoceratodus forsteri, assembly GCA_016271365.2. Classification (NCBI taxonomy): domain Eukaryota; kingdom Metazoa; phylum Chordata; order Ceratodontiformes; family Ceratodontidae; genus Neoceratodus; species Neoceratodus forsteri. Next base: position 109,476,835 of record JADMNL010000031.1, on the reverse strand, counting down.
TTTTTTTCTTGATCCCAAAAGAAAGACTCAAGTCGGGGATTCAAGAAGGAAAATTCAAGCATACACCTAAGCACCCTAGAAGGGTGAAATAAAGTGGGCATCAAAGAAGTGCCAACATTGCACTGCCCACCCACATCCCAAAAACAGAGGTTCTGAGGGCAGGCTGGGGAGGTCATAATATAGCAAGACTCCATTAGAAAAACAACATTACTAAGGTGAGTAATTTTTTCTTCAAACAACATAAAGTTTGCTATATTATGACATATGCAGACTACACAGCAGTACCTCCATGGAGGAGGGACAGAACCTACTTAGGAAATAGGCTCTGAAGCACAGCTGTGTTAAATCGAGCATCACTCCTAGCCTGGATATCCAGGGAGTAATGCTTAGTAAAAGTGTGAACTGTTTTCCAGGTAGCTGCTTGACATATCTCTAGGATAGAATGTCCTTGCAGCAGCCAGAGACGCAGCTGTACCTCTGGTAGAGTGAGCCCTCAGGCCTGAGGGAGGAACCTTACCCAGTTTTTGTAACAGAATTGATACAAGAGACAATCCACCTGGCAATGGATCTTTTAGTGGCAGGTTTCCCTTTACCAACCTCACCATAAGTGAGGAACAATTGGAGGGATTCGAACCTATGACCCTTGGTACATTCTATATAGTAACTAAGGGCTCTTTTGACATCTAAACTTTGTAATCTCCTCTCACCAGAGGAGGAATGGTCAGTGAAGTACACAGGAAGAGACATGGATTGATTAAGGTGAAAGTCTGAAACCACCTTAGGCAAAACTTCCTGTTAGTCCTGAGGACTACCTTATCTCTATGAAAGGAGATAAAATCAGGCTCCACTGACAAGGCTTGTAGCTCACTTATGCGCCTGGCAGAGGTGATGGCTACCAGAAACACAGTTTTCAAGTCAAGTACTTCAGCTCTGCTGAAGACAATGGCTCAAAAGGGTTGTATAAGCTGAGCGATGCAAATATTAAGATCCCAAGCAGGGGCAGGATCCCTGAACGGGGTTGGTGTGAAGCAACCCTTTAAAAAACTTGGAGAACACAGGGTGAGCTGATAAAGAAGAGGGCTTACCTGCTGACAAGAAGACAGACACAGCTGCCAAGTGCACTTTCAGGGTAGCTGGTCTCAGCCCCAAGGAATTCAAATGCACCAAATAATCCAGGATCGTTGGCACACCAGCAGATTCTGGGGAAATATGTTTACCAGCACACCATATGGAAAATCTCTTCCATTTTGAATTATAGGTAGCCCTGGTGGAAGGCTTCCTAGAGGCCTTCAAGATATCTAATACACCTTGAGAAAGGTGTAGGTCAGCAAACTCTTAACTCTTCAAGAGCCAAGCCTTGAGATTGAGAGATTTGAGGTTCGGATACCAAACTCTCCCCTGGGCACAGGTTAACAGGTTGTGATTCCTGGGAAGACATAGGGGAGGGTGGACTGCTAAGGACATGAGGAGTGGGTACCAGGGTTGCCTGGCCCAATCTGGAGCAATCAGGATCATCTTGCAGGATTGAGATCTGATTCTGACTAGCACTTTGAAAAGAAGGGGGAAGGGGAAACGATAGAGAAACTTCCCTTCCCAACTGAGAAGGAAGGCATCCAGAGGGACTGAGCCCAACACTGGGGGCCTGCAGCAAAAAAGGGGAAGTTGGTGATTGTCTGGGGCTGCAAAGAGATCTATTTGTGGAGTGCCCCATCTGGCAAATATTACCTCCAGTACCAGGGGATCCAGTGCCCATTCGTGATGGCCCTGGGAAATCCTGCTGAGAGCATCTGCTAGGACATTGTCCTTGCCTGGGAGGTGAACTGCCATAAGGGAGGCATTCAGAGAATAAGCCAGAGACCACAACTTCATTGCTTCGGTGCACAAGGCCGTAGACCGAGTGCCCCCTTGCTTGTTGATGTACCACATTGTGGTGGTATTGTCCTTGTTCTGGACAGATGTGGAAAAAACCTGGAGTGCTAGAAAAACTGCTCTGAGCTCCAGCAAATTGATGTGGAGCAGAGATTCTTGAGGGGACCACAGCCCTTGGGTGGAAAGGTCGCCCATGTGAGCTCCCCACCCCAAGAGGGATGCATCTGTAGTAAGGGTCAAGGAATGAGACTGGGGAGTGAAGGGAACCCCCTGTCTCAGATTGTTCTGATCCTGCCACCACTGAAGGGACTGGATCAGGGTTCGAGTCACTGGAATCAAGTTGGTTCGGGGGTCTGTCCTTTGAGACCAAAAGGCTCTCAAATGGAACTGAATGTCCCTCATCTGAAATCTCGCTCCCTGCACCACTGCTGTAGAAGCAGCCATGTGCCCCAGGAGCTGTAGAAAATGCCTTGCTGGTCGAGAGACATGCAGGGTGAAAGAGGAGGCTAGAGACACCAGTGTCCTTGCTCTTTCCAGAGGAAGGAAGGCTCTGGCTTCTTTTGTGTTCAGTTCTGCGCCTATAGAGGTGAGAAGCTGAACAGGCTCCAGAACTGACTTTGGAAGAAAACCTAGAGATGTAAGCAGCTGCTGGGTTACTTGTAAATGTAGTGTGACCTGTTCTGGAGACTGGCCTACAATGAGCCAGTCGTCCAGATAAGGAAAGATGGCAATCTTTTGCCTTCTTAAATGAGCAACTGCTACTGCCAGGCATTTTTGTGAACACCCTTGGGGCCGAGGTGAGGCCGAAGGGCATTGCTCTGAACTGGTAATGGCCTGAGGGCAGTTCGACTCTGAGGTACTTTCGATGGGAGCTTCTGATGAGAACATGGAAGTAGACATCCTTGAGGTCCAGGGAGGCTAGCCAGTCCCCTGGCCTTAGAGAGGGTAAAATAATCCCCAGGGTCACCATTTTGAACTTTGGTTTTAAAAGGTGCTTGTTTAGATACCTGAGATCCAGAATGGGCCGCCATTCTCCTGTCTTTTTTGGGGTAAGGAAGTACCTGGAGTACAACCCTTTGCCCTGGTGTATGGGTAGAACCTTTCCATGGCTCTGAGAGCCAGGAGGGCAGAAACTTCTGCTTCCAGGGCAAGTGCCTCTGATGGGTTTGCAGGTGGAAAAGATCTGGCTCTCATCTTCGGAAATTTTTTGAAGCTGAGAACCAGTCCCTGGCTTACTACTTCTAGGACCCATTTGTCTGACGTTAAAGACTTCCAGTCCTGGACAAAGTAAGCCAGCGTGCCCCCTACGGTAGAGGAGAATCTGCCATGGCTACCCCATCAGAAAGCCTGTTTTGCAGGGGCTTTGGGTTGAGGGTAGAAGCAGGCTTACTAGAGCCCTCTGCCCCTTCCTCTAAAGAACCCCCTCTGGGCATAAGCAGAAGAGGAGGCCTGGGCTTGGTAAAACGGCCTATGAAAAGGCCTGCCCCTGCCCCTGACATGCTGCCTTTGAGGAGTGACTTGCCTTTCTCTGGCCTGTGCACTCCTATAGGTGGTCCTATACTCATCCATTTTCTTCATATAATTCTCTGTCTGCTCCCCAAACAGAGAATTTCCCACAACAGGAAAATCCATAGCCTTAGACTGGGTATCCTGTGACAGGGCAGTACATCTGAGCCAGGCCATTCTGCGAAGAGACACAGATGTAGCCATAACTCTAGATGAAACATCATTAGAGTCTACAGCAGCATGAAATTGCACCTTGGATGCCTCAGTCCGTCCGCAGCCACCTGCTCCAGCTCCCTGGCAAGCTGTTCAGGTGCCTGTTTGCTAGGGCCAGGACAGTATCCACCTGGATTTCTGGTACCTAGCTACGTAAGCCATATAATTTACCTGTCTGAGTCCCAAAGATGCTGCCATGTATTGCTTTTTGCCATGGCATCCATCCTCCTGGAATCCTTTTCAGGAGGGTGAGAAAGCTAGAGGAATATTAGCCTTGTCACAGGCTGCAGCCTGCACTACCCCACATGGCTGCACTGCTGAGATAGGAACTCTGTATCAGAGCCTGATAAAGCATACCTCTTGTCCATCCTTTTATCCACAGGGAGGATAGAATGAGGAGTTTTCAAATTTTTACTGTCTGTTTCCTAAAAGATTTATGCAAGGAATAGACAGTCTCCTAGACTCTGGAATATCCATCATTTCCACAAAATCAGGCTCTTCTTGATCATCAACAGCTTCCTCAACAGGGAGCTGCAGAGTGTCAGCAACTTTCTTGTAAAACAAAAATGAGAAGGGACTCGGATAGCCTGGGAGGGACACTCTTGAGGGTCTGTCTGGAGAGATGTCGGTTCAATGGGCACATCAGACTGTCAGAATCACACTCACTCTCCTCGTCCCCTCCTCCCTTCCTCTGGTTCATAAAAATCTTCAAAATCATAATCTTGAACCGAGGGAACCGACGAACCGTGCGCTTGCCCAATGGTGCCGGTTCGGACGGAACTGGGGAAAGAGACTGGACAATTTGGATAGCTTTGGCTATTTCCTCAGTGGTTGGAGAAAGAACTTTTGGCCCCAAACTAGCTGACCTTCTAGCCCTTTTAGTTGGAACTGTCTCCTCAGAGCTGGTTCTTCGTTTGCCCGAGGAAGCATCGCCCTGGTCAGAGGGCACTCTCTCAGGTTCGGTTGGAACCGAACCGGGCTGGCCATCCGGGTCAGCGGACTTTTTGGCCTCCTTTCCCTGAGCCTACCAACTCTTTTTTCCACAGTGGCAGCAGGAAAATTCTGACAAATCTGGCAGTCTGCATTGAGGTGGTCAAACCCCAGACAATATACACAAATGGTGTGTGGGTCAGCCTTGGCAAAGGCTTCCCCACAGATGCCACAGTGCTGAAACCCAGTGGGTCCGGTTTTTCTTTTGGGTTTCTCAGACATAGTGCCAGCCTAACCAAAACTTGCCCGTTAATGGCAATCCACCAAGCAAGACTCTCTTATCGGTTCCCAACCGTGTCACGGGTCGTGGAAAAAACTGTAATAAAATCCATTTTTTTTAGAACCGGGAACCGCACTCTAAAGGGCTAGAAAGTAATTTTTAAACCCCTCTGATCAACTGAACCGAAAAAGACATTTACAAGTTCCACACAGAAGAAAAAAATAATAAATAAGCCTATCTATTACTTACAATACCACAGACAGAGCTTGAACTGACGATTGCTGTTAAATTTCGGTAAAATAAACCGAGAATTACACTTTAAAACCGACAAACAAACCGAGCAGCAGGAGGAATCTCCGGAGCGACTGTTCAGTGAGGCGGAGTAAAGAATCTGACAGTTTAAGTTTGAGCTTCAACAGACAGAGTGTTTAACCGATCTCGCGATCAAGATTCCATGCCCTGCATGGAAGTTAACTCTTTCACCTCCGGAGCAGTTCTAACCTGGGGTTATACTGCATATGTCATAATATAGCAAGACTTCATGTTGTTTGAAGTATTATTTTTATGTTGTTCAGTCTGAGTTATGATTAATGATCTAATATCTTCCTTAAAAGATAGAAAGCTATGTCGCGGGGGCGGGGGGCATACTGCAGCAGGTGCTGTCTGTAGCTATAAAACTGCAGTATTGGTGAGTAGGAGTTAGCTTTCTGTTGATATACACAATCATAAACCAATAAGGAAGAGACCGAGAGGCACATACATAAAGGCAAACTGTCGGCAAAAGATGCTGCAGGTTTGGAAAAAAAAGTTAAGGGACTATCGCATCTGTCTACAGAATTTTCAGTCCCTTGGTCCACAAGTAACATGCACTGTGATTTACTGAAGTCACTTGGGCTGCTACATATCAGGCAGTGTTTTCCTTTGTTAAGGATAACTTTGTGTCAGGTTTGCAAAATTGAGGTCATACGAACAGAGGAAACTGCCAGCAGAAACACACCTCATGTTCTATCAAAATCTGCCCGAGTGTGCAGCTAGCACCCCTAGACTGCAGCTGCTCCAACCCCTTCCCCATCTTCAGGATGTTCTCAGCACTGTTCCCCAGTTCTCAGCACTATTCACCCAGACCCTCCCTCGTTCCCTGTGCCATGCCCTTTGAAAACTTCCCACCCTCTTTCATGATATCACCCGCTCTGGTAGGGTGTTCCCTTCGACACCACCCTCTCCGTGAAGTAATGTCTCATCTCTCTCCTAAATCTTCCACCCGCTAATCTTAGCCCGTGCCCCTTGTGTGCCTACTTTTCCTCAGCTTGAACAACCTGTCAGCACGGCTTTGTTTATCTCCTCAAATACTTGAATGTTTCAGTTATATCCCCACAGCCCTCCTCTCTTCCAAAGGTGTACATATTCAGCTCACATAGCCTGTCCTTGTAGGCTTTGCCTCTATCCCCACAACATATGTCACCTCCACTGCACCCCCTCCAGCAGTGTAATGTCCCTTCTTCGAATACGGCCTTGTATTGCACACAGTACCCAAGTGCGGCCTGACCAATGACCTGTAAGCGGGCAGGATCACTCCCTGTGCCTGGATGAGAATCCCCTTGCAGGACACCCCAGCATCTTGTTAGCCTTAGCTACGGCTTTCCTGCATTGAGTAGAGTTGCTCATGCTCCCCGTTATCAACACCCCAAGGTCCTTCTCTTCCTCTGTGTCCCCCAGCCTCACCCCACCCAACCAGTAGTCCCTATTCGGGTTCTTTGCCCCGAAGTGCATAAAAAAGGAATTACCATAGTGATCTTGTTTCTTCCAAGGGAATCTTACTGTATTCTGACAATTGCAGTATGGTCCCACCATAGGACTGCCCCGGAGTCAAAATGGTTAATAGAACCTATGTTGATAGTGGAATGTTAGGCTCGAGCTTGGTTTTCAGACCACTGTCCATGGTTGTACTTCCTGCAGCCATCAGATTCTTAAGAAGCATGCATAAGCAAAAAACAAACTAACCTACTCTAATAACAACAGATGAACTTCCCCTTTTAGATCAACCACCTTCTTAACAGCATGGGCATCACTAAGACTCAAGTCACAGATGCCTAAGAAAAGAACAGATCTTACTTAAAGATTGTTCCTTCGTAGGTCATCACATATAGGACTGGCGTCGGGCACGCGGCGAACTTTTCTAACAATACCTGATTGGGACCGCACCCGACATCCGTGACCCGACATCAGCATGACTGTATACAGTGGCGGTCCCGCCCGCCTCAGTTCTTTCCTGCGTCACCTCGTATCAGTCGCATAGCAGACTTCCAGATAGCAATCATCGAGAAAGTGTCTTGCGTCGGAATTTCCTACTAATTTTCCCTCTAATTTCATTTATTATTGATGTCTTCTCCAAGAAGAAGTGCTCGTCCTGTGTACATAGATCCACACAAAGGCGGTCACCTCAAGTACGTCCCTCTGTCTAGGCCCGGACCATCCAGTCTCCTCCTGCGCTGAGTGTCAGACCTTCAGTCAGGCCACAAAAAAGAGGAGACAGCAGGCTTTGGAGGCCCATCTGCTAAAAGCCCACCTGGCTTCTCTCGAGAAGAAAGTGGATATGCTTAGACATTCTTCGTCTGAAAAGGCTTCTCCTTCTAAAAAACTTAAGGAGAAATCCAGGGAGCGGGAGCACTCCGTGGGCAACGCCAGGCCCTCGACAAGCAAGGCCCAGCCACCGCCCAGCAAGAACGGTAAGTCTGGTAAATCTACAGTGGGTCAGTCGGCTCCTCCAGCAACCGCACCGCCTCGGCCGGTAAGTCGGCCCCCGGCTCCTCCGGGGACCGCGCCGCATCCGGTAAGACAACTACCTAGGCAGTGGGTACTCACTCGGCTCCGGTTGATAAGCCGGCCGGGGGCTACTCCCCTGCCCGCCCGACTCCACCCGATAAGTCGGCCGTCCCAGACGACCGCACAGGTACGGTTCCTCCTGGGCCTGACGGCGCCTCACCCTACGTCCGGAAGGACCAGAGGGAGAAAGCCCCTCCTCCTTCTTCCTGTACCTTCCAATTCTCTGGCGAGTACCTCCGACAACAACAATGGAGAACCCCTCGACTCGATCGATGCCACGGGGTCTGCTCCGCTGTCCCCTCAGGGTCAAGGAGAAGGCTCCTCTTTGGCCTTACTATGAGGCCCTCCTCCACCTTCTGGTAGGATCCCGGCGCCTCCGGCAGTCATTCCGCAGCTGGACCTGTTGTCCGGCCTCTGCCTCTGGCCCGGCGGATCAGGTCCCGCCCTAGGGCCCTTTGTCGGATCTGGCGCTGGACCCCTTCCGGCACCAGATTGGGTGGTGCCGGTTTGACGTCGGTTCCCCTCATGTGGGCTGTCCTGGCGCTGGTCCCTTTGCCTATTTACACAACGGAGGGTCCTATGTGGTACCTCTGACAACGGGGATTTATACTAGACCCCGAACTGTCCCACATTACCCAAAAGGGTATCCTGGGGGCCACTACCCCGGGGGCCCCGCTCCGGACTGAAGTAATTTTGGGCAGTTCTGCCCTGGATCCAGTCCCTACTTGCACTATCAGGGATTCCAGGGTTATTATCCTCCACGAGTTCCTGCTCCTCCTCCTCCTCCTTCCCACCCCAGCCTCTGCCTACTCACCACCTCCCCTCCTCCTCCAGTCACCCCGGATTTCCAGGCTTTGATCCAGTCTTGTTGGCAGGGGGCATGGTCGGAGTTGGTCTCAGACCTGGAGATTAGGCTCCCATAACCGCGGTCTCCCAGGTCTCCTTCCCTGAGCAGCTCTTCCATTACCACCGTCCATATCTCAGGGAAGACTCAGCAGGACATTTCCCTCCCAGACACCAGATGGCGTCCTGTCAGAGGCAGACAGCGATAGTTCAGAGGCGAGCGATTTTTCTGAGGAGGTTCTGGAGGACCCAGAGGACATAAAGGCAAGGAGTCCCAAGTCCCACCAGAGGACTCTGCCTTTTCAGATTTGTTGAGGTCCATGAAGGAGTACTTCGACTGGGAGTCGGAGGAACAGGACCCCATGAGACAGAGACTGATGGAGCATCTCGACCTAGAGTCTCTGTCTCCGGTCCCCATTCCTCCCTGGATGGCACCTCACCACTACCATCTGGCAGATGCCTCATACCCTCTCTGCTGTCCCCAAATGTGCGGACAGGCTTTACCAGGCGCCGAAGGATGCTCCATTCTTGAAGGTTCATCCAAGGCTGACTCTGTAGTCATCTCTCGGCTCATGATTGCTCCTTAACTCCAAAGCACATGAGCACCTCTCCTCGGACAAAGAGTCGAGGCTGATGGACCAGTTTGGAAAGAAGACATACACGTCGGCCACGTCGCCCTTCAGTCCCTCAATTCGCCCACATGATGTCCCACCAGAAGGCTACCTTGGCCAGGCTCAAAACACCAGTCCAGTCCATGCATCCCTTGCCTTTGAAGGAGGAACTTGCCAAGGATCTCTGCCTCTCCAAAGTTTCTTGTAGGCATGCCTTGCGCGCCACCTACAATTCTGTTGACTCGGTGGCCCACCTCGAAGCTGACCATTGCCCTTAGAGCGGCATTCCTGGTTTCACCTTTCTGGACTCACCAACAAAGTCCAGTCGGTGATTCAGGACGCCTCTTTTTAGGGGCTCGGTACTTTTGGCGGGGACACCAAAGATATTATCACAAACCTACAGGACAAAGACCTTGCCCTTCGGTCTGTGAGGTCTATGTACTGATCGGGCTCCCAACAGCAGCAGCCCTTTCGGAAGAGGACCTGGAGACAGAGGTAGAACACTCAGGCGTGATGCTAAGGGAAGTGTAAGGCCACGGGTACAGCCACCCCTCCTGCTCCCAAAAATCAGAGACGTTCAGGAGGCCTTCTCCCTGAACGTCCCGCCACTTCTTGACTCCCCGGACCCACTGCCTCCTCAGTCTCACGACGAGGAGCATTTGGGGGGGAGGTTCACCCTCCATGCGCAGGAGTGGAGAGCGATCACCTCCGACGAATGGGTCCTGCAACTAGCGTCTGTCGGGCACACCATAGAATTTCTGGAAATCCCTCCGGAAGCCCCCCTATTCTTGGGACCAGGCCCTCCTAGTTCGCAAGGAGGTAAACTCGCTCTTGCTGAGAGAAGCAATCGAGCGGGTCCCCTTCAGGCAAAGGGGAAAGGGGTTTTACTCCCACTTTTTCCTGGTTCCCAAAAAGACTGGGGATTTCAGACCCATACTCGACCTAAATCAACTAAACCAGTTTGTCGAGGACAAGAAATTTTGAATGCTGACACTCCAGCGCCTTCTCCCTCTCCTCATGGAGAACCACTGGCTCTGCACCCTGGATATGTAGGATGCCTACCTGCATATCCCCATCTTCGACCACCGCCCGATTTCTGCGTTTTCACTTCCAAGAACACTTCCAGTTCAAATGCTCCTTTTGGTCTTTCTTGGCACCAAGGGTTTCAAGTGCCTGGTGGTGGTTCTTGGTGCTTATGCCGAGGGTATGCAGTTTTCCTTACCTGGACGATTGGTTGATTTCAACCCGTCCAGGGATGCTCTCTTGGAGGTTCTTACCTTTACCCTGGACCTTTTCAACAGACTGGGATCACAGTCAGTGTTCTCAAGTCATCCCTTATCCCTGCCCAGAGACTTCATTGTGGCAGTCCTGGATACGGTCCAGTGCAGAGCCTTCCTGCCTCCAGACAGGGTGGAGACCCTTATCTGCCAGGCCTCCAAAGAGGCTTCCGTAGAACCATCCCTGCTTGGGAGGTCCCTCGCCTTCTGGGTCTGAGGGTGGCTGCCATCACAACTGTTCCCCTAGCAAGACTTCACATGAGGGTTTCTCATTAGTCATTGCGAATGCAGTGGAATTAGCTCCTGGACCATCTGGTTCTGGTCTCCTCTGCAGTTCAGAGAGACTGCAGTGGTGGAAAGTCTTGCAATCTTCGTTAGGACTTCCCTTTCGGAGCCCTGTACCACTAGCTACCCTCACCACGGATGCCTCGAATATGGGATGGGAGCTCATCTCGAAAGCACCAAGCCCAGGGACTATGGTCCAGCGTGGAGACTCATTTGCACATGAGTGTTCTGGAGTTGAGGCGGTTCTGTCGTCTTACAGGCATTTCAGGCCCTGCTTCCAAATGGATCACTGTTAATCCAAGCGGACATGTCCGGTAGTTTGGTATATCAACAAACAAGGAGGAACACGGTTGTACCATCTGTGCAGGAGGCGACACGGGTGTGGAACTGGGCAGTCCAGCACCATCTGGTCCTCATGGCCGTGCATGTTCTGGGCATCTTAAGCGTCCTGGCGGACAGTCTCAGCATATCTCAGACCCTAGCTCTCGGTGGGAAATGCTTCAGGAAGAGCGGAATCCATCTTCCAGCATTGGGGGTGTCCGGAAATCGACCTCTTTGCCTCTGAATCCAACGCAAAGCTTCCCAGGTTTTGTTCACTCATTCCAGGGCACGGTGCTTTCTGGAACAACGCATTGTCTCTATCCTGGACAGGGAAATTTGTGTACGCATTCTGCAGAGGGTTCTTCTCAAGCTTCATGTAGAGAAGGCAAGGATGATTCTCATCACTCCTCTCTGGCCAAGACAAATCTGGTTCCTGCTGCTGCAGCAGCTTTCCAGGGAACCACCGGTTCCACTTCCAGTGACTCACGACCTCCTGACTCAGGATCAAGGTCGACTGTTGCACCCAGGGCTCAGGACCCTGCACCTCCATGCATGGCTCCTGCAGATGTAGCGATCTCTCGCTTTGGGGTTTCCTCCAGGGTTGCTCAAGTCCTCATTGAGGCTAAAAAGTCCTCTACCCATTCCACTTATGCCATGAATTGGAAGCGGTTCTCCATTTGGGCGACTGCTAAGGGTTGGAACCCTTTCTCTTGCTCGGCCCCACAGGTCATGGAATACCTCCTTCACTTTTCAGGCTCTGGTCTGTCCTACTGTTCTCTAAAGGTCCATATCTCCGCTATCTCGGCGTACCAGGAGCTAGTGGATGGTAAACCCGTGGCTCAGCTGGAGGTCTCAAAAACCTTTCTGAAAGGGATTCTCCACCTGCAATCCCCCCCATCCGCAGTCCAACTCTGCCTTGAGACTTGAACTTTGTCCTGGAAAAGCTCACCCTTCCTCCTTTTGAGCCAGCTATGAGCTGTGATTTGCGCTTCCTGTCTTGGAAGATGCTTTTTCTGGTGGCTAACACGTCAGCTCGAAGGATTTCAGAGCTTCACGCTCTAGCCTGCAAGGAGCCCTGTCTGATTTTCCATAGGGACTGGGCGGTCCTCAGAACACATCCAAAGTTTCTTCCCAGGGTGGTGTCAGAAGTCATGCTGAATCAGTCAGTAGAGCTTTCAGTGTATTATCCGTCCCCTCTAACAGAGGTGAGGTGCTCCTTCACACAATGGAGCGTCAATCGGATTCTCGGTGTTACACCACTGGACCAGAGTTCCGCTCTTGCGATCAGTTGTTTGTTTCCTTTGCCCTGAGATTGAGGGCAAACTGGTTTCTAAGCAGGGCCTGTCCAAGTGGCTGAGGCAACTGCATTGGATTCTGTTACCAGAAGTATGAAAAGCTTCTGCTGGGTTCTATCAGAGGTCATTCTATTAGGGGCATGGCTGCCTCCGAGGCCTTTCTACGGAATGTTTCCGCTGCCGCTACTTGGAGTTCTGTCCATACCTTTACCAAGCATTACTGTCTGGACATTGCTTCTAGGCAGAGGGCTGGCTTTGGCCTAGCCGTCCTGCAGGGCCTTCTGCCCTAGACTGGGTCCATTCTGGATCTCAGTTTTTTTCCGTTGAGTTAGTTTCCTCCTCCCTGGTTTCTCTCAGTCTCTCCTTGGAGGGACTGCTTGGGACTCTGTCCTATATGTGATAACCTAATGAAGGAATCCTCTCGAAGTAAGATAGTACAGTTATGTAGGGACTTACTGGAACAGTAGATCTTCAAGAGGGGTTCCTTCAGTAGGTCATATTTTTCCCCTCAGTTTCTATTGTTACAGGGACTGCAAATCATGTTCGCTCCTGCTGTCAGGCTTCTTCCTGGCTCCGTCAGGAGAACTGGAAGGCGGCTGTGGGGACCGCCCACTATATACAGTCACGCCGACATCGGTCACGTGACGTCAGGTGGGTGGTCCCCCGTCAGGTATTGCTAGAAAATTCTGCTGAGCGGCCCGACACCAGGTGACGCCAGTCCTATATGTGATGACTTACTGAAGGAACCTCTCTCGAAGATCTACTGATCTTACTTCGAGATACAGCTCTTGCAGCAGGTTACACCATTAGGACTGAAGCGGCAGGCGTCAGGACAGAAATCTTCCAGCTAGCGGTCTTCAGCGGGGACCGCCTCAGGCGTCAATCCCGCCGGCGTCAGGCGTGTAGTACATAAGGAAGTAGGTCCGTCAGAGAATCCCCAGTTCTTTCCGCCGTCGACTTGCATGTCTTGACCCTTGGTCTGTTTCTAGCCAAGCGATGCCTGGAAAAGTTCTTTTTCTAATTGGAAACCTTTTTCTCAGCGAGCGTCTGCCATCTGATGTCCTCTCCAACTTCCGTGGAGGCCATCCATCTAAATGCGCCTGTGGGGAGCACATTCCCTTTAAAGACCCGCATTCGGCCTGCGTGCGGTGCCTAGGCCCGGACCATGACACCCGGGCCTGTTCCTTCTGTCAAGGATTTAATAGCCGGACCTGGATCCGTCGCCAGAAGGCCCTACAAGCTTATCTTCTTGAAGAGAGAGTGAAGGCCATGGATTCTGCCTCCAAGGGGGAATCGTCCGAGAAAGCCCACCGGCACCTCGAAAAGCACAAGGAGAGGGTGAGATCAAAATCCCCTTCTAGGGCTTCCGACTCCCGTAGCTCCGGCTCCCGGTCCGACTGCTCGCCTTCCCGGGCCCACTCTCAGCCTCCCCCGGTCGCGGTCAAGTCATCTTGGGTTCCTCTACTCTACAGCCTGTTAAGACCTCCAGGCCTTCTTCATCTTCTTCCAAGGCCTCGTCGAGGTCAAGGGACCACCATCACCACAAGTCCAGCTCCCGCCACTCGGCTTCTGACATCCAGTCGGTCTCCTTGCCCCCTCCACCCCAGCGGAAAACCAAGGAGCTGACATCACTCAAGAGGACGTCGGACCCGACGTCCGCCCAACAGACGTCGGCCAAGCAGCACCGGTCCTGGGACCTGACGACTGCCCAACGCCCGTCGCCGGTCAGGCCTTCTCCACTACGGATGCCGGCCGGGGGACCGACACCCGACCCAATAGAGAGAGGAACCCCTACGCCACCTACCAACGTCGGCCAGGAGGCGCTTACGGAGGAGGAGTCGACTCAGCCCGAAGACCAGGCGGGCGAACCCGGTCCTGTCAAACCCCCCCCCCCCAGGGAACCCTCCCCTGAACCAGAGACCCCTGGGGAGCCGACGCTGGAACCCGGCGACCGGCGCCCGGTCCGTCATCGGGCATCAGTTTTTCAGAGGTCAAGGAGTTATTCACCTACTGGTGGGATACCATAAAGAAGGACATGGTTCCCACACCTCCTCCTCTTCCTCCTCCTCCTCCACCCGTGACTCCACCGTTCCCGGCGCCCCCCACCCCATCTGGGGCAGCAGGCCAAGTACCTTCCCCCCGGGAGCCTGCGGAATCTCCTAGGGGCAGACCAGACAAGAGGAGACCTCCGTCCAGATCTTCTTCAGGGTCACCCAGCCCCAAGAGACCCAGAAGACGCCGCCACTCGCCTTCGATGGAGGACTCGGGATTGGACTTCTCAGACAGATCCAGATCCCCTTCTCCCATCAGTGTCTCCTCTCCTGACCCATGTGAGCTCCCAAGATCTCCTCCGGATGATCCATCGTTCTCGGAGATTATGAGGCATATTCAAGAGAACATGGGCTGGGATGCAGAGGAACTTGACCCCGAGAGGTTACGCCTTGCATGATATCTTCGGGAAAAGGACCCAAAGCCTGTGGTGGTGCCACCCTTGGTGGACACCTTCGTGGACATCACCAAGGCAGCGTGGAAACGTCCACACTCACTCCTGGCGATGCCGAAGAAAGCTGACCGCCTGTACAAGGCCCCTAGGGAGGACCAGTACTTGGCATCTCATCCTCTGGCCGATTCCCTGGTCATTACAGCCTCACATGACCGGTCCCAGAGGCCGCAACATCTGAGCACCCTGCCACCGGACCCAGAGTCCAAGCAATTGGACGCAATGGGCAGGCGCACGTACGCAGCTGCTACCTGCGCCATTAGGTCCCTCAACTATCTTACCCACATGGTCCAGTTCCAGAATGCCTTGTGGGAGCAGGGACTAGACCTGGCAGAAAAGATGCCAGAAGGTGAGCAGAAGGAAGAGTTGCTCCAGCTCCTCCGCACAAGTTCAGACATGGGAACCCAGGTGCTTCGAGCCGCGTATGACTCCGCAGACTCCTCGGCCAGAGCGGCAGCTTCAGGTGTATGCCTCTGGAGACACTCGTGGCTTCATGTCTCCGGATTTACGCCGGACGTCCAGAAAAACATTCTG
Organism: Neoceratodus forsteri; assembly: GCA_016271365.2. NCBI lineage: Eukaryota > Metazoa > Chordata > Ceratodontiformes > Ceratodontidae > Neoceratodus > Neoceratodus forsteri. Next base: position 109,461,548 of record JADMNL010000031.1, on the reverse strand, counting down.
GATGCCTCGTTCCACGGAGAAGTTCTTTTCGGTGAGTCCTCGGAGAGGGTTCTCACCAAACTTCAAGAGGTCGGGAAGGCGGTGCAGTCTGTCCAAGCCATGTACAGACCCAAGCTCGGTTCCTTTCATAGGAACCAGAGCCGCTGCAACCGATCACGAGAGGCAGCAGTCCCGACCGCCTGTAACAGAGGGCTCCTTCTCCCGAAGAGCCCAGGGAAGTCGCCTGCAGGCCGAGGCCAACGCCTGCCAAGTCGGCCCAGCCTGCAGGACCCTCAGGCCACAGCATGACTCCTTCCGCCCGCCCCCCTCAGGATCAATGGGACACCAAGGTCGGGGGTCGTGACAGGACCACCTGCCAGGGTGGCAGTCTATTACCACCGACAGGTGGGTTCTTCAATTGGTCAAACAGGGCCACTTTTATAGAATTGGTGGACAGCCACCCACAAGGCCTCCTCTGCTCTCCCGTTACTGGTCAGCACAGATTGTTCATCAGGCAAAAGTACTCGGCTTCTACAAAAGGAGCGGTGGAGTATGTCCCGGAGAACCAGAGAGGAGCGGCTACTATTCCCTTCTTTCTGGTTCCAAAGAAACAGGGACCTCCGTCCAATATTAGACCTCAGCGACCTCAACATGTCGGTCGCCTACAAACGTTTTCGCATGGTGACCCTCCAAGGGCTCATTCCCATGCTGAGGAAGGACGCCTTTCTAGCGTCCCTGGACATGCAGGACGCCTACCTGCACATCCCCATTGCTCGAGCGCACAGTAGGTTCCTGCGCTTCGAGTTCCTCTGCCACCACTTTCAGTTCTGGGCTCTTCCTTTTGGACTGTCATCGGCCCCCAGGGTCTTTACCAAGTGTATGGCAGTCGTGGCAGCGTCTCTAAGGAGACAGGGCCACTATGTGTTCCTGGACGACTGGCTTCTCATGCCCGCCTCCAGAGAGGTGCTGTTGTTAGCCATCCAGAACACCCAAACGCTTTTTCAGTCACTGGGTATCCTTATCAACTTCGAGAAGTCTCTCCTGGTACCATCCCAGAAGCTGCAGTTCATAGGCGCAGTTCTGGACACCATCCAAGGGAAAGCTTTTCTTCCGAGGACAGAGCGGAGCGCATCAGGTCCCTCATCAGGGACCTCTCAGCGAAGAAGACTGTCCCCGCCAGACTGGTCCTTTGCCTGCTCGGACACATGGCTGCGGCCATTCCAACCATCCCGATGGCAAGGCTCCACATGCGGGTGACCCAGTGGATGCTAAAAGTGCAATGGGATCAAAGGCAAGACCACATGCAGCAGCTGGTCAGAATCATGAAGACCGTGATTCGGGACTGGCAATGGTGGCTAGACCCAGGGACACTCTCTGTGGGTGTTACATTTGCAGCACCGTCCCCGGAGGTAATCCTCTCCACAGACGCCTCAGGGTTGGGGTGCGGAGCACACCTGAACGGGGTGAGGTCCCAGGGAACGTGGACCCCTCAGGAAGCTCACCTCCATATCAACATTCTGGAGATGAGGGCGGTCCTTTATGCACTGCAGGCCTTCCAGTCAGAAATCCCGCCGAGTACCCTTCTGCTTCAGACAGACAATACGGTGATGTATTACCTGAACAAACAAGGAGGCACACACTCTTACCCCCTTTGCAGGGAAGGTATGAGAGTGTGGGATTGGGTAATCCGACACGGCGCGAGCCTGATTGCAGTTCACGTTCCCGGAGTGGACAACACAATCGCAGATGGCCTGAGTCGATCCCAGGCCAGAGTCCACGAGTGGGAACTTCTTCAGGAGGTAGCAGAGGATCTGTTTCTTCGATGGGGCACTCCAGAATTGGACTTGTTTGCTTCCCCATCCAACGCAAAACTGCCCAATTTTTGCTCGCTAGATCCAGGGCCTGGTGTTTTTTGGCGAGACGCGTTGTCCCTCTCCTGGGTGGACAGATTCCTCCACGCTTTCCCTCCCTTCCCGTTGATCCAGAGAGTCCTTCTCAAACTTCGCAGGGAGCACCAACAATGATCCTGGTAGTGCCTTTCTGGCCCAGACAGATCTGGTTCCCCATGATGGACCCAATTGTCCGGGAACCTCCACCCCGCTGCCCATCAGCCCCATCTGCTGTCTCAAGAGGAGGGTTTGCTAGTCCCACCGGACTCAGCTCACTGAACCTGCATGCCTGGCTCCTCGAGACATAGCCATTATGTGACAGCGGGGTCTCGCAAGAGGTGGCATGAAGTCCTTTCAGCTGCTGGCTTCAACCAGCATCTGACGTATGCCATGAAGTAGGTGCCCGGTTTTGCCTGTGGTCTCAGGCGGCCTCTCCCTTTAGAGTTGCCCAGAGAAATCAGTCCTGGAATATAACCACTCTGCCACTCAGGCCTTGCCTACTCCTCGATTAAAGTTCACCTTGGTGCGTTTTCGGCCTACCACTGCCCTGATAGGTCAACGCTCAGTGGCACAACTCGATGCCTCTCGTGATTTCCTGAGGGAGGTGTTACACCTTAGGCCACCCATCAAGGATCCCGTCCCTCCTTGGGACCTACTCTTCGTCCTGGAGCAGCTCACGCTGCCCCTTTGAACCTGCAGATTGCAAGCTGCGTTTTCTGTCATGGAGCGTCATTTTGGTTGCTGTCCGCCTAGCAAGGAGAATTTCTGAGCTACACGCTCTTATGTGTGGAACCTTATTTAATTTTCCACCAGGACAGAGTGTCTCTGAGGACGAATCCTAAATTCTTGCCTAGGTGGTCTCAGCCTACCACTTAATCAGGACATCGATCTGCGGTGTACTTCCTAGGTACACCAATAGAGGAGAGAGCTTTGCTTCACACCTAGATGTTCACGCTCCTTAAGATACTACTTGACCCAGGACCAAACAGCAACATGAACTCCGAACAGCTGTTTATTTCCAGCCGCTGAGAGGATGTTGAGCCAACCAGTCTCAAAATAGACTCTTTCTCGCTGGCCTTGTCCAGTGCATTTTCTTTGCTACAACAAACAGAAGCCCCTTCCGGGCACAATCGGGAGCCACTTTCGACTGGGGGTAGCTACTTCCAGCCATGGCCTGGAACGTCTCTCCACCTCGTGCATTTGTTGCGCTTGGCATGGAGCTCAGTGCACACTTCATCAGGCATTACAGCCTGGACATCGCCACGAGGCGGAGAGCAGGTTTCGGCCTCGCTGTTCTACAGGGTCTCCTGTCCTAGAGTCAGGATTTTTAAGATCGGCTCCGTTATGCCTCCTCCCAGGTGTCTGGGGCGCTGTTGGCGGGAATCAGTCCTAATGGTGTAACCTGCTGCAGAGCTGTATCTCAGTAAGATAGTACAGTTAGCAGAACTTACCTAACAGCTCTTTGCAAGCGGGTACATCCACGCCCACCATTCCCCCTTGAAGAGGTGGGCTAACCAGGCCTTGGCAGGAAACTCCGCTCTTTTCTTCTTCTGATGGCGGATTCTCAGTCTCCACTTCTGATGTCATCGGCCGGAAGTCTCAGGCGGGAGAACTGAGGATTCTGGTAGAACCGCCTCCTTATATGCCTACGTCTGGCGTGGAGGCGGGACGGGCGTCAGAGGCGGTCCCGCTGAAGACTGCTAAGCTAGAAAGATTTCCGTGGGGTCTGGCGCCTGCCGGCTTCAGTCTAATGGTGTAACCTGCTGCAGAAGCAATACGAACTCTCAGGGGAGAAATATGCAAGCTTCTACATGCTGCCCCACCCCAAACAAACTCTCACTTGACTGGACGCCACTGGCCACCCACCAAAGTGTCCTATGTGAGTGTTGGATAACAGATACGCTCCATGAGAAAGTCAGTGACACAGCGGGGGAGGGGGTGCAGCGTGACCTGGGTGACAGGCAGAGAAAATACTCTTAGAGAAAAACAGTTCATACTGTAGTTTGCATCAGCAGTATTCCGTTTACACAGAAGTCCCCAGAATTAGAATACAGTATATTCCTTTATTGTATTACTTGTTAGAATGTCAGTATATTGCCGGCCCAGTGGTACTGAGGGTTGAGGTGCTGGATGCCACACCTCGCGCCGCCGGTGACCGGAGTTCAGGGAATGAGCCTGGGTGGGTCGGCAGGAGGAAGAGATTGAGTGTCTAGAGGACATCTCTCTCTCTCTCTCTCTCTCTCTGGGAGGATTTGAGAGCTGTATACGCTGACGCTCTCTCTGGCAGCGGCTGGGGATGCATGTGCCGCAATGCTTGCGTCAGCAAGGGCGGAGTTGCGGCTTTATGTTATGTTGTCTGCTGGCTGCACTCTGAGGGCGGACACATAAAGCAGAAAAATCCCCACTCCTGGGGATGGCTGAAGGACCCTGCCTCCGAAATTCACACTCCAGGCACCGGACCCATCCTCCTCTTCACAGGCGACTGGTGTGGCCCGGCACTCTATACTATAGATAGAGTGCCCTGGGTGGGTAGGGCAGCCCTTCCTCCGGGGGGAGGAGTTCAGATCCGGGGGTTGTGTTGGGCTGCACGAGGGAGAGAGAGCTAGCGGTCACAGGTGGGAGGTAGAGACCCAGAGTCCCGAGGATGCTGGAGAGCGTTCCCCAGGGTCGAGTGGAGAAGAAAAAAAGGAAGGAAACAAAAATGTCAGTATATTACTTTAATTATTACTTGTTAGAATGTCAGTATATTCCTTTATCTTATTCTTCAGACATTTCGTCTATAATTTGTACTTGTTTGACCAGCATACTTGTTGGTTTGTGCTTGTAACCTGGGGCAGATTTGATCGACCTAGTGTCCCTTCTGACCCTAAATTACTATGTTACCATGTTACATTTTCATTAAAAATGTTTTTTTTTTCCTTCATGAGACTTAATCTTCACATTTACACGTGCCTTGAAGTCATACTCCTCTCCTTATGGCATCACAGTCTGTTGCTACAAAAAGATTTATTTAATTTCCCCACTTCATATGTTTATGCTTCTCAGGTTCCCACCTTTTTAGGCCTCCAGGTGTCCCTAGCTGCCTGACAGAGTCCCTCCTGTATCTGGGCATCACGTCCAGGCTCCCCAGAGTAGCCCATTCTCCTGATGTTTCTTGCTTATCCCTGTTGGGTGGGCCCCTCCCAGTGCCCTGCCAGTAGAACCTGGAAGGGAGAAGTGCCTTGGTACATTGAGAGATAGCTTGGGTGGTAGAGCTAGAACAAGGAGGGGCCTGGTGGAGTTAGTTGGAACCAGAGGTAGCCATCTTCCAGCATTCTGGGCCAGCTGATTTTCCTTGTTCTTGCAGTCCTCCAACCACACTGCTTCCATATGTGCTCACAAACACACTAAGATGAGACTTGTTTCCAGGTGCGTCCTGGGAGCACAGGGAAGTTAAGTGACTTGCTCATGGTAGCACAGTATACAGGTGGTGGCTGTCGGATTCAACCCTCGTTCTTCAGGTTTGCAGCTTGGTACTGTTGACCACTGTGATACTGCATCCTGGTATGGGGACATGCACAGCTCATGGTTGCCCACTTTAGCATGCCTTTACAAACCGCTAGAATGAGACACTCTAAGAGCGATGTTGTGCCATGCTGTCCCGGGAGGAGAGCATCTGCACTGATGCTTTGTAAATCCCTCCCCCTGGCCTCTGCTGCTGACCTCCCTGGGCGACGCGGCATGAAACTCTGTTACCTGTGTACCAGAGCCAGTCCCCTGCCACTTGTCGTCCATGTCCTGACATCCTGGGCTCAGTGCACAAAACCAGGTCACCAGTGTGCCAGGGTGATCCATTGCCACTCTTACCATGTCCTGACATCCAAGCTCGCCAAACTAGGTCACTCCTGGGCCAGAGCTTGTTGCCATGGAGCTGGCACAGAAATTATTCTGGTACAACAAATTGAGGGTTATGACTGCATGGCAGGAAAGGCAGAAGAAACCGATAAAGTCTAAGGGGCAAAGGCCAGTTTTCCTACAAAAATTATTTGTAGTTGATGGAATATTCTGAAATTCAGAGGTTTTGGGGAATTGTATGGATTTGTACCCTGCTGATAACAGATGTAATATTTAATATTTATGCGGCTGTCCAACAAAGCAGTGAGTACACTTTAGGTGTGCAGGCCTGTACAGGACCAGAGGGAGTTGTTTTCATCAATATTTTCTCCCGCCTCCCACCTTCATTATTAAACAGACTTTCTGGGGCCACCCACTGGAGGCAGCGCCTATCGGTGGCCGCAGAGGGGCTGAGTTTCAGCAGGAAGGGAGTGGTTTGCCCAACGCTGACTTTCACTAGGACTTCAAATGGGACTCCATTTCTTAAGGACTCAAATGTCGTATACTGTTATGATTTGCTTAATAGAGCTTTTTTCAGGGCATAGGAATTGCGGGGCTACCCACAGGGATCCATTGATGTTACCTACTGCTAATTACTGTTTGGAGTATGTATAAAGCTGTACCAGATGCAGCTGTTTCAGGTGTGAGCCAAGCTTAAAACTGTTGTAATCTCCATAACTGAGTAGGACTAGTGTGGGCACTCATGCCGGGGCTGAGGCATATTGTAGAAAAGGGCATGAGGGGCTGGATAGGGAAATCTTAAAATGACATGGAGAAATAATATGGGGACAGGAATTAAACAGGGGCCACAAATCACTAGGATGGGTATCTTTGGTAGGGTGGTGGGATGTACAAGCTGTGGGTTGGCCATGGTTCTGGCCTGGGCCTGGAGATAGGTAGCTGTATGGTGTGCTGACAGTTAGTTCAATTGAGGAGGATGTGAGATGGTTAAAGTGGAACCAAGGTGAGAGGGTGGGGAGATGAGGAGGATGTCCTGGTAGAAGAATCAGGGTTGGAGGCTGGGGGTAGAAAGATGGACCAGATCTTCTTGGTCCAACTGCTGCACAGAAACACATACATGGATGGATCAAGTGGTGCAGGGGTAGTTGTGAGGGAGGAGATAGGTAAGGGGGTCAGTAAGAGACAAATGCGGAGAAGACTGCCAGAAAGTGGAGTTCTAGGAGGCAGAGGGGCAGCAGACTGGAACAGAGTGGGGGAAAGGTACTACGGGGGGAGAAAGGTGGATGACTTAGACCTTAGGAACAGATTCGAGCCTCTACTTGTGTTAAAGGATGGGGAGGATGATATAAATGGAGTGGGGTTGAGTAAGGGGTGAGGGAGGAATGGCCAGGAGGGTGCACCAGGGGCATGGGAGTCTCAAGGAGAGACCTTGCATGAAACTCTCTGGGACGAAGGTGCCTTCAGCCCAGCAGAGACAGATAAGGGGGTGATGGATGGGGTGAGACAGAAAGCGGCCAGGTAGAGTAGGAGCAGCAGGAGGTGATTCTACATGAGACACACATGGATAGGGGGGGAGAGGCCTTGCAGATGAGAGGGTAAGGTTATTTTACAGAGGACACTGTGGGCACAGGGGCCCTGGTGGCAGTGGAAGGAGTGCAGTTGTGGCAGATAGTGATGGGGAATGGAGTGAGGGCCTGGGACAAGGTAGGTAGCTGGAGGGGAGACTGCATCTGAGAGCTGGAACCAGATGAGGGAAGATGGCCACAGGAAAACGGGGAGGATATCTGGCAGCAGGAAAAGACTGGGCAGAAAAGAGGTGGCAGAGGAAGGGTCAAGATGAAGAGGACAGAGGAGTGGAAAGCACTTGCAGTGGGGTAGAGAGTTCATGAAAAGGACAGGATGTGACAATAGACAAACACCATCAAACACAGAAAATGCAGGGACTGTGAGTAGTGTATGGAGATTTGATCACTAAGGAGCCGATTGACAAAGGAGGAAAGTAGCCTTTAAGGGAGGCAGTTTTTGTGATCCAGGCATGGAGGCTAGAAGGAGCTCCCAGGATAAGGGACTGCATCAATCTGGTAGGGGAAACAGCACCTAATATTGCACCTGGGCACAAATGACTTAGCAGGGGAAGAGGTGGAGATGGTTCAAAGGAGGTTCAGGGGACTGGCAGAGGGATGCAGTGGACTGATCAGTTCCCTGGTCTTCTCAGAAGTCCTGCCAGTGCATTGTGCTAGCACGGCCAGGCAACTCAGAGTACAATAATTTAACCTCTGGCTAAGGCAGTGGGGCAGGAAGGAAGGCTTCACATGTCTGGGGGGATACATGGGTGGATGAACACCTGTACGCAAGGGACAGGTTACACCTAAGTAATGCAGGGGCCAGTCTATTAAGAGCAAAGCTGCATGGGGTACATTGATGAGAGACTGAGGATAGACATGCATTTAAACTAGCCAGGGGAGAATGTGGCACTAGGGGAAAAGAATTTTCTCGGAACAGCAAAGTTAACCCAGCCTACACTCTTCTGAGGCGAGAAACAGTGGATGGCAGGAGGGAAGGGGACTATAGGGTTGGGGGATGGACAGGGATACTAGCAAATGCCAGGAACCTGGGAAATAAGATGGCAGACTTAAAGGCAGTGGTGGGAGTCGAAGACCCGGATTTAATCGCAATAACAGAAACGTGGTGGACAGAGGGCCATAGGTGGGAGGTGGAGCTACAAGGGTACAGTCTTTTAGGAGAGATAGGCAGGGGAAAAAGGAGAGGGTTGCCCTGTACATGAGAGAGAGGGGATAGTGGAGAGGAAGGATGGAGGAAGAGGATTGGCTGAGATCCTTGGGTTACCCTGAGCAGAAGGGGGTTGGGCAATAAGGGTGGGTGGTTACAGACCACCTCACCAGAGTGAGGAAGTGGATATGGAGATGGCCAGGGCCACACAGGAGAAAGCCAAAAGGGAGATCCTAGTTGTTGGGGATCTAAACCTGCCTGATGTGGATTGGCAAACCACTTGGCCACATCAGAAAAAAGCAGAGACTTGCTAGAAGCCATGCAGGATGCACTCCTAAATCAGCTGGTCACGAGAACCTACCAGAGGGGGGAACACTCAACGCTGTATTGACCAGCGGGACAGCATGGGGGAGGTAGAAGTTGGGAAAACTTGGAGACCGTGACCACCAAATGGTCAGGTTTTCCTCTGGGCAGGGCCAAAATTGGGCAGGCCATCCACCAAGGTACTCTACTTTAGGAGGGCAAACTTGGAAGGATGAGGAGCATCCTAAGGAGGAACTGGAAGAGATCCACCACCTAGAGGAGGTAGAGCAGCTGGGGATAATAAAGGAGGAATCCTGAAAGCCACGGACCAATGCATCCGGAAAATTAATAAATGCAAAGGGGAGGAAAGCCTCTGTGGTTTACAGTGGGAGTTAGGGAGGCAATCGAGGGGGAGGCGTTCAAGGCCTACAAAACGTCACAGGGTGGAGGAAAGGGCGATCTATAAAGAAAAGCTTAGGGAAGCTGGTAAAACAAAATCAGGAAGGCAAAAGCGAGCACGAAGGAGAAAATAGCTAGGGAAATGAAAAGGGGAGACAGGATTCTTTAGGTACATTAGTGACAAGAAGAAAAGTAGGTAAGAGCTCCCAGGACTTAGAGGGAAGGGGGTAAAATAGTTGAAGGGGATGAGGAAAAGACGACCCTACTCAATGAATACTTCGCATCAGTATTCACGGCAGAAAATGGTGATGGTGGGCCAGTATTCGAGAAAAGGGATACCAAGGACAAGGAGGCAGACACGAGTCCTTCACAGAGGTGAGGGTGATGGAGGAGCTGAGTAAAACAAAAACTGATACGGCTATGGGGCCAGATCAGGTACACCGAAGAGTTCTCAGGGAGATGAGGGAGGAGCTGGCAAGACCTCTTGCCAAGCTATTTTATCTATCCCTCGAAACAGGGAGGGTCCCAGGGGACTGGAAGAGGGCAGAGGTGGTGCCGCTTTAAAAGGGGGGAGAAAAGAAGACCTTGGAAACTACCGCCCAGTCAGCCTCACCTTCGTGGTAGGCAAACTGATGGAAACCCTCATAAAGGAGAGACTGGTAAGACGTAGAGGAGGAAGGGCTAAGTGACGACAACCAACATGGGTTCACAGGGGGTGGTCTTGTCTGACCAACTTGGTAGAATTTTTTGAGGGTGTAACGGAGGTGTGTGATCAAGAAGGTGCAGTGGATGTGGCCTACCTGGATTTCAGGAAGGCGTTCGATTCCATCCCCCACAGAAGGTTGGTAAACAAGTTAGACAGCTTGGGTGTGGGGGCAAAGCTTACAAAGTGGGTGGAGGATTGGCTGGGAGAGGAAGTACTCTGAGGAGTAGTAGTAGTAAATGGAAAGCACTCCAGGGAACTAGGGGTGAAGAGTTGGGTACCACAGGGATCGATGCTGGGTCCAGTGTTGTTCAGCGAGTATGTGGGGGATTTGACGGAGGGTCTGAATGGAAAAGCATTCCTGTTTGCAGATGACATGAAAGTCTATAACAGGACTGACACACCGTGTGTGTGTCTGTTAAATGAGGCAAGATGTAGCCAGGCTGGAGGAGTGGGTGGAAAAGTGACAGTTGGAATTCAATGTGAGGAAGTGCAAAATAATGCACATAGGGTGTAATAATCCAAGAGCAAATCACTACCTAGAGGGTGAGCCACTGCAGGTCACAGAGCAAGAGAAGGACCTGGGTATTTGAATCACTGACACTTAAAGGGTTAGAAACCAGTAGGAAAGGCAGCAAAAAATGTTGCCATGCATTGGGAGAGATTTCACAAGTAGGAGGAGGGAGGTAATCGTGCCACTGTATGACACTGGTTAAACCACAGCTGGAGTATGGAGTACAATTCTGGAGGCCCCATTTACAAGGAGAAAAGGAAGCGCCAGAGAGGTTCAGAGAAGGGTGACTAAAATGATTCAGGGCTGAGGAGAGACCATATGAGAAGAGGCTGGCAGAGCTCGATTTTACACACTGGAGATGAGAAGGGATGGGGGACATGGTAGAAACTTCAAATACATGAAAGGAATAAATAAGGTCAAAGGACTAGCATCTTCAGACTGAGCGAAAACAAAACCACCAGGGTCATTCCTCAAACTGGAGGAGGGCAGATAAAGGGGTGATGTCAGGAGGAGTAACTTCTCACAAAGGGTGGTAGGAGCCACGGAATAGGTTGCCAAATGGGTAGTGGAGGTGGATACAGTGGATAAATTCAAAAGGGTGGATACCTGCATGGGACTAGGCAGGGATGGAGAAGAGCGAGTGGGGAGAGGGTTACAAGGGAGGGAGGTGGGCTTCATTTTTGGGCAGACTCAGTGGGTTGTATGGTCCTTTTCTGCTGGCAGGTTTCTATGATACTATGATTCTGTAGATAATTTCCACTTGATGGATTTTAACATATCTATGTGATTGGGTAAAAAGAAACGTGTTAGAATAATTTATTTTTAATTCTGTTATGTATATACCAGCACAGGGTGCCACTGAGTTTTCTTGGGGCAGTGGGCTCACACCACTGGTGCACCAATGTGGAGACCTTTGATTGCTTTGCCCTGTGTGCTGGTTTGGAGACTTCCATTTACTCCAGGATCTCGAGGTTCTATCTTGGAGGGTAGTCTCTTTGTACTGGCATGAAGACATCCTGCTACTCCAAGTGTTCTGAGTGGGAACTGTGGTGTCGCTGGATGGCTTGGAATTGGGATCTCTTTGCATCGTAGCTGAGAACGAGATAGGTAATCGAGATGGGTGAAAAGAGCCTAGCGATGTAGCCCCGTCCTCCTGTTTAAGAGATTTTCTGGCAAACAGTTCTCAGTTGTTATCAACAGAATTCAGGAAAACAAAATTCTCCAAAATGTGAATTTCAGACCTTTACAATTTTTTTTATTATCGATTACCTTTTATTAAAACCACATAATTTCCCTTGGAGTTCATCTGTCTCTGTTGGTTATTCCTGCCTCAAATCCTAATCCTCTGATTGTGGTATCACAATCTGTTACCAGTGTTCTCCATTCATTATTTATTTATCACATTTCATCCCTTTTTGGCCCCCAAATGCCTCATCTGCACTTACCTGAGCAACCTCCCAGCCACACACCCTATGCCTTCTCTGCTTCTACCCTCTCCCCCGTTACTTAAGACTTCTCCCTTCCTTGTAGGTGGGGGCTAGAGAATGGGCCAGGCTCCCAGTGAGTGATATAGTTCCATGAGGCAGGTGGACAGTTGCGTGTCAGGGTCTGAGAGTGCTGGTGAGGCCTCGCTGCAAATTGCTGGGGTTGGGATATCTTTACTCATTTTCTCCATTCCTCAGAGAGCTCATCCAGGCTTGAGACAGATGTAAGAGGTGGACGGACACTGCCAGAAACAGCCAGCTTGCATCTCAGCATGTTTTTCTTAGACAACAATTTCAAATAAATACATAAATAAGGAATGTTTTAATTTGCTTTTGATTTTAGTAGAAATGCTGAAAATGGCACCAGTTCTTCCGCTTCTACCAGTGACCAGAACCGACACCCTTTGAGGTTTGTGCCCAGTGCTTACTTACTGCATGTCTTATTCCATTGCTCCCTAGTTGTTTCCTGATTTGTGACTGGCTGGCCCTAGCCCTGGTCATGTAACAGTATAGCAGTCAGTAACTGGCAGTGAAATTACAGTTCACATTTCTTAGATTTATGGGGAGATGCTGATTACCACCCTATTTTTTTTTTTTTTTTTTTTTTTTGCAAAGCTAGGAATTCAGTCTCTAATTTATGTTTTTAGACTGAGAAAATTCTTGTTCTAGGGATGTAGATATGTTGTTCAATCCACACTCATTGGCAGGTTCCTTGCCACTTTAAATGTTGCGGAAGGTCTTCATAGCGGCTCCCACCCACCTGGGTGGTAAAACCCTCGGCTCCGCTCCATGACACCAGATCTTCCTTAGCGCTCTGCGCTTTAGGCCTGGATCCACACTCTTTCTGTTAACCTGACACTCATTCTAAAATTTAGAAGACTCCGGTCTTCGCCTTCCCTCGTGGCTACGATGGATAAATCAGCTCCTGGCTTTCGTCGGTGCCCTGTGGGCAGAAGATGTCCAGGACAGTCCCGACTCCACGTGCTTTTTACTGCCTAGGGCTTGGCCACAATTAGCAGGCTTCGGTGGACCAGCAGCTCCTTCTCGGCTTCGGTCTTGGAGGACCGGCTGCCTCGACTACTTTGGGCGCCTGAGAAACTGTACCACGGGTCAAGTCGAAGGGAGGCCCGCTGGTGGTGTCCAGCTGTGGCTCCACGGAACAGTTGGAGCAGGTGATCGCCTGAGGAGGAGGCGCCCAGGCGCTTCTTCTTCCTCCCGTCGCGCATTTATCCCGCCTCCTTGGGCTCTTCCTGTACAGCTTTTAAGGAGCTTTGTCAATCCCTCTCCACCAAGGGAGAAGGACCATCGGGACATTCCAGTTGGTCCAAGAAGAAAGACTCAAAAGGTAAGTCCCACCGTCGACGTTCGTGGGAGCGGGAGAGATCCCCTTCACTGGATCGTCGACTTCGACTTCAGTCGAGGTTGCGGCTAAAAGTCGCTGGCTTCTAAGTATCCCTGTCAGGTCAGCGCCGAGACACCCGCCGACGCTGTCGATATTTTTCTACCCATCTGACGGTTTGCCCACTGGAGATGCCGACAACCCTACTTCACTGGTTCCCTGTGGATACTGAGGACTTGCCTGTGCCAGAGTCCCCGTTAAGGCCCCTGTACTGTTGAGGATGGGTTTCCCCTGGCCCCTCAGACCCACCCTCGAACTCTCAAGGTCTCGTCCTCTCCAGGTCCAGCCGATCCCACCGACGCCTGTCTCGGCACCATGGAGCGGAGTGCCACTCATCCACTTGGTCCTCTTCGAGGATAGACTCTAAGCAAGTTGCGCGACCTTATGAGGACTTGATGTGGCAGCAGCTCTTACTGTCCGGTAACAAGCCGACTCTATGTCCCCTTCTCCGGCCATTAGTGGTTGTCACCGAGCAGCCGAAACAGCCCCTTGTAGTCGAGGAACCGCCACGGCGCCGGTTATTCGGCTGAAAGCTAGCTGCTGCACCCATTGTGCTGGAACCTCCGCCTCCACAACCAAAGACTGGGGCCCGACCAAGGATTCTCGGTCAGGTCAGGGCTTGCCCATAGGTTGTCGGTCACCCTTACTCCCAATCGACCTCGGTACGTGGAGGGTGGCTCAGGCGCTCGGCAGCTGTTCGCAGACTCCTCGTAGTCTGACGACGACGACTCTTTGTTCTCCAGGCGCTCAACCTGGAGTCTGCAGGGGGTCAGTTGGTAGACGAGAGCCCATCCTCGATTTTGGGAATGCTTCAACTCATCTCAGTCTACTGGGATGAAGCTCGAACCAGTTTCAAAACGGGCCAAGTATCCCCTCACAGAGATACTGGACCGAGGGGATTCCCCTACGGAGGCCTTTCCTGTAGCCAAAGCCTTTGTTGGCTCGGCCCTGGAGTTGTGGCAGTGGCCAGCATCTTGTCAGCACCATGGCCAGGATGGCTCAGAAGTATGCGGTCCCCTACCGGTTCACTCTCCGGTTTCTCGGAGCACCCTCTGCAGAGGGTTAATGACCGATAAGCGTTCCGGTAGTTCCGGGAACGCCGGGATGTGGACAAACCTCGATAAGGAATCCAAAAAGTTGGACTACTCGGGGCGGAAGGTATACGCTGCTTCCTCCATAGGCCTTCGTCAGGCTAGCTCAGTCGTTCTGATAGCACACTTTTCACACGCCCTTTTGGGCTCCCTGGATGAGGTGATTTCCTCATCTCCCGGTTGAACTTCAGACGACGGTCAAGCAGGTGCGGGATCAGGGAAGGGCAGTAGCTAAACAGCAGCTCCAAACTTCATTGGACATTGCTGATTCGTGTGCCCGGTTAGTAGCGGCCGCAGAGCTTGGCTGCGGATCTCCACCTTCACGGCAGATACCCAGCACAAGCTGACAGACGTTCCCTTCCTGGGTACCAACTTATTCAGGCCCGGGGTTCAGGGTCATCTCCAACGGATCGAGAAGTCCAATGCCACCTTGGACTCGGTCACGTCTGCCCAGAAGGACAAAGGCTGCCAGCAGCAGCGTAAGCCCTTTTGTCCTTCAGCCCCTGCGGCACGTCCGGCCCAGCAACACCACCATCAGGGCCAGCAGGCTCACACTTGGCGCCCCAAAGCCAAGCCTGCTGCTTCCTCCAGCTGGAAGCCTGGAGGAAAAGGCCCGGGAGGTTCCTCGGCCGGCCCTTCCTCCAAGCCTGCCCAGTGACGGGTTGAGAGGTGTCGCCTCCAATCTTGTCACCCCTCCCCGGGTTCCCCCCGTGGGGGGACGGCTCCGCCACTTCCTTTCTGCCTGGTCCGCTATCACAACGGACTGCTGGGTGTTGGAAGTGGTAGGCAGGGGTCTGTCTCTGGAATTCCAGCAGTCCCCTCCCCATCGAGCTCGCCGCCACGGGGGCTACTACGGGTTCAAGAGCCTCATGTTGGCTCGTTGAGCCGACATTGCCTTGCTCCTCCAGAAGGAGGTGATCAGCGGGTGGCGGACCCCCTCCAGACCCAGGGTTTGTGTCCAGGTACTTCCTGGTCCCAAAGCGGACGGGGCTGGCGCCCCATTCTCAACCTACACCGACCTGAACAAGTTCCTAAGGTCTCGCACCTTCAGGATGGTCACTCTGGCTCAGATCATTCCATCCTGGAGCCAGACATGTGGTTCTGTTCTCTGGACCTTCAGGACATGTTTTTCACGTCCCAATCCATCTGTCTCATCAGCGTTCCTCCGCTTCAGAACAGAGGGATCCCTTACGGTTCGGCCATGCCCTTCAGCACCTCTCCAGCTCCCAGGGTCTGCATCAAATGCATGGCAGTGGTGACAGCATTCCTGCGGTGCCGAAGGATCCGGGTGTACCCTTACCTGGACGACTGGCTGATTGCAGCCCCCTCCAGGTTGGAGGTGGAGCGGTCCAGGGATCTGGCCCTCCAGGTCTTCTCTCAGATTGGCCTCCTCATCAACGAGGCGAAATCGGAACTCGTGCCAACGCAAGTGATTCAATTCTTTGGGACAGAGCTCAACTCTCTTCGAGCCAAAGCCCGGCTCCTGGCGCACAGGGCCGAGGTCCTTTCTTCCTTTGCCCAATCATTTCTGGTTGGGCAGTTGCACCCTGCCTAGGACTTCCTGTGCCTTCTGGGCCTCATGGCGGCCTGCACCAGCGTGGCCCGCTGGCATATGCGTCCCCTGCAATGGGGGCTGGCCCGCCAATGGTCACAGCGCTCCGGTCCTCTGGACCAGCCAGTGACGGTGACCCAGGAGATGTGGAACGGCCTACAGTGGTGGCTTGTTCCAGCTCATCTGCAGGAGGGTATCCCATTTGTCCACCCTGAGCCGATGGTCACTCTGACGACCGACACCTCTCTGATGGGTTGGGGTGCCCATCTGGGGGAGCTCGGAGCCCATGGCCTCTGGTCCCCTCAGGAGTCTCGATGCCACATCAACCTGCTGGAGCTTCGAGCGGTCCGACTAGCCCTCACCGCCTTCGCCTCGTTTGTACAGGGTCAAGTGGTCCAGATCCAGACGGATAACACCACGACCATGTACTACCTGAACCGACAGGGCGGGATGCACTCCTTGCCCCTGTACAAGGAAGCTCTCTGCACTTGGTCTCTCGTGATCACCCTGGAGGTGGATCTCCTAGCCATCCATGTGGCAGGAGCCTCCAACAGTCTGGCCAATGCCCTCAGCCGGATAGGCGCTGCATCTCATGGTGGTCTCTCCTGCGGAGGTAGCACTAGATCTGTTCTCCATTGGGGCACCCTCAGGTGGACCTGTTAGCGCTCCAGGGAGAATGCGAGCTGAGGCTGTTCATGCCCGCCCCCTCAGCAGGGGCTTGCTGCAGGGGGATGCCTTCTCGAGGCCGTGGACCCCAGGCCTCTTCTACACCTTCCTCGATCCACAAGGTGCTTCTCAGGCGAAGAGGGACAAGGTGCAGGTGATTCTGGTAGCCCCAGACTGGCCCTCCAGTACTGGTACCCAGATCTCCTCAGCCTCAGCTCCAGGCTCCGGCGGCTTCCAACCCTCCCAGACCTGCTCTCAGTCGACAAGGGAAGGTTCTCCACCGGACCTTCAATCCCTGCACCTGACGGCCTAGTTCCTGAGCGGCTGTCTTTCCGACGAGGTCCTCAACATCGATGAGGCGTCCCATAAGGAGTCGAGCAGAAAATGCTATGCCTTCAAATGGAAGAGATTCTCCATTTGGTGTCGGGACAAGGGGTTGGACCCTTCTTCCTGTTCCTTGGCTAGCATTCTGGGCTACCTGTGGTCTCTTTCTCAGCTAGGGCTTCGGTCGACGACCCTTAAGGTGCACCTGACAGCCATCTCTGCTTACCGGGCGCAGGCCGTCAAGCAGTCAGTGGCGCAGGAGAAGGTGGTCGGGCGCTTTTTCAAAGGCCTTGATCACATATCCCCTCCGGTGTGAGAATCTTCACCTCCATGGGATCTGCTGCTGGTATTGGCTAAGCTCATGGGCAAGCCTTTCGAACAGATGCACAGGTGTGACATCTCTCACCTGTCGTGGAAGACCGCCTTCTTGGTGATTGTTACGTCAGCCAGAAGGATGGGAGAGCTCCAGGCGCTTTCCATCGAGTCTCCTTATCTGATCTTCCATAGGGACAAGGTTGTCCTGTGCCCCCACCCGAAATTCCTTCCGAAGGTGGTGTCGGAGTTTCACCTTAACCAGGTGTTCTACCCCAGTCACACCTCGTAGGCTGAATATAGGCTTCATACTGTGGACCCTAGAAGAGCGCTTTCTTATTGTAAGGAGCGAACGGCTGAAGTTCAGGGAGAGGTTCGTCAGCTGTTTGTCACCTACGCTGAAACCGCACCTAGCAGACCTGCAGCCATGCAGATGATAGGCAGGTGGGTCACCTCCTGCATAGATCTCCGCTATAGGTTGGCGGGCATGGAGCCTCCCAAAGGGATAAGAGCTCATTCTACCCACCATACGCTGCTTCTAGGGGCGTCCCTATCCAGAAATCTGCAGGGCTGCTACCTGAAGTCTGCACACACCTTCATTTCCATTACCACATTGACCTAGAGTCACGCTGGGATGCTGGTTTTGGGACCTCGGTTCTGCAGTCCTTATTCCCTAAATAGGGGGTGCGCACCTTGCCTCCCTCCTCCTGGAGAACTGCTAGGAGTCTGCTAATAAGTGTGGATTGAACAACATATCCACGTCCCTAGAAATACAGGTTACTCACCTGTAACAGGAGTTCTAAGAGTGGTATATGTTGTTCATCCACACAACCCACCCGACCTCCCAGACTTCGACACGCAACCTGGCTTCCAGCGGGCTAGATCTGGCATCATGGGGTGGAGCCGAGAGTTTTACCACCCCAGTGGGTGGGAGGAGCCAGCTTGAAGACCTTCCAGCAACATTTAAAGCGGCAAGGAACCTGCCAATAAGTGTGAACGAACAACATATACCTAGAACTCCTGTTACAGGTGAGTAACCTGTATTTTTGGTATTCCATTCCGAAATCTGGTATCCAGCTTGAGGCCAAGTATGGTTTTACATTGCAGCCCCCAAAGTCCAGAAAGTCTACCTCCTGGACTAGGAATCTGGTCTGTGCCATGACCATGTGTTTCTCTCTCTCACACACACACACACACACACACACACACACACATCGAGTCAAGCAACGCTATCTCCTGGATAAGAAATCTGGTCTACACCATGATGCTGGGTCCACCTCACCCCCGGAGTAAAGCAGCGTTATCTCCTGGATAAGAAATCTGGTCTGCACCATGACCCTGGGTCCCCTCCCCCACACACCTGTGTCAAGGAACGTTATCACTGGACAAGAAATCTGGTTAACACCCCAACTGTGAATCTCCCCAGCCATGGTGTCGAGGAACACTACTTTGTGGATTAGGAATCTGGTCTGTCCCATGATCCTAGGTCCACCATCCCCGAGTCTGGGAGCGCCATCTCCTGGACAAGAGTCTGGTCTGCATCAAAACTCTGGGTCCACCCATCCCGGTATCAAGGAACTCTACCTCCTGGACTAGGAATCGGTCTGTGCCATGACTCAGCGCCCTACCCTGAGTCAAGGAACTCTGCCTCCTGAACTAGAAATCTGAGCTGCGCCATGACCCTGGGTCCCCACCCCTGAGTCATGGAACTCCACCTGACCCTGTCTCCCCCACCACCCCAATCAAGAACTCTACCTCCTGGACCTGGACTCTGCCATGACCCTGGCCCCCCCCACCACCTCCGAGTCAAGGAACGCTATATCAGGACAAGAAATCTGGTCCACACCACAACCCTGGGTCCCCAACCCTAAAATCCAGGAACTCTATCCCCTGGACTAGGACGCTGGTCTATGCCACGTCCCTGGGTACCCACCACCCTTGATATCAAGGAACTCTACCTCCTGGACTAGAACTCTGGTTTACGACATGACCCTTCATTTCCCACATGGTCACACAGTTCGCTACCTGCAGCCCCACAGGCTAGACAGATCGCTACATCTTTGATGGATTAGTCATGACTGGAAGTTCTGGTGATCACATACACCAACATGACTATGCTGTGACAGTCAGCCTGCTTTGCAGAATGATTTCGGTCACTGTAGTCCTGCTCTCCCCCCCACCCCCAATTTTCATTCTAGTTCTCAGGAATGGCAGTGGGAATAGAGGGACTCAGGATCTCATCTCAACAGATGGTAGTGGGGCCTGGGTGATGGACATGGAATCTCTTTTCGCAGGATGATAGTAAAGGTAAAAAGGATAAGGGATGTGTTCCTACAGCTGTTAGTGAGAGGTAACAGGAGCATGGTTCTGTTCTCACGAGATGATAGCAGGGGTAACAAGAGTATGGGATCAGTTCTCACCAGATGGTAGCTGGGGTAAAAGGAGTATGGGATCTGTTCTCACCAGATGGTAGCTGGGGTAACAGGAGTATGGTATCTGTTCTCGCCAGATGGTAGCTGGGATAACAGGAGTATGGGATCTGTTCTCGACAGATGGTAGCTGGGTAACAGGAGTATGGGGTCTGTTCTCACCAGATGGTAGCTGGGTAACAAAGTATGGGATCAGTTCTCACCAGATGGTAGCAGGGGTAACAGGAGCATGGATCTGTTCTCACCAGATGGTTGCTAGGGTAACAGGAGTATGGGATCTGTTCTTACCAGACAGTAGCTAGGGAAACAGGAGAATGGGATCTGCTCTCACCAGATGGTAGCTGGGGTAATAGGAGTATGGATCTCTTCACACCATATGGTAGCTGGGGTAACAGGAGTATGGGATCTGTTCTCATCATACGGTAGCAGCAGTAACAGGAGTATGGGATCTGTTCTCACCAGATGGTAGCAGGGGTAACAGGAGTATGGGATCTGTTCTTATCAGATGGTAGCTGGGGTAATATATAGGATCTCTTCTTCCCAGATGGTAGATGGGGTAATGGGAGTATGTGATCTGGTCTTACTAGATGGTAGCTGGGGTAACAGCAGTATGGGATCTGTTCTTCCCAGATGGTAGAAGGGGTAATGGGAGTATGGATTAGTTCTAATAAGATGGTAATGGGGGTAACGTGAGTATGTGGTCTGGTCTCACTAGATGGTAGCTGGGGTAACAGCAGTATGGGATCTGTTCTCACTAGATGGTAGCAGGGGTAACAGGAGTATGGGATCCGTTCACTGAGCAGAGAACTGTTCACATTGAGTGGAATCACAGACACCTGGTGGAACTTTGGTGAAGCTGGCCGGGGGGGAATACAGAGGGAAATGTACAAACTTCCAGTGAGATTCCTTCCCAAATGTATAACAAAGGATGTCCAATATATGGTATTGGGCTCATGAATAATACCTTATATTGTGAGCTCACGGACTATAGAAATTTTAATTTTTAAGTCTGCAGTTTTTGTAGGGGAAAGGATCGTAACTGGCATCAAACCCACAGCCAGCCAATCCCTTCCAACTTCCTGATGAACCCGCTGCGCGCCAACTCCGCTCTCTCTGAATTTGTGACGTGTGGCCAGGGAGAGTGTGGGGGCGAGACCCATACAAGTCTATGGGGCTGTTTTAAATACCGAATTTTAGTGATTTTAACACTACAGGAAAATTAAAGCAGTCGGCAACTGGTAGGGATACTACTAGTTAGTAGCCTGTTGAAAGTACTAAAATGTTTGAAATACTAAAATCGTATTCACAAACCCACTCTTATGAAACCTGCACTCTACTGGCCATCTGAATCATAAATTGGGCACAGTGAGCTCATCAAAGTTGAAAGATCAACTTAACCGGTTCGGTGCCGTTACGGTCCCTCCCTACTGAAACTACAGACTAAAATACATTTTAACCGTGAGCTCACATACTATAGTATTGATTTATGAAGCCTAATACCTTATAGCACCAAATCAGAAATTCCAAGTATGCAGTCATGTTAGTTAGCATAAACTTCATACAGTTGCATTTCTTTTTCTATACACAATCTGTTTCCATCAACATATTCCATTTATCTGTGCCTCTGTTTTTTATCCGTTAACATAGACCATGACGGAGGATCAAAAGATCCATGGTCCATTTGGTTAATGTTTAATTGTTGCTGTCGTTTTGGAACCTACATTAGTTCCTTTATCAATGCTGCTGGTCTGTTTTTAAATTTGAGCTAAGATGTGTTATATAATTCCACATTATATACTCCTTGTATTTAAATGATTTAACTTTTATATATATATTGATGGGAGGAACCAGCCTGCCCATTATAGTACTACACAGGTTTTAATCCATTCCTGGTGTCCCTTCCATGCAGCTTTCTGTTTGACTGAAAAAAAAAAGTTTTACATATAGAATCTACGTACATGCGTTGCGCTGCTTTACAAAGTGGTTTTGTCAAATTGAATTAAAAGCAATTTCTTGTAGTGATGTATTTTGCAATTATACTTTTTTATCATTTTATTGAAATTTAGTATATACTTTAATACCGCATGAAAATTACTGTACAGAACCAACATTTCATGAATTTCACTTTGATACATTAACAAATCGTTAATGATACACTCCACTACAAAGATAATCTATTATGTACACTTTTATTTCATGTATGTTGCAATGTATTTTTAACAGACTTCACTAACTCTACATGGACATAAGAAAAGGACATATCAAAATTAAGTTATAGTTTTTAAACAAAGCTTCTAACAATAGTTCCATTCTCCTTTATCCTATCGGTACTAGACTAAATTACTGGGATACTAACTGAGAGCATGTTAGCGCTTCAAATATCAGTCAGTTCACTGTCAGACCAAAAAATGTACCCTGTCGAAGTAAAATACATTCCTTACTGTCTTGTCAGCATGAGGATTTGCAAACCATTTGAAACATTATAGCCCAGTAATTCCTTGGATTCATTTGCTTGTGCATTCTGGGTTTTCATACTGTGTATTTATCCCTCTCGTCCTGTAACTCTCATGCTGCTGGGACCATGGCTCTTTCAGAATTAAATGGCACGTTTTAAATTTTACTTGATGCCATACCACTAGGCAAGTGAGTATTACAGCCCTGGTATGCCTGACAAAAGATGATACAGCTTGTGGTGGTTGCTGTGCATGAGGTGGGTGTAAGCCAGATGTGGACCGCTGGTCCTAGAGCAGTTGTAATTTTGGGTGACAGGAAGGGCAGTAATAGTGCATTGAGTGGTTGGTATGTGGGGTATAGAGATAAGGAGAGCTACTGGCAAAAATCAAGCAGCCACCTCCGCACAGATTGGAGCGTCAGTACTCCGATCCCCGCTGCAGGCACAACATTTGTAAAAGTGTTTAAATACCTCAAGACTCATAAAAACTGTGATAAGCTCTGTACCAGGCGACATCTTCTAAGACTGTACTGCATACCCCCGAGATCACACTGGTAATGCGATATGATGACATGCCGTTGCCCCTTCCTCTATGGTGCCCTTATGTATGGAGATGTAATAATCTTCATATCTCCACATGCCCTGCTCTGTTTTTCCGGACTTTGCCTAAATGCCACGCATGTGATACAACAGATTACCCATCTTCACTACATAAGTATCCTAGAGGAAGAAGCGCAACAGCATGTTGTCATATCGCGTTGTTACCTGTATGATCTGGGGGTAAGCACTACGATCTAGAAGATGTCACCTGTACAGAGCTTATCACAGTTTTACGAGTCTTGAGGTGAATGAAACATGTTCACCAATATTGTACCTGCAAGGGGGATCGGAGTACTGAGGCACCTATCTGCAGCAGTGGCTGCTTGATTTTTTGCCAGTAGCTCTATTAAGCCTGTAAGGGTATGGAATTTAAGGAGCCATCTACAGTTGGTGTATGTCTGTTGATGGGACAGACTTGACAGGCTGGCAATGTTTAGTTCAGTTGGGGCCTTGGTTCCACGGCTAATTTATTGACTGATGACATATAAACAGCTGTTACATCTTGCTGGCACAGTATACTGAATTTGAAACCCTCTTGTAACACTAAATGAATGTGTAATGCCTGATATCTTATCTCAGTAAACTTTGAAAGTTCAAAAGAAAGGTGAGAGCTTTTATTTATAACATCTCTCAATTTGTTTTCCCACCCCTTTGAGAATTTGGATCAGCACTTGTTTACATTACCGCAGGGTTACGGGCAGTTTGCATTTGGGATCTTTGATGATGGCTTTGAGTTACCCACATTCATGTCTGGTGGGCAGTCAAGTGAAAACAGAGACTCAGAGAGCAGGAGAGACCGGGAACACCAGTCACGGCAGAGATACAGTGCCAGATATCCAAGAGCTCGCCTCACAACCCGGCGCACTGCAGGAAGACAGGAAGGTACTCCGACTTTAGAAGGGTGAGTATTTAGAGTGGATGGCACTCAAGGATAAGTGTTTCAAGTAGTTTGTTTTCCGTTTCTGTCAGCTCACCGATTCCAAGACAGGTTCTCCCCTTCTTCTGTAGCCCAGTCTCTGCTAAAGGGTTGTTAACCCTCTTCCTCTGTTCTGTTTGTACTGTGTCCCTGGAATTTGGTTCCAGACCCCCACCCTCTCTGTACAGTCTCACCTTCCCTTGCTGGGCTAATCATGTGGCCTGATGGGGCCCTGTTTTGATCAAGATGGTTACACTAGTGCCTGATGGGCCCTACCTTGATCGAGACGATCTGGTTACAGTAGTGCACATGTTCATTGCCTCCAGTTCTGCATTCTGTAATCGCTCTACCGAGCCTGCCACCTAAGTTGAGTGGCTGTCCTCAGTTGGTTCAAAATGCATCGCCAGGTTATTCATGTTTAATAGGACACTGGTGCATATTACTTCTGGTGTTAGCTACTTGCACTGACTGTTGGTAAAACGGCATACCGACTTCTGATTCTGCTGCTTACATAAAAGTTTCTGTGTGGTCTGGACCCCTACTACCTCACAGATCTTCCTGCAACTGGCACTGGTGTCAGGGAACTTTGTTCTTCTGACTTCACCTCTTGGTGGTTCTAAGATCGCGTTTCAGATCTGATGGTGTTGTAGATTCATCTTCTCTTTTCTATGGTAAGTATCCGAATAAAGAAATGGTTACAGTAAAACCTAAATTTGTATTTTTTTTTGAATTGTTAGTGATAGAAAAGTAATTTTTGGGGAGTGCTTGGGGGTAGGGGGTTGGAAGGGGGAAGGCTTTTAAAGATCAGGGGCTGGGTGGGGAAAAACAGGGCAGTTTGATTAAGCCTATTGGTGGTGTGAGGGAGGTTGCAGCTTTTGCCATGAGTTGAGTTTGCCGCTGGCAGTGGAAAACTGCAGAGGGCAGGTGGGTGGAGGTGTACTGCTTCAGAAGAGTTGGGTGGGGGGAAGGGGGTACTAGTAAACCAAGTGGGTATAGGGTGGGATAAGTTGTTTTTGTTTCTGTGTTTTTTAATGCAGTGTCAGTGGCTCAGCAGGGTTGCACACTTACCGCTGAGGCTGGAAGATCAGAAGGCTGTGGGTTCTATCCCCACACCAGGCACTTTGGTTAAATCCCAATACTGACACTGCAGTGCAGCATGGGGGGGGGGGGTGCTCCACTCCTGAGGTGCCGTCTTTCAGATGAGATGTCAAACCGAGGTCCCATCTGCCTGTTCTAGTGGTGGTTCAGGTGAACATTAAAGATCCCATGGTACTTCTCAAAAAGAGTAGGGGAATTTTTTATTTCCAAAACTATAAAAAAAAAAAAAAAAAAACACACTCGTAATACATACAGTAAATACCCAAGAAAACCCACAAATACACATAACCCCCAAAGATACACATCACTTCCCTACCTTACATAAATCCCAAACAAACCAAATCATAATTCCTAAAATAGTAGTACATGTCGTACAACTAGAATAAAAAGAAAGTCCTCACAGATATAGGTTCAGCAGAACTAATTGTATAATACCCAGAGAACCTCAGATACATGACGGGGGACACCCAAAACCCCGTATGGTTCTAAACTCCTACCCATACATTTATAAGTACACCGCAACCCTCTACGCAAGGCCATATACCATGAGGTGTCCAGAAACACCACTAACAGGTGTATCTACTGCGTGCCCCATCCAATAGCAGGATACCTGTTTCAATCATCTATTCATATGCCTGGCGAGACTAAACATAAAAATGTGACTCTGTATAGCTGCTTTCCCAACCTATAGACCATTCGCTCCTTCCCCCACCACTGCTGTAATGCAAGGTCCACAGATTGTCATCCACAGTCCAGTTATACATTTTATGTAATGTGTGCCTCAATAATCGTGGAACACTGTCTCCACTAGGCATTGTACATCGGACCTGGAAGGGAAGATTCCTCTTTTTTATATATCAGGAAAATTCCATTTGTGATTTTCTCCACCACGCCTACAAGATTTACCCGTTTTTGTCGGAGTACATACTGGCACCTGATCTGCCAAATTCCCCATTTTATTAAAGCCATTATTACACTTGAAGTGCCCTTTGGAAACCATTCCATTACTGTCCATATTGACCGTACATCAGTTCATTATATGAAGTTTCTCGGAACTGAGGAAGCTTCCATTCTTTGGCCAACATATCCCAAAAGCCTGTCATATAAGCACAAAGAACATGTGTACCATTGTCTCAGTTTGATACAACCTTCCCTCAAACATGTTCTTTCCATTAATACTTTATGATGGTGATTTCCTTTACATTCAAGCGTCCGTGGCAACTAATCCACAGAGTATCCCAAATTTTGGGAGGTATCCGTTACCTCTACCAACTGAGCTAATACCCCATCACACTGACACCATCTGGGACAGTAAGACGAGAAGTCAAAATTCTGAATTCATAATTTTTTATAGACATCCTTCATAATCATATGGGTTACCCCATGAATCGAAAGTTCCAACTTTTCAATTTTTGAACAAATCTAACAAATATATTTTCATGGGTGGAACCATTCTAAAGGTATCCCATCGTCCCGATTCCCACTTATCCCAAAACATTGCGCAACGCTTTCTAAAAATCGTGGCCCTTGTTGCCTGACTGCCTAGACAGGCAGCAAATTAGAATATATAAAAATCGTAAAAAGGAACACCACTGGATTCAGCACATTAAGTCCTCCTTTTTGTATCGGCCAATATGTAGACATCCTCTTTATGGGATTGAGCCTACTTCCCCAAATTAAATGAAAAGCCACATTATATATTCTAGCTTCCAGTCGATTCAGGAGTGGAAAAATATTACTAACTAATAAAAACAATGGAAAAATAAATGTTTTATACACATGTACTTTTTTTTTTTTCTTGATATGGGGAAAGCCTTCCATCTATGTGTTCTTTCTTCCACCTGTATAATAACTTGTTCCCAGTTAGCTGTTGCAGGATCCACATACCCAAACTCAGTATCTAATATTTTAATAGGTGTTGTAGAAATCTTAATATTTGCAAAGTTATCCACCCCGGTTATATTTCCATGAATTACAGTTGCCCCACTTTTTTGTTTATTTATAGCGGAGCCTGATATATCAGAGTATTCATATAAGAAATTGCAAGGCCCTGTCCCCTGAATTTTTATCAGCTACCAAAACAGTAACATCATCGGCGTAAGCCAGTGCCACTGGAAATCCCAAATTTTGTCGCCCGAGTATTCCTATATCGATGTTTAATTTCCTTAACAGTGGGTCAGTGGCAAACACGTAGAGCAGAGGATGAGGAGGGGCACCCTGCCTCACCCCCTCTTAATCCGCATCATGCCTACCCACCTTCCCATTTACCACTGGACGAGTATGAGCATTCTTATACAGTGTTGAATCCAAGCTATAAATACTTCTGGGAGCCCATACGCTGTAGGACAAAAACAAATACTGTGAGGAACATTGTCAAATGCTTTTGACAGCTCTAATGCCAGTGAATAGCCAGATGTAAGTGGACAGTCAGAAGCGTCTCACTACTTTCAGGTTATCCATCATATTACAGTGTGGTATAGGTGTAGCACATGCTTGCACAGGAGATGTTACTGTATGGGCCACATTTGCCAATCTTGCACATAAAATTTTACAAAGTATCTTCCAGTCCACATTAATCAGACTAATTGGCCTCCAGTTATTAAACTCTGCCCTGTCCAGTTTTTATACAGGAAGATTAGTAAACTGTCTGCCAAAGAGGCAGTAAAGGAACTGCCCTTGAAAGTATATGTAACCCCCACAAATGGGGTCCTAAAATGTCTTCCTGGGCTTGCCTAAATGCCCACTTCAGGCTGGTGTTCTGTGTTTAAACAGTTTGAATGTGCTTGCATGAAAGTGCCCTGTTAGCCTCCGTGCCTGTCTCTTTAAGAGGCGTCTGTTTTGTAGATTATAATTAATCTGGGTGGGGGCAGTAGTTTCAGGCTCGAGTCCCGCCCTGGACTGCAGTTCAGCTGTTTCATTCTGCCATCGTTGAGTGCACAGAGGAAGCCCTAATAGGATCTGTGATTGTTT
Source organism: Neoceratodus forsteri (assembly GCA_016271365.2). Lineage (NCBI taxonomy): Eukaryota > Metazoa > Chordata > Ceratodontiformes > Ceratodontidae > Neoceratodus > Neoceratodus forsteri. The sequence continues at coordinate 109,433,904 of JADMNL010000031.1, read as the reverse complement.
GCTGATTATTTAGTTTAGTAATAATGATATAGTAGTTTGTCTAACCTGCCTTTCTTTGCAGCATGGACTTTCTGCTGAGAGCCACCATTTTGATTCTGGATTGCCAGTTTGGACCAATCTGTACCTCGGGGGACCTTAAAATGGAGACTGTCCCCAGAGGTCTTGTGGGAGTGAATTTCTGTAGGAATTGTAGTTTTTACTGTTTGGCACCTAAATGGACCTGGAAGAGGGGCCCTTTCTGTGGCAGACAGATGGATCAGCCAACCGAACCTTTTGGATCACTGGGGAATCCCAGAGCTGTCTGCAGCAGTGGTGAGTGTGTAGTTGGAGTGGAGAAAGTGAACAGCTCGAGAGTTTGAGCAGTCACTCCCTGCGTGGTAGTGCAGGGAATCGTCGGAAAGGCTGTGTCTGGCCTGCCTGCTACCATCTTCCAGTGTGAAGAAGTCTGCAATCTGATATCGGACTGTTTCGAAATTGCTGTTATTGTGACGGAATCCTGAATTGTGGAGTGAATTTCACCTGTTGTGGACCAAAGACTTGCTTCTGGAGCAATCGGCCTGTCAAGAATTGAAGAAAGCCACAGAGTGTACAGTTTGCACGAGACACTGCCTAATTGCATCCGGACTGTGGTATTTGGCTATTCTTACCAAGTGTGCTGAATGTGTAATGTGGGTTGTGATTTGGTTCCCCACACCCTGCATGTGTCACACGAGCTGGATGCTGCATCCAGCAACTAACCAGACTGACATCGAACCGTTCACCTGGTCTGGGCCTTGCCATCTTGGTCTAGATTGCCTCTCACGCCGCAGAGATTCATCCGATGAAAGACCTGCTCAGGATTCGCCCCCTGCTCAGCACCATCGAACAGGATCGACCATCACGGTGTGTTGTGTGGCCCAGCTTCCCAGGCAAACCAGCTTTCCATCCTGAGGTCTTCATCACGTCAATCCTGCATCCTGGTCTGGGTAGCGTGAGTAAACATCAGGGTAGTTCCCTGCAACAAAAGCTCAAAATCATTGGTGTGTCATCTAATTTAATTGTTGTGGTTAATCATTTTCAGACTGAGCCATCCGGCTCCAGATTACAAATTGTGGGTTAAAGTGCATGTGCTCGCCTCCCCCCTCCCAGGGCCCCAACAAGAGCTGCAACGCTTCAGGCTAGCCTGCATAACAACTGGGTACTCATAGTGTGTGTGACTATGTTAGAGGGACTCTTAGCGCATACCTGTTAACCTGACTAAATCAGATCTGAAATCAAAGACTAGATTGCTGCCCCACCCTTGTTCACGTCCCCTGAATAATTCAGATTCTATTCTTTCTGCATATAACCTCTCTAATGCGTATCTTTGTGGAGGAGATACTATATTACCTTTGCATTGTTCTGTTCCAGGTCTTGTTTTACAGGGGGTCTCCAGGGCCAGTGCGGCTGATCCAGCCCTGGTGGTAAGTATGGCAAGAGTGGGTTTAATATTGTGTTTTGATGTTAACTGTGATTGCTTATCTACTGACCAGTGTAAGCCACTAGAGGGGTTAGAGGGGGGTATCAGTGTCCCAGAAGGCTGTACCAGTTATGCTACATTAAACTGAGGCACCCATTCAATGAGCTCAGGCCCCTCAACCTGCAGTTAGTTACACAGGCAGGGGTAGTATCCCTTGGGATAGCGCCACCTAGGGGTTACACATAGAATTATAAACAACTAAATGGTCCAGCAGGATTTTAGCTGGCTTTTTATGAAATTCACTTGCTGTTCTGTCAGGTCCCGGCAAAATTCCTGACTTTAAGGCAGCAATCATATTTAGTACTTCAGACTTACTAATTGGTTGTACTAGAAATTTCTTATCTGCCTCACTAAGCTGTGGAATGTCTAAATCCTGAAGGAACCCATCCAAGGTGCATCTTTCTGTTGGCCAAAAGTATATTTGTACACAGTGCTCTGTATATTGCCCCATTATTCTAAGATCTTTTGTAAGATCTCCTGATGGTAATTTCATTTCTTACATATATTTAGAATCTACTCTCTGGTTACTACTGTCATAAGGGATTAATGATGCACCCCCACCCGTGTTCCAAATTTTGTTCACCAAAATGGCCTGTGCCCATTCATTGTGATAGAGTACATGTCGATTTAATATCTTTAATCTGGGGTGAGTAATTTATCCCTGTTTCTGTCGTTTGCTACATTAGTCTATGTAATTGACTCCTTAAATGAAGATAGTTAAAATATTTATTCTTCATAGACTCCTTAGCCTGTATACTACATATCTCATGAATGTCAGTTTTTGTGTTCTGCCACCACAGTAGCGGGTTATTGTAGAACTCAAACAGTGACATCCGAGCATCCAATTCAGCCTTAGTTTCACTCCATAGACCTTGGTCTGCCAGTACAGCCACATTCATCTTCCATACTGATCAAGAGGATGGTTTATTTATGGGCTTCTCAAATTTTACCCGAACCATCTTATGATCAGATGTCTCAGTGGGAACCATGGTGCTACCTACCACGGCAACTACTGGGACACCATAAATAGATAAATTCTAGTGGACAGATCGCCCTTAAAAAGTATGTTCCACGACCAGCCCCAGTCCTGTAGCATTGTTTTCAAATGTGCAGTTTTGCACATCTTAAGGTAGTTAGTGTCATTATACAGTTTTGAGTAAACCCTGTTTTATCAGTAAGAGCTAAAATACAATTAAAATTACCACCAAAAATTACTGTTTTGGAGGTGTGCAAAAATGGCTGAAGTTTTTTGAATAATTCTACCCGTTGAAATTTGGTTTGATAATTATAAATATTAATCAGCCTTATATCTTGTGTATGATATTTAACATCTAGTATAAGCACTCTCCCAGGCACTAAATCTATTAAACGTGAGACAGTGAAGTCACTAGACAAGTCCTGAACAAAGATCTTCTCCCAGGGAGCAAAATGATGGCCCACTGAACCATTCCTGGAGGCTCTCTTTGTTCTGAAAAGGTATGCAGTCTGGTATCCTACAAAAAGAATATTTGTAAATTCAGACTTCTGAGAACAGAAAAGGTAGTTTGCCTCCTTTCACGTTCTTACATAGATACATAGATACATAGACAGTGTCGATAGATAAGGGCCTATGGCCACCCAGTCTGCCCATTTAATACTATCATACTATTAATGTTCCACGTCCCACAGGATAGGTCAGAGTCCATTTTATGTGAAATCACCCAAGTTCATTCATGCCTCCTTTATTCTGGTCCTTTAACACTGTCTTTTGCCTTTTTTTTTTTTACTGGTCGTTTTTTCCTCAGATGGTACCTCCAGTCCATCAAATTCTTGTGAGAGAAGAGGCTAGAGATGAAATGTCCGAGTCTTCATCTTCCTCTTCCATTGTTTTCATTTAGCTAAGATACCATATTTATTCTTCATTTTAAGTATGGGCTCCTCATGCTGTTTTAACAGGGTTCCTTCTTTCACAGCAGACTGTCTAAAATGCCTGGATTTCTGGTGTTCTCATTTATCCGCTATAGGTGGTGGCATCTCTGTAGGTAGTGCAGTAGAGGTAGAGGCAAAACTTACCGGTTCTTCAGGTGGAGTACTCTGAGGACCTTTATCAGCCAGTATTATTGATTCTTATGAGTGAGTTTCAGTCTCTACCATCGTATCCCCTTCTGATGTAAGCTGAGAGTCAGAGGGAAGGTCCGGTATTCGTAAAGAAGTACTCTTCGAGTAAGGTGCACTTAATGTGACTGTATCCATGGATGGCGGCATAGTGGCAGTGTCATCCTGTAGGGGGGGCTTCGTTGTCCAGGTTTGGGACCCATGGCCGCTGCAGCCTGTCAGCCTCTCACAAATGCAGCTTCTTCTTCTTCTGCACTAGGTTCGTGGTCTGGGTTGTTATGCGAGGCCCATGGACACTGTTGAAAACGGTGGGAGGTATCATCACATAAATTACAATTAACCAGTGTCAGACAATTGATGGCAGCATGTCCAATTCTACCACACTGGGGACACTTTGTTGTCACATGCATTACTGAGGTGCGATAGGCCTGCATCAAAACAAGATTTAGGCTGCCCAGCATAGAAAATAAATCCACGTATCCTGCCCAAGTAAAAGCAACTTGGGAGATGCTGTATCGTCCCATTTGTTTGTGGTAGCCATACTCTTAATGCGCTACCCAACTGTCCAAATGTCCTCCGTGTCCATAATGGGGTCAGGAAGACCCAGAACCATGCATTTAGTTTGCAGCCAGTAAAGAATGTCTGAAATGGCAACCCCTTCATTATTAAAAAGGACAATTACAGTGCAAAAGGCAGGCTTTGTCAAATGAATAACTGAAAACATTACCCGCTCTGGCGTACGTCGGACCCCTTGGTACCTCTGCCAGAATAACTCCAGTCCAGCAGCTATTTTAAAACTCATCAAAATAAGGCTCACCAGAAGTATGTACCAATGCGTATATCTCATGAGGCGAGAATCCCATACTGTCTTTCAACAGTTCTTTCCCCATATATACGATCCGGTAGATATCCATACCTCCCATATTTCAGCTGTACAGTGTTCACGCCTATGTGTTCTAGAGGGTATGAAAAGACCAGCAAAAGTCCTTGCATGCTGTCTGTCTTGCATCTTCGTGCTCTGGCCTTCCACTATCAGCCCTGTTATGCCCAGGGCGGGAGTCATTTCCTTGGATCACTCTGACAAATTCGGGGGTTAGGGACATTCGTCTCTTCCCGGGCCGGAGCTTCAACTACTCTCACTGAGTCCTCAAACCCCTGTTCGTGGGATGACTGTGCTGCAGTCCTAGTTAGCTTACAAGGTAATGGTAACACCGGTGAATTTACAAGTTCTAGAGATGGGGGGCGTTCCATCAGTTCTTCCTGATCAAAGGATCTTCATTCTGGAGAAACCCAGAGTTGCATTGCGGAGTGCCTGACCCACTCCGCCTGTCGGAGCAGTTCAGCTACCATTAGGTCGGCTGCAGATATGTTGTCATCAAAATATGGTCTCATAGTCTCTTATTTTATCCTGGTACAGAAATTACCCCATCCTTTTCCTTTCAGGTACTTCAACTTCCATGTCTTCATTCGCCCTTTCAGTACTACCAGTTTTGTCTGCATTTATTCTCTCCCTCCCCCACCTTCATATCTGGGAAGTGACTTTAACAGAGACAGTCATAAGATCTCCCAGTTCTAAATTTCCAACAATACAAGTAAAATGTTTACTTTCCTGAGGCAGTGTGGGGCTCCCGGTCTTCTCAGCAGGCAGTATTTCATCTTGTACCAAGTCGCACCTCACGTTTTCTCTGGCTGCCTCCTGTGCTTGGCAGCGGCATTCCTCTTCTTCAAGCAGCGCTCTCAAGTAAGCTCAGTGATCCACAAAGTCTTCCGTCGTATTAGAGGCGATACCCTCCAACGAGACATTCTCCACCATTCGTACAACCCGATTCACCGGACCAGCTTCCTTCACAGTATTTGCCATACTGGTTCCACAGGTCGCTTCTCGTAAACTCTGGGTGGGGAGGGAAGCGTCGTCCTCCACCACCCGGTCCGCCATCTGCACTCCCAACATCAACTGGAAGAACATGGCGCCCCCTGGTGTCCTTGCCAAATTTCCCCGTTCACTAAAAATATCACCAACAGCTTAATCTGGTTCAATATCAGTAGGTTACCATCTGACCTACCCCGGTTGCCCCTGAAAATTGGACTACTAGTCTCAGTGGGCCTTACCCGTCAACAAAAATTCAATAAATAAATAATGCAAGGAGCTTGGCTGGTCGATATTGATAGGGAAGTTGGGAACTTTTGGAAGTGCTAGATTACCTGACTTCGCACCAGGCTAGCCAGTGAAGTTAAAATGTGCTGCTTCTGTAGTTGTGTATGCAAGGAATGATCTGCGAGTCTCTGTGGTGGAGGCAGCCACACTGAATACGTTAACATCTAGCTTAGACAAGCACATGGAGGGGCAGGTATTCAAGGTCTCTGGCCACTGAGAAGGGACAAGCTTCATGGGCAACAGGATACTATAGAGCATAATTCATGGGTGGCAGTGTGTAACCAGAATTTTATACACACTTGAGGTATGAGACGTAACACACTCTCAAGGTTTATAGAAGTATCCCACCCTGAGGGTGTGTATGATGATATGTGTTACACACACCTACCCATCATGGTGTTTATTTTTAACAAGGAAGGGGTTTTGAGACACAGAGCGTTTCAGTTATATAAACTCATGGTGGAACTGATAGTTCACTTATAGGAGCGTAAAATTGTTTTAAAACTGTAAGAATTTAGCTGCTTTGCTGTGTGTGACAATTAACCCTTGATGTGCCTCAGGCGGATATATCAGTCATGAATTCCTATCGTTATAATTCTGTTGGCAGCCTAAGGGTTAATTGCTTGAAACAAGAGCAGTTGTGCTATTGAATCGCAGCTTCAGCAGTCAGGTTTGATTGACAGCTCACAGTTGCATATGTCCAGTTGTAACCAAAATGACAGCAACGGGTATTTGGCTATTAAAATGCTGGCCAGTAATTATAATAATTTTATTTGGGAGACGAGAGGTTACCATCGTACAAGGTTGCATTTATAATGGTTTCCAGTAGAACTGCAAGGCACGGCAGGATCTGGTTATAGTTGGAAGGTAAAGAGTTAACTTAAGTACCTGCAACACAGTTACAAACTCTTAATATAAGGAAATGAACTACAACATAGCAGCCAAATGGCCTGTTTACATCTTTATTGACTACTGTGTGTGTCTTGTCTGGCGCCTTGCTCTATAACCGTAATCTCTTGCTTTCTATAACTCCAAGGGCAGCTGTCAGTTGCAGTAAAGATGCGTTTATCCTCAGGTTCTATTTAATGCATTTTAAGATTTTTTTTGCACCACCAGTCCCCTATAGAGATGGATCTTCCACAGGCTTTAGTGACCCACCCTGTTCGGGAGTGCATGAGGTTTTAGTGGCCCACCCTGTTTGGGAGTGCATGAGGTTTTAGTGGCCCACCCTGTTTGGAAGTGCACGAGGTTTTAGTGGCCCAGCCTGTTTGAAAGTGTACGTGGTTTTAGTGGCCCAGCCTGTTTGGAAGTGTACGAGGTTTTAGTGGCCCAACCTGTTTGGAAGTGTACAAGGTTTTAGTGGCCCAACCTGTTTGGAAGTGTACGAGGTTTTAGTGGCCCAGCCTGTTTGGAAGTGCCGTTTAGGCAGCTACTGGTGTTGCTTTGATGGGGCGCTCTGCTTAACCATTTAATTCCATGTGAATCTGTGGGATGACAGATGTCTGAAACAACTTTGAGATTTATTTATTTCAAAAGTTTTACCAGGAAAGTCGTACTGAGCTGGTACCAACTCATTTCCAGATGCATCCTGGGGGAAGGGGGGGGAGAACAGAACAGATCCAGGGCACAATGTACAAAAATAATGCAATAATATGAAATAAAGTATAATAAAATATACAATTATAAGAAATTGTTTAAAGAATAAAATTGCCGTACCGTAAGTTACCATAGAGTAAAGTGTGAAACAGGCGAAAGAACATTAAGCGGAGAACAGCAAAACAATAATATGAGGAGCAGGGAGTAGTGACTGCTGAACTGGGGGAGAGAGGCGGTGCTAGTGTCAGTGCAGGGGTGTCAAGCAGGCGACAGAATTCCACCCCAGTATCAGAAACATCTGCAAGAGTAGATAGAAATCACGGAGAAGATACAAACAGGTAAAAGGCAAGCAAATAGAAGAAAACTCCATACTTTAAAACAAACAAAAACACTGTAACAATGAACTAACAAAACAACATTATATATGAAAAATGAAAAGTAGAAAAATAAAAGCAAAATATAGAAACAAAGAACACTAGAAACAAAACACAATAAAAAAACACCTAACATCAAAGAAATATACAAAACAATAAGCAAATATACAGCCAAATTTCAAAAACCATTAACAGAAACCATAAGCGCCCTCAAAGGCCTGTGGGATATTCCTGGTCTGTTGTATCCTGCACAACATGGCCAAAGACTGTGGATAGCTGTACAGGTCGAAGAGGGGGACAGCGATGGGGATGCCAGTGAGCCGGTGATGATGGGGATGAGCAGCCCCCGTGGACGGCGGGACCCCCGACTGATCCGGCAGGCCCAGCTGCACTGGGACACCATCACGGAGGAGCATTGCACAACACAGGTAAGTCATGGGGCCATGTGCAACCAACACTGTCTAGGCGCAACCCACAGGCACACAGGTAACACACCAGGGATGCATGACGGCAAGGGGAGTGGAAGGGTCCATGCGCAAAACACACCATCAGGAGGGGTGAATAGTTACATGCCATATGGACACACACACACACACCAGGCACAAACCGTACATGGGCAGGTGCACAGCAGAGTAGGAACAGACATGAAACACACAGATCCATGGACCACCCCACCACCTGGACTGTCCAAGTACATGTGTCAGATGCTGGGCACCCTTGCACCTTGGTGTACAGTGCAATGCAAGCATCATCATGCACGCACCTGTGGACAGCATTTGGGTGGGTGTGCAGGTGGTCCGTGTGTCACCGCAGGTTGGGCAGGGCACCCACCAGTCCACCGCCCACCATGCACACATTGCACAAGGGCAGCACCAGACAGGGCCCGCACTGGGAGACAGGTCAGTCAGGTGGCACAGTGCCACCGCCACCTTGATGCATGGCGGCCCTGCCGTGACCCAGCAGCACTGGCAGGCTGAGCAAGGGCCACATGGGGTGGCACCGGCGTACCACCAGGGGTCCCACTACGCGAAGCGACCTGGTCCGCACAGGGTCTGCAGCATGCCGAACATACCTGCACCAGGGTGCTCGGGATGCCCACAGCGGAACCCGGTGTCGACAGGCTGGGTGTCGCGGATGCCTGGAATGGGGAGTGGAGGCGTGCGCATGGGGTGCGTGGTACAGGGCACCTGACTGGTGCCCAACGCGGCCACGACAGCGACCAATGCCTGGGTCTGCCTTGTCAATGGCGGCAGTCACATCCATCCGCATCTGGACCATCTCTGCATGGATCATTGCAGTGTCCCTGCTGTGCCGCCCACAGCCACACACAGTGCCTCCACGGATGTTGCAACATGCATCTGCTGCTGTACTGATGCCCGCAGCAGGCGTGTGCTCTGCCTAATGGGTAGTCTGCCTCTTGCAACCTGTCCCCAGGGTATGGAAGGGCCTGATGCTCAACACCCTTGAGGGAGGGTGGGTGCTGTTCACCAGGACCAGGTATGGGCAAGTCAACAGGTGGTGTGCATGTGCCACCACTGAACCCTGTACCCCCAGACCCGGTGGGTGACTGCCGCTGCTGCCCTCCAACTGCTGTGCCCCAGGGACCAGTCGTTCCACAGCTGTGTCCGCACAGTGCCAGAGACCTGCACAGCCACCGGTGCTGCCCCACCGGTGCCGCCAGGCACCGCCTGGGACTGTGCTGACGCATGGCACACACGCTGGAACCAGCTAGGCACAGGGGCATCGCGCGTCCTGCTGTGTCCGCAATGAGACACACATGTCACTGCCCATTGCGGTCCTTGCATCATCAATGGTGCAGGTTCATGCAACAGCCACAGTCACAGCATGCTGGCATGCTTGCATGCCAGACTGCTGTGACACAGGAGGGCACCCCACACCTGACTCACCGACGCGAGATGGCAGCCAGGCGTGCACACTGGTGCAATGCATGCCGGCTGGCAGCAGAGGTGGATGCCCCTCATCCAACTATGGCTGGATGTCCACACCGCATGGTCCCACCACCACTGTCCCCTGCAGATGCACAGGATCTGTAACAGAAAGTGAGAACATGTTAGTGCATGGGATCAACCACCCCCACCACCATGTCATACCGTGCAGTGATGGGCTTCCCACCTGTCTGGAAGCCACCTCCTGGAATGCCCTCAATTGCACTGCGCTGCATGGATGCAGCCAGATGGTCCTCTGCTGGGGTCAGCTGCGCCACCTCTGGCTGACCCCGCCTGTGGCAGCCGTGCGCCCTGAGGGCTGCCACCTTCTCCTTCACCTGTCTCCTGTCGGTCCCAATCTTTTCTTACATTCCCTGCACGGATCGCTGGTGGCTTCCATGCAGGTTTGGCCCGAGCAACCCCTCCCATGCAGCAGCACGAGCCTGAGGGGTGCCCCGCCATCCACTAAGTAGTGGCTCCTCATCCAGGTAGGCCTGGAAGAGTGCCTCTGTCTCAGACTTCGTGAAGTTGGGCCTCCTCTCGCCCACCATCATCCTCCTCACCCAGTCCTTGCTTGGCCATGTCGGTCTGAATGGGTGGAAGTGGACACCTGTCACTGTGCAGTATACAGCATTATCCCATGACCATTGCCCAGAACATCACACAGCATGCAACTCACCTCTCACCTGCAGTAACCGACTCTGGCCACCGAGATCACTGTCGCACATATATAGCGCAATGCATGCAAATCAGGATGGAGCAACTGTAATGAGATGCAATCGGCATGCGCCTTTGAATGGCTGATCAGATGATTTGCATATGTCGGCTGAATATCGCGCTGTTGCGCTTATGAATACGGTTGTGCCGGGCTGAGCCAATGGCACGGTTCTGTGACTAGCGTAGTACACCACATTGCGATGCCCAGGTAGCTGACGCAGGCGCCTGCCACGCTGATGATGCTGTGTGCAATCAGCAATACAGGACATGGCCACTATTGTGCCAGTGGTGCTACAGCGCTGGGCACCACATAGCACCGTGGCACACCTGCGCAATAGTACACTGTGGCACTGGCACGCAGGTGACCGATCGTGCTGGATGTGTAGACATCAAGGTGCTGTGCGTGTGCCGCGCACAGACTCATGACCTTGTGCACGACCTTTGCCCCCTGGCACTGTACGTCTGGCATGTCTATGGCTCTATCGCGCTGTTGGTAACAGCGCGATGTGACTCGACAGGCGCTATCACGAACAGCGCCTATAAGGACTGATGGAGTTGTGGCTACGCAACATTTTCACGCCGGGTTACCGCGCTGTGGAGCCATATTGCCTACTATACAACTGCAGTGATGGCACGCAGGAGGGCTCCACAGTGGAGTGCGGTGGAGTTGGTAAACCCTGGTGGCTGTGGCGAAGCCACACCATGGGTCACTGTATGGGGAGAACCCTGCACATGGCCCGCACCCATGTGTGCAGCAGGTGGCGCCAAGTCTGGAGCAGGCCACTGGGCGGTGGAGGACTGCAGAGCAGTGCAGGCACGGTATGGTGACCTCCGCGGGAGGAGCGGAACTGCTGGATCACCTCAGGTCACGTGCCAGGAGGGGCATTGTGCCTAGGCCAGGTGGGTGTGCTGTGTATGCACCTGTTTTGTCCGCATGGGTGACACTGTGTACTGTGACCTGCATGGGGGTGGGTTGGGCTATGGTTTGCTGTGAAGGTGTTTGCAGGTGTGTGCTGTATGGGTCTGGTTGTGTGGGCAGGCACACTCAGTGGGGCAAGGGCTGTCTGCTGGGATCTCACTGATGTGTTTCTCATTTGTCTCCCACAGGTGTGGAGGTGGAGGCGGGCCGGGCTGAGGCATGGAATGGTGGTGCCGGAGTGGCTGGCAGAGGTGGCATAGGTGGTGGGCCACAGCAGCAGCAAGCCCGCAGCAGCAGTGGCTTGATGAGGGTGAGTGTCATTACATCGTGGATGCTACTGCATGCTGGGGGCACGCCACCATCCATGGACAACACTACCATGCACGCAACATGTGACAGTCATCACTGTCCAGTGGCACTGCATGTCTGTGTGTGCATCACTGGTGGTCCATGCATGCACTGGGCACATGGTTGTGGCACTAGCATCCCACCACGAAGCTACATCTCCGGACAGCCTTGGTTTTGCTGTGCTGGACATGGGCAGTGTGTGTGTGCAGTGGTACACATGGCTGTTGCTGCCTGGTTGGGCATGTCTTGTGCACAGTCACTGTGGGTGGGTGCAGTCCATCACAGGAGTGGGGCACTTGGCTGTATGCCATGCATGATGGGTGGGATTCAGGGATGTGGACAGTCACAGCCATTGACTCTGATCCCTTGTCCTAGGTATCCAGATCCCGCGACAGATGCAACGCACACTGCAGCGGCTGACACAGGTGGCCAGTGACTCTCTGCCATCCTCTTGGACCTACAGTGGCATGGAGTGCGGCGCAGGAGGAGGCCCAGGGCCCAGCACCAGGCGGCAGGAGGGCAGGCTGGCAGGCAATAGCTGCCCATCACCTCACCCCACCTTTCCTCTCCTGCTGTTCACCCCCGCCCTTACCCACCCCTACCTTATACCCATACCCCACCCCTGCTTTGTATATATGTGTACATAGTTGTTTTGTTGTTCTTCTTATTCTTGTTTATTACATTTATATATTTTGATATGAATACTGTGGTGGTCTCTGATTTGCAGCTGGCTATAGGTGCTCAGTTGCAGTGGTGTGCATGGCATCTGGGGTGGTATGGTCATGGGTATGTGTGTGTGTGTGGGGTGGTTGTGTCTGGTGTGGTGTGGCTTTCAGTCAGTATTGCCGTGTGCTGCCACCCACTGCTGGGTGCTCATGGTGGGTTTGGCTTGTATAGTTCTGTGGTTCACGAGGTTGCAGTGTGCGGGGGTCTGGGGATTCCTGCAGTGCTGGTCACTGCTCATGGGTGGTGTCTTGGGGTCACAGTGCAGGGTGTGCTGTGCACAAGGGGGCTGCTGTACACTGGGGTAGTCCGCCCACTTTGTGTGGCAGTCTCAGCTTGCCAGTGGGTGTGCTGCAGTTCCACGGCCGGGATGTGCTTTGTTTGCTTGTCCCCATGGTCCGGTGGCTATTCCGTCCCTCCCCAGTTATGCTGTGCTTGGGGTGTGGGGGACATTGTTGGTTCTGCAGTGTGTCCCTGTGCCCATCTGTGGCATGGGTGGTGGGTCCCTGCCTACCTCCCTGGTTGTGCAGTTCCATTGCTTTGCTGCTGGAGTCTCTCTGCTTGTGCTATGGGGCCTCTGGACTGCTCAGCTGGGCTGCCTTTGTTGCACTATGGCATATCGTCTCTGCTCAGCTTCCCTTCCTGGTTGCACTATAGCGCAGGTTGTGCGATATTCAGACGTTGGCTGGTTGTGCAATTTGTCTTGCTCCATGTTTGAATAGCGGCTCTATGCGTATGTGCGCAATTGACTTTGTGCTTGCTCTGCTGTTGCGCATATTTTGGGCACAGTTTGAATATCCGCCCACTGTGTTTAGCTCCCACCGTTCTTTTATATTTATTTTTTATTTATTTATTTGAAAAGTTTCATCAGGAAAGGCACACTGAGCTGCAATAACTCGCTTCCAGGTGCGCCTGGGAGAGGGAAAGTGGGGATAACATTAAGTACAGGAAATATACAAAATGGTCTGAGCAGAAATATGTTACATCAGTTACATAACATTACAAATTTACATACAATAAATCATCAGGTGAAGATTAGGTAATGCTAAACAATGGACAATAACACATATTCATAGGTTTGATAGGGTTATACAGAGCACAGAAGACCAAAGTCCATATAGCTCGCCCTTGTACTAACTATACCCCGAATCCCATTTGATACTAAGTGTCGGTCTAATTTGGTTTTAAACTCCTGCATACTTTTGCTGCCTACCACATCCACTGGAAATCCATTCCAGATTGACACCACCCTTAAAGGAAACCATTTTTTTTTCTTTTAAATGTCTCTTTATTACTCCCCTACTGCCTGCCGGCCTCGACCCTCGAGAATCCAGGAGTCATCCTCCTGCCTCTCTCCCACCCAAACCTACCTCTCTATCCTCCATGGAGCTTGGTTTCCCCCCTGAGCAGGGGACAAGGTGGGTGCCTTCACCCTATAATCCTTCATTGTGTCAGGTCAGAAGGAGGTCTGGTGAGAGGGGCACATTGGAGCACGCTCAGGAAGCCCATCTTCCCGGATCCGGCAGGTGTGTTTCCTCTTTTCCTCCCTCCCCTACAGCGTGTGACCCCTTGGCGCCAAGGTGCAAGCGCCAATGTCTACAGTGTGTAGCGCGCCCATCCCCTATCATTGGGGGCTTGCAGTACCCAAGCCTCCACTCAGAGTCAGGCATGTGTGGGTCTGCCCTCAACCTCCCCGGAGAAGGTGAGCTGTCCTGGGACACTCAAGCCTATCTCCCCTGGCTGAGCCACCAGTGACCCGAGTCCACTCCCAAACCTGGGTCACTGGGCGTGGAGCGAGTGTGGTGTCCAGAGCCTTAACCCTGAGCGCCACCGGGCGGCCAAAGAAACCATTTCTTTCTTCTTATGGTTTGGTACCTTTCCGAATAATTACAGTGGGTGGGCTCTGGTGTGGTAACTTTCTCCTAATATCCAGTCCCAGCTGTTCCCATAACCCTTCATCCCTGGTGGTGGCACTTTCACTAATGTGTACTCCTCCTCATCTGTCAAATCAATGAAAAGGGTATGTTTAAAAGTACAGTAGTAGCAATATGGGATAAATAGGGAAAAACAAGGAATAGGGTACTTATTTTCAAAAAGTGCAGACAGGCATGGGTACCACTTTTTATTCTGAGTGCTAACACCGGGCCTTCATCAGACACAGCCCTGTAAACTAAACACATATCCACCCTTAGCCTGCAGAACTCCAGGAATACAAACCCAAGGTCAGTCAACATCTTATTATATTCCATGTCTTTGACATCTGAAATCAGCTAGGTTGCCCTCCTTTGTACCCTCTTGATAGCTTTTACCTCACTTATATACCCTGGTGACCAGAACTGGGCATAGTATATTAAATCATATCTATGCAATTTATGTACAGACCTACATACAAACCATATAAGAGCTAAGAAGCAAGCTTACACATAGGAGAATACAGCACAAATGGAAAGAGCAGGTCAGACTGATGTGCCAACTCTCCCTTTAGGGATCGTGAACCCGCCAAAGGGAAGGCCGGCAGGTAGTTAGGAAAATGGGAAATGGGTAACAGAACAGTAGCGAACTTTGTGGTTGGAAAGGGTAGGGAAAAATTGGTGACATGTGGAAGAGTGGCGGAGAGAAAATAGAAGAGGAGAACAGGTAGAGAAAGGAGGGCGACGATGAGAGTATAGAAGGAGTTAGTGAGTCAGAAGAGAAGGTAGAGAGGGTCATCTGCAAGTGCAGGAGGGGCTGTGTAATGACAAAGGAGGCGGATAGAGAACTGGAAGACAGGGCTGAGCGAATATCTAAAGGTAAGGAATTCCAGGTAATGGGGAAGTGATAAAGAAAGCAGATCTTCCAGAGTGGAAGACCCGGAGGAGAGGGCAAAGGTCCTATGAGTGGAATTGCAGAGAGTGTAGAGTGGGGAAGGAGGGAGTGAGAGAAGGAAAATAGGTAGGGGAGGCAGAGAGCCAAGCCAGTACTTACCAATCAGGGAAGCACTGTGAGCAAGGCGCTTGGCACTTAGAGAAGGGAAGGAGAGGGAGGTGTAAAGGTTACGGCAGAAGGAGTTGAAGACAGTATCCAGTCTGGTAAGGGTAGATGTAGGGATGGTACTGTTGACTACGTCTCCAAAATCAAAGATAGGGAGTATCATCTTTTGGACAATCTCAGCGGACAGAATGGGAAGGAAGTTGCAGTGTCTATACAGAGCACCAAGTTTGGGTAGTAGCTTTGTGTGGATGGTGTCCACATGCACAGCAAAGTCAAGGTTCTTGAGGTAGTTGAAGGAGGAGGAGACATCTTCAAATGAGGAACCATCTAGGGTGTGGAAGGAGGGTGGAAGCAAGTCTAACAAACCTTTGCTTGGTACCAAGGTCATAGAGGTTGTCTTTTGGCATTCAGTGAGAGATGGTTGTCACAAAACCAGCGCTGGATATTATTGAAATCCAGTTGGAGATGGTCTCAACATTTGAAGGTGAAGTACCAGAGGCAAACAAGACAGTATTATCCGGTGCATATGGATATTTGTGGTTGAGCAGGCATTTGGAAGGTCATTAAGGAAAACTGAAAAGTATTGGAATGAGTACAGAACCTTGGGGTCACCAGTGTTAATTGGGGGATGGAGTTGCCAATCCTGACTGATTGGGACCTACCCATGAGGTGAGGTGGATCCAGTGGGTGGCAGAATCAGAGAGACCAGCTGTATTGAGTTTGCAGAGGAGAAGGGGTGGCAAGTGTCAAAGATCTTGGCCAGGTTGACAAAGATGGCAGAGGTAATGCATCCTGATTCATGCTCGAGAGAGTGGAGTCAGTGAGCTGGAGTAGGGAGGTGGTGGTGGAGTGGGCCTTGCAGAAACCAGACTGAAAGGGGTGAAAAGGATGAAAAGTCAAGAAAAGAAGACAGCTGGGCAAGAGTCAAGTGTTCTTGTAGTTTAGCAAGGATTGAGAGTAGAGATATCGGGTGAGCGTTACTAGGATTAAAGGAGTCTCCACTCTTATGAAGAGAGATGACAGTAGCAGTCTTTCAGGCTTTAGGTACTGTAGCTAGTGACTAGGATAGGTTCAGAAGAGAATGGATTGAAGGAGGGCTATGCATGGGTCGATAGATGCAGAAGCTTGGAGTCAAGACCATCTGGGCTTTTACCTTTGAGGAGGTTAAGGGCTGGGACAGCTTTTAGGGTGTCAGCAGGGAGACTGGTTGGAAGCAGAAGCAGGAGGAGGAGGAGGAGGCAGGTGCAGACGAAGCTGGGGAAGGAGACAGTGGAGGGTAGAAAGGCAAGAAGATTGGCAGCACAGGTGGTGAAGAAGTTACTGAATTCAGCAGTGACAGCTGAAGGGGACACAGATTTATAATTATGCAGATTAACTTGACCCCAGGATCACTGCCCCTAGATCTTGGTTGCTCTTGCTGCGTGTGTACACCTGATATCATAATCCTCTGCTTATGATGTCAAAATCTTTGCTGTGGAAATGTGATGACACAGACAGAGATGATGTCAGGTGTAGAAAGCAGCAAGAGAAAAGGAAGTCTAGGGGCTCTAACTATGTTTTATATCATTGCCTATACTTAAAAGAACAAGCATTTGTCAATGCTGAATGTTCGCTTGCAGGTATGTGCATTGGTGTTTAGCATTTATGCAGCCCCCCACAGTTGTATCCGTGTTCCTTCAGCATCCATATCCCAAAAGAGTATCTCTTTGAAACTCCATTTGCATCTGATTAACATTTCACCGTCATACTTCTTAAGTGTCTGTCTTAGGAACCCTAACGCCCTGGTTGTGCTCAAAGTGCGAACCTGTGTGGAAACTGCACAACCAGGCTTGTAACACAGTCATTCAGTGTAATTATTTCACAAAGTTTCAACATAGGCATTTTGTCACCTCTGGTCATGAACAGTGTCACTATGATTTTCTTACTGTGCACAGAACACTGGTTTCTCACAGTGACCATGCTATTCTGCTGGAGGTGTAAAAACACATTTAGCCAGGATGTGAAAATGACAGCTGAACTATTCATAAGGAGGTGTGGGGAAATGCAAATGTTGAAAATCTGGATTGAAAATATTACAAATTCCAAAAGTTACAGTATGCGTGGAAACTGTGCAATGCACACTCGTTAAACAGTCACTTTTTGAATTTTGCACATAATTTTCAACATAGGCATTTTAGGATATCTCCTCATGAACAGAGTCAGTATGATTTTCTTACTCTGTACCAAACATGATTTCCACAAGCGACCACTATTCTCCGGAAGTGTGAAAACACATTTCAGCCAAGATGTGAAAAATGACAACTGTACTGCTCATAAGGAGATGTGGAAAATACCAATGTGGAAAATCTGGAGTGAAAATATTGCAAATTCACAAACTTACGATGTGCATAGAAACTTAGCAATGCATGCTTGTAACAGTCACTTTATGGATTTTTGTCACCAAATTTTCAACATAGGCATTTTAGGACCTCTGCTCATGAACAGTGTCACTACGATTGTCTTACTCTGCAGTGAACACTAATTTCTAAAAGCGACTGTGCTATTTTGCTCCGGGCGTGAAAACACATTTCAACCAGGATGTGAAACACTGACCTTCACTGTTCATAAGGAGGTATGGAAATATATCTATGTTGAAAATCTGCAATGAAAATATTACAAATTCGTGAACATATGAGTGTGCATGGAAACTGCCAACACGCTCATAACACAGTCATTTTGGAATTTTTCACCAAATTTGCAATATAGGCTTTTTAAGAGGCCAACATCGAACACCAGCACTGTCATTTCATTAATCGGTCCCAAAGATGATTTTGCACAGTGACCGCAAAATCACCTTTTGGGACCGAATAACGCCATGACAGTGACTGAATTCATGAGGAGGGGTGTCAAGAACCCCATGTTGAAAATTTGGTGTCAAAAATCAAAACAAGCATTTGTCAATGCGAGCGTTAAACTTGAGGTATTTGCAGTGGTATTTGGCACTTGGACATGGCTTAAAAATCAGTGACAAGAAGTACAAGCATTTGTCATTGCGAATGTTGTTTGCTTCTATGTGCTGTTTAGGTATTTGAAGTCATTGGAGTGCAAATATTGAAAATTCGCTGAACTTACAAGCGTGCGTGGGAACTGCATAGCATGCGCTTATAAACAGTCATTTTGAATTTTTCTACATTTTCAACATAGCCATTTAAGACCTCTGCTCATGAACAGTGTCACTGTGATTTTCTTAATGTGTCCCATACATTGATTTGCACACCGACTGCGCCATTGTGCTACATGGTGAGGAAACACATTTTGGCAGGATGTGAAAAATGACAGCTGTACTACTCATGAGGAGGTGTGGTAAATGGCAATGTTGAAAATCTGGAGTGAAAATATTGAACATTCGCAAGTATACAGCGTGCTGTTAGGAACTGCGCAATGCTGCCTTTCAATAAAACAATCACTTTAGAATTTTTCACCGAATTTTCAACATAACCATTTTAAGACCTCTGCTCATGAACAGTGTCACTCTAATTTTCTTAATGTGTCCCATACATTGATTTACTGACTGACTGCGCCATTATGCGCTACATGGCGAAGCTACGTTTTGGGTGAGATGTAAAAATGACAGCTGTACTACTCATAAGGAGGTGTGGTAAAATGGCAATGTTGAAAATCTGGAGTGAAAATATTGAACGTTCGCAAATGTCACAGGCGTGCGAGGAACCCGCAATGCACTCGTGAAACAGTCACTTTAGGAATTTTTCACCAAATTTCAACATAACCATTTTAAGACCTCTGCTCATGAACAGTGTCACTTAATTTTCTTAATGTGTCCCATACATTGATTTCGTGACACTGATCATGCCCCATTGTGCTACCATATGGGCGGGAAACACATTTTGGGTGAGATGTAAAAAATGACAGCTGTACTGCTCATAAGGAGGTGTGGTAAAATGGCAATGTTGAAAATCTAGAGTGAAAATATTGAAAGATTCGTGAACTTACGAGCCTGCGTAGGAAACTGCATAGCATGCAGCTAAATAAAACAGTCATGTTGGAATTTTGCCAAATTTTCAGCATGGGGTTTTGGGATCCCCTTCTCATGAATGATGTCACTGTCCATAGCGTTATTCAGGCCCGAAGGGGTGATTTGCATGATCACTGCGCGGTCACTGCATGAAATGCCCATGGACCTGAATGCCTGACAGTGACATCATGAAGAAGGAATAAAACCCATATTGATTGATGCAAGAATCAAAAACGTGAGTATGCAATAAAGTTGAAAAACCCTATCTAGCCATTATACAGCTTACCGGCATTTCCTCAGTTGGCAGTCGGCTTTGAAAAATGCAGGCGTGTTCCGGTCCACGAAGATCGTCGCGCCGAGCTCCGGAGGTAAGTATGGGTGGGGGTGTGGGGAGGCAGGGTGCGCAGTAGGTGAGTGCGGGTTGTGGGGGGCTGGTAGAAGCGCCGTGGGACCGTTTTGATTTACAGGTTTAAAAACCCGGCGTGGGACGTTTGCCACGCTGGGGTAGGCTTCCCAGCATGGCAGAAGGATGGCTGAGGGCCATGGAGCCGGCCGGGGGATTGGGCACCCCGTCGGCAGACAATGCAGGGCGTTTGCCACGCTGGGGTGGGCTCCCAGCGTGTGAAGAATGGCTGGGGGCCGTGGAGCCGACGGGGATTGGGCACCCCAACAGAAGATGACGCGCGTGATGTTTGCCATGCTGGGGTGGGCCCCAACGTGGCAGCAAAGATTGAGGCGGCGTGACGCAGTGCTCTATGTGACAGCGGTGGTTTCTTTGGAAGACCACCGCTGTCACTCGCTATCGCATCGATTGGTCAGAGACTGCCACGTCTGCTCAATGGAGCAGGGATTGCAGAGGAGGGCACACCTCCAAAGTGTCCCATTCTCCCAAGATGTTCCTTGCGCATGCGGCATAATGACGTAAAAATGGCCGAGATATCCACCTAAGTTGGGAAAACCCTATTTATGCCATTCTACAACTTTCCGGCATTTCCTCAGTTAGTGGTCGGCTTTGAAGAGTGCAGACATGTTCCCAGTCCACGAAGATCATCGTGCTGGGCTCTGGAGGTTAGTATGGGGTGAGGTGGGTGTGGGGAGGGTGCAGAGTGTGAGCACTGGTTGGCGGGGGACTCACGAGGGACCATTTTCTTCTTTACAGGAATGAAAAAAAAAAAAATGGGCGCTTTCGGCATGCTGGGGTGGGCTCCCAGCATGCCACCTATGTGTTTGGGAGGCTGAAGCCTGCGGGATTGAGCACCCGCCCGGCCAAACAGTGTACACAGGATATTGTGGGAAAAAGAAAAAGCGGACACTTATAGCACGCTGGGGTGGGCTACCAGCGTGTCACCATGTGTTTGTTGGGGTGGGGGCCTGGAGCTGGCAGGGATTGGGTACCCCCAGCCATACAGTGTGCATGGGGGAGCATTAGCATGCTGGGATGGGCTCCCAGCTGCCAACTGGTTGTTTGTTGGTGGGGTGGGCTGCAGCTGGCGGGGGATTGGGTACCCCATCGGCCACACAGTGTGCTGGAGGTGCATGAGCTGAGGGGGATTGGGCACCCGGCACACAAGGTGGGGACTGGGGAGATCAGTAATGAGGGAGGGAGGACATTAGCAGAGGAGGAAGCGGGAGGGATTTCTTGCCGAGTTTGCAGGACAGCAGTTTGGCTGGGGTATGTATGCTAATTGCATACACGCTACCATGACTGATTGCAGTGGACCTTTTGTTAGAAGTGAAGACCAACACAGACAAACTGCTATCATCCGCAGCCCGCATGTATTGATCCCTAAGGTCACACCTGCTACACTGAGCACTACATTGGTGAGGAGGTCACACACCTCTAAAAGCAGTACTGTTGCAAGGCGTTCCTTGCGCATGCATGCAAGCGATAAAATGGGAAAACTAAATAAGGAAAACATATTGACTATAAACTAAATTGTCTTTAAATTTTATGTGTTTTTAAAGTTCTGGCCCTGGTGGCACGGGCTAGTATTGCACTGCTCTACCAAGCAGGAGGCCCATGACTGGTTTTGTCCTTGACTCTCACACTGAGGTCAGAGGGCTCAGGACATGATGCGTCAGCATTACGCACTGGCCCCTGGGGAGGATAGAAGGCTAGTCCACTTATACAACATTTTCTGTGGTGGCACAGGAGAGGATACTAATGTTGTGGTTGACCACTGGCATCTGCCTCACCCCTGCTAATAAGAGAGGTTGTGGGTCTTCTCCACCAAGACTGGGTAGTGGGAGGGCTTTATGAGGAAAATCCTGCCTTATGTTTGCAACACACTGATCATCTTGTCCACTCACTTTGTAGCCACTGACAGCCCTGAGAGCCTTCCCTTCCACTGTCTGACTAGATATTGATGCCTCTGTTCAGCTGAGGAAACTCCTTCTGGTGATGCAGAGTAGCAGTCACACAACATTACCCTCCCACTGAAAATCAGTGTAGCAGAGGCTGCTGTGCATACCCTGAGTCACAGTTCCAATTTTTAAAGCAATAGTTTTAATTGTTTCCATGGGCATTTTCAGTATAGAACATACTGTCATGTTTAGGTCAATGCCTACTTTTCAGTCATATGTTTATCTCAGAGTGCTTAAAATATGCATTACTCATGCATGCAAGAGTTCACGTTATTTCAGGGTCACCTTGTTCAGACGTGTGCTTTCTTGTCCTCAAGGAATGCCCAGAGACATCGGGCGATGGGTGGAGCTTCAGACAAGCTACAAAGTAAAATGCTCGGCTGAGTAAAATCACATTTTGATTGCTGCAAAATACCAATAAACTAATGAATAAGCCAAATTGTCAGCCTATATAGTCAGCAAGTATGTAATCTTTAACAGGCACACTGGTCCCATAGGACCAGAAATAAATAGTAAAAGATGACTGTGTCTGTAATGGAGTGTATGTCTGTCATGCTCCTTTTACCTGTAATCCCCTTCACAATCTTGGAACACAGGTTGTGACAGGGGCAATGAGGAGAGTTGTACCAAACCCCATTTGCTTTAAAGTTGGCCCTTTAAGACCTCACTGCATTGCATGCTCTACCTGTTGACTATCCGTCAGGGGAGGGTTAACAAGTAACACCTGAGCCCAATAAAGGGAGAGGGAGGGTGAACAAGGGGAAAAGGGTTTCATTTTCTGTTATGGGGAGAAAAGCAGAGACTGAATTGCAAAAAAAAATTTTGTAATGCTAAACACAAGCTCTTTGTTTTTGTATGTTACTGAAAGTAAACATTTTTATTTAGAACTAGTGTTCATAATGTTCTGATTGTGAATTTCCCACAAGAAGCTGCCCGGTTCACTACCCTGTCACAGTGCTACAGTGTAAAAGCAGAGCAGCAGAACCAAAAGCATGAGACAGGCTTCAAGGAGGAATTATGAGTTACACAAGAAAACCCTGCGGCTTGCATTTTCCTGCCTTGTGATTGGACAAAGACTTCAAAGACAAAAGGAGGAACAAAAAGGAGAGTGGACAGAATTAGGGAGGAGACTTGGTATTCTGAAGCTGTGATAGGTGGAAGTGGGGCACACCCATAAAAGCCCTCTCACAGTTCAGGCCGATACCAATATGTTTACCTGCTCTGCAAGCAAACATAAAAATTAACAAAGCTAGGAACTGCTTGAAACTAGGAAGACTTGGCAGGTAAATGAAAGGGCTTGCGACAACTCTGGGAAAACTATGAAAAACTTATTATTTACATGCTATTCTGCTTCTATTTCACATGTTTTCCATACTTCCTCACTTTTCTATTACCCAGGAAATCTGTATAGATACAGCATCCTTGCCCTTTGAACTTCATCTGTACCTGCTGCCCTCCACATGATGTCATAATGAAGCATCTGTTCAGGAATTGGTTGCCATAGAAATGCTCATGCTGTCACAAGCAGGAGATTATAACATCATATGTAGACAAGCAGGAGGAGTATGTGACGATGCGGAGGTCACGGACCCTGTTTCTGTACAAATTTCCTCGGTAACAGATAATAAGGGGACAAAACAACAAGACACAATCGAAATGCAGCAAACATTATGCGTAGTTTCCAAAGTTTTTCAAAGACGTCAAGGCTTTCTAAATAGAATTAGTTTGCCAACTATCAATTTGGCGACCCCAGGTTAATACATGAGGGCATTTCTTTGCATTTTCTGTTGCTTTTTGTTCTGGTGCTCTTTTTTTCTCCTTTTTTTCTAGTATCTTAAGTTTTTGTCTCCATATTGTTTGTTCTTGTTTCTGTTTTTGTATCCTGGAAGCAAACATGGCAAGGACCGGGCTTATCTAGTTGTGAAATAAATCTCATTGCCCATTATAAATTCTCTCTTTGCACACATACACATGTGTTTAATAAAGATATCATAATAGGGTGCTCCTATACAATTTCCTCCTAGATGTCAGAGTTAGATGTCTATGTTATGAACTTGGTAATGGCCCTTTCTGCTGAAGCCAGCCCCTGTAATCAGGCACTCTGCTGGTGGGGGAGGCCTAGGGGCTGAATTGTCTTTGGTCAGTGAACCAAATCTGCAGCAGCCACCCAGACAAGCTGTGTGTGTGTGTGGGGGGAGCTGGAATTACTCACTGTTGGTTTCTACCATGAATGAATTTCAGACTGCCTGTTTCCTGACCACAGAACATCTGAATTAAGTTCCTCCAGATGGGGACCAGGATTTTCGACAAGCCTCTCCCCAACCCCAATGTGGAATCAATTAATATGTGTGTGTATGTAGGGGTGGGGGTAGAAGAGAGTTAGTAAACAAATTCACTAATGACCAGTCAGAGTGGATTTCATTTTTCTTATCTCGCCTTGCTGAACTTGCTTCCAAATTTTAATTTCAGTTTCACTGCCCCAGAAGGGGGCTAGATCTTCAAAGGATTTTTATTATTACCTCGACAAGCAAGCACATCATTATGAAACTGCTTCTGACCTTCTGATGCAGTTATTTTTAGCTAAGCAGTAAGCATGTCCCAAATAAACGTTCTCCAAAAGTCAATGCTGGTATGTGAACCCTCAGATTTTGGTGCTACAGAAGCCCAGATCTTGTACATGCTTACTGCAGGAGATTGCTGCTGGAAGGAGCTGACCAGCTCAGCTGTTCTGGGCAGTGGGCAAGCTTCTTCATCCAGCCTGTCTGGAGTCCGTGAAAGCCATTTCATTCACTAAATACAAAGAGTTTCCTCGGTTCTTTTGGACAGAGTGTCCTCTATTCAGTCTGGGGTCTCAGTAAGTGGGCTGTTGCAGCCCTGCAGGTTGAGCCAATGGGATGCAACAATGTTTAGTGGTCATGGGTGGAGTCTAGATGGATGAGGTGGTTGAGATGATCTCGGAGCTGCGCCAACATTCTGTGACCTGGATCCAGGCACGATCCAGCTACTAGTGAGCTGTGTCAGGCAGCTGGGCTTGTGTTCGCCGAGATTGTCTGATGCTCCCTGTAAGGGGAATTGTCCCAACTGTGCTGAAAAATGCATTGGTGAAGCCCCTCTTGAAGAAGCCGTCTTTGGACTCAGACATCTTTGTGAATTATTGACCTCTCTCTAACCTGCCATTTTGTGCAAGGTTATTGAGAAGGGGTTTGTGCTACAGCTTGAAGCACACCTCACTGCCTTTGACTCCTATGAGCCCATCCAGTTGGTTTTAGGTCTAGGCATAGCACAGAGACTGCATTGGTCATGGTGCATAATGACCTGCTCATGGTGAGAGGTGGGAGGGGCCTCAGGGAGGAGGACATCCTCCCTCCCTCCCAGTATTCAATATCAATATCTAAAGCAGACCATCGGGAGTTCCGGGTGATGGCACAGATCTGAGATAGCGGGTGGGGCTTCATTAAATCTCTGATACCCTTTTTCCAGATTTTCTCCTATCGCTACTGCAGGGTGTCAATGCAGATGTGTGGAGGTGCACACGCCTCACATTCCCACAGCCCCACCCTTCATGCACCCAGCTGCACTACCACCAGGCCTCCACCTGGTGGCAGTCTAATGCTGGGTCAGCATCACTACCCTCCCGAAGGAGAGCAGTCCCTCAGATGCTCAATCCTCTCCTGCCTATCTAGCCACGGTGACCCGACTCTGTTCCCGACCATGGAGTCGCCCGGTATGGCAGGAAGTAAGGCACCAGCGCCTCAGCCCTCCATGCCACCGGGGCAATTGCCAATCCTTTTCTAAGGTGCTTGCTGCCTGCAAATAGAGACAGCTGCATCCTCTGATTTTTTCCCCAATTGGATCTAGGGGCTTAGATCGCTGACCTGTACCCATATTGTCAGCTCCACCAGTGTGAGTACTCGAGACTTTGGACCTGGCACTGGGCTGACTGTGCAGAGTGGGTACTGAAGATCTTGGACCTTGGACTGGGCTGACTGTGCAGTGTGGGTACCTAAGACTTTGGATCTGGGACTGGGCTGTCTGTGCAGTGTGGGTGCCTGAGACTTTGGACCTGGGACTGGACTGACTGTGCAGTGTGGGTACCTGAGACTTTGGACCTGGGACTGGGCTGACTACAGTGTGGGTACTTGAGACTTTGGACCTGGCACTGGGCTGAATGTGCAGAGTAGGTACTTGAGACTTTGGAGTCTGGACTGAGCTGACTGTGCAGTGTAGGTACTCAAGACTTGGACCTGAGACTGGGATAAGTGTGCAGTGTGCCATGGGACTTTGGACATGGAACTGGGCTGACTGTGCAGTGGTGGTACTCAAGACTTTGGAGCTGGACTGGGCTGGCTGTAGTGTCGGTACTCAAGACTTTGGAGCTGGGATTGGGCTGGCTGTGCAGTGTGCCCGAGACTTTGGACATAGGGCAGGGCTGACTGTGGAGCATGCCTGTGAGACTTCAGACCTGGGACTGGGATGACTGTGCATTGTGGGTGCTCAAGACTTTAGAGGCATCAATCAGGTCCCAGTTCATTTCCAAAGTGATCCAGCCATGAACCATGCAACAGTCTGTGTATACCACCAATATGAAACATTTTCCCAACCGTTGCATTGAGGTTCTGCATGGCCCCAGGTTACCAGTATTCAATCAATCATCTGTTGTGCCCTGCCTGTCAACACCCATGTATTTTGTGCATAGTGACCTCCTCTGCCACCCACAGTTCAAACCAGCTGGCTAGCATTCTCATCACCTGAGGTGATTGCCCTACCATCTTTGCAGTCATTCTTACCAATCTTGATGGGGACGGAAAAGGGGTACCCAGACAACCTCGCCTGAAGGGCCATGTGACTGTTTGGGGTTTGAATTGCCATCCAGTCAGGAGTTTTCAGTTTCAGTTTGGAGTTCTCAGCTTTCATTTCTTGTGTTAAACATCACTAGGGAGGTGGGGTATATGCAATGTCTCTTAAGTACACAAATGCAAGATCCTGGGTAGCAGTGATCTGACTGCTGAACAGGCCCAGACCTTTGGGAAAGGTTATGTTTAGATGCCATCTTGCTGTGTTCTCCCCACCGATGTTGATAGCCTATACCTTCCGCATGATTTTGCTAAATAAAGTTTCCTTGAAATGTAGATTTCCTGCTGTTCCTAGCTCTTTCTCAGCTAGGAGTGCAAACTATATTATGTAGGGCATGGAAACCTCGTTGCATGGAACATCAAGCCATAGCAGATATTCCTGAAGTGGGAAAGTAGGCTGGTACAACATTTCTTGGGGAGGTACCATACTTTTGACCAGGAATACTTTAATTCTCTGGGGTGGAGGCAGCGCACTATTAGACTTAGGATGTAAACTTCCATTTCAGAGGACTGACCAAACCTTTCAGATTGAGGGTCACTGTATGTCATCAAGTGAGCATCACAGTATGTCACTAGTGAGGGCCACTGTGTGTCAGGGTCACAGAATGTCACTGTAGTAAGGTCACAATATTTAGCGAGCGAGGATGACAGTATGTCACATTATGTCACTGAGTGAGGGCCACAGTATGTCTCAGAGTGTCACAGTATGTCACTGAGGCCACAGTATGTTTATGAGTGAGAGGGCCACTATATATTAAAAGTGTCACAGTATATTCACTAGTAAGAGACCACTGTATGTCACAATATGTCACTAGTAGAGACACAATATATCACGAAGTGTCACAGTATGTCACTAAGATTTCACAATATGTCACTAGTAGAAACCACTATATACCACAGTGTCACAATATGTCACTGAATAGAAAGCCACTATATGTCACACAGTGTCACAGTATGTCACTAGTAAAGTCCACAGCGTGTCACTGAAGTGTCTGTCGTCACTAGTATAGGTCACAATATGTCGATGAATAAAGGCCACTATATATCATACAATGTCACAATATGTCACTAGTAAAGAACCACAATATGTCACCAAATGTCACATATATCCCCTAGTAAAGATCACAAAATATTACTGAGTCAGGCCACAATGTGTTACCAAATATCACAGTATGTCACTGGCCGAAGTATTACAGTATATCCTCTAATCCAAAGCACAATATGTCACTAGGTAGGTACATATATCACAATGTCACAATATGTGACTAACAAAATGTTACAATATGTCACACAAGTCAAGGTCACACAGTATGTCACTAAGCAAAGTCACAATGTGTCACAATCAAAACCACAATATCACCTAATGTCACAATATGTCACTGAAGAGGCACATTATATCACTAAATCTGAAACCACAATATTTCACCAAACATCACAATATATCACTAGAACAAGTATTACAATATATCACACTAGTAGAGCACAATATGTCACTATGTAATAATCTAATATATACTAATGAAACCACAATATGTCACTAGGAAATCCACCAGTATGACACTAAGTGAAGTCACACTATATATCACAAAATAAAAGTCACAATATGTCACACAGTAATAATCACAATATATTCGAAGCAGCATCACAATATACCACTGAGAAAACCACAATATACCCACTAATAAAATATACAATATGTCACTAGTCAAGACACAACATATCACCCGAAATGTCATAATATATCACAAATAAACATCACAATATGTCACTGAATAATAATCACAATATATTACAAATGTCACAATATATCACTAAAGTAAAAGCCACAATATAGTCACTAAATGTCACAGTATGTCACTAAACTAATATTTAATATATCACTAAGTCAAAATCACAATATACCCACTGATCCAAAGTCACTATGTCATAAAATATCACAATATATCACAAGCAATGTTACAATATATCACTGAGTCAAAGTACAATGCCAAACACTAGTCAAAATCACAATATGTCACTGAACAAGTATTACAATGTCTCTAGTCAAAGTACAATGTGTCACTAGTCAACCCACACAGTATATCACTAAACAAATACACAGTATCATTAGTCAAAGTCACAATATGTCACTGTGTCAAGGCCACAATATGTCACAAAATGTCACAATATGTCACTAGTAATAATCACAATATGTCACCAAGTAAACATCACAAGTATATACTTAAGTGAGAACTACAATATATATCACAAAATGTCACAATATATCCCACTGAACAAAATCACAATATGTCTCTACATGCGAAACCACATATATCACCAAACATCCCAATATGTCACTAGTAAGTACTTTAATATACTCTCACCAAAAGTATACAATGTAATACTAAGCAAACAATATTACAATATATGTCCCACTAGTCAAAATCATAATATATACTAGTAATAATCACAATATATGTCCTACAACATATCACAATATGTCACTAGTAATAATCACAATGTCACTAGTAAAACACAATATATCAAAATATCACAATATATCACTGATAAAATACAATATATCACTAGTAAAACCACAATATATCACTAACCATATATAGTATGTCACACAAACAATGTTACAATATATCACTAGTCAAAATCACAATATATCACACAAGTCAAAACCACAATATGTCACACGTGCTGAGGAGTCAGCCATGGCATACCTGGAGGACATTGCCATCTTTAGTACCAGCTGGGAGGAACACCTTTCCCACCTTAGGGAAGTGCTGGGCAGGATACAGAGGGCCAGGCTCACTGTCAAAGCTGAGAAAGTGCCAGGTGGCTATGGCTGAAGTGGCATACCTTGGACATGTTGTAGGCCGGGAACAGCTCTGTCCTAGCCAAATAAAAATAGAGGCCATCAAGGCATGGCCCAAACCCAAAACACAGAAGCAGGTCAGGAGTTTTCAAGGGACAGCAGGGTACTATAGGAAATTTGTACCCAATTACAGTGCCCTGGCTGCTCCCCTATCTAACCTGGTAAAGGGAAAGATGCCAAAGAAAATTACCTGGGAACCAGCCCATGAAAAAGCCTTTACCAGACTGAAGAAGGCACTGTGTAGTGCTCCTGTGTTGACAAGTCCTGACTATAGCAGACCCTTTATAGTCCAGACTGATGCCTCAGACATGGGTATTGGGGCAGTACTGAGACAGACATCCAACCAAGGGGAAGATCGCCCCATCATGTACCTAAGTAAAAAGTTACTTCCCAGGGAGCAGGCACAATCTACTGTGGAAAAAGAGTGTCTCGCCATCATGTGGGCCCAAAGAAGTTAGAGCCATACTTATACGGGCAGCATTTTGAGGTACAAACTGACCACAACCCCTGGTTTGGCTGACACAAATGGGAAAAACTAATGGTAGACTATTAAGATGGAGTCTTGCCTTGAAAGAGTATGACATGATGATCTTGCATAGGACTAGAGCAACCAATCAGAGCATAGATGGCTTATCGCGTCTATATGAGGATGAACTGACTTAGGGGAGCTCATCCCATGCAGGAATAGAGCCCCCAAATTCAGTCTAGGTAGGGAGAATTGTGATGTTTAGCCAGCTGGTTATGATTATTGTATGATATTGGTGTTATAAATACACAGTCTGTGTATGACCTTTCAGTGTATGAGGAGGTTGGCCTGTAACTTCAAGGTGTCAGTGGCTGAAAACCACAGGATATTGTAAAACAGACCAGAAGGACCATTTAATTGACTTCCTTGCAAATGGCATTTTATTCCCTTTTATGACCTGCCCAGGCTTTTGAAGTGGAAACCAATTGTGACTTTATGACATCAGAACCAGGACATCACTAGGCATGATTCTTGTTGGCTTTTTATCACCTTGGTGCCAGTGTGGGATTGCTAAGTTCAAAAGAAAAATGTGTAATTAGGGTGTTATATATAGGAAATGTTTTTTCTTGGATGTTACCATTATTTTTAAATACCTCCTGGTAGGAAATCATGTTTGTAATTTTATATTCTAAAAGGAGGAGCTAGATGACTCATTGAGTGGGTGTGGAAATAGAGTTGAAAATTTATCAGTGTATCTGAAATGAGATATATCATCTTTGGGCTGTTAAGAACAAAGATCTCTAACCTAAAACACACTTACAGAGGTAATACATCGGATAGAAAAGATCTAAGAGTATTGTGGTAGGAGTTTGTTCTGTAACTTTCCATTTTCTTTTGAGATTGTAAGCTCTTGATATTTGTTCTGTATTTTATTTTACTTATTTTACAATTTTAGTAAATAACCATTTTCTTAAAATACTGCCTGTGTCTTCCCAGTTTTCTTTTTGCATGTGAAGTGCCTGTATTTTTAAGTCTGACATGGTTTAAAAAGCTTGATGGTGTTACTGAGCTTGGAAAAGGTAAGAATATACCTAAGGTCTCTTATGGAGTTTTAAGGGTTTATTTTGGAAACCTGGCTTGGTGCCCCTGGCAAAAGATTGTACTGCAGTCCTGAAGAGAGTATTATCTGAGCCTGTTAATTCGGTATGCTAGCATAAGGTTCACAGTTTGAATCCCTCCAGAACTTGAGACTAAAGGTGATTCAGACCCAAAGTAGACAGGAGGGTTACCCTGTCTGTTACCTGTTCACATTATTGCACTCTGAGGTTGGCACTGTGGGAGCAGAGGACCTGACCACAGGATGCGTTTGTGACTGAATAATGAAGAGGGACCTGGAGAAGCTTGTGGATGGTCAGGCGTGTGGCAACTGAGGTTCAATGCAAAAAGTGCAAGATAATGCACCTGGATAGGGAGACCTACAGGATGGGGGAGGTGCTGACCATCACTAAAGAGGAGAGGGACCTAGGGGTTATCATATCTGATGACCTTAAGGTATCAAAGCAGTGTGCAAAGGCTGTAGGGAGGGCCAGTGGCATGCTTGGGTGCATAGGCAGAGGTATCACTAGTAGGAGGCAGGAAGTGGTGATGCCATTGTATAAAACACTAGTATGGCCTCACCTGGAGTACTGCGTGCAGTACTGGAGACCACACATGTGTAAGGACATAAACATGGTG
The DNA here is from genome assembly GCA_016271365.2 of Neoceratodus forsteri. NCBI lineage: Eukaryota > Metazoa > Chordata > Ceratodontiformes > Ceratodontidae > Neoceratodus > Neoceratodus forsteri. The sequence continues at coordinate 109,402,272 of JADMNL010000031.1, read as the reverse complement.
GAGGCTGTCCAGAGAAGGGCAGCAAAGATGGTGCATGGTTGGCACCGCAAAACGTACGAGGAGAGACTGAGACCTCAATATGTACTCACTGGAGGAGAGGAGAGGAGAGGAGAGGAGAGAGAGGAGAGGAGAGGAGAGGAGAGGAGAGGAGAGAAAGGGGCAACATAAAGAAACTTTAAAGTGCCTCAAGGGCATAAACAAGATGCAGTTGGGAGATCTTTTCCAATGTAGAAAAGATACCAGAACAAGGGGGCACGATATGAAATTGGAGGGGAAGGGGTTTAAGAGGTAACGTGAGGAAGTTCTTCTACATGGAGAGGGTGGTGAATGCTTGGAATAGTCTGCCACAAGAGGTGGTAGGGGCAAGCACAGTGGATGGGTTTAAACATGCCTGGGACAAGCACAGGGAAACCTTTGGCAGGAAGGTATAATGTATTGTTTGCAGAACCTAGCATAAGTATACTGCAACTTGGGAGGAATCTTATTTGAATGCTACATTAGCTTTGATTTGTAGGTAACCAGACTTCTGGGACTATCTCCCCACATTTCCTTTGTACTGCTGTTCTTAACATAGGCTATAATAAGGCATTACGGTATTGCACTTTCGCTGTCCTATATCATAACTTTGCTAGCAATGGACAAAGTGCCGTTGGGGTATACTGCCCCCTGTCCTAGCAGGAGACCAAACTGCACCACCCACTACTGGCATGCTTCTACAGGTGGTGACTCCTATGACCCACTGCTTCTGGTAGCATTTGGGCTGGTCCAATGGGGTAATTACTACAACCTTTTCTACGCAGGCATACACAAAAGGAGAAAGTGTCACTGCCTTTACCCGACTAACCTGCTATGGTACCTAGCTAAACTAAAGCTGAACTTGGGAGAGGATATTGAGCTCAACCCAGGTCATATCCCCCTAAATTTCTGCATCACACTCCTGACTGACCTGGGCTGGGCTCAAGCCAATGGGCTACAATTGGTCCACATGAACATCAATAGCCTGAGCCCAAAAATGCAATAGCTTGAGAGCTGGGTGGCTGTCTACAACCCAAATGTGATTGCTATCTCAGAAACCTGTCTCAAACCCCAGGCGCTACCCCATGAAGTAGATCTACTGGGTTACAATGCCTATAGGAAGGATAGACTCGGGGGAGAAAAGGGGGTGGTGTCCTTATATATGTTAACACAAAGCTGAGTGCCCCTTTGTTTGACATCCCTCAACTGGACCCCTCTGGGAATGGGTCACTATTTGTCAAACTGCTGCTAGGTGACACAAAACCGTTATATGTGGGCTGTGTCTACATGCCCCCATGGGATGCTGCCTCCGCCCTTGAGTCCCTCACCCAGGTCTTGGCTCAATACTCACCTGGGGAAATGGTGATCCTTTGTGCCTTTAACCAAAACTGGGTGTTACAGACAAGTAACAAGCTGCAAGTCCTGCTCCTTGACGCAAATGTCACACAAGTAATAACAGAGTTCACTAGGATCAATGCTAAGTCTGGGAACCATACATTGCTAGACTGGCCCTAGTTTCCAACCCTGAGAGGATACTGGCAGCTTGAATCTTCTCCGATGCGCTCAGCAATCATTCGACTGTATTCTGCATATGGTCAAATAGGACTCAAAATCCTCCACCACGAATATTTCACCACCAGGGACTATACCAATTTCCTGCCTGGACCGTTCATTCCAGAACTAAGAGCTTCAACTGGCACCCTATAGAGGAGATCCCTATCCTGGGGGAAGCCCTCCACTACTTCATAAATGTGTTTGTGTCCACGGCCAACCAGCATGCCCTGCTCAGAAAAATTAGAGTGAAGGGAAAATGTCATAAGTGGATCAACAATAAACTAAAGAAACTAATGATCCTAAGGGACAAGGCTGGGGGCACTACAAATTGACACACCTGCTGGGACAAATACAGGGATCTAAGAAATAAACGCAAAAGAGAGGCCAAGGTGGCAAAAATCTCATTACCTGCGGAGTCCCCAAAATAAACACCTTGGTGACCCTAAGAAGTTTTGGTGTCATATAAACTCCATACTAAAAGGCAACAAAAATTAATCTGAACTGACAGTCTTAATCAATGGCCTAGTTGCCGATAATCCCACAACAGTGGCGGAATCCTTTAACAGCTATTTCACAAATCTGGACAAATACAAATACAACCTGCCAATACCAGCGAAGGGCCTAGTCGAAGAAGTTACCTCGCGACCCCTTTTCCACCTGCGACTGGTCAGGAAATCTGAAGTGCTAGCCCTACTGAAACAACTGAAACCTGATTCTTCCCCTGGATACGATCAACTCAAGCCAAGACTACTTAAACTTGCTGCACCGGCTAGTGCGCTCCCAGTAACTTCGCTTATCAACAGGTCCCTTATGGAGGGGGTTGTCCCTTCCAAATGGAAGGTTGCTGTGGTGGTCACTATACACAAAAGTGGAGCAAGGGCCAACATCGAGAACTAAAGGCCCGTATCAATCCTCTGTCCCTTAGCTAAGATTCAGGAGAGATTGATCTTCAACCAGCTGCAGGACTACCTTGAACTATATCATCTCATTTCTGACCAGCAACATGGTTTCAGAAAGTGTCATGGGAAAGAACCCAGTACTTATAAAATGTACGAGCAATGCAGTGGGTGCAATGCAATGGACAAAGGGATATCGACAGGAGCCATATTCATAGATCTAACCAGGGCCTTCGACTTGGTCAACCACGGATTACTCCTTGGCAAGGTGGAGATGCTAGGTCTGAAGAAACACTCTGTGTCCTGGTTTTCCAGTTATGTAGTCGGCAGATCTCAAAAAGTTAAATAGAAAGGGGCACTCTTCAGCTGCCTCAGGGTCATGGATGTAGTCCCCCAGGGTTCCATCCTTGGGCACCTACTAGTCTTACTGTTTGTTAATGATATCAGCAACAATTGCGGTGATGGGAAAGTGCTCTCCTATGCAGATGACACTGTAATCTACTGCAGTGACACAGAGCCCTGCTCAAGTAAGGTAAAACTTGCTCATAGCCTGAATGCACTTGAAACCTGGTTTGCTGCCAACATGTTGGTCCTGAATGACAAAAAAACAAAGCGATCTTATTCGATCCAAGGTGGTTGGGAGCAGACATAAAAAATCTACTGCTGCTTTTGATGACTACGGGGACTCAGATCGATGTAGTGAACAAAGTACAGTACCTCGGTGCACACCTTGACCAAGACTTGACGTTTAAGCCACATGTCGATCACATCACCAAGATTGTGCATTAGAAACTGGGCCTTCTATACAGGCTGGGAAACTCACTGACTGCTGACTTGAAGAGAAAAATTGCTAGTAGTACCCTCCTCCCTTCCCTGGTCTGTGGAGCTCCTATATTGCAATTACTCAGGGAGGCTGAAGCACTCAAACTGAATGTCCTATACAACAAAATTAGTCAATTTATATCAAGCTCACCACCCAGGAGGCATCACTGCAAGGTACTCTCTGATCTGAACTGGCTTACTCTGGAATACAGACTCGCTCAACCTCTCCTTTGCCTCACTTTCAAACTCACCAAGATCTATTCCCCTCCTCACCTGCTGGGTTTATTGGCCCCAAAACCCAGGAGGTGTGCCCTCCGCTCATCAGACATCAGCCTGCTGGAGATCCCTAGGGTAAGGACTAACCTAGGAAAAAGGTCTTTTGCCTACTCTGCCCCCTACCACTGGAACTCCCTTCCAGAAAATTTAACAAAAGTCACTTCTCTAGAAGGGTTTAAGGCTGGTCTAAAGGTCCATTCCTTGGAACTCTGTCTTTGCAGCTGCTACCACTAAACGCTGAGCCCTGTTGGGGACTGCTGTGATAGATTAAAGGCATAAATATGACTGGTCTGTTAGCATATGAATCTCACCTATCCTGCTGCTGCTAATGTGTATCTGACGTATGTAATCTAATTTCCCTGTGCATAACCGCTGTTTCTCTGTATGATGTCCTTGATGTATTCTTTTCTGAACTATGTAGTTCCGTAATGTCATGAACTTCCTGTTGACACTGTATGTAATTAATTCCAGGTCGCCCCTGAAAAAGGGACCGGTGGTCTCAGTGGGCTCACCCGGTTATCAAAATGTCATAAATAGATAAATAAATAAATGAAAAGCCTTTGACCACTTAGGGTGAGTGGATGCATACCTGTATAGGGCCTATGGGCAGACTGGATGGGCCTAGCGGTCCTTATCTACTATGTTTCTATGACTCAAGCAGGTAGCATGTGCTACCTCGCTACATAGTGGGATCCACTAGTGCATGTAGACATGAAGGCTAAACCGTGGCCTGTAAAGGTTTAGTGCTGTTGTGTGTTTAGAAGAGGACTACAGCCTACAGTATGGCTAACTTCTCATTGTTGTGCATTCCATGGCTGTGCCCATGGCACATGAATTTTGCTAACTTCCTAAGTGTTTTGTGAAAGATCCTATGCAAAACAGAAACAGAGAAACGTTGAAGTTGTCAGCAGATAAGCCCACTTGGCCCACTTAGTCTGCCCTGGAGACCCTACTTGGACTCCAGCCTACACCCCCCTCTTGCCTCTAAGATTCTCTTATGCCTATCCCATGCATTCTTAATTCCTGTAACCATTCTAGCCCCCACTACTTCCTCTGGGAGGCTGTTCCAAGCATCCACTACCCTCTCCGTGAAGAAGTACTTCCTTACATTTCCTCTGAGCCCCCCTCCCCAGCTTCATATTGTGACCCCTTGTCCTTGAGCATCTTTTCTTTTGGAAAATACTCCCTTCCTGTATCTTGTTTATTCCTGTGAGGTACTTGAATGTCTCTATCATATCCCCCCGTTCTTTCCTGTCTGCTAGGGAGTACTTATTTAAACCATTAAGCTTTTCTTCACAGGGCTTCTGATGCAGGTCCTGCACCATTTTGGTTGCCCTCCTCTGCACCGCCTCAACCCCATGTATGTCCTTTCAGACATGACGCCTCCCAAACTATACACAGTACTCGAAGTGGGGTCTCACCAGTGATCTATACAGGGGTATTATTACATCCCTCTTTCTGCTGGTGATCCCCTCCCTATGCATCTGAGCAGCCTGACACCGCGGCCTTTCCCACTGCCTTGTCACACTGTTTAGCTGCCTTCAGGTCATCACAGAAACACACAATCTGTCAGCAGATAAGGACCTGATGGCCCACCTAGTCTGCCCTATTTTCCCTACCTATAGTGTCACCGTAGACCCTACTCAGTCTCCAGTCCCTTCCCCACTGCTAAGATCCCTCTGTGCCTATCCCATGTGTTCTTGAACCCTGTCACCGCTTCTACCCCCACCACCTCCGCTGGTAAGTGGTTCCATGTGTCCACCACTCACTCTGTGAAGAAGTACTTCTTCACATTTCCTCAGAGCCTCCCCCCCTTCTAACTTCATAGAAATCAGAATCAGAAATGATAACCCTGAGGTCTTTTTCCTGTTCTGTGACTGCTAATACTCCCCCGAGTTGGTATGTTGGCCCCAGGTTTTGTGCCCTAAGTGCATGATTTTGCACTTTTCTGCATTGAGTCTTACCTGCCAAACTCTTTACATTCTAACTTCTTTAGATCCTCTCATTCTTTCAACCCCTCAGTGTGTCTATTCTGTTGCAGATTTTTGTGTCATCTGCAAACAGGCACATCTTCCCCTCCAGTCCTTCTGCAATGTCACTAATAAAGACATTGAAGAGGACTGGGCCTAATACACTGACCCTTGTGGCACCCTGCTAGTCACCTTGCCCTCCCCAGAGTGTACCCTATTTACCACCACTCTTTGGTTCCTATCACTAAGCCAACTGTCCACCCATTTTATTATTTTAGGATCTACTCCCAGGCTGCTCAGTTTGTTTACCAGCCTTCTATGTGGAACGTGTCAAAGGCCTTGCTGAAATCCAGATAGACCACATCAACCGCCCCTCCCGGGTCCACTTCCTTTGTTACCCAGTCAAAGAACTCGATCAGGTTTGTCTGGCAGAACCTCCACCCAAGGAATCCATGTTGTCTCGGATCTTGTAGAGTGCTGGTAACAAGGTATTCCGCAATCTCTTCCTTCAGTAGTGATTCCATTACTTTGCCCACTATTGAAGTCAGGCTGACCGTCCTGTAATTTCCTGCCTCCTCCCTTTTTTCACTTTTGTGGAGTAGGACTACATCTGCCCTCCTCCAGTCCCCCGGTACCTCCCCTGTTTCTAGTGACCGGTTGAACAGAGCTGTCAGAGGTGCAGCCAACTCCTCCCTGAGCCCCCACAGCAACTTGGGGTACACCACATCTGGACCCATTGCCTTGTCTACATGTAACTTTGACAACTCCCTTAGGACTCTTTCCACTGTGAAAAGGCTAGTGTCCACCTCCCAACCCTTTATGCCCTTGTCTTATAACAAAGGCCCATTTCCTATGCCCTTCTCCATGAATACTGAACAGAAGTATTTGTTAAATATGTCGACTTTTTGGTGGTCCTCTCCTACAGAACCCCCCCCTTCCCCTTTCAGCCTTACTATTCCTCCCTTGGGCTTCCTCTTTTCACCAATGTATCTAAAAAATATTTTATCCCTTTTTTATTGATTTGGCTATATTTTCCTCTGTTTTTATGTTTGCTTGCACACATGCACAAGAAAGGAGAGAAGTTGTTTGTGGAGGTGCAGCACTGTGACGGCCAATGCTGGCACTGCATTGTTGGGCTTGGCAGTGCTCAGCCAATGCAGGGACAGTGTCCTGATGACACTGGCTCTGCAGAGTGCCACCAAGTTATAACGATTTCGCCACTGCAATCAGTGGCCACCTCATCATTGCAGCATCAGCCATTCCGCTGCAATGAGAGAGCGACCCATCACTTCAGGGTGGTACCTTGCCTGGTGTAACATTACCAGGAACGTGGCTGCTGTATGCCACCACCTCAGAGGCACATAGAAAGCTGAGGAGGGTACCCAGTCCCCCTGTCTGCATGCCCTCGACCCAGTTCATTTGCCGATGGGGGATCCCACTCCCCTTTGGCATAATGCCCCCCATTTCAGTTGTGTGCTGAGGGGGTGCCCAATCCCCCTTGGCATCATGCGACCCCCCCACACATTTCTGTGCCAACAGGGGGGCCCAATCCCCATTGGATTAAGTCTCCCCCTTCCTAGTCCCAGTTGCTGATGAGGGAGCCCACTCCCCGTCAGCATAATGGCCCCCCAATGTTTGCATACCTGTGCCAAGGGGGTGCCCAATTCCCCTCGGCATCAAGCACACACCCCCACCCATTTCTGTGCTGGCAGGAGGCCCAGTCTACGTCGGCTTTGGTCCCCCTCCCCACAATGCAGGTATACTGGGAGCCCACCCCAGTGAACCAAACACACCTGCAAAAAAAAAACCGATCCACATTGTCCGTTTCTTTTTTTACCTGTAAATCAAGAAAACGGTCCCTCACAGTGTTCGGTGCCCTCCCCAAACCCACGCCCACCCTATGTGTACTCTGCCTCCCTACACCCCTCTTCACCCCATACTTAAATCCGGACCTGGTGTGATGATCTTTGGTGGACTAGGAACACGTCTGCACTCTTTAAAGCCAACGGCGAACTGAAGAAATGCTGGTAAGTTGTATAATGGCATAAATAGTTTTTTTTCAACTTTGGTGCATATCTCGGGCATTTTTGGGAATTTTGGCACCAAATTTTCAACATGGGGTTATTGGGACCCCTCCTCAGGAATTCAGTCACTGCCATGGTGTTATTCAGTCCCAAAAGGTGATTTTTTCGGTCAGTGAGCAGAATCACCTTTCGGGACCGATTAACAAAATGACAGTGCCACTGTTCATGAGGTGGGCTCTCAAAAAGTCTATGTTGCAAATTTGTAAAAAATTCAAAAAATGACTGTTTTACAAGCATGTGTTGCGCATTTTCCATGTACGCTCATAACTTCGCGAATGTTTAATATTTTCACTCCAGATTTTCAACATTGGCATTTTCCCACACCTCCTTATGAACAGTACAGCTATAATTTTACACATCCTCGCTGAAATGTGTTTTCGCACTTCTGGCATAGAATAGTGCAGTCGCTGTAGGAAATCAGTGTCCGGGACAGATGAAGAAAATGACAGTGGCACTGTTCATGAGCAGAGGTCCTAAAATGCCTATGTTGAAAATTTGGTGTCAAACTTCAAAAAAATGACTGTGTTACAAGTAAGCATTAATCACTGACAGAGGAGGGCTCTGCCGGTGGATTAATGCCCGCTAGGGGTTGGTGCCGAGGGCGAAGTCTTGAGGGGTCCAACTCCAGCGGCATTAACCACTGGCAGAGCCCACGCCAGGTGACACGTGTTTGTAACATTGGCTCGCTGCAGCGGCGACGAGCCTATGTTACCGTGTGTGGCGGTTGTTGCTGGAGACCCTACGGACAAAAGGAGATGGAGACAGTCGGCTGAGTGGGAACGCTTTATTCAACTTACAGTGACAGGAGTTCAGAAAACCAGTTGTCGGGGTCAGTCCAAGGTCCGTCAACGATCGCGGTGCAGGGACAGTCCCGGTAGCATTGGTGCAACGAAATTACTGCCAGGCGGTAGGAGGCTGTGCAGCGCAATGATTCCTTGTGCATGCAGCAGTCGGGTGCCTGTTATGCAGATCTCTGGCTGGTGGGCAGGTCTCCAGGGCCGTGTGGGCGTGTGGCGCTCTGCAAAGTACGTCATCCGGGGGAGTACCTTACTGTGGCCGGCTGTCCTACGGGAGGCACAAGAACGTCACTAGGCTGTTCACCGTGATGTTCTCGAAGTGGAACGACTGGGCTACAGCCGGCTGTGGGTGAGCCATGGTACCTTCCCGGGGTGGATGTTGGCGCTCTGTCCTTCGCTTGTGTGAGGTCGCCTCACCCCATCTTCCGGGTGTGTGCTTGGGGGTGCAGCTGGGAGGTCTCTGGGAGGTGCAGGTTGCTGCGGGGTGCTGGGCGGCTGCTGGTCGGGGGGTGGGCGGAGCAAGTCGCTGCTGATCTGCGGTTCTCCAGTGTTGTCATGCACTGTGGCAGAGGATGTGGGGAGAGCCTGGACTGTGCATGGGTTGCTGGGCTGTAGGGGGGGGACGGCTAGCTGACAGCGGTGTCTGGGCATTGGAGAGCACGGACGACCACCTCTTCCGGTCAGTTGCTGAGGGAGACCAGTAGCTGCGGAGGCTGGTCTCGCAGCGATGGCCGGTGACAGACATTATTTCTCCGCTCGAAAGACCGGGCTGGGACAACATGGTGACTGCTGTGCTCCAGATGCTGTGATTCGTGTACCGGATGGAGAGGTGGGTGTCGTCCGATATTTGGGGCATGAGAGCACCCAGGTAGTTCTTCCCCATCAGTTGTCTGCTATACCAGCAGTCTCGGTCTCTGGGCCCCAGCTGGTCCACTCTGCGAGGGGTGCAGGTACAAGGCGGGGGCATTGGGTGAGCAGTGCTGTATGTACTCTTGGTACATAGCAAGAACAGTCTCTGCTGCCTGGGGTGCTGTACAGTACTCCCCTCAGAGTCTGGTGGGTTGCGTCGCCAAGCTGTGCATGGTTCTTGGTCTTCTCATTAAAGTCCAGGGCAAGGAACTCGTTACCCTCGTCATCCACCTGCACTGTGAAAAGTTCTGGTGCAGCTCTCTCTTCCCTTCTCGCCCCCTGCGAGCAAGCCCCAGCTGTATTTCAAACCATAGCCTGCAGACCAGGTCATATGGGGTTTTGGGGCTCACCTTCTCGCAGGTGCAGATCTTCGCCAGATCGCTGGGGGTGATGCTGGGGTGGTAGGTGGCTGTGTCTTGTCCCACATGCCTGTAGCCCTTTAGGACTGCTACAAACACGTTGTTTGCAGACACAAACTCCCCATCTGTGATGATGTTGAGTACCCTTTTAATCTGGGGGCCAGTTAGGTAGCGCTGCAGTCCGTCACAGAGTCCAACAAAGGAGCTGAGGCTGTATTGCTCCCTCTGCTCCGTCCTGACTGAGGCATATAACTGGTGCAGCACAGCTGCCAGCTCAGGTGGGGTTGCTGTTTTGAGGTCCACCTGCTTTCCTGTGGCTCTGAGCCAGCCAGTGAAGACATTTGAGGCCCACGCAGTGTTTTTGTGGGTGTTTGCCTCCACCCTTCTAGTCTCTAGGCTGTCCAGCTGGTCGTCAGTGACCAGGGCATGGCGTGTTTCCTGTGTGCTGCCCTCCCCCACAGAGCTGCTGCTTGGTGTGCTGGGATTAGTGCAGGTACTGCTGGCTGCGGTGCTTCCCAGGCTTTGTCTGCCATTGGAGGTCTCCAGCTCTCTGTTTGTCTGTGCTGCCACTCTGCCATCCCTGGTGAAGATGTCCTGGTCAAAAAGGATGTGCTGTGCACCCCTGGCTCCCAGAATCTGCGGCCTCTCGTCTCGTGGAGTCACGGCGCATGGTCCGCGCTGCCCACTAGTCTCCTCCACAGCTGTAGCTCGGCATGCAGCCTCCTCTGGGGAGGTGACTTCACCCACTGGAAATACTGCTGCAGGCTCAACATTCCACGGTGGTGTGGACTTGGAGAACAGTTCGTCGAGCCCGGGGCATGGCTCCCATGTGCTGCTAGCTTCCGCCTTGTGTGACTGGCTCAGCGGTGGGACAGTTGCTGTGCAGCTGCTGCTGCGATCACTACTACTGGGGCCGAACTGCTCATTGACCCATCGTGCTATGCCTCTCACCCCGCAGAGACTAAAGGTGGCTAGGCAGCGGTCCATCTTTCAGCGCAACGTACCTTCTGTATTGCTGCGATCGCTGTGGTGGCCACTTGCACTGAGTGCCTACTGTAAGTGTCGCGGAGTTCTGATGGCCCGCTGTGTGCTCACCAGTCACCACCTCACTGTGCCTCACAAGCGCTTCGGCTGGCGTGAAGAGGTGGTGACCTAGTGGGCTGCTACCCTCTGCTGCCGCGGTGGCCACAGGTAGTACTAGCCTAGCTGGCATTACCTGTGGCTTAATCACCTCTCGGGTCTTGTCACCGGACACCTTTCAACCAGTTGCGTCCGTGTATTTGCGAACTGTGTCCAGTGCCATGTTACAAGCGTGCATTGTGCAGTTTCCACGCACCCTTGTAATGTCGCAAACTTGTAATATTTTCATGACAGATTTTCAACACTGGCATTTTTTCACACCTCCTTATGAACAGTACAGCTGTCATTTTTCACATCCTGGCTGAAATGTGTTTGTGCACTTCCGGGGCAGAATAGCACAGTCAAAATCAGTGTTTGGGACAGATTAAGAACGAGCGAGTGAGGGGGAGTGAGCGAGCTCAACAGAGCTCTTTCGGGACTGCTGCAGATTTCTTTGTGGGCAGAAGAAGGCACCAATGCAGGCAAGAACCTAGTACAAAAAGACAGCCTGCAGTACTGGGAAAAACAACGAGCGAGTTAGAGAGAGGGAGTGAGTGAGCTCAATTGAGCTCTGTTGGGACTGCTGCAGATTTCTTTGTGGGCAGAAAAAGGCACCAATTCAGGCATGAGCCCAGTACAAAAGGGCAGCCTGCAGCGCCAGGAGAAACAGAATAAGCGAGTGAGAGAGGGGGAGTGAACGAGCTCAATGGAGCTCTGTCGGGACTGCTGAGGATTTCTTTTTGGGCAGAAAAAGGCACCAATGCAGGCAGGAGCCCATAAAAAAAGTCTTTAGACAGGATCATCTCTCCAAGCATGGGGGCGGTTGTGCTATCTACCTCCGAAACAACCTTCAAGGTCTTGTCCTAAATCTGCCCAAAACTGATGACCATATGCAAGTCCTTGCCATAAAAGTGCTTCTAGGTGCACACAATAAAACCCTTACTGTGTTTTCAATCTATATTCCTCCCAGACAGATGGCCTCCTGCTTTGATTCTCTAATGAAGTGTTTTGGCTCTCTGAGTCTTAATTCAGAAATTATCATGTAAGGAGATTTCAGTATCAATTGGTTCTCTCCTGACACAAGCCCTTTCAAAGATGCAGTTTCAGCAGTTCACCTCACCCAGCTAGTTGAGTCCCCCACTAGAATCAACTATAAAACTAGGACAGGTACCTTACCGGACTGGGTGCTCTCTAACTACACTGATCATACTGTATATCGGACACAACCATACTCCCAGATGCCTTCAGTAACCGCTCCCCAGTCTTGTTTCATTGGTCGAACAAATTCTCTAAACCACCTGCTAGAACAATTACAACCAGGGTACTCATTCGTGGCATTTACTAAAGCTGACTCAAGTAATCAGCACTGGTCAATGATTTGCTGGTCAACTAACAATGTTAACATTGCCCTCGACCAATTAATTCTTCAGTTCAGCACTATATGTGTTAGGCACGCCCCCCATAAAAAGCATAAAATCAAAGGCCACTGTAATCTCTGGTTTTCTCCGGACCTCCTTGAACTTCTGAATGCCAGGTTCCATCTATGGCACAGGTCTAGGTCCCTGTGTAACCAGGCCGACATCCAGAGATACAAAGCGGCTAGAAACAACTGCATGAGGGCTATTAGTGTAGCTAAAAATCAATATTATAAGGAAGTGCTCTCTTGGACCTGGAATGATGGCAAAAAATTTTGGACTAACCTTAAAGAGGTCACTGGGAGGGACCTCAGATCTGCCCCTACCATGCTTAACATTGATGGTGTATCCTCACTCAACCCCAAACTTATTGCTAACACTTTTAATAATGCCTTCATTGACTTGAGTGGTGTTCTGCCACCTGGCTATTTCTCTCACCCCCTCACAAGTGACTACTCTGGGAAAGAGACTCAGCACCCTTCTCATCCCCCTTTCTACTTCAGAACCCTCTCAGCCCATGAAGCCAGGAATTACCTACTTAAGGTATTAGGGAAATTAAGATTTAGTGGTGACACCCTGGATCTTAAATTTGTAGACCTTACGCTGGATGAAATTCTGTCACCTCGAACACATATTATTAACATGTCACTTAGTTACTCTCAATTCCCTCAGAAATGGAATCTGCCACTGTAACACCAGTTCATAAGTCTGGGGATTGCACCATTACTGGGAACTACAGGAAGGAAGGAGGGGATGACTGGAGGAGAGAAGGCTACGGAGGGGGGGGGGGAAGGATGGGAGGAGTATCACTATCAGGGTTGAAGGGAATGGGGGCTCTAAATCGACCAACAACAACAGGGCTATGAGGCGGTTGGAAATCAGCAGGGAGGTCAACATGTGAAGCCCAGTAGGAAGTAGTCAGGCTAGGAGAAGGGTTCAAGGGGATGGGAGGAATAAGGCAGAGAAAAGGGTGAGGCAGAAGTAGGGGTACAGATACAGAAGTCACAGAGGGTGCAGCTGGGGAGTAAGGAGCAGGAAGAACGAATACTGGGATGGTGGAAGGGGCATTAGAAGGAAAGGGGTACTCATCCTGGGGGGATTCTATACTGAAAGGGGTGAGATGGGGCAGGAAGGGGGGAAGGCACAGCCATATTTGGGTTAAAGCTATCCCTGGGGTGACTGCAGGAGGGGCCGGGCGGGCACTGTTTGTGTGCAGCGAAGGGGAGGAAGTAGTGAGGGGGAGATTCGAGGAGTTGGGCAGGCAGTGTGAGGGGGTGGTAGTCGATGGCATTCTCTGAGGTATTCCTGGCACCATGTGCAAGCACGGGGAGGAAGGGAAGGATCAAAGAGTTCAACGAGTGGCTGAGGGATTGGTGCCACACCAAAAATTATGGGTTAGTGACTAACTGGGGTAGGGTCTGGGGAATAGTGACTTGTACGTAGGGACAGGATACACTTGATCAGGGAGGTGAGGGAAGTATTAAAGGCGGGATTAGAGGGGTATATCTCTACTAAGGTGGATTTAAACTGGGGGGCCAAAGACTGAGGTTGGTAGCAAGGTCTGGACAGGAGAGCCTAATGAGCTCACCCCACTAGATATAAGTAAAGGCAGAGGCATAGTAACCCCAGGAGGAGGCGGGCAGAGTGGTCTAAGTGTAATACAAAAGGCACCACCACACGGTAAGAATAAGAAGGAGAAAGGGTGCGGACTACATGGAGGAGGGACACAGGCCAAGGAGAAGAGTGAGGAGAAGGAGGGGTTCAGGTGAAAAGTGGTCTCTCTCAATGCAAGAAGCCTGGGGAACAAAACTGCAGAGCTTCAGGCGCTTATTTCAGAGGGGAAGGTGGACACTGCTGCAGTGACAGAGACTTGGGCCCCAGAGTACCATGACTGGGACTTGGCAATCCCTGGATACAGGATATACAGAAGGGACTGGGGGGGTTGGAAGGGGGTGCACTCTATGTGAGGGAAGGGATCAAATGTATAAGGGACAAGGGAGAAGAGAAGAGGAGAGGAGAGGAGAGGACAGAGGCACATTGGGAGCAGCTCCTGGACTCCAAGGGCAGAAAGCTGAGGCTAGGAGTGATGTGCAGACCACCAGTCCAATCCGGGGAACTGGATGGGGAGTTCGCAGAGCAGATAAGAAGGGTGTGTAGAAGGGGCTGTGTGGTGATAGTGGGGGATTTTAACCTACCAGGGGTTGACTGGAGCACCCCGGCCACTAGTAGTCCCAGGGAGCAGGTGCTCCTTGATGCATTCCAGGATGGCCGTCTGACACAATTAGTAAGTGGGCCTACAAGGCTTGGTAGCACTCTGGACCTAGCACTGGCAAATGGGGAGGCAGTGAGGGAGATAAGGGTGGAGGACCCACTAGCAGGTAGCGACCACCAAACAGTGTGGCTTGTTCTCATGCTGGTCAGGGAGACAGGAGGCACGGGCACTAAGGTGGTGGACTTTAGTAGGGTGAACTTTGGGATGATGGGAGTAATACTGCAAGGGAGACTCCAGGATAGAAGGCCGGGGATGAATGCAGAACAAAAGTGGGGAGTCATAAAGACTGGGCTAACAGAGGCCACAGTAGCCTGCACTAGGGCCAGGAGTAGGATGAGCATAGGCAAGAAACCATGCTGGCTGAACAAGGAAGTGCTGCAAGGGGTGAGGGCGAAGAGGGCTGCATATCGGCAGTACAGGAGAACAGGGAAGGGAGAGGATAAGGAGACTTACGGGATTTGGGCAAGGGAGGTGTCCAGGAGGGTGAAAAAAAGCTAAGGCCTTCAGGGAATTAAGGTTAGCACAGGGCATAAAGGGAAGGGGAAAAGGACTTTTTTTGGTATGTCAGGGAAAAGAGGAAATGCAAGGAAAATATTAGGGTGGGGATTGGGTGGAAAAGGGGGAGGAGCAAACGGAAATTCTAAATGAGTACTTCTGCTCTGTTTTCACTAAGGAAAAGGATGGTCCACTACCAGCATGGGCTGGGGGCTGGGGAAAGGCGGGAAGAAGGTGATGGACAAAGTGATCACAGGGAGTAGGGTGCTAGAGGGGCTGAGTGCAGTAAGGGTAGACAAGGCACCAGGTCCAGATGGCATCCACCCCAGGGTGCTGAGGGAGATGGCGGAGCTGTTGGCTGAGCCGCTGGCAGATCTGTTCAACACCTCCCTGGAAACAGGGTGTGGGCCCCAGGACTGGAGTGTGGCCCATTTGGTGCCCATACACAAAAGTGGGCCTAGGGAGGAGCCAGGAAATTATCAGCCAGTCAGTCTCATGTCCATAGTGGGTAAGCTTATGGAGGCGATACTAAAGGAGAAGCCGGTGGCATTCCTAGAGAGTATCGGCCTCCAAGATGGCTGGCAACATGGGTTCGTCTCAGAGAGGCCTTGTCAAACCAACCTAATAGAGTATTATGACTGGGTGACAAGGGTGTTGGACAGGGGCCATGCGGTACATGTCCTGTGCTTGGACTTCAGTAAGGCCTTTGATACAGTGTCTCATGGGAGACGGAGGATAAGCTGACAGCAGTGAGGGTGGGGAAAAAGCTGACTTTATGGCTAGAGAACTGGTTAGAGGGGAAGGTGCAGAGGGTGGTGGTGGGGGGAGCTCTCAGCATCCAGAGCAGTGACAAGCAGGGTGCAGCAGGGGTCAGTGCTGGGCCCAGTGCTATTTGGGCTCTTTATCTCCAATATAGCACATAGAGTGGGGAGCAGGGTTAGTCTGTTCGCAGAGGATGCCAAATTGGAGGCGGTGGTGGACAAAGAGGACCGATGGGAAAAACTGTAGGGGGGCCTAACCAAACTAGAGACATGGTCAGTGGAGTGGCAGCTAGGATTCAGTGCAAAGAAGTGTAAGGTGATGCACTTCAGGGCTAAGAACCAGAAGAGGGACTATTGGTTGGGGATCACAGAGGAGGAGAAGGACCTAGGGGTGTTGGTAACTGGGAGCATGAACAACTTGGCACAGTGCATGAGAGCAGCAGCGAAGGCAAACAGGATGCTGGGGTGCATTGCAAGTGGGTTCTCATCCAGATACAGGGATGTGATCCTACCGCTCTACAGATCATTGGTCAGACTGCACCTGGAGTACTGTCTGCAATACTGGAGGCCATACCTGAGGAAAGAGAGAGAAAATTACTGGAGGGCAACAAAAATGTTAAAGGGGATAGAAGGAAAGGCATATTAAGTTAGGCTGAAGGAGCTGAACATGTACACACCAGAGGAGAGGAGGGATGGGGGGATATGATTGAATTGTTTAAATACCTGACGGGGTAAATAAACCTGGCACTGAAGGGGTGTTTAAACTGAGGAGTGGAAGAGTGACAAGGGGGCATGGACTAAGGTTGGAAGGGGGACATTTCAAGAGGGGAAATAAGGAGACACTACTTCTCTGAGAAGGTGGTGTCTAGTTGGAATGCACTGCCAGAGGGGGTGGTAAGAAGAGTTAGGAGGCAGGGGGTGGGAGAAGCAAGGGAGGAAATAATGGGGAGGAGGCTAGGGCAGTTGCAATCTAGGGTGTTAGCTGCAGCCTGCACACCTGGGCAGACTTAGAAAGACTGGTTTGATCTGCTCGCAGATTTGTATATTCATATGTATGTACGTATGTAAAATCACAGTGACTCTGTTCATGAGCAGAGGTCCTAAAATGTATGTAAAATCACAGTGACTCTGTTCATGAGCAGAGGTCCTAAAATGCCTGTGTTGAAAATTTGGTGACAAACGTCCATAAAATGACTGTGTCACAAGCATGCATTGTGCAGTTTCCACCCACCCTAGTAACTTCGCAAATTTGTAGTATTTTCAGTCCAGATTTTCAACATTGGCATTTTTTCAGACCTCCTTATGAACAGTACAGCTGTCATTTTTCACATCCTGCCCAAAATATGCGTTTACACATCTGGCACAGAATAAAGCGGTTGCTATAGTAAATCAATGTTCGGGACAGATTAAGAAAATCATACTGATAGTGTTCATGAGCAGAGGTCACAAAATGCCTATGTTGAACATTTGGTGAAATAATTCCACTAAATGACCGTTACACGCATGCATTGCGCAGTTTCCACGTACACTCAGAAGTTCGAGCATTTTTAATATTTTCACTAAAGATTTTCAACATTGCCATCTCTTCACACGTCCTTATGAATGGTACAGCTGTCATTCTTCACATCTTGTCCCATCTGTGTTTTCATACATTTGGCGCACAATGGTACAGTTGCTGTGGGAACTCAAAGTTCGGGACACATTCACAAAATCACAGTGCTACTGTTCATGAGAAGAGGTCCTAAATGCTTTCATGAGATGGGGGTTACAAAAAGGCCATGTTGAAAATTTGTAGTGCAAATACCAAAAAACACCAGGGGCATTAGGGTTTCTAACCATAACGTCCCACCCTGTACAGGCTGACAGGCATCAAGGGTGTGCCTTTGGATTGCCAACTGTAATGCTCATGCCATTCCACCCCCACACCCCGACCCTGCAGCCAGTGACAGGCATTGAGGTGTGTCTTGGACTCTTTGGCCCCAGAGTTCACCCCATTCTTCTATATTGCACCCATTTCAATGTATGTCCTTAAGGAGAGGAGTGACTGTAAAGTCAAAAACCCCAAGGCACACCTCAACACTTGTCTGTGTCTGCAGGACAGGGTGAGGTGAAATGGCATGAACGTTATGGGTGACAACCCAAATGCATACCCCAGTGCCTGTCCATCTCTGCATGGTGGAGATGGGGTAGGTGTGAAGTTCACTACTTCATAGCCATTCCTTCTCTGCATCTGTCTAGCTCCTGCATTTCCAATGCTAATACCAGCAAGCAAACATTCGGCATTGAAAAATGCTTGTTACTTTTGTGCTCCAAACTGCCTTCCCTGACTTCCTTTGTTTCTCCTGGTAACTCTCCCTATCCTCCTTCTGTGTTCTTTTGTTGTTTCTGAAGGCTAGGTTCTTTTTGCTCTTACGTTTTCCACTACCTCTTTAGAGAACTATAACGGTCTCTTTTTTTCTCTTGCCCTTGCTGACCTGCCTGACACTGAGTTTAGTAGCTTTTTCAATTCCCACTCTTATTGTAGTCCACTGTTCTTCTACTCCCTCTAGTTTTCCTATCCCTGCCAGGGCAACCGTGAGGCATGCTATCATTTTCTTGAAACTGGCCCTCCTGAAGTCAAGGACCCTTCTCCTTGTGTGGTTTGATTCTAGCTCTGTTCTTATATTAAACCACACTGCCCGGTGATCATTGTTCCCCAGGTGGTCTCCCACTGTGACATCCAGCAATGCTGGCCCTGTTTGTCAGTACTAGGTCCAGCGATACCCCCTCACGAGTGGGTTCCTTAATCAGTTTCCTGAGGAAGGTCCCCTGAAGGGAGTCCAGGATGCCCCTACTCCCGGTCGTTGCTGCAGCAGGGAGGCTCCAATCCACGTCCGGCAGATTGAAGGCATCTGCTAGTAACACCTCTTCCTTGCGAGCCATCTTATGGATTGCTTCAAAAATTTCCTTATCCATTTCTCCCCCTGTGATGGAGGCCTGTAGACTATCCTTGTATGAAGAACTGCCCCTTCTTTTCCAGGGTAACCCACAGCACTTCTACACTCTCCTTCCCCGCCTGTATTTCTGTGGCCTTCATGTTGTTTCACACATAAAGAGCCACTCCTCCTTTTAGTTCTACCCTGTCTTTCCTAAACAGATGCTATCCTGGCATAGTCACGTCCTAATTCTGGTTTTCATTAAACCAGGTTTCTGTAATGGCTACTAAGTCCAGGTCAGCTTCTGCCATGGTGGCCTGTAAGTCTGCAGTTTTGCTGCCCAGACTGTGAGTGTTGACACACATGGCTCTCCAGATGATGTTATGTTAAACACACTTCTCTCCTTTTTGCCCTCCTTTATCATGTCCCGCCCCTTTTTCTCAGCTTTTTTATTTTTATTTTATTCTTTGTTAACCGGGTAACGTCCACTAGGCACAACTTCCTGTTTTCAGAGGTGACCCGGGAGCATTGGGGAGGTTAAGTGACTTGCTTAGAGTCACACAGTATGCAAATGGAGGTGGTAGGACTCAAACCCAGGTCTGCTGGATGTACCAAGCTCATTCACAGTCTGTTACTCTAACCTCCAGGTTACACTGCCAGCCAAACAACATTATAACGATAGGGAAGGGCTGGAATCAGACAGAGAACAGCAGCAAAGATGATCAGTGTTGCTCGGTACAGCACATATGAGAAACGGTTAAAGAATTTGAACATGTACTCTCTAGAGACCCGGGGCGGGGGGTGCATGATAGAACTAAATGGATGGACACAGCAAAGCTGTCCACAACAAAAGAGACCACAGTCATTGGGGGGGCACAAATATAAGTTTGCAAGGGGTAAGTAAAAAAATGTGAGGACGTTTTTCTTCACAGGGGTAGGGTGGTGTAGGGTTGGAACAGCTTACCCAGAGAGGAGGTGAACACTGGCAGTGTGGCTGGGTTTAAGGCAGGGTGAGAAAGGTGCAAAGGGACGGTGGATGGCTCAGGATAACCTGGTTCAGAACAGCCAGCTGGTGTTTTAGGGGGCGGTAGGCAGGGTGCAGGCCGATTGGATGGTCCCTTGGGCAGTTTCTGTCCTTAGCATTCTGTATTTCATTGTGCTATATTGAATACTGTCTTCAGCAATTGCCAGGAGAGGGCAGTAGTAAACCAGTTTAGTACTTGCTTTTTCTGTCAAGTGTGCTGCCATCATTCAGGTTTTTAGAGGAAAGTTTAGATCCTTTCTTCACAAAGAGAGAGAAGAAAAAAAAAAATCACAACTTTTCAGTTGCACTTGAAATATAATATTAGTTTCAGTGGTGAAGCTCTAAGCCATTGCTATAGAAACATAGAATCTGATGGCAGATAAGGACCGCTTGGCCCACCTAGTCTGTCCATTTCCCTACCTAACGGATAAGCTGCAGATCCTAATAAACCAACAGCCTACTTCCTCCTACCCCACCACTAGAATTGCCTTATGTCTGTCCCATGCATTCTTGAATTCTCCCACTGTTTTTCACTCTACGGCCTCCTCAGGAAGGCCGATCCATGCATCTTGAACCCTCTCTGTGAAGAAATACTTCCTCACATTACCTCTAAGCCGTCCCCCCTCTATCTTCAAATTGTGCCTCCTTGTTCTGGTACATCTCTTTTTCTGAAAGATGCTCCCCTCTTGGACTTTGTTGATTCCCTTGAGGTATTTGAAAGCTTCTATCGTGTCCCCCCTCTCCCTCGTTTTCTCAAGGCTATACATCTTAAGCTCCTTTAATCTTTCTTCATATGTCTTCTGGTGCAGACCCTGCACCATTTTGGTTGCCCTCCTCTGGACAGCCTCCACCCTGTCTATGTCTTTGTGGAGATGGGGTCTCCAGAACTGTACACAGTGCTCCAGATGTGGTCCTTTATTTATTTATTTTTATTTATTGGAGAAATCGAATTTTCAACCTTTGAGTCATAGACTCATTTACAAAGGCACCTCATTGCAGGGAGGGTAGACATGAATACAGTGTGAGCACAACAGTGGTAACATACAGGTGCAATACAGATAACAGTAAGAACACAATTACAACAGTGGTTTACAGATAAAGTTTCACACAGAAGTTACAATCGAAATAAAAATATTACAGTAATAGAAGGTACAGCCCTGGATGTACCAGGAAGGAATACCTATGGGGGAAAAGCAGTGGGTGGGGAAGAAGGGGATGGGGGGACAGCAGTCCAGTGGACATTGTCAAGTCTGAGGGCCAGGGGAGGGACCCCGTTATTACCTAAGGGCAATTACAGCTTGGACCCAACTGTCTGTACAGAAGGCCAATAACTTCCTGTTTTCTACTGGTGATGCCTCTCCCTATGCCTCCCAGTATCCCCCAGCCCTCCTTATTGCCTTCTCACGTTACTGGCCCACCTTTAGGTCATCTGATATGACTACCCCAGGTCCCTTTCCATTTTTGTTGTTGTCAGTATCTCACTCCCCACTGTGTACTCTTCCCCTGGGTTTTTGTTTCCCAGGTGCATTACTTTGCACTTCTTTGCGTTGAATCTAAGTTGCCATACGTTTGACCATTCCTCCAACCTTGCCAAGTCCCTTTTCATCCTTTCCACCCCAACCTGTGTATCAACCCTGTTGCAGATCTTTGTGTCATCTGCAAAGAGACATACTTTCCCTTCCAGTCCCTCTGTAATGTCACTTATAAAGACATTAAAAAGGACTGACACCAGTACTGAATCCTGCGATACCCCACTAGTAACCCCCCTTTCTTCACTGTGGACTCCATTTACTATTACCCACTGTGTCCTGTTGTCCAGCCAGTGTTTTATCCAGGCTACCACCCTGGGACCCACTACCAGGTTGGCTAATTTGTTTATTAATCTTTTGTGTGGAACCGTGTCAAATGCATTGCTAAAGTCTAGGTAGGCCATGTCCATAGCCACTCCCTGGTCTACTACTTTGGTCACCCAGTCAAAAAAATCAATTAGATTTGTCTGACATGACCTTCTTGCTGTGAATCCATGCTGCCTTGGGTCCTGTTCCCCACTAGCCTCTAGGTACTCAACAGTTCTTTCCTTCCAAAGTGATTCCATCATTTTCCCTACCACTGAGGTCAAACTGATAGGTCTGTAGTTTCCTGCCTCTGTTTTGTTCCCACTTTTGTGAAGGGGAATCACATCCACTCTCCTCCAGTCCTCAGGTATCACACCATCCTCCCATGATTTATTAAAAAGGGTAGTCAGAGGTGTTACTAGTTCTTCCCTTAGTTCTTTTAGAATTCTGGGGTGAATCCCATCAGGCCCCATTGCTTTATCCTCCTTCAGTTTTAAGAGTTCTTTCAGAACCCTTTCTTCTGTGAAACGACTAATATCAACCCCCCTATCCAGAGTGCTTCTATTGACTGGATTAAGTATCTCCCCCTGCTTTTACATTGTGAATACTGAGTAGAAATATTCATTCAGCATCCCTGCACGTACAGGGGTGTATTTGAGCTGGCAGGGCTGCAGTGGCTTTATTGCTATTTGGTATCAATGAACTGTTGTTGATAATTTTAGAATACACTGTATAAAATGAAGTAATGTGTGGATGGAATGTGACTGAGTAATGGAATAATGTGATTGGTCAATTAATTTATGTGTGTCACCTGTCTATGAGGGACTATATAAACAAGGGGTTTAGAGGTTAGCCACACCCCTGACAGAGAGGTTTCTGGGACCTCGAAGTGCTGGCTGCACTCTTAGTAGTATGTGAACCCACATTTGTTGTTTAAAATATGTTATTGAACACTGCTTTTTTTGTTATAAAGTAAGAAATTTATAAAATATTTTAAATCTAACATTATGCATGGAGTGCTGTTATTTATTTCCTTTAGGAACACTGGGTGGTGGCTGACCCCGGTGATGTGGTGATGGTGGCTGTGGCATGATGTTAGGCTGATGAGGAGCAGTCCAGGCCCAAAAAGGATACTAAATAAAAAAAAAAAAAATTTTTGGCCTTCTCCAATCTGCCTGTCTTAGATGAACAGAAGTGAAATGCTTTGCACAGAGCAGTGACACTGGAGGAATTTGCTCAGGCAATTAAAGAACTCCCAAATAATAAAACACTTGGTCGAGACAGAATACCTGGTGAGCTTTGTGAGGTGCTTAGGCCTGCTATTCTGAAATATTTGTTAATCTCTTAGAGGAAACTTTTATTAACAAAACTTTGCTTGACTCCATGGATAAAGCCTACATCGAACTGATTCTAAAGAACAGTAGGGAGCCCCAACATTGTGAAAGTTACAGGCCCCTATCATTACTCAATGGGGACTACAAAATTTTAGCCAAAATGTTGACATCTAAAGTGGGGTTTGTTCTAGGTAGATTGGATATAGAGAACGTGAGGAGGCTTTTTAAAGAGCTGCTGACTCCTCAAAGAAAATTTTGAAAAACATAATATTTAGGTACAATTTAACTTGCATTCTATATGTATTATATAGATTTCTCCTCCCCATTATTTATTACTGAGGAAATTTGTATGGAAACATGCTCTGTATCCCTAAGCGTTCATGTGCCTCTTTAGTTTACTCCCCACTCTCCCTACTTCATGTCATAATTCTCTGTTGTGAAATCACAATCTGTTGCCATGGGAGTGACTGTGATGTCACAAACAGAGCATTATGACCTCAGGTAGGGAGAAAGTAACAGGAATAGATGAACTCTTCAGCAACAACGATCCTGTTTTCATGCAAATGACCTCAATAATAAATAATGGGGAGGAGAAATACAGAACTAATGTGAAATACAAGCAGAACTGTGTCTAAATATTATGGTTTGTTAAAGTTCTCCTGATGTCGTCAGTTGCTCTTTAAATATTATTCATACCTCGTAATACATTAAAATAGAGACCATCATTTTATCATTAGACTTTTTCAAAGCTTTTGACACTCTTGAATGGAATCATCTTTATATAACATTAAAATGAATATAACTTGTGAGAATGCTTTATTGACTGGATCAAGCTGTTACACATCTCCTTTAGCTGAGGTGATCACAAATGGTTTTATTCCCCCCTTCCCCCTTTAAGTTAAGCAGAGATACCAGGCAAGGGTGCCCCTTGTCTCCATATTCATTTATATTAGTTATTGAGACTTTGATCTGGAAAATTCAGGGGCCTCCTGAAATTGAAGGCTTTTACAACAGGGAACGTCATTAATAAAACCCTTGCTTATGTGCATCATCTTCAGCTTACAAGAACCAAAACCTTTGGATCAATGAGAGTTCCGCAGGTCATGTAAAAACTTTCTCCAGCATTATCTGATTTAACAGTCAACTGGAAAAACTCCAAAAATGCATATCTATGTTGAAGGTACCCTAACACCCTCCATTTACCATGTTGATGATAGTTGCTGGGCACCTAGCAAATGTACTTATCTAGGTCCCAAAATACCTAAAAAGATTAGTCAAATAGTACATATAAATTCAGGCCCTTTACTGAAGGAGGTTGATTCAGACCTCACATGATGGAGAAATCTTTATCCATCTATCTGGGGCATGGTAAACGCTACAAAGATGATGCTGGCACTCAAAGTGTTTGATTTGTTCCAAAATGTCCCCTTTGCGTTTAATAATAAGCTCAGAAAGATAATAATGCTAGTAAAAACCTTCTCATGAGGAACAAAACCCCCCAGAATTGCAATATCTAAATGAAGGGCTCCTTAGCAGGCCCAGTGGTGTACAGGGCTGGGGCACTGGATGTCTTATCTTTCATCACGCCGGCGATGTGTTCAGGAATGAGTGCAGGTTGCCAGGGGTCAGCCAGGGGGGCGGGCCAGGAGTGGAAGAGCGACCGTCAGGCAGCTCTCCCCTCCCGGTTGGGGAAGGTAGGTCTTACCAGCTCTTGGATGCCACTGAGTGGAGGCACAATGGTAGCATTGGGCAAATGGGGGACTGGCAGTAGGCCGAGTGGGTGGAGTGGAGCCATTGTCGGTTCCAGCGTGCATGCACACCTCCACACGCATGCATGGCCATGCATTGCCGAGGCCTTGTGGAGTAACGGGGAGAAAACTGGAGGAATCCCCCCAGTGACAGGATGACAATTGATGCCCCCACAGGCCCAGTGGCTGGACACATGCCAAAGTCCTGTGAGAGAGGACGGCGGTGGAAGGTAAACCCTGGAGGGGCCGGGTGATGGGGCTGGGGGGGAGGTCGATCAGAAGGGGGTAGCTGGGGAGACTGAGGATAAAAACCTATATAAAAAAACATTAAGGGCTCCTTGGTCAGAAGGGGGCTTTGTACGCTGTTGGTGGGAATAGTATCAGATTACTTTTCTGTTTAAGTTTGCAGTCTTATATATAGTCCCCCCTCCTTGACATGCTCTACCTTTGTGGTTGGAAGTGGAAGTAGCACCATATAAACTGTCTGATTACCTGTTTCAAGGTCTCCCTAAAGGTTTAGGGATAGTCTCTCCATGACATCCACTCTTTAGGTTATTAAAAGAATTCAGTATATACTGACTATGATTCCTGCACACTTAATCCAACCTTTGTGAGAATCCAGACATTCTGTCAGGTAACCTCCCCTTAGAAGATATTAGATAAGGCAAACTTAACTTTACTAATGTGAGTTACTTATTAGACTCAAATACAGGGGTTGTACTCTCATTTGAGGAGCTTAAAACAAAGCAGAACCTACTTAGCATACCTCTCAACCTTTTGTCACTGAAGTGAGGGACATGGATATTTCTAGGCACTCAACATGAGGGACGATGAGGGACACAGACCCTCAGAATGAGAGACACATACCCAAACATGGAGACAGAAGCTCAGAACACTGTGAAAACCATAGTGTTTGCTTGTGCAAAGTTTAGTTTTGATTTAGTATTTTAGAATATTATGAATTTTTTCTTTACAGTCTGAATTTACATCACATTGTTTTTGTGGGTAGCACCTTTTCCATGAGGGATGGATGAGGGGCAGAGCAATTTTAAGGGGTTAAATGAGGGATGTCCCTCGTAATGAGGAACCCTTGAGAGGTATGCTACTTAGTTTCCACTTTGTGATATACGTTCAGGTTAGAAAGGCTTTGCAGAACTCCATTTTAAATGTAAATTTTAAGATTCCCCCATGAGACCAGGAGTGTCAACGGACTATTAAAATTGCCACAGCGAGAAAAGGTGCTGCCTGGATATAGAAGGTCCTGACAAAATCGATGACCCCTATAGTGCTGCTGCATCTGCTAAAATGAAACGGGAAAAGGAACTACAGTAGGAGGGGCCATGCAGAGAGATGAGTGGATCTCCTCCTGGTCCAAGGCTTATCATGCATGTAGGGAGGTACAGGGCAGAACAATTCAATTTAAAATCATACATCAATATTATTATTGCCCAAAAGATTATGGGACATGAATTATTTACCTGGGTGTAACAGCTGGAGATGCAAAGAACTACATGCCAGTCTCTTGCCCGAATAGTACTAATATTTGGGGATTGGCTGAGAAATAGTAACTGGAAGAAAAATCCCCTTTTTACTGAAGGTGTTTGATCTGGGACTTTCTTCAGACTTACAACACCTCTGAAAACATCAAATTAACTGGATTATGACAGCATCCCATTTGCTTACGCGCTTAATTTTGTCAGTGTGGAAATCCTCTGTAGCACCCCCTCCACCTAATGTCTAGGGGCCTGATATAAATTTAGAGAGGAGGGGCCAAACAGTTACAGACCATCCAGAACCAGTAGAAAAAAATGACACATACCTTAGATGGATGATTTACCAGGATTTGCAGACAGGGATTTTGATAACAGGCAGACCCTGCTAAGCCCTGGGGCAGATTCGAACCTGGTCACTGGGGAGCAAGCATTATTAACCAGCAGCACAGTTCGTTCAATGGAGGAGGCACACTCGGTTAAAATAAATACAACAAATGAATTTATTTTATTAAAAAACAAATGTAACAACTCCCAGGAGCTGGGGGCACAACTGGAGACAAGCACTTATCTCTGTGGCAAAATGCCACGGCACAACACTTGAGGGCCGAACTGACCCCTTAACTGGGCTTCACCAGAACCAGGGGGACTTTTGAAACGAGCAGCAGCAACACATTTAGGCAGCAGGACCCTCTCTCTCTCTCTCCCCTTCCTTCCTTCCTTCATGGCATCCACTGCTCTGGCCACTCTGCACTTCACATTACCTGCCATGGCCACTTCGCCACTCTTCAAACACAGGCTGCAACTTTCCTCCACCACTCATTCAACTTACAACTGCCGGAGACAGGCTCAACACGGGTAAAACACCACAGGGCAAAGGTGGACCCCAAAACTCTCCCACAGGCCGTAGACTTCCAGGCACTGAGTGCCACGTGGGTACAGGGTCCAGAGGGCTGCCACCACCTCTGGGCCCATGCCACCACTGCAACATCTCCCCACACCTTCCCAAACTGTACCTCCATGGAAACTAGGCTCTGGACCACCCCCAGTGCCACAGAGTACAAAGTGGGCCTACTCCATCTCCCTAGGCTGCGGCTCCCATAGCTGGACCAAGTCCCCAATGGCCGCAAACCTGCACACCACCCAGCTTTCCCGAGTGGACAAAACCCTACGACGCAGCGCCAAGGTCTGATCTCCTGGGCCGGGTGTTGAACCCCCGGCCCAACTGTAAGTGTCTCTCTCCTGTCGGCCTCCCTGATCCTTAATAAACATGGCCTAATATACCCCCATGACCTGGGCAAAACTCCACCCAAAAGGCAGGATCCAAGCCCTCCCAGGCCCTTAAATGGACGAAAGGGAGGAGAGGCCACTATAGTAAGCCTCCCTAAAGGGGGGCTTACACTTCCAGATCCCCTGCTTTGGAGAAATGGTACAACAATTTGTCCTTGGTTGCTAATAAAGAAAGGATGCCTCATCGAATTTCTGGTCAAATTGAAGTCTTTAACTCAGTATAGGGTCCCGTCTTGAACTTTAAGCTATAAATCTGACAGTATTGTATAATGAACAATTATCTTCATAGTCACTGGAACTGGATACGAATGCTGACAGTCACTTAGCTGTGTTATGAGTGCTAGATTTGTCTTTGAGCTAGCTCCCATTGGCATGCAGGTTTGATAATGTGCTCGCTGTCTTGTTAATGTGTTGTAGGAATTTAGATGAGATGGTAAATCATTCTGTTTGGTACTCACAAATGTAAGCCCCCAACCTCACATTGGGCTTATCTATTGGGGCTGCGGCCCCTCAGAGCTCCTGTTCTACCTTCAGTTTCCATAGCTGCTGGGATCAGAACCAGAGGGCTTTCAGTGGTCCCTGGAGGGATTCAGGCCCGCATGCCATCCTGGTTCTTCGCAGCTTCAGCCACTAGCTTTCTGCTCCTCGGCCCTGTGTCAGAAAGGAGCCGAAGTCCGTTTTGCTGTTGTGCACCTCCGGGCACTCAGGGGAAAGTGCCTGGTCCATGGAGAAGCTGAGAAGTGGGAAGCGGACCAATATAAATAATAATGGCTGCCGGGCACCTTGTGGGCATGTGCGGCTGGGAGAGAATAAAATTATAAGGAACTGTGGCTCCATTTGTTGGCAGTGCCAAGAAAAGGGCAGGAAAAGGAGAATTGGGCATCAGGCACCCCAAGTAGCTTCATGGGGCTCCCTCAAGTTTAATAAAGTGTGTCCAGGCTCCCAGGGGTTAAGCAGAGCCAGGACAATTAACTATGAGCTTTAGAATTGACTTGTATTTAAAGTTATGAGGCTGAGCTGTGTTTGGACAATAATATAAATAAATATGGCCACCTCTTGGGACTCCAGAAGCGAGGGGGCTGCTGGAAAGATGTCAAGGGGCATCTAAGGTGCCTGGGAAGCCTGCAGCAAATCAAAGAGGGGCTTGAAAAGTTATGTAACCCCTAGGTGGCGCTATCCCAAGGGCTACTACCCCTGCCTGCTTGGCTAGTAGCAGGTTAAGGGGCCTGAGTTCAAAACAGGTGCCTCCACCCGGAGGTCAGGGTTGGTAGTGATCAAGCTAACCTGGGCACAGCCCTCTGGGACACTGTAACCCCCCCTTTCCTTATTAGTGGCCAGACAATACGCAATAATCACTTTCACAATATCTCTGATACACCACACAAGTACCCACACTTTTTGCACTTACCACCAGGGTTTTCCTCTGGCCCGGCCCTGGGACCCCCTATAAAACAAGGTTATACACAACAAATAACAGCAGTACAGTACTCTTGCACAAACTGGAACCACAGTCAGGGTAAATGCAAAAAAGAGTTAGATCTGATTTATTTAAGGGACTTGAACAAGGGAGGGGTGTAATCAGGTTAATTTGCTTAAAGGCTCTATCAACCAAACAGTTATGCATGCACTTCAGGGTCCATAAACAGTCACACACTCTGGGTACCCAGATGGAGAATGGTGAGCTAGCCAGGAGCGTTGCAGCTGGTTGGGGCCCTGTGATGGAAGAAAACAACATGCACAACACACACACTATTTGTAATCTGGAACCGGAGGGCTCAGTTCGTGAAAAGAAAACAACAAGACAATCAGATGGCACACTTTTAGGTGAGGCTGTTGTTGCAGGGAGCTACCCTGATGATTACTCACAATACCCAAGACTGGACACAGGCTGGACGAAAATCGAGACAGCAGGTGGTTAATCTGGAGTGCCAGAAGAATCAGGGCCCACATGATTCACCGAGGCATCATTCCTGTTCAAGCGTGGAGCAGGGGGCTGATCCCCAGGCAGGTCTCTCATCGGTGGCTTTCTTTGTGCAGTGTCGGTAGTCTGGTAGGGCCAGTGTGGCATGGCCCAGGCCGAATGGAGATGAACACGAATTCAGTCCGATTAGACTGGATAAAGCTTCCAGCAAGCAGAACACAGTTCACACAGTGGGGAACCAAATCATGACCCACTTTCAATACACAGCACATTTACATGTAAAGGATTCTACGGTACCAGCAAGCAGAACACAGTTCACACAGTGGGGAACCAAATCACGACCCACTTTCAATACACAGCACATTTACATGTAAAGGATTCTACGGTACCAGCAAGCAGAACACAGTTCACACAGTGGGGAACCAAATCACGACCCACTTTCAATACACAGCACATTTACATGTAAGGAAATTCTACTGTACCAGGCAAACCGCTCTCCGCTCACGATCGCAAAGTCTCTGCACAAACTGGGGACTCAAAAGCAGCTGGAAATCCTAACAGGCAGATCGCATTCAGCAAATCTTCGGCCTTCTTCAGGTATGAGCCTGGTAAAAAATCAGTGGCTTACTTCGTTCTCACAAACTTGGATTTAGCCTGAAATAATTCTCTTCTCTTTCCCTCTCAGGGGCAGCAGGCAGACATGCAGGCCACAACTCAGGCCTTTTCACAGTTCTCCCACGTGAAACTACTCGGACGGCTGCTTGACTGTCTCAAGCTCTTGCTCATTCAGCTCCCAACTGAGATCTGACTCAACTGCCAGCAAGCCAGGGACTTTCCCCAGAATCAAAAATGTTTGATTGGCTGATCTGTCTGTCTGTCAGTCACAACAAAGGCTCCCCCTTCAGGTGCAAAAAGGCACCAAAAGCCCAAACCTACAATTCCTACAGATTTTGACTCCAGACAGCTCCTGTAGTCTGGCTCCTTTTTAGGTCCCACCAGAACTGATTGGTCCAGTTCGCAGTCCAGGACCAAGATAGTGGAGATAAACAAAACAGTCCTTGTTGCAAAGAAGGCAGGTTAGACAAACTACATTATCATTATCACTCTAAATGATTTTCAGCAAATAGTTACATCTTTCAACAGAGCTCCCTCTCAGATTACTTATGACTGCAATCCAGGCAGCTCTTAAAGAGGTAGTACACAGAGGCTATACAGGCACTCTCTGGCAATCACATTTAAACTGCTAAAACGCAGGACACCAGCCTGGCAGTGAGCATTTAGGCAAGCTCGAGGAAGACTTTTCGGGAACCCCCATTTGTAGGGGGGTTACAGTTATATAAGGGACTGTTTGCCCCACCAAAAGGGAGATACAATTCATAGCCTCCTTTAGAGCTGAGAGGCAGGGGAGACTGTAGTGAACTTCATAGCCCTAAGGACTGTTGTCTGCAACCCAATGGCCTTGCTGGCCCCAGCATTAAACCAGCTGCTGAGTGCCTGCGAAAAGAAAGTAAACACAGGGAACAACTGGTCTGTGTAACTGATTCCTGGGGAAAATTTGTACCTTCTGCGGTGTGTGAGCCACTGTGGAATTAGCTGCCTAGGAGAGTAAGATTGCAGTCTGAAGCTGAGACTGCATTAAGCAGCAAGGGAGAGAGAGATTTTGCAGCAGGCTAAAAGAGACTGAGCATCCTGTGGTCCCCTCAGTGGGGAAAGTATTTAGAGACTGCTTTGCGGCTGCAAGTCAGAGTGACTGTGAGTGCCAGGTCCACAGACTGAGCCAAAGCCAAGCTGCACTTCTGTTTCAAGAGTAAGGTGCGTGCAAGTGACCAGTCTAGGGAACACCTCACCAGCCCTGTCCCCAAGTCGAAGAGGAGACCCAGTAAAGAAGACAGCAAGAGGTCTGCCTGATAAACACTGTCTACAAAGGCTTCAGAGGCAAAGTTGGCAAGGCCAGCCAGGTGAAGACCAGCGTTCTTCAACCTCTTCATTCCAGTCCTGCTGTCACTGTGGTGTATCACCAATGAGATACCTCCACAGTACTGTGAACAAAGTTTCTACCACCTCTGTGAACTTCTGAACTGTAAGTACCTCTGAGGTGTGGCTTTGGGGGACTCATTATTTAGTTAGCTAGCTAGCTAGGTTAAAATCAGGGGGTTAGGTCCTGGGCAGGACCCTGTCAGAAAACTGCACCCAGATCTGAAATTCAAGCAAAGTTGTGTGTTAAAAGTTATTGGGCCTCAATGAAAGATCCCCGGCGATGTCTCCACTGCGGTGTGGTACCCACCCAAGGGACTTTAGAGACATTTTGGGCAGCTGCCATTGGGAAGCCGGGTGCACCCGTAGGTGTGGGGTGGGGATTGTGTAAGGGAAATTGTTTCAACAGTTATTAATGGTGTGCTATTTTCTCCCCCCCATAATAAACACTGTTAATTGTTAATGTTACATTCTGGTACTGTGAATCATTGTAAAAAAGGGGACTTGTTATTGTGTGGAGGAGGGTCGTTGGGGGCAGCTAGTGTATATTTCCTGGGGAGTGGTAACCTACAGTCTATGCACAGGTATTCCCTGCCATTGCCTCAGGTGACGGCACCTCGCCATTACTTTTGTCCACTTGTGAATCCAGGCCAGCCCCCTCGGTGGAGTGTGCAGAAATACTGCAGGGCTCCGGAAACAGCCAAGCTAGTCAAGGGGGCTATTACACGAGTACACATGTATGTTTTTGGTAATTTAGGTTAGAATACTGTTCTCTTGTTTCACCTCTACTTTATGAAATCCCTTTTATTGTATTTGGGGTTTGTAGTAATCAATCAAAAACAATATGTTAATAGGAAAAAGAGGGCAGCCTGTAGCAGCCATGGCTCGGCTCATGATTTGGCTTGTAAAGTCAGATCCCTGGCTTGGCTCCAGATGAAAAAATCCTGACTTCCCCACCTCTGTGTTACTTTGTATATTTTTCTCAGCCACTGCTATCTGCATCATCATGCTCCTCCACCGTCTCTGACCCTCTGTGACCGCTGTCAATGTTTGCTTTTCATGACCTCAGTCTGGAACAGCAAGGTGTTTTGGTTTGTGCCCTCCACAGACTGACAGGAACTCCCACTGCATGAGGATACATTGCGTTCACTGGATCCTTGGCAGGAACTTTAGTATGACATGGTAAAACAGAGACTGCAATAATATTTATTTAAGACATTTTGTTTGCACTTCACGTGACTCTGAGTTTCTCATGATCTGAAAAGGCCAGGGACATACTGTGACATTCAGTGACATATTGTGACCCCCGCTCAGGGACATACTGTGGCACTTTCTCGGTTACATACTGTGACCCTTGCTTTGTGACATACTGTGAACCTCACTTAGTGATGTATTACGACCCTTGCTCGGTGACATACTGTGACCCTCCCTCAGTGACATACTGTGAACCTCACTCAGTGATGTACTGTGACCCTTGCTCAGTGACATACTGGGGCCCTCACTCAGTGACATACTGTGAGGCTCGCTCTTTAACATACTGTGACTATCACTCAGTGACATGCTGTGACACTTAGTGACATACTGTAGCCCTGACTCAGTGACATACTGTAACACTCGCTCAGTGCCATACTGTGACACTTGATGAAATACTGCAACACTTGGTGACACACTGTGGCCCTGACTCAGTGACATACTGGGACACTCACTCAGTGACATACTGTGACACTCACTTGGTGACATATTGTGACTATCCCTCAGTGACATACTGTGACCCTGAATCAGTGCCATACTGTAACACTTGCTCAGTAACATACTGTGACACTTGGTGACAAACTGTGGCCCTCACTCAGTGACATACTGTGACCCTCGCTCAGTGACATACTGTGACATTTGGTGACATACTGTGGCCCTCACTCAGTGACATACTGTGATGCTCTCTCAGTGACATACTGTGACTATCACTCAGTGACATACTGGGATGCTCGGTTGGTGACATACTGTGACTATCACTCAGTGACATACTGTGACACTGACTTAGTGACACACTGTAACACTTGCTCAGTGACATACTCTGACACTTGGTGATATACTGTGACCCTCACACAGTGACATACTGGGATGCTCGGTGACATACTGTGGCCCTGACTCAATGATATAGTCTAACACTTGCTCAGTGACATACTTTGACACTTGGTGACATACTGTGGCCCTCACTTAGTGACATACTGTGACCCTCACTCAGTGACATACTGTGACACTTGATGACATAATGTAGCCCTCACTCAGTGACATTCTGTGATGCTCACTTGGTGACATACTGTGACTATCACTCAGTGACATACTGTGACTCCGACTCAGTAACATACTGTAACACTTGCTCAGTGACATACTGTGACACTTGGTGACATACTGTGGCCCTGACTCAGTGACACACTGTGACCCTGACTCAGTGACATACTGTAACACTTGCTCAGTGACATACTGTGGCCCTGACTCAGTGACATACTGTGACCCTGACTCAGTGACATACTGTAACACTTGCTCAGTGACACACTATAATACTTGCTCAGTGACATACTGTGGCCCTCACTCAGTGACATACTGTGACCCTCGATCAGTGACATACTGTGACATTTGGTGACATACTGTGGCCCTCACTCAGTGACATACTGTGACTATCACTCAGTGACATACTGTGATACTCGGTTGGTGACATACTGTGACTATCACTCAGTGACATACTATGACCCTGACTCAGTGACACATTGTAACACTTGCTCAGTAACACACTGTGACACTTGGTGATATACTGTGACCCTCACTCAGTGACATACTGGGATGCTTGGTGATATACTGTGGCCCTCACGTAGTGACATACTGTGACCCTTGTTCAGTGACATACTGTGACACTTGGTGACATACTGTAGTCCTCACTCAGTGACATACTGTGATGTTCACTTGGTGACATACTGTGACTATCACTCAGTGACATACTGTGACACTTGGTGACATACTGTGGCCCTGACACAGTGACATACTGTGACCCTGACTCAATGACATACTGTAATACTTGCTCAGTGACATACTGTGGCCCTGACTCAGTGACACACTGTGACCCTGACTCAGAGACATACTGTAACACTTGTTCAGTGACATACTGTGACTCTGACTCAGTGTCATACTGTGACCCTGACTCAGTGACATACTGTAACACTTGCTCAGTGATATACTGTGACACTTGCTGACATACAGTGACCCTGACTCAGTGGCATACTGTGACTTTGACTCAGTGACATACTGTAACACTAGCTCAGTGACATACTGTGACACTTGGTGACATACTGTGGCCCTTACTCAGTGACATACTGTGACACTCAGTAACATACTGTGACTATCATTCAGTGACATACTGTGATGTTCATTCGGTGACATACTATGACACTCGGTGACATGCTGTGGCCCTGACTCAGTGACATATTGTGACACTTACTCAGTGGCATACTGTGGCCCTCCCTCAGTGACATACTGTGACGCTCGCTCCGTAACATCCTGTGACTATCACTCAGTGACATACTGTGACCCTAACTCAGTGACATAGTGTGACTCTCACTCAGTGTCATACCGTGACTCCCAGTGACATACTGTGGCTCTCACTTGGTGACATACTGTGACTATCACACAGTGACATACTGTGCCCCGACTCAGTGACATACTGTAACACTTGCTCAGTGATATACTGTGATGCTTGGTGAAATACTGTGGCCCTGACTCAGTGACATAATGTGCCCCGACTCAGTGACATACTGTGACACTAGGTGACATACTGTGGCCTTGACTCGGTGACACACTGTGACCCTGGCTCAGTGACATACTGTGTGACCCTGACTCAGTGACATACTGTAACACTTGCTCAGTCACATACTGTGACACTGGGTGACATACTGTGACCCTCACCCAGTGACATACTGTGGCCCTGACTCAGCGACATACTGTAACACTCGCTCAGTGACATACTGTGATATTTGGTAACACACTGTGGCCCTGACTCAGTAACATTCTGTGATCCTCACTCAGTGACATACTGTGACACTTGGTGACATACTGTGGTCCTCACTCAGTGACATACTGTGACACTCGATGATATACAGTGGCCCTTATTCATCGACATACTGTGACCCATACTCAGTGACGTATTGTGACACTCAGTGACACGCTGTGGACCTCACTCAGTGACATACTGTGACACTCTGTGACATATAGTGGCCCTCATTCAGTGACATACTGTGACACTCGGTGGCATACAGTGGCCCTCACTCAGTGACATACTGTGAAACTTAGTGACATACTGTGACACTCGGTGACATACTGTGTCCCTCACTCAGTGACATACTGTGACATACAGTGGTCCTCACTCAGTGATATACTGTGACACTTTGTGACATACAGTGGCCCTCACTCATAAACATACTGTGGCCCTCAGTGACATACTGTGACACTCGGAGACATACTGTGGCCCTCACTCAGTGACATAATGTGACATACTGTCATCCTCGCTCAGCGAAATATTGTGACCTTCACTCAGTGACATTCTGTGACCCTCGGTGACACACAGTGGCCCTCACTCAGTGACATACTGTGATGCTCACTTGATGACATACAGTGACCCTCAATCTGAAAGGTTTGGTCAGTCCTCTGAAATGGAAGTTTCACATCCTAAGTCTAATAGTGCGTTGCCTCCACCCCAGAGAATTAAAGTATTCCTGGTCAAAAGTATGGTACCTCCCCAAGAAATGTTGTACCAGCCCACTTCCCCACTTCAGGAATATCTGCCATGGCTTGATGTTCCATGCAACGAGGTTTCCATGCCCCACATAATATAGTTTGCACTCCTAGCTGAGAAAGAGCTAGGAACAGCAGGAAATCACATTTCAAGGAAACTTTATTTAGCAACAACTGCGGAAGGTATAGGCTATCAACATCGGTGGGAGAACACAGCAAGATGGCATCTAAACATAACCTTTCCCAAAGGTCTGGGCCTGTCTGTGCAGTCAGATCACTGCTACCCAGGATCTTGCATTTGTGTACTTATGAGTAATTGCATATACCCCACCTCCTAGTGATGTTTAACACAAGAAATGAAAGCTGAGAACTCCAAACTGAAACTGAAAACTCCTGACTGGATGGCAATTCAAACCCCAAACAGTCACATGGCCCTTCAGGCGAGGGCTGTCTGGGTACCCCCTTTCCGTCCCCATCAAGATTGGTAAGAATGACTGCAAAGATGGTAGGGCAATCACCTCAGGTGATGAGAATGCTAGCCAGCTGGTTTGAACTGTGGGTGGCAGAGGAGGTCACTATGCACAAAATCATGGTGTTGACAGGCAGGGCACAACAGATGATTGATTGAATACTGGTAACCTGGGGCCATGCAGAACCTCAATGCAACGGTTGGGAAAATGTTTCATATTGGTGGTATACACAGACTGTTGCATGGTTCATGGCTGGATCACTTTGGAAATGAACTGGGACCCTGATTGATGCCTCTAAAGTCTTGAGCACCCACAATGCACAGTCATCCCAGTCCCAGGTCTGAAGTCTCACAGGCATGCTCCACAGTCAGCCCGCCCCATGTCCAAAGTCTCGGGCACACTGCACAGCCAGCCCAATCCCAGCTCCAAAGTCTTGAGTACCGACACTACAGCCAGCCCAGTCCAGCTCCAAAGTCTTGAGTACCACCACTGCACAGTCAGCCCAGTTCCATGTCCAAAGTCCCATGGCACACTGCACACTTATCCCAGTCTCAGGTCCAAGTCTTGAGTACCTACACTGCACAGTCAGCTCAGTCCAGACTCCAAAGTCTCAAGTACCTACTCTGCACATTCAGCCCAGTGCCAGGTCCAAAGTCTCAAGTACCCACACTGTAGTCAGCCCAGTCCCAGGTCCAAAGTCTCAGGTACCCACACTGCACAGTCAGTCCAGTCCCAGGTCCAAAGTCTCAGGCACCACACTGCACAGACAGCCCAGTCCCAGATCCAAAGTCTTAGGTACCCACACTGCACAGTCAGCCCAGTCCAAGGTCCAAGATCTTCAGTACCCACTCTGCACAGTCAGCCCAGTGCCAGGTCCAAAGTCTCAGTACTCACACTGGTGGAGCTGACAATATGGGGCACAGGTCAGCGATCTAAGCCCCTAGATCCAATTGGGGGAAAAAAATCAGAGGATGCAGCTGTCTCTATTTGCAGGCAGCAAGCACCTTAGAAAAGGATTGGCAATTGCCCCGGTGGCATGGAGGGCTGAGGCGCTGGTGCCTTACTTCCTGCCATACCGGCGACCCATGGTCGGGAACAGAGTCGGGTCACCGTGGCCAGATAGGGCAGGAGAGGATTGAGCATCTGAGGGACTGCTCTCCTCTTTCGGGGAGGGTAGTGATGCTGACCCAGCATTAGACTGCCACCAGGTGGAGGCCTGGTGGTAGTGCAGCGTGGTGGCATGAAGGGTGGGGGCTGTGGGAATGTGAGGCGTGTGCACCTCCACACATCTGCATTGACACCCTGCAGTAGCGATAGGAGAAAATCTGGAAAAAGGGTATCAGAGATTTAATGAAGCCCTACCCGCTCATCTCAGATCTGTGCCATCACCCGGGAACTCCCCGATGGTCTGCTTTAGATATTGATATTGAATACTGGGAGGGAGGGAGGATGTCCCTCCTCCCTGAGGCCCTCCCACCTCTCACCATGAGCAGGTCATTATGCACCATGACCAATGCAGTCTCTGTGCTATGCCTAGACCTAAAACCAACTGGATGGGCTCATAGGAGTCAAAGGCAGTGAGGTGTGCTAGCTGTAGCACAAACCCCTTCTCAATAACCTTGCACAAAATGGCAGGTTAGAGGAGGTCAATAATTCACAAAGATGTCTGAGTCCAAAGGCGGCTTCTTCAAGAGGGCTTCACCAATGCATTTTTCAGCACAGTTGGGACAATTCCCCTTACAGGGAGCATCAGACAATCTCGCGAACACCAAGCCCAGCTGCCTGACACAGCTCACTAGTAGCTGGATCGTGCCTGGATCCAGGTCACAGAATGTTGGCGCAGCTCGAGATCATCTCAACCACCTCATCCATCTAGACTCCACCCATGACCACTAAACATTGTTGCATCCCATTGGCTCAACCCTGCAGGGCTGCAACAGCCCACTTACTGAGACCCCAGACTGAATAGAGGACACTCTGTCCAAAGAACCGAGAAACTCTTTGTATTTAGTGAATGAAATGGCTTTCACGGACTCCAGACAGGCTGGATGAAGAAGCTTGCCCACTGCCCAGAACAGCTGAGCTGGTCAGCTCCTTCCAGCAGCAATCTCCTGCAGTAAGCATGTACAAGATCTGGGCTTCTGTAGCACCAAAATCTGAGGGTTCACATACCAGCATTGACTTTTGGAGAACGTTTATTTGGGACATGCTTACTGCTTAGCTAAAAATAACTGCATCAGAAGGTCAGAAGCAGTTTCATAATGATGTGCTTGTTGTCGAGGTAATAATAAAATCCTTTGAAGATCTAGCCCCCTTTCTGGGGCAGTGAAACTGAAATTAAAATTTGGAAGCAAGTTCAGCAAGGCGAGATAAGAAAAATGAAATCCACTCTGACTGGTCATTAGTGAATTTGTTTACTAACTCTCTCTTCTACCCCACCCCTACATACACACATTAATTGATTCCATTGGGGTTGGGGAGGCTGTCGAAAAATCCTGGTCCCCATCTGAGGGAACTTAATTCAGATGTTCTGTGGTCAGGAAACAGGCAGTCTGGAAATTCATTCATGGTAGAAACCAACAGTGAGTAATTCCAGCTCCCCCACACACACACACAGCTTGTCTGGGTGGCTGCTGAATTTGGTTCACTGACCAAAGACAAATTCAGCCCTAGGCCCTCCCCACCAGCAGAGTGCCTGATTACAGGGCTGGCTTCAGCAGAAAGGGCCATTACCAAGTTCATAACATAGACATCTAACTCTGACATCTAGGAGGAAATTGTATAGGAGCACCCTATTATGATATCTTTATTAAACACATGTGTATGTGTGCAAAGAGAGAATTTATAATGGGCAATGAGATTTATTTCACAACTAGATAAGCCCCGTCCTTGCCATGTTTGCTTCCAGGATACAAAAACAGAAACAAGAACAAACAATATGGAGACAAAAACTTAAGATACTAGAAAAAAAGGAAAAAAAAAGAGCACCAGAACAAAAAGCAACAGAAAATGCAAAAATGCCCTCATGTATTAACCTGAGGTCGCCCAAATTGATAGTTGGCAAACTAATTCTATTTAAAAGCCTTGGCGTCTTTGGAAAAACTTTGGAAACTACGCATAATGTTTGCTGCATTTCCGATTGTGTCTTGTTGTTTTGTCCCCTTATTATCTGTTACCGAGAAATTTGTACAGAAACAGGGTCCGTGACCTCCACTGCGTCACATACTCCTCCTGCTTGTCTACATATGATGTTATAATCTCCTGCTTGTGACAGCATGAGCATTTCTATGGCAACCAATTCCTGAACAGATGCTTCATTATGACATCATGTGGAGGGGCAGCAGAGTACAGATGAAGTTCAAAGGGCAAGGATGCTGTATCTATACAGATTTCCTGGGTAATAGAAAAGTAGGAAGTATGGAAAACATGTGAAATAGAAGCAGAATAGCATGTAAATAATAAGTTTTTCATAGTTTTCCCAGAGTTGTGCAAGAGCCCTTTCATTTACCTGCCAAGTCTTCCTAGTTTCAAGCAGTTCCTAACTTTGTTAATTTTTATGTTTGCTTGCAGAGCAGGTAAACATATTAGTATCGACCTGAACTGTGAGAGGGCTTTTAGTGGTGTGCCCCACTTCCACCTATCACAGCTTCAGAATACCAAGTCTCCTCCCTAATTCTGTCCACTCTCCTTTTGTTCCTCCTTTTGTCTTTGAAGTCTTTGTCCAATCACAAGGCAGGAAAATGCAAGCCTGCAGGGTTTTCTTGTGTAACTCATAATTCCTCCTTGAAGCCTGTCTCATGCTTTTGGTTCTGCTGCTCTGCTTTTACACTGTAGCACTGTGACAGGGTAGTGAACCGGGCAGCTTCTTGTGGGAAATTCACAATCAGAACATTATGAACACTAGTTCTAAATAAAAATGTTTACTTTCAGTAACATACAAAAACAAAGAGCTTGTGTTTAGCATTACAAAATTTTTTTTTGCAATTCAGTCTCTGCTTTTCTCCCCAACAGAAAATGAAACCCTTTTCCCCTTGTTCACCCTCCCCTCTCCCCTTTATTGGGCTCAGGTGTTACTTGTTAACCCTCCCCCTGAGGGATAGTCAACAGGTAGAGCATGCAATGCAGTGAGGTCTTAAAGGGCCAACTTTAAAGCAAATGGGGTTTGGTACAACTCTCCCCACAGCCCCTGTCACAACCTGTGTTCCAAGATTGTGAAGGGGATTACAGGTAAAAGGAGCATGACAGACATACACTCCATTACAGACACAGTCATCTTTTACTATTTATTTCTGGTCCTATGGGACCAGTGTGCCTGTTAAAGATTACATACTTGCTGACTATATAGGCTGACAATTTGGCTTATTCATTAGTTTATTGGTATTTTGCAGCAATCAAAATGTGATTTTACTCAGCCCGAGCATTTTACTTTGTAGCTTGTCTGAAGCTCCACCCATGCGCCCGATGTCTCTGGGCATTCCTGAGGACAAGAAAGCACACGTCTGAACAAGGTGACCCTGAAATAACGTGAACTCTTGCATGCATGAGTAATGCATATTTTAAGCACTCTGAGATAAACATATGACTGAAAAGTAGGCATTGACCTAAACATGACAGTATGTTCTATACTGAAAAATGCCCATGGAAACAATTAAAACTATTGCTTTAAAAAATTGGAACTGTGACTCAGGGTATGCACAGCAGCCTCTGCTACACTGATTTTCAGTGGGGAAGGCTAATGTTGTGTGACTGCTACTCTGCATCACCAGAAGGAGTTTCCTCAGCTGAACAGAGGCATCAATATCTAGTCAGACAGTGGAAGGGAAGGCTCTCAGGGCTGTCAGTGGCTACAAAGTGAGTGGACAAGATGATCAGTGTGTTGCAAACATAAGGCAGGATTTTCCCCTCATAAAGCCCTCCCACTACCCAGTCTTGGTGGAGAAGACCCACAACCCCTCTCTTATTAGCAGGGGGGTGAGGGCAGATGCCATGTGGTCAACCACAACATTAGTATCCTCTCCTGTGCCACCACAGAAAATGTTGTATAAGTGGACTAGCCTTCTATCCTCCCCCCCCCCAGGGGCCAGTGCGTAATGCTGACGCATCATGTCCTGAGCCCCTCTGACCTCAGTGTGAGAGTCAAGGACAAAACCCAGTCATGGGCCTCCTGCTTGGTAGAGCAGTGCAATACCAGCCCGTGCCACCAGGGCCAGAACTTTAAAAAACACATAAAATTTAAAGACAATTTAGTTTATAGTCAATATGTTTTCCTTATTTAGTTTTCCCATTTTTACGCTCGCTTGCATGCATGCGTAAGGAACGTCTTGCAACAGTACTGCTTTTAGAGGTGTGTGACCCTCCTCACCAATGTAGTGCTCAGTGTAGCAGGTGTGACCTTAGGGGATCAATACATGCCGGGCTGCGGATGATAGCAGTTTGTCTGTGTTGGTCTTCACTTCTAACAAAAGGTCCACTGCAATCAGCCGTGGTAGCGTGTATGCAATTAGCATACATACCTCAGCCAAACTGCTGTCCTGCAAACTCGGCAAGAAATCCCTCCCGCTTCCTCCCTCTGCTAATGTCCTCCCTCCCTCATTACTGATCTCCCCAGTCCCCACCTTGTGTGCCGAGGTGCCCAATCCCCTCAGCTCATGCACCTCCAGCACACTGTGTGGCCGATGGGGTACCCAATCCCCGCCAGCTGCAGCCCACCCCACCAACAAACAACCAGTTGGCAGCTGGGAGCCCATCCCAGCATGCTAATGCTCCCCCATGCACATGTATGGCTGGGGGTACCCAATCCTGCCAGCTCAGGCCCCCACCCCAACAAACACATAGGTGACACGCTGGTAGCCCACCCCAGCGTGCCATAAGTGTCCGCTTTTCTTTTCCCCAACATCCTGTGTACACTGTTTGGCCGGGCGGGGTGCCTCAATCCCGCAGGCTTCAGCCTCCCAAACACATAGGTGGCATGCTGGGAGCCCACCCCAGCATGCCGAAAGCGCCCATTTTTTTTTTCATTCCCTGTAAAGAAGAAAATGGTCCTCGTGAGTCCCCGCCAACCAGTGCTCACACTCTGCCCCCTCCCACACCCACCTCACCCCATACTAACCTCCAGAGCCCAGCACGATGATCTTGGTGGACTGGGAACATGTCTGCACTCTTCAAAGCCGACCACGAACTGAGGAAATGCCGGAAAGTTGTAGAATGGCATAAATAGGGTTTTCCCAACTTAGGTGGATATCTCGGCCATTTTTACGTTCGCTTGCGCGCATGCGCAAGGAACATCTTGGGAGAATGGGACACTTTGGAGGTGTGCCCCTCCTCTGCAATCCCCTGCTCCATTGAGCAGGCGTGGCAGTCCTGCACCAATCGGACGCGATGCTGTGTATGACAGCGGTGGTCTTCTCTTCAAAAACCGCTGTCGCCCTAAGCTGCATCTGCCGCCAAATCTTTGCTGCCACGTTGAGGCCCACCCCAGCATGGCAAACATCACGCCATCTTCGATGGGGGTGCCCAATCCCCGTCGGCTCCACGGCCCCAGCCATCCTTCACACGCTGGGAGCCCACCCCAGCGTGGCAAACGCCCTGCATTGTCTGCCGACGGGGTGCCTAATCCCCCGGCCGTGGCTCCATGGCCCTCAGCCATCCTTCTGCCATGCTGGGAAGCCTACCCCAGCGTGGCAAACGTCCCACGCCGGGTTTTTAAACCTGTAAATCAAAACGGTCCCACGGCGCTTCTACCAGCC
Organism: Neoceratodus forsteri; assembly: GCA_016271365.2. Taxonomy (NCBI): domain Eukaryota; kingdom Metazoa; phylum Chordata; order Ceratodontiformes; family Ceratodontidae; genus Neoceratodus; species Neoceratodus forsteri. Next base: position 109,359,002 of record JADMNL010000031.1, on the reverse strand, counting down.
CCCCACAACCCGCACCCACCTCTTTGCACCTGCCTCCCCACACCCCCACCCATACTTACCTCCGGGCTCGGTCGAGCGATCTTGATGGACCGGGAACACTCCTGCATTCTTCAAAGCCGACGCGAACTGAGGAAATGCCGGTAAGCTGTATAATGGGCTAGATAGGGTTTTCAACTTTATTGCATACCTCAGGCATTTTTTGGAATTTTTGCACCAAATTTTCAACATGGGGTTTTTGGGACCCCTTCTCATGAATGATGTCACTGTCATGGTGTTATTCAGGCCCCAAGGGTGATTTCATGCAGTGACTGCGCAGTGACTGCGAAATCACCCTTCGGGCCTGAATAACGCTATGACAGTGACATCATTCATGAGAGGGATCCCAAACCCCATGCTGAAAATTTGTGCAAAATTCCAACATGACTGTTTTATTTAGCTGCATGCTATGCAGTTCCTACGCAGGCTCGTAAGTTCGGAATCTTTCAATATTTTCACTCCAGATTTTCAACATTGCCATTTTACCACACCTCCTTATGAGCAGTACAGCTGTCATTTTTACATCTCACCCAAAATGTGTTTCCCCCATAGGTAGCACAATGGCGCAGTCAGTGTCACGAAATCAATGTATGGGACACATTAAGAAAATTAAGTGACACTGTTCACGAGCAGAGTCTTAAAATGGTTATGTTGAAAATTTGGTGAAAAATTCTAAAAGTGACTGTTTCTGGCGTGCATTGGAAGTTCCATGCCTTTCGTACATTTTGAATGTTCAATATTTTCACTCCAGATTTTCAACATTGCCATTTTACCACACCTCCTTATGAGTAGTACAGCTGTCATTTTTACATCTCACCCAAAGCGTGTTTCGCCCATGTAGCGCACAATGGCGCAGTCAGTGTCTCGAAATCAATGTATGGGACACATTAAGAAAATTAGAGTGACACTGTTCATGAGCAGAGGTCTTAAAATGGTTATGTTGAAAATTGGTGAAAAATTCTAAAGTGACTGTTTTACTGAGCGTGCATTATGGCAGTTCACGCACGCTTTCAGTACATCTGCGAATGTTCAATATTTTCACTCCAGATTTTCAACATTGCCATTTTACCACACCTCCTCATGAGTAGTACAGCTGTCATTTTCACATCCTGCCAAAAATGTGTTTCCCCATATAGCGCGTACAGGCGCGGTCGGTGTCTTGAAATCAATGTATGGGACACATTAAGAAAATCCAGTGACACTGTTCATGAGCAGAGGTCTTAAAATGGCTATGTTGAAAATGTGGTGAAAAATTCCTAAAATGACTGTTTTATAGCGCGTGCGCTATGAAATTCTCACGCACGCCAGGTTCGCCAATTTCAATATTTGCACTCAATGACTTCCAAATACCTAAACAGCACATAGAAGCAAACAACATTCGGCAATGACAAATGCTTGTACTTCTTTGTCACTGATTTTTTTAAGCCATGTCCAAGTGCCAAATACCACTGCAAATACCTGCAAGCGAACGTTCGGCATTGACAAATGCTTGTTTTGATTTTTGACACCAAATTTTCAACATGGGGTTCTTGACACCCCTCCTCATGAATTCAGTCACTGTCATGGCGTTATTCGGTCCCAAAAGGTGATTTTGCGGTCACTGTGCAAAATCATCTTTTGGGACCGATTAATGAAATGACAGTGCTGGTGTTCGTATGTTGGCCTCTTAAAAAGCCTATATTGCAAATTTGGTGAAAAAATTCCAAAAAATGACTGTGTTATGAGCGTGTGTTGGCAGTTTCCATGCACACTCATATGTTCACGAATTTGTAATATTTTCATTGCAGATTTTCAACATAGATATATTTCCATACCTCCTTATGAACAGTGAAGCGGTCATGTTTCACATCCTGGTTGAAATGTGTTTTCACGCTTCCGGAGCAAAATAGCACAGTCGCTTTTAGAAATTAGTGTTCACTGCAGAGTAAGACAATCGTAGTGACACTGTTCATGAGCAGAGGTCCTAAAATGCCTATGTTGAAAATTTGGTGACAAAAATCCATAAAGTGACTGTTACAAGCATGCATTGCTAAGTTTCTATGCACACTCGTAAGTTTGTGAATTTGCAATATTTTCACTCCAGATTTTCCACATTGGTATTTTCCCACATCTCCTTATGAGCAGTACAGTTGTCATTTTTCACATCTTGGCTGAAATGTGTTTTCACACTTCCGGCGTAGAATAGTGTGGTCGCTGTGGGAAATCATGTTTGGTACAGAGTAAGAAAATCATACTGACTCTGTTCATGAGGAGATATCCTAAAATGCCTATGTTGAAAATTATGTGCAAAAATTCAAAAAAGTGACTGTTTAACGAGTGTGCATTGCACAGTTTCCACGCATACTCGTAACTTTGCGAATTTGTAATATTTTCAATCCAGATTTTCAACATTTGCATTTCCCCACACCTCCTTATGAATAGTTCAGCTGTCATTTTTCACATCCTGGCCGAAATGTGTTTTCACACTTCCAGCGCAGAATAGCATGGTCACTGTGAGAAACCAGTGTTCTGTGCACAGTAAGAAAATCATAGTGACACTGTTCATGACCAGAGGTGACAAAATGCCTATGTTGAAACTTTTGTGAAATAATTACACTGAATGACTGTGTTACAAGCCTTGAGTTGTGCAGTTTCCACACAGGTTAGTACCCTTGAGCACAACCAAGTTAGGGTTCCTAAGACAGACACTTAAGTATATAGCGGTGAAATGTTAATCAGATGCAAATGGAGTTTCAAAGAGATACTCTTTTGGGATATGGATGCTGAAGGAACACGGATACAACTGTGGGGGCTGCATAAATGCCAAACACCAATGCACATACCTGCAAGCGAACATTCAGCATTGACAAATGCTTGTTCTTTTTAAGTATAGGCAATGATATAAAACATAGTTAGAGCCCCTTAGACTTCCTTTTCTCTTGCTGCTTTCTACACCTGACATCATCTCTGTCTGTGTCATCACATTTCCACAGCAAAGATTTTGACATCATAAGCAGAGGATTATGATATCAGGTGTACATCGCAGCAAGAGCAACTGAGATCTAGGGGCAGTGATCCTGGGGTCAAGTTAATCTGCATAATTATAAATCTGTGTCCCCTTCAGCTGTCACTGCTGAATTCAGTAACTTCTTCACCACCTGTGCTGCCAATCTTCTTGCCTTTCTACCCCCTCCACTGTCTCCTTCCCCAGCTTCGTCTGCACCGTCCTCCTCCTCCTCCTCCTGCTTCTGCTTCCAACCAGTCTCCCCTGCTGACACCCTAAAAGCTGTCCCAGCCCTTAACCTCCTCAAAGGTAAAAGCCCAGATGGTCTTGACTCCAAGCTTCTGCATCTATCGACCCATGCTATAGCCCTCCTTCAATCCATTCTTCTGAACCTATCCTAGTCACTAGCTACAGTACCTAAAGCCTGAAAGACTGCTACTGTCATCTCTCTTCATAAGAGTGGAGACTCCTTTAATCCTAGTAACGTCTACCCGATATCTCTACTCTCAATCCTTGCTAAACTACAAGAACACTTGACTCTTGCCCAGCTGTCTTCTTTTCTTGACTTTTCATCCTTTTTCACCCCCTTTCAGTCTGGTTTCTGCAAGGCCCACTCCACCACCACCTCCCTACTCCAGCTCACTGACTCCACTCTCTCGAGCATGAATCAGGGATGCATTACCTCTGCCATCTTTGTCAACCTGGCCAAGATCTTTGACACTTGCCCAACCCCTTCTCCTCTGCAAACTCAATACAGCTGGTCTCTCTGATTCTGCCACCCACTGGATCCACTCCTACCTCATGGGTAGGTCCCAATCAGTCAGGATTGGCAACTCCATCCCCCCCCCAATTAACACTGGTGACCCCCAAGGTTCTGTACTCATTCCAATACTTTTCAGTTTTCCTTAATGACCTTCCAAATGCCTGCTCAACCACAAATATCCATATGCCACGGATAATACTGTCTTGTTTGCCTCTGGTACTTCACCTTCAAATGTTGAGACCATCTCCAACTGGATTTCAACAATATCCAGCGCTGGTTTTGTGACAACCATCTCTCACTGAATGCCAAAAGACAACCTCTATGACCTTTGGTACCAAGCAAAGGTTTGTTAGAACTCTTCCACCCCTCCTTCCACACCCTAGATGGTTCCTCATTTGAAGATGTCTCCTCCTCCTTCAACTACCTCAAGAACCTTGACTTTGCTGTGCATGTGGACACCATCCACACAAAGCTACTACCCAAACTTGGTGCTCTGTATAGACACTGCAACTTCCTTCCCATTCTGTCCGCTGGGAGATTGTCCAAAGATGATACTCCCTATCTTTGATTTTGGGCGTAGTCAACAGTACCATCCCTACATCTACCCTTACCAGACTGGATACTGTCTTCAACTCCTTCTGCCGTAACCTTTACCTCCCTCTCCTTCCCTTCTCTAAGTGCCAAGCGCCTTGCTCACAGTGCTTCCCTGATTGGTAAGTACTGGCTTGGCTCTCTGCCTCCCCTACCTATTTTCCTTCTCTCACTCCCTCCTTCCCCACTCTACACTCTCTGCAATTCCACTCATGGACCTTTGCCTCTCCTCCGGGTCTTCCACTTCTGGAAGATCTGCTTTCTTTATCACTTCCCCATTACCTGGAATTCCTTACCTTTAGATATTCGCTCAGCCCTGTCTTCCAGTTCTCTATCCGCCTCCTTTGTCATTACACAGCCCCTCCTGCACTTGCAGATGACCCTCTACCTTCTCTCTTCTGACTCACTAACTCTTCTATACTCTCATCATTAGCCCTCCTTTCTCTACCTGTTCTCCTCTTCTATTTTCTCTCCGCCACTCTTCACATGTCACAATTTTCCCTACCCTTTCCAACCACAAAGTTCGCTACTGTTCTGTTACCCATTTCCCATTTTCTCCTAACTACCTGCCGGCCTTCCCTTTGGGGTTCACGCATCCCGAAAGGGAGAGTTGGCACATCAGTCTGACCTGCTCTTTTCCATTTGTGCTGTATTCTCCTATGTGTATATAAGCTTGCTTCTTAGCTCTTATATGGTTTGTATGTAGGTCTGTACATAAATTGCATAGATATGATTTAATATACTATGCCCAGTTCTGGTCACCAGGGTATATAAGTGAGGTAAAAGCTATCAAGAGGGTACAAAGGAGAACAACCAGCTGATTTCAGATGTCAAAGACATGGAATATAATAAGATGTTGACTGACCTTGGGTTTGTATTCCTGGAGTTCTGCAGGCTAAGGGTGGATATGTGTTTAGTTTACAGGGCTATGTCTGATGAAGGCCCGTGTTAGCACTCAGAATAAAAAGTGGTACCCATGCCTGTCTGCACTTTTGAAAATAAGTACCCTATTCCTTGTTTTTCCCTATTTATCCCATATTGCTACTACTGTACTTTTAAACATACCCTTTTCATTGATTTGACAGATGAGGAGGAGTACCACACATTAGTGAAAGTGCCACCACCAGGGATGAAGGGTTATGGGAACAGCTGGGACTGGATATTAGGGAGAAAAGTTACCACACCAGAGCCCACCCACTGTAATTATTCGAGGAAAGGTACCAAACCATAAGAAGAAGAAATGGTTTCCTTTGGCCGGCCCGGTGGCGCTCAGGGTTAAGGCTCTGGACACCACACCTCGCTCCACGCCCAGTGACCCAGGTTGGGAGTGGACTCGGGTCACTGGTGGCTCAGCCAGGGGAGATAGGCTAGTGTCCCAGGACAGCTCACCTTCTCCGGGGAGGTTGAGGCTGAACCCACACATGCCTGACTCTGAGTGGAGCTTGGAGTGCAAAGCCCCAATGATAGGGGATGGGCGGCGCTACACACTGTAGACATTGGCGCCTTGCACTTGGCGTCAAAGGGTCGCAGCTGTAGGGGAGGGAAAAAGGAAACACACCTGCGGATCCGGGAAGATGGGCTTCCTGGGCGTGCCTCAATGTGCCCCTCACCAGACCTCCTTCTTGACCTGACACAATGAAGGATTATAGGGTGAAGGCACCCCACCTTGTCCCGCTCAGGGGGCAAACCAGCTCCATGGAGGATAGAGGGTAGGTTTGGGTGGGAGAGAGGCAGGAGGATGACTCCTTGGATTCCCGAAGGGTCGAGGCGGCAGGCAGTAGGGGAGTAATAAAGAGACATTTAAAAGAAAAAAAATGGTTTCTTTAAGGGTGGTGTCAATCTGGAATGGATTTCCAGTGGATGTGGTAGGCAGCAAAAGTATGCAGGAGTTTAAAACCAAATTAGACCGACACTTAGTATCAAATGGGATTCGGGGTATAGTTAGTACAAGGGCGAGCTATATGGACTTTGGTCTTCTGTGCTCTGTATAACCCTATCAAACCTATGAATATGTGTTATTGTCCATTGTTTAGCATTACCTAATCTTCACCTGATGATTTATTGTATGTAAATTTGTAATGTTATGTAACTGATGTAACATATTTCTGCTCAGACCATTTTGTATATTTCCTGTACTTAATGTTATCCCACTTTCCCTCTCCCCAGGCGCACCTGGAAGCAGGAATTGCAGCTCAGTGTGCCTTTCCTGATGAAACTTTTCAAATAAATAAATAAAAAATAAATATAAAGAAGCGGTGGGAGCTAAACACAGTGGGCGGATATTCAAACTGTGCCCAAAATGTGCGCAACAGCAGGAGCAAGCACAAGTCAATTGCGCACATGCGCAATAGACCCGCTATTCAAACATGGAGCAAGACAAATTGCACAACCAGCCAACGTCTGAATATCGCACAACCTGCGCTATAGTGCAACCAGGAAGGGGAAGCTGAGCAGAGACGATATGCCATAGTGCAACAAAGGCAGCCCAGCTGAGCAGTCCAGAGGCCCCATAGCACAAGCAGAGAGACCTCCAGCAGCAAAGCAATGGAACTGCACAACCAGGGAGGTAGGCAGGGGCCCACCACCCATGCCACAGATGGGCACAGGGACACACTGCAGAACCAACAATGTACCCCACACCCCAAGCACAGCATAACTGGGGAGGGACGGAATAACCACCGGACCATGGGACAAACAAACAAAGCACATCCGGCCGTGGAACACAGCACACCCACTGGCAAGCTGAGACTGCCACACAAAGTGGGCGGACTACCCCAGTGTACAGCAGCCCCCTTGTGCACAGCACACCCTGCACTGTGACCCCAAGACACCACCCATGAGCAGTGACCAGCACTGCAGGAATCCCAGACCCCCGGCACACTGCAACCTCGTGAACCACAGAACTATACAAGCCAAACCCACCATGAGCACCCAGCAGTGGGTGGCAGCACTGCAACAATACTGACTGAAGCCACACCACACCAGACACCACCCACACACGCACACACATACCCATGACCATACCACCCCAGATGCCATGCACACCACTGCAACTGAGCACCTATAGCCAGCTGCAAATCAGAGACCACCACAGTATTCATATCAAAATATATAAATGTAATAAACAAGAATAAAAGAACAACAAAACAACTATGTACACATATATACAAAGCAGGGGTGGGGTATGGGTATAAGGTAGGGGTGGGTAAGGGCGGGGGTGAACAGCAGGAGAGGAAAGGTGGGGTGAGGTGATGGGCAGCTATTGCCTGCCAGCCTGCCCTCCTGCCGCCTGGTGCTGGGCCCTGGGCCTCCTCCTGCGCCGCCTCCATGCCACTGTAGGTCCAAGAGGATGGCAAGAGTCACTGGCCACCTGTGTCAGCCGCTGCAGTGTGCGTTGCATCTGTCGAGGATCTGGATACCTAGGACAAGGGATCAGAGTCAATGGCTGTGACTGTCCACATCCCTGAATCCCACCCATCATGCATGGCATACAGCCAAGTGCCCCACTCCTGTGATGGACTGCACCCACCCACAGTGACTGTGCACAAGACATGCCCAACCAGGCAGCAACAGCCATGTGTACCACTGCACACACACACACTGCCCATGTCCAGCACAGCAAAACCAAGGCTGTCCGGAGATGTAGCTCGTGGTGGGATGCTAGTGCCACAACCATGTGCCCAGTGCATGCATGGACCACCAGTGATGCACACACAGACATGCAGTGCCACTGGACAGTGATGACTGTCACATGTTGCGTGCATGGTAGTGTTGTCCATGGATGGTGGCCGTGCCCCCCCCCAGCATGCAGTAGCATCCACGATGTAATGACACTCACCCTCATCAAGCCACTGCTGCTGCGGCTGCTTCTGCTGCTGTGGCCCACCACCTATGCCACCTCTGCCAGCCACTCCGGCACCACCATTCCATGCCTCAGCCCGGCCCGCCTCCACCCTCCACACCTGTGGGAGACAAATGAAGAAACACATCAGTGAGATCCCAAAGCAGACAGCCCTTGCCCCACTGAGTGTGCCTGCCCACACAACCAGACCCATACAGCACACACCTGCAAACACCTTCACAGCAAACCATAGCCCAACCCACCCCCATGCGCAGGTCACAGTACACAGTGTCACCCATGCGGACAAAACAGGTGCATACACAGCACACCCACCTGGCCTAGGCACAATGCCCCTCCTGGCACGTGACCTGAGGTGATCCAGCAGTTCCCGCTCCCTCCTGCGGAGGTCACCATACCGGTGCCTGCACTGCTCTGCAGTCCTCCACCGCCCAGTGGCCTGCTCCAGACTTGACGCCACCTGCTGCCACACATGGGTGCGGGCCATGTGCAGGGGTTCTCCCCCATACAGTGACCCATGGTGTGGCTCCGCCACAGCCACCAGGTTTGCCAACTCCACCGCACTCCACTGTGGAGCCCTCCTGCGTGCCATCACTGCAGTTGTATAGTAGGCAATATGGCGCTCCACAGCGCGGTAACCCCGCGTGAAAATGTTGCGTAATACAACTCCATCAGTCCTTATAGCGCTGTTCGTATAGCGCCGTCGGTCCACATCGCGCTGTTACCGAACAGCGCGATAGAGCCATAGACATGCCAGACGTACAGTGCCAGGGGGCAAAGGTCGTGCACAAGGTCATGAGTCTGTGGCGCAAGGCCACGCACAGCACCTCCGGATGTCTACACATCCAGCACGATCGGTCACCTGCGTGCCAGTGCCACGGTGTACTACTGCGCGGGTGTGCCACAGTGCTATGTGGTGCCCAGCGCTGTAGCGCCACTGGCACAATAGTGGCCATGTCCTGTATTGCTGATCATGCACAGCACATCATCAGCGTGGCAGACGCCTGCGTCAGCTACCTGGGCATGCGCAATGTGGTGTACTACGCAGTCACAGAACCGTGCCATTGGCTCAGCCGGCACAACCGTATTGCGAAAAGCGCAACAGCGCGATATTCAGCCGACATATGCAAATCATCTGATCAGCCATTCAAAGGCGCATTGGCGCGATTTGCATCTCATTACAGTTGCTCCACTCCTGATTTGCATGCATTGCGCTATATATGTGCGACAGTGATCTACGGTGGCCAGAGTCGGTTACTGCAGGTGAGAGGTGAGTTGCATGCTGTGTGATGTTCTGGGCAATGGTCATGGGATAATGCTGTATACTGCACAGTGACAGGTGTCCACTTCCACCCATTCAGACCGACATGGCCAAGCAAGGACTGGGTGAGGAGGATGATGGTGGGCGAAGGAGGAGGCCCAACTTCACGAAGTCTGAGACAGAGGCACTCTTCCAGGCCTACCTGGATGAGGAGCCACTACTTAGTGGATGGCGGGGCACCCCTCAGGCTCGTGCTGCTGCATGGGAGGGGGTTGCTCGCGCCGTAAACCTGCATGGAAGCCACCAGCGATCCGTGCAGGAATGTAAGAAAAAGATTGGGACCGACAGGAGACAGGTGAAGGAGAAGGTGGCAGCCCTCAGGGCGGCACGCGCTGCCACAGGCGGGGGTCAGCCAGAGGTGGCGCAGCTGACCCCGGCAGAGGACCATCTGGCTGCATCCATGCAGCGCAGTGCAATTGAGGGCATTCCAGGAGGTGGCTTCCAGACAGGTGGAAGCCCATCACTGCAGGTATGACATGGTGGTGGGGGTGGTTGATCCCATGCACTAACATGTTCTCACTTTCTGTTACAGATCCTGTGCATCTGCAGGGGACAGTGGTGGTGGGACCATGCGGTGTGGACATCCAGCCATAGTTGGATGGGGCATCCACCTCTGCTGCCAGCGGCATGCATTACACCAGTGTGCCGCCTGGCTGCCATCTCGAAGTCGGTGAGTCAGGTGTGGGGGTGCCCTCCTGTGTCACAGCAGTCTGGCATGCAAGCATGCCAGCATGCTGTGACTGTGGCTGTTGCATGAACCTGCACCATTGATGATGCAAGGACCGCAATGGGCAGTGACACATGTGTGTCTCATTGCGGACACACAGCAGGACGGCACGTGCCCCTGTGCCTAGCTGGTTCCAACGTGTGTGCCAGCACGTCAGCACAGTCCCAGGCAGTGCCTGGCGGCACCGGTGGGGCAGCACCGGTGGCTGTGCAGGTCTCTGGCACTGTTGCGGACACAGCTGTGGAACGACTGGTCCCTGGGGCACAGCAGTTGGAGGGCAGCAGCGGCAGTCACCCACCGGGTCTGGGGGTACAGGGTTCAGTGGTGGCACATGCACACCACCTGTTGACTGCCCATACCTGGTCCTGGTGAACAGCACCCACCCTCCCTCAAGGGTGTTGAGCATCAGGCCCTTCCATACCCTGGGGACAGGTTGCGAAGAGGCAGACTACCCATTAGGCGAGCGCACCCGCCTGCTGCGGGCATCAGTACAGCAGCAGATGCATGTTGCAACATCCGTGGAGGCACTGTGTGTGGCTGTGGGCGGCACAGCAGGGACACTGCAATGATCCATGCAGAGATGGTCCAGATGCGGATGGATGTGACTGCCGCCATTGACAGGCAGACCCAGGCATTGGTGGCTGTATGGTGGCCGCGTGGGCACGGTCAGGTGCCCTGTACCACGCACCCCATGTGCACGGCTCTCACTCCCCATTCCAGGCATGCATGCGACACCCAGCCTGTCGACACGGGTTCCGCTGTGGGCATCCCGAGCACCCCTGGTGCAGGTATGTTCGGCATGCTGCAGACCCTGTGCGGACCAGGTCGCTTTCAGCGCAGTGGGACCCTGGTGGTACGCCGGTGCACCCCATGGCCCTTGCTCAGCCTGCCAGTGCTGCTGGGTCGCGGCAGGCCGCCATGCATCCAAGGTGGCCGTGGCACTGTGCCACCTGACTGACCTGTCTCCCAGTGCGGGCCCTGTCTGGTGCTGCCCTGTGTGCAATGTGTGTCATGGTGGGCAGTGGACTGGTGGGTGCCCTGCCCAACACGCCGACACACGGACCACCTGCACACCCACCCAAATGCTGTCCACAGGTGCGTGTGCATGATGATGCCTGCATTGCACTGTACACCAAGGTGCAAGGGTGCCCAGCATCTGACACATGTACTTGGACAGTCCAGGTGGTGGGGGTGGTCCATGGATCTGTGTGTTTCACATGTCTGTTCCTACTCTGCTGTGCACCTGCCCATGTACGGTTTGTGCCTGGTGTGTGTGTGTGTGTCCATATGGCATGTAACTATTCACCCCTCCCTGATGGTGTGTTTGTGCGCATGGACCCTTCCACTCCCCTTGCCGTCATGCATCCCTGGTGTGTTACCCTGTGTGCCTGTGGGTTGCGCCTAGACAGTGTTGGTTGCACATGGCCCCATGACTTACCTGTGTCGTGCGAAATGCTCCTCTGTGATGGTGTCCCAGTGCAGCTGGGCCTGCCGGATCAGTCGGGGGTCCCGCCGTCCACGGGGGGCTGCTCATCCCCATCATCACCGGCGTCACTGGCATCCCCATCGCTGTCCCCCTCTTCGACCTGTACAGCTATCCCACAGTCTTTGGCCATGTTGTGCAGGATACAACAGACCAGGAATATCCCACAGGCCTTTGAGGGGCTGTACTGTAGGGCACCGCCGGAGGTGTCTAGGCATCGGAAGCGTGCCTTAAGCATCCCAAACACCCGCTCGATGATGTTGCATGTGGCGGCATGTGCCTCATTATAGCATTGCTGTGATTGGGTCATGGGGCGCTGGTAGGGTGTGAGCAGCCAGGGATGGAGTGGGTATCCGCTGTCACCTGTGTGGAGATAGTGGAGATAAGTATCATTTTCAGGTCCATAATTGCCCATAGCCCTGTGTGCCACTACCATGGCACCTGTGGCATTCCCACCCTTGCCCCAATTTTGCAATTCCTACATGCATACTCACCCACTAGATGTCCTGTGGGGATGTCCCCACTCTCGAATCGATGGCACAGTGCAGATTGGTACCATATGAAGGCATCATGTGCTCCACCAGGGTGTGTGGCACAGACATTGATGATGCACCCACTGGCATCACACACCACCTGGCAGTTGACACTGGTGAACCCCTTCTGGTTTCGGTATGTGGCCCCATCAGGGCCAGGTGGCGTGTGAATAGCCACATGGGTGCAGTCTATCGCCCCTGGCATGCCAGGCATACGTGCTACCATGTGGAACTCCTGCATGTTTGCTGTACGCTCTGTCGCGTTGCTGGGGAAATGGATGTACTCCGCAGCATGTGGCAGCAGTGCGCTGAGGAACTGGGTGAGGATGCGTGACGTGGCCGACTGTGTTATGCCTGTGGTGTCCCCTCTTGGTCTCTGGAAGGTACCGGTGGTGAGCAGGCACATGCAGGCTGTTACCTTTGTCTCCACTGACAGAGCTGACTCCATCATGAGGGTGCCTACATCACATCACTGCACAGCTCACAGAGCCACCTCAGTATTGCCCTGTTCAGAGGCGGTGCAGCCCACCAATCTCAACATCCATGTACAGCTCAAAGCTGATGCGGGCACGGTACTGTCTGTTGGGGGATACCGCCGATGGGCCCTTCCACGGCCACGTCCCCTGCAGCATGCCTTCTCACTCCACTCATTACAGCTTCCATGTGGAAGCTGGCACTGTCCATGTCCCTGGCTTGTGATCCCCCCCTGGCTGTTGTTGCTCTGTTACCCCCGCTGTCCTGACTACTACCTCCACTGCACCGGGTACACCTACTGGCCTCTGCAGTCTGTGGCCCCACACCTTCCTTGCCCCTATTTTGTCCTGGGATCTCCTGGCCTGCCCTCTTTGTCCTCTTACCTTGTCTCACTCCCTGCCTCATGTGGCTTCCTGGCGTTCTTGTGCCTCTTCCTTGAGCCTTTTTATTTTGGCTCATTTCCTTGACGGCGCACCTTCCGGACTGATCCGCTGTTGCGCATTGCGCAAGCCTTTCAATATCGTAGATTCGCCTTTATGCATGGTTCCACCCCTTCGTTGCGCATCCCTTCATTTGCATTGCACTGTTGCTCAGCTTGTTTTCGGTAGCGCAACTGCCTCCCGCTGAATATCGCAGAATGGCACATTTTCGGACTTACGCTGACGCAACCCTTTTGAATATCTGGCCCAGTAAATATAAAATATAGGCTGACATGTACCGAAACATCACATCTCTTTTCGCTGAGATATCAGGGACTCTTTAAAAAGGAGTACTGTGAGTTGGCTGATGGCCCAGCAAGTAGTGTATCATGCTTCCACGCGGCTGGTACTACTGTGGGATGGCCGATGGCCCAACGGGTATAGACTGTGCTCCCACACTGATGGCACTACTGTGGGCCAGCCGATGGCCCAGCAGGTTGTGGTTTGCACTCACGTGCCAGTGACCAGTGTTCAGGAACAAATTTGAAAACTGGATTGGACGACTAAAGGTGATAGGCTAGCACTGCCATGTGGCAGCTCCCAGCCGCAAAAAGGCAACACTGTTGTTGTGTGGCCACAGTGACCCTTGCAGTGGGCCAGGGAGCTTGTCTCCTTCACAGGGGTATCTCTGATTGGGTGTGAGGCCTGACAGGGTGCTACCTAGTGACAGAGATGTGGGAGGGTCTAGGGAATGGGAGTAAAATCTAGAAAACCCTACATCCCTGGACCACTTGTATGGCGGCTGCTGATAATCTTGGGCCTCACACCATGTGGCTCTCCATTGGCTCTGGGAGTGGGGGAGAGGGAGTGGCAAATGGGGCCTGGAGGTCACCAGCATAAGGGCCAAAAGAAAGGTGGACATGGTGGTACAACAGCCAAAAGCCTTATAACCAATGAAGGACTATTGAAATCATCATCTGTAGGTGGAGGATGGGCCTTTTGCCATGGTCCTGTGCCCATGATGCACCCCTTAGGTGAGATGTGCAAAAGGAACAGTATTTTGGGCTTGGGACAGAAATAGTGGTATTGTGTGCCTGTTTGACCCACTGCAGACATGCATGTTATCAGAATACAACCCCCCATCATGGTGCCCTCAGGACATCGACTGAAAATGTTGTGTGGTCAGGAGGGCCTCAGGCCCCAGCCTCCAAGCAGTCACACAGGCCCCCTCCCCAACATGAGCCTAACAATAGATTTACTACACATATCCATAAATCAGTCCCAGCCATCTTCACAAACACCCACCATGGAGTGGATTGTTTTCACTAGCATTTAGCTCTGTATTATGTAGCCCCAATTTGGATCCATCCATGAAGGGATAATTATGTGACTTATTCTCTAGGATTACAGCCTGACATCATTTAAAGTGTTACTGCTGCAAGCAATTGTTTCCCCCACAACTGATTTTAATGTATTCCACATTTCCAATAACATATTACCAAATGGGATTGGTATTTTAGATTCTTGTAAAACAAGCAGGTGGTCAGATAAGTGACGTACGTCACTGCCGGCTCTTTTTTTGTTTGTTTTCAGAAAAGTTATGAAGTGACTATTAAAATGTTATTAACCTATAGGAAGCCATTTTTTTTACTGCAGCCTTTAAGAGCCAATTTATGTGGAATGTAAATACAGTTCTACAAATAAAACAGTGTTCTGTTCTAGAAAGCAATATGATATTTCTGAGGTTTCCCCTGTTCTAATATCCCCAAAATTTTTGTAGCTTTTTTTTTCTACTTTATTTTTCATTTTAAAACAATGCATTGCATAACATGAAAATTGCACAGACGGTTAACAGTTGCAAAGTCAGCCCACTGATTCCCTTATTAAGGAGAATTCAGACCCCTTCCCATAATGTACACAGGAGGGGAATTAACCCTTAGGCTGCCAACAGGATTAGAACGTATAGGAATTTTGGACTGATATATCAGTTCACTGCCCTGTAAGGGTAATAGATATTCATTACACTGAAAGTTGATTAAGAATGGCATTCAGCATGAGAGCTCTACAGGGACAAAATATGCTACTAAGGTTATGTGAATTCCCTTTCTCCATCCGGGCTACAGCCTTCTCATGCGCCTCGTATGGCTTAAACGCTAAGATAATCACTAAACACATTTCCCAAGAGAGATTCAATATAACAGTAAGTCAGAATAGCGTCCAACAACCTGTGCTTTTAAACTGATCATTCTGGCAAGCAAAAAAAACAGTAATGGCACAGTACTTAAAAATAAAATCCACCCCCTTTCCTTGAAACTTCATTAGGTACAGATTGTAGCTTGTCTATTCAATAGGACATCTTCTATACATTAAATACTAGGAGACATAGTAGTGAGAGACGAGCATTTATACAGAAATTGCTAGGACCGTTAAGACGCTCTCGTGCTGTCTCACCATGGGTTGCTACATATTCCCTAAAAAGGAAAGGTAGTGGCAGGAATCACCATTTTAAGTTCGCATTGTGATACAGACCAAAATAAAATATAGTCCAGTTAAGAAAACTTACCAGACCACTTGCCCAATAAAACTAAAGAGAGCCTTAACATGGTCACATAACAAGAAAGGGTCACCCCAAACTTAACATTAAACAGAGACCCACATCTCAACATGTAGCAATGAGGGTAATTGTACATTTAGATAAGCTTGGTATGCTCATATCAAAACAAGTAAGAGAGAAAGTCCTCATTCCATACCATCTGACTCGTTACCGTCTTCTGGGGCCAATTCCTGCTTGATTTTTTGGGCAAGTTTGTAGGTGTCTTTTGGGTCATTGTAGAGGTAAGTATTCCCCTGCCAAACCACATGGAGCTTTGCTTGCAACCGTAGCTGATGTTGTACTTTGAATTGATGGAATAAGCCCATCACTCTTTCGAATGCTTTCCATCGGACTCAAGTACTGTAGGCAAGATCAGGAAATATTGAAAGAGCTGTGTCACCATACCTTAAGGATCACTGCCACCTTACGAGGGTCAATGCCCTGTTTCAGTCCCCCACGCCACTGCTCACAACCATAAACGTGAGTGGGGATGAAGAGTCTGCTGGGGCTCTCCTCGGAGTAAGTCGGTAGGTCTTTTCTATGGTAAATCCACGGATGGAGTGGAGGAGAATACACACATCTTAGAACTGCTCCCATGAGAGTTTCAATTTTTCCTACCTTTAAATGTATCAAACTGACAAAAACTACTTTAAAATGTACTTTAGTAGTCCTCGAACACAGCCTGGAAGATATGGGCAAATCTTGAAATATGGCACCTGTGGGAGACTTTTTTCACCCCAAAACAGCACCCCAGAGAGATACTTGGCTGCTCCAGCATGAAGCAGTCCTGGAGATGACAACAATGGGTGCCGGGGCCGAGGAAGTCACCTTAAGAACTTTTAAGATGACTCTAACCCATAAGATCAACTTAGGGCGGGTTCATTTCCCCTGGGGTGTGATACAGACGAGGCACACTGATGAGCCCTGGTAGGACATAACACTTGTCAGTGTTTTTCTGTTTGCACCCTTTGCAAATTGTATGAGAGACCTTTTGGCACCATACATTCTTATTTAAAACTGAACCAGTCTAAAATGTCATGGTGATTTGCATATACATCCCATTATGCTTTGCATTATGGTGGTATGTGTAATTTTATTGTACTTTAAAACTTGGCATTATTGCCAATGCCCTTTGGGGTAACCCCTGCCTCAGTGCTTCCGCATTGAGGTTCTTTGTCTTTTAGCTTGTTTTTTTGTATTTTGAGGGCTCGACATGACCCTAACCTAGAAGACCAACTTAGGTCAGGTTCATTTCCCCTGGGGTGTTATACAGGTCAGGCACACTGATGAGACCTCGTAGGATGAAACATGTGTCTGGGTCTTTCTGTTTGCACCCTTTGCAAATTGTGTGAGAGGCCTTTTGGCACCATGCATTCTTGAGTAAAGCTGAACGAGCCTAACATTTCATGGTGATTTGCATATACATCTCATGATGCTTAGTATTATGGTGGCATGTGTAATTTTGTAGTTTCTTGAAACTTGGCTTTATTACCAATGCCCTTGGGGTAACCCTTGCATCAGTGCTTCTGCACTGAATTCTTTGTCTTTTAGCTTGTTTTTTTGTTTCTTTTGGGGCTCACCATGACCTTAACCCTTAAGACCAACCTAGGGCTGATGCATTTCCCCTTGGGTGTAATACAGACGAGGTACACTGATGAGTCCTGGTAGGATGAAACGTGTTTGTGTCTTTCTTTCTGCAACCTTTGCAAATTGTGTGAGAGACCTTTCAGCACCATGCATTCTTGTTTAAAGATGAACCAGCCTAAAATGTCATGGTGATTTGCATATATGTTTCATGATGCTTTGCATTATAGTGGTATGTGTAATTTTGACCATAAGGTGCTATATGATCAAAAACAGGCATAGACTAGGCTTCATGGTCCAGTTTTGTAATTTGCCAAGGAATCTGATGGGGAAGAGGACATAAGGAGGCAGTAGCAAGAGGGGAGAGGAAGAAGGCTTAAGTGCTGTTTGAAAGAGGGGTAGGAGAGAGTTTCAGAGTTGGGTTGAAAGGTGGTACCACAGGGATGGGAGTCTGTAGGAGAAAGTGGATGTGCCAGATACCGAGAGGGGGTGGGGGAGTGAGAAGGAGTGGGAGTCCCTACTGTGGAGGTCTTAGGAGGAGGTGGCTGCAGGTGCCAGCACATCGGAGAGGTAGAGGGGAAGCAGGCTGAACCAATTTTTAGCTATGAAGTTAGCGAGTGGACATAGCACACGTGGGATAGAGGAGAGATCCTGAGGGAGAAGTATAGGTTGCAGTGATGAGTTTGAAGGGGGAGTTAGAAGCAAAGTGGCAGAATGAGTTTAGTAAGGTGTCTAGTCTGGCTAGTGAGTAGGCAGGGGCTGTGCTGTAAACAACATCAGCAGAGTCAAAAACTGGAATTATCATCTTGGTCACTAACTAATGTTAGATAGGGAGTGGGAGGGAGTCTTAGTTGTGATATAATATGCCACATTTTGGGTGGAGCTTGGAGGTCATGGCTTTAATGTGCGTAGAGAAATTCAGGTGGGATTCCAGCCACACACCTAGATATTTATATGCAGGGACATAAATAAGTGGAGTACCATCTAGGGTGGTGAAATAGTGTCATCTACAGGGGAATTGTGTTATCTAAATACATACACAAATGAATACATAAATATAGGGAAATAGTGCCATCTACAGTGAAATAGTACCACCTACAAGGAAAGTGTGCTATCTATAGGGAAATAGTGATATCTACAGGGAAATAGTGCCATCTGCTGGGAAATAGTGCTATCTACAGGTAAATGGTACTGTTTACATGGAACAGTGCTATCTACAGGAAAATAGTGCTATCTGAAAACAGTACTATCTACAGGGAAATAGTGCTATCTACAGGTAAATGGTACTGTCTACATGGAATAGTGCTATCTACAGGGAAATAGTGCTATCTACAGGGAATTGCGCTAGCTACAGGGAATGAGTGCTATCTACAGTCAGTTGTGCTATCTCCAGGGAAATGGTGCCATCTACTGGGAAATAGTGCTATCTATAGGAAAATAATGCTGTCTACAGGGAAACAGTGCCATCTACTGGGAAATAGTGCCACCTACAGGGAAATAGTTCTATCTACAGGAAAATAGTGACATCTATAGGGAATAGTGCTACCTACAGGGAAATAGTGCCACCTACAGGGAATAGTACTATTTAGAGGGAATAATGCCACCTACAGGGAATAGTGCTATCTGCAGTGACATAGTGCTGTCTACAGTGAAATAGTGCCATCCACGGGGAATAGTGCTATCTACAGGGAATAGTGCTATCTACAGGGAATAGTGCCACCAACAGGGAATAGTGCCATCTACAAGGAGTAGTGCCATATATGGGGAAACAGTGCCACCTACAGGGAAGTTGTTTCCTTGCACCTGCATTGGTCACATGGGAAAAAAAATCAATTCTGCTTCCATTGGAAATAATGTAATCCATAAGAAAATACAGGAAAATTGCCCTGGTGGTCCAGGGAGAATGCTAGACTGACCTGGGAGCTGAATCCAAAACCTTTCTCTAACTAGTTTCATAAAATGAAAGAATGAGTGTTTTAAGAAAGATGTAACTCTGTTGTGTCTATCCCCCAATGGAAATTCAGGCAACCAGTTTAGAAGATGAGACTCATAAAACCTTTGATCAAGAGGTGGTCTTATTAAGTTTCTTCAAAGAGGAGAGAGGGGATGGGCAGTGTTTGCCAAACTATACTATATTTTCTAATGAAGTATAGTAACATAGTTATTTGTTTCCTCTATACATTTTTATCCCAGCCAGCTCCTGCATCCATTAGGGATACACCACTGCCTCTCCCCAGCCCCGTCAGAACCATAACTTTATTGCTTCCACTGTCCTGCATGACTTTCCCTCCATGGCAGGGGCTCCAGGGGGAAGGTTGTCCTCCCTCACTGTGGCTCAGGATCCAGTATTGGGCAGGTGACTCCATGGGGTGGGCCCAAGTGTTCCACCCATCATACTAATAGTTGGTGCTTTTTCTCCCCTTATAGCGCCACTGAGCTCCACAGGAATGGGCACAGACTTCTATGTGGATGTCACACACAAAGCACGTTCTGTACGGCAGGAGCAAGCTCCCTGGCCCCACTGTAACTGACAAGAACTATAGTTGGGGCCACATCTGTTTTTATGTCAGTGGTGCATTAGAGTGCCTGAACAGTACTATACTTGCCTCTGCTGAGAATAACTGATTGTGAATTAGACTGATAGATAGATAGAAAGATAGATAGATAGATAGATAGATAGATAGATAGATAGATAGATAGATAGATAGATAAAGATTCTAATGTTTCTTTTATAAAATTTTTCTCTTCAATATGGAAGAGAAAAACATCTGTTTTGCTGTATAATATGGCAAAAGCATGTGATTTCACTTTTTGTTGTTGTTCTGAAACTCTGCATTTGATTTAGGCTGCACCGCAATCGAACCCATATTGTCATGCCTCTTTAAACCAAGACCACCCAGGAGGGCCGAAACCATGCAGCAGAAGAAATTACATAGGTGGTC
This sequence comes from Neoceratodus forsteri, assembly GCA_016271365.2. NCBI lineage: Eukaryota > Metazoa > Chordata > Ceratodontiformes > Ceratodontidae > Neoceratodus > Neoceratodus forsteri. The sequence continues at coordinate 109,338,694 of JADMNL010000031.1, read as the reverse complement.
TGTAGTGGTGACCTGGAAAATGAAAATAGCAGGCTGTGTACTTTTGCCAAAGAGTTTTCTGGTTGCACAGGTTCCAAATAACTGTGTCTCCAACCCACTGCCCATCACCACCAGACATTTACTAACGGTACTAACGGATACTAAAATATAATAGCAGAGGCGGAAACAAGAGGGTTGCAGTGGTAGGGAAACCATAAATATATCCCAATCAGGACATGACTGACAGGGCATTTCAGCAAAGGCAGGAGCTGTAGGTCAAATATAGAATAATGTATGGGGAGGTGTGTGTGTTATGAGTTTTTTTGCACAGCTGAGGTGTGTAATTCTCACATGAACCACAGGAATGAAGCTCAGGTGGCTTATCAGGACATTGCACACTGAAGGCGTTGAAAGCAAAGAAGGAAACACATCTTTTTTTTATAGTCACTGATTTTGTGAGAACCAGACAGGTGTTGGTGGTGGTGTGTGTGGGGGGGGTTGCTACAGCCCCACAGCTTACTTTAATGTTTTTAAACTGCAACACTCTGAAAATACCACAATACGTGGTTGTGATGTCACAGCCATGTAATACAGGAGTTTTAGTGGGCTGGTATTGGGTTGATATCAGCCTAAAACAGTAACTATTTATGTGTTATATGTGTAAAAAGCAATTTGTGAACAGTGCCCTCTAAATGTGAGATGCTGCAGTACAAAAGTCCTGTAGTACTTAGAAATTGTAGAGTGCCCTCTAGCTGTGAGATGTGGTATTACAAGAGGCCTAGAGTGCTTAGAAATTGCAACAGCAGTGCCCTGTAATTCTGAGAGATTGCTAATAATGGTAAGTTCAAAGAAGTACACAGCAACTCTTTAAATGATCCTATCTAACCCCCCCGTTCTCTACTAATAATGATTTGAATAAAGTAAGCCCCACTCACCACCCCTGATTTTTAGGTTGAGAGCCTACCTGCAGCTGGGTCTAGCATGGACATTGCAACCAATTAGAAGGCAAAGGTGGCTAGGATTATAGTCGGGCAAGGGCTTCTCCAAACTGCCAATGATGATTAGCAGGAAACCTGCTTCCATGGTCAGATAGATCCTGAGTCTACGAGGGGCCCTGTTGTGAGGGGTAACCTGCAGTGGTAAGCCTGTGATAAGGGCAAAAAAGTAAACCCAGAGCCAGAGGTAGGAGGCTGGTAGGGGAGCACATTCTCCCTTCCCTTGTGATTCCCACCGCCCCATGGCAAGATCCCAGTGGGGCCTGGATCTGAATTTCTGAGCTCACTAAAAATGAAAGGCTTTTACTAGCAATCTGAGGCTCCCCCATGTCTGTTATTATGATATTCAGAAATTAGCTTTAGTATCTCACATTTTACACAGGGGCATCACAATGTCAATGCTTTCTTTGTGTTTATAGAACATAGTACTTATTTTAGACAAAACAACATCTTGGAATTATTTAATATTTTTGCCTACATTTCCCGATGACACTGGTTCACACATTGAATTCTTCTTGTATATTAGAAAGCATCCCAGTGGCAAAGCAAACTTTGCCCCACTGAAGAAAAATGATCCCTATGTCTTGATAGGAGACTGTTGCCATAATCAAGGTCAGGGGATTTGCAGAAAAGTAATGCAGCAGATGTGGTCTCAGTCAGGGGATGTTCGTCGGCCTCTCAGGTAGAATAGTTTGTGAATGAGTTCAGTGAATTATTATAAATCATGACATCATTATTAGCCAATTAGGATTGTTTATTTCTGAACATCCCAGGCACTCTTATAACCATTATAGATTGGGAGTGTCCCGACCAGTTACCTAATCCTTTACTTGTGTGTGAGGTACTCTTATTGCCGTTAGAGTACCTCACATGCAGAGCACTGTAACAGGCTTCTCGATGACCGCTTCTGTCACTAACTTTATTAAATAAAAACTTTTTTTTAATTTAATAAAGTTAGTGATCTGTAATATTTTCATGGGTCCAATAGGAGGGCCTCTTATGGATCTAACAGCGTCGCCTCTTGCATCCAGAGGACCACAGAACTGCTCACCTTTAGTCTGCAGTCCTCTCGTTCTAAGAACCCTTGAGGTGACAATGAGAGACCCTCCAACTTATAGCCATAGGAGACCCTCCGACCAGACCCAAAACCTTATATAAGAGGATTGCTCATGCATATGGTTCTAAATATCTGAAGTTCTAACTTCAGCTGACACAGTTCAATTCCCACAAAGCGGATCCTCTAATATTCTGCAAAGTAAAACAATTTGATTTTAAATTAAAATTCAGTTCTTATAAACACAGATCTTTAACATGATGTATAATATATGTACAGTTCCTGTGTCTGTTTTGTTTATGAGTTTTTTCTGCCAGATGGGCTCAGCCTCACTTTGCAGTTCTCCCGTCTGAAGAACTTGAGAGTGAACTCTTGTAAGAGACACAGTAACTATACATATAAACATACATAGGAAAGCAAGGGCGGTAATAATGTTCCTGATTCAGCCAGGGAAGGAACCCAGCAGTATGCAGTCCACCAACTATAAGCCACATTGGAAGAGAAAACAATAGTCCACAGAATCAGACCGAATGCAATAGCACACTGTCTGGATATTTCAAAGGGCACGTTACATCACTTTATGCTGCACTTGGAATTTCTGGATGTCAAAGGGTGCACAGAATAGTCATGGCAGCTAAAAGGGGAATATTAACTGCATTTTTATTTACTTTATAAATGTTCATTGGCAATCTATGGTACATACAATAAATCAGAGCATAAAAATATATGCTTACAATAAGTAAAATCTTCTAAAGAATCTTGCTTAAATATATACTAATAGTAATAAAAATTATTTCTATTTATTCAGCATTGACAAAATAACTTGTTGAAACACATCTGTAATAAAACCAGTGTATCAATAAAATGGTGCAGTACATTTGCATTGGACAGACTATGCAAAATCTGTATTCTGGCTACTAGCACCCATGGCTTCAGTGCCCCACGGCCATCCCATGCTACTGCCATTATCAGAAATTCAGGTACACACTTGTAATTTCAGAAGCACATGGAATGGTACAGGCAGGGAAGAGCAAACAATGCTGACCCCATAACAGGTTGGCCCTGTCTACATGGTTGTCACATGCAGGTGCTAAGCCTGGAACAGTTCATCAGTCACCTAATCACCAGATCTGACCTTAGTGATTGCACTGGCAATTTCTAAACTTTGAAAATAGCAGAAGACTCATCTGTGAGGGGCAGTAACAATGAATATGCATGGTACACCAACAGTTGATGGGAACATTTTGACCCACCCATATAATTCTGACACTAGTAGGGTAATGCACTAGTCGTCTGATGTACCAATTATGTATTACACAGACTCTTGCATATAGAAAGAAGCCCACTCATGTCTGCCCCCACCCAAAAAAAACACACACACTCACTTTTGGATTTGTTTGCTTGCCACCAGTCCTTGTGAAAAATAACAAAACAATGATACGCACACACACACACACACACACGGACATGCACAAACCCAAACACTCACTTTTGGATGAATTCAACTGTCACCAAACCCTGTAAGAAATAACAAATACTAATTTGAACAGCCTATCTGTTCCTGCAAAGAAAACATTTGGATCTAGTACCAAAAAAGGTTATTAGAGTGTAAGACGCAAATAAGACAGTCTACTCATTTAATTAGATGTTCTGCTGGAAGAACTCTTCTGCAGTTCTTTCCTTTTTAAGAAAGAAAAAGTCATCTAGCCTAGGGTGTTTAAAATGTACTTCCGTGACCTCTTCAGAATATTTGACAGTGAAAATGTTCCAGGCAAAAATATAAACAACGTACAAAAGAGAGAATAGCCTGTTTTCTTTGCTCTCAAGGCAGGCACAATAGTGCCACTTTGAGGATACTGTAGCAAATGGTCAGACATCATGCTGAACGGGTGGGGGTTTATGTTCCTGGACCATTAAGTAAGTTCATGTTAATTTGTTTAGCATCCAATACTGGAGACTCTGGGCACTTTACAGAAAAGGAATACAAAATATATAAGATATCAACAATAGCAGTAGACCGGTCACAACAGTTGGTAAGCAGCTGTCAGACTACAGCTCCCAGAAGAAAGAGGTTCCATTTTTTACTGACTAGTGAAAACCATGCCTTGGATGGTTCCACTTTTGGGCAGGGTTAGCAGAGGACATACAGGTCAGAATCTTTGCAACAGGGCTTCACAAGTCTAAAAGGATATGCTGGTGAACAGCAGCACAGTCTGATCAGTTTCTTCAGGTTGCAAGTACAGCACAAATACATGCATACACACACCGACCAGCACCAGTCTTCCTTGCTCACAACCATGTCCAGGAGTTAACAAGCATGGAGGCTGAATTATCAGGTATTCCTAGATGTGGCTATTCCTGATGAAGGTAGAGCTGGAACAGCAAAACAGTTGGGGATGCTTTCTCTGTGCCCACCAGTAATGTGCCAGTCTCGTGATGAATGTACACAGGGCCTCAGCTTGCCATCTTCTACCATGACATTTAAATTAGTGAGAGAGAAATTATAGAAACAGACCCCCAGCACAAAGGGTGGAACCACTGAACTCAGAAATGCAACTGATCACCTTTTCTCCACAGTATATGCACTTGGATGCAGTAGGGGAGCAGTATGTGAGATCCTTTAAGGAGTAGTACACCCAGAATTTGCAAAAACATATGTTGTGCAGAGTGTTTTGATTTGTGTGTGAAGTCCTAGTGTGTCCTTTCCTCTATCTGCTATTAGGAGCTTTTCCTAAATTAGCCTGCTAGCTTTATGGTAGTTTGCAACCCCTCGGGATCTCCATCTCAGCTAAGTTTATTGCTTTCCTTGTTTCTACAATACATCCTGTCTCATGTGACAGTGATATAACTGGGACAATAGATTCAGTAAAAAGCACTGCTTTAGAATCAGTTCACAACAGCAGAAATGACTACATTTTAAAAACTATACAGAGTTCAACTTGGTGACTACCCTCATTGTAAAGGTTTTTTTGTTGTGAACAATTGTGACTTTGGTTGTGTATGTGTAACTTGTATGGTTTTCAAGCTGAACTTTATATAAGTTTTAAAATACAGCCATCAAATTAACCAAATGGCCATATTTTTAACCAAATTTCCACTTTGGATGGCAAATATTTTAAAAACTATACAGAGTTTAGCTTAGTGACTACTCTCATTGTAAAATTATTTTTGTCCTGAACAGCTTTGCTACTTGTTGTTTTCATGTGGCTTGTATAGTTTTCAAGCTATTTAGATTTGTTTGGCATGTGTGCAGATGTACTTGCAATTGGCAGACACTTTTCTCTCTGAGTGAACTCTCTAGTAGACATGCCAAACAAATGTAAGTATCTTGAAAACCATTGAAGTTACACATATACAACCAGGGCCACAATTGTTCACTACAAAAAGACCTTTACAATGAGGGCAGTCACCAAGCTGAACTCTGTATAGTTTTTAAAATATACCCATCTCTACTGTTGTGAACTGATTGTAAAGCAGTGCGTGCTGCTGAATCTGTGGTTCCGGCTACATCACTGTCACGAGACAGGATGCATTGTAGGAACAAGGAAAGCAATAAACTTAGCTGAGATGGAGATCCCCAAGGGTTGTAAAACTGCCATAAAGCTAGCAGGCAAATTTAGGAAAAAGTCCTAATAGCAGACAGAGGGAAGAACACACTAGAACTTCACACACAAATAAAAACTTTCTGCATAAAATATGTGTTAGCAAATTCCGGGTGTGCTACTCCTTTAAAGGAAGCAAGGAGAGAGGTTATTTGCAAATTGTTTTGTTTCATGAGGACATTACTTTCTCTAGCAGAATAACAGGACAATGAGCTGAGAGTACTTTAAAGATCAATTGCAATGTTTTTGCAATGCTTCTAACATATTTCATTTGCTCATCATGAGAACGACCAGCCTGTATTTACTTATTTTAAAAGTTTCACCAGGAAAGACATACACAGCTACAATAGCTTGTTTCCAGATACGTCATATATATATATATATACATATATATATATCTATGTGTGTGTATATATAGGAAATACATAATGGGTTGCAGTGGAATAACAAATTTATCTTCACTAATGCGTGGTAAGACCCATAATTCATGAGTGGCGAAGCACACACAGATGGCTACTACCTTTCTATGTCTTTGTGTTTTCATGTCTGTGCTAGTGAAGTGCAGGAACTGTCTTTCCTCATGTTCAGATACTATTTTACTGCCTGTCTTATTTGATAGTTTCACAAAAAATTCCTCAGACATTTTCAGACCTGCCAGTGGAATCTTGGATAAGTGCTGATGTCATTCAAGCAACAATGACGTAATTTCCCTCAAGGTCCTGACAGATCAGTACATACAGAGTACATCAGATTATGACATTCTAAGATTAGTCTTTTCTTCCAGTTTTCTGATGGCGGCCTTTATTAATCAAATTATTCCAGTGCAGCACTATGAGTAAATACCTGGCAGTTTCCCTAAACTGATCACCACCACTTCATGCTCGGTATCACGCCCCCCTACCCCCCCCCCAAAAAAAAAAACTGACAGGCTCTTAACATGTACATTTTTGTTTCCTTTGTTCTCTTCCAGTCCCCACAGTTTCCTTATTTCAAAGTATTGTCCTCTAAAAATTACTGCTCAATCTGTGAAACTAACAAAATATTTATCTGTAATGCTGTGTTGATAAAATGCAATATGCAAAGTTTGTCAGGCAATTGAAAGTAAACATATTGAAACATATAGACTTTGATGGCTGATAAGGACTGCTTGGCCCACCCAGTTTGCCCATTTCCCTACCTACTGGATAAGCTGCAGATCCTAGTTAACCAACAGCCCACTTCCTCCTACCCCCCACTAGAATTGCTTTATGTCTGTCCCATGCATTCTTGAATTCCCCACTGTTTTTGACTCCATGACCTCCTCAGGAAGGCCATTCCATGTGTCCACCCTCTCCATGAAAAATACTTCCTCACGTTGCCCTGAACCATCCCCTCTATCTTCAAATTGTGCCCCTTGTTCTTGCATCTCTTTTTCTGAAAGATGCTACCCTCTTGGACTTTGTTGATTCCCTTGAGGTACTTGAAAGTTTCTATCATGTCCCCCCTTCCTCCTTTCCTCGAGAGTATATATATTAAGCTCCTTTAGTCTCTCTTCATATGGCTTCTGGTGCAGACCTGGCATCATTTCAGTTGCCCTCCTTTGGACTGCTTCCATCCTGGCTATGTCCTTGCAGCAATAGGATCTCCAGAACTGCATGCAGTACTCCAGATGGGGTCTCACCAACTGTCTGTACAGAGGGATAACAACTTCCTGTTTTCTACTGGTGATGCCTCTCCCTATGCAGCCCAGTATCCCCTCAGCCCTCCTTACTGCCTTCTCACATTGCTTGCCTACCTTTAGGTCATCTGATGTGACTACCCCCAGGTCCCATTCCATTTTTGTTGTTGTTAGTAACCCCCCTCCATTGTGTACTCTTCCCCTGGATTTTTGTTTCCCAGGCGTAATACTTTGCCCTTCTTTGCCTTAAATCTAAGCTGCCATACTTTTGACCATTCCTCCAACCCTGCCAAGTCCCTTCTCATCCTTTCCACCCCCCTTGTTTATCAATCCCTGTTGCAGATCTTTGTGTCGTCTGCAAAGAGGCATACTTTTCCTTCCAGTTTTTCTGCAATGTCACCTATAAACACATTAAAGAGTACCGGTCCCAGTACTGAACCCTGCAGCACCCCTTTAGTAACCCCCCTTTCTTTAGGGTGGGCTCCTTTTACTATTACCCTCTGCATCCTGTTGTCCAGCCAATTTTTACCCAGGCTATCACTCTGGGACCCACTCCCAGGCTGGCTAACTTTTTTATGAATCTTTTGTGTGAGGTTCTGTCAAATGCCTTGCTAAAGTCTAGGTAGGCCATATCCACAGCCCCCGGTCTACTACTTTGTCACCCAGTCAGAGAAATCTATTAGATTCATCTGATATAACCTTCCACTGTGACTCCATGCTGCCTTGGGTCCTGTGACCCACTGGACTCTAGGTACTCAACAATTCTTTCTTTCAGAAGCATGAGTTGTTGCCATTTTACAATCTGATGCACTTTAGTGTGTGTGCGTGCGTGCGTGTGTGTGTGTGTGTGTGTGTGTGTGTGTGTGTACTGAGCTGCCAGGACCTTGACAAAAATTATGTTATTGTGGCCTGAACGACATCAGCACTCACCCAAGATTCCACTAGCTGGTCGCAAAATGTCTGAATGATTTTCTGTGAAACCATCCATTAGAAGAGCATTAAAATAGTATCTGTTCATGGCAAATGGCAATTTCTTCATTTCATATGTAATAAGTAAGGCCTGGTTGTTCTTATGTTAGAGGAAAAGAGCAAAGATTATGATATGTTTATAATATATCTGCAGTTGATCTTTAAGATGAAGGCAAATTAACGCTCCTAGAAGTGGAACCAAAAAAGTGATACAGACCTATTGACTCCCCCCCACCCCTTGCAGGGAAAGAGACTTCCAAAAGGGTAATGAAACAGAAGAGCCAAGTTTAGTCAATGCTCTTCAAGCTCAGACCTTTGATTCCTGAGAAGGTCACATTCTGTTTCCATCAATAGGGCTATAATGATGCATTATTACTATTGAGAACACATTTGTGATTGCTGTTGTACAAAGGAAAGGAGATTTGGCTCCGAATACAAACACAACCCAAAGTTAAACCAGATGCTGCCACAGTCAGGGTTCCTCCTCACACAAACTGGAAAACAAGAGAAGAATGCGCTGAAGGAAAATGACTCACAGCCATGCCGTGTAGGTACCTTTTACTCAAAGAGGGTCTCTCTATACTTGGATTACCAGTTTTAAGCCTTGCACGTTTCCAGTACCTTAAAGGGACAGGTTCATACACTTGGAAAGCACTTTCAAACCAGGTGTTGGGCTACCTGCAGGACCATGATACCCATAGTCTTTGGGGGGGGGGCATGTACCCCAAAAAGTCTCATCCAAGCAGTTCTTTTTTGGGCAGAGGGAGGCTGTAAAAGTGTAGTTTAATGCTTCCTGTAGACTAATATTCAGTTGTGTGCCCTTCCAGAAATCCTCTTGGCATACTGTCTGTTTACCTGTTGGTGGTAACAGCCAGAAATATAGAAATTGATGGAAGGAAAAAGGTACAGTAGTGCACACTGTCTGCCCAGCCCTACCTGTAATATGATATAGTTTCCCTACTGATCACTCACTCCCCCTTCCCCAATGTCAACCTCCCTTCTCCTCTCCAGCCCCACATGTCTGTCCGGTCCCACCCTAATATGTGAATCCCTCCATTGATTTGGTGCAGCCCACTCCCCCAGCAGTCTGTCCCACTTACCCACCACCTTCTCTGTAAAGGAATCATTTCTGTTGTCCTTCCTGAATCTCCCACCCATCAGCTTCCTTGAGTTCCCCCTTGTGTCTGTGTTTCTGCTCCTTGGACCCTATTCGCAACTAATGAGTGGTTCGCGCACTGCTAATATGTGGTAGTCTATGCTGGGATGCTGCCACACATGCACAGCTGAGCCAGTAGCATGCATTAATGTAGGGCACACCTGCAAGTTGATGCATAGCTCTGCAAAAGGGGTTGACCTGGGGGTCTGGTGTGGCCAGATACCAGGCATTCAATTGGCTGCCTAGCTTGGCTACACTTCTGAAAGAGATCTTGGGATGTGGATGACCAGATGGTGAATGCCATATCCCCTTCTTTACAGAGAATAATTTGTTCTTCCTGCCTGCTTCAGGCCCTGTATCCTATGGAGAAGGGGACTGCCTGAGAGGGCCAGGCATGGGCCCGTGCTGTTCATTTGGCGTCATTTGGCCACCCGGTGTGTAGGCAGCAGAGGATACTGATGTACTTATCGCTGGTGTCTCCCAGTCATAATATACGCACCCTTCAGCCACACATTGGTGATGTTTTGCATCCTGCATTGTGGGGACACTTCCCCACCACGCCATAGCCTGACGAAGCACTTGGACTGGGGGGCAGCTGGGATCTTAGGTGTGCAGCATCATGCAAGCCAGAGAGATCCTATGGTTCCCAAGTATGCCGGCAAACCAGAAGTGCTTCTGTTCTAATAGTGGCCTATACGCTCTCACTCACTCACACACTCCCTCTCTATCTATCTATATATATATATATATATAATATATAAATATATTCTCTTTTTAGTAGCATATTTATACAAGTTTGCAAATGTTGTGCATTCATTATATTTAAGTAGTGAACGGTATCATTTATTTGCTACTATTAGAACATACGCACTGTCACCTTAATAAGTCAGTATTTAAATGACAGGTCAGACAGGTGGCACTAGCCTTCAGAAAGCACACATCACAAAGCGCAAAATGATAGCATCTGGTTGGGTGCTGGTATGACTTTTTATGCTATTTGCAATAAAATTATCTTACAACCAAGCCTAGCTTTTTAGTGTCCTGGATCTGTGCAGCCAAGCTTTCAGTATACTCATGTGTAATCCTTTGCTCTGGGTCCAGTTATTCTACTTAAAGATGCCTGTTTTTTGTTTTGTCCAATGGTTCCCCTTGCATGGCATTCATGCGTATATTACATAGCGGAGTGTAGGCATAGTGAATAAAGCCCTTTGCGAACAGCTCACCACTGTCCACCATGATTATCCCAGGAATAAACTTGAACACTCCAACCATGTTGCCCCTCTCCATCCTGGCCTCCAGTGTATACATGTTGAGGTCCTCGAGTCTCTCCATGCAGGGCTTCTCTTGTTGCCCCGAGTCAAGATTTGTTGCCTTCTTCTGTACTACCTCAACTCCATCCATGTCTTCTTTTGAGTGTCGACTCTCGAATTGCACACAGAAATCCAAATGCAGCCCCCAAGAGATCTGTACAGGGGCAGGGTTTCACCCTTCCTTCTGCTGCTGATCCCTCTGTCTATACACCTCAACATCCCATTTTCCTTCCCCACTGCTCTGTTGCACAAGGCTGACTGCTTTAAGCTGTCTGCCATTAATTAATTAATTTATTTATTTATTTGCTTTCGTTAACCGGGTAAGCACACTAGACAGCCATGTGCCTATTTTCAGGTGCGACCCGGGAGAGTTACAGGTAAAACTTCATACAGGAATAATTGAGGAAGCATTAGGAATACATAGGAAGGTAGTTACAAGTAAATACTTCGTACATAAACTACTGAGGGAGCATAAGGAATACATAGAAAGATAACAGGCAATTCAGTGCAGGCTCTAGAGCAAGGTAGACATACATTGAGCAGTTGAGGAACAGAGAAGAGCATATAAGAAATACACAGGCAGTTACAGGGCTAGCTCTAGGGCAAAGTTGGCACAAAGTTCATGCATGTACGATTGAGGAGACAAGAAACAAAACTAAAATGACAGGCAGTTCAAGGCTGACTCTAGGACAAGGTTGGCATGGTGCATTAGAATAGGATGGGACAGACGGCATAAATCTCGGTGGTGAACAGTGGGAACAAAGATAAAGGAAGGTGCCTGCAGAAAGGGGGGGGTGCCCTAGGCAGGTGGTAAGTCCAGGAATCATGGCCAGTTCCAGAAGGAGAAGTGCAAGTCACGCTGAGGCCCCCACCATCCAGTCAGGTTGGAGGGTGGGGAAGGGCAGGGAAGTAGGACTACGTTGAGCAGGAGCAGGGGAGGAAGGTTTCAAGAAGTTCCAGAGGGAGGCTTTAAAGCTTGGGTGCAAGGAGGAGGACCGAGTGAGCTCAGGTAGCGAGTTCCAGAGTTTGGGGGCATAAGTGTGGAAGGCTCGGTCCCCCGCAAGGGTGCGTGTTCTAGGAACCTGGTGGTTTGCACAGTACGCTGCACCTAGCTTTTGATTAATCTTACTTATGGTCAGTGTTACGTGATCATTGTAGGTGAGCAATGGGTCGAGAGTAACCCCAAGATATTTGAAGGAGGTGACCTACTCGAGTGGAGGGCCTGCAGGTGTACATACTGTGAGGGAGGAGTTTGGTTTGGCAGCCTTAACTAGGAAGGGCTTGGATCCAAAGAGCATGTCCTTCATCTTTTTCCCATTTACAAGGAGTTTTCTGTATGTAAACCACCCAACTGCCACAACATAGTTGCCACTGAGAGTGGAGAAGATGGATTCAAGGGACTTATTGCTGTGGTAGAGGACTAGGCCATCCATGTACAGGAGTGCTTTGCAGTTTAGGCTATCTACCAGTAAAGCATTGATAAACATAGAGAAGAGAAGGGGGCCAAGAATTGATCCCTGAGGAACTCCAGTGCAGGTGGGAAGTGAAGTTGAAGCAACATTGGCTACGAGCATGGATTGTGACCTGTTTGTGAGGTAACTATGAAACCAGCCTACAGGTCCAGGGGCACAGCCAAGTTGACCAAGAGTGGAGAGAAGAAGATGATGGTCTACGAGGTTAAACACTTTAGACAAGTCTATGAAGACTGCACCTGTGGCCTTTCCCATGTCCATATTTCTGAGGACATGGTTTGAAAAAGTTGCCAGGGCAGAGGAGATGCTGTGGTGTTTGCAGAAACCGTGTCATAGAGACAAAGGAGGTTGTACTTATTGAGATGCTCACCTAGTTGTGAATGGACTACTCTCTCTAGCAGTTTGCTAAGATGTGGTAGTAGGGAGATGGGTCAATAGTTTTCCAGAGCTAGGGGGTCTCCCACCTTGAAGATGGGAACCACATTTGCATGTTTCCAGGTGTCGGGCACTGTTGATGTAGACAGTGCCAAGTTGAAAATGTGAGTTAGCGATCTGACAAGGGCTGGGGAGATGATCCTCAGGAAAGCAGGGTAGAGCCCATCACTTCCAGGGCTACCGCTGAAGGGAAGGGTTTTCAGGAGTTTTATGATGGTCTGAGGTCCAATGGCCCTAAAATAGAAGGGGGGGTAGATGTTTCAGAGTTAGGAAGGTGGAGGGGTTACCGTTTCTGTTTGGACTGGTGGAGGGGTGAGGAGGGAGCTTGCTAAGGTCCGGGGTCAGGTCAGTAAACATAGCATTGAGGATGTTGGCAATGTCAGCAGGGTCATTGATGGTGCCTGATGGGGATGTAAGTTCTGTTATTTGTTTGCTGGTCTTGGGATTTAGTATGGATCCAGTTGAGGCCCAGAATCTATGAGGATTCCCCAGGGTGATTATTTGGAGCTCAGTAAAGTATTTCTTTTTTAGTGACCTTGCCAGCTGCTTACAGGCATTTTGAAGCTGCCTGTAGGCATTCCATAGTTGGGAGGATGGGGATTCTCTGAATGCTGTCCGTTTAGAGTCCCTGACCTTCATTTGCATCAATAGTTCTTTTGTTATCCAGCACGTGCAGCCGCCTCTAACCCTTCTGGTTTTGATTGGAAAATACTGGTCCTGTAATTTCCGAAGGTTGCTGGAGAAGAAGGTGACAGCAGAGGAGATGTTATCAAGCAGGTATAGGGAGGACCAGTTTAAGGGCACAGCTTCCCTAGTCACGAGGTCATGATTCCGGCTGATGAAGTTTCTGAAAGAACTTTTGGTGGTGGGCGAACTGTCTTGTTGTTAATGATGATGTATATGGGGTTGTGGTCGTTTATTGCATCAGACATGGTGCCTGTTTGGAGGAGTAGGTCAGACCGGTTGGTTATGATCCAATCAAGGATAGAGTGGTTTGACGTGCGTTGGTTGTATCTCGTGATGGTAGAGATTACTTGTTCTAGGCTTTGTGACTTTATTAGGGCTGAGTAGTAGCCTTAGTATAGGGCACACACAGAGGGCTGCTTCCTTAGTATAGGACACACACCAAGGGCTGCTGTCTTGGTATAGGGCACACACAGATGGGTGCTGCCTTAGTATAGGGCACACACAGATAGGTGCTGCCTTAGTACAGGGCACACACAGATGGCTGCTGCCTTAGCATAGAGCACACACCAAGGGCTGCTGCCTTAGCATAGGGCACACACAAATGGGTGCTGCCTTAGCATAGGGCACACACAAATGGGTGCTGCCTTAGTATAGGGCACACACAAATGGGTGCTGCCTTAGTATAGGGCACACACAAATGGGTGCTGCCTTAGTATAGGGCACACACGGAGTTTCTGGTAGAAAAGGTTTTGGAAACTCTGCCACCTCCTTTAAATTTTCATATAAACTGTTAGAAATCCCATTCCAGGAAAATTAAATGTTTCTGCATGGATAAAAGAGCTTTTCGGGTACTTTCAGCTGTTGGGATCCTTCTTCAGGAACTTTCATTACCGTATGGGGAGCTGTGTACTGTCCAGATTATTGTAATGGTTTACTTTCAGTGTTGGAATCATGGGTGTAGGGCACAGGGGCTCAGCCACATTCCTCTGAAGTAAGCCCTGGTAACTTATGCAACACTGACATTTACATATAAAGGGGGGAGGGTGACTCAGTTTATAGGCAGGGCCCCCATAGCTCTGAAGTGAGCTGTAGTAACTTATACAGCACTGACGTTTGCTTATAATGGGGGCAGGGGACTCAATTTATAGACAGGACCCCCATAGCTCTGAAATGTGCCCCAGTAACTTGTATAAAACTGACACTTACTTATAATGGAGGGAAGGGCTTAGTTTATAGACAGGACCCCCCCCCCCCAGCTCTAAAGTGAGCCAGCGTAACTCATACAATGCTGACATTTACTTATAATGGGGGGAGGAGGCTCATTTTATAGACAGGACCCAGATAGCTCTAAAATGAGACCCAGTAACTCATACAGTAATGACATTTACTTGTAATGGTGGGGGGACAGTTTACAGACAGGGTCCCATATCTCTGAAGTGAGGCCCCTTAACTTGTGCTACACTGACACTTACTTATTGGGGGGGGTGAGGCTAATGTAAAGATGTGGCCCTTACACGCTTCTGTAGGGACACTCTCAAAGCCGGTAAAACATAACTCCAACGTTGCTTGTTTCCTCAGAGGAAATAATTTCTAACTGGCTGCTGTTTAGAATTTATTTATTGAATTTTGTTGACCCGGTAAGCCCACTGGCCCTAGAAGTCCCTTTTTCAGGGGCAACCAGGGAGAGAGGGGATACAGATGGTAAGCAACTGAAATTGAACCAGATTAACCTGTTGGTGGTATTTTTTTTAAGTGAATATTAGCTGTAACATACTGAGAACTTAAAATTACTGGATCCATGAAGAGAACTGTTATACAGAATGTTTCCTATTAAAACAGAACAACACAAAACACCATTTTCACATCAGAGTGTTTAGGTACAGTTAAATGTGGATCATTTAGTGGTATGAATTTCATTTTCTGTAAAGAGGAATATTTATTATTTATTGATTGATTTATTTATTGAAATTGTTTCACCAGGAAAGGCACACTGGGCAAGAAGATACTTGTCTCCTGGTGCGACCTGGGGGGAAGGGATACAGTGGGAGATAACACGCAGGTTATCAAGAGATTTAGATTTAGTAAGGTATACAGTAGGCTGAGGTTACAGTTATACAAGTTACAGAGGTAGACAGGGATACGACATTTGTTACATTTCAACTAGTAGCACAAGGAAAACATTGGTTACAGTTTAGTTATTGACAGCAACATTGGTTGCAGTTTAGCTTGTATACATTGGTTGCAGTTTAGCTTGTATCACATAGAATTAGATAACGCTAAGGTGAAAAGACAGAGTATCAAGTGCAATTTAGGACAGGACAAGAGAACACAAGCCAAGAAGTGCTGTAGTTGGTTTAGATAAGCCAGCTTCCATAGCGTGTGCTAGGTGCCGCTGGTCAGGCAGTGGGTGGGGGTGGACTGGGACTTGTAAGTATCAAGTGCAGGAGCAATTTACCATGAGGTAATTTGCCAGCACTGTAGATAAGGAGTGGCGAATTTGAGGAGGGGGCTCATTCCAGAGTTTAGGGAAGCGATGAAAGAAGGCTGCTTGCCCGACAGTGGTCCTCTGCCTTGGAATTAGTAGATGATGGTAAGTCGAGAGATCTGAGGGCATGAGTAGGGGTGGGAACTGGGGAAAGTAATGAAGAGAGGTAGGACGGGAGGGCATCGAGCCAGAATTTTGAGACAAATTTAGTACAGTGCTGCAGGTGGTGGTTTTTGAGGGATGGGAATTCAAGGTAATGGTAGAGATCGCAGTGATGGGTGTGGGGGTGACAATGGTAACAGCATGTGGATCTGAGGGGAAGGTGTTATTCATGATTAGGAGCAGGGTGGGATAAGCAGCTGGTGGGGGAAAAAAGGGAATGAATGACC
The DNA here is from genome assembly GCA_016271365.2 of Neoceratodus forsteri. NCBI lineage: Eukaryota > Metazoa > Chordata > Ceratodontiformes > Ceratodontidae > Neoceratodus > Neoceratodus forsteri. The sequence continues at coordinate 109,322,504 of JADMNL010000031.1, read as the reverse complement.
TTCCAGAATTTGGATGGACTATTTAGGTTAGAGTGGCGGGAGAAGCTGAAGTATTCTGCTTTAGCTGGACAGGTTGCTCTGGTATACTTGTTGTGTAGAGTCTGATAGATGGTAAAATCGTGTGGGAGGCGTGAAGATTCATGAGTTCTCCATGCTTTGTCCCGTGCATTTTGGCATGCTATAATTTCTTGGGTGATCCAAGGCAGGTGGTTGCCACGTACCCTAGTATGATGCAGTAGGGCATGAGTGTCCCAGACATTGAGGAACGTGCTTTGGAAGTGTATGAAGGCATTGTCTATGGGGCAGAATATAGTGGGGGATCCCAGTTTGCGAGTGCTAGGCCTTTGAGCACAGGGGTGAGGTTTGGGGATTTGTAGGAGCATTGGATTAGGTACTTTGGGATGGTGAATTTTCTGGACTAGGTATATAATATGGTGATCACTTAGGGAATCAGGTAGTAGTCCTGCATTGATGACCCGGTGGTGGTGGCTGGTGAGAGCCCAGTCTATTAGCGAGTGGTTGCCCATTTTGAGGTTTAGATGGGTGGGTTCGGTGACGGTTTGCAATAGGTTTAGCGTGGAAATATCTGTCTGCGTTTTGTTGAAGGATGGAGCTAGCCAATTGTGGGTGAAGTCTCCCATAATATATAGTTCACCAGTAGAGGTTAGGGAGGATATTTGCACAAGGAGGTTGGTGACAGATGTTGCTGGTGTGCCAGGCCAGCAGTAAACTCCAGCTATGTAGATTGAGAGAAAGAAGGGGAAAGTCAGTTGTAGCAGTGGTAGTTCATAGTACCTAATCCAATGCTCCTACAAATCTTTAAACCTCACCCCTGTGCTCAAAGACCTAGCACTCGCAAACTGGGATCCCCCCACTATATTCTGCTCCATAGACAACTTATTGCATCTTAAGCTCCTGCTTAATGCAAAAAGAAACAAAAGTTATGCTTTTCTCTCACTCTCAGAGATCTATCCCTACTAATGTGGCGGGTGGGCAAACCACTATTACTACCCTCCTTAATGAACCCCTTGAACTTGTACATAAATTTAAATACCTAGGGATGTGGCTTGACCACAAATTGTCCTTTCTTGGCCACACTGAAGAACTTTCCAAAAAACTTAAACAGAGGCTCGGCATATTCTTCCGTATTAAGTACTTGCTAACCTTAGAAGCGAGAACCAGAATCGTACAATCCACCTTCCTCCTATTAGTAGACTACGAGGATATTCTATACGGACAAGGGAACATCACAGCACTAAAAAAGCTTGACATCTTATATCACTAGGCTTTAAGATTCATTTCGGGAGCCCCCTTCGCTACACACCACTGCTCCTTATATGCCGTAGTCGGCTGGAGCTCCCTTGGCATAAGGCGATACAAAAACGCCTCAGTCTGGACCTACCATGCTATCATCAAGAAACTGCCCTCGTATATCCCGGACTGCCTCCCTATCTGCACCCCTGGTTCGTATGCACTAAGAAAATCCACCTATATCACTCTTGTTTATCCCAAAGTCAAAACTCGCTTTGGCAAAATTTCCATTGGCTACTCCCTTCCTACCCTATGGAACAAGTTCCAAAAAGTACTACAAATAGCCTCTTCCCTTCCCCTGGCTACCTTCAAAACCCTACTGTCCAGGACAGCACAGAAAACTGTAATTGTTCATCTTAAAACCCCTATGCTAACACCCCTTCCTCTTTCCCCTACTTATGTCTACTAGACACGAGTGTTACAGAAAATGATAAGGGTGTTTCACAAAATGTCCACTGGTCAGGACGGCTACAGAAATCTTCAAGTGTGCTTCCTAAAACCCTTATGTTATCACTTCTCATGTCTTCTCTCTGTCTCTTACTTCCCTTATAAATGATCTAGCATACCTACGTCTTCTGGCCTACACATTTACAATACCTCAGATAGCCATTGCCCTGGACTCTTACTCCTTTCTCTAGATCTGTTTTTTCACCCTTCAGAGTTGACCTCTCCTCTGTGCAGACCCTTGACCTACTGGCACTGACCTGGCATCCATCAGTCAGTTTTAACACTATCAGTATGGGCTGGTACAGCTAGCTATTAGAACTCTTGAGTACTTTGTGAATTGTATTTTTCTCTAAACCAATTTGTGTTAGCTCTACCAATCTAGCCAATAGAATGTCTATCATATTCGTTTTTTCTTTTTGTACTTTGCCTCAACCCATCTGTATATTTCCTAACCATTTTGTATAAACACCCAATTGTATGTTGTAAATGTTTAATATATCTACTCTATGAGGATGTGTATTGAATACTCCAATGTTATTATGTCTCATATGTAAAGTTTACTAGGTCCATCTTGTAAATGAGTTCTTCTCAATGATGTTTCGCCTGGGTAAATAAAGATTGATTGATTGACTGATTGATTGATAGGCGTGGGGTTCGATCTTGGCTAGGACTACTAAGTAGCGCAAATCTGATTTTATGTAGATGGCCACACCACCACCTCTAGACAACCTGTCCTGGTGGGCCATCGCGTAGCCTGGCATAGTAAGTGAGGGATCAAAGATATTCTTGTTTAGCCATGTTTCAGAGAGGGTGATAACATCTGGGGCATAGTGAGCTGCGAGTAACTGGAGGGAGTCAAGTTTGAGGGGTAGACTTCTAATATTTAGGTGCAAGAGAGGCAGGCCACGTGGGAGGTGGGCTCCAGTGAGGCTTGTGGTTGTGACTGTATTTGGGGAGGATCCCACTGCAGTTGATAAGATGGGGGTGTTTAGGGGGCCTGGGTTCAGGTGTATATCTCCTGCTGCAAGGAGCAGGAGGCCAATAGTAAAGTAGTGTGCAAACACTTATAACTACCATAACGCTACATATCAATCAACACAAATGCCCTTGAGGGGTTGGGTTTGTTGGAAGAAACGTTTTGCAAAGCCACCCATTCGGTACAAGCCTGGATTTACTGGCACAGCTGTTCGCTCAACAGTGCTAAGGCTGATTAAATGATACGCCCCTTTCTGGGTTCCTCTTCCCTCAAGGAGTGAGACTGCTCTGTGAGACGTGCCCATCCTCATTTGCATCCCACAGAAACCAGGAATTACCAACACTGTTTATAACTGCAGTGCAGAAATGAGATAATACTCCCAATGAGAGCACAATGTTCATTTGATGTACTGGATGACTGAAGTAGCATTTCAGGATGTTCCAGACAAAAAGGTCCCTGCTTAACTTGGGTACATTGACTTGTTTTGTAAGTGGCTATTAAAAGTGGAGCTCCAGTCACCAGCAAAATAATCACAAAGAGCATGAGCCAAACTCAGTAACACAACATCCCTCCCATGCCCCACACCGATGTAATTTCAAGCCATCCCATTCTTCATTACAAATTAGGTCTGCATGAAGACAGTCGGGATATGTCCGTGGAATCCAGCTGACTTAAAAATGCTTGGTGATGTTGTACAACTAGATTCAAGGATCAGACTGTGGTATAGAGGCTCACCTGGTAAGTGGATAGAGGGGCATATCTGGTAAATCAATAGGGGAGGGTCCAGGATGACCCACTCACATCAGTATTCCATTTAGATTTGATATATTAAAGTTTGCAGCTTATCTTTACTTGCAGTGTCCCAAATCCCCCATTTAACAAGACAATGGATGATAAATGCAAAGATTTTTAGAGTTCAGAAGGTGGCTGGGTACGCAGCAGAAGGGGGACCACCTGACAGTGTCCAGATATTCTGGTGGGCCAGTGTGACTCTGCTGGTGGCAACAGTCCATTTCTAGACTGGTAGCTAAAGCCCTTCTTTAATATTTTGATGCCAAATATGGTGTGTGTCTAATTCTAGTTCAGAACAGTTGAGATACTGATGAAAGCCTGACTATATTATTAAATAAAATATTTGAAAAGAAATAAACATAGAAACATAGAATTTGATGGCAGATAAGAACCGCTTGGCCCACCCAGTCTGCCCATTTCCCTACCTACTGGATAAGCTGCAAATCCTAGTTAACCAGCAGCCTACTTCTTCCTACCCCCACCCCCTAGAATGGCCTTATGACTGCCCCATGCATGCTTGAATTCCACCACTGTTTTTGACTCCACAACCTCCTCCAGAAGGTTGTTCCATGCATCCACAACCCTCTCTGTGAAAAATACTTCCTTAAATTACCTCTGAGCCACCCCCTATCTTCAAATTGTGCCCCCTTGTTCTTGCACACCTCTTTTTTTGAAAGATGCTACCCTCTTGGACTTTGTTGATTCCCTTGAGGTACTTGAAAGTTTCTATCATGTCCCCCGTCTCCCTCCTTTCCTCGAGGCTATACATAATAAGATCCTTTAATTCCTAAAATATTTGGATCAAACGTCTCTTATTTTCTTCTTGTTAAGTGGACATAACCCAGGCCACAAAAGCAGTGTCAGGTTCTGCACACAAAGCAGAACTTCCAAGATTTAAAAAATAGTTGCTCATATTTTGCCCCCACAAATTCCTTGTCTACGCATTGCTTGCTTCTGTGTATTTTGCTACTTCTGCTCTTAACCTCTTGTTTTAATTCTGTTTTGTTATGTATGAGGTTTGTAATGTATTCTAAATTTCAGTCTGTTATCATGGCTGGTACAATCAGCTTATTTACTGAATGTTTGTAAAATTCACTTGTTATTGTGTACTGTACTCCTGTCCCCCCCAAGGGTCGCACCAGGAAATGAGCTTTGGCACAGGCACAGTGTGCCTCTCCCTCTTACCAATTTTCAAATAAAATAAATAAACTACTTAACACCCTTTGCATTTATTGACTAAAATGTGTAAAAACGGGTTCCCTTCCTTGGCAGTTTTGTTATTTCCTGCAACTTTTTCTGCAACCTGTCTACAACGGAGGCCTGCAGCAGTAATAAAACACAGCATGAGCCTGCCATAAAACCAACCCCACTGTAAAACACTTTGCAAGGGGAAAACTACAGTCCCCAGCTGCATTTTTACATTCGCTTGTGCGCATGCGCAAGGAACGTCTTGAGAGAATAGGACAGTTTGGAGGTGTGACTGTCCTGTGCAATGCACTGCTCCGTTGAGCAGGCATGGCAGTCCTGCACCAATGGATGCGGTGCGGTGTATGACAGCGGTGGTCTTCACTCAAAGAAACCACTGCTGTGCCTGCAGCACCCTCATGCCCCCAAAACAGTGCCACGCTGGGAGCCCACCCCAGCGTGGCAAATCTTGTTTTGGCTGACGGGGTGCCCAATCCCCATCGGCTCCACATCCCCCAAACAGCTTTCCTGCTGCCACGCTGGGGGCCCAACCCAGCATGGCAATGTCCCGTGGTCGCATCACTGTGTGCTCGCCCAGCGCCTCACGCCTCTAAAGCTTTGGTGCCATGCTGGGAGCCCACCCAGCGTGGCAAAACTTGTTTTGGCCGACAGGTGCCCAACTTCCGGCCGGCTCCACGCCCACCCAGCCATCCTGCCATGCTGAAGCCCACCCCAGCGTGGCAAACATCCCACGCCGCTTTTGTTTTTAAAAAGTAAATTAAAACGGGTCCCACGGGCGCTTCTTCCTCTGGGTCTCTCCCACAACCCGCGCCCACCCACTGCACACCCTGCCTCCCCACACCCTCACCCCATACTTACTCTAGAGTCCGCACACCATCTTTGGTGGGATCAACACGCTTGCACTCTTCAAAGCCGACAGCGAACTGAGGAAATGCCGTAAGCTGTATAATGGCTAGATGGGTTTTTTCAGCTTTGTTGCATATCTCAGGCATTTTGGAATTTTTGCACAAATTTTCAACATGGGGTTTTGGGACTCCATTCTCATGAATGATGTCACTGTCCCCGTGTTATTCAGGCCCGAAGGGTGATTTCGCAGTCACTGCGTGAATCACCTTTGGGCCAACTAATGAAATGACACTGCCAGTGTTCATAAGGTGGGCTCTCAAGCCTATTTTGAAAATTGGTGGAAAAATTTCAGAAGCTGCTTTACGAGCGTGCATTGCGCAGTTCCTACGCTGGCTCGTAAGTTCGTGAATTTTAATATTTTCACTCCAGATTTTCAACATTGCCATTTTACCACACCTTCTTATGAGCAGTACAGCTGTCATTTTTCACATCTCACCCAAAATGTATTTCCGCCCATGTAGCGCACAATGGCGCAGTCGGTGTGCGAAATCAATGTATCAGACACATTAAGAAAATCAGAGTGATACTGTTCATGAGCAGAGGTCTTAAAATGGCTGTGTTGAAAATTTGATGAAAAAATTCCTAAAAATGACTGTTTTACGAGTGTGCGTTGTGCAGTTTCTATGCACGCTCGTAAGTTTGCGAATTTTCAATATTTTCACTCCAGATTTTCAACATTGGCATTTTATTACATCTCCTTATGAGCAGTGCAGCTGTCATTTTTCACATCTTGCCCAAAACGTGTTTCCACCCATGTAGTGTACAATGGCGCAGTCGGTGTGCGAACTCAATGTATGGAACACATTAAGAAAATCACAGTGTCACTGTTCATGAGCAGAGATCTTAAAATGGCTATGTTGAAAATTTGGTGAAAAATTCTAAAATAACACTGTTTCTGACGTCGTTGCGCAGTTCATACGCTCGCGTGAAGATGCGGTAATTTTCAATATTTCCACCCAGATTTTCAACATTGCCATTTTACCACACCTCCTTATGAACAGTACAGCTGTCATTTTCACATCCTGCCCAAAACGTGTTTTACCATGTAGCGCATAATGGCCCAGCCGGTGTGCGAACTCAATGTATGGGACACATTAAGAAATTCATAGTGACACTGTTCAAGAGCAGAGGTCTCCAAAGCCTATGTTGCAAATTTGCGGAAAATGTCAAAATGACTGTGTTACATGCGCATATGCACTTTCCTCGCACACTCATAACTTCCAGAATTTGAAATATTTTCACTCCAGATTTTCAACACTGGCATTTTTTCACACCTCCTTATGAACAGTACAGCTGACATTTTTCACATCCTGGCTGAAATGTGTTTTTGCACATCCAGCGCACAATGGTGTGGTCAGAGTGAGAAATCAATGCTCAGGACAGATTATGAAAATCACAGTGACACTGTTCATGAGCAGAGGTCCCAAAATGCCTATGTTGAAAATTTGGTGACAGAAGTCCACAAAATGACTGTGTCATGAGCGTTCATTGCGCAGTTTCCATGTACGTTCGTAACTTCGAGAAATTGTTGTATTTTCACTCCAGATGTTCAACATTGCCATCCCTTCACACCTCCTATGAATGCTACAGCTGTCATTTTTCACATCCTGCCTGAACTGTGTTTTGCACATGTGGAGCAGAATGGTGTGGTAGCTGTGGGAAATCAACGTTCAGGACAGATTAACAAAATAACAGTGGTACTGTTCATAAGCAGAGGTCTCAAATGCTTTTATGAGGTGGGGGTAACAAAAAGGTCATGCTGAAAATTTGTAGTGCAAATACCAGCAATCGCACAGGGCATTAGGGTAAAGCACCATACGTGCCAAACACCACTGCAAATACCTGAAAGCGAACGTCCGGCATTGACAAATGCTTGTTATAGCTAGCTGCAGTATGGGACTCTTTTGCAATGTCACTGTGGAAGAACACTGTGAAATGAGCAATGGCTGATCCATGTAGTATCAGAGAGCCACTCCATTACTTTCAATGAGAACTGCTTAGTTACCCTGATTTCAGAACATACCTGGAAATCACATATACAAAAGGAAGGTCTTAGAATTTAAAATGTGGGGTGTTTTATGTGATGAGCTGTTTTGATACTAGCTGCGACATTCTGTTTTTTTACTGGAAAATATCTCGAAAACCCAAGCCCAAACCACAGTGGTAGCATGTTATGATGGGTACTCAAATTGAGCAACTCAGTTTTGAGCGACTCAGTTTGAGCACGTGTGGTGTGAACTACCTTTAAAGGGTAGTGAGGTTCTGTTATAGCACCAAGGTACAGGAAAAAACAGCGAGATAGAAGGAGGGAAGAAACGGAAGAGAGGGTTCAGGAAGGAGAAGGTATGTGGGCTGTAGTTTGGCAATGTGCTGCTGAGCTGCTGTTCTGGTGTGGTGGTGAAGGTGGCAGACTGCAGAGAGGGAGGTCTAAGGTATGGATTCTATTTTTTTTTTTACATGTGTGGCACTTATTTTTTTTTTTTATGTCTGAGTTTCTGCCCTTCCTGACATGCACCCCCCCAACCCCTGAGTTGAGAATCCTAATTTAAGGGTGTGCAGGGGGCAAAGCCACCGGGGATGGCAGGGACGCAGCTCCCCACATAGATACACTGTTGTTTTTCCGTCACTGTTGTGGGGTTCACTGGGGAGTGTACATCGCCGTTTTGATTTTTGGCAATGTACACTCACTGTAACGGCACTCACAGTTTGATGATCACCGTTATGACATGGAACCAACCACAGTGTCACTGGAAACTCTACACCCTCAAGCTTTCCTTTTTTTCATATGCAGTTTCTGGGTTTTGTGGGTTTTCTACCAGCCTCTACATTCAGGATGCCCCTCCTTCCAGTCATGCCATTGACCACCTGCACTGCCACGAACCTCTATTCGGTGATATAGCGGAACTAGTGAAGCGACCCCATCCCTTGCCCAGGAGAGGAAAGCCAATGCTCGATCCTGCTCCCCATGCTGGCACCCCGGCAACCTGAGGTCATTCCCGAACCTGGGTCGCCAGCATTGCATGAGGTGTGGCATCCAGTGCCTCAACCCTCAGCACCACCGGGCCGCACCCTCAAGCTTTCTATAGCGTGACATCCATTACTCTCTGCTGTTACCCTACCCAGCTCTCCTGGCTTGTCTGACCAGCCTTCTGATATCATTGTATGAATCCTTCTGCATCACAGCACAGTTTAGACCTTCTCCTGGTAGGGAGGAACATTATAATGTTAATTATCAGAACTTTTCTTGGACATGCCAGTTGTGAGAGACATGAGTTTACATCATGATCCCAACTGGGGGCCATGGGGGCACTGCAGAGGCACCCTTCTGATCTCTGAATGAATGGTTTCGGCATTAGACTTACTCTTCTAGGTACAACCTGGTGACTGGGAGCAGAACCAGTCTAATTTGTTTCTGATAAGAGGGGGTGCAGGGGACCCACAGGTCCAGGCATCACTACTGCAGGGTGGGAATAATATAACCTTTATGTTCATAAGTTGGTTAAACTGTACTGCTTATTTTTGTTCCAGTTTTATGAACCACGTCATTGTGCTAATCTGAAAAGGTCAATTTTAGGTATGGAAAGGAAAATAAACAGTTGAAAACTGCTCTTATGATTAAGATCTTCCAAAACTCAGATTCCTTATTCAGCCGGGTAATTGTTGTATTTCCTAAAATAGTTTTGTGAGCTGGCCACCAGTTTAGCCTGGATTGAGGTTTATAAACAATATGTAAAGGAGGCCCACTGTTTACAGTATGTGGAAGTGGTAATAACACCAAGGGGCCTCCGTTTTAAGCATGCCTGTTTCTGCTGATGGGGAGGTGTCATAGCTGAAGTATTGCACTGATGTCAGATGGATTCTTGTGGGAGAATGGCACTGAGGGTTACAGAACATGAGCAGGGGTAGAATTCTGGTTGATAAGCTTAAATGTGTGCCCATACTCAGCTTGGGTATATTCACTGCCATGCAGCAGGAGAGGCAGACAAGACGCACCCTGTGTCCCTTCCATTACCATAACAATGTGATACTATGTATGTTATGCACCCTATGACCCTCCCATTACCATAACAATGTGTTACTACGTATGTTATGTACCCTATGTCCCTCCCATTACCATAACAATGTGTTACTACGTATGTTTTGCACTGTGTCCCTTCCATTACCATAACAATGTGTTACTACGTATGTTATGCACCCTATGTCCCTTCCATTACCATAACAATGTGTTACTACGTATGTTATGCACCCTATGTCCTTCCATTACCATAACAATGTGCTACTACGTATGTTATGCACCTATGTCCCTCCATTACCATAACAATGTATTTTCATTATGTCATAGCCCCTATGTCCCTCCCATTACCATAACAATGTATTACACGTATGTTGCACCTTATGTCCCTCCCATTACCATAACAATGTGTTACTACGTATGTTATGCACCCTATGTCCCTCCCATTACCATAACAATGTGTTACTACGTATGTCATGCACTATGTCCCTTCCATTACCATAACAATGTGTTACTACGTATGTCATGCACCCTGTGTCCCTCCCATTACCATAACAATGTGTTACTACGTATGTCATGCACCCTGTGTCCCTCCCATTACCATAACAATGTGTTACTACGTATGTCATGCACCCTGTGTCCCTCATTACCATAACAATGTGTTACTACGTATGTCATGCACCCTGTGTCCCTCCCATTACCATAACAATGTGTTACTACGTATGTCATGCACCCTGTGTCCCTCCCATTACCATAACAATGTGTTACTACGTATGTCATGCACCCTGTGTCCCTCCCATTACCATAACAATGTGTTACTACGTATGTCATGCACCCTGTGTCCCTCCCATTACCATAACAATGGGTTACTACGTATGTCATGCACCCTATGTCCCTCCCATTACCATAACAATGGGTTACTACGTATGTTACTATGTTGATTTTTCCGGATGGAAACTTGGACAACTTGTGAGTTAATTCTCTCATTAATGTGGTTGGTGATTTCTAGCAACCCCTCCCAACCTCAAGACTGACATGCCACATAGACAAAAAAAATCTTTATTTTCTCTAAGGAAGCATATAATATCATGGAAGAAAAATGTTAAAATCAACTAATCAAATTTCCAAGGAAAACCATGCCTAATCTGTAGCAAAGCACAGTATATCCTAGACTAAACAGAAAGACTTGCAACACTATTATTAAAGTGGGCATCCAGCCAACCAGCACATACTGGAACAACTCACAGATTGCCTTATCAGAAGTCTATTGTAATATGTGGTTAGGGTTTGTTGCGTATGGATTGCCACACACACCAGCGCTGTTGTATCCTAGTAATGACATTAGTACTGCAGTACAGACACTTGTTATACCACACAGTCGTTATGTCACAGAACAAAGCACAAGCAGCACGTGGTAACAGCTGCAGAACAGCGAGAGTTCTGGCAGTGCATGGGAACTGCACACTCAGAGAAGTCACCACTTGGGCCTCCACCAATTCTTCAAGTAAACACAAATGGGGTAAACCATACACTTTAAAAAATGTATATATGGGCAACTGTGTCCACGTATCTCTGGTGTACTTCAAGCTACAACTCACCCCAATGCCTAATTTAAAAGAGTTTTTCTTAGACTTTTAAACTAGGATGGCCACTGGGCATGAATGCATCCCTTTAAGGATGTATCCCGTAGCCACCACCTGGCATGCAAAACGATCTTTCATCATATTTAAAAAAAATAAGCAAGACAAAACTTTTCTTTTTTTTTTTTTTCCTTTTAATAATGAACACAAAAATAAAAAAAAGTATTATCAGTAAAACTGCCAGGAGCCAGATTTTCAGAGAGAGCCATTTTCTGCGCCCATGCAGAAACACATTGGAGGTCTGCAAGGTTTTTCCGTATGTGCTGTGTTTTCAATTGCAGAGTCATTTGCGAGTGGCTCCATGATTTACAGCAGCTTGTGCCCATTTTTGGTGCACCTGCACTAAAACGTCACACCTGATTGGAACAGACGTAACATTCTCCACAGCTGTACCTGCCACCTGTGTGGCAACTAAGACTTGGCACTGGTGCGGATATTCTTTTTCTGCGCTGACAGCTGTGGAATGGGACATAGTCACAAAACATGCTGAAAATCTGACCCCAGGTCTTTAAACATGAAGAAACGTATACATTTATAATTTCAAATAAATGCATATACAATATGTCATGACAAAATATAAAAATAGAGAATACACTGATTTACATTGATGCCATGAGTGGGACCTCAGTCCCAGGGACAGAGCCCTGAAAAAAAACTGGCACTGCCACAGCTTGCCCCAACATTATGTACCACAGAATAACATTTTAAAAAGTGAAATGTTCAAAGAGAGACTGCTGAATTCCATTTGAACACAAATGACCACTACAAGCTATTTGCGACGCAGTACGCCTGTGCCACGAAGAAAGAATATCAGCGGTCCCTCGACCAGTAGCCTCTGCATATCATTTTGGATTGGCAGAGCTAAGGGCTGAGCAGCAGTATTTACACCAGATACTTTACCTGGTGTATTATATAAAGTATCAAAATAAATAGAGTACAACTACAGGAGGTAAGAGACGTGCCCACATGTGCATGCGCATACACACACATGCATGCATACGGGTAAGAATCACATGTACACAGGTAACAGATGCACATGCATGCACATACACAGATAAGAAATGCACACACACAGGTAAGACACACACACGTAAGGGATGCACACACATGCATGCAGGTAAGAGATAAACACATATACACTCACACAGCTAAGAGACACACACATGTAAACACACAGGTATAAGATGCACACACATGCACTGACACAGATATGATATGCACATGCATGCATGCGCACACACAGGTAAAAGATGCACATACATGCACTCACACAGATAAGAGATGCACACGCATGCATGTGCACAGACAGGTAAGAGATGCACGCCCATGAATGCACACAAGTAAGAGAGACACATGCATGTACACATGTAAGAGCTGCACACAAATGCACGCCGACAGGTAAGAGATGCACATGCATGCACGAATGAAGATGATAAAGCCAACCTTGGAATTCATCAGGGAGCAGACTGCTTAGTATGATGCTAACAGCCGACTTGGCTAATCCAGATACAGGACAAGAATGAAGAAATTTAAGGTGGTGGCGCTGCTTTTTGCAGCTCCTGAATGACTCTTGTTTTCAGCATGAGTGAATTATTGCTCCAGAAGTAATAAAGTGCAAGGCACAGTGAAGAGTGACCCAAGTTTCAGGCTGCTTTTAATTTCTGCATGATCACAATTTACTGGACAGAGGGATGTAGCCGAATATGAGTCTGCTCTCTCTGGAAACATCCCTGATAAGTAGTGACTGTCCTGAGTGCCCAATGGAGGAGAGCCCCTCCTGCAAACAGTCGACTCTCACTGACAGGAGGATGGAGATCTGATAATCTGGTAATTATAGGTGCCACTCCATACCCACAGCACTCCTGCCATTTTCAAAATGCTTTCTTTTTCCTTCCATTTTTTTTTTTTTGCTCCTTCGGGCCATAGTGAGCAGGACCTCCTTAGAATTAAGTCAGTGCATCTTCCTATGTGGAGGTGTCACTCCAATCCATGTGGTACAGGGGCACCAGGGTGCCACAATCCAACCCTCTACTGTGCCCCCCTCCAAACTGTCTCCCAGGACAAGGCTCTAACATTCAGCTCCTTGGCAGGTGGCTACCAAGTTTTAGTTTCCAATGATGGGGGTTGGTGGCACCTGGGCCATCCTCAGGGATGGAGGAAGGTCCTTGATGGACATGGGGATTGAGCTGAGTGCCATCTGCCTGCCCAGTGCGTACCTAGGATGCAGGGATGTCAGCGGCCATAGCACACCAGATGCTCTGGTGTTTGCATCCTCCCCTCCCATGAGTGCTCTTCCAACTACACCACCACTTGTGGTCCCCAGGTGGTGACACTAAAGTGGGAGGACAGCATTCTTCTGGGACAGTCTGTCCTCATCCTGCTGATCTAGCACAATGTCCTGGGCTTGGAGTGCAAACCAGGAATGCCGGTGGTGCCCGCTGGGCAACTGGCCCATCTCCCCAACTGCTTTGTGAACACCAATGGTGCAGATCCATTTCCTGGCTGATATCTAGTTGAGGAAAAGATACTCCCAGTTGCAATTTAAGATTACTTTAAGGTCAGATGAGCTGAAAGGAACATGGTGTTTCTTCTGTACTGTCCAAAAGAGAAACAGGGTACTTACTCCCTCCTATAAGAAATAAAATGCGCTCACCACGCTGTCGTGGTGTGGTGATGGTGAATGAGCTTCATTTCACGTAGGGAAGAGTGAGCAGCACTTGTTCTCTGTTAGACACTACACATTGTTTAGAAGAGCATCTCAGTGCTTTGGAAGCAGACAATTTTTCTACTACCATGTTCTTTCTGTGAACTGTCTGCCAATAAACAGCATGTAACATGCTGTGGATCTCTCTCTCTCTCTCTCTCTCTCTCTTTAGGCATGCACAACCTTAAAGAGCCCCTGACCTAACTGGGGAAACTTAAAAAAAAAATTTCTGACCCAGTTCAGTGTATATTTCACATATTCTCTGTAGTTAGCTTAACCTTTTTTCATAGAACTGTGTCTAAAAAATTATGCTTTTCCAAAGTTTTCTGTGCGATGTCTGTTCACAAAAGTTAACCCTGCACAGGTACAAATTAATGTTTTAAAATGAAAAGAGAGGGGGATACTACTTCCCATTTTGTAAAACACAGCTTCCATGAATCTTAATAAATATATCTCAGCCTGCTTTATACGGTATAACATATCTGTGTACCTTAACGTAAGAAAATATAAATAAGTGGTTTTGCTTGATAGTTTTCTGTTTAATAAATATCAAGTATGTTGTATATACAATATGAACATAATGCCCCTGTCTCCTCTCACTGATGGTCACATAGCAATGGGTGATCTATATACTATTCTCCTCGGCACTGTCTGTTCCCCCGGAATGCTTGGTGGGTGCTGTGGATGAAAACAAACAAAAAAAGAGAAGTTAGATCAATTTACATTACAAACTACAAATAGTGAAATTAACATATTATTCTGCAACAAGGCGATGTTTACGATAATTAAATCTCTAGATTGTCATGTGTACAGAACCAATGCTCTTTACATGGAGTCACACAACATCTTCACAACCTAAAAACTAATCAAAGAAGCTGGCCCTTAAGAGCATTCCTAACTGTGAAATAACACCAAATATTAGTCAACTGGAGATCTTCCTATGCATGCCAGATGGCTCACTAGTCTAATAAACTTGCCCAAATCACAACTCTAGAAAGAATAACCTTGCCACGCCGATGGTCCAGTGGCAGTGCGTAATACTGCTGTGCATACAACCTTGGTTTGGATGACTTGGGTCACTACATCAGGAGGCAGGTTGAAGTAGTCACTTCTGTTGGGGGAAGGTTGGCAATCTGTTCTGGCACCCCAGTGACTCCTGCATTTGGGCCAGGGAGCTTGCTGTTGCTGCAGGGATGCTGTGGCATGTGAGGGTGATAAAGACACTGCTCATGCCATGGGGTTGTGAGAAGGACCTTGGGTGGGGAAAAAACCATGAGAAAAGACGTGCACCATGCTGTCTAAATAACAACTGCTGGCACCCACAGGCCTTGCTCCGTGTGGATCTCCACCAGCTGTAATGGTGGGAGCAGCCACAGAGAGTGTTCCTGACAGCACAAGGATGGAGCAGGTGGCAGCTCACAGGGGCAAACAGCTATATGAAAAAAATAAAATAAAATAGCTTTCAAAAAAATGGAAAAACAACCAGGTTGATGAGGTTGGAATGTGTGCTGACCACATGGCGAAATCCCTCACAGTGACAATCTCGACAGGTTTTGAGACTGTCAGTGTGAGGAATCTGAGAGCGAAATTTCACCCTTTCACTGACTGTTGCCCCCCTTCGAGACAACTCAGAGTTAGTTATCTATAGAATGGGCACGGGGGACACAGCCCTCCGCATGGGGTGTTTGGAGGACACAGCCGCCCTTAGAAAACATAAATGTCTGACAAGTGAAATTTCGACTGTTGACATTGGGGATCTCGCTATGCTGAACTTCAACAACGGTGTTGTCGATTCGGCATAGGTAAACCTAGCTGGAAGACTATTCTTCTATATAAACAATCCTAAATAATAATGGGAAAACTATTCTTACACCTAAATAATCCTAAATTATACATGGAAAACTATTCTTACGCCTAAATAATCCTAAATTATACATGGAAAACTATTCTTACGCCTAAATAATCCTAAATTATACTTGGAAAACTATTCTTATGCCTAAATAATCCTAAATTATAGATGGAAAACTATTCCTACACCTAAATAATCCTAAATTATACATGGAAAACTATTCTTACACCTAAATAATCCTAAATAATAAATGGCTGCTTTGTCTGCATCCCATTCATGATGTATACATTTAGACACATACTTATCAGAGTAAGTTGACATTTTTGCTTTTCCTTATTCAGTTTTTTAGAAACTTCAACTTTTATTAAAATACAAAACATATTAATTAATTATCTCCATATATGCTGTAAAGTAAATACAGCTGGCTACAGTGTTCACCGTACTTTTTCTGAACACCCAGGTTGCATTCCCATGTTTCCTTGAGCAATTCAATTATCATATCTACGTTACTAATACATGGGCCCAATATTAAAAAGTTTGTGTGGGTGCTAACTGATGTTTGCCCATGCAAACCAGGTTTTGCACTGGAGCCCAATATTTAAAAGTCTAGGCTGCACCAGCAAACAGGGTTAGCACTCATGCAAACCAAACTGGAGGGGATGCAAATGGTGAGGTGGGGACAGGAATATCAGTGCATGCCAATATTCACCAGACTTGTGCCATGCAAAAGGGGTTTGCATGGTCTTTTTACACGGTGCATATACCATGACACAAAACCTTATATTATTCATTACAACTCTGGTGGCTGCCAGAGGTAATGCAGCCAACTAGCCAGTTGGCTGCTCGGGGAGAACACCCACCTCTATGGTCCATAGCACCCCCTTTGATCACCAGCCCATAATGTTAAAAACAATCCCTGGTGCTAGTGGTCCCCCAGGGATTGCCAGACCATAATAAAAATACCCCCCTGCCATCCAGTGGTCCCACGGACATCGATCCATGGTACTGCCACTCCAAATTCCATAATACCTGGTGTCTAGCACCCCCCCACAGCACTGAACACCCACTCCCCCAGTCATCTTACCCGTACCCTCAGTGCCACAGGTGTGTATACAGTGACCGGAGCTGCCCTCCTCACGCCTCCTTGGCCAGCTGCTGTATGTCCAGGAAGGGAGCATGACTCTTATTTATAGGACAGGGTGGGTCACCCTGTCCTATAAATAAGAAGTGTGCTACCTGCCTGGACATATGGTGGCCGGCCGAGAAGGTGTGAGGAGGACTGTGCTGGTCGCTGTATGTGCACCTGTAGAATTGAGGATACTGGTAAAGTGACTGGGGGGGTGGGTGTTTGCTACCATGGGGGGTTGCTAGATACCAGGGATTATGGAATTTTGAGTGGCAGCACCATGGATCGGTGCCCAGGGGGAGCCACTGGACACTGGGGAGGAGATTTTTCATTATGGACTGGCAATCGGGGGAGACCACAGCACCAAGGAGTGTTTTTACCATTATGGGCTGGTGATCAGAAATGTGGGACCACTAGCAACAGGAAGTCTTGACATAAATTATGGGCTGGCGACTGGAGAGAGGGGGGGCCACTAGCACCAGGGAGGATTTATTTGTAATTCGGGCTGGTGATTAGAGTAGGGGGGAACACTAGCACCAAGGAGGATTTATTTGTAATACAGGGTCGTGATCGGAGGGAGGGGGACTACTAGCACCTGGGATAGCTATATAAGTCTCAGACCGGGAAAAGGGGGGCAGTGCTGCACTACCTGCCTCTGCTACCCATGCAAATGGGCCCATAATGGGCAGGTAAATGGCCCCTTAGCACCTCGCATGCCCAAAGAGCTCATTTGCATGGATCCTTTTGAATATTGCAGATAGTGCTCTGGTGCTGTCCACTCTTGCGACCCACTTTAGGAGCCATGTCCGGGCAGCGCTACTTCACTAGGCGCTGTGCTGACATGGCCCTATATTCAATGTCCGGGCAGCGCTACTTCACTAGGCGCTGTGCTGACATGGCCCTATATTCAATGTCCGGGCAGCGCTACTTCACTGGCGCTGTGCTGACGCAGCCTATATTCAATGTCGAGCAGCTACTTCACTAGGCGCTGTGCTGACATAGCCCTATATTCAATGTCCGGGCAGCGCTACTTCACTAGGCGCCTGTGCCGACATGGCCCCATATTCATCGTCCGGGCAGCGAGTTCACCAGGCGCCTGTGCTGACATGGCCCCATATTCAATGTCCGGCAGCGCCATTTCACCAGGCGCTGTGCTGACATGGCCCCTATATTCATCGTCCGGGCAGCGCTACTTCACCAGGCGCTGTGCTGACAAGGCCCTATATTCAATGTCCGGGCAGCGCTACTTCACCAGGCGCTGTGCTGACATGGCCCTATATTCAATGTCCGGGCAGCGCTACTTCACCAGGCGCTGTGCTGACATGGCCCTATATTCAATATCCGGGCAGCGCTACTTCACCAGGTGCTGTGCTGACATGGCCCTAAATTCAATGTCCGGGCAGCGCTACTTCACCAGGCGCTGTGCTGACATGGCCCTATATTCAGTTGGATAGCGCTGGTGTATTATCTGACTGCACACAGCATCCTTGGGCCCCTGGGCAGTTGCAAGGCAGAGCGCAAACCTTTGTGCTTCACTTTGCGCTTTACCGAATATCAGGCCCATGTTTTTTAAGGTTACATATTATTGTATTTATACAGAGAGATACAGGCTTCTTTGTAGAGATATACTTAGCAAACACAGAACATGGATTAATGAGGGAAGGGAGATGAGGTCCCTTATGGAGTTGCCTTACAATAACATGCACCTATTCACCTAACATGTAACACAGAGGCATCGAAAACCCAGAACACTGCCAGCAGGGGAGTTCCAGAGGATATGTTGGGCTCTCCCACCCCTCCGATGGCCCCGATAGGCAGAATGCTGGGTCATTCCAGAGAAGCATGCCATGTGAGAGGGATAAGGTGTGGGATTATGGCGCAGAAAAATGTAAGGTGAATCTTGTCCCCCATGCCCATCTGGGCTACATGCCCCCCACCACCACCACCTCCTCCTTCTAGTCACCCGTCCAGTCAAAGGTAGTATGTGTTCAGAGCTCTAGTCCCATTTCTGAGGATAATCTACAAGGTACTGATTCAGGGGCTAGAGTCAGGAGTGAGCAGAGGCAGGAAAGGAACGTCGGCCACCAGGAGTTCCAAGGGTAGGAATAAAAGTAAAACAAATAAATAATGTTTATAACTGACACATGTTTTCATTTTCAGAGTTCATTTCGACATCTTGATCCTAAGTTCAAGATCCTACAAAGGAAGTGGAATTCATAGCTTTCCCTCAGAGGAAAGGTTGTCTAGACATGCTGAGGTTTTGCAGCTTATCCTACTCAAAGAAGTGCTTTCTTAAGAAAATTAGGCAGTATAGCCCAACAAATGTTAATTATCTGTAATACTATTCATTGTCAGCCAGATGGCAGTATTGCAGCAGAGCTCGCTGCCCTAACACCCCCTCACATACACACAGAGGAGAGCGTCCTCTGGGGTGCTTAATCCTCCTCCTCTTCCCACCCAGTCAGCCGCCAGCATCCTGGACTCATTCTGGAACCAGGGTCGCAGGTGTCATGAGCAGTAGCCCTACTGCTGTGCTGATGGACTCAGGATCCCCTGTTTGATTCCCAGCGAGGGTGGAGGAACACCCTCCTGAGTAGCAGAGACAGACAGAACACCGACTATATTTTGCATTCTTCGATTGAATGTTTCTCAAGCATCCTCACCTCCAATTATAGCAGACCACTAAACTGCACTTGTGTTAATTGTCACCTACAGAAGTTGGTCCTACAGCCAGCATGTTAGCACACTAGTAGAGCTACCAACTGGTGCACAAGTGACCTGGGTTTGAGAGCAGTCTCTAAATGCATGGGGTCCAGCTGGAGGGGAGACAGAATTAAACATCCCATGGACTGTTCTCCCCTGTTGGGGGAGGGGGTAAAGTTGTACTGATGCTTGCCTGGCACATGGCAGAAGCACAGTGGGAGCATCTACACAGGGGAAGGCTCGCATTTGGACTCTGATGCATGCAAGGTACTGTCTCACCCATGCATTACTGCACACTCTGCAACCCTGCACATGCAATGTGTAACTGCACGCTCTGTGGTCCTGCACATGTAGTGCTTCACTGCACACTCTGCAGTCCCACACATGCAGTGTGTCATTGCACACTCTCGGGTCCTGCACATGCAGTGCATCATTGCACACCCTGCAGTCCTGCACATTTATTTATTTATTTGTTTGTTTTTGATAACTGGATAAGTGCACTAGACATAAAATGCCTATTTTCAGGCACAACCTGGGAGGTTACAAGGCAGTACAGGCAGAAAATTCAATATTGTCAGTATAGTACAGGAAGAGCATGCAAACTACAATAAGAATTACAGTGAATGTAGGAGAAGAGAAGTATGGCAGTAAAGCACAATAAATTGTCAGACAAATCAAAATAGGCTGTGCAAAACTAGGAATACATAGTAGTAATTACAAATAAATAGAAACTTGGTAAGCAACAATAGCATAAAACATCACATCAGGTATTTCAAATTTCAAAGTTAGTATTTATCAAAATTTAGACAGTGCCAGTATTGCTGGAGTAGGTTCAGCAGTGAGAAGGGGGCGAGAGGTGGGACAATAATTACAGGAAGTAAGGGGGGAAGGGTTAGGAATTACTTTTGTCTGCGTAGAAGTGCAAGGGGAGAACTGAATGAGTAGAACTGGTAGGAGAGAGTCAGATGAGGGAAAGTCACAAGGGATGAAAACAGGTGCAGGAGTCAGAGGCTAGGAGGTGAGTACATAGCAACCATTTGAAACATTCATGAGTATGGGATTGATGCATGACTAGCAGTATAGAATTCCAATACTGAGGAGCTGTGTGGGAAAGGGCCTGGGACCCCATGTTTGTTTTGCATCTAGGGACATGTAGAAGGCTTTGATCCCCAGAACGTAAGTTATAGTGAAGGCTGGGCTGATTCAGCATCTGAGCAAAGAAGGAAGGGACACCAGAACAAAGTATACCATCAATCAGGGTGCCTAGAGAGAGGAGGCGGTTTGCTGCCGGACAGGGCCAGTTGAGGTCTCTGTATAGTTGGCAGTGATGAGTTTGGTGATGTGATGCCAGGGCAAAATGCCAGATGCTGTTGTAAGTGGAGTCCCATTTATGGAGACAGGTTTTAGTAGCTCCCACGTAAGTAACAGAGCCATAGGTGAGAACAGGCAGCAGTATGCCCTGAGCAATAGCAGCTCTGGCAGAGGGTGCAAGAGCGTAGCTGGTTTTGTAGGCAAGACCAGTTTTTGAATTAACAGATTTACATGTGATGGACATATGGAGGTCACAATCAAGAGAGGGATCAAGCGTAACCCCCAAGGTATTTGAAATTACAGACATTTTCAAGGAAGGAGCCATCGTAGCAGGAGATTTTTAGTTGCCCAGGACAGCTTCTTAATTTAGCAGTAGAGCCAAAGAGCATGGACTGCGTCTTGCTTGCATTGAGGACTAGTTTGTTACACATGAGCCAGGTTTGTAGGTTGAGAAAGTCCAGACATGCAGTGTGTCATTGCAAACTTTGCGGTCCTGCACATGCAGTGCGTCATTGCACACTCTGCTGTCCTGCACATGCAGTGTGTCACTGCACACTCTTTGATCCTGCACATGCAGTGTCATTGGACACTCTGCGAGCCTGCACTTGCAGTGCTTCATTGCACACTCTGTGGCCCTGCACATGCAGTGTGTTATTGCACACTCTGCACGTGTAGTGCATCATTTCAAAATATGTGGCCCTTGATGTGCAGTGCTTCACTGCATACTCTGCAGCCCTGTATGTGCAGTGTATCACTGCACACTTTGCAACCCTGCACATGCAGGGACCCGTATTAAAAAGTGGCAGGCTGCATCACGCAAGTGCTTGTGCCATGCAACACAACTAAGCTGGCACAAAATAATGGTGTATTCGAAAGTTGCGCCATGATATGCGATCACACATGTGTGACTGAATATCCCAAACATACGCAGTGGGAGATGTGCAGCATGGCGGGCTCCCAGAACACAGTGTAGGGCATATGGTTGTGCGCGATGCAAAGCCACTTTGCGAGGTGCACAGATTTGCAATATTCAGCCAGGATATGCAAATGGCCTCATTGCACAGTCAGCACCCAAACAGCACATTTGCATATCATTACTGGAATGTAATCAGGCCATTTGCATACCATTGGCATGCACAGTTCCAGCATTACAGGGCAGCACCACCACTCCACAAAGGTAATCAGAAGGTACTGCAGCCTAGCAGGCTGGTGAGACTGCATGGTTGTGTGTGGGTGGACAGCAGTGGCCTGAGTACAGTGCTACATACCCCCAACCCCTCAACACCCAAATGCATGCCAAGGTGTATGAGAATTGGTCAGATTGTGTGACACAATAGCAAACATGACAGTGCAAGCTCGGAAGGCTGTGGCAATAAGTGCACCAATGTTGCTACTGTGTGCTGATACCTAGCATCACATATTATCATACAATTCTGCATAACAGTCTCAGTGGTGGGTGGCTGGCCAATTTAGGCCTTCCCCTTACATGCCTAACTTTGCGCGGCAGAGTTTTGTGATGCGCGACACATGTGCCACACATTTTGGCTGAATATACTATTGTGCAGCATATTCAGGTGCCTGCTCCTTTTTTGCATTGCATACATTATTTCTGCTCGATCATGCATTCGAATGCCGATGCATCTCTCCCTTCGAATATTAAACTTTCGCACATTTTCTGGGATGCACCACGCATCTCCATTTGGGCCGCACATCTCTTTTGAATATGGGACCATCAGTCAAGAGGTGTTACTGCACATGCAGTGTGTCACTGCACACTCTGTGGCCCTGCATGTGCAGTGTGTCATTGCACACCTGTGGCCCCTGCATGTTCACTGCTTCATTGCACACTCTCTGGTCCTGCACATGCAGTGTGATATTGCACACTCTGCAATCGTGCATGTGCAGTGCATCACTGCACACTCTGCAGCCCTGCACATGCAGTCCATCACTGCACACTCTGTAACCCTGCACGTGCAGTGTATTATTGTGCACTCTGCGGCCCTGCACATGCAGTGCGTTATTGCACACTCTGCAATCCTGTACATGCAGTGCATCATTGCACATTCTGCGGCCCTTCATGTGCAGTCTGTCATTGCACACTCTGCGTCACTGCACACTCAGTGGCCCTGCACATGCAGTGTGTCACTGCACACTCTGCGGTCCTGCATGTGCAGTGTGTCATTGCATACTCTGTGGCCCCACATGTGTAGTGCATCACTGCACACTCTGTGGCCCTGCACATGCAGTGCTTCACTACAC
This sequence comes from Neoceratodus forsteri, assembly GCA_016271365.2. Classification (NCBI taxonomy): domain Eukaryota; kingdom Metazoa; phylum Chordata; order Ceratodontiformes; family Ceratodontidae; genus Neoceratodus; species Neoceratodus forsteri. Next base: position 109,299,262 of record JADMNL010000031.1, on the reverse strand, counting down.
ACTCTGTGGTTCTGCACGTGCAATGCGTCATTGTACACTCTGTGGCCCTGCATGTGCAGTGCGTCATTGCACACTCTGCAGCCCTGCATGTGCAGTGTGTCACTGCTCACTCTGTGGTCTTGCACATGAAACATAGAAACACAGAAAGTGACAGCAGAAGGGGACCCCAAGGGCCATCTAGTCTGCCCAAGAACCTACTTGGTGCTATTTACCCTCCCCTCCTATGCCTTTCTGTAGTCTACCTTTATGTCTATCCCATGTGTTCTTGAACTCACTTACCATTTTGGCCTCCACTGCCTCCTTGGGTAGGCTATTCCATGGGTCCACCACTCTCTCTGTAAAGAAGAACTTCCTTGTATTACTCCTGAATCTCCCTCCCTTCAGCCTCATGTCATGCCCTCTCGTTCACCCGTTCTCTTTCAATTGGAAAAGCTCCTGAACATTAACCTTATTTATACCCCTCATATAGTTAAAAGTCTCAATCATCTTGCCCCTCTCCCTCCTCTGTTCCAGTCAGTACATGTTGAGTTCCCTCAGCCTGTCCTGGTATGCCATATGATGCAGTCCCTGAATCATTTTCATGGCCCTCATCTGCACCATCTCAATTCTATGTTCATTCTGAGGTGCGATCTCCAGTACTGTATGCAATACTCCAAGTGGGGCACACCAGCGCCCTGTAGAGTGGTAACACCATCTCCCTCCTGCAATTCGTGATTCCCCTCCCTATGTTTCTATGTACATGCAGTGCATCATTGCACATTCTATGGCCCTTCATGTGCAGTGTGTCATTGCATATTCTGTGTCACTGCACACTCTGTGGCATTGTGTCACTGCACACTCTGTGGCACTGTGTCACTACACACTCTGTGGCAGAGTCTCTGTGGCAGTGTGTCACTGCAAACTCTGCGGTCCTGTGTCATTGCACATTTTGAGGCCCTGAACATGCAGTGTGTCATTGTACACTCTGCAGTCCTGCAGGTGCAGTGTGTCACTGCACACCCCGTGGTCCTGCACGTGCAGTGTGTCATTGCACACTCTGCAGCCCTGCACATGCAGTGTGCCATTGCACTTTCTGTGGCCTTGTATGTGCAGTGTGTCATTGCACTCTATGACCCTGCATGTACAGTGTGTTACTGCACGCTCTGCGGTCCTGCACGTGCAGTGTGTCATTGCACACTCTGCAGCCCTGCACATGCAGTGTGTCACTGCACACTCTGCAGCCCTGCATGTGCAATGTGTCACTGCACACTCTTCGGCCCTGTATGTGTGGTTCATCACTGCACACCCTGCGGTCCCACACGTGCAGTGCCTCACTGCACACTCTGCGGCCCTTGACAGAACATAAGGAGGAAAGCCCCCAAGCAATCAGGGTAGCACTCCAGCCCACCACAGGCCCTGCACCACCAACTAGGCTCCACCTCTGGGGGTGGTCCAGGTTAGCCATAGAGAAGGTGGGTGATGGGGCTGGGTGAACCGGGGCAGACAGGGGTCAGTTGGTGAATAGAGAGTAATCAATGGGTGGGAAAAAAAGAGGCAGTATAGTGCAGCGGTTTAAGGCTCTGAGCTGCAAATCTGGAGACCTGGGTTTAAATCCCACAACTAGCACTTGCACACTGTGTGACCCAGAGCAAATCACTTAACTTCCCTGTACTCCCAGGTCGTACCTGTAAACAAGCTTCAGCTTAGTGTGCTACTCCTGGTTAAACAATTGGGAAAAAAAAAGTTGGTCCTGCTGGGTGGCTGTTGCACTGGATCAATTATGCAAACAGTGAGTCAGCTGCTTATGTGAGTTTATCTAATTCTTCATGTTAGTACTGAGGTCTGGGAGTCCAAGGCTTGATCTGTTGTATGCGGTAAGGAATGGCCTCACTCTGATCCACACACCAACCTCTCTGCCCTCAATCCCCAAACAGAGGATTCTGCCAATTAGGAAAGCAATTCTACCTGACAAGATGTGTAGTTATGCTGCATTAACCACATGCCTTGCATAGGGTGTGAGGCACGAGGTTCAGCCAAGTGTCTTTAACAGCCCAGGAAGATCACTTTTTCAACATTACTACCCATCCTGCAGTGTGTTATTGCACTTATTTATTTTTTTATTTAGTTGTTTAACCAGGTATAGCACACTAAGCTGGAAGCTTTTTTTACAGGAGCGACCTGGAAGCACAAGGAGGTTAAGTGACTTGCTCAGGGTCACACAGTATGCAAGTGGAAGCTGTGGGATTCAAACCCAGGTCTGGTCTGCTGGATGTCACCAGATTTGCAGCTCAGAGCCTTAGACCACTGCGCTATACTGCCACTTATAAAATGGTGGGGAAAAAAATCACAATCGCATCAATGAGTGAAACTTACATGCACATTTTCCATAATGACGCACTCCAATGGATCTTCCCAAGAAACATGTTGCTCGCCGTAGATCACAGGCTGAGTGGTAGGTGACATTGTTATTTCCACAGATTTCATGGTCCAGGGAGAAAGGCTGGGGGCACGGAGCCATCCGGCACATCACACAGTGTGCACTGTCTGTCTGGTCAGTCACGCAGGTATGAGTACCTGGACACACAACATTGGAGCAAGTCTCTGCAAAATAGGATTTAAATTGTAAGAAAGATGAAATCACACAAACTGCGCAGGTGATCATCAGCCTACCTGTCCAGACAGTTGCTGCACACCCTAGTGAGTGAAGCACTGTCCTATCCCATCACTTAAGCAGGGACACTGCAAGGACTTTTCATTGGGAAGTAACCCCCATTTTTTTTTTTTTACCATTATTGTTTTTTTCCCCTCGACATTCATGAGTTTGAATCCCACCACAGCCACTGAGTCACAGCACAACCCTGGACAAAACACTTAACCTGCCTGTGCTTTCAGGCTAGCTAGCTATAAAGTTTGGGTACAAGCAGTGTGCCACTGAAACTGAAATATTGTATCTTTAGTTATGTTATTCTGGCCAAATAAATTGCAGTGTTTTCAAAACAGAAATCCCTGGGCCTGTCACAACATAGTAATGTAGTAATTTATAGGGGGATGTAGGATTGTAAGGTCACTTATTGTTTGAAAGCCCATGAAAATACTTTTATTTTTAACTTACTGTTTGTGCTCCTAGGCACCCACCAGCCCCTGGCCACCTCTCAGGCTTCGCCATGCCCCCACACCATGCCATCTCCAGGACTTATCTTGTGCTCCCACCATTGTACCCCTATAACTCTCCTCCCCCTGACAGTGGAGCCGCTGGGTTGGGCCAGCACCTTTTAGTTAAGGCCTGAACAGGGCCTTTTAGAGAAGTAGGATTTGCCAGTGGTCAACCCTCTTTTCATGCACTCCAGCATTCTGCCAGACCTCTTGAGAGCGGCAGTGCACTAACAGTAGGAGGCTGTCATAAAGCTGCCTAAATCCCTTGTAGTACAACACAAAACACTACACACTAGGGACCACACGAGTGATCTAAAGCACTCTCCATGCCATAACTGAACTATAGGAGAAACTCCATTACTTCCTCCCACTATGCAGGCTTTGAGACCTGTCAGTTTGGCCTGTATTGCTGCTGTAATATGGTGTTCACTCTTTTTGTTCTGAGGAAGAGAAGACACAGGTGTCCCTTACTTTTACATTCTCCTTGATACATCACTTCCAGGTCTGGGTGACCTCTGCACTTGGCCATCAGTAGCGCACACTCATCCTTGTATGTGACTCCATCTGATCCGCAAACCTGCATCTTCCTGGGGATGCTGGAGCAGTCCGGGGCACACACACAGTGTGCCCTGCCATACTTTACTTTGCAGACTTTTCCCAGACCACAGTCTATGCCATCGCAGGTCTCTAAGTAACATTCAAAACAAACAAAGGATCCAATTACTCACTATAGAACTTAAATGAGACAATTCTAGTTTACAGATGAGTTAGGCAATGCTCGCTGTAAGTTGTAAACCACAAGGCTGGAACAAATCAATTAACTGTTATTCATAAAATCTTAAGTATTGCCAAAGTGATGTTTGCCAGTTTAAGATTGCAAATTGTAGCCGGAAACCATGAGAATGTGTGATGGGTGTTTTGTCTGCAAGCCAAATGACAAGATGATTGTGACTGGGACTAGACTGTTGTGACTGAGAAAGCTGGACTCAGTACATTGTGTCCCAGCCAGACTCAGCACCTTGGATCCTGGAACTTCTTCAAGAAGCACAAGAGCTAAGATCCAGACTACAAAAAGCATTGCATGGCAACAAGGTTCAGGATATGTTTTAGAACAAGAAGCTGTCTTCAAATCTTTCCTCACTACCCCTGCACCCTTGGAAGGCTCTGCTCAGTCAGCACCAACCGGTTTGTTATGGGGAAGCTAACATGCCAACCAATACTGACGCTGATTGGCAAGGATGCTGCTCCCGGCTGTTTGGTGGTACTGGAATAGTGTGCAGGAATTGGGTTCATGGTACCAATCCTGATTTCCTCTATGGCAGCTTGACAGGCTGCCTGCTACACCTCTGAGCAGGGCACACATTACAGCCCTTGATACAGGGAAGCACTGATAGAAACAGCAGGAGATGTGGGTTTTAGACTTGGGGCTGTAGCAGCAGCTGAGGCAAGGGACATGGGATTGGAGCCAGCAGGAGACACTGGACCGTGTCCCCCCAGCCAAGCACATTGGCAATGGGTCCACCCTCTCATCCAGACAGCGAAATTCCAGGTGCCATTCCAAACCCAGGTTTCCTGCCCTATTTCTTAGTTGCCAATCTGGCTAAGAATGTGTTTCTAAGACTCCGTTGTTTATTGAAGTATTGCATGCACCCTCTGCTGCATGGAACAGAGTGTTGGAAATTCTAGCGCTATTTATCAAGCTGCCATTTGAATACTTGGGCTTGCAGGATGTTAGCATAGAAACATAGAATAAGGACCATTTGGTCCACTCAGTCTGACCATTTTTCCCTATCTATAGTATCACTGCAGACCCTGCTCGAGCTCTACCTCTTTCTCCCTTCCTGAGATTCTCTTATGCCTATCATAAGCTTTCTTGAATCCTTCCACTGTTTTCACCCCAACTACCTTGGTTGGTAAGTTGTTCCAGGAATCCACCACCCTTTCTGTGAAGAAGTACTTTCTTACATCTCTCCTGAATTTACCCCACCCCAGCTTCATAACATGTCCCCACATTCTTGAGCACAGTTGTTTTCTGAAAAATACTCCCCTCCTGTACCTTATTTACCCCACTTAGGTATTTGTAGGTCTCTATCATACCCCCTTACTGAATTCCCTCAGTCTCTCCTCATTGGTCTTCTGATGTAAACCCCACACTATTTCAATTGCCTTCCTCTGGACCACCTCCAGTCTGTCTTTGTCCTTTTATAGATGTGGTCTCCAGAAATGTACACAGTATTCCAGATGAGGTCTCCCTAGCAACCTACACAAAGGCAACACCACCTCCCTTCCTCCTTCTGCTGGTGATCCCTCTTCCTATGTGACCCAGAATACCACTAACCTTCTCAACTGCCTTGTCACACTGTCTGGCTACGCTTTAGGTAACCCAAGATGATTCCACCTAGGTCTCTGTCCTGCTTGGATGTTGTCAATAACACTCCCCACATTTTGTATTCTGCCCCTGAATTTCTGTATCCCAAGTGCATTATTTTGCACTATTTCACATTGAAACCCAGTTGCCATATGTTCATGGATTTCAACAAGTAAGGCAAAGGGGGCACTCCCTCAAAAGAGGTTCTCCCTTGGACGGGGCAAAAAAATGGGAAACGTTTGTATGCATGGGTGAGCAAGTCTACTGTGAGCTGGTAGTTGTGCTTTTGGCACTGGGATTGAACTGGTAGCATACTTCAAGAGGTTGGATGCTGCCAGCCAGGAGAGAGCGATGGAGGAACAGAGGTAGAGATGAAAGGGGAACTGGAGGGAAAGCTTCTGAGGGTAGTGCTGTATGTTCATTTGTGCACTGGCAATGTGTCTCAGTGCTGTTGCTTTCTGGATATTTGGCTCATAATCTGGAACATTCTTCAGCTTGTTCTTTGACAATTCCATCCTCTTATTCAAGTTTAGCGACCCTATACTCATGACACCGTATTTTAATTTAGAGCAGTTACCTTACTGTGTAAAAATTATATAACAAGTGTAGTTTATCTGAACTTTGGAGACTTTTTGTAAAAATATTTCATTTAAAAATGTTTTTTTTTCCATTCTACTTGATACAGCAGCTAATATGGGCATCGATTATATAAACAGTCCCCTAACGAGGCACATATTTCTACAGAAACATGGGTTGGTTTTGTGGGTAATTAGAGCTAAAAGGGTGTGCCAATCCACAAAAATGTTTCTTTTGTCTTTTTTTTCAACATCATGAACTGAATTACAGAGACTTTAAACATAAATGAAATATTGACTGTGCAGCCGTTCTTTTTTCTGTAGTCACATAGCACATATTTTATGAAAACAATGATACAAAAACATTCTTCACAAGTTTGGAGAGGGGCTTGAAGTCAGATCCGGCATGCTGGCATGCCTCTTTGCTGACAAGCCAGCTTGCTGGAAAACAGGGAGAAGTGTTCTCTGTGCCAGCAGCATGCCAGCATCTCCTTGCCACGCTGCTAACTGACATCCTGAGACGCTAGCATACCTGAAAAGACAGGGGTGGTGCTATTGTAATGCTAGTGTTCATCTGTATTATTTATTAAGTTAATTGCTGTTGGTTCTAGAAAACTTGAGTTATGGTAGGTTTTACACATAAGTTTTTTGGAGTGTACCATAACCTAGTCTTTCTGGAACTAACAGTGATGAACATAACATTAAAATGGATGTGTATGCCCCAAAGTGTGGGATTACTTCAAAGTCCTTACAAGGGCACAGGACTGCTGCTGCTTGGTACTGCTATCTCCAGCCCCAGGACCTGAACTGTGTTCAAGAGGGACCAGCAGGACCTGACTATGAGCAGCAGAAGTCTTGATTCTTTGGTGCCTCTTGCACCATGCAGTAATGTGGCTGTTGCTGCACACAAAAGGAGGGTGGCTGCTGCCGACAGGGTAACACTCCAACCGCCACCTCATTGCAACCAGACATGCTGCACACTTATGCCACTGGAACCAGGGGCAGGAACTGTAAATAAGGGCAAGAACCCTTTCAAACACCAATTTTGGGGCCAGTGCCCCTTGTCTGCTTGGCCTCCCCCATCTTGCCGATCCCTGACCCTGGCTGCCAGGCAATTAGAGGGTCAGACTGCAAAGCTGAGCTAACAAGCTGTTGGTGGAGTTCTGACTCTGGTGCCCTTTCAATGAATCAATCAACTATCACGGTTTGGACCTCCAGGAGTGCCTGGTCATGCTTGGCAGCTGGTAGCGCCAGTAGGAGCAGGACATTTCCCTGTGAAGAAGCGGAGGCCATGCTAAGACCTGCTCTCAGTGAGAGCTCAGGCTGTGCCACAACAGACAGTGTATCGAAGACAAGCCATATTACAGCTGCTCCTGCTGAAGAGAAGAGTGGCACGTGTGTGCTAGCTGGCAAGACAAATGACACTGAGGTAACCAGTGATGAAGTGGTGAGAAAGAAAGGAGAAGCTGCAGACAGTCTCATGGGACGACACAAGATAAAACCGCAGAAAGTCCAAATGTAAGAAATCTCCCTCAGGGCAGAAATTATAGCTATGTTTAATATGTAGATATCCAAACCTGGCACCTACACTGGCAGGTTCCAGTATGCCAGTGCCAGTGTAGGTACAATGTTTCTGACACCTGGATCAGCATGCCAGCAAGACATGTCAGTCACAGAAATGGCTCCAACCCCAACTGGGGGTTTGACTGTGAACATATTATGTCATTCTGTGCCTCACAGACAGGTTAAGAAAATAAGTGAACACCCCCACTGGGAATCATGAAATCTGCTTTTTTTAGTCAGAAGGCACTGCGGACAGACATTGCTTCTGCAAATTATTTGCACATGTACCACTGATGTTTTGTGTTTGTGTTACTGATCATACATTGCAATAACTGTAACTAATATGTACATGTTGAAAATAAAAATTCATAAAGTAAAAAAGGATTACTTTATTTTAAAAAAACACTTGGTTGAGGGGGAGTAGGTGGGACTGTGTGGAGTGGGGGACACTTCTATTTTGGGTTAGGAGTACTTTACACAATCTGCTGGTCTGGTTGTGGGGATCATGGGGGGGGGACTGTACAGTATGGGTGGGTAGTTCTATTCTGATACTCATTTTTCAAATCCAAATGTTCCTAAATATGCAGGGCACTCTAAGGTTTACGCTGTGCCCTCCTCTACTATGCCTGGCCTTGTGGATGAACTCCAGTCTCCAGTTCTTAGTGACATCATGTAACAAACAGCAGTTCAAGAAACTGCGGGTAGAGGGGCAATTTTAGGAGAAAAAAGGCAACGTTCTCTATGAGCGAGACCATTGCATCTTGATTAAAATGTTAGATTGAGGAGGCAACTGAAGCCCACAGAAACACCGACATGTCATGTGACATCTGTTTCTGAAGCACCCCCAACCACTCAAGCCCAGACAGCAGACCATGTGGTATCACTCTAATGAAAACTGGAATTAATTTACTTTCTCTCCTCTTCCTAGCAGCACAGTATTTTCTTTGCAAGGGCTGAATTGGGCAGAAATTGAAAAAATCTATCCAGCTTGTATTACACATGTCATTCCAAAACCCACAAAAACTTTACACATTTAACCATAGCAATCCACTAATAAATACCCAACCATTAAAGGAACCCAAAAACTTCATTCTAATGCTATTATTAAATGAGTTGCACATGCTGAACGTCATGTGTGGCCCACTGCTGCTAATAGTGATGGGCACATGATCATTGATTTGTACTCACCCACCCCCGGTATGTGTCTGTACCAGATGCACCCACTAATATGTGTCTGTACTGGACCCACTCCCTGATATGTGCCAGTACTAGACCCACTCCCTGATATGTGCCACTACTAGACCCACTCCCTGATATGTGCCTGTAATGGACCCACTCCCTGATATGTGCCTGTACTACACCCACTCCCTGATATGTGTCTGTACTACACCCACTCCCTGATATGTGCCTGTACTACCCACTCCCTTGATGTGTACCAATACTAGACCCACTCTCTGATATGTGCCTGTAATGGACCCACTCCCTGATATGTGCCTGTAATGGACCCATTCCCTGATATGTGCCTGTACTACACCCACTCCCTGATATGTGCCTGTAATGGACCCACTCCCTGATATATGCCTGTACTACACCCACTCCCTGATATGTGCCAGTACTAGACCCACTCCCTGATAGGTGCCTGTAATGGACCCACTCCCTGATATATGCCTGCACTACACCCACTCCCTGATATGTGCCAGTACTAGACCCACTCCCTGATAAGTGCCTATAATGGACCCACTCCCTGATATGTGCCTGTACTACACCCACTCCCTGATATGTGCCTGTAATGGAACCACTCCCTGATATGTGCCTGTAATGGACCCACTCCCTGATATGTGGCTGTAATGGACCCACTCCGTGATAGGTGCCTGTAATGGACCCACTCCCTGATATGTGCCTGTAATGAACCCTGTGGCAGTTTTGCCTTGTGCTTTCAGTTAGGGAGAATCTTGAGGCATGTCCTTCTTCCTCTAACAAAAAAAACCTTTTCTTTCTTGAAATAAAACTATTCTGCTGCAGCAGTCTTTTCTTTCCTTATCTAACTCTTTTATTTTCCCTTCTTACGTTATGATAGAGTGGCCTCCTATCATAATTCCTTACTGTATCTTCCCCGCTGTATTCCTTTTCCTTTGCCTCAAGATCCTGGGGGAGAGGGAAAGGGTTATTCCCTCTGTGAGTTTGAAAACAGTGAGCAGTATTATACCCCCCTTGCAAATAAAGTATTCCCCAGTCTGTTTTAAGGCAAGTCTGCTAGCCGACTTTATTTCAGCACTGTTTGAAAGAATTCCTGCTATTCGAGCCTTAAATCATGTAAATATTGTAAGGCGCCAGATCGTGGGTTTGGGGACAAAGACGTTATATACCTTTGGTGCTGCAGTTTCGGCAGTATGCCTGCCGTTGTTTGAATACCCCCCATTCATATGGTTAAAAAGAAAAAAACCTTGAACACTGTATTAAGTTAATCTTGGTAAAGGCACTTGTTTCTAGTAATGGCCTCATTCCTGTGCCCTGAAATGAATGAGGTAGTCCTCCGAGCGCTCACTATGCGCTCGGAACTTCATGTTTCAAATAAAGTTTAAGCCCTTGCAGTATTCTGTCCCTTTAGGTCTTGAAAGAGTAGGTACAGAGAGAAAGTTAGTCGGTATGCCTTTGTTTTATTTGGATGTACTTCGCAATTGCCATACAGCGTCGAGGTTCCCCCTTACAATCAGAATGCATGGCTTTGAGAAATGCTGAGGTGTCAGCAAGTAGTCTGCTTTCCCTAAATAATTATTTCATGTTGGGCAGATTTCAGGAAACTAAACCTTCCCCCCCCGCCCTGAAATATCCCTAAAGACCTTCAATTAAAGATTAAGGTAGAGAGATATTAGACTAAAGCTTAGCCCTGCTGTTTCTTTACTTGTCCTGGCAACACATAGTACTCTGTTCAAATGAGTTCTTACCTAGAGCCCAGTGTTAAACTTGGAGATAGGTTTGACATTAGGAGGGCAGCGGCCCAATGTAAAGCTTATTTATAGGGTAGAACTTGGAATTGCCTCCACCTTGTGGGTGGAACCCTTTTTAGAATAATGAGCCCTTGTGTGTTTATGCTGCATTTTAGGGTCCCACAGTCATAATAAAGGAATAATTCAAATTTCTTACTTCATTAAACTTCAGTATTCAAGAAATGGCTTTGTTTGATCCCCCAACATATTGTATTAGAGTAGATTATGTTATTAATTTTAGAATAGGGGGAGGATCAAATTAGTCAGCTGATCAATTGTACCAGGTCAGAAGAATATTTAAAGAGCTTCAGTGCTCATTTACAACAGAGACGCTGGGGAGAGAGTATCTCTCTTTCTTTGGTGACTTTACATAGATGTTGGTGGGAACTTGAACTAAGCCTTTTCCACCCTATGTGAGAATTGTTTCCTAAAAGCTCTTGGTGAGCTAGGATTCTTTTGTATTTTTATATCAAAGTGTTTTTTAATTTTTCTTTGAAGTTCATGATTTGGTTATCAAATAAATAGTCCTCAAGATCTTATTGAGGTCAGAGCTTGAATTTCTGTCTCTGGTCTCTGCTTATTTGGAGTTATCAAAACCCACACCATATGTCAAAGTGGTTTTAGAAGTGGGATTAACTGGTTGTCTAAGGTATAAAGGGAGAGACCAGTTGGGAACCTGAACAGGTGCCCTGATAACTCGAGTGCAGAGATGGCATCCAGAACAGAGGAGACGAAGACTGGGATGATAACTAGAACACAGATGGCCATTACAGGAGAGCCCTTGCACCCAGGCCTGGACCCGACTGTCCGGAGGAAGGAGCCCATGGCTAAAACAGAATTACAAAGTGAGGAAGAGATGGAGGAGGAGTTGTACCAGAAAGCTTCTAGAGAAGAACCTCCAGAGGATTTAACAAGTTTGGTACCTTGGTTGGCTATCCGGCAGACAGAAATGGAGAAACAACATGATTGAGAAGCACAAGAGAGACGGAGGGAACTGAGACAACAGGAAATAAGGTGGGCAGAAACTGTTACAATGAATGGGGACAACTACAGGGGCTAGTGGAGATGGTAATACCTCCAACTTTAGAGACATTAAATTAACAAAAATGACTAACGCAGACGATATTGAGCTAATTTAACAACTTTTGAATGAGTGGCTCAAGCTTGTAACTGGTTCCAGAACCAATGGGTAGTGCGTTTAGCCCCCTATCTTACTGGAAGAGCCCAATTAGCATATAGCCACATGGATGCAAGAATTGCTGGCAACTATGATCTAGTAAAGACTGGAGATTCTAAAATGGTACGATATTAGTACAGAAACTTACCGCCAAAGATTCCGTACCTTAAAATACCACCCCCAAGATAATCCAAGAGAAACTTTTACCCGGTTGAGGGAGCTCTGTTGGAAATGGATCCAACCAGAGGGAAAATCAAACACAGCCATCATGGAAACCTTTGTGGTGGAACAGTTTTTGCAGATCCTACCCCATGAGGTACAAATATGGGTGAAACAGCACAAGACCGAGACTGCAGAAAAAGCTATTTCCTTGGCTGAAGACTTTTTAACTGCAAACCAGCCATATTGGAAAGTGAATCCTCAGTCCCAGGAGGGAACAACAGGACGAACCATAACTGGGGTAAGGCCCAGTGTGTTTACTACATCAGACTTTAAAAAAGACATTAATAGTGACTTTAAAAAGAAATCTTTTCCCACAGATATTGTGTGTAGGAATTGCCAAGGTAAAGGTCATATAGCCAGGTATTGCACTAGGAAACGTTGGGATAACACCCATTTAGCATTATTGAATGCAGGTTATTTTATGACCACCGTAGAACTGGGTAAGCAAAAGGTGATGGGACTGATTGATTCAGGCAGTAAGAATACACTGATAAGACCTGAAGTATTACCCACTAGAGACAATTTACGATCAGGGCCTGATATGAATGTAGTATGTGTACATGGGGATGCCCATCAATACCCTATGGTAAAAACTGATGTAACAGTAGATGGGAATTGTGCAGAGGTAACTGCAGGCCTTGTACCTCAATTACCAGTATCGATTTTAATTGGTCATGACTATCCTGAATTTAAACGGTTACTGGATAATAGGGAGTGCATGGCTGCAGTCACCACTAGATCACAACAACAAAAGTTACAATCATTAGGAGAAGTGTTTCCTTTTCAGGAGGATTTGTATGAACAACCTGGTAAGGACAGAAAATCAAAGAATGATAAAAAGAAATTAAAACAGAAATGGAAAGAAGAACAGTATAATCTAGTTGACCCTGTATCTTCCATTTTCATAGATTGTGATATTTCTAAAGAACAAATTAAGGATACCTCTCTACTACCATTATTTCAGCAGGTAGGGAAGGACTCTATGCCAGGTAACCCTAAATTGATTATACAAAATGGAATATTATATAGGGTATGCAAAAAGGAAGATACAGGGGAACAGGTGGAACAGTTGGTAGTCCCTTTAACACACAGAAACACTCTAATTCATTAAGCCCATGATATCCCCTTAGCAGGACATGCAGGGCGGGACCGAACTCTTAGATTACTACAAAGATTTTATTGGCCAGGAATTCACAACGAGGTGGCTAATTATTGCCAAAGTTGTGTCGAGTGTCACCATGTCAGCCAGGTGGGGCGAAAGGAAATGGTACCTATGATACCCATACCCTTAGTAGACACTCCCTTTGAAAGAATTGGAATAGACATTATGGGACCATTAATAAAGAGTACAAGTGGGAATCGCTTCATATTTGTAATATGTGACTATGCGACAAAATACCCTGAAGCCATTCCACTATGTATAGTCATCACCAAAAGAATAGCTGAAGAGCTAATTAAGGTGTTCAGCAGGGTAGGGATCCCTAAAGAAATACTATCTGACCAAGGGAGTAATTTTAATGCAGCTCTATTAAAAGAACTCTATCAGTTATTGGGAGTGGTAGCGGTACGAACATCCCCTATCATCCCCAAACTGATGGAGTCTTGGAACGCTTTAATCAAACCCTTAAACAGATGATAATGAAGTTTGTACAAGAAGAAGGGACTAATTGGGATAAACTCTAGGACCTCTCACGGCCAAAGAGCCTTCAGCTTTAGGGCCCCCTCATGGTTCAACACACTGCCCCCCTCCATCTCCGAAGCTCCAACTATATCGTGCTTCAAAACTTCCTTACGTAACCACCTTATTAACACCCGAAGCTGTAATTGCCACTAGTCAAAGCCGTACTCAATACTTATGACAAAGCTTACTACTAAGCTGCTAAAGGACAACATAACTCTGGTATTGTTTGCATCAATCCTACCTGTACCAGCTTGTTTGTATCTATGTTTTAAGTTACTGTTATACTGTGTTGTACTGTTATACTGTGTATTTTCGTTTGTCTTACTGTGACAAGGTACCTTTGTAAATGAGCCTATGGCTCAAAGGTTTTCCAAACTGCTGTTAAATAAATAAATAAATAAATAACTCTTACCATTTTTATTATTTACCTATCGGGAGGTACCACAGGCCTCCGCAGGGTATTCTCCTTTTTCTCTATTATATGGAAGAAACCCAAGAGGACCCCTAGATGTGGTAAAAGAACTATGGGAAGGAAAAAGGGAAATGAAACATACTAGTATAGCCGAGTACATGACATCATTACAACACAGGTTAGTTCGCTATGTACAGAAGGCCCATGAGAACAGTGTGCATGCCCAACAGACACAGAAACAAAGGTATGATCAGGGGGTGAAGGGTGAAAAACAGTTCCAGATAGGAGAAAAAGTATTATTACTATTACCCTCTTCTGGTAACAAATTATTGATGAAATGGCAAGGACCATATCAGGTTTTACGCCAGACTAGTCTGATAAATTATTAAATTGCCACTCCTAACATTAGACCTGGAAAGAAAATATACCATATGAATCTACTAAAAAAACGGTATGAAAGAACAAAGGAAGAGAATAGTCTGATGGTACTCCCCGAAACTGAGGAAACTGATTTTGAGCTAGCTTATGGACGTCTGGAGAGTTCAAAAGGGCCCCAGGATATAGTTATTAATCCCACTTTAAATCAGGCACAGCAGAAGGAGATACGTAGACTAATACAGTCATATGATGATATATTTACCAGTACTCCAGGCAAAGCCAAAGATGTAGAACATCACAACTATACCTACTCCGGCCCAATAAGAAAGAGACCATATAGGCTCCCAGAACGAGTTAGGGAGGAGGTACAGAATGAAGTAAAGAAATTGCCTCTTGGTATAATAGAACCTCTAACAGTGCATGGGGATCCCCAGTGGTGGTGGTACCAAAGAAGGAGGGGGTATTCGACTATGCCTTGATTTTAGGGTCTTAATCAAGCTGCCCAGTTCAATGCCTACCCTATGCCAAGGGTTGATGATATCATTGATAAAATAGGAAATGCAAAGTATATATCAACTTTAGATTTGATAAAGGTTATTGGCAGATTCCCTTGGCAAAGACAGATAAAGAAAAACTGCCTTTGTACCCACAAGGATTCTACCAATTCTGGACAATGCCTTTTGGTTTACATGGGCTCCTGCCACCTTCCAGCACTATGGACCAGATCTTGGCCCCATACACAACCTTTAAGATTATCTAGACGATGTAGTTATTTTTAGTAAAGATTGGGAGTCCCATATGAAACATCTTCGGACTGTTATTGATGCAACCAAAACAGCAGGGATGACAATAAATCCAGTAAAATGTGCCCTGGCCATGTATGAAACAAAATATCTGAGATTTCTACTGGGTAATGGATTCATTAGACCTCAGATTGACAAAGTAGAGGCAGTAGTCTGTAGTCCTAGGCCAACCACAAAAAAGCAGGTTCGAGCGTTTCTAGGATTGGCTGGCACTATAGGCGCCTCATTCTAACTTTTCTACAATAGCAACACTGCTAACAGACCTAATGAAAAGAAATGGGAATTGTGTTAAATGGTCCGAGGATGTGAGCAAGCCTTTATAGCCATTAAAGCTGCTCTATGTTCTTCTCCAGTCCTTAAAAGCCCCAACTTTGAGTATCCCTTTGAAGTACATACCGATGCCTCAGGTACAGGTTTTGGGGCGGTGCTGAGTCAAACAATTAATGATGAGGAACATCCTGTAGTTTACATATCAAGGAAATTACACCCTAGAGAACAAAAATATAGTACAGTGGAACGCGAATGCTTAGCAGCCAAATGGGCAATTGAATCCCTACGTTTTTATCTATGGGGTGCCCCCTTCGTTCTTGTCACAGATCATAATACTTTGTGCTTTTGGTCTCAAATGAAAGACAAAAACAACAGAATAATGTGATGGTATTTGGCACTTCAACCATTTGATTTCACTGTACAACACAGAGCAGGTAATGCTCATGCAAATGCAGATTATCTCTCCAGGCATTAAAATAGTATAGACGATGCATGAGAATATTGTGAGACCCCAGGGTAATAAGAAGTAACGTTGTATAAAAATATATATAATTATATTTGTTCATTTTTTTTTCTTTTATTTGGGATCCTGGGGTGGAGTTCTATGGTGAGGGTGGGCCGGAACTCCATCCTACCTGTTGAATTAAGGAAGGTTGTCTTAGAAACCTAATGCAGGTTTCTGCTTAACCGTGGGGGTATGTGGCAGTTTTGCCTTGTGCTTTCAATTAGGGAGAATCTTGAGGCATGTCCTTCTTCCTCTAACAAAAAAACCTTTTCTTTCTTGAAATAAAACTATTCTGCTGCAGCAGTCTTTTCTTTGCTTATCTAACTCTTTTATTTTCCCTTCTTACATATGATAGGGTGGCCTCCTATTATAATTCCTTACTGTATCTTCTCTGCTGCATTCCTTTTCCTTTGCCTCAAGATCCTGGGGGGTTGGAGTTATTTCCTCTGCTAGTTTGAAAACAGTGAGCAGTATTATACTCCCCTTGCAAATAAAGTATTCCCCAGCTTGTTTTAAGGCAAGTCTGCTAGCCGACTTCATTTCAGCACTGTTTGAAAGAATTTATGCTATTCGCGCTTTAAATCATGTAAATATTGTAAAGCGCCAGATCGTGGGTTTGGGGAGAAGGACGTTATCTACCTTTGGCGCTGCAGTTTCGGCAGTACGCCTGCCATTGTTTGAATACCCCCCCGTTCATATGGTTAAAAAGAAAAAAAACCTTGAACGCTGTAGTATGTTAATCTTGGTAAAGGCACTTGTTTCTAGTAATTACCTCATTCCTGTGCCCTGAAATGAATGAGGAAGTCCTCTGAGCGCTCGCCATTCGCTCGCAACTTCGTGTTTCAAATAAAGTTTAATTCCTTGCAGTATTCTGTCCCTCTAGCTCTTGAAAGAGTAGGTACAGAGAGAAAGTTAGTTGGTATGCCCTTGTTTTATTTGGATGTACTTTACAATTGCCATACAGCGTCGCGGTTCCCCCTTACAATCAGAATGCATGGCTTTGAGAAATGTTGAGGTTTCAGCGAGTAGTCTGCTTTCCCTAAATAATTATTTAATGTTGGGCAAATTTCAGGAAACTAAACCTTCCCCCACCCTGAAATATCCCTAAAGTCCTTCAATTAAAGATTAAGGTAGAGAGATATTAGACTAGAGCTTAGCCCTGCTGTTTCTTTACTTGTCCTGGCAACACATAGTACTCTGTTCAAATGAGTTCTTACCTAGAGCCCAGTGTTAAGCTTGGAGATAGGTTTGACATTAGGAGGGCAGCGGCCCAATGTAAAGCCTATTTATAGGGTACAACTTGGAATTGGCTCCACCTTGTAGGTGGAACCTTTTAGAATAGAGCCCTTGTGTATTTATGCTGCATTTAGGTCCCACAGTCATAATAAAGGAATATTTCAAATTTCTTACTTCATTAAACTTTAGTATTCAAGAAATGGCTATGTTTGATCCCCAACATATTGTATTACAGTAGATTATGTTATTAATTTTAGAATAGGTAAGGATCAAACAAGTCAGCTGATCAATTGTACCTGGTCAGAAGAATATTTAAAAAGCTTCAGTGCTCATTTACAACAGAGACGTTGGGAGAGAGTATCTCTCTCTTGGTGACTTTACATAGTTGTTGGTGGGAACTTGAACTAAGTCTTTCCACCTATCAGAGAATTGTTTCCTAAAAGCTCTTGGTGAGCTAGGATTTCTTTTGTATTTTTAAACCAAAGTGTTTTATTTTTTTTATTTTTTCTTTGAAGTTCATGATTTGGTTATCAAATAAATAGTCCTGAAGGTCTTATTGAGGTCAGAACTTGAATTTCTGTCTCTGGTCTCTGCTTATCTGGAGTTATCAAAACCCACACCATGTGTCAGACCCACTCCCTGATATGTGCCTGTACTACACCCACTCCCTGATACGTGCCTGTACTACACCCATTCCCTGATATGTGCCAGTACTAGACGCACTCCCTGATATGTGCCTGCAATGGACCCACTCCCTGATATGTGCCTGTAATGGACCCACTCCCTGATATGTGCCTGTACTACACCCACTCCCTGATATGTGCCTGTACTAGACCCACTCCCTGATATGTGCCTGTACTAGACCCACTCCCTAATATGTGCCTGTAATGGACCCACTCCCTGATATGTGCCTGTAATGGACCCACTCCCCTGATATGTGCCTGTAATGGACCCTCCCTGATATCTGTCAGTACTAAACCCATTCCTGATATGTGCCTGTAATGGACCCTCCCTGATATATGCCTGTATAATGGACCCACTCCCTGATATGTGCCTGTACTACACCCACTCCCTGATATGTGCCTGTAATGGACCCACTCCCTGATATGTGCCTGTACTACACCCACTCCCTGATATGTGCCTGTACTACAGGCCACTCCCTGATATGTGCCAGTACTAGACCCACTCCCTGATATGTGCCTGTAATGGACCCACTCCCTGATATGTGCCTGTAATGGACCCACTCCCTGATATGTGCCTGTACTACACCCACTCCCTGATATGTGCCTGTAATGGACCCACTCCCTGATATGTGCCTGTACTACACCCACTCCCTGATATGTGCCTGTAATGGACCCACTCCATGATATGTGCCTGTACTATACCCACTCACTGATACGTGCCTGTAATGGACCAACTCCCTGATATGTGCCTGTAATGGACCCACTCCCTGATATGTGCCTGTAATGGACCCACTCCCTGATATGTGCCTGTACTACACCCACTCCCTGATATGTACCTGTAATGGACCCACTCCCTAATATGTACCTGTAATGGATCCACTCCCTGATATCTGTCTGTATTAGATCCAGAAGATAATACTGCCCATTTTTGACTACTGTGACGTAGTCTATGGTGCTGTCCCTAAGTCCTCCCTGGCCAGACTGGACACCCTCTTCAATTCCTTCTGCTGCTTTGCCCTGGATGCCCCCTCTCGCACACACCACTGAGATCTTTATCGTGCCCTATCCTCCCCCCTCTTACAAATAGGCGACTCTCCCATTGTGCTAAATTCACCTTCAAGCACTGGTTGGTTGAGCTCCCTTCCTACCTCACCTCCTCCTTTATAACACCCCCTCATCCTCCCATTCCCTTAGATCAACCAATTCCCACACCCTGGTAGTCCCCCGCAGATCCACCCAAATCAGCCAATCCGGTTACTCTCATTGCCTCCCAAAAATTTGGAATTCCCTCCCCCTCAAATCCAACACTCATCCTTCACCTACTCCATCAGCTCTGCCCTCAATAATTACCTTGCACCTAGCTGCTCCTGCAATGTCCCTCCCTAATTCCCTCTTCTAAGCCCTGGACAAACCCTACCCTCTATTGGCACCTTCATTTTACCCTGTGCACCCCCACCCCCGAAATTTATAACTCTCCTCCCCTTCCCCCAAATTGCTTCCCCTTACTGGCCTCCCTTGATCTCTCACAGAATGTAAGGGACCCCGAATGCTCTCCATGGCTCCCTCTCCTACCCCACCAAGGGGCTTGTATCTCCCATCTACTCCCTTTCCCCCCACCATCCCTCCTTTCTCCCTAGGCTTGCAGTCCTATTGCAGGGTTCTTAGCATCCTGAGGGGGTCCTACTGCACCTAGTCTTGTCTCCTCTCCTTCCCCTCCCCATTTACCTTTCTCCCTGGCCATCACAGTCCCCTTGCAGGGTTCACATCATCCTGAAGGGGTCCAACTGAGCCTAAGCATATCTACCCTCTTCTATCTAGCCACTATCTTGGCTTTCCATGACAACTAGCAGGGTCCAGTGCATCCTGATGGACTGATTAGGTCCCATAACCTCCAAAGATGCGAATTCTCTTCCCATCAAGGGTTCAATTCTCACTCCCTCCTCCCTCTCCTATCACTCTCTTAATCCTCTATCTATTGACCTTCCCCAACCTCCTTGCAGGGTACCCCACATCCTGAAGGGTCCTGTCTTGGGTTAGGTCCTATTCCCCCTCCTAGCATTCAGTTACACCTCCTCCTTCTCTTGCCTCCCTTTTTAAATCCCTACAGCCTTATCCTCCTTTCTATCTAGCCCCACAGCCCCCTTGCAGAGTTCCCCACATCCTGAAGGGGTCTCTCTGGGACACTGCCTTATCCTTCTCTCTGGTCCCCCCAGTCCCTTTGCAGGGTTCCTCGCATCCTGAAGGGGTCTCCAGGGACATGACTCTTCCCCCTTCCCCACCTCACCCCCTCCCTCTCCTTTACCCCTTTTCTTTCAAGTAAGCACTTGTTTATTTATTAACCAGGCACTTATTTATTATTGATCACTCTTTCTACCTATTATGCGCAACACTGTTGTAACACTCCACAGGCCGCCACTGAACCTCCGCCACAGGAGCAGACTCGGGGGGAATGCCAGAAAGGCTCCCTCAGGAACCCCCCAGCTCACTCCACAGGCCGCCACCCAACCTGCACCACGGCAGTGGACTCGAGGGGAATGCCAGAAAGGTAAAGGCCTCTTCCCCATCCTGGGACTGTATGCTGAAAGGAGGTCAACATCACGACTGCGAAGACCAGCACAGCGACAGATTTTGCCTGAAAACAGCGAGTTGCTGTGCTGGACTCTGCAGACACCAGCTGTGCGGCTCCCAGTGTTGCACCTCCTCCCCATCCAATTCCGACTTGGAGTTGGCTTTCTAGAGACCGGGGTGCCCTCCCCCCCTGATTGCAACACACTGGCATCCCCGACAGTACAATGCCGACACTCGGCATTGTGTCTGTTGCTGTCGGGGATGTCAGTGTCAGCGCTGTCACAGCGCTATAGTAAAACGCTGGGAGAAATGGGGGTGGGGAACCAGATGATCAGATGGATAGGCAATTGGCTCCAGGACCGGACCCAGAGGGTCGTAGTTGGGGGGATAGTCTCATCCCCAAGGAGGGTCATTAGTGGGGTCCCACAGGGATCAGTCCTTGGGCCCCTTCTGTTCAACGCCTACGTATCGGACATAAGGACAGGAATCAGGAGTGAGATGAGTCTCTTTTGCAGATGACTGAAACTGGGGGCGTGTGGTGGATGGGGAGGAGGGAGGGTGGCCCTACAGGGGACCTGGAGGCTCTGGAAAGATGGTCTAGAAAGTGGAAGCTGAGGTTCAATGCAGGAAATGCAAGGTACTCCACCTGGGGGCAGAAACCCAGGTCAAGTGTACACCCTGGGGAAATGCTACAAGTCTCGATGGCTGAGAGGGACCTGGTGGTGGTAGATGTCAAGATGAACAACTCGGAGACTTGTAGGAGGGCAGCAGCCAAGGCCAACAGGATGCTGGGATGCATTGCTAGGATCACCTCCAGAAGGAGGGAAGTGATACTCCCTCTGTATAACTGCTTGGTGAGGCCGCACCTTGAGTACTGCGTGCAGTTTTGGAGGCCACACTTAAAGCGGGACATTAACCTCCTGGAGAGGGTCCAGAGGAGGGCAACCAAATGATTTGGGGCTTGGGGGACAGGACCTATGAGGAGAGGCTCGAAGAGCTAAATATGTACACATTGGAAGAGAGAAGGGACCGCGGGGACATGATAGAGGTCTTTAGGTACATGAAGAGGGTAAATAAGGGAGGAACAGTCGGGGTGCTTCGAAGGAAGGAGGAAGGGGCCACTAGAGGGCATGGCTGGAAGCTGGAGGGGGGAAGATTCAGGGGAGAAAGGAGGAGGTGCTACTTCACTGAGAGGGTGGTGGAGCCATGGAATGCACTGCCTAGGGGGCTGGTGGAGGCAGAGACAGTGGAGGGGTTCAAGAGGGGGTGGGACAGGTACAGGGGAAGGGTTCTGGAAGCAAAATCCAATGCAGCAAGAATATCCGGAACTGGGAAGGGAGAAGCCAGAGAAGGCGAGGGGGACAGCAAGGTCAGCACCCAGGTTGGGGACTGACCAAACGAGCAGACACGAAAGACCGTTAGGCCTATTCTGCTGGCATTTTAGTATGTTAGTATGTTAGTAAAACCTCCTAGGACAACTTGTTGCCTTAATTATGTCCACTGCAGCTAATAGGATTTCACCGAAGAGACCTCGGTTCTACTGCTCGCCTGAATGTGAACTGTGCCTTAATTGTACTGTTTTATCTGTGCTATACTGTGGTTACACTGAACAAGATTTTCTGTAGCGGATAGTATTGAGAGTGTGCTGGACTGTAGTTATGAGTTACCACTGTTATGTGGGACTATATTGGAAGAGTTTAGGGTGGCTGAGAAATGCAGTTAAAGTGTACCTGTTTTGTGGCATAGTTGGTCCAGTTTGACTCTAGGTTAAGGGAAGCCTCTGGTCCCTGCTGCAGTTAGCACATGTGCAGTTGGATTCTGGCAGCCCTCTTTGTCTTCATTTCCCACTGGAGACCTGTAACCTGATCAGCTCTTTGTTTTCACCTCATAGGCTCCCCAGGAACTCCCCAACTCACTCCACAGGCCACCGCCGAACCTCCGCCACGGGAGCAGACTCAAGAGGAATGCCAGCAAGGTAAAGGCCTCTTCTCCATCCTGGGACAGCTTGTTGCAGTGATGTTGTCCCATCGACACTTCACATCGACTCCCCACCCAACCCAGCCTTTATCTACAGTGCACTTGACCGTGAACACATTGTTGGGTCAGTATACATTGACTGAACAAAGGCGTTTGACACCGTCAATCACGCCCCTGCTCCTCAACATCCTTCCCTCCTGACTCTCCCATGAGGCCACATCCTGGTATGCAGACTACCTCTGATCTATACCGCAGGTCAAAATTAACTCCACCCTTTCCTCCAGCGTCCAGTCCTCTCGGGTGTCCCACAAGGCTCTATCTTGGGGCCTCTCCTCTTAGCCTCTTCCTATACTCCTCCCCAATTTTGCTCAGGTAAACTCCTGTTTCACGAGATGACGCTGTCATTTTCTGGAGCCACTCCCATCCGGACACCCTCCAACAAGCTCTCCTGGGTTTCTTCACTGAAGTCAAGACATGGTTTGTAGCCCACTGACTCATCTTAAACTATAAGAAAAACAATTGCACATCGCCAGAACCCACACAGGGACTTCACCCTGAATATCCTTAACTCATTAGGTGCCACACTTGAGTAAGTCACAACCTTCAAGTATCTGGGCATAACCTTGGATATATCCCTCACCTACCATGCTCACATCCAACTCCTGTCCACCGCCTCAACTCTAGACTCAGACTTCTGTATTGCCATAAACACTGCCTCCTTCCTGAGGCACCCGCTTGCCATCTCCTCCTTGGTCCTCTCCTTGCTGGACTACGGCATAGTAATTCCACGGCTCTGCTGACCAACCACCCTATGCCATGTCAAACTGCCCTAAACAAGGTCTGTTGCCTAGTCAGAGGTTGTGCGAACCGTACTCACACTTGTGATCTTTACAGGATGTCCAACTGGCTAAACTTCGAAAGGTAGACTCAAGTACCACACCTGCCTATTAGCCAAGAAAATCTTCCTCAGGCAAGCTCCCCCGGGCCTTCACCCTCTCATCCAACTTGCCCTTCCTCATAGGGATTCCAGAAGCTCCACCAAGCCCTCCCTCCATGTCCCTAGCTGCAGGACATCTCTGGGACAAAGGGCCTTCCACTATCGTGCCCCCCTCTGGCTAAATGGCCTCCCAGCCTCCATTTCACTTGAACCCAAGCTTGGTCTCTTCAACGCCAACCAAACAAATCTACTACTTGAACTCTCATCCTGTGATTGTACCTAGTGCTAGTACACCATCTACACCCTACATGTTTTCCCTACTTTGGGCTACCTGGGACCATCCTGTCCTTGGCTTAGCCCTGTGCCTGGTTCCTTAGCCCCATTAATGCTGGGTCAACTTGTTTACCCTAAAATGTATTAATAGCCTCATTCTTTGTAAATGCTGGGGCTACCAAACCCTAAAATGCTTTGTCTTTTAACCTAGATTATATCAGTAGCGTTAAATTCTGTAATCTGTGGGACTACCCAACCTTGAATGCTTTCTTTCTCTAACATGTGTGTACTATAATTGTCTATTCTATATTGTAACTTGCTTAACTCTGTACTCTTGACGTGGAGCCTTTGCAAAGGAGTCTGTGACTCAAAGGTTGTAAATCTGATCGTAAAATAAATAAAAATAAATAAAATAAAACACTGTTTGTAACACCTGACTTACAACTGTATGTTAATGTTGATCTTGTAACTTAAATGTTTAATGTCTCATTCCTATTGTACCCCTCCCCAGGTTGTACTAGTTGATGAGCGACTTGTCGCTTAGTGTGCCTTCCTGCTGAAACATTTCAATAAATAAATATGTGCCTGTACTAGACTCACTGCCTGATATGTATCTGTACCAAACCCACCCGTAGATATGTGTCTGTAATAGACCCACTCCCTGATATGTGTCTGCACTACCCCACCCCAGATTTGTGTCTGTACAGGATCCACTTCCCAATATGTGTCTGTACCAGACCCACTCCACGATATATGTCTGTACTGGACCCACTCCCCAATATGTGTCTTTACTGGACCCACTCCTCGATATGAGTCTGTACTGGACACACTCCCCATATGTGTCTGTAAAGGACCCACTCCCCGCTATGTGTCTGTACAGGACTCACTCCTTGATATATGTCTGTACCAGACCCACTCCCCAATATGTGTCTATACTGGACCTACTCCCCAATATGCATATGTACTGGACCCACTCCTCAATATTTGTCTGTACTGGACCCACTCCCCAATATGTGTCTGTACCGGATCCACTCTCTGATATGTGTCTGTACTGGACCAACTCCTCAATATTTGTCTGCACCAGACCCACTCTCCAATATGTGTCTATACCGGATCCACTCCCTGATATACGTATGTACCCTACCCACTCCCAGATATGTGTCTGTACTGGACCCACTCCCAAAATGTATCTGTATAGGACCAACTCCCTGATATGTGTCTGTACTGGACTCCATCATAATATGTGTCTGCACAGGACCCACTCTCCAGTATGTGTCTGTACTGGACCCACTCCTCAATATATATCTGTACCAGACCCACTCCCCAATATGTGTCTATCCCGGATCCACTCCCTGATATGTGTATGTACTCTACCCATTCCCAGATATGTGTCTGCACTGGACCCACTCCCCAAAATGTATCTGTATAGGACCCACTCCCTGATATGTGTCTGTACTGGACTCCATCTTAATAATATGTGTCTGTACAGGACCCACTCCCCAATATGTGTCTGTGCAGGACCCACTCCCCAATATGTGTCTGTACAGGACCCACTCCCCAATATGTGTCTGCACAGGACCCACTCTCCAGTATGTGTCTGTACTGGACCCTCTCCTCAATATATAACTGTACCAGACCCACTCCCCAATATGTGTCTATCCCGGATCCACTCCCTGATATGTGTATGTACTCTACCCACTCCCAGATATGTGTCTGCGCTGGACCCACTCCCCAAAATGTATCTGTATAGGACCCACTCCCTGATATGTGTCTGTACTGGACTCCATCTTAATAATATGTGTCTGTACAGGACCCACTCCCCAATATGTGTCTGTGCAGGACCCACTCCCCAATATGTGTCTGTACAGGACCCACTCTCCAATATGTGTACAGGACCCACTCTCCAATATGTGTCTGTACAGGACCCACTCTCCAATATGTGTACAGGACCCACTCCCCAATATGTGTCTGTACAGGACCCACTCCCCAATATGTGTCTGTACAGGACCCACTCCCTCATATGTGTCTGTACTGGACCTACTTCCCAATAGGTAGCTTGCTATTTAAATGAGACCCCCACAGTATAGTAAGTTGGGACCCAGTTACCTCTGTAAATGTGCCCCCCACACAGAATAATAAGTTGGGACACAGCTTGCTCTGGAAATGCTACCCTCTGCAGTATAGCAATAGGTGACCCAGCATGCTATGTAAATGCAGCTCTCCCCCATAGTATAGTAAGTGGAAACCCAGGATGCTCTGTAAATGTGACTCCCCACTGAATAGTAAGTACAGACCCAGTTTGCTCTGTAAATGTGAACTCCCCACTGTACAGTAAGTGGGGAACCAGCTTGTTCTGTAAATGCGACCCCCCATTGTACAGTAAGTGGGGAACCAGCTTGTTCTGTAAATGCAACCCCCCCGCTGTACAGTAAGTGGGGAACCTGCTTGTTCTGTAAATGCACCCCCCCGCTGTACAGTAAGTGGGGAACCAGCTTGTTCTGTACATGCGACTCCCCCACTGTACAGTAAATAGGGACCCAGGCTGTTCTGTAAATGCGACCCCCACAGTATGGTAAGGGTTGGACTGGCTTGCTCTGTAAATGTGACCCCCCATAGTACAGTAAATGGGGACCAGCATGCCCTGTAAATGCGACCCTGCACAGTATAGTAAGTGGGGACTGAGCTTGCTCTGTAAATGTGGCACCCCCCACAGTATAATGAGTGAAGTGGGAACCTAACTTGCTCTGTAAATCTGAGCCTCTGCAGAATATTAAGTGGGGACCCAGCTTGCTCTGTAAATGTGAGCCCCACAGCATAATAAGTGTGGGCCCAGTATGCTCTGCAAATACCCCACACTATAGTAAGTGATGACTCAGCTTGCTCTGTAAATGCACCCCCACAGTATAGTAAGTTTGGGCCCAGCATGTTCTGTAAATGCAACCCTCCCAGTATAGTAAGTGGGGACCCAGCTCGTTTTGTAAAAGCGACCCCCCACAGTATATTAAATGGGGACCCAGCTCACTCTGTAAATGCAACCCTCCCCACAGTACAGTAAGTGGAGACCCAGCTTCCTCTGTAAATGCAACCCCCACAGTATAGTAAGTGGGGACCCAGCTCACTGTAAATGCAACCCCCACCCACAGTATATTAAATGGAGACCCAGCTTGCTCTGTAAATGCAACCCCCACACACAGTACAGTAGCGGAGACCCAGCTTGTTCTTGTAAATGTGGCCCTCCACGAAGTATGGTTAGGTGGGGTTCCAGCTTGATCTGTAAATGCAACCCCCACAGTACAGTAAGGGGGGGACCCAGCTTGTTCTGTAAATGTGGACCCCCACAGTAAGCAGGGACCAAGCTTGCTCTGTAAATTCGACCCCTGCAGTATAGTAAGTGGAAACCGAGCTTGCTCTTGAAATGCAACCCCCACACAGTATAGTAAGCAGAGACTCAACTTACTCTGTAAATGCAGCCCCCCCACAGAATAGTAAGTGGGGACCCAGCTTGCTCTATAAATGCAACCCCCACAGTATAGTAAGTGGGACCCAGCTTATTCTGTAAATGTGCCCCCATAGTATAGTGTGAGTAGGGTCCCAGCTTGTTTTATAAATGCAAGCCCCCCCACAGTAAATTAAGCCAGGACCAAGCTTGCTCTGTAAATATGACCACCACAGTATAGTAAGTGGGGACCAGCTTGCTCTGTTAATACAACCACCCCCACAGTGCAGTAAGAGGGGTCCCAGCTTGCTTTGTAAATGCACCCCCCACAGTAAAGTAAGTGGGGACCAAGCTTGCTCTGTACATATGACCCCACAGTAAAGTAAGTGGGGACCAAGCTTGCTCTGTACATATGACCCCCACAGTATAGTAAGCAGGGACCAGCTTGCTGTGTAAATGTGGCCTTTAGAGTATAGTAAGTGGGGACACAGCTTGCTCTGTAAATGCCCCCCACAGTATAGTATTTGGGACCCAGGTTGCTCTGTAAATGTGACCCCCACTGTATAGTAATTTGGGACCCAGCTTGCTCGGTAAATGCACTCCCCTTCCCACAGTATACTAAGTGGGGACCCAGTTTGCTCTGTAAATGCACCCCCACAGTATAGTATTTGGGACCCAGCTAGCTCTGTAAATGTGATCCCCACAGTATAATAATCGGGACCTGGCTTGCTCGGTAAATTGCCTCCCCACCACATTATAGCAACTGGGGATCTAGTTTGCTCTGTAAATGCAACCCCCAGAGTACAATATTTGGGACCCAGCTTGTCCTGTAAATGTGACCCGACACCCCCCACGGTATTGTAAGTGGGCACCCAACTTGCTCTGTAAATGCAATCCCACAGTATAGTAAGTTGGGACCCAGCTAAGTCTGTAAGTGGGCCCCCACTTCCCCCACAGTATAGTAACTGGGGACCCAGCTTGGTCTGTAAGTGGGACCCCTTTCCCCTCACAGTATAGTAACTGGGACCCAGCTTGGTCTGTATGGGACCCCTTCCCCATAGCATAGTAACTGGGGACCCAGCTGGCTCTTTAAATTCCTGTCTGCATTAATGTAAACAGGGATCAGCAGATATGTCTGGAAAAGCACTGCTCCTCTGACTTTTTAAGTCCAAATTTGTAGGGGCAATTTTCTCCCATGAATACTATCGCTGGAGCTGGGTCATACAGCCAGTCAAAGCGGTATCAGTAAGATCACAGATCTAATAATAAACAGATGGCGGTGGTAGTGGAAAACCTCAGTAAAGGTATTTACGTGCCTATGTGCCAGGTGTGTAAATAGCATTTCATTATCCTAGTCTTCATCAGCTCCCACATCCTGTACAAAGATGCAGGTTTCCAGTGTAGGATCTGATAACGACTCTTGGACGTGGTTATCTCAGTAACACTGTGTAGCTAAAGTTTTCCCATACCACACCAAATGCTTATTATAGGATGAGCAGTCTGATCACTTTATGTTGTGAGTCACTCCTGTATATGGAACCTGAGTCCTGAGAGTTCTTGCAAGGTTTACAAATGAATAAATATTTTTGTTCACAAGGGTGCTACGTGTACATATATGAAACCCAAACAAATAGAAGAGAGAAAGAGATAAGTGTCTCAGCTGGAAATAAGTATATAACTTTCTGAATCTGTTCCATTGGTCATGGCAACTATACGTTATTCTATATTTCATATTTGAATCTTTATGTCAGCTGGAACTTGTTATTTATGTATGGTATTGCACCTTGTTACTCAGAGGTGTCCTGTGCTTCTTTTCACCTCTCTCAGGATCAGGGACTGTGGTTTACCGTGACTGAGAAAAGGCAAATTCCGTTTTGCAGATTGACAAAACCAGTATTGTCACCGGTGTCTGCAAGTCCAAAATCATTTTTTACCGGTGTTGGCTTTGTAACCTGTATTTAGCCATTTTTTCGCTCTGCTAGCATGCATTTTCACATTTCTATATCTGCTGTTGCGTATCTGCATTTGTAGCTATCAAGTTATTTTAGAAGCTACAATGTGTGAAGGCAGCAGGCACACTACATCCCCTATCCCTCCTGTATAATGACAAGACCACTAATGCCCCCTATCTTTCTGATGCAATGGGGACAGCAGTACTGTGGACCCCTCCCTCTGGTGTGATTGGCAGCAGCACTGCATGCCAGAATGCATCTGAAAACAAGCTGTTACCAGCTCAGTATATCAATCCTGGTACCCTTTTGAAAACTGAATAAATAAATGAATAAGTAAATAAATATATAAATAGATAATATATTTTTGGTGTACAGCTTTGCACACCTAGCAATCCACAGGTGCAGCTCCCCCAGAACCATAGGAATTTTAGAAGTGTAGCTGCAATACTTTTTTTTACAGTTCCTGCTCTAATATATCAAGAATATGAATAGTTAAGGGCTGACCCAGTGGCATGGAGGCTGTGGTGTTGAATGCATTCTCTCCTGCCACGCCGGCGACTCATGTTTGGGAACGAGCACAGATTGCTAGAGGAGAGGATTGAAAGTCCAACAGACTGCGATCCACTCCTGAGGTAGGGAGGCCTGCCAACTCGGCCCTTGGCTGCCACTAAGAGGAAGCCTGGTGGTAGTGCGGCACTCAAGTGACAAGAAGGAGGGGCCATGGTTTCATGACATGTACACGCCTCCCTAAACATGCATTTTTGCAGCAGGGGAACTACAGGAGAAAACTGAAAAGGTCACGAGGCTACTTGAAGTCCTACCCATCAGACCTCCATTCCTCACCACCACCCTCAACACCGGATTTGTCATTGGATGTGTACATCCAGGTGGTGAGGGATGTCCTCCCCTCTTAGACCCACCACAGGGAAATTTGTGTGTGGGGGTCTCTGGGTCCGTGAGTAGCAGGGGTGGATACCAGAGGGGAAGGGACAGGTCTGAGAGCCTCCCACATCAAATGAAGAGTACAAAGCATTATGGGGAAAAAAAGAATATGAATAGTTCTGCATTTAGAGATTAAAATACCTCTCACTGACTATAACACAGTAAACACAGAACTTGTAATTAACCACTAAATGGGTCCTAAAGATCCAAGACTCCATTTTCAGGGTGCGCAACAAATCTAAACATCGCAAGGTTCTCTCCCGGTTGGTCTTGTTAAACTGATACAGCATTACAAAGTATGATGTGAGTGCTTTCTAGCTGGAAAAAGGGCAGTAAATATTGTAGGTCAATAGCAACACCATTTCATCTTTGTTGAAAAAAAGCTCATTTTTTTTGTTTCTGTACAATAGTGGCAGTATGACTGTGTGAGTTATGAATATTAATTTCCAAATATCATGAATAATATGGTACTCATTATTCAGACCCAAATAACAAGAGCCTAAAAAATACTAAGTAAAAAAAAAATACAATAAAAGGCCATTCTCGTGCTGATGGCCCACTGGCAGTACACTACGGGGCTGGTGACACAAGTTCAGGAGTAGACGTAGCTCACTGCATCAGGAGACAGACTAGGATAAGGCAGATGCTGAAAGACAGTGTGCCTTCACAGGGGAGGGTTAGTGACTGGTTCTGGTACCACAAGAACCACTGCAGATGGGTCACCTTTTGCAGGTTCTGGTGCCATACCAACCTCTGCAGGCAGGCCAGGGAGTGTTCCCCTTCTGCAGGTTCTAATGCCATAACAACCCCTGCAGGTGGGCCAGGGAACGTGCTCCTTCTGCAGGATCTGGTGCCATAACCACCCCGGCAGATGGGCCAGGGAGCTTTCCCCTTCTGCAAGTCCTGGTGCCAAAGTGGCCTCTGCAGATGATCCAGGGACATGCTCCATCTGCAGGTTCTGGCACCATAGCAACCTCTGCAAATAGTCCAGGGAACGTGCTCCATCAGCAGATTCTGGCGCCATAGCAACCTCTGCAAATAGTCCAGGGAACGTGCTCCGTCAGCAGGTTCTGGTGCCATAGCAACCTCTGCAAATAGTCCAGGGAACGTGCTCCATCAGCAGGTTCTGGTGCCATAGCAACCTCTGCAGATAGTCCAGGGAACGTGCTCCGTCAGCAGGTTCTGGTGCCATAGCAACCCCTGCAGGCGGACGTAGAAGCATGTTCCTTCTGTAGGTTCTGGTGCCATAGCAACCCCTGCAGGCGGACTTAGAAGCATGTTCCTTCTGTAGGTTCTGGTGCCATAGCAACCCCTGCAGGCAGGCCAGGGAGTGTGCCCCTTCTGCAGGTTCTGATGCCATAACAACCCCTGCAGGCAGACCCAAGAGCATGCTCCTTCTGCAGGTTCTGGTGTCACAGCAACCCCTGCAGACAGACCAGGGAACGTGCTCAGTCTGCAAGTTCTGGTACCATAGCAACCCCTGCAGGCAGGCCAGGGAACTTGGTCCTTCTGCAGGTTCCAGTGCCATAGCAACCCCTGCAGATGGGCCAGGGAACATGCTCCTTCTGCAGGTTCTGGTGCCATAACAACCCCTGCTGCAGACTAGAGGGCAGGCTGCTTCTGAAGGTTCTGGTGCCATAGCAACCCCTGCAGACAAGCCAGGGAGCTTTCCCCTTCTGCAGGGGTATGCTGTGTGTGCCATGGCCAACAGGCATTATTCATGTCAAAATGGGAGGAGGGTTGATGCTGGGAGAAAAAACAGGAAAAAGAATGACTGCTGTCTAACTGACAGACTCGGACAGAGTAGGGTATATCCCTGTCAATGGGTGATTTTCCTGGGAGTTGTCAACAGCAGGGTCCCAGGAGAAAACCCCCTCATTAAAGCCTAAAGAACAACTGCATGCTGGTGGGTACATCTAAACTTCTGGAATGCCAGTTACAGCAGATTGTACAATGATGCTGGCAAGTCAGCAGAACACACTTGATGACATGCTCACGTAAGCAGAATGACCTTGTGACATGTTCAGGATAGGGAAAAATGGAGCTAGAACTGATGTTTTTTTTTCTTGTGTTTTAATTTAAGCTTTTTCTCCTTCTCTCCAGACAGCACCCCCCGCCCCATCACGGAGCTGCTCAGGGACTTACTGGTTATCCACCACTACCCAGGGATCACAACTTTGGGGCCTACCCAGCTAGATGTGCCTGGGCCTGCAGGGGTGCTAGTGTCACTTACAGCAGACTAGGACTTTTTCACCTCCGCTTTCTCTCAAGAGCACCAGCATGAGGGGCACATGCATGCAGCAATATGTAATGACACGCACACATTCATGCAACAATGCATAATGACACACACACATATGCATGCAAAATGCACAATGACACACACATGAATGCAGCAAAGTGCAATGATACGCACATGTATGCAATGATGCACAATGATGCACACACATGTATGCATGCAGCAATGCACAATGACACACACACATGCATGCATCAATGTGCAGTGACACACATGCACACATCAATGTGCAATGACACACACAAATGTACGCAATGACACACATGTATGCAATGATACACAATGGCATGCACACATGCATGCAACAATGCACACTGACACACGCACATGAATGCAGCAAGGTGCAATGATGCGCACACATGTATGCAACGGTGCACAATGATGCACACACATGTATGTATGCAGCAATGCACAATGGCACACACATGCATGCATCAATGTGCAATGACACACATGCATGTATGCAGTGATGTGCAATGACACACACATGTATGCAGTTAAGCAGAATGACACGCATATGCATGCAGCAATGCATAATGACACACAGGAATGCAGCTATGTGCAATGACACACACATGCATGCCACAATGCACAATGACTCACATGAATGTAGCAATGTGCAATGACACACACACATGCATGCAGTGATGTGCACTGACATGCACACATGCATGCAGCAATGCACAGTGACCCATATAAATGCAGTGATGTGCAATGATGCACAAATGACATGCACGCAAGCATGCATGCAACAATGTATGGTGACACACACATGCATGCAGTGATGTGCAATGACACATATGCATGCATGCAGTGATGTACAATGACACACATGCATGCAGTAATGCACAACACACAGGAATGCAGAGATGTGCAATAGCACACACATGCATGCAGCGATGCACAATGACACATGAATACAGGACTGTGCAATGACACACACACATGCATGCAGTGATGTGCAGTGACAAGCACACATGCATACATGGATGCACCATTGCACACATGCATGCATGCAGCAATGCGCAATGGCACACATACATGCAATGATGCACAATGACATGCACACATGCATGCAACAATGCATGATGACACACACATGTATGCAGTGATAAGCGATGACACATACATGCAGTGATGCACAATGATACACACATGCTGCAGCAATGCACAGTGACACACAGGAATGCAAATGTGCAATGGCACACACATGCATGCAGTGATGCACAATGACACACATGAATACAGCACTGTGCAATGACATACACACATGCATGCAGCGATGTGCAATGACATACATGCATGAATGGGGAGGGGTAAGCCATGGAGGTTCAGGAGGTCAGGAGACATATCCAGTGATGGTGAGTGATAAGGCTGGGGGGATCCAGCAGAAAGGGTACGGCCAGAGAAGATGGAGTACAAACAGAAATAAAAAGAACAGAAACAAAAATACACCTTTGCATGGTCTGCATGTCACAAGCCCAAGGAAACCCATGAGGCTGATCTTGGCAGTTGGAAGAGAATAGTTGGACCATGCAGTGTCCAGGCTTCCATTCCCACAGCACTCCTCCCAGGTCACGCCTGTCCTTAACATGACTGTGCACTTAGCCTCTTTTCCTTGCTGCAACCAGCATATCCCACCTAAAAAACAAAAAATAACAACAACAAAAAAAGAGTTAATTTTGGCAAACCTAATTTTACAATTCTATGAAGCTAGAAGTATCTAAAACTACTCAGAATCTGAAAAATACACACGCATTCTGGTTGTCATCTGGGCTGATTAATATTCACGGAGCCACTGAAGATTTTTCTGAGAGAGTGCACTTTTATTTTAAACAAGCATTTGTCAATGCTGAATGAATGCGTGTATGGTGTGTGTGGCAGGCATGCATAGTGAGATGAGTAATTTGTGGTGGATCCTGACTTCCTACTAACTAAACTTCTGTGCCTGCACTGTAATTTAAAACTGTCAGGCTAACCTACTTGTACACACGCAGTGCACGGGCCCATTAGGCCTCCACACGCAAGTCAACCCCTTGTGAGGGAAGGCTCTCCAGTCCATCACAAGGTGTTGTGTGTGCACCAGAACACTGCTCTGTTCCTCCCCAGGCTGGGATCAGTTCCACACGCTGTAGCACCTTTCCCCCATGTCCCTGCCCCTTCCAGTACCGGCTCCAGTGCCTGCACCTACATTGGTGCCTGCAGTTAGTCATGACACGTACATGAAGTTGAGAATGTTCTCAGGTGCCCTCCCCACCCACCCCACCCCACAGGGAGGGAGGACTGGGAGAACTGGGTTGACTATGTTGCCCCCTTGGTGCCCAAGTGGCAGTATGCAGAGGCTGAGAAGTAAAAAAGGATTATGGAAACTTTGAGGTGTCTGACCCTGGAAGCCATTAGATTTTTGAGGTCCACGAATCCTGTGGCTTCTGCTCAAAAGTACCTGTCTGCCCTGGAAGGCAATTTCAGAAGCACTGAGTCAGGGGAGACTTTGATGTGGCAATTCAAAGGTACCAAACAGTGGAGAGGAGAAAGTCTGTCTACGTATGTTATTCAACTAGAGAGGGCCCTGCAGAGAGCTTATCGAAAGGGTGGAGTAGCTGCCAGTGACTTGAACCGTGTGAGGCTAGGGCACATACTACAGCACGCCAAGCACTCTAAATTGCAGATTATCCAGTTAAGGCTCCATGATAGGAGAGATAACCCACCCAGCTACTGCGACCTGATAAAAGAACTCAGGGAGGTTGAAGGTGAAGAAAGAGATTGTGATTATGTGGTGGGTGCAGCCCCGAGTGACCACGGCACAGGAAGACCTCTCTGATATTCTGCCATGGGCTGAGCGGTGGAGAGACAAGCTGCTGAAGGAAGTCAGAAAAGTACCAGCGGGTGCCTCTATGGAGGCCTCCACTGCAGACAAAGACCCTGGTCCATCTCAGGATGTGACTGCCATGGGGGTGGGAGTGCACTCTCAGGCATTTTCTGCGAAAGTGACCCCCAAGCTGAGATCAAAAGTTGACTGCCACCCTAAAGGAACTGTTAAGATACGCTTAGTCACCTTCGCTGCTGCAAACAGATATCGGACCCCGATCCCTTGCTACCTCTTTACTCCCCATGCAATGTCCTCTCCAAGGATGACCTCGGAGTCTATCATTTGTTACAACTGTGGAAAGGATGGCCATATGAAGAGAGAATGACAGTTTCAGAAAGACTTAGATAAAGTTGTGTACAGACTTCAAGGGGAGCTCCGGAAAGCGAGACCTTGGCTGAGGGGCACTGGCAACAACTGCAGTGAAGGATCAAGAAATCCTAATTCAAACTTCTTTGTGGCTAAACTGTCTGTCCAGGCCCCTGCTACTGTCTCTCCAGACTGGTCCAAAATAGTAGGCCCTTCAATGGAATCTACTGTGACTGGTAATGGTATCCATGCTCAGGCTGTGTGGTCGATAGTGGGTCTGAAGTGACCATTGTATTCCAGGACTGGTATGACAAACATTTATCTGATGTGCCTTTACAATCTCTGGATGGCCTACTTGTGTGGGCCCTGAGCAACAAGTCTTATTCCTACCTAGGATATGTCCGACTCTGGCTGTCTTTTCCTGTGACTGTAACTGGTGTAGATGAAGAAGTAGAGACACTAGCCCTGGTGTGCCTTCCTATCGGACTGTATGATGGGGTTCCCCTGTTAACTGGAACAAACGCTCACATGTTTGGGAGACTGGCACAACTCTGCCATGAGAAACAAGGGCAATGGACTGGACAGGCCCTAAGAATTTCAGAATTAATCAAAAGGGCTTATGACTTGCAACAGAAACCTGATGAAGTGAACTGAGATGAGCCTGTGGGGATAGTGTGGAAAAAGGATCCTGACTCTTTGGTGTTGGCCCCCAACGGCCAGCGTACAATCCATGGAGAAGTCCGCCTAAGGAGAGGTGCAAAGAACAAAATATTGATGAGAGACGCCCCTGGTGAAGGGAAGCTGCCAGGGGGGTTGATGGTTAAGCCCCGTATACTACCTGCATGTACCCATGCCTATGCCCTCCGAGTGATGGTGCAAGTGAGAAACACATCAGACAGGGATGTTTGAGTGAACCAGGGATGTACGCTGGCTACAGTACACTGCACAGACACTGCAGTATTACCCAGTAACAAGTACTCTAGCAAAAAGGAGAAAGTGACTCCGGACTAATTTGACTTTGGTGATTCCCCTTTGTCCACCAAATGGAAGACCTCAATTAGCAGGAAACTTGCTCAGAGAGACCAAGTGTTCTCACTAAAAGAGTGGGACGTTGGTGTGTCCATGGTGCTGAGCATAACATATGCCTGCATGACAACCAACCATTTCGAGAGAGGTCCCGATGCCTTGCCCCAGCTGACACAGATGATGTTAGGAGGCACCTACAGGAAATTCTCACCACTGGCATTATTCAAGAATCAGAAGCCCATATGCATCCCCCATCGTAGTTGTGCATAAAAAGAACAAATCCGTGAGGATGTGTGTGGACTATCGGACCCTCAACCGACAGACTATCCCAGATCAATACACCATGCCACGCATACAGGATGCCCTGGATTGCCTGAATGGGGGTCAGTGGTTCTCAGTACTGGATTGCCGCAGCGGATATTATCAGATTCCAATGGCCCTGGAGGACCATGAAAAAACAGTCTTCATCTGTTCTTTGGGGTTCTGCGAATTCCTGAGGATGCCACATGGGATTTCAGGTGCCCCAGCCACCTTCCAGAGATTGATAGAACGTGCAGTGTGAGACATGAGCTTGCCGGAATGTTTAGTGTACTTGGATGATGTCATTGTTTTTGGACACACGCTAGAGGAACATGAGACCAGACTTTTCAAAGTCCTCGATCGTTTGGAAGAATTCGGCCTTAAGTTATCCATAGACAAGTGCCAGTTTTTTCAAACATCTGTGAAATATATGGTACGTATAGTGTCTGTGGAAGGGATACAGACAGATCCCAGTAAAGTTGAAGCTTTGACCACTTGGCCCCAGCCCAATAACCTAAAAGAGCTACAGCATTTCCTGGGGTTCTGTGGCTACTACCAGCAGGTTCATTGAAGACTATTCAACGGTGATTCAACTGCTTCTTAACCTTGCCCAAAGCAGTCCCCCTACCAACCACAAATACAAAAAAGGGGGCTATCAAAGACCAAGAGAAAATGTATTTTCGAACAGGTGAGCCTTTTGGGACTCGGTGGACACTCAAATGAGAAGCAGCTTTCTTTGAAGTCATATACCAGCTCACCCATGTCCCAGTCCTTGCCTATGCTGATCCTACCAAGCCCTATGTTCTGCATACAGATGCTAGTTTGCAGGGCCTTGGGGCTGTGCTATATCAAGACTACGAAGATGGTTTGAGACCTGTAGCTCTTGTCAGTAGGAGCTTGACCCCGTCAGAGTGGAACTATCCGGTCCACAAGTTGGAATTCTTCGCCCTAAAATGGGCCATAGTTGACCCATTTCATGAGTACCTCTATGGGGCAAAGACATTAGCGAAGACTGACAATAACCCACTGACCTATGTGCAGACATCAGCTAAATTGGACGCCACTGGGCACCGTTGACTTTCTGCCTTATCAACTTATGATTATGCTGTTGAATACAGACCGGGACTAAACCACATTGATGCTGATGCCCTGTCATGAAGGCCAGCTGCCAAGGACAACTTGGTCAGATTGTCTGAACCTGACATCAAAGCATTATGCCAAAAGTTTGATACAGATTACAAATGTCTATGGACACAGTGGACTGCCTAGTAGATTGGTTGGGCCCTCCTGATACCTGCATACCAGCTGCCTATTGCCATTTCTCTGCTTTAGATATTAGTGCACTACCTCAGTTCGATAATGACAGTATTCAGTGGGCTCAATCCCAAGATCCCATGATTCAACCAGCACTTGACGCCCTACGTGCAGGGAAAGATGTGTCCAAGTTGCATTCCCCTGACTTGCGAACTGCTCGATTGTTCAAGGAATGCCCCAGGTTAAAGTTGCATGATCAAATGTTATACAGAGAGACAGTGGGTTGTTGTGGTCAAGTAGACAAGCAACAGTTGGTCCTACCCACGGCCTTTAAGCAGCTGGTACTGAGGTGCCTCCATAATCATATGGGGCACCTCGGTATTGACAGAACTCTCAACCTGGTACGATCCCGATTCTACTGGCCAAAGATGGGGCATATGTTGAGAATCATGTCAAAACTTGCAATTGCTGCCTCCAATAGAAAGCTTTGCCCCAGAATGCTGCCCCACTTGTCAACGTCACTACCAGTGCCCCCATGGAACTAGTCTGCATAGACTTCTTGTGCTTAGAACCCAACCAAAAGAACATTGGCAATGTGTTGGTAGTTACTGATCATTTTACACAGTATGCACAAGCCTTCCCAACTAAAGATTAAAAGGCCTCTACCGTGGCCAAGGTGCTAGTGGAAAAATTCTTCGTCCACTATGATGCCCCCCAGCGGATCCATTCTGACCAAGGCAGAGACTTTGAAAGTAGGCTAATCAACTAAATGCTCTCTCTTTGGGGTGCAGAAGTCAAGAACCACCCCCTATTACCCACAGAGGACCCTCAACCAGAATGCTTTAACTGTACTCTTCTGGACATGCTGGGCAACCTCCATCCAAAAGACAAGCATAAGTGGAGCCAGCAGATCAGCACCTTGGTACATGCATACAATTGCACCACAAGTGATGCTACTGGGTTCTCCCCCTACCACCTCATGTTCAGGAGGGAGGCCCGACTGCCAGTTGATGTCTGCTTTGGGGTCTCTCCAGATGGGGTCCGAGCTGAAAAATACTTGCAGTACATACAGAAACTGAAAGATCAGTTGAATCATGCCTATCAACTAGCTCAAACTATGGCTGCTAAGTGATCTTGCCAACAGAGAAAGACATGATCGACGAGTAAAAGCCCAGGAGTTGTTGCCCGGAGATAGGGTGCTACTACGCAATCTGGGACTGCATGGAAAATACAAAATTGCTGATAGATGGCACCATCTTCCTCACGTAGTAGTTGGTTAATTGGATGATCTGCCGGTGTACAAGGTGCGCCCAGAAAATAATTCCAAAGCTGTTAAGACCATGCACCGCAATCACTTGCTGCCCATCGGCCAAGTTGTTACTGATGCTGAACCAACACTTGACGCTTCTCCTGGGCCACTGACTCATGCTGCTGCAAAGAGGAAACAGAGCCAACCTGTCCGTGTTGTTCCAGAACCTGGGCCTTCCCCTCAGCCGGCCCAGAGTGATAGTAATGACTGTTCATCTGTCTCTGATGAGAGTGACTGTGATAATGCCTATTATCCCTCATATGAACTGTGTCAGTTATTTTGAGGCAATCCTCTGCAGAATCGTGGGGATGAAGCTGGGCCTTCAGAACTGCCTAACCCCCAGCTTCTTTCCTAGACCCAGTGCCTCCTGAAAGTGAGGTGCAAAGTATCACTCTGAGGGTTGCAGACTCTATGTCTTGTACATCTGTTTGACTTGCCCAAAGAAGGGGCTGATGGTCTGAGTCTCCCTGGTGACATACCAGAACTTGAAGAACAATATGAAAGTGTTGGCAGTACCCGTCAGTGCCACAAAGCCTAATTGTACCAGAGTCTTCTCAGAATGAACAACCTGGGCCCTCTTCAGAAGATAATAATGAGCAAAGTATTGTGGAAACAGAGTCTGCAGAGCCAGGAGCTGGTAGTGTTCCCAATCTGGACATTTCAACCAGTGCAGAGGCATCCCTCACTACAGGAGAAGAAATCAGTTCCAGTGATGATCGCCAGAGCCTGTGTCTGTTCCCCCCAGAAAATGTGGGCGACCTGTTAAGCCAGTGCTACATTTTAGTTATGATTCCCCTGGGAAGCCTGTGAACTTGCCTCTTAATGTGGTCCATAAAGATGTTTACATTTC
Source organism: Neoceratodus forsteri (assembly GCA_016271365.2). NCBI lineage: Eukaryota > Metazoa > Chordata > Ceratodontiformes > Ceratodontidae > Neoceratodus > Neoceratodus forsteri. The sequence goes on along the minus strand of JADMNL010000031.1, from coordinate 109,258,972 downwards.
CAAGAGTTCACTGCCCAAACTGAGCTTGTCTGCCACCTCCCGATTAATTGTTCTTCCTTCAGAACAAGGTGCCCCTGTGCCATCTAGCCCCAAGTTAGCTGATAGGGAAGGACCCCTTCTACATTGTTTACTGTATAAGAAGTTATAAAGTGAAGACATAGGTAACTGTTCAAAGTATGTTAATCATAATAGAATCAGTATGGAGAGTATAAAACATGCATAATTATTGTTAATGAAGATATGGTATAGTGAAATGTATAGTAATGTGATAAGTTTACGTTAACTGATGCATCAGATAGTATTTCCATAGTATGCTAATGTCATGTATATATCAATTCTTCAATATTGTGATGGTGTAGACTTGACAAGGAGGCAAAGTTTTTCCATGCAGGGAAGGGTGTACCCCCCTACAAATGGGGGTTCCTGAAAGTCTTCCTTGGGTGTGCCTAAATGCCCAACTGCCAGGCTGGTATCCTGTGTCTTAGCGCTTTAAAAGTGTTTGTGTGACGAGTGCCTTAATGCCTCTGTGCGCTGTCTCTTTAGAGCTGCCAATAACGTGGTGCTTAGTTAATCTGGGAGGGGGCTGAGTGTTTCTATGCTCAAGTCTTGCCCGGGCTACCAGATAATCGCTCCCTTCTGCCATCGCTAGTTGTGCAGAGGGAGCTCTGTTAGAAGCTGTACTTATTTGCTGATTATCTATTAGAATAGTAATGATACTGTAGTTTGTCTAACCTGCCTTCTTTGCAGCATGGACAGTTCTGTTTATCACCACTATTTTGGTCCCGGACTGCCAGAATGGGCCAATCAGTACCTTGAGGACTCTAAAATGGAGCCTGTCCCCAGGGGTGTTGTGGAGCAAATTTCTGTAGGAATTGTAGTTTTACATTTGGCACCAAAACAGACCTGGAGGGAGCCCTTGCTTTGACAGACAGACAGATGGATCAACCAACCAGAACCTTTTGGACCAAAGGGAAATTCCCAAGCTGCCTGCTGCAGTCAATCAGTCTGGAGTTAGAGTTTGCAGAGTAAACAGCTCAAGTGATTTGAGCAGCAGCTCCTGCATAGTGCGTATGGAGATTGGTGGAAAGGCAGAGTCTGGCCTGTCTGCCTGCAGTCCCTCGAGATAGAATCTTTGAAAGGCTTAATAATCCAGACTGTATCCAAATTGAGTGAGAGAAAAGCCACTGAAGTGTGACGAGGCTTAAACCTGAGGAAAACCGAAAATTTGCTGTATGCTCGGCCTGTCAGGACATCCATTTACCACAGAACTCCCGGTTTGCTCAGTGACACTGATATTGCTGCCGGACTGGTATCCACTTTGTGGTATGATTATTGCTTTACTATAAATGTGCTGTGTGCTGTTAGTGAGTCGCGATTGGTTCCCCATTGTTTAATTGTGCCACGCTCATGGAAGCTGTATCCAGCCTTCCCAGACTGATTTCGAACTGTTTTACCCAGCCTGGGCCCTGCCACACTGGCCCAGCCAGCTACTTCAGGTGCAGAGAACACCATCGATGAGAGACTCGCCTGGGGATCAGCCCCCTGCTCAACATCTCGAACAGGAACGGCACCTCGGTGATTCGTGTGGGCCCTGCTTCGCCTGGCATACCAGTTGTCAACCTGCAGTCTCCATTTTATCCCTCCTGTGTCTTGCATTGGGTAGCGTGAGTAACAATCAGGGTAGCTCCCTGCAACAACAGCTAAATCTCAAGTGTTGTCATCTGATTGCATTGATGTTTTTCCTTTCACAAACTGAGCCTTCAGGCTCTGGATTACAAATTGTGTGTGGTTGTGCATGCCTTTTCTTTTCATCACAGGGCCCCAACCAGCTGCAACGCCGGTCTACCCCAGGCAACGTTCCAGGTTAGCCCACCTTACTTCCCACTGGGTACCCAGAGCGTGTGACTGTGTAGGTACTAAAAGTGCATGCATAATTGCCTGACTAGATCAATTTTCGAATCAATCAACCTGATTACGCCCCTCCCTTGTTCAATTCCCCTGAATAAATCAGATCTAACTCTTTTTGCATTTAATCTGACTTTGGCTCCAGTTTGTACCAAAAGCACTGTACTGTTGCTATTTGCTGTGCCCAACCTTGTTTTACAGGAGGTCTCCAGGGTTGAACTGGAGGAACCAGCCCTGGTGGTAAGTGCAAACAGTGTGGGGAATTGTATGTTGAATAGGGGCTACTGTGAAAGTGATTGTTGCATATCGTCTAGGCCACTAGAGGGGAAGGAGGGTGATTACAGTGTCCCGGAGGGCTGTACCCAGGTTAGCCTTGTTACTAACAACCCTGTCCTACAGGTGGAGGCACCCGTTTCAGTACCCAGGCCCCTTAACCTGCAACTAGCCAAGCAGGCAGGGGTAGTAGCCCTTGGGATAACGCCACCTAGGGGTTACATACCCCAAGAACCCCCAGCTATTTTTCAAATTAAAACTGACACCTTTAAACTGTTTCATAAAATCAGACTCAAGGATTTTCACATATGCAGTCCGAGACTGGAAAGCACTATGAGGTTCGGCCTCAATATTATCAGTAAACTGATCAACATAGAACCATCGGACTGTGGACATTATAACCTCCTAGCGACTCTGGCAGCTGAAAATTTGGAGTTTGATTCATCACATATGTCTACCTGGATACATGCTGAACCTGAAAGCACTGGAGCACTTATTTCTGGAGGACATCAATGAGTCACATCATGAACAGGAACCCTTATCTTTGACATAACTGGGAGTAAGTTTCATGAACTCAAGAAATGTATGTTTAAATCAGCATCACACTTTTGTCCATATAGTAACAAACCAGTTGTAAAGATGTAACCCCTAGATGGCGCTATCCCAGGGGCTACTACCCCTGCCTGATTTGCCACTAACAGGTTGAGGGGCCTGGATCCAATGGTGGGTGCCTCCACCCAGAGGTCAGGGTTTGCAATAGTTAAACTAACTTGGTCACAGCCCTCTGGGACACTGCAACCCCCCTTTCTTCCCACTAGTGGCCCACACAATATATTAGAATTACCTTCACAGTATACACTTACCCCCAGGTCTGGTTCCGGCACTGGGACCTCCTGTGAAATGAGATACAGTGCAACAATCACAGTACAGTACTTTAACATAGACAAATACCTCAGGCAGTATAACTTTGCTGAAACAAGCAGCTCTGATTTATTTAGGGGATATAACAAGGACAGGGGAAATCAGGTTAATTAGCTTATCACTCTAATAATCTACCTATGGCTCTGTGCACAGGCCTATCCTATCAGTTACTGTCCCTGCACCAAGCCCCAGTGGCTAGTCCAAACCGTGGCAGCTGGTAGGGGCCCTTTCACACAGAGAAAAGGAGAATTAAACAGTCAGCAGTACAGTAATTCCATTTGGATTTAATGTGGCAATTCAACAGGAGCGACCCTGAATTAGTACTCACGACCTCCAAATAAGATAGGGTCCTTCAATGTCAGCAGGGCTCACTTGAGGTACACAAACCTCTTCACACATCCATATAAAAGAAAGCACTATACCAGGCAGGCTGCATCTGTATCCCGATGTAATTACTGCACAATACCGGGAGAACACAGCAGATTCAGTTCCTGACAGACCGAGTGCAATTTTCAGCAATTTCTCCAGTCTTCTACAGGGTGAGCCTGGTTTCTACTCTTCAGAGATCTTTTGATTCTTTCACAGGACGGATTCAGTCCTAACAAGCTGTTACACAAGCTGCAGACCGGAACTCTGGGCCTTACACACGTTTTTGACTAAAACTGCACACTGAAAAGCACGGGCTCCTTCCTTCTTCACTGCCAAAGCTCAACTGAAACTCCAACCGACAAAACCGGCACTTCCTTTGAGTTCCTACCAGTTCTTGACTGGATTGGCTGTCACTCACAATAGACTGCTGCTGTTGGTCCAAAAAGGCACTGAAGTCTAAACTACATCTCCCAGAGTCACTGCCAATACAATCCTCTTGTGGCTGGCTCCAGATTATGAGTCCAAGTTCTGATTCGTCAAGGCACCATTTTAGAGCTAGCTTACCCCACACTGATTGGTCCAGTTCAGCAGTTCAAAACTAGAATGGGAACTAGCAGACACAGTTCTGACTGCAAAGAAAGCAGGTTAGACAAACTGTAATTTCATTATTACTCTAAATAATTTCTGGCAAACAGTTACATCTTTCAGATAGGTTCCTTTGCACTCTAGTGACTGCAAAATGAAGTGAATTGGCAGCAGCTCGAGTGGTACTCAGAGAAGCACACAGTCCCCCCATACAAACTAATTATGTCTGCAAGCAGACAGCTCTTAAAGAGACAGTACCAGAGGCTCTAAAAACACTCACTGATAAATGGCTTAAATGCCAAACACCATTCAGGCTTGGAGCATTCAAGCAAGCTCCTGGAAGTCTTTTGGGAACCCCCATTTGCAGGGGGGTTACAAAGACATTTGAGAAGGTTATTCTCAGGGAGGTTGAAGAAATCCTATCTGACAATGCTCCCTTTTTTCTGTAATAAGCTTAGTATGCCAGAATGAAAGGCATTACAAGATTTGAAAATGAATCAAGAAATTGAAATAAAACCAGCAGACAATGGGGCAATATAGTCATTATGACCAAACAATTTTTCAAAGTAAAAATTCTAAACATGCTATGTGACACAAGATTTTAAAGGAAATTAACAGCTGATCCCACACAAACATTCCACAGAAAACTATTGCATTTGCTGGGGGGTGTAAATCAGCAGGTCATATTTCAAAACGAGTTTCAAGTACATCTACAGCCCCCACACTGATTACTCTAACCATACAACCTGCCCAAAATTACAAAGATCTTCCTGACACCTCCTTCAGAACAAATGTTTCTGGAATACGCTTCCTACACAAGAATCTGTGCCAGTTCACTGATTTTTTTTTTAAGACATATGTAACAGACTTATCATCTTATTTAACAGACACAGGGCGGGATATTCAGAAGGACTGCGCCCCGGCACGATATTCAAACGGGGATTGAGCCTGGCAAAATCCCGATGCACTGGAGTGCATCAGTAATGTATGCAGCGCAGGTGGAGGGGGCATGCCCATGCATACTCTGCACATCCCGATATTCAGCCTGGGATGTGCTGAGCCCATGCATGCGCAACCCCTATGTGCGCTGCACACAGGTGAGCCAAAAAGGAACAGCTGGCCACCCACAGGTGAGCTGCTGTATTGCAGGGTGCAACACGGCAGCTGCCACCTGTGGATGGCCACCCGAGCTCCGGCAGCACCTTCGTGGTGGCGCCCCCTCATGCCCGATCGCAGGCAAATGTAGAAATATCAATAGTCCTATATCTCTGATGGTCCAGTGGACCGCTTGTAGCCTGATCGCGGGCATATGTAGTAGAATATATAGTCCTATATTCCTGGTGGTCCAGTGGACTGCTCACAGCCCAATCACGGGTGTCAGTAATAAATCATTACACACCAATCCAACCCTGGTGGTCCAGCGGTACCCCCTCCCCACCCGCCCACTGAGCCCCACCAGCTCCACCCCGGTCAGAGGCAGGTGGCAGCTCCCCCGCTTGCGCCGCGCCGCCCGCCGACTGACTTCCCTCCCGGTAGGGCTGTAAGCAGTGGTCCACAGCATGAGCCAATGGGCGGTAGCTCAGACATACTACAGTCCAGAAATGTGAATGGATCCATTCATTTCTGGACTGTAGTATGGTATGGCTGCACGCCCATTGGCTCACTGTGGACCAATGGGCATACAGCTCACTGTACAGAGTCAGTCGGCGGGGCGGCAAGCAGCTGGGGAGATGCCGCCTGCAGCTGACCGGGGGGGGAGAGCGGGGTGGTGGGGCTTAGTGGTCGGGTGTGGGGAGTGTACCGCTGGACCACCAGGGTTGGATTGGTGTGACATAATTCATTACTGACGCCTGTGATCGGGCTTTGAGCGGTCCACTGGACCACCAGGGATATTGGACTAATACTTTCACTACATATGCCCGCAATCGGGCTATGAGCACCCCACTGGACATCAGGGATATAGGACTAATACTTTCACTACATATGCCCGCGATCAGGCTGCGAGTGGTCCACTGGACCACCAGGGATATAGAACTAATACTTTCACTACATATGCCCATGATCAGGCTGCGAGCGGTCCACTGGACCACCGGGGATATAGGACTAATACTTTTACTACATATGCCCGCGATCAGGCTGCGAGCATGTTGCCGCTTGTGCAGGGGGCGTCGGTCCCCGTCGGCTGCAACCTGGCAGGGTGCCAGGCGCAAGTCGACGGGGATGGGTGCACCTGCATGCAAATGGGGCCATAATGTCATGCAAATGACCCCATTTGCACCTTGCATACATTATGGCCCCATTTGCATGTGCACTTTTGAATATCGCGGTTGTTGCACCTATCGCAATGGCACTTGCGCTAGCGCATCCCCCTGCTCCACTCTGTCCACTTGCGCTGACGCAGTGCCACTGCACCATGTGCACTGCGGGTGGCCAAGGAGTGATATTCAACGATGCTGCGCCATGGCGCAGCTCCGTTGAATATCACCCTGTCCACACCCCTGCGCATCCAAGTTGTGCTGCGCCCAGGCTTGCACCACAGCCTGGCGCAGTCTGAATATCCCAACCCCAATATCCATTCTTGAAACAATGAATAATTTAGAATGAAAAGAGAACTATATGTGCCTTGGGATTGATGTGGTGCCTTTTACACCTGCATAAAACATGACCAAGGCATCTATGCTTGTGAAAATGCTCTGCATGAGAGTAAAACTGCAGACAAATTTTCTACTGAATTTATTCAGATGTCTTTGGAATTTGTGTTGCAACATAATTATTTTATTTTCAATGAGGAATTTTTTCTTCAAACACATGGCACTGGGATGGGGGCAACCATGGCCCCCTTGTTTGCCAGTTTTTTCCTTGGCCTTTGGGAAAAGCAGGTAGTGGTGAATCGGAAGGTCAACTCACAGACCACATAAAATGCTGGTATTAATTTATTGATGCTGTGGTCATTGTGTGGGATGGCACAGAAGAAGCAATTCTGTTTGTAGAATGGTTGAACATTAATGACCTCAGCTTACCTGTTTGATTAACAAAGAGTCTTTTAACTTTTTTAGACATGACATTGTATGCACAGGAAAACAAGGTGTTGAGCAAAAACTTTAGAAATAAAATTGCTACCAGTAGTCATTTGATGGCAGGAAAATCATCACCCCAGAAGCCTCATAAAGTCTACTCTTTATGGGCAATTCATCAGACTTGATTGAAACTGCTCTAAGGATGAGGAATTTAAGGGAAAGGCTGCCAGTCTTTTGCAGTGTTTCCATGAGAGGGGGGTATGGTGAGTAATACCTTAAATAGGCCTTTTATATGGCACTCAAACATGGAGAGATCTTTACTCATTAAACCTAAGCAGAAAACACCATTGGAGCAAGAGAATATTGTTTTTGTAACCAAATTAAATAACTTGACAGGGAGAATAGGTGGGGTGGTGCACTAGTTTGGGTCGATTTTGAAGGGAGATCAAGATTTATAGTAGTGGGAGAGAGACACACCTCATCTCATTCAAACATGCTAAAAACATTAAGGATCAGGCTGTTCATAGTAGAAGTGGGCAGGCCAGGTATATTTTACCTAGAGCCAAGCCAGAGCCAAGCCAGGGGTCTGGCTTGACTCTATGAGCCAAAACACGAGCCAAGACCTGTTTACTGCAGGCTGTTCTCTACATAGAAGTTGAACATTTTGGACACTACAGTAACTGCTCAGGCTGACAAAAATGCTTACTTTGATCATAACTGACTTGGCTTGACCTTGGCTTGCAGTTGTTTATGAAGGTTGAGCCGAGCCAGGCATTATGCTCAAGCCTGCTCTGACTTTCCCACCTCTGGTTCATAGCATGTACTCTGCCCCCCCCCCAAAAAAAAACAGGATTACGCAATGTGGCTGCCCCAGAGACCAGCTGGTACGTATAAATGTGGGAACTGCAGAGCATGTGCATACTGTCACCAGGTAAAAGAGTTTAAAGGATACCTAAACCATCTTTTTTACACATTTTTTTTAAATGACTCCACAGTCTTGTAAAGGAGAAGCTGTTGTTTACATTTATACTGAAACTGCATTTATTAAAGCTGGATAAATGCAGTTTCATGGCATTTGAAAACTGTAAACAGAGCCTTTCCTGATTCAAAAATCCTGCTCTAAGAATCCTAAAATGGCTGCCTTTATGATGTCATTAAAGAGGGAGATACCCCGCTGTGCAGATGTATTCTAGCTGTGCTAACTGTATTCAAATGTGAATAGCTTTAAAATGAAAAATGATAGCACGGTACTGTAAGCAAAAAAGTTGTTCAGCACAAAAATATCTACAAAATGATTGGTGTTTCATTTATAGATACCATTTAGTTTTTTTTTCATTAGTAAAACAGCAGAAAATTAAATTATTTTTCACTTTTTCAACAAACAAATGCAAATAATATTAAAACAAAAAATGATAGCATGATACCGTGAGCACAACACTTGTTCAGCACGAAATATCTACAAAATGAGTAGTGGTTCATTTATATGTGCCTTTTATTTTATTTTTATAATTGGCAAAAAAACAGCAAATAGTTCAATTATTTTTCACTTTTTGCAACAAACAAATGCAAATAGCTTTAAACTGAAAACTGATAGCATGGTACTTTGAGCACAAAAGTTTTTCAGCACAAAAATATCTAGAAAATGAGTAGTGTTTCATTTATATGTACCTTTTAGGTTTTTTATAATTAGCAAAAAACTACAGAATGTTCAATTATTTTTCACTTTTTGTAATAAACAAATGCAAATAGCTTTAAATAGAAAAATTATAGCATGGTACTTTGAGCACAAAAGTTGTTTAGCACAAAAATATCTACCAAATGAGTGGTGTTTCAATTATAGACACCTTTTAGATTTTTTATAATCAGCAAAATATGGCTGGAAATTAAATTTTTTTCACTTTTTTGGAGACAAGGCATGTAAGTAATAACACATGACAGGGTGTGCAGCAGTGCTAAATTACTGCACCCCCAAGGTGGGTTGTGAGCCATGAGGTGCTGCTGAATGCCTTTGACCACCTGGGAAGTGCGGTGTATGATTCCTATAAAATCACATTGTAAATTTTAAGTAAGCAATAACACATGGCAGGGCATGTGACAATGCTAAACTGCTGTATGGCCTAGGTGGGTTGTGAGGCATGAGGTGCAGTCAAGTGCCTTCAACTTCTTGGGAAGCTTGGTGTATGATTCCCACAGGATCAAATTGTAAATTGTAAGTAAGCAATAACATACAACAGGGTGTGCAGCAAGCCTAAATTGCTGCATGCTCCATGTGTGTTATAAGGCATGAGGCACAGCTGGGTGCCTTCATCCACCTGGGAAGTGCGGTATATAATCTGAATAAGATTACATTATAAATTTTAAGAGATTAGTACCACACATCAAGGTGCAGCAAAGCTAAATTGCTGCATGCCCCAGGTGGTTGTGAAGCACAAGGTACAGATGAGTGTCTTCAACCACCTGGGAAGTACAATATAAAATTCCCATAACATCACATTATAAATTGTAAGTAAGCAATAACACACAACAGGGTGTGTGGTAATGCTAAATTACCGCAGGCCTCAGGTGGGTTGTGAGGTGAGTTCTGAGGCACAAAGTGCAGCTGAGTGCCATCAACCACCTGAGAAGTGTGGATGTATTCACTCAGGTGCCAAAGGCACCTATGCTGCCATTGAAGTGCATGCTAAGGATGTGGGAGAGTAAGCAGGTGGCTGCTCTGAGGAGAACCAGGCCCCTGGCTTCTTTACCTGGAAAAAGAGGAAACATTGCAACTTAAATGGCACACAGCTGAATGACACAAAATGAAACCAAACAATAGGAAATGGCATCAGAGCGAGATGTAGCTCTGGGTAGTATGGCAAAGGCAGTTTTCATGTGCACTGACTAAATGCAAGGAAGACAAGGATGTGTCGATGGGTGGCTGCATGAGAAATGCCTGATAACGTAAAGTGGAAATACGAACATGAGTGGCTCAACTTGTTATAGCGAAGCTGACAGAGGAGGAGAAAATAGTTTATTTTATTTTTATTTATTTCAATCTAGGATTAGAAAATACCTTTGAACACAGTGGAGCTCATTTACAAAGGTTCCACGTCAATAATGGGGAGGGGGGTTACGAAACAGACAGAGTATAAAGCACAATAAGATGTACAGATAATATCAAACACAGTGAACAGTAGAACAACACAATACATAGTAAACATAGACGATTGCAATTAGATACATAGTTGGCATTTTAGGACTTTATAGGTGAAAACGTAGGCGGGTAATCCCATTTGGAAATCGGGAAGGGTGAGTCAGGGGATGAAGAGTAGCAGCAGGACAGAGAACAAGTGTGGGGGATGCAGCCGGTGGCATTGTTCAAGCATGTTGAGCGAGGCAGGAAGGGGTAGAATGGTGGACGGGGGCAAAACAGAAGGATGAGGTGACAGGAGGGTGGGGATGGTGAGGTGTGGGGGTAGGGAGGGAAGAGGAGGAAGAAAGGTGTGGAAAAGAATCAGGGATCATAGTGGGCGAGTTAGTGGGACAGAGTAGGAGGGTCAGGATGTGACAGGTAGGGGGAGGGTGAGAGGCGATTGAGCAGGGGAGGAAGGATGCAGCCAGGGGCCTTGTCAAGGAGGCTGGGGAGTGCAAGTTGCTAGATGAGGTGCAAGTCGCATGACTAATTAAAACATTATTGGGCATACAACAGTTTTTCACCCCTTCCCCATTTGTAAGGCAGGAAGTGGGAGCTATTTGAAAAGGAAATTGCAATTTGGTTAATTGGAGGAGGGCACAAGAACAAATTTATGCCATACCTTAAATAAAAGTGAAAAAAATGGTGAATCTCCTGCCATTGTTGCTGATTAAAAAAAATCTAAAGGGCACATATAAATGAAACACTACTTATTTTGTAGATATGTTTGTGCTGAACAACTTTTGTGCTCAAAGTACCATGCTGTCATTTTTCAGTTTAAAGCTATTTGCATTTTTTGTTGCAAAAAGTGAAAATGTTTGAATTTTTGCTGTTTTTTTTGCTAATTATAAAACAAACTAAACAGCAGCCCGGATATTCAGAAGGGTTGCACATGGTACAACACTGTTGCACTCATCTTAACCCACTGATGTGCCCGGTGCAATATTCAAACAGGGATTGAGCCTGGCACAAATCCCGGCTACCAGACGATCAGTAATGTATGCGGCGCAGGTGGGGGGGCGTGCCCATGCATACTCTGCACATCCCGATATTCAGCCCAGGATGTGCTGAGCCCATGCATGCACAACCCCTACTTGCACTGCACACAGGTGAGCTAAAAAAAAAAAGGAACAACAGCTGACCACTCACAGGTGAGCTGCTGTATTGCAGGGCACAACACGGCAGCTGCCACCTGTGGGTGGCCACCCGAGCTCTGGCTGCACCTATGTAGCGGCGTCCCCCATGCCCGATGCGGGCATAGGTAGTAGAAATAATAAGTCCTTGTATCCCTGGTGGTCCAGTGGACCGCCGCCAGCCAGAGCGGGCATAAGTAATAAACAGGAGAGATCAAATATTCTTTGCCGATACTTTCCTCACTCCACTCACCACCACCACCACCTTCTCCGGTCACGGCGGTCGGTAGCACCACCTGCCACGCCCGCCGACATCATCAGATGGTAGGGTTGTACATTGTCCACAGCATGATGCCATCGGCGGCAGGTATCAGGTTGTACATACAACCAGACATGTGAATGGATCCATTCATTCTTGACTGTGTATAGCATCGGGCTGCACGCCCATTGGCTCACGCCAGGACCAATGGGCATACAGCCCTACTGTACGGAGTCAGTCGGCGGGCCGCAAGCAGGTGGGGAGATGCCGCCGCCGCTGACCGGGGAGCGGTGGTGGGGCCCAGTGGGTGGGTGGGAAGGGGCTACCACTGACCAGCAGGAATATTGAACCCATCTTTCAACACTTATGCCCGTGATCAGGCTGTGAGCGGTCCACTGGACCACCAGGGATATTGGACCTATCTTTCAACACTTATGCCCACAATCAGGCTGCTAGCAGTCCACTGGACCACCAGGGATCTAGGACCTATCTTTCAACACTTATGCCCGCGATCGGGCTGCAAGCAGTCCACTGGACCACCAGGGATATAGGACATTTATTATCATACTAAAACCTGTGATCGGGAGTGAAGCGGTCCACTGGACCACCAGGGATATAGCATGTTTATTATCATACTTAAGCCCATGCTCGGGCGTGAAGTGGTCCACTGGACCACAAGGGATATGGGCGTTACTGATATTCTACATATGCCCGCTATCGGGCTGTTGGGCACTTTTCGGCGTAGGAGATCGTCCCGACGGCTGCAGCCTGGCAGGGCGCCAGGTGCAAGTCGCCGGGGATTGGCGCACCTGCATGCAAATGGGGCCATAATGACACGCAAATGGCCCCATTAGTGCCTTGTATGCATTATGGCTTCATTTGCATGTGCACTTTTGAATATCGTGGTTGTTGCGCCTAGCACAACGGAACTTGCACTAGTGCATCCCCCTGCTCCACTCTGGCCACTTGCGCTGGTGCAGTGCAACTGCACCATGCAAGACTGCGGGTGGCCAGGGTGCGATATTCAGCAATGCTGTGCCATGGCACAGCTCCGTTGAATATCACCCTGTCAATGCCCCTGCGCAGCCAAGTTGCACTGCACCCAGGCTTGCGCCACAGCCTGGCGCAGTCTGAATATCTGAGCCCACATATAAATGAAACACTACTCATTTTGTAGATATTTTTGCACTGAACAAATGTCATGCTCACAGTACCATGCTATCATTTTTTGTTTTAATATTATTTGCATTTGTTTGTTGAAAAAGTGAAACATAATTGAATTTTCTACTGCTTTTTACTAATTTTAAAAACTAAATGGTATCTATAAATGAAACACCACTCATTTTGTATATATTTTTGTGCTGAACAACATTTGTGCTCACAGTACCATGCTATCATTTTCATTTTAAAGTTATTTGCATTTGAATACAGTTAGCACAGCTAGAATAAATCTGCACAGCTGGGCATCTCTCTTCAATAACATCATCAAGGCAGCTATTTTTGGATTCTTAGAGCAGGATTTTGGGGCACTCTTGATAGGGGGTCGATCCCAGTCCTTTCACAGAAGAAAGGGTTCTGCAAGAACTCCTAAAACTGAAGGTGGACAAAGCAATGGGTCCTGATGGAATTCACCCCAGAATTCTAAAAGAATTAAGGGAGGAACTAGTGAAACCACTGGCTACTCTTTTTAATAAATCATGGGAGGATGGTGTGGTACCCGAGGACTGGTGGAAGGCGGCTGTGATTCCCCTTCACAAAAGTGGGACCAAGACAGAGGCAGGAAACTACAAACCTGTCAGTCTGACCTCTGTAGGGAAAGTGATGGAGTCACTCAGAAGGAAAGAATAGTTGAGTACCTAGAGGCCAGTGGGGCACAGGACCCAAGGCAGCATGGGTTCACAGTGGGAAGGTCATGTCAGACGAATCTAATAGATTTCTTTGACTGGGTGACCAAAGTAGTAGACCAGGGAGGGGCTGTGGACATGGCCTACCTAGACTTTAGCAAGGCATTTGACACAGTCCCACACAAAAGATTAATCGACAAATTAACCAGCCTGGGAGTGGGTCCCAGGTGGTAGCCTGGGTAAAACATTGGCTGCACAACAGGACACAGAAGGTAATTGTAAATGGAGTCCACTCTGAAGAAAGAGGGGTTACTAGTGGGGTACCGCAGGGTTCAGTATTGGGTCCAGTCCTTTTTAATGTCTTCATCAGTGACATTGCAGAGGGATTGGAAGGAAAAGTATGCCTTTTTGCAGATGACACAAAGATCTGCAACAGGGTTGATACACAAGGAGGCGTGGAAAGGATGAAAAGGGACTTGGCAAGGTTGGAGGAATGGTCAGAAGTATGGCAGCTAGGATTCAATCCAAAGAAGTGCAAAATAATGCACCTGGGAAACAAGAACCCAGGGGAAGAATACACAATGGGTGGGGAGGTAGTAACAACAACAAAAAAGGAAAGGGACCTGAGGGTAATCATATCAGATGACCTTAAGGTTAGCAATCAATGTGAGAAGGCAGTAGGGAGGGCTGGGGGTATACTGGAATGTATAGGGAGAGGCATCAGCAGCAGAAAACAAGAAGTTGTTATCCCTCTGTACAGACAGTTGGTGAGACCCCATCTGAGTACTCGTCAGTTCTGGAGACCCCATCTCCATAAGGACATAGACAGGATAGAGGCAGTCCAGAGGAGGGCAACTAAAATGGTGCAGGGTCTGCAAGAGAAGCCATAAGGAGGAGAGACTAAAGGAGCTTAATATGTATACCCTTAAGGAAAGAAGGGAGAAGGGGACATGATAGAAACTTTAAGTACCTCAGTGGAATCAACAAAGTCCAAGAGGTAGCATCTTTCAGAAAAAGAGATGTGCAAGAACAAGGGACACAATTTAAAAATAGAAGGGGGCGGTTCAGGGGCAATGTGAGGAAGTATTATTTCACAGAGAGGGTAGTGGATGCATGGAACAGCCTTCCTGAGGAGGTTGTGGGGTCTAAAACTGTGGGAGAATTCAAGAATGCATGGGACAGACATAAGGCAATTCTTGTGGGAGGTAGGAAGAAATAGGCTGTTGGTTAACTAGGATCTGCGGCCTATCCTGTAGGTAGGGTAATGGGCAGACTAGATGGGCCAAGCGGTCCTTATCTGCCGTCAAAGTCTATGTTTCTATGATTTTTGAATCAGAAAAGGCTGTGTTTACAATTTTCAGATGCCATGAAACTGCATTTATCCTGCTTTAATAAATGCAGTTTTAGTGTAAATGTAAACAACAGCCTGTCCTTTACAATACTATAGAATCATTTTTTTCAAAACAAAATGTGTAAAAAATGTGGCTTAGGTATCCTTTAAACTACCACATAATAAAAAAACAGTCCAAATTAGAGAATTTATAAATATTTATATTCTGGTGCAACTGTCCAAAACCTACATGGGTTGAACTGTCAGATCATTAAAGGAACAAATTTTAGAACATACCAGAAGTATCAGAAATCACAACTGTGATACACCAGTAAGGTCACTTTCCCAGGAGTGCCATACCTTGAACGCTAATGCAATGCAAAGAAGACCAAAGTCACAGCACTCACCCTTAGTACCACAATTAAAATGAAAAGTCAAGAAATATTTGAAGAAGTGTTTATCTTCATTTATTTAGTATTACCACACCACACTAATGACCCTCCTGGGTCCAGAAACAAAAAAGGAAAATGCTATGACGTTTCAAATATGCTCTAGACTTTCATAACTCACTCGTGGGTTCGCAACTTGAAAATTATGGTCCTACCACTCATGGAAATAAATGGCATATTTGAACACAAGCCATTGTATATCCTCTATGCATAGGATATGAGATGAGCTAATGTGAGATATTAGAAATATTTTTTGAGTTGCACTTGACCTCTGATCTCATGAATAGCAAAGCCATGTGTGAGGACTCAAGAGGTAAAGTACTACGAAAGAAGATATTTCTGATACAGTACATTAGCTCATCTCATATTTGATGTATACAACAGGACCTGAAAGTTCATAAGTAAAGCTGTAAACCAGAGATTTTCTTTTTCATTCACTGTTTTAATGCTTGTGTAATGTGTGCAGTAATGGTTGCCAAGGTAGCATCGTTATGAGGTAATGTGATATGCCCTGTTGCTTTTGGTCAGTTAGCAATAGGTCAATTGTGATGTATCTAAGTGGTGATATCTTGGTACCTAATGTGATATCTTCAGTTCAGTTCCTTTATTTGATCAGCACTTGGGCATTACAAAATTATTACATACTTGTATGATTAACTTAAAATGTATACAACACACGTATGTGTATACAATAAATGATGGTTGTACAACTCATTACAATAATACATGTTAGTATAAAGCAGCTCTCTTAGTCTTGTGTCTCAATACAGCCTGAACAAATTGGACATACATATTCACTTCATTTATGTGAACAGGTATAGTAGTATTTCCACACAGTCCAAGAGTGCTCCATTATATCGATTATTAAAGTCTAATAAACAGTTTGTGTACCAAGGACAAATAAATAGGATGTGATATAGATTTTCTTCATGAGCTTTTTTATAGAAACATTCAAGATCAGACTTATCTCACTTCCCAAATCTTATTTCTAATCTCTTAAAAAGAAATAGTTCAAATCTTGATAATGAGATAATTCTACAACTCGCCTGATCCAGTGGTAGTCAGATAATATTTTAGGCCATGATACTGCTTAAAATAAGATACCAGTGAGTTTGTTGTTGAAAATCAATATAGCCCATATCATTCTTTTTTATTTAAATGCTTTATTCAGAAAAAATCCAAGCACTGCTGATACGACTGAGATCATGCATGTATCCAATCAGAAAATACATTCAGCATGTCCAGTATAGTGTGTGGAACAATAAATAAAAAAGACAATAGCTAGGTTTAGTTATAAAGGTTGCAGTACCTTAAGAAACCGTAAACGTTCAGCATGCATGAAACAGAGTAAGGGAATTTTAAAAAGAGAACCATTCCCAACCTGTATTACTGGGTAACATCTAACAATAAACAGAAAATGTAATAAACCAAGAAAGCTGTGCACCTCTAAGAAATATACTTATTCATCTGATCTTGTGTCTGAGAGACCCAATTCGGACGTCCCACCTGGCAGTGATATCTCAGTCCTGCCCACTAGGATGGGGGGGGTGGAATTTAAGAAGTAAAAAAACCCAACACAATGTATATGCCCAATGAAGTTTAAGTGTCATGCAGCCTCTCATGCGGATGGGCCCTCTCCTTCCTGTCCCGCCACCCACTGCAACCAGGGGCACCACCTCTCCAAATGTTTATCTTTCCTAAGACGAAGTCTGGCCATCATTGTTTCCATGTCATAAACTTGTCAGCCCGTATCAGTCTTGTACAAGAGATCAAGTAATCTACTTTTTAAATGTTTATAGGTTAATGATAGCAATATTCCTTTTAATGAGTCTTGCCATAAATGCTATAAATTAATCTGTTTGAGTATCAGTTGAAGATTTGTAAGCAATGGAGATTTCTATAAAGACTGCATACATTTAATTTTTTTCACTTAAGCATAATTCTGACCACTGATTAGCTACATTGTTTAAAATATGTAACCAGTAGATGGTTAATCGACTTTGAACGAAACGTACTGAAGCTCTGCCCAGTTCTTCTCTAAGTAACTGTTCAGGCCAGGCATTATTTACTCTTAGTAAGTGACAACAGAAATTAGAGTAAGGTATTTCAATTAATGTGAAAAATAATACCCCATACTTCTGGGCCATACAGTATTATAGGGTTAAGTTTTTCCTCCATAGCCTTCAAAGCCGCAGACAGTCCTGCCCCATATGCAGTACTAAACTTTTAAACTGATTGTGAGTTTTGCTTTTAACTTTGTTGTTTGTAATTGTGTATGTTTAGTCCACTTGACATTGGACATGAATGTTACACCCAAATAACAATAGTCTTTTATAAGTTCTGACTTCTGCTTATTTAAATAAAAACTGGAGATTTCCTACCCCCAAAAATCATGACCTTTGATTTTTCATAATCAATCATAAATGTATGCAGTACACAGCTTATAGTATAAATCTGACACTCACCAAGTCCTATTTGTGAAAAAGAAAATAATATTATATCATCAGTGTAGGCGAGGGACGGACACGTGATTATCAGATATTAGGAGAATTAAATCTTTGAAAGTCAAATCTTTGTAAAATCTCATTTACATTGCTCAGAGGTATCACTAGTTTGCTTTAAAACGTATACTTACCTGTTGTATACTAACATCAGAAGGCAGCAGCAGTGGGAGATTCAGTAGCCTGCAGTACATGTTAGAGCTTTTATAAGCTCTGATCAAGTTTTGGTCTGCTATTCTCAGGGGGCCTGCATGCAGTGCTACTTAACCCCAGGAGGACAGAGGGACCAGCACACAAAAAATCAGAGCTTATATAAACTCTAACATGCATTGCAGGCGGCCAGCTTCCCACTGCGGCAGTCCTCTGGTGCTAGCTACACGTGGATTCTGGATTTATAGTTACAGAAAATGTCAGCTTGGAAGTAAGCAACATTAGTCTGATACAATCTACTATACTATAGTAAACAGTAAGAAAAAAATGTTTTTGCACATAAAGTACAATCTGGGACCAGTCCCACACTTGGGCATGGAGCTCTTAGTGCTGAGTGTTCCCCTTTAATATCCTTACATTTCTGGATTCATTCTCCTTTGGTCGGGATTTTATTTGTGTGACATTTTAGTGTTATACATTTATCTACAGCTTAAATACAAATATTAAATAATTTCTTCATTCTATTTAGTTTGACACCTCTAGGTGCCAATCCACACACTAAATTTGCTGTACCACACTCTTCCCTAAATCAGAATGCTCCCAGTTACTTCTTGGAGATCATCCCAGTATTTCTGAATGTCAGGGCAATGTCAGAAAGTACATGGATGTGTACCACATTGAGGAAAATGTCTCCAACATTCAATGTAGATTTTAAATGTTGGGTGATGACCGGTGTCCAGAAGAATTGTCAGGTTGTCTTCCACCTAAACTCTTTCCAGGTGGCAGCATGTCTTGTATTCTGAATTTCCACATGTAACTGTTGTTTATAAATGTGAGATGCTGTCCTGGTTCTTGATGCTATTTTGCCCTGATCATTTAAGTATTTTTTTAAATATATTTTAATCTGAATGTTTGTCAAGAACAAATATGGCTGCCTCTATCTTGTTTATCTTTCTCTGTCCTACTTCCACCTCACCATGTTTTTTTTTTTTCTACTTATTTTTTATCCACCTCCCTACCTCAGTGTTCACTCCTTCGGACTGCTTATGCCCTTCTGTGCCACTGCTCCAGGTCTGCCCCTAGAGTGCTTCTCTCCCCCTCCTATCTGCACAGCGGGTCTGTCCCAGAATTGGTGGTCTTGGGTGGAGCCGTCTTCATCTAGGACCACTGAGGGCTTATCCATTTTCTGTACTCCCTCGACCCGCCCCCTGGGACGCCAGCACAAGGACATATGTCAGAGAAGTGACGTGTTGGCGTCTCTCTCAAGTGCCTGACAGCGTCCCCTCCCCAACTCCGTGAACAGAGCCGCAGTCCCCCTCGAGCACCAGTGTTCCCACTGGCTCTCTTAGGGTGTCGGGTGCATATAGCACCCCTGATGTCCCACCCCTGAGGGAGGAGAGCATCCGTTGGGATGCTCAATCCTCCCTCCCCCGACTGACCCCCGTCGACCCAAGTCCGTTCCCGAACCCGGGTTGCCGGTGTGACATGAGGTGTGGCGTCCAGCGCCTCAACCCTCAGCACCACCGGGCCCACCTCACCATGTTGACACAGATTTACAGATAGTGCACACAGTGCCTGTATCAGGCCCGGGATATTCTGATGTGCCAGCAGTCATGCACCTCCTTCCCCACACTAACCCAGATCCAGACAGGGATATGCTGCCATCCACCACCCCAATCAGCTTAGAAAACACTTCAAAATTCACATTTAAAAAATTCAAAATTAATATATATGCTTAGCCGACCCATCAACTACTGCTCCCAATGCCAGCAATCCAGGTTAGGGAACGATCTTGGGGCATCGGGGGCTAGAAGGGGGCAGAGAACAAAACATCCTAGAGGGGGTCATCAAGGGCTGAAAGGGGGTGGAGAACAGAGCATCCCAGAGGAGGGTCACTGGGGGCTGGAAGGGGGCAGAGAATGGAGCATCCCAGAGGATGGAAATGATCTATACAGAGTCTCTAAATTCTAATTGAGAGTGGTAGAAACATCTTTTCAGTTTTGCTGCACCTGCTGCTTGGAACTTGCTCCCTGATAGCATGAATGAACAGAACAGTCTGGCTCACTCCAAATGAGCCTTATTTCATACGTATTTAAATCCTGTGCATGCCTGGTATAACAGCCCTCCTGTCTTATATTACTGCACACTGAAATCGTATCCCCTGTAAATGTCCTGTGATATATTTTACTGAACTTGTTGTAAAGACATGGGGTTGGATATTCAAAAGGGTTGTGCATGGCACAACAGGGTTGTGCCATGCACAACCCACCAATGCACCTCGGTGCGATAATCAAAGGGGTAAGTTGCATTGCACAACTCCTGATGCACCAGAATGCACTGGTAATGTATGTGGTGCAAGTGCGGGGGGGTCATGCATATGCGATACATCCTCGTTATTCAGCCCGGGATATGGTGACATGCTGGCACAACCCTGCCTTGTGCCGCTCAGGAGGTGCAAAATTGTCTTGCAAACAAGGAGCAAGTCCTGGCCACCACAGGCGAGCTGCCATATTACAGGTGCAACATGGCAGCCGTAAGCAGCCGTGGTACATCCGCCCACCCAAGAACACTGTCCACAAGCCCCTGCCCTGGGAGTGTTGTGTCCCCCTTGCCCAATCGCAGGCATAAGGTACAAATATCCCTGGTGGTTCAGTGGACTGCTCTCCATCACCCAATCATGAGCATAAGTTCAAAAGATTCCTGGTGGTCCAGTGGACTGCTCTCCATCGTCCTATCACGGGCATAAGTTCAAAAGATCCCTGGTGGTCCAGTGGACCACTCTCCATTGTCCGATCATGGGCATATGTACAAAAGATCCCTGGTGGTCCAGTGGAACCCCCCCAGTGCCCGATCACAGGCAGAAATCGCAAACGCAATCCTGGTGGTCCAGTGGTGCCCCCCTCCTCACCTGCCCACTATGGTCCCCTGCCACCCAGCACCCCCAAGTCAGCGGCGGGTGGCGGCACCCCGCCCGCATGCCACCTGGCTGTCCCCCGACTGACAGCATATAGTACTGTCTGTACACCTATTGGTCCACTGCATGGGTCAACGGGCATGCAGACCATACTGTACGACACAGGCCCGATATGTGAATGAATGCATTCATTCACATATCAGGCCTGTATAGTACAGTGTGGTCTGTACGCCCATTGGCCCACGCAGTAGACCAATAGGTGTGCAGACAGTACTGTACTCTGTCAGTTGGCAGGCAGCCAGGTGGCAGCGGGCGCCACCACCTGCTGCTGATTGGGGTGACAGCCGCGGGGACCCCAATGGGCGGGTGGGAGGGGGCACCACTGACCACCAGGATTATGCTTATGCATTTCCGCCCATGATTGGGCCTGGGGGTTCCACTGGACCACCAGGGATTTTATTCACCTAAGCCCGATTGGGCGGTGGACAGCGTCCACAGAACCATCAGGGATGTAATATACATATGCTCATGATCGGGCGATAGGGCGGAGGCTGCCAAGGGTCAGCAGGGCATCAGTGGGGATCGATACAGCGTGCAAAATGGGGCCATAATGACATGCAAATGGCCCCATTTGCGCCTTTGCATGCATAAAGGCCTCATTTGCATGCCCAGTGTTAAATATCGTGGTTGATGTACCTAACATAACTGCACTTGTGCTGGCACATCCCCCGGCTCCCTTCCTGCCACTTGCGCTGGCGCAGTGCGTGCGCTCTCAGTGCCATATTCAATGGTGCTGAGCCATGGCACAGCACCACTGAATATCGCCCAGTCCATGCCCTGGTGCAGCCCAGTTGCGCTGCACCCAGGCTTGCGCCCCTGTCTGGTGCAGTCTGAATATCCCACCCTTAACGTAATACTTATTTTTATGTATATATTGTATATATCTTGCAACTTTCATTCATGTATATTTGTGTTAATGTAGCTAATGCCCCAGGAAATTTGGAACTGGTAACTTTGTAAGTTTGCTAGACTGTAATGAGGACATTCTGTAGTTCTGACTCCTAGGACTCTCTAGGTAATTCATTTCTGCAGCAGAATAAGACAATCTTTATGTTGTGAAATGCTAGTAACACCAGTCTACACGAAGCCTATTGACATTCTAGTTTAATTTTCTCCACCATAATCAATAATTTTAAGTGGTACATGGCTACGTCACCTCATTTTGCTTCTTGTTTTACTCCAAACGTAAATAACAGTGGTCGGTCAGGAGTGAGGTAAAACAAGAACAAATGTAAAACAAAAAAAATGTAAACATGATGTTGCAAAATAAGCTTCTTGAAAAACAAAGAAAAAATAAAAAAAAGCTCTTACTAGATCAGCCAAGGCCCCAGCAGCAGCACATCGCCAACTGGTAGGCCAAGGCTGAGGCAACACGTCCCAGCTTGAGGGGGAGGGCAAGTTGCACAGAGTTCCCCCACCACAATGACACAAGTGTTGAGCTGGGAAGCCTGCTCCTCCGTGAGGGTTCACTGTGATGCAGGTGCATGAGTTGTACTCTGGGGAGCGTGCTCTTTGAGGGTTCACTGTGTATGCACATGCATGAGTGGTGAGACAGAGAGCATGCTTGCCCACAGGGGTTCACTGTGCATGCATGTGAACAACCAGAGGCACTGCTTGGAGCTGCACAGGAGGAGAGAGGAACGGACACCTGTGGGAAAAAAAAAATAACTAAAGAAAAATGGCAGCTGCCCAGATGACGCACCTCCACTGGATCACCACTGAACTGTCTAAAGGTAGGTTACTGATGGGGCTAAGAGGTGATGGAGGATGGATGGGGGTAGGCTGACCAAAAGATAAAAATTAAAAGAAGAAAACCCTCCTATGACGTCATTGACAATGTGCATCACAAATATACACCATAGTAATATAGTATGGACCCCACTGAAAACGAGATGCTGCACCTCAGTTGGGGTTTATCCTGGTAAAATAAAATATAACACAGAAACTAAGGATTAACCACAGATATAAAATGTAATGGACATGAATATTAACATTGTAATTTAAGGTGAAAAGGGACTCTAGTTCCATCAAGTCCCCCACACACACACACACACACTCTTCATAAGCTGGGACTAATAAGTATGCTATGCTAACATGTATTGATTTATAGGGTTCCCCCTGCCTCTCCCCCCACTGCCCAAGGTATCTGGAAATGGTTAGAAAGTATATTAGCCAGACTGGTGGTTACTGGAGGATGAAAGCTAAGAGCTACATAGTCAAGCTGAAAACATCAGTTTGACTGCAAGAACAGTCTTTCATTAATATTAACTGCAGTGAATGTACCCCACAAAAATGTTACCCAAAAGCACCACATCTTCAGCCCTAGCAAAGACACACAAAGATTCTCCATCTCCGACTAACAGAGAGGCGGATCTGGAGACTGTTCCCAACTTGCGGTGGAAGTGCTTAGCTCACACATCACAGGAACGCTAACTTAAACAAGCAGACAGTTGGCCCTTCACGATCTGCAATCCAACAGGTGAGAAGAAGGCTTGAGAGGATGACTAACAGCCCAAAAGGCAGGGCCAACAAGTTGGAATCTGTTTTCCTCATGTGCTCATTGTAGATCTGTGGTTTAGGAAGTCTGCAGGCTACAGTCTGTCTGTAAACTATTTATAAATGACATGCCAAAATATTGTGGAGTGGCAAACTTAATTCTGTACACGGATGACGCAGTATTACATAAGACCTCCCAGGATGCTGACCAGCTGAATGACTCACTTGAGAAGGAACTACTACTTCTTGAGGGCTGGCTGGAAAACAATAAATTTGTATTAAATGGCAAAAAGACAAAGGCCATACTATTTGACCCTGAAAGCCTGGTATCTGACAGGTCACAAAATCTGACACCCACTCTTTCAAATGGTTCAAGGGTTGAGGTAATGAATTCCATTAAATACTTAAGGGTCATTCTAGATCAAGACTGCACCTTCAAGGTACATATTGACCAGCTGACCAAGTCTCTGAACCAGAAGTTAGGTCTACTATAGCGCCTAAGTCCTTCACTCACAAAGGACTCCTGACTAAAGGCAACAACTGGTACCCTCTTACCCTCCTTGTTATATGGTTCCCCAGTTCTATACTCAGTTATAGGTGCAGAGATGCAGAAGCTTAGACCTATGTACCACTGGATAAGTCGATTCACTGCAGGGGCCCTGCCCCTGGAGCACCACTGTCAGGTGATTCAAACCTTAACTTGTCCCTCATTACAAAGCAAACTAAAATATCCATCTCTGTGCCTAGCCTTCAAACTCAGGCTTGAAAATGCCACCCCCCCAAGCCTGGCTGCTATGGTAACTGCTAAACAAAACAGTGGGTCTCTCAGATCCTCCAACCGTCAGCTCCTTCAAGTTCCTAAAGTAAGGTCTTCCCAAGGACTATGGTCGTTGGCTGCCTAAATTCCACCCTTCTGGAACGCACTTCTAGGAAATCTCCAGGAATGCAACTCTCTTGGGGGGTTTAAGAGGGGACTCCAGGCTCACCTGCTGTAGCTGAACCACTGCACTTGTTACCACTAAAACCACAAAAAAGTCCTCTTTGTACTTAGGGTGGTGGGTGAATGCACGGTTACTCTGACGCAACTGCCACTTTAGCTTAGAACTCTGCAGTGCTTCATTCCTAAGGAATTTGCCTTGTTGTACTGGGGGACCCTAAGGTGGACTTGGCTTAATTTGCTGTGAACATAATACATTGTAATGAATGACGCCTACCTCTTCTTAGAGAAAGTGGCGGCCATCCAGCTCGAGACACGTCTTGCGTGTTTTCAGTCTGGGTTTAGATCCGGGCACAGCACAGAGTCCGTCCTGGTGAAGGTGGTAAATGATCTCCTAATGGTGAGAGATAGGGGAGAGCATGCCATCTCAGTCCTCCTTGATCTCTCAGCAGCGTTTGACACCATGGACCATGAGGTGCTACTGGACCAAATGCAGAACTAATGTGGACTAACTGGAACTGTCATCAGCTGGCTTAGGTCCTTCGTCATGGATAGAGTGCAAAGGGTAATGATGGGGTTAACCTCATCTAGCCCGATCCCTCTTTGCTGTGGATTTCCTCAGGGGTTGGTCCTGTCACCCTTGTTGTTCACAGTGTTTATGCTGCCTTTGGGAGTCATTATCAGGTGGTATGGGCTGGGTTTTCATTGTTACGCTGATTATACCCAGCTATACCTGTCATGTGCACCTGGAAACCAGATGGCGGACTCAATGTTTAACACCTGCCTGGAGGAGATCCAGAACTGGATGACTCACAGCTGGCTGCGACTCAACCCAGACAAGATGGAAGTACTAGTGGTAGATCCAGGTCATGGATGTGACAGGGAGGATTTGGAGACTCCCCTGGGCTAATTCTAGGGAGTGTTCACCTAGCCCCCTCCATTCAGGTTAAGGATCTGGGTGTTGTCCTTGACAATGGCTTGACACTTGATGCACAGGTGTTGGCCATTGTCAACAGTGTTTTTTACCACATAAGAAACATTGCCCGGATCCTAGCCTTGATACCAACTGAAGTCCTGATCACCTTGGTGCACGCCTTTGTCACGTCCAGGTTGGACTATTGCAATGCCCTGTACCTGGGGCTATCTGGAGGCAATCTCCACTATCTGCAGCTGGTGCAGAATGTGGTGACTAGGCTGTTGACTGGTGTTTCAAGATTTTACCATGTCACGCCTGCCCTCCGAAACCACACTGGCTGCCAGTAAGATGGAGGATTGTCTTCAAGATCAGATTACTGATCTATAAAGCCCTGCATGGGGGTGGGAGCCAGCCTACCTGCAAGATCTCCTGGTTACCTATTGCCCATCTTGGGCTCTCCATTCCTCCGAGGGATGCCTCCTTGTGGTTCCCAAGGTCAGGTCACGGCATCTGGGAACCGTGCATTATCAGTTGTCACATTGACCCTAGTGAAACTCTCTGCCGAGACATCTATGAGATACCTCAGCAGAAACCTTTAAAAAGGATTAAAATGCTCCTGTTTAATCAGGTGGTTTTTTGTTTTTATATATATAACCCCTGCAAATGGGGGTTCCTAAAAGACTTCCAGGAGCTTGCTTGAATGCTCCAAGCCTGAATGGTGTTTGGCATTTAAGCCATTTATCAGTGAGTGTTTTAGAGCCTCTGGTACTTGTCTCTTTAAGAGCTGTCTGCTTGCAGACATAATTAGTTTGTATGGGGGACTGTGTGCTTCTCTGAGTACCACTTGAGCTGCTGCCAATTCACTTCATTTTGCAGTCACTAGGAGTGCAAAGGGAACCTATCTGAAAGATGTAACTGTTTGCCAGAAATTATTTAGAGTAATAATGAAATTACAGTTTGTCTAACCTGCTTTCTTTTGCAGTCAGAACTGTGTCTGCTAGTTCCCCATTCTAGTTTTGAACTGCTGAATTGGACCAATCAGTGTGGGGTAAGCTAGCTCTAAAATGGTGCCTTGACGAATCAGAACTTGGACTCATAATCTGAGCCAGCCACAAGAGGATTGTATGGGCAGTGACTCTGGGAGATGTAGTTTAGACTTCAGTGCCTTTTTGGACCAACAGCAGCAGTCTATTGTGAGTGACAGCCAATCCAGTCAAGAACTGGGAGGAACTCAAAGGAAGTGCCCAGTTTTGTCGGTTGGAGCTTCAGTTGAGCTTTGGCAGTGAAGAAGGAAGGAGCCCTGTGCTTTTTCAGTGTGCAGTTTTAGTCAAAAAACGTGTGTAAGGCCCAGAGTTCCGGTCTGCAGCTTGTGTAACAGCTTGTTAGGACTGAATCCGTCCTGTGAAAAGAATCAAAGGATCTCTGAAGAGTAGAAACCAGGCTCACCCTGTAGAAGACTGGAAGAATTGCTGAAAATTGCACTCGGTCTGTCAGGAACTGAATCTGCTGTGTGTTCTCCCGGTATTGTGCAGTAATTACATCGGGATACAGATGCAGCCTGCCTGGTATAGTACTTTCTTTTATATGGATGTGTGAAGAGGTTTGGTACCTCAAGTGAGCCCTGCTGACATTGAAGGACCCTATCTTATTTGAGGTCGTGAGTACTAATTCAGGGTTGCTCCCTGTTGAATTGCCACATTAAATCCAAATGGAATTACTGTACTGCTGACTGTTTAATTCTCCTTTCTCTGTGTGAAAGGGGCCCCTACCAGCTGCCACGGTTTGGACTAGCCACTAGGGCTTGGGTACCCAGGGACAGTAACTGATAGGGATAGGCCTGTGCACAGAGCCATAGGTAGATTATTAGAGTGATAAGCTAATTAACCTGATTTCCCTGTCCTTGTTATATCCCCTAAATAAATCAGAGCTGCTTGTTTCAGCAAAGTTATACTGCCTGAGGGTATTTGTCTATGTTAAAGTACTGTACTGTGATTGTTGCACTGTATCTCATTTCACAGGAGGTCCCAGTGCGGAACCAGACCTGGGGGTAAGTGTATACTGTGAAGGTAATTCTGATATATTGTGTGGGCCACTAGGGAAGAAAGGGGGTTGCAGTGTCCCAGAGGGCTGTGACCAAGTTAGTTTAACTATTGCAAACCCTGACTCTGGGTGGAGGCACCGCCATTGGATCCAGGCCCCTCAACCTGTTAGTGGCAAATCAGGCAGGGTAGTAGCCCCTGGGATAGCGCCATCTGAGGTTACATCTTGGAGGCTCACCGCTGGGATTGTGTGTCCTCTAGTGGCCATATTCTACTAACCACTGTTAAGAAAAATGGGTACCCCGACAGAAGTGGCTGTGCACGGCTGGTGGAGTGGTGTACTGGGGAGGAGATCGACCCCCAAATGCTATGCTTATCCTGGACATCCCCTGGGTATCAATACGGACACTGTGCAGGGAGTACTTTCAAGGTGGAAGGTTTACAAAACCCTGTGGTGGTGGGTCGGCATGCTAATCTGCTCACCCACACTTTCCTGGCCCTAGTAGAGTTTAAGGATCCAATAGATAGCTCCAAAGTGCCACAGACCATTACCCCAGAGGAGCCTCACTGCTTGGAGAGGATAACTAAGGGACAGTAAAGACCTGGGGAATCAGCCCCACCACTATCTGAAACTTTTGAGGAGAAATTTGCTGAATGGTTGCTGGAGAGGGAAAACTGTGGAGGACTTGAAGAAACTATTCTTGCCACCTGGGGTGTTCCTCCCCAACACCCTCTCCTGCTCCAGTACCCGTAATGGTGGCTGAACCAATGCAGACTCCTATTTCTGCACCTGCCATTAGTCACGACTCCACGAAGGTTGAGGATCTTCTCTGGCACCCTCCCCACCCCCCAAGGGAGGATGACTGGGAACCTGGATAGACTATGTTGCCCCCAAATTGCTAGAATGGCAATGCTCGGGAAGGTGAGAAAAGCGAAAGAGGGTTAGTGAGAGCCTCCGAGGTCCTGCCCTGGCTACCATCCGTGCTAAGCAGACCCAGTAACCCTGAAGCGACTGCACAGGCCTATCTTGAGGCCTTGGAGAATGTGTATGGGAGCCCAGATTCTGATGAGGACCTATGGTGGAGAGTAAGAGATGCACAACAGTACCAAGGAGTTGTTGTCTGTGTATGTATCTCGGCTGGAAAATTGTTGCAAGAATGCCTCAGAAAAGGTAGTTTGCCAGCGATTGAACTGACCGAACCAGGCTGGACAGGATCCTTAAGTCTGCCCCCTTCTCAGAACTGCTGTTGCTTCAGTTACACCTGGCAGATCGACTGGAATCCCACCCTCCTATGATGAGTTAATGAGAGAAATTCGAGGAGTTGAGAAAAGACGACCTCGGGAGGACCTGCACCAATAGCTGCTGCTACGACCTCGAAGTGACTGAGGGTGACCCATCAAGTGAAGTTCAGGGCAGAGGTTGGCAGTCAATGAGTGCTCTGACAAGGAAAAGATATGTCACAATGGGGTAACTGTTGAGAGAGATCCGGGAATTCAAAAACAGTCCCTTTATGAAGGCCACGCCTGCAAGTACGGGCCCTGACCTATATCCGACTGCATCTGCTATGGGGGTGGGGGTACCCACCCATGTATCTCCTGCTGATAACAGCTCTCGAACTCGATTCCTTGACCATGGAAGTGGAGAAACTGACTAGATGTCTCCAATGCTTATCACGCCGCGAACAGAGATGGCACCAAGGTTTCCAGTTAGTAATACCCCGCCCATGCTCCCAGTGGTATCATCGGCCAGCTCAAACTCCAGAAAGTATGTTTTGCTATAATTTGGGAAAGATGGCACATGAAAAGGGAATGCCAGTCTCAAAAAGACACTGACAAAGTTGCATATAGGCTACAAGGAGAGCTTGAGAAGAAATCAGTGGTTAAGAGGCACGACATGATCCCAGTGAGGGCACCAAAAATGCTAATTCACGCCCTTTGTGGCAAGGTCAGTTGCCCAGGCCCCTACTACCGCCTCTCCAGACTGGTCCAGAATAGTGGGTCCCTCCATGGAGACCACTGTAAAGGTGTGAACGGAGTGTCTACAAGAGCTATATTAGACAGTGGCTCCCAAGTGACAATTATGTTCCAAGATTGGTATCAGAAGCATTTGTCAGACGTACCTTTACAACCATTAGAAGGACTGCATGTATGGGGTTAAGTAGAGAAGGCCTACCCCTATTCGGGTATATCCGAATTTGGCTGTCTTTCCCCACCTCCGTGGCTGGAGTGGCCGAACAAGTAGAGACCCTAGCCTTAGTGTGTCCCCCACTGACTGTATGATGGTGTCCCTTTGTTGATTGGAACAAATGCTCATATGTTCGGAAGGCTGGCACAGTTGTGTTATAAAACAGGGTCAAAGACTAGTCAGAGCTTTAAGAGTTCCGGCTTTAATTAAGAAGGCCTATGAGGCACAGAGAGATGCTGAAAAAACAGAACCAGAGGAACCGGTCGGAATTGTATGGAAGAAGGATCCTGAGTCTCTGATCCTGGCGCCAAATGCCCAGTGTACCTTACAGGGAGAGGTCCGTATCAGAAAGGATGTTAAGAATAAAATATTAATGTTGGATGCACCAGGCGATGGAAAATTGCCAGAGGGACTGCTGGTCAAGCCTAGTATTTTGCCCGCTAGAGCCCATGCTTATGCCAGAAGGGTAATGGTCCAAGTTCATAATGTGTCTGAAAGAGACATTCGAGTAAACAGAGGTTGCATCCTGGCTAATGTGCATTGTGCAGACACTGCAGTGCTACCCAGCAGCAAGAGTTCAAGGAAGAATGACAGAGTAACGCCTGGACTTGTTTGATTTCGCTACTCCGCTGCCAGCTGAATGGAAAGTGAAGATCAGTGAGAAGCTTGCCCAGAGAGACCAGGTGTTTTCTTTATATGGAATGGGATGGTGGATGCAAGGAGCTGAGTTAATAACATCCGCATGACGAAGACCATTTCGCGAGAGGTCTCGACGCCTCACCTGCTGACATAGATGATGAGACTGCATCTGCAAGAGATGTTAGCTGCTGGTAATACATAGAATCCAGAAGCTCTTATGCTTCCCCCATTGTTGGTAGTGAGGAAAAGAATGGAACAGTAAGGATGTGTGTGTGGATTATCCTTTTTAAACCGGGCGACTATCCCTGATCAGTACACAATGCCCCGCATTCAGGATGCTTTGGACTGCCTAAGCGGGAGCAAGTGGTTCTCTGTGCTGGATCTCCGCAGTGGGTACTATCAGATCCCGATGGCCCCAGAGGACCGTGAAAAAAGGCCAACTTATCCTGTCCAGCAGCTTCTATGAATTCATGAGGATGCCTCAAGGATTTCAGGTGCCCCAGCCACTTTTCAACGATTGATGGAGGCGTGCAGTGGGGGACATGAACTTACTAGAGTGCCTGGTATACCTAGATGATGTTATTGTGTTTGGCAGCTCACTGGAGGAACATGAGAGCAGATTATTTAAGGTATTGGACCGACTGGAGGACTTTGTCCTAAACTGTCCATATGATAAGTGTCAATTCTTTCAAACATCAGTAAAGTATGTGGGACACATAGTATCCACGGGAATAGAGACCGACCCAAGTAAAGTTGAGGCCTTGACCCACCTGGCCTGCAGCCAAAAATCTAAAGAACTTCAAAGATTCCTGGGATTCTGTGGTTATTATCGGCGCTTCATCAAGGACTATTCAAGAGTGATCCGCCTTACTTAACCTTATAAAGGTATCCCCAACCACAAAAATACCAAA
This sequence comes from Neoceratodus forsteri, assembly GCA_016271365.2. Lineage (NCBI taxonomy): Eukaryota > Metazoa > Chordata > Ceratodontiformes > Ceratodontidae > Neoceratodus > Neoceratodus forsteri. The sequence continues at coordinate 109,227,967 of JADMNL010000031.1, read as the reverse complement.
GTCAACGTCCCTCAAGACTGAAAGAGTGTATTTTCATCCGAGTGAAGTATTTGGGGCCCGCTGGACTCCTGATGTGAGACTGCTTTTCAGAGATCATATATCAACTTACCCATGCTCCAGTGCTGGCCTATGCGATCCAAGAAAACCTTCGTCCTGCACACTGATGCTAGCTTACAGGGTTGGGGGCTGTGTTGTACCAAGAGCACGAGAATGGCCTGAGACCAGTGGCCTTTGCCAGTAGAAGCCTGACCCCATCCGAAAAGAACTATCCTGTACATAAGTTAGAGTTCCTAGCTTTGAAGTGGGCTATTGTTGACCAATTCCATGAGTACTTGTATGGGGCTAAAATACTAGTAAAACTGACAATAATCCTTTGACCTATGTGCAGACCTCAGCTAAGTTGGATGCCACTGGCCATAGGTGGCTTTCTGCATATCTACATATGACTATGCTCTGAATGCCGAGCAGGTCTGAACCACATAGATGCTGATGCTCTCTCCGGAGGCCTGTTCCCCAGAATGATTGGGTCCGATTGGCAGAACCTGACATTCGGGCACTCTGCGGAAGTTTGACAGGGAGGAACAAATGTCCACGGGACGCATTGATGGACTGCATGGTGGATTGCTTAGGAGCCTCAGAATTGCATACCTGCTTATTGCCACTTTCTGCAATAGACATTGGTGCACTGCCTCAGCTGGACAATGATAGTATTGGCGGGCTCAACCTCCGATCCCATGATCAAAGCAGCTTTAGAAGCCCTCTATGCAGGAAAAGATGTGTCCAAATTACGCCACTGATTTGAGAACTGCACTGTTATACAAAGAAGGTCCTAAGTTGAAACTGATCAATAAACTGTTATGCAGAGAAACAGTAGACAGAGGGGACAAGTAGACAAACAACAACTAGTGCTGCCACTGCCTTTCGAGACTCAGTACTGAGGTCCTTGCACAACCACATGGGGCACCTTGGTATAGACAGAACACTTGACTTGGTGAGATCCAGATTCTATTGGCCTAAGATGGGGGCGATGTGGAGCAACACATTCGAACTTTGATGCTGCTTACAGAGAAAGCTTTGCCCCAGAGGCTGCCCCTTGTTAACATTACCACCAGTGCACCCATGGAGCTGGTCTGTATTGATTTTCTAAGTCTGGAGTCAGATCAAAGAAATATCAGTAATGTGCTGGTGGTCACTGACCATTTCACGAGATATGCCCAAGCTTTCCCCACCAAGACCAGAAAGCATCCACTGTGGCAAAGTACTTGTAGAAAACTTTTTGTTCACTATGGGGCTCCACAAAATCCATTCTGATCAAGGGAGAGACTTTGAGAGTCGTCTGATCAAAAGAGATGCTTTCTCTGTGGGAGTCACGAAGTCCAGAACCACTCCTACACCACCCCAGAGGACCCACAGCCTGAGCGTTTCAACCGCACTTTGCTAGATATGCTAGGCACCCTGCACCCAAAGGAATGCCTAGATGCCAGAGCCAACAAATTAGCACCCTGGTACATGCTTATAACTGCACCAAAAGTGATGCCACTGGATTCTCCCCTACCGCCTGATGTTTGGAAGAGAAGCTCGACTACCAGTAGATGTGTGTTTGGGGTCTCTCTGATGGGGTTCAGGCTGAAAACTATTTACAGTATGTGCAAAAAGTTAAAGGCCCAGCTAACTCATGCTGCACTCAACTGGCTCAAACCATGGCTGCCAAAGAAATCTGGCCAACAAAGAAAGGTATGATAAAAGGAAAGCACAGGAACTCCAGGAGGGAGATCGGTATTGCTAAGAAATCTGGGATTGCATGGCAGCACAAGATGCTGACAGATGGCACCATCTCCCTCACATTGTAGTGGGCAAACTAGATGATCTGCCAGTGTACAAAGTAAGGCCTGAGAATAATTCAAAGATGTAAAAACAATGCATAGAAATCATTTACTGCCCATTGGACAAATCTTAATTGAGTCAGGCCCTAGAAGATGCCCCTCTGGACCAGTGACTAGAGCTGCTGCTAAGAAAAGATCAGAAAGTCTGCACCTACAGAAGCAAAGTTAAAGTGTCCCTCACAAGTCCCAGTTGAGCATGACTGTCAGTCCATATCGGAAGAAAGTGAGAGTGACTTTGAATACTATCCTTCTTGAAACTGGAGTCAATTGTTTGGGGCAATCCCTAGTCAATACTGGAGACAAAGCTGGGCCTTCTGGACTGTTTAAGCCCCAACTTCATCCTGGAGCCAATGCTCCCAGAAAGTGAAGTGCAAAGCATCAGATCAGATGAAATGGAATCATTGTGCATGGTTGAACTGTTTGAGCTTTCAGGGAGGAAAATGATAGATTGGGGCAGACTGGTGATACACCCGAACAAGAAGAGTATTTGAGTGCCCTGACAGTCCACTGCCAGTGTCCGAAAGCTCTCCATGCAGGCCAAATGTTGTGGACTCAGAAACTGTAACTCCTGGGCTGAAAGTGCCCCAAGTTCTAGCCTCTCTACCCCATGGAGACTCCCCTGACAAGTGTGGACAATGCTGAAAATGAGGCTCAGAGTGCAGAGACTGTAACAGTTCCCCTAGAAAGACTGGTCGAGCTGTAAAAGCCTGTGGTGCACCTCAGTTATGATTCCCTTGGGAGGCCTGTGGATTGCCTCTCAATGTTGTCCATAAAGGAGTATATGTCCCCGAGCTCATTGCCCAAACTGAGGCGTCAGTGCTAACTCAAGTTACTTGTGTTGCCCTCTAAGTATGGTGCCCTTGCCCGTCCAGCCCCAAGGTAACTGATGGGAAGGGCCCCTCTCTTCAGGTTTCATGTACAAGAGGTAATAACGAGTTATGGTACAATGTGTATGTAATACTGTGTAAAGAGTGACGTACTGCAATGTTTCAGAAATGTGTTCTTGGTAAAATGATATATTGACTGATGATTACATATGCGAGCCTAATGCAAATGTATATGGTTGCAGTTAAAACTTAGCGGGGATTACTGGCAGCGTGACGTCAAACTTTCCCGAAACCAGAAGGTGTAACCCCCTGCAAATGGGGAGTTCCCAAAAGACTTCCAGAGCTTGCTTGAATGCTCCAAGCCTGAATGGTGTTTGGCATTTAAGCCATTTATCAGTGAGTGTTTTAGAGCCTCTGGTACTGTCTCTTTAAGAGCTGTCTGCTTGCAGACATAATTAGATTGTATGGGGGACTGTGTGCTTCTCTGAGTACCACTTGAGCTGCTGCCAATTCACTTCATTTTGCAGTCACTAGGAGTGCAAGGAACCTATCTGAAAGATGTAACTGTTTGCCAGAAATTATTTAGAGTAATAATGAAATTACAGTTTGTCTAACCTGCTTTCTTTGCAGTCAGAACTGTGTCTGCTAGTTCCCCATTCTAGTTTTGAACTGCTGAACTGGACCAATCAGTGTAAGGTAAGCTAGCTCTAAAATGGTGCCTTGGACCAGATCAGAACTTGGACTCATAATCTGAGCCAGCCACAAGAGATTGTATGGGCAGTGACTCTGGGAGATGTAGTTTAGACTTCAGTGCCTTTTGGACAACAGCAGCAGTCTATTGTGTGACAGCCAATCCAGTCAAGAACTGGGAGGAACTCAAAGGAAGTGCCCAGTTTTGTCGGTTGGAGCTTCAGTTGAGCTTTGGCAGTGAAGAGGAAGGAAACCCTGTGCTTTTTCAGTGTGCAGTTTTAGTCAAAAAACGTGTGTAAGGCCCAGAGTTCCGGTCTGCAGCTTGTGTAACAGCTTGTTAGGACTGAATCCGTCCTGTGAAAAGAATCAAAGGATCTCTGAAGAGTAGAAACCAGGCTCACCCTGTAGAAGACTGGAAGAATTGCTGAAAATTGCACTCGGTCTGTCAGGAACTGAATCTGCTGTGTGTTCTCCCGGGTATTGTGCAGTAATTGCGATCGGGATACAGATGCAGCCTGCCTGGTATAGTACTTTCTTTTATATGGATGTGTGAAGAGGTTTGTGTACCTCAAGTGAGCCCTGCTGACATTGAAGGACCCTATCTTATTTGGGTCGTGATTACTAATTCAGGGTTGCTCCCTGTTGAATTGCCACATTAAATCCAAATGGAATTACTGTACTGCTGACTGTTTAATTCTCCTTTTCTCTGTGTGAAGGGCCCCTACCAGCTGCCACTGTTTGGACTAGCCACTAGGGCTTGGGTACCCAGGACAGTAACTGATAGGGATAGGCCTGTCACAGAGCCATAGGTAGATTATTAGAGTGATAAGCTAATTAACCTGATTTCCCCTGTCCTTGTTATATCCCCTAAATAAATCAGAGCTGCTTGTTTCAGCAAGTTATACTGCCTGAGGTATTTGTCTATGTTAAAGTACTGTACTGTGATTGTTGCACTGTATCTCATTTCTCAGGAGGGTCCCAGTGCCGGAACCAGACCTGGGGTAAGTGTATACTGTGAAGGTAATTCTGATGATATATTGTGTGGGCCACTAGTGAGGAAGAAGGGGTTGCAGTGTCCCAGAGGGCTGTGACAAGTTAGTTAACTATTGCAAACCCTGACCTCTGGGTGGAGGCACCGCCATTGGATCCAGGCCCCTCAACCTGTTAGTGGCAAATCAGGCAGGGGTAGTAGCCCCTGGGATAGCGCCATCTAGGGGTTACATATATATATGCTTTCTTTAGTGGGTTTGAAGCATTATGATACATTCCACGTTACAGTATCTGTTCAGTTCCATTTTCATTTCATTTACAACATTTGAGGAAAGGATCAGGGGAACAAAACACAATACAGACATTAGGAATCTCTAATAGGGTGCATGCACTCATTTTGGGGACACATAAATCAGTTTAGATTTCCACATTTGACATTTTCCTATTATGAACAGCGAGACACATGGATCATGACCTTCCTCAAAGGATCTGTTCCCCAATGCTTTCTGAACATTTATCCTTGTTGTAGGACCCGCCTAGACCATCTCTCTGTGAACTTAGGAGACCTATCCTGTAATTGGCAATCAGGCGTTTGTTTTAAGTCGAAGACCGAAAAATGAACTGTTATTTTATTATTGATTTGTTTTTATTAACAATAGATAGAATTTTATATTGATTTCTGTATTATGCTTTGAAATGTGGTATGAGCTATGTATGGATTGTTTTAAATATTGTTAAGCGCTCCAAGCCTCCGGCAAGGGGACGCTATATAAATGTTTCTATCTGTCTGTCTGTCTCTGTCTTTCTATCTAGCTATCTATTTTCCTGTCACAAATTGGTCATTTATGATTGTTAGTTCTTATGGAATACCCAACTGATGTAACCCACAAATGTTGTGCTTGGATTAACCGATGTCAGTTACTGTTGTATGTTGTAATGTGAACAACTACCTTATCTGACTCTGTAAAATGTTTTATTAATTGTAATTAATTCGGATCACCCTTGAAAAGGGACTGTAATGGTACCAGTGGGCCTACCTGGTTACCAAAATTAAATAAATACATAAAATGTTGCACACTGGTGCACACGAATCCCAACATGGCAATGGCTCTCGACTCACAGGTCCTCCCTAGAACCAGCCACGTAAGATGGCCAGACTTCCTGCCTTATTTACATGTCACTCTGTCTTTTCATTCCTGATTACATAACTTCCAATGGGCACTCTGCCTTCCCTGTCCCACCCCCAACTCTAGAACAACTTGCCTGTTTACCTGTCCTTTCTCCCCTTTTCTCTTAAACACCCCCAGGTCCCACACTGCCCCTTCACGTGCCTGCCCCTCCCCCCTTCTTATTCCCGATCATATCTCCCTCCCATCACCTGATCCTTATTTGAATACTTTTGTTTCCTTTCATATCAACCTCCCTTCTTCCTGTTTATTTGCATAGGCGGCTTTCTGTTAGCGATTCATCTATCGTGTGTTGCTTTTTTTAGCCTTATTACATATGCTAATTAATTTAATTGTACTTTATACTTTGTTCAGTTAACAGTGTGCACATCTGTATCTGCATTTTCTCCAACAGATGATTTGTTGAAACGTGTGATCTTGGTTACTTTTGTCCATATTTTTTTTTTTGTTGTTTTTTGTTGTCCTTTCTCCTCTGGGATCCTTTACTCCATGTCATATCTGGAAACAAGCTTTGGTGTGCCATTTCTGTTCACCATTTTTCAAATAAATAAATAAATGCTAGCAGTATAGCCTAGACATTAGACTAATGAGCTGCAAATGAGCTTGGTACATCCACCAGACTACGGGTTGATTCTCACAACCTCCACTTGCATACTGTGTGACTCTGAGAAAGCCACTTAACCTCCTCAATGTTCCCAGGTCATCCATGAAAACAGGCACTTGTGCCTAGTGGGTCTTACCTGGTTACCAAAAGAATAAAAAAAAAATCATGAATCTATAAGCACTATTGTAAAATGGATAGGAAAATTGTGACTGCTGATTGGTTGAAGCAATGTCCATGACATTGCCTCAGTATATTGCGGGCTATGCAGTATTGCGGCCCGGGTATGTGCAATTTGCATGTACCCAGCCTGCATAGCTCCGCACCTGTGGAGAGGCACAGGGTGTGCGACATGTACAGCTGCATGCCTCCACAGGGTGCCTGTCCATGACCCTGCCCCCCTGGAGTGCTACTGTGCAGGGGGCAGTTCAGAGCACAGGCAGACATCCAATCAGATGCCCACCCGCATCCTGAAATGGATACCCTGCTCCAGATGAACTGGGGATTCTGGGAAGATGGAGGACCAGGAAAGTTTCAAAGTATGGATGAGTGGCTAAATCACTGCCCTGTGCCCTCCTGTCAGTTTGAAGGGCTGGGGTATCATTGTGGGGGATTCCCTGTTGGTGGGTGTCATTGGGGCATACAAAATATACAATAGGGTCCTCGCTGTTGTATCCTGTGCCCCATGTCCAGCACTACACATCATCATGAAATGTGCAGAGTGGAGCATGCCTCCAGATACACCAGACCAGCTGCGCACATAGCTGCGTGATTGGTTGGGAGATAGCGTGCACATGGAGCACGTGCTCCTTCCACGAATGCCATGAGACCCACTGGACCCCCAGTTCATGGCATTCCATGTTACAGTTGCCTATGTGCTGTGGATCCATGGCACATAGGCAATCCATGACATAATGCATACAGGCCATTATCAAGGTCACAACTAGTTACCAAGATTAACCATTTCGCACCATTTTCAGGCCATGTTCTAATCACTACGAACCAGTCTAGTACGTGGTATATCATGTGATAGTACCACTTCCCACATGATCAGCATCACTCAGTTTTGCTTCTTGCCTTACAACTCACCCAAAGTGTGAGGATATCCTATGCTATACCATACCCTGTCATGTATTACTGCTTACTTATGCTCACATCAGCCCCCTTCCAGCAGGCAATAGGTGAACAGAAACTGGTATAAAATGAGCTAATGCTACTTCATTATCCTCCCTGGGCTTCAGGGCAGTCCTCTAAAGAGGGTCTGTAGTGATATTTTTGCAATTCCTAAACTAGGACTCAGTCATGCCCACCCTGGATTACATCCACAGCCTCCACAACCATCTCAGACCTAAAGCCATGCCCCCATGCTTGGGTCCCAAGAATCCTGCCCCTTACAAGTTATTACAGTTCAACTTGTTACAAGTATTTCTGAGTAAGTTGTCTAGAGTGAAACTGCACTTTTAGAACAGGTAACGCCAAGACACAATTTGCTAACTGTGCCATGACTGACTTTGTATTGAGTGATAGCCTCAATGGTTCAGATGTGGGGAAGAGGGATGCATGGATTTATTAAACCAGTAATTACAGAGCTTGTCAAATAAACTTTCAGAACCCTTGACAGCAGTATGTACATGACGCATCCAAACAGCAATACGTGCATGACGCATCCAAAGGAACACCATATATTTGACAGTCTGGGTAGGAGAGGAAGTTATGCTGATATAGAAAAATACCTGTAGGATTGTGTGATACCTTACACTGGGTCAGCCTGGCTACCATACAATTATGTTATAGCTTACAGGGTCACTCAGGCCCTTCAAAGTAACATACAAGCAGAACCCCACTGAAAATGAGATGTTGCTTGTCAGTTGGGCTGTCCTGGGTAAATTTATTTATTGAATTTTGATGACCAGGTTGGCCCACTGGGCCCACGAAGGTCCCTTTTTTCAGGGCGACCAGAGGAATAGAAGCAATACAATACATACAATCAGGTGATCCAGAAGCAATACAATACATACAGTCAGGTGATGCAGGGTTACAGTAGAACAAGATAATGAGGATAACAGTACAGGCAATTATTCAAATAGTAGACCATAAGTGCAACACTTGAAAGATTTAAGGATTTAAGGCATGATTTAATGTAGGTTAAGGTGAGAAAGAGGGGGATGGTGTCGTGATTAGGATGGGGCTGATTGTCCTATACCCTCACAGTGGCATGCACGCTTGTCTAAGTAAATAAATTGCTAAATACATAAAATAAGCATAAAAGAGATAACAGACAAGACTTAGGGTCCTTTTGTCTGCTCCTCCTGCCGCGTGGCAACGAAATATACCAAATTTGGATATGGACACGCACCCAAGTTTAATAGCCAGAATATTACCCCAACTTATACTGTGTAATCCTTGATGTGAAGCTCCCTCAGAAATCTCTGTAGTTATACTTTCAAAGCCTAAACAGTGCTAGCTTTCACAACTTTACCAGCTAGGCTGTGCCACATGTTAACATCTCTCTGAGTGAAATAATGCTCTATAATGCTTCCCTTGACCTGCCCTAGCTCTGCCTGCACCATGAGCACAAAGATCTGTGTTTACTCCTCTTTGTCTATCTGCCTTAGTACCTGGAACACAGGATCAAGTCCACTCACATCCTTCTCTTTCTCCGGCTTGAATAATCACAGTATATCCAGTCTCTCTCATAGCTCTTGAAATGTAAGCCACTCGTTGGCTTGCTAGTATGATATTGGACTGTTTTGATCTCTTTTTTTGTTTCTATACATGCCCTCTTGTCTCCCCATCAGCCCCCTTTTGCTGCCCCCTTTTGCTGCCTCCTCCTACCCATGTCACCCGTCTCCTCCAGGGCTTACCTCACCTCCTATTCTCCCCTGATTTATCCTCCACCACAAGGCCACAGGGTTGGGACAACCCTCTGCAGAGTCTGAATCTGTTGCAGGGGTGGTGCCATGGTTGGCAGTGTGGAGCTGCAGCATATGAATCTGGTGCAGAGGTGGTGCCATGGTTGGCAGTGCGGAGCTGCTGCATGTGAATCTGGTGCAGAGGTGGTACCATGGTTGGCAGTGCAGAGCTGCAGCATGTGAATCTGGTGCAGAGGTGGTGCCATGGTTGGCAATGCACAGCTACAGAGTCTGAATCTGGTGCAGAGGTGCTGCCATGATTGCCAGTGCGGAGCTGCAGCGTGTGAATCTGGTGCAGAGGTGGTACCATGGTTGGCAGTGTGGAGCTGCAGTGTGTGAATCTGGTGCAGAGGTGGTGCCATGGTTGGCAGTGTGGAGCTGCAGTGTGTTAATCTGGTGCAGAGGTGGTGCCATGGTTGCCAGTGCAGAGCTGCAGCATGTAAATCTGGTGCAGAGGTGGTGCCATGGTTGGCAGTGTGGAGCTGCAGTGTGTTAATCTGGTGCAGAGGTGGTGCCATGGTTGCCAGTGCAGAGCTGCAGCATGTAAATCTGGTGCAGAGGTGGTGCCATGGTTGGCAGTGCGGAGCTGCAGCATGTGAATCTGGCACAGAGGTGGTGCCATGGTTGGCAGTGCAGAGTTGCAGCGTGTGAATCTGGTGCAGCAGTGGTGCCATGGTTGGCAGTGTGGAGCTGCAGCATGTAAATCTGGTGCAGAGGTGGTGCCATGGTTGGCTGTGCGAAACTGCAGCATGTGAATCTGGCGCAGAGGTCATGCCATGGTTTGCCAGTGTGAAGCTGCAGCATGTGAATCTGGCACAGAGGTGGTGCCATGGTCAGCAGTGCAGAGCTGCATCGTGTGAATCTGGTGCAGAGGTAGTGCCATGGTTGGCAGTGCAGAGCTGCAGTGTGTGAATCTGGTGCAGAGGTGGTGCCATGGTTGGCAGTGCGGAGCTGCAGCATGTGAATTCGGTGCAGAGGTGGTGCTATAGTTGGCAGTGCAGAGCTGCAACATGTGAATCTGGTGCCAAGGTGGTGCCATAGTTGGCAGTGCAGAGTTGCAACATGTAAATCTGGTGCCAAGGTGGTGCCATGGTTGGCAGTGCAGAGCTTCAGTGTGTGAATCTGGTGCAGAGGTGGTGCCATGGTTGGCAGTGCAGAGCTGCAGCATGTGAATTCGGTGCAGAGGTGGTGCCATGGTTGGCAGTGCAGAGCTGCAACATGTGAATCTGGTGCCAAGGTGGTGCCATAGTTGGCAGCGCAGAGTTGCAACATGTGAATCTGCTGCCAGGGTGGTGCCATGGTTGGCAGTGCAGAAGCGGCAGTGTGTGAATCTGGTGCAGAGGTGGTGCCATGGTTGGCAGTGCAGAGCTACAGTGTGTGAATCTGGTGCAGAGGTGGTGCCATGGTTGGCAGTGCAGAGCTGCAACATGTGAATCTGGTGCCAGGTGGTGCCATAGTTGGCAGTGCAGAGTTGCAACATGTGAATCTGGTGCCAAGGTGGTGCCATGGTTGGCAGTGCAGAGCTGCAGTGTGTGAATCTGGTGCAGAGGTGGTGCCATGGTTGGCAGTGCAGAGCTGCAGCATGTGAATTTGGTGCAGAGGTGGTGCCATGGTTGGCAGTGCAGAGCTGCAACATGTGAATCTGGTGCCAAGATGGTGCCATAGTTGGCAGTGCAGAGTTGCAACATGTTAATCTGGTGCCAAGGTGGTGCCATAGTTGGCAGTGCAGAGTTGCAACATGTGAATCTGGTGCCAAGGTGGTGCCATGGTTGGCAGTGCAGAGCTGCAATGTGTGAATCTGGTGTAGAGATGATACCATGGTTGGCAATGCAGAGCTGCAGAGTGGGAAGGGCTTCATTCTCTGACAGCCAGAGTGATCACCACAATTTTGTAAATGTCCTTTATGTACCACCTTCCTCCGGTACCTTGACAGTTCATAGAAACAGAAGCTGCTGACAGATAAGGGCCCACTAGCCCACCGCATCTGCCCATTTTAGTTTGAATGGGCAAGCAGATTCTGTTTTCTGTGTGTGTGTGTGTGTGTGTGTGTGTGCTGTGTGACAGTCATGTACATATTTATGCTGGTCCAATAAAAGGTCTCACACTACGCAACATGTCTGCTGTTTCTAATATCGCTTTCATTTGTTCGTTTACTTATTTGAAGTTTTCAGTTTATAAGGATAAGTCTTAAATGTCAGAGAAGCTGATAACAGCCATCTCTGTTGTAATTTGTTGAAATGCCGCAGATCTGAAATATCACCAGCAATACAAATAGTACGTAGACCTGGAATAGCATGATTCAAAACCTTAGGGCAGAGTGAGAGGATGTCTTCCCATATATTATATATGTTTGACAATATTTGACAAATATCTCCTTCCCTTTTACCACATTTCCAGCATGAGCTCAAATTTGCATATACCATATTATTAAGTTTCAAGGGGGAATAATAAAAATGATGTAATATTTTGAACTGTACAAGCCTGCCTTGAATTTCTGTACTCTTGAAATAGGCGTTATCCCATAAAGACAACCACATCTCCTGTTCAGTTTGAATTCCCAGTTCTTTTTCCCCCCATTTAACTGGAAATGTCGGAGATCTATCATCATTAAGGATAAATTTGTATACAAAACTGGCACCTTTCCTAAGTTGGGCAATGTTCAGCAACTGGTCCCAGCCAGGGCTTGTAGTCAGAGAGCACTCTGTAACCAAGCTGTGGGACAATGAGGCAGCTCTGATTAAAAGATATTACCAGAACTGACTTTCTGCTATGTATGATGTCTCTTTCTGATTTCTTCAAAAGAAAGCAATGAGAGCCCACCCAGTGGCATGGCGGGTTGGGGCATTCATACCTCTCTGTTGTTGGAATGGACTCGGGTCATTTGGGGCTCGGCCGGAGAAGGAAGATTGAGCATCCATGGTGCTCTCTTCCTCAGGAGAGGGATCAGTGTCTCGCCATATGACTGCCACCCAGCTGAAGCCAGGTGGAAGCACATTCAAAGCCCCAAATTATGGGAAGAGCTGGTGTTCGGAGTGCTGGAGTGTATCCTCAGAGGTGTAGCCTGCTTGTGCACTCATTGCATATCCAGCATGCTCGGAGAGAAAATTAGGAGGAAAAAATGGAGGTTGGGCTTCATGAAGCCTGACCCGCTAGCACCAGTGGCCCATCCGGTCTTGTTGGGGAGGTCAGAGACTCAGGACAGTGGGGGACTGTGGGGTGGGCTGATTCAGCCACCCAGCCTGCCACAAAGGGGTTAAAAAATTCTATGGAAAACAAGAAAGCAATGAGCTATCAGATATGTTTAAAAGATCTTCCGCCCTCTGAATTCCTGACTTCTCCCAAACTGCATTGGAATTGCATTGAGTTGGAAATCCAAAAGAACCAGTCTCTAAGAGAATGGCTGGACTGCATGGGCTCAGTGGACAATGATGAATGTATTAGGTACACTGCCTTGGACAAATCAGAACTGTTTTGTAAAAATCTGAAAGCCTTTTTAGACTTCAAAGGCCACCAAAGAGTTCTTTGGTTTGTTAAGCAACTGTTTTTTGTTTGTTAAACTATATATGCTTAATCTGCTCTCAGGTATTCTATTATTTATATATATATCTATATATGTAATAGATAACCCACTCTTAGGTGTCTTGATGGCGCTGTGATATACTGCGCCTTGGTGATAGATTATGCGTCTGAGGCAGCAGGTCGAGTGCATCAACCACCCAAGGCGCATGTGATATCAGAGTGTGACCGCACATCCTAGAGTGGGTTATCTTTCTTATAAAATGGTAAAATAGTTTTTGGGGGTAAAGTGCAGGTGTGCAGTCGCACTCTGATATACACACGGTCATGTGATGCTGATGGTCCAATAAAAGAACAGCAATTTCCCTACCCATTTTATATATATATATATATATATATATATATATATAACCCCAGGTGGTGCTATCCCAAGGGCTACTACCCCTGCCTGTTTGACTACGGACATGTTGAGGGGCCTAGGTCCTATGGCGGGTGCCTCCACCCAGAGGTCAGGGTTTGTAGTAGTTAGACTAGCTTGGTCACAGCCCTCTGGGACACTGAGACCCCTTTTATTCCCTCTAGTGGCTCACACAGTACACGGAGTTAAAGCCCCAATACCCAGTATACACACTGTTCACTCATATAGATACCACTTACCCTCCGAGACTGATTCAGCAGCACGTCCTCTGAGGCCCCTTAAAGTAAGGTTAATCAACATATACAGCAAACACAATACTGTTTCCATAAGTACCAACACCACAGACAGTATATAGTATAACAACAACAAATCTGATATATTTAGGGGGCAGTAACATGGGAGGGGGAAATCAGGTTAATTGGTGGCATTAAATCAAAGTACTGTGCACACATACAGGGGCTGAAAACTCACACTCTGGGTACCCAGGTTGGGGGGCTAGCCAGGTCCATTGCCCAGGGTTGGCCGGCAGGTGCAGATGGATAGGACCCTGTAGAAGAAAATATATGCACAACACCCAATTGTAATCCGGAGCCAGATGGCTCAGTCCATGAAGCAGTGAAACAACAAGGATTAGATGACACACTTGTGATTGAAAACAGGCTGCAGGGGAATACCCTGACTTGTACTCACAATACCCAAGCTGAAAACCGGATGGTGGATGTTCTTCTGGATTGCCAGAACAACAGGGCATGGAGACAAAGTCCTTGTGAGTGAACCCACTGCCATTGATAGCAAACAGATTTAGTCCAAGACAAGCTGGGTTTGCTTCCAGCTTCAACACAATACACAGCACTGGGGATTGGAAATAGCGATTCCCCACAAGCACTACGCATATTCATATGTAAAAGGAAAGTACTATACCAGGCAGACTGCTCCTCGATCCCAATCATAATTACTGCAAAATACCCGAGAGCACTCACAGCAGCTTCAGTTCCTGACAGACCGAGCACAATTCAGCAATTTCTCCAGTCTTCTACAGGGTGAGCCTGGTTTCCACACTTCTAGTGCTTCTTTCTCCTCACAACTCGGATTCAGTCCAAACTGGCACTCACAAAGGCTGCAGACCGAAACTCAGGGCCTCACACATGCTTCCCGCGCAAAACTATACACCGAAGAAGCACAGAGCTCCTTCTCTCTTCACAGTCACAACTGATCTAATCTTGCCAGTCACAGAGCAGGGCATTTCCTTTAGCTCCACACCATTCTGTTGGTTGGTTCGGCTGTCACTCACAATAAGACTCTCTCTGTTGGTGGAAAAAGGCGCCAAGGTTAAAACTACATTTCCCAGAGTCACTGCCCATACAATCCCCTTGTGGCTGGCTCAAAATTGAGAGTCAAGTTCGATTCGTCCACAGGCTCCATTTGAGGTCTCCCTATCATCCTGATTGGTCCAAGTCAGCTATTCAGGACCAAAATGAAAGAGTTACACTGAAACAGTTCGTGCTGAAATGAAGACAGGTTAGACAAACTATATTTTCTCAGTCACTCTAAATGATTTCTAGCAGTTACATCTTTCAACAAGGCTCCCTCTGCACATGTAGCGGCAGAAGCGAGCGAATTGACAGCAGCCAGGCGGGATTTGAGCATTAAATACACAGTCTCCCCATACAACTAATTAAGTCTGCAAGCAGACAGCTCTTAAAGAGACAGTAATGTGGAGGCTCAAATAGCACTCACTTGGAACCACATTTAAACAGCTCAGATGCCGAACACTGCCCAGACTTGGAGCATTCAGGCAAGCTCCTGGAATGCTTTTGGGAACCCCCATTTGCAGGGGTTACACCCTTCCTGGCCTGGAAACTTGGCATCTCGTCAAGTAAGTACCCCACAAGTTTCAATGCAACCATATACATTTACATCAGTATCACATTAGGCTTATACATGTAATCATCAGTCAACATATCATCTTACCAGAAACACATTTCTTAAACTTTTCAGTACATCACTTTTTACACAGTATTATACACGTTGTATCTGGAGACCCAATCTCCGCAAAGACATAGACAGGATGGAGACTGTCCAGAGGAGGGCAACTAAAATGGTGCAGGGTCTGCAGGAAGACATATGAAGAGACTTAAGGAGCTGAATATGTAGCCTCGAGGAAAGGGGGACATGATAGAAACTTTCAAGTACCTCAAGGGAATCAACAAAGTCCAAGAGGGTAGCATCTTTCAAAAAAGAGGTGTGCAAGAACAAGGGGGCACAATTTGAAGATAGAAGGGGCGGCTCAGAGGTAATTTAAGGAAGTATTTTTTCACAGAGAGGGTTGTGGGTGCATGGAATGGCCTTCCGGAGGAGGTTGTGGAGTCAAAAACAGTGGTGGAATTCAAGCATGCATGGGACAGTCATAAGGCAATTCTAGGGGGTTGGGGTAGGAAGAAGTAGGCTGCTGGTTAACTAGGATCTGCAACTTATCCATTAGGTAGGGAAATGGGCAGACTGGGTGGGCCAAGCGGTCCTTATCTGCCGTCAAAATCTATGTTTCTATGTTTCTATGTTACTATAACTCAGGTTATTACCTCCTGTACATGAAACCTGAAGAGTGTGGGGCCTTTTCCTGTCAGCTACCTTTGGGGCTGGATGGGGCAGGGGCACCATACCTAGAGGGCAACACAAGTAACTTGGAGTTAGCACTGATGGTCAGTTTGGGCAATGAGCTCGGGGACACATACACTCCTTTATGGACAACATTGAGAGGCAAGTCCACAGGCCTCCCAGGGGAATCATAACTGAGGTGCACCACAGGCTTTACAGCTCGACCAATCTTTCTAGGGGAAACTGTTACAGTCTCTGCATCCTGAGCCTCATTTTCAGCATTGTCCTCACTTGTCAGGGGAGTCTCCATTGGGGTAGAGAGGCTAGAACTTGGGGCACTTTCAACTCCAGGAGTTACAATCTCTGAGTCCACAACACTTGGCTCACATGGGGAGTTTTCTGACACTGATAGTGAATTATCAGGGCACTCAACACACTCTTGTTCTGGTATATCACCTGTTTGTCCCAGTCCATCATTTTCCTCCTCTGAAAAGTCAAACAGTTCAACCATACACAATGATTCCATATCATCTGACTTCATGCTTTGCACTTCACTTTCTGTGAGCATTGGCTCCAGGGACAAAGCTGGGGGCTTAGACAGTCCAGAAGGCCCAGCTTCATCTCCAGGATTGACGAGGGGATTGCCCCGAAACAACTGACTCTATTTGTAAGAAGGGTAGTATTCAAAGCCACACTCACTTTCCTCTGACATGGACTGACAGTCATGTTCAACTGGGACTTGTGGAGGGGAACACTTTAACTCAGCTTCTGTAGGTGCAGGCTTTCTTGATTTTTGCTTAGCAGCAGCTCTAGTCACTGGTCCAGAGGTGGCATTTTCTGGGGGCTCAGACTCAATCAAGATCTGTCCAATGGGCAGTAAATGATTTCTATGCATTGTTTTCACATCTTTTGAATTATTCTCAGGCCTTACTTTGTACACAGGCAGATCATCTAGTTTTCCCACTACAATGTGAGGGAGATGGTGCCATCTGTCAGCAATCTTATGTTTGCCATGCAGTCCCAGATTTCTTAGCAGTAGCCGATCTCCCTCCTGGAGTTCCTGTGCTTTCACCTTTTTATCATACCTTTCTTTGTTGGCCAGATTTCTTTTGGCAGCCATGGTTTGAGCCAGTTGTATGCATGATTTAGCTGGGCCTTTAACTTTTGCACATACTGTAAATAGTTGTCAGCTCAAATCCCATCAGGAGAAACTCCAAAACATATATCTACCGGCAGTCGAGCTTCTCTTCCAAACATCAGGCGGTAGGGGGAGAACCCAGTGGCATTACTTTTGGTGCAGTTTTAGGCATGTACCAGGGTGCTAATTTGTTTGCTCCATCTAGGCTTGTCCTTTGGGTGGAGGGTGCCTAGCATATATAGCAAAGTGCGTTTGAAATGTTCAGGCTGCGGGTCCCTCTGGGGGTGGTAAGGGGTGGTTCTGGACTTTCGCACTCCACACAGAGAAAGCTTCTCTTTGATCAGACGACTCTCAAAGTCTCTCCCTTGATCAGAATGGATTCTTTGTGGAGCCCCATAGTGAACAAAAAAGTTTTCTACAAGTACTTTTGCCACAGTGGATGCCTTCTGGTCCTTGGTGGGGAAAGCTTGGGCATATCTCTTAAAATGGTCAGTGACCACCAGCACATTACTAATATTTCTTTGATCTGACTCCAAACTCAGGAAATCAATACAGACCAGCTCCATGGGGGCACTGGTGGTGATGTTAACAAGGGGCGCAGCCCTCTGGGGCAGGGCTTTCCTCTGTAAACAGCGACTACAAGTTCAAATGTGTTGCTCAACATCAGCCCCCATCTTAGGCCAATAGAATCTGGATCTCACCAAGTCAAGTGTTCTGTCTATACCAAGGTGCCCCATGTGGTTGCGTAAGGACCTCAGTATGGAGTCTCGAAAGGCAGTGGGCAGCACTAGTTGTTGTTTGTCTATTTGTCCCCCTCTGTCTACTGTTTCTCTGTATAACAGTCTATTGATCAGTTTCAACTTAGGACCTTCCTTGTATAACAATGCAGTTCTCAAATCAGTGGGCGTAATTTGGACACATCTTTCCCTGCATAGGGCTTCTAAAGCTGATTTGATCATGGAATCTCTGGATTGAGCCCGCTGTATACTGCATTGTCCAGTTGAGGCAGTGCACCGATGTCTATTGTAGAAAAGTGGCATAAGCAGCAGGTATGCATTCTCAGAGGGTCCCAAACAATCCACCATACAGTCCACTGCATCTGTGGACATGTGTTCCTCCTGTCAAACTTCTGGCAGAGTGCTCGAATATCAAGTTCTGACAGTCTGACCAGTCATTCCAGGAACAGGCCTCTGGGAGAGAGAGCATCAGCATCTGTCTGGTTCAGGCCTGCCTGTATTCAACAGCATAGTCGTATGTAGATAATGCAGAAAGTCACCTATGGCCAGTGGCATCCAACTTAGCTGAAGTCTGCACATAGGTCAAAGGATTATTGTCACTTTTTACTAGTATCTTAGCCCCATACAAGTACTCATGGAACTGGTCAACAATAGCCGACTTCAAAGCTAGGAACTCTAACTTATGTACAGGATAGTTCTTTTCGGATAGGGTCAGGCTTCTACTGGCAAAGGCCACTGGTCTCAGGCCATTCTCGTGCTCTTGGTACAATACAGCCCCCAAGCCTTGTAGGCTAGCATCAGTGTGCAAGACATAGGGCTTCGCTGGATCTGTATAGGCAAGGACAAGAGCATGGGTAAATTGATATATAATCTCATGAAAAGCAGCTTCACAATCAGGTGTCCATCTGGCTCCAAACACTTCATTGGGATGGAAATACACTCTCTCAGGCTCAGAAGAAACTGACCTCTTGTATTTTTTGTGGGTAGGAGGGTAACCTTGAGTAAGATTAAATAAAGGACGGATCACTCTTGAATAGTCCTTGATGAAGCGGCGATAGTAGCCACAGAATCCCAGGAATCTTTGCAGTTCTTTTAGATTGTGGGGCTGTGGCCAGGTGGTCAAGGCCTCAACTTTACTTGGATCGGTCTCTATTCCCTTAATGGAGACTATGTGTCCCACATACTTTACAGATGTTTAGAAGAATTGACATTTATCGATGGACAGTTTTAGGCCAAAGTCTTCCAGTCGGTCCAACACCTTGAATAATCTGCTCTCATGTCCCTCCAGTGAGCTGCCAAACACAATAACATCATCTAGGTACACCAGGCACTCTAATAAGTTCATGTCCCCCACCGCACATTCCATCAGTCATTGAAAAGTGGCTGGAGCACCTGAAATCCCTTGAGGCATTCTCATGAATTCATAGAAACCAAGTGGGCAGATAAAGGCTGTCTTCTCACGGTCTTCTGGGGCCATAGGGATCTGGTAGTACCCACAGTGAAGATCCAGCACGGAGAACCACTTGCTACCGTTCAGGCAGTCTAAACCATCCTGAATGCGGGGCATTGTATACTGATCAGGGATAGTCCACGGTTCAAGGTGTGATAATCCATGCACATTCTTACTGTCCCATTCTTTTTTCTCACTACCACAATAGGTGAAGCATATGAGCTTCTGGATTCTTGTATTACACCAGCAGCAAGCATCTCTTGCAGATGCCTTCTCACATCATCTATGTCAGCAGGGGCCAGGCGTCGAGACCTCTCACGAAATGGCCTTTCATCATGCAGCCAGATGTGGTGCTCAGCTCCTTGCACACATCCTACATCCCATTCCTTTAAAGAAAACACCTGGTCTCTCTGGGCAAGTTTTCTACTAATTCTCATCTTCCATTCGGTTGGCAACTGGGAGTCCCCAAAATCAAACAAGTCGGGCATCACTCTGTCATTCTCCCCCGAACACTTGTTACTGGGCAGCACTGCAGTATCTGCACAATGTACATTAGCCAGGGTGCAACCTCTATTTACTCGAATCTCTCTATCAGACACATTATGAACTTGAACCATTACCCTTCTGGCATAAGCATGGGCTCTGGCAGGCAAAATACTTGGCTTGACCAGCAGTCCTTCCGGCAATTTCCCATCGCCTGGTGCATCCAGCATGAGGATTTTATTCTTGACATCCTTTCTGATACGGACTTCCCCCTGTAAGGTACACTGGGCATTTGGCGCCAGAATCAGAGACTCTGGATCCTTCTTCCAGACAATTCCAACGGTTCCTCTGGGTCCACTTTTCAGCATCTCTCTGTGCCTTATAGGCCTTCTTGATCAAGGCCGGGATTCTCAAAGCTCTATCAGTCCTTGGCCTTGTTTCTCATAACACAACTGCGCCAACCATCCAAACATATGCGCATTCATCCCAATTAGTAGAGGAATCCCATCATACAGTCCGGTAGGGGGACACACTAATGCCAGGGTCTCTACTTGCTCGGCCACTCCAGCCACGGAGGTGGGAAAAGACAACCAAATTCGGATATACCCGGAATAGGGGTAGGTCTTCTCACTTAACCCCGAGACATGCAGTTCTTCCAATGGTTGTAAGGGTACATCAGATAGGTGCGTCTGATACCAGTCCTGAAACATAATTGTCACTTGGGAGCCACTGTCCAATACAGCTCTTGTAAACACTCCATTCACCTTCACAGTGGTCTCCATGGAGGGACCCACTATTCTGGACCAGTTTGGAGAGGCGTAGCAAGGGCCTGGGCAGATGATCTAGTCACAAAGAGACGTGAGTTAGCATTTCTGGGACCTTCACTGTGGTCATTTTGTGCACCTCTTAACCACTGTTTTGTGCTCCAAAGCTCTCCTTGTAGCCAGCTCACCACTCTCTCTAAGTCTTTCCGAGACCAGCATTCCCTCTTCATGTGCCCATCCTTCCCACAATTATGGCAAAATATGTCTGCTGAAGTTTGGGGGACCGAGGCATCACATTGGGGGCTGCAGCATTGGCACTATCAATAGAAAATCTTGGTGCCACCTCAGCCGGCAGTGGGTTGGACATTTAAGCAATATACCATGACAGGAGTGGGTTTATGGGTGGATTTACCACGCCTGGTGTGGTTGGTCCGCAGCGCAGCCGAGTGACAACCACTACCAGGGCGTGGTAATCCACCCATATACCAATATTCTGAGTGGTATATTGCTATTATATTGTTTTAGTTTTTTGTTTTTTTGTGAGAAAATAAAAAAATGTTTTTTTTTATTTTAAAGTTTTTGTTTTAAATTGTTACTCCGTCAGAAAAAATAGTCCTTTGCTGATAGGGAGACTCTTGTTAACTTAGTCATTTAAATGACTGCTTGCGAGACATCGTGGGTGCTGCAGAGTAGGAAAACGCGCGAAGAAGTTGTTCTGAGTAAAAGATTCATAATTTCACGTAATTTAATTTTTTTTCTCTGACTCCGCTTCCTGCACGCCACGAATTGTGTCCTAGTTCACCGCGCAACCAAACGGCGCTGTAGTCCTGCCCCCTTTCAAATCGGTGATTGGAGTTGCTGGGGTCGATACTGTAATTTGATAGGGTGAGGCAGTTGTCCTTCTAAGAGCCCACATAGCGGAGAAGTGTGACGGAGTGTCGAAATGGCTACTGAAAGACTTCAGTATTGTTTAAAAATTGCGGTTTGCCAAGTTGCAGGCTGGATTAGGAGCGGAGGCTGAGGAGATAATATCGGAGATGAGGTAGCTATTTAAACGAGTGGTGGTAGCTTTGCACAGGATTTTGTTATTGTTCGGCAGTTTTACTCGGGTTAGTGAGAACGTAATGTTACGGTCAGTTCTTGAGCTTGCCACTGGTGTGTTTGCCGTGATCGAAGGGATTTGCGAGGGGGTTACTGATGCGGCTGACTGGTTGCTGGTACCTTTTCCAGTGGGTATATTGGAGGATTTATCACGCTGAAAAGGTGCCAGCCAACCAATCAGAATAGAGGGGTTTGTGTAGTTTCTGATGTCCATTGTATAATTGGAGATATCTCTTCAGTTCCCTCACCTCCATAGCCAAGACATCAAGTTTTGAGCTGTTGTCAGCAGGAGGTGCCTTGGTGGGCACCCCCACCCCATAGCAGAAGCAGTCGGGCAAGTGTCAGGGCCCGTACTCATAGGGGCAGCCTTCATGATGAGACTGTCTGTTGCTTTCCTAATTTCCCTCAGCAGTTCATCCCATGGCAGAACATCGGTAGCCATCCCTCTCTGGCTGGGCCCCCCTTGGCTGACATTTGGGTCTCGGGTTCTGTCATGTGATTTCGGTGATTCCAGACCATCAGTGTCTAACCCCGCACCTGGGGCAGGAGATGTAGCAGCTATGACTGCACAGGGCTCTGAAAAACCTTCCTCCTCCTCAACTTCCCATACCTCCTTCATCAACACATGGAAAGGCAAGGGACCAGATTTCCTTTGATGCAGTTGCAGTCTGAGCAACACCCAGCTAGAGTGCCAAGCAGAGCAGAGTATATGATCCAGTCTTACCGGTCCACTTCACTAGAGGTCCAACCTCCCTTGTGAAAAATGGTTTGCAAGATTCCTCTAATTGATCCATATAGGCAGATAACAATTCCCCCGGCTGCTTACTAACATCTTTAAGCTTCCATTTCAAGGCCCCAACACTAGTGGTGCCCCCAAACACATTTTCAAGGGCAAACATGTACTCTTGGGCTTTGGCGTCAGGATCAGAGACCCTCAGGGAGCAAAAAGTCTGTTGGGCGGGTCCCTGGAGGCTCTCCCCCAGGTGAGCCCTTTTTTCGGCCTCGGAGCATTGCCAGTCTTGTACCGAAAGGGTAGCAGAGTCTATCCAGGTTTCCAGATCGACCTCCCCATTTGGAGTGGGGCGGATGCTAGAGAATACTTTGAACTTGCAGCAAGAATCATGACTAATGGCAGGTACAAACATTGGGGCTAGCACTGGCACAGAAGGAAGGGCAATAACAGGTGCAGGAGGGGGAGAGGGTGTTAGGGGAGGAACGCCTCCAGGTGGCAATAATAGTTTCTTTAAATCCTCCACATTTTTCCCTTCCTTCAGCAACAGTTTAGCAAATTTCTCCTCAAAAGTTTCAGATAGTGGGGGGGGGGTCATTCTCCCCCAGGTCTTTACTGTCCTTAGTTATCACTCTCCAGGCAGTGAGGGCTCCCTCTGGGGTAATAGTCTGTGGCACTTTGGAGCTATCTATGGGGTCCTTATTCTCTACTAGGGCCATGAAAGTGTGGGTGAGCAGATTAGCATGTCGACCCGCCACCACAGGGTTTTGTAAACCTTCCATCTTGGAAAGTACTCCCTCTACAGTGTCCCTACTGGTACCCAGTGGGATATCCAAGATAAGTATAGCATTTTGGGGGTCGATCTCCTGCCCAGTACACCACCCCACCAACTGGTGTACAGCCACTTCTGTTGGGGTATCCATTTATTTTTAACAGTAATTCATAAATGTGGCCACTAGAGGATGCTAATCCCAGCAGTGCCTCCAAGATGTAACCCCTAGGTGGCACTATCCCAAGGGCTACTACCCCTGCCTGTTTGACTACGGACAGGTTGAGGGGCCTAGGTCCTATGGCGGGTGCCTCCACCCAGAGGTCAGGGTTTGTAGTGGTTAGACTAGCTTGGTCACAGCCCTCTGGGACACTGAGACCCCCTTTTATTCCCTCTAGTGGCTCACACAGTACACCAGAGTTACAGCCCCAATACCCCACGTATACACACTGTTCACTCATATAGATACCACTTACTCTCGAGACTGATTCAGCAGCACGTCTCTGAGGACCCCCTGTAAAATAAGGTTAAACAACATACACAGCAAACACAATACTGTTTCCATAAGTACTAACACCACAGACAGTATACAGTATAACAGCAACAAATCTGATTTATTTAGGGGTCAGTAACATGGGAGGGGGAATCAGGTTAATTGGTGGCATTAAAGCACAGTACTGTGCACACATATGGGGCTGAAAAGTCACACTCTGGGTACCTAGGTTGGAGGGGGCTAGCCAGGTCCGTTGCCCAGGGTTGGCCGGCAGGTGCAGATGGATAGGGCCCTGAAAAAACATTGAACCCAAGACGATCATCTGCCTTGGCTCCCAGCAGCCCACTGGTTTAAATGATAGACTTATTTTCTACTAACATCTTTCAGCCCTTGTTTTCCCTAAAGTCTGTTTGTATCTGTACACATTTAACTTCTTTTCATTTTACCATTTGTCTCCATCTCTGTCTCCTTCCCCACATTTGTCACCTTTGAGCCTTCTTACTAGGTCCTGTTAATTAATCCACCTGGGGATTCAGGCAAATATATACACAACACCCAAGTGTAATCTGGGGCGGATGGCTCAGTCCATAAACAGTGAAACAACAAGAATTAGATGACACACTTGTGATTGAAAACAGGCTGCAAGGAATACCCTGACTTGTACTCCACAATACCCAAGCTGAAAACCGAATGTTGAATGTTCTTCTGGATTGCCAGAACAACAAGGCATGGAGACAAAGTCCGTGTGACTGGACCCCACTGCCATTGATAGCAAACGGATTTAGTCTGAGACAAGCTGGGGTTTGCTTCCAGCTTCAACACACAGCACACAGCACTGGGGATTGGAAATAGCGATTCCCCACAAGCACTAGCACATTCATATGTAAAAGAAGAAGTACTATACCAGGCAGGCTGCTCCTCGATCCGATGCAATTACTGCAAAATACCGGGAGCACACACAGCAGCTTCAGTTCCTGACAGACCGAGCACGATTCAGCAATTCTCCAGTCTTCTACAGGGTGAGCCTGGTTTCCACACTTCTAGTGCTTCTTTCTCCTCACAATTGATTCAGTCCAAACTGGCATTCACAAAGGCTGCAGACCGAAACTCAGGGCCTCCTGGCCTTCCGAGCGAAACTATACACCGCCAGAAGCACAGAGCTCCTTCTTCTCTTCACAGTCACAACTGATCTGATCTTGCCAGTCACAGAGCAGGGCATTTCTTTAGCTCCACACCATTCTGTTGGCTAGTTCAGCTGTCACTCACAATAAGACTCCCTCTGTTGGTGGAAAAAGGGCCAAGGTTAAAACTACATTTCCCAGAGTCACTGCCCATACAATCCATTGTAGCTGGCTCAAAATTGAGAGTCAAAGTTCAGATTTGTCCACAGGCTCCATTTAGGGTCTCCCTATCATCCTGATTGATCCAAGTCAGCTATTCAGGACCAAAATGAAAGAGTTACACTGAAACAATTTGTGCTGGAATGAAGACAGGTTAGACAAACTACATTTTCTCAGTCACTCTAAATGATTTCTGACAAACAGTTATATCTTTCAACAAGGCTCCCTCTGCACATGTAGCAGCGGCAGAAAGCAGGAACTGACAGCAGCCAGGCGGGATTCAAGCATTAAATACACAGTCCCCCATACAAACTAATTAAATCTGCAAGCAGACAGCTCTTAAAGAGACAGTACGTGGAGGCTCAAATAGCACTCACTTGGAACCACATTTAAACAGCTCAGAGCCGACACACCCAGATTTGGAGCATTCAGGCAAGCTCCTGGAAGACTTTTAGGAACCCCCATTTGCAGGGGTTACATATACATATATATATATATATATATATATATATATATATATATACAAAAAACAAAGACAAGGTGCTGCATCAGCATGTGGTCTGAAAGTAAAACAAAATGATTATATTAAATGCAAGCGGAAAATAGAAAATGGAGTTAAAATCTACGTTTCGACCTTATGTCTTCTTCAGGAAATATCTAAAAGAGAAAAAAACAAAGTTATTGATGAGGGGAAGTAAAATAAGGGATATATATGTGGGGAAAGAAGAAGGGGGAAGGCTCACGGAGAAGTGATAAAAGGCAAGATTAAGAGAGAGAATCTGTGAAACAAAGGGGTGATGATGAGAAAGACAAGGCATAATAGGAGAAAATAAGTTGGAGAAGTCCCCAGGTGGGATTAATTAACAGGACCTAGTAAGAAATCTTTCCCCTACCTCTGTTGGAGTCCCCCAAGGATCTATTCTTGGCCCACTACTTTTCTCCCTTTTCATTAACAACTTGCCCTCCCTTCCCTGCTCCTCCTCGTTAATCCTTTATGCTGATGACATGGTGCTTCTCTCCAGTGGTAAAGATCCCTTATCAGTAAGAGCACATTTTCAAGCAGTCTTCAACTGCTTGCAGGAGTGGTTACTACAGAACAGGCTCCTAATGAATGCTAAGAAAACTGTAACTATGCTTTTTGGCCCCCCGTCAAGAATCAGATCTCTTACTCCAGACTTACTGATACATTCTCTAGATGACTCCCCTCTTGAATTCGTTACCTCCTTCAGGTATCTAGGAGTCACTCTTGACCCATCTCTTGACTTTAACCTCCACATTGCGGCTACATGTAAGACAGTTTACTCAAAACTTGGTCTTGCCTTTAAAATTAGGTCCTCCCTCAATGATGCTGCCCGACTTGCTATTGCACAAGGATTTCTCCTCCCTGCTCTAACATATTGCTGTCAGGTTTACCTTAAAGCTAGCAAAGGAGCGCTCCAGAAATGGAGCACCTGCTATAACAGTATATGTAGATTTGCTCTCTCCGCTCACAGACTTACCCATCATTGCCTGCTCTACTCAAAACTAAATTGGCTCTCCCCAGACTCACCAGACACTATTCTGCAGGCTGTACAATTGATAATATGATCAGAACAGGGTCCCTAAATACCTTGCCGAACTATTAATTCAGCCCTCCCAAGCATACCTCCTCAGGTCATCTGCTCAAACCCAACTTGAAATTCCCAGATATCTCACACAAAAAGGAGAACAATCCTTTGCCATATCTGCCCCCCGCTTCTGGAACTCCATTCCTCCACATCAAACTCTCCAAATCCCACAAGGCCTTTAAACTGAGTCTTTGGGCACACCTATTAGAATCCGACTGCTGCTCTTGTGCTGTAACTTGAGCTTCTCTCCTAGCATTTTCTCCTCCCTATGGCACTTACTGATTTCCTACTGGTCTCCAAAATCTGAAAGTTTCCCACATCCAGCAGAAATCCTATTGTTATAATGCTACTTCATTTAAGTTTTGTTTGCTGTTTGTCGTTTCAATTTAGTCATTGATGTATCATCAGATGAAAATAATTAATGTAATGTTATCTGTTTCTCTTTGTCGTTACTGATAATGACTGTACCTGGCTGTATACTGTTCAAATGTTTGTTCTCACCTCATGCTGCATCATGAAATACTCTTTAATGTTGACTCTGGTCTCCCCTGTCTGTACTCTCCCGGGTCGTGCCTGAATATAGACAACATTGTTGTCTAGTGTACTTACCGGTAAACAAAAGCCAAATAAATAAGAAGGCTGAAAGGTGACAAATGTGGGGAAGGAGACAAAGATGGAGACAAATGGTAAAATGAAAAGAAGTTAAATGTGTACAGATACAAACAAACTTTAGGAAAACAAGGACTGAAAGATGTTAGTAGAAAATAAGTCTATCATTTAAACCAGTGGGCTGCTGAGGAGCCAAGGTGGATGATCATCTTGGTTTCAATGTTTTTCTATGGTCAGAATCCCAAAAGCCCTGCTGAAGGACACAGACAGAAAGGTCACTGGCACTGTGGTCCCTGGAAATAAAGTGGGATACAATGGGTTTATTAGTGTCTCCATTCCTGACTGCCCTGTAATGTTCCTGAAATGGTCAGCAAGGTGTCTACCAGTCTCTCCGATGTAAATAGCTGACACATCCTGCAAAGAATACAATATACCACATTAGTGGGGTTTCATGAGAACTCCTTGGTGATGTGAAAACACCTCTTGGACCCCGGATTTCAGTCACACTGGAAATAAATTTGCAGGTGTAGGCGAGTTCTGTTGCAAGGTTTGGTATCTGGTAGAGAGGAACTGTTAGGAGTAGGTAGGCTGCTTTTACCTGGAGATTTACATGAGTTGGGTGGCCAGCAGTAGGAGGCAATAGGTGGTTCTGTAAAGGAAGCACCAATGACTGAGTCAGTTTGCAAAATAGGAAAGTTACTGGTGATGATCCTGTGAAGAGAATACTCTGATAAAATGAAGCACTAGTGAAATTAGCGTTGTTCTTGCGTGACAGTATCCTTCCTGTGGGAGTTGAGGTTACAAGGCATGTTACTGACCCGGAGAGTGTTCTGTCCAATGTGCTTTTAGGGTATCCCCTGTTGATAAAAAAAACTATGCATTATTTTGGCCTACTCAGCAAAATCATCCTCTTCACTGCATAACCTGCAAAGTCTAAGAAACTGTGAATGAGGCAGGCCATTCTTGACATGTTTAGGACCAAAGGAGCTGTGGAGGAGGAAAATGTGAGAGTCAGTGGGTTTGTAATAAACTGATGTCTTCAGTCCAGTGTTCTTTACTGACAGCTGGATATCCAGAAAAAGCAGTGTGAGGAAGATACTTCAACAGTGTATTGAAGGGAAGGATGGGCCGTGGTAAATTTGTTGAGGAAAACTTGGAGGGTCTCCCTGGAGCAAGAGGTGCCCTTAGCGTTTGTAGAGTTCAGGCACAGTCCTTTGAATGAGAGAAAAACTGTTCCTCCACCCAGCCCACAAATAGATTTGCAAAGCTGGGACTCATCTTGGTGCCCATGGCCACTCCGCTAACATACTAACATACTCAAATGCCAGCAGAATAGGCCTAACGGTCTTTCGAGTCTGCTCGATTTTCAGCACCCGCATTCAGGGCCGACTTTGATGTCCTCCCTCCTCTTTGGGTTATACTGTCTCAGTTGCAGATGTGCCACCTGCAATGGACCTGGTTAGATTGACCCTCTCCTGTACCTGTCCCATCACCTCTTAAATCCAGCCACAGTCTCTTCCTCACAGCTCCCTGGGCAGGCGCATTCCATGGCGCCAGCACCCTTTCAGTGAAATAACACCTCTCCTCCTCTCCCTCTGAACCTGCCCCTTCCAGCTTACACCCATTCCTCTTGTTGTCCCCTTCTCCTTCCTTTGAAGCACCCTGACTGGGCCCCCTTACTGATCCTTTATGTACTTGAAGACCTCTATCATGTCCCCCGTCCTCCTCTCCTCCAGGGTGTACATGTCAAGCTCCTGAGCCTCTCCTCATAGGACTCTCTCTCAAGCCCCAGATCATTTTAGTTGCCCTCCACTGAACCCTCTCTAGGAGTGTAACATCCCTCTTTAAATCGATCTCCAAACTGCACACAATACTGAGGTGTGGCCTAACCAAGCAGATGTACAGGGGTAGGATCACTTCCGCCTTTCTGGAGGTAATCCCTGGTGATGCATCCCAGCATCCTATTTGCCCTTGCCGCTGCCCTCCAACAGGTCTCCAAGTTGTTCATTTGGACATCTACCACCACCCTAGGTCCCTCTCACCCTCCGTGACTTGAATTTTGTCTCCTCCCAGGGTATACCCTAGCCTGGATTTCTGACTCTCAGGTGCAGAACCTTGCACTTCCCCATTGAATTTTAGTTTCCATTTTCTGACCACCTTTCCGAGCCTCCAGATCCTTCTGTAAGACCACCCTCCCTCCGCCTCATCCACCACTGCACCCAGCTTTGAGTCATCTGCAAGAGACTCATTTCACTCCTGATCCCCTTTCTTACATCTGAGACATAGGCATTGAACAGGGTGGCCCCAGCACTGACCCTGGGGCACCCACTAGTAACCCACCTTGGGGATGAGGCTAGCCCCCAACCACCACCCTCTGAATACGCTTAGAGAGCCAATTTCCTATCCATCTTAACAACTGCCTCCCTACCCCATTTCCTTCAGTTTAGCCAGCAGGTCATTGTGGGTACCAAATCAAACACCTTGCTGAAGTCCAGAAACAGGATGTCCACGGCCTACCCTGGTCCAGGGCCCTCATCATCCAGTCATAGAACTCCACAAGGTTAGTCTGACATGATCTTCCGGGACAAAGCCATCCTGCCTATCATCCAAATACCCATTTTGCTCGGTAACTCCCCAAGCCTATCCTTGACGATACCTTCCATCACCTTGCCGACTACTGACGTCAGGCTAACGGGCCTGTAATTTCTCACCTCCTCCCTTGACATCCCCCCTTGTGGATCAGCATGACATGGGCCACCCTCGAGTCTTGGGGTACCCATCCAGTCTTCAGGGAGATGTTGAAGAGCTCCGCCAGGAGGACTGCCAGGACATCCGCCAGTTCCCTCAGCCCCCTGGGATGTATTTCATCTGGTCCAGGTGCTTTCTCCATCCAAAGTGACCTGATGGCTTCCTTTATTCTTTCTGTAACCCCGCTACAAATGGGGGTTCCCAAAAAGTCTTCCTTGAGCTTGCCTAAATGCTCACTGCCAGGCTGGTGTCCTGCGTTTTAGCAGTTTAAATGTGATTACCAGAGCTTGTGTAGCCTCTGTGTACTGTCTGTTTAAGAGCTGCCTAATTGCAGCTTAAGTAATCTGAGAGGGAGCTCTGTTGAAAGATGTAACTATTTACTGAAAATCATTTAGAGTGATAATGATAATGTAGTTTGTCTAACCTGCTTTCTTTGTAGCAAGGACTGTTTTGTTTGTCTCCACTATCTTGGTCCTGGACTGCAAATTAGACCAAACAGTACCGGTGGGACCTAAAATGTAGCCGGACTACAGGAGCTGTCTGAATTCAAAATCTGTAGAAACTTTAGTTTGGAATTTGTTTGCGCCTTTTTTGCAACTGAAGGGGGAGCTCTTGCTTTGACTGACAGCCAAATCAGCCAACCAAATCTTTTGGATCGTGGGGAAGTCCCGTGCTGCTTGCAGTTTTCAGTTAGAACTAAGTTGGAAGCTGAGCAAGAAGGAGCTGAAGTGATTCTGAGAGCAATCCTGAGTGGATTCGCATGGGAGAACTATGAAAAGGCTGAGAGTTTGGCCTCCATGTCTGGCAGCTGCTCCTGAGAGGGAGAGAAGAGAATTATTTTGGACTAAATCCAAGTTTGTGTCACTAAAGTAAGCTACTGAAGTTGGCCAGGCTCAACCTGAAGAAGACCGAATTTTTGCTGAATGTGATCGGCCTGTCAGGAGTTCCAGCTACCCCTAAGCTCCCGGTGTGTGCAGAGACTTTGCGATTCTGCCCGGGGAGCACTTTGCCTGGTACAGTAGAATTCCCATACATGTAAATGTGCTATGAACTGTTAGTGAGTTGTGAGTTAGTTCCCCACTGTGTGAACTGTGTTCTGCTTGCTGGAAGCTGTATCCAGCCCAAAATGGACTGCTTCCGAACTTGTCTCCATGCAGTCTGGACTTTGCCAGACTTGTCCAGCCAGACTACCCACTGCACAGAGAAGCCATCGACAAGAGACCTGCCTGGGGATCAGCCCCCTGCTCCATGCTTGAACAGGAATGATGCCTCTGCGACTTGTGTGGGTCCTGCTTCTTCTGGCATTCCAGATCAACCACCTGCAGTCTCGATTTTTGTCCAGCCTGTGTCCAGTCTTGGGTATCGTGAGTAAATACCAGGGTAGCTCCCTACAACAACAGCTTAATCTGAGTGTGTCATCTGATTGTCTTGTTTCGTTTCCTTTACGAACTGAGCCCTCTGGCTCCGGATTACAAATATTGTGTACTGTGCATGTTGTGTTTTCCATCACAGGGCCCCAACCAGCTACAACCCTGGGCAACTGTCCTGGCTAGCTCATCTCTTCTCTACCTGGGTACCCAGAGGTGGACTGTGTGGGGGGACTCAAAGCGCATGCACAACTACTTCTTTGATAAAACCTTTAAGCTAATTAACCTGATTTTGCCCCTCCCTTGTTCAAGTCCCCTGAATAAATCAGATCTAACTTTTTCTGCATGTAATCTGACTGTGGTTCCAGTTTTTGCTCAAAATATTGTACTGTTGCTATTTGCTGTGCTTAACCTTGTTTTACAGGGGGTCCCCAGGGTCAAACCAGAGGAACCAGCCCTGGTGGTAAGTGCAAACAGTGTGGGTACTTGTGTGGTGTACCAGGGTATTGTGAAAGTGATTATTGTACAGTGTTCAGGCCACTAGAGAAAAGAGGGGTTACAGTGTCCCGGAGGCTGTGCTCAGGTTAGCTTGACCACTACCAACCCTGACCTCTGGGTGGAGGCACCCGTTTCAGAACTCAGGCCCCTTAACCTGCTACTAGTCAAGCAGGCAGGGGTAGTAGCCCTTGGGATAGTGCCACCTAGGGGTTACATTTCTACCAGGATTTCAGCCTCCACCTCCTCCCCCATTGCTCCCTGTTCTGCTGTCCCCCCACCTGTCCATGGTGGCCACTCCCTTTCCCCAGACCCTTTAGAGCCCCTGATCCCTACTGGTCTTATCCCTTCCTCCGGTTTCCCCCCGCAAGAGATAGCCCTTCCATCCATTAGAAAAGCACTAGCAAATGGGCAAGAAGGAGGGGTGGAGGAAAAATGGGGAATAATCAAAACAGCCATCGCAGAGGCAACAAGCCTTTGTGTAAAGCAAATCAATAAAACAAAACAAAGGAAAAAACCACTATGGTTCTCAAAAGAGGTGGCAGGGACGGTTAAGGAGAAAAGGATAGCATTCAAGAAATATAAGGAAACACAGAAGGAGCAGGACAGAGAACTTTATCAGTTAAAGCAGAAGGAGGCAGGGAAGGCAGTCAGAATAGCAAAGGCACAAACTGAGGAAAAGATAGCCAACTCTGTCAAGAAAGGGGATAAAACATTTTATAGGTACATTAGGGAGCGAAGAAAGATCAAGGGAGGGATACAGAGACTTAATAATGGGGAGGGAATGTGGGCAGAGGGTGACAGTGAAAAAGCAGGGATACTGAATGAATATTTCTGCTCAGTACTCACAACAGATGAGAAGGGGAGGTGCCTAAACCAAACAAGGAGAAACTCTGAATAGGGGTCGATACCAGTTCATTCACAGAAGAAAGGGTTTTGAAAGAACTCTTGAAACTGAGTATGGACAAAGCAATAGGGGCCTTATGGGATTCACCCAGAATACTAAAAGAACTAAGGGTAGAACTAGTAACAGCACTGACTAATCTCTTTAACAAATCATGGGAGGATGGAGTGGTACCTGAGGACTGGAGGAGGGCAAATGTGATTCCGCTTCACAAAAGTGGGATCAGGGTAGAGGCAGGAAACTACAGACCAGTTAGTTTGACTTCAGTGGTAGGGAAATTCATGGAATCACTTCTGAAGGAAAGAATTGTTGCGTACCTAGAGGCCAGTGGGGCACAGGACCCAAGGCAGCATGGTTTCACAGCAGGAAGGTCATGTCAGACGAACCTAATAGATTTCTTTGACTGGGTGACCAAAGTAGTAGACCAGGAAGGGGCTGTGGATATGGCCTACCTAGATTTTAGCAAGGCATTCGACACAGTCTCACACAAAAGATTAATATACAAGTTAGCCAGCCTTGGAGTGGGTCCCAAGGTGGTAGCCTGGATAAAAACTGGCTGGACAACAGGGCACGCAAAGGTAATAGTAAGTGGAGTCCACAGTGAAGAAAGGAGGATAACTAGCAGGGTACTGCAGGGTTCGTACTGGGACTGGTCCTCTTTAATATCTTTATAAGTGACATTGGAGAGCACCTGGAAGGAAAGGTATGCCTCTTTGCAGATGACACAAAGATCTGCAACAGGGTTGATACACAAGGTGGGGTGGAAAGAAAATGAAAAGGGACTTGGCAAGGTTGGAGGAATGGTCAAACGTGGCAGCTCAGATTCAATGCAAAGAAGTTCAAGGTAATGCATCTGGAAAACAAAACCCAGGGAAGAGTACACAATGGGGGTGAGTTAATAACAACAACAAAATCAAAAGAGACCTAGGAGTAATTATATCAGATGACCTAAAGGTGGGCAAGCAATGTGAGAAGGCAGTAAGGAGGGCTGGGGGATACTGGGATGCACAGAGAGGCATCAACAGTAGAAAACAGGAAGTTGTTATCCCTCTCTACAGACAGTTAGTGAGACCCCATCTGGAGTACTGCATGCAATTCTGGAGACTCCCATCTCTGCAAAGACATAGATAGAGTGGAGGCTGTTCAGAGGAGGGCAACCAAAATGGTGCAAGGTCTGCACCAGAAGACATACGAGGAGAGACTAAAGCAGCTTAATATGTATACCCTTGAGGAAAGGAGGGCGAGGTGGGACATGATAGAAACTTTCAAGTATCTCAAGGGAATTAACAAGGTACAAGAGGGTAGTATCGTTCAGAAGAAGAGATGTGCAAGAACAAGGGGGCACAATTTGAAGATAGAGGGGGGACGGCTCAGAGGTAATGTTAGAAAGTATTTTTTCACAGAGAGAGTTGTGGATGCATGGAACAGCCTTCCTGAGGAGGTTGTGGAGTCAGGAACAGTGGGAGAATTCAAGAATGCATGGGACAGGCATAAGGCAATTCTAGTGGGGGCAGGAGGAAGTAAGCTGTTGATTAACTAGAATATGCAGCTTATCCATCAGGTAGGGAAATAGGCAGACTGGGTGGGCCAAGCGGTCCTTATCTGCCGTCAAATTCTATGTTTCTATGTTTCTATCCCCCCTGGTAATAACTGATGCAAAGTACTCATTTAGGACTTCTCCCTGTTCCCCTACCTCCTGTGCCCAACCCTCCCCTGTCCTTATCCTGCTGATCTGCCCCTTATTTTCCTTTTTTCCCCTATGTATTTAGAGAACACCTTGTCCTCCCTCCAGATCCTCTGGCCAAGGACTGCTCCTTTTTTTGCCTTAGCTGCTCTCACCACCCTGGTGACTCTTTTGGCTGTCTACTCACACTCCCCCTGATCACCTTCACTCCTTGAGCACTTGAAGCACCTATAGGCCTCCTTCTTGTCCCTCACCACTTCCTGAACCTCCCAGGTCCACCAGCAGGATTTTCTGGCATTACTGAACTTGCACCTCTCCCTTGCGCAGGATCTGGTAACCTCCTGTATTCCCCCCCCAAAGATCTCCCACTTGCTATCAGCATCCATATCCAGATTTATCCTGCCCAAATGTTCTTTCAGGATCCTTCCCATCTCCCTGAAGTCTGCACCCCTAAAGTCATTTACTACCGTTTTTGTTCCCCCCCAGCTGGAAAACCTGTTGGAAAAAACTGTTATTAAAAGAAAAAGCACTGAGTTTCAGAACAAGTTCTGCCAGACGAGTAAGTGTGTGTGTGTGTGTGTGTGTGTGTGTGTGTGGCTGCTGGACTTCCTGCTTATACAGGAAATGCTGCAAAGCTGTCAGGCCATCATCGTGGAGGATCACTGTGTAAATAGATTTGATGTCCGTGGTGAATATGAGCTGATGAGAGCCACTGAATCTGAAATAAATATATATATATATATATATATATATATATATATCTACATATACACATATATATGTTTTTATTCTCCTTGGCATGTATGGGCAGTTAGTTCTGCCCTGTCCCCATCATCTGCAGCTGTCTCAAGTCTCCTCCGGTCTCGGGGGACTTGTATTCCCGGTGGATTGCCGCCTGTGGTAGGGCCAGGAAAGGGGGGACCATCCTCCCCCACCAGGAACACATATCTAGATTGTCCCCAGAGCCAGAGAGACTAAGCGGGCCATTGACATGAGTAGGCAGGGCTTCATGAAGCCTGTCACAAATGCACTCAGCAGGTCAGGCCCTCTGCTCCCACAGTGCCAACCTCCGAGCGCAATAGTGTGAACAGGTAATGGACAGGGTAACCCTCCTGTCTGCTTTTGGGTCCAAATCACCTTTAGTCTCAAGTTCTGGGGGGATTCAAACTGTAAACCTTATGCTAGCATACCCAATGTACAAGCTCAGATACATACCCTCTTCGGGGATTGCGGTAAAATCTTTCGCCAGGGGCACCAAGCCAGGCTTCCATAATGAACCCATAAAACTCTAGAAAAAAAACTTAGTACATTCTCACCTTTTCCCAGTTTAGTAACACCATCAAGTTCTCCAGAACAGCTGTCAAACTTAACCACATATACATCACATGCAAAAAGAACTTGGAAAACACACCCAGGCAGTATCTTTCAAATAAAGATTTTACTTAGATGATAAAATATGAAAAATGTAAATACAGAACAATATATCAAAGAGCATACAATCACTTAAATGAAAAGCAAAAACTATAGATAAACTCCTACCAACATACAGTTTAGATATTTTCCATCTAATGTATTACCTCTTTAAGTGCTTATCAGAGCTGTGTGTCTTTCTAGAGTCCCCAGATGGAATATATCAACAGTTCAGACACAGTATAGTTTAAACTGTGTCTCTCCACACCCCTTCTTTGAGTCCTCTAGCTCCTCCTTTTAGAATATCAAAAAAAAAATACAAACAGGATGTCCTATCAGGAGGTATATTAAAGAGCAGATATCCACTTATTTTTATATTTTTTTCTTTAGGTCCTGACCTGTTTACTTCGTTGTGGATCCAATGACAGCTGTTCCTGAAGGTGGTCTGAATCATGTTCTCACCATTTGTTCAGTGTACCGACGGCCAGACCAGCGCGGTGAACATGCACATTTTTCAAAAAGACTTCAATTACCAATGGCCCGCGACGAGCACTAGTGGCGTTAGTTACAGTTTAGCATTAGAACTCAATGGGCTACGCTAACTATGGTAATCTATGCTCGTCCCTGAATGTATACATGGACTCGCGAATCACCAGCAGGCGTGGGACATCTGTGGGACGGGTGGTTTTGCACACTGTATTTTTTGCAGCTCTGTTACTGCTGAAAATGAAGCACTTCCACTAATTGCCGAAAACTGCTTCTTAGATTCCTGATAAAAAAACAGATATTATAAATTGTAGAGATAGTCCTGTTGACCAAAATGCAAAATAATAATTAATTAAATAATTATATTTTGCATTTTATCAACAATACAATTTATAATATTATTTTATCAATAATCTAAGCGATTTTCACAATTAGTGGAAATGCTTCATTCAGTGTGCAAAAATACAGTGTGCAAAACCACACGCTCTCACAGATGTCTATACATAATTTTAATTCACACACTAGCACAAAAGAACACATATTACTTTACTTC
The DNA here is from genome assembly GCA_016271365.2 of Neoceratodus forsteri. Lineage (NCBI taxonomy): Eukaryota > Metazoa > Chordata > Ceratodontiformes > Ceratodontidae > Neoceratodus > Neoceratodus forsteri. Next base: position 109,191,480 of record JADMNL010000031.1, on the reverse strand, counting down.
AAAACTTGCTTGAAATTCTATATTTAATTTATTAACAAGCACAGCGAATGAAACTAGCCACGAGGAACTTCCACGAACGTCAGGCCAGTCGGCTCAGTGAAGAAGACAGCACCTCCCGTAGAGCTCGTGCTGATCTCGTCCATGTTAACACCTGCTGGTGATTTGCGTCCATGTATACATTCAGGGACGAGCGTAGATTACCACAGTTAGCGTGTGTGCCCATGGAGTTCTAACGCTAAACTGTAACTGACATCACTAGTGCTTGTCCATGGTCGTCGGTAATTGAAGTGTTTTTTTGAAAAATTTGCATGTTCACAGCATTGGTCTGGCCGTTGGTACACTGAACAAATGGTGAGAACATTATTCAGACCACCTTCAGGAACAGTTGTCATCGGATCCACAATGAAGTAAACAGGTCAGGACCTAAAGAAAAAATTTAAAAATAAGTGGATATCTGCTCTTTAAATTAGGTGACATCAGCAAAACTAATTTCCCAAATTATGAGTCTTTGATCCACCAGTTCCTTTTAGGTTTACAACCCTGCAATTCTCTCACCTAGGTGCAAGATATCTGGCAGGAATCAGCTTAATGATGTCCTGTTTCTGAAGTAATAGAATGTATATTGTAGTTTCCCAGCTTCAGAGCAGCAACGGTCATAAACAGCCATAAAATGCTATTTCTCAAGGAAGTTAATTACATTACAGAGATCTCCTGTCAGTGTAATATATGTAGCTTCACTGAAACCTGGGGGGGAGGCGGCACCCATGGAGCACAGGTTGTCTTATGTGAGACAATCACATACTATATTTTTATAATAATAATAATAAAATTTATTTAATTAAGCGCCTTTCGAAATTTCAAAGCACTGTACATCAAGAGCAAACATAAAACATATTCAATACTTTCAATAAAACAAGTATAAACATATCTTCCAAAACTGCGATATAAAATTAGAGCAAAGAAGGAAACGCCTTCTCCCATAAAAAAGTCTTTAGAGCCTGCTTAAAGCTCCCCACCATCCTACACTCCCGGAGCTGACAGGGCAGAGAATTCCAGAGGGTAGGTGCAGCAAATCCAAATGCACGGGCACCAGATGACTTCAATTTACCTTGAGTCTCCAGCAACCCCTCGTCAGCAAAGCGGAGCTGTCTCGGGGGGGTGTAGGGCACCAGGAGCTCTTTCATGTAGTCGGGACCCAGACCATGTAGGACTTTGTAGGTCAAAAGACCCACTTTAAAGGTGATCCGCCACTGTATTGGCAGCCAGTGCAGAACGCGCAGCACAGGGGTAATATGAGAACTTCTAGATGCCCCAGTCAACAAACGTGCTGCCGCATTCTGCACTAGCTGCAAGCAGCGGATATCAACCCCAGGAAGTCCTAGGTAAAGGGAGTTACACTAATCAAGGCGAGATGTCACAAAGGCATGGACCAAAACCGGCAGATCACTGGGTGGAACAAAGTGACTAATCCTGGCAATGTTCCTAAGATGAAAAAAATGCCAGCTTCACAACTGCAGACACCTGATAACGGAGGATCAAACCAGTGTCAAGCTCCACTCCCAGGTTACGCACCCGTTCAGAGGTGAGGATCTGGCCCACCCCCAGGATTAATCCAGAGGGGAAACCCATCCTGAAACCCTCTACCCTGCGATCCGGGTCCACAACCATAACCTCAGTCTGTCCTGGGTTCAACTTTAAACTGCTGGACTTCATCCAGTCTTGGATATCTCTGAAGCAGTTGTTCAATACCGAGATAGCACTAACCTGGTCAGGTGCAAAGACAGGTAGAGCTGGGTATGGGCCAGCATAGCCGTGAAACCTCAGCTCGTGCCGTCTTACAATGTCTCCGAGGGTAGCATACTCACGAATAACATGGGGAAAGCACTGAACCCTGAGGCACCCACAAGGCAGAGAGAAGGCCCGGATGAATGCAAACCGAGACCACTCTCTGCATTCTTCCTTCGAGGAACAATGAAAACTATCTGAGGACTGTACTCGATAGTCCACAAATAGCATACAATAATCATAACCAGCTGGCCAAGAGTCACAGTCACTGTCCATTGTTCCTTGTTTTTCTCCCCCTGGGCAGCACAGACATGCAACGAGTATGGTGTGCGAGCTCCGCCTCCACAGAGATGCCCCTGGTACTCTGAACATGCATCCTTCCAACTTACTGGGCCTTGCATGCACTACCATCTGGATTCCTCCAGATGGCAGGTGAGGCATGGGATCCCCCCTCCCAAGCCAGAAGAGCAGTCCTGCAGATGCTCAATCCTCACTCCCCCGCTGCCCCTGAGTGACCCGAGTCTGTTCCCGAACTTAGGTCGCCGGTGTGGGACAAGGTAAGGCACTCAAAGTGCCTCAGCCCTCTGCACCACTGGGCTGGCCTCGCGGTATTCTATTATTTATTGTATCTTAGTAATTGCATTTCTGCACTTATGAGAGATTTATTAATTATATTTTTTGCTGTCCCTCTACACATTGTTGTTCTCTTCCATTTTTATTCTGGATTGTTGCTGTTATAACATTATTAAAACAATAACATTTATAATGGAAACATATTTGAAGTTTTCATGAAACAAATGGTGAAGTGGCTCACGGCATCCATGACAGATGGTTGACAAGATTTTCCATCGACACCACTAACAGCAAAATCGGCGGAGTCGACCGCATTTACAGTCGGCTGCTGGTTTCTATGTGCTGGCTGTGTTTCTTCGGGGGGTTGCCTAAGACTTCACGGTAAGTTGTGCCTCGCACTTCACTTAAGGATCATCAACTCTGAGTCTGTTACACCAGGGGGTGCAGGACCACCAACAGATAGTGCCCGGTTCCAGCAGGTCCTCTACAGTGGCATGGTACTGTAGTCGCTGTGGGGGACCTCGCTGTCGAACTGTCACTATAGGGTGGTTAAACTGCCCCACAGATACAATGTGTCATTGCTGTGATGGTCACTTGGTACAGCAAGGTACAAAAAGTGCTCAGTTTATAGTACAGTACAATGGGTTACACAATTGCATGTTCACAATAAGATACAAAAAGGGCCATCACCTGTCCTTCCTCGTGACAACGAAAACACTGCCTTCTGTCTGTCATACTTGCACTCCTCTATCTGTCTGTCTTGCCCCAGGGACCCTGCTCTCTGCACATAAGCACTTTCCATGCACTGTCAGCTCTCAGTTTCTCAACATCCCCAAAATCACAGTTTGGGAACTGTGAAGGAGGCACGGAGATGTCTATAAGTAACCCAGAGGCATGGCACACCTGCATGGTATCTGACTATTGCCTTCCTTATTAACATCAAAGCTGAACCCCACATCTTGCTAACCCTTGTCGCAATGCAGCCAGGTGTCTGTGTGTATCCATGTAATATATGAAACAAATAAGGCCCTACAGAGTGGTGATTATACCAAAGTGATGTACCAACTTGGGGGTTTGGCTTCGAGATGAAACTGATGGCTTCAACCACCAGGAGGTTCGAGACAGCATAATTACCACTCTGGAGTGCCCTATTCCATTGATAAAATACTTGGGTATCTTATATGGTACTGGTTATAAACGTGGGGGCACACCCTCCTTAAAAAGCATTGAAATGTATGTCCCTGGTGCCATTGTCCTGTGCATTGGGGTGTCAGTATGCCAAAAATGTCTAGCACTCTGACTGAGTGATAACGGCGACAGTTCCTTTAGGCTTTCGCTGTTATCACAAGAACTGGCTGCAGGTAGGGAAGGACCAGGGTGGCACGGAGGGGAACAAGTAGGGAGGGGGAACCGACAAGGGAAGAGATGTAGGAGGTGTATCAACTAGGAATAGATTTGAGCCTCTGCTATGGGAGGGAGAGGGGGATCAGGAACATACTGGGGGGGAGGACAAGCGGGACATGACAGGGATGACAACAGGTAGGGGAAGTGATAGCGAGGATGAAAGGGTAGAAGGGTGGCTAGTAAGGAAGGAGGTGGTGACTGGAGGAGAGAAGGTTACTGGAAGGGGGAAGGATGGGAGGGGCATCACTATCGGGGTCGAAGGGAATGGGGCCTCTAAAGCGACAACAATGGGGATAGGAGAGGGGTTGGAAATCAGGAGGGGAGGTTGACATGTGAAGCCCAGTAGGAAATAGTCAGGCTGAGAAGGGGTTCAAGGGGAATGGGAGGAATAAGGCAGACAAAAGGAGTGAGGCAGAAGTAGGGGGTGCAGATACAGAAGTCACAGCGGGTGCAGCAGGTGGGTAAGGGGCAGGGAAGAACAAATACTGGGGTGGTGGAAGGGGCATTAGAAGGAAAGGGGGTAAGGGACGGGGGGGTACTCATCCTGGGGATTCTATACTGAAAGGGGTGAGATGGGGTGGAAGGGGGGGGAAGGCACAGCCGTATTTGGGTTGAAGCTATCCCTGGGTTGACTGCAGGAGGGGCAGGGCAGGCACTGCTCAAGTGTGCAGTGAGGAGGAGGAAGAAACCTCATTTAGTGTTGCATGTGGGTAGAAATGACTTGCATAGGGGACAGAGGAAGGCGGAAAATAGCAAGTACAAAAAAAAAAAAGAAATTACTTGGCAGAGGAGACTGTGGAAGTAGTGGGGGGGGTTTTGAGGCATTAGGCAGGCAGTGTGAGGGGGTGGGAGTCAATGGCATTCTCGGAGGTACAGTACTACTGGTACCATATGCAAGCATGGGGAGGAAGGGTAGGATCGAGGAGTTTAACAAGTGGCTGAGGGATTGGTGCCACACTAAAAATTATGGGTTAGTGACTAACTGGGGTAGGGTTTGTGGGAATAGTGACTTATGCGCGGGGGACAAGCTGCACTTGAGCAGGGAGGGTAGGGGATTATTAAAGGCTGGATTAGAGGGGTATATCTCTACTAAGGTGGATTTAAACTAGTGGGGGGGATGGCCAAAAGATTGAGGTTGGTAGAAAGGTCCAGACAGGGGAGCCTAATGAACTCAACCCCCTAGATATAGATAAAGGCGGAGGCAGAATAACCCTGGGGGGGAGCAGAGTGGTCTGAGTGTAATACAGAAGGCACCCGGTAAGAATAAGGAGGAGAAAGGGTGCAGACTACCTGGAGGAGGGACACAGGCCAAGGAGAAGAGTGAGGAGAAGGAGGGGTACAAATGGAAGGTGGTCTCTCTCAATGCAAGAAGCCTGAGGAACAAAATTGCAGAGCTTCAGGCACTGCTTTTACAGTAGAAGGGAAGGTGGACATTGCTGCAGTGACAGAGACTTGGGCCACAGAGTACCATGATTGAGACTTGGCAGTCCCGGTATACAGGATATACAGAAGGGACTGGGGGGTTGGAAGGGGGTTGCACTCTATGTGAGGGAAGGGATCAAATTCATAAGGGACAAAGGAGAAGAGAAGTGGAAAGGACAGAGGCACATTGGGTGCAGCTCCTGGACTCCAAGGGCAGAAAGCTGAGGCTGGGAGTGGTGTGCAGACCACCATCCCAATCTGAGGAACTGGATGGGGAGTTCGCAGAAAGATAAGGAGGGTGTGTAGAAGGGGGAGTGCAGTGATAGTGGGAGATTTTAACCTACCACGGATTGACTGGAGCACCCTGGCCACTAGCAGTACCAGGGAGCAGGTGCTCCTTGATGCATTCCAGGATGGCCTTCTGACACAATTGGTAAGTGGGCCTACAAGGCTTGGAAGCACTCTGGACCTAGTACTGGCAAATGTGGAGGCGGTGAGGGAAGTAAAGGTGGAAGATCTACTAGCGGGTAGTGACCACCAAACAGTGTGGCTCGTTGTCGCGCTGGCCAGGGAGACAGGAGGCACGGGCACTAAGGTGGTGGACTTTAGTAGTATGGACTTTCGGAGGATGGGAGCAATACTGCAAGGGAGACTCCAGGATATAAAGCCAGGGATGGATGCAGTACAAAAGTGGGGAGTCATAAAGACTGGACTAACAGAGGCCACAGTAGCCTGCACCAGGGCCAGGAGTAAGGAGAGCAGAGCCAAGAAACCGTGCTGGCTGAACAAGGAAGTGCTGCAAGGGGTGAGGGCAAAGAGGTCTGCATACCAAAAGTACAGGAGAACAAGGAAGGGAGAGGGTAAAGAGACTTACGGGAGTTGGTCAAGGGAGGTGGCCAGGAGGGTGAAAATAGCTAAGGCCTCCAGGGAATTAAGGTTAGCACAGGGCATAAAGGGATGGAAAAAGATTTTTTTAGGTATGTCAGGGGAAAAGAGGAAGTGCAAGGAACATATTGTGAGGAAAAAGCAGGGAGGGGATTGGGTGGAAAAGTGTGAGGAGCAAGCAGAAATTCTAAATGAGTACTTCTGCTCTGTTTTCACTAAGGAAAGTGATGGTCCACTACCAGCATGGGCTGGGGGGATGGGGAAAGGAGGGAGGAGGTGACGAACAAAGTGATCACAGGGAGTAGAGTGCTAGAGAGGCTGAGTGCAGTAAGGGTAGACAAGGCACCAGGTCCCGATGGCATCCACCCCAGGGTGCTGAGGGAGATGGCGGAGCTGTTGGCTGAATCACTGGCAGATCTGTTCAACACCTCCCTGGAAATGGGATGTGTGTCCCAGGACTGGAGGGTGGCCCATATGGTGCCCATACACAAGAGTGGCCCTAGGGAGGAGCCAGAAAATTATTGGCTGGTGCGGTCTCACATCCATAGTGGGTAAGCTTATGGAGGTGATACTGAAGGAGAGGATGGTGGCATTCTAGAGTAATGGCCTCCAAGATGGGCAGCAACATGGGTTCATCCCAGGAGGTCTTGTCAAACCAATGTAATAGAGTATTATGACTGGGTGACAAGGGAGTTGGACAAGGGTCATACGGTACATGTCCTGTACTTGGACTTCAGTAAGTCCTTTGATACAGTATCTCTTGGAGAACTGGGGAGAAGCTAATGGCAGTGGGGGTGGGAAAAACCTGACTAAATGGATAGAGAACTGGTTACAGGGAGGGTGCAGAGGGTGGTGGTGGTGGTGGGGGAGCTCTTAGCATCCAGAGCAGTGACAAGCGGGGTGCACGAGGGCCAGTGCTGGACCTGGGCTATTGGGCTCTTTATCTCTGATATAGCACGTGGAGTGGGGAGCAGAGTTAGTCTGTTCACGAGATTATACCAAATTGGGGGTGGTGGTGGACTAAGAGGACGGATGGGAAAAATTGCAGGGGGACCTAACTAAACTAGAGACATGGTTGGTGGAGTGGCAGCTAGGATTCAATGCAAAGAAGTGTAAGGTGATGCACTTTGGGGCTAAGAACCAGAAGAGGGACTACTGATTGGGGGGTAAGGTTGGGGATCACAGAGGAGGAGAAGGACCTAGGGGTATTGGTAACTGGGAGCATGAACAACTCGGCCCAGTGCAGGAGAGCAGCAACGAAGGCAAAGAGGATGCTGGGATGCATTGCAAGGCGGTTCTCATCCAGACACAGGGATGTGGTCCTACCACTCTACAGATCATTGGTCAGACTGCACCTGGAGTACTGTCTGCAATACTGGAGGCCATACCTGAGGAGAGAGATAAAGTTACTGGAGGTGGTACAAAGGAGAGCAACAAAAATGTTAAAGGGATGGAAGGAAAGACATATGAAGTTAGGCTGAAGGAGCTGAACATGTACACAATGGAAGAGAGGAGGATGGGGATATGATTGAATTGTTTAAATACCAGGGGTAAATAAACCCTAGCACTCAGGGGTGTTAAACTGAGGAGTGGAAGAGAGACAAAGGGGCATGGACTAAGGTTGGAAGGGGGACGTTTCAAGAGGGAAATTAGGAGGCACTACTTCTCTGAGAGGGTGGTGTCTAGTTGGAATGCACTGCCAGAGGGGGTGGTAATATGTAGGACACTCAACAGCTTTAAGAAGGAGTGGGATAATGCAAGAGGAAGAGTTAGGGGAGCAGGGGCTGGGACAAGTGAAGAAGGAACTGAGGTGGAGGAGGCTGGGGCAGCTGCAATCTAGGGTGCTAGCTGCACACTCAGGCAGACTTAGATTGATTGGTCTATTCTGCTGGCAGATTCATATGTTCGTATGTATGTTCGTATATAAAATCACAGTGACTCTGTTCATGAGCAGAGGTCCTAAAATGCCTGTGTTGAAAATTTGGTGACAAACGTTCAGAAAATGACTGTGTTACAAGCATGCATTGTGCAGTTTCCACGCACCCTCATAACTTTACAAATATGTAGTATTTTCACTCCAGACCTTTCAACACTGGTATTTTTTCAGACCTCCTTATGAACAGTACAGCTGTCATTTTTCACATCCTGCCGAAATGTGCTTTTACATATCTGACGTGAAATCAATGTTCAGGACAGATTAAGAAAATCATACTTGCAGTGTTCATGAGCAGAGGTCACAGAATGCCTATGTTGAACATTTGGTGAAATAATTCCACTAAATGACTGTGTCACGGCATGTGTTGCGCTAGTTTCACGTCTGACTCAGAGGTTCAAGCATTTTTATTATTTTCACTACAGATTTTCAACATTGCCATCTCTTCACACCTCCCTATGAATGGTACAGCTGTCATTCTTCACATCCTGTCCCATCTGTGTTTTCGTACATCTGACGCAGAATGGCACGGTCACTGTGGGAACTCAAAGTTTGGGACACATTGACAAAATCACAGTGCCACTGTTCATGAGAAGAGGTCCCATATGCTTTCATGAGGTGGGGGTCACAAAATGGCCATGTTGAAAATTTGTAGTGCAAATACCAACAAATGCCCGGGACGTTAGGGTTTCTAACCATAACGTCCCACCCTGTACAGACTGACAGGTATCAGGGTGTGCCTTTGGATTGCTGACTGTAATACTCTATGCCATTCCACCCCACCCTGCAGCCAGTGACAGGCATCGAGGTGTGCCTTGGACTCTTTGGCCCCAGATTTCACCCCATTCTCCTATATTGCACCCATTTCAGCATATATCCTCATGGAGTGGGGTGACTGTAAAGGCACACCTCAACACTTGTCAGTGTCTGCAGGATAGGGTGAGGTGAAATGGCATGAACGTTATGGGCAACAACCCAAATGCATACCCCAATGCCTGTCCATCTCTGCAGGGTGGAGGTGGGATTGGCATGAAGTTCATTACTTCATAGACATTCCTTCTCTGCATCTGTCTAACTCCTGCATTTCCAATGCTAAGACCAGCAAGCAAACATTCGGCATTGAGAAATGCTTGTTTAGTTGTATTTCTTGTTAGGGTTGGTGATGTATGAATTTGGAGTTTGTCTGGACAGAGAGGTCTTGTATGATAATTGCTGTCATGTAGTAGGGTAGGGCCCCCCTCTACAATGGCTGAAGTGACAGGGCGGTGTGGTTGTGTACCTTATATATTAATCCCCCCCCCCGACAGGTCATACTCAAATGAAAACACCCTTAGGTGAAGTCTGTCTTATATTAAGATAAGGTCTGTGGCTGAAGGGGAAACAATGTGCCCACCCCCCTAGAAAGTATCTTTCTTACCAGTAGACCTGCAGTCATGATCTGCACACTGCCTGGAGTGCAGACTTAAGCAAAGGGATTTCAAACAAAACATCCGTATAAACCCCAGACAAACACAATAACCACACAGAGCTGAGAGACAGACAGACAGACATATTGCTATCCACAGAGACTCCCAGACACACAGGTGTGACATCCACACAGTACCAAGAAAGGTAGACAGATAGACATACATAGTATCCATACAGACCCCCAGACAGACAGAACAAACATCCTTACAGAGACAAGAATGACAGACAAAGCTTTATTTTTTGTAATGTATTTCCCAACAGCCCAGTTAAATACTGTGCAGCATCTCATTTTCAGTGGGGTCCTGCCTAAGTACTGAGGAGTTAACTGACTTGCTCAGATTCACCCAGAATAAGTGGTTCTGTCGTGATTTGAACCTGGGTCTTCTGGTTCCTACTGTATGCTCTGAAGCCAACATAAATTGCATCTTTTAAACAAACAGCACAATGCTAGAAGACAAAATATCCAGACAGACACAACATCCTTAATACTATTTAAACACAACATAGGGGATACAATGACAGATACAACATTGCAGATAACAGCAGCCACACTAAGGAGGTTATCACAGCACAATGAGAGGACCCCAAGTGCTACTTCCTGCATGTGAGCTACGATTTGTTATTCCATATGAAACTGTGGGCAGCCTCCCCCAATGGTTTACAAATAACATCACAACACATTTTATAGAATGTGTCACCTTTCGACAGCAGTGACCTCAGAAAGATTCCATAGCCACAGTGGGTTATGTATTTTACCAGAGACAGAACTGTCTGCAGACAAACTATTACTATTACAGGATGTATACAAACAGGAAAGTGGTTGCCACATCTAGGGAAAAGATCATTTAGTTTACAAGACAATCCAAGTAGATACAGGGAATGAAATCATGCTGGCAGCCCTGGTTATAGAAACTGCCAATCCTGGCTATAGAAACTCGTGGCCCTGTCTGTAGAAGTGGCAGCCCTGGTTATTAAAACTAGTAGCCCCAGCTATAGAACAACAGCCCTGGCTATAGAAGCAGCAGTCCTGGCTATAGGAACTGGCCCCTGGTTACAGAAGCAGACCTGGCTAAGACATTGGTAGCCCTGTGTCTATAGAAGCGGCAGTGCTGGCTATAGAAACTGTCAGCCCTGGCCATAGAAGCAGCAGCCCTGGCTATAGAAACTGGTAGTCCTGGCTGACAGACAGCCCTGGCCATAGAAGTGGCAATCCCACAGTTAAGAAACTGGCAGCCCTGGCTACAGAAGCAGCAGCCCTGTCTATAGGAGCAGCAGTGCTGGCTATTGAAGCTGGTAGCCCCGCTACAGAAGCTAGCAGCCCTGGCTATTGAATCTAGCAGTCCTGGCTATAGACACAAACCCTCACCCCAAGTAAATGCAATTTTCTCTGGTTTTAGTCATTGATAAAGTGATAACAACCAACAGGATATCTCGGCGGTTCCAGTAGTCAACACAATCTGATGGGGTGGTGAACGAAGGAGAAAGACGCTCAGAATATTGAAAGCAGGTATCTACTGTCAGGCATCCAGCTCCCCTCAAACATATATAATGTAGATCTGCTCTACTGTTGAGGGCATTAAAATTACTATGCTTCCCTCTGGTTAAAAGTTATAGCACCCCATATTTACCCCCATAAAAACAAAGTCTTGTCTGACACACCTCCTTTTGTGATGTTAAAATGAAGGCTGCTTGTGTGTGCTCCATAGATCTATATTGGTGCCATTTGTCAATGACGTTTAGTACTATTTAGAGTTGCCACTTGGAACAACGAAGTGACCGCTCCAGTTAACAGAGACTGTTACTCCAGCGGCTGCTTTGGTTTGTCTACATGGCACCTCTAAATAGTACTAAACCATAGACATATTGCATACGTACAAGTTAATGACATGCACCCTCAGAGTTCATTTTCTGACATCACAAAACGAGGCGTGTCAGACAAGGCTTTGTTTTTATGGGGGTGCAAATTTGGGGTGCTATAACTTTTTAACCAGAAGGAAGCGCATAGGAATTTTAATTCCCCTCAACAGTAGAGCAGATCTAATATTATATATGTTTGAGGGGAGCTGGGTGCCTGACAGTAGGTACCTGCTCTTTAATAACCGGCAAAGGGAATCAGAACTGAAAAGAGGGAGGAACACAAGATTAGCATTAAAGTATGGGGGCCATACCTCTCAACTGTCCCTGATTTTGCCTCAAATTTTTCCTCTATCCCTCCTAAAATTTGTGTTCTTGTGACAGAACAGTGGCGATTAAAAGCACAAAATAACGACAAACATTAAAGTAACAGACTTGTTATTCTTCAGGAAATGCATCTTAACACAAATCCCTTTTTTCTATCAGCTTTCTGAGTGAATAGTACCATATTTTAAGATGTGTCCCTGATTTGGGGTCTTTGTCCCTGATTTTTTTAAGCCTTGTCCCTGATTCATGAGGCAAGAAGTTGAGAGGTACAATGGGGCAAGGGACATCCACAGTGCGATTGTGCACTGCAGGGTGTGTGTGTGTGCGGGGTGGCGGGGGTGACATTACAGTTGCACCTACCGTGGACAGGGCTACTCTCCCCGGCGACTTGGCTCAGGACAGTGGCGATCACGGCCAGCTGGAACCCGTCAGGCACAAATCTCACCATCTCGGACTAGAGACTAAATCTCTTGCGTAAAGCCTGGGAACTGCTGCAGTCGTGGCCAACGGCGACAGAAAGAGACGAGTGAAGCTAGGGTTCGAGTAGTCAGCTGCTGTAAGTCCACTCCGAGCTCTGCTGCTGCCGCAGTGTAGTTGGGCTCTGCTGCTGTCTGTCGGGCGTCGGGCTCCTGCTGCGGGCGGACGGGCGGGCGGCGGGCGATCTGCTGCACGCGGAGACTGGACTTGTTGAATGAAGTTTGTAAGGCTTCCCTCGCTCACCCCTCTCTATATAAATATTTTCGCTCTGCTTGAATTGCGATGCCAGGGTAGGCGGTGTCTGGGTACTAGCCAGTCAATGCGATGGGAGGAAGGAGGGGTGTTGTTGAAGTCTGAGAATGGGATTACAAAACAGAGCAGCACCCCGCCCACACACATACAAAGTCGTTGGGCTTTTACTAGGATTTCGTTATATCCGCACCAAAATATATGGCCCTTTCAACACGTTTCTCTGGTATGTGAAGTCAAGCCTGCCTCTCCTACCTCTCAACTGTCCCTGATTCTCAGGGACGTCCCTGATTTTGACTCAGAATTTTCCTCTGTCCCTCGTAAAATTTGTGTTTTTGTGACAGAACAGTGGAGATTGAAAGTACAAAATAATGCCAAACATTAAAGTTACAGACTTGTTCATCTTCAGAAAATGCATCTTACACTAATCTCATTATTCTGTCTGCTTTCTGAGTAAATAGTACCAATTTCTAAGATGTGTCCCTGATTTGGGGTCTTTGTCCCTGATTTTTTTAAGCCTTGTCCCTGATTTATGAGTAAAGAGGTTGAGAGATATGCGTCTTATTATTATTATTAAATATGTCAGTTGTGTTTCCAGAAAATTTTTCTTGGTTATGAACAATCACGGAGGACAGTTGGAGCTATTGCCCAAAATACCCTTGGTTGTGTGGAAGAAAACTTTGAGAGTATTTTAGAACAGTTGTGTTTCTTTTACATTGCTAAACTGTCATGCAAATAATACAGCCTTCCAGTAAAAGGGGGACTTTGCAATATGTACTATCAATAAGACATGCCAGTGTCTAATTATGGGTCAGGTCTTATCAGGTGGCTAGAATTTTCCTACCCATGTTATACATCACAGTCCATCCTCGTTTTGTATTGCATGTCAATATCTCACCAGATGCATTAAAGAAAATGATTACACAACACAGATGAGTAGTGTAGTACAGAGCAGGTTTATGTTATCTAATGTCCCTGCTACAAATGTATGCAAAACTCTATCTGGAGAATGTTAGTCTGTCTCATCAGACACAAAATATCCAATAATATTACACATTTGCAATGCAAAAAGGAGGCTCAGACATGAAAACATAGGGTTATTAATGTCCACTCGAGCAAGCACCTCATCCTCGCAGCTGCTTTTAAGCTTGAGTTGCCCACCCACTTCAGCGGCGAGACCAGGCTTGCTGCCCACTCAGGCAAGCACCTCATCCTCGCAGCTGCTTTTAAACTTGAGCTGCCCACCGACTACAGCGGCGAGACCGGGAGCCCACCTGCTGCCACCCACCCACCGCTCTCCAAGCACAGGTAATTGCCGAAGCCAGATCTTCAGCCCTCAGCTGCTGTTGCAGCGAAGATTCTGGATTTTGTTTTCTGAATTCCTGGCGCCATCTGACTGCAGTGCCCCCACTGGCTGCTCACCATCTTGGTGAACTCCCTGAGTGGCTAGCTTTGGAATCCAGTGTGGCTGCTTTCCCAGGACTGTGCCGCCAACTTTGAAAAGACTTTCCCTTGCTCCGGTACAGACACGCAGTTAGGGTTACCACCTTTTAAGAAGCCCAAAGTGGGACATTTGTTACTTAAATGTGATTTTTCGCAGGACAATCTGTAACATCGACACACAGTTCTTGACTAATTGCATGCCCATGCACAAATTTTGTAGTCTGTGCTGGCTGGCCCTCGTTACTAGTGTGTGTACATAAAACCAGTTACAGCTAAACTGAAAACTGGGATTCCTACTGCTGATTTTTGTTTGTTTAAGGACTGTTACTAGCCTGTATTTGCTCATTCTGGTAGAAAAAAAAGAATAAAATACTGTTTGTTTGCTTTGCTAGTTTCCTGCTGTTTTAGCCTAGCCAGACCCCTTAATCTTCCCATTCTCTCCTTTGTGTGATTTTTTCACCCTCCCCCCTTACCCCCTTCTCCATAACTTCTTAAATACACCTAAACCACTCCCTTCTGTGCACTCCTCTCATTGGCCATCCTGCCCCACACAAATTTAAAGCTGCAGAACACCTCCTAGAGTACTGGGTCCTGCCCCACAGAACTACATTTCTAACAGCCCTTGCCTCACCACTCCCTCCTTTCTCCCTTCATAAGGCTGACCATGCTAATTCTCTCCTACTACTTCCCCTTGTCCCCCACTCTCCCTCGGAAAGATAAAGCTGGCACTGCCTATATTATGGGCCATCTCCCTAACTACTGCACTGGTATTGACTGACTTCTGAGCTACAGTGCTGGCCTGTGATGAACAGCGCCTCTCCTTCCTCTCATTTCCCCCCTCTCCCCTGTCTCAACCCTCTTCACTCACTATTAGGGATAAGTCCACCCTGGGGTACATCTCACTCATCCTATTCACTAAAGGAGAACACCGCCTCCTTGGCCACTACCTGGCTAACCTGTCCTGGTCTCCTACTATTCCCTCCTGCCCATACATTCTTCTACTATCACTACTCTCCCTTGCTGGGGACATTGAGTGCAACCCTGGCCCAACAAACTCCCATATCCCCCCCCCCCAGCATCTGGATAAATGCCCCAGTCTTAAAATTGCACATATCAATGTCTGCAGCCTTCCATCTAAATTCACTGACCTTGAGGCTTGGATTGAGCTACACAAGCCCCATATTCTGGGACTCACTGAAACATGGCTAAAGCCACACCACACAGCTTACACCTTCAAAATACCTGGCTACTCCTACCTACGCCTCGACAGGTCAGGCAGGAAAAATATGGTGGTGTGGCCCTGCTCCTAAGGGAACCCCTCTCAGCCAGCATTGTCCCACACTGTGACCCTTCCTCGCCTAGTGAATGGCTACTTCTGAATTGACCCTGGGATCCTGCAAGAAACTCTATATTGGCTGCTGTTACAACCCCCCACGTCCAGAACCATTGGACTCACCAGCCTCCTCCAAGGCCTGAGCTCTCTGACTCCCATAGGGAATCTATCCTTCTTGGTGACTTTAATCTAAACTGACTGAGCTGCCACCAGCCTGACTATGTATCCCTGTTAAACCAGCACAACCTGGTGCAGGCCATCACTCTCCCACCAGACTTAATCCACACTCAGCCACCCAGACTCTATTAGACTGGATCCTCGTAAACAGGAGGACCGAGCATTACCGCTAGCACCATGGCTGACTCTATAAGCTATCATTTGCAAACCTATCTCCTCTGATCTTCCAAACTAAAGCACCCCCACCCAAATACTTATCTCTCAGAAATTTCAGCTGCCCAGTCTCCACAAATCTCCTTGAGGAGGCCCAGTCCTTGACTGGTCCATGCTTTTCCGTTTCCAATGCAGCCATGGCAGTTTCTTCATTTACCCGGACTCTACTATCCTCCAGGACTGCATTTCCCTGTCACCACCAGACAGACCAGAAGCGGGTGCTCACTGGGTCCCTAAAGACCTCCTAACCCTTATGAAGGCCAGAGACCATGCCTGGTCCACTTTCAAAGCAACCCCTCTCCTGCCCTCTGAATGCTTACAGGCACATGAGGAACACATGTAAACAACAGGCCAAATTTTTGAAACAGACCCACTTCCGCAATCTGCAAAGACCAACCTTGAGACCCTAGAAAATTCTGGGACTCAATCAGCTCCCTCCTAAACCCCCACCCCAGCTATGCTGCACCACATCTCAGCTCCCAGGACGGGCTGCTGACCAACTTTCACAATGTGGCCAGTGTCTTCAACTGTAAGTTCACCAAATTATCCATGTACCTAAATAAGCTGCCAACTGCCTAACCTCAAAGCTCAGCCCTAATACCTGATATATTGCCATCCTCTGCCACTCACCCACAAATACCCCCATTCTATTTTAAAGCCCTCTCCATACACGACACAGTGAAGCTACTCAAAAGTCTACCTAACCATGGCTCCTCCAGATCTGATGGGCTATCTCCAGTCTTCCTTAAGCTGATCCCTCCAGCAATTGCCAGGCCACTCACCTTCGTCTTTAACCTTGCCTTTCCACCTCTTCCATTCCTGACCCATGGAAGATAGCTAAGGTTATCCCCATTCTTAAATCTGGTGACCCCAAGTCCTCCGACAATTACTGTTCAATATCCATCCTCCCTCATCTCAGTAAACTACTCAAGAGAGCAGTCCACAATCAGCTCACTGAGTACATAGGCAAATACATCCTCCTATGCAATTAACAGCACAGCCTTCGCAAGAATCATTCCATTGCCACTGCCCTTCTGACTGACCACATCCTCTCTAACATGGATAATGGTAAAGCCACTGGGGCTGTCTTCGTTGACCTCTCAAAGGCTTTTGACATGGTTAACCATGCTCTCCTTACCTCCAAGCTTCGCCTCCTTAGTTATTCTCAGAAAGTCACAAGCTGGTTCATTAACTACCTTACCAATCGCTCACAATTCATGTGTATTGGTCAAACCTGCTCCCCCACCCTGCCCGTCTCTGTGGGGGTCCCTCAAGGCTCAATCCTGGGTCTCTTCCTTTTCTCCTTATTTGTTAATGCACTTCCCTTCAACTGCCTCAACTGTCACTCTCTCCTGTATGCCGATGACCTTGTCCTCTTCCACAGTGACAAATCCATGGCCACAATTTCCTCAGTTCTCTCACACAACTATGCTGCGGCCCACACCTGGTTCTCAAAAAACCTCCTCTTAGTAAATGCCAAAAAAACTAAATCCATGCTGTTCGGATCAAAGTCCTTTCTGGTCAAAACTAAAAACCATGCCCCCTTACGCATTCTCACCCCAGACAGCCCAGCCCTGGAGGATGTCAACACCTACAAATACTTAGGAATACTGTTCGACCCCTCCCTCACCTTCACTGAGCATGCAAATTCCCTTGTCAGAAGGTTCCATCAAAAGTTAGGTGCTGCCTATAGATTCAGGCAATACCTTACCCCTGAAGCCAGACTAGCCATTATCCAGGGTAATCTTCTCCCTATTCTTGACTACTGTTCTCTTATTTATGCCAGGACCTCAGCTACTGCTATGGCTAAACTCTCCACTGCTGCCTACAACAGCGCCTGTCGCTTTGCTTTTTTGGCCCCGTTCTCCACCCACCACTGTACTCTCTATAATATCCTTGGATGGCTACCGCTACAAGGTCACTTTGACCTAGCCCTCTGCTGCATGGTAGACAATGTCATCCGCATGGCTCCAGAATCCCCCCTAACTGCCCTTCTGAAAACCAGAATGCTCCTCTGCAACATCCGCTCTAATAGTACTCCCCCTCTAGTTGTTCCTAGGTATCCACCAACATGGGGAGCAGAGCTTGGTCTGCAGCTGCCCTTTGCAGTGGAACAAACTACGCTGAACTCCATTCCATTGACACACACTCCAGTTTCAAGTCCGCTTTAAAGTCTGGTTCCTGGCAAACTCATCCTGCCGCTGCTCCTGGGGTCTGACACCAGCCCACACTAGTCAACTCCCAGCCCAGGGGTTACCCACCACCCACACTAGTCAACTCCCTCCTACAACTGTTATATTGTATTTTACAGTAATATTTGACTTTCTTGCCTGTACATATTGTATATATATTTTTTACTGAGTATTCTGTGTATTATTTGCTCACTGGACGATGCAGTCACACATTGTACACTGTGCCTACGATTTGTTTGTTTTGTACCAAATCTCCTCACATCCGATATTGAAACCTTGTATTCACTGTTCTTAAATGGACCTATGCATCAAACCTGTATATTGTGATTACTATTGTTGCTTGTATCAAATCTGTTTCATGTGCATTACTGTTACCTTGTACTCCACTGTCACCCTGCGCCATGTGTTATGGCCCGGGTCATACCTGAAAATGGTCCCTGGGATCAGTGCACTCACCCGGTTATCAAAGTCATAAATAAATAATTTGTGATTTACCTAGTGATTTAGAGACTCAATAAAATCAGTTATAAATTAGGTCTGTGATTTCAGCAATCAGCATACAGCTTCGCAGTACCTCTTACCTTGTGAACAGTGGTTTCTTGTGCAAGATGTTAGGAGTGGAGCATTCCACTTTACAGCGGGGAGGGGGTGGGACACTTCATTTAAAAGGACACTGTTTATTTATTTTATTTATTTATTTAGATTTTGGTAACCGGGTAAGCCTACTGAGACCTGGAGTCCCTTTTTCAGGGGTGACCCAGAATTAGTTACAGAGACTACATACTTAGGAACATTTACAGTTGTTATAACAGGTATAAAAAAATACATCATACATCAATATACATGGGTTACAGCGTATTCAAATCAGGCTCATACATACAGTTAAGAAACGTCAGGATACAACAAAATTAAAGGGAACTGAAAAATGGTAAGCAGTCTATTGAACAGCCTAGCACAGGAGATACTTCAGGAAGGCAGGCAGGGTTAAGGCAGTGGAGTTAGGCAGGAGACCCGGACTAGGGGGCCAGCGGTTGCAGCCACAAAGGCTGAGTTCGAGGAGATATGTTTTGAGGCCAGATTTAAACTGGGTGAGGGAAGGTTTGTCAATCAGGCTGGCTGGGAGGGAGTTCCATAGGTGGAGGCAGCGTATTGGAATGAGCGTTTGCCATGGTTAGAGCGAATCCGAGGGATGTCTGGGGGTGATTAGCAGGGGATCAGAGGGTTCGGCTTTGGGCTTTAAGGGTGAGGAGTCCTCGGAAGTGAGGAGGGGGGGCCAAGGGTAGAGAATTTGTAGGCAAGGCAGGCAGTCGGGTAAGCCAGTTTGTGCCGCAGAGTGGGCCAGTTTAGGTCCCCAAGGGCCTCGCAGTGGTGCCTCCCAGGGGAGGAATAGGTAGCAAAGTGAGCCACTCAGTTGTAGGACACGGAGGGTTTATTGAGTTCTGACTCACGGAGGAACTGCAGTAGAGGGGCACCATATAGGATGGTAGGGAGGAGGTTACTGTAGGCAATGGCTTGACGTGCCTCCCTGGAAAGGGAGTTGCCCAGGTGGTAGAGAAGGCCAAGCCGTTGATGGATGGACTGAGTCATGGAGCCAATGTGAGGTTTGTAGGTTAACTCTTGGTCAAGGAGAAGCCCAAGATATTTGAAACTGTCAGTGACCGCAACACTTTTTCCAAGTGCTGTGTGGAGCTGGAGCAGTTCGCTTCTGTCAGTGCCCAGACACTATTAACCCCCTTAGGCCTCAAATTGTCACTAGTTTAAAAACCACATTTAATGAGTGCTCACATTGTAAAGAATTTGTCAATGGTTCTGTAGTCTGAGTCTGATTGCATTTTTCCTTTTAAAAGTGAAAAACAGACTGCCCGTCACATTGGTGTTACCACACAAAACATACTTGTTTACATACCTTCATCAACCCCCACAGCATCTTTCTGGACTTGGGAACACCCCAGCACAGTCTAGCCACTCACGATACAGTGGGAGATAGAAAAGATTGCATAATGAGTGGCTGCACTGTTTGGGGGTGTTCCTAGCCCGTAGGAAGTTTGCAATGAGAGTAGATCAATGACTTGAATCAAAATATGGGTACAATTGCACCATTAGCATGCCTTTCAGTTCTACTAAGAATTAAGTAGATAAAACAACCAGCAACACCAATGAATTTTAGAGAAGGTAAGCACGCACAGCATGTGGGATTTCAACTAGAAATAATATGATGTAAAAAGGTTGACAGTGCCCCTTTAACTTCTGAAATTCAATAGACAATAACTAATCCTGTAATACGAAGAACAAGGTGGTCCTCCCACCGAGGGGATACAGTGGCATCATAAAGCACGAAAACAAAGCACAGTATCTACAAGGTGTGAGAACCAAGCTTCTTCTTCACGCTTTTTTTTTCATTTTTTATAATATAAACTAAGCATCTGTTTTAAACATGAATGCTTGCCTTACCAGATTGAGCTGATCAGGTCATTCCAGGAAGGTTGATGTACTGCGGTAAAGTCCAGCCATACTAGTGATATGCTGCCTTGACAGAATACTGATATTCCACCTAGACGGGTTACCGATGCTGAACCTTGCCCCTCCACAAGTGTGGTTCAAGTGTGAACTGTCACGCTCACAATTGTGCTCATGATAGTTTTGATGAACCTTCTAAAAAGGTTCAGAACAACTTCTTAAAAACACTGAAAAAAGATACTTAGCATATATTATAAAAAAAAATTCTTAACACTTATACAGAGTCACTCTAGCTAACTGGAGTGAGCACAGAAACATAGACTTTGACAGCAGATAAGGACCACTTGGCCCACCCAGTCTGCCATTTCTACCTAGAGGATAAGCTGCAGATCCTAGTTTTACCAACAGCCTACTTCCTCCTACCTCCCACTGGAAATTCCTTATGTCTGTCCCATGTATTCTTAAATTCCCCCACTGTTTTTGACCCCATGACCTCCTCAGGAAGACTGTTCCATGCATCCACCACCCTCTCCATGAAAAAATACTTCCTCACGTTGCCCCTGAGTTGGCCCCCCTCTGTCTTCAAATCATGACCCCTTGTTCTTGCACATCTCTTTTTCTGAAAGATGCTATCCTCTTGAACTTTGTTGATTCACTTGGGGTACTTGAAAGTTTCTGTCATGCCCCCCCCCCGGCTTCTGGTGCAGACTCTGCACCATTTTAGTTGCCCTTCTCTGGACTGCCTCCATTCTGTCTATGTCCTTGCGGAGATGGGTCTCCAGAATTGCACACAGTACTCCAGATGGGGTCTCACCAGCTCTCTGTACAGAGGGATAACAACTTCCTGTTTTCTACTGGTGATGCCTCTCCCTGTACATCACACTATCCCCCCAGCCCTCCTTACTGCCTTCTCACATTGCCTGCCTATCTTTAGGTCATCTGATATGACTACCTCCAGTTCCCTTTCCATTTTTGTTGTTGTTAGTACCTCCCCCATTGTGTACTCTTCCCCTGGGTTTTTGCTTCCCAGGTGCATTACTTTGCACTTCTTTGCGCTGAATCTAAGCTGCCATACTTTGACCATTCTCCAACCTTGCCAAGTCCCTTCTCATCCTTTCCACTCCCCACCAAATGATTTATAATAAGTCAGTAGAGCCTCCATGGGGTGCCTGTTATGATATAAGAAAGTCCTCTCATGAGGTTTGGGCATACTTAACCAGTCAGCTTCACTTCATAGTCCTCCCACCAAAACCTCATGCTTGGAGTCATACCACTCAGATACAGGCTCTATTACATAGAGAATAATGGATAGGTACATGTGTGTTATGGATTTTTTTCACACACCCGAGGTGTGTAATGACCCATAAACCTCGAGAGCGAAAACAAACTTACCTGTCCTTTATTTTTTAGAATTGTTGTGCGGAGGTTTGACTGTATTTCTAGCAGCTTGAAAGAAAAATAAATTTTTTAGCTAGAGTACAGTTTTCTTTTTTAAGAAAGTGAACTGTTCATGACTAAAACACAGTTGAAAATACTGTAGTTGAAATACTTTTTGTGAAACAATGGAATGCAACAGTTTTAAAGTCTTTTCTTTGGGGAATGTCATATCAACTGGATTTTGGGTTATTATGAAGTGTTGTATGAACCAGATTTCGGATTATTATTACCTTTGGAGCATAACAACCCAAAATCCAGTTGATATGCATTTTTAACAAAACAGTAATCGGTTTCTATTTGGTCACCCGTATTATGTAAATACATAGGCAGTCATGGCAGATAAATGCCTACCAGCTCATCTAGTCTGCCCACCCTCTCTGACTAGTATGCTCTGGCCATAATGACATCCACTCCTAGTTCCTGTCCCCTCCCCATCCCAACAAGCCCATCAGTCTGCAGGGAGATGAGTTTGTTAGCAAATTGTATCAAAATGATCTCAAGCTCTGTAGAAAGGTTGGACAGTGAAAGAGATTAGCTGTATAAAGCAGAATAGGAAGAAATTAGAAAAGCAGTCAAAGCATTTGGTAATTAAAGTTCAAAGCTAAAAATATGTGAAGTGAGGTGCAAAAATCTTCTGCTAAAGCACTGGATCATGGGGTAGAAAGCATGACACTCAGAGAGGAAAGACACTTAGGGGTATTAATTAACAGCAGTCTAAAAGTCTCCTCTTAACACAGTAAAGTGTATGGAAGGCAAAAGGATGCAGGGTGGCATTAGGTTGGCATTCACTAGTCGACAGGCCAGGTGATTCTGCCACTCTGTTGCTTGCTAGTAAGAGCACACCTGGAGTATTGTGTGAAGTTCTGGAGCCTACACCTATAGTATTGTGTACAAATCTGGTTCCCACACCTGAAGTATTGTGTGCAGTTCTGGAGCCCACATCTGGAGTATGTTGTGTAATTCTGGAGCCCACATCAGGATTATTGCATACAAATCTGGAGCCCATATCTGGCGTATTGTATACAAATCTGGAGCCCACACCTGCAGCATAGTGTGCAGTTCTGGAGCTTACACCTGGAGTATTGTGTACAATTCTGGAGCCCAAATCAGGAGTACTGTGTGCAGCTCTGAAGCCCACACCTGGAGCATTATGTGCAATTCTGGAGGCCACCCTGGAATATTGTGTGCATGTCTGAGACCACCCTGGAGTATTGTGTGCAGTTCTGGAGCCACACCTGGAGCAATGTGTGCAGTTCTGGAACCCACACCAAGAGTTTTGTGTGAAATTCTGGAGCTCACCCTGGAGTATTGTCTGCAGTTCTGGGCCCACACCAGAGTATGTGTACAGTTCTGGAGCTCACACCAGTAGTACTGTGAGCTCTGAAGCCCACACCTGGAGCATTGTGTGCAATTCTGAGGCCACCCTGGAATATTGTGTGCATATGTGATCTTCAGGTGGTTTGCATCTTTCCTCACTGGCAGAAGTCAGAGGTGGGCGTCTGAGATTTTCCTCGGATCCATTCTCTCTGCCATGTGGGTACCTCAGGGCTCAATGCTGTCCCTCATGCTGTTTGCAGTGTATATGTTGGCCCTGGGAGACACTGTAAGATGGTATGGGCTGAGGTTTCACTGCTGTGCTGTTGATACCCAGCTCTACCTGTCTTTTGCGCCTGACCAGGATAGAGCTGTCCCGGTCTTCAATAACTGCCTTGCTGAAATCCAGGACTGGATGAATTCAAGCTGGTTAAAGTTGAACGCTGGAAAGATCGAGGTGATGGTGGTGGACCTGGGTCGCCAGATAAAGGGGTTGTGGGCTGGTCAGCCCCCTGAACTTTTTCTTGGGGCTCCCAGATCCCTTCATCTGAATGGATGCGAAACCTGGGGGTAGTGCTTGACAGTGGGCTGACATTGCAAACTCAGGTGTCGGCGGTCGTCAAGTCTTCCTTTTATCATCTAAGGACTATCTCCAGGATTAAGCACCTTGTTCTGTCCAGGGACCTACCTACATAGATACATAGATACATAGACAGTGTGGGCAGATAAGGGCCTATGGCCCACCTAGTCTGCCCATTTGAGCTTGTAAGTTCAGTTTGTTTTCCTAGAAGTCTATTTCCCCTTACCCCTGACCTCTAGAATTCCTTTATGTCTATCCCATGCATTCTTAAATCCGTGATTGTTTCAGCCCCCACCACTTCCTCTGGCAGGGTGTTCCACTTGTCCACCACCCATTCTGTGAAGAAATTCTTTCTCATGTTTCCTCTGAATCGTCCTCCTCCAACTTCATCCATGCCTCTAGTCCTGAAACATCTTTTCACTTAAAAATAGTGTTTTCCTGCACCCTGTTCCTCCCTGTAAGATACTTGTATGTCTCTATCATATCCCTCTCTCCTCCTCTCCTCCAGGGAGTACATGTTCAGTTCCTTCAACCTGTCTTCTAGGACTTGTGATGCAACCATGCACCATCTTTGTTGCCCTCCTCTGAACCTTCTCTACCCTGTCTATGTCCTTACGTAGGTATGGTCTCCAGAACTGTACACTGTACTCCAGGTGGGGCCTCACTAGTGTCTTGTATAGCGGAATTATGACCTCCTTTTCCTGCTGGTGATGCCCTGCCTATACATCCCAGCATCCTATTTGCTTTACCTGATGCCTTGTCACACTGTTTCCATCCCTGAGGTCATCAGAGATGACAACCCCAAGATCCCTTTCCTGCTTGGTGCATGCTATATCCTCACCCCCCAACTGATATATTGTGTCAGGGTTTTGTGCCCCATATGCATTATCTTGCACTTCTTTGTATTGAATTTCAACTGCCAAACCCTTGACCATTCTTCAAGTTTCTGCAGGTCCCTTCTCATTCTGTCTACACCCTCTGGTGTGTCTACTCTATTACAGAGCTTTGTGTCATCAGCGAACAGTGAAATTCTGCCTTCTAGATCCTGTGCAATGTCACTGATGAAGATGTTGAATAGGACCGGTCCCAGCACTGATCCATGTGGTACCCACTGGTCACTCTTCCCTCTGTGGAGTGACAGCCATTTACCACCACCCTCTGTGTCCTGCCACCCAGCCGTTACCCATCCACCACACTACTGTCCTGCCCACACCCATATTCCCAGTTTGTGTAATAGTCTTCTATGTGGCACAGTGTCAAGGGCCTTGCTGAAGTCCAGATAGGCCATGTCCACTGCCCTCCCTGATCCACCTCCCTAGTCACCCAGTCAAAAAATTCAATGAGGTTGGTCTGACATGACCTCCCCCTGGTGAAACCATGATGCCTTGGGTCCTGTAGTCCATTGACAACCAGATGTTCCACCAACTCTCTTTCAGTAGTGCTTCCATGATCTTTCCCACTACCGAGGTGAGGCTGACTGGTCTGTAGTTCCCTGCTTCCTCTTTGTTCCCACTTTTGTATAAAGGGACTACATCTGCTGTCCTCAGTCTTTGGGTACCTCCCCTGTTTCCAGTGATTGGCTGAACAGGATAGCCAGAGGTTCAGCCACCACCTCTCTTAGTTCTTTAAGGACCCTGGGGTGCACCCCATCTGGCCCCATTGCTTTATCAGCTCTTATTGCTTCCAGTTCCTTCAGGACCCTTTCTCGTGTAAAGGGACTTGTGTCCATTTCTGCACCATTCTCACCCCTTGTACTCCCTTCAGACCCATTACCCCCCTCTTCCTTAGTAAAGACTGAGCAGAAATACCTGTTCAATATGTCAGCTTTACTGTTGTCATCTTCAAGCGGCTCCCATCCTCCCCTTCAGTCTCACTATCCCTCCCTTTGTCTTTCTTTTCATATGTACCTGTAAAAGGTTTTGTCCCCTTTACCCACTGATTTTGCAATGTGTTCTTCTGTCTGAGCTTTGGCTTCCTTACTGACTTCCCTGCCTCCTTTGTTTCTCCTGGTACTTCTCCTATCCCCTTCTGCCTGTGTCTTTTGTATTGCCTGAATGCAATCTTTTGGCTTTCACTTTCTTTGCTACCTCTTTGGAAAACCATAATGATCTCCTCTTCCTTTTCTCTTGCTAACCTGCTTAATGCATAATTCTGTTGTTCTTGTAATCCCCATTTTAAATACTGCCCACTGTTCCTCAACCCCTGATTCCTGTCCCATTCCCCTTAATGCCTCTTTCAAGTATCTCCCCATTTTCCCAAAGTCTGCCCCCCTAAAATCCAGGATACGTGTTTTTGTGTGGTTTGGTTCTGCTCTTTCTGTGATTTCAAACCACAATGACTGGTGGTCACTGTTACCCAGGTGCTCCCCACTGTTACCCCATCACACTGTCCCTGTTTGTGAGCACTAAGGTCCAGTATTGCCGTCTGCCGAGTTGGTTCCATGACCAGTTGCTTGAGGAAGGCACCTGAAGGACTCCAGGATAAATCTGCTCCTAGTTGATGCTGCTGCTGGGATGCTCAGTCCACGTCTGGTATATTGAAGTCTCCAACCAGTACTACCTCACCTTGTCTGCCATCCTTTGGATGGCTAGCATCAACTCCTATCTGTTTCTTCCTCCTGGGCTGGTGGTCTATAGACCACACCTGTGCGGATAGCTGGCCCATTTTCCTTTCCAGCTTAACCCACAGTATCTCTCCCCATTTTGTTCCTCCTGGATCTGTGTGGCCCTTATGTCATTTTCACATACAGTGCCACTCCTCCTCCTTCCTGCCTGCTCTGTCTCTTCTGAATATGTTGTAGCCAGGTATGGCCATCTCCCAGTCATGGTTATCATTACACCAGGTTTCAGTGATGGCCACAATGTCCAGGTCTGACTGTACCATGACAGCCTCCAGATCTTCCATCTTGTTGCTAAGGCTCCTGGCATTTGCAAACATGGCTTTCCATGATTTGACCTCCCTAGACTGCTTTACTGTTCTACTCCAGCCCCTTCCTTGGTTGTCATTTATCCCTGGTTCTCCTTGCTGTCTGCCCTTCTGCTGAATTTTGCCCCTTTTCTGCTTATCCACCTTTTGGACACTAATCTCCATCTTTTGCACACTGCTTTGCAGAGATAGCCACTCCTCTGGTTCACTGGTTCCACTACTAGCTGTGGGGGGTGAGCAAGTAGGTACCGTCCTTGCTGGCCTGCCACCCCTTTGCTAGTTTAAATGCTTGTCAATGTAGCATTTAAACTTATCATTGAGTGCTTGATTCCCTCCAGGATGGATGCAGGCCGTCAGGCTTGAACAAAACCTCCATCCTCCTCCAGGTGGGTCCTCAGTCACCAATGAATCCAAACCCTTCCTCACAGCACCAGTTCTTCAACCATGAGTTAAAGTTCCTGGCATGCACTCCATGTTCTCCCTTGCCTCTCACAGGTAGTACTTCTGAGAAAGTGACAGAAGTAGCTACTTGCTTGAGACCCCTCCCAGTTTCCTAAACTCTTCCTGAACTTCCTTTGTCTCCCCATTTGCCAAGTCATTAGTACCTAGGTGGATAATGACATCCAGCTCACCCTCCCGTCTTGCCTTCCCAGTGATCCCAGTATCTTCCTTCCATCCCTCCATGCCGTGGCACCTGGTAGCACCTCACCTCCTGTCCTCCCCTCCTGTGTTCCTAGCTGGATCCCTCTTACGATGGAGTCCCCACCAGGATTCGCTTCCTCCTCCTCTGGGGTCCACTGCTTTCCCCACTGAGGTCACCTCCTTGCCTAACCTCCACATCCTTTCCTTCCACTTCCCTGGGTACCTCTATTTGGTTGTCCTCATTTGCCAGTGTGGCATATGAGTTCTTGAGAGGAATAGGATCTGGGATGTGCCTCTGCCTGACTGCTCTAACTCTCCCTGAGCCCACTGTCATCCAAGTGCTCCTCGTTCTCGGCATCCTTTGAGGCAGCTGCATTGGACTGGGTGGTCCCTGGATAGGGTGATGGTACTCCTGACCCAGTTTACTTCCGCTCTGGGTCTGGCTACCTCATCCAGGTCCTGAGAGATGCATGCAGATGGGGCAGCACCTCAGTGTCCAGAAGGTCTGCCTGAATATGGCTGCCCCACAGCCACTGCATTGCACCACTCCCCACATTATACTGCAATTCCACTACTTATCTGCTACTGAAGCTCTCTTAGTTCTCTTTTTATTTATTTACAGTACTAAAAATCCTGTAACTGATCCTCAGATATATATTTTTTTAAGGAAAAAGAAACCAATAAATAAATAAATGAGTCAAAAACACTTGTCGTGCTGAGGGTGGTCTTCTTCCCCCTTATGCCCCTCCTACTTCACACCTCTTACTATACCCTGTGTTTAGCTCCTGTCAATCAGATTTATCAGGGCATATAATTAAGAGTTGGGGAAGGGTGGAGAGGCCAGACAATTAACACCCTTCACCCAGCTACAGGACAGTCAGACAAGCCAAGATAAAATTTGCAGCAATTAAAGACAGCACAGAATTACACCACCACTATGTTTTAAATTTTCAACAGCCCAAAAACAATTATAAGTAAAGACAACACAGAAAGAAAGTATAGTGTCACTACAAGCCTACAATCTAAGTTTAAAAGAAAAATACAAATTACCAGTTACTCTGAAGCACTGAATTGAATATGTTTCCTTCCTTCACCTTCTGGCTTCTTCAGCCTACGTTGGTCCATGCCTTTGTGACCTTACGCCTGGATTATTACAACTCCTGTACTAGGGCTACCTGGGGTTGATATCTGCTGACTGCAGCTCATGCAGAACACTGCAGCACAATTGTTGATGGGGCTTCTCGAGCCTCCCATATTCTCTCCTGTGCTTTCTTGGTCACCACTTTACCTGCTCAATTAGGTGGCGGATCACCTTTAAAGTTGGTTTACTGACTTACAAACCCCTACATGGACTTGGCGCTGACTACTTGAAAGAGCTTCTTGTGCCTTATTGCCCAATGTGACAGCTTCGTTCGGCTGATGAGGGGTTGCTGGAGATTCCAAGGGTGTCATTGAAATCTTTGGGGGCCCGTGCATTCATGCACGTAGCCCCTTCCCTTTGGAATTCTCTACCCCATCAGCTTTGGGAGTGCATGACTGTGGGAGGATTTAAACAGGAGTTGAAAACTTACCTATGGCATCAGGTATTTATGGGTATTGAATTAGTATGATCACCAGACAGCTTTTATTATGTTGTTCACTATTGATTTTATTATTGTTGTTTTACCCTGTTGTAAAGAGCCTTGAAGGCTTGAAAGGCACTTATGTGAAATAAAGTTATTATTATTGTGTCTGGAGCCCACCCCTGGAGTATTGTGTGCATTTCTGGAGCCCACACCTGGAGTATTGTGTGCAGTTCTGGACTCCACACCAGGAGTATTGTGAGCAATTCTCAAGCCCACACCTGAAGTATTGTATGCAGTTCTGGAGCCCACACCTGGAGCATTGTGTGCAGTTCTGGAGCTCACACCTGGAGCATTGTGTGCAGTTCTGGAGCCCACACTGGGTATTGTGTGAAATTCTGGAGCTCATACCTGGAGTATTGTGTGCAGTTCTGGAGTCTACACCTGGAGTATTGTGTGCAGTTCTGGAGCCCACACCAGGAGTATTGTGTGAAATTCCGGAGCTCACACCTGGAGTACTGTGTGCAGTTCTGGACTCCACACCAAGAGTATTGTGTGCAATTCTGAAACTCATACTTGGAGTATTATGTGCAGTTCTGGACTGTCCACCTGAGGAAGGACTGGGAACAATTGGAGACAGTCCCGAGGAGAGTGACAAAGGTAATCCTGGACACATACCTGCTTATCAGATGAATCCATGAGTACCCTGCATAGTAGAGTTGCTAAGGGCTCCCCTTTTTCCTCATTAAATATTTTATTGAAGGTTTTAACAGTACACAATAGAAAGTATGATTATGTGACATATAATTCAATCAGTCAGTCAAAATAAGGCTATTATACTATAGAGTACATAACTAAATCAAAATAACACATTTTATAATACTTTGTAATGTATGTTAGAAATCAAGAAGCACCATTCATTTTTTATATTAAAGGGAAACAGCACAAAGGGCCTCACACCCAGGTGTG
Source organism: Neoceratodus forsteri (assembly GCA_016271365.2). NCBI lineage: Eukaryota > Metazoa > Chordata > Ceratodontiformes > Ceratodontidae > Neoceratodus > Neoceratodus forsteri. The sequence continues at coordinate 109,161,860 of JADMNL010000031.1, read as the reverse complement.
GGTCTGGTCCCAATGTGCACTTTGTGTGCAAAAACATTTTAGTTTATTTTCTGTTTACTGTAGTATAGTAGGTTCTATCACACTAATGTTGTTTACTTTCAGACTGACATCTTCTGTTACTATAAATCCCAGAATCCCCTGCAGCTGGCATCAGAGCAGTAGGCAGCAGAATGAGATTCAAAAGCTTGCAGTGCATGTTACAGTTTTTATAATCTCCGATCAGATGTTTTCTGGGTCTGCTTTTCGTTCTGGGAGCTAAGCACAGTCCTCTGTGACTGTACTTAGCCCAGGGAGGACAGCAAGACCAACAAACAAAAGAAATGAGCTTATATAAACTCTAACATGTACTACAGGCTATTGAATCTTACACTGCTGCCTATTGCTCTGTCAGCAGCAGGGGATTCTGGGATTTGTAGTTACAGAAGATGCCAGCCTAGAAGTACCAAAAATTAGACTGATACAATTTACTATACCACAGTATACAGTAAGAAATGAAAACATTTTTGCACACAAAGTGCACATTGGGGCCAGCTCCATACTTAAGTGTGGGTCCCTTGTCCTTGCTCTTTAAGAGGCTGTGAAGTTATCCCATCCCTAGTTAATGTATGCTATCTAACCAAAGATATCACTTAGCAGCCATGTAATAAATGTGCTCTGTTTGTTGGAATATCAATAGAGAATGGATTTCTAGTTTGATTAAATGATTATGGTGTTAATTATCAATATTATCCACATACCATACTAAAACAGGAGACCAAATTTCCTGGAAATCTCAACTTTCCATATATATTTTTTTAAACCAGGAGTAGCACACTAAGCTGAAAGTTTTTTACAGGTGCGACCAGGGAGCACAGGGAAGTTAAGTGATTTGTTCAGGGTCACACAGTATACAGGTGGAAGCTGAGATTCAAACCAGGTCTGTTCTGCTGGATGTCACCAGATTTGCAGCTCAGAGCCTTAAACCACTGCCTCCCTGCTCTCAAATGTGATAACCTCTCATGTTCAGGTGGTGTCATCATTGCCTTTGGCTGTACCTGTATTGATAGGGCAGTTCCCACCATCAAACACAACAAAATTTGTCTTCCAGGGCTGCATCTTGTCCAACCATAGGTCTTTCTTTTTTTCTTTTTTGAAAAATGTATTTTTAGTAGAGCCCCAATGACAGCCAAAAATGCACAGATAATTACATTGCAAATAAGAGCTAGAATACAAGACAGCATTGCATTACGTACCTGATAAAGACCATACAACCAACATTAACTGATACCACACTGTGCAGAGCGTATCCCAACATTGGGTATTTCTACTAACAGAACTGATGATTGTTAAATTCCCTAATATTCAAAGAGCTGCCAATTTTGGGAGAACACTATCTCAAATCGTTTGACATATTTATAAAAGTGTTTCCCAATAATGTTCAAGAGTGGGAAATGGCCACAGAATAAAAGTTAAAGCAATAATATTTATTAGGGGGGAATCATTCCTTTTTTTAGCAATAATATTTTTTCTAAGATTTTTTTTCGGTTGTTTTCTCAACTGTTTTTCTTATTTTGGGGCTTTAGAGGGGAACAGTCAGCATGAAGGCCTGCACATTCAAGTGTGGGACTGGTCCCAGTGTGTACTTTGTGTGCCAAAAACATTTTGGTTTACTTACTGTTTACTGAAGTATAGTAGATTGTATCAGACTAATTTTGCTTAAATCTAGGCTGACATCTTCTGTTACAACAAATCCCAGAATCCTCTGCAGCTGACATCAGAGCAGTAGGCAGCACTGGGAAATTAAATAGCCTGCAGTGCATATTAAAACTTTTATAATCTCTAATCAGATGTTTTCCAGGTCTGTTTTACTCCAGGGGCTAATTAAGCACAGTCCTCTGTGACTGAAGCCGAGGTAGGACAGTGGAACCAGCAAACAAAAAACAGAGTTTATATAAACTCTAACATGTACTGCAGGCTATTGAATCTCTCGCTGCTGCCTACTGCTCTAATGTCAGTTGCAGGGGATTCTGGGAATTTTAGTAACAGAAGATGTCAGCCTAGAACTAAGCAAAATTAGTCTTGCTAAATCTATTATACTACAGTAAACAGTCAGTAAACCAGCATTTTGCACACAAAGTGCATGTTGGGATCAGACCACAGTTTAGTGTGGGCCCTGGGTGGTGACTGTTCACTTTTAAACATTCTTTTGTGCAGGACTTAATACATTTTCATTATGGTTTTTACAATTCTGCAAGCAACTTATGAACAAAAAAAAAAAAACATGTTTTTCTTTTGTACATACCAGTTCTTGACCATTGTGTTCCTGGGTGTTATTTGGTCCCCAGTTACCAAGCAAAAGTGTTATACGTGATGCACGTTAGGTTTGTTAAAGTCTGTCATGATAGTTTTTCTAGACAATCACGATTTTTGGGGGGGCTAATTAAAACACTAACTGTAATTAATTTCTTTAACAGTCAACCAGATATCTCAGTAGCTTTTCTGACAAACCACACCACTGTCTACATTTAGATTTAAGTATTTTTTACATTTCACCTTTAAAGTTTTTGCTCGTGTCAAATGACAACTCAGAAAAAAATAACTTTTTCTCCAGCAAATTTGTTCACTGATCCATGCATGTCCAAGCTTTAAAGCCATTATAACTTAAAAACAAAAAAATGTTTTAAAACTCCCTAAAAGCACTTCCTTGGATCAAACTTTCACAAAACTTTAAGGCCCAGATATTCAAACTGCGCTCAAAATGAGCGCAACAACAGGAGCAAGCACAAACCAGTTGCGCAAATGCGCAACAGGTGCGATATTCAAACATGGAGCAGAACAAATTGCGCAAGCAACCAGCGTCTGAATATCGCATACCGCGCCATAGCCGCCAACCAGGAGAGAAGCTGAGCCGAATTGCTGGGCGCCCATGGAGCAACCAGGGCAGCCCAGCTGGAGCATTCCAGAGGTGCCATAGCGCAAGCAGAGCCCCCCAGAGCAATGGAACTGCACATCCAGGAAGGCAGGCTGGGGCCCACCGCCAGCCATGCCACACATGGGCACAGGAACACACTGCAGACACACACCACACCTGCACACCCAAGCACAGCATCACTGGGGTGTGATGGATGATCTACTGGCCCATGGGGACAAGCCAACACAGCATACGGAGCTTAAGGACACCCCAGCACAACCACTGGTACGCTGAGAGTGCCAACCACAGGGGTTGACAACCCACAGTGCACAGCAGCTCCTCGTACACGCACAGCACATCCTGCACTGTGACCCCAAGACACCACCTATGTGCAGTGACTGGCACTGCAGGAAACCATGCATCCCCCCAGCACACGTCAACCCCGTGCAGCACAGAAGCCTACAAGCCAGACACACCCTGTGCACCCAGCAGTGGGTGGCAGCAGACGGCAAGACCAACAGAAAGTCACTGCCATGCTGGAGATACCTCCCCATGCACACACACCACACAGCACACACACACACACACACACACACACACACACACACCATACCACCCCAGATGGCATGTACACCCCTGCAACTGAGCACCCATAGCCAGCTGCAAATCAGAGACCAACACAGTATTCATATCTAAATAGAAATGTATATTTAAAATATTAAATAACAAAACCAAGAGAAACTATTAACAAGGGGACGGGTACAAGGGAGGTGTTCAAGGGAGGGATTAAAACTTGGAGAGGGAAGGCAGGGTGGTAGGGATGGGAAGTGGGAAGGTAATGTGGGCTATGGCCCAGCCGGCTGCTGGTCCTCCCCCTGCTGGCGCACCGTCCTGTGCCACCTCCGCCGAACTCCATGGCACCGGATGGCTTGCAGGATCTCCTGGTTCTCGAGTCCAAGTTGTGTGAGGCGCCGAAGATCGCCTGCCATCCTCCTGAGAACCTCGAGGCCTAGGAAAATGGGAACACAGTCAATGGCTGTGACTGACCACAACCCTGAACACCACCCAACCTGCAAGCCATATAGCCCAATGTCCCACACCTGTGATGGCATGCACCCACCCACAGTGAACATGCACATGGCCATCACAAACAGGCGGCACCAGCTATGCGCACCACTGCACACACACACACTGCCCATGTCCATCACAGCACAAACAAGGTTGTCCAGTGACGTGGCAACATGGTGCGATGCCAGTTACACAGCTATGTGCCCAGTGCATGCCTGGACCACCAGTGACGCATACACAGACATGCTGTGATACTGGACAGTGATGCATGTCACCTGTGTCATGCATACATACATAGATACATAGACAGTGTCGTCAGATAAGGGCCTATGGCCAACCCAGTCTGTCCATTTGAGCTTGTAAGTTCACTTTGTTTTCCTAGAAGTCTGTTGCCCCTTACCCCTGACCTCCAGAATTCCTTCATGTCTGTCCCGTGCATTCTGAAATCCCGTGATTGTTTCAGCCCCCACCACTTCCTCTGGCAGGGTGTTCCACTTGTCCACCACCCACTCTGTGAAGAAATCCGTATCCATGTGTCCTCTGAATCGTCACCCCTCCAACTTCATCCCATGCCCACTAGTCCTGGAACATCTTTTTCACTTCAAAATAGTGTGTCCTGCACCCTGACCCCCTGTAAGATACCTGTATGTCTCTATCATATCCCTCTCTCCCCTCTCCTCCAGGAGTACATGTTCAGTTCCTTCAACCTGTCGTCATAGGACCCGTGATGCAAGCCATGCACCATCTTTGTTGCCCTCCTCTGAACCTTCCCTGCCCACTCTACGTCCTTACGTAGGTATGGTCTCCAGAAATGTACACTGTACTCCAGGTGGGGCCTCACTAGTGTCTTGTATAGTGGAATTATGACCTCCCCTGTCCTGCATGGTTGTATTGTGCAGGGCTAGTGGACTCCCCCCCCCAGCATGCAATAGCATCCATGAAGTCATGATACTCACATTGCTCAAGCAGCTGTGTCTGCTGCTGTTGCTCTTGCTGCCATTGCTGCTGCTGCTGTTGCTGCGGCTACTGCTGCTGCATCCGGGGCAACTCCTGCTGCCACGGGGCCCTGCTGCAGCCCTCTCACCCGGCCCTGCATCCCTCATCCCGGCCTGTGGGAGATATATGTTGAGACAAACATCAGTGTGACTCAAAAGCAGAGTGCCCCTGCCCCAGTGAGAGTGCCTGCACACAGCCAAACCCATCCATCCACAGCTGCACACACTGACACAGCCAACCGTGTCCGAGCCGTCACCTATGCACAGCCACCAAAGCACACACACCCTACAGAGAATACAGGTGCATAGATGGTACACTCCACCTGGCCTCGGCACCCCGCCTGGCACGTGCCCGCAGCCTTGCCAACATGTCTGGCTCCTCCGGCGGAGGTCACTGTACCGTGCCGCACTGCTCAACAGACCAGCACCATCCAGTGACCCCCACCAGGTCAGTGGCCACTTGCTGCCACACCTCTGTTCTTGCTATGGTGAGGGGCCTCACCATAGAGTGCCTCATAGTGGGGCTCTACTAGGGCCACCAGGTTGGCTACCTCCAGTGGGCTCAACTCACACCCTCCTCCTAGCCATGTTAGCCAGTTTACAGCAGGCAATATGGCCCTGCTACACTGTAACCCCGTGGAGATGTTGCGCAATAGACCACCACAGGCTCCAATTAGCTGTGGGAACGCCGTCACTTCATGGCGCTGTCACCAGACAGCGCCAATAGGGCGATACCACATGGCAGGCGCAACGCCGCAGGGGCAAAGGGCATACACAAGGTCATGAGTAATGACGCAAGGCTCGCTCCAGCACCATCTGGCGTATAGGTATCCTGCAGCGACCGACCAGCTGCGTGCCAGTGCCACAGTGGACTGTGCGCAGTAATGCCACAGCGCCATATAGTGGCCAGTGCTGTAGCGCCACTGGCACAATGGTGGCCATGGCCTGATTGCCTCGCACTCAAGCACGTCAGCAGCGTGACAGACGCATCTGCGTAAGCTATCTGGGCATCACGCAATGCGGTGTACCACACAGGCACAGATCTGCGTGCCATTGGCTCAGCCGACTCTTCCATATTGCGCAAAGCGCAGATTCACGATATTCAGCCGACATGCAAATCATCTGATCAGCCATTCAAGGCGCGGTGGCGCGATTTGCATGTCATTAAAGTTGCTCCACCCCTAATTTGCTTGTGTTGCGCTATAAATGTGCGACAGTGGGCTGTGCTGGCCAGATTCGGTTACTGCAGGTGAGAGGTGAGTTACATGCTGTGTGATGTTCAGGACAATGCTCATGGGAAATGCTGTAGACTGCACAGTGACAGGTGTCCACTTCCACCCATACAGATCACCATGACTGAGCAGAGCCAAGGGGAGGTGAGAGGACGGTGGGCGTAGGAGGGCCCAACTTCACAGGCGGCAGAGGCAGGCCCTCTTCCAGGCCTACCTGGAAGATGAGCCACTACTGAGTGGACAGAGGGCACCCCTCAGTCCCATGCGGCTGCATGGGAGGGGGTAGCTCAGGCCGTTAACCTGCACGGAAGCCACCAGCGCTCCGTGCAGGAATGCCAGAAAAAGATGGGGACTGACTGCCGGAGGTTGAAGGAGAAGGTGGCAGCCTTCAGGCGGCACGTGCTGGCACTGGCGGGGGCCCGCCAGTGGTGTTGCAGCTGACCCCACATGAGGAGACACTGGTCGCAGCCATGCAGCCAAGTGCCATTGTGGGCATACCAGGTGGAGGATTCCAGACAGGTGGAAGCCCATCACTGCACGGTATGACATGGTGGTGGTGTTTGGGGGGTGGCGGTTGTTCACATGCACTCACATGTACTCTCTTTCTGTTACAGATCCTGTTCATCTTCAGGAGATGGTGGTGGTGGGTCCAGACAGTGATGCGGACCTGCTGGACATGGAGGAGGGACCATCCACCTCCACCACCAGCCAGCAGGCACTGCAGCAGCATGCACGCTGGGCCAACAACTCTGGTGTCAGTGATACGGGTGTGGGGGTGCACAGCCTGTGTCTCAGCAGTCTGGCATGCAAGCATGCCAGCATGCTGTGACCATGGCAGTAACACGTACCTGCACCATTGATGATAGAAGGCCTGCAATGGGCAGTGATAGGTGTGTGTCCCATGGCGGACACGACGGCAGGCCAAGCACGTGCCCCTGGGCCTTCTGGTTCAAACCTGTGTACCAGCATGCTGGCACAGTCCCAGGCTGTGCCTGTCAGCACCGGTGGGGCAGCACCGTGGCTGTGCAGGTGTCTGGCACTGTTGCCAGCACGGCGGTGGAACAGGTGGACCTGGGGCACAGCGGTTGGAGGGCAACAGCAGCATCGCACACCAGGTCTGGGGGTACAGTGTCAAGCAGTGGCACGTCCACCGCCCTTTGATCCGCCCATACCTGGTCCTGGCGAACAGCACCCACCCTCAAGGGGTGATGTGCATCAGGACCGTCCACACCCTGGGGGTCACGATGCCATTGGAGCACAGTACCCATTGGACACGCACACCCACCTGCTGCAGGAATCAGTACAGCTGCAGGGGCGGGTTGCAAGGTCCGTGGAGGCACTGTCTGTGTCCATGGAGCGGCACAGCAGGGAGTGTGCTTGGGACCGAGCCGAGCTGGTCTGTATGTGGACGGATGTGACCGCCGCCATTGACAGGCTGACCCAGGCAGTGGTCTCTGTCGTGGATGCATTGGGCACACAGTCAGGTGCCCCTGTCCGCACACCCCACACAGTGCACTCTCCACTCCCCGTTCCCGGCGTCGTGCGACACCAGGCCTGTCGACGCCGGGTTCTGCTGTGGGCATCCCGAGCACCCCTGGTGCAGGTTTGTTCAGCGTGCTGCAGACCCCTGTGCGGGCAAGGTCGCGTTCACGCAGTGGGACCCCTGGTGGTGCAACAGTGCCACCCCATGTGGCCCCTGCTCAGCCTGCCCGTGCTGTTGGGTCACGGCAGGGCCGCCCACGCATCCGTGGTGGCCGTGGGACAGTGCTACATGACTGAGCTGTCTCCCAGTGCGGGCCCTGTCTGGTGCTGCCCTGTGTGCAATGTGTGTCATGGTGGGCAGTGCACTGCTGGGTGCTCTGCTCACCACGCCTACACACGGACCACCTGCACACCCTCCCAACTGCTGTCCACAGGTGCATGTGCATGATGATGCCTGCATTGCACTGTACACCAAGGTGCAAGGGTGCCCAGGTTCTGACACACATACATAGACAGTACTGGTGGTGGGGGTGGTCGGTGGTGCTGTGTGTTAGCAATGTCGGTTCTGCAGTGCTGTGCATCTGCCCATGTACACTCTGTGCCTGGTGTGTGTGTGTGTCCATATGAGTGCTCACCCTTCCCTGATGGTGTGTTGGTATGCCTGGACCCTTCCACTTCCCTGACCTTCATGCACCCCTGGTGTGTTCCCTGTGTGCCTGTGTTTTGCATGGACAGTGTTGGTTGCACATGTTCCCTTGACTTACCTGTGTTGTGCGTGAGTGCTCCTCTGTGATGGTGTCCCGGTGCAGCTGGGCCTGCGGATCAGTTGGGCTCCCTCCGTCCTGGGGGCTGCTCATCACCATCATCACCGGTGCCACTGGCGTCCCATCGCTGTCCCCTGTTTGACCTGTCACGGCTATCCCATGGTCTCTGGCCATGTTGTGCAGGATGCAACAGGCCAGGAATATCCACAGGCCTTTTGGGGGCTGTACAAGACACCGCCGAGGTGTCCTAGGCATCAGGCGTGCCAGGCATCCCAAACACCGCTCTATGATGTTACGTGTTGCGGCATGTGCCTCATTATAGCATAGCTGCGCTGGGGTCATGGGCGCGGTGCGGTGTGAGCAGCCAGGGGACAGTGGGTATCCGCAGTCACCTGTGTGGAGATAGTGGAAGCAGTGTCATGTTCAGGTCCATATTGGCCATCTCCTGTGTGCCACTACCATGGCACCTGTGTCATTCCCACCCTTGCCCAGAGTTTGCATTCCATACATGTGTACTCACCCACTAGATGTCCTGTGGGGATGTCCCACTCTCGAATCGATGGCACAGTGCAGACTGATACCATATGAAGGCATCATGTGCTCCGCCAGGGTGTGTGGCACAGACATTGATTATCGTAGTGGCATCACACACCACCTGGCAGTTGACACTGGAGAATCCTTCGGTTCCGATGTCGTGGCCATCGAGGTCAGGTGGCATGCGGATGGCCACATGGGTGCAGTCTATGGCTCTAGCATGCCAGGCATCGTGCTACCTGTGGAACTCCTGCATGTTTGCTATGCGCTCTGCCGCGGTGCTGGGGAAATGGATGTACTCCGCGAGCATGTGGCAGCAGTGCGCTGAGGAATGGGTGAGGATGTGATGTGGCTGACTGTGTGATGCCTGTGGTGTCCCCTGTCAGCCTCTGGAAGGTGCCCGTGGCGAGCAGGCACATGCAGGCTGTCACCTTGGTCTCCACCGACAGAGCGTGACTCCGTCGTGAGGGTGCCTGCATCACATCACTGCACAGCTCACAGAGCCGTCTCAGCATTGCCCTGTTCAGGCAGTACCGGCCCACGATCTCTACATCTGTGTACAGCTCAAAGCTGATGCAGGCATGGTACCGCCAGTCGGAGGCATACCGCCGACGGGTCCCTCCATGGCCACGTCCCCCTGCAGCATGGATTCTCACCCTCCTTATTACAGCTTCCATGTGGAAGCTGGCACTGTCCATCTCCCTGGCTTCTGCCCCCTCCTGGCTGCTGTTGCTGTGTTACCCCCGCTGTCCTCACTGCTACTTCCACTGCACCGGGCACCCCCCGCTGGCCTCTACAAACTATGGGACACACTTTCCTTGCCTGCCCTTTTAAGTCTGTCTGTCTGTCTCTGTCTGTCTCTCTCTCTCCCCCACTTGGCAGCCTGGTAGCGTTCTTGTGCCGCTCCTTGAGCCTTTTATTTTGGCTCATTTCCGGCTAGTACGCAGTTTCCGGCTGTGCGCTATTCGCATTGCGCAGAATCTTTGAATTCGCATTGCGGTCTTTATGCATGGATCCGCCCCTTCCGGTTGTGCATGCCTTCATTTTCATTGCGCTATTGCTCAGCATGTTTTGGGGCGCAACTGCCTCCTTCTGAATATCGCGAAATGGCGCAGTTTTGGACTTGCGCATGAGCAATCCTGTTGCACATGGCGCAACCCTTTTGAATATCTGGGCCTAAGTTTTATAATGTAACTCTGCCTGGGTTGTTGGTTATCTGTGAGCAAGAAAAAAATAGGAAAGTTTACATAATTCAGAAACTAATAACTCTGAAACTGCCAAACTAATTTTCTTGAAATGTACCAACAAAAGTAACCCCCCCCACAACTAAGACTATATGTACCATGTTTCACAGTTCTGCAAACAAAGATAGTCGAAATATAAGCTGTCAAGCCATTTCTGACACAAACACTATCTCAGCCCTATCATACAGGTGCCACCGTGCCTGAATAATACATACATTATAGGGGCACAGTAGCGCCTCTGTAGTTAGAGTCAAGTTGGCTGTTCAATGTTAAACCCCAATTTTTTGCACCTTAATAGTTAAGGAAATATTTACATTTGTTTGCTCAGCTTGTAACTTCCAGCACGAGCTGGCGGCTGCGAATGCTGCAGCCCCACCCTAAAACTGCACTTTGGTGTGTAGTAGGGAACAGGGTTGTAGGTGTGCTACATATGGAAAAAATGAAATCAGGGATGGGTCTCTCTAAACATTCATACTATTTCTTTGTTTCTACTTATATATGTATGGGGCTGTAATATATATATCATATATTAGCCCTTTACATATACAAGTAGAAACAAATAAACGGTGTGCATGTTTAGAGGGCCCCTCCTCCAATTTCTTTATTCTATATGTAACACACCTGCAGCCCATCCCCACTTATGTCATCAAGGTGCAGTTCCAGGTGGAGCTGCAGCACTCGGCAGTGACTCAGGTTCTAGTCAGAAGTTACAAGCCAAGCAAACAAATGTAAGTATTTCCTTAATTGCTGCATAAAAAGAAATCCATTGTGGGCTAAAATAGCTCCTCAGGCAGGCAGCTCCTTAATATAAGTTGCCTGCCCAAGCCTTAAAATAGTGGCAGTTGCTCTTTCAAGTTTGACTGGTAAAAAAAAAAAAAAAAACTTTTGCAAGGGCTTATTTTCATGGTTTACCTCTTGTGCTAAAAGAAAAAATACCACTCATGACAGCTCCCATTTTTTGCCTCCTTTTATTTTTATTTATTTATTTCAAGTTTTGGAAGACACCTTTGAGCATAGCTCATTTACAATGGTTCCACATCAGAATAACATTACAGAGAGAATAACATTAAGAAAATAATATGAAAATAATAATACAAAAATAAATAGCAACAACGTCGCGGTAAACATAACAGCAGCACATGGCACTGTCATGGAATAGATATGGTGGTGCACAGTGAGAAGGGGTGTGTAGGACAGAGGAGAGTTGCCAGGTAGCATTGGGGAGGAGAGGCACAGTGGGAGGTAGTGAAAAGGTGAGAGAGGGGGAAAGGGCAACTAGATCTAGCAGTAATTGGGAAGGTGAATAGTAGGTAGGGAGGTGGTGGGAGTGGGAAGGTAAATAGTGGTGGGTGGGTGACTGTGAGGGAGGGGAGGTGGGGGAGTGAAAAGTTGATAGGGGAGGGGAGATGGGGGAGTGGAAGGGGTGTGGGGAGTGGGGAGGTGGGAAGGAAAGAAGAGGGATTGGGAAGCAGAGAGAGAGTGATAGGAGGGGTGGTCTGTCTCATGCATGGACAAGGAGAGGAGGGTGAGATATCAATCACAAACAACGAAAATACATAAAATGTGTTAGTTTAAAAAAAACACATGCACCTTACTAAATGGAACCCATTTAGCTAGATTCTGCTATTTGTTTTTAAAAGAAGTGCCACAAATACCTTTTCTAGGCACCTCACAATCCAGGGTGTCCAGCTTAGCAAGAGGAGCCATTCACCTGCGTTCTCTGTATGAGAACAGTGGGACTTTCTTAAATTCTGCAGCCACAGCTGGAAGTCATGCTGCAGACTGCAGTGAGAGCAGTGAGTCTCCAATCCCCTGTTCTGTCTGTCTTTGTGTCTTTCTTTCTGTGTCTGTCTATATCTATCTATCTATCTATCTATCTAGTTTTTTATTAAGTGGACCAGGGTGCTCACTCCTGGTACCGCTTCTTTCTCCCCCTTCCCTCAAACTGGCCTGACCATCCCAATACTTTACTATTTTTTTAAATATTTAAGCAGACCAGGGTGCCCACCCCAGTACTGCTTCTGTGGACCTGCCTTCCCTCCAGGTCACCCACCCCACTTGCTCTGATGCTCAGTCAAAATAAAGAAAACCATTCCTCGATGTTTTTTTGCTTGTTTGTTTGTTTAACCTGTAAAAACAAAAATGGTCCCTTGCCAATCTGACCCCACACCCAGACCTCCCACTTAGTACTCACCACCCCATCACCCCACACTGCCCCCCACACCCCCTCACTCACCTGAACATGTCCCAATGCGAAGATCCATTCTCCAATCAAAGACACAGCTTGCTGTTGGAACCGATGACTGCGATATGAGAAATTAAGGTAAGTACGTTCCAATGTATTTCAATGTTTTTTTTAACTTTGATGAATAACTTTGTCATTTTTGCCTATTTTGACCCAACATTTTCAACATGGCATTTCTGGGACCCCACCTCGTGACCTATGGCAGAGGAATTATGCAAATCAGATGATTTTGTGGTTGCTTGGTGAAATCACCTTTTGGGCAGGATTTGGACATTTTCACCACCTTGTTCATGAGGTGGTGTCATAAGAACACTATGTTGAAAATTTGTGGTTAAAATATGCGAAAATGACAAAGCTATGCACAGTACATTGAAATGTTTCTACAAGTGCTCATAACTTTGGTCATTTTAAATATTTTGACCCAAAATTTTCAACAGAGCCATTTTTTCACACCACCTCACAAATGTGACAGCTGTCATTTTTCGGATCCTGGCCAAAATGTGTCTTAGCACCTGTTGCGTGGAATTACATTTTGGTGGCTAAGAATGATGTTTCAGTGGAGATTTGAAAATGTTCACCTACCGGGTTCATGAGGTGGGGTAATGGGTAGGCTATGCTGAAAATTTGGTTCACAAATATGGTAAAATACCCAAGTTATGAGTGAACATTGCAGTATTTCAGTGTCACTCATAACTTCACTAATTTTCAATATTTTGACTCCAAACTTTTAACAGAGCCATTTTTACATACCACCTCATAAACATGGCAGGTGTCATTTTTTTAAATCCTGGACAAGATGTCTTTTCGCACTTCTGGTGCAAAATGACATTTCAGCTAATGTGCTATAAATGATGCATGTCATGTTTATAATGCAAATCATAAAACGACTGTCTTGAAAATCTGGGGTGAAAATAATAAAAATATATATATATATATATATATGTGTATACACACATACATACTTGTTAACAAACTTCATGTGTAGTGCCAGTCTTGATCCCAGCGAGTATGTTTTGTGATCCCGTGCCAGTGAGATGAGTTCAGGGCCGAGCTGACTGACCCAAATAGTTGGAGTGAGAGTTGGGGGATGGTGCTGTTATGCAACACCCCCCAGTAAGGGAATGAAAGGTGCAGGGTTGTCTGCACGGGTCCCAGTACCATGCAGTGAAGACAACTGTCCTCTTGGCATAGGGCTCTGCACCTCTCCAGCTGTGGGTGGCAGAGGGCCCTGTGCATTGGCTGACAGATACACTCTTTGCCCTGTGCCTCTGTGTCTGGGGACACATAGAAGTGCAGGGACCACAGGGGCCCTGCACTTCTGCAGCCCACCAGAAAGCCCCATTAATTCTTCACATTCATCACTGCATTTCTGTAGGCAGATGGAGTCTTCCCTTGGTGCAGGGCATTTGCATCTGTTCACATGGGTCCCAAAGGGACCTGCATGAATGAGGATACAATCTCAGTATCTCAAACAGAAAGGAAATTATTTGCAAAAAACTGTGTTAATGCACCGGTGAGGGTAACTTAACACCACAGAAGTAGGGAAATGTGGCATTAGGGTTTCCCAACCCTAATTCCCCACTCCCACCTCCCAAGCAGCAAAAGGAAAAAATATTATGATTTTGGATCTCTGGAGTCTTGGCGAATTAGTGGTGGGGTCTTCCTTGGGGTTGTCAGCCCTAATGCCCACCCCGTTTCCTGAACAAACAACATCACAGTAATCTCTTTTCCTCATGGAGGGCCCTGAGTGAAGAAAGTTACAACAAACTGTGAAGGCAACATGTGGCAAGACATACTTCTCTTCCTTTGAAGACTGTATCACTGTGAGGCACTGGCTTGGAGTTGTACCTTGTGCTTAGGACTAGAGACTATGGGCTGGGGAGAGGGGGAGCATTAGTGTTGACAACCCCAAGGAAGGCACACCACTGATTCACCAAGACTCAAGACCCAAAACCATAGTGTTTTTTCCTTTTGCTGCTTGGGAGGTGGGGTGGGAGTTAGGGTTGAAACCCTAATGCCACATTTCCCTACTTTTTTGGCATTAAGAAAGTTTTTTGCGAAGAATATGCATAATAAACAGGCAGTACACAGAGTGCAATTACATAAAACTTGAGTTACACTGGAAGGCATAAACAAAAACAGGGATACAGGAGGAGGAACAAAGGGGTAAGGAAAAAGGTTTTGGAGGTCAGAAACGGAGAGGGTGAGGGGAGATAACCAGGAGCATAAGAGGAGAGGGGAAAAAAAAGAGGGCTGAGGGAAGAGTTGAGGTGGAGAGTTAGAAGCAAGTGCAGCCATGACTGGTGTGCTCACAGAGTATCACCAACAAAAACAACATGGCACTGCCACAGCCATTAGAACAAAGTGCAACACAAGCTGCCACACACTATGGAAAAGTGGCTACTTTATTAAATTACAGTATTGTAAAAAACATAACAAGAGGTACAGGTAGCCCCACACAACACTCAACACTTCGTGCATAGCACTTTATCAAGACAGTCAAGTGTTCACAGTATTGTATATGCTTAAAAATAATCTTATTGTCAAATTATTGATTGCAGACTACGTAAATGCTTGTCAGGCTTATATGTTTATTTATGCTAATATACTCTTGTCACCTGACCTCTAATTTATTGCTTATTTGATATACCGAAATGTGCTACATATTTCATATTTATATTATTTCTGGTTTTAAATTGTTTATATGTGTGTGTGGTCTAATTTGTAATGGTCTTTAGACCGATCAGTAAAAGACAACTACTGCTAAAAAAAAGTTTTCATACAGCAAAAATTTCAGGGCAGTGACGAAAGGAGGGGGAAGATAGAGGAAGAGTTGGCGGGGCTTAGAAGTAGATGCAAATATGACTGGGGTGTCCACAGAGGAGAAGTTTCATGGTGATGGGGGAGGGGTAAATAGCTGATGGGGTGGCAGGAGTGTTGGGAATATCATGGCCTAGAATGTTATCATTTTAATGTTTAATCTAGGAAAGAAACACTGAGCTATAAACAGCTCGTTTCCGGATGCACCCTGGGGGAAGGGTATGCAGGGAGATAATTACAGCAATGAATACCAATAAAAACCAACAAAAACTACCAGCAGTAAAACAGCAATGAATATTGTGACAGATTTATTAACTAGTACCAGATGTACCATTCAGTGCATTTCCATCTTAAATCCATCATCGTCCTGTTCTAAGAAAGCAGAGCTGCTGGTTTATGAACATTCGAAATTGCCAACAGAACAAGACCACTATGGTCTATTGAGTCTGCTTGATGCAGAGCTCATGCATCTGGTGTTACATGGGGCTCTGCTTCCCCGTCCCTTCGCATCGACACTCTTACCTCCCCTTGACTTTATCCCACCCCTTAAATTCCCCAATTGTATGGCCACCAGGCAGTCTAGATACAAACCATAAATTTTTCAGCCTTAATGACTTCCTCGTCTCTGAAATTGCAACCTGAGACCAAAACTCTTGCGGTTTATACTAATGAACACAATGAATCCTGTGAAACCTCCCACAAAACTCTGCTCAGTCATTTTTATGAGGCATCAAGTGAATATGTAAAGCGATCGTCTTGTTTGCATTTGAAACAGTTCTGGTGGTCCGGAATATCTCAGTAACAGTTACACTAGAGTAAAATGGAGTTAGACTATGCAGTTGCTTTGCCATGTTTGAACAGACCTAAACCAGCTGAGATATATTTAACTTTTTTTAAACAATTGTTTTAGAGAGTGCTGAGTCCTGTTTGGCAGCAGATTTGTTATAAGGCATTCTACCCGCAAGTAGTGCCATTGTCTACATGAGGGTATTAGAAGAATATGAGCAGAACAAAGGATATGAAATATTTGCCTTGGCATTTTAAAGTAATGGGAATTTTATCCATTCACAGTCGTGTGCTGGTTGCGAGCTATCATGTGCCACGTTGAATGTAGTTTATGTGCCTCTAGCTCTATGAAAAATAATGTGGAACTGGTGCGTGTATCATACATGAACTACCTGTTGATAGATGGGGGACAAATAGTGCTTGAGGTAAAAGTATTGCTTTTTGTGTTTCTTCTACACAGACATTTAAAAGAGCCAGATATTTAAGTTTCAGAAATCATTCCTTTTTATACGTGGGTTGGCCTGTGCTCATTTAAATGAGATTACCCATGGTGCATTGAGATTACCCATGGTGCCTTGGTCTCAAAGATGGTTAGATTATAACAGAGAGGGTGATGTATGTTAAAGGAGTCCTACTTTAAAGCTCTTCTATATTTATTGTGACAACAATCGGCTACATGTCAACTCTTTACTGTAACATGGTGTAGTGTAGTATAACGTCACCTGCTGTACATGTAAACTCTGTACTGTAGCATGGTGTAGCATAATGTAGTGTCATCTACATGTGCTCACCCTTACTGTAAATCTTCTGTTTGGAAAAATGACACAAAAGGTGTGCAGTACTATGAACCAGGGGATCCTTTGTTAGTATCCTAGTACAGCCATTGACGCAAGCCAGTATAGTCATTGACACACTGACTGTGACCTTGAGGAAGACATTTAACCTCCCTGTACTTCAAGCCATCGTAGCTGTAAAACTGGGAAGAAAAGCAGGATCCCAATGAAAAATGAAATCTTCCATCTCAACGAGGCTACCCTGTATAAATAAATGTGTTACAGAATAATGTGGGAGAATTAAGACAGCAGCTGCATCCCTATCTGATGCAACACCCTTTATCTGTTTGGCAGGGGCTGTGGGCAACTTTCAGCTCATCTACATACTCAGCCACCACTGGCTAAAAGACTAAAAGCCCAGTTCCACTCTCAACCCTGGATTCAACAAAGCCCAGTTCCACTCTCAACCCTGGATTCAACAGTTGGTAGCTTAGGGTGCTGCTATCAGCTGTCAATCACACAAAATCCAGACCGTAATCACTGAATTGCAGCGCCCACCAGCTATGAGTCACCATTTTGCCTGCTATGGTGTTAACTTTCTGCATATGTGGGTTACTGAGACCCTCTATAGTGCATTGTACTGTCAGACCAGAACCAAGTGGAGTTGAGCGCACAGTGTTGTCTACCACAGGGACAAAAGGGAGCTGTACCCCCAGCGTAGCTAACTCATGGGTTTTCCATAATTGCCAGCAATACTCTTTGGCTTTCAACCTGAAATATTAATAACGTATGCATTTAAGTGTTATTAGATTTATGGTCAGCACAATTGTTTCCTTATGAAATGATTGAGTTGCAGACTTTGTTTTTTTTGATAAGGTTACAAAAGACTCTAAGTTAAAACATGTGAAATGGTTTTCCACAAGGACAAAACAGATGGCAGCATTTCAGTCGGTCAGGCCTAATGATGTTACGCTTCAACTAAGAAATTACTTCAGAAATCCATGGTCCATGTCTTGGTAAAGCAATATATATGTTTCTTGATTAAGGGCAGATGGAAATATCTGGGTGGCACAGGGGCAAAAACAAGGGAAGTGCAGATTATGCCACCTCACCCAATGAGGCGCATGTCACAGCACCATACGCCACCTCTCTCAACAAGGTGCATGTGACTGCACCATACACCACCTCCCTGAATAAGGCACATATGACTGCACCCAATGCCACCTCTCTCAACAAGGCACATGTGACCTCACCCTATGCCACCTCATCAACAAGGCACATGCAGCTCTGGCATACGACCTAACCCAAATAGTCACCTCCCCTACCAGAAAGGACACTAGAACTGGGGCCTCCACCCTCATAGACCTTATATTCACAAATAGGCCCCGGAACCTCTCCCTAGCCTCAGTGCTCCCTGACTCTATTAGTGACCACTCTCCAGTGACTAGCTGGTGGACTGGCAAACTTCCACCATCCGCCCTCAAATTTCCATGCAGAGACAGCTAAAAGAGGGGTCTCGTAGACTCATAGCCCATCTAGTTACCTGCGACTGGCTCCCCATTTACACCACGCAATCTGCGACATAGCGCTCAACCACTTCATTACACTTTTAATAAAGCCTGTGACATTTTGCACCCTCACCAAACAAATGTAAATCCAGAACCACTCCTTGGTTCTCACCCTATCTACTTAACATGCTCCAATTGAGGGATAAACTGTGGCATAAGGCCCTTGATTCCCAAAGCACACTTGATAGACAATTATACCGAGCTGCCCCAATAAATGTACCTGGGCCCTACGACAAGCAAAGGCCTCATACTACCACCAAACTCTGACCTCCTCATGGGGAGATGGGAAAAATTCTGGCGAAACATAAAAGAACTAAATGGGAATTCCTGCCCCCCAACTCTCTGTAAATGGAGGTCACCAAAACCCCACCGCTATAGCAGAAACCCTCAACAACACTTTCTCGGACCTCCCATGTCCTCCTCCTAATTTCTTCCACCCAGTCCCCCTCCCCCCCCGACACTCTTCTAGTCCAGGTTCACTACCCTTCAGGCTGAGAATCATCTCCAGTCTGGAAGCTAAACATTACATTTCCAACGCAATTTCCAATTCCCGGTACAGTAATGACTCACTAGACCTTAAACTTCTTCGGCTGATGCTAGATGTCATACTTCCCCACCTTACAAAAATTCTCAATCGCTCTCTCTGCCTGGGTCAGTTTCCCTCAACCTGGAAGAATGCCTTAGTCACTCCCATTCTGAAAAGTGGTGACCCCATGCTCCCATGCAACTATAGACCCATCTCTATACTCCCTCCTCTCTCTAAAGCACTTGAAAAAATAGTCTCTGACCAATTTACTGAACACCTAACTAGAAATAACCTTCTATGCCATGCGCAGCATGGTTTCCAGTCTGGCCACAGCACCGTCACCGCTCTTTCCGAACTCACCTGCCTTCATATGTGAGGCCCTAGACCGTGGAGCCTTAGCAGGTGCAATCTTTGTGGACCTTTACTAAAGCCTTGACACGGTTAGTCATGACCTGTTGCTTAGTGTTATGCCACAGCACACGTGGTTCCCGAAATGACCTGGTTCGGGACTACCTCTCTGGCCGGTCTCAGCAAGTAAGGCTAAATACTACTATCTCCACTCACAAAGCAGTGACCTCGGAGGTCCCTCAGGGGTCTATCCTTGCCCTCTTCTCTTTTCCCTCTTCTTAAACTCCCTTCCCAATGCCTGCAGTGGCCATCTGCTTCTCTATGCAGATGACACGGTTCTTTTCTGGAAACACCCGCAGCCTAACGCCCTGCAACAAGCACTACAGAGCTTCTTTGGGGAGCTTGAATCCTGGTTTGATGAGCACCGGCTAATCATCAACTATACCAAAACAAAATCAATGTTATTTGCCCATAGACAAAGCCCACATAACCTTTCGCCACTACTAATCAAAAACACACATGGAATACCCCTTGAACATGTCACTAACTTCAAATACCTGGGTATCACGTTAGATACCTCTCTCTCTTACCATAGCCACATTCAGCAGTTTGCCACCACAGTTAACTATAGAGTTAAACTCTGTTTACCCCCCCAGGCCTTGCTCCTAGCTGTATCCGCCTCCGTCCTCTCCCTAATTGATTACAGGATTACAATATATGGATCAGCTGAACCCACCGCTCTACACAGTATTAACACCGCACTGAATAAAGCCTGCCGACTAGTCACCGGCAGCAACCGCCTTACTCATACATGTGACCTGTATGCCCTGACTGGCTGGCTAAATCTCCAGCAAAGACTGCAGTACCACACCTGCATACTAGCCAAAAAAATACAACTCCAGAAAGCCCCACCTGGTCTTCTCCACATAATCAAAACAGCCCCCAGGCGAAATACGCACCTCGCTACTAAACTCTTTCCAAGTCCCCCTCTGTAGGACCTCATTGGGTCAAAGATCGTTCCGATACAGAGCCCCCAAATGGCTTAATGCTCTACCTCATAGGCTCATGCAGACTCACAGTCTTTCCCTATTCAAAGCTGGCCTCAAATCCCACCTAACTGAGTCTGCTAACTGTAACTGTGAATAGCTCTGCCCTCCTAAATAGGATACCTAACCCTTTAACTTCAGTCACAGGGTCTCCTTAGGCCTAAAGACTGCGCCCCCCCATTTTTTTTCTCTAACAGCTGATGCCACGAACACTGAATCACCTCTGCTTATACTAACCTGAGTTAGAATCTGGTAAGAAATGTCAGTACTGTTTTGTAAATAAGTGTTTGTTTCTTTCCATGTATACTGCTTTACTACTTGTGTATCCCTGTATTATGTTTTCCCCTCCACCCCCTGTAACCGACATGGAGCCTTTGCAAATGAGTCTATGACTCAAAAGGTTGTAATTCCGATACGTTTATTCAATAAACAAACAAACAATAAACAAACAAACAAACATGTGACCTCACTCTATGCCACCTCTCTCAACAAGGTGCATATGACTGCACCATAGAAACATAGAAATTGATGGCAGATAAAGACCAAAGATCCATCTAATCTACCCTGAGCCCTACCCCCCTATTTAGGATTTCTGTGAGACAATCCCCTTGTGTCTGTCCCAAGCTGCTTTGAATTCCCCTACTGTTCTGGAGTCAATGACCATACACCACCTCTTTCAGGGAGGCGCAATTGACTGCGCCCTACGTCATCTCTCTTAATAAGGTGCATGTGATTGCACCCTATGCCACCTCTCTCAACAAGGTGCATGTGATTGCACCCTATGTCTCCTCTCTCAACAAGACGCATGTGATTGCACCCTATGCCATCTCTCTCAATGAGGTTCATGTGACCTCACCCTCACATAAAACTCTCAGCAGGCGCATGTGACTGCACCCTCATGCACACTCTCTCAGTAAGGCACATGTGACTGCACCATATACTACCTCTCTTAATAAAGATGCACATGTGATTGCACCCTATGCCACCTCTTCAACAAGGTGCATGTGATTGCACCCTATGTCTCCTCTCTCAACAAGACGCATGTGATTGCACCCTATGCCATCTCTCTCAATGAGGTTCATGTGACCTCACCCTACGCAAACTCTCTCAACGAGGCGCATGTGACTGCACCCTACGCCACCTCTCTCAGTAAGGCACATGTGACTGCACCATATACTACCTCTCTTAATAAGGCGCATGTGATTGCACCCTATGCCACCTCTCTCAACAAGGTGCATGTGATTGCACCCTATGTCTCCTCTCTCAACAAGACGCATGTGATTGCACCCTATGCCATCTCTCTCAATGAGGTTCATGTGACCTCACCCTACGCAAACTCTCTCAATGAGGCGCATGTGACTGCACCCTACGCCACCTCTCTCAATGAGGCACATGTGACTGCACCATATGCCACCTCTCTCTTGAGGTGCATGTGGCCTCACGCTACGCAAACTCTCTCAACGAGGTGCATGTAACTGCACCCTAAGGCACCTTTCTCAGTGAGGTGCATGTTGACTACACCCTACGCCACTTCTCTCAACAAGTAACATGTAACTGCACCCTATGCCTCCTCTCTCAGTGAGGCACATGTGACTGCACCATATGCTACCTCCCTCAATGAGTCACATGTAAGTCCACCATATGCTACCTCTCTCAATGAGGCGTATGTGACCTCACCCTATGCAAACTCTCTCAACGAGGTGCATGTAACTGCACCCTACGCCACCTCTCTCAGTAAGGCACATGTGACTGCACCATATGCCACCTCTCTCTTGAGGCGCATGTAACCTCACCCTATGCAAACTCTCTCAACGAGGTGCATGTAACTGCACCCTAAGGCACCTTTCTTAGTGAGGTGCATGTGACTACACCATATGCCACCTCTCTCAACAAGGCACATGTGACTGCTGCCTACACCACCTCTCTCTCTCAAGGCATACGTGACTGCACCCTATGCCATGTCTCTCAACAAGGTGCATGTGACTGCACCCTACTCCACCACTCTCAGTGAGGGGCACGTGACTGCACCCTATGTCGCCTCTCTCAGTGAGGGGCACGTGACTGCACCCTACTCCACCACTCTCAGTGAGGGGCACGTGACTGCACCCTACTCCACCACTCTCAGTGAGGGGCACGTGACTGCACCCTACTCCACCACTTTCAGTGAGGGGCACGTGACTGCACCCTACTCCACCACTCTCAGTGAGGGGCACGTGACTTCACCCTACTCCACCACTTTCAGTGAGGGCACGTGACTGCACCCTACTCCACCACTCTCACTGAGGGGCACGTGACTGCACCCTACTCCACCACTCTCAGTGAGGGCACGTGACTGCACCCTACTCCACCACTCTCAGTGAGGGCACGTGACTGCACCCTACTCCACCACTCTCAGTGAGGGCACGTGACTGCACCCTACTCCACCAGTCTCAGTGAGGGGCACGTGACTGCACCCTACTCCACCACTTTCAGTGAGGGCACGTGACTGCACCCTGCTCCACCACTCTCAGTGAGGGGCACGTGACTGCACAATACTCCACCACTCTTAGTGAGGGGCACGTGACTGCACCCTGCTCCACCACTCTCAGTGAGGGGCACGTGACTGCACCCTACTCCACCACTCTCAGTGAGGGGCACGTGACTGCACCCTGCTCCACCACTCTCAGTGAGGGGCACGTGACTGCACCCTGCTCCACCACTCTCAGTGAGGGGCACGTGACTGCACAATACTCCACCACTCTTAGTGAGGGGCACGTGACTGCACCCTGCTCCACCACTCTCAGTGAGGGGCACGTGACTGCACCCTACTCCACCACTCTCAGTGAGGGGCACATGACTGCACCCTACTCCACCACTCTCAGTGAGGGGCACGTGACTGCACCCTATGCCATGTCTATCAACGAGGTGCATGTGACTGCACCCTACTCCACCACTCTCAGTGAGGGGCACATGACTGCACCCTATGCCGCCTCTCTCAGTGAGGGGCACATGACTGCACCCTACTCCACCACTCTCAGTGAGGGGCACGTGACTGCACCCTACTCCACCAGTCTCAGTGAGGGGCACGTGACTGCACCCTACTCCACCACTTTCAGTGAGGGGCACGTGACTGCACCCTGCTCCACCACTCTCAGTGAGGGGCACGGACTGCACCCTACTCCATCACTCTCAGTGAGGGGCACGGACTGCACCCTGCTCCACCACTCTCAGTGAGGGGCACGTGACTGCACCCTGCCCACCACTCTCAGTGAGGGGCACGTGACTGCACCCTACTCCACCACTCTTAGTGAGGGGCACGTGACTGCACCCTGCTCCACCACTCTCAGTGAGGGGCACGTGACTGCACCCTACTCCACCACTCTCAGTGAGGGGCACATGACTGCACCCTACTCCACCACTCTCAGTGAGGGGCACGTGACTGCACCCTATGCCATGTCTCTCAACAAGGTGCATGGGACTGCACCCTACTCCACCACTCTCAGTGAGGGGCACATGACTGCACCCTATGCCGCCTCTCTCAGTGAGGGGCACATGACTGCACCCTACTCCACCACTCTCAGTGAGGGGCACGTGACTGCACCCTACTCCACCACTCTCAATGAGGGGCATGTGACTGCACCCTACTCCACCACTCTCAGTGACGGGCACGTGACTGCACCCTACTCCACCACTCTCAGTGAGGGGCACGTGACTGCACCTTACTCACCACTCTCAGTGAGGGGCACGTGACTTCACCCTACTCCACCACTTTCAGTGAGGGGCACGTGACTGCACCTTACTCCGCCAATCTCAGTGAGGGACACGTGACTGCACCCTACTCCACCACT
The DNA here is from genome assembly GCA_016271365.2 of Neoceratodus forsteri. Classification (NCBI taxonomy): domain Eukaryota; kingdom Metazoa; phylum Chordata; order Ceratodontiformes; family Ceratodontidae; genus Neoceratodus; species Neoceratodus forsteri. Next base: position 109,137,712 of record JADMNL010000031.1, on the reverse strand, counting down.
CTCAGTGAGGGGCACGTGACTGCACCCTACTCCACCACTCTCAGTGAGGGGCACGTGACTGCACCCTGCTCCACCACTCTCAGTGAGGGGCACGTGACTGCACCCTACTCCACCACTCTCAGTGAGGGGCACGTGACTGCACCCTGCTCCACCACTCTCAGTGAGGGCACGTGACTGCACCCTGCTCCACCAGAGAGACCAGGTGTTTTCTTTAAAGGAATGGGATGTAGGATGCGTGCAAGGACTGAGCACAATATCCGGCTGCATGACGAAAGACCATTTAGTGAGAGGTCTCGGCGCCTGGCACCTGCTGACATAGATGATGTGAGGCGGCATCTGCAAGAGATGTTAGCTGCTGGTGTAATACAAGAATCCAGAAGCCCTTATGCTTCCCCATTGTGGTAGTGAGGAAAAGAATGGAACAGTAAGGATGTGTGTGGATTATACTTTATAAACCGCGGACTATCCTGATCAGTACACAATGCCCGCATTCAGGATGCTTTGGACTGCCTAAGCGAGAGCAAGTGGTTCTCTGTGCTGGATCTCCGCAGTGGGTACTATCAGATCGATGGCTGAAGGACCGTGAAAGACAGCCTTTATCTGTCAGCAGCTTCTATGAATTCATGAGGATGCCTCAAAGATTTCAGGTGCCCCAACCACTTTTCAGCGATTGATGGGCGTGCAGTGGGGACATGAACTTACTAGAGTGCCTGGTATACCTAGATGATGTTATTGTGTTTGGCAGCTCACTGGAGGAACATGAGAGCAGATTATTTAAGGTATTGGACCGACTGGAGGACTTTGGCCTTAAACTGTCCATTGATAAGTGTCAATTTTTCAAACATCAGTAAAGTATGTGGGACACATAGTATCCACCGAGGAATAGAGACCGACCCAAGTAAAGTTGAAGCCTTGACCACCTGGCCTGGCCAAAATCTAAAAGAACTGCAAAGATTCCTGGGATTCTGTGGTTATTATCGGAGCTTCATCAAGGACTATTCAAGAGTGATCCGCCTTTACTTAACCTTACTCAAGGGTATCCCCAACCCACAAAAAATACCAAAGTCAGCGTCCTCAAGACTGAAAGAGTGTATTTTCATCCGGTGAAGTATTTGGGGCCGCTGGACTCCTGATTATGAGACTGCTTTTCATGAGATCATATATCAACTTACCCATGCTCCAGTGCTGGCCTATGCGATCCAAGAAAACCTTCGTCCTGCACACTGATGCTAGCTTGCAAGGGTTGGGGGCTGTGTTGTACCAAGAGCACGAGAATGGCCTGAGACCAGTGGCCTTTGCCAGTAGAAGCCTGACCCCATCCGAAAAGACTATCCTGTACATAAGTTAGAGTTCCTAGCTTTGAAGTGGGCTATTGTTGACCAATTCCATGAGTACTTGTATGGGGCTAAAATACTAGTAAAACTGACAATAATCCTTTGACCTATGTGCAGACCTCAGCTAAGTTGGATGCCACTGGCCATAGGTGGCTTTCTGCATTATCTACATATGACTATGTCTCGAATACCGAGCAGGTCTGAACCACATAGATGCTGATGCTCTCTCCGGAGGCCTGTTCCCCAGAATGATTGGGTCCGATTGGCAGAACCTGACATTCGGGCACTCTGCCGGAAGTTTGACAGGGAGGAACAAATGTCCACGGACGCAGTGGACTGCATGGTGGATTGCTTGGGAGCCTCTGAGAATTGCATACCTGCTGCTTATTGCCACTTTTCTGCAATAGACATTGGTGCACTGCCTCAGCTGGACAATGACAGTATTGGCGGCTCAATCCCGCGATCCCATGATCAAAGCAGCTTTAGAAGCCCTCTATGCAGGAAAAGATGTGTCCAAATTCGCTCCACTGATTTGAGAACTGCACTGTTATACAAAGAAGGTCCTAAGTTGAAACTGATCAATAAACTGTTATACAGAGAAACAGTAGACAGGGGACAAGTAGACAAACAACAACTAGTGCTGCCCACTGCCTTCGAGACTCAGTACTGAGGTCCTTGCACAACCACATGGGGCACCTTGGTATAGACAGAACACTTGACTTGGTGAGATCCAGATTCTATTGGCCTAAGATGGGGGCTGATGTGGAGCAACACATTCGAACTTGTATAGCTGCTTACAGAGGAAAGCTTTGCCCCAGAGGGCTGCCCCTTGTTAACATCACCACCAGTGCACCCATGGAGCTGGTCTGTATTGATTTTCTAAGTTTGGAGTCAGATCAAAGAAATATCAGTAATGTGCTGGTGGTCACTGACCATTTCACGAGATATGCCAAGCTTTCCCCACCAAGACCAGAAAGCATCCACTGTGGCCAAAGTACTTGTGAAAACTTTTTGTTCACTATGGGCTCCACAAAGAATCCATTCTGATCAAGGGAGAGACTTTGAGAGTCGTCTGATCAAAGAGATGCTTTCTCTGTGGGGAGTCGAAAGTCCAGAACCCTCCTTACCACCCCAGGGGACCCACAGCCTGAGCGTTTCAACGCACTTTGCTAGATATGCTAGGCACCCTGCCCAAAGGACAAGCCTAGATGGAGCCAACAAATTAGCACCCTGGTACATGCTTATAACTGCACCAAAAGTGATGCCACTGGATTCTCCCCTACCGCCTGATGTTTGGAAGAAGCTCGACTACCAGTAGATGTGTGTTTGGGGTCTCTCCTGATGGGTTCAGGCTGACAACTATTTACAGTATGTGCAAAAGTTAAAGGCCCAGCTAACTCATGCGTACCAACTGGCTCAAACCATGGCTGCCAAAAGAAATCTGGCCAACAAAGAAAGGTATGATAAAAGGTGAAAGCACAGGAACTCCGGGAGGAGATCGGTATTGCTAAGAAATCTGGGATTGCATGGCAAGCACAAGATTGCTGACAGATGGCACCATCTCCCTCACATTGTAGTGGGCAAACTAGATGATCTGCCAGTGTACAAAGTAAGGCCTGAGAATAATTCAAAAGATGTAAAAACAATGCATAGAAATCATTTACTGCCCATTGGACAAATCTTAATTGAGTCTGAGCCCCTAGAAGATGCCCCCTCTGGACCAGTGACTAGAGCTGCTGCTAAGAAAAGATCAAGAAAGTCTGCACCTACAGAAGCAAAGTTAAAGTGTTCCCTCCACAAGTCCCAGTTGAGCATGACTGTCAGTCCATATCGGAAGAAAGTGAGAGTGACTTTGAATACTATCCTTCTTCTGAACTGAGTCAATTGTTTCGGGCAATCCCTAGTCAATACTGGAGACAAAGCTGGGCCTTCTGGACTGTTTAAGCCCCAGCTTCATCCCTGGAGCCAATGCTCCCAGAAAGTGAAGTGCAAAGCATCAGATCAGATGAAATGGAATCATTGTGCATGGTTGAACTGTTTGAGCTTTCAGGGAAAATGATAGATTGGGGCAGACTGGTGATACACCGAACAAGAAGAGTATTTTGAGTGCCCTGACAGTCCACTGCCAGTGTCAAGCTCTCCATGCGAGCCAAATGTTGTGGACTCAGAAACTGTAACTCCTGGAGCTGAAAGTGCCCCAAGTTCTAGCCTCTCTACCCCATGGAGACTCCCCTGACAAGTGTGGACAATGCTGAAATGAGGCTCAGAGTGCAGAGACTGTAACAGTTCCCCTAGAAGACTGGTCGAGCTGTAAAGCCTGTGGTGCACCTCAGTTATGATTCCCTTGGGAGGCCTGTGGATTTGCCTCTCAATGTTGTCCATAAAGGGTGTATGTGTCCCAGGCTCATTGCCCAAACTGGCGTCAGTGCTAACTCAAGTTACTTGTGTTGCCCTCTAAGTATGGTGCCCTTGCCCGTCCAGCCCCAAGGTAACTGATAGGAAGGCCCCTCTCTTCAGGTTTCATGTACAAGAGGTAATAACTTGAGTTATGGTACAATGTGTATGTAATACTGTGTAAGAGTGACGTACTGCAATGTTTCAGAAATGTGTTCTTGGTAAAATGATATATTGACTGATGATTACATGTGAGCCTAATGCAAATGTATATGGTTGCAGTTGAAACTTATGGGGTACCTTGTGTGGACGTCAAAGCTTTCCCAAACCAGGAAGGGTGTAACCCCTGCAAATGGGGGTTCCCAAAAGACTTCCAGGAGCTTGCTTGAATGCTCCAAGCCTGAATGGTGTTTGGCATTTAAGCCATTTATCAGTGAGTGTTTTTAGAGCCTCTGGTACTGTCTCTTTAAGAGCTGTCTGCTTGCAGACATAATTAGTTTGTATGGGGGGACTGTGTGCTTCTCTGAGTACCACTTGAGCTGCTGCCAATTCACTTCATTTTTGCAGTCACTAGGAGTGCAAAGGGAACCTATCTGAAAGATGTAACTGTTTGCCAGAAATTATTTAGAGTAATAATGAAATTACAGTTTGTCTAACCTGCTTTCTTTGCAGTCAGAACTGTGTCTGCTAGTTCCCATTCTAGTTTTGAACTGCTGAACTGGACCAATCAGTGTGGGGTAAGCTAGCTCTAAAATGGTGCCTTGGACGAATCAGAACTTGGACTCATAATCTGAGCCAGCCACAAGAGGATTGTATTGGCAGTGACTCTGGGAGATGTAGTTTAGACTTCAGTGCCTTTTTGGACCAACAGCAGCAGTCTATTGTGAGTGACAGCCAATCCAGTCAAGAACTGGGAGGAACCCAAAGGAAGTGCCCAGTTTTGTCGGTTGGAGCTTCAGTTGAGCTTTGGCAGTGAAGAAGGAAGGAGCCCTGTGCTTTTTCAGTGTGCAGTTTTAGTCAAAAAACGTGTGTAAGGCCCAGAGTTCCGGTCTGCAGCTTGTGTAACAGCTTGTTAGGACTGAATCCGTCCTGTGAAAAGAATCAAAGGATCTCTGAAGAGTAGAAACCAGGCTCACCCTGTAGAAGACTGGAAGAATTGCTGAAAATTGCACTCGGTCTGTCAGGAACTGAATCTGCTGTGTGTTCTCCCGGGTATTGTGCAGTAATTGCGATCGGGATACAGATGCGGCCTGCCTGGTATAGTACTTTCTTTTATATGGATGTGTGAAGAGGTTTGTGTACCTCAAGTGAGCCCTGCTGACATTGAAGGACCCTATCTTATTTGGAGGTCGTGAGTACTAATTCAGGGTTGCTCCCTGTTGAATTGCCACATTAAATCCAAATGGAATTACTGTACTGCTGACTGTTTAATTCTCCTTTTCTCTGTGTGAAAGGGCCCCTACCAGCTGCCACGGTTTGACTAGCCACTAGGCTTGGGCACCAGGAGACAAAATCATAGATAGCCTGTGCACAGAGCCATAGCTAGATTATTAGAGTGATAAGCTAATTAACCTGATTTCCCCTGTCCTTGTTATATCCCCTAAATAAATCAGAGCTGCTTGTTTCAGCAAAGTTATACTGCCTGAGGTATTTGTCTATGTTAAAGTACTGTACTGTGATTGTTGCACTGTATCTCATTTCTCAGGAGGTCCCAGTGCGGAACCAGACCTGGGGGTAAGTGTATACTGTGAAGGTAATTCTGATATATTGTGTGGGCCACTAGTGGGAAGAAAGGGGGGTTGCAGTGTCCCAGAGGGCTGTGACCAAGTTAGTTTAACTATTGCAAACCCTGACCTCTGGGTGGAGGCACCCGCCATTGGATCCAGGCCCCTCAACCTGTTAGTGGCAAATCAGGCAGGGGTAGTAGCCCCTGGGATAGCGCCATCTAGGGGTTACATTAGGATAACTTAGACAGCTTGTTATTATGCATACTCCATAAGAATCTACCAGTTGCAGGATGTATTCCAGGAACAGTGGTTTGAAAACCGAGCTCGAGCCTAGCATTCCATCATTAGCATAGGTTCTATTAACCATTTCGGCTCTGGGGCAGTCCTATGGTGAGACCATACTGCATATGTCAGAATACAGTAAGATTCCCTTGGAAGAAACAAGATTATTATGGTAAGTATTTTTCTTCCGGTTACCAAATTTTAATAAATAAATATGGTGTCTAGCACAGTACTTTCGTCAGGGGTGACCCCTTTAGTTACCGACTAAGCTGTGGTGGGTGCTGACCAGCCATGAAATTCTTCATTGATGTCTCTGTGACAGGCATTGGCACAACCTGAACCCTGACCAGCCCAGTCTCTGGGGATCAGTAGTGAACAAACCCTTCTGTGGGGTTGAATGCATTTTGACTCAGGAATCCAAACATCTATCTGTCTAGGCTCAGAAGCTGGAGTAACTTTTTATGATTGGGAAACAAAACTAGTTAACTTCTACAGTGCTGGAAAACTTGCACTGGAATAGGAATTTGAACTTTCAGAGTTCCCATTTGGATAATCCAAATGGTGTGAGTGGGATTTCTGGACCACACCCAATGGAACTGAAGCCTTTCTGTTCTGCATGTACATGTAACCTGCATCTTATGTCCGCAGATAAAAGTTAAAGTGATTTTTCCAGTTTCCTGCAAAAAAATGACCGTTTTCATTGTCAGCATTAACATCCCAAATAAACTGGAATTCCAGGACATTCCATTCTTTAGCACTAAAGATATTTCATGAAACTAGGCTCTGTGCCACTTCGACTCCATCTGTCCCGTCTGCTTTTCCTGCCCTGAGATCATAATCCTCTGCTGGTGACATCAGAATAATTTCCATGGCAACAGGTTGTGACTGTCATCAACAGTGGATAATGACCTCTTAGCCAGGAATAAACAACAGGAACAAGTATTAGGGAGTCTATTTCTGAAAATGCCTTCTGTAATGAACAAGCATTTGTCAATGCGAAAAGTTTGTCGTCGTGAGATAAGGAAGTGTGTGAGAGTCAGTGGCGGAGCGGGTTTGGGAGCATTTGGGAGCCTGGGGGGCCATTCAGTCAATCGTGGACTCCTACACGGGCACTGCACAGTGAATAAAGCTGGTGGTGGGGCACTGCTACTCACACTGGAGCAGCCAGGAGGGCGACCACCCCCCAACCCCCTCTAGCTCCACAACTGGTGAGAGTGTAGTAGTGCAGGAAGAGTTTTATTGATAATGAACACTAGAAAGTTGCATGACAGCTGTACTGTTCAAGAGGTGGTGTGATAAAAAGGCTATACGAAAATGACCAAAGTTACAGTAGTGTGAAAATTATGAACAACCGGGTGTAACTTGGCTATTTTTTGGAGCTATGTCACCACAATTTCAACATGGCCTTTTTGGTACCCCACCTCATGGAAACTGCCACTGTCATTTGGTTCACTTGTGCCAAAAGGTGATTTCGCAGAGCGACCACGCCATTCTGCGTCACAGGTATGAAAACACATTTCAGTCAGGATGCAAAAAAAAATTACAGCTGTACTGTTCATAAGGAAGTGTGAAAAAATAGCAATGTTAAAAATCTGGGTGAAAATATAAAAATTTGCAAAGATACAAGTGTGTGTAGAAATTGCAGATAGCCGTTCATAAGCATGAGCATTAGGAATATTTTCACAAATTTTAAACATGGCCTTTTGGGACCTCTCCTCATGAACAGTAGCACTGTGATTTTGTTAATCCATTCAAAAGTTGATTTAGCACACCAACTGCGCCAATCTTGGCCACAGGTGTGAAAACACATTTTGGGCAGGATGTGAAAAATGACAGCTTTACTGTTTATAAGGAGATGTGAAAAAAACAGCAATGTTGAAAATCTTGAGTGAAAATATAAAAAAATTAGCAAAGTTACGAGCGTGCATAGAAACTGCGCAACGCACTCTGGTAACACAGGCATTTTGTGGAATTTTTCCACCAAGTTTGCAACATGGGCTTTTTAGGACCCCACCTCATGAATAGTGGCACTGTCGTTTCGGTAATCAGTCCTGAAAGGTGATTCCGTACAGTGACATAAAATTGAAAGGTGATTCCTGTAGTGACTGCAAAATCACCTTTCAGGACTGAGAAGCAAAATGACACTGACATGTTCATGAGGTGGTCCCAAGAACCCCATAGTTGAAAATTTGGGGCAAAATTCTAAAATAACTGAGATATCAATCTAGGTTGAAACCCCCATTGAGTCCTATTATACAGGCTTCCCAATTTCTCAGTTCTTAGTTAGAGCTTTAAAGTGCAGACATATCCCAGGCCAGTGAAGATCGTGGCTCCCGACCTCAGGAGGTAAGTATAGGTGAGGGGTGTTCGGGAGGTGGGTGTGCAGAGGAGGATTGGGGTGGTGAGGGGGACTGGGAGACAACGCTGGAAGGTTTCTTTTACAGGTAAAATTAAAAAACTTCAGTTGGACATTTTTCTGTTTACAGGGATTTTGTTTTAAACATTTAGGCACACTGGGTGGGCTCCCAGTGTGCCACAATAATGTGTGTGTGTGTGTGTGTGTGTGTGGGGGCATGCCATTACCGACATAGGGATTGGGCACCCTGTTGTCGGGTTAACAATATAGGCAAGTGGGGGGAATGCATCTGACATTGGGAGTGGGCATCCAGATGTCAGAAAGGGAAGTGTTTAACCAGGAAAGACACGCTGAGCTGCAGGGAACGGGGAGATTGTTAACCAGGAAAGACGCACTGAGCGGCAGGGAATGGGAAAATTGTTTAACCAGGAAAGACACTGAGCTGCATCGAACGGGGAAATTGTTTAACTAGGAAAGACACACTGAGCTGCAGCTGAGGCTTACATTTCAAAGGATAGAGCCACATGCCACGTCAGCTCTGTCCTTGAAATGTTTGTCGAGACCAGTCCCTCAGCAAACCAGTATCATCAGGACACTGCCTGCTGATTTGCCGCCACAGACCAGCCCCTGCAGCACTGCTGGTCATTGGGCTGACACCCTCACATCCCTGTTTAGCAACTCTCATATCAACAAATTAGTTCGTGCTTGCGCACTCAATGAACTTAATAAAAATGGAAGGTCCTGAAATTCCATGTTTGGGGTATTGTGTCCTGCAGATGCTAGTTGTGAATTTTGTGCTGGAAATGTGTACATTTCTTAAAGCATCCATGGCTCCCATGTTCCACCTTTGGATCTGCTCTGTCTAGTTAGCATGACTCTATTCTTGTTGGTGCCATGCTAACCTTCTGAATATGGAGGCCCACAAGATACACAGGGTACCCTTTCTGTATATATACTGTGATGAATCGCTGTCCAGTGAGGAGGAGGACCATGACATGCAGTACATACAATTCCAGCTCTCACCAGTACAGCATCAAAGAAAACACAACACTTTAAAGCCACATGGGCTGCAGTCCTGAGTGAAGCATGTAGCATCTTCTAACACTGGCCTAAGGGAGGACACAGCAAAAATGATGGACAGTCCCCTGAAATCAGGGACACCATGACAGAAAAGTAGCAGCAGAAACTCAGGAAATGGGAAGATGCTGTCTGCAATAAATTACAGTTTTGGGAGCTTCTAGCCACTCTTTTAATACATTGCACAGTTGAGGACTATGCATGGCCAGTGTTCAGTAAGGACATTAAATCTTGATGTGTGGCATTTTTTTTTTACCACAAATTGAAAATGTCCCTGATAATGGGGGGATGATAAATGGTGATGAGTTATGGATGGTTTCATACAGTAATAACTCGTGGACAGGAAACAGCATAATTCCAGCTCAGCAAAGCAGTGAGGAAGGCAGCAGTCAACAGGAGGGCAACATGGCTGGAAACCCTAATAGCCATAAACCCCCCTTTTCCAGCAGCAAAGCCATGAGGGAGGCAGCAGTGAAAAGGAGCACAACATGGCGGATACGCTCTTAATAGTCATAAGCCCCTAACTGCAAAGCAGTTAGGAAAGTACCAGTTCACAGTAGTGAAATAAGGCTGATACCCCCTAATGACCATAAGCCCCTCTCTGCCCACAGCAAAGCAACACCCCCCATGCACCCACATCACAGCATACCTGTGGGAACTGCTATATTTGTTACCTTTCAGTTCATCCTCATACACCTTGACCCCTTGCTGAGAGAGGTCCTGAGGCAGCAGCGTTGTGGTGGACAGGACCTTAGTCTCCCCCGTCACTCTGTCTTTTTCCACAGTGATCTCCACTGAGTACATTGCTGAGACAGAAATAGGAATGGATCATTAATGATAGCTTCTCCTCAGACTCACCTGTCTCCCACTGTACACAGATTACGCCGTGCGCAGTATGAACCTAGAGCTCTTAACGCACAGCTGCCAAGATCTAAGGCATGGCAAGAGGGAGATTTGGGGTTTGCATTGCAAAAGGATTCTCTAATGATTTAATAAGCAGCTCTTATCAAATAAATCCTACTTCAATAGTTGGGACCCCACATGGCCCAACACTTTCTTAGGCTTGCCCACTTCCCTTATAAGGTCACAAGCATTTTAGATCAGAGGAACATTCCAGCGCAGAGCAACAACTTGGAGAATAAAGAAGGATTGTTTGACTCTTATGTAGTACTGAGTAATTAAGATTTATTAGTCCACCTTTTTTGAACCCAGGTTTTGTGGCATTTGTGCCACTCAATGAAATGGAGGCAGCTTCTTAAAAATATCTGGAGCAATATTGGGTATGGCTCACTGTCTTGAAAAATTTCTTGTGTTGTCTCCAGCTCTGCAAGGCCCTTTCTTTTACACTTACCAAAGCACAGTTCTCTGTCAGTGAAACTGTGCAAAAGTGAGTATTTTGAGTCCGCTAGCCTGCCAGCGCGGTGGTAGTGCTACCACTTCGATCCTGACGATTTGTCTTTGGAAGCTAATGCAGGGTGTCAGAGGGCCAGCTGGGGAGGGAGGGTGGGCAGAGCCCGATGCTTGCCTGGTGGAAGCTGAGAGAAAGACAACCTGGGCCAGAAGGTCAGGAGGTGTGCAGATGTTGACACATGTCACATGGGAGTGCATGGGATGCATCATGATGTCCTTGCATACCATACCCACTGGGACAGAAATACTGGAAAATGCTGGTGGCACCTGACTGCTATGCTCGCCAGCTCCAACTGAATCTGGGCCTCAGTGGGGACTAGGGACCCCTGCCAAGCCCACCGGCAAGCCCTGGGGAAGGCGGCTGGCAATAGTGCCAATGGAAGTCAGTGTGATGGGGGTGGGGCCCCCACCTGAAGGAAGGCCATCTGGAGAGAGGAGAATAAATATCATTTCAGTCCTGAGGGAGTGGTCGGCGTGTTAGCTGAGAAACAACATAAAGGACTTTTCAAATAAGAGCGATGGCTCTCTAGTGATCCTTTATATCAAAGCAACTGGAGTACTGTGCAGCAGTGGTACTTGCACAGTTTTCTTGTTTCGCTGCACCTTTGTCACCTTAGCACCCCAGTTGTTCCTCAGTGTTGTTTTTTCTTTTGGTATGGATTTTTTTAATTAAACCGGACTCTGACTGACAGAGCTTAAAGTTATAAAGTCAGATAAAGTCACATACAATTGGCATTCTACACTGCTACATACTATGCTATTAGGGGCAGTACCACAAGTTTCGGTAACACACTTTCCATACCGATTTAAGCTGGTGTCACTTGTTAGCACAAGATGGCATGATGTACAGTATAATTACCTCACTGCATATAATTAATGATTCAAACAATATGAAGTCTTGCTATATTATGACAATTGCAGTTTGACCCACCATTAGAACTGCTCTGGAGGTGAAAGAGTTAACTTCCATGCCAGGCATGGAACTTGAAACACGAGCTCGGTTAGAAAAGCTCTGTCTGGATATTTCAAACTAGAAACCGTCAGATTCTTTACTCCGCCTCACTGAACAGTAGCTCCGAATTCCTCCTACTGCTGGGTTCATTTCTCGGTTTAAAGAGTTTTTCTGGTTAAATTCAACGCGATTATTATTATCTTAACTGCAAACCGATCGGTTCAAGCTCTGTCTGTGGTATTGTAAGTAATAGACAGGTTTATTTCGTAGTGGAACTTATAAATGTTTATCGGTTCGGTTTGAACCGATCAGGTTGTTTTAAAACTTTATTCTGAAGCATTTAAAAGCTTTTTAAGTGCGGTTCCGGTTCTTATCGGTTCTAAAAAAAACGGATTTCATTACGGTTTTTTCCACGACCCGTGACACGGTTGGGGACCGATAAGGGTGTCTTGCCTGGCACTGCCGGAAAAAGGGCAAGTTTTTGGTTAGGCTGGCATTATGTCTGAGAAACCCAAAAGAAAAACCGGGCCCACTGGGTTTCAGCACTGTAGTGTCTGTGGGAAGCCTTTGCCAAGGCTGACCCACACACCACATGTGTTTATTGTCTGGGGTTTGACCACCTCAATGCAGACTGCCAGATTTGCAGAATTTCCCTGCAGCTACCTAGATAAGAGTTGGTAGGCTCAGGAACAAGAGGCCAAAAGTCCGCTGACCCAGATGGCTAGCCTGGTTGGTGCCAACCGAACGGAGAAATGCCCTCTGACCAGGCGAGACTTCCTCGGGCAAACGTACAGCTGACTCAGAGGAGCCAGTTCCAGCAAAGAGAACTAGAAATCAGCAGGTGTGAGTCAAAATTCCTTCTCCAACTGCTGCAGAGATAGCCAAAGCAATCCAAATTTGTCCAGTCACTTTCTCCGGTTCGTCCCCTGAACCCGCCACTATCTAACCAAAGGTCGGTTGAGGCGGTTCCACGAGTTCAAGAATATGATATAGAGGATTTTTATGAACCAGAGGAGGAGGATGATTATGAACAGTGTGAATGTGACTTTGAAAGTCTGGATGTGCCCTTTGAACCGGACATCTCCCCAGACAGACCTTTAGGAGAATCTCCCCCTAGGCTTTCTGAGTCCCCTTCTCATTTCCTGTTTTATAAAAAAGTTGCTGAAACCCTCCAGCTTCCATTGGAGGAAGCTGTGGATGAGCAAGAGGAGCCTGACTTTGTAGAGATACTAACATACTAACATACTAAAATGCCAGCAGAATAGGCCTAACGGTCTTTCGTGTCTGCTCGTTTGGTCAGTCCCCAACCTGGGTGCTGACCTTGCTGTCCCCCTCGCCTTCTCTGGCTTCTCCCTTCCCAGTTCCGGATATTCTTGCTGCATTGGATTTTGCTTCCAGAACCCTTCCCCTGTACCTGTCCCACCCCTTTTGAACCCCTCCACTGTCTCTGCCTCCACCAGCCCCTAGGCAGGCATTCATTCATGGCTCCACCACCCTCTCAGTGAAGTAGCTCCTCCTCCTTTCTCCCCTGAATCTTCCCCCCTCCAGCTTCCAGCCATGCCCTCTAGTGGCCCCTTCCTCCTTCCTTCGAAGCACCCTGACTGTTCCTCCCCTATTTACCCTCTTCATGTACCTAAAGACCTCTATCATGTCCCCCAGGTCCCTTCTCTCTTCCAATGTGTACATATTTAGCTCTTCGAGCCTCTCCTCATAGGTCCTGTCCCCCAAGCCCCAAATCATTTTGGTTGCCCTCCTCTGGACCCTCTCCAGGAGGTTAATGTCCCCTTTAAGTGTGGCCTCCAAAACTGCACGCAGTACTCAAGATGCGGCCTCACCAAGCAGTTACATACAGAGGGAATATCACTTCCCTCTTTCTGGAGGTGATCCCCTAGCGATGCATCCCAGCATCCTGTTGGCCTTGCTGCTGCCCTCCTACAAGTCTCAGAGTTGTTCATTTGACATCCACCACCACCCCCAGGTCCTCTCAGCCATCGAGACTTGTAGTATCCCCAGGGTGTACACTTGACCTGGGTTTCTGGGCCCCAGGTGAGTACCTTGCATTTTCCTGCATTGAACCTCAGCTTCCACTTTATAGACCATCTTTCCAGAGCCTCCAGGTCCCCTGTAGGGCCACCTCCCTCCTCCCCATCCACCACTGCCCCAGTTTCGAGTCATCTGCAAAGAGACTCATCTCCTCCTGATTCCTGTCCTTATGTCCGATACATGGGCGTTGAACAGAGGGGCCCAAGGACTGATCCTGTGGGACCCACTAATGACCCTCCTTGGGGATGAGACTATCCCCCAACTACGACCCTCTGGGTCCGGTCCTGGAGCCAATTGCCTATCCATCTGATCATCTGGTTCCCCACCCCATTTCTCCCAGCTTATCCAACAGGCCCACATGAGGAACAGAGTCAAATGCCTTGCTGAAGTCTGAAGAGGACATCCACTGGTCTACCCAGGTCCAGGCACTTGTCACCCAGTCATAGAACTCCACCAGGTTTGTCTGACACGATTTCCCCAATGATGGATATCCCAGAGTCCAGGAGATTGTCTATTCCTTTACATAAATCATTTAGGAAACAAACAATAAAAATTTTAAAAGCTCCTAATTCTGTGCCTCCTGTGGACAAAAAGATGGACAGGAGGTACACTTTGTCAGGTCCTGATACAGAATTTCTTTCACAGCAATGCAGCCATGTTGGGGTAGTTCAGGCTGCAGCCTGTGATAAGGCTAATATTCCCTGGCTTCACATCCTCCTGACAAGGACTCCAGGAAGATTGATGCCATGGCTAAAAACAATACATGGCAGCGTCCTTGGGACTCAGACAAGCAAATTATATGGCTTATGTGGCAAGATACCAGAAATCTAGATGGGATACTGTCATGCCTTTAGCCAAACAGGCCCTGGCCAGCTTGCCAGGAGCTGGAGCAGGTGGCTGCTGATGTATTGAGGCATCTAAGGTGCAATTCCATGCTGCAGTGGATTCTAATGATGTATCCTCTAGAGTCATGGCTACATCTGTGGATTTTCAGAGATTGGCTTGGCTCAGGTGTAATAGTTTGTCACAGGATACCCAGGCTAAGGCTATGGATTTTCCTGTGGTGGGAAATTCTCTGTTTGGGGAGCAGACGAGAATTATATGAAAAATGGATGAATATAGAACCATTTATAGGAGATGCACAAGCCAAGGCAGCAAGCCACTCCTCAGAGCAGCCCCAGGGGAGAGGCAGGCCTTTCACAGGCCTTTTACCAAACCAGGCCTCCTCTTCGGCTTATGCTCAGAGGGGTTCTTCAGAGGGAGGCAGACAGGGTACAAGCAGGCCTGCTCCCCCTCAGCCTAAAGCCCCTGCCAAACAGGCACCCTGATGGGATGCCCAGGGCGTTCTCCATTACCTGTAGGGGGCAGGCTGGCTTACTTCGTCCGGGACTGGGAGTCTTTAACTTCAGACAAGTGGGTCCTGGAAGTAGTAAGCCAGGGTCTGGTTCTCAGCTTCAAAAAATTTCCAAAGATGAGAATCAGATCTTTTCCACCTGCAAATCCTCTAGAGACTTTTGCTTTAGAAACAGAAGTCTCAACTCTCTGGCTCTCAGAGCTGTAGAAAGGGTTTCTCCCTACACCAGGGCAAGGGTCTGTACTCCGGTGTACCCTTACCCCAAAAAGACAGGAGAATGGTGGCCCATCCTGGACCTAAGATATCTGAACAAGCACCTTTTAAAACCAAAATTCAAAATGGTGACTCTGGGAATGATTTTACCCTCCCTAAGGCCAGGGGACTGGCTAGCTTCCCTGGACCTCAAGGATGCCTACTTCCATGTTCTTATCAGAAGCTCCCACCGAAAGTACCTCAGATTCGAACTGCCCTCGGGCCATTACCAGTTCAGAGCAATGCCCTTCGGCCTTACCTGTGCCCCAAGGGTATTCACAAAATGCCTGGCAGTAGCAGTTGCTCATTTAAGAAGGCAAAAGATTGCCATCTTTCCCTACCTAGACGACTGGCTCATTGTGGGTCAGTCTCCAGACCAGGTCAAATCACACCTGCAAGTTACCCAGCAGCTGCTTACCTCTCTGGGCTTTCTTCTCAATCTTCCAAAGTCAGTTCTGGAACCTGTCCAGGTACTCACCTTTATAGGTGCAGAACTGGACACAAAGCAGGCCAGAGCCTTCCTTCCCTAGAAAGGGTAAGACCCTGGTGGGCCTGGCCTCCTCCTTCACTCTGCAGTCTCTCGACCAGCAAGGCATTTCCTACAGCTCCTAGGACACATGGCTGCTTCCACAGCTGTAGTGCAAGGAGCAAGATTTCAGATGAGGGACATTCAGTTCCATTTGAGAGCCTTTTGGTCTCAAGGAAGAGATCCCTATCCAAGTTGATCCAGTGACTGAACCCTGATCCAGGCCCTTCAGTGGTGGCAGATCAGAGCAATCTGAGACAAGGGGTTCCTTCATCCTCTATCTCACTCCTTGACCCTTACTACAGATCGTCCCTTTTTGGGATGGGAGCTCACATGGGCGACCTCTCACCCAGGATTGTGGTCCCCTCAGGAATCTCTGCTCCACATCAATCTGTTGGAACTCAGAGCTGTTTTCTAGCATGTCAGGTTTTTCTCCATCTGTTCAGAACAAAGTGGTACAGGTCAGAACAAACAACACCACTACAATATGGTACATCAACAAACAAGGGGCACTTGGTCTTAGCCTTGTGCACGAGGCAATGAAGTTGTGGTCTCTGGCTTATTCCTAGAACACTTCCCTCATAGCAGTTCACCTCCCAGGCAAGGACAATGTCCTGGCAGATGCTCTCAACAGGATTTCCCAGGGCCATCACGAATGGTCACTGGATCCCCGAGTACTGGGGATAGTTTTTGCCAGATGGGGCACCCCTCAGATAGATCTTTTTGCAGCCCCAGACAATCATCAACTTCCACTGTTTTGTTGCAGGCCCCCAGTGTTGGGCTCAGTCCCCCTGGATGCCTTTCTCCTCGATTGGGAAGGGAAGTTTCTCTATGCCTTTCCCCCCTTCCCTCTCCTGTTCAAGGTGCTAGTCAAAATCAGATCTCAGCCCTGCAATATGATTCTGATTGCTCCAGACTGGGCCAGGCAGCCCTGGTACCCACTCTTCTGTCATTAGCAGTCCATCTTCCCGTGTCCCAGGAACCACAATCTGTTAACCTGTGCCCAGGGGAGAGTTTGGTATCAGAATCTCAAATCCCTCAACCTCAAGGCCTGGCTCTTGAGGAGTTAGAGTTTGCTGACCTACACCTTTCTCAAGGTGTTCTCGAAATCTTGAAAGCTTCTAGGAAGCCTTCCACTAGGGCTACTTATAACTCTAAATGCAAAAGGTTTTCCATATGTTGTTCTGGGAAGCATATTTCCCCGGAATCTGCTGATTTGCCCACTATTTTGGACTATATGGTCCATCTTAATTCTTTGGAACTGAGACCAGCTACCCTGAAAGTGCACTTGGCAGCTGTCTCTGCTTTTATTTCAGCAGGGAAGCCCTCTTCTCTTTCCGCTCACCCTGTATTTTCCAAGTTTTTCAAGGGATTGCTTCATACTAATCCACCATTCAGGGACCCTGCCCCTGCCTGGGATCTTAATGTTTGCATTGCTCAGCTGATGCAACCCCTTTGAACCTCTGTCTTGGCAGAGCTTAAGTACTTGACTTGAAAACTGTGTTCTAGTAGCCATCACTTCTGCCAGGCGCATAAGTGAGTTACAAGCTTTGTCAGTGGAGACTGACTTTATTTCCTTTCACAGGGATAAGGTAGTCCTCAGGACTAACAGGAAGTTTTGCCTCAGGTGGTTTCAGATTTCCACCTTAATCAATCTATTTCTCTTCCAGTGTTCTTCACTGACCATTCCTCCTCTGGTGAGAGGAGGTTGCACAACTAGATGTTAAGAGGGCCCTAAGTTACTACATAAGTGTGCCAAGGGTCACAGGTTTGACTCCCTCCAACTATTTCTCACTTATGGTGAGGTTGGGGAAGGAAACCTGCCCACATAGAATCCATTGCCAGGTGTATTGTCTCTTGTATCAATTTTGCTATCAAAATTGGGTAAGTTCCCCTTCAGGCCTGAGGCTCACTCTACCAGAGGTACAGCTCGTCTCTAGCTGCTGCCAGAGACATCCCTATCTTAGAGATATGTCAAGCAGCTACTTGAAAACAGTACACACTTTCACCAAGCATTACTCCTGGATATCCAGAGCCAGGAGGGATGCTTTCAGTTTAACACAACTATTAACTGAGCCCTATTCCCTAAGTAGGTTCTGTCCTACTCCATGGAGGTACTACATGTAGTCTGCAACTGTCATAATATAGCAAGACTTCATGTTGTTTGAAGAAAAATTACTCACATTAGTAATGTTGTTTCTTCTAATGGAGTCTTGTATATATAACCTCCCCAACCTGCCCTCTCAGAACTTCTACTTTGGGTATGGGGTGGGCAGTCCAGTGTTAGCACTTGATAGCCCATTTTATGTTTTCCACCCTTCTTTTTTGGGGTGTTTGGGTGTTGTGTTTTATTTTATCTTATCTTATTTTCTGGTCCCTGACTTGAGTCTTGGTGTTGGGATCAGGAAAATGTGTTAATATTTAAGTAGCCAGTTGGCTAGTTTAGGTTACAGCTTCCACACAGAATCTTAGTGAGTTTTGCTCGTAAAGATCTGACGGTTTCAGTTTGAAATATCCCAGACAGAGCTTTTCTAACTGAGCTCGTGCTCTAAGTTCCATGCCTGGCATGGAAGTTAACTCTTTCACCTCCGGAGCAGTTCTAATGGTGGGACAAACTGCAATTGTCATAATATAGCAAGACTCCATTAGAAGAAACAACATTACTAAGGTGAGTAATTTTTTCTTACCTACCCATGATTACATTGAAACTGACACTTAAAAATCAAGTGAGACCAATACCTTAATCCGGATAATCTGCGAGAGTGTTTGTACTGGGCACTCCCAGCAGCTCAATATTTAGTGCCAAAAGCCTCTTTCCAGGGATGGTCCTTTAGCACCTCCCAACCCCCTCTGTTCTCCCACACAATACCTTTCATTAAAAAGAAAAGCAAGAAATGCCAGTTTTCTAACAGTGTGCCAGGAGCCAACGTCTTCTTTAAGATTATACCCCCTCATTAGTAGTACCCTCGCCATTTCCCAAAATATATGTATTTTATAGTTGAAGTATTAAAGTTTTATTTATTTATATTGTACAGAGCTTTGAGCTCTGGAAAGGCACCATGTAAATAAAAATCATGTCCTATGCTACAGCCCCTGAATTTTTTGAGGAGGTGGGACAATACTCTCAAAACAGTCCAGGCTAACTCATTCACCCGCTCTGCCCTGCCCATTCCCTTTCTAATGCAGACATTTGACTGTATTGCTGATCAGACTGCTGACTGGGATGGGGCTGCGGATGTGCTCCATCACTGGGTAGAATGTATATAAGGCTCCTGGTGTTACTATAAATTGATGGCATGTATCTCCTGCTGACAACTGTGCCTCATCTCTCTGCGTAATCATTCAAGAGTTTTAAAACTACTGTCTTTGTCTAGTTCCAAATTCTGTGATTTCAGAATGTCTTTTCTGTTATTCAAGTTTTATATTTTATATGTAAGGAATAAGCCATGATAGGGTATGCCTTATGGGATTATAATGAACACCCAGGGGTGTAGTAAGGCACAAGGCCAAAGGCTGGGTGTCTGTACACCCCTGGGAAGAGCATTAAAATCCTGTGATGCACACCCTGGAGGGACTTATTACAGTTATAAAATGGTTTTAAGTAGTTTTTTTTTTTGGCCGGGGAGGAAAATGAGATACAGCACCTGACCCTGTGTTTATAGAAATTGAATGCACCATCAGGTGATGTCTCTCAGTCAGTGATGTTTTGAGATTTTTTTCCTTGCCTTTTGATATATTTATGTAACCTAGCTGCTGTGAAAGCAGCATCTCATAAACTGAACTGCACTTCAGCTGCTTGAGCAACCAAATCAGATATTATGTTCTGAAACCTGGCTTGTGGTCTCTCCGCTGGGGAGCAGGATTAATTTATTTTACAGAAAGAGAAGTATGACAAAGATCATTCTAACTAGAGAATGTTTTCTCTGTGACTTGGAGGATGACCAGAATACAAAGCTACTTGTTTGCCTTTCAACAATATTTTGTTTAAATTATCATTTAAAGCAGCAGTGCAATGAAATTGGGCAAAACATGTGACCTACCTTTTTTCACTGTAAAAGATTCCAGGCATCTTCTAGTTTTATTTGGTGGTATAGTTTTCTAATTCACCCAAAATTTTAGTATTTTATAAAAGTTTTAATTTAATGTTTTCTCAAGAAAAAAAGATGACCACCACATTTTGCAAAAAGATAACATTGTAGACCTGGAAAGGGTTAGGATTGGGGAAGAAAAAAAAAAAAAGACTCATGGGGCTAGATTCATGGAACTGTGCTTATTACCATCATGTGACTTCTCAGAGAATACCATAGAGGAGGCACTGTCTGATTCAGGAATGATCTCTCTCCCCCTGAGTTGTACAGGCCACGCTAGTCCCAGTCATGAATTCCACAGTAATGAGTTCTTGTTGCAGATGAATATTCATGAGCCACTTTGCATGCCATATGGGCTGCAGCTGATGACATCACAGTGGCTAGCACATAAAGCAGCTGAGTTCCTGAATAGCGAGCGATACACCACAGCATAGCGGAGCTCCCAAACTCACAGCCATCTTGGAAACAGAAAGGATGGACTGGGTGGCTGTAACAGAAACATGGTTCATGGAAAACCATGGATGGGATATGGCCATTCCTTGTTACAGTCTGTTCAGAAAAGATAGGCAGGACAAAAAAAAGAGTTGGGGGGGGGGCACAGCCATTTACATTCGGGAGGAAATAAAAGCCACAGAAGTAAAAGGGCAACCTGGGGTCTTTGAGTCACTGTGGTTAACAGTAGACACAGACCAGGGAAAACCCTTCAGAATCACTGTTGTGTACAGGCCCCCAAATCAAGGAGAAAAAGGAGACAAAGACCTAGTAGAGGAAATCCATAAAATGTTTAATAAAGGCAAAGGAATACTGGTGGGGGACTTTAACCTACCAGATATTAACTGGAGTATGCTAACGGCAGCAACAACAAGAAGTAGGAACTTTTTATTGTCACTACAAGGCGCGGGACTGTGCCAACTTGTTAAATCCCCAACAAGGGGAGATGCCATTCTCGATCTTGTCCTCACAAACTCGGAAAGGATCAAGGACATCAAAGTGGGATGCCATATGGGCAACAACAGCCATCGCATAGTAGCTTTAAGGTAAACATAACACAGGACACCAGCCACTCAAAGATAAAGGTGCTAGATTTCAGAAAGGCTGAATTCCAAAAGTGAGAAACAACATAAGTAGCCAGTTAATGGAAATAGAGGCTGAGGAGGTGGAGGTCATGTGAGGGAGACTCAAGACAGCAATAAAGACTGCCACAGAATCAATGTGCTAGATGGGTTAGCAAAGCAAAAGAAAAATCCTCTATGGTTTTCCAATGAAGTGGCTACCACAGTCAAAGAGAAAAAGAAGGCGTACAGCATACACCAGGAAACCAAAACTGAGAAAGACTAGGAGTTGTACAAGGAAAAAATGAGAGAGTCTAACAAACAAATTGGAAAGGCAAAAGCCCAGGCAGAGGAAAAGATAGCAGAAGGGGCAAAGAGAGGAGACAAATCATGTTTTAGATACATTAGGGAACATAGGAAGGCAAAAAGTGGGAGGGGGGTAGTAAAGACTGCTACTGAGGAAGGGAAATGCACCAAACATGACCAAGAGAAAGCTGAAATCCTCAACAAATACTTCTGCTCGGTGTTTACCAAAGAGGACCCAGGGGACGGCCCAGCCCTGAAAAGACACAACACCCCAGGAGCAGGGTAGACATGAGTCCCTTTACAGAAGCTGAAGTACAGGGCGCTAAATAAACTAAAGTGAACAAAGCCATGGGACAGACAAGATGCACCCCAGAATCCTTAACAAACTGGGGGCAGAATTAGCAGCCCCTCTGGCACTTCAGTTCACGAAATCCTTGAAGAGCGGTGTGGTACCCAAAGACTGGAAAAAGGCAATAGTGGTTCAACTTCACAAATCAGGCAGCTGCGAAGAGGCTAGTTATTACAGACCAGTGAGCCTCACATCTATAGTAGGGAAACTAATGGAGACACTACTCAAACAAAGGATCATAGCATTTCTTGAAACTAGCGGCCAACAAGACCCTAAACAGCACAGTTTCACAGCAGGTAGGGCATGCCAGACAAATCTGCTCGAGTTTTTTTTTTTTTAAATTGCATTTTCCTGCCTCTTTCCTTAGCCTGCCACCCCCAACCCTTGGAAACAAGTGACATCCACTGCCTTCCACCTTACCGGACGGACCCCTGATCCCCATGGAGCCTCGGATGTGCCCCTGGGTGGGCGAGGTGGGGCGAACACTCCGTAACTTACATTTTGTGGGTCCTGGGTCCACCAGGCGGGCAGAGGCATACTCGTGGGCACTGCACAGTTCCCTATCTTCCAGTAGTGGCAGGCTCAGTTTTCATTTTGCCCTCCTGTACAGCATGCTAATCCCCTGACATCATGGTGCAGAGCTCCAAGCGTCCATGCTGTACCATGGCCAGCCATTCCTCGAGGGCTTGCAGTACTCTGAGCCTCCACTCGAGTCAGGCAAGTGTGCGGGCATCAGCCTGTACCCTCCCTGGAGAAGGTGAGCTGTCATAGGACGCTCAAGCCTATCTCCCCCCTGCCGACCCACCAGCGACCCGAGTCTGCTCCCAAACCCGGGTCAAAGGCATGGTGTGAGGTGTGGCGTCCAGCACCTCAACCCTTGGCGCCATTGGGTTGGCCCTGCTCGAGTTTTTTGATTATGCTACAAAAATATTTACGATGGTGGGGCAGTAGATGTGGTCTACCTAGCCTTTAGTAAGGCCTTTGACTTGGTTCGACACAGAAGGCTGGTAAAGCAGCTTGACCACCTAGGGATTGGTCCAGAAGTAGTAGTCAAATGGGCACAAAACTGGTTACAAGACAGAACCCAGAGGTACAGATTAATGGAATGTAATCGGCGGAAGGTAGGGTGACCAACAGGGTGCCCCAGGGCTCAGTGCTGGGGCCTCTGCTCTTCAATGTTTTTATGGCAGACATTGCTGACGGACTGGAAGAGAAGGTGTGTCTGTTTGCAGATGACACCAAGATATGTAACAGGGTGGACACCTCAGAAGGATGAGCAAGATGGAAGTTGACCTCAAGGAACTAGAAGAATGGTCTGGAGTGTGGCAGCTGAGATTGTAAGGTCATGCACATGGGAAAAATTCCAAGAAAGGAGTATTCCTAGGGGCAAAAGACTGGTGGCTTCAAACCAGAAATGAGATCTGGGAATCATAATCTCAGACGACTTGAAGGTTAGTAAGCAGTGTGAGAAGGCAGCATTGAAGGCCAACAGAATGCTGGGCTGCATTGGGAGGAATCACGAGCAGGAGGAGGAGAGGTGGTACTACCACCATATAGATCGCTGGTCAAGCCTCTCCTGGAATATGGAGACCAATTCTGGGCCTCACCTCAGGAAGGACATTGACCGGTGGAAACAGTCTGGCAGAAGCAAAAATGATTCAGGGTCTGCAGTACGTGTTCTATGAGGAAAGACTCAGGAACTGAATATGTACTCCTGAAGCAGAGAAGAGAGAGAGGGACATGATTGAAACATTCAAGTACATAAAGACATTAACAACGTGACAGGCTCAGGAACTTTTCACTTCAAGAAGGGCTCCAGGACCGGGGACATGACCTCAGGCTGCAAGGAGGAAGGCTCTCGACCAACACTAGAAATATTTTCTCCACAGAAAGAGTGGTGGATGCCTGAAACAGCCTGCCCCAAGAGGTTTTGGGGGTCAGCACTGTGGGGGGATTTAAGAATGCATGGGATGAACACAAGGGAGCCCTGATTACAAAGGGCAACTAGAGTGTCGAAACAGATCTTAAAAAAATAGGCAGACTAGAAGGACCTAGCGGTCTTCTTCTGCCATCAACTTCTATGTTTCTATGTTTTCACAAAGGGCAAGGGGCAGCAGGAAAAGGTGAGGAAACCCTGGTTCTGCAAAGCAGAAAATGATATGCAAGTGGAACTAGTGACCACACAATACTCTGCGTTATTTGGCCCTAAAGCACTGCCTGCAGGGGAAAGGCAGGCTATATGGAAGTCCATCAGCTCAATTGCAGTCTTTCCTTGGGATATCTGTGATGTTCAGTGATGCTGGAGAGACATAAAACTAGCCATGCAGCACAAAGCAGCAGGCCTGAAGTGCACCTACACAGAGACAGGCAGTGACAGTGCACCCTGCCCCCCTTACCCCAGCTGAGGACTGCATACTCGCATGGACTGACCCCATATTAATACATGGTATTACATAGGGTGTGGACACATCCACTGACTGTTACAGCACAGGTGGGTGTACCTACCATTCGAGGTGTATGGTTGCATAGCATGGTGGGAGGGCACAATATGGTGTGGGGGGCACATTATGGTGTGTGGGCATGGCATGGTGTGTGGGGAGCACAATTTGGGTATACCAGTTGCACAACCAACGGGTGCAGATAACATGTGTCTGTCTCACTGTCTCCCCTCCAGACACAGGTGGTGCACCTGATGAGCCACATGATACAGATGGTGTGCCTCCAGACACTGGTATGTGGCTGTGTGTTGCATGGCACTTCCTACAGACTTGCCATGCCATGTCTGTGTATTACTAGTCACACTGATGGCATGTGTCCCCCGACAAGTATGGACATGCATATGGAGGCAGTTGTCCAGCAGCTTGAGGAGAACCAGGATGGGAATAGATGCCCGTACAGAAGATGACCACCCAGGAGGACCAAGGGCCCAGTCTCTTGGGGCCCTGCACCAAGTGATTTGTGCCACCATATTGCATTCTCAAATGTGTATCTATTGTGTTAATTACTGCCAGACAGCATTCCTAGCATGTGCACTGCTGTGCAAATAAAATGTGTTTATGCATGCTATGTGTCATCTGTGTGAGTCGATCTGTGAAGTATCTCTTCACCAGGCCATCCCTAAATGCCCGTACCTCTGGTACTGCATCATTGTACTCTGGGGCCACCCCATCGTCAGGTTCAGGTCCCTCCATTGGCTGAGGGATGTCGTGCCTATCATGGTTATCTAGCAGTTGTTTCTGCACGGCAGCATTGTGGAGCACTGCACATGCAGTTACAGTCCTACATGCAGCCTCCAGGGCATACTGTAAGGCTGCCCCCATGGTATGCAGACATCAGAAATGCATTTTCAGGATGCCAAATGTCTTCTTTATCACCGTTCCTGTTGCTATGTGCACAGCACTGTATCTCCTCTTTGCTGATGTCAGTGGTTCTCTGAGGGAGGTCATGAGGTACAGTCACAGGGGATACCAGGAGTCACCTGTAGGGGACAGAAATAATACTTGCTATGCTACATGTGTACAGTGCACGTGGTCTGCAGACAGTACCTGCAGATCATGTCCACTTATGAGGAAACACTCTGGGGCCTGGCTCCCACCATGAAGATATGTGTGCTTGACTGTTCCCATATGAAGGTATCATGCATGCTGTCTGGGTACTCGCCACCACATTGGTGATAGTGTGGTCTGCAGCACATATCATCTGTAGAGTGATGGAATAGAGCCTTTCAACTGTAGAATGTGTGCATTGCCTCTGGGGGGCATGTATGGGGACGTGTGTGTGTGGTCCAGAACCCTTGCTTCACCTTGCTGAGTAGGAGCCTGTACCTCTGGAATGTAATATATTGGTTTGACCTCTTCACTATTGCTCTGGTGACCAGCACTGATGCAAGACTTGGTGGGTTGGCTAATGTCAAACATGTCGACTATGGTCCTCTGAAATGTGCCTGTAGGAACAGCAGGGTTGCCAAGAACCAGTCAATGAGTCCACGTGGGGGAGCTGTGTTTTGTGGGGCACGTGATGTTGTCCTCCATCTCTTTTGAACTAGCCCAAGCATGGTTGCTTTGTCCAGTTTGAACTGTGGCTTTAATTCGTGATCATCCAGCTGCAGGAGATTGGGCTGCTCCCTTACAATCCAGGGCCACGTATTCCTCTGTGATCAGGGGTAGCCTAGGTAATTGCTCACTTTACCATTCTCCTTGGCTGCTGCCACCAGCACATATGTGAACAGGTATGCCATGCCAGGCCCTTTTACAGTGCTTATTCGGACTGTCCTGTACTATTAGGAGGCAGCTGGATTCCTGTGTGCTGCCTCCAACTGCAGGCTTCCTGAATTATGTGCTGCCTGTGTGTGGAGGGTTGTCCCATGTTGCCTAGGAGGCTACTGGAATCCCATATGGTGCCTTCCTGGTTTATGTGCAGCCTGCCTGTGGGGGTTGCCCTGTTCTGCCTAGTGGGCTACTGGATCTCGTATGCTATGCTGCTGTCAACTGCTGACTTGACTATCCTGTGCTACTGGAGGGCAGCTGGATTACCAACTAAATACTGTGCCTTCCTAGCGAGTGCTACCTAGAACTGCCAGCTTCCTGCATGCGTACTGTTTCTATTTGAGGGCTTGGCCGTGGCTGGTATGCTAATACATTACTGACCATGCAAGTGCACACGCTTATTTTCTTCTTGTATGCACTGGAAAGGAAGTGCTTTTTCCTGGGTTCAGGGCCACAGTGTAGTGGTTGCCCTTCCTGCCTCCAGCCCCCATCCGCCTCCCACTCCCCCATGCCTTGCCTGTGGTCCCACCCACCTTCCTAGTTCCGTCCTGGTCATCATGACTGTTGGGTTGGCCACACTGAATATTGAATGCAGGAGTCAGGCTGCTATCAGCAGTGGTCCATACAGTCAGCATCATCCTGCATTGGGTGGTAAGTTGCAGCATGTGTCGCACACTGTAGTACAATATATTGCACACACTAGGTGCTTTCTGAATCTAGCCCATGGTGCACAGCATAGGAGGTACCTAGACAAATATGTTTGACAGGTGTGACAATATTTTCCTTAATCATAGCTGAAACTACTTTTTTTTTTTAAAAACATTTTTCATTGCACTGCTGTTTTAAAAGAGAAACAGAAGAAATATTCAGATCCTCAGAAGGAATGTCAGACAGTCTGGAATCTAAAAATTTGGATTTTGCCCCTTTAAACCAATCTGTATGTTACTGTACATAACTATACTGCTTGCCAGCAGTAGGACTTAGTGAGAAAACTAACCTCCAGGGATATAGAGGTGCAGGATGCAGCACCCTATAATGAAGGCTTGAAAAGGGGTAGAATTGGGTTAGAAGGACAGGGGTGTAACACTGCTGAAAACAGAGGACAGGATATAAGACCACTTTGACCTGAGTGGGAGCCTAAACTATACCCAGACTCACCTGTCTTCATCAAGTCTGACTCCACACCTGCTTTGCCTGGGCTGGTATGAATATGAACGTCTACACACAGAGAACAGAGAGGTACATCAGGCACAAACACAGTCACTTGTCACAACAGTATGTCTGACCAATCAGAATCACCTTTATAGGAGGTTCACAAGATGGAGACCAATGACATACAGATGCAGAGCTATACACACAAAGCATACTACATTTATTTCACTTCAAAATAAAATTTTCAAAGCACCAGGAACCCAGCCTTGAATGCCTGTACCAGCTGGCCTTCTTTCAGGTTCAGTTCTTTCATTCAGTAGTCTTATTCTGCCTGTGTGTGCCAAGCCTCTATAACCTGTAATATAAATATAGCAGGACATGCTGTTTCCATTGTCCACTCAGCTATGAATCAGCACTGTACTTACACTGTTAGATGATCCAAGATGTGACCTGGTTTGGTTCTACTGGATACACTCTTGTGACTTAGTCTGACACACTCGTGGTCCTGTTTTGACCCAGTCTTACCTGCTTGAAATAGATTGCTGAAGCACAGGTGTAATAAATGCACACTCTAAGCTACAACATTGGCTAAGTAAATTAGCTGATGGCGGTATAATTGCTTCCGCAGTTATAAAGGTGGACTACATCAGAGCTTACTACAGTTATAATGAGTTCAAATTGAATGGGCTTTCCAGCATTATATAACAAGAGTGGTATACAACAGCTCCTATTATTATGAGGGTAGAATAAACTGACTCCCAGCCTTATATGGGTAGAATACACTGCATATCAGCACCAAGTGTTAATGATGTGGGTGGAATACATTAGCTCCAGGTGCCAAAGAAAGTCTGATAAAATAAATGTGCTGGACTGAGTACAGCCAGTGCTCCAGATAATGTTGGCCTCAAGAGTAATTTATTCACCATTTTAACATTTAGTGACTCAAATATAATTTGGATGAGTTAAAGTGCTTTAAGCCTGGGAAAGTGCTTTTTTATACACCCATGAAACATTTCAAGTGATGGGATGAATACCAATACACTCAATTAATAACAACGCTTTGTGTTGCCTAATACTGTTTCATTGCGGTGCTAGTGACCCAGATTGCGGAGCTTAACTTGGAGTCCAGGTTGGAAGAAGTGCTGCAGCAACTTCTTACTGGTATGCCAGGAAGTGTGTACCTCCACTGGGGAGAAGTTGTGTGTGAGTCAACACGCTACATCTGGATCGTGTGCTGCCACTGTGGTGGAGGGAGGGTGCTGGGAGGCGAGCTCAATGACAGAAAAGTCACCCCTCTGCTGCTACCAGGATGACACTGCCAAAACACCCAAGCTCTCCATGACTCTCTGCTGGCCTGGCGGAGAAGGAGTGGCTAAGGAGCTGGGTGGTTGCTAGAGCCCAGCCTGAAGAAGAATTAGCAGGAAGACATGCACAGGGCAAAAAGGAAGATGGGAAAAGAGGTGTAGCTCATAACAATTGTGGGTAAAATAAGCCAGTACTCATGTTATCTGGAGCACTGGGTACAGATTGCGTGGGAATGTGCTGATGATATCCTCAAGTGTCCTAAAAATTCATTGCTGGTGGCAGAGCTTCACCTACATATCTTCTGAGCTGCAAACCTGGAGACCTGGGTTTGAATCTCACAGCCCCCACTTGCATACTGTGTGACCCTGAGCAAGTCACTTAACTTCCTTGTGCTCCCAGATTGCACCTGTAAACAAGCTTTCAGCTTAGTGTGTCTCTCCTGGTAAAACAAAGGTAAAAAAATAAAAATAAAAAAGGATGGGGGAGCAATCTGCAGAAAATGGTTACAGTTGGGGTTCAATTTTAGCTGCTTCATGTAATGACAGACTCTAATAACCTCCTGTGGGGACACAATTTATCTCTGGTACTGATCTCAGTATCCAAGACCAGGGGTCAGAAAAGAACTTGAGAATTTCCTCATGCGTTTGCATGTGATTTCATTCTCATACCACCTGGCAGTACTCTGAACAAGAAAGACAGAGAGGTTGAATTATAAAGGAGAAACTCCAGTCTGGAGCAGCTGGAGTGCCCTTGTTCGATCTGAGTGACACCTCTATGATGCAGGTCACATTACTTTCGGAGTTCTCGATCGATTTCTCACTGAACAGAGTAACAAGTCAGGAACCTACCCTTAGTCGAGCCCAAAGGAGTCTGCAAAACAAAAGAAACAAAACGGTGTCAGTTTTTGTCTGAAGAAGGATGGCCCCTTTACACTGAACATAACATACCTCAGATCAGAATCTGAACCAGAACTAGACTGATGACCTTCCAGACAGAAGAGGCCCAATCAGTCTCCCCTTTCCTTAACATCTGACTAACATAGGAGTATGGACAGTCCCATAAGACTATCAACATCAGTTGTCCAGTCTGGCTGCTCCCGCCCAATCAACATGGAACCAGAAGGCAATAGTTCAGTGAGGATCATTCCTCCGAGTACAACTCAGAGTCACTGTTTGGAGCTTTGATTATTTTTTTACATATTCTATTTAGCAGTTCATGTTGAGAGCATTTCATCATCTATAACACAACCTTTTCGAATAGAGAACTATATATGAAACAATGTATTAATGTTATAGTAGGTTGCATGGAATTGGTGTTATTATAGGGGGCGTGGCAGCACCCCTATAATTAGGGTTGAGTAGGGTGCTCAGTGTTATTTAAATTAAACACCTGAATTTGCAGTTTAATAACTCTGACAGGGTATATCGAATAGCCCACAAATTTGCATTTTCCGTGGACATGCTATGTTGTGAAACCATGGAGAGTTCCATGATGGCACCTTGTGCAGTTTCAAGATCTGGATACCCTTATTTCGTAAATAGGTCACATTTTTCCCAATACTTAACATGTTATTTTTGCATTTTTGCTCTTGAGTACAGGCTACACAGTACTGAATTTCTGCACAAAACTTTCAGGGCATGCATGGTCAGTGCTGAGGTAGTGCCTTTCGAAGGTTTGGTGAAAAATACTAAACAGTTCCTGAGTTATAAGAACTTAAAAATTGATTTTGGATAGATGTCCCATACGAACCAGAAATTTCTGGTTCGTGAGAATGTTTTTTGATTCACAGATTTGATGTATCACAAACCAAAAATGGATCTCACAAACCACTTTTTGTTTTTTTGGTTTGTGATGGGCACCATCTTGTTTATTTATTTCCATTACTACTGAAGCTGGAAAACACTTATAAAGGGATAGTTTTAGCAGAACTAAAACATCCCTGATATACAGTGTTTTCCCTAAGCAGGATGTTATAGTCTGTTTACGGGGAAATTTGCCAAAATATTATATGTCATACATTCATGATCTCTACTAAGCGATTTCAGGTTTGAGCCACTTTTTTTGGTTCGAACTAAAAATTCTCTGGTTTGTGAACTAGGAAAAGTAGTTCAAACTTCTAATTATAGTTCACAAACCAGAAAAAGTGGTTCTAACTTGGTATTCTGGTTCGCAAACCAGAAAATATGGTTCCAGTTAATACCTTTGGTTCTTGAAGCAGCCAAAGTACTATGTTTGGTTCATGAACCAGAAAATGTAGTTCAAACTACTACTTCCAGTTCGTGAAGCACAAAATGTGGTTCAAAGTTCAACCTTTGGTTGGTGAAGAAAATACGAAAATATGAAGACGCTAAGAGAGGAAGGCAATTTGGTCTATGTAGTCTGCTCCTATTGCAGTGTCCAGAGGTTGATGTACTGGGTCTGCTCCACCTCTTCACTCCTCCCATGCTTCCCATCTTTACAACTGATGGAGAATACTTTCCCCTTATGGCTATTTTACCCCTCTTGAAGTGCAGCGCATTGCAAGTGTCCACCACCCTATGTGTGAAGAAGTGCATTGTCAGTTTGTTTCTAGACCTCCCTGCCTGCATCTTAACACTGTGGCCTCTCATATTATTGTTGCCACTTAAAGAGATCTTCTGTACCCATGTTATTTATCTGTTTCTAGTACTTGAAAGACTCATTCGTATCCCCTGCTCTGTCCTGTTCTCTACTGAGTAGATGTTCAGTGCCCTAAACCTCTCATACTATGCTTTACTGTGGTGATCCACGATCATCTTTGTAGCCATCCTCTGGAACTTCTCCAGTAAGATAATATGCTTTTTGAGGTGTGGGCATTCATAATGAAGTCCATATTGTAGATGTGGCTTCACCAGAGAGTAATACAAGGGTAGTATAAGTTGGTCTCTCGTTTAACAAGCCATACAACCAAGCAAATAAATTCCTGTTTCGCCAGAAATGGAAGCGCGCAGTGCCCAGAGGGGCCTGTGCTCCACACCAACACAGTTATATGCATCTATGGAGGGATGGAAGTACAGGGCCCTCCAGAGGCAAATGAGTATACGATTATACTATTTCAAAAAGTAAGGAAATTCATTGCAAAAAACATCATTAGTGCACCAGTTAGGATTAAAGCAACAAAAGTAGGGCAACGTGGTTAGGGTTCCCAACCTAAACACCCCACCCCCTCCTTGCAGGCAGCAACAGGAAAAAACATTATAGTTTCACCTTTCCTGTGTCTTTGCAAATCAGCTGTGGATTGTATCTTGGGGTTGTTAACCCTAACGCTCACCCAATTCTCACATATTCTACACATCTCAGCTTATTTACTGAGGGAATGGGGTAACTGTTAGCGTTGACAACCCCAAGGTTTGGAAGCTAGAGAGCCAGCTGGGGGGAGGAGGCTTGAGCGTCCTAGGGACAGCTCATCTTCTCCGGGGAAGGGGGAACCAAGGCTCGGTGCTTGGCTGATTCTGGGTGGAGGCCTGAGGAACAGCAAGCCCAGCCATTAGCAAGGTGAGTGGTGTGCTGGACATCGGCACTCAATGCCTTGATGTCAGGGTGCACATCGTGCAGAAAACATAGGAAAACTACTCTTGGTACTCCTGGGTAGACGGAGCGCCAGGTCCTGATCCCTAATGCCCCTACCTGTTCTGGTGGTACAACATTCCGATGAAAACAAAGGAATTTGGGGTGCAGTGGCCCCCACCTCATCCCCATCTGGCGGCAAACCACGGCTACATGGGGAATGGACCGCCCCAGGTTCCAGGTAAGAGGGCAGAGATTAGAAGGCTGTAGGCAACTTCCGAAGGGAGTGAAGTGCAACGTGCAGGGGGAACATAAATAGAAAAGCTATAAAAAACAAGCATTTGTCAATGTCGAATGTTTGTTTGCTGGTATCAGCATTGGAAATGCAGGAGTTAGACAGATGCAGAGTAGGAATGGCAGTGAAGTATTGAACTTCATGTCAACCCCACCCCTAACTTACAGAAACAGACTAGCATTGGGGTATGTGTTTGGCTTGTCGCCCATAACATTCATGCCATTTCACCTCACCCTATCCTGCAGACACCGACAAGTGTTGAGGTGTGCCTTGGGGTGTTGGGCTTTACAGTCACCCCACTCCATAAGGACATACGCTGAAATGGGTGCAATATAGGACAATGAGGTGAACCCTGGGACCAAAGAGTCCAAGGCACACCTCGATGCCTGTCACTGGCTGTAGGGTGGGGGTGGAATGGCATGAGCATTACAGTCGGCAATCCAAAGGCACACCCCTGATGCTTGTCAGTCTGTACAGGGTGGGACATTATGGTTAGAAACCCTAACCCCCCGGGTGTTTGTTGGTATTTGCACTAAAAATTTTCAACATAGGCATTTTGTGACCTCTTCTCATGAACACTGTCAGTATGATTTTCTTAATGGGTCCTGAACATTGATTTCCCACAGCAACCGTGCTTATTTTGCGCCAGATATGTAATCGATATTCTCGGTGGGATGTAAAAAATGACAGTCAGATTGTTCATAAGGAGGTCTGAAAATCCCAGTGTTGAAAATCTGAGCCAAAGAACTACAAATTTGTGAAGTTATGAGGGTGCTTGGAAACTGCACAACGCACGCTTGTAACACAGTTATTTTATGGACGTTGTCACCAAATTTTCAACATAGGCATTTTAGGACCTTGCTCTGAACAGAGTCACTGTGATTTTACATATATACGAACATATGAAACTGCCAGCAGAACAGACCAATCGATCTAAGTCTGCCTGAGTGTGCAACTAGCACCCTAGAATGCAGCTGCCCCAGCCTCCTCCCCTCAGTTCCTCCCCACTTGTCCCAGCCCCTGCCCCTGACTCTTCCTCTTGTATCCCTCCTTCTTAAAGTTATTGACTGTCCTACATGTTACCACCCTCTGCGAACATTCCAACTAGGCACCACCCTCTCACTGAAATAGTGCCTCCTCATTTCTCTCTTGAAACGTCCCCCTTGCAACCTTAGTCCATGCCCCCTCGTCTCTCTTCCACTCCTAAGTTTAAACACCCCCTTAGTGCTAGGTTTATTTACCCTCGCAGGTATTTAAATACTTCAATCATATCCCCTCATCCCTCCTCTCCTCCAGTGTGTACATGTTCAGCCTATTCAGCCTAACTCTCATATTCCTTTCCTTCCATCCCCTTTAACATTTTTGTTGCCTTCCTTTGCACCTCCTCCAGTAACTTTATATCTCTCCTCAGGTATGGCCTCCAGTATTGCACACAGTACTCCAGGTGCAGTCTGACCAATGATCTGTAGAGAACCCCTTGCGATGCACCCCAGCATCCTGTTTGCCTTCACTGTTGCTCTTCTGCACTGGGCTGAGTTGTTCATGCTCCCAGTTACCAACACCCTTATGGCCTTCTCCTCCTCTGTGATCCCCAAACTCACCCACCCAAACAATAGTCTCTCTTCTGATTCTTAGCCCGGTGCTTACACTATACTTTGCACTGAATCTTAGCTGCCAGTCCACCGACCATGTCTCTAGTTTGGTTAGGTCCCCTGCAGTTTTTACTATCTGTCCTCTTTGTCCACCACTGCCATCAATTTGGTATAATCTCAGAACAAACTAACCCTGCTCCCACTCCATGTGCTATATCAGAGATAAAGAGCCCAAATAGCACCAGGCCCAGCACTGACCCCTACGGCACCCTGCTTGTCACTGCTGTAGGTGCCGACAGCTCCCCCCCACCACTCTCTGCACCCTCCCCTGTAACCAGTTCTCTATCCATTTAGTCAGTTTTTTTCCCACCCCCACTGCCATCAGCTTCCCTCCAGTCTCCCATGAGGCATGGTATCAAATGCCTTACTGAAGTCCAAGTACAGGACATGTACCACTTGGCCCCACCAATTCCCTTGTCACCCAGTCATAATACTTTATTAGGCTGGTTTGACAAGACCTCCCTGAGACGAACCCATGTTGCCGCCCATCTTGGAGGCCATTAGTCTCTAGGAATGCCGCCAGCCTCTGCTTCAGTATTGGCTCCATAAGCTTACCCACTATGGATGTGAGACTGACTGACTGTCCGATAGTTTCCTGGCTCCTCCTTAGGCCCACTCTTGTGTATGGGCACCACATGGGCCACCCTCCAGTCCTGGGGCACACACCCCATTTCCAGGGAGGTGTTGATCAGATTTGCCAGTGGCTCAGCCAACAGCTCTGCCATCTCCGTCAGCACCCTGGGGTGCATGCCATCGAACCTGGTGCCTTGTCCACCCTTTACTGCCCTTAGCCCTTCTGCAGAACCCTTTAGTCCCTGTGATCACTTTGTCTGTCACCTCCTCCCCTTTCCCCACCCCATGCTGATAGTGGACCATCCTCTTCTTAGTGAAAACGAGCAGAAGTACTCATTTAGATTTCCGCTGCTCTTTCCCCTTTTCAACCCAATCCGCCTCCCGCTTATCCTCACAAATTGTTCCTTGCACTTCCTTCTTTCCTGACATACCTAAAAAGTCCTTTCCCTCCCTTATGCCCTGTGCTAACCTTTAATTCCTGGAGGCCTGAAGCCTTTTTCACCCTCCTGGCCACATCCCTGACCAACTCCCCTAAGCCTCCTTATCCTCTCCCTTCCCTGTTGTCCTGTATGCAGCCCTCTATGCCCTCACCCCTTGCAGCACTTCCTTGTTCAGCCAGCATGGCTTCTTGGCTCTGCTCTTCTTACTCCTGGCCTTGGTGCAGGCTACTGTGGCCTCTGTTAGCCCAGTCTTTATGACTCCCCACTTTTGTTCTGCATCCATCCCCGGCCTTATATCCTGGAGTCTCCCTCGCAGTATTGCTCCCATCCTCCCAAAGTCCACCATACTAAAGTCCACCACCTTAGTGCCTGTGCCTCCTGTCTTCCTGCCCAGTGCGAGAACGAGCCACACTGTTTGGTGGTCACTACCCGTTAGTGGGTCCTCCACCCTTACCTCCCTCACTGCCTCCCCATTTGCCAGTACTAGGTCCAGAGTGCTACCAAGCCTTGTAGACCCATTTGCCAATTGTGTCAGAAAGCCATCCTGAATGCATCAAGGAGCACCTGCTCCTGGTACTGCTAGTGGCTGGGGTGCTCCAGTCAGACCCTGGTAGGTTAAAATCCCCCACTATCACCAAACTCCCGCTCTGCACACCCTTCTTATCTGCTCTGCCAACTTCCCATCCAGTTCCCAGATTGGGCTGGTGGTCTGTATACCACTCCCAGCCTCAGCTTTCTGTCCTTGGAGTCACAGAGCTGCACCCAAAGCACCTCTGTCCTCTCCTCTTCTCCCTCATCCCTTATGCATTTGATTCCTTCCTTCACATAGAGTGCAACCCCCCCCCTTCCAACTCCCCCGGTCCCTGCTGTATATCCTGTATCCTGGGATTGCCATACTTGAAATTGTTGGGAATTCTGAGATCCGGATAGTGCAAAAAGTGGGAAAATCGGGTTTGGGCTATTTTTGCTCTTACCTACAGCCTAAACAGTTTGGAATTTTGTTCTGAAATTTTCAGAGTAGAACGGGCTTGCTCTGGAAAGATGCCTGTTTTTTGGTTTGGTGGAAAAATATTAATCGCTTCTCAAGTTATAAGAATTAGAAATTTTGGTTCTACTTTATTGTATATGTCTGAAGTGAAAGAATTATGTCTTGCTCATAAAATAAGAATCTTCTTTTGTGAGCTACAATTCTTGTTTTGTGAGAAAAAAAATCTTCTTTCCTATGGCTACCATCTTGTTTTTTATATATATAAAAAATTGAAACCTATATAAAATGATATCCTGAGAAAAGAAACATCAATCTAGCTAAACAGGAGCCGTTTAGCTACATTCTGGTGTTTGTTTTTTGAAGAAAGCCCCCAAATATGGTTTGGGGATATCTGTTAAATCCTAACTGGAAGGCTTAGCGAGGGCTCAAATGAAAGAACTTGTTCTTTCATCAGAGCAGCGATAATTCTTGAATCTGAACCCACGCCTGGAGTTGTTCTCCCAGCTTCAGTTGGAGCAGTAAGCTGGTGAGCTTAGCAATGGCTGTGATATGAAAGAATACAGAAGAACTGTGGTTCTTTCATATTGTTTTTTTGTGAGAAAAGAACAGTGGGACTTTCTTGAATTATGAAGCCGCATCTGGATGAACTATTGTTCTTTCATACTGTTCTTTTGTGATTACAGTGGTAATTTCTTGATTATTGAAGCCGCTGCTGGAGTTGTGCTGCTATCTTCAGTTGCAGCAGTGAGCCAGCAATCACCTGATCTTTCTCACTCTATTATCTATCCATCTGTCTGTCTGTCTAGCTCTCTGTCTTTATATATTTCTTATTTCATTGTTTTTATTCCCTCCCTCTCCCAGCTCAGCCAGTCTCCTTCATTCTTCCTCAATCCCTTGACTTTAATATCATAAAGCAGACCAAGGTGCCACCCCCAGCACTGTTTGGCCACCTGCCCTCCAGGTTGCCTGCCGCCCCCTTTACCAGTGTTTATTATATTTTATATATGTAGCAGACAGGGGTACCCACCCACCCAGAGTACCACTTTGTACTAACTCCATTCCCTCCTGGTCGGCCCTCAGATTTTATACATGGTGACACTGGGGTGCCCACTTCCAGTGCCGCTGAACAGTATCACAACACTAGGGTGCCCAATAATAAGAAAACCACCCTTCATTGATCTTTTTTTTTAAAGTTTTACCTGAAAAAAAAAAGGTCCATCGGTAATCTGATCCCCCAGACCTCACCTAGCCCATCCTGACCGCACATTCAGCATCCACCACCCCACACCTCCCCACACACACCCTCATTCACATGAACATGTCTCACAACATAAAGCCTCTCTTCAATTAAAGACATGTTTCGCTGCTGGAACCAGCGACTGCAATATGAGAACATAAAGTAAGTTCAGTTTAATGTATTTCAAAGGAGTTTGAACTTTTATTCATAAATTTGTAATTTTTAAATATTTTTACACCAGATTTTCAACTTGTCCTTTTTGTGACCCCACCTCATGAACAAGGGTGGTGAAATTATTCATATCTGTTGTGAAAGATGATTTTGTGGCTGTTGTACAGAATCACCTATTGAGTGGGATTACAAAAATGTCTTTGCTGTGCAGAATCACCTTTTAAGCAGGATTTAAAAGTTTTTATCACCCTTGTTCATGAGGTGGGGTCATAAGAAGGCTATTTTGAACATTTGGGGTAAAAAATATTAAAAAACAACAACGTTATGGTACATTGAAATTTTTCAATGCTCACTCATAACTTTGGTAATTTTCAATATTTGATCCCAAATTTTCAACACAGCCATTTTTTCACACCACCTCATGAACATGACAGCTGCTGTTTTTCAAACCTGGCCAAATGTGTTTTTGCATCTGTGGTGCAGAATGACATTTCAGCGATGATTTGAAAATTTTCACCTACCGGATCATGAGATGGAGTAATAAGAAGGCTGTGTTGAAAATTTGGTATAAAATATAGTAAAATGATGAAGTTATGAGTAAACATTGAACTATTTCAGTATTTACTTGTAACTTCTCGCTATTGTTCAATATTTTGCTCCAAACTTTGAACGTAGCCATTTTTTCTTACTACCTTATAAACGCAATAGTTGTTTTTAAAATCCTGGACGAGAGGTGTTTTCACACTTGTGAAGTGAAGTAATGTTTTGGTCAATATACTATAAATGCCATATATCATTTTTATAAGGGGAGTCATACAACAACTATCTTGAAAATTTGGGGACAAAATAAAAAAAATAATTGTAAAGAAACATTATGTGTAGTGCCAGCCTTTACCTCAGCTGGTAGTGCTTTGTGATCCTGTCCTGGTAAGATGAGTTCGGGGGTGACCTCAGTGAGCTAGCTGGATGGGGTGAGGGTGGTGGTATGACATTGTTATGCAACACCCCCCTACCAAGGCAGAAAAGGTGCAGGGTTGCCTGCATGGGCCCAGGTACCATATAGTGAACAGATTTCTTCTCTTGGCATAGGGTCCTGCACCTCTGCACCCACAGGTGTCAGAAGGCCCTGTGCATTGGCTGAGAGATGGACTCTTTATCCTATGCATGTGTATCTGTGGCTACATGGAAGTGTATAGTCCAGAGGGCCCTGTGCTTCTGCAGACCACCAGACAGCTCCATAAATTCTTGACATCAGTCGCTGCATGGAAATGCAGGTCCAGCAGGGCTTTGCACTTTTAGAGATGGAAGGAGTCTTCCCTTGGTGCACCTGTGCGTCTGCATCTTTTCACACAGATCCCGAAGGGAGCTGCATGAATGAGGATATGATTGTACTATCGCACAAAAAAAGGAAATACTTAGCAAAGAAATGCACTAATGCACCAGTTAGAGTTCAACTCAATGCAACAAAAGTAGGGAAATGTGAGGTTAGGATTTCCAACACTAACCCCTTCCCCTCTGCTCAAAAGCAGCTAAAGGACAAAACCACATAAGCTACCACAGACAGCCATCGCAAGTAAGATTTTTTTTAATTATTTTATTGAAATCTAGGATTACAAATACCTTTGAGCAGGAACTGCTCGTTTACAAAGGTTCCACGTCGAAGGAATGGGGGTATACATACATACAAAGGTCAACATAATAATACATAGTTACACAATAAAAAGAAGTAAGAGACCGAGGCTTAGGAAATTCCAGTAATTCAAAATGTGCCAAATGTTAGGTAGCATGACATACCAGCCAATGGCAATCTTAGAAATAAGCACTGCAGGTAAGAGGGAAGGGGGTGTGCAGGCAGGAAGGCCATTGTAGATGACACAAATGTAGTAGTACTGACATGCTGCCTTCGAGGATTTGTATCTGTGGCTCCATAAGCACAGGCCCAAAAGGAAGCCTGTGCTTATGCAGCCACTCCTCTGTTTGTATGTCGTACTGCATACATGAGTATGCGGATCAGTAAAGCGAGGGGTCCTAAGGGGCCTTCCTTTCTTGTAGGCAGAAGGCCCCATGGGGCATGCTTCTGTAGTCAGAGGTATAACAGTGCCAACCAGGATACAACCCAGTAATGCTGCAGTATATCATAGAAATGCTGCAGTATGCTGCAGGAACAGTGTAATTCAGTGGCAGTTAAGCTCTTTTTACCGCAGTATTTCGTGACGCCATTTACTGAAAGTTACTGCATTGCATCATGACTGGCTCTGCAGTACTCATGCACACTGTACAAGGTAGCTTGCTAGATAGTAAGATCTGTTTGACCATGCTTTTCTTTATGCATCTGCATAACTGAAAATCTGCAACCCACGAACAATTTCTAGATCTGTTTCTGAAATCATTATGCCCACACTGTGACAGTACTTTTTTCTGAATAACTTTCTAAAGCCAGAAGTTGGTGTGCATGTCTTACACCTGTGGTTGAAAAGATGTAGGCCCCTCATGGGCCTGCACTTCTGCGCGGACAGAAGTAGTGTTGCAGTTTTGGTACCATGGATTTTGTGGTGCCGGTGCTTCTGCAGTCAGAAGTCTGTGTGTATATCTTATACCTGTGGCTGCAGAAGCACAGGCCCTTCAAGTGTGTATATGTCTTACAGTGTGCATGAGTACTTGAAGCTACAGAAGCACTGCCCCAGAAGGGGCGTGTGCTTCTGCACACAAAAGAACTCTTGTAATTTGGGTATCATGGATTTGTATCTATGGCTGCAGGGGTCTGTGCTGCTACATAAAGAAGCAGTGTTGTGATCTGAGTATCATGGACTTGTATCTGCAGTGACAAGCGAGTGTGTTTGTCTTGCAGTGTGCACGCCACAGATAGAAATCCACGAAAGCAGCATATCAGTGCTACTGCCTTTGTGTCATCTGGAATAAGCTGTATGTTGTTTGTCTTACCTGATAATGTCTGTTGGTGGTTGCTTGTGTTTATTTATTTTTTTATGTATGTATGAATGTATGTGTGTATTTATTTATTGATCAATTGATTGTATTTAAAATTTTGTTAACTGGTGGAAGCACTGGGCCACATGGCCAATATACAGGCTTGACCCAGGTACAGAAATCACAGACTTAAACAAATACATATTTGTAAATAAAACACATACAGACTTGTTGTACTAAACATATACATCAGAAGGAAAAGGCAAGTACATAAAGCAAATAGGTACTATTCACACACAGTAATAGGTCACAGCAAGAAGATCATACTAAAACAGTTACATCTGTCTTCCATGAAAAGATGCTCTTGTATTGGATTTAAAAAAGATCAATGTTGGCAAAATGTCTCGTGTTCTTGTCCTTTTTGCTGCTGGGGGAAGTTAGGGTTGGAAACCCTAATGCCATACATTTCCTTATTTTTGTTGTGTTACGTTGAACCTCATCTGGTATTATTCACACAGTTTTTGCAAAAGAATATATATATATATTTGCTGCAAAATTATATATCTATTAATTGCAAAATATTATTGCAGTTTTTTGCAATGAATTTTCTTTCTTTTTGAGATAGTGTAAGCGTATGGGACTTGCATGAACAAATGCAGATGCAAAAGGCCTGCCCTGCACCAAGGGAAGAGTCGATCCACATTTAAGTGCAATCCAAGAATTCCATTTTTTTATGCACACGGAAAATGTTAATGTTGCAGATTGTAGTGCTGTACTTTAGTGTTGCATTTGAATGTGTGACGCACTAATTATTTTGACACTAGGTCAGGAACATGGTCACTAGAATGTGTTAAATCCCAGCCAAAAGTAGTTTTGCAGAGTGGCTGCAAAATTACCTTTTGACCTGCACTTGATAATTCCTACCATCCTTGTTCATGAGGTAGGGTCATGTAAACAGTATGTTCAAAATGTGGGACTAAAATATTGTTTAAAGGCCAAGTTATGAGTAAAAGTATGTGAGACACAAAAAAAGAATTTTAGTGTCACACATTTATGTGTGACACTAAAATGCGCAACACATAACTTTATTCATCACACATTTTAGTGTCGGACTTAGCCGGCCCAGTGGTGCTTAGGTTTGAGGTGCTGGACGCCACACCTCGCGCAACGCCGGTGACCCGGATTCGGGAATGAGCCCGGGCCATCGGAGGTTGGCACGGGAGGGAGAGGACTGAGCATCCAGAGGACTGCTCCCCTCTCTCTGCGGAGGGTTTTGGGGCTGCTCGGCATCCTAGCGACCCCCAATGGAGATCGGGGCAGCACAGGCACGCCACAGCCAGAGTAAGAGGGACGGAGTGCGATAGATCTTAGCAGATGAACCGTGCTATGGACGCTATTGCATACCCCACTCCCAGGGGCAACTCTCAACCAGAATTTTCCCAGCTAGGATCATGGAGATGATGGGGCTCCAGGGCAGGATGCACATCCCACCTCCGCCCATTTCCAATGGACTCCTGGCCAACCCAACAATTGGGTAAGTCCTCTAATTACAGACAGGCCACTGAGGGACAGGGGGCCCACCCGGGGATCCAGGACGCTAGGGCTGCCTGGTTGTCGGGGAGATCCATCGGACTACAGGGTTCAGGCATTGGCAGTCTCACCAAGGTGAGCACCTCGGAAGGATGCTCTGCCTAGGTGGAGCATAAATATAATCTATAAAAAAAAAAATAATTTAGTGTTGGACTTAAATGTGCGATACATAACTTCTCAGTTAACGACACATAGATTGGCTGTTTTTGTAAAATGATGGCCAAAGTCCCAAAAAGGTATTTCTGGCTCATTTTGTGAAAAACAAACAACAGAATCTTGCTTAACAGGTCATGTTTAGCAAGATTCATGCATTTTTATGCATTTTCAATCTTTTTAAACAAGTAAAAACAAGATGGCGGCCATTATGACCTGAAAATTGTTTCTCGCAAAAGGTAAAACACTAATTTTGCTAAAGGTAAATGCTCATGAAAGGCAAATGTATCTTTCATATCTAAGGGTTATCATAAACCTTACTGAGCATGCACAGGAAAAAACTTAAATTCTTATAACTTTAGAACCAATTTAACTATTGAAAAAGCCATTATCTTGGCACAGGCTGCTTCTACCTAAAAAGATTCAGAAAAAAATTCTGTACCATCTAGGCTGTAGGTGAGTGCAAACAAAGTGTAATGAGTATAGGAAAGGAATGCTGCTCTTCATTAAAATTGACACTGTGTGGGATATTCAGAGCGGATACATATACACAACAGGAATGTGTCAGCACAGAAGTGCCGAAGTGCATGTGGTGCGATATTCAGCGAAAGCGGCAGCGCAGCACAACAGACAATGCACCATAGCACAACAGTGATGAATGCATGCGCAACTGCAGGGGGCGGAACCAGGAATAACATGCGCAGTGCGATATTCATCAATTTGCAACATGCGCAGTAACGGAGCAAGTGGAAGTTGCGCGACAGCAGAAATTAGCCAAAATAAAAGTGAGCAAGAGAGGGGAGGAAGAATGTGCCACAGAGGCGTCATAGGTGGGAGCGCATAGACAGAGTGGCAGGGAGGCAAGACAGGAGGCAGGGGGCAGGTGTGGCCAGGAGTTGGACAGGGCCCACTGGAGGTGTGCCTGAGTGAGAGAAGGAGTGGGTGTGCCCGCGCCAGTGTGTGTGTGAGAGGGCCTGAGAGTGCCACAGTGGACAGAGGGCAGTGGCAAGAGGTAGGGCACCCAGAGGTAAACAGCTGGGGTGAACCTGGTGACGGGCAGCACCAGCAACACACAGCGGGGGAACAGGAAGACAGCCACCCAGGGGGAACACTAGCCAAGGACATGGCCAGTGCCACCTTCCAGATGGAGGCAGCAATGAGGGTGTGAGAAGACAGGCAGCAGGGAGGAATGGCTGTGAAGGCTCATCAGCGGTATGCCCAGAACAGAAACCGAGCCAGCACCACCTTCTAACAGTACAGTGACACTGAGATTGTGGGCCGGCACCACCTGAACCGGGCGATTCTGAGGCAACTCTGTGAGCTGTGCAGTGATGAGATGCAGGCACCCACATGACGGAGCCATGTGCCGTCAGTGGAGATGAAGGTCACAGCCGTCATGTCCCTGTTCACCACGGGCACCTGCCAGAGACCAACAGGGGACATGACAGGCATAACCCAGTCTGCCGTGTCACGCCTACTCACACAATTCCTCAGCGCACTGCTGCCACATGCTGCAGAGTACATCCATTTCCCCAGCACACACAGGCGGAGCGCACAGCATGCATACAGGAGTTCCACAGGGTAGCACAGTTCTGGCATGCTCGGGGCCATAGACTGCACCCATGTAGGCATCCGCATGCCACTTGGCCTGGAGGG
This sequence comes from Neoceratodus forsteri, assembly GCA_016271365.2. Classification (NCBI taxonomy): domain Eukaryota; kingdom Metazoa; phylum Chordata; order Ceratodontiformes; family Ceratodontidae; genus Neoceratodus; species Neoceratodus forsteri. The sequence continues at coordinate 109,094,283 of JADMNL010000031.1, read as the reverse complement.
GGCGGCATACATCAACCACAAGGGCTACCTGAGTGTCAACTGCCAGGTGGTGTGCGATGCCAGGGGGCGCATAATCAATGTCTGTGCCATGCACCCTGGAGGAGCACACGATGCCTTCATCTGGCACCCGTCTGCACTGTGCCACAGGTTCGAGAGTGGGGACATCCCCACTGGCCATCTGGTAGGTGAGTATGCATAGCACGCTGGACGATGTGTGCAGATGTGGGGGGGTGTGGGGCATTGTCAGGGGTGCCATGGGTATGGCATAGTGACACAGACCACCATGCTAATGATGCCCCTCTACACACAGGTGACAGTGGTTACCCACTACGGCTCTGGCTGCTGACACCATACCGGTGCCCCATGACCCCAGTGCAGCAACAGTACAATGAGGCATACGCCACAACACGGAATGTCATTGAGCAGGAGTTCGGGCTGTTGAAGGCACGGTTCCGTTGCCTGCACACGTCAGGCGATGCCTTACAGTACAGCCCTCAAGGCCTGTGGGCTATTCCTGGCTTGCTGTATCCTGCACAACATGGCCACCGACTGTGGATAGCTGTTGAGGCCGAGGAGGGGACAGCTGGAAGATGAGGACGCCGATCCAGCTGGTGTAGGGCAGCTACCCCTTGGGCTATGGGACCCTCGGCTGGCCCAGATGGCCCAGAAGTACCGGGACACCATTGCAGAGGAGCCTTTGGACAGCATAGGTAGGCAATGGGGCCATGTGCAACCACCAAGGGCAAGGGCACAGCCCACAGACAGGCAGGGGTGGACACCAGGGCCGGACAGCGTAAAGGGAATGGAAATGGTTGGGGGACCGCACACGGCGGCAGGGATGGGCAGGGCTGCACATGTCACATGCACACACACCACAACACATGCCCAAAGGGCAACAGGCACGCCCACCCCAACAGGCACCCCCCACAGGACCACACACAACCATGCCCAGTGACTGGCACTGTGCGTCTCAGATGCTGAGCACCATTGCACAGTAGCGACAGCGCCACGCAGGCATCATCATGCCACGCCAGTGGCCAGCAGCCAGGAGGGTGCACAGGGACCATGTGTGCAGGGCTGGGAACCCACCCATGCGCCGCACAAAGAACACCACAGTGCCACAGGGCAGCGGCAGACAGTGGCCATGGTGGGAGACGGGTCAGTCATGCGGCACAGTACCACGGCCACCACGGATGCGTGGGCAGCCCCACCGAAACCTGCCAGCCATGCCAGGCTGACCAGTGATCTCAAGGGGTGGCACCGACGGGCCCCCAGGAGTGACACTGCTTGAATGCGACCATGTCCACGCAGGGGTCTGCAGGCCACCAAACATGCCCGCACCAGGTGTGCTTGGTATGCCCACAGCCGAACCTGGCATCGACATAACAGGGGTCACACAACGCTGGGAACGGGGGGGTGGACATAGCACCCTGCGGGGTGTGCGGCGGCTGGGCACCCAACAGGGTGGCCAGTGTAGCCATGACAGTCACCATTGCAGTGGTCTGCCTGTCAATGGCAGCGGTCACATCTGCCTGCTGTTGGGCCAACTCTGCCAGGAACAAGCCGGGTCCCTCCTGCACCGCTCCTCTGCCTGGCGCAGAACTGCACTGAGCGCATCCACCGCCGCCACGAGCCGCATCTGCTGATCAACTGAGGCCCGGAGAAGATGGCTGTGGTCGTCCAAGGGGTCGTCTGCATGTCCAGCATGCTGTCCCCCGTGGTGTTCCTGGCCCTGCACCCCTTGATGGCGGGTGCTGCACAGCACTGCCATTCTGGGCACGCCCACGCCGTGCACTGCCACCGCCCGCCCCTGTCCTCTCGCTGACAGTGGCCATCTGTTGGTGCTGCCCTCTGGCTGCTGATCGCCAGGGGACATTGGCGTACGCATAGCCGCAACAGTCCCCACCACCCTGGCAGCACACCAGTGCTGCCTCACTGAGCATGCAGATGCAGGCTAGAATGGGCTGTTGCGCAGGCAGCCACGCCAGCATCACCCGCAGAACCGCCTGGGCGGTTGCCTTCTGTGGGACCATCTTGTGTCCCACATGCATCACTGTCCGGGTTGTGTGTCATGTCATCATCAGTGCTGGATCTGGCCCCGATCTGTGTCCCAGCACACTGGACACCGAGGGCGGTGTCACCCTGGGACACAGGCATGGCCATGTCTGCACTCGCACCACCGGCATCAGTCCGGACAGACATGCAGGTATACAGACGGATGGTCCCTCAGACACCTGTGGAGGTGGATAGGCATTCCTCCATGTCTAGGGCCACCCCCTCGGTGGACACACCCACCACCGCTGCCCCATGTAGAAGCTCAGGAGCTGTAAAGGAACACAGTATCGTTAGTGGCTCCGCCTGGCCCTGTGGCATGCCGTCCTACCACCTACACACTGCCAGCGCCGGATCTACCATGTAGTGATGGGCTGCCACCCATCTGGAAGCCACCGCCAGGAATGCCCTCGATGGAACTACGCCACTCCACCCACCTCCCGTGGCATCGAGGAGTACGCCTGCTGGCCCCACCGTGGTAGCACGTGCTGCCCTGATGGTGGCCACCTTGTTCTTAATCTGCCTCCTGTCCATGCCAACCTTCTTCTTGCACTCCTGCATGGACCGCTGGTGGCTGCCCTGCTGGTTGACAGCACATACCACCTCACCCCACGCTGCAGCATGGGCCTGTAGCGCCCCACTGTCCGCTAAGCAGCAGTTCCTGTTGAGGTATGCCTTGAACAGGGCATCTGATTCAGCCCTGGTAAAGTTGGGCCTCCTCCTTCGCACCCTTCCCTGCTCCTCCTCTTCCTCTCGCTCGGTCATGCTCGTGCCTAGGGGATAGACAGGTGTTACCTTGGACTGTGCAGTCCCATACAGCCCTCCCAGACCACTGTCCCCACGTCCTTACAGCATGCAACCTACCTCAGAGGGCTGCAATACTGATCCATGGCCTATGCAGCCTCAGGTCATGTATTTATAGCGCAACGCATGCAAATGAGAGCAGGCGCATCTGTAATTGGATGCTAATGCAGTGGATGCGCTGTGGAATGGCTCATGAGCTGATTTGCATATCCTGGCTGAATATTGCGCTGTTGCGCCTCAGCAATGGTGCTTGAGCATGCTCAGGCTATGGCGCACCACCGTGACGCAGTAATAACTGCACCACACCATGCATGCCTAGTGTGCTGATGTCAGCTAATGGTGCCGCTGACATGCTGTGTGGAGACAGCATAGGGCACAGCCACCACTGTGCCTGTGGTGCAAGGTGCTGTATCTGGGGGCGAGTTATGGTGAGCCGTGGGTGCCATGGCACCACAGGCGCGGTAGGCCACTGCAAGGCGCACACACATGCACCCTACCGCTTACATGCAAGGCTTCCCATCGTGGTTGTGGCACTGCAGCGGACAGACCCTTGACCCCTGCAGCTGACCTTTGTCTCAGGGCACCATGCGACGCATGGCTGCACCTCATTGTGCAGTCTGGTGACAGTGCGAGAGCGACTGGCAGCGCAGGTACCGCGCTGCCTCGATGGGGATGTGCTGCAGGGCACCATTTTGTTGCCGCATTGCCACTGCACTATGCCGCGCACCAGAGCACCTGGCCTGACAGCAATTGAGCTTGCAAACCTGGTGGCCTTGGAAGAGCCCCATGCAGGTGCCCTCTTTGGCCAGGTACCCCTCCTGAGGCCACGGACAGCAGTGAGGTAGGAGGTGGCAGAGGGCCTGGAGGAGGCCACAGGGTGCCGCAGGACAGCAGAGCAGTGTCGCCACCAATATGGTGACCTCCAGTGGCAGGACCCCGACCATCATGGGCGACTACAGGCACGTGCCCGGCGGGGCGCCGTGCCACAGCCAGGTAGGTGCTCCATCACATCACTGGTAGTATCTGTCTGTCCAGGTATCACGGTGGCCATCAGGCCATGCCATGGGAGGAGACCTACCTGTGTTGCCAGTGTTGGGGGTGCCCCGTGTACACCCTGCGCCACCGCGTCACGGCTGGGCTATGGGGCACGATACAGCAAGGGAGGGCTATGTTACTGGCCTGTACTGTTACCTCTTCATGTTTGCACCCTAGGCCCAGAGGATTGCCGTAGGGCCTGGTTGGCCCATGAGCAGGGACGGCAGGCTGGAACAGGTGGCGTGACCTTGCAGCTGGGGCACAGTGGTGGTGCTATGGGTCAGCAGCGCCCTGCTGACCAGGACGCAGGTGAGTGCCATGTTTCCCCTTACATCTGTGCATGGTGGGTTGCAGGGGTGGTGGTGTGGCATGGCCCCCCGCACATGGCCCCACTGCCATGCATGCCACACGGTGCACTCTGCACTGTCCTGTGGCACTGCATGTGTGGTGAGTGTTGTAGATGGGCTGTGCATGCACTGGGCGCCTGGTGTCCCTCTGCCATCACACTGCATAGCCATGACACTGCACGATCACGCTGGTGCTGTGCAGTGCAGTGCGGTGGGGTGTGCAGCGTTTGCATGGCTATGGGTGCTGTGTTGGTGGGTCTGTGGGCGCACCCACTGTGGGTGGTCGCATGCCATCACAGGGCGTAGGCCCACGGCTGTATGCCATGCACATTGGGTGGGCTGCAGGGGTCTGGCCAGCTACACGTACTGACTCTGCTCTCTTGTCCTAGGTGGACAACGCTGGATGACCCTGGAGCGTCACATCCAGGAAATACTGCAGGTGACTCGGGCCACACTGGAGCTGCTGCAGGGCATGGAGCAGAGTGACCAGCGGTGGCACAGAAGGCACCACAGAGAGCGCAGGGACGAGAGGGGCCGCCAGTAAGCCCTGCGGCACCCACGCTGTTCCTTCCCCCCGGACTGTCCCTCACACCCCTTTGTCCCACTCTTTGCTGTTCCCCCTTGCCCCATGCCCCCCCGAGTTGTAACCTTGTACCCCCTCCCCCACTTTGTATATAGTTATGTAAATAGTTAATGTTAATATTGTTACCTTTGAATTATATACATGTTTCATACAACAACTGTGGTGGTTCTTTGATTTGCAGCGGGCGTCTGGTGCCTTGCTGCAGTGGTGTGCATGGCGTCTGGGGGTGGTGCAGGCCTGGTCGTGTGTGTGTCTGGCAGGGCCCCTCCACTGGTGTGGGTGGGGGCCATGGTCCCTGTCTGTGGTATGTGTGTGTTGTGCCCTGTGCACTGGATGCCTGTGTGCAGTGGTCCCAGGTGCATGCGCTGTGTCCCAGTCGCACCTGTCAGTGTGTGCCTGGCCCATGTGGCTGAGTCCCTTGCATGTCTGTGGTACGCACAGTCATGCCGACCCCCCCAATGCATGCATGTCTGCTGGCATGACATTGGTGGCTGTCCATGCCAGCCACCCTCTGGGAACGGCGCCATGGCAGCTGGCATCCTGTCTCCAGGTCTTTTGCACATCTGCCTCAGGTGACACTGTGGGCGGTGCTGTTGTTGTCCCCCTCCATGCTGTCACTGGTGTCTGTGGTGGTGCCTGTGGTCTGTTGTCTGTCACATGTACTCCAGCTGCATGCTGGCGGCGGAGAGGTTCATGGTGCATGCACCACATGGCTAGCTCACCAGCACCATGGTGGTGTACAGGCTGTGGGTACATGGCATCATTGGACACGCGACAACAGCATCTGTTGCCCCGCTTTGTGTGGCTCTGTGACGGGGTACCTTTGGGACAGGGTGGGGGATTTGTTCATGCCCTGTGTTGCATCCTGTGTGGTGCATGCCCATGCACCACAGTAGGCAGCAGCTGTGCTGTCTGGTAGGGCCAGTGCTGGACAGAGTGTGTGCATGGGTGGGTGTGCGGGGTGCTGTCCTGCTGGTGGTGGCATCCAGGGCGGGCCTTGTCAAATGCGGGGTCCCTCGGGTACTGATGCAGGGTCAACCTCTTTGCTGTGCCACAGTGGGGGCCATGCAGGGGGGCATTGTGTATGCTGCGGTTGCATCAGTGGCTGGTGTCGCCTGCTGCGGGGGGATCACGGTGGGGCTGTCATGCATGGTGCCATGGGGCACAGGGTTGCATTGTCATGGTGGTGGTGGTGGCATGCCTTTGGTGCCATGCACTGTTTGGTGATGCTTCTGGGACGGGTGTCTTGGGATCGCTGTACAGGGGTGGTCAGCATTGGTGGGTAAGTGGCTGCGGAGGGTCCGGCCTCCTTGTGTTGTTGTCACTGTTTGCCAGGGGTGTGCTGGGGCACCATGCCTCTGCTGTTAAATCAGTGCTGGGGTTCATGGGCTGGTGGTCCGTCCAGCTCACCTCTGGTTGTGCAGTTCATGGGGGCCTTGGGAGGGTTGGTCTATCTGGCCTGCTGTATGCTCCTTCGCCCATGGCGCTTCCATGGCTAGTGCACCCCTGCTTCCTGTCCTTGTCCCTGCGCATCACTGGATGTGCTACTGCGCATCGGCCCTGCTTCACTGCGCATCCCTGGTTGCGCCATGGCACATGGGGCGTGATATTCAGCTGTAAGCGCAGACGACCTGACTCAAGGCGCTTGGTTTGAATATCGCGACCTTGCACAATGAGCACTGCTCTTGCGCCTGTCCTCGTTATTGCGCATCTTTTGGCGTAGTCTGAATATCCCACCCCTGCATATTGCTGCCATCACAAAACTTCTCATGTCTTGAGAACTTGCCTACAACAGACTTTATGCCAAATTCTGAACAACCCGGTGAACACTGTCAAAGTTATTAAGGTGCATATATTGGGGTTTAAATTAAACACCCTTCTCAGTGCTAACCACAGCTGCCCTGGAAATACCACATTTATTTTCATCCATGCTTTCAGAAGCTGATGACCTCAGCCTGTTCTGAAAGTTGAAGGCATGAATGAAAAAAAAAACCTTGATATGTTCATTGCAGCCATGACATATTCAATTACTTTAATGGCCTTATTTTTTCAATGTTTGTGTACTGGTGCATGTACAGGCATTGTCAGAGCCATGTCTGTGTTCATGTCTTTATAACGTTTTGTACTGTACTGTGTGTGCTTCAACATTGTACTTCCACCTTGTTCTGGCCATTGATCCATTGTTGTTGTTTGTCCTGGTTACTATGGCATTGTCAGAATGTTGACGTGTAATGTTTAAGCAATAAGCCACGAGGGGGTGTGGGTTATCGGGGGATTTACCATGGCTGGAGAAGTTTGCCCACGAGGTGCAGCCGAGTGGGTAAATCCTCGCCAGCCATGGTAAATCCCCCAATAACCCACATCCGCCGAGTGGCTCACTGCGATTAAACAAAGGTTCATTTTTTTTACTACATTAAAATACAAATATTAAAGAGGTTGCTTTGTTTTTTTTTATTGTATTTATTACTATGCTGTAGATGTGGTAGAGGATGATATTGTTTTCATCAGCCGTTGGTAGTCAGAGGATTTACAATGGTGGTAAACTGCCAGTCTGACAATTTCATTGGCTGTTCACTTATATCCATGGTATAATTAAGCAATAAGCCACAAGGGGGTGTGGGTTATCAGGGAATTTACCACGGCTGGAGTGGTGCGCCTCGTGGGTAATTCCCCCGATAACCCGGATCCCCCGAGTGGCTTATTGTGATTATTCCAGTACTGCTTTTTTTTATTATTTAAAAAAAACGGTACTTGCTATAATGCTTAAATAACTGACTCAGTAGTAGAGCAGTCAGTGTTTTTGTTTACTTTCCCCTGATATACGGAGCTGCTGTTTTACAGTCTCTGCTTAGCGGGGAAACAAGATGGCGGCCGGAGTTCTGTGATTTCGCTGTCAGATTACTTTTTTCCAAGATGCGGTGGCTGGCACCTTTGGGTGATTATCAGAGGATTTACAATGGTGGTAAGGTGCCAGTCAGTCGCTTTGATTGGCTGTTCACTTATATCCATGGTATAATCAGGATCATCTTGTGAGCGCTTGAACAGCTGGCTTCAAATCAAGGTCCAGTTGGAATTTGGGATTTTTAACATGTGATGACAAGTCAACTAAGAGAATAAATGCTGATGACAGGACAATTGAGGGAATAACATATTTATTCTCTCAGCTGCCCTAACATAAGCAAACATAACCCAATTTGTGCAATGACAATGTGATCTGCCGAGATAAACAATGTTATTTCTGTTCTGTTTTGGTCAGTAGTGTGGCTTCTGCCTTGCTGGTCTGCAGAGCTCTGTAGACAGCTAGGCACATGCCATGCTACTTACAAAAATAGAACAAAGGCATAGTCCTCATTTAGAAACAGAACAAGGAAACCAGAATTAAGGTTAAATCAACTTATATGAATTAAAATTAAAAAAACAATTAGCATTGGAGTAATTGTAATTATGCAATGAACAGGTGGTTATCTGGAGATGTGCTTGTGGTCCTATGCTCCAGCCCTAATACCTGGCTCTGCAGGGGCTTAGTTCAGCCCGGCCTATGTTTCTCATGGTTTACCTCCACAAGGCCAGCATCCCCCATGCCACTGAAACACAAATGTAGTGTGCTGGAGAGGGCCCTGCCACCTGTGCGGAGCCTGTGAGGGCTGGACCAATTATTCTCGCACTGCTCAGTATTTCCTCCCTAGTTTTCTTCCCAAGAGGTGAAGCAGGTGTGCTATGCACTTAAGATACTCCTGTGCATGCTCCCACAGGCAGGATGATTGCAGCCGCTACTTCTCCTCTTCCTGTTGTCCCCAGCTGCATTTTCCCCCGCTGCCACTTGTGGCCAGGCTTACACTAGGTTCCCTATTCCTCCCTCCTTGGGGAATAACAGCAGTCCAACGGATGATAAGTCTTCCTCCCCCAAGCCAACCCTCTGTCCCACGTTTGCTCCTGAACCTGGGTCATCTGTGCCAAGCAGCAGCCCTACTCGCTGCGTTGGTGGTTGAGGCTCTTCTGAACCGGTCCAAACCAGAACGCTGTGTAATATCAGGGTTCCTCTTTTTTAAACCATGTTCTTTTATTTTTCATGAAACAGCCTGTAATTGTTGTGCATGATGTGCTCAACCCCTTGGGATTGACATGAGAACTTAAGAACACTTACGCCCAGAACACGTAATGGAATAGCTAAGTCTGAACTGAGGTTCCTTAGATGAAAAGCTGGGCATCAGTGAGCACTTGTTACCTTTTGTACATTGTTTGCTGCTTGTTTCTCCTCTCTTCTGCCTCCTCTGCCAGGTTTCTTTGGTCGATGTTGCAGAGTCGCCATTCTCCAGTAGTTCCAGCTCTTTCTCCAGTCTGGAAGACAGTAAATTTATGTTTTAAAAACCAAGGCCAGAGAGCTGGGTTTGTTTCCAGATTACAGCAATGCAGGGATCAGTTGGGGGTGAGCCAAGTTGAATTTGGCAACTAAAGGGGTGGGGGTGGACAGAGAGGTAGTTTAGCAACAACAGCATGAGCTCACAGTAACAAATTGTCTTTCTTTTAGCTCAGCTATGGGGTGGTCACTTTTAGAATGATTCACTCTATGGTTCAATTCCCTCTAGTGGAAAACTGACCTTGCTCTTCCACCCTTTATGTGAATGTATGCATACATGATTTTGTCTTCTTTCAGTATGCTTGGGTGGCCAAGGGTAGTGGAAGAGAGTAATGGTCTCAGACAAATCCTGCTGCCTCAGTGCGGCTGCACTGTTCCTTTTTCAGACCTTAGAAAGGGGAGAAAATGGGGCCACCTGAAGGTTCAGTGGAAATGCTCTGTGCTTCCATGCGACGATCCAGGTTCAGAAGTGAGCCAGGGTCTGCTGGGATCAGGCAGCAGGTGTGGGAGTGCTCCTGAATGGAGCTTGAGCCAGCCAGGGAGGGAGACAACCAGAATCTGTGCAGCATTGGCCCTCATGGCAAGCCAGGGAACTTGCTCCTTGCAGAGGTGGCATCAGCGCAGTGCATGCTGCTGCTGTCAAGGTTGATAGAGATTGCGCTACCATCGCAGGGTGATGGGAGGACGTGGGAGAAAAAATAATGCCAGGAGGAAAATGGAGCCTGGCTACATCAAGCTCTGCTCGCCACTGCGGACCTGCACTTCGCCTGGACACCTTGACACAAGTTAGATGGATGAGTGCTTGGGATGGCCCACCCCTCCAGCCTGCCATGGAGGGTGATTCCTGGTACCAAGTCGAGGTAAGTCACAAGTGATGTGGATGCCAGTAGTGCTGGAGTAGGACAGGGCCGAAGCAGCCGCCCAGTCATCTGAGGATAAATAATGGAAGGAAAAAGGGAGAAAAGGTAGAGTTGGCTTTTGCTGCCGGAGATGGTCTAGTGTAAGTTCTCTGGGAGGCAATCAGTACCAATACATTGCTTTCTGAGGAGGATAAATGCCTTCTCACAGTTTGCAGGGACAGCCCTCTAATTGATGACATCCTTTTAGCTGCTGGGTGATGTTGCGGTGGAGGGATGTAGTTACTGCCAAGATGCAGCTTTCTAACTGGAGCGCTCCCATCCGGGCTGTGCTGGGGACTCTTTGAGTAATCTCTGCAGTACCAGCTGGGATTGAGGACTAGTATTCCTGCCACCCATACAGCTACTGGTCATGTGACCCATATTTCTATATGGCCCTCAACCACTAGCATCTCAGTAACTGGGAGGCCCACACCAGAAATAAGTTCTATGGGACACTCTCTTCTCCACCTGTTGGCACTCTGATGCTACGAGTTCACGGTATGAACTTAAGTCATCAGTGTTGAAAGTGACTGTGCTCCCACTCCACTGGAAGGCTGGCTGTGCTACAGTTCTTTAAACATATAAACACCTCTGACCTGAACTGGCTGTAGGGGAAGGAGAGGCAGTCCCTACCACTCACTGTCATTCCCAGGAGAGTTTATTTTATAGAATGACTGTCATGTGATTACACTGTAGCAACACATGCAGTAAAAGCTGACTCTCACAGTACAAACTGACTCTTGCTTCAGTGTACAAAATAATGGTTTTACAAAGCATCTTGGATCTATGTATTACAAGAAATAACAAATAGGGAGCTACATAACTTCACTACAATTCCATCTTGAGGTGCTGCTTGTGGTTAATGTGTCACCAAAATCTCCTGATTATTATTCGATGCATTACTTGGGCTTTGTTCACTTGGTTATCCTGTCACCAGACCCCTTCATGGTAGTATGTAAGCAGTGAGACACGATGGGGTGGTGTTGTCTGATAAGAGCATGCACCAGGTGTGTAGTGAGGCATATTATGATTGTGTGAAATGCCTTAGCACCCAGGAAGTGCTCTTATCCCACAACATTTACAATAACAAAATTGTCTATAGTTTAAAAGTATTTGTTTGTTGTATTTTATTTGTTTAAGTAGTTCCATTTCAGTGTGCGGTTTCATCAGTGGAGGGCACCTGTAGTAGCAGGAAGAGCCCTTTCCTTCTAATGCCTTGCCCCCACCCCCACCCCCATTATTGGGTAGTTTGTGTTTTATACTTCTTGTTTTTGTGATTTTGTTTTTAAGAAAGTTTCTGAGCTGACTGACTGTTTTCAAAGCAAGCATAACGGGAGCCAAGTGGCTTTTGAAAGCTGCAGTGGAGTTGAAAGCCCAAAGTAGTGCAGGTCTTTGTCAGGCTTTAAAAGCCCCCCACTGTATATATTGTGTGTAGAGAATCTTTTTTTTTAATGAGCTTGGACTAGTGAGTGAACTGCAAAGTTTTTAGGCAGTGAACTAGCGTCTTTCTATTTCCGCTGCTTTGGCTGGCCGTGACTTCCGGTTTCACGATCAGGATTGGTAATTGTTTGACAGGTGCAATTGGGAAATAAAGGAAACGTGCCTTCTCTGTCTCACTCGGACATGGATGCGTGTATTTTTAAAAATAACAAAAAGCCAGACTGTCAGGAGAAAAGGTGGCAGGTGGGAAGGAGAAAGAGGCCTACCCAGCCTGGGAAAGTACAGTTGGCTGGAATGCAGTAACTAGCAACTGAGGATTACTGACCTGGAAAGCAGACTATAAAGAAAAAGTTAAAACTGGTCAGTTATTCTTTAAAAATGATTTTTCTCATCTGTGTTATGTATTTTTAGGTGTGGGTGGATATAGGTATTTATTAAAATGCCATTTAGTGGGTAAGGGCAAGCAATGGGTGTTAAGTGTTTTACTGTACTAACATGGTTAAGTTTCTGGCAGGCATGGATATGTGCTGTGCTGCTCTGCTTGGCTTTAAAAGTGGCAGCCACAGAGTTGTTGTCCTATAAGAACCCAGGTCCTGACCAATCAGGATGCAGGATTTGCTTTTACCTATTTATATGTAAGCAAGAAGATGCAACACGTCACGGGTTATGATTTGATAAGAGCACACCCAGGTGTGTGTTATGAGGCATGAAGCGATTAGCGAGTGCCTTTAGCACCTGAAAGTGCTCTTATCAGGCCATAAGCCATACCTTTGAGTGTGTTATTGCACACAAAGTAAATATTAAAAAAAAATAAAATAAGGAACAAAAAAGATGTCAAAAATGTAAAAAATAAAAAGAAAAAAAAGGAGGTTTTAATAGTTAAAATAGTAAACATAGTTCCCCTATTAAAGTAGTGTAGTGTATTGTATTCCATAAGTGTTTGGTTGCTAGTAGAGGGTACGGGTACACACACGCACAGACACACACGCACGCACACACACAATGCTCTTTTGCATTCTGAGTAATTGTGCAGTACCTGGGCTATCAGTGCAGCTTTCACTAACAGAATAGTCCCCCTCCCACACATGGAAGCACGGTGTAATCCTGACACCCCATAGCAACACAGCCATGGAGCAGCCTGCAATTCCCACCAACAACAGCGCAGCTCCACAACACCCGACACGCCCCACAGTAAGTAGGTGTGCCAGTGGCTACAAGCGAACACCGCACCTGCACCCACTGGTCACAGAAACCCACTGAGAAATGGAAGCAAAGTACGCGACAAGAAAGGGCCACTGACTGCTGGTGGCAGAAGGACATGCCTATCAGCGAGAGAGACCCGCGGGCGAGCGCACATACTGGAAGTGCTGCGAGTACGCAGCCAGCGGATGCAGGGGCCGGGAGATAACCGTGACTGGGGACCCACCAACACTAACGGGCACACACAACCATGTGCCGGACACCACTGCTGTAGGTGTCTGCAGGGGCTGTGCAGCAGTATGGTAGAGAGCAAAGGACACCATCGAGAGCAGCCAGCAGATCATTGTGGCATGCTGCTCGGGGGTCAGCAAGGTTGTGGGAGGGAGCCTACCATTGGTACCCCTTCTGAAGAGATCAGCACAGCGTGTCGGGAGAAGCATGAGGAGGGTTCCCTTGGATCTGTGATCACTGGCCAACATAACCATCCCTGAGGAGTAACGCAGGACCCACGGAGGTGAGCCATTCCTGCTCCATGACTCTGGGGAGAGGGAGGGGGCCGGCAGCGAGTACAGAGACCTGCTCTTCAGCAGCACAAGGAACCTAGAGTTCCTGGCCTGCAGTCCAGCCTGGCTAGGTGATGAGACATTCAAGTGCTGTCCCAGGCTGTTCACCCAGCCATACACACTCCATGGGGTGGACAGGGCCACTGTGTTGCCCACTGTGTACGCCCTCATGTCCAAGAGGACCGTGACTGCATACACAGCGATGGTCCAAAAGGTGTCTGAGCTGTGCCCTCAGAGACGGACCCCGCTGCATGCTCCTGGATTATGAGCTTGCAGCACACAGAGCCATCCGGACAGTGCTGCCCCCAAATGGAGGTGCATAGGTGATTCTTCCACCTGTGCTAGTGCATGGCACCAAATACAGCAGACGGGAGGCTTGCACAAGTACAGCACAGACGATATGTACGCCCATGCACTTCTGGATGCTGCCTGCCCTGCCTTTGTGCCCTGGGTGATGTCTGCACCACCTATGAGGAGCTCCGCGGCTGGGAGTACTTTTGGGAGCATGAAGAGGAGCTTGCCCCTCGCCCCGACTATTTTGAGGACACCTGGCTGGGCAGACCATCCGCAGTGGGCACCGCTGCAAACCGCTGTTCCTGTCCCTGTGAGGAACTGCCATGCCGCTGTCCTGGAGAGGATGCCATGGATCAACAATGCCATTGAGGGCTGGCACAGGTGTTTAATGCCCTGTTGGGTGCGGTACACTCCTCCTTGTGGTGGTTTCTGGATGTCCTGCATGGGGAACAGCGGTAACGGAGGTTAAGCTGCAGAAGGCAGTGCCGGGCATGGCCGTGCGGGCGACCCGCGCCGGTGGCAGGAGGTGCCTGGAGGATCACGGACCTGGTTGAACAATACAGCACCCATAGCCACAGGGACTACCTGATGGTGCTGGTGCTGAACATCAGCCTGCAGGTGTGAGTTCTGGGGTGCATGGGGGGTTCCAGAGCCTTGCCTGTGCCACCACATGCAGACCCCTTCCATGCCCTGTCCTGCGCCCTCATGGGGGCAGCATCCTTCCTTGTGGTCTGCGCGCCCCTCACCAGTCTAGTGGCCTCCATTGCCTTCTGAGGTGTCTCTCTGTTGCCTGGCTGCATTGGGGCCATCCCCCTGTGTATGTATGTGCAACTTTATCAGTAAATCACTGTTGTAATTATGTTCTTATTGTTATCTGTATTGCACCTGTATGTTACCACTGTTGTACTCACACTGTATTCATGTCTACCCTCCCTGCGATGAGGTGTCTTTGTAGATGAGTCCATGACTCAAAGGTTGTAAATCCGACTTTAAAATAAATAAATAAATAAAATGTTTCCCTGCTTTAGGTCTCCTGGCCTGGTTGCTGATTCTGTGCCTCCCGGTGTACCCCACCCCCTTCCATTGCACCATGGTACTGCTCGTCGGATCGTCCATGGCTTGGGGTGCTCACCATCGTGTCCTGCGCCGTGGGTACTACCAGTGCTAGTGCTGCGGTGTTCTGTTGCTGTTCGTGTATCTGTCCGTCGGGGTTCCTGCTGTGGCGGTATTTCGAACGTCGGTGTCAGGGGCGTCAGGACCATTTGCAGCGTTTACAAGGTGTCGCTGTAGGGGATGTTGGCCAGGATGCTGGCACCCTCCTGTGGTGCTTTCCCCCACACGCACATGTGCACACAAGCACCCCCACACCTACACACACACACACACACACACAGTTTCTGATCTGATGCAGTCTGAGTGATCACACAGTGCTGGGGCTTTCAGCGTGGATTGGGCAGTACTCATGAGTGAACAATACTTTGTTTTTAAATAAAAACCCAGCTTTTTCTTATAGTACATGCAAACAAAATGATGACGCACAGAAGTGGAGGCAGCCAGAGGGAGGGGCTGGTACTGCAAGAGCAGCATGAACTTGAAGATTACAGGCCTGTAAAATGAAAAAGGGCTAAACATGTTATAGCAGCTTAGTTATGAGTAGTAAATTTTTTCAATCAGTATTTTCTCCCCCAAGTCGCCGGATGGCACCACCACCCCATCAGCGATCTACACACACACACACACACACACCCCCACACCACCACCCACACACACCACACACTCATACTCACACCCATACACACACACTACACACCCATGCTCCCCACACACACACTACACAGGCACACTAACACACACACCCTTCACCACGCCCATGCCCCCACCCCCACTACCCACACATCCTTCACCCCACACACACCCATGCTCCCACACACACACACACACCACACACACACACCCTTCAATCACGCCCATGCCCCCACACACACTACACACACACACACACACACACACACACATTCCCCACCCCCACACACACCCATGCTCCTCACACACACACACACACACACACAACACACACACACACACACTTCACACCATGCTCCATACCCCCACACACCACACCCACATGCACACAGCCCCACACCACACCCCCCACACACACACACCAGACCCCTACGCCCACACACACACATCCATACACAAACATCACACACTCACATCACACCACACCACACCACACTACAACACACACACACACACACACTTCTTGGGTGCTAAATGCTCTAGTTTAAGCACTTTGTGCCTCATAACACATCTGGGGCGTGCTCCTGTCAGGCGATAACAGTCGAGGTGGTGGGCACCAAAACCATAAGTGGTTTCAAGCATGGTTGCGAGGGACAGCGTGAAAGGTACAGTGGTTACTCAGGCTGACAGTAATAGGGAGGGGCATAGTGGGATGGATAGTGAGGGCTGGAACCCTGAATGCTCAGTAGGTCCTGGAGTTAGCTAGGGAACCATGGGCAGACTGGAGGGACCATGGCTCTTTCTCTCCAGTCATTGTCTATGTTTCTAATGGACTTCTCGGTTATCCACCACTTATACAGATCCCACGGGGGGGGTGGCCAGCTGGGTCAGTCATCCGAGAGCCTATGGGGGGATGCCAGCTAGGAGCAGCCTGGCAACTTTGTCTTCTGGATTTTTCCCTTGGACTGGAGTGTCGGGACGTGTGCACCAACACGTCATCTTCCAGCCCTCCCCCTTGCTTACGTGTGCTCCTACTGGATTGCCACCTGGCCTCTGCCAGGTTCAGTCCCCTCAGTGGAAACTGGTGTCTCCCTCCTCGAGTAAGGAGAGCTGCCACTGGGCACCAGGTGTCAGTCCCTGCAGCAGGAACTGGTGTCTCCCTTCCCTGAGGAAGGAGAGCTGCCGTTGGGCACCAAGTGTCAGTCCCTGCAGCGGGAACTGATGTCTCCCCTACCAAGGAAGGAAAGCTGCCATCGGATGCTTGATCTTGCCTCACCTCACCCTGCCAGCCCAGTGAGTGGACCTTCGTCTGTTCCCAAACCTGAGTTGCCAGTGTGGGGGCGGAGTCAACCGCTCCTCCGCTGGGTCAGCATTACATTTTTTATGTCTCATTTATTTGCTAAGTGTAGGATGGGGACTGGTATTTTGAGTGATGATTGGAAATGGTATTTTGTGCATTAGGGCAAGTACTGACTATCTGGGTGTGTAGCTTCATTAACATGGCTACCAGAAATTTCTTTTCAAAACTTTTCTGGCAGGCATGGATCTCTAACTGTGCTACATTCTGACTGGCATAAGTAGGACCAATTGGCACAATATGTGCCGATAAGGACCTGGCAAGTGGTTGTAGCTAACCAGAGCAGAAAACCGGCCAGCCCAGTGGCATGGAGGACTAAAGTATTGAACACCTTACTTCTTGCCACACTGGCAACCTGTGTTTGGGACTGAGCACAGGTTGCCAAGTGGTGGCCTGGGGGTCTGGGAGAGGATCGAGCGGCCACCTGGCAGCTCTACCCTCCTGAACTGGGCAGGTTGGCTGTCTTGGCTCTTGGTTACCACCAGGTAGAGGTCTGGTGGTAGCCCAAAGGAGCTTTGGGAGGCAGACAAGAGTCAGGGGTGGGGAAGGGAGATGTGGTCCTGGGACACATGTTTGCCTTCACATGCATGCACTGTCCAAGAATGCCGCAGCCATGGGAAGAGATGGGAGAAAAACAGGAGGAAAGAGGAAGGCACAGAGGGATGCATGACACCTGCACACCGTGCTTCCACCCACCATATCACTGGGGACCCTGTCAGCAAACACGGATTAAGGCATTGAGGTTGACCCTTCCCCCTCCTGACCTTGCTGGGGGATCAGTGGGGTACCAAGTTGACAAGTAAGCCCAGGGTGATGATAGACAGAGGGGAGCAGTGGGGCCAGGGTTGATGGAAGCCAAGCCTGTGGCTCTTGGAGCACAAACAGATTATGGAAAAAAATAAAAGAGAACGAGAAAACTTCTACCTGTGTTATAAAGCCTCATAATACATATTTATTTATTTGAAAATTGGTAATTAGGAGAGGCACACTGAGCCAAGACTCATTTCCAGGTGCAACCTGGGGGAAGGGAATGGTGGAGACACAGCAGCACAGTGTATAGTAGCAAAACAGCTGAACAACATATGGTTACAAAAAAATAAATTGGTACAAGTTACAATAAATGCTAAATAATTGTATGTGCAAAGAATAAAGTGCAGTATAGCTCAAGGAGAATGCCTAGCAAGTGCATATACAGAATTATACAATGGCAAGGATAATCCCAGCAATCTGATTGGCTGCCATGCCCTAGAGGCAGTGAAGTTATCTGACAAAACATCACTATATCTGAAACAGGCATAGAAAAGACTGCATGACCAGTTTTTTTCATCTTTGTTTATCACTCCTACCTCCTGAACTCTCTCAGGAGAGGTCTCTCGGCACTTGCCTTTATCCTGCCTGCCTGAAGCTCTCTCTTGCTCCTCCTGGGCCCTGGCACTCCATCCTGCTTCCGGCCACCCAGCCCCCCAGCTCTGGAGTCCCCAAGGGCGGGACCATGATTACTCCTTCTGGTGCTCTATCTAGAATCTAGATGACGACCAGGAGTGGAGGAGAGCAGAGGGTGAGAGAGGAGCCCGACATTGGGCGTGGTTGGCTAGCACCCTGACCCTCCATCGCTTATCAGGAGGCAGAGGGTTTTTCACTTTGTATGGTTACACCCTCCCCTCCCTCTCCTCCTGCAGAGCCCGAGGTGCAATGACGCCAGGACATCCATCATGGCTCTGCGACCCACTTGCTGAGCCCTGAGTGTTGCAGTGCCTCCGGTCTCCACCAGGGGTTGCTGCAGTGCCAGGCTAACCCTGGATCCCTCCGCCCGAGAGAGGAGAGGAGAGCAGTCCTTCGGACGCTTGATCCTCTCTCTTCCCTGCTGACCCCCGGCCCGAGCTCGTTCCCGAACCCAGGTCGCTGGTGCAGAGCGAGGTGTGGTGTTCAGCACCTCAACCCTCAGTGCCACCGGACCGGCCTACATGACCAGTTGAGAGATCACTTCCTGCTCATTTCACACAGAACCCAGCCTAGCTCAGCCATCATGAGTTGATCAACTACCTCTCCCCAACACTACACACACACACACACACACACACCACTCCTCCAGGCAACTCAGTAAATTAATTTTAATTCAAGAAACTGGCACTGAGTACAAGTGGCTTCACTATTGCTAGTAGTTCCGTGCCTTAATGGAGTGCACGCTTGCTTCTTGGCACACGGCTGTTTGGCCACAAAACTGCATGTAGCAGCTGTTTGTAAAACATTTTCATTAACTGCCTTCCTCAGTTTGATCGACAGCGATTTACTGATTGAAATGGGATGCTGGAAGTGTCCACCTGGCTCCTTCTGAGTGTCAGCATGGTTTCAGTAGATCACAGTTATTACACACACAAAACACACACACACACCTTCACATGTCCCAGGGCAGGCAGCGGGACCAGGTCAGTTCAACTCGAGGGGCAGCAAGAGTTTGGCAATCAAAGAGAAGTGAATGTGCTGGGGGTAGAAGAAGCCCACTGTAGTTGAAAAAACAAAAACAAAGCAAAGAAAGCAGCAGCACCACCTACTGGGCAAACAATATAGCAGCACTGTTTTCCCTGTATGTAAAATAGCAGTAAGACACTCCAGGGTGTGTGTTATTTAAGCAATAAGGCACGACAGGGTGTGTGTTATCGTGTAATAACGTCACTCCTGGGGTGGGTTGAAGCACGAGGTGAAGCCGAGTGCTTCCACCACCCCAGGAGTGACGTTATTACACGATAACACACACACTGGAGTGCCTTATTGCTATTATACAAGGGCTCGTTGTTATACAAAATAAAAAACATTTAAAAATATTTTTTAGAAGATTTTTAGTCTGGCAGTATTTCTTAAGAGAAGAGGTCGTTAATGTGGTGATCCATACAGTGACGTTATTGTATAATATCATCACTGTCTCAGGCACCCATTGACCAATCAGAATACAGGAAATTTCCTTGCCATTGTATAATATGCATTATAAAATGTGGTAGGGATTTCAGCTATTCTGATTGGTCATCAGTCATGTGTTAGAAGTGTCTGATGCATAGCTAAAACTAGAAATCCCATGTAGAATACATAGTCCCATTTTATAAGTGCAATAAGCCACTCTGGGGTATGCGTTAGTTTTAATGCATGGCTAGGGGGCTGGAGGTTCTCAGCCTGTGGCTTAGTGCCTCACTATGTGCCCCCCAAGCCATACATTAGAACTGTCTAATGCACACCCCATCATATCTTATTGCCTATATAACGTCACTTCTTGAGAGTTGAACGCACTCGGCCTGCAGCCTCGTGCTTTAACCACCTGAGGCATGGCGTTATTACACAATAACACACACCCTGTTGTGCCTTACTGCTTAAGTGGCAGCAATACTTGGTGGACAAGAGCAATATTGACAACAGGTGACTGACCTGAGGAGCACGTTAATTGCCCAACCTTGTAATGGAGGGAGAAACTGTAGTGGTGTGGAAGTAAAACCAAGGCAAGAGTGAGGACCCAGCTGGCTGCTTAACAGGATGGTTAAGGCTCAGCTGTGGTGGTATCAGGAGGAAGGGTAACAGGAACAGGTGGAAAGAGGTTGAAGTTTCAGCTAGTGCCTGAGGGAGCCAGGGGATGGGAAGTCGATAGGAAAACAGGTTGCCCAGCAGAGGAGCAGGGTGAGAAGTTGCAAAGTGCGGTGGTCCCTGAAACAGAGGGAACAGGAAGCAGGGGAGTTGGAAGAGGAGAAGTAAAAGGAATGGAACCAAACCAGTATTTGGATAAGAAGGATGGACAGTGAGCTTGGTGATGAGAGGGCAGAAGCGAGGATGGATAGAGATGAATACAGTGAACAATGGTAGGCTGTTCTGGGGTTCTTATGTTCCCAGAACCTTTTGACGGTATTCTAGCTTGGTAATACATAGTTCCATACTCTGAAATTACCATCAGAGTGTAATTACATCTGACGTCAGCCCCTAGGAGCCCAGACTAACAGGACTTGGCAATAAAAACAAAAGATCCAGTATAAAATCAGTGCTGGAAATCCAGATTTTTGATTGACTTCTGCAGTGGGTGAGAGTGGGAGATACCACAGGGGTTGTGTGCCTACAGTGCAGTTGTGCTTGTGGAGAACTGGCAATGATTACTTGCTTTTTAATGACGTGTATTAACATGTTTTATAATTTGATAAGGTACTAACATGGGCATGCTCCCTGCCTTTGTGGTTACTGCATGGTATCTGCATAATGCCAACCGGTCAGAATGCTACATTTTCATCTAAAAGCTTAATATATTTAGTCCTTCCCTCCCATCATTTTCTTCCTTCATACTTACGACAATCCTTGTTGCTCACATGGTTCCCTCCTCTTTGGGGTCATTCAGTTGGCTCCATGCAGTGGCTTTTGAAGGGGACCAGTTGCTCTTCCTCACTCCCCAGAGTACCTCAGTCTCATGGCTTTCCCCCACAGAGTGGGACCCTCTGTCAGAGACACTTACTGTTACCCAGGCAGTTACCTTCCTGTACCGCTCCCTCTTACTCAGCCGGTTACCGATCTATACTGGTACCTGTCACCCAGGCAGTTACCTTTCTGTACCACTCCCTGTCACCCAGGCAGTTACCTATCTACACTGGTACCTGTCACCCAAACAGTTACCTTTCTGTACCACACTCTGTCACCCAGGCAGTTACCTATCTACACTGGTACCTGTCACCCAGACAGTTACCTTTCTGTACCACACCCTGTCACCCAGGCAGTTACCTAGCTACACTGGTACCTGTCACCCAGACAGTTACCTTTCTGTACCGCTCCCTGTCACCCAGGCAGTTAGCTATCTACACTGGTACCTGTCACCCAGACAGTTACCTTTCTGTACCACACCCTGTCACCCAGGCAGTTACCTATCTACACTGGTACCTATCACCCAGGCAGTTACCTTTCTGTACCGCTCTCTGTCACCCAGGCAGTTACCTATCTACACTGGTACCTGTCACCCAGACAGTTACCTTTCTGTACCACACCCTGTCACCCAGGCAGTTACCTATCTACACTGGTACCTGTCACCCAGACAGTTACCTTTACCGCTCCCTGTCACCCAGGCAGTTACCTATCTACACTGGTACCTGTCACCAGACAGTTACCTTTCTGTACCACACCCTGTCACCCAGGCAGTTACCGATCTATATTGGTACCTGTCACCCAGGCAGTTACCTTTCTATACCACTCCCCTGTCACCCAGGCAATCACCATCTATACTAGTACCTGTCACCATACCTCTCAACCTCTTGCCTCATAAATCAGGGACAAAGACCTAAAATCAGGGGCATGTCTTAAAATTGGTACTATTCACTCAGAAAGCTGATAGAATAAAGGGATGTGTGTTAAGATGCATTTTGAAGAAGAACCAAGTCTATAACTTTAATGTTTGATATTATTTTGTGATTTCAATCCCACTGTTCTGTCACAAAAACACACATTTTATGAGGGTCAGAGGAAGATTTTGAGGCTAAATCAGGGATGTCCCTGAAAATCAGGGACAGTTAAGACATATGCCTGTCACCCAGCCAGTTACGTATCTACATTGGCACCTGTCACCCAGACAGTTACTTTTCTGTACTGCTCCCTGTCACCCAGGCAGTTACCTATCTACACTGGTACCTGTCACCCAGACAGTTACTTTTCTGTACCACACCCTGTCACCCAGGCAGTTACCTATCTACACTGGTACCTGTCACCCAGACAGTTACCTTTCTGTACCGCACCCTGTCACCCAGGCAGTTACCTATCTACACTGGTACCTGTCACCCAGACAGTTACCTTTCTGTACCGCTCCCTGTCACCCAGGCAGTTACCTATCTACACTGGTACCTATCACCCAGGCAGTTACCTTTCTGTACGCTCCCTGTCACCCAGGCAGTTACCTATCTACACTGGTACCTGTCACCCAGACAGTTACCTCTACGCTCCCTGTCACCCAGGCAGTTACCTATCTACACTGGTACCTGTCACCCAGACAGTTACCCTTCTGTACCGCTCCCTGTCACCCAGGCAGTTACCTATCTACACTGGTACCTGTCACCAGACAGTTACCTTTCTGTACCACACCCTGTCACCCAGGCAGTTACCGATCTACATTGGTACCTGTCACCCAGGCAGTTACCTTTCTGTACCACACCCTGTCACCCAGGCAGTTACCTATCTACACTGGTACCTGTCACCCAGACAGTTACCTTTCTGTACCACACCCTGTCACCCAGGCAGTTACCTATCTACACTGGTACCTGTCACCCAGACAGTTACCTTTCTGTACCACACCCTGTCACCCAGGCAGTTACCGATCTATATTGGTACCTGTCACCCAGGCAGTTACCTTTCTATACCACTCCCTGTCACCCAGGCAATCACCTATCTATACTAGTACCTGTCACCATACCTCTCAACCTCTTGCCTCATAAATCAGGGACAAAGACCTAAAATCAGGGGCATGTCTTAAAAATTGGTACTATTCACTCAGAAAGCTGATAGAATAAAGGGATGTGTGTTAAGATGCATTTTCTGAAGAAGAACCAAGTCTATAACTTTAATGTTTGATATTATTTTGTGATTTCAATCCCCACTGTTCTGTCACAAAAACACACATTTTACGAGGGTCTGAGGAAGATTTTGAGGCTAAATCAGGGATGTCCCTGAAAATCAGGGACAGTTAACATACTAACATACTAAAATGCCAGCAGAATAGGCCTAACGGTCTTTCGTGTCTGCTCGTTTGGTCAGCCCCCACCCTGGGTGCTGACCTTGCTGTCCCCCTCGCCTTCTCTGGCGTCTCCCTTCCCAGTTCCGGATATTCTTGCTGCATTGGATTTTGCTTCCAGAACCCTTCCCCTGTACCTGTCCCACCCCCCTCTTGAACCCCTCCACTGTCTCTGCCTCCACCAGCCCCCTAGGTAGTGCATTCCATGGCTCCACCACCCTCTCAGTGAAGTAGCACCTCCTCCTTTCTCCCCTGAATCTTCCCCCCTCCAGCTTCCACCCATGCCCTCTAGTGGCCCCTTCCTCCTTCCTTCAAAGCACCCTGACTGTTTCCTTCCCTATTTACCCTCTTCATGTACCTGAGACCTCTATCATGTCCCCGGTCCCTTCTCTCTTCCAATGTGTACATATTTAGCTCTTGAGCCTCTCCTCATAGGTCCTGTCCCCAAGCCCCAAATCATTTTGGTTGCCCTCCTCTGGACCCTCTCCAGGAGGTTAATGTCCCTCTTTAAGTGTGGCCTCCAAAACTGCCACGAGTACTCCAGGTGCGGTCTCACCAAGCAGTTATACAGAGGAGTATCACTTCCCTCATTCTGAGGTGATCCCTAGCATGCATCCCAGCATCCTGTTGGCCTGGCTGCTGCCTCTCCTACAAGTCTCAGAGTTGTTCATCTTGACATCCACCACCACCCCAGGTCCCTCTCAGCCATTGAGACTTGTAGTATTTCCCCCAGGTGTGACACTTGGCCTGGGTTTCTGCCCCAGGTGAGTACCTTGCATTTCCCTGCATTGAACCTCAGCTTCCACTTTCTAGACCATCTTTCCAGAGCCTCCAGGTCCCCTGCAGAGGCCACCCTCCCTCCCTCCCCATCCACCACTGCCCCAGTTTGAGTCATCTGCAAGAGACTCATCTCACTCCTGATTCCTGTCCTTATGTCAGATACGTGGGCGTTGAACAGAAGGGGCCCAGGACTGTCCTGTGGGACCCCACTAATGACCCTCCTTGGGATGAGACTATCCCACCAACTCGACCCTCTGCGTCCGTTTCTGGAGCCAACTGCCTATCCATCTGATCATCTGGTTTCTCACCCCATTTCTCCTAGCTTATCCAACAGGCCCACGTGAGGAACAGAGTCAAATGCCTTGCTGAAGTCTAGAAGAGGACATCCACTGGTCTCCCAGGTCCAAGGCACTTGTCACCCAGTCATAGAACTCCACCAGGTTTGTCTGACACGATTTCCGGGATGAATCCATGCTGCTCATCGTCCAGGCACCCTGACTTATCCAGGTCCCCAGCCTCTCCTTGACAATGCCCTCCATCACCTTGCCCACCACCGATGTCAGGCTGACAGGCCTGTAGTTCCCTGCCAGCTCCCTTGATCCCCCTTGTGGATAGGCACTACATGCGCCACCTTCCAGTCTTGGGGCACCCACCCTGTCCTCAGAGAGATGGTGAAAAGCTCTGCCAGGGGTTTCGCCAGGACATCTGCAAGTTCCTTCAGCACTCTAGGATGTAATTTATCCGGCCCCGGTGCTTTCTCCGTCTTAAGGGAGCTGAGGGCTTCCCTCACTCTCTCTGCTGTGATTTCCACTTCTGGTACCTCTTCTCCCTGCTTAGCCCTCCCCCCACCTGCCAGTGATGCCCCCCTCCCCAGACCTGCCCGATCGGTAAGGGTCCCCGCTCCTCATTATCTCTGTCTCCTCCCATGTGATGCAGCATCCCCATTTTCCCTAGTGAAAACTGAGGTGAAGTACTCATTTAGTACCTCAGCCTGCTCCCGGGTCTTGTGCCCATCTCTCCCCTGATTTAATTCTGCTAATCTGCCCCTTCACCCTTAAGTCTTTCCCAATGTATCTAAAGAACCCTTTACCCTCTCCTAATTTCCCTGGCCAGGTTCTGCTCCTTCCTTGCCTTACGCCCTCACCACTCTAGTGGCCCTTCTAGCCATCAGCTCGTACTCTCTCGATCCCTTCACTCCTTGAGCACTTGAATTTCTTATAGGCTGCTTTCTTTCCCGCACCACCTCCTGGACCTCCCTGGTCCACCAACAGGGTTTTGGGCCTCCGCATTTTCGTCTTACTCTTGCACAGGTGCTGGTAGCATCCTGCACCCCTCTCCTGATGATTTCCCACCTACTATCAGCGTCCATGTCTGACCCAATCCCATCCAAATGCTCCTTAAGGATCCTTCCCATTTCCTTAAACTCTGCCCCCTGAAGTCGGTTACTCGCCTTTGTGCAGCCTTCTACCCTCCTAGGTCCAGGCAGAACCAGACCGTGATATGGTCACTCCGCCAATGGGTCCTTACCTCCAGGCCCCAATCTGGTCACTGTCTGCCAGGGACCACATCCAGTACCCGTGCCTCCCTGGTCGGGTTCCCTCACCTGCTGAGTTAGGAACGTGTCTTGAAAGACATCCAACAACCTCTGTTCCCTGGTCACAGAGGATGTCATGAATCTCCCAGTCTGTTCCTGGCATGTTTAAGTCCCCTAACACCACCACCTTTCCTCTGCCCAGTCTGCAGTGTCTCTAACATCTGCCACCAGACTGTCCTGCAGCTCCTCTGCCAGGGCAGGGGGTCTACCACCACTCCTATTTTACTCTCTTGCCCCCCTTGTTATCAAGGTGACCCAAATGCCTCCATGGTTCCTCCGCCTCCTCTACTCCCCTATGCCAATGCAGTTTTTGACTATCATTGCTACCCCTCCTCCCTTCCCTCCCCTGTCCTTCCTGAACATAGTGTAACCTCCAGGTTCAGGTCCCAGTCATGTCTTGCAGTGGCCCAAGTCTCAGTGACCGCTGCCACATCCACTGCTCCCTCAGTTAACATCGCCTGGAGCTCATGCATTTTATTGCCCAAGCTCCTGGCATTTAGCAGGACTACCTTCCACCTTTTCCCTATAGTTCCATTTCCCTGCTCGTGTTCCCATGGGGATTCTGTTTTCTCCTGGTCTGCACTTTGCCAGTTGGCCTTTTCCTGCAATCCTCCTGGTCCCCAGAGTGGAGACAGAGTCCCTCCTTTCGGCAGCCCTTGACAGCCTTTTCTCCCATCCCAACCCCTTCACAAGTTTAACCCCACTTTTCACCAATGAACTCCTCTATTTTCAACTTAAGGATTCCCTTCCCCTCCAAATTGAGATGTAGTCTATCTCTAGCATACAGCTCCTTATCCTCCCAGGTCTCCCCCCAATCCCCCATCAACCCATACCCTCTGGCCTCACACCACTCCCTGAGCCACTGGTTTATCTCCCTAATTTTCCTTTTGTGTTCCCCACTAGCCCTTGGCACTGGCAGGATTTCTGAGAAGGAAACTGTGCAGTAAGAGGTATGCCTGTCACCCAGCCAGTTACGTATCTACATTGGCACCTGTCACCCAGACAGTTACTTTTCTGTACTGCTCCCTGTCACCCAGGCAGTTACCTATCTACATTGGTACTTGTCACCCAGTTACCTTTCTGTACCACTCCCTGTCTCCCAGGCAGTTACCTGTCTACACTGGTACCTGCCATCCAGGCAGTTACCTTTATACCGCTCCCTGTTACCCAGGCAATTACCTATCTACACTGGTACCTGTTACCCAGGCAGTTACCTTTCTGTACTGCTTCCTGTCACCCAGTGATTACCTATCTATACTGGTACCTGTCACCCAGGCAATTACCTCTCTGTACTGCTCCCTGTCACCCAGGCAATTACCTATCTATACTGGTACCTGTCACCCAGGCAGTTACCTTTCTGTACCACTCCTGTCACCCAGCCAGTTACCGATCTATACTGGTACCTGTCACCCAGGCAGTTCAACTTTCTGTACCGCTCCCTGTCACCCAGGCAGTCATATATCTACACTGGTACCTGTCACCCAGACAGTTACCTTTCTGTACCGCCTCCTGTCACCCAGCCAGTTACCGATCTATACTGGTACCTGTCACCCAGGCAGTTACCTTTCTGTACCACTCCCTGTCACCCAGCCAGTTACCGATCTATACTGATACCTGTCACCCAGGCAGTTACCTTTCTGTACCGCTCCCTGTCACCCAGCCAGTTACTGATCTATACTGGTACCTGTCACCCAGGCAGTTACCTTTCTGTACCACTCCCTGTCACCCAGGCAGTTACCTATCTACACTGGTACCTGTCACCCAGACAGTTACCTTTCTGTACCACACCCGTCACCCAGCCAGTTACCGATCTATACTGGTACCTGTCACCCAGGCAGTTACCTTTCTGTACCGCCTCTGTCACCCAGGCAATCATATATCTACACTGGTACCTGTCACCCAGACAGTTACCTTTCTGTACCGCTCCTGTCACCCAGCCAGTTACCGATCTATACTGGTACCTGTCACCCAGGCAGTTACCTTTCTGTACCACTCCCTGTCACCCAGCCAGTTACCGATCTATACTGGTACCTGTCACCCAGGCAGTTACCTTTCTGTACGCTCCCTGTCACCCAGGCAGTTACCGAGCTATACTGGTACCTGTCACCCAGGCAGTTACCTTCTGTACCGCTCCCTGTCACCCCGGCAGTTACCGATCTATACATCTACACTGGTACCTGTCATCCAGGCCAGTTACCTTTCAGTACCACACCCTGTCACCCAGGCAGTCATATATCTACACTGGTACCTGTCACCCAGACAGTTACCTTTCTGTACCGTTTACTGTCACCCAGGCAGCTACCTCCCTGTTCTGCTCACTGTTACCCAGTTACCTCTTATATTGGTACCTGTGACCCAGGCAGTTATCTCCCTATACTACTCAATGTCACAAAGGCAGTTACCTCTCCATTTCCACTCGCTGTTACCAAGGGAGTTACCTCCCTATACCACTGACTGTGACACAGGCAGTTACCTCATTTACTGGTACCTGTCACACAGGCAGTTACCTTCCTATACCGCTGTGATTCATGCAGTTACCAGCCTATAATGCTCGGTGTCACTAAGGCAGTTACCTCTTCATTTCCACTCGCTATTATCCATAGAGTTACTTCCCTAAAGCACTCAATGTCACACAGGCAGTTTCCTCCCTATACCGCTCACTGTCACACAGGTAGTTACCTCTCTATACTGGTACCTGTCACCCAGGCAGTTACTTCCGATACCGTTTGCTGTCACCCAGGCAGTTACCTCCCTATACCGCATGCTGTCACCCAGGCAGTTACCTCCCTGCTGCATGATGTCACCCAGGCAGTTACTTCCCGATACTGCTTGCTGTCACCCAGGCAATTACCTCCCTATACCGTTTGCTGTCACCCAGGCGGTTACCTCCCTATACCGCTCACTGTCACCCAGACAGTTACCTCCTTATACCGCATGCTGTCTTCCAGGCAGTTACCTTCCCATATCGCTTGCTGTCACCAGGCAGTTGCCTCCCTATACTGCTTGCTGTCACCCAGGCAGTTACCTCCCTATACCGCTGGCTGTCACTCAGGCAGTTACTTCCTTATACAGCTTGTGGTCACCCAGGCAGTTACCGCTGTATACTGCACACTGTCACCCAGACAGTTACTTCTCTATACTGCACGCTGTCACTGAGGGAATTACCTATCTATACTGCTACCTGTCACCCAGGGAGTTCCGTCCCTATAGTGGTATCTGTCGCCCAGGCAGTTACCTCTCTATACTGGTACCTGTCACCCAGGCAGTTACTTCTCTGTACTGGTACCTGTCACCCAGGCAGTTACCTTCCTATACTGGTACCTGTCCCAGAAGCAGTTAACTCCCTATACCACTCGCTGTCACCAAGGCAGTTACCTCTCTATACTGCTCACTCTCAGGTAGGCTATTACTACCTCTCTAAACCTTTCACGTTCACCCAGACCTTGCAGCGCTATGCTACGAGACAATGCAGGCCTTGCAGCGCTATGCTAGGAGACAAGACAGGCCTTGCAGCGCTATGCTAGGAGACAATGCAGGCCCTGCAGCACTATGCTATGAGACAATGCAGGCCTTGCAGCGCTATGCTAGGAGACAATGCAGGCCTTGCAGCGCTATGCTAGTAAACAATGCAGGCCTTGCAGTACTATGCTAGGAGACAATACAGGCCTTGCAGCGTTATGGTAGAAGACAATGCAGGCTTTCCAGTGCTATGCTAGGAGACAATGCAGGCTTTGCAGTGCTATGCTAAGAGACAATACAGGCCTTGCAGCATTATAGTAGAAGACAATGCAGGCTTTGCAGTGCTATGCTAAGAGACAATACAGGCCTTGCTGCATTATGGTAGAAGAAAATGCAGGCTTTGCAGTGCTATGCTAGGAGACAATGCAGGCTTTGCAGCGCTATGCTAGGAGACAATGCAGGCCTTGCAGCACTATGCTAGAGAGACAATGCAGGCCCTTGCAGCACTATGCTAGGAGACAATGCAGGCCCTGCAGCACTACTAGGAGACAATGCAGGCCTTGCAGGCGCTATGCTGGGAGACAAGGCAGACCTTGCAGGCGCTGTGCTAGGAGACAATGCAGCCTTGCAGCGCTATGCTAGGAGACAATGCAGGCCCTGCAGCACTATGCTAAGGAGACAATGCAGGCCTTGCAGCACTATGCTGGGAGACAATGCATTCCTTGCAGTGCTATGCTAGGAGACAATGCATTCCTTGCAGTGCTATGCTAGGAGACAATGCAGGCCTTGCAGCGCTATGCTAGGAGACAATGCAGCCTTGCAGCGCTATGCTAGGAGATAATGCAGGCCTTACAGCACTATGCTAGGAGACAATGCAGGCCCTGCAGCACTATGCTAGGAGACAATGCAGGCCTTGCAGCGCTATGCTAGGAGACAATGCAGGCCTTGCAGCGCTATGCTAGGAGACAACGCATTCCTTGCAGCGCTATGCTAGGAGACAATGCATTCCTTGTAGTGCTATGCTAGGAGACAATGCAGCCTTGCAGCGTTATGCTAGGAGACAATGCAGCCTTGCAGTGCTATGCTAAGAGACAATGCAGGCCTTGCAGAGCTATGCTAGGAGACAATGCAGGCCTTGCAGCGCTATGCTAGGAGACAATGCATTCCTTGCAGCACTATGCTAGGAGACAACGCATTCCTTGCAGTGCTATGCTAGGAGACAATGCATTCCTTGTAGTGCTATGCTAGGAGATAATGCAGCCTTGCAGCGTTATGCTAGGAGACAATGCAGCCTTGCAGTGCTATGCTAAGAGACAATGCAGGCCTTGCAGCACTATGCTAGGAGACAATGCAGACCTTGCACCACTATGCTAGGAGACAATGCAGGCCTTGCAGCGCTATGCTAGGAGACAATGCAGGCCTTGCAGCACTATGCTAGGAGATAACGCAGGCTTTACAGCGCTATGCTAGGGTAAATGCAGGCCTTGCAACACTATGCTAGGAGACAATGCAGGCCTTGCAGCGCTATGCTAGAAAACGATGCAGGCCTTGCAGTACTATGCTAGGAGACAATGCAGGCCTTGCAACGCTATGCTAGGAGACAATGAAGGCCTTGCAGTGCTGTGCTAGGAGACAATGCATGCCTTGCAGCACTATGCTAGGAGACAATGCAGGCCCTGCAGCACTATGCTAAGAGACAATGCAGGCCTTGCAGTACTATGCTAGGAGACAATGCAGGCTTTGCAGCGCTATACTAGGAGACATGCAGGCCTTGCAGCACTATGCTAGGAGACAATGCAGGCCTTGCACCGCTATGCTAGGAGACAATGCAGGCCTTGCAGCGCTATGCTAGGAGACAATGCAGGCCTTGCAGCACTATGCTAGGAGACAATGCAGGCTTTACAGCGCTATGCTAGGATAAATGCAGGCCTTGCAACACTATGCTAGAGACAATGCAGGCGCTATGCTAAGAGACAATGCAGGCCTTGCAGCTATGCTGGAAACAATGCAGGCCTTGCAGTACTATGCTAGGAGACAATGCAGGCCTTGCAGCGCTGTGCTAGGAGACAATGAAGGCCTTGCAATGCTGTGCTAGGAGACAATGCATGCCTTGCAGCACTATGCTGGGAGACAATGCATTCTTTGTGCGCTATGCTGGGAGACAATGCAGCTTGCAGAGCTATGCTAGGAGACAATGCAGGCCTTGCAGCGCAATGCTAGGAGACAATGCAGCCTTTCAGTGCTATGCTAAGAGACAATGCAGGCCTTGCAGCGCTATGTTAGGAGACAACGGCATTTTCAAAATGGTTCAGACACTAAATGATGGGGAGAAATAAATGTTCATGTTTGGGTGCTGGGGCCCTGTGGAGCCACTTGTTTTGAGACAGACCCTAGGGGTTTTGGTGTGGCACAGGCAGTGATCCCTAAATGTGATCTTCTTATAGCGCATCCAATGCCTTACAGTAGTTTGGACTTGATGTAAAGCCAAACATGTAGGTCTCAGTCAGTCAGGCAATGCTGAGACCTTCCTTGCCTCAGCAAAAAAAGGCAAATAGCCAGTTCTCCCCTGAGAGCCCACTCTAAGTTACTGGAGAGCAGAGAAGGTTAAAACTGTAAAGACGGATACATTAATCTGTGAAGGCCATTCTCCCTCCCAACCTTCTACTGCCTGGCAAACCCTCAGGGTGTGACTCATCCCAAGACTTCGCTTTTTCGTTCTCTCCAGCAATTTCCTAATTTTTTCCATTAAGTCCGCCTATGACACCAGCAGTGGAGAATTCACTAAAAGC
This sequence comes from Neoceratodus forsteri, assembly GCA_016271365.2. Taxonomy (NCBI): domain Eukaryota; kingdom Metazoa; phylum Chordata; order Ceratodontiformes; family Ceratodontidae; genus Neoceratodus; species Neoceratodus forsteri. Next base: position 109,062,257 of record JADMNL010000031.1, on the reverse strand, counting down.
ATTGCCTTAATGTTCAGCTATCAAGTCCCTTTTGGAAATATAACTATCTTGAAAAATCATTATAAGAAAAAGTGATGATGGTAAAAAAAAAAAAAATAATAATAATCATAGCGGAGTCATTGCAATACTGAAAATTTCCTGACAGCAAATTAAGACCTCACCCCTTGTCAGCTGCTCCTGATATGAGGTTTACAATAAGTGCCAGTGGAACCATCCTCTACTTGCAGAAACAGGAGGCCCCAGAACTAGGGAGATTGATGGACATAGAAGGTTTAACTCATTCTGTACCACTTGGCCAGCCTGTATTTATATTTGCCCAGCTCTGTTTCTGTAATTCTTTTTTCTAAATGGTTTCTCACAACTTGGGCTGATTTAGATCCGTGACCATGTAGTAGAGCCTCTCAGAAATGGGCTAGCAGGAGTAACTGGTCACTCCACATGCTGACAGTGGCTACGCCCACCTGGAACTGTATTATTTAGCAAGGCTATTACATCTAGCTGTTAGAAACGAGAAACAGTAGTTTCCAGGTTTGAATCCCACCATAGCAACCTATTCTTTTTGGGGTTTAGATCATTCCATTGGTTTTCATGTATTCAGTTTTGGGAGAGCTGTGAGTAGAACTGTTAGTCCGTGTAGCTGACCAAGAACGTGAGGTGTTCATGGCTGCATTTTCAGTAGCACTGCATGAGTTATGTGCTGGCCACAGAAATTGCTTTATTTTAATTAGAGATTTCTGCAGTAAGAAAAATCAGTGGTCTGTACCCAGTGAATTCAAGGCCTTGGGATCTGCATGTTAGGCACTGACAAGCTATAGCCCTTGCCAAATGCTATGAGCCCCAAGATGGTGGCCAGGGAGACAGTGCAGTGGTTAGAGCACAGAGCTGTGAACCTGGAAACCCAGGCTGGAATTCTATTACCCTTGCTTACTCACTGTGTGACCCTGAGCAAGTTATGCCACCTTCTCTCTCACTTTCATTCACTTTACTGAACTCCTGAGTCATTCCTCAACCTTCCTGAATTTCACCTAACCTCTTTGCACCCTTAATGACTTCCGCCGACTGTTAAGTGTTTCGGCGTAGACTGTAGATGTAAAACCAAATTACAGTCATTAGTTTCTTTCTTCCCTTCCTTCCACTGAAACTATTTTTCAATGTGTTTTGAAAACGATAGTGGAACCCTTGTCTGTAGAGGAAGGAAGGTAATGCTGGTAGAAATACAAACCTAGCACTTTTAGAAATGCCAAAACTATTTGCAACTGATAACCTCTTGCTCCAGTGCAACTGCTGTTGTCCTTACGTGTTTCAGTCTGCCACTGACACTGGCTTAGTTTTCTTCCATTTACTGGTTCTGCAGCAATTTTCCTCCCTATTAACTCAATTTCCTACAGCTATGTGCCCTACCCCTCATACTTACGGCACACCTAAGCTCACGTGACTTTCTCATATAATTGCTCAGCCCCTGCTATCACACACCATACCTCAGAACAGCTTCCTCCAGGTCCTTGGTTCTTTGCTCATCCTCCTTCATCTGCTTCTTCAGACCTTCATCTTCCTCAGAAGTGGAGGAAGGTGCCCCTTCCAGCAGCCATTTCTCTCGCAGAGCCTTTGACTATAGAAGCACATAAACACCAGTTAGCTTCTGAGTGACCCCCCCACACAGGATGTAATCTGACAGATCTTGACCCCCCCAACACACGCAAGTAATCTGACAGGGATCCTGACCCTCGCCACACAGGAAGTAATCTGACAGGAATCCTGACCCTTGCCACACAGGAAGTAATCTGACAAGGATCATGACTCCCAGTACACAGAAAGTAATCTGACAGGGATCCTGACTCCCAGACAAGAAGTAAATTGACAAGGGATCATGACCCCAGACAGAAGGTAATCTGATAGGGATCCTGACCCCGCACAGTAAGTAATCTGACAAGGATCCTGACTGCCACACAAGAAGTAATTTGACAAGGGATACTGACCCCACACAGAAAGTAATCTGACAGGAACCGTGACCCCTATGCAGGCAAGCAATCTGACAGGATCCTGACCCCTACATAGGCAAGTGATCTGACAGAGATCCTACCCCCATACCAGAAGTAATCTGCAGGGATCCTGAACCCCACACATGAGGTAATCTGACAGAGATCCTGACTCCAACACAGGCAGGTAATCTGACAGGGATCCTGACCCCAACACAGGCAGATAATATGACAGGGATCCTGACCCCATGCAGGAAGTAATCTGACAGGGATTATGATTTCAGTTTGGATATAAAATTGCTTCCTACTTGTTTGCAACTTCTGGGACACAGGAACCAGAGAAACAACACACATACAGTATTTAGTGTTCTGTTGATCCTGACCCCCCACACAGGCAAGTAATCTAATAGGATCCTGACCCCACACAGGCAAGTAATCTAATAGGATCCTAATCCCCACACAGGCAAGTAATCTATTAGGATTCTGACCCCCACACAGGCAAGTCATCTTACAGGATCCTGATTTGACGCCTACACCGACAAATAATCTGACAGGGATCCTGAGCCCCATACCGGCAAGTAATCTGACAGGGATCCTAACCACCACACGGGAAGCACAGTAATCTGACAGGGATCCTGACTCCCACACAGTTAAGTAGTCTGAAAGGATCTTGCCACCCCACCGGAAGTAATGTGATAGGATCCTGACCACCAGACAGAAAGTATGGTAATCTAATGGGAATTGGACCCTGCCCCAGCCACAGGGCAAATAATCCAAAAGGGATCCTGAAACCACACATGCAAGTAATCTGACAAGGATCCTGAACCCCACAAAGGAAGTAATCTGACAGCAATCTGACATCCCATCTAACAGCCTTAGCTGCAGGCACTAATTTACTGTAGGGAGGCAGTTCCTTCTCCTTCCCTTCTCCCACTGCAGGGTTTGATTTGGCACCAGAGCCTGATGTCATCCTTCCTGACTGCAGTGCACTGGAGGTGTTGTGGCAGCACTGGAGCCCAACATCATCTCTTTTTACTGAGGTGCACTGCAGGGGTCACTAAAGCACCAGAGCCCAACACCATCCCTCCTTACTGCAGCACACTGCAGAGGTCACTGCAGAACTGGGCCTGAATACCATCCTTCCTTACTGCAGCACACTGCAGGGGTCACTGCAGCACTAGAGCCCAATACCATCCTTCCTTACTGCAGAGCACTGCAGAGGTTGCTGCAGTGCCGGAGCCCAATACCATCCCTCCTTACTCCAGCGCACTGCAGGGGTCACTGCAGCACCAGAGCCTAATACCATCCCTCCCTACTGCAGCACACTGCAGGGGTCACTGTAGCACCAGAGCTCAATACCATCCCTCCTTACTGTAGCACACTACAGGGGTTACTGCAGCACCAGACTGCAATAAAATCTCTCCTTACTGCAGCACGCTGCAGGGGTTGGTGCAGCACCAGAGCCCAATACCATCTCTCCTTACTGCAGCACACTGCAGGGGTCACTGTGGCATCAGAACTCAATACCAGCTATCCTTACTGCAGCACACTGTAGAGTATGTTGCGGCACCAGAGCCCAATACCATTCCCTCCTCACTGCAACACACTGCAGGGGTCACTGTGACACTGGAGCCCAATACCATCCTTTTTTACTGCAGTGCACTGCAGGGGTTGCTGCAGTACTGGAGCCCAATACCATCCCTCCTTACTGCAGCACACTGCAGTGGTTGCTGAGGCACCAGAGCCCAATACCATCCCTCCCTACTGCAGCACACTGTAGGGGTCACTGTGGCACTGGAGCCCAATACCATCCCTCCCTACTGCAACACACTGCAAGGGTCGCTGCAGCCCCAGAGCTCAATACCATCCCTCCTTACTGCAGCGCACTGCAGAGGTTGCTGCAGCACCAACGCGAAATACCATCCCTCCCTTCTGCAACACAATGCAGAGGTCACTACAGCACCAGAACCCAACACCATCCCTCCATACTGCACTGCAGGGGTCGCTGTGGCACTGGAACCAATACCATCCCTCTCTACTGCAGCGCACTGCAGGGTTCACTTTAGTGAACCATGGTAGAGATCATCCTCGAATCGAGGGATTGCCAACGACAACGACTACTGCATACCGCAGCGATTGCTGTGGGACCTGAGCCCAGCACCATTATTCCCTACTGCAGTGCATTGCAGGGGTCTCTGCATCACTGGAGTCCAGTATCATCCCTCCTTACTGCAGCACACTGCAGGGGTCACTGCAGCATTGGAGTCCAATACCATCCTTCCTTACTGCAGTGCACTGCAAGGGTCACTGCGGCACTGAAGCCCAACACAATCTCTCCTTACTGCAGTTCACTGCGGGAGTCACTGCGGCGGCACCAGAGCCCAATACCATCCCTCCTTACTGCACCATTCTGCTGCACTGGAGTCCAATACCATCCCTCCTTACTGCAGTCATCACTGTGGCACAGGAGCCCAACACCATCCCTCCCTTCTGCAGTGTACTGCAGGAGTTGCTGCAGCACCGGAGCCCAATACCATCCCTCCTTGCTGCAGCACACTGCAGGGGTCGCTGCAGCACTGGCACTCAATACAATCCCTCTTTACTGTTGCACACTGCAGGAATCACTGCAGAACCGGAGCCCAACATCATCCCTCCCCGAATGCAACACACTACCAAGCGTCAGCTGCTGTGATCTGGTCTGCTTCCCAAAATGGCGTAATTAAATTTGCTCTGGAACTCGGGTCACTGGCAGAGCAGCAGAGTGTGCTGCTGCTGGGCCATCATGGCGGCCAGCTACAAGATGTTTTAAACAACATTTTGAATTGGTTCCTTACTAACGGGCACTACCTAGGAACAGGGCATCAGCTGAGTTAAGAATTCGTGTCAGGATTCCAATTTTTGGACAACTGTACCAAGTTGCGATGCACAGTGTTCTGTGTTTGGGTTCAGGACCCAAATATTGATTACTTGTTTACAGAAATACACTTGTGAAGGGATGTGCATGAGGCACACTTGTCCACACAACAGTTTCCCAAACAATTAGATGTGGTTATGAGAAAAGCAACTGTCTTCTGAGTTGGATGCAGGACTGGAAGCAGCTGACTTCTCTGTTTGAAATGGCTTCTTGTAATTTCCAAAGAGGGCACTTAAATCATCTGAATGTAATGGGAAATCGCAGCTGCGACTTCTGGTCATTACTGATGGGGTTATAACCATATGTTAATGTATATATTTAATGATGCCAGAATGTGTCTACAGCTGACTCTGTGACTCTTTTGTGAATGTGCTGTCATTTTTGTGTAACTTTTCTTTCGGGGACAGCTTTGGAAAGGAGACTCTTTTTTCATAAAGTCTTTTTGGGTGACACAATTTATTAAAGGGAATGAGGGAGCTCAAAGCTACTTCGGTCCCAGCTTCTCTCAGCAGAAGTCATTGTGGATAATGTTGTTTGAGCTTTGACTGGGGAGAAACACAGGGTCCAGTTACTCCATTTGAAGCAGGAGTCACTGTAGGCCTTGACATATAAGAACTGACTGTAGTCTGAGCTCATGAAGTACTCCACCCCCATTATGTCCCTTGAGGACTTGTAGATGACAGTAAATCTGTATTCAATAACAGCAGAGCAACAGTACGTTTCCTGCACCTTACTACAGTACTTTGTATATTTCAGCATATTTGCACACCACTACTATGCGTTTTTTGCATATTTTGTCTCCCTCTTCCCTTTCCCCAGGTCACACCTGGAAACGTTCCTTAGCTCTGTGTGTCTTTCAGTTACAAATTTTCAGTAAGTGAAAGAGACAACTCAGCAAACAATAACAATATCAACCACTGAGGTTTTATTATATCAGAGATTTCAGTGCCAGTAATTAGACTCAGTTTAATGCTTCTGCTGTTAGCTGTCTGACTCCATGTTTAGAGAGATTTTCTCTCTTTCCCAGCAACTTATTCCGGCAAAAGCCCTTTCAGGGAAGCACTTAAGCCCTCCCTAGCCACGTGCAGGTCTGCTCTCTAATTACACATGATCCATTGGCGGCACTATTGAACTTGACAGATTGTGGCCAGGGGCGGAGCTGGAGGACTCTCTTAGACAGGCTGACATGATGAGTTGCCGTGCCTGACCGTGCAGGCAGGAATCTGACGTCCGCTGATCTGTTTCTGAAGAGAAAAAAGCCACATTAGCTTCCCCTCTCTGATGAGCATGTGATTGACCTGTTTGCCTGAAGCACTGGCTCTACACCGCAGGTTAAAGATCAGGAATAACCGCCCCATTATTAGTGCCCTATTTAATTCTATCTCACGTCCTCCTGACTGGAGGAGAGACCACTGCTGGTCATCTCCAGCCATGGGCTGACTTTTTTGTCCTCAGCCCCAGCGGCAGGTGTCACAGTAGGGCAAAAGTTGTACAGAGTGGGGGAGGGTGCGATGCCTCCAGATCCTTTGATTCTGGAAACTGTATGGATGAATTCTGAGATTACAAACAGGATCCTAACATTAGATTTAAGAACCTAATTTACTTATGGAATCATTATTTTATGGCACTAGAACACCACTGTAAAGCAGCAAAAGGCTCAGTGGTATTCTAATAAGTAACAAGCATTTGTCAATGCCGAATGTTGATTGCATTGGTCTGTTGAGCTCAAGCAGTGGGCCTCTGTCAGTGGCTCAGTCTGTTAGTCCCAGTGCTGCAGGCTGCTTTTTTGTACTGGGCTGGTGCGTGCATTGGCACCTTGTTCTGCCGAGAAAGGAATATGCAGCTGTCCCGAGAGAGCTCCATTGAGGTGGCTCACTCCCCCTGTGTCACTCACTCATTCTGTGTCTCCTGGCACTGCAGGCTACCTTTTTGTACTGGGCTCCTGCCTGTGTTGGTGGCTTTTCTACCCATGAAGAAATCCACAGCTGTCCGGCAGAGTCCGTTGAGTCGCTCCAGTCCGCCTGTCTCACTCACTCATTCCGGTTCTCCTGGTGCTGCAGGCTGCCCTTTTGTACTGGGCTTCTGTCTCTGTTGGTGCCTTTTTCTGCCCACAAAGAAATCTGCAGCAGTCCTGACAAAGCTCCGTTGAGCTCGCTCACTCCCCTTCTCTCACTCGCTCATTCTGTTCTGCCGGCGCTGCAGGCCGCCTTTTTCTACTGGGCTCCTGCCTGTGTTGCTGCTTTCTTATGCTCATAAAGAAATTTGTAGCAGTTACAATACAGCTCTGTTGAGCTCACTCACTCACTCATTCTGGTTTTTGCCACTGCAGGATGCCCTTTGTACTGGGCCCCTGCATGCATTGCTGCCTTTTTCTGCCCACAAACAAATCTGCAGCAGTCCCAACAAAGCCCCATTGAGCTCACTGACTCCCCCTCCCTCACTTGCTCATTCTGTGTCTCCTGGCGCTGCAGACTGCCCTTTTGTACTGGGCTCCTGCCTGCAGTGGTGGCTTTTTCTGGCCAGAAAGAAATCTGAAGCAGTCCTGACACAGCTCTACTGAGCTTGCTCACTGCCCGTCTGTCACTCTTGCATTCCGTTTCTGCCGGTGCTGCAAGCTGGCCTTTGTACTGGGCTCCTGTCTGGTTGCGCATTTTCTGCCCACAAAGAAATCTGCAGCAGTCACACAAGCCTTAACTCATTCACTAGATCATACATAGATACATAGACAGTGTCAGCAGATAAGGGCCTATGGCCCACCTAGTCTGCCCATTTGAGCTTGTAAGTTCAGTTTGTTTTCCTAGAAGTCTATTTCCCTTACCCCTGACCTCTAGAATTCCTTTATGTCTATCCCATGCATTCTTAAATCCGTGATTGTTTCAGCCCCACCACTTCCTCTGGCAGGGTGTTCCACTTGTCCACCACCCGTTCTGTGAAGAAATTCTTTCTCATGTTTCCTCTGAATCGTCCTCCTCCAACTTCATCCCATGCCCTCTAGTCCTGAAACATCTTTTTCGCTAAAAATAGTGTTTTCCTGCACCCTGTTCCTCCCTGTAAGATACTTGTATGTCTCTATCATATCCCCTCTCTCCTCCTCTCCTCCAGGGAGTACATGTTCAGTTCCTTCAACCTGTCTTCATAGGACTTGTGATGCAACCCATGCACCATTTTGTTGCCCTCCTCTGAACCTTCTCGCTGTCTATGTCCCTATGTAGGTATGGTCTCCAGAACTGTACACTGTACTCCAGGTGGAGCCTCACTAGTGTCTTGTATAGCGGAATTATGACCTCCCTTTTCCTGCTGGTGATGCCCTGCCTATACATCCCAGCATCCTATTTGCTTTACCTGATGCCTTGTCACACTGTTTCCTACCTTGAGGTCATCAGAGATGACAACCCAAGATCCCTTTCCGCTTGGTGCATGCTATATCCTCACCCCCCAACTGATATATTGTGCCAGGTTTTTGTGCCCCATATGCATTATCTTGCACTTCTTTGCATTGAATTTCAACTGCCAAACCCTTGACCATTCTTCAAGTTTCTGCAGGTCCTTCTCATTCTGTCTACACCTCTGGTGTGTCTACTCTGTTACAGAGCTTTGTGTCATCAGCGAACAGTGAAATTCTGCCTTCTATATCCTGTGCAATGTCACTGATGAAGATGTTGAATAGGACCGGTCCCAGCACTGATCCCTGTGGTACCCCACTGGTCACTTTTCCCTCTGTGGAGTGACAGCCATTTACCACCACCCTCTGTGTCCTGCCACCCAGCCAGTTACCTACCCACCACACTACTGTCCTGCCCACACCCATATTCCCCAGTTTGTGTAATAGTGTTCTATGTGGCACAGTGTCAAAGGCCTTGCTGAAGTCCAGATAGGCCATGTCCACTGCCCTCCCTGATCCACCTCCCTAGTCACCCAGTCAAAAATTCAATGAGGTTGGTCTGACATGACCTCCCCTGGTGAAACCATGCTGCCTTGGGTCCTGTAGTCCATTGACAACCAGATGTTCCACCAATCTCTCCTTCAGTAGTGCTTCCATGATCTTCCCACTACCGAGGTGAGGCTGACTGGTCTGTAGTTCCCTGCTTCCTCTTTGTTCCCACTTTTGTATAAGGGGACTACATCTGCTGTCCTCCAGTCTTTGGGTACTCCCTGTTTCCAGTGATTGGCTGAACAGGATAGCCAGAGGTTCAGCCACCACCTCTCTTAGTTCTTTAAGGACCTGGGTGCACCCCATCTGGCCCCATTGCTTTATCAGCTCTTATTACTTCCAGTTCTTCAGGACCCTTTTCGTGTAAAGGGACTTGTGTCCATTTCTGCACCATTCTCACCCCTTGTACTCCTTCAGACCCATTCCCCCTCTTCCTTAGTAAAGGCCCAGGCAGAAATACCTGTTCAATATGTCAGCTTTACTGTTGTCATCCTCCACGGCTCCCATCCTCCCCTTCAGTCTCACTATCCTCCTTTGTCCTTCTTTTTCACTTATGTACCTGTAAAGGTTTTGTCCCCTTTAACCACTGATTTTGCAATGTGTTCTTCTGTCTGAGCTTTGGCTTCCCTTACTGACTTCCCTGCCTCCCTTTGTTTCTCCTGGTACTTCTCCCTATCCCCTTCTGCCTGTGTCTTTTTGTATTGCCTGAATGCAATCTTTTTGGCTTTCACTTTCTTTGCTACCTCTTTGGAAAACCATAATGGTCTCCTCTTTCTTTTCCTCTTGCTAACCTGCTTAATGCATAATTCTGTTGTTCTTATAATCCCCATTTTAAATACTGCCCACTGTTCCTCAATCCCTGATTCCTGTCCCATTCCCCTTAATGCCTCTTTCAACATCTCCCCATTTTCCCAAAGTCTGCCCTCCTAAAATCCAGGATCACGTGTTTTTGTGTGGTTTGGTTCTGCTCTTTCTGTGATTTCAAACCACAATGACTGTGGTCCGTTAGCTCGCTCAGTATCGCTCTGTCACTCATCGTTCTGTTTGTCTTGGCGCGCGAGACTGCGCTTTTGTATGGGGCTCCTGGCTGAAATTGGCACTTTTGTCTGTCCACAAGAAACCGCAGCTGTCCTGACAGAGCTGCGTTGAGGTCGCTCAGTCTCCTCTCTCATCACTCATTCTGTTTGTCCTGGCGCTGCAAGCTGCCCTTTGTCACGGGTTCCTGTCTGCATTGGCCCCTTTTCTGACCACAAAGCAATCCCAGCAGTCCTGACAGAGCTCCGTTGAGGTCACTAGTCCCTGTCTCACTCTTCCTCTCATTTGTCCCACCGCTGCAGGATACCCTTTTGTACTGGGCCCCTGCCTGTATTGATGCCTTTTTCTGCCCACAAAGAAATCTGCAGCAGTCCTGACAGTGCTCTGGTGAGTTCGCTCACTCCCCCTCCCTCACTCGCTCTCTCATTCTGTTTCTTCCAGTGCTGCAGGCTGCCCTTTTGTACTGGGCTCTTGTGTTGGGCCTTTGTCTGCCCACAAACAAATCCATAGCAGTCCCGGCCAGACTCAGTTGAGCTCGCCACTCCCCCTGTCCTTTCGGTCGATCTTAATCTGTCCCAAACACTGATTTCCCAGAGTGACCGTGCTATTATCGCGGCAGGAGTGCAGAAACATATTTTAGCCAGGATGTGCAAAATGACAGCTGTAGTGTTCATATGAGGTTGAGAAAAATGCCACTGTTGAAAATGTGGCATGACAGTATTACAAATTCACGAAATTAGAAGGGTGCGTGCAAACAGTTCAACACGCCTTAACACAGTCATGTTATGGCAGTCCCAACAGAGCTCCGTTGAGCTGGCTCACTCGCTTCCTCTCTTTCGCTCATTCTGTTGTTGCCAGCACTGAAGGCTGCCCTTTTCTACTGGGTTCCTGCCTGCGTTGCTGCCTTCTTATGCCCACAAAGAACTTTGCAGCAGTTACAATATTGCCCTGTTGAGCTCACTCACTCGCTCATTCTGGTTTTCCTGCCACTGCAGGCTGCCCTTCTGTACTGGGCCTCTGCATGCATTGCTGCCTTTCCTGCCCACAAACAAATCTGCAACCCAGTCCCAGCAAAGCCCGTTGAGCCGACTCCCCTCCCTCACGTGGTGGTTCTGTGTCCCCTGGCACTGCAGGCTATCCCTTGTACTGGACTCACTGCCTGCATTGGTGGCTTTTTCTGGCCAGAGGAAATCTGAAGCAGTCCGACACAGCTCCACTGAGCTCGCTCACTCCCCTCTGTCACTCGCATTCCGTTTGTGCGCGCGCTGCAAGCTGGCCTTTTGTACTGGGCTTCTGCCTGCGTTGCCGCATTTTCTGCCCACAAAGAAATCTGCAGCAGTCACACTACAGCCCCATTGAGCTCACTCACTACCGCTCTGTCACTTGCTCGTTCTGTTTCTCTTGGCGCCGCAGACTGCGCTTTTGCATGGAGTTCCTGGCTGTGTTGGCAACTTTGTCTGTCCATAAAGAAATCCACAGCTGTCCCGACAGAGCTGTCATCGCTCATTCTGTTTGTCCTGGCGCTGCAAGCTGCCCTTTTATATGGGGCTTCTGCCTGCATTGGCGCCTTTTTCTGCCCTCAAAGAAGTCCCAGCAGCTCTGACAGAGCTCCGCTGAGCTCACTAAGTCCCCTTGTCTCACTTGCTCGTACTGTTTCTCCCACTGCTGCAGGCTGGCTTTTGTACTGGGCCCCCATGCCCGTATCGACACCTTTTCTGCCCACAAAGAAATCTGCAGCAGTCCTGACAGCGCCGTGAGTTCGCCACTCCCCCTCCCTCGCTCGCTCTCTCGTTCTGTTTCTCCCAGTGCTGCAGGCTGCCCTTTTGTTCTGGGCTCTTGTGTTAGGGCCTTTGTCTGCCATAAACAAATCCGCAGCAGTCCTGACAGAGCTCAGTTGAGCTCGGTCACTCCCTCCTCTCACTCGATCGATCTTAATCTGTCCCAAACACTGATTTCCCACAGTGACCGTGCTATTGTCTGCAGGAGTATAAAAACATATTGTAGCCAGGATGTGAAAATGACAGCTGCAGTGTTCATATGGAGTTGAAAAAATGCCACTGTTGAAAATGTGGCATGACAGTATTACAAATTTGCGAAGTTACAAGGGTGCGTGGAAACAGTTCAACGCACGCTTGTAACACAGTCATGTTATGGAGTTTCGTCACCAAATTTTCAACATAGGGATTTTTGGACCTCTGCTCATGAACAGTACCACTGTCATTTTCTTAATCTGTCCCGAACACTGATTTCCCACAGTGACCATGTTATTCTGCGCCGGAACTGTGAAAACACATTTCAGTCAGGATGTGAAAAATGACAGCTGTACTGCTTATAAGGAGGTGTGAAAAAATGGCACTGTTGGAAATGTGGTGTGACAATATTACAAATCTCATGATTACAAGTGATAACGTGGAAAGTGCTACGCACTCGTAACACAGTCCTCTGATGGGCTATCATCACCAAATTTTCAACATAGCCATTTTAGGACCTCTGCTCATGAACAGTACCATTGTCATTTTCTTAATCTGTCCCAAACAGTGATTTCCCACAGCGACCGCTCTATTCTGCGCCGGAAGTGCGAAAACACATTTTGGCCAGGATGGGAAAAATGGCAGCTGTACTGATTCACAAGAAGGTCTGGGAAAATGGCAATGTTGCAAATCTGGAGTGAAAATATTAGAAATTCGCGAAGTTATGAGCGTATGTACAACTCGCAATGCACGCCGAAGAACACAGTCATTTTATGGAGTCGGTACCAGATTTTCAACATAGGCATTTTAGGACCTCTACTCATGAACAGTGTCACTGTCATTTTCTTAATCTGTCCTGAACACTGATTTCCCACAGCGACTGCGCTATTCTGCGCTGGAAGTGCGAAAACACATTTCGGCCAGGATGTGAACAATGACAGCTATACTGCTCACAAGAAGGTGTGACAAAATGCCAGTGTTGAAATCTAACATAATATTGTACATTACGTGAAGTTACGGCGTACTTAGCAACTGCACAACACACTAAGTAAAACAGTCAATTTTGGATTTTTCCACAAATTTGCAACATAGGTTTTTAGAGCCCACCTCATGAACACTGGCACTGTCATTTCGTTAATCAGCCCCGAAGAGTGATTCCGCCAGTGACCGCGAAACCACCTTAGGGCCGATTAACACCATGACAGTTCAAGAATTCATGAGGAGGGTCCCAAAAACCCATGTTGAAAATTTGATGAACATCCCAAAACTGCCAGAGATATGCACTAAAGTTGAAAGATCCCTATTCATTACATTATACAGCTTACGGCATTTCCTCAGTTCGCAGTCGGCTTTGAAAGAGTGCAGAGCGTGTTCCAGTCCAGCAAAGATCGTCGCGCCGTGCTCGGTAAGCATGGGGTAGGAGTCAGGGAGGCTGGGTGCGGGTTGTGGGGGTGGAGACTACTGAGGGACCGTTTCCTTTCTTTCATGCAAGAAACGTCACGGGATGCTTTCCATATTTGGCATAGGAACGCTGGGGTGGTCTCCCAGCGTGCCACCCGAGCTCTGGGGACAGCTGCCGACAGGGGATTGGGCACCCCATCGGCAAACAACAAAGAAGTTATTCTGCCGGTGATTGGGCACCGTCAAGGCAAACAACAAAACCGCAGCTGTCCTGACAGAGCTGGCGTTGAGGTCGCTCAGTCTCCCTCTCTCATCGCTCATTCTGTTTGTCTGGCACTGCAAGCTGCCCCTTTGCACGGGGTTCCTGTCTGCATTGGCCCTTTTCTGCCTACAAAGCAATCAGCAGTCCTGACAGAGCTCCGTTGAGGTCACTAAGTCCCCTTGTCTCACTCGCTCGCACTGTTTGTCCCACCGCTGCAGGATGCCCTTTTGTACTGGGCCCCTGCCTGTATTGATGCCTTTTTCTGCCCACAAAGAAATCTGCAGCAGTCCTGACAGCGCTCTGGTGAGTTCGCTCACTCCCCCTCCCTCACTCGCTCTCTCATTCTGTTTCTTCCAGTGCTGCAGGCTGCCCTTTTGTACTGGGCTCTTGTGTTGGGGCCTTTGTCTGCCCACAAACAAATCCATAGCAGTCCCGACGGAGCTCAGTTGAGCTCGGCCACTCCCCCCTGTCACTCGGTCGATCTTAATCTGTCCCAAACACTGATTTCCCAGAGTGACCGTGCTATTGTGCGGCAGGAGTGCAGAAACATATTTTAGCCAGGATGTGCAAATGACGCTGTAGTGTTCATAAGGAGTTGTGAAAAAATGCCACTGTTGAAAATGTGGCATGACAGTATTACAAATTTGCGAAATTAGAAGGGTGCGTGCAAACAGTTCAACACACGCTTGTAACACAGTCATGTTATGGCAGTCCCAACAGAGCTCCGTTGAGCTCGCTCACTCCGCTTCTCTCACTCGCTCATTCTGTTGTGCCAGCACTGACGGCTGCCCTTTTCTACTGGGTTCCTGCCTGCATTGCTGCCTTCTTATGCCCACAAAGAACTTTGCAGCAGTTACAATATAGCCCTGTTGAGCTCACTCACTCGCTCATTCTGGTTTTCCTGCCACTGCAGGCTGCCCTTCTGTACTGGGCCTCTGCATGCATTGCTGCCTTTTCCTGCCCACAAACAAATCTGCAGCAGTCCCAACAAAGCCCCGTTGAGCTCACCGACTCCCCCTCCCTCACGTGGTCGTTCTGTGTCCCCTGGCACTGCAGGCTATCCTTTTGTACTGGACTCCTGCCTGCATTGGTGGCTTTTTCTGGCCAGAAGGAAATCTGAAGCAGTCCCGACACAGCTCCACTGAGCTCGCTCACTCCCCCTCTGTCACTCTCGCATTCCGTTTGTGCCGGCGCTGCAAGCCCCAGCCTTTGTACTGGGCTTCTGCCTGCGTTGCTGCATTTCTGCCCACAAAGAAATCTGCAACAGTCACACTACACCCCATTGAGCTCACTCACTACGCTCTGTCACTTGCTCGTTCTGTTTCTCTTGGCGCGCAGACTGCGCTTTTGCATGGAGTTCCTGGCTGTGTTGGCAACTTTGTCTGTCCATAAAAGAACCACAGCTGTCCCGACAGAGCTGTCATCGCTCATTCTGTTTGTCCTGGCGCTGCAAGCTGCCCTTTATATGGGGCTTCTGCCTGCATTGGCGCTTTTTCTGCCCACAAAGTCCCAGCAGCTCTGACAGAGCTCCGCTGAGCTCACTAAGTCCCTTGTCTCACTTGCTCGTACTGTTTCTCCACTGCTGCAGGCTGGCTTTTGTACTGGGCCCTATGCGCAACCGACCTTTTCTGCCCACAAAAGAAATCTGCAGCAGTCCTGACAGCGCTCGGTGAGTTCGCTCCTCCCCTCCCTCACTTTCCATCTCTCGTTCTGTTTCTCCCAGTGCTGCAGGCTGCCCTTTTGTTCTGGGCTCTTGTGTTGGGGCCTTTGTCTGCCATAAACAAATCCGCAGCAGTCCTGACAGAGCTCAGTTGAGCTCGGTCACTCCCTCCTCTCACTCGATCGATCTTAATCTGTCCCAAACACTGATTTCCCACAGTGACCGTGCTATTGTCTGCAGGAGTATAAAAACATATTGTAGCCAGGATGTGAAAATGACAGCTGCAGTGTTCATATGGAGTTGAAAAAATGCCACTGTTGAAAATGTGGCATGACAGTATTAAATTTGCGAAGTTACAAGGGTGCGTGGAAACAGTTCAACGCACGCTTGTAACACAGTCATGTTATGGAGTTTCGTCACCAAATTTTCAACATAGGGATTTTTGGACCTCTGCTCATGAACAGTACCACTGTCATTTTCTTAATCTGTCCCGAACACTGATTTCCCACAGTGACCATGTTATTCTGCGCTGGAACTGTGAAAACACATTTCAGTCAGGATGTGAAAAATGACAGCTGTACTGCTTATAAGGAGGTGTGAAAAAATGGCACTGTTGGAAATGTGGTGTGACAATATTACAAATCTCTTGGAAGTTACAAGTGTAAAGTGGAAGTGCACAAGCATTTGCTTGTAACACATCCACTGATGGGCTATCATCACCAAATTTTCAACATAGCCATTTTAGGACCTCTGCTCATGAACAGTACCATTGTCATTTTCTTAATCTGTCCCGAACAGTGATTTCCCACAGCGACCGCTCTATTCTCTGCCCGGAGTGCGAAAACACATTTTGGCCAGGATGGGAAAAATGGCAGCTGTACTGTTCATAAGAAGGTCTGGGAAAATGGCAATGTTGCAAATCTGGAGTGAAAATATTAGAAATTCGCGAAGTTACGAGCGTGCGTGCCAACTGCGCAATGCGCGCTCGTAACACAGTCATTTTATGGAGTATCATTACCAAATTTTCAACATAGGCATTTGAGGACCTCTACTCATGAACAGTGTCACTGTCATTTTCTTAATCTGTCCTGAACACTGATTTCCCACAGCGACTGCGCTATTCTGCGCTGGAAGTGCGAAACACATTTCGGCCAGGATGTGAACAATGACAGCTATACTGCTCACAAGAAGGTGTGACAAAATGCCAGTGTTGAAAATCTGGCATGAAAATATTGTACATTCGTGAAGTTACGAGCGTACTTAGCAACTGCACAACACACACTCGTAAAACAGTCAATTTTTGGATTTTTTCCACCAAATTTGCAACATAGGCTTTTTAGAGCCCACCTCATGAACACTGGCACTGTCATTTTGTTAATCGGCCCCGAAGAGTGATTCTGCAAAGTGACCGCGAAACCATCTTTCGGGGCCGATTAACGCCATGACAGTTCAAAATTCATGAGGAGGGTCCCAAAACCCATGTTGAAAATTTGGTGGCAAATCAAAAATGCCAGAGATATGCACTAAAGTTGAAAGATCCCTATTCATTACATTATACAGCTTACCGGCATTTCCTCAGTTCGCAGTCGGCTTTGAAGGTGCAGGCGTGTTCCCGGTCCAGCAAAGATCGTCGCGCCCGTGCTCGGAGGTAAGCATGGGGTAGAAGTGTGGGGAGGCTGGGTGCGGGTTGTGGGGGTGCGGGGAACACTAGAGGGACGTTTCCTTTCTTTCAGGTAGAAGAAGCGTCATGGGATGCTTTCCATATTTGGGGCATGAGACACGCTGGGGTGGTCTCCCAGCGTGCCACCGAGAGTCTGGGGGACAGCTGTAGCCGACAGGGATTGGGCACCCCATCGGCAAACAACAAAAGGGGGGGGGATTTATTTCTGCCGACGGGGGATTGGGCACCCCCGTCGGCAAACAACAAAACCGCAGCTGTCCTGACAGAGCTGCGTTGAGGTCGCTCAGTCTCCCTCTCTCATCGCTTATTCTGTTTGTCCTGGCACTGCAAGCTGCCCTTTTGTACAGGGTTCCTGTCTGCATTGGCCCCTTTTTCTGCCCACAAAGCAATCCCAGCAGTCCTGACAGAGCTCCGTTGAGGTCACTAAGTCCCCTTGTCTCACTCTGCTCGCACTGTTTGTCCCACTGCTGCAGGATGCCCTTTTTGTACTGGGCCCTGCCTGTATTGATGCCTTTTTCTGCCCACAAAGAAATCTGCAGCAGTCCTGACAGTGCTCTGGTGAGTTCGCTCACTCCCCTCCTCACTAGCTCTCTCATTCTGTTTCTTCCAGTGCTGCAGGCTGCCCTTTTGTACTGGGCTCTTGTGTTGGGGCCTTTGTCTGCCCACAAACAAATCCACAGCAGTCCGACAGAGCTCAGTTGAGCTCTGGCCCTCCCTGTCACCGGTCAATCTTAATCTGTCCCAAACACTGATTTCCCAGAGTGACCATGCTATTATCGTGGCAGGAGTGCAGAAACATATTTTAGCCAGAATGTGCAAAATGACAGCTGTAGTGTTCATAAGGAGTTGTGAAAAATGCCACTGTTGAAAATGTGGTGTGACAGTATTACAAATTTGCAAATTAGAAGGGTGCGTGAAACAGTTCAACTGCACGCTCTACTACAAGTCATGTTGTGGCAGTCCCAACAGAGCTCCGTTGAGCTCGCTCACTCCGCTTCTCTCACTCGCTCATTCTGTTGTGCCGGCACTGCAGACTGCCCTTTCTACTGGGTTCCTGCCTGCGTTGCTGCCTTCTTATGCCCAACAAGAACTTTGCAGCAGTTACAATACAGCCCTGTTGAGCTCACTCACTACGCTCATTCTGATTTTCCTGCCACTGCAGGCTGCCCTTCTGTACTGGGCCAATGCATGCATTGCTGCCTTTTCCTGCCCACAAACAAACCTGCAGCAGTCCCAACAAAGCCCGTTGAGCTCACCGACCCCCTCCCTCACGTGGTCGTTCTGTGTCTCCTGGCGCTGCAGGCTACCCTTTGTACTGGGCTCCTGCCTGCATTGGTGGCTTTTACAGCCAGAAGGAAATCTGAAGCAGTCCCACACAGCTCCACTGAGCTCGCTCACTCCCCTCTGTCACTCTCGCATTCCGTTTGTGCCGGCACGCAAGCAAGCCTTTGTACTGGGCTTCTGCCTGCGTTGCCGCATTTTCTGCCCACAAAGAAATCTGCAGCAGTCACACTACAGCCCCGTTGAGCTCACTCACTACCGCTCTGTCACTCGCTCATTCTGTTTCTCTTGGTGCCGCAGACTGCGCTTTTGCATGGAGTTCCTGGCTGTGTTGGCAACTTTGTCTGTGCACAAAGAAATCCGCAGCTGTCCCGACAGATCTCTCATCGCTCATTCTGTTTGTCCTGGCGCTGCAAGCTGCCCTTTTATATGGGGCTCCTGCCTGCATTGGCACCTTTTTCTGCCCACAAAGAAATCCCAGCAGCTCTGACAGAGCTCCGTTGAGCTCACAAAGTCCCCTTGTCTCACTCGCTCGTACTGTTTCTCCCACTGCTGCAGGCTGGCTTTTTGTACTGGGCCTCTACTGCCTGCATCGACCTTTTCTGCCCACAAAGAAATCTGCAGCAGTCCTGACAGTGCTTCGGGGAGTTCGCTCACTCCCCCTCCCTCACTCGCTCTCTCGTTCTGTTTCTCCCAGTGCTGCAGGCTGCCCTTTTGTTCTGGGCTCTTGTGTTGGGGCCTTTGTCTGCCACAAACAAATCCGCAGCAGTCCTGACAGAGCTCAGTTGAGCTCGGACACTCCCTCCTCTCACTCGGTCGATCTTAATTTGTCCCAAACACTGATTTCCCACAGTGACCGTGCTATTGTCTGCAGGAGTATAAAAACATATTGTAGCCAGGATGTGAAAAATGACAGCTGCAGTGTTTATAAGGAGTTGAAAAAATGCCACTGTTGGAAATGTGGCGTGACAGTATTACAAATTTGCGAAGTTACAAGGGTGCGTGGAAACAGTTCAACGCACGCTTGTAACACAATCATGTTATGGAGTTTCGTCACCTTTTTTCAACATAGGGATTTTGGACCTCTGCTCATGAACAGTACCACTGTCATTTTCTAAATCTGTCCAACACTGATTTCCCACAGTGACCATGTTATTCTGCGCCGGAACTGTGAAAACACATTTCGGTCAGGATGTGAAAAATGACAGCTGTACTGCTTATAAGGAGGTGTGAAAAAATGGCACTGTTGGAAATGTGGTGTGACAATATTACAAATCTGCGAAGTTACAAGGTGCGTGGAAAGTGCACAACGCACACTTGTAACACAGTCCATTAATGAGGCTACCATCACAAATTTTCAACATAGCCATTTTAGGACCTCTGCTCATGAACAGTACCATTGTCATTTTCTTAATCTGTCCCAAACAGTGATTTCCACAACGACTGCTGTATTCTCGCGGAAGTGTGAAACACATTTTAGCCAGGATGAAAAATGGCAGCTGTACTGTTCATAAGAAGGTCTGGGAAAATGGCAATGTTGCAAATCTGGAGTGAAAATATTAGAAATTCGCGAAGTTACGAGCGTGCGTGCCAACTGCGCAATGCAAGCTCGTAACACAGTCATTTTATGGAGTATCGTTACCAAATTTTCAACATAGGCATTTTAGGACCTCTACTCATGAACAATGTCACTGTCATTTTCTTAATCTGTCCTGAACACTGATTTCCCACAGCGACCACGCTATTCTGCGCTGGAAGTGTGAAAACACATTTCGGTCAGGATGTGAACAATGACAGCTATACTGCTCACAAGGAGGTGTGACAAAATGACAATGTTGAAAATCTGGCATGAAAATATTGTACATTCGCGAAGTTACGAGCGTATGTAGCAACTGCGCAACGCACGCTCGTAAAACAGTCATTTTTTGGATTTTTCCACCAAATTTGCAACATAGGCTTTTTGAGAGCCCACCTCATGAACACTGGCACTGTCATTTCGTTAATCGGCCCGAAGGGTGATTCCGCACAGTGACCGCGAAACCACCTTTCGGGGCCGATTAATGCCATGACAGTTCAAGAATTCATGAGGGGTCCTAAAACCTCAAGTTGAAAATTTGGTGAATCATCCCAAAATGCCGAGATATGCACTAAAGTTGAAAAATCCCTATTCATTACATTATACAGCTTACGGCATTTCCTCAGTTCGCGGTCGGCTTTGAAAGTGCAGGCGTGTTCCGGTCCAGCGAAGATCATCGCGCCATGCTCCGGAGGTAGTATGGGGTGAGGAGGTGTGGGGAGGCTGGGTGCGGGTTGTGGGGGGGGCGCGAGGGACCGTTCCTTTCTTTCAGGTACAAGAAAACGTCGTGGGGCGCTTTCCATATTTCAGGGCATGGGGCACACTGGGGTGGGCTCCCAGTGTGCCACGGTCTGGGGTGGGACAGCTGTAGCTGACGGGGATTGGGCACCCCATCGACCAAACAACAAAAAGGGGTGGAGATTTATTTCTGCCGATGGGGGATTGGGCACCCCTTCGACCCAAACAACATAAAGGGGATTTATTTCTGCCGGCGGGGACTGGGCACCCCCATCTGCAAACAACAAAGGGGGGTTCCTTTCTGCCGGCCGGGGGTGGGCTCCCGTCGTAAACATTGAGAGGTACATATTTGTTTGTGAATCACGTGACAGCTACCGCCATGTTCACAAACAATACCAACTTCTACATCCCGCCCTGCAATGACGGTCGGCTCCCTCATTGCAGCCGGATGGCTGACGCTGCAATGATGAAGGGCCCCTGATTGCAGCAGCTATTTGTTTTTAAGTTGTGGCACTGCTGGCTGAACTAGTGTCAGCAGCAGCGTGCCACGGCATTGAGGGATGGGGACAAGCTTTTGCAGGCTGTGGGGGCATTGGGCACAACAGTGCCATGCCTCCACAACCTGCTTCTGCAGAAACCTGCCACAACATGTTTCTTGCGCATGCGCGCAATCAACATAAAAATGAAATGAAATAAAACAGATGCACTATATACAGACCTTAGAAAAGTTACTCTTTACTCCCTATGCTCACAGTATAATAAATAGCAGGAAGTGGCCCTCCCACACGGGTGTAAGACTTTTGTTGAATTTTCTTATATTTGCAGCATTTTCTAGCATACCTGCAAGACTTCAGGTGTACAGGTCTTTCCTTTATTTGCTGTACTTATTTAAAGTGTCCACAACCGAGATATTCCAGTGAGATGCAGCGTCTCATTTTCATGGTGGTCCCGTGAGATAGCAGCAGACATTATACATAGGCACTCCATTACAGCACTTAGAAATACAGATTGTGTTTACAAATCTGAACAGGGGTCTGCATTGCCCCCTCCTGCTTCTTCATGTTCCACAGTGCCTTCATACACTTGCAAGACTTCTTCACTGTAGCTAACAAAACCTCCCTCAAACTACTTTCTCAAATTCACCTCATTAATCATAGATGATGATAAAGTTCTGGACCTGGAGGCCACCGTGGTGAAGGCTAGCCTGGATTTGGTGGCCATAACAGACTCATGGTGCATGACTGGGACATGGCCATACCAGACTACTCTCTGTTCAGGAGAGACAGGGAGGAGGGGATGAGGGCTATACTATATATAAGGGAGGGAATCAAGGCCATGGAGGTACAGGGGCTTGCAGAGGAAAAGGAAGGACTGGAGGTGCTATTGGTCACCCTAGAGGTAGGAGCTGGGGACACCATCTGCACAGGGGTGGTATTCTGGGTGGCCTGGGTTCACATCCCAGCTAAGTCACTTATTTCTTTCTCTGTTCTGTTGTCTGGCAAACAGAACTTCAGCACAGGGAGTGGAGTTGGATAAGGCACATGGGGAAGACATAATCAGGATGGCAAGTAAGGGGAAGGGGTGCTAGTTGGTAACTTCAGTCTGTCAGATGTGGATTGGGGCATTCCAGCTGCAGCTTCCACAAGGAGCAGGGCCATCTTTAAGCATGTTTACAGAGCCAGAAAATTGCACCGCAGCAACCTGACCGCTCGGCTTGCTATGGTGCAAATGTGGCTGTGTAAAAACTTACCCAATTGTGGTAAGCCGTTCCCTGCTCCTGTCCCTGAACTGCTGTCAAGTTGGGGATTCATTCTGGAGTGAGCAGTGTGAATAGCCATGCAGAGACAGGCTGCACCGCTTACTCTGGAACACAGTCTAGGGTCCCTGCATCCTCCCACCCAGCATCTTCACTAACAATCCTCACTCCGCACACAGTCTATGGTCCCTGCATCCTCCCACCCGGAATCCTCACTCCGATCCCTGACTCCAGCACACAGTCTATGGTCCTGCATCCTCCCACCCAGCATCTTCACTCATGATCCCTGACTCTGGCACACAGTCTATGGTCCCTGCATCCTTACTCATGATCCCTCACTCCGACACACAGTCTATAGTCCCTGCATCCTCACTCACGATCTCTGACTCCGACACACAGTCTATGGTCCCTGCATCCTCCCATACAGCATCCTCACTCACAATCCCTCACCCCGACACACAGTCTATGGTCCCTGTATCCTCCCACCTGGACTACTCACTCATGATCCCTCATCCCAGCACACAGTCTATGGTCTCTGCATCCTCCCACACGGAATTCTCACTCACGATCCCTCACTCCGACACACAGCCTATGGTCCCTGCATCTTCCCAACCAGAATCCTCACTCACGATCCCTCACTCTGACACACAGTTTATGGTCCCTGCATCCTCCAACCCGGAATTCTCACTCACAATCCCTTACTCTAACACATAGCCTATGGTCCCTGCATCCTCCTACCCGGAATCCTCACTCATGATGCCTCACTCTGGCACACAGTCTATGGTCGCTGCATCCTCCCACCCGGAATCCTCACTCATGATGCCTCACTCTGGCACACAGTCTATGGTCCCTGCATCCTCCCACCCGGAATTCTCACTCACAATCCCTGACTCCAACACACAGTCTATGGTCTCTGCATCCTCCCACCTGGAATCCTCACTCATGATGCCTCACTCCGGCACGCAGTCTATGGTCCCTGCATCCTCCCATCCAGAATCCTCACTCACGATGCCTCACTCCGGCACACAGTCTATGGTCCCTGCATCCTCCCACCCGGAATCCTCACTCACGATCCGTGACTCCGGCACCCAGTCTATGGTCCCTGCATCCTCCCACCCAGCATCTTCACTCACGATCCCTGACTCTGGCACACAGTCTATGGTTGCTGCATCCTAACTCACGATCCCCGACTCCGACACACTGTTTATGGTCCCTGCATCCTCACTTACGATCCCTCACGCCGGCACACAGTCTATGGTTCCTGCATTCTCCCACCTGGAATCCTCACTCACGATCCCTGACTCCGACACATAGTCTATGGTCCCTGTATCCTCCCACCCGGAATCCTCACTCATGATCCCTCATTCCAGCACACAGTTTATGGTCCCAGCATCCTCCCACCTGGCATCCTCACTCATGATCCCTCCCGACACACAGTCTATGGTCCCTGCATCCTCCCACCCAGCATCCTCACTCACGATCCTCACTCCGACACACAGTCTATGGTTCATGCTCCCACCCACGGAATCCTCACTCATGATCCCTGACTCCGACACACCATCTATGGTATCTGCATCCTCCCACCTGGAATCCTCACTCATGATGCCTCACTCCAGCACACAGTCTATGGTCCCTGCATCCTCCCACCTGGAATCCTTACTCACGATGCCTCACTCCGGCACACAGCCTATGGTTCCTGCATCCTCCCACCCGGAATCCTCACTCATGATCCCTCACTCTGACACACAGTCTATGGTTCCTGCATCCTCCCACCCGGAATTCTCACTCACGATCCCTGACTCCGGCACACAGTCTATGGTCCCTGCATCCTCCCACCCAGAATCCTCACTCACAATCCCTCACTCTGACAGTCTATGGTCCCTGCAACCTCCCACCCGAATCCTCACTCCACGATCCTCAATCAGGACACAGTCTATGGTCCCTGACCTCCCACCAGGGAATCCTCACCCACAATCCCTCACTCCAACACACAGTCTATGGTCTCTGCATCCTCCCACCCAGAATCCTCACTCACAATCCTGACTCCGACACACAGTCTCTGGTCCCTGCATCTCCCATCCTGAATCCTCACGATCCCTCACTCCGCACACAGTCTATGGTCCTGCATCCTGCCACCCAGCATCCTTACTCACGATCCTTCACTCTGACACAGTCTATAGTCCTGCATCCTCCCACCCGGAATCTCACTCATGATCCCTGACCGACACACAGTCTATGGTTCCTGCATCCTCCCACCTGGAATCCTCACTCATGATCCCTCATTCCTGCACACAGTCTATGGCCTCTACATCCTCACTCACGATCCCTGACTCCGACACATAGTCTATTGTCCCTGCATTCTCCCACTCAGAATCCTCACTCATGATCCTTGACTCTGACACACAGTCTATGGTTCCTGCATCCTCCCACCTGGCATCCTCACTCATGATCCCTCACTCCGGCACACAGTCTATGGTCCCTGCATCCTCCCACCCAGCACCCTTACTCACGATCCCTCACTCCTGCACACAGTCTCTGGTCCCTGCATTCTCCCACCCAGAATCCTCACGCACGATCTCTGACTCGACACAGTCTATGGTCCCTGCATCCTCCACCGGAATCCTCACTCCATGATCCCTCACTCCGGCACACAGTCTATGGTCCCTGCATCCTCCCACCCAGCACCCTCACTCAGGATCCCTGACTCCAACACACAGTCTCTGGTCCCTGCATCCTCCCACCGGAATCCTCATGATCCCTGACCTCGACACACAGTCTATGGTCCCTGCATCCTCCCACCCAGCACCCTCACTCACAATCCCTGACTCTGACATACAGTCTATGGTCCCTGCATTCTCCCTCCTGGAATCCTCACTCATGATCCCTCACTCCGGCACACAGTCTATGGTCTCTGCATCCTGCCACCCAGCATCCTTAGTCATGATCCCTCACTCCGACACACAGTCTATGGTCCCTGCATCCTCCCACCCGGAATCCTCACTCATGATCCCTGACTCCGACACACAGTCTATGGTTCCTGCATCCTCACTCACGATCTCTGACTCTGACACACAGTCTATGGTCCCTGCATCCTCCCACCCGGAATCCTCACTCATGATGCCTCATTCCTGTTCACAGTCTATGACCCCTGCATCCTGCCACCCAGCATCCTTAGTCACGATCCCTCACTCCAACACACAGTCTATGGTCCGTGCATCCTCCCACCCAGCATCCTCATTCACGATCCCTCACTCCGGCACATAGTCTATGGTCCCTGCATTCTCCCACCTGGAATCCTCATTCACGATCCCTGACTCCGACACACAGTCTATGGTCCCTGCATTCTCCCACCCAGAATCCTCACTCACAATCCCTTACTCCGACACAAGTCTATGATCATTGCATCCTCCCACCCAGCACCCTCACTCACGATCCTTCACTCTGGCACACAGTCTATGGTCCCTACATTCTCCCACCTGGAATCCTCACTCACGATCCCTGACTCCGACACACAGTCTATGGTCCCTGCATCCTCCCACACAGCACCCTCACTCATTATCCCTCACTCCAGCACACAGTCTATGGTCCCTGCATCCTTCCATCCAAAATCCTCACTCACGATCCCTCATTCTGGCACACAGTCTATGGTTGCATCCTCCCACCCAGCATCTTCACTCATGATCCCTCACTCCAGCACACAGTCTATGGTTCCTGCATCCTCACTCATGATCCCTGACTTTGACACACAGTCTATGGTCCCTGCATCCTCCCACCCGGAATCCTCACTCACAATTCCTGACTCCGACACACAGTCTATGGTCTCTGCATCCTCCCACCCGGAATCCTAACTCATGATCCCTCATGCCGGCACACAGTCTATGGTCCCTGCATCTTCACT
This sequence comes from Neoceratodus forsteri, assembly GCA_016271365.2. Classification (NCBI taxonomy): domain Eukaryota; kingdom Metazoa; phylum Chordata; order Ceratodontiformes; family Ceratodontidae; genus Neoceratodus; species Neoceratodus forsteri. Next base: position 109,036,178 of record JADMNL010000031.1, on the reverse strand, counting down.
CACGATCCCTGACTCCGAGACACAGTCTATGGTCCCTGCATCCTCCCAACCAGAATCCTCACTCACGATCACTCACTCTGGCACACAGTCTATGGTCCCTGCATTCTCACACCCGGAATCCTCACTCACAATCCCTCATCCCGGCACACAGTCTATGGTCCCTGCATCCTCCCACCTGGAATCCTCACTCACGATGCCTCATTCCTGCACACAGTCTATGGTCCCTGCATACTTACTCATGATCCCTGACTCCGACACACAGTCTATGGTCCCTGGATCCTCCCACCCAGCACCCTCACTCAGGATCCCTGACTCCGACATACAGTCTATGGTCCCTGCATTCTCTGTCTCGGAATCCTCACCATGGTCCCTCACTCCGCACACAGTCTATGGTCCCGCATCCTCCCACCCAGAATCTCACTCATGATCCCTGACTCCGGCACACAGTCTATGGTCCTGCATCCTCCCACCTGGAATCTCACTCACGATCCTCACTGGCACACAGTCAATGGTCCTGCATCCTCCCACCTAGCATCCTCACTCATGATCCCTCACTCCAGCACACAGTCTATGGTCCTGCATCCTCACTCATGATCCCTGACTTTGATACACAGTCTATGGTCCTGCATCCTCACTCCCGATTCCTGACTCCGACACAGTCTATGGTCCTGCATCCTCCCACCGGAATCCTCACTCACGATGCCTCACTCTGGCACACAATCCATGGTCCCTGCATCCTCCCACCCAGCATCCTCTCTCACGATCTCTCACTCCGACACAGTCTACAGTCCCTGCATCATCCCACCCGAATCCTCACTCATGATTCCTCACTCCGACACACAGTCTATGGTCGCTGCATCCTCCCACCCGGAATCCTCACTCACGATGCCTCACTCCGCACACAGTCTATGGTCTCTGCATCCTACCACCTGAATCCTCACTCACGATCCTGACTCCAACACACAGTCTATGGTCCATGCATCCTCCCACCTGGAATCCTCACTCATGATGCCTCACTCTGGCACACAGTCTATGGTCCTGCATCCTCCCACCCAGAGTCCTCACTCACGATGCCTCACTCCGCACACAGTCTATGGTCCCGCATCCTCCCACCCAGAATCCTCACTCCCGATCCCTGACTCCGGCACACAGTCTATGGTTCCTGCATCCTCCCACCCAGCATCTTCACTCACGATCCTGACTCTGGCACACAGTCTATGGTTGCTGCATCCTAACTCACGATTCCTGACTCCGACACACTGTCTATGGTCCCTGCATCCTCACTCCACGATCCTCACGCAACACACAGTCTATGGTTCCTGCATTCTCCCACCTGGAATCCTCACTCACGATCCCTCACTCCGACACACAGTCTATGGTCCATGCATCCTCCACCAGCATCATCCCTGACTCGACACACAGTCTATGGTCCCTGCATCTTCCCACCCAGCATCCTCACTCACAATCCCTCACGCCGACACACAGTCTATGGTCCCTGTATCCTCCCACCCGGAATTCTCACTCATGATCCCTCATTCCAGCACACAGTTTATGGTCCCTAGCATCCTCCCACCTGGCATCCTCACTCATGATCCCTCATGCTGGCACACAGTCTATGGTCCCTGCATCCTCCCACCTGGAATCCTAACTCACGATCCCTCACTCCGGCACACAGTCTATGGTCCCTGCATCCTCCCACCCAGCATCCTCACTCATGATCCCTCTCTCCGGCACAGTCTATGGTCCCTGCATTCTCAACCCAGAATCCTCACTCACGATCCCTCACTCTGACACACAGTCTATGGTCCCTGCATCCTCCCACACAGAATTCTCACTCACGGTGCCTCACTCCGGCACACAGTCTATAGTCCCTGCATCCTCCCACCCGGAATCCTCACTCATGATCCCTGACTCAGACACACCATCTATGGTATCTGCATCCTCCACCTGGAATCCTCACTCAGGATGCCTCACTCCAGCACACAGTCTATGGTCCTGCATCCTCCCACCCGAATCCTTACTCACGATGCCTCACTCCGGCACACAGCCTATGGTCCTGCATCCTCCCACCTGGAATCCTCACTCACGATCCCTCACTCCGACACAGTCTATGGTTCCTGCATCCTCCCACCTGGAATTCTCACTCACGATCCCTGACTCCGCACACAGTCTATGGTCCTGCATCCTCCCATCCAGAATCCTCACTCACGATCCCTGACTCCGGCACACAGTCTATGGTCCCTGCATCCTCCACCTGGAATCCTCACTCATAATCCCTCACTCTGACAGTCTATGGTCCCTGCAACCTCCACCGGAATCCTCACTCACGATCCCCAGCTCTGACACACAGTCTATGGTCCCTGCATCCTCCACCCAGAATCCTCACTCATGATCCCTTTATGGCGTGGCTTGCAACGGTGCTGAAAGGGACCATGGAATCTTTATGCAGTTTGAGGTTGGAGGTTGGGGCAGCATAGGAGCTGCTAAAATAATCAGCATGGAACAGCTGTGTAAACATGGCTCCTGACTCCCTACAAGGGGCTTTTCTCAGGCAGCTAGTCAGTGAACCCACTAGAAATGGGGAAGTGCTGGATCTGGTGCTTACAAACAGGAAGAACACTACAGACGTCAGAGTGGGCAGTCCCTAGGTATTAGTGGTAATCGTATAGTTTGGTTTAACATTAAGATGGAACAGAGACAAATCCACATGAGGACAAGGGTTCTGGTCTTTAGGAGGGTGAGTTTTAAAGAAATGGAAGACTGCCTCAAAAACTGCCTCATGGGGGGATTGCCAGGGTGGGATTCAGGTACAGTGGGGAAAATATGAGAGGACATAATTAAGGCAACTGGCCTCTGTATGAAGGAAGTAAGTAAAAGCAGAAGGAAAAAGAGACCATTATGACTCTCTAGGGAAGTAGCCAAGGTGGTGAAGAAAAAAAGGGTGGCATTCAGCAGGAATAAGGAAACAAAGTTCTGAAGTCAGGAGGTGTACCAAGTAAAACAGAGGGAAGTGGAAAGACAATGAGGGAGCAAAGGCACAGACAGAGGAAAGAATAACCATGGGGTAGCTAAAGAGGATAAGACTTTCTTCAGCAATACTAAGCCTGGATGCTGAAAAGCATTCAACAGGGTGTACTTGCCATTCCTATACTCTGTCATGGCCAAGATGGGAATAGATGGGATGGCACTCATTTGGACCCTAGCAACATCTGTGACTCTCTGAAAGCATGCATCAATGTTAGTGGACACCTCTCGACTTTTCCCATTACAGAGGAATGCCAAGGATGCCCTCTAATGCTGTTCATCATGTATATGGAGCCTTTGGCTCAGAAAATCAGGAGTTCCAGGACATCGAGGGGTGGACATGGGAGTGTTGAGCACGTGATAGCGCCTGTATGCAGATGATGTCCTTCTCTTCTTAAAGAATCCGGAGACCTCCCTGCCAGCTATTAAACAGATACTAGAGGAGTTTGGAGGTGTCAGGATACTCCTAATAAGACAAAAACTGAGCACTTGACTGTCAGTTATGATCCCTCCTGGAATTCAAAGATTATTCCCATGTAATTGGATAGTAGGAAAGATAAAATATCTGGGGGTCTACTTGGCCCAAAGCACTGCCCAGGCATTAAGAAATAATAATATCCCCTTCACAAGACAACTAAACTCAGACCTAGCACATTAGAATACACTACTACTTAGTTTTACCAGACTAATAGAGCTGATAAGGATGGTAACGCTGCCCAGGGCCTTGTATCTCTTCCATAATATCCCAATCCCATTAACACAAGCCACCTTCCAGGGATGGAATAGGGCAATTTCAAGATTTATCTGGGTGGGACAGAGATCAAGGGTGAAGTTCAGGACATTATGCCTCCCTAAAGCACTAGGAGGTCTGGCACTACCCAACCTCCTCAAGGTTGGACTGGCCAGCTGGATACCTGAAATTTCCAGGTGGGCCCCTCAGTTGGCAAGTGGTTGCCTCTGAACTCTGAAAACTTTTGCATTTATCATCTTTTTCTAATTAAATGGGGTATCTGGGACACTCTTGATAAATGTAAGATGCAAAGACAGAGCTAGTGTATCAGATTGAAGTGGAATATTGATATGACGGTGTCACCCTGGGCCCTCCTATTGATTTTCCAGGTGGGCCCTTGTATCCTCTTTCCAGCCAGGTCCTCTGTACCCCAGTATAACCCTGTCTCCAGTACTATTATTGGACAGTGGTACTCACTCACATTACAGCAAGACAGATTAGGGTGACACCATCCCACTGGCTAGATATAGAGCAATCACTGCTCACAGACCATGAATACTATAGGGCCCTATATCATGCATCAACTGCAATAGCTGACACTCTTATCGACCACCCCTGGCTTAAGAGCTATATCACAGGTTGGGCAACAATAAAAAAAGACAGTACATATCACCTTTTTTATGCCTCTCATAAGCCCTTTGGCACACCTCCCAGAGTCTCACCCAGCTTCAATGGACCATAAATTCAAAGAATGGGAACTCTACTCACTGGGATATTTATTCCAGCTGTGCTCAGGAGGGACCTTAAATCTTTGCAGAAGTACAGGGTCAATTTGGACTCCCAAAGCAAGATCTCTATTGGTACCTACAGGTCCGCCATTACTACAGTTCATGCCCCAGAGGGTCCTTGATCAGGGACTTCATCCACCAATCATTACAGCTCTCATTGACTCTATGCTCCATCTGGGCGGGGACACATGATATCCCGACTGTACCAGCCTCTCCTCACCATTCAGGCGGACCTCATGGACCCAAACAGGAAGGCATGGTGGGGAAGTTGGGGTATGAGATAAATGAGGATAACTGGAGGATAGCATGTCAGAACTCAACAAAAGTAATTAGCTCCCACCAATGGAGGGAATATGCATGGAAGCAACTGGTGCGCTACTTCTGCACCAGAGCAATAACCAAACATTATTCCCCACAAGGAGAGGCTAAATGCTGGCGTAACTGCTGGGAGGAGGTGGCGCATCATATACATGTGATGTGGACATGCCCGGTTATACAGTCCTTCCTCAGACAGATCCAGGGAGAGATTAGAGAGATAATGAGTGAGGGTTTGGAGCTTACAGACAGTCTGTACATCCTCCTACAATACCCCAGAGGCTTCAGGGACCTTGACACTTAGTACCTCCTGGGAATTCTGATCACAGGAGCCAAAAAAGCACTCACCAAAGCCTGAGCTCACCCCCAGGGTTCCCACCATACAAGACTGGAGGCGATAGCAAATCAGATCTACCATATGGAGGTAATTATGCACAACAGAAATGATCAAAAGAGAAATGTACCTCCAGATGGACACTACTAAACATCATACTCAGGGACCCTACCTTTGTACCTTGACTCCCTATGGCCATGGACCACTCTGGGATATGGGACAGGAGTAAACAGTACACAGAGGGAGAAGAAGGGTGGGGGAATACAAAGGGGTAGCATCCAGCACCTGGACTGAGCCGAGGGTGACAGATATGACAAGGTACAAAGCGCAGTAACTAAAGGGAGAGCATATGGCTTAAGGGAGATACACAGGAGGAGGGATTAGCGGCCAAACTATGGCGAGAAACTGCTGGGCCTAACTGCTGCTGGACTGCTGATTTCCAAGGTCTCTATTTTTCCCCTGCCACAACGCGGCAGATACCAGGAGCTCCCCATCAGCTGACTCAAAATGTGGTGCGATCAGGAAATACTTGATAGGTAACACCTGGTGAAAAACCTAAAGGTAAAGATGAAAACTTACTGAGTACTAAGGGCCCCTACCAGGCACTGAACCACTGTCTGTAACATGCTTTCTTTCTATGGAACATACAGTAATAAGTAGAAGGCATTGACTGTCTGTATAAAACCATCTGTTGACAATAAAAATATATTTAAACAAGCGTTTATCAATGCCGAATGTTTGCTTGCTGGCATTGGCATTGGTAGTGTAGGAGTTAGAGAGCTGCATAATAGGAATGGCAGTGATGTATTGAACTGAAGCAACCCCGCCACCACCTACAGAGACTGACAGGCATTAGGATGTGCCTTTGGGTAAATCACGCATAACGGCCACGCCCATTTCACACTCCACCCTGCAGACACCGACAAGTGTCACGGTGTGCCTTGGGGTCTTTGGCCTTTATGCTCACCCCACTCCATCAGGAAATACAGTGAGATGGGTGCTGTATAGGAGAATGGGGTGAACTTTGGGGCTGAAGAGTCCAAGGCACACCTCGATGCCTCTCACTGGCTGCAGGGTGTGGAATGGTATGAGCATTACAGGCGAGAATCCCAAGTCACACCCCTGATGCCTGTCAGTCTCTACAGGGTGGGGCGTTATGGTCGGAAACCCTAACGTCTCAGGTGTTCATTGGCATTTTCACTCCAAATTTTCAACATGGGTTTTTTGTGTCCCCACCTTATGAACAGTGGAAATATCAATTCATTAGCGGAAAGCTGATTTTGCACAGCGACTACGCCATTTGGCACCACAGGTGCGAAAACACATTTCGAACAGGATGTGAAAATGACAGCTGTATTGTTCATGGGGAGGTGGAAAAAATGGCAATGCTGAAAATCTGCAGTGAAAATATTAAAAAAAGTGAAATCACGAGCGTGTGTAGAAACTGCGCAACGCACACCCATAATGCAATTAGTTTGGGGATGTTTTACAGCAGATTGTCAACACAGGCATTTTGGAACCTCCACTCATGAACAGTGTCACTGTGATTTTCTTAATCTGTCCCGAACAGTGATTTCCCACAGTGACTACGCATTTCTGAGCTGGAAGTGCGAAAACACATTTCGACCATGGTGTGAAAAATGACAGCTGTACTGTTCATAAGGAAGTGTGGAAAAATGCCAGTGGTGAAAATCTGGACTGAAAATTTTAGAAATCCATGAACTTATGAGGGTGCGTGGAAACTGCGCAATGGTCGCTCGTAACACAGTCATTTTATGGACTTTTTCACCAAATTTTTAACATAGCCATTGTAACACTCCTCTGCTCATGAACAGTTCACTGTGATTTTCTTAATCTGTCCCGAACATTGATTAGACACCGACGCGCCATTGTGCGCCATACGGAAAACGTTTTGGGTGAGATGTGAAAAATGACAGCTGTACTGCTCAGAAGGAGGTGTGGTAAGATGGCAATGTTGAAAATCTGGAGTGAAAATGGTGAAAATACCCAAACTTACAAGCGTGCACTAGGAACAGCATAACATGCTCGTAAAACAGTCATTTTTGGAATTTTTTCACCAGATTTTAACATAGCCATTTTAACACTTCTGCTCATGAACAGTGTCACTGTGATTTTCTTAATATGTCCCAAACATTGATTTTGCACACTGACTGCACCATTATGCGCTACATGACGGAAACACATTTTGGGTGAAATGTGAAAAATAACAGCAGTACTGCTCATAAGGAGGTGTGGTAAAATAGCAATGTTAAAAAATCTGGAATAACAATGAAATTACGCGAACTTCTGATACGTGCGTAGTAACCATGCGCATGCTCGTAAAAGTCATTTTGAAATTTTTCACCAAATTTTCACTATAGGGTTTTGGGGCTGCCTCATAAACTGTGACACTGTCATTGTAAATTGGTCCCGAAAGGTGGTTCCGCACAGTGACAGCGAAATCACCTTTCAGGGCCGATTAACAAATGATAGTGACAGAATTCGAGGGTGGGGTCCCAAAACCCATGTTGAAAATGTGGTGAAAGAATTCAAAAATGCCTGAGATATCAGCAAAGTTGAAAACCCTATTAATTACATTATACAGCTTACCGGCATTTCCTCAGTTGCGGGGTCGGCTTTGAAGAGTGCAGACGTATTCCCGGTCCACCAAAGATCATCACGCCAGACTCAGAGGTAAGTATTGGGTGTGGGGGTGTGGGAGGCAGGTGAATAGAGGATGGGCGGGGTAGGAGGCAGGGGTCAGGACAGTCAGGGAGGAAGGTTTCTCTTTCAGGTTTCTTTTGTTTTCTTGAATGATGAGGACTTTTGCCATGCTGGGGTGGGCTCCCAGCATGGCAGCAGGAAAGCTGTTTGGGGGCGGGGGAAGTGGAGCCGAGGGGGCGATTGGGCCCCCATCAGTCATATGGACTATTGCCACACTGGGGTGGGCTCCCAGTGTGGCACCCGCTCTCTGTTGGGGGGGACATTGGAGCCGGCGGAGTTGGGCACCCGTCGGCCATACAGTGTGTGTGGGGACACGACAGTCACGCAATATGTATGCGCGCGCATGTGTTGGGGAGCGCATCCGGCAGCTATTTTTCTTTTAAGTTGGTGGCAACGTTAGAAACTTGTGTCACCAGCTGTGTCCCCATTATTGGTGGACATCACACATGCCCAAAAATGCTGTGCCGGTATTGGCCCCAACAGTGCCGCACCTCCAGAACCTGCTTTGGCACAAGCTGCGCAATATGTTTCTTGTGCAAAACAAAAAAAAAAAGATTTTCTTCAGATACATAAGTAAGAAGAGGAAGGCAAGGGAGACATTGTGAGGCTAAGGAGGGCTTGGGGGGAATGTGCAGAAGAAGACCAAGAGAAAGCAGCTATCCTAAACAAGTAATTCAGTCTTCACAGTGGAGATGGGGGGGACCACCAGGAGCAGCAGGAATAAGGGGGGGGGGGCGTCAGAAGTCCATTTTTAGATGAAAGAGTCCCAAAAGGACTTGCAGCTCTGAAAGCAGATGAGGCTAGGGAACCAGATGGGATACACCCATGGGTACTAAAGGAACTCAGAAAGGTGCTAGCTGTCCCACTGACGACCTTATTAAACAGCTCTTTGGGAACAGGTATGGTTCTGGAGGACTGGAGGAGAGCAGACATGGTCCCTCTGCAAAAGAGCAGCAGCAGGGAGGAGGCTAGCTACTATATGTCAGTCATTCTAACCTCAGTGGTGGGGAAAGTAATGGAAACCCTACTAATGAAAAGGTTGGTAGAGCATCTTGAATCCAAGAATGCAAGTCAACAGGCAGTAGAGATTTGAGGGGGGTGAGACAGAGGTCATGTCAGACAAATCTGATGGATTTCTTCAATGGAGTGACAAGGAAATAGATCAGGAGAGCAGTAGGACATGGCCTATTTGAACTTTAGCAAGGCTTTGAAAACCCTGCGCTGGGAGACTGATAAAGAAAATGAGCAGCCTAGGTGGTGGGATATACAAAGTGGTGAACTGGGTTAGAAACTGGTTAATAGATAGGAGACAGAGGTTGTGATTAACAGCACTCACTCTAATGATGGGAGAATGACCAGCAGGGTGCCGAGGGCTCAGTCCTCTTGAAAGGCGCTTTTACACTGCTTAGTTTCTATCGCTGGTTTCATTCAGTATCTGTTCTGGTGCACCATCTTGCGTTACAGTGCTGCATTTACATGTTCTGTCAGATTCTGAAATATCCTACCTTCCGGCGTTTCTGTAGATGTTTCGATAATTTTTTTTCAGCCTGAATTTCCAGTGTGCTTAGTGTGGTCTCGAGTAGTCAGCATGAGTGCATGTTGACGTTAAAACAAAAGTGACCATTTACACGGCGTATAAAAATGGCACATATCTCGGTGAACCATTCAAAAGGTGGTTCACATATTTGACAAATGCTCATCCATGTGTCGGAAGGGATTGAATTTACATGCAAAAAATGGTAACATTGCAGTGATCTGTGATGGTCATTCTGTTGCAGAGCCCACAGTGTAAAAGCGCCTAATGTCTTCAAAAGTGACACTGAAGAAGAAGAACTGGAAAGGAAGATGCCTTTTTGCAGATGACACCAAAATCTGTAAGAGGGTGGACACTCAGGAGGGGTGGAGAAAATGCTTAGGGATCTTGGGAAACTTGGGGAGTGGTCAAGAGCATGGCAGTTGGGGGTCAGTGATAAAAAGTATAAAATGATGTACGTACGTCATAGGAACCCAGGAGCTGAGTAAAAGATGGGGGAGGTACTGACAGTCACCAAGCAGGAAAGGGACCTTTGGGTTATCATATCTGACCATCTGGGCAGACTGAGTGGGCCAAGCGGTCCTTCTCTGCCGACAGATTCTGTGTTTCTAGATACATAGACTACAATGGCGGAGAAAGGCCTGTTGACCCATCCCATCTGCCCACCCTACCTACCTACTCTGCACTGGCCCTAGTGGCCTTCCTGCCCATTGACTTCCGGCACCGCAGTTCTAGCTAACCTCATATGCCTGTCCCATCCCTGGTTGAAGCTGCTCACTGGTTCGACCTGTAGCACTGGCTGCCTTCAGCAGCTTGTTCCACTAGTCTGCATGTCATTCTGTCAATGTGTGTGGAAGATGGCATTCTGTATGGCAAGCTGGCACTGTATCTGTGAGGAATAGCACTGTGGTTGCTGGGACACTAAATCACTTGTGAGCCAATACTGAAGGATCTTATGACACTGTTTGTAGAGTACCACCATCCTAGCTAAACTGCTCTCTCTCTCTTTCTATCTCTGTCTCTCTTTCTTTCTTTCTCTCTCTCTCTCTCTCTCTCTCTCGTAAGATAGAGTTTGCAGTTGTGTACAACTGTGTGTTGGGTGGTGGTGTACATAACAGTTGCCTGATAGTTTGTCTGCATACAAATATGTAGTACCTTACAGCTTGTAAAAGCACTTTGAGGTGTTCCATGTTGCAGGCAGCATGGGAACAACAGGGATGGCTAAGTATCCTGCCAGAAACCCTTACTCACTGTGTAACCCTGAGCAAGTCACTTAACCTCTCATCAAGCAGTAACAAGGGGTAAAACCCAGAACCACCCCCTTCAGAAACGAGATGTTGCAGCTATCCGGGGTAAATAAATGGTAAAACTAAACAATGTATGACACAGAGTGAAAGGCATTCTGTTGAACTGTTCTGTCTCAGAAGGCTGGCAAGAGGTGAACAGATGTGGCCAGGCCTACGGTGATCCTACCATCCTTGATCTCATCTGTGTGGTGTGTCCATGGCACAGCCAGTTACCTTCAGGTACTGTAATTGTCGTCTGTCATCCTCAAGTTGACGGCGTTTGTTCTCAATTTCTGTCTGCCGCTTCCTCTTCTCCTGGCAGAAAAGAATGAATAACACAAAATGATGGAGAGTTACAGAACTGAAGGGACATCAGGATGCTACCTTACAGTTCCTGCTGCAGGGCTGCGTGGCACATACACTGCATTTTATTCATACAACCTCACCATTGGTCACAGTTGAGTGGGATAATCTTTGTTCCACCTTTCCTTTTTAGTATTAACAACAGTAAAGAACCAGAGACCTTCTCTGATATTTTTTTTAACTTGGTGTTTTTGCCCAACAGTTACCCATCCAGCTCCTCCCCTAGTCCCTTGGGGCTCCCAGGCACCTTCCAATTCCCTCCTGCCTCCAGTCCTGGACACCTACCTCCATGGAGTTGCGGCTTCATCCCCAGGAGGGGTTGGGGTGGGGGACATCAGGTTTGTGTCAGACAGTGCATGGAGCTGCTGGAGGCAGGGGAACCAGGGGAGACCGGGACCGTCATCATCCCGGAGATACTGGGGGCCGTGGCAGTATTTTCCCATTTTTCTCCCCACAGGAACATCGTGGCGTGCTGACGTCTAGGCATGTCCATACGCACTGTGTGTATGCCCACACACCAACATCCATGACATCCCTATCACCCACATCCTTCTCCGTCAGCACTGCCACCTGTGAACTCCAGGTGGCAGTGTCTACAGCAGAACTTGCAGCCGCCCCCGGTGGGCTTGAGGACCTGAGGTCGCTCCTGAACATGGCGTGCAAGTGATAGTGCTACGCTGCACCAACAGGCTGGCCCCATTCTTTGACTTTCTGACAAGACACTTGTATCCATAGATTTGCAGTTGGTTTCTATTTTATTTTTTGGACTGACCTTAGAGTGGGAAAAAGGAACATAATCACAAATGGCAGAAACCAATAGTTGTTTTTCTTAATGGGGGAGTGTGAACATCTGTATGGAACCTAGTGTCCTCTGTCTGAGTACTTTACTAACCCATCTTTAGATCTTGGGCTAGGAAGATGCTGAACTGATGTGGGCTGCACCAGTGTCAGGGGATGAACAGAATATAACAATAAATAATAATAAACTGACCTTTAATAATGTTCTGGGCTGTTCCCAATGTACCAGTGGACTGTTCAGATATTGCAGCTCTACAAAAAACAAAATTAAGTGGAAACAGACCCTCCCCCGATACCAGTGTACAGTTCAGGTACTGCAGCTGTCCAGAATTAACATTTGCGGGAACCAGAGCTCTGTACCCACACTCCCTGCCCCAGACACTAGCAGATTGTTCAGTTACAGGTCTACAGAAATAAAATTAGCTAGAAACTGTACCAGTTGATGCCTCAAGACACTAGTGAGCAGTTTATGTCCCGCAAAGAGATGACAGTCGTACAGAGACAATGTTCTTAGAATGCATGCATACCCCTTCCCCAAGAAAAAGAGCTAGTGAGGGTTTAAAGATGCATGTAGTAACTTACTGCTATGGCCTGGAGCCTCTCCTGCTGAATCATGGCTTCGGAGCTCCTAAAGCAGAAAAACAGAGAAACAAGGCTAGAAGCAGTATTTTCCCAGCACATCAACTAGTCAAAGGTTCGATTGGCTCAGGAGTGTTCTCTCAAGGATGTTGTAATAGTGGACTGCTAACCAAGACACACAGATTCGGGCTCTTTTTTTCTTTGTTACAATTAATTTAGATAGCTTAGCTAAGATGCCACATCTTGTTTTCTGTGGGGTCCTGCTTCAACCCAACTTTGCAGTTGGGTGGAATGAAGCACACAGAGGTCAAGTGACTTGTATAAGGTCAACAGAGTGAGGTAGTGATTTTGATGGAATTTGAACCTGGATCTCGTACTTCTATGTTTTTAAGCAGTGCTCCAGGTACGATTTTACCAAGCAAGTACTGTGTTCACCATTTTAAAAGTGAGGTGAGTAAAACCAAATTTGGATATGTACAAATTGTAACATGCTTTGTTAAAGGGTACTTTTATTGTTAAATGTATTTTTGTAATAAAAAATAAACTCTAAACAATTCATTCAGTGGTTTTCAGTTTAAAAACTACATTAACAAAAAAGCACTGCTCAAGCTAAACACTTACAAATTTGTTCTTGAAGAAAAAAGTCTCACGCTCATATCCCATGAAAATAAGTTCACTACTCACGTCACTATAATGTCTGCTTTACTAATTGTACAGACTCCTCCCCAGAAACAGTGGTATGTACACATGACCCTCTAAATACAGTAATTGAAATGATTTCTGCAGCACATTGCTAGTTTGTAATTTATTTACCTGACCCGTGTAATCTTTCCTGCATATCTGTCATTTCTCTCTCTTTCTCTCTCTCTCTCTGGCCCTCTCCCTTTTCATTCTTTTGTCTGGTGGTCTCTTTTGTCACTCACGTCTTTAGGGCTTGTTTCCTTTTTTCTTTTCTCTTCTCTCTTCCAATCTGTGCCATCTTTTTATTTATTCTCTATGTCCCCTGCTTTTCGTTACGGCCTAACAGACATGGTTTATCCCTCTCTTTCTTTCTCTCTCTCTCTGGATGATAATTAGATGTTTTTGGTGTAGAAGTTAGCCACTGCTAAGCAATTTAAATTACAAATTGTAGTGAGAAAGAAACAATGTGACCTACTGGGAATTGAACCCGGGCACCTGTAATACCGTCCCAGTGCACTAACTGAGCTACCGGCTCACATGGTAGGACCAGGATTGCTGGACATACTGCCTTTCTCTGGTATTGCATATCCTGCAACTAGGAATACTCAAGATGACAAATAAATGTTTTTGGTGCAGTATTAGTCACTGCTAAGCAATTTAAATCACACATTTGATACTGCACCTAAAAATATCTGTCATCTTGAGTTTTCCTACTTTGCAGGATATGCAATACCAAAGGAATGAAGTGTGTCAGGAACCCTGGTCCAAGTATGTGAGCTTTTAGCTCAGTAGTTTATCTGTTTATTTATTATTGAAATGTTCGGAGTAACACCTTTGAGCATGTGCTCATTTACAAAGGCTCCACGTCAGAAAAGTTAGTTAGAGCATCAGGATGGAATTCCATGGGCATGGGTTCAGTTCCCTGTAGGTCACATTATTTAATTCTCACTACAATTTCTCTCTCTCTCTCTCTCTCTCTGTCTCGTAATCTATTCTGCTCCGCTCTGCTTTTTTTTGCTCTATGTCAGTGTCTCTCCCCTTCTCTTTGCTTGTTTAATGCCACTTGTTTTTATTTTCCTTCTTTGGACCTTTCTGTGTGTCCACATTTCCATTCTCCATCTCTCCCTGACTGCCAGCATCTCTGCCAAGCCGAGAACTCACAAGATGAGCAGAATCGACTGACCGCATGACAGTATCTGTTTTGTTTTTCATTTTCACCAGGAAGTAGACTGGGACTAGCCCTTTTTCAGTCATGTCTGACCTAAAACATTTCAACAGACAAATACATTCAGTTATATATAGGCTGTTAACAATAAATTATGGAACATCAAAACATACACATTTAGAGTTTTCATAAACAACTTCCAATGCTGTCTTAAATGTAGTTGGACAACAGTGAATATCTATATAAGAAGCCGGAATATTCAAGTATTTATTTATTTTATTTATTTAGGAAAGTTTCACGGGAAAGACAACATGAGCTGTGACCAGCCCGTTTACAGAAGCATCCAGGGGAGGGGATTACATGGGGAGCTGAAACCAAACCACAAAGAACAGTGTACAAAACAAACACATCCATTACAAGCCAAGTCAATATAAACATAGACATAATGAGACACAGCATGATAGTGAATGGTACCCTTAATGTAAGAACAATACATTTAGGACACAACTTATGAGTTAATCATACTTATGAAAATACCAGCATAAATACTGCATAAATTTGGTAACTGGCACCTGCCTAGGTCACACTGCAGGAAGCACGGCCACAGAGTCTGGTGCCTATGCGTCCGGTGAAATGAACTAATGCAGCATAAATATGGGCTGGCAGTATATCCTAGAGGTTAGAGTAATGAGCTGTAAACAAGCTTGGTACATCCAGCAGACCAGACCTTGGTTTGAGTCTCACAACCTCCACTTGCATACTTTGTGACTCCGAGCAAGTCCTTAACCACTCAGTGCTCCCAGGTTACCCTGAAAACAGGCACCTGTGCCTTATGGGCCCTTACCCAGTTACCAGAGACTTAAAAAAAAAAAATAAATACAAGCATAAGTACATAAATGAAGTACTTTGAGGAGTGTACAATGCTAAGTACACGAGGCTACAACTAGGTAGACAAAAAAATGTGCATGTGGATACCAAGTGCTTAGAGTACAGAGGAAAAGGATACTAAGTGCTATATTGAATCACGAGGGGAGGTAAACAAGCAGGGTGAAGGTAGGGGAGGAGGAGGAGGAGGAGAGGAAAGGTACCCAAAACCTACTTACCTAAGTAAAAAGAATGCAGGTAATGCATCTGACACTGTTGCCAGCCATCTGCCCAACCAGAAGCAAGGTGGTTCAGTGCTGCCTAGGTCACACTGCAGGAAGCATGCCCACAGAGTCTGGTGCCCATGTGCTTCGAAGAAATGAACTAAAAACTTTTACTCATAGCACATTTTTCACTAACATTCACTATTACTGGTCAAACTCTGTGCTTCGTGCACTGATGGGCCATATTTTCAAAGTGTAAAAATTACTCACGCGTAGAAAAAGTTACACAAGGGAGGGTTTTCTTACACAACCCCAGTTTTTTTTCGTTTTTCAAAACAAAGGCCTCATTGCAACCTTTTCCACAGTTTATGGCACCTTGGCCGGGATATTCAAAAGAGTTGCGCATGGCGCAACAGAGATGCGCCATGCACAACCCACTGATGCACCCCGGCGCGATATTCAAAAGGGGAAAGTGCGCGGCACAAATCCCAATGCCCCGGGGTGCATCAGTAATGTATACGGTGCAAGTAGTAGGGGTGTGCCCATGCATACTCTGCACATCCCGATATTCGCCTGGGATGTGCTGAGCAGATGCAGGCACAACCCTACTTCGCCACACAGTTGAGCCTACAAAAAGGAGTAACTGCTGGCCACCCATAGGTGAGCTCGTGACATTAGAGGGCGCAACATGGCAGTTGCCAGGGTGGCCACCTGGAGCGCCGACTGCACCGGCCCGTCATGGTAGCGCCCCCGCGCGATCATGGGCATAGGTATATAATTGAAATGTACAATATCCCTGGTGGTCCAGTGGACCACTTCCAGCCCAATCACGGGCACTTGTATATTAAAAAGCATGTCCAATATCCCTGGTGGGCCAGTGGACCGCTTCCAGCCCGATCGCGGGCATATGTATATTAAAAAGCATGTCCAATATCCCTGGTGGTCCAGTGGACCGCTTCCAGCTGATCGTGGGCATTAGTACATTTAAAACATCCTGATTTATCCCTGGTGGTCCAGTGGTACCCCCTCCCCACCTACCACTGAGCCCTGCCACCCCGCTCCCCGGTCAGCGGTGGGTGGCAGCTCCCCCATCTGTGTGTGTGTGTCCATATGAGTGCTCACCCCTCTGATGGTGTGTTGGTATGCCTGGACCCTTCAACTCCTGACCTTCATGCACGGTGTGTTCCCTGTGTGCCTGTGGTTTGCGATGGACAGTGTTGCCTGCACATGTCCCCTTGACTTACCTGTGTTGTGCGTAGTGCTCTTCTGCAATGGTGTCCCGGTGCAGCTGGGCCTGCCGTGTCAGTCGGGGGTCCCTCCGTCCTAGGGGGGGCTGCTCATCACCCACATCACCGGCGCCACTGGCGTCCCCATCGCTGTCCCCCTCTTGGACCTGTACGGCTATCCCATGGTCTTTGGCCATGTTGTGCAGGATGCAACAGGCCAGGAATATCCCACAGGCCTTTTGGGGGCTGTACTGTAGGGCTCCGCCGGAGGTGTCCAGGCATCGGAAGCGTGCCTTGAGTATCCTAAACACCCGCCTATGATGTTCCGTGGTTGCGCATGTGCCCTCTATTGAAACCGAGCTGCGCTGGGGTCGTGGGCGCGTATGGTGTGAGCAGCCAGGGACGCAGTGGGTATCCACAGTCACCTGTGTGAGATAGTGGAGATCAGTGTCATGTCAGGTCCATATTGCCCTATATCCTGTGTGCCACTACCATGGCACCTGTGTCATTCCCACCCTTGCACAGAGTTTGCATTCCATACATGTGTACTCACCCACTAGACGACCCGTGGGATGTTCCCTCTCGAATCGATGGCACAGTGCAGATTGGTGCCATGAAGGCATCATGTGCTCGCCAGGGTGTGGCACAGACATTGATGATGCGCCCAGTGGCATCACACACCACCTGGCAGTTGACACTGAAAAGCCCTCGGTTCCGGGAAGGCATGGCCATTGGGGCCAGGTGGCGTGGCGACTGGCCACATGGGTGCAGTCTATGGCCCCTAGCACGCCAGGCATATGTGCTACCCTGTGGAACTCCTGCATGTTTGCTGTACGCCTGCCGCGGTGCTGGGAAATGGATGTACTCCAGAGCTGAGGCAGCAGTGCGCTGAGGAATTGGGTGAGGATGCGGACGTGGCCGACTGTGTAATGCCTGTGGTGTCCCCTGTCGGCCTCTGGAAGGTGCCCGTGGCGAGCAGGCACATGCAGGCTGTCACCTTGGTCTCCACGGACAGAGCATGACTCCGTGAGGGTGCCTGCATCACATCACTGCACAGCTCGCTGAGCCATCTCAGTATTGCCCTGTTCAGGCGGCACCGGCCAATCTCGACATCTGTGTACAGCTCGTAGCTGATGCGGCACAATACCGCCTTGTCGGGGCATACGCCGACGGGCCCCTCCGCTGCCACGCCCCCTGCAGCATGCTGTCTCACCCTCATTACAGCTTCCATGTGAAGCTGACACTGTCCATCTCCTGGCTTCGCCCCCCAGCTGCTGTTCCTGTGTTACCCACTGCCCCACTGCTGCTTCCACTGCACCGGGCACCCCCACTGGCCTCTCTCTGTCCTCCAGGACCCACTGTCCTCTCTGCCCTTCCTGCTCCTGTCTCTCTCTCTCTCTCTCTCTGTCTCTTCTCTCCCCAGTTTGCGGCCTGCTAGGGTTCTTCGCCCGCTCCCTTGAGCCTTTTATTTTGGCTCACATCCCGCACTTCGCATCCTCTCGGTTGAGCCACTTTGCATTGGCGCAGCAGTTCAGATATCGTGATTGCGCACTTTATGCATGGACTCAGCCCTCTTCGCCGCGCATCCCTTCATTTCATTGCGCTGTTGCTCAGCATGCTGCGGCGAACTGGCCTCTTCTGAATATCGCAGAATGGCGATTTTTGAGTTACGCACGCGCAACCCTGTTGCGCATGGCGCAACCCTTTTGAATATCCAGGCCATTGTGTACATTTTAAACTGATGAAATCTATCCTCAAAGAACGGTGGGTGCAGTTTCTTGTGGATAATGATCTGCAAGACGACAGACAGCATGGGTTATTCACTGGCGGATCCTGTCAGACAAACTTGGTTGATTTTTTTGACTGGGTCACAAGGACACTGGATGAGGGTCATTCAGTAGATATAGTCTACCTGGATTTCAGCAAGGCGTTTGATTCAGTGCCACATGGAAGGTTGTCCTGCAAGTTGAGGAGTCTTTGGAGGCAGTATAGTGCAGTGGTTCAAGGCTCTGAGATGCAAATCTGGAGACCTGGGTTTGAATCCCACAGCCCACACTTGCATACTGTGTGACCATAAGCAAGTCACTTAACTTCCCTGTACTTCCAGGTCACACCTATAAACAAGCTTTCAGCTTAGTGTGCCACTCCTGGTTAAACAACTGACAAAAAAAACAACAAAAAAAGGAAGAGTCTTGGTATAGGGTGGAAGCTAGCCAGATGGGTAGAAAACAAGCTGAGGGACAGGCAGCAGAGGGTAGTTGTTGGGGGAGAAGCATCGAGCTCAAGGCAGTGACAAGTGGTGCCTCACAGGGATCAGTACTGGGACCAGTCTTGTTGAACATTTTATCGCAGACATGGCAGTTGGGATCAAGAATAAGATCAGCCTCTTCTCGACTGTGACACCAAGATCTGTGCTGAGCTGGATGGGGAAGAGGGTGGAAAATTACTGCAGAGGTACTTGGCAAGACTCGAGGAGTGGTCACACACCTGGCAGCTTGGGTTTAACACCAAGAAGTGCAAGGTGATGTATTTCGGAGCCCAAACCCCAGGATATAGCTACTGGATGGATGGTATCAATCTGTCCACATCCAATGAGGAGATGGGTTTAGGGGTCCTGGTGACCGGGGAATTGAACCACTTGGCCCAGTGTAGGAAGGCAGCAGCTAAAGCTAACAGGATGCTAGGGTACATAGCAAGGGGAATTACATCCAGATGTAGCAAAGTCATATTACCCCTGTACAGGTCCCTGGTGAGGCCGCACTTGGAGTACTGCGTGCAGTTCTGGCACCTGTACTTGAAAAGGGATGTAAAACTACTGGAGGAAGTGCAGCGAAGAGCAACAAAGATGATCTAGGAGTTGGGGGATAGAATTTATGAGGAAAGACTAAAAGAGCTCAACATGTATACCCTGAAGGATAGAAGAGAGAGAGGGAACATGATCGAGATCTTCAAGTACCTGAAGGGGATGAACAAAGTAGGCTTCCAGAGTGGGTTCACTCTCCCGAATGGAAGAGATACAGAGGGCACTCCCTGAAGTTTATGGGAGGCAGATTCAGGAGGGGAAAGGAGGTGGCACTACTTCACTGAAAGAGTGGTAACAGGGTGGAATGCACTGCCTGAGCAACTCAAGTCAGTGCAGACTGTGTAGTGCTTCAAGAGGGGGTGGGACAAGTGCAAGGGGAAAGTACATACCAGAGGGGCGGTTGGGGGAGGGAAGAGTTAATGGGAGGGGGTCAGCTGCAGTCTAACGGGCTGAAGTGCTGCACACTCGAGCAGACTAGATAGACCATATGGCCTGCATCTGCTGACAATTTCGTATGTTTGTATGTTTGTGTGTAAATAGCTTTTGCTTTTTTCTTTTCATACAGATTTGCACAAGCACTTTACATGCTGTAAAGAGTTTTATAGAAAAAAAAACTTTGTACAATCTTTCTCTTTCCACCTTTCAGTATTTTCTACTGCCAGGTTTGAATTTTAAATGTTGTTTATAAGGTGCAATTTATGAAATTGTTCACTAGAGTGCAATATTTATCTCTGCTTCAGCAAGTTGCAATATTATGACTCTTTAATAACCATGGAGAGTATAATTACCATGTTAAAAGAATTGTTGAAATACAGTATGTTACATAACTTTAGCAACCTTTAGCTCTTGTATTGATTTGTACATAGTGTTCTATAAGACTAATCCGTTGCTTTTTTTTTTAATTGTATCCTTGGTGTTATTTGGTTTGGAGCATTTAATTGTGTGTGTATCACTTTAAAGTCAGGTGTATGCCGGCCCAGTGGTGCTGAGGGTTGAGGCGCTGGACGCCACACCGCGCCCCACACTGGCGACACGGGTTTGGGAATGGACCCAGATCACATGGGGTAGACAGGGGAGGAGAAGGATTGAGCGTCCATGGACTGCTCTCCCTCTCTGGAGGAGGGGGTTCACCAGCTATTGGTGTACTGATGACCTCTGGCGGAGGCTGGGGGCAGTGCGCTGGCACTGCAAGGAGGAGGGAGGTGAACTTTGGACACAGCGCCAGGAGGGAGCATGACTGGACGTGTGCGCATTCCCTCCATTGGTGTCATTGCATGCCCCAGTTCACGCCTGGCTAGAATAGGGAAAAATGGCACTGGTCACGGTGGCTTGATGGCCGTTCAGCGTGGACACCTGGCTCTGAGGGTGTCACTGTAATTACTGGATCTTGTATCGGTGGAGAACAATGGGGGACCACTCCGCCTCCCCGCCGTGGGGGGCAAGCCGTGGGGATATGCAGTGAGGGCCCAATTAGGAGCCAGGGTGATCTGGACGGTAGCCGGAGAATACGGGATGCCTGGACGTGGATAGCAGACCTGGTGCCAAGGTAAGAAAAATAACTAACTAACTAACAAAAAAAAATGTCAGGTGTATTTAAGTGTTATTCTATGAGTACCCTACACACCTTTGAAAAAGCACATAGAAACATAGAAGTTGATGGCAGTTAAGGACTGCAAGGCCCATCCAGTCTGCCCATTTTTATGTTTGCTTGCGCACATGTGCAAGAAACATTATGCAGCAGCTTAGGAGAGAAATGGGTTGTGGAGGGTGGCACTGTGGCAGCCAGCGGCACTGCATTAGGGCTTGGCACTGATGGACCAATGCAGGCACACTGTGCTGATGACAATGGTTTCCAAAAGTGCCACCAAGCTAAAACAATTTCACGCTGTAAGGAGGGCCACCTCATCATTGCACCACCACTCATTCTGCTGCAATGAGGGTGTGATGCGTCATTGCAGGGCTGTACGTGCCCTAGTGTAACATTTTTTGTAAACATGGGCGCTTGCCACCCTCACAGCCCCATGAAAGCCGACGTGGTGGATAATCCCCCCATCGCATGCCCTGACTCAGTTAATTTGCCGATGGAGAAGCCCACTCCCCTGTCTGCATAATGCCCCCATTTGTTGTATGCTGAGGGCTGTCCAATCCCCTTGGCATCATCGCCCCAAAAACAGTCTTTCTTTGCCAATGGGGGCCCAATCCCTGTCGGCTTCAGTCCCCCTTCTCAGTTTCATTTACTGACGGGGAGCCCAATCTCCATCAGCATAATGGCCCCACAGTCATGTTTTGCCTGTGCTGAGGGGTGCCCAATCCCCCTTGGCATCATGCACCCCCACCCATTTCTGTGCCAACAGGGGGGCCCAATCCCTGTCAGTTGCAGTCCTCCTCCCCACAAATGCCGGTGGCACATGGGAGCCTACCCCAGTGTGCCAAACACACCTGTAGAAAAAGAAAACCGACTTGCGTTGTCTGGTTTCTTTTTTTTACCTGCAAAACAAGAAAATGGCCCCTCGCGGTCTCCCCTGCCCCTCCCCCAACCTGTGCCCACCCTCTGCGCACTCTGTATCCCCACACCCCCCTCACCTCATACTTACCTCCAGAGCCTGGTGCGATGATCTTCGGTGGACCGGGAACACGTCTGCACTCTTCAAAGCTGACCGCGAACTGAAGAAATGCCAGTAAGCTGTATCATGGCATAAATGGCATTTTTTCAACTTTAGTGCATATCTCAGGTATTTTTGGGAATTTTGGCAACACATTTTCAACATGGGGTTATTGGGACCCCTCTTCATGAATTCAGTCACTGTCATGATGTCATTCAGTCCCAAAAGGTGATTTTGCATTCACTGCGCAGGATCACCTTACGGGTCCAATTAACAAAATGGCAGTGCCACTGTTCATGAGGTGGGCTCTCAAAAAGCCTATGCTGCCAATTTGGTGAAAAAAATCCAAAACATGACTCTTTTATGAGCGTGCGTTGCACAGTTGCCACACACATCCGTAACTTCGCGACTTTGCAATATCGTCACTCCAGATTTTCAACACTGCCATTTTTCTGCACTTCCTTATGAACAGTAGAGTTGTCATTTTACACATCCTGGCCAAAATGTGTTTTCGCACTTCCAGCGCTGAATAGCCTGTTCGCTGTGGGAAATCAGTTTTTGGGATAACATTAAGAAAATGACACTGACACTGTTCATGAGCAAAGGTCCTAAAAGGCCTATGTTGAAAATCTGGTGACAAAAGTCCACAAAATGACTGTGTTACAAGTGTGCGTTGTGCAGTTTCCACACACCCTTGTAACTGCAAATTTTGTAATATTTTCATACCAGATTTTCAACACTGGCATTTTTGCACACCTCCTTTTGAACAGTACAGCTGTCATTTTTCTCATCCTGGCCAAAATGTGTTTTCGCACTTCCGACGCAGAATTGCGTGGTCGCTGTGGGAAATCAGTGTTTGGGACAGATTAAGATTGAGTGAGTCAAAGAGGGGGAGTGAGCAAGCTCAGTGGAGTTCTGTTGGGACTGCTGCAGATTTCTTTGTGGGCAGAAAAAGGCGCCAACACAGGCAGGAGTCCAACACAGAAAGGGCAGCCTGCAGGGTCAGGAGAAACAGAATGAGCAAGTGAGAGAGGGGGGAGTGAGCGAGCTCAACGGAGCTCTGTCAGGACTACTGTGAATTTCTTTGTGGGCAGAAAAAGGTGCCAATGCAGGCAGGAGCTCAGTACAAAAGGGCAGCCTGCAGCGCCGGGAGAAACAGAATGAGCGCGTGAGATAGGGGAAGTAAGCAAGCTCAGTGGAGCTCTGCCGGGACTTTAGAGTTGCCCACCCTTCTGCCCAGGGTCCTCTGTGGTCCTATATTACAGCAGGGTCTCTGGGGTGAGGACAAAGCAATGATTGGGTACTTTTAGGATTGCTGTATTAATACAGATTTAGTTATTCTGTTTATTTCTCTGACTGAGCTACACTGTTAGGCTTGCTGTAATAATACATATTTATTTGTTCTGTTTCTTTCTCTAACTGAGCTGGAGTAATACTTGGAGTGCAATAGTATTTCTAACTGGGCTAAGTGAAACTATATGAGAGTGGAGAACAAAAGTATGGTGGCTGAGAGGTGAAAACGGACAAGGAGGCTTTAGGATTGCTACAGTAATACAGTATCTAACGGATGAGATATGAGACTGAATTAAGCCGGTGAGGCAAGGAGGCAGTAGGGGGACTAGGTGTGGGGGAGAACAGAAACTTGAGTAAATAGGAGCTAAGAGTTGTAGTAGGGTACAGAAACCGGGATTAAGAGCCCGTAATATAAGATGGGGGCCAAAATGGGGCAGGTGCCACATGTCAACAGGACGGGACGGGCATCTTTGGAAGGATAGTGGGGTATACAGGGTGTGGGTCAACCATGATCCTGGACTGGGCTTGGAGGATGGGGGGGTGTATGGTCTGTACACAACTGGCTAGTTTGAGGGAGGAACTGTGGAGGTTAGGGAGGAGTCTAAGTGGCAGGGCAGATGAGTCTGGTAGGCATCCTGGCTGGGGGGAATAGGGGATAGCAAGGGGGGGGGACAGAGAAAGAACAACTAGGGACTGAAACCAACCCCAGTATTAGAGGCAGTAGCAGAAAAGAGAAGGAAGAGGGGCCTGAGGTGAGGAGAGAGCCTCCTGATGAGGGAGGAAGAGACCCAGAGGAGTACCAGGGGAGACAGCAGATGGCTGCGGGTAGGGAGGGACCAGGGGTGGCATGGAGGGGAACAAGAAGGAGTGGGGAACCGATAGGAGGAAGACATGTAGGAGGGGTATCGACTAGGAATAGATTCGAGCCTCTGCTATGGGAAAGAGAGGGGGAGCTGGAACATATTGAAGTGGGGAGGACAAGCTGGGCATGAGAGGGATGGCAGCAGGTAGGGGAAGAGATAGCGAGGACAAAAGGGTAGAAGGGGGCTAGTAAGGAAGGAGGCGGGTGGTGACTGGAGGAGAGAAGGCTACGGGAAGGGGGAAGGATGGGAGGGGAATCACTATCGGGGTAGAAGGGAATAGTGGATTCTAAATCGACAACAACAGGGATAGGAGAGGGGTTGGAAATCAGCAGGGGAGGAGGAAAGGTCAACATGGGAAGCCCAGTAAGAAGTAGTCAGGCTGGGAAGGTGTTCAAGGGGGATGGGAGGAATAAGGCAGAGAACAGGGGTGAGGTGGAAGTAGGGGGTACAGATACAGAAGTCACAGAGGGTGCAGCTGGCAGGGGTAAGGGGCAGGGAAGAATGAATACTGGGGTGGTGGAAGTGGCATTAGAAGGAAAGGGGTAAGGGATGGAGGTACTTATCCTGTGTGGTTCTACACTAAAGGGGTGAGATGGGGCAGAGGGGAAGGCACGGCCGTATTGGGGTTGAAGCTATCGCCAGGTTGACCACAGGAGGGCAGGGCAGGCACTGCTCAACTGTGCAGCAAGGGGAGAAGAAACCCATTTAGTGTTGCTTATGGGTACAAACGACTTGCGTGGGGAGACTGTGGAAATAGTGAGGGAGGTTTGAGTAGCTGGGCAGGCAGTGTGAGGGTTGGGGGAGTCGGTGGCATTCTCGGAGTACCCCGGTACCATGTGCAAGTATGGGAGGAATGGTAGGATTGAGGAGTTCAACAGTGTCTGGGGAATGGTACCACACCAAAATTATGGGTTAGTGACTAACTGGGGTAGGGTCTGGGGGAATAGTGACTTGTGCGCAGGGGACAGCCTACACTTGAGCTGGAAGGGGAGGGGAGTATTAAAGGGGTATATCTCTACTAAGGTGGATTTAAACTGCTGAGGGGTGGCCAAAAGACTGAGGTTGGTAGAAAGGTCCAGACAAGGGAGCCTAATGAGCTCACCCCCTAGATATAGGTAAAGGCAGAAGCATAGTAATCCTGGGAGGGGGTAGGCAGAGTGGTCTGAATGCAATACAGAAGGCACCGCCACCTGGTAAGAATAAGGAGGAGAAAGTGTGCGGACTACTGGGAGGTGGGACACAGGCCAAGGAGGAGAAGAGTGAGGAGAAGGAGGGGTACAGGTGGAAGGTGGTCTCTGTCAACGCAAGAAGCCTGGGGAACAAAACTGCAGAGCTTCAGGTGCTCCTTTCAGAGGGGAAGGTGGACATTGCTGCAG
This sequence comes from Neoceratodus forsteri, assembly GCA_016271365.2. NCBI lineage: Eukaryota > Metazoa > Chordata > Ceratodontiformes > Ceratodontidae > Neoceratodus > Neoceratodus forsteri. The sequence goes on along the minus strand of JADMNL010000031.1, from coordinate 109,010,605 downwards.
TGACAAAGACTTGGGCCACAGAGTGCCATGATTGGGACTTGGCAGTCCCGGGATATAGGATATACAGGAGGAACTGGGGAGGGTGGGGGATTGCACCTACATAAGAGAAAAGATTAAATGCATAAGGGATGAAGGAGAAGAGGTGAGGACAGAGGCGCTTTGGGTGCAGCTGCTAGACTCCAAGGGCAGAAAGCTGACACTGGGAGTGGTGTACAGACCACAGCCTAATCCGGGGAACTGGATGGAGAGTTGGCAGAGCAGATGAAGAGGGTGTAGAAGGGAGTGTAGTGATAGTGGGAATTTTAACCCACCACGGGTTGACTGGAGCACCCCAGCCACTAGCAGTACCAGGGAGCAGGTGCTCCTTGATGCATTCCAGGACAACCTTCTGATGCAGTTGGTAAGTGGGCCTACAAGGCTTGGTAGCACTCTGGACCTAGTACTGGCAAATGAGGAGGCGTGAGGAGGTAGAGGAGGACCCACTGCAGGTAGTGACCACTAAACATTGTGGCTTGTTCTTGCGCTGGGCAGGGAAACAGGAGGCACGGGCACTAAGGTGGTGGACTTTATTAGGGTGGACTTTGGGAGGATGAGAGCAATACTGCAAGGGAGACTCCAGGATATAAGGCTGGGGATGGATGCAGAACAAAAGTGAGGAGTAATAAAAACTGGGCTAACAGGGGCCACGGTAGCCTGCACCAGGGTCAGGAGTAAGAAGAGCGGAGCCAAGAAACCATGCTGGCTGAGCAAGGAAGTGCTGCAAGGGGTGAGGGCAAAGAGGGCTGCATACCGGAAGTACAGGAGAACAGGGAAAGGAGAGGATAAGGAGGCTTTCGGGAGCTGGTCAAGGGAGGTGGCCAGGAGAGTTAAAAAAGCTAAGGCCTCCAGGGAATTAAGGTCCACACAGGGCATAAAGGGAGGGGAAAAGGACATTTTTAGGTATGTCAGGGGAAAAGAGGAAGTGCAAGGAACATATTGTGTGGATGAAACGGGAAGGGGATTGGGTGGAGAAGGGGGAGAAGCAAGTGGAACTCTAAATGAGTACTTCTGCTCCGATTTCACTAAGGAGAGGGATGGTCCACTACCAGAATGGGCTTGGAAGGGTGAGGAAAGGAGGGGGAGGTGACAGACAAAGTGATCACAGGGAGTAGGATGCTGAGGGCACTAAGGATGGACAAGGCACCAAGTCCAGATGACATCCACCCCAGGGTGCTGAGGGAGATGGTGGAGCTGTTGGCTGAGCCGCTGGCAGATCTGTTCAACACCTCCCTGGAAATGAGGTGTGTACCCCAGGACTGGAGGGTGGCCCATGTGATGTCTATACACAAGAGTGAGCCTAGGGAGGAACTAGGAAATTATCGACGGATAAGTCTCATGTCCATAGTGGGTAAGCTTATGGAGGTGATACTAAAGGAGAGGCTGGTGGCATTCCTAGACAGTAATGGCCTCCAAAATGGGTGGCAACATGGTTTTGTCTTGGGGAGGTCTAGTCAAACCAACCTAATACAGTATTATGACTGGGTGACAAGGGAGTTGGACAGGGGCCATGCAGTACATGTCCTGTACTTGGGCTTCAGTAAGGCCTTTTATATAGTGCCTCATGGGAGACTTGGGAGGGGGGGAAGCTGAAGGCAGTGGGGTGAAGAAAAAGCTGACTAAATGGAAAGAGAACTGGTTACAGGGGAGAGTGCAGAGGATGGTGGTGGGGGAGCTCTCGGCACCCAGATCAGTTACAAGTGGGGTGCTACAGGGGTCAGTGCTGGGTCCAGTACTATTTGGGCTCTTTATCTCCAGTATAGCACATGGAGTGGGGAGCAGGGTTAGTCTGTTCACAGATTATACCAAATTGGGTGTGGTGGTGCACGAAGAGGACAGATAGGAAAAACTACAGGAGTACCTAACCAAACTAGAGACATGGTCAGTGGAGTGGCAGCTAGGATTCAATGCAAAGAAGTGTAATGTGATGCACTTCGGGGCTAAGAACCAGAAGAGGGACTATTGGTTGGGGATCACAGAGGAGGAGAAGGATCTAGGGGTGTTGGTAACTGGGAGCATGAACAACTCAGCCCAGTGCAGGAGAGCAGCAGTGAAGGCAAACAGGATGCTGGGCTGCATCGCAACGGGGTTCTCATCCAGACACAGGGATGTGATCCTACCTCTCTACAGATCATTGGTCAGACAGCACCTAGAGTACTGTGTGCAATACTGGAGATTATACCTGAGGAGATATATAAAGTTACTAGAGGGGGTGCAAAGGAGGGCAACAAAAATGTTAAAGGGGATGGAAGGAAAGGAATATGAAGTAAGGTGAGGAGCTGAACATGTACACACTGGAGGACAGGAGGGATAGGGTGGATATGATTGGAGCATTTAAATACCTGAGGGGAATAAATAAACCTAGCACCGAGGGGGTGTTTAAACTGAGGAGCGGAAGAGAGACGAGGGGGCACGAACTAAGGTTGGAAGGGGGACGTTTCAAGAGGGAAATGAGGAGGTGCTACTTCACTGAGAGGGTGGTGCCTAGTTGGAATGCGCTGCCAGAGGGGGTGGTAACAAGTAGGACAGTCAATAGCTTTAAGAAGGAGTGGCATAAAGCAGGAGGAAGGGTCAGGGAGGTAGGGGCTGGGACAAGTGGGGGAGGAACTGGGGGGGGTGGAGGCTGGGGCAGCTGCAATCTAGGGTGCTTACTGCATGCACAGGCAGACTTAGATAGACCGATTGGTGTGTTGTGCTGGCAGTTTCGTATGTTCATATGTAAAATCACAGGGATTCTGTTCATGAGCAGAGGCCCTAAAATGCCTGTGTTGAACATCTGGTGACAAATGTCCATAAAATGACTGTTACAAGCGTGCATTGTGCAGCTTCCACGCACCCTCATAACTGCAAATTTGTAGTATTTTCACTCCAGATTTTCAACATTGGCATTTTTTCACACCTCCTTATGAACAGTACAGCTGTTATTTTTCACATCCTACCCAAAATATGCGTTTACTCATCTGGCGCAGAATTGTGCGGTTGCTGTGGGAAATCAATGTTCGGGACAGATTAAGAAAATCATAGTGACAGTGTTCATGAGCAGAGGTCACAAAACACCTATGTTGAAAATTGAATGAAATAATTCAACTAAATGACTGTGTTATGCGCATGTGTTGCACAGTTTCCACATACGTTCAGAAGTCTGAGCATTTTTAACATTTTCACTACAGATTTTTGACATTGCCATCTCTTCACACCTCCCTATGAATGGTACAGCTGTCATTCTTCACATCCTGCCCGATCTGTGTTTTCGTACATGTGGCGCACAATGGCATGGTCACTGTGGAAACTCAAAGTTCAGGACACATTGGCAAAATCACAGTGCCACTGTTCATGAGAAGAGGTCCCAAATGCTTTAAGGAGGTGGGAGTCACAATAAGACCATGCTGAAAATTTGTAGTGCAAATACCAACAAATGCCTGGGGTGTTAGGGTTTCTAACCATAAAAGTGTCAGTGGCTCAGCAGGTAGTACACTCGCCTCTGAGTCTGAGAGATCAGAAGGCTGTAGGTTCTGTCCCCACACCAGGCACTTGGGTTAATATCCCAATACTGACACTGTAGTGCAGCATGAAGGGGGTGCTGCACTCCTGAGGTGCCATCTTTTGGATAAGATGTTAAACCGAGGTCCCATCTGCCTGTTCTGGTGGTAGTTCAGGTGGATGTAAAAGATCCCATGGCACTTCTCGAAAAGAGTAGGGGAATTTCTCTGGTGCCCTAGCCAAATTTCCACCCATTTACTGAGCTTGCTATTGTACTCTAGCTGTATTTAATCCTCTGTGTTTCCCTCCTTTGTTCCACAGACAGCCCATCTATGGGCTTCCCAAGCTGCTCCTGTGGCCTTGGCTCTCTCCGAGCAGGCCACAGCTAACAGACCACCATGACTGACCCCCGGACAGATTCAGGTACGCACCAGACCTCCAAAACTCGTGGTTTTGAATGCCACTGTTTTGACTGGATGCCCAGTGGAGGAACCAGGCACTGACTGGCAGCTGTACTCCTTGGCTGATTTTCCAACGCCTGGTGCTTCCTGGTCTCAGGAAATCTCTTTCTGTGCTTTGTTCTGGACTGAATTTTTTGCCCACCCCTCCTCACAGTATTAAATAGACCCTTACTCCACCCCTTCCTCAGCCTAGCAGCAGATTGGTCACTCCACTGCTGCACATTTTCATGCTATTGGCCTCCCTCTTCAATACCTGACTTGACCCACTTTCTTACCGCTTTTTAAAGCAGTCCCACCCACAGGATCCCACATTTCCTCTCAACCTTTCTCCAGCCACTCCATCTAACTCCTCTCAATTACTGCTCTACCTGCCTATTGTTAGGGACCGCACCCTAATTCGACTATATACCCTTTCAACTATAAACCAGCTTGCAGTTAAGCAGGCCAGCAACACCAAACAAACTACCTTGGGGTGCAACCACCTACTACTACTCGTCACTACCTCTTTTGGCATTGCTGGTACCATACATGTCCTTTTGTTCTGCAAATTTTGGACTCCCCGCTGTTCTGTCTAACCCTTTATGTGAATCCACTTTATTAACCCTCACTCTCCTTCTCTCCCTCAGCCGAGAAACTGTCGCCCAGGCTCCCAGCTCGTGAGCCGCGGGATTCCCGGCTACCGGGCAGTCGGCGCCCCTCTAGCCGATGCTCGAGACCACAGACACGGACCCAAGGCCCTTCAAGGTACGGCAACTGCCGCAACTTTTTCGACCGCCCCTCCCCCACCTCCGCTGATTATTAAATACAGTAGCTCCTGCCAAAATATTAGTCCACGCCCCCTGGCGCAGTGCCCCACCAATACAGACTTAGCTCGTGATCCCCCTCTTCTCTATCCAGCCTACGGGATCCAACTCTCAGGGCCTCACCTTACTAAAATGCATAGGCTCTCCTTGGCTGTGCCTTCACCACTAAATATCTTTAATGCTATCAAATTTGGGTCGACCTGGATCGGAAAGCTACTGATAAGCTGCATTAATCCAGCAACCCCACTGGCCCCTGGGCTAATTGGTGGCTCCTTTTGAGGTACCATCATGTTGGGCCCTATATGGCTCCTTTTACTGCCCTTCTTCTGCTGATACCAGCTGCCCAGCATTGGACACCTGAACTACCATCATGTTTGGTCTACATAGGCATCTTGTGCTGTATACCACATAGGCAACTTATCCTTTAATTGCCTCGTGATTCCAAGTACCAATACCTTGAACCCTGCTCTTGGACCACACATACCAGTAGTACTTATAACACTCCCTCACCACAAGGCCCACCTCCCACCACGCAGACTTCTATCTCCCCACCTATTGTGGTAGGGGTACTAGCTCTTGCTACAACAGATCAGCTCTTCTATGGTGGCTACTTTCCAGTCCCTAAAACATCAGATCTACTAGACGGAGAAGGCAGGAATTACAGGCTTATAATTAGCGCTCTTAGAAAATCCTACTTATCCTCCTGCTTTGTTCAGGCAACGTGAGAACTGAACCCTGGCCCCCAAACTATTGCTTTGCCAGCAGAACTAACAAATTTAAAAGGAATAAGCTTCTTGCATATTAGCGTATGTAGCCTCCTTAAAAAGATAACCTTAATACAAACCTGGGTAAATCATACCTCTCCTGACATACTTGTGATTTCCGAAACTTGGCTTAGACCCAGCACCACTGATAGAGAAGTAAACATACCCAACTATGTCTTGTTCAGAGCTGATAGGCATGCCAGAGGAGGAGGGGTAGCTATCTACGTTAAAGACAAATTTTCTGCCTCCTGCTTATCCTCGGCATCTGTCGCCAGCAATTCGAATGCCTAATTCTCAAAGTGGAAATTACACAGACTACTGCACTCTGCGTAATAGGATGCTACAGACCACCGTCTGCTGGCCTACAGCTTGTGTCATATCTAAGTGACAAGTTGGGACAGGGGCTGCCAGAAACTATTATTTTGAGAGACCTTAACTTTGACTGGCTCTCTAACACAGCTGCCTCCCTTGCATCCTTCTGTGATGAACATGGGCTGACGCAACTTATTACTGAACCAACACGCCCAAACGTGAAGAACCCCAGTAAAAGTACACTTTTGGATGTGCTAATGGTGAGCAAACCTCATCTCTTCTCCCACGCTGATGTCTTCTTCTCAGACGCCAGCGACCATTGTTTTATTGCAGGAGTAAGATCCACCAACAACCCAGCACCCATCAGCAAGTTCTCTATGAAGAGATCCAGGCGCAACTTCAATGAACATGCCTACCTAAACGAGCTTATACTCCCTGAGTGGCAAGATTTCTACCTGGCCAAACGACATCCAGCTTACAATATCTTCCACAACATTCTATCAAGGGCCCTTAGTAAGTATGCTCCCCTTATTAAAGTTCGAACTAGGACCAAAACCTGTAAATGGTTCACCCTCAGATCAAGTCCTTGCTTCTAGAAAGAGATAAGCTCTGGAAAAAAGCATGCAGACTGAACACTGCAGAGGATTGGAACCAGTTCAGGAGACTACTTTTATGTACCAAAACAATCAGAGAATCAGGCTACCTTCTTCAAATCCGAACTCGACTCTGCCGCAAAGAGCCCAATCAAGCTCTGGAACACAATCAGTGATCTGCTAGGCCACTCCCCAGGAAATTCACTCCCGACCAAGATTACCTCTGGCAACTTGACTATAACCGAAAAGATGGATATACTTGACGCATTCAATAACCACTTTGCTACTGCAGGCATGGCATTTGATAACTCCCCTGCAAACATACTTCACTCCCAGACTGCCAGCCAACTGCCTGAAACTCCGATAGCTTTGCCGCCTTTCTCACTTCAACCTGCTACACTGAAAGAGGTAGAGGACCTCTTGCTTCAGTTGGATACTAGAAAAAGTGCTGGGGCCGATTCCCTTGACCCTTGCTTCCAAAAATTGCCTACCACATACTAGCAATACCCACACCCACCTTTTAACTTATCCCTGTCTCAGGGCACCTTACCACCTATATGAAAGACAGCACATGTCATACCACTGTTCAAATCAGGTGACCGTGGCAATCTCAATAACTACAGGCCAATTTCCTCCTTCCGGTCCTGTCCAAGCTCCTAGAGAAAATTGTAAATGCACAGCTGAGGACTCACCTTGAGTCTAGGAACTGCTAAATCCTATGCAGTCCGGATTCAGAGCTAAACATAGCACTATCTCAGCCTCGCCAAAGTTACTAACGACTACAGCATAATCTTGAGAGCAAAAACTTTATTTGTGCTGTTTTCCTTGATCTAAGCAAGGCTTCACACCGTCGACCATAGTCTGCTCCCTCCGCCCTTCAAACCATAGGTGTGGACCCTCCTCTCTACGTGGTTCACTGACTATCTTACAGGGCGCCTTCAACAAGTTAAAGCTGAAGGAGGCCTGTCCCCTTAAAAACTCTGCAAGAGGGGTACCTCAAGGTTCTATATAGGGCCCTTACTTTTTGCAATCTACATTAATAACATCGACTACTGTATAAAAGAAGCCAACATCCATCTGTTTGCAGATGATACAGTTCTCTGCGTGAGTCGCCCAACACCTGAAGCTGCCTGCAATGACCTACAGTCAGAATTTAACCTTTTGCAAAGCCAACTCCTCCAAAAAAAGCTACTCCTTAATGCCAAAAAAACTAAAGCGATGGTCCTCTCTCCTTTTATCCGTACAGCTAACCCTGTGTCCAGTGGGACAGTTCCCCAAATTACCACAGTTCTAGGTGAAAAACTAGAATTTGTTACAAAATTCAAGTATCTGGAGTTGGATAGACCAAAGACTCTCCTTCATTGAACATATCGAGGACTTGCTAAAACGACTTCGGCAAAGGCTTGGACTGTTTTTTAGAATCAGCCAATTTCTCACCAGAGATGCCAAGAAACAACTGGTCCAATCCATTTTCCTATCATTGGTTGATTACGCTGACTTCCTCTACAGCCAATGCCCCAACTCTTACATGGCTAAACTGGACACACTCTACCATCGAGCACTGAGGTTTATAACGGACCCTTCACACATCACTGCACCCTATATGCGGCAGTGGGATGGACATCACCAAGTTCAGCGCCACAGAAACGCCGCCTTCTGACCTATAGAGCCATCTCTAATAAGCTGCCTTACTATATCTCCTGCTGTCTTCCCCTGAGTATAATTGGGAAATACGCGTTAAGAAGTTACTCAGCTATTACACTTAAAGTACCCAAAGCAAAATCCCGCTTCGGCAGGGCAGCCATAAGCTTCGTGCTACCTACCTTATGGAACGATCTACAAAAAACCCTCAAATTAAGCACTCTAATCGGTATAAATGCTTTCAAGATGCTTTATTTCCGTACAATCAGAGAAGTATGTAACTGCTTCACTCACTCAGACCCAGTACCGGTGTCTGCACTGGTATATAGCCACGCCTAGACCCAATTTTAAGTACTGACCCCCCAGCTTGCTCCTCACCAGCCTAATTGTTCTCTCTCTTATCCCCCTGTCTTATCAACACTAGGCCCATCCATCCCCTTATTCTTCCTTTCCCAACCTCGGATAGGAGCTCACTACCCTGGGTTGTGACATCCTACCATGCCCCGTACTTTATAGCATTCAATCCCGGGGCTCACACATACTCCTTTTCTCCATCCACCTTCTCTACATCCAGCTTTACCAACTCCTTTCTGTGCACCGTGCCCTCCTAGCCTTTCTCCCCCTACTTCCTTCCCTCTCTTCCCCCCTACCTTCACCTCTACCTGGTGTATATTTTTATTTTTATTTTTTTCTTCCGTTACTTCCTCCTGCAACCTTAGATAACCTGCTTTATCTTCCTATAGACACTTCTATGTATGTAAATACCGTGTAATCTGTACAATATCTGTATAATTCTATGTACATATGAACTTCTTTTTCTTCCTCTCTGTAAAGAGTATTATCTGTATTGCCTTGTAAATACCTGTGTTGACCTGTATATACAATTATTCATGCTCCACCCAGGTCCATCTTGCAAATGAGCTTCTGCTCAACGATGAACGCCTGGTTAAATAAAGACTTGATTGATTGATTGATTACTAAAAATAACACCAACGGCTTAATCTGGTTCGAGGTTAGTTGGTATTCATTTGTATTCCCCTCACTTGGGTCGTGCCTGGAAATAGGCAGAATTTGTCTAGTGCACTTACCCGGTCAACAAAAACTAAATAAATAAACATCCCACTCTGTACAGACTGACAAGCATCAGGGGTGTGTCTTTAGATTGCTGACTGTAATGCTCATGCCATTCCACCCCCTCACCCTGCAGCCAGTCACAGGCATCGAAGTGTGCCTTGGACTCTTTGGCCCCAGAGTTCACCCCATTCTCATATATTGCACCCATTTCGGCATATGTCCTTATGGAGTGGGGTAACTGTAAAACCGAACACTCCAAGGCACACCTCAACCAGGGATTTATTTAACTCTAAAAATTGATTAGCGTTTTGCTCATAAAAGTGCTAAATCTTCGTAAAAATGCATAGCTATTGCCTCACTGTGTTTAACAAACACAGTACTTCTAGAAAATCTATATAAATACTTTCTGTACTGTTAGCATAGTCCCAAGAAAAAAACTGCTAATCAATTATTTAAAACCCTGCCTCAACACTTGTCAGTGTCTGCAGGATAGGGTGAGGTAAAATGGCATGATCATTATGGGCGACAACCCAAACGCATGCCCCAGTGCCTGTCCGTCTCTGCAGGGTGGAGGTGGGGTTGAAACATAGAAACATAGAAGTTGACGGCAGATAAGGACCGCAAGGCCCATCCAGTCTGCCCATTTCTTTTTCTACCTTATAAATGTGCCATCGGCCTTTGCTCTGTCAGTGGCCTATCTATTCATAGTCATTTGTATTGCTCCCTTATGCCTATCCCATGCCTGTTTGAAGCCCTGCACTGTATTCATAGCCACCACTTCTTGTGGTAAGCCATTCCATGCATCCACCACCCCTTCTGTGAAAAAGAATTTCCTCACATTCCCCCTTAATCGGCCTCCCTCTAATCTCATGTTGTGTCCGTCCTGCTACTTTTCTTATATTTAAACATGTTAGACTCTTTCACCTTGTTTATGCCCTTAAGGTGTTTGAATGCCTCGATCATATCACCTCTCTCCCTCCTTTGCTCAAGGGTATACATATTGAGCTCCGTTAATCTGTCCTCATATGTCTTCTGATGCAGTCCCTGCACCATTTTGGTTGCCCTTCTCTGGACTGCCTCAATTTGGTTAATGTCCTTGTGAAGGTGTGCTCCAATACTGCATGAGTACTCCAGATGGGGCCTAACCAGTGTCTTGTACAGAGGATTATTACCTCCCTCTTACGACTTGTGATACCCCTACTAATACACCTAACACCCCTAGCCTTACCTACTGCTTTAGAGGTCTGCTTGGATGATTTTAGGTCATCAGTGATGATGATGCCCAAGTCTCTTTCTTCCTTTGTGACTGCTAGCAACTCCCTCCCAGCCTATAGGTGGCTTCAGGGTTTCTCTTCCCTATATGCATGATTTTGCACTTCTTGCATTAAATCCCAGTTGCCACTCTTCTGACCATTCTGCTAGTTTATCCAGATCTCTTCTCATTCTGCCCACCCCATCTGGATCATCTACTCTGTTGCAGATCTTGGTGTCATCTGCAAACAGACAAGCCTTACCCTCTAGTCCATCTGCAAGGTCACTAATGAAGATGTTGAAGAGACTGGCCCCAGGACTGATCCCTGAGGTACCCACTTGTGACTTGCATCTCTTCTGACTGTATACCATTTACCACCACTCTCTGTTTTCTGCCCGTCAACCAGTTTGCCACCCAGTTGACCAACTTCGACCCACCCCTAGCCTACCCAGCTTATTTATCAATCTTCTATGTGGAACAGTGTCAAAAGCTTTGCTGAAGTCAAGGTAGGCGACATCAACTGCTCCCCTTGGTCCACCACTCTGGTTGCCCAGTCAAAGAAATCTATGAGATTAGTTTGACAGGACCTTCCTTTGTAAACCCATGCTGTCTTGGATCCTGTGCCCCATGGATTCCAGGTGTTGCACTATCCTTTCCTTAAGGAGTGCCTCCATAATCTTGCCCACTACTGAGGTAAGACTGACTGGTCTGTAGTTCCCCGCCTCCTCCTGCTACCACTCTTGTGGGCGGGATCACATGAGCCCTTCTCCAGTCTTCTGGGACCTCTCCTGTGCTCAGAGACTCACTAAACAATTCTGCTAATGGCTCTGCTAGTTCCTCCTTTAGCTCCTTAAGTACCCTGGGATGTATGCCATCAGGTCCCATTGCCTTATCCACCCTGAGCTTAGAGCTCTTGTAGGACCCTTTCTTTTGTGAGGGAGTAGTGCTCACCTCCCTCCCCTGTGTCCATGATGCTGAGCTGTGGGCCCTGCCCTACCTTCTCTTCAGTAAATACTGAGCAAAAGTATCTATTTAGGATAGATGCCTTTACAGGTCCTCCTCCTCACATGCTCCCTTTTCTCCATTAAGCTTAGCAATACCCCCTCTGGATTTTCTCCTTTCACTAATGTATCTATAGAAAGTCTTGTCACCTTCTTTTACTGTTCGTGCTAGTGTTTCCTCAGTTTGGGACTTTGCCTGCCTTACTGCCTTACCTGCTTCCCTTAGGGCAGTTTGGTATGCCTCCCTATCTTCATCCCGCTGTGTTCCCTTATATTTCCTGAAGGCCAGCCTTTTGGCTCTGACCTTTTCTGCTACTGTATTTGAGAACCAAAGTGGTTTCCTTCTTCTTTTGCACTTCCTTTTCTGTCTAACACAATGGGATGTTGCTTCAAGTATTGCATCATTAATGCTTGCCCACTTTGCCTGTACCCCCTCACCTGTGTTTCTTTTTGCCAGGGCTAGCCTCTGTTGGCCATCTTATCAAAGTCAGCTCCTCTGAAGTCCCATATTTTTGCCTTGGAATGGGATGATTTAGATGTAATAACCAAATTGAACCATACCATGTGATGGTCACTGGCCCCCAGGTGACCTTCTACCTGAGATCTGTGATCCCTTCTTTGTTAGTCAGTACTAGGTCTAGGATAGCCCTGTCTCTTGTGGGTTGCTGTACCAGTTGTTTGAGGCCTTCCCCTGCAGGAATCCACTATGAGTCTAGTTCTGGCAGATGTTCCTGCTGGTATTGACCAATCTGTATCTGCATGTTGAAGTCTCCCATTATCAGAACCTCCCTTTAGCTGTCATGTTTTGTATATCTTCTAACAGTAATGTGTCTATGTCCTCCTCTGGTCTGGGGGCCTGTAGACAACCCCAGTTCTTATGGCTGTCCCATTTCCTGTTTCCAGGGTGACCCACAGTTCTTCTGGCTCCTTATGTGTATTCTGAATTTCTGTAGCTTTGATATTTTCATTAACATACAGGGCCACTCCTCCCCTTTTTGCACCTCGGTCTCTTCTGAACAATACATAGCCAGGTACTGAAGTCTCCCAAGTGTGGTTACTGGTAAACCACGCCTCACTAATTGCTACTATGTCCAGTTTAGCCTCTGACATTATTGCCTGCAGGTCTGGGATCTTATTTCCCAGGCTGTGAGCATTTGTGTACATGATTTTCCATTGGCCAGATTTTGGTGTGTTAGTTGTTGGGTGAAGTTTGGCATTACTCCTGTGCGTCAGTGGGGAGACAAACCTTTTTCTTACCTGGTGATGCAAATGAACGGCAAACATGCTGAATTCCTGTTTGAACACTAGCTGAGGGGGGAGGGGTGTTCTTCCCATTCAACGTATGGGGTGCTGCACCCCTCTCCCCATTTGCTAGTTTAAATATTCTGCAAAGACGTCAAACTTCTGCCCCAATGCACTGACTCCCTCTTTAGTCAGATGCAGTCCATAAAATTTAAAGAACTTTCGCTCCCAGAACTGTTGCCAGTTCCCTACAAATCTGTGTCCTTTTTCCTGGCACCAGTCCTTGAGCCACGTGTTTAGCTCCCCTATCTCCCCTTCTCTGACCTTCCGTCCATCTGCTCCCCTCTCCCAGACTGGCAGGATCTCAGAGAAGGAGATGCAGACGAAATAGATGATAGTTTGTCACCCAGCCTAGTCAGGTGTTCCTTGGTCTCCACAACTGACGGCTGAGATCGTTAGTCCCTATGTGTACTAGGACATCAATGTTTTCTCCTGCTTTGTGAACAATTTAGTAATGCGGTCAGTGTCTCTCCATGCTGATGTACCTGGGAGACATCTGACCATCACCCCTGGCTGGAGATGGGTATCAACTCCCCGAATCATGGAGTCTCCTATGATCAGAAGTTTTTTGAATTTCCTTTGTGCTTGTTTAGTTTTGGTTCCTGATTTCGGTGAGTTCTATTGTGCTAGCTCCTGTGCCGCAGTGTTCTGCTCTGCAGTGTCTTCTGCCTCTTGATTTGATTTCAGAGATAGAGGCAGATACCTGTTTGTAGTGTTTATATGGTTTTTGGAGGTAATGTGTTGGAGAGCAGAGAGTGATGGGGCACCTGATTTGCTCCTCCTAACCACCTGCCAACCTCCTGGACCAACTACCCTCTTGATGTCGGGTTTTTCTATTGGATGCTGGGAAATGGCAGGTGGTTCTTATAATGTATTTCCTCTTCAATATGAAATTTGAGGGTGCAATCTCTGCCCATGCTGCCCGGAGCTGAGCCCTAAGATCTCCAAAGGCCCAGCATGTAGGACAGTGTCCTAAATCCTGTAAGACTGTCCTTCTGAAAATTGTTCCACAGTACCTGCAGTTAATGAAATCCATTCCAAATAAGTTGCTGGGTTTGTAACCTAGTCAGAGTAATTAGAAGGAAAAAAAATGCAAGTAATGGTTTAATTGTGCTTTGTTTAACTTGTTATAACAAGTTAAATTACTAGTGCCCCTGTAAATGAGATCACCTTGTGGAGGCTCCACTGATCCGCCTCTTCCTGCTCTGCCACAGGAAATGTCACAACTGTGGTACCCTATAAAAGGAGTGTAGCGTGGGGTGGTTGGGGATGGGGGTGGGTGGCTGGGCCCTTCCCCTGCCTAAAAAGAAGAACCACGGACGAAAGAACAAGGAGGTAAGAGCAGAAACAATCAGTCAATAACAAATGCAGTAACCCTGAAAGCTTATCCTAATGTTAGATAAAACTGTAAAACCTGTAAAGCACCACCTGTAATAATTTCAGAGAAGATATATGCTGTAAGAAACACTTTGCTCCAGAGAAAATAAAGCAGTAACAGACATATACCTTGCAAAAGACAATTTGAATCAGAAGATTACAGGAGTAATCTGTTAGCACACACCTGTAGGCACACCTTGTAATAATGCAGAAGAAGGTATACCAGCAACAACAATTTGAATCAGAGAAAAATAAAGCAATGAAATGTTAGCAACAAACAGTAGCAATCCCTGTGAGTAAAAAATAAAACACCACCACACAGTAAATCTGCTTAGCCAAACTAAATCTTAATCCTTCTCCCTTGCTCTGGTAAGTTTCTCTACTCTGCCTTTCAAGCAGTCTTAGAAGGAAAAAGCTCAGGTGAAGCTGGTGCCTTGGCCAGCAAACCAAGTCTTCTACCTCAAGATATCAACTAACCTGACTTTTTAACCCTTCTTTCTGTTGGAAATTACTGACAGTTTGCCAGCTCCACCCCCCACATACACACCTAATCCTTTGGAAGAGCTGTGGGAGGAAAAGCAATTAGCTCCTTCAATGTGAGAAGGAGACTGAAACACCTCTGAGACAACAAACCTTTTCAACAAACAAGAACAAAATAAAACACAGTGTCAAACAATAATTTTGCTTAGCCCAATGATAAAAAAGTCACAAAAATGTAAGCTCCACCTGTAATACAGTAATTTCAGAGAAGATATACGCTGTAAGAAACACTTTGCTCCAGAGAAAAATAAAGCAGTAACAGAAGATATACCTTGCAAAAGACAATTTGAATCAGAAGATTACAGGAGTAATCTGTTAGCACACACCTGTAGGCACACCTTGTAATAATGCAGAAGAAGGTATACCAGCAACAACAATTTGAATCAGAGAAAAAATAAAGCAATGAAATGTTAGCAACAAACAGTAGCAATCCCTGTGAGTGAAAAATAAAAACACCACCACACAGTAAATCTGTTTAGCCAAACTAAATCTTAATCCTTCTCCCTTGCTCTGGTAAGTTTCTCTACTCTGCCTTTCAAGCAGTCTTAGAAGGAAAAAGCTCAGGTGAAGCTAGGTGCCTTGGCCAGCAAACCAAGTCTTCTACCTCCAAGATAGGTTGGTGTGAAGTTCAATACTTCAATGCCATTCCTACTCTGCATCTGTCTAACTCCTGCATTTCCAATGCCAATGCCAGCAAGCAAACATTCGGCATTGACAAATGCTTGTTTTCTACCTTATGAATGTACCACAGGCATTTACTTTGTCAATGGAGTAAAATGCATCAGATGATGTAGGACGCTAGGAGGAAGTGTACCACGGTGTGAGGGAACGGGAGCTTGTTACTGACCACCATTGTTTTGCATCTTTTTGACTAATGCTACGGATTTTACGTACCACGAGCTGTTGAATTTGGTGAGTCCGTGCTCTGCATAAACATTGCATAGATACTGCATAGAAACTGTGACTCATTTGATTATATCAGGGAAGAATAATTCTATGTTGCCAAGGCAAAAGGTGCACGCCTCCGCCATTTTCATTGTTTTCATGTTTTGATCTACATCGGCCACTTCCTGGTGCAGTCGCACCATGATAACTCTTTTGACTCATTTGCAGAATGCAGAGTGAGCCAGAGGTGGGCTTCAAACCTGGGTCGTCCTGTTTGACAGTTCTATGCACCATCTTCTAGGCACCATTGTATAACCATTTAATATAGTGTATCTACACCAGCTGCATTCACTCACAGTATTGCTGAAAAAATGAATTTACTCACAGTATCTCTGTACACATCTACTCACAGTATGTCTGCACAGAGTACATTTACTCACAGTATGTCTGCACAGAGTACATTTACTTACAGTATCTCCTCACACAGTACATTTACATATGAACATACGAACAAGCCAGCAGAAGAAGACCATTTGGTCTATCAAGTCTGCTCGTATTGCAGAGTCCACAGGTTGAGCTAATGTCCCTGCCGCCCCTCCCCACTCCTCCCATCCTCCCTACCCATGATTCTTATCTTCCTACTATGCCTATCCCAGCCCCTCTTAAAGCTGCTCACTGTCTTTAATGAGATGACCTCTTCCGGCAGTGCGTTCCAAGTGTCCACCACTCTTTCTGTGAAAAAGTGCTTCTTGACATCCCTCCTAAATCTTCCACCCTCCAGCTTAAGACTGTGCCCCCTTGTGATATGGTTGCCACTCAGCTTAAAGAGACTTTCCTTATCAACATTATTTATCCCCACTCGTGTCCCTTAGTGCAGATAAATCATTCATCCCACTCAACCCCACTGCATATCCCTTAGTGCAGATAAGTCATTCATTCCACTCATCCCCATTGCATATCTCTTAGTGCAGATAAGTCACTCATTCCACTCATCCCCATTGCATATCCCTTAGTGCAGATAAATCATTCATTCCACTCCTCCCCACTGTATATCCCTTAGTGCAGATAAATCATTCATTCCACTCATCCCCACTGCATATCCCTTAGTGCAGATAAATCATTCATTCCACTCATCCCCACTGCATATCCCTTAGTGCAGATAAATCATTCATTCCACTCATCCCCACTGCATATCCCTTCGTGCAGATAAATCATTCATTCCACTCATCCCCACTGCATATCCCATAGTGCAGATAAATCATTCATTCCACCTCCCCATGCATATCCTTAGTGCAGATAAATCATTCATTCCACTCATCCCCACTGTTGTATATCCCTTAGTGCCGATAAATCATTCATCCCACTCATCCCCACTGTATATCCCTTAGTGCAGATAAATCATTCATTCCACTCATCCCCACTGCATATCCCTTAGTGCAGATAAATCATTCATTCCACTCATCCCCACTGTATATCCTTTAGTGCAGATAAATCATTCATTCCACTCATCCCCACTGCATGTCCCTTAGTGCAGATAAATCATTCATCCCACTCATCCCCACTGCATATCCCTTGGTGCAGATAAATCATTCATTCCACTCATCCCCACTGCATATCCCATAGTGCAGATAAATCATTCATTCCACTCCTCCCCACTGCATATCCCTTAGTGCAGATAAATCATTCATTCCACTCATCCCCACTGTTGTATATCCTTAGTGCTGATAAATCATTCATCCCACTCATCCCCACTGTATATCCCTTAGTGCAGATAAATCATTCATTCCACTCATCCCCACTGCATATCCCTTAGTGCAGATAAATCATTCATTCCACTCATCCCCATTGCATATCCCTTGGTGCAGATAAATCATTCATTCCACTCCTCCCCACTGCATATCCCTTAATGCAGACAACTCATTCATTCCACTCTTCCCCATTGCATATCCCGTTTATATAGCTATTTATGTATGTGTGAGTTTGGTGATTGTTGGTGTGCAGTGGTGTGTGTGTCTGTGTGTGTGTACATATACGCATGCCAACAGCAGCATCTGCATTGGCTGTGTGTTATTTTATTGTACTAGTACTGTGATGTAAGTGTGGGATTATTACATCAAGGGCCAGATATTCAAAACTTTACACTAGGCGCAAACCATTTGCGCAGGGTTTGTGTGGGTCTGCTATATTCAAAAAGCCACAGTGTGGGCAAACTGCAATAGTGCTGGGCAAAAGTATAATGTATGCAAGGGGCAAAAAGAGGGGGCGTGTACATGTATACAGGCTCAATGCTATATTCAGTGCATTAGTGCCATGCAAAGTGTTTTTGTGTGACTTAGTGTGACACTTTGTGCAGTGTAAATTATTGCCCAGGAAAAGATAGTCTTAAATTTGGTCAAACCAGCTTTGTGCAGCTTTGTGGCTTTGCGCGGCTTAGCGTGATGTAGAACCATGGTTCATGGAACTCAGTAATTCACAAGTGTGAACAATAATGGAGTTTGAGAGGGTCTGCCAGCAGTGGTTTATTGACCCTAACCAGTAACTATTAAACATAGAAAGAAACCAGACATGGAAGAAACATGCTGCACATGATTGGCACCTCTTGTGTTGCCATCAGCCGCCACTGGTCCCAGCCATGCCAGGCATTAAGGGGTGACCCGGTACCCAGTGGACACCATGGCAGTGTGTCCATACAGCACACACCTGCAGACCACCCTTCAGTGGACACCAACAGAATCCAGCACACACATGCAGCACTGGGGGCATGGTGGTTGCTGAGGGGAGGGTGCACTGGTGGCCAGTTTGCACCACATACTGGATGCTGCCACAAGGCTGGGACAATCCACGAATGTAAATGGTCCAGTGTTAGGAATACCCCAACACAAGTGTGCCTGTCTGATGCCATGTGCCCCCCCGCCACATACCACACATCTGTACAGACACCACAGCACACACAGCCAGCCATGTATATGTCACCATGAGTATCCCATGCCAGTGGTGCAGCATCTGTGGGTTGCACAACAGCATAACAGTAGTGTCCACTGTCAGTACACACCTCCAAGATGGGCATGCCACTGTATAAAGTGCAGCAGTCATTGATGCCCTTCACACCATAGGCATTGCTGTGTCCCTTACACTACTGGCACCTTGTTACTGTAGTGTCTGCTGTGCACTGTAGCAGGAACTATAGTTTGACAATTGCATGCAGCACCACCACCTGTGCCTGTGCTGTGTAGTCCTACTGGGCACAATATTCTATGCGGTTCTGTACAAATGTAGCCTGCAGCTACCACCATGCTCTTTCAGACTGACCTACAGGTGGAGCCGTGGGCAGACTCAGCCAGTTCCTGTACTCCCAGACTGACCTACAGGTGGAGCTGTGGGACCCTGCAATAGCACTGGGTAAACTGGATGCAAATCAGGACATAATGAGATGCTAATCTGGATGTTTGCCCACAGACTGCCTGAGTAGGCTCATTTGCATGTCACTTTGAATATAGCAAATTTTGCCTTTGGTAAACGTTGCACCATTAAATGTTTTGGAAACATGGTACATTTTTGCAGAATTTCACATGTGCTGGTGCTTGCAGCTTTACTGAATCCACTCTTTGCTAGCACACACATGGTTCACCTCTAACTTCCTTCACTGGACTGCTGTTGTGGTTTGCACTTCCTGGTTGCTATATTCAGAGCTGTCTTATTTCCCAGGCTATTTTTGCACTGCCTCCCAGTCCAGTTTGCCCAGCTTCCTTAGCATGCTTTATTCAGCAGGTTTAGCACCGGGGCTATCCCTTTTGAATATAGGGGGATATTGGTTCTGGGCTAATTTAGCACACCGGGCAGTGCTAATTTAGCCACGGGTCACAGTTTTGAATATCTGGCCCCATATTATAAATCACTGATGCAATGTCTGCTAATTAGCACCCAGAACCACTATACCTCTTATTCTGAGTGCATCGTGCTCTTGTGCAGGAGCGCTAGGAGGAAGTCCTTCACTTTGGCCCCAGGGGGAGGACAGCAGAATAAAACAATAAAATTGTACTCTAAACTTATTACAAATCATTTGAGTTCAACTTACGTGAGTTATAACAAAATGATAGGGCCCCCAGTGGATGTCTGTTACGATATAAGACACTTCTTTATTAAAAAGAGTAGTCAGTGAAACCACTGACTACTCTTTTTAATAAATCATGGGAGGATGGTGTGGTATCCGAGACTGGAGGAAGGCAGATGGATCCCCTTCACAAAGTGGGACCAAGACAGAGGTAGGAAACTACAGACTTGTCAGTCTCACCTCTGTGGCAGGGAAAGGATGGAGTCACTTCTGAAGGAAAGAATAGGTGAGTACCTAGAGGCCAGTGGGGCACAGAACCCAAGGCAGCATGAGTTCACAGTGGGAAGGTCATGTCAGACGAATCTAATAGATTTCTTTGACTGGGTGACCAAAGTAGTAGACCAGGGAGGGGCTGTGGACATGGCCTACCTAGACTTTAGCAAGGCATTTGACACAGTCCCATACAAAGATTAATAGTCAAATTAACCTAGCCTGGGAGTGGGTCCCAGGGTGGTAGCCTGGTAAAACATTGGCTGGACAACAGGACACAGAAGGTAATTGTAAATGGAGTCCACTCTGAAGAAAGAGGGGTTACTAGTGGGGTACCGCAGGGTTCAGTATTGGGTCCAGTCCTTTTAATGTCTTCATAAGTGACATTGCAGAGGGACTGAAGGAAAAGTATGCCTCTTGCAGATGACATAAAGATCTGCAACAGGGTTGATACACAAGAAGGCGTGGAAAGGATGAGAAGGGACTTGGCAAGGTTGGAGGAATGGTCAGAAGTATGGCAGCTAGGATTCAGTGCAAAAAGTGCAAAATAATGCAACTGGGAAACAAGAACCCAGGGAAGAATACACAGTGGGGAGGTAGTAATAACAACAACAAAAAGGAAAGGGACTGGGGATAATCATATCAGATGACCTTAAAGTTAGCAAGCAATGTGAGAAGGCAGTAGGGAGGGTTGGGGTAAACTGGGATGCATAGGGAGAGGCATCAGCAGCAGAAAACAGGAAGTTGTTATCCCTCTGTACAGACAGTTGGTGAGACCCCATCTGGAGTACTGTGTCCAGTTCTGGAGACCCCATCTCCGCAAGGACATAGACAGGATAGAGGCAGTCCAGAGGAAGGCAACTAAAATGGTGCAGGGTCTGCAAGAGAAACCATATGAGGAGAGACTAAAGGAGTTTAATATGTAACCCCTAGATGGCGCTATCCCAGGGGCTACTACCCCTGCCTGATTTGCCACTAACAGGTTGAGGGGCCTGGATCCAATGGCGGGTGCTTCCACCCAGAGGTCAGGGTTTGCAATAGTTAAACTTACTTGGTCACAGCCCTCTGGGACGCTGCAACCCCCCTTTCTTCCCACTAGTGGCCCACACAATATATCAGAATTACCTTCACAGTATACACTTACCCCCAGGACTAGTTCCGGCACTGGGACCTCCTGTGAAATGAGATACAGTGCAACAATCACAGTACAGTACTTTAACATAGACAAATACCTCAGGCAGTATAACTTTGCTGAAACAAGCAGCTCTGATTTATTTAGGGGGATATAACAAGGACAGGGGGAAAGCAGGTTAATTAGCTTATCACTTTACTATCTACCTATGGCTCTGTGCACAGGCCTATCCCCATACCTCTCAACCTCCTGCCTCATAAATCAGGGACAAAGCTTAAAAAAATCAGGGACAAAGGTCCAAAATCAGGGACACATTTTTAAAATTGGTGATATCCACTCAGGAAGCTGGCAGAATAAGGGACTCAGTGTATAATACATTTTCTGAAGAATAAGACGTATGCAGCTTTATTGTTTGATGTAATTTTATTCTTATAGTCATCACTGTTTCGTCAGGGAAACACAGATTTTAGGAGGGACAGAGTAAAATTTTTAGGTGAAATCAGGGACACTTGAGAGGTATGCCTATCCCTACCAGTTACTGTCCCTGGGTGCCCAAGCCCTAGTGGCTAGTCCAAACCGTGGCAGCTGGTAGGGGCCCTTTCACACAGTGAAAAGAAAAATTAGTTTAAACAGTCAGCAGTACAGTGATTCCATTTGGATTTAATGTGGCAATTCAACAGGGAGCGACCCTGAATTAGTACTCACGACCTCCAAACAAGATAGGGTCCTTCAACGTCAGCAGGGCTACTCTTGAGCTCCACGAGACTCTTCACACATTTATATGGTAAAAAAGAAAGTACTATATCAGGCAGGCTGCTTCTCTATCCCGATCGCAATTACTGCACAATACCCGGGAGAACACACAGCAGATTCAGTTCCTGACAGACCGAGTGCAAGTCAACAATTTCTCCAGTCTTCTACAGGGTGAGCCTGGTTTCTACTCTTCAGAGATCCTTTGATTCTTTTCACAGGACGGATTCAGTCCTAACAAGCAGTTACACAAGCTGCAGACCGAACTTGGGCCTTACACACGTTTTTGACTGAAACTGTGCACTGAAGGAGCACAGGGTTTCTTTCCCTTCACTGCCAGAGCTAAACTGAAACTCCCACAGACAAAACCGGCACTTCCTTTGAGTTCCTCCCAGTTCTTGACTGGATTGGCTGTCACTCACAATAGACTGCTGCTGTTGGTCCAAAAAGGCGCAAGTCTAAACTACATCTCCCAGAGTCACTGCCCATACAATCCTCTTGTGGCTGGCTCCAGATTATGAGTCCAAGTTCTGATTCGTCCAAGGCACCATTTTAGAGCTAGCTTACCCCACACTGATTGGTCCAGTTCAGCAGTTCAAAACCAGAATGGGAACTAGGCAGACACAGTTCTGACTGCAAAGAAAGCAGGTTAGACAAACTGTAATTTCATTATTACTGTAAATGATTTCTGGCAAACAGTTACATCTTTCAGATAGGTTCCTTTGCACTCTAGTGACTGCAAAATGGAGTGAATTGGCAGCAGCTCGAGTGGTACTCAAACAGAGAAGCACACAGTCCCCCATACAAACTAATTATGTCTGCAAGCAGACAGCTCTTAAAGAGACAGTACCAGAGGCTCTAAAAACACTCACTGATAAATGGCTTAAACGCCAAACACCATTCAGGCTTGGAGCATTCAAGCAAGCTCCTGGAAGTCTTTTGGGAACCCCCATTTGCAGGGGGGTTACACCCTTCCTGGCCTGGGAAAGCTTGACGTCCGTGTCAAGCAAGTACCCCCATAAGTTTTAACTGCAACCATATACATTTGCATTAGGCTCACACATGTAATCATCAGTCAATATACCATTTTACCAAGAACACATTTCTGAAACATTGCAGTACGTCACTCTTTACACAGTATTACACACACATTGTACCATAATTCAAGTTATTACCTCTTGTACATGAAACCTGAAGAGAGGGGGCCCTTCCCTATCAGTTACCTTGGGGCTGGACAGGGCAAGGGCACCATACTTAGAGGGCAACACAAGTAACTTGAGTTAGCACTGACGCTCAGTTTGGGCAATGAGCTCGGGGACACATACACTCTTTATGGACAACATTGAGAGGCAAGTCCACAGGCCTCCCAAGTGAATCATAACTGAGGTGCACCACAGGCTTTACAGCTTGACCAGTCTTTCTAGGGGAACTGTTACAGTCTCTGCACTCTGAGCCTCATTTTCAGCATTGTCCTCACTTGTCAGGAGTCTCCCTGGGGGTAGAGAGGCTAGTACTTGGGGCACTTTCAGCTCCAGGAGTTACAGTTTTGGAGTCCACAACATTTGCCCGCATGGAGAGCTTTGACACTGGTAGTGGACTGTCAGGGCACTCAAAATACTCTTCTTGTTCGGTGTATCACCAGTCTGCCCCAATCTATCATTTTCCTCCCTGAAAGCTCAAACAGTTCAACCATGCACAATGATTCCATTTCATCTGATCTGATGCTTTGCACTTCACTTTCTGGGAGCATTGGCTCCAGGGATGAAGCTGGGGGCTTAGACAGTCCAGAAGGCCCAGCTTTGTCTCCAGTATTGACTAGGGGATTGCCCCGAAACAATTGACTCAGTTCGAAAGAAGGATAGTATTCAAAGTCACTCTCAGTTTCTTCCGATATGGACTGACAGTCATGCTCAACTGGGACTTGTGCAGGGGAACACTTTAACTCTGCTTCTGTAGGTGCAGACTTCCTTGATCTTTTCTTAGCAGCAGCTCTAGTCACTGGTCCAGAGGGGGCATCTTCTGGGGACTCAGACTCAATCAGGATTTGTCCAATGGGCAGTAAATGATTTCTATGCATTGTTTTTACATCTTTTGAATTGTTCTCAGGCCTTACTTTGTACACTGGCAGATCATCTAGTTTGCCCACTACAATGTGAGGGAGATGGTGCCATCTGCCAGCAATCTTGTGTTTGCCATGCAGTCCCAGATTTCTTAGCAATACCCGATCTCCCTCCTGGAGTTCCTGTGCTTTCACCTTTTATCATACCGTTCTTTGTTGGCCAGATTTCTTTTGCAGCCATGGTTTGAGCTAGTTGTACGCATGTTAACTGGGCCTTTAACTTTGCACATACTGTAAATAGTTGTCAGCTTGAACCCCATCAGGAGAGACCCCAAAACACACATCTACCGGTAGTCGAGCTTCTCTTCCAAACATCAGGCGGTAGGGGGAGAACCCAGTGGCATCACTTTTGGTGCAGTTATAAGCATGTACCAGGGTGCTAATTTGTTGGCTCCATCTAGGCTTGTCCTTTGGGTGCAGGGTGCCTAGCATATCTAGCAAAGTGCGGTTGAAAGCTTCAGGCTGTGGGTCCCCTGGGGTGGTAAGGAGTGGTTCTGGACTTTCCACTCCCACAGAGAAAGCATCTTTTGATCAGACGACTCTCAAAGTCTCTCCCTCGATCAGAATGGATTCTTTGTGAGTCCCATAGTGAACAAAAGTTTTCTACAAGTACTTTGGCCACAGTGGATGCTTTCTGGTCTTTGGTGGGAAAGCTTGGGCATATCTCGTGAAATGGTCAGTGACCACCAGCACATTACTGATATTTCTTTGATCTGACTCCAAACTCAGAAAATCAATACAGACCAGCTCCATGGGTGCACTGGTGGTGATGTTAACAAGGGGCAGCCCTCTGGGCAAAGCTTTCCTCTGTAAGCAGCGACTACAAGTTCGAATGTGTTGCTCCACATCAGCCCCCATCTTAGGCCAATAGAATCTGGATCTCACCAAGTCAAGTGTTCTGTCTATACCAAAGTGCCCCATGTGGTTGTGCAAGGACCTCAGTACTGAGTGTCGAAAGGCAGTGGCAGCACTAGTTGTTGTTTGTCTACTTGTCCCTCTGTCTACTGTTTCTCTGTATAACAGTTTATTGATCAGTTTCAACTTAGGACCTTCTTTGTATAACAGTGCAGTTCTCAAATCAGTGGGCGTAATTTGGACACATCTTTTCCTGCATAGAGGGCTTCTAAAGCTGCTTGATCATGGGATCGCGGATTGAGCCCGCCAATACTGTCATTGTCCAGCTGAGGCAGTGCACCAATGTCTATTGCAGAAAAGTGGCAATAAGCAGCAGGTATGCAATTCTCAGAGGGTCCCAAGCAATCCACCATGCAGTCCACTGGGTCTGTGGACATTTGTTCCTCCCTGTCAAACTTCCGCAGAGTGCCCGAATGTCAGGTTCTGCCAATCGGACCCAATCATTCTGGGGAACAGGCCTCCGCAGAGAGAATCAGCATCTATGTGGTTCAGACCTGCTCGGTATTCGAGAGCATAGTCATATGTAGATAATGCAGAAAGCCACCCATGGCCAGTGGCATCCAGCTTAGCTGAGGTCTGACATAGGTCAAAGGATTATTGTCAGTTTTTACTAGTATTTTAGCCCCATACAAGTACTCATGGAATTGGTCAACAATAGCCCACTTCAAAGCTAGGAACTCTAACTTATGTACAAGATAGTTCTTTCGGATGGGGTCAGGCTTCTACTGGCAAAGGCCACTGGTCTCAGGCCATTCTCATGCTCTTGGTACAACACAGCCCCAACCCTTGCAAGCTAGCATCAGTGTGCAGGACGTAAGGTTTTCTTGGATCGCATAGGCCAGCACTGGAACATGGGTAAGTTGATATATGATCTCATGAAAAGCAGTCTCTCAATCAGGAGTCCAGCGGGCCCCAAATACTTCACTCGGATGAAAATACACTTTCAGTCTTGAGGACGCTTGACTTTGGTATTTTTTTGGGTTGGGGATACCCTTGAGTAAGGTTAAGTAAAGGGCGGATCACTCTTGAATAGTCCTTGATGAGCGCCGATAATAACCACAGAATCCCAGGAATCTTTGCAGTTCTTTTAGATTTTGGGCTGTGGCCAGGTGGTCAAGGCCTCAACTTTACTTGGGTTGGTCTCTATTCGCTCGGTGGATACTATGTGTCCCACATACTTTACTGATGTTTGAAAGAATTGACACTTATCAATGGACAGTTTAAGGCCAAAGTCCTCCAGTCGGTCCAATACCTTAAATAATCTGCTCTCATGTTCCTCCAGTGAGCTGCCAAACACAATAACATCATCTAGGTATACCAGGCACTCTAGTAAGTTCATGTCCCCCACTGCACGCTCCATCAATCGTTGAAAAGTGGCTGGGGCAATTGAAATCCTTTGAGGCATCCTCATGAATTCATAGAAGCCAAGCGGACAGATAAAGGCTGTCTTCTCACGGTCCTCTGAGCCATCGGGATCTGGTAGTACCCACTGCAGAGATCCAACACAGAGAACCACTTGCTCCTGCTTAGGCAGTCCAAAGCATCCTGAATGCGGGGCATTGTGTACTGATCAGGGATAGTCCGCGTTTGCTGTGCGATAATCCACACACATCCTTACTGTCCCATTCTTTTTCCTCACTACCACAATGGGGAAGCATAAGGGCTTCTGAATTTTTGTATTACACCAGCAGCTAACATCTCTGCAGATGCCGTCTCACATCATCTATGTCAGCAGGTGCCAGGTGTCGAGACCTCTCACGAAATGGTCTTTCGTCATGTAGCGGATATTGTGCTCAGCTCCTTGCGCATCCTCGTCCCATTCCTTTAAAGAAAACACCTGGTCTCTCTGGGCAAGCTTCTCACTGATCCTCACTTTCCATTCAGCTGGCAAGGGAGTCACCGAAATCAAACAAGTCAGGCGTTACTCTGTCATTCTTCCTCGAACTCTTGCTGCTGGGTAGCACTGCAGTGTCTGCACAATGCACATTAGCCAGGATGCAACCTCTATTTACTCTGAATGTCTCTTTCAGACACATTATGAACTTGGACCATTACCCTTCTGGCATAAGCATGGGCTCTAGCGGGCAAAATACTAGGCTTGACCAGCAGTCCCTCTGGCAATTTTCCATCGCCTGGTGCATCCAACATTAATATTTTATTCTTAACATCCTTTCTGATATGGACCTCTCCCTGTAAGGTACACTGGGCATTTGGCGCCAGGATCAGAGACTCAGGATCCTTCTTCCATACAATTCCGACCTGTTCCTCTGGTTCTATTTTTTCAGCATCTCTTTGTGCCTCATAGGCCTTCTTAATTAAAGCTGGAACTCTTAAAGCTCTACTAGTTTTTGACCCCTGTTTTTCATAACACAACTGTGCCAGCCTTCCGAACATATGAGCATTTGTTCCAATCAACAAAGGGACACCATCATACAGTCCAGTGGGGACACACTAAGGCTAGAGTCTCTACTTGTTCGGCCACTCCAGCCACAGGAGGTGGGGAAAGACAGCCAAATTCGGATATACCCGGAATAAGGGGTGAGCCTTCTCCTTAACCCCCATACATGCAGTCCTTCTAATGGTTGTAAGAGTCGTCTGACAAATGCTTCTGATACCAATCCTGGAACATAATTGTCACTTGGGAGCCACTGTCTAATACAGCTCTTGTAGACACTCATTCACCTTTACAGTGGTCTCCATGGAGGGACCCACTATTCTGGACCAGTCTGGGGAGGCGATAGTGGGGGCCTGGGCAACTGACCTTGCCACAAAAGGCGTGAGTTAGCATTTTGGTGCCTCACTGGGATCATTTCTTGCACCTCTTAACCACTGATTTGTTCTCCAGCTCTCCTTGTAGTCTATATGCAACTTTGTCAGTGTCTTTTGGGGACGGCATTCCCTTTTCATGTGCCCATCCTTCTCACAATTATAGCAAAACATACTTTCTGGAGTTTGAGCTGGCCGGCGCCACTGGGAGCCAGGGCGGGGTATTACTAACTGGAAACCTTGGTGCCATCTCTGTCTCTTGGTGATAAGCATTTGGAGACATCTCATCAGTTTCTCCACTTCCATGGTCAAGGAATTAAGTTTGGAGCTGTTATCAGCAGGAGAGATGCATAGGTGGTACCCCACCCCATAGCAGATGCAGTCAGATATAGGTCAGGGCCCGTGCTTGCAGGCGTGGCCTTCATAAAGGACTGTTTTTGAATTCCTGGATCTCTCTCAACAGTTCGCCCCATTGTGGCATATCTTTTTCCTTGTCAGAGCACTCATTGACTGCCAACCTCTGCCCCTGAACTTCCTTGATGGGCCACCCTCAGTCACTCGGTCGTAGCCGCAGCTATTGGTGCAGGTCCCTCCGAGTCGCCTTTCTCAACTCCTCAAATTTCTCTCATTAACTCATCATAGGAGGGTGGGGATTCCAGTCGATTTGCCAGGCGTAACTGAAGCAACAGCAGTTCTGAGAAGGGGCAGACTTAGGATCCTGTCCAGCCTGGTTCGGTCCAGTTCAATCGCTGGCAAACTACCCTTTCTGAGGGCATTCTTGCAACAATTTTTCCAGCGAGATACATACACAGACAACTCCCTTTGGTACTGTTGTGCATTTCTTACTCTCCACCATAGATCCTCATCAGAATCTGGGCTCCCATACACATTCTCCAAGGCCTCAACATAGGCCTGTGCAGTCACTTCAGGGTTACTGGCCCGTTTAGCGGATGGTAGCCAGGCAGGACCTCGGAGGCTGTCACTAACCCTCTTAGCTCGGCTTCCGAGCATTGCCATTCTAGCACTTGGGGCAACATAGTCTATCCAGGTCTCCCAGTCATCCTCCCTTTGGGGGGTGGGGAGGGTGCCAGAGAAGATCCTCAACCTTCGGTAAGAGTCGTGACTAATGGCAGGTGCAGAAATAGGAGTCTGCATTGCTTCAGCCACCATTACGGGTACTGGAGCGGGAGAGGGTGTTGGGGAGGAACACCCCCAGGTGGCAAGAATAGTTTCTTCAAGTCCTCCACAGTTTTCCTTTCCCCCAGCAACCATTTAGCAAATTTCTCCTCAAAGTTTAAGACAGTGGTGGGGCTCATTCCCACGGGTCTTTACTGTATTAGTTATCACTCCAGGCAGTGAGGGCTCCCTCTGGGGTAATGGTCTGTGGCACTTTGAGCTATCTATGGGATCCTTAAGCTCTACTAGGGCCAGGAAAGTGTGGGTGAGCAGATTAGCATGCCGACCCACCACCACAGGGTTTTGTAAACCTTCCACCTTGGAAAGTACTCCCTGTACAGTGTCCATTATTGATACCAGGGGATGTCCAGGATAAGCATAGCATTTTGGGGTCAATCTCCTCCCCAGTACACCACTCCACCAGCCGGTGCACAGCCACTTCTGTCGGGTACCCATTTTTTTTCTTAGCAGTGGTTATGTAAATATGGCCACTAGAGGACACACAATCCCAGCGGTGAGCCTCCAAGATGTAACTCCTAGATGGCGCTATCCAGGGGCTACTACCCCTGCCTGATTTGCCACTAACAGGTTGAGGGCCTGGATCCAATGGCGGCCTCCACCCAGAGGTCAGGGGTTGCAATAGTTAAACTTACTTGGTCACGGCCCTCTGGGACGCTTACAACCCCTTTCTTCCACTTAGTGGCCCACAATATATCAGAATTACCTTCGGTATACACTTACCCCCAGGACTAGTTCCGGCACTGGGACCTCCTGTGAAATAAGATACAGTGCAACAATCACAGTACAGTACTTTAACATAGACAAATACCTCAGGCAGTATAACTTTGCTGAAACAAGCAGCTCTGATTTATTTAGGGGATATAACAAGGACAGGGGAAAGCAGATTAATTAGCTTATCACTTTACTATCTACCTATGGCTCTGTGCACAGGCCTATCCCTACCAGTTACTGTCCCTGGGTACCCAAGTCCCTAGTGGCTAGTCAAACCGTGGCAGCTGGTAGGGGCCCTTCACACAGTGAAAAGAAAAATTAGTTTAAACAGTCAACGGTACAGTGATTCCATTTGGATTTAATGTGGCAATTCAACGGGGGCGACCCTGAATTAGTACTCACGACCTCCAAACAAGATAGGGTCCTTCAACGTCAGCAGGGCTACTCTTGAGCTCCTTGAGACTCTTCACACATTTATATGGTAAAAGAAAGTACTGTATCAGGCAGGCTGCTTCTCTATCCCGATCGCAATTACTGCACAATACCGGAGAACACACAGCAGATTCAGTTCTGACAGACCGAGTGCAATTCAACAATTTTCTCAGTCTTCTACAGGGTGAGCCTGGTTTCTACTCTTCAGAGATCCTTTGATTCTTTTTCACAGGGGGGATTCAGTCCTAACAAGCAGTTACACAAGCTGCAGACCGGAACTCTGGGCCTTACACACGCTTTTTGACTGAAACTGTGCACTGAAGGAGCACAGGGTTTCTTTCCCTTCACTGCCAGAGCTAAACTGGAAACTCCAACAGACAAAACGGGCACTTCCTTTGAGTTCCTCCCAGTTCTTGATTGGATTGGCTGTCACTCACAATAGACTGCTGCTTTGGTCCAAAAAGGCCAGAAGTCTAAACTACATCTCCAGAGTCACTGCCCATACAATCCTCTTGTGGCTGGCTCAGATTATGAAGTCAAGTTCTGATTATCAGTACTCACTCCTGTATTTCCATTCTTGACTCAGTACTGCCCTGTATTTGTTACTACCATTAGCTCAAGTACTGACCCTGTGTTTGCTCCTCTTCTGTAACTTAGTACTGCCCTTGTATTCTGCCTCCCCATCCTTAACTCCAGTCTTGGTCTGTATTTTCTCCCATCCCTGACTCCAGTACTGCCCTGTATTTGTTCTCCCATCTTGACTCAGCACTGCCCTGTATTCGGCTCCCATCTTTGATTCAGTACTGCCTTGTATTTTCTCCCATCTTTAACTCAGTTCTGTCCCTGTATTGTTCCCTATCCTTAACTCAGTACTTGCCTGTATTCGCCCCCATCCTTAACTCAGTACTGCCCTGTATTTGCTCCCATACTTAACTCATATTGCCTCTGTATTTGCTCCTCATCTCTGACTCTTTTACTGACCATGTATTTTCTCCCATCCTTAACTCAGTATTGCCCTGTATTCACTTCCCATCCTTAACTCAGTACTGCTCTGTATTTGCTCCCCATCCTTAACTTAGTACTGCCTCTGTATTTGCTCCTATCCTTGTTTCAGTACTGCCCTGTATTCACTTCCATCCTTGATCCAGTACTGCCCTGTATTTGTCTCATTCTAACTCAGTACTGCCCTGTATTCGCTTCCTATCTTGACCTCAGTACTGCCTAGTATTCGGCCCCCATGATTGACTCCAGTACTGCCCTGTATTTGCTCCCATCGTTAACTCAGTACTGCCCTGTATTCGCCTCCATCTCTGACTCAGTCACTGCCCCTGTATTCACTCCCATCTTTGACTCAGTACTGCCCTCTGTATTTGCTCCCATCCTTGACTTAGTACTGCTGTGTATTTGCTCCCATCCTTAATTCAGTACTCCCTGTATTTGATCCCATCTTGACTCAGTACTGCTGTGTATTTGTTCCCATCTTGACTCCAGTACTGCCCATGATTTGTTCCCTATCCTAACTCCAGTACTGCCTCATTTGCTCCCCTATCCTTGACTCAGTACTGCCCTGTATTCTGCCCCATCCTTGACTTAGTACTGCCCTATATTCGCCTCCCATCCTTGACTTAGTACTGCCCTATATTTGTTCCATCCTTAACTCAGTACTGCCCCTCTATTCTCCCATCCTTGGCTCAGTACTCCCCCTGTATTTGTTCCCATCTCCAATATAGTATTGCCCAGTATTTACCTCCTATCCTTCCTCATTATTGTCCTGTATTTGCTTCCATCCTTGACTCAGTACTGCCCCTGAATTTGTTCCCATCCTTAACTCAGTACTGCCCTGTACTTTGCTCCCATCCTTAACTCAATACGCCCTGTATTTGTTCCTTTTTCTTAACTCCACACTGCCCAGTATCCCATCCTGACTCCAGTACTGCCCCCTGTATTTACTCCTATCCTGTCAGTACTGCCTCTGTATTTGTTCTCAACCTTGACTCAGTTCTGCCTCTGTATTTGCTTCTATCCTTTATTCAGTTCTGCCCTGTATTTGTTCCCTAACCTTGACCCAGTACTGGCCCTGTATTTGTTCCTATCCTTAACTCAGTACTGCTCTGGATTAGCCCTATCCTGACTCAGTACTGCCCTGTATCACTCCCATCCTTGACTCAGTACTGTCCTGTATTTGCTCCCATCCTTAACTCAGTACTCCCTGTATTCTCGACTCCATCCTTTACTCTAGTACTGCCCCGTATTTGCTCCCATCCTGACTCAACACTGCCCTGTGTAGCTTCCAATCTTGACTCAGTACTTCCCTGTAATTGTTTTCCATCCTTGACCCAGTACTGCCCTGTAATCACTCCATCCTAACTCAGTACTGCCCTGTATTTGCTCCCATCCTTAACCTCAGTACTGTCCTGTATTCGCTCCATCTTTGTCTTAGTACTGTCCCGGTATTCGCTGTCATCCTTGACTAAGTACTGCCCTGTATTTGCTCCCATCTTACTCAGTACTGCCCTGTATTCGCCTCATTCTTAACTCAGTACTGCCCTGTACTTGTCTCCATCTTAGATTCAGTACTGCCCTTTGTGCGCTTCCATCCTTGACTCAGTGCTGCCCCTGTATTTGCTTCCATCCTTGACTTAGTACTGCCCTGTATCTGCTCCCATCCTTGACTTAGTACTGCTCTCTATTTATTCCCACCCTTAACTCAGTACTGCCCCTGTATTCTGCCTCCCCATCCTTAACTGAGTACTGCCCTGTATTCATGGCCATCCTTGACTTAGTACCACACCTGTATCTCGCCTCCCATCCTTGACTTAGTACTGCCCTGTATTTGTTCATCCTTAACTCAGTACTGCCCTGTATTTGTCTTATCCTTGACTCCAGCGCCTGCCCTGTATTTGTTACTCATCCTTAACTCCACGTTCCTGTATTTGTTCTCATCCTTAACTCAGTACTGGCCCTGTATTCTCTTCCGCCCTTGACTCAGTACTGCTCTGTATTTTTTCCTAGCTTTAACTCAGTACTGCCCCTGTATTCGCCTCCCATCCTAACTGAGTACTGCCTGTATTCGCCCCAATCCTTGATTCACTACTGCACTGTATTTGCTCCTCACTCCTTAACTCAGTACTACCCCTGTATTCGCCTCCCATCCTTGACTCAGTACTGCCTCTGTATTTGCTCTTATCCTCTAAGCAGTACAGGCCTGTATTTGCTCCTATCCTTAACTCAGTACTGCCCTGTATTTCTTCCATCCTGACTCCAGTGCTACCCTGTGGTAAGCTCATACATTGACTCAGATTTCCTTCTAATTGCTCCATACTTGACTCAGTACTGCCCCTGCATTTGCTCCCATTCTGACTCAGTACTGCCCTGTATTTGCTCATCATTGACTCAGTACTGTCTCTGTATTCGCCCCATCCTTGACTCAGTACTGCCCTGTATTTGCTCCCATCCTTAACTCCAGTACTGCCCTATTTTACACTCAATCCTGACTCAGTACTGCCCTGTATTTGCCTGAGGCCTAAACTGAGTACTCACTCCTGTATTTGCTCTCATTCTTGACTCAATACTGTCCTGTGGTAGCTGCCATTTTGACTCAGTACTCCCTGTAATTGCACCTCATCCTTGACTCAGTACCGCCCTGTATTCACTTCCACCATTAACTCAGTACTGCCCTGTATTTGCAACCCATCCTTAACTCAGTACTGTCCTGTATCTGCTTTCATCTTTGTCTTAGTACTGCCCTGGTATTCCTCTCCCATCCTTGACTAAGTACTGCCCTGTATTTGTTCCATCCTAACTCCAGTATTGCCCTGTATTCGCCTCCATTCTTAACTCCAGTACTGCCCTGTACTTGTCCCATGTTTGTCTCAGTACTGCCTTTGTAAGTGCTCTCCATCCTTGACTCCAGTGCTGCCCCTGTATTTGCTCCTATCCTTAACTCCAGTGCTGCCCTGTATTTGTCTCTGGCCTTGACTCGCTACTGCCCTGTATTTGCTCCAATTCTGACATAGTACTGCCCTGTATTCGCTTGCATCCTTGACTTAGTACTGCCCTGTATTCGCTCCCATTCTTGACTTAGTACTGCCCTGAATTTGTTACCATCCTTAACTCAGTCATGCCATGTATTTGCTCCAATCCTTCACTCAGTGCTGCCCCTGTATTTGTTCCCATCCTTAACTCAGTACTCGCCCTGGATTGACTCCTCATCCATAACCCAGTACTGCCCTGTATTTGCTCCTTCCTTGACCCAGTCACTGCCCCATTTGTTCCCTATCCTACTCCAGTACTCTCCTGTATCCCATCCTTGACCTGTACTGCCCTGTATTTGTTCCCATCCTATCTCATTACTGCACTGTATTTGCCCCCATCCTTAACTCCAGTACAGTCCCTGTATTTGTCTCATGTTTGACTAGTACTGCCCCCATTTGTTTCTATCTTTAACTCAGTACTGCCTCTATATCCCATCCTTGACTCAATACTGCCCTGTATTTGTTCCCATCCTGACTCAATACTGCCCTCTATTTGTTCTCATTCTTGACTCTGTACTGCCTCTGTATTCTTCTCCCATCTTAACTCCAGTACTGGTCCTGTATTCTTCCGTCCTTGACTCCAGTTCCTGCCCTGCATTTATTCCTACCCTTAACTCAGTACTGCCCTGTATTCTGCTCCCCATCCTTAACTCAGTACTGCATCAGTATTCGCTCCTCATCCTGACTCTAGTACCGCCTCATTTGTTCCACCATAAACTCAGTACTACTCCTTGTATCTGTCCCCATCCTTGACTCAGTACTGTCCCTGTATTTGTTCCTATCCTGTCAGTTCTGCCCTGTGTTTGTCTCATATCCTTGACTCAATACTGCGCTTTCTGTATTCGCTTCCATCTTTGACCCAGTACTGCCCTGTATGTGCTCTCAAGTTTGACTCTAGTACTGCTCAGTATTTGTTCCCATCTTTAACTCCAGTACTGTCTTGTATTCACTCCCATCCTTAACTTAGGCTTGCCTTGTATTCGCCTCCCATCCTTAACTCAGTACTGCCCTGTATTTGTTTCCCATCCTTACTCAGTACTGCCCTGTATTCACTCTCATCCTGACTCAGTACTGCCCCTGTATTTGCTGCCATTCTTGACTCAGTACTGCCCTGCATTTGTTGCTGCCCCTTATCTCAGTACTGCGCCTGTATTCTGCCTCCATCCCAATATAGTACTGACCCAGATCGCCTCCCATCCTTAACTCAGTACTGCCCTGTATTTTCTCCCATCCTTGGCTCCATTTCTGCCCTGTATTTGCTTCATCCTTGACTCAGTACTGCCCCTGTATTTGCTCCTATCCTTAACTCCTGTGCTGCCCTGTACTTGCTCCCATCCTTGACTCTGTACTGCCCCTGTATTTGCACCCATCCTTGACTTAGTACTGCCTGTATTCACTCCATCCTTTACTTAGTACTGCCTGTATTTGTTACCATCCTTAACTCAGTACTGCCTCTATTTGCTCCTATCCTTCACCCAGTGCTGCCCCTGTATTTGTTCTCATCCTTAATTCTGTACTGCCCTGTATTTGTTCCTGCAACCTTGACCTAGTACTGGCCCTGTATTTGTCTTCTATCCTAACTCAGTACTGCTCTGTATTAGCTCCTATCCTGACTCCAGTACTGCCCTGTATTCACTCCCCATCCTTGACTCAGTACTGTCCTGTATTTGCTCCCATCCTTAACTCAGTACTCTCTGTATTCTGACTCCATCCTTTACTCTAGTACTCGCCTGTATTTGCTCCCCATCCTGACTCAATACTGCCCTGTGGTAGCTTCCATCCTTGACTCAGTACTTCCTGTAATTGCTTCCATCCTTGACCCAGTACTGCCCTGTAATCACTCCATCCTTAACTCAGTACTGCCTGTAT
The DNA here is from genome assembly GCA_016271365.2 of Neoceratodus forsteri. Classification (NCBI taxonomy): domain Eukaryota; kingdom Metazoa; phylum Chordata; order Ceratodontiformes; family Ceratodontidae; genus Neoceratodus; species Neoceratodus forsteri. The sequence goes on along the minus strand of JADMNL010000031.1, from coordinate 108,974,838 downwards.
TTGCTCCCATCCTTAACTCTAGTACTGTCCTGTATTCGCCCCCATCTTTGTCTTAGTACTCGTCCTGTATTCGCTGTCATCCTTGACTAAGTACTGCCCTGTATTTGCTCCCATCCTTTACTCAGTACTGCCCTGTATTCTGCTCCATTCTTAACTCAGTACTGCCCTGTACTTGTTCCCATCTTAGATTCAGTACTGCCCTGTGTGCGCTCCCATCCTTGACTCAGTGCTGCCCCTGTATTTGTTCTCATCCTTGACTTAGTACTGCCCTGTATTCGCTCCCATCCTGACTTAGTACTGCTCTTATTTATTCCTACCTTAACTCAGTACTGCCCTGTATTCGCTCCCCATCCTTAACTGAGTACTGCCCTGTATTCATGGCCATCCTTGACTTAGTACTCACACTGTATTCCTCCCATCCTTGACTTAGTACTGCCCTGTATTTGTTCCATCCTTAACTCAGTACTGCCTCTGTATTTGCTCTATCCTTGACTCCAGCGCTGCCCTGTATTTGTTACCATCCTTAACTCAGTACTGCCTGTATTTGCTCTCATCCTTAACTCAGTACTGGCCCTGTATTCTCTTCCGCCCTTGACTCAGTACTGCTCTTGTATTTTTTCCTAGCTTTAACTCAGTACTGCCCTGTATTCGCTTCCCCATCCTTAACTGAGTACTCTGTATTCGCTCCCAATCCTTGATTCACTACTGCACTGTATTTGCTCCTACCCCTTAACTCAGTACTCACTCTGTATTCGCTCCCATCCTTGACTCAGTACTGCCCCTGTATTTGCTCTTATCCTAGTCAGTACAGGCCTGTATTTGCTCCTATCCTTAACTCAGTACTGCCCCTGTATTTCTTCCATCCTGACTCCAGTGCTACCCTGTGGTAGCTCACATCATTGACTCCAGATTTCCTTCTAATTGCTCCATACTTGACTCAAGTACTGCCCCTTGCATTTGCTCCCATTCTGACTCAGTACTGCCCCTGTATTTGTCTCATCATTGACTCAGTACTCGTCCTGTATTCTCTCCCCATCCTTGACTCAGTACTGCCCTGTATTTGCTCCCATCCTTAACTCAGTACTGCCCTATTTTACACTCAATCCTTGACTCAGTACTGCCCCTGTATTTGCCTGAGGCCTAAACTGAGTACTACTCTGTATTTGTCTCTCATTCTTGACTCAATACTGTCCTGTGGTAGCTCCCATTTTGATCTCAGTACTTCCCTGTAATTGCACCTCATCCTGACTCAGTACTGCCTGTATTCACTTCCACCATTAACTCAGTACTGCCCTGTATTTGCACCCATCCTTAACTCAGTACTGTCCTGTATCTGCTTTCATCTTTGTCTTAGTACTGCCCTGGTATTCCTCCCATCCTTGACTAAGTACTGCCCTGTATTTGCTCCCATCCTTAACTCCAGTATTGCCCTGTATTCGCTCCATTCTTAACTCAGTACTGCCCTGTACTTGTCTCCCATGTTTGTCTCAGTACTGCCTTTTGATGCTCCATCCTTGACTCCAGTGCTGCCCCTGTATTTGCTCCTATCCTTAACTCCAGTGCTGCCCTGTATTTGCTCCCTCGCTCTTGACTGTGTACTGCCCTGTATTTGCTCCAATTCTTGACATAGTACTGCCCTGTATTCGCTTAGCATCCTTGACTTTAGTACTGCCCTGTATTCGCTCCCATTCTTGACTTAGTACTGCCCTGGATTTGTTACCATCCTTAACTCAGTCATGCCTGTATTTGTGTCCAATCCTTCACTCAGTGCTGCCCTCTGTATTTGTTCCCATCCTTAACTCAGTACTTGCCCTGGATTGACTCTCATCCATAACCCAGTACTGCCCTGTATTTGCTCCTTCCTTGACTCAGTACTGCCCCTGTATTTGTTCCTCATCCTTAACTCCAGTACTTCCTGTATCCCATCCTTGACTCTGTACTGCCCTGTATTTGTTCCCATCCTTATCTCATTACTGCACTGTATTTGCTCCTCATCCTTAACTCCAGTACAGTCTCTGTATTTGTTCTCATGCTTGACTAGTACTGCCCCCATTTGTTTCTATCTTTAACTCAGTACTGCCCTATATCCCATCCTTGACTCAATACTGCCCTGTATTTGTTCCCATCCTTGACTCAATACTGCCCTCATTTGCTCCCATTCTTGACTCTGTACTGCCTCTATTTTCCTCCCATCTTTAACTCCAGTACTGGCCCTGTATTCTCCGTCCTTGACTCCAGTTCCTGCCCTGCATTTATTCCTACCCTTAACTCAGTACTGCCCCTGTATTCGCTCCCCATCCTTAACTCAGTACTGCACTGTATTCTCTCCATCCTTGACCTCAGTACTGCCTCTATTTGTTCCCCATAAACTCTCAGTACTACCCCTGTATTCCTCCCATCCTTGACCTAGTACTGCCCCTGTATTTGCTCCTATCCTGTCAGTTCTGCCTGTGTTTGTGTTACATCCTTGACTCAATACTGCGCTGTATTGGCTCCCATCTTGACCCAGTACTGCCCTAGTGTGCTCCCAAGTTTGACTCCAGTACTGCCTTGTATTTGTTCCATCTTTAACTCCAGTACTGTCTTGTATTCACTCCTCATCCTTAACTTAGTCTTGCCTTGTATTCTCCCGATCCTTAACTCAGTACTGCCTCTGTATTTGTTTCATCCTTGACTCAGTACTGCCCTGTATTCACTCCATCCTTGACTCAGTACTGCCCTGTATTTGCTGCCATCTTGACTCAGTACTGCCCTGCATTTGTTGCTACTCTTATCTCAGTACTGCGCCTGTATTCGCTTCCTTATCCTAATATAGTACTGACCAGATTCGCTCCCATCCTTAACTCAGTACTGCCCTGTATTTTCTCCCATCCTTGGCTCATTTCTGCCCTGTATTTGCTTTCATCCTTGACTCAGTGCTGCCCCTGTATTTGTTCCTATCCTAACTCTGTGTGCTGCCCTGTACTTGCTCCCATCCTTGACTCTGTACTGCCCCTGCATTTGCACCTCCATCCTTGACTTAGTACTGCCTGTATCCACTCCCATCCTTACTTAGTACTGCCTCTGTATTTGTTACCATCCTAACTCCAGTACTGCCCCTGTATTTGCTCCCATCCTTCACCCAGTGCTGCCCTGTATTTGTTCCCATCCTTAACTCTCAGTACTGCCCTGATTTGCTGCCATCCTTGACTCAGTACTGCCCTCAGATTTGTTCCCATCCTTTACCCAGTACTTCCTGTATCCCATCCTTGACCTGTGACTGCCACTGTATTTGTTCCCATCCTTATCTCAGTACTGCACTGTATTTTGCTCCCCATCCTAACGCAGTATTGCCCTCAGATGCTCTCATCCTTGACTCAGTACTGTCTTGTATTTGTTTCCTATCCTTGACTCCAGCATTGCCCTCAGAAGTTGCTCCCTTCTTGGCCCAGTACTGCCCTGTATTCATTCCTATTCTTGACTTAGTACTGCCCTGCATTTGTTAATTGTCCTAACTCCAGTGCTACCCTGTATTTGCTCCCATCCTTCACTCCAGTGCTGCCCCTGTATTTGTTCCCATCCTAACTCCATCACTGCCCTGATTGACTCATCCTTAACTCCAGTACTGCCCTGTATTTGCTCCCATCCTTGACTCAGTACTGTCCCCGATTTGTTCCCATCCTTAACTCAGTACTTCCCTGTATCCCATCCTTGACCCGTACTGCCCCTGTATTTGTTCCCATCTTTATCTCATTTTGCACTGTATTTGCTTCATCCTTAACTCAGTACAGGCCTGTATTTGCTCCATGCTTGACTCAAGTACTGCCTGTATTTGTTTCTATCTTTAACTCCAGTACTGCCCTGTATCCATCCTTGACTCCAATACTGCCTGTATTTGCTCCCATCCTTGACTCAATACTGCCCTCTATTTGCTCCATTCTTGACTCTGTACTGCCTCTGTATTTCTTCTCCATCTTTAACTCAGTACTGCCCTGTGTTCACTCCCATCCTAGATTCAGTATTGAACCTGTATTTGATCCCATCCTTAACTCATTACTGGCCCTGTATTCTCTTCCGTCCTTGACTCAGTTCTGCCCTGCATTTATTCCTACCCTTAACTCAGTACTGCCCCAATATTAAACTCCCCAACCTTAACTCAGTATTACTTTCCAACATATTAGCCCCCCTTCCTTGACTCAGTGCCGCCCTGTATTTGTTTCCTACCCCAAACCAGCACTCCACCCCTGTATTTGTCTCCATCCTGGCCCACTGTCCCTTGCTTTGTTTCCCATCCTGTCAGTTCTGCCCTGTGTTTTTTCTCCCATCCTAGACTCAGTATTGCCCTGTATTTGTTTATACCCGTTAACTCAGTACTGTCCCTTTCTGCCTTCATCCTAACTCAGTACTGCCCGATTTGTTCCCATCCTGACTCAGGTACTGCCTCTGTATTTGTTCCTGCTTAACTCAGTACTGTCTGTATCCCATCCTGACTCAGTACTCGCCCCTGTATTGCACCCATCCTTAACTCCAGTACTGCCTTGTATTCACTCCATCCTTGACTCCAGTACTGCTGCAATTTGCTCCCATCCTTGCTAGTACTGCTTTCTGTATTAGTCCCCATCCTTAACTCAGTACTGCCCTGTATTTGCCTCCATGCTCTGACCTAGTACTGTTCTTCATCGTTCCCATCCTTAAGTCAGTACTCGTCTCTGTATTTGTCTCCCCATCCTTGATCCAGTACTGCCTCTGTCTTTTCTCCTTCCATAACTCAGTACTGCGGCCTGTATTTGTTCCCATCCTGACTCAGTACTGCCCCTGTATCTCACCTCATCCTTGACTCAGTACCTGCCCTGTATTTGCTCCCATGCTCACTCAGTACTGTTCTTCATTTGTTCCCATCCTGTCAGTACTGCCCTCAGTTCTGTTCCCATCCTTGATTCAGTACTGCCCTGTCTCTTTCTCCCTTCCTAACTCCAGTACCATGCCTGTATTTGCTCCATCCTTGACTCAGTACTGCCCTGTATTTTCTCCCCAATCTTAAAAAGAGTACTGTCTGTATTTGCTCCCACATTTAACTCAGTATTGCTGTATTTGCTCCCCATCCTTGACTCAGTACTGCCCTGTATTTGCTCCCATTTTTGCTCAATATTGCCCTGTATTTGTTCCACCCTAAACTCAGTACTACCCCTGTATCTGCCTCCCTTCCTTGACCTAGTACTGCCCTGTATTTGCTCCCTATCCTTAAGTCATTTCTGCCCTATGTTTGCTCAGATCCTGATCCAGTACTCGCGCCTGTATCTTCCCTGCCTTTGGCTTAGTACTGCCTCAGATATGTTCTCAAGTTTGACCTAGTACTGCCTTTGTATTTGTTCCCATCTTTAACTCAGTACTGTCCTGTATTCACTCCCCATCCTTAACTTAGTCTTGCCTTGTATTCTGCTCCCCATCCTTAACTCCAGTGCTGCCCTGTATTTGCTCCATCCTTGACTCAGTACTGCCTGTATCTCCCTCTCATCCTTGACTCAGTACTGCTCCTGTATTTTTCTCCCATTCTTGACTCAGTACTGCCCTGCATTTGTTGCTACCCTTATCTCAGTACTGCGCCTGTATTGCGCTCCCCATCGTTAACATAGTACTGACCCAGATTCGCTCCCATCCTTAACTCAGTACTGCCCTGTATTTTTCTCATCCTTGACCATTACTGCCCTGTATTTGCTCCTGTCCTTGACTCCTGTGCTGCCCTGTATTTGTTCTATCCTTAACTCCAGTGCTGCCCAGTATTTGCTCCCCATCCTTGACTCCAGTACTGCCCTGTATTTGCTCCCATCCTTGACTCTGTACTGCCCTGTATTTGTCTCCCATCCTTGACTTAGTACTGCCCTGTATTCATACCATCCTTAACTCAGTACTGCCCTGTATTTGCTCCTATCCTTCACTCAGTGTTGCCCCTGTATTTGTTCCCATCCTTAACTCAGTACTGCCCTGATTGACTCCCATCCTTTACTCAGTACTGCCCCTGTATTTTCTCCCATCCTTAACTCAGTACTTCCCTGTATCCCATCCTTGACTCCGTCCTGCCCCTGTATTTGTTCCCATCCTTATCTCAGTACTGCACTGTTTTTCGCCCCATCCTTAACTCAGCACTGCGCCAGTATTTGCTCCCATCCTTGACTCAGTAATGCCCTGTACTTGCTCCCCATCCTTGACTCAGTACTGCCCCGTATTCACTCCCTCCCTTTGGCTTAGTACTGCCCCTGTATTTGCTCACAAGTGTGACTCAGTACTGCCTTGTATTTGTTCCCATCTTAACTCAGTACTGTCCTTGTATTTCCCCAACCTTGACTCAGTACTGCCCTGTATTCACTGTCATCCTTGACTCAGTACTGCCCTGTATTTGCTCCCATCCTTAACTCAGTACTGCCCTATTTTTGCACCAATCCTTGACTCAGTACTGCCTCCTGTAATTGTCTTGAGTCCTAAACTGAGTACTACCCTGTATTTTGCTCCCATTCTGACTCACTGCCCTGTGGTAGCTCCCATTTATGACTCAGTACTTCCCTGTAATTGCACCTCCATCCTTGACTCAGTACTGCCCTGTATTCACTTCCACCCTTAACTCAGTACTGCCCTGTATTTGCTACCATCCTTTACTCAGTACTGTCCTGTATCTGCTTCCATCTTTGTCTTAGTACTGCCCTGGTATTCCTCTCCCATCTTGACTCAAGTACTGCCCTGTATTTGATCCCATCCTTAACCTCAGTATTGCCTGTATTCGCTTCCATTCTTAACCTCAGTACTCTCCTGTACTTGTTCCCATGTTTGACCCAGTACTGCCCTTGTGTGTTTCCATTCTTGACTCCAGTGCTGCCCCTGTATTTGCTCTATCCTTAACTCCAGTGCTTCCTGTATTTGCTCCTGCCCTTGACTCTGTACTGCCCTCTGTATTTGCTCCCATCCTTGATGTAGTACTGCCCTGTATTCGCTTGCATCCTTGACTTAGTACTGCCCTGTATTCGCCCATTCTTGACTTAGTACTGTCTCTGAATTTGTTACCATCCTTAACTCAGTCATGCCATGTATTTGCTCCTATCCTTCACTCAGTGCTTCCCTGTATTTGTTCCCATCCTTAACTCAGTACTGCCCTGGATTGATTCCCATCCTAACCCAGTACTGCCCTGTATTTGCTCCCATCCTTGACTCAGTACTTCCCTGTATCCCATCCTTGACCTCAGACTGCCCCTGTATTTGTTCCCATCCTTATCTCATTACTGCACTGTATTTGCTCCCCATCCTTAACTCCAGTACAGCCCTGTATTTGCTGCCATCCTTGACTCAGTACTGTCCCATATTTGTTCCCATCCTTAACTCAGTACTCTCCCTGTATCCCATCCTTGACTCTGTACTGCCCTTGTATTTGCTCCATCCTTACCTCAGTACTGCTCTGTTTCCCATCCTTGACTCAGTACTGCCCTGTATTGCTCCATCCTTGACTCCAGTACTGCCCCTGTGTTTGCTCCCCATCCTTGACTCATTGCTGCCCACTGTATTCGCTCCCTTCTTTGGCTCCAGTACTGCGTGTATTACGCTCCCAGTACTTGACTTAGTACTGCCCTGTATTTGTTACCATCCTTATCTCAGTACTGCCTTGTATTTCTCCTATCCTTCACTCCAGTGTGTCCTGTATTTGTTCCCATCCTAACTCAGTACTGCCCTGGATTGACTCCCATCCTTAACCTGGTACTGCCTCTGTATTTGCTCCCATCCTTGACTCAGTACTGCCCCTGTATTTGTTCCCATCCTTAACTCAGTACTTCCTGTATCCCATCCTTGACCTCATTACTGCCTGTATTGGTTCCATCCTTAACTCCAGTACTGCCTTGTATTTACTCCCATCCTTGACTCAGTACTGCCTGTATTTGCTCACATCCCCTTGACTCAGTACTGCCGTGTGTTGCTCCCATCCTTAAGTCAATTCACTCCCTATATTAGCCCCATCCTTAATCCTAGTACTGCCTCTGTATTTGCTTCGCATCCTTATCCTCAGTACTGCACTGTATTTGCCCACATCCTTAAATCAGTACTGCCCTGTATTTGCTCCCATCCTTGATCTAGTACTGCCTTGTATTTGCTCCCCATTCTTGACTCAGTACTGCCCTGTATTCGCTTCCCTTCTTTGGCTCAGTACTGCCCTGTATTTGCTCCCAAGCTTGACCTCAGTACTGCTCCATTTTCTCCCATCTTAATCTCAGTACTGTCCTTGTATTCCGCCCCCATGCTTGACCTAGTACTGCCCTGTATTCACTCTCATCCTTGACTCAGTACTGCCCTGTATTTTCTCCCATTCTTGACTCAGTACTGCCCTGTATTTGTTCCTACCCCTAACTCAGTACTGCCCTGTTTTCCTCCCCATCCTTAACATAGTTATGCCCCAGTATTCACCCCCATCCTTAACTCAGTACTGCCCTGTATTTTCTCCCATCCTTGACTCATTACTGCCCAGTGTTCTCTCCCATCCTTGACTCAGTATTGCGCTGTATTTGTTTATACCATTAACTCTAGTACTGTCCTGCATTAGCTCCTCATCCTTACTCAGTGCTGCCCTGTATTTTGCTCCCATCCTTGACTCAGTACTGCCTCTGTATTTGTTCCTATGCTTAACTCAGTACTGTCCTGTATCCCATCCTTGACTCAGTACTGCCACTGTATTGGTTCCAATCCTTAACTCAGTACTGCCTTGTATTCACTCCCATCCTTGACTCAGTACTGCCCTGTATTTGTTCGCATCCTTGACTCCAGTACTTCCGAGTATTTGGTTCCCATCCTTGTCAGTACTGCCCTGTATTATCCCCCATCCTTAACTCCAGTACTGCCCTGTATTTGCTCCCATCCTTGATCCAGTACTGCCCTGTCTTTTCTCCCTTCCAGAACTCAGTACTGTGCCTGTATTTGTCTCCCATATTTAACTCCAGTATTGCCCTGTATCTGTCTCCCTTCCTTGACTCAGTACTGCCCTGTATTCGCCTCCATTTTTGCCTCAGTACTGCCCTGTATTTGTTCCACCCTAAACTCAGTACTACCCCTGTATCTGCTCCCTTCCCTTGACCTAGTACTGCCCTGTATTTGCTCCTATCCTTAAGTCAGTTCTGCCTAGTGTTTGCTCGTATCCTTGACTCAGTACTGCAGCTGTATTCAGCTCCTGTCTTTGGCTCAGTACTGCCCTGATATGCTCCCAAGTTTGACTCCAGTACTGCCTTGTATTTGCTCCCATCTTTAACTCCAGTACTGTCCTTGTATTCACTCCTCATCCTTAACTTAGTCCTTCTTGTATTCTGCTCCCCATCATTAACTCAGTGCTGCTCCTGTATTTGCTTCCATTATTGGCTCAGTACTGCCCAGTATTCACTCTCATCCTTGACTCAGTACTGCCCTGTATTTCTCCCATTCTTGACTCAGTACTGCCCTGCATTTGTTGCTAGCTACCTTATCTCAGTACTGTGCTCTGTATTCTGCTTCCCCATTCAACATAGTACTGACCTGCATTTGCTCCCCTATCCTTAACTCAGTACTGCCCTGTATTTTCTCCCATCCTTGACTCATTACTGCCCTGTATTTGCTTCCATCCTTGACTCAGTGCTGCCTCTGTATTTGCTCCTATCCTTAACTCCAGTGTTGCCCAGTATTTGCTCCCATCCTTGACTCTGTACTGCCCCTGTATTTGCTCCTATCCTTGACTTAGTACTGCCCTGTATTCACTCCATCCTTGACTTAGTACTGCCCTGTATTTGCTCCTATCCTTCACCCAGTGTTGCCCCTGTATTTGTTCCCATCCTTAACTCAGTACTGCCCTGATTGACTCCTCCTTTACTCAGTACTGCCCCTGTATTTTTCCCATCCTAACTCAGTACTTCCTGTATCCCATCCTTGACCTGTCCCTGCCCCTGTATTTGTTCCCATCCTTATCTCAGTACTGCACTGTTTTTCCCCATCCTTAACTCAGCACTGCGCTGTATTTGTTCCCATCCTGACTCAGTAATGCCCTGTACTTGCTCCCCATCCTTGACTCAGTACTGCCCTGTATTCACTCCCTCCTTTGGCTTAGTACTGCCCCTGTATTTGCTCACAAGTGTGACTCAGTATCTGCCTGTATTTGTTCCCATCTTTAACTCAGTACTGTCCTTGTATTCTCCCCAACCTTGACTCAGTACTGCCTCTGTATTCACTGTCATCCTTGACTCAGTACTGCCCTGTATTTGCTCCCATCCTTAACTCAGTACTGCCCTATTTTTGCACCAATCCTTGACTCAGTACTGCCCTGTAATTGCCTTCGAGGTCTAAACTGAGTACTACCCTGTATTTGCTCCCATTCTTGACTCATCTGCCCTGTGGTAGCTCCCATTTATGACTCAGTACTTCCCTGTAATTGCACCTCCATCCTTGACTCAGTACTGCCCTGTATTCACTTCCACCCTTAACTCCAGTACTTGCCCTGTATTTGCTACCATCCTTTACTCAGTACTGTCCTGTATCTGCTTCCATCTTTGTCTTAGTACTGCCCTGGTATTCCCTCTCCCATCTTTGACTAAGTACTGCCCTGTATTTGATCCCATCCTTAACTCAGTATTGCCTGTATTCGCTTCCATTCTTAACTCAGTACTGCCCTGTACTTGTTCCCATGTTTGACCAGTACTGCCCTTTATGTGTTTCCATTCTTGACTCCAGTGCTGCCCTGTATTTGCTCCTATCCTTAACTCAGTGCTTCCCTGTATTTGCTCCCGTCCTTGACTCTGTACTGCCCCTGTATTTGCTCCATCCTTGATGTAGTACTGCCCTGTATTCGCTTGCATCCTTGACTTAGTACTGCCCTGTATTCGCCCATTCTTGACTTAGTACTGCCCTGAATTTGTTACCATCCTTAACTCAGTCATGCCATGTATTTGTTCCTATCCTTCACTCAGTGCTTCCCCTGATTTGTTCCCATCCTTAACTCAGTACTGCCCTGATTGACTCCCATCCTTAACCCAGTACTGCCCTGTATTTGCTCCATCCTTGACTCAGTACTTCCCTGTATCCCATCCTTGACTCCATGACTGCCCCTGTATTTGTTCCCATCCTTATCTCATTACTGCACTGTATTTGCCCCCATCCTTAACTCCAGTACAGCCCTGTATTTGTCCATGCTTGACCTAGTACTGCCCCTGTATTTGTTTCTATCTTTAACTCAGTACTGCCCTGTATCCCATCCTTGACTCAATACTGCCCTGTATTTGCTCCATTCCTTGACTCAATGCTGCCTGATCCCATCCTTGACTCAATACTGCCCTGTATCCCATCCTTGACTCAATACTGCCCTGCATTTGCTCCATTCTTGACTCTGTACTGCCTCTGTATTTCCCCATCTTTAACTCCAGTACTGCCCTGTGTTCACTCCCATCCTTGATTCAGTATTGAACTCTATTTGATCCCATCCTAACTCAGTACTGGCCCTGTATTCTCTTCCATCCTTGACTCAATTTCTGCCCTGCATTTATTCCTACCTTAACTCAGTACTGCCCTGTATTCGCTCTCCATCCCTGACCTCAGTACCGCCTGTATTTGTTCCTACCCTAAACTCCAGTACTACCCCTGTATTCGCTCCATCCTTGACCTAGTACTGCTCCTGTATTTGCTCCTATCCTATGTCAGTTCTGCCCTGTGTTTGCTCTATATCCTTGACTCAGTACTGTCTCTGTATTTTCTCCCATCCTTAACTCAGTACTGCCCTGTATTCACTCCCATCTTTGACCCAGTACTGCCCTGTATGTGCTCCCAAGTTTGACCTAGTACTGCCTTGTATTTGTCTCCCATCTTTAACTCAAGTACTGTCTTTGTATTCACTCCCATCCTTAACTTAGTCTTGCCTTGTATTCGCTCCCCATCCTTAACTCCAGTACTGCCTGTATTTGCTCCCATCCTTGACTCCAGTACTGCCCTGTATTCACTCCTCATCCTTGATCTAGTACTGCTCCTCATTTTCTGCCATTCTTGACTCAGTACTGCCCTGTATTTGTTGCTACTCCTTATCTCAGTACTTGCCTGTATTGCTCCCCATCCTTAACTCTAGTACTGACCTGTGATTCGCTCCCATCCTTAACTCAGTACTGCCCTGTATTTTCTCCCATCCTTGGCTCATTTCTGCCCTGTATTTGCTTCCATCCTGACTCAGTGCTGCCCTGCATTTGCTCCTATCCTTAACTCTGTGCTGCCTGTACTTGCTCTCCCATCCTTGACTCTGTACTGCCCCTGTATTTGCTCCCATCCTTGACTTAGTACTGCCCCTGTATTCCTCCCATCCTTGACTTAGTACTGCCCTGTTTTTGTTACCATCCTAAACTCCAGTACTGCCCTGTATTTGTCTCATCCTTCACCTCAGTGCTGCCCCTGTATTTGTTCCCATCCTTAACTCAGTAGCTGCCCTGGATTTGCTGCCATCCTTAACTCCAATACTGCGCCTGTATTCTGCTCCCATCTTGACCCAGTACTGCCCTGTATGTGCTCCCAAGTTTGACTCCAGTACTGCCTTGTATTTGCTTCCATCTTTAACTCAGTACTGTATTCACTCCCCATCCTTAACTTAGTCTTGCCTTGTATTCGCCCCCATCCTTAACTCAGTACTGCCCTGTATTTGTTCTCATTCTTGCCTCAGTACTGCTTGTATTCACTCTCATCCTTGACTCAGTACTGCCCTGTATTTTCTGCCATTCTTGACTCAGTACTGCCCTCATATTTGTTCCCATCCTTTACTCAGTACTCCCTGTATCCCATCCTTGACTCTGTACTGCCACTGTATTTGTTCCCATCCTTATCTCAGCACTGCGCCTGTATTCACTCCCATCCTTAACATAGTACTGACCTGTATTCGCTCCCCATCCTTAACTCAGTACTGCCCTGTATTTTCTCCCATCCTTGGCTCATTTCTGCCCTGTATTTGATTCCATCCCTTGACTCAGTGCTGCCCTGTATTTGCTCTCATCCTTGACTTAGTACTGCCCTGTATTCACTCCCATCCTTGAGTTAGTACTGCCCTGTATTTGTTCCCATCCTTAACTCCAGTACTGCCCTGGATTTGCTGCCATCCTTGACTCAGTACTGCCTGTATTTGTTCCCATCCTTTACTCAGTACTTCCTGTATCCCATCCTTGACTCTGTACTGCCACTGTATTTGTTCCCATCCTTATCTCAGTACTGCACTGTATTTGCCCCCATCCTAGCCTGAGTATTGCCTTGTATTTGCTCCTCATCTTGACTCAGTACTGCCTGTATTTGTTCTCCATCCTTGACTCTGTACTGGCCTGTAGTCACTCCCTTCTTTGGCTCAGTACTGCCCTGTATCCCATCCTTGACTCAGTACTGCCCTGTACTGGTATCCATCCTTAACTCAGTACTGCCTTGTATTCCTCCCATCCCTTGACTCCAGTACTGCCATGTGTTTGCTCCCATCCTTAAGTTAGTACTGCCCTGTATTAGTCCCCATCCTTAACTCAGTACTGCCTGTATTTGCTTCATACTCGACTCAGTACTGCTCTTTATTTGCTCCTATCCTTGTCAGTACTGCCCTGTATTTGCTCCCATCCTTGATTCAGTACTGCCCTGTCTTTTCTCCCTTCCATAACTCCAGTACTCGGTTCCTGTATGGTTCCCATCCTTGACTCAGTACTGCCCTGTATTCACCTCATCCTTGACCTAGTACTGCCCTGTATTTTCTCCCATTCTTGTCTCAAGTACTGTCCTGTATTTGTTGCTACCTTATCTCAATACTGCGCCTGTATTCTGCCTCCCATCCTCAACATAGTACTGACCAGATTCGCCCCCCATCCTTAACTCCAGTACTGCCCTGTATTTTCTCCCATCCTTGACTCATTACTGCCCTGTATTTGCTTCCATCCTTGACTCTGTGCTGCCCCTGTATTTGTTCCTATCCTTAACTCAATTGCTGCCTGTATTTGCTCCATCCTTGACTCTGTACTGCCCCTGTATTTGCTTCCATCCTTGACTTAGTACTGCCCTGTATTCACTCCCATCCTTGACTTTAGTACTGCCCTGTATTTGTTACCATCACCAACTCAGTACTGCCCTGTATTTGCTCCATCCTTCACTCAGTGCTGCCCTGTATTTATTCCATTCTTAACTCAGTACTGCCTTGATTGACTCCCCATCCTTAACTCCAGTACTGCCCTGTATTTGCTGCCATCCTTGACTCTGTACTGCCCTGTATTTGTTCCCATCCTTATCTCAGTACTGCACTGTATTTGCTCCCCCCCTTAACTCCAGTACTGCCCTGTATTTGCTCCCATCCTTGACTCAGTATTGCTGCCTATATTTGCTCCCATTCTTGACTCAGTACTGCCCTGTATTGCTCCCTTCTTGGCTCCAGTAGTGCCCTGTATTTGTCCCAAGTTTGACTCAGTACTGCCTTGTATTTGCTCTCATCTTTAACTCAGTACTGTCCTTGTATTCACTCCCATCCTTGACTCAGTACTGCCCTGCATCTTCTCTCATCCTTGACTCAGTACTGCCCTGTATTTTCTCCCATTCTTGACTCAGTACTGCCCTATATTTCTTCCTACCCTAACTCAGTACTCCTTGCCTGTTTCTCGCTCCCCATCCTTAATATAGTACTGCCCCTGTGATTCACTTCCATCCTTAACTCAGTACTGCCCTGTATTTTCTTCCATCCTTGACTCATTATTGCCCAGTGTTTTCTCCCATCCTTGACTCAGTATTGCCCTGTATTTGTTTATACCGTTAACTCAGTACTGTCCCTGCATTTGCTCTCTCATCCTTAGTCAGTACTGCCCTGTATTTGCTCCCATGCTTGACCCAGTACTGCCTCTGTATTTGTTCCTATGTTAACTCCAGTACTGCCTGTATCCCATCCTTGACTCAGTACTGCCCCTGTATTGGTTCCCATCCTTAACTCAGTACTGCCTTGTATTCACTCCCATCCTTGACTTAGTACTGCCCTGTATTTGCTCATCCTTGACTCAGTACTGCCGTGTGTTGCTCCCATCCTGTTTGTAGTGCCCTGTATTAGCTCCCCATCCTTAACTCCAGTACTGCCCTGTATTTGTTCCCATCCTGACTCAGTACTGCCCTTCATTTTCTCCCATCTTAAAAGCATTGTGTCTGTATTTGTCTCACATTGAACTCAGTATTGTCTGCGTATTTGCTCCCATCCTTGACTCAGTACTGGCCTGTATTTGCTCTCATTTTTGGCTCAGTAGTGCTCTGTATTTGTTCCTACCCTAAACTCAGTACTACCCTGTATTGCTCCCTTCCCTTGACCTAGTACTGCCCTGTGTTGCTCCTATCCTTAAGTCAGTTCTGCCTTGTGTTTGCTCGTATCCTTGACTCAGTACTGCGCTGTATCTGCCTCCGTCTTTGGCTTAGTACTGCCCTGTATATGCTCCCAAGTTTGACCTCAGTACTGCCTTGTATTTGCTCCCATCTTTAACTCAGTACTGTCCTTGTATTCACTCCCCATCCTTACTTAGTCTTGCCTTGTATTGCCTCCCCATCCTTAACTCAGTGCTGCCTGTATTTGCTCCCATCCTTGACTCAGTACTGCCCTGTATTCACTCTCATCCTTGACTCAGTACTGCCCTGTATTTTCTCCCATTCTTGACTCAGTACTGCCCTGCATTTGTTGCTACCTTGTCTCAATTACTGGCCTGTATTCGCTCCCCATCGTTAATATAGTACTGACCCAGATTCGCCTCTCCATCCTTAACTCAGTACTGCCCTGTATTTTCTCCCATCCTTGACTTATTACTGCCCTGTATTTGCTTCCGTCCTTGACTCAGTGCTGCCCTGTATTTGCTCCTATCCTCTAACTCCAGTGCTGCCCAGTATTTGCTCCCCATCCTTGACTCTGTACTGCCCTGTATTTGCTCTCATCCTTGACTTAGTACTGCCCTGTATTCACTCCCATCCTTGACTTAGTATTGCCCTGTATTTGTTACATCCTTAACTCAGTACTGCCCCCTGTATTTGCTCCTATCCTTCACTCCAGTGCTGCCCCTGTATTTGTTCCTATCCTAACTCAGTACTGCCTTGGATTGACTCCATCCTTAACTCAGTACTGCCCTGTATTTGCTTGCCATCCTTGACTCAGTACTGCCTCATATTTGTTCCCATCCTTAACTCAGTACTTCCCTGCATCCCATCCTTGACTCTGTACTGCCCCTGTATTTGTTCCCATCCTTATCTCAGTACTGCACTGTATTTGCCCCATTCTTAACTCAGTACTGCCCTGATTTGTTCCATCCTTGACTCCAGTACTGCCCTGTATTTGCTCCCCATCCTTGACTCAAGTACTGCCCTGTATTCGCTCCCTTCTTTGGCTCAGTACTGCCTGTATTTGCTCCATTCTTGACTTAGTACTGCCCTGTATTTGTTCCATCCTTAACTCAGTACTGCCCTGTTATTTCTTCCTCTTCTTCACTCCAGTGCTGCCCCTGTATTTGTTCCCATCCTAACTCCAGTACTGCCCTGATTGACTCCCATCCTTAACCCTGTACTGCCCTGTATTTGCTGCCATCCTTGACTCAGTACTGCCCCATATTTGTTCCCATCCTTAACTCAGTACTTCCCTGTATCCCATCCTTGACTCTGTACTGCCCCTGTATTTGTTCCCATCCTTCTCTCTGTACTGCACTGTATTTGCCCCATCCTTAACTCAGTACTGCCCTGTGTTTATCCCCATCCTTGACTCCAGTACTGCCCTGTATTTGCTCCCCATCCTGACTCAGTACTGCCTTGTAGGTGCTTCCATCCTTGACTCAGTGCTGCCTCTGTATTTGCTCCTATCCTGTCAGAGCTGCCCTGTATTTGTCTCCCCATCCTTGACTCTGTTCTGCCCCTTGATTTGTTCCCATCCTTGACTTAGTACTGCCCTGTATCTGCCTCCAATCCTTGACTTAGTACTGCCCTGTATTCACTCCCATTGTTGACATAGTGCTGCCCTGTATTTGTTACCATCCTTAACTTAGTACTGCCCTGTATTTGCTCCTATCCTTCACTCCAGTGCTTCCCTGTATTTGTTCCCATCCCTAACTCCAGTACTGCCCTGTATTTGTTCCTATCCTTGACTCCAGTGCTGCCTCAGATTTGTTCCCATCCTTAACTCAGTACTTCCCTGTATCCATCCTTGACCAGTACTGCCCTGTATTTGTTCCAATCCTTATCTCAGTACTGCACTGTATTTGTCCCCATCCTTAACTCAGTACTTGCTTGTATTTGTTCCTACTAGACCCAGTTCTGCCCCTGTATTTGTTCCCATCTTTAACTCAGTACTGCTCCTGTATCACATCCTTGACTTAGTACTGCCCTGTATTTGCTCCATCCTTGACTCAATACTGCCCTCTATTTGCCCCCATTCTTGACTCTGTACTGCCTGTGTATTTTCTCCCATCTGTAACTCAGTACTGCCCTGTGTTCACTCCCATCCTTGATTCAGTATTGAACCTGTATTTGATCCCATCCTTAACTCAGTACTGGCCCTGTATTCTCTTCCGCCCTTGACTCAGTTCCTGCCTGCATTTATTCCTACCCTTAACTCAGTACTGCCCCTGTATTCGCCTCTCCCAGCCTTAACTCAGTACTGCACTGTATTCGCCTCCCATCCTTGACTCAGTACCGCCCAGATGAAATTCCTACTCCCAACTCAGTACTACCCCTGTATTTGCTCCCATCCTTGACATAGTACTGCCCTGTATTTGTCCTATCCTAAGTCAGTTCTGCCATGTGTTTGCTCATATCCTTGACTCAGTACTGCCCTGTATTTGTTCATCCTTAACTCAGTACTGCCCTGTATTTGCTCCTCATCTTGACTCAGTACTCGCGCTGTATTCGCTCCTGCCTTTGTCTCAGTACTGCCCTGTGTATGCTTCCAGTTTGACTCAGTACTGCCTTGTATTTGCTCCATCTTTAACTCAGTACTGTCCTTGTATTCACTCCCCATCCTTAACTTAGTACTGCCTTGTATTCGCCTCCCCATTCTTAACTCACTACTGCCCTGTATTTGCTCCCATCCTGACTCAGTACTGCCCTGTATTCACTCCCATCCTTGACTCAGTACTGCCCTGTATTTTCTCCCATTCTTTACTCAGTACTGCCCTGCATTTGTTGCTACCCTTTCTTAGTACTGTGCCTGCATTCGCCTCCCATCCCATAACATAGTACTGACCCTGATTCGCTCCCCATCCTTAACTCAGTACTGCCCTGTATTTTCTCCCATCCTTGACTCATACTGCCCTGTATTTGCTTCCATCCTTGACTCAGTGCTGCCCTGTATTTGCTCCTCATCCTTAACTCAGTGCTGCTCTGTATTTGCTCCCCATCCCTTGACTTCGTAATTGCCCTGTATTTACTCCTATGCTTGACTTAGTACTGCCCTGTATTTGTTACCATCCTTAACTCAGTACTGCCTCTATTTGCTCTATTCTTCACTCAGTGCTGCCTGTATTTGTTCCCATCCTTAACTCAGTACTGCCCTGGATTGACTCCCATCCTTTACTCAGTACTGCCCTGTATTTTCTCCCATCCTTGACTCCAGTTCTGCCCTCAGATGGTTCCCAACCTTAACTCAGTACTTCCCTGTATCCCATCCTTGACTCTGTACTGCCCCTGTATTTGTTCCCATCCTTATCTCAGTACTGCACTGTATTTTCCCATCCTTAACTCAGTACTGCCCTGTATTTGCTCTCATCCTGACTCAGTACTGCCTGTATTCGCCCCTTCTTTGGCTCAGTACTGCCCTGTATTTGCTCCCAAGTTTGACCATGTACTGCCTTGTATTTGCTCCCATCTTTAACTCAGTACTGTCCCTATCTGCCTCCCATGCTTGACCCAGTACTGCTCTGTATTCACTCCTCATCCTTGACTCAGTACTGCCCTGTATTTTCTCCCATTCTTGACTCAGTACTGCCTGTATTTGTTCCCTACCCTTAACTCAGTACTGCGCCTGTTTCTCCCCCCATCCTTAACATAGTACTGCCCCGTATTCACTCCCATCCTTAACTCAGTACTGCCCTGTATTTTCTCACATCCTTGACTCATTACTGCCCAGTGTTTCTCCCATCCTTGACTCAGTAGTGCCCTGTATTTGTTTATACCATTGACTCAGTACTGTCCCTGCATTCGCTCCTCATCCTTACTCAGTACTGCCCTGTATTTGCTCCCATCCTTGACTCAGTACTGCCTCTGTATTTATTCCTGTGTAACTCCGGTACTGCCCTGTATCCATCCTTGACTCAGTACTGCCCCTGTATTGGTTCCATCCTACACTCAGTACTGCCTTGTATTCACTCCCATCCTTGACTCAGTACTGCCCTGTGTTTGCTCATCCTTGACTCAGTACTGCCGTGTTTGCTCCCATCCTTGTCAGTACTGCCCTGTATTAGCCCCCATCCTAACTCCAGTACTGCCCTGTATTTGCTCCCATCCTTGATTCCAGTACTGCCCTGTCTTTTCTCCCTTCCATAACTCAGTACTGTGTCCTGTTTTGCTCCATATTTAACTCAGTATTGCCTATCTGCTCCCTTCCTTGACTCAGTACTGCCCTGTATTCGCTCCCATTTTTGCTCAGTACTGCCCTGTATTTGTTCTACCTAAACTCAGTACTACCCTGTATTAGCTCCCTTCCTTGACCTAGTACTGCCCTGTATTGCTGCTATCCTTAAGTCAGTTCTGCCTTATGTTTGCTCGTATCCTTGACTCGGTACTGCAGCTGTATTCACTCCGTCTTTGGCTCAGTACTGCCCTGTATGCTCCCAAGTTTGACTCAGTACTGCCTTGTATTTGCTCCCATCTTTAACTCAGTACTGTCCTTGTATTCACTCCCCATCCTTAACTTAGTCCTGCCTTGTATTCCTCCCCATCCTTAACTCAGTGCTGCCCTGTATTTGCTCCCATCCTTGACTCCAGTACTGCCCTTTATTCACCTCATCCTTGACTCAGTACTGCCCTGTATTTTCTCCCATTCTTGACTCAGTACTGCCCTGCATTTGTTGCTACCCTTATCTCAGTACTGCGCCTGTATTCGCTCCCCATCCTTAACTTAGTACTGACCCGTTCGCTCCCCATCCTTAACTCCAGTACTGCCCTGTATTTTCTCCCATCCTTGACTCATTACTGCCCTGTATTTGCTTCCGTCCTTGACTCAGTGCTGCCCCTGTATTTGCTCCTTATCCTTAACTCAGTGCTGCCAGTATTTGCTCCCATCTTTGACTCTGTACTGCCCTGTATTTGCTCCCATCCTTGACTTAGTACTGCCCTGTATTCACTCCCATACTTGACTTAGTACTGCCCTGTAGTTGTTACCATGCTTAACTCAGTACTGCCTGTATTTGCTCTATCCTTCACTCAGTGCTGCCCCTGTATTTGTTACCATCCTTAACTCAGTACTGCCTGGATTGACTCCCATCCTTTACTCCAGTACTGCCCTGTATTTTTTCCATCCTTAACTCAGTACTTCCTGTATCCCATCCTTGACTCCTGTCCTGCCCCTGTATTTGTTCCTCATCCTTATCTCAGTACTGCACTGTATTTGCCCCCATCCTTAACTCCAGCACTGTCCTATTTGCTCCCATCCTGAATCAGTACTGCAGTGTACTTGTTCCATCCTTGACTCAGTACTGCCCTGTATTCATCCCTCCTTGGCTCAGTACTGCTCAGATTTGCTCCCAAGTGTGACTCCAGTACTGCCTTGTATTTGCTCCCATCTTTAACTCCAGTACTGTCCTTGTATTCACTCCCCATCCTTTACTCAGTACTGCCCTGTATTCACTGTCATCCTTGACTCAGTACTGCCCTGTATTTTGTCTCATTCTTGACTCAGTACTGCCCTGTATTTGTTCCTACCCTTAACTCAGTACTCGCCTGTTTCGCCCCCATCCTTAAGATAGTACTGCCTCGATTCACTCCCCATCCTAACTCAGTACTGCCCTGCATTTTCTCCCATCCTTGACTCATTACTGCCCAGTGTTTTCTCCCATCCTTAACTCCAGTATTGCCCTGTATTTGTTTGTACCGTTAACTCAGTACTGTCCTGCATCTCCCCTCATCCTTAACTCAGTACTATCCTGTATTTGCTCCCATCCTTGACTCAGTACTGCCTCTGTATTTGTTCCTATGCTTAACCCAGTACTGCTCTGTAGCCCATCCTTGACTCCAGTACTGCCACTGTATTTGTTCCCATCCTTAACTCCAGTACTGCCTTGTATTCACTCCCATCCTTGACTCAGTACTGCCGTGTATTTGCTCCGATCCTAAGTCAGCACTGCCCTGTATTTGCCCCAATCCTTAACTTAGTACTGCCCTGTATTTGCTTCCATGTTCGACTCACTACTGCTCTATATTTGCTCCCATCAAGTAAGTCAGTACTGCCCTGTATTTGCTCCTTCCTTGATTCAGTTCTGCCCTGTATTTTCTCCATCCTTAACTCAGCACTGTGCCTGTATTTGCTCCATATTTAACTCAGTATTGCTCTGTATTTGCTTCCATCCTTGACTCAGTACTGCCCTGTATTCGCTCCCATCTTTGTACTGCTCAGTACTGCCTCAGTACTGCCTGTCACTCCCAACTTGACTCAGTACTGCCTCTGTATTCACTCCCATCCTTGACTCAGTACTGCCCTGCACTTGTTGCTACCCTTATCTCAGTGCTGCACCTGTATTCCTCCCCATCCTTAATATTAGTACTGACCGTATTCGCTCCCCATCCTTAACTCAGTACTGCCCCTGTATTTGCTCCTATTCTTCACTCAGTGCTGCCCCTGTATTTGTTCCCATCCTTAACTCCAGTACTGCCCCAGATTGACTCCCATCCTTTACTCAGTACTGCCCCTGTATTTGTTCCCATCCTTGACTCAGTACTGCCTCAGATGTTCCCAACCTTAACTCAGTACTTTCCCTGTATCCCATCTTGACTCAGTATTGCCCTGTATTTGTTCCCATCCTTATCTCAGTACTGCACTGTATTTTCCCCATCCTTAACTCAGTACTGCCCTGTATTTGCTCCCATCCTGACTCAGTACTGCCTGTATTCGCTCCCTTCTTTTGGCTCAGTACTGCCCTGTATTTGCTCCCAAGTTTGACTCAGTACTGCCTTGTATTTGCTCCCATCTTTAACTCAGTACTGTCCTTGTATTCCTCCCATGCTTGACTCCAGTACTGTCTGTATTCACTCTCATCCTTGACTCAGTACTGCCCTGTATTTTCTCCCATTCTTGACTCAGTACTGCCCTGTATTTGTTCCTACCTTAACTCAGTACTCGCCTGTTTTCGCCCCCATCCTTAACATAGTACTGCCCCTGATTCACTTCCCATCCTAACTCAGTACTGCCCTGTATTTTCCTCACATCCTTGACTCATTACTGCCCAGTGTTTTCTCCCATCCTTGACTCCAGTAGTGCCCTGTATTTGTTTATACCATTGACCTAGTACTGTCCTTGCATTGCTCCTCATCCTTAACTCAGTACTGCCCTGTATTTGCTCCCATCCTTGACTCAGTACTGCCTCTGTATTTATTCCTGTGCTTAACTCCAGTACTGCCCTGTATCCCATCCTTGACTCAGTACTGCCCCTGTATTGGTTCCCATCCTTAACCTCAGTACTGCCTTGTATTCACTCCCATCCTTGACTCAGTACTGCCCTGTGTTTGCTCGATCCTTGACTCAGTACTGCCGAGTATTTGCTCCCATCCTGTCAGTACTGCCCTGTATTAGCCCCATCCTTAACTCCAGTACTGCCCTGTATTTGCTCCCATCCTTGATTCCAGTACTGCCCTGTCTTTTCTCCCTTCCATAACTCAGTACTGTGCCTGTATTGCTCCATATTTAACTCAGTATTGCCTGTATCTGCTCCCTTCCTTGACTCAGTACTGCCCTGTATTCGCTCCCATTTTTGCTCAGTACTGCCCTGTATTTGTTCTACCTAAACTCAGTACTACCCTATATTAGCTCCCTTCCCTTGACCTAGTACTGCCCTGTGTTGCTGCTATCCTTAAGTCAGTTCTGCCTTATGTTTGCTCGTATCCTTGACTCGGTACTGCAGCTGTATTCACTCCGTCTTTGGCTCAGTACTGCCCTGTATGCTCCCAAGTTTGACTCAGTACTGCCTTGTATTTGCTCCCATCTTTAACTCAGTACTGTCCTTGTATTCACTCCCCATCCTTAACTTAGTCCTGCCTTGTATTCCTCCCATCCTTAACTCAGTGCTGCCCTGTATTTGCTCCCATCCTTGACTCAGTACTGCCCTTTATTCACTCTCATCCTTGACTCAGTACTGCCCTGTATTTTCTCCCATTCTTGACTCAGTACTGCCCTGCATTTGTTGCTACCCTTATCTCAGTACTGCGCCTGTATTCGGCTCCCCATCCTTAACTTAGTACTGACCTCATTCGCTCCCATCCTTAACTCAGTACTGCCCTGTATTTTCTCCCATCCTTGACTCATTACTGCCCTGTATTTGCTTCCGTCCTTGACTCCAGTGCTGCCCTGTATTTGCTCCTTATCCTTAACTCCAGTGCTGCAGTATTTGCTCCCATCTTTGACTCTGTACTGCCCTGTATTTGCTCCATCCTTGACTTAGTACTGCCCTGTATTCACTCCCATACTTGACTTAGTACTGCCCTGTAGTTGTTACCATGCTTAACTCAGTACTGCCTGTATTTGCTCCTATCCTTCACTCAGTGCTGCCCCTGTATTTGTTACCATCCTTAACTCAGTACTGCCCTGGATTGACTCCCATCCTTTACTCCAGTACTGCCCTGTATTTTTCCCATCCTTAACTCAGTACTTCCCTGTATCCCATCCTTGACTCCTGTCCTGCCCCTGTATTTGTTCTCATCCTTATCTCAGTACTGCACTGTATTTGCCCCCATCCTTAACTCCAGCACTGTCCTGTATTTGTTCCCATCCTGAATCAGTACTGCAGTGTACTTGCTCTCTCATCCTTGACTCAGTACTGCCCTGTATTCATCCCTCCTTGGCTCAGTACTGCTCAGATTTGCCCCAAGTGTGACTCCAGTACTGCCTTGTATTTGCTCCCATCTTTAACTCAGTACTGTCCTGTATTCACTCCCCATCCTTTACTCAGTACTGCCCTGTATTCACTGTCATCCTTGACTCAGTACTGCCCTGTATTTTGTCTCATTCTTGACTCAGTACTGCCCTGTATTTGTTCCTACCCTTAACTCAGTACTGCGCCTGTTTTCGCTCCCCATCCTTAAGATAGTACTGCCCCAGATTCACTCCCCATCCTTAACTCAGTACTGCCCTGCATTTTCTCCCATCCTTGACTCATTACTGCCCAGTGTTTTCTCCCATCCTTAACTCAGTATTGCCCTGTATTTGTTTGTACCGTTAACTCAGTACTGTCCCTGCATTCTCTCCTCATCCTTAACTCAGTACTACCTGTATTTGCTCCCATCCTTGACTCAGTACTGCCTCCGTATTTGTTCCTATGCTTAACTCAGTACTGCTCTGTAGCCCATCCTTGACTCAGTACTGCCACTGTATTTGTTCCCATCCTTAACTCCAGTACTGCCTTGTATTCACTCCCATCCTTGACTCAGTACTGCCGTTATTTGTCCGATCCTAGTCAGCACTGCCCTGTATTTGCCCCAATCCTTAACCAGTACTGCCCTGTATTTGCTTCCATGTTCGACTCACTACTGCTCTATATTTGCTCCCATCCGTAAGTCGTACTGCCCTGTATTTGCTCCTTCCTTGATTCAGTACTGCCTGTATTTTCTCCATCCTTGACTCATTACTGCTCTGTATTTGCTTCCCATCCTTGACTCAGTGCTGCCCTGTATTTGCTCCTATCCTTAACTCAGTGCTGCCCTGTATTTGCTCCCCATCCATGACTCTGTTCTGCCCTGTATTTGCTCCCATCCTTGACTTAGTACTGTTCTGTATTCACTCCCATCCTTGACTTAGTACTGCCCTGTATTTGTTACCATCCTTAACTCAGTACTGCCCTGTATTTGCTGCCATCCTTGACTCAGTACTGCCCCGTATTTGTTCCCATCCTTAACTCAGTACTTCCCTGTATCCCATCAGTGACTCTGTACTGCCCTGTATTTGTTCCCATCCTTATCTCAGTACTACACTGTATTTGCCCCCATCCTTAACTCAGTACTGCCCTGTATTTGCTCCCATCCTTGACTCAAGTACTGCCCTGTATTTGCTCCCCATCCTTGACTCAGTATTGCCCTGTATTCGCTCCCTTCTTTAGCTCAGTACTGCCCTGTATTTGCTCCCAAGTTTGACTCAGTACTGCCTTGTATTTGCTCCCATCTTTGACTCAATACTGTCCTTGTATTCTCTCCCATCCTTGACTCAGTACTGCCTTGTATTCACTCTCATCCTTGACTCAGTACTGCCCTGTATTTTCTCCCATTCTTGACTCAGTACTGCGCTGTATTTGTTCTACCCTTAACTCAGTACTGCGCCTGTTTCGCTCCCCATCCCTTAACATAGTACTGCCTCGTATTCACTCCCCATCCTTAACTCAGTACTGCCCTGTATTTTCTCCACATCCTTGACTCATTACTGCCCAGTGTTTTCTCCGATCCTTGACTCAGTATTTCCTGTATTTGTTTATGCGTTAACTCAGTACTGTCCCTGCATTCGCTTCTCATCCTTAACTCAGTACTGCCCTGTATTTCTGTCCATCCTTGACCCAGTACTGCCTCCTGTATTTGTTCCTATGCTTAACTCCAGTACTGCCCTGTATCCCATCCTTGACTCAGTACTGCCCCTGTATTGGTTCCCATCCTTAACTCAGTACTGCCTTGTATTCCTCCCCATCCTTGACTCAGTACTGCCCTGTGTTTGCTCGCATCCTTGACTCCAGTCCTGCTGTATTTGATCCCATCCTTAAGTCAGTACTGCCCTGTATTAGCCCCATCCTTAACTAGAGTACTGCCCTTTATTTGCTTCCATGCTCGACTCCAGTACTGTTCTTTATTTGCTCCCATCCTTAAGTCAGAGTACTGCCCTGTATTTGCTCCCATCCTTGATTCAGCACTGCCCTGTCTTTCTCCCTTCCATAACTCAGTACTGTGCCTGTATTTGCCCCCATATTTAACTCCAGTATTGCCCTGTATGTCTCCCCATCCTTGACTCAGTACTGCCCTGTATTAGCTCCCATTTTGGCTCCGTACTGCCCTTTATTTGTTCCTGCCCTAAACTCAGTTCATCCCTGTATTTGCTCCCATACTTGACCTAGTAATTCCCTAGTTTGCTCCTATCCTTCAGCTGTGTTCTGCCTGTGTTTGCTCATATCCTTGACTCCTACTGCCCAGTATTTGCTCCCCATCCTTGACTCAGTACTCGCTGTATTCGTTCCGTCTTTGGCTCAGTACTGCCCTGTATATGCTCCCAAGTTTGACTCAAGTACTGCCTTGTATTTGCTCCCATCTTAACTCAGTACTTTCCTTGTATTCACTCCCATCCTTAACTTAGTCCTGCCTTGTATTTGCCTCCCATCCTTAACTCAGTACTTGCCCTGTATTTGCTCCCATCCTTGACTCAATTACAGCGCCTGTATTCTCTCCCCATCCTTAATATAGTACTAACCCGTGATTCGCTCCCCATCATTAACTCAGTACTGCCCTGTATTTTCTCACATCCTTGACTCATTGTTGCCCTGTATTTGCTTCCATCCTTGACTCAGTGCTGACCCTGTATTTGCTCCTATCCTTAACTCAGTGCTGCCGTGTATTTGCTCCCATCCTTGACTCTGTACTGCCCCAGTATTTGCTCCCATCCTTGACTTAGTACTGCCCTGTATTCACTCCCATCCTTGACTTAGTACTGCCCTGTATTTGTGACCATCCTTAACTCAGTACTGCCCTGTATTTGTTCTATCCTTCACTCAGTGCTACTCTGTATTTGTTCTCATCCTTAACTCAGTACTGCCCTGGATTGTTTCCTCTGACCCTCCTAGTAGTCTTGGGGGCATGTTTATATTGAATGGTAAGAAATTAATTTGTGAATATCTGTAGAGCAACCTCCACATCCTTTGTTTGATAGATATCTGCCCAGTCGATATTGGAGACATCATAGAGAATGCATCCTGGTCAATATGATCTAGATTTGTAAACGTGATTAGTCTTGATGGGGAGATGGAGGCGCAACCATAGATAGGATACAAAAGTGGGTGAGTGGTCTGTTAGTGCATCTGCAAGGATTCCTGCTTTTGACACATGTTCCATACGGTTAACCATCACCCAGTCTAGGAGTGTACCCGTTTGATGGGATGACGTGGCTGTAGTTGCTTCAGAGATCAACTGGTGAAAATTATAACTAAGCATGAGTGATTGCAAGGATATTTGAGCTGACCCTAACCAACTGAGGTTAAGATCACCTAGAATGACAGCCTCATTATGATTTACAGTCTGGGAGGTGATGTCAAAGAGTTCTGAAGACCTACTAATCTCCAGCAGGGGATTATAGGCACAGATAATATGAAGCTTCTTTTCCCCAATACAATAGTTGCCTGTATGAATTTGCACACCGCGGGAGAGGCAGATGCTGGGACAATAGAGATGTTGAGGTGGTTTTTGAAGACTAGGGCAACTCCACCTCCACGCTTGGTTGAGGATCAATCCGCTGGAACAGGGAGTAGTTAGGCAAGGAGCATACTTCATCAGGTATTCCGGTTTTAGCCAAGTTTCTGTGAGACAGAGTACATCAGGATTGTAGAGTTTCACCCAGGCCTTGAGTTCCTGATGGTGACAGGTAAGACTTCTGATACTGATATGGGCAATTAATAATCCTTTCTTGGACATGTCAGATAACTCATTTGGGGAAAAGAAACAGGTAGGTGGACCTGGATTTAGTTTGACGTCCCAGATAGCAGAATAATGATCATGGCTAGGAACCAAAGCCTTGCACAGTGGCAGGTTAGGGTGAAAGCACATCTCCATGGCAGCTTCCTCCTGGCATGTAGAGGTAATAGATGCTGCCTCTAACAAGGAGGACAGGGTTAGGTTGCAGATCAGGCTTTGTCTCTGCAATCAAGTTAGAGAAAATATAGTTGCAGTAAGCCTTTGAGGAGTCTTTTGCCATTTGGTTACATGGGAGAGCCCATGTGGCAGTGTCCAGGCTGAGTAAAAGGACAAATGACAAGAGTGCCCACAGCAGACTATACTTGCCATAGTGTTACTATTTGACTTGGGTAGGAAGGCTAGTGGTCTACTGAGACAGAGGATTAGCTCTTAGGGATAAAGAGATAGTGTGTGTAATTAGACAGCCAAGGGTGACCGTGTTCCACCGTTTAACCCTTGGCGAAATCAGAGACAGAGCAAAAACAACTAAGAGTTTCCTGCTAGCATAGCAATTATTTAGAAGAAGTGGATCAGAGAAGCAGAAAGTAAAGCCCCACAAAGGTTAATTAGGAAAGCAGACCAGCTGGAGGCTCTACTTGTGGTAAAGATTACAGTGAGGAAATGGAGACCTATTCAAGATATGTTAGACGGCACCCTAGTGGCTGAATTTTATAAGGAACCAAAGGGAGACTAGACAGATGGCAGTAGTGTTCGGCAAGAGTCAATGCAAAGCAGAGGCGCGAAGCCCAGAGACTGATAATCCGACAGAGAAAAGGCAGGGCCAAACAGTGCCGAGCAGAGAGCAGCAGTCCATTAGAGGAGGGTGGCAGCAGGTGGCACTATCAAACCCGCACAGTGCTAGCCCGGACACTTAACCGATTTGAAGGTGTCCTGTTCGTCAGGAGGATAGAGGTAATGGGCAGCTGGCAGGATTAGCGCACCGCTCACTGGGAGCACGATCAGGCACAGTGGATCTATTTTAAGATATAAAATGTAGGTTAAGATAGGATGTTTTAGCTAGGGCAGGGGGTACCAAGGCAACTTGAAAAATACTGGTGGAGCAAGAGAGGAAGCCCAGGTATGGAACTGCACAGTAGATAGCAGAGCAGGCACTAAACAAAGCTGATAAGCAAGCAGATGGTGAAAATAGGAAGATGTCTTTAAAGGCAAGACGACAAGTGTTAGGCCAATAGCTACACTCTGTATCTTTAAGAGGAGTTGCAATATTAGAGAGGGAGGATGAACATTGCTAGGGTGGTGCCGAGGGGGAGGGAGTATTTAATAAAGGCTGGAGGTGGGGATGGCAGGGTGGGCATAAAAATTCAAGCAGCAAGGAGACAGAAGGACAGAAAGTGAAAGAGAAATTGAATTATTTGCAGGGCAAAGCTTACAACTGTGACCCAAATGGAATCTGGTCTAAACAGAAAACTGTATCACATAAAATCAGCACAGAGCTCGTTGTAAACATGTCTTACTTATCCTGCTGGCAGTTGGCAAAAGGTAAGGAATTAATGGCAACCTTGTTCTTGAAGTAAAGGGACAAAACCATGATCTAAGAGGGCAGAAACCTCAACTAGCAACCAAGATATCAAAAAGGACAGCAGAAAATGTGTCTACACACAGAAGGTGACAGGCATTTGGAATAGTTTACCTGAAAATATAGTAATGGCAGGGAACTTAAAGCTTATTCAAATACAGGTAAGATTTATTTATGTCTGACGGTAACTCAGATGTTACTGCCACTGAGTAGTGGGTGACATTCCCACTGGGCATATGCCTTATACTGTCCTGTACTCCAAGCATAAATCAATAGACCCTCTCAGCCAATCATAATACAGGATCTCCTTATCTCTTATGGTATACAGTTGTGATCCCATGCTCACTAAATGTCTAATCCTCGAATCACTGCTCCTGGACAAAAAGAAATGCCTAAGATACACTGTATACACCTTTTAATGTTACAGTTTGTCGCTTCTTCCATATTACTGGTATGTACTGGGAATTTATAGTTTTGTGCACACTGAAGAACTCTAAAAATTAACATACTAAAAGCCTCTATTGGAAGACACTGTACTTAAAATGTACCCCTATTTTACTCGGCCAAAGGGTGAACCTAATAAACTATTAGAACAGAAGTGTTTTTAACAAATTTATAGGCAAAACTCCGTCATCCTAATTAGTTTGTTACCTGTGCATCAAATCTGTTTGATGCACAGGTAAAACTAAATACTAGGCCAGGATTCACAAAACAACACAAAGTGCCACATAAGCGATTTCTGCTGCTCCTCACAGTTGCACTGGTGAGCAATCCTGCTATTCACAGTTGGACAGCAGTGCGCTATCCGACTGTAAATAGGGGCAGCTGTGGTAAAGCTACCCAGGAAAACCACCAGGAACTCCAGTAGTGCTACCCCGCAGTCAGCCAGAGAATGGGATGGCAAAACAGCGCACACGCAGTAAAGTCCTATTCATGAAAGTGGCCATGCAAATAAGCCCATTGGGCATGCAAGGTGCAACAGGCCATTAGCATGGCCCAGGTCTGTGTAATGTGCCCCCCACCAGCCCTTGCCCCATACAGCCACAGTCCCTAGTGAACTGCCCTCCTCGTCCCTCTGATCGCAGTCCCCAGTTACAGTAATTAACCTCGGTAGACCAGGGTCCCTCCTCTGCCCGATTGCTGACCTCACAATAAAAAAACTTTGTAATGTAGTGTAGTGGTCCCACCCTCCCTAGTCCTGATCACCCACCCGATATGTTTCAATACATTTTTCATAATGTAGTGTCCCTTCCAGCCCCCTCCGATTGCCCACCCGATATGATTAAATATATTTTCCATAGTGTAGTGCCCCTCCCGGTCACTGATCGCCCACCAATATATTTAAATATATTTTCCATACTATAGTATCCCTCCCCGTCCCCGTTCGCCCACCCGATATATTTAAATATGTTTTCCATAGTGTAGTGTCCCTCATGGTCCCCAATCACCCACCTGATATGTTTACATATTTTTCCATAGTGTAGTGTCCCACCCCATCCCAATCTCCCACCAAATATTGTTGAAGCTCTTCCTTCATAGTGCAGCGGTCCTCCCCTCCTCAATATTTAAATTTATGCCCTGTTAGTCCAGGGTCTCTTCACCCGCCCAGGAGATTCCACCACCTCATCACTTCATCTCACCAGACCGTCAAGAGCATATATTCCTCATCACCACCACGGCTGGTTACTCCATTGAGCTCCTCAGAGTGCATACTGTATGCAATATGGCTCATTGACACCACAGCCAATGAGCCGTAGGCGTACAGCACGCGCTCCCTGAGGGCCTCATTCAGCAGCCAGCCGTGGTGGTGTGAGGAGGGCACTGTGCTGGTCGCTGACTGTGGTTTGGGATGGAGGAAGCAGGGTGGTGGATCTCGTGACGGGTTGGTGGGGAGTGACCCTTGACTACCAGGGCATGGGGTTTTCACATCTGGGGATGTCGACTGGGGACCGGGAGGGACACTACACTATGGAAAATTTATTTAAACATACCGGATGGGCAGCCGGGGACCAGAGAGCAGTACCTCCGTAACCACTAGGGTTGGCAGATCACCACCAGGTTTTGTCAGGGTAATTTCTCCACATGAGGCCTTCACAAGCGGCGCTTGTCTTGGAGCAAAACCTTTGTGAACGAGTACTGTCATAGGTGCGAACCGGGGGCGAGGTAGAAGGCCCACAACCACTAGGGTTGCGTAGATCACCATCAGGTTTTGCCGGTAATTTTCTCCACATAAGGGCCTTCACAAACGGCCTTGTGCGGAGCAAAAACTTCGCGAATAGTACTACTGTTGGGATATGCAAGTCCCTCTCTTCATTTGCATTGCAGTCCCCCTCCCAACTTTGCCCAGGTATAAACACAGTTTGCCTGAGCAAACTGGGCTTTTGAATACGTAACTCCAGGCAAAACCCAGTTTGCCCTGGGTAAACTGAGTTTGCGCCGGGCAATGTTTTGTAAATCTGGCCCCTGAAATGTAGCACCAGTACTCAAAAAGAAATCACTGTGTTATTTGAATTTTGAGCTTTTCAAACTCTGCCATTTTTCCCTTTCTAACCGAAAACATCCATCAACGAAAAACCTTTGTAAACATATTTGCCCATTTTTTAATTATACATTTCAGCCCTTCAGTTATCAAACATTTAAAGATACTCAAAAGCATGTATTTACTTTGTTTTCTTTGAGCTGCCGATCGTGCTACCACTCCTGCAGCATCTCCTCCCTGTCTCTATTGCAGACTGCACTCCCATTTTCCATATGTGCAAACGCAATATATTTTTATTTTTAAATAATCCACACGCTCCATTAACGCCAATGGTTTTCAGACAAAAAATCAGTAAACATAATATAAGCCCCATAAATCAATTAAGGACCTTTGGGTCCAGTGGGCTCACCCGTTACCAACATTTTATAAATAAATAAAAATAAAATTATTTACGTAATTTGCACATAAACAAAACTTGCTTCTAGTAACATCTGCGACGACTGTTGCTCGGTTCTCTGAGTCCCCGCCTTCATTTCAGTCGATAAACAGCAAATTATTTCTCTTGTGTCTGACTGCTTTCTCTGGCTGTTCTGGCTCTCCCACCGTCAAACATAAATGTCACGCTGTTGTTAATTTTGAATGAATGTTCTGTAATGCCACAGACCTGTACAAACACAGAATCACACAGCGAACTCTCTCTCTCTCTCTCTCTCTCCTGATCGTCAGGAAAACATGTGTCTGGCTACAAGGCTGCTTTGCTCTTCCACAGTCAAACATAAATTCTATGCTGCTGTTATTTTTGAATTAATGTTTAATAATGCCAGAGACCTGTGAAAATGCAGAATAACACAATTCAACTCTCTCTCTTTGGGGGTTGAACTTGGCCTCAGAACTATGGACCCCACAATAGGACAAATGTCCTGTGACAAAATAAAATGACATCATCAGATAGCAGGCGAACGACTATGTTACCTCAAATCAACATAATGTTTTTAGACAAATATAGCTTTTAGGGTGAGAAAAATATTTTATAAAGGAACCCATTTTATAAGTGCAGTGAGACATTCTGGGAATGTGCCACTCGTCCCTGAGCATGCAGTAATATCTGTTCAATGCACTTCCCCGTCATGTCTTATTACTTACTTAACATGTATACAGTCTTCTCTTTATATAAACTGGCTGTAACTGTATATATCTAATACTCTGTCTCCGTACCTTACTGTACTGTTTTCCACTTATTGAAAAACTAATAAAACTGGATTTACTAAAAAAAAACTCTGTAAAACAGATAAACATTAAACTGTGATCTTTTCTCGAATGTACCCTTTTTATTCAACTGTACTGTTTTTTAACATGATTACGTAGCTAGTCGTGTATGTCTCATTGTATATGGTTACATGGCTAGTCATGTATATCTCTCATTGTATAATAATGTTTGAGTTGATAAAACCGCTCCGCTTTGTTTCGTAGTCCTCTCTCCCAAACAACATGAGTTAAATTATGCAATAAGAGATATACACAACGAGCCCTATAAACATACCTAAAAAATTATTCTTCAGGCCTAGAAATTGAGTTTTATTTGTGGTGTTTCAGACAGAATACCAACATTTGAATTTTGGTGTTCCATCCCAAAATGGGGTATACTGCCTCAGAACAAAGGCAGTTTTCCATGCACGCTTTTGGTGTACTTAAATGTCAGCCCCATACTGCCTAGCTCACTCTGCAACTGAGGAAATGCACTAAAATCCCTCTGGCTGGGCTGTATAGAGCATCTGTCACTTGTCCTAGAGTAGACAACAGCAAATAGAGTGAAGTACTTACAGTCATATTGTTGATGGAAACCCAGCAGTCGCTCGGGAAGTCCTGCAGCATGGGTACCAGGAACTGGAGGCAGCCGTCCCAGTGACAGCAGCAACATCATGCTAATAAGGTTCACAATCCTCATCCCTGCACTGGCCAGGTCGTGCGTCATGTGGAAGATCTGGCAACAGGAAAGGAGAGGAAACACTGTCATCTCAGAGCAGATGTTAAAAGCTCCCTTCCAAAGGCTCTCAAGCAGCCTGCTAAACTCCACGTTTGAGACTAACAAAATATTTGCACCTCTCAAGATTTCCTGTCTTCAGTATTTTCTCTTTTTGAAGGTATTTACATGGAGCAAGTGACTGTAGCTGATATCAGCTCACTTGTGGGATTGGTTGCTGTACGCATGCTCCAACATACAGAATGTTAAAACTCCAAAATACCAAACTATTAGAAAGGACATCGTGACTAACATTATTTGAACTAGAATTTATATTTCTATTGTACTTTTAGAGAAATACAGTAGGACTATAGAGCAGTGTCTGTCGACTGCAGACATCTGACATTGAGCTAGTAGCTCAGCCTCAACTGTATGCCATGGCCACCATTACTTGTTCAGGAATATCCGCATACAGCCATGGACAAATGCATTAGTAATTTAATATGTATTATTTTCGATAGTGAGTACTGGACGGGGAATTTTGGTCAGTACTCAGAGTAACCCCCTGTCTCTTCTCATGCAGAGTCATGTGGCCTTTAAAGTTCCAGCTACCAAGCTGTCTATCCACAGTTAATTAAATATTGTATCATACATTTATTTTATTCAGTAGCAAGCAATGAGAAGAGCAGTGTTAACTGTGAAACCACTTAAGTAAAATGACTTGATGAATACAAGTTACCAATAAAATCCTCCCTGTTACAACAATGCAGGTAGTGGCTATGCAAAAACAAAACTGAAAATATCATTCTTGGTGCAGAGAGAGAAGGTGCCCTCAGATGACAGGCTACAGAGGTCGAACAGAAGTTGTAAACTAGAAAAGCTAGGAAACAGAAACATAAAAGGCCTTGTGGCTTATTCTATCTACCAAACCTGTCTAGTTATGGTAAAGAACCCCATCAGTCATTCCTTCACCATGCTGCCTCCTTACACACTTTTCCTATGTGCTTGTCCCAACCCCATTTGAACCCCACCCCTACACACTGTTTCAATGCAGACATCTTC
Source organism: Neoceratodus forsteri (assembly GCA_016271365.2). NCBI lineage: Eukaryota > Metazoa > Chordata > Ceratodontiformes > Ceratodontidae > Neoceratodus > Neoceratodus forsteri. The sequence continues at coordinate 108,939,945 of JADMNL010000031.1, read as the reverse complement.
TTGTGGAAGTTTATTCCATTTCTCTCTACTCCTCCTGGCCATTTTCATGGAGTATATCACTTTCACTCATTAGTGTGAACAACTTTCTGCTGTCAACCTTGTTTGTCCTGCAGAGATACTTTTAATGTCTCTTTCATTCCCCCTTTCTCCTGTCCCTGGCATGTACATATTGAGGTCCATCAATTGCTTCCTGTAACCTTTTCCTTGTTGCCACTAACTCATTTTGGTTGCTGTCCTCTGCACAGCCAAAATCCATCCTTTCCTTCCTCAAGTGTGGGCTCGAAACTGCATGCAGTACTCAAGTACAGCCAAACCAGAGATCTGTAGGACAGTGTTACCTCCCTCCTTTTACTGGGGATCCCTACCCTATGCATCTGATTTGTCTTGCCCACAGCTCTAGTACACTGTCCTGATCCTTCAAGCTCTCCTTTATTATGACTTCCCAACTCCCAGGTATCCTTCCTTCTCTGTCGCTCCATTATGGCCCCATTCCGTCCCGGATTCTTGGCTCCAATGTGCATTACCTTGCTCTTTCGCATTAAATTTCAGCTGCCATACCCTTGACCACCTAACTTCTTTTCTTCTAATGGATTAGAACAGCCAGTTAAATGAGTGCACCATCTGCCGCAAAGATGCTCTCCTACTGCACCCACTGAGATGAGGAAGTGTAAGCGCAGATCGCCCTCAATTCAAGCAGAGAAAGGTTCTCTGTCAGAAAGCCTCGTCCCTGGTATCTAAATGCTTGTAGATGCCCTGGGATGTAACTCCAACATGACACTGGCATGTCATGGGTGCAAACAGACCTATTGCCATGCTAGTCTCAATTTGCAGTTAAAAAAATGATTTAAAATGAGCAAAACATGATGCCTATGAATAATAGAATTTTAAATGTTAGCTTCTCATTAGGAAGCAGGCCACCTAATTGCTACAGAGCAATCCCATTAAACTGCCGCCTGCTCCACAGCCACTTTCTTTGTTCTGTGGAGAAGTCTATATCTGGAGCAGAGCAGGGTTTCCAACCGGAGGTGCAACTGCATGCCGGACACAGGATACAGTCCCATGGGATTCTTTTTCCTCTCATAGGGATGTCAGAGAGGAACATCCTGGGAATTTATAAAAGGAGAGAAGGGGCTTCTCACTATCCCAAATAAAGAGAACTGCACCACACTGTAGAAGAGTGGTTGTCATGGCGATTCTCCAGTATCACCAACAGAGGAAGCAGTGCTCCATATTCTCTGCATTCTAATTTTTTTTTATCTCAGTTTATTTATTTGTCCAACACATGATCTGGACAATAAGCACTGAAACAAAGTCTCATTCACATGGGCTCAAAATTCTGTACATACTGTTGTATGAAACAGTGTTGTATAATGATACTCAGTGTGTGCACTCTTGAAGTCTTTCTGTACTGCAACCCGTTGCCTTCGACAACAATATTCAGTGTTTGCTCTCTTAGAGGAAAGTGAGAAACTCCATCCTCCAATTTATGGGGAAGATTTTCCACAGGTCTGAGAGCTGTGATGCAAAGGGCACTTGATCTATAGCTCTAGAAAACCTAGGCTTCTGCAAGCACATAACTTTGTGAACTCTGTGGGAATAGGTGGAATTATGTGGGAGAGATAGGAGGTCTGAGAGGTAGCTAGTAAGCAGACCAGGCTAGAACTTGTGGAGAAATGTGGGGCAGTGGAAGAGGTGGTAGGTCTTAATAGAGGTCCAACCAAGGTGACTGTAGAGGTTACAGTGCTGAGTACAGGGTGGGTAATTAAGGAAGGCTATAGAGGAGTAAAGTAAGGATCTCATCTGACTGAGATTTCAGAGCAGCCCCATAGACAGTCTTTCCATAATCAAGCATGGGAGGATCATCTTAGAATGTAGCTCCTTTCTTGCAGTGGGAAGGCAGTCTGAATTCTAGTAGACAGTACCAAGCACCAAGCTTGGATTGAAACTTGGACACAGTGGTTGTCTATCACGGGCAGATAAGTCAAGGTGCGGAGGGTCTAACCAGAGACCAAGGCAACTCACTTTCACTCACCATAGGGCACCCTGACAGAGTACTGAGGTGGAAGCGGTGGGGATCTTTAGGTAGCGTTCTCTTTTATATGACAAGCATGATCACACTGTTTTTGTACTTAAGTGTGAGCTGGTTACAAACCACTTGTGTATCTCCACCATGTCATGTTGCAGACTGGACTCCACGTCCGTGGAGCTAGTCACTGGTGTAAGTACTACAGTATATAGTCTGCATACATGTGGATAGAGGCAGACTTGCAAATGCCGTAGCTGGCAGTATAGGCTAGAGGTTAGAGCAACAAGCTGTGAATGAGCTTGGTATAGCCAGCAGACAGACCTGGGATTGATTCCCACAACCTCCACTTGCATACTGTGTGACTCTGAGCAAGTCTCTTAACTCCCCACTGCTCCTGGGTTACCTTGAAAACAGGCACCTGTGCCTAACATAGTTACCAAAGAAAAATGGTGGGGATTAGGGCTATGATTAAAATATGTCATTTCAGTAAAATATTTTAGGGACACAGTTAAAACTAAATCAGAGTAGGGGACTAAATAATACTCTTATAGCCCTTTCACAATTAAAAAGCAATATTTGGCTGGGAATTTGGGGAGGAAGTGTCCCCAGACTCTATGGGCATGATGGCCCTGGAGGTGGGGAGCAGGTAGTGCTAAAAGTATGGAGGTTAAATACAAAAGCATGCAGGCACCCCATGTATAACTGCATTAGGAAAACACTACTAGCTTATTAAGGTTGTCAGATGGTGCTCGGGCCTTTATTCTGTTGACAGCTGCTCATTTAAGCAGGGTCCTCTGCACAAATGAGAAACTATTTCCAGGCACTGTAGATGACTGGCTGGACAGCTGTCTCACCAGTTGGGCTGCTTCTGTTTTCACAGCTATAGCCGAAATGTTCTGCCTTGTGTAACTGTCTTCCTGCCACCCTGGGAAGCCTTTCGGGTGCAGAGCTTCCACTCTCGTGCTCTCAGTACACTGCAGCACTGTAGCTGGATACTGAGCCCTACCCACACACACACACACCACAAACAAGCAGGAGAGCAGGCTTTACTGCTATCTGAAGCACTTTTACAGGCCAACTGGCGGTCAGGCACATTCCTAAACACTTTCATTTTATAGTATTTTTAATATTTAAATAAGTCAGCATTAAAATAAGTTGGGTCTGGCAGTATAGCCTACAGGTTAGAGTAATGAGCTGTGAGCAGCTTGGTTCATCCAGCAGACCTGGGTTTTGATTCCCACAACCTCCACTTGCATACCTTGTGTAACCCCCTGCAAATGGGGGGTTCCCAAAAGACTTCAGGAGCTTGCTTGAATGCTCCAAGCCTGAATGGTGTTTGGCGTTTAAGCCATTTATCTGTGGAGTGTTTTAGAGCCTCTGGTACTGTCTCTTTAAGAGCTGTCTGCTTGCAGACATAATTAGTTTATATGGGGACTGTGTGTTTCTTTGATTGAGTACCACTCGAGCTGCTGCCAATTCACTCCATTTTGCAGTCACTAGGAGTGCAAAGGAACCTATCTGAAAGATGTAACTGTTTGCAGAAATCATTTAGAGTAATAATGAAAATACAGTTTGTCTAACCTGCTTTCTTTGCAGTCAGAGCTGTGTTTGCCTAGTTCCCCATTCTAGTTTTGAACTGCTGAACTGGACCAATCAGTGTGGGATAGGTAGCTCTAAAATGGTGCCTTGGACGAATCAGAACTTGGACTCGTAATCTGAGCCAGCCACAAGAGGATTGTATGGGCAGTGACTCTGGGAGATGTAGTTTGACTTGGTCTTTTTGGACCAACAGAGTCAGTCTATTGTGAGTGACAGCCAATCCAGCCAAGAACTGGGAGGAACTCAAGGAAGTGCCCAGTTTTGTCTGCTGGAGTTTCAGTTGAGCTCAGGCAGTGAAGAGGGAAGGAGCCCTGTGCTTTTTCGGTGTGCAGTTTTAGTCGGGAAACGGTGTAAGGCCCAGAGTTCCGGTCTGCAGCTTGTGTAACTGCTTGTTAGGACTGAATCCGTCCTGTAAGAGAGAATCAAAGGATATCTGAAGAGTAGAAACCAGGCTCACCCTGCTGAAGACTGGAGAAATTGCTGATTTGCCTCGGTCTGTCAGGAACTGAATCTGCTGTGTGTTCTCCGGGTATTGTGCAGTATTGCGATCGGGATAGAGAAGCAGCCTGCCTGGTATAGTACTTCTTTTACCATATAAATGTGTGAGAAGGCTTGTGCAGCTCAAGTGAATCCTGCTGCCATTAAAGGACTTTGCCTGTTACTGTTTACCATATAAATGTGTGAGGAGGCTTGTGCAGCTCAAGTGAATCCTGCTGCCATTAAAGGACTTTTGCCTGTTGCAGTTTGCCATATAGATGTGTGAGGAGTCTCGTGGAGCTCAAGAGTAGCCCTGCTGACGTTGAAGGACCCTATCTTGTTTGGAGGTCGTGAGTACTAATTCAGAGTCATCCCTGTTGAATTGCCATTGAATCCAAATGGAATTACTGTACTGCTGACTGTTTAACTAATTTTTCTTTTCTCTCTGTGTGAAAGGGCCCTACCAGCTGCCACGGTTTGGACTAGCCACTAGGGTTTGGGTACCCAGAGACAGTAACTGGTGGATAGGCTCAGCACAGAGCCATAGGTAGATGAATAAAGTGATAAGCTAATTAACCTGATTTCCCTGTCCTTGTTATATTCCCCTAAATAAATCAGAGCTGCTTGTTTCAGCAAAGTTATACTGCCTGAGGTATTTGTCTATGTTAAAGTATTCTACTGTGATTGTTGCACTGTATCTTATTTTACAGGAGGTCCCAGTGCCTGAACCAGTCCTGGGGGTAAGTGTATACTGTGAAGGTAATTCTGATGTATTGTGTGGGCCGCTAGTGGGAAGAAGGGGTTGCAGTGTCCCCAGAGGGCTGTGACCAAGTTAGTTTAACTATTGCAAACCCTGACCTCTGGGTGGAGGCACCGCCATTGGATCAGGCCCCTCAACCTGTTAGTGGCAAATCAGGCAGGGGTAGTAGCCCCTGGGATAGCGCCATCTAGGGGTTACACTTGTGACTCTGAGCAACTCACATAATCTCCCCAGTGCCCCCAGGTTATCCCTGTAAACAGGCACTTGTGCCTACTGGGCCTTACCTGGTTACCAAAGAGGGAAAAAATTAGAAAAGAGCACAAAGTGTTGGCATTAAACACGACTTAGGGAATGTAGCAAAACTTTATCAAGTCAAATTAATACAGATCAATTCCTGGCATAGCAGGGAACCAGATGCGAGACGCCACTGTCCCAACCAGTTTTGCATCGTGTGTATCCCCATGATGATCCCTCCACCATGAACAGTGAACAGAAATATTCACTTAGTAAGTTTGTCTTCCCTTCTTGTTTTCCTCTCACCCTCCTTCCTGAGCATAATCACCCTTCGCTGATTTTGCCTTGCTGTCCTATGTATTGACAGAATGCTTTGCCACTTTCTTTAACCACCTCCCAACCCTAGTTTTGTATTTACAAACATACGAAATTCCGGCAGAAAAAGGTCCACAAGTCTATCAAGTCTGCCCCATTGTGCAGCTCTTACATTTCATATCACTACGGCTGCCCCCCACCCAAACCCCTCCCTTCCTCCTCTTTCCTAGTCCTTCCCTTTTGTGTTCTTGTCTGTACTAACCCTGCCCTTGACTCGATCCCAACTCCACTTAAAGCTATCCACTGTCCTGTGAGCTATTAACTCCTCCAGCAGTGCATTCCAACCCGCCACCACCCTCTCTGTGAAGTAGTGCCTCATCTCCCTCCTGAATATTCCCCTTCCAACTTCAGACTGTGCCCCTAGTGACCCTTCCCCTTTAATTGGAACACTCCTCCCTCCCTGACTGTTTATGCCTTTCAAGTACTTAAAGATCTCTATCATGTCCCTCTTTCCCTCTCTCTTCCAGCAAGTACATGTTGAGCTCCTTCAACCTTTCTCGCACGGCAACTCCCCAGTCCCATGATCATTTTTATAGCCCTACACTGCACCCTTCCAGTAATCTCCCATCCTTTTGAGGTATGGGCACCAGTACTGTCACAGTACTCCAAGTGTGGCCTCACCGGTGATCTATACAATGGCAGGATGATCTCCCCTTCTAGAGGTGAGCCCTCTGGCAATGCACCCCAGCATCCTATTTGCCCTTGCTGCCACCCGGGATTGGGATAATTGTCACACAGTTTTAATTCTGACCCACCTTTTCTTCTACCTTGGGAACAACCTGCTCATTGTAATAGAGGTTATTAGACTGCTTTTTATGAGTCTGGGCTCGGTTGAACAATATGACCCATTATTGTTTCATTTGACCCTTACTTTTTATATCCAGTGGGTCAATGTCCCACACAGATAAATATCTGAAAGCAACCCTTGTTACCCAGGTCCCTTTCTCCTCTGAAGCTGTTACCTGCACTCCCCCAGCCAGTAGCCATTCCTGATTTCTGGCTCTGAGGTGCATGACCTTGCACTTCTAGCATTAAACCCCAACTGCCACCCCTAGACCACTGTTCGAGTTTAGCTAGATTAAGGAGGCAATATAGTGCAGTGGGTCATGACTCTGAGCTGCAGATCTGGAGACCTGAGTTTGAATCCCACAGCCGCTTAGGTGCATACTGTGTGATCCTGGGCAAGTCACTTAACTTCCTTGTGCTCCCAGGTCACATTTGGAAACAAGCTTCGGCTTAGTGTGCTACTCCTGGTTAAACAATGTTCCCTTCCCTAGATCCTCTCTGAGTGCCAGCCTCCCTTCCTCATTGTCTACTTTTGCACAAATCTTAGTGTCATCCACGAACAGGCTAATCTTACTCTTGACCCTCTGCAATGTCTCTAATAAAGAGAATGAGACAAAACAGGGTCCAGCACTGAACCCTACAGTACCCCACTTGTCACCGGCCTTGGCTTGGATGTTTACCCCTTTACAACTACCCTCTGTTGTCTGACCTGCAGTCAGCTCTCCACCCACCCACCAGTTCCCCCCGCCCCATGTCCTTTAACTTGCTCATTAACCTCCTGTGCGGCACCGAGTTGAAAGCCTTGCTGAAGTCCAGATACAGGACATCCACAGTATGGCCTTTGTAAACTGCTCCAGTGACCCAGTCGAAGAAGTTGATCAGGTTAGTTTGGCATGATCTTCCCATGACAAATCCATGCTGTCTCTCATCCTGCAGACCATTGCTATCAAGAAAGGTTATCAACCTCTCCTTCAGAATGGTCTCCATCAACTTCCCCACTATGGAAGTCAAGCTCACCGGTCTGTAGTTGCCCAGTGGTCCTTGGGTCCACTCTTGTGAAGGCACCACGTGAGCCATCCTCCAGTCCCTGGGTACATTCCCCATCTCCAAGAAGGTGTTTCTGCCAAGACCTCTGCCAGTTCCTTCCAGGACCTTTGGGTATACACTGTCCGTCCTGGTGCCCTGTCTGCCCACAAGGCTTTAAGGCCCTTCAGAGCGCTATCCTCTTGGATGACCACATCTGTTATCTGTCTCTCCTCCCCCTTGCCCCCTTTGGTATTGGCCATCCCTTTCTTTTGTGAACACCAAGTAGAAATACTCACTGAGTGCCTCTGCCTGATCTCCCCTCCCGATTCTAACAATGTCATCCCTACAACTCCTCTTCTCCCTATGTATTTAAAGAACCCTTTCCCTCTCTGATCCCCTGAGCCAACTTCAGCTCCTTTGCTGCCTTGACTGACCTGGTCACCTCCCTAGATGCCTTTGTGAACACCTCTCTATCCTCCCTCATGCCTGATTTTTTGAACTTAATGAAGGCCAATCTTTTTCCCTCACCTCCCCCACTTCCCTGCTGAGCTAGCTAGTTTTTTGACCTGGAATGCTTACTCTGAGATTTGGCATACGTGTTTGTGGCCTCATTCAGCCCCTTCCTAATGACTGCCCACTTCTGTTCAGCATCCATCCCTGGGTTCATTTTAGCTAAATACCCTCTAGGTGCTGCCCACTCTGGCAAAATTTGCCTTCCAGAGTCAATACTCTTGTCCTGGTCTTAGTGACTTCCTCCCTGTGTTGACGAGGCCACACTAAGTGGTGGTCACTTCCTGCTAGAGTGTCCTGTATACCACATCCTGGACTTGATCCCCATTTGTTAGCACCAAGTCCAGTATGTTCCCTCCTAGTGGGATCCATCACCCCTTGCACTAGGTAGCTGTCTTGGATAGCCTCCAGCAGCATCTGTTCCCTGGCGTGTGCTGTAGTTACATCTGCCAGTCAACTCCAGGTAGGTTGAAGTCTCCCACTATAACTATATTCCTTTTGCCACTGACCTTTCTGATTTACTCCCCAGCTCCTATCCACCTCCTCACTCTGTGGAGGTGGCCTGCACACCACCCCCATCCTGGAGCTTCTACCTTTAGGGCTTTGGATCAATACCCTTATGGCTTCTGGCCTCCTCTCATCCCTCCTCCCTGGTACCCAGTATCCCTCCCTGCCTTAAATAGCCACCCCTCCCCCTCTCGGTCCCTGTAGAACACCTTCTATCCCGGGATCACGAGATCCCAGTCATGGTGTGGTGGCCCAGGTCTCTGAGATGGCGGCAATATCTACCTCTCCCTCCACCATCATTGCCTGGAACTCTGCCACCTTGTTTGCTAAGTTCCTTGCATTCAAGGATACTACAGTCCACCTTGTGTCCTGCCTCTCTTCCCGTCTCTCCCCTTCTACTTTTGTCTTGGTAAGTTCCCTCATTCTCCTCCTACTCCCTCTCGGTGGGGGTGAGGCCTTCAGTCTCCTCTGGAAGGTACCTCCTCCTGCTATCGGACTCAGCCCTCCACCTCCTCAGTTTAAATCTATGTTGTTTTCAATGCACTTCTCCAGCCCCTGCCCCAATGCCTAAACTGCTTTTGCCTATCTCACCGTTATATTGGCCACCTCAACCATTCTTGATATTCCCTCTAGTTCACCCTGTCTGACTTGCTTTGTACTAATAAATGCCTTCTTTTTGCCTTCACTGCCTCTGGCACCTTGAAAACCACAGTGGTTTCTTCCTCTCTTGCCCTTCCCCACCATCTTTGTGCAGAGATTTGCTGCTCTAGTACCCCTCTTTTATCAAATCCCATTTGCTGTCCACCCTACTACTGATTTCACATTGCAGTGCTTTCCCCAGCACTTTCCTCATTCTCCCAAAATCCACCCTGCTAAAATCTAGGACCTCAGTTCTGGAGCACACTCTATTTGCTTGCAGTTTGATCTCCACCCATACAGACCTATGATCGCTGGACCCTGGAACAAGGTCAGAAAGGACTCTGGATTTCCCACCTACTCTGCTACCAGGGTATCCTGGGATTCCTTGGTCAGCTGAAATTTATTCAGTCTTACTTGAAAGCCTGTACCCTTCTCTTGCTGCTCTGAGGGCTGATATTTACTAGGGCTGTGGCCAATGGTATTTTACGCCTCTCATAAAAAATAAATAAAACTTAACACTAGTTCTTCATTTTTAATTTTTTAACCAGAAAGTGAAATGGGTATAGTCCTTTTTCAGTCACGCCTGACATAAACAATTAACCAAAACATATGATAATACATACAAAATACAATATATAACAAATTAACACTGAACAATTGATAGTCATGCTGTACAGTTTCTTTAAAAGATATTTAATATATGTTACGCTGCATGCAGTATTATCAGATTATGTAAGACTGTAACACAGCCAGCCCTACGTGTCATAGATTGAGCAGTTTCAAATATTGCGTTAGTAAAGAAAATGAGTATTAGTAAGTGTTCAGCAGTAGTGGATGAAAACATTTGTATCTTCACGTTATGTACAGGTGTCGCTGATCCATGTATTTCCTGTATGTGTAGCTCTCCACCCACCCACCCGAGCGGACTGCCATTCTTAAATGCAGAAACTAGCACGTGTGAGCCTCAATATTTGGCCAACACAACTACAGCCAACAAATATCTACATTGTCGATGTAATCCGCGACCAGGCAATCACAGCTCCTTTCCCTTATCACACCACGCCCGCTTTTGGTATGGGAGCATATGGTTCACGAAAGGGAGAAGAATATTCATGTTTTCCAGTGCAAACGTACTGACAACACTCCGCCAACATGCAGTATTCCATCAGGGAAAGAAACGTATGTAAGAAACCAAATATTGGTAATGTTCGTAAAAAAAACGATTGGAAATCTGCCATTTACTGATCTCCTAGACAAAAACAAAACCAGAAATATTGCACCGCAACACAACACTGCTAAATTTACGTATTAAAATGTGTAACATGGGGAAGAAAACATTCTCAAAAGTGAGCCAAACCCTTTTTCTTCCCCATGTTACAAGTGAATAAGCCACTCCAAAGTGTGGGTCTACTTGAGGGATTAATGCATGCCTTGGTGGTTGGAACCGTTCCCCCATGGCGTGCATTAATTCCCAAATAGACCCACGCTTCTGTCATGGGTTAATCCTTACTAAACTGGCAAATTTCCATTTGGGAACTTTTATCGCAGAAATTCCACCTTGCCAAGGAAATGCACGTATACTACCTTTTCTTGATTATGAGTTGTTAGCCTACATGTCTGCAACAGACAGTGTCCTCCTATCTAGGGTCAGAGTTTTTTAAAAAGCCTGTCGCTTTGCACTAGGGCTCATGCGGTACACACCAACATTGCTAGTATAACTAATTTAACTGATTTCTTTGAATGTTAGGGCAAGTTATTGCCATGGTTTAACTGCCTGGAAAACTGCCTATTGTTTTGCTCACCTTATTTTTCTGAGATGGCTACCTTGGTAGATAACTATAATTAATCAAGAAGGCATGTCCTGTACTTCTCTTAGATCAAGAGCCTGTGCACCACATCACATCATTACATTATGCAGTGCCTGTACAGCCAGACTGATGAGGAAGGTACAGTCATTTTTATACAAGCAATGTCAGTAATAACCAGAACTCCAAAACCTAGTTAGTTTCATGAATCTGGCTCAAGCAAGATGCAGCATAAAACATTTCTAAAACAAGAGGATTGTAAAGTTGTGCCTCCGAGTATGTGCTGTTTGCATCTTTACTACAGACCACAAACTAACTCTGAGCACATGGAGCTGTAACTGCAACCAAGCATCAAAATACGAATTCTGTTAATTATGATACGCAGCTGATGGCCCCCCCCAAAAAAACATGTAAGCAATAAGACACAATGGGCTGTGCATTAGACAGTTCTAATGCACGCTAGGGGGACACAGTGAGGCACGAGGCCATAGGCCGAAGTGCGCTCCAGTCCCCTAGCCTGCTTTAGAACTGTCTAATGCACATCCCCGGAGTGTCTTATTGGCGCTTTATAAATGGGCCTGTGTATTCTAAATTGGGTTTCTAGTTTTAGCTGTGCATTAGACACTTCTAATGCATGGCTAATAACCAATCAGATTGCTTGAAATCCTTTGCCCATTTTATAATGGTTCTTATAGGGTGGCTCATTAGGTAATGCAAAATCAATAGCATTACAATAAGAATCCTGCACAGTGCACTGTTACCTCCTGAATTCTGCGTAGTGCACCCTCATCCTGACTGGCAGGCAGCCCTCTGAGGCTGCTCAAGCTCTTTATCCTGTCCCCAGTCTTTCCTGCTGTGCCATTCCCCAGCTCAATTCCTTGGTTCTGTCCCCCAGCTTAATTACATATGGGGCATAGCACATTATATGAGCGGGACATTAGGCAGGACGGATGGTCACGGGTAAATTAACTGTGTGTTTCGTGGACACTCATATCCCCAGATCCAGACTCATGCCTCTCTGTACTGGTAACAAGGAGGGATTACTTTTTCATGTAACAATAAATTTGAGCTTTTATGAGCCTTTAAAAGTATATTGTTCGTTTTTGCTTAAATTCAGTAAAACATTTTGTCACCTTGTTATAGTGCAATAAGACACTTCAGGGATGTGTAGTTATGTTATAATAATTGCGCTTTGCTCCCAGATTGTAGCACTTTCGGCATAAGTGCCTCGTGCCTAAAACACCCCGAACGTGCAATTATTACAGCATAATTACACACCCTGGCATGTCTTATTGCATGCTTACTCACACTATGTAATGTGGCACGAGGTGCAACTGAGTACCACATGCATCCTGAAAGTGACTAACCGACCGGGTAATATAACACTTAAGAGTGCCTTATTGCTATTATAATAAAAATGTTTTTTTACTAGCGTTAAACTTTGTTCAGCATGTGATAAGGCTCTACATGTATGTTTATTAAAGATTAACATAAGGCTGATAGAGCGTTTACAGCGAATTAGGAAGTTCTAATTTATCTGGCACCCTCATGTTCTGAACTGGTTGTCAAATTCAGAAGATGTTCAAACTGACCCTAGCTCTGCCCTAACTGAAGCCTTAACTCTCCTTCATTGTTTTGCCTATGTAGCAGTACAGAGCCTGAACATCCCTGTAGTACTGACAAGTTCTGTCTAACTAATGATAGTGACGTCTCCTTGTCATCAGGCTATCCTTAACATGCTCCCAGTTCTTCAGTAGTGACGTCTCTATGTCAGCAGGCTATCCTCAGTGTGCTCCCAGTCTTTCAGCAGTGACATCTCCATGTCATCAATGTGCTCCCAGTCCTTCAGAAGTGACGTCTCCATGTCATCAGGCTACCCTCAACATGCTCCTCGTCCTTCAGCAGTGACGTCTCCATGTCATCAGGCTATCTCAATGTGCTCCCAGTCCTTCTGCAGTGACATTTCCATGTCATCAGGCTATCCTCAACATGCTCCCAGTACTTCAGCAGTGGCGTCTCCATGTCATCAGGCTGTCCTCAGTGTGCTCCACGTCCTTCAGCAGTGATGTCTCCATGTCATCAGGCTACCCTCAACATGCTCCCAATCCTTCAGCAGTGACGCCTCCATGTCATCAGGCTACCCTCAACATGTTCCCATCCTTCAGCAGTAACGTCTCCATGTCATCAGGCTATTCTCAGCATGCTCCCATCCTTCAGTAGTGATGTCTCCATGACATCAGGGTATCCTAGACGTGCTCCCAGTCCTTCCGCAGTGACATCTCCATGTCATCAGACTATCCTCAGCATGCTCCCAGTCCTTCTGCAACAATGTCTCCATGTCCGACTATATCAGCGTGCTACCAGTCCTTCTGCAACAATGTCTCCATGTCATCAGACTATCCTCAACATGCTCCCAGTCCTTCTGAAGTAACATATCCATGTCATCAGGCTATACTCAACATGCTCCTAGTCCTTCAGCAGTAATGTCTCCATGTCATCAGGCTATCCTCAACGTGCTCCCAGTCTTTTCAGCAGTGATGTCTCCATGTCATCAGGCTACCCTTAACGTGCTCCCAGTCCTTCTACAGCAATGTCTCCATGTCATCTGGCTATACTCAGCGCTCTCCTAGTACTTTAGCAGTGACTCCCATGTCATCAGGCTATCCTCAACATGCTCCCAGTCCTTCTGTTTCCTAATCAAATTCCATTTTTATTCTCCTCATACTTAATAGACTCCTTTCTGCCCCTGGCAGCCACCCAGCACCATCACACTACCTGAAGTCCTCATTTCAACTCCAGAGTGGTGCCAACAGGGCCAGGTTCCCCTACTCCTCGGGGCCTGGTGAATTGAGGGATACAGGAGGCAGCGAGGTTTAAGTGTACCGGACATCTTCCTGCATGTCAGTGGTGCATGATACTTCACACAGTCAGCAGACTTCCTCTTCCACAAGCTGTCCCGCCCATACACTGCTACCTGTCTTCACCCATGTGGTAGCACTGCAACAGGAACTAATTGCCCAGCCTTTCTCCCTAAGAAGAAGAGTATCCTGGATGCAATTTTCTCTCCCTCAAAACAGGCTCAATCCAGAATTTAGCCATCCCACATCGTGCCAGAAAAAGCCCCACACCTACTGTTGACTGTGAATTGCTGCCTACATGTCTACCTTCCCTTGGGTCACCAGGGTAGATGTGTAGTGGCAGAACCTGCCACGCCCCCAAGGGTCCATGTCAGATACCCCTGGCTATGCCTCCACTGTCCAGACTATGGCACCAAGACAGAACATCTAGATTGTGGGCGTACTGCTTCCATTAAGTGCCAGATTTATTGATTGATTGATTTGGCAACCAGGTAGGTACACTGGTCCCAGGGACCATTTACAGAGTCGACCGGACCATAAAGATGGCACAAATATGGTACCACAATAGGAGCAAAGTAACTCGATCAATGCAAACATATAGTGTTTCAGAATTCGAATACACCAGGGTTCAGCAATACACTGCGAGTTCTTACAGAAGAAAATACAAGGTACAGCATATACAAGGATTCAGCAATACAAACATACAGTGCTTACCTCAACTAAGTGTAACCCTAGATGGCTATCCCAGGGCTACTACCCCTGCCTGATTTGCCACTAACAGGTTGAGGGACCTGGATCCAATGGGGGTGCCTCCAACCAGAGGTCAGGGTTTGCAATAGTTAAACTAACTTGGTCACAGCCCTCTGGGACACTGCAACCCCTTTCTTCCCACTAGTGGCCCACACAATATATCAGAATTACCTTCACAGTATACACTTACCCCCAGGTCTGGTTCCGCACTGGACCTCCTGTGAAATGAGATACAGTGCAACAATCACAGTACAGTACTTTAACATAGACAAATACCTCAGGCAGTATAACTTTGCTGAAACAAGCAGCTCTGATTTATTTAGGGGATATAACAAGGACAGGGGAAATCAGGTTAATTAGCTTATCACTCTAATAATCTACTCTATGGCTCTGTGCACAGGCCTATCCCTATCAGTTACTGTCCCTGGGTACCCAAGCCCTAGTGGCTGTCCAAACCATGGCAGCTGGTAGGGGCCCTTTCTCACACAGAGAAAGGAGAATTAAACAGTCAGCAGTACAGTAATTCCATTTGGATTTAATGTGGCAATTCAACAGGAGCGACCCTGAATTAGTACTCACGACCTCCAAATAAGATAGGGTCCTTCAATGTCAGCAGGGCTCACTTGAGGTACACAAACCTCTTCACACATCCATATAAAGAAAGCACTATACCAGGCAAGCTGCATCTGTATCCGATCGCAATTACTGCACAATACCCGGGAGAACACACAGCAGATTCAGTTCCTGACAGACCGAGTGCAATTTTCAGCAATTCCTCCAGTCTTCTACAGGGTGAGCCTGGTTTCTACTCTTCAGAGATCCTTTGATTCTTTTCACAGGACGGATTCAGTCCTAACAAGCTGTTACACAAGCTGCAGACCGGAACTCTGGGCCCTATACACGTTTTTGACTAAAACTGCACACTGAAAAAGCACAGGGCTCCTTCCTTCTTCACTGCCAAAGCTCAACTGAAACTCCAACCGACAAAACGGGCACTTCCTTTGAGTTCCTCCCAGTTCTTGACTGGATTGGCTGTCACTCACAATAGACTGCTGCTGTTGGTCCAAAAGGCACTGAAATCTAAACTACATCTCCCAGAGTCACTGCCCATACAATCCTCTTGTGGCTGGCTCAGATTATGAGTCCAAGTTCTGATTCGTCCAAGGCACCATTTTAGAGCTAGCTTACCCACACTGATTGGTCCAGTTCAGCAGTTCAAAACCAGAATGGGGAACTAGGCAGACACTGTTCTGACTGCAAAAGAAAGCAGGTTAGACAAACTGTAATTTCATTATCACTCTAAATGGTTTCTGGCAAACAGTTACATCTTTCAGATAGCTTCCCTTTGCACTCCTAGTGACTGCAAAATGGAGTGAATTGGCAGCAGCTTGAGTGGTACTCAATCAGAGAACACACAGTCCCCATACAAACTAATTATGTCTGCAAGCAGACAGCTCTTAAAGAGACAGTACCAGAGGTTCTAAAACACTCACTGATAAATGGCTTAAACGCCAAACACCATTCAGGCTTAGGCAGTATCAAGCAAGCTCCTGAAGTCTTTTGGAACCCCCATTTGCAGGGGGTTACACCCTTCCTGGAGCCTGGGAAAGCTTGACGTCCGGCCAAGCAAGTACCCCATAAGTTTCAACTGCAACCATATACATTTGCATTAGGCTCGCATATGTAATCATCAGTCAATATATCATTTTACCAAGAACACATTTCTGAAACATTGCAGTACGTCACTCTTTACACAGTATTACATACACATTGTACCATAACTCAAGTTATTACCTCTTGTACATGAAACTTGAAAGAGGGGCCCTTCCCTATCAGTTACCTTGGGGCTGGATGGGGCAAGGGCACCATACTTAGAGGGCAACACAAGTAACTTGGAGTTAGCACTGATGCTCAGTTTGGGCAATGAGCTGGGACACATACACTCCTTTATGGACAACATTGAGAGGCAAATCCACAGGCCTCCCAAGGGAATCATAACTGAGGTGCACCACAGGCTTTACAGCTCGACCAGTCTTTCTAGGGGGAACTGTTACAGTCTCTGCACTCTGAGCCTCATTTTCGGCATTGTCCTCACTTGTCAGGAGTCTCCATGGGGGTAGAGAGGCTAGAACTTGGGGCACTTTCAGCTCCAGGAGTTACAGTTTCTGAGTCCACAACATTTGGCTCGCATGGAGAGCTTTTGGACACTGGCAGTGGACTGTCAGGGCACTCAAAATACTCTTCTTGTTCTGGTGTATCACCAGTCTGCCCCAATCTATCATTTTCCTCCCTGAAAGCTCAAACAGTTCAACCATGCACAATGATTCCATTTCATCTGATCTGATGCTTTGCACTTCACTTTCTGGGAGCATTGGCTCCAGGGATGAAGCTGGGGGCTTAGACAGTCCGAAGGCCCAGCTTCATCTCCAGTATTGACTAGGGGATTGCCCGAAACAATTGACTCAGTTCGAAGAAGGATAGTATTCAAAGTCACTCTCACTTTCTTCCGATATGGACTGACAGTCATGCTCAACTGGGACTTGTGGAGGGAACACTTTAACTTTGCTTCTGTAGGTGCAGACTTTCTTGATCTTTTCTTAGCAGCAGCTCTAGTCACTGGTCCAGAGGGGCATCTTCCAGGGCTCAGACTCAATTAAGATTTGTCCAATGGGCAGTAAATGATTTCTATGCATTGTTTTTACATCTTTTGAATTATTCTCAGGCCTTACTTTGTACACTGGCAGATCATCTAGTTTGCCCACTACAATGTGAGGGAGATGGTGCCATCTGTCAGCAATCTTGTGCTTGCCATGCAGTCCCAGATTTCTTAGCAATACCCGATCTCCCTCCTGGAGTTCCTGTGCTTTCACCTTTTATCATACCTTTCTTTGTTGGCCAGATTTCTTTTGGCAGCCATGGTTTGAGCCAGTTGGTACGCATGAGTTAGCTGGGCCTTTAACTTTGCACATACTGTAAATAGTTGTCAGCTTGAACCCCATCAGGAGAGACCCCAAAACACACATCTACTGGTAGTCGAGCTTCTCTTCAAACATCAGGTGGTGGAAGAATCAGTGGCATCACTTTTGGTGCAGTTATAAGCATGTACCAGGGTGCTAATTTGTTGGCTCCATCTAGGCTTGTCCTTTGGGTGCAGGGTGCCCTAGCATATCTAGCAAAGTGCGGTTGAAACGTTCAGGCTGTGGGTCCCCTGGGAGTGGTAAGGAGTGGTTCTGGACTTGTGACCTCCACAGAGAAAGCATCTCTTTGATCAGACGACTCTCAAAGTCTCTCCCTTGATCAGAATGGATTCTTTGTGGAGCCCCATAGTGAACAAAAAGTTTTCTACAAGTACTTTGGCCACAGTGGATGCTTTCTGGTCTTTGGTGGGAAAGCTTGGGCATATCTCGTGAAATGGTCAGTGACCACCAGCACATTACTGATATTTCTTTGATCTGACTCCAAACTCAGAAAATCAATACAGACCAGCTCCATGGGTGCACTGGTGGTGATGTTAACAAGGGGGCAGCCCTCTGGGGCAAAGCTTTCCTCTGTAAGCAGCGACTACAAGTCCGAATGTGTTGCTCCACATCAGCCCCATCTTAGGCCAATAGAATCTGGATCTCACCAAGTCAAGTGTTCTGTCTATACCAAGGTGCCCCATGTGGTTGTGCAAGGACCTCAGTACTGAGTCTCGAAGGCAGTGGGCAGCACTAGTTGTTGTTTGTCTACTTGTCCCCTCTGTCTACTGTTTCTCTGTATAACAGTATATTGATCAGTTTCAACTTAGGACCTTCTTTGTATAACAGTGCAGTTCTCAAATCAGTGGAGCATAATTTGGACACATCTTTTCCTGCATAGAGGGCTTCTAAAGCTGCTTTGATCATGGGATCGCGAGTTGAGCCATGAATACTGTCATTGTCCAGCTGAGGCAGTGCACCAATGTCTATTGCAGAAAAGTGGCAATAAGCAGCAGGTATGCAATTCTCAGAGGCTCCCAAGCAATCCACCATGCAGTCCACTGCGTCCGTGGACATTTGTTCCTCCCTGTCAAACTTCGGCAGAGTGCCGAATGTCAGGTTCTGCCAATCGGACCCAATCATTCTGGGGAACAGGCCTCGGGAGAGAGCATCAGCATCTATGTGGTTCAGACCTGCTCGGTATTCGAGGCATAGTCATATGTAGATAATGCAGAAAGCCACCTATGGCCAGTGGCATCCAACTTAGCTGAGGTCTGCACATAGGTCAAAGGATTATGTCAGTTTTTACTAGTATTTTAGCCCCATACAAGTACTCATGGAATTGGTCAACAATAGCCCACTTCAAAGCTAGGAACTCTAACTTATGTACAGGATAGTTCTTTTCGGATGGGGTCAGGCTTCTACTGGCAAGGCCACTGGTCTCAGGCCATTCTCGTGCTCTAGGTACAACACAGCCCCCAACCCTTGCAAGCTAGCATCAGTGTGCAGGGCGTAAGGTTTTCTTGGATCGGCATAGGCCAGCACTGGAGCATGGGTAAGTTGATATATGATCTCATGAAAAGCAGTCTCACAATCAGGAGTCCAGCGGGCCCCAAATACTTCACTCGGATGAAAATACACTCTTTCAGTCTTGAGGGACGCTGACTTTGGTATTTTTGTGGGTTGGGGATACCCTTGAGTAAGGTTAAGTAAAGGGCGGATCACTCTTGAATAGTCCTTGATGAAGCCGATAATAACCACAGAATCCCAGGAATCTTTGCAGTTCTTTTAGATTTTGGCTGTGGCCAGGTGGTCAAGGCCTCTAACTTTACTTGGTCGGTCTCTATTCCTCGGTGGATACTATGTGTCCCACATACTTTACTGATGTTTGAAAGAATTGACACTTATCAATGGACAGTTTAAGGCCAAAGTCTCCAGTCGGTCCAATACCTTAAATAATCTGCTCTCATGTTCCTCCAGTGAGCTGCCAAACACAATAACATCATCTAGGTATACCAGGCACTCTAGTAAGTTCATGTCCCCACTGCACGCTCCATCAATCATTGAAAAGTGGCTGGGGCACCTGAAATCCCTTGAGGCATCCTCATGAATTCATAGAAGCCAAGCGGAGATAAAGGCCGTCTTCTCATGGTCCTCTGGGGCCATCGGGATCTGGTAGTACCCACTGCGGAGATCCAGCACAGAGAACCACTTGCTCCCGCTTTAGGCAGTCCAAGCATCCTGAATGCGGGGCATTGTGTACTGATCGGGATAGTCCGCCGGTTTAAGGTGCGATAATCCACACACACATCCTTACTGTTCCATTCTTTTCTCACTACCACAATGGGGGAAGCATAAGGGCTTCTGGATTCTTGTATTACACCAGCAGCTAACATCTCTTGCAGATGCCGCCTCACATCATCTATGTCAGCAGGTGCCAGGCAACATAGTCTATCCAGGTCTCCCAGTCATGCTCCCTTGGGGGTGGGGAGGGTGCCAGAGAAGATCCTCAACCTCGGTAGAGTCGTGACTAATGGCAGGTGCAGAAATAGGAGTCTGCATTGGTTCAGCCACCATTACGGGCACTGGAGCAGGAGAGGGTGTTGGGGAGGAACACCCAGGTGGCAAGAATAGTTTCTTCAAGTCCTCCACAGTTTCCCCTCTCCCAGCAACCATTCAGCAAATTTCTCCTCAAAAGTTTCAGATAGTGGTGGGGCTGATTCCCCCGGGTCTTTACTGTCCTTAGTTATCACTCTCCAAGCAGTGAGGGCTCCTCTGGAGTAATGGTCTGTGGCACTTGGAGCTATCTATGGGATCCTTAAACTCTACTAGGGCCAGGAAAGTGTGGGTGAGCAGATTAGCATGCCACCCACCACCACAGGATTTTGTAAACCTTCCACCTTGGAAAGTACTCCCTGCACAGTGTCCGTATTGATACCAGGGGATGTCCAGGATAAGCATAGCATTTTGGGGTCGATCTCCTCCCCAGTACACCACTCCACCAGCCGGTGCACAGCCACTTCTGTCAGGGTACCCATTTTTTCTTAACAGTGGTTCGTAAATATGGCCACTAGAGGACACACAATCCCAGCGTGCCTCAAGATGTAACCCTGAAAAAGCACAGGGCTCCTTCCTTCTTCACTGCCAAAGCTCAACTGAAACTCCAACCGACAAAACCGGCACTTCCTTTGAGTTCCTCCCAGTTCTTGACTGGATTGGCTGTCACTCACAATAGACTGCTGCTGTTGGTCCAAAAGGCATTGAAGTCTAAACTACATCTCCCAGAGTCACTGCCCATACAATCCTCTTGTGGCTGGCTCAGATTATGAGTCCAAGTTCTGATTCGTCCAAGGCACCATTTTAGAGCTAGCTTACCCCACACTGATTGGTCCAGTTCAGCAGTTCAAAACCAGAATGGGGAACTAGGCAGACACTGTTCTGACTGCAAAAGAAAGCAGGTTAGACAAACTGTAATTTCATTATCACTCTAAATGGTTTCTGGCAAACAGTTACATCTTTCAGATAGGTTGCCTTTGCACTCCTAGTGACTGCAAAATGGAGTGAATTGCAGCAGCTTGAGTGGTACTCAATCAGAGAAACACACAGTCCCCATACAAACTAATTATGTCTGCAAGCAGACAGCTCTTAAAGAGACAGTACCAGAGGTTCTAAAACACTCACTGATAAATGGCTAAGCGCAAACACCATTCAGGCTTGGAGCATTCAAGCAAGCTCCTGGAAGTCTTTTGGGAACCCCCATTTGCAGGGGTTACACAGAATTTATTACAAATTCAGAAATGCATTATATCCATTTCTCATAATTGTAACTGTAGTGCTTTCCATTCCTAGGAAAGCAGTGGTTCTGTTCCTTCTCTTTGCTATACTGGGTCCAGAATGGCCCAATATTCCAACTGGACTACTACAACCAATATAATACCATATGGTTGGACTAATGTATGTATTTCATTTGTTTGTATTTTTACCTGGAAAGGCACACTGATCTGTGACAGCTTGTTTCCAGATATGTCCCTGGTGGGTGGGGTGGGTTATAGTTTGTGACTAGGAAAGGCACATTGGTCTGTGACAGCTCCTTTCTAGGCATGCTGGGGGGGTCACAGTTTCTGATCAGGAAAGGTACACTTAGATGTGACAGCTCATTTCCATGTGCATTCTGGGGACTGGGGGAGGGAGTTAAGTTAACCTGTTTCAATGATGGGATGTATTGGCCAGGACACCAGGAAAAACTCCTATCTCCTTCAGAGCGTTTCACGGGATCTTTTACTTCTACCTGAACAGTCTTTCGAAATGTAGAAGGGACCTCGGTTTAATGTGTTATCTGAAGGAAGGCACCTCACCCTCCAAGTGCTACATTACAGTGTAAGTTTTCTGGAAGTTGTCTCAGTTCCTGGTGCAAGACTATCATTTCTATAATGGCGTGGAACATATAATGGAGTAATGCAGGTTCTGCATTTTATCTCTCTCGCTCATACTGTTCTTCCTGTCTCACAGAAAAAAAAAACAGTTAAGCTGTGACATCTGTTCTATGGATTTTGACTCTACAGAAAACAAGTCATTCCAGCACTGATTACCCCATTGGGGAACTGACCCTTGATATGTGAGACAGAGTGACAAAATGTCACACACATCCCCCAACGCAGGAACAGAGAAATCTGTGAAAATGAGCAGGAAAAGTCTAGAAGGCCTACTAGTAACAAAATGGGCAAACAAAATTACTAAATCCTAAGTGGAATGAATGACAACACCCACTTGGCTGTGTAACACTGCACCATCGCTTTGTGAGACAGAGGGACTATGGGTGGTAAAATGAGATCATTTCTACTCATGAGGACAGTTGAGAGCAGTGTATAAATCAGTGATATGGGATGCAGCACTCTCTCCAGAGGATAACTCGAAAAGGAGGTCAGCGAATTGTTGGTGGTTTGTGTTTTAATCTCCACACTGGGGAATTCAACTCAGTCTGAATAACCCAGAAAGCTATCTCTCTACAAGACAGACTCTGTCTTCCTAAACTGCAGTCACAGGCAATCTGCTGGATAGTGCTGTAAATGAGTCGAACCTCGAGTAACCCAGAGGCGTGTTACTCAAATCAGTGTAAAATCTGCAACGTTTTACAATAAAGGAAGACATTTAATATTAACACAAGGTACTTCCATGCATTCTTTCAAAGTAAAGCTCTGCGAATTAATAAATCTATGTGTACTCTAATTGTACCTGTTTAAACCAATGTTTTAGTGTTTTAGGTCATACTGATTTGGCATTGTTTGTATTTTATGTTCCCTGGTCACCAATAAAAATGGGCAGTATTTGTTTATTGTGCTAGCCAGGTTTACAAATCCGAATCAGATAAAAAATATCAAAGGCAGGTGCTTCTTATGTAGCAAACACAAGACACAAGAGCTTTACCACATCAGCCATGAGTATCAGATTCCAGAATGCTGATCTCAGATCGGTTGAGAGCTGATCAGTAGCTACCTACAGCAAAGGAAGCTGAGAGGCAGGTGTAACAATAATTGAGCTGACAAGGAAAGAGCAGAGCTGTAGCATAAAGACTGGTGTCTCTCTATTTTGCCCCCCTCACCACTGAGCTTCCTCCTTCAGCCTCCTCAACCCCTGCCTCCCCCACCCCAGACTCATCTTCTGCTCCACCAGGCTCCTCAACCCCTCCCCCCCACCTCACCTTCCTGCCATCTATTGCCTCCAGGCTCTCTGGCTTTCCAGCACTCTGAGGTTTGGCATATCTCTGTCGGGGATCTCTCATTTAATTGTGAAGGGGGCAGCAGATGCAAACACAGAGGCCGTGAAGCATAGCAGGGTTAGGTAGTATGAGAAACACGGAAACCCGTCATTTTGAGATATTTGGGCGGGTGTACCTTTTTTCTATATTTGTCTCCCCATTGACCATGTAGAAGAATGCATGGTGCGACATCCTGGGGGTGGGAAGAGGCATATGGTCCCCCTGTTGCCTAGCACACTTCCACCACTAAAGCTGTTCCAGAGCAGTGTGTCACTCAGCTGTCCCTGGGAGGACAGCGTCCACACAGATGCTCTGCTATCCTCCCTGACGCTCTGCTCCTAAAATCTCAGGCTTGGAACAGGAACCCAGGTCATCAGCATGCCCGACATCGTCCCGGACTCAGAACACAAACCTAGGTCATCAGGGGCCAGACATTCTGGGCTCAGAATACAAATCACAGGCCATCAGGGGCCAGACATCCTGGGCTTGAAGCTTGAGCCCAGGCTATCAGGGGGCCAGACATCCCGCTCAGAGCTTGAGCCCAGGTCAGCAGCAGACCAATCATCCCAGTCTCGAACATGAACCCAGGTCATCAGCGAGCCAGACATCCCAGGCTCAGAACACAAACCCAGGTCATCGGGGACAGACCTCCTGGGCTGGGGCATGAGCTCAGGTCAACAGCAGACCAGACATCCCAGTCTCAGATCATGAACCCAGGTCATCAGTGAGCCAGACATCCTGAGTCTAGACCTGAACCCAGGTCATCAGTGGACCAGACATCCTGGGCTCAGGCACAAACTCAGATCAGCAGCAGGCCAGACATTCTGTTCTCAGAACATGAAGCCAGGTCATTGGCAAGCCAGACATCCTGGGTTTGGAACACAAACCAAGGTCATCAGTGGGTCAGACATCCCTGGATTGGGGAACCCAGGTCATCAGCGGACCAGACATCCTAGGCTGAGGACTCAAATCCAGGTCATCATCAGGCCAGACATCCAGGGCTCAGGGCTACAACCCAGGTCATCAGCGGGTGAGACATCCGGGCTCAGTGAGCCCAAGTGATCAGCAGGCCAGACATCCCGGGTTCAGGGATCAAAGCTAGGTCATCAGCGGTCCAGACATCTTGGGCTTGGAATATGAACCCAGGCCATCAGCAGCCCAGACATCCCAGATTCAGAGCCGGGTTTGGGGCTTGAACCCAAGTCATCAATGAACCCAGACATCTGGGCTCAGAACATGAACCCAGGCCATCAGCAGCCCAGACATCCCAGATTCAGAGCGGGTTGGGGCTTGAACCCAAGTCATCAGCGGGCCAGACATCCTGGGCTCAGAACACCAACCAGATCATCAGTAGGGCCAGACACCCGGGCTCAGAGTTCGAACCCAAGTCATCAGCAAGTCAGACATCCCGAGTTAGAACACACCCAGGTCATCAGTTGGCCAGACATCCCAGGCTTGAAAATGAAACCAGGTCAGTCAGTGGGCCAGACATCCCAGGCTTGGGGCTCAAACCCAGGTCATTAGCGGGCCAGACATTCTGGGGCTTGAGGCAAGAATCCTAATCAGTGGGCCAAACAAGCCGGGCTCGAACCCAGGTCATCAGCGGGCCAAACATCCTGGACTCAGGCTCAAACCCAGAGTAGCCCCCTCTGTTTGGTGCCATGGAGCCAGTGATTGGTTTCTCTTTAACAACAAGGAGACATGTCAGCATAAGGCTGGTCAGTAAGGGAGCACTGTTCCTTATCGTGTGACACCCCTCCCCGAGCCACCAGGGGAGTCCTGTAGCAGAAGGAGGTGCCCAAGGCAGATGTCAGAACCCTGTCTCATCAGTTGACACCAGTCCCAGGCTCGGGTCTGAACCCAGGTCATCTGGATGGCAAACAGTAATGCCTCTGCTGCACTAGCTGGCCAGCTCAATTCCCAGAATTATACCTGTAACAAATGGCATCCCTGCCACCTTCCTCTGTCACAGGTTTATGACATCATGACATTCAGCAATAGATTCACTCTAGCTGAACCATCCTTCTCATCCATGGTCTTCAGAGTGTAAAACAGCTTTAATTACTGTACTTCTGTCCGTGGTGCTGGAACAGCATAAGGGCACCACAAACCAGAAGGCTGGCCGAGCTGCTCCCGTGGCATGGAGGCTGGCGCATGAGCAGCCTGGCCAGCAGCAGTGGAGACCAGGGTTGTAATCCTGGTCTCCAACATTTTATGCACTCAGAACTTACACTTTTGTACATGGGGCCATGGAAATAGTATTCCATGGCCCCACAAATCTTAATTTTTCCCGTGATCTGCCCCAGGTGAGAATCCTTCAGTCCGGGGGTGCAGGTCTTGCAACCTCCCCCATAAAAAAAAAAAAAAAAAAAGCATGTATTGCCACATGGTTCTTGACTGTGCTATTATTGTTGGTGCCATCCTGATCCAGTGCCTTTAACTCTGGTCAAAGTATCCTCTGATAAGGTTGGGGATCTCCTCCTTATGCTGCTACATGTGCCTACAACAAACTGGAGCTTTCTCTTTGAAGTAGAGCATTTATATACTTGAAAATATATTTGTTATGTAATGTATGGGTCATCTGCTATTGTTGTCATTGAGCTTTTTAGCCAATTGACATAAATTTTTTATTTGGACATTTTTATTTGCACCAGCTGGAAAACAAAGGAACAGAAACATGGGATAGCTGCACATCTATCTGCAAAATCATTTTTCTATTTATCCTCCTGATTGCTGGCTCATGCCTTATCTGGCCACCTTGGCAATCGCCAAGTCTTGTCACCCAACCTGCAAATGCTCTCCATGTGATCAGTGTACTCCCTGGGCAGTGAAGGGCGCCCTCCAAACTTCCGCATGTCATCAGGAGCATAACAGGAAGCTTTGCAAGGCGCCAGTGTACCACAGGCTGCAATCCTGCTGCTGCGTTGTTTTTCACTTACAGTTTCCACAAACACAGGGTGTCACCAACAGGGACATTGAGGCCTGCATGCACCGTGAAACTTGCCATCTCTCCGAGTTAGGTAACGCCGCTCCCTCCCAAGGGTGCCTCCAACTGCACAGCCACCTCTGGTCACCCAGGTGGCAGTATCAGGAGACAGCCCTCCTCAAGTCCCTTCCCCAGTCAACTCCCATCACTCTAAGTTGGTTCCCCAACCCAGGTTGCTGACGTCAGAAGCTCCAATGGGCCAGCATCTACACCTATTTGTGTTGCTTGCATAAACAAGGGCAAAGGCAAGAAGATAGTCCTGTATGGCTTATAGATGAAGCCAAAATCCTCAGGATGCGTCGGCATTACTAGGTACATCTTCAACATGTTTGGAAGCTTGCAAAATAAATGAAGTCCCTAATACAAGGTCTTGTTCTCCATTGAGTGCTATCACCTTGCTGTACTAATAGGCACAGCTATAATAAGCCTCAAATGTAATAGGAAATATTATAGTACATCGTCCACAGCAGAGAGAGACTTCATGGAATCTAAGTCTCTTAAAATGTCAATAGAAGGTCTCCATCAGTCCAAAAATAAACCACTGTGCAGTCTCAGTGTCACAATGAACTCGTCTCCAGCTCCATTTCTTTACCTTTGAGAGAGAGAGAGAGAGAGAGAGACTCTTTGAGATGTAGTAACAGACTATGGAGGAAGCTGGGAGGAAGTTAGACTAGTGTAGGTGGACAAAACTAACTCTAAGGCAGTGATGAGGCTTTGTACCTGTTAGCTTGAGAATTAGTACAGGTCTTTAACGTGAAATTCTTCACAGGACGATCCTGTACATGGAAGCATATTCTAGTGATCAATCCTGCATAAAGATACAATAAACTTGAGCGTGAAGCTTTATTCCCTACAACAGAGTGCAATGTGTACTCAGGTCACACCTGTAAACAAACCTTTTGACTGTATGCCTTTCTCAGACAACAAATGTTAAGTAAGTAAATACAAACTCCTCTGTAATCCCGTTCCCCAGGTCGCAACTGGAAACAACCCTTCTTCCCTGGACTCTGCTTGTCTGGTAAAGTCTGATTTAAATAAATAATCCATTAGTTCTGTAAAACCTAATTTTGATTGTCTGATCTATTTTCTTATGTACAACTAAAAATGCAAATGAAGTTTTATCTCTCCAGCACCTATAGCCTTACCCAGAATGTGGCGGAAAATAGGAAATGTTTCCTATCCCACCTTTCCCAATTATCAAAATGCAAGAAGCATATCAATCTCCTGATTAGTTGACTAGTTTCTGAAATAGGTATATGATGACTGGCTCAGAGCTAAAGAATGAAGGTCTGCATTTTGTTGATTGTGAGAGGACTATGTGAAAGGTGTCTATGTTGTTTGTGGCAGTGTTTCCTAGTGATCAGAGCTCCAGCTTAGGAACTGGAAGGTCAAAGTTTAAACCCCACAGCCTAACAACTTGCATCGTCTTCAGCTGCTCCTGCAAACTGGCGTTTCCCCCTATGGAAAAATGCAGTTATAATCCCTCTTCATAAAGGCCAACCCCTCGGATATGAGCAATTATCGCCCCATATCCTTACTCCCCAGTCTCTCTAAAACTGTGCAACGACCAGCCAGCAGATAACTTACCGATTACAGTGACAGGCCTAAGCTCCCCACTCTCTATGAACTGGGCTGTCATGCAGAGCACACGCCACTTCCTTCCTTTCTTAGAATCACAAATCTTACACAAACTGGCAACAACAAGGGAGGCACTACTAGGGTGATTTTATACAGGAGGCCAAGGCTTTTAATATGGTAGACCACAGCCTACTGCTCCATAAGATTAAAGAGCACCTTTAGTGCCCCTTCTAAACTGTCCCCAGCACCATAGAAGTACCCTTAGGCTCTCCTGACTTGCATGCTGGATTTAAAATATTTTCTGATAGCAGGCTTTAGGGAGGAGGGATCACATTTGGCTCCATGGAACTGACAGCCCAATCCTTCCATTTCCTATTTGGAGCACCACCCCCACGCCAAACACGCTGTGTGATGTAATAGTTGGGAAAGCATTGGCGCACTCCATTACTTCAATGAAGCTTCTTATTTAAGACTTTTTTATATTTTAATGGCCCGATACAAACTAATCAAGGCCACTGCTCAACTAAGAAGGGCAACTGGCTTGCCCTCGTCTCAGACTCCCAGACCGGTCCCCAGCCCATACATCATGCCAGGACTTGGTGCATCGCCTGCTAAACGCCAGTGTGGTCGCTTCTGACTCTCACAGATATAAGAGCAGTGCACATGGCACAGCTCAGTTCTTCTAACACAAAGGACACCACTGCTGTGTTGCATGATATTAAGCCAATTTATTGAATCCAAGCTACAGCAGCACACACTCCGGTCAACCGACATTTCACACGCTGCACGGTGTTCTCAAGGCATGAGGTCATGAATGCAAAACCCTCTAAAGTGCCTAATGCTAAGACACTTAAAGTGACAATGCAAATTAATTCCTCTCAAGGTACACAGCCATGTCGGCATCGTCGTGGCACAGTGAGATATATCCCGCACTGTATGTGGCACTGTGGTGTTGTGTATTGCATGTGGCACAGCCTGTCATCAGTAGTGCACATGACACAGCAAAGTGTCTACACTGCATGTGGCACCACACAATGTCAGCAGTCACGTGGCACAGCAGTGTCAGTAATGCATATGGCACAGTGCAGTGTCAACAATGCATGTCGCGGGCTGGTGTCAGCACTGCACATGGTGCTGTGTGTAGTTGGCATTGCACATGGTACAGCAAAGTGTCAGCAGTGCATTGGCACAGCTCAGTGTCCGCGATGTGCACGTGGCACAGCTCAGTGTCCACAGTGCACATGGCATTGCAGTGTCAGTGGTGCATGTGGCACAGCATAGTGTGCCATGTACCTGAATTACCCCACAGTGTGCTACGAGCAGTGCAGACCTTGCAGTGTGCCACGTGCAGTGCAGACACCAGTGTGCCTCGTGCACTGCAGACATGAAGTGCCACATGCAGTACAGTGACTGCAGTGTGCCAAATGGTCTGCCTTCAATGTGCTGTACCAAGTGGTTTGCTGGCACTGCGCTGTACCGTGCACTGTCAACACTGCACTGAAAAACACCTCCCAGTCACGAATGATGGCGGCTCTGCGGTAACTCTGACCCTTGCCCTAGCACAATCGATTTCCACTACTGTATGGGGCCCTGCAGCAATGGGGTAAACTACAGTACTGCAAGCTGGCAACTGTTTTCAACTGCATGGGGATGCAGGCCCCAGTGTGGGAAAAGGGGATGAGGGCCTGTGTGGGAAGTATAGGTACAGGCCCCTGCATGGGAAGGTGTTACAGACACCTGCGTGGGGATAGAGGTGCAGGTCCCTGCTTGCGGAGGGAAGGGTTTAATAGAAATCTCTCTTACACAGTCCTGCTGCCAGCGCCCACTTCCCCAAATCATCCAGTGAAACAAATCATGAGTAGGGCCCCTCCCCACACAGCCGAACACCTCTTTCCACAGACCAGCCACCACCCCATCTAGGATCGCTTCTCCTCTGAAGAGTACACTTGCTGTGTCACATCCCCACCCCACAGTCGATCCCCAAAGAATAAGACAGATTGATACAGATATAGATAGTATATATATATCTAGATATTGAGATAGGATATAGAATATAGATAGGTTGGAGAGGGTTCGGAGAAGGGGCAACACAGATGGTGCAAGGTATGTAAGAGAAGCCATACGAGACTAGATGGAGAGAATTAAATCTATATCCGCTGGAGGTTAGAAGAGATAGAGGTGACATGATAGAGACTTTTAAGTATATGAAGGGAATAAATAAAGTGAATGAAGGTAAATTATTCAAAAAAGCAGGAGTTAAAACAAGGGGTCATAATTTAAAATGATGTTCTGACTAGCGCTATAAGGTATTGGGCTTCATAGCCCAGTACCTTATAGCAGTAATGAACTGACAGGCGCAAAAATGTTAATTTTAAAGTGCTTACTTTTTGATGTGGAAGGATCGTCACTGGAGCCAAAACCTCGGCTAGCCGATCCCTTACAACTTCCTGGTGCCCCTGCTCTGCCCCAACTCCACCCCTGCGCTCTCAGAATTTGTGATGTGTGGCCAGGAGGCGAGAGGGCAAGCCCTATACAAGTCTATGGGGCTATTTTTAAAGCCGGTTTTAGTCATTTAAACAGTCCTAGAGAAAAACTAAAGCAGTCGCTAACCAGTAGGGTCCCTCTTAGTTAGCGACTGGTCTGGTTTTCTCTAGGATTGTTAAAAACCGGCTTAAAAATAGCCCCATAGACTTGTATGGGGCTCACCCCCAGCTCTTCTTGGCCACATATCACAAATTCAGAGAGCGAGGGGGTAGAGTTGGGGAGGAGCTGAGGCACCAGGAAGCTGGAAGGGATTAGCGGCCGAGGCTTCCAGCCAGTTACGATCCCTTTCTACAGCAAAAGTAAGTACTTTTAAATTGAAATTTTGTCACCAGTCAGTTTAGGACGATATAAGGTATTGGCTATGAAACCCAGTACCTTATATCAGAAATTTCCTTTAAGATTGAAGGGGAAGATTTAAGAGCAATGTAAGGAGATGTTATTTCACTGAGAGGGTGGTGGAACCCTGGAACGGATTACTTAATGAGGTGGTGTGTGCAGAAACAGTGAAGGAATTCAAGAGGGTGTGGGACAGACACAAGGGGTTGGTTAGTGGGCAGAGGAAAATATCCCTGGGAAGTGGAAACAAGTAGGGGCGGGTGGGAAATGGGCAGACTAGAGGACCAGGATGGTCCACTCTTCTGACACTTACTATGATACTATGCTAGATGCCCTCCTCCAAAACAGACTGGTAATGTGTCTCCACCCGCACACCTGGAAACCCTCTTCCTACAGACCAGACACCCCATTGCAGCTAACCTCCCCATAGCCTGACAATGAGCCCTCCTCCCACACGCTCAGCTGGAACCCTCTTTCCAGACTAGCCACTACCCTGCAGCTGGAATCCCCACCCCAGAGAACAGACTGAGTCCCATCCACACTCCATAGCCGACCCCCCAGCCACCCCTGCAGCTGCCCTTCCCAACTCACCCCATTTGAGAGAGGACCAGAGAGTAGAAGAACCACAGCGGAGAACTACTGTTCTGATGCTACCCAGGGTCCCACAGTGTTTATACTTGCTGGCATTGCAGACAAGAAAATCACACCTCCACTCACTTACTCACTAATCCTCGGACTAACTCGCTATGCTTGGTAGTAACATACACAGCAGTTTTTAAATTTAGTTTAGAACCGCTGCAGAGACTGAGGGGATGTCAGTGGGATGCTTCTGGGTCTTGACATCCACAACATGGCAGCACGCTTTACATGTTCCACGATGATGCACTGTCATTCTAGTCTTTCCTTCTAGTTTTGTGGGCACATGACCACAGTGCGGTGCCTTCACCAATCCAGTTGGAGACTATAGAGGACACTCAGATATGGAGTATAGAGTAGGGATAGTTGTGTAGCAGCAGGGAGGAATAAGCCTCGCTAATAGTTAACAGTTCATTTTGTTTGGTGCTGGCTAATTCATTTTGAAGAAAACAATTTAAAGCAAGTGGATACAATCACAATGCATCAATGTTTAAATTTCGGCATTTTGTTTAAAGAAAATAATATAGATGCAGTGGAAAAGTAAATTTGGTGCAAATGGTATGCATATAGCATCACCACACTTCGAGGCAATTTTAAAGCAACAGACAGAGCACAATGCGGTGAGGTTTTTGTACCAATGCATTTTTTCCATTTTCCTCCTGCCCTGTATGTAAGACACATCCTTTCCTGTTTTGTATCTGTGTAACAAGTACAACCTCATCCTCTTATCAGAGCAGGTTATGGTCAGCAGAGGAATGGGGTGCTTGCTTACTGCTGTAGAAAAAGCTGGTGGGAGGAACTAAGGTGGTATACAGGTAGGATGCCCTTCTAGCACCGGGCATACATGTATAGAGCATGGGGGGTAGCAGGAGAGAGAAGGGTGGATGTCTGTCGGTGTGAGAAGCCAGGAGGCCACAGGACGTTCAGTCCCAGGTGCCCTGTGCCAAAGTGGTGCCTTGAGTAATGGTGGGGATTGGTCAGGCAACCTGAGGCATGAGTGCCCACTGACGGAAGTGGCAGGCATCACCAGCATGGCATTTGGTGCTTAGGACTCTGGTGTTTCTAAAGGAATGGGCACATGTTTTGTCTCACTTGGTTGCTGGCTGCATGACTTGGGCCAAAGCACAGGGGTCCTGCTATTATCAACCTCCTGGAGATGTGGGTGCCATGCAGCTCTCACTGCCTGAGGGTGGCACAAGGTCAAAGTCACCTCACAGCTATGAGGGGTTGGAGACATTGAGAGACTTTTGTCATATGGGGAAGATACCTGCCCTGCCGCTTTCCTGCATGAGGATTTAAGGTCTGAGCTGTAGTGAGGAAATATAGTGGGACC
The DNA here is from genome assembly GCA_016271365.2 of Neoceratodus forsteri. Classification (NCBI taxonomy): domain Eukaryota; kingdom Metazoa; phylum Chordata; order Ceratodontiformes; family Ceratodontidae; genus Neoceratodus; species Neoceratodus forsteri. Next base: position 108,907,468 of record JADMNL010000031.1, on the reverse strand, counting down.
ACCAAGGGTGCAGGAACCCCAGGAGAGCCATCAGGGATATTTCCCAATAGCATTCAGACTTCCGGTGACATCATCACAATGATGGCCCCTATGCCTGTCGATTAAATCCATCGCAATCTGTGCTATATTTTCAGACAAACTGTCTACAGAATGCATAATGGCTACCAGGCAATGAATGAAAGATCACTTGGCAAAATCTCACTTACCAGTTAAAACAACCGGAGACAGAAGCAACAGCCATTCTTCATCACAGTTCCGACCCTCTCACCCCTTGACAGCGATGAGGAGGGTGAAGAAACCTACACTATTACCTCCAAAAGGCTTTACTCCTAGCTCAAATCCATCAGTGCAGCATTATTAAAGCTTGAATCCACGGTGGCCGATGGACGGAGGGACATTCATACAGTGGAAAACAAACCATGGCAGTCGAAAGCTGTCTAATATTGTGCCACCTCAGACACCCAAACTGAAGCCATCCTTAATTTACATGGTCAGAGCCTGGAACTTGAGAGAGAATGGAGGACTTAGACACCGTCAGAACATCATCCGCATCACGGTGTCCTGGAGAAAGCAGAGTTGGGGAATACAATTGCTTTCATCGAGTGCCTGCTCTGAGAAGTCTTGGGCCTCCCACATGATTACTAGCTTAACATCATCTGGGCACACAGATCTTTAGCTGCCTGCCAACTAGTCCCACGCCTGGCATCACTCCTTCATCCTGGGTTTCTCAACTACAGTACAAAAATGGATGTGCTATAGAGAGCCTGGGCCAAGAAGGAGATTGTGTTTGAGATGCCCATTGTTTTTGAGCATGAATGACTTCACCAGCAGACCATGTCGAAGCACTACAAAGTTCTGGCAGTACAAAAGATCTCAAAAACAAAGGTCTCAAGGCTCAGCTAGAATATCTGTCCAGATTATGGATTTTCCCGGATCTGGGCACTAAAATGTATGAAACCCTCAGGATGCAGCTTCCTTTTATCAAAACACTGCATCAAACTGGAAGATTCTTCCGATCCCACCAGCAACACGGAGACAGTGAGCAGAGCATAGCACTGTGCAGAATCCTCCATCACTTGTTCCTCTTTTCGAATCCCACACCATGGGCCCAAATGAAAACTCAGAGGAAAACACAGCAGGTTGCAGAGAAGACATTGGACAGGCCCAGTCCTGGAGAAAGCACCCATCTGATTCCTCACAGCTAAACACTACCCGATCTACCTTTGGCCCTCAGATCTGCCACATAAAGATACACTGTCTGATGGCCTTTTGGACTTTCAGGTTACAGGTTTAAAATACTGAAGCATTAAAATAGCAGTTCGCATTTATTATCTTTTATAGGTGATGTTTTGTATTGTGTTACATATTAATGAGCATGGATTGCAGAGTTGTCAGAGGGAAAGCATGTAAGGTTCGGGGTGGGGTTGCCCTGACTCTTTGCAAAACATTTCCCCTTTAAGAATAATATTTTTTGCCAACCTGCCAGCTACTGTGGTAGCACTACCACTCGCTACACCAATGACCCAGGTTTGGAAGCAAGCCTGGAGCATTGGAGAGCCGACCGGGTGGGATGCTTCGATCCTATGGACTCCTATCCTCCTCTGAGGGAGGCGGGTGAGTGGGGCAGTTGCCAGTGCCTGTATGAACCCTAGTGGAGGGCGGGATCCGACAGCTGGAGTTCACTGTGCCTGAGAGGTGTGACAGACGCATGGCGTTCTGACACCTTGGCACCACTGCACATCACACCTTTCCTTCTACAACACTGAAAAAATGCCGGATGTGCATGATGCCACCCATCTCGCCCTGACACCACATAAGCCGACCGTGGTGCCTCTTCAGACACACCAGATGTGGCATCCGATGGGAGTAAGTGGGGGTGAGGGGTAAGCCAGGGAGAAACACTAGGAAGTCAGCCCCAGGAATGCTGACGGGATCCTGGCAGGGGTAGGGCTGAAGGGAAGCCGTTCTGGGAAAAAAAATGTTTTTCTCCAACGCTACAGGCTTTTTTTTTTTTACAACTGTATCCCCTACTTTTTTGGGAGGGGTGCAGTTATGTCACTGCCTGAGGTCCACCAGATGCTTTGATTATTGATTATTATCTCATCTCTGCTTCAAATCGGAGGGGAGAGAGGGGAGACCTTTGACCTGAGGGTCTCTCGCCCCTAACATCAAGACTGTGGCGTCCCGAGTGGAGGTGCCGGGCTTGTTCTGGCAAGCACCGCGGCCTCCTCGACCCAGTCTGAAGAAAAGCACATAATTTCTGGACTCACGATGTGCCCCTGCTGGTTGCAGGAGAAACTGTTTCGGCAGCACAGCGGCGATCCCTGGAGAAGCGACGGCGAGCGGATCTAACTCCTGATCCTCTTTGTCTGCTCCTCATTCAACTTTTGGCGCCGAAACTGTCCTCATCCTTCCTTGTCGGGATTGGCTGATGACGCCGCTCCCCACCCAAGCCCTCCCGACTTAAACGGAGCTCCCTGCTAATTAAGACTCATCTCGTTTCAAATCAGAGGGGAGAGAGGAGACCTTGACCTGGAGGGGTCCCCCCTGCGCCCTCGCAGCATCGTTACTCGTCGTCCCGAGTGGAGGTGCCGGCTTGTTCTGGCAAGCACCGCGGGCCTCCTCGGACCCAGTCTGAAGAAAAGCACATAATTTCTGGACTCACGACGTGCCCCTGCTGGTTGCAGGAGAAAATGTTTTGGCAGCACAGCGGCGATCCCTGGAGAAGCGACGGCTTTTTAATAGTTTACCCACCAGCCCTGTGGTGCTGGGAATTTTTATGCGTGTCTCTGGCCTCGCCTACTATTTCATGCTATCCTATCAACTGTAAGGGAGGTACCTCCCGTGTTAAGAAAGGTGTTACTCCTGTCCTAATCTCCCTCACTCGAATCTGGACGGGGCATGGCATGTGCCTCAAGGCGTTCTCTCCTCTTAAATAGGACTGTGTGCATGATAAGGATACGACTACCCTGGAGCATCTGCTGCTGTTGTGCCTGACTAATTGGACCAGGACTAGATTATACCTTGTGGACTACTTGTGCTCTGGATGGTTCTTTTATTTTTCCCTAATATTCCAGCTAACCAATTGCTTCTGCTTATTTGTGTAAGGGCCCTTCATGTGTTGATTCCCCGTGGTAACCTATTCCGATCTCATATGTCTATGCTTCTACCTACCCCTTAGGTGAACTGTCCCCATTTTAGTGCTACTTTAACTCTGGTGTACTGAGCAGTCCCATCTCTTTTGTGCCCCTTAGACTGCTGTTGCTACCAATATGGATCATCATGCTATTAATCAAAACCATTGTGTATGCTGTATAGTACTTTCCAGGGATGATTTGCATTTACAGTACCGCTGAATCGTTGAACTTTTAGCCTCCTTACAGTTTTCAATTCTAGAGATACTGTGGTAGCCTATTTTCTGTTGGTATCCTTTGCCCTTGCCACTAGAGAGAGCGCTGGTTTGGCCTATTTCTTTAACCTTGGTTGCCCTGACCATGCTGTCTACAGTGCCTGGGGCTGTCTGCCAGTGACCGTCTCCCGTCCCACTAGTGGGTGGACTACTCGGCCTGCCGTGCCTTGCCTGGCCCTCTTGACCTCGGCTGGGTGCAGTAGAGGTCAACTGTCTACTTCTGATGCCCAGAGACTTGCTGTCCGTTGTCTGTATGGCCACCTCACTTGTAGTGGTGGCACTAGGGTTGGTCCTCCTACTCTGGGCTACCTCTCCCCCCATCCCTGGAGGTGACTTGGAAGCTGTCTTCCCCTTGGACGACACTGATTCTTCTTTTCTAACCTGCTCTCCTCCTTTGTAATGCACTACAGTACCACACTCAGTCTTGACATCAAATGCATTATGTATGTGGCTAGGGTCAAGTGAATCAGACCTGTAAAGGGCCGGGAGGCATCCACTCCACAGGTGGTACCTCCCTGGCTCTTCCTCCTTGCTTTGCTCATGGCAGGGACATAGAACTTAACCCTGGGCCTGCTATAGCGGCCAATAACCCTCCCGCCACCTGGAGTGTGAGTAAGGGGCTAGAATAGCTCACCTGAATATCAGGAGCTTGCTACCCAGTCGTGGATGAACTGAGGCGTGGGTTGACCTATACAAACCCGATGTTCTAGGGATTACTGAGACCTGGCTTAAATCCTCTATCCTGACTCCGCCTGTTCCTTAACAGGTTACGAATTTATCCGCCTTGACAGGCCAGGGGTGGGGGGCATCCTGATCTACTATAGAGCCCACCTGAAAATCTCCCTGGTGACGCATGGTAACGCCGTTCACCCTCCCTGTGAGATCCTGCATGGGCTTCTGTTGCTAGGGATACAAAGAAGCTGCATTTGGTATGTGCCTATATCCCTCCCAGAGGAGGCCTAGAAAGGCTTACCTATCTCCTAGACACGGTCAGGTCCAGTATAGGAGACAACGAACTTATTATATGGGTGACACCAACCTTAATTGGGAGAGTGGCAATATTAAGAAATGTGAATCTTCTTGCCACCCTATCCCTCACTCAACTTATTAAGGACCCGACCAGGCAGTCCGCTAGTGGTTCCTCAGTACCCTGTTGGACTGGATTCTTAACAACCGCCGGAGAGAATATCTACCTCAAGTTCCATCGGACTCCATCTCTGATCACTCCCCGTGTTTTGTGTTTGGAAAATTCCTCCTCTAAAATCTCTCACAAAATTATTCGAGTTAGAAACTATTCAGGTTTGACCCAGAGGGTTCATGGCGAATTAAGATCTACTGACTGGACCAGGGTATTGGAGGCCACTGACACCACAGTAGCAACCTCCTGCTTCATTGATACCTTTGGTGACATCCAGGACAGACACGCACCCATGATCACCGGAGGGTGAGGGGAGGCCACCTACTGGCTGAATGGAAATCTGCTAGCCAAGTTGTGAAAGAGACCAATGCTGGGCTCAGGCCAGGGATCCAGTGATCTCTCTAAACTCCAGAGATATTGGCACCTCAGGAACCAGTGTAAGAAGGCTATTAGGTAGCAAAAGCGACTTCTGTAAGTCTGCACTACTCAGCTCTGCCAGTGACCCCAGGAGGTTCTGGAGTAACATTAAATCCTTAGTTAGTGGATCCTCCAGCAGGTGTCGCGGATATGGTCCTAAATGGCGTCTCTTGCAATAATCCCCAAACCATAGCTGACTCCTTAACGTCACTTCCGGACCTCTTGGCCCTCACCTCCCGACTCTCAACGAATGGGGGAGCTCGCCACGATCCCGTCCCCTATCGAGTCAGGCGGATCAACATCGGGGTGTGTTTAATCTCAGGGCTATATCAGTTCTCCAAGTCCAGAAACTTCTTGCTGCCCTGGCCCAGTATTCCAGCCCTGGTCTCGATTTCCTGGAACCGCGACTTCTCAAACTAGGGCGCCCATCATTGCCTCTCCGGTTGCCCACATCTTTAATCTATCCATAACTCAGGGACTATTCCCGTCATATGGAAGGAAGCAAGGATAGTTCCAGTTCTGAAGCAGGGCAATCCTAAGCTTCCTGACAACTACCGCCCTATTGCTATCCTTCCATCCCTTAGCAAACTTCTTGAAAAGGTGGTGGCCGAGCAACTCTCGGAGTATCTGTACTCCCATGAACTGCTTTCCAGAGCACAGCATGGCTTTCAGAAAGGTCACAGCACCACCTCTGCACTAATCACTGTAACCTCCAGCACAAGATCTGCCATGGACCAAGGTAAACTGTCTGGTGCAATATTTATAGACCTATCAAAGCGTTTGACCTTGTTAATCATTACCTTCTTGGAGAGCAACTAGGGCCGTTGGTCTCTCCTCCATGCCCTGAACTGGTTCATGGATTATCTGAAGGGTAGACAGCAGCGTACCTGCTTCAACAAGGTCCCTCGGGCCCAGGCGAAGACTTTGGGAGTCCCCAGGGATCAGTGCTGGGCCCCTCCTTTTCTCGCTCTTTATCAATCAACTGCCACTGGTGACCTCTCACTGCCAAGCCACTTTTACGCAGATGATCTGGTACTAGTGGCCCATTCCACTAATGTCGCTGCACTAAACCAGAGCCTGACTGATGATTTCAGAAGAGTCCTGGCCTGGGTTACTCACCATAGGCTGGTGTTGAACACCAATAAAGCATGAGCCATGCTTTTTGGCTCCGCAGCCAAGATAAAAGCCGCATCATCCTCGCTCCACATAACCTGTGATGGGGATCCCGCTGCCATCGGTGAACTCCATCAAATATCTTGGAGTTACTCTCGACCCCCAACTTGACATGGGGAGTCTTATCCTCAATATCTGAAGTACACACTGTAAGTTGGGTATGGCCTATAGGGCCAAATACAACCTGACCCCCAGGGGCAAGACTACGCGCTTGCTAGAGGTGTGCTTCTTCCTCCCTCAGCTACGGACTCCACCCTATTTGCCCGGTCCCTCAAATCCACCTTGCCCGTGGAACACGGCATATAACAATATATGTCGGTTTGCCACCGTCCCTAAACTCACCCATCGATGCGATCTCTATGATAGACTCCGCTGGTTGCCCCTAGCTGAATACCTGGACTTTGGGGTTGGATGCTTCTCCAAGAAGGTGCTTGCTACTGGCTCCCCTCAGGGACTGGCGGATCTCCTCCCAAATATGGACGCTCTGCCCTACAAGCTTAGGTCACAGTCTGCTGGACTGCTCAAAATTCTCCCACTCGGACTCTCATGGGGGTCGAGACTTTGCTGCCCACGTGCCTAGACTCTGAACTCCCTACCTGATCATGTCCGCATGGCCCCTCCCATGGGACATTTCGCTCCACCCTGTGGTCGCACTTAAAATTATCATCAGTGTGTTACTGTTTCAAGCCTCCGAGGGTAATGCTTTTTTTTTTTCTTGATGAATCTCAGTTGTCACCAATGTCAATCTACGCATTTACTGTTATATGATGTAAATACTGCCTGTGTATATGTTTTACTACAATTGTTAGTACCTCCTGTAATAAGCCGTATCTCCTAAGTTGCCTTGTATGTATCTTGTATGTTCTGTACTCTCGAGGTCGTTCCTGAAAATAGGCACACTACTTGTCTAGTGTACCTACCGGTAAACAAAAGCTAAATAAAATTATTGAACTACGAGTGACCTGCTGCAAGGGCTGGGCTCAGAGTTTTGGGGCCCCCAAGATTAGCGAAGTCATGACCCCCAACTTGACCCACCTTTTCACTATGTGTTTGGCTGTGCACATACATGCACCGTTATATTTTATTTTAGTACAACCAATGGTACATATACATTTTATAGGGGGGACAGCAGCGTTAGTCATTGGAGATGTTCTTCCATCCCATCCATTGCTGCCAATCCACCTCTTTGTGACAGGGCGACAGACTGGAGAAGCATTTATGACACCATGATGCCACTTCAGAAGGAACTGCACAGCCCTTTGTTGCTGTTTTAAAAGATATTAAAATAAAGACATTTAAAATAAGGTATTCTTCTCTGGTTGGGGCCCCCAGCAACATGAGGTCAGCAGCTGTGCCTAAAACCGCCCTATGCCTGCTGTACAGGCTCCCTCAAGCTGCTGGTTTCTGCAGGGCCCTACAGCAGTCCCTCACAGGCGGTGGGCAAAACTTTGATGTTAGATGAGCTAATAAGACAAGCCAGTAAAAGCTCATGGGAGATGGCAGCCTCCTTGATAATGCCTCTTGGAAGAGGTTTTACTAAAGCATCCTGCTGGTGCACTTATTCTTGTTTTGGGGTGGGGCTGGCTTTCCTTCCATGCCAGGAGCCAGGATGAATGGAAGCAATCAAAGCTTTTTTTTTTTTGGCACCATTGTCAATGTTTCAGTGGACCGGGGCTACTCACTCAGACTCAGGAGCTTCACAGGTTGGCTGGTGGGCGTCCATGCAGGGGTAGGGCAGATAGGCAGAATCTCTTTCATTTTGTGAGCTCCCTACTGAATAATAACTGTAACCAACGGGCACAGCAATGTAGCTCTGGCTGGGAAGGGGGCCCAGGGTTCCCCTACCTCAAGATCATCCTAGACCTTTATACAGTTATACATTTTTTCCCGAGATGTGACTGCTGCTCATGGGGATGGGCCCCAGAAGGGTGTCTGGCTAACCAGCAGTGGCTCTACTCTCACAGAGAGCTTGGGGTGCTGGCGCCTGTGGAGGGCACACAATCCAGCCACTATTCCACGATACTGAATTGGAATACAACCCTCCCTCCTGCCAAGTGATTGTGACTCTTTTTCTGCCCTAGACCATTGGCACATGCTACTTTCCTCATAGATCCCCTAGTTTGAAAGGAAGGGATAGTCTTTATCTGTGAATAACATGTTAACACTCTCCTCTATCAATGTTTTCGTAACTTGGCTGGTGGGTGGGTAGATTGAGCCACAGTTTTGTACATCTTTTCACCTCGTCCTTTGTAGACCCACCTTATATTGATCTTAGTAGGTGGGAGGGGCAAACCATCCACCGTGAGTGACTACCAGGACAGCTCTAGAATATTTCAGGTAAGACACCCAGCAGCAAGGGTTAGCCTGGTGCAGCCCCAGCCACTACTACAGGGTCCTTCCATAGGGGTAGTCACCGGTTACCTTGAAGTTTAATACATGGAATAGGCATTTGGGCCTATATGGGCGTGTACAATATGTTGCGATGTTTTGCCTTTGGTTTTAAGATCTTTGCCTATAGCAGGGTCATGGTTTAACTTAGAAGGGCGGAGCAGATGAGGGCAACTCTTTCTGTTCTAGCTAAGGATGGGTGTGGGATGCCAGCCTGAAGGTACCCTAGGGTGCATATTTATTTATTTATTTATTTATTTACGAGATTTACCAGGAAAGCATACTGAGCAACATGCTCGATTCCAGATCGACCTGGGGCCCCAGCCAGTACATAGCATATAGAAGAACAATTTCAAGTACAGTGATTGGAAATACAGAACATAGCATATGATTTGTACATTAAATACAGTTTTTGAGTCACAGTACAATGAGTATAAGGGATAACGTATACTCCTGGCAACCATAATTCAGGAGTTTACAGACAGATATACACATAACAGAAGTACTACTGTACAGTATATATTTTGTAGAGAGATATAACTTAGCAGGAGCAGCTGGAGGAGAAGTGTGCCCGGAGTGGTCTGGTATGTATTTGACTTTTACATGTCAGTATGGGGGATGACATCTTACAATGTCCAGGGAATTAATAACCTGGTCAAACAAGCCCATATCCTACAAGAGCTAAATACAGAGAAGATCTCTATTGCATTCTTACAAGAATCCCATTTAAGCAAGAACATTTGAAATTGCGCGAGGGCTGGGTGGCGGAGGTCTTTGCATCCACATATGAAGCACATCCCAGTAGGCAAGAAGTGGCAATTCTCAACCGTAGAGATATTTCATTATAGGTTCAACAAGTCACACAGGATAAGGAAGGAAGTTTGTGCATTAGACTGTACATATAGGGACACTGAGTGTATATTACTTAATATTTATGTCACAAATGAGGTGCAAGAAAGAACTAATTTTTGAAGACTTCTAAATACTTTTAGAAACAGTGGATCACCAGACCACCTGTACGTTGTAGGGGTGATTTTAATTTCACTACCTCAGTGCCATAGACTGCACAGACTCAGGCGTGTGCCTAGTATCTGGATCAGATAAGGTACTGTCTAGATTAGCTCATGAACTGGCACTACGTACTCATGGCATTACTTGCGCCCTATTGATAAAGATTGCACCTGTTATTCAGCTCGCCACAATGCATACCTGGGATAGACCATTTTTCTTCTCTCTGGTTGGGTGCATGTAATGAAGGCTGCCGGATTAAGAACTTCACGATTTCACACCAAGCCCCTTGATTCTCCATTTTGAACTGGTCCCAGTTATTAGGAACACTAGTTGGAGGTACACGTGGGCTTGCTTAATGAGAAGGTTACCATGAACACATACAAGGGTGATATCCAAGTAGCTCAGGATCATCAGGATACTGACAGTTCTCAGGGTATGGGCTGGAATTGTTTGGAGACAGTGGTTAGGGGAAACCATAAAGTATGCCTCTCAGTTAAAAGAGAGAGAACCTGGCCAGCCCATTGGTACAGCAGTAGCACTACCGCTTGTGACATCAGTGATCTGAGTTCGAGAGCAACTCGGATTATCAGGGCCATCTGGAAGAAGGAGGACTGGGCATCCCAGAGGACGATCTCCTCCTTCGAAGGGAAGGTTCCATCCTCTGTTGCAATACTGCCATCTGGGTAACCACAGGTGGTAGTGCAGTCGGAAGAGGCAGGGAAGAGGGTGGGACACTGTTGACATTGGCGAGCAGATGAGTGCACAGCATGTGGGGCCTGCCTTGTTGTCCCATATAGCAACATCCCAGGGGATGGGAGAAAACAAAAGTAAAGGGCCTCAGAACCTCCACGATGACAGCCACATTACATCCAGGGTCTCTGCCTCCTCAGCATCCGGCACCATCTGATGAGATGTGGAGGTTCAGGGGTTCCCATCCCAACCTGACCCGGCCTGGGGGTACAGCCAAGGTTAGATGAAGGTAGATGATCTGAGCTGAGGGAGGCTGAGGCGTCGGTGGGGGTGACTGGCAGGTCCAGAGGTACAGGAGGGGCTGTTGTGGAAGGAGGCAAAAACAGAAATTGCAAAAAAAAAAAAAAAAAAAAGCGAGAGAGAGAATCCAGGCTCGACTGGACTTAGAGAAGCAATTTTGACTTGGAAGATGCAACATGAATAACTCTCTCCAACACTATCAAGTAGCAGTTAGATGACAAAAGGCAGTGCTGAATAGGCTGTTGAAAGATATGCTACAGAAATCTTTAAACTTCATCCGACATGAACAGGGAAATAGGGTGGGCCGCCTGTTGGCCCAACAATTATAAAGCAGAGAGCTAATAAGGCAGTACTTAAGATTAAGCATGTGGATAGCCCGAATGGGGGTGTGTGTGTCTCTGAAGACCCTCGCATTATTTTACAAGAATTGCCACCTTTTATAAAACTGCCCACTTTTTCAAAAACTGTTCTCCCACTCCATCCTAAGCAGTAAGTACTGAACTAGACACCCCAATCACAGGTGCAAGGATCCACTCTTACATTAATGGACTGCATAACAGGGCCGGCCCGGTGGCTTGGAGAGCAGAGGCATCCATGCTTCACCTGCTGCCATGCCAGTGGCTTGAGTTCAGTGATGGACTCAGTTAGCCTGGGGCTGGCCAGAGAGAGGAGGATTGGCGTCTGGAGAAAGCTCTCCTCCTCTGGGAAGGAAGGTTGTGGGTTTCCAGTGCTGGCCTGACCCCTAGTGGAGGCTTGGGGACACAGGCTGTCAGTGCAGCTTTGGGGATGGAGGGATGGAGTAAATCAACGCGTCACGTCTGGTAATGTGTGTGGTGTGTCTTGGCGGCACTGCACATCTGTCCCTCATTACTTGGAACAGGAAAATGGCCAGGTACAATGCGGATGACACTGACCCTCGCAGACTCCATGCGGTATAGGGCCCTCTCCCACAAGATCTGGATTGATGGTATGGTATACAAGTGAACCCGCCAAGAGGGGTAAGCTGTGGAAGAAGAGTAAGTCCCTGGGATGCTGGGTGTTGGTGCTGGGGTGGGATTGGTGGAGGACTAGGCTGCACCACGGTGGGGAGCAAAATGTACAGCTACCTAAGAAGTTACCGTAACAGTAGATCTTCAAGAGGATCTCTGCAGCAGCCATCACTGTAGGACTAAGCCATCAGGCATCAGGACCACACGGAAACCTTTCTAGCTAGCAGCCTCCCAGAGGGCGCCCACCTCTGGCGCCAGCAGCTGACATCAGCAGATCCTATATAAGACGGGTGGCTCCACACCCTCCTCAGTTCTCCTGCTGGAGACCCTAAGCAGGATGCTAGAAGAGGGGAGCTGTCTACTGTCCTCTACGATACCACCTCCTGGGAGCCCATTCCACCTGAGCCCTAATCTTTCAGTGAAAAGCTCCTTCTTATTTCTGTTTTAAATCTTCCTCCCTCCAATTCAAGATTGTACCCCTCATTTTCCCATTCCTCCTGATTTGAAGATGCCTCCTATGTTAACCCTGTTTATACCATTAAGGTACTTAAAGGTTTCGATCATGTCCCCCTCTCTTCTTCTTTCCTCCAGGAATACATGTTGAGCACCCTTAACCTCTCCTGATACAGTTTGTCCTGTAGGCCCTGTATCATCTTTGTTGCTCTTCGCTGCATGCCCTCCAGTAAACTGATGTCCTTTTTCAGGTGTGGGCACCAGAACTGCGCACAGTACTCCAGCTCCCTTCTCCTAGAGGTGAATTCTCTGGCTATGCACCCAGCATTTTGTTGGCTTAAATGGCTGCTTTAGAAGAAGAAGAATCAGCATTTATATAGCGCTTTTTATATACAGTGTATCCCAAAGTGCTTTACATGCAATGCTAGACTGGTAGTGAAGTGACTGAATGTGGTGGCGCTATATCGTATATCATCACCCACATACAACCTTTGATAATTGCATGAACCGGTTTATGGGAAGGGAATGTTGGCCAGGACACTGGAATGTCTCCTACTTTGCAAAGAGTGCCCTGGGTTCTTTACTTCCACCTGGACACCCACCAGGGCAACACCAGGATGGGCAGAAGGGACCTCGGTTTAACGTCTCATCCGAAGGACGGCACACCGCAGCAGTACAGCACCCCAATACTGCACTCGGATGCCAGCGATTTTTAGGTGCAAGTCCAATCCGGTGTGGGACGAGAACCCACGACCTTCTGGTCCAGAGGCGGATGTGCTACCAACTGAGCCACGCTGACACCTGTCTACTGCACTGGGCAGAGTGCTTCGGTCCTTAGTGATAACAACCACAAGATCGCACTCCGCCTCAGTCCTAGTCACCTGAACCCTGCCTAGCCAGTATTCTGCCCCTGGGGTCTTGGCTCCGGGATGCATGACCTTACACTTTTTAGTGTTAAGGCCAGCTGCCAGATACCTGCCCACTTTTCAAACCTAGCCAGATCCTCCCTGAGTTCCTGTCTCTCTTCCTCCATCTCCTCTCTGAACAAAGCTTGGTGTTATCTGCAAACAGGCAGATTTTACCTTATATTCCATCCGCTATATCACTGATGAAGATATTAAACAACACTGGGCCAAGCAATGAGCCCTCGCGGGACCCCACTGGTTGCAGGTTTCAGCTTTGAGAGTTCACCCCAACTACCATCCTCTGACTTCTATCCTGAAGCCAGCACCTGACCCAGCCTACCAGCTCGCCCCTGCTCCTATACCCTGCAACTTACTGAGCAGCCTTTATGTGGCACAGAGTCATATGCCTTGCTGAAGTCTGGCACAGGCTATCAACCTCCAAGCCTTTGTCCACAGCTTTCGCGACCCAGTCAAAAAGTCTATCAGGTTTGTTTGGCAGGATATTCCGAGACAAAACCATGTTGTCTAACATCCTGAAGACCATTTGCCTCAGAAAGTCCACCAGCTTCTCTTTAGTATGGTCTGAATCAGCTACCTATGATGGAGGTAAGGCTGACTGGTCTGTAGTTACTAGGTTCATTTCTGGGTTCGCTCTTGTTGAGAGGCACCACATGTGCCGTTCTTCAGTCCTATGGCACACACCCTGTCTCGAGCGCACCAGGTTACATATAAATCACTGCTCAGACTGCTCCTTATGTAGCAGCTAAATTGCAATCTCCAATATCTAAACATAATTTTAGGCTAGAGGTTATGGATTAATTCTTACTTTTAGTAGAGTTTTAACTAATTAAGACACCGCCTTGTTTTATGTGCTGCTCAGCTTTCCAGGAATTTGTTAGGTCCAAATTTAAGGAACACGACAAGTTTATGTACCTTTTCTGAATCTTTAAAGAGGTGTATGTTTTATTCTCTCATTGTTTGTGATTATTTTAAAAGATGTGAATTTGTGCGCTGTACTTTCTATTGTATTTTTTCCTTTTGTATGCTGCATGGAAAAGTCCGTAAACAAGACTGGATTCTCACCGTACCAATCCTTACATACATTGCCTGTGTCACAGATGCTAATTTGAATGAGTAAGTGGGTGAATAAAAAGAATGAATGAAAGAATAAACCTGTGATCTCCTGGTTACCAACCCAGTGCTCTGACCACTAAACCACACTGTTTCCACATTGTTGTTGATCCCCACTTCAGTCCACCACACTGTACACCCTTTCACTTGTAGATGGACTGCCCAGGCAGAAAAGGCGGAGGGACACATCAGTAAACTTCTCCGTTAAAAATCGGACTGAGACCCATCTGACCAGAACCCCACTTCCCACTTCCTGTTTGTGGACAAGATTGTGTGTGTGTGTGGGGGGATGAGGACTCACATCAGTGTGGCCCCAGAGATCAGGGGACATCATCTGAGGTAAGGGACAGAGGCTGTGAGGACTGATGTTTAGTATTTAGGGCGCTGGACAGCAGTGAAAAGGCCCAAAAAATCTGTGAATTTTCCCAGCTTTAATGCCAACCCTGCCCATCACTGTCCCATTCCAATGAGTCTCTCTCTCCGGTACTGTGGATCCTCCATTATCATCAGGCATATGAAAGTACAATCCAACCCTGCAGCCCTCACCTCTCAAGTGAAATCTCAGTCCATGTCCCAGCTGTTTCACCTCTTGAATAACTACGACAAGCCCTACTTAAATCCACTGTGCTGTCATGCCTAATAAAACAGTGGTGCATTCTGTGTGACTTTCAGACCTGTTACTTCAGATGTATCTCTGCCTATGGTAATGCAGCAAGAACAGTATTTTCAGTAAATAAATGTGACATATTAATATCTGTGCTATTTATTTCAATTAGTACCCACACTAACCACTACTTCCTGTCACTGCCAGATAACTCTTGCTTACATCCAGATTGCTACACTTACAAGGATTAAAGTTCAACCAGTCAACAGACTCAGCAGGCACAGTATGTGTGTTCAGTATCAAGAGGATCTTCTTGTATAACATTCAATGGCACTATATGAAATATGCTTGATATTCTCAGTGCCTAATATTAATAATCGACCCTCATCCAACCCAGTGGCAAATGCTCAGTGTTCCTATGTGGGCCATCCAGCTTTGGGCAATGCGTTACGTCCTGGGGTCTGGGTCTATATGCGTCTGGAACGTGCTGCAGAAGCAGCACCTGCGACTCTTTGGCACGGAAGGAGGCCAGGTGCTGCAATAGTGCTACCTGATGGGACATTAGGTGGCCTTGGGTGATGTGGCATGGTAGGCCAAGCAGTCCTTATCTGTTGTCAAATTCTGTGTTTCTGTGTGGTGATCATGTGGTGCTCCCTAAGCCAGGTGTGGCATAAGGTAGCAGCACAATGTGATTGGGAGAAGGAGGTACTGTACTTACAAGGGGATAAAACAGGCTTTTCGTCTCCATGCCATAGCGCCAGGGAAGCATGCTCCATCTCTCTCTTGTATGCACAAAAATTAGGCTGAAGTCCAGGCACATATGGTTGCTTGGGGCCTGCTGCAGGGGCATAAAGAGAGGCAAGTCCTTGTAAGACTAGCACGTAAAAGTGTCCAGGACTGAAGAACAGGCAAGTAGAGGCATTTGGAGGTAAGGGATAAACAGATAATCTAAAATAAAGTAAAACAAATTCCAACCCTGTTTCTTAGTCTGCCTTGTGCCACTCAATAATCCAGCAGTATAATATCCAAATTAGAGGGTCTAAGAGCAACTCACTCTCTCTTTTAAATGACACAGTAGCGACCATTTTATTTGGGGTTTTGACTGTTCCAAACAGATTTAGACCATGACTGTTCAAATAAAATTGAAATTTAAATATCTAAATTTTCTTTCCCAGACGGCTGGTCTCCGGGCTTCCTTACACATGGGCTGTACCTCCTGATGCAGATAGGAAGGCAGGAACTTGATCTCTGCAGCTGGGGATATCCAACCCTCCACCTCCTGTTTCCCTCAGTTCTTCCAAAAGCAGTCCAAATGTGGCAATACTACAGAAACTTGGAAACAAAACAAGAAAATTAAGGCATACGTGGCCAATTGGCCAGCCAACTATGTACATTCTGGGAGGGAAGCTAAGCCCGGAGACCAGCCATCTGAGAAAGAAAATTTACAGGTATTTAAATTTCAATTTCTCTCTCTCTAAGCTAGTTTCTGGGCTTCCTTACACATGTGATATACAAAAGCAGTACATCCTCAGATATCCCAGGTGGGAAGAATGTCAAGTGCCTTTAATGGTCCAACACCGTTGAAGCACCTCGGCGGCAAAGCGATGCTCGCCGAGGACATCACATCCAGTTTGTAAAATTCCTGTAAATGTGTGAATGGATGACCATGTGGCCGCTTCTGCACAGGTCTGCTGGAGATGCTTCTCTGAAGTCTGCTAATGAAATAGCCATAGCTCTGTGGAATGGCTCTCACTGGGCCAGGCAAAGTTACTCCAGCCTTATCATAAGCCGTGGTGATGACAGAACGGAGTCATCTGGCTATAGAGTCTTTCAAAGCTTTTTACCCATATTTTGACCTGTAGTTAGAATGAACAAACTTGAAGTTTTATGAATAGAATCTGTTCTTTTAATATACACTTCCGTTGCTCTGCTTGGATCTAGCATTAGAAATTCCCTTTCCTTTTCATTTTCTGGGTGTGGGCAGAAGGAAGGCAGAATCTACTCTTGGTTGCAGTGGAAGAAGACATAACTTTTGGCAAAAACCTGGATCTGTTCGAGCACCACAGAGTCCTGATAAAAACAGTGTGTGGCTCCTTGGTGGACAATGCTCATAGCTCGTTGATTCTCCTGGCTAAAGTAATAGCTATGAGAAAAGCAACCTTCATTGTGAGATGCATGAGGGATGTCTCCTTGAGATGCTCAAAAGGAGCTCTTGGTCAAAGCCTTGAGAGCCAGATAAAGTCTCCAAGGTGGTACTGTTGGCTTGATTGAGGGCGCTTAATGTTGCTGCCCTTAGAAACCTCCTGACATGGGGATGTGATCCCAACCATCCCCTGAATCCACCAACAAGAGCACCCCCAGCACAGAAACCTGAACTCGTAAGGTGGCTGGTTGCAGTCCTTTGTCAAACCCTCTTGAAGAAACTGCAGTAGTACAGGCAATGGTACTGGATGGTTCTGTATGTGTTTGGAATGAAGCCAGAACAAGAATTTCCTCAGATTCTATAATACACTTTAGAGGAAGAGGGGCAACGTGAGTTCACCATCATTTCAATAACAGGAGCTGTGTAGCCTAGCTCTTTGAAAGTTTCTCACATAATCTCCATGCTGAGAGGGACAGGTTGTTCAAATTGGATGCAGAACCGGACCCTAATGGAGAAGGTCCGGGATGATCTGACAGGTAAGAGGTGGTCGCTTGACAGATGAATGAGAGCGGGAACTATGGGTGACGAGGCCATCAGGGACAGACTAGAATTATTTCTGTCCTGTCCAGAGCCACTTGGTGGAGGACTCTGGATAGAAGCGTATTGGAGGAAAGGCATACAGGAGACTGAACTGACCCCACTCTAGGGAAAAGGCGGCCCTGAGCCACCGCTTAGTTCTGTCCTTCACCAGGAGCAGAACTGCTTTACCAACATTCCCAGTCCTGCAACAAATTTTAATTTCTTATGGCAAGATCGCAGGTTTTAAAATTAACAATGAAAAATGGAAATCATTTTGATAAGTGGTCCCGATCCAGAGACCTGATTGAATTAATTCCATATAAGTGGGTTACGCTTAGTATAAGATACCCAGTATACATATTCCAGTAGACTTAAAGCAACTCTTTCAGCTAAATTATGGGAAGTTAATGAAAGAAGTTTTACGGACCTAAATAGGTGGGCACTGTTTCCTCTCTATGACAGGACGAGTAGAAACAATCAGGATGAATGTCCTCCTCACTTTTGTTTCTTTTTAACACATTGCCTCTACATATCCCAAATACCAGTTGGAAAACCATACACAAAGCTATTCACAAGTTTATATGGGGTAAAAAGCCAGAATTGCTTGAATTCATTACTAAAACCAAAAGTCAGGGAGGTCTTGGCCTTCTGATTTAAAACTTATTATTTAATGGCACAGTTGTTCCGTGGATAACTATATTTCAAGCAGCTAGGGTGAAACCAAAACAGGATGGACCAATGTTTAAAAAATGTAATGGGTTATACTGTACAGAGTTTGGGTTCAACCTCAGACATAAGGAACAGACAGAACAATTGGTTATACCACAGAAGTACAGAACAGAATTGTTACAGATAGCACATGATAGTCCTATGGCTGGTCACTCAAGGAGGATCGCAACCTTGCCAGATTGATGTACTGGCCTGGAATTCATGAAAATGTTACATGTATTGTAATTCCTGTGCTGAGTGTCAGAAAGTAGCCCCAGTTACTAGAAAAGACAAGGTGCCCCTTGATGCCCCAACCCTTGATAGATGTGCCTTTTGACAGAATTGCAATGGATGTGGTTGGTCCTTTAGACAAAAGTAAAAGGGTAATAAATTTATCCTGGTAGTATCGACTATGCTATTCGATACCCAGAAGCAGCTCCAATGCGTACTGTTACAGCCCCAAAGTTGAAGCAGAGATTGCCTCAATTTTCAGCAGAGTGGGCATACCTAAAGAAATTATTACTAATCAGGGTAGTCATTTTGGTGCTGCATTGCTAAGGAGCTGTACAGACTACTAGTTATCACTGCCATAAGAACCTCCCCTAACACCCTCAGACATACGGTCTTGTTGAGGTTTTAACCAAACCCTAAAACGCATGTTAAAAAGGTTTGTAAAAGGGGAAGAGAAAGATTGGGATCAATACTTGCCTTACCTACTTTTTGCCTACAAAAAGTGCCACAGGCATCAACAGGGTTCTCACCCATTTGAAATGCTGTATGGTAGGCAGCCAAGAGGGCCACTGGATGTGATAAAAGAAACATGGGAAGATAACCCCACTCAGAAACAATCTATAACATCTTGTATGAGTGCCCTAAGAAAGAAGCTGGCAAAATACGTTGAAATTGCCCACAGTAATCAGGAAGAGGACCAAAACTAGCAGAAGGTATATTATGACCATGGGGTAAAAAAGTTTTTGAGTCAGGTGAAAAGGTTTTGCTACTGTTACCCACAACAGAAAATAAACTGTTAATGAAGTGGAAAGGGCCTTATAAGGTTCTTAGGCGTACTGGCACTGTTAACTATGAGACTGAGACCCCTGACAGGAAAAATCCTACTAAGATATATCATGTTAGGCCGGCCGGTGGCACTGAGGTTGAGGCACTGGGCATATATCTCTCACTATGCTGGTGACCTGGGTTCGGGAACAGACTTGGGCCACCAGGGGTCAGTGGGGAGGAAAGGATCAAGTGTCCGGAGGACAGCTCTCCTTTCCTGGGAGGGATGGGGAGATGATCCCACATCTGGCGACCCCCAGTGGAGACTGGGGTCTAGTAGCAATTGGGATCAGCAAAAGGGGATTAGCCGCAGCGGCTCTCCTGTGGGAGTGCGGCGGAGTGCACACCGCCATGCTGGAGTGCACTGCACTGCCGGACTGGTGGGGGGACCTAAAGAAAAATCCCTGTCTGCAAGGATAGGCGACGGCACCTTGCCGCCAAGACACGCCAGATCGGGCTCCTCTCTCCACCAGGCCAACCGCCCAGCCGGCACATTTGATTATAGGTAGAGCACCCTGGGCAGATAGGGTGGCACCACCCTGGGAGGTGCAGAGCGGGAGGGGTTTGCTGGGCTGGTGCGAGTGGAGAGAAGACAGCTTCAGGAGGGAGCTAGAGCTCGTGGGGCCGAGGATGCCAGAGAGTTCCCACAGATGGAGCAGTAAAAGAGTTAAACAAAAGACATACCATGCTAACCTCCTCAAGAAATGACAGAAAAAATACCAAACGCTGCTTTGCTGGTTTTATCAGAAACTGATAAGGAAGATATTGATGTAGCTTATGATAAACTGGAACAAACTGTAAATGCTGATGCTGTAAAGGTGAAAGTTTCCTTACCTTCAGAACAAAAGTGCAGACATTCATAATGTGCTAAAGACATTTAACAGTAATTTTACCTGGTAACAGGCCGAGCAAAAAGGGTTGAGCTGTATATGTGACAAAGAATGCTCATCCCATTAGGGCAAAATACATACAGGTTGCCAGAGCGTTAAGAGCTGATGTGGTTAAGGAAATACAAAAATGAAAGAATTGTGTATCATAGAGGAGTCGAGGAATGCTTGGTCATCTCTCATGGTAATTGTAAACAAAAAAGAAGGGTGTTAGAATCTGCCTTGATTTTAGGAAACTTAATCAAGTGTCAGGAATTTGACAGTTAACCTATGCTCAGAATAGATGATTTGGTGGACAGACTGGGGGAGTGCAAAAGTATATCAGAACCTCAATCTCACCAAGGGTTATTGGCAAATACCTTTAGCTAAAGAATCCAGAGATAAAACTGCATTTGCCACCCCTATAGGATTCTATCAGTTCACCTCCATGCCCTTTGGTTTACATGGTGCGCCAGCTACATGCCAATGGTACAAGGATGTAATTTTATCCCCTCACACTGGTTATTGTGCTGCATACCTAGATGATGTCATGGTGTACAGTCCAGACTGGAAAAGCCACCTGGAAGACCTATGAGCAGTGGCGGCTCACACCAGGGCCCGCCAGACTACGTGCCCTGAGTAAAAAATGCTGTGCCCCAGTTGGTACCCTTATGGTGCAAAGCTTCCCAATAATAACACTATATTAGTGCCCTGGCTGCCATCTGTTGTGCCCCAGCTGTGCCCTGGTAACCATTTGTGGCTAGAGCAGCTACTGCCTATGAGCAGTTATCCAAGCTATCAAAAATGCAGGTCTAACTATTAATCCTACAAATGTGCATTGGGCATGCAGGAAACCAGATATTTGGGCTATGTGTTGGGAAATGGAGAAGTTAAGCCAAAGGTTTTAAAATAGAAGCTGTAGCTAAAAGCCCTGTACCTAAAACAAACAAACATGTCAGGTAATTTTTATGGCTGGCTAGTTATTATCGAATTTGTTCCCAACTTTGCTGAGTTAGCTACTCCCTCACTTGAACTCACGAAAAAGCAGTACGCAAAATAATATGAAATGGACCTCAGAGTGTGATGAAGCTTTTCAAGCCATAAAGGCTGAATTATGTTCTGCCCTGTTTAAGAAGCCCAGACTTTAAGAATCCATTTTGCTACAAACAGATGCATCCATGATAGGCCTAGGTGCAGTCCTAAGTCAAAATGTATCCTATTCTGTACATAAGTGGAAATTGCATAACAGAGAGAAAAGGCACTCCACCATCAAGAAGGAATGTTTATTTATTTATTTATTTGAAGTATAGTGCATGCGGTTTAGGCAGACAATTCCGTGCATGAATAGTTTGTCTGCCAAAAATCCTGTCCATCAGAGAAGCCGGAGAAGTTATTTTACCTGAGCGAAACACGTTTCTTAATTTTATCTTGTGAAGTGGTGTTGTTTTTTTTTTTTTATGAAATCAGTGCTTAGATGCTTTTGAGGAAATCTGTATTGGGTGGGTGGCTAGAAGGATTGGGATCGGGCGTACTTTTAACAGTTAGATGCTTTGTGACTTTTATGAGGAAATCTGTGCTGGGTAGGAGGGTAGAAGGATCGGGACGTGCTTTTAACAGTTAGATGATTTGTGACTTTTGACAGTAACACGGTTCCTTTAATTCCCAGAGAACAAGCTGTGGAGTGCAGGTTAAAACAAGTGGTGAACAGTAATTTTATTGTTTTTGTTCTCTTGAAAAAAAACTGCTTATCTTAGTCTGCTATTGGGTGCCATTGTGTATTTTGCCAACTTTTCTCAATTAGCCTTAGCATTTCCCAATCTGGGTTTATGTCCACTTGTTGAGCCATGGCAAAGTTCAGGATGCTGAGGGCGTTTCGCACATCAAAGTGGAGACAGTTGGAATTTCTTTTCCTCTGTGTCCTCTGTGTCATCACCTGATGCTGTCGGAGCTTGACTGACCGGTCTAAGCGTTTGACGACTCATGTAACTTCATCCAAACTGCTTTCTGGTTCTGGATCGTCATCCCGAGGTGAGCGAGGCATTCAAACTCATCGGTGTGAGGCCTTGTGGTGGCTGGATGGGGTAATCTATTGTGACATCATCATCTTCTGGTGCAGGGTTAGGTGTCCTGAAGCCACATTTCTTAAAGCAATTTAATATGGTCTGACTCGTTCTGAGTCCCATGCACATTTAACAGCATAACTGCATCCAGTAGGATGATCGTTTTACACAATCAACAGCTGTTAAATCAGCCCGCTTTCCATTTCTGCCAGAACACGACCTCGCATCTCCGCACATAATGCCGCTTCATGGAGTAGATCACCCTTGATCTAGTGGCTGAATAATGGAGGTCGTGTTCGTAGGAGAAAAGCCAATTTATGTTTGAAGGCCTCTGACATCAGGATGACCACTAAAATTGTCCAAGAGAAGGACGATCTTCGCCTGCGTAGTTTGCGGTCCCATCCCCTGACCCAGTCAATGAAAATTTCCCGGTCATCCAAGCGGTCCGATTATGGCTGTAGATTACGAGCAAGTAGCTAACACCCTGAAACATCTTGGCTGGTCAGACTTCCCAACAACTAGGCGCTCGTACTTCTCAGTTCCTGTCATGTTGCAGCAAACCATGACGAAACACACTCTTTCTTTTATCTGACCCTGCAGCATTTCATTTTAAATGACAGTGTGCTGCTGCTGCTGACACACCTGAAGAACAGACCGGTGTCATCAGCATTAAAAATTTAATTTGCCTGTAGCCTTCAAGCAGATCTGGTAAGACATCTCTCACCCAAGAGACAGCCCCTCCTCAACGGCATTTTGCTTTTCGCCATGCGCACAGCGAAAGCAAATGTTGTTCCTGACTTTCCAATACTGAAGCTATCCATCAGTCGGATTGAATTCAGGTTTTCAAAAGCGACTGCAAGCTGTTTAGCTTTTTGTAGCAACAAGGGTCCACTGACCATGGCGTCTCTGTGACGAACCTCAGCAAACCACAGCAGTAAGCCCTCCTCTATTTCTCGGTCCTTACCATATCTCTTCGTTTCCTTTCAGGATTTTGGTTGCCGTGCCATTCTGCCTGAAGCCTTTCTTTTTGCGAATTAAGTCTGACACAGTTGATTTGGGGACAGAGAGCTGAGCAGCAAGATCACGTCGCTCATGCGGGGAGACTTTCAATCTGCCGTATCAGTTCAATTTTTCTAGCCAGAGGAATGCCAGGGCGCTTAGAAGAAGCCATTGTGCACAGACAAAGCAACACCTCTGAAACGAGGTGTAATGACCAAGACAGATTAAGTAACAGCTCTAATGCGCCAGTTATCACCGCTAGAGCTTGTATAGACAGGGTGCGATTAGCCGTAATTGCCGTAATGAACTGTCCGTGCTACGCGGCGTGCATAGTCGCCTTAAGCACTAATTTTACTTTCTACATACAGATTTGGTCTTGGCAATACTGTTCTCATCCCGTGCAAGCGATTGTCCGCATTAACAGCGTCCGTCTAATTTGAAGTCCACTGTATCGGATTTACAACCTTTGAGCCAACGGCTCATTTACAAAGGACCTCGTCACATGGTGGACAGAAAAACAGAGAGGTACAGTTACAATGGAATAGCCATCATGTATAGATTACAGACATTGTTTACAGATATTATATACAAATTTGGATACAGATATTTACATAAGCACAGCAAAGTGGGTCAGGAGTCCTTTGAGTTTTATTTACTAGGAAATGATTTTGTTCTTGTAACAGATGACAATCCTCTCTGTTGGCTTAACCAGATGAAGATAACAATTCCAGAATCACAAGGTGGTACCTGGTACTACAGCCATTTAAATTCACTGTGATATGCAAATCTGGTAAAGAGAATAGCAATGATGATTTTCTGTCAAGATATGGATCAGGAGTGCAATAGTGCTGGACTTCAGGAGGCTGACTTTGGGAGGATGGGGGAAGTGGTAAAGGGTACCTGGCCAGAATTCAATTTAGTATGGACACTAACCAGGTGGGAGCTCATAAAGCTGGGGATAGTGGAGCAACCAAAACCTGCTGCAAAGCCCAGAGCACGAAGGCTAGGGCTAGAAACCGATCTGGTTGAGCAAGGAGGTCATGGAAAAGGTAAGGAGAAAAGAGCTGCCTTTAGGAAGTAAAAGAAAACAGGGAGGGGAGGACAGGAGGAGTACTTGACAGAATCAAGGAGGTGACAAGGGCAGTAAGGGAGCCAAAGCATCTCACGAACTTAGGCTGGCACAAGGCATTAAGAAGGGGAAGGACTTCTTTAAGTACATCAGGAGAAAAGGAGCTGTAAGGACCACATAGTAAGGATTAGGAAGGAGAGGGGTTGGGTGGAAGCAGGGTGCGATAAGGTGGAAGCACTAAATGAGTACTTCTGCTCAGTATTTACTAAAGAGAAGAGGGGGTGACACCCAAGGTGGGAGAAATGGCAGAAGCAGGGTGGGAAGTGGTAACAGTTGGGAAATCATGGAGAGCAAAGTTCGAGAGGGTTTGAAGGCACTGAGGGTGAACAAGGCGCCAGGCCCAGATGGCATCCACCCCAGGGTACTGAAGGAGCTGGCAGAGGTCCTTGCAGGACCTTTGGCAGACCTATTTAATGCCTCACTACATTTGGGGTGTGTACCTCAGGACTGGAGGATGGCTCATGTGGTGCCCCTCCACAAGAGAGGCCCCAAGGATGAACTGGGAAACTACAGACCAGTGAGCCTCACATCCATCGTGGGTAAGCTAATGGAGACTATCCTGAAGGAGAGGCTGGTGGCCTCCTAGAGGCAAAGGACTACAGGACAGCAGACAGCATGGCTTCATATGGGGCAGATCCTGCCAAACCAACCTGGTCGAGTTCTATGACTGGGTAACTAGGCAGCTGGACAGGGGCCATGCAGTGGATGTCCTGTATCTAGACTTCAGTAAGGCATTCGACTCAGTGTCACATGGAAGGCTGGGAAGGAAGTTAGTAGGCACAGGGCAGGTACAAAGCTGGTGAGATGGGTAGGAAACGGCTGCAGGGAAGGCAACAGAGGGGGTGGTGGTGGGTGGGGAGCTCTCACACCAAGGGCAGTGACGGTCGGTTCCAGAGGCTCGGTGTTGGGACCAGTGTTGTTTGGGATATTCATTGCAGACATATCATGGGACATCAAGAGCAAGATCAGTCTGTTTGCTAATGATACCAAGGTAAGCGCGGTGGTGGATGACCTAGGGGATGGCAGGGGTTGCAGGATGATCTGGCAAAGCTTGAAACCTGGTCAGATACCTGGTAACTGGGCTTTAATGCCAAAAGTGCAAGGTGCTGCATTTTGGGATGAAGAACCCAAGGAGGAGTTACCAGCTAGGGTGAGTGCAGCTAGCCCAGACAGAGGAGGAGAAGGATCTGGGTGTGCTCATTACAGGGTCAATGAACAACTCGGCACAATGTAGGAAGAGCAGCTGCAAAGGCCAACAAAATGCTGGTTGTATTGCAAGGAGTATATCCTCGAGGAGGAGGAGGTGATTCTGCCACTGTATAGGTCATTAGTTAGACCACACCTGGAGTACTGCGTGCAGTACTGGCGTCCGTATCTGAAGAGGGACATTAAGTTACTGAGACGGGGTGCAGCGCAGAGTGACAAAGATGATCAAGGGCTGGGGACTTATCATACGAGAGGAGGTTGAAGGAGTTGAACATGTACTCACTGGAGGAGAGGAGAGACAGGGGTGACATGATTGAAACCTTTAAATACATGAAAGGAATAAACAAGACAGGTACAGAGGGCTGTTCAAAGTAAGGGAGGAGGGACACCAGGGGCCATGATATGAGACTGGAGCGAGGAAGGTTCAAGAGGGAGATGAGGAGACACTTTTTACAGAAAGGGTGGTGGCTGGGTGGAATCGTTACCTGCTGAAGTGGTATGCAGTAGAACAGTGGACTGCTTCAAGCGAGGATGGGACAGGACAAGGGGAGGGTTAATGAAGGGGAAGGGTGGAAGGGAGGGGCAGCTGCAGAATAAGGGGTGCTAGCTGCACATTCGAGCAGACTTGATAGACCTCTAGGCCTTTATCTGCTAGCAAATTTACGTATATTCGTAGGGTGAGGGATTCTGAAGGCTGAAAATGTATGGTTTGAGCTTTACTGTTTACTGTACTGTTATATAAAACCTGATCATGTATATGTGCTTACTTTCTGAAAGCAGCAAATGTTACCAGAGAATGAAAGGTTTTGGAAACCTGTTTAATAAAACAGGTTCCCTCTTAAGGAGGAGTGTATGTGACAGGGTAGAATAGGACCCTGTCCCATTTGTTATGGAGAAAGTGTTTAAAATGCAAGGATCTGTCCTTCCCTGTCTATCTGTCTGTCTGGTTGAGCAACCAGATTTTCCTGTGAGACTTGGACTTGATCAACCCGACAGGCTTGCAGTTCTTGCCTCTCACGGTCTCTCAGTTTTCCCTTGCTGTTTTCCTCCCTTGCATATGCATATCTGCTAATATAAAAAAATATGTGCAAATCACTGTATGGAAATGTAAATGATATTGGGATTCCTTTTGTTTAGAAAATATATAGCGTTACTGTTGAAATATATATAATTATATTTTGAGATGATTACAGAAAGCTAGTGGAAAACTACAGAAGTTACTTAAGTGCAAATCTTCCAGCCTTTTGCAAAAGCTGCAAAGAGGCCTCTCAGTTCAAGCACAATGTGTTCTAGCAGCTCCTGCCTGATATTTAAAAACAGGATGCTTGCTAAGGATGGGGTTGAAAAGACTTATAAAGAGCTAAGCTGCAACTGCAAAAGATTAGAAGAAGAAAAAGGACACAGAGACTCAAGGAAAACTACTGTTTTTTTCTCCGCTGTACACAGTTATTCTGAACAATTTTTTTATGATACTGCTAATGTAAATAAATAATTTTGATGAATTCTACAACTGCTCTTGGTGTTTCCTATGCTTTCTGACCAGTGCCTCAACAACAGTAGGGAATGACAGCCAGAGTCGGACATATCCTAGACAGGGGTAGGATTTTCACTTTGCCCCACACATGTAGACCTTCAGGGGTTGCAGTGGGACGTCAGATAAATGCTGGTTATACCAATCTTGGAATACAATATTCACTTAGAACCACTGTTTAATCTTGGCACAATACTCTCAACAAAGAAACACTTACAGCTGCTGCTCTTGGCACCTTCAAAGGACAACTCCGTCAACACTTCACTTCAACTAGCCACTGTGATTGCTTCACCTAACCTGGGGTCTATGCTCCTGCCGCGTTACTTTAGTCAGCTCAGCAACCCCCCTTCTGCCACGCCTCCTTCTCCTGTCCCCTTCTCTCCCCACACCCAATCCCTCCTTCTGGCACCTACTGACACTTCTCCTTCCTCCCTGTGCTCCCATCTTCTCGGCCTACTCTTCGATAACGGCCTCCCAGCCTGCCACCCCACCTTCCCTACCCTCTCACCAGCAGCTCTTACATTATAGTTTGCCCTTAGATGTGATCTCATTCCACCTAACGTTGGCCCTTTTTGAGGTACTGTAATTAACTAAGCCTCAGCCTCTTGCTTTGCTTCTTTTTACTGTAACTATATGTAATTATGTCGACCTCTGTATGTACCCTCCATTCCCTGACATGGAACCTTTGTAAACCAGCAGTCCCTGTTCAAAGGTATTTTGTAATCCTAGAATTCAATAAATAAATAAAAGAATACAGCACGGTGGAGATGCCATTTACAGTCACGGTAGTCTCCATAAAAGGGCCTATCACCTTGGACCAGTCTGGGAAGTCAATTCACGGTCTGCCCTACAGCAGTTTTGAGGAATAAGATTTTTTGGCAGATCCAGCTGGGGCTTTAGATTACTCCAATGAACCAAATTTAACAATCTGGAGGTGACCCTTTGCATGTTCTCTGGGAAGGTGCAATCCCGCTGGGTGTGCCTGTCTTCCCCACATCTGTAGCAGAACACTGATTCCTTAGGTCCTAGGTACTGGTGAGGTTCTTCCGAACTTTGGACCAATTGGGAGAAGTCCTGTGGTCTCCTTTTGGTTTGGACTCAGTCTCTGTTTTCAGTGCTTCCCCAATTGCCAGAGGCATGAGTAGTACAGATGAGGTCTCACCAAAGCTCTCAATTCTCTCATTTCTTCCATCAGCTGACTCTCAACCCAGGGTTCGGGGCAATGGCATGGACCCCACACTCCCAGGTGAAGCCTCATGTCTGGTCTCAGTTGACGTCGGGCATGGATGTGAGCTTCTGGCCACTTCAGCTGCAGCTTGTTGGCTGAC
This sequence comes from Neoceratodus forsteri, assembly GCA_016271365.2. Classification (NCBI taxonomy): domain Eukaryota; kingdom Metazoa; phylum Chordata; order Ceratodontiformes; family Ceratodontidae; genus Neoceratodus; species Neoceratodus forsteri. The sequence continues at coordinate 108,879,255 of JADMNL010000031.1, read as the reverse complement.
CGCATCTCCTTTACCTCTTTAAGCAGTCCTCTAACTTGTTGGATTTGGGAATTTTCATCTCGCTCTTCAGACCGGTCTGTGACTTGGTTGATACGGCCCACCCGGCATAGGGCTCCCATTCCTCCTCTCATTCTCAGCCTCTCAAATTTCTTTCATGAGCCAGCAATACTCGGGAGGGCTGGCTTTATGATCCTGAAATTTCAGTTTAAACATGAGCACACTGGAGTATCTGGCAGATCTGAGAATGTGTTCCAGCCAGACATGATTCAGTTCACTAGCAGGTACCCATCCTTTTCTGTGGGCCCTCTGCAATGTCCATTCAATTTTGGTGACAAAAGCAGACAGTTCTCACTCTTCCATTGCTTAGTAAACTTAAACTTCCACATTAAGTCCCCCCAGATTCCATGCTGCCAAACACCCTCCAAAGCAGAGGTACTCCGCTGCAGTGGCTTCTGGGCTAGTGGATCGAAGGAATCAGATGGCTTCAGTGCAGGGCCCTTTAAGCTCTCCATAAGTCTCTTTCTCTTTTCCCCTTCTGAACATTGCCACTCTTGGACTAACCCTTAGAGACTGTGGATGTATATATCGTCCAGAATCTATATCGTTCACATATATTCAGTTCCTAATAGGGTGGCATAGTCCATCCAAGTTTCAAATCATCCTCTCCCACTGGCACAGGCACTGCACCAGAGAACAATCTGAGCCTGCGATAGAGTCCAGGTGTATAGGCGGTATCTGGGGAGGTGATAATAGGGATGTTCTAGGAGTAGCCGGAAAAGCCAAGGGAGACTGTAAAGGAGTGGTCTCCTCCAAAATGTCCAGCATTTTAACAATTATTTTGCTGTTCACCCTTTAGTAGCTAGCAGTCATGAAAATGTATCCTTAAACCCTTCCACTCTCAGGGATCCCCAGGGAAGCTGGGTCATGATGCAAGTGGATAACCTTCCACCCCATCTGGGACCCGTCGGGCATGATAACTGGGGTACCTTTTCAGGATATATGGGAGGCTACATGAGAACAGGGACACCAGGATTTGATCAAACAGATCAAAGTCCCTTCCCCACTTCAACCTTCCCAAACATTTAACTTTTCCCATAGTTTCCACAATGGCATCATTAGTAGTCCCTAACGTGCTATCCAGTAACAATATGGCATGTTAGGGATCCACCCTCTGCCTCAATCCACCCCATCATGCAGTGCACAACCAGCTTGTGAGGCACATTTTTAACTTGGGCATGGCAAGCACCTCCATTTCAATTTCTGCCTTAAATTTTCTCTGGGCTGTAGTTCCCACTTCTGACCACTAGTGGGCACAAATCCCAACAGTGTCTCCAAGATGTAACCCCTAGTTGGTGCTTATCCTATGGGCTACTACCCTTGCCTGCTGGCGACTATGCACAGGTTGAGGGGCCTGAGCTCAGTGAACGGGTGCCTCCACCCGGAGGCATGGTTTTGGGGTAGCGTAACTGATGTTGGTATGCCTTCCAGGATGCTATAACCACCCACCAACCCTTCTAGTGGCCTGCACAGATCAACAATATAACATTCACATATACCATATGATAGCAATGCTGAACCCACACTCTCTGCACTTACCACCAGGGCTGAATCCACTGCAAGTGCCCTGGAGACCCCTGTAAAACAAGACCAGTGATGAAAGACCTCTGGATGTTGTACTGGATTGCCAGAGGCGGGGCCTACACGACTCACCATGGTGGTGCTATCTGTTCGATGGTGTTGAGCAGGGGTTGAATCGAAGCAGGTCTTTCTTTGGAAAAGTCTCTGCAGTGGGAGCGCAGTCTAGGCCGAGATGGTAGGCCCAGACAGAGCAGGCAGTTCAGATTCAGTCCGTAATGAGTGCTGGAGCAGCTTCCACCTAGTATAACATACACAGTGGTGGGGAAACAGATCGCGATCCACAGTACACATTCAGCACACTTATAAGCAACACAACTATCAGCCACAGTTGGATTAAGTCTGTTTGCAATTCAGCAGGTTTCTGCAAACCTTTCACTCTGAGGCTCACCCGGTACCTGACAGGCCGATTGCTTCTGGAACAAATCTTCAGTCCCTCGTAGGCTGCAAAATCACTCTTTTCACTTCAGGTTCCAGGTCTCAACCAAGTGTCAGATTTTAGTCAATTACTCTCACAGACTTCTTCACACTGGAAGATGGTGGCAGGCAGGCCAAACACAGCCTTCCTGCCGACTCCCGCACTACTACGCAGGAGCAGCTGCTCAAATGGCTCGAGCTGTTCCTCTTCTTTCTCTAATTCTCAACTGACTCACTACTGCAGGCACTCTGGGTTTTCCCAGTGATCTAAAAGGTTCGGTTGGCCGATGGAACTGTCTATCACAGAAAGGGCTCCCTCCAGGTCCATTTAGGTGCCAACCCCTAAAAACTCAGTTCCTACAGAAATTCACTCCCACAAGGTCACTGGGGACAGTCTCAATTTTAGATCCCCTGAGGTCCTGATTGGTCCAAACTGGCAGTACAGAACCAAGATGGTGGGTCTAATCCAAATGTTCATGCTGCAAATGGAAGCAGGTTAGACAAACTCCTATATTATTACTAGCACTACAGATAAACAGTAAATAATTACTTTTCTAACAGAGCTCCTCTGCACTAATAGCGACTACAGAATGGAGCTGAAATATGAACAGTTGGGCTGGTTGCGAGCCTTAATTCACTCGGACCCAGTCCAGACTAATTATCTCACATAGAATAGATAGCTCTTAAAGGAACAGGCATGCAGGCTAAATAGGGCACTCTCATGCAGACACATAAAATCTACTGCAGACACAGGACACCATCCTGGGAGCGGGCATTAGGCAAGCTCCAGGAAGACATTATAGGAACCCCTATTTGTAGAGGGGTTATATAATCCTTCCCTTTATCCCTCCTTCTACAGGGACATGACCTGAAGAGGCAGAGTGGCCTACACCTACCAGGATCATCAGTTCAGTGATTTCTTGCTCTGGACACCAGATGCCTCTTTGTCTGGTGCCAGTTAGCTGATGTGCGCCAGTGTGACCCCACCATCAAGGGACCTCAAATCCTGTCTTCACAGCCTCTCTTCCTCTAGTACCACAGGGGCAGCAGTATGGAAGAGGTGCAACCCTCCCCTTCTGAGGCAGGAGGCATCTAATGCAGATGCCTCTCCCGATTTGCGGGTCAATGCCACATTTGAGGATGGGGTGCAGGCGTGGGTCATCTGGTTGGCCAGTGGTTGTGCTACTACTGCACTAGCCTGCCAGCTCAGCAAAATGACTGGTCAAATTTGGGCTTGGTGCCTCTCCTTCCTGAACTGAAATAACGTCTTCACTGCAATCCGGTTAATCATTTCCTATCTTCCTGCAAGACATTAGGCAACCCATATTTGTTAAAAAATAAATAAAAAGCTTCAAGATATACAGCGGTGTTTGTAGTTGAATATCAGGACAGAGGGTGGAAAAATAGGCAACACATAAAGATTCAGTATAAACTGCACCTGGGAGGTTCAATAATGAGCAGAATAATGGCTTAAGTAGTTTCTGTGCTATATTTCCACCTGCACAGTATATCTAACTCATGAATTCATAAATAAGCATAACCTTTTAGCACCACATTTTCTATCAGTTTCATTCAACATGTTTCAATTTTAAATGCTCTGTAGTCTTTCAAGCTCTTTAGATCAGCTACTGTATTTTGCTCCAAAGAATCTGAGGGCTTGAATCTCATTTTGCCTTAACTAATGCAAAACTTGTTATCTTCCCTCTAACAACTGCTTAAACCTCCTGAACCATAATGAAGATATATCAGGATAAACTAATATCATCGTTAAATATAAGCGAGAATGGAGCATATTAACATGGTAATATTGTGTTTAATAACCCAATCTGTTAGTATAAAAAGGTTTGTGCTTACAACAAGTAACAGTAGGTCTTCAAAAGGTTCTCCTCCATATACCCATAATACATCTGAATAGAGTTAGCAGGCATTAGGACTCTGGGGTGGTGGGTTCCATAGCAAGTGGGGCTGCCCAGCTTCTCCTCCTTCTGCAGAAAGGGACTCTTTTCTGGAAGCACTCATTAACCTGTCATTAACCTGCGACTACCGCAGGGCAGAAGCAAAAGGGTGTAAACAGCAGGCAGACGGTTAGGGACTGCAGGGCCTGAGACTACAGTGCAGTCGGTATCTACTGTGAAATAGATAACTGCAGGCTAGCCAAGAAACACTCAATAATTTGAGAAGTGGCCTTGGCAGAGAGTCGCTGCTGATGACCAATGCTGCCTGCACCATCATTGCTGATGCCAGGGATATGACTAAAAAGCTGTCACCTTGAAAGTGTCCAGGACTACTCTGTATTGAAGTCTTAGGTATGGGACAAGTGCACAGTCTACCATGCAGACCACTGAAGCTGTCCAGTTGTTGTCTGACACAAAGCAGGGTAAGTGCTATCTAGGCACTTGGAGGGACCCTGCAGGAGCCACCCCGTAACTGGAGATGATGGTCCTCTTAGCAGAGCGAGGCACTATTTACAGTTGTGTTCGTAATGTACCAACATGTGATCTTACACAGCCAGAGTGCCAAACCAATCACCTTGCATCAGAGAGACTGAGACCATAGTGATAACGTGACCCAGTAGTGTACTCCATGTACACTGCTCAGAGGCCTGAGCAAATGATGAGCGATTGACCCCTGCCAATGTGGAGACCAAGAAGCACCAGGAGTGCAATCCCTGATTGAGTATGGCCTGAGGTACCGGTGTAATGGTCCTCTTCGCAGCAGTACTTGCCTCATCCCTGGAAGCAGAGTGGTGGGAAGCAGCTAAACAAGCATTTCCAATGACAGTCTAAGAGGAACTTAAATGTCTTTATCAAATTAGACGACAGTCAGCCATAATAACATCTTGCAGACCTACAGACAGGCCAGGGATGAAGATAAAATGGAAATCTCCATGCACCTAAGGACACAGGGCCTGAGGCAGGGGAGCATAGGCCTAGCGCTCCCAAATCAAGGCAACCAAGACAGCCCGGAACCAGGCAGCCTAAGATAGATTGTGACTAGGCACCCCACAATGACACCCACTGGAGAGCCTTCCCACAGGAGAGGAACTTTAAAATCAGCACCGAACAGAGGTGACATGACATACAACAGCAACCAGTACAGCACCTAGGACTCCCAATCGAGGGCAATAGTGGGAGTTTTTTTTTCACGGTACCCAGAGCCAAAGCTCAGTACCAACACATGAAAGATGAGCAGCTCATGCAGGTCATACAGTATGCAAGTGACAGTGCATAAAATGAAAATTTGGTCTGCTTACAGCCCAAGGAGGGCAGTGCACAGAACATCCTCCACTCAGGCACATAAGGATGGCCACATACTGGTCACCCAAGCTATAGCCCTGGAGGGCAGATCTGCAAAAGGCACCTGATCATGGTGGTAAAAAAAGTACAGTTATATAAGAACTTACCGTAACAGTAGATCTTGAGAGAGGTTCCTGCAGTAGGTCATAACATATAGGACTGTGCTCCTGGTGTCAGGACCACTTTAGCAAACTTTTGCTAGCAGTGTCTGGCAGGGGACCACCCACCCGATGTCACATGATGGGCGACAATGTGACCCTATACAGTGGGTGGTCCCCAACCCCGCCTTCAGTTCTCTCTCGGAGACCCTAGCGGTTTCGACAGGAGGAGAGGATAGCCTTCCTAGAACCCAAACCAGAATAGCCTGCAAGGCGTGCAGAAAAACCTAGGGGAAGGAGAGAGGAAAAAGGTGAACTACTGCAGGAACCTGTCTTGAAGATCTACTGTTACAGTAGTTCTTACGTAACTGTACCATCTTACTTCGAGGGTTCCTGCAGTAGGTCTCTTAATATAGGACTAAAGTCCCAAGCAGTCGATCTCAGTTGGATAAAACTGGAGCCGGGATGAAGGAAAGTCTGACAAGAGAGAGAATCTCGAGCCAACCTAGACCAGAAAATATCCTACAGGATGCTAAGTAGGAACTTACTCTAAGACAAGATGGCTCAGTCCAGACGGGACATTTGGAGAAAGAAAAAGGATGAACTCAAGGTGCCACAGCACAAAAATTGGCTGCTGGGAACCTAATAAACTGCATTCGTCCCACCATTCAGACTGGCACTGTGGGAAGTGTACCCCATAACCCTTAGGGCTGAAGGAAATAGAAAAACTGACCATAGGTATGGACTTCCCTTTGTCCTGTTAGTGTCATAACACTAAAAACTGTGCACCTCCCTAGTGCATAGAAGAACCCTACCCTACTAGAAAATTGTGAAATAACCTGGCAAAGAACAACCTTCAGGCCAGGGCCATACTGCCATCCCCAAAAAGGAAGGGGTGCTTCCTCCTTCCCAGGACAGGCAGCATCAACCCCAGCTAGCTGCCTGTACAAAGGAGGTAGTAAAGCATACACTCACAGAGGGAGGCGTGCAGGAGAAAGGAGTGTCAGTGGAGGGCTCCTGTCAAGAAAATTGACAGAGGAGTATCCCCAATAGGCCAGTGTCTCCGCCTATCAAGACAGGATAGTAGATAAAGCAGAGAACAGGATAATGATTGAAAAATATGGACCACCCTGGTATGACTCCTATGGGTGTGAGATGAATCTCAGCACCCAGAGTAGCGAGTAAGGGAAAAGTCTTAGACTTTTAGGATTGTCAGAGTAGAAGAAAAACTGTTGCTCTTTCTTGCGTAAATAGACCTAGGAAGGATTACCTGGTATCCCCAGAGTCTGATTAATTAGCTCAGAGATCTCCATAACCAGAGCAAGGCTTCTGGAGGAGGTATGTATCAAGAGACAGACCTACAGGTCTAAATGTGGCATTCTGATCTGTTTCTTCTTCTTCTACAGAGGTGAAGAAGAAAACAAGACTGAAAACGCCCGAGTCTTCCGCCAAAGCAGAAGACATAGATCTGTCTAGGGCAGAGAGGAACAAAGAGCTGAAAAGCCATTCCCTTGCCCGAACCTTAAAGGAAAGGAAACTCTGTACCAGTAGGTCAACGGGTGGGATCGGATATTAAATTCCCTGGGCAAAGAGGGTGCCTAGGCTAACATGGGAATGGGAACAGCTGGCTGACAGAAAACTGGTTGGAAACTTGTCCCTGTATGGGTAATACAGACGGGTACCTCCCTGCTCAATCCGCACCTGACTGTATACGGGCAGAAGGTCTGGGCCATGAAGGTCCGAAAGGCATCGAGAAAGACTTCCTCTCCATGTTAAGAGACCTGCTGACACATGAGATCTCTCTCTCTCTCTTTGGGCGCTCCAACTTCAGAACTAGGAGTTCTGGAGTTAGCGTTCACAAACCTTGGTTCACAACTTCCTAAAGGAGACCCATTAGAATGACTTGGTCCTGGGGACAGATAGGATGGATCGCTCCTCCTGCCAAAAAGCAGAGAGTCGTTCTAGTAAATACATGGGCGGGGAAAACTACCAGTTCGGCCTGCTCCTATAAGGTACCTGCCATAACCTGCAGGAGGTTATACTCTACATAATGCCGAGCACCGTACTGATGGAGGAAAAATCGGGAGGGGCATGGGAAGACCAGGGGAAAGAGACTTGGTACCCCATCAAAGGAAAAGAAGCCTGGAGACAGGAAGAATGTCCTCCAGAGCGCCCTTGAGCCAAACATCCAGGTAATGGAAGTCAGAAAAAACCTCAGCCATTACTTGGAAAGGTGGGACTGCATAGGTAGGGGACTCTGCATCCATAAGCAGGATAGAAAGTCCTTCTGCCATTCAGCAGTGCATCTGGGATAGGCAGCCTGTGGCACCTTCTATGTGGTTCAAAGGTGACCCAAAAAAGAAAAATTGGAGGAAGGGCGACAATCAGCTGGTTGCTCCATAGGGTATAAAAGAAAAATTAAAGAAAACGAAGAGTAAGTCATTTTCCATCTGTACCTAAACACTGTGACACTGATAGTGTTCTTGGAAATAACCAAAATCTCATCGCCTCGTGAAGAGATGAGAATCAAGGAATGCAAAGGAGCGCATAGAGGGAAAGCAATGGGTCTCTCTAGATACTTACTGAAGAGGATTCTATTCTTAGAGGAAAAACTCTGAAATACTAACATTCCCTTCCCCAGAGTCCCTCCTATGGAAAAAAGGGGACGATGAGAGGTTGTAAAAATTAAGCCTGAGAGGCCTGAGAGGAAGGTCCCTCAGCCTCTTGCTGGGTCGTGGAAGCGTGAGAGAGAAGTGGAGCCCAAACTCTCCTGCATTCCTTCATCTAGCGAAAGGCTGTTTAACAAGCCTTTCCTGATGTGATAGAGAGGGTACTTAGACCTAAAGTCTGTCTTATGCTTACACCTAGAAGAGCTCACAGCCTTGCCCTTGTCAAGCAGACCCATAAGGAAGTCCTTGGTGCCACCCCCAACAGAAAGGGTCCTGGAAGGGGGTATCTTGTACAGCTGCCTGTACATTTCAGGGGCAGCTCAGATGTACGCAGCCAAGCACGGCATCTGATGCAGACTGCTGAGGCAGAGGAGCAAGCAATGGCGCCAACAGAGTCGTGAAGCCGCTTGTAGGGTGTGCCTACAGGAAAACTTATATAGCTGTATAGTCTTAGTGAGCTCAGTTCTTAGGTCCAAGTCCTCTATGGACCCGAGGTGAGATTCCAGTTGGGCCAGGGTGGCTTTTTGATGGGAGACCATGTCGCTATGTAATTCAAAGAGTGTAGGGTACACGAGGAGGCATAGACTTATGCCTGAAGTGATTCAAGGTCTAGACTCCCTATCAGGAGGATAGGATCCCCGAGCGTGAGGGGCTGTAGAGTGGGATCTTGAGCTACTGCTAAAGCGCTAAGGTCTGCCTTTGGATGGGAACCCAAAAGGGAGCTCACAGACACGATAAGTCCGGTCTGCCATCTTGGGTACAGCTGGCACCGAAAGAGCAACTGACAGATGGTTGAAGTGAGATCCTCATGTGGGGAACCCAAGGAGGAGTTGGAGTGAAGCAAAGCCTCGGCCAAGTCCAAATGTTTGACAAGGCATTTATGCTTTTAGTCCTGTTCCTCCTATTCCAGTCGTGGGTAGTCTGGAGGATACAGAGACTCTCAGTAAGGGACGGATCGTCAGGGAGGTGATCTGGGAAATCCCTTTCTCCTAGCTTCCGTAGTCCGAAGAGAGATCCCTGAAGAGGATGATTCCACCTCTGAAATCGGGAATCTACCCTCCAGGGCACTGGCCCTGTGAGGATGACCTCCTGTGGAGTCTCCCAGTAAAATGCACCATGGTTGAGTTCCCAGGGACCTGGGATGTGAGGTGGAGGAGGACACTGCCACCTGTTGCGTCAGTAGGGTCCAGCTGAAATCTGACCTCTTGCCACCAGGACTGTAAGACATGCGGAAGTTCTGTGGGGGCTGAGGCTGGGGTGCTTGAGGCAATTGAAAGAAGAGAGGCCACCTCTGTAGTAAGAGGGGTGCCCCTTGAGGTAGGGAAAAAGCAGGGTATAGCCCGATCCCTTATGTCCTGGACAAAGAAAACCCATGTTAGGACCAGGTGTTAAGGAGGCTGTCGCTGGTCCGATGCCAGGTAACCTGGTGTTGGGTAGCCGGATATAGATGAACCTGCCTGATGGGAGTCTGAGGATTAGGCAGGGTAATCTGAGGACCGACTGAGGGTCCATGGGCAAAAAGAAGGACTCGGCGTTGGTGTATCTGACGCTAGCAAATCTGGACGCTGAGGCTAGTGTCGGTGTGACTGATGTCAGACGGTGGTAGGCTCCTGGCGGCAGCACAGACGGGCACTTCCCATGCCTGTAGGCAAACTCAAAGTGGCCTGCATCGGCTTGTCTCATGCCACAGCCTCTGATAGCAGGGCTGTTGTCTGGCTGACTGACATCAGATAAGGATGTAGGAGCCCTGGCGGCGGCACCGACAGGAACTTCCTCTGCCTGCAGGCAAAGGCGAAATGCCCTGTGGCAGCCTGTCTGATGTCAGAGCCTCTGACGAAAGGGTTGTTGTTGTTGTCTGGCAGACAGACGTCATGGACAGAGATAGGGGCCCTGACGGTGGCACTGATGAAGAACTTCTGCCCGCAGGCAAAGACAAAGTGCCCTGCAGCAGCCTGTCTGACATCAGAGCCTCTGACAGAGGGTTGTTGTTATTGTTTGGCTGATGGACATCAGGGACGGAGGCAGGGTTCTGACGGCAGCACCAATGGGGAACTTCTGCCTGCAGGCAAACACAAAGAGCCCTGTGATGGCTTGTCTGACGCTAGAGTCACTGATGACAGAGCCGTTGTCTGGCCAGTGGATGTCAGGGACGGAGGTAAAGACCCTGGCAGCGGTGTAGATGGGATGCTGTCTTTGGCACCCTAGGACCCCAGCCTCAAATCCAGCGAGGAACCCCGATATTGGAACTGGTGAAAGCTCCGATGGAAAAGAGGAATCCAACACAGGGGCAGGCTCAACAAGAACCAACGCTGGAGTGGCAGAAAAGTTACCATGTCAGGGACCCTCTTCCTCCTCAATCCGGATAGAGGTTAGAAAATGGAGGAACCGTCATGGGGCGGCTGGGAAGGCTCCCACTCTGCAGAAACTTGGCAGGAGGACTGTTCAGAGTAGGACAGTGAGCTCAGCCGTGCCTCGGGTGTTTTAGTAGTAGCCGAATGAAGCTTGACGGGCAGACATTGGAAGCTCCGGCGTCTGACTTATCTGTCAATGGGGCTGCACGGATGGAGGACAAACCCCAGCCGACTTCATCGTGTTAGAGGGGCTCCTTTCTGGTGAGAGTCCACTATCGGGCGGTCAGACAGAATCGGAGGAGCCAGAACCCGACTTACTGGTCACGATTCGGGTGTCTGCCGGAGGAGCTGGCGGGCAACTTATCGCCTAAGAACCAGACTTTGAGCCCGCCTGGAAGGGCCTTGAAGGCAGCTATGGAGCCGGAGAAGCCAGAGGAGGAGGAGGCTTGGACTGTGACCAAAGCTGGTGGTGGAGTAGTGGCCTTGTTCATTGGGACCTTACTGAAGGAAGGTCTATCTCAGTCATCTGACTGTTCCTGCTTCTGGTGCTTCTCCTTCTTTCTGAAGTCCATAGAGGATGAAGAATGGAGTTCCTCAGAGCTTTTGCAGCTCTTGTTCAAAGGAGGCAATCCTGTATTTCAAGACATGGGCTTCTAGGGCCTGCTGCCTGCACTTGCAAATGGCCTGGTTGAAGGGCTGGCAGTCTGGGTAAGGCCCCAATGTCGTGGTCTGGGCCTAGACAGATGAGGCAGTGTCTGTGGCCGTCCTTATGAGGGATCTGCGTGCGCCTCCTCGCACTTCTTCTTGGTCTTCAGTGTTTGAGAAGACATATGAGACAAATAAAACAAACTTTACAAAAAAAATAAGGATACTTATTTTAAAAGGGTGATCGACTGGAGCTACGTTTACCATGAGGTCTGATGTGCACAGGTTGATGGTGGGAAAGAACTGGAAGGTGGGGTGTGGGGACCGCCCACTATATAGAGTCACGCTGGCGTCCGTCATGTGGCGTTGGGAGAGCGTCCCGCCAGACACTGCTAGCAAAAAGTTTGCCGTGCAGTCCTGACACCAGGGGGCTCAGTCCTATATGTTATGACCTACTGCAGGAACCCTCTCGAAGTAAGATCATATAGTCCAAATAGCACAGCATGCCGAACTGGGGAAAGGAAAACAGTGGAGCTCCAGTGTGCCACCTTGAAAGGAAACACCTGCAGGATATTAAAGAAAACAAAGGTCGAAGCAATACTCCTGATGCCATAAACATGCTTCCAGCTGAAAGGAAAATGGCAGGTATCCTCCTGACAACAAGGGCAATACTGATACCGGACAGGAAAGGGAGAATACCTAAGGACTGTGTAAGTGTACCAGGAAGTCCAGAACTGTAGATAGCCTTGCCTGCATTGGCATTACCTTTCTGTGGGCACACCAGTATGACAATCTCTTCCACTTAGGGAATGTGCTTTCCTTGTTGTTGGTTTTCTGGAAATCTTCAGCACCCTTGGCACTTCTTCTGACAGTTTCAAACTACAGAATTCTAGCTCCTCAGAACCATGTCCTCAGGCGTGAGTGTTCTGAGGTCTGGGAATATTATGCTGTCCGAGACAGAGTCAGCAGGTTTTATACCAGTGGCAGGTTGATTGGAATCCTGCTGGACAGAGTCAGCAGCACTGAGTACCAAGCTTGTTTGGCCCAATCTGGTGCTATCGGACCACTGTTACTGGCTCTCTCTTGAGCTTTATTGGCACTCTGTGTAAGAGTGGGAATGGTGGAAAGGCATCAGGAACTTCCCTGTCCAATCCAGAACTAGGGCATCATCTAGGACTGTGCCCGGCTGGTAGACTGCAACAAAATTGTGGGAGCTGGACTTCTCCAAAGACGCAAACAGATCAATTTCTGGAGTACCCCATTTTCTGAAGAATGCCAGTACTTGCTGGTTCAAGGTCCACTTGCAATTTCCTGGCTGATTCTACTTAAGGAGTCTGCCAGCACATTGTCATTGCCTGACCATAGTATCCAGTTTCCTGAAATTCTTTTTAGGAGGTTGTGCGGTGAGAGGCACCTTGGCCTTCTCAGAAGCAGCTGTTTGTACCACTCCTTCATGATCTCAGGGTGGGTATACAGGTATTCCACCCCACGTCTGTTCACCTGATAACTTTTTCAACTTTTTATCAATACCAGCAGCTGAATTGGGTGCTGACATGACTACTGATGTGTTCTTTGGGGAGGAGTTGTGGATAGGGACTAGTACTCTCCTTGTGAGGGCTAGCCCCCATCATGTACAACCATGGAGGATTCAAACAAGCTTTGAAAGCACACCTGTGGGTTCCAGCTTTTGGTGAATGAATAATTTTGTACTGGATTATCTGTTTTATACTATTTTATGACCTTGATCTTTGATGTGTTATTTTAAATTTGTTAGGTGCCTTGATACTCTGAAAGGTGCCATAAAAATAAAGTTATTATTATTATTATTATTATTATTATGTACATGAACTCTGTTTCTTCTTCATCCTCCTCTGTTTCATGAGAGGGCATGTTGAAGGTGTTCACCGTCTGTTTGAGAACACAGAATAAGAGGTGAAATCCTCTTGAGGCCTAGAAGGGGACCAAATTCTTGGTCAGGTGAACCACCAGGTTCTATAGGTTCACCTTTCTTCTTCATGATACATCCCCTCCTCTTCAGGCAAGAGATCTGGAACCAGAGCCTGAGAGAGGGAGGTAGGCACATAAACAAATTTCACATAGCATGAAAGTCTAGAAAAACTGCTCTACCTTAGTGATGTCCTCTGTTGAGGGTATTTGATACTGTTTCACTACCTTCTCCTTTTCCTCCACTGCAGAAGTGGCAGGGATATGCTGTGCTTTGTTTTTTCTTAGCAGGCACTGGTCCTAGCACCATCACCGAGGCTCTTTCACTTGTATTTTTGCCATTACTGGGACCAGGGCTCAGATATGGTCTCATCAATGACACAGTGGCAACACCACCTCCCTCCTTCTGTTGGTGATACCCTCCTATGCACCCCTCATCCCACTGGCTTTCCCTACTGCTTTGCCACCTTAAGGTCATCTGTTATGATTATATCTTGTTCCTTTCCTGTTTAGAGACCAGCAATACCTCCTATTCTATACTCTGCCTCTGGGTTTCTGCACCCAAGGTTTTTGCACTGAAACCCAGCTGCCACACCCTTGACCATTCCTCCAGCTTTTTCAAGTCATTTATTCTCTCCACCCTCCAGAGTGTCCACCCTATTGCAGATCTTGGTGTTATCTGCCAAAAGCCGCCTTTCCTTTCAGTTCTTCTGCAATGTCACTTATAATAACACTAAAGAGGACTGGCCCCAGTACTGAGCCCTGAGGTACCCCGCTGGTTATTCTCCTTCCCGAGTGAGTGCTGTTTACCATCACCCTCTGTTGCCTATTTGTCAGCCAGTTTCGTACTCAAGTGTTCCACCCTGGTGCCACCTTCAGGCTTTCCAGTTTATGAACCTCCTACATGGCACGGTGTTGAAGGCCTTGCTGAACTCTAAGTAGACCACGTCCACCGCGTCCCCAGATCTATTTCTCTGGTCACCCAGTCGAAGAACTCTGTCAGGTTTGTCTGACATGAACTCCCTCCTGAATCCATGCTGCCTAGGTCCAGAACCAGCTGATGCAATATAATCTGCTAGTCTTTCCTTCAGAAGTGGCTCCATTAGTTTCCACTACTGATGTCAGATTGACTAGCCTATAGTTGCCAGCCTTTCTCTGCTGCCATTCTTATGAAGCAAGACTACATTTGTCCTTCTCCAGTACTCTGGTACCTGCCCTGTAGCTAGTGAGTTATTGAATAGGGCTGTCAGAGGTGCAGCAATGCCTCCTGGAGCTCCTTCAATACCCTTGGATGTACCCCATCCGGCCCCATAGCCTTGTCCACTCTGAGACTTATAAGACCCTTCAGGACTCCTTCCTCTTTGAATGGACTTGTGTCTACTTCCCTCCCTCCAGCGGTTCTGTAACCTATAGTGGCCCTTCCCTTCCACTGTGAAGGCAGAACAAAGTATTTGTTCAGGATATGTGCTTTTCTCCTGATCATCCTCTGCACAGTCTCCATTTGCAAACCTCAGCCTCACAATTCCTCCTCTTTTCTTTCTGTTTTTGCTTATATGTCTAAAGGTCCTTCCCGATGTGCCCCTGGCTATTCATTCCTCAGTTTGAGCCTTCTCGCCCCTCACCACCTTTCTTGCTTTCCTCTGTTTTGCTAGTACACCTCTGTATCTCCTTGTACCTCCCGAATGCTGCCCTTTTTTCCTTACCCTTGCCCCACCTCCCTTGAGAAAGATATTGGCCTCTTTTATTCTCCTGCTTTTGCTCATCTCTGTTGTGCAGAGTTTGCTGCCATCGCTATTCCATCTTTTAATATGGCCCACTGTCTCTCCATCCCATCAGGGTAATCCCCCATTTTTAAAAATCTGCCCTCCTGGAGTTCAAGACACTGGTTCTTGTGTGGTTTGCCTCAGCTGCCTTCCTGATGTTCAACCACACTGCCCAATGATTGTTGGTGTCAGATGGCATCCCACCCTGACATTTGCAACATCCTCGTTTGTAAGCATCAGGTCCAGTATTACCCCATCATGAGTGGGTTCCTTGACTAGTTGCCTCAGAAACACCCTGCAAGGACTCTAGGATGACCTGCTTCTAGCAGAGGCTCCGGCCAGAACTCCACTCAGTATCTGGTAGATTGAAGTCCCCCATCAGCAGTACCTCTATCTTATCTGCCATCTTACTAATGGCTTCCCCGGTTTCTTGTATAGATCCTCCGTCTGTGCTGGAGGTCTGTAAATTACCCTGATGTGATTGTTGAATGGAGACTCCGGTTACTGTCTCCAGGGTGACCCAGAATACCTCCAGCCGCTCCTTACCCCTTGCATTTCTATTGCCTTGATACCTTCCCTGAAGTATAACACAGCCCTCTACCTTTCTCCCCACCCTAACCTTCCTGAACTGCGTGTATCCTGGTATAGCCATGTACAAGTTATGGTTTCCTTGCACCATGCCTCAGTGATTGCCACTATGTCCAGGTCTGCCTCAAGATCTGGAATTTTATTTCAAGGCTTCTTGCATTTGCACATGGCTTTCCACATCTCCCTCCCCCTCGCTTGCAACTCCCTCTTCCTTTGGCCCTACCCCATTTCCCCTCACACATTACTGTGTTTGTTCCTTACACCTTTGTCCCCAGTTCCCCTTCTTTTGCCTTGAACCTGTTCTCTGGGGAATTTTCTCCCCTTTGGTTCTCCTCCCTTCCACTTCATTTTCTGGAGGAGTATATTCCTTCCTCTGTCCTTCCCATCCCTCAATTTGTTTAAATGTTCATTGCTGTAACATTTAAACCATCCACTGAGAACTGAAGTTCCTCTCATAGATGGATGCAGGTCATCACCTCTGTACAGACCCACACCCTCACAGGTGGGTCCCAGTCCCAGTGCAGCAGACCCCTTCTCTCTGCACCAATCCTTCAACCATGAGTTGAAGCTCCTGATGCAGAGTTCCCTGTCCTCCCCTCGGCCATATACAATAAGGTTTATCTTTTTATCGGTCTTCTTTGACAGGGACTGCTGCTCATGAGAAGAACTCTCTGATGTGTGGTTTCCACCATCATTAGGAACTTGCTCTGAGCCTTTGTTGTGCTTTGGTGACATAGAAGCAGACTGAGAAACCATACATTCTTCTATTTTAAAGCACTTTTCTTTTGTGTTTGGGAAAAACATTCTACAAAGTTCCCAGTTAATAAAATCGTGATCTGGACCCAGGCACTTTAGAAAAACTTGTGGCACTCTGCTTTGCCAGGAGCGGAAAACATTTTGCACAAGTTTTTAAAACCTGTGTGCCTGTTCTCTTTTTGGTCTATCAGTCATGCCAAACACTGACAGACCCTACCAGTTCAAATAAACAGTTCCCAGTCAAAAGCGGTAACTGAATAATAAAAACACTTTAAATTTTTACTAAAAGTTTTTAAAACCAAAATGTGGTTGGTTCCCTCAGGTGGAAACTCGTTATCAAGTAGCAATCGCCAGTTCCTGGGAACTGATGGGAAACAGGAGAAACCACAAAAATAGCAAATTAACTAAACAAACACCGTAACACAGAGCATGTGTTTATTTATTTATTTCAGCTTCAGATTAATACCTTTGAGCCATAGAGCAAGTTTACAAAGGTTCCAAGTCAGACAAAATACAGTACATTATACAGGTTACAGGTATACACAGGCAGTGTTGGGTAAGTTACTTTTCTATTATTTTGTATTACTTTTGGAAACTTGTTCCAGGAAGCTCTGTGCAGTCACTAGCAAGGATGGAGAAGTACTAGAACATGTAACACACCTTACAGTTACAGTTACTTATGTCTTTTTATTCAAAAGTAATACATAACTGTAACTAATTACATTTATTTGAAAGTGACTAGTAACCAACCTATTACTCTCAGAAAATTTAATCTGTTATAGTTTTTATTACTTTTGTATTGTTTTTGTATGGAATGAAATACATAACTGTAACTGTAAGGTGTATTACTTTTCTGGTACTTCTCCATCCGTGCTTCACAGAGCTTCCTGGAACACGTTTTCAAAAGAAATTGAAAGTAACAGAAAAGTAACTTACCCAACACTGCACACAGTGAAAAGGTACAACAGATAATGGTTACACGGTTACAGGAGTAAGTGATAGGAGCAGCAACACTCCAAGAGTGTACAAAGCTTAGTTAAGCGATTTGAAAACTATTAGACTCAAAAACAACAAATGATAGTTAGAACTATGAAAGTAGATGACCAACTGGAACTGACTATGGAAGGGACTTCTCTCTTGCAGAGAAACAAATCTGATGTTAGAACAGCAGATGAAGTGTGACCACAATGCAGATTTTAAATGTGTCTCAAATTAGCATAAAGTTCTATCTCTGGGGCAGCATACTCCTGTGGACTGATGCCATTTGTAAGGCATCTCGCTAATGAATTCCTGTTGTTTAAAATAAACCCTCCTGCCTGTCAGTAAAGCAACAACTGTTTAATAGCCTAGAGGTTAGAGGAATGAGGTGTGAATGAGCTTGGTACATCAGTAGACCAGACCTGAGTTTGATTCTCACAACCTCCACTTGCACACTGTGTGACTCCGAGCAAACCGCTTAACTCTGCCCAGTGCTCCCAGGTCGCCCTGAAAACAGGCACTTGTGCCTTGTGGGCCTTTCCGGTTATCAAAGACCAAAAAAAAAAAAAAAGTCATGTTATTTAAAATAGGCAGCTCATAGGTCTGTTTAAACAAGAATAAAAAACAGAATGGAAAATAATGAACTGTAACTTACAAATAAGGAAGCAAACATAGCCAGGAGCAATGCAGCACTAATTGAACCAACTAACAAGCTATATTTGGAAAATTAACAACTTGCAGAGAAGGTCATCTTGCAAAAGAGGCAGCTCTAATTAAGCAGGGCAAGGATGCACAGGTGAATTAATTGACAATTTGCTACTCAGGTACGGTTTCAAACCGTCCTCCCAGAAACTAGAAAACAAGTGAAACAAAGCAAAAGCCAGAGGAAGCACCCAACAGAGACCTGCCATCTATACTAGATATGGGATGGGGGCGCTTTGGTTGGTTCCCTCAGGCAACCTTATATAGGCAAAGCTAGAGGGGAGGGAGAGGAGAGGAGAGGGAGGGAGTTGGCCCAGCCAGCATAAGGTAGGTAGCCCCAGCTATGGAAAGAGTCACTGCTGAGTCTAGTCCTAGTGCCTGCTGACTCTAGTCCAATGAATTATGGTTCCATTGAGGAAATAAGCTCAAGGAGACAGTCTCCGTTTTGCAATGAATTTGAAGTCAGCATGGCAGAAACTATGATATTTATCTCAAGAGCAACAGAATCTCTGTACATCTATTCTGTGCCTTAAGTTTTCTGCCAGTGGTCTTGAGTCTATGAACCTGGAAAGTATCAATAAATGAACAACAGTGGGTGGGTTTGTCAAAAGTAGAGGCACTCTACTCTCAGGGAGGGAGGGCACCTGGTATTTAGGTTTCTCTTCTTAGCCAATCAGACAGCAGGACTTGTACTACCTGTGAAGGTGGTTGCCCAAGAGGTCACCCACAATAGGATAAAAACAAACTGTCTTCAGAAAAGCGAGTGCAGCAAAACATCTGAAAGCAAGGTGTCGACAGGCAATTGCACTGCACACCTGGCTGGCCACACCGCATGTTGGCACCATTGTGCAGTGGTGGGCTTCGTACCATCCCTCAAATAAATATAAACACCCTCCGCTCTGCACACATTAGAGGGACCACAATTGAGACCTTAGCTTCCCGCACCATACAATCGCTGCAGCAAGAGAATTCTCGACCACTCAGGACATATTCGTGCCAATCGCATCACCACATTTCTTCACCATCATTCCACGCCCAGCTGATGGGATACCCTGCCCCAGCCAGCCAGCAAAGCAGGTACAACCACAGGGGAGAGGGACAGGAGAAAACTCTGGGGAGATGCGTGTTAACCCTCCCTCCCCAAAAGAAATGATGAGAGTGTGTGATTAAAGTCTCTTCCCACTCCCAACTAGGTAACGTCGGAATAGGTAAAACAAGGTTTTGAATAAAATCTGGTAAGTTAAATTCAAATTATATCTCTTGTATTTCTGGGAAATGCGGTAAAAACAGTCCCCCATTCTTTGTTCAAGGGAGAAGCAACTGCGAAGATGTGTTTATGTTTTACTGCACTACGTAACTGCTGCTGCCTCTTATACTCAGCCTACCCTTTGAAACAAAATTACTGCTAACGTATCCATGCACTTTCTTGCTCACCTCATGTTAATAAACAGCTAAGTAATATAACAGGAATATATCTGCAATTACAAATAGAACACTCACTCGGAAAGTACACGGAGGGACTTACCTCTTCCCATTGGTGAATGTAGCAATGAGCGAGAAAGCCTCAGTAGCATAGAAGGCTGAGGATTTTAGTAAAGCGGACTATGCTAAGGCCGGGCAGTTTTATACACTTCAGAGTCTATCCTTCTCTACTATCAAAAATATATAATCCACAGGGATGGAAGATACAAAGTCTACAATGAACCAGGTCTTCAGGTACTTTTCTTGATTTTCTTGGGATCCAGGATAATCTCTGTGTTGTCCTCAATGACAATCCCAGTCCTGAAGTTCAACACTAAATCTATGAGGAAGCAAGTGTCCGAGACCACATTAAAAGATAATCCAGGGGCGGTGGTCTCCTCCTTAAAGAAGGTGATCCCCAGGGGATGATGATAAGGTTACCAACCATAAACAGCAGCATTGTAAAATCCCAATAAAACCTGGAACCATAAACACAAACAGAAAGAGAATAATAGGACAGTCTGTTAAAGATGTGCATGAAGCTAACAGTCTGAGTACTGACCTTTTTCATAAACTGTAGCAGAGGTGTGTTCTGATCAAACCTTGGAAAATAGCAAACTGGATCTATAATGAGATGACACCTACAATGGACCAAACCTGATGTAGCCTCCTCCATGAAGTCAATTTTAGAAGAAATATCTAGTTGGAGGCATTATCTAGGGTCACAAAATAAAAGGAATATGCTAGAATATGACTCAAAATATGCACTTTATCTTCACAAGTGAGGGTGCAGGACATCTGGGTCAACACTACAAAAATGGTGTCCAGGACCTTCAGTCCCAACCCTCCATGTTTTGCCACACTGGATGGTGGTCCTTCAAGTAATTTCAAGTACCTCGGTGTGAGACTTGACAGCAAGCTTGACTTCTCAGCCCACAGAGATACCATCCATGCAAAACTTCACCCCAAGCTTGGTGCCTTGTACCACAACAAAGGCTGCCCATCTCCACAGGGAGCTTGTTACCAAGCAGTGCTCCCTGTCGTTGACTATCGTAGATGTGGTCTATGGCACCGCCCCTCCACCTCCCTTGCCAAACTGGGCGCCTTCTGTAATGCCTTTTGCTGTTTTGCTACAAATTACCCTCTTTGTACTCGCCACTACTCCCTTTACTCCTCTTCCGTATCCAGCCTCCCCTACCTCATTATACCTCCTTCATATCCAAATACTGGTTTGGTTCCCTTCCCTCTTACCTCTCCTTGCTTCTCTCTGTAATCCCCCTGCCTCATGCTCCCTCCACTCCAGGGATCATCCAGCTTTGCCCTCTTCACCCCAGCTCCACAGCGGGTAATCTGCCTTCTCCTATCAGCTTCCTACACTCTGGAACCTGCTCCCTCCTCCTGTTGCCTCTTCACCTCACCCTGGCTCCCTCAGGAACCAGCTGAAACTCCTCCCTGCCTGCCCCTGTTACTCATCCTCCTGATACCTCCCGGACTTGAAGCCCTACCATCACGTGCGAGCCTCTGTCTGGGTCTCCCTAACCTACTCACTGGTTTCATTTCCCTACTACCTTCTTCACTTCCTTCCTCCCACAGGGCTAGGCATGCACCCACCTTACAGGTCTCCCATCTGATACAGCAGGGTTTTTTTGTACACGCTTTGCTGCAGTTTTATTTGCACTTATAGGTGTTCCATATTGTACTACAACCACACTTTATTTTTGTATCAATGTAATGTTACTGTGTGTTGTATCAATGTAATGTTACTGTTTATTGTTCAATGCAATATTACTGTGTATTGTATCAATGTACTGCTACTGTGTGTTGTACAACGTAAGGTTACTGTGTATTGTACAATGTAATGTTACTGAGTGTTGTATCAATGTAATTACTGTATACTGTACAATGTAATGTTACTGTATGTTGTATCAGTGTAATGCTACTGTGTGTTGTACAATGTAAGGTTACTGTGTATTGTACAATGTAATGTTACTGTGTGTTGTAACAATGTAACATTACTGTGTATTATTCAATGTAATGTTACAGTGTATTCTACAATGTAATTTTAAATGTTATTATGTGCTATATCAGTGTGATGTTACTGTGTATTGTACAATGTAATCTTACTGTGTGTGGATCAATGTAATGTTACTGTGTATTGTTCAGTGCAATGTTACTGTATAATGTACAATGTAATGTCACTGTGTGTTGTATCAATGTAATGTTTACTGAGTATTGTCTGACGTAATGTGACTGCATTGTACAACATAAGGTTACTGTGTGTTGTATCAAATTAATGTTACTGTATATTGTACAATGTAATCTTACTGTGTACTGTATCAATGTAATGTTATTGTGTATTGTACAATGTAATGTTATTGTGTATTGTACAATGCAATGTTATTGTGTGCTGTGTTGTAGATGTAATGTGACTGTGTTTGCATCAATGTAATGTTACTGTGTACTGTACTACTGTTTTTTTCCTTTTCTCTTTCCCCTGGGGCACACCTGGAAACAAGCCTTGGCTCAGTGTGCCTCACCCAGTACCAGTTTTAAAAACAAACAAATAAATAAATAAACGTAACTTACAAGTAGTGGAGCCACAAATGAATTATAAAAGTCCAGCCCCTCACAAGTGATACTAAGCTGCATAATTTGAGTCAGTATATTGCATATTTGATTTATACAACATCATTTTTCTTGTTATAGCTTTTACATTTTCAGTTTATATGAAGATTAAACTGTTTCTCTTTGATTTAGTCTGCTGGCTTCAGTACTGAACATAGCTGTTGTGTTGTCATCAGCATTGTGAAATCTGCTCTGACTGGTTCAGAATTCATTGCGATGTACTCAGCTTTGCTAGATATCAATTGTGACCTACTCAGAATTCAACACACATATGATAGTCTGCAAACTGGGTTCACATATATCAGTTTTATTTTATGCCATTTCTCTGGACACTTGTATAAATCTGAATTTTGAATTTTAAACTTTTAAAACATTAATGAACAGGGGCTTCATACCAGAGATTTAAACAGCCAGACTCAAGGTAACTGTTGAAAGAAAAGACATAAGTAGGCCCATTTCCTGATATTTTATTATTGTTTTAAACATTTTCATCATGCCAGCTCTGTAGAGACATGCTAGTGACCAAGACTCATGCCTTAAGCTGGGAATGTAAGATGTAAACACTCTCCTGGGGGGTGACATTTGGCATTCAGTGCGTGCACATCATTCCTCTATCAGTAGGGCCCTTCCCTCCTGACATCCCAGACCAGCCCTGTCCACTACAGCCTGCTCCCCTCCACCCCTCTGGTAAGGCCCACAGGGAAGATGGTCCCCGTTAGGGACAGATAGACAGTGCATATCTCACAAAGACACAGCAGAGGATAGTCTAGAATGTTGTACCCTGTTGGAGTCAGGGGGATTGGCAGACCCTAAAACATTTATGGGGAGGACGTTAGAGGCAAAAGAAAACATGCTGGTCATGTTAACTATGGGTACTATATCTCAGTGACATCTGCCCCAACAGTGTATTTCTTCCAGACATCCCAGAACATCCAAGACAGCCGACTGTGATCACCCAGACAGGGGCCTGGAGCAGCTCCATTAACAGGGTTGAGACAAACACACAACTGGGTTGATGGAGAACTGGCTGATGGAAAACATGGAATGAGTTTACCACGTGACCAGAAGGGGAAGCCATGTGAGGAGATGCCCTTAAAGGTTCAGCTTTACCCTGGCCTGTCTCTTTAAATGAGAAACAAAAGGGCAGCATGAAAGGTCAAACCTTTCACGAACAAACCCTAGCTTGTATGCTCAGTGGCTCCAAAGGCAGTGAGTTTCAGTGGTTCAAGTACAGAAAGGCCAACTAGAAGATCCAGGTTCAGATTCTACCCTCATACTCATTCTGTGCCTGTTTTCAACAAAATTCAATCCCCATACTTTAGTCCTTGTGATTAGATTTATTATGTGGAACTATACCGTTTTAAGAATGAAAACAAAACAAAACACTCCCTTCTTCACCACCAATTCTTGGAACTGCTAGATAATTTTGGAAGTTTGTAAACTGTATGTATTTTCTGAAAAACAACCAGTGATCTTTGTATGCAATCCACACAATGTTTTAATAACAGCATTAAAAGCTGTTTTTTCTTCAAAATAAAGTCTGTAGCACAGTCATTGTGTTCTTAAATAAATATATTAATCTGTTTTGTCCTACTAGCATACAGCAAAGGAAAATCGATATCATGTACTAGTTTGGTTCTACAAGATATTAGCATATATTTTCTGTTCAATGCAGTATATATAGTTGATAGGTATCTAAACCTTGGATAGAGTATGTGTCTTAATATTCTAAAACCTAGCTAGAGCTGTAAGTTTCCTGGATATCTGGAAGGCCAACATTCGGACATAACCTCTGGCTCCCATGCCTACTGTCAGGGGGACTAGCCATGTCTCTGTGATAAAAGACACAAGTTCAGATGGCAGGGCTTACAACAGATTTGAGAAAATGGAGTACGAGAGGCATACACCAGTGAGGACTAGGGTGTCCCAGAGGTAAGAAACCTGGATTCAGACCACTGATCAATTCTGGGCACTGTAGGGCACTTTGGCCTAGTGTCTATTTATTTATTTAACAGATTTACCAGGCAAGCATACTGAGCAGGGACTGCTCATTTCCAGATGCAGAGCTTTGAACCCGAAGCCCCAGTATGAGAGGTGCTATATAAACCCAACATTCTCTCCCCTCCCTCTCCTGGATTGTAAAACACTTTGGGATACAGTCTGTATGAAGTTGCTATATAAAAGTAACATTTTCTTCCCTCCCTCCCTGGATTGTAAAAGCACTCTAGGACACAGGCTGTACTAGAGGTGCTATATAAATCCCAATATTCCCTCCCCTCCCTCTCCTGGATTGTAAAGCGCTTTGGGATACAGTCTGTATGAGAGTTGCTATATAAAAGTAACATTTTCTTCCCTCCCTCTCCTGGATTGTAAAGCACTCTGGGATACAGTCTGTACTAGAGGTGTTATATAAAACCCAACATTCTCTCCCCTCCTCTCCTGGATTGTAAAACACTTTGGGATACAGTCTGTATGAGAGTTGCTATATAGAAAGTAACATTTTCTTCCCTCCCTCCCCTGGATTGTAAAGCACTCTGGGACACAGTCTGTACTAGAGGTGCTATATAAATCAATATTCCCTCCCTCCCTCTCCTGGATTGCAAAGCACTTTGGGATACAGTCTGTATGAAAGGTGCTCTATAAAAGAAACAGTCTCTTCCTTCCCTCTCTCTCTCTCTCTCTCCTGAATTGTGAAGCGTTTTGGAATGCAGTTTGTATGAAAAGTGCTGTATAAAACCCAACATTCTCTGCCTTCCCTCATGGACTGTAAAGTGCTTTGAGATACAGTTTGTATGAAAGGCACTATATAAAACCAAATGACTTTCCTTTCTTTTCTTTCCTTTTCATCCTTTGTTTATCCCTCTTGTGGCCAGGACAGGTTGTGCCTCACTCAGCTCCACCCTGCCAATCTCACTGTCCTACATCTCCCTGGGGAATTACCTGAGCCTTTGTCCCTCACTGATTCTCCCGTGGCAGTGTTAGAAGGGAGTGCTGTCCCCGAACCAAAATCCAGTCCACAGCTCAGGGTCCCAGCTATGCAGCAGTGGAGTGGTGTGCAGGCTTCATTCGTGCCTGCCCTGTCACCATTTTCCAGCATTATGTTCCCCTCCCACGCTGGGGTACACTCATCAACAAGCACATGAGGAGACACGCTCCCGGAGTCCTGGCTTTATCCTCCTTCTACTGTCATCCTTGAGCCACACTGCCACCTGGTCTCCACTGGGTGGCAGTCATTCAGCAGAGCTTGCAGCCCCCGGAGAGGAGAGCAACCTGTTGGGCACTCGATCCTCCCTCCCCGCCGACCCTGGCAACTGATGCTTGTTGCTGAAGGTGCTCAAGTGCCTCAGCCCTTTACCCCACAGGGCAGGCCTTTCTTTTCTTTTCCTTTCAGCACAACCCAGAAGGGCCCTATTGTGAAGGCACACTGAGGTGTAACACGTAATAGGGCCCCATTTCATTGCCCAGTTTAAAGGGCATTAGCTCCCTGACAAAGAGGCATTTCTGGGCTCAAAGTGCTGGGGTTCTCTGCCCAGTTCTGGTTGTGTTGCTCTTACACTACAAATCTGTCTTCATAATTAATTAAACTACAGATATTAGCAGCACTAAAGTGGTGGCGGGCTTCCCTTTTCTTGTGCGTTGTTTCGGTGGATATCAGTTTGGGAAACTTCAGGACTTAGCAGCAGCGTATTTTCTTTGTTCCATTGTTAAGGTTAATAGGGCTCCTGCCTGTCAGGCGAGGAATAACACTACCACTTGCAACACTGGTGAGCTGCTTAGAAGCTAATCTAGGTTGCCAGGGGGCCAGCTGGGGGAGGAAGAGGACTGAGCATCCCAGATTATGCTCTCCTCCTCCATCGAGGGCAGTGGGTCGGGCACAGTACTGCCACCTGGATGACCACAGGTGGCAGTGTGCTCTGGATGGTTCTCCTGAAGGGAGGGACACCGGCGAAAGAAGTGCTCCATCGCTCGCAAGTGCAAGCTTGTGTCACTCCAGAGTCAGCATCACACAGGACAAAAAACAAAAGGGAGAAGAAAAGCTCTGGGCAGAGAAACAACTAAGAGTCTGACCCCTCACAAGTTCTGCACTGATGACAGGGATGTTTCCAGTGCACTGGATCCATGTGCTTTCGGCAGTAGGGAGCCCTGCTGGCTCTCCCAATGGTGGAGGGTAAGCCATGGAGGAAACCACTAGATGAAGGTAAGCCCCTAGAAAGCGGGCGATGGAGCTGTGGGAGTTGGACCTAGAAGTGAGGCATGCACCAAAATAAACCAAAAACAAACAGGGTAATAGGGCCACTACAGCAATGAGGAGACTATTTCACAGACGGTACTACTCTGAGGTGTGTACTACATGGCAGTAATTGTGAGTTAGCATTTTAGGGATATACCACTCTTGGGTGTGATCCTGTGAAGTAAATGTTGATAAGACTGTTAGTTCACTGATGATGGTACCACAGGTGGGTGCCAAGTATGTGGCAACAGCTGTGGGTTCTTTTCAGTTCAACTCCATATATCTGTTTATTCAGTTCATACAGCCGTCTATATTCACAGATCCTCTTCCACTTCATAGCACTACATCATCACTAGCAAACTCCCGTCCCGGTACAACATGTAGTTAGAAATGCTGCCTCTATGGCTCTGATCCACTGCCACCTCATTTCAGAAGCAGGTTCCTTACAAGAGGTATAGGAATCCTGCCAAGGTCCAGTGAATGTGTCTGCAGGAATAATGATAGTGTCTGGGACTGGAAGTGAAATGCCAAGCACGCTTCTGACTAACGTACATGAGAATCCAGCCAGATAGAAGGGAATCTTTCACCCTGCTGGCTGCATCTGGCCATATGAAACATAGAAAGGTGTCAGCAGAAAAAGACTCATAGCCCATCCAGTCAGCCCATTTTCCTACCTAAGCTGTACCAACTTACCCAAGGTTGTGACTCGGCTGAATGCCCACTGGTTGTTTATCCCTCCCTCTGCCCAGAGTCACTGCCGCCGTGCATATACAAAGTAAATGCAGTAGATAAAATGCCTATTTTCAGGCCCAACCCCAGACAGATCAAGTCAAAATACAGTGTGTAACAGTTCAGTGAGACATAAGAACAGAATACTGCCTATAACACAACTTTAGTACAAAGCAGCACAAAAGTGCCAAATAATGCACAATAAAACAGTAGCACAGAAACATATGTAAGGAGCAATATAACAGAGTAACATGGCATGCATTACATGCACAAAACACAAAAGTAACAAGAGTAAATCATTAAGCACTGTTACATACATTAGAGGCAATCAAATATCTTTGCCTTGTATGAGAAAGGAAGTGATTCATCAGGAGGAACTAACAGGGTTATTTATACAGCAGTGGAGCAACAAACAATATTTCATATACAACTGGGGTAACAAATGGGGTCCTGTATACAACTGGGGTAACAAATGGGGTCCTGTATACAACTGGGGGTAACAAATGGGTCCTTATACAACTGGGGAACAAATGGGGTCCTGTATACAACTGGGGTAACACATGGGGTCCTGTATACAACTGGGGTAACAAATGGGGTCCTGTATACAACTGGGTAACAAATGGGGTCCTGTATACAACTGGGGTAACAAATGGGGTCCTTATACAACTGGGGAACAAATGGGGTCCTGTATACAACTGGGGTAACACATGGGGTCCTGTATACAACTGGGGTAACAAATGGGGTCCTGTATACAACTGGGGTAACAAATGGGTCCTTATACAACTGGGGAACAAATGGGGTCCTGTATACAACTGGGGTAACACACAGTCCTGTATACATCTGGGGTACCAAATGGGGTCCTGTATATAACTGGGGTAATACATGGGGTCATGTATACAACTGGGGTAACAAATGGGGTCCTGTATACAACTGAGGTAACACATGGGGTCCTGTATACAACTGGAGTAACAAATAGGGTCCTGTATACAACTGGGGTAACAAATAAGGTGATGTATATAACTGGAGGAAATGCAGTTATATATACAACTGGGGTAACAAACAGCTTTATGTATAGAACTGGAGAAAAAAACAATCCTATATACAACTGGGGTACAAAATGGGTTCTGAATACAACTGGTGGCAACAAGCAGGGTAATGCAGAAAACAGGGTATTAACAGGTGATGTGTATAATTTATTGTGAAACTTTATTTTAGCAGCTATAGATCCCTGGCTGGAATAAAGGCTTTGAAGCTTGGGGAGGTCAAACATACATTACACAGCGTCCAGCTGACTTCTTAACAGAAAAGTGTTCTGTAAACAACTGGCTGCAAAAACAAAGATTTTATATACAACTGGGACATCAAACAGTTTTGTATGTGATTGGGGCAATAAACAGTTCTACATACGACTGGGTAACAAACATGGTTCTGTTTACGACTTGGGCAACAAGCAGTTCTATATACAGCTGGGGTAACAATATATTCTGTATATAACTAGGAAAAAGTCAAATACAAATTTTATGGCGTTCAGTTGACTTCTTAACTCTAAACATCCCCAGTCTAACTAGCAGCACCCATGGTGGGGTGGCTATTGAGTCGTAAACGTGTGACTGGGGTTGAGGGCACTGAGTCAAGTACTGCAGGTCCAGTACATGCTGTACAACTTTCATTTCCTTGCTAGTGGTTCCAGTCAGTGCTTCCTGGTTACCAAACTACTAAAACAAGTAACAGGACAGGAGCAGACAGAAACTGACACTGGTAAAGTGGCACACCCACAGTGGGTGCAGCTCTGTAGCAATGGGACAGGGACGTTTATTATTTACATACTGTGTTTACACATCGCTTATGCTGTGCCACTGAAGCTGATGGGGAAGGGAAGGGCACAACATCTGCCTCCAGCCCCATTCCCGAGTTCTATGCCTATGTTCACAGTTCTAACGCACCATTAATTCATGAGTTTTCCAGCCTGGCCCTCTCTGACCCATGCTCGGTATGATAGCTGTTTCAATGCAGACACAGACACTGAACAGCCACACGTACAACTGCAGGCTCCTTCCTAAGTAAGACCAACTGCTGCTTATGACCTTTTCAGAAAACAAAAATGGTTTTCTCCCTCACTCCTGACAGTATATAAAAAAGACTCTTCTTTACTCTTTTGCCTGTGTCAGGTTCCCTGATGCAGATGCCTTGGTTCCAGTAAAAGAAAGAGGGAGATGTTGAATGACTAAGGGATCAGGTGACACCTACTATATCTGCAAGGTCACCACAAGGACAAGAGAGAAAAAGACATGAACATCAAACCCCAGACTAAAAGAGACTGGTCTGTGGCTCCATCCTAGACCTTGGGGGTCAAGAGATCTCCTAGTGTCCCCCCCTCCTCCCTTTTCTGTGTAAGTCTGTCAGGTCACAGGGCTGCCAGGGATTCAAAAGGATATGGGTAGAAATCACTCATTTCACAATCAAAGTGACCCCGCCCAATTAAAGGAATGGGTATCTACCAAATTATAAAGCAGTCTATGATTTTCAACCAGTCATAGCTCAGAATGACAGTATATAGGTGCTCTCTCATGCATAGCGCTCAGTTTATTCCCATCCGCT
Source organism: Neoceratodus forsteri (assembly GCA_016271365.2). Classification (NCBI taxonomy): domain Eukaryota; kingdom Metazoa; phylum Chordata; order Ceratodontiformes; family Ceratodontidae; genus Neoceratodus; species Neoceratodus forsteri. Next base: position 108,849,769 of record JADMNL010000031.1, on the reverse strand, counting down.
GTCACCTACCTCTGTCAGCTGTGTCTCTCACAAAGTGTCTCTCTACCACTCACCCGTCTCTCACAAGCGCCACTGTCAGTTTGCCAAATGTTTTAACACAATAAAAGAAATGCCCCCAAAATGCTTGTTCTACAGCAGACACCCACCAGCTATCCCCATAACGTGCCTTCAGAGCACATCAACAGCATCTGACATCGCCCAGAGCCTGGACTGTACCACATGAGAGTGTCAAACAAAAAGGATTCCAGCACTCTGGGACATCAATGAAACTCAGAAACCCGTGTAGCCAAAATAACAACAATTTAATTTCCTGTGTAACCACATTCGTGGTCTATATAGCATGGAGTACCTGCCCCAAACCCTGTGTAGGCAGGACAGTTAGACCCTTAAACCATCAGGGACAGAGGCATCAATAGTAGAAAACAGGAAGTTGTTATCCCTCTGTACAGACAGTTGGTGAGACCCCATCTGAGTACTGTGTGCAGTTCTGGAGACCTCATCTCCGCAAAGACATAGACAGAGTGGAGGCTGTCCAGAGGAGGGCAACCAAAATGGTGCAGGGTCTGCAGCAGAAGACATATGAAGAAAGACTAAAGGAGCTTAATATGTATACTCTTGAGGAAAGAAGGAGAGAGGGACATGATAGAAACTTTCAAGCACCTCAAGGGAATTAACAAAGTCCAAGAGGGTAGCATCTTCCAGAAAAAGAGATGTGCAAGAACAAGGGGCACAATTTGAAGATAGAGGGGACGGCTCAGGGGTAATGTGAGGAAGTATTTTTTCACAGAGAGGGTTGTGGGTGCATGGAACAGCCTCCCTGAGGAGGTTGTGGAAGTCAAGAACAGTGGGGGACTTCAAGAATGCATGGGACAGGCATAAGGCAGTCCTAGGGGCGGGTAAGAGGAAGTAAGCTGTTGGTTAACTAGGATCTGCAGCTTATCTGTTAGGTAGGAAAATGGGCAGACTAGGTGGGCCAAGCGGTCCTTATCTGCCGTCAAATTCTATGTTTCTATGTAACCATATACAGGAACATGTCAGGGCAATAATCAATAACAGTGAAAGAAGTGCCCTTGGCATACACTTTGGCCAATACCATAACTCGAACCCATCCTGTCCCAAGTTTACAGCATTAGAATACATGGGCTCATTGAAAAGAGAGAATGATAGAATGAATCGATTACTACAAAAAGAAACACGATGGATAGTATCCTTGAACACTGTGCCACCTTGGTTTGAATGAGGAGGTGGACTATTTGCCTATATTAAAGACTGTCTTTGCTTGACTACTACGAAACTGCTTGGTGACGGATGGTCACCTGTGTCTTACGTCTTGTCTCTACATTTAGTTTCCTTTTCATTTATTGTAATTATATTAGATGTCTCTGTCTTTTGTATTTTACAGGTTGCTGTATTAATTGATACGGTCCTAAGTTCGAATCCCTCCACTTCCTCTGAAGAAACTGGGACACTCATACAGTGTACGGACTTGAGATGCTTAGAACTGTTCATATGGACTTAGCTTTAATTGTTGCACAAAGTTTGTAGCATTTCTTGTTGCCCTTTCATGATACCCATGGGACCATACTGTACCTTGGTACCCCTTCACGTTCATTTTGACACCCTTTCCCTGTCCCATCCCTCTACCAAAATATGAGAAAATGGGGCCATCGTTGACTATTTTATAAATAGAACTGTATGGCGGAGAGTTGTCTGTTTGAAAATTGTTAAGTTTTATTTATTTTACAATGAATGTCATATCTGTAACTGTATCTTTAAGCAGGTTCTTTAAAATGGTGGTGGGTATCTTGAGAAGACATGCGTCCTGATGAAGGCCATAGTGTTTGGCCAAAGCCGGGATCCTGTCTGCCTCTAGGTTGGATTGTGCTTTTAATGCTTGAATAGTAAGTTATTTTGGCTACGAGTGCCTGAGTTTCACTGGTGTCCTGCAGTTCTGGAATCCTTTTGTTTGGCAAGTAATAGAGGTGAGCAGCCCTTTCGTTAGCACCCTAAGTTTGTCTGTGATGCACTGAACTTTTTGATTCTCACCACCTGTGAGTGTACCTGGAGGGAGGACAGAAGACTATTAAAACATTTTTTTAACCATTACAGCAACTATTTAATTTTTTTCTTACAAGAAATGTTAGACTATTTCATAATACAGTTCTATGTATACTTGCAAGTGTTTATGGAATCATAATGTTATCTCATGCTGTTTGCTGACAGAACCATGCAGCATTGCTTCGTGGTCCTCTCGCCAAAACAGCATGAGATAACGTTATGATTCCGTAAGAGACCCAGGAAAGTAATAAGTATACATTTAAACATACAATGAAAACAATACATTTTGGGATTGCAGGATGGCTGAGACATTGTTTATTGCACTACGTCTGGGCGAGCTGGGTTTGTCCTGCAATCTCGGACACCCCACTCTGGTGGTCTGGAGGGAGGTGGGTCTGCATGTTGGTCTGTTCAAGTGACCCGTGCGGATGGGCCAAGACTCATCAGACACTATGTGTCAATGCTGTGGCCATAAGGCTTCCAGGAGGCAGAGCACTGCATGCAGGGAGGGGAAGGGACACTCAGAGTACACGAACATCTGTGACAGTACCCATTCATGCTAGCATCACAGCAGCCAGACGAGGAAACCAGAAAGCAGCTTCTGTAAAGGGTGCTGAAGCTCAGTGTCACCACCCCGTGGCCTTGGATCCACCTAGCCCATCAGAACTCTGTTTCTAAGGCCAGAGGCAGGTGCCTATGCCAAGGGGGGTAAGCCACAGAGCGTCATGGCACCAGAATGGGGTTAGGGACAATGAGAGTGAGGTGCTGAGCCTTGAATAAAGTTATGGGAGACAGCAGGACTTCAGAACAGTGAATGCCTGCATTGTTAATAGGTGGGGTGCTGAGATTAGATCCTTTGCACTGAAGAACCCCAATCAGCTGAATTTAAACAAAACACCCAAAACAGGTTAAGTTGCCAATCCTACCAGTAGGCCAGTGGTGTAATCCTTTAAATGTTTTACTGCACCAGTTTACGAATGGAAGGAACTGTATTTTGGCTCTGTGGAACCTGCAGGCCAATCCTTTCCACTTCCTGACTCCTTCCTCATAGTGAGCCCTGCTGCCCAATGCACCCATGTTTTCTGACAGTCAGCATTCTGAGTCTTGTTACTCGAGTAGTGGTTTTAATTTTAAACAATCAGCACTCAATAGCATTACACACCACTCCTGTGCCACTGGACTCACCTCCCATTCAGTGTCACTGCGATATCTGGCTGGAGTCAGCGGCGTGGTCACCAACAAGGGCCTCAGGCTGTTGTTACAGCCAAATGCACTACCCGACTTAAAGGCCCCACCTGCTGCTCCAGTGCCACCGACCCAGAAAGCTAGGGACTAATTCTGCAAGCAGAAGCAAACAAGTCAGACATTGCACCCACTGCACCATAAGAATTACCCAGTGGTGGAACCTCCCACTGGAGTCCCCACTAATAGACAGGAAGGAACTACAGGCCGAGACCACAACCTCCCATGAATGGAAGCCCCAGGTAACGCTTGATGGCACTGGTGAAGGTTTTCTGCTCCAGGACATCGAGACTCCTCACGTGAGGCTACCTGAAGAAATTGCTTCTTCCCTTCCTACGGTAAGAGGAAGAACTCGAGGCCAAGCAGTGCCACAACCCTGACCGGGATTGGCCCACTTTATTGTGCTTTGGGAGGATTGTCCTTCCTCAAGGACACAGGACCACCCATCATCAGAACCCTCGCCTGAAGGGTGAAGTGGACCAGACACGGCCCCTCTGCTGGAGCAGGTTGCCTGAGGAGGCCCTACCATCACTGTCCATGGCTGTCGACTGTTGACTTGACACAGCCATGACAGACTGAGAGAAATAATTTTGAAAATTCACTAAACTGACTCAAAAATAACAAACTCTGACTTTAAACACTAAAAAGTTAAGATGAAGTGAACACTGTTGGCATATAGACATGAAGTTCTGACTCCAGCGGATGATAGACCTTGTTACTGAAGCACATCTGATGGGAAAAAAGGAACTGAAGCAGCTGAGGGCTGGTGCCAGGGTAAGCCATGCAGCGCGAGCCAGTCTTGCTGTACCACACATGAACACAGCTTACCTTGGTGCCATTCCTCCTGAAAAGTTTTGGCTCCCACAGGGTCCTAGCACCTCCAGGTCAGAACCTAATAGTGTGAATCAATGGTGAACACTGATCCCTGAAAGTGTTTAACTCATGCTGCAATAACAGACATATGGGCCAAGATATTCAAACTGTGCCCGGAAAGGGCGCAAGTGATTGCTCTGTGCAACTAAGATGTGCGAGTGAAAAGAGCTATATTCAAATGTGATGTATAATCACACATCTCATCTGAATATAGTAAAGATGAGGTGGTGCAAATGGGGCACTGAAGATGCTGCAGCGCATCCCCATCTGATCTGAATACCTGGAATGGGGATGCATTAGCGCTTCTGGAATGCGCTGAGTGCAAATTCCAGATATTCAGACCAGAACATGCAACTGGGGCCATTAGTCATGCAAGGTGCAAATGGAGCCATTTGCATATCATTATGGCCCCATGCACATGTCCTGTGCAGGGATGCACCTGGCAGGATGTGCCAGGCACCCTGCAACCCCTCCCCACTCACACAGTCCAGTGCTGTGGAATATGTCCAAGTACATTCCTGGTAGTCTAGTGGCTCCCCATCCCAGATCGTAATATAAAATAAATCAAAATCCCTGTTCCTTGGTAGGCCCCGTGGTGCCCCCTCGTCCCGATCTTAAAATAGAATAAACAAAACCCCTTTTCCCCTGGTAGTCTAGTAGTGCCCCCACCTCCAAACCCGATCGCAGGGTTATAGGAAAGATCCCAGTATCCCTGGTGGTCCAGTGGACCCTCCATCCACTGAGGTATTCATACCCCCCGCTCCCCCATCCCAGCTTGGCCATTTGGCCCGCAGACCCGCGGGCAGCACATCCCTCCACACCATCACAGCTGCTTACCGACTGAGCTGTCAGTGAATGACAGTGTACAGTACACAGTAGAAGCCCATTGGTGGACACTGTCGACCAATGGACTTGCAGTGAGACTGTAAGCTTTCATTCACAACCTTGTGTCATTCACTGACAGCTCAGTCGGCGGGCAGTTGTGGCGGTGTGCAGAGGATGTGCTGCCTCCAGCCCGTGGGTTGAATGACCATGCTGGGATGGGGAGCGGATGGGTGTGGGTACTCAGTGGGTGAGGGGGTCCACTGAACCACCAGGGATGCTGTGATCTTCCATAACCCTGTGATCGGGTTCAGGCTGAGGGGCATCACTAGACTACCGGGAAAAGGGTTTTGTCCATTTTATTTTACAATTGAGGACGGAGGGGACACCACTAGACTGCCAGGGAAAGTGGGTTTTGATGTATTTTATTTTACGATTGGGGATGGGGGTAGCCACCCATGGGCTGTTGGCTGCTGTGCTGCACTGTGCAGTACAGCAGCCCACCTGTGGGTGGCTGCGGAGTTAGGCATGTTTCTTCCATGCCTAACTTTCTGTGCACATCTCTGAGATGTGCAGGGTGCCGCGCTGCACATCTCAGCTGAAACATAGACTTTGGACGGCAGATAAGAACCGCTTACCCATCTAGTCTGCTCCATTTCCCTACCTACAGGATAGGCTGCAGATCCTAGTTAACCAACAGCCTATTTCATCCTTCCCCACAAGAATTGCCTTATGTCTGTCCCATGCATTCTTGAATTCTCCCACAGTTTTAGACCCCACAACCTCCTCAGGAAGGCTGTTCCATGCATCCACTACCCTCTCTGTGAAATAATACTTCCTCACATTGCCCCTGAACTGCCCCCATCTTTTAAATTATGTCCCCTTGTTCTTGCCCGTCTCTTTTTCTGAAAGATGCTACCCTCTTGGACTCTGTTGATTCCACTGAGGTACTTAAAAGTTTCTATCATGTCTCCCCTCTCCCTTCTTTCCTCAAGGGTATACATATTAAGCTTCTTTAGTCTCTCCTCATACTGCTCTTGCAGACCCTGCACCATTTTAGTTGCCTCCCCTGGACTGCCTCTATCCTGTCTATGTCCTTGCAGAGATGGGGTCTCCAGAACTGGACGCAGTACTCCAGATGGGGTCTCACCAACTGTCTGTACAGAGGAATAACAACTTCCTGTTTTCTGCTGCTGATGCCTCTCCCACGCATCCCAGTATACCCCAGCCCTCCCTACTGCCTTCTCACATTGCTTGCTAACATTAAGGTCATCTGGTATGATTACCCTCAGGTCCCTTTCCTTTTTGTTGTTGTTACAACCTCCCCATTGAAGATTGCAATGTGCTGCACATTCATGGAACCCCTCCAGATGCGCCACATACATTATCTTTGGGCTGCAACACATCCAGAATTGCGTGGCGATCCCTGCCATTTGAATATGGCTCAGGACGCTGATGCGCCGCACAACCAGTTGTGCCAGGTGCATCGCTCTTTGAATATCTGGGGCTATAATATTTTTTCTTTTACAGAGACCGTAAACAGATCTCCCAGTGTGCAAATTGCCAGAAAGAATATGTCTTGTAGGCCCAGGAGGGGCCCATTTTAGTCTGAATGTAGTTCCAAAGGCCCTGAACTACCTCACACTCCCAAAATATGGTGACGGGAGCCTTTAGCTTTGTTGCATCTGATGCAGACATCACTCTGAAGCTTGCCCATCTCAAAGAGCTTAGGAGGAGAAAGAAAGAATACATCTTTCTCAATTTCCTTCTCTTTTTTCAATTCTCTGCAGTCAAAAGGGAAAATGTTTTAGAAAGTGGTGGAGTTATATAGCTGAATGTTACTGTTAATGTATGAATATACATAAGACAAATTTGTTTCTATACTTTCTTTTTTTCGCAACTGAAAAGCAACTGTCACGATCCAGGCAGGCAACCCCTACTGTGATGTTGCCTGCCCGAGCTATTTCATCCATATTTCAGTTTTGTTCTGCAATTAGAACAATATTACATGCTCTGTAAAGTTCATCTCATAACTTCTGTACGAGTCAAGCGGTTATAGCACTGCAGCCCCACCCCTAAAAACTGCAGTTTGATGGACGGAGGAACGGGCTGCAGGCACTCTATGGATATTTTAACAGGATCGGAGAGGATGCCGCCTAAATATACTTAGATTATCTTTGCTGGCAGGCATACCCATGGGATTTAGGCAAATTCTGTAAAAATAGTGCTGGGCATCGGAGATACAGACATTATAAAATCTCCGTACATAAGGGCACTATTAAGGAAGGGCAGTCGCATCATTTTCTCATGATGTTACCAATGTGATTGCGGGGGTTGAGGCATGCCATACTTAAATATGCTTGGTCCACGGTAGGTTTGGGCAATTGTTAGGAGTATTCAGGTAATAAAACTCTTAATTTAAAATGGTGCCTGCAGGATCTGAGAGGTGAAGCCCGATCTGTGCATCGGTCAGGGCTTCACCTCTTTCCAATAAAGATTTTATTTTATTTTTTCTTCCTTTCAAGTTCATTACACTTATACAGACTTTGTTCATTCTTCATAAGTTCAAATATTGCTTATTAGCACTTTACACCTGGATTATTTATGAGCCTGTTTTGAAACAAAATAAGATCCCCACCCCACATACATGCACTTATTCCACTCTTTTGGTATTAATATATATCTATATGCAAACTGATATCACAAGTACAGTTTTATACAATGTCTTAATTTTGACCAAATCTCGTATCAGTGCAACCTCCTGCACACCACACTATTTTCTTTTAGAAGTTCTTCACACTCAGCCTAAACTTCTTGAAATTAGCATCAGTCGATAAAGAAGGCAAAACTGAGCAGTTTGATACCAGGCATATTAAGATCAAATATAGTGAAGCTAAGGCAGACCATGCCTCATCATGAGAGCAGGAAAAGGAAAAGTCGAGCAGATCAAAGGAGACATCGCAGGGAGTGGCCAAAGCCATGGGGCTGCTGGGAGAAAGGAGCCTATGACTGTGGCTTTACTGACAGCAACAAGAGACCTAGACAAAAGGTTGAAACCCTTAACACTAAATTCAACCTGCTGGGCAGCAAATAAATACCGTTTCAGAGGAAGCCAAATCTGCCACTGAGACTGCCCAGAAACTGGCTACAGCAGTCACTGGACTTATAGCGAGAATAAAATGATGAGACTTGGACGCAAACATCTAGAGAATAATGCTTGACTGTGGAATATATGGCTCTGGGGAGTACTGGGAAAAATCTGAGGATGCAAATTTGCTCCTTTTGTATGCAGATCTACAGAATCAACCTTGGGTCTTTAAATAACTTCCAGCATCTTAAAACGTACATGATTACTAAGGAGACCTGTAACAGTGTGCCCCTGTTATGAAAAGAATTCTCAAGTATTGTAATAAAATAAAGACGTGCACCCCTCCCTATTTTCCCTCACTCTTTCTGTCTGCTTCTTTATTTCTTTTCTATTCTATCATTTCATGTCAGGGTAGGCAACCTGACATTCTTTAACCTTACTATCCCTTATTCCCTTTACATCCCCTACTGTGTAATTTGAAGCGCTGGAGCGCTTAGAAATATTGTTTATTGTTGCTATAAATAATATCTTTAGTGCATGTAGTGCTAGATGTCCATTCACTGGTGCCCGAGTGTAACTGTCTGGTGCCCTTAAAAGCAGCAGCTCGATGATGCGGCTGAGGATTTTTTCTTTTCGGTGAGACGCTCCATGGCCCAGCACCGCAAGAAGCGGTTAAAATAAGCTCCTTGTTCAGAGCAGGAAGTGTGCTTTGGAGCGGAGACATGCTCAGAAGTGCTTAAAGTTAAATGTTTAGAAATAGATCGAGCAAAATGATGCTCCGATCATTGGAGAGATGCCGCATAGCACGGCAAAGATGAAAAATATTGCAGGTATGTGGGACACTATGGGCAAATAACCAGATAAGCCCTGTAGTGTCCCAAAATAAAGAAAACGGTAATAGAATGATGGTGCAGCACCAGAGATGTTGTAACTGGGGCTGCTTGAAGAAATAAAAAGGGCCAAAGGATGGAAATGGGCCAATGGGCAAAATAAGGCCAAAATGAAATGTGTACCCAATGGCTGACATTTCAGCCGTCGGATCAATGAAATTAAAAGGCTGGTTTTGGCAGGGCTCAGAGAAATAATAGTAAAGAGCTCCTGCATAAGCATAGACATTGCAGCTAGCTAAAGGCTGCAGGTTGAAGAGCCCTATAAAAGGGTTTACATTTTATAAATAAACTGATACTGAGAAATACAATACACAAAATACATAAACATTTCCAGGTCTCATGAGCGGCAGGAGAAAGGAGTTAAGGAGTGCCTTAAACCTCTCTTTCCTAGCCAACTCAGAGACACCTGTGACATAAAAGGAGGTATTACAAGGTTAATAATATGTAATTACCTATGTGGAGCCTGATTTTCAGAAGGTCCTACTATAGGGCTGGCAGCCCACATAATTCTGTTTTTTCTGGCAACCTAACCTGTGATGTCACTCCTTAGAGGGAGGAGCTTAGCCCCAAATTATCTGAGGCCCTATAATTAAGGTTTTAGCGGTCCTTCAGACCAGAGACATTAGATATTACTGGATATTAATGTGAAGCCTTTTGTTGGAAATAGGGTACAGAATGGTTACTGAGCCTCGAAAAGTAAGAGGAAAATAAGCATTTACTTTAATGAGGGTCACATGACTGTGATGTCACCCCAATTCTGCTATATAAACCCACCACTAGGTGCTAAGAGAGAGAGTAGGTGGGTCAGTTGTTCCTGACCACAATAAGAGAAGGAGTTGAGGTGAGAGCTTGCACACTGTTCAGAGTTATTGGATGTACAGAAGAATTTCAGGAGTCTTGAGAAAAGTATCTCCTGTTGTTTTGTGGTGTGATGGACTAACACCCTTTTCTTTCTATAAATATCATTTTTAATTTATTTTGTGTCAAATAAATTAACAAATGTAGTTTTGCTTTTATGCACTAAATTACTGCCTTGGTGTCTGTTATTATACCACGCTTCTACACTGGTGTGAGGAGAAGTGGATATCCTGGTACTGAGGCTGCCGGGAGGCGCTACAGGGGTATTGCTCCATAAACACCTTAACAGATACAGAAAGGGGACGAGGCAGACCTGAGTGCATTCTATTTGACACGGTCAATGTTGATGAAGACTGGAATTAAACCATTGCCAGGATTGGATCCAGGAGCTAGACCCAAGATGAAGAAATGAGAAGACGAGGAGGAGGAGGAAAAGGAGGCACAGAAGCAAGAGGAAACTCAGATGACCCCAGCACTGGATGACCCAGGGAACTGCTGAAGTGGTTAAGCAGGCAGCAGCTGGAGATGGAACACCAGAAGGAGGAAGACCAACGACAAAGGGACGAGGACAGGCATCTACAAAGGAGGAATGAAGATGACAAGATGAGAAATGGACCGATATCCTGAAGGCTATACAGGTGATAACGCAACGTCAGCCAGACAGAACTGTGCCCAGGGACATTAAATTGATTAAACTTACCGAAAGTGACGATACTGAGGCATACCTTATTACTAACAGATAGCCCAAATGTGCACATGGCCCATAGACCAAAGGGTTATAAGACTCGTGCGCCCTACTTGTCTGGTAGAGCCCAACTGGTGTACAGCCAACTGAGTGGAACAGATGCAAACAATTATGGTCGAGTGAAGGAAGAGTTCTCAGATGCTACAACATCAGCACTGAAACCTACCACCAGCGGTTCCATTCCCAAAAGATGGCCACCTATGACACTCCAAGGAAACCTTACGCCGAAAGACTACTGCGGAAAATGGTTGCAGCTGGTGACCAAAACCATTGACCAGATTGTGATTTACTAATCACTGAACAATTCATCCAGGTTTTACCCTTGATGTACAACTCTGGTTAAGGACATAAGCCCTAATCTGCAGAAAATACCATCAAACCGGCTAAAGATTATTTAGCTGCTCATCCAGCAAGACCTAGGGAGCAACAAGGTAACCCAGCACAACCTTCAGAACCAGTAAGAACCTTTTCCCTACTCAAAGACAATCCAACTATGGGAGACAGGCTAGAGAGGGCAGGATCCTGCATCTGAGATAATATGCCATGGGTGTCTTGGGAAGGGTCATATGGTTCAAAATTGTGCCAATAAAAGATCGGAGCCAGTTCATTTGTCCTTAGCTAACTTTGAGTACGTGGCCTCTGTGGGGATAGGAAACCAACAGACTTTGGGACTTTGGATTCTAGGAGTAGGCAAACCTTGTTAAAGAGCAGACTTGGCCCTGGAATAAAGTTAACCCAAAAAGACACTACAGTCAGATGTTACACAGGGACATTCATCAGTATCACACTGCCATGATGGAAATGACTGTAAATAATAAATGTCACAGTATGCTCATTGGGTTAGTACCTTACTTACTAGTACCAGTGATCATTGGCCAGGATTTCCCCACTTTGACTCCCTAATGCAAACATTAGAACTATATGGAACCAGTAAATATGGTGACTAGGTCCCAGGCAAAACTGCAGCAGCTACACCAGGTTTTCAATTTTGAAGAGGATTTTTTGAAGGAAAAAAAAAGCCAAGAAATCACAAAAAGAAAAGGGAAAAAGGGCTTGGATGGAGTCTAAGAGTAAGGGTACTTTGGAAATAGTACCAGGACTACCAAAGGTGATATAAAACGAGAGCAATTGGCGGATGAAACCCTTCAACCTTTTTTTCACAGGTTGAGCAGGAAGCAAGACATGGACAGTCTCATTTTGTATTACAAAATGATATTTTGCATAGAATAACTGTGGATTCTGTTACAAATTGTGAGGTAGAACAACTGATGGTACCCAAATTGTACAGAGACAAAATAAAGCAACTGGCCATGACATTCCCATGGCTGGTCATGAGGGAGGATAGAACCTTGCACAGATTATTGTCTAGGTTCTGCTGGCCAGGTATCCATCAGGATGTGGCAGAATACTGCAGAGTGTGTGCAAAGTGCCAGCTAGTGGCCTGGGTGGAAAGAAAGACCAGGTGCCCCTACAGCCCATCCCATATGTGACAACATCTTTTCATCTTTGAAAGGATAGCAATGGATGTTGTGGGGCCCCTCACTAAGAGTTCAAAGGGTAATCAATACATCTTGGTAGCATGCATTATGCCACCCATTACCCTGAAGCCATACCGAATGCGAACTGTAACCACTCCCGGATAACTGAAGGGCTAGCCAAAATTTTCAGTCGGATGGGTATACCACAAATAATTCTGACTGACAGGGTAGCAATTTTACATCAAAAATGCTACAGGAATTATACCGACTCTTGGGAGAGTCAGCTGTCAGAACCTCCCTACCATCCCCAGACCGATGGTTTAGTCGAGCGGTTTAACAAACGCCAAGAAGATCCAGCAGAAGTACATCCAAGAGGAAGGTAGAGACTGGGACAAATATCTCCTTACCACTTATTCGCTTACAGGAGGTACCCCAAGCTACAACTGTTTTTTCACTATTCATCTTGTTGTATTGCGAAACCCACGGGGACCACTAGATATAGTGAAGGAGCACTGGGAGGAAGGGCAAGGTTTAGGGTTTAGCAACATATTAGATCATATGTCTTTTATGAGAAAGTTTGGTGAAGTATGTTACCATGGCTCACATGAATGTTGACCAGAAGCAGCGAGGCAAAAAGAAGCATGTGATGTGGGCTAAAGTTTAAACATTTCATGCCTAGTGAGAAAGTGTTGCTATTACTACCCTCTATTGAAAACAAAATTTTGATGAGGTGGCAAGGGCCTATAATATTGTTCACCAGACAGGCACTGTTAATTATGAATTGAGATGCCTGCACACAGGCCTGTAAAAAGGGTGTACCATGCAAACCTCCTGAGAAAATGGGTAGAGAAATCCCAAACCCAGACTCTGTATATACAACCCGAGCAGAACATGACAGAGTTGGATGTGGCTTATGAGAGGTTAGAACATCTCAAGGAGGAAAATGCCATCCAGATTAACCCCAAGTTAGAGTCTGGACAAAGGCAAGAGGTTGATTAGCTCTTGAGAGTTTTATCAGGATACCTTTACAAAACACCTGTGAGGAAATGGGTGGTACATGTCATTAAAGTTACCAGAGTAGGCCGATCCACCACAAGCCTTATAGACTACTGGAAAAGATTAAACAGGAGGTAATGAAGGAAGTCCAGAAAATGGAACAATTAGGGGTAATTGTTCCTTCCGCAGTCCCTGGCCCTCACTCCTAGTAGTGGTAAATAAAAAGAAGGAGGTACACGACTCAGCTTAGATTTTCATAAAGTAAATGCCATCTCTGATTTTGATTGCTATCCCATGCCCAGAATTGATAATTTATTGGATCGGATAGGCTTGGCATATTACATCAGTACCCTAGATTTGACCAAGGGTATTGGCAATAGCCCAGCACAACTGCTCAGGAATTAACTGCCTTTAGTACACCTATAGGCCTGTACCAGTTCACTACCATGCCTTTTGGCCTTCACGGAGTACCAGCCACGTTTCAGCAGTATATGGACCACATCTTGAGACCCCAAAACCAGTACAGTGCAGTCTACCTGGATAATGTGGTTATTTATAGCCCAGACTGGAACACACACATTTAGTCCGTCTTAGTGCCATCATCCAGAGCATTAGGACGTAGGGTATACCATTAACTCCTCCAAATGTGCTATTGCAAAAACGGAGACACGGTATTTGGGATTCATTATTGGTAAAGGACTGTGAAATCAGAAGTAAGCAAGGTAGAAGCAGTCATCAACAGCCCCATGCCTACCACAAACGTCATGTAAGGCCATTCTTAGGACTAGCCAGCTATTACAGACACTTTATAACTAACTTTGCAACCATTGCCACACCATTAACTGAACTAACAAAAACAAATACCCAAACAAGGTAAAATGGACCCCAGGTTGTGAGAAAGCCTTTTGGAGCATAAAAGCGTCCTTAGGCTCAACCCCAGTCCTACTCAGTTCCAACTTTCTGAAAACCTTTGAGGTGCAGACAGAGGCCTCTGACACAGGCATCAGGGCTGTGCTGACCCAACGTGATTTAAAAGGTGAACAACCCGCTCCGCTTATCAGTAGAAAACTGCATGAGAGAAAAGGAAATATTCTACAGTTGAAAAAATGTTTAGCCATGAAGTGGGCTATTGAAGCTCTTAAATACTACCTATGGGGTAATGAGCTTTTGGTTATAACAGACCATAATCCTTTATGATGGTTGAATCTCATGAAAGATAAAATATGCGCATCATGAGATGGTATCGTCACTACAGCCATACAAATTCATGGTGAAGCACTAGTGCTGGGAGCAGCATCAGAATGCTGACTTTTGTCATGCTATGGTGCTGACAGTTCTCCCATTACTGGGGATTGACTAATGGAAGAAAATGTTTGCATTAATTATACCTGAAATGTACTGAAAGCCTTGATGTGCTGTAGAAGCACATACCTCAGGGAAAAGAGCGGTAGTGAACGACTGTATGATGTTACACATCATTCTTAATGTACCGCTCGAGAATTTTATTACGGTCCCTGAGGGAACTTCTGGAGAGGGTGGGCGGAAGTTCCAACCCTTCCAAGGGTGAAGGGTTCAGACAACAAAAGATGTGTTACCTTCTTGTGTGGGGAGGGCGTAACTGTGTGCCCCTGTTATGAAAAGAATCCCCCATGTATTGCAGTAAAATAAAGATGTGCACCCCTCCCTATTTTCCCTCACTCTTTCTGTCTGCTTCTTTATTTCTATTCTATTCTATCATTTCATGTCAGGGTAGTCAACCTGACATTCTTTAACTTACTATCCCTTATTCCCTTTACATCCCCTACTGTGCACTTGAAGTGCTGGAGCCTTAGAAATATTGTTGCTATAAATAATATCTTTAGTGCATGTAGTGCTAGATGTCCATTCACTGGTGCCCAGTGTAACTGTCTGGTGCCCATAAAAGCAGCCGCTCGATGATGCGACTGAGGATTTTTTTCTTTTCAGGTGAGATGCTCCATGGACCCAGCACCGCAAGAAGCGGTTAAAACAAGCTCCTTGTTCAGAGCAGGAAGTGTGCTTCGGAGGAGACATGCTCAAGCGCTTAAAGTTAAATGTTTAGAAATTGATCGAGCAAAATGATGCTCCAATCATTGGATTGATGCGCATGCACGGCAAAGATGAAAAATATTGCCGGTATGTGAGACACTATGGGCAAATAACCAGATAAGCCCTGTAGTGTCCCAAAATAAAGAAAACAGTAATAGAATGATGGTGCAGCACCAGAGATGTTGTAACTACGGCTGCTTGAAGAAATAAAAGGGGCCAAAAGGATGGAAATGGGCCAATGGGCAAAATAAGGCCAAAATGAAATGTGTACCCGATGGCTGACATTTCAGCCATCAGGTCAATGAAATTAAAGGCTGGTTTTGGCAGGGCTCAGAGAAATAATAGTAAAGAGCTCCTGCATAAGCATAGACAATGCAGCTAGCTAAAGGCTGCAGGTTGAAGAGCCCTATAAAAGGGGTTTACGTTTATATAAACAAACTGATACTGAGAAATACAATACACAAAATATGTAAACATTTCCAGGTCTCATGAGCGAGCAGGAGAAAGGAGTTAAGGAGCATGCCTTAAATTCTCTTTCCTAGCCAACTCAAAGATGCCTGTGACATAAAAGGAGGTATTACAAGGTTAATAGTAATGTAATTACCTATGTGGAGCCTAGATTTCAGAAGGCCCTACTATAGGGCTGGCAGCCCACATAATGGCTGTTTTATGGCATCCCAACCAGTGATGTCACTCCGCAGAGGGAGGAGCTAAGCCCTAAATTATCTGAGGCCCTATAATTAAGGTTTTAGTGGTCCTTCAGATCAGAGACATTAGATATTACTGGTCATTAATGTGAAGCCTTTTGTTGGAAATAGGGTACAGAATGGTTACTGAGCCTCAGAAAAGTAAGAGGAAAATAAGCATTTACTTTAATGAGGGGTCACATGACTGCAATGCCACCCAATTCTGCTATATAAACCCACCACTAGGGGCTAAGAGATAAGTCGCTTAGTTGTTCCTGACCATAGTAACAGAAGGAGCCGAGTGTGACAGCTTGCACACTGTTCAAAGTTACTGGATGTACAGAAGAATTTCAGAGTCTTGAGAAGTATTTCCTGGTGTTTTGTGGTGTGATGGACTAACACCCTTTTTCTTTCTGTAAATATCATTTTTTTTTTTGTGTCAAATAAATTGACAAACACAGTTATTGTTTTTTATGCACTAAATTACTGCCTTGGTGTCTGTTATTATATCCACACTTCTACAAGACCCATGAACGCAGAGCAGCACCAGGCTATGTTGATTGTCACCTCTGTACCACACATTAAGGAGTCTGTTTTGGAGCATGGCAAAAAGGGTGGACAGATTTTCACCACAGGTGGCTGTCAGAGCCACTATTTTCTGGACCTAAGTTTTGTCACACAGCAAAGAAAGAAAAGTTTTGACACTGTGAGAGCAAGTCTATGGGCACTGTAAACTTAACTTTGGCCTTTCTGTATCCCACCCTCAGTAGAGGAGCCAGGCAGCATGTAGAGAAATAGAAGGCCCAAAAGACATAACCTCCTCCAACTCACAGATAGTGTGGACAGTAGCACGCGAAGATGTGAAAACCCATGCGCAGGAAACCTCAGAACCCATGATACTGACCTGCCCATCTTCTGGGCAGGCTAAAGGAGATTATCTTAATATTTATATGATTTCTTCTTCCAGATTAGAGATGAATGTTCCACGATGGCTCTTCCAAGTCTTGATGACAGGGGCATGATATTGTTTTGGATGCTAACAATGATGCTTCAATCCGAAAAAGTCCTGGGAAGCATGAGAACTCCGGTTACTGTAGGAGAGTTCTCGGATGTTTGATGAATTACGTGGTACACAGTGCTGTCTGATTGGGTGAGTCAGAGAAAGTTGAGAAGACTCGGAGCAAAGGTGGTGAGCATAAATTGTTCGAAGCTGCTGGCACCAGTTCCTAAAAATCAGAACTGGATCTTGACTCCTTGACAGCTGACAGTGTCTGAGCTGGAAGAAAAAGAGACGAAAGGATCTGCTTGTTTCTTAAATGGCATGTGAGGATTCTGGCAAAAGGCTACAGTAATGGACAATGGTCAACTCCACAGAATGCAGGAAGGTAGGCAAGCGGCTAATGAGATCAAATGTTGAGTAAGAATATCTGGATGTACACAGGAAACTACTCAGTTTTGGAATCTAAACCCATCAACAGAGAATTGTTCATGTGTTTGGGATGAACTTCTATGGATTCTAAGCAGGAAGAGTTTAACACAGGCATAAGAAAAAATTGAGATATGATGCATTTGACTAGAGAAGACCTGAAGTCTGGACAACTATAGCTTTATGGTCCCAAATGGTAATTCTGAGGTTTGATGGTGGAAGGTTATGAATGCAGTGTGGGAATGATGGAGGAGGATCTCCTCTGGATTGATAGGATGGTACAAAACAAAGATTACTTCTGATTAATGACATTAGTTGCTTAGGAGCAGCTATTTAGTATTCATGTCCACAATCAGGCCTTATGCCAGAGAATTCAAGAACACCTCTCGTGACATCAGAAACAAGAAAGAAGATACTCCCACTGGTACACACGTTGCCATATACCAGTGATGGCAAGTGTGACACATTTAAATGTATGGGAATAGAGTGAGTCACAGAAAACAAAAGGAGAGGAAACATGCTAAAAGGCTACTGCAAAGAGGGCTATTGATTTTTCAATAAACACCCTGTCACCAAAAGATCCACAACGACAATTGGGATTTTGAAGCCTTTCGTAGCAGTGGTAAAACATAAGCAGTCCATATATTTCCTATGTCTTCTTGGGAATCCACTGTCTTTAACTACACCCTAACTGCAAAGCATGTACATACAGTATGTAAATATGATAGCTTAACTGCAATGCATGTAGTTACATAAAGAAATCTCTTCATTATAGCCATGCACTTATCTAGATCGAATATGTCTATATAATTTTTAAAACACTATGAATGTACTAACTTACTGTTTCTTCTCTCTCTTTTCTTTCTATCTAGAGTCCTCTATGGAACCACTGGAGGATGTGTTACCTTCTACTAATCCCAGATTTCACTAAACACAGTGCTAATTTTGGAGACATCACTACCGGAAAACAACAAAGAAGCACTCGTGACTTACAATGAGGTCCATTTCTCTACAGAACCCCCCAACTCCTCCGCTTTCCTACTTCTTTCTCTTCCCCCATTTGTCTCTGTCTGCCCTTCCTTCTTTCTACTCTTTAGTTCCTTTCCCCATCTCATGATCTCTCTCCTGGACCTCCATCGTCTTTCTATCTTACTCATTCTCCTGATGGTACAGTAATTATAAAATTATTTATGATCAATGTAAATTCTACTACAAGAGAGATAATTTGCACTGAAGATTTATCTTGAACACTGTACCTGCAAAGATTTTCAGAAGATCAGTTTTCAGTGCAATACATTTTCAATGATAGACATGCACTGAAACTTTTATTTAGCAATGAACTTTTTGTAATATTTATTTCTACGTTTCTATACAAAGAACTTAAAAGCACTGTAAAAGATCTAGGTTCGACTCCCACCATTACTCTTGCAGATCCACCTATGTAAGGTTGCACCAATTAACTGGACACAGCCAGAACAAGATCAGTATAAATGAGAGGGTCTTATAAAGGAGCCTGCCCCATGGCAAAGGTCCATTGACCAAAGCGCCTGGGCAGCCAGTACATACCTCTTATGCTCACACCTGCTGCACCCATTTTATCTGTTTGCAATCTGCAAGAATAAAGAATATTTTCACTGCAGTCCATATCCGTGCAGTGAACTGTGGTAATCATCCACAACAGAGTGTGGCTATTTTTTCTCAGTATTAGCTGTTTTGACTTTTGGGTTGGCTGAGCTACAGCTGCACCACCTGAGCACTGTAGCATACCTCGTTCCAGGATTCTGTAGTACTTCATTGTGACAGGGTTGAACAGGACCCTGTCCCAGTTATTATGAAGAGTTTGAATGCAGGGATCTGTTCTGTTCTTTCCTTTCCTGTCTCTTGTCTGTCTGGTTGCACAACCAAATTTTCCTGAGACCTAGGATTTGATAACCCCAACAGTCTCGCAATTCTCTGCCTCTCACTGTCTCAGTCTTCCCTTGCTGTTTCTGTCTTTTCCTCCTTACATATTTGCTGGTATAAAAATGTATGCAAATCATTATGTGGAAATGTAACTGATACTGGGATCCCTTTGTTGAAATGTATATAGTTATACTGTGTAAATTACTGCAAAGCTATTTAGGAACTTAAGGGGTTACCTGAGAAAGTACAATTATGTAAGAACTTACTGTAACAGTAGATCTTTGAGAGAGGCTCTTGCAGTAGGTATTCACATATAGGACTGACCCGCCAGGCATCAGGAACCCACAGAAAAATTTCTAGCTAGCAGTCTCTGGCGGGGACTGCCCCACATCAGGTGACCGCATCGTACAATGTCAGTATAAAGGCAATCCCCATGTCCGCCTCCAGTTCTTTCCTGCCAAGGGCCAAAAGAGGCAAGACGAGAGAGAGAGAGAAGTATATTTCCGCATGGAAATGGAGCCAAAAAGCTTAGGAGATGGAGGCGGGAAGGCAATACCTACTGCAAGAGCCTCTCTCGAAGATCTACTTACAGTAAGTTCTCATGTAACTGTACTATCTTACTTTGAGTAAGGAACAAGAAATGCACTCAGGAGGAGGTAGTTATCCATAACATGGAACCTCCAGGCCAAACGAGTCTTATGAAAGGAGACCTTGAAGCACAGCCAACCCAAAGCCTGCTCTCACGGCGAGAGGCAATGTCCAAACAGTAGTATTTTGTAAAGGTATGGACAGAAGTCCAAGCTATGCTGCACACATGTCTGCCACTGACACATTCTTGAAACAAGCCACAGAGGCAGTTACTCCTCTGGTGACGTGATCTCTGACTTGATCCGAAGGGTCTTGTTGTACTTGTCATAATAGAAAGTGATACAATGAGCCAACCATTTTGATAGGCATTGCCTAGAAACAGCATTGCCTTCTCTTCTGTGAGTAAAAGAGACAAAAGCTGATCTGTTTTCTGAGATCCTTAGTCCGAGTGGTGTAGTATCTCAGTATTCTATGTACATCCAGAGTATGCAAGAAGTACTCCCTTGATTGGAGTGTTATGAAAGAAATCAGGTAGCTCAATGGATTGATTCAGCAGATTCAGCCATTACCTTAGGAAGAAACTTAGGGTTGGTGTGTAGAGCCATAGCCCTTGTGGAAAATCATGTATGGGATTTTGCACATCAAGGCCTGAAGCTCGGAAATGCACACAGCAGAAGTAATAACCACTAGGAAGAGTGTCTTCCAAGAAAGGAACTTTAAATCTGCTGTAGCTGCCTGCTCAAAGGAGGCAAGGTAAGCTTCTCCAGAATAAAATTCAAGTCCCAAGGAGGGGCAGGAATGCAGATGGTGATCTCAAAATGAAGAACCCTCTGAGGAAAGTCTTCCAACTGAGCAAAAGTCCTGTCTCCGAAGGGAATATGGTAGGCTGAGATAGCTGTCATGTGGGCTTAACGAGGAATGGCTGAGGCCCAGATCAAGAGGTGACGATGTAGTCCAGGACTTTATTGGCTGGGCATGAGAAAGGTTTGAAGTCTTTCAAAGTGGCCCAAATAAAGAACCCTTTCCACTTTATGGCGTGGGTGGACATGGTGCAGGCTGGGGCCTTGGCGAAGATGTCCACTATGAGTGGAGAAACTCGAGTGGGCTTTTGCTACGTCTGCAGGAGCCATGCATGTAAATGAAGGGATATGAGACCTGGATGAACAAGGGTCCCTGATCCTGAGTCAACAATTGTTGCAACAGAGGAAGAAGAAGTGGAGGTTCCTCTGAAAACTGTTGTAGAAGAGACAACCAACTTGCCTGGGCCAGAAGGGAGCGATGAGAATCATTCGAGCTCCCTCTGATCTGAGTTTGTTCAGGACCCTCGGAATTAAGGGAATAGGAGGAAGGCATAAACAAATCTGTCCCTCCAAGCGACAGACAGAGCGTCCTCCAAAAAAATGTCTCACCCTGGAGCGAGCGAGCAGAAGACAGGAAGTTTTGCATTTTGGGAGAAGCGAAGAGGTCAATCTGATGTCTTCCCCATTGCTGAAAGATGTCTTTTATGACTTCTTGATCCAATTCCCATTCATGGGACCTGGCTGAGGATCGACTGAGTTGGTCTGCCAGCATGATTTCCACTCCTGGAATGTGAATCGCAGTCATGTAAATGTGATGCTGGGTTGCCAAAAGCCAGACTCTCATCGCCTCCGGCACAGAGGGTAGGAATGTGTTCCTCCCTGCTTGTTGAGATACAAGTCTCGCAGATGTTATCTGATTGTATGAGTAGATGACCAAGAAGGATAATGGAGTGTAGAGCCTGAGGGGCATAAAGGACTGTTCTCAGTTCAAGCACATTTATGTGCAGGTTTTGTTTGAACTTGGACCAGCTGCCCTGAGTCCTGTTATACCCGAGATGGGTTCCCAGACTTCTCCTGATGCATTTGTCGTCAACGCCTGGGGGTCTTCTATACTGAAGTGAACTCCCAGGCATAGGTTCTCCTGCACCATCCACCATTGTAAGTACCTGATCATGGGATCGGAAACTAGCACCTCTTAGTCTAGATTGTCGAGGGTCTGGTGCTGCCAGGACCAAGTATCCACTGAGAGATTCTCATATTGAGCCGAGCACGTGGGACTGTTGGAATGGTAGCTGCCATTAGCCGAGAAGGTGAAGGACTGACCTGGCTCGACCCTCCTTCAACTGGACAGAAAACAAGCCTGAGTCTGAAGGTGTCCACCCTGTCTGGAGGCAAAAGGCTTTGCCAATGGTCGTGTCCAGAACTGCCCCTATAAATTGGAGGCATTGGCAAGGAACCAAATGGGACTTTGCCCAGTTGATGGTGATACCCAGGCTGGTGAAAACCTGCAGGATAAGGGAAAGGGAATGGAGTTCCTCCCTAGAAGGGACCACCAGGAGCCAATAATCCAGGTACGGGAATACCTGAACTCCTGGGTACTGCAGATGGGCCGCTACCACAGACAGGCATTTGGTAAAACTGGGGGCTGAGGAAAGACCAAATGGGAGGCCTTGAATTGGTAGTGGTCCTCTGGAAGCAAAACGAAGGAATTTGCAGTGGAAGGGCAAATGGGGGATATGCAGTAGGCATCCTGCATGTCCAGAGCACATAGCCACTGTCCCTGCTGAAGAAGTGGTAGAAGGTTCTGCAAAGAGAGCATTCTGAAGCATTTGTACTCCACGAACATGTTCAGGAGCTGAGGTCTAGGATAGGCCTCACATCTCCCACCTTCTTTGGAACTAGGAAGAAATGGGAATGGTAACTTGTCCCCAAACATTGTTGGGGACTGGTTCTATCGTCGCCCGAGAAGGGAGGTGATTTCCTAGGACCAGAGGAAGATGTTGTGGGAGTAAGACGACTTGGGGGTGGTGGTCTTGGGGTGGTTTCTGTAGAAACTCTATTGAATGTCCTGTTGATATCAACTGGAGTACCCAAGGATCTGACGTTATCCTCTCCCAACCCGGCAAATGGAGAATCTCCCCTACTGGTTCCTCTGGATCCTCCAGAGGTAATGGGAGAGTAGAGGAGTCAGGAGGTGTGGGGCAGCGCAGCAGCCGAGGGCTCCATGGCGTTTAGCTGGGGAGTCTTGGTTGCTGGAGGGCCAACGCTTGTTGGCCTGTTTGCCCTATGGTTTTTGTCTTTGTCGGGTTTGCCTTACTTAAAAGACGCCACTGCCCTTGAGGGGGCCTGTACATAGAGTTGACAGACTTGAGTGCAGTGCCCTTCTCTTGCAGTTTTGTAATGATGTCCTTGACATCACCCCGAACAGCACTGAACCCTGAAGGGAGCATCCTGGATAGCAGATTGCACTTCAGGGACCAAACCTGACATGTGAAGCCAGGCATGACACCGTAGGCCTACGGTAACAGAGCTCCTTCCCAGCTGTGTTCACTGCATCGTAAGCGGCACGAAGCATGTGCCGACTGGATGAACAAGCAGAATGGACAAGATCCACCACTTCCTGCTTCGCCTAAGACTCAGGAAGGGAGTCCAATTTGGATTCCACCTGACTTAGGATGGTCTTCTGGAAAGCCCCCATATGTGCCACATAATTCAGGGCCCTAATACCAGGTAGAAGAGGAATAGACTCTTCCCTATTGGTCCAGGCGGGATTTTTTATCAGGCGGAGACGAAGCCATGTTTAGGATTTGTGAGTGGCTGAGCGGCACTGATGACGACTGAGACCACCTGGGGTGTAGGTTAAGGAAATCTACACCCTCAGGAGCCTGATATAGCCTGTCTGCCTTTCTCAGAAGGGGAGCTACAAGAAGGTTGTTTCCAAATGGTGGAAACAAGATCCATGTGAGGCTCTATCCAGGGTGGAATCAACATAGGAGTGGTCTAGGCAGATCCAGATAAGCAGCGAGTTTCTTACACTCGCGGGTCTGGCTCCAGTGATTGCCACTGATGGACTTCCTGGATTTTCCTCAACTCCAGAAAGGAGGGATCCTCCAGAGGAGACTTCGGAGGGTCCTTGGCCTGGGACAATCTGGAGTTCTGGGCTCATCTCTGGGATCAGAGCATCCCATCTCTGAGTCTGAGTCAGACTTGTCTGATGAGGAGGAGGAAGACTCCTCCCTATGAGGGGAGGGACGCCTTGGGAAATTCCCTGGGGTGTATCCTCCCTCCTCGGGCGCCAGAGGCTCTCCTCTTGTGTTGGGAAGGGGAGAAGTCTCCTGTCTCCGATGTAGGGAATACTGTGCAGGGTCCGCGTCAGTAGATGACTCTCAGCCTCCCTAGTGAGCTGAGCCTGGCCTCAGCCCACCAGTAGGCCAGTGTCTCCTTCAGATCTGCTGGTGGCTGGGGAGAGCGGAGGTGGAGGAGAAGGAGGGATATGGATATTGAGGATATCCGTGAGAAGGAGTATCCATAACCACGGCGGTTAGCCCAGTGTCGGGTATTGGGGTGTTGGGTACACATCGCCAGGATACTGCAGCGTCGGGTACTGAGGCACCAGACACTGTGGAGTTGGGGCATTGTGGCACCGGATATTGTGGTGTCAGATACCCAGGTGCCAGGGGCTCTGATGGAGCAGAGGGACCTGGCAGTGGCCCAGCTGGCAGGTCAGGCGGTGGTAATGCTGGCCCCATGGGTGTCGGGCCCAGTGTGAGTATGTTTTGACAAGGTCCAAAGGACCTGATGGTAAGGGGACGCCCGATGAGCAGCCGAAAGTATGCCGGCATCGGGACAGGCGTCCGAGTCCGCATCAGGTTATCAGGCCCTGAAGGAGGGTTCCTGCTGGCAGCATCTCAGTATCCCCATGATGACCGGGAAGGAGGATTAAATCCCGGGGTCAGCTGAGGAGACACGGGACCTCAGAAGGCAACTTAACATGCTGCAGAGAGCCTGGGGCCTTGGACTGATCCTTAGGGTGTGGGCGCAGGCTTCTTGGTTGGGCGGTGTCGGTGGGACCCGGGCGTCAGGCTTATCAGCCGAATCCGGGCGGCGTCGGAGGACCTCAGGTCCTACTTATCAGACTCCCTGCCGGAAGAAGGCTGCACTGGGAGGTGGCCTTGTCGGCGGAGATTTGCCTGGGTGCCCCCAAAGGAGTAAGCGGATTATCAGCCTTGTCCAGGTGGGCGCTGTGGGACAGTCATCTGACTTATGGACCGCTCTGACCCAAAGGCACATGTGAAGCGGCCTTCCGGGAGTGGAGGCCTCCTTTGCCCGAAGGCTCCTGAAGGGCCGAGCATGAGCCAGACGGGAAGGGCAACGTCTTGGAACCATCAAGGCGCCATCATGGAGCAATCCCTGGAGGGATGTTACCTTAAGTGCGACCCGCCGGTTGTGAATCTGTGGAAGCAGTTTCTGCTCCCAGTGCTTCTCCTTGTCACGCTTCTTCTTATGACCTTCAGGGAAGTGGACGCCTGCCTGAGTTTCTTTAGCTCTTTTCCATGGAGGCCATTTTTTTCTTTAGGGTATGGGCTTCCAGGGACTGCTGCCTTCTTTTGCGGGTAGAGGAG
Source organism: Neoceratodus forsteri (assembly GCA_016271365.2). Lineage (NCBI taxonomy): Eukaryota > Metazoa > Chordata > Ceratodontiformes > Ceratodontidae > Neoceratodus > Neoceratodus forsteri. Next base: position 108,824,628 of record JADMNL010000031.1, on the reverse strand, counting down.
TTAAATTTCTGGCAGTGCTGGCACTTCTCCATGAGGTGTCTGGGCCCAGGCAGAAGAGGCACAAGGAGTGGCCATCTTTGTGTTGAATTTGGGAACCACACGAGTCACACTTATTTTTATGTGATTCAGAGGGCATCGGGGCGTGAGAAGAACTAAAAAACAGAGAAATTAGGTTGAAAAGTTTGAAAGCGAATGGACCGATGAAAGACTGACGAGCATTGATTCTACAATGAGGAACTTTCACAAGCTGATGGCAGGAAATAACTGGAAGGTGGGCATGAGGACCGCCTTTATAGTGATGTCATATGGCGTCGGTCACCTGACGGAGAAGGCGGTCCCCACAGACTGCTATCTAGAAATGCTTCAGTGGGGTCCTGACGCCTCATGGTCAGTCCTATATGTTAATACCTACTGCAAGAGCCCTCTCAAGTAAGATAATTTATTGCTTTTTTTTCAGAAGCTGTGGAGAAAGGGGCCTCAGTTCTGGGACACTGTGTTCTGCTTGCACCTGCCTGATATTTACAAGAACATTTTAGAAAAAAAGAGGACACTTGTTAAGTAAGGGGTTTGCAAAGATTTATAAGAGAGAGACAGAGCTGAAATGTTTTAGAAGACACACAGAGACACAGAGAAGGAAAACGTCAGATGGATCTTCTCTGTTTATTCTGCCTTGTAAACAGTTATTCTGAACAATTTTATTTTTATTTTGCTGTTATTCATAATAAAACTTTGTTGCGAATTTTACAACTGTTCCTGGTTTTCCTATGCTTCCTGACCTGTGCCTTGTTGACAGATGGTGTCAGCCTAAGTGGGATTTATGCCATGCATACTCTAAGCCAGGAGTTTTGTGCATAAATACTGGACCTAGTACCAGGGAAGCATACAGAAAGTTATGGATTCTGAGCAGCAAGCCCAGGAGTGGTTACCAGGAGAATGGCAGCCAAACTAGCAGAGACAGAAGTCCAAGCTGAGATTGTACAGCCAGCATAAGTTATGGAAAAGAACAGGCAGTGACAGAACCTGAAAGCCTGATGGACTTTTTCAAATGGTGGGCTATAAACATGTACGTGACAGGGTTGAATAGGACCCTGTCCCAGTTGTTATGAAAAGTCTGAAGACAGGGATCTGTTCTGTCCTTTCCTTGCCTGTCTCTTGTCTGTCTGGTTGTGCAACCAAATTTTCCTGTGACACCTAGGATTTGATCATCTCAACAGTCTCACAATTCTCTGCCTCTCACTGTCTCAAGCCTTCCTTGCTGTTTCTGTCTTTTCCTCCCTTGCATATTTGCTGGTATAAAAATATATGCAAATCATTATGTGGAAATGTACCTGATACTGGGATCTCTTTGTTGAAATGTATGTAGTTATACTGTTTAAATTATTGCAAAGCTATTTAGAACTTAAGGGTTAACCTGAGAACAGTTATTAAGCTCTTTTTCAGAAGCTGTGGAGAAAGGGCCTCAGTTCTTGGATATTGTGTTCTGCCTGTACCTGCCTGATATTTACAAGAACATTTTAGAAAACAGGATGCCTGTTAAGTAGGGGTTGCAAAGATGTATAAGAGAGAGAGAGAGCTGGTGCAATGTTTTAGAAGACACACAGAGATTGAAGGAAAAAGATGGCTCTTCTCTGTTTATTCTGTCTTTGTAAACAGTTATCTGAACAATTTTATTTTTTATTTATTTATAATAAACTCTTGTTGCGAATTTTACAACTGCTCCTGCTTTTCCCATGCTTCCTGACCTGTGCCTCATTGACATTCATAATCTTGATGGGATATTCAAGCCATCCAATGGATGGAGTCTTCAATCATAGACCTTGGCTCAGATCTCCAAGAAATGGAGAAGCATACTACAGTTAATGAAACTATGTTGGGTGAGACTGCAGATTTGGTGGGGACCCACAACAGGGCTATTAATATAGAAACATAGACTCTGATGGCAGATAAGGACCGCTTGGCTCACCCAGTCTGCCCATTTCCTACCTATTGGATAAGCTGCAGATCCTAGTTAACCAACAGCCTAGTCCTTCCTACTCCCCACTAGAATTGCCTTATGTCTGTCCCATCCATTCTTGAATTCCCCCACTGTTTTGACTCCACAATCTCCTCAGGAAGGCCATTACATGCATCCACCACCCTCTCTGTGAAAAATACTTCCTCACATTGCCCTTGAGCCGTCCTCTATCTTCAAACTGTGCCCTCTTGTTCTGCACATCTCTTTTTCTGAAAGACTCTACCCTCCTGGACTTTGTTGATTCCCTTGAGGTACTTGAAAGTTTCCATCATGACCCTCCTCTCCCTCCTTTCCTTGAGAGCATACATATTAGCTCCTTTAGTCTCTCTTCGATGGTTTCTGGTGCAGGCCCTGCACCATTTTAGTGCCCTCCTCTGGACAGCCTCCATCCTGTGTCCTTGCAGAGATGGGGTCTCCAGAACTGCACGCATGTACTCAGATGGCGTTTACGCCAACTGTCTGTACAGAGGGATAACAACTTCCTGTTTTCTACTGGTGATGCCTCTTCCTACATCCCAGTATCCCCCAGCCCTCCTTACTGCCTTCTCACATTGCTTGCTTACCTTTAGGTCATCTGATCGACTACCCCAGGTCCTTTCCATTTTTGTTGTTAGTACCCCCCATTGTGTACTCTTCCCTGGGTTTTGTTTCCCAGGTGCATTACTTTGCACTTCTTTGCATTGAATCTAAGCTGCCATACTTTGATCATTCCTCCAACCTTGCCAAGTACCTTCTCATCCTTTCCACCCCTTGTTTATCAACCCTGTTGCAGATCTTTGTGTCATTTGCAAAGAGGCATGCTTTCCTTCCAGTCCCTCCGTAATGTCAAGCTTATAAAGACATTAAAAAGACCGGACCCAGTACTGAACCCTCGCGGTACCCTGCTAGTAACCCCTTTCTTTGTAGTGGACTCCGTTTACTATTACCCACTGTGTCCTGTTGTCCAGCCAATTTTTTCCCAGGCTACCACCCTGGGACCCACTCCCAGGCTGGCTAATTTGTTTATTAATCTTTGTGTGAGACTGTGTCAAATGCCTTGCTAAAGTCTAGGTAGGCCATGTCCACAGCCCCTCCCAGGTCTACTACTTTGGTGACCCAGTCAAAGAAATCTATTAGATTCTGTCTGACATGAGCTTCCTGCTGTGAATCCATGCTGTCTTGTGTCCTGTGCCCTGCTGGCCTCTAGGTACTCCACAATTCTTTTCTTTCTTTCAGAAGTGATTCCATCATTTTCCCTACCACTGAGGTCAAACTAACAGGTCTGTAGTTTCCTGCCTCTGCTTTGCTCCCACTTTTGTGAAGGAGAATCGCATCCGCCCTCCTCCAGTCCTTACCATCCTCCCGTGATTTGTTAAAAGGGTAGTCAATGATGTCACTAGTTCTCCCCTTAGTTCTTTTAGAATTCTGGGGTCAATCCCATCAGGGCCCACTGCTTTGTCCAACTTCAGTTTTAGGAGTTCTTTCAGAACCCTTTCTTCTGTGAATGGACTAGTATCGACCCCCTATCCAGAGTGCTTCTATTGACTGAATTAGGTACCTTCCCCTCCTCGTCTTTTGTGAATACTGAGCATTGATATGCTATATTGTTGATTTACTGCACAGGAACAAGACCTGGAAGCATGCCTGGATAATCAGGAGAACCAGGTGCTGTAATAACTTTCAGCTACACAGCGTCCCAGAGAACATGGAAAACCCTTCCCTAATATGGCAGACTTTGTGGTGCATATTCTGAGATGGTTCTATAAATACCTAAATATGTGTTCCTCTCCACTGAACAAGTGCACTGATCCCTACTCCAGAAGCCCACGGACCACAAATTATTCTGTATGTGGACGATGCCGTGCTGCTGAGCAACAGCACCTCTCAGGCTGCCCTACAAACAGAACTACAGAACTCTTTCCAGTAAACTCGAGACTGCTTCAGTAGTCTAAGCCCCCAGCTTCATCCCTGGAATAATGCTCCCAGAAAGTGAAGTGCAAAGCATCAGATCAGATGAAATGGAATCATTGTGCATGGTTGAACTGTTTGAGCTTTCAGGGAGGAAAATGATAGAATTAGGGCAGACTGGTGATACACGAACAAGAAGAGTATTTTGAGTGCCCTGACAGTCCCCTGCCAGTGTCCGAAAGCTCTCCATACGAGCCAAATGTTGTGGACTCAGAAACTGTAACTCTGGAGCTGAAAGGTGTCCCCAAGTTCTAGCCTCTCTACCCCATGGAACTCCCTGACAAGTAGAGGACAATGCTGAAAATGAGGCTCAGAGTGCAGAGACTATAACAGTTCCCCTAGAAAGACTGGTGGGAGCTGTAAAGAAGCCTGTGGTACACCTCAGTTATGATTCACTTGGGAGGCCTGTGGACTTGCTCTCAATGTTGTCCATAAAGGAGTATATGTCCCCGAGCTCATTGCCCAAACTGGAGCATCAGTACACCTGTTACTTGTGTTGCTCCTCTATATGGTGCCCTTGCCTGTCCAGCCCTAAGGTAACTGATAGGGAAGGCCCCTCTCTTCAGGTTTCATGTACAAGAGGTAATAACTTGAGTTATGGTACAATGTGATCTGTAATACTGTGTAAAAGTGACGACTGCAATGTTTCAGAAATGTGTTCTTGGTAAAATGATATATTGACTGAAGTGATTACATATGCGAGCCTAATACAAATGTATATAGTGTGCAGTTGAAACTTATGGGGAGTACTTGCTTAGCCCAGCAGACGTCAAGCTTTCCCAAACCAGGAAAATTATAACCCCCTACAAATAGAGAGTTCCAAAAGACTTCAGGAGCTTGCTTGAATGCTCAGAAAGCCTGAATAGTGTTTGTGAATTTAAGCCATTTATCAGTGAGGTGTTTTAGAACCTCTGGTACTGTCTTTAAGAGCTGTCTGCTTGCAGACATAATTAGTTTGTATGGGGGACTGTGTGTTTCTTCTCTGAGTACCACTCGAGCTGCTGCCAATTCACTTCATTTTGCAGTCACTAGGAGTGCAAAGGGAACCTATGATGAAAGATGTAACTGTTGCCAGAAATTATTTAGAGTAATAATGAAATTACAGTTTGTCTAACCTGCTTTCTTTGCAGTCAGAACTGTGTCTGCTAGTTCCCATTCTAGTTTTGAACTGCTGAACTGGAACCAATCAGTGTAGAGGTAAGCTAGCTCTAAAATGAGTACCTGAGAATCAGAACTTGGACTCATAATCTGGGCCAGCCACAAAAGAGGATTGTATAGGCAGTGACTCTGGGAGATGTAATTTAGACTTCAGTGCCTTTTTTGGACCAACAGCAGCAGTCTATTGTGAGGGACAGCCAATCCAGTCAATAATTAGGAGGAACTCAAAGGAAGTGCCAGTTTTTGTCGAAAGTTGGAGTTTCAGCTGAGCTTTGGCATGAAGAAGGAAGGAGCCTGTGCTTTTCAGTGTGCAGTTTTAGTCAAAAACGTGTGTAAGGCCCAGAGTTCCAGTCTGCAGCTTGTGTAACAGCTTGTTAGGACTGAATCTGTCCTGTGAAAAGAATCAAAGGATCTCTGAAGAAGTAGAAACCAGGCTCACCTGTGAAGACTGGAGAAATTGCTGAAAAATTCCACTGGTCTGTCAGGAACTAGATCTGCTGCCTTTAATATTCTCCAGGTATTGTGCAGTAATTGCGATCGGGATACAGATGCAGCCTGCCTGATATAGTGCTTTCTTTTATATGGATGTGTGAAGAGGTTTGTGTACCTCCAAGTGAGCCCTACTGACATTGAAGGACCCTATCTTATTTGGAGGTCGTGAGTACTAATTCAGGGTCGCTCCCTGTTGAATTGCCACATTAAACCAAATGGAATTACTGTACTGCTGACTGTTTAATTCTCCTTTTCTCTGTGGAAAGGGCCCCTACCAGCTGCCACGGTTTGGACTAGCCACTAGGGCTTGGGTACCCAGGGACATTAACTGATAGGGATAGAGCCTGTGCACAGAGCCATAAATAGAATTATTAGAGTGATAAGCTAATTAACCTGATTTCCCTGTCCTTGTTATATCCCCTAAATAAATCAGAGCTGCTTGTTTCAGCAAAGTTATACTGCCTGAGGTATTTGTCTATGTTAAAATACTGTACTGTGATTGTTGCACTGTATCTCATTTCTCAGAGGTCCCAGTGCGGAACTAGACCTGGGGGTAAGTGTATACTGAAAGGTAATTCTGATATATTTGTAGGTACTACTGGGAAGAAAGGGGTTGCAGTGTCCCAGAGGGCTGTGAATAGATTAGTTTAACTATTGCAAACCCTGACCTCTGGTGAGGCACCCGCCATTGAATCCAAGCCCCCTCAACCTGTGGTAGCAAATCAGGCAGGGTAGTAGCCCCTAGGTATAGCGCCATCTAGGGGTTACACAAGTAGTACGGGGCTCTTTTGACATTCAACCCATGGAACTTTTGCTCCCCTGGAGTGGATTTGTCTATGAAGAACAAAGGTAAAGTGACGGATTGATTAAGGTGGAATTCAGAAACCACCTTAGGCAAGAACTTTCTGTTAGTTCTGAGCTCAGTCTTGTCCCTGTGTGGGATGAAATAGTTGGGCTCAGTGCAGAGGGCCTGCAACTCTGAAGTCCTTTTAGCAGAGGTAATGGCCACTAAATATGCAGTTTTCCAGATCACATACTTAATATGGGCCACAGCCATGAGCTCAAAAGGAGGCTCCATAAGTTTGGCAATACAGAGATTCAAACTCTAGGGAGGCACAGGTTCCCTAATTGGAGGCTGGACATGAAGGAGACCTCTAAAAAACTGTTTGAACACTGTTTGTACATAGACTGACTTGGCCTTCCCCACAGAAAGATAGGCTGAGACAGCAGTCATACAAAGCTTCAGGGAGGAGGGCTTTAAGCCTGAGTCCTGTAGGTATACCAGATAGTTCTAGATGGTAGGAATCAAGGCCTTAAGAGGATTAATGTGCTTCTGTTTGCACCAGATAGAAAATCTTTTCCATATTTGGTTGCATGTCTTTTTTTGTACTAGGCTTTTTGGACATCCTCAGGATCTTCAGCACTTGCTCAGAGTACTGAGAATCAGGAAACTCTAGCTCCTCAAGAGACAAGCTTTAAAGTGAAGGGGTTTCAAGTCTGGATAAAATGCCCCTGTCTAGGGAAGAGACAGAAGGGAGTGACTCAGAAGAAAGTGAATAGGCTTGCTTCATGACATGGACATCCGAAGAGGGTACCATGCCTGCCTCTGCCAGTCTGGTGCCACTAATATATTTGCAGGTTGATCTCTGAGCTTTAACAGAGTTCTAAAAATTAAGGAAAAGGGAGGAAAGGCATAAAGGAACCTTTCCGTCCAATCCAGTGCTAGGGCATCTGTTGGAAGAGTTCCCAGTACTGGAGCCCTGCAGCAGAACAGAGGAAGTTGATAGTTTAGGTGAGAGGCGAACAGATGCACTTCTGGTATGCCCCACCTCCTGAACACTGTGGCCAGCACTTGTTTGTTCAGGCACCATTTGCTGTTCCCCTGGTTGATGCAACTGAGAGCATCTGCTAGAGTATTGTCTTTCCTGGGAGTTATATGGCTGAGAGACTGACCCCAGGGAATAGGCTAGATCCCAGATCCTCATTGCCTCAAGTCATAGGATAGTGAACTTGTGTCACCCCTGCTTGTTTATGTAAAACATAGCAGTGGTGTTGTCTGTTTGTATTTGAACTGTTAATCCCTTTATCTATCGAGCAAAAGCCTTGACAGCCAGATAAATGGCCCTGAATTCCAGCAAACTGTTGTAGGATTGTGACTCTAGTGGAGTCCAGGAGCCACTGACAGAACAGTTGTCCACGTGAGCTCCCCAACCAAGCAGAGAAGCATCTGTAGTGGCGATCTTTGATGAGGGGGAAACCTGGAAGGGAACCCCTACCGACAGGTCAGTAGGATCCTTCCACCAGTCCAGAAACTGTAGCAGGTTTTTTGTAACCGGAATCAATTAGGATAAGGAATCCTTGCTTTGGGATCAGCGAGACCTTAGGTAATGCTGAATGTCCCTCATTCTGAACTTGACCCCTTGGACCACAGCTGACATAGATGCCATGTGGCCCAGAAGCTGCAGGAAATGCCTGGCTGGCCTGGGCTGACCCAGGACAAAAGAGTTTGCCACTGACAGTAAGTTTTAAATCCTTTCCAAAGGTAGAAAAGCTCTGCTGTGAAAAGTGTCCAGCTGTGCACCTATGAAGGTGAGAAGTTGAGCTGGTGCTAACTGGGACGTCTTTAGATTTATAATGAAGCCCAAAGATTGCAGAGTGTCCTTTGTTAAGGAAAGGGCCTGTTCCAGAAGAGGAGGAGGAGGCTTTGCCACTATGAGCCAGTTATTCAAGTATGGGTAAACTGATATCCCCTTTTTTCTTAAGTGAACTGCCACTACAGCTAGACATTTTGTAAATACCCTTGCGGCAGATGTCAGGCTGAAGGGCATGGCAGCACACTGGTAGTTCCCCCCGATGGAAGTCTGAACCTTAGGAACTTCCTGTGGGCCAGCCTGATGGGGATATGAAAGAAATCATCTTTGAGATCTAAGGAGGCTAGTCAGTTTCCCTTCTGCAAAGATTGAATCACCAAATTCAGAGTGACCATCTTGAATTTTGACTTCAGAGGGTGTCTGTTCAGGAACCTGAGGTCTGAAATAGGCCACCACTCCCCATTCTTTTTCTGAGTCAGAAAGTACCTGGAATAGAGTCCTTTGTCCCTTTGATGGACAGGCAAGGCCCGATTCTTAAAGGGGGTTTACAGTGGGAGCAAGCTGCAGCAAACAGCAGCTTGCACCAAAGCCTGAGTGCACCAGGGACCCTGCACCATATTCTGGTACAAGAAGGATCCTGGTGGCTAAGTCCCCACACTTGCAGCAACCTCTCCCTGCAGCAAACACCTGGCACACTAAAGGGATTGCCACAGGCTCCTTGCTTCAGGGCAAGCAGTCCCTCCCCATTCCCCATGCTGCCCCAGGAGAAATAAGAACCCACCACCCCATGATCCCTGATGGTGACAGTAAGAGGATGTCATGCCCTGATCCCTGTAGTACAGTATACAATATATGGCACTGATCCCCAATCCCTGTGTGTATATTAATATTAAGTAAATGTCATGCCCCTCCCATCTCCGATCATGCCAGTATGCTGCAGATGTATACCCCATGCACCTATCCCCAATCCCAAAGCTGCCAGCATTGATACTGTTACAGTATGCACATTGACAGTTCAGTCAGTGACCAGCTCTTGGAGGTGTGAGGGTGGGCTGTGCTGTTGCCAGCTCTATTCATTACTATCAATGTTGGCAGCTTTGGGGTTGGGGATAGGGGCATGGAACATATGTCTGAAGCATACTGGCATCATCGGAGATGGGGAGAGAGGCATGACATTTACTTAATATTAATATGAAGATGGGGATTGTGGATCGGGGCATGGTACCCTATTATTACTAATGTAAACTTGGGGATCTTGGCATGGAATTATAGTATAAATTATGTACACATGGGGATTGGGGCGTAGAACTATAATTCGTATTAATAATGTGATCAAGGGGGATCGGGGAACCCAGCATGTTGCTGCAAGTGGGCAATTCTCCCAGGGGAGAATTTTCCAAGTCCTCTTAAACCAGCTCTGGTTGATCTAAGGGTACTTAGAATTTCTAACTCCGGCAGTTTCCTGAGAATTGCAGTTATGGGGCTGTGGCAGCTTACATCTTTCACATGCCCTCTAGCGCCTTGTTGTAGCCCATTCCTGGGCGTAGGGGTGGCGCAAGCCTCATTTGGGGCAGGCTGCCTTTGAGAATCACTCCCGGTGCATCGTTTGGCACAAGGGGCACTTTGCGCCATTCTTTTTGGTGCAAGCCCCTTGTCCCTTGTCAGGAACTTTGAGAATCGGGCCCGCAATCTCTCCACTACCTTTGCTTCCAAAAGATGCTTTGCCTCCAATTCCAACAGAATGTTCTCTGTAGGAGTTAGAGGTTTGGAAAGCTGAGTTCTTTTTAGAGCTGGCATCTTTTTGAACTGAAGGGACAGGCCCTTTTCCACTACTTTCAGGACCCATATGTCTGTGGTAATAAGGTACCAGGACTGGAGGTAGTGGGAGAGTCTGCCCCCTACAGGCAGAGGGGAGGTGACCTTGACTGAGGAGTCAGGGCTTCTGCTGGGTGGCAGGAGCAGGGAAGAAGTAGACCTTCTCTGTCCCCTCCTGCCTCTACTTCTAGAAACCCCTAAACTGAGAGGAGGTCAAACTGAGGAGGAAAGGAGTAAAAAGGCTTGGGAAAATAGCCCTAGCTCTATTACCCTATGTTGAGGTCTGTGGGCCCCTGAGGCCTAGTCTTAGTAATGTTACTCTAATAGGTTGATCTATACTTGTCAACCATCTTCATATAGTCCTTAGTCCTAGAGTCAAAAAGAAGATTTCTGTTGCAAAGAAAGTCCATAGCTTTGGACTGAGTGTCTTATGACAGATTTGTTTGATCTGAGCCAAACAAAGCGCCTCAGGGAAATAGCCTGGGCCATAACCCAAGAGGCAACATCATTGTTATTGTCCGCCATGTGGAACTGATATTCAGTGGCCTCCAGAGCTGTCTTAGCTGTTTCCACTAAATCTTTGGCCATGGAATCTGAACCTCCTTGACAGTTGCCAACACCGAGGTCCACAAGGCCTTCTGATAGTTGGCTAGAGGCCATGGCAAAAGAAGGAGACAGGCTGAAGTATAAGTCTTCCTGCCCATTAAGTCCAGTTTTTAGAATCCTTTTCTGGTGGCTGGAAGAAAGTGGAACCCCAGCTTTATCACATGCTGCCTGTTGCAACACTCCCCATGACTTGGGTGCACAAACAGAAATTCAGCATCAGTTTTGAAAACTGATATTTTTGTCAGCCCTCTTTTCAACCCCTGTACTGAAGTGGGGTTTTGAAGGATTTTATTTATTTATTTATTTAGCTTTTGTTACCGGGTAAGTACACTAGACAAGTATTATGCCTATTTTCAGGAACGACCCGGGAGAATACAACATGAGGAACAACAGTCAAAGAGACATGGCAAAGAGAGTACAGTTTTTTGTCACAGTAAACAAACGTGGGAAATACATCATTTGACGCTAGGGAAAACATATAGTAGTAAGCACATTTCAGATTATACACTCTAGACTAGCTAGTTCAACTGACAGATATATGTAGGTCATCATACATAGGAGTGGAGCATAGCTCAAGGACTGGATTGGTCATAATGTAACTTATAATATTGTTGTCATAGTGTTCTTCCTGAAGGGTTTATAAATAGAGAACCAATTTCTTAGGAGGGAGACCCTTCATCTCTCTATAGTCCTGGTCTTCCTCCTCATCTTGGCTGGTTTCTGGTGAGGGAAGGTCAAGAGTGTCTGCCATGTGCAGCAGGAAAGAAAAGGGAGAGGATTTATCCTTCTGTTCAGAAGCAGCCCCAAAATTTGGATCAGGAGACACATCTAGTTATGGGGTTTTACCCTCAGATATGACATCAGGGGGCTCGTAACAGTCATCATCATCATCGTCTAGGGAAATCAGAGGCCCCTAAAATAGAACCCATGCCTGGATAGTTTGATAAAGATGCCAGGCTTTAGCCACATCTTCCATAGAGAGAAGGTCCCATTGAAAATCTTGTGGGCCACCCTCCTGGGTTTCAATATTTTTTGACTTGTCTTTATGTGTTTTCCTCCTTGCAGCCTCACTAATGGCATCACTTGGAGGAGCAAGAGGATTATTTTCCTCACGCATCTTTTTAGATGCAGCTTATCAGTAGAGGATCGTTTTTCTTTTGAGTTAGGAACTTCATCAGCCCCTTTAGCCTTATTTTTAAAGGCACTTCATCAGTGCCAGCCTGTGTGTTCTTTGATTTTAAAGGCACTTCATCAGCCCCTGTACCAGGTTTAGAATTTAAAGATCCCTCATCAGCACCTGTATAATTTTTATTTTTGATAGGCCCCTCATCAGTGACATTGGGTCTGTGTTTGGGACCAGATGAAGACCCTCTGCCATTTCTCTAAGCCTTTTTGCTCTAGTTCTCAAAGTTTTGGAAAATTTGGAGCAAAGAATACAGTAATGATCTGGACCTAAACACTTTAAACAGAGGTCATGAGTATCAGCTTTAGCTAAAATTCTATGGCAGTTCAAGCAGTTTTTAAAACCCGTGGGTCCAGTCCTTTCCTAGGGGCTTCTGACATGCCCAAGTACAGAAAACCTCCAGAAAGAATGTTGAACCATTTAAAACTAAGGTCAAACAGTCGGTTCCCTCGAGGTAAAGAACCATGACTTTCCTGAGGTAAAAAATGTATAAAACCATTGGCTCCTGCTAGAAAAAGGGAACCACAATAAAATTAAACAATAATAATAATGATAACAGGGAACCGCGGAAACACTATACGTGATAACTTTAAGTAACCGGTGGGTTACCCCAGGGGTCGGGTTGGTGGTATTTTTGTGTTATTAGCGCTGTACAGTGCCTCCATATGTAACCTCCTACCTGGGAGCTGGGCTTGGGGAGAAAACTGTTGCTCGGTATTTTGGCTAGGTTTGACTTCTAGTCAGGGGCACCCAAGTAACTCCGGACACAGGAAGCAATAACTGTAATGTCCAATACCAGAAGTTGGGATTCTAAAGTGTGGCTTTTATTCACATCCAACAGAATAACAAAGCATAGATGGACCCCCACGGGGCTACACTCCTGGTAATGCAGATTTATGGAGATCAGAACACATCCTCTTTACACTGAAACCCTCAGGTCTCGAAACACTCTGGGCTCTCTGCCCTAACTCAACTCTTTTTCGGTTTCCCTGGCACGGCTCCATTGCCAGCCCTTTGGACACTTACCATATAGCATGGAACATTTATTGGTGGCTCCCTAAACCACCAATGAGCACTTCTGGCTCCATCAGGGAATCTTCCTCATCAATCCCATGTCTGGGTACTTTCCTCAGGCACTGGCCAAGTACCTGAGAGAAAGCAACAGGTGTCCCAAAGCAAACCCGTAGAGGTGAATTTGGTTACTACTGATGGGGGGGGTCTCCCAACTCTTGCTCCCATAATTCATACCCAGCCATTTCTCTGGACTGTAACACCTCATCCTTAAAAACAATTTGCTATGAAGATTCTCTTTAAATGTATGTCACATCCAGTCTACTGTTTTTCCATCCCATTTGTGCTGAACTTGAACATACTTAAAAAGTGGCTGTGTCCATTACTCTAGACCCCCCCTACAGAGTTAAGCAGTCCAATCCCCACATCTTCCAAACTGTACTTGGCTGTCTTTTCCTGACCCCACAGTAACAGTCACTTTAGTTTCATCTTGTCTCAGGTGAAAACGCATTGGCCCTTTAGCAGAGCAAACTCGCCCCTTGGTTGCAGGTGCCACACAGGCGTTTTCTCTTCAAAGAAAGCTCGTCCAGAACTTCTGGTGCCTCAGCACGAACTTAACTCAGGCAGCTTTTTCCCCTAGCCGGACCAGAGGAGTTGTCCCTGGAAGCAGGCTGATTCCTTCCCCCCATCCCTGCAGGGATGGGGCCCTGAACCACTGAAAGCAGTCTCTACCACTTCACTTGGCTCTTCTTGTGTTCCTCTCAGGTGAGAACACACTTCTACAAAGTAACTCTTTAACAGAGCTTAGGACTCTGAGGGCCTGCTTCCAGCAGAGCACCTCCTTCCTCTACTACAGACTGCAACAGACTGACTTCAAATTCCCCAACGTTCTACTTTAACCTCCAACTGCAACATTCCAGTGTGGCTTATGCAGCTGTGACAGTTCTAAAATGATGTCATCCCTCAGTCTCAGCTGAGACTGAGAACAGAGTGAGACAGTGTGAAATCCATTTAACTGGAGTTTCACAAGCTGCCTGTCCCTGCCTGCCACTAGGTCTAACTGGGATTCTAGTAACCCCGAGTAACAGGGGGCTCACACTCACCCTGGGCCAGGAAAATGACTGTCCACAGTCATTAGTCACCCGGCTTAGGCCATCTCATCCCATGTGTTGACTACAGAGAGGTAGCGCTGCCTTTTCCCTACCATGTACCTGCACAGGCAGACAACACTAAGGGCCTAGAGGCCTTCGGCTGACGCATCAGCCTCTACTCTACCCACTGACTATGGGTACCTAGTGGCTCTGGTAGAATTGTCCAGAGCATAGCCCTACTAGATCAGTACTGCAACCCCTACTGCAGGTCAGAGCCACAGCCTGCCTATCCCCCCCCAGCCCTCTAGGGAAAATCTGTCTGCCTCTAACTCAAAATTCCCAAAATAAAACAGACAGGGGGCCTCCCCCCCAACCCTGGACACCATGCAACCACTCACCAGGAGCTAATACCATACGCTATGCATTACTCCCACACTCCCCCACAACCATACGTGTGGAAGGAAAAGTTACACACAGTAGCAACAACAACAGTACTTTAAGCACCACACTGTAAAGTACTACTGAGGAACTCCACTGAGTCCCTCCTCTCTTCTTGTCTTCTCTTCTTATCTTCTTCAGGAACATCTGCAAGAAAAAGAAAGACAATGCACACTCCTGATATGCATACACAGTCTATCTAAAACTCTACCATCAAAACACTGGGGAATCCCCAAAAAGATTTTTTTTAGAAAAGTAGAAAAAACAGTATAAACATTAGAAAACAGTAGAAAACATTGACATTTTTTACAATACACCATATTTGGGGGATGGAGTGCCCTAAAAGTCCCATCTAGTGACCACAGTGCCCAAAGACAAGTCCATTTAAGAGTCTCTCCTGGGCCGGAGCCTGGTGAAGCACAGTTCTAGTAGGCCAAAGTCCCAAAGGGAGAGTCTTTTGAGGACAGTTCAAACATCTGGAGTCTGCTAGTGTAAGGTGTGTACTGCAATGTCATAAGAATAGAAAAGTCTGGACTTACCAGTCCCTTGTAGAACAACATGATACCATACCTGGTCCTCGGCTGAAGACTCTCCCTGGCAACATTCTTCCAATATAGCTGGGCAGACATCTTCCGGGAAATGACAGGAGGGCACATCTGGAAACTGCTGGGTTGATGTCATCTCTGGAGATGGAGCCTTGGAACAGGAACAAAAAGGGAAAACAGCTGGTCTGAAGTTATCTGATACCCAGGCGATGAATCAGGATACAGCTGGGCTGGTGTCCTCTCTGGATCCGAAGTCATCTGGTGGGCCAATAGATGGATTCTGGAAAGCCAGTACACTGTAGAACTGATGAATGTGGGGCACCTGAGTCCTGGATGTCTAGACTGGTGGAAGAACATAGGTACGGCAACTGCTGGAGTGGCAGCACTGGCTACCACTGCTCTGCTTTCCATTTGGTAGGCATGGGCACATTTGCAGGAAGGTCTTTGCATTGTGGCCAATAGCACAACGGGTCAGGTGCTTGAATTATCACCCCATCTGGGCGCTCATAATTCACACTGTGAAAGGTTTCATTTCCCTCTCCATCCACAATTTGAACAGTGTCAATAAACAGTGTTCTGTCTCTTTTTCCACTGGCTGTATTTTTCTTGAAACATTCTGTTCTTGACATGCGTGTTTGCACCAGGATGCACACATTTCATTGCTTCTTCCCAAATCCAGGATTTCCTGCTTTTTTCAATCTCCTCCCAGACTCTCCGAGGAAAGGTAGGAAAGGACATCCTGTAGATTTAATTCACTTTCTTACGAACCAGTCTTTCCTCTTTACTAGCTTTGGTCAACTCGGGACCTCTGGTCTGGCTTGGGGCAGCCAGTCCTGGTTCTGCCAGCTGTGCATTCTTAATGACACAAAAAATGGATCCCTGGTTTCTTCTTGCACAGCCAGGACAGTGGAATCATCGCTGTCTTCCATGCATTCTTCTGAGGCAAGAGCTTGAGGCTGTGTACCAGTTCCTTTTTCACAATGCCACATAGATTCCCCCTCTTCTTCTTCCTCACTGAGAATCTGTGCCCAGGAGTGAGCAGTCATCCTCACTTCTGAAACTGTCCACTCTTCGCTGGGCGCGGAGGTCGAAACCTCCCATTCAGAGGCCTCCCTTGTCTCGTCTTCACCTATGAGACTTGGACTAGTCCCCCCCTCTCTCCAAGGGTCTACTGATGCTTTTCCTGAAATCTTTCTCTGTGACTCAGATTCTGAAACATCAGCACATTATTCTGTCTGTAAATCTTCACCCTCTAGTTTCATGCCACACTCTGAGGGGCCTTCTCCAACAGGCTTCGCCTGGTGCTGTGTGCTGCCAACTGCAGATTCTTGAACTTTTGTCCATGTGGAAGCCAAACGAATCTTGGGTGCTTTAAACAAACCATATTTCTTTAGGCATCCAGAACAGTGAGGTACCATGGAGACATCCCTTCCAGCATTTAAGCACATCAAACATACTCGCACTAGATATAAAGGAATCGCCACACGAGGAGGCAGCCGTCCTCTGTAGTAACATCTCTCAATGTCCCTTAACTTGTTAACTTCTACTGCTATCACAGCCTGGGCAGGATCTGGGTAGCGGGCTGGTCCTGAAGCCATGACTGCAGAGAAAAACAAACAAACGCTCACTGTTATTTCAAGTCCCACATCACTGAAATTTTTTTCTTTCAAAATGGCTCCTCTACTGCTGTGTTTACATTACTATCCCACCCTGTAATGGCGGCAGCACTCCTATACATCAACATTCTGTAAATGGGTCAAGCCACTGCGCATCCGATTTACCTCTACTGATAACTTTGCTCAAACTGCACAACGCACTGTTTTTTCTGCTAGCACATTTATATGATTTACGACTGACTTTTTACTTACTTAAGACACTGCTCTAGCTTACAGTCCCTTAAAGCCTCAATATTTCATAGCACAGGATTGCCTGTATTTCTTGCTGCATATCTCATACAACTCACAGTCTCTCACTTAGCTTTGAAAATTATACTGACACTGAACCTATAATTATGCTCACAGTCAGTTGCTTAGAATTCTTGCTTCTAGCTAGTTAAACTGACACAGTCCTTCTTTGCAAAGCGATTACACTGCTAACACACAGATTCAGCTGGCTTTTGGCAAAATCACTTAGTTTGAGCTGTTTTATTTGGCTGGTACTCACTGTTATCAGTAGTTGTTTGCTGTGATGGAAAACTAGCCTGCAGCTGGTCTTGGAGGCCTCTGGAAGGAAGTGGGTTGGCAGTCCTGCCGATCGTCCCTCTAAACACCACTCACAGTCCAGTCGATCAAGATGCGGGTTGAGCCCACATTTAAACAGAAAAGTCAGTTTTTTAAACTTTTACAGCACTTTCAATCACCGTGATACTCATCCTAACAAGCCAGTTCACACACTCCACTCCCTCTCCCTCTCAAATGCTGTGCAGTCGCTCTAAAGCTGGCTTGGAGCAGGACTGATTGCAGTCTCACCAATCACTCAACACCATGCAAATGAGCCTCTCTCCTCTCGAATGCTCTTCTCCTCACAGCGATCATCGAGCAGGCAAAATTTAAACTGCAAACCACTTTTTTTTCTCAGCTGTAGCTCCTCGGCAGGAGCCCATTTCCACAATTTTTCATGGCCATTAAGCACAACAAGTCTCTCAGTCCACACAGAAAGCATTTCCAACATCTAGGACACAATTTTCCTTTTGCTACCCACAGTTTTCCACACTTTTCTTTGTCACAAGCACTTTTAAAAGCTGGCAAACGCTGTAATTTGATGCAGGACAAGGGCATACACACTCGGGCTTTACTGCTCCTTGGTAACAGTTGACAATATCACAACAGGACATAGACAGCAGCACACAGTGGCACATTTAGTTTACATTGCTTCAGCTTTTTGGGCTACTTATTGCCAGACAGCTAAAACGCTAGCCACTATCTGAGCAACCTTTCTTGCATTTTCTCCCAAATTTCAACAGAATCCTAGCAGTCGCCTCCATTTTTGTTACCGGTGGGTTACCCCAGGGGTCGGGTTGGTGGTATTTTTGTGTTATTAGTGCTGTGCGGTGCCTCCATATGTAACCCCCTACCTGGGACCTGGGCTCAGGGAGAAAACTGGTGCTCAGTATTTTGGCTAGGTTTGACTTCTAGTCAGGAGCACCCAAGTAACTCCGGACACAAGAAGCAATAACTGTAATGTCCTATACCAGAAGTTAGGATTCTAAAGTGTGGCTTTTATTCACATCCAACAGAATAACAAAGCATAGATGGACCCCCACGGGGCTACACTCCTGGTAATGCAGATTTATGGAGATCAGAACACATCCTCTTTACACTGAAACCCTCAGGTCTCAAAACACTCTGGGCTCTCTGCCCTAACTCAACTCTTTTTCGGTTTCCCTGGCTCGGCTCCATTGCCAGCCCTTTGGACACTTTCCATATAGCATGGAACATTTACTGGTGGCTCCCTAAACCACCAATGAGCACCTCTGGCTCCATCAGGAATCTTCCTCATCAATCCACGTCTGGGTACTTTCCTCAGGCACTGGCCAAGTACCTGAGAGAAAGCAACAGGTGTCCCAAAGCAAACCCGAGAGGTGAATTTGACTTACTACTGATGGGGATCTCCCAATTCTTGCTCCCATAATTCATACCCGGACATTTCTCTGGACTGTAACACCTCATCTTTAAAAACAATTTGCTATGTAGATTCTCTTTAAATGTATGCCACATCCAATCTACTGTTTTTCCATCCCATTTGTGCTGAACTTGAACATACTTAAAAAGTGGCTGTGTCCATTACTCTAGACCCCCCACAGAGTTAAGCAGTCCAATCCCCACATCTTCCAAACTGTACTTGGCTGTCTTTTCCTGACCCCACAGTAACAGTCACTTTAGTTTCATCTTGTCTCAGGTGAAAACACATTGGCCCTTTAGCAGAGCGAACTTACCCCTTGGTTGCAGGTGCCCCACAGGCATTTTCTCTTCAAAGAAATCTCGTCCAGAACTTCTGGTGCCTCAGCACGAACTTAAACTCAGGCAGCTTCTTGTTTCCTAGCCAGTCCAGGGGGCTTGCCCCTTGAAACAGGCTGATTCCTTCCCCCCATCCCTGCAGGGATGGGGCTCTGAACCACTGAAAGTGGTCTCTACCACTTCACTTGGCTCTTCTTGTGTTCCTCTCCAGGTGAGAACACACACACCTCTACAACAAAATAGCTCTTTAACAGAGCTGAGGACTCTGAGGGCCTGCTTCCAACAGAGCACCTCCTTCCTCTGCTACAGACTGACTTCAAATTCCCCAACGTTCTACTCTAACCTCCAACTGCAACATTCCAGTGTGGCTTATGCAGCTGCGACAGTTCTAAAATGATGTCATCCCTTAGTCTCAGCTGAGACTGAGAACAGAGTGAGACACTGTGAAATCCATTTAACTGGAGTTTCACAAGCTGCCAGTCCCTGCCTGCCACTAGGTCTAACTGGGATTCTAGTAACCCCGGGTAACAGGGGGGTTACATTTAAACTTTTAAAAAAAGGAAAAGGGAATTACAGGAACCGCAGAACTGAGTGAAAGGTTCTGCGGTTCCGAAGAACCAAGGGAACCAACTAAACCAAAAATACTCAGCACGCTCAAAATGAAGTAAAAAAAGGAAAACAGCTAACAGTCTAGAAGACAAACTTTTTCTTGACAGGAGAGAGAGAGAGCACCTCAGAGGCAGTGTTGCTCAATCCAATGGAGGAAAAAATTCTGAAGCCTCCTTCCCTCTTACTGCTCAGCACATTCCATAGCTGCTTTCTGATTGGCTAATTCATAAATCTCATTACCATACATTCCACCTCGGGGACAGTGCTATCTATCCAGCTGACTGCTTTTATGTAGGTAACATTACATTACTCCATGCTGCACTACAGAGTTTACATGCAGGTGACATTACACCATGCTACACTACAGAGTTTACATGAAGATTACACTACACTACACCATACTACACTACAGAGTTTACCTGCAGGTAACACTACACTACACTACACCATGCCACACTTCAGAGTTTACTTGCAGGTGACACTACATTACACTGTACTACACTACAGAGTTTATTTGTAGGTTACATTACACTACACTGTGATATACTGTAGAGTTTACATGCAGGTGACACAACATTACAGCATGCTACACTGCATAGTTTACATGTAGGTAACACTGCCTTACACCATGCTACACTACAGAGTTTACATGTAGGTGACATTATTTATTTATTTATTGAAATGTTTCACCAGGAAGGCATGCTGAGCAACAGGTTGCTCATCTCCCGGTGCGACCTGGGAGGTAGGGAAAAATGGGATAGAATACAGAGAAATGTTACAATGTTGGAATACAGTTTGCTTACTTGCATACAATGAGAGCAGGAGGAATTACAGGTGGATAACATTGGCTAACAATACACCAGTTAAGTATAGTAAATATGAAGACACATATAGCAAATTGGCGACAGTTGGTGACAGTTGGTAACACTGGAACACAAATAATAACTGGCAACAGTATGTGGCACTAGATGGTAAGGTGACCAAACAGTAATTGGTAGCCATTAGTGTAACATAGATATTCAAGATTTACAGTGACTGGAGTAAAGAGAGGAAGAATGGAAGAAGGGAACAAAAATTGCAGAGGGTAGAATGGAAGAAGGGAAAGGAAATTTACAGAGAGATGCAGACAGAACATGATTTTTGAGGCAAACAGAGATGACAGGGTGGACTAAAGTGCATATAAGAGGGGTGTAGGGGTGGGTTATAAGTGCTTAATTGAGTGTAGCGGTAGGCCAGTGTTAGGCTATGTTAACCAGAAGGGGGAGGATAGGAGAAGAGGAGAGGTAGAGTGTGGCAGGATGATGGGAGAGAGAGGTATTGTAGGTGGGGGGATGCAAGGGGAGAAGGGGAACTGAAATTCAATAGTGTCCTGTTATCCCTAGCTGGGCAGGGCAGTAGGCAGCCCTATTCACAGGACACTGATTATAGGTGATGAGAGTTACTTATCTGTAGTGATGTGAGAGAGGGGGGTGTTGGGGGAGGGATGTTGTGGGAAGGGGTAGCAGAGGTCAACTGTAGTAGGAGGGGGTAGTACCATACCAGTGTGCTGGGTGACCTTGCCTACACAAGGCAGTGATCTAGCAGTGACTGAGGGGGTACAGTAAAAGGAGAAATAGGGTAAAGGGGGTAAAGTTGTTGCCCACTGTGTACTAGGATAGATTAAGGGTAGAGAAGAAGAGGAGGAACACTTTAGCAGGAGGAGAGTAGGGGACAAGGACGAGCATGATCAGAGGAAATAGGAGTGGTGGGGTAGGCATATGGTAATATGGCTTTGGGGAGATGGCGGGGATTAGGGAGAGTCATGGCAGGCACAGGAAGGGGCAAGGAAGTTCTTGAGGGCACAGTTAACGGAGTAGCAAGAGGATGAGTGGCAAATTTGTGGGGGAAGTGAATTCCAGATTTTTGGGAGGCGATAAGAATAACTCGATTGGCCAATAAGGGTGGAGCAGCGTTGGACCACCAGGGTTCATGAGTCAGTAGAACTTAGGGAGTGGGGGGGGTTGTAAAGGCAGGGGAGAGATAGGAGGGAAGTTCACCCAGCCAGTGCTTGAAGGTGAATTTTGTGCGGTGAGAGAGACATCAGTTTGTCAGGGAAGGGAACGACAGGGCATGGTTGGGATTATAATGATGAGTGCGGAGTGGGGCCTCAAAGGCAAAACGTTACACTACATTATGCTACACTATAATGTTTACATGCAGGTGACACTACATTACACCATGCTACACTACAGAGTTTACATGCAGGTAATACTACATAACACCATGCTGCACTACGGAGTTTACATGTAGGTGACATTACACCATGCTGCCCTACAGAGTTTGCATGTAGGTAACACTACACTACACCATACTACACTACAGAGTTTACATGTAGGTAATACTACACAACACCATGCTACACTACAGAGTTTACATGTAGGTAACACTACACCACACCATGCTACACTACTGAGTTTACATTTTATTTATTTTTTATTTAAATTTATTAACTGGGTAACTGCACTGGGCAGTTTAATAGCTTTTTTCAGGCCCCACCTGAAAGTACACAAGTACCTCATGACATACACAACAAATAAGTTAGATGCATAGATAATAAACATGTAACCAAAACTGACACATTAAACACATAAGCATCAATATATACATTTGCAAACATCCTGACGAAGCAAATATTCTTTCAACCTAGACTTAAAACTGCAAACATGTAGGTAACACTACACTACACCATGCTACACTACAGAGTTACATGTAGGTAACATTACACTACGCCATGGTACACTACAAAGTTTACATGTATGTAACATTACACTACACCATGCTACACAACAGAGTTTACATGCAGACGACACCTCACTACACCATGCTACACTACAGAGTTTACATGTAGGTAACACTACACTACACCATGCTACACTTCAGATTTTGCATGTATATAACATTACACTACAGTACACTGCACCATGCTGAACTACAGAGTTTACATACAGGTAACACTACATTACACCATGCTGCACTACAGAATTTACATGTAGGTGACACTACACTACATTATGCTACACTACAGAGTTTACATAAAGGTGACACTACACTACACTATACCATGCTACACTACAAAGTTTACATACAGGTGACACTACACTATACCATGCTACATTACAGAGTTTACAGTACATGCAAGTGACACTACACTATACCATGTTGCTCTATGGAGTTTACATCCTGGCCACATTACACCATGCTACACTACAGAGTTTACATGCAGGTGACACTACACCATGCTACACTACATCATTTACATGCAGGTGACACCACACTACACCATGCTACATTACAGAGTTTACATGGAGGTAACACTGCATTACACCATGTAACACTACAGAGTTTACATGCAGGTGACACTATATCATGCTACATTACAGAGTTTACATGAAGGTAACACTACACTACACTACACCATGCTACACTATAGAGTTTACATGAAGGTGACACTACAGTGCACCATGCTACATTTCAGAGTTTACATGAAGGTGACATTACACCATGCTACACTACAGAGTTTATATGCAGGTAACACTATACTACACCATGCTACGCTGCATAGTTTACATGTAGATAACACTACACTACACAATGCTACACTACAGAATTTACATGTATGTAACACTACACACACAGTTTGCACATGTAGGTAACATTACACTTACCATGCTACACTACAGAGTTTACATGAAGATAACACTGCATTACCTGCTGTACTAAGGAGTTTCCTGTAGGTGACATTTCACCATGCTACACTACAGAGTTTTCATGCAGGTGACACTACACACACCACATTACACACCATGCTGCACTACATTATACCATTCTATAAAACAGAGTTTACATGCAGGTATGTTACACATACACCATGCTACTACCCATTGGCTGGCAGTAAGCTTTAGAGGTTAGAGGAACGAGGTGTGAACGAGCTTGGTACATCCAGCAGACCAGACCTGAGTTTGATTCTCACAACCTCCACTTGCATACTGGGGCCCAGATTTTCAAACTCGCCATTCTGAGGCGCAAGCCCCTGCTGCTCAAATAGTTGCACGGGGGTGTGGCGAAGTGATATTCAAGAGGAGCTGCGCTGTTGAGCAACTCCTTTGAATATCACCCAACTCCCAACACTTGCGCATGGCGCCCAATGCAAGTTTTCATTGCCAAAGTTGCCAGAGTTGAGCATTAAACTCTGCGTGGCGCAAGTACCATTGCGCCATGCTCAAATTCCGAGAAGTTCAAGGGACATGCAAATGGGGCCATAATTTATGCAAGGCGGAGGGGGCCATTTGCATCTATTTATGGCCTCATTTGCATGCCATTTGCATGTAGAGTGCGCCGATCCCAGGACTTGCTCCTGGCCACCCTGCCAGGCAGCAGTGCCGCCGGGGACCAAGCACAATGCAGTCTGATCGAGGGCATCACAGTTAAGGCGAAACCCCCACACACATATCCCACAGCCCGACCGCAGGCAGTACAGGTACATGAACCCCCACACATATCCCACAGCCCGATCGAAGGCAGTACGGAGTACGAAACCACCCCCACACACATCCCACAGCCCGATCGCGGGCAGGACGACACCCTGAACCCCACACATCTCCACAGCCCGATCGCGGGCAGTACAGGTACATGAAACCCCCACACATATCCCACCCGAGCGGGCAGTACAGTACATGAACCTCCCCACACACACATCTCCCACAGCCCGATGCGGGCGGAGGCATATGAACCCCCAGTGCCCGATCGCGGGCAGATGTAACCCTCCCCCAACCGAATATCTCCCTGGTGGTCCAGTGGACGTAAAGCCAGTCGTGGGCAGAATGTCACATCACACCCCCAAACATCTCCCTGGTGTCTAGTGTCCCCCCCACCCACAGAAGCCTCACCTTCTCCCCTCCGCAGCAGTGACGACAGCATCCACCGCCTGCACGCCCGCCGCCCGCGACTAGCTGTCGGTAGGGCTGCACCCATTGGAGTCAATGGTAATGAGCTCAGAGAATTGACCAATGAGGAGAGAGTAAGAGGTTGTGCTGCCTGCAGTCAGCCTAGAGGGCGCCAGGATTACTTCTCCGCTGACTGAGCAACACTGCCCCGAAGTGCTCTCTGCTCACTTTGCTTGAAGAAAGTTTATTTCTTTAAAAGGTGTTAGTTTTTGTTTATTGTGCTGCCTTTAGTGTGT
This sequence comes from Neoceratodus forsteri, assembly GCA_016271365.2. Lineage (NCBI taxonomy): Eukaryota > Metazoa > Chordata > Ceratodontiformes > Ceratodontidae > Neoceratodus > Neoceratodus forsteri. The sequence continues at coordinate 108,799,954 of JADMNL010000031.1, read as the reverse complement.
TTTGAGGTAGTTTTTTTACTTATTTTAATGTTTTTTCGCAGCTCGCTTTGGATCCATGGAACTGCAAATTTTCTACTTTCTCCTGGTTCCCTCAGCGGTTCCCACTTCTTTTCTGTGGTAAAACTAATCATGTTTTTATTTTAAAACCTTTTCTAGCATTAAAAGAAACCACGCCAGAGTGCAGAATGCAGCTACAGAATCATGCAAAGGAGCCAAAATACAAGCACCAAACAACAAAAACAACGGGAACTTTTGCCTTCAACTCCATAAGCGCATAAAAAACATTATGAGCTAGCATACGATAAAAAATTTACTTTATTGAAACACAAGAGTAGCACCCCCTCACACAAAACATCTATGTTTCGCATCGCACTTGATGCTTTATCAAGACATCACAATCAAATTATCCATTGCCTTAAATAGCCCCATAATGCACACATGGGCCCAGATATTCAAACTGCGCCCAAAGAGTGCACAACAGCAGGAGCAAGCGCAAGTCCACTGTGCCCATGCACAAGAAGCACGATATTTAAAAACTGCGCAGGCCAAGATGCGCCTACGGCAGATAACTGAATATTGCACCACCTGCACCATAGCGCAACCAGGGATGTGAAGTTGCGCATATCTGATGCGCCATAGCGCAACAAGGGATGCTCAGTGCCACAGAGCAGTCCAGATGTGCCATAGCACAACCAGGGACACCCTCTGCAGCAGGGCAGCAATGCAACAGCACAACCAGGGATGCAGGGGCCCACCACCCATGCCACAGATGGGCAGAGGAGCACACAGCAGAACAGACATCGTCCCCCACACCCCATGCACTGCACAACTGGGGGAGAGCTGGAATAACCACCGGCCCATGGATACCAGCAACCAACCCACAGCTGGGCCATGGTGCCCCAGCACACCCCCTGGCAAGCTGTGACTGGCACACAAGGAGGCCAACACCCCGTGCCACACCATCCCACCAATGCAGAGCACACCCTGCACCACAATCACCATACACCCTTCCCAGGGGTAGCACCCAACAGTGCAGGACACCCCATGCATGCCACCACCCCCACTGTGACAGTGCAACCCTGTGCGCCATGGAGCCATGCAAAGCTGGCCACCGTGTACACCCTGCTGCGGGCAGCAGCAGACAGCAATGCAATAACAGCATACACAGTGCCACCGTGCACGTCCTCCCTGAGGTACAGCTGAGAGACCGACCATGCGTCCCCACACGAGGTACCCCACATGCAACAGGGCATGCCCCGGACCCCACCACCAGCGGTACAGCACCCTGCACACCCTCCCAAGGACACATCCCATCCCAGCACTGGCCACAACAGCCAGCACAGACACGCACAGTGTTGCATGGAAGCATGCAACACAGTGCATAGACAAACACCCACCCATACCCAAGGGCACACCAACACAGGGACACCGTAGCGGGTCAACCACGCCACTGGTGTGTGGCCACGGCTGACGTGTACACATGGCCAGCACCCCTACATTGCACAGGTGTGCCAGCCACCCTGCGCGGGCACCATGAAGCTGTATGCCACCAGCATGCTGCCGGAGCACAGGTGACAGACACTAGAGCACATCCCCTGCAACAGACACAAGCGACAGCATGGAGGGGGGACAACAACAGCGGAGGCCACAGTGCCACCGGAGGCAGACGTGCACCATACTGGTGATGGAGGCAACCTGGCATTGTGCTGGGTACAGTTGTTATCCAGCATGGACAGCCACCACTGACACGCCAGCAGACCGTGCATATCACAGACATGCAAGGATGTCAGCTGCACAGGCCATGGACGGTCTGACAGGGGTGCCATGCACACACTGCAGGCACTGTGGACCACTGCACACAGGCATCCAGTGCACAGAGTACAACACACAAACCACAGACAGTGACTGATCCCCCTGCCCACACCATAGGCGGTTCACCTCTGCGCACACACACACACACACCACCCATGCGTGCACCACCCCTGACGCCATGCACACCACTGCAGCTGAGCACCTGTAGCCCGCTGCAAATCAGAGACCACCACAGTTGTCATAACAAATGCATATATTCAAAAGAAGTAACAAAAACTATGTACAAGTATTTAAAGGGGGAAGGGCCACATACCAGGTGGGGGCAGGAGGGCAGGGTGAACATATGGGAGAGGGAAGAAGGGTGTGAGGGTGGGTCCAGGTGGGGGAAGGTGTTAGTAGGGGCATGGAGTTTACTGTGTGCCCGGTCCTCCTCCACATGGCGCCTATGTCGTCTCCTCCTCCTCCTCACCCCGTGGCGGTCCATCCTCTGCAAGAGCTCCAGGGTTGCCCTTGCCACCTGGAGCAGCTTCTGCACACCTCTCTCCAGTGCCTGGAGTCGCAGTCCACCTAGGACGAGGGAGCAGAGTCAATAAGTGTGACTCTCCAGCCCCCCGCAGCCCACCCATTGTGCATGGCATACAGCCATGTGCCACGCCCCTGTGATGGTGTGCGACCACCCATAGTGACCGTGTCCACAAGACCTGCCTACCCAGGCAGCCACAGCCATGTGGACCACTACACACACCCACCACCCATGTCCTGCACAGCACCACCGTGGCTGTACAGTGACTTGGCTATGCGATGTGAAGGCAGTGCCACAGCCATGTGCCCGGTGCATGCATGGACCACCATTGATGCACTCCCGGACATGCAGTGCCACTGGACAGTGCTGACTGTAACAAGTTACGTGCATGGCAGTGGTGTCAATGGATGGTGGCCATGCCCCGCTGCCTGCCCTGTTATACAGCATGCAATAGCAATCATGGATGTAAGGCACTCACCATCATCAGGCTGGTCCATGTGCCGCTGCACACCTTCAGCCCTCCTGCCCTGCTGCTCCTCCAGGCAGCGCCTCCGCTCCCTCGCCTGTTGGTGTTCTTCGGGCCCTAAGGTGCAAACATGGAGAGAGGAACATCAGTATAATCCGGTAGCAAAGTCACCCCGCCCCCATGTGTGTGCAATCCCACACAGCCATACCCATCCACCCCACACCCCAATACCACCACCACGGCCAACACTGGACGGCCCCCCCCATGTCCCTGACACATGCAACTGTGATACCCGTATGGACGATAACAGTGTGTGGCTGGGGCACCTACCTGGCCGTGGCACCGTGCCCCTCCTGGCACGTGCCCGCAGGCGGGCAAGTAGGTCCGGGTCCCTGGGCATGAGGTCCCCGTAATGGTGGCGACACTGCTCCACCATGCGCCCCATACCAGTGGCCTTCTCAAGAGCATCGGCCACCTCCTGCCACACTGCACCCCTGGCCCTGTCCAGGGGTGCATCACCATACAAAGCCCCAGCATGGGGCTCTACAATTGCCACCAGGTTGGCAAGCTCCACCTGGCTCCACATGACTGCCCTTCTCCGCGCCATCTCAGCAATGTGGTGGATTCAAAATGGTGCTCGGCAGTGCAGTCCTGCCACGTGCAGATGCTGCGCGGTACAGCGCTGCTATTCCCTATCGCGCTGTCACCGAACAGCGCAATAGTGGTGCACCCATGCCTGACACATGGCGCCTAGGGGGCAAAGGTCGGGCACAAGGTCAAGGGTCTCTGGCGCACGGACAGCCACAGCGCGATTGGAACCCAATGCATGTAGTGCAATTGGGTGCCTGTGTGCCACCTCCTGTAGCGGCCTACAGCGCTGTTGCCCCAGTGCGCCTATGACGCCCCAGTGCCACATATGTGAACAGCGCAGTAGTGCCACTGGTACAATGGTGGCCGTGCCCTGCATTGCCTCCCGTGCACAGCACATCAGCAGCGTGGCAGGCGCCTGCGTCATCAACCCGGGCATGCGCAGTTAGGTGTGTACTGTGCATGTCACAGAACTGTGCCCTTGGCTCAGCACGTCCAACACAATTGTGCAAAGTGTAACAGCGCGATATTCAGCTGGCATATGCAAATCAGCTAATCAGCCATTCAGTGGCGCAGTCACTGCATTTGCATCCACTTAAAAATGCGCCTCACCTCATTTGCTTGCATTGTGCTATAAAAATGCGACATTGGGCAGCACTGGCCATAGTCGGTTACTGCAGTCTATTGCAGTGAGTTGCATGCTGTTTGGGAGTGTGGACTGTGGTGTTTGGGACATGCATGGGATTGCACATTCACAGGTAACACCTGTCATTCTCACAGGAGGAATCATGACCGATCGGAGGTGGAGGAAGAGAACAGAGATGGGAGGAAGGGAGGCCGAATTCACAAAGGCAGAGACAGATGCTCTGTTTGAGGCCTACCGACCAGGCCACTGCTCAGCGGATGCCAGGGAACACCACAGGCCCGTGTGCTGCATGGGAAGAGGTGGCGGCGCTGTCAACCTGCATGGCAGCCACCAGCGCCTGTGCAGGAGTGCAAAAAGAAGATGGGCACGGACATGCGGAGAATTAAGAGAAGGTGGCTGCCATCAGGGCAGCATGGTCTGGCGGCCAGTGGGGAACAGCTGGAGGTGCAAACGCCTGACCCCACAAGAAGAGCGGGTTGCTGGCAGCATGCAGCGTTGCACCATCGAGGTGTTCGGGTGGTGGATTCCAGACGGTGGTAGCCTGTCACTGCATGGTAGGTCCTGGTCTGTCAATGGGGGTGGGGGAACAGGCAGGTCACATACATTAATGCTACTGTTTTTCCCTTACAGCTCCTGAGCATCTACATGGGTCAGCGGTGGTGTGCTTCTCCACTGAGAGCAGTAGCATGGAGAAGGAGGAGGGCCCATCCACCTCCACAGGCATACGGGGGTCAGGGTGACAGTGGGCCCGCCTGGACGTCCGGACTGATGTTGGTGGAGCAGGTGTGGAGGAGGCCCTACCTGTGTCCCAGTGTGCCAGTGTCCATGGATGCCAGCAGGCTGAGACTCGGGCTGGTGCCAGATCCATCACCGATGATGATGGAGCTAACGTCATGGGCAGTGAGACGTGTAGGCCACAGGATGGCCACACAGCAGGTGATATTGCGGCCATGGCTGTGGGTGGTGCCGCCATGGAGATCTGCGTGACATCACAGTCCCAGCCTGTGCCTGTCTGCACCAGTGGGGCAGAACTGGTGTGTGTCCAGGACAGTGGGGCTGTTGCGGCCACTGCAGCGGCACCATTGAGCCCTGGAGAGTGGCAGCCAGAGGGGTAGTATCAGCAGTCGGCCAATGGCCATGGGGGTACAGTGTCGGGGCGGCGTCAGTGCACCGCCTGTGGACATGCCCAGGCCTGGCCCTGGTGTGCAGCACCCACCCTCAAGGGGTGATGACCATCAGGGCTGCGAACACCATGAGGGACAGCATGCCGATCCGGCAGATGACCTCTTAGATGAGCACACCCGCATACTCCAAGCATCAGTCAATCAGCAGATGTGGCTTGTGATGATGGTGGATGCACTCAGTGTGGCTCTGCGCCAGGCAGAGGAGTGGTGCAGCAGAGACACCACTCTGCTCCCGGCAGGGATGGACCGGTTGCAGGAGGATGTGACCGCTGCCATTGACAGGCAGACACAGGCATTCACAGCTGTCATGGCCACAATGGGCACACAGTTATTTGCCCATGCGTCGCAGACACCGCGCAGTGCAATGTCTACCCCCCATTCCCGCGCGTGGACACCTCCTTGTTGACACCGTGTTCAGCTGTGGGCATCCCAGCATGCCTGGCGCAGGTATGTTCAGTGTGCTGCAGACCACTGCGCGAGCACGGTCGCATTCACACAATGGAACCCCTGGGGGACCGTCGATGCCACCCCATGAGGCCACTGGTCAGCCTGTCACTGCTGGCGGGTCTCGGCAGGGCCACCCACACATCCGTGGTGGCCGTGGCACTGTTGCATGTGATTGACCTGTCTCCCAGCATGGCTACTGTCTGATGCTGCCCTGTGTGCATTGTGTTGTTCAGTGTGCCATGCACAGGTGGGGTACCCGGCCCTGCACGCACACACACGTTCCATCTGCACACCCTCCCGGCTGCTGTCCGCTGTGGCATGTGCGTGATGATGCCTGTGTTATGCTGTCTGCCTGTGCAATGGTGCTCAGCGTCTATCACGCCAATGACAGGCAGTGGGCGTGGTGGTTTGTGGACGTGTGTGTGGCTAGGGGTGGCAGTCTGGGTCGGCGTGCCTCCTACCCTTTGTGCATGTCTTGTGGGGGGGTGTGTGTGTGTGTATGACCGCGTGCCATGTTAGACTTCGCCCATCCCTGGCGGTGTGTGCGGTTCCATGCTCGGCCACTTTCCTTGACAGCATGCACCCCTGGTGTTTGTCCATGCGTGTTTGTGGGTTGTGCCTTTGCCACTGGTGGTTGCACATGGCCCCATGACTTACCTGGGTTGGCTGAAGTGCTCCTCTGTGATGATGTCCCAGTGCAGCTGTGCCAGCCGGATCAGTCAGGGGTCCTGCTGCCCAAGGGGGGGCTGCCCATCACCATCTTCACCAGCGTCCTCATCGTCCCCATCGCTGTCCCCCTCTTCGACCTGTACGGCTATCCCACAGTCGTTGGCCTTGTTCTGCAGGATGCAACAGGCCAGGAATAGCCCACAGGCCTTTGAGGGGCTGTATTGTAAGGCACCGCCAGACGTGTCCAGGCAACGGAAACGTGCCTTCAGCATCCCGAACACCTGCTCGATGATATTGCATGTGGTGGCATGTGCCTCATTGTAGCGTTGCAGCGATGGGGTCGTGGGCCGCCGGTATGGTGTGAACAGCCAGGGACGGAGTGGGTATCCACTGTCACCTGTGTGTAGAGGGTGGAGGTTAGTTTGGTGATCAGCGTCGCTCTGCCTTGAGCCATCTAGGCCAATACCCATGTCACCTCTGACTATGCCCCTCCCAAGCTCTATGTTTTTCCGCTGGTTTGTATACTCACCACTAAGTGGCCAGTGGGGATGTCCCCACTCAAATCTGTGGCACAGTGCTGACTGGTGCCAGATGAAGGCATCATGTGCTCCCAGGGTGCGTGGCACAGACACTGATTATAAGCCCCCTGGCATGTTACACCACCTGGCAGTTGATGCTTTGCATAGTCCTTCCAATTGATATATGCGGCCTTGGGCCAGGTGGTGTGTGGAGGGCCACATGTGCAGTCTACGCCCCTAGCATGCCAGGCATACGTGCTACCCTGTGGAACTCCTGTATGTTTGTGCACCACGTGTGCTGGGGAAATGGATGTACTCCGCAGCATGTGGCAGCAGTGCGCTGAGGAATTGGGTGAGGTGGCGTGACATGGCCAACTGGATTATGCTTGTGGTGTCCCCTGTTGGTCTCTGGAAGGTACCTGTGGTGGGAAGGCACATGCAAGCTGTCACTTTTGTCTCCACTGACAGAGCACGGCTCCGTCGTGTGGGTGCCTGCATCACATCACTGCACAGCTCACAGAACCACCTCAGAATTGCCTGGTTCAGGTGGTACCGGCCCACGATCTCGGTATCCGTGTACAGCTCGAAGTTGGTGCGGGCTCGGTACCGCCTGCTGGGGGCACACTCGCCGACGGTCTTTCCACGGCCGCGCCTCTGCTGCCTGCCTTCTCACCCCTCATTACTGCCTCCATCTGGATGGTGGCACTGGCCATGTCCCTGGCTTGTGTTCCCCTCGCAGCTGTTTCTGTGTTCCCCCCGCTGTCCTGGCTGCTACCTCCCCTGCACTGGGAACACCTTCCTCTGGTGACCTCAGTGCTGTGTGGCACTTCCCCCTTCTGCACTGTGGCTGTGGCTCCCCACACCTTCCCTGTGCCTGTGGGTTCAAGGTGCCCTTTCTCTGTCCTGCCCTGTGTGTCTGTGTTGCCTGTGTGACTGGCTATAGTTCAGCAACATGTGCCTTCCCTGTAGTGTTCTTGTGCCTTTCCCTTGTTCCTTTTTATTTTGGCTCATTTCCGCTATCGCGCAACTTCCGCTTGCTCCCCTATTGCACATGGTGCATGTTGTTGAATATCGCACTGTGTCATTTATGCATGGTTCCTCCCCCTTCAGTTGCGCATGCATTCATTATCATTGCACTCTTGCACAGTTTGATTTGGGGGCGCATCTGCCTCCCGCTGAAAATTGCAGAATGGCGCATTTTTGGACTTGCGCCGGATCAACCCTATTGAGCATGGCGCAACCCTTTTGAATATCTGGGCCATGATGTTTAAATATTTAATACTGTTATATCTTAAAAAAAAACACTACCTATCCTAATAACATTAGATCTCAAATAGCACCATTACTACCTAAAAAGATTTCTAACAAATATGTACAATGAAATACATTAGACAACATCATTCATTAAAAAAGCAAAGACAGTATTAAATGTATATTATTTAAAGTGCAACAGTACATTAACATCAGTTCAATATTTTACTGATTTCTCTTTCTTCAATGTCTTCTTTTCAAAAATGGGGCAATGCAGCCCGTTGGCACAGTGGTTGGATTTCCGCTTGCGATGCCGGCGACCCAAGTTCGGGAACCGACTTGGGGCATTGGAGGGCCGGCTGGGGGGAGAAGGATGGCGCGTCCTGAGGACTGCTCTCCTCCTCTGGGGTGAGGGAAGGGAAGAGTGTCCGGCACGTGACGGACCCCTGGTGGAGGCCAGAGGTACCGCAGTGACCGGCACCAGCACGTTCTAGGGGGTGGGGCAGACGCTGGATGTCATTGCACGTCCCTGCCCCCAGCGCAGCAAAAAATATCAAAATGCCAGCCCCCAGCATGACGGCCCATTCCGTTCCACCATCCACTGCCTCTAACGCTCACCAGGGGGGTCCCGCTCTCATGGCCCCAACCCAGGGGATAATCTGGGGCTTGCCCACAATGTCCATTAGAGAGTGGGAAGCCTCCTCGATGGACCCACCCGGGGTAAGCCTGGGCATGGGGGTGGCTGTCGGACGAGAACTGATGAGAGGGGAGGCTAGACCAAAACTAGGAATATAAAAAGAAAAAGGAGTAAGTTGAAAATGGCCATTCAGACCTGGATATTTTCCTGCATTTAATCTGAACTGCCAGTATGTTTCTTGGCACTGATATGTTAATGTACTGTTGCACTTTAAATAATATGCATTTAATACTATCTTCGCTTTTTTAATGAAGGATCTTGTCTAATGTGTTTCATTGTACATATTTGTTAGAAATCTTTTTAGGTAGTAATGGTGCTATTTGAGATCTATTGGAAGGCTGGGCCTGTAGTTCAACAGACAAGTAGCCAGCCACTCCCCCTTCCTGAGCTATATAAGCAGTTCCTCTCAGCCTCCTGAAGCACTTTTTCTTTGCCCCACCATCCTCCCCTCCTCCTCCAGCGGCATCGCCTCTCCCCTCGGGATGCTTCCTAAGGTATCTTTAGCCAAGGAAATTGTCCCACGGCACCTGTAGTGATGGAATCCTATATGAGGGTTCCTTGCCTTTGGTAACTCTACCGGGTTGTAATTCCTCTGGAATAGAGAGTATGAATGGCCAAAACCAAAGTAACACAGTTGCACAAGCACAACACTGTACTGGCTGCATAGGCCATTGAATAGTTATTAGGGTAGGTAGTGTGTTTTTTTTAAGATATGGAAGTGTTAAATAGTTAAACATCATGTGTGTATTATATGGGGCTATTTAAGGTAGTTGATAATTTGATTGTGACGTCTTGATAAAGCGTCAAGTGCAACGTGAAATATAGACATTTTGTGTGAGGGGGTGCTACTCTTGTGTTTCAATAAATTACATTTTTTATCGTACGCTAGCTCAAAGCATTTTTTTTTTTTGCTCTCCTGGAGTTGAGGCCAAAAGTTCCCTTTGTTTTTGTTGTTTTCTAGCATTTGCAGTTCCCTTTTCCTTTAGGGAACCACATTTTGTGTACTAAAAAAAGATTACTTTTGGATATTTTGGAACCGTTTTATCGTAGGTCTATTTACCAAGGAAACCGACCATTTTTGACTAAATTTCCCTTTGGGAACAACATTTTCAATGGTTTTTCTGTCAAACTGGCATGTCAGAAAAACCAAAGAAAAGGACTGGACCAACAGGATTTAAAAATTGTTTAAAGTGCTATAAAATTGTGGCTAAGGCACATAGCCATGATCTTAGTTTAAAGGAAAGCTATTATAATAGTAGTCCACCCACTCCGCAAAGCCTTACCCCACCCCACTCCCCATTAAGGGTTTTGCAAAGAAAACACCTTTTTTCAGGTGTTTTTAACTTACTGGGAGAGAAGAGCAAAACCCAGCACTGCTCAGGTTCCTTCTCAAAAATCAGCTTTAATAGATACAAACAGACATAAACTCCATAAACACACACAATGCAGGAAGCCAAACACTGTCCACTGGTTTTGCTGTCACATGAGCGTCATCAGGAGGTAACACCAATAGAAGTCAAAGGACATAAATACAAAAATATTTAAAGTGACAGTGTCTCCAGGCCACGTACATGCTAAGTGTTTTAATAATCTGTGCTATAATCCAATAAATATGTCACTAAAAACACTAATGTTAAAAAGTGCTAAGTGCAGTGTGCAATACAAAATTTGCTTTTGTTGTTCTCTCCTTGGATCTTGTTACTCCTGCGTGCTCCTACAGTGGTTTGAGCTGTTTTGCTGCCGCTTGTTTTAACGTACTGTATTTTAGTTTTAAAAAGTCTGGGATTCCGCAAAATGGCACACACCGCACGATTCCATTTCAAGGCAAAGTGCGGCACCGCACCGCTCAGCTTCCATACTCTTGTATTGAAAATGAGTGATGCGGCGCCGCACTTTGCCTTGAAATGAACTAAAGGACACCTTGGAAGAAACAATATTATGGTGAGTCATTTTTTCTTGCTCTGTGTTGGACCCCCTTCAGCAATTTAAGATCTTTCTTTAAGTAGGGGTGCCAGAACTGCATGCGGTACTTGAGGTGCAGACTCACCAATGGACCTGTACAGTGGCAGGATGACCTCCCCTCCCCTCTCCTGGACATGATTTCTCTGGCAATACACCCCAGCATCTTATTAGCCTTAGCTACTGCTTTTCTACACTGTGCTGAATGGTTAATTTGCCATGTTATTATCACCCCAAGATCTTTTTCCTCCTCTGTAGGGGATAACTGTACCCCCCCAAGTCAGTAATGATTCTTTGTTTTTTTTTTGCTCCCAAGTGCATGACTTTGCACTTCTTTGCATTGAACCCCAGCTGCTATGTTTCTGACCAGTGCTGAAGTCTAGCCAGATCATCCTGTAGTCCCTGCCACCCCTTTGTGTCATCCGCCACTACACCTAACTCAGTATGCTGCTGGCTATGGCTCCAGGGTGCACATGTGCCTCCCTCCCTCCTCAAGTCCCCACCTGCAGTAAGAACTGTGGTCGCCCCAGTAACAGTCACACTGCAGAGTGGTGCACCCTTCCACCAGGGTGCTCAGTTCTCCTTTCCCTCGCTGGTCCTCTGACATTTTGGGCTCTTTCCTGAACCTGGGTGAACAGCGTCCTGAGTGACAACACTACCTCAGCACTGATGGGCCAGCACTGGTTAGTAAGTCCATAGCTGGGCACTAAAACACTGGTGAGTGCTAGGGAGCTACATTTGGAGTTCTGTGTAAGAAACAATGTTGTACTCTCGCCGGGTGGAATTGTGTCATTGGAAACCATCTGAGTTGAGAATCTAAAATTAAAATTCATTTCTGTTTTAAAATACCACGAACGCAGGTGGTAAAAAGCAAAATAATGTGCCACTTGATGGGGGACAGATAAGTGGTATTAATATAGGAACATGGATTATTCCAGCAGAAACAAACCTAGAGATCCATCCAGTATGTCCATTTCCATGCCTAGCTCCATGCTCGGCCTAATTCTGGGCTGGATTTAGAGATCCAGTAGTCCAAGTGGCTGATCATCACCTTCCTCCCCAGGTCCACTTTTCCGCTTAGCCTCTGCCTGGGGGTCCCACTATTCCCTTATATCTGTCCCACTTAAGTTTAAACCCCACCACCGTCTTGTCTTCCACCACCTCCCTGGGCAGTTTATTCCATCCATTCACCACTAGCTCTGTGAAGAACTACCACATGACCCTCCTGAATCTATCCCCCCAACACTTCCTCACTATCCCATCTCCCTCCTCCTGCCCATTCCCTTAGATCATATGTCTCTCGTTTAATGGTAATCCCCTGTAGGTCGACTGCTGTAGGTCATGTGGCCTTCATGTACTGATTCCCTAAACTCTGCAACGTACTTCCTCACCAGATTCACTACTCATCCTCAACGTACTCCATCTCTTCTGCCCTACATAACTTCCTCTAGGTAAACTGTATCTGTGGCTAATTCCCTCCACTTCTCCACTCCTCTTAACCTAACTATACCAATATCTACTCCTACTGTTCCTACACCATTTATCTTACTGTTTCCCTCCTCTTCCATCCTCTAATACCTTGCCTCACCCACCCCTGTGTTACCCTCCGTCTCTTCTGTTATCCGTCTCTTCTTTGTTCACCCAGTAGATGTACCAGCGTTATTCACCTCAGTTGGTTAGTTACCTTTACATTTTGCACTTATCTGGTGCCTTAGTTTCTACTTATAGTAGTCCTCATGCCACACTTACAATGTATATTACTTCTGTAATCTATAGCACTGCTTATACTGTCATTTTTTCACTGTTTTTCGTATTGTTTGGCTGTATGTATTTGTCTCCCTTTGCCCTCTCCCCCAGGATGCACCGTGAGACTAGCAACTTGCTGTTCAGTGTGCCCTTCCTGGTGAAACATTTCAATAAATAAAAACACACACACGCACCAGTCTCCACCTATGTCCTGTAGTTATTGTGCCCTACTTGCTTGTGAGCAGGTCCATACAGTACATCCTGTTGATTCCTCACAAGAGAATGCCTCAGACACATCCCCCTTTCCCTCCTGGCCTCCAGTGTATACATGCTAAGGGGAACCTGCTTTTCCTCATATGACCTCCTCTTCTGCCCTTGGATCGTCTTCATGGTTCTCATGTGTATGGTCTCTGTACTCATTGTCCTTCTTGAAGTGTGGACTCCAGAACTTCGTGCAGTACTCCAAGTGCAGCCTTATCAAGGATCTGTACTGGGCCACTATAACCTCCTTCCTCCTAGTATCAAATTGCCTTCCTATACATCCCTTGTTACAGCCCATCAGGACCAGGCACGTTGTCCCTATTCAGGGTTTAGAGGCCCCTGAGCACTGTCTTCTGAGATTGGTCTTAACTCTAGTTTTCTCATTTCCTTCCCTGATCTGCACTCAGGTGGTGCCCCCACCCGCCCCAGTGAATACTGAGCAAGTAATCATTTAGTGTATCAGTCTTTTCCCCAATTCTTCCATACCTTTCTCTTGAATGATGCCATCACCTCCACTACACCCTCTCTTTATGACATCCCATTGGCTTCTACCCCTGGGAGACAGTGCACATTCTTCCCTCCTGGGCAGGGCAGAGACCACAGTTTTAGTACATACCCCTAACTACAGAATCCCCTTCTATAAAAACCCTCCTTATAACTCACCCTTCCTTGCTACTGCACCCCAGAAGGTGTCGCTGCAGTTGGGGCCCTGGTTGCAACAAGATTCTTTCTCCTGGGAGGGGGGGAGTAGCATGCACTATGTCGCTCAGTGAGGTGAAGTGGCTGCTTGTTGTGATTCCAGGGCCCCTTCAATCCCCAGTTGTTGCTGCAGCCAGCCACCTCCTTGTTCAGTACCTTCCATCCACCTTTGCAAACCCCTGGAGGTCACAGTGGAAGAGGAGTAGCAGTAGGCACTTCGGACACCCACTCCAACCTGCTGTGCAGCTGGCTCATTATGGTCCATGCTGCAGCCAGCCTGGAATGGCTTACTACCATCGTCCTGCAGACCAGGAAGCCTTCACACCTCCACTGTGTACCATGGAGGGGTGAGGCCCTGTGGGCCTCTGCAGTTGACTAAATCCCTTTTCTAAGGCCCCTGCACGTGCCTGCTGTACATGGCTATGTTAGGTCCCTTCTGTAACACCCTTAATGTATCATAGACAGGGATATTACCTCCTGTGTACTACCCTGATATACTGCCTTGATTACAAACCCCTACACTGCATTACCCCAGATTGGGTTTTGCTAGTACTTTCCAAGTTGCTAACCAGCAGTGTCTTGGTACAGACATGTATATGTTAATATACAAAATTGAATATCTATCTGGCACGTATGAAATCCTTGTATGATCCATATACTAAGAGTAAATTACTTGCCACTATGTTATTTAATTAATAATTTATTGCCAGGCCAGCCCTCCGTGTAGTGGTGGCAACACCACTCTGTATGCCAACAACTCAGGTTCAGAAGCAACTCAAGATGACAGAGGGCAGACTGGGGAGGAAGATTGAGAGTCCGAAGGACTGTCATCCATGGGGGGGGGGGAGTGCAGACATCAGAGCATGTCATGTGGAAGCGGGAGGGTGCATCCTGACATCATTGCATGCCACACCTCTCGGGGACAGAGAACAAGGAACCTACCAGTGGTGAGACAGCACCGGGCTTTCACAGGTCCCACACCTGACCAGTTGGGCCTGCCAATGTGAACTGGATCTGTATAAACAGCAGGAGTTGGGTTGGGTAAAACTACCAACCCTGCTGCCAGAGGGGGAGTAAGCCCTGGGGGAAGAAGGCTGATGGTAAGTCCTGGTGGAAGTCAGGGTGACAGGGCTGGAGCACCCAGTAGATGGTGCTGACTGGAGGGGAGATAGACAGAAAAATCAAAAATGTAATAATAACATCTTCCCAGAATCAGTTTTCACCATTCATGACTGGTGGGTCTATGCCAGAGGCAGACAACCGTTGTTGGAGCCTTTAGCTTTAAGATTTTTGGAGCAGGGAGCCAACGTTAGTCGAGGACAGCGCTGCCGACAAGGCCGATGTACTACATGGCGCTCATGGACTGGGCAGTAATCAATGCCGGCTACCCTGAGTTCTCAGTTCATTTTTTTTTTTTCTCTTTTTCCTGCCCATGGCCACTGACACATCTGCCCAGTCACAGACCCCTGAGCCCCCACTTCCATATCAGCCGCGTGCCCACGACCCCCGGCTTCCCCTTGTGGGTTGTGGCACCGGGCCAATGCCGCACTGTGGGACTTGGATCAGGGAGCTGGCCTGGAAGCTAATCAGGGCAGGGCAGGCTTCATTCATGGCAGCCATGGCTGAGTTTTCTAGGTTCCCCAGGGGCAGGGACGTACAATGACATCCAGCGTCCGCCCCACCCCTCTCTTGGAATTTGGCACCAGTACTTGAAATTTCCCCCCGGCCTCCGCCAGGAGTCATACGCGTGCTGGGCACTCTCCCCAACCCTTCTCCCGGAGAAGGAGAGCAGCCCTGGGGTGCTCCATCATTCTTCCCCAACCGGCCTGTCGGCTCCCTGGATCCATTCCTGAACCCGGGTCACTGGCATCGCAAGCAGAATTCCAACTGCTGCACCGGCAGGCCAGCCTAAGTCCTCAGTTCTGCTTTTCCCACAATCTACTGTAGGTCACATCTCATGGGAGCCGAAGCCGAAACTTGTTGCATCAGTTCTGCTGCCAGCACATTTGACTCGACACCATAGCACAGTTTGTTGGAGCTGATAATTCTTTCCTCAGTGTGCAGCGTTGAGTACTTTCCCTTTTTTTGTATATATTTTGTTCGCACAGTCATGTTCGGTTCGGGGTCTAGTTCTAGTAAATCTAAGGAGGGGCATACCCCAAGGTACATCAGTGCTCCTGTGGCAAGCCGATTACCGTTATGGACCACCGTGACCATATTCTCACTTGCCTGGGTCTGTTTCACGACATGGATTCATGTGACACCCGCTTCTCCATGGACCACTGAGTTCTTGAAATCCGTGCGTTGAGGGTGAGTCAGAAACCTCCCACCTTCGGAGGGTGGCGCCACACTCAGGATGGCAAGGTAAGGTCTCTGGGCCCTTCCCCTGGGCCTCTCCCTAGTACTATACATACCAAGAGAGAGCAGACCTCTGCTGCTCCTAGTCTTGCTGGGACAGGAGGCCTGCACAAGGGGTTGGTGGGACAGGAGGCCTCCTCCAGTGGTCGGCTGAGCACCGCTTGCAGTCCGTCACCCCCTCAGGGGCACAGATGCCCTCGGTGTTGAGGTCACAGCTATATGCTCAGCCTGAGTCAGTGGGGCCCTCAGTGCTGCCACTCGGCACTGCTTTAGCTCTCGCTGCCACTGTTGGTGTCAGTGAGCAAAGCGGTGCTGGTGTCATCACTGGGTCCCCTTCCAGCACCACTCCCAGTGCTGGGAGAGGAAGGATCTCTGGGGTAGCCTCCTTGGAGATCTCCTTGATCTCTTCCTCTATGGAAAAGGATGATCAGGATGATCCAGACTGGCTGCCCGGCTCCTCGGAGCCCTGGAACTCTCTCCACCCAGCCTTAGGGCCTCCAGTACCGTGGAGTCGGGGATCACCCCTCCCAGGGCCATCCTTGAAGCCACCTCGTCCACATCCCCCGGGGACATTTCCAGTGCCAACCCTAGCACCAGAAAGGGGGGTAGGCGCCAAGGGCAGTGCTGGGTTGGGGTCCAGTGCTGGGTCTGGTTCGAGCAGCGTTGGCAGTGCCAAATCAGATTTCGGCACCGGGGAAGGTTTCAGGTTAGGTTCTGGTGCCGTACCTCCGGCTTCGGGTTCTAGGGCTTTTCCAAGGAGCAGGTCCCTGTCAGGTATGGTGGGGGTGAGGAGGTTGAGGTCGGCATGGAGGAACCATTTCCAGAGCAACTGGGGGCTCTGGGAGGAGCCAAAGCACTGATCTGACCCTTCTTTCCTTGCTGGAACTGTCAGGATCTGCAGTTCATGGGGATGGGCTGATCTCAAGGACCAGACTGGCTCTGATCGCTTCACCTGGGGATTTCTCCCCAAGGGCATCACCCTGTTCTTACCTGTACAATTGGGTGTTTATTGGTGGCCAGGTTGAGCAGCCCCCTCTTCCAGGAAGAGTCCTCTGCTCGCTCCCGCAGCCTAGCAGAGGACCTCCTCTGGTCCGTCAGGGCTCTTTTCCTCCTTCTCTTCCTCTGCCTCCTCCTCTGTCAGCCCCTACAGGGCCCATGACCTGGGACCAGTTCAGGGCATCAGCAGCTGCATTCCCTAGATACCTGAGGGCTCTGGGTGATGTCATCTTTAGACCTGAACTGCCAGCTTCACCGTCCTTGAATCGAGCTCCTGTGCCTCTTTGTCTTCCTCCTCTGAGGAAGAGGACTCCTCCATCCACTTGTCATCTGATGCTGATCTCACCAGTTATCAGTGATTCCTTTTGGAGATGTTAGAGGAGCTGCACATTTCCTATTTCACCAGCCACAATCCTGCACATGCGATGCAAGCATTCCTTGAGGAATTTAGCACTGACAATCTTGTCATCCCTCCGTGGCCTCAACCCTTCACAGAAGCATTGCACAGGGTCTGGCATCATCCCTCTGCCTCTTCTCCAGCCCTGAGGGCCTGTCAGCACAGGTATTGCACACCCCGGGGTCTCCAGGTACTATGCCTCACCTCTCTTCAGGAGTGGAGCTCCTGGACACCGCTTCTAGCATCATCACCCAAGGCACGACGGCCACCCCCCCCCCCAAGTCTGACTCGACTGAGTTTGACTGCTGGGGTAGAAGAGTTTTCTTAGCAGCACACCTCCTGTGCATCTTGGCGCACCAGGCCCACCAGGCTGCCTATGCCAGGCACCTGTGGAGGATGCTGGGACAACTCCTGGCATCTATGCCTGATCTGAGGCTACCAGGCAGGCCATCAGCCTTTCTGCCTATGGTCTGGAGCTAGCAAGACACCAATCAAGGGCATCTTACGATGCCAATGAGGTACCTTCCAGGCTTGCAGGAACTGCAGTCTGCATCAGGTGGACGGCTTAGCTTCACCTTTCAAGGTTATCACCCCTGGCCTGGTGAAGGTTGATTGCCTCTCCTTTCCAGGGGGCCCATTTTTCTCCCACAGGGTGAGGTGTGAGTTAACAGAGCTCCTTCCTTCTCCCAGGCATCGGGAGTCTCTGCCTCACCCTGACCAGTCTCGGGCCTCTCCAGACCCATGAAAGGCCCCCGCCTCCTTGTGTTCTCCCCCACAGGAGGCTGAGAGAGACACTAGTCCCTCAAGTTTTGCCAGAGCCACCAAGGGTGGCAGCTTGGCACTCTGACCCACCAGTCATGAATGGTGAAGACTGATTTTGGGAAGATATGAAAGCTACATACTCACCGTAATTCTTGATCTTCCTGAATATCTTCACCATTCATGACTGCTTTCCGCCCACTGTCCCCTCAGGGCCAGGCACTGAAAATTGCCACCTCCTTTCTCTGTTTTTCAAACATTTATCCTTCCAGGGTTGATCTAGTGGGCAAATCCTGAGGGGGCCTCGCCAGACCTCATCCCTGTATAGGGATTAAACAGAAGATCTAAAGAGTTTCTTTTATCCCTTGTTCCTACAACCCCTTAGAGACATTTTTCACTAGGCCTTAGCAGCTGCTGTGTCTGTCTCAATTACATGACTGTGCCTCAGATAGAATTCAACACTGCTTAGTCTTCCTTTGGGGTTCCTGAACCTTCCTGAAGGTACTGTATTTCTGTGGGCCATCGGTGCTCTTGTCTTTCCTATCAGGAGTCCAGAATCCTTTTCTTCAGCAATAACGCTCCATCTTCTGTTTCACCTTTTTATACATACTGTTCTTGTCCTTCTTTGCAAAAAGAAAAAAAAAAAGGCAGCAGCTAGGACAGTGCAGTGGCTCACTCCCCTTTTCTTTAGGCAGAAAGTCAGACAGGGAATCTTTCCCTGTCTTCCTTTTCTCTCACCTCTATTATGCGCTTCTCCTCTGAAGCACAGCTCATAGGGGATCTATTTCTAGAATCTTGCCTCTAAAGAAGCATTTAATGCTCTATGTTAATTTGTTTCCCTATCCCGCATCTCCTACTGTAACTCTCATTGATCCCTGTTACAGTTTTGCTACTATCTTCATCCTGTCCCCCCCCCTCGGGTAAAAGCCATTCAATTTGGGGCTCTGTTCCTCTTCCCGTTACATCTCTTTCTCCCTGAAGATTCAGCCTTCCACAGGTATTCCCTAAAGAGAGAGAGAGAGAGAGAGAAATAGGAGAAAAACAAGGGGAAGCAAGCCAGATTCCAAGCTTCTCAAAACAGGAAAAAAACCTCCCCTTCTGGCAATATTTTCTACTTTGGAGAGTTGATCTTCATTTATCCATATTAGACCTCTTTCCAGGAGATACAGGATTTCTCTCCCCCGTCCTTCTCTTCCCCCTTCCTCTTCCAGCCTGCCCAATGGGCCCCCTTTCCAACCTAAGTCCCTCACCCATATCCTCTTCTCTTCTCTCAGTTGGCATTTAGTTGTTATATCCTTTTCCATTTTCTGTCCCTTGGGCACCCTTCCCTCCCCCGACCTGTCCTCCAATCTTTCTCCGGCTAGGCAGAACTGAGGAGGTTAGGGGAGTCGGCTTCAGTTACTGGCCAGTCCGTGACTGCCACATAGTACATCGGCCTTGTGGGCAGCACCATTCCCAATGTTGGCTCCCCACTCCAAAAATCTTAAAGCTGAAGGCTCCTGCGAGGGTCATCTGCCTCCAGCAAAGACCCGCCAGTCATGAATGGTGAACATATTTGGGAAGATCAAGAATTACAGTGAGTATGTAATTTTCATTTATTGCCACGGTATAGTATTAAACAGCATCATTTTGCAATTTATTAACGACAGCCCAAATGTGATGCAGCATCTTGCTTACAGTGGGGTCCTACTTCCACACAAGTTTACAGCTGCCATTGTTGCTGTCTGAAGGTTAGCAGGAGCTACCGTGATAGTGCAGGAATGCATGGGATGTTGGTCCTGTGTGGTACACAAAGCGGGGGTTGGGGCAGATGAACATACAGTCTTCTGCTCTTGGATTGGCTCAAAGTTATCAGTAGGAGTGATTGTGATAGTGAGATTTGTAGAATGCCACATTCCTCTGGGATGTGAGATTCAATTCCTAATATGGGATGGGCTAAGCACCCTACGTTTACCAGACAAAGAGTCCCCCCCAGCGTGTTTTGAACTCCAAGTGTGTGTGTGGGGGGTGTAAAGTACCAGCACTGCTGTGTCAGCTGTGTTACTGCTGTTCATGAGGCAAGCAGCCTGATCTTGAAGATGTGGCCTTGTAAACTGACTGAGATCAGATTTATTGATCTACTTGTATAAA
Organism: Neoceratodus forsteri; assembly: GCA_016271365.2. Lineage (NCBI taxonomy): Eukaryota > Metazoa > Chordata > Ceratodontiformes > Ceratodontidae > Neoceratodus > Neoceratodus forsteri. Next base: position 108,779,848 of record JADMNL010000031.1, on the reverse strand, counting down.
GATCTTAAGGAACCCCTGTTATTTGAGGGCTATCTTTCCAAAAACAATATTTCTATACACAAGGTATCATATATTCCATATCTGTTCTATACTTTGCTGCCCCTGTTTCATTAGGGCCAACACAGCAGCAGGAACACTGCTCTTTAGTTACCATCTGTTCTGACTGCTAGTCTACAGATCCTGGGCCCATTCTCAAAGCTCCCGGTGCAGGGCAAGGGGCTTGCGTCACAATGAATGGCGTAACGTGCCCCTTGCGCCAAACAATGTGTCAGGAGCGATTCACAAAGGCAGCCTGCATCAACCACAGGCAGCCTGCCCCAAACAGGGCTTGTGCCACCGTTGCACCACAAAATGGGCTGCGGCATGGCACCAGGGGCTTGTGGCAGATGCAGGCTGCCAAATCCCCTGAATCGGGATTCACAAAACTCTCCCAGAGGGCAAATTTTGAAGTACCATTAGACCAGCCAGGGCTGGTCTAGTTGACCTAGTTGTGGCAATGGCCGTGGTCTCCTCTCCCCAGCCCCAATCCCCCGCTATAATAACAAAAGGTCCCATATAAATAAATAGTAAAATAAACCCCCACCCTGGTGGACTAGCGGACTCCTTCCCCAATGACCCCATATATTGCTTTATTTATTATGAGTCCCTGATGGTCTAGTGGATCTCGAGTCCTCGATAAACTTCCTTGACGATGTACTATGTATTCAGAGTCTTCGGTGATTCGCAGTGTCTTTCAAAGCCCTGATCACCTGTTATGATATTACGACATCATTGGCGGTAGTGGCCCTCATCTGTGGAAGTGTCCCCTCACCTGTCTCTCATCCAGTCTCCCAGCTGGCGATTGTCACAGCTCATCATCAAGGTTAGCTGCCGACTGATCTCGAAAGAACGCCACTGTACACAGTACATGCTCAGTGTTTCAACTAGCTGTCGCTGAGCCGCATAGTATGCAGATGCGCTCATTCAGAGCTCAGTCAGTGGCTGGCCTTGGTGGTGGGTGGTGAGCGGTTGGCTGTGCCAGTTGCCAGCTCAGTTTGGGAATGGGAGGAGTGGGGTGGTGGGACACTGCCTGCTGAGGTGGGGGGCCATTATATCACCAATGATGTCATAATATGGTATAACGGGGATCAGGGCTTTTGGGGGGGCACTAGATCACCAGGGAATTTTAATACATAATTACATCTTGGGGACATCAGGGATCGGAGAGGGGGCCAGTAGACCACTAGGGACTTACAACAAATAATTAGTCCATGGGGACATCGGGGAGGGGTGTCTGCTAGTCCACCAGGGACGGGGTTTATTTTATTGTTTCTTTATAGGGAGGTAATCAGGGATCAGGGGGTCCACTAGACCACCAGAGAATTATGCAAATTACTGTTTCTAGGGGACATCAGGGAGGTGGTCTGCTAGACCACCAGGAAATGTCTGGAGACATTGCCGCACAGCCGACCACAGCTTGCGGCAACCTGTCCAGGTGCGCCCTCTGTTTGGGGTACTGCTACGGTTGCTGCAAGCTGTGGGACTTTGCCGCTGGGACCCTACCTGATCGAGAATCAGACACAGGGTCCCTGGCGCACCTATAGTTGCCACAGCCCTAGATCGCTGCAACTTGCAGCGATATAAGGGCTTTTTGAGAATCGGGCCCCCTGTGTTTATGACATCATAAGCATTTCCACAGCAACAGACTGGGTGTAGAGGATTGTGAAGTCAGGTGTAGACAAACAGGCAGAGCAGATCATAGAAACATAGAATTGGTCGGCAGATAAGGACCGCCAGGCCCACCTAGTCTGCCCATTTCCCTACCTACTGTATAAACTCCCGATCCTGTTCATCTGCAGCCTACCTCCTCCTCCCTACCTCCAGTGTTGCCTTCTGCCTGTCCCATGCATTCCTGAATTCGCCAACCGTTTTTTCCCCACAACTTCCTCCGGGAGGCTGTTCCATGCATCTACCAGCCTTTCTGTGAAAAAATATTTCCTCACGTTGCCACAATGTCAAGTCGAGGACATTGATCCTGTTGCCATGTCACTCGCAGAGTTATATCGCAAAAGGGGAAGCTAACTGCAGACAAAATGTCTGTTAAAATAGCTGGCATGGTGGCACTGGCTAGTACTGCACTGCATTACCATGTGGAAGACCTTCAATTGAGTCTCGATTCCAACTCCCACATCTGGAGGGGTGCAGGGCACAATTTGGAGGCATAGCAGGCTGGCCTTGGTGAAAGGGAGCAGGTCATGGGTGATCACATGATGCTGGACACACACACACCCACACAGACACACACACACACACACACACCACCACCACCCCACCACCACCCCACCATAGGATGGCACTGCAGTGTTCCTACAAGTTGGTTGGTTGGAGGAAGGGCTAAAAGGAAAGAAAAAGATTTCCACCCTTGACAGACTACGTTTTGACACCACGCACCTCAGGGTTACTACACAACTGGGGCCCGCCTCTCCCTGGCCTCCAGAATTAAAGGTTGTTCCTGGAAGGCAGCTGTAATGGTGTGTGTGTGTGTGTGTGTGTGTGTTATATAGGAAGCAGTTATAATGCAAAAACACATACTGTACAAACTAGTCCATTTTAACAAACATACAGTTTATTAAAATATTTCTATTCGTTTACTGATAAAACACCATCTCTGCTAAAAGAAACCTCCCAGTATCCTCTTCCTTCTTGCTTTCTCGGTGTGTACTACGGTGGCCCCACTGTTGTTATAAGTTAAAGGGTTTATTTTGGGAGGTCTGACCCACAGAGAACTGCTGCTGTACTTTTCTGCACTGCACTCTCTACAGCACAGATACCAGCAGTGCTGCATCAGTGATGCGGAGGCTGTCCTAGGCAGCCAATGCGTCCCTACCTCAAGGTCAGAACAAGGACATCTCTGCAATGTGCAGAATGCCAAGGATTTAATAAGTTTACACAACCTCTCAGACAGGCTGGGAAAGAGAGGCAGGATTTTCTGTGGGGGTGCTAGCTCAGCACTCTCAGCTCTCCCTTCTTAGTTGGTGGTGGGGAGGTGCCTGGAGCCACAGTCTAAATCTCATAACTCAGATGGTAGTGGCCCTGCAAAAGACTTAGGTATCTCTCTTCAGTCTCACAGTTTAGAGGGCAGCTCACATAGCAGGAGGGTGACAAGTGCACATGTAAGTGCTAGGTAGTGCACCAGACTAAGGGCTCTCTCCACAAAGGGATCTGCACTCACAGAGGGGTGCCTAGAGGTCCTGCTCCAAACATGCAGAGACCTCCATGCAGCCCAAGCCCTAGCTACTCACCCCTTCTGCACCTGATTCCTGACTTCGCACACTGATGTGTGCCCAGCAGGGTTGGGAAAGGGGTGGGGGCACACATGAGCCTGATCCCGGAGTCCTGCTCTGCGCTGCAGAGGGCAGGCAGGGGGGACAGAGGCTTCATAGTCTGAGAGGCAACCATAGCACCTACGCACCCCTTCCACCAGGCAGAAGGACTCTCCATAGGGCCTGATAAGCCCCTACCCACCTGCCAGCAGCCCTCTGGGGGGGGGGGTTGGCTGGCACTGGCCAGTTAAAATGATGACATTTGCTGACCTGACAGGGATATGGCAGATCTTGAAGGACTACATATCTCATGATCCCCCTCGCTGTGTAGAATGGGGGATGCAGTACGCTGCCAACCCAGGCCTACAGTTGTATGCCCTGGTATTCTGTACAGCAGTGCCCCCTTGCTGCCCCTATCTGCACAGTGCTGTACACATGCAGGGCCCAGAGGGATGGGGGTGCACAGATGCGCGGCTGCAATACACTTAATTCCACTATATCCTGGCCACCTTTGTGGATCGAACCCTAAGGCTTCCAGCTCTGAAGACCAGGGTTCGAATTACGGCTCAAGTCACAACTGAAGTAAGTTCATTGATCATGGCTTGGTCATGGTGGTGGCCTGTTGTCCTCATCACGTGACAAGTATCCAAAGTGTAGGACACTGCAGTGGATAAGATGTCAGCCTCAAATGTTTAACGTTGTGGTTAAGTCACAATTACTGTTACGAATTGGCTTTCCAAAGGCCTCATGGTTAAGACACCCACCTTCCACATGGGGAACTGGGTTCATGTCTTGGGTGTGGGATCCCAGTTGGGACCAGCAGGAGTCTGAGCACAGATTTCTCAGAAACTCAACTCTCAAGGAGAGCTTGTGGCACCTGCCACTGCATGGCTACCCTGTGGGGGCCATGCAGGACAGAACCTCTCAGATGTCCCACTTGAAGAATGGAGCATGAGCGCATCTCTGATGTCCAGGCTGATGCTGCATGTTGTGGTGGGCCGTGGGACCCCCCCGACCTCCCCGGTCAACAATTATGTTTCTCTTTCTCCGGGATAGCCACCACCCAAACAGAGTGTATTGCGCCAGTCAACTGTGGGATGGCCGCAGGAGGAGGGAGGACAGAGAGAGCTGGGATCAGGAAAACACAAGATAATAATAATAATAGATTTTATTTCTGTGGTGCCTTTCAAAAACCAAGGTGCCTTACAAAATTTAAAAACACATTAAGCATTTCAGAATCTTAAAATATATAAAACAACTGGTACAATTAAAATACAAACGTTAAACACCAAATGCTTGACACCACAAGTATGTTTTCAGGGCCTGTTTAAACTCCTCCAAAGTCGCAAGACTCTGTAACTGATGGGTGAGAATTTGGTAGGGACTACATGCGAATGCATGGGCCCCTGAAGATTTCAAGACACCCTCAGGATCTCTAGCAACCCCTCATCAGCTGAGCAGAGCAATTGCCCAGGGCAGTAAGGGACCAGGAGCTCTTTCAAGTAGTCTGGGTCCAGTCCATGTAGAGCTTTAAAAGTCAGAAGACTGACTTTAACGGTAATCCGCCACTGAACTGGCAGTCAGTACAGTCCGTGCAGCACCAGCGAAATATGACTGAACCAAGAAATTCCCATCTAAAGCTGGGCTGCTGCATTCTGCACCAGCTGCAGGTGGCAGATTTCCACCCCAGGTAGCCCTAGGTAGAGGGAACTGCAGTAGTCCAAGTGCGAGGACACAAAGACATGGACCAGCATAGGAAGATCGCCGGACGGAACAAGGTGCTTAATCCTGGAGATATTCCTCAGGTGATAAAAAGAAGAGTTGATGATGGCAGACACCAGCGAACGCAGAGTCAGCCCTTCGTCAAAAATTACCCTAGGTTTCGCACCTGTTGGGAAGTCGGGAGTGATAAACCCCTAAGGTAAAGCCCGGAGGGTAAACCAACCCCTGGCCCCCCCATCCGGCACGTTGGATCCACAACCAGCACCTCAGTCTTTTCTGAGTTCAACTTCAGCCAACTTGAGTCCATCCACTCCTGGATTTCTGCAAGGCAGTTATTAAAAACTGAGAGAGCGCCATCCTGGTCAGGTGCAAAAGACAGTTAGAGCTGGGTTTCATCAGCATAGCAGTGAAACCTCAGCCCATACCTTCTTACACTGTCTCCGAGGGGCCGCATATACACTGCGAACAACATGGGGGACAACACTGAAGCCTGAGGAACCACACACAACAGAGAAACTGGGTCCAAGGAATGAACCCCGGATACCACCCTCTGAGTTCTTCCAGTGAGGTAAGATGTAAACCACCTGAGGACTACATCCGATAGTCCACAGATGAACCTCAGGCGCTCAAGTAGGACCCCATGGTCCATAGTGTCAAACGCTGATGAGAGATCTAGAAGAACCAAGATGGAACGGTTCTTCTGATCCCTAGCCATCAGGAGATCATTGAGCACCTGAACCAGCGCTGTCTCAGTACTATGCCTCTTTTGAAAACCGGACTGGAGGGGTTCATAGATATCATGGATGGTCAAATGGTTCTCCAGCTGTACGGCCACTACTTTCTCAATCACCTTCCCTAAAAAGGGAAGGTTTGAGATAGGTCTGTAGTTCGCATGGCAGTCGGGGTCCAAATAAACTTTCTTCAAGAGGGGTGTTTTACCACCACCTCCTTCAGGGAGCTTGGAAACTCACCTGTTTCCAAGGAGCACCAGACTATCCATGCAAGGACCAGACTGATGGAATCAATATAACCCAAAATCAGGGAGGCTAGTCCTGGGTCCAAACTACAGCACATAAGGCGCGCACTCTGGACAATCCGCATGACATCTATGAATGCCGGTCGGTCGAAGGTACTCCAGGAAAGCTGAGGAGCAGCGGCCAAGCACTGATCCAGAGCAACACCTTTAGAGTGTGCTGGATGGAGCGCCACGCTGATGTCAGCCACCTTAGGTGCAAAGAATCGAAGCAAGTTCATTGCACTCTACTTGCGAAAAGGCTTTTCAAACTTGTAGGCAGGCTGGGTTGCACAGTCTGTCTACAGTGTGAAAAAGCTGAGCTGGTCGATTCTGAGCCGCCGCAATCTCCACGGACAGGAACTCTGCCTTCTTACGGGTGATTGCAGATTGATAGACTTGATAATGCTTCATCAATCTAAGGTGGTCGTCATCAAGGGAGGATCTCTGCCAGCAACACTCTAACCTTCGTCCTAAATAGTAGAAGTGGAGAAAAAAAAAGATTAAAGTTATTCCAGACTGGTCATCTGACTAATAAGACCGAGCAAATTGCAGAGGCCTTTGTCTCCTATTACGCTAAGCTCTACACCCCTCAGGAACTAACACCCGCCCAAGCAAGCATAGATTACCTTAAGACTCTGTCCCTCCCTACGCTCCCCCAGGAAAAAAGCCAAGCCCTAACTAAACCAATTACCCAGGTAGAAATCTTGAAAGTTATAAAGGGTCTGAAGGGGGAAAGTGCCCTGGACCAGACAGCTTTGGAGCAGAATTCTATAAAACCTTTGCTACAGAAACAGTCCCCTTATTGGCGGATGTCTTCTCAGGGTATGGCAGGAGGCGAACCGGTTCCCCCCTTCATGGCAGTATGCCTGAATTTCGCTTATACCAAAGAAAATAAAGGATCCACTTCCGGTCACGAATCGTCACCATTCAATCTCGCTCTAAATTCGGACTACAAGATTTTTACCTCAATTCTTGCATCCAGGCTGAACCTTATACTTCCAGAGCTTATTAACCCAGACCAGTCGGGATTCGTTCCGGGTCGACAGGCTCCAGATGGCGTCAGATCAGTGATCAATATAATTGATGTAATCCACCGCTCTCGCCTCCCTGCCTGCCTCATGAGTTTAGATGCTGAAAAAGCCTTCGACAGGGTTTCTTGGTCATTTCTGTTCCTGGTCCTGGAATGGATGGGATTCCCACAGACCTTTATTGACAGCATTAAGTCATTATAGTCCGGCCCACAAGTGTACATCAGAGTAAATGGAAGAATCTCTAGGAGATTCACCCTGGGTAGGGGTACCCAGCAGGGTTATCCCTTGTCCCCCTTGCTATTCCCTCTATACATAGAGCCACTGGCCGACGCAATACGTACCACAGCGGCGGTACAGGGAATCAAGGTTGTGGGCCAGCAACAGAAAATATTCCTATACGCAGATGACGTCCTACTCTGCATATCCCATCCGGAGACCTCAATCCCTCAGATATGGTCAATTCTAACAGAATTTGGCAGACACTCTGGGTATACCCTCAATAAAACCAAAACCGAAGTATTGTCTTTCTACTACTCACCCTCCCACAAGACTGCAGAGTTTCTACCACTTAATTGGGTAGCGGACAAAATGAGATACCTGTGTGCCTAGCTAACCAAACATAACTCCCATCTCCTTAAAGTCAATTATGTCCCACTCTTTATCCAGGTGAAGAAAGATCTAGATAGGTGGACCCTGATAAATCTCCCATTATACTCAAGAATACATACTATCACCATGAGTGTTCTTCCTAGGTACCTGTACCTGTTCCAATGTTTACCGACCTTCATACCTAAAACACATTTTCAAGACTGGCAAAAAGCAATTACAAAGTTCATCTGGAGAAATAAGAGACCCAGAATAAACACTCATACTCTTCAATTAAGTAAGGCAAAAGGGGGTAGAGCCCTCCCTGACCTCGAGGACTATTATCTCACCACGCAAATTAAAAGTGCATTACAGTGGTCCATCCCCAACTATGTTGCTAACTGGAAGGAAATGGAGAGAGTGGAGGAAGAGGAGCGAGGCCCACTACTGGGAGTCTGCTCCATACAAGTGAAAACTGCTAGAGACTACCCTCCCCCCTTCTTACTGACTGTGAGGGACACCATAAGGGCAACCTGCAGAGCCTGGCAAAAATATAAAATAAAATCCTCTCTCTGGCCCCTGTATAGGCTATCAAGGGATACAGCCTTTACCCCGTCCCGGCTAGACCATACTTTTAGAGCCTGGGAGAGAATGGGCCTGACCTATATCAAGCAGATCATGGTAGGGGACGAAATGATGGACTTCATGACCCTTAAGAACGATTTTGGCCTGCGCAATGTTGATCACTTTCGATATCTACAGGTTAGAGATTAAATTCATCACTGCCGCAGAGCGGATCCCCAACCTGATAGGGTGGTCCCCTTTGTAGAGAGCCTCTACGCAATACTAACCTCGCAGAAAACAGCAGGTCTCATCTCTACACTTTATAAGGCCCTTATGGTCTTAAAGAAAGATCATTTAGATAAGGTTAAACATAGATGGAGAGAGGAGGGGGGGAGTTGGCCTACGAAAAATCAGTTGGGACTCAGTATTTAGGCTGGCATCCAGAACTACCTGTTCTCCCCTCTGGCAAGAGTATAGTTGGAAAGTGAAGATACGATACTTTCTCTCCCCTCTTTCCCTGAGTAAAAGAATCCCTGAAAGAGATCCGGCCTGTTGGAGATCATGTGAGGAAACAAGGGCAGGCTATCTACATGTCTTTTGGCTGTGCCCACAGCTTGGGCCTTTCTGGAGGGACGTCTCTCAGGTACTTACTAAAATGTTTGCCTTGGATGCCCCCCTGGACTGGCCCTGCCTTATACTGAGAGAGCCTCCCCAAAACCTGACTGGAGCTGATATGGTATATCTTTGGACCCTCCTCTTGGCGGCAGCTCACAAAACTATTACCAGACTGTGGCTGAAAAATGACTCCCCCACCATAAGCTCCTGGATACAACTGGTCGAGGGAAATTGCAGAAATAGAAGAACTAACTTATAAGATAAATCATAGGATAACAATATATGTCCGGAGATGGATGAGATGGGAGATCTGGTGGAAAATATTTATTGCCCTGAGCTCTGGCCAGGCTCCTTGAAGTTCCACTCCTAATTTAACATCCTTTAACTTGGCTACAGGTCCCTTACTGAATGTGGCTGGGTGGCAGCTGGCCACTTGGAGGATGGCCTGTTTAGTCCTGGAAAGAGTACAAGATGATGGATTTGTCAATGTCATCAGTGTCATTAATTCAGAAACACTTCTTCTTTTGATTTCTTTCTTTTTTAAAGAATGTACAGAAGAGGGATTTTATTATTTACTTTATGTGATATACTACAGCTCTGTAAAACAGAATTGAAACTGTCTGGCTTACCTGTATTAAATGCACCTGATGGTTGTCAATAAACATAAAAAAAAAAAAAAAAGTTATTCCAGGAGTGAATGAACATACAAACTGTACCCCCCCCCCTCACGTTGCGAGCCTGCACTGTGAACAGGTTTGGGACGAATTTTCCATTTGCAGCACCAACCAGTCATTGTCTGTAAGCACTTGACCCATGCAAATGCTCATTGAATACAACAAAATGTAGGGCATAGCCACACTGGGGATTATTCAGTACCGAAATTAGCAATCAACTCCCAAAGGCACTGCCTGACAGCAGCTACTTGTTACTGTACCACTTGTTATTGTGCTGGTCGTTACTGTACTACATGCACGGTACAAGAAAGCAGCTGCACTGTATTAAACTACCTCATTTATAAAAGTTGACTTCATCCTGAGAAAAACCATACCAGGAACGCTGGAAAAGGCTTTCTTCACCGGAGTTCAGACAGACTCACGTGTGTCACTGGGAAGTATTGTTACTGGTCCTGGCAGAAAATCAAAACCTGTAATGAGACAGAGCCCAAAACACAGGAGGCTGAAATTGTGAAGACTTTCAACACAGTGGTATTCAGGGTTACTTTATATAGCTTCTGACAGGAAGCGTGGACTGCAAGTGTTTTTATGAGAAATGCTGGCCACACGGAATGCGTGACTTTCCATGGCAAACAGAATGTCTGGTGCTGGTCCAGAGATCAGACTGACCTCTCCTTTCAGAATAGGAATTGTTTCTAAAGATTTACCAGGAAAGATACACTGAGCTGAAATAGCTCATTTTCAGATGTATCCGGGGGTGGGGGAGTGATGCAGAGAGTACAGCAATGAATTACAACAGTTACACAAATTAAAATGAAAATGTAGTTAAACTCTTAATTAACATCAAAAGAACAAGATGAGCTAGGCAGCACACCGGAAGAGCAACAAGCAATATAAATGTGAATTGGAACACAAATGGAGTGTGAACAAGGCACTGTTAGGTACGGTATTCAAGTGCAGCTGGCAGCAATTTGAAGGGTGAGTGAAGCGCTGTTGCTGCTTTGTTCAGTAGAGAAGTATGAAAACTGGGTGGAGCAAGAAGAAATAAATTAGGGCAGGAGCAGGGCCACTGGGGGAGAGGGATTCAATTTCTGAGGTTAAAAGATAAAAAAAGGAAATGGCATGGGCTGGGTCTGTTGGCACAGTGGCACGTGCTGTGTTGCTATCGGAGGGTTCCTCTGGGTTTGGTAGTGTGCTCTGAGTTCCCATTGTCTCAGTGGGAGGTCATGGCATGTGACATGGTAAGGAACTCAACTTCCAGAGGAGCATTTACCCGCAGTGCAACTATGCATCATCCCCTCCCCCTAAAAAAAAACTCTGGATCTTGAGGGAGGAATTAACTTCCACTCTCCAAAGTCACAGGTCACAGATAGACTGACAGCCTCGGCGGGGGGATGGGTAATGAAGCATCCTGTCTGTAACTACAGGTGGGTGCCTTATGTGGCCTTTAGGTGGCTATGAGGATGGCATTCCTGTGAAGTTGCACAAATTAAGACAAGGAGCAGGCAGAGCTGGCAATAAATAGGGCATCACACACACAAAGGAAAGCAAGAGGCAGCAAATTAAGGGCTGCAGGTAGTTTCAGGATGCAGCGGCATACTTTCTGTAAGTGACTGTTAAGTGCATTTTCTAACTGATTTAACACCATGAATCTCTCAGTTACTTGCTTATTTGCTTTCAAACTCATTTTACAGTATTGCATTTTCATATGGAGCGCAGTAGTTTACTAGCCCCAGTGAGGAGTGAGCCAAGCAGAAACAAATACATTTTGTTATAGGCTTTTTGCAGTGTCCACTCTCAATGTTACGACTTTGGGAGTATCTTTGAAACAGAACAAGATCTGGTAAGTTGAATGGACTCTAAGATATGAATTAGTCACTCATTTTATTTATTTATTTTTCCGTGAAAGGAGGGCTAGACAGTATTGCCTTCTATCAGCCATGTCCGGTTGTGGGGCGGGGTACAGATTTAAATCAACTGAAACTGAACCAGATTGCTGTTGGTGCTATTTTAGTGAATGGGAAAATTAGGACAGGACAGATACCATGGCATCTTTTAACATCCACTTAAACCACCACCAGAAAATGCAGACAGTGCCTCGGTTTTAACGTCTCATCCAAAGGACAGCACAGCCTAACAGTAGAGCACACCCTTAGTATTGCAAATAGGGGCCAGCACTTATGGTATGAGCACAGTTCCAGTGCGGGCCTAGAAGCCATGACTTTCTGGCCCCGAGGCAGTTGTGCTACCAACAGAGCCTTGCTGTTGCCTCTTTAGGTGTGTTTACACTTGCTAACCATTGTGAGCTGTTTCAGTCCCTGTGGAGTACTGCACCAGCCTAATGGTTTTCTGGTGCATCCACACTCACTACATTATGTCATTCCAAAAGTGACAGATCTGACCAGCCAGTGTGATGCAGTGAGGCTGACCAGCATGTAGGTAGGACAGTGGGAAGCATCTATGCCAAGGCTCAAAATGCATCCTGTGACTGGGCTTACTGCCATACTAGCAGTTAAGCATGCATGAAATAAATGTACTCCTGTAGGGGCCATACCTCCAAAGGCACAGCAGAGTCGGGATTTTTCCAATCCCAAAATGCTTTGCAAAGGCGAGGAGCATAGACATGTTTTTTGCTGCACATAAATTCAAACATGAGGTTCCCACCATTCCTAAATCCAGACTAGAGCTATGGGGATACTATACATTCCATTTTTAGATAGTGTGAACTATTTCAGATCTAGAGTGGTTAGACCACTGTTCGAATCCAGTGTCCAGGCTTAAACTGATGGGATATGTTTGGAGAGTATACTATCTCAGCCTGCAGATATCCTGGCCATTCAGATAGTGCACAATCCCAGCCTGCAGGTAATCTGGCAGTTCGGATAGTATATAGTCCCAGCCTGCAGATATCCTGGCAGCTTGAATAGTATTTAATCCCAGCCTGCAGATATCCTGGCAGCTTAGATAATGTACAATTACAGCCTGCAGATATCCTGACAGTTTGGATAGTATGCAGTCCCAGCTTTCAGATATCCTGGCAGTTCAGATAGTACACAATCCCAGCCTGCAGATATCCTAGCAGTTCAGATAGTACACAATCCCAGCCTGCAGATATCTTCGCAGTTCGGATAGTGTACAATTCCAGCCTGCAGATATCCTGGCTTTTTGGAAAGCGCACAAGTCCAGTCTGCATATATCCTGGCTGCTCAGATAGTACCCAATCCCCATAGCGCTATTCTGGTTGACTTTTCATAAGCCGGTTATGAACTCTCACCATTCTGACTTGAATATGTTCCAACCCCTGTGAATTCCCCTCTCCCCCAAGATAATCCAGAGCCAGTGGTACCAGTTTAAAAATGGTGTCAAGTTAAACCAATTCAAGGAACAACCAGTGATCCGTGCATTTCCCCACTGGATGGAATGGCACTGTGCTCTACACATTTGAGTGATCTCATACCAAATGAGCAACAACCGCAGTGACTATTCCAGCTCACCTACAAATTGAATCGCTGTGTTAACAGCTCTTCCATACAGCCAGCACCAAACATGTGACTCACCTGGAACAACCATTCTTTCAAACAACAAGACACATGAAGTCTTGTTGTATTCTGACTATATGCAGTTAGCCCCAGCATTTGAACTGCTGTGGAGAGTAAAGGGTTAACTCTATGCCCAGACATAGAACGTTCAGCTCAAGCTCAGTTTTCAAACCTCTGTCCTTGGTACTCCTCAGTGTAACCGTCAGATTCTTTACTCCGCCTAACTGTGAAGTCGCTCCGGAGATCCCGTCTTCGTTACGGTTAGGTTGAAGTAAAATCGGTCGGTTTACAACCGTTTTTCTTCTTTTATTTCGGTATTCAAGTTTCTGTCTATGGTACAGTAAGTGTAGCTAGTAGGTAGGTAGAGTTTTATTTACTAGAAATAGTGTTTTGTTCGGTTTTCTCCCGGTCGGTCCGGTTGGGAACCGAAACAAATTCTATTTGGTTTAATTCTTGTAAATTGTTCATTTACTGTTGTGTTTTCTGTTACTTATCAGTTCCCAAAAAATCCAACAGCTTTGTTTGTTTTTTTTAACTGACCCATGACATGGTTGGAACTGATAGGTGTGTAGTTGCCTGGCTTAACCACTGTTTGGGGTAACTTTTTTGAATCCGACATGTCTGAGAAACCCAAAAAGAAAACCGGTCCCACTGGGTTTCAGCACTGCACCAAGTGTGGGGAGGCCTTCGCTAAAGCTGATCCCCGCCTCGTCTGTGTTTTTGTCTGGGGTTTGACCACCTCAAAGAAGACTGCCAAATATGTAAAAACGTTCCTAAAGCCAGTTTGGAAAAACGTTTAAGTAGGCTGAAGGAAAGGGAGGCCGAGAAGTCCACTGATCCGGATGGCCAGACCGGTTTGGTTCCGACCAAACCTGAGGGGGTGCCCACTGACCTGGGCGATACCTCCTCGGGCAAAAAGAGAGCCGACTCTGCAGAGTCGGTTCCATCTAAAAAAAAACTCAAGTCAGCTGGTTCGGATCCCGGTTCCCATGTTCCGACTGCTGAAGAAATTGCTAAAGCATTTACTATTGTTCAGTCGCTTTGCCCGGTTCCGATCGCACCAACACCGACTCAAAGACGATCGGTTCGGTCGGAAATAGTTGCTTCTCAAATTGAACCTGAAGCATTCTATGAGGGTGATTGGGAAGGAGAAGAAGATTATGAAAAAGAGGAAGATGAAGGCCTAGATGAGCCAGTAGAGCCTGACATCTCCCCAGACAGGCCTTCCAATGTGTCTCCTCCCAGACTTTCTGAGTCCCCCTCGCATTTCTTGTACTACAAGAAAGTTGATACTCTTCAGCTTCCAGTAGAAGAGGCTGAACAGGATCAGGAGGAACCTGACTTTGTTGAAATGATGGCTGTCCCAGAGTCAAAGAGAGTGTCTATCCTTTTGCATAAATCCCTGGGGAAACAGACACAGAAAATTCTGCAGTTTCCAACATCCGTACCTCCTGTGGCTAAAAGAATGGACAGGCGGTATACCTTGTCAGGTCCTGGGACAGAATTCCTTACAAATCATTGCAGCCATGTTGGGGTAGTGCAAGCTGCAGCCTGTGACAAGGCTAACATTCCCCTGGCATCTCACCCCCCAGATAAGGATTCCAGGAAAGTGGATGCCATTGCGAAAAGCAATACTTGGCATCCTCTTTGGGACTCAGGCAAGCTAGTTACATGGCATATACAGCCAGATACCAGAAATCTATGTGGGATACAGTTCTGGAGCTGGCTAAGAATGCCCCATCCCAGCTGGCCAAGGAGCTGGAGCAGGTGGCTGTGGATGGTGTTGAGGCATCCAAAGTTCAATTCCATGCTGCTGTGGACTCGAATGATGTACATTCCAGGGTCATGGCTACATCTGTCTCTATGAGGAGATTTGCTTGGCTCAGATGTACCAGTTTTTCACAGGATACCCAGACTAAGGCCATGGATTTTCCTTTTGCTGGTAACTCTCTGTTTGGGGAACAAACAGAGGCTTACATGAAGAAGTTAGACGAGTACAGGACCACCTACAGGACTGCTGCAGCCAAAGAGAAGCAGGCCACTCCTCAAAAGCAGCAATTTAGGGCTGGCGGGGCAGGCCTTTTTACCCAGCCCAGGCCTCCTCTTCTTTCCAGTAGAGGGGGTTCTTTAGGGGAAGAGGCAGACGAGGGATGACCAGGACCCCGTCATCCACGCAGTCTAAGCCCCCTGCCAAGCAGACACCCAGAGGTGTCAGTCAGAGTCACCTCTCCAGTTCCAGTAGGGGGCAGGCTGTCTCACTACTTCCAGGCCTGGAAGTCTGTTACTTCAGACAAATGGGTCCTGGAAGTAGTGAGCCAGGGACTTGTGCTCAGTTTCAAAAGGTTCCCAAAAATGAGAGCAAAGTCTTTCACTCCTCCCTCTCCCTTGGAGACAAAGGCCTTAGAGGCAGAAGTCTCCTCTCTACTGCTTCTTCAGGCAGTAGAGAAAGTACCTCTTTGTCACAGGGGAAAAGGACTGTATTCCAGATACTTCCTTACCCCATAAAAGACAGGGGAGTGGTGACCCATCCTAGATCTAAGATACCTGAACAAACATATACTAAAGCCAAAGTTCAAAATGGTGACTCTGGGAATAATTCTTCCCTCTCTGAGACCAGGAGACTAGCTAGCCTCCCTGGATCTCAAGGATGCCTACTTCCACATACCTATCAGACATGCCCACAGAAAGTACCTCAGGTTCGAGTTGCCCTCAGGCCATTACCAGTTCAGAGCAATGCCTTTCGATCTAACATCTACCCCAAGGGTGTTCACCAAGTGTCTAGCAGTAGTGGTGGCCTTTCTCAGAAGACATGGTATCCTGCTGTTTCCACATCTGAACGACTGGCTCATAGTGGGTCAGTCCTCAGACCAAGTCAGGTCAGCTCTAGAGGTCACTCAATGGCTTCTAGACTCCTTAGGATTCATTCTGAACCTAGAAAAGTCTGTTCTGCAACCAACCCAGCTTCTCACTTTTATAGGGGTGGAACTAGACACTGTCCAGGCAAGGGCATTTCTCCCTCCTTCAAGGGTACAAGCCCTTATCACTCTGGCTTCTACTTTTCGTCCTCTAGTGTCTCGGCCAGCCAGACACTTCCTTCAGTTGCTAGGCCACATGGCAGCTTCCACTGCTGTGGTACAAGGGACAAGATTTCAAATGAGAGATATTCAGCTTCATCTAAGACCTTACTGGTCTCAGAAAAAAGATCCTCTCTCCAAATTGGTTCCAGTGTCTCAAACTCTGGTTCAGGCTCTTCAGTGGTGGCTGGAGGAGGACAGTCTAAGACAAGGTGTCCCCTTCCTCAGTCAGGCTCCTTCAGTGGTTCTCACCACAGATGCCTCTCTACCAGGATGGGGAGCCCATCTGGACCAGCTTACTGCTCAGGGAACCTGGTATCATCAGGAGTCTCTTCTGCACATAAATATTCTTGAACTCAGAGTTGTCTTTCTAGCACTTCAGACATTCTCAAACACTGTTCAAGGGAAAGTGGTGCAGATCAGGACAGACAATACCACAACCATGTGGTACATCAACAAGCAGGAAGGCATTCGGTCCTCGGCTTTGTGCACAGAAGCCATGAAAATCTGGTCTCTAGCTTATTCCCTTCAGGTTTCCCTGATAGCTGTGCATCTCCCAGGGAAGGACAATATACTAGCAAAGGCTCTCAAGGTCATCATGAATGGGCCCTGAATCCTCTGATTCTTCAGGTCATTTTCAAGAGGTGGGGCACTCCAGAGATAGATCTCTTTGCAGCCACGGATAATCACCAACTTCCTCTGTTTTGCTGCAGACCCCCCTCTACTGGGATCTGTCCCCCAGGATGCTCTACTATTGAATTGGACAAGCAGGTTTCTGTATGCTTTTCCTCTGATATTCAGAGTCCTGATCAAGATCAGATCTCAGCCTTGCAAAGTGATTCTGGTGGCTCCAGACTGGGCCAGACAGCCATGGTACCCCCTATTATTGTCCATGTCAGTGACAATACCACTGTGTCTTCCCAGACAGTACAATCTCCTCACCTCTTCACAGGGGAGGATACTGTATCCCAACCTTCAGACTCTCAGACTCAAAGCCTGGCTCTTGAAGAGTTAGAATATGCAAGCCTGCAACTTTCCCAATCAGTTTTGGACATTCTTAAGGTTAGTAGAAAACCTTCTACTAGAAAAACTTATAATTCCAAATGGAAGAGATTTGGTTTCTGGTGTTCTCAGAGACATATTCAGCCAGATTCAGCTGATCTTGCCACTACTTTGGATTATTTAGCGCATCTTAACAGTTTAGGCCTCAGGCCTACTACTCTCAAGGTACATTTGGCAGCTATTTCTGCTTTCCTTTCATCTGGCAAGGACTCTTCCCTAGCCTGTCATCCAGTTTTTGAGAAATTCTTCAAAGGTCTGGTTTATATTAGTCCTCCTTTTAGGAAGCCTACTCCTGTTTGGGACCTGAATATCTGTATTGCATAGCTTATGCAGCCCCCTTTTGAACCTTTATCTTCAATTGAGCTGAAGTACTTGACTTGGAAAACTGTATTAGTGGTAGCCATTACTTCTGCCAGAAGAATCAGTGAATTACAGGCCTTACAGACGTACCGGCAAGAGGAACATGCTGTAACACTAGCCAGGATAGCCTGCATGTGTAGAAACCGAAGCTCTGCTGTAATTTTAAACTTTAAAACACTGGTGAATTTCAGAGCCTTGGTCACATGACCAGGAAGACAGCAGCATAGCCACAGTATATTTGGTGGACTACGAGGCTGCTATTTCTTATTTTAATTACTTGTGTGTGCGTTTTTGGAGCTGATAGTGCCTTCCCACGTATAAGTGGGCGATGCACGGAAAGCTTGGCCATTTAAACTCTCTGAAAATGATATCTGTTACAAGGGTCCAGCGACCCCTTGGGACCTACTTCAGTCCCCAGCAGTTATAGTTGGCCCTGCTGTGAGGACGGGGCGAGTCACGAACAGGCACACACGTAGGCGTGGAGGCGCATGCAGAGACACCGCATCGTGCGTGTCAGCTGTGTCCACTGGATCACATGGATAACAGGGCAAATATCTGACCACAGCAAAAGCAGGATAATGCTGTTTTAACAGTAAGTCTTTCTCCCTTATTATATAACCATGCTACCAAGTACTAGAATGTCTCAGACTAAAGGGAAAAGAGGAAGTAAATCTAAAAAAGTATGCACTAAATGCAAAATGTTCACTGAAGAACCAGCATGTAAAGACTTTGTGCAAACTGCATGCTGATTACTGCCTTAAAATCAGAGATTGAATTATTAACACAGAGGCTAGAAACACAAAGGGAAATTGCTATTTTAGAAAACTTCATTGATGAGGTAGTCCAGGATATAACCATCACTGAATCCCCACCCTTAGCCAACACTGTTAGCAAATTGTTGGGGCAAGAACATGATCTACTACTAATGACTCAGGGAGAAGACAAGCATATGAAAGCTACAGATAAGGTACCCTGAGAACAACCAAAGTGTTACACAACCACAAATTGTACCATCGCAAGTGGAGAAACACCTATTAAACTCCAAAATAAATTTGAGTGTTTAACAAATCACACTGAACATAGAAATTACCCGACACCTAACCCCAGCATTAAACAGGATACACTAAAACCTATAGTGGACCTCAATACATCAATAAGAACCCCAACTAAAGACATA
This sequence comes from Neoceratodus forsteri, assembly GCA_016271365.2. NCBI lineage: Eukaryota > Metazoa > Chordata > Ceratodontiformes > Ceratodontidae > Neoceratodus > Neoceratodus forsteri. The sequence goes on along the minus strand of JADMNL010000031.1, from coordinate 108,761,128 downwards.
CTGGTTATAGGGGACTCCATAATTAGGGGAAGGGATACAGTTGTATGCGCTGGTAGGAAAGCTAATACTGTTAGCACCTTGCCCGGAGCAAGGGTGGGGGATGTTAATGACCTATTAGATGGACTAATGGAAAATACATCTGAACCCTTAGTTGTCTTACACATAGGCACTAATGACATAACTAAAACGAATTTGAAGGAATTTCAATCAAATATAGATGTCATTACACACAGAGTCAAAGAAAAAGGGGGAGAATTAATCATTTCAGGTGTTCTACCAACACATGGTCACCCTGAATACAAAAACACAGCAATCAATGCAACAAATAAATGGCAGAGAAACTATTGTATAAATAACAATATGGGGTTTATGGACAACTCTACTACATTTAACAGTAAAGGCCTCTTTAAACCAGATGGACTTCATCTTAATATAGCTGGTTCTAGGATCCTGGGCAGAAAACTAAACAAAGTGATTAACTTCCATTTAAACTGGCACAAGGGGCGCAGTCCATACTAAGAACCTTACCCTTAATAAATAGTGAGCAAGTTAAAGATACAAGGCTTGAATGGAAGGTTGCACTCATCAATGCTAGAAGCCTTATTAAACAATTTGAGAATTTAAATTTTTGGAAACACACCAAATTGCTATAGCCTGTGTCACTGAAACCTGGTGGGATAATAATGATACATGGGAGAAAACTATCCCAGGATATAATCTTTATCATAAGTCATGAACCCATACAAAGGGGTATAGCAATGTACATTCACGATTCTATAACTAGTGTTCAAATACCTGAAGAGGATTCTGACGTAGAATCAATGTGGATTAAGCTATTACCACCGACTGGTCCAAAAATTATAATGGACCTTTTTTATAGACCCTCCACCACAATTAATATTGATACCACCCTTCTTAAACTACTTGGGAACCTAAACCCTGCAGATAATATACTAGTTTTAGGAGATTTCAATCTCCCTAATATTGATTGGGAGACATTAAAAGGGGGTAACTATTTTGAGGAGGATTACCAGGATGTATTCAGCCAGATTGGATTAGAACAATTAGTACAGGTTAATACCAGGGGCAATAATATTCTTGATTTAGTGCTGTCCAATATGGGTGATTCAATAAATGGGGTAGAGGTTCTTCCTCCACTAGGAAGTAGTGATCTCTCTGTAGTACTATTTAATTTAATAGGGGCAGCTGCACCAAGAACTTATGAGGGTGTTACAAAACTAAATTTATCAAACGCAAATTGTGATCAATTAAAGAATGATTTGGCACAGTGGGATTGGCTAACTGATTTAAAGGGCAATAATTTATTTTTATTTTTATTTAGTTTTTGTTAACCGGGTAAGTGCACTAGCCAACAGGTGACTATTTTCAGGCACGACCCGGGAGAGTACAAGACAAAAACATACTGAGGGTGATAACATAAACAGTACAATTGCAAAGACAGTGGAGCAAAGCTATGAGGCTAGGATAACAATATGGACACTAGTCAAAGTACAATGAATAAAACATTGTTCTGAAATAGTATATAGCAGGCAAAAGGCTAAAGCGGGTTATGGTGCATGGACAGAGCTAATTGTTAGTCCTAGGCAGACGTAGTATAAGGAAGCAGGAGGGGGACGGAGTGGAGGAGGAGGCCTGAGGATCCGAAAAGAGCAAGCTAGGACCACGCCGAGAGAACTGCTATCTGCAGCTCAGAGCACAGAAACGGCTTACGGCTTTGGCGGCTCAGGGTACTACCATGCAGCTGGGCTTATGATACTACTACCTGGGCATGAAACACGGCAGGCAGCCTCTGACAGCAGACCTATCGGGGGCCTCTGTGACTATCTTGGTTTGTCCATGTCTGGGCTGTAGTGGAAAATTACGGCTTTCGCGGTTGGAGGTAGGGACAAGCAGCCGGTCTCATGGTTCCGTTGCCAGGCATGCGAGCGGCGTTCTCTCAGGGCTATCCGGGCAAGGACTTACAGCTTTACGGTGGTGACTCGGCCAATTTTACGGCTTTTGCAGCTGGAAAGCAGAGACAAGCAGCCGGCCACGTGGTCCCAAAGATGGGTATGGGAGCGGCATGTTGTCAGGGTTTAGAGGTTTAATCAGCAAGAACTTACGGCTTTAGCGGCTGAAAGTAGGGATTAGTAGCTGGGCTCATGGTTCCACTCCCCGGCTTGAGAGCATCAAAATTGACGGAGTTCAGAGGTGTTTTACAGTAGCCTTACGGCTTCGGCAGCCGAAAGTATGGATAAGTGCCCAGGCTCATGGTTCTGTTGCCAGGCATGGGAGTTGCACGCTGTCGGGGTTCGGAGGGGTTTGCGGCAATCTCATGGCTTGGGCAGCTGAAAGTAGGGACAAGTCGCCGGGGCTCATGGATCCATTGCTGGGCATGAGAGTAGCACGCAGTCAGGGTTTTGAGGGAATTATTGGCAGTCTTACTGTTTTGGCGACTGTAAAATAGGGAAGCGGAGCCTGACATCATGGATCTGTAGTCGGACATGAGCGTAGTGAGCAATCCTGGACAAACCCGGGGGAGTACATCACTGGGAGGGCAGGAGAGAGCCTACGACCCTGGTTGTACCAGTACCCAATTCACAAAATTCTGTCCTGCTGTTTGAAAACCGTGAGGTCCAGTACAAGTTAAAAACAACAAATGTTAAAACAACAATGTGTAGAGCAAAAGGCAAAGTTCAGACATTACACAGCATGAAATAAAGGCATAGCAGTAAGGGCTTATTTCATATAATACAGCTTGTATAGAGCAGTAGTCTACAAACCGAGCAGTTTTGATTAGGGGAACACAGGGAAATATAAGATATCAGCGGATAGATAAGGTATGAGAAACAGGCAGGGAACAGGAAGCATTTGGAAGAGGGTGACCCAGCGTAAGGGGAGAGAGGTCGATAATATGGAGAATATGTGGACTGTACTTCTTGACAAACTTAAAGTACTAATAAATGAACACATCCCCAAAATTCACAAATGTAATAACAGTAAAAGAATATCACCATATTGGTTTAACAAAAAAATTAAACATTTAATAAATAGGAAAAACAAACTACATCAAAAATATAAAAAAGACAAAACACATAACAACTACCAGAAATATATGAATTCCATCAAACTAGTTAAAATTACCATAAAAAAAGACAAAAGCCCAAAAAGAAATTAACTTGGCAACTAAGGTGAAGGACAACAAAAAATCCTTTTTTTCATATATCAACAAAATGTAAAGCAATATTTCAACATTAGGTCCCTTAAAAAATTCCTCGGGAGACCTAGCAACTGAAAGAGAAACTGTTAATATCCAGAATAATTATTTCTGTTCAGTCTTCAATTCTGGTAGCATTCTCCACACAAATTATATTTTGGATTCTATACCAGGGAATATCATTATAAAACTGGAGGAGGTGCGATCAAGACTAAAAAAACTGGATATTAATAAATCCCCTAGCCCAGACAACATACACCCAAGGCTACTCTATGAGCTAGCTGACCCCCTGACACCCCCACTTACCTATTTATTTCAAACATCCCTGGACTCTGGTAAAGTTCCACAAGATTGGAAAACAGCTATAGTGGTTCCTATTGACAAAAAGGGTCCTAGGATGGAGCCAGCTAATTTTAGACCCATTAGCCTTATATCACTAATAGGTAAAATCATGGAGGGAATTTTGAAAAATATTTTCATGGAATACCTTGAAGAGAAGAAGTTAATTGACCATGTACAACACGAATTTACTAAGTCTAGATCTTGCCAGACAAACTTGCTAACCTTTTATGAAAGAGTTAATTATGAGTTGGATGCACACAACGCAATAGACATAATTTACATGGACTTTGCAAAGGCATTTGATAAACTGCCACATATGGAATTAATTGAACTATTATCAAATATAGGAGTAAATACAAATATTATAAGCTGGATATCTGAGTGGTTAACAGGGAGAAGGCAGAGAGTTGTGGTTAGAGGTGAGGTGTCTGACTGGGCAGCTACGACGAGCGGGGTGCCACAGGGGCCAGTCCTGGGACCTTGTCTCTTCAATATTTACATTTCTACCATGAAAATAGAATACCCAATATATGGATGTCCAAGTTTGCTGATGACTGTAGAATAGGTGCTCTAGCAACCAATGATACGAAGTTTCAGCATTACAGCAAGCTATAGATGACATCTACTCTTAGACTAATATCAGCAAACTAGAACTTAACATCTCCAAGTGTAAGGTTATGCACCTGGGCCCTCACAATAAGAAATATCAGTATACAATGGGGGCAAAGATCCTGATGGATATAAATGCTGAGAGAGACTTAGGAGTAAAGATAACTTCTAATTTGCAGTTCAGCGAGCATTGTAAAGAACAGGCAAAAAAAACAAATCAGACCTTAAACTGTATATTGAGGCATATATCAAGTCAAAGAAGGAGGTGTTGATGCCACTGTATGGATCCCTGGTTAGACCACATCTGCAGTATGAGTCCAGGTATGGGCCCCCAGAAAAGGGAGGATATGATCAGAATAGAGAGTGCAACGTAGAGCCACCAAATCCTTGACGGAATTAAAACACATGGTTTACAATAAAGATTAGAAACAAAATCTTTACTCATTAAACTATAGAACATTAAGAGGGACTTATGTATGATGTATAAAATTGTCAATGACACAGCATTAAGGGAAGACCTAGGAATACACCTTAGATCTGGCTGGACCAGTGATAGTAGACATAAACTACAACTAGAACTACCAAAATGGTATACAAATCTAAGAAAAAATTGGTTTATGATTAAGGTAAGTACTGCTTGGAATGGACTTCCTGCACCAGTGGTGAAAGTACTAGTATGGATGCCTTTAAAAGAAATCTTGATATTGCCCTTTCTGATAGAACTACACTATTTAAAAAAAAAAAAAAAACAATTGGCAAGCATTATGGATGAAAGTCCCACAGCTTGGAAACACTTATGATACTTATACTACTTATCAGTGGAACCTGATTTAATTTCATTTCATTTCACAGGGATAAGGTGGTCCTTTGAACCAACAGAAAGTTCCTTCCCAAGGTGGTATCAGACTTTCATTTGAATCAGTCTATTTCATTGCCTGTATTTTCACTGACCATTCTTCCTCTGGGAGAGAAGACTACACAGTCTCGATGTAAGAGGGCCCTTAGTTAATATATAGAACACACACTAAGGCCCATAGAAATTACTGTTCACAACTGTTAGCCAATTAGATTCACTCTCTGCTCCCAGAAAATTAAGGTGATACTGCCCCCTTCCTCAGAAAAAAAACACTTTTTTTTTTCACTTAAATAAGACCCCCTTCTTCTAATAAAGTATCCACACCTCTCAACCTCCTGCTTCGTAAATCAGGGACAAGGTTTAAAAACATCAGGGACAAAGGACCAAAATCAGGGACACGTCTTAAAAATTGGAGATATCCATTCAGGAAGCTGGTAGAATAAAGGGCTTAGTGTAAAATGCATTTTCCAAAGAAAAACAAGCCTGTAACTTTAATGTTTGATATTAGTTTGTGCTTATAACTCCTGATGTTTGGTCATGGAAACACAATTTTTAGGAGGGACAGAGTAAAATTTTGAGGCAAAATCAGGGACATCCCTGAAAATCAGGAACAGTTGAGAGGTATGAAAGTATCTGTTTGCTTAATCCAAACTGGTACTACTCCTGCTGAGACAGCAGGAGTAGTACCTGTTTGGATTAAGCAAACATACTTTATTAGAAGAAGGGGGTCTATTTAAGTAAAAGAAAAGAAAAGTGTTTTTTCTGGAGGAAGGGGCAGTATCACCTTAATTTACTGAGAGCAGAGAGTGAATCTAATTGGGGTGTGGCTTGCAGCTTAGGTGTACAAAAGCAGCTGTCTCCAATTACAGCTTCCGCGTTTCTGGCAGAAGAGAACTGGTTGCAGAGCAAGAAACAGAAGTCCAGAACTACAGATTTTTACTAATTTGCCTTCCTTCCCACCCAAAGCCAGTTCTAGTTTTATAGCCACTGAATTTGACTGACAACAGGAACTTCCTGTTTGGCAGTAGGAAGGAAGGATCACTGAGACACATTAATTTCCAGCAACCTTGAAGCAACCTAAAAAACCTCTTTATCCCCCCGGCTGCTGGAGGTCTGAATCCAAGCACGGAGGAAGGAGACTACTGAAGATTACAGGAAGTTCCTGTCCCAGAACAGGAAGGGTGAGAGTTGTAAGGGCACATAGGCAGTAGGAAAGTAAGTGTTAAAATACATAGAGGGAGGAGACAATAAGCATACAAAGCAACAGAAGAGGGGACACAAAAGAAGTCAAGATGGGAGTGGTACAGTGCAATGGCTGTGGAGCAGCAGTGTTCCAGGAGACATTCTGGAGGCTGCGATGCTGCCCTGTTTGCAGGCACCTCTCTGGTCTGAGGGAGGAGGTTGCCCGTCTCCAGGCTGACCTGGCTAGGATTCGTGAAACCTCTTCCCCACCCAGGACCACCAGGGCCACCACTGTTACCTCAGAGGTTGCAAGAAAGAGCAGCGGTTGGACCAAGGTGGGCCCATGGAGGAGAGGGTGGTGGAACAGAGGTGCATCCTCCAGTTATAGCTCTCCACAATTCATATGCTGTTCTGGCAAGAGTTGTTTCTCTATGGAGGCACCTGCAGTGGGTCCAAGGAGGATGCTGGAACCTCCACAAAGGAGACTCACAGGAGGGTGCACGAGACCACACAGGGAAGGAAACAACTCCTGGTGGGGACTCAATCATTAGGGGGTAGGACGTGGAGGAGAAGGGATAGGGAGGTAAGGTGCCTGCCTGGCACCATGGCTTGAGGGACAGGAAGCAAATCCTCAGGATTGGGAGCAGCTGCACGAGGGAGGGAGCTGGATGTCATTGTCCACCTAGGGACAAATTACCTGGCTGTAAATGGGATCAGAACAGTGCAAGAGGAGTTTGTGGAGTTGGGGAGGGGCCTTAGACAAGTAGCATGTACGGTAACCTTCTCGGAGGTGCTGCCTGTCTATGGCAAGGATGATGCTAGGGTATTCCGCACCATGGGATTCAATGAATGGTTGAAAAACTGGTGTGGAGCTCAGGGTTTTGGCTTCATTGGGGACTGGGGAGCCACCTGGAGGGATGCAGACTTATACTGGCGCGATGGTCTTCATCCTGTCCGGGGATCCAGGATCCTAGGTGACAGGTTTAAACGCTTCATTGGCAAGCATTTAAACTAGCCAAGGGGGGAGGCACTGAAAAGGAGCAGGGAAATCCCAGCCTCCCCCCACAAAGCGCAGTAGTTAGAGAGGTAAACACCAAGGCAGAGAAGTCAGTAGGGAGCAGGACAGGGATAAATGCAGAAAAACGTGTTAGGGACAGGGATGGGGCTAAAAGGGGTAAGGCCATAAAAAATAAATGGAAGGTGATGAGTACCAATGCCCGTAGTCTGTGCAACAAGCTCCCTGAACTAGTGGCCTTAATGGAAGAGGGCTGCCTGGATATTGTGGCAGTCACTGAAACATGGTACACAGAGAACCATGAGTGGAAGTCGACATACCAGGATACACAGTCTACAGGAGAGACAGGGTGGGTAAAAGGAGGAGGAGGAGTAGCTCTCTATATAAGGAAAGGGATTAAAGCAACAGAACTAGAGGGTAAACAGGAAGTTGATGAGTCACTATGGGTCGCCCTGAAGACAGGAAATGGCACCACAATCCGCATTGGGGTTGAGTACAGACCCCCGTCTCAGGGGGAGGAAATGAACAAGGAAATGATAGAAGGCATCCTTAAAATGGCAGAAAAAGGGGAGATATTGTTGATGGGGGACCTGAATATTCCAGATGTTAACTGGAGCACCTTTGCTGCAGGCACATCCAAGAGCAGAGTCATTCTTGATGCCCTACAGGGGGCATGCCTCAGACAGCTAGTGTTGGAACCCGCTCGGGAGGGAGCAATCTTAGACCTGATATTCTCAAATGGGGAAGGAGAAAGGATCTCAGATTTAGAAGTGGGTAGCCATCTGGGAACAAGTGACCACCAAACAGTATGGTTCACAATAAACACAGCCATAGAGTCAAGCCATACAAAAACAAGAGTATTGGACTTTAGGAAGGCTGACTTTGGGAAAATGAGAGAGTGCCTTAGAAAAGCACTAGCAAATGGGCAAGAAGGAGGGGTGGAGGAACAATGGGGAATAATCAAAACAGCCATCGCAGAGGCAACAAGCCTTTGTGTGAAGCAAATCAATAAAACAAAATGAAGGGAAAACCACTATGATTCTCAAAAGAGGTGGCAGGGACGGTTAAGGAGAAAAGGATAGCATTCAGGAAATATAAGGAAACACAGAAGGAGCAGGACAGAGAACTTTATCAGTTAAAGCAGAAGGAGGCAGGGAAGGCAGTCAGAATAGCAAAGGCACAAACTGAGGAAAAGATAGCCAACTCTGTTAAGAAGGGGGATAAAACCTTTTATAGGTACATTAAGGAGCAAAGAAAGACCAAGGGAGGGATACAGAGACTTAATAAAGGGGAGGGAATGTGGGCAGAGGGTGACAGTGAAAAAGCAGGGATACTGAATGAATATTTCTGCTCAGTATTCACAACAGATGAGGAATGAGAGATGCCTAAACCAAACAAGGGAGAAACTCTGAATAGGGGGGTCAATACCAGTCCATTCACAGAAGAAAGGGTTTTGAAAGAACTCTTGAAACTGAGGGTGGACAAAGCAATGGAGCCTGATGGGATTCACCCAAGAATACTAAAAGAACTAAGGGTAGAACTAGTAACACCACTGACTACTCTCTTCAACAAATCATGGGAGCATGGAGTGGTACCTGAGGACTGGAGGAGGGAAATGTGATTCCACTTCACAAAAGTGGGAGCAGGGCAGAGGCAGGAAACTACAGACCAGTTAGTTTGACTTCAGTGGTAGGAAAATGATGGAAACACTTCTGAAGGAAAGAATTGTTGAGTACCTAGAGGCCAGTGGGGCACAGGACCCAAGGCAGCATGGTTTCACAGCAGGAAGGTCATGTCAGACGAACCTAATAGATTTCTTTGACTGGGTGACCAAAGTAGTAGACCAGGGAGGGGCTGTGGATATGTCCTACCTAGATTTTAGTAAGGCATTCAACACAGCCTCACACAAAAGATTAATATACAAGTTAGCCAGCCTTGGAGTGGGTCCCAAGGTGGTAGCCTGGATAAAAAACTGGCTGGACAACAGGATGCAAAAGGTAATAGTAAACAGAGTTCACAGTGAAGAAAGGAGGGTAACTAGCGGGGTACCGCAGGGTTTGGTACTGGGACCGGTCCTCTTTAATATCTTTATAAGTGACATTGGAGAACACCTGGAAGGAAAGGTATGCCTCTTTGCAGATGACACAAGATCTGCAACAGGGTTGATACAAAGGTGGGTGGAAAGAATGAAAAGGATTTGGCAAGGTTGGAGGAATGGTCAAATACGTGGCAGCTCAGATTCAATGCAAAGAAGTGCAAGGTAATGCATCTAGGAAACAAAACCCAGAGGAAGAGTACACAATGGGGGTGAGTTAATAACAACAACAAAATCGAAAGAGACCTAGGAGTAATTATATCAGATGACCTAAAGGTGGGCAAGCAATGTGAGAAGGCAGTAAGGAGGGCTGGGGATACTGGGATGCATAGGAGAGGCATCAACAGTAGAAAACAGGAAGTTGTTATCCCTCTCTACAGACAGTTAGTGAGACCCCATCTGGAGTACTGCGTGCAATTCGGGAGACCCCATCTCTGCAAAGACATAGACAGAGTGGGGGCTGTTCAGAGGAGGGCAACTAAAATGGTGCGATTCTGCACCAGAAGACATACAAGGAGAGACTAAAGCAGCTTAATATGTATACCCTGAGGAAAGGAGGGAGAGGGGGACATAATAGAAACTTTCAAGTATCTCAAGGAATTAACAAGGTACAAGAGGGTAATATCTTTCAGAAGAAGAGATGTGCAAAACAAGGCGCACAATTTGAAGATAGAGGGGATGGCTCAGAGGTAATGTTAGAAAGTATTTTTTCAGAGAGAGTTGTGGATGCATGGAAACAGCCTTCCTGAGGAGGTTGTGGAGTCAGAACAGTGGGAGAATTCAAGAATGCATGGGACAGGCTTAATGCAATTCTAGTGGGGGCAGGAGGAAGTAAGCTGTTGGTTAACTAGAATCTGCAGCTTATCCATCAGGTAGGGAAATGGGCAGACTGGGTGGGCCAAGCGGTCCTTATCTGCCATTAAATTCTATGTTTCTATGTTTCTCACTTATGGAGAAGTGGGAAAAGGTAAACCTGCTACTGAGAACTATTGTCAGGTTCTGCTGATCAAAGTTGGGGGAAAAAGCCACCCTCAGGCCTGAGGGCTCATTCCACCAGAGGTACAGCTGCTTCAGTCACAGCAGCTAGAGACATACCCTTAGTGGAAATCTGTAAAGCAGCCACCTGGAAAACTGTTCACACATTTACCAAGCATTTCTCTCTTGACATTCAGTCTAGAAGTGATGCCAGGTTTGGCACAGCAGTGATGCAGAGCTTGTTCCCAAAATAGGTTCTGTAACTCCCCCCTCCAAGGGGGTACTGCTTGGTAGTCTGCATATAGTCAGAATACAGCAATACTTCATGTTGTTTGAAGAAAAAAATACTCACCATAGTAATGTTGTTTCTTCTGATGGAGTCTTGCTGTATTCTGACCTCCCTCCCTGCCTCCTGTCCTGGAACCTAGCTGTTATGGGATGTGGTCTGGCAGGTGCAGTGCTGCACCCCAGAGGTGTACCTAGGTTACCTCTTCTTTAGCTTGAAGTCTTTATGGTTATTATTCAAGAAGCTATTGTTTTTGTTTCACTACCTACTTGGACTCTTTTTGGGGTTCTCGACTTGAGTCCTTTTGACCCTAAAAATATGTTTATTGCCCTTTGGCAAAAAATTTTTTAAAAAACAATTTCTATATTGTTAGTTAGTTAGCATAGTGCTTGTAAGAATCTGACAGTTACACTGAGGAGTACCAAGGACAGAGGTTTGAAAACCGAGCTCGAGCTCAACATTCTGTGCCTGGGCATAGAGTTAACCCTTTACTCTCCGGAGCAGTTCAAGTGCTGGGGCTAACTGCATATAGTCAGAATACAGCAAGACTCCATTAGAAGAAACAACATTACTATGGTGAGTATTTTTTTATTATCCATCATTCCTAACACCCAGCTGCTGCGAAAAACCAAAAGTATTTTCCCGAAAGCTGTCCACCAATTTCTTCCTCCCAATGTCCCTGTCTTACTCATGCAGTGTTTATTTTCAGCTGAAGCGGGTTACTGGCAAAGTCTCAGTTTCTGATGCAACAATGAGTGAGCAATGAACACTTTAAGATTTGGGCTGCATAGTTTGGATGTTGGCGTGTCACAAAGTTGGAAAGCCCTTTCATATTTCCTAAGAAGTGTTTACCCTGATGGGCAAAACTAGTCCTCGGTAACCCAACACCAGCAGAGGTCCCACAGGAAACAAAATCTGCTCACCCTGTGATCAGTCAGCATCCACTAGTAGTCAGCTCGACACACCTGCCCAGCCAGAGAAGGTGAGGGTGCACATCTGTATGGATCTGATAACAATGCTACCCCTTGGCTAGCTGGTGGGGCTGCATGAACACTGGGTACATCACCTATACCATCTGCCAGGCTTTTTCTGCCTCACTTGGTGACAGCCTGCTTCTGGACACTGTTGTACCAGCAGCCAGTGAAGGGTGTTGCTGTAACACCTCAGGGTTTGCTGGCCTGCTGACCTTTCCACAGTAACTTCAAATTGGGCTGATTTAAGGAATCCAGGCCCTGAAGTGAAAGCCAGTTTAGGCTGGCTGTGAGAGGTAGAAATCAATGGATTTCTTTGTCTGCTCTGCAGTGCTTTAGGGCAACAGAACAAATGCAGTTGCAATGCTGTAAAAGCAAGAAGTTAACAGCCATGCTGGAACACTCTATTATAAAAAGCACTTTAGCTTGAGATGTTTATGCACCAAGCAATTATTTTATAACTTATACAATAATGTTGTTTGCTGTGTCTTGGAGGTAGCAGTATGCTGTCATGGACCTTGCAGGCTTACTCTCCCTAAAAACAAAGAGCCCACGTTGTTTGTTCCCATTGTTTCTAACCCCTGGAATCCATCAGTAGTATTCACAAAGTGCAATCAGTCCACAGGAGTGAGCTGCCCTGGAACTGGAACTTATGCTAATTATGGAGCATCAAATAAAAATTAAGTTCAAACTCTGCTGTGTGGTCACACTCTACATTTCTCTGCTGAAGAAAGCAGTCCTCCCAAAGTACAGCTCAACTCTTCTGGCTGGACTATGGTTATTTATTTTATTAAAGTTATTATTTTAATTTATCTGAGTTCTTTCTCGATACTCTGTATTAGGGTGTATTTTTCCACATAATTGTTTAATCTTACGGTTTCTCCGGTTCCTGATTGGTTCCCTTGAACTAGAGAAGGCCGCTACTCAGCACAGCTCCCACCTTTAGGGAACCACTATATCTATGTTTTTTTCTTTATCAAAAATTCCTGTTTGCAACCACTTTTACAGTTTTTGGCTTACTTAATGCTCGGTTCCATTTTAGAGGGAACCAAGATGTTTTTACCTCAGTCTGTTTACCTCACGGGAACAACAAACTATCCTGAGGTAAAAACATTAGTGGTTCACTTCTAAAGGAACTGAACCATGATTTAAAGTCCCCTTTTTTAACATATTTAGGCTTGTTTTAAAATAATCTTTTTCTTAATTTACCAAATTGGTAACTGGTAGTGATTTTTTGGGGTCTTCAGTGTTTGTCATGCCTGATAGGCCTAAAAAGAAGACAGGACCTACAGGCTTTAAAAACGGTACTATTTGTTTACAGCTCCTGGCAAAGGTAGATTGCCGCGAGCTTTGTCTAATGTGTCTTGGTCCCAACCACAATTTTATTAATTGTGATCTCTGTAAAAAGTTTTGCCTTAGCCTAAAACACAGAAGAATAGAGCTAAAAAAAGAGAAAAACTTATAGCTTCTCAGTCTGCCTCTATAGGCGCTTTTACACTGCTTAGTTTGTATTGCTTGTTCCTTTCAGCATCTGTACTGGTGCACAATCTTGCGTTTCTGTGCTGCATTTACACATTCTGTAGAGTCCGATAAATCCTGCCTTCCGGGGTTTCAGTAGATTTTCCAGTCCTTTTTCCAGCCCGATATTTCCAGTGGGTTTGGAAACAGATGGAGCGAACTATACCATTTACACAGCATAGAAGAAATAGAAGAATGGACACATCTCAGCGAACTATGCAAAGGTGGTTCACGATCTGGACTTAACGCTCATTCATGTATCGGAAGGGATTGCATTTACACGCAAGAACAGGTAAAAGCATTTGACTTGGTTAACCACCCTCTGCTATTAAGTAAACTCCAAACGCTAGGTGCAACTAGATCCACCTTATCCTGGTTTACAGCTATCTCGACAGTCGTTTGCAATCTGTCTCCTTCAGTAAAGTCCTCTCATCCCCTGCTGTCATCTTCTGCGCGTCCCCAAGGTTCAGTACTTGGCCCTTGCTCTTTCCCTTTTATTAACGATATTCCTTCCCCTTCTATTCACTGTCGGATCATAACGTATGCTGAAGACCTGGTCCTCTTCACTGCCTCTAGGTCCGTCGTTGACCTCAGTGAGCAACTTTCATCCTCCTTTCAACATATCCAATCTTGGCTCTCCTCAAACTGTCTACTCCTTAATCTATCCAAGACTTAGGCCATGCTCTTCAGATCTGCTAGAAAAGTCCATACAGAGTTCTCCCATCTGCAGGTCTGAGGCTTTGATGGTCAGTCATAACAAATATTGACTCTTTAAATACTTGGGAGTGACACTTGACCCCCTCTTCACTTCACCTTGCATATTAACGAGGTTTATAAGCATGTTAACTTGACGATTAGAGTCGCATACAGAGTGCGCTACTCCCTACCCCGCTATTAGGATTTCTATAGCCCATGGTGTCCTACTCCTGACTCAAATATACCTTACCTGTCCTTTACTAGGCCAACGCAAGTGCTCTCCATAAATGGGATATCACATACAACAATATCTGCAGATTTGCCCTGTCAGTTCTCGACTCACCCACCACTGTCTGCTCTACACTTCCTTGAACTAGCTATCTCCCAAGGGCCTGCATTCCTACACTGTTGGATGCTTCATTAACTCATTAACCTGACAACCCCAACCTGACTCGCTTGGAGCTATGTTAAACCCTGTTACTTACTCTCACTCCCTGGGGTCTTCTGCCTCTCCACTGCTCTCCGTCCCTCTCTGCTGTACAAAGATGGGTGAGCAAGCTTTTTCCCACTTCGCTCCCAAATTCTGGAACTCCCTACCCCCCCAAATTAAGTGTTCCACATCTCACAACACTTTCAGGAAAGCACTTTTCTCTCACCTGAGTGCACTTGGCGTTTGCAGTTGCTCTTAATTCTTCTTCGGGCTTCTCCATTTGCTCAGTGCCTACCTCATCTGTACCATACTACTGATTTTGTGTACTACATGAGCTGTCTCTGTTTTAAGTTATATACTCCTACGTGGGTGTTGTACTTATACTGCAGTTATGTTTCTGACCTTTCCTGCATGGGGTCCTGTTATTTGTTGTGTTGATTTACCTGTTTTGCTCCCTGTATTAATTGCTCCATTGTATTTTGTACTCTCCTGGGTCATGCTTGAAAATAGGCAGGTCAATTGCCTAACGCACTTACCTGGTTACCAAAAGCTAATAAATAAAAATTGCAGCGGCTCTGTGATAGTCATTCCGTTGCAGGGTCCACAGTGTAAAAGCACCTTATGTCACCTAAAGGCTCAGATGAGGGTCCTACCCATCAGAGGAAGCAGCAGTCCCTGTCAAAGGAAACAGAAAAGAAAGATAAAACTCCAAAAGATGGTTCAGAGAGCATGGAGTCCAAAAGGGGAACCCTGAATCTATTAAAAACAAAAGAGCCCCTGAGCATCCCCTGGAAACTTTTATAACTATATAGGTACTATCAGAGGGAATCAAACTACTATTGGACCTCTGGAAAAAGATGGACTATTAAAAAGAGATGAGACCTAATTGGCTGAGGAATTCAATAAATATTTCTTAAGTATATTTCAGAATAAAGAGATAGCTAGCCTTCCTGAAAAAGACCCTATTCTGTCTGATAATGTATTATTTATTACAGAACAAGAAATATTACATAAAATTAAGAAATTTAAAACAAATATCTCTCTGGGTTATGATGAGTTTCACCCTGCTCTCATTAAATCACTCTTTAATGAACTTGTGGGTTCTATTGCATTATTATTTAATAAATCCATACAGGACGGAAAAACAGTTAAGAATTGAAAGGATGCTAGTAACGCAATATACAAAAGGGCAGCAAGCAACTAGTTTCAAATTATAGACCTATTAGCCTTACTTCCATTATTGGTAAACTCGTGGAGGGGCTTATTCAGGATAGAATAAATGAGCATTTAATAGGGCATGGAAACTCAGACATAACCCAGCATGGTTTTAGTCAAGGTAGCGCTTGTCTTTCCAATTTATTAACGCTTTTTGAACCAGTTAGTGCAGCCCTTGATTCAGGTCTAGGTGCGGATGTGATCTATCTTGACCTCTCGCGTGCGTTTGATATGGTCCCACATAAGGAACTAATAGAAACCTTAATTAGATGTAACCGTCACCCTAATTTAATATCATGGGTGGACTCTTGGCTGAATGGTAGAAAACAGATGGTTTGAATTAGGGGTTTCTGCTCTGAACGGGGGGATGTGACTAGTGGGGTGCCACAGGGGTCTGTGCTTGGCCCATCTCTGTTTAATGTATTCATTTCAGGGATGCAGACTTCTAATAACACATGGCAGGTAAAATATGCAGATGACAGTAAAATAGGGGCTATTGTTAATAATCAAAAGATGGAAATATATGTTACAACAAGACCTGGACATAATTTATAAATGGGCAGAAAGTAATAAACTAAAGGTTCAATGCTGAAAAGTGCAGCGTTATGCACCTGGGACGTAAGAACCCATGGCTTACTTACTATCCAGGCAGTACTGCTCTTTCAAAAACAGATAATGAAAGAGTTCTAGTGGTTGTTATTACAAACAAATTATCTTTTGGTATGCACTCCAGAGTAACAGTTCAGAAATGTTACAGGATTCTGGCTACACAGAGAAACAAGTGTCGAGGTATTCTTTGTAAATGAGCTCTGCTCAAAGGTTTCTAAACTGATGTTTAACTAAATAAATAAATAAATAAACATACGGAGTAGAGATCCAAAAGTTATTGTTCCACTGTCTACCTCATTGGTCAGACCCCATTTGAGTATTGTTCTCCTTATGCACCCCAAACAATTAGAGATAAAAAGTTATACAAAGGGTTCAAAGGAGAATTACCAAAAAATTAAATAATATGGAAAATAAATCATATGCCGATAGACTAAATGATCTGAACCTATATTCTCTTGACTATAGAAGATTAAGAGGCGATCTTTGTTATGTATTCAGCGCTAGTAAACATAGATTCCTATGGGAGTCCACAGGATTACAGAATTCAAGTAACACGCTGAATATGAGATCTCACTGTTTACAACTGAAAGGGGCTATTTATACGACAAACGCAAGAGTTCAATGGTTTAGCCAGTGAGTTGTGAATGCATGGAATGCATTACCAGAAACAGTGGTGTCATGCAGTACTATGTCAACATTTAAACACAGCTTGGATAAACACATGGGAATACAGAAATGTAGGAATTTCCACTAACCAGTGGCAAGCCGTCAAAGGTTTTTTGACCACCTGGCTTGTATACCATCTATGAATTTATGAACATAAACTGGGTGACCATAAGTGGAGTGCCAGTCTGAATGTCTTTGGGGTGGGGGGATGCGTGCCAATGCCACACAGCTGCCTGCTTCATGTGTATACTCAGACGTGGCATCACAGCTGCCAGCTTCCTAGGGACAGACCAAGAAAACCAGTGAAAATGGCCCTGATGCTGTAGGACAATGGACCTTAATATATCCAAGATCTGTGCCTCCACTGCATAACAACTGAACCACTGCGTGACAAGTGGATGCTGTCACAGGTACCTCCCCTTACCTCAGGGGTATTATAAGGCAATATGGAGGACAGATGAGTGCTAGTTAGGAGGGTGGCTATAAGATGCCATGTGACTTCTGGAGAGAAGTCGGGGAATAATTGTGGACGAAAACATTTTTTTTATTTCTGTCCTGTGATTATTTTTTTTTAAGTCAGTCTGTAGCTGCCTGCCGCTGGTGCCATGGTAGTGCTACTGCTTCTGCATACCGGACGACCCAGGTTGAGGAACATGCCTGGGAAGTTGGAGGGCTGGGCCATGGGGAGAAGGAATGAGATCCTATGGACCACTCCTCCTCCTCTTGGGGAGTTGTTGGTACGAGCCACCCCTAGTGGTAGCCAGGATGCGACAGCCGGTACTCAATCAGTTTGGGAGGTGTGTCAGACATTTGTCATACTTCCAATGGCATTGAATGCCACACCTCCTGGGAGAACAACAGGAAAATGGAGGCTCTGACTGCCACATGATGATGTCTGCCCCACGCTGCAGACCCCACGCCACTGACCGGCTCTTGCTCCTGTTGTTCCATTCTGTCTCTGTTGGGGGGTAAGGAGGACCCCCTGGTGGTCCTGCCCCTGAGGGGGTAAGCCGGGGGTCTTCAGGAATGAGATAAGTCCTGGAGTGTGTAGTCAAGGCCGAGTGTATGTAACCGGACTGATGGGGGTTGGCCAGACGAGGAGTGATAAAGTATACTAAATTTAAAGAAAAAAGGTCTGTCTGCAGCTTCTTTTCCCATGTTTGCAATTGCAGCCTCAAGTCTGGAGTTTTAAATTCGGTTGTGCTGCTGCCAGTGTGTCTGCTCCTGTATAACAACACATCTTCTGCTGGTCTCCCCCATCTTTTCCGTAGTCCATTTGTCATCTAGGACACACACACACACACACACACACACACACACCCACCCCTCCTGCCAGCATGGTGACCTAGGAATGAGCCTCAAGCCTGGAACGTCATTGGACCGGTAGGAGGACAATTGAGTGTCACTGAATACACACTTTGGGGAGGAGACAGACAACTCTATTACACTACCACCACCTAGGGAACACAGGTGGTAGTGCAAGCAGAACATCTGGGAAAGAGGGCAGTGACTGGCTCATATCCGCAAGCATTGTTCATGTGTGCCCTAGAGCCTTAGCTGTCAGAGTCCTGGGGGAGGGGAGAAATTTACCAGTCTGGCAGGATGATGTCTGGGATACTCTTGGGTCCCACCCAACTGCCTGGGAAAATGGGATAAATGGGATTCAGTCTCTGGATGGCACCGTTCCCCTGGGCCGTACTACTGGGCGGGAGGGGGAGGGGGAGGTAAGCCATAGCAACAGATCCTTGAGAAGGCAATGTTGGGACTTGGAGATTGCCACAGGAAGGCAGATGGGCACTCTGGCTGAAGAAATATAAATAACATTTACCATAAAAAGGACCCCCCACTTGAGGCGGGTGGGCAGTCTCACAGAGGAGGTTGGTAATGCCCTGACTGCAGCTCAATTGTTATTTCAGCAGTTCCTAAGACAGACTAATTCACTAGTGACCCTGGAGGGAGGGAATGGCACACAACCAAGGTGCTGAACATTAGGTTACCGATGGCATTATGGTTTGCATCTCTCAGCACCATGTGGGGATCAGGGGTTTGATTCTAGATCCTCGGATCTTAAGACATCTTGCAGGGACCTTAGACCTTAGCAGTCCCATGGGAATTATGAGACTTCTGAGAGAAAGAAGATGATTGAAGTCTCAGGGCTTAATGCTTGCCAGATCTTGTAGGGTCTTAGACCTGGCAAAAACATTTTGAGTGATTTGAGGGGAGTCTCACAGAGTCTCAAGACAGGATCCACATTCCATGTTTGTTTCCCCATACCATGACGTCAAAAGAACTGTATGTAGAGGGATGGGGTACTGACAGTATTATTTTTATATTGCTTCATTTTTCTTTTTTCCATATAGATTTTTTATCCCCCAGAGCCTGGCAGGCAGCTATGGCCCTCCCTCGGAGGGACTCATCCTCCATGCCCAAGCATCCCGCCCTCCTTCGCCCCTAGAATTCCCTATGACGGGGCCAGGGAGGGAACATCGAAGCCCCTCCCACAGAGCATAATCCAGAAGTCGGATGGCCGCTGGGACATGTCAGGCCATCATGGAGCCTGCCAGCCTCTTCTTTTCATGTTTTCTCCCGCTTCTCCCCACCGGCGTAAGGATGCCGGTTATGTGCCTCCCATCCCATACTGCCTCCAGCTACCACTAGAGGGCAGTCAATAAGTGGGATGACAGGACCTCCCTTCCTGAGAGAGAGAGACCCTGGCGATCTGGGCTCATTCCTGAACCCGGGTCACCTGTGTGGCAGCGGTGTAGCAACCAGTACCTCAACCTCCAGCGCCACCGGCCAGCTACTTTCTAAGTTCCTTTTCCTCTTCAACATGGTCCTTCCTTTCTCCTTCAGTGTCCTAGGGTATCTTTGTGCCCATGTTTTGCATTTTTCAGTAAAATTGAATGAAGATGGTATGGAAAATTCTGCAGTATGAAGCAAAAAGGATTCCAGCACTAGAAGTCCATATACTTTATCTTTCCATAACTGTGACCCACATAGATCTGGCTTTTTTTTTGTCACGTTTAACCCTGTGGATGCTCTGTGATGCCCAAGGGAAGGAAGATGGCTAAATGCGCAAATGTCTTCCCCAGGGAGGGAGATGCCCCCCTCAACTTCTGTTGTGGTGTTGCCTGCTGTCATGACAGCAAAGCAGCAATGATGACATGGGGAGAGGGGGAGCAGCTGATCCTGAGAAGTGGCACTTTAAAATGAATTCCCACAAATGCAGGGGCTCTGTCTGCCATGAGGGTTAAGCTGTGGGTTCTGTGGTGCTCCATGGAGTTGCTCAGAGCTATACTCCTGAATGGGCCTCTGGATAGGAGCCACTGACGGCTGCAGATTAGGAGGATAGCTGAACAGCAATAAGAAGGGGGTGAGTATAACGGGGAAAAAGACCAGAAGATAGAGTAGAACAAAAGATGCTCAAAGTTAAAAAATTAATCTCTAGCTGGTGGCTAAGACTTGTCAGGTTATAGTTGCAGTGTCAGGCCATGGTTCCAGTCCAGAACAGGATTCAAAGTATGATAGGGAATTGCATGTTTTTAGAAGTTCCAAAACAGAGCACAGCAAGAAAGAAGAAATTAATTCAAAGAAAAATGAAAAAAAAAAGTCCTCTTTGGCCTCACCTCTTCTGCCCAGCCAACATCAGCTACTCCACAAGGAGTATGTCCAGACATGCACTTATACCCCCCTTTTGCAAAACAAGTCAGGGTAAATGAGCATTTGCTATCCAAGCTGCACGGTGATTTAACAAACTCCCTGAATCCCTAGTGGGTCTGCCCAAAATTGCACCCTTTAAGAATTCCCTAAGAAAAGAACTAGCTTTGAAATCTGCTTGCTGTTGTTTTAATTGACCAAATACCCTTATGTATTGTGTTGTGGCTTTACTGCCATCTGCCAGAACTCTATGCTGCTTTACCTCTGTTTGCAACCCTAATATCTGTACCTGACCGGGCTCCCCTTGAGCTGGTGATAACATATATAGATACAGTATTCATGTCAGGTTATCTGTTTGCAACTGACGTGGTCCCTGTATATTTACGTTGTGTATACCTGTAATGTTGTGACGTGGAACCTTTGGAAAAGAGCACTTGTGCTCAAAGGTGTTATCTGAATTCTAAATAAAGAAATAAATTCAGATGTCAAAGAGACAGTAAATTGTAAGAAAAAAAAAGATTATAATGTACCAATAACTAAACAAATCGGATGCTCAGACCAACAGAAAAGCAAAAAGAGAATTGGTTGGCACTTATTTCTCCCGTCAAGGCAGCCTTTCAAGAAAAGTGATTTTCAAGACTGATTCGTTTTGCAAGCAAGAACAGATCAAAGCCTGCGAAATGTGACATAAAATAATTATGAGCATAACATGTATGATTCACACTGCAAAACATTTTCCTATCTAGGTTAAAGATAAAGACAGGACAGGCATATCGGCAGTTCTTCTGTTTCAGTGTCACTGGTGAGGCAGTCAGCGAGACTATTGAGATTTGCAGCCCAACATATTCTGATGTGGGTTACACCCTGCCAAAGTTAGACTGTTAACACATCAGTAAACTCCGGGCTCCTAAACTAGGAAAGAGCATAGTGCAACCCATAATAACGCCAAGGTAGACAAATGCCGAAAACATGATAAACACACAAGCATTTTTGTCGTAACATAGAACTCCATTCAAAGGTTTAGTCATAGTCCTATTTTTTTAAACTTTTTATTGATTTTAAAATTATTTTAAACGATAAGGCAGAGGTACATGTAGAATACACATAGCAAAGATGCATCTCTAACATGAGTCATAACACTGCCCCCCCACCCCAGTTGTTATATCCTTCCAGCAGTGGCATTAAGGAGAAATGAGAAGCTTTATACAATAGACCAAACTACATCCATAAGCAGAGCAGACCTGTTACCTTAATCAGTATATACATTGGTCACAGATACTGAGAACGGTTTAGAAACACATAACTTTACACTTTTGTACTGCTGGGTTACACGTTCTGTTTGTTGCTGGAGATAGGGAGGTTTGGGGGCTAGGGGCCACCGGTGTTGCTCTTTATTAGTGAATTTATGATCATAGAGTTATCCCATAGGATCGCTGTAGCAACATGGCATAGTTAAAGTGGTGATTCATGGCACCAACCACATGGTGGCTAGTTGTGTTTCTACCCCCACCACTGTTGTAAAGCGCGGCTATAGCTGTGAACTGTGCTAGTTCAGAAACGATCACTGTGATATTCTTCATGTTGGACTTCTTTTATGGAGTACCATAAAATCACCTTGGACTCTATACAAACTTTGATGGGACACTTACATCATACAGCGCACAGACTGGTGTGTGTTTGGGACTTTTATCCATTTTCGCTGTTTGATAAAAAAGTTTGCCTTTTCTGTTCTTGGTGGGGGGAGAGGACATAGTGGACAACACTGTGTGTTTTCAGAGTCCTAAATTTTATGCGAGTTTGCTAATTGGCACCCAGGTGTTTTACCTGTGATTTCAATAGTTTCCATGCAAACATCTTTAAAATCTTACAGAACATTATCCATGTGCTGTACCAACGACTGTCTACAGTGACTGGATGCAACAAGCAGATCCTGAAGTTTTAAGATGTGAGGGGAAGGGGGAGTTTCCATGTTTCTTCCAAGGCCTCAGGTGCCGTCGTAGTATGATATACTGGTGACAGTGTCTCTGCTGTACGAGTGGTAAGACAAAAATGTGCTTCCCCTTACGAAGAGTCTTCTCTGGAAGTACAGCATTCCAGTGATGTGCAGCTTATCCCAGAAAAATGAACACAAGTACTCTTGGATGTCATCGCTGCCTTCAAAGTGAGTCATCGATCTCAGCAGTAGCACACCATAATTAGGGCTCCTTGAAGCAACCTGCACCACCTGGGGGCTTCTTCTTGGCCTACATCTGCTTCATTTCCACCCTGTGATTAATACTGGTTGCCTGCCCTCTGCTACAGCTGACCCTAAGATGTCCCAGTTTAGGAGTATGCATGCAGCTTGCATACACTGATTCCACTCCCCACCCCAATAGGTATATCTCCTTTTACAAGTTCACACATTCTTTAGGTCTGACACTTCTATGGGCTACAAACTCTCATTTCAGAGCACACTGGGCCAAGTCTGCATAACCCATTTGGGAGGCAAGCTGGATTTTAACACAGTCGCTCCATCACACTGATGTCAAAAAGACAAAGAGCTCTTGGGTATGGAGCCCACAACAGCCGGCCTTTCTATCCTCCCCAACCCTTAGATATCAACAGCGTTGCTCACTGACAAAAAAAAAATCAATTTATGTTAATTAACGTTCCAAATCATTCCTGGTAATGTTTCTTATGTTTTGTACTTCCAGAAAATTACAAACTGCTTCACGACAAGATAAGGCATGTAATTACTATGCGTTTAAAAATTGAGGCTGCCTGCATCCTTTTTTGATGTGAGCTGGGCATGCTGAATAAATTACATGCCCATGCACTGCAATAACTTAATAGAGTTGATAAATATAGATAGAACAATATATTTGATACCTCCCTCCTCTTTGCTGGAATACTTTTCTTCTGCCTTAATGCTGGCTTTGCTCTGCTTTCAGATATAGTCCTGACTTCACATACCCAGGTGTTCAGACCCATGTGGACATCCTCGTCTTTATTTGGCCTTATGGTTACAACTGAGTCTAACCTTTGCAGTCTCAGACTGATTCATTTCAGCTGCAAACCAGTAACAAAAGAGCACTAGTTGCTAAGTTCATTTCACAGTCATTCTAGGGAGCGGTTCAGTGCTGGGAAGAATAGATTGTTTTCTCTCCTGCAGTTACCGATACCCCCGCTGTAAGTTAGCTGCTGTTTTGGTTTCTGTGTAGCTTCCTTTGGTGAGAGGTGTGGTTGGAGTCCCCAAAACTGACGACTCGTATGTTAAGTTATCTGTTAGCCAGCTAATAGCTCACCTTATCAACAAGGAAAGATCTGCTGGAGCTGGTGCACTGTATCAGTGACTCAGTTCAGTAGCATCAGTGGCTCATTTGACTGGTATACAGTATCAGTGGATCAGTTGTGCAGTATCACTGGCCTAGTTAGCTGGTGTGCAGTATCAGTGGCTCAGTTGGCTGGCATGCAATACCAGTGACTCAGTTGTGCAGTGTAACCCCCCTGCAAATGGGGGTTCCCAAAAGACTTCCAGGAGCTTGCTTGAATGCTCCAAGCCTGAATGGTGTTTGGCATTTAAGCCATTTATCAGTGAGTGTTTTTAGAGCCTCTGGTACTGTCTCTTTAAGAGCTGTCTGCTTGCAGACATAATTAGTTTGTATGGGGGGACTGTGTGCTTCTCTGAGTACCACTGAGCTGCTGCCAATTCACTTCATTTTGCAGTCACTAGAGTGCAAAGGAACCTATCTGAAAGATGTAACTGTTTGCCAGAAATTATTTAGAGTAATAATGAAATTACAGTTTGTCTAACCTGCTTTCTTTGCAGTCAGAACTGTGTCTGCTAGTTCCCCATTCTAGTTTTGAACTGCTGAACTGGACCAATCAGTGTGGGGTAAGCTAGCTCTAAAATGGTGCCTTGGACGAATCAGAACTTGGACTCATAATCTGAGCCAGCCACAAGAGGATTGTATGGGCAGTGACTCTGGGAGATGTAGTTTAGACTTCAGTGCCTTTTGGACCAACAGCAGCAGTCTATTGTGTGACAGCCAATCCAGTCAAGAACTGGGAGGAACTCAAAGGAAGTGCCAGTTTTGTCGGTTGGAGTTTCAGTTGAGCTTTGGCAGTGAAGAAGGAAGGAGCCCTGTGCTTTTTCAGTGTGCAGTTTTAGTCAAAACGTGTGTAAGGCCCAGAGTTCGGTCTGCAGCTTGTGTAACAGCTTGTTAGGACTGAATCCGTCCTGTGAAAAGAATCAAAGGATCTCTGAAGAGTAGAAACCAGGCTCACCCTGTAGAAGACTGGAGGAATTGCTGAAAATTGCACTCGGTCTGTCAGAACTGAATCTGCTGTGTGTTCTCCGGTATTGTGCAGTAATTGCGATCAGGATACAGATGCAGCCTGCCTGGTATAGTGCTTTCTTTTATATGGATGTGTGAAGAGGTTTGTGTACCTCAAGTGGGCCTTGCTGACATTGAAGGACCCTATCTTATTTGGAGGTCGTGAGTACTAATTCAGGAGTAGCTCCTGTTGAATTGCCACATTAAATCCAAATGGAATTACTGTACTGCTGACTGTTTAATTCTCCTTTTCTCTGTGTGAAAGGGCCCCTACCAGCTGCCACGGTTTGGACTAGCCACTAGGGCTTGGGTACCCAGGGACAGTAACTGATAGGGATAGGCCTGTGCACAGAGCCATAGGTAGATTATTAAAGTGATAAGCTAATTAACCTGATTTCCCTGTCCTTGTTATATCCCCTAAATAAACTCAGAGCTGCTTGTTTCAGCAAAGTTATACTGCCTGAGGTATTAGTCTATGTTAAAGTACTGTACTGTGATTGTTGCACTGTATCTCATTTCACAGGAGGTCCCAGTGCCGGAACCAGACCTGGGGGTAAGTGTATACTGTGAAGGTAATTATGATATATTGTGTGGGCCACTAGTGGAAGAAAGGGGTGTGCAGTGTCCCAGAGGGCTGTGACCAAGTTAGTTTAACTATTGCAAACCCTGACCTCTGGGTGGAGGCACCCGCCATTGGATCCAGGCCCTCAACCTGTTAGTGGCAAATCAGGCAGGGTGGTAGCCCTGGGATAGCGCCATCTAGGGGTTACATCTTGGAGGCTCACCGCTGGGATTGTGTGTCCTCTAGTGGCCATATTTACAAACCACTGTTAAGAAAAAATGGGTACCCGACAGAAGTGGCTGTGCACGGCTGGTGGAGTGGTGTACTGGGAGGAGATCGACCCCAAAATGCTATGCTTATCCTGGACATCCCCTGGGTATCATACGGACACTGTGCAGGAGTACTTTCCAAGGTGGAAGGTTTACAAACCCTGTGGTGGTGGGGTCGGCATGCTAATCTGCTCACCCACACTTTCCTGGCCCTAGTAGAGTTTAAGGATCCCATAGATAGCTCCAAAGTGCCACAGACCATTACCCCAGAGGGAGCCCTCACTGCTTGGAGAGTGATAACTAAGGACAGTAAAGACCGGGGGAATCAGCCCCACCACTATCTGAAACTTTTGAGGAGAAATTTGCTGAATGGTTGCTGGGAGAGGGAAAACTGTGGAGGACTTGAAGAAACTATTCTTGCCACCTGGGGTGTTCCTCCCCAACACCTCTCCTGCTCCAGTGCCCGAATGGTGGCTGAACCAATGCAGACTCCTATTTCTGCACCTGCCATTAGTCACAACTCTACCGAAGGTTGAGGATCTTCTCTGGCACCCTCCCACCCCCCAAGGGAGGATGACTGGGAGACCTGGATGAACTATGTTGCCCCAAGTGCTAGAATGGCAATGCTCGGAAGGTGAAAAGCGAAAGAGGTTAGTGAGAGCCTCCGAGGTCCTGCCCTGGCTACCATCCGTGCTAAACGGGCCAGTAACCCTGAGGCGACTGCACAGGCCTATCTTGAGGCCTTGGAGAATGTGTATAGGAGCCCAGATTCTGATGAGGACCTATGGTGGAGAGTAAGAAATGCACAACAGTACCAAGGGAGTTGTTGTCTGTGTATGTCTCTCGGCTGGAAAAATTGTTGCAAGAATGCCTCAGAAAGGGTGGTTGCCAGCGATTGAACTGGACCGAACCAGACTGGACAGAATCCTTAAGTCTGCCCTTCTCAGAACTGCTGTTGCTTCAGTTCGCCTGGCAAATCGACTGAATCCCCACCCTCCTATGATGAGTTAATGAGAGAAATTGAGGAGTTGAGAAAAGGCAACCTCGGAGGTACCTGCACCAACAGCTGGGCTACGACCCGAGTGACTGAGGGTGACCCATCAAGTGAAGTTCAGGGCAGAGGTTGACAGTCAATGAGTGCTCTGACAAGGAAAAAGATATGCCACAATGGGGCGAACTGTTGAGAGAGATCCGGAATTCAAAACAGTCCCTTTATGAAGGCCACGCCTGCAAGTACGTGGCCCTGACCTATATCCCACTGCATCTGCTATGGGGGGGGGTACCCACCCATGTATCTCCTGCTGATAACACCTCCAAACTCAATTCCTTGACCATGGAAGTGGAGAGGCAGCGAGATGTCTCCAAATGCTTATCACGCCGCAGACAGAGATGGCACCCAGGTTTCCAGTTAGTAATACCCCGCCCTGGCTCCCAGTGTGGCGCCTCGCCAGCTCAAACTACAGAAAGTATGTTTTGCTATAATTGTGGGAAAGATGGGCACATGAAAAGGGAATGCCAGTCCCAAAAGACACTGACAAAGTTGCATATAGGCTACAAGGAGAGCTTGGAGAAGAAATCAGTGGTTAAGAGGTGCACAACATGATCCCAGTGAGGGCACCAAAATGCTAATTCACGTCCTTTGTGGCAAGGTCAGTTGCCCAGGCCCCCTACCGCCTCTCCAGACTGGTCCAGAATAGTGGGTCCCTCCATGGAGACCACTGTAAAAGGTGAATGGAGTGTCTACAAGAGCTGTATTGAACAGTGGCTCCCAAGTGACAATTATGTTCCAGGATTGGTATCAGAAGCATTTGTCAGGCGTACCCTTACAACCATTAGAAGGACTGCATGTATGGGGGTTAAGTGAGAAGGCCTACCCCTATTCTGGTATATCCGAATTTGGCTGTCTTTCCCCACCTCCGTGGCTGGAGTGGCCGAACAAGTAGAGACCTAGCCTAGTGTGTCCCCACTGGACTGTATGATGGTGTCCCTTTGTTGATTGGAACAAATGCTTATATGTTAGGAAGGCTGGCACGGTGTGTTATATGAAAAACGGGTCAAAGACTAGTAGAGCTTTAAGAGTTCCGCTTTAATTAAGGCCTATGAGGCACAGAGATGCTGAAAAACAGAACCAGAGGAACCGGTCGGAATTGTATGGAAGAAGGATCCTGAGTCTCTGATCCTGGCGCCAAATGCCCAGTGTACCTTACAGGGAGAGGTCCGTATCAGAAAGGGACGTTAAGAATAAAATATTAATGTTGGATGCACCAGGCGATGGAAAATTGCCAGAGGACTGCTGGTCAAGCCTAGTATTTTGCCCGCTAGAGCCCATGCTTATGCCAGAAGGGTAATGGTCCAAGTTCATAATGGTCTGAAAGAGACATTCGGTAAACAGAGGTTGCATCCTGGCTAAGTGCATTGTGCAGACACTGCAGTGCTACCCAGCAGCAAGAGTTCAAGGAAGAATGACAGAGTAACGCCTGACTTGTTTGATTTCGGCGACTCCCGCTGCCAGCTGAATGGAAAGTGAGGATCAGTGAGAAGCTTGCCCAGAGAACCAGGTGTTTTCTTTAAAGGAATGGGATGTAGGATGCGTGCAAGGCGCTGAGCACAATATCCGGCTGCATGACGAAAGACCATTTACGTGAGAGGTCTCGACGCCTGGCACCTGCTGACATAGATGATGTGGAGACGCATCTGCAAGAGATGTTAGCTGCTGGTGTAATACAAGAATCCAGAAGCCCTTATGCTTCCCCATTGTGGTAGTGAGGAAAAAGAATGGAACAGTAAGGATGTGTGTGGATTATCGCACCTTAAACCGCGGACTATCCCTGATCAGTACACAATGCCCCATTCAGGATGCTTTGGACTGCCTAAGCGGGAGCAAGTGGTTCTCTGTGCTGGATCTCCATGATGGGTACCTAGTCCTGATGGCCCCAGAGGACCCGTGAGAAGACGGCCTTCTCTGTCCGCTTGGCTTCTATGAATTCATGAGGATGCCTCAAGGGATTTCAGGTGCCCAGCCACTTTTCAACGATTGATGGAGCGTGCAGTGGGGACATGAACTTACTAGAGTGCCTGTATACCTAGATGATGTTATTGTGTTTGGCAGCTCACTGGAGGAACATGAGAGCAGATTATTTAAGGTATTGGACCGACTGGAGGACTTTGGCCTTAAACTGTCCATTGATAAGTGTCAATTCTTTCAAACATCAGTAAAGTATGTGGGACACATAGTATCCACAGGGAATAGAGACCGACCCAAGTAAAGTTGAGGCCTTGACCACCTGGCCACAGCCCAAAAATCTAAAAGAACTGCAAAGATTCCTGGGATTCTGTGGTTATTATCGGCGCTTCATCAAGGACTATTCAAGAGTGATCCGCCCTTTACTTAACCTTACTCAAGGGTATCCCCCAACCCACAAAAAATACCAAAAGTCAGTGTCCCTCAAGACTGAAAGAGTGTATTTTCATCCGAGTGAAGTATTTGGGGCCCGCTGGACTCCTGATTGTGAGACTGCTTTTCATGAGATCATATATCAACTTACCCATGCTCCAGTGCTGGCCTATGCCGATCCAAGAAAACCTTACGTCCTGCACACTGATGCTAGCTTGCAAGGGTTGGGGGCTGTGTTGTACCAAGAGCACGAGAATGGCCTGAGACAGTGGCCTTTGCCAGTAGAAGCCTGACCCCATCCGAAAAGAACTATCCTGTACATAAGTTAGAGTTCCTAGCTTTGAAGTGGGCTATTGTTGACCAATTCCATGAGTACTTGTATGGGGTTAAAATACTAGTAAAACTGACAATAATCCTTTGACCTATGTGCAGACCTCAGCTAAGTTGGATGCCACTGGCCATAGGTGCTTTCTGCATTATCTACATATGACTATGCTCTCGAATACCGAGCAGGTCTGAACCACATAGATGCTGATGCTCTCTCCGGAGGCCTGTTCCCCAGAATGATTGGGTCCAATTGGCAGAACCTGACATTCGGGCACTCTGCCGGAAGTTTGACAGGAGGAACAATGTCCACGGACGAGTGGACTGCATGGTGGATTGCTTGGGAGCCTCTGAGAATTGCATACCTGCTTGTTGCCACTTTTCTGCAATAGACATTGGTGCACTGCTCAGCTGGACAATGACAGTATTCGGGGCTCAATCCCGCGATCCCATGATCAAAGCAGCTTTAGAAGCCTCTATGCAGGAAAAGATGTGTCCAAATTACGCTCCACTGATTTGAGAACTGCACTGTTATACAAAGAAGGTCCTAAGTTGAACAGATCAATAAACTGTTATACAGAGAAACAGTAGACAGAGGGGACAAGTAGACAAACAACAACTAGTGCTGCCCACTGCCTTTCGAGACTCAGTACTGAGGTCCTTGCACAACACACATGGGGCACCTTGGTATAGACAGAACACTTGACTTGGTGAGATCCAGATTCTATTGGCCTAAGATGGGGGCTGATGTGGAGCAACACATTCGAACTTGTAGTCGCCAAGCTAGCAGAGGAAAGCTTTGTTCCCCAGAGGGCTGCCCCTTGTTAACATCACCACCAGTGCACCCATGGAGCTAGTCTTATTGATTTTCTGAGTTTGGAGTCAGATCAAAGAAATATCAGTAATGTGCTGGTGGTCACTGACCATTTCACTGAGATATGCCCAAGCTTTCCCCACCAAAGACCAGAAAGCATCCACTGTGGCCAAAGTACTTGTAGAAAACTTTTTGTTCACTGGGCTCCACAAAGAATCCATTCTGATCAAGGGGAGAGACTTTGAGTGAGCCTGATCAAAGAGATGCTTTCTCTGTGGGGAGTGCGAAACCAAACCACCTCACCTCCCCCAGGGGACCCACAGCCTGAACATTTCAACCCAGACTTTGCTAGATATGCTAGGCACTCCTGCACCCAAAGGACAAGCCTAGATGGAGCCAACAAATTAGCACCCTGGTACATGCTTATAACTGCACTAAAAGTGATGCCACTGGATTCTCCCTACCGCCTGATGTTTGGAAGAGAAGCTCGACTACCAGTAGATGTGTGTTTGGGGTCTCTCCTGATGGGGTTCAAGCTGACAACTATTACAGTATGTGCAAAGTTAAAGGCCCAGCTAACTCATGCGTACCAACTGGCTCAAACCATGGCTGCCAAAAGAAATCTGGCCAACAAAGAAAGGTATGATAAAAGGTGAAAGCACAGAACTCCAGGAGGGAGATCGGGTATTGCTAAGAAATCTGGGACTGCATGGCAAGCACAAGATTGCTGACAGATGGCACCATCTCCCTCACATTGTAGTGGGCAAACTAGATGATCTGCCAGTGTACAAAGTAAGGCCTGAGAATAATTCAAAAGATGTAAAAACAATGCATAGAAATCATTTACTGCCCATTGGACAAATCTTAATTGAGTCTGAGCCCTAGAAGATGCCCCTCTGGACCAGTGACTAGGCTGCTGCTAAGAAAAGATCAAGAAAGTCTGCACCTACAGAAGCAAAGTTAAAGTGTTCCCTCCACAAGTCCCAGTTGAGCATGACTGTCAGTCCATATCGGAAGAAAGTGAGAGTGACTTTGAATACTATCCTTCTACGAACTGAGTCAATTGTTTCGGGCAATCCCTAGTCAATACTGGAGATGAAGCTGGGCCTTCTGGACTGTCTAAGCCCCAGCTTCATCCCTGGAGCCAATGCTCCCAGAAAGTGAAGTGCAAAGCATCAGATCAGATGAAATGGAATCATTGTGCATGGTTGAACTGTTTGAGCTTTCAGGGAGGAAAATGATAGATTGGGGCAGACTGGTGATACACCCGAACAAGAAGAGTATTTTGAGTGCCCTGACAGTCCACTGCCAGTGTCCAAAGCTCTCCATGCGAGCCAAATGTTGTGGACTCAGAAACTGTAACTCCTGAGCTGAAAGTGCCCCAAGTCTCCCAGCCTCTCTACCCCATGGAGACTCCTGACAAGTGAGGACAATGCTGAAAATGAGGCTCAGAGTGCAGAGACTATAACAGTTCCCCTAGAAAGACTGGTCGAGCTGTAAAGCCTGTGGTGCACCTCAGTTATGATTCACTTGGGAGGCCTGTGGACTTGCCTCAATGTTGTCCATAAAGGAATGTATGTGTCCCCGAGCTCATTGCCCAAACTGAGCATCAGTGCTAACTCCAAGTTACTTGTGTTGCCCTCTAAGTATGGTGCCCTTGCCCCATCCAGCCCCAAGGTAACTGATAGGAAGGGCCCCTCTTCAGGTTTCATGTACAAGAGGTAATAACTTGAGTTATGGTACAATGTGTATGTAATACTGTAAAGAGTGACGATCGCAATGTTTCAGAAATGTGTTCTTGGTAAAATGATATATTGACTGATGATTACATGTGCGAGCCTAATGCAAATGTATATGGTTGCAGTTGAAACTTATGGGGTACTTGCTTGACGCGGACGTCAAGCTTTCCCAGGCCAGGAAGGGTGTAACCCCTGCAAATGGGGTTCCCAAAAGACTTCCAGGAGCTTGCTGAATGCTCCAAGCCTGAATGGTGTTTGGCATTTAAGCCATTTATCAGTGAGTGTTTTAGAGCCTCTGGTACTGTCTCTTAAGAGCTGTCTGCTTGCAGACATAATTAGTTTGTATGGGGGACTGTGTGCTTCTCTGAGTACCACTCGAGCTGCCAATTCACTTCATTTTGCAGTCACTAGGAGTGCAAAGGAACCTATCTGAAAGATGTAACTGTTTGCCAGAAATTATTTAGAGTAATAATGAAATTACAGTTTGTCTAACCTGCTTCTTTGCAGTCAGAACTGTGTCTGCTAGTTCCCATTCTAGTTTTGAACTGCTGAACTGGACCAATCAGTGTGGGTAAGCTAGCTCTAAAATGGTGCCTTGGACGAATCAGAACTTGGACTCATAATCTGAGCCAGCCACAAGAGGATTGTATGGGCAGTGACTCTGGGAGATGTAGTTTAGACTTCAGTGCCTTTTGGACCAACAGCAGCAGTCTATTGTGAGTGACAGCCAATCCAGTCAAGAACTGGGAGGAACTCAAAGGAAGTGCCCGGTTTTGTCGGTTGGAGTTTCAGTTGAGCTTTGGCAGTGAAGAAGGAAGGAGCCCTGTGCTTTTCAGTGTGCAGTTTTAGTCAAAAACGTGTAAGGCCCAGAGTTCCGGTCTGCAGCTTGTGTAACAGCTTGTTAGGACTGAATCTGTCCTGTGAAAAGAATCAAAGGATCTCTGAAGAGTAGAAACCAGGCTCACCCTGTAGAAGACTGGAGGAATTGCTGAAAATTACACTCGGTCTGTCAGGAACTGAATCTGCTGTGTGTTCTCCCGGTATTGTGCAGTAATGCGATCGGGATACAGATGCAGCCTGCCTGGTATAGTGCTTTCTTTATATGGATGTGTGAAGAGGTTTGTGCACCTCAAGTGAGCCCTGCTGACATTGAAGGACCCTATCTTATTTGGAGGTCGTGGAGTACTAATTCAGGGTCGCCCCCTGTTGAATTGCCACATTAAATCCAATGGAATTACTGTACTGCTGACTGTTTAATTCTCCTTTCTCTGTGTGAAAGGGCCCCTACCAGCTGCCACGGTTTGGACTAGCCACTAGGGCTTGGGTACCAGGACAGTAACTGATAGGGATAGGCCTGTGCACAGAGCCATAGGTAGATTATTAAAGTGATAAGCTAATTAACCTGATTTCCCCTGTCCTTGTTATACCCCTAAATAAATCAGAGCTGCTTGTTTCAGCAAAGTTATACTGCCTGAGGTATTTGTCTATGTTAAAGTACTGTACTGTGATTGTTGCACTGTATCTCATTTCACAGGAGGTCCCAGTGCGGAACCAGACCTGGGGTAAGTGTATACTGTGAAGGTAATTCTGATATATTGTGTGGGCCACTAGTGGGAAGAGAGAGTTGCAGTGTCCCAGAGGGCTGTGACCAAGTTAGTTTAACTATTGCAAACCCTGACCTCTGGGTGGAGGCACCGCCATTGGATCCAGGCCCTCAACCTGTTAGTGGCAAATCAGGCAGGGTAGTAGCCCTGGGATAGCGCCATCTAGGGGTTACAGCAGTATCAGTGACTTATCAGTGACTTAATTGACTGGTGCGCAGTATCTGTGGCTCAGGTGTTCAGTATCAGTGACTTAGTTGTGCAATATTAGTGGCTCAGATAACTGGTGTGCAGTATCAGTGGCTGAGTTATGCAGTATCTGACTCAGTTGTGGAGTATCAGTGGCTCAGATGACTGTCGTGAGTATCAGTGACTCAGTTGACTGGCATGCAGTATCAGTGACTCAGGTGACTGGTGTGCATTATCAGTGGCTCAGTTATGCAGTCTGACTTAGCTGTGGTGTATCAGTGGCTCACATGACTGTCGTGGAGTATCAGTGACAGTTGACCGGCATGCATTATCAGTGGCTCAGCTTACTGGTATGAATTATCAGTGGCTCAGTTTTGCAGTGTCTGGCTCAGTTGTGGAGTATCAGTGGCTCAGATGACTGTAGTGCGGTATTAGTGGCTCAGTTGTTGCGTGAAGTGTCAGGCTCAAATGACTGGCATGTAGTATCAGTGGCTCAGTTGATTAGGATGCAATATCAGTGGCTCAGTTGTGCAATATTGGTGGCTCAGATGACTGGTGTACAGTATCAGTGGCTCAGCTGACTGGTGTACAGTATCAGTAAGTCCCTAACAGATGTACAGTATTAGTGACTAACTTGACTGGCATGTAATATAAGTGGGTTAGCTGAAAAGCATACATGTGGTCAGTCGCCTTTGAAGGAGGTCTGTTAGTGGAGCAGGTCACTCTACTCTCATCGTCATTGGAGCAGCCAACCGAGTTGATGCCGGTTAGTCTGATGGCTGACCCTGTGACGAGGAATACACTGAAAGAGAGGACTACTCCTTATTCAGACACCAAGACTGACTGCCTCCCAGGCCAGATGGGTCAAGTCTGACTGAATTCCCAGTCAAGCCTAAGTGGTCCAGCTGATGTTGGTGGTTCTGACTCCTGAGCTACCACTTCAGGGCATCTGGAACTGGTGGCATTAATGCTTGAGGTTGCAACAGCACGCTTGTTCTCAGCATTGACACTGATATAAGCAGCTGATGTCGAGTTCTCATTGTCTGGCTTCCACCACCAACATCAAACCCATCATAGATGGGAGAGGAAGTATGAGGTTGTCCACAACATCAGGAGAATTTTAAATATAAGTGTGTCTGCAGAAGAAAGCATTGCAGTCTGTTGAGTCTGCCCAATGTGGCGCCCATGTATTCTCAGTTACATGCTGCACCACATCGCTGTCTAGACACCCTTACCTCGTACCTCTCAACCTAGTCTCACTGAAATGTGCACTCTTAACACCCAAAATGTGGGACACTGGCACTCAGAATGTGGAACACATAATCAAACATGGCGATATAAACTCTAAAGACTGAAAACTAATAGTTTTAGTTGTGCTAGTTTAATTTTGCTTTGCAGCGAGGCTTGAGACAATAAAACTTTCAATAGATGGACAATGTTAGAAATGCAATTCAGTATATGCTTCGTTTGGACATATGCTTTGCTATGTCCACCTATTTAAGTAGTTTGATCTAGGATTATTGATATTTGCTGATACTACATCTCTAAGCCTTCCATCAGACCCAGAATTATGGATTTAAGGCAATACCTCCAAGATCATAGTTGCATCTCATTACCAGAAATCTTGATTCTCTCAGCCACTTTGTGTTTAAAGAGACTGCTCATACACAACTGGAAAACTAATGATCCCACTCTAAAAGAGGATTAGTCATGTGAAGTGTGTACACTGGCTACTAATGATTGTATAACTTTCTCGTTCCTGGCTAAACTTGAACAATTTAATTGTATTTGGTCACCTTCTCTAGATAGTTTAAAATCATAATCTAGTTATAGATAGAACTCTGTAGCACAAGGCGCTAGAGAACTATCTTCGAGGCAGTTTGTTCCCTTCCCAGGCGCTGACTCGCAGCTCTGCAGTTTATTGGAAAAATCAAAACCCACTTAAAAAAAGAACACTTTTCTCAACATATCCAGATTCCTGAAATTTTTTTTTTTTTTTTTAGTTGTTTAACCAGGAGTAGCACACTAAGCTGAAAGCTTTTTTACAGGAGCACAGGGAAGTTAAGTGACTTGCTCATGGTCATACAGTATGCAAGTGGAAGCTGTGGGATTCAAACCCAGGTCTGGTCTGCTGGATGTCACCAGATTTGCAGCTCAGAGCCTTACACCACTGCACTATACTGCCCCTGTGATACCTAAGTGATATGGAACTGGTGACACTATCCTTGAGGTGGTGAGACCAAAGACCCAGCCAGTAGGAATGGCAAAACAATCAGTGCAGCAGCATGGCAGTGAGAAGCCACTAGCAGTGCAGCAGTCAATACTCCATGCCTGACTACAGAACCCCTGTGTCACACCATGCTGAAGTCCAGAAAGCCATGGAATCCAAAATCAAGTGGATCTCACAAAATTGGAGGTTCACGACGGTGCTATAAAGGAGCTCTCTGGGATCATTGCAGAGGTAGACAAGTGAGCCACGACCACTTAGGTGACAGTAATAGCCCTGATCTTAGAGAATGCACGGATGAAAGAGTGACTGGAAGTCCTCGAGAATGAGGCCCACTCTGGCAACCTATCTCTGGTGGGGGTCCCAGAAGGTGCCAAAGGCACACACCTGCAGGAATTCCTGTGGCAAAGGATGCAGGAAGCATTGCAACTACTGGAAGATTTTCCTTGGAACTCACTGAATAGGACTTATTGTAAATTTCTGGGTGAGGCCAGTGGCGCTTTCTCAACTGTGCACTGTTCTGTTGCACACTTCTGGCTCTAATATCAAAGACATCCTTATGTCTGTGTCCATAACAGCTACACACCACTCATCCATGAAGTTAATGTAAAAGTATTCCTGATTTGTCATTCCAAACCATGCCCGGAGGAAGAAGTCTCGATGCCAGGCGCCACCAATTCGCCCTGGGCATAGTTCACCTTTTCTACCCGCCAGGCTTCACATAATGTATGGCAGTAAGTTCTGGCAATTCTCAGACCCAAATGACGAGGTTAATGGACTGCCAAAATAGAAACCGAAGTCGCTGCCAGAGC
Organism: Neoceratodus forsteri; assembly: GCA_016271365.2. Classification (NCBI taxonomy): domain Eukaryota; kingdom Metazoa; phylum Chordata; order Ceratodontiformes; family Ceratodontidae; genus Neoceratodus; species Neoceratodus forsteri. The sequence continues at coordinate 108,724,542 of JADMNL010000031.1, read as the reverse complement.
CGCTACCACATCAAGGGCAGAGGAGGCTGAATCTGAAAAGAACTGAGCTGGTATGGGGAGCTTCATAACTGACTGGTAATCATTCCCCAGGGGACCTTTATTTTGTTGACTTTGCCCATTTCCTACTGTTTGGGAGTGGGGGACCTTTCTCTTTTCAAATCTGACCACTGCTGGACATAGGAGACAGTGTTATGGAGTGCTACATGTTTACTTTGTTTATGGGGTGGCATGTGTGCTTCTGCTATCTTTAAAGTGCCAGTCACTATTTTGGGATACTTCCCTAATGCTGCTCTGTGTCTCAGCAGCTTAATGGAAACCAGGGGCACATTCCAGTTTCACTGTGGGGTCTGCTACATGGATTCTGTACCAAGAGTTTGTGCTGTGCTCAGTACATTGTTTAACTACAGTTGAGAAGCTGATTTTTTGGGGGGAATATTGCAAGAGCTGGGAGAAGATTTGTGTGTTCTTTTGGGAGGGGGAGTACTTTTTTCTCTCCCTCCTTTACACAGTAGTGAACATTATGGTTTGCATATAATCCCCCTTTACAGTTCTTTAAGCTGTCCTCATGGGGCTTCTGATGAAGAACATGCACCATTTTAGTTGTCCTCCTAAGGACCACTTCTTCTCTATGTCCTTTCTGAGATGTGGTCTCCACAACTGGACACAGTACTCTAGGTGGGACCTTACTAACGAGCTATACAGAGGCAACCCCACTTCCATTTTTTCTGCTGGTGATACCCCCTCTCTATGCACCCCAGCACCCACTTGCCCTCCCAATTGTCTCATTGCACTGCCTGGCCATCTTTAGGTTATTCAGTAAGAACACCCCTAGATCTCTTTCCTGTTTGGTGGCTGACAGTACAGGCAGTACATGGATTCTGTACTAAGAGTCTCTGCTGTGCTCAGTACATTGTTTAACTATAGTTGAGAAGCTGATTTTTTTTTTTTGGAATATTGCAAGAGTTGGGAGAAGATGTGTGTTTTTGGGGGGGGTACTTTTTTCTCCCTCCTTTACACAGTAGTGATCATTATGGTTTGCATATAATCCCCCTTTATAGTCCTTTAAGCTGTCCTCATAGGGCTTCTGATGCAGACCCTGCACCATTTTTTATTTTGTTTATGACTTTGGTAATCGGGGTAGGTGCACTGATCCCAGGGACTGTTTTCAGGCACGACCTGGGCCACATACAGCGGCACAGAGTAAAACACAAGCAACAATGCACAGAACAGTAGACAGTCTGACAAATAATAAAAGGTTACAATAGTACACAAGATATAAGTAGCAAAATACATAAATCCACAGGATACGAGGTAATATAGTACATAAATCCGATGTGCATATACATAAAGAAATATATATATATATATATATATATATATATATATAAATGATATATGTAGGTTGCATATGTAACCCCTCATAAATGGGGTTCCCAGAAGTCTTCCGGGAGCTTGTTGGGCGCTCCAAGCTGGAGGGTGTCCGGCGGTTAAGCCATTTTAACGGCACCGATGTGAGTGCTGTTACAGCCTCTGTGTACTATTTCTTTAGGAGCTGCCTGCTTGCAGGCTTCAGTGGCAGTGCTGGGGGGGTGTTCCCTTTCTCGAATCCCGCCTGAGCTGCGGTTCACTCGCCCCATTTGGTAGTCGCTGAAAAGCGCCATGGAAACCCATCAGACAGATGTAACTATTTGACTGTAATTGCTTAGAGTATTAGTGAACTTACGGTTTGTTTAACCTGCTTCCATTGCAGTTGGGACTCTGTGTGTCTGGCCCTTCCATTTTGGACCTGGACCTTCTAGATGGGCCAATGAAAAGGGGGGAATGCTAAAATGGAGATCTTTTAAGCCAACCAGGATTAGGACTCATTTTTTAGCCAGCTGGCCATAAGGGATACAGCCTGTAATTCTGGGAAATGAAGTTCTGGGCTACGGCGCCCTTTTTACATCAATGGGGACTGCCTTAAGTAACTGGTGTCTGCAGCCCACCAATGGGATCGGGTGGCGCCCGAGCTATGAGCCCTTGCCCAAACTGCCAAAGGGGAGAGACGCTGTGGTAGTGAGCGAGGAAGGAGCCGGGGCTCCTATGCTGTTGAGTGTTCGCGCAGGAAGCGCGTGTGGAAGGCCAGAAGTCGGCGGTTGCAACGCCTGGCAGTGTCGGATTAAATCCGCTAAGTAGCAGTCAGAGGAGGCTGTGCAGGAGCACGGCTACCTACCAGGCTCACCCTGTAGAAGACTGGAGAATCGGCTTGAATCGTGCTCGGTCTGTCAGGACTAGTGAAGCTGTGTCGGTTTGGCCCGGTGTATGTAGTGCAAGCGATCGGGAAGTACAGCAGCTGCCTGGTATGGTACCCCTCTGCCTTTCCATATAAATGTGTGGGGAAGTGTTCGAGTTCCAGGTTCAATCCTGCGATGGCGTGAGAGCGCTCTTCCCACTGGAGTCGTGAGTACTAAATCAGGGTCGCTCCCTGTCAATTGCTCCTAGTGAGGGCAAGGGCTGTTGGTTTCTTTACTGGCTGCCATAATTGAGCCTGGAGGCTCTGCCTAACATTCTGTAAGGATCAAATGCTCGCTTTCTGCATTAGGACCCCAGCTGCATCGAGGGACTAGCCTTCATTGTTTGGGTACCCAGAGACAGTGATTTATTGGTTAGGCCTGTGCACAGTGCCCTAGATAGATACTTATATATTAGAGTGGTAAGCTAATTAACCTGATCACCCCAGTCCTTGTTATTCCCCTAAATAAATAAGATTGATTGTTTTGCAAAGGTATACTGGCCAACTTGTGTGTTTATGGTGAATTACTGTACAGTGATTATTGTGTAACAGCAACTTACTTTTCAGGAGTCCCTGGAGCAAGCTGATTGGTTCAAACTGGGGGTAAGTGTATATGGTAAGGGCACTGTGATTGATTTGTGTGGGCCACTAGTGGGAAGAAATGGGGTTGCAGCAACCCAGAGGGCTGTGACCAAGTCACCTCAACTGTCTTAACCCGACCTCTGGGTGGAGGCACCCACCATGGATCCAGGCCCCTCAACCTGTTAGTGGCAAATCAGGCAGGGTAGTAGCCTTAGGATAGCACCCCCAGGGGGTTACATTTTGGAGGCACAGCTGGGATTAGCGTCCCCTAGTGGCCGAGCAGGCGAAGTACCTCAATATGGATAAATTAAAGGAAAAGCTGGAAGGGGATATTATGGCTAAGATTAAGTTGGACCCTATTAAGACGATGGTACATAAACTGATGGGGTGGGGTGAAGCCGAAGAGTTGGACTCCCAGAAAATTGTGTTACTACTAGATGTACCTCTGGGGACCATGAACGCTGACATTATTTCCATGGAGCGTGTCAAATGTTTAGGCAAGGTAGAGGTGAAGGGGCGTATGGCTGGCCTACTCAATCAGACCTTGCAAGTGTTACTTTTGTGTAGTATAGCCATCGACCCCGACAGGGTACCCCCAGTGATTTACCCGGAAGGTGCACAACAGGGGTGGAGGGTCATTCACATCCAGAGTGGGTCAGTCACCCCCAAGGGGTCTCCCCAGAGTAATAGCTTCAAAGATAAACTGCTTAAATTGTTAGCTGTGGAGGGAGGACTATCCAAGAGTTACAGCAGGCATTGGACCTTTCTAGTGAACCCACCCCCGAGGCTTCCCCCGGTACCTCTCCCGTGCCCCCCAAGAGTTCTATTTTGGCCCCACCGCCCCTAGTGGTTCCCTCTATACAGCTAGATTCTTACCGTAGGCTAAAACTTTTTTCTGGCACAGTGCCAGTGCCCTCAGGGGAGGATGATTTGGAGGCGTGGATGGACTATGCCACCCCCCTAGTCCAGGAGTGGCAATGCTCTGAGGGGGAGAAATGAAAGAGACTGATGGAGAGCCTGAGGGGTCCAGCTTTGGAAGCCATTCGGTTCTTGCGGGCTACTAGCCTGGAAGCTACCACAGCAGAGTATCTTTCTGCTTTAGAGGGATGTTTGGAAGTACAGAAACTGGGGAAGACTTATTATGGAAATTCAAGTCTGCCAAGCAATGGAAGAATGAGAAGTTGTCTGCCTTTGTTACTAGGGTGGAAAGGGCCTTACAGAAGGCCTATCAAAAAGGGGGGATCACAGCCACAGCCTTGAACCAGGTCAGGTTGGAGCATGTTTTGAAATCTGCTAGATTTTCCAGTGTGATATTGTTAAAACTTAAGTTACATGATCGACGGGCTGCCCCGCCCGAGTACCGTCAATTGATGAGGGAGATTTGGGAAGTAGAGACTGATGAGGAGGGGTGGGAACCCTATGTGGGGGCTGTGAATCTGTGCCAAACCCCTGAGTCTAGCGAACCAGATGAGACCCACCTTTCGAGGGGGCCTGATGTTTCCCCTGTATCCCCAGAATCACAAGGAGGTGGGGTGCATGCCATTTCCTCTGATCCCGAGTAGAAAGTGAGTTGAGGCCAAGATTAGAAATTACGAGAACTGGTGAGAGACTTGAAGCAAACTGCTACCCACCCTGTTAGGTTTGGGGAACCAGAGTTATCTAGAAACAAACACCCTAGCCAAGAGGAGCCCCCTCGCCCCCAGGATGGCCTCCAGCAGGCAAGGTATTCTCCTCCCAATAAAGACCCCCGGGACCCCAAGTTCTGTTACCATTGTGGGGAGGATGGACACTTTCAGACAGAGTGCCAGTTGCCGGAGAATTTAAGGAAGGTCAACAGTAGGCTGATCACCTGGCACTGCAGGGCCTACACCCGACCCCCTAGGAAGAGTTTTGTGACCAGGGCCAAGCCCAAGCAACTGCCAACGCTGTGCCCCCCGAATGGTCTGATGTGGTGGGGCCTTCGATGGAGGCCCCGGTGCGAATGAATGGGATACCCACCCAGGCTGTGTTGGACAGTGGCTCTCAGGCGACCATTATGTTCCAGGACTGGTGTCAGACACACCTGCCAGAGGTGCCACTACAACCCTTGGATGGTCTACATGTATGGGGGCTGAGTGATAAGGCCTACCCGTATTTGGGGTATATCCAGATCTGGTTGTCTTTTCCTACTTCTGTTGCTGGGGTGGATGAACAAGTGGAAACCCTGGCCTTAGTATGTCCCCCACTGGACTGTATGATGGGGTACCCTTGTTGATTGGGACCAATGCTCACATGTTTGGTCAATTAGCACAATTGTGTTCTGAAAAGCAGGTGTCCAGGACTGGGCGAGCTCTTAGAATACCCACCTTGATCCAGAAGACCTTTGAGACTCAGAGAATGGCTAGCCAGGAGGAACCTGAAGGCCCGGTGGGTGTCGTCTGGAGGAAGGATCCGGAGCCGTTGCTATTAGCCCCAAATGCCCAGTGTGTTTTGCAAGGGGAAGTCAGGATTAAAAAAGATGTTAAGAATAAAATATTGATGCTGGATGCACCTGGGGAAGGAAAGTTGCCTGAGGGGCTGCTGGTTAAACCCAGTATTTTGCCTGCTAGAGCACATGCTTATGCCAGAAGGATGATGGTGCAAGTTCATAATGTGTCTGACAAAGAGATTCGAGTAAATAGAGGTTGCACCCTGGCTAATGTGCATTGTGCAGACACTGCAGTGCTACTCAGTAGCAAGGGTTTGGGGAAGGATGACAGAGTAACGCCTAACTTGTTTGATTTCGGTGACTCCCCATTGCCCACTGAATGGAAAGTGAGGATCAGTGAGAAGCTTGCCCAAAGAGGCCAGGTATTTTCCCTAAAAGAATGGGACATGGGATGTGTGCAAGGAGCTGAGCACCACATCTGGCTGCAGGATGAAAGGCCCTTTCAAGAGAGGTTCCGGCACCTGGCCCCTGCTGACATAGATGATGTGAGACGGCATCTGCAAGAGATGCTTGCTGCTGGTGTGATAAAGAATCCAGGAGCCCCATGCTTCCCCATTGTAGTAGTGAGGAAAAGGAATGGGGCCATTCGGATGTGTGTGGATTACTGTACCTTAAATCGGGCGGACCATCCCAGACCAGTATACCATGCCATGCATAGGGACGCCTTGGACTGTCTAAATGGCAGTAAGTGGTTCTCCGTGTTAGACCTCTGCAGTGGGTACTATCAGATCCCGATGGCTCCGGAGGATCGAGAGAAGACTGCGTTCATTTGCCCCCTAGGCTTCTATGAGTTTATACGGATGCCTCAAGGAATTTCAGGTGCCCCAGCTACTTTTCAGCGCCTGATGGAACGTGCTGTAGGGGATATGAATTTGCTCAAATGCTTGATCTACTTAGATGATGTTATAGTGTTTGGCAGCTCCTTGGAAGAACATGAAAGTCGATTGTTTAAGGTTCTGGATCGGATGGAAGAGTTTGGTCTCAAACTATCTATAGACAAGTGCCAATTCTTTCAAACCTCTGTAAAATATGTGGGCCACATAGTATCCACGGAGGGCATGGAGACTGACCCCAGCAAAGTAGAAGCTTTGACCACTTGGCCTCAACCAAAAAATTTGAAGGAGCTGCAATGGTTCCTGGGATTCTGTGGGTACTACAGACAATTTATTAAAGACTACTCTCGGGTGATCCGGCCCCTGCTGAACCTCAAGCAAGGGTACCCCCCAACCCATAAAAAGTACAAGAAGAATGTGCAATCAGGGACTGAAAAAAATTATTTCTGTCCCAATGATGTGTTTGGCACTCGCTGGACTGCCAGTTGTGAGAATGCTTTCTATGACATTATATATCAACTTACTCATGCCCGGTGCTAGCCTATGCCGACCCTGCTAAACCATATGTTCTTCATACTGATGCCAGTCTGCAAGGATTGGGGGCTGTACTGTGTCAGGAGCACCCGAATGGTCTGAGACCTGTAGCTTTTGCCAGCCGCAGCTTGACACCTTCGGAAAAGAACTACCCCATGCACAAACTAGAGTTTCTAGCTTTGAAGTGGGCTATCATTGACCAATTCCATGACTATTTGTATGGGGCTAAGATACTGGTGAAAACTGATAATAATCCTTTGACGTATGTTCAGACCTCAGCCAAACTGGATGCCACTGGTCATCGGTGGCTCTCTGCATTATCTACCTACAATTACGCTGTTGAATACAGGGCAGGCCTAAACCATATAGATGTTGATGCTTTATCCCAGAGACCTGTGTCTCGAGCCGATTAAGTCCAGTTGTCAGAACCTGACATTAGAGCCCTTTGCCAGAAATTCGACAAGGAAGAACAAGTGCCTTCTGATGCTGTGGACTGCATGGAGGATTGCTTGGGCCCATCTGAGAACTGTATACCTGCTGTGTTGCCATTTTTCTGCGTTGGACACTAGTACGCTGCCTCAGTTCAATAATGATAGTCTCCAGTTGGCCCAGTCCCGAGACCCTATGATAAACACTGTTTTAGAAGTGCTGCAAGTGGGGAGAGATGTGTCACAACTGCACTCCACTAATCTGAGAACTGCCCTGCTGTACAAAGAAAGTTCAAAGTTGAAGCTGATCAATAAACTATTATACCGGAGACCCTAGATAAAGATGGGCGGTAGACAAACAGCAGCTGGTACTGCCCACTGCTTTTAGAGAACGGTGCTGAGGCCCCTGCATGACCACATGGGCCACCTTGGCCTAGACCGAACTCTTGACTTAGTGCGGACCCGATTTTACTGGCCCAAAATGAGTGCTGACATAGAGCAGTATGTTAAGACCTCGCGCCGCTGTTTACAAGAAAAGCCCTGCCTCAGAGAGCTGCCCTTCTGGTCAATATCACTACTAGTGCCCCTATGGAACTGGTTTGCATTGATTTCCTGAGCTTAGAACCCAACCTGAAGAATATCAGCAACATATTGGTAGTCACTGATCATTTCACCTGATACGTCCAGGCTTTCCCCACTAAACATCAGAAAGCAACCACGGAGGCTAAAGTCCTTGTTGAGAATTTCTTCGTTCACTATGGGCCCCTCCAGTGAATCCATTCTGATCAAGGGAGAGATTTCGAAAGCCATCTGATTAAAGAAATGCTATCCTTGTGGGGGTTGCGGAAATCAAGAACCACCCCGTACCACCCCCAGGGTGATCCCCAACCTGAAAGATTCAATCGCACCTTGCTCGATATGTTGGGCACCTTGCACCCTAAAGACAAATCTAGATGGAGCCAGCAGATCAGTGTCTTAGTCCATGCCTACAACTGCACCAAGAGTGATGCCACTGGGTTTTCCCCATATCGACTGATGTTTGGAAGGGAAGCCAGATTGTCAGTGGATGTTTGTTTTGGGGTCTCTCCCGATGGGGTTCTGGCAGCTAATCATCTACAGTATGTGCAGAAGCTGAAGGCCCAACTAAATCATGCCTATCAACTAGCCCAGACCATGGCTACTAAGCGGAATTTGGCCAGTAAAGAAAGACATGATATGAAAGTGAAAGCAGTGGAATTGAAGGAAGGAGATAGAGTGCTATTGAGGAACCTGGGACTGCACGGAAAACATGAGATTGCTGACAGGTGGCACCACCTCCCTCATATTGTCATGGGAAAATTGAAAGATTTGCCTGTGTATAAAGTGCAGCCTGAGAACAATTCAAAAGATGTGAAAACTTTACACAGGAATCACCTGCTGCCCACTGGACAAATTTTGATCGAGAGTGAGCCTTCCAATGATCCCCCCTCTGGGTCTATAACTAGAGCTGCAGCAAAAAAGAAATCCAGAGGGGTCGATTCTGCAGAACTCAAACCCCAGGGGCTTTCTACCTCCCCCCTGATTAAGCTGATCCTCAGTCTGTGTCTGAAGATAGTGAACATGATGTTGAGTATTACCCTCTTATGAGCTGAGTCAACTCTTTAGGGGCAATCCCTAGCTAACTCTGGGGACAGTTGGGCTTCCTGAACTGTGTAAGCCCCTGAGTTTGCCCCTGGAGTCCGAGCTCCCCGAGGATGAAGTGGGTGGCCCCCAGGGTGAAGAAGTGGGATCTTTGAGCCTGGTTGAGTTATCTGGGCTGGCTGAACTATCTGACTTTTCAGAAGAGGGAAGTGATGTGGGGGGACCCGTTAGTGATATGCTCAAGCAAGAAGAATACTTTGAGTGCCCTGATAGCATCCTAGTAGTGCCAGAAATGTCCCTGGCTGAGCCAAGAAGTGTGGGTCCTGACATGAGGGTCCTGCCCTGAAAGTCTTATGGGCCCTGGGGCCCTTTCCCCTATAGAGGTTCCCCCTACTAATCTAAGTAAGACTGAAATGGAATCAGGGCCGGTAGTAGGTTTCACTGAGACCCCTAGGTGCACTGGGCGAGAAGTACGGCCTGTAGTAAGGTTGAGTTATGAGTCCCTGGGCCAGCCTGTGGATCTGCCATTATGCGTAGTCCATAAAGGGATATATGTGTCCCCAAGTTCCTTGCCCAAGTTAGTCTTGGGAGAAGATTCCCAACTGCTAGTGTTACCTGCTGAGTGTGGGACTACTACCCCCGTGTGCTCTCAGATAGCTGATAGGGAGGGGTTACCCCTATCCAGGCGTCAGGGGCCAGAGGTAATGACCTGAGTTATAAATGAACACAAGGTTGGCTGTGTGTGTGTAGATTATATAAGAAATCATGAACCTGTATATTACAGTAGTTAATGTGTATAACCTAAGGTCTGATGTTCTATCATTGTAAATTGTTTGCCTTAAAGTGATTTAAGGGTAACTGCTTGGCCCGGACACCAAGTTTTTCCAGGCCAGGAAGAGTATAACCCCCTCATATATGGGGGTTCCCAGAAGTCTTCCGGAGCTTGTTGGGCGCTCAAGCTAGAAGGAGTGTCTGGCGGTTAAGCCATTTTAATGGCACGAAGTGAGTGCTGTTAGAGCCTCTTGTACTATTTCTTTGGAGCTGCCTGCTTGCAGGCTTCAGCGGCACAGTGTGGTGGGGAGTGTGTTCCTTTCTCGAATCCCGCCCTGAGCTGTGATTCACTGCCCATTTGGTAGTCACTGAAAAGCCATGGAAACCCATCAGACAGATGTAACTGTTTGTAATTGCTTAGAGTATTAGTGAACTTACGGTTTGTTTAACCTGCTTCCATTGCAGCTGGGACTCTGTGTGTCTGGCCCTTCCATTTTGGACCTGCACTTTCTAGATGGGCCAATGAAAAGGTGGGGAACGCTAAAATGGAGATCTTTTAAGCCAACCAGGATTAGGACTCATTTTGGAGCCGGCTGGCCATAAAGGATATAGCCTGTAATTCTGGGAAATGAAGTTCTGGGCTATAGCACCCTTTTTTGCACCAATGGGGACTGCCTTAAGTAACTGGTATCTGCAGCCCACCAATGGGATCGGGTGGCGCCCGAGCTATGAGCCCTTGCCCAAACTGCCAAAGGGGAGAGACGCTGTGGTAGTGAGCGAGGAAGGAGCCTGGGCTCCTGCACTGTTGAGTGTTCACGCGGGAAGCATGTGTGGAAGGCCAGAAGTCGGCGGTTGCAATGCCCTGCAGTGTCGGATTAAATCCGCTAAGTAGCGGTCAGAGGAGCTGTGCAGGAGCGCGGCTACCTACCAGACTCACCCTGTAGAAGACTGGAGAATCTGCTTGAATCGCGCTTGGTCTGTCAGGACTAGTGAAGTTGCGTCAGTTTGGCCCAGTGTATGCAGTGCAAGCGATCTGGAAGTACAGCAGCTGCCTGGTATGGTACCCCTCTGCCTTTCCATATAAATGTGTGGGGAAGTGTTCAAGTTCCAGGTTCAATCCTGTGATGGTGTGAAAGCGCTCTTCCCACTGGAGTCGTGAGTACTAAATCAGGGTCACTCCCTGTCAATTGCTCCTAGTGAGGGCAAGGGCTGTTGGTTTCTTTACTGGCTGCCATAATTGAGCCTGGAGGCTCTGCCTAACATTCGTAGGGATCAAATGCTCATTTCTGCGTTAGAGCCCCAACCAGCTGCATCGAGGGACTAGCCTTCATTGTTTGGGTACCCAGAGACAGTGATTTATAGGTTAGGCCTGTGCACAGTGCCCTATATAGATACTTATATATTAGAGTGGTAAGCTAATTAACCTGATCACCCCAGTCCTTGTTATTTCCCCTAAATAAATCAGATGGATCGTTTTGCAGAGGTATACTGGCCAACTTGTGTGTTTATGGTGAACTACTGTACAGTGATTATTGTGTAACAGCAACTTACTTTTCAGGGGGTCCCAGAGCAAGCTGATTGGTTCAAACCGGGGAGGGTAAGTGTATATAGTAAGGGCACTGTGATTGATTTGTGTGGGCCACTAGTGGAAGAGTTGCAACAGCAGAGGGGGCTGTGACCAAGTCATTTCGACTGTCTTAACCCCGACCTCTGGGTGGAGGCACCCGCCATTGGATCCAGGCCCCTCAACATGTTAGTGGCAAATCAGGCGGGGTAGTAGCCCTTAGGATAGCATCCCTGGGGGTTACATAAAAGATAATCAATGTTCCTCAGGAGTAGCATGAAAAGAATAAAAGCGGGGCTAGTAGAGGGAAGGAGAGGAAGGGTGTGAGAGGAAGGAAACTGGAGGATGTACAAGAGAGTTGCACAGGCAAGAAACTCTTGTGGTAAGTGCAGGAGGAAATGAAGAACTACTCAGAAAGACAGTGGCAGTGGAAAGTCTCCAGGAGCCAATCTTTGAGGCACGATTTGAACTGGCAGTGGGTGTGAATGGAGCAGAGCTCGGCAGGCAGTTTATTCCACAGCATAGGGGCTGCCATACTAAGGCTCTACCACCCACATTGGTGGATACCTGGGAACATTCAGAGGAGAAATGCTGTTTGAGCGGAGGCCACGGTGCAAAGTTTGTACCTTGAGGAGGGCTGCAAGGAGAGGTTCCTGTCCAGTATGGATGGCGGAATCCACCATGCAGCAAAAGGAAAGGTCAAAGCAGCCTTGCAGCGGAAGCCATCCTAGTGAATTATAAAGGACACAGTGGTGTGTAGTGAAAGGGGCCAACAAGGTGAAATGACAGACACTGTTGTAGGCAGAAGAGAGCTTGGCCATAAGAGTTGTGGATGTCCTAGCATAGATGGGGAGCAGTAGTCCAAGATTTGGAGTAGATTCCCCTGGACAATGGCAAGTCCGGCCTCTGGGGTCAGGTATTGTCAGAATCTGTAGGCAGCACCTAATTTTCGGTGAAACCTTTGAACTAATGAGTTAATGTGCTCGGAGAAAGAGAGGGATGGGTCGAGTAGAACACCTAGGTGTCTGAAAATATTGATATCTTCAAGGGCTTGCCATCAGAGGAGATGATGTTGGGGGGTGAGTTTTGGATTTGGACAGCATAGCTTTTGTTTTTAGTATTAACCAGAAGGAGGTTATCAGCAAACCAATTCTGGGCTGCAGCATGTTTTGAGTTAGAACAGAGGAAATGCAGGCAGGAAATTTATCGCTGTAGAAAAGTACAATGTCATCAGCATAGAGGAAGAGTGGGATCTGAGACTGTCCGAGAGAAGGGAGTTAATAAATAAAGAGAATAGAAGGGGCCAAGAATGGAGCCCTGGGACACCTGTTGAGATGGGCAAGGTGGGGGAGCAGGCAGGGCCAATACTCACAAATTGGTAACGATCAGTGAGGTAGCTCCTGAACCAGGAAGTAACTTACTGGGAACAGCCAAGGCAATGCAGTTTGGAGAGGAGGAGGGTTTGGCTGACAATGTCAAAGGCTCTGAATAGGTCTACGAAGACTGTGCCGGTGGCGTTACCATGGTCCATGTTTATGAGGATATGGTCGGTCAGTAGTGCGACGGCAGTAGTAGTGGAATGGTTCTTGCAGAAGCCATGCTGTTGGCTACACAAGACATTGTATTTGCCCATGTGCTCATCAAGCTGATGGTGGATAGCCTTCTCGAGTAGTTTGCTAAGGTAGGGGGAAGATGGAGATCGGACAGTAGTTTTCCGCGGATAGAGGGTCACTTAGCTTTGAAGATGGAATCACCTTGGCAGTCTTCCAGGGGTCAGGCATGGAGGAGGTGGAAAGGGTAAGGTTAAAGATACAAGTGAGTGGTTCGATGATGGATGGGGAGATGAGCCTGAGGAAGACTGAGATAGTCCATCAGCCCCAGGGGAGCCATGATTTGAGAGGCTTTTGAGGAGCTTAGCGGTGTCAGCAGTGGAGAGAGTTTTGAAATAAAATGGGGGGATTTGGGGATGGGTGGTAGGCCCGGCGGTCGACAGGGGGTTTGAATGGGGGGCCGAGCAATTTGAATGGCCATTTGGAAGTTTACTTAGATACATGGATAGATCAGAGAATTTCTCATTGAAAAACGCTGGCCACTTCCAGCGGGTCTGTAATGAGGCCGTCCAGTGAGTTTAGTTGCTGGGCTGCCTTGGGGGTTTAGGAGGGAGCCAATGGATGCCCAGAATTTCCTAGGGTCTCCAAAGTCAGCCTGTTGGAGATTATTGAGATGAGTCTGTTTCAGGGATTTGGCCAGATATTTGCATAGATTCCTCCGGTGCCTGTAGGTATTCCAGACGGCAGGGGAGGGGGATGCCTTGTAGGTGGACCAAGCACGATCCTTATCCTTCATAAGGGTGAGGAAGTCTTTTGTGACTCAACGTGAGCAACCGCCTCTGACCCTTCTTGTAGTGACAGGAAAGTGTCTGTCCTGTAGGGTCATAAGGGTCTGTGTAAATATGGTTACTGCCGGGTCACATCAGAAAGTGAGTATAGAGCAGACCAGTCCAGGGACTTAGCATCCTCAAGAAGGTTTGTGGTGTTGGGACTACTGAGTTTCGGAAGGACAGGTATTTAGGAGGGATGTTTAAATTTTGATGACCAGAGGAGATACGTGGGGAGTTTTGTCTGGTGGGAGCATGATAGTCTGGACAAGGTTGTGTTGTTTTAGGTGGGAAGCATAGTCCAACTGGTGGGTGCTCAGCCAGTTTAAATTGAAATCACCAAGGAGAGCCGGCCCACCGGTACAGCGGTAGGGTTACCGCTCGCGGCGCCAGTGACCCGGGTTTGGGAACGGACTCGGGCAGCTGGAGGGCTGGCCAGGGGGAGGAGGATTGAATGTCGAAAGGCTGCTCTCCTCCTCTGGGTGGGGTGGAATGCAAGTCTCGCTGCTATACCGCCACCTGGGTGACCACAGGTGGAGATGCAGTGAAGGTAGCTTGCAGACAAGGGTGAGGCGCCCGTGAGTGGAGCAAGCGCATCATGACGGTTGCCCCTAGGCCCATAGCGCACGGACGCCCCCGAGGGCTGGGACCAGAAAATGGAAATACCCTGTCCCAGGTTCCTGTAGATGGGTTCCGGTCGTCCTGAGAAAATCCATAACTGGGGTCTAGAGATGGGGCCAGCTGACCTCCCGACACAGTCTCGAGGTGTGAGAGAGGGTAAGGGGTGGCCCTCTCCTCCCCTCTCCTTCCCGCCTAGAATTAGCAGCAGTGGCTCCCAAGAAACCAAAATCAAATTAAATATGCAGAGTTCTGCTGCCTGCTCAAAAGGCGCCAATTTCAAAACGTGGAGCTTGTCCTGCATACCTCTGGTGAATCTTTGGGTTTCAGCAGCAGCAAGATTAACGGAGGGGCTGTGGGAAAGTGCAGATTTGGGTGAGCCCTCCAGACCCTGAAAAAATAAAGAGAAAAAAACAGAGTGTTAGCTTGGAGATACTGTGTAGTACTCTAAGGGCACCACTTCTACTCTGTCCTTTCTGAGATGTGGTCTCCACAACTGGACACAGTACTCTAGGTGGGACCTTACTAACGATCTATACAGAGGCAACCCCACCTCCATTTTTCTGCTAGTGATACCCCCTCTCTATGCACCCCAGCACCCACTTGCCCTCCCAACTGTCTTGTCGCACTGTCTGCCCACCTTTAGGGTATTCAGTAAGATCATCCCAGGTCAATTTCCTGCTTGGTGGTTGACAGTACCGCCCCCTCCCTGCCATTTTGTACTCCACCCCTGGGTTTCTGTGCCCCAAGTGCATTATTTTGCACTTTTTCTCACTGAAACCCAGCTGCCATACCCTTGACCACTCTTCTAGTTTTCTAAGGTCACTGCTCATCCTTTCCACACCTCTCCAAAGTGTCCACCCTATTGCAGTTCAGTGTCATCAACAAAGAGGCACACCTTCCTTTCCAGCTCCTTTGCAATGTCACTTATAAAGACACTAAAGAGGACTGGTCCCAGCACTGATCCCTGAGGCACCCCACTGGTGACTGTCCCTTCCTCCGAGTGAACTCTATTTACCACCACCCTCTTCCACCTATCCCTTAACCAATTTCTTAGCCAGTTTGCCAGCTTTGGACCCACTCCTAAGCCACCCAGCTTGCTTACTAGTCTCCTATGTGGAATGATATCAAATATCTTACTAAAATCTAGGCAGGCTACATCCACTGCTCCACCCTGATCTAGTTCCTTAGTCACCCAGTTGAAGAACTCCATCAGATTTGTTTGACATGATCTCCCCCACCCCAGAATCCTTACTGCCTCTGGTCTTGTACTCCACTGGATTCAAGATATTCCACAAACCTTTCTTTCAGCAGTGATTCCATTAACATTCCCACCACTGAGGTCAGGCTTACTGGAGTGGCCTGTAACTTCCAATTTCTCCCTGCTACCGCTTTTGTGAAGTGGGATTACATCTGCCCTCCTCTAATCCTCCAGGACCACTCCTGTTTCCAATGAGCTATTAAATAGCTAAATAACAAGCTTGAATGAATAGTGACAGCAAAACTTTCCAAACTCGATGGTGTGTTTCAGCAGTGGTGAACTGGTGAGTGGTTGAAGGAGGAGAAAAGAATTGAGGCATGCTGGGGATACCCACATTATATAAGCCCCAACAAGATGTGATGAGCATGGGTGGCCCCAACCAGCAAACTCTGTGTGGTCAGATGCCAGCGGCTTACAGTTCTGTCACAATGTGTGGTTCAGTGAGGTAGATATCCTCAAAGAAGATCAGGCCTCAGCCGGCCCACTGGCGCTGGAGGTGCTGGCGCTACACCTCATGCCACCCAGGGTTCAGGAATGAGCCCGGGCCGCTGGGAGTTGGCAGGGGGAAGAGAGGATTGAGCACCGGAGGACTACTCTCCTCTCTCAGGGGGAGGAAGACTTGTCATCCAGCTTGTTGACTGCCCTGTGGTGGTGGCTGGAGGGCAGTATGGGCCTGGAGGCGTGATCCGACGTCCTTACGTCGGTAGGGGAGAAAAGGGCAGAAAAAGAGTCTGGCAGACTCCATGGTGGTCTGCCGCTCCTAAGGGCAGTCCCCGGCTTCTGGATTGGGTCTCGGGTTGGGGGGGCGGAGAGGAGAAGCCAGCAACCTTCTTCCTGGCTCTGCCACGGAGGAATTACTAGGGACCAGTGAGGTTGGGAGTGGCAGGACCGGAAAGAGAGTCCCTCCATCAGGAGGGCCGTAGCCACCTGCCAGGGCTCTGGAAAGGTAAAAACCTATATAGAAAAAAAAAAAGATCGGGCACCGCGACGTCACTCCCTAGAATGGCCACCTGGTTCGAGCTCTGTGCCGGGTAGAATCAGTCACCATCAGCCATTAAACAGCGCTTATTTATCAGTCGCTTTTAGTGCCATCTGCAAACATCACTTGCTGATATGGGCGCACTAGAAAGAAGCTTGCTTCAGGTTCCTAGCCACGTACTCCTAACCTGAAAACCTTGCTCCCTCAAGGCCTTAGCCCCCAGTTCTCATGCTCGTCTCTGATCTCAGGCTTACCAGATGAAGATTCGGGTTCTGACTCAGGCTCCTCATGCTCACAGATCGACTCCCGCAAGAACTGAAGCTCCTTCAATGTACTGACAGCAAAGTTTCTGACATACAGAAAGACTTCAGGAAACTTAACACGCACACCACGGCTGTGGAGTCACACGTAGAAACCATCCAGAATGAACATATGGCCTTCGGTAAATCCTTGGCCTATCTGCATAAGAGAGAGCATGCATTAACCCTGAGGGCAGACGATGCAGAAGCTCGCTCCAGAAGCAACACTGTTCATCTATTTGGAGTCTGAAGGGGTAGAGCAGCAAGACATGGAAGGCTTTATTGAATGTTGGTTTAAAACTCAGCTACAACTGGGAGAGGATTTTGTACTGGATATCGAACATCCCCATAAGGCTATAGCTTCTAAACCTAAACCAGGGACACCCCCTAGGGTCATTTTGATAACATTTCTCAAATACCCAGCCAAAGAAGAACTGCTACGGATGGCATGGGCCAAAAGATTTAAACTTTGATGGCACCAGAGATTACGTGACTATGACTTCCCCAGCAATGATGGCGAAAAGGAGAAAAGTCCTCTGTGGTCAAGCAGCTACGGAGAAAGGAAACAAAGCACAGTTGAGATACCCACTAAACTCTCGTCGACACCACGAATGGCCCAAAACTTTTGAATCACTCCTAGAGGCTTGTTCTTTCCTGGAGAACCTGCAAATTGCACTCCCTGATCTCAAAGAAGAGAAAGCGGAAATGGACATTGAAGCACTCCTGTGGTCCCTCGCCCTGGGAAAGTACCCTGCAAGCAGTTCTAGAGTGGGTGCCTTACTTCCTTTACATGCTGATATGGCAAAGTGGCTTACTCCCAACAAGTGATTTGGGCCCTGATCTTGCTGGTTATTCTCCACACCTAGCTTTGAATCCCAGGACTCGTTTGTTTATTGACAGATTATTCCCAAAGAATGATGATCCCACTAAACTGAAAGGTCTGTGAGACTTGGACTGAACCCTCCCATATCCCTGGCCTGGTTGCACTCTTCGTTCTTCAAGTCCCGTTGCAAAGTTCTCCTGTTAGGCGTTACTACGTTTCTAATTTTCATTGGCAATTGGATCGTCATGAGGTGGGACTGCCTGGGACGCACCCTCCAGGACTGTAATTTCTGCTCTGGACTTCCTATTTGGTGACACCAAGATGGTTTAGTGCTATTTGGGTCCCCCACCTCGAATGAGTGCTTTTAATGTGCCTGGCGGCAGAGAAAATCGCAGCTGAGCTCTTGAAATTTTACTGCTTTCTGCACAACGAAGGCCTGGGACTAGAAGGATTTAAGCTAGGACCTTTATTTCTATTTTGACTTTAGCTATTCTTTTAGGCCTTATAATGGGCATGTTTAACCTGATTGCTGAATTATACACTAGCTGCTTGAAATGGTTGGTGCCAAGTTCAGATTCAAAATGAATAATAGTTACACTCCCTCGTGTTTTACCCCGGTGATGACTGCCTGATAATGTTATTTATGGGTCTGTTTCCCTTATTAGGGCAATCCATCTAGACCAGATCTCACCCTTAATTTACTTTATATTTACCTATGTTGTGATTCTAATCATCCTGATTTTTTGGGCACTACAGTTGCAACATTTAGGCGAGATCTAATTACTCGTTTGGGGTTCTAGTGCAATTTTCTTTTTCCTCTGGGTTACTAGGAAGTGGTATATGTATTTATAATAATTACACTATATAACCCCAAACCTTACTAGATGCACCCTGGACAACCTGACTAGGCCCTCAATTGACCCCGGAACCTTACTTACTAGAACACAGGCTGTGCAGTTTTCCCCTTGCGAGTGCTGCCGACCCTCTCCCCTCTTTGGAGGGTTTGAGTCATTGTGGGGTTGAGTTTCTCACCCCTATGCTCTCATAGGAGGTTCTCCTCCGTCCCACAGTCCACAGAATGGACCTTTACTATTTCTACCTGATTGACCTGCTAACCCCCTCCTTGCTTATTGCGAGGTTCTCAGGCAATAGCTATCTGATCTATTGTAAAGTTGTTTTTGTGTATTTTATGTGGATACCCTTTTCTCCCTCTGTTTACAATGACTCTCTCTTTTCCTCTCTACTCTCTAGCCCCAAATCCTCGATTGCATCCTGAAAGGGTAATGATGGGATTACAGTGAGTATTCCCCTCAAATATTCAACAGCCAAAAGGATTATGTGGTGTTTCTTACATGGTGACTGTGGCTGAGCTAACTGTTTGTTCTTTGAATGTTTAAGGTGTTAATGTAATTAAGAGATCTAACATTTTGGCAGAGTTAAAGAGGGAAAGGTGCAACATAGCCTATCTCCAGAAAACTAGGCTCTCCGCACAAGAGCAACTGAAATTGCGCAGAGCTTGGGTTGGGCAAGTTTACTCAGATGAGCACCCCAATATTAAAAAAGCCAGAGTGGCAGTTCTTATATGCAAGGGTCTACCATTTGAAGTACAAAATGTTTTGAAAGCGGGTTCAGCTCATACGTTAGTTGTTTCCAGAATTTATGGTGGACACCCCCTGCACATTGTGGTGATATATGCTCCCACACCCCCAACAGGCGAATACTTTTGTTCCCTATTT
Source organism: Neoceratodus forsteri (assembly GCA_016271365.2). Lineage (NCBI taxonomy): Eukaryota > Metazoa > Chordata > Ceratodontiformes > Ceratodontidae > Neoceratodus > Neoceratodus forsteri. The sequence continues at coordinate 108,705,378 of JADMNL010000031.1, read as the reverse complement.
GATATCCTTGCCAGCCTCTCCCCTGGGCAAATCATATGCGCTGGGGACTGGAATTGTGTTGAACACGTTGCATATAACAGGAGTTCCAATGGAGCTACTAGCTCCAAGGCATGTTCCTGTTTACTGCAGAATCTGCTAAATAAAGCAGGAATGATTGACCCCTGGAGACATTTTAATCCCTCATTGAAATATTTAACCTTTTATCCCCCCTGCAGCCAACTCCCATTCAAGAACACACTGTTTCTACACTCAAAAAAATTTGCTTCACACCTTCAAGGATATTACTATCCTTCCCATAACAATCTCCAATCATGCCATGGTCATAGCTCGATTGAGCTGGGACACCCCAATGAAAGCGAGGTGCTGGAGGTTTAATCCCAGCTTAATTAATGACAAGCCATACGTGGAGTCCACGGAAAAGGTGATCTCCAAGACAACACTGAGACCACCCCTTTCCTTAGCTCCCTTTAGGACATCTTAAAGGCTGTAGTAAGGGGGTAAGGGGGCACACTATTTCATACTCCACTCACAAAAATAAACTCCATCAGGCTGAACTGAGAGAGGCCCTGGAAAATATTAAGCAGTTAGAAACCCAACATAAACACACCGGCTCTAGGCAAATTTGGAAACAGCTTAAAAAGACCCAGGTGTCATATGACTCCTTAATGCCGAGATGTACTGAAAACTCTCTGAGATTTACAAATCAGAGGTACTACGAGAGGGGAGAGAAGGTGGGCAAGCTCTTGGCCCAGAGATTGAGGAAACAAGCAGCCAAAAGGTATATCTCTAAAATTTGTCCTGAAGTTCCCAACTCTGAACCCAAAATGCAACCCTCGCAGATAGTTGAAGAATTCTTGCAGTTTTATAGTGTGCTTTATCAGCAAGAAAGGGACCCCACTCAAGATTTAATACTGACTGAATTTTTTTCCAAGATAAACCTTCTCAAATTGTCTCCCTCCCTAAGTGGAGAGTTAGAAGTCCCCTTTTCAGTAGAGGAGATTAAACACGCAATTAACTCCCTCAAATCCGGTAAATCCCCAGGCCCAGATGGTTTCTCTGCAGAATTTTTAAGTGTTTTGGGGAATAAATCAGCCATCTTCTTACACAAATCTGCAATGCTGCCCATGAATCCAATGTCCTCCCCTGTTCTTGGGGTGTAGCCCTTATCTCAGTAATCCCTAAACCTGGGAAGGACACCTCCAAATGCTCTAGTTATAGACCAATCTCCTTGCTGAATCAAGATGCTAAAATATTTACAAAAGTATTTAGTCAGAGACTCATGAAGATGATCCTTGGATTGATCCACCCAGACCAGACGGACTTCATCCCAGGCAGGCACATCCAGGACAACACACGCCTCCTGCTGAATGCTCTCTCCTCCACTGGACCCCCTCCTGGTAAACCACTACAAGCAGTCCTCTCTTTGGATGCTGAAAAAGCCTTCAATCGGCTAGACTGGAACTTTCTGGATTACACCCTGGGGCGTTTCGGCTTTGGAGGGAAATTTAGGGGCTGGATAAGTAATCTTTATACCAATCCCAGAGCTAGGATCCATGCTAATGGGATGATTTCCTCTCATTTTTCAATTAGCAGAGGCACAAGACAGGGCTGCCCTCTCATTCACTTTGAGCTTTGAACCCCTAGCTGCCCATATCAGACAGGGAGAGATTTTCAAGGGAATTAAAGTCCAGGACACAGAGATTAGGGTTTCCATGTACGCAGATGACACTCTTTTGTATATCTCTGATCCAGTAACCGCTTTACCCAAGATCTTTGGGCTCCTGTCAGAGTTCAGAAAATTAGCAGGGTACAAAATTAACCCAGGAAAATCAGAAATTCTTCCCGTTGGGGCACCCGGATCATCACTGCTCCATTCTAACTGAGATGAATTGGTCCAAGACTGGGTTTAGATACCTAGGTGTATGGATCCCAAAAGAACATTACTAAATTGTACCAAGTGAACTACCTGAAGATATTACAAGAGATAAGATCTGATTGTAACCGATGGAAAGAGCTTCCCCTCTCCATGGCGAGCAGAGTCAAGGTGGTTCATATAAACATCCTCCCCAGACTGTTATCTTTTTTCTGTCCCTCAAGCCCCTAGGGCTTTTTGGCATGTCTAGAACCTCTCTGTCCAAATTTATTTAGTTGGGAGAAAAACGAGAGTCAGATGGAAAGTGATGACATCACCTAGACTGAAGGGTGGGATGGGGTCCCAAAGCCTGCAAGTTTACTTTTGGGCAGCAGCACAGATGAGAGGACTCCTCCTCCTTATGCAGAGCCCACCACTTCACTGGGTAGAAATTCAATTGGCTTCAGCACCGTTGAAACACATAGCAGATATATTGTATCTGGATTTGCTAAGACTTAAAAACTTTCCTTCCACAACCCCTCATAGAGGTATCTGGGATGGCATGGCAGAGGGCTTGTGCAGCCCTAAAACCTCGGCTCAAATTGAGCCTTTCAACTACAATCCTGAGCTGTCTGGATTTCCCCCCACTCACCTGGGACCATGCATATAGTTGTTGGGCTAGGCAAGGCTTATGCAATCTGGGACATTGCTTTCTGGGAGCACAATTAAAATCATTCCAGCAATTAAAGGTAGAATTTAACCTTTGACAGTCAGACTTTTACAGGTATTTACAATTACGGCATTATTTCTCCTCTATAAACTTTGATCCTACCTCAACACACCAACTAATCCACTCCACAAATTTTTATTTTTATATTAAACTCTAATGCCCAACGGCATGTAATTTCTTCACTGGTACAAGCTTTGATATGGCGAAGCTGAAGGAGACCACCTCACAGCCATCAAGGAGAAATGGTTGAGCGGAACTGAACCTCTCCTTGTCTGAGAAAGACTGGCTGAGAGTCTGGAGAGGGGCCATGAGACCACTGCCTCCTTAATGTGGAGTGAGTTTCGTGAAAATAATAATCCAATTTCCTGACCCCAGTCATTTCTAAACATTTAGGCACCCGCTCGGACCTCTGTTGGAGAAATTGCCAGATGTGGGGCACCTATTCCCATATTTTGGAGTGTAAAGCACTGGAAAATTTCTGGAAAATGGTACATTCAGAGGTAGAGAGTATTTTCAATGCCCCCTTCCCGAGTTCCTCAATTCTGGTTATTTGGACTCCCCCCAGACTCACTGAAATCTCGATCTCCTAGCTACCTTTATTATATTTGTGTGGCAGTAGCTCTTAAATGTATAACTTCATGCTGGCTTTCCCCTAAATCCCCCTCATTAGAACTATGGTATAGAACCTGTCTCAGAGTATTAGAGATGGAATTCCTCACTGCCAAACTGAGATTGTCTGTAGATAAATTTAAAGGGAGATGGTTACCTTTTTTTCATTATATTGCAGATAAGGAACAGATATCCACCCTCGAGGTTATAGTGAAATATTTATTTAGTTTTGTTTACCAGGTAAGTACCATGGCCATGAAATGACTATTTTCAGGCCGACCTGGAAGGTAACAGTAAGTGAGGCAGGGAGTTACATTATATGCAGGAGAAATAAAATTATAAGTACAGGTGGAAACAAAATACAGGGCAAACAGGATTACACAATAATTGAGTAGGTACCCGATTAGACAATTACAAGGGTAGGTAACAGGTTGAGTTAGAGTTTATACACAGTAACAGAAAATTCAGTTGATAACTATGACATGGCGAGACTGGGTTAAAACCAGCTAAAAGCAAAGCCAATGGAGACATAAGTGCTAAAACCTATCTGGATAGTGTGAGAAGAGTGCAGAGCAGTTTGCAGCAGTGGATAAGTGAGACTGGATCTGAAATGAAAATTCAAGGGGTTTGAGCGGGCACAGGAAACCTGGCTAAAGAGGAGGGAGCAGTAGTTGGTTTTAAACTGGGCATGACTAGGAGCTAGGCGAATGTCAAAAGGCAGGGAGTTCCAGAGTGTATGCTAGTTAATCACTCAAGAGACGGATGTCACCCTCCCTTAAGATCCTCCCTCTTGGGGGTTTCCTCACTTATCCTCAATTATGGGCTAGGACAGAGTTCCTTTCTTGAATCCCTTCACTGATCCCTCTCCACTTTTGGATGACTTTCCTACCCCTCCTTTCCTTCTATGGTTTATCCTCTCTGCTTCCCCTTTCTCTCTTCTCCTTTCTTTTTCCACGTCCCCACTAATAACTAAACAGGGCATTTCTGTTCATTATCTGGTGATTTTGATGGAATGTATTTCTCTCTCATGTAATTAATTGCCCACACATCGACTTGAGATTGTTACACTGGACGGTCTCTTTGTGCTGTTCTTACTTTCTAATACCTGTACTTGTAGTAATGTCTGTTTATATTATAAATGCTCTATAAACTTTTATTAAAAAAAAAAGATCAGGCTTCTACTTTAAAATCTCAGTGTACAATGTAGGACAGAGGACTTTGAGGGATCAAATGATGGAGCATCCCTCCTAATGTAGGACAATTGCGAGATACGTGGCTACTACTTTGGGTTACCATGATGCAGCATGTCTCATGTTTAACTGGGAGCTGTTCAGTCTTTAGATACTGGAACCAAAATTGCTTACTCTCCATATTATGCAGCTAAAATGAGTAAAGTTGTTCTACTTAAGGACACGTGTTTGAAAAAAAAAAAAAATGCTCCAGAAATCTCAGCATATCTGATGAGTAAACTGGGACTTACAAGCCTGCATCCTAGATTCCGTTGCATCTCGCCAGTTGAAGCAAAGCCTCTCAACTATAAGCTGGAGCAAAAGGGGGTGGCTCATCTTTCTTTTATCACCACACGCCTGTACCTTGAGAAAAATGACTAATGGTTTCACTAAAACCCCAGCTGCAACCATTATCAGACACACTGGTGTTCTCCAGGGCACCACGTGAGCCAATAAGCAAACTGTTAGTGGCCAGTGCTTTGGGGAGCCCAAGGGCTCATAGTGCTACTGAGACAACAGCTGTTTTTTTCTGCTTTAATTAAATCAGTTCTTGGAAAGCTCATAGTCTGGAAAGCACAGATGCTCATCATCCCAAACTAACAACCAGGGTGTTGAGATCAGCACAGAACTCCCCATATCCTTTTCCCTTTAACCACATAGCTATACTCCTTTCTGCCCATCTTAGGTGCCCATTCCGGAATATTTTTCCACAGAGTAGAGGAGTTATCCCTGGTATCCTGGCCAACGTGCCCTGGCTTACTAATGCAGCTTTACTTTTTTTTTTTTTAAATCAATTATTTAGGCTTCTTACTACTGGCCAGCCCCAGTCATCCCTGTCACCCCCAGCTACAATCATCCCTGTCCCCCCACCCCAATCATCTCTGTCCCCCACAATCCCAATCACCTCAGTTCCCCACAACCCCAATCATCCCTGTCCCCAGCTACAATCATCCCTGCCCCCAGCCCCAGTCATCCCTATCCCCAGCTACAATCATCCCTGTCCCCCAATCTCAGTCATCCCATCCCCAGCTACAATCATCCCTGCCCCCAGCTACAATCATCCCTGTCCCCACATCCCCAATCATCCCTGCCCCCAGCCCCAGTAATCACTATCCCCAGCTACAATCATCCCTGCCCCCAGCTACAATCATCCCTGTCCCCCAGCCCCAGTCATCCCTGTCCCCCAGCCCCAGTCATCACTATCCCCCAGCTACAATCATCCCTGCCCCAGCTACAATCATCCCTGTCCCCAGCCCCAGTCATCCCTGTCCCTCCAGCAACAATCATCCCTATCCCCAGCCCATCATCCCTATCCCCCAGCTACAATCATCCCTGCCCCCAGCTACAATCATCCCTGTCCCCAGCCCCAGTCAGCCCTGTCCCTCCAGCAACAATCATCAGTATCCCCCAGCTACAATCATCCCTATCCCCCAGCCCATCATCCTATCCCCAGCTACAATCATCCCTGTCCCCACAGCCCCAATCATTCCTGCCTCCCAGCCCCAGTAATCCCTGTCCCCCAGCTAAATCATCCATCCCCAGCCCCAATCATCTCTGTTCCCCACAACCCCAGTCACCCTGTCCCCCACATCCCCAATCATCCCTGTCCCCCAGCCGCAGTCATCACTATCCCCCAGCTACAATCATCCCTGTCCCCCAGCTCAATCATCCCTGTCCCCCAGCCCCAATCATTCCTGCCCACAGCCCCAGTCATCCCTGTCCCTCAGCTAAATCATCCATCCCCAGCCCCAATCATCCTTGCCCCCAGCCCCAGTCAACTGTGTCCCCCAGCTACAATCATCCCTATCCCCAGCCCCAATCATCCGTCCCCAGCTACAATCATCCCTGTCCCCACAGCCCCAATCATTCCTGTCCCCAGCTACAATCATCCCTCTCCCCACAGCCCCAATCATCCTTGTCCCCCAGCTAAATCATCCCTGTCCCCAGCCACAATCATCCCTATCCCCCAGCCCCAATCATCCCTATCCACCCAGCCCAAATCATCCCTGTCCCCAGCTACAATCATCCTTGTCCCCTACAGCCCAATCATCCCTGTCCCCAGCTAAATCATCCGTCCCCCAGCCCCAATCATCCCTGCCCCAGCCCCAGTCAACCCTGTCCACCCAGCTAAATCATCCCTGTCCCCAGCCCCAATCATCTCTGTCCCCTGGCCAAATCACCCCAGCCCCACAGCCCCAATCATCTCTGTCCCCACAGCCCAAATCATCCCGTCCCCACAGCCCCAATCATCCCTGACCCCCAGCCCCAGTCATCCCTGTTCCCCAGCCCCAATCATCCCTGCCCCCCAGTCCCAGTCATCCCTGTCCCCCACCTAAGTCATCCCTGTCCCCCAGCCCTAGTCATCTATCCTCACAGCCCCAATCATCCCTATCCCCACAGCTAAATTATCTCCGCTCCTCAGCTCCAATCATCTATCCCCCACAGCCCCAGTCATCCCTGTCCCCCAGCTAAATCACCCTGCCCCACAGCCCCAATCATCCCTGTCCCCCAGCCCCAATCATCCTTGCCCTCCAGCCACAGTCATCCCTGCCCTCCACAGCCCCAGTCATTCCTGTCCCCACAACCCCAATCATCCCACCCCAGCCCCAATCGTCCCTGTCCCCCAGCCCCAGTCAAACCTGTTTCCCCAGCCCCAATCATCCCTGCCCCAGCCCCAGTCATCCCTGTCCCCAGCTAAATCATCCCTGTCCCCCAGCCCTAGTCATCTATCCCTACAGCCCCAATCATCCCTGTCCCCCAGCTAAATCACCCCTGCCCCAGCCCCCATCATCTCTGGCCTACAGCCCCAATCATCCCTGTCTCCCACAGTCCCAGTCATCCTGTCCCAGCCCCAATCATCCTTGCCCTCCAGCCACAGTCATCCCTGCCCTCCACAGCCCCAGTCACTCCTGTCCTTCACAACCCCAATCATCCCCAGCTCCAATCATCCCTGTCCCCAAGCTCCCAATCATCCCTGCCCCTCACAGCCCCAATCATCCTTGTCCCCCCAGCCCCAATCATCCCTGCCACCCAGCCCCAATCTTCCATCACCCCCAGCTCCAATCATCCCGGCCCCTCCAGCCCCAACCATCACCTTCTCTGGGACTTACTTGACTCCTTGTGTACCCCACAGATTTTCTCTTGTGGTGGGGCTGGAAGGGGGGGGCAACCATCTCCCACAAAGGGCACAATACAGATTCAAAGCCCTGCACAGACATTGGTGTGGAGCGTGACGGGTGCTAGGAGTCACCAGGCCAGTTGGGGTTTTCTCCAGCATTTTTCTTCCTGGGCCAACTTGAAATGATGAACCCGTGTGTACAGCATCCATGGTGCCCACCACTACTAGGTGAACCATGTGTGCGTGCGGCATCTGAGGGCACCCTCCCAATGCTAGGGTGAACCATGTGTGCATGCAACATCTGAGGGCACCCTCCCAATGCTAGGGTGAACCATGTGTGCATGCAACATCTGAGGGCACCCTCCCAATGCTAGGGTGAACCATGTGTGCGTGCAGCATCTGAGGGTGCCCTTCCTATGCTGGGGTGAACCATGTGTGCATGTAGCATCTGAGGATGCCCTCTCAATGCTATGATGAACCTGCTGTGCTATCATCTGTCCTCTCCCAGGTTGCAGCCTGAGAATGGAAGGCCAGATCCGCACTCCCGAGAGAGGAGAACTCTCCATTGAATGCTCCTTCCTCTCCATCCTGGCCAACCCCCAAATGACCACAGTCCACTACAGAACCTGGATCACCAGTGTGGCATGTGGTAGCACTTCCACAGTACTACCAGGTCAGTACTAATGCACAATTCAATGTAGCATGGCTGTGTTGTAATAGTGTACTTATTCCCTGCTGCATGTATACCATGTATAGCCCCCTGCACTAGCAGTCACGTCATGCATTGTTATGCACTTTTTGATACTGTATGCAGGCACAGTAAATAATTCTTAAGTAGGGCCGGTCCATCAGCACAGCGGCTGGATTTCCCTTGCGAGGCTGACTACCCAGATTCGGAAGTAGACCCTGGAGTCAGAGGGCCAGCCACGGGGAGGATGTCTGAGTGTTCGATGGATTGCTCAGCTCCACCAAGGGAGAGGGGCACACTGTCTCAGAGATGGCCTAACCTCTGGCGATACCCAGTGGTATTGCGGCCCTGATACCCACATCAGTGGGGAGAGCGTGATGGATGCCAGTGTAAGCCATGGCATCATGGCACGTCACGGTTTGGGACAGCATACACAGAAAAATTCCTCTCCCGGGGTGACACAAATGCGAGGGCCTGATAGTGGGTCCTCACCTGCCTGCAGCTGCAGTACCACCCAGGGACCCCGATGAAGACTTGATTCCTCTGGGGAAGGGGTTAAGGGGGAGCCCCCCACCACATCCCCACCTGGGGGGGTAAACCAGGGTTCCATGGGGGGTCTGCGGTGGGAAGAGGCGGCCAGGGCAGGTAGTCGGGTGACAGTGCTGGATCAGGGTGGGGGAAAAACAAAGTTAAAAAAAAAATTCTTAAGAAACAGAGTACAGAGCAGCAGCCACAGACAGAATGGACACATAGTGCTCACACAGCACTGATAGCAGAAGGGACTAGATCCATCAGATTGTCCCCTTTAGAAGCAGGGATTTGATATGCTAGGTAAGCATACTCATTTTGCAGAGCATGAAAATGCTAGTATGAAGTAGCTCAGTAGAACCGAGCGACTCTTCTCCTCTCCCCACTCCTGGGAAGGTAATACTGTACATGCAAAGTAGTGATTCCCTTTGTCTTTGACTGAAGTAAAGAGTTAGAGATTCTGCTGGCACAAACTCACTGTAGGCATTACTTCTAACATGAGGTTGAGATATATCAATGCTGCAGTTTCTCTATGGCACTAGTGCACACTGCAGTTCACTAGGATGAGCGTCTACAGTACTTGTGTCTCCACAGCAGCCCACCTGACAAGCAGGGCAGAATTTAAAAAACAAAAAAAAATCCATCCGAGATCTGCCTGCCACTACTTTCAAAAGGGAAATTCATGGGCTGGCCCTTTGGCATGGAGGGCTGAGGCACTGAATGTCTTACTTCCTGCCACACCGGTGACCAGTGTTTGAGAATGAACAAGGGTTGCCAGAATGGGAAGGATTGAGCATCCCGGGATTGCTCTCCTCTCCCCTCCTGGGAGGTGGCCAGTCATCTCGGCCTTTGACTCCCCAGGGTGGAGGCCCAGTGGTTGTGCAGACAATAAGTGATCTCGAAGGGGGCCGTGGCTCCAGAGGCATGTGCTCCATGTGCACATCCTGACATGCTGTTGTGGCAGGGTGCCTAAGAGAAAATGAAAAAGAGACCCGAAAAGGAGCACTGCCCTGTGCACCTCCCTGGGCCGTGCTGCCACAGAGACACTGCTCTGTGCACCTCCTGAGCCTATGCTGCCAGCCAGACACTGGTCTTCACACCTTCCTGGGCCCACTACCACCCAGCCACTGCTCTGTGCACCTCCCGGGCCTGTGCCGCCACCTAGATGCCTGGAGCAACTCTGGATTATGGACGGGACCAGGGAGTGGCTCCTACTCCAACCCAACCACAGGGGAAAGCTATGGGCTACTGCCCAGATAGCTTCGGGCAGGTAGGTGCCAGCCGTGGTGGGGTGGGGTGGAGGAGAGAGATAGACTAAGATGCAGGGTCTCTGGAGGGCTAAAAGCTATGTGGAAGAAAATAAGAAGAAAAAGAAAAAAAAAGGGAATTCATCCAAACCAATAGACCATCTATTAGTTGATCTAACTCCACTGGAGTTTTCCATAAAAAAAAAAGAAAAAACCAAAAATATTTCCAGAAAAAAAAAAAAAAAAAAATTACATATTCAGCAAAATATTTTACTGCAAACTGTGACTTTTTGTCCCAAACAGACACATTTTGGAAGAAGCAGCAGGTTATGCAGATGCAGTCGGGTGGGCGCACGTACAAGTGCAGCTAGCTTTTATGTCCGACCCTTCTGAAAATGTAATCCACTGTCTCACTTTCACCTGGAGTCCTGCCTCTAGACACACTTGTAGCTGAAGGGCTGCAGCAAAGGCAAATGCCATGCGCAGTTACATGAGCTTGTGTCTACAGACATCTGAGCTGGGACCTCCCGAATCACAGTTACACACTTTAATAAGTGAACCACATTGTGCTCAAGTAACTTTTTTCCTTATATTAATTTGGTTGATACAGGCTCAGTTCAAATACGCAACCATACGTGCTCAGTAGCTATATACCAGATGCAAGGCCAAACTCTAAAGTTAAGTGGAAGGCCTTGTGGATCACACAGAGGGGGCTTGAGAAAAGACAGATGCTAAGAGTGTTGGCCTATTCAGAGGTAGGACCTTGAGGAACATTAAGGTAGGCAATGCTGGTCAGGAGAGATGAAATGCATCCTGAACATTCTCAGCCTGTGTTTTGACCTCCTTACAGCTGTGACGATGTAACAAGAGGAGACATGGACAGGGACTGTTTTGTTCTGCTCCCGATCCTAGGCCCCAGAACTCCAACATGTCACATGAATGACCTGCATGTTCATCTGTCTAGCACAGCCCGGGGCAGTGAGATGCATTGTTCCAACAGCAAATCACTTTGGCCCTGTCACTCAGTACTAGCTGACATACCCTGATGGATGTTGGCACATTTAATGCTTTTTTTTTTTTTGCCTCAAGATCAAAAGCAATGTTAGTGGCAGGGCATTCCCCTCTTGTATCCCATGCAGTGTTACAGCATTCCCCTCATGTATCCCATGCAGTGATATAGCATTCCCCTCGTGTAGCATATGCAGTGATATAGCATTCCCGTCGTGTAGCTCAAGCAGTGATATATCATTCCCGTCATGTATTCCAGTTGTATAGCATTCCCCTTGTGTATCCCACAGATAGAGCATTCCCCTCGTGTAGCCCACGCAGTGATATAGCATTCCCCTCATGTATCTCACACAGTGACATAGCATTTCCATCATGTATTCCAGTGATATAGCATTCCCCTTGTGTATCCCACAGATATAGCATTCCCCTCGCGTAGCCCATGCAGTGATATAGCATTCCCTGTAGCTCACGCAGTGATGTATCATTCCTGGCCATGTATTCCAGTGATATAGCATTCCCTGCAGCCTACGTAGTGATATAGCATTCCCTTTTGTGTATCCCACACAATGATATAACATTTCCCGTGTATCTCACACAGTGATGTATCATTCCTTCATGTATCCCACAGTGATATATTTATTTATTTTTGATAACCGGTAGATGCACTAGACACAAAAGTGACTATTTTCAAGCACAACCTGGGAGGTCAACAACACAGAGAGATATAGGTACATAGAATACAGTGTCAAGAGGTATGCAATACTGTACATCACAATCAGAAGTGAAACAAAATTAAAACAATATTGGTACAAGGCACATAAAGGTGTAAATTATACAAATGGAAGATAAGTGCCCATGTGTAGACTGTAATAAGAATATCACATATAAGGTGCAGAAAAATGCCACAGAGTATCATTACATCTGGCTGAAACTGAAAGGCTGTTATCGGGAGGAGGCAGGGAGAGAGGTAATGGTGGGATAGCATTCCCCTTCTGTATCCCATGCAGTGATATAGCATTCCCCTCGTGTATCCCACACAGTAATATAGCATTCACCTTGTGTATCCCATGCAGTGCTATAGCATTCCCCTTGTGTATCCCACACAGTAATATAACATTCCCCTTGTGTATCCCATGCAGTGATATAGCATTCCCCTCGTGTATCCCACTCAGTAATATAGCATTCACCTTGTGTATCCCATGCAGTGATATAGCATTCCCCTCGTGTATCCCACACAGTAATATAGCATTCGCCTTGTGTATCCCACGCAGTGATATAGTATTCCCTTCATGTATCCCACACAGTGATAAAGCATTCCCCTTGTGTATCCCACCCAGTGATATAGCATTCCCATTGTGTATCCCACGCAGAGATATCGCATCCCCTGAAATATCCCACACAGTGAATGGCACTCCTCTTGTGTAACCGACACAGTGATGTAACATTAACCTTGTATATTCCACAGTGATATATCATTCCTTTGTATCCCACACAGTGATATAACATTTCCTTGTGTATCTCATGCAGTGATATCATTCCATTGTATTCCACACAGTGATATAGCATTCTCATTATAGCCCATGCAGTGATATTGCATTCCTCGTGTATCCCATGCAGTGATATAGCATTCCCCACGTGTATCCCACACAGTGATATAGCATTTCCCACGTGTATTCCACACAGTGATATAGTATTACCCTTGTGTAGCCCACACAGTGATATATTCCCCACCTGTATCCCACACTGATATAGTATTCCTGTGTATCCCATGCAGTGATAGTGCTCTCCTTGTGTATCTCACACAGTGATATAATATTCCCCACGTGTAACCCACACTTTGATGGTTCCACTATGCCGTGACGACAAGAAATTTGTCGACCGACGGCACAGTGACAGCACAACAGCACCAATTGGTGTTATGCTGTCACTCAAGGACAAATGTTTTCTATGGGCAGGGCTTTGCCCCCCACACCCCCGATGCAGGAGGCTCTGCCCCCAACTTTAGATTACTAACTCCAGTCAGAGTTAGTTCAGGAATGGAGGCAAACACCTCCCCGGCACCAGTATCGGGTAGTGGAGACCATCACAGCGACTGCCGACGTCGCTGTGATGGTCTTCCCTGTAGAACCGATGCTGTGTGGTCAGTATATGCATCACAATATAGTATTCCCTTGTATCCCACACAGTGATACAGCATTTCCCACGTGTATTCCACACAGTGATATAGTATTACCCTTGTGTAGCCCACACAGTGATATATTCCCCACCTGTATCCCACACTGATATAGTATATCTGTGTATCCCACACAGTGATATAGTGTTCATCTTGTGTATCTCACACAGTGATATAATATTCCCCACCTGTATCCCACACCATGATATAGTATTCCCCTTGTATTCCATGCAGTGATATAGCATTCCCCTTGTGTATCCCATGCAGTGATATGGCGCATATATTTATTTATTTATTGTGATCTCGTATTAACACCTTTGAGAACAAGCTCATTACATAGGTTCCACATCAGAGTTAAGAAGCAAATGTGTTACAGGAATTCAGTAGGCAACAATATACATTTACAGTATTTACATTCCAGTAGAACAACTGCGAGAGTGACTGTAGTGATCGGTGAATACTGACTTTAAAGCCAACAAGAACAGGGCTAACTATAGGAAAGTACTAGTCAGAGGAGGGTATTTCTGCACATTAGGCGGCGTCAGAGGATATGAGGAGAGAGGAAAGGCAGTATCAGAGCAGTTGTCACAGGCATACAAGAGTGCCAGATCAGCCTGGGGATGGGGAGCTGGTACAGAGAAACAGGGAGTAGGGAGGGAGGGAGGGGCTGGGAGTCTGGGGAAAGAGACCTAACGGTAGAAGGTTATATAAGGTCCAAGTAAATATAATGGGAGAAGAGAATAAAAGCAATCACAGCTGGATTTCTCAATAAGCTAATGTCTAAGCTTTCTTTTAAAAGGGCCTATTTTACCCCCAGTAGAGATGTCAGGAGGAAGAATGTTAAGCCATTTAGGAGGTCGGTGTGCAAAAGACCTTTGCCCAAGCATGGTACAGGTGTGAGGAATGCTGAAAATCAGACTTTCGGAGCTTCTAGTCTGCCAATTAAACTCATAAGGGGTGGGTAGCTTCTGTACCCCTGAGGGCACAAGGCCTAGGCTTACCTTTTTAGCCATAATACAGTTCAAGTTTTCAAGTTCAAGTTTATTGCAGGAAAGACTCCATTGAGCAAGCTCATTCACAAGGAGGTCCTGAGGCACATACATGTACAGTTCGCAATTACATATACAGGAGATATAAAATGTAGAACAACAAAGAAAAAAATATATAATACAAGAGGTATACACAATAGAAGTCCTTATGCTATATATGCAGTACATTCCAGCTTTAACCTTGTCCTAAATTATGCAACACATTTCAGCTTAATAAGTAGAGGGCCAGTTGGTACCTAGGAAGTTGACTTGGCGTTGGGAGCCTAGTAGCACCTACATATGTCTTTTAATTTAGAGCTAGCTACTGTTTTGTACAGGACCGGCAACTGAGTCTACCTGCAAACTGTAGCCAGTTAGCCTGGGCATAAATGTCTCAAGTGTGTGTGAGCCTAGCAGCTCCAGTTACAAGCCGACATGCTCTGTTTAAAGTCACTTTGAGGCGGTGGAGGGCTGTGTCAGTGGCAGAGCCTTAGATCACTAGGCCATAGTCTACAAGCAAAACCACGGAGCTCTGAATGGCTATATTAAGGGCCTCTGCGGTTAAGCAAGTCTTATGCTTATACAGAAGTCCAATACACGTGTTGACTGTCTTGGTTATAGAGACGATGTGCTCGGAGTAGGACAAGATGCTGTCAACAGTAACTCCCAGATATTTAAAGGGAAACAGTGGAAAAGGCACAGCTTTACCCAGGCACAACAAAAATGCCTGATTAGTGCTTTCAGACAGTAACATTTTTTAACAAATTACTCTAATTGATGTTTTAGTGATTTAAACAGTGGCCTTAAACTTTCACTTTCTATTGCTGGCAGCCACCATTTCATGAGTAGCAGAGAACTTCCTGAGCTCACTTAATGCTAATATGTCCTGCCAACCAATAGCTGCAGTGAAACAGGCATATTAGCATACAGTGAGCTCAGGAAGCTCACTGCTGCTCATGAAATGGCTGCTGCCAGCAACAGGAAGTGGAAGTTGTGGGTAGCTGTTCTAAATCATTAAATAAAGTTGTTATTGTCTGAAAGCACTAATTGAGACTTCCTGCAGTGTCTGAGGAAAGCTTTGTCTTTTCCATTGTTTCCCTTTAAAGTGCTGAACTAGTTCTAGAGATATAATCACTGAGTTTAGGACAGAGGGCGGGTAGGATTTGTATTTGCTTTTGGAGCTGTAGAACATTGTTGTTTTGGTTTTCTTGTAATTCATGATGAGTTTATGTTCACTGAACCATTTCTCTACCTCCATGAAATTCCTTTGTAGGCTGTGCTCCAATTCTTTGGGGTCAGGATGACTGGTAAATAGGACTGCATCATCTCTTAAAGCAGAATTGTTTCTCTGGCAGGTGTAAGGTAGCCGGTTTAAGAATATGCTGAATAACAGTGGGCCGAGTATAGATCCTTGAGGAACTCCAGAGCGGACAGATCTGTTGTCCGAGAGAACATGATCAATCTTGACTCACTGAGAGCAGGCGTGCAGGTAACTTTGGAACCATGCCACAGCATCGACTGAAAGGCCTAAGGATGCTAGCTGTTCGATTAGGAGGTAGTGGTTTACTGTATCGAACACTTTTGTTAAGTCAATGAAAGCTGCTCCAACTAGGGTACTGTGGTCCAGTGCGTTGTGAATATATTCCGTGAACTGGAGGAGTGCTGTTGTGGTACTATGGCCTTTGCGGAACCCATGTTGATGTGGGCATAGGAGTTGGTATTTTCAAGGTAATTGTACCGCTTAGAACTGATCAGCCACTATTCTTTTCAAGTGCTTTTAGAAAGTGGCTATGGAGAACTGAGATTGGTCTGTAGTTTCCAGTCAAGGTTTGATACCCTCACATATCCCATGCAGTGATATAGCATTCCTCTCATGCATCCCACACAGTGATACAGCATTCCCCATGTGTATCCCATGCAGTGATATAGTATTCCACTCATGTATCCCACACAGTGATACAATATTCCCCACCTGTATCCCACACTATGATATGGTATTCCTGTGTATCCCATGCAATGATGTGGCATTCCCCTTGCATATCAAATGCAGTGATAGTCCATTCCCTCCATGTATCTCACGCAGTGATATAGCATTCCCCTCATGAATCCCATGCAGTGATACAGCATTTCCCTCGTGTATCCCATGCAGTGATATAGCATTCCTCAGGTGTATCCCATGCAGTGATATAGCATTCCTCTCATGTATCCACACAGTGATATAGCATTAACCTCATGTATCCCATGCAGTGATACAGCATTCCCCACCTGTATCTCAGTGATACAGCATTCTCGTGTAACACACACAGTGATATAGCATTCCCCTTGTGTATCTCATGCAGTGATATAGCATTCCCCTCGTATATATATCCCATGCACTGATACAGCATTCCCCTCGCTATCCATGCAGTGATATAGCATTCCCTCATGAGATCATGCAGTGATATAGCATTTCTCTCGTGTATCTCACACAGTGATATAGCATTCCCCTTGTGTATCTCATGCAGTGATATAGCATTCCCCTCGTATATATATCCCATGCACTGATACAGCATTCCCCTTGCGTATCCCATGCAGTGATATAGCATTCCCCTCATGAATCCCACGCAGTGATATAGCATTCCCCACCTGTATCCCATGCAGTGATACATCATTCCTCCCGTGTATCCCACACATTGATACAGCCTTATCCTCATGTATCCCACAGCGATATAGCATTAACCTTGCATATCCCATGCAGTGATGCAGCATTCCCACCTGTATCCCATGCAGTGATATAGCATTCCTCGTAACCCACACAGTGATACAGCACTCCTTCGTGTATCCCATGCAGTGGTATAAGATTCCCCTGTGTATCTCTATGCAGTGATACAACATTCTCATGAAGACAAAGGTGATACAGCATTCCCCCTATATCCCACATACTGATACAGCATTCCTCTTGTGTATCCCACAGTGATATAGCATTCTCTCGTGTATCCCACATTGATGCAGCCTTCTCCTCATGTAATCACACAGCAATATAGCATTAACCTTGTGTATTCCATGCAGTGATGCAGTATTCCCTGCCTGTATCCCATGCAGTGATATAGCATTTCCCTCGTGTAATCCACAGTGATATAGCATTCCCCTCGTGTATCCCATGCAGTAGTATAGCATTCCCCTTGTGTATCCCATGTAGTGATACAACATTCCCCTCGTGTATCACACGCAGTGATATAGCATTCCCCTCGGATATCCCACGCACTGATATAGCATTCCGCTTGTATATCAATCAATCAATCAATCAATCAATCAATCATCTTTATTTTCCCAGGCAAGACACCGTTGAGGCAAGCTCATTTACAAGGTGGACCTGGGAAGGTCAACAGTATCAAAGTACACAATTATACTACAATAAAGTACAAATACAAGTGATTAACAAAGGAACAGGTAATAGACATAGCAACATGTAGTCAATACATAAAAAAATTTACATGATAATATATGCAGGGACAGGAAACCTGTCAAGAGTAAATAAGAAAAAAGAAAATAAATGTAATAACTTATAGTGACAGTGCACATAAAGAAGGGCAGGGAGTCATTTCTAGGCAGGGGTAGATGTAATCACCATGAAACACACTGGAGGCTGTGTGCAGGTGGAGGCAAGAAGTGCAGGGAATACAGTATTTGGAATGCTGGGAAATAGACCTGAAGTGCCATTTCAAGGGGTAGGGGTGATGGTTTCATGGCCAAGGGGTATAATAGGCCAAGGAGAGGAGTAACAGGAGAGCTAGAGGACTGAGGGAAGTGCAGGGGAAGAGGTGGAGGGCTGAGGTGAAAGAACACCTCCGCTCACACACTGGTGGGGCTTAAGTAAGGATTATACTTAGGTATGTCAATTACATGTCTCAGAGAGGTTACGATTGAGCAATGATTTGAATAACGTCAAACTGTATGGTGCTACCAGCTTCAGCGATTTTGGGATGTTATTCCAGATTTCAGGAAGGGAGTGACTTATTGCAGCAGCCTCCAGGCGGGTTCTAACCTTTGGGATTACCAAGGATATAAAGGATAGGTTCCTCAATGCATAACTACTTGCCAGGGATATTGGCATGCATTTTGATATGTACTGTGGCAGCTTGTTAGTAATGGCTCTATAGATCCGGAGTACTGCATTCATACGATGTCAGAGGCCTAATGAGGACCACCCCATGTTGTATAGCAGGCAGTGGTGTGTGCAGTATGGTGCTCCAGTAATGAATCTGAGTGCCCGGTGATACAGAACATCCAGCTTAGATAAGGTGGATGGAAAGCATTGCCCATAAATAAGGTCTGCATAGTCCAGAGGTGGTAAGGATGTTGAGGAGGCTAGCCTAAACTTTGCTTCCTGTGTGAGCAGGTTCTTTATTCTGAAGAATATCCCTAAGACTCGTGTTCAGTTTCTTGGCCAGTTCATCCGCATGCTCCTTGAAAGAGAGTTTGTGGTCTAGCCACACTCCCAAGTGTTTAAATTTAGTCACAAACTCCAGAGATTCCCCTAACAGGGTAAGTACATGTGGGGTCATGCTATTGGAGTTCAGTTTAGTTGTATTAGCAGTGGGTGAGAATAGCATTGCTTTTGTTTTCTTCGCGTTCAGTAGCAATTTTAAGGAGAGAAGGCTGGATTGTAGGGTGTTAAAGTCTGTTTGCAAGTCCTGGCACGCTGCTCCAGGGGGTAGACCTTTCTAGGTAAAGGACTGTGTTGTCGGCAAAGAGATGTATGTTTGCCAATTTAATCTCATCGTCGATGTTATTTACATAGATGGCGAAGAGTAAAGGCCCCAGAATTGAACCTTGCAGTACACCTCTTGATAAAGGTTTTGGAGGGGAGCGGTCTCCTCCCACCTTAACATACTGCTGTCAATTTGTGAGATAGCTTGAGAACCAGGACATAATCAGTCTGTCGAGGCCAATGTTCTTAAGGGAAGTGAGGAGCATGTGATGGTCGATGGAGTCGAATGCTTTACTCAGATCAAGAAACAGAGCGCAGACATGCATTTTCACATCCAAGGATGTTAACCAGTCGTTCAGTACTTTAGCTAGAGCAGAGGTAGTGCTGTGTTTAGGCCTGAAGCCAGATTGGAATGGATTAAGGATATTGTTTGATTCTAGAAAATTCCTGATCTGGGCGTTAACCACCTTTTCCAATAGTTTAGATAAAATGGGAAGTAGTGAGATGGGGCA
Source organism: Neoceratodus forsteri (assembly GCA_016271365.2). Classification (NCBI taxonomy): domain Eukaryota; kingdom Metazoa; phylum Chordata; order Ceratodontiformes; family Ceratodontidae; genus Neoceratodus; species Neoceratodus forsteri. Next base: position 108,685,966 of record JADMNL010000031.1, on the reverse strand, counting down.
GTACTTATTTAAATCGCATCTGCTACCGGATTTGAACAGGGGTAGTATGTGCACCATCTTCCAGTCAGATGGCAGGGTACCCTGGTATAAAGATAAATTGAATAGGTGAGTGATGGGGGGATAATATATAGATGGCAAGTTTTAGGTCGTAGGGTTCTATAAGATCCGCCCCTGCACTTTTCTTCATGTCCAGTTTCAGGATGAGGTCTTCCACATCATTTAGTGAGACCTGTTCAAAGGAAAACAATACTGGAGGGGCATCAGGGAGTGAGGCTGTTACTGTTGATGGGCAGTTCAGCTTAGAATTTGGAGATCGATCCCTGAGAACGCTGGCTGGAGAGGAGTCAAAAGCCATCCCTGCCGTTGCAAAATGATTGTTGAGCATCTCTAGAACATTGTTTTTCAGTGGTTTCAACCCCCTCAGAGCAAATTTTAGATGGGAGGGAGTTTGTTGGGTTGTGGCCTTCTAAGTCCTTGAGGGTTCTCCAAAATTTTGAGGGAGATTTAGAGGAGGTTCCTAACCGAGATTGGAAGTAGCTGGCCTTTGTGTTTCTGATCAATTTGGTACACTGATTTCTGGCAGCTGTGAAAGCAGTGAAGTCCCCTAAAGTTTTGTTTTTTCTTGCCTTCTTCCACAAGGCATCTCTTATTAAAAGGGCTTCCTTCAACTCACGGGTGAACCATGGGCAGGATCTCTTTTTTGTGTGGGTTTTAGCCAGCGGCACATGTTTGTTGACAGTGTCAAGTTGGATGTTGTTGGAACAGCGCGTATGCTTCCTCGACTGTGTTGACCAAATAGAATCCTTGCCAGTTTGCATTCTGTAAATCAGAGAGAAAGGCGGAGTCAACCAAAGCCTTATGGCTTGTTTTATAGACAAACCCAGGAGACGAGGGGATTTTAGGGGGTGACTTGACGCAGGCGATGAGACAATGATCACTGAGATCACTGAAGAAGGCTCCAGAATGAGCATATATGTGAGGCTTATTCACAAGGATTACATCTAACAGAGTACCGCATTCAGGATTTTTGATGTTTGGGTGCGTAGCTTCCATAAGTTGGCTGAGACCAAATTTGTTGCAGAGCTCTTCTAGGGGCGTAGAGGCAGAGGACAACCAGTCAAGATTAAGTTCACCTAATATGATTAGCTCGGAAGTGGTTCTGAATAAGTCTTGCAGATAGTCCAATATTGAACTCCGCACTGAGAAGGGTCTATAATATCCAATAACAGTCAGGGCCATGGAATTGGAGAGCTGAATCTTTAGAATTAAACATTCAAATTCTTTTGGAACAGAGGTAGCATCCAACACTGACAGTGTATTTATCTCGTATGTAGACAGCTACACCCCCCACCTCTGGAGGACCTGTCTGACCGGTAGGTGTTGTATTCGGGGATATTGATTGTGTGGTCCTGAGTAGAAGCTCTCAGACAGGTTTCTGTAACCACCAGGACATCTGGTTTGATGTGGCATATCCAGGCTTGTATGGAATCAGATTTTCTCAAGATGCTGCAGGCATTAGTGTGCAGGAATGACATGCCTTTAAGCAACAAGATATCTGATGGAGGAATAGGATGAGTGGGGCCAGGTTGAGTTCAACATTGCCGGCACAAAGGAGGAGCAGAGCCAGAATTTTTTTAAAGGCATTTAGTAGTAACCTGAAGGGGCGATTGCGCCCTCTATTGTAGACAGGATGTACGGTAGGTGATGAGTTCGGTGTGAGGTCTTTGCTTGAGCCCAAGAGAGCATAGACTAACGTCCTAACCAGGCAACAGTTTCTATTCTTCCACATATGCGGACAGAATGGCACAAGCTGAGAAGGTGGTTGAGTCATTGTTATTGTGCTTGTAAAGCAGCATAGCTAGTTTCCACTATTAGTTGTTCACATGGTTGGAAGACAAAGGGCATAACAAGAGGCATTGGGATTTGCATGATGTAGGTGCATGGATGTTAGTATAATCCAGAATGGTGTCAGGGTCCAGCAGAGTGGGGGGGAGGAGGTAGGAAACTAGTGTTAGTAGGGACAGCTGCATACTGCTCACGAATGTCATTTTAAAGTTATTCTTCAGAATAAACCAGTTCCTCACTCGAGACGCTAAACTGCACTTAGTACAAATTACTTTTCTCTCAATGATCGATACACAGATTTTTATACAGTCACTGTCCTAAAGTCTCACTGGTTGTTAGATACGCTTTATCACAGGGCCATCAGATTTATTACCGCCTCCCAATCTCCACCCATCACTGCTCCTTGTACAAAGCTGTAGGCTGGTCCTCTCTTTTGTACAGGCATAATAGAAATGCTGCCATTTGGACCTATAGAGTCATTATGAAACGACTCCCACAATATATATACTAGACTGTCTCCCTCTTAAGTGAGCCAGGACCGTGTGCATTAAGAAGCACATCATAGATCACATTCTGTATCCCTAAGGCATCCTCCCACTTTGGCAGAGTGGCCATTAGTTTTATGCTACCGTCCTTGTGGAACAACATGCAAAAATTACTGAAACTGAGCTGCCTCCACAGTATTATCTCCTTTAAGTCCTTATGTACTCGTTAATGTGTGTGAGCCTTGCAACTGCTTCCCCAGTTCCTAATTGTTGCCTGAAGTTAGTTCTCTGCTTCCTGAACTCAGTATTAGCCACGTATGCCACACTGTCTTGTGGTTCTGCCACTCCCATTGGTGCAGTCAGCCCCGGACTCCTTCTCCTCCTCCCCCCCGCCACTTACAAGCCCCTTATAGGTTCCCGGCCCCACAGGTGTAGGTAAATTAGTCGCCGGCTGGATGGCGCTGCTCTAGCCACCACAGTAGACTACAAGCCCGGTTCCTCCACCAGCCAGACACGGCAATGCTGTTGTCCAATCAGAAAGTGAGCGCTCTTTCGCGCTGATTTCTGATTGGTTCTCCCAGTCCCCTCCTATGTTCCCACTAAACCAAATTAACATCTGACTCTCTGTCCAAACCTGCTTAAAAGGAGCTGTAATCACTCAAGTGCCAGACTGTAAGACACTTATTTTTATGTCCCATGTGCCACCTTAGAGAAAATCTTGTGTTCTCACTCTCTTATATACCTTTGTGCCTGTGCCAGCTCTTATGAGCTCCTGACCACTTTATCCTATTGAAGACTTCACTAAGCCATAATGACAGCTGTTATGTTGAGTATTCATATGTAATATTATTTTCCACTATATTATTGTTCACATTGTATATATTTTGCATGTTCTTCACTACTTGGCCCGTATTAATCAGGTCTATCTTGAAATGAGCTTGCTCAATGATGGTCGCCTGGATAAAGATTTTGATTGAGCCATTTACAGGCGTTGCAGCAATTAAAGAAATATAGGCGCGGCGGAATATACATAAAATCATAAGGCGTGGGGAATTGTTGTTGGCGAGTACTACCACAATGTGATAACTGCCTCAAGTGGAGCTTAGCCAGGAATAATAGTGCCAGAGGTTATAATAAGTGGTGCCTGAGACAGTGGATAACTAGGGAGCCAATGATTACACAGCTTGGGTGGGCCTAAAGTACAATAAGCAAGGGCACAGGGGCTGGGATTGGGTCCAATGATACGGAAGAGTTAAAGGGGTAAGGTATTCAATAGACAACTGATAATTTACAGAGGGCGGGCGAAAGGTGCATTTAAAGAGTGGCGGGGGTGGGGAGGGCAACATTTTTCTGTTTCAGCAGTCCCCTCTATGGCAAAAGCCGTAACTTCCCCGGCGAAGAAGCCCAAGGTCACACAGTGATATAGTGTTCCCCTTGTGTATCCCATGCTGTGATATAGCATTAACCTCCTGTATCCCATGCAGTGATACAGCAGTCCCCTTGTGTATCCCATGCAGTGACATAGAATTTCCCATCTGTATTCCACAGTCAAAGCAATGCACGGTTTTCATCTCCAACCTTTGGACCAGCTGCTACAATCTTGCTGGACTTCAGAGCAGGACAGGGTGATCCATTAGTCTCTCTTGTACATTTCAACTATGCTAACCCCCAAAAAATAATTAGGAAGAAAAAGTTGCTATTAGAAATTTGCTCAGGGTACCTATGATCGAGATCCTATCCAACTCTCCTGGGTAAGACGCGCTCAGTAAAGCTCAGACTGCAGGCTACAGCCAGGCAGCATTCTCAGTACAGTGGGGCAGAAATACTAAAATCTTCCTGAGCTGCTCTTCCCCATCTGACTGCTGGCAGTTGTCGGACATTTAGAGGACATTTTAAATTAGATTTACTTTAATTCCTGACACGCGTCCTTTCTGCAGATTGATTCTGTGGCCATAAAGTCACTCTGTCTCCAATTACAGTCTAACATGGAACACAGCCAGACATATCTTCACAATCAAAAGCACAGTAACCTGCTGCAGAATGCACAGAGGCACACACACCGCACCAGTGTGGCTGTAATAACAGTGGAGTTCTGGCAGTTTTACCTTGATGCTGCTGTGATGCAATGGAACTACAGTAGCTATACTTTGGCACTGCAGCACTTTTTTTTTATTTACCATTTAAGCATCCAACCTCTGGTAGCCACCAGCTTCCTTCTGCACAATCCTCGCCCCCAACAGCCTACCTTCTGTGGGACTTAGAAGACCTTTCCTCCCCACCCCATGAGGGGGGCCACTGCAGTTGGAACAAGCCCCTTCGGAGTCCAGATCCAGTGGAGGCGTGCCAAGTTGGTAGCATGGGGCCTGAGGGGGGAAGCACATCATCCTGCTGGCTGCTAGTGCTTTTCCGATGGTCGTCTCTCTCCTCTTACGCACTGGCGCAATATGCTCCAAAGGCACATGCAGTGGGCATGAGAAGCATGCAACACCCACTCATCCACTGTTGAGTCCACCTAACCAGTCCACCTGTGGTATCACAGGTGGCCCTAGTGCAGCGACCTACAGACAAAGACAACCTCCCCACTCAGAAAAGGCGATCATTCTCTAGGATGCTCAAGCCTCCTCCTCGCATCAGACTTCTGGTTTTTGGACTTCTTTCATGACCAGAGTCCCCAGCATTGCAAGTGGCAGCACTGGTATGCCAATAGGCCAGTGTGGCACTGCAGCTCTTGAAGCTCAAAGACAAAGGCAGATGTTTAGCCTTCAGTAAAAAGGCATGTCTATCAAATGGAAAGAACAGTTATGTAAGAACTTACTGTAACAGTAGATCTTTGAGAGAATCTCCTCTATTAGGCCACACCTTTGGAACTATAAGCCATCAGAGCCAGGACCACTTGGAAACTTTGCTAGCCGAGGTCCACCCACAATTATGCGCAGCGTCTACGCATATATAACGTGGGCATCCCCATCACTCCTCAATTCTCTGCCACAGATTAGCCGTAGAGGACCTCCAGCCATGAGCAACCAGGAGATGAGGCCAGCACCAGGCATACAAGTAGAGGCATGGGGCCAGAGACAGAATGCATGGAGTAAGGTTTTAGGCATAGTATCTGATATGCCCTTCACTGAAGGCAGAAGGGGGAAGGAGGTGGGTATGGCATGGCCTAATGGAGGAGATTCTCTTGAAGATCTACTGTTATGGTAAGTTCTTACATAACTTCTTTTTTCATTAAGGATATCTCCTCCATTAGTCCACACCTTTAGAATGATTCCAAGCTGTGTAAAGTAAACTGGGACGATGGTATAGTCCGACACGTAATCAGGATAGAAGGCCCTGCAGTACAGCAAGCCCAAAACCTGCACGTCTACTGAGAGCTCTTATCCCTCTGGGAGGCTTCTTGCCCACCAACCTGTAGCAGAGATCAATGCAGGATGTAATCCATCTGCCAATCATCCACTTTGCTGTAGGTCTGCCAGGTGCGGCTTCAGCGTAGGTGACAAACAGCTGGCGAACCTCTCCCTGAACTTTTGCCATGCACTCCTTATAATAAGAGAGCACCCGTCTCAGGTCCAGAGTATGGAGCCTGTACTCGGCCTCCGAGGTGTAGTTCGAGTAGAACACAGGCAGAGTCATCACCTGGTTAAGATGGCACTCCGACACCACCTTCGGAAAGAATTTCAGGTGGGGCAGGACAACCTTGTCCCTGTGGAAGACCAGGTAAGAAGACTCCACCGAGAGTGCCTGGAGCTCCCCAGTCCTTCTGGCAGACGTGACAGCCACCAGGAAGGCGGTCTTCCATGAAACATGCAACACCAAATAGAAAACCATTTCCATTTGAAGGCACAGCACCTCCTGGTCGACTCCTTCCTGGATGCCTCCACTACAGTGAGTACATCCTTAGAGAGACCCAAAGCCTGGAAACTCTAGGCGCTCAGGAACCAGGCTGTCAGGTGCAGGCATTAAAGGTCCGGATGGAATACCTTCCCCTGACTGACAGATAACAGGTCCAGGCATACTGGAAGATGCCTCGGAGGCCTGGAGCTGAGGCTGAGGAGATCTGGATACCAGAACTGGCGTGGCCAATTTGGGGCTACAAGGATCACCTGTGCCTTATCCCTCCTGACCTTGAGGATCACCCTGTGAACCAAGGGAAGTGGAGGAAAGGCATAGAAGAGGCCCGGGGTCCATGGCCTCGAGAAGGAATCTCCCTGCAGCAAGCCCTGCTTGGGGGGGGGGCATGAAACAGCCTCAGCTTGGTGTTCTCCTTGGAGTGAACAGACCCACCTGAAGTTTGCCCCAGTGGAGAACAGGCTGTGAACTACCTTTGGATGGAGAGACCACTGTGGGACGCCCTGGCCCATACAGCTGAGAACATCCGCCAATTGATTTGAGGCTCCTGCCACATGGATGGCTAGGAGATCTGCCTCAGTCGGCTCACAAGGGTCCAGATGCAGAGTGCTTCCTGCACAGCAGCTGAGAGTGTGTGCCGCCCTGTTTGTTGAGATAGTATATGGTCATGGTATTGTCCGTCTGGACTTGCACCACTTGACCCCAAAGGAGCAGAGCGAATGCTGACAGTGCCAGTCTGACTGCTCGGAGCTCCAGCACGTTGATATGATATTGGGATTCCTCGGGGGTCCGGAACCCATGGGCTCTGTCATTACCCATGTGGGCTCCCCAGCCTGTGAGACAGGCATCAGTTATAAGGACAACTGTTGGCTCAGGACAGACAAACAGGATCCCTTCCTGCAAGTGATCCAGGATGGTCCACCACTGGAGAGCATCCCAGAGCTTCTGGGTCACAGTGACTATAACGCTGAGTCCACTAACTGGCCAGCTCCCACTGGGTCCATCGGACCATGGTGGTGCAGGCTGCCATGTGCCCCAGAAGACGCAGAAAGTCCCGGGCAGGGTTCAAGTGCCCAACCAGAAAGGATTAGACAAAGGAGGAGAGAACCTCCACCCTGTCCATCAGGAGCCAGGCTCTGGCTCAGCAGGAGTCGAGCTCTGCCCCGATGAAATATATCACCTGAGAAGGTACGAGTAGGAGGCCAAGGTCGTTGCGAGTCTGAATGGCCAGGTCCCTGGACCTCTCCAGCTCTTGCTTGGTGGAACCCGCCAAGAGTCAGTTGTCGAGATATGGGTAAACACTGACCCTTCAATGCCGAAGATGGGCCGTCACCACTGCAATGCATTTGGCGAAGACCCATGGGGCCAATGACAGGCTGAACGGATGGCTCAGAACTCAAATAGAGCTCCTTCTGCTCGGAAGCATAGGAACCTCTGGTGAAACGGATGGATCGGGACGTGAAAGAATGCATCCTGGATATCCAGAGAGCAAAACCACATGTTCTGCTCAAGAGATGGTATGATCTGGGATAGTTTTACCATCCTGAAGGTGCGTGACCTGAGGAACTGGTTCAGGTCGTGCAGATCTAGAATGGGGTGCCAGCCCCACCGTCCGCTTCAGAACCAGAAAATACCTGGATACAAAGCCTGGGTTGATCGGGGGTCCATGACTTTGGCCACCACCTCCTTGCGGAGGAGTTGGGCAATGTCGTTTCTGAGAGCCAACCGAGTGTGTATGAACACCATTTCCTCCCGTGGGGCATGGGCTCGGCTTGGTGGGTACTGCTCAAATTCTAGAGGCAGACCCTGGCTGACCACTTCTAGAACCCACCTGTCCGTCTTAACAGCGGACCAGGTGGAAAGGAAGTGGCGGAGCCAACCCCCCACGGGAGGACCCAGAGCTTGTGTGACAGGAATAGGGGTGGCCACCCCTATCCCGTCACTGGGCAGGCTTGGAGGAAGAGGGTCCGCATTAGTGACCATCGGAGCCCTGTTCTCCAGGCTTACGGGCCGCCAGAGGCCCTGACTTGGGCCGAGGGTGCCAAGGTTGTGCCTGCTCTTGCTGCCAAGCTTGGAAGTGGGGCTGCTTGGCTGCAGGGGCAGAGTGCCAAAATTGCTTCTTCTTCTGCTTTTTGGACCCCTTAGATTCCTTTTGTGCAGAAGTTACTGAGTCCAAGGTGACACTGGACTTCTCAATGCATTAGGTGACCGTCCACACTTGGTCGAAGAGATCGATATCAGGAAAGGGATATCCATTAGCTTGTGTTGGTGTCTGCCGTGAGGTGGAGACCCTTAACTAAACTCCCTACTGACGCATGGCAACCACTGCTGCCACCTAACGGGCGATGAATCCCAAGGTCCAGGGCCATCTGGAGTTGCTGCTTCGCAACTGTCTGACCCTGGTCCCAGACCTGCTTGACCGTGGTCTGGAGGTCTGTGGGGAGGTGAGGGAGAACCTCATCAAGGGAGCCCAGAAGGGTGCGAGACAAATGCGCCATGATGACGGACGAGCTTGCCTGATGGAGGCCCAGCAAAGAGGCAGCATAGACTTTGTGGGCAGAATGGTCCAGTTTTTTGGACTCCTTGTCCGGGGGTCTATCTGTATCTGCCGAACAACCCGAGTGTCTGAACACACATTTGGTCACCAAACCCTCCGCAGAGGGGTGCTCTGTGAACCCCGAAAGGGACTCAATGGGCACCGTGTATTTGCGGGTCATCCAGACAGAAGGCAAGATGCTGCCAAAGCTCCAAAGCCGGACTGACAATGGCCTCAACCACTGGAAAGACTTCCGACGGTGAATTCTCCATATGAGGATATCCGTGATGGGATATTTGGCCTATTTTGAATGGGTTCGAGAGGCATCCCTGTGGATTCGGAGATTAGACGGAGGATGCCCATAAAGGAAGAGGGACCTTCCTCCATCGAGAGACTACCGACCGTTTCATTGTCCAAAGGATGGAAATGTAGGTCACAGTCATCAGACTCCAAAGAGTCTGGATAAATCAGCTGGCCACCTATGTCTACCTTCACCCACCTAGGGCAGTCAGGAGTGAGGGTAACAGACAGCCTACGCAGGATGCCCGGAACAGGCCGAGACTCTTTGGCAGGCACCCCCAACGAGGGCTGTTTAGGTGGCGGTTCCACCAAGATTGGTGGAGAGGTCGATTTGGGCCGAACCGGGATGGTTCTGACACGCTCCGTGGGAGGAGGAGGAGGAACAGTGCAGGCCGGCTCCGGAGGAGTCGGCTTTGACCTGGGAGGCGAAAGCCACGTAATGGCCAGGGTGGAAGCTGGGATCAGCTTTTGACTGGATAAGAACAGCTGTTGCTACATCAAATCTTTGTAGCGTTGATGGGAGTTTCCATCAAAGCCTCTCCTCATCCGAGGAGGACGAAGAAGAGTGTTGGCATCACCTCTTCTTAGAGCGCTTGTGTGCCTTCTTCGGTATGTTGGTTGAAGGGGTCCGAGACCGCAACCTTGATCGTCGGGGTCGATTGGAAGGCACTGGGGAGACTGGTGGTTCTTCTTGGCCTGGGACCGGTTCCTCGATGGGATTTCCAGCGGGCTGGGTCTCCTCACTGGGGAGAGGCAGGGCCGGGGTCCTGAATAAGGAGCTGTCGGGCTTGTTGAACGACAATGGTTTGACTGGGTCGAGGATGATCGACCGGTCATCGCCCAAAGTTTGAGCCGGCTGGCCTGATGGTGGGACCGTGAAACCAGTGGCTTAGGCTGCAACCTCGACTGAAGTCGAGACAGATGTTTCCTGGGACCGAGGTCTCCCATCCCAGGAACGTCGTCACTGAGACAAAGATTCTCTCAGTTCCTTGTCCTTTTTACGGCACTGAGAGACATGCGTACCCGAAGGCCCCTCACCCTTGGTGGGAAGGGACTAGCACATCTCCCAAAAGGAACCAGAGAAAGTGGAGCCCAAATTGAGCGGAACAAAAAGGACTTTGAGGACCGATCCGGCCTGAGCTGCCTCTTCCTCGAAAAGCCTTCATTTGTTTGAGCTGCTCAGAGGACCCCGCAGCCACGGAGACCGCCAATCGGCTTCCTTAGATTTGACCAGCGGGTTCCGCTTCTCTGGTCTGTCCAACTTTAATTGTGTGAGACGATTGTCCACGATGTTCAGGTGAAAAGCACGACACGTATCGCAGGCCTGGTGTCATGGCCGACACCCAGGCAATATACACACGTCGCATGCGGGTCTGTGCGAGACATCTATTGCCCGCCGGCAGCGGCGGAAACTGGGAGAAGACTTGTCTTCCATCGCGGTCGAGATCGTGAAGCAATTAGTATTAACACTAACGCGTTTAAGTTTAAGCAAATCCGAGGATTTTGAAGCCAGGGCCTACTAAACGCAAGAGCGGCAAGGAGGGAACCTGTATCTTCCAGCGGAAAGGAAGGTCTGGTGTCATGGGGCAGAGCGGAGGATTATACCACCCGGGTGGGTGGGAGGAGCCAGCTTCAAAACCTTCTGGCAAGATTCTTAAAGGGAAAGGACATGCCAAACTGTGGATAGAACAACATATCGATGATCCTAGAAATAACATTTTCCATGACAGGAAACAAGCCACAACTCATGACAGGCTCAAAAGGAGCAAACGTTAACTTCTCAAGAATGAAATTCAAGTCCCATAGGCGGACTGGATTATGGATAAAGGTTTCATAGGAAGAATACCTCTCAGAAATGCATGGGACACCTTCAGCTGGGCAACATGGAAGCCATCAACTGGGCATAGAAAAGTCGATATAGTGGCCAAATGTACCTTAAGAGATGAATACTGCAGGCTAGAGTCAGACAGGGACAGCAAGTATTGCAGAAGCAGTCACAGGAGATGCAGAAGCATCCATATGATCTGTATATATAGATCGCTGGTCAGGCCTCACCTGGAATATGGAGTCCATTCTAGAGGCCTCCCACCAAGAAGGACATTGACTAGGTGGCATCAGGGCAAAGGCGCAAAAATGATTCAGGGTCTGCAGTACATGTCCTACAAGGAAAGACTTGGGGAACTGAATATGTACTCCTGGAGCAGAAAGAGAGGGACATGATTAAAACATTCAAATACATTTTTTTTTTTTGTTTAGCTTTTGTTGACCGGGTAAGTGCACTAGACAAATCCTGCCTATTTTCAGGCACGACCCGGGGAAGGGGATACAGATGAATGCCAACTGACCTTGAACCAGATTAAGCTGTTGGTGGTATTTTTAGTGAATGAGGGAAATTTGGCCAGGACACCGGGAAATTCTCCTGCTCTTTTCGATAAGTGCCATGGGATCTTTAACATCCACCTGAACTACCACCAATCCAGGCAGATGGGACCTCGGTTTAACGTCTCATCCGAAAGACAGCACCTCAGAAGCGCAGCACCCCTCTCATGCTGCATTACAGTGTCAGTACTGGGATATTAACCCAAGTGCCAGATGTGGGAACTGAACCCACAGCCCTCTGATCTCCCGGCCTCAGAGGCGAGTGTGCTACCTACTGAGCCACTGACACTGACACATAAAAGGCATTAACAAGGCACAGGCACAGGAACGTTTTCACTTCAAGAACAGCTCCAGGACCAGGGGACATGACCTCAGGCTGCAAGGAAGGAGGTTCTCTACCAACACCAGGAAGTTTTTCTTCACAGAAAGAGTGGTGGATGCTTGGAACAGCCTGCCCCAAGAGGTTGTGGGGTCAACACTGTGAGGGATTCAAGAATGCATGGGATAGACACAAGGCAGCCCTGACTACAAAGGCAACTAGAGTGTCAAAATAGGTCTAGAACAAATGGGCAGACTAGATGGACCTAGCGGTCTCCTTCTGCCGTCAACTTCTACGTTTCTATGTTTCACATTCCACGAAGCAGACTACAAAGTGAAATGCTTCCATGTCAGAGAAAGTACAGTTACATACGAACTTACCGTAACAGTGGATCTTCGAGAGGAGCTTTTGCAATAGGTAACACATATAGGACTATGCCACCAGGCAATAGGACCCCATGGAAAAATTTCTAGCTAGCAGTCCAAGGTGGGGAACCGCCCCTTAACGTCAGCCCCACCCCGACGTCCCGTGCGGTATAAAAGAGGCGGTCCCACAGCACCACCTCAGTTCGCCCACGGAGACCTGGCTGAGGTACAGGATGGGGAACAGGAGCATCTCCCATCCCCAGAGAGAGTACAGTTACATAACCCCAGGAGGCAGGTGGGAGGGAAAACCACCTGCTGCAAAACTCCTCTCAAAGATCTACTATTACAGTAAGTTCTTGCGTAACTGTAATCTTACTTGAGAAGGGCTCTTGCAGCAAGTAACTCATACAGGACTGAGTCCCAAGCAATACAAGGAGAGACCCAGGTCAGAAGGGTGGCGGACTAGTAGAAAAAACAATGTCCTTGGCACTCAGGAGAGTAGCGCCTGGAAAACCCAGCCAAAACGTGTACCTTCTTGAAGCAATGTCCAGACTAGTGCCTAATGAAAGTGTGGACCGAACTCAAGTAGCAGCTGCACAGAGATGTTCTGCAGACACATTTTTGAGGGACACAAAGGAGGTTAAGCACTTCCTCTGTGGAATGTCCCTTGACCGTCCCGCAAGGGTTTGTTGCATTTTGGTAACAGACAGTAATGCAGTTGACCAACCATTTGGCCAATGTCTGCTTGGTCACTGGAGCCCCTAACATTCTTTGAGCAAAGGAGACAAACAACTGGTCTGTCTTTCTTGGACGAATGAGTCCGTTCTATATAGTAATGGAGAATTCTATGTACATCCAGAGTATGTAACAAGGCCTCCCTTTGTTTAAAGTACTCTGGGTAGCAAAGGTAGTTGGATGTCCTGATTTAATGTGAATTTGAACACCACCTTTGGGAGGAAATACAGGTTACTCACCTGTAACAGGAGTTCTAGGAATGGTATATGTTGTTCATCCACACTCATTGGCAGGTATCCTTGCCGCTTTAAATCTTGCCGGAAGGTCTTCAAGCTTGCTCCTCCCACCCACCCGGGTGGTATAACTCTCGGCTCCGCCCCATGACGCCAGATCTGGCCCGCTGGAAGCTCAGGTTGTGCATCGAAGCCGGGGAGGTCGGGTGGGTCGTGTGGATGAACAGCATATACCATTCCTAGAACTCCTGTTACAGGTGAGTAAATACAGGTTACTCACCTGAACAGGAGTTCTAGGAATGGTATATGTTGTTCATCCACACTCATTGGCAGGTATCCTTGCCGCTTTAAATCTTGCCGGAAGGTCTTCAAGCTTGCTCCTCCCACCCACCCGGGTGGTATAACTCTCGGCTCCGCCCCATGACGCCAGATCTTCCTTACCGCTTGGAAGCTCAGGTTCCCTCCTTAACGCTCTGCGTTTGAGACTGGTTCCTATTTCTCCGTTTGCGGATTTAAAAAATAAATGTTGCGAAAAAGACTTCAGTCTTCTATCCTCGCGGCTGCGATGGACAAATCGACTCCCGGATTTCGGAGATGCCCATGCGGGCAGAAGATGTCTCGGACGGATCCACACTCTGGCTCGAAGAGAGTCGAGCTGCGCCCCGATGAACAGAATCACCTGCTTCGGCTCGAGTTCTGACTTGGCCTCGTTGATAAGGAGGCCTAGTTGAGAGCAGACCTGGAGGGCCAGATCTCTGGACCACTCCACCTCCTGCCTGGAGGGAGCTGCTATCAGCCGGTCGTCCAGGTAAGGGTACACCCGGACCCCTCGGCGCCACAGGAATGCTGTCACCACTGCCATGCATTTGGTGAAGACCCTGGGAGCTGGAGACAAGCCGAAGGGCATGGCTTGGAACTCGAAGAGGGATCCTTCGCTCGGAAGCGAAGGAATCTCTGGTGAGACGGACGGATAGGGACGTGAAAACGCGCCCTGCAAGTCCAGAGAGCAGAACCACCCTGCTCCAAGGATGGTATTATCTGAGCCAGAGTGACCATCCTGAAGGTTCGAGACCTTAGGAACTTGTTTAGGTCGTGTAGGTGAGAATGGGCGCCAGCCCCGTCCGCTCGGAACCAGGAAGTACCTGGACACAAACCCTGGGTCTGAAGGAGGGTCCACCACCTCTCTATCACCTCCTTCTGGAGGAGGAGCGATGTCGGCTCGACGAGCCGCCAGTGAGGCTGGGATCCCGGCTCCCCGAGGGGCGACGGCCTGAAGGTGGTGCCTGCTCAATTCCAGAGGCAGGCTCTTCCCACCACCTCCAAGACCCACCTGTCCGTGGAAACAACGGACCAGGCGGAACGGAAGTTCGGAGCTGCCTCTCCCACGGGGGACCTAGGGATAAGGTGACGGAATGGGCGACACCCCAGCCCGCCACTGGGCAGGCTTGGAGGAGGGACCGCCGAGGGACCTCCTGGGCCTTTTCCTCCCTGCCTCCTGTTAGAGAAGCGGCGGCTTGGGTTTGGGATGCCAAGGCCGAGCCTGCTGGCCCTGGCGTTGCTGGGCAGGCGGCGCCGAGGGCACAGAAGGGACGAAAGGGCTTAGGCTGTGGTTTGCGGCCTTTGTCCTTCTAGCGGAAGACAGCAGGTCCAAGGTAGCGTGGACTTCTCGATCCTCTGCAGGTGACCTTCCACCCCAGGGCCGAAGGGTCAGTCCCAAAAGGAACATCCGCCAACTTGTGCTGGGTAGCGCCAGTAAGGTGGATATCCTCAGCCAACCATGACCTTATAACCACTGTGACGCCACCGATCTGGCACATGAGTCCCCTATATCCAAAGCAGTCTGGAGCTGCTGTTTGGCCACTGCCCTGCCCTGGTCCGCACCTGCTTAACCGTAGTCTGCAGATCGGCGGGAAGATGAGGATGACCTCATCCAGGGAGCCCAACAGGGCATGAGAAAAATGTGCCATGAGGACGGCTATCTGGCCTGGCCGAAGGCCGAGAGAGGCATAGCGTAGACTTTAGCCCGACATGAGTCAATTTCTTGGACTCCTTGTCAGGAGGTTTGTCCACATCCTGGCGTTGCCGGCCGAAAGCCTGTCGGTAACCAACCCCTCAGCAGAGGGGTGTTCAAACCGGACAAGGAACCAGTAGGGACTGCATACTTCCTGGCCATCCTGGCCGAAGGCGCAGGGCAGGAAGCAGGGCGCTGCCAAAGCTCCAGTGCCGGACCTACTATGGCCTCGGCCACCGGAAAGGCCTCCGTCGGAGAATCCCCTCGGTCCAGAATCTCCGTGAGGGGATACCTGGCCCGTTTGGAAACGGGTTCGAGCTCCATCCCGGTAGACTCCGAGATGAGCCGAAGCAGTCCTAGGAAGGACGACGGGCTATCGTCCATTGACTGACCTCCTGAGACTCCAAGTCCAGTCGCTTGCGGAAGAAGGAGGAATCATCTTCGGACTCGGAAGAGTCCTCGAAAACTACCTCTGGCCTGAGCCACCCTTCACCTGCGGTGGGTGCGTGTCGGTGACGCACTTAATGGCGGGGAGGCGCGGAGTCGGCTTATTCCGGCCAGGAGGCTGTTGCAACATAAGGTCCTCGTGCGTCGGCGTAATTCACGCGGCCTCCCTCATCCGAGGAGGAGGGCGAGGGAGCGGCGGCGACGCCCGCTTACAGCGGTGCGAGACCGAGAACCGCCTATGGCGGTGGGAGCAGCTGGACATGAGGTCGAAACCGAGACCGAGAGTCCCGGAATTTCGGGGTCGGTGCGGGAGGTGTCGGCGGAACCGCACTCCTTCGGCTCGAAGGTCCATCCGAGGGCTCCGGACGGAGGCACAGGCGAGCCACAGGGATCCTCAACTCCTCCCGGGGAACCGGGAGGGAATCTCGGCTGCTAAGGCGACAGCCCGTCCAATGGGTCGAGAAAATCTCGACTTCATCGGTGGAGTCTCGGTCAACTGACCTGGCGGGACACCGTGAGGCCAGTGGCCGGCCAGCGGTCGACCGAAGCCGGCGGTCGGCGGCCCGGGGAGGGACCTTCCCGCTCCCAAGAGCGTCGACGGAGGACTTACCTTGTCCCTCTTTTGGACCGAGAAAAGGTCCAGCAGGCCAGAGCCCTTCTCCTTTAGTGGAGAGGGACAGACAAAGCTCCTTAAAGGAAGCCGTGTAGGAAGAACCCAGAGAAGGCGGGATAAATGCCAGCGGCCGAGGAAGATCTGACCCGGCCGCCTCCTCTTCGAGGCGACCATCCGCTCGAGCTGATCCATGAAGCCGCCGCGCGGACACCGCCAACCGGGCCTCCTTGGACTTCACGGAGAAGCGCTTCTCGGGACGGCCCAGTTGCAATCGGGCAGCACGGTCTTCGAGGACGTAGGCCGAGAAAGATGAGCACAGGTCGCAAGCCTGCGGGTCGTGCTCAAGGCCTAAGCAGTAGACACACGTGGAGTGTGGATCCGTCCGAGACATCTTCTGCCCGCATGGGCATCTCCGAAATCCGGGAGTCGATTTGTCCATCGCAGCCGCGAGGGATAGAAGACTGAAGTCTTTTCGCAAAATTTATTTTTAAATCCGCAAACGGAGAAATAGGAACCAGTCTCAAACGCAGAGCGTTAAGGAGGGAACCTGAGCTTCCAAGCGGTAAGGAAGATCTGGCGTCATGGGACGGAGCCGAGAGTTATACCACCCGGGTGGGTGGGAGGAGCAAGCTTGAAGACCTTCCGGCAAGATTTAAAGCGGCAAGGATACCTGCCAATGAGTGTGGATGAACAACATATCCATGTCCCTAGAACTTAGGATTTGTACTAAGGGCAACTCTGTCTCTGTGGAAAATAAGTAAGGCTCTTTACACATCAGAGCCTGCAGCTGGAAATTCTTCGAGTAGAAGTAATGGCAACTAAAATAATGCTTTCCATGAGAGGAAGTGTAGTCTCAGGCTTGCAGCTGGTTCAAAGGTAGGCAACGTAAGCTTCTCTAACATAAAAGAAGGTCCCATGGAGGGACAGGATCCTCCTGGGAGGCTTGATGTGCAAGATACCCCTTGGGAAGGTCTTGCACAAGTCCACTGTGCGAGCTTCCCATCCATCAGCGCATGGTAAGCTGACAGTGCAGAAAGGTGCACCTTAATGGATGAGTAGCTGAGTCTTCTGTCTGACAGGGAAAGAAGGTACTCCAGCACAGATTCCACTGGACAGTGGAAAGGGTCCAAGAACATGGAGATGCCCATAAGAAGAAACATTTCCATTTCATGGCATACGTCGCTCTGGTTGAGGGTTTTCTCGCTGTCATGAGAACCTCTGCCACTCTGGAGGATACTCCGAATCTGTCCCTGATCAGGTCTGCAGGAGCCATGCATGCAGATGCAGAAACTGAAGATTCAGATATACCAGGGTTCCCTGCTTCTGGGACAGCAAGTGAGTGGACAGGGGTAATGGGACCAGCGGTTCCAGTGCCAATTGCAGCAGCAATAGAAACCAGATCTGACGAGGCCAAAAAGGTGCTACGAGAATCATGTGTGCACTCTCTGCCTGCATCTTCAGTAGTACTCTCTGGAGGAGTGGAAAGGGAGGGAAGGCATACAGGAACCTCCCTGTCCAAGAGAGGGACAAAGCCTTGTGCCAGAAAACACCAGGCCCTGGATCTAGCGAGCAGAAATTGGGCAGTTTGACACTGTGTGGGGATGCAAAGAGGTCCAGTTCTGGCCGATCCCACTGTCCGAAGAGGTCCTCTATGACTTCGTGCAGTAGCTCCCATTCATGACTCTGCGATCAAGAACGGCTTAGGCTGTCTGCGAGGTCGTTGTGAATCCCTGGAACGTTAACAGCTGTTATTTCTAGGTTGTGATCCACTGCCCAGTGCCAAACTCTCATCGCTTCCCTGCACAGGGGTAGAATGTGTGCCTTGTTTATTGAGGTAAAAGACAACTGGAGTGTTGTCTGACTGGACTAATAGAGCTCTGGCGTGAGCATGGACTGGAAGGACTGCAGAGCATACAAGATGGCCCTCATCTCCAGCACACTGATGTAGAGATGGCACTCCACCGAAGACCAGGAGCACCTTGTTTGGTGGGATGCCAGATGTACGCCCCGGCCCATCCCCGAGGCGTCCATAGTCAGGACTTGCTGAGGACTGGGTTTTTGAAAGGGAACTCCCGATGTCCAACCGGGAAGGGGTGAGCCACCACTCCAGGGTATGGTGTACCGCTTTGGAGATCCTGACCGGTTGGTCAAGACTGTCCCTGCGTTGATCCCACTGAACCCTGAGGTTCCACTGCAGAACCCTCATGTTCAGGTGGGCAAGGGGAACTGTAGTGATGGCTGCGGCCATGTGGCCTCAAAGCTGCATCACCACTCTGGCTGGGATTGGATCTGTGGAGATGACCATCCAGGCGATAGCTCGTAGCCTGTCTGCTCAGTCATGGGGGAGAAAGGCTTTTCCTTGGACAGTGTCCAAGACTGCCCCTATATACTGCAACCTCTGGGTAGGCCAGGGGAACGACTTAGAGAGATTCAGGGTGATCCCCAAATCTTGGAACAGTCGGAAGGTCTCCTCTATTAAACGACTCAGCTGTTACCCCGTAGGTGCTGTGAGTAGCTAGTCGTCCAGGTAGGAGTAAACATAATGACCCTTTCTCCTGAGAGCTACTGCCACGACTGCTAGGCACTTGGTGAAGACCCTAATGGAAGCACTCTGAACTGATAGTGTTGTCCCTGGAAGACAGAACGGAGATACTTTCTGTGGGCCAGCAGGATCTTTATATGCATGTAGGCATCCTGCATGTCCAGGGAACACAGCCAATCCCCTTGGTGGATCATGGCCAACAGGCCAGGCAGAGTCACTATCCTGAACCTTTTGTACTCAATAAAGTTGTTCACTTGCCTTAGATCCAGGATGGGACATAGGTCCCCGGTCTTCTTTGGCACAAGGAAGAAATGGGAGTAATATCCTCTTCCCCTGTGACCTGGAGGTACTGCCTGAATTGCTCTCTTTTGCAAGAGCGATTGAATTTCTGCTGTTATGAGGCCCATGGGATGGGAAGCAGTGGGTGGGAACTAGTGGGTTGTCCGGTAGAATCTCATGTAAACTCCACTGCGCACTCTCTTCTATTATCTGGAGGACCCACTGGTCCATGGTAATACTGAACCATCCTCTGAGGTAGAAAGAGAATCTCCTCCTACTGCCTCCCCTGAAACTCTGCCAGAGGTGGGGGGCAGGAGAGTCATGCCGAGGTGGAGGGGTAGGCAAGGGAGGTCTGGCATTTTTGGGACCTTCAGTGCCTGAGGGTAGGGATGTTCCTTCTCTTAAAGCCCCTTAGGTTGCTGACGCCTTCCCTGTTGGCCCTGGTTCTTGCGAAAGAGGCGGCGTCTGGTAGTAGCTGGATCCGACCTGCACATTCGGTGAACGTCGGAAACTGCCTTACCAGAGTCCTGTAGCCCGGTGCTCTGCCTCTCGGTCTCTGGGCTGAAGAGAACTGACCCTTGAAAGGGTGCATCCAGGATAGCATACTGCAGATCCTGAGACCCTCAGACAGG
This sequence comes from Neoceratodus forsteri, assembly GCA_016271365.2. NCBI lineage: Eukaryota > Metazoa > Chordata > Ceratodontiformes > Ceratodontidae > Neoceratodus > Neoceratodus forsteri. The sequence goes on along the minus strand of JADMNL010000031.1, from coordinate 108,666,396 downwards.
CGTAACGCCTCATACAGACTCCTGTGGCAGCTGCCCTGGTGGCCGTATCTGTGGAGTTATACGAGCTTCTCAGGATGTGTTTGCCTACATCGATGCCGGACTGAATAACAGCCATAAGCTCAGATTTATGATAAGAATCCGGCTGAGCTTTAGCCAAGTCCATTGCCTTGTTCCATAAAGACTATTGGTACATAACCATATGTGCCAAGAAGTTCAGGGACCTGACCGTGCAGGTGGCTGAGGAATGCACTTCTGCCCATTTGATCCAGCTTCTTAAGACTCAAGATCAGGGACTGTGAGCTCATATGCCTAGGGCTGCTGTGCCCTGCCGTGAGCTGCAGTTAGCACCATAGCCTGCTTTGGGTTGTTCATCATGTGAGGCTCTCCTCCTTGGTGTCCTAGATAGGCGATCTGCCTTCCTTGGGACAGCCGAAGTGGTGGAGGGGTGCTTCTAGGCCAATTTTGTGACGTCCTGGAAGGGCTCTACTAGAGGAGGGACAACCAAGGGTTTTGGGTCATTTGCCCCTAGAAATTTCGCCAAGCGATGTCTTTCTGGGTCAAGCTCCTCTGTGTCCCATTGATTAAGATATCGGATGTGTCTCATTGTGTCCAAAAAAGAAGGATCATCTGGAGGAGATCTGGGAGAATCCTTCTTATGGTCCAGAGAGAGCAAAGGGAGCTCAGCCTCAGAGGAATAATAGGAGGAAGTGTCCCCTGGATCTTCATCTGAGGACAAATGTGGATGTCCCTTTGATGATGGTATGGATGACGGGTGTCAACCATGGCTGATAAGTGCTGGAGACCCTGGTCGTCGTCCCCTGATGGGTGGTCAGGCAACAGGAAGCGGTCTGGGAGGCCTCTGAGGCGACGGCTCTCGGGGCAGAGGCGGCGGTAGAACACACCTTGGGCTAGGTGACCATTCCCGTGGTTTGGGCAGTAGGTCTCCCTTTATGGTGTTCCACCATGAGTTGAACAGAGCTCCTACCTCTGCCAGCAGGACAGGCTGTGCTGGCAGCAGGGTAGGGATGTTTGAGGGCTCTGACGGTGGCCCTTGCAGTGTATCCAAGCAGGCTGTCCAGTCTACCGGCTGATTGCCATCAGGTGTTGAGATTGGAGGCTCTGGGGTAGAATCCATGGGAGGTTGGACGTCCGGCTCCTTAGGAGGAGGTGGTGATGGCAGGTTTGAACCTCGCTGAGGTTCGGGCGCTCGGACCTCAGGCGTGTGACCTGTCGCCTGGTCCGACGCCTGGTCCTGTGGAAGCAGATGGCCTTTGGGAGGGGTGTCTGATCAGGCTCTGACATGGAATCAGAAGGCCTTGAGGTCCATGATCCTCTGAAGTGGTAGGCACCTTCTCCAGAGGCGGCGGGTGCTTCTGGCGGCTCTCAGATTCCTGAGCATTTGGTGGAGTCACCCCACCCTTGACTTGTTGGATGACTCAAGGCCTTACAGGTGGCAGACTCCAACCTACCGAAGAAGATGCCTGTCCTTCGGCTTAGACCCTAGCGATTTCTTGTGGGGCCTTAAAGCCAGGGATGTAGGGGCAGATGAATGCCCGTGCCCAGAGACTCCTTGCTGTGCGAGAGGGGAGGAGGCGGAGTCATCTTGGCAGAAACCCCGGAAGGGCTAATGAACCTGGGAAACAGATTCGACCTCCCATCGGAGGCAGAGGACTTGGAGGTCTTGTTGGGGACCTAAGGCAGGATTCTGACCTGGCTTGATCCTTGTCTCTATGGTGGCGTTTCCTGCCCGATTTCTTCTCCCGGGAAGGAATCCTGGCTGAGAAGAAGAACTGTGTCCCGAATGGGTCCTCTGCATGGCGGCTACCTGATGTTCCAGTAAATAAGTCTTCAGAGTCTTGAGTTGGCAGATTTGGGTCTTTTAGTTAGTTGCCAGTTGTGGCCGGGCCCAGGCAGATATGGCAGGCCAAATGGCCGTCTCTAGCTAGGATCTGCTTGCTGCACATGCACGATTTCCGCTGCAGAGGAGATGAAGAAGACATGCACAAAGAAAAGGCGATTGGTAACTGCGTGAAAATGGAGGTCGACTGCGAGAGAGGTGTCCATGGAGTCGATACTAGCGAGTCAACAGCGGGAAAAGAACTGAGGTGGTGCTGGGGGACCCTTTTATACCACGTGGGACATCGGGGCAGGGCCGATGTTAGGGGTGGTCCCCCGCCTTGGACTGCTAGCTAGAAATGTTTCTGTGGGGTCCTAGTGCCTGGCTGCATAGTCCTATATGTGTTACTTACTGCAAGAGCTCCCTCTCGAAGTAAGATCAAGTATGCCTGGTAGAAGGCCTCGTAGCCGCAAGCAAGACATCAGAGACCTTAGGGGATACTCCCAAAATGTGCAATGGCTATGTCTTCAGGAGCCATGCATGCAGGTGTATGGGACTTCAGGTCTGAATGCAGCAGGGATTCCTTGCCCTGTGACAACAGACCCCGACACTGAGGTAAGGGGACAGGAGGTTCCACTGCCAGATGTTGAAGGAGTGAAACCCATATTGTGAAGGCCAGAATGGAGCAATGAGGATAACAGTGGCACTCTCTGCTCTCAGCTTGAGTAGAACCCTCTGTATTAGAGGAATGGAGGGAATGACTATAGGAATTTCCCTTTCCAAGAGAGGGACAATATGTATCGCCAAAAAATGTCCAGCTCTGGACAACCCCAATTTGCGAAGAGGTCGTTTACTACAGAGGATAGCAGTTCCCATCATGAACTGACTGAGACCTGGTTTATCTGTCTGCCAAGACGTTTTGGAGTCCTGGGAGAAGCATGGCCCATAGCTGTGAGACAGAGCCAAGTACTACAGCCTCACTGCTTCCCTACACAGGGGATAGAAGTGAGTGCCTCCTTGTTTGTTGATGAGATGATTTTGACAGGCCTGGAGGGTGTACTGGAGAGCCTGCATTTCCACGACATATGCAGCTCAGCCTCCACCTTGGCCCATCACCTTGTGTCTTCTTTTTGAACATATTTTTTCCTCCTGGGCACAGGCTGAGACCTCCTTCCACCAATGCCAAGCTCCTATTCTCACTCGATTCCCCACTCATCAACCAGTCCAGGTCCCTGAGGCTCACCCATGACACACTGCTATGTTACCACCCCCCCCCCCCCCAAGGGCCAGGTACGCCTTCAACCACTTCGGCATTTCTTCCCCACTATCTGGCCACCCACATAGGAGGTGAAGGCCTGGGGTGATCACTGGACATGCGATGGTCAGACGGCAAGCATGGAGGGCAGGTGGAAGTTTCATCTGTCCAATCCTGCCCCAATTTTTACCTTAAGCCCTGCCTTGCCCACAGAAGTGTTCCATGTCATTGGTACCAGCATGTCAACTCACCTGACTGATGGCAACAGTCACTCCAACTTCCCCTTCCTGTCGCTTTCCCCTGCACTGCCACCTGTGGTCATCCAGCTGGCAGAAGAACAGTGGACCTGCGAGTCCCCCCCTCTGGAGGAGGAGGAGGAGAGCATTTGCTGGACGCTCAATACCCTCCCCCACCTGCCTGCCCTGGCTCCAGGATGACCCAGTTTCCAGATGCATTGGTGATGCAGCCGGTAGTGCAACTGGAATGGTATTCTGGGTGGCCTGGGTTCAAGTCCCAGCTGAAGCACTTCTTTCTCTTTTCTGTTTGTATGTGTTCCAAAAATATGCACACCACGCGCTTGTGATTGAAATATGCAATTATCTGTGTGGCACCAGGTTGTGCATTGGAGAAAGAGTAATGTGCTCCGGGGCAGCCCAGTTTCCTTGGTGGCACAGCTGGTAGCACAACCAGAATGGTATCCTTGGTGGCCTGGGTTCAAGTCCCAGTTGAGGCACTTACTTCTTTCTCGCTTCTGTTTGTGTATGTTCCATAAATATGCACAACACACTCCTGTAACTGAAAAAGGCCTGGGGTGATCCTAGATGGTGGTGGTGGTGATGGTCAGACAGTGTGCATGGAGGGAAGTTGGAAGTTTCATTTATCCAATCCTGCCCCAATTTACCTGAAGTCCCTCCCTGCCTCCAACAGTGCGTCATGTCATTGGTACTGGCATACTGATGCACCTGACTGACAGTGGTCACTCCAACTTCCCCCTCCCTACACTCTCCACTACACTGCCACCTGTGGTCACCCAGCTGGCAGAAGAACAGCAGACCTGAGAGTCCCCCCTCCCTGGAGGAGGAGAGTGTCTGCTGGGATGCTCAATCCTTCTCCCCCTAGCCAGCTCTTCAACAGCCCTGGCTCGTTCTTGAACCCAGGTCATCGACGTCGCCAACAGTAACACTACTGCTGTGCCAGTGGCCTGTGTATCTGGTAAAGGCTGAGATGAGCACCCAAGCCAAAGCCTGAGGCATCAGTAGTGAGAATCTGTACAGGAACTGGTGCAAGGAGTGAAATGCCCTTTAGTAGGGTGTTGCGATCCAGCCACCACAACTGTGTGAAGCGGAGACGTGACAAGAACTGCAATCCATCCACCAGGACAACTCTGTGAAGAGGAGACGTGACAAGAATTGTGATCCATACACCACAACTCTGTGAAGGGGAGACGAGACAAACCATTTGGTCCAGGTCTGTCAAATGGCCCCACTGGACCCTAAGTGTCCACCAAGGGATCCTCATATGAAGACGTGGGATACAATTTATTTCAATTTTAGTAAGGCATTCGATGTTATGGCTCATCATGCCCTAATTACCAAACTACTAGATACCAACATTAATACATATATTATCAAATGTATCAAAAATTGGCTAGGACACAGATCCCAGAAGGTCCTAATAAATGGTCATCTATCTGACCCCAGGCTTGTTACTAGTGGAGTCCCTCAGGGGTCGGTACTGGGCCCCTGCCTATTCCAAATATTCATAGCTGACCTTACTAAAAAATTTTCTGTCAACTTCGATTAAATAGGCAGATGATGTTAAACTTGGTGGGCCATGTGACAGTGAAAATAATATTTCCATAATACAACGAGATCTAAACAGTGTATCAGACTGGGCTGAATTCTGGGGTATGCGACTAAACGCTTCTAAATATAAAGTAATACATGTTGATTTCAATAACCCTTCAGCCACGTATTTATTGAATGGGATTCCTCTGGCAAGCACTACTAATGAAAAAGACTTAGGTATTTACATATCAAATGATTTAGGGTATAATCAACAGATAAACGAGGCTGTTAATAGAACAAATCGTATAGTATGGTCCATCAAAAGAAACATTAAATCAAGAGATCCTGGAGTTATGTTACCATTATTCAGAGCCTATGTTAGGCCCCATTTAAAATATTCATCTCAACTCTGGAGTCCATATAAAAAAGGGGAGATAGCTTCACTGGAAAAAATCCAGAGAAAATTTACTAAGAATATAAACGGACTATTTAATGTCCCATTTGAAAAATGTTTAGAAAATTGAAACCTTATGCCACAATCGCTTAGATGTCTTCGGGGTGATTTAATCTATATGTTTGACATTGTAAATGACCCCGTATCGGTTTACCCAAATGGGTTTCATATTTAAAAATAGTATTCATAACACCAGAGGTCATCCACTGCAGATAAGTAGGGCCAAATTCAATCATGTATTACAAAAGTATTTTTTACTCAAAGGATTATAAATCCTTGGAATAACCTACCTTTAGAAATAGTCATTAGCGAAAATAAATTAACATTTAAAAATTGCCTTGACAAATTTATAAATCAACAAAGCAAATTTTGGCTATTATAATCAATTCTGGTGCTGTTATGGGCCCCACAGCCCCCTCGCACCTAACCACCTTAGTATGAACGTGCCGAGGTGGCACTGACACTATATTACAGCCATAAGTCCCAGGAGATGTAACATTGTTCATGTGAGACAGTGGCTACTAAGTACACCTGAACAAACAGAGTGTCTGCCCTATCCTGTGGCAGGAAAGAAACATCCCATCTCCGTGTCCAAGACCGCCCTTATGTATTGCAGTTTTGGCAAGGAGTCAACACAGAACACTAATAAAGTAAAATGACAACAGCTAAGTCGATAGCATTTCCTTCTGCAGGTCTGACAAGGATGATTGGCGGCAGGAGAAAGAACTGAAGAGAGACTGCCAGCCGGTGGCGCTGAGGGTTGGCGCTGGGAGCGCCACACCTCGCACTGCGCTTGGCGACCGGGTTCGGGGCGAGCTCGGTCGTTGGGAGTTGGTTGGGGAGAGATAGGCTGAATGTCCGGGACAGCTCGCCTTCTCCGGGGAGGGGGGACTTCAAACCCAGCAAGCGGCGACCCCTGGAGGAGGTTGAGGGAAGCGACAGCAAGCTGGAGTCTCAGGGGTATGACTGGTTGCAGGTGTAGGCCGGCAGCCAATCAGCCTCGGGGGCTGCTCCTTCGCGGAAGGGGGGGGGACACTGCGGATGCCAGCAGACGCAGGGGCACGTAGCGTCCCATGAGGAACATGGGGAAAAAAAACCTCAGAGCCGGGATGACGGAATGTCGAGCAGGTCCCGATGTGCCAGCACCTGCCTGCGACTTAGGACCCTGACGAGATGCAAGATTCCGGGGGCCGCTAACCCCGACCGGGGGGTTTCCGTGGTTAGATGGAGGGACCAGAGGTTGCAAGGTAGGTGCTGGCAGGGGCAGGCTTAATGGGCGATTCCTGAAGGAAGCGGCTCTGTGGGGCAGGAGGAGGGAAAAATAGAAGAAATGTCAAAAAAAAAAAAAAGAACCGAAGAGAGATGGGGCTGCCCATATTATATATGCATAGAAGCTGCATGTCACTGCAGGTGGTCCTCTGGCTAGGAGAAAGTTTCTGAGTGGTCCTGACATTGATGGCTTATAGTTCCAACAGTATGGCCTAATGGAGGAGAGATCCTTGATGAAGATCAGCTCTTATGCATTCTTCATGGAATCAGTCTCTAGTCTTTTATGCTGCCTCTATATCCCTGCAATGAACACTCCCACAACACTGTCTAAAGCAGTATTCCTGAAGGAAAAGAGTGACTGGAGCAGCTGTGAGCCCACCAAAGGCCAATGGTCCTACACCACTGTCTACTGTGACTTGCACTGGGAGACTGGGGTAGGAGCAGCTGTGAGTTCCTTAAAGTCAGTGATCCTATACCACTGTCTACTGTGACCTGTACTGGGAAAGACGGGTTGGAGCAGCTGAGAGTTCCTTACAGCCACAGGCCCTAAACCACTGTCTACTGAGACTTGTACTGGGAGAGACTGGGACAGGAGCAGATGTGAGTTCCCCACAGCCAGAGCTCCTACACCACTGTCCACTATGACTTGTTCTGGGGGAGACTGGGGCTGGAGCAAAGCTGTGATTTCCCCCATAGCCAGAGCTCCTACACCACTGTCTACTGTGACTCATGCTGGGAGAGACTGGGGCTGAAGCAGCTGGGAGTTTTTTTCCTTTTCCAATTGTTTAACCAGGTGAGACACACTAAGCTGAAAGCTTGTTTACAGGTGCAACCTGGGAGCTCGGGTTCCCTACAGCCAGAGTCTGATGTTGACTCTGCAGTTATTCATAATGGGAGTCTGGGGCTGTGAGCCCCCCCCCAAACAGCTGTCGAGAAAGAAAATTCCAATAAAGGAAAATGAAACTAATATACATATAGTATTGCGTAAAGGCTTTAATTCTGAGTTATACAAAAGATATTATATGTAACATTAAAAAAAAAAAAAAAAAGTTTTTTTTCCAACCTCAATGACAACGTAAGAGTTTAAACCGTCCGTAATGCTCTGGTTCCTCTGCCACACAGAAGCACAACTGTTTACAAAATAAAACATTTTGAAGACACTCATTTTCTGTTGACGCAACATCCAGTTACTGCTCAGTATGTTTTCCAGTATACTGCATATGGAGTGAAATCCACATGTGTCAGGAAAGGATCAGACTACTGGCATAATCATTACTGTAAGTGACACAGTAGAACCCCCAGAAATACAGTTCTCTACCAGCCTGTAGAACAAAATCCTTCCACACAGGAGGTAGCACAAGGTGCAATCTCAGTCCCAACAGCTAGCAATATGAACACAAAAATGACGAACGTTCTATTCTGGGAAACATGATATGTTATTTTATGAAACATGCATTTGAAAAACTGATGGTGACTTTAGTAGCATTTCATCTGCCTGCACAGCAAGCCAGAGTAAATTAAGTATGAAATTCTATTCAGTTAATGCACAGGTCTTTGTTCACACACATACCCACGCATACACAAAGAGAAACACCCAAACACAACAGCATACACACAGAGTAAATACACAGACACACATGTACGTACACATTTACCCAAAACACATGCTTACCCACACATTTTGTACATACTGTAACATACATACACATTTGCCCAAAACACTTGCTCATTCTGTACATATCTACACACATTTATCTAAAACACATGCTCACCCATACATTCTGTACATACATAATACACATTCACCTAAAACACATGCTCACTCACACATTCTGTACATACATACATTTACTTAAAACACATGCTCACCCACACTTTCTGTACATACATACACCTAAAACACATGCTCACCCACACACTCTGTATATACATACACACATTTACCTAAAACACATGCTCACCCACACATTCTGTACATACATGCATTTACCTAAATCACATGCTCACCCACACATTCTGTACATACACATTTTCTTACCCAAAACACAGGTACACCCAGACACACACTGTACACACATACACACACGTGAATGCAAGCTCATGAAACCAACTGTACACAGACATGCATGCACACACATGCACTCTCGTGTTGGATAGTGTTTTTATTACAGTAATGTCTTGAAAATTAGACGACTTCATTAATTCATGTAAGGCGAGGGAGTAGAGAGAAGGACTGAACCCTTAACCTATATGGAATGGGGATAGTGTAATGGTGGCCTTGTTTTGAGGGCCCCAGTAGGGTTGGGCCCTGGGGCACCACATACATTCTAACCTTTTGCCTCTGACTGTTTAGTGCGTACCTTGTTTTGGGGGGGTTCAATTGCATTCTGATGCCATTTGAGCAGTTTTAGACCAGTCCAGTGATGCCCCTGGAGACTCATTTCAACAGATCACTGAGTGAAATTCATAAATTAAATTAGATATAAAGTTCAAAGACTGAGGACTGGTACTGGGTCTGGCCAGGGTCTACTGGGGCTGCAGTGCTCTGAAAGAGAATAATGAACATTTCTGGAGTACCATGGAACCTCTCTTTTTAAATATAGACAAGTTGTTGCCATGGATAACACATCTCGCTTAGGAAGGACTTCTTTCCAACCCCTAAAAGTCTCAGTTAGCTCTGCTCCCAACTCTTAATTTAGCCCTAAACCAGCTCCCATAAAAGGTAGGTTTCTAAGTGGGGTTGATGACTGTTGAGAGATATCAGACAGGTGTGTCTTCCGTCAGCACATGAGGCCACTGTCTGAAGCTGTGCAGGCTTTTCCCCATCGTTTGCAGCCTCTGCCAATGGGAAGTCCATGTCTCTGTTGGGCGTTGGTCCAGCCCTGTGATTGCCATTTTCACATGCATAGAAATCACCTCTCCATACACCCCTTCGATTGGTCAGCTGAAGAAGTAGGTGGATTCCTTCACCTTTTCCAAATCAAAGTCCCCTGGATACAGAAGGAAAATCACAGGCTTAGTATGTCACAATGCTCACTGGCTCCTGTTTCCATGCCTAGTGCTGGTACTAACTTATTCAAGACACAGCCCATGGGATATTCACTCTGCCCAATCCCTGAATGCTTTTAAAGAACTTTTGAAACCATGCCATGTATAGAAGCTTTTCTGGAGAGACTGGATACATAATGCATGGCAGAGACAGCAAGTATGTTGCGTTCTGTTTAATATTCTGTGAAATGCTCTGTGCCTTTCAGGGAGGACACTGGATAAATAAATGATACCTTACTCTTGTACTCAATCTGTGAGCCTAACAATCCAGCAACACAGGCTGACTCCACTATTACTCATCCAGATGCTGTGTAGGTTGTTATGGAGAGACGATTATACTCTCCCCTTCCCCACCCCATTGAAATATTGGGCTAAAATACTCTTCCCATCATTGTGTGCTTTAGCAGATTGCTGAGTGCACAGGACAGAGTTCACTTCACTGTGCAATATTTTGGGTGTAACCAGACCAAAGACGTGAAATGTCATTATAGTGCAAGCACACATCTAATCAGTCTCCCATTATAGGGAATGTCCCTCACGTACATCTAGCCTGTCCCTCATCATGGGGAATGCCCCTTACAAAAATCTAACCTGCCCCTCATTATGGAGACTGTCCCTCACACACCTTCCACCTGTCCCTCAATATGGGGACTGTCCCTCACATACATCTAAACTGTCCCTCACATGCATCTAACCTGTCCATCATTATGGGGACTGTTCATCACAAACCTCTAACCTGTTCCTGACATATATCTAACCTGTACCTCATTATGGGAAATGTCCTTCACATATATCTAACCTCTTATTATAGGGAATGTCCCTCACATACCTTCCACCTGTTTTTTCATTATGAGGAATTTCCCTCACATACCTCTCACCTATCCCACATTAGGGGAACACTGCTCACATACTTCTCACCTGTCCTACATCGGGGGACATCCCTTGCGTACTTTACACCTGTGCCATATTCTATACTTGATATTTTAAAGCAGAAAAAAAATCACATTCGTCTCTGTTGTGCAACTAACCACTAACTTCATGACCACAGTAATACTGCTCCCCCATGTTGTGAGTGTCTCTCTCCATGGTATGATGATGTGGCCCCACTGGGTCTCTTTTTCCCTGTACGGTGCCTCATACTTGGATGACCAAAGGCTGAGATGTCTGAGTACGAGGCCACCGATTTCTCTGAACACCTGAACTGACTTCCCTCCACGGGAACTAAGCAGAGAATTGAAGAGGCCAGCAGAGGCAGAATTACACAGTAAATGATGTAAATTCAGACTAGGTCTTGGTACCGGAGCACTGTTCCTCAACCCTAAAATACGTGCGCTCCATTCCTCTCTGTCCTTGCTCACTTTCATCACTGCCCATTCTGGTCAGAAACAGCTGTCAGCATGGCAGTCTCCTGACACAGAAGGGGGACAGGTTCCGTATGTTATTACCACACTGACTGCCAGCAGCAGCAGACCGCACCTCAAACTGTATATTAGGGATCTCTATGAGCGAGGCCTTCAGTCACTTTATATCGTTCTGGGGTTGCCCAGGTAGTAAGGGAAAAGAGGTTGGCCTACAGAAAATTCAGGAAGACCAAGAGAGAGGTGGATAGGAAAAATTACCTAAGGTTGGCTAGTGAGGCAAGTAAGGAAGTTCCGTGAGCAAAGGCACAGAAGGAGCTGCAGATAGCTGAAGGAATTAAGAAGGGGGAGAAGGCTTTCTTTTGTTATTTAAGTGAGAAAAGGGACAAGAAGGAATGGATTGTTGGGCTTAATAAAGGGGTGGAGGATAATGGGGGAAAAGCAGAGATACTAAATGAATACTTCTGTTCCATCTTCACGGGGGAGAGAAGGATGGACCAGTGCCTTCAGGAAGGAAAAGAGGAGCGTTGGGGGGGAGACACACACACACACACACACAGATGTAGTGATAGAGGGACTGCTGGCACTGAAGGTGGACAAATCACCAGGCCCGGACAGAGTACATCCAAGCATAGGTGGATTTTTTGGGGGCTAAGGTGCTATAGCTCCCCATCATGGAGCTCCTCTATTAGTAACAAATTGTGCTGCATTCTTAAAGCAGCAGTACTACCCAACCAGAAAGTGAGCCTTTACAGCCGTTGTAGCACTGCAGAAAATCTGGCCACCGCTATCTAGTCAATGGAGCGGGTGGCAGAAATGTAAACTTAAACAGAAATGTAAACATTGTAAGGTGATAATACTTTGCCGGTGGGAAAGAGTACCAGGTATGTGCTCAGCAGAGCACAGGGAATAAACTGTCAAAGAAGTGCGTATTTTTTTTTTTGCATAGTACTTCTTCTATAATTGGTATGCACTAATGTCTCCATGAAAGGAGGCATTAGTGCATACCAATAGGAGCCAGAGGATGTGTATTGGGGCAAACTTTCTGCATGGGTAGATGTGACCAGTGGAATACCCCAGGGATCGGTTTTGGGCCCATGTCTTTTTAACCTTTATATTTCCACAATGTATGTTCAACCAGGGGTTTGGCTCTCCAAATCTGTGGATGATACACGCCTAGGTTTTTCAGTTAACAGTATAATAGAGGCGAATATCTTACACGCAGCCCTGAATGATCTAGATGCATGGGCCTTAAACAAGAATTCCACATTCAATCATGAAAAATGTGCAGTTATGCATTTGGGGAAACAAAACAAGTTGTTTAACTATAGATTGGGAGGTAGAGAACTTAGGGTCGTTCAAGATGAAAGAGACCTGGGTATAAGGGTTAATAGTGAACTTAATTTTGGTATGCACTGCAGGCAAGTAATTAAAAAAGCTAGCAGTATACAATATTGTATACACAAACATATTAAAAGCAGACATAGAGTGGTCTTAGTTCCCTGTACACCTCCTTGATGCATCCTCACATGGAGTATTGTGTGCAGTTTTGGGCACCAGTAAATAAGGGAGATATTGTGGCCCTGGAGAGAGTTCAGATGAGGGCTACCAAAAGGATCAGAGACATCCAAGGACAGAGTTATGAACAGAGGTTACAAAGCTTGGGAATGTATTCTCTGGAATTTTGCAGATTGTGGGGAGACGTGCTGGATATTTATGGCTCTTAAGGATGTACAATTGATGGAACAACTAGGACTAGTATTAAAAACACAACACCAGCGCCACCTTTCCAGTTGTATAAGGATAAGTTTAAGACTAAAAAGAGACAATACTGGTTTAATATAAGAGTGACGGGTACCTGGAATGCTCTCCCAAATGAAGTAGTAACTTGCTCGACTATGAATACTTTTAAGGAAAAATTAGATTCGTACCTAATAAGTAAGGGTATTTGGGGTTACTCTAAATACTTGTACAGCACTATGGGCATATGTCTTCTATGCTCAGATTAAACTCTATGAAGCCGCCTGAGCCAGATGGGTTTCATGTGTCCTCCAGTGTCCTGGTAGTGCAGTAAACAACCACCCTCACCTGCATTACATAGTTGATCCCCTCCTGGAAAAGCCATTCTCCGGCATGAATTTGTTACTAACTTTCATCCTGCACCATGTGGTCAAGTCCCAGCACTGTGGCAGCAGCTGGTCTTGCCTTGGTGAGCCTGAGCATTTGTTCTCTGCTTTTGCAGGTTTGATGCAGCTCCTTTGGTCATGCACAGAGGGTACAACAAAGTGGAGTGGACCTTAACAATCGGATCTCAACTAGGTCGCCTGGTGCTTACTGCTCCTGATTTGCTGTTGCGCCCAGTAATGGATGTGGCTAGCAAGGGCACTTTCTTTAAATGTCTGGGCTGCCAAAACAAGAGTGAGCTGTAATTCATTCACTCAGAAGATTAACACTGGAGCAAGAGAGGAGCGTACTACTGAGGAATAGAGACAGAGAGAGAGACCACAAGTGAAGAGCAGAGCCCAGGGTTTCAGGTGGCAGCAGTCCAGCAATGTAGGTCGTGTGGCCTTGGTAAATCAGCACAAGGAGTTGAAGTGAGGTTCAGGTCATCTTCTGGTAGCTGAAGCATGCTGTAGCTGAGAGCTCTGCTCATTAGGAATCATGGGGTCAGTGTGTGCTGTCTAGAGAGAGAAAGAATTTGGTGGTCAGGTGACCGGAGATACAGTAGTACTCAGCTAGGGGCACACAGACTTCAGCCTGTTGAAATGGATCAAGTCTCTTTTAATCAAGGCCTTCTTGCTTTTAAAAAAGACTTTCACAGTCTCAGAATATGGTGGGTGGAGGTGGCTGCTTGGATGGGACAGGACATTAGTGTTCCATCAAACTGAGTGTGTAATAAATAGTACTAGTGTTATTAATTTCTGGTATGGGGAGCTTAAATTAATAACATTAAAACAGTTTAAGGTCACTGCTGGTTTTGTCCTATATGGCAAATTGATTTTGGTGTGGATTCGCAGGACAGGGAGTTGGAGAGTAGTGCCCTCAGGTAGCATGCTAGGAATAGCACAAAACTAATGCTGGGGCAGGTCTGGTCTCAGCAACAGCATGAACCGGGAGAGGCAGAAACTGGTACATGCGACTACTGAACTGAGGTAAAAACTTCAGCATGTACTGTATGTCTTATCAGTGTGGTCTTTTCAGTTGTGGTTGTGCAGTGTAAATAAGCACAGAAGGAATAAACAGACATAGGGGTTTTGAAGGTGCTCTGCTGTATATTATGGCATGTGCAGGAGTTTCAGCATGCTTGGAAAGCAAAATTAGCAACAGAAGTCACAAGATCTTGTTTGGCACATTGACACGTGCAGTTACAAAACCAGAGAAAAAAGTGATATAATCAAATATTTTGTTTATTTAGTTACATGTGTTGAATGGGTAGGGGGGTGCAAGTTGTGATGTACCCAACCAAGTGTTGTTGCTAATAAAAAAAAAAAAAAAATGTTTTATATTTGTTTAAAAAATGTGTTCTGCTGTCTGCTTACTGACTTTTTGGGCCTCTCATAAAAATGAGATGCCTCATACCATGGGGTTATCCCAGTAAAGGAAATTTTAAAACAATAAAAAATATTTTGTTTATTTAAAAATGTATTTTCTTTGGAATAATTTGCTCTACAGAATAAAATCTGTTTTGCAAAAATAGCAAGCAAACTTGAAATTATATTTTCAGAAACTAGATAGCAAAGTGACTTTCTTCCCATATTTCCATATTGTATTTATATTTTTTTTACTGAGGTAAGGCTGGGGGATAGGTTAATCTGTACTGCAGGACAAATTGGGATGGGTTGGCTTTATGGTAATGTCGTAATGTGCTTGAGTGAGTGACATCTGTGAACTTGTTTACTTGGATTGTCATTTAATGTGTCTGCAATTTGTCTTTATCACCAAGTCTCTTTCAACTTGTCTCATTTTTATGTGTTTCAGATGTGCTGCTGCCCAGCTGCAGTCTTTTGGTATTTTGTTTTATTTTTGGGGTGGGAGGGTATTTTGGGCAACATACTGTCATGTGGACTGCGGGGAATCTGGGGACAGTTCTAGGGTACAACTCACAAAGCATGGGGAGGGAGGAAATTGGTAGAAATTGCATTAGAAATACCCTCCAAAATGCACCAGAATGTTAAAATTGTCTGGGGCCTAGGTGGTCCACCAGACCTCAAGTCTATTATTTTTATCTGACCTCGAGCTCAGTCTGTAGGACTCCTGGATCCGCCTGTCCAAGGGTACTAAAGGAACTAGCTGAGGAGCTGGCAGGGTCACTGGCAGACCTATTTAATAGTTCACTATAGCTAGGCTGTACCGCTGGACTGAAGAACAGCACATGTAGTGCCCCTCCACAAAGCAGTCCCAAGGATGACCCAGGGAATTACAGACCAGTCAGTCTGATCTCCATTGTGGGCAAGCTCATGGAGACCATACTAAAGGAAAGGTTGGTGGAATATCTAGAGGAGCATGGTCTCCAGGATGCGAGGCAGCATCAGTTCATGGGGGGATTGTGTCAAACAAATGTGATTGACTCTTTGACTGTGTCATTAAGACCGCAGACAGGGGCCAAGCAACAGACATCCTCTATCTTGATTTCAGCAAGGCCTTTGACTCTGTGCCCTACAAAAGGTTGATCAGGAAGCTGGTGGATCTTGGGGTTGGGGAAAAGATAGCCAGATTGGTGGAAAATTGGCCGAGGGACAGAACCCAGAGGGTGGTTGTGGGGGGAGAATTATCTGGCACCAGAGAGGTAACCAGTTGGGTCCTGCAGGGTTCCTGCTGGGGCCGGTGTTGTTCAGTGTCTTCATCAATGACACTGGGGATGGCATTAAGGGCAAAATGTGCCTATTCGCAGATTTACACCAAACCCTGTGGGACAGTGGACACAGCTGAAGGGATACAAAACCTACAGGAAGATCTGGGAAAGCTTTGGTGGTGGTCCAGGATCTGGCAGCTTGGTTTCAATGCCAATAAATGTAAAGTTATGCATTGGAGCTAAGAATCTCTAGGACAGAGTACTACCTGGGTGGAGTCCAAGTATCTGCATGAAGGACCTGGAAGTGATGATCACTAGTGACCTGAAGCACTCCACGAGTGCAAGAAAGCAGCAGCAAAGGCAAATAAGATGTTGGGATGCATATCTAGAGTGATCATTAGTAGGAGAGAGGAGGTTATACTGCCCTTGTACAGGTCACTGGTAAGGCCACACCTAGTGTATGGAGTTCAGTACTGGTGCCCACAGCTCAAAAAAGATATTAACCTGCTAGAGAAGATCCAGAGGAGGGCTACAAAGATGATAGCCGGTCAGCAGGGTAAAGCATATAAAGAGAGGTTGAGGGCACTGAAAATGTACTCCCTGGAGGACAGGGGAGAGAGAGAGAGGACATGATTGGGACCTTCAAGTACTTGAAAGGGATAAATAAGGTTGATAAGGAGAGTCTCTTTAAGCTGAGTGGCAACCATAACATGAGGGGGCACAGTCTTAAGCTGGAGATTGGAAGGTTTAGGAGGGAGGTCAGGAAGCACTTCTTCATAGAGAGAGTGGTGGACACTTGGAATGCATTGCCAGAAGAGGTCACCCTGTTGAAGACAGTGGGCAGCTTTAAGAAAGGCTGGGATAGGCAAAGGTGGAAGGTAAGGATCATGGGTAGGAAGGATAGGAGGAGTGGGGAGGGAGGACAGGGACATTAGCTCAAGCTGTGGACTCTGCAATATGAGCAGACTTGATAGACCAAATGGCCTTCTTCTGCTGGCTTCTTCGTATGTTCGTATAGGAGGTAACTTAGCTGAATAAATAATGTCCCAGCTGTAAACTACCGATGGAGATGGGTCAAGAACAGCCAAAGGCTTCCCCACAGCTGACAATGGTAGCTCTACTGTGCAGCACTGTTTCTACTTGATGGAATGGTAAGCCTTGTAGTGTCTCCCTCCAAATAACCAGCTGGCCTCTTGTGAAACATCAACCCCCACCCTCAGAGGCCTACTTGGAAATGAGAAGGCGCTACTGATACACTGAGGACTGTATGCAGAACTTGTTGTAACTGATGTTTGTATTAATGAATTCCACTTCTTCACTCTGTAGATAAACCTAATAAATATATATATATAAACCACAAACGAGCAGGCACCTGTCTGAGGGACTCTGGAGAACAGCTCCAGCATTCTGCGAATTCCAGGAACTTCTACTCCTGTGATCAACACTGAAAAACAGGGCACAAACAATTCACATTAACAGATACTCTTCCAAATTCATACTATTACACATAAAAGGATAGTTTATAATCAGAACAGGGTAACACAAGGGCCTGCCTTGACAGTGCAGGGCCAAGGGCTGTCAAGGAGGGCAAGCTTCCCTGTAAGAGACCAAGTTTAAGTCTTCCATTTATACATGTCCACATTTATGTATTTGATCTACGACTGCAATACCTTTGAGCAGAGAACCGCTCATTTACAAAAGGTTCCACGTCCAAAAGGGTGGGAGAACATACATTGGAGACATTACAAAAGTCACTAGCTAACAAAATTGTACAGTAACAAATTAAGTCATTCAGTAAAAAATGAATCATACAATCAACAGGATTATATGGTATAGGGCTGAAATCATGGAACAGTATACACAGACACACAGAAGCAATGTCATAGGGAGGGACTAGTGCTGCCTAAAGTGGTTAAGTCAAAACATAGGTCTGGGGTAAAGCGCAGGGATGGTAGAAGACAGAATGAGGAGTGGGAGAAAGCAGAGTAGGGTGAAAGTAGAGGAAGAATAAGATTCATTAGAGTGGTGTAGGAGGAAAGGGAGAGGGGAGGACGGGAATCTTTAGTAGGACTGGGGAGTATTAGTAGTTGTGTGGCAGGGGTAGGGCTACTAAATGGGGCAATACAGAGACTGAAGGGCCAGAGGGCATTTATCAGGCACAATCACAGCTACTTTTCGATAGCAGGTGTTGACGATGCAGCCTTTTGAAAGTGCCCAGTTTTGGCACAGTAGTGAGTTCAGCGCTTAGGTTATTGAACCAGAGGGGTGCCTGTACGCATAAGACCCTCTGGTCTTGAGACGCCTGCACCTAGGAACTGTGATGAGCTGGTGAACGGAGTTTCTGGTATGCTGCGAGCCAGAGAATGGGCACAGAAGGTTTGCTACTCCAGTATGCATGAGCCCAAGGAATGTTCTTCTTGGCTAACAGGCAGGTTTGATAGTGAATTCTGTTGCTCAGTTGTAGCCAACCGGATTGTGCAAAGAGGTCACAGGTGTGCGGGAGGAACTGGTGAGCAGCCTGCATGCTTTGTTAAGTGCCACTGCAATCCTATGGAGGGAGGCAGCAGTTGATTAGACCATAGTCTATGCCACAGACGATAGAGCTACTGATTGCAGTTCGTAAGGCTTCAGGGGCCAGGCTACGCTTGTGTCTGTGTAGCAGTTCTAGTTTACTATTGACTGTTCTAGCCACATTCTCAATATGCTTAGAATAGGTGAGGGACCTGTCCAGGGTAACCCCCAGGTATTTGAATTGATTGATTTGCTCAAGTGGAAATTCCAAGCAGTTTCTGATGGAAGAAGGGTGCATTTATATTTGTTCCTTGCACTGCTGAAGAACATTACCTTAGTTTTTTTTTTTTTATAGTTCAGCACCGGTTTATGAGATCCAAACCAGTCCTCAACTTGCTCAAACGCATGCTGCAGTTGATGTTCAAGAGCAGGAGGGTCATGATGGTAGTGGATGATCATGTGCCATCCGATAAAGGAAGATCTGCTGATTAATAGAGCGAGGAAGTTCAGTAAGAAAAATGCTAAAAAGAAGGGGACCCAGAAATGAGCCTTGCAGTACACCACAGCGGACAGGTAGACACTCAAAAAGATATTGGCAAGCCTTACCTGCTGGGAGCGATCCAACAGGTAGCTTTCAAACCAGTTAATAGTATCCTTAGCAAGGCCAATGGTTGATAACTGTTGTAGAAGAAGCGAGTGATTAACAGGTCAAAAGCCTTTGTTAAATCAATAAAGGCTGCTCCAACAAGGTTACTCTGATCACGAGAGTTCTGAATGGTACTGGTGAATTCCAAGAGCGTGGAGGTGGTGCTGTGTCCTAATCGAAAGTCACGCTGTTTCAGGCACTGGATATTATATTTGTCAAGGTACTCCAACAATTGATCTCGATGATACACTCCAATGCTCTGGACAGGGTGAAAGGATGGAGATAGGCCTATAGTTGGAATGTAGTGCCCGGTCTCCACTCTTATGCACTGGAGTTACCATAGCTGACTTCCAGACTTGGGGAATTGAGACATATGAAGGGATAAGTTCAGTATTTTGTTAGTGGAACCAAGAGCTCTTCAAGCATAAGGGCAACAAGCATAAGGTCAAGGGAGTCCCCACTTTTCCTGGAATTCCCTAATACCTTGAGAAGACCCTTTCTGGCCAAGTGCAATGGAACAGCTTTGAAACAGAATGGCAGTGAGGACATTTGATTATGTATTGGACCTTGGGCAGCAGCATTGGTGGAATCCTCAAAGAAGTTGGGCAGAAGGACATTACTGAAGTCCATAAAGGCTTTATTGAAAGTATCAGCAATGGCCAGAGGGTCTAGCGTAGGGACTCCATTAATGTTAAGCATGCTTGGACCTGCCTTATGATCTTTTCCAGTGATTTATTTTATGTTGTCCCAGAAATTCTTGCTGTGAACCCATGTGTTTTTTAACGTCTCCCGAAAATAGGTTGTTTTTTGCAGAGCAGATGGCTCGCATGCAATCATTCCGTGACCGTTTGTATTCTTTTTTTTTTTTTCAAACTCTTTCTTGTGCTCTGCCTGGAGGGGAACTCTCTCCAGCAGCCACTCACCTCGGAGCTCTACCTCCTGCCTGAAGCACACTACTCCTCGCCCCGTACCGACCTGGCAGGTCCCCCAGCTCTGCACTCGCAGGGCCGCCCTATCCTTACAGGGTGTTCTATCTACAATCTAATCTGCCAGGTGGATGGAGAGGGGCGCATGAGGAAAGGTGCCCGGCCTTAGAGTGTGGCTTCCAGTGTTCGTGGTGCCTTTGCCCATCCCCACCGGCGGGGATTTTCTTTGTTACGCCCTGCCCCCCCCGGGATGTGCAATGACGTCCGAAGACATCTGCCGCGGCTCTGCTTCCTACTACCTTAGCCCTTAAGCACAGCAGTGCCTCAGGTCTCCACCAGGGGCCACTGCAGTGCCAGGCTATCCCTGGATCCCCTTCCCGAGAGAGGAGAGTAGTCCTCCAGATGCTCGATCCTCTCTCTCCTACTGACCCCCCCCCCCGTGGCCCGGGCTTGTTCCCGAACCCGGTCGCCGGCATGGCGTGAGGTGTGGCGCCCAGCGCCTCAACTTTCAGCGCCACCAGGCCGGCAACCATTTGTATTCCTGTATGTCTGCTAGTTTACCGTACCTTTTGCTCTGTGCCATAAGAGGTCTCTAGTTTTCATTAGTTTGGGGAACCTTGATCTTAGTATTTTACAGGTGCTGGGATGTCACATTCCTCGTTGAATATAGAGATGAAGTGCTCCAGTGTGCTTCATCTACATTGGTCTCCATGTCAAGTCAGCCCCAGTCAATGTTACATAGTTGCTGTCTGAGGAGTTCGGGGTGACCCCTTTTAACTTCCTATTAACTATTGATAAGGGTGAGGCTCGATATATTTATCAGACCAGTTACAAGTAATTGGCGGTGTGGTCACAGGAGTCAGGATGCACGGTGACATTGGAGATATGCTCAGGGTGACCGGAGAGGACCCAATCCGGTAGGGAGCTTGATCCAGTTTTGTAATGAGTTAATTTGCTCCAAGTTTTACTCCTAATGTATGATCCAAGGTACTAGTATGAAAAGACAACCACTGGTGGATGTCACAGCCCTGGAAACCCTCACACCACCACTCCAAAATTATCCAGTGTGCTCTGGGGATACACACTGGTTCACTGTGATAAAATCACAGCCTTCCTCCCAGCAACCAACAGTTCCTACCTCCTTCCCACCCTGCCCTCCTCCTCCTCTCAAATGAAGATATTGTGTGTGGAGCTACAGCAGGACTGCTGTACAGAGGGGGACTTGCCACAACACAGCTGGAACTGTTAAATCAACTGGTGGATCACCCGCCACACCAGTGTAGGGAGCTAATGCATCATCACAGCTTGGGAGTAAAAGGATGGACTGAAGGGAAGAGAATATTTTTCACTTTTTTATATTTACAAAAAGAAATTAAACAATGTTATGGATTTAATGGAGAAATAAAGCTGACATAAAGAATTCAAGGTCAAATGGGTTTCATCTTCCTGAACTTCCTCACAGGAAGGTACCCTACCATGTGAGAAAGGGTACTCTTCAAAAGAGATACACACACCCCCCACTGAGGTGGGAGTCTAACCCCCCACACACACACACACACACTGACCTTCAGGATGTCAGTGGCTACAAATTAATGCTGGATGTTCAAATCAAAGTCTTTAATTTAATGTTTTTTTTAAATAACTAAAGCCTGATTATGACAGCTTAACCCTACATATCCCACTCAGGAGAGCAGTGGACAGAGGCTGATAGTCAACTTACGGCAAATCAGGGCGATATTTTTGCACCATAAACCTAGACAGGTCCTGCAGGATCGGGTTGGCTGTGCAGAGTTACAAACTCTCCCGACACAACTAAAAACAAAAAGATGAGAAAACCTTCAGTGAAGGCCAACACATGCCACATCCAACTATACAGAGCCCTAAACCTGTGGCAAACCTCACACAGGTAGTAGATCCCTTAAAAGAGGACCTCTAAAAGTACAGTTATGCAAGAACTTACTCAAACAGTAGATCTTCGAGAAGAGCTCTGCAGCAGGCTACACCATAAGGACTATGTCGCCAGGCACTAGGACTCCATGGAAAACTTCTAGCCAGCAGTACCCAGCTGAGGCCCGCCCCTTAGGTCGGTCCGCCCACCGGCGTCACCCTCTGTACAAAGGGGCAGTCCCCAGCCCCACCTCAGTTCACCTGCCGGAGATCGGAAGGTTACTTAGCAGGAGAGATCTGAGGCAGGTGCTGAAACAAATCCCAGAAGGAGAAACTTAACAGGGGGATGGATGGAGGGAGGGAAAATAGCCCCTGCTGCAGGAGCTCTTCTCGAAGATCTACAGTTACGGTAAGTTCTTATGTAACTGTACCATCTTACTTCGAGTATGAGCTCCTGCAGCAGGCTACACCTTAAGGACTGAGTCCAAAGCAGTGTCCCCAAAGGGAAGAAAAAAAGGGAGGCAGGGGTAAAAGCTCCTGAAACATTTAATCAACTATTTAAGAAATTAGGCCTTGGAGCACAACAATGACAAATCCTGCTCTCTTTCTGGAGGCAATATCCAGGGTGTAGTGCTTAACAAAAGTATGCAAAGAGTGCCATGTTGCAGCAGTGCATATGTATGCCATTGAAACATTTTTCACAGCTGTGAAGGACACAGCCGTCCCCCTTGTCGAATGTCCCTTAACCGGTCCCGGTAAGGGTTTTTTTTATACTTTTTGTAGATGAAGGTAATGCAATTTGTCAACCATTTAGACATGGTTTGTCTTGCCACTGGTTTCTCCAGAACCCTGGGGGCAAAGGACACAAACAACTGATCTGATTGCAGGATCAATTTTGTACGACTCAAATAGTAACGGAGGATCCTGTGTATGTCTAGAGTGTGAAGGAGGCCCCCCCCCCCCCGATTCGAATACTCGGGATAGTAAACTGAAGGGATATATCTTGATTCAATGTTAACTCAGACACCACCTTCGAAGACACTTAGGTTAGTGCAGACAACCCCAGTCTCTGTGAAAATTAAATAAGGTTCTTTACACATCAATGCTTGCAGCTCGGAAACCCTCCAAGCTGAAGTGATGGCAACTAAAAATAATGCTTTCCAAGACAGAAAACATAGGTTGCAATCCATGGCCAGTTCATAGGGAGGTAATGACAATTTCTCTAGAACAAAAAGGAGGTCCCATGGGGGGGGAACAGGATCCCTAATGGGAGGTTTCAGATGAAGCATGTCCCGAAGGAATGTATGGGCAAGGTCCAATTGAGCAAGATTCTTACCCTCCACAGGTGCATGATAAGCACAAAAAGCACAGAGATGCACCTTTATGGAAGAGTATCTCAGCCCCGCATCTGAAAGCGATAGGAGATATGCCAGGACTGATTTCACCGAGCAAGACAGTGGGTCCAGGAACATGCAGCTGCCCAGATACAGAAGCGTTTCCACTTCATGGCATAAGCTGACTTGTAGAATGTTTTCACTTCTCGAGGACTTTGGCCACCCTTAGAGAAACTCCATGCCTGGAAATGGCTAAGTCTGCAGGAGCCATGCATTAAGATGTAGGGACCGAAGGTTCGGGTGGACTAGCATGCCCATGTCTAGAGATAGCAAGCTGGGTAAAATTGGTAGCTGAAACGGAGGTTCCACTGCTAATTGTTGTAAAAAAGGGAACCATATCTGATGCGGCCAGAAAGGAGCTATCAAGATCATTGTGGCACGATCCATCTGTAGTTTGAGTAACACCCTCTCCAGAAAGGGAAAGGGAGGGAAGGCATAAAGGAACCTCGCTGTCTAGCAGAGGGACAATGCATCTTGCCAGAAAACACCATGATCTAGCGAGCAGAAATTGGGCAGTTTTGCATTGCACGGGACACGAAGAGGGCCAGCTCTGTACATCCCATCTTTTCAAGAGATCGTCCAACTCTTCTTGAAGCAGCTCCCACTCGTGGTTTCTGGAATGCAAGCGACTGAGCTTGTCTGCCAGGACATTTTGGATTCCTGGAACATGAACCGCTGTCAGTGTGAGTCCGTGTTCTAAGGCCCAGTACTACACTCTCATGGCTTCTCTAAACAGAGGGCAGAAGTGTGTCCCCCCGCTTGTTGATAAAAGACCACCGGCATACTGTCGGGTCTGGGAGCAGGGGACCCTGGGAAAGGTGAGTCTGAAAGGCCTGCATGGCATACAGAATTGCCCTCATCTCTAAGATGCTGATGTGCAGGGACACTTCTATGTCTGACCATGTGCCCAGAGTACGGTGATTCTGAAAATGTGCTCCCCATCCTAGACCCGATTCATCCGTGGTGAGGATCTGGCTCGGTGAGTCTCTTTGGAACGGGACTCCAGAATCCAATTTGGGCTAAGTCAGCCACCATGACAATATTTGCTGGACAGCCCTTGATACCCTTATCGGGTGCTTGAGATCGTTGGATGTCTGGTCCCACTGCATCCATAGGTTCCATTGAGGAACCCTCATATGCAAGAGTGTCACTGGTACCATGGGGATGGCCGCAGCCATGTGTCCTAGGAGCTGTAATATGGTTTTTGCTGTGACTAAATTGGCTGAAGCTATTCTGGAGGCCTGGTCTCTCAGTCGAGTGATCCTGTTGGGTGGGAGAAAGGCTCTTCCCTGTTGTGTATCCAGGATGGCCCCTATGTACTGTAGTCATTGACAGGGCCAAGGACAGGACTTTGGGAGGGTGATTGTTATCCCCAGTTGCTGGAAATTTGAAATGTGTCCGAGAGGGTGTGGATTGACTGTGACCTGGTGGGGCAGTTAGGAACCAATTGTCTAGGTAAGGGTGGACAAAATGACCCTGTCTGCGAAGAGCAGCTGCCACTACTGCTAGGCATTTGGTGAACACCGGAGCCAAGGAGACACCGAAGGCAAATCCTGGAGCTGGTACTGGTTCCTTGAAAGGCAATCAAAGGTACTCTTGTGAGCTGGAAACACTGGTATGTGCAAGCATACATCTTGCATGTCAAGAAAGCACAGCCAGTCCCTTGGCACAGCATAGGTATCAGCCTGTAAGGTTACCATTCTGAACCTGTTGTATTCGATGTATTGGTTCAGGAGACTCGGGTCCAATATGGGTCTTAAGTCCCCATCTTCTTGGGGACCAAGAAGAAATGGGAGTAATACCCGGTTCTTACTTTGGGGGTGACGCAACAGGCTCGATTTAAGAGCAAGGTCTGGATTTCTTCCTTGATGAGGGCTATGCGAGTGGGAGGATATTGAGAGGGGGCTGGAGGGTTGTCTGGAGGAAGTTCAGTAAACTCCAGTGTATAACCTTTCTCAATACTGTCCTGCACCAATAAGTCTGTTGTGATATTGGTCCACCCTCTAGGTAGAGGGCGAACTGACACCCTACTGCTTCTCCCATTGACTACTGGAGGAGGAGGGCTGGCAGGATGTCATGTGTGCACCTGGGGTGGGCAGCAAAGGCTGGGAGGATTTTGGATTCCTAGGTCCGCTGTTCCCTGCTGATTGGGAGGAGCCTGTCTCTTGAAAGGGCCTCGGGCTGTTGGTTTTTCTGTCTGTTGGCACCATGGTGCCAAAAGGCTCGTGCTTAGGTTGCTGAGGGTCCAACTGGTACATGTGGTGAACAGACTGGACTGCTTTGCCAGAGTCTTGTAGTTCCGTTATTATCTTCTGTACCTCCTCTCCGAAGAGGACAGACCCGTGGAATGGAGCATTAAGGACAGAATGCTGGAGGTCCTGCCGAAAACCGGATACTCTCAGCCAGGAGTGGCGACGGAGACACACCCCAGTGGCCGCTGCTCTGGCTGCTGTGTCCGTCGAATCGTAGGATGCCTTTAACATGTGTTTCCCTAGGCCCAGGCCAGACTGAAGACCGTCCAAAAGCTCAGTGTGTGATGGGTTATCTGGCTGCTTTTGGGCCAACTCGATGGCTTTCTTCCATAAAGATTTGTGATATAGCACCATGTGGGCCAAAAAATTTAGGGACCGTATGGAGCATGTGGAAGAAGCATAGACTCTCCTACCGAACTGGTCTAATTTCTTAGATTCCTTGTCAGGGGGCTGAAAGCTCATGTGTTTAGGCTGCTTTGTCCTGCCATGAGCTACGGTCAGGACCATGGAGTCTGTCCTCGGGTTTTCTCCCAAAAAGGGCTCTGCCTTGGGAGATTTATACAGTCTGTCTGCCTTCTTTAGGATAGCTGAAAAAGAGGAAGGGTGGTCCCATGCCAGCCTGGTTAGGTCCTGAAAAGGAGGGACCAGAGGGAGAATGACCAAGGATCTCGGGTCACTCATTCCCAAAAAAGTATGAAGCCTTTTCCTCTCTGGGTCCAATTCCTTGGTGTCCTATTGATTTAGGAATTGGATGTGGCGATCACATCCATAAATGCCGGGTCATCTGGGGGACCTGGGTGAACTGCGGGAGCCTCTGGCTCAGGAGAGAACCTCTATAAGAGGAGTCTGAGGAGTGAGGGCGGCTTCTGGAGGAACAGATAGAGGAGGCTTACCTCACGCGTTTGCACCCATGCTGGCGTCTGCTCCTGTCATCTAAGGAAGATGACCTGGAGGAGGAGGAGTGGTGGTGTCTGCCCCTACGCCTGGCTGAGTCAGAGCTTCTTGGAGTCGGGCTTCTGGGTGTGTATGCAGAAACTGTGGCTGGGAGTCTGGGACTGGTGCTTTGTCCGGGACCAGTGTAGGGGGTTGTGGAGGAGGGAGGTCATCTTTTTTAATAAATCTCCCTTTACTGTGTTCCACCACGAGGTAAAGAGTTTCCCACCATCTGCCAGGAGGACCATCGACACTTGCGGTGGTGGCGCACCACTGGGGTCCGTGGGAGTATCGGTAGGGTTGCTTGGTCCTGGAGTCTCATTCTGATGTACATAAGGACTCGGTGGAGTAGCATGGTCTGTCGTCTGGTCGCCTGTCGTCAGGTCGTCGGGTACCGAGAGGGCTTGATCTGGCGACTTGCTGACAGGTGGCATGTCATCAGGCTGTCGAATGGTCTGAGCTGATGTCAGCTTCTGAGGCAGTGGCTCCACAGGCATCCGACTTATAAAGGTCACTGCGGATGTCTTGGTGCTCGATGCCTTACCTTATGGCATATGCCACTGGTCCTTCCATTTGTCAGAAGACCGTTCGTCTGGGACATGCATCAGGGTCTTAGATTTATCTGCCAATGACTTGTCCCTGGGAGAGCATTCCCTAGAGCAGGAATGCTCCCAGCGTCTGTGTCTGTCGTCTGAGGCTGACGACGAGTTGAAGGACAAAGACACCTGAACCTTATCGGCTGAAGTCCCTGTCTTAGGCCCCAAGGACTGCTGGAAGGGCCCTAAGGCTGAGGGATGGACCCGAGGTCTTTGCCCTGAAAAGCTGCACGCCTGCTGAGAGGGTAAGTGTAGGAGCCCGTCCAGCGACAGGCTGGAAGAAGTTGGAAGCCTGTGAAGGGGCTGAGTCCGCTCTCTCCAGAGCACGAACTTGAGTGTTTCTTCGAGGAGACTTGGATCTGGACTCTGACCTACTGTGCTCCTTGTCCCGCTGTTGCTGCTTCCCTCCCAAGTGTTTCTCCCTGTGGGAAGTCGGCGACTGGGAGGCTGAGAAGCTGGCTTTCAATGGACGTTGAAGGGTGGCGAGCTGCTGCTCTATGATGCAGGCCTGGAGAGTCTTGCGTCAGTAGGTTTGGGTTCGCTGGTTGAATCTGCCGCAGTCCAGGCTGGCTTTAATGTCGTGATCAGGCCCTAAACAGAAGAGGCACCGAGAACGAACGTCTTTTGCAGGAATTTGCAACCTGCACGGACACCTGGATTTCCATCGTGAAGACGGAAACGACATAAACTAAGCGTAATATTGACACTTTATGGAAAAAATGAGAAAAAGTACAGTTACGTAAGAACTTACCATAACAGTAGATCTTTGAGAACAGCTCTTGCAGCAGGTTACATCATTAGGACTGAAGCCAGCAGGCGCCGGGACCCCACAGAAAAATTCTAGCTAGCAGTATCCACGCCGGCCCCTCCCCGACGTCAGGCATCACATAAAAAGAGGCAGTCCCCCAGCATCCCCAGTTCTCCCACTGGAGACTCCCGGCCCAAGAATGACTTCTGAAGGGGAGACCGAGGATCCGCTTCCAAAGGAATGTTTGCAGGTGTCGAAAGACGCTGTAGTCTAGAAACTAGGTCAGAAGACTCAACCTCCAGAGGGGAAGGTGGGAGGGAAACTACCTGCTGCAAGAGCTGTTCTCAAAGATCTACTGTTATGGTAAGTTCTTACGTAACTGTATTATCTTACTTCGAGAAACAGCTCTTGCAGCAGGTTACACCATTAGGACTGATTCCCAAGCAGTAAGGGACCAAGTTGTTATCAGGAGGAGGATAGGAGGAATCCTCCAAGCTTCAGGACAAAAGTCCCTGAAGGACCGCCAAGCCGAAACCAGCTCTGCGCCTAGAGGCAATATCCAGACTGTAGTGCCTGATGAATGTGTGTGCAGTGCTCCAGGTCGTTGCTACACAGATGGCTGAAGTGGAGACGTTCTTAAGCGTAGCGAAGGAGGTAGCCAACCCCCTAGTAGAATGACCCTTCAACGGTCCCAGTAAGGGTTTACTGCACTTCTGATAACAAAACATAATGCACTTTACTAGCCATCTAGAAAGCGACTGTTTAGAAACAGGAGCACCAATCATCCTGTGTGTGTAGGAAACAAAGAGCTGGTCCGATGTACGATGGGCTTTGGTTCTGGTCAGATAAAATCTGAGGCACCTATGCACATCCAAAGTGTGCAACAGGGCTTTCCTCCTGTTACCGTGATTCAGGTAATACACCGATAGGTCTATATCCTGGTTGAGTGTGACAGCCGAGACCACCTTGGGAAGGAACTTAGGATTTGTTCTTAAGGACACCCTGTCCTTGTGAAAAACCAAATAAGGATCCTTGCACATGAGTGCATGAAGCTCAGAAACTCTTCCGGCAGAAGTAACAGCAACTAAAAGGAGCATCTTCCAAGCGAGGAGACGCAGCTCGCAATCCGCGGCTGGTTCAAAAGGAGGCAGCATAAGCTGCTCTAGAACAAAAGGAAGTTCCCAAGGTGGAACTGGGTCTTTGATGGGAGGTCTCAAGTGCAGGATGCCGTGCAAAAAGGCGCGAGAAGCCTCTAGTTGAGCTACAGACCTGTGACATATTGGAGGATGGTACACTGAAATAACGCACAGATGGACCTTAATGGAGGAATAGGCAAGTCCTGCCTCATAGAGAGATAGGAGCTAGTCTAAAATAGACCTTACAGAATACTCCAATGGGGTCAATGCTCAAGCTTGAGCCCAAATACAAATCTACACTACTTCATGGCGGTAGTATGAGTAGAAGGTTTTCTGGCTGCCACCAGAACGTCCGCAACTTCCTGAGAGACCCCGTATCTCAGGACTGCTATGTCCTTAGAAGCCAGGCATGCAGGTTCAGAGACCGAAGATCCGGATGGACCAAGGAGCCTGCCTCCTGGGACAGTAGGTGAGAGCTGAATGGCAGAGGCACTGGAGGTTCCTGGGCCAGCTGATGTAAGAGAGGGAACCAAATCTGCCTGGGCCAAAAGGGTGCTACTAGAATAAGGCATGCTTGCTCGATGGAGCTTCAGTAGAACCCTCTGGATCAAAGGAAAGGGCGGAAGGCGAGAGGAACCTGCCCATCCAAGAGAGGGACAACGTCTCGCCAGAAAACACCAGGCCCTGGATCTAGTGAGCAGAAATTGGGCAGTTTTGTGTTGAATGGGATGCTAAGAGGTCTAATTCTAGTGTCCCCATTTGTGGAACAGGTCCTCTGCGACTTCCTGAAGCAGTTCCCTTCAGGACCCTGGCCTGTGATCGCTTAGGCTATCCGTGTTAGTGTTGTCCACACTGGGAACACGTGATCGCAATAATGTGTGCACCGTGTTGCAATACCCAATCCCAAACCCTCTGAGCCTCCCTGCAAAGGGGGTAGGAATGAGTTCCTCCTTGTTTGTTGAGATAGTACATCACCGCGGTATTGTCTGTTTGAACCAGAACAGTACCCGGCAGAATCTCCATCTGGAATGCCTGTAGGGCATATAAAACAGCTCTCATCTCCAGAATATTTATGTGAAGATGGGACTCCAGAGACGTCCAGGAGCCTTGAGTCCTGACCCCGTTGAGTGAGCTCCCTATCTGGACCCCGAGGCATCCATGGAGAGAGTTGCTGAAGGAGGTGGCGCAGTGAAGGGGACTCCCATCAAGAGGTGGTTTGGAACGAGCCACCAATGCCAGTCAGTGTCAGTGTCAGTGGCTCAGTAGGTAGCACACTCGCTCTGAGGCCGGAGATCAGAGGGCTGTGGGTTCAGTTCCCACATCTGGCATTGGTTAATATCCAGTACTGACACTGTAATGCAGCATGAGAGGGTGCTGCATTTCGAGGTGCCATCTTTCGATGAGACGTTAAACCGAGGTCCCATCTGCCTGGATTGGTGGTAGTTCAGGTGGATGTTAAAGATCCCATGGCACTTATCGAAAGAGTAGGGAATTTCCCCGGTGTCCTGGCCAAATTTCCCTCATTCACTAAAAATACCACCAACAGCTTAATCTGGTTCAAGGTCAGTTGGCATTCATCTGTATCCCCCTCCCCCGGGTCGTGCCTGAAAACAGGCAGGATTTGTCTAGTGCACTTACCCGGTCAACAAAAGCTAAATAAATAAATAAAATAAATAAAATGCCAGTCTCAGATGACTGTGTTCATGATCTGGAATGGATGCTGCAGACGATCCTGCTTTTGGTCCCACTGTGCTCTCAACAGCCATTGGGTAACCCGCATATGGAGTCGAGATAGGGGAACCGTCGCAATGGCAGCTGCCATGTGTCCAAGCAGGCAAAGAACGGTGCGGGCTGGTACCATCTTCTTTTCCTTTATGTTCCTTATGAGGGATCTGATACGTTCCACCCTGTCCTGGGGAAAGAATGCCCTTCCCTGAATTCTGTCCAGAACCGCTCCTATAAAGTGCAAGTTCTGAGACGGAACAAGGCACGACTTCTCCTGACTGATGGTGATGCCCAGCGATAGGAAGAGGGAACAAGTATCCTGTATTGCGGACATCAGGGCCTCCTGTGAGGGTGCCATGAGCAGCCAGTTGTCTAGGTACGGAAACATGTAGTGGCCCCCTCTCCTGAGAGCTGCTGCCATGACTGCCATACACTTCGTGAACACTCGAGGTGCCGAAGACAGTCCGAAGGGGAGGGCTCGGAACTGGTAGTGGCGTCCCAGAAACTCGAAGCGCAGAAATCTGCGGTGTGCTCGAGTGATCGGGAGATGTAGGTAAGCGTCCTGCATATCCAGCAACGCCAGCCATGCGCCCTCTTTGAGCTTGGGAATGAGACCCAGCAGGGTCACCATGCGGAAATGCTTGTACAGCACAAAGTTGTTGAGATCGTTGAGATCCAAAATCGGTGTAAATCCCTGATTTCTTTGGAACCAGGAAGAAGTGGTAATAGTAACCGCTTCCTCTCTGGTTCAGTGGGACATGTTCTATGGCCTCCTTGGTGGGAGGGCCAAGATCTCTTGCTGAATAAGCAGAGTTTGCTGACCAGTAACAGGATAGCAGGGAGGTCTGGATGGTGGGTGATCGAGGGAACTCTATAGAGTGACCTCGTTCAACCAACTGCAACACCCATCGGTCAGAGGTGATTCTCTGCCATCCTGAAAGGTGATGAGAGATGCGACCCCGATCTTCTCGACCCTCTTGATCCAGAGGAGGGTCGAAGGAGTCATGCTGTGGTGATGTTGGCTCCTGCAGGCAGGGCTGCTTTTGAATGCTTCGGGCCCTGGCTCGAGGGGAACCTTGCTTGATTCATATGGCCAAAATTGCCCCTGGGTTGCTGGCCGGAACGTGGCTGTTGCCTTTGTTGGCGGCCGCAAAAACGATTCTGGTTCCTGTGAAAGGAACCAGATTTTGGTCTGTACATGGCTTGTACAGTCCTGACTGCCTTCCCAGCGTCCTGCAATTTGGCGATGACCTCCAGGAGATTCTTCTGGACGTCCGGGGTAAATCCGGAAACCCTCAGCCATGAGTGTCTCCGGAGACAAAACGCCTGTAGCTGCTCCCCTGGCTACCGAGTCTGCTGAGTTGTAAACGGTTCGGAGAACCTAGGTCCCCATGTCAGACCCAGTTTGGAGGAGGTTTAGCAGCTCCTCCTTCTTTTCACCATCCGGTAGATCTTTAAGAAGGTCTTGGCCTCGATCTCAGAGGGCGTTCTGAAATTGCACCATGTGCATCAGATAGTTCAAAGACCTAATAGAGCATGTAGCAGCCGCATACACACGTCTTCCCATGGAATCTAATTGCTTAGATTCCTGGTCCAGAGGCTGGGTGCTCAAATGTTGAGGCTGCTGGGACATGTCATGAGATGCAGTAATGACCAGGGAGTCGGCCAGGGGTTGTTGCACCAAATACTGGTCCTCTGTAGGAGCCCTGTAAAGGCGGTCAGCCTTCTTTGGAACAGCCAATGTGGAATGTGGATGTTTCCAAGCTGCCTTGGTGACGTCCGTAAAGGTGTCCACCAACGGTGGGACCACCACATGCTTCGGGTCTTTCTGCCTGAAGTAACGGGCAAGGCGTTATCTCTCGGGGTCTAGCTCTTCAGTCTACCATCCCATATTGTCCTTGTATGTGCCTTATGATTTCCGAAAAGGAGGGATCATCCGGAGGCGACCTTGGAAGGTCCCGTGGGTCTGGTTATGGGGGACTGAAAGGAGATGGAGACCTGGAGATGTCGGACATATCCGGTCTGGAGTCATCTCCCGATGACTGACGTCTGCCCCTGGGTCGCCTGCTCGGGGACCCTGAGAGAGCATGATGGGCGTTCTGTCTCGATTGGCCCAGAGGAGGTGGAGTTGGTCCTTTGGGGTCGGGGTCTGCCACCTGCCCCTAGGAGGAGGTGGGAGGTGGTGAAGGAGGCTGAGGCTTAGAAGGAACCAGGTCCTTCTTGATGGTTTCCCACCAGTGGATGAACAAATCCTTCACCTCCTGGATGTTCATACCTGACGACGGACCCGGTGTCGGTGTGGGCCTGTCGTCGGGTTCAGGCGTCAGGTCCCGGGGAAGCACCGGATCTGGCTCCCTGGGCAAGCCAGCGTCCTCTGTGTCACCTGTCTGGTCGTCTGGCGGTGCGGTAGCCTCTTCGCCTGAGGACCCCTGACGTCCGGTGTCCACCGGTGTCGGTGTAGTAGTCGGTCGTTTGTCGGGTGCTGGGTCGGACGCCTTCTTGGACTCCGTCCTCCGCTTAAGGGACGTCAGCTCGGAAGTCTTCCTTTCAGGTGCTTTAGGAGGTTGGGAGATGGACCTGAAGTCAGTGTCCCGGCGTCGGTCAGACGCACCTCGTGATTTGGAGGAAGACTTTTTGTGCCTGTCCAAAGGAGCAGGCTTAGAGGCATCCAACGCCCGAGAGGTCTTGAGCTGGTGCAGGGAGGCGGAGGAGCCCCCTGAAGACCTTACCTTTACTGGGGGAGGCTGGCAGCGAGCCTGGGAAGGAGCTCCATCGGATCAGACAGAGCTGGAGCTGGTCCTGGACTCTGAGGCCCTGCTTGGGGATATCGCCCTGTCCGAGTCCTGATGCTTGTCCCAGTGCTTCTCAGATTTATGAGAAGATTCCCCTTTAGAGGAAGATCTTTTCTCCATCTTTTTTAATTTCTCCTCGAGGAGGAATCCCTGAAGGGCCTTTTGGAGGTGGATCCGGGTCCTGCTATTAAGCTGTTAGCAAATTGAGCAGGCCTGGGTGTCGTGCTCCAGGCCCAGACACCTAACACAGGCAGAATGATGGTCTACAAAGGGTATCTGCTTGCCGCAGGCGCACTTAGAGGGACATCCATCGGGAGAAGGAGCAGAAGAAGCAGACATGGAGTAAAGTTTTATTTGAATTGAAGATTTCGTGCATCGCAAGAGTAGAGCAGGATTCTGTGAGGCCGATACTGGCAAGTCGATGGTGGGAAAAGAACTGGGGATGCTGGGGGACCGCCCCCTTTTATGTGATGCCTGATGTTGAGGAGGGGCTGACGTCAGGGGCGGTCCCCCGCTGGATACTGCTAGCTCGAATTTTTCTGTGGGGTTCTGGTGCCTGCCGGCTTCAGTCCTAATGATGTAACCTGCTGCAAGAGCTGTTTCTCGAAGTAAGATCGGGTACTTTTGACTGAAGAAAATGGCGGTCAACAGATGCAACGAGGCATCCGAGGAGCCGAGGCGCACAGGAAGATGGTGGGAAAAGAGCTGAGGTGGGGCTGGGGACCACCTCCTTTATACAGACAGTGATGTTGGTGGGCGGACCAACGTAATGGGCAGGCCCCAGCTGGGAACTGCTGGCTAGAAGTCTTCCGTGGAGTCCTAGTGCCTGGCAGCATAGTCCTTACAGTGTAGCCTGCTGCAGGAGCTCATACTCGAAGTAAGATCTGAGATTACTAGGTATTGCATGAACTCCCACCCCAGGTGGGTGATGGCAAGAGATGATGCTCTGCGGCTTACCGCATTAAAGAGTGCGTAATTCTGCAATCAATTCCATTTTCCTGGGCTCGGTGCTGTCTGTATACCCATAAGGGGGTGTAACTCAGGCATCATAACAAGCACCCCTTGCCCCAGAGCCCTCTACCAGCACAAAGTTCTGAATTGAGGGGTCTCACCGATACAATATTCCACTGAAGGGTTTTTGCTGACATCACAAACTGTGAGACTGTAGTCTGAACTGTCTGCCCATAACTGGAGCCTCAGCGTACATCACTTGAGGCATCTGCCCATCTGATAAATTTATTTATGGCTTCTGCAATCCTTTCTAGAGTAAAACTAATCAGTGTTGTGAGATCAGGAACAGGTATTAGCAAGGCAGTTACCTTATTCATGATGTCCACGGTGACAGCATGGGTCCAGAAGCAGTCGTGCACGGATACAAATGTTAATCCAGCTCTAAAAGGTAAGGAGAGACATTCAGAGAGGTTATTACGTTAGTACAGAGAGTGGGTGGACTTCACGTTTGTTTAAGGTATAGCTTATTACACACCAGGAGTGAGAGACAGTGTATGGTATATGTTATATGCAAACAATTCCTCTATTGGAGGGTGGGGACAGTATGTGCGACAGCCAGATGAGACCTGCCTTTTGGGCATTGGGCTGGGATCTGTGAATGCTCCTAAATACAGTATCACTCATAACCCCTCTCACGTCCCCAGTCTTCTCCAAGACTGACCAAGGCAGCAGGCTGGATAGTATCCAAATTCAAAAAGACTTCAGTAGGAAAAACTGGGGCTTGCTTGTTGACTTACAGGTTAAACAAGGACATAACCAACATATGTACTGTAGTGTGTGTGTGTGTGTGTCTCTCTGTGTTTAGGGGTGGGGCATTGAAAGGTCTGCATTTGATCAAAAGGTAATTTTGCTGATAAATGTTTGTATTTATGGCAGAACAATGGTAATACAGTACATGTATTGGCCCACCAAGAACTAGCTGTTATATATTTTTTTTATTTTTTTTTTCGAATTGTATTTTTTGGCCCTCCTCAGCCCCACTGAACTCTTTCCGGCGTAATCCCAGGCCACAGTCTCTACCTCCCTTCGTGACCCGACTCCTCTCCTCCCGTGGCACGGCATATCCCCCCTCCGGTCTGATCCCACCGGTGAAGGACTGCCCCTGCCCAGGGTGCTCTTTTTTATAGGTTTGAGCTCCGGGACGGGGAGGGTGAGCACAGTGGAGAACCGAGCCCTACTATGGGAGTGTGGGCCGTAGGTGGGAGACACCATCACCTATTGGTGGGAGTTTTTTTTTTACAATTTTGAATCCCCTGTGGAGCCTGGCTGTCATAGCAACGTGCTGCCACAGCTCCACCCCCAGGCATACGCCACGCTGCTACAGTTGGCTACCCCCAGCCGCCGCCAAGGGTTGCACCTTGAGCAAGCGTTATCCCCAACCCTTCCCAGGAAGAGAGAGCAGTCCTCCAGATGCTCAATCTCTTCCCTCCCCTGCCGACCCCCGATGACCCTGGCTTGTTCCCGAACCCGGGTCGCTGGCGTGGCGCGAGGTGTGGCATCCAGTGCCTCAACCCTCAGCGCCACTGGGCCGGCTAGCTCTGTTATAATATTAATGACTATATCAAAGTCCAGGGGCAATCATATAAATGGTTCTTAAATGAGTAGTACAGTCAAAATCTGCAAAAACATATGTGGTACAGAGTGTTTTGATTTGTGTGAGGTTTTGTTTTTGTGTTTGTAGTCCTGGTGTGTCCATCCCTTTGTTTGCTATCAAGAGTTTTTTCTAAATTAGCCTGCTAGTTATAGGATAGTTTTATAGCCCCTGGGGCTCTCCATCTTAGAAAGTTTTATTGCTCTTCTTTTTCCTACAATGCCCTCTGTCCTATGTGTCAGTGATGCGTCTGGGACCACTGATTCAGCAGGTACTAGAGATAGGAGCCTGATGTTCTGACCTCCACTAAATAGTTCTAATTCATATTTTTATTTTCAATGTGTGTGTCTGGTCTAGCCAGCAGGAGTAAATGTTTTGCTTTTAAAACTTTTCAGTTCACAAACTACACACATCCATAAAAAGCACACAAATCACCCCAGGTCATCAATGCTGTTAATTGGTAAAGACTCTGGCTATTTTCTTACAGAATAACACACTCAATTAGCCCTCAAGTATTCGCTAAACTGTAAGTGTAGCCATTAGTGCTCACTGGATAAGGAAAATTACTTAATATCACAGCTCTGCTGTTGTAAACTGACTCTAAACCAGTGCTTGCTGAATCCATGGTCCCGGATATATCACTGTCACATGGGATAGGAGGCACTGTGGGAAGAAGAAAAGCAAAATCTATGCTGAGATGGCGATTCCGAGGGGCCATAAAACTACCATTAAGCTAGCAGACTAATTTAGAAAAAACTCTTAATAGCAGACAAAGGAAGGACACACTAGGACTATACACACAAATCAAAACAGCCCAACATGTTATTGCAAATTCTGACTGTACTACTCCTTTAAGATACAGTGACATACACAACATGCTTCACAAGCCAGAACTTAAACCTAGTTAGGTACACATGGTCGGCAATGTTAACACCTTAGGGACTGCTACTACCGACTGGCTATATGTGGCAAGCCAATAAACGGTTCTCAAGGTATTCTCAAAGCTGCTGGTGCAACACAGAAAGGTATGGGCATAAGGAGAAGCCTTCACTATTTCCCACTTCTCAAGGTTGCCCCTCCATGGGGGATCAAACGGGGAAACTCCTGCACAGAGTGGGAGACTTGGGCTGTCAGGAAGTACAGTAATTGTGACACATATCTGCAGCACTTCCATCACAGTTGTATTCCAGGAGAATAAATGTGCTCTGGGCTGCAGGAGGGGCTTACCTGTAGCAATAGAGTGCCGTCAACATCATGTGAGTGGAGTCGAGAGAGTGGATGAAATTAGGTGGAAAAGCATTCTTCTGCTTTACTGTATCAGGCCTCCTACAGAGAGAGAGAGAAAAAAACTGCAAGGTGGGAAAGAAACAGATAGGCAAGTAGAAGGAAGGGTAATTATTACAAGTTGAATTATACATGCATGGTTTTCATTAATTCACTGCCGCCCAGCCAAAGTGAAATAATCCGTTTCTGTTCAGTTTGTCATAATGCATAAATCTGCTCTGTAAGACCCACAGCACCCCCGGAAGAAACCTGGCCTGCTGGGAGTCGGCAGAAGAAGGATGAACATCCCAGAAGGCGGTCACATTCTCCAGGGAGTGAGGGAACCAGATCTCGCTGTCTTCTTCCAGAGAGTGGGGATCCAGGCCTCGCTGTTCTGGGAGTGGGGATCCAGGCCTGCTGCTCCGGGGCATGGGGATCCAGGCCTTGCTACTCCAGGGCATGGGGATCCAAGCCTCGCTGCTCTGGGGAATGGGGGAATACAGGCCTCACTGTTCTGGGAGTGGGGGAATCCAGGCCTCACTGCCCTGGGGAGTGGGGATCCAGGTCTCGCTGCTCCAGGCATGGGGATCCAGGCCTCGCTGCTCCAAGGCATGGGGGATCCAGGCCTGCTGCTCCGGGAGTGGGAAGATCCAGGCCTCACTGCTCTGGGGAGTGGGGATCCAGGCCCGCTGCTCCAAGGCATGGGGGATCCAGGCCTCGCTGCTCGGGAGTGGGAAGATCCAGGCCTCACTGCTCTGGGGAGTGGGGATCCAGGCCTCGCTGCTCCCGGGAGTGGGGGATCCAGGCTTTGCTGCTCTGGGAGTGGGGGATCCAGACTTGCTGCTCTGGGGAGTTGGGGGATCCAGGCTTTGCTGCTCTGGGGAGTTGGGGGATCCAGGCTTTGCTGCTCTTGGAAGTGGGTCAATCCAGGCCTCCCTGCTCTGGGGAGTGGGGGATGCAGGCCTCGCTGCTCCATGGAGTAGGGGTATCCAGGTCTCACTGCTCTGGGGAGTGGGGGATCCAGGCCTCGCTGCTCCAGGGCATGGGGGATCCAGGCCTCGCTGCTCTGGGAAATGGGGGATCCAGGCCTCACTGTTCTGGGGAGTGGGGGGAATCCAGGCTTCACTGCCCTGGAAAGTGGGGGATCCAGGCATCGCTGTTCTGGGGAGTAGGGGGATCCAGGCCTCGTTGCTCCGGGGAGTGGGGGATCCAGGCCTCGCTGCTCTGGGAAGTGGGGGATCCAGGCCTCATTGTCCTCCAGGGAGTGGGAGGATCCAGGCCACACTGCTCCGGGTAGTGGATGATCCAGGCTTTGCTGCTCTGAGGAGTAGAGGGATCCAGGCCTTGCTGCTCTGGGGAGGATCCAGTCTTTGCTGCTCTGGGGAGTGGGGGATCCAGGCTTCACTGTTCTTGGGAGTGGGTCAATCCAGGCCTCCCTACTGTGGGGAGTGGGGGATCCAGGCCTCGCTGCTCCAGGGAGTGGAGGAATCCAGGCCTCACTGCCCCGGGAGTGGGAAAATCCAGGCCTCGCTGCTCCAGGGAGTAGGGATCCAGGCCTCGCTGCCAGTGAGGTGGGGGATCCAGGCTTTGCTGCTCTGGGAAGTGAGGGGATCCAGGCTCGCTGCTCTTGGGAGTGGGGCAATCTAGGTTTCACTGCTTTGGGGAGTGGGGGATCCGGGGAGTGGGGGATCCAGGCCTCGCTGCTCTGGGAAGTGGGGGGGGGATCCAGGCCTCATTGTCCTCCAGGGAGTGGGAGGATCCAGGCCTTGCTGCTCTGGGTAGTGGATGATCCAGGTTTCGCTGCTCTGGGGAGTAGAGGGATCCAGGCCTTGCTGCTCTGGGGAGGATCCAGACTTTGCTGCTCTGGGGAGTGGGGGATCCAGGCTTCGCTGTTCTTGCGAGTGGGTCAATCCAGGCCTCCCTACTCTGGGGAGTGGGGGATCCAGGCCTCGCTGCACCAGGGAGTGGGGGGATCCAGGCCTCGCTGCTCCGGGGAGTGGCAAGATCCAGGCCTCGCTGCTCCGGGGAGTGGGGGATCTAGGCCTCGCTGCTTCGGGGAGTGGGGGGATGCAGGCTTTGCTGCTCTGGGGAGTGGGGGGATCCAGGCTTTGCTGCTCTTGGGAGTGGGGCAATACAGGCTTCACTGCTCTGGGGAGTGGGGGATTCAGGCCTCGCTGCTCAGGGAAGTGGAGGATCCAGGCCTTGCTGCTCTGAGGAGTGGGAGATCCAGGCCTCGCTGCTCTGGGGAGTGGGGGGATCCAGGCCTCACTGCTCTGGGTGGGGGATCCAGTCCTTGCTGCTCTGAGGAGTGGGGGATCCAGGCCTCGCTGCTCAGGGGAGTGGAGGATCCAGGCCTTGCTGCTCTGAGGAGTGGGGGATCCAGGCCTCGCTGCTCTGGGGAGTAGGGGTATCTAGGCCTTGCCACTCTGGGGAGTGGGGGATCCAGGCCTTGCTGCTCTGGGGAGTTGGGGATCCAGGCCTCACTGCTCTGGGGAGTGAGGGGATCCAGGCCTTGCTGCTCCGGGGAGTGGGAGGATCCAGGCTTCGCTGCTTGGGGCAGTGGGGGGATCCAGGCTTTCCTGCACTTGGGAGTGGGGCAATCCATGCCTCTCTGCTCCAGGGAGTGGGGGGGTCCATGCTTTGCTGCTCCAGAGAGTGGGAGGTCCACGCGTCGCTGCCCCGGGGAGTGGGGGGATCCAGGCCTCACTGCTCCGGGGAGTGGGTGATCCAGGCCTCGCTGCTCCGGGTAGTGGGGGATCCAGGCCTCGCTGCTCTGGGGAGTGGTGGGATCCAGGCCTCGCTGCTCTGGTGAGTGGGGGATCCAGGCCTTGCTGCTCGGGGGTTGGGGATCCAGGCCTCGCTAATCTGGGAAGTGGGGGATCCAGGCCTTGCTGCTCTACTGCAACCTGGGTGACCACAGCTGATGGTGCAGTCGAGTGCTTGCAGCTGCTGTCAAGTGGAGTTCCCTCATTGACCCACTGTACACGTAAACATTAGGGGACTCACAAAAGCCAGCGCCCATCAGGCGATCTGGTCACAGTGTAGGAATGACAGGGCTGTGTGGGGTAACCTCAGACACGGTCAAAATACAGGTGTCGGGGAAGTCCTGGAGCATAAAAACATATCTGAAAAGCCCTCAACTAAGGAGCTGGTGTGGCCCCAGTACTGATAACTCTGTTTTATTTTATTCACAATTCTTGACCAGGAAAGGCATATTAAGGTGTGATAGCTTGTTTCCAGATGTGTCCTGGGGGTGGGTTACATGGACCTGTTTTACTGATGGGGGAATGTTGGCCATAACGCCTGTGAAACTCCCCGACTCTCATCGAAACATGCCATGGGACCTTCTACTTCTGTCTAGACCAGTGACCAGTGATGGGCAAGAAGGGACCTCGGTTTAACGTCTCGTCTGAAGGACGGCACCTCAGTTGTGAAACACCCACCTAGTACTACACTACAGTGTCAGCTGGCATTACTCCAAGTACCTGGGGCGGGGCTAGAACCCACAATCATCTGATCTTCCGGTCCCACAGGTAAGTGTGCTACCTACTGAGCCACTGACAATGCACAGCAGGACCAGTCTGGTCCTGCAGTACAGTTATGTAAAGTCTCATATTAACAATGCCTGCTGTATACTACAGAAAGACTTTGATTGCTACAAAACACCGAAGCCTGCGCCCACTGTACACTCACACAGACAATGGTTGATGCGGAGGCACTTACATATTGACATCATGGCTTATCTGCAGATTCACATACTGTATGTTGGTTTTCAGCTGGAAGAAAAAGGTGGGCGTTAGAAGCTGGTAGATCATATTTGAATCTGAAACACTGCAGATAGGTTATGTTTACAGCCATGGATAGTGGAGCAAGAGCTTCAATAGTACCCCAGGGTGTTTCATACCCCAGCCTAACATTCCATTCTGTAAGGTGTTTCTGTGTTTAACAAGACTCCATGGGCCGGCCAGGTGGCGCGGAGGTTTGAGGCGCTGGACGCCACACCTCACGCCATGCTGGTGACCTGGGTTCGGTGGGGGGAGGACTGAGCATCCGTGGGACTGCTCTCCTCTCTCGGGGAGGGATCCTAGGGGTAGCCTGGTGCGGCAGCGGCTCCCGGTGGAAACTGGCAGCACTGCTACGCACCAGGGCACGTACAATAAGGGGCGACGTCAGGCAGCTGCCTTTCTGACGTGGGTGGGAGCACCTACGTCGGAGCTGGGCGGCACTGCCAATCCCATGCCTGGGGGCAACCAAGAACACAGGAAATACCCGCTCCAAGGATCAGGCGATGGCATCGATCCTCCATGCCCTATGCCGAGTTTCCCTAAGCTTGCCTTCAATTTCCCAGGCCCACTCCTCGCCCGGTACCAGAGTCTGCCTTGAAGAGCGTGCCCCAAGTAGGAGAGGGGGCGACCCACCCCGGATAGGGTTAGTCGGGGGTGCTGGCGCCGGCGAGGAGGGAGGAGAGAAGGCATAGCGTGGGATCCTCAGGCGGGCAGGATAAGGATGGGATGCCTGAGAGAGGACCTTGGAGCCACGTTGGGAGCGAAACAAAGTTGACAAAAAAAAGGGCTCCATGGTGAGATATTTCCATCCTATGACGCATTCTGAAGTATCCTCATTTTACACAGGACCCAAGGGACATATCCCTGCCAGGCACTGTGTTCTGTAAGGTGTGCCTGTGTTACACAGGGCCTCACACATTGCCTGCTTCCTGCTACATGAGGAAAAACAAGGAGGATATGTTGTACACACATATTTAGGATCCATTTTGTGACCTATACAGGCTTACAAAGTGATTTTAAAAGTAGTCTGTTGGACCCCTGCCCTGAGCTCTGTCCTGGTAACTGCCCTTGATCTAAAAAAATAGGCTGCTCACCTGTGACCACAGTTTTAGGAGTGGTTTATAGTTCACATCAACATCCACATGATGGCAGTTCCACCAGAAGTTTTGGTCGAAACATCTTCCAGCTAAGCTCTTCCCACCACCCAGGCAGTATATCCTCCGGCTCTGTCAAGTGATGTCAGATCCTGCACGCTGGAAGCAGGGATCTGTGTGCCACTTGCCAGGGGAAGCCAGGTGGGTGGTGTGGACGTGAACTATATACCACTCTTAAAACTATGGTTACAGGTGAGTAACCTATTTTTTTTTAGAAGTGTGGATATAGTTCACTATCCACACAATGGCAGACTTCCAGCAGTTCTCCGGGAGGAGGGGGCAAGGTGTACATCCCTATTCGGTGAACAGAGAATGGAGAACGGAGGTCCCAAAAGCAGAATCCTGATAAGACTCAAATCTGATGCTGTAATGGGAGACAAAGGCGGTGCTGACTTTCAAGTGGCAGCCCTGCAGATCTCCTGAAAAGAGATGTCCCTGGAAGCAGCTAGCTACTGAGGCAGCGGTATGTCTGGTGAAATGAACCCTACCAACCAACCTATAGCAGAGGTCAATGCAAAATGTTATCCACCTGGCAACCGTTCATTTAGCTGCCGGTCTGTCAGGCAAGGTTTCAGCATATGTCACAAACAGCTGGAGAGCCTCACCCCCAACTCCAGCGTGCACTCCCTATAACACAAAAGCGCCCTCTGCAGATCCAGGGAACAGAGCCTGCACTCGACCTCTAAAGATGGGTTGTTAAAGTACACTGGTAAGTTAATCACCTGGTTAAGGTGAAACTCCGATATTACCTTCAGGAGGAACGTAGGGTGGGTGCGAAGGGACAGAGTCCTTTGGAAGACCAGGTAAGGAGACTCCACCAAGAGCACCTGGAGCTCACTGATCCTACTGGCTGATGTAATGGCCTCCAGGAAGGTCATCTTCCATGACAGGTATGACATGTCAGACCTGTGCACAGGCTCAAATGGCTTACCCATGAGCACAGCCAGCACCAGTAGTAGGTCCCATAGTGGTGGTGATGGTTCATGCACTGGAGAGGACAGGTGATCAAGGCCCTAGGAAAAACATCTGACCACCTTCTCCAGGGCTGCCAGGTGCACCTTGAGGGTTGTAAGCTTGCAGTCCCAACTGAAAGAGGGACCAGAGGTACCCCAGAATACTAACCCACAGCAGGCAAGGGATCAACACAGCACCCTTAGTCACCTGGTGAGGAGGCCAGTGCCCCAAAAAAATCAGGACAGCATGGGGAGGCTAAGCAGAAGGGTGGAGGTAGGGAGGCGACTGAGGGAGGAGGGTGGTGATGGGGGACAGATCAGGGGTAAGGGAGGTCCCCAGCCGCGGTGGAAGTTGGTGTCTCTGAATGTCAGAAGCCTGGGAAACAAGATGGCCGAATTGCAGTCACTGGTGACTGAGAGAGAGGTGGAAATAGTGACCATCACAGAGACGTGGGCCACACAAAGTCACAACCGGGGTGTCACAGTTCCTGGGAATAAACTGTATAGAAATGATAGGGGGATGGGAAGGAAGGGGTGGGAGTGACCCTGTATGT
Organism: Neoceratodus forsteri; assembly: GCA_016271365.2. Classification (NCBI taxonomy): domain Eukaryota; kingdom Metazoa; phylum Chordata; order Ceratodontiformes; family Ceratodontidae; genus Neoceratodus; species Neoceratodus forsteri. The sequence continues at coordinate 108,622,739 of JADMNL010000031.1, read as the reverse complement.
GAAAGAGGAGATAACTTGTACCAGAGAGGAATAGGTGGAGGATAAGACTGAAGCATATTGGGTACAGGTACAATCCATTAGGAGGAGGAAACTAATGATGGGGTGGTCTAGAGGCCACCTTCCCAGGAAGAGGAGTTGGACAGGTACTAGGGTCTCCAATCACAGAAATGGCCAGTAAGGGAGAGGTAATAATAATAGAGGATTTCAATCTACCTGTGGTGGACTGGAAAATCCCAGCTACCTCTTGTACTAGGGAGCAAGTACTGCTGGATTCATTTCAGGGTGGGTTCTAAAGAGACGGTTGTATTGGACCTGGTCCCCAACTGTGAGCATGTTCAGGATTTGAAAGTGGAAACGTCACTTGAAGGTAGTGACCACCACACAGTGTGGTTTCACCTGGACTTGGGGTGGTCAGGACTAGGACAAGGGTTTTGGATTTTAAGAGGGATGACTTTGGTAGGATGAGAGACATTCCAGTAGGACACCTTGCTGGGATCAGAGCGGTGAGAGATGTGGAACAGAAATGGGCAATAATAAAAGAGGGCCTGATGAAGACAACAAATGAGTGCGACAAAATCAAAAGTAAAGAAAACTAAGGCCAAGAAGCCTAGCTGGTTCGGCAAGGAGGTGGCAAAAGCTGTAGGTGACAAGAGTGCATCCTTCTACAAGTACAAACTTACTCAGAAGGAGGAGGCTAGGGCGGATTACTCTGCTAAATCAAGGGAGGCAACAACAGGATGACAAAGGCTATGTGTGGCTAACACAGTGGGTAAACACAGGGGGAAGGCCTTTTTCTCATATATTAGGGAGACGAGGAACATAAAAGATGAGACAGACTGAAAAAGGAGGTTGGTTTGACACAGGGTAGTGAAGTGAAAGCAGATGTATTTAACAAGTACTTCTGTTCAGTCTTCACTACAGAGAAGGACTTACCAGTGCCACAAGGGAACAGGGTGTGGGGACTGTGACAGGGTAGGCATAAGACCCTGTCCCACTTGTTATGCACAGAGAGTTAAAAGCAAGTACATAATGTGTCCGCTCCTATTTTGTCACTTGTCTGCTTCTTGCCTGTCTGATTGCACAATCAAATTTTCTTTGTGGCACCTAGGAACTGGCCACTCAGACAGTACCACAATTCCCCCGTTTTCTTCCTTCCTTCACTTGCAGGTTATATTCTTTCTTTCTTCCCTTGCTTCTCTGTAGTTAAAAAATACATATGAATCTTTATGTGAAACTGAGATCCCTTGGTTTGCAAATATTGCAAATAGATGTATTGTTGAAATGATTACAGACAGCCATTTGGGTTTATCTGGAACACAGGGTTAACCTTGAGGAGTATTTTGACCTCCACAAGCTTGTTCGCAGAGCTGTCAGCAGGAACTTAGCCACGGGACAGAATGTCTTAAAGAGCAGGTTCTTAGTTTAATAATTCCCGCTCCTCCAAACAAAAGTATAGCTCACCCGTCCCAGAGTTAGTGGCTATACATAATTACCTCTTTTCTGCAGGTCTTCAAGCTGCTCTTAAAACCTATTTATTTAGCTTAGCCTACTCTGATTATTAAGCCGCTGTTTTATTTACTGAATTTTAAACTGTTGTATTTATTAATTATTGATATGTTTTATTTATTGCATCGTACAAGCGCCTTGACTGTTAGAAAGACACTTTTTTACAAATAAAGCTTGCTTTGCTTTGAAAGTTACTTCACTCATAAACCCCCGGGCACAACAGCCAAAAACTATGGCACTTCCTGAAGGTGCCGACATGCTCTCACGTAGGCACACGCAGCCACATTTTGTGATGTTTAACGCCTCTCTGGAGTCAGGGATCATACCCTGGGATTGGAGAACTGCACATGTGATGCCTTTCCATAAAAGTGGGCAGAAGGATGAACCAGGGAATTACAGGTTGGTCAGCCTGAACTCAACAGTGAGCAAGCTAATGGAGACCATCCTGAAAGAGAGATTGGTGAGCTTTCTGGAGGATAATGGGCTCCATGATGTGTGGCAGTATGGGTTTGTGACAGGGAGGTCCTGCCAGACTAACTTAATTGACTTCTTCGACTGGGTCACCAGGACAATAGACAAGGGCCAAACAGCAGGGCTCTGTGCTCAGTCTAGTGTTGTTTAACATATTTATAAATGACATCACAGATGGGATCATGGGTAAGATCTGCCTGTTCTCAGATAACACAAAGCTGTGTGGGAGGGTGTTCACAGAGGAGGGGAGACAGGAACGTGGGGAATACTAGGTTAGAGAAATGGTGTGACATTTGACTACTGGGGTTCAATGCTAAAAAGTGTAAAGTTATGCACCTGGGGCAGAAAACACAGGGACCAAATACTGGTTGGGTGGTGTGCAAGTAACCAGGTCAGAGGAAGAAAAAGACCTGGGTGTAATTACCACGAGTGACCAGAAACACTCAGCACACTGCAGGAAAGCTGTGGCCAAAGCAAACTGGATGCTGGGCTGCATAGCCAGGGGAATTACCAACAGGAAGGTTGGAGGTCATTCTGCCGCTGTTGAGGTTTCTAATGAGACTGCACCTAGAGCACACCAAGCAGTACTGATGCCCTTAAGAAGGATAACAACTTGCTGGAAATGGTTCGGAGAAGGACAATCAAGATGATTTAGGGCCAGCAAGGCAACACCTATGAGAGGCTCAGAGGGCTCAACATGTACTCTGTTGAAGACAGAAGAGACAGGGGTATATGACTGTGACCTTCAAGTTAAAGGTATAAACAGTACAGAGGATCTCGTCAAGGAAACAAGACCACTAGGGGTTAACAGCCTAAAACTGGTGGGGGAAGGTTCAGGAGGGAGTTAAGGAGGCACTTTTTCACCAAGAGGGTGGGACCTAAAGTGGAATGATTTGCTGGAGGAGGTGGTATCCATTAAAATGGTGGACAACAGCCGGCCCTGTGGCGTGAAGGGCTGAGGCAGCTATGCCTTACCTCCTGCCATGCCCGTGACCTGTGTTCGCGGGTCATCGGGGGCCGGCCGGGGTGGAAGAGAATTGAGTATCCGAAATACAGCTCTACTCTCCCGGGGAGGGTGGGGAACTGAGGCCGTCATTTGCCCGACACCTAGAGGAGGCTAGGTGTTGGCACGCCTGGCCCAGTACAGTATGGGGCATGGAGGTGGAGCAGCTGGCGGGCGTGATGCATGTGGACATGCACGTGGCATGCCCACTGTTGGCATTGCGCACTTTGCCACTGGGAAAAATGGCAGCCGGGCTCGTCTCTATTGAGAAGGTTATTAAGGAGATTAACTGGAAGTCCAGCCTCTCTAACTTAAATTCAGAACAGAGTTGGTTTACCTTCAAAACAATTATCTCCGATATGAGATGTATTTGTTCCCTCCAAACCTAAACGACACAGTCAAAAACGATCATCCAAATGGATTAACCCCTCTATTAATAAGATTAAAAAGGAAGTAATATAATAACTACGTAAAGAATAGGTCAAGCGTTAACTCGTAAGCTTATAAAATAATTCAGATTAAATGTAAATCATCCAGCAAGAAGGCAAAATTAAGATGGGAGTACAAGCTTGTCAACAGTGCCAAAAAAAATAATAGTAAGGGTTTCTAGTCATATATTAATTCATTAAAAAAACTGTCTGCCAAGTCGGCCCAATTTTGCAGAATGAAATAGCATATGACCCTAAATCCATGGCTGGCCTATTTAATAGGGAGTTCTGTAATATACTCACAAGCACTAACTATAAGCCATTAAAATCTATTAATAAAGATGAGGATATTGTTACAAATTTTCAAGAAAAAATAATACTTGAAAAATTGCTTACACTTAAGGGTAAATATTGCTCTGGCCCTGACAATCTAGCAGGGCATCTATTACTTCTATTAGCTAAACATATTTCTCTCCCGTGAAAGATCATGTTCAAAAGGTTCCTGGCAGAAAATTATGTCCCAGATGACTGGAAGACTTTTTATGTATTGGTATGACACCTTGTGTCATACCAATACATAAAAAGGGCCAAAAACAACTGGGAGAATTATTAACCTATAAGTTGGACATCCTCTGTATGTAAAGTTCTAGACAGTCTTATTAAAGATATTATAACACCGACGTTAAATTGTCAAGACTTAGAGCAACATGGATTTAAAAGTGGTAGAAGTTGTCTCACTAATTTGTTGTGTTTTTATGAGAATATTAGCTCCTTTCTTGATTATAATACACCTTGCGGCATTGTCTTTATAGACTTCAGTAAAGCATTCGATGTCAAGCCTCACTGGGCACGTATTACTAAATTTCATAACTTAAACATAAATTTATTTTATTTATTTAAAATTGGCAACCAGGAAAGGCACACTGAGCCGAGGCTCGTTTCTAGGTGTGACCCGGGTACAAGGTGTATACAGAAAACTAAGCAGAGAAATACAAGTTCTTATTACAGACGTTTAGTGCAACAGCAGTATGCAGGACAGCACAGCTAACTTCTATTTGGACCTGGGTTACAGCATCCGGGATACTTCATGTCTAATGACTGCGTAATCAGCATAGGTCAGAGTTTGTATATACAGCTTAAACAAATGATATCACGATAGAGTGGACTAGCACCGGGATTGGACAGTAAAATTATCAGTGAAACAAAAAGGGGGGGCTGACTGGGGGAGAATAAACAGTCATATCATTAACTGGATTAGTAATTGGTTACAAGATAGAACACAAAATGTTATTAATGGTTCTTCATCAGAGGTGGGGATTGTAACTAGCGGGGTGCCGCAAGGCTCAGTTTTGGGCCTGTGTCTTTTTCAGGCATTTATTGCGGATATGACTAATGACTGCCAGTCAATTACCATCAAATACACTGATGATGTTAAAATAGGTGATCCTTGCAGCGACGTAGTACAAGCCATAGCCATTCAAAGGGATTTGGATACTATTACATCATGGGTAGACAAGTGGGGTACGAAATTAAACTCAAACAAATGTAAAGTCATGCAATTAGGAACTAATAACTCTAATTATGTTTACCAACTTGGGTGGTTCCAATCTCATCAGTACTTCAGATGAGAAAGATCTGGGAATCACCATTTCACATAATATGTCATACAATACACATATTCATGGTATCATTAATAAATCTAATGGGGCAGTTTGGTCTATTTTACGTAACATTAGATCACGTAAGTCTGAGGTTTTAATGCCCCTATAAAGATCTTACTTTAGGCCACATTTAGAGTATGCGGCTCAGTTGTGGTGCCCGTACAAAAAAACTACCGGAATTCACTCAAAAAGGTTCAAAGACGTTTTACCAAAAAAGTATCAGGTTTAAAATATGAAACATATAATAATAGACTACAAACATTAAACCTTATGTCCTTATCTACCCGTCGTTTAAGAGATTTATTACTCCTTTTTGATATTATTCAAGATCCTTATCTTATGACTGAGCTAGGTTTACAATTTAAAGATCATACCTATGATGTCAGAGGTCATCCCCTACAATTAAAAAGGAAACCATTTAAACATACTAGCCGCCAATATTTTTTTACACTTAGAACTGTGGGCCCTTGGAACAAACTACATCTTGATCTTATTACCAGTGAAACAAAGAATATTTTTAAATATAGGTTGGATAAATTAGTCAATACGGGTTATGACCTTTCATATTATCATTTGGCTTAGTATAAGAGCATTATGGGCAAACGCCTTCTTGCTCTTTCAAAGACCTTAGTATGAAGGTCCGACAAATCGCACCATCCTCCAGAGGGCATCACCTGTACTGGATCCAGTCCTGGTGGATGAGTTAGGGGGCTCCCCACCACTCCACCATGGAGGGGGGTAAACCATGGGGGTAGAAAGGCGATGACTCGATATTGGAGGACAAGCCGAGATGGATGGTAGCGGATCTCGGATGCCAGGAAAGAAACAGCCCACCAGCCAGGGGAAAAAGTAAGCAAACAAATTAAATAAATAAAATGGTGGACAGCTTCAAGAGTTGTTGGTACAGGGTGGGGGAGGTTCAGGTTGGGGGAGAGGGGGTATTTGAGAGGGTCAAGGGGGATATGGGGGGTTCCTTGAGCAGACAGGACAGATTGTAAGCCTTTATCTGCTGGCACATTCATATGTCGTATGTCTAAACACAGGTCTAAAGTGCGCACAGGGATGGTGGTGCTCAAGAATATCCTCAGTCACTTGTATGTCATACAGATATTCGTATGTATTTTTGTACACCAAATGGAAAATCGTTTTCCATTCAAGACGCTTTTTGGGAGGCCTCCACAAAGTGGACCACAGTTTTCAAAAGATCCAAAGCCTGGAACGCTAGTCATTCAGGAATCAGGCTGTAAGGCTGCAGGAACTGAAGGTCCAGGTTCAGGACGTCTCCTGTTGTCTGGTCAGCAGGTCCTGATGGAGATGCAACCGCCACACAAACCTGCTACTGAGGTTGAGGAGATCCGGGTACCAGAACTGCCGTGGCCAGTCTGAAACTATCAGGATCATCCGTGCCTTGTCCATCTGGACCCTGCCCACCACCTTGTGGATCAAGGGGAAGTAAGGAGAGGCATGCACAAGGCCTGGGGTCCAGGGCCTCATGAGCGCATCCCTTCACCAGTGTCCCAGACTGAAGGGGGGCAGAGGTTGGGCACAAAACAGCCTCTGTTTGGCATTCTCCCAGAAGGCAAACAGCTCCACCAGAATAGTTCGCCACTGGAAGAACAGGTGATGTACCAGGTCTTGATACAGGGAGCATTCATGCGATGTCTCTTCCACCTAGCTGAAAGCATCTGCCAGCTGATTATGTACTGTGGCGACAATGAATACCAGAAGATCTGCACCCTGGTTGCACATGTGGGTCCAGGTATGGAAGGCTTCCCCACTTGAGAAGGGAGTGAGTTCTGCCCTGCTTGTTCAGGTCGAACATGGTCATGATGTAGTTTGTCTGGTCCTGCATGACCTGGCCACTGACTAATGGAGTGAATTCCATCAGACCTAGTTGCACTCCATGGAGCTCCAGCAGGTTGATGTGGTAACGTGACTCCCTGGGTGACCAAAACCTGTGGGTTCTGTGGTCTCCCAGGTGAACGCCCCACCCCAACCGAGATGTGTCCATCATAAGCAGTCGGCTTTAGGCAGACAAATGGAATTCCTTCCTCCAAATGCTCGGGCATCAACCACCACTGGGTGGCACCCCACATCCGCTGGGTCACTGTGACTGGCTGTTCTAAGTGGCCTAGGCACTGGGACCACTGATGGCCCAACTCCCACGGCAGGTGGTGCATCTGCCAGCAGGCCCACCTGACCATGCTGGTGCAGGATGCCATGTACTTCCACAGGAAGTCCCAGGCAGGGTGTGAGAGTCCAAACTGAAATGACTGGGCAAAAGAGGTAAGATCCAGTACCTGGTCCGCAGGGTGACGGGCATTAGCAACCAGATGTCTAGTTCTGTCCCAATGAACTGCATCAACTGCAAAGGGATCAGTCTGGACTTGGCCAGGCTGACCAGCAGGCCAGTCTCTGCAGGTCTGGAGGGCCAGATTCCTGGACTGCTCCACGGCCTCCTTGGATGGCTTGCCGATCAGTCATTTGGCCAGTTTTGGATATACCCGACCCCCCCCTGTGCCTCAGAAGACTGTAAGTAACCACTGCCATGCACTTGATGATGACCTTGGGTACAGACGAGAGGCCGAAGGGCATGACCTGGAACCGACAGAGAACCCTTTCTACGCAGAACCGAAGGCACTGCCAGTGGCAAGGATAGACTGGGATGCAGAAGAACGCATCCTGAAGGTCCAGTGAGCAGAACCACATTCCCTGCTCTACGAATGGAATTATCTGATTCAGGGTTACTATCCTGAACTTGCGTTTCCACATGTACTGGTTGAGATTGTGCAGATCCAGTATGGGGCGCTAGCTCCACCATCCATTTTGGGACCAGAAAGTACCTGGACATGTACCCCTGACCTGCCAGGGCATCTGGGACACAGGCTATAGCCCCATTTGCAAGGAGTTGAGTGATGTCCTCCCTTAGGGTGGACAGCATGTCCTGCAACACCAAGGACTCCTGGGTAGCAGTATGGCAGTAGAGCCTACCACCTCTAGGACATACTTTTCAGTAGTAGTAATAATGGGCCAACGTGGCCAGAAGTGACAAAGTCAACACCCACAGGGAGCTGAGTCAGGGACTGGACGGATGGGAAGCTGACACCCCCAAAACCTGTCACTGGGCAGCTCTGGAAGGGGTACTGGCCACTGAGTCTGTTGGAGCACCACTTTCCCTGCCCCTGCCTCTTCTCAGTACCTGGGCAGAGAACTTGGCCTAGGGGTGCCAGGCTTGGTACTACCCCTGCCTGGGCTACTACTATGCTATGGAGGATGTTGTGACTGAAAGGACTGGAAATGAAAGAGCTTCTTTTTTGCTTTCTGGCCCACAGGGTCCTTTCAGGATGAGGCCACCAAGTCCAGGGTGCCACTGGATTTCTCAGTCCTCGTGAGATGTCCTTCCACCCCCCGGCCAAAGAGATTGGTGCACAAGAAAAGGACATGACATCAGCAAACTTGTGCAGAGTGTCCACAGTAGAAGTTGACAACCTCAGCCTGGCCCTCAATGGCCACTGCCAAGGCACGGACACAGGGGTCACACATGTCCAAGGCCATCTGGAGCTGGTATTTAGCTGGCACTTGACCCTGGTCTCTGACTGACTTCACCAGTAGCAGCTTGTCTGCAGGAAGGTGAGGGAGGACACTATCCAGTACTCCCATCACGGACTGACCAAAGTTGTTCATCATCCTGGTGTAGCTCGCCTGGCGAAACCAAAGAGGACATGGCACAGACCTTCTTGGCCACATGATCAAGCTTCTTAATACTCTTTGTCGAGGGGGCATGTCCCGATCCCTGACCCCAAAAACTTCTGGAAGGCACAGTCTACAACCAAACCCTCAGCTTCGGTCCGAAATCCCTATAAGGGACCCCATAAGTAGCACATACTTGTGGACCATGCAGGTAGAGGGTGCTGGGCAGGATACTGCCGAGCTCCAGGGCCAGTCCCAAAATGGCCTCAGCCATGGGAAAGGTGACCCCCAGAGAATCATTTTTGTCAAGGAAATCAGTAAAGAGGTACTTAGCTCACTTCTGGACTGGCTCCAAGGACACATTCATGGACTCCGACATCAGTCAGAAAAGAGCCCCAAATGACAAAGGCCCATGCTCCGTAGTTATCGCCTCGACTGAAGCTCAGTCAAAGGTATGCATCCTTGATGACAGCATGGATGACCCTAGTCATCCAACGACTCTTCAAAAAATGGTCAGCGACTGTTTGCCACTGTGAACCACCTGAGTGTCTTCCAACTAGGCAAGGCAAGGCAAATTTTATTTAAATTGCGCTCTATCCAAAGGCTCAGAGTGCTTTACAATGAATAAGTACAAAAATCCCAGGATTTAAAATCACCAATTAAATAATCCTAAAAACTTTATCAAACAAGAACATTTTTAAAGAGGCTTTGAAAGCCTCCACCGAGCTGGCTGCACTATGTGGCGTGGCAAAGAATTCCATAGCACTGGTGCAGCAACACCCAAACCCCATTGTCCAATCTCCTAAGGTGCGAGAGATGCACCACGAGCAGGTCAGCCTCAGTGGAGCGGAGGGGGCAGAGAGACCGACTGGGAACCAAGAGCTCTTTAAGGTATTCAGGTTCCAATCTGTGCAGGGCCTTGTATGTCAGCAAGCAGATCTTGAAGGTGATGTGCGAACTCACAGGCAGCCAGTGCAGAGCACGCAGAACAGGAGTGACATGATCCCTCAGAGAGGCACCTGTCAACATCCTGGCCGCAGCATTCTGCACTAGCTGCAGTTGATGCATCAATCCTCAGACAGCCCTAGGTATAAAGCGTTGCAGTAATCAAGTCTGTTGGTGACAAAAGCGTGGATGACCATAGTCAGGTCTTCAGGCATCAAGAACGGCTGGATCCTGGCAATATTCCAGAGATGAAAGAAACTGGACCGAACAACCAACAATACCTGTTTATTTCCACTGACAGCTGACCCGGCAAGCCGACTCTGCAGCACGGGAGTCCATGGATGGAGCTCTCACCAAAGGCTGCAGTGGAGGTGGCTCCACCTGTAAAGGTGAAAAGACGGATGGCGGAGACATCTGTCAAGGGCAGACCAGTATGGGCATGACTGGCACTTGCCAATCGACCACGGGTGTCGTGGGTAGAGCACTACCCTGCCCCATAATGGTCCGTTGCTGCCAGAGGAGTTTCTCATGCCCCTGCCGCATCCTGCAGCAGTGCCTCTCCTTGCCCAAGGACAAGGAGGTCAGGGAATGTCGATGGTAGCACATCCCAGTCGAGTGGGATTGAGAGCACAAGCGGTGCCTCAACCATAGTCTTGACCACTGACCGACACCGTGGAGAAGCTACCAGAGGGTCGGTATAGACCACATGCTGAAGTGCATGGACAGGTACTGGCTTCAGTGGCACGATCAGTGGTAAAGGCTGATCCCGAGTGGAGCTGGTCAGGGACACTGACCAGTCCACAACCTCCTGGGCAGGAGAACTGGGGTTCTGGAGATCGATTCCTCGTCAATCCCCTCAGACAACTGGCTGACAGGGTCAAGAAAAATCTTAACTGCCAGGCTGACAAGTCCGACGGGGGTACTGTGGAGCTGTCAACCGAGCCCTTGATCAAAGTAAACTCGACTGGAGTTGAGCAGTCAGGGGAGCTGAGGGAGCAGAAGGACCTTGATCTCTCCTGGTCCCATGGCTGGCACTGGCGGCGGTTGTGTTTCTTACTGTGGCAGACAGGGCTCTACTCATAGGCCTGATACATTTCATGGAAGTCCTCCGAGAACGACCCTCCAATACTGGCCCAGTAGGAAGCAGCACCAAGGTTGATGAGGTGCACGCTGCAGCAGTCACCACCACCTCTTCCATGACTGCAAGCTGAGCAACTTAGCCCACTGCAGCAGAGCCTGACTTGTGGCCCATCAGCTGAAACTTCGGATCCCTGTCAGCTGGCTGGCTGAGAAGAAGCCAGCCCACACGATCTTCCAAGGAAGAAGGAAGCACTGTCTGACATAGGCCATAGCCAGAAATGGCATGCACAGTCCCTAAGCATTAGAGGCAAGAAACGTGTGGGTCTGTTTTCGACACTGTCTGTCGGCACACAGTGCAGAACTGAAACTGCAAACTGGCTACGCTTCCTATGATTCCATCTTCTGTCAATGAGGCTGGAGCCAAGGAGAAGTCAAGGAATAGTTTGAAACTGTAGAGAAAATAATTTGAAATCACCAATGGGGCACTTGGTAGACTACAACGCTGCAGAGCTGCAAAGGAGGAGACTGGATTCTTCCAACGGAAAGGAAGATCTGACATCACAGAGCGGAACTGGAGGATATATCGCCTGGATAGCAGGAGAAGTTTAGCCTGAAGGCATTCTGACAAATCAGACTTCTGGTGGAACTGCCATTGTGTGGATAATAACTCTATTCATGCCCCTAAAAGTAATATATCCATCTGTCTTGTACCTCCATAAGCTCAGCTGTAATCAGTATGTATTTTCACAGCTAATAGATACATTAATCACAAACAACAAGCACCACACTTTACATCAGTGAAAGTGCTAGATTTTCTGGCAGTCTGGCTTGCATTTTTTCACTTAGCAGGGAAAGAAGGGAGCATCAGGGGCCAGAGGATGAGATTGGACAGCAGTCTAGGTCAGATGGCAGCATGTGGGCAATTTGTTAGGGTATCAGCATAGAAGTGAGGGTTAGTTAAAGAGGTACTGACGTCACAATGAAAACTTTAAAGCCGGCCCACTGGCGCAGCGTTGGATTTCCGCTTGCGATGCCAGTGATCCGGGTTTGGGAACAGACCCGGGTCGTCGGAGGGCCAGCCAGGGGGAGAGAAGGAATGTCCGGTGCTTGACGGACCCCTGGCGGAGGCCGGGGGTACTGCAGCAACCGGCATTGAAGAGCAACCGGAGGGGCAGGATGGACGCTGGACGTCACTGCACATTCCGGTCCCCCATGTAAAGCACACAAAAATTCCTGAGCCCAATTAAGGATGTCGCCTCTGCGCCTGGCCTGTATGGCTCTCCGCCACTCCTCCAAGCCACCGACTAAATTATGGTGACGTGGGCCACTGCCAGCCCCGAACCCCGCCCTGGGGGAAGCCAGGGAGGCAATGGTTGTAGATGGGCAGACAGCGGTGCCATGGCCGCACCATGGAAGCCAGAAATGTATCGGTGGCAGTGAAGAACAGCCCGGCAACAATCAGAGAAATGCAGTGGGTACAGGAAGGTGGCTGATAGCCTCGGTGCAAGGGGCAAAAACAAACAAAAAAAAAAAACAAACAATGAAAACTTTAAGAAGCATGATCATTGGGTACAATTCTAATTGCATTCCGTTTATATTCTTTAGATTTCTCCTCCACACTATTTATTACTATGGAAATTTGCATGAATATGTGATCCTTAGTCATTCGAGTTCCTTTAGATTCCATCTGCCTCTATACCTGACTCCCTACTTCAAGTCACTATTCTCTGATGTGACATCACAGTTCGTTACCATGAGAGATACTGTGATGTCACAAGCAGTGCATTTTGACCTCAGATAGGGAGAAAGCAACAGGAACAGATAAACTCTTTGGGAGCAAAGATCCCATTTTCCTGCAAGTGACCTCAGTAATAAAAAATGGGAGGATAAATACTGTACAGACCTATGTGAAAAGCAAGCTAAACAGTGTCTAAATATTAGTTCTCCGGAAGGAGTCAGCTGCTCTTTAAGCCACAATATAGCCTCCTTTAGATTAAAACGCGGAGGGGGGGGGGGCCAGCAAGTCAGTTATGCCGCCACCCATTTTTAGCCAAACATTGCTCAATGACGGTCCCAAAACATGTGTACTGCTAGGTAACTCCTTGTTTGGGAGCAAATACTTACGACTGTGTTTCTCGTCCGGTGATATGGCTGAACGATGGGGAGGCCCAGTGGGGTGAGCCATTCAACAGTTCTGCCAGATTTTGCGATCAGCCGTGCACTTTCTGTCAGCCAGTCCTGAACAACATAAACAAGCTTATCAGCAGGAAAGCTCATACTACGGCTTACATATACACAGATTCAAAGATTCTGTCGGCAGATAAGGACCGCCAGGGCCCATCCAGTCTGCCCGTTTACACTACCTCACAAAGCGACCCGCATTGGTCACTGGCTTAGCTTTTTCTTCCTATCGCTATTGTTCCTTTGTTGCTGTCCCATGCATGTTTAAAACCTGCCACAGTATGGGTTGCCACCACCTCCTGGGCAGGCTAATCCATGCATCCACTGCCTTTTCTGTGAAGAACTTCCTAATATTTCACCCTTATGCGGTCACCCTTCAATCTCATGTCATGCCCTCTTGTCCTGGCACTACTGTTGAGCTGAAATATGTTGTCCCCTTCCACCTTGTTTATGCCCTTGAGGTACTTGAATGTTTCTATCAAGTCACCTCTCCCCTCCTCTGTTCCAGTGTGTACAAATCTAGGTTCTTCACTCTCTCCTCGTAAGGCTTGTGATGTAATCCGTTAACACAGAATGAAAGAAACTGAATTACAAGTCTAGAACTCCATACAAAGGGTTCTAATGATGTCATAAACCACACGAGTGAAGCCTGAAAGATTTAAGATGTCACCAAAGCCCAAAGCTGGAATTTCGGGCTTGCTCCAAGATTTTTATTTTATTTTAAATGATGTACTCCAGGCAGACTAGATGGACCTTTGGTATTTTTCTGCTGTCACTGTCTATGTTTGTATAGATCTGGTGGTCAACAGAGACAACCGTAAAAGGGAAAGTGAAACTCATTTATAACAAGCTAAAATGCTAAATCACTGTGAACCTTCCAAACAGGTCCAGACATTTAAACTAATGTTCATTTGGAAAAATTATTTTATCTGCTGTGTATTTTATGTTTTTCAAGGCATTTGGCCAAACAGGTCAAAATTTACAGTAGGCTCAGAAAGTTAGCATTTAGGAATGACATCATGCATAGAGGCCACTCAACTGTAACCATTGTTCTACTGCTAGTAGTTAGTTCAGACACTGAGCATGCTCAGTTCCCCAAACCATCTTTAAACTTTTTTTTAAACACATTTTTATTGAGTCGCCTTGTAGCACATACTGTTACACATCATTCCTGAACTGCTCTGATCAGTTCCTCACAGGATGGGGCCATGAGAAGCCAGTCGTCCAGATATGGGAACACGTAGTGTCCTTGCCTTCTGAGGGCTGCTGCCACTACTGCAAGGTATTTGGTGAAAACCCGTGGTGCCAATGAGAGGCCGAATGGGAGAGCCTAGAACTGATAGTGGCGTCCCACAAACTTGAACTGCAGAAACTTCCAGTGTGGCTGTGCAATGGGGAGATGAAGATATGCATCCTGCATGTCCAGTGATGCCAGGCATGTGTTTTACCTGAGCATGGGGATAAGGCCTGGAAGAGTGACCATGCGGAAGTGTTTGTATGCTACCGAGGTGTTGAGATCGCTGAGATCTAAAATTGATCGCAGATCCCCAGTCTTCTTTGGGACCAGAAAGAAGTGGGAGCAGTATCCCTTTTCTCTCTGGCTCCATGGGACTACCTCTATGGCCTCCTTTTCCAGAAGGGCAGAGATTTCTTGTTGAATGAGCAAGGCGTGCTGTCCTGAGTAATGGAAGCATAGAGGGGGCCTTGTTGGTGGGCGGTTGAGGAACTCTATAGAGTGCTCTCGTCTAATAAGTTGTATGACCCACTGGTCGGAGGTGATCCTCTGCCACCCAGGGAGATAGTATGCAAAGCGACCCCCAACCCTTTCTTCCCTCTGACCCACAGGTGAGGCACGGGTCTGGAAGAAGTCATGTTGTGGTGGTATTTTGACCGGAAGGCTGGTTGGGCTTTTGGTTGGGCTGACCTTGGCCTCCAGAATATTTCAGCTGATTCTTACGCCCGAAGTTGCCTCTGGGCTGCTGGCCAGAATGGGGTTGCTGCCTTCCCTGTCTGCCATGAACATGGTTCTGGCACCTTCGAAAGGGGCCTGGCTTCGGTTTGTACATTGCTTGTACTGTCCTTATGGCCTTTTTGGATGCTGGGTGTAAAGCCGGAGAACCTCAACCAGGAGTGTCTCCGGAGGCAGTCTCCTCTGTTGCCGCTTCTCTGGCTGCAGAGTCTGCTGAGTCGTAAGCCACCCTGAGGACTTGTGTCCCAACATCCACGCCTACCTATTTTAAGGAAGTTAAGTAACTCCTCCTTTTTGTTGCCCTCCGGGAAATCTTTCAGGAGGTCCTGGCCCAGATCCCACAGTGCATTCTGAAACTGGACCATGTGGGTCAGGTAGTTCAGAAACCTGATGGAGCATGGAGCAGCTGCGTACGTGCGCCTTCCCATAGAGTCTAATTGTTTGGACTCCTGGTCTAGTGGATGTGTGCTCAGGTGCAGAGGCCACTGGGATCTGTCATGCGTAGCAGTAATTACTAAAGAATCTGCCACGCGACATTTGCCCCTAGATAGGGTTCCTCTGTGGGGGCCCTATATGAAGTGATCCTGCCTTCTTAGGGATCGCAGACATGGAATACGGGCACCTCCAGGCTACCATGGTGGCGTCCTGGAAGGTATCCAGCAAGGGTGAAACCACCACAGCCTTTGGATCCTTCTGCCGAAGGTATCTGGCCAGGCATTGCTTCTCGGGGTCCAGTTCTTTGGTGCCCATCCCCATATTCTCCTGGATGTGCCTCATTATGTCCATAAACGAGGTATTATCCAGAGGTGACCTGGGCAGGTCATTGGAGTCAGGTGATGGGACACTGAAGGGAGACGGCAATCTGGACGTGTCCGGGTAGGACTCCTCACCTGAAGAAGAGCGGCATCTTCTTCGGGGCTTCTTACGCCCGTGTATGCTGGGTGACCATGAAGAGGTTCTAGAATGTTGCCTCTTCCGGTTTCCTGCCTTCTTTTCCCCCCGAGATCTGCCCCTGGGTGGGGGAGTATCCTCCCCAAGGGGAGGTCTGGGAGTCCGAGCCCTTGGAGGGGGACTCTCTTGTGGGGGGCCTGGGAGGGACTATGTCCTTCTGGATGGTGTCCCACCAAAAGGTGAATAGTTCCTTCACCTCCTCAATATTCATGCCCGGTGATGGTCCCAGCATCGGTGCCTTCCCTGCTGGGGAACTGGGTACTGGTGCCTGAGGGGCAGACTGATCAGGAGCCGGGTCTTGGGGTAACCCTGGGTCCTCCAGATCACCCGTCTGGTCATCTGTAGCCTGCCGGACCCCGATGTCCATAGTCTCCTCTTCTTCCGATGTGCCCCAGCGTCTGGTGTCTGATGCAGGTGGCGGGGGAACCACCTGAGGTATCTGGTCCTTCGGGAGCTTGGCGGTGGACAGGTCCGACGACCGCTTCTGGTTGAACATCCGCTTCAGGGAAGTCAGTTCGGTGGTTCGTCGAGGGGGTGCTTCTGAGCCCCTCGGAGGTTGGGAGACCGATCTCAGGTCGGTGTCCCGACACCGGTCCTAGGAGTCAGGGCTTGCCTTGGCGGCTGACTTGGACAGCTGTTTGTGCCTGTCTGAAGCCTCAGACCGGGTGGAAGAACCTGACATACGGTTATCTTTAGGTCTAATTTTTAAAGGTTGTAAGGAGGAAGAAGTACCTGTCCCACCTGAGGTCCAAATCTTGACCGGTGGGGGCTGAGACTTTGCCCACGATGGGGACCTGTCAGAGTGGTTCGAGCAGGAGCTGCCCGGGAGTCCAAGGCACAGCTTGGGATTTCTCCCTGTCTCTCTCCCCCTCACCTACGGGACGACTCCCCTCGGGAGGATGAATCTCTTTCCATCTTTTTAAATTTATTTTCTGATAGAAAACTCTGAAGGGTCTTCTGGCGGCGGATCCTCATGCGGTTGTTGAAGTGCTGGCAAATGGTGCAAGCCTTGGTGTCGGGGTCTGGGCCTAAGCACCATACGTAGGCTGTATGCTTATCTTTGAACGTAGCTGCTTGCTGCATGCGTACTTTGAGGAGTGTCCTTCAACTGAAGGGGTCGGGGACAAAGACATATGAGGTTGAGGTAAAAAAAAAATCACTGAAAATCGCCAAAAAGTTCTGGTGTCATTTGTAGCTGATGGCATCTGTGCAGCTGATGCTTGTGAGTCAACAGCAGGAAAAGAACTGAGGGATGCTGGAGGACTGCCCCTTTTATGATGTATCTGACGTAGGGAGTGGGGCCGACATCAGGGGCGGTCCCCTGCTGGATATAGCTAGATAGAAGTTTCCTGTGGGGTCCAGCTGCAAGAGCTGTATCTAGAAGTAAGAGCCATTGTTCTACTGCTAGTAGTTAGTTCAGACACTGAGCTTGCTCAGTTCCCCAAACCATCTTTAAACTTTTTTTTTTAACATATTTTTATCGCGTCGCCATGTGGCACATACTGTTACATGTCATTACAGCAGGTAGAAAAAAATAAGAAGCACTATAATTCACATAGAGAGAAACACTTCATAATCTCTCTCCTATAATTCAGCATACTCTGCGGGGTACAGGCACAGTCAGCAGCCAACCTAACATTTCAAACCACCTGTGTCTGGGTAAACACAGAAGTTGATGGCAGATAAGGACTGCAAGGCCCATTCAGTCTGCCATAGGCCTTTACTCTGTCAATGGCCTACCTATTCATACTCATCTGTATTGCTCCCTTATCACTATCCCATGCCTGTTTGAAGCCCTGCACTGTGTTCATATCCATCACTTCCTGAGGTAGGCCATTCCCTGCATCCACCACCCTTTCTGTGAAAAAGAACTTCCTCACATTACCCCTTAATCGGCCTCCCTCTAATCTCATGCTGTGTCCTCTTGTCCTGCCATTTTTCTTATATTGAAACATGTCAGACTCATTCACCTTGTTAAAGTCCTTAAGGTGTTTGAATGCTTCGAGCATATCACCTCTCTTCCCCCCCCTTTGCTCTAGGGTATGCATATTGAGCTCCATTAATCTGTCCTATGTTTTCTAATGCAGTCCGTGCACCATTTTGGTTGCCCTTCTCTGTACTGCCTCCATTTTGTTAATGTCCTTGTGCAGGTGCAGCCTCCAGTACTGCATGCAGTACTCCAGATGGGGCCTAACCAGTGTCCTGTAAAGAGGGATTACTTCCCTCTTACGACTTGTGATACCCTAACTAATACACCCCAACATCCCTCTAGCCTTACCTACTGCTTTAGTGGTCTGCTTGGATGATTTCAGGTCATCTGTGATGATGATGCCCACGTCTCTTTCTTCCCTTGTGATTGCCAGCAACTCCCCTTCTAACCTATAGGTGGCTTCAGGATTTCTCTTCCCTATGTGCATGATCTTGCACTTCTTTGTGTTAATTAACCAAAACATATACAATAGTATGGACATGGATGATAGGAGCGAGCAGTTCTAGTTTATCTTCTAAATGCATGAGTAAAGTGCCTGATGTGGGCTTATTATAAGGGAAATTTCTCGGTCCTGATTAGGGTACAAAGGAATCATCCTGTGACATAAGGTCAAAGGTCCACTGCAGCCATTTAATATGAAACTGAGGAAACCTGCCATGAATAGTGGCCGTTATATCTTCCATAGTATACATTTCAATTAAGATTTGTTACCAAGCTACTACATGGGGTCATCCACAATCTTGTGATGGCTTTTTTTTTGCAGCAAGGATATATAGGTAGGCCACTGAATGAGGGAAAAGTTTTATGCGAGATGGTGGAATGGATAACAGTACCACTGAAGTTGAAACCAATTCAGCCGATAAGGATAACTGGGAAAAGCACTGTGAAAGGGCTTCCCAGACATTGAGGCGGGGGTGTTAAGAATGGACAGAACCAAAACAACATGAGTGTGATTCAGTCAAAGTATGCCTGCATTCCCTCCAACAATGTCTGTGCTCTGCCAGGATGTATCTGACCAGAGTGGAAGGTGTACAAAAATATCTGGATAGTACAGTTATGTTAAGAACTTACCGTAACAGTAGATCTTCGAGTGTGGCTCTTGCAGTAGGTAATTACTAGTAGGTAATTACTTGTAGGACTGTGCCCCCTGGCATCAGGACCACTCGGAAACATCTGCTAGCAGTGTCTGATGGGGGACCGCCCACCTGATGTCATATGACAGATGTCAGCATGACACTATATAGTGGCGGGTCCCCATGTCCACCCTCCAGTTCTCCTGCTGGAGACCTCCAAGAGGCGTGACAAGAGAATGGAAAAGAGGCTCCTGGAGTCAAGAAAGGCTCATGGGAAAAAAGCTACAGACTGAAAAAGGGGGAAGGAGGGTGGGAAAAAGGTTACCTACTTCCAAGAGCCTCTCTCGAAGACCTAATGTTATGGTAAGTTCTTGCGTAACTGTACTATCTTACTTTGAGAGGGCTCTTGCAGTAGATAACTACTTGTAGGACTGAGTCCCAAGCAGTAAGAGTACAAGGGACAGGAAAACATGGGAGTCTGGAACTGAAAAGCTAGTAGGTAACCAAGTACTTAGGACAGGAGTCCCTGGAGGACCACTAGTCTGAAACCAGCCCTGCGCCTAGAGGCAATGTCGAAACTGTAGTGTTTTGTGAAAGTGTGGATGGAACTCCAAGTAGCAGCCACATAAATTTCGGAGGCAGGTACATTTCTGAAACAGGCTGTCGAGGCAGCCATACCCCTAGTAGAATGTCCTTTAACCTGCAGGACTTTACCATACGTCTGGTAACCAAAACCAATGCAGTTAACCAACCATTTGGAAAGGCACTGTTTGGAAAGTGCCACACCTTTTCTCTTTGGTGCGAAAGAAACAAAAAGCTGATCTGTCTTTTGGACATCTTTTGTCCTGTTGGTGTAATAACGTAAAATTCTGTGAACATCTAATGTGTGCAGAATGGCCTCCCCGATTAGTATGCTCAGGGTAATACACTTGCAGCTGAAGAGGCTGATTCAAGGTAGTCTCTGAAACAACTTTCGGAAGAAACTTAGGATTAGTACGCAGAACCACCCAGTCTCTGTGAAAAATCAAATAAGGCTCTTTACACATCGGGGCCTGAAGCTCGGAAATTCTTTGAGCAGAAGTAACTGCAACTAAAAAGAGCGCTTTCCATGACAAAAAGTGCATCTCACATGTACTTGCCGGTTCAAAAGGAGGAAAGGTCAATTTCTCTAAAGAAAATTAAGGTCCCACGGTGTAGCAGGGTTATGCACTGGGGGGTTCAGATGCAGAATTCCTTTTAGGAAGGTTTTGAAACCTCCAACTGAGCCAGAGTTTTCCCTCCAATAAAACATGGTAGGCAGAAATGGTCACTAGATGCACCTTCACTGCGAATAGCTCAAGCCCAAGTCACAAAGATGAAGAAGATACTCCATGACCTGAGGAACAGGATACGAAAAAGAATCCCAACTCTTCAAGGTGGCCCGAATGGAAAAACACTTCCACTTTATGGCATATGTAGTTCTGGTAGAAGGCTTTCTGGCCTCTACCAAAATCTGAGCTATCTTAGGGGAAACCCCAAATCTGGAAGTGACTATGTCTTGAGGAACCATGCATAAAGATGAAGGGACTTCAGCCCTGGATGGACCAGCGTGCCCCCCTCCTGGGTCAGGAGATTATAAGAAAGTGGTAGAGGAACCATAGGCTCCGCTGCCAGTTGTTGAAGAAGCGGAAACCAAATTTGTCAAGGCTAAAATGGAGTTATCAGACTCATTCGTGCTCCTTCTGTTTGAAGCTTGATCAGCACTCTCTGTAAAACTGGAAAGGGAAGGAATGCGTAGCGAGACCTCCCTGTCCAACAAAGCGACAGTCCGTCTTGCCAGAAAGCACCATGCATGGGATCGAGCAAGTAAAACTTGGGAAGTTTTGCATTTGATGGGACTGCGAACAGATCCACTTCCGGACTATCCCAGAGGTTGAAGATGTGGTCTACTACCTCTTGTTTTAGCTCCCAATGATGTACTCTTACCCTGGTGTGGCTGAGACTGTCTGTGAGAACGTTCTGCATGCCTGGGACGTGGACTGCCAGGTGGCGAACCTTGTGCAGAACTGCCCAATTCCAGATCCACATCACTTCCCTACAAAGAGGATACGAGCAGGTGCCCCCATTTGTTGATGTACTACACTACGCACATGTTGCCCGATTGGATCAACAATGTACCCTGCTGAAGCATGTGCTGAAAGGCCCAAAGAGCATAAAGGACTGCTCACATTTCTAGCACATTTATGTGCAAGTGTAGTCCCACAGGTGACCACAGGCCCTGGGTCCTGTGATTTCCAAGATGGGTACCCCATCCCGTTCCCGACACATCCATGGTCAGGATTTGGGAGTAAGGAGGGGCCTGGAAAGGAACTCCTCGAGTCAGGTTGCTGGAGTTCTGCCACCACAACAGATCTTTCTGCATCTGGCTGGAAACTAGGACACAGCTGTCCAAGTCATCTGCCCTCTGACCCACTGAGATCTGAGAGTCCATTGTGAGATACGCATATGGAGTCTAGCCAAGGGAACCGTGGGGATAGCCACAGCCATGAAGCCAAGGAGGCAAAGGACCGCCCTGGCCAAAATGTGTCAGTTGAAGGATACCAGCTTGGCCTATCTCTCCAGAGTCTCTACCCTGTTCAGGGGGAGCAAGACCATATCCTGGACAGTGCCAAGAACCGCTCCAACAAACTGAAGGCGCTGGGAGGGAGCAAGCTGAGCTTTGGGGTAGTTGACAGAAATACCCAGTCACTCAAAAAGGTGCAGGGTAGCTGACAGAGACGCCTCCAACCGCTCCCTTGACGGTACTGCAAGGAGCCAATCGTCATGGTAAGGGAAGACGTAGTGCCCCTGACTCCTCATTTCCTGTGCGCTTGAATGGGTATGTGCAGGTAGGCGTCCTGCATGTCCACAGATGCTAGAAAGGCATCCTGCTGGAGCATGGGAATCAGACCTGGGTGGGTCACCATGCGGAAGCGTTTGTACGGGACTGATTCGTTGAGGTCGCTGAGGTCCAATATCGGACGGAGGTCCCGTTTTCTTTGGAACCAGAAAGAAGTGATAATAATATCCTAGACCTCTCTGGTTCCATAGTACGTGCTCTATAGCTTCTTTTTCCAGAAGCGCGAGCACCTCCTGCTGTACGAGCAGAGCATGCTGACCCGAGTAACGGGAGGGCATGGGAGGTCTGGCCAGTGGGTGGTCGAGAAACTCTTATGAAATGGCCTTTCTTGACCAACTGAAGAACCCACCAGTCGGCTGTAATTGACTGCCACCCTGAAAAATGGTGAGCGATGTGACCCCGACCTTTTGCACCCGGTGATCCAGAGGAGGGGCCGGGGCCAGGAAGGAGTCATGCTGTGGCAGCATTTGTCCCTGCAGACTGGGCTGATTTGGTGTAATGCTGGCCTCTGCCTGGGGACGACTTCGCCTGGGCTTTATGCTGAAAAGTGCCCCTTTGCTGCTGGCTGGAACGTGGCAGCTGCCTTTGATTCCGGCTGTGAAAATGGCTCTGGTTCCTGCGAAAAGAACCCAGCCTGGATCTGTACATGGCCTGTACAGACCGGACTGCCTTCCCAGCGTCCTGGAGTTTGGTGATGACCTTCTCCGAGGGTTCACCAAAAAGTACTTCGCCGTTATATGGGACGTCAAGAATGTTCTTCTGTACGTCCAGGGTGAAGCCAGACGCGAAGTCAAGAGTGTCTCCGGAGACAAACGCCTGAAGCTGCCCCATTCTGGCAGATGAGTCCGCAGAATCATACGTGGCTAGTAGCACTTGGGTACCCACATCTGACCCTGTGCGGAGAAGACTGAGGAGCTCTGCCTTTTGATCGCCATCCGGAAGCTTGTTGACCAGGTCCTGGACCTGTTCCCATAGGGCGTTCTGAAACTGTACCATGTGGGTGAGGTAGTTCAGAGACCTGATGGCGCATGTAGCAGCTGCGTACGTGCGTCTCCACAGGGCATCCAGTTGCTTTGATTCCTGGTCTGGTGGCTGTGTGCTCATATGTTGTGGTCTTTGAGACTGGTCATGTGAGGCCGTGATGACCAGGGAGTCCGCCAGAGGTTGTTGGGCCAAGTACTGGTCCTCTCTTGGGGCCTTGTACAGGCGGTCAGCCTTCTTCGGCACTGCGGGAGTGGAGTGCGGGCGCTTCCACGCAGCCTTGGTGACGTCCTCGAAAGTGTCTACCAAGGGTGGTACTACCACAGGCTTTGGGTCTTTCTGCCGAAGACAGTGTGCAAGGCGCTGTCGTTCGGGGTCAAGGTCTTCAGCATCCCACCCCATGTTATTCTGGATGTGCCTCATGATCTCAGTGAAAGAGGGATCATCCGGAGGAGACCTGGGGAGGTCATGTGGGTCAGGAGAGGAGATGCTGAGCAGAGGAGGAGATCTGGAGTAGTCCGAGGTGTCCGATCTGGAGTCCTCCCCCGATGGAGTGTACCGACGTCGTCTGGGTCACTTGGGGCTGAGAGACCCTGATGGGGATCTTGAGGGAGGCCTTCTCCTGTCTTTTGATCTGCTCATAGGAGGTGGAGTCTGCTTCTTAGGGGTTGGTGGTCGTTCTGCTGGCCCGAGAGGAACCTGTCTTGATTCTTATGGCCGAGGTTACCCCTGTGTTGCTGGCTGGAACGTGGCTGTTGTCTTTGTTGGCGGCTGCGAAAACAATTCTGGTTCCTATGAAAGGAACCAGATTTTGGTCTGTACATAGCTTGTACAGTCCTGACTGCCTTCCCAGCGTCCTGCAATTTGGTGATGACCTTCTCGGACTCTTCACCAAAGAGGATCGCTCCATTATAAGGGACATCCAGGAGATTCTTCTGGATGTCCGTAACCGAGACCCTCAGCCATGAGTGTCTCCAGAGACAAACGCCTGTAGCTGCTCCCCTGGCTGCCGAGTCCGCTGAGTCGAAGTGCTCAGAGAACCTGGGTCCCCATGTCAGACCCAGTTTGAGGAGGTTTAGCAGCTCCTCCTTCTTTTCGCCATCCGGTAGATCTTTAAGAAGGTCTTGGCCCCAATCCCAGAGGGCGTTCTGAAATTGCACCATGTGCATCAGATAGTTCAAAGACCTAATAGAGCATGTAGCAGCCGCATACACGTGTCTTCCCATGGAATCTAATTGCTTAGATTCCTGGTCCGGAAGCTGGGTGCTCAAATGTTGAGGCCGCTAGGACCTATCATGAGATGCAGTAATGACCAGAGAGTCGGCCAGGAGTTGTTGCACCAAATACTGGTCCTCCGTAGGAGCCCTATCAAGGCGGTCAGCCTTCTTTGGAACAGCCGGTGTGGAATGTGGACGCTTCCAAGCTGCCTTGATGATGTCCGTAAAGGTGTCCACCAAAGGTGGGACCACCACAGGCTTCGGGTCTTTCTGCCTAAGGTAACAGGCAAGGCGTTGTCTTTCGGGGTCTAGCTCTTCAGTCTCCCATCCCATATTGTCCTGGATGTGCCTCATGATTTCCGAAAAGAAGGGATCATCTGGGGTCGACCTTGGGAGGTCCCGTGGGTCTGGTGATGGGGGACTGAAAGGAGATGCAGATCTGGAGATGTCGGATGCATCCGGTCTGGAGTCATCTCCCGATGATTGGCATCTGCCCCTGGGTTGCTTCAGGCTCGGGGAGTCTGAGGGAGAGCGTGAAGGGTGTTTCCTGTCTCTCAATCGGCCCCGAGGAGGCGGAGTAGGTTCCTTGGGGGTCGGGGGTCTGTCACCTGCGGCACCGCTAGGAGGAGGAGGTGGAGGAGGCTGAGGCTTAGAAGGAACCACACCCTTCTTGATGGTTTTTCACCAAAAGGTGAACTCCTTCACCTCCTGGATGTTCATGCCTGACGATGGACCCGGCGTCGGTGTGCGCCTGTCGTCGGGTTTGGGCGTCAGGTCCTGGGGAAGCACTGGATCCAGCTCCCTGGGCAAGCCGGCGTCCTCCGTGTCGCCCGTCTGGTGGCGCGGTAGCGTCTTCGCCTGAGGATCCCTGACGTCCGGTGTCCGCTTGCGTCGGTGTAGTAGTTGGTCGTCTTTCGGGTGCTGGGTCGGACGCCTTCTTGGACTCAGTCGTGCGCTTAAGGGATGTCAGCTCGGAAGTCTTCTTGGCAGGTTGGGAGATGGACCTGAAGTCGGTGTCCCGGCGTCGGTCAGATGCACCTCGTGATTTGGAGGAAGACTCTTTATGCCTGTCCGAAGGAGCAGGCTTATAGGCATCTGTTGCCCGAGAGGTCTTGAGCGGGTGCAGGGAGGCGTAGGAGCCCCTGAAGACCTTACCTTTACCGGGGGAGGCTGGGAGCGAGCCTGGGAAGGAAATCTATCGGACCGGGCAGAGCTGGAGCTGGTCCTGGACTCTGAGGCCCTGCTTGGATATTTTGCTGTGTCCGAGTCCCGATGCTTGTCCCGGTGCATCTCAGATTTATGAGAAGATTCCCCTCTGGAGGAAGGTCTTTTGTCCATCTTTTTTAGTTTCTCCTTGAGGAGGAATCCCTGAAGGGCCTTTTGGCAGTAGATCTGGGTCCTGCTATTAAACTGCTGGCAAACAGAGCAGGTCTGGGTGTCGTGCTCCGGGCCCAGACACCTGACACAGGCAGAATGATGGTCTGCAAAGGGGATCTGCTTGCCGCAGGCGCACTTAGAGGGACGTCCATCGGGAGAAGGAATGGAAGAAGCAGACATGGAGTAAAGTTTTTTAAAACTGAAGATTTTAAGCGTTGTAGAGTAGAGCAGGCTTCTGTGAGGTCGATGCTGTTGAGTCAACGGCGGGAAAAGAACTGGGATGCTGGGGACGGCCCCCTTTATGTGATGCCTGACGCCGGGAGGGCCGAACGTGATATTGCTAGCTATAGTTTTCTAGGGGTCCTGGCACCTGCCGGCTTCAGTCCCAATGGTGTAACCTGCTGCAAGAGCTGTTTCTCGAAGTAAGATCCTATTTTTCTAGGGGTGTGGATGCAGTTCAGTACACACACTGGCAGACTCCTAGCAGTCCTTCTGGAGGAGGGGGCAAGGCACGCATCCCTACTTGGTGAACAGCGACTGGAAAACTGAGGTTACCAAAAGAAGCATCCCGAAGGGACTATAGGTAGATGCTGTAGTGCGAAATGCAGAGGTCGAAGCAGGATGTGACCCACCTGCCAATCGTCCGCTTTGCTGCCGTTCTGACAGGCACGGCTTCAGTGTAAGTTAATACAGCTGGTGAGCCTCACCCCGAACTCCAGCCATGCACTCCTTATAATAAGAGCTCTCCGCAGGTCCAGAGTATGGAGCCTACAATCGGCCTCCTTTAGATGGGCTAGTAAAGTATACCGTAAGGTTTTTCACCTGGTTAAGTTGAAACTCTGATACTACCTTCAGGAGGAACTTCTGGTAGGGGTGAAGGATGACCATGTCTTTGTGGAAAACCAGACAAGAAGACTCCACCAAGAGTGCCTGAGGCTCTCAAATCCTTCTGGCTGACGTAATGGCCACCAAAAACGCTGTTTTCCACAACAGGTGTAACAGTTCACTCCTGTGCTCAGGCTCAAATGGCTCGACCATGAGCAAAGTCAGCATAAGCAGTAGGTCCCATGTGGTGGTGGTACGTGTTGAGAGGAACAGGTGGTCCAAGCCTTTAAAAAAAGGGCCATCCGCCTTCTCCTGGGCTACCACTGGCTTACAAGCCTGTGCCCTGTAAGCAGAGATGCCTGCCAGGTGTACCTTAAGGGTTGTCGCTCACAGTCCCAACTGAAAAAGGGGCCAGAGGCACTCCAAGATACATACCACAGGGCAGGCAAGGGGATCAAGCTATTTTACCTGGCATCACATGGAGAATTTCTCCCACTTAAATACATAGCATCTGCAAGTTGACTCTTTTTGGGAGGCTTCCACAACGTGGAGCACATCTGTACAGAGACCCAAGACCTGGAATTCTAACTGCTCAGGAACCAGGCTGAGAGGTGCAGGGGTATCAGGTCTGGGTGCAGGACCGTCCTGCTGTCTAGTCAGCAGACCCAGGTGAAGAGGTAACTGCAACGGAGGTCTACTGCTGAGCCTGAGGAGACCTGGGTACCAGAACTGTCTGGGCAACTCAGGAGCTAGCAGGATCATCGTGCCTTGTCCTTCTGAGCCTTAACCACCACCTTGTGGATCAAGAGGAAGGGAAGGAAGGCATATACGAGGCCTGGGGTCCAAGGCCTCACAAGGGCATCTCCGAACAGTGTCCCGGATTGTGAGGGGTGGACACAAAACAGCATAAGTTTGGAGTTCTCCCAGGTAGCAAACATATCCACCGGAGAAGTGCCCCACAGGAAGAACAGGTGGTTCACCACCTCCTGATTCAGGAACCCCTTGTGCGATGTCTCCTACCTGGCTGAGAGTGTCTGCCAGCTGACTGTGAACTCCTCCGACATGGATCACCAGGAGATCTGCACCCAGGCTGTGCATGAAAGTCCAGGTAAAGGGGGCCTCCCAACACAGGGTAAGGGAGTGTGTTCGGCTCTGACTGTTCAGGAAGACCATGATCGTGGTGGTGTCTGTCTGGATGGACCTGCATGACTTGACCACTGTGGTAACAGGATTCCTGAGGTGATCAGAACCTATGGGCACTGTGGTCTCCGAGGTGGACTTCTCACCCCACCAGGACTCATCCATCATGAGTGTGACTGTCTGCTCTGGATGGACAAACGGGATTCCCTCCTCCAAGTGTTCTGAGACGAGCCACCACTGGATGGCATACCACACTGGCTAGGTCACTGTGACTGACTGGTTCAAGTAGCCTAGGCACTGGGACCACAGATGGCCCAACTCCCACTGCAGGTGGCGCATCTACCAGTGGACCCAACAGACCATGCTGGTGCACACCATGTACCCCAGCCTTCTGGGGGTGGTTTGCAGTACTCTCAGTAAACCCTGGTGCCTGCTTCGGAATTTGTTTCACTGAACACAGCTTCAGATACCCCAGCAACATCAGGAAATCATGCGCAAGAGTGTAACCTGAAATGACTGGGCAAAGGAGGTGCCCGGTCTGTAGGAAGGCAGCCTTGGCCTGCAGAGAGTCTAGTTCTGCCCCGATGAACTTGACCACCTACGAGGGGACCAGTCTGAACTTGTCCAAGTTGACCAACAAGCCCAAGTCTCGGCAGGTCCGGCAAGCCAGATCTCTAGACCTCTCAATTGTCTCTTTGGATGGTCCAATCAGCAGCCAGTCATCCAGGCAGGGATACACCCCGACGCTCTTGCACCACAGGAAGGCTGCCACCACTGCCATGCACTTGGTGAAGACCCTCGGCATGGATAAGAGATCGCAGGGCATGACCTGGAAGAATACCCCTTTTGCACAGAACTAGAGGTACCGGCAGCTGGATGGACTGGGATGTGGAAGAACACATGCTGGAGGTTCAGGGAACAGAACCACATGCCCTGCTCCAGAGGTGGAATGATCCGATTCAGGCTGATCATCCGGAACTTGCGCTTCTTTATGAACTGATTCAAATCATGTAGATCCAGTATGGTGCATCAGCCCCCCATGTGTTTCGGAACCAGGAAGTAGCTGAAAATGTATCCCTGACTGGCCAGGGCATCCAGGACAAGGGCTATGGCCTCTTTCATGAGGAGCTGAGTGATGTCCTCCCAAAGGGTGGACAGTGCGTCCTGTGACACCCTGGACACCAGAGGAGCATGGAGTCAGTAAGACAGGAGATCCTTGAAATCCAGAGGCAGCCCTCTGCCTACCACTTCTAATACACACTTGTCCACTGTAACAGTGGACTAATGTGGCAAAAAGTGGCATAACCAACCCCGACAGGGTGCACATACAGGGACAGAACAGGTGTAGGGATGACACCACCTAACCTGTCATTGTGCAGCTTTTGCGGAGGCACTGGACCCCTTCCTTACCTCTCTTGGGACCCTTGTCGCCAAACTTGGGTTTCAGGTGCCAGGCCTGGTACTGCGCTTGCTGGGGCTCTTGCCAAAGAGGCTGTGGCTGAAAGGGCCAATACTGAAAAGCCTTTTTCTTAGGCTTCTGTTTCTGGTCCTTCTGGGAAGACATCACAGAATCAAGGGTGGTGTTGGACTTCTCTGTGCTGCTGAGATGCTCCTCTACCCCAGGACCAATGAGGTCAGTGCCCAAGAAAGGGACATCAGCCAGCTTGTGCTGGGTGTCTGCCGTAAAGGAGGACAGACGCAGCTAGACCTTGCAATGCATGGAGCTTGCCACTGCCATGGCACGGGCAAAGGAGCCACCCATGTCCAAGTCTGCCTGGAGCTGGTGTTTAGCCTTCAACTGACCTTGGTCCTGGATCAGCTTCACTGGCAAATGCTCGTCAGCAGGGAGGATTTCACAGAGGACTCCCAACAGGGTGTGACTGAAGCTGGTCATCACGATGAAGTAACTTGCTTGATGGAGACCCAAGGATGCCGCAATGTACACCCTTTTAGCGGCATGGTCAATCTTTCTGGACTCCTTGTCCAGAAGCTTATCCATGTCCCCTTGGCCCCCAGATTTGCAGAAGGCTGAGTCAGAGACCAGTCCTTCAGATGAAGGGTGGTCTGAGAACCCTGAAAGGGAGCCAGCAGGGACCATATACTTGTGGACCACATGTATGGAGGGTGCTGGGCAGGATGCTGTATGCTGCCAAAGCTCCAGAGCTGGTCCCGATATGGCCTCAACCATGGGAAAAACAACCCCCAGGGATTCATCCTTGTCTACGATGTCTGTGAAAGGGTACTTGGACCTTTTCTGAACAGGCTCCAGACGGACATTCATGGACACGGATATGAGTCGGATTGGTGGTCAACACCTTGACCAAGCCTCGGTTGAGGATATGAGTCTAGGAGGAGGCCACAGATGATCAATC
The DNA here is from genome assembly GCA_016271365.2 of Neoceratodus forsteri. Classification (NCBI taxonomy): domain Eukaryota; kingdom Metazoa; phylum Chordata; order Ceratodontiformes; family Ceratodontidae; genus Neoceratodus; species Neoceratodus forsteri. The sequence goes on along the minus strand of JADMNL010000031.1, from coordinate 108,593,001 downwards.
CGAGTCGTCCAAGGAATTCTCGAAAATGGCCCTCAACTGTTTCTTGGACCACCCAAGTATCAACAGATTGGGTGATCTCCACTGACAATTGGCCCGGGAAGCTGTTTTCCGACCGGGCCTCCTTGGTCGGATCACCAACCTTCGGCTGCAGTGGCAGCAGATCTACCCCTGGGGGAGGAGAGGCAGTTGTGGGATGCACATGTGTTGTGTAGAAGGGCAAGGGCATAACTGGCAGCTGAAGTTGGGAAATGCCTGCATTCGGATTAGTGAAAGATCGAGATGACAGCAGATCAAATATCATTTCAGCATTTACTGCAAAACATACAACGTGAAGTGCAGACTAGCTGCAAAACCACTTGCTTGGGCAAACAAGCAGTTTGCAGTTGCTTGCACCTTCACTTTGTATATTTGCACAGTAAATGCTTTTGAATTGGTATTTGGCCACAGAGTGTCTCAGTCTTTTCACTCTCTGACTAAAGGCATTTCCCAAATTATACTTGTTAGTTGGGCTGGCTGCCCGTTCGATACTACACCGGCCCCGCACTGTGTCTTCGTGGCCTACAGTGGAGCATAACTGGCAGTTGCCAGATGACAGAAGGTCCATGGGTAGAGCCCCAACCTGCGCCACAATGGCCAGCTGTTGCCAAAGAAGCTCCTCGTAGCACCGGTACATCTTCCACTGGTGCATCTCCTGACCCGAGGATGAGGAGGTCGAGGGGCGTCGACGGTGATGCCTCCCAGTCAAGCAGGATTGCCTTGATCGAGACCTCAGCCGTTGATTAGATAGTCAATATCGAGGAGAGCTTTCCAGCTAGTCGTGGCAGACCACAGGCCTTGCTACAATTTGGCCAGACAGGATCTGAAGGCTCGACTGCCACTGTAAGCTGCTCCCAAGGTGATCCAGTCAGGGATGTTGACTGGGTCACATCCTCTTAAGTGAGGACCAGGAGAACCAAGGTCTAGGAGATTGAATCCTCTATCTCATCCAACACCTGGCTGACAGGCTTGAGGAAAATCTCCATAGCCTGCTTGACCACAGTCGAGCTCAACAAGCCTGACAGGGGTACCGAGGCACTCTCACCCTTCCCCTAGACTGAGGGAGTCTTGACCACTGTTGAGCGGTCAAGAGAGTGGGAGGACCGCAATCTTTCATTGTCCCATGATGGTGCTCATGTTTCTTGTCATGGTGGGCAAGGCTCTCCCCAAAGTCTGGAGGGCCATCCATATCTCCTGAATCTCTACAAGAATGACCCTCCGATGCTGGCAACAGCCAGCAGCAGCGCCAAGACTGAGGAGGTACCTACTTCAGCAGCCACTGCATCCTCTTCAAAGGTCGCTAGCAGTGATGCTGACCAGCAGCTGCCAAGGCCTGCTTGTGGCCCTTAGGCTGGTTTTCGGATCCTGCTCCAAAGGCAGGCAGAGGGTGAGCTGGTGCTTCCTGTCCTCTAATGACTCAGGGAGCACTGAAAGGCAAAGACCACACCTGGCCATGTCGTGATGCCCATCCAGGCAATACAGGTATATGTTGTGCGGGTCGGTGACCACCATCTTTTTCCAGCATCGCAAACAGAATTTGAACCTTGGCTTCTCTGACTCCACTGTTGATCTTAAGGGGGAGTTGAAAAAGATGAAAAGTTAGATGAAGACTGAAAAAAACACTTTTTGCCACCTAAAAAAAAAAGCTTCACTGATGGTGACCTACCCAATGCAGAAGCTTCTGGGGAAGGGACCTGTTCTACCAGCGGAAAGATCATTCTAACATCACGGGGCGGAGTCAGGGGATATACCACCTGGGTGGTGGGAAGAACTTAGCTTGAAGATGTCCGATGGAAAGCCTGTTCCAGTGGGACTGCCACAGCGTGGCTAGTAAACTGTATTCACGGCCCTAGAACCAGGAAGAAAAACTACAATTGGCACAAAGTTCCTGGATTCCACTGGATCCTAGTGCCTGCCCAATACTGGGGCCCAGCCAACACAGTGGGCTGCCTCGTGGGGGTCACAGCTCTTTGCTGGAGCCTCTGACAAGAAGGAGATCTTGCGGGTGTCACAGAACCCGGCAGGAAAAGCAGTGGTCAATGGGCCAGAAGGGTATATCCTGTTAGCTGAACATGGCCAGGAAGGAAGAGCTCAATAGAAAGAAAAAAAGACAGATGTCTTGGTTTGCTTGGAAACCTTACCTGGATTTCTCGGGTCCCAGTAAACATCTCCTTGAGACTGCTGAACACCTGTTGCACGAGGTAGTGGGATGCATCCCATACATACTCCTGCAGGGACAGAGGGAGTCAGACAGGAAGCATGAATAACAAACCAATGATTTTGTTTACACTTTGTTTGCCCAACATAGAACATCAGATGCAATATTTCATGTTATTGGGTGGGGGGAGGACATGCTTCTACCCACCTACCCACTGTTACAGCTGGCTGAGTGGGGGGGAAGCACAGGCATGGGAAGTGACTTGCTCAGCCAGTGGCTCTGGTGGCTTTTGAACCTGCGTCTCCAGGTTCCCAGGCCAGTGCACTAGTCACAAGATCACAAAGTTCAGGTAGTGCTCCTCTGACAACTTTCTGCTTTACACAGCAGAGCAGAATTCTGCCTCTCAAAGATCACCATTGCCTTTCTACATTTCAACAGCTGACAGTTGTTAACCACAAAGGGCCTGCCTGCCTGCCTGTAGTGTTCTTCCTTCACAAAACAAAACACACAAAAAGCATGACACTCACACAATAGCTTGCGACCGGATTGTGTTTCTGCAATCCCTTGACAAACTGCCAAGTGTGAGTACAAAACACTGGCGTGGTGCTGGAGGTATAACTCTTTACAATGAAACAAAGCTGATCGAGGGATCGGTAGGATTTCTTCTATAGGCCAGCAGAGAGTAGCTAGGGTGGGCAGACTGGATGGGTTCTTAGGCCCCTTCTGCTGTTAAAGTCCATGTATCGATGTATCGTGTTAAGCAGTAGCATTATGAACCTGCCTGCAAACCATAAGTGACTGCCTTACTTTTGTGTTTGTCCTGATGCAAGTTCTCCTTCTAAACAATCAAATTAAGCCCCTGCTGTAATCCACTGGTTTATTATTTATTTTATTCATTTGAAAGTTGGTGACGGAAGAGGCACACTGAGCGTGACTCATTTCCAGGTATGACCGGAAGCGGAATATGTGTACAGATGCAAACTGACTTACAGAACCAGATTAAGCTGTTGGTATTTTAGTGAATGGGAGGAAATTTCACAGGACACCGGAAAATTTCTACTCTTATCTATGGGATCTTTAACGTCCAACTGACCATATTGTCTGTCTCGAGCAGAAGGGTACTCGGTAGGTTTCTGACTGGAAGCCTGCAGTGCACAAAGGACCGCCCTCATCTCCAGAATGTTGATATGGTGAGCTCCCTGGGGTCCACGTTCCTGGGACCTCACCCGTTCAGGTGCTAACCCTTTTAACCCTAGGCGTCTGTGGAGGATTACCTCCGGGGCAGTGCTGCAAATGTAACACCCACAGAGGTGTCCTGGGTCTAGCCACCATTGCCAGTCCCGAATCACGGTCTTCATAGATTCTGACCAGCTGCTGCATGGTCTTGCCTTTGATCCCATTGCACTTTTAGCATCCACTGGGTCACCCGCATGTGAGCCCTGCCATCAGGATGGTTGGAATAGCCACAGCCATGTGTCCGAGCAGGCAAAGGACCAGATCTGGCGAAGTTGAACTAACCGCTGAGAGGTCTGATGAGGGACCTGATGCGCTCGCTCTGTCCTCGGGAAGAAAACCCTTGGATGGTGTCCAGAACTGCGCCTATGAACTGCAGCTACGGGATGGTACAGGAGAGACTTCTCGAGTTGATAAGGATGCCCAGTGACTGAAAAAGCGTTTGGGTGTTCTGGATGGCTAACAACAGCACCTCTCTGGGCGGGCATGAGAAGCCAGTCGTCCAGGAACACATAGTAGCGCCTGTCTCATAAGAGGCGCTGCCACGACTGCCATATACCAAGTAGAGACCTGGGGGCGATGACAGTCAAAAGGAAGAGCCAGAACTGAAAGTGGTGGCAGAAGACTCGAGCGCAGGAACCTACTGTGCGCTCGAGCAACGAGGATATGCAGGTGGCGTCCTGCATGTCAGGGGCGCTAGAAAAGGCGTCCTTCCTCAGCATAGGAATGAGCCCTTGGAGGTCACCATCGAAAGCGTTTATGGCGACCGACATGTTGAGTGCATGAGATCTAATATTGGACGGAGTCCCCTATTTTCTTTGGAACCAGAAAGAAGTGGAATAGTAGAACCGCTCTCTGGTTCTCGGACAGACTACCACCGCTCCTTTTGTAGGCAGGTACTTCTTGCCTGATGAACAATCTGTAACTGACCGAGTAGCAGAGAGCAGAGGAGGCCTTGTGGGTAGCTTGTCACAGATTCTATAAAAAGTGGCCCTGTTTGACCAATTGAAGAACCACCTGTCGGTGGTAATAGACTGCCACCCTGGCAGGTGGTCCCATCCGACCCCCGACCTTGGTGTCCCATTGATCCTGAGGCGGGGCCGGGAAGGGTCATGCTGTGGCTGAGGGTCCTGCAGGCTGAGCCCGACTTGGCAGGCGTTGGCCTCGGCCTGCAGGCGACTTCCCTGGGCTCTTAGGGAGGAAGAGCCCCTCTGTTACAGGCAGTCGGGACTGCTGCCTCTCGCGATCCCGGCTGCAGCGGCTCTGGTTCCTATGAAAGGAACCCCGGGCGGAACTCTATGTGGCATGGACAGACTGCACCTCTTCAACCTCTTGAAGTTTGGTGAGGGAACCCTCTCGAGGACTCACGAAAGAAAACTCTCCGTGGAGCGAAGAGCATCCAGAATGTTTTTCTGGGCGTCCCGGTAAATCCCGAACAGTAAGCCACGAGTGTCTCCAGAGGCATACACCTGAAGCTGCCGCTCTGGCCGAGAGTCTCGCGGAGTCATCAGCGGCTCGAAGCACCTGGGTTCCCATGTCTGAACTTGTGCGAGGAGCTGAGCAACTCTTCCTTCTGCTCACCTTCTGGCATCTTTTCTGCAGGTCTAGTCCCTAACTCCCACAAGGCATTCTGGAGACTGGACCATGGGTAAGATCAGTTAGGGACCTAATGGCGCAGGTAGCAGCTGCGTATGCACGCCTGCCCATGCGTTCAATTGCTTGGAACTCTGGGTCCGGTGGCAGGGTGCTCAGATGTTGCGGCCTCAGGACCAGTCATGTGAGGAGCTGTAAGCAGACAGGGAATCGGCCAGAGGATGAGATGCAAGTACTGGGGCCACTCCTAGGGGCCTTGTACAGGCGGTCAGCTTTCTTCGACATCGCCAGGAGTGAGTGTGGGCGTTTCCACCTGCCTTGGTGATGTCACGAAGTGTCCACAAGGGTGGCACCACCACAGGCTTGAAGGTCCTTTGAGAGAAGATATCATGCAAGCGTACCTCTCGGGGTCAAGTTCCTCTGCATCCCAGCCCATGTTCTCTTGAATATACTCATAATAATCTCGAGCGATGGGTCATCCGGAGGAGATCTTGGGAGCTCCCATGGGTCAGGAGAGGAGACACTGATGGGAGAAGGGGATCTGGATCTGTCTGAAGTCCAATCCCGAGTCCTCCATCGAGGCGAGTGGCGGCGTCTTCTGGGTCTCTTGGGGCTGGGTGACCCTGAAGAAGATCTGGGCGGAGGTCTCCCTCTTATCTGGTCTGCCCTAGGAGATTCCATGAGCTCCGGAAGTGCCCAGCCTGCTGCCCCAGATGGGGTGGGGGCGCAGGGAGCAGTGGAGTGCAGGGTGGAGGAGGGAGGAGGAAGAAGGGAGGAGGTGTAGGGAACCATGTCCTTCTTTATGGTATCCCACCAGTAGGTGAATAACTCTTGACCTCTGAAAACTGATGCCCGATGTGGACGGGCGCGGAATCGTCGGGGTTCCAGCGTCGGCTCCCCAGGGTCTCTGGTTCAGGGGAAGGTTCCCTGAGAGGGATCTGACTAGGACGGGTTCGCCCGCCTGGTCTTCGAGCTGAGTCGACTCCTCCTCCGTAAGCGCCTCCTGGCCGACGTTGGTAGGTGGCGTAGGGGTTCCTCTCTCTATTGGGTCGGGTGTCGGTCCCCCGGCCGGCATCCGTAGTGGAGAAGGCCTGACCGGCGACGGGCGTTGGGCAGTCGTCAGGTCCCAGGACGGTGCTGCTTGGCCCGGCGTCTGTTGGGCGGCGTCGGGTCCGGCGATCCTCTTGAGTGATGTCAGCTCCTTGGTTTCCGCTGGGGTGGAGGGCAAGGAGACCGACTGGATGTCAGAAGCCGAGGGGCGGGAGCTGGACTTGTGGTGATGGTGGTCCCTTGACCTCGATTTGAGGCCTTGAAGAAGATGAAGAAGGCCTGAGGTCTTAACAGGCTGTAGAGTAGAGGAACCCAAGATGACTTGACCGCGACCGGGAGGCTGAGAGTGGGCCCGGAAGGCGAAGCAATCGGATCCGGGAGCCGGAGCTACGGAGTCGGAAGCCCTAGAAGGGGATTTTGATCTCACCCTCTCCTTGTGCTTTTCGAGGTGCCGGCGGGCTTTCTCGGACGATTCCCCCTTGGAGGCAGAATCCATGGCCTTCACTCTCTCTTCAAGAAGATAAGCTTGTAGGGCCTTCTGGCGACAGATCCAGGTCCAGCTATTAAACCCTTGACAGAAGGAACAGGCCCGGGTGTCATGGTCCGGGCCTAGGCACCGCACGCAGGCCGAATGCGGGTCTTTAAAGGGAATGTGCTCCCCACAGGCGCACTTAGATGGATGGCCCTCCACGGAAGTTGGAGAGGACATCAGATGGCAGACGTTCGTTGAGAAAAAAGGTTTCCAATTAGAAAAAGAACTTTTCCAGGCATCGCTCGCTAGAAACAGACCAAGGGTCAAGACATGCAAGTCGACGGCGGAAAGAACTGGGGATTCTTGACGGACCGACTTCCTTATGTACTACACGCCTGACGCCGGCGGGATTGACGCCTGAGGCGGTCCCCGCTGAAGACCGATAGCTAGAAGATTCGTGTCCTGACGCCTGCCGCTTCAGTCCTAATGGTGTAACCTGCTGCAAGAGCTGTATCTCGAGTAAGATCAGTAGATCTTGAGAGAGGTTCCTTCAGTAAGTCATCACATATAGGACTGGCGCCACCTGGTGTCGGGCCGCTCAGCAGAATTTTCTAGCAATACCTGACGGGGGACCACCCACCTGACGTCACGTGACCGATGTCGGCGTGACTGTATATAGTGGGCGGTCCCCACAGCCGCCCTCCAGTTCTCCTGCCGGAGCCAGGAAGAAGCCCGACAGCAGGAGCGAACATGATTTGCAGTCCCTGTAACAATAGAAACTGAGGGGAAAAATATGACCTACTGAAGGAACCCCTCTTGAAGATCTACTGTTCCAGTAAGTCCCTACATAACTGTACTATCTTACTTCGAGAGGATTCCTTCATTAGGTTATCACATATAGGACAGAGTCCCAAGCAGTCCCTCCAAGGAGAGACTGAGAGAAACCAGGGAGGAGGAAAACTAACTCAACGGAAAAAAACTGAGATCCAGAATGGACCCAGTCTAGGGCAGAAGGCCCTGCAGGACGGCTAGGCCAAAGCCAGCCCTCTGCCTAGAAGCAATGTCCAGACAGTAATGCTTGGTAAAGGTATGGACAGAACTCCAAGTAGCGGCAGCGGAAACATTCCGTAGAAAGGCCGCGGAGGCAGCCATGCCCCTAATAGAATGACCTCTGATAGAACCCAGCAGAAGCTTTTCATACTTCTGGTAACAGAATCCAATGCAGTTGCCTAGCCACTTGGACAGGCCCTGCTTAGAAACCAGTTTGCCCCTCAATCTCAGGGCAAAGGAAACAAACAACTGATCGCAAGAGCGGAACTCTCTGGTCCAGTGGGTGTAACACCGGAGAATCCGATTGACGTCCATTGTGTGAAGGAGCACCTCACCTCTGTTAGAGGGGGACGGATAATACACTGAAAGCTCTACTGACTGATTCAGCATGACTTCTGACACCACCCTGGGAAGAAACTTTGGATGTGTTCTGAGGACCGCCCAGTCCCTATGGAAAATCAGACAGGGCTCCTTGCAGGCTAGAGCGTGAAGCTCTGAAATCCTTCGAGCTGACGTGTTAGCCACCAGAAAAAGCATCTTCCAAGACAGGAAGCGCAAATCACAGCTCATAGCTGGCTCAAAAGGAGGAAGGGTGAGCTTTTCCAGGACAAAGTTCAAGTCTCAAGGCAGAGTTGGACTGCGGATGGGGGGGATTGCAGGTGGAGAATCCCTTTCAGAAAGGTTTTTGAGACCTCCAGCTGAGCCACGGGTTTACCATCCACTAGCTCCTGGTACGCCGAGATAGCGGAGATATGGACCTTTAGAGAACAGTAGGACAGACCAGAGCCTGAAAAGTGAAGGAGGTATTCCATGACCTGTGGGGCCGAGCAAGAGAAAGGGTTCCAACCCTTAGCAGTCGCCCAAATGGAGAACCGCTTCCAATTCATGGCATAAGTGGAATGGGTAGAGGACTTTTAGCCTCAATGAGGACTTGAGCAACCCTGGAGGAAACCCCAAAGCGAGATCGCTACATCTGCAGGAGCCATGCATGGAGTGCAGGGTCCTGAGCCCTGGTGCAACAGATCGACCTTGATCCTGAGTCAGGAGGTCGTGAGTCACTGGAAGTGGAACCGTGGTTCCTGGAAAGCTGCTGCAGCAGCAGGAACCAGATTTGTCTTGGCCAGAGAGGTGATGAGAATCATCCTTGCCTCTCTACATGAAGCTTGAGAAGAACCCTCTGCAGAATGCGTACACAAATTTCCTGTCCAGGATAGAGACAATGCGTTGTTCCAGAAAGCACCGTGCCCTGGAATGAGTGAACAAAACCTGGGAAGCTTTGCGTTGGATTCAGAGGCAAAGAGGTCGATTTCCGGACACCCCCAATGCTGGAAGATGGATTCCGCCTCTTCCTGAAGCATTTCCCACTCGAGAGCTAGGGTCTGAGATATGCTGAGACTGTCCGCCAGGACGTTTAAGATGCCCAGAACATGCACGGCCATGAGGACCAGATGGTGCTGGACTGCCCAGTTCCACACCCGTGTCGCCTCCCTGCACAGATGGTACAACCGTGTTCCTCCTTGTTTGTTGATATACCAAACTACCGACATGTCCGTTTGGATTAACAGTGATCCATTTGGAAGCAGGGCCTGAAATGCCTGTAAGACGTACAGAACCGCCCTCAACTCCAGAACACTCATGTGCAAATGAGTCTCCACGCTGGACCATAGTCCCTGGGCTTGGTGCTTTCCGAGATGAGCTCCCCATCCCATATTCGAGGCATCCGTGGTGAGGGTAGCTAGTGGTACAGGGCTCCGAAAGGGAAGTCCTAACGAAAGATTGCAAGACTCTCTCCACCACTGCAGTTCTCTCTGAACTGCAGAGGAGACCAGAACCAGATGGTCCAGGAGCTAATTCCACTGCATTCGCAATGACTAATGAGAAACCCTCATGTGAAGTCTTGCTAGGGGAACAGTTGTGATGGCAGCCACCCTCAGACCCAGAAGGCGTAGGACCTCCCAAGCAGGGATGGTTCTACGAGAAGCCTCTTTGGAGGCCTGGCAGATAAGGGTCTCCACCCTGTCTGGAGGCAGGAAGGCTCTGCACTGGACCGTATCCAGGACTGCCACAATGAAGTCTCTGGGCAGGGATAAGGGATGACTTGAGAACACTGACTGTGATCCCCAGTCTGTTGAAAAGGTCCAGGGTAAAGGTAAGAACCTCCAAGAGAGCATCCCTGGACGAGGCTGAAATCAACCAATCGTCCAGGTAAGGGAAAACCGCAATACCCCTGCGGCATAAGCACGCCGCAACCACCACCAGGCACTTGGTAAAACCCTTGGTGCCAAGAAAGACCAAAAGGAGCATTTGAACTGGAAGTGTTCCCTTGGAAGTGAAAGCAGAAATCGGGCGGTGGCGGGAAGATGGGGATATGCAGGTAGGCATCCTACATATCCAGGGTGCAGAGCCAGTGGTTCTCCATGAGGAGAGGGAGAAGGCGCTGGAGTGTCAGCATTCAAAATTTCTTGTCCTCGACAAACTGGTTTAGTTGATTTAGGTCGAGTATGGGTCTGAAATCCCCAGTCTTTTTGGGAACCAGGAAAAAGTGGGAGTAAAACCCCTTTCCCCTTTGCCTGAAGGGGACCCGCTCGATTGCTTCTCTCAGCAAGAGCGAGTTTACCTCCTTGCGAACTAGGAGGGCCTGGTCCCAAGAATAGGGGGGCTTCCGAGGGATTTCCAGAAATTCTTATGGTGTGCCCGACAGACGCTAGTTGCAGGACCCATTGGTCGGAGGTGATCGCCTCCACTCCTGCGCATGGAGGGTGAACCTCCCCAAATGCTCCTCGCCGTGAGACTGAGGAGGCAGTGGGTCGGGGAGTCAAGAAGTGGCGGGACGTTCAGGAGAAGGCCTCCTGAACTCCTCTGATTTTAGAAGCAGGAGGGTGGCTGTCCCGTGGCCTTACACTTCCCTTAGCATCACGCCTGAGTGTTCTACCTCTGTCTCCAGGTCCTCTTCCGAAAGGGCTGCTGCTGTTGGGAGCCCGATCAGTACATAGACCTCACAGACCGAAGGGCAAGGTCTTTGTCCTGTAGGTTTGTGATAATATCTTTGGTGTCCCCGCCAAAAAGTACCGAGCCCCTAAAAGAGGCGTCCTGAATCGCCGACTGGACTTTGTTGGTGAGTCCAGAAAGGTGAAACCAGGAATGCCGTCTAAGGGCAATGGCCGTTGCCGAGGTGTGGGCCACCGAGTCAACAGAATTGTAGGTGGCGCGCAAGGCATGCCTACAAGAAACTTTGGAGAGGCAGAGATCCTTGGCAAGTTCCTCCTTCAAAGGCAAGGGATGCATGGACTGGACTGGTGTTTTGAGCCTGGCCAAGGTAGCCTTCTGGTGGGACATCATGTGGGCCGCGTAATTGAGGGACTGAAGGGCGCACGTGGCCGACGTGTATGTCTTCTTTCCAAACTGGTCCATCAGCCTCGACTCTTTGTCCGGAGGAGAGGTGCTCATGTGCTTTGGAGTTAAGGAGCAATCATGAGCCGTAGAGATGACCACAGAGTCAGCCTTGGGATGAACCTTCAAGAATGGAGCATCCTTCGGCGCCTGGTAAAGCCTGTCCGCACATTTGGGGACAGCAGAGAGGGTATGAGGCATCTGCCAGATGGTAGTGGTGAGGTGCCATCCAGGGAGGAATGGGGACCGGAGACAGAGACTCTAGGTCGAGATGCTCCATCAGTCTCTGTCTCATGGGGTCCTGTTCCTCCGACTCCCAGTCGAAGTACTCCTTCATGGACCTCAACAAATCTGAAAAGGCAGAGTCCTCTGGTGGGGACTTCGGGGACTCCTTGCCTTTTATGTCCTCTGGGTCCTCCAGAACCTCCTCAGAAAAATCGTTCGCCCCCTCTGAACTATCGTCGTCTGCCTCCTTGACAGGACGTCATCTGGTGTCTGGGAGGGAAATGTCCTGCTGAGTCTTCCCTGAGATATGGACGGTGGTAATGGAAGAGCTGCTCAGGGAAGGAGACCTGGGAGACCGCGGTTATGGGAGCCTAATCTCCAGGTCTGAGACCAACTCCGACCATGCCCCCTGCCAACAAGACTGGATCAAAGCCTGGAAATCCGGGGTGACTGGAGGAGGAGGGGGAGGTGGTGGAGTAGGCAGAGGCTGGGGGTGGGAAGGAGGAGGAGGAGGAGCAGGAACTGGCGGAGGATAATAACCCTGGAATCCCTGATAGTGCAAGTAGGGACTGGATCCAGGGCAGAACTGCCCAAAATTACTTCAGTCCGGAGCGGGGCCCCCGGGGTAGTGGCCCCCAGGATACCCTTTTGGGTAATGTGGGACAGTTCGGGGTCTAGTATAAATCCCCGTTGTCAGAGGTACCACATAGGACCCTCCGTTGTGTAAATAGGCAAAGGGACCAGCGTCAGGACAGCCCACATGAGGGGAACCGACGTCGAAACCGGCACCACCCAATCTGGTGCCGGAAGGGGGTCCAGCGTCAGATCCGGACAAAGGGGCCCTGGCGGCGGGACCTGATCCGGCGTCGGGGCCAGAGGCAGAGGCCGGACAACAGGTCCAGCTGCGGAATGATCGTCGGAGGCGCCGGGATCCCACCAGAAGGTGGAGGAGGGGCCTCTATAGTAAGGCCAAAGAGGAGCCTCCTTCTCCTTGACCCTGAGGGGACAGCGGAGCAGACCCCGTGGCATCGACTGAGTCGAGGGGTTCTCCATTGTTGTTGTCGGAGGTACTCGCCAGAGAATTGGAAGGTACAGGCGAAGAAGGAGGAGGGGCTTTCTCCCTCTGGTCCTTCCGGACGTAGGGTGAGGCGCCGTCAGGCCCAGGAGGAACCGTACCTGTGCGGTCGTCTGGGACGGCCGACTTATCGGGTGGTCGGGCGGGCAGGAGTAGCCCGCCGGGCTTATCAACCGGAGCCAGTGAGTACCCACCGCCAGGTAGTTGTCTTGACGGATGCGGCGCGGTCCCCGGAGGAGCCGGGGCCGACTTACCGCCGAGGCGGTGCGGTTGCTGGAGTGAGCCGACTGACCCACTGTAGATTTACCAGACTTACCGCTCTTGCTGGGCGTGGCTGGGCCTTGCTTGTCGAGGGCCTGGCGTTGCCCACTTGAGTGCCCTACCCCTGATTTCTCTTAAGTTTTTAGAAGGAGAAGCCTTTCAGACGAAGAATGTCTAAGCATATCCACTTTCTTCTCGAGAGAAGCCAGGTGGGCTTTTAGCAGATGGGCCTCCAAAGCCTGCTGTCTCCTCTTTTTTGTGGCCTGACTGAAGGTCTGACACTCAGCGCAGGAGGAGACTGGATGGTCCGGGCCTAGACAGAGGACGCACTTGAGGTGACCGTCTTTGTGTGGGATCTGCGTGCCACAGGACGAGCACTTCTTCTTTGGAGAAGACATCAATAATAAATGTGAAATTAGAGGGAAAATTAGCGAGGGAAATTCCGACGCAAGACACTTTCTCGATGATTGCTATCTGGAAGTCTGCTATGCGACTGATACGAGGTGACGGCAGGAAAGAACTGGAGGGCGGGCGTGGGGACCGCTCACTGTATACAGTCATGCTGATGTCGGTCACGTGATGTCGGGTGCGGTCCCAATCAGGTATTGCTAGAAAAGTCTGCCGTGCTGCCCGACGCCAGTCCTATATGTGATGACCTACTGAAGGAACAATCTCGAAGTAAGATCTGTTCTTTTCTTAGGCATCTGTGACTTGAGTCTTAGTGATGCCCATGCTGTTAAGAAGGTGGTTGATCTAAAAGGGGGAAGTTCATCTGTTGTTATTAGAGTAGGTTAGTTTGTTTTTTGCTTATGCATGCTTCTTAAGAATCTGATGGCTGCAGGAAGTACAACCATGGACAGTGGTCTGAAAACCAAGCTCGAGCCTAACATTCCACTATCAACATAGGTTCTATTAACCATTTTGACTCCGGGGCAGTCCTATGGTGGGACCATACTGCAATTGTCAGAATACAGTAAGATTCCCTTGGAAGAAACAAGATCACTATGGTAATTCCTTTTTTATGCACTTCGGGGCAAAGAACCCGAATAGGGACTACTGGTTGGGTGGGGTGAGGCTGGGGACACAGAGGAAGAGAAGGACCTTGGGGTGTTGATAACGGGGAGCATGAGCAACTCTACTCAATGCAGGAAAGCCGTAGCTAAGGCTAACAAGATGCTGGGGTGTCCTGCAAGGGGATTCTCATCCAGGCACAGGGAGTGATCCTGCCCGTTTACAGGTCATTGGTCAGGCCGCACTTGGAGTACTGTGTGCAATACTGGCGTCCGTATCTGAAGAAGGACATTACACTGCTGGAGGGGGTGCAGTGGAGGGTGACATATGTTGTGGGGATAGAGGGCAAAGCCTACAAGGACAGGCTATGTGAGCTGAATATGTACACCTTGGAAGAGAGGAGGGCTGTGGGGGATATAACTGAAACATTCAAGTATTTGAGGAGGATAAACAAAGCCGGTGCTGACAGGTTGTTCAAGCTGAGGAAAAGTAGGCACACAAGGGGGCACGGGCTAAGATTAGCGGGTGGAAGATTTAGGAGAGAGATGAGACATTACTTCACGGAGAGGGTGGTGTCGAAGTGGAACACCCTACCAGAGCGGGTGATATCATGAAAGAGGGTGGGAAGTTTTCAAAGGGCATGGCACAGGGAACGAGGGAGGGTCTGGGTGAATAGTGCTGAGAACTGGGGGAACAGTGCTGAGAACATCCTGAAGATGGGGGAAGGGGTTGGAGCAGCTGCAGTCTAGGGGTGCTAGCTGCACACTCGGGCAGATTTTGATAGAACATGAGGTGTGTTTCTGCTGGCAGTTTCCTCTGTTCGTATGACCTCAATTTTGCAAACCTGACACAAAGTTATCCTTAACAAAGGAAAACACTGCCTGATATGTAGCAGCCCAAGTGACTTCAGTAAATCACAGTGCATGTTACTTGTGGACCAAGGACTGAAAATTCTGTAGACGAATCGCGATAGTCCTTAACTTTTTTCAAACCTGCAGCATCTTTTGCCGACAGTTTGCCTTTATGTATGTGCCTCTCGGTCTCTTCCTTATTGGTTTATGATTGTGTATATCAACAGAAAGCTAACTCCTACTCACCAATACTGCAGTTTTATAGCTACAGACAGCACCTGCTGCAGTACGCCCCCCCCCCCTGTGACATAGCTTTCTATCTTTTAAGGAAGATATTAGATCATTAATCATAACTCAGACTGAACAACATAAAATAATACTTCAAACAACATGAAGTCTTGCTATATTATGACATATGCAGTATAACCCCAGGTTAGAACTGCTCCGAGGTGAAAGAGTTAACTTCATGCAGGGCATGGAATCTTGTATGAGATCGGTTAAACACTCTGTCTGTTGAAGCTCAAACTTAAACTGTCAGATTCTTTACTCCGCCTCACTGAACAGTCGCCCGGAGATTCCTCCTGCTGCTCGGTTTGTTTGTCGGTTTTAAAGTGTAATTTCTTTGTAATTTTACTAAATTTAACAGCAATCGTCAGTTCAAGCTCTGTCTGTGGTATTGTAAGTAATAGATAGGCTTATTTATTATTTTTTTCTTCTGTGTGGAACTTGTAAATGTCTTTTTCGGTTCAGTTGATCAGAGGGGTTTAAAAATTACTTTCTAGCCCTTTAGAGTGCGGTTCCCGGTTCTAAAAAAAATGGATTTTATTACAGTTTTTTCCACGACCCGTGACACGGTTGGGAACCGATAAGAGAGTCTTGCTTGGTGGATTGCCATTAACGGGCAAGTTTTGGTTAGGCTGGCACTATGTCTGAGAAACCCAAAAGAAAAACCGGACCCACTGGGTTTCAGCACTGTGGCATCTGTGGGGAAGCCTTTGCCAAGGCTGACCCACACACCATTTGTGTATATTGTCTGGGGTTTGACCACCTCAATGCAGACTGCCAGATTTGTCAGAATTTTCCTGCTGCCACCGTGGAAAAAAGAGCTGGTAGGCTCAGGGAAAGGGAGGCTAAAAAGTCCGCTGACCCGGATGGCCAGCCCGGTTCGGTTCCAACCGAACCTGAGAGAGTGCCCTCTGACCAGGGCGATGCTTCCTCGGGCAAACGAAGAACCAGCTCTGAGGAGACGGTTCCAACTAAAAGGGCTAGAAGGTCAGCTAGTTTGGGGCCAAAAGTTCTTTCTCCAACCACTGAGGAAATAGCCAAAGCTATCCAAATTGTCCAGTCTCTTTCCCCAGTTCCGTCCGAACCGGCACCATTGGGCAAGCGCACGGTTCGTCGGTTCCCTCGGTTCAAGATTATGATTTTGAAGATTTTTATGAACCAGAGGAAGGGGAGGAGGGGTACGAGGAGAGTGAGTGTGATTCTGACAGTCTGGATGTGCCCATTGAACCGGACATCTCTCCAGACAGACCCTCAAGAGTGTCCCCTCCCAGGCTATCCGAGTCCCCTTCTCATTTTTTGTTTTACAAGAAAGTTGCTGACACTCTGCAGCTCCCTGTTGAGGAAGCTGTTGATGATCAAGAAGAGCCTGATTTTGTGGAAATGATGGATATTCCAGAGTCTAGGAGACTGTCTATTCCCTTGCATAAATCTTTTAGGAAACAGACAGTAAAAATTCTGAAAACTCCTCATTCTATCCTCCTGTGGATAAAAGGATGGACAAGAGGTATGCTTTATCAGGCTCTGATACAGAGTTCCTATCTCAGCAGTGCAGCCATGGGGGGTAGTGCAGGCTGCAGCCTGTGACAAGGCTAATATTCCTCTAGCCTCTCACCCTCCTGAAAAGGATTCCAGGAGGATGGATGCCATGGCAAAAAAGCAATACATGGCAGCATCTTTGGGACTCAGACAGGTAAATTATATGGCTTACGCAGCTAGGTACCAGAAATCCAGGTGGGATACTGTCCTGGCCCTAGCAAAACAGGCACCTGAACAGCTTGCCAGGGAGCTGGAGCAGGTGGCTGCGGACGGGACTGAGGCATCCAAGGTGCAATTTCATGCTGCTGTAGACTCTAATGATGTTTCATCTAGAGTTATGGCTACATCTGTGTCTCTTCGCAGAATGGCCTGGCTCAGATGTACTGCCCTGTCACAGGATACCCAGTCTAAGGCTATGGATTTTCCTGTTGTGGGAAATTCTCTGTTTGGGGAGCAGACAGAGAATTATATGAAGAAATGGATGAGTATAGGACCACCTATAGGGTGCACAGGCCAGAGAAAGGCAAGTCACTCCTCAAAGGCAGCATGTCAGGGGCAGGGGCAGGCCTTTTCATAGGCCGTTTTACCAAGCCCAGGCCTCCTCTTCTGCTTATGCCCAGAGGGGGTTCTTTAGAGGAAGGGGCAGAAGGGGCTCTAGTAAGCCTGCTTCTACCCCTCAACCCAAAGCCCCTGCAAAACAGGCTTTCTGATGGGGTAGCCATGGCAGATTCTCCTCTACCGGTAGGGGGCACGCTGGCTTACTTTGTCCAGGACTGGAAGTCTTTAACGTCAGACAAATGGGTCCTAGAAGTAGTAAGCCAGGGACTGGTTCTCAGCTTCAAAAAATTTCCGAAGATGAGAGCCAGATCTTTTCCACCTGCAAACCCATCAGAGGCACTTGCCCTGGAAGCAGAAGTTTCTGCCCTCCTGGCTCTCAGAGCCATGGAAAGGTTCTACCCATACACCAGGGCAAGGGTTGTACTCCAGGTACTTCCTTACCCCAAAAAAGACAGGAGAATGGCGGCCCATTCTGGATCTCAGGTATCTAAACAAGCACCTTTTAAAACCAAAGTTCAAAATGGTGACCCTGGGAATTATTTTACCCTCTCTAAGGCCAGGGGACTGGCTAGCCTCCCTGGACCTCAAGGATGTCTACTTCCATGTTCTCATCAGAAGCTCCCATCGAAAGTACCTCAGAGTCGAACTGCCCTCAGGCCATTACCAGTTCAGAGCAATGCCCTTCGGCCTCACCTCAGCCCCAAGGGTGTTCACAAAATGCCTGGCAGTAGCAGTTGCTCATTTAAGAAGGCAAAAGATTGCCATCTTTCCTTATCTGGACGACTGGCTCATTGTAGGCCAGTCTCCAGAACAGGTCACACTACATTACAAGTAACCCAGCAGCTGCTTACATCTCTAGGTTTTCTTCCAAAGTCAGTTCTGGAGCCTGTTCAGCTTCTCACCTCTATAGGCGCAGAACTGAACACAAAAGCCAGAGCCTTCCTTCCTCTGGAAAGAGCAAGGACACTGGTGTCTCTAGCTCCTCTTTCACCCTGCATGTCTCTCGACCAGCAAGGCATTTTCTACAGCTCCTGGGGCACATGGCTGCTTCTACAGCAGTGGTGCAGGGAGCGAGATTTCAGATGAGGGACATTCAGTTCCATTTGAGAGCCTTTTGGTCTCAAGGACAGACCCCCGAACCAACTTGATTCCAGTGACTCGAACCCTGATCCAGTCCCTTCAGTGGTGGCAGGATCAGAACAATCTGAGACAGGGGTTCCCTTCCTCCCAGTCTCATTCCTGACCCTTACTACAGATGCATCCCTCTTGGGGTGGGAGCTCACATGGGCGACCTTTCCACCCAAGGGCTGTGGTCCCCTCAAGAATCTCTGCTCCACATCAATTTGCTGGAGCTCAGAGCAGTTTTCTAGCACTCCAGGTTTTTCCACATCTGTCCAGAACAAGGACAATACCACCACAATGTGGTACATCAACAAGCAAGGGGCACTCGGTCTACGGCCTTGTGCACCGAAGCAATGAAGTTGTGGTCTCTGGCTTATTCTCTGAATGCCTCCCTTATGGCAGTTCACCTCCCAGGCAAGGACAATGTCCTAGCAGATGCTCTCAGCAGGATTTCCCAGGGCCATCACGAATGGGCACTGGATCCCCTGGTACTGGAGGTAATATTTGCCAGATGGGGCACTCCACAAATAGATCTCTTTGCAGCCCCAGACAATCACCAACTTCCCCTTTTTTGCTGCAGGCCCCCAGTGTTGGGCTCAGTCCCTCTGGATGCCTTCCTTCTCAGTTGGGAAGGGAAGTTTCTCTATCGCTTCCCCCTTCCCCTTCTTTTCAAGTGCTAGTCAGAATCAGATCTCAATCCTGCAAGATGATCCTGATTGCTCCAGATTGGGCCAGGCAACCCTGGTACCCACTCCTCATGTCCTTAGCAGTCCACCCTCCCCTATGTCTTCCCAGGAATCACAACCTGTTAACCTGTGCCCAGGGGAGAGTTTGGTATCCGAACCTCAAATCTCTCAATCTCAAGGCTTGGCTCTTGAAGAGTTAAGAGTTTGCTGACCTACACCTTTCTCAAGGTGTATTAGATATCTTGAAGGCCTCTAGGAAGCCTTCCACCAGGGCTACCTATAATTCAAAATGGAAGAGATTTTCCATATGGTGTGCTGGTAAAATATTTCCCAGAATCTGCTGGTGTGCCTACGATCCTGGATTATTTTGGCATTTGAATTCCTTGGGGCTGAGACCAGCTACCCTGAAAGTGCACTTGGCAGCTGTGTCTGTCTTCTTGTCAGCAGGTAAGCCCTCTTTTTATCAGCTCACCCTGTGTTCTCCAAGTTTTTTAAAGGGTTGCTTCACCAACCCCCGTTCAGGAGATCCTGCCCTGCTTGGGATCTTAATATTTGCATCGCTCAGCTTATGCAACCCCTTGAGCCATTGTCTTCAGCAGAGCTGAAGTACTTGACTTGAAAACTGTGTTTCTGGTAGCCATCACCTCTGCCAGGCGCATAAGTGAGCTACAAGCCTTGTCAGTGGAGCCTGATTTTATCTCCTTTCATAGAGATAAGGTAGTCCTCAGGACTAACAGGAAGTTTTTGCCTAAGGTGGTTTCAGACTTTCACCTTAATCAATCCATGTCTCTTCCTGTGTACTTCACTGACCATTCCTCCTCTGGTGAGAGGAGATTACAAAGTTTAGATGTCAAAGAGCCTTAGTTACTATATAGAATGTACCAAGGGTCATAGGTTCGAATCCTCCAATTGTTCCTCACTTATGGTGAGGTTGGTAAAGGAAACCTGCCACTAAAGATCCATTGCCAGGTGGATTGTCTCTTGTATCAATTCTGTTACAAAAACTGGGTAAGGTTCCTCCTCAGGCCTGAGGGCTCACTCTCCAGAGGTACAGCTGCGTCTGGCTGCTGCTAGGGACATTCTATCCTAGAGATATGTCAAGCAGCTACCTGGAAAACAGTTCACACTTTTACTAAGCATTACTCCCTGGATATCCAGGCTAGGAGTGATGCTCGATTTAACACAGCTGTGCTTCAGAGCCTATTTCCTAAGTAGGTTCTGTCCCTCCTCCATGGAGGTACTGCTGTGTAGTCTGCATATGTCATAATATAGCAAAACTTTATGTTGTTTGAAGAAAAAATTACTCACCTTAGTAATGTTGTTTTTTCTAATGGAGTCTTGCTATATTATGACCTCCCCCCAGCCTGCCCCTCTCAGAACCTCTGTTTTTGGGATGTGGGTGGGCAGTGCAATGTTGGCACTTCTTTGATGCCCACTTTATTTCACCCTTCTAGGGTGCTTAGGTGTTATGCTTGAATTTTCCTTCTTGAATCCCCCGACTTGAGTCTTTCTTTTGGGATCAAGAAAAAAAAGGTGTTTTTGTAGTTAGTAGCCAGTGGCTAGTGTAAGTTTACGGCTTCCACACAGAACCTTAGTGAGTTTTTGCTCATAAAGATCTGACAGTTTAAGTTTGAGCTTCAACAGACAGAGTGTTTAACTGAGCTCGCACTCAAGATTCCATGCCCTGCATGGAAGTTAACTCTTTCACCTCCGGAGCAGTTCTAACCTGGGGTTATACTGCATATGTCATAATATAGCAAGACTCCATTAGAAGAAACAACATTACTAAGGTGAGTAATTTTTTCAAATGCCACATTAAAGGGCGTGCAACACTACAGACAAATTACATTTTTTTCATAGCTCACTAAACATTAAGTTTTACTAACTGGTCCATGAGGGCATTTGTTTGTTTCCATCCCCCACCATCACCAGCACTGGGATGTCATTGGTTTCCTGTTTCCTATGTGATGACATCATCCTGGAATGTATTTTTTCAATACTATGTCTTTCAGAAGGCTAAGGGCAGGCCATGGAGGAGTGGTCTAGGTTGCTATGCTCCATTCAGTAGTTTCATCTATCCCACCTCCCTCAGTGGGTGATCTGTCCCACACTCTCTTCAGTTGTCCCATCTCCCTGAGTGGGAGACATGCCCCCTGACTAGGAAACATGTCCCATCCTTCATTTAGTTCTCCCCTTCCTCTGGATGAGACGTCCCACACTGTGTTCAGTTGTCCCACCTCCCTCAGTGGGTGACGTGTCCTACACACTGTTAGTTATCCCATCTCCCTCAGGGGGTCAGATGTCCAACACTGCCTGCACTATGTGCAAATACTCCAAGAATCAATCTTCTCCAAAGAGCTTCACTCTTTGGGCCAGAGGCGCTAGGATTTCGTGGGAGCAAACCTTTTGCTAGGGCACAGACATCTGTGCTGGCAGTGGTGCATGCATAACACCTCGTGCTGGGGCCAGTAACCACTATCGATGCCCTAACTGCCTCAGTGCCGTTTTTCCCACTGTTGAGTAAAACTGGGGGGTAGAATTCCGTCACCTTAGTTCCTATATTCTTCTTGTTTTTTGCTATAAGTATGTTGGATAAAAAGGCAAAGTCCAAAGCTTCAGGGACCATTTTATGACTTTGCGGGTGTAGGAAGGAGATCACCCACAATCACCATCCTACTTTGCGTTTTGTCTGCCACCCAACCACAACACGGAAGCCACTGACACCTGTACCAAGCTTAACTATCGGACGTTGGGAATATCCGCTCTGAATGTGGGATATCCTGTCTCCCGACTTCTAGGAGCAGGTATCATCACAGGAGGCCCTCAAATAGGTCCTTGGAGTGCTCTCCTCCCCATCGCCTCACCGATCTTTGGAGCTGGTGGTGGTACTGAGCCCTCCCCCAAGCTGGGGTCATGATGAAACATAGATTTTGATGGCAGATAAAGACCGCTTGGCCCACCCAGTCTGCCCATTTCCTACCTATTGGATAAGCTGCAGATCCCAGTTAACTAACAGCCTACTTCTTCCTAACCCCACCAGAATTGCCTTATGTCTGTCCAATGCATTCTTGAATTCCCCACTGTTTTGACCCCACAACCTTCTCAGGAAGGCCATTCCATTGTCCACCACCCTCTCTGTGAAACAATACTTCCCATGTTGCCCCGAGCTGTCCCCCCATTATCTTCAAATTATGCCCTCGTTCTTGCAATTCTTTTTCTGAAAGATGCTACCCTCTTGAACTTTGTTGATTCCCTTGAGGTACTTGAAAGTTTCTATAATTTCCTCCAAGATATACATATTAACCTCCTTTAGTCTTGCTTTGTATAGCTTCTGGTGCAGACCCTGCACCGGTTTAGCTGCCCTCCTCTGGAATGCCTCCATCCCATGTCCTTGTGGAGATGGGGTCCCCAGAACTGCACGCAGTACTCCAGATGGGGTCTCACCAACTGTCTTTACAGAGGGATAACAAATACAGGTTACTCACCTGTAACAGGAGTTCTAGGAATGGTATATGTTGTTCATCCACACTGTCTGGCAGGTTCCTTGCCGCTTTAAATCTTGCCGGAAGGTCTTCAAGCTGGCTCCTCCCACCCAACTGGGTGGTAAAACTCTTGGCTCCGCCCCATGACGCCAGCTGTAGCCCGCTGGAAGCCAGGTTGTGCGTCGAAGCCGGGGAGGCCGGGTGGGTCATGTGGATGACCAACATATACCATTCCTAGAACTCCTGTTACAGGTGAGTAACCTGTATTTCTAGGGACATGGATATGTTGTTCATCCACACTGTCTGGCAGACTCCTAGCAGTTCTCCGGGTGAGGGAGGCAAGGCGCACACCTCCTACTTAGGAAATAAAGACTGGAGAACCGAGGCCCCAAAACCAGCATCCCGGCATGACTCAAGGTCGATGTGGTAGTGGGTGATGAAGGTGTGTGTTGACTTCCAGGTAGCAGCCCTGCAGATTTCCTGGATAGGGACGTCCCTGGAAGCAGCCATCGATGCAGCGGTATGGCGGGTAGAATGAGCTCTTATCCCTCTGGGAGGCCCCATGCCCACCAACCTATAGCAGAGATCTATGCAGGAGGTGACCCACCTGCCTATAGTCCGCTTGCTGCAGGTCTGCCAGGTGGTGTTCAGTGTAGGTGACAAACAGCTGGTGAACCTCTCCCGAACTTCAGCCGTCCGCTCCTTGTAGTAAGCGGCTCGTCTAGGGTCCAAAGTATGGAGCCATATTCGGCCTCTGAGGTGTGATTGGGGTAGAACACGGCAGAGTCAACACCTGGTTAAGGTGAAACTCGACATCACCTTGGAAGGAATTTGGTGGGGCGCAGGACAACCTTGTCCCTGTGGAAGACCAGATAAGGAGACTCGATGGAAAGCGCCTGGAGCTCTTCCATCCTTCTGGCTGACGTGATAGCCACCAAGAAGGCGGTCTTCCACGACAGGTGAGAGATGTCACACCTGTGCATCGGTTCGAATGGCTTGCCCATGCGCTTAGCCAATATCAGCAGTAGATCCCATGGAGGTGGAGGTTCTCGCACCGGAGGGGATATGTGATCAAGGCCTTTGAAAAAGAGCCCGAGCACCTTCTCCTGTGCCACCGACTGCTTCCTGGCCCGCGCCCGGTAGGCAGAGATGGCTAGCCAAGTGCACCCTAAGGGTCAGCGGACCAAGCCCTGCTGAGAAAGGACCACAGATAGTCCAGAATGCTTGCCAAGGAACAGGAGGAAGGGTCCAGGCCTTGCCCTGACACCAAATGGAGAATATCTTCCATTTGAAGGCATAGCATTTCCTGGTCGACCCTTTAAGGGACACCTCAACGGCGTTGAGGACCTCGTTGGAAAGACCCAAGGCCTGGAACTCTAGCCGCTCAGGAACCAGGCCGTCAGGTGCAGGGATTGAAGGTCCGGATGGAATACCTTCCCTGATTGACTGAGGTCAGGTCCGGTGGGCTGGAAGCCGCCTCGGGAGCCTGGAGCTGAGACTGAGGAGATCTGGACACCAGAACTGGCGGGGCCAGTCTGGGGCTACCAGAATCACCTGCACCTTGTCCCTCCTCGCCTTGAGAAGCACCTTGTGGATCAAGGGAAATGAGGGAAAGGTGTAGAAGAGGCCGGGGTCCATGGCTCGAGGCGCATCCCCTGCAGCGAGCCCTGCTGAGGGGGGCATGAAACAGTCTCAACCAGCATTCTCCTGGAGGCAAACAGGTCCACCTGAGGCATGCCCCAGTGGGAGAACAGATCTTGTACTACCTCCGGCAGGAGAGACCACTAGTGGGACGCAGCCCTATCCGGCTTAGGGCATCAGCCAGAATGTTGGAGGCTCCTGCCACATGGATGGCAAGGAGATCCACCTCCAGGCTGCGCACGAGTGACCAAATGTGGAGAGCTTCCCTGCACAGAGGCATAGTGTGCGTCCCGCCCTGGCAGTTTAGGTAGTACATGGTCGTGGAATTGACCGTCTGGACCTGGACCACTTGACCCCGTAGAAACGGAGCGAAGGTGGTGAGGGCTACATGAACCGCTCAAAGCTCCAGCAGGATGATGCGACATCGGGACTCCTGGGGGACCAGAGGCCGTGCGCTCTGTGCTCCCAGATGGGCACCCAATCAGAGGCGCATCGGTCGATCGAGACCCCGTTGGCTCGGGACGGGTGGGATGCCCTCCTGCAGATGTGCTGGAACGGTCCACCACTGGAGGGCGTTCCACATCCCCTGGGTCACTGTCACTAGCTGATCCAAGGGATCGGAGTGCTGTGACCATTGGCTGACCAGCCCCCATTGAAGGGGATGCATGTACCAACGGGCCCAACGGACCACGCTGGTGCAGGCTGCCATGAGGCCCAGGAGGCGCAGGAAGTCCCGGGCAGGGCGCAACTGCCCAACCTGAAATGATTGGGCAAAGGAGGAAAGAACCTCGGCCCTGTCCGCCGGGAGCCATGCTCTGGCTCGAGGAGAGTCGAGCTCTGCCCCGATGAATTGTATCACCTGCTTTGGCACGAGTTCCGACTTGGCCTCCTTGATGAGGAGGCCAACCTGAGAGCAAACCTGGAGGGCCAGATCTCTGGACTGCTCCACCTCCGTTCTGGAGGAGGCTGCAATCAGCCAGTCGTCCAGGTAGGGGTACACCTGTACCCTTCGGCGCGCAGGAAAGCTGTCACCACTGCCATGCATTTGGTGAAGACCCTGGGAGCTAGGGAAAGGCAGAAGGGCATGGCCCGGAACTCGTAGAGGGATCCCTCTGCCCTGAAGTGGAGGAATCTCTGGTGGGACGGACGGATTGGGACGTGAAAGAACACGTCCTGGAAGTACAGAGAACAGAACCACATGCTTCGTTCCAAGGATGGAATTATCTGAGCCAGAGTGACCATCCTGAAGGTTCGAGACCTTAGGAACCTGTTCAGGTCATGCAGGTCTAGAATAGGGCACCAGCCCCCGTCCGTTTCTGGACCAGGAAGTACCTGGACACAAACCCCGGGTCTGGTGGAGGATCCGCCACCTTCCTGATCACCTCTTTTTCGAGGAGCAGGGCAATGTCGGCTCGGTGAGCCGACAGAGAGGCTGCGGACCCTGTAGCCCCCCGAGGGGCGATGGCTTGGAAGGGCGGGACCTGCTCGAACTCCAGGGGCAGGCCCTTTCCTACCACCTCCAACACCCAGCGGTCCGTGGTGATAGCGGACCAAGCGGGTAGGAAATGGCGGAGCCGTCCCCCCACGGGAGGAACCCTGGGGGGAGTGACGAGGCTGGGGGCGACACCCCTCAACCCGTCACTGAGCAGGCTTGGAGGAGGGACCGGCTGAGAGACCTCCTGGGCCTTTTCCTCCCTGCTTCCTCATTAGAGGAAGCCACAGGCTTGGCTTTGGAATGCCAAGTGCGAGCCTGCTGGCCCTGATGCTGGTGCTGTTGGGTCGGACGTGCCGCAGGCGCAGAAGGGCGAAAGGACTTATGTTGTTGACGATGGCTTTTGTCCTTCTGGGCGGAGGAACTGAGTCCAGGGTAGCATTGGACTTTTCGCCAGTTTATGCTGGGTATCCGCCGTGTAGGTGGCTATCCTCAGCCATGCTCTGTGGCGCATGGCCACTGTGGCCACAACTGATCTGGCACCGGAGTCTCCAATGTCCAGAGCCGTTTGGAGCTGCTGTTTTGCCACCGCCCTTCCCTGATCCCGCACCTGCTTGACCGTGGTCTGCAGGTCGGCCGGGAGATGAGGGATCACCTCATCTAGGGAGCCCATGAGGGCGTGGGAGAAGTGTGCCATCAGCACGCCGAGCTGGCCTGGCAGAGGGCACAGGGGAGGACGTAGCGGACACCTGCGCCGCATAGTCCAGCTTTTGGACTCCTTGTCGTGGGCTTATCCACATCCCTAGCGCTCCCAGAACGCCGGAAAACGCTATCGGTAACCAACCCTCCGCAGAGGGTGCTCAAAAAAAACCGGACAAAGAGCCGGTAGGGACTGCATACTTCCTGGCCACCCTGGCCGAAGGCGCAGGACAGGAAGCCGGCCGCTGCCAAAGCTCCAAGGCTGGGCCAACAATGGCTTCAGCCACCGGAAAGGCCTCCGTGGGCAAGTCCCCTCGGTCCAGTATCTCAGTCAGGGGATACTTGGCCTGCTTGGATACGGGCTCGAGCTGCATCCCGGTGTACTCCGAGATGAGCTGAAGCAGACCCATAAGAGACGATGGGCTCTCGTCCATCGACTGCCCCCCGGAGAACTCCAGGTCAAGGGGCCTGGAAAATAGGGAGGAGTCGTCATCAGACTCCGAGGAGTCCGCGAAGAGCTGCCTGGGGCCTGAGCCACCCTCCACCTGCCGAGGACGGTCGGGAGTGAGGGTGACCGACAACCTGTGGGGCAGACCCTGGCCCGACCGAGAATCCTTGGCCGGCTCCCGATTTCGAGTTGTGGAGGCAGAGGTTCCACCACAGTCGGTGGGGCAGCTGGCTTTGGTTAAACAACCGCCCAGGCTTGGGCACCTCGACTATGGCAAGGGTTGTTTCAGGCGTTCGGGTGACAGCCACTTGATGGCCGGGGAAGGCGACGGCGTCGGCTTGTTCCCAGACAGAAGTAACTGCTGCCACATTAGGTCCTCGTAGTGAGCCCTGCTGACGGGGGTGGGCATGGTATAGTCTCAGCTTGGTGTTTTCCCTGGAGGCAAACAGGTCCACCAACGGTTTGCCCCAACGGGAGAACAGATTGTAAGCTACCTCTGGATGTAGAGACCACTCATGGAATGTCTGGCCTATGCAGCTGAGATTATCTGCCAGTTGGTTTGAGACTCCTGTCACATGGATGGCAAGGAGATCTTCCGCCAACTGGCTGACAAGGGTCCAGATTCGGAGTGCCTCCTTGCATAGCAGACGGAAGTGCATGCCGGCGTTTGTTAAGGTAGTACATGGTCGTGGTATTGTCTGTCTGGATTTGAACCACTTGGCCCCGGAGCCGAGGAGCGAAAGCTGACAGGGCCAGTCTGACTGCTCTGAGCTCCAACAGGTTGATGTGGTATCGGGATTCCTCGGGGGTCCAGAATCCGTGGGCCCTGTAGTCCCCCATGTGGGCTCCCCAGCCCATGAGAGAGGCATCGGTCGTCACTATGACTGTCGGCTCAGGGCAGACAAATGGGATCCCTTCCTATAATTGGTCTGGGACGGTCCACCATTGGAGAGCGTCCCATATTTTCTGGGTTACAGTGATCTGCTGGTCGAAGTGACCATATCGCTGAGTCCACTGGGCAGCCAGCTCCCATTGAAGGGGGCACATGTGCCACCTGGCCCAATGGACCACCGAGGTGCACGCCATGTAGCCCAGAAGGCACAGAAAGTCCCAGGCAGGGCGCAACTACCCAACCAGAAATGATTGGGCAAAGGAGGAAAGAACCTCTGCCCTGTCCGCTGGGAGCCGAGCTCTGGCTTGGCGAGAGTCGAGCTCTGCCCCGATAAATCCCATCACCTGAGAGGGCACGAGTTCTGACTTGGCCTCATTGATCAGGAGGCCTAGTTGGGAGCAGGTTCAAAGGGCCAGATCCCTGGACCTCTCCACCTCCTGAAGGGAGGAACCTGCCAGGAGCCAGTCATCGAGATAGGGGTATATCCAAACTCCTTGACGCCGCAGATGGGCTGCCACCACTGCAATGCACTTGGTAAAGACCTGAGGGACCAATGACAGGCCGAACGGCATGGCTCGGAACTCGTACAGGGTCCCTTTGACCCTGAAGCAGAGGAACCACTGGTGGGATAGACGGATTGGGACGTGAAAGAACGCGACCTGTAGATCCAGTCAACAGAACCACATGTTTGGCTCCAGAGATGGTATGATCTGGTTCGAGTTACCATCCAGAAGGTGCGGACCTGAGATATTGATTCAGGTCATGGAGATCTAGGATGGGCGCCAACCCCTCGTCCACTTGGGCACCAGGAAGTACCTGGATACGAAGCCTGGGTCTGTGGAGGATCCGCACTGAAGCTATCACCTCCTTGGGAGGAGCTGAGCAGTGTCGTCCCGGCGGGCCGATTGAGTGCGTAGCTGAGACCCTTTCCTCCTGTGGGGCGCGAGGCTCGCTGGGAGGGTACTGCTCGAATTCTACAGGCAGTCCTGGCCGACCACTTCCAGAACCACCTGTCCGAAGTGATACCGGACCAGACGGAAAGAAAGTGGCGGAGCCGGCTTCCCACGGGAGGACCCAGAGCTGGCGTGACGGGTACAGGGGTGGCAACCCATGACCCGTCACTGAGCAGGCTTAGAGGAGGAGGAGGCTCCTGGACCGGCACCTTGGCCTCCTTTATGGGGCTGCTGAGGACCCTGCTTGGGCCTGGGGCGCCAAGCTTGAGCCTGCTGCTGTTGCTGTTGACCTCCTTGATAGGAAGGCTGTCTAACCGCAGGGGAAGAGTGCCGAAAGGCTTCTTGTGTTTCTGCTGGTTCTTGCCCGAATAACCCTTTGCAGAGGTAGCATCCAAGGTGGCACTGGACTGCTCTATACGCTAGAGGTGACCTGCCACTCCCGGACCGTGGAGGTCGGTGCTGAGGAAGGGCACGTCAGCTAACTTGTGCGGAGTATCCGCCGGAAAGGAGGATAACCTTAGCCAGGCCCTGCGGCTAGTGGCCACTGTGACTGCTAAGGCGCAGGCACAGGAATCTCCAATGTCCAGGGCCGTCTGGAGCTACTGTTTGGAAACAGCACGGCCCTGGTCACGGACCTGCTTAACCATGGTCTGCATGTCCGCTGGGAGATGAGGGAGGACTTCATCTAGTGACCCCAGAAGGGCATGAGAGAAGTGTGCCATGAGCACAGCTGAGCTGGCCTGATGAAGGCCCATGGATGAGGCCGCATAAACCTTCCGGGCAGAATGGTCCACATACTTGGACTCCTTGTCTGGAGGGCGGTCAGTGTTAGCTGAGCTACCTGTGCGTCTAAACAAAGAAGCAGTCAAAAGGCTCTCGGCTGAGGGATGTTCTGTGAAACTCGCTAGGGACCGCATGGGTACCGTATACTTGAGGGACATGCGGGTAGACAGAGCTGGGCAAGAGGCAGGGTGTTGCCATAGCTGAAGGACCGGGCCAACAATGGCTTCAGCCACTGGAAAGGCCTCTGTCAGGTATCCCCCCTCTTGAGGATATCTGTGAGGGTGTACTCTGCCTTCTTTTGGATGGGCTCCAAGGGCATTCCGGTCGAATCTGAAATGAGGCAGAGGATGCCCTGAAAGGAGGAAGGACCTTCCTCCAAGCCTGCCACTGAGGACTCATCATCCTCTGGATGTGAGTGCAGACCAGTGGCATCCAAGTCCAAAGAATCAGGATATAAGGGTCTCCCACCTATGTCTCCCTCGATATGCTGAGGGTGATCGGGGACCACCGTAATGGACAGACAACAGGGAAGGCCGGTGTCTGTCCGATCCTCTTTCGAGGAATCCCCCCCTTGAGGCTGCTTAGGCGGAGGGTCCACCAGAATCGGTGGGGCGACCGAAACAGGCAGAGCTGGAATGCGTACTGGCCCTACTGGTGGAGGAACCGGAATCTTCGGTTCCGGAGGAGTCTGCGTTGGCCCTGGAGAGGCTGTGGCCAAGTAATGGCCAGTGGTGCCAGCGGAGCCGGCTTCTGACCAGTCAGAATCAGCTGTTGCTACATGAGATCCTCATAACGTCGATGGAGTTTCCGTCGAAGTCTCTCCTTGTCAGAGGATGATGAGGATCAGTGGCGCCGACTCTTTCTAGAGTGCTTGTGACGTTTCTTTGGTTTTTCGACCAAAGGGGTCCTAGTCCTTGATCGAGACCGACTGGGTCAGCTGGTTCGATCGGCAGAAGCCGGAGTCGGTGAGAACCAAGGTTCTGGCACCTTTCCCTCGATTGGGATACCCAAGAGCTGGGTTTCCTCGTTGGGGAAGGAAAGGATAGGTGTCCTTTCCAAGGAGTCGTAGACGGGAGTCGGCAACAACGGCTCGATCGGGTCCGAGTAATCTCGCCAGTGCAGCCGCTTCCTCGGCCTCAGTGCCTTGGCCTGACGGAAGATCTGAGAAGCTGGCAGCCGAGGAAACGATCTCGACTGAGGTCGAGACCACAAGATCCTGGGAATCGGACCGCTCTTGGTCCCAGGAACATCATCTTCGGGCAGAAGATGATTTAGGGTCCTTATCCCTTTTCTTAGGGCAGGAGGACTGCGAGCCCGAGGGTGCCTCACCCCTGGTGGGGAGAGACTGGCACAGCTCCCAAAAGGTCCCAGTGAAGGTGGAACCCAGGTTAAGCGGCACGAAAAAGCTTCGGCTGGCCGAGACTTGAGCAGCTTCCTCTTGGCCGCCATCTGTTCGAGCTGATTGGCGGATCCAGCGACCGCGGAAACCGCCCATCTGGCCTCCTTCGATTTCACCGGTGGGTTGCAAAGCTCCATCTCCCTAGTTTTAGGCGTGCCTTGTGGTCGTCCAGGAAGTTGGGATGGAAGGCCAAACAAATGGTGCAAGAAGTGGTGTCATGCACGACACCCAAGCAATAGACACACGAGAGGTGGGGATTGGTGCGTGACATTTTCTGTCCGCAGGGACACCGGCAAAATCCGGGGAACGACTTGTCCTCCATGTCCGATGCGCTCGGATTGGAATCGTAAACTCTGATAAGTTTTAAATAAAGTGATTGTGATGAAAACCGTTGTTGAGAATCCAGGGCCTACGAACTGCAGAAATAGCACGAGGGAACCTGAATCTTCCAGCGGAAAGGAAGATCTGGCGTCATGGGGCGGAGACAAGGTATTTACCATCCAGGTGGGTGGGAGGAGCCAGCCTAAAGACTTTCCGGACAGATTTAAAGGGGAAAGGGACATGCCAGAGAGTGTGGATGAACATATCCACGCTCTTACAAACATTACTACAGGTGAGTAATTTTTTATAATAACTGGTAACCCCCGTTATCAACCCGTTTGAGAGCTGTAAAAGTCGTATCAACCCGGGTTGATATGAAAAAACTACTTTACAGTCTCGCCGCTAAAACCCTGATTTGAGGTACCTTTCAAACGAACAGTGTTCGCTAAATCCACAGAAGAGAAGTGGTTTGTATGAAAAAAATCTAACCTGTGGGCGCTGAGTTCATTTGTTTTCAGTTTTAAGATAAAGTCGCTGAGTATGGGATCGACGGCGGAGCACTGGGCGGTTTCAGTAGGTTAGATTCAGCTGCGAACAAGTGTTGCTATAGCAACACTCGCTCCGCTTGACTCACCTTTCGAAGCCGCGAGTAACTCGGCCGCCAGTCTATACTTCAACGGCTTTGTATCTTAAAACTGAAAACAAATGAGCCCAGCACCCACAGGTTAGATTTTTTCATACAAAGCCACTTCTCTTTTTTGTGGATTTTGAGGCATAGTAATTAACCAATCGAACACCGTTGAGCCATGCTTTCTCTCGCCCAAATACTTTTACACCAAAAGTCCATGCACCAGTTATTATAAAAATAAAACATTTGTGGGGATCGATAAGGATTTTTTTTATACACACCCGGTGTGTGATATTTTAGTGAAACCTCTCGAACTTAATTCTCAAGGTTTCTCTCACACACCTTGGTGTGTAAAAAACTGCACATCAACCCCTACATATGCATTATTCCCTATCTTCAAACCCCAGGAATCCCTCACTATGCTTAACTGTAGACTCCACACTAGTACCTTGGGAGGCTGGGTACAGAACCTATTTAGGAAAAGGTTCTCCAAGACAGCAGTGCAAACTGGCATCCATTCTGGATTACATATCCAGGCAACAGTGCTTTGTGAAAGTATGTGCTGTTTTCCAGGTAGCTGCTTTACAGATTTCCTGGCCGGAAAATACCTCTTCATGATGCCACATAACAAAGGTGTGCCCTTGTGCAGTAAGCCCAAAGGCCTTCAAGTGGCAGTTTGTCAGCCTCATCATAACAGAACTGTATGCAGGAAACTATCCAGTGAGACATGGTCCTCTTGGATGCTGTTTTTTCTTTCCCCACAGATGACAAGCAAATGAGTGCTAGTAGACCTTACATCCTTTGTGTGGTCCAAGTAGTAGCTCAGAGCTTTCTTTACATCCAAACTGTGGAGCTTCTGTTCTCCTGAGCCAGATGTATTCTGTACAGCAACTAGAAGTGAGGCCAGCCTGGTGCCGAAAAGGACTGAGGCGCTGGACGTGCCTCTCGTCACGCGGCAGCCTGGGTTCTGGATACGGACTGGTTGTCAGGGAGCCAGCACAGGGGAAGGGTGAGAGCAGGACTAGCAGCCATGGGGCAGATCTCCTCTCTCGGGGAGGGAACTGCGCTCCCCAGGTTCCACCCCCGCCACTGGTGAGGTCCAGTAATAGGCATAGGTAGGAGGGCAGCAAATCACGGGAGGGTGTTTTGAGCTGCGCATGCGACTGCCCAGAACAAGCGAAAAGCCTGGAAAATATGGAGCATAAAATTTTATATATATGTATATTATATAAAAAAATACTAGAAGTGCAACTGATTCAGATGGAATTCAAACACCACTTTTGGGAAGAATTTCCTGTTAGTTCTCAAGACTACCTTTTCCCTGTGGAATATGATAAAGTTAGGATCTGTACAGACCGCTACAGCTCGCTCACCCTCCTGGTAGACGTCAGTGCTACATACTGACAGACTTCACAGCAGCAGTTCCCGTAGGCTTGAAAGGAGCCTCCATCAGCTGGGCAATACACAGATCCCACAGAAACACACATTGGCAGCAGATAAGGACCGCTTGGCCCACCCAGTCTGCCCATTTCCCTACCTATTGGATAAGCTGCAGATCCTAGTTAACCAACAGACTACTTCCTACCCCCCCACCACCAGAACTTCCTTATGTCTGTCCAATGCATTCTTGAATTCACCCACTGTTTTTGTAGAAACAGAGACTTTGACGGCAGTCAAATGGACAGGACACCTTACTGGAGGGTACATGTGATTAAGGCCTTTAAAGAACCTTTTGAAAATGGGTTGTGAGGTCACTGACCTGTCTTTGCCAGCTGAAGCGTATACTGACACTGCTGCCAGATGAACCTTCAGGGTTGAAAGCTGGGTTGAGGGCCTGAGGCCCAGGGACTTTTCAGAAAGGTTTAATCAAGAGAATTCTAGCTCTGCAAGTACCATGCTCTGAGACACTGAGTCCTCAGATCGGGGAATATTATCTTGCTCTGAGACAAAGTCAGCAGATTGGATGTCTGGTGGAAAGGGACAGAAGCAGGGAGTGCCAAACCTGCCTGGCACAATATGGAGCAACAAGAATAATTGTTGCTGGCTCCCTTCTCAGTCTGAGTAGTACTCTCAGCAAACACTGGAATAAGGAAAGGCCTAAAGAAACCTTCCTGGCCAGTTAAGCACTACAGCATCCTCTGGGACTATACCCACTGACGGCAGCCTGCAGAACAGTGGAAGCTGGTCGTTTTCCCAGATGCAAACAGCTCCATCTGTGGTGTACCCCACCTTCTGAACACCGTAATCACTACTTCCTTGTTCAGGGTCCATTTGTGATTTCCCTGGTTGATTCTGCTCAGGGAATCTGCCAACACATTGTCCTTCCCTGGCAGATGTACTGCCAAGAGTTGGACCTACAGGGAGTATGCTAGGTTCCAGATCTTCACTGCTTCTACGCAGTTTTGAAGATCTTGTTCCTCCGTTTATGTAATACATAGTTGTGGTACTGTCTGTCCTGATTTGAATGGATTGACCTCTAATGTGAGAGGAAAAGGGCTGCATTGCCAGGTACACTTCCCTGAGCACCAGGAGGTTTATGTGTTCCTGAGTCTCCTGTGTGCTCCACATACCACTTACAGTGAGGTTCTCCAGGTGGGCACCCCAGCCTAGGAGGGAGGAATCTGTTTTGAGTATGGCTGTGACTGCTGAAGGAAGAGAACCTCCTCTCTGAGACTGCACTCTTCCTTCCATGACTCCAGTACCCTCAGCACACATCTTGTGATGGGCACTAGTTTTGAAAGTGGATTCCCATCTTTGGGACCAATGGCTCCCTAGGTGGTACTGGATATCTCATTTGGAACCTGGCATCACTGATGATGTCATGTGTCCTATCAAGCTGCTACCCTTTCCTGAGGAAGGAATGCATTTCCTTGTAGGTATGTAGCTCTGCACCTAAAAGTCCGGAACTTGAACTGGTTCGGATTGTGACTTTGCTAAGGAAACCCAGGTCCTCAAAGGTGCCTCGTGACAAAAGGAGGGAGGATTTGGCTTCCTGATGTGCTTTTCCCTAAAACTAGCCCGTTGACCAGATAGGGAAAAACCACCACTCCTTGCCTTCTCAGATGTGCTGCCACCACAGCTAAGCATTTTATGAACACTCTTGGTGCTGAGGACAGAGTGAAGGGAAGGGCTGTGAATTGGTAGAGGCAATTCCCTACCCTGAATCCAAGGTATTTTCTGTGCCTGGGACTGACTGGTATGTGAAAGTAGGTCTCTTTCAGATCCAGTGATCCCAGCCAATCCCCTTCTTGCAGTGATAGAATAACTGATCCCGGTATTACCATCTTGATTTTTTCCTTCTTGAAGTGTTTGTTCAGGTATCAGAGGTCTAAAATGGTCCCCCAGTCCCCATTTTTCTTGTGAGTCAGGAAGTATCTTGAGTAAAGTCCATTTCCACGCTGTGAGAGAGGAACTTTTTGCACTGCATTTGCTTGCAGTAATTTTTTACCTCTATCTCCGTCAGGAGCCTTTCTGTTGGGAGTGTGAGGACAAGGTTTTGTGACTGGAGTTCTGGGAATTTTTCATTACTATACTGCTTACTAAGAGGGACTGGACCTTCATCTGAGCTTTTAAGGGATGTGGAGGCAGACCGAGAAGCCATTATATTTTCTAAATTTTTAGCCCTTTTCTTTTGCGTTTTAAGGCAGAACTGAATACAGAGTTCACAACTGACAAAATCGTGATCTGGACCCAGGCACCTCAAACACAACTCATGACAGTCTGCTTTAACAAGGAATTTTTAAAGCCCGTGGGTCCTGACTTCTTTTTGGGTCTGTCAGTCATGCCGAGACACTGATGAATTCAAGACGACGTTCCAGTTCCCAAAAAATAAAAAGTGTTTTGGAAATTTTTTTTAATGCATTTTGATTTCTTTTGGACCTGAACTGCAAAAATCCAAGTATAAAAAGACCCAATTATCTTGGTTCCGAACAAAAGGAACCAGGAAAATAAAATAAAAATAGCATAAAACAGTGGGCAGGATTCACAAAAGGGATGCGCCGGCATATCCCTGACTTGCGCTGAAAAGCGATTCAGCAAGGGGCCCGATGCGTCAGCGAATCCCTGATGCGGCAACACATCGCAGATGTGCCACACAATGCCAGTAATGATATGCGGTGCATCTGGGGGGGCTGTGAAGGGGTGTGCCCATGCATATCGGGCGCCACCCCATTCACAGCTCAATTTGGAGGCACATCCCCAGGGCAAGTCCAGGAATGTGCCTCTGACAGATAAGTCTAGTTCAACCAGACTTAAGTGGGCGGCCACCCACTAGCAGGCCGCCATACTGCAGACAGCAGCACGGGAGCCTGCACACCCTGCCAGTCAAAGCACCACCTCCCAGGCAGCCCACAGCACTATACCATGCGTCACCCGGTCCGGCTCCAGGTGGTATAGTGGTCCCCCCCCTCCCAGTAGCTGCCTGGCTCTGAATATTGTAATAAATTACTCCCTGGTGGTACAGTGGCTCCCCGACCCTTGGCTGCACTGGCCCGAATAATGTAGCAAATGGCTTCTTGGTGGTCCAGTGTTCCAGCCACACAGGCATCCCCCACTTGTCCGAAACCCAGCACAAGTCTTGTAGCAGTGGGCAGCACAGCCCACCCCACCTGCACACCACCACAGCTGCCCGCTGACTATGCAGTCTATGACGGACAGCCTACTGTATGCATGCATCCCACTGGTCATCCATGTTGACCAATGGGCATGCAGCGCACTGTGAGCAGTCATTCACAACTGTGTCAATGACACCGCTATGAGACTTGTGCCGGTTTCGGGGCGGTGCCTGAGTGGGTGGGGGTGGACCACCAGGAGACATGTAATCATTATTCGGGGCCAGTGCAGCTACGGGCAGGGAGGGGGGACCATTATATTCCACCAGGAAGACATTTACTACATTATTCGGGGCCAGTGCAGCTACGGGCGGGGAGGGGGGACAACTATACCGCCAGGGAGACATTTATTACAATATTCAGGGCCAGTGCAGCTATGGGCAGGGAAGGGGACCACCATACCACCAGAGTGGGCTGTGGTGCCACGGCTGTTCTGACAGCCCTGCAGAGCGCCCAGCACACTCAGCCAGGCACATCCCTGCAAGGTGCATGCAAATGGGTCCATAATGGCATGCAAATGGCCCCACTGTGCCTTGCATGTCTAATGGCTCCATTTGCATGTGTGACTGTGAAGGGCAGTTTTGAGCCCAGCCCGACGTGGGGGATGCACTGACGTAGCCTGGGCTGGGCGCAACTCTGGTATTCACAGTGGGGATGCGCCAGGGGCATTCCCCCACGCATCTTCTGTGAGTACCACAGTATGCACTGAGTGCACCCACTGTGTCAGGGTAGTGGAGATGCGCTGAGCGCATCTCCTTTGTGAATCCTACCCAGTATCTTTTTTTAAACACTCAATTTTTTTTTTTTGGTAAATTCAAGCAGTTCCCTAAAGGCAGGAACTGCACTACAAAATTACCTTCTCCAGATCCTAGGAACATATGTGGAACCAGGGAAATTACAAATACATATACTAAACCAAATAAAAACACCTGAGTTAATGCACAGTTTATCGAACTATAAACGTTAGACTGCTTCAAATAAATAAAAATAAACTGTAATCTGTTGAAGTGAAGAGACTTTGGGACGACAGTTTTCTTCAGGCGGAGAAATAAATCTGCTGTCAGAATGCAGAGGTGAGCATGACCACCCAGCACAGTTCTGAATTTAATTCTAACATTTTCTAATTAACATCAAATTCTAAGCTCCAGGGCAGCTTATTCCAGGGAATGATTGCAGTTACTTATAAGTGAGGGACTCGGGGGTCTGAAATGTAAATTACATACTCACCATAATTGTTGAGCTTCCAGAATATCTTCACCTTCATTCACACTTATGGGTTTAAGCCAGAGGCGCCAGCACCCAGCGGGAGTACAGTCTCTTGTAGTCTAGGGGATGGACGTTGGTGCTGGCGATGCCCACAAGGCAGGAGCAGGGACATCATGCTTGTAGGTTGGCCAGTAACCAATGCCAGCCCCCTCAGTTCTGCTTGCCAGGAGAGAAACTAGTGGGAGACAAAAGAGAGGGAGAGAGGACTATAGACCCCTAGCCCAAAAGATAGGAAAAGGATCTAGGACATAAAATTATAACGATAGTAAAATCAGACTACCAACTTAGAGAAACTAAGGGGTGGGCCTAAGTGGCAAAGAGGTAGCAAACGTAAGAGCCAGAGCCTACCAACCACTTGGATAGGAAGGCAGGCAGCAGCCCTGGCATATAGCTATGGTTGGTCTAGAGGGAGAGTTCCAGAGGAATCTCAAGGACAGGATGGCAGAAGCCAATTTTGGGGAGAGGCCTTGTGCTCACAGTGGACAAGAAGCTAAGATCAATAATTCATGAAGACAGCAGAGAAGTTGGAGAAGAACAACGCACTGCGATCATCCTCTTGCCACTCCAGAGAGTGAAGAGCAAGGAAACGCCCAACACCTACTGCAGGTGAGAGACAGAAAGCAGATTGTCAGGCTGAGCATACAGAAAATAATATCAGAAACTCTGTAGCATCTTCTGCACCTTAACATTAGAGATGAAGGCCATGCCTTGAAGTGAGGCTCTGCTGCCAGTTAGCAGAGGCTGGAGGTATATGAAAGGTACCACAATTTCAGGAAGTACTAATTAAACTCCCTGAAGGAAAGAGAGGAAGACACATAAGTTTATTTTTGCATTTTTTTTTTTTTTTTTTAAACGGTGACCCTGCACATTAACTACTGCAGCCTGCTCCTGTCCCACATACCTTTCTAAACTGTGGCGTGACTTCAAGACTACTATCAGTAACATTTTTGAAATCTGCACGTTTTAAAATACTGCCGAAACGTTTCGGTGAATCCGGAAATGCTGCCCGCGTCCCGATCGAGCGGGAGCAAGTTTACATTGGTATTCTACCCATTTAGTGATGTTGCAAACATCACTGCTCTCAATAAAGCAGCAGTGGAGGGGGGCTTATTGTTCTTATTTTATTGCTTTCATGGGGGTCTTGATGCTTAAATAATTACAGGTGGCATCGAGGGCTCCAACGTCTCAGGCCCAGCATATAGCTGCGACCGCAACACCAGGGGCATCCATCGGACTGCAAGGGGTGCTTAGCCGACCCCCTGAAGCCAACTGTCCCACCCACAAGAGGCCTTCCGGGCCCCAGCAAGACTAGGACTGGCAGAGGCCTGCTCCCCTCAGCATCGCGATAGTACCCCAGGGAGACCTGGGAAGGACCCAACGACTCTGGCCTTGGCGCCCAGAGAACGACGCCCTCCGAAGGTGGGAGGTTTTCGACCCACCTTCAAACCATGCACTTCGAGGCCCAGCAGTCCATGGAGAAGCAGGCATTGCAGTTATCCATATCGTGCAACGGACCCAAGGCAGGTAAGACAGCAGTCATGGCGGACCCAGGCAGGTAAGACAGCAGTCATGGCAGTCCACTGCGGTGATCGGCTTGCCACAGGGGCACTGACACATAAGGGCACGTCCCTGCCTTGGATTTAGAAAAAGGCCCCAAACCGGACATCACTGCATGGACAAAACAAAGCACAGTACCCGACGCCACACTTAATGACAGAAAAAAAATTAAAAGGAGAGGTTTTACCGGCTTTTAATGCAGATTGGCATCGATGGAAGGTATGCGGCAAAGGAGGAAAGAACCTCAGCCCTGTCCGCCAGGAGCCGTGCTCTGGCTCGAAGACTGTCTAGCTCTGCCCCGATGAACTGAATCACCTGTGTTGGCACAAGTTCCGATTTGGCCTTGTTGATGAGGAGGCCAATCTGAGAGTAGACCTGGAGGGCCAGATCCCTGGACCGCTCCACCTCCGGCTTGGAGGAGGCTGCAATCTGCCAGTCGTCCAGGTAAGGGTACACCCGGACCCTTCGGCACTGCAGGAATGCTGCAACCACTGCCATGCATTTGGTGAAGACCCTGGGAGCTAGAGAGGCACCAAAGGGCATGGCTTGGAACTCGTAAAGGGATCCCTCTGCTCTGAAGCGGAGGAATCGCTGGTGGGATGGACGGATTGGGAAGTGAAAGAACGTGTCCTGGAGGTCCAGAGAACAGAACCACACGCCTTGTTCCAAGGATGGAATGATCTGAGCCAGAGTGACCATCCTGAAGGTTCAAGACCTTAGGAACTTGTTCAGGTCGTGTAGGTCTAGAATGAGGCGCCAGCCCCCCGTCTGTTTTGGGACCAGTAAGTACCTGGACACAAACCCTGGGTCTGATGGAGGATCCGCCACCTCCTGATCACCTCCTGAGCAGACAGGAGGCTGCGGACCTCGTAGCCCCCCGTGGTGCGATGGCTCCATGGGGTGGGGACTGCTCGAATTCCAGAGGCAGACCCTTTCCACCACTTCCAGCACCCAGTGGTCCGTGGTGATATCGGACCAGGAGGAAAGAAGTGGCGGAGCCGTCCCCCCATGGGGGGAACCTGGGGAGGAGTGACGAGGCTGGGGGCGACACCCCTCAACCCGTCACTGGGCAGGCTTGGAGGAAGGACCGGCCGAGGAGCCTCCTGGACCTTTCCCTCCCGGCTTCCTGCCGGAGAAAACAGAAGGCTTGGCTTTGGGGTGCCAAGTGCGAGCCTGCTGGCCCTGATGCTGGTGTTGCTGGGCCTGACGTGCCGCAGGGGCTGAAGGCCAAAAGGGCTTACGCTGCTGCTGGCGGTCTTTGTCCTTCTGGGCAGACGTGACTGAGTCCAAGGTGGCGTTGGACTTCTCGATCCTTTGCAGATGACCCTCCACCCTGGGACCGAACAAGTTGGTACCCAAGAAGGGAATGTCTGCCAGCTTGTGCTGGGTATCTGCCGTAAGGTGGAGATCTGCAGCCAAGCTCTGCGGCGCGCCACTGCGGCCGCTACTGACCGGGCACATGAGTCAACGATGTCCTGGGAAGTCTGGAGCTGCTGTTTGGTCACCGCCCTTCCCTGATCCCGCACCTGCTTGACCGTCGTCTGAAGGTCAGCCAGGAGATGAGGAATCACCTCATCCAGGGAGCCCAAAAGGGCGTGTGAAAAGTGTGCCATCAGAATGGCCGAGCTGGCCTGATGAAGGCCTAGAGAGGAAGCAGCATAGACTTTCCGCCCGGAGTAGTCCAGTTTCTTGGACTCCTTATCGGGTGGCCTGTCCACATCCTGAGTGTTCCCGGAATGCCGGAAAATGCTGTCCATCACTAGCCCCTCTGCGGAGGGGTGCTCCAAGAAACCGGAGAGTGAACCAGTGGGAACAGCATACTTTCGAGCCATCCTGGCCGAAGGTGCTGGACAAGAAGCTGGCCGCTGCCATAGCTCCAGGACCGGGCCAACAATGCCTTCGGCCACCGGGAAGGCCTCCGTTGGGGAATCCCCTCAGTCCAGTATCTCCGTGAGGGGATACTTGGCCCATTTTGAAACGGGTTCGAGCTTCATCCCAGTGGATTCTGAGATGAGTCGAAGCATTCCAAGAAACAAGGATGGGCTTTCGTCCACTGACTGACCCTCTGTGGACTCCAGATCAAGCGGCCTGGAGAACAAGAAAGAGTCGTTGTCAGACTCCGAGGAGTCTGCAAACAGCTGCCTAGCGCCTGAGCCACCCTTCACCTGCTGAGGCCGATTGGGAGTGAGGCTGACAGACAACCTATGGGGCAAGGCCTGACCCGACCGAGAATCCTCGGTCGGGGCCCCAGTTTTAGGTTGTGGAGGCAAGGGCTCCACCACAATGGATGACGCAGCCAGTTTCGGCCGAACAACCGGTGCCGGCTTTGGCTCCTC
The DNA here is from genome assembly GCA_016271365.2 of Neoceratodus forsteri. NCBI lineage: Eukaryota > Metazoa > Chordata > Ceratodontiformes > Ceratodontidae > Neoceratodus > Neoceratodus forsteri. Next base: position 108,551,962 of record JADMNL010000031.1, on the reverse strand, counting down.
AACTACAATGAGGGGTTGTTTTGGCTGCTCCGGTGACAGCCACTTAATGGCTGGGGAAGGCGACGGAGTCGGCTTATTCACGGTGAAAAGGAGCTGCTGGGGTGCTATGAGGCTGATCTGACTGGTCACGACATTCAAGCTCCGCCTTTAATACGGAAATAAAGTTTAATTGAATAATTTGATAATCTGCCTAACCGAAAACAGCTGCTTTAATATCGGGAGATGGATGAATACATCACCTCTGGCAGTCGGTAGCCGCCAGCGGGCGCAAGAAACTCCACTCCACGAGGGAAGCACAAGCGGTGGACCAGGCCCAGTCTCATTATCGGCAGCAGAGGTAGCTGCGATCAGTAGAGGCGGTGTCGGAGCAAATTCTGGCCGACTTTAAACTGCGTTGGGAAAGCCTGGAGCATACTCTGAAGGGGCTGGCACAAGAACTGAAGCAGCACACGAGGCAGATCGCGGAGGTGGAGCAGAGAATCTTGGACCTCGAGGACCAAAGCAGTGAAAGCCCTTCCAAAATATAAAAGTTAGAAAAAGAGATAGAGGAGCTTAAAGAAGCGTTAGAATATCAGGAAAATTACAGCAGGAGAAATAATCTGCGCATCAGGGGCCTGCCGGAGGGAAGGAACCTGCTCAAGTTTTGCTCAGTGACTCTGACGAAGTTGCTAGACACGGACCTGCCCAAACCTAAGCTTAAAGTCGAGAGAGCACACAGGGCCTTGGCCCCGAGGCCTCAGAACGGGCAACCGCCCTGACAGGTGATCTTCAGGCTGCATCACTATCCAGACAGGCAGGCCTTATTGGTGGCCTATAGAAATAAGAAAGAGCTAGTATACGAAGGCTATAGGCTTACTCTGCATCAAGACATGTCTCAAAGAATATAGAAGAGACAGTAGTTTAATATACTGATGGATGGGATGAGACAACGGGGGCTTGATTTCTTCATGGTATACCTGGCTACAGTCAAAGTAAAAATCGAGGGGGCTACATATTCATTTTGGAAATCGGCGAAGCTACAAACGTTCCTGGAGGACTGGGACAGGAAGAATGGGAGAACCTGAGTGGGACCAGAGTACGTGGACAGTGGCAGAAAGATGGAGGCTGACTTGGTGATCAACGAACTGGATCGGTGGATGCACTCACCAGGGGAATAAACAGCAGGGGGAGGAAAAGCATGGCGGAGAAGGAAATCTGTTCGGATTGCCCCATATACCTGTGTTCGGTTGCCCTTCCCCTTAATCCTGCAGGTGGCTAACAGAAGCAGATTTCCAGCTGATATAGGAGGAATGCTGGTGAGTTATAACTTGGCACTACAGAGCGGCAGGGATATGATCCCCATAGGCCTCGACTGTTGTGGACTAGAGACAGAACTGGGCCTTTGAAAAGAGGCAGGCTACTCCGATGGGGCGGTGATGCTGCAAGTCTAAGTTTAACTGCGGGAGGTAGAAGGGTTGCTGGTGGCCCCAGAGTGTGGACTAGAGACAGAACTTTTCTCCGCCTAGGAGCATGTGGCACCGTAGAGTGAAAGCCGCCCGTCTTTTCTGTCTCTCTTCCCCAGTGATGGAGAGGGCTTAAACAGAAAAGCACCAATGCAGGGATACACATAATGCTCAAATTAAGGCGTACCTAGCAAAAGTAGGAACTGAGGACCAGGTGGGGATGTGGAGAAGCCCTGATGGATGGGGAGCATGTGAATGGGCTGTTGGAATATGGCTTTCTAGGATCTGGTGGGGGTGAAATGCCTGGCGACAGCATGAAGGGCAAACATAGCAGGGGAGGAGGAAGTGGGGTGGATGGCAACCAACTGAAGGGAGGTTGGGGGCCTGGGCAAAGGGGTGCAGACACAGACTCATAGGGGCGCCAGTATAGTAATAGCATAACAAAATAGACGGTTGGGGCATTCTGAAGCAAATACAGCACATGGATAAGTTTGGGTTAAGAAGCGGAGCAGGAGTAGTGTGTGTGGGGAGTGATTATATACTGAAGATCGCAGTATATGCAGAAGGGAGGGAACAGTTGGGGTTAGGAAGGAGGGAGGGTCAATGTAGGGAGGTAGGGATAAAGAAGGGCTGTTTTGAAAATGAATCAAGGGAGGAGGGGCAAATGTTTTTTTTTTTTTTTTTACACAGTTTATGATTGTTCAATTGTTCACTCGTATTTTACTGTTTCAGAGCGGTCTGTGTCATATTGTATCTGCTAGAGGTAAAAGGTCGAGAGCTGTGACTAGAACATTTTATGAATATTCATACTGGAGAAATGACTAATAGTACGCCCCAGCTGTTGGGAGGGTTAAAATAGTCTCCTGGAACATAAAAGGTTTTACGTCTCCCGAAAAAAGGGCAAAAATTTTAATGGCCTTTAAAAGACGCAGGGTCTCAGTGGCTATGTTGCAAGAGACGCATTTATCAAACAGTGAGCACAAAAAACTTGTGCGAGGCTGGGTGGGGGAGTGTCACGCAGCAGCCTACAATTCGCATAAGAGGGGGGCAGCAATTCTAATTCACAAGCACCTGCCCTTTAAAACACTGAGGGTGGTGAGAGACACTATAGAAGGGAGGTATGTTTTTGTAGAGGCGGGGAGCTCGAGTGTAAAATAATCACTGTTGGAAATCTATATGCATCGGCTGATGGGGTTTGGAGCTTTTATCAGAAGGTGTTGGATGTTCTGATTGAGGAACAATTTACGAATTTGATATTGGGGGGATTTTAATTATGTGGCAGATCCTAAAATGGACTGCTCAGGGAATAGGGATAGGATGGACGGGGACATACAACAATGGCTACTTGGATTAGCAGAATTAGGCCTGATTGATGGATGGAGAAGAAAAAATTACTCACCTTAGTAATGTTGTTTCTTCTAATGGAGTCTTGCTATATTATGACAATAGCAGTTAGCCACAGCACTTGAACTGCCCCGGAGAGGAAAGAGTTAACTCCATACAGGATGGAGTTCTGAGCGCGAGCGCCCTCTTAGAAGCTCTATTCTGGCTGGTTTCAAATAGAAACTGTCAGATCTTTATGAGCCAAACACTCACTAAGAGTCTGTGTGGAAAAATAACCTACACTAGCCCAATGGCTACCTATCCAGTAACAACAACAACAACAACAACAACAGCAAAATCACCCTGACAAGCACTACTGGACCACCTTCCCCAAAAGACTCAAGTCCAGGAGGGGTCAGAACACTAAACCAATAACAATAAAACCTAATTTCCCCAAATCGTAAAAGAAAAGGGAAACACCTATAATGGCATGACACAGTGCTTGCACTAATTTGCCCACCCTACCCAAGTAGAAGTTCTGAGAGGGCAGGTTGGGTGTGGTCATAATATAGCAGACTCCATTAGAAGAAACAACATTACTAAGGTGAGTAATTTTCTTCAACAACAATGAAGTCTTGCTATATTATGACAATAGCAGACTACAGCAGTACCTCCATGGAGGAGGGACAGAACCTACTTAGGAATAGGCTCTGAAGCACGGTTGTGCTAAACCGAGCATCTCTCCTGGCCTGGACATCCAGGGAGTAATGCTTGGTGAAAGTGTGAACTGTTTTCAGGTTGCAGCTTGACAGATTTCCAAAATAGAGATATCTCTAGCAGCATAGAGATGCAGCTGTACCTCTGGTAGAATGGGCCCTCAAACCTGAGGGGTTCTCTACCAGTTTTGGTAGCAAAATTGGATACAAGAGACAATCCACCTGGCAATTGTCCTCTTAGTGGCAGGTTTTCCTTTGCCAACCTCACCATAGGTGAGAAAGAGTTGGTGGGATTCGAACCTGTGACCCTTGGTGCGTTCCAAATAGTAACTCAATGCCCTCTTAACATCCAAACTGTGCAATCTCCTTTCGCCAGAGGAAGAATGCTCAGTGAAAAATACTGGAAGGGAGATGGATTGGTTAAGATGGAAATCCGAAACCACTTTAGGCAAAAACTTTCTGTTAGTCCTGAGGACTACCTTATCCCTGTGAAAAGAAATAAAATCATTTTCTACTGAAAGGGCTTGTAACTCACTTATGCGTCTAGCAGAAGTGATGGCCACTAGAAACACAGTTTTCCAAGTTAAGAACTTAAGGTCTGCCGAAGACAGAGGTTCAAAAGGGGGTTGCATTAACTGAGCAATGCAAACATTGAGGTCCCAGGCAGGGGCTGGGTCCCGAAAAGGAGGGTTGGTATGGAGTAACCCCCTTAAAAACTTGGAAAACACAGGGTGAGAGGAAAGGGAGGAAGGCTTTCCTGCTGAAATAAAAGCAGAGACAGCTGCCAAATGAACTCTTAAGGTAGCTGGTCTGAGGCCAGAGAATTAAGATGGACCATGTAGTCCAACAAAATGGGTAAATCAGCAGATTCTGGGGCATATGCTTCCCAGAACACCAGATGGAAAACCTTTTCCACTTGGAATTATAAGTGGCTCTAGTGGAAGGCTTCCTAGAGGCCTTTAAATATCAAGGACACCTTGAGAAAGGTGTAAATCAGCAAATTCTAACTCCTCAAAAGCCAGGCTTTGAGGTTGAGGGATTGAGGTTGGATACCATACTCTCCCTGGGCACAGGTCAGCAGATTGTGAATCCTCGTAAGGCACAAGGAAGGTGGACTGTTAGTGATAGCAGGAGTGGTACCAAGGTTGCCTGGCCCAGTCTGGTGCAATCAGAATCACCTTGCAATGCTGGGATCTGATTTTTACTAACACCTTGAAAAGAAGAGGAAGGGGGAGCATACAGAAACTTCCCTTCCCAATCCAAAAGAAGGGCATCCAGGGGAACTGAGCCCATCACTGGGGCCTGCAACAGAACAGTGGAAGTTGGTGGTTGTCTGGGGCTGCAAAGAGGTCTATCTGAGGGGTGCCCCATCTGGCAAAAACTGTCCCCAGCACTCGAGGATTCAGGGACCATTCGTGATGGCCCTGAGAAATCCTGCTGAGGGCATCCGCTAGGACATTGTCCTTCCCTGGCAGATGAACTGCTATTAGAGAAGTGTTCAGGGAGTAAGCCAGAGACCACAACTTCATTGCCTCGGTGCACAAGGCCGATGACCGAGTGCCCCCTTGCTTGTTGATGTACCACACTGTTGTGGTATTGTCTGTTCTGACCAGGACTACTTTGTTCTGGACAGATGCAGAAAAAACTTGAAGAGCTAAAAAGACAGCTCTGAGTTCCAGCAAGTTGATGTGGAGCAGAGATTCCTGGGGGGACCACACTCCCTGTGTGGAAAGGTCGCCCAGGTGTGCTCCCCACCCCAGGAGGGAGGCATCCATAGTGAGGGTGAGGGAGTGGGAGATAGGAATGAAGGGGACCCCCAGTCTTAAATTGCTCTGATCTTGCCACCACTGAAGAGCTAGGATCAGGGTTTGGGTCACTGGAACCAGTTTGGTAAGGGGGTCCCTCCTTTGGGACCAAAAGGCCCTCAAATGAAGCTGAATGTCTCTCATTTCAAATCTTGCTCCTTGCACTACAGCTGTGGAGGCCGCCATGTGCCCCAGGAGCTGCAAAAAGTGCCTTGCTGGTCGAGAGACCTGCAGGGTGAAAGAGGAGGCCAGGGCAATCAACTTCTCTACCCTTTCCAAGGGGAGGAAGGCCCTGGCCAGCTTTGTGTCCAATTCCGCACCTATGAAAGTAAGTACCTGAACTGGTTCTAGAACTGACTTTGGTAGATTTAGCAGGAATCCCAGGGAGGTGAGAAGCTGCTGGGTGACTTGCAAGTGGGATTTCACCTGTTCTGGAGACTGTCCTACAATGAGCCAGTCGTCCAGGTAAGGAAAAACAGCAACCCCTTGCCTTCTTAAATGAGCCACGGCTAGACATTTTGTGAATACCCTTGGAGCAGAGGTAAGACCGAAGGGCATTGCCCTGAACTGGTAGTGGCCTGAGGGCAGTTCGAACCTGAGTGCTTTTTCGGTGAGAAGGCCTGATTAGGACATGAAAATAAGCATCCTTGAGGTCCAGGGAGGCTAGCCAGTCCCCTGGCCTCAGTGAGGGCAATATCATTGCCAGAGTTAACATTTTGAACTTTGGTTTCAAAAGGTGTTTGTTCAGATATCTTAAGTCTAGGATGGGCCGCCATTCTCCTGTCTTTTTTGGGGTAAGAAAGTATCTGGAGTACAGACCCCTGCCCTGGTGTAAAGGAGGAACCCTTTCCACTGCTTTGCAATTTAACAGGGCAGAGACCTCTGCTTCCAGAGCAAGGGTCTCTAGGGGGCTTGCAGGTGAAAAGTGTCTGGCCCTCATCTTTGAAACTGTTTGAAGCTGAGAACCAGACCCTGGCTTACTACTTCCAAGACCCATTTGTCCGGGTTAGGACACCCAGTTCGACTGAAGTAAGCCAACCTGCCCCTACTGGTACAGGAGACTCGCCCTGGGCACCCCATCAGGTGCCTGGCTTGGCAGATGCCTCAGGCTGAGGGGTGGGGGACGGCCACCTCGCGCCTGCCTGCCTCTGCTCTGAAAACCCCTCTGAGCAAAAAGCAGAGGAGGCTTGGGATTGATAAAAGGCCTGTGGAAAGGCCTGCCCCTACCTCTGGGTGTGTGCCTCTGGGAGTGGCTTGCCGCTCCTTGGCCTGGGCACTTTGTAGGTAGTTCTGTATTCATCCATCTTTTTCATATAGTTCTCTGTCTGCTCTCCAAACAGAGAATTCCTACCACAGGAAAATCCATAGCCTTAGACTGAGTGTCCTGTGACAGATTAGTGCACCTGAGCCATGCCAACCTACGGAAAGCTACAGAAGTGGCCATGACCCTAGAGGAAACATCATTAACATCAACAGCAGCATGAAATTGAACTTTAGAGGCTTCAATGCCATCAGCAGCCACCTGTTCAATTCACTAGCCAGCTGGCCATGGGCCTGCTTGGCTAACTGCATAACTGTATCCCATCTAGATTTCTGATATCTAGCCACATAAGCCATATAATTTGCCTGCCTGAGTCCCAAAGAGGCTGCCAATACTGCTTTTTGCCATGGCATCAATCTTCCTAGAATCTTTATCAGGAGAATGTGAAGCCAGGGAATGTTAGCTTGTCACAGGCTGCAGCCTGTACCACCCTACATGACTACACTGCTCAGAAAGGAAGTCTGTATCAGGGTCTGATAGAGTATACCTCCTGTCCATCTTTTATCAACAGGAGGAACAGAATTTGGATTTTTTTAAATTTTCATTGTTTGCTTCCTAAATGACTTATGTAAAGGAACAGACAATCTCCTAGACTCTGGAATATCCATCATTTCAACATAATCAGGCTCCTCTTGCTCATCCACAGCCTCTTCTAAGGGAAGCTGGAGGGTTTCAGCAACTTTCTTATAAAAAATAAAATGAGATGGGGACTCAGACAGCATAGGGGGAGATTCTAATGGTCTGTCTGGAGAGATGTCCGGTTCAATGGGCACATCCAGACCCTCCCAGCCACATACATACTGTTCATAATCCTCCTCCCCCTCCTGTGGTTCATAAAATTCCTCAACATCATACTCTTGAACCACTGGGACCGGACGAACCAACCTTTTGCCAACTGATGGTGGTTCGCACGGTCCCTGAGACAGTGACTGGACAATTTGTATGGCTTTTGCTATCTCTGCAGCAGTTGGAGAGGCAATTTTGGACTCCAGACCTACTGATTTCCTAGATTTTTTTTTACTGGGGCTGGTTCCACAGAACCAGCTTTTCTTTTGCCCGAGGAAGTCTCGCCCTGGTCAGTTGGTACTGGACCGGGCTGGCCATCCGGGTCAGCGGACTTTTTGGCCTCTTGTTCCCTGAGCCTGCCCAATCTTTTTCCAGGGTGGCTGCAGGAAATTCTTGCAAATCTGGCAGTCTGACTGGAGGTGGTCAAACCCCAGACAATAAACATGTGGTGTGTGGGTCAGCCTTGGCAAAGGCTTCCCCACAAGCATCACAGTGTTGAAACCCAGTGGGCCCGGTTTTTCTTTTGGGTTTCTCAGACATAATGCCAGCCTAACCAAAAACTTGCCCTTTTAATGGCAGTGCAGGCAAGACACCCTTATCGGTTCCTAACCGTGTCACGGGTATTTGAAAAAAACAAAATTAAAAGTCTGTTTTTTAGAACCGATAAGAACCGGGAACCGCACTCTAAATTCACATACAATGCTTTAAAAGTATTTTAAAAGGAAACCGATCGGTTCAGAACCGAACCGATAAATAATTTCCACACAGACTAAAGACCTGTACTTACGGTTACCAGATAGAGCTTTGAACCGAAATGCGGTAAAATAAAACACTTTTCCCGGTTAATTTTAACCGAGAAATACTGATTTTAACTGAGAAATGAACCGAGCTGAAGGAGAGATCTCCGGAGCGACTGTTCAGTGAGGCAGAGTAAAGAATCTGACAGTTTCTATTTGAAACTAGCCAGATAGAGCTTCTAAGAGGAGCGCTCGCGCTCAGAACTCCATCCTGTATGGAGTTAACTCTTTCCTCTCCGGGGCAGTTCAAGTGCTGTGGCTAACTGCTATTGTCATAATATAGCAAGACTTCATGTTGTTTGAACAGCTAATCCAGGGGTGAAGGAATATACATTTTTCTTCAACCCACATCGTTCCTGGTCACAGCTGGACTATGTATATATTCATAGAGACTTGTATCAGTATACCAGAGCAATGGGGCATAGCCCAATATTTCTATCTGACCATGCCATGGTGGAAATGGAGATCACCCTGGGTCAGAAGGAGGTGCAGAGGGGTCGTTGGAAATTTCCCACATACATGTTGGCGAGGGAGGAGTTTCGGGATTTTGTAAAAGGGCAATGGAAAGTTTATGAAGAGACAAATAAGGGTACGGTGGAAAGTGAGGGTATATACTGGGAAGCTGGTAAAGCATATATAAAGGGGGTTATAACTGGATACACAGCTAAGCAAAAAAAAGATAAAAGGCAGAAGCAAAGGGATTTGGAAGTTAAAATAGGTGACCTGGAGAATGAAGTCCTTAGGGGAGGAGGAGAAAAAAAACAAAGAGCTTAGGTTGGCGAGGGAGATGCTTAATATAAATCTGGGCAAGGAAGTGAATACTAACATTTTCTTTGCAAAACAAAGGATGTATGATCAGTAATAAAGCAGGCCCCTACTGGCCCGGCTTATGAAGGGAGGAAAAAGTAGTCATAGGACAGCGCAAATTAAAAATAGGGAGGGGAAAATACTTAAAGAGGAAGGGGAAATTTGTAATAGATTTAAGGAGTTTTACGAGGAGTTGTACAGGAAGGAGTGTCAAAGGAAAGGTGGAGAAAGAGATGGCTTCCTTAAGGAGATGGAAATACCCAGTCTAAATGAGGCACAAAGGGAAAAGCTGGAGGGAAAAATAACGGTGATGGAAGTCAAAAATGCGATCAGCCAGATGAAAAATGGGAAGGCCGTGGTACCAGACGGGCTGGGGGCCGAGTTTTACAAGCTGTTGAAAGAAGAAGTGGTGGGCTCACTGTGTAACATCCTACAAGAGACCAGGGAAGGGGGAGGGATACCTAGCATGTGCTGCCAGGCTCTGATCACTGTTCTTCCCAAAGTAGGAAGGAACTTGGAGGAATGTGGGTCCTTTAGACAGATCTCGCTTCTGAATCATGATTGCAAAATCATGACAAATGTTTTAGCAAACCGACTGGAAGAGGTACTCCCTCTATTGGACAAGCCGGATCAGACTGGGTTCGTTAAAGGAAGGCACTCCTACCATAACCTAAGGAGGCTGTTGAATGTCATCTGGTGGGGGCAGAGGCATCCAGGCAAGGCTTGCGTCTTTACAATGGACGCCAAAAGCCTTCGATAGAAATGAGTGGGAAACATATGCTGCATATTTTGCAGAGATTTTTGTTGGGGAAGAGTTTGTAAAGATGGTAGGGGCTTTATGTACATCCGAGGGCACAGATTCTAATTAATGGAATAGCAACCCTGGAATTCAGACTGTATGGGGAACAAGACTAGGATGCCCCTGTCACCTTGCTATTTGCGTTGGCAATAGAACCCTTGGCAATCAAAATTAGAGTTGAGACTGCTATAAACGCTATCAGGGAAGACGGGGGACATGTCATATCTCTTTATGCGGATGATGTCTTGCTGTTTTTGACAGAACCAAATGTGTCAGTCCTAAGGTGCTGTCAGTAATAGAACAATTCGCAGTTTTCTCCGGATATAAAATTAATATGCAAAAGTCCGAAATCATGTTCTGGGATGGAGTAGCAGGAAGGAGGCCTGGGGATTAAAAAGAGTACAACATACATTCACATACCTGGGAATTGAGGTGGGAAAGCAAGTGGGGAGCCTATATGAGATGAATTATAGACCACTGATAAGGGAAGTTTTACAAGACTTGAGTGGGTGGAAAGAGCTGAATATTTCCTGGATGGGACGGATCAACCTCCTTAAAATGAACGTTTTGCCCAGAATTTTATATAAAATGCAGATGATCCCTTTCAGACTGACAGCCCAGGATATAAAGAAACTGGAAGGTGCATTTACAACCTTTGTCTGGAAGGGCAAGCACCCTAGAATTAGTCTGAAACAGTTAAAAGCACCAGTAGCACAAGGGGGGTTAAATTTCCTGGACATGATGGGGTACTTCCTGGCAACGCAATATAGGTACATACAAAATTGGGTTCACAGACAGGAGGTGGCCAGGTGGGTCGAGCCAGAAGAGGATGGGGCCCCAGGGAGAATCTCAAGTTACCTATGTGAAGAAGGCCTTAGGCGGTACAGAAAGCTGGATGCACCTAACCCGATGGTGGTGGTGGGTTTATGTGCATGGGGGAAAATTAAAGAGAGACAAGGCATTGAGGTATGTCAGACTTTACTGGTCCCAGTCGTGGGGAACCCGGATTTCTTGCCAGGGCTGAAGGATGATGGATTCAAACTATGGCAGGCTAAGGGAGTAAAATACATGGCGACCTTGACATCGGGGAGCATATGCACATTCCAGGAGGTTAAAGAGAGGGTGAATGTGCCCACTTCGCACATGTATAGATACTTCCAAGTAAGGGATTATTATAAGCGGCTCACCGGATCTAGGGAAACAAGGAGATTGACGGAGGATGTGGAAAGAGAAATAATGGGGGCCAATAGGTGTGAGAAAGGATTAATAGGGAGGGCTGTGAGGCTGGATAGGAAAAGTTTTTTTCAGGACCCTCCCCAGAAGGCGAAGGTATGGTGGGAGCGGGATATTGGGGAAGAAACCAGTGAAGCTAACTGGCAGCTAATGTTAGAATCCCACCAGGGACTGCTAATGTGTAACAAGTATAAAGAAGCCCAATTCAAATATATTCAGAGGCTATACTATCCACCAGCTATTGTGCACAGCTTTTGTCCGCGGGATCTCACCGTTTTGCAATAAGTGCAAAATAAATAGGGGAACATATCAACATTATTATTGGGGTTGCCCAGTGATAAAGTCCTACTGGCAAGACATATCCAAAGAAATTACATCCATGAGAGGAAAGCCTATTGAGATCTCCCAAAAATCATTGTTGTTAGGGGTAGAAGGAGAAGAAATTGGGATTGGGTTCTTTATCCTAGATGGATAAGGTTGATTTATATAGTGGCTAGAATAGGAATACAAAAGGTAGGAACCACGGCTTTGGGGCCTACAGTGGGTCAATGGAAAGAACTCACTGTGAAAGTTTTAGCTGTGGATAAGCTGACATGCAGCTTAAAAAGGATGGAAGACAGATTTGAGAGAACCTGGGCAGAATATTTGGGTGCTCGGAGCATGGGGGAAAGAATGCTGCTGGAGGGTAGTGGGTTATTTAATTGAGAAAATGGACATCTGGGTAAGACGGGGATGAGGGAGAAAGAAGGGACACAGACCGAGTTAATAGTTATTTGTTAGGGGTTAATGGGTTTGGGGGGGTATTTAAAAATAAATGAAAAAAAGGACGGTAATGTGGAATGAAGTATGAAATGCTATTATCTAAGTGTTGTGGCAAATGTACATGACTGTACTATATGGATTTTTTATAGCTGTTGGCTATGAATTGTATATGGATAACTGTCCATTAATAAACACATGAAACAAACAAAAAAAAAGGAGCTGTTGCCACATTAGATCCTCGTAGCGCCGACGCAATCTGCGCCGGAGCCTATCCTCCAAAGACGAGGATTAGCAGTGTTGCCGCTTTCCACGGTGCTGAGACCGAGGGGAAACCCGCTCCTCCCTCGGTTCAGGGACCTTAACCGGGGACTCCAGCACAGGCAAGTCCTCGATTTCCACCGGGGAACCAGTGAAGAAGGGTTGTCTGCTTCACCAGTCGACAGCCCGTCAGACGGGTCGAGAAAAATCTCAACTGCGTAGACAGGTGTCTTGGCCGGCAGACCTGACAGGGACACCGTGAAGCCAGCTGCTTTAGCCGCAACCTCGACTGAAGTAGAGTGTCAACTGTCTGGGGAAGGGGACCTCTCCTGCTCCCACCAACGTTGATGGTGGGACTTTCCCTTAGAGTCCTTCTTTTTGGACAGAGAGGAATGTCCCGAAGGCCCCTCACCCTTGGTGAAGAGGGATTGACAAAGCTCCTTGAACGAAGCCGAGGAGGAGGAGCCCAAGGAGAGCGGGATAAATGCCGCGACCGATGAAGATGCTGCTGCGGCCTGGGCTGCTTCCTCCTCGAGGGCGATCATCTGCTCGAGCTGTTTAGCCGAGCCCGCAGCCGCAGACACTGCCCAACGGGCCTCCTTCGACTTGACTGGAGGATAACATTTCTCAGGACACCCAAGCTGCAATCTGGCAGCACGATCCTCTAAGACCGTGGCCGAAAAAGACTTGCACAAGTCGCAGGCCTGCGAATCGTGTTCAAGCCCCAGGCAGTAAACGCACGTGGAGTGCGGACTGGTCCGGGACATCATCTGCCCACAGGGGCACCGACGAAATCCAGGAGTCAATTTGTCTATCATAGCCGTGAGGGAAGATAAAGACCGAAGTCTTGAAAATTGTAAAATTAGTTTCGGGTTAACCAAAGAGTCTGGATCCAGGCCTAAAACACAGAGCGCAAAGGAGGGAACCTGAGCTTCCAAATGGTAAGGAAGATCTGGCGTCATGGAGCGGAGCTGAGAGTTTGACCACCCAGGTGGGTGGGAGAAGCCAGCCTGAAGACCTTCCGGCAAGATTTAAAGCAGCAAGGAACCTGCCAGTAAGTGTGGACTGAACAACATATCCATGTCCCTAGAAATCCTCTTCCTCAGGAGAGAAAGTGGGAGAGGAGGAGCTGGATTCATGCAGCTGTGGTGTAGGGACCTCAGGCCTAGAAACAGCCAGATCAACTCTCATGCGAATCTGGTGGAACACACCTGCTGCTGAGCTGGACTGATCCCAGGTCATGGGCCCCCAGAGAACCAGAAATACCTGGGAGAGGAGGGGGGGTCATGGATGGATGACCAGGTCAGGTCCTCTATCAGGACTGCAAGAATGCTCAGGGGACCTCGCCTAGAGTGAGGGCCTGGTGAACTCACCCGTCTGCAACCAGCATCAGTGGACCGATCCAGATAGTGCCGGGGGGAAGAGACCGTGGACTCCCAGGTGGGGAAAGGGAGCTGTGTGTGCTCCACAGAGTGGCCCTGATCACCACCAGAGACAGGAACAGACAGTTCCAGAGAGTAGCTGGGCCCTGACTAACACTGTGAACCCTGACAGAGTTTCCACCACCTCTGGACAAGTCACAGGCCCAGTGCCCTGCCTCATCTCCTCACGAGTGCTGACCCTGCCTATGCCCCTCCCCACCAAGCCAGGAGTCTAGGCTAGGGCCTCCACTAGAGTCGACCCCGGAACCACTAACAGCACCATCCCCTTCCTCACGAATGATACTGGAACCAAATCCAGCACTGGGGATGTACCGGAACCTGAACCAGCACCAGAAAGGGTCCTGGCACCAGCCTGAAGGACAACTCTTGAAGAGACTTCTTGGCCCCAAAGAGAGACTCTGGACCAGGCCAAGGAAGGCGTCGACTGCTGGCCCATGGTTGGCACCATCATCCTCCCCCAGGTCATCCAACCATTCAGGGGGAAAGAAATTACAATAACCTCTGGGTTTATGGTGGGACCAGCTTCAGAACCCTTCCCTCTTCCAGCACTTTGAATGGTGCCGGAAGGGGGGCCTGCTCTTGTGGCTGGTAACGCCCCCTCACTGGTACTGGCCTTAGTACCAGAAGCTGAGGCAACATCAAGTTGCAGTGCCGAGGTGCCCAGTGGTGTAGAACAAACGTATAGCTTCAGCCTCATCACAGGGACTGTCCGCTACCCACGAAGGGCTGATGAATTTAGAGGGGTGCTTGGCTGGTTCCCCCAGAGGAGGCCAACTGTCCACACGGTCCTTTCCCAGGACCTCCGATGCCTCAGCAGGGTGGGCATGGGGAGTGCCCTGGTCTTCCTCAGTATGTATAGTACTTGGAAAGGGATCGGGGAAGAGCCCAGGGACCTTACCTGTGTGTCCCTGGTGTGATGCCTGCATCCGAAAGTGGAGGGCTTGCAACCCCAGTTCAACATGCGGAGTTCATGGGTGCTGTAGTCCATGAGGAAGGAGTCGCACCTATCCATATCGTGGTTGGCACCAAGGCAGGTCCAACAACTGTCATGCTGGTCTTGAATAGCAATATGACCCCCCAGAGGAGCACTGCTGCGTAGGGGCCACTGCTGTATCTTCTTCCTGCGGTGTCGAACCGAGGAAGTGTGACACAGTAAGACAAGTGCAGCTCCCACAGTGTGCACTCAATGGCGGGAAAAAAGCTGAGGAAGGGAGGGTGCTGGCATCAGTTATTGGCTAGTCGACGAGCACGTCATCACTATGTCTGGCTCATGGGCAGCAACAGCACTGAAGTTGGTCCCTTAGGCTGCAAAAGATTTTGTTACTGCTGGGTCCTGGCGCCTCAGACTTAAACCCATAAGTGGGCATTAATAGTGAAGATTGATTCTTGGAAGATCAGGAGAATGTCTAAACTCACGGCAATAAGCCTGTAGTTACAGGATCTGGAGAACATCTAGAGCCAATAGAGAGCTCCTAGTAACAGGAACTGGAGCAGCCCAGTGCCAATACCAAGCCCCTAAGAACAGGAACAGGTGCTTGTCTAGTGCTGATACCAATGAACCCCCAAGGACCGGAAGTGGTGCATGTCTAGAGCAGATACCAGTAAGCTCCTAGTGACAGGAACTGGAGAATGTTTAGAGCACTACCAATAAGCCTATAGTTACAGCATCTGGAGAACATTCAGAGTCGATACCAAGCCCCTAATAACAGGAATCGGAGCAGCCAAGTGCCAATAGTGAGCTCCAAGGGACAGGAATTAGGGTAGGTTTTGAGCAGATACTGTGACCCTAGTGACAGGCTGAAGCACGTCTATAGCTGTTACTGAATCCCTAGTGACTGGAAATGGAGCAGGTCTGGAGTTGATACTGAGCGCCTAGGGACAAGAACAGGGGTAGGACTAGTGCACATGTCCAGCTGGTACTGAACCAAACTGCAGCCAAGTTTGGAGCGGATACTGAGCCCCTAAAGCCAGAAACTGGGGCAAGACTAGCACGTCTATAGCTGGTACTGAACCCCTAGTGACAAACTGAAGTAGGTCTGGAGCTGATACTGAGCACCTATGGACAGGAAATGGGGCACATCTAGATTTGATACCAGGGCCCTAGTGAAGGGACTGCAGCATGTCTATACGGTACTGAACCCTATGGACTGGAAATGGAGCAGGTCTAGGGAGATACTGAGCCCATAGGACAGGTATTGGAGCAGCTAGGAACTCATGTACTAATAAGCAACTTGGGAAGACAGTGGAGCACTCCAGGGTGGATACCAAAGAGTCCCTAGTGACAGAAACTAATGCAATCAGGAGCTGGTATTGTTCTGTCTGGGACAAATATGCATCCATTGGGAAATCCGGGGTTAAATCCTCTCACCACCCCGGATCACCTTCTATCTCATCGACTTATTCAAGACCCGTGACCATGCCTGGGCCAGGTATTAATCATCAACTCTGTCGGACCTCCTCTCCTACAGGGCGCTTGGGAACTATTGCACAAAGGTCATTCGTACCTCCAAGTCCCTCTACTTCAAGGCCAACCTCCAGAATAATCTTAATTCCCCAGCCAAATTCTGGAATGTGATTCTTTTTGAACCCCCAGCCGTCCCCTCCTCGTCCTCCTGGTTAGCGACTCACCACTGTCTGACCCTCCCCCTGTTGCTGCTCACTTCAAATTTTTTTTTTTTAACCACTCATCTTCTCCCCTCCCACCCATCCATCTCATGGCTCCACTCTGCTCCCACCTTCTCCTCCCTACCCCCCCCCCGGTCTGTTTCCCCATCACTCCCCAGGAGACCCTGTTTGCCTGTTGCTCACTCAACCCTTCTGAATCCAGCCCAGATGGCTTGGACCCTAAACTTCGCCATCCGTCAGCTCCCCTGCCATCACCTCCCCTTAATCCCCTCCTTCACACTTTGCAATGTCCCTCAGTCTTGGAGGATTGCCAAGGTTCTTCCCTCTACAAATCTGACTTTAGGAAGGATAATTCCATCCCCAGTAACTAGGCCACTGACTCCATCTTCTCAGCGATGGATCAGGGTAACATCTCAGCACTCATTTTCATTGATCTGGCCAAAGCCTTTGATTGGTGTCCCACTCACTCCTGGATAAACTCAGCTCTGCCAGCCTCTCAGCCCCGTTATCGACTGGTTCCATTCCTACCTCTCAACCATCAGCGGTCAGTATAGAGTGAAGATGCCACTCCCACCCTCCCTATTCAGGCCAGAGTCCCACAGGCTCCATTTTGGGTCCATTCTCCTCTCCATCTTCGTAAATGACCTCCCTTCACCTGTGCCAACCTGCATATTTACATGTATGCAGATGACACAGTTTTCTACACCTCCATCCCCCGAATGCATCTCTGGAAGTCTCGCTTCAGCAAGACTTTCACAATGCTCTGCGCTGGTTCCAGTCCAACCAACTTCAGGTCAAAACACACACACACAAAAAAAAAAAACAGTGTCTATGACCTTTGGCATCAGCCAGAAGCTGGCCTGGCTCACCCCCCCCCCTTCCCAGTCTTCTCCAGGCTGGATGGCACACTGCTTGAAGTTCCAAGCTTTTAAGTACCTCGGTGTGCAGTTAGATAGCAGATTTGACTTCTCTGCCCATATTGATGCCATTCATGCCAAACTTTGCCCCAAACTCTGTGCACTGTGCCAAAATAAGGACAGCCTTTCTCCCCAGGTCTGCCGGGAGTTGGTCACAAAATGGTTCTCCTGGTTTTCGACTATGCGGATGTTGTCTGTGGCACCGCTTCTCCACCTCCTTGAGAGACTGGACACCCTCTATAATGCCTTCTGCTGCTCTGCTACCAACTCACCCTCTTGTGCTCACCACTGCTCCCTTTACTCCTCCTATCCATCCTCCCTCTCCCCTGTGCTTCCCTTAATCTCTAAATCCTAGTCTGGGTCCCTTCCCTCATACCTATCACACCTCCTCTCCCTATCAACTCCTCGCACTCAAGGGACCCATGCACATTCTCCCTTCCCCACCCACACTCCTCAGCTGGGAAATCTTTCTTATGCTGCCTTCTCTCCCTCTGGAACCAGCTACCCTCCACCGTCTCTCCCCCTCCCTTCCCTTCATTAGACATCAGCTACCGCCCCCCAAACCCTCTTCTTGAACCCTTCCTTACCCTTGGCTGGCTTTTGCCCACCCCTTACCTCTCCTTCCCCCCTAACCTTAGTCACAGTAACTTCGTTCATCAATCTGTTTGGACTCCTACTTTCAGCGCCAGCTCAGCCTCCCTTGCCTCTGGCACTATGCACTTTGAGTTCACCCACAGTTGATTTGTATGCCAATTTATTTGTCCTCTACATGCAATGCTTTGCCATTCTGTCTGTTGTGCACTCAATGTATACTCTTTATGTCACCCTTGCCCATATCACCTGACTGGCTGTATTTTGTTTGTAACTGTGCTTCTCTCCTTCCTGTCTCACCCAGGTCGCACCTGAAACGAGCCTCAGCTCAGTGTGCCTCTCTCGGTCACCAATTGTTAACAACTAGTAACAGACTAATGAAAAGAGGACGGTCAAGGTGGGATCTCAAATGGATAACTATTTGACCAATTGTTTAGACTCCTGTGTGACTACACTATGTCTGTTAGTAATCTGGTCTCCCAATTATCAAATTAACTATCAGTCCCTACAGTCTCATAAGTCATATTGTTTCACTGTTTAACTATTGCCTTGATGTGGTTTGACCATCAGTTGGGAAGCTCCGAGCCCTAACAGCAGGCCAGAATGGCACTTTAGCAAATGAGCTGCACTAAACCCCTCCGATCCCGTAACCTGTAATTATTTTCACTTTATTGTTCTGACAATTCACTCAACAGCCAACAAGGAAAGCCATCCTCTTTTTTGGTGGCACTCAACAGGAGATCAAAAGGAATCCTTTGATCTTTGGTTTAAAAGGAGAAACCACGCAAAATCCATGAAGAATCTTCTCGAAGTTTAAATGCAATAATGTTTGGGGGTGGGGGCACATAACTTTTCTGAATGTTAGCTACCCAGTGCACAACCATGTTCATCTCTCTTGGTCTGGACTCTCCACAGGTCACTGCTTTGTTTGGGGCCACAGAGATTTCAGAGATCTTTTCAGGTGCAATAATGCCCTGAACATTCTTCTCAGCAATCTACACCACCTTCCTCCATCAGGCACCTACACAGTCACACTTTTTAACTGAAGAATATTCTAAAGTTTACATTTTTATGAAGACATGGCATGGCTTAATAGTTACAGCAAAGGAATGCAAGACACAACCCGGTGGCTGAAAGTTCAATCAACGTATTCATCAGCTCTAGGCCAACTCACCTAACCTCCCCATGCATCAGTACTCTCAGCTATAAATAAAAACGGGGAGAAGCAGGACCTCATAGTAATTAAGATGCTGCATGCTGTCAGAGCTATCCTTTGTAAGTCTCTCTCCAACCCCATGCCACAACAGGACATCTTAGCTTTAATTGCCCTGCCAAAACCCCAACTGCAACGAGACTGGTTTAAAAAATAAAAAAAAAAAAAAAAAATCACAGCTTGTGTCAGTGGACCAGATGACTGTCCGGAGCCTTGTCCACAATCTATATCAGAAGCTAACGTATCCAGAGGGCTGCCTCCTGGCCTCTGCTCCCCAATCATTACTACCTGCCAATACAGTATGCAGCCGTAGTATATAGTGGGAAAGGTTACAGCAAAGAGCTATAAATGAGTCTGGTTTGCATCCACCAAATCCTACATACCATGTGACCCTGAGCAAGTCACAACCTCCCTGTGCTCATGGCATGCACCTGGAAATAAGCTTGCTCAGTGTGCCTTTCCCAGCCAAAAAACAAACTACTATATATAATAAAACTAATATGTAAGCTGGCTCTATGCCTCTTTATACTGCATCAACATTATAGTGTACGGTAGAACGCTGTTCTGCATGGAAATCCATGCCTGGATCAGCCTTGTTGTGCTACCTGGACCATATCCCAATCTTCTTGTACTGCACAGAGTACATCACTAGTGCAGCACAACACTGAATGTCGTCGCACATGTGCGATGAAGTGGGCCATGGTGGTGAGATCTGGTGATGAGTGAATGGCGCTTAAGGAACCACACCCAAGTTATTTTTTGGCTTCTAATGGGACACTGGAGTCAAAGTATGATTATCCACACACTATAAAAGACTGTGTGTATGAGTAATCATACATAAACAAAGCAGTTGTACAGTCTCAAGGTTTCCATGGTAACGAACCTCAAGCTGTGCTCTCGAGGTCACAGGTTACCACGGAAACCTCTTGATCCTACAACTGCCTTGTTGTGTATGATTACTCATACACAATCCTCTATGTAGTCCAACTTATTATGACATCGTGACTGACCAAGAAATGTGGCTAATCTTCTGCCAGATTACTCAATTAGGATGTCGAAATATTGATAATAAATGTACAGGATATCACCAGATATATTCACTTCCAGGTCAAAATCTGTGCTACACATTATGCCTAGTACTGCCTGGTAGAAAATCCTCTAACTAGCAAAAAGAAAAGCCTGGAGAAATGACAAAACATCAACTGGTTACTTTTTCCAATCTGTGGTTTTGGCACACTGGCTCCACATAACCCCAAGCCTTTCTTGTCCTCTGCTCTTTAGTCACTATGTTAGTCAAAAACTACATGCAATGGCGTGCCACTCAGGCACTATCTGTGACTTTCAAAGCACCCTGCGCTGTAATGCACTGTGAAGTTGCTCCATGATCGATGACTGCTTACAGGTGGCTCATGGACCACCCAGGGCACCTGTACGGAACTGGAGCAGGGAATACTGTGTACAAAAGTAAAACAGGCAGCCTGGCATTTTTTGACTACTACTTTCATAATTCAGGCCAAGTGTCAGGAGGTATGTATGTCTAAAGTGCCTTGGCACCATCTACTGGTTCAAGAGCCTCTTGCAGTTGTGTGTGGACAAGACATCGCAATGCAAGCCATCAGTACCACCCACACACACACATCACAAGGGCTATTGTCATGCACGTGGCTATGTATTCCTTTCTGACCCTATTTTTTGCTTGACCCCATATCACAGCCACACTTAAGTGGCCAACTCTGTAACCTGAAACGAGTTCATTCAAATATATATCTGTAAAAGGCTAACTGTCTCACCCTCTGGGCACTGGAAAATGGACCCTTTTTTAAAATGAAGACAAAATGTTCAACAGCGACATCAAAAGGCAGCTGAATCACAACTAATTTCTTGTTCTCACTTCTGGAATAACCTTCCCTCACCTGACCACTCCCGCTCTTCCTGCAAGTCCCTACTTTGTATTTTCCACCATCCACTCTGGCTTCAGTTCCAACCCAGCTTTCTGTTCTTCAAGCAATAACACCGCCCCCGCCGCATTCTCCTACCTCTTGGTTCCCCATTTAATCATTCAATGCTATGAGTTATATATTCATATTTTTGTATATAATGTTAACTTTATGACTGTACTTGCTTATACGATTTTATCCTGCGCCTGTTAATCACCATGCACTATACGCAACATTGTCGTCCCTCTGTACCACCCATCCTCCCACTCGCTCAATGCACTTGGAAAAGGTCCTTGCTTCAATGTGCATCTTCCCTCTGTACCATCTCCCGAGACGCCTCTAGAAACAAGACACAGATCATTGTGCGCCCTCCCTCTGTACCACCTCACCGGACATATCCAGAAACAAGTCACAGCTCACTGTACGCCCTAACGGTGTACCATTTCCCCAGACACATCTAAAAACAAGTCGCAGCTCACTGGGCGCCATCTCCCCGGACACATCTACCCGAACCTGGTACCCTGTGCACCAAAGTAGCAGTCACCCTCTTAGAAGCACAGCCAAGACTCTTATACAATCCACCACTATTATAAATATAGGCATCATGCATGCACATCCCCTTCTACAGCGCCTCACTATTTTAGCCATCCTGGTGCTCACCTTTCTCCAGCCAGATCACAATCCCAGCCCTCAGAGGGCAGCACCCCTAGATCACCCTGTCTTATCTCGACCTCCCCCCACTCTTGCCTCATGCCTTAGGCCCCGGCACCCACCTCCTGGCAGCCCTCCCAAACCCTCTGCCTACCCGGGCCCTACCTGGACCCACCTCCTCACCACCATTCCTGCCCTTCCCATTCCCTGTACCCCTGCGGCCTCACCCTCATCTCGACATCCAGCTAAGGATGCCAACAGCTACCGCCCCCTGGTTAGAATGATTACTCTGCTACTCTCTGGAAAGGTCCACCACCCGGGCCCTACTCCCACCAGCTCACCCAAGACACTGTCCTCAGGACTCCACATTGCCTCCCTGAATATCTGCAACTTGCTGAAAAAATCTCCTGCGCTCCAGTGCTGGGTTATTCTACACCAGCCTGACATCATGGCCCTTGTGGAGACCTGGCTTTCCAAATCCACCCCAGACTCCTTTATCTCATTCCCTGGGTACACCCTCTACTGGGAGGATCGCGTACGCAAATGTGGGGGTGGCTGTACGTGACACTATTGTTGGTCATGCACTCCTTACCCCCAAGCTCGAAAATGGAGCCCAGGCCCTCACTCTCAAAATCATCCCTGATCCCTCCGGGGGCCCGCTCTACATCACGGTCTCCTATGTTTCCCCAAGGAACCAGAACTTGGCAATCTCGTCACTCACAGAATAGCTTTCAACTCTCCCACACAAAGCTGAACAAGTTCTAGCAGGGGACCTGAACGTCAACTGGCTTGGTCCCGCTGCCTCCCAAGCAAGGGATTCCTTCGGTGCCCTTGACTTGACCCAATTAGTCTCAAAGCCCACTAGACTCAACCCCTCTAGTGGAACCAGTACCCTCCTGGACGTCAGTCTCCAACCGCCCCCACAAAATCCAGAACATAAAAATTCTCCCCAATTCTTTAACCCTCAGGCTGCCAACAAGATATCTTGTCCTAAAACCTATCGTTCTAAATCTTCCAGCAGCCTAAGGGTTAAGTGACCACTCTCCTATCCTATGGCCCCAAAAAAACTGTGGCTCAAACCACTCTCCAGGCGCCTCTGCCCTGGTGGCATGAAAAACCTACGCAATTTCTTGCTCAGATTGACTGGTTCCCCATCAACCTAGCTCCCAGCACTGACTCTGCTCGACCTACTCACACAGGCTTTTAACAAGGCCTATGATCTCTATGTGCCACTTACCAGACTCTACACCAAAAAACAAAATGTGCCATGGGTCACCCCCTCCCTGCTCAAAAAACTCAGGGAGAGGGATAACCTCTGGCACATAGCCACGGAGACTGGCAGGGCAGCAGATAGACAAGCCTACAATGCTGTGCGCAACAAGTGCACTTGGGCTATCTGCAAGGCCAAGGCGGACTACTACCAGGCCACCCTTACCTCCTCCTGGGGGTCAGCCCGGACCTTCTGGGATAATATTAAAGAGCGGAATGGGAAATCATGCCCCCCCCAATCCTAGCTCTCTATTGACGGCTCTATTACCATGGACACCCTAAACATAGCAAACTGCCTTAATACCACCTTCACAGATCTTAGCTCTGTGCTTCCCGGTAGTTTCTTTGACGCCGTACCCGAATCCCAACCCCCTGTCCTGCAACGCCCTCAGTTCCACCTATGCAAAATATCCACTCTAGAAGCCAGTCCGTTCCTACTAAAAGCACTAGGCAGCAACAGCCCAAGCAATGACTCCCAAGACACCAGGATCCTAAGACTAGTCCTGGATGATGTCCTAGTCCACCTAACAGACTTACTAAACTGATCCCTTTGCCTGGGTCAATTCCCCAGTGTTTGGAAAATGGCTGTTGTCATATCCATTCATAAAAGTGGTGACAGGCCCTCCCCCAGCAATTATCGGCCAATTTCCATTCTTCTCTGCTCTCCAAAGCTATAGAAAAAGGGTGGCCACACAGCTCACCAAATATTTAACTAACATGCCATCCTATGCCCTGAGCAGCATGAGTCTCCATGCAGGCCATAGCACTGCCATGGCCCTCCTAGAATTCTCCAACTTCTTGAACTCTCCCTCGATGCTGGCAACCTTGCTGAAGCAGTGTTCATTGACATCTCCAAGGCCTTTGACACTGTCTGCCATCCCTCTTACTTGACTCCCTTTACAAATCGGTTTCTCCACTGGTCCCTCACCTGGTGCTCTAGCTACCTCAGCTCGATCCCAGTGCATAAAAATCAATGGGACTCTGTCCGACATCCGCCCTGTCCACTCAGGGGTTCCCCAGGGCTACATCCTGGGTCCCCTACTCTTCAGTCTCTACCTAAACACCCTGCCCAGTGCCTACTCTGGCAATATTCTTCTATATGCGGACGATGCCGTTCTCTACGCCTCACACCGTAGATCTGCCTCCCTCCAGCACTCTCTCCAACACACCTTCAACCAGGCAGAAAAGTGGTTTAAGGAACATAGACTTGTTATTAATCTAAAAAAGACTAAGTTGATGCTCTTCTCCCACCACCAAAAATGAAAATTACGTACCTATCGTAATTACGATCTTTGTGTATCTTCACCATTCATCACCTTTGGGTACATGGCAGGAGGTCATGACCCTGTGGGAGTTTTTTTTTTTTTTTAGGTAGGTGGGCCGATGCTGCATCACGCCGCCCTTGAGGCCGATGCGTTGTACGGCGCCGCGCTTACTAGGTGCTGGGTTTCCACTCTGCCTGCCTGCCTACCAGTTCTGAGTCCGGAGAGGTAAGAGGAAGGGAGTGGAGGGTGGGACAAGGAAGTCCAAGGGACAGGAAAAAGGAAAATATACAAAACTAAAAGGAGAAATAACGACTGAGAGGACAGAAAGATGAAGTCAGAAACTAAAGGGACTGGGAGGGGCCCCAATCTCTGGAAATAGAGGAGGGAAGTAGGGTGGGACAAAGAATTTAGAAGGTAGGAAGAGAGGGGAGAAGGTTAACACATCCCAGACTCTGGTCCGTCTCCAGACTGTATAGGAACTGCAAGGAGTAGCCAAAGGCTTCTTGCCAGAATTCAAGGCACAGAAACGCTGGTAACAACTCCATCTGAGCAGAATCAGCTATTCTGGAAGAAGTACAGGGCACAGAGAATTAAAACCCTCTCAAGGAAAGATTTTGGGAAAAGGAAAAGGAGTTTTTTGGTGTAATAAAGGATAGTCCTAAGGACAAAGAAAAATAAGATGGACGGGACAAAGAGGAGGAGAGAATGGAGGACAATACTAACTCCCACCCCACAGGGGTGGAGCAAATGCACTAGAGAAGGAGTGCCCCACTGACCACTCACCCAGAACGCTGTCCCCCTATGTGCCCCTGTTTACCCCACTCCTAACAAAGAAAGGAGGGGGGTGAGGTTGGGCACAGAGAGGGAGGTGGACCCAGAGACTGAGGCCCCAGGGGGATGGAGGGTGGGGCTGTGATGAATGGTGAAGATACACAGGAAGATCATAATTAAAGTAGGTACATAATTTTCATATCTTATCTGTGTCAATCTTCACCATTCATCACCTTTGGGTGAGTGCTGAGCCCCCGCCAAAGGGGTTTTTCTTTTACACCCTAAGGGACAAAGTCCCTTAGCTCTCAGTGGGTGACACACTAAGAGGGAGAACCTTCAGGGCCTGGAGAGGCCTGAGAGTGGGGAGAGTAAGACGGGGAACCCCCGGAGGGGGAAAGAAGTTGCCCTGACAAACGTCGTCTCGTTCTACGGGAGAAGAGACAGGTTCTCTGGTGAGCGGAGTTAATCACCCAAGGGTGACAACCGGGAAAGACGCAGCCATGCCGTCCGCCTAGTGCAGATCGCTGCCCCTACGACCCTGGTAGCTACCTCGCTGGCATCATAGGATGCCCTCGCTTGGTGCCTTGCTAGCTCGAGGCCACGTGCAGAGAGTACAATGGCTTGTCTGGTTTGCTCTGTGTCAGGCAACGAGGCTAGGAGTTGATCTAGCCTGGACCACAAGAATCTGTCATATGCTGCACAGTGGGCCTGATGTGCAGAAATGGAAAGCAACAACCGTGCCAAGTGAAGCCCTCCCTACCTCCTAAGTCAAAATCGAGGAATGTTGATGTGGGGCGGTCCGCAGTGAAGGCGCAAATCCTATCAGGAGTGTCCAACTGGGTCAATCTGGACTGCAGAGGAGGCATGGAACCTGGAGACTCTGGGGCCACAATACCGCTGGCAGAGATCCCAAGGGCAGGAACTCCGGAGGAGGGTCTCTGCCAGAAGCGCAACGACCCCTCCCGAAAGAGAGCAGGCCAGGGAGGCACCACAAGGGTGGCCTCGCTGAAACTGCCTAGAAAGGCGTGCGCAGAGTGCTCTGGATTGCTTACAGTGGCAGGGGTGAGGTGCAAGTCCTCCAATATCCTCACGAGGAAACGCTGATACTCAGCGAGATCAGCAGCTGGAGAGATGTAGACAGAAGGCTCCTCTCCCACAGAAGAGGGGGATGAAGAGTTGGAAGGCACCAACTGCTCAGAGGGCGGCTGCTCGGGGGGAGGTTGAAAAACCTGTCTGTCCATTGCCCTAACGTAAGCTGGGAACCGAGCAACCAAAGCCCCAAGGAGAGGCCCGCTAGGACCAAGGATGCCTGGAGCACAGGAGAATGTGGCAGAGGAATGGGGA
Organism: Neoceratodus forsteri; assembly: GCA_016271365.2. Taxonomy (NCBI): domain Eukaryota; kingdom Metazoa; phylum Chordata; order Ceratodontiformes; family Ceratodontidae; genus Neoceratodus; species Neoceratodus forsteri. The sequence goes on along the minus strand of JADMNL010000031.1, from coordinate 108,525,888 downwards.
CAGAGCCGAGAAGAGATATCGGCTGACCTCCGCCTGGGCTAAGGAGGCCGGACCAAGAGCACCGAAGAAGAAGGTGCTCTGGAAGACTCCACAGCCAACAGCTGAACAACCATTTCGGTACTGCCTTGGCTGTGCCCAGAAGAATTCTCCTGTGAGGCGACCGGGGCCATATAGGTCCAGAAGGACGGTCCTCTACCTCAAAAAAATGGGGCTCCCTCAAAGAGACTGAGGAGGAAGAGCGGAGATCCGCACTACGTCTTCTTCCAGAGCCCGGGTGGGCCCCAGAAAAAGGTCGCCGTGCAGACCCATGCCCCTCGACCCCTCAGAGTCTGACAGAGCCCTCCACCACGAGAGGGCCAGCCTAGGCAGCTGACAGCCCTGGCCAGCACCCGAAGGAGCTATCCAGGGCACAGTACCCTTCCCTCCCATAGGTGATCTGATCGGCCCCAAAGTTGGGCGATCTAGGCACACCACAGGTGAGGGTACCACTGCTGAGGGGGTCAGTGAACCCACCAAGACTGTGCTGCAGAACAACGATGGCCTGCACCCTGCCCGCTGGTCAGCACCCCTGACCTGTCTTGGCAGCCACTGACCCCACCTCAGAAGGGGGCTGACTCCGGCTTGTCGAGGATACTACAGGGCTGCCACCCCAACACTCAACCCCAAGGAGTCAGACTGTTCGTGTGACTCAGAGCCCGACTCAGTCTCTGAAGAGGTAGAAGCTGAGGCCCTGTGCCAGACCGTGGGAGGGCGCCCGGTGCCATCCTTGCCAAGGGGTGCCAGAAACCAAAACCGCACCCAAGCCAGTGCCCCTACAGCACATGGCCCGGAATCCACAGAGGCATGGCCCCAGCCCAAACAGCAGCTCCAGAGTCAGGACAGCTATGGTGCCATCCGACCCCATGGTGCCGCGAGTGGCACCGAGGACGGCACCGCTGGCAGAGGCGGTGCCGACGACGGCGCTGACAGCAAATCAGATGCCCCCACAGTGCCAAGTCTTGAGGACACGGCTGTGCTCAACCTCAGCACCGTGGGCGGCACAGACAGACAGGGCCGTAGAAACTCCCACGGTGCCACTAGCAATATCTCTGCACCATGAACGGGCGCAAACAGCCACGGCGGCGACCGATCGGTGCAGACAGTTCATCAGGGCCCACGGTGCCGCGAACGGTGCCGAGGCCTGCAACAGCACCGACTGGCGGCGTCGAGATGGCGCCGACCGGGCCTTCCAAACCGCCGGGTCTGACACTGGGGGAGCCTCACCCCAGAAGGGGCGATTGCCATGGCGGCGCCTGCCCCCGAAAGGAGTGGGATGGGCCTCCTGCACTGCGGAAGGAGCCTCAGCAACGGCCAGGCTACTAGTAGCCGAGGCTCCCTCCTCCTCGGTCCGTGTAGAACCGGGAGGGGACCCAGAGGAAAGGCTGAGAGCACGTGGCTTGGACCGATGAGTGCGCACCCGACTCCCGAAAGTCAGTGGAGCTTGCCCCACTTTCCACGCGCATTGTTCGATGACCTGGCGGTCCATGGAGAAACAGGCGTCGCATGGATCCAAGTTATGAAGTGGGCCAAGACATGTAAGGCACCTGTCGTGCTGGTCGGTGACAGAAAATTTACAGCCACAAGGGCACCGTGCATTAGGGGCCGTCCCGTTTTCAAAGTCTTCTTGCCCGCCGACCCAGACATAACCTACGAAGAAAAAAAAAACCAAAAACAGACTCGACGTTGCCAAGAATAAAGTATATGGAAAGATCTTACTAGCGTTGAGTAAGGCAACTAGAACCGGCAGGACATGGCACTAACGCACTGCGGCAAGCGAAATAGCTGGAGAATGAAATGAGTAGGCGGCAGGCCTCAAATTGGATCTGGCTTCCCACGAGGTGACCTCTACGGCAGGAGACAAAGAACTGGCAGGCAGGCGGAGTCAACAGCGCCTAATGGCCAATCCGCGAGCGCCACGCAATGCATCGGCCTCGAGGGTGGCGCAGATGGTGCGTTAGCTCCACCTACCTAAAAAAAACAACTCCCGTGGCATAATGACATCCAGCCATGTACCCAAAGGTGATGAATGGTGAAGATTGACACAGATAAGATTAAAGCAAAAAATGCCCCCTTCCTTATCCCCCCCAGCACTCAGTACCCCCTTGAGCAAGTATCCACCTACAAATACCTAGGGATTACCTTCGACACTGCCCTCACCTTCCATGCCCACATTAATTCCCTCTCAACTGCCACTAGCACCCGGATTGGCCTCCTTTACTGCCACAAGGATCGTCTCCCTCCCGATGCTCTCCGGCTGGCCATCACATCCTCTGTCCTGTAGACTATGGCCTGCCTATATCCTCTGTCCTGTCCCTAGTGGATTATGACCTGCCAATATACGGTGCTGCTGATAACACTGCTATCAGTAAAATCCAGATCTCTATAAACAAGGCCTGCAGGCTTCTGACCGGGGCACCAGACTCACCCATACCTGCCTACTCCATGCCACATAAATCTCCTCAACCTTGAAGACAGACTCCACTAACAAACCTGCCTACTATCCAAGAAAATTCTTCACGGGCTGTCCCCCACAGGGGTGGCTACATCCCTTCAACTCGCCACCCAAACTATGGCCTCCCGCAGCTCGGATAAGGCTACCCTACGGGTGCCCAGGACCAGGACCACCCTAGCCCAGCGATCCTTCTGCTACAGGGCTCCCTCCTGGTTCAACTCCCTCCCAGTTGACATCACCAACATGCTCAAAATTGGTCCCTTTAAAAAAATCGCCCTTCGTGGCCACCTTTTCAACACACGCTGCTGTAAATGCAACTAACAATCCCTGCACCCTCCTCGGGCCTCAGAAGACTCATGTCATCTCGCTCACTCCAACCTCAACAAAGTCCTCTGGACTGCTCATCCCTCCCCCCTTAGTTGCTCCTACCTGAAAATATGTCGTTGCCCTCATTGTTACTGCACTGCAGGGACTTATTTGCCGACTGCTGAGAACTGTTGCTATTGTGTATTGTGTACTCTTACTCTGTAACCTCCTGGGTCGTGCCTGAAAATAGTCATTCACTTGGCTAGTGCACCTCATCCAGTAAACAAAAACTAAATACAAATAAAATAGATGATATGGAAGCACATGGGCACCACCTACTGGTCAGAAACAGGAACAGCACTGAATGATTTAGTGCCAACAACAAGCTTGTAAACAAATGCAGGACAGATTTTGCAATCTTCACCCAAGTGCAGTGCTGATGGGATGGAAGCCCTTTTCATTTAAAGGCTATGACTGCCCAAGTACAAGGGCCACCGTCAGCCTTTGCTAATCTCTATCTTTTGTGGCCTAGGACATCTGATTTGACGTTGCTTGCTGGTGGCCTGTGGTTAAATCAGTACATTTAAGCCAAATCAACTGGGATCCATATCTCTTCCCCTCTCCCAACAAAATAATGCCACTGAATTCATCAGAAAGTCCACTCTAACAGTGTCAGCTTTCCACATGTCCAGGTAGGTCCTGCTGATCCACTGCTTTCTCGTATCTTTGTAGGTCCTGCTCACCCACTGTCCTGATTTGTTTCATTTTAAAAGTAGCCATTTATCACACAGGAGGGAGGGAGGGAGGGAGGGAAGAACAACTGAATTTGGATTTATATAGCTCTTAGAGATGTTACATGAGAGACTGACGAGGATCAGGGAAGCTGAGTGAGGATGATTGAGGAGGTTAAGTAAGACTGAAGGAGGTAAAGGAAAGGTCAGGGTGTTTAAGTGTGATTAAGGAATGGTTAGTGTGATTGCAGAAGGTTAAAGAAAGCTCATGGAGGTGAAGTGAGATTCAGAGAGGTAAAGGAAAGTTCAGGGAGGGTAATGAGATAGAAGGAGGTTAAAGAAAAGCTCAGGAGGGTAAATAAGATCGAGAAAGGTTAAAGAAAGCTCAGGGAGGGTAAATGAGATTGAGGAAGGTTCAGAAAAGCTCTGGAAGGTAAAGTGTGATTGAGGGAGGTTAAGGAACACACAAAGAAGTTAAATGAGATTAGGGAGGTTAAAGAAAGTTCAGGAAGGCTAGTCCCCTACAAACCCCTGTGATACACTTACCACCCACCTCTACAAACTCCTCCAATACATATACCCAGTGCCCCTACAAACCCTTCTGGTACACTTACCCAACCACCTCCTACAAAGCTCTCTGACAAACACTGCCCACCCTCTACAAACTCCTCTGATACACTTACTCACCAACCCCCATAAACCCAATACATTTACCCACCTGCCTCAATACTTACCCACCTGGCCCTACAAATCTTTTCAATACACTCCACCTGCCCCCACCCCTCAGATACACTTATCCCCCTGCCCCCAGAAATCCCTACAATACTACCCACCCACCCACAAACTCACAGATAAATTTACCACCCACCCCTCAAACTAGGTTAGACAAGGACATGAACATTTAGAGATACAAACACACTTACAGAAGCATTCATCCATGAACATGCACACAAATAATGTACCTCCACCTAAAAACACACATGCACACTTAAGTCTGAATTTTCTCACTGTAACATGACATTCATTCAAGAGATTTATTTTTTGCACGAACACACCTGTTTATATTAAGTGTGTGAATGTGCATATGAGTAAACAGTTTCTATACAGATTTTTAAGTATAATGTATAATACAGCTTTATAAAATTATATTAAAATGTTATCAGCTTTTTTTGTATTCTTGGCAAGTTGCAAAGAAATTAGGGGATTTTCTACGCTCAAGAGCTGTCACTCACCCCCTGCCCAAACCAGCCCACATCAAGAGGTATTTCCTTTCACAGCTTGTACTGGAGGCAGAGACTGCAGCACTTGGTAGACAAGGTTAAAACTGAATTAGGGGTGACCCTTCTGAGGCTGCTAGCACAGGCACTATATGAAGCCATGTCTGTACTGGCACTGGCTCAGTTCCTGCCTACAGAGACATTTCACCCCTCTGGTCCTCAAAAAAGCCACACATAAGTTTCCAAATGGTTTAAACATCCATTTTCTATCGATACTTTTTTCATAATTTGTAATAGAAAAAAAAACTCATACAGTGATGAACTCGGAGCCAGAAGTGCATGGGAACCTGCCCAAGGAGAAAGTGAGGCGTTAGGGTGGAGGGGCTTAACTTGATGGTCTCCTTAGCATGGGGAATAACTGAATTCTTGGTTAGCAACACAGGAACCTATAGTCAAGCCTTGTTCAAACATTTGCAACAAGGGTTTATCCACAATCCTTAGCAGAAATTGTAATGTTAGGCATGGGGCTGTCTAAGGTAAATCTGCCAGCTTTATGACCCCTAGCCTATGGAAATGAATCCTTGGGAACGGCTCACGGATCCATCTGTAGCAGAAATGAAGTGCTGGTGGTATACTTATGTACCAATGCTTTATTTTAATTTAAATGTGAAAAAATGTAAATGTAAAGAATGAGTAGGAACCCTGGAAGCGGCACAATCAACAACTTTTTTTTGTCCTGGCTATATTATGGAGTACGGAGGTTCTCGCACTATCAGCTCCCGTCCATGGATATGGGAGGAACTCCATTCAGCTGGCTTATAGAGAGTTATCCAATTGCGTCCACAGTGCTCTGTCAGTTCAGAACATTCTGCACAGGTTCAGGACCCAATCTTTGAGTAACTGGTTATATTGAGCATTCTGGCATTTGAACAGCTGTGAGAATTTTCAGAATCAGGGTGGTAACAGTGAAAGTGGAGCCTGTGGTTGCTTGTTTTTTGCCTGCTAGATTCAAGTTTCTCCAATTTCCCCTGGAAAAGCCCTGCTGATGTTTCAAGAGTTGTTGGAAGAATTTTCATTACTTGGTGAACTAGCGGAGGAGGAGGAGGAAGATGAAGAAGAAAAGTTGATCCTCGCAGTCCCGGAGGATTTGTTGCTGTGTTCTGTCCACTTAAGCTTTTCCGACAGACTGGACATGTGTCGTGCTGTTTTTTTCCCCCAAGTACAGATTTTTGAAAAAAGAAAGAAAAGGAAACAAAATTAAGTACAATAAGCCACTTCAAGAAGGTACATCATTTCCATAGGCATGTTTGTTTTATTAGCTCCAATTTATTATTTTTTTTTTAACTGGTATACATGAAACCCTACATTATAAAAGTTGTTGGGCTAAAGGGGGCAGATCATCCAAGTAAAACACACACTTCACTGGGGGGTGAGGCGAGGCCCTTGCCTGTATATTTTTTGGGTGGGGGACCCTGCCAACATAAAATTATTTGGGGAGGAGAAGTCGCACCTACATAAGTTCGGGTGAGGTACCCACCCAACTACATAAGCTTGGGGGCAGGGGCACCACCTATATAAGCTCATGGGGTATCCACCTACATAAGCTCTGAGGAGGGAGGAACCCACCTACAATAATTCTGCAAGAGGGAAGGAAGCAAACCATATAAAAGAAGGGAGGGCCACCTACACAACTTCTGAGTGGATCCATCTACTTAAGCGAGAGGCAACCCACATACATGAACTCTTGGGGAAGAGAAGGAACCAACCTATATAAACTTTGGAGGGGACCACCTACATAAGCCATGGAGCCCAATTCTATAAACTCTGGAGTAGGGGCCCACCTGTATAGGCGGGGGCGCGGCTCATCTACATAAGCTCATGAATCATAACCATTAAATGCTACAAAAACATTGTCACAGCTATAAATTCACGTATGGTCACCTTCCACTGCAGGACCTAATACTGAGAACTGCATACATCAATACCCATACAGACATTCAAATACAACCTCGAGAAGGTTTAGGTTAGGTTTTTTTTTGTTGACCAGGTAAGTGCACTAGACAAATCCTGCCTATTTTCAGGCACGACCCGGGGGAGAAGGATACAGATGAATGCCAACTAACCTTGAACCAGAGTAAGCTGTTAGTGGTATTTTTAGTGAATGAGGGAAATTCCCCTACTCTTTTCGATAAGTGCCATGGGATCTTTAACATCCACCTGAACTACCACCAATCCAGGCAGATGGGACCTCGGTTTAATGTCTCATCAGGCGGCACCTCAGAGTGCAGCTCCCTCTCATGCTGCACTACAGTGTCAGTACTGGGATATTAACCAAGTGCCAGATGTGGGAACTGAACCCACAGCCCTCTGATCTCCTGGCCTCAGAGGCGAGTGTGCTACCTACTGAGCCACGGACACTGTTTTAGCAGCTTAACTTGGGTTCACGCTGGAGACACAAGCACATGACTCACTGTGGCCTAGGAAGCAGTGTCAGTGGCTAAGCAGACAGCACACTCACCTCTGGGGCAAGATAAGGTGGTCATGGGTTCTAGCCCCAAACCAGGTACCAGTGGATACCCATAACCGACACTGTAGTGCAGCACGAGGAGGGTGCTGCACAGCTGAGGTGCCGTCCTTCAGATGAGATGTTAAATCGAGGTCCATTATGCCAATCATTGGTCACAGTCCAGCTGGAAGTTCAAGACTCCAAGGCACTTAAGAAAAGCAAGGGAGTTTCCTTGGAGTCATATTAAACAGTTTCATGTAACCCAACCCACAGTCTGCACCTGGAAACAAACTGTCACTGCCTAATATTCCTTTCCTGAGCAAAAATTACAAACAAATAAAATAAAAGTCAGGGGGGAAGCATGGAGACCCACTGGGGAGACAGGTCCAAAGTAATGGCAGCAATTCCTAGCACAACCAACCAACCAACAGAAGAGCTGGAAGCATCAGGCTCGGATCAAGGAAGACAGCCTGCCAGCACTAGGGTCACTCTGTCCAGGTGGGCAGCTGCAGAGATTGTGGTGCGCATAGGCTGATCTAAGAGTAAATAATTAGTGCCAATCACTTTTAAGCCGCTGCAATAGGGAGCTACTTGGATCATGCAGATCCATCAAGGTCTTTTTTTTGTGCTAAAATACAGAAAATATATAAACTCAAAACAAAATATTGTTTAGAAGCTTTTTTTTTTGCCCATGTAAGCTTTTATTCTCCTGGCAGCAAGCACCCCTCCACTGGTGAACTGCAGGACTCGTCTCCATGTACCTTCACCCCAGGACGTGGGAATCTGATGGCAGCGCGGGGCCTGACAGTACCAGAGACCCCATCCTAGCAGCTCCACTGTTCCTACAGCTTTTGCTTCCCAGTTCCCTCTGACCCTCCCAGCCCCCCATGCAGCATCGAGTGGTGCCTAGAAAGGCCTTGCATGCATGCAGCAACCCTACTATGGAGTAGAAAGCTCCCCACTCCACCACAGGGACCGCTGCGGCAACGGAACTTGGTGCCAACCCTCCTGGGCAGGTATCTCCCCAGGCCGCCTGACAAGTTCCTAGAGTCTGCTTCCGAATCCAGTTGCCAGCAAGGCAGCATGTCATTTGGCAGCTTCACACCAGCTCTATAAGGAGAGAGAGGGGAAAAAACACATACTCCCTAGAGAGAGAGAGAGAGAGAGCAAGAGCGTGTGTGTGTGTGTGTGTGTGTGAATAAGGTATATGGTGTCACTGTCTCTCTCTTCTGAACCTACTGATGCGTGGACATGCTGGCAGATGCAGGTGGGATGGCCCTTGACGAAGAGCTGGCTGCTTGACAAGACTGGATGCCTGGTTCTGGGACCCCCTTTATTTTATAATGCTGCTTTGTTTGTGAAGTGCAGCTAGCCCTGGAGAATCTCTGACATGAAGCAGATGTAAACATTTGCTTCACGGCTGTTGACCAGTGTTTTGTGTTATTCCTTGGAATGCACCTTTTTTATTTTCTGCTTCTTCGTTCCAGGAGTTAGTCACTCCCTTGGTGCACCAGGTCACTGGACTGAGCGCACCCCACCTTGGTTCTGCATCTAGATGCAGCTGGGCTACCTGTAGAAGGATTCATTAAGTAGCAAGTGAGAAGCAAACTGGCCACCTATGACCCAGCGGTTATTACTACATTGCTTTTTCCCCCTTCTCATATAGCCATTTGGTCCCCGTCGCTTCCTCCCACCAATTGGCGACAAGGACACACAGGTATTTTACAGGTTCTCTCTCCTGAGGCCCCCCGGCACATGGCCGTGTGAGCGTGTGGCGGCACACTATGCACCCCCTGGCACCAGCTCAGCCCCTTCCACCTCCCGTAACTGTTTTGTCACCCCCTCTCCACCTACTCTACCCACCGGAGTGCCAACCCACCCTCACCACATTTGGGAGAGAAGAGCTGCCCATCGGCATGTTCTATCCTGCTCTGCCCTCCCCCCCCGGCACCCCAACGACTCGAGGTCATTCCTGAACCCGGGTCGCCAGCATAGCGTGAGGTGTGGCATCCACGCCTCAACCCTCAGAGCCACCAGGCCGGCATTACTACGTTGCTTTTTACCATTACAACTAAAGGAGAACAGCATTTTTGTTTTTTTAAATTAACACAGAAACACGAACTTTGATGGCAGATAAGGACTGCTTGGCCCACCCAGTCTGCCCACTTCCCTACCTATTGGATAAGCTGCAGATCCTAGTTAACCAACAGCTTACTTCCTAATACCCCCTACTAGAACTGCCTTATGTCTGTCCCATGGATTCCTGAATTTCCCCACTGTTTTTGACCCCCACTACCTCCTCAGGAAGGCTGTTCCATCTGTCCATCACCCTCTCTGTGAAAAAAATACAGGTTACTCACCTGTAACAGGAGTTCTAGGAATGGTATATCTTGTTCATCCACACTGTCTGGCAGGTTCCTTGCCGCTTTAAATCTTGCCGGAAAGTCTTCAAGCTGGCTCCTCCCACCTACCCAGGTGGTAAAACTCTCAGCTCCGCCCCATGACACCAGATCTAGCCCGCTGGAAGCCAGGTTGTGCGTCAAGGCTGGGTGGGTCGTGTGGATGAACATACACCATTCCTAGAACTCCTGTTACAGGTGAGTAACCTGTATTTCTAGGGACATGGATATGTTGTTCATCCACACTGTCTGACAGACTCCTAGCAGTTCTCCGGGAGGAGGGAGGCAAGGCGCACACCCCCTACTTAGGGAATAAAGACTGGAGAACCGTGGTCCCAAAACCAGTATCCCGGCGTGACTCAAGGTCGATGTGGTAATGGATAATAAAGGTGTGTGCTGACTTCCAGGTAGCAGCCCTGCAGATTTCCTGGATAGGGACGTCCCTGGAAGCAGCCACTGAAGCAGCGGTATGGCGGGTAGAATGAGCTCTTAGCCCTTTGGGAGGCTCCATGCTCACCAACCTGTAGCAGAGATCTATGCAGAGGTGACCCACCTGCCTATCGTCCGCTTGGCTGCAGGTCTGCCAGTCTTTGACTTCAGAGTAAGCGACAAACAGCTGGCGAACCTCTCCCCGAACTTCAGCTGTTCGCTCCTTATAATAAGAAGTGCTCTTCTAGGGTCCAAAGTATGGAGCTTATATTCGGCCTCCGAGGTGTGATTGGAGTAGAACACCGGCAGAGTCAACACCTGGTTAAGGTGAAACTCAGACACCACCTTCGGAAGGAATTTTGGGTGGGGGTGCAGGACAACCTTGTCCCTGTGGAAGACCAGATAGGGAGACTTGATGGAAAGCGCCTGGAGCTCCTCCATCCTTCTGGCTGGCGTGATAGCCACCAAGAAGGCGGTCTTCCACGACAGGTAAGAGATGTCACATCTGTGCATCGGTTCGAATGGCTTGCCCATGAGCTTAGCCAATACCAGCAGTAGATCCCACAGAGGTGGAGGTTCTCACACCGGAGGGGATATGTGATCAAGGCCTTTGAAAAAGTGCCCGACCACCTTCTCCTGCGCCACCAACTGCTTCCCGGCCCGCGCCCGGTAAGTAGAGATGGTTGCCAGGTGCACCTTAAGGGTCGTCGACCGAAGCCCTAGCTGGGAAAGGGACCACAGGTAGTCCAGAATGCTTGCCAAGAAACAGGAGGAAGGGTCCAGCCCCTTGCCCTGACACCAAATGGAGAATCTCTTCCATTTAAAGGCATAGCATTTCCTGGTCAACTCCTTACGGGATGCCTCAACGACATTGAGGACCTTGTCAGAAAGACCCAAGGCCTGGAACTCTAGCCACTCAGTAACCAGGCCGTCAGGTGCAAGGATTGAAGGTCCGGATGGAATACCTTCCCCTGAATGACTGAGATCAGGTCCGGGCGGGCTGGAAGCCACCTCGGGAGCCTGGAGCTGAGGCTGAGGAGATCTGGATACCAGAACTGGCAGGGCCAGTCTGGGGCTACCAGAATCACCTGCGCCTTGTCCCTACTCACCTTGAGAAGCACCTTGTGGATCAAGGGAAATGGGGGAAAGGCCTTGAAGAGGCCCGGGGTCCAGGGCCTCGAGAAGGCATCCCCCTGCAGCCAGCCCCGCTGAGGGGGGTGGGCATGAAACAGCCTCAGCTTCGAATTCTCCCTGGAGGCAAACAGGTCCACCTGAGGCATGCCCTAGTGGGAGAACAGATCTTTTACTACCTCCGGCAGGAGAGACCACTCGTGGGACCCAGCTCCTATCCGGCTTAGGGCATCGGCCAGAATGTTGGAGGCTCCTGCCACATGGATGGCTAGAAGATCCGCCTCCAGGCTGCGAACGTGGGACCAAGTGCGGAGAGCTTCCCTGCACAGAGGCATGGAGCGCGTCCTGCCCTGGCGGTTTAGGTAGTACATGGTCGTGGTATTGTCCGTCTGGACCTGGACCACTTGACTCCGTACAAACAGAGCGAAGGCGGTGAGGGCTAGACGAACCGCTTGAAGTTCCAGCAGGTTGATGTGGCATCGGGACTCCCGAGGGGACCAGAGGTCGTGCGCTCTGTGCTCCCCCAGATGGGCACCCCAACCCATCAGAGAGGCGTTGGTTGATAGAGAGACCGTCGGCTCGGGGCAGACAAATAGGATGCCTTCCTGCAGATGAGCTGGAACGATCCACCACTGGGAGCGTTCCACATCTCCTGGGTCACTGTCACTGGCTGATCCAAAGGACCGGAGCGCTGTGACCACTGGCTGGCCAGTCCCCATTGTAGGGGACGCATGTGCCAACGGACCACGCTGGTGCAGGCCGCCATGAGGCCCAGGAGGTGCAGGAAGTCCCAGGCAGGGTGCAATTGCCCAACCAGAAATGATTGGGCAAAGGAGGAAAGAACCTCGGCCATGTCCGCCGGGAGCCATGCTCTGGCTCGCAGAGAGTCAAGCTGTGCCCCGATGAACTGCATCACCTGCTTTGGCATGAGTTCTGACTTGGCCTTGTTGATGAGGAGGCCAACGAGAGCAAACCTGGAGGGCCAGATCCTGGACCGCTCCACCTCCGGTCTGGAGGAGGCCGCAATCAGCCAGTCATCCAGGTAGGGGTACACCCGGAGCCTTTGGCGCCGCAGGAATGCTGTCACCACTGCCATGCATTTAGTGAAGACCCTGGGAGCTACAGAAAGGCCGAAGGGCATGGCCCGGAACTCATAGAGGGACCCCTCTGCTCTGAAGCGGAGGAATCACTGGTGGGACGGACAGATTGGGACGTGAAAGAACGCATCCTGGAGGTCCAGAGAACAGAACCACATGCCTCGTTCCAAGGATGGAATGATCTGAGCCAGAGTGACCATCCTGAAGGTTCGAGACCTTAGCAACCTGTTCAGGTCATGCAGGTCTAGAATGGGGCGCCAGCCCCCCCGTCCGTTTCAGGACCAGGAAGTACCTGGACACAAATCCTGGGTCTGGTGGAGAATCCGCCACCTTCCTGATCACCTCCTTCTGGAGGAGCAGGGCAATGTCGGCTCGACGGGCCAACAGAGAGGCTGCGGACCCCGTAACCCCCCATGGGGCAATGGCTCGGAAGAGTGGGGCCTGCTTGAACTCCAGAGGCAGACCCTTTCCTACCACCTCCAACGCCCAACGGTCCGTGGTGATAGCGGACCAGGCGGAAAGAAAGTGGCAGAGCCGTACCCCCACGGGGGGAACCCAGGGGGAAGCGACGCGACTGGGGGTGACACCCCTCAACCCGTCACTGGGCAGGCTTTGAGGAAGGACCGGCCGAGGGACCTCCTGGGCCTTTTCCTCCCAGCTTCCTGCTGGAGGAAGCTGCAGGCTTTGCTTTGGGGTGCCAAGTGCGAGCCTGCTTGCCCTGATGCTGGTGTTGCTAGGCCAGACGTGCCACAGGGGCAGAAGGGCGAAAGGACTTATGCTGCTGTCGGCGGCCTTTGTCCACCTGGGCAGAAGTGACCGAGTCCAAGGTGGCATTGGACTTCTCAATTCTCTGGAGGTGGCCTTCCACCCCAGGCCCGAACAAGTCGGTACCCAGGAAGGGGACGTCTGCCAACTTGTGCTGGGTATCCATCGTGAAGGTGGAGGTCCGCAGCCAAGCTCTGTGGCACATTGTCACTGCGGCCGCTACTGACTGGGCACAGGAGTCTCCAATACCGAGAGCCATTTGGAGCTGCTGTTTTGCCACTGCCCTTCCCTGCTTGCCTACCTTTAGGCCGTCTGATATGACTACCCCCAAATCCCTTTCCATTTTTGTTGTTGTTAGTACCTCCCCCCCCCCCACTGTGTACTCTTTCTTTTTTTTTGTTTCCCAGGTGCATTACTCTGCTCTTCTTTGCATTGAATCTAAGCTGCCATACATTTGACCATTCCTCCAGCCTTGCCAAGTCCCTTCTTATCCTTTCTACCTCCCTTGTGTGTCAATTCTGTTGCAAATTTTTGTTTAGTCTGCAAAAGAGAGGCGTACTTTTCCTTCCAGCCCCTACGCAATGTCACCTATAAAGATATTAAAGAGGACTGGTCCCAGTACTGAACCCTGCGGTACCCCACTAGTCAATAGCAGATACGTAAAAACTTACCGTAACAGTAGATGGAGAGACAAAGAGAGAAAGGTTCCTGCAGTAGGTCTTCACACATAGGACTGCGCCCACTGGCGTCAGCACCGCACAGCAAACTTGTGGCTAGCAATCATCGGAGGGGACCACCCCTGGCGTCAGGTGACGGACATCAGCGTGATAATAAAAGGGGCGGTCCTCCACCCGCCCTCCAGTTCTTCCGCCAGAGACCTCTAGAGAGGAAGCAGAAAAAAGGGGTGAAAAACTCCTGGACCCTATGCCCTAGATGAAGCAAAGTCCTGGGAAGGGAATAAAGAGGAAAAAAAAAAAACACACAGGAGCTAGGGAAAGGTGGGTGGGAAATATAGACCTACTGCAGGAACTTCTCTCGAAGATCTACTGTTACGGTAAATTCTTACGCAACTGCTACATCTTACTTTGAGAGGGTTCCTGCAGTAGGTCTTCACACACATGGGACTGAATACCAAGAAGTCAACTGAAAAGGAGGAGGAGTCGGAGACGAGGTTCCGGGAGGAGGAAAAATGTCTGCCAACTACAGGTCTTTCATTACAGAAGACCTTGCAGGACCCACTAGGCTGAAGCCAGCCCTACATCTAGAAGCAATGTCCAGACTGTAATGTTTAGTGAAGGTGTGGACAGATGACACAGTAGCCGCTGCACAGATGTCCGCATTGGACACATTCCTGAAAAAGGCAGTGGAAGTGGCCACACCCAAGTAGAGTGGCCCTTAACTGTCCCCCAGAAGGGTGTTTCATACTTCTGGTAAATGTAATGAATACAGTTTGCCAGCCACCTAGAAACAGTCTGTTTAAGCCCTGCACTGAGGGCAAAGGCGACAAAAGTTGGTTTGATTTGCGAACTTCCTGAGTCCTTGAGACACCTCTCAGAATCCTGTGTACGTCAAGAGTATGCAGGAGATATTCCCCATGTTGGAGTGTTCAGGATAAAAAAACTGTAACTTGACACTCTGGTTTAAAGTAGTTCTGACACCACCTTCAGCAAAAGGAAGGCTTAGTCCACTGAGAGCCACCCGTCTCTGTGGAAAAATCAAATAGGGCTTTCTACAAACAGGAGCCTGGAGCTCTGAAAATCTTCGAGCTGAAGTGACAGCAACTAAAAAAAGTGTTTTCCATGCTAAGAAATGCATATCACAGCTTGCTGCCGGCTCAAAGGGGGCAAAGTAAGCTTTTCTATCATAAAATTAAGATCCTGAGGGAGGATCAGGATTCCGGACCAGAGGTTTTAGATGAAGGATTCCCTTCAGAAAGGTTTTGGAAACCTCCATCTGAGCGAGGGTTTTGCCCTCCACCAGAAGGTGGTAGGCTGAAACCACAGAGAGATGGACCTTCAGAGAGGAATAGCTGAGGCCCAAATCTGACAAGTACAAGAGGTACTCTAAAACCTGGGGAGCCGAGCAAGAAAAGGGATTTAAGCCTTTAGCTGTAGCCCAAATAGTACATCTCTTCCACTTCATAGCATACGTGGATCTGATGGAGGGTGTTATGGCCTCCATTAGGACCTGAGCGACTCTGGAAGAGATGCCAAGGTGGAGAAGCTGCTAAGTCCACACGTGCCACATGTGAAGGTGGAGTGATCTAAGGCTCGGGTGTATCAGGTTGCTCTGCTCCTGGGACAGAAGATCATGTGAGAGAGGAAGAGGTACTGGCGGTTTAAGTGTTAACTGATGTAGTAAAGGGAACCAAATCTGAAGAGGCCACAGAGGAACAATGAGAATCACGTGGGCCCCCTCTGCCTGGAGCTTCAGCAGAACCTTCTGTAAGTTAGGAAAGGGAAGGAAAGCATATAAAAATCTCCCTGTCCAGGAAAGAGACGGTGCGTCTTGTCAAAAAGCACCACGACCAGGAACGAGCAAGCAAAAGCTGGGTAGTTTTGCATTGAATGGGGAGGCGAAGAGGTCTGTCTGGCCGTCCCCACTGAAGAAAAGATCTTCTACCGCCTGTTTTAGCTCCCACTGTGAGACCTGGCAACTGATTGGCTGAGACTGTCCGCCAGAATGTTATGAATGCCTGGCACGTGAACTGCTGTAAAAGACAGGCCGTGTTGAATGGCCCAGTACCACACCCGCACTGCCTCCTTGCAAAGGGGGTAAGACTGGGTGCCTCCCTGTTTGTTGAGGTACCAGACAGTGGCCATGTTGTCTGTCTGGATGGGTAGTGCTCCCAGAACCAAGATGGACTGAAAGACCTGAACAGCATAGAGCATTGCTCTAGTATCTAGGATAGTGATGTGAAGGTTCTCCTCCATGGGCGACGAAGTGCCCTGTGTCCGATGGTCTCCCAGATGCACTCCCCATCTCAGGTTTGAGGCACCTGATGTGAGAATTAGGGTTGGAGACAGAGGGTAGAAGGGGCCCCCCACTGAAAGGTTGGACAAGTCCGGCCATCAAAGGAGATCTCTTTTTTTTTCCATTTAAACTTTATTAATTTTCGGCAGAGACCAAACCAATAGAGGACATTACAACAATGTACCACATTACAGCAAAATATGTCCAATCACACAACAAGTGAACAATACTCTGCAATTACCACCCCCCCGTCCAAAGTACACATAAATCATAAAACAAAGAAAACATAAAAGAAAGAAAATCTAAAGCCCAGCCCTCCCACCCCCAACCCTAACCCCCAAACCCACCAAAAAGCCCCCTACCCCCCAAAAGAGGCACTCACAGAAGGTATGAAACCCCAGGTAAAATCTAGGTCTATCTAGTATAGCAGGCATCAAATAGAGCCCAAACCTTGTCAAAGGGCTGCAACTGATTATGGAGGATAGCAATCATTCTCTCCATCCTCAAGAAGGCCAGGAGCTCATTTAACCATTCCTTATACGAGGGACAACATTTGTCTTTCCAGTGCCGAAGCACCAGTTTTTTGACTGTGATGGAAATTAAGGCCATGTAAAATTTCCTATTTTTCACAGGAAAAGCAGTCATCTCACCCAATACGCAAACCTCGGGCCTAAACATATCCTCTAGCCCTAAAAGCGGATTTAGGTTGTTTTGAATTTCAGTCCACAAAGGAGCCATCAAGGGACAATTCCAAAAAATATGTAAAAAGATCTCCTGAATCCGCTTCACATCTGAAACATTTGGGGTCCTCAACAGGTCCAAATTTTTCAACTTCTGGGAGAGTAGTAAATATTATGCACAATCTTAAATTGAATCAACCTTAATTGGTCATGTTTAAGATATTTATGACATGCTGTCCAAATACCGTCCAGTCTAAAAAGCATCTGAAACACACCGGCCCAATATGTGCATGGGGCCATATTATTGGATATGCCCAGTGAAATAAAATTAAATAAATTTTAGAGATTGCTTGAGAAGCACCAATCAATGGGCTGATAGTTTCCAGAAAATCAATAGAGGACACTTGCCCTCTCCTACCCACCTTCTCTAATAAAACGTGCTTGAGCTGCCAAACTTTAAAGATATCCTTACTAGAAAACTTAAACCTATCTATTATAACCTGGGCCGGAAGAATACCTCCATTTACATCCATAAAGTCCCTAAGGAGATTCTCCCTAAGCATTTCCAGCCACCCGGTTTAATGAGCCTATTACCAATCCGAAAGCGTGGATTACCCCAGATCGGCTGTCCCCCATCCTCAAGGTGATTGTGCTTAATAAAACCACAAAGCTGACCATGAGACCTAACCGCTACTCCAATTGGGGATTTGTTCAAAGCAGAAGGAAGCGCTTTAGGGGACAAGAAGAAAAGGGCAAGGGGGTTAATCCCATGGTTGTTGATTAGTGCCTTTTCAATCTTCACCCATACGGGAACATACTCAAGGGGGTTAGTCATATTATCCAACAAGGCCCACCTACCATATTTACTTAGCTGGGCAGCCCAAAAATAAAGGCCGAAGTGAGGTAGCCTTAAGCCACCAACTAGCTTAGGGGCAGCTAACTTATAATAGGCCATCCTGGATTTTTGTGTTTCCAGATAAACTTCACAATTATATTATGAAGATTCTTGAACCAGGACAGCGGAAGAAAATATCTAACCTACTTAAAGGATAGAGAAGCCTGGGAAATGTATTCATCTTAACTATACTAATTCTTCCCGTAAGATAAAGGAAACTGCGCCCACCTCTTGAGATCGAGCTCTATAGTGCGAACCAGGGAGTCTAAGTTCAGAGCGACTCTGAGTAGTATTATGGGTTAAAGCTAAACCCAAGTATTTAAGAAAATCTGCCCATGTTAACCCAAATTCTGTTATCTCCTTTTAAATGCCCATGTATTAAGAGGGTAAACCACTGTTTTATCTAAATTTAATTTGTAGTTAGAAACCGACTAAATTGTTCTATTAATTCTAATAGTTTAAGAATAGCACTGGTAGAGCCTCGAGACGATATCGGAGGTCATCTGCATACGCCATTACCTTGATAGGAAGTCCCACTACCTTAATAGCCTCTATCTCCCTGCGAGAGTATCCTCCGTATCAAAGGCTCTAAATATAAATTAAATAACAGTGGGGATAAAGGACATCCTGTGCTCTGTGCCCACACACAAGGAAAGGCATTAGAGATCACCCCATTACAACTAACTCTAGCAGATGGGTAGGAGTAAAGGGCTTTCAGCCAAAACAGAAATTTTTCAGGGAATCCACATTGGCGCATAGCTTCAAACAAAAAATTCCAATAAACCCTATCAAAGGCTTTCTCAGCGTCCAAGGAGACCAATGCCAGTGGAAGATTGGTCCCCTCGGAGGCCGAGAAAACATGAGCCAAGGTACGGAAATGATCAATCGAAGATCTGCCCTTCATAAAACCTACCTGCTCATTCCCTATTAATTTAGGCAATACCTTATTTATGCGATCCGCTAGTAGTTTGGCCAAAATTTTCAGGTCACAATTTAACAGGGATATGGGTCTGTAACTAGCCGGATCAGTACTGGGCCTGTTAGGTTTAGGGAGTAAAACAATAATAGATTCAAAAAAGGATTTCTCAGTCTCCTTTCCCACACATATGTTGGAACAACCTAAGAAGATGCGGAGCTAACTGGGAGACAAATTTTTGTAAAGTTGGACGAAAACCGCCGGGTCCAGGGTTTTATCTAGGGCCATCCCTTTAATGGCTGATTCAATCTCAGCAAGAGTGATATCAGCCATAAGGGAGTTTCGCTCCGCTCAGTAAAGCAGGCAGATCAAGGTCCTGAAAAAAGCTGCAATATGACTACCCAAGGGTGGAGTTGCCATCTCCTTATACAAGTTCCCAAAATATTGACAAAAAGATGAGCAATTTCAATTAGGGACGTTTGACACAGCCCTCCTCCTCAAACAATACCTTCAATTACCCTGGAGGATTCCAACTGCGATAGACACCAAGCTAGCAATTTCCCAGGCTTTTCACCTTGATCAATATAATTAGCTTTGTCTTAATTAGAGCAAGTTCCGCTTGCTCCCCAAGCCTAAGATATGCATCCCTGGTCTTGACTAGCTCTTCTTGCACTCCTTGGTGGGATGATTGATACACCTCTATCTCTAATACCCTAATGCGTGCCAGCAAGTCCATCATCTTTTTCTTCTTTTCTTTACTACTCACCGCCATGCTGTTAGGACCCCCCTTAAATAGGCCTTAAAGGCTCCCCAAAAAATATCAGGGCGAGTCTCTTCATTCAAATTATTCAGCACAAACTCCTCAATCTGGTCTGCTATAAGCTTAGCCATCTTGGGTACCCTGAGACATTGGTTATTAAATTTCCATCTATTTCCTTTTCTCATAACAGATGAAAAGGAAATAGAAACCATTAGGGCAGCATGGTCCGAGATAGGCCCAGGTATAATTTTAGAATCAAGCACTCCTTTAAGGAGAGGCCAGGAGAGAAATAAGTAATCCAAACGAGATGAAGTCCCATGGACAGAGGAGGTAAAAGTATATTCCCTTAAGTCCGGGTGAAGGACACGCCAAATATCAGTCAATCCAAACTGATCAAGCAAGTCCGTCATAGCCCGCCTTGCCGGATTCAAGCATGGCTGAGACTTACCCGATCTGCCCATTAGAGGATCTAAAGCCAAATTAAAATCCCCGCCCAAAACCATTGGAAGATGAATAAAAGGCAATAACACCTTTAGCAGGTCCACAAAAAAGTCCTGGGTGTCTACATTAGGACCGTATATTGACCCCAACAGGATTTCCGTATTCTGTAACTTCCCTCTAACAAGCACATACCTGCCCTCCTGATCTTGAACCACCTGCAGGGGCTTAAAAGAAAGATCTATGTAACAACAGCATAACCCCCCGGCTTTGCGTGTTGCCCTGAGAGGCAAAAACCTGACCTATTTGTAGCCGCCTCATGGCATTTGCTTCCGAGAGTAATAGATGGGTTTCCTGTAAAACACCACCTCAGCCTTGATAAGTTCCACATGCTTAAGAATTGGTATTGCTTGTCCTTAGGCGAGCCCTTTGACATTCCACATAAGGAAACAGGTTTGTATCAATGCTTCCATACTGTTAAAGGGCTTGGTCCAGATAGACCTCCCAAATACTACAGGTATAAGAAAACCTGTAAAACACCTACCCATAAACCCTTCTGTGTAGTGCCTCTATTAAAGTAAAACCCCGCCTCCCCACCCCCCCATTAACCCCAAACCCCAAAATACAATACCCCAACAACACCCATTGCATCCCTCCCCTACCCCAAAAGTGTACGCATGGCCCATGATCACAGGACACTCAGCTAGTTCCCTGTCCCGCCCGCCCCGATCCCAGACACAAAATTCCCTTTATAATACTAACTCCTGTTGAATGAAATGTGCCATATAAAACACCTGCAAACAATGGTAATATCCCCAAGATACTACCCATGAACTTACAAAACCACGCTAACATGAAATAGCCATGAAGGCTTTTACATTAAAGGGGACGACCCTTGCATAGAGGGATAGTTGTATTTGTCCCCACCATCTTATAACTGTGTGGTATCGATCTATACATTATCTACCAAAGTAATCTAAAAATACTACAGCCATGGGGACCCAGAGTAAAAGGCTGCTCATGAATGATAGGCCACAACCAGATTACAACCTCATAAAGGCCCCAAAACAAAATGCAACCTTGCAGTATGATAAAAAACAAGTACAATACAACAACTGCAGAGTCAAAAATACAAGCCATTAAGAGGGCCCTTTCCCCCTCATAAAGCGACCCCCCAGGGCCAAGCCAAACATTACACGGGGTAAGATGCCAGTTACCAAGGCACCAATAAAATGGAGAAAACAGGCTGGGCCGGCCACTACCCCGATAAATGAAATTAGCCTCATAAGGCCCGTAATCCAAGACCACATTAATTCAAAGCCCCAAGGAATGGTAGTGAAGTAAATAAGGTTAACAGTCACATAGACGACCGAAATCCTCAAGGGAGCACCAACGACCCTTCCGAGCATAGTCTCTTCAAGTGTCCTTAAATAACTAGGCAAAGTCTTTGCAGGGCTACCTTAGCCAATTCTGGAGACTCAAATGTTTTCCACTCATCTTGAATTTTCACCTGAAGTCTGGCAGGATAAATCATCCGTATCTAACCTCAGCTGCAATCAGTTTCTTGACCACAATGTGGAAAGCTGCTCTTCTTTGCCACAGTAAATGGTAGATCCTGCACCACTCTGAGCTTCACCCTCCCAGTATAACTCTTTATCATCTCTGACCTTGGTAATAAACAACTGCCTTTCCTGATAATTCAGGAAACGAAAAATAAATGTTCTCCAGTGGGCCACCTGGGGTGGCTAAGGTCGTATGTGCCCGGCTCAATTATGTAGGAGGAACCAAAGGGTGAAGGCCAAGCAATTTTTCCACAAATCTCTGTATGAACTTGATTGGTTCCAACCTCAGCTCTCTCAGCCAAGCCAATAATCACAACATTGTTCTGACGGCTTCTCCTTCCAGATCTTCAAGCTTGGAATCCACTTTGCTGAGCTTATGTTGCAGCACAGTTATATTAGCCTCCATAGACTCCTTGGAACTTTCCAATGATTTAATTCTGGCAAAATTATCAGAAATCTTCCTATTCAGGTCATCCATCGTGGTAGAGAGAGACTTAATCTCACAAGCCATGTCGTCTAATGTGGCTTTGAAGGGACGAAATTCAGCTAAAAACTTAGCCAAAGTAAGAGGCTTCTCGGCCCCAGGCAGCTCTCCCTGGCTCTGTGCTAGCTGCAAGGTCGAGGCCCTGGTCTTCTTGGCGGCTTTCTGGGGTCGCCGGAGGAGTATGTTTCGCATGGAGCTTTTCTCATTTCGTCACTCAAGAAATCAACATTGAGCGCCAGACTGACCTCCGGATTCTATATCGCCACAATGACCAAAAACAGCACAAGTAAGGAGGTCGAAAACGGAAAACGGGATCGGTCTATGGAGCTCACAGAAATCCAGCCGCCACGCCTTGCATCACGTGACTCTCCAAAGGAGATCTCTTTGAAGGTTGCTGGAGACTAAGACTTTCTGGTCCATGTTGTCCAGGCACTGATCCCATTGGACTCGTAGAGACCACTGGGTTACCCTCATGTGCAGTCTGGCCAGAGGGACTGTGGAAATGGAGGCCGCCATCAGTCCCAGTATTGAACGAGCTGTGGTTCATCGGGAGGAAGACACCAGCGCCACTTGTGAGATAAGGGTCTCTGCTCTGTAGGAAGGGAGGAAGGCCTTCCTCTAGACCGTGTCCAGCATCGCTCCAATGAATTGGAGGCGCTGGGAGGGTAGTAGCTGGGACTTGGGGTAACTGACCAAGATGCCCAGACTGGAGAAAAGGTCCAGAGTGAAGGAAAGGGATTCCTTCAGACTGTCCAGGGAAGGGGGCTGAAATGTCCAGGTATGGGAACACATGAATGCCTGCAGTGAGGAAATTGCTACCACCGCTAGGCACTTGGTGAAAACCTGAGGTGCCGAACAGAGGCCAAAGGAAGGGCTCTGTATTGGAAATGTTCCTCCTGAAAGGAGTCTCAGGAAGTGGCGGTGGGCCGGAAGAATGGGGATATGGAGCTAAGCATCCTGAATATCCAGGGAACACAGCCAATTGTTTGGTTGGAGCAGGGAAACAGTCCCTGGAGGGTCAACATGTGGACCCTCTTGTATTCTACGAAGAAGTTGAGCATGCTGAGATCTAGGATAAGCCTGAGATCTCCCGTCTTTTTGGGAACCAGCAAGAAGTGGGAGTAAAATCCCCTTCCTTCCCGTTCTGGTGGAACTCGCTCTATGGCTGACCTCTGCAGTACAGCTTGAACTTCTTCTTGGACCAGATATTGTTGGCCAGACGGGTAATGCTGCCTTCCCGGAGGGAGGTCTCTCCAGGAACTCTATCGAGTGACCTCTTGCTAGTAGATGAAGGATCCATGCATCTGCGGTTACAAGCCTCCACCCATCCAGGTGGAGGTTGAATCTTCCCCCCACCGGTTCCTTCGTGGGAAAAGGAGGGAGCGGGAAGGGGAGCTTGGAGTCAGGACGCAGAGGGGAGGGGGCACTTTTCCTCCAGAGGCAGTTTTGGGAAACTTGGCCTTGGGGTTTGAGCGCCAGAACCAGAGGGGCGATGTTTGTTCTGGCGCCTGCCCTGGTTCTGTTTATTCCATTCCGGGTAACTAAAGGCTGTCCGGTTTTCTGGCCTCGAACGGTATATGGAATGGACATCCTTCAAGGATTTGTCACGCTCTTGCAGTTCCATGATAATGTCTTTGGCGTCACTGCCAAACAGAACTGGACCCCTAAAAGGAGCATCCAGAAGGGAACTCTGCCAACTTGTGCAAATCCTGCCAGGCGAAGCCAAGCAAGGTGCCTGAAACAGATGCCCGCTGCCGCACCACGTGCCACCAAGTCAACCAAGTCACAGGTGGCATGGAGGGCAGGACGATTTATTCATCCTGACCTTTTCCAAGAGTTTGTTCCTGAGCTGTTCGTCAAGTATCTCCTGGAGGTCCTTTTCAGATCAGACAAAGCTGATTTCTGAAAAGCCACCACGTGTGCTACGTAATTTAAGAAGCAAATGGCACAAGTAGAAGAGGCATAGATCTTGCGGTCATACTGTTCCATCTGCTTCAACTTCTTGTCTGGAGGGGAGGCACGGAGGTGTTTTGGTTGTGCCGACCTATCGTGAGCTGCTGTGATCACAACAGAGTTGGCCCTGGGTTGGGCAGTGAGGTGGGAAACCCTTCTGGGGGGGTGGTAGGTCCTATCGGCCTTTTTTGAGATGGCAGGGATGAATGGTTGCTGCCAGATTGCAGAAGTGAGATCTTCGTGCGGCCCCATCCAGGGTGGATTGGGGAGGGGGTCCGCACTGACCAAATCCAAATGTTCTGCCAGTCTTCTGCATTTGGGATCCAATTCTTGGGAAGCCCATCTGCAGGATTTTCGAGTTGACCAGAGAAGCTCAGTGAAGGACAGGTCCTCCGGAAGGGATTTTGGGGATTCTTTCAGCTGAGGCTCAATGGGTAAATGTGGCTCTAACTGATCCCCCACATCTGAGTCCTGATCAGACTCTGATGACTCTGGCCTACTGGGCAGGGAGGCCTCTAGTACCAGAACTGGAAACCTATTCACTGTGATGTCCGAGAGCAGAAACCCAAGCCTCTGTCTGAAGCTCTACTGGAAGGTGCTGGGCTACCAGGTAGCACTCTGTGAGGTGGGGCGGCCCTGATCACCAGCAGAGGCTGACCCAACTCCTGAAGTAGCAGAGATTTAGCAACCTTCCACCAAGCCGGAATGGATTCCTGTTCCGGCTGTGAAGGAGGAGGGGGTGGAGTATAACCTGGTTACCCTGCGAGGTAAGAAGGGTAGCTAAGAGATGGGTACCAGTAAGAGTACTGGTATCCCTGATAATGGAGAACCTGACCCGGCGACACATAACCCAGAGTCAGAGGGGGGTAGCCCGGCGACGGACCCACCCGGCGTCGGATAGTGTGGCATGTAGCTGGGATAGTACCCAGACTGGCCAGACGGTAGAACATAGGGCTCTGCCGGAAGTGGCACCAAGGGACCACTAGGTAACAGGTAAATAGGCGGGGGGATCCCCGAAGGTCCAGAGGGAGACAGATCCATACCGCCCCCAAAAGTGTCCGGCAAGGGATCTGGCATCGGGTGGAGATCCATCGGCGGAACAGAGGCTGGTGAGGGGGGCAGATCTGGAAGAGCCCCGTTGACAAATCCAGCAAAGGGTAACCGATGGAAGAGGGTCTGGTGATCAGGCCTGAAAAGGTTGGAAAGGACAGCGAATCCCTGGAGGGAGAGCCCTGGTGGGATGAGGTGGTACCAGCGAGCTCACTCTGCTTGGCATCGGGATCCACGAAGGAGTCCGACAAGAGAGAAGTCACCACGTGGGTGCCGGGTGGTCTGGTGTCCAACTTAGAGGTGGCGGTCTGGCGGGTGCCGCTACAGACCGTGGCTGGGCTGACAGAAGCCGGAAGGCTAGAGTAAGGCTGATCGGCCTGGGCTGGGCACCTAGTAGCAGAGCCGGAGGGCGACTTAATGGCAGAGCTCAAAACAAGGACCATAACTGGTTCCTCCAAAGAGAAAACCCCCCCACGACTGCCCGCTGACCTTGGCGGGGGGAGCGGGGCATCCGGTCCGCCAAAGCGGAAGGCGGCCCTGGAGGTGGGGTACTCATGGGGGTGGAGGCCCCACCTGAGATGCAGTCAGCTGTCTGGCTGGTTTTCCTCTGTGGAGAGTGGCTCCGCCTGGCGCTCCTTTTTTTCCTTCTTTCCAGGGCTGGCGATGACCATCTTTCCCTCAGCTCCTGGAGCTCTTTTCCACCGATGGCAGTCTTTGAGCAGTAAATGAGCATCGAGGGTCCTCTTGCGACAGATGCGTGTGGCCTGGGTGAAGCCCTGGCAGATGGAACACTCTGTGGTGTTATGCTTAGGCCTCAGGCAGAGGACACAACGGGAATGGTCGTCCCCATGCGGGATCTGCGCGCTGCACTTGGAGCACTTTTTCTTGGGTCAAGACGACATACACCGCTGCGAGGAAGGAAAAAACGATGGATATAATGGATACAAAAATGCAGAAAATGGCAGGTGACTGAAGCTGTTCTACCACGAGGTCCGACAGTTCAGGTCAACGGCAGGTGGGGGACCGACCCTTTTATTGTCATGCTGATGTCTGTTACCTGACGCCAGGGCAGTCCCTCACATGATTGCTAGCTACAGCTTGCTCTGCAGTCCTGACGCCAGGAGGCGAACCTAACAGTGAAGACCTACTGCAGGAACCCTCTCGAAGTAAGATTCCCCCCCTTTCTTCGGGGTGGACTTCGTTTACTATTACCCTCTGTGTCCTGTTGTCCAGCCAATCTTTTACCCAGGCTACCACCCTGGGACCCACTTACAGGCTGCCTAACTTATTAATCTTTTGCATGGGACTGTGTGAAATGCCTTGCTAAAATCTAGGTAGGTCATATCCACAGCCCCTTTCTGGTCTACGACTTTGGTCACCCAGTCAAAGAAATCTATTAGATTCATCTGACATGACATTCCCGTTGTAAATCCATCCTGCCTTGGGTCTTGTGCCCTGCTGACCTCCAGGTACTGAACAATTCTTTCTTTCAGAAGTGATTCCATCATTTTCCCTACCACTGAGGCCAAACTAACAGGTCTGTAGTTTCCTGCCTCTGCCTTGCTCCCACTTTTGTCAAGGGGAAATCACATCCACCCTCCTCCAGTTCTCGGGTACCACACCATTCTCCCTTGATTTATTAAAAACAGCAGTCACTGCCCGGCTCAGTGGCGTGGAGAGCTGAGACAGCGATGTCTTACCTCCTGCCACGCCGGTGACCGTGTTTGCAGTGTGTGTGAGCTAGTCATCGGGGTCGGCTGGGAAGGAAAGGATCGGCGTCCGGATAGCTCTCCTCTCCAGGGATGGAGGGAACAGAGACTGGACCTGCCTGACACCTAGTGGAGGCTAGGTGTTGGCACAGTCAGTACTGTACGATGGAGGAGGAGGAGCAGCCGACCAGTGTGCTGTGTGTGGATGCATGTGCAGCTCTGCCACTGTTTGCATTGCATGCTCCTCCACAAGAAAAAGCGGAAACAGTCCCAGTCGTAGCATGAATGGCCGTCCTCCGCAGGTTCCTCCCCTGAGAAGGCACCTACCTGATGTTGGAGCTGTAGTAGGTGGGTTTAGTTGGGGGCTCCTCACCACCCTGCCACAGAGGGAAAGCTGTGGGGGAACACAGGAGGGGGTCTGAAGTTCAGGGGACAGGGCTGAGAGGACGGCAATGACGTAGGGCCAACCGGGACAGGGAGAAAAAGATAGCTAAAGGTAGTGAGTGGTGTCATTAGTGCTCCCTTAGTTCTTTTAGAATTCTGGGTGAATCCCATCAGACCCATTGCTTTGTCTGCCTTCAGTTTTAGGAGTTTTTCAGGACCCTTTCTTCTGTGAATGGACTGGTATCGACTCCCTATTCAGAATGCTTCTACTGTTTGGTTTATTTATTTCAATTTAGGATTACAATTACTTTTGAGCCCAGGGCTCTTTACAAAGGTTCCACGTCAAGACATAGGTATCACATGACAATAGACAAAACTGTTACACAAATAAGGGTAAAGGATATCAAATTAATTTCGGTAAAGGATATCAAATTAATTTCGAACAGACAGGAGAGGGTAAAGTGAAAAGGAAGAGGACAATAGGGGAGGGGTGGTAGAAAGAAATGGGAGGGCAAAGGCAGGAGGTAAGAAAATGAGAAGAAAGGAGAGGTGGGGGGGGTAGGATGGGGGAGATGAAGCAGCCAGGAAGGTGGCATTGTCAGGTTTAGGCACCCTCTTTGTGAATACTGAGCATCAGTATTTGTTCAGTATCTCTGCCTTTTCACCGTCACCCTCTGCTCACCTCCCCTTTATTAAACCTCACCATCCCTCCCTTGGTTTTTCTTCACTCCCTAATGTATCTATAAAAAGTTTTACTCTCCTTCTTAACTGAGTTGGCTATCTTTTCCTCAGTTTGGGCCTTTGCTATTCTGACCGTCTTCCCCGCTTCCTTCTGCTTTAACTGGTACAGTTCTCTGTCCTGCTCCTTCTGTGATTCCTTACACTTCCTGAATGCTATATTTTTCTCCCTAACCTTCCCATCACCTCTTTTAAGAACTATAGTGATTTTTTCCTTTGTTTTGTTTGTTTCACACAAAGGCTTGTTGCCTCTGTGATGGCAGTTTTGATATTTCCCACTGTTCTTCCACCCTCCTTCCTGCCCATTTGCCAGTGCTTTCCTGAGGCACGCCCATTTTGACCAAGTCAGCCCTCCTAAAGTCCAGTATTTGTATGCTTGACTCTCTGACTGCTTATGAACCACACACCGTTTGGTGGTCGCTGTATTCCAAGATGGCTACAGGCTTCTAAATCAGAGATCCTCTCTCCGTCCCAGTTTGATACAGTACCAGATCCAAGATTGCTCCTCCCATGTGGGTTCCAACACTAGCTTGTCTGAGGCATGCCCCTGTAGGGCATCGAGAATAACCCTGCTCCTGGATGTGGCTGCAGCAAATGTACTCCAGTTAACATCTGCCATATTCAGGTCCCCATCAACAATATTTCCCGTTTCTGCCATTCTACGAATGCCTTCTATAACTTCCTTGTCCATTTCCTCCCCGAGACAAGGGTCTGTATACAACCTCTGTGCGGACAGAGGTGCCATTTCCTGTCTCCAAGGTGGCCCACAGTGCCTCCTCTCCTCCCTGTTTACCCTTTAGTTCTGTTGCTTTGATCCTTCCTCACATAGAGAGCAATTCCTCCCCTTTCCCTCCCTGTCCCTCCTGTAGATTGTGTACCCTGGTATGCTGACATCCCAGTCATGGTTCTCTGTGAGCCATGTTTCTGTGACTGCCATGACAACAAGGCGTCCCTCTTCCATCAAGCCCACTAGTTCAGGAAGCTTGTTATCCAGACTATGGGCATTGGTACACATTGCCCTCCATTTTTTGATGGCCTTACCCCTTTTAGCCCTGTAGTTTTTAAATTAGCAGATGATTTTCTTAAACAGGCAGTGGGGCTCAGGTGACTATTACCTGCTCGAGCCAAGGTACTATACAGTCATTGTGGAATAAGTGATTGCACGGAAGTTGCCGGACATGTTCTCCTACACTGTAATCTTCTTTACACACCGACATTCCAGTCCCAAACCTGTAATTACAAAACAAAAAGAAAAACAAACATTTATCTTTCTTCACTATAAAATTCTGTTGCAACTACTTGAACAACAATCCAAAATACAAAGTACCCAAGGTTCCTTTTAAATTTTAAGTTTTGTAGAATATGAGGGGAGACAAGTAAGTGGAAAATATTAAATATTTATTAAAAAGGAACCTGTCTCAACCACAAACAACCAAAAACATTTTATATCAGAAATCAATTTATTGTCCTAATTTCATAAAGGTTCATTTTAGAGGATTTCCATCAAAATTCCATTTTTCAAAACTCTCATTCAATATTTCTCAAAGAGCTCCTTCAAATAAAATTTAATATAAAATTTTATTTGAAGGAGCTCTTGAGAAATATTGGAATGAGATTTTTTTTGAAAATGGATTTTTGAAAATGGAATTTTGATGGAAATCCTCTAAAAGGAACTTTTATAAAATTAGGACAATACACTGATGTCTGATATAAAATATTTTGGTTGTTTGTGGTTGAGACAGGTTTTAGATAAACTACTTGAACAACCACAGACCACATGGATACATTCCACATAAATTGCCTGACTTAGAAAGCTTTGATGAAAGGAGACACGAGTCAGGCATCACTGTATCAAAAACAATGAGTCTCACCTTCAATCTGATGATATCAAAAAGTAAAGTTACACAAGAACTTACCGTAACAGTAGATCTTCGAGAAGAGCTCTTGCAGCAGGTAACACCATTAGGACTATGCCGCCAGGCACCTGGACCCCACGGAAAAATCTAGCTACTAGTCTAAGGCAGGGGACCACCCCTGATGTCTGCCCCTCCCTCACCCATAGTATAAAAGGGTAGTCCCCCAGCACCACCTCAGTTCACCTGCCTGAGACCCGCTAGCATAAAGGATGGGGAACCGAGGGGTTCTCGCATCCCAGAGACAAGAACAGTTACATAACTCTGGAGATAGGAGAGAGAAGATACTGCTGCAGAGCTCTTCTCAAAGATCTACTGTTATGATAAGTTCTACGTAACTGTACTATCTTACTTTGAGATAGAGCTCTTGCAGCAGGTTAACACCAGTAGGACACAGTCTCAAGCAGTACAAGGACAGAATGCAGGTCAGAAGCGGTGGTTACAGATAGTAAACCACTAGTACTCCTAAGAGAGTAGTCCCTGGAGGATGGCAAGGCTAATGCCTGCCCTCCTCCTTGAAGCACTGTCCAGACTGTAGTGTTTTATGAAGGTGTGGACTGAACTCCAAGTAGCAGCTGCACAAAGATCCACTGCTGAGACATTCCTTAGGGATGCAAATGAAGTGGCAACACCCCTAGAGGAGTGACTATTTTTTCAACTTTCTTTCTGCACCCTCCCTATTAGACTCTCTCCAGCTAGGTTGCTCGGCTTACTGGCTTATCTTATCCTCCTAAAGCCTGGAGTCTCTCTCGGTGTGTTTTCTCCTTCTCACCATATCACCCAAACCCCCACCCCCAGATCCAATTACCTGGAGCAAGGACCGCCACTCCATCTGGCGCCTATCTATAGTATCTGGTGGGGACAGGTGAGAGGGACTAAGAGGATGTCTGGCCCAGAATTGGATGCGGTGCCAGAGCCCCTAGACCCGCCTTCACCTACCAATAAGAAGGGGGTATTTCTTATTGCTGTGCCCCCTCCATTGGCTCAGCAGCGCAATGCGTTCCAGCACGGCACATGAATGCTCCCGCTCATGCTCGCAGAAGCGCCACTGTAGCCACTCCACTGGCTTACGCCTGGTTCCTGACTGATATATGACCCCTAGTCTCTGCTAAGGGTTGCTGAACAGCGGGAACTGAACTTCCCTCCCTCATAGGAAAGGAGAGCTGTCCTCTGGATGCTCAATTCTTTCCTCCCCTACCAACCCCCCGCCAACCCGAGTCTGCTCCCGAACCTGGGTCGCCAGTGTGGCTTTCAGTGCCTCAACGTCACCGGGCTGGCCAGTGGAGTGACCTTTAAGCGGTCCTGGTAAAGGTTTGTCATATTTCTGGTAGCAAAAAGCTATATAATTAACCAACCATTTGGCCAATGTTTGCTTTGTCATTGGTGCCCCTAACATTCTCTGGGCAAAGGAGACAAACAACTGGTCTGTCTTTCTAGAAGATAGAGTATGATCTATGTAGAAACTAAGAATTCTGTGAACAACCAGAGTATGCAACAGGGCCTCCCCTTTGTTTAGAGTACTCTGGTAATAAACTGAGTTGAATGTCCTGGTTAAGAGTGAACTCGGAATGTCATGGCCAGCAGACAGACAGAACAGACGACTTTACAGAAGCTCCTCCAGAATACACCTAAAAACAAGCTAAACTCAGAAATGTACTTTCTTTTTCAAATAAAGGGAACGCTAGTGCTGTTATAGAGAGTGGTGCAAAACTTGGACAACAGGAATGGGGAAAACTCGCCAGACGGCGCACAGTGATTCCACCAAAGTGAGACAACAAATGCCATGCGGCAGCGGCCTACCTGCGGAGGGAAGCAAGGCCTCTGAACCCTCCAACAACGTGGTTCTTCAGGCTATAAGGGAGCTGGACAGAAAAGTTGACAGTCTGGGTACCTGTTTTACTACACTGGAATCCCACGTGGATATCGTGGCCACAGATGCTAAAATAGCGGTGGATTCGGCCAATACATCAGCAACTGCTGTTAGCGGGATATTGGCCGAAAATAGTCTATCGTCTCAGGCTTGAAACCCTTGAAAATAACATGCGAGTGAACAATCTTGACTTTTAGGGTCCCGGAAGCTGCAGAGAGTGAATCATTACAAGATTATGTCCAGAACGTACTACTGAAGCTGCTTAATTTGGATTTGCATGGGCAACTCATTAAAACCTACTGTCTGAACCCACGTAGGAAACCAATGGTGGAAACTCCTCTACTATCATGGTCATAACTGCTGGGGCACATATTCGGACACTGTAATGGATGCAGCCAAAGCTTTGGGGCCAACTTAAGTTGGAATCAGGTAGCGTATTACTTTTCCCAGACCTAAGTTACTCAACGAGGCAGTGCGGAAAAGTTTTGATGCTGTGCGAGCGGTCTCCGCACTTGGGATCAACCATTGCTGCAATTACCAGCGAGACTGAGACTGCATTATGCCGTAAGACTTACATTTTTCAGACCCTACAGAAGCTGGCAAGAGACTGGAAATGATTAAAGTAGATTTTGCTCACCGCCCTAGGTCTTCCGATGAGGACTATAATGGAAACTGAAGGGACATAATGACTGTATCTCACAAGTACAACAGTCTCTAACTCGCCTTGTGGTGAACAGCTGGACCTTTATTTGTTTAAAAGAAAGAGGTTTTTCTTTCATTGTTTGGGCAATCAATAATAGGAGAAGAGATATCCGAGGGTTTAAAGGTCTCACAAAGTTAAAATACATCAGCATTTTACTGAGGTGATCAGCAGGTTTAAATTTAAATCTTAACAAAGTTGTATAACTTATTGCTTAAAATTGATCAAAAGGTGCTCATATGGGCATAAAGGAGATGGGAGAGTTATCCCATTCTTAAAATGTTTAAAGTCCACATGCTCAAATAATATTGTAACCTGTGATTTAATTGGGACTAATTAGTACCTTTTAAAGTAAACTTGAATGAAATAAAAATAAGAGGGTGCTTTATAATAGTGCAGTCAAGTAAGTTTATGTTAAATCAAATTATTGAATATGGACTCATAAAACACAAGTTGTGTTAATGGGTGCTCTGCACCTAGGTGATTATTGAGGGATTATTATCGTTTTAGTCCATAAGCATGCTGCAACTGGTCTCTTCTTGGATTTAATTTAGATATCTACTTAAATGTAAGAGAATCAAGACCCCTCATTATGAGGTAACTACAGTGATAGTGCACAAATCCTGTATTTACGTTACTAAAATGATTTTATTTGAGATCACTCTCACTTGAATGTAATGTTCTTTTGTACTGTACACAATGGGCAAAATAAAGTAAAAAAAAAGAATGAACTCGGACACAACCTTCGGGAGAAACTTAGGACTGGTACGCAGGGATATTAAGAATTAAGGGGGGAACTAGTGAAACCACTGGCTACTCTCTTTAATAAATTATGGGAGGATGGTGTGGTACCCGAGGACTGGAGAAAGGCGGATGCGACTCCCCTTCACAAAAGTGGGACCAAGACAGAGGCAGGAAACTACAGACCTGTCAGTCTGACCTCTGTGGTAGGGAAAGTGATGGAGTCACTTCTGAAGGAAAGAATAGTTGAGTACCTAGAGGCCAGTGGGGCACAGAACCCAAGGCAGCATGGGTTCACAGCGGGAAGATCATGTCAGACGAATCTAATAGATTTTTTTGACTGGGTGACCAAAGTAACAGACCAGGAGGGCTGTGGACATGGCCTACCTAGACTTTAGCAAGGCATTTGACACAGTCCCACACAAAAGATTAATAGTCAAATTAACCAGCCTGGGAGGGGTCCCAGGGTGGTAGCCTGGGTAAAACATTGGCTGGACAACAGGACACAGAAGGTAATTGTAAATGGAGTCCACTCTGAAGAAAGAGGGGTTACTAGTGGGTACCGTAGGGTTCAGTATTGGGTCCAGTCCTTTTAATGTCTTCATAGTGACACTGCAGAGGGACTGGAAGGAAAAGTATGCCTCTTTGCAGATGACACAAAGATCTGCAACAGGGTTGATACACAAGGAGGTGGGAAGGATGAGAAGGGACTTGGCAAGGTTGGAGGAATGGTCAGAAGTATGGCAGCTAGGATTCAATGCAAAGAAGTGCAAAATAATGCACCTGGGAAACAAGAACCGTGGGGAAGAATACACAATTGGGGGTAGTAACAACAAAAAAAAGGAAAGGGACCTGAGGGTAATCATATCAGATGACCTTAAGGTTAGCAAGCAATGTGAGAAGGCAGTAGGGAGGGCTGGGGTATACTGGGATGCAAAGGAAAGGCATCAGCAGCAGAAAACAGGAAGTTGTTATCCTCTATACAGACAGTTGGTGAGACCCCATCTGAGTACTGTGTCCAGTTCTGGAGACCCCATCTCCGCAAGGACATAGACAGGATAGAGGCTGTCCAGAGGAGGGCAACTAAAATGGTGCAGGGTCTGCAAGTGAAGCCGCACGAGGAGAGACTAAAGGAGCTTAATATGTATACCTTGAGGAAAGAAGGGAGAGGGGGACATCATAGAAACTTTAAGTACCTCAGTGGAATCAACAAAGTCCAAGAGGGTAGCATCTTTCAGAAAAAGACGGCAAGAACAAGAGGACACAATTTAAAGATTGGGGGGTGCGTCAGGGGCAATGTGAGGAAGTATTTCACAGAGAGGGTAGTGGATGCATGGAACAGCCTTCCCGAGGAGGTTGTGGGGTCTAAAACTGTGGGAGAATTGAAGAATGCATGGGACAGACATAAGGGAGTTCTTGTGGGGGGTAGGAAGAAATAGGTTGTTGGTTAAATAGGATTTGTGGCCTATCCTGTAGGTAGGGAAATGGGCAGACTAGATGGGCCAAGCGGTCCTTATCTGCCGTCAAAGTCTATGTTTCTATATCCCATCTCAGAAAATCAAATAAGGCTCTTTCCACATCAGAGCCTGAAGCTCAGTAATCCTCAGAGCTGAAGTAACTGCAACCAAAAACAGCGCTTCAAGTAAGGAAGCATAGCTCACAACCTATGGCTGGCTCAAAGAGAGGCAATGTAAGTTTTTCTAACACAAATAAAAGGTCCCAAAGGGAATGGGGTCTCAATTGGGAGGTCTGATATGCAAAATACCATGCAAAAGGTCTTGACAAGTCCACTGTGCCAGAGTCCTGCCTCCATAGGTACGCGGTAAGCTGACAGTGCAGAAAGTGTACCTTTATGTACCTAATAGCTGAGACCCTTGTCAGATAGGGAAAGCAGGTACTCCAGCACCGAATTCACTGGGCAGGTGAAAGGATCTAGGAGACGGACGAAGCCCACAGGCAGAACCGCTTCCATTTCATGGCACATGTGGTCTCTAGTTGAGGGTTTTCTCACGGCCAGTAGGATCTCCGCTACCTTGAAGACACCCCCATATCTGTCCCCGACTAGGTCTGCAAGAGCCATGCATGCAGGTGCAGAGACTGAAGATTCAGGTGTACCAGAGTTCCGTGTTTCTGGGAGAGTAAGCGAGGAGACAGGGGCAAGGGAATTGAGGTTCCAATGCCAACTGCTAAAGCAGCGGAAACCAAATCTGTCGAAGCCAAATGGCACTATGAGAATCATTACAGCTCGCTCGGCATGTAGCTTGAGTAACACTCTCTGAAGCAGTGGGAAGGAGGAAGGCATAAGAAACCTCCCTTCCCAAGAGAAGGACAACGCGTCTCGACAGAAAACACCAGGCCCTGAATCTAGCGAGCAGAAATTGGGCAGTTTGGCGTTGAGTGCAGACACAAAGAGGTCCAGCTCTGGAAGGCCCCACCTTTTGAAAATGTCATCTAGTACATCCTGTAGTAGCTCCCATTGTAAGCCTGAGACAGAAAGCGGCTGAGGCTGTCGGCTAGGGTGTTTTGGACCCCTGGAACGTGAACTGCTACGAGTTCCTGGTTGTGTTCCACTGCCCACTACCAGACTCTCATAGCTTCTCTGCAGGATGGTAAGAATGTGTGCCCCCCTGCTTGTTGATGTAGAAGACCACTGGCAAGTTGACAGACTGGATCACAAGAGGTCCTGGCAGGAGACTTTTCTGGAACACCTGTAAGGCATACAGAATGGCTCTCATCTCCAATACATTTATGTGGAGATTGCGTTCGAAAGAGGTCCAAGTTCCTCTTGTCTGATGGCATCTGAAATGTGCTCCCACCCTAGTCCTGAGGCATCCGTTATCAGGATCTGTTGAGGACTGGGACTTTGGAAGGAGTCCCAGATTCTAACCGGAAGGGTGAGCCACCATTCCAGACTCTGACCCACTGCTCTGGAGACCTAGAGAGGCTGTTCGAGGTCATCCAGATGCTGGTCCCACTGAACCCTAAGGTTCCACTGGAGAACCCTCATGTGAAGGCGAGCTATGGGAACTGTTAC
Source organism: Neoceratodus forsteri (assembly GCA_016271365.2). Classification (NCBI taxonomy): domain Eukaryota; kingdom Metazoa; phylum Chordata; order Ceratodontiformes; family Ceratodontidae; genus Neoceratodus; species Neoceratodus forsteri. The sequence goes on along the minus strand of JADMNL010000031.1, from coordinate 108,490,016 downwards.
TATGGCAGCTGCCATGTGCCTAGCAGCTGCAGTACCATTCTGGCTGGAAGCTGATTCGCTGGAGATAATTCTCCCAGCCAGCGCCTTAGTCGATCTGACCTGTCTGAGGTAAGGAAGGCTCTCCTTGGACAGTGTCCAGGACTGCCCCATGTACTGTAACCTCTGGGTAGGCGGGCAGGAGACTTAAGGAAGGTTCAAGGTAATCCCCGACCTTGGAATAGGTGAAAGGTATCTGCCAGGAGAGCGACACAGCTGATCTTTTGTGGGAGTTGTTAAAAGCCAATCATTGACGTAGGGGTAGACATAATGTCCCTGCCTCCTGAGAGCTGCTGCCACTACTGTCAGGCACTTGGGGAACACCCTGGGTACCGAAGAAAGGCCAAATGGTAGCACTCTGAACTGGTACTGCTCTCCCTGGAAGGTAAAGTGGAGGTATTTTCTATGGGATGGAAGGATCTTTATATGCATGTAGGCATCTTGCATGTCCAGGGAGCAGAGCCAATCTGAACCACAGGTAGTAATCCCGGCAGTGTCACCTTTCTGAACCTTTTGTATTTGATGAAAGTGTTCACTTGACCGAGGTTCAGAATGGACAAAGGTCCTGTCTTTTCAAGATGAGGAAAAGTGAGAGTAAACCTCTTTCCTCTGAGACGGTGGCACTACTTGGATTGCTTTCTTGCTCAAGAGGGCTTGGATTTCTGCCCTGATAAAGCCTGCATGGGATGGGGAGCAATGGGAGGAAACAGGCGAGTTGTCTGGAGGGATCTGATTAAATTCCAGAGCATAACCCCGCTCTACAATCTGGAGTACCCACTGATCCTCAATGATACTGGACCAGCCATTCAGGTAGAGGGAGAATCTTCCACCTACTGCCTCCCCCTGCAACTCCAGCGGAGGAGGGGGGCAGGCAGAAAGTCATACCGAGGTTGCTGAAGTGGGCAAGGGAACACTGGCGTTCCCCCTGTGCTCCTGAGGACAGGGGGGTACCCTTCCTTTTATATATTACCCCCCCCCCCGTTTTGCTGTCTCCTTCCTTGTTGGCTCTGCTGCTACAAAAGGAGAGACATCTGGACATGGCTGGTTTGGACTTGTACATTTTATGGACCTCCAAAACTGCCTTCCCGGAGTCCTGTAATCCAGTCATCAGCTTTTCAACTTCCTGACCGAAAACAACTGGGCCCTAGGGGCATTAGGGATGGCGTCCTGCAGATCCTGGCAGAAATTTGAGACCCTCCGCCATGAGTGACGTCTTAGGCATATTCTGGTGACTGCAGCCCTGGTAGCAGTGTCTACAGAGTCATATCAGCACCTAAGGACGTGCTTACCGATATCCGCACCAGATTGAAGAACTGCCAAGAGTTCCGTCTTGTCGGTGGAGTCAGGTTGTGACTTGGCCAGGTCCATGGCCTTATTCCAAAGAAATTTTTGGTACATGACCATGCGTGCCAAAAATTAAGTGACCCGATCGTGTAGGTGGCCGAAGAATACACTTTGCGACCTAAGTGGTCCAATTTCATGGATTCCCTATCCGGTGGCGGAGAACTTATATGCTTTGGCTGTTGGGTTCTCCCGTGGGCAGCCATAAGGATCACAGACTCTGACTTAGACTGCTTGCTCAAATGTGGATCTCCCCTTGGTGTCCTATACAGTCGGTCAGCCTTTTTTGGGACCACTGAGGCCGTGGACAGGTGCTTCCAGGATACCTTTGTAACATCCTAGAAGGGTTCCACTACATGGACAACCAAGGGTTCTGGATCAGTGGACCCTAAGAATTTCACCAAACGGCACCTCTCAGGGTCCAACTCTTCTGTCTCCCACTGGTTTAAGAACTGGATGTGTTGCATTATATCCAGGAAGGAGGGGTAGTCCATAGGGGACCTTGGAGAATTCCTTTTATGGTCCGGTGATGGAAGGGACAGGTCATCCTCTGATGAGTTGTAGGAGGAGGAGCCTTCCTAGGACGTATACTGGCATCCCCGGAGGAGGATCTGGATGATGGGTGGCGACCATGCCGCTACACGGGTGACCCATGTCCCTTGTACCCTGATGATGGATGGTCCGACGCTGGGGGTGGCGGGGGGCTGTCTAGGCGGGGCTGGGGTCCCCACAGGGTTGGGGACCGGATCCAGTGGCCTAGGCAGAAGATACACTTTTATGGTATTCCACCAACTATTAAACAGGGCCCCAACCTCAGCCAAAGGGATGACAGGGCCTGATTGTGGTGCTGGCGCCAGGGTAGGGGCATTAAGGGCCCCGGCATTGGCCCCTGTGGTACGGTATCCTCTGGCATCAGGTCCAATGGTACCTTCTTGCTGGGTGTCGGGTCTGGTGGGACAGTGTCCTCTGGTGTCGGGTGCCCAGACATCTGGTCGTCTGGCTCCTCAGGAAAAGGTGAAGGTGGAGGGAGTGGCGCCCAGTTACGGGTATCCATGGAGGCAAGCATCAGGTCCCCTGATGTCTAGTCTGTAGTCAGGTTCTCATTCGGGCCTAATGGAGCAGACAGCTGCTTAGAGAACGGCATCTGATCCGGCTCTGTGGTGGAGTCAGAGGGCGTGGAGGCCTAACGTCTGTCTGAAGCCTCGGTCGACAACTGCCTGGAAGGCGAGTGATGATTCCTCTGGTGTTTGCTCTCCTGGCGTTGTCCGGCTCTATCGCACGACCCAGGGACTATGGTCTTGCCGATGGCAGTTTCCGACCTGCCACCTGACGAAGAGTGTGTCTGTCCTGCTGACTGAAACCCCAGCATATTCTTTGTGGGTCAGATAGCCAGGGACACAGGAGCTTGAGAAAGTCAGAGCCTGGAAGACTCCTGCTGTGCGCCTGAGAAGAGGCAGGGGCTTCCTCAACTGTGACCCTGGGAGAGCCAAAGGGGTGGTCTGACCTTGCACTGGAGACCAAAAACTTGGAAATCTTGCATGGGGACCTAGGATGGGATTCTGACTTGGACCTGTTCTTGTCCCGATGATAGTGCTTCCCACTCAATTTCTTCTCTCTGAGGGAGGAGTCCTTCGCTGAGGAGTAAGACGAGCTGTGCCCCGACTGGGCCTTCTGCATGGCAGCCACTTGTTGTTATACAAGGTATGCTTTTCAAGGTGTTCAGGTGGCATATTCGGTCTTCCTGTTGAAGCCTTGGCAGTGTGGGCAGTTGTCTGGCCCATGGTCTTAGTCTAAGCAGAGCAGGCAGGCCAAATGCTGTCTTTGCCAGGATCTGCTTCATGCATCATCTTCGGTTTCTGCCGCTCCAACGATGAAGGTGACTTGGAAGACATACACGATGAACTAGTACTTTATGAGGAAAAAAATGGTAACTGCGCGAATTGCAAAAATGGCAGTCGACTGGAAGCAGGAGGTGTCCGTAGAGCAGATATGCACAGGTCGACGGCGGGGAAAAAAACTAAGGTGGTGCCAGGGGACTGCCCATTTTATACCATGGATTATTTTGTGGGGAGGGGTGTTTGCAACTTGCTGCTGGTTGTTGGTTTGTCTTGGAATAAACTGATGGGACTTTTATCCTGCCTGCATTAAAAGCTGTCTTCAATTACCTAGCCAGTGATGGTGTAGCCGAATTCAGTCTGCTACGGAAGCAGGAGGTGTCCATGGAGCCAGTATGCATGGGTCAACAGTGGGGAAAAAAAAAATGAGGTGGTGCTCGGGACTGCCACTTTTATACCACGGGTGACGGGGACATGGCCAATGTCAGGGACGCAGTCCCCTGCCTTAGACTGCTAGCTAGATTTTTTTTCCCGTGGGGTCCTAATGCCTGGCAGCATAGTCCTAATGGTGTTAGCTGCTGCAACAGCTCTATCTCGAAGTAAGATCACTTAATTCCACGGTTCAGAACTTCAAAAGGAAAGAAATACTTTACTGCAGCTAAAAACTGGATACCTGGGTTTGAATCCTACTTGCATTCTGGGTGACCCTGAGCAAGTCATTTAACTTCCCTGTGCTCCCAGGTTGTACCTGTAAACAAGCTTTCAGCAGAGTGTGCCGCTCCTGGTTAAACAATTGAAAAAACAAAAAAACATCAGGAGCTAAAAAAAATTTGTTCAGTTTTTAAAAAACTGTATAATGCTAGCTTGATATCTGAAAAAGGGTTGCAGCTGCTTTCAGAAGTAGCACCTTCTGTATAAATGAATGTTGTCTTTTTACATACCAGCTGTCATCTGTGTACCATGCTTCTGCATGTGTTTTTAAAATCTGTTTTATACGTTTCCAGGTTGTGCTTGTAAAGGGCAATGTGGCCCAGAGCATCTTACCCAGTTAGCCAAATTTTTAAATAATAAACAATAAATAAATCAAAAACATTCAGAAAATCTATTCACAGGCACTGCCCAACTGTGTAGACAGCCCACAACCAACAGAACACAAGTAACATCTTTACATTGTCAACATGCAATTACTGTCAGACACCCTGCCTTCTCCCACCTTCCTTGCTAGTGCCGAATAGCTGTGGCTAGCTAGACTTTTCCTTGGCGATCCATATTTACTAAGGCCATCAAGTCTATAGCCCTGTACAGTAACTTAAAGCAAACAGGACATATTTAATACACAGATGTAGTAGTTTAACACGAATGTGACATTTTAACACACAAGTGCAGTAGCTTAAAGCAACCGTGACATGTAACACACAAAGGTGTTGAAGCTTAGCATAGGCTACTGTAAACAATAACCCAAGACAGAGTATGAGGATTTAATACACGGCGAAGTGCGCTAGAGGCATAAGGCCACAGGCCAAGTGTCCTCATAGCACCTCAGTCATGCATTAAATCCCCATAACCCCATACCCTGGAGTGGGTTATAGCACTTATAACGTGTTATGTTTAAACAACAAAAAGTCTCCAGCAACAATAGCAACAAGGTACTGCATCCTGCCACCTTACAAAACAGTCCTTAACAAGTAATGCAAACTGCACTGCTGTTATGCACATAGAAATGTTGCAGATACACTACTCAAATGATCTGAGACATTTTTGTTCTCATGAGACACTTACTCCAGTTGATTTTTCAGGGCACTAGGCTGGAGCTTGCTTTAGGCGGCGCTGTGTGCACTCACTGCTGTGCAGCATACAGGACATTCTTTCTTTACTGTTCTGCAGTTTTACCTTTTAGCCTGCAACCTGCATGGCTTGGGGACAGGAAGAGGGAATCGAGCTGCTCAGGCGTCGCAGCTCGAGCAAGTTTAAAAAGGGAAACAACAAAACAATCCAGCTCCTGCCACGTGGTGAGCTATTACCGGACTTGGGAGGCGGAAAATTGGGGAACTGGAGACGAGGCCACAATACCAGACGATCACAACAAAAAAAACGGTAGGTGGCAACCAGTGACTGTAGCCAGGTGATACTGAGGCTCAAACAGATTCAAACTCTGGACATGACTGCTCACAAAAAAGGCACTACTGGTCCTGTGTGTTCCCCCCCCCCAGTTTCCTCCCTGTTGTCAACCAATACAACCCCCAGAGCACGGCTAAGAATGCCCTGGAACTGCCATTCCGACAGACTCAACTGGGCATGTGATCTTTTACCATCAGGGCCGCTGGCTGATTAAAAGAACTGCAAGCACCGGCCTGTTGGTGCAGCAGCAGCAGTGCTACCACTTGCATGGCGTCGCACCACAGTTCAGGAACAAGCTTGGGTCATCGGGGATGGCCGAGGAGAGGAGGATAGAGTGTTCCAGAGGACACTTCTCCCAGGAGGGTAGCCTGCTCCGCTGCTATACTGTCACCTGGGAGACCATAGGTGGCAGTTCAGTTGGGAACAGCGTGTGGGGAGGAAGGATGTTGGTTGGTACCACATCACACATGCTAGTATGCATGCTCATGCACCCTTGCCACTGATGTCCTAGGAAACGGGATGTAAAGAGGAAACTAACCCGGCCGGCAAGATGGCACAAGCTGTCCGCAGGCCACCCTCCTGGCTACTCAGGTGCCACCTCCACATGTACTAGATCTGTTCTGCGGTGGAGAATGAGGGGAGCCTCCACTGCCCCTGCCAAAGGGGATCAAGCCCTGAGGGAAATCTGGAGCTGAAGGTAAATCCTGGGGGACGCCAGGCTGAGGGAGCCGAGGCGTCCGAGCATATGGCAGTCAACTGGAGATGGAGGGGGCATAAATAGCAGTTGCTAGAAAAAACATTTTTTTGAAGAACTGTTTAATCTCCCCACATCTGACCAGTTCAAGAGATCTCTATGGTCTGCCCTTGCAGTTCAATGAAACTGTAACCATTAATCTACCAAATCTGTATTCTAGGGGAATACAATAATCTGTGTCAGTTAGTTGGTTCGGTTTATATAGTCTCATTTTATGACTGTATTACGCAGTGATCGGCCTGATTTGTACAGGTCTGTATGTATTGGAACCTTCCTGCAGGTATGTACAGTCTGTGTGTACGTATGTTGCGTGCTTTAAATACGTGTGTACATCACGTGTGTATGTATGTCTGTGTGTATGTACATATGTATGTATATGTAACTATGTATGCATGTATGTACGTATGTGTAAGTACGTACGCATGCATGTACGTACGTGTGTACGTATGTCTGTATGTATATGTGTATATACGTGTGCATGTTTGTGTATGCGAGTATGTGTGTATGCATGCATGTGTGTATACGTGTGTGTATGTGTATGTATGTATATGTGCGTATGTATGTGCGCTTTCTTGTCAATATTCACTGGAACAGCTTATTTGCATCTTCACAGTATCATTATTGTAATTTGGACACTGACATGGAACCTTTGTAAAGGTCCTCTAAATAAATATTGAAAAAACGCACACTTGCACAGGTGCAGTAGAGTAACAAACATCACATATTTAACAAACAGATGCATTACACTAACATAAACGTGATGGGTGCAGCAGATTAACAAAAATATGACATTTTAACATACACAGGTGCAGTAACAATGCAAACACGACATATGTAACACATGCAGTAACAATGCAAACATGACATATTTAACACATAGAGGTGCAATAGCAGCAGGCATCAAATAGCTACCTGATTTTGTTGCCATTTCTCTGCTGCTTGCACCTTGTAATCGGGATCCAAAACTGATCACTGGCACAAATCATAAACAGCACCAACCCCGCCTTAGGATCCTGAACTGATCACTGACACCGCCCACAAGAGTCCAAACCTACCTTAATCAGGATACAGAACTGATCATAGGCACCGCCCACAAGATTACAAACCTACCTTAATCAGGATGCAGAACTGATTACTGGCACTGCCCACAACACTATCAACCCTGACTTAATTAAAATTCAGTACTACTCACTGCCATCCCCCCACTCCAACAACAGCACCAAAGCCACCTTAGTCAGGATCCAGGACTAATAACTGTTACTGCCTACATCAGCACAAACCCTGTCCTAATTAGGATCCAGAACTAATCACTGGCACTCCCACAACAGCACCAACTCCACCTTAGTCAGGATCCAGAGCTGATCGCTGGCACTGCCCACAGTAGAGCCAACTCCACCTTAGTCAGGATCCAGAACTGATCACTGGCACCCCCCCACAACAGCACCAACTCCACCTTAGTCAGGATCCAGAACTGATCACTGGCACTCCCCCACAATAGCACCAACCTCACCTTAGCCAGGATCCAGAACCGATCGCTGGCACTGCCCACAATAGAGCCAACTCCACCTTAGTCAGGATCCAGAAATGATCACTGGCACTTTCCCACAATAGCACCAACTCCACCTTAGTCAGGATCCAGAAATGATCACTGCACCCCCCCACACACACAACAGCACCAACCTCACCTCAGCCAGGATGCAGAATTGATCGCTGGCACTGCCCACAGTAGAGCCAACTCCACCTTAGTCAGGATCCAGAACTGATCACTGGCACTGCCCACAACAGCACTAACTCCACCACAGGATCCCGCACTGATCACTGGCACTCCCACAACCCCGCCTTAATTAGGATTCAGAACTACTCACAGCCCCCACCCCCAAACAGCACCAAACACACCTTAGCCAAGATCCATAACTAATCACTGGCATCACCCACAGTAGCGCCTAACTCACCTTACGGATGAGAAAAGAATGGAACAGTAAGGATGTGTGTGGATTAGTGACCTTTAAACTCGTGGACTATCCCATCAGTACACAATGCCCGCATTCAGGATGCTTTGGACTGCACCCTAAGCGGAGCAAGTGGTTCTCTGTGCTGGATCTCCATGATGGGTACTATCAGATCCCATTATTTGAAGGATGCATTGAAAGAACAGCCTTTATTCGTCCGCTTGGCTTCTATGAATTTTGAGGATGCCTCTGTTGGGATTTTCAGGTGCCCCCAGCCACTTTTCACCCATTGATGGACGTGCATGGGGACATGAACTTACTAAGAGTGCCTGGTATACCTGGGTGATGTTATTGTGTTTGGCAGCTCACTGGAGGAACATGAGAGCAGATTATTTAAGGTATTGGACCGACTGAGACTTTGTGTAAACTGTCCATTGATAAGTGTCAGTTTTCAAACATCAGTAAAGTATGTGGACACATAGTATACTCGAGGAATAGAGACTGACCCAAGTAAAGTTGAGGCCTTGACTACCTGGCTACAGCCCAAAATCTAAAAAGAACGTAAAGATTCCTGGGATTCTGTATATATCGGCGCTCATCAGGACTATTCAAGGTGATCACCCTTTACTTAACCTTACTCAAGGGTATCCCCAACCCACAAAAATACCAAAAAGTCAGCATCCTCAAGACTGAAAGAGTGTATTTTCATCCGTGAAGTATTTGGGTTCAGCTGGACTCTGATTGTGAGACTACTTTTCATGAGATCATATATCAACTACCCATGCTCCAGTGCTGGCCTATGCTGATCCAAGAAAACCTTCACGCCTCTGCACACTGATGCTAGCTTGCAAGGGTTGGGGCTAGTGTTGTACCAAGAGCACGAGAATGGCCTGGGACCAGTGGCCTTTGCCGGTAGAAGCCTGACCCATCCGAAGAACTATCCTGTACATAAGTTAGAGTCTCTAGCTTGAAGTGATATTGTTGACCAATTCCATGAGTGACTTGTATGGGGCTAAAAATACTAGTAAAACTGACAATAATCCTTTGACCTATGTGCAGACCTCAGCTGTTGGATGCTACTGGGCATAGGTGGCTTTCTGCATTATCTACATATGACTATGCTCTCGAATACCGGCAGGTCTGAACCACATAGATGCTGATGCTCTCCCGAGGCCTGTTCCTAGAATGATTAGGTCGACTGGCAGAACCTGACATTCGGGCACTCTGCGGAAGTTTGACGGGAGGAACAAATGTCCCGGGCGACCTAGTGGACTGCATGGTGGATTGCTTGGGAGCCTCTGAGAATTGCATACCTGCTGCTTATTGCCGCTTTTCTGCAATAGACATTGGTGCACTGCCTCAGCTGGACAATGACTGTATTCGTCGGGCTCAATCCCGCGATCCCATGATCAAAGCAGCTTTAGAAGCCCTCTATACAGGAAAGATGTGTCCAAATTCGCTCCACTGATTTGAGAACTGCACTGTTATACAAAGAAGGTCCTAAGTTGAAACTGATCAATAAACTGTTATACAGAGAAACAGTATGAGAGGGACAAGTAGACAAACAACAACTAGTACTGCCTACTGCCTTTGAGACTCAGTATTGAGGTCCTTGCACAACCACATGGGGCACCTTGGTATAGATGAACACTGACTTGGTGAGATCCAGATTCATTGGCCTAAGATGGGGCTGATGTGGAGCAACACATTGGAACTTGTAGCGCTGCTTACAGAGGAAAGCTTGTCTCAGAGGCTGCCCCTTGTTAACACATGTACCACCGTGCACCCATGGAGCTGGTCTGTATTGATTTTCTAAGTTTGGAGTCAGATCAAAGAATATCAGTAATGTGCTGGTGGTTCTAGCCATTTCACAAGATATGCCCAAGCTTTCCCCACCAAGACCAGAAAGCATCCACTGTAGCCAAAAGTACTTGTAGAAAACTTTTTGTCACTATGGGGCTCACAAAGAATCCATTCTGATCAAGGAGAGACTTTGAGAGTCGTCTGATCAAAGAGATGCTTTCTCTGTGGGAGTCTGAAAGTCCAGAACCACCCTTACCACCCCCAGGGGGACCCCACAGCCTGAGCGTTTCAACCGCACTTTGCTAGATATGCTAGGCACCCTGCACCCAAGAGGATGCCTAGATGGAGCCAACAAATTAACACCCTGGTACATGCTTATAACTGCACCAAAGTGATGCCACTGGATTCTCCCCTACCGCACTGATGTTTGGAAGAGAAGCTCGACTACCAGTAGATGTGTGTTTTGGTCTCTCCCGATGGGGTTCAAGCTGACAACTATTTACAGTATGTGCAAAGTTAAAGGCCCAGCTAACTCATGCATATCAACTGGCTCAAACCATGGCTGCCAAGAAATTCACCAACAAAGAAAGGTATGATAAAAGGTGAAAGCTATAGGAACTCCAGAGGGAGATCGGGTATTGCTAAGAAATCTGGGACTGCATGGCATGCACAAGATTGCTGACAGATGGCACCATCTCCCCACATTGTAGTGGGCAACTAGATGATCTCCACAGTGTACAAAGTAAGGCCTGAGAATAATTCAAAGATGTAAAACAATGCATAGAAACATTTACTGCCCATTGGACAAATCTTAATTGAGTCTGAGCCCTAGAAGATGCCCTCTGGACCAGTGACTAGAGCTGCTACAGAAAAGATCAAGAAAGTCTGCACCTACAGAAGAAGTTAAAGTGTTCCTCCTCATAAGTCCCAGTTGAGCATGACTGTCAGTCCATATCGGAAGAAAGTGAGAGTGACTTTGAATATCATCCTTCACGAACTGAGTCAATTGTTTGGGGCAACCCCTAGTCAATACTGGAGACAAAGCTGGGCCTTCTGGACTGTCTAAGCCCCAGCTTCATCCCTGAGCCAATGCTCCCAGAAAGTGAAGTGCAAAGCATCAGATCAGATGAAATGGAATCATTGTGCATGGTTGAACTGTTTGAGCTTTCAAGGAGGAAATGATAGATTGGGGCAGACTGGTGATAACTCGAACAAGAAGAGTATTTTGAGTGCCCTGACAGTCCACTGCCAGTGTCCAAAAGCTCTCCATGCGAGCCAAATGTTGTGGACTCAGAAACTGTAACTCCTGGAGCTGAAAGTGCCCCAAGTTCTAGCCTCTCTACCCCCATGGAGACTCCCTGACAAGTGAGGACAATGCTGAAAATGAGGCTCAGAGTGCAGAGACTATAACAGTTCCCCTAGAAAGACTGGTCGAGCTGTAAAGCCTGTGGTGCACCTCAGTTATGATTCACTTGGGAGGCCTGTGGACTTGCCTCTCAATGTTGTCCATAAAGGAGTGTATGTGTCTCGAGCTCATTGCCCAAACTGAGCATCAGTAGCACTCCAAGTTACTTGTGTTGCCCTCTAAGTATGGTGCCCTTGCCCCATCCAGCCCCAAGGTAACTGATAGGAAGGGCCTCTCTTCAGGTTTCATGTACAAGAGGTAATAACTTGAGTTATGGTACAATGTGTATGTAATATATGTAAAGAGTGATTTACTGCAATGTTTCAGAAATGTGTTCTTGGTAAAATGATATATTGACTGATGATTACATGTGCGAGCTTAATGCAAATGTATATGGTTGCAGTTGAAATTATGGGGTACTTGTTTGACGCTGACGCCAAGCTTTCCTAAGCCAGGAAGGGTGTAACCCCCTGCAAATGGGGTTCCCAAAAGACTTCCAGGAGCTTGCTTGAATGCTCCAAGCCTGAATGGTGTTTGGCATTTAAGCCATTTATCAGTGAGTGTTTTAGAGCCTCTGGTACTGTCTCTTTAGAGATGTCTGCTTGCAGACATAATTAGTTTGTATGGAGGACTGTGTGCTTCTCTGAGTACCACTCGAGCTGCTGCCAATTCACTTCATTTTTTGCAGTCACTAGGGTGCAAAGGAACCTATCTGAAAGATGTAACTGTTTGCCAGAAATTATTTAGAGTAATAATGAAATTACAGTTTGTCTAACCTGCTTTTTTGCAGTCAGAACTGTGTCTGCTAGTTCCCATTCTAGTTTTTGAACTGCTGAACTGGACCAATCAGTGTGGGGTAAGCTAGCCTAAAATGGTGCCTTGAGCGAATCAGAACTTGACTCATAATCTGAGCCAGCCACAAGAGGATTGTATGGGCAGTGACTTGGGAGATGTAGTTTAGACTTCAGTGCTTTTTGGACCAACAGCAGCAGTCTATTGTGAGTGACAGCCAATCCAGTCAAGAACTGGGAGGAACTCAAAGGAAGTGCCCGGTTTTGTCGGTTGGAGTTTCAGTTGAGCTTTGGCAGTGAAGAAGGAAGAGCCTGTGCTTTTCGTGTGCAGTTTTAGTCAAAAAAACGTGTAAGTGGCCCAGAGTTCCGGTCTGCAGCTTGTGTAGCTTGTTAGGACTGAACTGCTCCTGAAAAGAATCAAAGGATCTCTGAAGAGTAGAAACCAGGCTCACCCCTGTAGAAGACTGGAAGAATTGCTGAAAATTGCACTCGGTCTGTCAGGAACTGAATCTGCTGTGTGTTCTCCCGGGTATTGTGCAGTAATTGCGATCGGGATACAGATGCAGCCTGCCTCTGATAGTACTTTCTTTTATATGGATGTGTGAAGAGGTTTGTGTACCTCAAGTGAGCCCTGCTGACATTGAAGGACCCTATCTTATTTGGAGGTCGTGAGTACTAATTCAGGGTTGTCTCGTGAATTGCACATTAAATCCAAATGGAATTACTGTACTGTTGACTGTTTAATTCTCCTTTCTCTGTGTGAAAGGGGCCTCACCAGCTGCCACGGTTTGGACTAGCCACTCGGGCTTGGGTACCCAGGGACAGTATCTGATGGGATAGGCTCTGTGCACAGAGCCATAGGTAGATTATTAGAGTGATAAGCTAATTAACCTGATTTCCCTGTCCTTGTTATATCCCTAAATAAATCAGAGCTGCTGTTTCAGCAAAGTTATACTGCCTGAGGTATTTGTCTATGTTAAAGTACTGTATCTGATTGTTGCACTGTATCTCATTTCACAGGAGGTCCCAGTGCGGAACCAGACCTGGGGGTAAGTGTATACTGTGAAGGTAATTCTGATATATTGTGTGGGCCACTAGTGGAAGAAAGGGGTTGCAGTGTCCCAGGGGCTGTGACCAAGTTAGTTTTAACTATTGCTAACCCTGACCTCTGGGTGGAGGCACCCGCCATTAGATCCAGGCCCCTCAACCTGTTAGTGGCAAATCAGGTAGGTAGTAGCCCCTGGATAGCGCCATCTAGGGTTACATTTAAATTGTGTCCTTGTTCTTGCAAGTCTCTTTTTCTGAAAGATGCTACCTTCTTGGACTTTTTTGATTCCCTTGAGGTACTTGAAAGTTTCTATCATGTCCCTCTCCTCCTTTCCTCAAGGGTATACATATTAAGCTCCTTTAGTCTCTCCTCATATGGCTTCTCTTGCAGACCCTGCACCATTTTAGTTGCCCTCCTCTGGACTGCCTCTATTCTGTCTATGTCTTGCGGAGATGGGGTCTCCAGAACTGGACACAGTATTCCAGATGGGGTCTCACCAACTGTCTGTACAGAGGGATAACAACTTCCTGTTTTCTGCTGCTGATGCCTCTCCCTATACATCCCAGTATACCCCCGGCCCTCCCTACTGCCTTCTCACATTGCTTGCTAACCTTAAGGTCATCTGATATGATTACCCCCAGGTCCCTTTCCTGTTTTGTTGTTGTTACTACCTCCCCACCCATTGTGTATTCTTCCCCTGGGTTCTTGTTTCCAGGTGCATTATTTTGCACTTTTTGCATTGAATCCTAGCTGCCTATCGTCTGACCATTCCTCCAACCTTGCCAAGTCCCTTTCATCCTTTCCACGCCTCCTTGTGTATCAACCCTGTTGCAGATCTTGTGTCATCTGCAAAGGCATACTTTTCCTTCCAGTCCCTCTGCAATGTCACTGATGAAGACATTAAAAGGACTGGACCCAATATTGAACCTCTCGGCACCCCACTGGTAACCGCCTTTTCTTCAGAGTGGACTCCATTTACAATTACCTTCTGTGTCCTGTTGTCCAGCCAATGTTTTACCCAGGCTACCACCCTGGGACCCACTCCCAGGCTGGTTAATTTGACTATCAATCTTTGTGTGAGACTGTGTCAAATGCCTTGCTAAAGTCTAGGTAGGCCATGTCCACAGCCCCTCCTGGTCTACTACTTTGGTCACCCAGTCAAAGAAATCTATTAGATTCTGCTCTGACATGACCTTCCTGCTGTGAACCCATGCTGCCTGGATCCTGTGCTCCACTGACCTCTAGGTACTCAACTATTCTTTCCTTCAGAAGTGACTCCATCACTTTCCCTACCACAGAGGTCAGACTGACAGGTCTGTAGTTTCCTGCCTCTGTCTGGTCCCACTTTTGTGAAGGGAATCACATCTGCCTTCCTCCAGTCCTCGGGTACCACACCATCCTCCCATGATTTATTAAAAAGAGTAGCCAGTGGTTTCACTAGTTCCTTCCTTAATTCTTTTAGAATTCTGGGTGAAGTCCATCAGGACCCATTGCTTTGTCCACCTTCAGTTTAGGAGTTCTTGCAGAACCCTTTCTTCAGGAAAGGACTGGATCGACCCCTATCAAGAGTGCTTCTGTTAATTGATTAGGCACTTCCCTCCTCTTTGTGAATACTGAGCGAAATATTCGCTCAGTATTCCTGCTTTTTCACTGTCCCCCTCTGCCCACCCAATCGCTCATTCTATTCAGCCTCACTATCCTCCTTTTGTCTTTCACCGCTGATGTACCTATAAAAAGGTTTATCCCCCTTCTTAACTGAGTTGGCTATCTTTCCTCAGTTTGGGCCTTTGCTATTCTGACTTCCCTCCCTGCTTCTTTCTGCCTTAACTGGTACAGCTCTCTGTCCTGCTCCTTCTGTGTTTCCTTATACTTCGGAATGCTATCTTTTCTTCCTGACTTTCACAGCCACCTCTCTTGAGAACCATAGTGGCTTTTTCTTTCGTTTTGATTTGTTTATTTGCTTCACACAAAAGCTTGTTGCCTCTGTGATGGCAGTTTGATAATTCCCCATTGTTGCTCCACACCTCCTTCTAGCCTGTTTTGCTAGTGCTTTCTGAGGCACCTCCCATCTTGCCAAAGTCAGCCCTCCTAAAGTCCAGTACCCTCACTTTTGTATGGCTTGACTCTGTAGCTGAGTTTAACGTGAACCACACTGTTTGATGGTCACTTGTCCCCAGATGGCAACCTACTTCTAGATCTGAGATCCTCTCGCCCCCGTTTGAGAGCACGAGGTCTAAGATTGCTCCCTCACGAGTGGGTTCCAAAACTAGCTGTCTAATGCCTGCCACCTGTAGGGCATCAAGAATGGCCCTGCTCTTGGATGTGGCTGCAGCAAATGTGCTCCAGTTAACATCTGGCATATTCAGGTCTCCCATCAACAGTATCTCCCCTTTCTCTGCCATTCTAAGAATGCCTTCCATCATATCCTTGTCCATTCCTTCCCCCTGACATGAGGGTCTGTACACAACCCCTGTGCGGATTGTGGTGCCCTTTCCAGTCTCCAAGGTGACCCACAGTGCCTCCTCTCCTCCCTGTTTACTCTTTTGTTCAGTTGCTTTTATCCCTTCCTTTACATAGAGAGCTACTTCTCCCCCTCTTCTCCCCTGCCTGTCTCTCCTGTAAGTTATGTACCCTGGTATGTTAACATCCCAGTCATGGTTCTCTGTGTACCATGTTTCTGTGACTGCTATGATATCCAGGCATCCCTCTTCCATTAAGGCCACCAGCTTAGGGAGCTTGTTGCCCAGACTACAGGCATTGGTACTCATTACCCTCCATTTCCTGATGGCCTTACCCCCTTTTGCCCCATCCCTGTCCTTCTTGCTTTTGTCACTTTCTCCATTTACCCCTGCCCTTCTCCCTATCGACACCTCCATGTTGGTGTTTGCCACACTTACTACGTGATTGTTTGGGGCTAGGATTTCCTGCTCCTTTCCAGTGCCTCCCCCCTTGGCTAGTTTAAAAGCTTGCCAATGAAGCATTTAAACCTATCACCTAGGATCCTGGTTCCCCTCCCGGACAGATGCAGCCCATCATGCCAGTATAGGCTTGCATCACTCCAGGTGGACCCCCAGTCCCCAATGAAGCCAAATCCCTGAGCTCCACACCAGTTTTTCAACCACTGATTGAATCCCATGGTACGGAACATCCTAGCCTCTCCTATGCCATAGATGGGTAGCACCTCCAAGAAGGTTACCGTGCGTGCTACTTGACTAAGGCCCCTCCCCAATTCCACAAACTTCCACAAACAGTACATGTTCCCGGGGTGGACAACTCAATTGCAGACGGCCTGAGTGGCTCCCAGGCCAGAGTCCACGAGTGGGAACTTCTTCAGGAGGTAGCAGAGGATCTGTTTCTTCGATGGGGCACTCCAGAACTGGACCTGTTCGCTTCCCCATCCAACGCAAAACTGCCCAATTTTTGCTCGCTAGATCCAGGGCCTGGTGTTTTCTGGTGAGACGCGTTGTCCCTCTCTTGGGCGGACAGATTCCTCTACGCTTTCCCTCCCTCCTCCCGTTGATCCAGAGAGTTCTTCTCAAACTGCGCAGGGAGCATGCAACAATGATCCTGGTGGCCCCTTTCTGGCCCAGGCAGATCTGGTTCCCTTGCTAATTCAGCTATCCCGGGAACCTCCGCTCCCGTTGCCATTCAGCTCCCACCTCTTGTCTCAGGAGAAGGGTTCACTGGTCCACCCGAATTACGCTCACTGAACCTGCATGCATGGCTCCTAGAGACATAGCCATCTTGCGCCACGGGTCTCGCAAGAGGTTGTGAAGTTCTTCTGCAGCCAGAAAGTCACAACGATAAGGAGTCGCCATGAAATGGCGCCTGCTTTTTGTCTATGGTCGCAAGCACGCCGCCTTTCCCCTTAGGTTGTCCGTGAAAGCGGTAGTAGAGTACCTGCTCCTTTCCATTCGGGTCTCGCCTCCTCTATTAAAGTGCACCTCTGTGCCATTTCAGCTATCACCTCCCGGTGGGACAGCGCCAGTGGTAACAATTAGATGCCTGTCGAGAATTCTTGAGAGGGTGTTACACCTTAGGCCGCCCATTAAGGACCCAGTGCCTCCATGGGACTTGCTCTTTGTCCTGGAGCAATTCACGCTCCCCCCCTTTGAACCTGCCGCGGATTGAGAGCTGAGTTTTCTGTCGTGGAAAACGTTGTTTTTGGTTGCTGTTACATCAGCAAGAAGAGTTTCTGAGCTTCAGGCTCTCATGTGCAAAGAGCCTTATTTAATTTTCCACCGGGACAGAGTATCCCTGAGGACGAATCCTAAATTCTTGCCTAAGGTGGTTTCCACACTCACTCTCAATCAGGATATTGACCTGCCGCTCTACTTCCCTAATTATTCTAACAGAGGAGAGGCGCTGCTTCATACTCTGGATGTTCACCGCAGCTTAAGGTACTACCTGAGCAGAACTAAGCAGCTTCGTACTTCGGAGCAACTTTTCGTTTCCTTTACTGAAAGGATGATGGGCCAACCAGTATCCAAACAGTCCCTGTCTTGCTGGCTTGTCCAGCGTATCTCATACTGTTATGATATCAAACGAAAGCCCCTCCCAGGAGCAGTCCGGGGCCATTCCACTAGGGGTGTGGCCACCTCCTTTGCAGCACTTTGAAATGTCTCCACCTCTGCCATTTGTGCTGCAGCCACTTGGGGCTCTGTTCATACCTTTATCAGGCATTATAGCCTGGACATCGCTTCACGGCGAAGAGCAGGCTTCGGCCTGGCGGTGCTACAGGGTCTCCTGTCCTAGACTCAGGACCTGGAACATTCTTTCTAATTTCCTCCTTCCAGAGTGTTTGCAAGCGCTACTGCTTGGGAATCAGTCCTAATGGTGTAACCTGCTGTAAGAGCTGTGTCTCGAAGTAAGATAGTACAGTTACGTAAGAACTTACTGTAACAGTAGATCTTTGAGAACAGCTCTTGCAGCAGGTACCTTCCCGCCTACCTTCCCCCTTGGAGGAGGCATGGCTTAAGCCTTTGTTAACAGGGATTTTTCCCGTTTGTCTTCTGACGGTGGATCCTCAGTCTCCATTCGATGTCAGCCTGCGGCGAAGTCTCCGGCGGAGAACTGGGGAATCGGGGTCTGCCCTTATGTATTATGCCTGACGCCGGAGGCGGAACCGACGCCGGGGCAGTCCTGCTGAAGATAGCTAGCTAAAATTTTTCCTTGGTCCTGACGCCTACCGGCTTCAGTCCTAATGGTGTAACCTGCTGCAAGAGCTGTTCTTGAAGATCTACTGTTACGGTAAGTTCTTACGTAACTGTACTTTCTTACGTAACTGTACTTTATGGTAAGTTCCTACGTAACTGTACTTTCTTACGTAACTGTACTTTATGGTAAGTTCCTACGTAACTGTACTTTATCCCAACAGGTTTGCCATAGGTTATGGACAGCTGGCATGCAGTGCCCTGTAGGTTCTAGTAGGGGAGAAGGGTGGGTGGTCAGAATACAATAAGATTCCCTTGGAAGAAACAAGATTACTATAGTAAGTTATTTTTTCTTCAAGTCCCAGGAAATCTTAATGTATTCTGACAATTGCAGACTACCCAAGCAGTACTTTTGAAGGTGGGCAGAGAACATATTTAGGAAACCAGCTCTGCAGCACTGCTGTGCCAAACCTGGCATCACTCCTAGCCTGAGTATCCAGGCAATAGTGCTTTGTAAATATGTGAACAGTTTTCCAGGTAGCTGCTTTACATATTTCTAGCAGAGGGATGTCCATCGAAGCTGCTATGGAAGCAGCTGTTCCCCGAGTGGAGTGGGCCCTGAGACCCTGTGGAGGCTGCTTGCCTACTTTGCCATAACAGGACTGGATACAAGCTGGTTTACCTTTTTCTACATCTCCATAGGTCAAGAAGAGTTGGGTACCATCCTCTCTGTGGCCCTTTGTATGGTCCAGGTAGTAGCTGATAGCTCTTTTAACATCTAGGCTATGCAGTCTACGTTCACCTGAAGTGGAATGGTCAGTGAAAAAGACTGGCAGTGTAATGGACTGATTAATATGGAAATCATATACCACTTTAGAGAGAGAAATTTCTTGTTGGTCCTAAGGGCAACTTTGTCCCTATGGAATACGATGTAGTCAGTCTCCATGGATAGAGCCTGGAGCTCACTAATCCTCCTGGCAGAAGTGATTGCAACTAGGAATGCGGCTTTCCAAGTTACATACTTGAGATCTGCTGAGGACACTGGCTCAGAAGGTGGCTGCATGAGCTGTGCAGTACATATGTTTAGATCCCACACTGGGGTGGGAATCCTGTGTGGGGGATGTAAATACAGCAGCCCCTTAAATAACTTTCTGAACACTGGGTTCGAAGCCAGGGATGATGCCTTGCCTGCTGACAGATAAGAAGAAATGGCTACCAAGTGCACTTTCAGAATGGATGGTCTCAGACCTAGGGAATGAAGGGGGGTCAGGTAATCCAGGACAACTGGCAAGCCCACCTTAGTGTGGTCCATATTCTTACTCTGGCACCAAATGGAGAATCTTTTCCACTTGGAAGTATAGGTCTTCCTGGTGGAGGGCTTTCTAGGAAATCCTGAGGACCTCCATGACCCCTTCAGAGTGATGCAAGTTAGCATACTTTTAAGTCCTCAAGAGCCAGGCCTTGAGCCTGAGGGACTGAAGGTTGGGGTAGAGAATCCTGCCCTGGGAAGAAGTCAGTAGGTTGTACTTCCTGGATAGACTGATCCGTTTGGCCACTGACCGGGCCACAATCGGGAGTACCAGGGCTGCCTGACCCATAGTTGCTGGCTGGGATCTGAGCTTGTTCAGGACTCTTAGCAACAGTGGAAATGGAGGGAAGGCATACAGGAACTTCTCTGTCCAATCCAACAGTAGTGCATCCAGTGGGACTGTGCCTCTCACAGGCGGCCTGCAGCAAAACAGAGGTAGCTGATTGTTGTCTGGGGCTTCAAAGAGATCTCTCTGGAATGCCCCACCTTTTGAACACCACCTGCAGCACCTGCTTGTTCAGAGACCACTCATTGTGATTTTGGCTGATTCTGCTGAGAGGGAGATTCCCAGAGAGTATGCCATACTCCAGATTTTCATGGTCTCTGTGCACAGAGATGTTGACCTTGTGCCTCCCTGCTTGTTTTTGTAGTACATAGTGGTTGCCTGTCCTGACCTATACCACTTTTTCCTGAAGCACGCTGGTGCAGGACTGGAGTCCCAGGAAGGTGCTCTGAGCTCTAGCAGGTTTATGTGCAACAGTGACTCCTGCTTGAGCCATGTGCCATGAGCAGTGTGCTTCTCCAGATGTGCCCCCCCATCCCAGGAGGGACGCATCCGTGGTTAGCACCAAGGAGGGTGTTTTCTTGTAGGAATGGCACACCTTGTCTGAGACTGTCCTTTTCCAGCCATCACTGAAGTGCCTAAAGCAGTGTTCCTGTGACTAGTACCAATTTTGACAGTCTCTCTCTCATTTGATGCCAGTACAGCTTGCGATGGAACTGAATGTCCCTCATTTGGAACCTTGTCCCTAGTACTGTTGCTGTGGAAGCTGCCATGTGACCCAGCAACTGCAAAAAGTGCCTTGCCAGCCTTAGACTGTGCAGTTTGAAGGTACTTGCCAACTGCATCAGGCTGTCCATTCTTGTCTGTGGAAGAAAAGCCTTTCCTCAGTGTCCAGCTCGGCTCCAATGAATTCCAGGAGCTCTACTGGCTCCAATACAGATTTTCTCAGGTTGACTAGGAACCCTAGTGACTGCAAAACATCCTGTGTGATTGCCTGGGAGTCCCTTACCTGTTGAGGTGATTGACCTACAACTAGCCAAATCGTCCAGGTAAGGGAACACTGCCACCCTGTCTCCTTAGGTGTGCCACCACTACAGCTAAGCATTTTGTGAACACCATTGGAGCTTAAGTTAGTCTGAAAGGCATTGCCTTGAACTGGCAATGGCCTGATGACAGTCTGAATCTGAGAAATTTTCTGTGGGACTGCCTGATGGGGATGTGAAAATAAGCATCCTTTAGATCCAGAGATGCCAGACAATCCCCTTGTCTCAGAGTTGGGAAGATTGTTGTCAGTCACCATTTTGAACTCTGGTTTTACCAGATGTCTGTTTAGGTGCCTGAGATCCAACATGGGTCACCACTCCTGTTTTCTTTATTGTAAGGAAGTATCTTGAGTAGAGGCCCTTTCTTCTTTGTGCCCGAGGAACTGGCTGTATTGCCTTTCGAGACAGAAGGTTTGATACCCCCCCCAAACAGTGATGTTTCTGATGGGGAAGAGGGTCTGAAGACCCTTGCCCTCAGCTTTGGCATGAACTTGAAGCTGAGAGTCAGACCCTGGACCACTACCTCCAGAGCCCACTTGTCTGTGGTGATGGATTGCCATTCCTGCAGGTAGTGGGTCAGCCTGCCCCCTACTGGGGTTGGGAAGGTGACCCGAGCAGATACCTCAAGGTGTCTGCTTGGCCTGGGATCCTGTCTGGGTGCTGGGGCTGGTATGGTTGCTGCCTCTTCTGCCCCTGAAATAATCCCTCTGAGGCTGGTACTGGGGAAAAGCTTGAGGCTGAAAAAATGGCCTGTAATGTCCCCTATCTCTACCCCACCCTCCTCTACCTTGGTGCTGTTGGGGTGTAGATGCCTTTTCTTTGGCAGCAGCACTTTTGTGTGCAGTTTTATAGTCATCCATTTCTTTCATATAAGCCTCAGTGTGCTCTCTGAACAGAGATGTAGGCCCACATGGAAACTCCAAAGCCTTGGATTGTGTGTCTTGGGTCAAATTGGTTGTTCTGAGCCAAACAAATCTTCTGAGAGATACAGAAGCAGCCATCTCTCCGGCAGCAGTGTTATTGTTGTCTACAACCATTCTAAACTGGGCTTTAGATGCGTCTGTGCCCCTCTTTGCAGCCTCGTCCAGATCAACTGCCATAGGGTCTGGGACAGATTTTGTTATTTCCATCACTGTATTCCACATTGTCCTCTGATATCTAGCAACATAGGCCATATAAGAGGCTTGCCTGATAATCAGAGAGGATCCCACTTGATGCCATATTGGATAGCACTTCAGGCAGAAATCTCAAAATTCCTAGAGGGAAACAGTTGAACTAACAGCGAAAGTGGTATTATTGGCCATTTACCCCAATCACTCTCCACCCTGGGGAAAAAGTATTTCCTGTCTTTTTACTAGCGGCCAAGAAAGCTTTGACTAGACGATGGATGTCTGAAAAGGTGCCTACAGTCCACGACTGGAGATCCATCATGAAACAGATATATTATACTGAGGGTCTCAACTCTAGAATTCAACATAAAGGGACAAACTATTTGGTGAGATGGCAGAAATTGGCTATTTACCAAGCCTCAGTAGACACTGATGTCTCTCCTTAACCAGGGAATAGAGACAATGGGGGAACCTCCATCCATGGTGTGGGGGGGGAGGGGAGTGGAAATAGATGGGTAAGTGTACATTGAGTAAGAGGGGTAGGTCCTGGATCAATGAATTCTGGAGTTGTGACTACCTCGAAGAGTAGAGAAATGAACACCATAGACTACTAAGACTAAAGACTGAATGTACATACAACATTGATATCCCAGGGATATAACACCAATACTATCTTTTATGCTCCTCTTTATTGTATAAGTAATATTTCAACTCTGTTTTAAAACAAAGCAATATCTCATGATAAGCTGTACAAAAGACAAATGTGTGTAATAAACTTAATAAAAATTAAATAAATAAAAAAAAGGAGGATCCCAGATAAACCTTCTTGGCTATAGAATCCATCTTCCTGGAATCCTTGTCTGGTGGGTGTGATGCCGGAAGTATGCCAGCTTTATCACAAGCTGCAGCCTGTACCACCCTCCTCATAGCTTGGGTGCCCAAAGAGAAATTTAGCCCCACCTTTAGCCACCCAATATTTCTTATTCACCTGTTTCTTCAAGGACTTAAGGGTAGCAGCAGTCTTTTGGAGAGTGGGTCATCCATCATCTCCATATAGACCTGTTCTTCCTCCTCATCAGTGGACTTCTGAGTAGGAAGCTCCAGTGTTTGAGCCACTTGCTTTATAAAAACAAAGTGGGATGTATAGTCCACAGATCCCTTATCAGGGGAATCGGGACGGTGGGGATCAAGGGAGATATCTGGTTCAGTTGGCTCCCCATAGTCTTCATCCTCATCTTCATCTTCTCCAAAAGGTTCTGCCCCTTGTTCAAATGAACCAGGAACTGAAAGAAAACCGGAGGTTTGTGACTATAACCTCTGCTCAACCAGAACTGGGGTACTCGGTTGAAGTGATTGAATAATCCTGATAGCATTTGCTATCTCTTCAGCGGTAGGAACCGGTGTCTTTTTGAGTTGCGGTTTGTGTGTTGTATGTTTCTCTTTTTTCTTTTTCCTGCAGTTGCCGGTTCAGTGGCCGTATCCGCAGGCCATTTTTTAACCCAGGAACCGTCACCCTTGTCAGAGGGCTGTTCCTCCGGTTCTTTATGGCTAGTAGCCAATTTGTCTGCAGCCGGGTTAGTGGCCTTTTGAGACATCTTCTCCTGCAGTCGTTTGTCGCCTCTCAAGCATCAACTGAGGGAAGTTTTTACAGATATCGCAGTCCTCTTTGAGGTGGTCAAACCCCAAACAAAAGACACAAATAAAATGAGGATCTGCTTTAACAAACGGTTCTCCACACTCGGTACAATGTTGGAAACCTGTAGGGCCCGTTCTCTTCTTGGCTTGTGACATTTAGCCCAAAGCACTTTAAATCCTTCTTTTTTTTTTCAGTTGGTTAAAACCGAACAACCAAGATTTACCCCGGTATAAAAGAACCGACTTACCTTAAAAGTCAAATAGGTAAGAGACACTGAGAATTACCTCAGAAAATAAAGAGAAAGGCACCGGTTCCTTCTTGGCTGAGAAAAACTGAAAAGGAACCAAAAGACTTACCAATTAACACTAATCTAGACTAAGTCTACCTGTGAACCAAAGACAGAGCTCTAAAAATCGAAAAAACTAAACAGACTTCAACAAAACCAAGAAAAATAAACTTCTTCAAGTAAGTGAAGGAGAGCTTTCTGGAGACGTCTTACTGAGGCAAGCGGGGTAAAGAATCTGACAGTTGCAGGAAGTGCAACCAGGGACAGTGGTTTGAAAGCCGAGCTCAAGCCTAACATTCCACTATTAGCATAGGTTCTATTAATCATTTTGGCTCCGGGGCAGTCCTGTGGTGAGACCATACTGCAATTGTCAGAATACAGTAAGATTTCCTGGGGCTTGAACCTTGCCATTTCTTCGCATTGAAGCCCAGCTGCCACCTCTCCGACCATTCCTCCAGTTTAGTTAGGTCCCCTTGTAGTTGTTTTCACCCATCTACTTCAACTACTGCCCCCATTTTAGTACCTTCTGCTAATCAGACTAATCCTGCTCCCAACTCCGTGTGAGATAGCTGAAATGAATAGCCCAAACGGCACCAGACCCAGCACAGAGCCCTGAGGTACACCACTCATCACTGGCATAGGTGCTGAGAGTTCCCCCACCACCACCACCCGTTGCTGCCTCCCCCATAGCCAGTTCCCTATCCTGTTTGCCAGTTTCTCCCCCAACCCTATGGAACTCGCCCCCCCCCACCATCTGCCCATGAGGCACTGAATCAAAGGGCCTGCTGAAGTCTCAAGTATAGGATGTCCACAGTGTGACCCTTATCCAGCTCTCTAACCCAGTCATAATATTCTACTAGATTGGTCTGACAAGACCTCCCCGAGACAAACCCATGCTGCCACCCATCCTGGAGTTCATTTCCCTCCAGAAATGCCACCAGTCTCTCTTTCAGTATCACCTCTATAGGTTTACCCACTATGGACGTGAGACTGACAGATCGGTAGTTTCCCAGTTCATCCCGTGGGCCGCTCTTGTGAATGGGCACCACATGGGCCACCCTCCTGTCCTGGGGTACATAACCTGTGTCCAAGGAGGTGCTGAACAGGTCCACCAGTGGCCTGGCCAACCCTCCGCCATCTCCCTCAGCACTCTGGTGTGAATACCATCAGGACCTGGTGCCTTGTCCACCCTTGGTGCTCTTAGCCCCTCTAACACTCTATTCTCCTCAATCCATTCCTCCGTCATCCCCTCCCCCCGACCCCACCTTCCCCATCCATGGAGGTAGTAGACCACCGTTCTCCTGCGTGAACATGGAACAAAAGTATTCATTCAGTGCTTCTGTTTGCTCCGCTCCGTTTTCCACCCACTCCCCACCACTCTTTATCCTCAATGTGTTGTTTCTGTACTTCCTTTTTCCCCCTCATGTTATCTAAAAAAAAATATTTTTCCCCTCCCTTGATGCCCTGCGCTAACCTTAGCTTTCTGGAGGCTTTGGCTTCCCTCACCCACTTGATAACCTCCTTGGACCAACTCTCGTATGCCTCCCTGTCCTGAATCTCTGGAACGCAGCTCTCTTTGTCTTCACTCCCTCCATCACTGCTGTTCAGCCAGCTTGGCTTCTTGGCTCTGTTGTTCTTGTTTTGGGTCCTGATGCAAGCCTCTGTAGCCTCTGCTATCCAAGTTTTAATAATATCCCACTTTTGCTATACATCCATCTCTGGCCTAATCCCCCACGAATCGCCCCTGCAGTATTTCTTGCATCTTCCCGAAGTCCGCCCTCCTGAAGTCCACCACTCTTGTTACTGAGCCCCAATCTCCTTACTCGAACTGAGTGCGAACCACACTGATTGATGGTTGCTTCCAGCTAGTGGATCCTCCACCCTTATATCCCCTCATGGCCTCCCCATTCAACAGTATCAGGTCCAGCTTGTTACCTGAGTTGGCCCGCTGACCAGCTGTGTCAGGAGACCATCCTGGAATGCGTCCAGGAGTACCTGCTCGGAGGTGGCAGGGGTGTTCCAATCCACCCCAGTAGATTGAAATCCCCCACAATCACCATACTCCCCTTTCTACATACCCTCCTAATCTGCTCAGATAACTCCTTCTCCAGCTCCTCGGACTGGGCAAGAGGTCTGTACACCACCCCCAGCCTCCGCTTTCTATCCTTGGCGTCTAGGAGCTGCATCCACAGAGCCTCAGCCCTCCCTCCTCCCCTCGCCTCTCGTGCATCTGATCCCATCCCTCACATAAAGCACCACCCTCCTTCCTGTTAATTTATACCCTGGGATTGCCATATCCCAGTCCTGAGTGTTAGGTGGCCCAAGTCTCGGTTATAGCTGCGATGTCCACCTTCCCCTCAGCCAAGAGTGCCTGAAGCTCAGCTATTTTATTACCTAGGCTCCTCGCATTTAGGGAGACCGCTCTCCACACGTTCCCATCCAACCCCCTCCCCATGGCCCCTTGGACTGCTCCCCCCTTCTGCGAACCCCTCCCCTTGCATTCACTGTTTTCTTGGGAGGACAGCTCATTCAGCTCCCTGTCCTGGTGACCCTGCATGCTGGCTGCACTCTCACCCCCGCCCAATCTAGTTTAAATACCCCTTTGAAACTATATATTCCTCTAACTTAATCTTTAACACCCCCTTATCCACCCCACTCGGGTGTAAACCATGCTTTGCATACAGTTCCCTGTTATTCCGTGTCTCCCCCCCCCTCCTCCTGCCAGCCCATACCCTTGTGAGGTCTTAAGCTAAAGGCGCTGGGTGTATGCACACACAACCTTGTTTCATTCTATTTCTTTTTGTACAAAAATGCATATGTAGAGCCAGTGGTTTACCATTTTTTTTAAATGGCAAGTCCTGTCGGAAAAATCTTATAATCCATTTTTTCCCTTAAATTTGGGACAAGTGCTGGTTTAGAAAAGCAGTTATGTAAGAACTTACCATAACAGTAGATCTTCGAGAGAGGCTCTTGTAGCAGGTAATCACCTTGTGGACTGCGCCCCCTGGCGTCTGGCCCACACGGAAACTTGTGCTGTGACTGACGGGGACCATACCCGATGTCACATGACGAACAGCAGCATGAGACTATATAGTGGGTGGTCCCCATACCTACCTTCCAGTTTTCCCGACGGAGACCTCTGAGAAGGAGTCACAGGAGAAAGGAAAAAGAGGCTCTTGGAGCCCAAAATTAGGTCATAGATAAAGAGCAGCAAAGAAATTTGGGGAAGGAGGGAGGGATTCAGGTATTTTTTGTTTGTTTTTATAAACTCTCTTTTATGCTCCAGTCCCGAGAAACTCTCTCCAGCTACCTCCTACTCCCAGGGTGCTACCTCCCAGTCTGAAGCTCACTACCAGACCAACCCAGCCCAGTGGATCCCTTGGCTCTGAGCCCCCCAAGGTGGGGCTGCCTTACGCTGTGGCACCCTACCTATAATCCAGTGCGCTGGGCTGGAGTTGGAATGGCTCCCGGAAAGCGAGGAGGCACCTTCGTCCATCTCTGAGGCTGGGGATTTTCTATGTGATTGTATTTTTTCCCCTAGGAGCGTGGACGTGCAATGACGCCAGTACAGAAGAGCCGTAGGCGTCTGCCGCACTCTTCCCCTGTGCATTACAGGCACAGGTAGTACCTCCAGTCTCCACTGGGGGTTGCTATTGCACCAGAGAACCTTGGATCCCTCCCCAGGGAGAGGAGAGCAGTCCATTGGATGCTTGACCCTCTCCCTCCCCTGCTGACCCCCGATGCCCGAGCTCATTCCCGGAATGCAGGTCGCTGATGTGGCGCGAGGTGTGGCATCCAGCACCTCAACCCTCAGTGCCACCAGGCCAGCTGCGAGGGAAAAAGGTTAGCTACTACAAGAGCCTCTCTCGAAGATCTACTGTTACGGTAAGTTCTCACGTAACTGTACTATCTTACTTTGAGAGGGCTCTTGCAGAAGGAAATCACCTTGAGGACTGAGTCCCAAGCAGTGTGAATCAAAAGGAACTGAAACACAGGAGGCAGGAATGGTCTGCAGAAAGGCAGAGAGTTTAGGACAGGAGGCCTTGGTTTGTCAACATCTGGATAGACACTGTTTGGAAACTGCTGCACCCTCTCTCTAGAGTACAAAAAAAACAGTCAGTCTGTTTTCTGGACAGACTTGGTTCTGTTGGTATAATAACGCAAGATTCTGTGAACGTCTAAGGTATGCCTCCCCCTGACTGGAGTGCTCAGGGAAATACACCAGAAGTTAAACAGACTGGTTCAACGTGATCTCAGAAACCACCTTTGGTAAGAACTGAGGATTGGTATGCAGAGCCACCCGGTCACTGAAAAATTAATAAGGCTCCTTACACAAGGGTCAACCTTAACCTTGTTTTGCACTAGCCAGCTAGGCAAGTTGATTCAAAATTGCACTAGCCCGCAGATGGTTGCACTAGCCCTAACTATAGTGGTAAATTTTGATCACTTACACAGGAAACAATGCAAGCAAAGCCAAGAAATACTCTGATTATTGCACATTCATCCTGTTCCAACATTGCTTCTAGCTCCCCAGCAGAAAAAAAGGCTGCAATGCCATCACAGGCAGTGAGCCCCCCCCCCCATTGTTTTGTACCATAGCCTCTCTTCCTCTTTCTGTCCCCCCACACACACACACCAAACTGAGGATATCACAACAGCAAATGTTTAATCATGCAGTCCTAGCTCTGCACACACAGTAGCGGACATCATTGTGCACCTCACCACACTGTCACCACCACCCACAGGGCAATAAATGGAGTCAGGCAGAGAACAACACTCTCAGCCCCTACCCTATAGTCAACTGGAGACCTGCACTTTTGAAAGCTTTTGTACAGTCTCAAGTGAGCCAGGAGCACATTTAAGATTTCTTTGGGGTGGGGGCTAGACAAACCTAAGGGGCTTGGGAAATAGAAAACTTTGACATTTTTATTTGTAAAAGCATTGATTTTAATATACTCTGCCCCAACAATAACATACTTTTCTTTAACATTGTCCTTTCATCAGCCATGGGGAAACAATGGGCAGACTGGGTGGGCCATAGGCCCTTATCTGCCGACACTGTCTATGTATCTATGTAACAGTACACATGCATAACTCTATACTATTTCTGTATAGGATGATTTATGCACCCCAGGAATGCCTATTTCAAGGTTTCAAATTCTGTATTTTATCAAGGTTTATTTTTGTACCATACATGATCCAAAGCTTTGTTTTTAGGCTGAAAGGACATGCTGAGTGGGATAAGGGTGGAACTGTATGGATGGTGATGGCTGGCATGGTCAATTTAGAAGAGCTGGGGACCCCCTACACTTGCCAGTAATGGCAACTATGGATCTATGAATGGTCACTTCAGAGTCTGGTCTGCAGTGGTGTCCAGGGAAAGAACAGAGTTAAGAGATTTGGAGGGGAGAGGGAAGTTATTGTGAGGCTGGTATAAAACCCACCACCTGCAGGGCCGATCCTGTATACCTCTTTGCATTTTGTCACTGAAATGTTGGGTACAAACACTCAAAATGTAGAGAAATGAGGGGCACTGATCTTAATAGTGGACAAATTGTTAGACGTAGACACATTTAGAAAACTGGAATCTAGTGACTTAACAGCACTCTACCCTTGATCACACCCTGGACACTAGCTGAAAGTCTTAACAGTGGAGTGTTAATGACTCACATTGAGTCTTTTGTGGGATCCCTCTCTTGAACTGCCAGATAATTGCAGCTCTTAATCACACTTGGCCATCTGGAAAATTGAGAGAGATTAGCATGAGGACTAGAGAATGCTAAAGTATAGACTTTTTTTTAACTTCATTAACAGCCATGAAAATCTGCACTAGTCAAGACGGGCAAGTAGAGATTTAGCTGCACTAGCCCTGGTCAATTTGCACTAGTGTTTGGGCTAGTAAAACAATTTTAAGATCGACCCTTGTCCTTACACATTAGGGCCTGAAGCTCTGAAATCCTTCGAGCAGAAGTGACTGCAACCAAAAAGAGCGCTTTCCATGATAAACGACGCACATCAAAACTACCAGTCGGTTCAAAAGGAAGCAAGGTAAGTTTTTCCAAGATAAAATTGAGATCCCAAGGGGGCGTGGGACTGTGCATCAGGATTTTAGGTGAAGGATCCCTTTCAGGAAGGTTTTGGAAACCTCCAGCTGAGCCACAGCTTTGCCTCCCTAAGGCGTGGTAGGCAGAAATAGCAAACGGGTAAACCTTCAGTAAAGAGTAATTCAGGCTCAGGTCAGAAAGGTGAAGTAGCTACTCCATGACCTGAGGAACAGGGCACGAAAAATGGTCCCAACCTTTTGAGGTGGCCCAAATGGAGAAACACTTCCATTTCATGGCATATGTCGTCTTAGAAGGCTTTCTGGCCCTCTACACACCTGTAAAGCCACTTGTAGGAAATCTATAACGTTAAGCAGCTATGCTGGCGAGGTGCCACACGTGAAGGTGAAGGGACTTCAGCCCGTGTGGACCAGCGTGCCCTTCTCCTGAATTTGGAGGGCGTATCAGAGAGGCAGGGGGACCACAGGCTCCACTGCAAGCTGCTGAAGAAGCGGAAACCATATTTGATGAGGCCAGTACAGGGCAATCAGAACCATGCGAGACCCCTCCACTTGAAGCTTGAGCAGCACTCCTGCAGAACTGGAAAGGGAGGGAAGGCTGTGAGGTGAATTCGATGCAGAACTGCCCATTACCACACCCGCATCACCTCCCTGCAGAGGGGATATGAGTGAGTGTCCTCTTGTTTGTTGAGGAACCAGACTACATCCATATTGTCCAACTGAACTAATAGTGGGCCCTCGCGAAACAAATGCTGGAAGGCTTGAAGAGCATACAACACTGCCTTCATCTCCAATACATTTATGTGCAGGGAGAGCTCCAACTGAGACCACAGCCTGTGAGTCCTGTAGCTCTCCCAGTGAGAACCCCAGCCCAACCCCGAGACGTCTGTAGTTAGTGTCTGGGTGGGAGGAGGGGACTGGAAGGGGACCCCCCTTGGTGAGGATTTTGAGACCCTGCCACCATAGAGGATCTCGCTGCATCAAACTGGAGACCATGACCATGTGGTCTAAGTCATCCGATCTCTGATCCCACTGCGAAATTTGCATGTGGAGCCTGGCCAGAGGGACAGTGGGAATGGCCGTTGCCATAAGGCCAAGGAGTCAGAGAATTGACCCACCTGCTGGAAACTACTAAACGGGCCTGTTTCTGCAACGTTTCTGCCCTGAGCAAAGGGAGGAAAGCCATACCCTGGGCCGTGTCCAGCACCACTCCAGTAAGCTGGAAGTGCTGGGAAGGGGCAATTTGGGACTTGGGAAGGTTGACAGTAACCCCCCACCCCCTTTGCAAAAAGGGCCAGGGTAGTTGAGAGGGAAAGTTCCAGCTGCTTCCTTGATGGGGCTGACAGAAGCCAGTCGTCAAGATAGGGGAACACATACAGTGCCTTCAGAAAGTATTCAACCCCCTTGGATTTTGTCACATTTTGTGATGTTGCAAACTCAAATTAAAATACATTTATATGGGAATTTTTGTCACGTATCTACACAAATTACTCTATAATGTCAAAGTGGAATGAAACTTCTGGAATTTTTTTGTACATGTAATTTAAAATAAAAACCTGAAATGTCTTGATAAGTATTCACCCCCTTTGCTATGACACTCCAAACTGAGCTCAGGTGCATCCAGTTTCCTTGTGAGATCACTCTAAAACTTGAATGGAGTCCACCTGTGGTCAGTTCAAATGGTTGACATGATTTCAGAGGAAATACACCTGTCTATGTAAGGTCCCACTGTTGACAGTGCATGTCAGAGCAGAAACTCTACCATGAAGACCAAGGAGCTGTCTGTAGAACTCCGAGGAACTGGAAGGAAAAGTATGTCTCTTTGCAGATGACACAAAGATCTGCAACAGGGTTGATACACAAGATGGAGTGGAAAGGATGAGAAGGGACTTTGCAAGGTTGGAGGAATGGTCAAATATATGGCAGCTCAGATTCAATGCAAAGAAGTGCAAGTATTGCACATGGGAAACAAAACCCTGGGGAAGTGTACACACAATGGGGGTGAGATACTGACAACAGTAAAAAATAGAAAGGGACCTGGGGTAATTATATCAGATGACCTAAAGGTGGGCAAGCAATGTGAGAAGGCAGTAAGGAAGGCAGGGGGATACTGGGATGCATAGGAAGAGGCATCAATAGTAGAAAACAGGAAGTTGTTATCCCTCTGTACAGACAGTTGGTGAGACCCCATCTGGAGTACTGTGTGCAGTTCTGGAGACCCCATCTCCATCAAAGACATAGACAGAGTGGAAGCTGTCCAGAGGAGGGCAACCAAAATGGTGCAGGGTGTGCACCAGAAGACATACGAAGAAAGACTAAAGGAGCTTAATATGTATACCCTAGAGGAAAGGAGGGAGAGAGGGGACATGATAGAAACTTTCAAGTACCTCAAGGGAATTAACAAAGTCCAAGAGGGTAGCATCTTCCAGAAAAAGAGATGTGCAAGAACAAGGGGGCACAATTTGAAGATAGAGGGGGGACGGCTCAGAGGTAATGTGAGGAAGTATGTTTTCACTGAGAGGGTTGTGGATGCATGGAACAGCCTCCCTGAGGAGGTCGTGGAGTCAAGAACAGTGGGGGACTTCAAGAATGCATGGGACAGGCATAAGGCAGTCCTAGTGGGAGGTAGGAGGAAGTAAGCTGTTGGTTAACTAGGATTCGCAGCTTATCTGTTAGGTAGGAAAACGGGCAGACTAGGTGGGCCAAGCGGTCCTTATCTGCCATCAAATTCTATGTTTCCGTGATAGAATTGTGAGGAGGCATAGATCTGGGGAGGGGTATATAAAAACATTTCTAGGGTGTTGAAAGTTCTCAGGAGCACAGTAAAGTCCATCATTAGGAAATGGAAAGATTACGGAACCACCCAGACTCTTCCTAGAGCAGGCCGTCCTCCCAAACTGAGCAACCGGGCAAGAAGGACCTTGGTCAGGGAAGTGACCAAGAACCCAACGACCACCCTGACAGAACTATAGAGTTCCATGGCTGAGATGGGAGAACCTGTCCAGAGGACAACAATCTCTGCAGCACTTCACAGATGTAGCCTCTATGGGAGAGTGGCTAGACATAGATACATAGACAGTGTCGGCAGATAAGGGCCTATGGCCCACCCAGTCTGCCCATTTGAGCTTGTAAGTTCAGTTTGTTTTCCTAGAAGTCTGTTGCCCCTTACCCCTGACCTCCAGAATTCCTTTATGTCTATCCCATGCATTCTTAAATCCGTGATTGTTTCAGCCCCACCACTTCCTCTGGCAGGGTGTTCCACTTGTCCACCACCCGCTCTGTGAAGAAATTCTTCATGTTTCCTCTGAATCGTCCTCCTCCAACTTCATCCCATGCCCTCTTGTCCTGGAACATCTTTTCGCTTAAAATAGTGTTTTCCTGCACCCTGTTCCTCCCTGTAAGATACTTGTATGTCTCTATCATATCCCCTCTCCTCCTCTCCTCCAGGGAGTATGTTCAGTTCCTTCAACCTGTCTTTATAGGACTTGTGATGCAATCCATGCACCATCTTTGTTGCCCTCCTCTGAACCTTCTCTACCCTGTCTATGTCCTTACGTAGGTATGGTCTCCAGAACTGTACACTGTACTCAGGTGGGGCTCTCCTATGTCTTGTATAGCAGAATTATGACCTCCTTTTCCTGCTGGTGATGCCCCTGCCTATACATCCCAGCATCCTATTTGCTTTACCTGCTGCCTTGTCACACTGTTTCCTACTTGAGGTCATCAGAGATGACAACCCCAAGATCCCTTTCCTGCTTGGTGCATCATATCCTCACCCCCAACTGATATATTGTGCCAGGGTTTTGTGTGCCCATATGTTATCTTGCACTTCTTGCATTGAATTTCAACTGCCAAACCCCTGACCATTCTTCAAGTTTCTGCAGGTCGCTTCTCATTCTGTCTACACCCCTGGTGTGTCTACTCTGTTACAGAGCTTTGTGTCATCAGCGAACAGTGAAATTCTGCCTTCTAGGTCCTGCGCAATGTCACTGATGAAGATGTTGAATAGGACCGTCCCAGCACTGATCCCTGTACCTCACTGGTCACTCTTCCTCTGTGGAGGACAGCCATTTACCACCACCCTCTGTGTCCTGCCACCCAGCCAGTTACCTACCCACACGCACTACTGTCCTGCCCACACCCATATTCCCCAGTTTGTGTAATAGTCTTCTATGTGGCACAGTGTCAAAGGCCTTGCTGAAGTCCAGATAGGCCATGTCCACTGCCCTCCCCTGATCCACCTCCCTAGTCACCCAGTCAAAAATTTCAACGAGGTTGGTCTGACATGACCTCCCCCTGGTGAAACCATGCTGCCTTGGGTCCTGTAGTCCATTGACAACCAGATGTTCCACCAATCTCTCCTTCAGTAGTGCTTCCATGATCTTCCCCACTACCGAGGTGAGGCTGACTGGTCTGTAGTTCCTGCTTCCTCTTTGTTCCCACTTTTGTATAAGGGACTACATCTGCTGTCCTCAGTCTTTGGCTACCTCCCTGTTTCCAGTGATCGGCTAAACAGGATAGCCAGAGGTTCAGCCACCACCTCTCTTAGTTCTTTAAGGACCCTTGGTGCACCCCATCTGGCCCCATTGCTTTATCAACTCATTACTTCCAGTTCCTTCAGGACCCTTTCTCGTAAAGGGACTTGTGTCCATTTCTGCACCATTCTCACCCTTTACTCCCTTCAGACCCATTACCCTCCTCTTCCTCAGTAAAGACTGAGCAGAAATACCTGTTCAATATGTCAGCTTTACTGTTGTCATCCTCCACGCGCCCCCATCCTCCCCTTCAGTCTCACTATCCCTCCCTTTGTCTTTCTTTTTCCTTATGTACCTGTAAAGGTTTGTCCCTCTACCCACTGATTTTGCAATGTGTTCTTCTGTCTGAGCTTTGGCTTCCCTTACTGACCCCCTGCCTTCCTTTGCTTCTCCTGGTAGTTCTCCCATCCCTTCTGCCTGTGTCTTTTGTATTGCCTGAATGCAATCTTTTGGCTTTCACTTTCTTTGTTACCTCTTTGGAAAACCATAATGGTCTCCTCTTCTTTTCCTCTTGCTAACCTGCTTAATGCATAATTCTGTTGTTCTTGTAATCCCCATTTTAAATACTGCCCACTGTTCCTCAACCCCTGATTCCTGTCCTATTCCCTTAATGCCTCTTTCAAGTATCTCCCATTTTCCCAAAGTCTGCCCCTAAAATCCAGGATACATGTTTTGTGTGGTTTGGTTCTGCTCTTTCTGTGATTTCAAACCACAATGACTGGTGGTCACTGTTTCCCAGGTGCTCCCCACTGTTACCTCCATCACACTGTCCCTGTTTGTGAGCACAAGGTCCAGTATTGCCTTCTGCCGAGTTGGTTCCATGACCAGTTGCTTGAGGAAGGCACCCTGAAGGAGTCCAGGATATATCTGCTCTAGTTGATGCTGCTGCTGGGATGCTCCAGTCCACGTCTGGAATACTGAAGTCTCCAACCAGTACTACCTCACCCTTATCTGCCATCCTTTGGATGGCTAGCATCAACTCCCTATCTGTTTCTTCCTCCTGGGCTGGTGGTCTATAGACCACACCTGTGCGGATGGCTGTCCCATTTTCCTTTCCAGCTTAACCCACAGTATCTCTCCCCATTTTGTTCCTCCTGGATCTCTGTGGCCCTTATGTCATTTTTCACATACAGTGCCACTCCTCCTCCTTCCTGCCTGCTCTGTCTCTTCTGAATATGTTGTAGCCAGGTATGGCCATCTCCCAGTCGTGGTTATCATTACACCAGGTTTCAGTGATGGCCACAATGTCCAGGTCTGACTGTACCATGACAGCCTCCAGATCTTCCATCTTGTTGCTAAGGCTCCTGGCATTTGCACATGGCTTTCCATGATTTGACCTCCTAGACTGTTTCACTGTTCTACTCCAGCCCCTTCTTGGTTGTCATTTATCCTGGTTCTCCTTGCTGTCTGCCATTCTGCTGAATTTTGCCCTTTTCTGCTTATCCACCTCTTGGGCACTAATCTCCATCTTTGCACACTGCTTTGCAGAGATAGCCCTCCTCTGGTTCACTGGTTCCACTGCTAGCTGTGGGGGTGAGCAAGTAGGTACCCTCCGTGCTGGCTGCCACCCCTTTGCTAGTTTAAATGCTTGTCAATGTAGCATTTAAACTTATCATTGAGTGCTTGATTCTCTGCAGGATGGATGCAGGCGTCAGGCTTGAACAAACCTCCATCCCTCCAGGTGGGTCCCAGTCACCAATGAATCCAACCCTTCCTCACAGCACCAGTTCTTCAACCATGAGTTAAAGTTCCTGGTGCATGCACTCCTATGCTCTCCCTTGCCTCTCACAGGTAGTACTTCTGAGAAAGTGACAGAAGTAGCTACTTGCTTGAGACCCCTTCCCAGTTTCCTAAACTCTTCCTGAACTTCTTTTGGCTCTCCATTTGCAAGGTCATTAGTACCTAGGTGGATAATGACATCCAGCTCACCCTCCCGTCTTGCCTTCCCAGTGATCCCCAGGATCTTCCTTCCATCCCTCCATGCCGTGGCACCTGGTAGGCACCTCACCTCCCTGTCCTTCCCTCCTGTGTTCCTAGCTGGATCCCTCTTATGATGGAGTCCCCCACCAGGATTCGCTTCCTCCTCCTCCTCTGGGGTCCACTGCTTTCCCCGCTGAGGTCACCTCTTTGGCTAACCTCCACATCCTTTCCTTCCACTTCTCTGGGTACCTCTATTTGGTTGTCCTCATTTGCCAGTGTGGCATATGAGTTCTTAGTGGAATAGGATCTGGAATGTGCCTCTGCCTGACTGCTCTAACCTCCCTGAGCCCACTGTCATCCAAGTGCTCCTCGCTCGGCATCCTTGAGGCAGTTGCATTGGACTGGGTGGTCCCTGGATAGGGGTGATGGTACTCCTGACCCAGTTTACTTCCACTCTGAGTCTGGCTACCCCATCCCGAGTCCAGAGATGCATGCAGATAGGGCACCACCTCAGTGTCCAGAAGGTCTGCCTGAATATGGCTACCCCACAGCCACTGCATTGCACCACTCCCCACATTATACTGCAATCCCACTACTTGTCTGCTACTGAAGCTCTCCTAGTTCCCTTTTTATTAATTTACTGTACTAAAAATCCTGCCACTGATCCTCAGATTTTTTTTTTTTTTAAAGAAAAATAAACCAATAAATAAATAAATAAATGAGTCAAAATACTTGTCGTGCTGAGGGTGGGCTTCTTCCCCCTTATGCCCCTCCTACTTCACACCCTCATTATACCCTGTGTTTAGCTCCTGTCAATCAGATTTAACAGGGCATATAATTAAGAGTTGGGGGAAGGAGGAGGGGTTGAAATGCAGCAATTAAAGACAGCACAGAATTACACCACCACTATGTTTTAAATTTTCAACAGCCCACAAACAATTATAAGTAAAGACAACAAAGAAAGTATAGTGTCACTAAAAGCCCACAATCTAAGTTTAAAAGAAAAATAGCAATTACCAGTTCCTCTAAAGCACTGAATTGAATATGTTTCTTTCCTTCCCCTTCTGGCTTCTTCGGAAGCCACTCCTGAGAAAAGGCCACATAACAGCATGCCTGGAGTTTGCAAGAAGACACATGGCAGACTCTGAGACCATGTGGCAAAAGATTCTCTGGTCTGATGAAACAAAAATTGAACTCTTTGGCTTGAATGCAAAGTGCTATGCCTGGCGCAAACCGAACACAGCTCATCACCCGTGTAACCCCATCCCTACCATGAAGCATGGTGGTGGCAGCATCATGTTATGGGGATGCTTTTTACCGGCAGGGACTGGGGCACTTGTCAGGATAGAGGGAACAATGAATGGAGCCAAATACAGGCACATCCTTGAGGAGAACCTGCATCAGTCTGCAGTAGACCTTGGACTGGGTCAAAGATTTACGTTCCAACAGGACAACGACCCCAAGCATACAGCCAAAGTAACACTGGAGTGGCTTCAGAACAAGAAGGTGAATGTCCTTGAGTGGCCCAGCCAAAGCCCAGACTTGAATCCCATTGAGAATCTGTGGAAAGACTTAAAGATTGCTGTTCGCCAGCGCTCCCCATCCAACTTGACAGAGCTTGAGCAAATCTGCAAGGAAGAATGGGTTAAAATCCTATATCCATGATGCAAGTTGATACAGAATACCAAGAAGACTCAAAGTTGTAATTGCTGCCAAAGGTGCTTCTACAAAGTATTGACTTGGGGGTGAATACTTAAGTAAACAAGATATTTCAGTTTTTAATGTTTCATAAATGTTTGTTACACAAAAACAATATTTTTGCCCTTTTACATTGTTGAGTATGCTGTGTGAATCAAAGGGGAAAAAAATAATTTCAATGCATTAAAAATTTTGGTAGTAACACAACAAAATGTGACAAAATCCAAGGGGGGTGAATACTTTCTGAAAGCACTGTAGTGGCCCTGGTGCCACAGAGCCACCACCACTACCACAAGGCACGTGGTAGAAACTCAGAGTGTTGAGGACAGGCCGAAGGGGAGGGCTTTGAACTAAAATGGTGCAGGGTCTGCAGCAGAAGCCATGTGAAGAGAGAGACTGAGAGAGCTTAATATGTATACTCTTGAGGAAAGGAGGGACGGGGGGGGACATGATAGAAACGTTCAAGTACCTCAAGGGAATCAACAAAGTCCAGGAGGGTAGCATCTTTCAGAAAAAGAGATGTGTAAGAACAAGGGGGCACAATTTAAAGATAGAGGGGGATGGCTCAGGGGTAATGTGAGGAAATTGTTTTTCATGGAGAGAGTGGTGGATACATGGAACAGCCTTCCTGAGGAGGTTGTTGGGTCTAAAACAGTGGGGGAATTCAAACATGCATGGGACAGACACAAGGCAATTATAGTGGGGGGTTGCAGGAAGTAGGCTGTTGGTTAACTAAAATCTGCAGCTTATCCAGTAGGTAGGGAAATGGGCAGACTGGGTGGGCCAAGTGGTCCTTATCTGCCGTCAAAGTCTATGTTTCTATGTTCCCCTTGAAAGGTGAACCTGAGGTAACGGCGATGGGCCTGAAAAATTGGGATATGCAGGTAGGCATCCTGCATATCCAGGGCACGGAACCACTGTCCCTTGTGCAGGAGGGGCAGCAGACATAGGATCTAAAGGACCTGAGAGTCTGAGGTGATAGCCTTCCACCTGGCTCCACTGGAACTGGCAATGGGGGGCAGTTGCCGAGGTCGCCTGACATGTGCCCTGATGTCAGTCAGGCTGTTGCCGGGGTCAGCACCTGTGCCAGCGACGAATGGGTAGCCTGGGCTTGGAATTGGTCTGACACCAGAATATAGAATGAAAGGCATCGCCACTCCCCTGGGGTTGGGTGATGATATCCATAACATCACCTCCGAAAAGAGCGGAGTCTCAGACTGTACCAGAACATCCTGGGGGAAGCGAGGACCCACAATTAGGCCAGTGTGCAGGAGCGTACAGCCTTAGCAGTGCTCCAAACGGAGGTGACAGCTGCATCACGAGAGTCCCTTAAGGGATAGCTGCGGGAGGGCTCTGCCACTCAGACCCTCTGCTTGAGTCTGTCTTGACTGCGGAGGCAGGCAAGACTACAAGCCCTGGCGCTGGTCATCCCAAGATGGTCTGTGAAAGGGAATCTAATGTCCCTGAAAATTAAGGTACCACAGAGCGTAGGTGGAGGACAGGTGAACCTGACATCCAAAACTGGACCGCTGCTACTAGTCCCAAATTTCCTGGGTCCTGAACTGCCCAAGGGAGGTTCGATCGGCTCGAGGCAGAGGCAGGAATGCTAGAGCTTGAGCCTGAGGACGGGGTCTAAATCGGAGCCCAAGCCCAAAGAAGGGGGGAAAAGCCAAGGAGCGAGAGGGAGGCCCTCACCCCAGACCCAAACAGGCATGTTGCCTAAGGTCTTGCAGACGAGAGCGTCACCTCCTCTCCTGATTAGGGTGCCAACAAGGAGGAGCTGGTCAAACCGGCATTAATAGAAGGAAAAGGACAAGCAGGGATGGTTCCACACCATTCAAAAGGAAAATTCAGAACCAAGCCTTCACGTCTTCAATGCCCCAGATGTGCACGCCCAAGCCTAAAATCACAAGGCCGTGCTGCCTGAAGGCTTAGTTCCACCAACAGTGGAACATCGCTGACAATCCGTCCCGACAGTGAGAAGGAGAATGCGGAGGAGCTAGCTGTAAAGGGAGGAGAAGGACCCAACGATGGGGAAGTCAGCGTTGGGTGGGTTGAAGGAAGATACTCTAACATTGGGGGTCCTGGTGTCTGGTAGCCTGGAGCCGAGTATACCGGTGGGAGCTCAGAAGGGCCCATCGTCGGGAGCCCCGAAGAGAGAGACCCCGGGATCGGGGACTTCAACGTTGGGTCCCCAAAAAAGGGTAATCGGGTGCGGGAAAGCCCTGAGCAGGGTATCCTGGCAGAGGGACAGAGGCCCCAGAGGCAGAAGCAGAGGGCCAGAAGAGGTCGAGTTCTGCAGCGGACTTCCCTGGGAGGTCCAACGCCCGACCCAAAAATCCCATAGATGGGGAAAAGAAAAGGATCCCGACAGGGGAGTGAGAGACATAGGGACCCAGAACTCCAGAGAGAGAACCGTGGAAATGCGACCCGGCACCGGGGGGGTTGAAGAGAACTGTCGGACGTCCACTTCCCCTTTGCTGGCATCCCCAGCACAGTGGAGCCCAGAGACTCCACTGAACAAGGCGGAGGGGGCAGCCCTCTCTGGGTGGCTGCGGCTAAAGCTACTGCAGGCGCTGGTTCAAAGAACCAACGTCAGGTCTGTTGAGAGGGCCTGACAGAAGTGCTGTGGCTGGGCATTCGCTGGTGGGGCCGGCGTAAGTGATTTGCCAGCCCAGGCTGCATGACTGCCTGAAGAGCCAATGATAGGCTTAACAGCCGGGACTGGGCGTTTGCCGGAAGGACTGAAGAGCGACTTACTGGCCAGTGCTGGGTGCTTGCCAGAGGAGCCGGCAAGCAACTGATCAGCCAGAGCTGGGGAGTCACCAGAGAAGCCGATGAGCAGCTTCTCATCTGGAGCTGAGCATTCGCTGGAAGGGCCAGTAAGCAACTTAACAGCTGGGTCTGGGCGAGTGACTTACTAGCTGGTGCTGGGTACTCGCAAAAGGAGCCGGCCGAGCATCTTATCAGCTATAGCTGGGCAATTGCCGGCAGAGCCAGCAACCGACTGATCAGTGGCTGGTCACTCACCAGAGGGGCCAATGAGTGACTTACCAGCCTCACCCCAGGACTTAGACCCAGAAAGGAAAAAGGGCCTAATGGGTGAAGTCCCTGGAGAACCAGAGATGACTGCCTGAACCAAAACTGGCTCAGGCAGGGACCCAAAAAAAGTGCCCCCAAAGAAGTGGGCTGGGCCTGAGAGGCACTTCTGAGACAGGCAGAAGGCTGCTCACTGCCCACAGCCCCCAGAGGGAGCCGCGGGCGTAAAGGAGACCAATCCCGGTTCCAATGTTTCTCCTTGTCCTGAAGATCCCTCTGCCTGTAGACACCTGACGAACCTCCCAGCAAGGTCCCCCTCCATTGCTGTTCCCTATCCATGGAGGCTGTCTGGGGAAAAAAAAAGCCATGTGGCCTAGAAGAACTAGCAGGCCACAGAGTCCCTGGAGAAGAGCACAGGTCCAAGGCAGATGGGCAAGGCCGCCAGAGCGAGGGAGCCATGGCCAGTAAACTCTGTCAAAGGCGAGGACGAAGGAGAAAAGAATAAACAATAACACTAGAGAAAAAATAAAGAGAATTTTAGGAGAAATACTGTCCAAAAAGCGCTCAACCAAAGCAGGTTCCTCCGCGAGATCCGGCGTGTGCAGGTTGACAGCTGGAAAGAACTGGAAGGCGGGCATGGGGACCGCCCACTATACAGTGTCATGCTGACCTCTGTCACATGACTTCAGGTGGGCAGTCCCCCGTCAAACACTGCTAGCTAAAGTTTCCGTGTGGTCCTAACACCAGTACAGTCGTTAAGGTGATTACCTACTGCAAGAGCCCTCTTGAAGTAAGAACGACAAATTCCAATTTTTTTTTTTTTTTTACCAATGTTTTCTGTTGAAAATGGAAAATCACTGGCCCTACATAAGACTGTTTTCAAATGCAGTTTCCTTAAAGTTGTCTGCCAGCTCAAGATGCCTGGAACACAAAGATTTTATTTGCTTTCTTTGGTCTGATCTGAACTCCAGTCATGTAAGGAGACTGCATCTGTTTAATACCCCATCTGGAGCAACAGTGATGAGACAGTCTGTGCTTCATTTGTTACAAACAGCCTGCATCTTTATCAGATGAGGAGCTGAGACTCCTGTAGTTGGGTCTGGGTGTAAGATTTGTATTTTTTTATTTTACCAGGAAGAGACTCTGCTGAGCAATGCTTATTTACAAGGAGGTTAATATACATTTTATTGCTTAATTGGAACTGCATTGCATATAAATATATTCTGTTACACATCTTTATTACGTACAGATGCCACAGAGTGACAGCAGTAGGATACACCTTGCTACAGAAGGTCTGTCTCAGTACCACACAGAGGGCTGCTTCAGTGGCCCACATCTCTAATTTATGACATAAAGTGCTGTTGTACAATACCATATCTGGGGAGCTCTGCAGGTGCTGGGTCTCGACTGTCAAGATTTGTTAGTTACTGAGAAGCTTCACCTCCATCCAACCAAAAAACAGAAAATATATTTTTTTTAATTTAAACTTTTTGCCCACCCCCAACCCCGCTGGTATTCTCGGTCTGGTCACGGACCCCTTGCTCTGCCTCATATCGGCCTCCTCCTCGAAGCCCCTGGCTTGTCCCCAGGGTGGGGCCGCAGCGCTCGGCTTCCCCTATGAAGCGCCACGGACTTGGGATAGGTCGTGGAGTCGGCCTGAGGTTGTGGAAGCAGGGGCAGATGTCATGTAGATGTCAGCAAGAGGTGTGTTTTGTCTCCCTTGGGAGGGCAGGGACGTGCAGTGATGGCCAGCATCTGCCCTGCCCCCTGGCTCTTGCTGGTGTTGGTCGTCGTGGTAACCCCTGGTCTCCACCACAGGTCCGTCGGGCACCAGACACAATCCCCACCCGCCCCCCGGAGAAGGAGAGCAGTCCATGAGACACTCCAATTCTTTTCCTCCTCCTGGCCAGCTCCGCAACCCAGATCCATTCCCGAACCCGGGTCGCGGGTGTCACAAACGGAAATCCAAGTGCTGCACTGACGGGCCAGCTAGGAAATATTAATATGGTGGGGTTTCAGTCCATGTGGTCTATTGTAGCAGACACTGGGTGTTTGTTCAGAGATTTGTGGGGCAATATCAGTTATTGCACTGGGACAGGGATCAGAAAGTGGAGATATTTACTGAGGAAAAAATGGGAACAAGGCTTTCTGTCTGATGCCACATTTAATAGGATACACAATGCCTTTACTTTTGGTCCTGTATCCTGGATGACAGGGACAGAGGGACTTATCTGTGGATAGGAGAAAAAACTAGAACCAGAAATGCCCCATTTCCCTCATTTTAGGGAGTGTTTTGTTTGGTATATTATTATGATGCCTACCCATTCCTGGCATTTGACCAAAGGGTGTATGCCAAGGGAAAGAGGCATTCTCCCCAGTAATGGCGCAGTTTTATTACATCTGAAAGA
Organism: Neoceratodus forsteri; assembly: GCA_016271365.2. Classification (NCBI taxonomy): domain Eukaryota; kingdom Metazoa; phylum Chordata; order Ceratodontiformes; family Ceratodontidae; genus Neoceratodus; species Neoceratodus forsteri. Next base: position 108,446,456 of record JADMNL010000031.1, on the reverse strand, counting down.
GTTGACCCCTCCTTATATATTATGCTACCAGGTAAAAGGTTGAGTTCCCCCATTATATTACACCGGACAGAGGAGGAGTCAGATTCCCCCTTCCCCAACAAATCTTCATGAGTGTGGGTTTCTTGTCCCTTAGGTCCCCTCCCCATCAGCACCAAGATGCCAGACCACACAGTGACCTCAGATTCCTGCTGATCAGTGTGTGTGTGTGTGTGTGTATATCTGTACACCACGTGCCAGGGCTTACTCCTGCTCCTTCCCAGAGTTCAAACACATCACCTCTGCAACGCTACTTGAACCCTGCCACTCTGAGGGGAGAGTCCCCGAGGTTATGGCTGAACCTATACCCCCCCCCCCCAACAGCAAGGTAGCACACCATACAGCTACCATACCATTGTGGCCAGCCCGAATATATTGTCTTTGAAGTTCTGCTGTCATTTCAGTGGATTAACCAGCTTTGGGAAAAAAAAGTGCAAATGGGGAAGTGATCAAGCTAGCAAGTGTCCGGAGGCTGTCTTCCCCTGAAGGAGGGTAGGCAAGATGACGAATTGGGGTTCTCGTGGAGAGGTCCTCACAGCCCAGAAAGGCCAAACATAACAGAAGTTGCTCACTCCCCAAATCACAGGTAGCATAGCTACAACCAAGCTGATTTTTAACAAAGTAGTATGGTTCCGACTGTTTATAGACACCTGCAACCCCCCACCCACCCTGAGAAAGTGGAAGAGTTCCATGAAATGATGATGGGTTGATGACGGTGGCCGAGGTTGTTATGCATAAACAAGCTTACATTTGTTTTGTTTATGGTTTGCATGATTTAAAGAGCAGATTTCTACTTGTTTAAAAGTCCGGCCCTGAAAACATATGAAGAAGCTTACGTAGCCCTAAGTGTAATCCAACTGAAATTGTAATTTATTGTTTTGTGATGTGAGTTGGAGGAGGGCGTGAGGGTGTGCTCCATAGAGTTCGATGGGGAGGTTTTTAAACTGCTTTTTAGTATAATTTAATCTTCCGATTTTGACAAATCAAGGCCACTGCTCAACTAACGAAAGTCCTTGTTTAGTCGGTGGTGGCGGTGTCAAAATCGAACACTAAATTATACTAAAAAGCAGTTTAAAATCTCCATCAACTCCCCCCACGGAGCACATCCTCACACTCTCCTTGAAATGTTATCACAAAACGTGCTAGCATTGGACGGGGGTTGGGTGTCTCTGAACAGGGAAGTGGAAGGGAGTGGGCTGTCGGCTCCATTGAGCCAAAATATGATCCCTTCCCTCCCTAAATACTGGCAAAAATAAATTAAAAATTCGATTGGATTACACTTGGGGCCATGTAAGCTTCATATGTTTTTTGGGGTGGAATTTTAAACAAGTAGAAATCTGCCCTTTAAGCGCCATTCATTTTCTGAAGTGATACATGTCCTTAGAAAGTACACGCCAGTATTTTTTAATTTTTTGGGTGCTCTTGGCCACACTGGATTGCAAACAGTTTCAGAAAATATACAGCCAGGAAGACCACTCTTACTGGTATGAAAACTGAGAATCACAGGTGAGCAGCTCTAAAACCCTAACAATGTAATCATTCTTACAACTGTTGGTATTATCCCTGGCCATAATAATATATCATTGAGACTGATAATATTTTAGAAAACCTCCCCTGAATATGCCTGTTTTCAGGGCACTTGTGCATGATACACTTTATGAAACGAGTGTCTCACACAGTGGGGGAAGGAGCGCCACCTCCAGCTATAATCAAAACAAGAAATAGCATTTAGGATGAAATAAATACTTGACAACCAGTGGCCACATCTTGCACACTGCTGCTGCTGCTGCACAGGTACAGTCCCCTTGTTGGGTCATCGACTATAATTAAAGGTACAGAGAAGGCCATTCCCCTGTGCTGTGTCAGTGACCCATGCAGCACCGGACAGGTAGCATGAACCCCTGAGGCACAGCACAGCAGCCTCCCAGCATGCACTTGTGTGCATACAGGATGTAAACCTAGGCACACCCCCTTGGCTACTCCCCACACAGGTGAAACCCTCCTCTTGTCCCTGAGAGAGAGAGCGCTTAGTCCAGTTTCACTGAAAGGATGACTTTCTCACTGCATCCAGATTTATGGCAGCAGCTGCCAGAGTCCCCTTCTGTGGTAAGGTCCAGAGCTATCCCACCTTGCACCGGTGGGAGCGGTCTGCAGTCACATATCCTTCATGCGCCTAGCAATTGGTTTACTGTCTGCACTGTCCTCTGCATTCCTATGTGCCAAGAATCAGTCTCAAGTCTTAAGGAGCACATCCAATGCTTATTATTTGTTCCTCTTTAGAAAGAAACAGGAGTGCATTATTTACCCAGCATAGGTCCACTCCATTGAGGCTGAAACAACTCATTACACGGGTCACCCAACACCAGTCAGATGACAGATTTTGATCACTGTCAACCCTGGCCAGATTCGAACCAGTAAGCTGGACGTGACAAGCTTCATAACCCACTTTCTTTCCACTGAATATTAAACAAAAGCAGGTATAAAATACAGAAACATGGGATTTTTTTTCCAGTGGTTTATATTCCTGGGAATTCCCTGTCCACATTGGCTATGACACCGGCATTGGTAGGAAGTGAGCTGAAAGGTGTCTTCTGCGTGTTTTGTGGCCCCAGCGAGGAGTTCCATTCCTGTCAAGTGAGACGAACATCCGCCGTCCTTTGTGCTTCCATTTTAGGGATGCGTAGGTATTATATCTGTTCTCTTCTATTTTTTCTTTGAACTTGCAGTTTTGATTATACTCTTTCTGAAAAACACAAAGGGAAACTGAGATTGTCATTTGTTTTCCACCACTGCAGGGGTACTGCACAGTTTTACACATGCAGAGGTAGTCTCACACATTCAGAAACACGCACACATTCGGTGATGCACATAGTTTTACACATTCAGAGGTATACACACAGTCTTACATATTCAGAAGTACTCGCACAGTTTTACACATTCAGACAGCAGAGGCAGTACAGTAGATGAAGATGACCTTAGATAGGGCTGCTAATTAAACTAATGCACTAACCTGTTCCTATAAGGCCACTAATACCTGGACTCCCAGTTTTATTCCAGCCCATTCTAACCATCTGTGCTATAACACCGCAATATAACATCCAAGCTGCTTGGCTTCTGGGCAACAGCCAGTAGTGAGGATGTAGAGTGTTACCCTGGGATTTTCCTGTCTGAATACAAGTATTTGTAACAGTAAAGGCTAAAGCAATTTTTAGTATTCAGTTAAACTTCTGTGAAATACTAACAATATTTCAGCTTATATATATTTTCCCTCTCTTCCCCTTTTTCCCTCTGCTGTCTGCCTCTCATCTCTGATAGATCTTGTCCTGACAGGCCTCCCGCTGGAGATCCACAGAGGGCAGCCTGGCTGTGCTGGTGACCATCATCCTGATGGAAGCACAGGGATTGGATTTTCCCCTGGCAGCAACCCCTCTGTGGAGTTGCAAGCTCCCCAGCCCACCACAGGGACTCACTGTAGCAATGGAAACTTGGTACCAACCCACCCACCTGGGAGCACCACCACATACTGCCCGGTTAGATTTGCTCCTGAACATAGGCCTTCAGCATGGCATGATTCCACTGGCTATGGGGTGACCCATTCAGTGTACATTTAATAATTATTTTATATTCATCCCCCTTATTCTTTATTATGATGGGTGTTATTTATTTTAGCAGTCAGTGTCTCAGTATGATGCACCACGATCGCTGGAGACAGATCAGACAGCATTGGGTTCTATTTCCACACCAGAACACTGTGCTTACCCAGTACTGACACTAATGCTGCACTGGGGGTTGAACTACTGAAGTACCATCCTTTGGATGAAACATGAAGTCGAGGTCCCTTTTGCCCAACTCTGGTGACTGTCTAGGTGGAAGTTAAAGACTCTGTGGCACTTACTGAATAGGAGATTTTCCCTACTGTCCCAACCGGCATTACCCCAGTTAATCAAACCGGTCTATATAACTCACCCTCAAGATACAGCTGCTAGCGAGCTATCGCTTCTCACTGTGCCATTCCAGGTAAAAACATAAAGAAATAAAAACTCCCAAATCATTTTAGTGTTTTTCACTGGATAGTGCAACATTAAGTGTATGTTTTGTCTAGCTCTCCATGCTTTGTGCTGCTGTAGCAGTCACTGGTCCACAGAGTATCAGGAAGTACAGTAGGTCACATCTGGTGTGCCGGCACATTCAGGTATAACAGTATGTATTGTCCCCTCAACCTTCAGATACCTACCGTCCCATACAGCCTGCCTTTTTTATTCATGGCTAGATAATAGCCTGTGCTGACGGACTTGATTGCTACAACTCCCACACTCACCGATCTGATTTCCAGGATGCCTAGGAACACAAAAAAAATAGAAACAGAGTCACCAACATGGATTTTCTCCAACAACATTCAGTCAGATAGTGCTATGAAGATTCAGGAATAAATGGGTTAGGGTGGGTAACCTGCTGTCCATCTGCCCCATGATTTAAGCCTATCATATCAAGCACCTCTTCCCCAGTTCTCCCTTCGATATTCCTGTCTCCCACGGCCCTTGGCTGTCTGGCACACTTCTGCCATATGTTATGGCTTGGCCCCTTATCTTCTGAAGTAGGCTTGTTTCACTTCACAGTAGGAACTGTTTGCTTCCGAGGTGGATGTCTGTCCAGCCATTGGCTGATGTCATTGATGATATTACATACTGAGTGTAAGGGAAGGACATCAGTTACAGAGAAAAGGAAGAGAGTCAGGAATTGCGGAAACTATTGTTTCCATCCTCCTGGTCTCTTGTGATAGTTTTTTTCTTTTCAGACCTCTCTAGTGACCTTCCAACCCCAACAGCACTGGCTTTGTGCCTCTCTGCGGTGCAGCCCGGCCCAAGAGTACTGGCAGCCATTATTGGAATTTTCCCCCCATGGTTTTCTTCCTTTGCCTTCTCTCCACCCCAACAGTGGTTGTGATTGCTGACCTCGCAGGTGCGCAACTTCCCCTGCAGAAGAGGACGAATCTCCTTGGCGCTCTCCATGGAGTACAGCAGCACCACCCCCTCGCAGTCCAAGTGTTGCATCGGCACCAACCATGGCTGCTCACTTATGAACAACCCAAGTAACCTGTGTAGCAGCAAGAAAGCCTACTTACCAACCATCAAGCAAACTTATATTTTTGTGAATGAAAATCACCACAAATGGTAATTCTGCAGCAACACACAGTGTTTGGCAGTAGGACACACATTTTATGGCCACAGAACCACAGATATTTGAGGGCCTTGCTGTCTACTGTCCAGCAAAACATTCAGCTAATACCCCATCTAACCCACCGTCTTCCTGTCATTATATAGAGATAGTGGTTCTGTGGTAATTAGACTTTTGTTGGCTAATTTTGCAACAGGTACATAGATAAGCCAGCCCATCAGTGTACTGGCCATGCTGCCACTTGAAAATCTGCAAGATCTGAAATAAGTCCAACTCATCAGTGGGCCAGTTGGGGGAGAGGGGGTTGTCCCAGGAACTGCTCTACTCCTCTCGGGAGGGTGCAGGTGACTGACTCCACCGCAGCACTGCCCCCTTGGGCAAGAACAGGTTGCAGCCCGAGTAGCGTGGTATGGGGAAAACAATTATTTACAATGAATAAAGGGCAGGCATGTTGCTAAGGCAGAAAATACAGCCAGGTATGAGTTACCGATCAAGGTGAACAGTAGGTCATCTACAAAATTGCAGAAATACTCATCATAAGTGAATTAGGGTCCCGAGATCTTTCTTCCTGTCCTCTTCCTCATTGACCCTTACACACTTCTTCTGTGACTGGCAAGAAAAATATTGGACAAAGTCTGTAGGATTTCAGAAGGGTACGGGGTCAATAAGCCGTGGATAACAGCGTGGTAAAAAACGTTCAGGCATATTGCTGAAAACTAAGGTAGCATTCAGAAAATCAGCAAGGACTACCTTCCACATACTAAAACAAAGAAAAAGTATGTTTGTGGGGACACTCCCCCATCTTTAAATAGCTAACTCCATGGGGGATGAAACTTGGGGACAGGGAGAAAACTCGGGGAGCCAACACAAACAACAACAAAAAAATTGTCCCAGGACTGGGAATCAAGCCCTGGTCCATCAATGCTCCACTGCCTGTGACTCTTACCACTGAGCCACGACAGCTGCTCAGCCAGCACACCGCCAGTCACAGCTTTCACCTCTTCCCTAAAGGCACTATAGCTACAGGAATAGTGGTAATTTATCTTCACTGCACTGTCCCTGTAGGTATTTTGACCGCACTGTTTTTCCCACGGCGTTGTTGCTTCGACATATTGACCTGGTATCTTCAGAAGTATGTCGCATGATTTCTATAAAAAAAAAAGTCATGCAAAATTTTCTGTCAAATTCATAGAATTTTATCAAATAATTCTCAGCATCCCACTAGAAGTATATTATACATGCTGTCTTGTTTCTTCTCTTCAGTTCTCTCTTAGCGTTTTACCTCATTATCCAGAAGGAGATAACAGAACAAATATGTCTAAAAATATTCAGAAACAAGAAAGACAGAGCCCTCATGACAACACAGATGCCACGTGGTACAGAAAGTAACACCTATTAAATATGGTGCCCACATAATACAAAGTGTACATGCTATATTTCACGCATGCTTACAACTATTCACTGACTTTGTACTCCCCTTGTTCCCCCTGCTCCAGGTTGCAACTTTCAGCTCACTATGCCTTTTCCAGTTACCAGTTTTCAATAAATAAAAATGAGATCAGCAAACACCTTCCATATCCACACCACATCAAGCTGTGCATGAATATGACTGGGCAAGAACCAAGAGGAACTGAGCCCCCCACAGAACTGTAAGAATTCCGGGACTGGATTTTCAAAGCCTCTAAAATTCCAGCAACTGGGGGGAAAAACTGGCAGCGCAAGTGGGTCTCCACTTGCAGAGCCGCAGAGCTTCCCCGCTGCTGCAGTACTGTCAAAGGTGGAGCTCCCCGCAGCAGCTCTAGCTGAAAATACGAATTTCTGCAGATGCGGAGATTTCGTCCCCCAGTGGGGGTTGTGGCAAGGGACTTAGTCCCAGAAAGGTTTGAAAATCCAGCTCCCCCCCCCCCGTTCCTCTGACACCTTTCTCCATGGAAAAGGAGAGGAGAGTTCCCCTTATAGATGAGAGCACCTACCCCCATAAAATTTCCAGTTTAACTGCTGAGTATCTGTGTTAGCTAAGTCTGGCTTTGAGTAGTCCTCATTAAGGCCCGGTGACGTTTTCCATGCTGTTGCTGAGAGTCCCAAAGGCCTCTGTAACAGGCATGTGGGGATCGTTTGGGCTTGGCTTATCATCTGTTTGTAATAAACTGCAGTTGTTTGGGGTGGATTGATGGAGGCAAGACTGGGGGTTGCAGAAGGGCCAGGCAGATCACAGGAAGCAATTAGCACTTTTATCTGCTTTACGGAAGCAGGAGATTATCTCTGCACACACACTGAGAATAAAAAATGCAGCTCATAAGGAGCCAGTTTGAGGCATATTGGGGGTTGGGGACTCCCAGCACTGGGCCACATAGCTCTGATGTGAGCCCCTGTAACTGCCATTTACTTATGAACAAGGGAACACTTTTTAATAACTGGGACCCTGTGTGCCCCCTAGTACCCAAAGATCATAAGGTATAATTGTAACATTGGCGAGGATGTTTCAAACAGGAGGCTATCCTATTCCCAGAGCATTACTTGAATCTGCTGTAGGCTTGCAGCTTTTTTTTTTTTACATTTATTAGATTAATTGATTTCTGCAACAACTTTTTTCTGTAACCATTTTTATGCTTCGCTGGACACTGTTGTAACTTTGCTTTGACTCAATGATTTTTCCATAAATAAATGAAATGTCAGGGGAGAAGTCAGCATAATCACTGGAGAGAGAGGGATGACATGAGGAGTAAATTTATTTGTGAGGAAGGAAAATGAGTGAATACAGGGAGACAAAAATGTGATGAGGCAAGTTCCAAACAACGGATTTGGGAAACATAAAGGGTCTATGGAAGGGGTGCCATGGGGAGGAAGAGTAAAAGAACAAATCAAATGAGGTAATAACTGAGGCCCTGATCAACAGACGCACTTCTTGCCCTCTGCAGGTGCAGAGTGCCTTGGGCAGCTTCACATTACCACCTCTGCACATGCAGGGCACTCCAAGGTAAACAGAATGGGGGTGCACATCCTCCACACCTGATCCCGGTCCACCCGTGCTTCCTACCCTGGCAGCCGAGTTGGGGGCGGGGACATACATCCAGCCATGCTTCCTACATGAGCAGCTGGTTCGGGGCGGGGAAATACAACATCAGCTGTGCTTCCTACATGAGCAGCTGGTTCGGGGACGTACAACATCCAGCCTTAGTTCCTTAAGTCTCTCCTCTTAGGGCTTCCAATGCAGACTCTGCACCTTTTTAGTTGCCCTCCTCCAGTCTGTCTATGTCCTTTCCAGAGATGTGGTCTCCAGAACTGGACACAGTACTCTAGGTGGGTCTTACTAGCGATCTATACAGAAGCAATACCACCTCCCTATTTCTACTGGTGATAACCCTCCCTATGATTCCCAGTATCTCACTAGCCCTCCCAACTGTCTTGCTGCACAGCCTGGCCACCTTTAGGTCATCCAATACGATTACCCCCAGGTCTCTTTACTGCTTGGTGGTCATCTTTAACACTCCTCATATTTTGTACTCTACCCCTGGGTTTCTGTGCCCCAAGAGCATTACTTTGCACTTGTTTGCACTGAAACTCAGTTATACCCTTGATCATTCCTTGAGTTTTCTCAGGTCTCTGATCATCCTTTCCACCCCCGATGTGTCCAGCCTATTTGAGATTTTGGTGTCATCCACAAAGAGGCAGACTTTCCCTTCCAGCTCCTCTGCAGTGTCACTTATAAAGACATTAAAAAGGACCAGTCCCAGCACTGACCCCTGAGGCACCCCGCTGGTCAACCTCCCTTCCTTGGAGTGAACCCAGTTTACCACCACCTTCTGTTGCCTAACCTCTAACCAATTTCTTACCCAGTTTACCACCTTTTGTTCCACTCCTAAGCTACCCAGCTTGCTTACTAGCCTCCTATGTGGAACGGCATCAAAAGCCTTACCGAAATCTAGTTAGACCACGTCCACCACTCCACCCTGATCTAACTAACAGGAGGTCAAGCTATGGAAGTCAGGACCCCTCACTTACACGCTCTCTGCAACCAGCCACCCTTGGTCCTCAAAACAGACCAACTGGCTCCCCTCCCTACACTTTGCCCCCCAGCCCTATGAGCTGGCATGGAGGACTGGGGGAAATTTAACTTGACAGTCTCCTTATTTTTAAATTTGTGATTGGGACATGGCAGTCCCTGGAGGACTTCAGTATTCTTCAGTCCCCTGCTCTGGGCTGAGCACAGTATCCACTTTTGAGCTGACCTGGTCTTCTGAATGATGCCCAGTGACTGGCACAGCACCACCTTCAAGAATGCCCCATTAATAAGGTTGCCACCTACCCATTTTTCTCCCAGATCCTTTAGTTTTCTGAGGCCCTCTCTGGTTCTCCGATTTCCCTGCCTTCAGCTCCAGTTTTTGTCAGCTTCCCGAATCCACAGCAGTCACCACACGCCGCCACCGACTGTCTCCACGCCACCCATGCTGGCCTGCAACAACGCTACTGCACCACGCACCATGCTGCCAGACTTGTAGTTCAATCTGATTCACAGTGCCATGACCACTCGCTGCTGCTGCCTACACATAATAAAGAAAGAAAGCGTACAAGCAGCAGCAGCGTGCTCAGCTTAATGTCTCCGGAGTTGGGCTCAGGAAACCACCCTATCAGAGCACAGGATTAGAGGGTGGCCAATCGAAATCCAGGCTGATCCAGGGCTTCTGATAGGTCCACTCGGAGGCTGTGATTAGTCTATTTGGGAGACCAATCACAAGCCCATATTCACGGACATCTGCAGCAGGAAAAATTAAAGAAGGTTCCTCCCAGTCTGCCCTATAAAGGGCTGGTTTTTAAAGTTTAAACCCCATCGGATTCGTGTTTTGGAGGAGACATACTGTACTGCACTGCCTGGAATTGGAATAGGAGAGAGAGAGAGAGAGAGAGACTCGGAGAGGACGTCACGGGACTGAGTTTTTCTCCTTTTCCCGCTAGGTGGACCCCCACTGCTCTGCTGCAGCTACCCCATGAGAGAACCAGGACCTCAGGCTAATTTTGCAGCTTAGGACAGTGACGGTCGGCGGTCATCACGGCTGGCAGGCAGCAGCATTCCCAGACAGACCACCATCACAGAACAGGAGTACCCCTGACCCAGTATAGGACTGCACAGACCACGCAGGGCAACAGGCATCATGTTTTTAGGTAGGCTGGTTTTTATTATATGGTTGTTGTTATTGTGAAATTATGATGCGCTTGGTTTTGCTTTTATAAATAAACTGGAGGAGACTGCTGGGAATCTGGGGTTCTCTAACAGCCAGGCTACAGGCAGTAATTTGCTTTATACTTATGGTGCAATAGAGTTTGCTGTTAGTCTGTTTGCCATTTTCTCAGGTGGTCTTGTCTTGCTGCGCTGCCACCCTCCACCTTGTAGTCTCAGTCAGTGATGGTGAGATGGCACCCCATGCAAATGTGTGGGCTCGGACTTTGTCATGGCAGTGGCTAGGGGAGCGTTGGTAGAAAGCAGTGCCACCACGACAAGGTCCTCCCCCTTGGGCACTGGTCTCTGCTGCTCCTAAGCATTGCAAAACTGGTGCTTGATACTAAAGGTGCAGTAGTGTTTGCTATTTATATTGGAGTCTGATGTTTGCCATTTTGGATAGCACATGTTGAATTGAAGCCTGGGTCGTGTGACAGTGGGGTGTGGCTAGTGTGAAAGGGGTGTAGCAAGGGCTGGAAAGGGGTGGGGCTATCAGATCAGGTTTTGGCCCAAATCAAAGGTGGCAACCCTACCCATTAATCTGTGCAAATCTTGGCACTTGCAGACAGCAGCAGGCTGAGGCTGGATGCTGTGCATTGTGGACTGACAATGGAGTGCAAGGAGCCGCAGCTGGATACATGCGAATTGAGCATATCCTAGACATTTAGTGGATCAAGACCTGAGTCACTGAACAAGGTCCATTCAGTAGACAGGGACACTAAATGGATGGAGGGAGAGCCTACTGGGAAAAACAGGAATATGATTGATAGGTGGGTAGGTAGATTACCAAAAACAGAAAGATAGACAAGACAGTTACTCAAAATGCCTACTGACAGTAAAGTCAAGTCTTTTAGAAAGCAAAAACATTACAGTTCCATCCCTAATGCAGGGAATTATGGGTAGTATCTGCAAATCACCATCATGAAAGAATCCGGACTGGCGGCTAAGCTTTAAGTGTCTGCTTTGCCATTTTCAACTTTTGCAGACTGTTTATGAAGTTCTTTAGTACCTTCCAAACCTGCTTAAAGTTTAGCCAGCATATAATTCCTTCATTGTTCTCTTCATATGTTACCCATGATTCCATGCATTAGGGAGGTCTATAAACACACAGCGCCCCCATATTTATGTTGGTACACACACCAGAGATATACACGCACACATATACCCTGCTCGCAGATATAGCTGTACATCTTTTAGGGAAACAGAAAGGAACAGCAGCAACATATTTAGATGCTGAAAGGTGAGACTGTTGAAAGTTGAAGACTTGTCATTTAATCCCCGGGGCTGTGAGAACCCAAGCTGATGACTAGCTCGGTGTCATTAGTTGGTTTGTTTGTTTTTTCAGATCAGCATTCCCAGAGCCTCTTTGAAGGATACAGACAGAGACATCCTAAACTGGTAGCTGCTGGAATTACAATGGGGCACACTATTAGTGTGTCTGTCTGCACTGGTGTTTTCTGAAGCAGTCAGTAAGGTGCTAGCTAGCCTCACCATTATAAACAGATGAGCAGCTTCCTTCAAAATATATACTATACTCTGGAGCCCTGCAATTCTGTGACTCTAGCCACAGAACCTGCATCCTACTGCAAAATTCAATATTTCTGGAGATTTTTCTTTATAACCTAATTTTTCAGTGCCTGACTCCCTTCCATTCTTTGTTTAGCTGAAGCACCTCCTCTTTGCTCAGCATCATGCACAGTTGCAAGGGAATCCCCTCCCCCCTCGGATTAAGGTAAGGCTTTGTGTATGGTAACAATGGGTGCCTGCTTTATGGGGGAGCCAGGTAGCACCCTGTTCTTACATTGTCTCTTGATGCCCTGTTTTACATCACATGTCAGTACCCTCGTTTAAATCACCTTGTGGTACCTCATTTTACATCATCTGTTGGCATCCTGGTTTTACATCACCTGTTGGTGCCCTGTTTTTGCATCACCTATTTGTATCCTGTTTTACATAATCTGCTGGCATTCTGGTTTTACATAACCTGTTGGTACTGTTTGACAGCACTGGTTGGCACCCTGGTTTTACATCACCTGTTGGCACACAGTTTTTATCTCATCTGTTGGTCTTTATTTTGCAACATATGTATGAGGAGTTTCTAACATCTGTAAGGTGCAAGGAGCTCTGTCATGAGTAAGTGGCTTTATAACAGATATATGTTATAAGGTAAATTTTGGGGCAGAGACCCAGAATGGTAATATGACTGAGGGAGCCTACACAGGTGACAAGGGGTAGTGTTGGGTAAACCTGTCAGAAGATTTGGGAGGGTACCCAGAGCAGGTGGAGCTAACACACACACACACAAATAAATCAGTGTAGCATTTCCAAAGTTTAGACACAGTCCCCAGCAAAAAAAAGAACAGTTACGTAAGAACTTACTGTAACAGTACATCTTCAAGGAGATCTCAATCATCAGATCATACTGTAGGAACTTCATAGTCAGTGAAGCAGGATCCACATGGAAGATTTTCAGCAGTACAGCTGGGGCCACCCACTCTGTCAACGTCCGTTGATATCACCAACCCTATAAAGGTGTGAGCGGCCCCGCTCCCTCCCTCAGTTCTTTCCCCCGGAGATGAAGGGAGCAAAGCTCTAGTCATGGGGGACCAGGAAGAGAGAGAGAAAGGTGCCCAGACCTATATGAAAGGTTGGATACACCAGACAGTCAGTTCCTAAACAGGAGTCCCAAGAAGGGGTATGGTGGGAGGGAAAGCAGACCTGATGACTAAGATCCCCTTTAAGATCTACTGTTACGGTAAGTTCTTACGTAACTGTTCTAGCTTCGTCGAGGTTATCTCAGTCATCAGATCACACTGTAGGAATGAGTTACAGGCAGTTACAGGCGTAAACAGACAATCTGGGAGGAAGGCCAACCATAAACTTAAGACAGGAAGCCTTGTAGCACAGCCCTGCCAAACCATGCACAGGCTGTAGAGGCAATGTCCAGACTGAAGTGCTTAGTGAAAATATGGACGGTGCTCCATGTGACCGCCACACAGATGTCCGCAGCTGAGACCCCTCGGAAACAAACCACAGAGGTAGCCATGCCTCTTGTGGAATGAGCTTTGACAGCACCAGGCAATTCTCTGCCGTATGTATTATAGCAGAGCACAATGCAACTTGCCAACCATTTGGATAAACACTGCTTAAAAACAGAAGTGCCCTCTCTACCTGGGGCAAAGTAAATAAACCACTGCTTCGACTTCCTGCATTCCTTGGTCTGAAGCAGGTAATACTTCAAAGTTCTGCACACATCTAATGTATGGAACAGTGCTTCCCCTGGATTGGCATGCTTGGGAAAATAAACAGGAAGGTTGATAGACCGGTTAAGTGCCTTAACTCAATTGGCTACGGATACAAATGTGCCCCAAACAGCATGTATCTATGTTTGTGCCTTCAGTTTTTGGAATCTTAGCTACTCCCCTGCCACCTTAGGGAGAAACTTAGGATTTGTGTGCAACGACACCCTGTCTTTGTGAAAAATCAATAAGGCTCCTCACACCAGAGGGCCTGAAGCTCTGAAATTCTTAGAGCAGAAGTAATTACAACTAAAAATAATGCTTTCCAAGAGAGAAAGTGCTGATAGCAAGTTGCAGTTGGCTCAGAAGGAGACGGGGTCAACTTCTGCAAAACAAACTTCAAATCCCAAGCCAGGACAGGAGAACAGATTACAATATAATAAAGGGAACATATAGCTAACCAAATTTGCAGACAATTGTAGAATGGGCGCCGTCATAAGAAATCCAGAAGATGCAAAGGCATTACAGGTGGCACTACAATACATTATTAAATATAAATTGTACTTAAATCACGATAAGTGCACAGTTATGCAGATGGGGGAAAAAACAATAAATATCTATACCCTAGATAACAACATCCTGAAAAGGATAACTGAAGAAAGAGATCTAGGTATAGTTATAACTCAAGATTTACAGTTTAAAACCCACTGTAAAAACATCGTACAAGTAACAGGGTATTAAATAGTATGATCAGGCATATTGTGAGTAGGGAAAGAGAGGTGCTGGCTCCGCTGTATAGATTGCTGGTGAGACCCATACTAGAATACGGGGCCCCAAGTCTGGTCTCCATACACAAGGAATGAGATTGATATGATAGAGTAAAGAGAAGAGCAACAAGAGCAGTTAGGGACCTGAAAAGGTGGATTACAAAACTAGAATGAGAACTTTGGATTTGGATTCCTTGGAATACCGAAGAGCTAGGGGTGACATGTGCCTGTTATACAAAGCCTTGGAAGACAATGTACTTTGGGACACTTTAGGGCTGACATTTAAGGACCAAGTCCACAACACAAGGGCACATCCACTTCAACTTAATGGGAGCAAATGTAATCTGGTAAGGAGACAGAAGTGGTTTAGCCAAAGAGTTGTACCAATTTGGAATAAACTACCCCTGGAAGTAGTGGGCAGTTCAACCATGAATGAGTTCAAAGCTAAATTGGACAAACACTGTAGAGAGAAAGGGCTAGTTTATTAATTGTGCGAGCATCACATATGAAAGTCCATTTTAAGCTCAGCTACTGCCTGTAATACCTATGATAACAGGGGGTTTAAGGTGCAGGATGCCCCTTAGAAAGGTACAGGAGACATCAGCTGAGCAATCGTGCAGTCATCTTGGGCTCACGAAAGGCAGAAATAGCCAATGTTGCACCTTGAGGGAGGATTATTGGAGACCTGAGTCAGACAGAGAGAAAAGTAGTTCAGGATGTGGTCCACTGGGCAGGTGAAAGGATCCAAACTGTGTTTGGTAGCCCAGATGGCAAACCACTTCCACTTCATGGCATATGTGGCTCGAGTGGAAGGCTTCCAGGCAGCCATGAGGATGTCCACCACTCTGTTCAAGACCCTGAACCTGGCGATGGCTGTGTCTTCAGGAGCCAAGCATGTAGATGGAGGGACCTGAGGTTGGGATGGACCAGGGTCCCCTGATCCTGGGTCAGTAGGTTCCTGCAAAGGGGAGAGGGATTGGATGTTCCTCTGCCAGTGCTGAAGCAGGGGAAACCATATCTGCAGAGGCCAGAATGAAGCTATCAGGATCATGCTGGCCCCCTCAATCTGCAGATTGATTAGCACCCTCTGAATTAGAGAAAACAGAGGGAAAGCATAAAGGAATCTCCTGCTGCAGGAGAGGGACAGCACTTCTTGCCAGAAAACTCCAGGCCCTGGATCTAGCAAGCAGAAACTGGGCAGTTTTACATTGAGTGGGAATGCAAAAAGGTCCAGTTCTGGACAACCCCATGTATCGAGCAAGTCTTCTGCGACAAATGAGAGGAGCTCCCATTCGTGCATGCTGGACTGA
This sequence comes from Neoceratodus forsteri, assembly GCA_016271365.2. Taxonomy (NCBI): domain Eukaryota; kingdom Metazoa; phylum Chordata; order Ceratodontiformes; family Ceratodontidae; genus Neoceratodus; species Neoceratodus forsteri. Next base: position 108,430,714 of record JADMNL010000031.1, on the reverse strand, counting down.
GTCTGGCTGAGACTGTCTGCCAGAATATTTAACACACCTGGTACATGGACCATCGAGTGTCAGATCGTGATCTAGTGCCCAGCACCACATTCTCATGACCTCCCTGCACTGGGGGTACGAATGAGTTCCCCTGCTTGTTGCTGTAGTATGCTACACTTAGATTGTCTGACTGCACTAGCAGCTGACCTGGAGCAAGGTGTTCCTGAAAGGCCTGCATGGCATACAGCACTGCCCTCATCTCCAGGACATTGATATGCAGGGAGGGTTCCAACTGGGACCAAGAACCCTGGGTCTAAAAGGGGTCCAGGTGTGCTCCACAGCCCAGACCTGCGGCATCCTTGGTTAGGATCTGCAGGGGGAGATCTGGAATGGGACACCTTGAGGCAGATTCAGGGGGTCCTTCCACCACTGCAGTACCTTGCGAACTGGAGAAGAGACCAGAACTGGGTGATGTAACTCGTCTGTGCACTGGTCCCAGTGTACCTGGAGGGTCCATTGGAGAATGCACATATGAAATCTGGCCAGTGGAACAGTGGGTATGGCAGCTGCCATCAGGCCCAGTAATCTGAGGTACACCCTGGCAGGAATGTAGTGACTTTGAGCAACTTCCTGAGCTTGGGCTATGAGACACTCTGCCCTGTTTTGGCTCAGGAAGGCCTTCTCCTGCACCGAATCCAGAACCGCCCCTATATACTTCAGCCTTTGGGATGGTACAAGAACTGACTTGGGCAGATTGACAGTGATGCCCAGGGAGTGGAAAAGATGGAGAGTTCACTCTAGAGTTAGCAAAAGCTATTCCCTGAGGCCTTTAGGAGTCAATAATCGAGATAAGGGAAAACATACAGACCCTTCCTTCTGAGAGCTGCTGCTTCCGTTCCTAAGCACTTGGTAAAGACTCGAGGCACAGAGGACAAGCCAACGGCAGCACCTTGAACTAATAATGCTTGCCCTGAAAGGCAAAATGGAGAAACTTCCTATGAGCAGGAAAGACCTATATGTGCAGGTAAGCGTCCTGCATGTCCAGCGAGCAGAGCCAATCCCCTGTCTTAAGGAGAGGCAGCAAGCCTGGCAAAGTTACCAACTGAACTTTTTGTACTGGACGTACAGATTGAGGTCCTTTAGGCCTAAATGGGCCTCAGATTGCCGGTCTTCTTGGGGACCAGGAAAAACCTGGAGTAAAACCCCTTGTTTCTATGTCACCTGGGTACTGGCTCGATGGCCTGCTTGTGCAGAAGGGGCTGTACCTCTTCCCAGTGAACAGACAGGTGAGCTGGGGATAGCTGGAGGGCAGGGGAGGGGTTTCTGGAGGCTGATCGATGAGCTCCAGGGTACACCCCCCTTTCCATGATCTGCAGAATCCATGCTTCTGAAGTTATGGTTCTCCATTGATTCATATGGAAGGAAAATTGACCTCTGGCCACCACCTCCTGGTCTGGGACCAGAGGAGGGAGGTCTGGCAAGGAGTCAAACAGAGGTGTATCCAGCCTCAGGGGCAGGACCCTCACATCTGGGTCACTTGGCCATAGCTCCAGCATTGGAGGGGGCTGGCAAGACAGCTGGGGCTCTGTGCTTCCCTTGGGGTTGAGAGGCTGTACCAGGTCTGTAGGCCACCCTGCAAAAAGGAGAGCATCCTCTACTTCTCGGTTGGGTATGGTAGAGGAAGTGGACAGACTTTATGGCTCTGCCCGAGGCTTGCAAATCATTGATGATGTCCTGGACATCACTGCCAAACAGCTTAGCACCAATAAAGGGGGTATTAAGCACCTTTTGCCGAACATCAGCAGCAAAACCCAATATTCTCAGCCAGGAGTGCCTGCATGGCATAACTGGCACCATGTCTGGTCTGTGCTAGGCTGCTGTGGCTGCATTCCTCAAGGCAGGCAAGACTGGAGGAGTGCTCTTCGGGGGGGGGAGATTCTGGGATCTCCAGGAAGTCCACCAGCTCTTTCCTGGTGGCACCTCTTACTCAGTGTGGAAGCCCATGGCTGGGGATAGCTGCTTCATCACATTAAAAAATGTGGGGTCATCGGGAGACCTAGGAGTATGCTTTACGGAATCCTCACTGACAGAGGAAGCAGTGGATCTGTCAGAGATCAGAATTTCTTCCTCTTCATCATCATCAGGAAAAAATAAGGTCAGGATGGTAACTCCTCCTCCTCCTTGACGTCAACCTCTTCTGAATTCGGGTCAGGTGCACCGATGACGGTTCATGGGGAGCTTCCCACAGCCAACTAGAAGGCATCGACAATGAAGCTGCCAAAGATGAGGGCATTGGCGAGGAGGGCCTAAGTACCTGCACAATCACAGAAGTGAATTTTGTCAGGATTTCATTCAAGTCGACGGTGTTCGTCGATGGAGGGGGGAACGGTGGCACTTGTATCGACAACCCACCTGCCAGATCCTGGGAACCCGAGGAGCCTATAGCTCTGGAAAGAGGAGGAACAGGCCTCGATGGGAGAGTCATCGATGACAAGCCCGTCATTGATGAAGATGGGTCCGATGACCGACCGACCTGAGAGTCTGGCGTAGATGCTGTCAGTATGGGTCTGGTGAGCACAGAGCCCTGGACAGCAGTTTTGCATGCCAGTGCAGGTGCAGTTGCAGCTGACAAGGACCCCCCCCCAAAAAGAAGAAGAGGCCAGAGGAACGAGATCACCACCAGGGGGAGCAGTTGCCATCTCAGTCTTTTTTTTTTTGCTTTCCCCAAAGATTTGTCTCAGGCTTTGGAGGCTTGTGAGCTCATTGATCCCATCGGCGACTGACAGGCCGGAACCCTGGAGGATCCCTGCCTGGAACTGACTACCTGTTAATCCATCAGGAAAGTTTTGAGAGCCTTTTTGCGTTGTCTGAGAATGATTTGATTAAACTTCTGGCAGAGTTCGCAGAAATGTCGTGGACAGGCCCAAGACAGCAGGCACAGAGAGAATGCTTGTCTGTAGAGGCAATCTTCTTTCTGCAGTGGTTGCAATGGAAAAGGGAAGCTGAAGGATTAACTCTCAACAAACAAATTGGTGGAATCTCTTTAATAAAAGAGATTCTGGAAAAAATTGAAGAAAAGGCCGAAGGCGAAAAAAGGTGCGAATATTGTGTCGGAGCTTCTGCGGAGACCAATGCAAGCTAGTCGACGTGCAGGGAGAGTTCAGGAGAGAGGGGCCACTCACGCTTTTATAGGGTTGGTGACATCAATGGATGTCGACGGTGTGGGTGGCCCCAGTTGTACTGCTGAAAATCTTTCATGTGGATCCTGCTTCACCAACTGCAAAGTTCCTACGGTGTGACCTGATGACTGAGATATCCCTTACAAAGATCTGAAGAATCTGTTTACTGTTGCAGTGACACCCAAGTCAGTGGACTGGGGTATAGAGTGCCAGTGGATAGGGCTAGAGGGTGTCAATGGATGGGGGTAATAGGGTGTTGATGAATTGGTTTATAGGATGTCAAGGAATTAGATAATGGGATGTTGATGGACTGGGTTACAAAGTATCGATGGTCTGGGTAAAACAGTGCCAATAGACTGAGTTATGGGGTGTCCATGGATTATATAATAGGGTGTAAATGGACAGAGTTATAAGGTGTTGATGGATTAGGCTATAGGGTGTTAATGGATTGGGTTATAGGGTGTTGATGGATTAGGTTATAGGATGTTGGATCAGGTTATAGGGTGTAAATGGATAGAGTTATAAGGTGTTGATGGATTGGTTTATAGGGTGCTAATGTCTCGGGTTATAGGGTGCTGATGGATTAGATTATAGGGTGCTGATGGATTACGTTACAGGGTGTTGATGGATTAGGTTATAGAGTGTTGATGGATCAGATTATAGGGTGTTGATGGATTGGGTTATAGGGTGTTGATGGATTAGGTTATAGGTTGTTGATTGGGTTTGGTGATAGATTAGATTATAGGGTGTTGATGGATTAGGTTATAGGTTGATGATGGATTGGTTTATATGGTGAAGATAGATTGAGTTATAGGGTGTTGATGGATTAGATTATAGGATGTTGATGGATTGAGTTATAGGGTATTGATGGATTAGGTAATAGAGTGTTGATGGAGTGGGTTATATGGTGATGGATTAGATTATAGGGTGTTGATGGATTAGGTTATAGATTGTTGATGGATTGGGTTATAAGGTGTTGATGGGTTGGTTACAGGGTGTTGATGGATTGGGTTATAGTGTGTTGATGGATTAGATTATAGGGTGCTGATGGATTAGAATATAGGGTGTTGATGGATTGGATTATAGAGTGTTAATGGATTATATTATAGAGTGTTAATGGATTATATTATAGAGTGTTAATGGATTATATTATAGAGTGTTAATTGAGTAGATTATAGAGTATTGATGGATCAGGTTATAGAATGTTGATGGGTTAGGTTATAGGGTATTTATTGATGGATTAGGTTACAGAGTGGTGATGGGTCAGGTTATAGTGTATTGATGGATTAAGTTATAGAGTGTTGATGGATTGGTTTATAGGGTGTTGATTGATTGAGTTATAGAGTGTTGGTGTAGTATGTTTATAGGTTGTTTAAGCAATAAGGCACGACAAGGTGTGTGTATTAATAGGTCACCCTGGGGTGGGTTGAAGCATCGAGGCAAAGCTGAGTGCTTCCACCACCCCAGAAGTGATGTTTTTACACTATAACACACACCTTGGGGTGTCTTATTGCAATTATACAATGGCTTGATGTTATACAAAATAAAAAATAAAAATTAAAAAAATGTTTTTAGTAGATTTTTAGTGAGGCAGTATATCTTTGTTTCTTAAGAAAAGAGCAAATGTGGCAACTAATCCATACAGTTATGTTACTGTGTAATAACATCACTGTCTGGGGCACCCACTGACCAATCAGAATACAGGAAATTTCCTTGCCATTGTATAATGATGGATATGGTTATAGGGTGTTGATGGATTAGGTTATAGAGTGTTGATGGATCAGGTTATAGGGTGTTGATGGACTGGGTTATAGGGCGTTGATGGATCAGATTGTAGGGTGTTGATGCATCAGGTTGTACAGTGTTGATGTATTAGGTTATAGGGTGTTGATGGATTGGGATATATGGATGGGTGATATGTTCACTCTTGAGGCAGGAGCACTGCAGTGGTGATATGCTCTCTCGTAGGACAGAAAATAAAAGACTGTACTGTCGCGTCCAATGGCCAGCATCTAGGGCCAGCACTGTACTGCCAGAATCCTATGACCAGATAACAAGCAGGACTTGAAGAGGACTTGAATGTCATCTCCTGCCCCTCCCTTGGCTGAGAATTAAATGTGAAATATTGGAGGAGGGCTAAAGGGGAGATCCCCCCCCAAAGACTAACTTTGCCCAGTATCTGTGCAGCCATATCTGCCTCTTTCTCTAACAGGGCCTCTATTTTCAAAAGGGATTCTCCAACATGTTCCTGTAGCTAAAATCCTTTTGAAAATAGACCACTTTCTGACTCAAATTACATGGCAGTTTAACAGCTGTACGGTCCCCTGCAAGGCCTGTATAAACAGATCTGTATGTAGCACTGTCCCCTGGAAGGAATGTGTATACAGATGTGCAGTACACTGTCCACTGGAAGGATTAACTGTCCCCCGGAAGGACTGTATGTAGATGTGTAGCATCGTCCCCAGAAGGACACTATGTACAGATGTGTAGCACTGTCCCCCACAAGGCCTGTTTGTACAGATGTGTAGCATTACCCTCCAGAAGGATTACTGAAACAGATGTGCTTACTGCAGCTCTACTAGTCATTTTTTTTGCTATTCTGCAGACCGCTGACATCCCACAGTGAAAGCTCCATCGCCATAAAGAGCATTCAGCCACCTCTAGTTAGGCAAGTCCTTTGTACACTAAGGCCTTTTAAATCTAAGCAGAAGTTACTATTTGTTGTGGAACATCAAGGCTGCGAGGGAAACATGTTGACTAACATCCGGCATGTCTGAGTGTAACTTATTGTGTAAAAAATGTTCAATCAGGAATGACATTGACACTGCACAGAGCTACAGAACGGAGCTGGGAGATTACTGAACGATAATGCTGATACAGGGCAGGATCATGTGGGTAGTTTGTAACAATTTTGTTTCAGCAACACAATTATCACCTATTCACAGTCTGTAAACATCAAAACCTGAGGGTGGGGGTGGATGCCAGTGAGTTGTGATGCAGGTTTGTAAAGGAACACCACATGCCAGACATTCAGAACACTGTCACGTGCAGTCGGATTGCTCATGCACATTTTAAGACACTTCGTTTGGAAGAAAACTGCCTGTCCAGAATTTCTAGGAATATGACCAACATTTTCAAGTGTTAGCATAGCTGGTGCTGTCTCAGGCGACTCAGTGCAGCCATTTTTCTGTTCCCACAAAATATCGTAAAATGTGCTGGAGTAACCAAAACATGCATCCCAATGTTCAGAATATCTGCATCTCTTCATCCATTTGCCAGGGTCTTGCCTCACCTCACCTCACCTCCCCTCCTGCCTTGGGAAGTGGGGGATGCTTAGGTAAAACAGAACAACTCTCAACTGCTTCTTTGGCCAGTCCTCCTGTCTTCTTATCTCATGATGAGTTCATAACAAGGTGCGCAGTAACTGTAAGTAGTTCAGACTTAAAGCACTAAATGTAGAAAGTTGGAATTCCTTCAGGCAGTAATTTTTGGAAGCTGGTACTCTGGGCAGTAACTGCAAGGAGTTGGGACTCTGAGCAGTAACTGCAGGGAACTGGTACAATTTTGAGCAGTAACTGTAGGCAGTTGGGACTTTGAGCGGTACCTGTAAGGAGTTGGGACCACTCGCAGTTTGCTCAGGAGCTCCTTCAATTGATGTCTCCACTGGGACTGACACAGGCTGTTACCTCTGTAATCCATCAGCATGGTCACCTACTGGACCTGATTTTCTCCTCGGGACTTGATGTTTGTGCGGTCAAGGCTGATCTGGTCTCTTGGTCGGATCATCATGCAGTGTCTTTCCAGTGTGGGGTCCCCTGCTGTATTACCCCCTCTGTGGTGACTATTCAGCGTTCTAAAAATAATTTGCAGCCTTGCATACTCCAGGAGGCACTGGATGTCTTGTGTATATTGCTGGCATGTGCATGAGGTCAGGAGTTGACCATGGAGCACTGTAACGTGCTACAACTGCCCTGGATTCTATTGCACCTTTCCACGTTCGTCCCTTAACTTCCCATTTTAGTCCACTATGGTACTGTGCTAAGCTGCATCAGTTGAAGATTAAGTGATGGAGGCTGAAGCGTTCCTGCAGGAGGTCCAGGTCTATAAAGGATAAATTGTTGCTGAAAATTCACTATGCTAAATATCAGTGGGCAATCGACCTGAAAAAGACAGAGTCTCTGTTATAGTTCATTGCTGCAGGGAAAATTGCCCAGCTCAGCTCTTTTATACTGTAGACAAGATGCTAAATCCTCCCTGTCTGCAGTCTGTTGGAGCATTTTCTGCAGAAAAATGTGAGGAGTTTGAACGATTTTTTAGTGACAAGGTGTGTGCATTAAATCGAATATCTCCTTGGGTGGCCCAGCCCTGGCCAGCAGTGTTCATGTCTTTTGTGATATAGATCTGCCTGCCTAGGATGAGTTTTGACCTGTTTCCAAGGCTGAGGTACTCTGGGTGGTCTCAAGTCTGCGTCCTACCAACTGTATGCTGGACCTGGGACCTACATGGCTGATTCTTGGCTGAAGAAAATTCCTAGGCCCAGTGTTCATTGAGATCGATAATAGGTCCCTGAGGGTGGGTGTCTTCCCAGTGGCCCTAAAAACATCTATGGTTAGACCCCTTCTGAAGAAACCATCATTGGACCCTGATGCTCCAGCGAACTACAGGCCTGTCTCTAACCTTCCCTTTTTGGGAAGGTTATTGAGAAGGTGGTGACGGAGCAGCTGACAGATCGCCTGGAATCTTTTTCCATCTGTGAACCTCTCCAGTCAGGTTTTTGGCCCCAGCATAGCACTGAGGCTGCTCTCGTTAGGGTAACTCATGACATATTCCTTGCGAGGGATAAAGGGCAACTGTCTGTTTTGGTGCCCTTGGACCTACTGTCACCATCTGACACTGTTGACCATGGAGTGCTTCTGGACTGCCTGAGGGACTGTGTGGGCCTCTCTGGTGCAGTTCTGCACTGGTTTGAGTCCTACTTAACTGGGAGAACAAAGCAGGTTGCCCTAGGGAATTTTACCTTGGGGGGGCCTATGTGTTGTCTTGTGGAGTTCCACAAGGCTTGATCCTCACCCCCCCCATTCTGTTTTTTGTGTACATGCTGCCATTGGGGGAGATCATTAGATGGTACAGAGTTGGGTTTCACTACTATGCAGATGACACTCAGCTGTACATGTCTTGCTCCCCCGATGATGATGTTGCTGCCTCGGTGCTGAGTCAATGTCTGGCCAAGATCAATGACTGGATAGTCTTGAATTAGTTATGTCTCAGCCCGGGCAAGGCAGAGGTCATGGTGATCAAGCCAGGTCATTGGGGTATTGTTGCTGAGGATGGTATGGCTCTCCCATCATTGGGTGGCCGACCTGTCTTGGCAACTGATGCGGTAAAGAACCTGGGCGTCATTTTGGACTGCAGATTGATGCTAGAACAACAGGTGTCATTTGTGGTCCAATCTGGCTTTTATCATTTTTAGAATATTGCCAGTATCAAGCCGTATCTTGCTCATGATGACCTAGCAATGATCATTCATGCTTTTGTCACTTCAAGGTTGGATTATTGCAGTACCCTTTACCTAGGGTTATCTGGAGGTTTGATGCGATGCCTGCGGCTAATACAGAATGCTGCAGCCTAGATGATTGTGGGCTCCTCAAGGAGAGACCATACCATACCATACCGGTCCTGCATTGGCTGCCTGTGGGGTGGCACATCACCTTCAAGATCTGCTTGTTAACTTACAAGGCCCTACATGGTCTGGGTCCTGACTACTTAGAAGGGCTCCTGTTTCCCTAGTACCCAGTTCATCATCTCCGTTCCACTGATGTGGGCCAGCTCATTGTCCCTTTTTCCAGGCTGAAACTATCTGGGGGTGGAGCTTTCAGAGTGGCTGCTTCACTGCTATGGAACTCGCTCCCTCTGAATATCGATATGGCCAACACGGTGGAGGCCTTTAAAGCCTCTTTGAAGACGCATTTATTTCAACAAGCATTCACTGATTAACTGTTTTTGCCTCTACCTATTGTAAAGTGTGCTTAATACTAGTGTTTGATTTTATGTTTACTCTGTACAGCATGCAGAGCCTTTTAGGGTTGGGCACTTTATAAATAAACTTTGCCTTTGAGGAGTAAGTGCTGGGAAGAGGGACTCACTTGGAAGGTCTACTTTGCCTTTTAATTTAGTGCCTGTGTTTACTATACTAGTATCATAACATCATCTGTCAATTATGGTTTTCAGGTGTCCATACTTGGAAATCAGAGACAGACACTGAAGAATTCACAACCCAGCTAAGACAGGATTGCTTTGCATGACCATTAAAAGCAGTATTGTACAGCAAAAAAAGTGTTACTATATGGCCCTATTCATGAATGCCTACGCGCCGCGTAAGGGCAGCATATAGGCATTCCTATAGCTGGATACCGCGCAGTGGTGATCTGCACCACCCCCGTGGCATTCACCCATGGGCGTGCTAGTGCCCTGCACAAAGGATTCCCAGCCAGCTGTGGGGCGCTGCACCAGGGGTTGGACGGACTCATCGTGAGGTGCCCACACCAGCGTGTATGCATGAAAGCACTTGCGTGCCACGCTGATGTGGGACATCTGTGTGAGGGAGGACCCTGCCATAACCATCCTGTGTGCTTACGTGCCCCCCCTCGGGCACCAGCCAGCATCGGGAACCCTGCTACACTTTTGCTCCGGCCCACTGTTCAGCTGGGGTGGCCAATCAGGCTAACATCCAGGGTTTATACCCTGTGGGATATGTGCCCTCCCAATCACCTGGGCATGGAAGGGATCCAATAAGGGACCCAGGATGGGCATCCCATTGGATGCCACCTGCATCCCACACTCTGCCCCCACACCATGTTCTTCAGTTGCACATCTGTGCACCAGGGGGCACAGTTCATCGGCTGAGATTCATTGGTGCCAGCCTGCGCATGGCCACCCCCCGGTGCGGAGCAGTGTGGGTGCTCTGTGCATGATCTGTGCATATTTAGTGCCCCCCCACAGTGAGCAAAGCAGTTGGCACAAACAAAAGTGTCAACATACCAATTTTTATTTCATTTTTATTGCATTCCTGTATTGAGATATCAAGTTTTGACGTTTTTAAAAGTTCATTTTCTCTTGCCACATGTACCATAATAACACTTAGCCTCTTGGTGAGGTGCTGTGCCATTTACCACCAGAAGTATGTGTTAGCACTATCCAGACACATCCACAGTATGAATCTAGTTTGGACAATCAAAAAGTAAACGCAGCAGAGGAAATTGTTTAAAATGTCTAGTGGTGGCCCTGTGTATTTATTAATGTGATTAATTACAAAACTAGTAAAAACCTATTTTTTTGACTGTCTAAGGATGTAGGAACTACACTGCAGCAGATCAAACTCTAATGAAACTTTTTACAGATTAACAGAACCTGCTGCTTGAAGTTGTAGTCAAAGCGTTTCTCATCCTGAAGGTGTCTAATGACTTCAGTTGAATCGATTTTCCATCAAAGGCTCAGAAACACATTACAAAGTTTTGAAACTTGTAACTAGCAGAGAAGGGCAGCCAGTGCCCTGTGATTATCTTGACAGGTTTCAAGGTAACCTTTGTTGTTCTCTTTAGGTGCTGAAAACTGGAGCAGTTGAGTACGCTGGTTATAGTAATGTGATCATCTGTGTCACAGTGTGGGGCTCCTGTAAAGCACACATTCGCTTTTGAGCTGTGTGCACTGGTAACACACTATAGTGCAGGGCTGCAAGTGATATTGAATTATTTATCATGGTTTACAGCAGTGCTCTGGTATAACAGAGCAGCACAGAGTTTGGCAGTTACAGGGGAATTATCGATATTACACCAGCACATTCAGAGCTCTGTCCTAGAGTATACTGGTAGAACCAGTGAAGTAGAACCCGCTACCTTTAGGACAGCAAGCAGTAGCAGCTTAAGCTTACTCCGAGTTTTAAAAGAAAGCAGTTTACATTTATCTGGGAAAAGTGATACCCTCTTCATACAATTACTGTTACCCCCTTAAATTAGTTGTGGATCCACCGCTGCTATATTATAATACCACAGTCAAAAAACTATGAGATTATAGGAAAATTAGTGATACTATACCAGCAAATCCATTGCAGTACCCTGCAGTATAACCTTTTGTTTTAGGACTTTGGCCTGGAAAGACACACTGAGTGACGTTCATTATCAGGTGTGACCTGGACAGCACAGGGATGTTAAAATGGAAGCTGGAAGGGGGATGTAAGGAAATACTGCTTCACTGAAAGAGTGGTGGACACTGGACTCATTTGCCAGCAGTGGTGGTGAGAGCAAAAACAGTGCTGGGGTGGGGTTCTAAACATGCATGGGATAGGCATAAGTGAAAACTGGTGAATAGTCCGGAAATGGGAGGTGAGTGAAACCAGGTGCAGAGATGGAGCAGACAAGGAAACTCTGGGCAAGCTGGGTGGGCCAAGCAGTCCTTTTCGCTGACAGTTTTGTGTTTCTAAGGAGTTGCTCAGGGTCACACAGTATGTAAGGTGGCAGTTGTGGGATTCAAACTCAGGTCTGCTGGGTCTGCTGAATTACAGTTTAGGACTTTAATCTCTGCACTGTACTCTCTCCCACCACAATACAAAACACCACAGTGCAAATTCATGAGACTGCAGGGAAATTATTACTACCATTATATCATTATATTGTTTATTTTCCCACAATTTTTGTAAAACCCTCAAAGCTTCTGCTCTGTGTCCCATCCTGGGGAAAACGTGTAAATAAAACTAAATAAATAATGCATCTCCAGACTGGTCTCAGAGCAGAGCTGAACACAGGTCACCTTCCACCTTTCCTAGTAAACCAAAGAAACAGTAAGGGGGTTCGGCAGTGCTTCTAGTGCTGTGTCGTATTCAGGAAACTTGGCACTGTTGAGTAAGCACGCCCTCTGGCAGCCAGCCATGGGGCAGCGCTAGTGTCAGCTGATCATCCCACCTGCCAGGGTAACCCAGGGTGTGTCTCAGATAGGAAAAACCTTTTATTTATAATCATTTTTTTTTTTTTAACCAAGAAAGTGGGCAAGGCACACTAGCTGGGATACTTTGTTTCCAGGTGCATCCTGCGGTAGGTGGGTTACATGGACCTGTTTTACTGACGGGCATGTTAGCCATGACAGCAGAAAACCTTCCCTGTTCTTCTCTATTGCAGACAGATACTGTCTTCATTTGTAGTGTCACCAATTTCCAGAAACTAAGACACATTTATTCTTTGACTATAGTTATATCAACCAGCTTTTGAGTTTTATAGCTCAGAAACAGAATGGTGTACTGGTATATGATTTACTAATAAATGGGACACCCAGGGAAGATGGGGCCAGTTTCACCCTGGAACTTTCAGACTGTCGATTACACTTTTCAGATGGTGCATCTGGCAGCACAGAAGTCAGTTTGTCTTACAGCAGAAACAAATCCTTTGCAGATTCTTGTCGACAGAACTGATAACGAATTAATATTGATTTAGAGGAAAGAAAGATCCTTTCTCTCTGTCCAGTACTACTGGCTCTATGAAGAAACATGGTCTGTTTGGAGTATACGTAGGAACAGTCTGAATGGTGTTGACAAGGTATCACCATCTTTTCCTCCCCTTAATCCTTTGGTCTATTTTTTCTCTCTTCTACTTTTCTTTGAGATTGTTCATTCATTTTTTTAGTAGTTGATACCTGCAGTGGTTAAAACATGTTTTCGTTTTGCACTGCAGGATTTTTTTATAAATCAGTTTGGATTTGTGCTCTATTTCTGTTTTGTTTTCATGGGTGGAAGGGACATCGGTTTAGCATCTATTCCAAAGCACAGCACCTCAACAGTAACCCCCCCCCCCAATACTGCACTACCATGTCAGTATTGGGTAATAGCCCAGGCATCTGGTGTAGGACTAGAACTCACAACCTTCTGATCTTTCAGCCCCAGAAGCAAGCCTGCTGCCTTTGTAGTAAGCAAAGAAAGATTTCAACTTAGTTTTAATTGTAAGTAAATGAATAAAAAAATGTACATTATTAACTACAAAGATCAGACGGTATCCAGGTAAGGAAACTCCATAGTAGAACCCAGTAGGGGATCCAGTGATGCTAGCCCCACTGTGGCAAAGCCAGACACACTACCTACACCACACAAAAGTGCTGCATGTCTCAATAGGGCACTGTCAGCCCTCTCAGCTCGGACAGTAACTTTGCAGCCTGCTCAGGGGTTTACATCCCCATCGCCTGTGAAGCACAGTGCAGTCAAGAGTTTCCAGAGACCCAGCTGCAGCTTTGGAAAATACAGAGCTGCCTTTTTGTAATATCCTTATTCAGTACGAGGCCTGGTCGTCATTTTTAGAGTCATTAGCAAGAGATGTGGCACTAGATTCACAAAAACAAAGTGCAGTGCAAAAGCTTGCGTTGCCCTTTGCGATTGCCCAGGTGGTAAAAGATGTTATTAACAGATAGATAGTGTGGGGTGTTATCCAGCTGTGAATAGGGCTAGGCAGAGCCATTGGTAGCTCCATTACTGCTACATCTAACCCCACTAGCGCTGCCCCGACTGCATGCCTGGAAATGGCCCCACAATGAATAGCGTTGGTGCGCTATTTGTGATTCAGAAAAGCAGCCATGCATATGAGCCCATTAGGCATGCAAGACACTAGCTGGCTATTTGCATACCCATCATGAGCCCATTTACATGGGCTGCGAGGGAGTTTTGCGCCCCCCCAACATGGACTACCATTCCCGTATCGAGGCAAAACTTTCCCTGGTGGTCTAATGGTCCCTTCCATCCCGAGTGCCGACCTCCTCATGGAATGAAAAACACCCCGGTAGTCCAGTGGTCCCCGCCCCCACTCCAGTGCTCCAATCGCCATCCCGTTATGTAAATAAAGTTTTCCTCATAGCCTAATGGTCCCTCCCCATTCTCAGATCGCTGTCCCCATATAATAAAAATAATTTCCCCTGGTAGTGTAGTGGTCCCTCCCCTCCTTCCCTTTTCTCCAGTCACCGTTCTGATAGTAAAATGAATTATTCCCTGGTAGTCTAGTGGTCCTTCCCCCCTCCCTCGGTCACCGATCTCCATACCAAGTACAAGAAAACAGTCCCTCCCTGGTTGTCCAGTGGTCCCTCCCCCCACCCAATAAATATATGTAATACTCATTGGTGTCCAGTGTACCTCCCCTCCCCCCCACCTCACTCCCTTGGACAAACATGAAAGTGTCCTATTTTCCTGGTGGACTAGTGGACCCTCCCACCCTGGCAGAGAGTGACCTACCATCCTGCTCCCCCCCAAAAGCCAGCCGGCGACCGACAGAGCCCTCTTCCCGCCATCATCATGGCCGGCCGCCGACTTGAACTGTGAATGAGCGAGTACAGTATACACTATGTGACACCAAGCTCTGCAGGAGAGTGGACACAGCTGAAGGGACACAGGACCGACAGGATGATCTGGAAAAGTTGGGGAGGTGATCCAGGATCTGGCAGCTTGGCTTCAATGCTAAGAAATGCAAAGTTATGCACATTGGAGCCAAGAATCCCAGAATAGAGTACTACTTGGGTGGAGTTCTGGTATCTGCATCAGAGGAGGAGGACCTGGGAGTGATGATCACGAGTGACCTGAAGCACTTCACACAGTGCAAGAAAGCAGCAGCAAGGGCAAACAAGATGCTGGGATGCATAGTTAGGGGGATCAGCAGTAGGAGAGAGAGGAGGTTATACTACCCTTGTACAGGTCACCGGTGAGGCCACATCTAGAGTATGGAGTTCACTACTGGTGCCCACACCCCAAAAAGGACATTAACCTACTGGAGAAGGTCCAGAGGAGGGCTACAAAGATGATAGCAGGGTAAGGCATACGAGGACAGATTGAGGGCACTGAACATGTACTCCTTGGAGATGAGCGAGAGAGAGGGGACATAACTGGGACCTTCAAGTACTTGAAAAGGATAAATAAGGTGGATAAGGAGGCTCTCTTTAACTGAGTGGCAAACGTAACATAAGGGGCACAGTCAAACTGGAAGGAGGTTTAGGAGGGAGGTCAGGAAGCACTTCTTCGCAGAGAGGGTAATGGACACTTGGAATGTGCTGCCAGAAGAGGTGGTCTTGTTGAAGACAGTGGGCAGCTTCAAGAGAGGCTGGGATAGGCATAGGGGGAAGGTAAGGATCATGGGTAGGGAGGATGGGAGAAGTGGGGGGGCAGGGACAGTAGCTCAAGCTGTGGACCCTGCAATATGAGCAGACTAGACAGACGAAATGGCCTTCTGCTGACTTCTTCATATGTTCATACCATTCCATCACTTAGCCTTGATACAAAATGACCGCCTGTGAGGGACTATGTTCAGGCCCTGCTGGCTGACGGTGGTATCCTATGGCCACTGGAATAGGAAGCCGTTCCAGGATGCAGCGTCCGTGTGTAAGCAGCACACATCGGGATACTCACTTGATTTTGCACTGTTCCACCTTGATGGGCATTCTTAGCCTTATGATTATAGGTTTTACTTCCATTGATAAAGCATCAGTTGTGAAATGTGACAGGCAGGGCCCACAGGGTTTTCTGCTTTGTGTTGTGGCACAGTTCTGGAAGTTTTGTAAGAAGCTTCACGAGCTACAGACTACAGTGCCTTTATCTTTAGGGTGGCAAGTACACAGATGCTTTTGTTCTATAACATGGGCAAGGAAATCCCTGTGTCCTGATTGACTGAGACTTGGCTCTAGCCATTGCCTTCAGAGAGCACCATCAATGGTTAAAAACAAGTCCCTGCCAACTGGGGAAACTCACAGGTCACATAAGAAATTTATAAACCACATACTTCCTGATTTCCATTACAAACATGGCTGCAGTCTTTACTCATATATAAAACCTTTAACTAGGCCATAAAAATAAAGTCCATTAAATTAAATAAAGTAAGTAAATAATGTAAGGTTATTTTCACTCAAGCCCCTCCTTGCACACATTTAGAAAATCAAGTACTATTCAGAGTTTCCATTGCTGGTGTTCCTTTGATGAACATGAAAAATCCCCCACCTATCCCTACCAGTTTGCCAGAGAACTCCCTGCTCCTTACCTGGCAAAAAATAAAATTGAGGTTCTGGCTCCATCTCAGGCCTATGTGTGTGGCTGTGTGTGAATGCCATTGGAACTCTGAAGAATTTTGAATTCATGTATTCCATGTTACCATTCCCCGTGTGTGTGTGTGTGGGGGGGCATTCTATACTGGAATAATGCAGAGCTTTGAATTCTTCTACTCCATGGTAAACAATCCTCCCGTGCATTCAATGAGAAAAAGATTGATGACTGACAGGTGAAAAACATCTGTGGAGGGACTATTTGACATAATTTAGCAGCATTTCATTATAGTTTTTGTGGTTCTGAAAACTTTAGAGTGTTCATGTTTTAAAAGTTGCCTATGGGCCCATTTTATATTAAGCAGTAAGGCACTCCAGGGGTGTTGGCAGTACTAGGATCCCCATGGTCAGGAGACTGAAGGCATTCAGCTTCACCTCGTGCCTCACTACACCTCTGACTGTGGGGGAACCTAGTACTGCCAACACCCCATCGTACCTTATTGCTTAACTGTCCACAGTTTTGGTGTGTCTAAGGGAAAATCACTTGACGGTTTGGACACCAAACTCCTCTTTCTATCTGCCCCGGCCATTGCATCTCCCCTCGCCGCCCTTCTAAACCTTTTGTTTGCCACTGAATCAATTCCCAAGGAGTGGAAGCATGCCACAGGTATACCACTACCAAAAGGAGGGGACCCCACCACCTTGGCAAATTACCGCCCCATTTCCCTTTTCCCCGGCCTCGAGAAACTTCATGAACACCTTGTGCTCTCACAACTCACCCACTTCCTCTCTGAACCCACCTTCTTCACACCTTTCCAGTCTGGATTTAGGAAAAAACACTCTACCACCACCTCCTTACTAAGACTCACAGATTCCATCCTCTCAGGGATGGACAAAGGTCAAATTACATCAGCCATCTTCGTCGACTTAGCCAAAGCTTTCGACACTGTATCCCATCCTCTGTTATTATCTTGCCTATCTGATGCTGGGTTATCCGCGATGGCCACTAACTGGTTCAGAGCCTACCTGCAAGACAGAACCCAGTCTATAAAAATAACTGATTCCACCTCACCCCCACTCCCTATTGTCACTGGTGTTCCCCAGGGCTCAGTTCTTGGCCCCATTCTCTTTTCCATCCTGCTAAATGACCTGCCAAAAACTTGCTGTACTACCTCAATACATATGTATGCAGATGACACAGTCCTCTTTACCTCAGGCCGGACCCAAGAGGAAGTCGCTTCCAATCTCCAGGCTGATTTCAATAAGGTACAGCTCTGGTTTAACTTCCACCAAGTCTCCCTCAATGCCAAGGAGACAGTCTCCTTGACCTTCGGCACTAGGCAGAGACTATCCAGACTTACCTCACCACCGATCTTCCACACCTTTGATGGAACAGTCCTAGAGGACGTCCTCCTTTAGGTACCTAGGGTCTGGCTTGACCGACACTTTTTCTTCTCCGCCCATGTGGACGCTATCCTGAAAAAACTGCGTCCCAAGCTTGGCGCTCTCTATAGAAATCGCAGTTGTCTCCCGCTATCTGTGAGACGCGAAATTGTTCAGAAAATGATACTACCTTCCTTCAACTACTGCAGTATAGTCTACAGCTCTGCCCCTAAGTCCACCCTATCCAGACTGGACCCCCTCTTCAATGCTTTCTGCGGTTTTGCCCTTGATGCCCCCCTCGTACCCACCACTGTGAGCTTTTCCATTCGCTGGTCCTACCATCCCTGAGCAACCGGTGATTACTTCACAGTGCTAAATTTGCTTCTAACTTTTGGCTCGGTTCCCTGCTGTCCTACCCCACCTCCTCCCTATCTTCTCCACCAACACCCTCTCATGCCCTCAGGTCTACTGACTCCCATCTATTGGTAATCCCTCACCGGTGGACCTCTGCAGGCCAATTGGCCTTCTTCTACCATCTCCCTAAGCTTCGGAACGACCTGCCGGCCCAAATCTGCCATTCCTCCTCTAGGCATTCTCTATCCTCTGCCCTCGTAAACTACTACACAGCAAACTGTTCATGCCCCTGACCCCCTCCGCCCTTCCTGCTACCACCCCCCGTATCGTTTCCCCCTTCATCTTATGTGACCTGACCAGCGGCTTTAGCTAACGACCACAAATGCTGGCATTTAATTTCTACCAACCCACACACTTGCCCCTTACTGCACTTCTGGTATCTCCCTGTCAACGATTCCTTAGTCAGTGACTGTCATCTGTGTATAGTGTAACTTAATCCCAACCTAAACCCTACTCCCTGTTCTCAACGCTTTCAAGGCAACAAGTTCTAAGCTGTCAGCATTGTGTAACTCTAAATTCAATTTAATGTAAGTAGTGTAAGCATGTATGTATATAAACAATGAACATAATGACACTGTTCATTCATGACTCAATGTGTAACTCAATGTTAAGTATCATGTACTCTCCTGTACCCCCCTCCGGTGCAATATAGAGACGAGCATCTTGTTGCTCAGCGCATGCCCTTCCTGGAAACATTTCAATAAATAAATAAAAGCACCCCACTCCAGGTGCAGCCTTCTGTTGTTTTCTTGTATTCCTGCAAGTGTTGCCATCAGCCAAGATATCACTTTTATCTTGTCATTTCTACCTGTAATCCTGTTGTAAATAGATATATAGAGCAACAGAGTAGGTAGAGATAGACAGATACAGTGTGGAATGGGCCTAAAACAATGTGCCTGATACTTTACTGAGTGGCTTGTGACCCCATTACATCATGAGTGGTGAAACCACTGGTGATGTCAACAGGAGTCAGTGGTCATAAGTAAAATATCAGGTGTATTTATTTTTTTTATATTATTATTATTTTGTGCCCCTGTGGTGTATTGGTGGGGACATCCAGTCCGTCGGCCCCACCGACTCCAGAGGATGTATGGGCTCACTCGACATGCAAAGAGGTCCGTATGGCCACGCCCAGCCCGAGTGGAGGGTCTACCCTTACCTCTCCACACCAGAACTGGCCCAGGAGCCCCCAACACAACTCCTCATCAAGCCTCCAGGTTGGTGGGAGCATAACCATCAAGCTGCATGGTCACGCCCAGCCATTTTTTTCCTCCAGTAGCCCCTTGGAGTCGACAGTGCAGTGACGCACAGTGCGTTGACGCAGGCATCTGCTGAGCTCCCTCCCAATGCTGTGCCGCACCTGTGTTGCCCCCAGTCATCACCAGGGGCCGCTCCAGCGTAATACGTCCCACAAACCCACCCCAGAGGGAGGAGAGCAGTCCCTCTCCCCTGCTGACCCCAGTGGCCCAAGTCTGTTCCTGAACCTGGGTCGCCGGTGTGGTGCGAGGTGTGGCGTCCAGCGCCTTAACCCTCAGCGCCACCGTGCCGGCCATACAGGTGTATTTATTATTTGGTTCATGCTATATTTAGGGAGGCCTACAGGTATAGAGCACTGAGCTACTAATCTGGAAACCCAATAGACCTGGGTTTGAATCCCACAACTGCTACTTACATACAGTGTGACCCTGAGCAAGTCACTTAACCTGCCTGTGCTCCTGCGTTGCACCTGGAAATGAGCTTTGGGTCAATGTGCTGAAATTTCCTGGCCAAATACTCTAACTAAATATTTGTTTTATTGAATGGCAGGGGTTTATGTAGTAATAGAAAAAGTTCTGTAAATAATATTTTCTAAGTACAGTCCAGTCCCAAAGTTAAATAATACCAGGCTTCTCTTCAGAAGGACCTAACTGTGGCAGTTTGATTTGTCATCCACCTACAGTGAGCTTTGCCCAGTTTCATTCAAATACGTGTACTATTTGCAAAGCAAGTATACATGGGAACATTTACAGCTTTAGAAACACAGAAAGAAACTGAGAATTTGACAGCAGATAAGGGCTCACTTGGCCCACCCAGTCTGCCCATTTATCCCTACCTACTGCAACACCCGCAGACACTACTTGATCTCCAGCTTTACTCGCCCCCATTCCTACAGTTCCTTTATGCCTATTCCATGCCTCCTTGAGTCTCATTACTGTTGTTGCTCCACCACCTCTGCTGGGAGGCTGTTCCAGGCATGCACCACTCTATCTTACTTCGAGAGGGTTCTTGCAGTAGGTATTCACATATAGAACTGACCTGCCAGGCGTCAGGACCCCACGGAAAAATTTCTAGCTAGTAGTCTTTGGCGGGGGACCGCCCATACATCAGGTGACCGGCGTCATGTGACATCAGTATAATGGGTGGTCCCCCACACCCACCTTCCAGTTCTTTCCCGCCATCGGCTTGTGAAAGTTCCTCGCGGTAGAGTTCTAGCGCTTGTCAATCTTTTGTCGGTCCTTTGGTTTTTAACTTTTAGGCCTAATTTCTCTATTTTTCTATTTTCTTCAATGATTTGCTTGTATGTTGTCCCCACCCTCCGAATCACATAAAACAAGTCGACTCCTGTGGTTCCCAACTTCCACATGAGTGAGCCACTCCTTCTGCCTCTTCTGTCTGGGCCCAGACCACCCCATGGAGAAGTGCCAGCACTGCCAGAAATTTAACTCCACTACTCCGGAAAAGAAGGCAGCAGTCCCTGGAAGCCCATACCCTCAAAAGAAAGCATGGGCGTCCCTGGAAAAGACTAAAGAAACTAAGGCAGACATCCACTTCCCCGAAGGTCCACAAGAAGAAGCATGGCGGGAAGCACTGGGAACCCGAAACAGCTTCCACGGCAGCCGCCAACTCTGGCTGGAGTCCGGCACTTAAGGTAACATCTCCCCGAGAGACCGCCTCCACGACGGCTGGCTTGGTGGTAAGCAAGAAGGCGTCCACCTCTCCCGTCTGGATCATGCTAAGGCCCTTCAGGAGCCTCCGGGAAAAAGGAGGCCTCTGCTCCCGGAAGGCTGCTTCTACCACACTGCCTTTGGGTCAGGCGGGTCGATAAGACACCACGACCAAGGCTGCTAAGCCACTTGCCCTCCGGTGCCCAGCAAGGTTGCATCCCCAGTGGCCTTCCTCAGGCAAGGTTCCAGTGAGTCAGACATCGGCTCCTCCATTCGCCTGACTGGATTCAGCCGATAAGCCGGACGCCAGTCCCACTGACGCATGCCCATCCAAGGAGACTGCACAGAACCTAAAGATAAGTCCAACATCCCAGGCTCTCCTGCAGCGTTGCGTTGCCCTCTGAGGACCCTGCGTCTCCTCAGTTGACCCCTGAGGATTCTAATCCTCCCTCCCAATCATCACGGAGGATCTGGACAAGCTGCCATCAAGGCCACCTCCTTGGGACCTGATGCCCTGGCGCTGGACCTCAGGCTGGCCCGATGACGCATACCCGATGCCAGCCGGCGTCCCTTGCGGACGGTGTACCCTCGCTGGGCCCGATGCCCATGGGGCCAGCCTTACCTCTGCCTGGCCCACCCGCTGGGCCTCTGCCAGGTCCCTCTGCCCTATCAGAGCCCCTGGCACCCGGGTATCTGACACCGCAATATCTGGTGTCGCAGTACCCAGTTCCACAGTATCCAGTGCCCCAGTACCCGACGCCCCAATACTTGATGCCGGGTTTCCCACCATCAGGTTATGGATACTTCCTTTTATGGATATCCTCAGTATCCGTATCCCCCTCCTCCACTGCCCACTCCTCAGCCATCGGCGAACTTGAGGAGACTCTGGCCTCCTGGTGGGCTGAGGCCAAGGCTCAACTCACTAAGGAGGTCGAAGTCATCTGCCGGCTGGACCCTATACAGGATCCCTCAGTCGGATATGGGAGACCCCCCCCCACTCGACACCAGAGGGGAGCCCTCTGGTAACTGGGGAGGGGAGGACACGTACCCCAGGGAACTCCCAAAAGGGGCCATCCCTCCCCTCGTAGGGAGGAATCTTCCTCATCTTTGTCAGATACGTCTGACTCTGACTCAGACACAGGACACTCTGATCCTGATGATGAGCCACATACTCCAGATCATCCCAGACCAAGGACCCCTCCAGTTTCCTCCAGAGGATCCCTCCTTCTGGAGTTACTGAGAAAATCCAGGAAGTCCAACAGTGGCAATCACTGGAGTCAGACCCACAGAGCAAAGATTGCTGCTCATCTGGATCTGCCAGGACTGCTCCCACGCTGATTCCACCCAGGATAGAGGCCTCACAAGGACCTTGTTTCCACTGTTGGAAACAACCTTCAGCATAGCCCCTTCCGGGGAAGCGGACCAGCTATATTAGGCTCCCGAGGTGTAGATTTCCTAAATCTACACCCCAAGAGCAGAACTCGGTCATCATCAGTGCCGCTCAGAGCCATTCTGCTAACCCAGAACACCTCAGCTTGTCTCCACCTGACAAGGAATCCGGCTTCTGGACCAGTATGGGAAGAAGATTTATTCCTCTTCTACCCTGGGTATTAGGGCCCTGAACTATGTGGCACATATGGGGGACTTTCAGAAGACCATCCTTAGTCAGGTGGAATCAAAATTAGACTCCCTTCCTGAGTCTCAGACTAAGCAGAAAGTGGCAGATCTTGTCCGTTCTGCTCATTTGGCCAGTCGGCACATGCTTCAAGCCACTTACGATGCAGTGGACACAGCCGGAAGGGGCTCGGCTTTCGCCGTAGGCTTACGGTGTCATGCCTGGTTCCGCATGTCAGGATTGGTCCCTGAAGTGCAATCCACTATCCAGGATGCTCCCTTCAGGGGTTCGATGCTGTTTGGGGGGATATCAAGGACATCATTACCGACCTGAAGGAGAAGGGCACTGTACTCAAGTCTGTTGACTCTATGTACAGGGCCCCTCAAGAGAGCAACATCCTTCGTCGTGGAACGACAAAAACCTAAACCACAGGGCAAACAGGCTAATGAGCATAGGGCCCCTCCAGCAACCAAGACTCCCCCTAACAAAAAAGCCACAGGAGCCTCGGCTGCTGCGCTGCCCCACACCTCCTGACTCCCCGCCTCTCCCACTGCCTCTGGAGGTTCCAGAGGAACTGGTAGGAGGGAGATTCTCCTTCCATCTGCCGGGTTGGTAGAGGATAATGTCAAATGCTTGGGTGCTCCAGTTGATATCAGCAGGACACTCAATAGAGTTTCTACAGAAACCACCCCAAAGACCCCCTTCCCAGTCATCTTACTCCCCACAACATCTTCCTCTGGTCCTAGAGGAAATCTCTTCCCTTCTCTCGAAGGCAGCAGTAGAGCCAGTCCCCAACCATCTTTGGGGATGGGTTAATATTCCCATTTCTTCCTAGTTCCAAAGAAGACGGGCGATGTGAGGCTTATTCTAGACCTCAGTTCCCTGAACATGTTCGTGGAGTACGAACGCTTCAGAATGCTCTCTCTACAGAGCCTTCTACCGCTTCTTCAGCAGGGACAGTGGCTGTGCGCTTTGGACATGTAGGATGTCTAACTGCATATCTCTATATGCCCTTCCCACCGCAAATTCCTTCGTTTTTGCATTCAGGGGGACCACTATCAATTCAAGGCCCTCCCATTTGGTCTTTTCTCGTCCCCGCTCAGTATTTACCAAATGCCTGTCGAGTGGTAGCGGCCCTGCGTGCCGGAGTTCAGGTATTCCCATACCTGGACGATTGGCTCCTGGCGGCCCCATCCAGGGAGGAACTCCTGCACTCTCTTTCCCTTACCCTGCAGGTTTTCACCAGCCTGGGTATCACCATCAACCAGGCAAAGTCCCATTTGGTCGCTTGCCAATGCCTCCAGTTCATTGGGGCGATTCTGAACATGACCATCAGCAAAGCCTTTTTGGCGCCAGACAGGGTGGACACCCTTCAGACTCAAGACCATCTTATGTCCAGTCGCAGAAGGGTTGGAGCCCAGTCAGTCCTCCACCTTCTCGGGCTAATGGTGGCTGCCATTCTGACAGTCCCACATGCTCAGCTCCATATGAGAATCTCTCAATGGACGCTTCTTCGGTCGCAATGGAACCAAACCCTGGACAATCTAGACCAAGAGGTGCTAGTGTCCGATCCCATGATCAGGGACTTACAATGGTGGATGGTATAAGAAAACCTATGCCTGGGAGTTCAATTCAGTATCGAACCCCCATCCCAGACATTGATGACACATATGTCAGGAGAAGGCTGGGGAGCCCACCTCAGGTCTCACAGAACTCAGGGCAGCTGGTCCAAGTCGGAACAAAACCTGCACATAAATGTGCTCAAACTGAGAGCAGTCCTTTATGCCCTTCAGGCTCTGCACTCCATTACCCTTCCAGGTCATCTCCTCATACAAACAGACAACCTGTAACGTAGTCTGGTGTCTAAACAAGCAGGGAGGAACACGTTCCTATCCTCTGTGCCAGGAAGCGATAAGAGTCTGAATTTGGGCAACCCAGCATCACCTTCACTTGACTGCAATTCACGTTCCGGGAGTGGAAAACACACTGGCAGACCAACTCAGCTGGTCCTCAGCCAGGGCCCATGAATGGGAACTGGATTAAGCAGTCATAGATGACATCTTTCTGTGATGGGGAATGCCCAGATAGCCTCTCACTTCTCCCCAAAATGCAAGCTTCCGCCTTCTACTCGCTCGCTCCAGGGCGAGACATTTTTGAGCGGGACGCTCTGTCTCTCACTTGGAGGGATAGATTTGTCTATGCCTTCCCTCATATTCGCTTAATTCTGAGGGTCCTGAACAAACTTAGATCGGAGGGAGCTCGAATGATCCTCATCGCTCCCATCTGGCCCAGGCAAGTTTGGTTCTCTCTTCTGCAACAGTTTTCAGAGGAACCTCCACTTCCTCTTCCTCTGTCGCAACAGTTGTTGACCCAGGATCAGGGGAACCTTGTTCATCCAGGTCTCAGATCCCTTCATTTACATGTGTGGCTCCTGTAGACATAGCAAAAGCCCGCTTCGGAGTTTCTCCACTCGTAGTGGACATCTTGGTCAAGGCAAGAAAGCCTTCCACCAGGTCCACCTATGCCATGAAGTGGAAACGCTTTTAAATTTGGGCAACTTCGAAGGATCTGAACCTTCTCATGCCAGCCAATAAGGTCCTGGATTACATGTGACACCTCTTGATCTGGGTCTCAGCCATTCCTCATTAAAGGTCCACATGGTAGCAATTTCAACCTACCATATTCCTTCGGAGACAGGACTTTGCACAGTTGAAGTCTCTAAGAATTTCCTCAGAGGGGTTCTCCATTTGAGACCCCATCCACATTCCTGCCCTCCCTGGAACTTGAACTTCATTCTGGAGAAGCTTAACCTGCCTCCCTTTCAACCGGCAGCCACAGCAGATTTAAAGTTATTTTCTTGGAAGACACTCTTCCTAGTGGCCATTACTTCTGCTGGGCATATTTCCGAGCTTTAGGCCTTGATGTGCAAAATTCCATACTTAATTTTCCACAAAGAACATGTGGCTTTACGCACCAGCCCTAAGGTTCTCCCTAAGGTGGTGGTTGAATCTAAGTTGAATCAATCCATTGAGCTACCCACTGTCTTTACACAACACTCCAATCAAGTGGAGTACCTCTTGCGTACTTTGGATGTTCACAGAATACTGAGATACTACACCACTCGGACTACGGATCTCAAGAAATCTGATCAGCTTTTTGTCTCTTTTGCTTACAAAAGGGAAGGCAATGCTGTCTCTAAGCAATGCCTATTGAAATGGTTGGCTCATTGTATCACTTTCTGTTATGACAAGTACAACAAGACCCTGCTGGGTCAAGTCAGAGGTCACTCCAACAGAGGAGGCGTGGCCTCTGTGGCTTGTTTCAAGAATGGGTCAGCGGCAGACATCTGTGCAGCCGCAACTTGGACTTCTGTCCATACCTTTACGAAACACTACAGTTTGGACATTGCCTCTCGCCATAGAGCAGGCCGAGCTGATGCCACATGCTCTCCTTCGTGAGACCCTTTCAGCCTGAGGTTCCATGCTATGGACGTCTGTCCTCCTCCCGAGTGCTTTTCCTTGTTCCAGACTGCTTGGGACTCAGTCCTATATGTGAATACCTGCAAGAGCCCTCTCGAAGTAAGATAGTACAGTTACGTAAAACTTACCATAACAGTAGATCTTGAGAGGCTTTGCTGAGTAATTCTCCATACCTTCCATCCCTAAGCTTTTTGGCTCCATTTACATGAGGGGAAATATCCTCTTCTTTCTCGTCTTGCCTCTTTTGGCTCTTGGCGGGAAAGAACTGGAAGGCGGGCGTGGAGGATCGCCCCTTTATACTGACGTTGCATAACGCTGGTCACCTGACGTGGGGGCGGTCCCCCACCAGAGACTGCTAGCTAGAAATTTTTCTGTGGGGTACTGACGCCTGGCAGGTCAGTCCTATATGTGAATACCTACTGCAAGAGCCTCTCTCGAAGATCTACTGTTACGGTAAGTTCTTACGTAACTGTACTTTCTGTGAAGAAGTACTTCCTTACATCTCCTCTGAGTCAACCCCACTCCAGCTTCATAGCATGACCCCTTGCTCTTGAGCATCTTTTACTCTGAAAAAGGCTTCCTACTTGAACCTTATGCATACCCGTAAAGTATTTGAAAGTTTCTATCACATCCCCTCTCTCTCTCTCCCTCCCTTCCTCCAGGGTATACATATTGAGGTCCTTCAGTCATTCTTCATAGAATTTTTGATGCAGACCCTGCACATTTTAGTTGCTCTCCTCTGGACCACCTCAACTTTATGTCCTCCCTGAGATGTGGACTCCAGAACTGGACACAATATTCTAGGTGAGGTCTTACCTGTGATTTATATAGTAAAATCACCACCTCCCTCTTCCTGCTGATGATACCCCTCCCTATGCACCCCAGCATCCCATCCCAACAGCTTTCACCACTGCCTTATCACACTTTGGCCACTTTTAGGTCATTGGATATGATTGCCCCCAGGTCTCTTTCCTGTTTGGTGGATGCCAGTACCACACCCCCATTTTATACTCCACCCCAGTGTTTCTGTGCCCCCAGTGCATGATTTTGCACTTCTTCACATTGAATTTTAGTTGCCACACCTTTGACCAGTCCTCAAGTTTTCCTATATCCTTTTTCATTTTTCCTACCTCCACCACCACCATCCCTCCAGGAGTATTAGCCCTACTGCAGATCTTAGTGTCATCTGCAAAAAGGCATACCTTCCCTTCTAGTCCCTGTGCAATGTCACTAATAAAGACATTAAATCCAGTACTGATCCTTGAGGCACACCACTGGTCACCCTCCTCTCCTCGGAGTGACCTCTGTTTACCATCACCCTCTGTCTCCTATCCTCCGACCAATTTCTTACTCAGTTTACCAACTTTGGACCCACTCCTAGGCTGCCCAGTATAGTTACGAGTCTCCTATGTGGAATGGTGTTGAAGGCCTTACTGAAATCAAGGTAGGCCACACCCACTGCTACACCCTGATCCACTTCCCTGGTCACCCAGTTAAAGAAATCTATCAGATTTGTTTGATATGACCTCCCCCTTGTGAATCCATGCTGCTTCGGATCTTGTAAGCCACTGGATTCAAGGTATTCCAGAAACCTTTCCTTCAGTAGTAATTCCATTAATTTCCCTACCACCAAAGTCAGGCTGACTGGTCTGTAATAGCCAGCCTCCTCTTTGATTCCACTTTTGTGAAGTGGGACTACATCTGCCCTCCGCCAGTCCTCCGGGACCAGTCCCGTCTCTAGTGAGTGGTTGAACAGGACTGTCAGAGGTGCAGCCAGCACCTCTCTGAGCTCCCACATATCCTTGGATGTATCCCATCTGGCCCCATTGCCTTGTCTACTTTCAGATTTGCAGAATTCCTTTCAGACTGTCTCCTCCGTAAATGGACTAATGCCCACCTCCCTACAATCGACACCCTTGACATTTATCTGTGAACCCTTGCCTTCCCTTCCTCTGTGAACACTGAACAAAAATATTTGCTCAGGATGTCTGCTTTTTCCTGGACCCCTTCCACGCACCCCTTTCCCTACTTAGCCTTACAGTCCTCCTCTGGTCTTTCTCCCTCACTTATATAACTGAAAAATGTCTTGTCCCATTTTTTTTTACCCTCTGTGCTATTATTTTCTCCTCCTTTTGTGCCTTTGCACTCCTGATTGCTTTCCCTGCCTCTCTCTGCTTCTTCTGATACACAGCCCTATCCTCCTGTGTCTCCTTATACCTCTTGAATACTAACTTTTTTGCCTTTACCTTCCCAGCCACTTCTTTTGAGAACCATAGCAGTGTCTTTTTCTTCTTGCTTAGAACTGCATAATATACTGTAGGCCATTTTTATTTTATTTTATTTAAATGACTAAATTAAAATAAAAACATAGAGGGGCTATAATACAGAATCTGGTGAGGCAGACTCACTCCGATCCCTTCTCAGTACAATGCATACAATCTGATGGGGCAGACTTACTCCGAGCCTTTCTCAGTAAGCGCAAGGTTGAATAAGTCATCAGCTGATTATTTTTTTTGGGGTTATTGATATGAATTTGCACCTGTCCATGGCGTGACCATCTCACCCTCCGTGCCAGGCAAGCAGACTTCGTGTCACTGCAGCAAAAGGGAGCTTAAGCAAGGCAAGTCCTTGCATTCTAAAGAAAAAACTTGACTAACTGCACCCTTTGAGTCAATCAATTGGCCCTCATATGGAAAACAAACAAATAAAAACAGATTAAAGAAGAGACTAAACATTTGTAAGAACCAGCTGTGGATGCTGAAGTGTGTTTTGCTGTGAGCAATCACTGAGTCTTGTGATGTTATTGAATAATATTGACAAGTGTCAGTTGGAGATATTTAGGGAAGGAAAACATCAAGGTCTAGAAAGTGTCCAATCAGAGCAGTCCGCTGTGGGCTACTTCACTGGAGAATGTGGGACACTTGTTTCTGTCTGGTGCTGCTGATTGGCTGTTATCTCAGCAAATCTCATATCGAAAACACCCAGTGTGTCTGAAAGTCTATCGTGTGCTAAAACGGGGTGCGGGAGGGGGAATCTGACTTTGATCTAAAGCAGCTACTTATCCCCATCTGCCTGCCTTTCACACACCTTTCAACAGCTCCTTGAAGATGTTTGGAAGATAAGTCCCTGAGCGAGTCATTAGCGTGAGGAGCTGCCCCTCACAAACAGCTCTGCCCATGCATGCAAAGTGATGTCATGGTATGAGAATGGCCGTGTCACACACAAGACTGAAAGAGGTAAACAGGGCAGTCTTGTAGTTGACATTGCTTCAGCAGGAAAGGTGGAGAAGGTCTCGTAGCACAAGAGAAAGGGTGAGGGTCATTGCTTACCAATAAAGACATATGCTGAAGGATAGGGTTTATTCTAAGATATATATGACAATATTATATGTATGACAGAGTCAAATAAAGGAAGTGTCTCTAAGCTGGGAGCCACTTTCACTGCCTTTGAATTCATAACGGTAGGGGAATTCCCTAGCCATGGCTCTGCAGATCTTTAGCCCTGTAGAGTTTTCAAATTATTATCACTTTTTACTCCTTTTCCCATATTCTCCCATCCTTATGACATCCCCCCACTCCCTTCTGTGGCTCCCCTACCTTTATTGCCCCTAATGTCTATTGCAGCTTGCATCCCTCTGCCGCCACCACTACCACTTGCTATTGCATGAACCCCCATGACGGGGCTCCCAATGCGTGGCTGTGGCCCTCCTGGAGGAAGGGCTCATGCAGCTCGATGCAGTCAGAGAATAGCACAGCTGAAACTCGATGCTTCATACGACATTGCTTAGGATGACATACTGCTACATGTCAGGAGAGACACAAGGGTGGGGATGGGGTGAGGGGCATTTATTGCCGTATCTCCCCTTCCTCCTAGATCATTAAGCGGTAGTCCCACTGTGGCAGATGCCATTTAATTATCCTCATAGGCATTCTGCAGACCCCTAGGACTGCCTTTCATCCCCTGCCAGCCTGACACAGAAATATAGAATTTGTAAGCAGATAAGGACTACTT
Organism: Neoceratodus forsteri; assembly: GCA_016271365.2. NCBI lineage: Eukaryota > Metazoa > Chordata > Ceratodontiformes > Ceratodontidae > Neoceratodus > Neoceratodus forsteri. Next base: position 108,400,686 of record JADMNL010000031.1, on the reverse strand, counting down.
GGCCCACCTAGTCTGCCCAATTTTCCCCCTGCCTATACTGTTACTATAGATACTACCTGATCTTTGGCTACCCCCCACTTCCTTACCAAGATTCCCTTGTGCCTATCTCATGCTCTCATGCATGTTTGAAGCCCACCACTTTTCTGCCCCCCACCTACTTCCATTGGAAAACTGTTCCAGGTACCTGCCACCCTTTCAATGAAGAAATACTTCCTCACATCCCTCCTAAATTTTCTCCCTTCTAGCGTTACTGCATTCTCCCTAGTTCTCATGCACCTTCTCCTCTGAAAAATACTCCCCTCCTCTACCTTATTCACCCTCTTCAGGTATTTATCGGTCTTTATCATGTCCCTCCTCTCTTCCAGGGTGTACATATTGAGATCCCTTAGTCTCACCTCATAGGGCTTCTGATGCAGCCCCTGCATCATTTTAGTTGCCCTCCTCTGTACAGCCCCTACCCTGTCTATGTTCTTCCTGAGATGTGGTCTCCAGATCTGGACACAGTACTCCAGGTCTCACCAACAATCTGTATAGTGGTAACACCTCCTCCCTCCTCCTGCTGGTGATACCCCTCTCTATGCATCTAGCACCCCGCTGGCACTATCTGCTGCCTTATCACATTGCCTCGCCACCTTGCAGTCATTAAATACGATTGCTCTAAAGTCCCTTTCTTGGTTTATGATCATCAAAACCTCTTTCCCCATTTTATACTCTGCCTCTGGGTTTTTGTACCCTAGGTCCATGATTTTGCACTTTTTCACACTGAATCCCAGCTGCCATACCCTTGACCACTGGGACTGGCAGTCATGGGACACAAACCCAGGTCCCAAGCAAGGAAAATGAATGTCCTCCCAACAGGAATCACATTGGGCCCCTCCACCCCAGTTTTACATTTTACTTCTCATGTATCGGAATTCGCCTAGCTCTTTGTACAGGACTGGCAGCGCCCTCTCCCCCCGGCCCGACTTGTTGTGAGTTTCCACCCAGTATTGCCCCCTTGTTTAATCTGGTGGCTAAATTATATCCTGTGTTTTCATGTAGCTTTTTCTCCTTCGCTCACCAATCCTCCCAGTCTTTGGGCTAGTCTCCAGTGACATCCTAGTCCTGGGAGCTGCTATCCAAACTGTGAGGAGATATCACCATGGCGTGAGGCCCAAGAACTCATAAGTCATCATTTAGACTGTAAGGTGGTAGTCTCCCTATGACTCCCAATAGGAAAGTAGGCTCTAGCCCACCGTCCTGAGTCATTGCAGTGTTGGAATGTGTCACTCAGTCCGTCCCAGGCTGGGATGTACTGCCACAGGAACACATCCTTGGTCAGTGTTGCACTGTAACCTGCCACCAATCCATCCCAGACTGGGATGTCCTGCCACAGGAACACCATCCTGGGTCACTGCAACACTGGAATGTGACACAACCCTTCCCAGGCTGGGATGTCCTGCTACAGGCCCACTATCCTGGGTCACTGCAACACTGGAATGTGACACAACCCTTCCCAGGCTGGGATGTCCTGCTACAGGCCCACTATCCTGGGTCACTGCAACACTGGAATGTGACACAACCCTTCCCAGGCTGGGATGTCCTGCCACAGGCCCAGCATCCTGGGTCACTGCAGTGTTGAAACATGCTACCAGTCCTTCCTAGACTGGGAAGTACTGCCACATTCCCACCATCCTGGGTCACTGCATCATTGGAACATGCCACAGCACTTCCAAGGCTGGGATATACTGTCACTGGGCCCTCCATCCTGGGTCATTGCTGTGCTGGAACATGCCAACCCTTCCTAGGCTGGGATATACGCCACGGGCCTACCATTCTGGGTCACTGCAGTGTTGGAATGTGCCACCAGGCCTCCCAGGCTGGAAATGTACTGCCACGGGTTGTTGGGGGAGGGGAATAAAGTCCTTGCATACATTTGTACATCAGAGTGTTCATTCATGCTACCGTCTCGTATCTAGTGAGAGTATACCCGGTTATCTGTATACCATACACCTTACCAGCCAGGTACAGAAACAAGTGCACAGCAGGCAATCCAGCCTAGTAGTTGGAGAGCAGGTGTGTGACTCAGCAGACCCAGACTCAACTTCCACCAACACTGTTCGCTCACTGCATAGCCTTCAGCCACTCAGTTGACCTCCATGTTCTTCAGCCCCCTCCCAGCTGCATCTCTGCTGGGCTGAGCTACTACTGCAGGATGGTAATTCTTAAAAAAACAATTGTATAGGGCCGAGCCCACTGGCACAGTGGTTAGTTTCTGCCGGATTTACCCAGGTGCGGGAATGAACTGGGGTTGCTGGAGGGCCAGCCGGGAGGAGAAGGCTGAAGCGTCCCATGACAGCTCGCCTTCTCTGGGGGATGGGGGGGGTAACAGCTTGGCATCTGCTGACCCCTGGTGGAGGCTGGGGGAGCAGCAGGACATCAGCGCCTCTAATGCTTGACTGGCCCTGGACAGAGGTCTGGGACTCAGCAGGCACCAGAGGCTTATGTCAAAGGGGTAGGGCATCACGGATGTCGGCGTTCGCATCAAGACATCAGGGGACTCGCGATGCCCAGAGAAACAAGAGAAAATGCCTGCCAGTCCCGGGGAGACGGAGTTCCGGGAGCTAGCCCTCATCTGCATCCACCTGCCTGGCTGCCTGGGACCGACAAAAGGTTGATTATCGGGGTGTAAGGGCCCCACCTCGTCCCTGCCCGGGGGGGCAAACTGTGGCTCCATGGGGGACCAGCGTCGGATCAAGGTAAGGTGGCTTGCAGGGGTAGACTCCGAGGATCTCCTGAGGATGCGGGACTGGCAGGGTGAAGGAGGGGATAAACAGAAATATCATAAAAAAAAAAAAAAAAAACGATTGTATGCAGTGCTTTCCTGACACTGCCATGAGGGAAAATGTATTCAGAAATGTTTATCAGTTGCTGTGATGCAAACCTTGATTTGAGAAGCTGTTGGGAAAATATACAGAACAGTTTGCATGCAATCTTGTGCAAAGGAATGGTACAATCACGGAGTAGCAAGTGACTGCTACCCATGAACAAGGTCCTGTGCTGTTGATGAAAATGGTGTCATTCTGTGCTGTGCAATAGCCAGACAACTCTGGAGTGCAAATATTTATCATCACAATGTTAACTGCACCTTGAGATCCAGAGCCTGACAGAGAACACGGAGTATGTTTACATCACTTACTGAAGGCATGAGCACTGGGATCAGGCAGCGAGAGAGCATTGCCTGCAGCGTACTAATGCGTTTACGGATTTATTTTAGGTCCTTCTTCTTTCACTTCCAATATAAAGCAAATAAAGGTGATAAACCTAAAACATTACTGGGGAGTAAGTCTTTAGTCTGGTTGGCATGTATGATTCATTTATTAGGACTGCCCACTGGGATGCAACACCTTGTTTTCAATGAGGTCCTAACTTCAATTCAGTTTACAGCTGGGAGAAGTCAGGCATAGGGAGGTCAAGTGACTTGTTTTTAACCCCCCCTCCCACACACACAATTTTACTGATTTTTCATCTGCTGTCCCTCCACCCCTCCTCAATGATCAGGGTCACAATGAGTGCACCCTTCCTCCAGCTGGGAGGATGGGCGAGTGTCTCACTTCATCAATAATACCAGTGACGCTCCATGTTGGCCAGCAGGTATCGGCAACTGCTCACCAGTCCTTACCCTCTTACCCTGGGGTCTACAACTGCCAGGCAGTCCTTGCCCTTCTTCCCTAGAGTCTGCGACTGTTGGGCAGTCTTTGCTCTCCTGCCCTGGGGTCTATGACAGCTAGGCAGTCCTTGCCCTCCTGCCCAGAGTCTGCAACACCTGTGCAGTCCTTGCCCTCCTGCCCCAGTCTATGACAGCTGTGTAGTCCTTGCTCTCCTGCCCTGGGGTATATGCCAGCTGTGCAGTCCTCGTCCTTTGCCCAGGGTCTACAACAGCTGTGAGGTCCTTGCTCTCTTGTCCCAGAGTCTGTGACAACTGTGCAGACCTTGCCCTCCTGCCCTGCGGTCTGTGACAGCTATGTAGTCCTCACCCTCTTGTACCAGGGTCTGCAACAGCTGTGCAGTCCTTGCACCTCCTGCCCTGGGATCTGCGACAGCTGTGCAGTCCTCGCCCTCTTGCCCTGGGGTCTGTAACAGCTGTGCAGTCCTCACCATCTTGTCCCAGGGTCTGCAACAAATGTGCAGTCCTCACCCTCCTGCCCCAGAGTCTGTAACAGCTGTGCGGTCCTCACCCTTTGCCCCTGGGTCTGAAACAGCTGTGCATCCTCAACCTCCTGTCCCAGGGTCTGTGACAGCAGTGCAGTCCTCACCCTGCATCAGCTGTGTAGTCCTCACCCTTCTGCCCTGGAAACAGAGTGGCTGTGGCACTTGGCAGCTCACATGCAAACCCTGGTTTCCCAACTGGCAGTGCAGTTCACTACCTCCACACTGCTAGGCTGGCCTCAGGGGTCAAGTGACCTGCTCAAGGTCACTGTAGGAGTCCTGGATTTAGTGGGATTTGAACCTGGATCTCCTTGTTCCCAAACCTTTGCACCTAGTGACCAGCAGACTGTGCTGCCTCCTGTGTTTCACTAGTTCATATAAAGATCACGGCCAGCCCATCGGTGCAGCAGTAGCATTACTGCTCACAGCACCAACAGCATGGGTTGGAAATGCAGTGGAGTCAGGGGAAGAGGAGTGAGCCCCCAGTCGCACTCCTTCTAGGAAAGGGATGGTTGTACTCTGATACGACCCCACCACCTGGCAGTGTAGCTGAGAGCTCAGGTGGGCGGGGACTCAGCCTGGCTTTGGTGTGTGGTCAGGAACTTGCATGACATGTGCACCAGCTTGCTGCATCTGAGGGTAGGGTGAAACAGGAAAAGGCAGGAAAAACCCAAGTATATGGCAATGTGGTACTAGCACTCCTGGGCCCCACTGCTTCTGACTGCCTGCTAATCCCCCCCACATAGCAGTATGAAGCAAGTATTCCCGGGCCCAACCGCTCCTGACTGCCACTGGTCCCCCCTACAAAGCAGCAAGAAGCCAGTACACCCAGGTACTACCGCTCCTGACTGCCCGCTGATTCCCTCCACGTAGCAGCAAGAAGTCAGCAGTTCCGGGCCCCACTGCACCTGACTGCCTGCTGGTCTCCCCACACACCCACACAGCAGCAGCATGAAGCTTGCACTCTTAAGGTCCACTGGTCATGACTTCCCACTAGTCCCAACCCCCAACACACACACAGAGCAGCATAAACTGAGGACTGCTATAAGCTGAGTCTTTAAGACAGAAGAAGGCATTTTATCCATTATTTCTGTCTCCTATTTACTGGGGCCAGCTCACCTCTTATGGTTAATTATTAAATAAGCTGAAAAAATTGATTAGCATTTTCACGTGTCAAACAGCTAATCAGTCATAAAACATAGCACTTGGCACAGAATGGTTATTAAAATTAAAAATAAATATATAGTTTATCAAAGGAAAGCTGTCATTGTACTGTCCGCCCCAGCCAAAACACCCTCTGGTTAAGCTTTTAGCGTAGTGCGACATTTTCTCATGCCACAACATACATTATTTTAACTTTTAAAATTCATAACCAGTATGGCATGCATAAGGGAGGCTCCATTATCTGTAAAGATGTGGTGATACTCAGCATCAATACAAAAAGTATTGAAGCGAGGAAACGGCATCGCCGCACCTTTGAATCATAAACTCACTCTGCTCTGAGTTGTTTAAAAGACAAAAATATGTTAGCGATGACATACACAACATGTTAAAGCGCAACTGGAGAACAAAAGCTTGGCTGGATGGACGGTACAATAAAGGCAGTTTTCCTGTAATTATCTACTATGCCATGGACTTGCTTAAAATGGTTAGCATTTTGGAAATGGTTAGCATTACCCCCCGTTTTATGTAGCATTTTGCTATGGAATGCCAGCTATTTAATACCCTGAGTATGTATTTTTCTAGATTTTTTTTTAAGGTTACTAAACTGACAACCTCGTCAATCTCTGTAGGCAGACAATTCCACATTCTCCCTACCCTCTGTATAAAAATGTCTCTCCTTTTGTTTGCAACAATATTGTCTAATTGGATTTGTCTGTTATGAGACCTTAGGTTGAATTCTTTGGTTACCATTTCAATTTGCACAGATGCTTTTAGCTCTTCATCTTTCATGATCTTGAACATCTCAAGCATGTCACCTCTTGCTCTCCTGTCCTCTAATGAAAACAATTTCAGGTGATTTATCCTTTCTTCAGAGTCCAAACTTTTTAATCCTGGAACCATTTTTGTGGCCCTATGTGGGACTTATTCCCAGAGTTTAATTTCACCTTTCATATAAGGATTCCATAAAGGTGATACATCATCCAAGACAGATGTTACGTAAAGATCTGTTTATAGGTATTATACACACTTCATGTTTTGATACAAACGTTTTAGTACTGCGCAGAAGTCTGTTTGCAATAAGTGAAATTTTACTGCAGTGTTTACTAAGGGTTAGATCCTTACTTATTAATACTCCAAGACCTTTTTCAGAATCAACTTTCTGTAGTAAATTCCTTTTCTGTTTACTTCATGATTTGTATTGGTTCCCCACATGCATCACCTCACACGTGTGCATATTAAACTGCATACTATCTTCCTCAGTCCAGATTTCAATCATTTTGTTATCATGAATCAACCTATCAGTAATTGATGTTCTATTGCCACCTAATTTTATACCATCTGCACATGTTGATAATATTCTTGCACACGACTGCCCTTCTGAAATAAAAAAAAATGAGAATAATGTGGGTGCCAGTACCAATCCCTGAGGGACACCGCATGTCACATCCCTTCTTTCTTTCTTTTTTTTACCTTGTATTTTTTTTATCCTCCTTCTGCTCCCACAGTACCCCATTCTTCAGGGTCCCATTGCGTCCTGCGTTGGAGCTCCCCCAAGGATTGCCAGCCCACATGAGTGCCCTGTTCATAATCCTTGAGATTCCCGGATAACCCCCAGCTGGAGTGGAGGAGCCTGTCCATCTCCCCCAAACCTTTACCGCTTGAGCGTGCACCTTGCGCTGTTCTGCTTGAGTTCCTCTGAACGACGGCACTGGGGCCTGTCTACCGGCACCACTGCAGGGGTATTTCCTGTTTTTTCTCCCACACCCTGCGGTGTCAGCGCGCTAGGAGGACCAATGAGACAAAGGCACGGTGAGATATGCTTTTGCTCTGGTCCTCGGCTGACATCTGCCCCTCCCCTGCCTATCTTGCTGCCTCCTACTGCACCTTCTGCACGGGTTCCCCCAGGAGGCAGTATTACAGCGAGGTCTGCGGTCCTCCCCACCCAGAGAAGGAGAGCAGCTGTTGGACGCTCGATCCGTCTCCTCCCCTGCTGACCCCAGTGGACCGTGCTCATTCCCGAACACGGGTCACCGTGAAGTTACGGTAAGCGCCCAGTGCCTCAGCCCTCAAGCACCACCGGGCCGGCTACATCCCTTCTTTCTGACAAGGTCCCTTTATGAAAAATTGCTGATGTCTGTTGTGTAGTCAGTTTTAAGCCAGTTTATGATTGTTTGTGTAATATGTGCCAGTATTATTTAACTATCAAAATACCATGTGGGACGATATCAGAAGCTTTTCTGAAATCAAGATAAACAACATCCATAGCATTTTTTATTTCATTGTTAGTTATTTTCTTTATAGGGGCTTACCATATTCATGGCGCATGATCTTTTTTTTTGGTTTTTTTTTGTACCATGTTGCGATGACTCCGATAATCTCATGATGGCTATGTCCTACTCATGTTTTAACGTAATTAACTTTCCATTATTTTTCCCAGAATGGCGGATAAGCTGATCGGCCAGTAGTTTTCAATGCTTGATCTAGCACCCTTTTTGAAAATGGGTACCACTGTTGCTCTTTTGCAATCCTCTGGGTTCTCCCCTGATACGGAATATATTAAAGATATGGGTCAATGGGTCAGTAAATATATTCTGCTGTTGGATGTCGCAGTGAAGGGTATAATCTGTCTGCTCCAGTAGGTTTGTTTAACTTTAGGTCCAATATCATCTTTACAATTTCATTTCAGTCAAACACATGATCTCAGTCCATTCCAGTCATGTTTTTAGTATGCCTATTAGGTTTCCCAGTAAATACCAAGGCAAAATAATCATTACATTTATATGTAGTTTCTGTTTGATCTATTATTACCATCACATTATTAATTATTGGAACAATTGTTTATTTATGCTCTTACTGTTGTTCACATCTGCATAGAACATCTTAGAATGTGTTTCGATCATATTATGGTCACTTAAGTGCAGGGGCTCCAGTATCCTGACGTTTGTAATGCTATCCGGTACATTACTTAAAACCACATCTAGAATGTTGTTTCTCATTGTGGGGTTGTCAGCTGAGCGTTTTAAACCTAGGTTTGTGAAGGTATCTACAAAAAAATGTTTCATATGGTTAAGTTCATGCTCATAGTATTCCAATTTATGTTATGAAGGTTTAAATCTCCTATTATGATTACATCCCAAAATTCTAACTTATTTTCAATTTATTTAACCAATGATGGACTGTAAATATTATCTACATTAGCTGCCCTGTAGCTTGCTCCCAGAGTTACCTGTCTTCCTAAAAGAGAGTTTATCTGAACCCATATCGCTTCCTTCTTCCACCTCAAGATGACTTAGTTTGTTGCTGTGAATATTTTTTCTTTCACATAATTTATTTCCAGTTCCCTTTTTTAATGTTTGAGCTTCTAGCATCTGTAATCATTTTTTTTATTTTTTATTTTTTTGCTTACTTTTTCTCCCCTGGCCCCCAGGTTGGCTCCCTTCTTCCTGGCATCCTCTGATCTGGCTGCTGTCCATCCCGCACCCGTCCTCCAACTCGGGCCATCACCATGCTACCCCCATGGCTTACCTCCCCTGTGGTGGGGTGGTGGAGAGTCCCATAACTCACCCACCAGGACTGGATCCAGTACAGGTGATGCCCTTTGGAGATGGTGCGTTGTGTTGGGCCCATCAAGCCGCTCGACCCGGGCCACCATTTTCCATGTTTCTTTCTGAGGCGGAGCATGCAGTGCCAACAGTGGGCATGCCACGCATGCATCCACATGTACTACACCCGCTGGTTGCTCCACCTCCATGCCCCACTGTACTGGGCCAGATGTGCCAACACCTAGCCTCTGCTAGGTGTCAGACAAATGCCGGCCTCTGTTCCCCACCCTCCCCGGGAGAGAAGAGCTGTCCTCCAGACACTTGATCCTCTCCCACCCCGGCCGGCCCCTGATGACCCATTCACATCACGAAAACACAGGTTGCTGGCATGGCAGGAGGTAAGGCATTGCTGCCACAGCCCTCCGCACCACAGGGCCAACACATCTGTAATTATTGCTTTGACTTTATCCTTTTGTAACCCCCCTGCAAATGGGGGTTCCCAAAAGACTTCCAGGAGCTTGCTTGAATGCTCCAATCCTGAATGGTGTTTGGCATTTAAGCCATTTATCAGTGAGTGTTTTTAGAGCCTCTGGTACTGTCTCTTTAAGAGCTGTCTGCTTGCAGACATAATTAGTTTGTATGGGGGACTGTGTGCTTCTCTGAGTACCACTCGAGCTGCTGCCAATTCACTTCATTTTTGCAGTCACTAGGAGTGCAAAGGGAACCTATCTGAAAGATGTAACTGTTTGCCAGAAATTATTTAGAGTAATAATGAAATTACAGTTTGTCTAACCTGCTTTCTTTGAGTCAGAACTGTGTCTGCTAGTTCCCCATTCTAGTTTTGAACTGCTGAACTGGACCAATCAGTGTGGGGTAAGCTAGCTCTAAAATGGTGCCTTGGACGAATCAGAACTTGGACTCATAATCTGAGCCAGCCACAAGAGGATTGTATGGGCAGTGACTCTGGAGATGTAGTTTAGACTTCAGTGCCTTTTGGACCAACAGCAGCAGTCTATTGTGAGGACAGCCAATCCAGTCAAGAACTGGGAGGAACTCAAAGGAAGTGCCCGTTTTGTGGGTTGGAGTTCAGTTGAGCTTTGGCAGTGAAGAAGGAAGGAGCCCTGTGCTTTTTCAGTGTGCAGTTTTAGTCAAAAACGTGTGTAAGGCCCAGAGTTCGGTCTGCAGCTTGTTAGGACTGAATCCGTCCTGTGAAAGAATCAAGGATCTCTGAAGAGTAGAAACCAGGCTCACCCTGTAGAAGACTGGAAGAATTGCTGAAAATTGCACTCGGTCTGTCAGGAACTGAATCTGCTATGTGTTCCCCGGTATTGTGCAGTAATTGCGATCGGGATACAGATGCAGCCTGCCTGGTATAGTGCTTTCTTTTATATGGATGTGTGAAGAGGTTTGTGTACCTCAAGTGAGCCCTGCTGACATTGAAGGACCCTATCTTATTTGGAGGTCGTGAGTACTAATTCAGGGTCGCTCCTGTTGAATTGCCACATTAAATCCAAATGGAATTACTGTACTGCTGACTGTTTAATTCTCCTTTTCTCTGTGTGAAAGGGCCCTACCAGCTGCCAGTTTGGACTAGCCACTAGGGCTTGGGTGCCCAGGGACAGTAACTGATAGGGATAGGCCTGTGCACAGAGCCATAAATGAGATTATTAGGTGATAAGCTAATTAACCTGATTTCCCCTGTCCTTGTTATATCTCCCTAAATAAATCAGAGCTGCTTGTTTCAGTAAAGTTATACTGCCTGAAGTATTTGTCTATGTTAAAGTACTGTACTGTGATTGTTGCACTGTATCTCATTTCACAGGAGGTCCCAGTGCGGAACCAGACCTGGGGGTAAGTGTATACTGTGAAGGTAATTCTGATATATTGTGTGGGCCACTAGTGGGAAGAAAGGGGGTTGCAGTGTCCCAGAGGGCTGTGACCAAGTTAGTTTAACTATTGCAAACCCTGACCTCTGGGTGGAGGCACCCGCCATTGGATCCAGGCCCCTCAACCTGTTAGTGGCAAATCAGGCAGGGGTAGTAGCCCCTGGGATAGCGTCATCTAGGGGTTACATCTTGGAGGCTCACCGCTGGGATTGTGTGTCCTCTAGTGGCCATATTTATGAACCACTGTTAAGAAAAAAATGGGTACCCCGACAGAAGTGGCTGTGCACCGGCTGGTGGAGTGGTGTACTGGGGAGGAATCGACCTCAAAATGCTATGCTTATCCTGGACATCCCCTGGGTATCAATACGGACACTGTGCAGGGAGTACTTTCCAAGGTGGAAGGTTTACAAAACCCTGTGGTGGTGGGTCGGCATGCTAATCTGCTCACCCACACTTTCCTGGCCCTAGTAGAGTTTAAGGATCCCATAGATAGCTCCAAAGTGCCACAGACCATTACCCCAGAGGGAGCCCTCACTGCTTGGAGAGTGATAACTAAGGACAGTAAAGACCCGGGGGGGAATCAGCCCCCACCACTATCTGAAACCTTTGAGGAGAAATTTGCTGAATGGTTTGCTGGGAGAGGGAAAACTGTGGGGACTTGAAGAAACTATTCTTGCCACCTGGGGTGTTCCCTCCCCAACACCCTCTCCTGCTCCAGTGCCCGTGTGGTGGCTGAACCAATGCAGACTCCTATTTCTGCACCTGCCATTAGTCACGACTCTTACGAAGGTTGAGGATCTTCTCTGGCACCTCCCACCCCCCAGGGGAGGATGACTGGAGACCTGGATAGACTATGTTGCCCCCAAGTGCTAGAATGGCAATGCTCGGAAGGTGAAAAGCGAAAGAGGGTTAGTGAGAGCCTCTGAGGTCCTGCCTGGCTACCATCCGTGCTAAGCGGTCCAGTAACCCTGAGCGACTGCACAGGCCTATCTTGAGGCCTTGGAGAATGTGTATGGAGCCCAGATTCTGATGAGGACCTATGGTGGAGAGTAAGAAATGCACAACAGTACCAAGGGAGTTGTTGTCTGTGTATGTCTCGGCTGGAAAAATTGTTGCAAGAATGCCTCAGAAAGGTATGTTTGCCAGCGATTGAACTGGACCGAACCAGACTGGACAGAATCCTTAAGTCTGCCCCTTCTCAGAACTGCTGTTGCTTCAATTCGCCTGGCAAATGACTGGAATCCCCACCCTCCTATGATGAGTTAATGAGAGAAATTCGAGGAGTAGAAAAGGCGACCTCGGGGTACCTGCACCAACAGCTGTGGCTACAACCCGAGTGACTGAGGGTGACCCATCAAGTGAAGTTCAGGGGCAGAGGTTGACAGTCAATGAGTGCTCTGACAAGGAAAAGATATGCCACAATGGGCGAACTGTTGAGAGATCCGGAATTCAAAACAGTCCCTTTATGAAGGCCCGCCTGCAAGTACGGCCCTGACCTATATCCGACTGCATCTGCTATGGGGGTGGGGTACCACCCATGTATCTCCTGCTGATAACAGCTCCAAACTCAATTCCTTGACCATGGAAGTGGAGAAACTGACGAGATGTCTCCAAATGCTTATCACGCCGCAGACAGATGGCACCCAGGTTTCCAGTTAGTAATACCCCGCCCTGGCTCCCAGTGTGGCGCCTCGGCCAGCTCAAACTCCAGAAAGTATGTTTTGCTATAATTGTGGGAAAGATGGGCACATGAAAGAGGAATGCCAGTCCCAAAAGACACTGACAAAGTTGCATATAGGCTACAAGGAGAGCTTCGGAGAAGAAATCAGTGGTTAAGAGGTGCCGCGACATGATCCCAGTGAGGGCACCAAAAATGCTAATTCCGTCCTTTTGTGGCAAGGTCAGTTGCCCAGGCCCCCACTACACGCCTCTCCAGACTGGTCCAGAATAGTGGGTCCCTCCATGGAGACCACTGTAAAGGTGAATGGAGTGTCTACAAGAGCTGTATTAGACAGTGGCTCCCAAGTGACAATTATGTTCCAGGATTGGTATCAGAAGCATTTGTCAGACGTACCCTTACAACCATTAGAAGGACTGCATGTATGGGGGTTGAGTGAGAAGGCCTACCCCTATTCCGGGTATATCCGAATTTGGCTGTCTTTCCCCACCTCCGTGGCTGGAGTGGCCGAACAAGTAGAGACCCTAGCCTTAGTGTGTCCCCCCACTGGACTGTATGATGGTGTCCCTTTGTTGATTGGAACAAATGCTCATATGTTCGGAAGGCTGGCACAATTGTGTTATGAAAACAGGGTCAAAGACTAGTAGAGCTTTAAGAGTTCGGCTTTAATTAAGAAGGCCTATGAGGCACAGAGATGCTGAAAAAACAGAACTAGAGGAACCCGTTGGAATTGTATGGAAGAAGGATCCTGAGTCTCTGATCCTGGCGCCAAATGCCCAGTGTACCTTACAGGAGAGGTCCGTATCAGAAAGGATGTTAAGAATAAAATATTAATGTTGGATGCACCGGTGATGGAAAATTGCCAGAGGACTGCTGTCAAGCCTAGTATTTTGCCGCTAGAGCCCATGCTTATGCCAGAAGGGTAATGGTCCAAGTTCATAATGTGTCTGAAAGAGACATTCGAGTAAACAGAGGTTGCATCCTGGCTAATGTGCATTGTGCAGACACTGCAGTGCTACCCAGCAGCAAGAGTTCAAGGAAGAATGACAGAGTAACGCCTGACTTGTTTGATTTGACTCCCGCTGCCAGCTGAATGGAAAGTGAGGATCAGTGAGAAGCTTGCCCAGAGAGACCAGGTGTTTTCTTTAAAGGAATGGGATGTAGGATGCGTGCAAGGAGCTGAGCACAATATCCGGCTGCATGACGAAAGACCATTTCGTGAGAGGTCTCGACGCCTGGCACCTGCTGACATAGATGATGTGAGGACGGCATCTGCAAGAGATGTTAGCTGCTGGTGTAATACAAGAATCCAGAAGCCCTTATGCTTCCCCATTGTGGTAGTGAGGAAAAGAATGGAACAGTAAGGATGTGTGTGGATTATCGCACCTTAAACGGCGGACTATCCCTGATCAGTACACAATGCCCATTCAGGATGCTTTGGACTGCCTAAGCAGGGAGCAGTGGTTCTCTGTGCTGGATCTCCAGATGGGTACTAGATCCCGATGGCCCCAGAGGACCGTGAGAAAGACGGCCTTTATCTGTCCGCTAGCTTCTAGGAATTCATGAGGATGCCTCAAGGATTTCAGGTGCCCCAGCCACTTTTCAACGATTGATGGAGCGTGCAGTGGGGACATGAACTTACTAGAGTGCCTGGTATACCTAGATGATGTTATTGTGTTTGGCAGCTCACTGGAGGAACATGAGAGCAGATTATTTAAGGTATTGGACCGACTGGAGGACTTTGGCCTTAAACTGTCCATTGATAAGTGTCAATTCTTTCAAACATCAGTAAAGTATGTGGGACACATAGTATCCACCGAGGAATAGAGACCGACCCAAGTAAAGTTGAGGCCTTGACCACCTGGCCACAGCCCAAAATCTAAAAGAACTGCAAAGATTCCTGGGATTCTGTGGTTTTATCGGAGCTTCATCAAGGACTATTCAAGAGTGATCCGCCCTTTACTTAACCTTACTCAAGGGTATCCCCAACCCACAAAAAATACCAAAGTCAGCGTCCTCAAGACTGAAAGAGTGTATTTTCATCCGAGTGAAGTATTTGGGGCCAGCTGGACTCTGATTATGAGACTGCTTTTCATGAGATCATATATCAACTTACCCATGCTCCAGTGCTGGCCTATGCCGATCCAAGAAAACCTTACGTCCTGCACACTGATGCTAGCTTGCAGGGTTGGGGGCTGTGTTGTACCAAGAGCACGAAGAATGGCCTGAGACCAGTGGCCTTTGCCAGTAGAAGCCTGACCCCATCCGAAAAGAACTATCCTGTACATAAGTTAGAGTTCCTAGCTTTGAAGTGGGCTATTGTTGACCAATTCCATGAGTACTTGTATGGGGCTAAAATACTAGTAAAACTGACAATAATCCTTTGACCTATGTGCAGACCTCAGCTAAGTTGGATGCCACCTGGCCATAGGTGGCTTTCTGCATTATCTACATATGACTATGCTCTCGAATACGAGCAGGTCTGAACCACATAGATGCTGATGCTCTCTCCGGGAGGCCTGTTCCCCAGAATGATTGGGTCCGATTGGCAGAACCTGACATTCGGGCACTCTGCCGAAGTTTGACAGGGAGGAACAAATGTCCACGGGACGCAGTGGACTGCATGGTGGATTGCTTGGGAGCCTCTGAGAATTGCATACCTGCTGCTTATTGCCACTTTTCTGCAATAGACATTGGTGCACTGCCTCAGCTGGACAATGATATTGATGCGGGCTCAATCCGCGATCCCATGATCAAAGCAGCTTTAGAAGCCCTCTATGCAGGAAAAGATGTGTCCAAATCGCTCCACTGATTTGAGAACTGCACTGTTATACAAAGAAGGTCCTAAGTTGAAACTGATCAATAAACTGTTATACAGAGAAACAGTAGACAGAGGGGACAAGTAGACAAACAACAACTAGTGCTGCCCATGCCTTCGAGACTCAGTACTGAGGTCCTTGCACAACCACATGGGGCACCTTGGTATAGACAGAACACTTGACTTGGTGAGATCCAGATTCTATTGGCCTAAGATGGGGCTGATGTGGAGCAACACATTGAACTTGTAGTCGCTGCTTACAGAGGAAAGCTTTGCCCCAGAGGGCTGCCCCCCTTGTTAACATCACCACCAGTGCACCCATGGAGCTGGTCTGTATTGATTTTCTGAGTTTGGAGTCAGATCAAAGAAATATCAGTAATGTGTTGGTGGTCACTGACCATTTCACGAGATATGCCCAAGCTTTCCCCACCAAAGACCAGAAATCATCCACTGTGGCCAAAGTACTTGTAGAAAACTTTTTTGTTCACTATGGGGCTCCACAAGGAATCCATTCTGATCAAGGGAGAGACTTTGAGAGTCGTCTGATCAAAGAGATGCTTTCTCTGTGGGGAGGCGAAAGTCC
The DNA here is from genome assembly GCA_016271365.2 of Neoceratodus forsteri. Taxonomy (NCBI): domain Eukaryota; kingdom Metazoa; phylum Chordata; order Ceratodontiformes; family Ceratodontidae; genus Neoceratodus; species Neoceratodus forsteri. The sequence goes on along the minus strand of JADMNL010000031.1, from coordinate 108,384,827 downwards.
AGAACCACTCCTTACCACCCCAGGGGACCCACAGCCTGAGACGTTTCAACCGCACTTTGCTAGATATGCTGAGCACCCTGCACCAAGGACAAGCCTAGATGGAGCCAACAAATTAGCACCCTGGTACATGCTTATAACTGCACCAAAAGTGATGCCACTGGATTCTCCCCTACCGCCTGATGTTTGGAAGAGAAGCTCGACTACCAGTAGATGTGTGTTTGGGGTCTCTCCTGATGGGGTTCAAGCTGACAACTATTTACAGTATGTGCAAAGTTAAAGGCCCAGCTAACTCATGCGTACCAACTGGCTCAAACCATGGCTGCCAAAGAAATCTGGCCAACAAAGAAAGGTATGATAAAGGTGAAAGCACAGGAACTCCAGGAGGGAGATCGGGTATTGCTAAGAAATCTGGGATTGCATGGCAAGCACAAGATTGCTGACAGATGGCACCATCTCCTCACATTGTAGTGGGCAAACTAGATGATCTGCCAGTGTACAAAGTAAGGCCTGAGAATAATTCAAAGATGTAAAACAATGCATAGAAATCATTTACTGCCCATTGGACAAATCTTAATTGAGTCTGAGCCCCTAGAAGATGCCCCTCTGGACCAGTGACTAGAGCTGCTGCTAAGAAAAGATCAAGAAAGTCTGCACCTACAGAAGCAAAGTTAAAGTGTTCCCTCCACAAGTCCCAGTTGAGCATGACTGTCAGTCCATATCGGAAGAAAGTGAGAGTGACTTTGAATACTATCCTTCTTCTGAACTGAGTCAATTGTTTGAGGGCAATCCCTAGTCAATACTGGAGACAAAGCTGGGCCTTCTGGACTGTCTAAGCCCCAGCTTCATCCCTGGAGCCAATGCTCCCAGAAAGTGAAGTGCAAAGCATCAGATCAGATGAAATGGAATCATTGTGCATGGTTGAACTGTTTGAGCTTTCAGGGGAGAAATGATAGATTGGGGCAGACTGGTGATACACCGAACAAGAAGAGTATTTTGAGTGCCCTGACAGTCCACTGCCAGTGTCCGAAAGCTCTCCATGCGAGCCAAATGTTGTGGACTCAGAAACTGTAACTCCTGGAGCTGAAAGTGCCCCAAGTTCTAGCCTCTCTACCCCATGGAGACTCCCTGACAAGTGAGGACAATGCTGAAAATGAGGCTCAGAATGCAGAGACTATAACAGTTCCCCTAGAAAGACTGGTCGAGCTGTAAAGCCTGTGGTGCACCTCAGTTATGATTCACTTGGGAGGCCTGTGGACTTGCCTCTCAATGTTGTCCATAAAGGAGTGTATGTGTCCCCGAGCTCATTGCCCAAACTGAGCATCAGTGCTAACTCCAAGTTACTTGTGTTGCCCTCTAAGTATGGTGCCCTTGCCCCATCCAGCCCCAAGGTAACTGATAGGGAAGGGCCCCCTCTCTTCAGGTTTCATGTACAAGAGGTAATAACTTGAGTTATGGTACAATGTTATGTAATACTGTGTAAAGTGGCGTACTGCAATGTTTCAGAAATGTGTTCTTGGTAAAATGATATATTGACTGATGATTATATGCGAGCCTAATGCAAATGTATATGGTTGCAGTTGAAACTTATGGGGGTACTTGCTTGACACGGACGTCAAGCTTTCCCAGGCCAGGAAGGGTGTAACCCCCCTGCAAATGGGGGTTCCCAAAAGACTTCCAGGAGCTTGCTTGAATGCTCCAAGCCTGAATGGTGTTTGGCATTTAAGCCATTTATCAGTGAGTGTTTTAGAGCCTCTGGTACTGTCTCTTTAGAGCTGTCTGCTTGCAGACATAATTAGTTTGTATGGGGGACTGTGTGCTTCTCTGAGTACCACTCGAGCTGCTGCCAATTCACTTCATTTTTGCAGTCACTAGGAGTGCAAAGGAACCTATCTGAAAGATGTAACTGTTTGCCAGAAATTATTTAGAGTAATAATGAAATTACAGTTTGTCTAACCTGCTTTCTTTGAGTCAGAACTGTGTCTGCTAGTTCCCATTCTAGTTTTGAACTGCTGAACTGGACCAATCAGTGTGGGGTAAGCTAGCTCTAAAATGGTGCCTTGGACGAATCAGAACTTGGACTCATAATCTGAGCCAGCCACAAGAGGATTGTATGGGCAGTGACTCTGGGAGATGTAGTTTAGACTTCAGTGCCTTTTGGACCAACAGCAGCAGTCTATTGTGAGTGACAGCCAATCCAGTCAAGAACTGGGAGGAACTCAAAGGAAGTGCCGGTTTTGTCGGTTGGAGTTTCAGTTGAGCTTTGGCAGTGAAGAAGGAAGGAGCCTGTGCTTTTCAGTGTGCAGTTTTAGTCAAAAACGTGTGTAAGGCCCAGAGTTCGTCTGCAGCTTGTTAGGACTGAATCCGTCCTGTGAAAAGAATCAAAGGATCTCTGAAGAGTAGAAACCAGGCTCACCCTGTAGAAGACTGGAAGAATTGCTGAAAATTGCACTCGGTCTGTCAGGAACTGAATCTGCTATGTGTTCTCCCGGTATTGTGCAGTAATTGCGTCGGGATACAGATGCAGCCTGCCTGGTATAGTGCTTTCTTTATATGGATGTGAAGAGGTTTTGTGTACCTCAAGTGAGCCCTCTGACATTGAAGGACCCTATCTTATTTGGAGGTCGTGAGTACTAATTCAGGGTCGCTCCCTGTTGAATTGCCACATTAAATCCAAATGGAATTACTGTACTGCTGACTGTTTAATTCTCCTTTTCTCTTGTGAAGGGCCCTACCAGCTGCCACGGTTTGGACTAGCCACTAGGGCTTGGGTACCCAGGGACAGTAACTGATAGGGATAGGCCTGTGCACAGAGCCATAGATAGATTATTAGAGTGATAAGCTAATTAACCTGATTTCCCTGTCCTTGTTATATCCCCTAAATAAATCAGAGCTGCTTGTTTCAGTAAAGTTATACTGCCTGAAGTATTTGTCTATGTTAAAGTACTGTACTGTGATTGTTGCACTGTATCTCATTTCACAGGAGGTCCCAGTGCGGAACAGACCTGGGGGTAAGTGTATACTGTGAAGGTAATTCTGATATATTGTGTGGGCCACTAGTGGGAAGAAAGGGGGGTTGCAGTGTCCCAGAGGGCTGTGACCAAGTTAGTTTAACAATTGCAAACCCTGACCTCTGGGTGGAGGCACCCGCCATTGGATCCAGGCCCCTCAACCTGTTAGTGGCAAATCAGGCAGGGGTAGTAGCCCCTGGGATAGCGCCATCTAGGGGTTACACTTTTAATGTTGTTTTTTTTCTCTTTATTACATTGTAAGGCAGCAATTTCATGATTTTGTTTTTCTACATTATCCAGAGCCCCCATTGTCTTTAGTTTAAAATGTATAAATCTCCATTTTTTTTTCCTTTTCTATTTTACACCCTACTGCGGGGTAGCTGGCGGGGGCATCCAGCCACTGGCTCTGACTGCCTAGACAGCAGCAGGCTCACTCGCATGATGGGGGATCCAGTGCAGCCACACACCGACCTGCCGGAGGGCCTCCCCATGTCACTCTGAGTCAGGCTGGGCCCGGACACACACACCCCCCAGTACGATTCCACGACAGTCCTCCGGGCAGGGCAGAGCGTGGCCATCAAGCTGCACAGTTGTGCCCAGCCATTTTCCTCCTTAGACCCCTGGAGTGCAGACGTACAATGACGTCTGAGGCACAATGTGCCGACGTCCGCCACACTCCACCCCCAATGTCACCAGCCCTGGTAGTGCCCCCGATCGTTAACGGGGGGCCACTGCAGAGTTGTGGGAACCCTCAACCCTCCCCGGGATAGGAGAGCAGTCCTCCAGACACTCAATTCTATCCCTCCCCTGCCGACCCCTGACAACTCGGGCACGTTTTCAAACCGATCGCCAGCATGGCGTGAGATGTGGCGTCCAGCACCTCAGCGCCACCGGGCCAGCATATAAAGCTTCATTCTGATTTTATTTCCCAGGATTCTACTTCCTTTTATACTAATATGTAGGCCATCTGTACTAAACAGGTCTATATTTCCTTACAAATCTCCCCACTGGTACACATTTATAATTACTCTCCCTTGTCCACCAATGCAGCCAGTTATTTATTTCTTCAATTCATTAATTTTTTTAATTTTTCCTGCTCTGGGGATTGGTAGTATTTCTGAGAAACCCATATCACAGTTTCAACCTTCAGTACCATGCTTAGACATTTATATTCATCTATCACAGCATGGGTGTTCTGTCTCCCCAGATTATTTGTTCCAGCATGTACAACTATGAGAGGTTTGACTGTTCTTTGTTTGATTATGTTTAGCATCATATTCTAAATGTCTTTTACTTTTGTCCCCAGTAAGCAACTAGAAGTGGTATTGTATTTATTCCCTCTGGCTGTGTATCTAGCCACATATTTTGAAGTAAAATACAATACCCTGGTATGCAATTTGTTTTCGGGTGGTGGAGTATGTTGTGTTTAAGCTAGTCAGTGAGTGAATGATTATTTTTGACTTCAGTTTCATCTGCTGTCTTATTTTCATCTTCTTCTAGGTTTGTTAGTTATGTAACATTATTTGTGGTTTGAATCTCAAAATTCATAATCCTGTGCCTCTTTTTATTTCTTCTTCTGTCCACAGTGCACCAGTCTTCCTCTTCATATTCTCTTTGCCTTTTTCTTCATATCATTTTGATTTACTACTCTGATATCCCCCATTGTTTCATAGTTTTGCCTTTCTTCTGCTTCATTTAAAACACATATATTCCTTAATGTACTCATTTCGATTTTGAGATCCACTCATTTTAATTTCAGCTCTTGTATTTTTATACACTGCAGCTACAGGCTGAAAAGTCCGACACTGATTCTGTGCTAAATTTATTGCATATGAGTTTTGTCCCTATTTTTCTGTAGGCTAGTGCAACCTGTCCACTCTCCATAGTTTCAAAACCTTACCCTAACACTATTTTAATCTGGCTTAGACTGAGCAAACTTTCTGGCCCCTCTGTCTGACACTGGCAGACACGCTTGCTTCTGCCAGTGCTGCCTCCACAAGCACTTGCCGATGCTCACTTCTGCATGAAGACAGCACTGTCAGGACCCTCTGCTCCTAACTGTCCACTGGTCCCCCCCACACACACACACAGCAGCATAAAACCAGCACTCCCAGGCCCCACTGCTGCCGACTGCCCACTTATCCCCTTTTATAGCAGCATGATGTTTGCAGTCTCAGGCTCCACCGCTCCCAGCTGCCTACTGGTCCCCTTACACAGCAACATGAAGCCAGCACTCTTGGGCCCCACCACTCCTGACTGCCCACTGGTCCTCACACCTAACAGGTCCCAGGGAGTTATGGCTGAAGACATTCCCTGAAGAACCCACTATGAAAGAAATGCCTTCATCTAAGGAAATAATCCCCATGGACCACTGGGACTAGGGAAGTGACAGGGAAAGGTGGAAGAGGGTCTGGAAGGTCATCTGACTGACAAGGGCAGTGTTGGCAACAGGGGGGAAAACTGTGAAACAGTGTTGAATTTTATCAGTAGATGCCACAGCTAAAAACTGTACCTGGACTATAATATCTAATTAAATATCCACAAGCCTAGTGAGGCTTCTGATTGGCTACTGGCTCAATCATTAACATCTTAGAAATGATCAGCTGTGCGGCACATGTGTTAAGTTTAAGATGTACTCATGCCACGCGGCTCGCTCAACACTGCTAAAAATGGAAAAGTAAGTAAAAAAAGTCTGAAACTGAAAGCTGCTTATAATCGCAATAACAACCTCGAAGCCAGACATGTCCTTGGATTAATGATCAGGCTGGAGGAACGGGTCCCCAAAATGTGGGCACACAGAATAAAAAGAAGTGCCACAGATGCATGCCTCTGAACTTAGTATTTTGCTGTTGAGTACCCGTGACTGGGGATTTGTGCAGGGATTGCTGGTAGGCAAGTATGCGCACCAAACCCTTTTTCATGTACTGCTTCCTCATGTACTCAGCACCCCATGGTGGATTGTTCTAGTTAACCATATGTTTTGACCTTTATTTCCACAAGAAGCTTGTCACTTTGTATGTATGTAATGTCTTGCTTAAAGAAAGTAAAAAAAAAAAAATTAAAAAAATAAGCAGTATTTATAATGGGAACCACAAAGTATGTTTTTTTGATTTTATCTCACTCCAATAAAAACATTTGAGAAAGGTGTCTTTCTTCTGCACTGGTCAGTAATGACACTTCTTCATGAGTGGAATACATTAAATATATTTCTTCCGTTTATTTACACACATGCACACGCGCACACACACTCTCACTGACTAGCACATAGTTTGAACCTGCCAGTCTCTGTCCATACAACTATTTTGAGGTTTCCAATCAAGCAGAAGGTAACTGAACTTGAAATACACTTATAGCATCCTTACGAGAATTAGAGTGTCCCAATTATATGTGCAAATGGCAAAAATGAAATCTGCCTAACCTTTGATAACCAGGCTTCCTAAGCAACTGACTCTCATTGAAAAGTATCTAATTCTTCATTGTCTGATTACCTGATTATCTGCCACGGAGCAGCTGTCTCCAACATGGCTACTGCAAAATCAATGAAACCACTCCGCAGAACAAATTGTCCGCCTCTGACCTTTGTTGACCTCTACTTTACTGCACTGTAATTGGATGTCATGTCTGTGTGTTTAGTCCAATGAAGAGCCAGGCCACTGGGGTTATGAAGAACAAACCCCTTTGGAACAAGGCCCAGCCTAAGATCATTCAACCCTCACTGACCTCAAAGGGTTGACAGGCTCTTTTGTCAGGTTACAAGGCCTGTGTGGCCTTGGGAGAGTTGGCCCAGACTGGGCCTTAGTCTTGGCCTGCAGGCACTGCACTCACCTGAGAGGCAAAGAATAATGGCTCTTAGCTACATTCATCTGGACAACACAAAAAGATTTTAAAAGCCCCAATAATTGCTGAGATTAAAGACAAGACCATGCTCTGTTGTTTTTTTTTTTTTTCTCTTTTTTGATTCATGAAATGGCTTCGTCTCTCTCTCTCTCTCTCTCTCTCTTTTTTTTACCTCTGTGCCGTGATCTACAAGAAAAAAGCCTGGGAACGCATTGGATCCCACTGAGGCCACAGCTTGATTGGCAGACCTTTTGAATTATTTCACAGTTTGCTTGGTTTAAAATAGAGAAGCAGCCTGGATTTCTTGTTTTCTTGCCCCCCTCCTTTTTCCTTTAAAAGAAAGCTTTTTATGTTGACTCGCTGCCGTGACGGCCGCACCTTTGATCAGGGCCTTTTACTTGTTGCCCATGCAGACCCCACTGCATTTCCTTGAGAGCTGCTTCACATCGCCACATTTCTTTCATAGGCACTCTTAGATGAGCACAAAAGGCACTTGGCTTTCTTTAAAGACTTTTTAACCAGGGAGGGCCTTGACTGCGGGGCTTTTAGCCCTCTGTCTAGACTCAGGTTTCTGTTTGTCAACCTGGATCCAGGAACACCAGTGATTCTGATTAAAGGTGGCTGCTACTGTGGGGCCTTCTTGTACCTGCCGCCATGTTTGCTGAGAAACTGGTACCGTGCACATGCAACCTATAACAGACACATGCAGTATATCGCATTATGTGTTATAACCAGTGTCAATTTATCTTGAAGCTGAAAAAACACAAACCTGGAAAGCAAGCAGTGTTGCACAAAGGTTATAGCAAAGCAGGTAGTGACACTGGCAGTAAACACATCAGTAGACAAATGTGCGGTATAGATGGTTGTCCGGCTTATAAGTGGAACATACTGGGTTCTGGAGGAGCTGCGCATCTGTCTGTGAGCATCTTTACCTTTTATTCGTATTGTTCCATGGGCTTAGTTAATAGCGGGCAGCCCATCAGCTAAGTCTGTGGTGGTGCAAACATGTACTGAACAGGCCCTTGGGTTTAACCCACAGTGTGGCAGACATATACAGAACACAAGCCCATGAGAGAAGTCCGGCCCTGGGCTTGAGTCTGTGGTGAGGAAGACATATACAGAACACAGACCCTTGGGCATAGTAGCGGCAGATCGTTGGATATTTATCTGTTTGGAAAGAACAAGCTGAGCTGCAAGCAGCTGATTTTCAGGTGTGCCCTGGCAAGTGGGTCAGAGAAGGCAGCATGAACTACAGAAAAACAGTATCAAATACGAGAAACGGGACCATAAAAATGAAATTCCGACCATAGTCGGTAGACAAGTAAAACTGGTGGGCAGCATATTGGAACGGGGTGTGTATTGCAGACACTGTCTATGATACGCAAACTGGATTAGGGAGTGCTGAGTCAGCAGTTTGTAAGACAAACATTACACTGGAAACATCAGTGTGGGACATCTCAAAGTACCGGGCAGCAGCACCTACTGATAAGATACAGAGCTACAACTTGAAGGCAGCATATCTGAAGCCCTGGCGAATGCATTAACTGCCTGTTTGTGCTCCCAAAGTTTATTATTAAAAAAAAAAACATTTTACAAGGGGGTTAATACAATTACAGGTTGTGCACAGTAATGGGGTAATGCTCTCCCAAAGCCAGAATGCACACTCCAGGGTGCAAAGCACCAGAGTGACTGTCCATTCATCTGTGCTCCAAACTTAAGGATTCCTAAAAGCATGCTTTAACAATGAGTAAATGGCACCAATAAAACAGAGAATGTATTAGACACATCCCAAAAAGAATTGTCTTTTCAAGAGATTAGAACTAAATATGGGTAAAGAAATGGGACTTTTGGTCATTACTGGTTATACTTATTAGCAAATGCTTTCAAACCACACTGTTTTAATTCTTGAGACATAACAGGGGACAAAGAATGGAGACTATATGTTATACTGCCAAAGAAAAGGTAAAGCTGGAAGGACACAAGGCTTCTCACAAGTACACAATAATACCCTCCATGGTGGGCGGTACTGAGGGAATACTGGACATACAGGTGTAATGTGAGGTGCAGATGGAGGGCCCTTAGCCTCAGAAGATCTGGTATTGTCAATACTACCCACCCTGGAGGGTATATTACGCTTAGAAAATAGCACTGTGAAAAAAATTGTTAGTAAAAAATAGTTTAAAGGGACACTGTCAACTTTTTTGCATCATATTACTTCTAGGTAAAACCCCACATTTTATGACTGCTTGCCATCTCTAAAATTCACTGATGTTGCTGGTTGTTTTATCTGCCTCCTTGCTAAATCGAACTGAAATGCGTAGGAATGCATAGCTTTACCCAGCCTTGTTTTGCTTCAAATCTTGAACTACTCTTACTGCATGCTTCCTGAACATTAGTATCACCCCCAAACAGTGCAACAATTACTCATGATACAATAGTCTCCTCTACTCCCATTGTATAATGAGTGGCTAGATTGTGTTGGAGGTGTTCCTGAGTCCACGAAAGATACAGTGGACATTGATCAAAGAATGTAGACAAACATGTTTTTGGATGGTAACACCAGTACAGTGGGCAGTCCGTTTTCACTTTTTAAAAGAAAAAGGAATCAGAATTGAACTACCAGCTGCATCAGCAATCTCCACAGAATGTAAACAATCATAAAATGTGTTTTTAAACTAGGGACACTTTGAGACCTAAGGAGGGTGACAGTGTCACTTTAATATAAGTTTTGTAATTAAAAGTTCCTCTGCCTTGATTAAAATGATGTGTTTATTTTTTGTTTGAGATATGGACTTTTGTCCTATTGGAGCTCTGTATTTAAGAAAAGAAGGGCTGGTTGAATGCAGTTACCACCCCATCTCCCAAGCAAGAAAGATAGAAAAGAGTGTGAGCATGGTGGGCAGCGAGTGTAATTTATGACAGAAGTTAGACAGTGAATTTTTATTTTTATTGCTCTTTTGTGCTGAAGAAGAAAGCATGATCTCTAATGATGTGCGGTGGGGAGACTGAGTGTGGTGGGGAGACCGGGAAAGTTATTTGGTATGGGGGAGGAGGTGGATACGTTGATGTTGTACAAACATGTCTGGAAAATGAGCTACCTGATGTTGTTAGGATGATTTGTGTGTGGACAGGGGAGGACTGGGCATGAGAGGAGCACGGACTGACAAGCAGAGGGATGTCATGGCAAACAGTGGCACTCTGTTAACTTTGCTGCCCAGACATGCACACCCATTGCTGGCTTCCTCCGAGTACTACAATAGCTGGCTTTTGAGGAGCAGGAGTGCAATTAACTGTTAATTAATAAAAGTGTGCTGTGTTTAAGAACATTTATTTAATTTTAGTAACTTTTTAAATGTGATTGTTGGCAATACAGGGTTGTGAGGGAAGTGACTTCTTTTTGCTAGGGAGGCCTTCTCGCTCCACTCAATCCACTTGCAAGTGGGGAAAAAAGGTGTGTATTTCATATTGAATTTTTCCCTGGCACAAGGATACCACTTTGCCTTTCTGATATGCAGTTGGCATTTGTTTTTAACAGGGCTTTATTGGAAAACAGATGCATGGCAATTAAATCCTGTTAGCCAGTCAGATTACTAGGATTTCCATTGCCATTTTCTAAGTCGTAATAAAGATCTTGCAGAATCTTCTTTAAGACTCACATGGTGAAAAGAAGAGAATAAACATATTTCAGCAGACACCTGGAAAGCTTTCTTTTTTTTCAATCACAACATTATTTTTGCCACTTCCACGGACCTGCAGGGGCTATGACCCCGGGTACCTCCTCCGGCCCATCAGGGCCATCATGAGTCCTGCCGGTCCCGGTATTTTTCCTCTGGTCTTCTCCTGCATCTGTGCCCGTGCAGTGGGCACAGCAGCTGCCTCTGTACAGGCAGCCAAGCAGCCTGGGCAGGCCAAATCCCACATGTTGTGCTGATGCATGCAGAACAAACCCCTCCCGAGGAAGGAGGCAGTACTCTGGACACTCAATCCTTATCTCCCCTGACCGCCCCACTAAACAACCCGAAACTGTTTTCCCAAATGGGCCACTGGTGTCTTGCGAGGTGTGGTGTCCAGTGCCTCAACACTAGTGCCACCAGGCTGGCTCCACCTGGAAAACTTTCTGGAAGAATGGAATTGAATCTATCGGAGAAATACAGGGAATGGTTATTGAATTTAAAATGTTGCACTATACATGGTATACCCTTGAAGTGCTAGGGAGAATGTACAAAGTAGACAGAACTGAAGCAAAATGTTGGAGATGTGAGAATTATGCTAATCTTTTACACATCATATCGTCTTGCAGTAAGATACAAACATTTGGACAGAAGCAGGCAAGTATTTTAACCAGGTATTAAAGGCTAGCATTTCATTACACCTGAAATATTTGTTTTAGGTGATTGTTAAGCTTTCTTTCTACATCAAAACAGATATTAATTTTGGTGGAGGCTTTGGGCCTAAAAAGAACGATTTTATCATTTTGGAAAAGTACAATCCCTATGTCTGAAGACTGGATGTTATACCTGGGTAAATTAGCAGCAAATGCAAGGCTAAGCTGCTTGGTGGTAGATGATGAACACATTTCTAATAGGATTTGGCTCCCATGTATTAACAACCATGTCGGGTGATAAGGGTGAAAGAAAAAGGGGCGACATCAGAAGGGCGATGGGGCACTATCCTCCTGATGCCCTATGTGCGGTGATTGCTGTGTAGAGTGACGGGGTGTGGGGGGCAAAGCCCCTACATGTGCAAGTGCTTCTACGCTTTTTCCTGTCTGCCATGCTTGTCGCGGTAATTGCTGTCACCCTTATTCCTTTGCCCTTATTGCATGGTACCATTAATAACCTAGACCTTAAAAAATAATAGATATTTAAGTATGATAACCCTCACTAATCAGCTTTCGGTTGATATAAGGTACGAGTAGAGACACAGGGACCAGTTAGGGTCTGTGGAGGCAGAATACGAAAGAAACATCTGGGCTGACTTGGTGGGTCAAGTGGTCCTTTTCTATTGACAAATTATGTGTTTCTATACAGGTTCAACCCTTGGGAAGGACTGTATGATTGAACCATAATTCTTTTTAGAGTTACTTCAAAGAGAATCATTCTAATTTTTTTAAAATGCTAAAACAACTAAGAGGAAGCTCCCTTACTTACTTCGATGGGAGTTCCTCCGTGGCAGTTCTTTAATTTTTTGAAACAGACCCCCAAGGAAGGGAAGAGATTATAATTTGCCCTTGAGGGACTAACCGCATGATCCTTTCCACTTCCTATTATTTCTATTAGCCCTCCACCTCACGCTGGGACATTTTGTGACATCTGTGTAGGGAGAGTGCATAAGAATGCCGCTCCATTTAAGTCTAAGAGTGTAATTTTCAAACACAGTTTTGGCCATTTAAATGGACATTATATAAAATCGATGCTAGGGGTCAGGTAAGAAGAGCCTTGTTAGTTGACCGGGACTCTTATTTTACGTAATGTCCACTTAAATGGCCAAAAACTGTATTTGAAAATTATGTCCCATAGACTTCAATGGCATGCCCCCTTCTCTATAAAGACATCATAAAATGTCAATACATGGGGCAGAACAGGCTAGTCTTGGATGAAACATTCAGTCAAGGTCCTGTCTGCATGTTCTGGTGGTTATTCAGGTAGACGTTAAAGATCCTATGGTACTTCTCAAAAAGAGTAGTGGAATTTCCCCAGTGCCCTGGCCAAATTTCCCCCATTTACCAAAAAATACCACCAACAACTTAATCTGGTTCAGTTTCAGTTGGTTACTATCTGTATCTCCTCCATTCCCCCAAGACGAGGCTGAAAATAGGCAGAATTGTCTAGCCCTCGTTTCCCGGTCAACAAAAACTTAAAAAAAAAAAGTGGAAAGGGATCATGTGGCTAGCACCTGGGGGTCAAATTATGATCCCTTCCCTTCCTTATGGGGCTGTTCCAAAAATGAAAGAAGTGCCACAACGGAACTCCCATTGAGATAAGGGAGCTTCCTTGTTGTTGTTTAAATGTGGAGAAAGGTTCTCTTTTTAAAAAATTGGATGGACTATATTAATAAGCCACTGGAATGATAAACCATATGTAATAAATCGGTACTGTTTTTTTTTTTCTTCATTGAAGAAGCTGGCTATAATTCGCCGTTATAATTCATGGGTCATAGCAGCGGACATGCAATAGCTTCTCCACGGTACAGATCGCGATCCCTCAGTCGCAGCGGAAGCTCCACAAGTGCCATCCTCCGAATTACAATCCTGATTTGAATATATCCATGTCAACATGGGATCGGAATGGAACCAATCTTCTAATAATCAGAGTAACTTCTAATTTTTGGACATTTTGAGACATAAACAACAATAGTTAGCATAGTACTAATACCTAGTTGCGTCTGACTACTCTGTTCTGCCATTTCAACTCAGCTGCTTTTCCCCGAGTGTTCTGATTTCATTTGGATTCATTTTACAGGTCTGTCCATAACATTTTGATTTCTGCAGTTCAAAACTTCAGTGTGTTTCCCTTTAAAAGTTAATTGAACAAACAAAACACGGACACAGTGTGGGTTTTGACTACTTTATTTCCAGTGCTGTAGTGGGAAAGAAAAACAGTCCCCAGCAATTACGTAAAACAGTGCATTGGGAGGAGAGCCTGACTCAAATTTTATGTACACCCTCAGTGTGAGATGCTTTGATAAACTCTTTGGGCTTTGCCCTCTGGGTTTAGTTGGCATCTCACACCTCAGGTGAGCATAACATTCTCATTATGCAGTCCTCCCCATGCATTATGATATATATTACATGAAGTTCTTTCTGTAAATAGTGTAAAAATTAAGTCACTGTACTATGATTATCCTGTACTGTTATATTATTTTCAAGTCAAGTCATACTTTATTTCATAAGCGCCCAATCCCAGGGGCTCTGGGCACTTTACAACAATACAGGACAAAAGTTGAATCACAGTTATAATAAGAGGCAGTTCAATTTAAAATCTCTCAAATACCATCAATATAAAATTATAAAATTAAATAATAAATAAATAACTAAATCCAGCTCACTATCATATTTATCATGTTTTTATCCACAACTCTCATATGCCAACTTAAAAAGATGTGGCTTCAGACTTTGTTTAAAACTATCAACAGAAGGGGCCTCCCTAAGTGCCCCAGGGAGGGAGTTCCATAATGTAGGGCCCACCATTTCGAAGGCACGATCGCCAGCAGTTTTTAATCATGCCCTCAAGACTACTAGGTACCCCTCAGCAGATGACCGTAGAGAGCGCACTGGGCAGGCAAGCGACAGGTGGTCAGACAGGTAGCCTGGACCTGCTCTATATAAGGCCTTATAGGAGAGCAAGCCCATCCTGAAGACAATCCTCCACCTGACCGGCAGCCAGTGCAGTTCGCGCAAAACCCGGATTATATGATCGGACCTCAAAAGGACCGTCAATAACCTGGCTGCAGCATTCTGCACCAGCTGCAGCCGGCGGAGGTTGCCCCCACTGACCCCGGAGTATAGAGCATTACAGTAATCAAGCCTGGAGGTGACAAAAGCGTGTATCAGTGATGGCAGGTCCTCAGGAGGGACTAGGTACTTAATCCGAGCGACATTCCTTAAGTGGCAAAACTCCCTTTTTTTGACAATAATATAAAATTATAAGGTAAAAAAATGGCAATGGACCCTGGCAAACACTATCATAGCTGAGCCCTAGGCAATGCCCATGGACCACAGGCTCCCTCCATGCTAAAGCACAAAAAGCAAGCGGTTTGTAAGAAAGGGTATGTTTAAATAAACAAATGTTTTAGTAATTCAAATGTTCAACTTATGGTTTAGTTTTTTTTCCAGTTTATATACCCAGGATAGCCCAGCTGCTGTGCAACACCTCGTTTTCAGTGGGGTCCTGCTTGCACCCATTTCTGTAGCTGGATGGATGAGAACACTGAGTGGTTAACTGACATGCACACAGTCACACAGGGAGTATGTTGGCTCTGGTGGGGTTTGAAACCAGTGATATCCCTGTTTTCACACAGATGTTTCATCCACTAGACCACACTGTCTCACATATTTGCTTAACTAGCAGGAACATACTGGGATATGTGTATTTTAATATTTTGCTGTTCAAAATGTTTGCCGTATGTAAAGTCTATCTTGCAAATACTGTACCATGGCACACTTTAAAAATACCCTGTATTTATAGCTACTCAGGACATAAAGCGCAAACCATGTAAACAACAAAAGAAACATTGCTACTCTGTCCTTTGAGACTTAGTACTAAAGTGTGCAGTAACCTACACAAGACACATTTTTTCCCCATAGAGGTTTTTAAGCCCCTTCCAGCTTCACATTCCCCCTCCTCAAACACTGAACCCCATCGACCAATTACTCCCTGCAGCTTTTCCCTGGCGTGGGACTCTGAAAGGGGGGCCAACCCCCCTCCCCATCACAGTATCTGGTTAGGTATGCTAACATTAGGCTTCATGATGTGGGGCCCAGATGGAAGCTGGAATGCCCCTTCCATTTTTTGTTCCTCCCTCCACCTGTCACCACTAGAGGGCACCTTCAAGGTGGCCTAGGATACTACAGTCAACACACTGTGGGGCATCAAACTCCCTGGCCCACCACAGGAGTTGTTGCTGTGCTGGAATGGTCCTGCCCTGCCATTGACTGCACCCTTTCCCAGCAGTAGCTGCCCACTTAAGAGCCCATATTCCCTCTGGCACCCCAGCTGTCAGCAACAACTGCCCACTTAAGAGCCCATATTCCCTCTGGAGCCCCAGATGCCAGCATGGCAGCGCATCACTAATGCATGGCCACCAAGAAGACCCATTTTCACATGGGTGCAATACTGCCACATCAGCACTCTGGATTGTGCTGTCTGAACAGGAGGGCATGTTTTTTTTTTGGGGGGGGGGGGTCTGCTTATACCCAGATGTACCACCAGGATAAACTGAAGCATCATGGTTTGGGGAGGAGGGGTTGCAGTCCTGTTGTACCCAGTTGTACAATCAGGAGAGCGGAAGCATCACGTTTGGAGGGGCTCTTATACCCAGCTGCACGCCAGAAGAGAAATGAAGCATCCTGTTTGGGGTGGGGGTCCTGTTATATCCAGTTGTACCACCGAGGGACAATGAAGCAACATGTTTGGGGAGAGGTCCTGTTTTACCCAGCTGTACGCCAAGAAAGAATGAAGCATCACATTTGGGGTGGGACCTTTTATACCTATCTGTACTGCTGGAAGAGAATGAAGCATCATGTTGGGGTGGGGGCATGTTATACCCAGCTGTACTACCGGGAGAGAGTGAAGCATCATGTTGGGAGGTATACCCAGTTGTACTACTGGGAGAGAATGAAGTATCATGTTTGGGGGATATACCCAGTTGTACTGCTAAGAGAATGAAGCATCATGTTGGGGGAATACCCAGTTGTACTGCTGGGAGAGAATGAAGCATCACGTTTGGGGAAACTTGCTTATATCCAGTGGTACGACTGGAAGGAACTGAAGTCCAGGAAGTGAAATGATTTGCACCAGGTCACACAGAGTAAGTAGTTCTGGTGTGATTCAAACCCATGATCTCTTAGTTCACAATTCTGTCCTGAAACCCTGGACCACACTGGCTTTCTAGACATTAAAACGGAGGAGACAGACTGCAAGAAGGCACTTAATTCATCTGATAAAGTTCACTCTTAATGATTCATATAATAAGCCCTGTTTAGTGGGCGGTTTGTTTGAATTTTTTGAACAACTAGATCTGTGAATGGAGCTAGCACGCTAAGGGAGGTACAGGCTGACCTTTCTGCTGTGATGAAGAGCAGGAAGAAAGATAACGTTATCAGCCTCATCAGTTACAAGTGATCCTTCCACTGAATGAAGGAGCAAACGCCACCCAGAGGAACTGGCACTGGAGGAGGAGCGGGCTTCCTTTTTTATCAGGGCACTTTCTAGGTTGGACTGAAGCCATAAATCCATGTTGTGTGACAGTTTCCCACTATACAGCCAGGCCCCCATGTGAACCAAATGCACACAGAAGATGCAGAGTAATACACGGCAACTACTGCTGCAGAACCCTTGTCCTACTCTCCTCTCTTCCCTCCCTGACATTCTGCCCTCTCTGCGTCCATTTAAGAATTTCTTCTCCGTGTTTACACTAGTAACAGTGAACATTATTACACATGCAGCCTGTCACTGCACCTCGGAAGCTGTTGGTCCTCCATCCCATTTGACGGTGCTGTAATATATTTATTGGATCAGAATACAGAAGTACTGACAGCAGTATAACCCAGTGTCCCACACAGAAAACCTAGTCAGTGGATACAACACTGGCAGAGCGGGTGTGCAGCTGTGGGATGTTGCATTGTGGTTTTTCTTGCTAGGTGCAAGGGAGGTTCACTTTGAGCCACTTTTGAATACCAGAGCCCTATGTCCCATTCTGGTGTAAAGCCTCCAGATTCTAGTCATCACCGTGGCGGATGCAGGATTTTGCAGTGGGGGTGCTGAGGTGATGTGCATACTTGATATGCAATTTTTAAAATACTTTATATTGTCTTCTATTATGTTTTTCATTATATTTTGACACAAAATACAAATGTAGTCTATAGTTTGGAATGTATAATTTTCTTACAATCAATAAACCAGACTTTTTTAACAAACTGAAATGCAGTAGCACCAAGCAAGCAAGTTACAATTGGGGGTGCAGCTGTCCCCTTCACTCCTCTCTAGATCCACCACTGGTCATCACTCCAGCTTAAATAGAGCTTTAGTTTGTAGCAAACTGACTACAATCTTTCCACAGTCTGTGGCAGTCCCTGCTTTACAATACCGTGTACAAGTTTTCTGCAGCCTGCAAGTGACCCTGTTTGATTAGTGCAGCCCATTCATGAACTATCTTTGTTAGGCTTGCCCAGTCACAACCACAGCCATCTTTGCCAGGTGCAATCCATTCACATCCACAGCCATCTCCGTCAGGTGTAGTCCAGTCACATCCACAGCCATCTCCGTCAGGTGTAGTCCAGTCACATCCACAACCATCTCCGTCAAGTGGAATCCATTTATATCCACAGCCATCTCCATCAGGTATAGCCCTTTCTCATCCACAGCCATCTCTCCCAGATGCAGTCCATTCACATCCACAGCCTTCTCCATCAGGTGTAGTCCAGTCATATCCACAGTCATCTCCATCAGGTGCAGTCCAGTCACATCCACAGCCATCTCTGCCAGGTGCAGTCTAGTCACATCCACAGCCATCTCCGTCAGGTGTAGTCCAGTCACATCCAAACCAATCTCTGCCAGGTGCAGTCCATTCACATCCACAGCCATCTCCGTCAGGTGCAGTCCAGTCACATCCACAGCCATCTCTGCCAGGTGCAGTCTAGTCACATCCACAGCCATCTCCGTCAGGTGTAGTCCAGTCACATCCACAACCATCTCCGCCAAGTGGAATCCATTTATATCCACAGCCATCTCCATCAGGTGTAGCCCTTTCTCATCCACAGCCATCTCTCCCAGATGCAGTCCATTCACATCCACAGCCTTCTCCATCAGGTGTAGTCCAGTCATATCCACAGCCATCTCTGCCAGGTGCAGTCTAGTCACATCCACAGCCATCTCTGCCAGGTGCAGTCTAGTCACATCCACAGCCATCTCTGCCAGGTGCAGTCTAGTCACATCCACAGCCATCTCTGCCAGGTGCAGTCTAGTCACATCCACAGCCATCTCTGCCAGGTGCAGTCTAGTCACATCCACAGCCATCTCTGCCAGGTGCAGTCCATTCTCATCCACAGCCATCTCTGCCAGGTGCAGTCTAGTCACATCCACAGCCATCTCTGCCAGGTGCAGTCTAGTCACATCCACAGCCATCTCTGCCAGGTGCAGTCCATTCTCATCCACAGCCATCTCTGCCAGGTGCAGTCCATTCTCATCCACAGCCATCTCTGCCAGGTGCAGTCTAGTCACATCCACAGCCATCTCTGCCAGGTGCAGTCTAGTCACATCCACAGCCATCTCTGCCAGGTGCAGTCCATTCTCATCCACAGTCATCTCTGCCAGGTGCAGTCTAGTCACATCCATAGCCATCTCTGCCAGGTGCAGTCCGTTCTCATCCACAGCCATCTCTGCCAGATGCAGTCTAGTCACATCCGTAGCCATCTCTGCCAGGTGCAGTCTAATCACATCCACAACCATCTCTGCCACCTGCAGACCATTCACATCCACAGCCATCTCTGCCAGATGCAGTCCATTCTCATCCACAGCCATCTCTGCCAGGTGCAGTCTAGTCACATCCATAGCCATCTCTGCCAGGTGCAGTCTAGTCACATCCACAGCCATCTCTGTCAGGTGTAGTCTAGTCACATCCAAACCAATCTCTCCCAGCTGCAGACCATTCACATCCACAACCATCTCTGTCAGGTGTAGTCTAGTCACATCCAAACCAATCTCTCCCAGCTGCAGACCATTCACATCTACAGCCATCTCTGCCAGATGCAGTCCATTCTCATCCACAGCCATCTCTGCCAGGTGCAGTCTAGTCACATCCATAGCCATCTCTGCCAGGTGCAGTCTAGTCACATCCACAGCCATCTCTGCCAGGTGCAGTCTAGTCACATCCACAGCCATCTCTGCCAGGTGCAGTCTAGTCACATCCAAACCAATCTCTCCCAGCTGCAGACCATTCACATCCACAGCCATCTCTGTCAGGTGTAGTCCATTCACATCCATAGCCATCTCTGCCAGGTGCAGTGCATTCACATCCACAGCCATCTCCGTCAGGTGTAGTCAGTCACATCCAAACCAATCTCTGCCAGGTGCAGTCCATTCACATCCACAGCCATCTCCGTCAGGCATAGTCCATGCACATCCACAGCCATCTCTGTCAGGTGTAGTCAGTCACATCCAAAGCCATATTTTTGAACTTGTAGTCCATTCACATCCACAACCATCTCTGTCAGATGTAGTCCATTCACATACACAGTCATCTTTGTCAGTGGTGACCCAGTCACATCCACAGCTATCTTTCTTGGTGTGGTTGATACACATACGCCGTCATCTTTCTTAGGAGAGGTTCATTGATAACCATACTCATCTTTGTCAGCCGTGGCCCAGTTACAGCCACTGCCATCATTGTCAGGCACAGCCCTTTCATGTCTGTCAGCAAGACAGAAGCAACAAAAAAAAGGCCTTATTTGCTGTAATTTGATGATAAAGGGAAGTGCTACAACCTAGAACTTGCAGCACTATCGGGTACTTGTGGCAGTACAGGGAGCTTGTGGAATCTGACCCTCATGCAGCCCGAAAACTTTAAGTGAGACAGCAACTGTGACTGGCTTCTGCTTTATTGACATGTAATCCCCAATGGGGCTTTGCTGAACAGTTCCATGACTCCCACTCATGGCACCTGCTGCCAGCAAGGTCGCCATGCTGGTCCCCACAGAATCTTGCTGTAGCAGGAACCAGGAATGAAAGGAAGATACCTGATCTTTGGTGCATCCAGCAACAACAGCAGCTCCTGATAGTGCTGCTACACATCAAACCAGGCACCCACTGCTGATGAAATAAACATGGTTGCATGCTGGGGACGTATGGAATCCCAGAAGGACTGTCTGACCAAAGCAGACTGCAAAGCACAATGGTAGTGACAAAATCAGAGGGAATAGAATAATTGTTTAAGGGCAGCAGCTCTCTCAAAATAAAGACATTGAAGTCAGTGCTCCACAACAGAAAGTATGCTGCCATCTTTGTTCAGCTTGACCCTACATCACTACAGCAACTAGGAGCCAGGGTCACAGTACAACCAATCACGCTGCAGAAACCTGCCAAGGGAGCCAAAAGAGTCTCTGGGGCACAGAAGAAGATAATTAATACTTGCACGGGTATGTTCATTGATCAAGAGACAGACCTCAGGCACTGCCTAGAATGAGTGACAACTCCAAGGACCTGTCAAGAGCTGGATTTCCCCAGTAAACAGCAAGCATTGTTCAAGTGCAGAATCAGTCTGCATATGGCTGCAGAGGATAACAGATTGGAGTGAAATGCAGCTGATACTTGAAGGAGACAGACCATAAATACCAGAGCCAACCAGTTTTCTGCAACTGGGAGAAGGAGATAATTGCAGGCTTGAACAGTGTGACTTGCAAATACTGAAAAACAGAGGAAAGGTGTTAGCAAGGGAAGCAAGGGGACAGACATCCAGGAAGTGAGGCTGGTGATAGACAGCAAGTGGGTGAGGTGCAGCCTGGGGACAGAGAGCCAGGGAGTGAGGCACAACCTGGGGACAGAGAGCCAGGGAGTGAGGCACAGCCTGGGAACAGACAGTCAGGGAATGAGACCCAGCCACAGTACAGAGCGCCAGGGAATGAGGCACAGCCTGGGGACAGAGAGCCAGGGAGTAAGGCACAACCAGAGGACAGAGAGCCAGGGAGGGAGGCACAGCCAGAGGACAGAGAGCCAGGGAGTGAGGCACAGCCAGAAGACAGAGAGCCAGGGAGTGAGGCACAGCCAGAGGACAGAGAGCCAGGGAGTGAGGCACAGCCAGAAGACAGAGAGCCAGGGAGTGAGGCACAGCCTGGGAATGAGACCCAGCCAGAGTACAGAGCGCCAGGGAATGAGGCACAGCCTGGGGACAGAGAGCCAGGGTAGGCACAACCAGAGGACAGAGAGCCAGGGAGGAGGCACAGCCAGAGGACAGAGAGCCAGGGGTGAGGCACAGCCAGAAGACAGAGAGCCAGGGTGAGGCACAGCCAGAGGACAGAGAGCCAGGAGTGAGGCACAGCCAGAAGACAGAGAGCCAGGGAGTGAGGCACAGCCAGAGGGCAGAGAGCCAGGAGTGAGGCACAGCCAGAGGACAGAGAGCCAGGGAGTGAGGCACAGCCAGAAGACAGAG
This sequence comes from Neoceratodus forsteri, assembly GCA_016271365.2. Classification (NCBI taxonomy): domain Eukaryota; kingdom Metazoa; phylum Chordata; order Ceratodontiformes; family Ceratodontidae; genus Neoceratodus; species Neoceratodus forsteri. The sequence continues at coordinate 108,363,120 of JADMNL010000031.1, read as the reverse complement.
AGCCAGGGAGTGAGGCACAGCCAGAGGACAGAGAGCCAGGGAGTGAGGCACAGCCTGGGGACAGAGAGCCAGGGAGTGATGCATAGCCAGAGGACAGACAGCCAGGGAGTGAGGCACAGCTAGAGCACAGAGAGCCAGGGAGTTAAATACAACCTGGGGACAGAGAACCAGGGAGTAAGGCACAGCCTAGGGACAGAGAGCCAGGGAAGGAGGCCCAGACAGGACAGAAAACTAGGGAATAAAATGTAGCTAGAGGACAGAGAGCTAGGGAGTGAGATACAGCCTGTGGACACAGAGCCAGGGAGTAAGGCACAGCTTGGGGACAGAAAGCCAGGAAGTGAGGTACAGCCTGGAGACAGAGAGCAAGGAAGTGAGGCACAGCCTGGAGACAGAGAGCCAGGAAGTAAGGCACAGCCTGGGGGCTGACAGCCAGGGAGTGAGACACAGCCTGGGGACAGGGAGTCATGGAGTAAGGCACAGCGTGGGGACAGAGAGCCAGGAAGTGAGGCACAGCCAGAGGACAGAGAACCAGGGAGTGAGCCACAGCGTGGGGACAAAGAGCCAGGGAGTGAGGCACAGCCTGGGTACAGAGAGCCACACAGTGAGGCACAGCCTGGGGACAGAGAGCCAGGGAGGAAGGCACAGCCTGGGGACAGAGAGTAAGGTACAGCCTGGGGACAGAGAGCCAGGGAGTGAGGCATGGTCTGGGAGAGCCAGGAGGAGGCACAGCCTAGGGACAGAGAACCAAGAAAGGAGCACATTGTCAGGGTTTCAGCACAATTTTCTGACACTCAGGTTTTATTACTAAAGCAGTTTATTTTCTATGTGTACCATCTACAGTATGCAGTTGGATTGGGTCTGTAGCTGAGAAAAGCTTTAGCTTCTCTGCAAAACCTGCAGGTTAATCCTTATTGAATACAATCCACTGATAATCAAAAGACTAGCAGTACAAGGTAACAAGAAAAAAAGCTGTTGTGTGTCTGATCCGGTCAAATAAGCTCAGACTGTGAAACCCAAGAGTCATCAAACAGAAACAGCTGTCTACTGGCAGACAAGATCTCAGTTGTGAAGCTGTGTAACCTGCCGCTCTGAGAGAGCACACCTCACCACTGATACGGCATTCCTGGATCTTGGTGTATCAGGCAATACATGTTTAGTGGTTTTCGGGATGGGGGCAATGACTGTTGGCAATTAGCCTCACCAAGTTGACCCTCATGGGCTAGATCCTATTTGGCACATGCATAGTCCTAACCAGCACCAACAGGTGGGCTGAGGTGAGAGTCACTACTCAAGCGAGAGGAGATAACAGAATAGGGATAAAGTGGAGGAGAGGAGGGAGATATTACAAAGACTCCTCCCATGTAAGATGGCAGTAGCTTTCTTTGCAGTTAGATCATACCCTGCACTCCCATCCATGTATAATTTTTGAGACAGTGTAATCATATTCATGTGTGCCTGTGGGAGTGCAGGGCTCTCTGGGCCCTGTGCTCCCATCCCATGCTGTGAAGCACCATAGAAACATCCCACAGTGCAGTGTTATCCTATGGGAAATAGCAACATTTGAAACCTGTATAACTCCACATCAAATACATCGTTTCAACAAACCAGCAAAAGGCATATCTGTGGGGGAAGCCCTTTGCACCCTGAAAATTTCAGACCAGAATTGCAAACCATTTCTTCACAGCACAGTAGCAAGGAAACAACTTTGTACACTGCACATTACAATGTTATCCTAAGGGAAACAAAGCAAAATTTAAACCCACAGAACTCCAGAGCAAAGTAATCTATTTTCACAAAACCCATAAAAGTACATCTGTAGCACAAGCCCTTTCTGCCCTGAAAATTTCAGACTAAAATTCCAAACCGTTTTCTCAGTGTACCATGACAAACACACAGCTACGTTTTTCGCAATTTGCAGAAAAAGAAAAATCCTTTAAAACAGAATCCTGTTTAGTGTTTCTATTTCTGCAATTTGTGAAAAAGGATTGTGGCATGTCCAAAAACACATTTCCAGGTGATTGATCAAAAAACTAACAGCAGAATCCGACAGAATGGGGCACAATTAGCAGAACATGTGCTGGTTACTTGTGAAAACATAATTTTTTTCAGTTATCTAATTTTGTTTCCCTCGCTAACTGAAAACAAGATGGCAGTGTCACGTAAAGAAGATTTCCATTTCATGACAGGATCTTTTTTGAGGTTCATATCTAACTGGAGAGTAAAATTCCATTGAAAATAACGAAAATGTAATAACTTTGGAACGGATAAATATTTTTCACCAGACCTTCAAAAGGCACATCTGTGACCCAAGTCCTTTCTACCTAAACATTTAAGACCAAAATCCCAAGCCGTTTTTGCGCTGCAGCGTGACACATGGGAAAAAAATTGGTAATTTTCACATTTTTAGCACCCCATATCTCTGCACCCACACATCTGACCAGAACAAAACCTTACACATCAAGTGATCCTTGGTCCTTGATGGTGCATGCAAAATTTCATGTAAATCGGTTGAATGGTTCCAAAGTTATTAAAGTGTAAATCTTTCAGTTTAACATATAAGTGACTGTTGAACCCTTTTGATATAATATATATATATATAGAACATTACACAACCAAATTCTACTCTATTCTGCAGTGCCTCTGTATAACCTACCTCTTTGTACCCCACAACTCATTATAACATAACATGGAATGCTTGTCTTACAGTTAGGCTGAACTGAATTTGGATAGCTCTTTTACTCGTGCTTGGGAGGTGTGTAGTGTGGGGGGGGGGTCGAAACCAGGGAGAGTTTGCAGTATCCCAGCCATTGCATTTCCTTAATCAGCTTAAAGCAGTAAATAAATGTGAAGATGGCATCTGTTCCCTGCCTACAAGCCAGACTTCCATTTCTCAGCTCAGGACCCATGTTGAATCAATATATTTGTTACTGTGTTTTTTTTTTAACCACTCAATCCAGCTGGAACTTTAGACTTTTTTTTCCACATGGCTCTGCCAATCAGACTTTCTGGGACAGCTTGTAGAGTGGGCTGCTCACAGCTGCAGCATCTCTACTACAGCAAGGGGGTTTCCAGTCCATCTTGATAACTTCTGCGAGGGGGTTGGTGAGCTTGATTACTGAAAAGGGAGATGAGCTCGCTTCATGATGCTAAGCAGGGGAGTGGGGATTGGTGTGCTTAGTTACTGATAAAGAGAGCTGGCTGGGCTTTGTGGTGCTGAGTGAGGGGGATGAAGGTTGGTGGGCTTGGTTAGTGAAAAAGGGAGATGTTCTGGCTTCATGGTGTTGAGCGAGGTGGGATGAAGGTTGATGTGCCTGGTTACTGATAAAGGGAGATGGGCTGGCTTCATGGTGCTGAGTGAGGGGGCGTCGCTCTTGCATTAGGTGATCTGGGTTCACTCCCTCAGCCTGGAATGTCAGGAATAGATGCCGACAGGGAGGGATTCAGTGCATCTTGTGGACACTTCCCTCCTGGAGGGTGGGTGGCACAGCACTGCTTGTCTGCTGGCTCCCTGTGGTTGTATTGTGGAGGGGCTCTTGGTGGCATGGGTTACTATGCTCTGCCAAGCATCCTCACTCCAAGGACGCTGCATGGTAGCAGGCATGCGGTTGGTGGGTGGGGCCCCAAAATGGAAAAAGGGATGGCACTGGGCATGCTAAATGATGGTCCCTCTTGCAGGCCTTCCCATACCCCATGCCCCCAAGGGCCTGCTGCCTCCAGCATTGGCAGGCTGACCATGGTGCTTTCTTCCTGGTCACAGCAGTAGGGCCCCCTGACAGGGACAGGTCAGAATCTACAGCCAACAGAGGACTGGGGGGGGGGGAGACTGGCAGCAGGTCCAGTAGCACAAGGTGAGTCTGACTGGCAGCAGGGAGTGCGCCTTGTGTGGTGCCCAAAGGAGTGGGTACCCAGGATGTGGAAAAAAAAAAAGAAAAAAGGAGCTGACTGGTGCATTCTCTTATGGAGTGTCAGTGCTGGAAAAGGTATGGAAGATGTTGATCATGGGTGAGTGCGACAAGGCAGGATGACCTAAAGGTGGCTAGGCAGTGCGACAAGGCAGTAGGGATGGCAGGTGGATGCTGGAGTGCATAGGGAGGGTATCACCAAGAGAAAGAGGGAAATGAGGACTGGCCAGTGGTGCTGAGGGTTGAGGTGCTGGACACCACACTTCGCACCATGCAGTGACCCGGGTTGAAGCGAGCCGGGCCACTGGGGGTCAGCAGGGGAAGGAGAGGACTGAGCATCCAATGAACAGCTTTCCTCTCCCAGGAGGGAGGTGGGTCCACGCTCGGTTCTTGACTGGCCTCTGGTGGAAGTCAGGGGCACGGCAAGCATAGAGCAACAACTAGGGGATGAGGAGGGGTGACATCAGCGGTGATGCCATGACATCAGGGTGCGTACCACTCCCTCAGAACAAGGGAAAATTGGCGACCGGTCTCCTAGATGACAGAACACCGTGCAGAGACCCTGATTGCCCGCACCTGCCAGGCAACCTGTAGGAAGTCAGATGAAAGTTGATTGTCTCAGGTGTACCCGCCCTGCCCCGTACCCACCTAGGGGGGTATAGCCAAGGCTCCATGGGGACTCGGCGGGGGATCAGGCAGGTTGTGGAGCGGGGATACTGTGATGTGTCTCCTGAAGGAGTGGAGACCAGACGCAGGGTGAGGAGCATAAATAGTAATTTCAAAAAAAAGAAAGAGGGAGGTGATGTTGCCTCTGTATAGATCAAATCAAATCACTCTTTATTTATATAATGCGCCTTTCGTGAACCAAGGCGCCTGTACAACATTACATACAACAATAAATAGTTAAAACAACATTAAAATATTCAAAAATCATTATAGGCTTTACTGAAAAGGTAGGTTTTCAAAGCTCCTTTAAAACTTTGGACAGTCAGGCAGGTCACACTGCGAGGTAGAAATTCCACAGGGTTGGGGCCATAAAACTAAAAGATCTGGCCCCTGAAGTTTTTAGTGAACCCTGGGAATCTCTAGCAATCCCTCATTAGTGGATCGGAGAGAGAGCGGGGGGGGACAGTAGAGACAAAGGAGATCTTTCAGGTAAGCAGGTCCCTGATCGTGTAGGGCCTTATAGGTCAGCAAACCGACCTTGAAGGTGATTCGCCAGCAAACTGGCAGCCAGTGCAGTCCGTGGAGCACAGGCGTTATATGACTGGACCTAGAAGAACCAGTCAACAGCCTGGCTGCCGCATTCTGCACTAGCTGCAGGCAGTGAATCTCAACCCCCGGTAGCCCAAGATAAAGGGCATTGCAGTAGTCAAGGCGGGAGGTAACGAAAGCGTGGACCAAAGTGGGAAGATCGTCTGAAGGAACCAGGTGCTTCACCCGGGCGATGTTCCTCAGATGGTAAAAAGAGGTTTTGACAACCGCTGACACCTGAGATTTTAATGTCAGACAGTCATCAAACACAACGCCCAGGTTCCGCACCCGGTTTGAGGTAGTCAGCTGGACACCCCCAAGCCATAAACCCGAGGGTGATCCAGCTAACAAACCCACCTCCCAGCGACCCTGGTCCACAACCAACACCTCAGTTTTTTCCGGGTTCAACCACAGCCAACTCACATTCATCCTGTCTTGGATTTCGGCAAGACAGTTGTTAAAGACCGAAATGGCAGCATTCTGACCGGGCACAAAGGACATGTACAGCTGGGTATCATCTGCATAGCAGTGAAAACCCAGACCATACCACCTAATAATTGCTCCTAATGGCAGCATATACACTGCAAACAACATGGGTGCCAAAATGGAAACCTGCGGTACCCCCACAGGATAGGGAGACTGATGCCGAGGAAAAAATCCCGGACACCACCCTCTGAGTCCTACCCTCGAGGTAAGATCGAAACCAGCTGAGGACTGTATCAGACAGTCCACAGATAGATCGCAAATGTTCCAATAGCACAACATGGTCAACAGTGTCAAATGCTGCAGAGAGAGATCAAGAAGGACCAGGATGGAACAGGTCCTTCGATCTCTTGCTATTAGGAGGTCATTTAGTACCCGAACAAGTGCTGTCTCGATGCTATGCCTTTTCCTAAATCCAGACTGGGAGAGAATCATAGACATTGTGGCTGGTCAAATGTTCCTCCAACTGCAATGCAACCACCTTCTCAATAACTTTACCCACAAAGGGTAATTTGGAGACAGGCCTGTAGTTTGCCAGACAGTCCGGATCCAAGGAGGACTTCTTAAGAAGGGGCTGAACCACAGCCTCCTTGAGAGGATTTGGAAAAATCCCCCTCTCCAAGGACCTCCAGACTATCTCAGCAAGGACGGGGCCGATTTTTTCCACAGAACCCACTAAAAGACATGTGGGGCCTGGGTCAAAACCACAGTTGGTCGGATGCAGTGATTGGATGATCATCACAATGTCACTGATTGTGGGGAGGCTGAAGTCAGACCACACAAACTGGGTGTCCGACATCTCCTGCCGACCATCACAACTCCCATTGGAGAGGGTCAAGTGGACATCAGATCTGATTTTGAAAACCTTATCTGCAAAGAACAGAGCAAACTCCTCACACTGTTCTTGAGAAAAAGCTCTTCTGGGCTGAAGACAGATTGGATTGCACAATCTGTCCACAGTCGGGAAGAGCTGAGCTGGTCTATTCTGTGCAGCTGCAATCTCTCTGGACAGGATTCTGCCTTCTTCAGAGAGATTGCAGATTGATAGACCACATAGTGGTCCATCAAACTAAGTTTGTCACCATCCACACCGACCTACGCCAGCACCTCTCCAACCTTACGTCCAACTCTCCTCAACTCCTCAGAGTCTCACTGAACCAAGGAGACCTGGGGCCGAGAGGTAGGAAGGGCGAACATGAACAGGAGCAATGGAATCAGGGCCCCTGCTGCAGCCTTATTATAGGCTAGTACCAGCTCTCCTGGATCCATGCAATCTCTCAGTAAGCCGATTGGTCCAGCACCGCCATCCAGGTCATCAGGCAAACACCCCTTAAAGGGCGGCACCGACCATTTCCATAGGGGCTGACCTACTAGGGATGGCCTCAAACTGAACCCAATAGAGTGATGGTCCGACCATCCAACTGGTTCCACCACCAAGTCGGATATCTCCATCCCCAGAAGGAACACCAAATCCAATGAATGACCACCAATGTGGGTCGAGGAGGAACTAACCTGTGTGAAGCCCAGTGAAATCATCAACTGGAGGAAGTCTTGACCAAAATGCGAGAGTTCATCATTGACCCAGGCATTGAAGTCTCCCAGAACCAACCATCTGGGGGACCCCAATGTCAGGTCGACAATGAAGTCTGCGACTTCCCGCAGGAAAATATTCTTGTCACCTGGTGGACGGTATACGAGAAGTATCCTGCGCCCCACATGCTCGCCTAGGATACATTCAAAGGATTTGGTAGTTCCCACTGGTACCTCCACTAGGCCCAGTTCTGATCTAAAACAGATAGCAACACCCCCGGCCCTATGATCCACCCTCGGGCGGTGTATCACTGAGTACCCGGCTGGAACTGGTCCAGCATTCTCATCCAGCCAGGTCTCGGTGATGCACTCCAGGTCAGATGACCCAACAAAATCAGCTATAATAGCCGTCTTGTTTTTAATAGACCTGGCGTTGCACAACACCGCTCGAGTAGGATGAGCCTCCGAGGATGACTGTGCTATCTGCTGACTATAGTCAGAACCCTTGGGTATGGGCACCAGACAGGGAGGACTCCTTTCCTGGGCCCATTGCGCCCCAGGGCGTCTCCTTGTCTCCACTATCCCTATCCACCCGCTCCTTTCCATTCCCCCTCCAGACCCAGCCCTCGTCCTCCTCCTTCTTCCAACAGTTCCCAGAGCCCTACACCGTCTATAGACCTCTGGCGGAAGGGGGGGGGGACAAGAAAAAGGACAAAGGTCCCTGAGCCTGGAGGGGGAATAATACCCGACTGTCCTTGTGTTATCCCAACACATAATTAATACAACCAATAAATAATCCTAATTAAAATTAACCCACCTCTTAAAGCTTAAATAAATACCACAAACCTCAAACTATTGATTTGAGGGCTCTCACCTCTAAACCGAACAACAAAACACTAACTAAATTCCCCCTCCCCACCCAGTCCTCTTACCACTGGGGAAGAGAGGCAAAACAATATACAATAAAGTAATTAGTTAATTAATTAATTCCCTCCCTACCCAGTCCTCTCACCACTGGGAAGAGAGGAAAATACTCAAACTATAAACAAATAAATAACTTAGTAAATAGCTGGATACAGAGTCCTCTCACCACCCAAATATCCAGACAATAAAAAAAAAAAAAAAAAATTTACAAACCAATTCCTTTAATCCAAACTAAATATCTATAACTTAAAAAGGGCTAAAATCTAAAATCAAATGTTCAACACAGTTTCACCAAGCTCTGAGTTGGCCAGTAACCAGTTCACCCCTCTCACAAGCGAAGGCCAGTTCAATAATGTAGACCGCTCTTATTAAACTCAAATTAAATCAACACTTGTCTCTCCAAAAATAATAATTCAAGTTTCCAAATGAGCTCTCACTTTCACTTGAAAAGTGGCAGACCTCAAGCAGAAGTCTTATATTCAAAGTACATAGAAGCAGTCTGCAGTTAAAGTTCCCTGTGCAAACCCACAGAGCAGGAAAAATCCAAAATATCCAACTAAAATTTAAAACTCACCATTGGAACCAGATGCAATGGAGCAGAGAAATCACCAGGATGCCCAGAGGGATAAAGTTCAACTCCTTCACACAGTCAGAGGACGAGAGTTCGATTCCTCCATACAGCCAACTAGTTCATTATATGGCTTCAGGGAGATCCCCACCCCTAACCCAATCCCTCTTTTCAGATCCACTCACCACAACGGCTGCCCGCCAGCTACCGAGCGGTGAAGGCAGAAGAGCCAAAAGTACAGCCGCGGCACCACGGTTCACCACTGGCTCGAGGTCAGGGCCAGGGAAGGATCTCCCCCAATCCTCCAAAACTCCCTCGGATTCAGTGCAGCAGAACTCTCCACACTCCTGGCCGCTTACCCAAAAGTTCAGAGCAGCAAAGTACTCCTCAGACTATAAGCAGAAATGCAGGCATCCTTCACCGAAATACGCACTCAAAACAACCACGTAGTCCGTCTGCCTGCCTGCTCTTGGCAGCACACTCACTGTGCTCCACTCCTCGCTGCTCCTCGCTGCACGCCCAGGCAATCCACACTATTCCTTAGTCCACCTCAGACCGCTTTCCCATTCCAACTCCGGGGCTCCACTCACTCCACTTTCTGCTCTAGTTCCTGGTTCAAATCCAGATTCCTACAACCTTATATATTACTTAAAACTTCTTGTCTTTCTTGTAAAGAATAATTTTGGGCCTTAAAGGAGGCTGTGAGCTTCTTAGAGTGGAATTAGTGTTCTTTGTAGTCCACACTCCTTCTGGCTCAAGTTTCTCCTTTTTGGTTAAGTTCCTCTTATCGGTGGTAAGACCCCACTTAAGGTATTGTGTCCAGTTCTGAAGACCACATCTCCGGAAGGACATAGACAGAGTAGAGGCAGTCCAGAGGAGGGCAACTTAAATGGTGCAGGGTCTGCATCAAAAACCCTATGAGAAAAGACTAAAGGAGCTCAATATGTACACCCCAGAATACAGCAGTGAGAGGGGAGATATGATAGAGACCTTTAAATACCTCACAGGAGTAAATAAGGTACAGGAGGGGAGTATTTTTCAGAAGAAAAGATGCTCAAGAACAAGGGGACATGCTATGAAGCTGGAGGGGGGTAGATTCAAGAGAGATGTGAGGAAGTACTTCTTCACAGAAAGAGTGGTAGATTTCTGGAACAGCCATCCAGCAGAGGTGGTGGGGTTCAGGAATGTGTGGGATAAGCACAAAGGAATCATTGTGGAAAGGAAGGGGGAGATAGAAAGAGCTATAGATTGGGCATGGTCTGATGTAACAGTGTAGGTAGGGAGAAATGGGCATACTGGATGGGTCAAGTGGTCCTTATCTGTCGTCAAATTCTATGTTTCTACGAGGGTGTTCTTCACAGTCTCCCAGGCACAAAGGGAATCTAGTTTACTGTCATTTCTGTTTTTTTTTTTTCTGTTATGTTTTTCCCCGCTTTTTTTGTCTGTCTCCTTCACCGGGCACACATAAGTGTGGAGGCATACACGCTCTGTGTTCACAATCACGCCCTCGATTTACCGCCCTCCCTGTGCTGCCACCAGACCTCCACCGGTGGCAGCAGAACTATGGTGGTGGTGGTGGGGGCAACAACCACCCAGGAGAGGAGATCTGCTGTTAGGCTGCTCAATCCTGCTCCATCCCTACCCCCATGCCGGCACCCTGATGACCCGAGGTCGTTCCCAAATCTGGGTCGCCGGTGTGGGGTGAGGTGTGGCGTTCAGTGCCTCAACCCTCAACGCCATTGGGCTGGCCAAGTTTGCTGTCATTTCTATCTTCCAATAGACCCTAACTGAAAAGTCATGCAGGACACTGAAACCAGTTTGATAAGGTCTGATTACCAGAGTGCTCACAAACCATTTCCAGAACTTTCATACCATCCTGTTCTAATATGCTTCAGATCTCCAGTGTAACGAGGCATGGCTCTGTGTGTGGAGAGAGTACTAGCTGGGCTTGCAGCTGGGTGGTGGAGTGTCTTCATGTGAAAGGTGTGCTAGTGGGTCTGCAACTGAGGGGTTGTGTGTGGAGGGAGGTTTAGCCAGGTTTGGGACCAGTAGGTGGGATATCTGTGGATGAGTAGGTGGAGTTCTAGCAGGTTTTGCGACTGGGAGTGGGGGTATCTCCATGTGACAGGAGTACTGGTGGGGTACGTGACTGGGTGTTTGTGTGGGGGGAGTAATTCCAGGGTTTGAGACTCGGAAATGAGGAGTCTACGTGTAGTGGGAGTTCTAGCAGGGTTTGTGACTGTGTGGAAGGAAGTTTGTGTGCCGGAAATACCTGCAGGGTTTGTGACTGGGTGGAAGGAAGTTTGTGCGCCAGGAATACTAGTAGGGTTTGTGACTGGGAGGTGGGTTGTATAGAGGGAGTACCATTGGGTTTTTGTGACTGGGAGGTGGGCTGTCTGCATATAGATGGAGTACCATCGAGGTCTGTGACTGGGAGGTGGGTTGTCTGCATATAGAGGGAGTACCATCGGAGTTTGTGACTGGGAGGTGGGTTGTCTGCATATAGAGGGAGTACCATCGGAGTTTGTGACTGGGAGGTGAGTTGTCTGCATATAGAGGGAGTACCATCGGGGTTTGTGACTGGGAGGTGGGATGTCTGCATATACAGGGAGTACCATTGGGGTTTGGGACTGGGAGGTGGGATGTCTGCATATATAGGGAGTACTGTCAGGGTTTGGGACTAGGTGGTGGGTTGTCTGCATATAGAGGGACCACAGTCATGGTTTGGGACTGGGTGGTGGGTTGTCTGCATATAGAGGGAGTACTGTTGGAGTTTGGGACAGGGTGGTTGGTTGTCTGTGATGCGTGAGTGCTAGCAGAGTTTTCTACTAGGAGGTGGGATGTCTGTGTGTGGAGGGAGCACCAGTGGAGTGTGTGACTGGGAGTGTCTTGTCTACATATGGAAGGAGTATTGACAGGGTATCAGACTGGGTGACTGGGAGTTTGTGGGGTGGGAGTACTGCCAGGGATTGGGAATACTGCCAGGGATTGCAGTACTGCCAGGACTGTGATGTGCCAGGAATTGTGAGTACTGCCTGGGATTGTGAGTACTGCCAAGGAATGCTAGTACTGTCAGGGATTGCGGTACTGCCAGGGACTGAGAGTATTGCCAGGAATTGTGAGTACTGCCTGGGATTGTGAGTACTGCCAGGGAATGGGAGTACTGTCAGGGATTGCGAGTACTGCCAGGGACTGAGAGTATTGCCAGGAATTGTGAGTACTGCCTGGGATTGTGAGTACTGCCAGGGAATGGGAGTACTGTCAGGGATTGTGAGTACTGCCAAGGATTGGGATTACTGCCTGGGATTGGGAGCACTGCCAGAGATTGGGAGTACTGTCAGGGATTGGGAGTACTGTCACAGATTGGGAGTACTGCCAGGGACTGGGATTGGGAGTATTGCCAGGGATTGGGAGTACTGTCAGGGATTGGGAATACTGCCAGGGATTGGGAATGGGAGGTGGGTTTTCTGCATCTGAAGGAAGTAGTAGCAGCATATGGAAATGGGAGGTGGGGTGTCTGTGTTTGGAGGGAGTATGATCTGGGATGGGGCATTTGTGAGTAAGGAGTATTAGCAGTGTCTGCGACTAGATGGTGTGGTATTTGCATCTAGAGGAGGGAGCAGCAGCAGGGTTCGGTACTTGGTGGTTAGACATTTTTTGGTGGAGGGAGTACTAGCAGGGACTGCAAGAGGGATAGGTCTGTGTGCAGAGTGCTTGGGACTCATCATTCCTTATTAAGAGAACCCTACTCCCAGTTAGTGTAGTCTGCTATAGAGAGAGATAGGAACTACGGAATATCCACTGTTTATAGTGAACATTCCACTTGTATGGCACTCAGCTCTGTCTGTTACACAATTTGGGAGCTAGGTCGGGCAATAAGTCCAGCAGTTAGGGCCTAGAGGTGTAAGTCAAAGATTCCAGGTTCAAATTCCAACACAGCCACTGACTCACTGTGTGACCTTGTGCAAATCAATGACTTAGTCTCCTGGAGCTGAAGGCCCTCCCAACTGTACAACCAACAGAAGCAGGACCCCACTGAAAATGAGATAAATCTCTAGCAGGTGATCCTGGGTAAAAGTATTCTATTATAGATGTAGGGCATCTCCGACCAATCAAAGCACTTCCTTTAGATGTGTGAGGTACTCTTATTGCTGTTAGAGTACCTCACACGCTGAAACTTATATCAGAGCTTCTATGACTGACCGGATGTCATACACAAATAGGAACTGCAAAAAAATGTTTTTTGTTTTAAAATCATGGCAGAATATATAATATAATTTATAGGGGCACCAGTGGGGCCTGTCATGGATATAACAGCATCGCCTCTTGCATCCTTAGGGCACCAGAACTGCTCATCTTTGCTTCTCAGTGTTCTTGCCCTAAGAATGTGCAAGGTGACACGCATATCCATAAAAGGCCCTCCTAACGCCCCTGTAAACCTATAATACAAATTATATAGTGATTTAAATGAATGTGGCACTTTTTAAACCTTCCCATCACACACAGGAGTGAGGTCTCCGGATTCAGTTCCATTAATTGCTGGCTGTTATGTGTATATGGAGAAACTGGTATTTAATGAAAGCATTAATTACTCCATAATCAGTAAACTTGACCAATATAATACCATTTGGGAGCCATTCATTAGAGGCCATGTCTCAGGCGATACTGAAATAATAAACTTTCATTTTCGCAGTTCCAGAATTACATAGATTTACTCTGCAAAAGTTTTATGTTTACTGTGAGAATGATTACTGCATTTGTTATTTATTGTTGCGTTACCTGCTGTGCTGCTGGTTAAAACTTCTGAAATGTATATATTTGTATTTTTGTGTCAGCACATTTTTATTGTAATTTATCTAAAATATTTTATAAAAATTAAATGCAAAAAAGGATGTGTTATCCTCTGTCTAGTTAGATTTGTATTATGTGTGTTCTGTCACTTAGCTCGGCATTTATCGAACCCGCCTACACACCGAATCATCCCCTGGTAGTCTCAGTTCGCTGGTAGTTGAAGACTTGATTATTTCTCAGTTGGTTCACTTCTCCAGAGGTGGAATCTGCACTAATGAAGGGAACTGGATCTATTCTGGGTCAGACTGGAATGAGATTAGGGTCAGGCAGGTGAAGAGACTGTTGGGTAAAGTTGTTCTGTCTTGCTCTCGCTCATTTTAAAATAAGAAAATAAAAGTCAGTGTGCCTATTGGCTGGGAGGCCCCGGATCTGGATTCTGTAACTATAGCTGACCCAAGTACATTGTTCTGCCCCCAAATATTTAGAGCTGACACCAGTACAGTGTTTTCTCTCTCTCCTTCCCCTGTTTCAAGGGCTGGGTTATGGTACTCCTGCACGTGATCTAGGGTTTCCTGATTAATCTGCATTCTACTCACAATTGTCTCAAGAATTGTACCAGTGGCTATGGACCTATTTATGGTCTGTTGAATGTGTTACTCTTCTATTTTCTGTTTTATTGCTTTTGTTTCAAATATTTGTATATGAGTGCATTAAATTCAAAACAATATTTCAGAAAACAACTGTGACCATCCTCCCAAATGGATCACTGACCCAGGCCTTCATGTCCCAGGACAGGATGTAAATCACACACACCCTCTCTATTGGAAAATCATGATTTTAACATGTTATTAATCTATAGTTAGCGTGTGTGTCTTGTGTAGCTATACCTTATGTTTACAAGTGTGCTTTTGCCCTGTGTTATTCTCCTATCAGATCTGGAGAAGATAAACGAAGTTGCCACATGAGTTCAATGCCAAACACTTTTACTAATGCCTCCCATGTCGACTGGAGCCCCCCACAAGTTGCTTCAGAAATGGCCAAACAAGAGTCTGGGATCAATTTGTGGGCTTGAGACGTTTCTCTGAAATACCCAGATCTGTGCCAGGGAAGGTGTCACTGAAAGGATTTCTGAGTTTGACAGAAATTACCTGGTACTCTACCCCACAAGAAGGCTGTTTGTGTAACTATCCAGATGGATTAGCACAAGACTAAATTGGAGAACATTGGGACTTGAAATTAACTGTTTACAGTGCAATACAATTTTCTGTATCATCTTTCGTATAAAGGCTCAAAATGCTTAATTATTGGAGGAAGAAGCAAAGAGTGAAGGGCAGGAGGGTTACTTGGTCATAGCCTGAAGGGAAGAGTGAGGGGAAAGGAAGGTTGCCAAGTCATAGCCCAAAGGCCTGGGCTTTCCTCTGGATGTAACATTTTGAGCAGCTATGCTTTAACTCAGCTGGCCGTGAACTGCATGACACTGCCCACAACTTTCGTAATCCTTTTCCCAAATGCTTGCTGTCTCTGAATAGAGCAGACTGAGAAACAGCTGCAGAATGGGGAAAAGATTGGGAGGGGGGCTGAAGAACCCAGTGAAGGAAAGCCTTGGAGGAAAGATGGAGTCTGTAGATTAGGGCCAAGGCTTTTCCAGGGATTGAGGGCAAAGGAAAAGGAGTATCCAGAAACAGACAGAATGGACGCGAGGATGGAAAGGCAGATGGTGCCTGTAGAGCAGACTAAATGGGTAGGGGGAATATTAGAGAGGTGAGGGGAGACACTCATTATGAGCTTTATAAATACGGACACAGATAGTTGGTATTCATTGGTGCTCCACAACAGGTTTCCATTTTGTTTTACTAAGTTTTCCCCCTTACCTAGAGAGCCTGGCTTTCTTGCAGTGTCCTCACAAACCCTTGCTCCCATGCCAACTGAGGCAGTTACCCCTGACCCCCAGGTATACACAACCTGTCTCCTCGTATACTGACCCGGACTTACTTGTCCATATGTGGCCACCCAGCTAAGTGGAAATCTAGCTGGGATTTTCCTAACAACCAGCTTGGGGTGGGGGGGGGGATGGGAATCAGAGGTCCATGTGCCTCAACAGAGTTGGGCAACAGAGTAACAGCATCCACCTTAGAACCACCACTGTTTCCACCTATTTTACCTCCCCCGGGACAGATCGAGACAGGAGACCTCTCGGTCCTGCCAGAAGTGGGCTGGGGCCAGGCCCACCCACAACTCCAACTGACACTTGCCAGTACAGGACTGAATGTGTAACTCTACAGTGTCCCATGTCAATGTCACATGCTACGCTACCAACAGGATTTCACCCCTTCCGGCCATCTGTGCACTGGTGGCTGTGCGCCTGTCATTAGGGCGCCAACTTCAGGAGTTCGCCACCCCCTCCCCGAGGTCTGCCCCCCCCCCACAGTTAGCATATATAGAAAGGGGAGTGTGGGGGCTCAGGGGGCACAGCCCTCCTGCAAAAAGAGGTTCCCGGCAACCTCAAAACATGGCGCCCTAATGACCGGGCACACTGCCACCGACGCCCTAAATGGGTGGAACCGGTTTCACCATCCCAGTCTGGAGCAGTGTTTTACTGCTCACATTATCCTGCCCCCATGGGGGCCACCAGCCAGCAGTCATGTAATGAAAGACACCCACCCCCCAGAGGCAGGAGGCATATTGCATTGAGCCGTGTACTTTATTAACATCTTGGCTGTTTGTAAACGGCCCTGGGTCATTCATGAAAAAGGGCCTTTGGCTCATTGTACTTACCTGGTAAACAAAAGTTTAAATAAAAATAAAAATTTGGGCCAGCCCGGTGGCGTAGAGGGCTGAGGTGCTGGTGCCTTATCTCCTTCCACGCCAATGACCCAGGGTCAGGAGTGACCGCGAGTCTCGGAGGGTCAGCCAGGGGCAGGAGGACTGCTCTCCTCCTTTGAGGAGGGAGAGTGGGGACGATCGCTGAGCCACTGGCTCCTGGCGTTGGCTGGAGGCTAGTGCAGGCTCGGGGATCGATGTGTGGGCTGGCTCAAGTAGGCATCAGGCGTAATGCAGGCGGGCGCATGTGCAGGAGCGCCCTTGATGCCACTACATGCTCACGCCATGGGGGGCACTAAAGGACAAACACTAATCCTCCGGCACAAGTGACAGCAGACATCATCAGCGCCGCTGCAGACCCACTCAAGTCAGCTCCCCTTCAGCCCCGGCCTCCACAGTGTGTGGGATAAATCCCCACTGTGAAGCGACCTGGGATGGCACGGTGAAATAGGTTTGATCTCTGACTGGGTCCGAGGCAGCAGCCAAGAAAAGGAAGCCTTAAGAGAGGGGAACCATAGGACCCCCCAAGCCGAATAGGTAAAAAAAAAAAATCATAAAAATTTGACAAAGACACTCTGCACTGCGTTTGCCATTCCGATGTTTAACGGGCCAGGCTTGGGACTTGCATCTGAGTAAACTGCACTGTGCTTAACCTGCTCTTTAGTTGTCCATGTTTACAAGCAGAGTAAGCTTAGTCACCTGAGATATAAGAAAGAAGCCAAATCCTTAAGGGAAAAGGTATGGTGCAATATGAAGCCATGGATGCGCTAAAGTGTACTGAACCCTCGAAGACAGTTATTGCAATAATGCCCTGTAGTCAATGGGGCATGCACCTGGTTGCCATGGAGGCATGTTCCTCACTGTCACTGTGGCGTGTACCTGTCATGGGGGCATGCATCTGATGTGATTGGGGGCGTGTACCTGATTGTCACTGGGCCATGTGCCTGATTGTCACTGGGTTGTGTACCTGATTGCCAGTGGGGTATGTACCTGACTACCACTGAGGCATGCATCTGACTGTCACTGGGTCATGTGCCCAATTGTCATTAGGGGTGTGTACCTGATTGTCTTTGGGGAGGGGGGGAAGTGTCCTGACTGTTACTGAGGTGTGTAACTGATTGTCATGTGGGTGTGTAGCTGATTGTCATTGGGGCATGTATCTAACTGTCATAGAGGAGTACCTGATTGTCATTGGGGTGTGTACCTGATTGTCATTCGGGGGGTTACCTGATTGTCACTGGGCTGTATACCTGACTGTTACTGGGGCGTGTACATGATTTTTATTGGGGTGTGTGCCTGATTGTTATTGGGGCATGTACCTGATTGTTACTAGGATGTGTACTCAATTGTTATTGGGGCATGTACCTGATTGTCATTGGGGCGTGTATCTGACTGTCGTTGGGGCATGTACCTGATTGTCACTGGGGTGTGTACCTGACTGTAATTGGATCATGTATCTGACTGTCACTGGGGGTGTACCAGATTGTCATTGGGGCATGCACCCGATTGTCACTGGATCATGTACCTGACTGTCATTGGGGCGTGTACCTGATTGTCATTGGGGTGTGTGCCTGATTGTCAATGGATCATGTACCTGACTGTCACTGGGGCGTGTACCTGATTGTCATTGGGGCGTGTACATGATTGTGATTGGGTCCTGTACCTGTCACTGGGGCATATACCCGATTGTCATTGAGGCATTTACCTGATTGTCATTGAGGCATGTACCTGATTGTCTCTGGGGCATGTAACTCATTGTCATTGGGTGTGTATCTGATGTCGTTCAATCAATCATTGAATGACTGAATAAAGATTTTGATTGACTTGATTGATTGATGTAGCTCATTGTCATTAGGGCGTGTATCTGACTGTCATTGGGGCATGTACCTACTTGTCATTGGGATGTGTTCCTAACTGTCACTGGGGTGTGTAGCTGTCACTGAGGCATGTACCTGTCACTGAGGCATGTACCTGACTGCCATTGGGTCATGTACCTGACTGTCATTAGGGTATGTGCCTGATTGTCACTGGGGCGTTTACCTGATTGTCACTGAGGCATGTCGGAATTATACCTTATGAACTTTGGGACTTAGGGGGCCCATAAGGGTGCTATATTTAAATTGAGCCCCTCCTTCCCATTATAAGTCAATGGCAGTGATGCATGAGCTACCGGGGCTCACTTCAGAGCTACGGGGGCCAAGCCCCGGCAACCCCCCTGTAATTCTAACACTGGTTTATGAATGAGGAGAGACTCCATTGGAAAGAGGAAGAGCAGCAGCAGCAATAGTAAATGAAAGCTATTTCAAAAATGTCTGGATAATATGCATTCATTATAGAATGTTAATGTTGTTGGAAACAAAATTACTTGATTGGTGTAGAAATGTGTTTTGCAGTACAGGAAACTTCTGAAATTAACAACCATGGATGACCGCATGATCAACTTGAAAAATTCTCAAACCATACTGGCCATGGTCTGTCCCTGGGCTGTTTACTGTTAGTGGTTGTTCATGGTTAACCATGCTTAAAATCCTGAACAAACCATGAAGACCATGGTCACTGACTATGTACAAACAACAATGGTTTATCATTGGGGGTGTCACATGAAACTGGGTAGTTAGAATCAGAGACCAGGGCAGAGAATCTGACTAATGGGCCTAGTGGGCCTTTTCTGCTGACAGTTTTCTATGATTTGAGATGTCAGACGTGTAGCAGGTTTTCGGGGTTGGGGGGCAGTCTGTCTGCCTTTTTTTCCCCCCTGTAAACTATAAGTTAAAATGTTTACACAGCTATCGTTTTATAGGCAGCTTTCCCTTGTAAGTTAACGGAAACCTGGTGACAGACCGGCGAGTCGCACAAGCAGGTATTCCTGCGGAGAGGGGATGATGGTCTTCCTCTGAGGTGGTACGTTGGGTTTCTCATGACACCCAGAAGTGTTTGGTGCCCGACTCTCTACACTAGTTCATGAGTCATCGACCTCTTTAAATTCAGCCAGACCATACAGTCAGGTTTTGTTTTGCTACTGTTCACCCAGACGATATCAAGCCTTTTCTGCTGCTGCTGCTTCTTTTCTCATCAAGCAGCTCTGAAGGCTGAGAGCCCTTTCATGTTCCCACTGAGCGATGCTGCTTCGAGGAATTAGTGGGCTGTTCTGGGGTTATTAAAGGGAATTAACAGTATCCGATTTCCTGACTAGCGTGACAGCCAGAGAGCAGAACTGCTGGGAGCAAGTCACTGTAGGGACTTCAGTGGCTGAAACTGTCACAGAGTCAGCTTTTAAGAAGCCATGAAACATTGGAAGTTTTGGAAATTGGGTTTGTGTATTAGTATAGGCATGTTTGTCTGTCTGTATGTTTTCTTTGTTCTTATTGAATTATGGCATATTAATTAATTTATTTATTTTATTTAATTTTCCAGACAGATCCGTGGCCCAGCGGTAGTACACTGCATGGGCATGCAGATTATTGGAGTCTGGCAGTAGACTCCGGTCACCATCATTGAGGGGCAGGCCCAGCTGTAGGCAGCTGCCGGACAGCAGCGTGCCTCAGCCAGGGAGGGCTAGCAGCGGGTTCTGGCAATACAGTCTGTGCTATGCAGTATGCTGTGTGCAATATTCTGTGTTGTGCAGTGTGCTGTGTGCAGTATTCTGTGTTGTGCAGTGTGTGCTGTGTGCAGTAATCCGTGTTGTGCAGCGTGTGCTGTGTGCAGTATTCTGTGCTGTGCAGTGTGTGCTGTGTGCAATATTCTAGGTTGTGCAGTGTGCTGTGTGCAGTATTCTGTGTTGTGCAGTGTGCTGTGTGCAGTATTCTGTGTTGTACAGCGTGCTGAGTGCAGTGTTGTGCAGTGTGCCGTGTGCAGTATCTGTGTTCTGTTGTGCAGTGTGCTGGATGTAGTGTTCTGTATGTAATGTGCAGTATTCAATATGCTGTGTGCAGTCAGCAGTGTGCTCTGTGCAGCACCGCATGCAGTGTGCTGTGTTAAGTGTGCTCTGTGCTGTGTGTAGTGTGTCATACTAGTCAGTATGCAGTATTCTGTGTGTAGTGGTGGAATTCAAGAATGCATGGGACAGACATAAGGCAATTCTACGGGGTGGAGGTTGGAAGAAGCAGGCTGTTGGTTAGCTAGGATCTGCAGCTTATCCATTAGGTAGGAAAATGGACAGACTGGGTGGGTCAAGCGGTCCTTATCTGCCGTCATATTCTATGTTTCTATGTAGTGTGAAGTGTGCTGTATGCAGGCTGCAGTGTAGTCTCTTCAATGTGTAATATGCAGTGTTCTCTGTGGTCTCTTCAGTGTGCAATACGCAGTATTCTCTGTGCTGTACGTAGTGTGCTGTGTGCTCTGTGATCTATGCTGTACACTCTGTGCTGTATGATGTACAGTATGCAATGTGTTGTGTGCAGTGTGCGCTATGCTGCATGATCTGTGACCTGTGCAGTGTATCACACACAGTAAGCTTTGTGCAGTGTGCTATATGATGTACAGTATGCATTGCAGTGTGTGCTGTGTGCAGTATGCAATGTACTCTGCTGCATGCAGTGTGCTGTGTATTCTACGAAAAGTGATGTGTGCTGTGCAGTATGCAATGTGGTGCGTGCAGTGTCTGTGCTGCATGCAGTGTGCTGTGTGTTCTATAAAAAAGATGTGCTGTGCAGTGGACTGTGCAGCGTGCTGTGTTTGTGTTGCATGCAGTGTGTTGTGTGCAGTATGCAATGCAGGGAGCAGTATGACATGTGTAGTGGTGTGTGAAACATGTCAAGTGCTCTATGCTGTATCTAGTATGCAATGTGAGAGCAACATCTGACCAGTATCTTTGGTTAAGGACTTTGACCAGTTCCACATGGAAGGACGGATTCTCTCATGCAGACAGAAACATGAAGCAACAGGGAAGGGGTGGTTAGATGAAGGGGAGGAAGCATTTCATTAGCTGATTAGCAAAGCTTAAACCACATAAAAGGGGATGCTTCAACCTTCACAGGTCAAAGGTTGCCCATTATACCAGTTCAGCTAATTACGATTCAGTTTCATGGCTGAAAGGCTGGAGGAAAAATAAAGAATCTGAAGGAACCCATGAATGTGTCTTTTCAGTCAGTCACTTCCCTGATCTGACATGCCTCCAGTACAGCTGAGAGACCCCATTGTGTGACCCCCATGTTAACCAGACCCCCTCACTTTGTTCCAGTTAACTGCATGTCAGTTGTCAGTGGTGGCTAGAGGATGGTCTGTGAGGGTCTCTCTCCACAGCCCTCCCAACAATCATGGAGCTAGCTAGTAGCCATGGTCTTCAGTCTGTGTACCTCTGAAGTCTGCAGACATGGAAACAAAATCGACAACAGCAGTTTTTACCCCCCGGCCGTATCAGCCTCTATAAGTGTTAGAACGCTTGTGCTAAAGACGTTGTTTCCTCGCATTTTTATAATCTACTCTACACTGATGTACAGGAAGGCCTTGCAATGAAGGGATTTGCTATGTTATATAGTCATTTTAAAAGTACAGTTTTGAAACTATAAAGCTGGCAAAAAATTACAGCCTTCAAAATTAGGAGGTCAGCAACCAAGTCGGCAACTAAGGTGTGATTGCAGATTCTGTGGGACTAGAATATGGAATCTGATGCCCCTTCATACAAGCAGTTCTTTTTCCTTGGACTTGCCAGGAAACATTTGTGCTCTTCCTTATTTAAAATCTTCATGCAGATAGCCTGACACCAACCCCCTTGAAGAAATCATAGATTTTCCCCTTAAGAGACACCAACTGATGGTGACACTCCTATGTACTGAAACCTCATTCTTATGGCTGTCCTGACATTTTCTGGCTTACTAAACTCAGTTCAGTTTCCTGTGCGTTTTCTGGAATTCCGCAAGATATTGGCTTGCCATAATGTACCGATAATATGCCATACACAACCATCACATATCAGTAATATGCCATACACAGCCATCACATATCGGCAATATGCCATACACAGCCATCACATATCGGTAATATGCCATACACAACCGTCACATATCGGTAATATGCCATACACAACCATCACATACCAGTAATATGCCATACACAGCCATCACATATCAGTAATATGCCATACACAGCCATCACATATCAGCAATATGCCATACACAGCCATCACATATCAGTAATATGCCATACACAACCATCACATATCAATAATATGCCATACACAACCATCACATATCAGTAATATGCCATACACAACTATCACATATCAGTAATATGCCATACACAGCAATTATGTACCAATGTCACTTACAGCCATTACATACCAATAATTTGCCATACACAACCATTACATACCATTAGCATGCTGTACACCATTAATATAAACTAATATGCCATACACAGCCATCACGTACAGTAATATGCTATACAGTCATTATGTACCAGTTATATGCCATACACTGCCATTATATGCCAATAATTTACTGTACTTAGCCATTATATACTGATACTGTACCCTACACAGCTTTTATGTACCAATTATATGCTGTACACAGCCATAATGCACCAATAATTTAGGTATGTGTCATTATGTCCAATAATTTACCATAAACAGCTATTATTCACCAGTGTGTCATACAGTGCCATTATGTAGTATTAATTTATTGTTCACAGCCATTAATGTACCAATAATTTATCATACACAGGTATTATGTACCAATAGGCTGTATACAGCCATTATATGCCAATATGATATACATGGCCATTACACACTAATAATTCCATGTACACTGCCATTCACAACAATAATTTGCAATACATAGCCATTACCTACCAATAATTTACTGTACACATCAATTATATAGAGAATAAAGTATGAGTCGGGGTGTGTAACAAGATTTTACACACGACCAAGTTGTGGGATGCTACATAAACATCCGTGGGGTTTGTGGAAAGCATCCCACAACGAGGGTGTGTGTAAAATGGAGTTTGACACACATCCAGACCCATATTTTACTTTATATAATTGCTGGGTTTCCCTTTTTCACCTCAGCAAAATTATATAAAATAAAAAGTTTCCGGTGCATCCGCGGTGTGGCCTGTTTTTTGTCAGGTGCCGATTTGAATCGGCATATTTTAAAGCATTCTTTTTGTCCTGGTTTGTAGATTTTCACTGTGTGTGGGGAACTTACCACCGAGTTCTTCTAGTGGTAGTGGTGCTGTTTTGGGAGAGATGGAAGCGGTCAGCGGTCTTGAGTGGTGGAGCTGCTGTGTGAGCATGCACACAACAAGGGAAACCGTGCGTGTGTTTGCCGTTATAAACACTCCTTTATAACAGCAAATTACGCCATGGTTTCCCTATGGGAAAAAGGGGAAGCCAGTTATTATATACCAGTAATTTTCTATACATAGCCATTATGTACCAATTACAGTCCATACACAACCATTATGTACCAATAATGTGCCATGCACAGCCATTATGTACCAATATAATTTGCCCTACACAGCATTACGTACCAATAAATTTTGGCACACAGCCATTATATACCAGTAATTTACTGCATACATGCATTATGTCCCCCTGTGTGCAGTATTACTCTTAACTATGTAACCATTTACCGATATGTGTCATCATACCAGTTTTGTATGCACGCTTATTCCAGACTATGTAATGCGTACCAACTTGTATTATTGTACCAATTTGTGTCACTGGATGCTTGTGAAAATGGGCAATTTGCTCACATGCCTTTCCAGTATAAACAATACAAATTAATAAATGACATAAATTACACACCAATGATATGCTGTATACAGCCATTATGTACCAGAAGTTTGCCGTACACATCCATTATTTACCAATAATATGCTGCACACCACAATTACATAATAATAATAAGCCATACACAGCCATCCCATACCAATAATATTCCATACACAACCATTATATATAGAATAATGCATGGCGAAGTGTGGTTAACAAGGATTTTATGCACACCCGAGGTGTGCTATGCCCATAAGCTCCAAGGATGAAGCCCAAGGGGTTTATCAGGGCACTGCACACCGAGGGTGTGCATAAAATCCTCGTTTTTTTTCTTTACATTAGTTTTTTTCTCACCTCAGCCGCACTTCTCTTGACTGTCCTGTCCGTGCAGTGTTAAGTTTAAGCCAGCATTTGCGCACCATCGCAGTCTGTGGGTTTTTTATTTAGAAAAAAAACACACACACAGAAAAGCTCAGTCCCAGCAGCTGACTAACTGCCGATGAGCGCCAGCCAGAAAACACATCCCTTGACCCGTCACACCACAGCGCAGCCAGAAAATAAACAGGAACTGGAAGCACAGTTCACATCGGAGGGGACTGTCACTCACGCTGGCAACTTTCTGTAACGAGTGCAAGTGAACAGCCAGCGCAAGGACAGTGTCTTACACAGGTGCACTGAGGGCTATTTTTAGAACCGTGGTTTATGGAACTCCGTAATTCACATGTGTGAATTATGGAGTTTGTGAGGGTCTAACAGTGGTGGTTTATTGACCCTAACCAGTAAACATATGCCAATAATATGTAGTACTCGGCCATTTTGTACCAATAATGTGCCGTAACACAGTCATTACATACCAGTAATTTACCCGACACAGTCATTGCATAGCAATAATGAGCTATTATATACCAGTAATTGTCTGTTCACAGCTATAACCAAGTATGGCTCCTATTACTGAAAGAAGGAATGTTGGCCTAATCAGCTGTCTTCTTTCTGAGACTGCCATGGGATTTTTAACTTTATCTAACAACCATCAGAGACAGAAAGAAGGGACCTCTCAGTCTCATATCCTGTCTGAAGAACAACGCCTCCCCAGTACTGCAGCATAGGGACAGCACAGGCCATCAGTCCAAGTCCTGTGTGGGACACAACCTAATAACGGTGTGCAGTGACACCACTGGGCTTAACTCAAGTCCCAGTATGGGGAACCCCCAAGTAATGCAGCGAAGTGACAGCACTGGGCTGAGACCAAGTCCCAGTATGAGATATCCCCCAGTACTGCAGTGCGGTGACAGCACTGGGCTGAAACCAAGTCAAAGTATGGTGCCCCCCCCATTATGCAGAGCAGTGACAGCACTGGGCTGAGACCAAGTCCCAGTATACCCTCCCCAAGTTATGCAGAACAGTGACAGCACTGGGTTGAAACCAAGTTCCCAGTATGGGCCACCCCCAAGTAATGCAGAGCAGTGACTGCACTGGCAGTGTGCTCCAGCACTCACTCCAGACCTGTGGAGACTTGGTGCACTACAGAGGCTGTAGGCCCCAACTCTAGACCTGTGGAGAACTGGTGCACTGCAGAGGCGGTGGGTTCCAACTCTAGACCTGTGGAAAACTGGTGCACTGCAGAGGCTGTGGGCTCCAACTCTAGACCTGTGGAGAACTGGTGCACTGCAGAGGCGGTAGGCTCCAACTCTAGACCTGTGGAAAACTGGTGCACTGCAGAGGCGGTAGGCTCCAACTCTAGACCTGTGGAAAACTGGTGCACTGCAGAGGCAGTGGGCTCCAACTCCCACTCTAGACCATTGGCGATCTGGTATGCCACAGAAGCAGTGTACTCAGACTCCAAGGGTAGACAGCTGCTCACTCTGCCAATTTAGCACCTTCTTTAGTGGGGTGCTGGACTGGCGCTGATGTTGTGGTTGACTACACAATGCCCCCCGGGGGCCTGTCATGGTATGGGCAGCCTTACGTGTGGGTGGTGGGAAGGAGCACATGGGGAATAACAGGCTTGGCTGGCAGCATTGATGTCTGCACCTGAAGAAGGAACAGGAGCGTTGCAGGGCACCTGGCATGGAACTGGAAGTGCACAGGCACACAGTAAGTTGGTCATGACCTGGGAGACAAAAAGCGTATTTGTTTTTTTAATAATTCGCAGTTTGTTCAGGATGCCTTCCTCCTTCCTTATCTGGCCTCAACCACTGGCTACCTTCAGGGCAGTAGTCCATCCCCATTCGACTACATTCCCATACTTGCATGACACTCCATATCACGCAGGAACCCACGATTAATGATAGGGTTGCCCCTTAAGGCAGGGTTGACAAAATATTAAAATTGGTGGGTTCTAGTTCTGGCTTTCAATGAAAGGAAGCCACATATCTAATGAATTTGATGCATACTTTAATTCTTACAGTTGCCCCAATGTTGTGCCCATTTTTATTGGCCTTTTTCAAAGGGATATTTATCTGTAATATATGCATAAATAAATATGAACATTAAATATTAAATTCTGAATTTCATATTTTTTAATTACATCTTTCACATTCATTCATTTGTTCATTTATTTATTTATGTATGTCTTTGGTAACCGGGTAAGTAAGCTAATCCACAGGACCATTTTCAGCTACGACCCGGGCCACAGGTGGCA
This sequence comes from Neoceratodus forsteri, assembly GCA_016271365.2. Classification (NCBI taxonomy): domain Eukaryota; kingdom Metazoa; phylum Chordata; order Ceratodontiformes; family Ceratodontidae; genus Neoceratodus; species Neoceratodus forsteri. Next base: position 108,336,493 of record JADMNL010000031.1, on the reverse strand, counting down.
ACAAGAGCAGAACAACCAAACGAAGTACAGTACATGGGTAGTATTGCAATATAGAGGAGATAGTACATAAATATAAAAATGCAGACAGCTACGGTGACAGCGAACACCGCAACATGCGGTTGGAAGTACAACACAGTGAGATTCATATTAAAATGCAAAGTAGTCAGCAACGCTTTATAAAATAACAGGCATGCAATGCTGTACGTTTAATACAGTTGCTCCTTCTGTTTTCAGAGGTTTCAGAAATTTTCTCCTACTAGTTTTAGTATTTATTCTGAAATCAAATACAATGATTTGCTTTCACAAAATTTCTAAATACAGTTAACGAAACAATAGCAGGCAGTATTTACTCCATGTTTAACTTACGAGTAAAGTAAGGAAGGATGTGAAGTGACTGTTACAGACATAACGGCAAATTAAACTGCATTTTATTACAGAAAGCTTTAAAACCAAGTATCTATGCTTACAGTACATGCTACAAGGTTGAACATATTTAAGACTGAAATGGAGTAGCAGACATGAATCTTATACAATAATTCTGTAAAACAGGAAGTTTAATGCATTTTGGAGAACACCTGTCCATCCACTGGGCCATGGGGGGGTGGAGATGTAGTTTCTATGTCCAGTTTGAAAATCCAGACCCAAAGGATAGTGTCCATCTCATAGTAAAGCAACATTAAAGTGTATTATTTAGAAATTCTGTGAATGTAAGTAAACGTATTTTGGTTTCAGAGTGAATATTTTTTTATTTATTTATTTTTATTTGAGAAATCGGAATTACAACCTTTGAGCTAAGAGTTTGTTTACAAGGGATCATCCTCAACAGTTGTAAAAAATACATTTTGTTGCAACAGCAGAATTGCAGCACACAGTTTTGACAAAGTAGTAACATGAACTAACAGAGTTTATGTAGGAAAGGGCAGCAAATACAAGTTACAAATTTGACATGTCAAAATATAGATGAAGCTGAGGGAGGCATTGTCAGTTTCCCAGTAGTGGGGCACAACGAGCAACAAACTGAGAAGTTAAGTGCAGAGACCCAAGCTGAGGTTTGGGCAAGTGCAAGTGGGTGGTAGAGAAGGAGGGGGGGAGACAGAGGCAAGTTCAATTTGGGCAAGGGCAGCAGGGTGTGTGTGGGGGAGAGAAAGTAGGAGTGGGACCCAGGCAAGAGGTAGTGTGGGGTATATTGGACAGGAGAGTGGCAGGTGGCGGGGTAAAGTAGGGGAGAGGAAGAAGGGGTGAGGGGTGTAGGGAGGACAAAGGCTCTCCCGGTCAAAGCAGGAAGAGGCAGTTAAATGGTATGCTGGTATTCAGGTGGGGTTAAGTTTGACACAGACAGTGGACTGGTGGAGAGATGGACTTCTGGAGTTCAGATTTGAAGTGTCCTAGGCGTTGTAGGTTGGTGATAGTATTAGGGAGCTCATTTAGCCAGGTGGGTGCCCTTACCGCGAAGGCACACCTCCCCAGAGCTGTTCTCCTTAAGGGTACAGCTAAGTCATGTCTGGTGACACTTCTTGTGGCATGCTCACCTGGGGCAGGTCTGAATAATGCCTGCAGGGAGGCAGGTGCAAGTCCTAGAAGGGCCTTCTTCCCTAGTAGGCAGGTCTGGAGCTTGATTCTGTCCAGGAGGGGGAGCCACTTTGTCCTTATATAGGGCTCACAAGTATGTGTGAGGCGATCAGTATCCAGGGCGAATCTGCAGGCTTTGTTGAGGGTTAAGTGGACTTTCTGAAGGCTGGTGTCCATGGCTTCACCATACACCACGTTTCCATAATCCAAGATTGGCAGGATTGTGCCACTGACTGCCTGGAGCCTGGATTCAGGGGTGAGGCAGAAGCATAGTCTATATAGTGCCCCCCAGTTCCTGTTTGCAGTCCTAGTGATATTACTTGTATGTTCAGCAAAAGAAAGGGACTCATCGATTGTAACCCCCAGATACCGGAATGAGTGGACCTGTTCAAGGGAGGAGTCCGGGTTGTGTGCGATTGTGAAAGGGTGTGGTGAATCTTCTCTTCTGGTGGCCAGCAAAGAGCACTGTCTTTGTTTTTTTGCTTTTGAGTACTAGGAGGCTGGTGTTAAACCATTCCTGTAGTAGGTCAAAGCTGTGCTGCAGGTTCCTGGTCAGCGTGTCTTGGCAGGAGCCTCAACAGAATAGTACTGTGTTGTCTGCATACAGCAGAACTTAAAACTAATAAGAGAAAATTTCAGAACCCCCTGAAAACAGAAGGGACACCTGTATTAAAGGGACAGCAATGTAAAACATTTAATTGAAAAATATGGAATTCAGAATGTATTATTTAATACTCATATTTATGCATATATTATAGATAATTATCTCCTTGAAAAAGCTCAGTAATAATGGGCAGAATGTTGGAGCAGCTATAAGAATTAAGTAAAGTAAGCATCAAATTAATTTGAGATATGACTTTGTTTCTGGGAAGGCCAGAACTAGAACCCACCAATCAAAATGTTGTCAGTCCGAGTGCACCTCCCTGGGTTCACCCAGTACAAGGAAAGATATAGCCCTTTTCCAGGGACATCACAGATTTCTGTAAGGGAGAGTCACCCGTTTGTGTGGACATGGGTGTGGAGGGAGGGAAGCTGGGGGAGAAGCAAGCTCAGTGACATATGCAGTTGACAGGTCTTCATTCATGGCACCTGGGGATTTTTTGGTCCCTCCCTTAGTCCTACTGACCATCCAGCACAGCGTGAGCCCCACTGATGCCTGGCCTGCTACAGGGAGGGCCAGCAGCACATGGTAACCAGTGGCAGTATCAAGACTGCTCCACTTTCTCACCACAGGATGCATTCCATTACGTGGGACAAGCCCCATCCCCCACATACTAAACGTGCTACCTCAGTGGCACTCCCAGTCTGCACCAGTCATGGGCATGGAAGTATGCCTACCTACCCCATGCATTACTAGACAACCTGGCCAAGCAAAGCGGGACTTACAAAAGAAAAGCCAGCATCCACCTCTAACAAACAGAATTAGTGCAGCGTTGTTCTGCAGTGTTCTGCTATCTGAGCCCAGCTTCCAGTACTAATGAACAAGATTAGTGCAGCGTATCCGAGTTCAACAAGCAGTGATTGCTCTGGTAGTTAAACCAGATGCGGAGGGGGTAAAAATGTATTTACTGATGTAAGTGCCTTAAGGTATAAAGATCTTCTGAAGTACATAGTGGAAGCAGTATAAATGTTACTTTTATGCTACTTTTTTACTGGATTATATGAGTTCCATGTGGTTACTATGTAGCTTTTATTAGGAACCACATTCCATTTTAAGACAGATTTTGTTTTGTGAGGGGGGCCTTGCACCATGTAGAAATGTTAATGTTTATAATACCTGTTTTTCTGTTTGTTTAAATAAGATAGTCCAGCAGATGCAAAGCTGTTTTCCCAGTATCATTAAACTGGAGGAGGGCTAATAATTTGCATTTTGTGGCTTAATTATTATTGGCTGATTCGAGGGTTAGTCCATGTAAAGTGCTCACTGGTTGGACCTTGAAACCCCTTTCTGACATGATGGCCAAGAAAGGTTGCTGCCGGCGCAAATAAGGGCTTATTGTCATGCATAATAACAATAATCTGCTCTAAGAGTGATTCTCCCTGCTGTTGCCATGGGCGGTCTGGTGCACGTAGTAACCTATGTTTCTGTATCCCTTCGCAACAAGCCCCCTGATGAAGACTCTAACAGGAGTCGAAGTGCCAGGGCTAGGTCTGTTACTGGAACAGAGCTACCGGGCAGAAGGACTTTGTTATTTTGTGGACTTTTTTATTAGCAATTAACATTTATGTTTTGACTGGTGACTGTAAAATCTTCTACATGCTACAGCACGGCAAATGCTGCTTTGAAAATAAAATATTAGCTTCAGCCTATCTTGGCTGTCCCGTCTGCTCTATGCCTTGAGAGTGCAAAAAACATTTGGACTAAGCCATGCTGGAGTTTGGGGGCTGGCCACCCTTTCAGATTGCACCTACCCTGCACTGAGGTTCGCAGCACCATCCTTTGGTGGCAGAACAAGCACTTGTGTACCCAGCTGTACAAGGGACCCCCAGAAAAATGAGATGCTGTATTTCATGAGGCCATCTCACCATCTGTTTGCTGCAAATTGCAAATAAAGGAAGCAGTGATGTGCACCGGCACGACTGGATTGCTTATATTCAGACACAGTCTGCCAAGATGGCAGTGCTGCAGCAAAACTTGAAAAGGGACACAGACTCGGGCTGAAACTACTGCTACTGTTTTCTATGGTGAGTCACTTCTAGAGAGGTGACAGACTGAAGGCATGCTGACAGTAGAGTGGAGCGGAGCTGAGCATCACACAAAGGCCAGACCCATTCCCAGTTCTCTGGGCCACAGGATCATGGGTTTATGTCCCACTTTAAGGAGTTGGGCTTACAGACAGTGCAGACACTAATGTGTGATACGGGGGGGGGCTGTCTCACATGCCTCCCACATGGTTTCAGGCAATGCTCCAACAGGCCTTATGAGCATGCAACATGCCACCATGGCAGAAGCAAGCTCCTTTGCCCACATTACTGCAGATCCTGGCACCAGCCCTCCCCGACTGGAAGCATTGTCATTCAGCAGTGCCACCCCAGCCCACCCCATCCACCTCCCAAATCCGCCCCCAAACCTGGGTCACCAGTATGGCGGTATGACAGCTCTGTGTACAGTACATGGAGCCCTGTTTTGTGCTGTGATAGGTGCTTTAACCATTGACAGCCTCAGCTGCAATCAGCGAGTGGATCCTGCTGCTGCATGCATGGATTACAATCAGCGAATGGATCCTGTTGCCACGTGCATGGGTTGCTATCAGCGAATGGAGCCTGATGCTGCATGCATGGGTTGCTATCAGAAAATGGAGCCTGATGCTGCATGCATGGGTTTCTATCAGTGAATGGAGCCTGATGCTACATGCGTGTGTCGCTATCAGCGAATGGAGTCTGAGGCTGCATGCATGGGTTGCTGTCAGTGAATGGATCCTGCTGCTGCTTGCATGGGTTGCTATCCACAGGGGAGCCTGCTGCTGCATGCATGGATTGCTATCAGTGAATGAAGCCTGCTGCTGTATGCATGGATTGCTATCAGTGAATGGAGCCTGATGCTGCATGCATGGGTTGCTATCAGTGAATGGAGCCTGCTGCTACATGCATGGATTGCTATCAGTGAATGGAGCCTGATGCTGCATGCATGGGTTGCTGTCAGTGAATGAAGCCTGATGCTGCATGCATGGGTTGCTATCAGTGAATGGAGCCTGCTGCTGCATGCATGGATTGCTATCAGTGAATGGAGCCTGATGCTGCATGCATGGGTTGCTATCAGTGAGTGGAGCCTAATGCCGCATGTATGGGCTGCTGTCAGTGAGTGGAGCCTAACGCCGCATGCATGGGTTGCTATCATCGAATGGAGCCTGATGCTGCATGCATGGGTTGCTATCAGCAAATGGAGCCTGATGCTGCATGCATGGGTTGCTATCAGTGAATGGAGCCTGATGCTACATGCGTGGGTCGCTATCAGTGAATGGAGCCTGATGCTACATGCGTGGGTCGCTATCAGCGAATGGAGTCTGAGGCTGCATGCATGGGTTGCTATCAGTGAATGGAGCCTGATGCTGCATGCATGGGTTGCTATCAGTGAATGGATTCTGCTGCTGCTTGCATGGGTTGCTATCCACAAATGGAGCCTGCTGCTGTATGCATGGGTTGCAATCAGCGAGTGGATCCTGCTGCTGCATGCATGGATTGCTATCAGCAAATGGAGCCTGATGCTGCATGTGTGGGTTGCTGTCAGTGAATGGAGCCTGATGCTGCATGTGTGGGTTGCTGTCTGAATGGAGCCTGATGCTACATGCATCGGTTGATATCAGTGACTGGAGCCTGATGCTGCATGGGTTGTTATCACAGGGGCCAGGGTCGCATCCTAGGGGGGGTTGTGAGAGAAAATAGAAAACACCAACACCAGGCATAGCAGGAGGATGCCGGCTCTGCTCTGTGGGCCCCACACCACCGAATGCAGCTTTCACTGCCAAACCATGCTAAGCTTTGTACAATACCACCCTCCGACAGCCCTGCCCTGGAAGACAAGCCAGAGAGAATCAGGCGGTGGTGGTAAACCCTGAGGAAGGCAGGTGACAGGGCTGGGAGCAGAAGCACGGCTGATGAGGGGTCTCCTGGGTGAAAGGGGGAGAGAGCATATTAATTGAACAAATGGTACTTGTAAGAAGATTTCTGACACCAATAAATTGCGTTTTGACCCATTTCTGTTAACTAGACCCAGCTGTCAGATACCTAGGATCCTAAGTTATGACTTGACAGTGGCCGAGGTAAAGATTCTCTGTATTTATAATCGTTATGACTTTCTGAAGGATATAAACAGGGTAGACAGCCAGCAACTTTTCAGGACGCTATCTTCCACTGTTCAGGCACTATTGTTTGATTTTGAGGAGACTTCAACAAGTGGACATAGTTATAAGCTGGTGGAAAGAAAATTCCAGAGGGATATGAGGAAATACTACATGGAAAGGGTAGAGGACAGGCAGAGTCATCTTCCTGGGATGGTGGGCAATGCTGAGGCAGTTACAGGATTCAAGTGCAGGGGGACAGACACCAGGTTTGGTGCAAATGATGGAGCAGGTGAAGTGGGGGTCACTGATCTCACAATGAGAAGCTACAAGATGGGAGCTCTGCATAGACCCTCCCAGTGCTACACTAGTGGGGACTGGGGCAGGGTCTGAGCAGATGAGATCAAGGGAGGGTCTTTTTCTAAGGTAGGGAGTGGGCAGACGCGATGGAGGGAGGATCTTTTTCTGCCTGTAACATTCTCTTTCTACTGGATGTTTCCCTTCTCAATTACAAACCTCAAAAGAAATTCTGTTTTTTTATAACAGAAGTATTTATTAAGGGTTTTCTTTCTTTCATCAGTAATGAGTACATACATAGCACATTAGGACCAAGGCGAGAGAGCGGTGACATAATAAAGACTTTCAGGCACCTCAACGGGGTGAGGAGGGGAGCTTCTTCGATATGAGGATGAGCACCAGGACCAGGGGGCAAGCAATGAAGCTGGAGGGGGCTGAGTTTAAGAGAGATGTGAAGAAGTATTTCTCACTGAAAAGGTAGTAGATGCCTGGAACAGCCAGCCAGTGGGAGTGGTGGAGGCAAAGGTAGGTAGTTGCTTCTAGCGTGCATGGGATAGGCATAGGGGTGTATTAGAAAATAGGCAGGGTCACCGGAGACCAGTTAGGGTCTGTGGAGACAGGTCAGGCAAGGAACATGTGGGCAGACTGGGCGGGCCAAGCAGCCATTTTCTACTGACAAATTCTGTTTCTATTAGTAAAATATAAGAAATGTGTTTTTCACTAGAAGTATAATTTTCCACAATTAGATTAACCTAGCAGACAACCTGTAGTAATATTACAGGAAAGGGAATACAGCATCCAAATCGAACAGCAACTACCCCTCCCCCACCCATTTTATGTTTCTCCCTCTGTCCCTCTCTCTCTCTCTCTCTCTCTCTAGCTATTCTGCTTCTCTTCATCTCTCATCCTTTTCCCTGTCACTCTTCAGCTCTCCATCCCCTCCCCACTAGCATTCCCCTCTCGCCACATCTTTCTCCTCCTTATTCTGTAGTTTTCACGAGTTCACCGCTGAGTCCGAACCAGCCCAAGAATCAGAAAGTCATTATCTAAATCTGATCCTCATTTTCCAGGACTCAGATTTTAGAAAAAGCAAACTGTTGTTGCTGCATGCATGCCGTTATACCTAAACCAGATATGTGTCAGGCTGGCGTACACGGCCGAAGGAAAACACAGCGAGAGAGCAAGAGAGAGAGAGGCAGAAAGTGTGAGATGGAGTGTGCAAGAGAGAGTGCAAGAAAGAGATGGAGAGTGTGAGAGACAGTGTGTGTGTAAGCACTGTATACGAGTGTGGGAGAGACCGGGAAAAGCTGATCCCTTTGTTCAATATTACCGATCACTTACTGCAGAATATAAAATGCAGTTTAACTGCATTTATTAGGAACCTACAAAATGTACCATTCTTCTCAGCCCACATGCGGAGGGGGCAAGTCATGTTCATAGTCGTTGCTCTTGATTTTTCTCTGCTGGGGGGTGTTTTTTTAACATTTTTGTATCAGGACTATAACAGTGGATATGATAAGAGATACTTTCCAGTTCCCCTGTTTCACTTTCTATCACACCTTGGTTCAGTCTGATAAAAGGTTTGGTCCACATCCATAAAGGACCTGCCCTGGTGCTGTTTTACCTCTGTAATAGCTCATGTACTGATGGCCCCTCCCAGGAGCATAACCAGAAATTTTAGATTTGTACACACACACACACATACTCAAACTGCTGCCCCCCCCTTTACAAAAGATCAGATTGTTGCAGGTATCTAATTTCTTAACAGCTTTTATACTTACATCGAGAGCCAACCTGCCAGCACAGAGGTAGTGCTACCGCTTGCGGGACTGATGGCTCTAGTTTGGTAGCGAGCTCCAGACATCAGAGGGTTGACCAGGGTAGAGGAAGAGGAAGAGGATCAAGCATCCGATGGACTGCTCTCCTCTGAGGAGGAGGAGGGAGGGAGGAACTCGGCACCTGGCACAAGCCCGCTTACTTGTGGTGACTGGGTGCAAAGGATCCAAGGACCACAAATTTGGTGGCAGAGGAGCAGCGGCCATCGATGTCCTGCATGCACAGTAACATCTTGGATGGCACTATAATCTGCTAATAACAGGAGGAAAATTCCATAGGCAGCAGGGTAAAAGTCTGACCCTTTGTAGGCCCCACACCCAACAATGTAGCCTTCTACCTAACGATCCGTTCCGTGGCCATTGGGCAGCCCCCACCACGGGATGAAGGCCGTGGGGAAGGTGAGGGTTGGAATGTAAGACCACAGGAAGTCAGGCTGATGGGGCTGGGAGGGTGAGACCCGAGAGGGGCTCAGCCAGAACACACATAAGCTTTACACTTATATCCATGCCTAAATAATAGAAGTTACAGCCACTACTCGGTGACGTTCAACAAATGAAATATTTCAGATTAGAATGATAACGGTTAGAAAAATGAAAATGGTTTGGGATGGTACTTAAAAAAAATGGACACAAACATTACCAGACTGGTCCGCCTGGATACTTAGAAATTTACAGGTGACCCCTTCTACTGGACATCTTCCCATCTTCCAAACTCTGAAAATCCTTGCGTATGCAGTCTAGTTTCTCATTAAAGGTGCTTTTTTTGAGCACTGTACATAGATAAAAGATGAAAACACAAGGCCAGTAAACAAAATGTATGGGGAATGCAGAATGCTGATATGAATGTGTCACCCCTGGACCCCCCTTCCCCCATTCATTCATTTTCCAGGAGGGCCCCTAATACCAACTTTCCAAGTGGGCCCTCCATGCCACAGTCTGACCCTCTGGACAATTCCTGCCTACAGCCTTGATCTCCCTTTAAACAGAGTCACCTATTTGCCAGCCAGTGCTTTGAGAGTCAAAGTGGCGTCACTGTGCCATAATTCTGTGATCCTCCTGTCAGAGGTTCAGCCTGTACAACCTGGTAAAGGACAGTCAGCAGTATGCTCAGTGAGCTTTGCATATAGGCAAAGGATGGTTAGCAGTCTGTTGATCACTGAGCTTTGTATACAGGTAAAGAATGGTCAGCAGTCCACTCACCAAGCTTTGCAAGTTTGTATACAGGTGAAGGACAGTCAGCAGTCTGTCGCTCACCAAGCTTTGCATACAGGCGAAGGACGGTCAGCAGTCTGTCGCTCACCAAGCTTTGCATACAGGCGAAGGATGGTCAGCAGTCTGTCGCTCACCAAGCTTCGCATACAGGCGAAGGACGGTCAGCAGTCTGTCGCTCACCAAGCAGCATACAGGCGAAGGGCGTCAGCAGTCTGTTGCTCACCAAGCTTCTCGAGATACAGGCGGTTGGACGGTCAGCAGTCCACTCACCGAGCTTTGCAAGTTTGCATACAGGTGAAGGACGGTCAGCAGTCTGTCGCTCACCGAGCTTTGCAGGTTTGCATACAGGTGAAGGATGGTCAGCAGTCCGTCGCTCACCGAGCTTTGCATATTCATACTTTGCTTCCTTTCCTATATCACAGCACTTCCTGTGGTAATAATACTGATGTCAAAATATGATGCTGTTGTTAATTTACAAAGGATAGCACTTTCAAAGACACCTGCCCTAAGTTTCTTCTATCAGCTGTCTCACCTTTTATCTCATAGTGTTAGGAGCAGTGCTGCACAGCCGCTTCCTATCTCTGCCTACCCTCACAATCACTCTGACTGAGCCGGCTTCTGCCAAATGCAAAACAGTCACATATTTACTAAATGCAGCTGTGCGTATGTTTATGACAAAATAATTATGGTTTCACATGTGGAAAATTAGGAAAAAGACAAGAGCAAGCTGTCTTATTCTCCATTTCTCATACCAGGAGCCCTTGTGATTTTTACTGAACACAGTCCAGATTTGTTTGACAGTTTGGCTTAGTTTGCCTGCCTGCTGCTGCCTATTGCCCTAGTGATCTTTCTGCCTTTATTCTTATTTTAAAACTCAATGTTATTATAAACTTACATATAAATACAGAGATATGCATCTTCAGGTCAGTGTAGTGCATTGATAGTAATTAATGAGGCTAAGAACAGAATGCATGGTTTACACGTGACGTCTTAAACCAATAAATGGAGTTGTACTGAAGTATTAGAGAATGATGTAGAGAATAACAGGTTGTCAAAGAAAAATGCTGTTGCCTCACCTGTACCTCCACCTTCACCAACACTAACGTGAACTTGCTGGTTTAAGAACCAGAGAGAAACAGAAAGAATAAGGAACAGTAATGCCACAAACATAACTATAACTCTTCACCGTTCATTTAAGCAATAGTTTATACTGTTGTAGGACAAGTTTCCTCACTATGTGGGTATAAGACTTTGGGTAATTGCACAGCAGATAACATGGCCATGTGCTAAATACTTCTTTCTACCCCATCACGTCATCAACCTTCTTCACTCCCCTCCACCCTTTACTCTTATTTTAATATTCAATTACTTTTCTGTTCATGGCATGCATGGCTCAACCTGCCCACCTAACCCCAGTTGTTGCCCTCAGTCTAAGGAACACTTCTCTTCCCAGTCTCACTCAGGCTAAGCATACAGCATTGTCTGTTTACTTCCAGTTCCCAGCCCTGGGTCTGAAGAGATCCTGCCTGCTCAGTAACTGGAGGGGTGGACGGTACTCAGTCTCATTCTCTTTTTCTATGCTTTTACATCTAAATTAGTTAACTGATGTTTCTTTTACAAAAGGTATGGTGGGAGGGTCAGTGGGCTATGAATTGGGGTTACAGAATCTATTTATTGAGCTCTATAAATTACAGTCTAATAACTTGACAAACATAACATGTTAACAGAGTGAGTGTACTCCACAATAGTACCACACATTAGTCTAATAACTCAGCAACAGTAACACACATAAACAGTGCCAGTGTACTCGACAACAGTAACACACACACATTAACAGTGTTAACAGTAACATACGTTAACAGTGTTAGTATACTCGACAAACTCCCCTGCACAGGCCTGATTCTAACAGGCACCTGCATGTCGGACACTCTTTACAGAATAAGAATGTCTCACATGCAAGGGAAAGGAGTGTTCTGATTGGTTTAAAAGCGCTCCCTTAATCTATAATTATGTTCAGAGAACTACAGAGATTGAAATTTGCCTCCTGAAAGTACTGGCAAAGTTAAAAGCTGCTAGCTGCTACATAACTATTTATGTTTCCTTTTGCTCAGAAGAGGAGTTTCTACCTGAAGTGTCAAGTGTGATGGGAGGAACATTACTCTAACTGGACAGAGAGTGACATGTCTGCTTGTAGTCCCCTTCATAACCCTCAGCATTGTGACTTCACTTGATTGTCACACTACAACTGACCAAGAAGATTCACTTCCTGATTTCTGGAATGGTCACTTTTTTGTGCCTTCCTCTGCAGCCCCCTACCTCCCACTTCTTCTAGCTGCTCAACGTCCCTGTATGCCCACCAGTCTCACCCTTCAATGCTGCTTCCTGCCACCTGGCTACCCAGGCTGTTCCCGCATTCTCGAATGGTTCGGCCTATTCCTGTTGGAGGCCCCTCTCCCTGGGGGACAGGAGGGGAGTAGCATTCCAGCAGGTTCCTCCATGGTATGCTGGGCTGGGGTGGGGGAGCAGCGGTGCACTAGGGGGGACTGTGCCAAGGAGAGACTAGGAAGCCATCATCGGGCAGGCCGAGACAGGTACTAGTTTCCATTTTCTGGGTCCCTCCCCACACCCCACTGGCGTGCACTGTGGCAGTAACCTGGGGGCGAAGCCAGCCAATGTGTGGTCACCCATGCCAGTAAGGCTCCACACACCACCAGGTGTTGCCCTCGGATCGGTGCTCTGCAGCACCCTCCTCTGGGATGAGAGCATCTGCATGGATGCTCGATCACCCTCCCTGCCAGCCTCTACTCTGACGACTTGGGCTCAGGGCTCAAACCTGGGATCGTCAGCGTGACAAGCAGATGACCCCACCACTGGGTGCCACAAAGCCAGCTGGATTGGTCACTTCTGATGCCACAGTAGGTGAGGTCATAATAATGAGGATGAGGTAAGAAGAGGAAAAGCACTAGGTTTGTCAATGTCTAGGTTGAAAGCTGTTCTACATATCACACTTTTAAGCAATAAGGCATGACAGGGTGTGCAGTACTGTAGAATAATCACACATCAAGCCGATCTGCTGGCACAGTGGTAGCACTACTGCTCAGGACCTAGACGACCTGGGTTCGGATGTGAGCCTGGGAGTCAAAGGGCGATCAGGAGGGGAGGAGGACTGAGCATCCAACAGCCATCTCTCCTCCTCCAGGGGAGGGTGAGAAAGCAACTGATGCTGAAGTGGCCCCTAGCAGAGGCTAGGGGTCAGACAGCCAGAGCTTAAATGCTTGGGGGGGCGTGCATACCAGATGTTCAGCCATGAGCCATCAGGTCATTGTATGCCACACACCCCCAAGGAATACAGCCTGCAAACATTGCCAGGCTGAGCAGGGAGGATGTCTGCCCCACCGGAACGCCACACAGCATTCCAAGGTACTCAACCCCCTCCCAAATCAGCCTCAGTCCTTTGCTGGGGAGCACAGGGATGCTCCCTGGCAGCCATGCTTGGGGGGTAAGCCAGGGTGCACTCCGGGGATAGAGGTAAGTCCTGGGGAGATGGGGGTGGGGAGAACAGACCGATAACTAGCTAGCTAGTAGCGAAAAAAAAAAAGAATTACATGTCAAGGGAAGTGAGGCACAAGACAATGCAGAGTGCCTTACACACCCGAGAAGAACCGTTATCACACAATAACGCACACCCTGGGGTGCCTTATTGTATTATAAAATGGTTCCTCTTCTTTTTATTTTAAAAACTGAGTAATGATGTTCAGAAAGTGAAGTTGAACCTGTGCTGTTATGATGGAACAAGCCATGATCATGTGATCACATCTGACCAATCACTGGTCTTGGCTTTTCTTACCCATTTTATAATTACTATTATCAGGCAAACAACAAGCAACAGAAAGATGACAAATACTTCAGAATTAAAAAGTAACAACTGGCTACTTTTAAAAACCAACATTTTCTAACTGCTACTTTTGGGGTACTCGCTTTTTAAGATGTAGTTTTTCTGCATACAATGAAATCCTCCAGTTCATAAGACAATCACGGCAGCTCTTTTTCAATACACAGCATGTACACAGTCAGGGTTTGGTGCACTGCAGCCAGTCTCTGATAGGATCACACAGCCAGCGTGGCATCTGGAGCCTTATGCAATGCATGCAACTGCAGCACACCCAGTGAGTTACATATCAGTCCCAGAATCAAGACAGGACAAAACTGGGATCTTATCCAGTGCACCCATCCCACATGGGGTGCTATAGTCAAATCCCAAAGTAATCTTGCTATCTCTGGACAAAACAGGACAAATCTGGGATCTTGCCCAATGTACTGACTGCATTTAAAGGGACAGCACTAAGAGCCTCACACACAGTGTGCTGCTGGTCCCAGTTTGCACTTTGTGTGCAAAAACATTTTTTTACATATTGTTTACTGCAGTATGTAGTACACTGACTTCCAAGCTGACATTTGCTGTAACCAGAAATCCCACAATCCCCTGCAGCTGACATCAGAGGAGGGCTGCAGCAGTGGGAGATTCAAAAGCTCAGTTCTTTTGTTTGCTGGTCCTGCTGCATTCCTGGGGATAAGTACAGAGGACTTAGTTCTGGGAGAACAGTGAGGCTGGTAAATATCTGATCTGAGTTTATAAAATCTTTAACATGCACTGCGGGCTATTGACTCTCCCACTGCTGCAGCCTTGCTCCTCTGATTTCGGCCACAGGGAATTCTGGGATTTCTGCTTAAAGCAAATGTCAGCTTGAAAGTCAGCAAAACCAGCCTGATGCACTCTACTATACTGCAGTAAACAAAATGTAAATGAAAAAACAAATGTTTTTGCACACAAAGTGCAAATCGTGATCCGCTCCACACTTGCGTATGAGGGTCTTAGCTCTGGCTGTTCCCATTTAAAGAGGTTATAATCAAATCCCAATATAATCTCATTGTAGGGCTATGGCAGGACAAACCTGAGCTCCTGCCCTGTGTGGCTCTCACTATTACATTGGCTGCAGTGCACTGATCTCCTTTATAAAACCCCATTGCTAGAGAGAGAGAACAGATTATTACCATATCTGACGTGGCATCTTCCGAACTGTGACTGTTGCATTTGAACCTTGTAAGCTCTCACTGTCTACGCTAAAACAAGGCTGTGACCTTATCCAGTTTGACAGATATGATGATTGGAATAATGTGGGAAACCGGGGACATATGAAAAGCGTGATCTTATCCGTCATGTTTTATGTGAAGGGATGTGGTCTCAGCAGGTTCCGCTGCACTTGGTGCATCAGTGCTGAGGTACCAAGTCCTCAGCCCAGGCAAGCTTTGAAGTAAATGACTGATGCTGGGGGCAAAAAAAAGATCAAAGGGGAGTGCTCTCACTTCCTGGCCCCTTCCCACAAAGATAATTTCCCTACCCCCACATTTGACTTGATGGAAATTGAGATTGTTTTTATGAGAAGAGACGAGGGCAAAGTGCTGGCCACCCAAGCTATGCACTGGCTTCTCAGTCACAAAATACACTGGCCAGGTCATCGATTGATCTGTTTAGGAACACTGTTCCTAAACAGTTACCGGTTCCTAAACAGTTCCTAAACAGGAACCGGTTACCAAAAGACTAAATAAAAAAAATAAATAATTACTGTGATCCTGACTGACCATTGTGGAATTCTCATGGTATGACAGTGCACATTCATAGCACTGGAGGGCAAGTGGTTCCCACAGTGGGTGGAAAGCTGTGCACGCTTACAGGTTTGGGCTTCTCAACCAGAATGGAAGGAAGTTCAGGAGCTCAAGGAGAATTTAGACCAATTATTGATCGATAAACAGACTGACTGAGTTACGTACATCTGTGTAACAAAGATTACCTAATTACAAAAAAAAAAAAACTACGTCAGTGAATCTATTAGAGTTGAAACATAAAGCGTATAAAAGAGGGAAATGAAAAATTAGGGTTTGAAGTCTTTGGAACCCTGACACATTGGTAGTGTGGTGTCCTCAGGGTTTGAATGACCACACAATGCAGGGCTGGCAGAAGGGGTTACTGGCAGTAGGAAGGAGTTACAGGCTGACAGGAAGAGGTTACTGGCAGTAGGAAGGGGTTGCAGGTTAACAGGAAGAGGTTACCGCAGACAGGAAATGGTTACATGCAGTAGGAAGAGGGTACACATAGACAAGAAGGGGTTGCTGGTGGTAGGAAGGGGTTAAAAGCTAAGAGGAAGAGGTTACCAGTGGGTAGGAAGAGGTTACAGGTGGACAAGAAGGGGTAGCTGGTGGGAAGAAGGGGTCACAAGCTAAGAGGAAGCTGTTACCAGTGGGCAGAAAGAGGTTACAAGTTGACAGGAATGGGTTAATGGCAAAGAGGAGGGGGTTACAGGCTGACAGGAGGGGCTTACCAGTGGTAGGAAGGTATTACCGACAGTAGGTAAGAGTGCGGGCAGGAAGAGGTTACTGGTGGTGGGGCTGGGCACCTATCTCTGGTTTTACTGAAGTCTGAATGGGAGAGGGGTACCGGTGGCTGGGTTGGGCACCTGCTGCTGCTTTTACTGAAAATCTGGTGGGCAGAAGAGGTGTACCAGGGGTAGGGTCAGGCACCCATCGCCATTTTAATTAAAGTTAGAGCAGGCAGAAGTTGCTGTGATATTCCTTGCTTTTGGAAAAAAGGAGAGTGATAACTTGCTTTGCACAGGGCCCTGCATGGCTCAGTCCTAACTTGCTTTGTGCAAAGCAGGATGAAACAGAAGCGAAGTCTGAACTTGCTTCACACAGGGCCCTCTGGGATCTGCACCAAGCAGGATGTGTAGGACCCTTTGGACCCTGTGTAAAGCAGAAGCTGAGTCATAATTTGTTTCAGAGACCCCAGGCCCCGAAAGAACACCTGACTCCTACCTTGCTTCACGTGAAGCAGGGAGCACAAATGAAGCAGGATGAAACAGAAGCTGCATCCTAACTTGGTGTGTGCAAGGCCCTTTGGGCACAGTGCAGAACAGGAGCTGAGTCATAACTGGAAAACCAGGCAAGTTCTGCTAATATTAGGATAACTGCTGTCCCTGAAGAAATTAAGGGGGACCAGGACCACCCAATCATGTTTATTTAGGGCAGGCTTTCAAAAAAATTGCTATTGAAGGGTAAGGTGTGTAACTTTTCATTTCAAAAACTGTACAGGATCCCACCATGTGGCAGAACGGAGGCCATGAATGAACCCCATACCCTGCTCTTGGTCATGTCTGGAATTGGTGAGAGGGACCATATCCATACACTGGCATGGAGAATGAGGCATCTAACCCAGGATGGCCAAAATGTCCATTTATTTCCACATATCAGCTATTCAACTTGGCAAAAAGACACGAAAAACGTGATGGTGTGCACAAAATATTGCTAAATTTCACCATAGCCCACTTGATCATTTTCCCAGCCTGACTCCATATTGTTCATCGAGGAAAAGTCCGGGTCTTCACAGATCCCATAGAGGCCAGTAAATGGGCAGACAAAGCAGTGGCAGAACACAGGCAGACAGCCATGGAGACTGGGAGAAATAAGGAGAACATGGATACCTGAGTAATTTTATTTCACTTTCATAATTCTATGGCTACTATAACGTGATGTCCAGACTTGTGTGCAGTCAATGAAAGAAATAAGATGCAGAATTTTGGTATAAATCAGGCTGTTTGGTGTGGACTGTAAACTAGCCGAGATTTACTCACAGTCCAACAAATACTTTTAGATCAATTTATTTAATTTGAAATCTCCTATGCCAACATGACGATGTGTATACATTATCTGAGCCTCAGGCTCTAATAATAACTGTGTTGGATTTTGAACTTTAGGACAGACTGAAGTACTGCTTACTTCTGTGTTTTCTACAAGATTCTAGTTCTAGTTATGAGTGTCCTACTGTCGCATAAAGTTCTTTCTGGTATCAGTTAACATACTGGGGTTGGGTTTAAATAAGGTTGAAACTGTTTTCTCGTGGGATATGGTGGTGTAGGTCACAATACTACGGTGTACTCAATATGCAATCTACATTGCTTGCCACTCATATTTTTAGGCATATGAAGCTTTAGGCTGGATGCATGACAATATATTATTCCGCAAGAGACATTTACTTATTTGGATTTAGTTTACAGGGGCACTGTCAACCCTTTTGGCATCATATTATTTCTAGTTGAAAACCCATATTTTTATGATTGCTTACCTTTTATAAAACTCAGCGAAGTTGGTTGGTTGATCTGCTTCCTTTCTTAGTAGAACTGAAAGGCATGTTTTGCTTCAAATCCTTAATCGACTCTTATTGCATACTTACCACACATTAGGAACACCCCTAAACAGTGCAGGCTCTTATAAAGAAATAGTCTCTTTTCCCACAGCATCTCAAGTGGCTAGATTGTGTTAGGGGTGCTCCCTAGTCTAGGAAAGATGCAGTGGGAGTTGATCAAAGAATGAAAACAAACATATTTTTGTGTAGTAACACCAGTATGGTTTTTCACTTTTAAAAAGAAAAAAGGAAACATAATCAAACTACCAGCTACATCAGTAGTCTCTACAGACTGTGAGCAACCATAACATGTTTTTTTTTTTATCTTGGAAAAACCTGAGGCCTGAGTGGGTTGACAGTGTCCTTTTAAGTTGATTTTTACTTACAGGGCACAGCCCTGCTGCGCAGGGGCACTGCTTTAATCCCAGATCTTTAGAAGCTCAGTGGTGTGTTATAAGTTAGGTTACACACACAAACACACACTGTGATGTGCCAAAAATATGGTAAATTAATTTATTTTTTCCTTCTAAGAGATGTTTGAATCACAATGGCTGTAAATGCTAATGGACAGTTTATCATATGTATCAAGCTCAATGCATGCGTAGTTGAGAAAGTAAAAAAAAGAAGGAGCCTCTCAATCACTTTGTCCAGTAAGTCCAAGCAAAGTCAGAGAAATTACTTTGGCTGCAGTTTCTGGCACGAGAAGTCTATCCAGAGCTCCAGTGGCATCAGAGGGTGTTCACGGGATAGTGTAAGGAGGACCCTACCAGAGCCCAGGGAGAAAAATAATGTGAACAAAAGAGGACGTTCACCCAATGGCCCAGCTGAGCTCTTTGTAGGGCCTTGAGGAAAGTTCAGAGATGTTGGGGAAGGCATAGTCAAAGGAAGAGATGAAACAAAGAAATAAAGGAGGTAAAAAAAACTTTTGGGATGTGACTTTTACTTATCAAAAACAGCTTACCTTCTTCCTCCAGCGTTTCAAAGATGGAGAAAGAAATCCTTGTTGTAAGGATTGAAACTGAGGAGGTAAATGAAAAACATACTAAAATGGAGAGGACTATTACTGAACTTAAACTCTTAATTCAGAGACCCTCGCAACCAGTAACAATGATTGGAATTGAAAAGTTAGAAAATGTTAAAAGTAACAAACTCTGCAGACAGACTCCCAAATGCTCTGAACAGAATTTCTAATCACTGAATTACCTGTTCAAAGCAATTTTTGTGGGTTCAGTATATACTGGAAGAAAATCTTTATTTCTCAGGCACCCACGCAAGAGGAAAACAGCAGATTTAATCAACTAGATCAGTTAGCCAATGTCCCCTTAATATCTGTAAAGTGAACCTCTGCTACTGCCTCAGTACCTGAAACACAGCAAGGAGGTCAACTATGAGTGGGAGGTCATGCGGTAATCAACATAAACAACCGACCACAAGATCATCATCCGGACTACAAGCAGAAGGGCTGCACTTTTTTTCAAGAGCATTAAGTTTCAGACATTTTTCGATATCTATGTCCTTGTGCAGGACCGGAGGAAGAATTTCTTTTTATACAAGGACAATGTTCTTAAGCTTGGGGAAAACATTCTCCACCCCATTCCTGGCAAAATGCTTAGTTACTGCCAGTACTGATAAATTCTTCTTAACCATCCGGATGTCTAAGTTTTTTATCCTGCTGCAGAAGGCAAAAATAGAAGAACAAGAAGAGGTAACATGAAATTAACTTGGAGAGCAAGAAGATATAGATGATCTGACAGCCCTCTGGCACAGCGGTAGTGCTACCTTGTGACAATGGTGACCTGGGTTCAGGAACAAGCCTGGAGCATCAGATGGCTGACCGGAGGGGGGGGGGCCGGAATCAAGCACCCACAGGACTGCTCTTCTGGGGGCTGTGGCATCCAGCCTTTGCCTCACCCTTAGTAGTGACTGGGTGAGGGACTCTGGAATCACGTATGCAGTGGGACAGGAGTGGCAGGCGTATATGTGTGCAAGGCAGCATGCTGAGGCCACTGCACACTCACTCCACTGGGGCAACCAAGTAAAGCGGAAAGCTGCTGGCCAGTGGCAGGGAGATGCCACCCCACTATTCCCCCACGTCCACTCTGGGTCTGACCTGCCTGCACCTGGACCCTCCTAGAGCCAACCAGTTTGAATGGGGCAGTCACCAAGGAGCAGACGGCAACTCCATCCTGGAAGGAAAGTCAGGGGGGCCCAACTCTGGTGTGATGCGGGTGGCTGAGGAACTTGGCATAAGGCAGAATGTAGGATGATTTCAGTGGGACAGGAAGAGGCGCTGCGAGGGCTGAAGGATGTTCTGTCCTGGGGCAGAGAAGGAGCACAACAGAACTGAAATATATACTGTATATACATACATACATATATATATATATATATATATGAATTATTTTTCTAGCTCTGGAAAAATAAGTAGATTTGCTGATTATTAAAGAAATAGAGATTTTGAGATTTAAAGGTATATGCCGCCTTTCTAATATTAACAACTATAATAAAATGTAAATCTGGCTCCCCCTGCTGTCTCCCCAGGACAGTTGGTATAGATTGTTTTATTTGAATTGAAACACATTTCTATTGTCTAGTGTTTCCAGGGTCTCCAAGGTTCTGCCTTTTCTACTTAAAGTGCATTGCACTGAAGTTCATATTTTAGGAATGTACACCTTTTCTTGTTATACTGCAAAAAGATGACGAGCAGAAATGTTTTTCCACCTCAAAATACCCTACATAATATAGGCCCCTGTACCACCTCCCACTCTATAATAATGTACTTATCTGTTTTGGATTAACTGTGAAGTTCCCTGTTTATCTTGGTTCATTGAGGCCTGGAACTACTGAAATTCATTTGTGATATGATCTCTTTTGGTATCTCGTACTTTGTCTTTTCTTGTTTCACTTCTTTCTTTTTAACATGAAATGGTTGGAAAGCAATGATAATTTCTTTTAGGTATCTGCAAATGTATAAAGCAATCCATAAATGAAAAGTTAAAAAGATTGTACAGTACACTAATTAATTGAATGTTAAATTATCCATGGAAATAGAAAATGTACTTATGTTATTTTTTCAGTGTTGATATGTAGTTATAATGAAATAGGTGCGTGTGTGTGCGTATTTTTGTTTTACTCCGCACTACCTGATTTTGGGTGAGGCTGCCAGCTTAATCAGGTAATTCCTGCCCCAAAATATCTGCCTGCAGTTTTGGCAGTGCAGAGACGAGAACCAGGAAGAGACCGGACTGTGGGCAGGATGCGAGGGTCTGGCTGTCAGTGAGGGCCAGAAGGGTACTTTGTTCCCCCTGTAAGACTGGCCCACCTCCCCAAACACAATACATTACTGCCACAATGCTTTCAGCTGCCTGCATGGGTGGAGCTAGCATCGTATGGTCACCCATGTTGCCTGGGCCCCTCGCATACCACAGGGGGTGCCGCAGAGCAGTACCAACTCCTTCCTCCAGGATCTGTGTACGCTGCCTCTGTGGGATGCCCAGTGCCCCACCAGCCTGGAGCAAGGCACTGCTGCACATTACCAGCCAGGGCCACTGGGTTTCAGCAGTTATGCACATGCTCACTCCCTGCCATTGCAGATGGCAGCCACCACGTGGTGAGTGCAGGGTCTATGCTGGCTGCCATCTGCAATGCTGTGAGGGACCGAGAATGGTTATAGATGGCTGAGTCGGGGTCAGATGGGGTGGGCTGAGTGGGTGGGCCAGGGGGCTGGGAGTTTATGAATGTTATCATGGAGATCAGGCAGGACAGGTGTACCACTAGACTAACAGGGATCATGGTGATTTGCTAGAGGAGCAGGACAAAGGGGGAACCACTAAACTACCAGGGAGTTGTGTATTGTTGTATGGGGATCAGATGGGGGGGCAGTGGCCAAGACTGTACACAATGCCTCTGCATGGCTGTGTACGAAGATGGGGGGCAGTGCCCGAGGCTCTACACAATGCCTGTGCATGGCTGTGTATGGAGATGGGGGGGCAGTGGCCAAGGCTCTACACAATGCCTCTGCATTGCTATGTATGGAGATGGGGGGGCAATGGACGAGGCTCTACACAATGCCTCTGCATGGCTGTGTATGGAAATTGTGGGGGGGCAGTGGACAAGGCTCTACACAATGCCTCTGCATGGCTGGAGACATTGTGAAGAGCAGAGAATGGTCACATAATGGTATGTAAATGACCTCGTAGTGCCCCGCGTGCCATTCTGTGGTCAAGCTTAGCAAGCAGACTGCTGAATATGGCACCTAGGAGCAAAGACGTACTCCCATTTGGGAAGCGCTATCCTCCTTTGTTCCCAGGTGACTTTTATTAGCAGAAGTCTATGTTAGCACTGAGAATATGAAGTTAAAGTAGCACTAAAACAGCCTGATACTCATATAGGCAGCATGTATCAGACTGGGCACGCTGCCTTTATAGATATGTTCTCCCTGATGGCCACTTGCTATATTTTGTGCAACTTTTTTTGCATGGTGCAAATGAATACAGTTGCATCATCAGCATATGTGTGTCCTGAGAGATCCTCAAGGAACAGCAATGAACAAAATCCATCCCCCCAGCATGGTACATCTGAACCCCCACGTGATAAATCTGAGTGGCTTTTACCTAAGCACAGTTTGTAATGTTAGTACATGCAACTAGAAAAAAATAAAATAACCTATATTGTAAATTTCGTTAGCTGAAAAAGACCCAGAGGTCCACCCAGGCTGCCCATTACCTGCCTGACTCTGCATCCAACCTAATGCCAGACTGATTTACTGAGCTGACTGCCCTAATGGCATCTCAGTTCCCCCTTCCCCATGCTGCCTATTCTCCCCTTCCCATAGACTATACTGTCCCCTTGTGTCTGTTTCATCCATGCTTGGTCACGGTTCGTGGGGAGAGTTGGGGCCCAGTTGGATTATGGATCTGCAATCGAGTAGTCTCGAGAGACAATAAGGTCACCTTCTCCTGGCTATTTCATATGAACCAGGTACCACTTTCTTGGGTAAACTATTCTCTTTGTTCCCCAACCGCTCCATGAAAAAGAACTTCCCCTGTATCGCTTTTGTCCCCCCACCCCAACACCACCACGGACTTCCATCTATGCCCCCATGTGACAGTGCTTTTGTACCTTGTGATTAGATCAGTGCACTCTACCCTGTTTATTACCCTCAAGAATTTGTAAGTCTCTGACATGTCGTCCCCCCCCCCGGCCTCCAGAACAGTACATGCTGTGCCACTGCAGCCTCACTACATACATGTTCCCTTGCTGTTCCTGGGTCACATTTGTAGCCCTCCTCTGGAACCCCTCCAAGTGGGACCAATCTTTCTTTAGGTGCGTATCCCAGAACAGCACACATTACTCCAGGTGTGGCCTCACAAGGGACTGGTACAGGGCAGTATCCCCGAAATCTGTTCAACTCCATTTAGTGTAGAAGAAGCAAATTCAGTTACTTTCTGATAACATATGAAAATAACATCCAGCGAGAATAAAAAAGAAAAATAAGGCCAGCCCAGTGGTGCTGACAGTTTATTTATTTATTTATTTAGGTGTTTTACCTGGGAGGCATGCTGAGCAGACTACTGCTCGATTCCAGATGTGCCCTGGGGGTAGGGGGACTAGGAAAGCATACAAACTTATACAGTAAGGTCAAATACACGATATACATAAGAGAATGGGAGAGCATACAAACATATACAGTAATGACAATTTACATGATTGCATAAGACAAACATTAGCAAGGTAGAGTATAATTTCACAGGAAGGTACATAGCCTTGTATTATATAGCCATATATATTGTATAGCCATAGTGCATAGAGTTGAGGCGCTGGATGCCACACCTTGTGCCATGCTGGCGGCCAGGTTGTAATGGATTCAGGTTGGCCAGGAGGAGAAGACTGAGCACCCCGACGACACTCTCACTTCTTCAGGAGGGTGGGAGCTAGTCCCGCTGCGATACTGCCATCTCCCAGTGACCACAGGTATTTGGCAGTGCGGTCAGGGAAGCCAGAGAACAAGGGAAGGGCTGACGTCGGCCAAGGACCTGAGTGGAGGTGCGTCTCAGTGTGCCTCTGTCTCACTGGCCCTCCCTGGACGGTGATGTTGGCGGAGGGGCGGGAGCAGAAACAAGGGAAAAACAGCCCAGCTGATCTTGGCAATGAGGCCTCTGCACCACGCATCCACAGAGGAACCAAGGGCAGGCTCCGCTGTACACGTTCCCCTGAAGGCCGAGGGAGGTAAGCGGGAATCTTCCTCGACCCACCCATGGGGTTAACTGGGGCTCTGGAAAAACATTGGAGTGGTGCACTCTAGGAGCAGACTCCTCGGTCCTCACGGTGGAGTGCGAGGGTAGTTGGGGGCTCCAAGAGAAAGGAAAGACTGGGGCAGTAAGAGAGCAAAAGTAGAAAGTAAAAAAAACATAAATAAACCAAATTTGCATTGTATTGTATTATATTCCGATGGCTGTTCTGAAAAGGCAGACAGCCCACACTTGCAAGCACATGGCATGGATGAAAGGACACAAGAGGTTTGTTACAAATATCTGTTCAGCGTGCTGCTGCTCTGTACTGTGAGACTTTGAAAACTGACACTGTGGCTTTAAAACCAGAGAGACATTGAGGGGAAAAAATTATAAAAATTGACAACAAAGGGTAAAAGAAATCCCATGGCATTCTTGCTGGTAAGCGTCTGAGAGAATGCCACAGGGCTGTCAGCGAGCTGGGCCAGAGGGCATCCAGATTACGGACATGAAGGGAGGTGAGGAAAGACGCTTGTGACTGAATGCTCTGAACAGGATTGAGAAAAGGCGCCTGACGGTATGACAGGAGCAATGGCAACTGTCCCAGCCCTGAGCCCAGTCTATGTATGAACAGCACAAGAAATACCTTTTGGAGGGTTAGCAAGTTTTATTGACTGATTTTTCTTTTTTTTTTTAAAGAATTGGTTTAAACAGATGTGCCCAAATGAGGTACAACATCTTAGTGATAGGGGGTCTGGGTGCAGCTGTTGCCCTGTTTTGCATTTGGGAAGACTGAAATGCAGGGAGGTCAGAGGCGTTTCTCAGGTCATGCCATACTTCAAGAAGGAGCAGACTGAGACAGACAGAGAAAGGTATATGAAGAAGCCAAGAGTAAGCAGAAAGCTTACCAGGAAGACAAAGTCAGAGACAGGATTATACCTAGTCAAAAGGCTGTGGGAAAATGACAATTCCTTCTTTAGCTATATTAGTGAAAAGAGGAAAACAGGAAAGCATAGAAAGGATAAGGGAAAAGAGGGTGAACAGAGTTGATGACATGGGAAGGAAGGTATAAAAAAATTAATACTTTTGTTCAGTGTTCAGAGTAGAAAAGGCAGCTCTGCTCCCAGACAGCAGGAGGAAACTTACAGGAAATACAAGGGAAAGGACTGCAATGGGAGAGATGACTACGGAACAACTACTAAAGGGATAAGCGAGCTTAAAGAACAAACAATAAATCACTCCTCTAAGATGAGACTTATCAGAGACTGTAAAACAAGCAGGAGCTGGCGATGCCGCTGTTGGTCCCTCAATACTGAATCATTAGAGACAGGGCAGTGCCTGCACACTGCAGGAGGTAATGTTGTCTCACCCCTATATACTGAATTGTTAACAGCAAGGGTAGTGCTCACAGTGCAGAGAGGTAATGTCATCCCACCTCTATATACTGAATCACTAGAGACAGGGCAGTGCCTGCACAGTGCAGAGAGGTAATGTCATCCCACCTCTATATACTGAATCATTAGAGACAGGGCAGTGCCTGCACAGTGCAGAGAGGTAATGTCATCCCACCTCTATATACTGAATCATTAGAGATGGGGCAGTGCCTGCACAGTGCAGAGAGGTAATGTGGTCCCACCCCTATACACTGAATTATTTGAGACAGGGGCAGTGCCTGTACAGTTCAGTAAGGTAATGGGGTCCCACCTCTATATACTGTATCATTAGAGGCAGTGGCAGTGCCTGCACAGTGCAGAGAGGTAATGTCATCCCACCTCTATATTCTGAATCATTAGAGACAGGGGCAGTGCCTGCACAGTGCAGGGAGGTAATGTCACCCCACCTCTATATACTGTATCATCAGAGACAGGGCAGTGCCTCCGCAGTGCAGAGAGGTAATGTCGTCCCACCTCTATATACTGAATCATTTGAGACAGGGGCAGTGCCTGCACAGTGCAGGGAGGTAATGTGGTCCCAACTCTATATACTGTATCATTAGAGACAGGGGCAGTGCCTGCACAGTGCAGGGAGGTAATGTCACCCCACCTCTATATACTGTATCATTAGAGACAGGGCAGTGCCTGCACAGTGCAGAGAGGTAATGTCGTCCCACCTCTATATACTGAATCATTTGAGACAGGAGCAGTGCCTGCACAGTGCAGGGAGGTAATGTGGTCCCATTTCTATATACTGTATCATTAGAGACAGGGGCAGTGCCTGCACAGTGCAGGGAGGTAATGTGGTCCCACCCCTATATACTGAATCATCTGAGACAGGGGCAGTGCCTACACAGTGCAGAGAGGTAATGTCATCCCCCCTCCATATACTGAATCATTAGAGACAGGGGCAGTGCATGCATAGTGCAGGGAGGTAATGTCATCCCACCTCTATATTCTGAATCATTAGAGACAGGGGCAGTGCCTGCACAGTGCAGACAGGTAATGTGGTCCCACCCCTATATACTGAATCATCTGAGACAGGGGCAGTGCCTGCACAGTGCAGAGAGGTAATGTCATCCCCCTCCATATACTGAATCATTAGAGACAGGGGCAGTGCATGTATAGTGCAGGGAGGTAATGTGGTCCCACCTCTATATACTGTATCATTAGAGACAGGGGCAGTGCCTGCACAGTGCAGAGAGGTAATGTCATTCCACCTCTATATACTGAATCATTAGAGACAGGGGCAGTGCCTGCACAGTGCAGAGAGGTAATGTCATCCCACCTCTATATACTGAATCATTAGAGACAGGGGCAGTGCCTGTATAGTACAGGTTGGTAATGTGGTCCCACCCCTTTATACTGAATCATTAGAGACAGGGCAGTGCCTGTATAGTGCAGGTAAATGTCATCCCACCTCTATATACTGAATCATTAGAGACAGGGGCAGTGCCTGTATAGTACAGGTTGGTAATGTTGTCCCACCCCTTTATACTGAATCATTAGAGACAGGGCAGTGCCTGCACAGTGCAGGGAGGTAATGTGGTCCCACCTCTATATACTGTATCATTAGAGACGGGGCAGTGCCTGCACAGTGCAGGTAGGTAATGTCATCCCACCTCTATATACTGTATCATTAGAGGCAGGGGCAGTGTCTGCACAGTGTAGGGAGATAATATGGTCCCACCCTTATATACTGTATCATTAGAGACGGGGCAGTGCCTGCACAGTGCAGGTAGATAATGTGGTCCCACCTCTATATACTGTATCATTAGAGGCAGGGGCAGTGTCTGCACAGTGTAGGGAGGTAATGTGGTCCCACCCTTATATACTAGTATCATTAGAGGAGGTAGTGCCTGCACAGTGCAGGAGGTAATGTGGTCCCACCCTCATATACTGAATAATTAGAGACGGGGCAGTGCCTACACAGTGCAAGTAATGTGGTCGGTCCCACCCTTCTATACTGAATCATTAGAGATGGGGCAGTGCCGGCAAAGTGCAGAGAGGTAATGTCATCCCCCCTCCATATACTGAATCATTAGAGACAGGGGCAGTGCCTGCACAGTGCAGGGAGGTAATGTGGTCCCACCTCCATATACTGTATCATTAGAGATGGGGCAGTGCCTGCACAGTGCAGGTAGGTAATGTGGTCCCACCCCTATACACTGAATCATTAGAGACAGGGGCAGTGCCTGCACAGTGCAGGTAGGTAATGCGGTCCCACCCTTATATACTGAATCATTAGAGACAGGGCAGTGCCTGTACAATGCAGGGAGGTAATGTGGTCCCACCTCTATATTCTGAATTATTAGAGACTGGTCAGTGCCTGCACAGTGCAGAGAGGTAATGTCATCCCACCTCTATATTCTGAATCATTAGAGACAGGGGCAGTGCCTGCACAGTGCAGAGAGTAATGTCACCCCACCTCTATATACTGAATCACTAGAGACAGGACAGTGCCTGCACAGTGCAGACAGGTAATATGGTCCCACCCCTATATACTGAATCATCTGAGACAGGGTAGTGTCTGCACAGTTCAGAGAGGTAATGTCATCCCACCTCTATATACTGAATCATCTGAGACTGGTCAGTGCCTGCACAGTGCAGAGAGGTAATGTCACCCCACCCTATATACTGTATCATTAGAGACAGGGCAGTGCCTGCACAGTGCAGACAGGTAATGTGGTCCCACCCCATATACTGAATCATCTGAGACGGGTAGTGCCTGCACAGTGCAGAGAGGTAATGTCATCCCAACTCTATATACTGAATCATCTGAGACTGGTCAGTGCCTGCACAGTGCAGAGAGGTAATGTCATCCCTCCATATACTGAATCATTAGAGACAGGGCAGTGCCTGCACAGTGCAGAGAGGTAATGTCATCCCACCTCTATATTCTGAATCATTAGAGACAGGGCAGTGCCTGCACAGTGCAGAGAGGTAATGTCATCCCACCTCTACATTCTGAATCATTAGAGACAGGGCAGTGCCTGCACAGTGCAGAGAGGTAATGTCATCCCACCTCTATATACTGAATCATTAGAGACAGGGGCAGTGCCTGCACAGTGCAGACAGGTAATGTGGTCCCATCCCGATATACTGAATCATCTGAGACGGGGTAGTGCCTACACAGTGCAAAGAGGTAATGTCATCCCCCCTCCATATACTGAATCATTAGAGACAGGGGCAGTGCCTGCATAGTGCAGGGAGGTAATGTGGTCCCACCTCTATACACTGTATCATTAGAGACAGGGCAGTGCCTGCACAGTGCAGAGAGGTAATGTCATCCCACCTCTATATACTGAATCATTAGAGACAGGGGCAGTGCCTGCACAGTGCAGAGAGGTAATGTCATCCCACCTCTATATACTGAATTATTAGAGACACAGTGCAGAGAGGTAATGTCATCCCACCTCTGTATACTGTATCATTAGAGACAGAGGCAGTGCCTGCACAGTGCAATTAGGTAATGTGGTCGCACCCCTATACACTGAATCATCTGAGACAGGGTAAGTACCTGCACAGTGCAGGGAGGTAATGTCATCCCCCCTCCATATACTGAATCATTAGAGACAGGGGCAGTGCCTGTATAGTGCAGGGAGGTAATGTGGTCCCACCTCTATATACTGTATCATTAGAGACAGGGGCAGTGCCTGTATAGTGCAGGTAGGTAATGTCATCCCACCTCTACATACTGAATCATTTGAGACGGGGCAGTGCCTGTATAGTGCAGGGAAGTAATGTGGTCCCACCTCTATATACTGTATCATTAGAGTCAGGGGCAGTAACTGCACAGTGCAGGGAGGTAATGGGGTTCCATCTCTATATACTGAATAATTAAAAACAGGGGCAGTGCCTGCACAGTGCAGGGAGGTAATGTCATCCCCCCTCCATATACTGAATCATTAGAGACAGGGGCAGTGCCTGTACACTGCAGGGAGGTAATGCTGTTCCACTACTCAAGTGGGGTAATAGGGACAATCCCAGAAATGTGAAGCCAGTGAGACAGCCATGAATAATGGGAAAAATGTTGGGAGACAATTATTAATGAGATGGTCATATTTTTGGAGGAAAAGAGTCCATGGGTAGGAAGCAACATGGGATCACCAGGGGCCGTTTGTGTCAGACCAACTTAATAAGACTTTTTTTTGTTACTTTAGTAACATGACCGGCAGACAGGGGTTGACCAGTGACTGTACCATACTTGGATTTATGGCAAGGCATTTCACTGAATAATGTATAGAAAATTGGTAAGGAAGGTGAGCGAACTTCTGGGGCTGAGGATGGGACAACTGCTTGGATCAAAACTGGTTGTCTGACAACCCAGAGAGTGGTCCTAAACAGTAATCTTCAGAGTATTGGGCAGTGAGTAGAGGAGTACCCCAGGGGTGGGTCCTGGGTTCACTCCTGTTCAATATGTATATTTATGATGTAAGTGTAGCAGAGTAAGGTAAGCCTGCTCAAAGATAATACGAAGCTCTTTGGGAAGGTAGATAGGAAGGAGTTAATATAAAGAGACAGCGTGTGAGGAGACAGGAGACATGGTCTGGTATATGGCAGTGGAAATTCAATGCCACAAAGTGCAAGCTGATGCACCGAGGGGTGAAGAATCCGGGAACAGTGCGCTATATCGATGGGATGCCAGTAGACAGGTCAGAGGAGGAACGAGACCTCAGAGCAATGATAAAACAATGATCTAATAAGGCAGACAGGAGCATGAACAGGAGGCTGAGCTGCACAATGACAGGGATTACTGGCAGAAGGAGGGAGGCAATATTGCCCCTATGTAGGTCACTGCTCTGACCTCACCTGGAGTACAGAGTGCAGTTCTGGGGTCCGTACTGAAAGAACAACAATCTCTCATTTTGCAACAGGTTACATGGCACAAACAAAAGTGTCAACATACCAATTTTTATTTCATTTTTATTGCATTCCTGTATTGAGATATCAAGTTTTGACGTTTTAAAAGTTCATTTCTCTTGCCACATGTACCATAATAACACTTAGCCTCTTGGTGAGGTGCTGTGCCATTTACCACCAGAAGTATGTGTTAGCACTATCCAGACACATCCACAGTATGAATCTAGTTTGGACAATCAAAAGTAAACGCAGCAGAGGAAATTGTTTAAAATGTCTAGTGGTGGCCCTGTGTATTTATTAATGTGATTAATTACAAAACTAGTAAAAACCTATTTTTTTGACTGTCTAAGGATGTAGGAACTACACTGCAGCAGATCAAACTCTAATGAAACTTTTTACAGATTAACAGAACCTGCTGCTTGAAGTTGTAGTCAAAGCGTTTCTCATCCTGAAGGTGTCTAATGACTTCAGTTGAATCGATTTTCCATCAAAGGCTCAGAAACACATTACAAAGTTTTGAAACTTGTAACCTGTGCAGAGAAGGGCAGCCAGTGCCCCTGTGATTATCTTGACAGGTTTCAAGTGTAACCCTTTGTTGTTCTCTTTAGGTGCTGAAAAACTGGAGCAGTTGAGTACGCTGGTTATAGTAATGTGATCATCTGTGTCACAGTGTGGGTCTCCTGTAAAGCACACATTCGCTTTTGAGCTGTGTGCACTGGTAACACACTATAGTGCAGGGCTGCAAGTGATATTGAATTATTTATCATGGTTTACAGCAGTGCTCTGGTATAACAGAGCAGCACAGAGTTTGGCAGTTACAGGGGAATTATCGATATTACACCAGCACATTCAGAGCTCTGTCCTAGAGTATACTGGTAGAACTAGTGAAGTAGAACCTGGCTACCTTTAGGACAGCAAGCAGTAGCAGCTAAGCTTACTCCGAGTTTTAAAAGAAAGCAGTTTACATTTATCTGGGAAAAGTGATACCTCTTCATACAATTACTGTCACCCCTTAAATTAGTTGTGGATCCACCGCTGCTATATTATAATACCACAGTCAAAAACTATGAGATTATAGGAAAATTAGTGATACTATACTAGCAAATCCATTGCAGTACCCTGCAGTATAACCTTTGTTTTAGGACTTTGGCCTGGAAAGACACACTGAGTGACGTTCATTATCAGGTGTGACCTGGACAGCACAGGGATGTTAAAATGGAAGCTGGAAGGGGGGGATGTAAGGAAATACTGCTTCACTGAAAGAGTGGTGGACACTGGACTCATTTGCCAGCAGTGGTGGTGAGAGCAAAAACAGTGCTGGGGGTGGGGGTTCTAAACATGCATGGGATAGGCATAAGTGAAAACTGGTGAATAGTCAGGAAATGGGGAGGGTCGACGGAAACCAGGTGCAGAGATGGAGCAGACAAGGAAACTCTGGGCAAGCTGGGTGGGCCAAGCAGTCCTTTTCTGCTGACAGTTTTTTGTGTTTCTAAGTGAGTTGCTCAGGGTCACACAGTATGTAAGGTGGCAGTTGTGGGATTCAAACTCAGGTCTGCTGGGTCTGCTGAATTACAGTTTAGGACTTTAATCTCTGCACTGTACTCTCTCCCACCACAATACAAAACACCACAGTGCAAATTCATGAGACTGCAGGGAAATTATTACTACCATTATATCATTATATTGTTTATTTTCCCACAATTTTTGTAAAACCCTCAAAGCTTCTGCTCTGTGTCCCATCCTGGGGAAAACGTGTAAATAAAACTAAATAAATAATGCATCTCCAGACTGGTCTCAGAGCAGAGCTGAACACAGGTCACCTTCCACCTTTCCTAGTAAACCAAAGAAACAGTAAGGGGGTTCGGCAGTGCTTCTAGTGCTGTGTCGTATTCAGGAAACTTGGCACTGTTGAGTAAGCACGCCCTCTGGCAGCCAGCCATGGGCAGCGCTAGTGTCAGCTGATCATCCCACCTGCCAGGGTAACCCAGGGTGTGTCTCAGATAGGAAAAACCTTTATTTATAATCATTTTTTTTTTTTAACCAAGAAAGTGGGCAAGGCACACTAGCTGGGATACTTTGTTTCCAGGTGCATCCTACGTGTAGGTGGGTTACATGGACCTGTTTTACTGACGGGCATGTTAGCCATGACAGCAGAAAACCTTCCCTGTTCTTCTCTATTGCAGACAGATACTGTCTTCATTTGTAGTGTCACCAATTTCCAGAAACTAAGACACATTTATTCTTTGACTATAGTTATATCAACCAGCTTTTGAGTTTTATAGCTCAGAAACAGAATGGTGTACTGGTATATGATTTACTAATAAATGGGACACCCAGGGGAAGATGGGGCCAGTTTCACCCTGGAACTTTCAGACTGTCGATTACACTTTTCAGATGGTGCATCTGGCAGCACAGAAGTCAGTTTGTCTTACAGCAGAAACAAATCCCTTTGCAGATTCTTGTCGACAGAACTGATAACGAATTAATATTGATTTAGAGGAAAGAAAGATCCTTTCTCTCCTGTCCAGTACTACTGGCTCTATGAAGAAACATGGTCTGTTTGGAGTATACGTAGGAACAGTCTGAATGGTGTTGACAAGGTATCACCATCTTTTCCTCCCCCTTAATCCTTTGGTCTATTTTTTCCTCTCTTCTACTTTTTCTTTGAGATTGTTCATTCATTTTTTTTAGTAGTTGATACCTGCAGTGGTTAAAACATGTTTTCGTTTTGCACTGCAGGATTTTTGTTAAATCAGTTTGGATTTGTGCTCTATTTCTGTTTTGTTTTCATGGGTGGAAGGGACATCGGTTTAGCATCTATTCCAAAGGACAGCACCTCAACAGTAACCCCCCCCCCCCAATACTGCACTACCATGTCAGTATTGGGTAATAGCCCAGGCATCTGGTGTAGGACTAGAACTCACAACCTTCTGATCTTTCAGCCCCAGAAGCAAGCCTGCTGCCTTTGTAGTAAGCAAAGAAAGATTTCAACTTAGTTTTAATTGTAAGTAAATGAATAAAAAAATGTACATTATTAACTACAAAGATCAGACGGTATCCAGGTAAGGAAACTCCATAGTAGAACCCAGTAGGGGATCCAGTGATGCTAGCCCCACTGTGGCAAAGCCAGACACACTACCTACACCACACAAAAGTGCTGCATGTCTCAATAGGGCACTGTCAGCCCTCTCAGCTCGGACAGTAACTTTGCAGCCTGCTCAGGGGTTTACATCCCCATCGCCTGTGAAGCACAGTGCAGTCAAGAGTTTCCAGAGACCCAGCTGCAGCTTTGGAAAATACAGAGCTGCCTTTTGTAATATCCTTATTCAGTACGAGGCCTGGTCGTCATTTTTAGAGTCATTAGCAAGAGATGTGGCACTAGATTCACAAAAACAAAGTGCAGTGCAAAAGCTTGCGTTGCCCTTTGCGATTGCCCAGGTGGTAAAAGATGTTATTAACAGATAGATAGTGTGGGGTGTTATCCAGCTGTGAATAGGGCTAGGCAGAGCCATTGGTAGCTCCATTACTGCTACATCTAACCCCACTAGCGCTGCCCCGACTGCATGCCTGAAATGGCCCCACAATGAATAGCGTTGGTGCGCTATTTGTGATTCAGAAAAGCAGCCATGCATATGAGCCCATTAGGCATGCAAGACACTAGCTGGCTATTTGCATACCATCATGAGCCCATTTACATGGGCTGCGAGGGAGTTTCTAGCGCCCCCAACATGGACTACCATTCCCGTGTCGAGGCAAAACTTTCCTGGTGGTCTAATGGTCCCTCTCCATCCGAGTGCCGACCTCTTATGAATGAAAAACACCCCGAGTCCAGTGGTCCCCGCCCCCACTCCAGTGCTCCAATCGCCATCCCGTTATGTAAATAAAGTTTTCCTCATAGCCTAATGGTCCCTCCCCATTCTCAGATCGCTGTCCCCATATAATAAAATAATTTCCCTGGTAGTGTAGTGGTCCCTCCCTCCTTCCCTTTTCTCCAGTCACCGCTCTGATAGTAAATGAATTATTCCCTGGTAGTCTAGTGGTCCTTCCCCTCCCTCGGTCACCATCTCCATACCAAGTACAAGAAAACAGTCCCTCCCTGGTTGTCCAGTGGTCCCTCCCCCACCCAATAAATATATGTATACTCATTGGTGTCCAGTGTACCTCCTCCCCCACCTCACTCCCTTGGACAAACATGAAAGTGTCCTATTTTCCTGGTGGACTAGTGGACCCTCCCACCCTGGCAGAGAGTGACCTACCATCCTGCTCCCCCAAAAGCCAGCCGGCATCGACAGAGCTCTCTTCCCGCCATCATCATTGGCCGCCGACTTGAACTGTGAATGAGCAGTACAGTATACACTATGTGACACCAAGCTCTGCAGGAGAGTGACACAGCTGAAGGGACACAGGACCGACAGGATGATCTGGAAAAGTTGGGGAGGTGATCCAGGATCTGGCAGCTTGGCTTCAATGCTAAGAAATGCAAAGTTATGCACATTGGAGCCAAGAATCCCAGAATAGAGTACTACTTGGGTGGAGTTCTGGTATCTGCATCAGAGGAGGAGGACCTGGGAGTGATGATCACGAGTGACCTGAAGCACTTCACACAGTGCAAGAAAGCAGCAGCAAGGGCAAACAAGATGCTGGGATGCATAGTTAGGGGGATCAGCAGTAGGAGAGAGAGGAGGTTATACTACCCTTGTACAGGTCACCGGTGAGGCCACATCTAGAGTATGGAGTTCACTACTGGTGCCCACACCCCAAAAAGGACATTAACCTACTGGAGAAGGTCCAGAGGAGGGCTACAAAGATGATAGCAGGGTAAGGCATACGAGGACAGATTGAGGGCACTGAACATGTACTCCTTGGAGATGAGCGAGAGAGAGGGGACATAACTGGGACCTTCAAGTACTTGAAAAGGATAAATAAGGTGGATAAGGAGGCTCTCTTTACGAGTTGGCAAAGCGTAACATAAAGGGCACAGTCAAACTGGAAGGAGGTTTAGGAGGGAGGTCAGGAAGCACTTCTTAGCAGAGAGGGTAATGGACACTTGGAATGTGCTGCCAGAAGAGGTGGTCTTGTTGAAGACAGTGGGCAGCTTCAAAGAGGCTGGGATAGGCATAGGGAAGGTAAGGATCATGGGTAGGGAGGATGGGAGAAGTGGGGGCAGGGACAGTAGCTCAAGCTGTGGACCCTGCAATATGAGCAGACTAGACAGACCGAAATGGCCTTCTGCTGACTTCTTCATATGTTCATACCATTCCATCACTTAGCCTTGATACAAAATGACCGCCTGTGAGGGACTATGTTCAGGCCCTGCTGGCTGACGGTGGTATCCTATGGCCACTGGAATAGGAAGCCGTTCCAGGATGCAGCGTCCGTGTGTAAGCAGCACACATCGGGATACTCACTTGATTTTGCACTGTTCCACCTTGATGGGCATTCTTAGCCTTATGATTATAGGTTTTACTTCCATTGATAAAGCATCAGTTGTGAAATGTGACAGGCAGGGCCCACAGGGTTTTCTGCTTTGTGTTGTGGCACAGTTCTGGAAGTTTTGTAAGAAGCTTCACGAGCTACAGACTACAGTGCCTTTATCTTTAGGGTGGCAAGTACACAGATGCTTTTGTTCTATAACATGGGCAAGGAAATCCCTGTGTCCTGATTGACTGAGACTTGGCTCTAGCCATTGCCTTCAGAGAGCACCATCAATGGTTAAAAACAAGTCCCTGCCAACTGGGGAAACTCAGAGGTCACATAGAGAATTTATAAGCCACATACTTCCTGATTTCCATTACAAACATGGCTGCAGTCTTTACTCATATATAAAAACCTTTAACTAGGCCATAAAAATAAAAGTCCATTAAATTAAATAAAGTAAGTAAATAATGTAAGGTTATTTTCACTCAAGCCCCTCCTTGCACACATTTAGAAAATCAAGTACTATTCAGAGTTTCCATTGCTGGTGTTCCTTTGATGAACATGAAAAATCCCCCACCTATCCCTACCAGTTTGCCAGAGAACTCCCTGCTCCTTACCTGGCAAAAAATAAAATTGAGGTTCTGGCTCCATCTCAGGCCTATGTGTGTGGCTGTGTGTGAATGCCATTGGAACTCTGAAGAATTTTGAATTCATGTATTCCATGTTACCATTCCCCGTGTGTGTGTGTGTGGGGGGGGCATTCTACTACTGGAATAATGCAGAGCTTTGAATTCTTCTACTCCATGGTAAACAATCACTCCGTGCATTCAATGAGAAAAAAGATTGATGACTGACAGGTGAAAAACATCTGTGGAGGGACTATTTGACATAATTTAGCAGCATTTCATTATAGTTTTTGTGGTTCTGAAAACTTTAGAGTGTTCATGTTTTAAAAGTTGCCTATGGGCCCATTTTATATTAAGCAGTAAGGCACTCCAGGGGTGTTGGCAGTACTAGGATCCCCCCATGGTCAGGAGACTGAAGGCATTCAGCTTCACCTCGTGCTCACTACACCTCTGACTGTGGGGAACCTAGTACTGCCAACACCCCATCGTACCTTATTGCTTAACTGTCCACAGTTTTGTGTGTCTAAGGAAAATCACTTGACGGTTTGGACACCAAACTCTCTTTCTATCTGCCCCGCCATTGCATCTCCCCTCGCCGCCTCTTCTAAACCTTTTGTTTGCCACTGAATCAATTCCCAAGGAGTGGAAGCATGCCACAGGTATACCACTACCAAAAGGAGGGACCCCACCACCTTGGCAAATTACCGCCCATTTCCCTTTTCCCGCCTCAGAAACTTCATGAACACCTTGTGCTCTCACAACTCACCCACTTCCTCTCTGAACCCACCTTCTTCACACCTTTCCAGTCTGGATTTAGGAAAAACACTCTACCACCACCTCCTTACTAAGACTCACAGATTCCATCCTCTCAGGATGGACGAGGAATCAAATTACATCAGCCATCTTAGATAGACTTAGCCAAAGCTTTCGACACTGTATCCCATCCTCTGTTATTATCTTGCCTATCTGATGCTGGGTTATCCGCGATGGCCACTAACTGGTTCAGAGCCTACCTGCAAGACAGAACCCAGTCTATAAAAATAACTGATTCCACCTCACCCCCACTCCCTATTGTCACTGGTGTTCCCCAGGGCTCAGTTCTTGGCCCCATTCTCTTTTCCA
This sequence comes from Neoceratodus forsteri, assembly GCA_016271365.2. NCBI lineage: Eukaryota > Metazoa > Chordata > Ceratodontiformes > Ceratodontidae > Neoceratodus > Neoceratodus forsteri. The sequence continues at coordinate 108,298,874 of JADMNL010000031.1, read as the reverse complement.
TCCTGCTAAATGACCTGCCAAAAACTTGCTGTACTACCTCAATACATATGTATGCAGATGACACAGTCCTCTTTACCTCAGGCGGACCCAAGAGGAAGTCGCTCCAATCTCCAGGCTGATTTCAATAAGGTACAGCTCTGGTTTAACTTCCACCAAGTCTCCCTCAATGCCAAGGAGACAGTCTCCTTGACCTTCGGCACTAGGCAGAGACTATCCAGACTTACCTCACCACCGATCTTCCACACCTTTGATGGAACAGTCCTAGAGGACGTGTCCTCCTTTAGGTACCTAGGGGTCTGGCTTGACCGACACTTTTTCTTCTCCGCCCATGTGGACGCTATCCTGAAAAAACTGCGTCCCAAGCTTGGCGCTCTCTATAGAAATCGCAGTTGTCTCCCGCTATCTGTGAGACGCGAAATTGTTCAGAAAATGATACTACCTTCCTTCAACTACTGCAGTATAGTCTACAGCTCTGCCCCTAAGTCCACCCTATCCAGACTGGACCCCCTCTTCAATGCTTTCTGCGGTTTTGCCCTTGATGCCCCCCTCGTACCCACCACTGTGAGCTTTTCCATTCGCTGGTCCTACCATCCCTGAGCAACCGGTGATTACTTCACAGTGCTAAATTTGCTTCTAACTTTTGGCTCGGTTCCCTGCTGTCCTACCCCACCTCCTCCCTATCTTCTCCACCAACACCCTCTCATGCCCTCAGGTCTACTGACTCCCATCTATTGTAATCCCTCACCGGTGGACCTCTGCAGGCCAATGGCCTTCTTCTACCATCTCCCTAAGCTTGGAACGACCTGCCGGCCAAATCTGCCATTCCTCCTCTGCATTCTCTATCCTCTGCCCTCGTAAACTACTACACAGCAAACTGTTCATGCCCCTGACCCCTCCGCCCTTCCTGCTACCACCCCGTGACGTTTCCCCTTCATCTTATGTGACCTGACCAGCGGCTTTAGCTAATGACTACAAATGCTGGCATTTAATTTCTACCAACCCACACACTTGCCCCTTACTGCACTTCTGGTATCTCCCTGTCAAACGTATTCCCTTAGTCAGTGACTGTCATCTGTGTATAGTGTAACTTAATCCCAACCTAAACCCTACTCCCTGTTCTCAACGCTTTCAAGGCAACAAGTTCTAAGCTGTCAGCATTGTGTAACTCTAAATTCAATTTAATGTAAGTAGTGTAAGCATGTATGTATATAAACAATGTATGTAATGACACTGTTCATTCATGACTCCAATGTGTAACTCAATGTTAAGTATCATGTACTCTCCACTGTACCCCCCTTCCCGGTCGCAATATGAGACGAGCATCTTGTTGCTCAGCGCATGCCCTTCCTGGGGAAACATTTCAATAAATAAATAAAAGCACCCCACTCCAGGTGCAGCCTTCTGTTGTTTTCTTGTATTCCTGCAAGTGTTGCCATCAGCCAAGATATCACTTTTATCTTGTCATTTCTACCTGTAATCCTGTTGTAAATAGATATATAGAGCAACAGAGTGAGTGAGAGATAGACAGATACAGTGTGGAATGGGCCTAAAACAATGTGCCTGATACTTTACGAGTGGCTTGTGACCCCATTACATCATGAGTGGTGAAACCACTGGTGATGTCACAGGGGTCAGTGGTCATGAGTAAAATATCAGGTGTATTTATTTATTTTTTTATATTATTATTATTTTTGTGCCCCCCTGTGGTGTATTGGTGGGGACATCCAGCCGTCGGCCCCCACCGACCCAGAGGATGTATGGGCTCACTCGATACGCAAGAGGTCCGGTATGGCCACGCCCAGCCCGGCGGAGGGTCTACCCTTACCTCTCCACACCAGAACTGGCCCAGAGCCCCCCAACACAACTCCTCATCAAGCCTCCAGGTTGGTGGGAGCATAACCATCAAGCTGCACGGTCACGCCCAGCCATTTTTTTCCTCCAGTAGCCCCTTGGAGTCGACAGTGCAGTGACGCACAGTGCGTTGACGCAGGCATCTGCTGAGCTCCCTCCCAATGCTGTGCCGCACCTGTGTTGCCCCAGTCATCACCAGGGGCGCTCCAGCCTTGTCCGTCCCACAAACCCACCCCAGAGGGAGGGAGAGCAGTCCCTCTCCTGCTGACCCCAGTGGCCCAAGTCTGTTCCTGAACCTGGAGTCGCCCGGTGTGAGTCTGAGGGTGTGGCGTCCAGCCTTAACCCTCAAGCGCCACTGCCGGCCATACAGGTGTATTTATTATTTGGTTCATGCTATATTTAGGGAGGCCTACAGGTATAGAGCACTGAGCTACTAATCTGGAAACCCAATAGACCTGGGTTTGAATCCCACAACTGCTCTTACATACAGTGTGACCCTGAGCAAGTCACTTAACCTGCCTGTGCTCCATGTTGCACCTGGAAATGAGCTTTGGGTCAATGTGCTGAAATTTCCTGGCCAAATACTCTAACTAAATATTTGTTTTATTGAATGGCAGGGGTTTATGTAGTAATAGAAAAAGTTCTGTAAATAATATTTTCTAAGTACAGTCCAGTCCCAAAGTTAAATAATACCAGGCTTCTCTTCAGAAGGACCTAACTGTGGCAGTTTGATTTGTCATCCACCTACAGTGAGCTTTGCCCAGTTTCATTCAAATACGTGTGCTACTTTGCAAGCAAGTATACATGGGAACATTTACAGCTTTAGAAACACAGAAAGAAACTGAGAATTTGACAGCAGATAAGGCTCACTTGGCCCACCCAGTCTGCCCATTTATCCCTACCTACTGCAACACCGCAGACACTACTTGATCTCCAGCTTTACTCGCCCCCATTCCTACAGTTCCTTTATGCCTATTCCATGCCTCCTTGAGTCTCATTACTGTTGTTGCTCCCACCACCTCTGCTGGGAGGCTGTTCCAGGCATGCACCACTCTATCTTACTTCGAGAGGGTTCTTGCAGTAGGTATTCACATATAGAACTGACCTGCCAGGCGTCAGGACCCCACGGAAAAATTTCTAGCTAGTAGTCTTTTGGCGGGGAACCGCCCATACATCAGGTGACCGGCGTCATGTGACATCAGTATAATGGGTGGTCCCCCACACCCACCTTCCAGTTCTTTCCCGCCATCGGCTTGTGAAAGTTCCTCGCGGTAGAGTTCAGCGCTTGTCAATCTTTTGTCGGTCCTTTAGTTTTTTAACTTTTCGACCTAATTTCTCTATTTTTCTATTTTCTTCAATGATTTGCTGTGTATGTTGTCCCCCACACCCTCCGAATCACATAAAAACAAGTGCGACTCCTGTGGTTCCCAACTTCCACACAAGGACGGCCACTCCTTGTGCCTCTTCTGTCTGGGCCCAGACCACCCCATGGAGAAGTGCCAGCACTGCCAGAAATTTAACTCCACTACCCGGAAAAGAAGGCAACAGTCCCTGGAAGCCCATACCCTCAAGAAAAGCATGGCGTCCCTGGAAAAGGAGCTAAAGAAACTAAGGCAGACATCCACTTCCCCCGAAGGTCACAAGAAGAAGCATGGCAAGGAGAAGCACTGGGAGCACGAAACAGCTTCCACGGCAGCCGCAACTCTGGCTGGAGTCGCGGCACTTAAGGTAACATCTCCCCCGAGAGACCGCTCCACGACGGCTGGCTTGGTGGTAAGCAAGAAGACGTCACCTCTCCCGTCTGGATCATGCTAAGGCCCTTCAGGAGCCTCCGGGAAAAAGGAGGCCTCTGCTCCCGGGAAGGCTGCTTCTACCACACTGCCTTTGGGTCAGAGCGGGTCGATAAGACACCCATGAACAAGGCTGCTAAGCCACTTGCCCTCCGGTGCCCAGCAAGTTGCATCCCCAGTGCGACCTTCCTCAGGCAAGGATTCCAGTAAGTCAGACATCGGCTCCTCCATCGTCTGACTGGATTCAGCCGATAAGCCGGACGCCAGTCCCACTGACGCATGCCCATCCAAGGAGACTGCACCAGAACCTAAAGATAAGTCCAACATCCCAGGCTCTCCGCAGTGCGTTGCGTTGCCCTCTGAGGACCCTGCGTCTCCTCAGTTGACCCCTGGGGATTCTAATCCTCCCTCCCCAATCATCACGGAGGATCTGGACAAGCTGCCATCAAGGCCACCTCCTTCGGGACCTGATGCCCTGACGCTGGACCCTCAGACGCTGGCCCCGATGACGGCATACCCGATGCCAGCCGACGTCCCCTGACCGGACGGTGTACCTACGCTGGGCCCGATGCCCATGGGGCCAGCCTTACCTCTGCCTGGCCCACCCGCTGGGCCTCTGCCAGGTCCCTCTGCCCTATCAGAGCCCCTGGCACCCGGGTATCTGACACCGCAATATCTGGTGTCGCAGTACCCAGTTCCACAGTATCCAGTGCCCCAGTACCCGACGCCCCAATACTTGATGCCGGGTTTCCCACCATCAGGTTATGGATACTCCTTTTTATGGATATCCTCAGTATCCGTATCCCCCTCCTCCACTGCCCACTCCTCAGCCATCGGCAGACTTGAAGGAGACTCTGGCCTCCTGGTGGGCTGAGGCCAAGGCTCAACTCACTAAGGAGGTCGAAAGTCATCTGCCGACGCTGGACCCTATACAGGATCCCCTACGTCGGATATGGGAGACTCCCCCCCCCCACTCGACACCAGAGGGGAGCCCTCTGGTAACTGGGGAGGGGAGGACACGTACCCCAGGGAACTCCCAAAAGGGGCCATCCCTCCCCTCGTAGGGAGGAATCTTCCTCATCTTTGTCAGATACGTCTGACTCTGACTCAGACACAGGACACTCTGATCCTGATGATGAGCCACATACTCCAGATCATCCCAGACCAAGGACCCCTCCGAAGTTTCCTCCAGAGGATCCCTCCTTCTGGAGTTACTGAGGAAAATCCAGGAAGTCCAACGGTGGCAATCACTGGAGTCAGACCCACAGAGCAAAAAGATTGCTGCTCATCTGGATCTGCCCGAGACTGCTCCCACGCTGATTCCACCCAGGATAGAGCCTCACAAGGACCTTGTTTCCACTGTTCGGAAACAACCTTCAGCATTAGCCCCCCTTCCGAGGAAAGCGGACCAGCTATATTAGGCTCCCGAGGGTGTAGATTTCCTAAATCTACACCCCAAGGCAGACTCGGTCATCATCAGTGCCGCTCAGAGCCATTCTGCTAACCCAGAACACCTCAGCTTGTCTCCACCTGACAAGGAATCCCGGCTTCTGGACCAGTATGGGAAGAAGATTTATTCCTCTTCTACCCTGGGTATTAGGGCCCTGAACTATGTGGCACATATGGGGGACTTTCAGAAGACCATCCTTAGTCAGGTGGAATCAAAATTAGACTCCCTTCCTGAGTCTCAGACTAAGCAGAAAGTGGCAGATCTTGTCCGTTCTGCTCATTTGGCCAGTCGGCACATGCTTCAAGCCACTTACGATGCAGTGGACACAGCCGGAAGGAGCTCGGCTTTCGCCGTAGGCTTACGGTGTCATGCCTGGTTCCGCATGTCAGGATTGGTCCCTGAAGTGCAATCCACTATCCAGGATGCTCCCTTCAGGGGTTCGATGCTGTTTGGGGGGATATCAAGGACATCATTACCGACCTGAAGGAGAAGGGCACTGTACTCAAGTCTGTTGACTCTATGTACAGGGCCCCTCAAGGGCAGCAGCATCCTTCTCGTAGGCGGAACCGACAAAAACCTAAACCACAGGGCAAACAGGCTAATGAGCATAGGGCCCCTCCAGCAACCAAGACTCCCCCTAACAAAAAAGCCACAGGAGCCTCGGCTGCTGCGCTGCCCCACACCTCCTGACTCCCCGCCTCTCCCACTGCCTCTGGAGGTTCCAGAGGAACTGGTAGGAGGGAGATTCTCCTTCCATCTGCCGGGTTGGTAGAGGATAATGTCAAATGCTTGGGTGCTCCAGTTGATATCAGCAGGACACTCAATAGAGTTTCTACAGAAACCACCCCAAAGACCCCTTCCCCAGTCATCTTACTCCCCACAACATCTTCCTCTGGTCCTAGAGGAAATCTCTTCCCTTCTCTCGAAGGCAGCAGTAGAGCCAGTCCCCAACCATCTTTGGGGATGGGTTAATATTCCCATTTCTTCCTAGTTCCAAAGAAGACGGGCGATGTGAGGCTTATTCTAGACCTCAGTTCCCTGAACATGTTCGTGGAGTACGAACGCCTCAGAATGCTCTCTCTACAGAGCCTTCTACCGCTTCTTCAGCAGGGACAGTGGCTGTGCGCTTTGGACATGTAGGATGTCTAACTGCATATCTCTATATGCCTTCCCACCGTAAATTCCTCTGTTTTTGCATTCAGGGGACCACTATCAATTCAAGGCCCTCCCATTTGGTCTTTTTCTCTCCCCGCCCAGTATTTACCAAATGCCTGTCGGTGGTAGCGGCCCACCATGCACTCGGGAGTTCAGGTATTCCCATACCTGGACGATTGGCCTCCTGGCGGCCCCATCCAGGAGGAACTCCTGCACTCTCTTTCCTTACCCTGCAGGTTTTCACCAGCCTGGGTATCACCATCAACCAGGCAAAGTCCCATTTTGGTCGCTTGCCAATGCCTCCAGTTCATTGGGGCGATTCTGAACATGACCATCAGCAAAGCCTTTTGCCGTGGACAGGGTGGACACCTTCAGACTCAAGACCATCTTATGTCCAGTCGCAGAAGGGTTGGAGCCCAGTCAGTCCTCCACCTTCCGGGCTAATGGTGGCTGCCATTCTGACAGTCCCACATGCTCAGCTCCATATGAGAATCTCTCAATGGACGCTTCTCTGCCAATGAGACCAAACCCTGGACAATCTAGACCAAGAGGTGCTAGTGTCCCATCCCATGATCAGGGACTTACAATGGTGGATGGTAAAGAAAACCTATGCCTGGGAGTTCAATTCAGTATCGAACCCCCATCCAGACATTGATGACACATATGTCAGGAGAAGGCTGGGAGCCACCTCAGGTCTCACAGAACTCAGGCAGCTGGTCCAAGTCGAACAAAACCTGCACATAAATGTGCTCAAACTGAGAGCAGTCCTTTATGCCCTTCAGGCTCTGTCACCCATTACCCTTCCAGGTCATCTCTCATACAAACAGACAACCTGTACGTAGTCTGGTGTCTAAACAAGCAGGGAGGAACACGTTCCTATCCTCTGTGCCAGGAAGCGATAAGAGTCTGAATTTGGGCAACCCAGCATCACCTTCACTTGACTGCAATTCACGTTCCGGGAGTGGAAAACACACTGGCAGACCAACTCAGCTGGTCCTCAGCCAGGGCCCATGAATGGGAACTGGATTAAGCAGTCATAGATGACATCTTTCTGTGATGGGGAATGCCCCAGATAGCCCTCTTCACTTCTCCCCAAAATGCAAAGCTTCCCGCCTTCTACTCGCTCGCTCCAGGGCGAGACATTTTTGGGCGGGACGCTCTGTCTCTCACTTGGAGGGATAGATTTGTCTATGCCTTCCCTCATATTCGCTTAATTCTGAGGGTCCTGAACAAACTTAGATCGGAGGGAGCTCGAATGATCCTCATCGCTCCCATCTGGCCCAGGCAAGTTTGGTTCTCTTCTGCAACAGTTTTCAGAGGAACCTCCACTTTCTCTTCCTCTGTCGCAACAGTTGTTGACCCAGGATCAGGGACCCTTGTTCATCCAGGTCTCAGATCCCTTCATTTACATGTGTGCTCCTGTAGACACTAGCAAAAGCCAGCCGGAGTTTCTCCACTCGTAGTGGACATCTTGGTCAAGGCAAGAAAGCCTTCCACCAGGTCCACCTATGCCATGAAGTGGAAACGCTTTTAAATTTGGGCAACTCCGAAGGATCTCGAACCCTTCTCATGCCCAGCCAATAAGGTCCTGGATTACATGTGACACCTCTTCGATCTGGGTCTCAGCCATTCCTCATTAAAGGTCCACATGGTAGCAATTTCAACCTACCATATTCCCTTCGGAGACAGGACTTTGCACAGTTGGAAGTCTCTAAGAATTTCCTCAGAGGGGTTCTCCATTTGAGACCCCCATCCACATTCCTGCCCCTCCCTGGAACTTGAACTTCATTCTGGAGAAGCTAACCCTGCCTCCCTTTCAACCGGCAGCCACAGCAGATTTAAAGTTATTTTCTTGGAAGACACTCTTCCTAGTGGCCATTACTTCTGCTGGGCATATTTCCGAGCTTTAGGCCTTGATGTGCAAAATTCCATACTTAATTTTCCACAAAGAACATGTGGCTTTACGCACCAGCCCTAAGGTTCTCCCTAAGGTGGTGGTTGAATCTAAGTTGAATCAATCCATTGAGCTACCCACTGTCTTTACACAACACTCCAATCAAGTGGAGTACCTCTTGCGTACTTTGGATGTTCACAGAATACTGAGATACTACACCACTCGGACTACGGATCTCAAGAAATCTGATCAGCTTTTTGTCTCTTTTGCTTACAAAAGGGAAGGCAATGCTGTCTCTAAGCAATGCCTATTGAAATGGTTGGCTCATTGTGTCACTTTCTGTTATGACAAGTACAACAAGACCCTGCTGGGTCAAGTCAGAGGTCACTCCAACAGGGAGGCGTGGCCTCTGTGGCTTGTTCAAGAATGGGTCAGCGGCAGACATCTGTGCAGCGCAACTTGGACTTCTGTCCATACCTCACGAAACACTACAGTTTGGACATCCTTGCCGCCATAGAGCAGGCTTCGAGTTGAGTGCCACATGCTCTCCTTCGTGAGACCCTTTCAGCCTGAGGTTCCATGCTATGGACGTCTGTCCTCCTCCCGAGTGCTTTTCCTTGTTCCAGACTGCTTGGGACCTCAGTCCATATGTGAATACCTGCAAAGAGCCCTCTCGAAGTAAGATAGTACAGTTACGTAAAACTTACCATAACAGTAGATCTTGAGAGGCTTTACAGTAAGTGTACTCTCCCCCTTCCATCCCAAGCTTTTTGGCTCCATTTACATGAGGAAATATCCTCTTCTTTCTCGTCTTGCCTCTTTTGGCTCTTGGCGGGAAAAGAACTGGAAAAGCAGGCGTGAAGATCGCCCCTTTATACTGGCGTTGCATAACGCTGGTCACCCTGACGTGGGGGCGGTCCCCACCCAGAGACTGCTAGCTAGAAATTTTTCTGTGGGTACTGACGCCTGGCAGGTCAGTCCTATATGTGAATACCTACTGCAAGAGCCTCTCGAAGATCTACTGTTACGGTAAGTTCTTCACGTGTAACTGTTCTGTGAAAGTACTTCCTTACATCTCCTCTGAGTCAACCCCCTCCAGCTTCATAGCATGACCCCTTGCTCTTGAGCATCTTTTACTCTGAAAAGGCTTCCTACTTGAACCTTATGCATACCCGTAAAGTATTTGAAAGTTTCTATCACATCCCCTCTCTCTCTCTCCCTCCCTTCCTCCAGGGTATACATATTGAGGTCCTTCAGTCATTCTTCATAGAATTTTTGATGCAGACCCTGCACAATTTTAGTTGCTCTCCTCTGGACCACCTCAACTTTATGTCCTCCCTGAGATGTGGACTCCAGAACTGGACACAATATTCTAGGTGAGGTCTTACCTGTGATTTATATAGTAAAATCACCACCTCCCTCTTCCTGCTGATGATACCCCTCCCTATGCACCCCAGCATCCCATCCCAACAGCTTTCACCACTGCCTTATCACTTTGGCCACTTTTAGGTCATTGGATATGATTGCCCCAGGTCTCTTTCCTGTTTGGTGGATGCCAGTACCCCACCCCATTTATACTCCACCCCAGTGTTTCTGTCCCCCAGTGCATGATTTTGCACTTCTTCACATTGAATTTTAGTTGCCACACCTTTGACCAGTCCTCAAGTTTTCCTATATCCTTTTCATTTTCCTCCACCACCACCATCCCTCCAGGAGTAATAGCTCTACTGCAGATCTTGGTGTCATCTGCAAAAGGCATACCTTCCTTTAGTCCCTGTGCAATGTCACTAATAAAGACATTAAATCCAGTACTGATCGCAGAGGCACACCACTGGTCACCCTCCTCTCCTCGGAGTGACCTCTGTTTACCATCACCCTCTGTCTCCTATCCTCCGACCAATTTCTTACTCAGTTTACCAACTTTGGACCCACTCCTAGGCTGCCCGTATTTCTGAGTCTCCTATGTGGAATGGTGTTGAAGGCCTTACTGAAATCAAGGTAGGCCACACCCACTGCTACACCCTGATCCACTTCCCTGGTCACCCAGTTAAAGAAATCTATCAGATTTGTTTGATATGACCTCCCCCTTGTGAATCCATGCTGCTTCGGATCTTGTAAGCCACTGGATTCAAGGTATTCCAGAAACCTTTCCTTCAGTAGTAATTCCATTAATTTCCCTACCACCAAAGTCAGGCTGACTGGTCTGTAATAGCCAGCCTCCTCTTTGATTCCACTTTTGTGAAGTGGGACTACATCTGCCCTCCTCCAGTCCTCCGGGACCAGTCCCGTCTCTAGTGAGTGGTTGAACAGGACTGTCAGAGGTGCAGCCAGCACCTCTCTGAGCTCCCACAATATCCTTGGATGTATCCCATCTGGCCCCATTGCCTTGTCTACTTTCAGATTTGCAAGTTCCTTTCAGACTGTCTCCTCCGTAAATGGACTAATGCCCACCTCCCTACAATCGACACCCTTGACATTTATCTGTGAACCCTTGCCTTCCCCTTCCTCTGTGAACACTGAACAAAAATATTTGCTCAGGATGTCTGCTTTTTCCTGGACCCCTTCCACGCACCCCCCTTTCCCTACTTAGCCTTACAGTCCCTCCTCTGGTCTTTCTCCTTTCACTTATATAACTGAAAAATGTCTTGTCCCCATTTTTTTTTTACCCTCTGTGCTATTATTTTCTCCTCCTTTTGTGCCTTTGCACTCCTGATTGCTTTCCCTGCCTCTCTCTGCTTCTTCTGATACACAGCCCTATCCTCCTGTGTCTCCTTATACCTCTTGAATACTAACTTTTTTGCCTTTACCTTCCCAGCCACTTCTTTTGAGAACCATAGCAGTGTCTTTTTCTTCTTGCTTAGAACTGCATAATATACTGTAGGCCATTTTTATTTTATTTTATTTAAATGACTAAATTAAAATAAAAACATAGAGAGCTATAATACAGAATCTGGTGAGGCAGACTCACTCCGATCCTTCTCAGTACAATGCATACAATCTGATGGGGCAGACTTACTCCGAGCCTTTCTCAGTAAACGCAAGGTTGAATAAGTCATCAGCTGATTATTTTTTTTTGGGGGGGGGGGGTTATTATGATATGAATTTGCACCTGTCCATGGCGTGACCATCTCACCCTCCGTGCCAGGCAAGCAGACTTTCGTGTCACTGCAGCAAAGGGCAGCTTAAGCAAGGCAAGTCCCCTTGCATTCTAAAGAAAAAAACTTGACTAACTGCACCCTTTGGAGTCAATCAATTGGCCCTCATATGGAAAACAAACAAATAAAAACAGATTAAAGAAGAGACTAAACATTTGTAAGAACCAGCTGTGGATGCTGAAGTGTGTTTTGCTGTGAGCAATCACTGAGTCTTGTGATGTTATTGAATAATATTGACAAGTGTCAGTTGGAGATATTTAGGGAAGGGAAAACATCAAGGTCTAGAAAGTGTCCAATCAGAGCAGTCCGCTGTGGGCTACTTCACTGGAGAATGTGGGACACTTGTTTCTGTCTGGTGCTGCTGATTGGCTGTTATCTCAGCAAATCTCATATCGAAAACACCCAGTGTGTCTGAAAGTCTATCGTGTGCTAAAACGGGTGCGGGGGAATCTGACTTTGATCTAAAGCAGCTACTTATCCCCATCTGCCTGCCTTTCACACACCTTTCAACAGCTCCTTGAAGATGTTTGGAAGATAAGTCCCTGAGCGAGTCATTAGCGTGAGGAGCTGCCCCTCACAAACAGCTCTGCCCATGCATGCAAAGTGATGTCATGGTATGAGAATGGCCGTGTCACACACAAGACTGAAAGAGGTAAACAGGGCAGTCTTGTAGTTGACATTGCTTCAGCAGGAAAGGTGGAGAAGGTCTCGTAGCACAAGAGAAAGGGTGAGGGTCATTGCTTACCAATAAAGACATATGCTGAAGGGATAGGGTTTATTCTAAGATATATATGACAATATTATATGTATGACAGAGTCAAATAAAGGAAGTGTCTCTAAGCTGGGAGCCACTTTCACTGCCTTTGAATTCATAACGGTAGGGGAATTCCTCAGCCATGGCTCTGCAGATCTTTAGCCCTGTAGAGTTTTCAAATTATTATCACTTTTTACTCCTTTTCCATATTCTCCCATCCTTATGGCATGTCCCCACTCCCTTCTGTGGCTCCCCCACCTTTAGCCCCTAATGTCTATTGCAGCTTGCATCCCTCTGCCGCCACCACTACCACTGTTATTGCATGAACCCCCATGACGGGCTCCCAATGCGTGGCTGTGGCCCTCCTGGAGGAAGGGCTCATGCAGCTCGATGCAGTCAGAGAATAGCACAGCTGAAACCGATGCTTCATACGACATTGCTTAGGATGACATACTGCTACATGTCAGGAGAGACACAAGGGTGGGGATGGGGTGAGGGGCATTATGCCGTCTCCCCTTCCTCCTAGATCATTAGCGGTAGTCCCACTGTGGCAGATGCCATTTAATTATCCTCATAGGCATTCTGCAGACCCCTAGGACTGCCTTTCATCCCCTGCCAGCCTGACACAGAAATATAGAATTTGTAAGCAGATAAGGACTACTTGGCCCACCTAGTCTGCCCATTTTTCCCCCTGCCTATACTGTTACTATAGATACTACCTGATCTTTGGCTACCCCCCACTTCCTTACCAAGATTCCCTTGTGCCTATCTCATGCTCTCATGCATGTTTGAAGCCCACCACTTTTCTGCCCCCACCTACTTCCATTGGAAAACTGTTCTGGTACCCTGCCCTTTCAATGAAGAAATACTTCCTCACATCCTCCTAAATTTTCTCCCTTCTAGCGTTACTGCATTCTCCCTAGTTCTCATGCACCTTCTCCTCTGAAAAATACTCCCTCCTCTACCTTATTCACCTCTTCAGGTATTTATCGGTCTTTATCATGTCCCTCCTCTCTTCCAGGGTGTACATATTGAGATCCCTTAGTCTCACCTCATAGGGCTTCTGATGCAGCCCCTGCATCATTTTAGTTGCCTCCTCTGTACAGCCCCTACCCTGTCTATGTTCTTCCTGAGATGTGGTCTCCAGATCTGGACACAGTACTCCAGGTCTCACCAACAATCTGTATAGTGGTAACACCTCCTCCCTCCTCCTGCTGGTGATACCTCTCTCTATGCATCTAGCACCCCGCTGGCACTCTCTGCTGCCTTATCACATTGCCTCGCCACCTTGCAGTCATAAATCACGATTGCTCTAAAGTCCCTTTCTTGGTTTATGATCATCAAAACCTCTTTCCCCATTTTATACTCTGCCTCTGGGTTTTTGTACCCTAGGTCCATGATTTTGCACTTTTTCACACTGAATCCCAGCTGCCATACCCTTGACCACTGGGACTGGCAGTCATGGGACACAAACCCAGGTCCCAAGCAAGGAAAATGAATGTTCCTCCCAACAGGAATCACATTGGGCCCTCCACCCCAGTTTTACATTTTTACTTCCTATGTATCGGAATTGCCTTTAGCTCTTTTGTACAGGACTGGCAGCGCCCTCTCCCCCCGCCCCGACTTGTTGTGAGTTTCCACCCAGTATTGCCCCCTTGTTTAATCTGGTGGCTAAATTATATCCTGTGTTTTCATGTAGCTTTTTCTCCTTCGCTCACCAATCCTCCCAGTCTTTGGGCTAGTCTCCAGTGACATCCTAGTCCTGGGAGCTGCTATCCAAACTGTGAGGAGATATCACCATGGCGTGAGGCCCAAGAACTCATAAGTCATCATTTAGACTGTAAGGTGGTAGTCTCCCTATGACTCCCAATAGGAAAGTAGGCTCTCTAGCCCACCGTCCTGAGTCATTGCAGTGCTGGAATGTGTCACCAGTCCGTCCCAGGCTGGGATGTACTGCCACAGGAACACCATCCTTGGTCAGTGTTGCACTGTAACCTGCCACCAATCCATCCCAGACTGGGATGTCCTGCCACAGGAACACCATCCTGGGTCACTGCAACACTGGAATGTGACACAACCCTTCCCAGGCTGGGATGTCCTGCTACAGGCCCACTATCCTGGGTCACTGCAACACTGGAATGTGACACAACCCTTCCCAGGCTGGGATGTCCTGCTACAGGCCCACTATCCTGGGTCACTGCAACACTGGAATGTGACACAACCCTTCCCAGGCTGGGATGTCCTGCCACAGGCCCAGCATCCTGGGTCACTGCAGTGTTGAAACATGCTACCAGTCCTTCCTAGACTGGGAAGTACTGCCACATTCCCACCATCCTGGGTCACTGCATCATTGGAACATGCCACAGCACTTCCAAGGCTGGGATATACTGTCACGGGCCCTCCATCCTGGGTCATTGCTGTGCTGGAACATGCCAACCCTTCCTAGGCTGGGATATACTGCCACGGGCCTACCATTCTGGGTCACTGCAGTGTTGGAATGTGCCACCAGGCCTTCCCAGGCTGGAATGTACTGCCACGGGTTGTTGGGGGGGAGGGGAATAAAGTCCTTGCATACATTTGTACATCAGAGTGTTCATTCATGCTACCGTCTCGTATCTAGTGAGAGTATACCCGGTTATCTGTATACCATACACCTTACCAGCCAGGTACAGAAACAAGTGCACAGCAGGCAATCCAGCCTAGTAGTTGGAGAGCAGGTGTGTGACTCAGCAGACCCAGACTCAACTTCCACCAACACTGTTCGCTCACTGCATAGCCTTCAGCCACTCAGTTGACCTCCATGTTCTTCAGCCCCCTCCCAGCTGCATCTCTGCTGGGCTGAGCTACTACTGCAGGATAGTAATTCTTAAAAAAACGATTGTATAGGGCCAGCCCACTGGCACAGTGGTTGGATTTCTGCCGACGACCCAGGTGCGGGAATGAACCGGGGTTGCTGGAGGGCCAGCCGGGAGGAGAAGGCTGAAGCGTCCCATGACAGCTCGCCTTCTCTGGGGGATGGGGTAATAGCTTGGCATCTGCTGACCCTGGTGGAGGCTGGGGAGCAGCAGGACATCAGCGCCTCTAATGCTTGACTGGCCCTGGACAGAGGTCTGGGACTCAGCAGGCACCAGAGGCTTATGTCAAAGGGGTAGGGCATCACGGATGTCGGCGTCGCATCAAGACATCAGGGACTCGCGATGCCCAGAGAAACAAGAGAAAATGCCTGCCAGTCCCGGGGAGACGGAGTTCCGGGAGCTAGCCCTCATCTGCATCCACCTGCCTGGCTGCCTGGGACCGACAAAAGGTTGATTATCGGGGTGTAAGGGCCCCACCTCGTCCCTGCCCGGGGGGGCAAACTGTGGCTCCATGGGGGACCAGCGTCGGATCAAGGTAAGGTGGCTTGCAGGGGTAGACTCCGAGGATCTCCTGAGGATGCGGGACTGGCAGGGTGAAGGAGGGGATAAACAGAAATATCATAAAAAAAAAAAAAACGATTGTATGCAGTGCTTTCCTGACACTGCCATGAGGGAAAATGTATTCAGAAATGTTTATCAGTTGCTGTGATGCAAACCTTGATTTGAGAAGCTGTTGGGAAAATATACAGAACAGTTTGCATGCAATCTTGTGCAAAGGAATGGTACAATCACGGAGTAGCAAGTGACTGCTACCCATGAACAAGGTCCTGTGCTGTTGATGAAAATGGTGTCATTCTGTGCTGTGCAATAGCCAGACAACTCTGGAGTGCAAATATTTATCATCACAATGTTAACTGCACCTTGAGATCCAGAGCCTGACAGAGAGACACGGAGTATGTTTTACATCACTTACTGAAGGCATGAAAGCACTGGGATCAGGCAGCGAGAGAGCATTGCCTGCAGCGTACTAATGCGGTTTACGGGATTTATTTTAGGTCCTTCTTCTTTCACTTCCAATATAAAGCAAATAAAGGTGATAAACCTAAAAACATTACTGGGGGAGTAAGTCTTTAGTCTGGTTGGCATGTATGATTCATTTATTAGGACTGCCCCACTGGGATGCAACACCTTGTTTTCAATGAGGTCCTAACTTCAATTCAGTTTTACAGCTGGGAGAAGTCAGGCATAGGGAGGTCAAGTGACTTGTTTTTAACCCCCCCTCCCACACACACAATTTTACTGATTTTTCATCTGCTGTCCCTCCACCCTCCTCAATGATCAGGGTCACAATGAGTGCACCCTTCCTCCAGCTGGGAGGATGGGCGAGTGTCTCACTTCATCAATAATACCAGTGACGCTCCATGTTGGCCAGCAGGTATCGGCAACTGCTCACCAGTCCTTACCCTCTTACCCTGGGGTCTACAACTGCCAGGCAGTCCTTGCCCTTCTTCCCTAGAGTCTGCGACTGTTGGGCAGTCTTTGCTCTCCTGCCCTGGGGTCTATGACAGCTAGGCAGTCCTTGCCCTCCTGCCCCAGAGTCTGCAACACCTGTGCAGTCCTTGCCCTCCTGCCCCAGTCTATGACAGCTGTGTAGTCCTTGCTCTCCTGCCCTGGGGTATATGCCAGCTGTGCAGTCCTCGTCCTTTTGCCCCAGGGTCTACAACAGCTGTGAGGTCCTTGCTCTCTTGTCCCAGAGTCTGTGACAACTGTGCAGACCTTGCCCTCCTGCCCTGCGGTCTGTGACAGCTATGTAGTCCTCACCCTCTTGTACCAGGGTCTGCAACAGCTGTGCAGTCCTTGCACCTCCTGCCCTGGGATCTGCGACAGCTGTGCAGTCCTCGCCCTCTTGCCCTGGGGTCTGTAACAGCTGTGCAGTCCTCACCATCTTGTCCCAGGGTCTGCAACAAATGTGCAGTCCTCACCCTCCTGCCCCAGAGTCTGTAACAGCTGTGCGGTCCTCACCCTTTTGCCCCTGGGTCTGAAACAGCTGTGCAATCCTCAACCTCCTGTCCCAGGGTCTGTGACAGCAGTGCAGTCCTCACCCTGCATCAGCTGTGTAGTCCTCACCCTTCTGCCCTGGAAACAGAGTGGCTGTGGCACTTGGCAGCTCACATGCAAACCCTGGTTTCCCAACTGGCAGTGCAGTTCACTACCTCCACACTGCTAGGCTGGCCTCAGGGGTCAAGTGACCTGCTCAAGGTCACTGTAGGAGTCCTGGATTTAGTGGGATTTGAACCTGGATCTCCTTGTTCCCAAACCTTTGCACCTAGTGACCAGCAGACTGTGCTGCCTCCTGTGTTTCACTAGTTCATATAAAGATCACGGCCAGCCCATCGGTGCAGCAGTAGCATTACTGCCTACAGCACCAGCAGCATGGGTTTGGAAATGCAGTGGAGTCAGGGGAAGAGGAGTGAGCCTCCCAGTGCGCACTCCTCTTAGGAAAAGGGATGGTTGTACTCTCTGATACGACCCCACCACCTGGCAGTGTAGCTGGAGCGTCAGGTGGGAGCGGGGACTCAGCCTGGCTTTGGTGTGTGGTCAGGAACTTGCATGACATGTGCACAGCTTGCTGCATCTGAGGGTAGGGTGAAACAGGAAAAGGCAGGAAAAACCCAGTATATGGCAATGTGGTACTAGCACTCCTGGGCCCCTGCTTCTGACTGCCTGCTAATCCCCCCACATAGCAGTATGAAGCAAGTATTCCCAGGCCAACAGCCTCCTGACTGCCACTGGTCCCCCTACAAAGCAGCAAGAAGCCAGTACACCCAGGTACTACCGCCTCCTGACTGCCCGCTGATTCCCTCCCACGTAGCAGCAAGAAGTCAGCAGTTCCGGGGCCCCACTGCACCTGACTGCCTGCTGGTCTCCCCACACACCCACACAGCAGCAGCATGGAAGCTTGCACTCTTAAGGTCCACTGGTCATGACTTCCCACTAGTCCCAACCCCCCAACACACACACAGGAGCAGCATAAACTGAGGACTGTATAAGCTGAGTCTTTAAGACAGAAGAAGGCATTTTATCCATTATTTCTGTCTCCTATTTACTGGGCCAGCTCACCCTCTTATGGTTAATTATTAAATAAGCTGAAAAAATTGATTAGCATTTTCACGTGTCAAACAGCTAATCAGTCATAAAATGCATAGCACTTGGCACAGAATGGTTATTAAAATTAAAAAATAAATATATAGTTTTATCAAAGGAAAGCTGTCATTGTACTGTCCCGCCCCAGCCAAGCTTACCCTCTGGTTAAGCTTTTAACGTAGGTTGCGACATTTTTCTCATGCCACAACATACATTATTTTAACTTTTAAAAAGTCGCAACCCGGAAGTATGGCATGCATAGGAGGCTCCATTATCTGTAAAGATGTGGATGCACTGCTGCATCAATACAAAATATGAAGCAGCAGCGGCGGCCGCACCTTACAGATCATGGAGCCCCCCTACATACGCCATACTTCTGGGTTGTGACTTTTTAAAAGTTAAAATAATGTATGTTGCAGCGTGAGAAAAACGCTGCAACATACATTAAAAGCTTAACTGGAGGGCAAGCTTGGCTGGGATGGGACGGTACAATAAAGGCAGTTTTCCTTTAATGTTATCTACTATGCCATGGACTTGCTTAAAAAATGGTTAGCATTTTTGGAAATGGTTAGCATTACCCCCGTTTATGTAGCATTTTGCTATGGAATGCCAGCTATTTAATACCCTGAGTATGTATTTTTCTAGATTTTTTTTTAAGGTTACTAAACTGACAACCTCGTCAATCTCTGTAGGCAGACAATTCCACATTCTCCCTACCCTCTGTATAAAAATGTCTCTCCTTTTGTTTGCAACAATATTGTCTAATTGGATTTGTCTGTTATGAGACCTTAGGTTGAATTCTTTGGTTACCATTTCAATTTGCACAGATGCTTTTAGCTCTTCATCTTTCATGATCTTGAACATCTCAAGCATGTCACCTCTTGCTCTCCTGTCCTCTAATGAAAACAATTTCAGGTGATTTATCCTTTCTTCAGAGTCCAAACTTTTTAATCCTGGAACCATTTTTGTGGCCCTATGTGGGACTTATTCCCAGAGTTTAATTTCACCTTTCATATAAGGATTCCATAAAGGTGATGCATCATCCAAGACAGATGTTACGTAAGATCTGTTTATAGGTATTATACACACTTCATGTTTTGATACAAACGTTTTAGTACTGCTCAGAAGTCTGTTTGCAATAAGTGAAATTTTACTGCAGTGTTTACTAAGGGTTAGATCCTTACTTATTAATACTCCAAGACCTTTTTCAGAATCAACTTTCTGTAGTAAATTCCTTTTCTGTTTACTTCATGATTTGTATTGGTTCCCCACATGCATCACCTCACACGTGTGCATATTAAACTGCATACTATCTTCCTCAGTCCAGATTTCAATCATTTTGTTATCATGAATCAACCTATCAGTAATTGATGTTCTATTGCCACTAATTTTATACCATCTGCACATGTTGATAATATTCTTTGCAATACCTACTGCTCTTCTGAAATAAAAAAATGAGAATAATGTGGGTGCCAGTACCAATCCCTGAGGGACACCGCATGTCACATCCCTTCTTTCTTTCTTTTTTACCTTGTATTTTTTATCCTCCTTCTGCTCCCACAGTACCCCATTCTTCAGGGTCCCATTGCGTCCTGCGTTGGAGCTCCCCCAAGGATTGCCAGCCCACATGAGTGCCCTGTTCATAATCCTTGAGATTCCCGGATAACCCCCAGCTGGAGTGGAGGAGCCTGTCCATCTCCCCCAAACCTTTACCGCTTGAGCGTGCACCTTGCGCTGTTCTGCTTGAGTTCCTCTGAACGTCGGCACTGGGGCCTGTCTACCGGCACCACTGCAGGGGTATTTCCTGTTTTTCTCCCACACCCTGCGGTGTCAGCGCTAGGAGGACCAATGAGACAAAGGCACGGTGAGATATGCTTTGCTCTGTCCTCGGCTGACATCTGCCCTCCCCTGCCTATCTTGCTGCCTCCTACTGCCCTTCTGCACGGGTTCCCCCAGGAGGCAGTATTACAGCGAGGTCTGCGGTCCTCCCCACCCAGAGAAGGAGAGCAGCTGTTGGACGCTCGATCCGTCTCCTCCCCTGCTGACCCCAGTGGACCGTGCTCATTCCCGAACACGGGTCACCGGTGAAGCACGAAGTAAGGCGTCCAGTGCCTCAGCCCTCAGCACCACCGGGCCGGCTACATCCCTTCTTTCTGACAAGGTCCCTTTTATGAAAAATTGCTGATGTCTGTTGTGTAGTCAGTTTTAAGCCAGTTTATGATTGTTTGTGTAATATGTGCCAGTATTATTTAACTATCAAAATACCATGTGGGACGATATCAGAAGCTTTTCTGAAATCAAGATAAACAACATCCATAGCATTTTTTATTTCATTGTTAGTTATTTTCTTTATAGGGGCTTACCATATTCATGGCGCATGATCTTTTTTGGTTTTTTGTACCATGTTATGCGATGACTCCGATAATCTCATGATGGCTATGTCCTACTCATGTTTTAACGTAATTAACTTTCCATTATTTTTCCCAGAATGGCGGATAAGCTGATCGGCCAGTAGTTTTCAATGTTGATCTAGCACCTTTTGAAAATGGGTACCACTGTTGCTCTTTGCAATCCTCTGGTTCTCCCGATACGGAATATATTAAAGATATGGGTCAATGGGTCAGTAAATATATTCTGCTGTTGGATGTCATGAGTGAAGGGTATAATCTGTCTGCTCCAGTAGGTTTGTTTAACTTTAGGTCCAATATCATCTTTACAATTTCATTTCAGTCAAACACATGATCTCAGTCCATTCCAGTCATGTTTTTAGTATGCCTATTAGGTTTCCCAGTAAATACCAAGGCAAAATAATCATTACATTTATATGTAGTTTCTGTTTGATCTATTATTACCATCACATTATTAATTATTGGAACAATTGTTTATTTATGCTCTTACTGTTGTTCACATCTGCATAGAACATCTTAGAATGTGTTTCGATCATATTATGGTCACTTAAGTGCAGGGGCTCCAGTATCCTGACGTTTGTAATGCTATCCGGTACATTACTTAAAACCACATCTAGAATGTTGTTTCTCATTGTGGGGTTGTCAGCTGAGCGTTTTAAACCTAGGTTTGTGAAGGTATCTACAAAAAAATGTTTCATATGGTTAAGTTCATGCTCATAGTATTCCAATTTATGTTATGAAGGTTTAAATCTCCTATTATGATTACATCCCAAAATTCTAACTTATTTTCAATTTATTTAACCAATGATGGACTGTAAATATTATCTACATTAGCTGCCCTGTAGCTTGCTCCCAGAGTTACCTGTCTTCCTAAAAGAGAGTTTATCTGAACCCATATCGCTTCCTTCTTCCACCTCAAGATGACTTAGTTTGTTGCTGTGAATATTTTTCTTTCACATAATTTATTTCCAGTTCCCTTTTTAATGTTTGAGCTTCTAGCATCTGTAATCATTTTTTTATTTTTATTTTTTGCTTACTTTTCTCCCTAGCCCCCAGGTTGGCTCCCTTCTTCCTGGCATCCTCTGATCTGGCTGCTGTCCATCCGCACCGTCCTCCAACTCGGGCCATCACCATGCTACCCCATGGCTTACCTCCTGTGGTGGGGTGGTGGAGAGTCCCATAACTCACCCACCAGGACTGGATCCAGTACAGGTGATGCCCTTTGGAGATGGTGCGTTGTGTTGGGCCCATCAACCCCAACTCGACCAGGCCACCATTTTCCATGTTTCTTTCTAAAGGCGGGCATGCAGGTGCCAACAGTGGGCATGCCACGCATGCATCACATATGCTACACCCGCTGGTTGCTCCACCTCCATGCCCCACTGTACTGGGCCAGATGTTGCCAACACCTAGCCTCTGCTAGGTGTCAGACAAATGCCGCCTCTGTTCCCCACCCTCCCGGGAGAAGAGCTGTCCTCCAGACACTTGATCCTCTCCACCCGGCCGCCCCTGATGACCCATTCACATCACGAAAACACAGGTTGCTGGCATGGCAGGAGGTAAGGCATTGCTGCCACAGCCCTCCGCACCACAGGGCCAACACATCTGTAATTATTGCTTTGACTTTATCCTTTTGTAACCCCCCTGCAAATGGGGGTTCCCAAAAGACTTCCAGGAGCTTGCTTGAATGCTCCAATCCTGAATGGTGTTTGGCATTTAAGCCATTTATCAGTGAGTGTTTTTAGAGCCTCTGGTACTGTCTCTTTAAGAGCTGTCTGCTTGCAGACATAATTAGTTTGTATGGGGGGACTGTGTGCTTCTCTGAGTACCACTCGAGCTGCTGCCAATTCACTTCATTTTGCAGTCACTAGGAGTGCAAGGAACCTATCTGAAAGATGTAACTGTTTGCCAGAAATTATTTAGAGTAATAATGAAATTACAGTTTGTCTAACCTGCTTTCTTTGAGTCAGAACTGTGTCTGCTAGTTCCCCATTCTAGTTTTGAACTGCTGAACTGGACCAATCAGTGTGGGGTAAGCTAGCTCTAAAATGGTGCCTTGGACGAATCAGAACTTGGACTCATAATCTGAGCCAGCCACAAGAGGATTGTATGGGCAGTGACTCTGGAGATGTAGTTTAGACTTCAGTGCCTTTTGGACCAACAGCAGCAGTCTATTGTGAGGACAGCCAATCCAGTCAAGAACTGGGAGGAACTCAAAGGAAGTGCCCGGTTTTGTGGGTTGGAGTTTCAGTTGAGCTTTGGCAGTGAAGAAGGAAGGAGCCCTGTGCTTTTTCAGTGTGCAGTTTTAGTCAAAAACGTGTGTAAGGCCAGAGTTCCGTCTGCAGCTTGTTAGGACTGAATCCGTCCTGTGAAAGAATCAAGGATCTCTGAAGAGTAGAAACCAGGCTCACCCTGTAGAAGACTGGAAGAATTGCTGAAAATTGCACTCGGTCTGTCAGGAACTGAATCTGCTATGTGTTCTCCCGGTATTGTGCAGTAATTGCGATGGGATACAGATGCAGCCTGCCTGGTATAGTGCTTTCTTTTATATGGATGTGTGAAGAGGTTTGTGTACCTCAAGTGAGCCCTGCTGACATTGAAGGACCCTATCTTATTTGGAGGTCGTGAGTACTAATTCAGGGTCGCTCCTGTTGAATTGCCACATTAAATCCAAATGGAATTACTGTACTGCTGACTGTTTAATTCTCCTTTCTCTGTGTGAAGGGCCCCTACCAGCTGCCGCACGTTTGGACTAGCCACTAGGGCTTGGGTGCCCAGGGACAGTAACTGATAGGGATAGGCCTGTGCACAGAGCCATAAGTGGAGATTATTAGAGTGATAAGCTAATTAACCTGATTTCCCCTGTCCTTGTTATATCTCCCTAAATAAATCAGAGCTGCTTGTTTCAGTAAAGTTATACTGCCTGAAGTATTTGTCTATGTTAAAGTACTGTACTGTGATTGTTGCACTGTATCTCATTTCACAGGAGGTCCCAGTGCGGAACCAGACCTGGGGGTAAGTGTATACTGTGAAGGTAATTCTGATATATTGTGTGGCCACTAGTGGGAAGAAAGGGGGTTGCAGTGTCCCAGAGGGCTGTGACCAAGTTAGTTTAACTATTGCAAACCCTGACCTCTGGGTGGAGGCACCCGCCATTGGATCCAGGCCCTCAACCTGTTAGTGGCAAATCAGGCAGGGGTAGTAGCCCCTGGATAGCTCATCTAGGGGTTACATCTTGGAGGCTCACCGCTGGGATTGTGTGTCCTCTAGTGGGCATATTCTGAACCACTGTTAAGAAAAAATGGGTACCCGACAGAAGTGGCTGTGCACCGGCTGGTGGAGTGGTGTACTGGGAGGAGATCGACCTCAAAATGCTATGCTTATCCTGGACATCCCCTGGGTATCAACACGGACACTGTGCAGGGAGTACTTTCCAAGGTGGAAGGTTTACAAAACCCTGTGGTGGTGGGTCGGCATGCTAATCTGCTCACCCACCTTTCCTGGCCCTAGTAGAGTTTAAGGATCCCATAGATAGCTCCAAAGTGCTGCAGACCATTACCCCAGAGGAGCCCTCACTGCTTGGAGAGTGATAACTAAGGACAGTAAAGACCCGGGGAATCAGCCCCCACCACTATCTGAAACCTTTGAGGAGAAATTTGCTGAATGGTTGCTGGGAGAGGAAAACTGTGGAGGACTTGAAGAAACTATTCTTGCCACCTGGGGTGTTCCCTCCCCAACACCCTCTCCTGCTCCAGTGCCCGTGTGGTGGCTGAACCAATGCAGACTCCTATTTCTGCACCTGCCATTAGTCACGACTCTTACGAAGGTTGAGGATCTTCTCTGGCACCTCCCACCCCCAAGGGAGGATGACTGGGAGACCTGGATAGACTATGTTGCCCCCAAGTGCTAGAATGGCAATGCTCGGAAGGTGAAAAGCGAAAGAGGTTAGTGAGAGCCTCTGAGGTCCTGCCTGGCTACCATCCGTGCTAAGCGGTCCAGTAACCCTGAAGCGACTGCACAGGCCTATCTTGAGGCCTTGGAGAATGTGTATGGGAGCCCAGATTCTGATGAGGACCTATGGTGGAGAGTAAGAAATGCACAACAGTACCAAGGGGAGTTGTTGTCTGTGTATGTCTCGGCTGGAAAAATTGTTGCAAGAATGCCTCAGAAAGGGTAGTTTGCCAGCGATTGAACTGGACCGAACCAGACTGGACAGAATCCTTAAGTCTGCCCCTTCTCAGAACTGCTGTTGCTTCAATTCGCCTGGCAAATGGACTGGAATCCCCACCCTCCTATGATGAGTTAATGAGAGAAATTCGAGGAGTTGAGAAAAAGGCGACCTCGGGAGGTACCTGCACCAACAGCTGTGGCTACAACCCGGTGACTGAGGGTGACCCATCAAGTGAAGTTCGGGGCAGAGGTTGACAGTCAATGAGTGCTCTGACAAGGAAAAGATATGCCACAATGGGGCGAACTGTTGAGAGAGATCCGGAATTCAAAACAGTCCCTTTATGAAGGCCACGCCTGCAAGTGCAGGCCCTGACCTATATCCGACTGCATCTGCTATGGGGGTGGGGTACCCACCCATGTATCTCCTGCTGATAACAGCCCAAACTCAATTCCTTGACCATGGAAGTGGAGAAACTGACGAGATGTCTCCAAATGCTTATCACGCCGCAGACAGAGATGGCACCCAGGTTTCCAGTTAGTAATACCCCGCCCTGGCTCCCAGTGTGGCGCCACCTCCCTCGGCCAGCTCAAACTCCAGAAAGTATGTTTTGCTATAATTGTGGGAAAGATGGGCACATGAAAAGGGAATGCCAGTCCCCAAAAGACACTGACAAAGTTGCATATAGGCTACAAGGAGAGCTTCGGAGAAGAAATCAGTGGTTAAGAGGTGCACGACATGATCCCAGTGAGGGCACCAAAAATGCTAATTCACGTCCTTTTGTGGCAAGGTCAGTTGCCCAGGCCCCCACTACCGCCTCTCCAGACTGGTCCAGAATAGTGGGTCCCTCCATGGAGACCACTGTAAAGGTGAATGGAGTGTCTACAAGAGCTGTATTAGACAGTGGCTCCCAAGTGACAATTATGTTCCAGGATTGGTATCAGAAGCATTTGTCAGGCGTACCCCTTACAACCATTGAAAGGACTGCATGTATGGGGGTTAGTGAGAAGGCCTACCCCTATTCCGGGTATATCCGAATTTGGCTGTCTTTCCCCACCTCCGTGGCTGGAGTGGCCGAACAAGTAGAGACCCTAGCCTTAGTGTGTCCCCCCACTGGACTGTATGATGGTGTCCCTTTGTTGATTGGAACAAATGCTCATATGTTCGGAAGGCTGGCACAGTTGTGTTATGAAAACAGGGTCAAAGACTAGTAGAGCTTTAAGAGTTCGGCTTTAATTAAGAAGGCCTATGAGGCACAGAGATGCTGAAAAACAGAACCAGAGGAACCGGTTGGAATTGTATGGAAGAAGGATCCTGAGTCTCTGATCCTGGCGCCAAATGCCCAGTGTACCTTACAGGAGAGGTCCAGTATCAGAAAGGATGTTAAGAATAAAATATTAATGTTGGATGCACAGGCGATGGAAAATTGCCAGAGGACTGCTGGTCAAGCCTAGTATTTTGCCCGCTAGAGCCCATGCTTATGCCAGAAGGGTAATGGTCAAGTTCATAATGTGTCTGAAAGAGACATTCGAGTAAACAGAGGTTGCATCCTGGCTAATGTGCATTGTGCAGACACTGCAGTGCTACCCAGCAGCAAGAGTTCAAGGAAGAATGACAGAGTAACGCCTGACTTGTTTGATTTCGGACTCCCGCTGCCAGCTGAATGGAAAGTGAGGATCAGTGAGAAGCTTGCCCAGAGAGACCAGGTGTTTTCTTTAAAGGAATGGGATGTAGGATGCGTGCAAGGAGCTGAGCACAATATCCGGCTGCATGGCGAAAGACCATTTAGTGAGAGGTCTCGGCATACTGGCACCTGCTGACATAGATGATGTGAGGCGGCATCTGCAAGAGATGTTAGCTGCTGGTGTAATACAAGAATCCAGAAGCCCTTATGCTTCCCCATTGTGGTAGTGAGGAAAAGAATGGAACAGTAAGGATGTGTGTGGATTATCGCACCTTAAACCGCGGACTATCCTGATCAGTACACAATGCCCGATTCAGGATGCTTTGGACTGCCTAAGCGGAGCAAGTGGTTCTCTGTGCTGGATCTCGCAGTGGGTACTACCAGATCCCGATGGCCCCAGAGGACCGTGAGAGAAGCGGCCTTTATCTGTCCGCTTGGCTTCTATGAATTCATGAGGATGCCTCAAGGATTTCAGGTGCCCCAGCCACTTTTCAACGATTGATGGAGCGTGCAGTGGGGACATGAACTTACTAGAGTGCCTGGTATACCTAGATGATGTTATTGTGTTTGGCAGCTCACTGGAGGAACATGAGAGCAGATTATTTAAGGTATTGGACCGACTGGAGGACTTTGGCCTTAAACTGTCCATTGATAAGTGTCAATTCTTTCAAACATCAGTAAAGTATGTGGGACATAGTATCCACCGAGGGAATAGAGACCGACCCAAGTAAAGTTGAGGCCTTGACCACCTGGCCACACCCAAAATCTAAAAGAACTGCAAAGATTCCAGGATTCTGTGGTTATTATGTGAGCTCATCAAGGACTATTCAAGAGTGATCCGCCCTTTCTTAACCTTACTCAGGGTATCCCCAACCCACAAAAATACCAAAGTCAGCGTCCTCAAGACTGAAGAGTGTATTTTCATCCGAGTGAAGTATTTGGGGCCCGCTGGACTCTGATTGTGAGACTGCTTTTCATGAGATCATATATCAACTTACCCATGCTCCAGTGCTGGCCTATGCCGATCCAAGAAAACCTTACGTCCTGCACACTGATGCTAGCTTCAGGGTTGGGGGCTGTGTTGTACCAAGACACGAGAATGGCCTGAGACCAGTGGCCTTTGCCAGTAGAAGCCTGACCCCATCCGAAAAGAACTATCCTGTACATAAGTTAGAGTTCCTAGCTTTGAAGTGGGCTATTGTTGACCAATTCCATGAGTACTTGTATGGGGCTAAAATACTAGTAAAACGTGACAATAATCCTTTGACCTATGTGCAGACCTCAGCTAAGTTGGATGCCACTGGCCATAGGTGGCTTTCTGCATTATCTACATATGACTATGCTCTCGAATACCGAGCAGGTCTGAACCACATAGATGCTGATGCTCTCTCCGGAGGCCTGTTCCCCAGAATGATTGGGTCCGATTGGCAGAACCTGACATTGGGCACTCTGCCGAAGTTTGACAGGGAGGAACAAATGTCCACGGACGCAGTGGACTGCATGGTGGATTGCTTGGGAGCCTCTGAGAATTGCATACCTGCTGCTTGTTGCCACTTTCTGCAATAGACATTGGTGCACTGCCTCAGCTGGACAATGACAGTAGTCGGGCTCAATCCGCGATCCCATGATCAAAGCAACTGTAAGAACCCTCTATGCAGAAAAGATGTCCAAATTATTCTCCACCTGATTTGAGAACTGCACTGTTATACAAAGAAGGTCCTAAGTTGAAACTGATCAATAAACCGTTATACAGAGAAACAGTAGACAGAGGGGACAAGTAGACAAACAACAACTAGTGCTGCCCCTGCCTTCGAGACTCAGTACTGAGGTCCTTGCACAACCACATGGGGCACCTTGGTATAGACAGAACACTTGACTTGGTGAGATCCAGATTCTATTGGCCTAAGATGGGGCTGATGTGGAGCAACACATTCGAACTTGTAGTCGCTGCTTACAGAGGAAAGCTTTGCCCCAGAGGGCTGCCCCTTGTTAACATCACCACCAGTGCACCCATGGAGCTGGTCTGTATTGATTTTCTGAGTTTGGAGTCAGATCAAAGAAATATCAGTAATGTGTTGGTGGTCACTGACCATTTCACGAGATATGCCCAAGCTTTCCCACCAAGACCAGAAATCATCCACTGTGGCCAAGTACTTGTAGAAAACTTTTTGTTCACTATGGGGCTCCACAAAGAATCCATTCTGATCAAGGGAGAGACTTTGAGAGTCGTCTGATCAAAGATGCTTTCTCTGTGGGGAGTGCGAAAGTCCAGAACCACTCCTTACCACCCCCAGGGGACCCACAGCCTGAGCGTTTCAACCAGCACTTTGCTAGATATGCTAGCACCCTGCACCCAAGGACAAGCCTAGATGGAGCCAACAAATTAGCACCCTGGTACATGCTTATAACTGCACCAAAGTGATGCCACTGGATTCTCCCCACCGCCTGATGTTTGGAAGAGAAGCTCGACTACCAGTAGATGTGTGTTTGGGGTCTCTCCTGATGGGGTTCAAGCTGACAACTATTTACAGTATGTGCAAAGTTAAAGGCCCAGCTAACTCATGCGTACCAACTGGCTCAAACCATGGCTGCCAAAGAAATCTGGCCAACAAAGAAAGGTATGATAAAAGGTGAAAGCACAGGAACTCCAGGAGGGAGATCGGGTATTGCTAAGAAATCTGGGATTGCATGGCAAGCACAAGATTGCTGACAGATGGCACCATCTCCTCACATTGTAGTGGGCAAACTAGATGATCTGCCAGTGTACAAAGTAAGGCCTGAGAATAATTCAAAGATGTAAAACAATGCATAGAAATCATTTACTGCCCATTGGACAAATCTTAATTGAGTCTGAGCCCTAGAAGATGCCCCCTCTGGACCAGTGACTAGAGCTGCTGCTAAGAAAAGATCAAGAAAGTCTGCACCTACAGAAGCAAAGTTAAAGTGTTCCCTCCACAAGTCCCAGTTGAGCATGACTGTCAGTCCATATCGGAAGAAAGTGAGAGTGACTTTGAATACTATCCTTCTTACGAACTGAGTCAATTGTTTGAGGCAATCCCTAGTCAATACTGGAGACAAAGCTGGGCCTTCTGGACTGTCTAAGCCCCACTTCATCCCTGGAGCCAATGCTCCCAGAAAGTGAAGTGCAAAGCATCAGATCAGATGAAATGGAATCATTGTGCATGGTTGAACTGTTTGAGCTTTCAGGGAGGAAATGATAGATTGGGGCAGACTGGTGATACACCCGAACAAGAAGAGTATTTTGAGTGCCCTGACAGTCCACTGCCAGTGTCCGAAAGCTCTCCATGCGAGCCAAATGTTGTGGACTCAGAAACTGTAACTCCTGGAGCTGAAAGTGCCCCAAGTTCTAGCCTCTCTACCCCCATGGAGACTCCCCTGACAAGTGAGGACAATGCTGAAAATGAGGCTCAGAATGCAGAGACTATAACAGTTCCCCCTAGAAAGACTGGTCGAGCTGTAAAGCCTGTGGTGCACCTCAGTTATGATTCACTTGGGAGGCCTGTGGACTTGCCTCTCAATGTTGTCCATAAAGGAGTGTATGTGTCCCGAGCTCATTGCCCAAACTGAGCATCAGTGCTAACTCAAGTTACTTGTGTTGCCCTCTAAGTATGGTGCCCTTGCCCCATCCAGCCCCAAGGTAACTGATAGGGAAGGGCCCCTCTCTTCAGGTTTCATGTACAAGAGGTAATAACTTGAGTTATGGTACAATGTGTATGTAATACTGTGTAAAGTGGCGTACTGCAATGTTTCAGAAATGTGTTCTTGGTAAAATGATATATTGACTGATGATTACATGCGAGCCTAATGCAAATGTATATGGTTGCAGTTGAAACTTATGGGTACTTGCTTGACACGGACGTCAAAGCTTTCCCAGGCCAGGAAGGTGTAACCCCCTGCAAATGGGGGTTCCCAAAAGACTTCCAGGAGCTTGCTTGAATGCTCCAAGCCTGAATGGTGTTTGGCATTTAAGCCATTTATCAGTGAGTGTTTTAGAGCCTCTGGTACTGTCTCTTTAGAGCTGTCTGCTTGCAGACATAATTAGTTGTATGGGGGACTTGTGCTTCTCTGAGTACCACTCGAGCTGCTGCCAATTCACTTCATTTTTGCAGTCACTAGAGTGCAAAGGGAACCTATCTGAAAGATGTAACTGTTTGCCAGAAATTATTTAGAGTAATAATGAAATTACAGTTTGTCTAACCTGCTTTCTTTGAGTCAGAACTGTGTCTGCTAGTTCCCATTCTAGTTTTGAACTGCTGAACTGGACCAATCAGTGTGGGGTAAGCTAGCTCTAAAATGGTGCCTTGGACGAATCAGAACTTGGACTCATAATCTGAGCCAGCCACAAGAGGATTGTATGGGCAGTGACTCTGGGAGATGTAGTTTAGACTTCAGTGCCTTTTGGACCAACAGCAGCAGTCTATTGTGAGTGACAGCCAATCCAGTCAAGAACTGGGAGGAACTCAAAGGAAGTGCCGGTTTTGTCGGTTGGAGTTTCAGTTGAGCTTTGGCAGTGAAGAAGGAAGGAGCCCTGTGCTTTTCAGTGTGCAGTTTTAGTCAAAAACGTGTGTAAGGCCCAGAGTTCAGTCTGCAGCTTGTTAGGACTGAATCCGTCCTGTGAAAGAATCAAAGGATCTCTGAAGAGTAGAAACCAGGCTCACCCTGTAGAAGACTGGAGGAATTGCTGAAAATTGCACTCGGTCTGTCAGGAACTGAATCTGCTATGTGTTCTCCCGGGTATTGTGCAGTAATTGCGATCGGGATACAGATGCAGCCTGCCTGGTATAGTGCTTTCTTTATATGGATGTGGAAGAGGTTTTGTGTACCTCAGTGAGCCCTACTGACATTGAAGGACCCTATCTTATTTGGAGGTCGTGAGTACTAATTCAGGGTCGCTCCCTGTTGAATTGCCACATTAAATCCAAATGGAATTACTGTACTGCTGACTGTTTAATTCTCCTTTTCTCTGTGTGAAAGGGCCCTACCAGCTGCCACGGTTTGGACTAGCCACTAGGGCTTGGGTACCCAGGGACAGTAACTGATAGGGATAGGCCTGTGCACAGAGCCATAGATAGATTATTAGAGTGATAAGCTAATTAACCTGATTTCCCTGTCCTTGTTATATCCCCTAAATAAATCAGAGCTGCTTGTTTCAGTAAAGTTATACTGCCTGAAGTATTTGTCTATGTTAAAGTACTGTACTGTGATTGTTGCACTGTATCTCATTTCACAGGAGGTCCCAGTGCGGAACCAGACCTGGGGGTAAGTGTATACTGTGAAGGTAATTCTGATATATTGTGTGGGCCACTAGTGGGAAGAAAGGGGTTGCAGTGTCCCAGAGGGCTGTGACCAAGTTAGTTTAACTATTGCAAACCCTGACCTCTGGGTGGAGGCACCGCCATTGGATCCAGGCCCCTCAACCTGTTAGTGGCAAATCAGGCAGGGGTAGTAGCCCCTGGGATAGCGCCATCTAGGGTTACACTTTTAATGTTGTTTTTTCTCTTTATTACATTATGGCAGCAATTTCATGATTTTGTTTTCTACATTATCCAGAGCCCCCATTGTCTTTAGTTTAAAATGTATAAATCTCCATTTTTTTTTCTTTTTCTATTTTACACCCTACTGCGGGGTAGCTGGCGGGGGCATCCAGCCACTGGCTCTGACTGCCTAGACAGCAGCAGGCTCACTCGCATGATGGGGGATCCAGTGCAGCCACACACCGACCTGCCGGAGGGCCTCCCCATGTCACTCTGAGTCAGGCTGGGCCGGACACACACACCCCAATGCGATTCCACGACAGTCCTCCGGGCAGGGCAGGCGTGGCCATCAAGCTACAGATTGTGCCCAGCCATTTCCTCCTTAGACCCTGGAGTGCAGGCGTACAATGGCGTCTGAAGGCATGTGCCGGCGTCCGCCACCTCCACCCCCAATGTCACCAGCCCTGGTAGTGCCCCGATCGTTAACGGGGGCCACTGCAGAGTTGTGGGAACCCTCAACCCTCCCCGGGATAGGAGAGCAGTCCTCCAGACACTCAATTCTATCCCTCCCCTGCCGACCCCTGACAACTCGGGCACGTTTTCAAACCCGGGTCGCCAGCATGGCGCGAGATGTGGCGTCCAGCACCTCAGCGCCACCGGGCCAGCATATAAAGCTTCATTCTGATTTTATTTCCCAGGATTCTACTTCCTTTTATACTAATATGTAGGCCATCTGTACTAAACAGGTCTATATTTCCCTTACAAATCTCCCCCACTGGTACACATTTATAATTACTCTCCCTTGTCCACCAATGCAGCCAGTTATTTATTTCTTCAATTCATTAATTTTTTTAATTTTTCCTGCTCTGGGGATTGGTAGTATTTCTGAGAAACCCATATCACAGTTTCAACCTTCAGTACCATGCTTAGACATTTATATTCATCTATCACAGCATGGGTGTTCTGTCTCCCCAGATTATTTGTTCCAGCATGTACAACTATGAGAGGTTTGACTGTTCTTTGTTTGATTATGTTTAGCATCATATTCTAAATGTCTTTTACTTTTGTCCCCAGTAAGCAACTAGAAGTGGTATTGTATTTATTCCCTCTGGCTGTGTATCTAGCCACATATTTTGAAGTAAAATACAATACCCTGGTATGCAGATTTGTTTTTCGGGTGGTGGAGTATGTTGTGTTTAGGCTTAATTCGAGTGAATGATTATTTTTGACTTCAGTTTCATCTGCTGTCTTATTTTCATCTTCTTCTAGGTTTGTTAGTTATGTAACATTATTTGTGGTTTGAATCTCAAAATTCATAATCCTGTGCCTCTTTTTATATTTCTTCTTCTGTCCACAGTGCACCAGTCTTCCTCTTCATATTCTCTTTGCCTTTTTTCTTCATATCATTTTGATTTACTACTCTGATATCCCCCATTGTTTCATAGTTTTGCCTTTCTTCTGCTTCATTTAAAACACATATATTCCTTAATGTACTCATTTCGATTTTGAGATCCACTCATTTTAATTTCAGCTCTTGTATTTTTATACACTGCAGCTACAGGCTGAAAAGTCCGACACTGATTCTGTGCTAAATTTATTGCATATGAGTTTTGTCCCTATTTTTCTGTAGGCTAGTGCAACCTGTCCACTCTCCATAGTTTCAAAACCTTACCTAACACTATTTTAATCTGGCTTAGACTGAGCAAACTTTCTGGCCCCTCTGTCTGACACTGGCAGACACGCTTGCTTCTCTGCCAGTGCTGCCTCCACAAGCACTGCCGATGCTCACTTCTGCATGAAGACAGCACTGTCAGGACCCTCTGCTCCTAACTGTCCACTGGTCCCCCCACACACACACAGCAGCATAAACCAGCACTCCCAGGCCCCACTGCTGCCGACTGCCCACTTATCCCCTTTTATAGCAGCATGATGTTTGCAGTCTCAGGCTCCACCGCTCCCAGCTGCCTACTGGTCCCCTTACACAGCAACATGAAGCCAGCACTCTTGGGCCCCACCACTCCTGACTGCCCACTGGTCCTCTAACCAACAGGTCCCAGGGAGTTATGGCTGAAGACATTCCCTGAAGAACCCACTATGAAGAAATGCCTTCATCTAAAATAATCCCCATGGACCACTGGGACTAGGGAAGTGACAGGAAAGGTGGAAGAGGGTCTGGAAGGTCATCTGACTGACAAGGGCAGTGTTGGCAACAGGGGAAAACTGTGAAACAGTGTTGAATTTTATCAGTAGATGCCACAGCTAAAACTGTACCTGGACTATAATATCTAATTAAATATCCACAAGCCTAGCGAGGCTTCTGATTAGCTACTAGCTCAATCATTAACATCTTAGAAATGATCAGCTGCTGCGGCACATGTGTTAAGTTTAAGATGTACTCATGCCATCGGCTCGCTCAACACTGCTAAAAATGGAAAAGTAAGTAAAAAAAGTCTGAAACTGAAAGCTGCTTATAATCGCAATAACAACCTCGAAGCCAGACATGTCCTTGGATTAATGATCAGGCTGGAGGAACGGGTCCCCAAAATGTGGGCACACAGAATAAAAAGAAGTGCCACAGATGCATGCCTCTGAACTTAGTATTTTGCTGTTGAGTACCCGTGACTGGGGATTTGTGCAGGGATTGCTGGTAGGCAAGTATGCGCACCAAACCCTTTTTCATGTACTGCTTCCTCATGTACTCAGCACCCCATGGTGGATTGTTCTAGTTAACCATATGTTTTGACCTTTATTTCCACAAGAAGCTTGTCACTTTGTATGTATGTAATGTCTTGCTTAAAGAAAGTAAAAAAAAAAAAATAAAAAAAATAAGCAGTATTTATAATGGGAACCACAAAGTATGTTTTTGATTTTATCTCACTCAATAAAACATTTGAGAAAGGTGTCTTTCTTCTGCACTGGTCAGTAATGACACTTCTTCATGAGTGGAATACATTAAATATATTTCTTCCGTTTATTTACACACATGCACACGCCAAGCACACACACTCACTGACTAGCACATAGTTTGAACCTGCCAGTCTCTGTCCATACAACTATTTTGAGGTTTCCAATCAAGCAGAAGGTAACTGAACTTGAAATACACTTATAGCATCCTTACGAGAATTAGAGTGTCCCAATTATATGTGCAAATGGCAAAAATGAAATCTGCCTAACCTTTGATAACCAGGCTTCCTAAGCAACTGACTCTCATTGAAAAGTATCTAATTCTTCATTGTCTGATTACCTGATTATCTGCCACGGAGCAGCTGTCTCCAACATGGCTACTGCAAAATCAATGAAACCACTCCGCAGAACAAATTGTCCGCCTCTGACCTTTGTTGACCTCTACTTTACTGCACTGTAATTGGATGTCATGTCTGTGTGTTTAGTCCAATGAAGAGCCAGGCCACTGGGGTTATGAAGAACAAACCCCTTTGGAACAAGGCCCAGCCTAAGATCATTCAACCCTCACTGACCTCAAAGGGTTGACAGGCTCTTTTGTCAGGTTACAAGGCCTGTGTGGCCTTGGGAGAGTTAGCTCAGACTGGGCCTTAGTCTTAGCCTGCAGGCACTGCACTCACCTGAGAGGCAAGAATAATGGCTCTTAGCTACATTCATCTGGACAACACAAAAGATTTTAAAAGCCCCAATAATTGCTGAGATTAAAGACAAGACCATGCTCTGTTGTTTTTTTTCTCTTTTTTGATTCATGAAATGGCTTCGTCTCTCTCTCTCTCTCTCTCTCTTTTTTTTACCTCTGTGCCGTGATCTACAAGAAAAAAGCCTGGGAACGCATTGGATCCCACTGAGGCCACAGCTTGATTGGCAGACCTTTTGAATTATTTCACAGTTTGCTTGGTTTAAAATAGAGAAGCAGCCTGGATTTCTTGTTTTCTTGCCCCCCTCCTTTTTCCTTTAAAAGAAAGCTTTTTATGTTGACTCGCTGCCGTGACGGCCGCACCTTTGATCAGGGCCTTTACTTCGGCCCCGCACTGTACGGGCCCCACTGCATTTCCTTGAGAGCTGCTTCACATCGCCACATTTCTTTCATAGGCACTCTTAGATGAGCACAAAAGAGCACTTGGCTTTCTTTAAAGACTTTTTAACCAGGGAGGGCCTTGACTGCGGGGCTTTTTAGCCCTCTGTCTAGACTCCAGGTTTCTGTTTGTCAACCTGGATCCAGGAACACCAGTGATTCTGATTAAAAGGTGGCTGCTACTGTGTGGGCCCTTCTTGTACCTGCCGCCATGTTTGCTGAGAAACTGGTACCGTGCATGCAACCTATAACAGACACATGCAGTATATCGCATTATGTCTGTTATAACCAGTGTCCAATTTATCTTGAAGCTGAAAAAAACACAAACCTGGAAAGCAAGCAGTGTTGCACAAAGGTTATAGCAAAGCAGGTAGTGACACTGGCAGTAAACACATCAGTAGACAAATGTGCGGTATAGATGGTTGTCCGGCTTATAAGTGGAACATACTGGGTTCTGGAGGAGCTGCGCATCTGTCTGTGAGCATCTTTACCTTTTATTCGTATTGTTCCATGGGCTTAGTTAATAGCGGGGCAGCCCATCAGCTAAGTCTGTGGTGGTGCAAACATGTACTGAACACAGGCCCTTGGGTTTAACCCACAGTGTGGCAGACATATACAGAACACAAGCCCATGAGAGAAGTCCGGCCCCTGGGCTTAGTCTGTGGTGAGGAAGACATATACAGAACACAGACCCTTGGGCATAGTAGCGACGGGTCGTTGGATATTTATCTGTTTGGAAAAGAACAAGCTGAGCTGCAAGCAGCTGATTTTCAGGTGTGCCCTGGCAAGTGGGTCAGAGAGAGCAGCATGAACTACAGAAAAACAGTATCAAATACGAGAAACGGGACCATAAAAATGAAATTCCGACCATAGTCGGTAGACAAGTAAAACTGGTGGGCAGCATATTGGAACGGGGTGTGTATTGCAGACACTGTCTATGATACGCAAACTGGATTAGGGAGTGCTGAGTCAGCAGTTTGTAAGGCAAACATTACACTGGAAACATCAGTGTGGGACATCTCAAAAGTACCGGGCAGCAGCACCTACTGATAAGATACAGAGCTACAACTTGAAGGCAGCATATCTGAAGCCCTGGCGAATGCATTAACTGCCTGTTTGTGCTCCCAAAGTTTATTATTAAAAAAAAAAACATTTTACAAGGGGGTTAATACAATTACAGGTTGTGCACAGTAATGGGGTAATGCTCTCCCAAAGCCAGAATGCACACTCCAGGGTGCAAAGCACCAGAGTGACTGTCCATTCATCTGTGCTCCAAACTTAAGGATTCTTAAAAGCATGCTTTAACAATGAGTAAATGGCACCAATAAAACAGAGAATGTATTAGACACATCCCAAAAAGAATTGTCTTTTCAAGAGATTAGAACTAAATATGGGTAAAGAAATGGGACTTTTGGTCATTACTGGTTATACTTATTAGCAAATGCTTTCAAACCACACTGTTTTAATTCTTGAGACATAACAGGGGACAAAGAATGGGAGACTATATGTTATACTGCCAAAGAAAAGGGTAAAGCTGGAAGGACACAAGGCTTCTCACAAGTACACAATAATACCCTCCATGGTGGGCGGTACTGGGGAATACTGGACCGCCCACGGGTGTAGTGTTGCCCAACGGTGCAGATGGAGGGCCTTATAGCCTCCAGAAGATCTGGTATTCGCCAATACTACCCACCCTGGAGGGTATTATTGCGCTTAGAAAATGGCACTGTGAAAAAAAAAATTGTTAGTAAAAAAATAGTTTAAAGGGACACTGTCAACTTTTTTGCATCATATTACTTCTAGGTAAAACCCCACATTTTATGACTGCTTGCCATCTCTAAAATTCACTGATGTTGCTGGTTGTTTTATCTGCCTCCTTGCTAAATCGAACTGAAATGCGTAGGAATGCATAGCTTTACCCAGCCTTGTTTTGCTTCAAATCCTTGAACTACTCTTACTGCATGCTTCCTGAACATTAGTATCACCCCCAAACAGTGCAACAATTACTCATGATACAATAGTCTCCTCTACTCCCATTGTATAATGAGTGGCTAGATTGTGTTGGAGGTGTTCCTGAGTCCACGAAAGATACAGTGGACATTGATCAAAGAATGTAGACAAACATGTTTTTGGATGGTAACACCAGTACAGTGGGCAGTCCGTTTTTCACTTTTTAAAAGAAAAAAGGAATCAGAATTGAACTACCAGCTGCATCAGCAATCTCCACAGAATGTAAACAATCATAAAATGTGTTTTTTAAACTAGGGACACTTTGAGACCTAAGGAGGGTGACAGTGTCACTTTAATATAAGTTTTGTAATTAAAAAGTTCCTCTGCCTTGATTAAAATGATGTGTTTATTTTTTGTTTGAGATATGGACTTTTGTCCTATTGGAGGCTCTGTATTTAAGAAAAGAAGGGCTGGTTGAATGCAGTTACCACCCCCCCATCTCCCCAGCAAGAAAGATAGAGAAAGAGTGTGAGCATGGTGGGCAGCCGAGTGTAATTTATGACAGAAGTTAGACAGTGAATTTTTTATTTTTGTCGCCCTTTGTGCTGAAGAAGAAAGCATGATCTCTAATGATGTGCGCAGTGGGGAGACTGAGTGTGGTGGGGAGACCGGGAAAGTTATTTGGTATGGGGGGGGAGGAGGTAGGTACGTTGATGTTGTACAAACATGTCTGGGAAAATGAGCTACCTGATGTTGTTAGGATGATTTGTGTGTGGACAGGGGAGGACTGGGCATGAGAGGAGCACGGACTGACAAGCAGAGGGGATGTCATGGCAAACAGTGGCACTCTGTTAACTTTGGCTGCCCAGACATGCACACCCATTGCTGGCTTCCTCCGAGTACTACAATAGCTGGCTTTTGAGGGAGCAGGAGTGCAATTAACTGTTAATTAATAAAAGTGTGCTGTGTTTTAAGAACATTTATTTAATTTTAGTAACTTTTTAAATGTGATTGTTGGCAATACAGGGTTGTGAGGGAGGTGACTTCTTTTTGCTAGGGGGGCCTTCTCGCTCACTCAATCCACTTAGCAAGTGGGGAAAAAAAGGTGTATTTCATATTGAATTTTTCCTAGCACAAGGATACCACTTTGCCTTTCTGATATGCAGTTGGCATTTGTTTTAACAGGGCTTTATTGGAAAACAGATGCATGGCAATTAAATCCTGTTAGCCAGTCAGATTACTAGGATTTCCATTGCCATTTTCTAAGTCGTAATAAAGATCTTGCAGAATCTTCTTTAAGACTCACATGGTGAAAAGAAGAATAAACATATTTCAGCAGACACCTGGAAAGCTTTCTTTTTTCAATCACAACATTATTTTGCCACTTCCACGGACCTGCAGGGACTATTTTGCCCCAGGTACCTCCTCCGGCCCATCAGGGCCATCATAGGTCCTACCGGTCCCGGTATTTTCCTCTGGTCTTCTCCTGCATCTGTGCCGTGCAGTGGGCACAGCAGCTGCCTCTGTACAGGCAGCCAAGCAGCCTGGGCACGGGCCAAATCCCACTTGTTGTGCTGATGCATGCAGAACAAACCCCCTTCCCCGAGGAAGGAGAGCAGTACTCTGGACACTCAATCCTTATCTCCCCTGACCGGCCCCCAAACAACCCGAGTCCGTTCCCAAATCCGGGCCACTGGTGTCTTGCGAGGTGTGGTGTCCAGTGCCTCAACACTCAGTGCCACCAGGCTGGCTCCACCTGGAAAACTTTCTGGAAGAATGGAATTGAATCTATCGGAGAAATACAGGGAATGGTTATTGAATTTAAAATGTTGCACTATACATGGTATACCCTTGAAGTGCTAGGGAGAATGTACAAAGTAGACAGAACTGAAGCAAAATGTTGGAGATGTGGGAATTATGCTAATCTTTTACACATCATATCGTCTTGCAGTAAGATACAAACATTTGGACAGAAGCAGGCAAGTATTTTAACCAGGTATTAAAGGCTAGCATTTCATTACACCCTGAAATATTTGTTTTAGGTGATTGTTAAGCTTTCTTTCTACATCAAAACAGATATTAATTTTGGTGGAGGCTTTGGGCCTAAAAAGAACGATTTTATCATTTTGGAAAAGTACAATCCCTATGTCTGAAGACTGGATGTTATACCTGGGTAAATTAGCAGCAAATGCAAGGCTAAGCTGCTTGGTGGTAGATGATGAACACATTTCTAATAGGATTTGGCTCCCATGTATTAACAACCATGTCGGGTGATAAGGGTGAAAAGAAAAGGCGACATCAGAAGAGGCGATGGGGCACTATCCTCCTGATGCCCTATGCTGTGTGATTGCTGTGTAGAGTGACGGGTGTGGGGCAAAGCCCTACATGTGCAAGTGCTTCATGCTTTTTCCTGTCTGCCATGCTTGTCGGTAATTGCTGTCACCTTATTCCTTTGCCCTTATTGCATGGTACCATTAATAACCTAGACCTTAAAAAATAATAGATATTTAAGTATGATAACCCTCACTAATCAGCTTTCGGTTGATATAAGGTACGAGTAGAGACACCGGGGACCAGTTAGGGTCTGTGGAGGCAGAATACGAAAGAAACATCTGGGCTGACTTGGTGGGCCAAGTGGTCCTTTTCTATTGACAAATTATGTGTTTCTATACAGGTTCAACCCTTGGGAAGGACTGTATGATTGAACCATAATTCTTTTTAGAGTTACTTCAAAGAGAATCATTCTAATTTTTTTAAAATGCTAAAACAACTAAGAGGAAGCTCCCTTACTTACTTCGATGGGAGTTCCTCCGTGGCAGTTCTTTAATTTTTTGAAACAGACCCCCAAGGAAGGGAAGAGATTATAATTTGCCCCTTGAGGGACTAACCGCATGATCCCTTTCCACTTCCTATTATTTCTATTAGCCCACTCCACCTCCACGCTGGGACATTTTGTGACATCTGTGTAGGGAGAGTGCATGGGGCACGCTCCATTTAAGTCTAAGGAGTGTAATTTTCAAACACAGTTTTTGGCCATTTAAATGGACATTATATAAAATCGGTGCTAGGGTCAGGTAAGAAGAGCCTTGTTAGTTGACCGGGACTCTTATTTTACGTAATGTCCACTTAAATAGCCAAAACTATTTAAGTATGTCCCATAGACTTCAATGGCATGCTTCTCTATAAAGACATCATAAAATGTCAATACATGGGGCAGAACAGGCTAGTCTTGGATGAAACATTCAGTCAAGGTCCTGTCTGCATGTTCTGGTGGTTATTCAGGTAGACGTTAAAGATCCTATGGTACTTCTCAAAAAGAGTAGTGGAATTTCCCCAGTGCCCTGGCCAAATTTCCCCCATTTACCAAAAAATACCACCAACAACTTAATCTGGTTCAGTTTCAGTTGGTTACTATCTGTATCTCCTCCATTCCCCCAAGACGAGGCTGAAAATAGGCAGAATTGTCTAGCCCTCGTTTCCCGGTCAACAAAAACTTAAAAAAAGTGGAAAGGGATCATGTGGCTGCACCTGGGGTCAAATTATGATCCCTTCCCTTCCTTTAGGGGCTGTTCCAAAAATGAAAGAAGTGCCACAACGGAACTCCCATTGAGATAAGGGAGCTTCCTTGTTGTTTAAATGTGGAGAAAGGTTCTCTTTTAAAAAATTGGATGGACTATATTAATAAGCCACTGGAATGATAAACCATATGTAATAAATCGGTACTGTTTTTTTTCTTCATTGAAGAAGCTGGCTATAATTACCGTTATAATTCATGGGTCATAGCAGCGGACATGCAATAGCTTCTCCACGGTACAGATCGCGATCCCTCAGTGCATGAAGCTCCACAAGTGCCATCCTCCGAATTACAATCCTGATTTGAATATATCCATGTCAACATGGGATCGGAATGGAACCAATCTTCTAA
This sequence comes from Neoceratodus forsteri, assembly GCA_016271365.2. NCBI lineage: Eukaryota > Metazoa > Chordata > Ceratodontiformes > Ceratodontidae > Neoceratodus > Neoceratodus forsteri. Next base: position 108,257,160 of record JADMNL010000031.1, on the reverse strand, counting down.
TAATCAGAGTAACTTCTAATTTTTGGACATTTTGAGACATAAACAACAATAGTTAGCATAGTACTAATACCTAGTTGCGTCTGACTACTCTGTTCTGCCATTTCAACTCAGCTGCTTTTCCCCGAGTGTTCTGATTTCATTTGGATTCATTTTACAGGTCTGTCCATAACATTTTGATTTCTGCAGTTCAAAACTTCAGTGTGTTTCCCTTTAAAAGTTAATTGAACAAACAAAACACGGACACAGTGTGGGTTTTGACTACTTTATTTCCAGTGCTGTAGTGGGAAAGAAAAACAGTCCCCAGCAATTACGTAAAACAGTGCATTGGGAGGAGAGCCTGACTCAAATTTTATGTACACCCTCAGTGTGAGATGCTTTGATAAACTCTTTGGGCTTTGCCTCCTGGGTTTAGTTGGCATCTCACACCTCAAATGAACAACATTCTCATTATGCAGTCCTCCCATGCATTATGATATATATTACATGAAGTTCTTTCTGTAAATAGTGTAAAAATTAAGTCACTGTACTATGATTATCCTGTACTGTTATATTATTTTCAAGTCAAGTCATACTTTATTTCATGCGCCCAATCCAGGGGCTCTGGGCACTTTACAACAATACAGGACAAAAGTTGAATCACAGTTATAATAAGAGGCAGTTCAATTTAAAATCTCTCAAATACCATCAATATAAAATTATAAAATTAAATAATAAATAAATAACTAAATCCAGCTCACTATCATATTTATCATGTTTTATCCACAACTCTCATATGCCAACTTAAAAGATGTGGCTTCAGACTTTGTTTAAAACTATCAACAGAAGGGGCCTCCCTAAGTGCCCCAGGGAGGGAGTTCCATAATGTAGGGCCCACCATTTCGAAGGCACGATCGCCAGCAGTTTTTAATCATGCCCTCAAGACTACTAGGTACCCCTCAGCAGATGACCGTAGAGAGCGCACTGGGCAGGCAAGCGACAGGTGGTCAGACAGGTAGCCTGGACCTGCTCTATATAAGGCCTTATAGGAGAGCAAGCCCATCCTGAAGACAATCCTCCACCTGACCGGCAGCCAGTGCAGTTCGCGCAAAACCGGGATTATATGATCGGACCTCAAAAGGACCGTCAATAACCTGGCTGCAGCATTCTGCACCAGCTGCAGCCGGCGGAGGTTGCCCCCACTGACCCCGAAGTATAGAGCATTACAGTAATCAAGCCTGGAGGTGACAAAAGCGTGTATCAGTGATGGCAGGTCCTCAGGAGGGACTAGGTACTTAATCCGAGCGACATTCCTTAAGTGGCAAAACTCCCTTTTTTTGACAATAATATAAAATTATAAGGTAAAAAAATGGCAATGGACCCTGGCAAACACTATCATAGCTGAGCCCTAGGCAATGCCCATGGACCACAGGCTCCCTCCATGCTAAAGCACAAAAAGCAAGCGGTTTGTAAGAAAGGGTATGTTTAAATAAACAAATGTTTTAGTAATTCAAATGTTCAACTTATGGTTTAGTTTTTTTTCCAGTTTATATACCCAGGATAGCCCAGCTGCTGTGCAACACCTCGTTTTCAGTGGGGTCCTGCTTGCACCCATTTCTGTAGCTGGATGGATGAGAACACTGAGTGGTTAACTGACATGCACACAGTCACACAGGGAGTATGTTGGCTCTGGTGGGGTTTGAACCAGTGATATCCCTGTTTTCACACAGATGTTTCATCCACTAGACCACACTGTCTCACATATTTGCTTAACTAGCAGGAACATACTGGGATATGTGTATTTTAATATTTTGCTGTTCAAAATGTTTGCCGTATGTAAAAGTCTATCTTGCAAATACTGTACCATGGCACACTTTAAAAATACCCTGTATTTATAGCTACTCCAGGACATAAAACGCAAACCATGTAAACAACAAAAGAAACATTGCTACTCTGTCCTTTGAGACTTAGTACTAAGAGTGTGCAGTAACCTACACAAGACACATTTTTTCCCCATAGAGGTTTTTAAGCCCCTTCCAGCTTCACATTCCCCCTCCTCAAACACTGAACCCCATCGACCAATTACTCCCTGCAGCTTTTCCCTGGCGTGGGACTCTGAAAGGGGGGCCAACCCCCCTCCCCATCACAGTATCTGGTTAGGTATGCTAACATTAGGCTTCATGATGTGGGGCCCAGATGGAAGCTGGAATGCCCCCCTTCCATTTTTTGTTCCTCCCTCCACCTGTCACCACTAGAGGGCACCTTCAAGGTGGCCTAGGATACTACAGTCAACACACTGTGGGGCATCAAACTCCCTGGCCCACCACAGGAGTTGTTGCTGTGCTGGAATGGTCCTGCCCTGCCATTGACTGCACCCTTTCCCAGCAGTAGCTGCCCACTTAAGAGCCCATATTCCTCTGGCACCCCAGCTGTCAGCAACAACTGCCCACTTAAGAGCCCATATTCCCTCTGGAGCCCCAGATGCCAGCATGGCAGCATCACTAATACATGGCCACCAAGAAGACCCATTTTCACATGGGTGCATACTGCCACATCAGCACTCTGGATTGTGCTGTCTGAACAGGAGGGCATGTTTTTTTTGGGGGGTTCTGCTTATACCCAGATGTACCACCAGGATAAACTGAAGCATCATGGTTTGGGGAGGAGGGGTTGCAGTCCTGTTGTACCCAGTTGTACAATCAGGAGAGACGAAGCATCACGTTTGGAGGGCTCTTATACCCAGCTGCACGCCAGAAGAGAATAGAAGCATCCTGTTTGGGGTGGGGGTCCTGTTATATCCAGTTGTACCACCGAGGGACAATGAAGCAACATGTTTGGGGAGAGGTCCTGTTTTACCCAGCTGTCGCCAAGAAAGAATGAAGCATCACATTTGGGTGGGACCTTTTATACCTATCTGTACTGCTGGAAGAGAATGAAGCATCATGTTGGGGTGGGGGCATGTTATACCCAGCTGTACTACCGGGAGAGAGTGAAGCATCATGTTGGGAGGTATACCCAGTTGTACTACTGGGAGAGAATGAAGTATCATGTTTTGGGGATATACCCAGTTGTACTGCTAAGAGAATGAAGCATCATGTTGGGGGGGGGGGAAGATACCCAGTTGTACTGCTGGGAGAGAATGAAGCATCACGTTTGGGGGAAACTTGCTTATATCCAGTGGTACGACTGGAAGGAACTGAAGTCCAGGGAAGTGAAATGATTTGCACCAGGTCACACAGAGAGTAAGTAGTTCTGGTGTGATTCAAACCCATGATCTCTTAGTTCACAATTCTGTCCTGAAACCCCTGGACCACACTGGCTTTCTAGACATTAAAACGGAGGAGACAGACTGCAAGAAGGCACTTAATTCATCTGATAAGAAGTTCACTCTTAATGATTCATATAATAAGCCCTGTTTAGTGGGCGGTTTGTTTGAATTTTTTGAACAACTAGATCTGTGAATGGAGCTAGCACGCTAAGGGAGGTACAGGCTGACCTTTCTGCTGTGATGAAGAGCAGGAAGAAGATAACGTTATCAGCCTCATCAGTTACAAGTGATCCTTCCACTGAATGAAGGAGCAAACGCCACCCAGAGGAACTGGCACTGGAGGAGGGGCTTCCTTTTTATCAGGGCACTTTCTAGGTTGGACTGAAGCCATAAATCCATGTTGTGTGACAGTTTCCCACTATACAGCCAGGCCCCTTATGTGAACCAAATGCACACAGAAGATGCAGAGTAATACACGGCAACTACTGCTGCAGAACCCTTGTCCTACTCTCCCTCTTCCCTCCCTGACATTCTGCCCTCTCTGCGTCCATTTAAATTTCTTCTCCGTGTTTACACTAGTAACAGTGAACATTATTACACATGCAGCCTGTCACTGCACCTCGGAAGCTGTTGGTCCTCCATCCCATTTGACGGTGCTGTAATATATTTATTGGATCAGAATACGAAGTACTGACAGCAGTATAACCCAGTGTCCACACAGAAAACCTAGTCAGTGGATACAACACTGGCAGAGCGGGTGTGCAGCTGTGGGATGTTGCATTGTGGTTTTCTTGCTAGGTGCAAGGGAGGTTCACTTTGAGCCACTTTTGAATACCAGAGCCCTATGTCCCATTCTGGTGTAAAGCCTCCAGATTCTAGTCATCACCGTGGCGGATGCAGGATTTTGCAGTGGGGGGTGCTGAGGTGATGTGCATACTTGATATGCAATTTTTTTAAAATACTTTATATTGTCTTCTATTATGTTTTTCATTATATTTTTGACACAAAATACAAATGTAGTCTATAGTTTGGAATGTATAATTTTCTTACAATCAATAAACCAGACTTTTTTTAACAAACTGAAATGCAGTAGCACCAAGCAAGCAAGTTACAATTGGGGGGTGCAGCTGTCCCCCTTCACTCCTCTCTAGATCCACCACTGGTCATCACTCCAGCTTAAATAGAGCTTTAGTTTGTAGCAAACTGACCTGCTAATCTTTCCACAGTCTGTGGCAGTCCCCTGCTTTACAATACCGTGTACAAGTTTTCTGCAGCCTGCAAGTGACCCTGTTTGATTAGTGCAGCCCATTCATGAACTATCTTTGTTAGGCTTGCCCAGTCACAACCACAGCCATCTTTGCCAGGTGCAATCCATTCACATCCACAGCCATCTCCGTCTGAGGTGTAGTCCAGTCACATCCACAGCCATCTCCGTCAGGTGTAGTCCAGTCACATCCACAACCATCTCCGTCAAGTGGAATCCATTTATATCCACAGCCATCTCCATCAGGTATAGCCCTTTCTCATCCACAGCCATCTCTCCCAGATGCAGTCCATTCCATCCACAGCCTTCTCCATCAGGTGTGAGTCCAGTCATATCCACAGTCATCTCCATCAGGTGCAGTCCAGTCACATCCACAGCCATCTCTGCCAGGTGCAGTCTAGTCACATCCACAGCCATCTCCGTCAGGTGTAGTCCAGTCACATCCAAACCAATCTCTGCCAGGTGCAGTCCATTCACATCCACAGCCATCTCCGTCAGGTGCAGTCCAGTCACATCCACAGCCATCTCTGCCAGGTGCAGTCTAGTCACATCCACAGCCATCTCCGTCAGGTGTAGTCCAGTCACATCCACAACCATCTCCGTCAAGTGGAATCCATTTATATCCACAGCCATCTCCATCAGGTGTAGCCCTTTCTCATCCACAGCCATCTCTCCCAGATGCAGTCCATTCACATCCACAGCCTTCTCCATCAGGTGTAGTCCAGTCATATCCACAGCCATCTCTGCCAGGTGCAGTCTAGTCACATCCACAGCCATCTCTGCCAGGTGCAGTCTAGTCACATCCACAGCCATCTCTGCCAGGTGCAGTCTAGTCACATCCACAGCCATCTCTGCCAGGTGCAGTCTAGTCACATCCACAGCCATCTCTGCCAGGTGCAGTCTAGTCACATCCACAGCCATCTCTGCCAGGTGCAGTCCATTCTCATCCACAGCCATCTCTGCCAGGTGCAGTCTAGTCACATCCACAGCCATCTCTGCCAGGTGCAGTCTAGTCACATCCACAGCCATCTCTGCCAGGTGCAGTCCATTCTCATCCACAGCCATCTCTGCCAGGTGCAGTCCATTCTCATCCACAGCCATCTCTGCCAGGTGCAGTCTAGTCACATCCACAGCCATCTCTGCCAGGTGCAGTCTAGTCACATCCACAGCCATCTCTGCCAGGTGCAGTCCATTCTCATCCACAGTCATCTCTGCCAGGTGCAGTCTAGTCACATCCATAGCCATCTCTGCCAGGTGCAGTCCGTTCTCATCCACAGCCATCTCTGCCAGATGCAGTCTAGTCACATCCGTAGCCATCTCTGCCAGGTGCAGTCTAATCACATCCACAACCATCTCTGCCACCTGCAGACCATTCACATCCACAGCCATCTCTGCCAGATGCAGTCCATTCTCATCCACAGCCATCTCTGCCAGGTGCAGTCTAGTCACATCCATAGCCATCTCTGCCAGGTGCAGTCTAGTCACATCCACAGCCATCTCTGTCAGGTGTAGTCTAGTCACATCCAAACCAATCTCTCCCAGCTGCAGACCATTCACATCCACAACCATCTCTGTCAGGTGTAGTCTAGTCACATCCAAACCAATCTCTCCCAGCTGCAGACCATTCACATCTACAGCCATCTCTGCCAGATGCAGTCCATTCTCATCCACAGCCATCTCTGCCAGGTGCAGTCTAGTCACATCCATAGCCATCTCTGCCAGGTGCAGTCTAGTCACATCCACAGCCATCTCTGCCAGGTGCAGTCTAGTCACATCCACAGCCATCTCTGCCAGGTGCAGTCTAGTCACATCCAAACCAATCTCTCCCAGCTGCAGACCATTCACATCCACAGCCATCTCTGTCAGGTGTAGTCCATTCACATCCATAGCCATCTCTGCCAGGTGCAGTGCATTCACATCCACAGCCATCTCCGTCAGGTGTAGTCGAGTCACATCCAAACCAATTCTGCCAGGTGCAGTCCATTCACATCCACAGCCATCTCCGTCAGGCATAGTCCATGCACATCCACAGCCATCTCTGTCAGGTGTAGTCCAGTCACATCCAAAGCCATATTTTTGAACTTGTAGTCCATTCACATCCACAACCATCTCTGTCAGATGTAGTCCATTCACATACACAGTCATCTTTGTCAGTGGTGACCCAGTCACATCCACAGCTATCTTTCTTGGTGTGGTTGATACACATCGCCGTCATCTTTCTTAGGAGAGTTCATTGATAACCATACTCATCTTTGTCAGCCTTGGCCCAGTTACAGCCACTGCCATCATTGTCAGGCACAGCCCTTTCATGTCTGTCAGCAAGACAGAAGCAACAAAAAGGCCTTATTTGCTGTAATTTGATGATAAAGGGAAGTGCTACAACCTAGAACTTGCACCTTTTCTCGGTGCCCAGCTGGCGGTACAGGAGCTTGTGGAATCTGACCCTCATGCAGCCCGAAAACTTTATGTGAGACAGCAACTGTGACTGGCTTCTGCTTTATTGACATGTAATCCCCAATGGGGCTTTGCTGAACAGTTCCATGACTCCCACTCATGGCACCTGCTGCCAGCAAGGTCGCTCATGCTGGTCCCCACAGAATCTTGCTGTAGCAGGAACCAGGAATGAAAGGAAGATACCTGATCTTTGGTGCATCCAGCAACAACAGCAGCTCCTGATAGTGCTGCTACACATCAAACCAGGCACCCACTGCTGATGAAATAAACATGGTTGCATGCTGAGGACGTATGGAATCCCCGAAGGACTGTCTGACCAAAGCAGACTGCAAAGCACAATGGTAGTGACAAAATCAGAGGGAATAGAATAATTGTTTAAGGGCAGCAGCTCTCTCAAAATAAAGACATTGAAGTCAGTGCTCCACAACAGAAAGTATGCTGCCATCTTTGTTCAGCTTGACCCTACATCACTACAGCAACTAGGAGCCAGGGTCACAGTACAACCAATCACGCTGCAGAAACCTGCCAAGGGAGCCAAAAGAGTCTCTGGGGCACAGAAGAAGATAATTAATACTTGCACGAGTATGTTCATTGATCAAGAGACAGACCTCAGGCACTGCCTAGAATGAGTGACAACTCCAAGGACCTGTCAAGAGCTGGATTTCCCCAGTAAACAGCAAGCATTGTTCAAGTGCAGAATCAGTCTGCATATGGCTGCAGAGGATAACAGATTGGAGTGAAATGCAGCTGATACTTGAAGGAGACAGACCATAAATACCAGAGCCAACCAGTTTTCTGCAACTGGGAGAAGGAGATAATTGCAGGCTTGAACAGTGTGACTTGCAAATACTGAAAAACAGAGGAAAGGTGTTAGCAAGGAAGCAAGGGGACAGACATCCAGGAAGTGAGGCTGGTGATAGACAGCAAGTGGGTGAGGTGCAGCCTGGGACAGAGAGCCAGGAGTGAGGCACAACCTGGGGACAGAGAGCCAGGGAGTGAGGCACAGCCTGGGAACAGACAGTCAGGGAATGAGACCCAGCCCAGGTACAGGCGCGGGGAATGAGGCACAGCCTGGGGACAGAGAGCCAGGGAGTAAGGCACAACCAGAGGACAGAGAGCCAGGGAGTGAGGCACAGCCAGAGGACAGAGAGCCAGGGAGTGAGGCACAGCCAGAAGACAGAGAGCCAGGGAGTGAGGCACAGCCAGAGGACAGAGAGCCAGGGAGTGAGGCACAGCCAGAAGACAGAGAGCCAGGGAGTGAGGCACAGCCTGGGAATGAGACCCAGCCAGAGTACAGAGCGCCAGGGAATGAGGCACAGCCTGGGGACAGAGAGCCAGGGAGTAAGGCACAACCAGAGGACAGAGAGCCAGGGAGGGAGGCACAGCCAGAGGACAGAGAGCCAGGGAGTGAGGCACAGCCAGAAGACAGAGAGCCAGGGAGTGAGGCACAGCCAGAGGACAGAGAGCCAGGGAGTGAGGCACAGCCAGAAGACAGAGAGCCAGGGAGTGAGGCACAGCCAGAGGGCAGAGAGCCAGGGAGTGAGGCACAGCCAGAGGACAGAGAGCCAGGGAGTGAGGCACAGCCAGAAGACAGAGAGCCAGGGAGTGAGGCACAGCCAGAGGACAGAGAGCCAGGGAGTGAGGCACAGCCTGGGGACAGAGAGCCAGGGAGTGATGCATAGCCAGAGGACAGACAGCCAGGGGTGAGGCACAGCTAGAGCACAGAGGCCGGGAGTTAAATACAACCTGGGGACAGAGAACCAGGAGTAAGGCACAGCCTAGGGACAGAGAGCCAGGAAGGAGGCCCAGACAGGACAGAAAGCTAGGGAATAAAATGTAGCTAGAGGACAGAGAGCTAGGGAGTGAGATACAGCCTGTGGACACAGAGCCAGGGAGTAAGGCACAGCTTGGGGACAGAAAGCCAGGAAGTGAGGTACAGCCTGGAGACAGAGAGCAAGGAAGTGAGGCACAGCCTGGAGACAGAGAGCCAGGAAGTAAGGCACAGCCTGGGGGCTGACAGCCAGGGAGTGAGACACAGCCTGGGGACAGGGAGTCATGGAGTAAGGCACAGCGTGGGGACAGAGAGCCAGGAAGTGAGGCACAGCCAGAGGACAGAGAACCAGGGAGTGAGCCACAGCGTGGGGACAGAGAGCCAGGGAGGAAGGCACAGCCTGGGGACAGAGAGTAAGGTACAGCCTGGGGACAGAGAGCCAGGGAGTGAGGCATGGTCTGGGAGAGCCAGGGAGGGAGGCACAGCCTAGGGACAGAGAACCAAGAAAGGAGCACATTGTCAGGGTTTCAGCACAATTTTCTGACACTCAGGTTTTATTACTAAAGCAGTTTATTTTCTATGTGTACCATCTACAGTATGCAGTTGGATTGGGTCTGTAGCTGAGAAAAGCTTTAGCTTCTCTGCAAAACCTGCAGGTTAATCCTTATTGAATACAATCCACTGATAATCAAAAGACTAGCAGTACAAGGTAACAAAAAAGCTGTTGTGTGTCTGATCCGGTCAACTAAGCTCAGACTGTGAAACCCAAGAGTCATCAAACAGAAACAGCTGTCTACTGGCAGACAAGATCTCAGTTGTGAAGCTGTGTAACCTACCCGCTCAAGAGCACACCTCACCACTGATACGGCATTCCTGGATCTTGGTGTATCAGGCAATACATGTTTAGTGGTTTCGGGATGGGGGCAATGACTGTTGGCAATTAGCCTCACCAAGTTGACCCTCATGGGCTAGATCCTATTTGGCACATGCATAGTCCTAACCAGCACCAACAGGTGGGCTGAGGTGAGAGTCACTACTCAAGCGAGAGGAGATAACAGAATAGGGATAAAGTGGAGAGAGGAGGAGATATTACAAAGACTCCTCCCATGTAAGATGGCAGTAGCTTTTTTGCAGTTAGATCATACCCTGCACTCCCATCCATGTATAATTTTGAGACAGTGTAATCATATTCATGTGTGCCTGTGGGAGTGCAGGGCTCTCTGGGCCCTGTGCTCCCATCCCATGCTGTGAAGCACCATAGAAACATCCCACAGTGCAGTGTTATCCTATGGGAAATAGCAACATTTGAAACCTGTATAACTCCACATCAAATACATCGTTTCAACAAACCAGCAAAAGGCATATCTGTGGGGGAAGCCCTTTGCACCCTGAAAATTTCAGACCAGAATTGCAAACCATTTCTTCACAGCACAGTAGCAAGGAAACAACTTTGTACACTGCACATTACAATGTTATCCTAAGGGAAACAAAGCAAAATTTAAACCCACAGAACTCCAGAGCAAAGTAATCTATTTTCACAAAACCCGCAAAAGGTACATCTGTAGCACAAGCCCTTTCTGCCCTGAAAATTTCAGACTAAAATTCCAAACCGTTTTCTCAGTGTACCATGACAAACACACAGCTACGTTTTTCGCAATTTGCAGAAAAAGAAAAATCCTTTAAAACAGAATCCTGTTTAGTGTTTCTATTTCTGCAATTTGTGAAAAAGGATTGTGGCATGTCCAAAAACACATTTCCAGGTGATTGATCAAAAAACTAACAGCAGAATCCGACAGAATGGGGCACAATTAGCAGAACATGTGCTGGTTACTTGTGAAAACATAATTTTTTTCAGTTATCTAATTTTGTTTCCCTCGCTAACTGAAAACAAGATGGCAGTGTCACGAAAGAAGATTTCCCATTTGCGACACGGGATCTTTTTTTGAGGTTCATATCTAACTGGAGAGTAAAATTCCCATTGAAAATAACGAGAAAATGTAATAACTTTGGAACGGATAAATATTTTTTCACCAGACCTTCAAAAGGCACATCTGTGACCCAAGTCCTTTCTACCCTAAACATTTAAGACCAAAATCCCAAGCCGTTTTTGCGCTGCAGCGTGACACATGGGAAAAAAATTGGTAATTTTCACATTTTTAGCACCCCATATCTCTGCACCCACACATCTGACCAGAACAAAACCTTACACATCAAGTGATCCTTGGTCCTTGATGGTGCATGCAAAATTTCATGTAAATCGGTTGAATGGTTCCAAAGTTATTAAAGTGTAAATCTTTCAGTTTAACATATAGTGACTGTTGAACCCTTTGATATAATATATATATATATAGAACATTACACAACCAAATTCTACTCTATTCTGCAGTGCCTCTGTATAACCTACCTCTTTGTACCCCACAACTCATTATAACATAACATGGAATGCTTGTCTTACAGTTAGGCTGAACTGAATTTGGATAGCTCTTTTACTCGTGCTTGGGAGGTGTGTAGTGTGGGGGGTCGAAACCAGGGAGAGTTTGCAGTATCCCAGCCATTGCATTTCCTTAATCAGCTTAAAGCAGTAAATAAATGTGAAGATGGCATCTGTTCCCTGCCTACAAGCCAGACTTCCATTTCTCAGCTCAGGACCCATGTTGAATCAATATATTTGTTACTGTGTTTTTTTTTAACCACTCAATCCAGCTGGAACTTTAGACTTTTTTTTCCACATGGCTCTGCCAATCAGACTTTCTGGGACAGCTTGTAGAGTGGGCTGCTCACAGCTGCAGCATCTCTACTACAGCAAGGGGGTTTCCAGTCCATCTTGATAACTTCTGCGAGGGGGTTGGTGAGCTTGATTACTGAAAAGGGAGATGAGCTCGCTTCATGATGCTAAGCAGGGGAGTGGGGATTGGTGTGCTTAGTTACTGATAAAGAGAGCTGGCTGGGCTTTGTGGTGCTGAGTGAGGGGATGAAGGTTGGTGGGCTTGTTAGTGAAAAGGGAGATGTTCTGGCTTCATGGTGTTGAGCGAGGGATGAAGGTTGATGTGCCTGGTTACTGATAAAGGGAGATGGGCTGGCTTCATGGTGCTGAGTGAGGGGCCGCTCTTGCATTAGGTGATCTGGGTTCACTCCTCAGCCTGGAATGTCAGGAATAGATGCCGACAGGGAGGGATTCAGTGCATCTTGTGGACACTTCCCTCCTGGAGGGTGGGTGGCACAGCACTGCTTGTCTGCTGGCTCCCTGTGGTTGTATTGTGGAGGGGCTCTTGGTGGCATGGGTTACTATGCTCTGCCAAGCATCCTCACTCCAAGGACGCTGCATGGTAGCAGGCATGCGGTTGGTGGGTGGGGCCCCAAAAATGGAAAAAAGGGATGGCACTGGGCATGCTAAATGATGGTCCCTCTTGCAGGCCTTCCCATACCCCATGCCCCCAAGGGCCTGCTGCCTCCAGCATTGGCAGGCTGACCATGGTGCTTTCTTCCTGGTCACAGCAGTAGGGCCCCCTGACAGGGACAGGTCAGAATCTACAGCCAACAGAGGACTGGGGGGGGGGGAGACTGGCAGCAGGTCCAGTAGCACAAGGTGAGTCTGACTGGCAGCAGGGAGTGCGCCTTGTGTGGTGCCCAAAGGAGTGGGTACCCAGGATGTGGAAAAAAAAAAAGAAAAGAAAAAGGGAGCTGACTGGTGCATTCTCTATGGAGTGTGTCAGTGCTGGAAAAAGGTATGGAAGATGTTGATCATGGGTGAGTGCGACAAGGCAGGATGACCTAAAGGTGGCTAGGCAGTGCGACAAGGCAGTAGGGATGGCAGGTGGATGCTGGAGTGCATAGGGAGGGGTATCACCAAGAGAAAGAGGGAAATGGGGACTGGCCCGGTGGTGCTGAGGGTTGAGGTGCTGGACACCACACCTCGCACCATGCCGGTGACCCGGGTTCGGGAACGAGCCCGGGCCACTGGGGGTCAGCAGGGGAAGGAGAGGACTGAGCATCCAATGAACAGCTTTCCTCTCCCAGGAGGGAGGTGGGTCCACTCTCGGTTCTTGACTGGCCTCTGGTGGAAGTCAGGGGCACGGCAAGCATAGAGCAACAACTAGGGGATGAGGAGGGTGACATCAGCGGTGATGCCATGACATCAGGGTGCGTACTCACCCTCACAGAACAAGGGAAAATTCACGACCGGTCTCCCAGATGACAGAACACTGCAGAGACCCTGATTGCCCGCACCTGCCAGGCAACCTGTAGGAAGTCAGATGAAAGTTGATTGTCTCAGGTGTACCCGCCCTGCCCCTGCACCCACCTAGGGGGGTATAGCCAAGGCTCCATGGGGACTCGGGGGGGATCAGGCAGGTTGTGGGAGCGGATATTGTGATGTGTCTCCTGAAGGAGTGGAGACCAGACGCGGGGTGAGGAGCATAAATAGTAATTTCAAAAAGAAAGAGGGAGGTGATGTTGCCTCTGTATAGATCAAATCAAATCACTTTATTTATATAATGCGCCTTTCGTGAACCAAGGCGCCTGTACAACATTACATACAACAATAAATAGTTAAAACAACATTAAAATATTCAAAAATCATTATAGGCTTTACTGAAAAGGTAGGTTTTCAAAGCTCCTTTAAAACTTTGGACAGTCAGGCAGTCTCGCACCTGACGAGGTAGAGAATTCCACAGGGTTGGGGCCATAAAACTAAAAGATCTGGCCCCTGAAGTTTTTAAGTGAACCCTGGGAATCTCTAGCAATCCCTCATTAGTGGATCGGAGAGAGAGCGGGGGGGGACAGTAGAGACAAAGGAGATCTTTCAGGTAAGCAGGTCCCTGATCGTGTAGGGCCTTATAGGTCAGCAAACCGACCTTGAAGGTGATTCGCCAGCAAACTGGCAGCCAGTGCAGTCCGTGGAGCACAGGCGTTATATGACTGGACCTAGAAGAACCAGTCAACAGCCTGGCTGCCGCATTCTGCACTAGCTGCAGGCAGTGAATCTCAACCCCGTAGCCCAAGATAAAGGGCATTGCAGTAGTCAAGGCGGAGGTAACGAAAGCGTGGACCAAAGTGGGAAGATCGTCTGAAGGAACCAGGTGCTTCACCTGGGCGATGTTCCTCAGATGGTAAAGAGGTTTTGACAACCGCTGACACCTGAGATTTTAATGTCAGACAGTCATCAAACACAACGCCCAGGTTCCGCACGGTTTGAGGTGAGTCAGCTGGACACCCCAAACATAAACCCGAGGGTGATCAGCTAACAAACCCACCTCCCAGCGACCCTGGTCCACAACCAACACCTCAGTTTTTTCCGGGTTCAACCACAGCCAACTCACATTCATCCAGTCTTGGATTTCGGCAAGACAGTTGTTAAAGACCGAAATGGCAGCATCCTGACCGGGCACAAAGGACATGTACAGCTGGGTATCATCTGCATAGCAGTGAAAACCCAGACCATACCACCTAATAATTGCTCCTAATGGCAGCATATACACTGCAAACAACATGGGTGCCAAAATGGAAACCTGCGGTACCCCACAGGATAGGGAGACTGATGCCGAGGAAAAAATCACGGACACCACCCTCTGAGTCCTACCCTCGAGGTAAGATCGAAACCAGCTGAGGACTGTATCAGACAGTCCACAGATAGATCGCAAATGTTCCAATAGCACAACATGGTCAACAGTGTCAAATGCTGCAGAGAGAGATCAAGAAGGACCAGGATGGAACAGGTCCTTCGATCTCTTGCTATTAGGAGGTCATTTAGTACCCGAACAAGTGCTGTCTCGATGCTATGCCTTTTCCTAAATCCAGACTGGAGAGAATCATAGACATTGTGGCTGGTCAAATGTTCCTCCAACTGCAATGCAACCACCTTCAATAACTTTACCCACAAAGGTAATTTGGAACAAGGCCTGTATTTGCCAAGGCAGTCGGATCCAAGGAGGACTTCTAAAGAAGGGCTGAACCACAGCCTCCTTGAGAGGATTTGGAAAAATCCCCTCCAAGGACCTCCAGACTATCTCAGCAAGGACGGGCCGATTTTTCCACAGAACCCACTAAAAGACATGGGGCCTGGTCAAAACCACAGTTGGTCGGATGCAGTGATTGGATGATCATCACAATGTCACTGATTGTGGGGAGGCTGAAGTCAGACCACACAAACTGGGTGTCCGACATCTCCTGCCGACCATCACAACTCCCATTGGAGAGGGTCAAGTGGACATCAGATCTGATTTTGAAAACCTTATCTGCAAAGAACAGAGCAAACTCCTCACACTGTTCTTGAGAAAAAAAGCTCTTCTGGGCTGAAGACAGATTGGATTGCACAATCTGTCCACAGTCCGGAAGAGCTGAGCTGGTCTATTCTGTGCAGCTGCAATCTCTCTGGACAGGAATTCTGCCTTCTTACGAGAGATTGCAGATTGATAGACCACATAGTGGTCCATCAAACTAAGTTTGTCACCATCCACACCCGACCTACGCCAGCACCTCTCCAACCTTCGTCCAACTCTCCTCAACTCCCTCAGAGTCTCATCGAACCAAGGAGACCTGGGGCAGAGAGTGAGAGGACGAACATGAACAGGAGCAATGGAATCCAGGGCCCCTGCTACCGCCTTATTATAGGCTAGTACCAGCTCTCCTGGATCCATGCAATCTCTCAGTAAGCCCCCGATTGGTCCAGCACCGCCATCAGGTCATCCAGGCAAACACCCCTTAAAGGGCGGTACCGGACCATTTCCATAGGGGCTGACCTACTAGGGATGGCCTCAAAACTGAACCCAATAGAGTGATGGTCCGACCATCCAACTGGTTCCACCACCAAGTCGGATATCTCCATCCCCAGAAGGAACACCAAATCCAATGAATGACCACCAATGTGGGTCGAGGAGGAACTAACCTGTGTGAAGCCCAGTGAAATCATCAACTGGAGGAAGTCTTGACCAAAATGCGAGAGTTCATCATTGACCCAGGCATTGAAGTCTCCCAGAACCAACCATCTGGGGGACCCCAATGTCAGGTCGACAATGAAGTCTGCGACTTCCCGCAGGAAAATATTCTTGTCACCTGGTGGACGGTATACGAGAAGTATCCTGCGCCCCACATGCTCGCCTAGGATACATTCAAAGGATTTGGTAGTTCCCACTGGTACCTCCACTAGGCCCAGTTCTGATCTAAAACAGATAGCAACACCCCCGCCCCTATGATCCACCCTCGGGCGGTGTATCACTGAGTACCCGGCTGGAACTGGTCCAGCATTCTCATCCAGCCAGGTCTCGGTGATGCACTCCAGGTCAGATGACCCAACAAAATCAGCTATAATAGCCGTCTTGTTTTAATAGACCTGGTGCACAACACCGCTCGAGTAGGATGAGCCTCCGAGGATGACTGTGCTATCTGCTGACTATAGTCAGAACCCTTGGGTATGGGCACCAGACAGGGAGGACTCCTTTCCTGGCCCATTATGCCCCAGGCGTCTCCTTGTCTCCACTATCCCTATCCACCCCTTTCCTCCTCCAGACCCAGCCCTCGTCCCTCCTCCTTCCAACAGTTCCCAGAGCCCTACACCGTCTATAGACCTCTGGCGGAAGGGGGGGGGGACAAGAAAAAGGACAAAGGTCCCTGAGCCTGGAGGGGGAATAATACCCGACTGTCCTTGTGTTATCCCAACACATAATTAACACAACCAATAAATAATCCTAATTAAAAATTAACCCACCTCTTAAAGCTTAAATAAATACCACAAACCTCAAACTATTGATTTGAGGGCTCTCACCCCTAAACCCGAACAACAAAACACTAACTAAATTCCCCCTCCCCACCCAGTCCTCTTACCACTGGGGAAGAGAGGCAAAACAATATACAATAAAGTAATTAGTTAATTAATTAATTCCTTCCCTACCCAGTCCTCTCACCACTGGGAAGAGAGGAAAATACTCAAACTATAAACAAATAAATAACTTAGTAAATAGCTGGATACAGAGTCCTCTCACCACCCAAATATCCAGACAATAAAAAAAAAAAAAAATTTACAAACCAATTCCTTTAATCCAAACTAAATATCTATAACTTAAAAAGGGCTAAAATCTAAAATCAAATGTTCAACACAGTTTCACCAAGCTCTGAGTTGGCCAGTAACCAGTTCACCCCTCTCACAAGCGAAGGCCAGTTCAATAATGTAGACCGCTCTTATTAAACTCAAATTAAATCAACACTTGTCTCTCCAAAAATAATAATTCAAGTTTCCAAATGAGCTCTCACTTTCACTTGAAAAGTGGCAGACCTCAAGCAGAAGTCTTATATTCAAAGTACATAGAAGCAGTCTGCAGTTAAAGTTCCCTGTGCAAACCCACAGAGCAGGGAAAAATCCAAAATATCCAACTAAAATTTAAAAACTCACCATTGGAACCAGATGCAATGGAGCAGAGGAAATCACCAGGATGCCCAGAGGATAAAAGTTCGACTCCTTCACACAGTCAGAGGACGAGAGTTCGATTCCTCCATACAGCCAACTAGTTCATTATATGGCTTCAGGGAGATCCCCACCCCTAACCCAATCCCTCTTTTCAGATCCACTCACCACAACGGCTGCCCGCCAGCTACCGAGCGATGAAGGCAGAAGAGCCTAAAAGTACAGCCATGCACCACGGTTCACCACTGGCTCTGAGGTCAGGCCAGGGAAGGATCTCCCCCAATCCTCCAAAACTCCCTCGGATTCAGTGCAGCAGAACTCTCCACACTCCTGGCCGCTTACCCAAAAGTTCAGAGCAGCAAAAGTACTCCTCAGACTATAAGCAGAAATGCAGGCATCCTTCACCGAAATACGCACTCAAAACAACCACGTAGTCCGTCTGCCTGCCTGCTCTTGGCAGCACACTCACTGTGCTCCACTCCTCGCTGCTCCTCGCTGCACGCCCAGGCAATCCACACTATTCCTTAGTCCACCTCAGACCGCTTTCCCATTCCAACTCCGGCTCCACTCACTCCACTTTCTGCTCTAGTTCCTGGTTCAAATCCAGATTCCTACAACCTTATATATTACTTAAAACTTCTTGTCTTTCTTGTAAAGAATAATTTTGGGCCTTAAAGGAGGCTGTGAGCTTCTTAGAGTGGAATTAGTGTTCTTTGTAGTCCACACTCCTTCTGGCTCAAGTTTCTCCTTTTTGGTTAAGTTCCTCTTATCGGTGGTAAGACCCCACTTAAGGTATTGTGTCCAGTTCTGAAGACCACATCTCCGGAAGGACATAGACAGAGTAGAGGCAGTCCAGAGGAGGGCCTTAAATGGTGCAGGGTCTGCATCAAAACCCTATGAGAAAAGACTAAAGGAGCTCAATATGTACACCCCAGAATACAGCAGTGAGAGGGGAGATATGATAGAGACCTTTAAATACCTCACAGGAGTAAATAAGGTACAGGAGGGGAGTATTTTTCAGAAGAAAAGATGCTCAAGAACAAGGGGACATGCTATGAAGCTGGAGGGGGGTAGATTCAAGAGAGATGTGAGGAAGTACTTCTTCACAGAAAGAGTGGTAGATTTCTGGAACAGCCATCCAGCAGAGGTGGTGGGGTTCAGGAATGTGTGGGATAAGCACAAAGGAATCATTGTGGAAAGGAAGGGGGAGATAGAAAGAGCTATAGATTGGGCATGGTCTGATGTAACAGTGTAGGTAGGGAGAAATGGGCATACTGGATGGGTCAAGTGGTCCTTATCTGTCGTCAAATTCTATGTTTCTACGAGGGTGTTCTTCACAGTCTCCCAGGCACAAAGGGAATCTAGTTTACTGTCATTTCTGTTTTTTTTTTTTCTGTTATGTTTTTCCCCGCTTTTTTTGTCTGTCTCCTTCACCGGGCACACATGCGTGTGGAGGCATGCACGCTCTGTGTTCCGATGCGCCCTCCCGATTTGCCGCCCCCTCCCACCTGTGCTGCCACCAGACCTCCACCCGGTGGCAGCAGAACTATGGTGGTGGTGGTGGGGGCAACAACCACCCCAGGAGAGGAGATCTGCTGTTAGGCTGCTCAATCCTGCTCCATCCCTACCCCCCCCCCCCATGCCGGCACCCTGATGACCCGAGGTCGTTCCCCAAATCTGGGCCGCCGTGTGGGTGAGGTGTGGCGCTCAGTGCCTCAACCTCAACGCCATTGGGCTGGCCAAGTTTGCTGTCATTTCTATCTTCCAATAGACCCTAACTGAAAAGTCATGCAGGACACTGAAACCAGTTTGATAAGGTCTGATTACCAGAGTGCTCACAAACCATTTCCAGAACTTTCATACCATCCTGTTCTAATATGCTTCAGATCTCCAGTGTAACGAGGCATGGCTCTGTGTGTGAGAGAGTACTAGCTGGGCTTGCAGCTGGGTGGTGGAGTGTCTTCATGTGAAAGGTGTGCTAGTGGGTCTGCAACTGAGGGGTTGTGTGGAGGAGGTTTAGCCAGGTTTGGGACCAGTAGGTGGGATATCTGTGGATGAGTAGGTGGAGTTCTAGCAGGTTTTGCGACTGGGAGGTGGGGTATCTCCATGTGACAGGAGTACTGGTGGGGTACGTGACTGGGTGTTTGTGTGGGGGGAGTAATTCCAGGGTTTGAGACTCGGAAATGAGGAGTCTACGTGTAGTGGGAGTTCTAGCAGGGTTTGTGACTGTGTGGAAGGAAGTTTGTGTGCCGGAAATACCTGCAGGGTTTGTGACTGGGTGGAAGGAAGTTTGTGCGCCAGGAATACTAGTAGGGTTTGTGACTGGAGGTGGGTTGTATAGAGGGAGTACCATTGGGTTTTGTGACTGGGAGGTGGGCTGTCTGCATATAGATGGAGTACCATCGAGGTCTGTGACTGGGAGGTGGGTTGTCTGCATATAGAGGAGTACCATCGGAGTTTGTGACTGGGAGGTGGGTTGTCTGCATATAGAGGAGTACCATCGGAGTTTGTGACTGGGAGGTGAGTCTGCATATAGAGGAGTACCATCGGGTTTGTGACTGGGAGGTGGGATGTCTGCATATACAGGGAGTACCATTGGGGTTTGGGACTGGGAGGTGGGATGTCTGCATATATAGGGAGTACTGTCAGGGTTTGGGACTAGGTGGTGGGTTGTCTGCATATAGAGGGACCACAGTCATGGTTTGGGACTGGGTGGTGGGTTGTCTGCATATAGAGGGAGTACTGTTGGAGTTTGGGACAGGGTGGTTGGTTGTCTGTGATGCGCGAGTGCTAGCAGAGTTTTCTACTAGGAGGTGGGATGTCTGTGTGTGGAGGGAGCACCAGTGGAGTGTGTGACTGGGAGGTGTCTTGTCTACATATGGAAGGAGTATTGACAGGGTATCAGACTGGGTGACTGGGAGTTTGTGGGGTGGGAGTACTGCCAGGGATTGGGAATACTGCCAGGGATTGCGAGTACTGCCAGGGACTGTGAGTATTGCCAGGAATTGTGAGTACTGCCTGGGATTGTGAGTACTGCCAGGGAATGCGAGTACTGTCAGGGATTGCGGTACTGCCAGGACTGGAGAGTATTGCCAGGAATTGTGAGTACTGCCTGGGATTGTGAGTACTGCCAGGGAGTGGGAGTACTGTCAGGGATTCTGACACTGCCAGGGACTGAGAGTATTGCCAGGAATTGTGAGTACTGCCTGGGATCGTGAGTACTGCAAGGGAATGGGAGTACTGTCAGGGATTGTGAGTACTGCCAAGGATTGGGATTACTGCCTGGGATTGGGAGCACTGCCAGAGATTGGGAGTACTGTCAGGGATTGGGAGTACTGTCACAGATTGGGAGTACTGCCAGGGACTGGGATTGGGAGTATTGCCAGGGATTGGGAGTACTGTCAGGGATTGGGAATACTGCCAGGGATTGGGAATGGGAGGTGGGTTTTCTGCATCTGAAGGAAGTAGTGCAGCATATGGAAATGAGGTGGGGTGTCTGTGTTTGGAGGAGTATGATCTGGGATGGGGCATTTGTGAGTAAGGAGTATTAGCAGTGTCTGCGACTAGATGGTGTGTATTTGCATCTAGAGGAGGAGCAGCAGGGTTCGGTACTTGGTGGTTAGACATTTTTTGGTGGAGGGAGTACTAGCAGGGACTGCAAGAGGGATAGGTCTGTGTGCAGAGTGCTTGGGACTCATCATTCCTTATTAAGAGAACCCTACTCCCAGTTAGTGTAGTCTGCTATAGAGAGAGATAGGAACTACGGAATATCCACTGTTTATAGTGAACATTCCACTTGTATGGCACTCAGCTCGTCTGTTACACAATTTGGGAGCTAGGTCGGGCAGCGAAGTCCAGCAGTTAGGGCCTAGAGGTGTAAGTCAAAAGATTCCAGGTTCAAATTCCAACACAGCCACTGACTCACTGTGTGACCTTGTGCAAATCAATGACTTAGTCTCCTGGAGCTGAAGGCCCTCCCAACTGTACAACCAACAGAAGCAGGACCCCACTGAAAATGAGATAAATCTCTAGCAGGTGATCCTGGGTAAAAGTATTCTATTATAGATCGCAGGAGCATCTCCGACCAATCAAAGCACTTCCTTTAGATGTGTGTGAGGTACTCTTATTGCTGTTAGAGTACCTCACACGCTGAGCACTGTATCAGGCTTCTCGATGACTGCCGCTCGCGCCACAAATAGGAACTGCAAAAAAATGTTTTTTGTTTTAAAATCATGGCAGAATATATAATATAATTTATAGGGACTAGGGCCTGTCATGGATATAACAGCATCGCCTTCTTGCATCCTTAGGGCACCAGAACTGCTCATCTTTGCTTCTCAGTGTTCTTGCCCTAAGAATGTGCAAGGTGACACGATATCCATAAAAGGCCCTCCTAACGCCTGTAAACCTATAATACAAATTATAGTGATTTAAATGAATGTGGCACTTTTAAACCTTCCCATCACACACAGGAGTGAGGTCTCGATTCAGTTCCATTAATTGCTGGCTGTTATGTGTATATGGAGAAACTGGTATTTAATGAAAGCATTAATTACTCCATAATCAGTAAACTTGACCAATATAATACCATTTGGGAGCCATTCATTAGAGGCCATGTCTCAGGCGATACTGAAATAATAAACTTTCATTTTCGCAGTTCCAGAATTACATGGATTTACTCTGCAAAAGTTTTATGTTTACTGTGAGAATGATTACTGCATTTGTTATTTATTGTTGCTTACCTGCTGTGCTGCTGGTTAAAACTTCTGAAATGTATATATTTGTATTTTTGTGTCAGCACATTTTTATTGTAATTTATCTAAAATATTTTATAAAAATTAAATGCAAAAAAGGATGTGTTATCCTCTGTCTAGTTAGATTTGTATTATGTGTGTTCTGTCACTTAGCTCGGCATTTATCGAACCCGCCTACACACCGAATCATCCCCTGGTAGTCTCAGTTCGCTGGTAGTTGAAGACTTGATTATTTCTCAGTTGGTTCACTTCTCCAGAGGTGGAATCTGCACTAATGAAGGGGAACTGGATCTATTCTGGGTCAGACTGGAATGAGATTAGGGCTGCGGCAGGTGAAGAGACTGTTGGGTAAAGTTGTTCTGTCTTGCTCTGCGCTCATTTTAAAATAAGAAAATAAAAGTCAGTGTGCCTATTGGCTGGGAGGCCCCGGATCTGGATTCTGTAACTATAGCTGACCCAAGTACATTGTTCTGCCCCCCCCCCCAAATATTTAGAGCTGACACCAGTACAGTGTTTTCTCTCTCTCCTTCCCCTGTTTCAAGGGCTGGGTTATGGTACTCCTGCACGTGATCTAGGGTTTCCTGATTAATCTGCATTCTACTCACAATTGTCTCAAGAATTGTACCAGTGGCTATGGACCTATTTATGGTCTGTTGAATGTGTTACTTTCTTATTTTCTGTTTTATTGCTTTTGTTTCAAATATTTGTATATGAGTGCATTAAATTCAAAACAATATTTCAGAAAACAACTGTGACCATCCTCCCAAATGGATCACTGACCCAGGCCTTCATGTCCCAGGACAGGATGTAAATACACACACACCCTCTCTATTGGAAAATCATGATTTTAACATGTTATTAATCTATAGTGCAGCGTGTGGGTGCGCGCGCACGAGCATGTTTGCAAGTGTGCTTTTTGCCCTGTGGTGTTATTCTCCTATCAGATCTGGAGAAGATAAACGAAGTTGCCACATGAGTTCAATGCCAAACACTTTTACTAATGCCTCCCATGTCGACTGGAGCCCCCCACAAGCTGCTTCACGAAATGGCCAAACAAGAGTCTGGGATCAATTTGTGGGGCTTGTGACGTTTCTCTGAAATACCCAGATCTGTGCCAGGGAAGGTGTCACTGAAAGGATTTCTGAGTTTGACAGAAATTACCTGGTACTCTACCCCACAAGAAGGCTGTTTGTGTAACTATCCAGATGGATTAGCACAAGACTAAATTGGAGAACATTGGGACTTGAAATTAACTGTTTACAGTGCAATACAATTTTCTGTATCATCTTTCGTATAAAGGCTCAAAATGCTTAATTATTGGAGGAAGAAGCAAAGAGTGAAGGCAGGAGGGTTACTTGGTCATAGCCTGAAGGGAAGAGTGAGGGAAAGGAAGGTTACAAGTCATAGCCAAAGGCCTGGGCTTTCCTCTGGATGTAACATTTGAGCAGCTATGCTTTAACTCAGCTGGCCGTGAACTGCATGACACTGCCCACAACTTTCGTAATCCTTTTCCAAAATGCTTGCTGTCTCTGAATAGAGCAGACTGAGAAACAGCTGCAGAATGGGGAAAAGATTGGGAGGGGGGCTGAAGAACCCAGTGAAGGAAAGCCTTGGAGGAAAGATGGAGTCTGTAGATTGGGGCCAAGGCTTTTCCAGGGGATTGGAGGGCAAAGGGAAAAGGAGTATCCAGAAACAGACAGAATGGACGCGAGGGATGGAAAGGCAGATGGTGCCTGTAGAGCAGACTAAATGGGTAGGGGGAATATTAGAGAGGTGAGGGGAGACACTCATTATGAGCTTTATAAATACGGACACAGATAGTTGGTATTCATTGGTGCTCCACAACAGGTTTCCATTTTGTTTTACTAAGTTTTCCCCCTTACCTAGAGAGCCTGGCTTTCTTGCAGTGTCCTCACAAACCCTTGCTCCCATGCCAACTGAGGCAGTTACCCCTGACCCCCAGGTATACATGTAACCCCCCTGCAAATGGGGGTTCCCAAAAGACTTCCAGGAGCTTGCTTGAATGCTCCAAGCCTGAATGGTGTTTGGCATTTAAGCCATTTATCAGTGAGTGTTTTTAGAGCCTCTGGTACTGTCTCTTTAAGAGCTGTCTGCTTGCAGACATAATTATTGTATGGGGGACTGTGTGCTTTCTGAGTACCACTCGAGCTGCTGCAATTCACTTAATTTTTGCAGTCACTAGAGTGCAAAGGAACCTATCTGAAAGATGTAACTGTTTACAGAAATTATTTAGGTAATAATGAAATTACAGTTTGTCTAACTGCTTTCTTTGCAGTCAGAACTGTGTCTGCTAGTTCCCATTCTAGTTTTGAACTGCTGAACTGGACCAATCAGTGTTGGAGTAAGCTAGCTCTAAAATGGTGCCTTGGGACGAATCAGAACTTGGACTCATAATCTGAGCCAGCCACAAGAGGATTGTATGGGTGACTCTGGGAGATGTAGTTTAGACTTCAGTGCCTTTTGGACCAACAGCAGCAGTCTGTGGAGTGACAGCCAATCCAGTCAAGAACTGGGAGGAACTCAAAGGAAGTGCCCGTTTTTGTCGGTTGGAGTTCAGTTGAGCTTTGGCAGTGAAGAAGGAAGGAGCCCTGTACTTTTCAGTGTGCAGTTTTAGTCAAAAACGTGTGTAAGGCCCAGAGTTCGGTCTGCAGCTTGTTAGGACTGAATCCGTCCTGTGAAAAGAATCAAAGGATCTCTGAAGAGTAGAAACCAGGCTCACCTGTAGAAGACTGGAGGAATGCTGAAAATTACACCGGTCTGTCAGGAACTGAATCTGCTGTGTGTTCTCCTGGGTATTGTGCAGTAATTCGATCGGGATACAGATGCAGCCTGCCTGGTATAGTGCTTCTTTTATATGGATGTGTGAAGAGGTTTGTGTTCCTCAAGTGAGCCCTGCTGACATTGAAGGACCCTATCTTATTTGGAGGTCGTGGTACTTATTCAGAATTCGCTCCTGTTGGTGCCACATTAAATCCAAATGGAATTACTGTACTGCTGACTGTTTAATTCTCCTTTTCTCTCTGTGAAGGGCCCTACCAGCTGCCACGGTTTGGACTAGCCACTCAGGGCTTGGGTACCCAGGGACAGTAATCGATATATAGGGATAGGCCTGTGGACAGAGCCATAGGTAGATTATTAGAGTGATAAGCTAATTAACCTGATTTCCCTGTCCTTGTATATCCCCTAAATAAATCAGAGCTGCTTGTTTCAGCAAAGTTATACTGCCTGAGGTATTTGTCTATGTTAAAGTACTGTACTGTGATTGTTGCACTGTATCTCATTTCACAGGAGGTCCCAGTGCCGGAACCAGACCTGGGGGTAAGTGTATACTGTGAAGGTAATTCTGATATATTGTGTGGGCCACTAGTGGAAGAAGGGGGTTGCAGTGTCCCAGAGGGCTGTGACCAAGTTAGTTCAACTATTGCAAACCCCTGACCTCTGGGTGGAGGCACCGCCATTGGATCCAGGCCCCTCAACCTGTTAGTGGCAAATCAGGCAGGGGTAGTAGCCCCGGATAGCGCATCTAGGGTTACATCTTGGAGGCTCACCGCTGGGATTGTGTGTCCTCTAGTGGCCATATTTCTGAACCACTGTTAAGAAAAAAATGGGTACCCCGACAGAAGTGGCTGTGCACCGGCTGGTGGAGTGGTGTACTGGGGAGGAGATCGACCCCCAAAATGCTATGCTTATCCTGGACATCCCCCTAGGTATCAATACGGACACTGTGCAGGGAGTACTTTCCAAGGTGGAAGGTTTACAAAACCCTGTGGTGGTGGGTCGGCATGCTAATCTGCTCACCCACACTTTCCTGGCCCTAGTAGAGTTTAAGGATCCCATAGATAGCTCCAAAGTGCCACAGACCATTACCCCAGAGGGAGCCCTCACTGCTTGGAGAGTGATAACTAAGGACAGAAAGACCTGGGGAATCAGCCCCACCACTATCTGAAACTTTTGAGGAGAAATTTGCTGAATGGTTGCTGGGAGAGGGAAACTGTGGAGGACTTGAAGAAACTATTCTGCCACCTGGGGTGTTCCTCCCCAACACCCTCTCCTGCTCCAGTGCCCGTGAATGGTGGCTGAACCAATGCAGACTCCTATTTCTGCACCTGCCATTAGTCACGACTCTTACGAAGGTTGAGGATCTTCTCTGGCACCTCCACCCCAAGGGAGGATGACTGGGAGACCTGGATAGGACTATGTTGCCCCCAAGTGCTAGAATGGCAATGCTCGGGCGAAAAGCAAGAGGGTTAGTGAGAGCCTCCCGAGGTCCGCCTGGCTACCATCCTTACACACGGGCCAGTAACCCTGAAGCGACTGCACAGGCCTATCTTTGAGGCCTTGGAGATGTGTATGGGAGCCCAGATTCTGATGAGGACCTGTGGTGGAGAGTAAGAATGCACAACAGTACCAAGGAGTTGTTGTCTCAGTATGTCTCTCGGCTGGAAAAATGTTGTCAAGAATGCCTCTGAAAGCGGGTAGTTTGCCAGCTGATTGAACTAGACCAACCAGACTGGACAGAATCCTAAAGTCTGCCCCTTCTCTCAGAACTGCTGTTGCTTCAGTTCACTGGCAAATCGACTGGAATCCCCACCTCCTATGATGAGTTAATGAGAGAAATTCAGGAGTTGAGAAAAGGCACTGGAGGTACCTGCACCAACAGCTGTGGCTAACACGAGTGACTGAGGATGACCATCAGGGAAGTTCAGGGGCAGAGGTTGATGAGTCAATGAGTGCTCTGACAAGGAAAAAGATATGCCACAATGGGGCGAACTGTTGAGAGAGATCCGGAATTCAAAAGTAGTCCTTTATGAAGGCTACGCCTGCAAGTACTGCCTCTGACCTATATCCCACTGTATCTGTTCAGTGGGGGTGGGGGTGGTTCACCCATGTGTATCTCCTGTTGATAACAGTTCAAACTCATTCCCTTGACCATGGAAGTGCAGAAACTGACGAGATGTCTCCAAATGCTTATCACGCCTGCAGACAGAGATGGCACCCAGGTTTCAGTTAGTAATACCTCCGCCTCTGGCTCCCAGTGTATACCGCCAGCTCAAACTCCAGAAAGAAGTATGTTTTGCTATAATTGTGGGAAAGATGGGCAGCATGAAAAGGGAATGCCAGTCCCCAAAAGACACTGACAAAGTTGCATATAGGCTACAAGGAGAGCTTCGAGAAGAAATCAGTGGTTAAGAGGTGCACGACATGATCTCAGTGAGGGCACCAAAAATGCTAATTCACGCCCTTTGTGGCAAGGTCAGTTGCCCAGGCCCCCACTCACCGCCTCCAGACTGGTCCAGAATAGTGGTCCCTCCATGGAGACCACTGTAAAGGTGAATGGAGGTCTCACAAGAGCTGTATTAGACAGTGGCTCCCAAGTGACAATTATGTTCCAGGATTGGTATCAGAAGCATTTGTCAGAAGTACCCTTACAACCATTAGAAGGACTGCATGTTGGGGTTAAGGAGAAGGCCTACCCCTATTCCGGTATATCCGAATTTGGTGTTCCTTCTCCACCTCCGTGGCTGGGAGTGGCCGAACAAGTAGAGACCCTAGCCTTAGTGTGTCCCCACTGACGTGTATGATGGTGTCCCTTTGTTGATTGGAACAAATGCTCATATGTTCGGAAGGCACAGCACAGTTATGTTAAAAACAGGGTCAAAGACTAGTGAGCTTTAAGAGTTCAGCTTATTAAGAAGGCCTATGAGGCACAGAGAGTGCTGAAAAAACAGAACCAGAGGAACCGGTCGGAATTGTATGGAAGAAGGATCCTGAGTCTCTGATCCTGGCGCCAAATGCCCAGTGTACCTTACAGGAGAGGTCCGTATCAGAAAGGATGTTAAGAATAAATATTAATGTTGGATGCACCAGGCGATGGAAAATTGCCAGAGGGACTGCTGGTCATCTTTATTTTGCCCGTAAGAGCCCATGCTTGCTGAAGGGTAATGGTCCAAGTTCATAATGTGTCTGGAAGAGACATTCTAGTAAACAGAGGTTGCATCCTTGCTAATGTGCATTGTGCAGACACTGCAGGCTACCCAGCAGCAAGAGTTCAAGGAAGAATGACAGAGTAACGCCTGACTTGTTTGATTTCGGCACTCCCGCTGCCAGCTGAATGGAAAGTGAGGATCAGTGAGAAGCTTGCCCAGAGAGACCAGGTGTTTCTTTAAAGGAATGGGATAGGATGCGTGCAAGGAGCTGAGCACAATATCCGCTGCATGACGAAAGACCATTTCGTGAGAGGTCTCGACGCCTGGCACCTGCTGACATAGATGATGTGAGACGGCATCTGCAAGAGATGTTAGCTGCTGGTGTAATACAAGAACCTGAAGCCCTTATGCTTCCCCATTGTGGTAGTGAGGAAAAGAATGGAACAGTAAGGATGTGTGTGGATTATCGCACCTTAAACCGGGCGGACTATCCCTGATCAGTACACAATGCCCCCATTCAGGATGCTTTGGACTGCCTCAACGGGAGCAAGTGGTTCTCTGTGCTGGATCTCCGCAGTGGGTACTACCAGATCCCGATGGCCCCAGAGGACCGTGGAGAAGACGCTTTATCTGTCCGGGCTATTTAAGTGAATTCATGAGGATGCCTCAAGGGATTTCAGGTGCCCCAGCCAATTTTTCAACCATTGATGGAGCGTGCAGTGGGGACATGAACTTACTAGAGTGCCTGTATACCTAGATGATGTTATTGTGTTTGGCAGCTCACTGGAGGAACATGAGAGCAGATTATTTAAGGTATTAGACGACTGGAGGACTTTGGCCTTAAACTGTCCATTGATAAGTGTCAATTCTTCAAACATCAGTAAAGTATGTAGGACACATAGTATCCACCGAGGGAATAGAGACCGACCCAAGTAAAGTTGAGGCCTTGACCACTGGCCACAGCCCAAAAATCTAAAAGAACTGCAAAGATTCCTGGGATTCTGTGGTTATTATCGGCGCTTCATCAAGGACTATTCAAGAGTGATCCGCCTCTTTACTTAACCTTACCAAGGGTATCCCCAACCCACAAAAAAAATACCAAAAGTCACGCCCCTCAAGACTGAAAGAGTGTATTTTCATCCAAGTGAAGTATTTTGGCCCGCTGACCCTGATTGTGAGACTGCTTTTCATGAGATCATATATCAACTTACCCATGCTCCAGTGCTGGCCTATGCCGATCCAAGAAAACCTTCACGTCCTGCACACTGATGCTAGCTTGCAAGGGTTGGGGGCTGTGTTGTACCAAGAGCATGAGAATGGCCTGAGACCAGTGGCCTTTGCCAGTAGAAGCCTGACCCCATCCAAGAAAGAACTATCCTGTACATAAGTTAGAGTTCCTAGCTTTGAAGTGGCTATTGTTGACCAATTCCATGAGTACTTGTATGGGGCTAAAATACTAATAAAACTGATAATAATCCTTTGACCTATGTGCAGACCTCAGCTAGTTGGATGCCACTGGCCATAGGTGGCTTTCTGCATTATTCACATATGATCATGCTCGAATACCGAGCAGGTCTGAACCAATAGATGCTGATGTTTCTCTCCCGGAGGCCTGTTCCCCAGAATGATTGGGTCCGATTGGCAGAACCTGACATTCGGGCACTCTGCCGAAGTTTGACAGGGAGGAACAAATGTCCACGGACGCAGTGGACTGCATGGTGGATTGCTTGGGACCTCTGAGAATTGCATACCTGCTGCTTATTGCCACTTTTCTGCAATAGACATTGGTGCACCACCTCAGCTGGACAGTGTTGACGGGCTCAACTCACGATCCCATGATCAAAGCAGCTTTAGAAGCCTCTATGCAGGAAAAGATGTGTCCAAATTACGCTCCACTGATTTGAGAACTGCACTGTTATACAAAGAAGGTCCTAAGTTGAAACTGATCAATAAACTGTTATACAGAGAAACAGTAGACAGAGGGGACAAGTAGACAAACAACAACTAGTGCTGCCCACTGCCTTTCGAGACTCAGTACTGAGGTCCTACACAACCACAAGGGACCTTGGTATAGACAGAACACTTGACTTGGTGAGATCCAGATTCTATTGGCCTAAGATGGGGGACGTGTGGAGCCAACACATTCGAACTTGTAGTCGCTGCTTACAGAGAAAGCTTTGCCCCAGAGGGCTGCCCCCCTTGTTAACATCACCACCAGTGCACCCATGGAGCTGGTCTGTATTGATTTTCTGAGTTTGGAGTCAGATCAGAGAAATATCAGTAATGTGCTGGTGGTCACTGACCATTTCACGAGATATGCCCAAGCTTTCCCCACGAAAGACCAGAAAGCATCCACTGTGGCCAAAGTACTTGTAGAAAACTTTTTTGTTCACTATGGGGCTCCACAAAGAATCCATTCTGATCAAGGGAGAGACTTTGAGAGTCGTCTGATCAAAGAGATGCTTTCTCTGTGAGGAATCTTGAAAATCCAGAACCACTCCTTACCACCCCCAGGGGACCCACAGCCTGAGCGTTTCAACACGCTGCTAGATATGCTAGGCACCCTGCACCCAAAGGACAAGCCTAGATGGAGCCAACAAATTAGCACCCTGGTACATGCTTATAACTGCACCAAGTGATGCCACTGGATTCTCCCCTACCGCCTGATGTTTGGAGAGAAGCTCGACTACCAGTAGATGTGTGTTTTGGGGTCTCTCCTGATGGGTTCAAGCTGACAACTATTTACAGTATGCAAAAGTTAAAGGCCCAGCTAACTCATGCGTACCAACTGGCTCAAACCATGGCTGCAAAAGAAATCTGGCCAACAAAGAAAGGCATGATAAAAGGTGAAAGCACAGGAACTCCAGGAGGAGATCGGGTATTGCTAAGAAATCTGGGACTGCATGGCAAGCACAAGATTGCTGACCGATGGCACCATCTCCCTCACATTGTAGTGGGCAAACTAGATGATCTGCCAGTGTACAAAGTAAGGCCTGAGAATAATTCAAAAGATGTAAAACAATACATAGAAATCATTTACTGCCCATTGGACAAATCTTAATTGAGTCTGAGCCCTAGAAGATGCCCCTCTGGACCAGTGACTAGAGCTGCTGCTAAGAAAAGATCAAGAAAGTCTGCACCTACAGAAGCAAAGTTAAGTGTTCCCCTCCACAAGTCCCAGTTGAGCATGACTGTCAGTCCATATCGGAAGAAAGTGAGAGTGACTTTGAATACTATCCTTCTTACGAACTGAGTCAATTGTTTGAGGCAATCCCTAGTCAATACTGGAACAAAGCTGGGCCTTCTGGACTGTCTAAGCCCCAGCTTCATCCCTGAGCCAATGCTCCCAGAAAGTGAAGTGCAAAGCATCAGATCAGATGAAATGGAATCATTGTGCATGGTTGAACTGTTTGAGCTTTCAGGGAGGAAAATGATAGATTAGGGCAGACTGGTGATACACCCGAACAAGAAGAGTATTTTGAGTGCCCTGACAGTCCACTGCCAGTGTCCAAAAGCTCTCCATGCGAGCCAAATGTTGTGGACTCAGAAACTGTAACTCCTGGAGCTGAAAGTGCCCCAAGTTCTAGCCTCTCTACCCCCATGGAGACTCCTGACAAGTGAGGACAATGCTGAAAATGAGGCTCAGAGTGCAGAGACTATAACAGTTCCCCTAGAAAGACTGGTCGAGCTGTAAAGCCTGTGGTGCACCTCAGTTATGATTCACTTGGGGGCCTGTGGACTTGCCTCTCAATGTTGTCCATAAAGAGTGTATGTCCCCGAGCTCACTGCCCAAACTGAGCATCAGTGCTAACTCAAGTTACTTGTGTTGCCCTCTAAGTATGGTGCCCTTGCCCCATCCAGCCCCAAGGTAACTGATAGGGAAGGGCCTCTCTTCAGGTTTCATGTACAAGAGTAATAACATGAGTTATGGTACAATGTGTATGTAATACTGTAAAGAGCGATACTGCAATGTTTCAGAAATGTGTTCTTGGTAAAATGATATATTGACTGATGATTACATGTGCGAGCCTAATGCAAATGTATATGGTTGCAGTTGAAACTTATGGGTACTTGCTTGACGCGACGTCAAGCTTTCCCAGGCCAGGAAGGGTGTAACCCCTGCAAATGGGGGTTCCCAAAAGACTTCAGGAGCTTGTTTGAATGCTCCAAGCCTGAATGGTGTTTGGCATTTAAGCCATTTATCAGTGAGTGTTTTTAGAGCCTCTGGTACTGTCTCTTTAAGAGCTGTCTGCTTGCAGACATAATTAGTTTGTATGGGGACTGTGTGCTTCTCTGAGTACCACTCGAGCTGCTGCCAATTCACTTAATTTTTGCAGTCACTAGGAGTGCAAAGGGAACCTATCTGAAAGATGTAACTGTTTACCAGAAATTATTTAGAGTAATAATGAAATTACAGTTTGTCTAACCTGCTTTCTTTGCAGTCAGAACTGTGTCTGCTAGTTCCCCATTCTAGTTTTGAACTGCTGAACTGGACCAATCAGTGTGGGGTAAGCTAGCTCTAAAATGGTGCCTTGACGAATCAGAACTTGGACTCATAATCTGAGCCAGCCACAAGAGGATTGTATGGGCAGTGACTCTGGGAGATGTAGTTTAGACTTCAGTGCCTTTTGGACCAACAGCAGCAGTCTATTGTGGTGACAGCCAATCCAGTCAAGAACTGGGAGGAACTCAAAGGAAGTGCCCGGTTTTGTCGGTTGGAGTTCAGTTGAGCTTTGGCAGTGAAGAAGGAAGGAGCCCTGTACTTTTCAGTGTGCAGTTTTAGTCAAAAACGTGTGTAAGGCCCAGAGTTCGGTCTGCAGCTTGTTGGACTGATCCGTCCTGTGAAAAGAATCAAAGGATCTCTGAAGGTAGAAACCAGGCTCACCCTGTAGAAGACTGGAGGAATTGCTGAAAATTACACTCGGTCTGTCAGGAACTGAATCTGCTGTGTGTTCTCCTGGGTATTGTGCAGTAATTGCGATCGGGATACAGATGCAGCCTGCCTGGTATAGTGCTTTCTTTATATGGATGTGTGAAGAGGTTTGTGTACCTCAAGTGAGCCCTGCTGACATTGAAGGACCCTATCTTATTTGGAGGTCGTGAGTACTAATTCAGGGTCGCTCCCTGTTGAATGCCACATTAAATCCAAATGGAATTACTGTACTGCTGACTGTTTAATTCTCCTTTTCTCTGGTGAAAGGGCCCTACCAGCTGCCACGGTTTGGACTAGCCACTAGGGCTTGGGTACCCAGGGACAGTAACTGATAGGGATAGGCCTGTGCACAGAGCCATAGGTAGATTATTAGAGTGATAAGCTAATTAACCTGATTTCCCCTGTCCTTGTTATATCCCCTAAATAAATCAGAGCTGCTTGTTTCAGCAAAGTTATACTGCCTGAGGTATTTGTCTATGTTAAAGTACTGTACTGTGATTGTTGCACTGTATCTCATTTCACAGGAGGTCCCAGTGCGGAACAGACCTGGGGGTAAGTGTATACTGTGAAGGTAATTCTGATATATTGTGTGGGCCACTAGTGGGAAGAAAGGGGGGTTGCAGTGTCCCAGAGGGCTGTGACCAAGTTAGTTTAACTATTGCAAACCCTGACCTCTGGGTGGAGGCACCAGCCATTGGATCCAGGCCCCTCAACCTGTTAGTGGCAAATCAGGCAGGGGTAGTAGCCCCTGGGATAGCGCCATCTAGGGGTTACATACACAACCTGTCTCCTCGTATACTGACCCGGACTTACTTGTCCATATGTGGCCACCCAGCTAAGTGGAAATCTAGCTGGGATTTTCCTAACAACCAGCTTGGGGTGGGGGGATGGGAATCAGAGGTCCATGTGCCTCAACAGAGTTGGGCAACAGAGTAACAGCATCCACCTTAGAACCACCACTGTTTCCACCTATTTACCTCCCGGGACAGATCGAGACAGGAGACCTCTCGGTCCTGCCAGAAGTGGGCTGGGGCCAGGCCCACCCACAACTCCAACTGACACTTGCCAGTACAGGACTGAATGTGTAACCTACAGTGTCCCATGTCAATGTCACATGCTACGCTACCAACAGGATTTCACCCCTTCCGCCATCTGTGCACTGGTGGCTGTGCGCCTGTCATTAGGCGCCAACTTCAGGAGTTCACCCCACTCGAGGTCACCCCCACAGTTAGCATATATAGAAAGAAAGTGTGGGGGCTCAGGAGCACAGCCCTCCTGCAAAAGAGGTTCCGCAACCTCAAAACATGGCGCCCCTAATGACCGGGCACACTGCCACCGACGCCCCTAAATGGGTGGAACCGTTTCACCATCAGTCTGGAGCAGTGTTTACTGCTCACATTATCCTGCCCCCATGGGGGCCACCAGCCAGCAGTCATGTAATGAAAGACACCAACCCCCCAGAGGCAGGAGGCATATTGCATTGAGCCGTGTACTTTATTAACATCTTGGCTGTTTGTAAACGGCCCTGGGTCATTCATGAAAAAGGGCCTTTGGCTCATTGTACTTACCTGGTAAACAAAAGTTTAAATAAAAATAAAAATTTGGGCCAGCCCGGTGGCGTAGAGGGCTGAGGTGCTGGTGCCTTATCTCCTTCCATGCCAATGACCCAGGGTCAGGAGTGACCGCGAGTCTCGGAGGGTCAGCCAGGGCAGGAGGACTGCTCTCCTCCTTTGAGGAGGGAGAGTGGGGACGATCGCTGAGCCACTGGCTCCTGGCGTTGGCTGGAGGCTAGTGCAGGCTCGGGGATCGATGTGTGGGCTGGCTCAAGTAGGCATCAGGCGTAATGCAGGCGGGCGCATGTGCAGGAGCGCCCTTGATGCCACTACATGCTCACGCCATGGGGGGCACTAAAGGACAAACACTAATCCTCCGGCACAAGTGACAGCAGACATCATCAGCGCCGCTGCAGACCCACTCAAGTCAGCTCCCCTTCAGCCCCGGCCTCCACAGTGTGTGGGATAAATCCCCACTGTGAGCGACCTGGGATGTGCAGTGAAATAGGTTTGATCTCTGGCTGGGTCAGGCAGCAGCCAGAAAGGAAGCCTTAAGAGGACATAGGACCCCCAAGCGAATAGGTAAAAAAAAAAAAATCATAAAAATTTGACAAAGACACTCTGCACTGCGTTTGCCATTCCGATGTTTAACGGGCCAGGCTTGGGACTTGCATCTGAGTAAACTGCACTGTGCTTAACCTGCTCTTTAGTTGTCCATGTTTACAAGCAGAGGTAAGCTGAGTCACCTGAGATATAAGAAAGAAGCCAAATCCTTAAGGGAAAAGGTATGGTGCAATATGAAGCCATGGATGCGCTAAAGTGTACTGAACCCTCGAAGACAGTTATTGCAATAATGCCCTGTAGTCAATGGGGCATGCACCTGGTTGCCATGGAGGCATGTTCCTCACTGTCACTGTGGCGTGTACCTGTCATGGGGGCATGCATCTGATGTGATTGGGGGCGTGTACCTGATTGTCACTGGGCCATGTGCCTGATTGTCACTGGGTTGTGTACCTGATTGCCAGTGGGGTATGTACCTGACTACCACTGAGGCATGCATCTGACTGTCACTGGGTCATGTGCCCTATTGTCATTAGGGGTGTGTACCTGATTGTCTTTGGGGAGGGGGAAGTGTCCTGACTGTTACTGAGGTGTGTACCTGATTGTCATGTGGGTGTGTAGCTGATTGTCATTGGGGCATGTATCTAACTGTCATAGAGGAGTACCTGATTGTCATTGGGGTGTGTACCTGATTGTCATTCGGGGGGTTACCTGATTGTCACTGGGCTGTATACCTGACTGTTACTGGGGCGTGTACATGATTTTTATTGGGGTGTGTGCCTGATTGTTATTGGGGCATGTACCTGATTGTTACTAGGATGTACTACTAATTGTTATTGGGGCATGTACCTGATTGTCATTGGGGCGTGTATCTGACTGTCGTAGAGGCATGTACCTGATTGTCACTGGGTGTGTACCTGACTGTAATTGGATCATGTATCTGACTGTCACTGGGGTGTACCAGATTGTCATTGGGGCATGCACCCGATTGTCACTGGATCATGTACCTGACTGTCATTGGGGCGTGTACCTGATTGTCATTGGGGTGTGTGCCTGATTGTCAATGGATCATGTACCTGACTGTCACTGGGGCGTATACCTGATTGTCATTGGGGCGTGTACATGATTGTGATTGGGTCCTGTACCTGTCACTGGGGCATATACCCGATTGTCATTGAGGCATTTACCTGATTGTCATTGAGGCATGTACCTGATTGTCTCTGGGGCATGTAACTCATTGTCATTGGGGTGTGTATCTGACTGTCGTTCAATCAATCATTGAATGACTGAATAAAGATTTTGATTGACTTGATTGATTGATGTAGCTCATTGTCATTAGGGCGTGTATCTGACTGTCATTGGGGCATGTACCTACTTGTCATTGGGATGTGTTCCTAACTGTCACTGGGGTGTGTAGCTGTCACTGAGGCATGTACCTGTCACTGAGGCATGTACCTGACTGCCATTGGGTCATGTACCTGACTGTCATTAGGGTATGTGCCTGATTGTCACTGGGGCGTTTACCTGATTGTCACTGAGGCATGTCGGAATTATACCTTATGAACTTTGGGACTTAGGGGGCCCATAAGGGTGCTATATTTAAATTGAGCCCCTCCTTCCCATTATAAGTCAATGGCAGTGATGCATGAGCTACCGGGGCTCACTTCAGAGCTACGGGGGCCAAGCCCCGGCAACCCCCCTGTAATTCTAACACTGGTTTATGAATGAGGAGAGACTCCATTGGAAAGAGGAAGAGCAGCAGCAGCAATGAGTAAGTAAATGAAAGCTATTTCAAAAAATGTCTGGATAATATGCATTCATTATAGAATGTTAATGTTGTTGGAAAACAAAATTACTTGATTGGTGTAGAAATGTGTTTTGCAGTACAGGAAACTTCTGAAATTAACAACCATGGATGACCGCAGTCAACTTGAAAAATTCTCAAACCATACTGGCCATGGTCTGTCCCTGGGCTGTTTACTGTTGGTGGTTGTTCATGGTTAACCATGCTTAAAATCCTGAACAAACCATGAAGACCATGGTCACTGACTATGTACAAACAACAATGGTTTATCATTGGGGGTGTCACATGAAACTGGGTAGTTAGAATCAGAGACCAGGGCAGAGAATCTGACTAATGGGCCTAGTGGGCCTTTTCTGCTGACAGTTTTCTATGATTTGAGATGTCAGACGTGTAGCAGGTTTTCGGGGTGGGGGGGCAGTCTGTCTGCCTTTTTTTCCCCCCTGTAAACTATAAGTTAAAATGTTTACACAGCTATCGTTTTATAGGCAGCTTTCCCTTGTAAGTTAACGGAAACCTGGTGACAGACCGTCGAGTCGCACAAGCAGGTATTCCTGCGGAGAGGGGATGATGGTCTTCCTCTGAGGTGGTACGTTGGGTTTCTCATGACACCCAGAAGTGTTTGGTGCCCGACTCTCTACACTAGTTCATGAGTCATCGACCTCTTTAAATTCAGCCAGACCATACAGTCAGGTTTTGTTTTGCTACTGTTCACCCAGACGATATCAAGCCTTTTCTGCTGCTGCTGCTTCTTTTCTCATCAAGCAGCTCTGAAGGCTGAGAGCCCTTTCATGTTCCCACTGAGCGATGCTGCTTCGAGGAATTAGTGGGCTGTTCTGGGGTTATTAAAGGGAATTAACAGTATCCGATTTCCTGACTAGCGTGACAGCCAGAGAGCAGAACTGCTGGGAGCAAGTCACTGTAGGGACTTCAGTGGCTGAAACTGTCACAGAGTCAGCTTTAAGGAAGCCATGAAACATTGGAAGTTTTGGAAATTGGGTTTGTGTATTAGTATAGGCATGTTTGTCTGTCTGTATGTTTTCTTTGTTCTTATTGAATTATGGCATATTAATTAATTTATTTATTTTATTTAATTTTCCAGACAGATCCGTGGCCCAGCGGTAGTACACTGCATGGGCATGCAGATTATTGGAGTCTGGCAGTAGACTCCGGTCACCATCATTGAGGGGCAGGCCCAGCTGTAGGCAGCTGCCGGACAGCAGCGTGCCTCAGCCAGGGAGGGCTAGCAGCGGGTTCTGGCAATACAGTCTGTGCTATGCAGTATGCTGTGTGCAATATTCTGTGTTGTGCAGTGTGCTGTGTGCAGTATTCTGTGTTGTGCAGTGTGTGCTGTGTGCAGTAATCCGTGTTGTGCAGCGTGTGCTGTGTGCAGTATTCTGTGCTGTGCAGTGTGTGCTGTGTGCAATATTCTAGGTTGTGCAGTGTGCTGTGTGCAGTATTCTGTGTTGTGCAGTGTGCTGTGTGCAGTATTCTGTGTTGTACAGCGTGCTGAGTGCAGTGTTGTGCAGTGTGCCGTGTGCAGTATCTGTGTTCTGTTGTGCAGTGTGCTGGATGTAGTGTTCTGTATGTAATGTGCAGTATTCAATATGCTGTGTGCAGTCAGCAGTGTGCTCTGTGCAGCACCGCATGCAGTGTGCTGTGTTAAGTGTGCTCTGTGCTGTGTGTAGTGTGTCATACTAGTCAGTATGCAGTATTCTGTGTGTAGTGGTGGAATTCAAGAATGCATGGGACAGACATAAGGCAATTCTACGGGGTGGAGGTTGGAAGAAGCAGGCTGTTGGTTAGCTAGGATCTGCAGCTTATCCATTAGGTAGGAAAATGGACAGACTGGGTGGGTCAAGCGGTCCTTATCTGCCGTCATATTCTATGTTTCTATGTAGTGTGAAGTGTGCTGTATGCAGGCTGCAGTGTAGTCTCTTCAATGTGTAATATGCAGTGTTCTCTGTGGTCTCTTCAGTGTGCAATACGCAGTATTCTCTGTGCTGTACGTAGTGTGCTGTGTGCTCTGTGATCTATGCTGTACACTCTGTGCTGTATGATGTACAGTATGCAATGTGTTGTGTGCAGTGTGCGCTATGCTGCATGATCTGTGACCTGTGCAGTGTATCACACACAGTAAGCTTTGTGCAGTGTGCTATATGATGTACAGTATGCATTGCAGTGTGTGCTGTGTGCAGTATGCAATGTACTCTGCTGCATGCAGTGTGCTGTGTATTCTACGAAAAGTGATGTGTGCTGTGCAGTATGCAATGTGGTGCGTGCAGTGTCTGTGCTGCATGCAGTGTGCTGTGTGTTCTATAAAAAAGATGTGCTGTGCAGTGGACTGTGCAGCGTGCTGTGTTTGTGTTGCATGCAGTGTGTTGTGTGCAGTATGCAATGCAGGGAGCAGTATGACATGTGTAGTGGTGTGTGAAACATGTCAAGTGCTCTATGCTGTATCTAGTATGCAATGTGAGAGCAACATCTGACCAGTATCTTTGGTTAAGGACTTTGACCAGTTCCACATGGAAGGACGGATTCTCTCATGCAGACAGAAACATGAAGCAACAGGGAAGGGGTGGTTAGATGAAGGGGAGGAAGCATTTCATTAGCTGATTAGCAAAGCTTAAACCACATAAAAGGGGATGCTTCAACCTTCACAGGTCAAAGGTTGCCCATTATACCAGTTCAGCTAATTACGATTCAGTTTCATGGCTGAAAGGCTGGAGGAAAAATAAAGAATCTGAAGGAACCCATGAATGTGTCTTTTCAGTCAGTCACTCCCCTGATCTGACATGCCTCCAGTACAGCTGAGAGACCCCATTGTGTGACCCCCATGTTAACCAGACCCCCTCACTTTGTTCCAGTTAACTGCATGTCAGTTGTCAGTGGTGGCTAGAGGATGGTCTGTGAGGGTCTCTCTCCACAGCCCTCCCAACAATCATGGAGCTAGCTAGTAGCCATGGTCTTCAGTCTGTGTACCTCTGAAGTCTGCAGACATGGAAACAAAATCGACAACAGCAGTTTTTACCCCCCGGCCGTATCAGCCTCTATAAGTGTTAGAACGCTTGTGCTAAAGACGTTGTTTCCTCGCATTTTTATAATCTACTCTACACTGATGTACAGGAAGGCCTTGCAATGAAGGGATTTGCTATGTTATATAGTCATTTTAAAAGTACAGTTTTGAAACTATAAAGCTGGCAAAAAATTACAGCCTTCA
Organism: Neoceratodus forsteri; assembly: GCA_016271365.2. Classification (NCBI taxonomy): domain Eukaryota; kingdom Metazoa; phylum Chordata; order Ceratodontiformes; family Ceratodontidae; genus Neoceratodus; species Neoceratodus forsteri. Next base: position 108,217,262 of record JADMNL010000031.1, on the reverse strand, counting down.
AAATTAGGAGGTCAGCAACCAAGTCGGCAACTAAGGTGTGATTGCAGATTCTGTGGGACTAGAATATGGAATCTGATGCCCCTTCATACAAGCAGTTCTTTTTCCTTGGACTTGCCAGGAAACATTTGTGCTCTTCCTTATTTAAAATCTTCATGCAGATAGCCTGACACCAACCCCCTTGAAGAAATCATAGATTTTCCCCTTAAGAGACACCAACTGATGGTGACACTCCTATGTACTGAAACCTCATTCTTATGGCTGTCCTGACATTTTCTGGCTTACTAAACTCAGTTCAGTTTCCTGTGCGTTTTCTGGAATTCCGCAAGATATTGGCTTGCCATAATGTACCGATAATATGCCATACACAACCATCACATATCAGTAATATGCCATACACAGCCATCACATATCGGCAATATGCCATACACAGCCATCACATATCGGTAATATGCCATACACAACCGTCACATATCGGTAATATGCCATACACAACCATCACATACCAGTAATATGCCATACACAGCCATCACATATCAGTAATATGCCATACACAGCCATCACATATCAGCAATATGCCATACACAGCCATCACATATCAGTAATATGCCATACACAACCATCACATATCAATAATATGCCATACACAACCATCACATATCAGTAATATGCCATACACAACTATCACATATCAGTAATATGCCATACACAGCAATTATGTACCAATGTCACTTACAGCCATTACATACCAATAATTTGCCATACACAACCATTACATACCATTAGCATGCTGTACACCATTAATATAAACTAATATGCCATACACAGCCATCACGTACAGTAATATGCTATACAGTCATTATGTACCAGTTATATGCCATACACTGCCATTATATGCCAATAATTTACTGTACTTAGCCATTATATACTGATACTGTACCCTACACAGCTTTTATGTACCAATTATATGCTGTACACAGCCATAATGCACCAATAATTTAGGTATGTGTCATTATGTCCAATAATTTACCATAAACAGCTATTATTCACCAGTGTGTCATACAGTGCCATTATGTAGTATTAATTTATTGTTCACAGCCATTAATGTACCAATAATTTATCATACACAGGTATTATGTACCAATAGGCTGTATACAGCCATTATATGCCAATATGATATACATGGCCATTACACACTAATAATTCCATGTACACTGCCATTCACAACAATAATTTGCAATACATAGCCATTACCTACCAATAATTTACTGTACACATCAATTATATAGAGAATAAAGTATGAGTCGGGGTGTGTAACAAGATTTTACACACGACCAAGTTGTGGGATGCTACATAAACATCCGTGGGGTTTGTGGAAAGCATCCCACAACGAGGGTGTGTGTAAAATGGAGTTTGACACACATCCAGACCCATATTTTACTTTATATAATTGCTGGGTTTCCCTTTTTCACCTCAGCAAAATTATATAAAATAAAAAGTTTCCGGTGCATCCGCGGTGTGGCCTGTTTTTTGTCAGGTGCCGATTTGAATCGGCATATTTTAAAGCATTCTTTTTGTCCTGGTTTGTAGATTTTCACTGTGTGTGGGGAACTTACCACCGAGTTCTTCTAGTGGTAGTGGTGCTGTTTTGGGAGAGATGGAAGCGGTCAGCGGTCTTGAGTGGTGGAGCTGCTGTGTGAGCATGCACACAGCAAGGGAAACCGTGCGTGTGTTTGCCGTTATAAACACTCCTTTATAACAGCAAATTACGCCATGGTTTCCCTATGGGAAAAAGGGGAAGCCAGTTATTATATACCAGTAATTTTCTATACATAGCCATTATGTACCAATTACAGTCCATACACAACCATTATGTACCAATAATGTGCCATGCACAGCCATTATGTACCAATATAATTTGCCCTACACAGCATTACGTACCAATAAATTTTGGCACACAGCCATTATATACCAGTAATTTACTGCATACATGCATTATGTCCCCCTGTGTGCAGTATTACTCTTAACTATGTAACCATTTACCGATATGTGTCATCATACCAGTTTTGTATGCACGCTTATTCCAGACTATGTAATGCGTACCAACTTGTATTATTGTACCAATTTGTGTCACTGGATGCTTGTGAAAATGGGCAATTTTGCTCACATGCCTTTCCAGTATAAACAATACAAATTAATAAATGACATAAATTACACACCAATGATATGCTGTATACAGCCATTATGTACCAGAAGTTTGCCGTACACATCCATTATTTACCAATAATATGCTGCACACCACAATTACATAATAATAATAAGCCATACACAGCCATCCCATACCAATAATATTCCATACACAACCATTATATATAGAATAATGCATGGCGAAGTGTGGTTAACAAGGATTTTATGCACACCCGAGGTGTGCTATGCTCATAAGCTCCAAGGATGAAGCCCAAGGGGTTTATCAGGGCACTGCACACCGAGGGTGTGCATAAAATCCTCGTTTTTTTTCTTTACATTAGTTTTTTTCTCACCTCAGCCGCACTTCTCTTGACTGTCCTGTCCGTGCAGTGTTAAGTTTAAGCCAGCATTTGCGCACCATCGCAGTCTGTGGGTTTTTTATTTAGAAAAAAAACACACACACAGAAAAGCTCAGTCCCAGCAGCTGACTAACTGCCGATGAGCGCCAGCCAGAAAACACATCCCTTGACCCGTCACACCACAGCGCAGCCAGAAAATAAACAGGAACTGGAAGCACAGTTCACATCGGAGGGGACTGTCACTCACGCTGGCAACTTTCTGTAACGAGTGCAAGTGAACAGCCAGCGCAAGGACAGTGTCTTACACAGGTGCACTGAGGGCTATTTTTAGAACCGTGGTTTATGGAACTCCGTAATTCACATGTGTGAATTATGGAGTTTGTAAGGGTCTAACAGTGGTGGTTTATTGACCCTAACCAGTAAACATATGCCAATAATATGTAGTACTCGGCCATTTTGTACCAATAATGTACCGTACACAGTCATTACATACCAGTAATTTACCCGACACAGTCATTGCATAGCAATAATGAGCTATTATATACCAGTAATTGTCTGTTCACAGCTATAACCAAGTATGGCTCCTATTACTGAAAGAAGGAATGTTGGCCTAATCAGCTGTCTTCTTTCTGAGACTGCCATGGGATTTTTAACTTTATCTAACAACCATCAGAGACAGAAAGAAGGGACCTCTCAGTCTCATATCCTGTCTGAAGAACAACGCCTCCCCAGTACTGCAGCATAGGGACAGCACAGGCCATCAGTCCAAGTCCTGTGTGGGACACAACCTAATAACGGTGTGCAGTGACACCACTGGGCTTAACTCAAGTCCCAGTATGGGGAACCCCCAAGTAATGCAGCGAAGTGACAGCACTGGGCTGAGACCAAGTCCCAGTATGAGATATCCCCCAGTACTGCAGTGCGGTGACAGCACTGGGCTGAAACCAAGTCAAGCATGGTGCCCCCCCCATTATGCAGAGCAGTGACAGCACTGGGCTGAGACCAAGTCCCAGTATACCCTCCCCCCAAGTTATGCAGAACAGTGACAGCACTGGGTTGAAACCAAGTTCCCAGTATGGGCCACCCCCAAGTAATGCAGAGCAGTGACTGCACTGGCAGTGTGCTCCAGCACTCACTCCAGACCTGTGGAGACTTGGTGCACTACAGAGGCTGTAGGCCCCAACTCTAGACCTGTGGAGAACTGGTGCACTGCAGAGGCGGTGGGTTCCAACTCTAGACCTGTGGAAAACTGGTGCACTGCAGAGGCTGTGGGCTCCAACTCTAGACCTGTGGAGAACTGGTGCACTGCAGAGGCGATAGGCTCCAACTCTAGACCTGTGGAAAACTGGTGCACTGCAGAGGCGGTAGGCTCCAACTCTAGACCTGTGGAAAACTGGTGCACTGCAGAGGCAGTGGGCTCCAACTCCCACTCTAGACCATTGGCGATCTGGTATGCCACAGAAGCAGTGTACTCAGACTCCAAGGGTAGACAGCTGCTCACTCTGCCAATTTAGCACCTTCTTTAGTGGGGTGCTGGACTGGCGCTGATGTTGTGGTTGACTACACAATGCCCCCCGGGGGCCTGTCATGGTATGGGCAGCCTTACGTGTGGGTGGTGGGAAGGAGCACATGGGGAATAACAGGCTTGGCTGGCAGCATTGATGTCTGCACCTGAAGAAGGAACAGGAGCGTTGCAGGGCACCTGGCATGGAACTGGAAGTGCACAGGCACACAGTAAGTTGGTCATGACCTGGGAGACAAAAAGCGTATTTGTTTTTTTAATAATTCGCAGTTTGTTCAGGATGCCTTCCTCCTTCCTTATCTGGCCTCAACCACTGGCTACCTTCAGGGCAGTAGTCCATCCCCATTCGACTACATTCCCATACTTGCATGACACTCCATATCACGCAGGAACCCACGATTAATGATAGGGTTGCCTCTTAAGGCAGGGTTGACAAAATATTAAAATTGGTGGGTTCTAGTTCTGGCTTTCAATGAAAGGAAGCCACATATCTAATGAATTTGATGCATACTTTAATTCTTACAGTTGCCCCAATGTTGTGCCCATTTTTATTGGCCTTTTTCAAAGGGATATTTATCTGTAATATATGCATAAATAAATATGAACATTAAATATTAAATTCTGAATTTCATATTTTTTAATTACATCTTTCACATTCATTCATTTGTTCATTTATTTATTTATGTATGTCTTTGGTAACCGGGTAAGTAAGCTAATCCACAGGACCATTTTCAGTCACGACCCGGGCCACAGGTGGCAACAAGAGCAGAACAACCAAACGAAGTACAGTACATGGGTAGTATTGCAATATAGAGGAGATAGTACATAAATATAAAAATGCAGACAGCTACGGTGACAGCGAACACCGCAACATGCGGTTGGAAGTACAACACAGTGAGATTCATATTAAAATGCAAAGTAGTCAGCAACGCTTTATAAAATAACAGGCATGCAATGCTGTACGTTTAATACAGTTGCTCCTTCTGTTTTCAGAGGTTTCAGAAATTTTCTCCTACTAGTTTTAGTATTTATTCTGAAATCAAATACAATGATTTGCTTTCACAAAATTTCTAAATACAGTTAACGAAACAATAGCAGGCAGTATTTACTCCATGTTTAACTTACGAGTAAAGTAAGGAAGGATGTGAAGTGACTGTTACAGACATAACGGCAAATTAAACTGCATTTTATTACAGAAAGCTTTAAAACCAAGTATCTATGCTTACAGTACATGCTACAAGGTTGAACATATTTAAGACTGAAATGGAGTAGCAGACATGAATCTTATACAATAATTCTGTAAAACAGGAAGTTTAATGCATTTTGGCGAACACCTGTCCATCCACTGGGCCATGGGGGGGGTGGAGATGTAGTTTCTATGTCCAGTTTGAAAATCCAGACCCAAAGGATAGTGTCCATCTCATAGTAAAGCAACATTAAAGTGTATTATTTAGAAATTCTGTGAATGTAAGTAAACGTATTTTGGTTTCAGAGTGAATATTTTTTTATTTATTTATTTTTATTTGAGAAATCGGAGTTACAACCTTTGAGCTAAGAGTTTGTTTACAAGGGATCATCCTCAACAGTTGTAAAAAATACATTTTGTTGCAACAGCAGAATTGCAGCACACAGTTTTGACAAAGTAGTAACATGAACTAACAGAGTTTATGTAGGAAAGGGCAGCAAATACAAGTTACAAATTTGACATGTCAAAATATAGATGAAGCTAGGGAGGCATTGTCAGTTTCCCAGTAGTGGGCACAACGAGCAACAAACTGAGAAGTTAGTGCAGAGACCAAGCTGAGGTTTGGGCAAGTGCAAGTGGGTGGTAGAGAAGGAGGGGAGACAGAGGCAAGTTCAATTTGGGCAAGGGCAGCAGGGTGTGTGTGGGGGAGAGAAAGTAGGGTGGGACCCAGGCAAGAGGTAGTGTGGGTATATTGGACAGGAGAGTGGCAGGTGGCAGGGGGTAAAGTAGGGGAGAGGAAGAAGGGGTGAGGGGTGTAGGGAGGACAAAGGCTCTCCCGGTCAAAGCAGGAAGAGGCAGTTAAATGGTATGCTGGTATTCAGGTGGGGTTAAGTTTGACACAGACAGTGGACTGGTGGAGAGATGGACTTCTGGAGTTCAGATTTGAAGTGTCCTAGGCGTTGTAGGTTGGTGATAGTATTAGGGAGCTCATTTAGCCAGGTGGGTGCCCTTACCGCGAAGGCACACCTCCCCAGAGCTGTTCTCCTTAAGGGTACAGCTAAGTCATGTCTGGTGACACTTCTTGTGGCATGCTCACCTGGGGCAGGTCTGAATAATGCCTGCAGGGAGGCAGGTGCAAGTCCTAGAAGGGCCTTCTTCCCTAGTAGGCAGGTCTGGAGCTTGATTCTGTCCAGGAGGGAGCCACTTTGTCCTTATATAGGGCTCACAAGTATGTGTGAGGCGATCAGTATCCAGGGCGAATCTGCAGGCTTTGTTGAGGGTTAAGTGGACTTTCTGAAGGCTGGTGTCCATGGCTTCACCATACACCACGTTTCCATAATCCAAGATTGGCAGGATTGTGCCACTGACTGCCTGGAGCCTGGATTCAGGGGTGAGGCAGAAGCATAGTCTATATAGTGCCCCCCAGTTCCTGTTTGCAGTCCTAGTGATATTACTTGTATGTTCAGCAAAAGAAAGGGACTCATCGATTGTAACCCCCAGATACCGGAATGAGTGGACCTGTTCAAGGGAGGAGTCCGGGTTGTGTGCGATTGTGAAAGGGTGTGGTGAATCTTCTCTTCTGGTGGCCAGCAAAGAGCACTGTCTTTGTTTTTTTGCTTTTGAGTACTAGGAGGCTGGTGTTAAACCATTCCTGTAGTAGGTCAAAGCTGTGCTGCAGGTTCCTGGTCAGCGTGTCTTGGCAGGAGCCTCAACAGAATAGTACTGTGTTGTCTGCATACAGCAGAACTTAAAACTAATAAGAGAAAATTTCAGAACCCCCTGAAAACAGAAGGGACACCTGTATTAAAGGGACAGCAATGTAAAACATTTAATTGAAAAATATGGAATTCAGAATGTATTATTTAATACTCATATTTATGCATATATTATAGATAATTATCTCCTTGAAAAAGCTCAGTAATAATGGGCAGAATGTTGGAGCAGCTATAAGAATTAAGTAAAGTAAGCATCAAATTAATTTGAGATATGACTTTGTTTCTGGGAAGGCCAGAACTAGAACCCACCAATCAAAATGTTGTCAGTCCGAGTGCACCTCCCTGGGTTCACCCAGTACAAGGAAAGATATAGCCCTTTTCCAGGGACATCACAGATTTCTGTAAGGGAGAGTCACCCGTTTGTGTGGACATGGGTGTGGAGGGAGGAAGCTGGGGGAGAAGCAAGCTCAGTGACATATGCAGTTGACAGGTCTTCATTCATGGCACCTGGGGATTTTTTGGTCCCTCCCTTAGTCCTACTGACCATCCAGCACAGCGTATGCCCCACTGATGCCTGGCCTGCTACAGGGAGGGCCAGCAGCACATGGTAACCAGTGGCAGTATCAAGACTGCTCCACTTTCTCACCACAGGATGCATTCCATTACGTGGGACAAGCCCCATCCCCCACATACTAAACGTGCTACCTCAGTGGCACTCCCAGTCTGCACCAGTCATGGGCATGGAAGTATGCCTACCTACCCCATGCATTACTAGACAACCTGGCCAAGCAAAGCGGGACTTACAAAAGAAAAGCCAGCATCCACCTCTAACAAACAGAATTAGTGCAGCGTTGTTCTGCAGTGTTCTGCTATCTGAGCCCAGCTTCCAGTACTAATGAACAAGATTAGTGCAGCGTATCCGAGTTCAACAAGCAGTGATTGCTCTGGTAGTTAAACCAGTTGCGGAGGGGGTAAAAATGTATTTACTGATGTAAGTGCCTTAAGGTATAAAGATCTTCTGAAGTACATAGTGGAAGCAGTATAAATGTTACTTTTATGCTACTTTTTTACTGGATTATATGAGTTCCATGTGGTTACTATGTAGCTTTTATTAGGAACCACATTCCATTTTAAGACAGATTTTGTTTTGTGAGGGGGGCCTTGCACCATGTAGAAATGTTAATGTTTATAATACCTGTTTTTCTGTTTGTTTAAATAAGATAGTCCAGCAGATGCAAAGCTGTTTTCCCAGTATCATTAAACTGGAGGAGGGCTAATAATTTGCATTTTGTGGCTTAATTATTATTGGCTGATTCGAGGGTTAGTCCATGTAAAGTGCTCACTGGTTGGACCTTGAAACCCCTTTCTGACATGATGGCCAAGAAAGGTTGCTGCGGCCGCAAATAAGGGCTTATTGTCATGCATAATAACAATAATCTGCTCTAAGAGTGATTCTCCCTGCTGTTGCCATGGGCGGTCTGGTGCACGTAGTAACCTATGTTTCTGTATCCCTTCGCAACAAGCCCCCTGATGAAGACTCTAACAGGAGTCGAAGTGCCAGGGCTAGGTCTGTTACTGGAACAGAGCTACGGGCAAGAAGGACTTTGTTATTTTGTGGACTTTTTTATTAGCAATTAACATTTATGTTTTGACTGGTGACTGTAAAATCTTCTACATGCTACAGCACGGCAAATGCTGCTTTGAAAATAAAATATTAGCTTCAGCCTATCTTGGCTGTCCCGTCTGCTCTATGCCTTGAGAGTGCAAAAAACATTTGGACTAAGCCATGCTGGAGTTTGGGGGCTGGCCACCCTTTCAGATTGCACCTACCCTGCACTGAGGTTCGCAGCACCATCCTTTGGTGGCAGAACAAGCACTTGTGTACCCAGCTGTACAAGGGACCCCCAGAAAAATGAGATGCTGTATTTCATGAGGCCATCTCACCATCTGTTTGCTGCAAATTGCAAATAAAGGAAGCAGTGATGTGCACCGGCACGACTGGATTGCTTATATTCAGACACAGTCTGCCAAGATGGCAGTGCTGCAGCAAAACTTGAAAAGGGACACAGACTCGGGCTGAAACTACTGCTACTGTTTTCTATGGTGAGTCACTTCTAGAGAGGTGACAGACTGAAGGCATGCTGACAGTAGAGTGGAGCGGAGCTGAGCATCACACAAAGGCCAGACCCATTCCCAGTTCTCTGGGCCACAGGATCATGGGTTTATGTCCCACTTTAAGGAGTTGGGCTTACAGACAGTGCAGACACTAATGTGTGATACGGGGGGGGGCTGTCTCACATGCCTCCCACATGGTTTCAGGCAATGCTCCAACAGGCCTTATGAGCATGCAACATGCCACCATGGCAGAAGCAAGCTCCTTTGCCCACATTACTGCAGATCCTGGCACCAGCCCTCCCCGACTGGAAGCATTGTCATTCAGCAGTGCCACCCCAGCCCACCCCATCCACCTCCCAAATCCGCCCCCAAACCTGGGTCACCAGTATGGCGGTATGACAGCTCTGTGTACAGTACATGGAGCCCTGTTTTGTGCTGTGATAGGTGCTTTAACCATTGACAGCCTCAGCTGCAATCAGCGAGTGGATCCTGCTGCTGCATGCATGGATTACAATCAGCGAATGGATCCTGTTGCCACGTGCATGGGTTGCTATCAGCGAATGGAGCCTGATGCTGCATGCATGGGTTGCTATCAGAAAATGGAGCCTGATGCTGCATGCATGGGTTTCTATCAGTGAATGGAGCCTGATGCTACATGCGTGTGTCGCTATCAGCGAATGGAGTCTGAGGCTGCATGCATGGGTTGCTGTCAGTGAATGGATCCTGCTGCTGCTTGCATGGGTTGCTATCCACAGGGGAGCCTGCTGCTGCATGCATGGATTGCTATCAGTGAATGAAGCCTGCTGCTGTATGCATGGATTGCTATCAGTGAATGGAGCCTGATGCTGCATGCATGGGTTGCTATCAGTGAATGGAGCCTGCTGCTACATGCATGGATTGCTATCAGTGAATGGAGCCTGATGCTGCATGCATGGGTTGCTGTCAGTGAATGAAGCCTGATGCTGCATGCATGGGTTGCTATCAGTGAATGGAGCCTGCTGCTGCATGCATGGATTGCTATCAGTGAATGGAGCCTGATGCTGCATGCATGGGTTGCTATCAGTGAGTGGAGCCTAATGCCGCATGTATGGGCTGCTGTCAGTGAGTGGAGCCTAACGCCGCATGCATGGGTTGCTATCATCGAATGGAGCCTGATGCTGCATGCATGGGTTGCTATCAGCAAATGGAGCCTGATGCTGCATGCATGGGTTGCTATCAGTGAATGGAGCCTGATGCTACATGCGTGGGTCGCTATCAGTGAATGGAGCCTGATGCTACATGCGTGGGTCGCTATCAGCGAATGGAGTCTGAGGCTGCATGCATGGGTTGCTATCAGTGAATGGAGCCTGATGCTGCATGCATGGGTTGCTATCAGTGAATGGATTCTGCTGCTGCTTGCATGGGTTGCTATCCACAAATGGAGCCTGCTGCTGTATGCATGGGTTGCAATCAGCGAGTGGATCCTGCTGCTGCATGCATGGATTGCTATCAGCAAATGGAGCCTGATGCTGCATGTGTGGGTTGCTGTCAGTGAATGGAGCCTGATGCTGCATGTGTGGGTTGCTGTCTGAATGGAGCCTGATGCTACATGCATCGGTTGATATCAGTGACTGGAGCCTGATGCTGCATGGGTTGTTATCACAGGGGCCAGGGTCGCATCCTAGGGGGGGTTGTGAGAGAAAATAGAAAACACCAACACCAGGCATAGCAGGAGGATGCCGGCTCTGCTCTGTGGGCCCCACACCACCGAATGCAGCTTTCACTGCCAAACCATGCTAAGCTTTGTACAATACCACCCTCCGACAGCCCTGCCCTGGAAGACAAGCCAGAGAGAATCAGGCGGTGGTGGTAAACCCTGAGGAAGGCAGGTGACAGGGCTGGGAGCAGAAGCACGGCTGATGAGGGGTCTCCTGGGTGAAAGGGGGAGAGAGCATATTAATTGAACAAATGGTACTTGTAAGAAGATTTCTGACACCAATAAATTGCGTTTTGACCCATTTCTGTTAACTAGACCCAGCTGTCAGATACCTAGGATCCTAAGTTATGACTTGACAGTGGCCGAGGTAAAGATTCTCTGTATTTATAATCGTTATGACTTTCTGAAGGATATAAACAGGGTAGACAGCCAGCAACTTTTCAGGACGCTATCTTCCACTGTTCAGGCACTATTGTTTGATTTTGAGGAGACTTCAACAAGTGGACATAGTTATAAGCTGGTGGAAAGAAAATTCCAGAGGGATATGAGGAAATACTACATGGAAAGGGTAGAGGACAGGCAGAGTCATCTTCCTGGGATGGTGGGCAATGCTGAGGCAGTTACAGGATTCAAGTGCAGGGGGACAGACACCAGGTTTGGTGCAAATGATGGAGCAGGTGAAGTGGGGGTCACTGATCTCACAATGAGAAGCTACAAGATGGGAGCTCTGCATAGACCCTCCCAGTGCTACACTAGTGGGGACTGGGGCAGGGTCTGAGCAGATGAGATCAAGGGAGGGTCTTTTTCTAAGGTAGGGAGTGGGCAGACGCGATGGAGGGAGGATCTTTTTCTGCCTGTAACATTCTCTTTCTACGGCATGTTTCCCTTCTCAATTACAAACCTCAAAAGAAATTCTGTTTTTTTATAACAGAAGTATTTATTAAGGGTTTTCTTTCTTTCATCAGTAATGAGTACATACATAGCACATTAGGACCAAGGCGAGAGAGCGGTGACATAATAAAGACTTTCAGGCACCTCAACGGGGTGAGGAGGGGAGCTTCTTCGATATGAGGATGAGCACCAGGACCAGGGGGCAAGCAATGAAGCTGGAGGGGGCTGAGTTTAAGAGAGATGTGAAGAAGTATTTCTCACTGAAAAGGTAGTAGATGCCTGGAACAGCCAGCCAGTGGGAGTGGTGGAGGCAAAGGTAGGTAGTTGCTTCTAGCGTGCATGGGATAGGCATAGGGGTGTATTAGAAAATAGGCAGGGTCACCGGAGACCAGTTAGGGTCTGTGGAGACAGGTCAGGCAAGGAACATGTGGGCAGACTGGGCGGGCCAAGCAGCCATTTTCTACTGACAAATTCTGTTTCTATTAGTAAAATATAAGAAATGTGTTTTTCACTAGAAGTATAATTTTCCACAATTAGATTAACCTAGCAGACAACCTGTAGTAATATTACAGGAAAGGGAATACAGCATCCAAATCGAACAGCAACTACCCCTCCCCCACCCATTTTATGTTTCTCCCTCTGTCCCTCTCTCTCTCTCTCTCTCTCTCTAGCTATTCTGCTTCTCTTCATCTCTCATCCTTTTCCCTGTCACTCTTCAGCTCTCCATCCCCTTCCCCCACTAGCATTCCCCTCTCGCCACATCTTTCTCCTCCTTATTCTGTAGTTTTCACGAGTTCACCGCTGAGTCCGAACCAGCCCAAGAATCAGAAAGTCATTATCTAAATCTGATCCTCATTTTCCAGGACTCAGATTTTAGAAAAAGCAAACTGTTGTTGCTGCTCGCATGCCGTTATACCTAAACCAGATATGTGTCAGGCTGGCGTACACGGCCGAAGGAAAACACAGCGAGAGAGCAAGAGAGAGAGGCAGAAAGTGTGAGATGGAGTGTGCAAGAGAGAGTGCAAGAAAGAGATGGAGAGTGTGAGAGACAGTGTGTGTGTAAGCACTGTATACGAGTGTGGGAGAGACGGGGAAAAGCTGATCCCTTTGTTCAATATTACCGATCACTTACTGCAGAATATAAAATGCAGTTTAACTGCATTTATTAGGAACCTACAAAATGTACCATTCTTCTCAGCCCACATGCGGAGGGGGCAAGTCATGTTCATAGTCGTTGCTCTTGATTTTTCTCTGCTGGGGGGTGTTTTTTTAACATTTTTGTATCAGGACTATAACAGTGGATATGATAAGAGATACTTTCCAGTTCCCCTGTTTCACTTTCTATCACACCTTGGTTCAGTCTGATAAAAGGTTTGGTCCACATCCATAAAGGACCTGCCCTGGTGCTGTTTTACCTCTGTAATAGCTCATGTACTGATGGCCCCTCCCAGGAGCATAACCAGAAATTTTAGATTTGTACACACACACACACATACTCAAACTGCTGCCCCCCCCTTTACAAAAGATCAGATTGTTGCAGGTATCTAATTTCTTAACAGCTTTTATACTTACATCGAGAGCCAACCTGCCAGCACAGAGGTAGTGCTACCGCTTGCGGGACTGATGGCTCTAGTTTGGTAGCGAGCTCCAGACATCAGAGGGTTGACCAGGGTAGAGGAAGAGGAAGAGGATCAAGCATCCGATGGACTGCTCTCCTCTGAGGAGGAGGAGGGAGGGAGGAACTCGGCACCTGGCACAAGCCCGCTTACTTGTGGTGACTGGGTGCAAAGGATCCAAGGACCACAAATTTGGTGGCAGAGGAGCAGCGGCCATCGATGTCCTGCATGCACAGTAACATCTTGGATGGCACTATAATCTGCTAATAACAGGAGGAAAATTCCATAGGCAGCAGGGTAAAAGTCTGACCCTTTGTAGGCCCCACACCCAACAATGTAGCCTTCTACCTAACGATCCGTTCCGTGGCCATTGGGCAGCCCCCACCACGGGATGAAGGCCGTGGGGAAGGTGAGGGTTGGAATGTAAGACCACAGGAAGTCAGGCTGATGGGGCTGGGAGGGTGAGACCCGAGAGGGGCTCAGCCAGAACACACATAAGCTTTACACTTATATCCATGCCTAAATAATAGAAGTTACAGCCACTACTCGGTGACGTTCAACAAATGAAATATTTCAGATTAGAATGATAACGGTTAGAAAAATGAAAATGGTTTGGGATGGTACTTAAAAAAAATGGACACAAACATTACCAGACTGGTCCGCCTGGATACTTAGAAATTTACAGGTGACCCCTTCTACTGGACATCTTCCCATCTTCCAAACTCTGAAAATCCTTGCGTATGCAGTCTAGTTTCTCATTAAAGGTGCTTTTTTTGAGCACTGTACATAGATAAAAGATGAAAACACAAGGCCAGTAAACAAAATGTATGGGGAATGCAGAATGCTGATATGAATGTGTCACCCCTGGACCCCCCTTCCCCCATTCATTCATTTTCCAGGAGGGCCCCTAATACCAACTTTCCAAGTGGGCCCTCCATGCCACAGTCTGACCCTCTGGACAATTCCTGCCTACAGCCTTGATCTCCCTTTAAACAGAGTCACCTATTTGCCAGCCAGTGCTTTGAGAGTCAAAGTGGCGTCACTGTGCCATAATTCTGTGATCCTCCTGTCAGAGGTTCAGCCTGTACAACCTGGTAAAGGACAGTCAGCAGTATGCTCAGTGAGCTTTGCATATAGGCAAAGGATGGTTAGCAGTCTGTTGATCACTGAGCTTTGTATACAGGTAAAGAATGGTCAGCAGTCCACTCACCAAGCTTTGCAAGTTTGTATACAGGTGAAGGACAGTCAGCAGTCTGTCGCTCACCAAGCTTTGCATACAGGCGAAGGACGGTCAGCAGTCTGTCGCTCACCAAGCTTTGCATACAGGCGAAGGATGGTCAGCAGTCTGTCGCTCACCAAGCTTCGCATACAGGCGAAGGACGGTCAGCAGTCTGTCGCTCACCAAGCAGCATACAGGCGAAGGGCGTCAGCAGTCTGTTGCTCACCAAGCTTCGCATACAGGCGAAGGACGGTCAGCAGTCCACTCACCGAGCTTTGCAAGTTTGCATACAGGTGAAGGACGGTCAGCAGTCTGTCGCTCACCGAGCTTTGCAGGTTTGCATACAGGTGAAGGATGGTCAGCAGTCCGTCGCTCACCGAGCTTTGCATATTCATACTTTGCTTCCTTTCCTATATCACAGCACTTCCTGTGGTAATAATACTGATGTCAAAATATGATGCTGTTGTTAATTTACAAAGGATAGCACTTTCAAAGACACCTGCCCTAAGTTTCTTCTATCAGCTGTCTCACCTTTTATCTCATAGTGTTAGGAGCAGTGCTGCACAGCCGCTTCCTATCTCTGCCTACCCTCACAATCACTCTGACTGAGCCGGCTTCTGCCAAATGCAAAACAGTCACATATTTACTAAATGCAGCTGTGCGTATGTTTATGACAAAATAATTATGGTTTCACATGTGGAAAATTAGGAAAAAGACAAGAGCAAGCTGTCTTATTCTCCATTTCTCATACCAGGAGCCCTTGTGATTTTTACTGAACACAGTCCAGATTTGTTTGACAGTTTGGCTTAGTTTGCCTGCCTGCTGCTGCCTATTGCCCTAGTGATCTTTCTGCCTTTATTCTTATTTTAAAACTCAATGTTATTATAAACTTACATATAAATACAGAGATATGCATCTTCAGGTCAGTGTAGTGCATTGATAGTAATTAATGAGGCTAAGAACAGAATGCATGGTTTACACGTGACGTCTTAAACCAATAAATGGAGTTGTACTGAAGTATTAGAGAATGATGTAGAGAATAACAGGTTGTCAAAGAAAAATGCTGTTGCCTCACCTGTACCTCCACCTTCACCAACACTAACGTGAACTTGCTGGTTTAAGAACCAGAGAGAAACAGAAAGAATAAGGAACAGTAATGCCACAAACATAACTATAACTCTTCACCGTTCATTTAAGCAATAGTTTATACTGTTGTAGGACAAGTTTCCTCACTATGTGGGTATAAGACTTTGGGTAATTGCACAGCAGATAACATGGCCATGTGCTAAATACTTCTTTCTACCCCATCACGTCATCAACCTTCTTCACTCCCCTCCACCCTTTACTCTTATTTTAATATTCAATTACTTTTCTGTTCATGGCATGCATGGCTCAACCTGCCCACCTAACCCCAGTTGTTGCCCTCAGTCTAAGGAACACTTCTCTTCCCAGTCTCACTCAGGCTAAGCATACAGCATTGTCTGTTTACTTCCAGTTCCCAGCCCTGGGTCTGAAGAGATCCTGCCTGCTCAGTAACTGGAGGGGTGGACGGTACTCAGTCTCATTCTCTTTTTCTATGCTTTTACATCTAAATTAGTTAACTGATGTTTCTTTTACAAAAGGTATGGTGGGAGGGTCAGTGGGCTATGAATTGGGGTTACAGAATCTATTTATTACGCTCTATAAATTACAGTCTAATAACTTGACAAACATAACATGTTAACAGAGTGAGTGTACTCCACAATAGTACCACACATTAGTCTAATAACTCAGCAACAGTAACACACATAAACAGTGCCAGTGTACTCGACAACAGTAACACACACACATTAACAGTGTTAACAGTAACATACGTTAACAGTGTTAGTATACTCGACAAACTCCCCTGCACAGGCCTGATTCTAACAGGCACCTGCATGTCGGACACTCTTTACAGAATAAGAATGTCTCACATGCAAGGGAAAGGAGTGTTCTGATTGGTTTAAAAGCGCTCCCTTAATCTATAATTATGTTCAGAGAACTACAGAGATTGAAATTTGCCTCCTGAAAGTACTGGCAAAGTTAAAAGCTGCTAGCTGCTACATAACTATTTATGTTTCCTTTTGCTCAGAAGAGGAGTTTCTACCTGAAGTGTCAAGTGTGATGGGAGGAACATTACTCTAACTGGACAGAGAGTGACATGTCTGCTTGTAGTCCCCTTCATAACCCTCAGCATTGTGACTTCACTTGATTGTCACACTACAACTGACCAAGAAGATTCACTTCCTGATTTCTGGAATGGTCACTTTTTTGTGCCTTCCTCTGCAGCCCCCTACCTCCCACTTCTTCTAGCTGCTCAACGTCCCTGTATGCCTACCAGTCTCACCCTTCAATGCTGCTTCCTGCCACCTGGCTACCCAGGCTGTTCCCGCATTCTCGAATGGTTCGGCCTATTCCTGTTGGAGGCCCCTCTCCCTGGGGGACAGGAGGGGAGTAGCATTCCAGCAGGTTCCTCCATGGTATGCTGGGCTGGGGTGGGGGAGCAGCGGTGCACTAGGGGGGACTGTGCCAAGGAGAGACTAGGAAGCCATCATCGGGCAGGCCGAGACAGGTACTAGTTTCCATTTTCTGGGTCCCTCCCCACACCCCACTGGCGTGCACTGTGGCAGTAACCTGGGGGCGAAGCCAGCCAATGTGTGGTCACCCATGCCAGTAAGGCTCCACACACCACCAGGTGTTGCCCTCGGATCGGTGCTCTGCAGCACCCTCCTCTGGGATGAGAGCATCTGCATGGATGCTCGATCACCCTCCCTGCCAGCCTCTACTCTGACGACTTGGGCTCAGGGCTCAAACCTGGGATCGCCAGCGTGACAAGCAGATGACCCCACCACTGGGTGCCACAAAGCCAGCTGGATTGGTCACTTCTGATGCCACAGTAGGTGAGGTCATAATAATGAGGATGAGGTAAGAAGAGGAAAAGCACTAGGTTTGTCAATGTCTAGGTTGAAAGCTGTTCTACATATCACACTTTTAAGCAATAAGGCATGACAGGGTGTGCATTACTGTAGAATAATCACACATCAAGCCGATCTGCTGGCACAGTGGTAGCACTACTGCTCAGGACCTAGACGACCTGGGTTCGGATGTGAGCCTGGGAGTCAAAGGGCGATCAGGAGGGGAGGAGGACTGAGCATCCAACAGCCATCTCTCCTCCTCCAGGGGAGGGTGAGAAAGCAACTGATGCTGAAGTGGCCCCTAGCAGAGGCTAGGGGTCAGACAGCCAGAGCTTAAATGCTTGGGGGGGCGTGCATACCAGATGTTCAGCCATGAGCCATCAGGTCATTGTATGCCACACACCCCAAGGGAATACAGCCTGCAAACATTGCCAGGCTGAGCAGGGAGGATGTCTGCCCCACCGGAACGCCACACAGCATTCCAAGGTACTCAACCCCCTCCCAAATCAGCCTCAGTCCTTTGCTGGGGAGCACAGGGATGCTCCCTGGCAGCCATGCTTGGGGGGTAAGCCAGGGTGCACTCCGGGGATAGAGGTAAGTCCTGGGGAGATGGGGGTGGGGAGAACAGACCGATAACTAGCTAGCTAGTAGCGAAAAAAAAAAAGAATTACATGTCAAGGGAAGTGAGGCACAAGACAATGCAGAGTGCCTTACACACCCGAGAAGAACCGTTATCACACAATAACGCACACCCTGGGGTGCCTTATTGTATTATAAAATGGTTCCTCTTCTTTTTATTTTAAAAACTGAGTAATGATGTTCAGAAAGTGAAGTTGAACCTGTGCTGTTATGATGGAACAAGCCATGATCATGTGATCACATCTGACCAATCACTGGTCTTGGCTTTTCTTACCCATTTTATAATTACTATTATCAGGCAAACAACAAGCAACAGAAAGATGACAAATACTTCAGAATTAAAAAGTAACAACTGGCTACTTTTAAAAACCAACATTTTCTAACTGCTACTTTTGGGGTACTCGCTTTTTAAGATGTAGTTTTTCTGCATACAATGAAATCCTCCAGTTCATAAGACAATCACGGCAGCTCTTTTTCAATACACAGCATGTACACAGTCAGGGTTTGGTGCACTGCAGCCAGTCTCTGATAGGATCACACAGCCAGCGTGGCATCTGGAGCCTTATGCAATGCATGCAACTGCAGCACACCCAGTGAGTTACATATCAGTCCCAGAATCAAGACAGGACAAAACTGGGATCTTATCCAGTGCACCCATCCCACATGGGGTGCTATAGTCAAATCCCAAAGTAATCTTGCTATCTCTGGACAAAACAGGACAAATCTGGGATCTTGCCCAATGTACTGACTGCATTTAAAGGGGACAGCACTAAGAGCCTCACACACAAGTGTGCTGCTGGTCCCAGTTTGCACTTTGTGTGCAAAAACATTTTTTTACATATTGTTTACTGCAGTATGTAGTACACTGACTTCCAAGCTGACATTTGCTGTAACCAGAAATCCCACAATCCCCTGCAGCTGACATCAGAGGAGGGCTGCAGCAGTGGGAGATTCAAAAGCTCAGTTCTTTTGTTTGCTGGTCCTGCTGCATTCCTGGGGATAAGTACAGAGGACTTAGTTCTGGGAGAACAGTGAGGCTGGTAAATATCTGATCTGAGTTTATAAAATCTTTAACATGCACTGCGGGCTATTGACTCTCCCACTGCTGCAGCCTTGCTCCTCTGATTTCGCCTACAGGGAATTCTGGGATTTCTGCTTAAAGCAAATGTCAGCTTGAAAGTCAGCAAAACCAGCCTGATGCACTCTACTATACTGCAGTAAACAAAATGTAAATGAAAAAACAAATGTTTTTGCACACAAAGTGCAAATCGTGATCCGCTCCACACTTGCGTATGAGGGTCTTAGTGCTGGCTGTTCCCATTTAAAGAGGTTATAATCAAATCCCAATATAATCTCATTGTAGGGCTATGGCAGGACAAACCTGAGCTCCTGCCCTGTGTGGCTCTCACTATTACATTGGCTGCAGTGCACTGATCTCCTTTATAAAACCCCATTGCTAGAGAGAGAGAACAGATTATTACCATATCTGACGTGGCATCTTCCGAACTGTGACTGTTGCATTTGAACCTTGTAAGCTCTCACTGTCTACGCTAAAACAAGGCTGTGACCTTATCCAGTTTGACAGATATGATGATTGGAATAATGTGGGAAACCGGGGACATATGAAAAGCGTGATCTTATCCGTCATGTTTTATGTGAAGGGATGTGGTCTCAGCAGGTTCCGCTGCACTTGGTGCATCAGTGCTGAGGTACCAAGTCCTCAGCCCAGGCAAGCTTTGAAGTAAATGACTGATGCTGGGGGCAAAAAAAAGATCAAAGGGGAGTGCTCTCACTTCCTGGCCCCTTCCCACAAAGATAATTTCCCTACCCCCACATTTGACTTGATGGAAATTGAGATTGTTTTTATGAGAAGAGACGAGGGCAAAGTGCTGGCCACCCAAGCTATGCACTGGCTTCTCAGTCACAAAATACACTGGCCAGGTCATCGATTGATCTGTTTAGGAACACTGTTCCTAAACAGTTACCGGTTCCTAAACAGTTCCTAAACAGGAACCGGTTACCAAAAGACTAAATAAAAAAAATAAATAATTACTGTGATCCTGACTGACCATTGTGGAATTCTCATGGTATGACAGTGCACATTCATAGCACTGGAGGGCAAGTGGTTCCCACAGTGGGTGGAAAGCTGTGCACGCTTACAGGTTTGGGCTTCTCAACCAGAATGGAAGGAAGTTCAGGAGCTCAAGGAGAATTTAGACCAATTATTGATCGATAAACAGACTGACTGAGTTACGTACATCTGTGTAACAAAGATTACCTAATTACAAAAAAAAAAAACTACGTCAGTGAATCTATTAGAGTTGAAACATAAAGCGTATAAAAGAGGGAAATGAAAAATTAGGGTTTGAAGTCTTTGGAACCCTGACACATTGGTAGTGTGGTGTCCTCAGGGTTTGAATGACCACACAATGCAGGGCTGGCAGAAGGGGTTACTGGCAGTAGGAAGGAGTTACAGGCTGACAGGAAGAGGTTACTGGCAGTAGGAAGGGGTTGCAGGTTAACAGGAAGAGGTTACCGCAGACAGGAAATGGTTACATGCAGTAGGAAGAGGGTACACATAGACAAGAAGGGGTTGCTGGTGGTAGGAAGGGGTTAAAAGCTAAGAGGAAGAGGTTACCAGTGGGTAGGAAGAGGTTACAGGTGGACAAGAAGGGGTAGCTGGTGGGAAGAAGGGGTCACAAGCTAAGAGGAAGCTGTTACCAGTGGGCAGAAAGAGGTTACAAGTTGACAGGAATGGGTTAATGGCAAAGAGGAGGGGGTTACAGGCTGACAGGAGGGGCTTACCAGTGGTAGGAAGGTATTACCGACAGTAGGTAAGAGTGCGGGCAGGAAGAGGTTACTGGTGGTGGGGCTGGGCACCTATCTCTGGTTTACTGAAGTCTGAATGGGAGAGGGGTACGGTGGCTGGGTTGGGCACCTGCTGCTGCTTTTACTGAAAATCTGGTGGGCAGAAGAGGTGTACCAGGGGTAGGGTCAGGCACCCATCGCCATTTTAATTAAAGTTAGAGCAGGCAGAAGTTGCTGTGATATTCCTTGCTTTTGGAAAAAAGGAGAGTGATAACTTGCTTTGCACAGGGCCCTGCATGGCTCAGTCCTAACTTGCTTTGTGCAAAGCAGGATGAAACAGAAGCGAAGTCTGAACTTGCTTCACACAGGGCCCTCTGGGATCTGCACCAAGCAGGATGTGTAGGACCCTTTGGACCCTGTGTAAAGCAGAAGCTGAGTCATAATTTGTTTCAGAGACCCCAGGCCCCGAAAGAACACCTGACTCCTACCTTGCTTCACGTGAAGCAGGGAGCACAAATGAAGCAGGATGAAACAGAAGCTGCATCCTAACTTGGTGTGTGCAAGGCCCTTTGGGCACAGTGCAGAACAGGAGCTGAGTCATAACTGGAAAACCAGGCAAGTTCTGCTAATATTAGGATAACTGCTGTCCCTGAAGAAATTAAGGGGGACCAGGACCACCCAATCATGTTTATTTAGGGCAGGCTTTCAAAAAAATTGCTATTGAAGGGTAAGGTGTGTAACTTTTCATTTCAAAAACTGTACAGGATCCCACCATGTGGCAGAACGGAGGCCATGAATGAACCCCATACCCTGCTCTTGGTCATGTCTGGAATTGGTGAGAGGGACCATATCCATACACTGGCATGGAGAATGAGGCATCTAACCCAGGATGGCCAAAATGTCCATTTATTTCCACATATCAGCTATTCAACTTGGCAAAAAGACACGAAAAACGTGATGGTGTGCACAAAATATTGCTAAATTTCACCATAGCCCACTTGATCATTTTCCCAGCCTGACTCCATATTGTTCATCGAGGAAAAGTCCGGGTCTTCACAGATCCCATAGAGGCCAGTAAATGGGCAGACAAAGCAGTGGCAGAACACAGGCAGACAGCCATGGAGACTGGGAGAAATAAGGAGAACATGGATACCTGAGTAATTTTATTTCACTTTCATAATTCTATGGCTACTATAACTCGATGTCCAGACTTGTGTGCAGTCAATGAAAGAAATAAGATGCAGAATTTTGGTATAAATCAGGCTGTTTGGTGTGGACTGTAAACTAGCCGAGATTTACTCACAGTCCAACAAATACTTTTAGATCAATTTATTTAATTTGAAATCTCCTATGCCAACATGACGATGTGTATACATTATCTACGCCTCAGGCTCTAATAATAACTGTGTTGGATTTTGAACTTTAGGACAGACTGAAGTACTGCTTACTTCTGTGTTTTCTACAAGATTCTAGTTCTAGTTTCGAGTGTCCTACTGTCGCATAAAGTTCTTTCTGGTATCAGTTAACATACTGGGGTTGGGTTTAAATAAGGTTGAAACTGTTTTCTCGTGGGATATGGTGGTGTAGGTCACAATACTACGGTGTACTCAATATGCAATCTACATTGCTTGCCACTCATATTTTTAGGCATATGAAGCTTTAGGCTGGATGCATGACAATATATTATTCCTCAAGAGACATTTACTTATTTGGATTTAGTTTACAGGGGCACTGTCAACCCTTTTGGCATCATATTATTTCTAGTTGAAAACCCATATTTTTATGATTGCTTACCTTTTATAAAACTCAGCGAAGTTGGTTGGTTGATCTGCTTCCTTTCTTAGTAGAACTGAAAGGCATGTTTTGCTTCAAATCCTTAATCGACTCTTATTGCATACTTACCACACATTAGGAACACCCCTAAACAGTGCAGGCTCTTATAAAGAAATAGTCTCTTTTCCCACAGCATCTCAAGTGGCTAGATTGTGTTAGGGGTGCTCCCTAGTCTAGGAAAGATGCAGTGGGAGTTGATCAAAGAATGAAAACAAACATATTTTTGTGTAGTAACACCAGTATGGTTTTTCACTTTTAAAAAGAAAAAAGGAAACATAATCAAACTACCAGCTACATCAGTAGTCTCTACAGACTGTGAGCAACCATAACATGTTTTTTTTTTTATCTTGGAAAAACCTGAGGCCTGAGTGGGTTGACAGTGTCCTTTTAAGTTGATTTTTACTTACAGGGCACAGCCCTGCTGCGCAGGGGCACTGCTTTAATCCCAGATCTTTAGAAGCTCAGTGGTGTGTTATAAGTTAGGTTACACACACAAACACACACTGTGATGTGCCAAAAATATGGTAAATTAATTTATTTTTTCCTTCTAAGAGATGTTTGAATCACAATGGCTGTAAATGCTAATGGACAGTTTATCATATGTATCAAGCTCAATGCATGCGTAGTTGAGAAAGTAAAAAAAAGAAGGAGCCTCTCAATCACTTTGTCCAGTAAGTCCAAGCAAAGTCAGAGAAATTACTTTGGCTGCAGTTTCTGGCACGAGAAGTCTATCCAGAGCTCCAGTGGCATCAGAGGGTGTTCACGGGATAGTGTAAGGAGGACCCTACCAGAGCCCAGGGAGAAAAATAATGTGAACAAAAGAGGACGTTCACCCAATGGCCCAGCTGAGCTCTTTGTAGGGCCTTGAGGAAAGTTCAGAGATGTTGGGGAAGGCATAGTCAAAGGAAGAGATGAAACAAAGAAATAAAGGAGGTAAAAAAAACTTTTGGGATGTGACTTTTACTTATCAAAAACAGCTTACCTTCTTCCTCCAGCGTTTCAAAGATGGAGAAAGAAATCCTTGTTGTAAGGATTGAAACTGAGGAGGTAAATGAAAAACATACTAAAATGGAGAGGACTATTACTGAACTTAAACTCTTAATTCAGAGACCCTCGCAACCAGTAACAATGATTGGAATTGAAAAGTTAGAAAATGTTAAAAGTAACAAACTCTGCAGACAGACTCCCAAATGCTCTGAACAGAATTTCTAATCACTGAATTACCTGTTCAAAGCAATTTTTGTGGGTTCAGTATATACTGGAAGAAAATCTTTATTTCTCAGGCACCCACGCAAGAGGAAAACAGCAGATTTAATCAACTAGATCAGTTAGCCAATGTCCCCTTAATATCTGTAAAGTGAACCTCTGCTACTGCCTCAGTACCTGAAACACAGCAAGGAGGTCAACTATGAGTGGGAGGTCATGCGGTAATCAACATAAACAACCGACCACAAGATCATCATCCGGACTACAAGCAGAAGGGCTGCACTTTTTTTCAAGAGCATTAAGTTTCAGACATTTTTCGATATCTATGTCCTTGTGCAGGACCGGAGGAAGAATTTCTTTTTATACAAGGACAATGTTCTTAAGCTTGGGGAAAACATTCTCCACCCCATTCCTGGCAAAATGCTTAGTTACTGCCAGTACTGATAAATTCTTCTTAACCATCCGGATGTCTAAGTTTTTTATCCTGCTGCAGAAGGCAAAAATAGAAGAACAAGAAGAGGTAACATGAAATTAACTTGGAGAGCAAGAAGATATAGATGATCTGGCCAGCCCTCTGGCACAGCGGTAGTGCTACCCCTTGTGACAATGGTGACCTGGGTTCAGGAACAAGCCTGGAGCATCAGATGGCTGACCGGAGGGGGGGGGGCGGGAATCAAGCACCCACAGGACTGCTCTTCTGGGGGCTGTGGCATCCAGCCTTTGCCTCACCCTTAGTAGTGACTGGGTGAGGGACTCTGGAATCACGTATGCAGTGGGACAGGAGTGGCAGGCGTATATGTGTGCAAGGCAGCATGCTGAGGCCACTGCACACTCACTCCACTGGGGCAACCAAGTAAAGCGGAAAGCTGCTGGCCAGTGGCAGGGAGATGCCACCCCACTATTCCCCCACGTCCACTCTGGGTCTGACCTGCCTGCACCTGGACCCTCCTAGAGCCAACCAGTTTGAATGGGGCAGTCACCAAGGAGCAGACGGCAACTCCATCCTGGAAGGAAAGTCAGGGGGGCCCAACTCTGGTGTGTTGCGGGTGGCTGAGGAACTTGGCATAAGGCAGAATGTAGGATGATTTCAGTGGGACAGGAAGAGGCGCTGCGAGGGCTGAAGGATGTTCTGTCCTGGGGCAGAGAAGGAGCACAACAGAACTGAAATATATACTGTATATACATACATACATATATATATATATATATATGAATTATTTTTCTAGCTCTGGAAAAATAAGTAGATTTGCTGATTATTAAAGAAATAGAGATTTTGAGATTTAAAGGTATATGCCGCCTTTCTAATATTAACAACTATAATAAAATGTAAATCTGGCCCCCCCTGCTGTCTCCCCAGGACAGTTGGTATAGATTGTTTTATTTGAATTGAAACACATTTCTATTGTCTAGTGTTTCCAGGGTCTCCAAGGTTCTGCCTTTTCTACTTAAAGTGCATTGCACTGAAGTTCATATTTTAGGAATGTACACCTTTTCTTGTTATACTGCAAAAAGATGACGAGCAGAAATGTTTTTCCACCTCAAAATACCCTACATAATATAGGCCCCTGTACCACCTCCCACTCTATAATAATGTACTTATCTGTTTTGGATTAACTGTGAAGTTCCCTGTTTATCTTGGTTCATTGAGGCCTGGAACTACTGAAATTCATTTGTGATATGATCTCTTTTGGTATCTCGTACTTTGTCTTTTCTTGTTTCACTTCTTTCTTTTTAACATGAAATGGTTGGAAAGCAATGATAATTTCTTTTAGGTATCTGCAAATGTATAAAGCAATCCATAAATGAAAAGTTAAAAAAAAGATTGTACAGTACACTAATTAATTGAATGTTAAATTATCCATGGAAATAGAAAATGTACTTATGTTATTTTTTCAGTGTTGATATGTAGTTATAATGAAATAGGTGCGTGTGTGTGCGTATTTTTGTTTTACTCCGCACTACCTGATTTTGGGTGAGGCTGCCAGCTTAATCAGGTAATTCCTGCCCCAAAATATCTGCCTGCAGTTTTGGCAGTGCAGAGACGAGAACCAGGAAGAGACCGGACTGTGGGCAGGATGCGAGGGTCTGGCTGTCAGTGAGGGCCAGAAGGGTACTTTGTTCCCCCTGTAAGACTGGCCCACCTCCCCAAACACAATACATTACTGCCACAATGCTTTCAGCTGCCTGCATGGGTGGAGCTAGCATCGTATGGTCACCCATGTTGCCTGGGCCCCTCGCATACCACAGGGGGTGCCGCAGAGCAGTACCAACTCCTTCCTCCAGGATCTGTGTACGCTGCCTCTGTGGGATGCCCAGTGCCCCACCAGCCTGGAGCAAGGCACTGCTGCACATTACCAGCCAGGGCCACTGGGTTTCAGCAGTTATGCACATGCTCACTCCCTGCCATTGCAGATGGCAGCCACCACGTGGTGAGTGCAGGGTCTATGCTGGCTGCCATCTGCAATGCTGTGAGGGACCGAGAATGGTTATAGATGGCTGAGTCGGGGTCAGATGGGGTGGGCTGAGTGGGTGGGCCAGGGGCTGGGAGTTTATGAATGTTATCATGGAGATCAGGCAGGACAGGTGTACCACTAGACTAACAGGATCATGGTGATTTGCTAGAGGAGCAGGACAAAGGGGAACCACTAAACTACCAGGGAGTTGTGTATTGTTGTATGAGGGATCAGATGGGGGGCAGTGGCCAAGACTGTACACAATGCCTCTGCATGGCTGTGTACGAAGATGGGGGGCAGTGCCCGAGGCTCTACACAATGCCTGTGCATGGCTGTGTATGGAGATGGGGGGGCAGTGGCCAAGGCTCTACACAATGCCTCTGCATTGCTATGTATGGAGATGGGGGGGCAATGGACGAGGCTCTACACAATGCCTCTGCATGGCTGTGTATGGAAATTGTGGGGGGGCAGTGGACAAGGCTCTACACAATGCCTCTGCATGGCTGGAGACATTGTGAAGAGCAGAGAATGGTCACATAATGGTATGTAAATGACCTCGTAGTGCCCCGCGTGCCATTCTGTGGTCAAGCTTAGCAAGCAGACTGCTGAATATGGCACCTAGGAGCAAAGACGTACTCCCATTTGGGAAGCGCTATCCTCCTTTGTTCCCAGGTGACTTTTATTAGCAGAAGTCTATGTTAGCACTGAGAATATGAAGTTAAAGTAGCACTAAAACAGCCTGATACTCATATAGGCAGCATGTATCAGACTGGGCACGCTGCCTTTATAGATATGTTCTCCCTGATGGCCACTTGCTATATTTTGTGCAACTTTTTTTGCATGGTGCAAATGAATACAGTTGCATCATCAGCATATGTGTGTCCTGAGAGATCCTCAAGGAACAGCAATGAACAAAATCCATCCCCCCAGCATGGTACATCTGAACCCCCACGTGATAAATCTGAGTGGCTTTTACCTAAGCACAGTTTGTAATGTTAGTACATGCAACTAGAAAAAAATAAAATAACCTATATTGTAAATTTCGTTAGCTGAAAAAGACCCAGAGGTCCACCCAGGCTGCCCATTACCTGCCTGACTCTGCATCCAACCTAATGCCAGACTGATTTACTGAGCTGACTGCCCTAATGGCATCTCAGTTCCCCCTTCCCCATGCTGCCTATTCTCCCCTTCCCATAGACTATACTGTCCCCTTGTGTCTGTTTCATCCATGCTTGGTCACGGTTCGTGGGGAGAGTTGGGGCCCAGTTGGATTATGGATCTGCAATCGAGTAGTCTCGAGAGACAATAAGGTCACCTTCTCCTGGCTATTTCATATGAACCAGGTACCACTTTCTTGGGTAAACTATTCTCTTTGTTCCCCAACCGCTCCATGAAAAAGAACTTCCCCTGTATCGCTTTTGTCCCCCCACCCCAACACCACCACGGACTTCCATCTATGCCCCCATGTGACAGTGCTTTTGTACCTTGTGATTAGATCAGTGCACTCTACCCTGTTTATTACCCTCAAGAATTTGTAAGTCTCTGACATGTCGTCCCCCGGCCTCCAGAACAGTACATGCTGTGCCACTGCAGCCTCACTACATACATGTTCCCTTGCTGTTCCTGGGTCACATTTGTAGCCCTCCTCTGACCCCTCCAAGTGGGACCAATCTTTCTTTAGGTGCGTATCCCAGAACAGCACACATTACTCCAGGTGTGGCCTCACAAGGGACTGGTACAGGGCAGTATCCCCGAAATCTGTTCAACTCCATTTAGTGTAGAAGAAGCAAATTCAGTTACTTTCTGATAACATATGAAAATAACATCCAGCGAGAATAAAAAAGAAAAATAAGGCCAGCCCAGTGGTGCTGACAGTTTATTTATTTATTTATTTAGGTGTTTTACCTGGGAGGCATGCTGAGCAGACTACTGCTCGATTCCAGATGTGCCCTGGGGGTAGGGGGACTAGGAAAGCATACAAACTTATACAGTAAGGTCAAATACACTATATACATAAGAGAATGGGAGAGCATACAAACATATACAGTAATGACAATTTACATGATTGCATAAGACAAACATTAGCAAGGTAGAGTATAATTTCACAGGAAGGTACATAGCCTTGTATTATATAGCCATATATATTGTATAGCCATAGTGCATAGAGTTGAGGCGCTGGATGCCACACCTTGTGCCATGCTGGCGACCGGGTTCGGTAATGGATTCAGGTTGGCCAGGAGGAGAAGGACTGAGCACCCCGACGGCTTGCTCTCCTTCTTCAGGAGGGGTGGGAGCTAGTCCCGCTGCGATACTGCCATCTCCCAGTGACCACAGGTATTTGGCAGTGCGGTCAGGGAAGCAGAGAACAAGGAAGGGGCTGACGTCGGCCAAGGACCTGAGTGGAGGTGCGTCTCAGTGTGCCTCTGTCTCACTGGCCCTCCCTGGACGGTGATGTTGGCGGAGGGGCGGGAGCAGAAACAAGGGAAAAACAGCCCAGCTGATCTTGGCAATGAGGCCCTGCACCACGCATCCACAGAGGAACCACAGGCTCTGGGCTTGTACACGCTCCCTGAAGGCCGAGGGAGGTAAGCGGGAATCTTCCTCGACCCACCCATGGGGTTAACTGGGGCTCTGGAAAAACATTGGAGTGGTGCACTCTAGGAGCAGACTCCTCGGTCCTCACGGTGGAGTGCGAGGGTAGTTGGGGGCTCCAAGAGAAAGGAAAGACTGGGGCAGTAAGAGGAGCAAAAGTAGAAAGTAAAAAAAAAACATAAATAAAACCAAATTTGCATTGTATTGTATTATATTCCGATGGCTGTTCTGAAAAGGCAGACAGCCCACACTTGCAAGCACATGGCATGGATGAAAGGACACAAGAGGTTTGTTACAATATCTGTTCAGCGTGCTGCTGCTCTGTACTGTGAGACTTTGAAAACTGACACTGTGGCTTTAAAACCAGAGAGACATTGAGGGGAAAAAATTATAAAAATTGACAACAAAGGGTAAAAGAAATCCCATGGCATTCTTGCTGGTAAGCGTCTGAGAGAATGCCACAGGGCTGTCAGCGAGCTGGGCCAGAGGGGCATCGGGTTACGGACATGAAGGGAGGTGAGGAAAGACGCTTGTGACTGAATGCTCTGAACAGGATTGAGAAAAAGGCGCGCCTGACGGTATGACAGGAGCAATGGCAACTGTCCCAGCCCTGAGCCCAGTCTATGTATGAACAGCACAAGAAATACTTTTTGGAGGGTTAGCAAGTTTTATTGACTGATTTTTCTTTTTTTTTTTAAAGAATTGGTTTAAACAGATGTGCCCAAATGAGGTACAACATCTTAGTGATAGGGGTCTGGGTGCAGCTGTTGCCCTGTTTTGCATTTGGGAAGACTGAAATGCAGGGAGGTCAGAGGCGTTTCTCAGGTCATGCCATACTTCAAGAAGGAGCAGACTGAGACAGACAGAGAAAGGTATATGAAGAAGCCAAGAGTAAGCAGAAAGCTTACCAGGAAGACAAAGTCAGAGACAGGATTATACCTAGTCAAAAGGCTGTGGAAAATGACAATTCCTTCTTTAGCTATATTAGTGAAAAGAGGAAAACAGGAAAGCATAGAAAGGATAAGGGAAAGAGGGTGAACAGAGTTGATGACATGGGAAGGAAGGTATAAAAAATTAATACTTTTGTTCAGTGTTCAGAGTAGAAAAGGCAGCTCTGCTCCCAGACAGCAGGAGGAAACTTACAGGAAATACAAGGGAAAGGACTGCAATGGGAGAGATGACTACGGAACAACTACTAAAGGGATAAGCGAGCTTAAAGAACAAACAATAAATCACTCCTCTAAGATGAGACTTATCAGAGACTGTTAAAACCAAGCAGGAGCTGGCGATGCCGCTGTTGGTCCTCAATACTGAATCATTAGAGACAGGGGCAGTGCCTGCACACTGCAGGGAGGTAATGTTGTCTCACCTCTATATACTGAATTGTTAACAGCAAGGGTAGTGCCTGCACAGTGCAGAGAGGTAATGTCATCCCACCTCTATATACTGAATCACTAGAGACAGGGCAGTGCCTGCACAGTGCAGAGAGGTAATGTCATCCCACCTCTATATACTGAATCATTAGAGACAGGGCAGTGCCTGCACAGTGCAGAGAGGTAATGTCATCCCACCTCTATATACTGAATCATTAGAGATGGGGCAGTGCCTGCACAGTGCAGAGAGGTAATGTGGTCCCACCCCTATACACTGAATTATTTGAGACAGGGCAGTGCCTGTACAGTTCAGTAAGGTAATGGGGTCCCAACTTCTATATACTGTATCATTAGAGGCAGTGGCAGTGCCTGCACAGTGCAGAGAGGTAATGTCATCCCACCTCTATATTCTGAATCATTAGAGACAGGGGCAGTGCCTGCACAGTGCAGGGAGGTAATGTCACCCCACCTCTATATACTGTATCATCAGAGACAGGGCAGTGCCTGCGCAGTGCAGAGAGGTAATGTCGTCCCACCTCTATATACTGAATCATTTGAGACAGGGGCAGTGCCTGCACAGTGCAGGGAGGTAATGTGGTCCCAACTCTATATACTGTATCATTAGAGACAGGGGCAGTGCCTGCACAGTGCAGGGAGGTAATGTCACCCCACCTCTATATACTGTATCATTAGAGACAGGGCAGTGCCTGCACAGTGCAGAGAGGTAATGTCGTCCCACCTCTATATACTGAATCATTTGAGACAGGAGCAGTGCCTGCACAGTGCAGGGAGGTAATGTGGTCCATTTCTATATACTGTATCATTAGAGACAGGGGCAGTGCCTGCACAGTGCAGGAGGTAATGTGGTCCCACCCCTATATACTGAATCATCTGAGACAGGGCAGTGCTACACAGTGCAGAGAGGTAATGTCATCCCCTCCATATACTGAATCATTAGAGACAGGGGCAGTGCATGCATAGTGCAGGGAGGTAATGTCATCCCACCTCATATTCTGAATCATTAGAGACAGGGGCAGTGCCACAGTGCAGACAGGTAATGTGGTCCCACCCCTATATACTGAATCATCTGAGACAGGGCAGTGCCTGCACAGTGCAGAGAGGTAATGTCATCCCTCCATATACTGGAATCATTAGAGACAGGGGCAGATGTATAGTGCAGGGAGGTAATGTGTCCCACCTCTATATACTGTATCATTAGAGACAGGGGCAGTGCCTGCACAGTGCAGAGAGGTAATGTCATTCCACCTCTATATACTGAATCATTAGAGACAGGGGCAGTGCCTGCACAGTGCAGAGAGGTAATGTCATCCCACCTCTATATACTGAATCATTAGAGACAGGGGCAGTGCCTGTATAGTACAGGTTGGTAATGTGGTCCCACCCCTTTATACTGAATCATTAGAGACAGGGCAGTGCCTGTATAGTGCAGGTAGGTAATGTCATCCCACCTCTATATACTGAATCATTAGAGACAGGGGCAGTGCCTGTATAGTACAGGTTGGTAATGTTGTCCCACCCCTTTATACTGAATCATTAGAGACAGGGCAGTGCCTGCACAGTGCAGGGAGGTAATGTGGTCCCACCTCTATATACTGTATCATTAGAGACGGGGCAGTGCCTGCACAGTGCAGGTAGGTAATGTCATCCCACCTCTATATACTGTATCATTAGAGGCAGGGGCAGTGTCTGCACAGTGTAGGGAGATAATATGGTCCCACCCTTATATACTGTATCATTAGAGACGGGGCAGTGCCTGCACAGTGCAGGTAGATAATGTGGTCCCACCTCTATATACTGTATCATTAGAGGCAGGGGCAGTGTCTGCACAGTGTAGGGAGGTAATGTGGTCCCACCCTTATATACTGTATCATTAGAGGCAGGGGTAGTGCCTGCACAGTGCAGGGAGGTAATGTGGTCCCACCTCTATATACTGAATAATTAGAGATGGGGCAGTGCCTACACAGTGCAGGTAAGTAATGTGGTCGGTCCCACCCTTCTATACTGAATCATTAGAGATGGGGCAGTGCCGGCAAAGTGCAGAGAGGTAATGTCATCCCCCCTCCATATACTGAATCATTAGAGACAGGGGCAGTGCCTGCACAGTGCAGGGAGGTAATGTGGTCCCACCTCTATATACTGTATCATTAGAGATGGGGCAGTGCCTGCACAGTGCAGGTAGGTAAGTGGTCCCACCCCTATACACTGAATCATTAGAGACAGGGGCAGTGCCTGCACAGTGCAGGTAGGTAATGCGGTCCCACCCTTATATACTGAATCATTAGAGACAGGGCAGTGCCTGTACAATGCAGGGAGGTAATGTGGTCCCACCTCTATATTCTGAATTATTAGAGACTGGTCAGTGCCTGCACAGTGCAGAGAGGTAATGTCATCCCACCTCTATATTCTGAATCATTAGAGACAGGGGCAGTGCCTGCACAGTGCAGAGAGGTAATGTCACCCCACCTCTATATACTGAATCACTAGAGACAGGACAGTGCCTGCACAGTGCAGACAGGTAATATGGTCCCACCCCTATATACTGAATCATCTGAGACAGGGTAGTGTCTGCACAGTTCAGAGAGGTAATGTCATCCCACCTCTATATACTGAATCATCTGAGACTGGTCAGTGCCTGCACAGTGCAGAGAGGTAATGTCACCCCACCTCTATATACTGTATCATTAGAGACAGGGGCAGTGCCTGCACAGTGCAGACAGGTAATGTGGTCCCACCCCTATATACTGAATCATCTGAGACGGGGTAGTGCCTGCACAGTGCAGAGAGGTAATGTCATCCCACCTCTATATACTGAATCATCTGAGACTGGTCAGTGCCTGCACAGTGCAGAGAGGTAATGTCATCCCCCCTCCATATACTGAATCATTAGAGACAGGGCAGTGCCTGCACAGTGCAGAGAGGTAATGTCATCCCACCTCTATATTCTGAATCATTAGAGACAGGGCAGTGCCTGCACAGTGCAGAGAGGTAATGTCATCCCACCTCTACATTCTGAATCATTAGAGACAGGGCAGTGCCTGCACAGTGCAGAGAGGTAATGTCATCCCACCTCTATATACTGAATCATTAGAGACAGGGGCAGTGCCTGCACAGTGCAGACAGGTAATGTGGTCCCATCCCGATATACTGAATCATCTGAGACGGGGTAGTGCCTACACAGTGCAAAGAGGTAATGTCATCCCCCCTCCATATACTGAATCATTAGAGACAGGGGCAGTGCCTGCATAGTGCAGGGAGGTAATGTGGTCCCACCTCTATACACTGTATCATTAGAGACAGGGCAGTGCCTGCACAGTGCAGAGAGGTAATGTCATCCCACCTCTATATACTGAATCATTAGAGACAGGGGCAGTGCCTGCACAGTGCAGAGAGGTAATGTCATCCCACCTCTATATACTGAATTATTAGAGACACAGTGCAGAGAGGTAATGTCATCCCACCTCTGTATACTGTATCATTAGAGACAGAGGCAGTGCCTGCACAGTGCAATTAGGTAATGTGGTCGCACCCCTATACACTGAATCATCTGAGACAGGGTAAGTACCTGCACAGTGCAGGGAGGTAATGTCATCCCCCCTCCATATACTGAATCATTAGAGACAGGGGCAGTGCCTGTATAGTGCAGGAGGTAATGTGGTCCCACCTCTCTATACTGTATCATTAGAGACAGGGCAGTGCCTGTATAGTGCAGGCAATGTCATCCCACCCTACATACTGAATCATTTGAGACGGGCAGTGCCTGTATAGTGCAGGGAAGTAATGTGGTCCCACCTCTATATACTGTATCATTAGAGTCAGGGGCAGTAACTGCACAGTGCAGGGAGGTAATGGGTTCCATCTCTATATACTGAATAATTAAAAACAGGGGCAGTGCTGCACAGTGCAGGGAGGTAATGTCATCCTCCATATACTGAATCATTAGAGACAGGGCAGTGCCTGTACACTGCAGGAGGTAATGCTGTTCCACTACTCAAGGGTAATAGGGACAATCCCAGAAATGTGAAGCCAGTGAGACAGCCATGA
This sequence comes from Neoceratodus forsteri, assembly GCA_016271365.2. Taxonomy (NCBI): domain Eukaryota; kingdom Metazoa; phylum Chordata; order Ceratodontiformes; family Ceratodontidae; genus Neoceratodus; species Neoceratodus forsteri. Next base: position 108,182,860 of record JADMNL010000031.1, on the reverse strand, counting down.
ATAATGGGAAAAATGTTGGGAGACAATTATTAATGAGATGGTCATATTTTTGGAGGAAAAGAGTCCATGGGTAGGAAGCAACATGGGATCACCAGGGGCCGTTTGTGTCAGACCAACTTAATAAGACTTTTTTTTTGTTACTTTAGTAACATGACCGGCAGACAGGGGTTGACCAGTGACTGTACCATACTTGGATTTATGGCAAGGCATTTCACTGAATAATGTATAGAAAATTGGTAAGGAAGGTGAGCGAACTTCTGGGGCTGAGGATGGGACAACTGCTTGGATCAAAAACTGGTTGTCTGACAACCCAGAGAGTGGTCCTAAACAGTAATCTTCAGAGTATTGGGCAGTGAGTAGAGGAGTACCCCAGGGGTGGGTCCTGGGTTCACTCCTGTTCAATATGTATATTTATGATATGTAGCAGAGTAAGGTAAGCCTGCTCAAAGATAATACGAAGCTCTTTGGGAAGGTAGATAGGAAGGAGTTAATATAAAGAGACAGCGTGTGAGGAGACAGGAGACATGGTCTGGTATATGGCAGTGGAAATTCATGCCACAAGTGCAAGCTGATGCACCGAGGGTGAAGAATCTGGGAACAGTGCGCTATATCGATGGGATGCCAGTAGACAGGTCAGAGGAGGAACGAGACCTCAGAGCAATGATAAAACAATGATCTAATAAGGCAGACAGGAGCATGAACAGGAGGCTGAGCTGCACAATGACAGGGATTACTGGCAGAAGGAGGGAGGCAATATTGCCCCTATGTAGGTCACTGCTCTGACCTCACCTGGAGTACAGAGTGCAGTTCTGGGGTCCGTACTGAAAGAACAACAATCTCTCATTTTGCAACAGGTTACATTCAAACCAGAACAAAGGGGGCTGCATCGTGGCAGAAACAGGAAAACAACTTATTTTATTCAACTAAACAGCAGAATCCTGGATGCCTCTGGAAACGATTTGCTGTTAGCTATGTAGCTCAGTCCTGGTAACACTTTTAAAATATAAGTGAATTTCAGTCAAAATGCAACACTTTTTAAAGAAGACAATTCCAAGTTGATTACAAAAATGACAGATTCTGAAGAGAATCACAAATTAAAAAAATTATTTGTATTGTAAAAGTGTCCAGAATAAGCTGTGAGGTAGCCCATGGCTCCCCCACCCAGCAGTTCTGTAACCCACAACATTCATAGTTACTTACACAAACTCAGCGTGAAAATGATAACTGCCAGACAGTAAAAATGATGGAGGTGTAGCTAAAGTTACAGACATGGCCTGTACAGGATGTGACTTGGGGGGTCTAAGGTATGGTGATTAAGTAGCCTGATTGTTACCCATCCTCTTGTTGTAGATTTTGGCATGGGTCTCCCATCTTCTCTAGCCAGTCATGATGTAAGGATTTTTCTTGCCACTTCATACTAAATGATAACACACTGGCATCTGTGTCTCACCATGTGACCCAGTGATAAAGAAGCTGTGTTATGTCATTAAATGTAATAAACTGCACATCAGCTTTCTGAAAGAAGGCCCCTGGGGTCACTAGGCTACTGGTAAGAAGGGCTGGGATGCGGGGCTACTAGGAAGGAACATTCTGAGACTAGGAAGGAGGGCTGGGGCTACTGGAATGAAGGGTCTAAGACACTGAGCTACTGAGAAGAACAGCCTGCAACACTGGGCTACTGGGAAGAAGGGTCTGAGATACTGGGCTACTGGGAAGAAGGGTCTGAGACACCGGGCTACTTGGAAGAAGGGCCTGCAACACTGGGCTTCTGGGAAGAAGGGTCTGAGACACTGGGCTACTGAAAAGAAGGGCCCGAGACACTTGGCTACTGGGAAGAGGGCCTACAACACTGGGCTACTAAGAAGAAGGGCCTGTGACACTGGGCTACTGGAAAGAAGGGCCTGAGACACTGGGCTACTGGGAAGAAGGGCCTGTGACACTGGGCTACTGGGAAGAAGGGTCTGAGACACTGGGCTACTGGGAAGAAGGGCCTCTGACATTGGGCTACTGGGAAGAAGGGCCTCTGACACTGGGCTACTGGAAAGAAGGGCCTGTAACACTTGGCTACTGGGAAGAAGGGCCTGAGACACTGGGCTACTGGGAAGAAGGGCCTGAGACACTGGGCTACTGGGAAGGAACACTGTGAGAATAGGAAGGAGGGCCATGGACACTGGGCTACTGGGAGGAAGGGTCTGAGACACTGGGCTACTGGAAAGAAAGGTCTGCAACACCTGGCTGTGGGGCAGAATGACTGGCATGCTGGGTTACTGGGAAGAAGAGCTGGACCACTGGGCTACTGAGAAGAAGGGCCGGGACACTGGGCTACTGAGAAGGGAGACTGTGAGACTAGGAAGGGGGACCAGGGATACTGGACTACTGGGAAGAAGGGCCTGTGACACTGGGCTACTGGGAAGATGTGCTGGACCACTGGGCTACTGGAAAGAAGAGCCTGCAACACTGGGCTACTAGAAAGAAGAGCTGGACCAGTGGGCTACTGGGAAGAAGGGCTGGACCACTAGGCTATTGGAAAGAGGTGCCTGCAACACTGGGCTACTGGGAAGGAATACTATGAGACTAGAAAACAGGGACTGGGACACTGGGCTACTGGAAAGAGGGGCCTGGGACACTGGGCTATTGAGAAGAGGATTTGTGGACTCTGGGTTACGGAAAAGAAGGGCCTGGGTCACTGAGAAGAGGGTTTGGGGACAAGGGGCTAGTAAAAAGAGGGGCAATGAGAAGAGGGTCGTGGGACACAGGGCTACTAAAAACGGGCACAGGACACTGGGCTACTAGGAAACATGAAGCCACTTACATATGAGTGGGTCCCCCTTAGTTTGTGTTAAAACTTTCTCATTTAGCTGGCCAGTTCTTGTTGATTCTGTCATTACCAGCACTGACCGGCACTTAGGGACCGTTAGCTACACATCTTGAGTCTAATTATAACCTTTTAAGGCGGACTGGAAGCAGATCAGTTTCTGGTCAACAGCTCCCATTAGTGTCTCTCACTGGTATAATATGAGAGTCAGGAAGATCAAAGTGACAATTAGATGGATTTTCATAGGGTCGGACTTCAGCCTCATGCTGCCTATCCCAGGATACAAACCTACCAGCCCCCCTAATTAGCTCTTTAACTGACAGCAGCAGGTCAACGTATGACACACACTTCTGCAGCTCGCTGCCTTTCTCTGTCATTTTCCCAGCAAGCTGGGCAGAGCCAGAGTGAGCAGTGCAGATTGATCCATGCTGGGTCACTGCCTTAAAAGGCATGTTGATCTACCTAGCTTACACCAGACTGCACAGTTTGGGTCACTTGTTCACTAGGATTGATTTCTCCCACCCAACCCCCCAAATCACGGTATGCTCAATTGAAACGTCAGCCATACCCTTCCCCCTTATGTTCTCTGCTTTTTTACAGTATCAGTACTGTACAAATGATAGATCACAGGTCTGAACCCCACAAGAACAAAGTGCTCACCGAGTAACCTTGAGCAAGTCACTAACCTCCCATTGCTCCAGGCCAGCCAGTTATGGAAATGAGTAGAAGCAGGACCCCACTAATAATGAGAGGCTGCTTCTCAGCCCGGATAACCTAGGTAAATAAACAGTTAAACTAAAAACTACATTGGATGCAGATGAACATGTTTTAGTTAGCTCCAAAAAATAACAGCTTGGGGCACAGAAAACATAAACTTTTATTGTTCCAGAGTGGGAACTGACAGCAGAAGAAAATAAAATTACAGAAATAATGTGTTGTCCATAATCTAAAAATCCTTTTTTTTTTTTTTTTTACATGAATGTTTTTACTAAAAATTTTAAAACACACAAGGAAAAGTGTGATTCAACATTTCAGCCGCAGTGTGTTCAAGTCAGAATTAAATATAACCACTCCACTGTGTTAACATTTCTGTCTCTCTTTGCCCTCCTCCCCCCTGAAAAGTTTGGGACTGACTGAAGTTTGAGACTGACTGAAGTTTGGGACAGAGCACCGACTGGAAATCAATCAGCCTCAGTGTCTGCACTTTCTGGCTTGGGCTTTGCAATCTTCCTTCCACACATTGCTCTGGCAAAGCATCTCCAGTAACCAAGCAAGGCCACCTTTCTTTCCTTTTAATTTACTTTTACCCCCTCTGTGATGCCCTTCTGCCTGTTCCTTTGCCCTATTTGGGTGGCCCTGGGCACGTCTCCCCTCGGGATGCCAGTCCAGACCATCTGGACTGCAGTTATCACTGGTGCCCCTTTATACACATCCCACAGGAAATTCCCCTTGTGGCAGGGCATGTATGGGAGAGAGCTAGGGTCACATGTTATAGTGTGGAAGGGGTAGGTATCTGGGGCTGGTCCAGAACCCAGTAATGCAGTTGCCTGATGACTTCCTTCCTTCTCTGGCAGCACTGTCGTTTTCCACTTTATGACCATCTCCCCTCCTACCAAATGAGCCCGACCATGCCAAAGCCATTGCACCACACTACCGGGAATGGAAGTCAGGCTCCAGTGAGAACCTGGCTACGTCACACAGTAACATGACGAGCAATCGCTGGCACCACTGGGCCAGTCTAGGATCTTCTTTCTCAGGAGAAGAAGCTAACTCAGTTTCTCTACCCATTCAAAATAAACAAAGCCTTAATGCAAACCATTAGGGTTAAAGTTCAGTGAAGAGTCCTCTGGCAGTAAAGCCACGCAAAGGTTAACACATCATGGCACCCAGCTGGCTCTTGCTTACTCACTGTGGCCTTCGCAAACTGATTATAAGGCCTTCTGGGCTGGCTCCTAACAGTCCTGCTCAATGCTCAGCCAGTCTAAATTCTTTCCTGGTCATTTGCATATACTGTATTTGCATATACTACCCATGACACTTCGCATTGGGACAATATGTTTAATTCTGCTGTTGGTATGTGGTGTGGGTGTGTGAAGGGGGGTTGTTGATGCGGAGTACTACTATTGCCAGCTGGTACCTATAAGCTGAGAAAATATCGAATTTAATGTGCTTGAGACCCTTGTCAGGATTTACAGCTCGGTCTACAGTGGGGCTACTCAGTGACCAGTTTGTAAGTCTAAGGAAAGCGTGAACATTGCTCCTCACATTGTAAGTATTATCTGTACCCCAGGACAGTGCAGTGGGTCAGAAAGTCCACATAGATGGACAGGGAGGATGTGTAGGGTTACTGCAGCACACTGGACAGCCCAACCCCTTGTCCTAGTGTTCATCTCACTAATGAGGACACACACCCACCTGCCTGTCTCGCCAGTTCTCTGAGTAACCAAGTACACAGTTGCCATCTTGTTACTGATACAGTACAGTAATCTGTCTCCTCTGCAGACACCCTTGCATGTATTGATCAAGAACTCTTGGCTGTTCCTACAACGAAAACCAAGGCTGGTACTAAGTGCTATGCCCTGTGAGGTCAATCGAGATGGCATTGCCTACCTGTTGTTAGTTTTAAAACTGAACAATGGAAGCAGTGCGTGTTACAGTAAAAACTGGTACCTACACCTTTTCATTATCTGCCAAAGAATGAAAGCACGGCTGGTTAGGAGTTGCCTGGGGTTAGAGACGAAATGTTTGTAACGCAATTAAAGGTGTAAACGAAAAGTGTAAGTACATGCATGACGCTATCCTAGATATCTGTTAAACTGTCTGAAATACACCAATTCAAACAAGAGTTGGCTACAGTTACTGGGTGTGCTTTGCCAATGGTATTACAATAAAAGCAGAAGAAATAGATTGTTTCTGAATAATGGAGAATAAAGGGCATAAATAACCCCCAAATAATACATCAGTGAGTAAATGATGGTTGATACGCAGCCACACACAGGCAAACAGACACACAGTCACATAGCACTACATACACAGGCATGCACACACAGTGCTACGTATAAGATGTGCATTTACACACACACACGTGCTCACACTCCCATAGAGCACTAAATACCCTGACACACACACTCACAGAAGACCACATACACGCAGCACTACATACACAGATGTGCAGACATATAGCCCTACATAAAAAGACTAGCTTACATAGACAACACTACATACAAAGACATGCACACAGGGCACTACATATTTAGATGGACACACAAGCTCTACATACACAGAAACACACACACAGCCCTTCGTGTACATTTGGACCGCTGGAAATGCCTGTACGGCCAGTTAATTGTCCCAGTCATTAACCTTGCTGAATAATGGCTGCAAAACTCAGTTTCAACCCATTGTTAATAGAAAACTGCAGTTTTTCTCCTTTTATTGTATTAAACGTTTTGCAAAGCAGTCCGCTGGCTGTAGCCAGCTCTTATTTAGACTGGGCTTGCCCTCTCTTTGTCTGAAGTGAATGGTAATGGTATACCTAATGTCATTTCTGAACTTGGTAGTCAGTCTTGGTAATTGGCCAGAGCACTTCTTGTATTATGGCTATGGATAACGGCATGGTGTGCTAAATGTATCATGGGGCAACTAGATAGTATTTCCCACTGATTAGTGGCCATGTTCAGTAGCCACTGGAATACATTGCCCATGGAGTAATTTGCCACTGTGACATAGGGGATCTGGATCAGTTGCCTCACCCAGAAGAAGGCAGTGTAGCCTAGTGGGTAGAATGCAGAGCTGTGAACCTAAAAACAATATGTTTCAACTGATCCACAAGACCTGGGTTTGAATCCCACAACCACCACTTACAGTGTGACCCTGTGCAAATCACTTAAACTCATTTTACTTAACCTCCTGTCTCTGTGTCCTTCTCAGCTTAACCTCTTTTCAACTTTCCTTTGCTTCCCTGTCTCATTTAACCTTCCTGTTCATTCCTTAACCACCTTTCATCTCACTTGACCTTCTGAGCTTTCCTTAACCTCTCTCAAGCTCTCTTAACCTTCCTGTGTGTGCCAGCTGGCTGCTGCTGCTGCTGCTCTTCATGGCTTGTAAAGTGCTTTGGGATACAGAGGGCAAGAAAGGCACTATATAAATTCAGATTAACACCATTCCACCTTCTCCATAGTGCTACAGCTAAATGGTGGTTCAGAACACTGTATGACAGTTGTCATGTCTGTCTCTCTCTCGCGGACAGGAAGAATACCACAAATAACTTTATACCAGTTGTAGGAGTCTTCATGCCCCCATATCATGGGGAATCTGTAATATGATGCCCAAAGCTGACTGAGGTTCTTCTTAGTCTGTGCCAGCTTCGACCTCAGGACACCAGGGTCTTCCTTAAAGAGACTTTCAACCATGCCAGGAGACGCTGCACTCCTGAAATGAGAATATAAAAAGGCAGGGAGAGGTCCCTCTGGGGCACTTTATCTGTCTTTTAGTTTAAAAAGGCTCTCATCAGAAGCCCTGAAGGTAACCTGGTTGGCTTGTTTGTCTCCTGGGACATTGATATAGCTCTTTGATACAGAGAGCAGGGCTGCACTAAGTATATCTGGAGAACAAACATCCCGTTTCGTCTTACATTCCTCTCCTTTGCTTTCCTTCCTTTTCTTGGCACAAAGGCTGATTACTTTGTCTTTTTGTGCCTCACCTTCTTAGAACTGATAATTCACTGTAACTCACAGTTTTGTGTAAAAGGCTGGCAATGTAGCACAGTCGAAGCAGAGCACTAGGAAAATGTATGTAAAATCCCAACAAGTGGGATTTGCTGTAAATTTAGAAAATGATATGTGGGGGGTGGATTTCTCAATTGTGTACTTACAAGGAAACAATTCTGCAGCTCCCTTACATAGTCATGCTGAAGTCCTGCGACTGTGGGTAGCAATCACACAGGTTCATACCTGTGGGCAAAAAAATCCTACAGATTTTTTGTTTTTTTTTAAACTCCGTTTCTTTTCCTGGATGGGTGAGGGATGTACCCCCTATTCAGCATCTGGATCACTTTCCCAGCATCTTTCTCTGGGTGGCCTGTAGCTTGCCCGCTAAGGTGGGGCTCCCCTGGGCAGCTGGGAAAGAGACCAAGATCAACCAGAGGCCCTAGCTGAGGTTTACGCCTGAGGTGTCATTCGGGAAGTGGTCCGGGGGCTTCACAGAGCTCCATGACCAGGGGTGTTTTCTTGGTTACCCCCAGGAGCACGGATATGCTATGACGTCAGCACGGGATGGGTGTGCTCCCGCAGCCATCCAATAGGCATCTGCTGACACGTCACTGATCCAAGAGGTCCTGGCTGCTGGACACCCAGTCTCCACTGGTTATCACTGGTGTGCCAGGAAGCCACAACCTTCCCCCCAAGGTGGAGAGCTGTCACTGGGATGCTCATCCAACATCCCCCCTCCCGGCTGACCCTCTGATGCACCAAGCTCGCTACCAAATCTGGGTTGTCAGTGCCACAAGTGGTAGCGCTACCGCTTCGCCCACGGGCTGGCTCTAATCCTACTTTTGCTGCAGATAGAAGTTTCTGTACAGAATTTGCTCACTCTGCTGGCTTTGCAAGCTGCAACATTTCCACAAAGTCTGAGACATTTTCCACAATTTGTGAGAATTGTGATGGGGAAACTGCAACAGTTTTGCACATCTCCAGTGGTCTGTTGTGTCTGCACCACATGTCAAATGTTTAATTTATAACTGCCCTGTACATGATGGTTATCTAAACATCTACAATCCACAAAATAAGCTGGCCCGGTGGTGCTGAGGGTTGAGGCGCTGGACGCCACACCTGGTGACCCGTGTTCAGGAACGAGTGCAGACTACCAGGGGTTGGCCGGGGAGGAGAAGGATCGAGCATCTGGTGGACTGCTCTCCTTCTCTGGGAAGGGGGGGTACCAGTAATTGGAGAATGCCTGGCCCACAGCGGAGGCTGGGGGGCAGAACGCTGATGCTGACAAGGAGGGTGGGGATGAGGAAACCTCCTGGAGGACCACGCATAGGAATGTGCGCATTGCCTCCGCTGGCATCGATGCACGCCCCACCCCCGAGGGGAAAGAACAGAGGAAAAATGCAGTTGTGTGGCTTGATGGTTATCCCGGGATGCGCTTGGCCCCAAGGGTGTTGCCCCTGGAGAAAACTGGATCTGGACATGGCAGTGAGTAAGGGGAGCTCGCCGCCACCCCGCCACGGGGGGCAAGCCGTGGGGTGAGAGCCTTAATGGGAGCCAGGGTGCGCCAGGACAGCAGCCGGATGTGAGCTGACTGTGGGAGAAAAAGCCCTAACAACAACAACAAAAAAATCCACAAAATAAACCATGGGTTGCCATTCTTCTTTTACGTTGCGTAGTGAGAAATGATGTCTCTTGCTGGGAAAAATCAGTAAGGAGGTCAGATTGTTTCAGATTTTTTTTGCGTCTTCCCCAAGCCCCAGTCCCTGCGACTCCTTCAGGCTGTATGTAGCTCCCTTTACCTCCACTGTGTGGTCTATAGACCACCAGCCCAGGAGGAAGAAACAGATAGGGAGCTGATGCTAGCCATCCAAAGGATGGCTGACAAGGGTGAGGTAGTACTGGTTGGAGACTTCAATATACCAGATGTGGACTGGAGCATCCCAGCAGCAGCATCAACTAGGAGCAGATTTATCCTGGACTCCCTTCAGGGTGCCTTCCTCAAGCAACTGGTCATGGAACCAACTCGGCAGAAGGCAATACTGACCTTGTGCTCACAAACAGGGACAGTGTGATGGGGTAACAGTGGGGAGCACCTGGGTAACAGTGACCACCAGTCATTGTGGTTTGAAATCACAGAAAGAGCAGAACCAAACAACACAAAAACACGATCCTGGATTTTAGGGGCAGACTTTGGGAAAATGGGGAGATGCTTGAAAGAGGCATTAAGGGAATGGGACAGGAATCAGGGATTGAGAAACAGTGGCAGTTTAAAATGGGGATTATAAGAACAACAGAATTATGCATTAAGCAGGTTAGCAAGAGGAAAAGAAAGAGGAGACCATTATGGTTTTCCAAAGAGGGCAAAAGAAAGTGAAAGCCAAAAGACTGCATTCAGGCAATACAAAAGACACAGGCAGAAGGGGATAGGGAGAAGTACCAGGAGAAACAAAGGAGGCAGGGAAGTAAGGGAAGCCAAAGCTCAGACAGAAGAACACATTGCAAAATCAGTGGTTAAAGGGACAAAACCTTTACAGGTACATAAGGAAAAAGAAGGACAAAGGAGTGGGATAGTTAGACTGAAGGGGAGGATGGGAGCAGCGTGAGGATGACAACAGTAAAGCTGACATATTGAACAGGTATTTCTGCTCAGTCTTTACTAAGGAAGAGGGGGTAATGGGTCTGAAGGGAGTACAAGGGGTGAGAATGGTGCAGAAATGGACACAAGTCCCTTTACACGAGAAAGGGTCCTAAAGGAACTGGAAGTAATAAGAGTTGACAAAGCAATGGGGCCAGATGGGTGCAACCTTGGTCCTTAAGAACTAAGAGAGGTGGTGGCTGAACCTCTGGCTATCCTGTTCAGCCAATCACTGGAAACAGGGAGGTACCCAAAGACTGGAGGACAGCAGATGTAGTCCCCTTATACAAAAGTGGGAACAAAGAGGAAGCAGGGAACTACAGACCAGTCAGCCTCACCTCGGTAGTGGAAAGATCATGGAAGCACCACTGAAGGAGAGATTGGTGGAACATCTGGCTGTCAATGGACTACAGGACCCAAGGCAGCATGGTTTTACCAGGGGAGGCCGCGTCAGACCAACCTCATTGAATTTTTGACTGGGTGACTAGGGAGGTGGATCAGGGAGGGCAGGACATGGCCTATCTGGACTTCAGCAAGGCCTTGACACTGTGCCACATAGAAGACTATTACACAAACTGGGGAATATGGGTGTGGGCAGGACAGTAGTGTGGTGGGTAGGTAACTGGCTGGGTGGCAGGACACAGAGGGTGGTGGTAAATGGCTGTCACTCCACAGAGGGAAGAGTGACCAGTGGGTACCACAGGGATCAGTGCTGGGACCGGTCCTATTCAACATCTTCATCAGTGACATTGCACAGGATATAGAAGGCAGAATTTCACTGTTCGCTGATGACACAAAGCTCTGTAACAGAGTAGACACACCAGAGGGTGTAGACAGAATGAGAAGGGACCTGCAGAAACTTGAAGAATGGTCAAGGGTTTGGCAGTTGAAATTCAATGCAAAGAAGTGCAAGATAATGCATATGGGGCACAAAAACCCTGGCACACTATATCAGTTGGGGGTGAGGATATAGCATGCACCAAGCAGGAAAGGATCTTGGGTTGTCATCCCTGATGACCTCAAGGTAGGGAAACAGTGTGACAAGGCATCAGGTAAAGCAAATAGGATGCTGGGATGTATAGGCAGGGGCATCACCAGCAGGAAAAGGGAGGCTCACAATCCCGCTATACAAGACACTCAGTGAGGCCCCACCTGGAGTACAGTGTACAGTTCTGGAGACCATACCTCACGTAAGGACACAGACAGGGTAGAGAAGGTTCAGAGGAGGGCAACAAAGATGGTGCATGGCTGCATCACAAATCCTATGAAGACAGGTTGAAGGAACTGAACATGTACTCCCTGGAGGAGAGGAGAGAGAGGGATATGATAGAGACATACAAGTATCTTACAGGGAGGAACAGGGTGCAGGAAAACACTATTTTTAAGCCGAAAAGATGTTTCAGGACTAGAGGGCATGGGATGAAGTTGAGGAGGACGATTCAGAGGAAACATGAGAAAGAATTTCTTCACAGAACGGGTGGTGGACAAGTGGAACACCCTGCCAGAGGAAGTGGTGGGGGCTGAAACAATCACGGGATTTAAGAATGCATGGGATAGACATAAAGGAATTCTAGAGGTCAGGGGTAAGGGGAAATAGACTTCTAGGAAAACAAACTGAACTTACAAGCTCAAATGGGCAGACTAGGTGGGCCATAGGCCCTTATCTGCCGACACTGTCTATGTATCTATGTATGTATCTATGTATCGGCCAGGGTCCCGTGGGATCCCTGCACCCAGGGGTTCTGGCACTAACCCTATCAGAAGGGCCCCTAGGAGGAGAACACGGGGATATGGTCCCCCCGGGATGGGTCCACAGAGGAGACGGAGAGGAGGGAGGTGCACCTAGGGACCAGTGGGGGAGTCGGCTGTCATCCAGCCGGGCTGGAGCCATTTTATCCGGTTTTCTCCCCGAGAGCTTGACGTACCAACCTACGTCAAGGCCACAGTCGACGTCCATCATGCTCTCTCTGTGGTGAAGCCCGATGTAGTGCTGTGCCTCTGGCCTCCACCAGGGGCCAGCACATATCGTGGCTCAGAGCCCCCCCTCCCAGGAGAAGGCATGTAGTCATGGGACACTGAAGCCTCCACCCCCCAGCCGGCCCTCTGACTCTTGGGTCCATTCCCGAACATGGGTCATCAGCATTGCAGGCGGAAATCCAACTGCTGTGCTGTCGGTCCGGCTCAGATTTTTTTTTAATAGTCATAACATCAGTGTTATAGATGTCATCATGTGTGTGAAAGAAAGAAAGAATGAAACAAAGACACAATATCTGTAATAATGTTTTGCATTATTTTTTCCACCAGTGCAAAAAGAAAGTATACATTATCAATACAATCACAGTCTCTTGAATTAAACTTCAGAAAATGTGGAATATTTTTATGCATAAAACGGTATAAATCCCACAACTTTCTCATAATACCTTTTTTTTTTCCTATCCCCACAGGAACTCCGCTTCTGCCCAGCACACTGTCCCCACCATGCCCAGGCTTACCCCCTTGGGGTGGGGCCTCCGGGCGGGCACCCCCCAACAGGCAAATGTAGGCTAGCTGTGGTTTACCCCTCCCAGGGTGGGGCCACAAGAGTGGGACCCCCCCAATGGACAACGGGGGCAATAGAGATGGAGGCTGAGCAGGGCATCATGGCTGGGGCCAGAATTTTTGTGTGGCTTGTCCCTTGGAGACGGGACATGCAATGACCGCCAGCATCTGTCCTCACCTCTAATGTAAACTGGCGCTGGTTGTTGTGCAGGTCCCCCGGCCTCTGCCAGGGGCTGCTGCCATGCCGGACATGCACCCCCCTCTCCTCCCAGAGGACAGCCACCCCATGGTTGCCCAGCCCTCCGACTTCAGGGTCCGTTCCCAAACCCGGGATGTCGGCTTTGCAGGCGGACGCCTTGTCACTGCACCAGCAGGCCGGTGTGGGTTCATAACACCTTTTTGATAAATGTAAGATAGGGCTCCGACTACAGCAAAAGAAAGAAATACAGGGGTTGTCATGCTGTCTTGCACTGTATCTGCTTTTAAAGCAGCAGTTTTAGAGCTGGTTGACTCTGGACAAAAGTAACTAAAAATCACAATAAGAAAAGTAAATAAAAATCGCAATTAAAAGAAACATGCCAGAAAACCATTCAAACAGTACACAAGTGCATGCAGATTGACAAAGAATTTAATATACTAAATTTAATATATAAGAGAGCAACCCAAGACAGACAGACAGACAAACATGTACACAGAGCCTCTTGAAAGATGCCATGAGCTAGAATTGTCAGAGTGGATTTCCTTACTGCCATCCTACTAAAGTAAATGCAGTCCCTGGGGATACGAGACTCACCCACAAAGAAATCTTTTGAATAGTAAGAACTCTACTGTTTTTTACACATTTTGTATACATATATCTGCTATATGTATTTAAAAAAAATATAGCTGGCCCACCAGCACAGCAGTTGGACTTCCATCTGCGACGCCAATGCCCTGGATTCGGATATGGACTCAAGAGTGTCCGGAGGGCCAGCCTGGGGTAGAAGGATTGAGCATCCTAGGGACTGCTCTCCTCCTTGGGGGGACAAGCAACTGGCACATGACTGATCCCTGGCGGAGGCCGTGGGGAATACCGCTGCTGGGTCCGGGTTGTCAGGGAGGTGTGATGAATGTTGCACATTGCACATTGCACACTACATCATTGTACACCACGTCTCCCAGGGAGCTCACTTTTAGTAACAACTTCACTGCCAGCTCCGTATATGACACCCTGTCTATCCAACTCTGTGTCGTCTTCTGTGATGCTTGGCCAGTGACCTAGTGACCACTTTCCATCAATACGGTATGGTCCCACGGCCCTACCTGGGGAGGTAAGCCTAGGAGGCCTTCCTGATGGTGTTCCACTGGGACCCATGACCAGTTGGCCGTGGAGGCCACGACGTCTGATGGCCCCACACAGTGGGGTAAGCCTGGGTGAATCACTGCTCAAATAAGTCCCAGGGGTGGGTGGAGGTTGGGGAGTCGGGGGCTGAGCCATCAGAGGTCTAGCACCAGCATAAAGCCTTGTAAATAAAAAAAAAAAAATTATAAAGAAATGGAGTCCTTACATGGGTTCCATTCAAGATGGCGATTTTGCAAGGGCGACCCGTGAGGAGGGTGCAGCTCCCACGACGCGACGGATTACAGCAAGGAAGCACCCCATGCCCCTTTATTTATTAAGTAACTCCGGAAGGGGGGCATACCTTGGGGATGGGGAGAACCACCGGTCACCTGAAGTGTTGGCGCTGTGGTTCCTTCACCCTCTTCACGGGTCGCCCTTGTAAAAATCATTGTTTTGACGTGATACCCCTTACATATATGTTATATGCATATATACTATATGCAAAGTACTACCAATTACTTACATGTCATAATGATAACCATGCCTGTACCCATGCCTGCATCCACTGCTTTTCTTTTACCATGCCTGTATCCACTATTTTTCTTTACTGTAACCACCTCATGATGTAACTCACAATGCCTCAAATGTTCCTTATGTCCTTGTTCATTCTTATAACTTGCATTGTTATCCCGGGTCACCCCTGAAAAAGGGACCTTCGGGGCTCAGTGGGCCTACCCGGTCACCAAAATTTAATAAATAAATAAATAAAATAAAAATACATATAGAAATGTTTGTTTCTCTGTTAGTGCATTGTGAGTGAGGTTAACAGTTTTATAAACAAAATGATATATTTAACAGTGAAAAGGTAATAAAATGAATGCACATTTCAAATGTTAAGGTAAAACTTATATTTAATTAATTTTTTAGTAACTGTAAAAGCCTCGAAGAAGATCATTCCTCGAAACATTGGCTGTTTAGGACACAGCACTGTAATGTCATAGATTAAATACACATTAAACTATTTAAACTATTTCCTGGTGAGTGAGGCTCATAGCCCCAGGAACTGTGTGTACTTCGGGAGGCTTACTTTCTGAAGCAGAATCCTCCTGGTATGTTTTTTCATTTTTACATATGCTGGGCCACACTGGATTTCTTAATCTTACTGCCACCCTAGTCAGATCCTTAGGTGGACATAAACATAACTGGGTAAATAATTCATCTAATAGTTCCATATGTGTATGAGTTTATTTGTGTCAGTAAACAGCCTTGAAAACTTTCGAGTATAGCAGAAAAATACAAATGTGAAACAGAGGAACATCGTTAACATAAGAAATTGTCAACCGTGACAGGGAACATTGTTAACATTGGAAACCATGACAGAAAGGAATCAGAGTGCTGTTCCTTGACATGATTTCTAGTTTGTCAAACAGGAAGCTAGCAGTAGTGAAGATTGCAGGAGTGGCATACAACCTCTGTTATCTGCTGTGGAAACAGCACTGTTGAAGGGTTTTCCCAGAGAGCAAAGTTCATGTCATAGAATTAACATACGTAGTAACAGTGTAATTCAAGGTCGGGAGAGACTCTACCTGCCCCTTTTTCTCATAAGGTATGAATCAGTATGTTGTGCAAGCATGTACTTATTTATAAGGATTCCCCAACCACTGTACTTCCCAGGGTACCCAGTGATTCCTCACCCACTGTACTTTCCAGGGTACCCAGTGATTCCTCGCCCACTCTACTACCCAGGGTACCCTGTGATTCCCATCCCACCCTACTACCCAGGGTACCCAGTGATGCCCATCCCACCCTACTACCCAGGGTACCCAGTGATTCCCCACCACTCTACTACCCAGGCCACCTATGATTCCCACCACCCTACTACCCAGGGTACCCAGTAATTCCTCACCCACTCTACTACCAAGCGTACCCTGTGATTTCTCACCCACCCTTCTACCCAGGGTACTCAGTGCTTCCCAACCCACCCTACTACCCTGGGTACCTGTCATTCCTCTGCCACCCTACTGCCCCAGGTACCCTGTGATTCCCCACTCACCCTACTACCCAGGGTACCCTGTGATTCCCCACTCACCCTACTACCCAGGGTACCCTGTGATTCCTCTGCCACCCTACTGCCCCAGGTGCCCTGTGATTCCCCACTCACCCTACTACCCAGGGTACCCTGTGATTCCCCACTCACCCTACTACCCAGGGTACCCTATAATTACCTTGAAAGCAGAAATTTGGCTAGGCTTGCCTTGAGGGCTTGTACTGTCTTGTGTCCAGTGTATCTCTACTGGTAGGCTGCCCCATATGTTACCATATGTTCTGTGGGAGAACGAATACTCCCTAAGGTTACTTCTGACTTTACCAGCTGGAGCTTCCGAGCCTGTCTATGCATCCTATCGGAGGACACCAGATTAAATATCTCTGTTCAATCCTGTTGCTACCCCGGAGTATGCGGAATACTAACATGATGTCCCCCCTCAGCCTCCTTTTATCCAGTGTGAACATGTTAAGGGCCTCCAGCCTGTCATCACAGCTTTTACCCAATATACCCTGGATCATTTTGGCACCCCTGTACTGCACCCTCTGACTGCCTCAATTCCTTTTTGATCTGGAGAGCCCAAACTGCACACAGTGCTCCAGATGGGGCCTGACGAAGGACTTGTAAAGAGGTAGGCCAAATTTTATCCTGGAACTCTACTGAAAACAAGACAGTTGCCTCAGCGAGTTACATTTCCAAGGTCCCAGAAGACAGACTGGTAAACAGAGCCAGTCCGCTGACACAATGATGATGCTACTACTCCACGAGCCTTAATATTGAGCTCAGAACGAGCCTGGGATGTTGAGGGCTGTCCAAGGGACAGGAGGACTAAGCATTCTATGGACTGCTGTCCTCCTCTGGGGGGAGGTTGGGGAAGTCGCTGGTGTCTGAGTGGCCTCTTGCGGCAACCAGGGGTTATCACCAGCAGGACTGAGTATATCTAAGAGGTTTGCCAGACATACAGCTTGCCATCCTAACATAACTGCACGCCACGCCTCCTTGGGAGAAAACCAGAGAAAGGAGGTCCGACCGCCACACTATGACATCCACCCCCACACCACTGACCCCGCACTGCCGGCCGGGCTCTCACTCCCGTCGCACCATTCAGTCTCCATTGGGGGGGGCCCTGGGGTCCTCAGGAGTGAGGTAAGTCCTGGGGTGTGTAGCGGGGCTGAGCTAGTGTGTGTGTGGACCGATGGGGGTTGGCCGACAAGGAAGAGAAAGCACAGTAAATAAAAAAATAAAGATAGGTAAACAAATCTATTTGAAAGGGAGGTGGGGAGAGTTCTGCTCATCTAACAGGTATGAAACCAATTTAAATACTAGTAATTTTTTTTAACTCAGCTTTATTCTATCATTCAATTTCACAATTATAAAGTACATTGACATTTACACACATAATAATTTACTTTCAATATCATATATTCAGGATTCCTTTCAAACGTACAATAAAATTTATAATTTCTTTCTAAATGGAGGAACCCACCCCCACGTACATCAATTATTTGTGTGTTTGACTGTACTTGTATAGCTTGGCAGAAGACACCAGGAGAAAGGACTGCTGTGTGACTGAACTTCTCTGCTGGGACTACAGTAGAAGAACTTTTGTACTTGGACCTTTAATTTAGGGTAAAAAAAAACCTAACATACAAAACAAAAAAGTGTGTTTGTCTGGGTTAACTGAACTGAATGGGTATCTGAACAGTTATTTAGGTGTAAATCTCAGGTGATTGAAAGGACTTAACTGTTGTGAGGTTTAAATTACTTGTAGAAAGATCTAGTAAGTAGGGGGAGTGGCTTAGCTAGAAGGAAGCTACATTTAAAGACTGCCTTAGAAAGATTCTGCTAATAGCTTGGCAGAAGACACCAGGAGAAAGGACTGCTGTGTGACTGAACTTCTCTGCTGGGACTATACTGTCCTCCTTCCCACCCAAAGCTAGTTCTATTTTTATAGGCACAGGATTTGACTGACAACAGGAACTTCCTGTTTGGGAGCAGGACGTGAGTGATCACAGAACCACCAAAGACCCACCATCCTAGAAGGGCAAGAGTAGCTCTCCCGGGCCCCCTCTAGCTGCTGGAGGTCTGCCTCTGAGCAAGTAACTGGTCTACTGAGAAATATAGGATATTCTTGTCTCAGAACAGGACAATCAGGAGCTTAAAGGGCACAGAGGCAGAAAGTAAGGAGAGAGAGAAAAAAAAAAAACAGAGGAAAGAGTAAGGATTGCAAACAGTTAAGGGGCCAGAAATAATACATAATTGGAGTGGTGCAGTGCAGTGGCTGTGGAGCAGCAGTCTTCCGGGAGATGTTCTGGAGGATGCGGTGTTGTCCTATCTGCAGGCACCTCTCTGGGCTGAGGGAGGAGGTTGCTCATCTACAGGCTGAGTTGGCCAGGATTTGTGGGACCTCCTCTTCCATCCAGGGACCACCAGTGCCTCTGCCGTTGCCTCAGAGGTAGCCAAGAAAAAGGAGTGGTTGGACCACAGTGGGTTCAGGGAGGGTGAGGGTGGTGGAACAGAGGCGCATCCCTCCAGTTGTACCTCTCCACAATTCCTATGCCATTCTGGCAAAGTGTGGTTCCTCTATGGAGGCACGTGCAGTGGAGACCAAGGAGGATGCTGGGAACCTCCACAAAGGAGACCCACAGGAGGGTGGCAGGGGACCCTGCAGGGGAAGGAAACAACTCCTGGTGGGGGACTCCATTGTTAGGAAGGTAGAACTGGGGGAGGAAGGGGAGAGGGAGGTGAGGTGCCTGCCTGGCGCCATGGCTTGGAGGGACAGGGAGCGAATCCTCAGGATTGCTGGAGCAGCTGCACAGGGGAGGGAGCTAGATGTCATTGTCCACCTAGGGACAAATGACCTGGCTAAGAGAGGGGATTAGAAAAGTGCAGGAAGAGTTTATGGAATTGGGAAGGGGCCTTAGTCAAGTAGCACGCACGGTAACCTTCTCGGAGGTGCTGCCCATCTATGGCATAGGAGAGGCTAGGGTGTTCCGCACCATGGGATTCAATCAGTGGTTGAAAAACTGGTGTGGAGCTCAGGGATTGACTTCATTGGGACTGGGGGTCCTGGAGTGATGCAAGCCTATATTGGCATGATGGGCTGCATCTGTCCGGGAGGGAACCAGGATCCTAGGTGATAGGTTTAAATGCTTCATTGGCAAGCTTTTAAACTAGCCAAGGGGAGGCACTGGAAAGGAGCAGGAAATCCTAGCCCCCCAAATAATCACGGTAAGTGGGCAAACACCAACATAGAGGTGTCGAGTAGGGAGAAGGGCAGGGTAAATGGAGAAAGTGACAAAGGCAAGAAGGACAGGATGGGGCAAAGGGAGTAAGGCCATCAGGAAGTGGAGGGTAATGAGTACCAATGCCCATAGTCTGGGCAACAAGCTCCCTGAGCTGGTGGTCTTGATGGAAGAGGATGCCTGGACATCGTGAGCAGTCACAGAAACATGGTACACAGAGAACCATGACTGGATGTTAACATACCAGGTACATAAGCTACAGGAGAGACAGGCAGGGGAGAAGAGGGGAGGAGTAGCTCTCTATGTAAAGGAAGGGATAAAAGCAACTGAACAAAAGAGTAAACAGGGAGGAGAGGAGGCACTGTGGGTCACCTTGGAGACTGGAAAGGCACCACAATCCGCACAGGGGTTGTGTACAGACCCCCATGTCAGGGGGAGGGAATGGACAAGGATATGATAGAAGGCATTCTTAGAATGGCAGAGAAAGGGGAGATACTGTTGATGGGAGACCTGAATATGCCAGATGTTAACTGGAGCACATTTGCTGCAGCCACATCCAAGAGCAGGGCCATTCTTGATGCCCTGCAGGTGGCAGGCATTAGACAGCTAGTTTCAGAACCCACTCGTGACGGAGCAATCTTAGACCTCATACTCTCAAACGGGGGCAGTGAGAGGATCTCTGATCTAGAAGTGGGTTGCCATCTGGGGACAAGTGACCATCAAACAGTATGGTTCACATTAAACTCAGCTACAGAATCAAGCCATACAAAAGTGAGGGTACTGGACTTTAGGAGGGCTGACTTTGGCAAGATGGGAGAGTGCCTCAGAAAAGCACTAGCAAACAGGCTAGAAGGAGGTGTGAGCAACAATGGGGAATCATCAGAACTGCCATCACAGAGGCAACAAGCCTTTGTGTGAAGCAAATAAACAAATCAAAATGAAAGAAAAGCCACTATGGTTCTCAAAAGAGGTGGCTGTGAAAGTCAGGAAGAAAAGATAGCATTCCAAGTATAAGGAAACACAGAAGGACCAGGACAGAGAGCTGTACCCAGTTAAGGCAGAAGGAAGCAGGGAGGGAAGTCAGAATAGCAAAGGCCCAAACTGAGGAAAAGATCACAACTCAGTTAAGAAAGGGGATAAAACCTTTTATAGGTACATCAGCGAAGAGAAAGACAAAGGAGGGATAGTGAGGCTGAATAGAATGAACGGTGGTGGACAGAGGGGACAGCGAAAAGCAGGGATACTGAACGAATATTTCTGCTCAGTATTCACAAAAGAGGAGGGAAGTGCCTAATCCAATTAACAGAAGCACTTTGATAGGGGGTCGATCCCAGTCCTTTCACAGAAGAAAGGGTTCTGCAAGAACTCCTAAAACTGAAGGTGGACAAAGCAATGGGTCCTGATGGAATTCACCCCAGAATTCTAAAAGAATTAAGGGAGGAACTAGTGAAACCACTGGCTACTCTTTTAATAAATCATGGGAGGATGGTGTGGTACCGAGGACTGGAGGAAGGCGGATGTGATTCCCTTCACAAAAGTGGGACCAAGACAGAGGCAGGAAACTACAGACCTGTCAGTCTGACCTCTGTGGTAGGGAAAGTGATGGAGTCACTTCTGAAGGAAAGAATAGTTGAGTACCTAGAGGCCAGTGGGGCACAGGACCCAAGCAGCATGGGTTCACAGCGGAAGGTCATGTCAGACTGAATCTAATAGATTTCTTTGACTGGTGACCAAAGTAGTAGACCAGGGAGGGCTGGACATGGCCTACCTAGACTTTAGCAAGGCATTTGACACAGTCCCACACAAAAGATTAATAGTCAAATTAACCAGCCTGGGAGTGGGTCCCAGGGTGGTAGCCTGGGTAAAACATTGGCTGCACAACAGGACACAGAAGGTAATTGTAAATGGAGTCCACTCTGAAGAAAGAGGGGTTTACTAGTGGGGTACCGCAGGGTTCAGTATTGGGTCCAGTCCTTTTTAATGTCTTCATTAGTGACATTGCAGAGGGACTGGAAGGAAAAGTGTGCCCTTTTGCAGATGACACAAAGATCTGCAACAGGGTTGATACACAAGGAGGCGTGGAAAGGATGAAAAGGACTTGGCAAGGTTGGAGGAATGGTCAGAAGTATGGCAGCTAGGATTCAATGCAAAGAAGTGCAAAATAATGCACCTGGGAAACAAGAACCCAGGGGAAGAATACACAATGGGTGGGAGGTAGTAACAACAAAAAAGGAAAGGGACCTGGGGGTAATCATATCAGATGACCTTAAGGTTAGCAATCAATGTGAGAAGGCAGTAGGGAGGGCTGGGGGTATACTGGGATGTATAGGGAGAGGCATCAGCAGCAGAAAACAGGAAGTTGTTATCCCTCTGTACAGACAGTTGGTGAGACCCCATCTGGAATACTGCGTCCAGTTCTGGAGACCTCATCTCCGCAAGGACATAGACAGGATAGAGGTAGTCCAGAGGAGGGCAACTAAAATGGTGCAGGGTCTGCAAGAGAAGCCGTATGAGGAGAGACTAAAGGAGCTTAATATGTATACCCTTGAGGAAAGAAAGGAGAGGGAGGACATGATAGAAACTTTTAAGTACCTCAGTGGAATCAACAAAGTCCAAGAGGGTAGCATCTTTCAGAAAAGAGACTTACAAGAACAAGGGACACAATTTAAAGATAGAAGGAGGCGGTTCAGGGGCAATGTGAGGAAGTATTATTTCACAGAGAGGGTAGTGGATGCATGGAACAGCCTTCCTGAGGAGGTTTTGGGGTCTAAATCTGTGGGAGAATTCAAGAATGCATGGGACAGACATAAGGCAATTCTTGTGGGGGGTAGGAAGAAATAGGCTGTTGGTTAACTAGGATCTGCGGCCTATCCTGTAGGTAGGGAAATGGGCAGACTAGATGGGCCTAGCGGTCCTTATCTGCTGTCAAAGTCTATGTTTCTATGTTTCTACTAGCCATTGTCAATCAATGACTTCTTAAATCTTGAAGGGCAAATCAAACTTTTGAGCTCCCAACTTAATTAAAAAAGGGGAGAAAATAAAAACAGTTGAGGGTGTTAACTTATCCCCTCCACTTTGTGCCTAACCAACATGGCCCCCAGTTGGGCTGTACACCGCCCCCCATGTACCTCCTTCAGTTATCCTGAAGATACAGGCTGAGATCTTTTGTATTGGCTTTAACCTGACTGTTGGTGAAACAAACCACCTTACATATTTCCCTTTTCTGGTCTTCCTCCCACCCCCCCATCACCTCCATCTACCTCCCTTACCATGTATCTTCCTGCCTCTGTAACCAAGCTTCCCAACCTCGCCATCTATGTATGTGTTTCTCAGAACTGAGTCTTAGTTTTGCCGTGATTGACTCCATCAATACAACCTCCTTGACCCTCCTGACCCAACTGCCCAGCTTGGGCGGCTCACATGACAGCCATTTACCTGTGATACATTTCAAGGCAACAGCTATCAGGATTAACAAGACTTTTCTTGTTTCCCCCTTCTGGTGCATTACTGTGGATATTCCCAGAACCCAGTCTTCACAGGTCAGTGGTATATTTACTCCTGAAATGGTTGCTACCGCTGCTTGAATTTCTCTCCAGAACTTTATCAACTCTGGACATCCCCAAAAGATATGCCAATGGTTCCCTCTCTGACCACACTGTCTCCAGCATCTAGCCCTGGCAACAGAGTTATAATGCTGAGTCACCGTGGGAGTATGGAAGAACCAAATTAGGACTTTCCAGAAGAATTCCCTCCATGTAGGAGCCGACGTGGCTTTCCATTCCCATTTTAAGCTATGTTTCCAGTCTGCCTCTGTTACTG
Source organism: Neoceratodus forsteri (assembly GCA_016271365.2). Taxonomy (NCBI): domain Eukaryota; kingdom Metazoa; phylum Chordata; order Ceratodontiformes; family Ceratodontidae; genus Neoceratodus; species Neoceratodus forsteri. The sequence continues at coordinate 108,159,734 of JADMNL010000031.1, read as the reverse complement.
TGATGTTGACTTCCCCTTCCCAGGCTCTCCTATGTGCCCTCAGGGGATCCTCTATCTGTTGAAGTGTCAGCTTGTATATGGCAGAGATAAACTTTCCTGGCCCTGCTATTGTTACCGTGACATATAAAAATCTTCCCAGCTGGAATATGGGCGCATTAATTTTAGAATGTGATCCTCTGAGTTAATGAAATGCCTCACCTGCATATAGTGTAGGAATTCTGAATTTGTCCAGTGGAATTTTTCCTTTGCTCTCTGAAAGGTAATACATCTGCCCCCTCCAGAAACTGAGTAAACCTCGTGACTCCCTTGGCAGCCCAACTGGCGTATCCAGGTCAAGAGTCAGAGGGAAAAATTTAGGTTCAAAGCAGATGAGGAAGAGGGGACCTAATCCAGTCAGGGTGTTCAATATTTTCTGAGTCTTCTCAAGCACATTCAGCCCGTGCCTCACCCACCAATTGTATTCCCCTTTTATACTCTGAAGTGGTGTCCATTAAGACTAATGTGAATAGCGGTCTATCTCCCAAATCAGCGTCCTCTAGCTCATACCACTGTGAGGACACTCTTTGTTTTGCCCAGGTCATTAATCCCACCACCTGGGCTGCCAAGTAGTAATATAATAGGTTTGGCAAGGCAAGACCTCCCAGTTCCTTTGGCAATTGTAGGATACGTTTAGCTACTCTAGGTTTCTTATTGTTCCAAATGAAATGAGACACACCCTTTTTCATCTTATTCCAGAATTTATGCGGGATCCGAATAGGTAGATTTTGAAACAAGAATAGCAGGCGGGGTAAGGTGTTCATTTTTACCACATCTACTCGCCTCACCAAGGAAAAGGGTAGGAGTCGCCACCGTGCCATATCCTGCTCCACTACCCTCCAAAGCTTATCATAGTTTGATGTAAAGAGTTTTGAGAGATCTACTGTGATTTGTATCCCTAGGTGTTTAATTTGGTTATTTGGAGCCCATGCAAAGGGAAATGTCTCACAGAATGGTCTAGGGGTTTGTCCACTTATCACCAGAGCTTCAGACTTTAGTGAATTAATTTTATAACCTGATATTTTGCCAAAGGACTGCAGTATTTCTAAAAAGGGAGGTAAAGAGGTCTCCGGGGAGGAAAGGTAAAATATGGAATCATCTGCATATAGAGATAGTTTTTGTTCCAACCCCCTCACCATGATATCCTTGACAGCCAGGGTTTGACAAACCCTGGCTGCCAATGGCTCCAAGCTTATCGCAAAGAGCAAAGAAGACAAGGGGCAGCCCTGTCTTGTTCCTCTAGAGACTGCAAAGGGGGCAGAACTGACACCATTAACCCTTACCAGGGCTTCTGGGTTTGTATATAGTTGGGCAATGGCTTGTAAAATGTTAGGGCCGAAATTCATTTTTTCCATGGAGTTTTAGAAATTGGCAATTAACTCTATCAAATGCTTTTTCTGCGTCTATGGAAATAGCTATTTGGAAATTTTTGTGCATTTTTTTGGGACGAGACAGTGTTCAGCAGTTTCCTAATGTTATTCGAGAGGTATCTCCCAGAGATAAACCCTGTCTGATTCTCATGAACTACCTGGGAAACCACTCCCTGCAATCTTTTGGCTAGTAGGCCTGTAAATATTTTCAGATCCACATTAAGCAGAGATATTCATCTGTAAGACCCGCACTCCAGGGGGTCCTTCCCAGCCTTGTGCAGGTCTGAGATTTGAGCTGTCCGCCAGGACGTAGGGGTTACTTTACCATCCATTACCTGTCTGCAAACCCCCAGCAAAACTGGGAGTAATATCCCTCTGAAATTCCTTATAGAATTCTGTTGTGAATTCATCTAAACCTGGAGACTTGCCATTCTTAAGTACTGCCACCTGTCCCCTTAATTCTTCTAGTGTTATTTCAGTCTCCAGGAGTTCATTTGAACTCTGAGAGAGAGACCTAAGCTCTGTCTCCTGAAGGAATTTTGTGGTTGCCTCCTTAAAATCTATAATCTGTTCCTGTGTGTATACATTTTTATAATATTTTGCAAAAATGTTCGTAATTTTCTCTGGGTCTCTATATCGCCCCCCTGCCAGGTCTTTAATCTTAAGAATTAGTCTGCTCGCCTGCTGGGTACGCATTGTGGCTGCCAGTAACGTTCCTGCGTGGTTTCCTCCCTCAAAGTATTGTTGGCAAATTTGTCTGTAAGCCCCCTCTAATTGTGATGTCAATATCTTATCCAATTTCTCTTTGCTCTCCTCCAGCTCTCTTTTGGTTTCTTGATTTAACGAGATTTTATGTTGGAATTCTAAATCTGCAATTTCTGATTCTAGTTCTGCTATCCTGAAAATCCTCTTTCTTTTTTCCGGAGCCACAAATTTAATAATAGCCCTCCTGAGGACTGCTTTAAGGGCGTCCCATCTAACTGAATGGGCCACTGTGCCTTCTGGGTTGGTCTCCAAGTATTCACTGACTGTATTATTGATGTAAAGTTTAAACTCAGGATTATTAAGAAGGCCAACATTAAAGTGCCAATGTGAGTTTCTAACTGTTGGCACTAGTGCTTGGGTCAACCTTACTGGAGCATGATCTGATATCGAATGTGGTTGTATCTGGCATTCAGTTATGGCGTGTGCCCACTCCTCTGACAGAAACACTGTCTTTTCTCGTATAGCATCTATGTCTGTCCAAGTAGTGAGAGTAATCCTTAGCATGGCTGTTCTTCCACCTCAATGCATCAAGGAGCCCCCAGTTCTGAACTAGTCTGTTCAGTGTTATGCCAGATACCCCCAGCTTGGTATTCTGAGCTCCACCCTGTCTATCTAGTGTGGTAGAGAGCACAGTGTTAAAGCCCCCTCCTATAACACTGAGGCGGCCATATATCTTCATTATAGTTGTGATATTTGTTTTAAAATATTGTGCTGCCTCTCTGTCCCCGTTCGGAGCATATATATTCACTATCACACACAGCATTTCTCCATACATAGCTGTCACCTTAACAAACCTCCCCTCTGGGTCTGACTGGACGTCTTGCACTTGGAGAGGACACGACTTATGAATTAAAATGGCTATTCCCCTTCTGTGTGGGTGTGCCAAGTAAGAGGAAGCATTGACCGAACCCACCCATTTAAGGCATAGTTTCTTGTGTTCCACCTCTGTGAGGTGCATTTCCTGTAGGAGTGCTATATGTGTATTCAGATTTCCTAATTCCTGCAAAATTCTCAATCGTTTAACCAGGTGGTTAATACCCCTAACATTATAAGATATGATATTTAAGCCATCCATTGCATGGACGTCCAGCCAGTATAGTCTGCGGATTCAAGCTACCAGTGCACACTCGAACCCTTGGTACGGAGGGGGACAAATGTGCAACCCAAACAAAAAAAACACTAACAAGTAACATAGCAACTTGAATAACATTCATAGGGAAAAACCTACAACTAAACTTATCCTAAACAGGGGATCTCAACTTCTTCTTTTCCTTCCACTTATTGCCCTTCCAAGATGCCACAGTGGGCCCACCACATTTATGGTTTCGACTGATGGTGGGTGATGCTGAGATAGACCCAGCACCTTGCTGCGGGTACTGGAATCTACCAGGTACAGTATAAGCAGCAGCAGTGGTATCCACCTTCCCAAGATAGGATCTTCTTATCCCGCCTCCCCCCCCCCCCCCGCCGACAGACATCCATAATCGTGGGTGGGGAATTCTGCAGGCTAACCAATCACCTGTCTGCACACCCCACCCCTTAATTTCAGAGTATCCGCTCCATTTTATATTCTATATTATCCCTGTGCCCAGAATACTTCCCTTTTAGTCTGATATCAAGCTTGCCTGTAGGGATCAAATTAGCAATGTCTGATCCAGGCCCCCGACTCCCCTTAGCACTGCAAGTCATTAAAGTGATCAGCATTACTCTCCCTTTCCTTCCTATCTGTAAGGAGAAAGTTCTCACTGACGACTAAAATGATATACAGCCTCCGAGTCAAAAAATGTAGTTAACAGATCCATAGTCCCTGTACACGCCATGAATCACAAAATTGCTTAAATATTAGTACTTCTGACTGATGTTTTGTTTCTTTCTTGCAGTCCTGCTTATTCTTCTGATATGATTTGGCCATTTTCCCTTTAAAAAAATCACTTTTATTGCTGTATTTTGTGGCACAGAACATGCTTTGTATTCCCATCTCTTCTGTGTTTACACAGTCTGTTTCCGACACTTTCTGTGGCATCAGTTTAGATCGTGCCTCAGTGTGTCACTGTGTGTTCAGGAAACACAGGAATGAAAACTTTTATTTTCATTTTTTTTGTTGCTGTTGACAAGGAAATGTGGACTAGGAAACAGTTCCTATTTTAAGCCCTGTCCAGAGAATGGATACAGAAAGCACATAACATGACAAACAGCCCAATCGGCACTGACATCAACAATAATATAGCTGGTAAGGTGACAGGATCATAGCATGTACAGTAATTACAAAATAGTGTCGCTGGTCTCAGATGGAAATACAGGTAGCGTGTAATTGCAAAACATGGTCTTGTGGAAATACGGGATTGCGTGTAGTTACAAAACAGTGTCACACATGTAAATATGGGTAGCAGGTAACTGCAAACAGTTTACGGGATAGCGTATAATTACAAGACAGTGTCACACATGGAAATATGGGATAGCCTGTAATTAAAAAACAGTGTCACACATGGAAATATGGGATAGCGTATAATTACAAAACAGGGTCTTGCATGGAAATATGGAATCGTATGTAATTACAAAACAGTGTCACACATGGAAATACGGGATAGCGTGTAATTACAAAACAGTGTCACACATAGAACAAGCATTTGTCAATGCCGAATGTTGTCTTGCTGGCATTGACATTGGTAGTGCAGGAGTTAGAAAGATGCATAATAAGAATGGCAATGAACCTACCCCTGGAGAGACTGACAGGCACTGGGATGTGCCTTTGAGTCATCGGCCATAACGCTCATGCCATTTCACTTCACCCTACTCTGCAGACACCAACAAGTGTCACGGTGTGCCTTGGGGTCTTCGGGCCTTACGCTCACCCCATTCCATAAGGAAATACGCTGAGATGCATGCAGTATAGGAGAATGGGGTGAACTCTGGGGCCGAAGATTCCAAGGCAACACCTTAATGCCTGTCACTGGCTGCAGGGTGGGGGTGGAATGGCATAAGCATTACAGCCGACAATCCCAAGTCACACCCCTGACGCCTGTCAGGCTCTACACGATGGGGCGTTACAGTTGGAAACCCTAATGCCCCGGGCGCTTGTTGGCATTTTCATTCCAAATTTTCAACATGGGCTTTTAGTGACCCCAACTCTTGAACACTGGCACTATCAGTTCGTTAGCGGAAAGGTGATTCTGCACAGCGACTGCGCCATTTAGCGCCACAGGTGCGAAAACACATTTCAGGCAGGATGTGAAAAATGACAGCTGTACTGTTCATGAGGAGGTGTAAAAAAATGGCAATGTTGAAAATCTGGAGTGAAAATATGAAAAATTGGTGAAGTCATGAGCGTGCGTAGAAACTGCGCAACACATGCCTGTAACGCAATTATTTGGGGTTTTTTTTAATCAAATTTTCAACATAGGCACTTTGGGACCTCCGCTCATGAACAGTGGCACTGTGATTTTGTTAATCTGTCCCGAAAGTTGATTTTCCACAGCGACCGTGCGCATTGTGCTCCAGATGTGCAAAAACACATTTTGGGCAGGATGTGAAAAATGACAGCTGTACTGTTCATAAGGAGATGTGAAAAAATGGCAATGTTGGAAATCTGGACTGAAATATTAAAAATGTCGAGGTTACGAAAGCGCGTGGAAAACCGCAATGCACGCCAGAATAGTCATTTTTGGAATTTTTTCACCAAATTTGCAACACAGGCTTTTTGGAACCCCACCTCATGAACAGTTGCACTGTCATTTCCTTAATCAGGTGATTCTGTTCAGTGACCATGAAATCACCTTTCGGGACCGAATAACGAGATGACAGTGCATGTGTTCATGACGTGGAGTCCCAACAACCCCATGCTGAAAATCTGGAGCCAAAATTCAAACAAATGGCTGAGATAGCCACCTAAGTTGAACCCCCCCCCCCAATTGATGTCATTATACAGCTTACCGGCATGTCTTCATTTTGCAGTTCGGCTTTGAAGAGTCCAGACGTGTTCCCGCTCTACTGAAGATCGCAGCGCCAGACCTCCGGAAGTAGGTATGGGGTGGGGGGATACACAGAAGGTGGGTGCAGGTTGGGGAGGGGACGCCCAGAACAACGAGGACCGTTTCTTTTCAGGTTAAAAAAAAAAACAGAAACGGACATAGTTTGCCACACAGTGGGGTGGGGGAGGACATGCTGACCCGGTGTTTGTGTGAGTGGCGGCACACTGGGTGGGCTCCCAATGTGTCACACAATGTGGGTGGGGGGGACATGCCGACACAGGGATTGCACCCCCGATGTCGGCTTTGTTTGGGGATTGTATGGCACCGCCATGTTTATTGAAATGTTTCACCAGGAAAGGAACATACGGGAGGCATGTCATCTCTGCCACTACATGATAAGCTTGTCTCTGATTGCAGCGGCACATTTCTTTCAAGTTGGTGGCACTTTACATAATTTTTGCATCAGCGCTAGCATGCTGGTTAATTGGGGAATGAGTGACGCACCTACTAAAGTGTGCCCTGCATTCGTCAACACTGACACACCTCTCACTGTGCTACTACTACTGCAAGATGTTGCATGCATGTGCACGCAAGGCAACATAAAAATGGGTAGCATGTACAGATAATTTCAAAACAGTGTCTCATGGAGGGGTGGAGCTAGCAGTCCCGCTGGTAGCAGCAGTTTTGGTAAGCTCCTGCATCTGAGTTTTCAATCTGGGACTATTTGTAGCTTTAAATGTCAGATCTAACTACAAAGTGTACACCAGTCAATGGCCCCATAGTTGGCGAACAGTTTAATACCTGTCTTCAGCACAATGGTGAAACCTAAGGGCAACAAATAAGATTTCTCTGCACCGAGGAGGAACTCGATGAAGCAGCCAGAAGCAGGAGACCAAGCCCAGCAAACGGAGACTCCACAACTCTGGACTCCCTGAAACACTCTATGGACTTGCTTACAAAATCTGTACAAAAAATGGACAAAAAACGTGATTCAGTCAACGAGCGACTCACCACTAATGAGCACATCGTAGACACCACATCAGACTGGAAAAGAACGCAACACGACAGTGGATAAAGCCCTAGCAACAGTCACCATGGTGGTGAAGGAGCAGTCAGCTGTTAAAACCAGATGGGAGTAAATGGAAAACGGGAGCAGAGCCTCCAACGTATGAGGTGTAGGGCTGCTGAAGGAGGTAAAGGGACCAGACCCACAGAAATTTATTCAAAAACAGATCACGAGCAAACGGGATTCAGTTACCTCTGCCATCACAGAGGTAACGAGCCTTTGTGTGAAGCAAATAAACAAAACAAGACGATGTAAGAAACCACTATGGTTCTCAAAGGAAGTGGCAGTGAAGGTTCAAGAGAAAAGCATTCAGGAAGTACAAGGAATCGCAGAAGGAGCAGGACAGAGAACTTTATCAGTTAAAGCAAAAGGAGGCTGGGAAGGCAGTCAGAACAGCAAAGGCCCAAACCGAGGAAAAGATAGCCAACTCAGTTAAGAAGGGGGATAAAACCTTTTATAGGTACATCAGGGAGCAAAGGAAGATCAAGGGAGGGATAGTGAGGCTTAATAAAGGGGAGGAGGGTGGGCAGAGGGAGACTGTGAAAAGGCAGAGATACTAAACAAATATTTTTGCTCAGTATTTACAAATGAAGAGGGGGAGGTACATAAAACAAACAGTAGTAACACTCTGGATACAGAAGTTGATACCAGCCCATTTACAGAAGAAAGGGTTCTGAAAGAACTCTTAAAACTGAAGGTGGACAAAGCAATGGGGCCTGATGGGATTCATCCCAGAATTCTAAAAGAGCTAAGGTAGAACTAGTGACACCACTGACTACCCTTTTAACAAATCATGGGATGATGGGGTGGTACCCGAGGACTGGAGGAGGGCAGATGTGATTCCCTTCACAAAAGTGGGAGCAAGGCAGAAGCAGAAACTACAGACCTGTTAGTTTAACCTCAGTGATAGGGAAAATGATGGAATCGCTTCTGAAGGAAAGAATTGTCAGTATCTAGAGGCCAGAGGGGCACAGGACCCTAGGCAGCATGGATTCACAGTGGAAGGTCATGCCAGACAAATCTGATAGATTTCTTTGACTGGGTGACCAAAGTAGTAGAACAGGGAGGGGCTGTGGACATGGCCTACCTAGACTTTAGCAAGGCATTTGACACAGTCCCACACAAAAGATTAATATACAAGTTAGCCAGCCTGGGATTGGGTCCCAAGATGACAGCCTGGGTAAAGAATTGGCTGGAGAATAGGACACAGAGAGTAATAGTAAATGGAGTCCACTCAGAAAAAAGGAGGGTTACTAGTGGGGTACAGCAGGGTTCAGTATTAGGACCGGTCCTCTTTAATGTCTTTATAAGCGACATTGCGGAAGGACTGGAAGGAAAGTATGTCTCTTTGCAGATGACACTAAGATCTGCAACAGAGTTGATGCACAGGGTGGGGTGGAAAGGATGAGAGGGACTTGGCAAGGTTAGAGGAATGGTCAAATGTATGGCAGCTTAGATTCAATGCTAAGAAGTGCAAGGTAATGCACCTGGGAAACAAAAACCAAGGGAAGAGTACACAATGGGGGTGAGATACTAACAACAACAAAAATGGAAAGGGACCTGGGGTAGTCATATCAGATGACCTAAAGGTGGGCAAGCAATGTGAGAGGGCAGCAAGGAGGGCTGGGGGTTACTGGGATGCATAGGGAGAGGCATCACCAGTAGAAAACAGGAAGTTATTATCCCTCTGTACAGACAGCTGGTGAGACCCCATCTGGAGTACTGTGTGCAGTTCTGGAGACCCAATCTCCAGCAAAGACATAGACAGGATGGAAGCTGTCCAGAGGAGGGCAACTAAAATGGTGCAGGGTCTGCACGGAAGACACTATGAAGAGAGACTTAAGGAGCTTAATATGTATAGCCTCGAGGAAAGGAGGGAGAGGGGGACATGATAGAAACTTTCAAGTACCTCAAGGAATCAACAAAGTCCAAGAGTGTAGCATCTTTCAAAAAAGAGGTGTGCAAGAACAAGATGGCACAATTTGAAGAAGATAGAGGCGGCTCAGAGGTAATTTAAAGTATTTTTTCACAGAGGGTTGTGGATGCATGGAATGGCCTTCCGGAGGAGGCTGTGGTGTCAAAATCAGTGGTGGAATTCAAGCATGCATGGGACAGTCATAAGGCAATTCTGGGGGGTGGGGGTAAGAAGAAGTAGGCTGCTGGTTAACTAGGATCTGCAGCTTATCCAGTAGGTAGGGAAATGGGCAGACTGGGTGGGCCAAGCGGTCCTTATCTGCCGTCAAATTCTATGTTTCTATGACTTTACAACACTAAACGCATACAGAATGAACCAAGAAGAGCAAGAGATTCCCAAGAAGGCCCTTGTACCCTGCTTTTTACCACAGACTCTTCAGTAGAGAGAGATTCCATCTTGCAGGTGGCTTGATAAAAGGGCGCCATCTGAAAGGGAGATGCTTCGGTCATGCTGTTCCCAGATCTGGCATATGCCATAAAGGCAAGGCTCAAAGCCATCAACAGTGTGAAAAGACAGCTGCAGAAACTGGCCATTCCGTTTACACTACTATTCCCAGCCAGACTACACTTCTCCATTGGAAATAAAAACTTTGTTTTTACTGACCCTAAAGAAGCAGGGAACTGTCTCCACCACATGGAAAACTGCCACTGCACCTCGGAGGAAGAGATCATATTCCAGAATGAGGAGGACTGATTGCAGGGAATAGGTTGGCACCTTGGCTAACTTATTCAATTAAGTACAGACTCTGGCATCCGTTTTATTTCTAGCTATAAGTTTCTTAGTTACAACTTCACTGAGTAATAAAGTTGGGACTTTTAAAGACTTGGATAGCCTTTACTTACTGTTTGATACAGATTCTACCCTTTTCTGCAGTTAATAACGTTAGTGTTTTATGACAGTTATCCGTGCTAAGCTGAGATATTAAAACTTGGAATACTTAAACCTAGGGTTTATTCAGTTACAATTTGTACACTGTTTACTTCCTATGTGTGACAGCACAGTTCACTGTTTTAAAATATGTTAATGTAAACTGCATGGCTTTTACAGAATGGTGGCTTTGCAACTGTATTCTTGGTGCCAATGTATGCATCGAATATGTTGACCCGTCCCCTTGTTTAGTTAGGGAAGCTGGTGTATCCGGCACATAGCAGTTTACAGGCACTGCAGAAGATATCAGGGAGGGAGCTGGTGAGGAAACTGCCAGGTGCTGATACACCCAGATATTGCAAAACTGGTTCTGGTAAATCTGATCAGATTGTGTAAGCTCTCCATCTAATTTCTTTGCTCAGCATGCAGCTCTTAATATTCCCAAAATGAGTATCGTGATGTTGCCATTAACGATGTATGCTCACGTCTCTGTTGTTAGATGTGGTGACCTTGTTTTGCTCTTTTCTCTTTTGGGTACAGTAGAAGCGGGATCATTAAGTTCAGTGGAGCTCTTGAAAACTGAAATATCACCTTGGACTTTACAATGGACATGAAAATAGGACCGTTACATATTTGTTGACTTACAAAATACATACTATACATATATATGTTACTCTTAGGATGGACTGCAAGGGCTCTCTTTTAAACCAATATGAATGTTCATTTTATCAACTGGAACCTCTCAACAAGATGTAAGAGCAGAGGGTCTAAGTCAGCTTACCTGTTTGATATACCTTTCTGTAATGTAATCTTTTATAGTAGCCTCTCAGGATGCAGAGTACTATATAGTTTGTGAAATTTAATGTTTTGAAAAAAAACAGTGCCTCATATGGAAATATGGCTAGCAAGTAATTACAAAACAGTATGTCTTGGCTCATGTGAAAATACGGGTAGTGCGTAATTATAGAACATTGTCTCCTGTCTCACATAGAAAACCGGGTAGCATGTCATTTCAATACAGTGTCTCACCTGGAATCAGCAGTAATGTGTAATTACAGAACAGTGGGTCTGATCCTCAAAGGCATGGGAACGGCACAAGGGACTTGCGCCACAGAGATATGACTCAAGCGGCTCCATGTGCCGCACCATGTGCCATTCCCGATACTGAAAAGGTGCCTGCACCACTGTCAGGACCTGGTGTGGCAGGCAGCTTTGTGCCCGGCTTGCAGGAGGCCACAGGCAGTGGTGTTGCACCGGTCGGCATCTGCCATATCCCCGACAACGGGATTCTGTAACCCCCATAGAGGTGCCGGACAATTCCCTGACTTAGACCACCACAGGGCTGCTCTAATGGGCCCGGCGCCACCACTGTACCAGGACAACCCTGGGAATGGGTATCTGGGTGTGAGCAGCAGGCACACAATATAGAGGCAGCCACCCAGAGTACTGCTGGTGGATAGGCACAGTGTGCCCACATACCCTTCTCATTTCACTGCCATGTCCTGGGATCCCCTGCCTGCCAGATCTCCCAGCCGCCCTGTCTAGCAGTGCCACACGTGCTGCCCCCATGCCAGCTCCTGTGGCATACCCCCAGCCATGCAGTGCCATGGGTAATGTCCCTCAGCCCGTGCACCTCCGAGCCCTGCAGCCATGGTGACTGCCCCAGACTGACAGCCAGCGCCCCACACCAGCACTTGTGCCCTCAATCAGAGCACCTTGAGACCCAAAACACTGACAGCAGGTGGCCGAGACTAAGGTCGGTCAGATGGGGTGGTGGGCAATGTCAGCCAACCAGTGACAGTGAGCAAAGTGATCACACATGCCACAGTGCAGTCATGGCACCAGGGATCCAGGATGGCAGCATGTAGGTGACGTGAGCACGTGGCATGTTGCTCCATCGTTGGGAACACTTGTGTCCCTCCCACCACCTCCCACTCTGGACATGCTGCCATGCCCCCCCCAGTACAGTCTGTGAGCCCCCATGGCACCCCTCTGCTAGCTGGCAGTCCTTCCCAGGATAGTAGCACGGTGGCAGTGTTCTCTGCTCATGACGTGGGTCTTTGGCACTCACCATCACTTAACAGGTCTCATCTGGACCTCCACAGCTGCTGCTGCCAGTCACCAGGGCACACAACCTGCAACGCACCACCACAGAGTGCCATGCCACATGATCCCCTCAAGGCAGCATTCATCTCCCATGTGCTGTTTCTTTGATGCACGGGAGCAGGTGTGTCAAACAGGGGGACTTTGGTGCCTCTATCCCTACTGTTTGGGAATGGGGGCAGGGTCCCTGGCACACCAGCAATCAGCGCAAGCTGCTGTTTGATGCAGCTTGCATCAATCTTGGAGAATCCAGCCCAGTGTCTCAAGTGGAAATATGTAAAAATATGGGCAGTTTTTCAATTACAAAACGGTGTTTCATGTGGGAATAGAGGATAAAACCTGCATTTGCAAAGCCGTTAAGCAGCGCTAACCCTAATACTGAAACCAGGTAGAACTGCTGGCCTGTTAGTCCTGTGGCAGTGCTGACACTAATACTGAAGCAGCGTGAGACTGCTGGACTGGCAGCGTGTCGTTCCTGCATCTCAAGGGAAGGGAGAGCATGGGAAAACATTCCCTAATTGGCAGGATGATGCCTTGGCACGCTCAGGTTCCACGCTGCCTGTGTGCCCGGCAGGAAGGGGTCTCCTACCAATAGGCTTGTGTGTCCAGAAGGGGGGTGGGTAGCATCACCCTGAAAGCCCTAACACAGAGGGTAAAGCACAGGGATCCCTTGGGATTCAGAATGGGAATGGAGCTGGGCAGTGACCTGAGGTGGCAGATGGGGCCCGTGGCCAGGACAGAGTAAAACCCAATAATTAAAGAAACAGAGTGGGATGCTGAAGGAAGCAATGATAGATCTGGTCTGAAAACAGAAGAGAGATGATTGATTCAGTCAGAGTTCAGTGATGTTTACGCAGGCCTCACTGCTGTTACTCTGAACTCATGCTTCAGCCAGATATGGTTTGCAAGTGTCTCAGAGTCCAGAGGAGCTTGTTCTGCAAGTTATAACCATTAAATTATGCAACTCTAAAGTAGATGTACTATACCTGGACTTAAGTAAAGCTCTGACCCAGTCCCTCACAGGAGGCTAGTCAGGGGACTAAGCAATCTTGGGATGGATGCATGGTTAACAGTGTGGGTAGAATGCTGGCTGAAGGGACACACTCAGAGGGTGGTTACAAACAGAGAATTGTTAGAGGTCAAGGAAGTGACTAGTGTAGTGCCACATGGCACAGTTCACTTCTGGGTCCTGTCCTGTTTAACATTTTGAGTTGTGAGATGGGGATGGATGGGAACCGAAGTAAAGACCTGCCTGTATGCAGACGACACAAACATCTGCAGAAGCGTGGAGAGTGAGGAAGGAATCAGAACATTGAGGGAGAACTTAGTCTAGAAAAATGGTCCAGAATATGGCAGCAGAAATTTAACTAAAAAAAAAAAAAAATGCAAGAAGGCCGGCCCGGTAGCGCTGAGGGTTGAGGCATTGGACGCCACACCTTGCGCCACGCTGGTGACCCAAGTTTGGGAGTGAGCTCAGGCCACCAGAGGTCGGCAGGGGAGGAGAAGGTTGAAGTGTCCATAGGTAGCTCACCTTCTCCTGGGGAGGGAGGGATGCATGGGTTGGCAACAGGGTGCCTTCCAGCAGTGGTTAGGTGGCACTGAGCCGGCTAGCAATTGGGAGGCGTAGCGCGGCAGACGTCGGCTGAAGCACACATGGGAGTGTGTGCGTCCCTACCTAGATATCACTGTATTTTCACACTCATTGTGGGAGGGATGGGGTGGACCTCACAAACAAGGAAAAACCCCAAGCCTTGGGAGGGTGATGATGCCCTAGGCCCCACGCCCACCGTTGGACTCCACCCACCAGGGTCTCGATCCTTCATGTCACAGCCCAACTCCTGCAGCAACTGGATGTCAAGGAATGCCAAAGTAGTGGAGGTGGCCCCACCTTGAGGGGTACAAGCCAGGGGGTCGCTGTAGGGTAAGGGCTGTGAATGCGGAGCACCGGAAGGGGACCCTGGGTGGGGGAGTCTCAGGCAGGGCGGGAACAGCCGAGGGACAACTGAGTGAGATCCCCAGGCTCAGTGATCAGAGGGAAAAAGAGTCAGAAAAAAAATGCAAGATAATGCACACTGGGAGTGGAAATCCGAAAAGGCAACACCATATGGGTGGTGTAGTGGTGGAGAGGACAGTTGAGGAATGGTACCTGAATGTGCTTATTTCGGAAAGCCCAAAAGCATCTGCTCGGTGTAACAGAGTGGTAAGTAAAAACTAACACGATGCCAGGGTGTGCAGGGGGAGGAATCAGCAACAGAAGTAGGGAAGTGACCATTCCTCTATATAAACCCCTCTCGTCGCTATGCCTAGAGTATTGTGCAAAAGTCTGGAACCCACAACTTTGGAAGGACTGTGACAGAGTGGAGGCAGTGCAGAGGAGGGAAGCCAAAATGATCCAGGGTTATGGGAGAAATCATATGAGAAAAGGTTGTGAGACCTTAATTTGCATACTCTGGAAACAAGGTGAGAGGGGAGACATGATAGAAACATACAAGTATCTCCGTGGGATTAACTGAGTAAATCAGAATAAACTGTTCACTTTAAATGTAAGACACCAACACAAGTGGGAATCCACTGAAGCTGGTTGGAGGTAAATTGAGGAGGAACATCCGGAAAGATTTTACACAGAAAGAGTGGTTGATAGGGAGAACAAACTGTCTAAAGATGTACTGTAGTATGTGTGGACATAGAGGGCTGACAGGCTGAGGTGGGAGAGGCACCACGGGCCAATAAGATCAGTAAATGAGAAGGATGCAGTTTGAGACAGAGGGGGTTGATGGGAAATAGGGCAATCATTCGAGTACTAGGCAGGGCTGGGGAGATGGCATAGGCCAATGGGTCTTTTTCTGCCATCACTTTCTATTTCTCTATGTTTCTTACAAAAGTAATTAAACTCATTTTCTGAATAAAACATGTAAAAATTAGTGGATACAACTGAATAAGAAGTAAAAGGTTGTGTTTTAAGTTATTTAAATGTGTGTTCTGTCACCTTTAGGAATGAAGCCAGGCTGTCATTAAAGTAGTGGTGGGATTCTCCCAGGGTGCATTTCTCAGGGAAGGAGAGGAGGAGAGAGAGAGAGAGAGGGGGAGAGAGGAGGGAGGGAGGAGGAGGGAGGGAGGGAGAGAAGAGACAGGTCTGTTTACAGGATCATATCTTTTCAACAGCCCCTCCCAATAACAGTGACACATATTTAGGGACTCTGGAGTATGGACAGTGCATATGTGGACATTCAAAGAGATCGGGAGGGGGAGTGAGAGACCCTTTTTCATAATACACTGCAGTCCCCAAGTCACACTCACTGAAACCCCTGAAATAATAAAATTAGACGGGGGGGGGGGGGGACTGTGATCCCCTGTACAGCTGAATGGTAGATGTTGTGAAACAGCCCCAGACTGAATGGTGACGCTTGTACTTTTTATCTCGCTGTGCAGCACCTTTTTATTCGTGTTTCCCTTAGATGAAAAAATTCTCTGTGGTGTCCATCAGGACGTGAACCATGCCTTCCTGTTGTTACATACTTGCAACCAATATTAAGGCTGAAGCCTCCGCAGGTGGACAGTCACCACAGACATAAATGTACAGCGTATCCCGAGGGTCTCAGGATGGGGTTAGACCTCCATCAGTGTAACAGGAAGTCTGGATGTGCCATCCTGTCCTTCCAACCTTATAAACTGCAACTGTGACTCAGTCATTGTAAACACAACACCCGAGGCAGTGTTGGAACTGCATTCTATGAGCTTTAGGAACTATGGGGGTCCTGTCTATAAACAAAGCCCTCTACCACAATAAATAAATGACAGTGTTGTATGAGGTACCGGGGCTCATTTTAAGTCTATGGGGTTTTGCATGAGTTACTGGGGTGCAATTCAAAGCTATGGTGGTCCCCCTCTACAAACGGAGCCCCTATTATAAGTAAATGTGAGTTTTGTACGAGTTACTGGGGTGCACTTCAGAGCTATTGGGGTCCTTGTCTATAAACTGAACCCCTATTATAAGTAAATGTCAGTTTTGTATGAGTTACAGGGGTGCACTTCAGAGCTATTGGGGTCCTTGTCTATAAACTGGTCCCTCCACCATTATAAGTAAATGTGCGTTTTGTATGAGTTACTGGGGTGCACTTCAGAGCCATTGTGGTCCTGTCTAAAAACTGAGCCCCACATTATAAGTAAATATGAGTTTTGCACAAGTTAATGGGGTGTAGTTCAGAGCTTTGTGGGTCCCTGTCTATAAACTGGGCCCTCCACCATAATAAATAAATGACAGTACTGTATGAGGTACTTGGGCTCACTTTAGATATATGGGGTTCTGTACGAGTTACTGGGGTGCACTTCAGAGCTATGGGGGTCCCTGTCTATGAACTGAGCCCCCCGTTATAAGTAAATGTCAGTTTTGCACAAGTTACTGGGGCACACTTCAGAGCTATGGGGGTCCCGTCTAAAACACAGAAACATAGATACTGTCAGCAGCTTGCAGCCCATCCACTCTGCCCAACATCTGTCCATTAATAAGAAATGCCCCTAGTGGTCATTTTCAACCCCCTCCCAGCTGTCCCACAAACACCCATATTATGTATCTGTCTTACCCTTAACCCCAACAGTTTTAGAACATACAGCCTCCTCTGGAAGCTTTTGGAAGCCTAAACTAAGCCCCCACTGTAAGTAAATGCCAGTGTTGTAAGTTACTGGGGCTCATGTCAGAGCTATGGGGTCCCTGTCTATAAACTGAGCCCCCCATTATTAATAAATGTATTTCTTTATTTACTGAAAATTTCAAATAATACATCCGTCCGTCCGTCTTGTCTGTCTATTTGGTTTCTGGTGACCAGGTAGGTACACTAGACAACTAAATGCCTATTTTCAGGTACGACCTGGGAGGGTACAGAATAAAAATTCTTCAAACAAATACAGAGACAGATTTAGAGAGCTCACAGTGCTCTTTTACAAAGGTTCTAAGTCTATAACAGAAATTACAAGGCAACATAACAAATACAATAAGTGAGTTCCAGTGGAATGAAATCAAACAAGTTTAACATAGTTGAACAAGTACAAATACATGGGCAGAAATCAGTTGCATACAATTTTACAATAAGGCAGGTAAACCGAATCATTGTAGAACAAGCACAGTAATGGTAACTGGCCGTAGAGCCTGAATCTGACACAGTTCTAAGGGTTCTACCCATTCAGGGCACCGGCAGCAATGTGCCCACTAATTAGGGCGCCAAGTTATAAAGTCGACGACCACTCTCTTAGCAAGGGGCTATGCCCCTACTCCCCACCTTTCTAAGCATATCAACCCAAGGGGGTGGGGCCTCAGGGAGGTGGCAGCGATTTCACTATTTGGCGCCCCTAATGACAGGCTCACTGCTGCCGGCGCCCTGAACAGGTACAGTGAGTTCTAAGTGTATGGGGGGGGGGGGTGGATTTAGTTAGGATGACAGATGTCAGTGTTGTAACAGTTACTGGGGCTCACTTCAGAGCTATGGGGGCCATTTGGTCAAACTACTCCTCCCTTTAGCTATAAAGGGCTCTAGATGTAAAAGAGTGTGTGTGTGTGTGCGCGCGCATGGCACAGTTAATGATAAAGTGAAATCCACCTGGAACCACCTGGGGTTCCAACATATTAGTTACGTGTCAACACACACACATACAAACATACACTCACTCTCTCACTCACTCACTGTTTACAACTAGAGCCCTTATGACTGAGGGTGGGGGAGTTCTATGGCCCCCATAGCTTTGGGATGTGGTATTTGATGGGTAGGTGGGATGCAGTATTTGATGGGCACATGAGAAGCTGTATTTGATGGACACCAGGAATGTATATTTGATGGGCAAGTGGGATGCAGTATTTAATGGACAGGTGGGATGTGGTATTTGATGGGCACATGGGATGTGGTATTTGATGGGCAACTGGGATGTGGTATTTGATGGGCAGGTGGGATGCGGTATTTGACAGGCATGTGGGATGTGCTATTTGATGGGCAGGTGGGATGGCGTATTTGATGGGCAGGTGGAATGCAGTATTTGATGGGCACATGGGATGCAGTAGGTGATGGGCAACTGGGATGTGCTATTTGATGGGCAGGTGGGATGCGGTATTTGGGAATGTGGGGTGTCATATTTGATGGGCAGGTGGAATGCTGTATTTGGTGGGCAGGTGGGATGCAGTATTTGATGGGCAACTGGGATGTGGTATTTGATGGGCAGGTCAGATCTGGTATTTGACAGGCATGTGGGATGGGGTATTTGATGGGCATGTGGAATGTAGTATTTGATGGACACCTGGGATGCAGTATTTGATTGGCAGGTGAAATGTGGTATTTGATGGGCCCGGTAGGATGCAGTATTTGATGGGCAGGTGGGGTGCGGTATTTGATGGACACTTAGGATGTGGTATTTGATGAGCAGGTAGGATGCGGTATTCTATGGGCAGATGGGGTGTGGTATTTGATGAGCAGGTGGCATGTGGTTTATGATGGGCATGTTGGATGCGGTATTTGATGGGCAGGTGGGATGCAGTATTTGATGAGCAGGTGGGATGTGGAATTTGATGGGTAAGTACAGTACGGTATTTGAGGGGCACATGGGATGCAGTATTTGATGGGCTCATGGAATGTGGCATTTGATAGGCAGATAGGATGCGATATTTGATGGGCAGGTGGGATGCAGTATTTGATGGGCTCGTGGGATGCAGTATTTGATGGGCAGGTAGGATGTGATATTTGATGGTCAGGTGGGATGCAGTATTTAATGGGCAGGTGGGATGCAGAATTTGATTGGTAGGTACAATGCGGTATTTGATGGGCACGTGGGATACTGTATTTGATGGGCAGATAGAATGCAGTATTTGATGGGTAGGTGGGATGCGTTATTTGATGGGCAGGCGGGATGCAGTATTTGATGGGCAGGCAGGATGCAGTATTTGATGGGCAGACAGGATGCAGTATTTGGACATGTGTGATGCGGTATTTGATGGGAAGGTGGGATGCGGTATTTGATGGGCAGGTGGGATGCAGTATTTGATGGGCACATGGGATGTAGTATTTGAGGGGCAGGTGGGATGCGGTATTTGGGAAGGTGGGATGTGGTATTTGATGGGCAGGTAGGATGCGGTATTTAATGGGCAGGTGGGATACAGTATTTGATGGACATGTGGGATGTGGTATTTGATGGGCACATGGAATGTGGTATTCGATGGGCAGGTGGGATGCAATATTTGACGAGCACATGGAATGCGGTATTTGATGGGCAGATGGGATGCAGTATTTGAAGGGCATGTGTATGTGGTATTTGATGGACACACGGAATGTGGTATTTGATGGGCAGATGGGATGCAGTATTTGAAGGGCATGTGTATGTGGTATTTGATGGACACATGGGATGCAGTATTTGATGGGCAGGTGGGATGCAGTATTTGATGGGCAGGTGGGATGCAGTATTTGATAGGCAGGTGGGATGCAGTATTTGATGGGCACATGGGATGCAGTATTTGATGGGCAGGTGGGATGCAGTATTTGATGGGCAGGTGGGATGCAGTATTTGATGGGCAGGTGGGATTCAGTATTTGATGGGCAGGTGGGATGCAGATAGTAGGTATATAGAAGGAACACAGTGCCTCACTATTTAGCGGAATTAGAAGATCTTGAAACTTTTCATAAGGATTTGGATCTTTGCAGTGGGAATGGTAATTTGCCAAGTCAGCGTCACTGAGTAGTGAGGGGATGGCCAGGAAGAGTCTAGCAGCCTACGCCCATCCTCACCGCTGCAGTATGTAGTAAGTATCTTAGTATGTGTTTCATGACTCACTGATACAGACTGGGCAGCCTGCTGAAAGCTTGCTCACACTGACATGCACGACCCTAAAGCCCCTCTGACCCAAAATGAAATAGTTCACCTCTGGTACTACGTTCAGCCCACCTGATTTTTTTTTTTTATTTCAACAATTCGGAGTTATACCTTTGAGCACAGTGGCTCTTTTACAAAGGTTCCATGTCAAGTGGAGATACATGAACAAACAAGGGTCAGAGCAGACCAGTAACGAACAACACATGGTTAAGACAGACTGGGTTCTAGCAACTAACAAAGATATACTATCAACTAACACCGTATAAATAAGACATCAGATATGAATAAAACATTTTTAACAGTATCATAGGATACATGATTAGGTTGCAGTTTATTCCATATGCTATGCGCTGGAAAACACTTAATAGAACTCTTGGCGTGCAGCCTTTGAGGGGCTAAGGACTAGGGGAAGTAGAAAAAGAGTAGCTACCATGAACAGGTGTTGTCAGAGGAAGGCGAAGGGGCAATGAGAAACAGCTTATTCCATCAATAGGGGTTAAAGTTAGAGCAGGGAGGAGATGCCAAGCTCAAACTGCTGGAGATGCGGAACCCCTCATGGGGACCTTTATCAAATCTTACGGCAATGCCCCAAGATCCAACCCTTCTGGCTGCAGCTGACACAATACCTCTCATAAGTGCTGTTGCTACATATCCCACTCTCCACTGAATTTTTGATCCTCGGTTCTCCAGAAGAGGTCCTACGCCTTAACATCTCAACTAATAAATGTGTACTGCAGGTTTTTTTCTGGAAGCAACATGCCTGATGAGGAAGTGGTGATCCACAGAGATACCCACTCTCTTCAAGAACTGCTCGCTAGCCTCGTCCTGCTTGCAAAATATGAGTGACTGTCATACCTAGTCAGCAGTATGCTCCCGACATACTACATCCTATGGGCCTCCTTTCTGACACATCTGTGGGTCACTGACCATGGGTGCCAACCCCTGGCATTAATGCCAAGGGCAGGTATTGGCCATCTTAGCTACAACCCTGCTGCAGACAGCACAGCTCTGGCTATCTTCTGTTTCTAAAAACAAGGCTTAACGGACTATCAGTCTAGGGTATGTGAAGACACATATGAACATACAAAATTAGCCAGCAGATAAAGGCCTAGTGGTCTATCAAGTCTGTTTGAATGTGCAGCTAGCACCCCTTATTCTGCAGCTGCCCCTCCCTCCACGCCCTGTCCCAGCCCCTTCTGAAGCAGCCCACTGTTCTACTGCATACCACTTCTGCTGGTAACTCATTCCACCCAGCTACCACCCTCTCCGTAAAAAAGTGTCTCTTCCTCTCCCTCCTGAACCTTCCTTCCTCCAGTCTCATATCATGGCCCCGGGTGTCCCTCCCCTCGCTTACTTTGAACAGCCCCTCCATATCTGTCTTGTTTATTCCTTTCATGTACTTGAAGGTTTCAATCATATCCCCTCGTCCCTCCTCTCCTCCAGCGAGTACATGTTCAACTCCCTCAGCCTCCTCTCGTATGGTAAGTCCCCCAGCCCCTGCTTCCTATATCTCAGTGAGTTATGGTGTTCAGACCCCTTAAGTATGTAGCCAACTAAAATTATACTTTCACACAGTGTTAGTGTTGTATATAGTTCTGGACGATTGCTGTGCCTGTGCATTTACCCTGTGGTTGGGGAGTTTCTCCCTCAGCCTTCCGGCAAGAATAGATTTGGATAAAACTTGTGCCTCTACTGTACTATGTGTTGTGTAACATTATCAAGATACAGAGTTAACATTCTATCTGTTCAGGTCAGAACTTCACTGTAACTTGTTGTTTGCTCACTGTCACAGATGTCATATCTTATGTCAGATACATATATTGCATGTCTGAAATATTCAATAAAAAGATTAACTACAAAATGTAGTACATCCCTTAGCATGTAGTATGTACCTTAGCACGTAGTACATCCCTTAGCATGTAGTGTGTACCTTTGCATGTAGTACATGCCTTAGCATTTAGTATGTACTTTAGTACATGGTACGTACCTTAGTATATGGTATGTGCCTTCATGTGTAGTATGTACCTTAATATGCTGAACTTAAGAATGGGGTTTGAGCTGGAGGGTTAGGCAGGAATTCTGTGCTCCCCACTAGATCCACCCCTGCCCATCTTCCACCTCTGAACCCAGCTGTGCAGCTGTGAACTGAGTTTTTCAGTATTAGCCCCGCCCCCCCCCAAGACCCTGACGACCTACAATCCAGTCGAACAACTTCACTTCCCTTTGTATAGTCAGGTGCTGAATGATACACAGAAGGTGGCAGACTTCCTGCTAGCACCAGAGGTGTTTCTTCTCTGGGAGAGGCAGCGAGGGCAGCACTGCTCCTGCCCACGTGTTTCTACACTAAGAGTGCGAGGCACTAACTCCTAGCTAATAACAGGAGCTTCTAAAGACAGTCTCAAGTTGCACACTGGAGAGCAGAGTGGAAAGCAGTCACTCGCACCAGATCTTCACCAATGATTGCGCCTGCCACCCAGACATCAGAAAATGTGTACGGCACTTAGAAAGCAAAGAAATGATAGTCAGGGGTCGAATACACTGAGTGACTTAATGCAAGTAAATCTCAGTTTGGCTGCTAACATGGTAAAGGCGGGGACCAAGAAGCCTTCGTATTATTAAACTCTGTTATGGGGAAGGGCATTGTCAGCCCTTAAATTAGTGAGTTTCAGCCTTGTAAAACTTCAGCTGAACTCCCTAGCTTGGGTGCAGATTTGACAGTTGGCATTAACAAGCTGTGGTCTGGTTGCTTGGAGAAGGCCTATGGTTTCCTGCAACTGAACTGAAGTAGCACATTATCACATACAGCACCTATGGCTGGCTACCAAACTTGCTAGATAGGAAAAAAGCTAGCTTTCAGTCCAACTTGTGAAATAAAAAGTGTAAGGGCATGGTACTCACTGTTTACGCAGTTTTTCCGCTGAGTACCCTTGATTTTCCCAGTTTTGTCAATTTTGAGGAAGTATTCCGTGGCAGAATAGAGACGCCTCCGCCGCACGTCACCCTCCAGGTGGTTGTAACTGCGTGTGTGGCGTTCAAGGCTCCAGGTACAGTTAGCGTTGCCCCGCAGTCGAGAGGAAGTGTTCCTGTGGCATCCGGCAAAGACAGAGCAAGAAAAGATGACAATTAGGCAGCAGGCACAGTAGGAATAGGGTGGGAGAACTCTGGCCAGTATCCCTCTCCACATGGTAGCCCAGTTCCTGAAGCGGGCTTACAGAATGAAAATACAAAGTGTTATGAAAACCATATCACAGCCCGGAAGAACTCGAACCCCTTTGCTATCACACCTCTAATTTACTTGAGATTCCTGCAAGCAGTCCAAAATCATCTGCAAAAGGGATGATCCCCTCTCCTCAACAGTGGCGATCTGGGGGGAGACTCTGTTCACTTGATGTCTGTGGAGGACACTGCAGGGTGTGATGATGAATTTGGTACTCTGAGAAGCACTGAGATTTTTCCACCTGCTTCTTGCCCGCAAGCACACTGCAGTCAAGAAATGCACTTCTTATAAACTGACATAAAAAGGAGTTGGAACAGTGCCTGTGTGCTCCCTGCTCTCTGGTGGCTGAGTTCCGGTCTGCCACTCCAGGATGCTCAGTTTCCAGTCTGTTTTGTGGCAGGTCCTCTCACTGGAGCATAGAACACCAGGTTAGGAATAGAGAGAATACTCCTCCACTGAGTTCTACCCTGCCTCTGCTCCCTCATGGAACTGCTCTCCTGTTTTCTTTTAGCTTTCCCATTGACAGCTGAGAAGGGCGGGCTTTATCTCCAGGGGCTGTCTCGTTAGTCTTGTCGGCAGCCAGTGAAGAAAGCGGGCAGGCCTCCTGCATCAAATTAGAGGATTCCCCAGAACACACCCACAGAACATTTTTTTTCAAGGAGAGAAAGAGAGAGAGAGAGAGTGTTGTGTGTGTGTGTGTATGGGGGTGGTTTGCAGGGTTTCTGTAGTGTTGCTAAAATATCACTGTGACTACTGGGCAAAGCTCACAGTGACAACTCCCTCTCTACTTGCTTACTGCAGAAGTCATACTTGGGGCAGAATAACTTAATGCTGAGAGTGCCACAGCTTAACAGAATGCCACCCTCACAGCCTTCATGTGGATACCATGTGAAGTGCCACAGGTCAACAGACTGCCAGCTTCACAGCATTGGGATGGGTACCATGTCTCAGAAAGAGTCTTTTTTGCAAGAAACAGTTAACCTGCTAAGAGTATAAATCTGCAGTATTTCCACAAGTGCTTTGAATGAAGCCTCTAGTGACCGAGCTGGGGTTGGCCACATCTTGCTTCAAGACCCCTGTGCTGGTACTATAATTTCCTACATTTTAGAATGATCCCATACATTATACGAAACCCCTTCTGTTTTCCATTGCTGAACACTAAAGTAGGTATCAGACCTTGCAGCCAGTACTTGGTGATATATTTCATGATATTATTGCTGCATCACTGGTTGCTGCTAGGGTAGAAATTAAAGATTCCGTGGCACTTGTTGATAGAGTAGGGGAGTTATACCCAATGCCCTGGCCAAAATTCCCTCTGTCGATAGTACAGCAGGTTCTACTGCATTATGACTGTGTATGTGGTATTAGTACACTATATGACTGTTGCATGTACACTACATACAGTCCCTGCACTTCCAGTAGCTAACTCACTGGTTTGTAAAGTGCTTTCAGATACGATGTGCATAAAGAGAGCTACATAAATCCAAACTCTATTCTTTTCTGTTCTACAGCCCCTGAGCTACCAATATCTAACTCCTGTGCTTTGTATAAACACTTTTTATTTAATAAAGCTTTTCCCTCCTTTTCTATTCTTGTCTATATTTTTTATATATATTTTATTTTAACTTGTCTATATTATTCAGGTATCTATAAAGCACCTAGAGTCGCAATGAGATAGAACCCTCTAACAAATTAATAAACTAAACTAAACTTTGGGATACAGTGTGTATGATGTGCTATATAAAACCACACTGTATTCTGCACTCACTGAGCTACTAGTATCTAACTCCTGTGCTTTATAAAACACTTTTGGATACAGTGTGTATAAAATGTGCTATACAAAACCAAACTGTGTTCAGTTCTGTTCTATTTTAATTAACTTTATTTCTTTATTCATTTTATTTGAAAACTGGTAACTGGGAGAGACACACTGAGCGAGACTCATTTCCAGGTGTAACCGGGGGTAGGTATGAAGGAGCTAAGCAATACTTGGAGATTAAAGAACAGCAGTGTAACTGGCAAAGTGAAGGCAGGGGGAGGATGGAGAGAGAAGAACAGAGGGAGTGGTGATATGCATGTGAAGCAAAGTTTGTCATAAAGCGGCAAAAGGCATTCCAGAGAGTGTCCAGTCTGGCTAGAGAGGAGGAGGGAGCTGTATAACAGACCACGTCTGCATAGTCAAAGACCGGAAACACCATTTTGGTAACCAGCTCATGGCAGGCCAGCAAGGGTAGGCAGTCTTTGTTATGGTACAGGCACTTAGCTTGGGGCAGAGTTTTGCATGGGCATCGATACAGGCTGAGAAGTCAAGCTCACTGTCAAGTCACACGACAAGGTGCTTGAATGACTGCACCACTTTAAGAGGGGAGCAATCCAGTGTGGTGAAGACTGGATGTCTTGAGAGCCTGGCCAGATGTTTGGTAGTACCAAGGGGCATGGACACCATTGTTTTGGTATTAACCTGCAATAAATATAAGGGGGGTATTTTCAAACAGATCTGTATTGAATTTGTCTGCAGAAATTTCCACATCAGAATTGCATCCACTGGAACCATTAGACCATCTTATATAGTTTTGTGGTCTGTCCGAATCTGTATATATAAAAAAAAAAATGACACAAATAGAATTTGAATCATTTTTTGATGTGAATTGTAACATTTGCAAATCACAACTTTTTGTCACAAACTGATAGCTCATTCGAAAACAGAGTGCTCACCTTCTGACATGAGTTGCAGGTGGATCACAGATTTGCACTGGCACCCACCTTCTTAGAAAATTGGGCTCCAGGTCTATCTCAAGGTCCCGCCTGCCTGTTCTGCTGGTTGTTCAGACAGACATTAAAGATCCCGTGGCACATCTTAAAAACAACAGAGGAATTTCCCACGGCGTTCAGGACAAATTTTCCCCATTCACTAAAATACCACCAACAGCTTAATCTAGTTCGGTATCGGCTGGTTTGTATCAGAACCCCCGGACAACACGGAAAATAGGCAATATTGTCTAGCCCTCCTTTTCCAGTTGACAAAAAAATGAATAAAATAAATATTAATATTTTTCTGCTAATATCTTGCACCTACTACCCATGTATGTGGGTAGACTGCATTTGTGACTAATGCCCCAGGAATTATGAGTACTAGGGCATGCTGCAACTCTACCTCCTCAGGGCCCTCCTGGAAATCAGGCATTGTACTGAATGAATGGATCCTTGTATGGCTACATTAGAGGGTTATGGGTGCCAGGGATGTCCTGCACTGACCCACAATAATCCAACTCTGCTCTGTCCTTGAACAGTGAAGAACCAGATTACAAACTGTGATTTATTCTGGATTTATCCAAGCTGTTCGGTTTCGACCCTGTAATTAAGGTCCACACCCAGATGCAGCTTGTAGGAGGCTAGACACTTGATATATCACTTGTATAATCATTTGTTTACAATGAAACCATCCTTATCGGGGCAAAGGGCTGGGGAGCCTCCTTAAAGGGACACTACACTTTCTTGACTGTTCCACCTAGCGGGAAACACCCTTTAAGGGCTGGGCACACTTTTACTGTAGTGACAGTTCTCTTTGGTGACTCGTCAAACAAACATGCCCAAAGAGGAGACAATCAGCAGTCAGCCTGTCGTAAAATCCAATGCAAATATTCAGGAAGCAGCCCATATCTCTACCAGATAACAAGCAGGTCTTGTCCCTTTCAGGAGTGGCAACTCTTTCAGGGCAAGGCACTGCACTGTTACAGATCTCACTCAGTAGGCAGGAGTCTAATCTCAAAAAGCACAAAGGTCTCCGTGTCGCCACATTTAATAACTCCGTATATTTTAGGTCAGCCAAGATGAAAATCTCATTTACAGTGGGCTCCTGCTGCTACCTAGGGATTTCACAGCTGGGAGAACTGAAGCTCAGGGAGGTCAAGTGACTTGCCTGGGGACACACAGGGAGCCAGTGGTTGTGGTGGAATTTGAACCCGGGTCTCCCACGTTCCAAACCTGGGCTCCAGCTTCTAGAACACTCTGCTTACTTAAGAATATGGCATGTTGTTCGGTACAGTTGTGAGAACGCATCTTAAATTAGGCTATTAGAGAAAGAATGAAAGGGAAAACAGAAACGCAAAAATTGTGGTAGAAAATGGCATTTTGACACATCTTGTCTGCCTAATCCTATCCGTCTAATGTTGAATGTGAGAGCTATAGTGGCTCTTCACTCCCCCTCTCCTACCTAATGTGGAATCTGAGAGCCCTAGTGGCTCTTCACTCCCCCTTGCCCCTTCCCCTATCTATCTAATGTGGAATGCAAGATGCCTCATGCTTCTTCACTCCACCTCGGCCCCATCCTTTACCTGTCTAATGTGGAATGTGAGATCCCGAGTGGCTCTTCCCTCTTCCCCATCCCCTATCTACCAATCTAATGTGGAATGTAAGAGCCCTAGTGGCTCTTCACTCGACCCCTCCTGCTCCCCTATCTATCTAATGTGGAATGTGAGAGCCTTAGTGGCTCTTCACTCTCCCTCTCCCCTACCTTTCTAATATGGAATGTGAGAGCCCCAGTGGCTCTTTACTCTCTCTCTCTCCTACCCATCTAATGTGGAATGTGAAACCCCAGTGGCTCTTCACTGCACCTCTACCCCCTCCCCTACCTAATGTGAGAGCCCTAGTGGCTCTTCATTCCTTCTCTCCCCCATCCCCATCTAATGTGCAATATGAGACACCTAGTGGCTCTTCACTATCCCTCTTCCCCACCTATCTAATGTGAAATGTGATAGTCCTAGTGGCTCTTCACTCCAGTTCTCCCCCTCCTCTACCTATCTAATGTGCAATGTGAGAGACCTAGTGGCTCTTCACTCCCCTCCCCACCTATCTAATGTTCAATGTGAGAGCCTTAGTGGCTCTTCCCTTGCCCTCTTCCCCATCCCCTACCTATCTAATGTGGAATGTGAGAGCTCTACTGGCTCTTCACTCCTGTCTTCCCCTTCCCCTACCTATCTAATGCAGAATGTCAGAGCCCTTGTAGCTCTTCACTCCCCTTCTCCCCCTCCTCTACCTATCTAATGTGGAATGTGAGAGCCCTAGTGACTTCACTCAACCTCCCCCCCCACCTAATGTGGAATGTGAGGGCAATAGGGACGCTTCACTCTACCTCTCTGCCCTCCCCTACCTATCTAATGTGGAATGTGAGAGCTGTAATGGCTCTTCACATCTTCTTCCCCCTCCCCTAACAATCTAATGTGAAATGTGAGAGCCCTCATGACTCTTCACTCCCCATCTCCCCCTTGCTACCTATCTAATGTAGAACGTGAGAGCCCTAGTGACTCTTCACTCCAGCTCTCCCCCCTTCCACTCCACCTCTCCCCCTTCCCTACCTATCTAATGTAGAATGTGCAAGCCCTAGTGGCTCTT
This sequence comes from Neoceratodus forsteri, assembly GCA_016271365.2. NCBI lineage: Eukaryota > Metazoa > Chordata > Ceratodontiformes > Ceratodontidae > Neoceratodus > Neoceratodus forsteri. Next base: position 108,131,134 of record JADMNL010000031.1, on the reverse strand, counting down.
CACTCCCTCTCTCCCCCTCCCCTTTTATACCATATTTACCAAACCCATATATCTGTCCTGCCCATGTCTGAATTCCCACTGTTTTCGCACAGACCATATTTTTTTACTGTTGATTTATGGGTTATCAAAAATATTCATGATGTACATACAAACAATGTGCATACACAGTAAAGGCTCCAGACAATAACTGGTCAGAAGAACCACATATAGAGTAATAATTAGATACCTGTTCTTCATGAATAAGAAATAACAAGAAATTCAAGGTTTAAAAAGAAATAAAACGAAAACAAACACATGAAAAAAGTTAAAACATTGCTTGTTTTTTTGGCAAAAACTAAATAAATGCTTGCAGTAGACATTGTTTAGGCTCCATTGTTACTACTGCGATGGTCCGTAAGGAAGTGGCAGCGGAACTGTTTGATTCACAAAACCTTTCAAGACCATAGCATAATGTTGCTTAATACAATGCAGTATACTAGAAATGTGATTTCTAGTATGTACAGTATAAGGTCATTTTGAGGTAGCTTATGAATGTAAATGTACTAACAAGAAATAAAACTACATTTTCAATGAATAAAAATAACAAAAAAATTCCAGAAAAATAAAAATAAAAATTATAAAAAAATAAAAAGAATACCAGGGGACTCTAGTAATAATAAAGAGAAAGTCACACAGTTATGGCGTGCTGGCCCTAACACAGTCTCTAGGAGTAACAGTCGAGGGATATATTCGTAGGATAGACCACCCTCACCACAGGAAATGCATAACACAAGTCACTTTACCAAATGTTTCACACTCTCACAGGACTGAGAAAAGATATGGGAAGGCTAGTAGTCTATATGAGAAGGTAGGACACGAAAAAAGATAGCCTGAGTTCAGTTACGTTAAACTCTAACTCCGCATATCCAGGCATCTAAACATGCTGCTGGGCAGGAAGAGGGACATTGTTAAAAAACAATTCGAAAGTCTATCTCAGTACACCAGAATATAACAACTGCCCCATACAGTAGGATAGTTAAGGCTTTACAGGTGAAAATTATTGAAAAAGAAACAGTAATAGCAAATAAAATTATATAACACCGGCAAGTAAAGCTAGTAAGGAGAACCATCATTGTTAAATACTTTTTTTTGTGTCGGTTCCCTGATCTCTCTTCAGGGACACCATTCCCACCCTCACTGCCTCCCCATGCCCAGGCTTACTCCCCCTGGGTGGGGCCAGTCAGTGGTAACTTGCCTGGCTTACCCCCAGGGTGGGGCCATGAGACCGGGGCCCCACCCGGCGGACACGGTAGGCAGTGGAGGCGGTGAAGCACAGCTTCACGCTTCGGGACCGGTATTTTTGTGTGCTGTATTGGGGGAGGGGATGTGCAGTGATGGCCTGCGTCCACCCCCCCTCCACACTGATATGGCACCGGCACTGTGGTTCCCCCAGCCTCTGCTAGGGGTCCGTAGCATGCCAGATACACAAACCCCACCCCCCGAAGGAGGGCAGTCCCACTAGGACACTCAATCCTTCTCCCCCGGCCAGCCTTCTGACATCCTGAGTCCGCTCCTAAACCCGGGTTGTCAGCATAGCAGACAGAGGCCCTGCCTCTGCGCCGGCAGGCCGGCCATAGTCGGATACTTTATCAGTACCCCCCAAACCCCAGTAAGTAATCCTGAAGAACAAAACAGGAACAGTAGACAGTATTAACAAACTTTAAAGTCATATAGAAACATAGACTTTGACAGCAGATAAGGACTGCTTAGCCCACCTAGTCTGCCCATTTCCTACCTACTGGATAAGCTGCAGATTCCAGTTACCCAACACCCATCCTACCCCTCACTAAAATTGCCTTATGTCTGTCCCATGAATTCTTGAATTCCCCCACTGTTTTTTACCCCACAACCTCCTCAGGAAGGTGGTTCCATGCGTCCACCACCCTCTCTGTGAAAAAGTGCTTCCTCAGATTGCCCCTGAGCCATCCCCCCACTGTCTTCAAATTGTACCCCCTTGTTCTTGTGCATCTCTTTTTCTTAAAAATGCTCCCATCTTGGACTTTGTTGATTCCCTTGAGGTACTTGAAAGTTTCTATCATGTTCCCCCTCTCCCTCCTTTCCTCAAGGATATACATATTAAGCACTTTTAGTCTCTCTTTGTATGGCTTCTGTTGCAGACCTTGCACCATTTTAGTTGCCCTCCTGTGGACTGCCTCCATCCTGTCTATGTCCCTGTGGACATGGGGTCTCCAGAACTGTACACAGTACTCCAGATGGGGTCTCACCAACTGTCTGTACAGAGGGGATAACAACTTCCTGTTTTCTTTTCTTTTTTTTTTTTTAGTTAATTTGTTTATCCTCCTGATCTCTGATAGCAGTACTTCTTGCCAGATCCCCCAGCCCCGTCCCCTGCTCGCAGCTCTTCCTCCAGCTGCTCTATGGCTTGCCCCCTGTGGTGGGGTGGCAGGGATCCCTCAACCCACCTCTCTCATGGATTCAGTGCTGGGGGGGTGTTGCTGCTAGTCGTGGGGGTGGCGCCTGTGGGGATCTGCCGCCATGGAGCATGTCAGGACCCTTTTCCTCCGGTGTATTTCCCCCTAAGGCGAGGATGTGCAATGACGCCACAAGGAGCGAACGTGCACGCTCCCGTATGCATTCCTCTGAGCGTCTGCCTCGCCTTCCCCTGCTGTAGCCTCGGTGCACCAGCTCCCAGCCTCTGCTAGGAGCCAGTAGTGCACCGATTGCTGGTGTCCCCCCTCCCCAGAGAAAGGAGAGCAGCCCAGAGGATGCTCGATCCTTCTCTGCCCTGCTGACCCTCAGCAGCCCGTGCTTGTTCCTGAACATGGGTCACCGGCGTGGTGTGAGGTAAGGCATCCAGCACCTCAGCGCCACTGGGCTGGCTACAACTTCCTGTTTTCTGGTGAAGCCACTCCCTATACATCCTAGTATCCCCCCAGCCCTCCCTACTGCCTTCTCACATTGCTTACCTACCTTAAGGTCATCTGATATGACTACCTCCAGGTCCCTTTCCATTTGTGTTGTTGTAAGTACCCCATTGAGTACTCTTCTCCTGGGTGTTTGTTTCCCAGATGCATTACTTTGCACTTTCTTGCACTGAATCTAAGCTGCCATATTTTTGACCATTCCTCCAATCTTGCCAAGTCCCTTCTCATCCTTTGCACCCCTTCTTGTGTATCAACCCCATTGCAGATCTTTGTGTCATCTGCAAAAAGGCATATTTTTCCTTCCAGCCCTTCTGCAACGTCACCTATAAAGACATTAAAGAGGACCAGTCCCAGTACTGAACCCTGTGGTACCCTAATAGTAACCCCCCTTTCTGTTTACTATTACGCTTTGGGTCTTGTTGACCAGCCAGCTTGTTACCCAGGCTACCACCCTTGGACCCACTCCCAGGCTGGCTAACTTGTTTATTAATCTTTTGTGTGGGACTGTGTCAGATGCCTTGCTAAAGTCTAGGTAGGCCATGTCCACAGCCCCTCCCTTGTCTATTGCATTGGTTACCCAGTCAAAGAAATCTATTAGATTCATCTGACGTAACCTTCCTGCTGTGAATCCATGCTGCCTTGGGTCCTGTGCCCCACTGGCCTCTTGGTACTCAACAGTTCTTTATTTCAGAAGTGATTCCATCATTTTCCCTATCACTGAGGTCAAGCTAACAGGTCTGTAGTTTCCTGCCTCTGCCTTGCTCCCACATTTGTGAAGAGGAATCACATCTGCCCTCCTCTAGTCCTCAGGTACCACACCATCCTCCCATGATTTGTTAAAAAGGGTAGTCAGTGGTGTCACTAGTTCTGCCCTTAGTTCTTTCAGCATTCTGGGGTGAATCCCATCAGGCCCCATTGCTTTGTCCACTTTGGGTTTTAGGAGTCCCTTTGTGACCCTTTCTTCTGTGAATGGACTGGTATCAACCCCCCTGTCCAGAGTGCTTTTACTGTTTGGTTTAGGTACCTCCCCCTCCTCTTCTTTTGTGAATACTGAGCAAACATATTCATTCAGTATCTCTGACTTTGCACAGCCACCCCTGCCCATCCCCTCCCCTTTTTTAAGCCTCATTATCCTGCCCTTGGTCTTCCTTCGCTCCCTGGTGTACCTATAAAAGGTTTTATCCCCCTTCTTAACTGAGTTCGCCATCTTTTCCTCAGTTTGGGCTTCGCTATTCTGACTGCCTTCCCTGCTTCCTTCTACTTTAACTGATACAGTTCTCTGCCCTGCTCCTTCTGTGATTCCTTGTACTTCCTGAATTATATCTTTTCCTCCCTAACCTTCCCTGCCACGTCCTTTGAGATTCACTAAAAATACCACTGAAAGCATAATCTGGTTCAAGGTCAGTTGGCATTCATCTGTATCCCCCTCCCCTAGGTCGTGCCTGAAAATAGGCAGGATTTATCTAGTGCACTTACCTGGTCAACAAAAACGAAATAAAAAAAATAATAAAATCATAGTGGTTTTTCACTTCGTTTTATTTGCTTCACACAAAGGCTTGTTGCCTCTGTGATGGCAGTTTTGATTATTCCCCATTGTTCTTCCACCCCTCCTTCCTGCCCATTTTCTAGTGCATTCCTTAGGCACTCACCCATTCTGGCAAAGTCAGCCCTCCTAAAGTCCAAGACTTTTGCCTTTGTATGGCTTGACTCTACTGTTGTGTTTATCGTGAACCATATTGTTCAGTGGTCGCTAGTTCCCAGACATCTACCCACTTTTAAATTTGTGATCCTCTCTCCGTCTCCATTTGAGAGTACCAGGTCTAAGATTGCTCCCTCCCAAGTGGGCTCCAACACTAGCTGTCTGAGGCATGCCCCCTGCAGGGCATCAAGAATGACCCTGCTCTTGGATGTGGCTGCAGCAAATACGCTCCAGTTAACATCTGGCATATTCAGGTCCCCCATCAACAATATCTGCCCTTTTTCTGCCATTCTAAGGATACCATCTAACATTTCCTTGTCCAGTTCCTCCCCCTGAGATGGGGTTCTGTATTCAACCCCAATGCAGATTGTGGTGCCATTGGCTGTCTCCAAGTTGACCCACAGTGCCTCCTCTCCTCCCCGTTTACCCTTTTGTTCTGTTGCTTTGATTCCTTCCCTTATGTAGAGAGCTACTTCTCCGCTTTTACCCTCCCTGTCCCTCCTGTAGATTGTGTACCCTGGTATGTTTACATCCCAGTCATGGTTCTGTGTGTATCATGTTTCTGTGATTGCCACGATATCCAGATGTTCCTCGTCTATCAAGGCCACTAATTCAGGAAGCTTGTTAGTCAGACTATGGGCATTGGTACTAATTACTCTCCATTTTGTGATGGCTTTACCTCTTGTAGCCCCATCCCTGCCCTTACTGACTTTGCCTTCTCCATTTACCCCATCCTACTCCCTACTGACCTTTCTACCTTGGTGTTTACCTTGCTAACTACCCTGTTTTGTGGGGGAGGCTGAGAATTCTCTGCTTCTTATCAGTGGGTCTCCATTGGGATCAGTGACCATTTCAACAGTTTCAGCTTGAGCATCAAGTTTGCCAAGAATAGAAGTAGCGGCCTCAGGATCTGTGAATACCTGAGTCTTTTGCTGATGTGTTACCTGGAACCAAGCAGGATAAAGCAGCTATGCCACAAGACCCTTCACAAGTAGGGTCTTTCTAAAATTGCCTGAAGCTTTCGCCTCCAGCCCTGGGTCTGTAATGACAGATTTGGCAAGAAACCAAACCTGCTGCCTTCCCACGCTGGGCCCCCTCCAGCCCGTGCTGCTTCTGACAGGGGGAAGCCTCACCTCAAGGGCCCAGAGTGTAAGAGTTGCTGTAAGCAGCCACTATGCTGAGGGCCTCAAACAACTGGTACAGCAACCCACAAGAGACAGGGCTATCCTAGATCTAGTACTGACTAACAAAGAAGGGATCACAGATCTCCAGGTAGAAGGTCACCTGGGGGCCAGTGACCATCACATGGTATGGTTCAATTTGGCTACTACATCTAAATCATCCCATTCCAAGGCAAAAATATGGGACTTCAGAGGAGCTGACTTTGATAAGATGGCCAACAGAGTTAAGCTAGCCCTGGCAAAAAGAAACACAGGTGAGGGGGTACAGGCAAAGTGGACAAGCATTAAGGATGCAATACTTGAAGCAACATCCCATTGTGTTAGACAGAAAAGGAAGTGCAAAAGAAGAAGGAAACCACTTTGGTTCTCAAATACAGTAGCAGAAAGGTCAGAGCCAAAAGGCTGGCCTTCAGGAAATATAAGAGAACACAGTGGGATGAAGATAGGAGGCATACCAAACTGCCTAAAGGAAGCAGGTAAGGCAGTAAGGCAGGCAAAGTCCCAAACTGAGGAAACACTAGCACGAACAGTAAAGAAGGTGACAAGACTTTCTATAGATACATTAGTGAAAGGAGAAAGTCCAGAGGGTATTGCTAAGCAATGGAGAAAAGGAGCATGTGAGGAGGAGGACCCTGTAAAGGCATCTATCCTAAATAGATACTTTGCTCAGTATTTACTGAAGAAGGTGGGGCAGGGCCACAGCTCAGCATCATGGACACAGGGGAGGGAGGTGAGCACTACTCCTTCACAAAAGAAAGGGTCCTACAAGAGCTTGCTAAGCTCCAGGGTGGATAAGGCAATGGGACCTGATGGCATACATCCCAGGGTACTTAAGGAGCTAAAGGAGGAACTAGCAGAGCCATTAGCAGAATTGTTTAGTGAGTCTCTGAGCACAGGAGAGATCCCAGAAGGCTGAGAAGGGTTCATGTGATCCTGCTCCACAAGAGTGGTAGCAGGGGAGGCGGGAACTACAGACCAGTCAGTCTTACCTCAGTAGTGGGCAAGATTAGGAGGCACTCCTTAAGGAAAGGATAGTGCAACACCTGGAATCCATAGGGCACAGGATCCAAGACAGCATGGGTTTACAAAGGAAGGTCCTGTCAAACTAATCTCATAGATTTCTTTGACTGGGTAACCAGAGTGGTGGACCAAGGGGAGCAGTTGATGTGCTACCTTGACTTCAGCAAAGCTTTTGACACTGTTCCACACAGAAGATTGATAAATAAGCTAGGTAGGCTCGGGGTGGGTCAGAAGTTGGTCAACTGGGTGGCAAACTGGTTGACTGGCAGAAAACAGAGAGTGGTGGTAAATGGTATACAGTCAGAAGAGATGCAAGTCACAAGTGGGTACCTCAGGATCAGTCCTGGGGCCAGTCCTATTCAACATCTTCATTAGTGACCTCGCAGATGGACTAGAGGTAAGGCTTGTCTGTTTGCAGATGACACCAAGATCTGCAACAGAGTAGATGATCCAGATGGGGTGGGCAGAATGAGAAGAGATCTGGATAAACTAGCAAAATGGTCGGAAGAGTGGCAACTGGGATTTAATGCAAGAGTGCAAAATCATGCACATAGGGAAGAGAAACCTGAAGCCACTTATAGGCTGGGAGGAGTTGCTAGCAGTCACAAAGGAAGAAAGAGACTTGGGCATCATCATCACTGATGACCTAAAATCATCAAAGCAGACCTCTAAAGCAGTAGGTAAGGCTAGGGGGGTGTTAGGGTGTATTAGTAGGGTATCACAGAGTCGTAGAGGGAGGTAATAATCCCTCTGTACAAGACATTGGTTAGCCCCATCTGGAGTACTGCGTGCAGTATTGGAGCCACACCTTCACAGGACATTAACCAAATTGAGGCAGTCCAGAGAGGGCAGCCAAAATGGTGCAGGGACTGCATCAGAAGACATATGAGGACAGATTAGCAGACTCAATATGTATACCTTTGAGCAAAGGAGGGAGAGAGGTGATATGATCAAGACATTTAAACACCTTAAGGGCATAAACAAGGTGAAAAGAGTCTAACATGTTTAAATATAAGAAAAATAGCAGGACAAGAGGACACAGCATGAGATTAGAGGAGGCCGATTAAGGGGAAGTGTGAGGTAATTATTTTTCACAGAAAGGGTGGTAGAGGCATGGAATAGCTTACCACAAGAAGTGGTGGCTATGAATACAGTGCAGGGCTTCAAACAGGCATGGGATAGGCATAAGGGAGCAATACAAATGACTATGAATAGATAGGTCACTGACAGAGCAAAGGCCGATGGCACATTTATAAGGTAGAAAAAGAAATGGGCAGACTGGATGGGCCTTGCGGTCCTTATCTGCCGTCAACTTCTATGTTTCTATGTTTCTCATGGTCTCGATCAAATCCAGAACATAAAGGTCTGCACCACTTTTGTGCCAGAGTCTCTTGGAAGTAAGACTAAATCGTCAGATTATTTGGTCCAACGTGGCAGGCAGCTCTGAGCAACCCACCAGCTGAGGAGGAAATCCCGCTATCAGGACATTGCGCTGCCAGAGGCCATTTCCTGAGGGTTTTCACTTAAGCTCCGAGGAAGCTAATGGCCCAAATCAGGCCTGCACTGACCTCAGATTGCCTTTCAGTGCCTGAGACCAGCTCGGTGATTGTGGCTTTGTTATCTGAAATTCTGGTATTCAAATTTGTAAGCTTTCGTTCCATTGAGGCCAGCCGTTTATTACTTTCTTCTCCCATTGCCTGCAGCTTAATCAGGAACTGTAGGATTTGGAAAAGATTGCTGCCGTCTGAAGGAGACGGCCCACCAGACTTCCCTATCATACTGGAGCCAAAAGCAGGACAGAACATTTCAAGTCCTTGTGCAACTCGTTACTGAATTTTTGTGGGGCCTATCATGAGTGCTGAAAGGTATCCTTCCTGATACCGTGCTGAAGGATGTTGAAATTCAGTGCGGTAATGTAAAGCTTTATCAGACATGGCACAGACCTTGATGAAAAGATGATGACCTGTTGGCTATGCCACAGTGCCCCCACAAGCCACCTCTTTCGATAGCTTTTTCTAGCCCTCCACCACTCTCTGCGTGAAAAAGTACTTCCCGGTATGCCTCTTAAGTTTGCCTTTCCACCAGCTTCGTGGAGTTACCCTGGTGCTTATGTTCCCACTCAGTTGGCATAATTCTTTGCTATCTGCCTTGTTTACCCCATGGAGGTATTTGTATTTCTCAAACATGTCACCTCCCTCTCTTTATTTCTCATGCTGTCTTTTCTCGACTCCTCTGTGTACATGTTTCCAGCTCACTATCTCTCCTCATAAATGTGTCCTGCTGTCCCTGGCTCACCTGTGTTACCCTCCTCTGCACTGTCTCCACTCCCTCTCCGGCCTTCTTTATATGCGCTGTCCAAAGCTCAGCACAGTGTTCCAGGTAAGGATGAAGCAGTGAGCTATTCAGTGGCAGAAGCCCCTCTCTCCTCCTGCTGCTGATGCCCCTTCTTATGCACCCTAACATTCTATTCGCCCTTTCCACGGACCTATTACACTGCATAGCTGACTTCAGACTGTTTGCACTTATTACCCAATCTTTTTCCTCTGTTGTGCTTTCTGCTACTACCTCCCCCATTCTGTGCTCAGTTTTCAGATTTTTAAGTAGTTAGTTGTATTTTTAATAGTGCCCTTCCCTGGAGGCCCTGGGCACCTTACAATAAAGTGCAGAAGTGAGCCAACATAATAAATATGTTGAATACAAACATATTTAAAAAATCAGGCAATTTAAAACAGATAAAAACTCAGCTGGGATTTAACCCTGTGTGCGTCACCTAGCACTGGGAAGCAGATAAAGAAACAGCATCAGGGGACCAGCACTTTTTAAAGTTAATACGTGGTAGACTCTAGCGGGAGTTAAAGGACCTTTGAAACAGACCCTGTGAGTTTCAGTGGTAGTTAGTACCTACAAAGAGTACATAAAGATAGAAACATAGAATTTGATGGCAGATAAGGACTGCTTGGCCCACCTAGTCTGCCCATTTCCCTACCTAATGAATAAGCTGCAGATCCTAGTTAACCGAGAGCCTACTTCCTCCTACCCCCACTAGAATTGTCTTATGTCTGTCCCATGCATTCTTGAATTCCCCCACTGATTTTAACTCCACTACCTCCTCAGGAAGGCTGTTCCACGTATCCACAACCCTCTCCGTGAAAAAATACTTTCTAACATTACCTCTGCGCTGTCCCCCCTCTATCTTCAAATTGTGCCCCTTTGTTCTTGTACATCTCTTCTTCTGAAAGATATTACCCTCTTGTACTTTGTTAATTCCCTTGAGATACTTGAAAGTTTCTATCATGTCCCCCCTCTCTCCCTCCCTCCTCTCGGATATACATATTAAGCTCCTTGAATCTCTCTTCACATGTCTTCTGGTGCAGACCCTGCACCATTTTAGTTGCCCTCCTCTGGAAAGCCTCCATTCTATCTATGTCTTTGCAGAGATGGGGTGTCCAAAACTGTATGCAGTACTCCAGATGGGGTCTCACCAACTGCCTGTACAGAGGGATAACAACTTTTTGTTTTCTACTGGTGATGCCTCTCCCTATGCATCCCAGTATCCCGCCAACCCTCCTTACTGCCTTCCCACATTGCTTGCCCACCTTAAAATCATCAGATATGACTACCCCCAGGTCCCTTTCCATTTTTGTTGTTCTTAGTATCTCACCCCCCATTGTGTACTCTTCCCCTGGGTTTTTGTTTCCCATGTGCATTACTTTGCACTTCTTTGCATTGAATCTAAGCTGCCATACATTTGACCATTCCTCCAACTTTGCCAAGTCCCTTTGCATCCTTTCCACCCCACCTTCTGCATCGACCCTGTTGCAGATCTTTGTGTCGTCTGCAAAGAGACATACTTTTCCTTCCAGTCTCTCTGCAATGTCACTTATAAAGATATTAAAGAGGACCGGTCCCAGTACTGAACCCTGCGGTACCCCACTAGTAACCACCCTTTCTTCAGAGTGAACTCTGTTTACTATTACCCTCTGCGTCCTGTTGTCCAGCCAATTTTTTTACCCAGGCTATCACTTTGGGACCCACTCCATGGCTAGCTAACTTATATATTAATCTCTTATGTGGGACTGTGGTAAATGCCTTGCTAAAGTCTAGGGAAACCATGTCCACAGCCCCTCCCTGGTCTACTACTTTGGTCACCCAGTCAAAGAAATCTATTAGATGTGTCTGACATGACCTTCCTGCTGTGAATCCATGCTGCCTTGGGTTCTGTGCCCCACTGGCCTCTAGGAATTCAACAATTCTTTCTTTCAGAAGTGATTCCATCATTTTCCCTACCACTGAGGTCAAACTAACAGGTCTGTAGTTTCCTGCCTCTGTCTTCCTCCCACTTTCGTGAAGGGGGAATCACATCTGCCCTCCTCCAGTCCTCAGGTACCACACCATACTCCCATGATTTGTTAAAAAGGGTAGTCAGTGGTGTCACTAGTTCTACCCTTAGTTCTTTTAGAATTCTTGGGTGAATCCTGTCAGGCCCCATTGCTTTGTCCACCTTCAGTTTTAAGAGTTCTTTCAGAACCCTTTCTTCTGTGAATGGGCTGGTATCGACCTCCCTATCCAGAGTGCTTCTATTCTTTGATTTAGGTATCCCCCCCTTTTTTGTAAATACTGAGTAGAAGTATACCCTGTGAAGGTTGGGTGTTCCACTCCTAGTGAGGGAGTGAGGGGGAAGCAGCTCTACCAACCTGCTTGTACCTCCTACTGGCTGATCACAGAGAAGCATTAGCCATGAATTCCACCATTCAACCAGCCCCCTCAGCTGGAGAATGGGTGTAGCAATGGAAAGCCTTGATAGCCACGGGAGGGACAGGATAAAAAAAAAAAGAGAGGAAAAGAGGAAAACGAGATCTTTAAAAAGTACCTGCAAAGAACTGCTTTACTTAAGATGAAAAGGTAAACGAAGCAATTCCTCTGTCATACACCCATCTGTAGATTTTCCCATGTTTCCATAAATTATACTACGGAAATGAGCCTGAAAACCAAGAAGTGTTTGCACATGGTTTCCATGGTTACTGTGGAAACAGTGACGGAATTCCCAACGTTTTCTGTTGTTTCCATAGTCATTTTCTGTGGAAAACATGGAAGAGCATACAGCATCATGGGGTTCAATGGAAAAGTGCAATCCCCCATGCTGTAGAGATAAACTACTGGAGACATGGAATTTAGTATGGAAATATGTGGAAAAATGACATCCGTACATAAGAGTAGTGGTGTGATGGAGGACCAGGCTGGCCATCAAGTTCAGCTTCCTGTTATCCTAATAGCAATACCCTGTAAGGCATTTTCCCTTTCAGTAGTTATCAAGCCTGACTTTTTTTATCCATTACTGTTACTGCTACTCTATGCTTCTTCTCCAGTGCTGCCCCTTCAGGGGATCCCACTCTGCCACATACCCAGCCATCTCTAGCTCTTACCTCCCTTGTACGACACCCCGAGGTGGGGCCCACCTATCAGTTTAGGGAGCTCTGATCCCATGCTACGGGCACAGATGAAGGGTCTCTTGATGCCATACACTGTGACCACTCCCAAAACAACCCCATAATAATGCTCACTGCACCTGACCTGTGAGTTAGTGGCCCATCAAGTAGCTGCATCATCGCACAACTGTAGCAGCTTTCACGTGCAGTCCAAAGCAGCTGTGTACTATCACACACATTGCTCCAGAATCGTAGCAGACTTCAAATGTGCTCAAAACAGCTGTACCATCACACATATTGCTGTGAAATTGTAGCAGCCTTCATGTGTGGCCCAAAACAGCTGTACCATCACACACACATTGCTGTGGAATTGTAGTAGCCTTCACGTGCAGCCCAGAACAGCTGTACTATCACATACATTGTTCTGGAACTGCAGCTGACTTCACATGCGGCCCAAAACAGCTGTACCATCACACACATTGCTGTGGAATTGTAGCAGCCTTCACGTGTGGCCCAAAACAGCTGTACCATCACACACATTGCTGTGGAATTGTAGCAGACGCCAAGTGCGGCCCAAAGCAGCTGTACCATCACACATACTGCTGTGGAATTGTAGCAGACTTCACGTGCGGCCCAAAATGGCTGTACTATCACACACATTGTTCTGGAATTGTAGCAGCCTTCAAGTATGGCACAAAACAGCTGTAGCATCACAAACATTGTTCTGGAACTGCAGCAGACTTCACGTGCGGCCAAAAACAGCTGTACCATCACATACATTGCTGTGGAATTGTAGCAGCCTTCACGTGTGGCCAAAAACAGCTGTACTGTCACACACATTGCTGTGGAATTGTAGCAGACATCACGTGTGGCCCAACGCAGCTGTGACATCACACACATTGCTCTGGAACTGCAGACTTCGCCCCCACCTGTTGTCGGACTAGTAGAAATTTCTCCTCCCTCTAGTACCTCCACCTTCCCTCCCAAATAAAAAAACACCCCAGCCTACTTAGCAGATGCACCCACCCTCCTACCCCCCCCCAGCACTTTCCTTTGTAAAATAAAATCCTGTAGCAACAGGTGACTGGCGCAGCCGTTTTTCAACCTAGGCCAGCCACAGTCATCTAATGAAACAAGAAAACAAACCCCCAAAGAAACTAAGTCACAAAATTTGCAAAGTATGAATGTGTCTCGATTTAGGGTTTTTTAAGTTTTTTTTCTTCTTTTACCCATAACATAGCCATCTGGAGACCAAATTTTCAGGCTATCCAAATTATCACGCCCCCTCACAGCCACGCAAATGGTGCCTTGTAAAACTGACCCCAAATGTCTTTTAGGGGTCAAATCGATGGCTGCTTGGTGCCACAAATCACCACTGTTTTCACACAAGCCACAGGACAATCTTTCACTATCACGCAGTGTGTGGGAAAACTCTGCAAAACTGGCTTTGTTAGTCATGAAAACAGGTTCTGCCGTGACGAAAGCAGGAACTTATTTCATGACTTGCAGTTGCCTAATTGTATTAATACTTTAAAATTGTTTTGTTTTTGCAAAAACAAAACTTGTAGAATCAAGCTTTTACCCCACTCTGTTGACCAGACAAGTTTCAGGCTTAACTTCCACTCATTTTCTGGTTATTGATGTGCAAAGGTTTCTCTTCTGTCACCCATTTGTGTGACATCTTAGACTCTCAAAAATGGAAGTCTTATCTCATGAAGACAGATTCTGCCTCACAAAAACTTAAAGTACCGTTGCCACAAAAAACACCTTATCAAATATTCATGAAAAAATGAACTGTGCATGCACAAAAACTGGATTTTATATATTTTTCTTTTCATTTACTGTACTTTCCCCCCAAACTTCTTGTCTCCTGACTGGCCCACTTCAGTCCACTGCTCTGCCAAGCTGCAGCATCCGCCATCTTCGGGACTTACTGACGCTCCTTGTTCCCCTGTGGGAAGGGTTATTGGAGGTCATCCCTTACCTCTGGCCACAGATTGCGGTTTGGGGAGGCAGCGTGAGCCCAGTCGGCGATGCGGGGCCTGCGATGGATACTGGATGGCATATTGTGCGATCAGGTTTTTTCCCGGCTTGCATTTCTCCATCTTGTGGACATCATGCAGGTGTTTGTGTCTGATGCAGGATGTGTCAATGCGACAGCACCCCCCTCCCTTAATGGTGGCTTCATTCTGCACCACCACCACCTGTGGGCACCCAGGTGATAGTACTCTGGTGGAGACCAGAAGCCCTCCCTCCCCCGAGGAGAGCGTCCACTGGGATGTTCAACTATCCTTCCCCGGCAAGCCATCTGACGACCCAGGGTCATTCCTGAACCCAGGGATTGTATATTTCTAATTATTTCAAAACTACAGTGTTCTCAGTAAAGACACCTATTAACGAATCATCCTTAGGCCAAACTGTAACGAACTGGAAAGATTTACATGTTTCACTGCACAACTGCTTTTGCCCTATTGATGAGATATACAATCAAGTTATTAATTTCAAACTTCTACAATTTTTAAACTGCAGAATTGACCATTACAAAATGTTCAGGCTCCAAAGAATGTGGCACTGAGACTGTACTTGACAAATTTCAGTTTTTTTCATCCAGGGACGGCATCATTATTAAAGTGCAAAGATCTAGAGTTAAAATAGAACAGCATTTGAAATCCTAATACTAGGAGTGCTACCACGGCCATACGTAATATACAATATAAATGGAATAACAGACAGGGGACTGTGTATTATGAGGCTATAACACCATAGAGAGGTTCTGAGAACATGTGAACCTTGAGAGCGAAGCATGAGAGGTTCTAACATGTCACCAGCACCCTGAGATGGTATTACAGTCGAGTAATCACAGTCTCCATCTGTTATTTTTTTGTAATATATGGATCTGAGACAGATGTTATTGCCTTGATTGCATTTTGTGCCACATTTTACTTTCCGTTTCTCCTCAGCTGTGGTGGTGACCAGTTTACTGTACACAGTGGTCACAGTAATCAATCAATCAATCAAAATCTTTATTTATTCAGGCGAACATCATTGAGCATAGCTCATTTACAAGATGGACCTGATTGGTCATAAGCAACAAAAGGGTATAAACTCACATATATACAAATATAGAATGAGTACAATAACAGACTTTTTTAAGAATAAACAAGAAAGAATGAGCAAATAAAATAATATGCACATATATACAAGGCAATTAAACAGTGGTAATGGGCACCAGAGCAAATATAGAAAAAAGTAAGGAGTAGGGGTTTAGGAGGTAGATAGTATCAAGTTAATGGATGAATGCCTGAACAGATAAGGGGGAATCTAATGGGGGCAGGGTGAGAAGGGGTCTGAAGGGGCTAGGATTGTGGAAGCAGTTGCATATCTCTGGGAAAAGCTTTAGGTACAGCTTTTTGAAGGAGACTGCAGGAATGAAAGTGCTCAGCTTCAGGGTCTTTTGTAGAGAGTTCCAGATGTGTGCTAGAAAGTAGTTGATTGCAGCCCTTCCATGTCAGGTACATACCTTTGGTAAATTCAGCATGATGAGGTTATTGCTTCTTAGGGCATATGGCCTTGGAGTAACAAGAGAGAAGCAATCTGAAATGTAGGATGGTAGTTTATTTGTCAGAGCTTTGTATATCCAAAGAGCAGCATTTTTGTTCCTTCTGTGATTTAGGGATGTCCAGCCAACTGCAGCATAGAGAGAATAGTGGTGGGTGCTGAAAGGAAGGTTAGTGATGAACCTTAGAGCTCTATGGTACAGTGTATCCAGTTTATTTAGGTAGGACAGGGAGCAGTGGCCATATAGGAAGTCTGCGTAATCAAGGAGGGATATAAATGAAGCCTGGATTAATCTCTGCTTAGATTCTCTGTTTAGAAAATGTTTGATCCTGAAGAATAGACCAAGCCTTTGCCTGAGTTTTTTCAGGAGCTCTTCAATGTGCTGGGTGAAAACAAGCCTGTTGTCAATCCAAACCCCCAGATATTTGAAACTCAGTAAGAACCGGCTCGTGCTCAGCTGTTTACAGTCTGTGCAGCGCCAGCGCGAGGTAGCTGCTCAGTCATGTCATACTATCGGTGGCTTCTCATCAGTAGTATTATGGGATATTTATCATCTGCTTTTTGGTAATATTATTACAAAAATCTGTATACTACATCATAGTAATACATTGCATTATCGTTACAGCACATCTACCAAGGTATTATATAATGTGTAGTGCCCCAGGACTCAGTGCTGGGCCTGTTGCTTTTTCAATAGTTTTGCTTTCATTTGGTCACACTTCCTGCATTTTCATTTTTTTTTTCCATTTTTATGCTGACGACCAGCAGGTGAGTTTGTTATACGACCCAAACTGTCTGCATTAAACAGTACTGGCCTCTCGCCAGTAAGCTATCAGCTTGTGGATGTCACAGAATCATTTGAGATTAAGTTCTTCAAGGACTCAATTCATGTTAATTGGTTTGCGTGATTAATTAAAGAAGTATGAGCTGGTATCAACTGAGCCAACTGGAGCTCACCTTAGTTTAAGCTTTGCTGTTAGGAACCTTAGTGTATGTAGCCTTTGACATGATACCCACACTCAATATACAATTCAGTACACTTCTAGCATTTGCAGGCCATCTCAAAATTTCCCTCAGCTCCTCATGTGCCGGATGTTGAAACCCTAGTGCGTACCCTGCTCACTGTATGCTTAAATAATTACAATATATTGCTAATTGGGCTACTGGGCTCTCCTACTGCTTCGTTACTGGTTATTCAAAGTTCTACTGTAAGGCTCTGTACAATCCTTTAACCTTTTTTGGGTACTTTACACCAGACAGTAGTCACAAAAGCATTTTTGAGGACATCAGGAGTTTTATTTTGCCCTAGTATTGAAGCATTTTTCTCCATCCAGCTCTAGCGCAGCCCGTGAGGCTTGTGCTACCAGACTACAAAGCTGAGCTAAGAATCCTTTTTTTTGCCAGGTAGCTTATTTGTAATCAGGCACCAACTAAAGCACTTTAAACCCAGAAGCCTGATCAGTGCTGCACAGGTCCCCGTCAAGCATGTGTAAGGCTTCATGGGTAACACAGCCCAGTCTGTGACACAGATCCTACTGGTGCTGTGAATGAAACGACACTGGCGGGGCATTGCACAGCTCATTTTATTGCTTCCACTGGGATGTTAACAGCTAAAATGATACAGCAATGTTAGGGGTAAGTGTTGCTGTATTACCCCCTTACCTGAGTATCACCATGGATGCGAGTGCCCTATGGGGCATAGCTGCCTGCCACCCAGATTCTGCAGGTGTGGGTACCTGGACCACACTGGGGTCCACTGGAGGGTGATGTAGGTTCTCTGGGTGAGAATGCTGTACAATGTTATCATATGTGTTTTACTATGGATCACTGTCACTGTGGAATGTGTACTGATGGCCTCCATCACCTGCAACTGCATGGCTCTTTGTGGCCACTGGACACAACAGTTCTGCACAGGGGGAAGCCTTGCTGAGTCCCAACTAGGCCCACTATCGGCTGGGAAGATCCCAACTGCAACCCCACCTTGGGTAGGGGATCCTGAAGACTAGCCAGGGCCAGGCAACTGATGTGTCCTGTGGGCCAGGCCATAGCAGCACCCACCAGAGGACAACCAGCTGCAGGAGCTGCAGGGGATGTTGCAGGTCAGAAGAACTGAGGAACAGGCCCAGAGAACACGGGCAGGCATGCCAGAGCGTGGTGCATCTCGGTATCTGTGAGACACACTCATGGGTTTGGACTCCTCACCTCTTAGCCCAGAAAGTCATGTGGGTTGACCCAGAATGTGACATGTCCCAGTAGCCAGTGTGCTGGGTAAGTGTGGCAATTATCGCTGCAGACATGTACGGTATTCAGTGGACTAGGTCAGCATATTCATTGGTGTGTGTGTGTGTCTATATGCGTGTACATATACCGTTGTAAGGGCGCTGTAATTAGGGCACTGCAATATGGGCACTGCAACAAGGTCATGAGTGACAGGGACGTGGGAATTTCAGAGTGTCCGCACTCACACTGTGTTCACGTCACCCGCCCTTCATGGCATGCCCGACCCAGAGTTTGTTATATATAATTTAGAGTGGTGTGGGGGGGCACAGCCCCCACAGAAAATCATGCAGACAGCCGGTCCAGTGGCATGGAGGGCTGAGGCATCAGTGCCTTACCTCCTGCCATGTCACCCATGTTTGCGGTGCAAGCGGCTTGCCAGGGGTTGGCCGGGGAGGAGGAGGAGGATTGAGCATCCATAGGACAGTTCTCCTCCTCCTCCAGGGAGGTTGGGGAACAGTGTTCGGTGTTAGCTTGGCCCCTAGCAGAGGCTAGCGTCTGCTACACCAATGATGTATGACGGTGGGGCAGAGGTGGGGCAGACGCCTGTTGTGCCACGTATGGTATTGTGCGCAGCACTGCTATTGGCATCCTTGCACACACCCTCCTTGGGGAAAAGAAACACCGAGGAAATTGACGGCAGTTGGATGAAGGTGTGCACTTGCAGGCCCCACCCCCTGACCAGCCAGGCTCATCAGCCCGAACCAGATCCTGTGTATGGTGTGGGTCGAGAGCCTCCCCATGCCAACCCTGCCAGGGGGGCAAGCCCTGGGTGCAGAAAGGCTGGCGGTGAGTCCTGGTGGATGTCGGGTGGGCAGGCATGGGGTGCCCTCCTGAATGTTGGCCATCCAGTACAGGGCACAAATATAGAGGGCAAAAAAAAAAAAGAAAGTCATGCAGACACCATGTGTTCTGCCTGGGGGTGGCAACCAATTCCGTGCCACTCACCTGTCACTTCACCCTTTTGCTTGCGCTCTCATTTGCCGAGTACTCTTTGTTTGCACACCAGCATGGGTGAACCATCTGTGTGCGTGCAACGTGCACGGCCTGATCGTGGAGTGTGATGCTGTAGTGTTCATGATGCTAGTGTGCAATGCTGTATATGCCCCATCCAGACCCAAGTGTGTGTGGCATGTTGAGCTGGTTTCATGTACACTGTACCACTGGGGTGCCTTTTGTCTTCAGCATGGCGGGTCTGCACACAGTGCACGTTTTATGCATTTGAAATAAATTTTGATATTTTGGCAGCTTCTAAGTGTCTGTCCTTTTTTGTTTTCTCACGTTTGCCTGTTGGGACCTAACACTGTAGGGCAACAAGTTCGTTTGGGGCTCTTGAGTTTACTTGTATGTGCAAGTGTGCAAACATATGAGAGTGTGTGTGTGTGCAT
Organism: Neoceratodus forsteri; assembly: GCA_016271365.2. Classification (NCBI taxonomy): domain Eukaryota; kingdom Metazoa; phylum Chordata; order Ceratodontiformes; family Ceratodontidae; genus Neoceratodus; species Neoceratodus forsteri. The sequence continues at coordinate 108,111,661 of JADMNL010000031.1, read as the reverse complement.
GTGTTTGTCTAAATGTGTGTTTATGAGCACCAAATTGGGAAGGGGATGGATAGTTTCCCTCCTGTGACTCACTCCATAGACATTACACCCCCCCATCTCCATCCTTTGACTGCTTCATGGTCCTATTGACAGGTTTCTATGGCTCCCCCACTCTGCACCTCCCCTTCCACATTTACTACTGGCTGGGTGACTCACGTATTAATATCAACCCAGAGCTAATTATTAGTTTGCTGCTTCTTCCTGGCATCATCCTCCCCATGCAGAGGCGTCTGCCGGTTTCTTGCTACAGTGCAGAATGCCATGCTGTGTTATCTTCTGCAAGCCCCATAAAATGGTAGTATTACCTGCTACCATAGAGAGTGGCAATATTGTTATTCACATCACTATGACAGGCTGAATAAACAAAGATGTTTCTAAGTTATGGGATGACACGGGAGAGATCCTGTGCATGGGACGTAAACCATCCAACTGTACACACCTAGTGATCAGCTCAAGACTCATGTTCACTCTTTGCTTTCTATATTTCACCTGGAACCTCCTGCAGAATTCCTAATTTCCTCATCTCCCAACTGTGCTGTCCCTTTGCCCGGCTCCTGTAGCCCCAGTGGGTCCATCTGAGGTCCACATGTTGTGATATGCTGAGGAAGGGGGGACACACAAGGGCGAATAGCCATCCATGCTGCCAAGTGCGCCACCACTGGGCCACCACAACATAAGAAGCACTCTGGGAACTGTGCAGACCATGCTTTCCCACCTGGAGAGGTAACTGTCCACGTGGGCACTTTTGCCCTCTCGCTGGTCTCCAGTCCCACCATACTGAATGTGTGTGTGTGGGTGGGGGGTGGGGGGAACCTCGGACTGTCAGAATGCTGAGTGGGTACTTTAAAAGTTTTTATTTATTGATGTGTCACTAAAGAAATTTACATGAGCACCTATTAAAAAATGTCAAAAGATGATTCATTCTCAAAATAAAACAAACAATTCCATATTTTTTACTGAGGCCAGCAAAGCATACATACATACATACATACATACATACAGACACTTCAGAACTTATTGTTCAAAAGCTCCTTAATCTGCCGGCCCAGTGGCATGGAGGGCTGAGGCGTTGGATGCCACACCTCGCTCCATGCCAGCGACCCGGTTTCAAATACGGGCTCAGGGCACGGGGAGTCGGCCGGGGAGGGGAGGGTGAGGAGCTGATGGCTGGCAGCTCTCATTCTTGGGAGGGTTCTGGGGGCTCCCCAGTGTTTTGCTACCTCCTGGTGGAGGGCAGGTGGCAATGTCACGCACGGGGAGCCCCGGCGCTAGGCTGGGGAAGGGCGGGTGGCAGTGTCACGCACGGGGAGTCCCGGCACTAGGCTGGGGGAGGGCGGAAGGGGCTGTGGACAGGAGCCGCGGTGCGCATGCGTGCCTCCACCACTTCTAGGGCCTCAGGATAATGGGGTGAAAATGGGAAACAATGTGGAGATCACAGCAGGATGACACCTCCGGGTCGGCTCCAGGGATCCGCTGGGTCGCACATAGTGCAATAAGAACCCGAACGGCCCCGGAGTCTGGCAAAGTTGGCCAATGAGAACAAAAGGTCTGCCGAAGGAGGATAAATAGAATGTACAAAAAAAAAAAAAAAGAAAGCTCCTTAATCCTTTAAACAGGAAAGGGCACAGTTCTACTCATACTGATGTGACTTTGAAGGATATATAAGAGGCCCATGAAAAAGGGGGCCCAAATTATTTTCTGTTCCCATTTTGATTTATTATGTTCTGCTGATGTGAAACTCCCAAGAAGTGGGCTATAAATACTATCCTGCGAAAGACTCACTTTTGTATTATGTCCTTAAACAAGCTTTAAACAGGGCCCACAGTTTGTCACATATCCTACTGTTATCTAGAAGTATATAACAGGCCTTCTCTAGCTACATTTTTTTGCCTGTCAGTGTCAGTCACTCTCACAGCCTAGGAGGTTCCTGATTCTTCCAATGGAGCACAATACATTTTTTTCTTTTTAGCTATTATCAAGTTTAAATCTAATAGTACATTTGTTTCAGCCTGTGGATGCTCTACTGTAAGTGCTGGTTTCCATCCTCTGTACATTTCCCGGATCAGAAGTGAAGCTAGTTCGTAGTGCTCAACTGAGAAAGCCCATCACGTCTTATCAAAAACATTTAAAAGCTGTGCATGAGATAAACACATGTAGGAGAGCACCTCTCTCGGTCTGAAAACAAGGGAAGAAGGATGAGTGTTGGTTTTTAAATTTATTTAGCCAAGAAGGTGTGTAATAAGCTCTGTGAAGAAGGTTATAAGGAATTTGTTGATGTTTACTATGTAAGCACTAATTCATGACAAGGTGGGCATTATGGTAATACAGTCACACATCTCAGGTGCATTGTTAGACATAAGATATAGCTGTTAAACGCATCTGAGAATGCACACCCCATAACTGCATACCCTGGAATGGCTCACTGCACTTATAAAATAGCTTTTAAAAATGTCTGCCTTAGAAAGAAAAACACAATTATTTTAAAAAGATCAAAATAACGTTATTGAAATCTGCTTTCATTTTAAATTTGAAGACAAAAAAATAGTCTATATTCTGGTAAGGGGTAACAAAAACAATACAAGACAATGAAAACCCTTTCCGGCACTAATTTCTAATAAAAAACACATTACCTAACTTTCATTTTAAACCAATACAGATACTTTTTTAACTTTATTTTTATTAAACTCCAAATGGGGTTGCACAGGGAATTACATACAGCTTCCCTCCTTCTGTATACTCTCCCTCCCCACCAACCCTTCCTTCCTGTCCCAGTAACCCATCTGCTCCTTCCCTCCATATGGTCTCTCACCCATCAACCCTCCCTTCCTGCCCCAGTAACCCACCCAGTCCCTCATCTGTATGGTCTCCCACTCACCAACCCTACCTTCTTGCCTCAGTAACCCACCCGCTCCCTCCTTCTGCGTGCTCTCTCTCCTGCCAACCCTCCCTTGCTGTTTCAGTAACCCACCCGCTCCCTCCCTTTTAATAGTGTCCCACCAACCAACCCTCCTTCCTGTCCCAGCAACCCACCTGCTCCCTCCCTCTATATAGTTTCCCCACCCACCAATTGTCCCTTCCTGCCCCAGTAACCCACCCGTTCCCTCCCTCTGTGTACTCTCTCTCTCTCGCAACCCTGCTTTCCTGACCCAAGTAATGCACCTGTCCCTTCCCTCTGCACACTCCCTCTCCTGCCAACTCTCCCTTTCTGGTCCCAGTGATCCACCAGCTTTCTCTGTTTGTATGGTTTCCCAAGCGCCAACCCTCCCCTCCTGCTCCAGCCCTGGTAAGCCACCTGCTCCCTCCCTCTGAGTGCTCTGACTCCCACCAACCCTTCCTTCCTGGCCCTAGCAATCAACTCGCTCCCTCCCTCTGCATGCTGTCTCCCAAAAACCCTTCCTTCCCAGCCCTGGTAACCCACTCGCTCTGTCCCTCTGCATGTTGTCTCCCAATAACCCCTCATTCCTGGCACCGGTGACTCATTTGCTCCCTCCCTCTGTGTGCTCTTTCCCAATAACCCTTCCTTCCCGGCCCTGGTATCCCACCCACCCTCCCTCCCACTGCATGCTTTCCCTCTGTTAACCATTCCTACCTGGGGGGAGTCACGTGATGGCATCCACCTAAGCAGCAGCTGGGATACTGAGCTCCCCCCTCTGGCCGCCTTCATTGTGTAATTTACACTGTACTTCGGAGCTTTCTTGATAAATTTCACCAGATATCAGTTGCTCTAATAGCCTACCATCGATTGGAGACTTTATCTTTGGGAATTAAGTTTTTGCTGGGTCGCGATGGAGGTGGATGGGAAGCAGGCCCTAACTAGCACACTCCTCCTGCATCCCGGAGAAGGCCGCAAAAAGCAAAAACCAGGAACCTACTAGGCCGGACCCTTGGAGAGATAAGATACCACATCACACTGTCGGAAGATAAATTCTTGCAAGACTGAACCCTCTAAAGGATCTTCTCCTGGATTTGACTGGTGAGCTTAAATCTTCGGAATGACCTGTCCTCGGTCTCTAAAAGGTCTCAGATGTGGAAGTCAGGGTTGCTTCCTCGAGCAGTGGAGATCCAGGGCCGAAAGAAATAGTTGAGCTCAGGCAGCAAGTGAAGAAGCTGCAGCTTAAAACTGAGGACTTGGAGGCGGAAACTACGAAATAACTTGCTGATAATGGGCCTTCCTGAGCTGGAAAAGGCCCAGACCTTATAGCCTTCTACAAGATTTCTTGTTAAAATAGTAGGCCCATCCTATAAGTTCCTCCTACCACCTGGAAGGGCTCACCGCTCACTGCCCTCGACCTGCAGCTGGATCTCCCCCGTCCAATCATTATGAAATTCCTTAGTTACGTGGAAAGGCAACATGTTTATTTGAAGGCCGAGGCTGAAGGAGATTCTATGGGAACATCGAAGATCCGGGTGCCCAGGACCTGCCAAAGGAAATCCGGGAGAAGAGGGCAGCATACCACCCTACTGTACAGAAATTAATTGCCGCAGTAATCTCTTTCAGGATGGTATATCCTGCAACTCTGAGAGTGACTGTCGGAGGCTCAGCTATCAGTTTTAGTACCCCCGAAGCGGCCCACAAAGAACTCGTAAATAGACTGCCGGACTTGTTTAAAGGGACTGGCTGAAATATATTGCAGTGGATTTTGGATGGCTGTTTTTGCACTCTCCTAAACTGACCTTTTATTTTTGATGTGTCTGTCTCTGGTCCCTCCCTGGTAATGTACTTTCCTTTCTTTGGCCTCCCGTCTGCGTCTATCTTTCGCATTCTTACCTGTCTTGGTCTTTGTTCTTCCTGCTGGCTGTCGCTTTCCTGTTCTGGCTGTCGGGGGTTTTTCCCTTCTGGTCCTTTTCTTGGGCTCTCTGTTGGGGCTGGAAGGGGACGGATCGCTGGGTCTGGGTGTTGGCTGGGGCTCCCGGTCCATTTTTTGCGTCTGTATCCCCGCGGTGGAACTCCTGTTTGGCGGTTCTGGTTTCGGGGAACTTCGGGATACGGACCGCCCTAGGTCTATGGTGATATCGGTCCCTCTGAAGCAGCAGCCCTCGACCTGGCGGTTCCAGGATGTCTCCTTATCGCCTTTGGAGCGGTATCTGAAGAGCTGGATTTTTATGCCCAGGGTCGCGTGGAACCCGGGTAGGTGTGCTTAGTATTTTTGCTATGGGAGGCGATGGGGATTTGCTGGTTCGCTGGGGTGACCGGGCATTCCCTCATAAAATATGGGACCCTGTGGCCTTGTGTGTTGCCTTTATTTCTTTTTCCTTCCGCATGCCCTATCCCTCATATCTTTTTTGTGTTCTGGTCTGCTTTATCTATATGTTGGAGGGCTGGGGTGGAGGAGGGTGGCTATGGGGGGGGGACTTAGTGAGCTGGTGGATGTGGGATTGCGGACCGCGCATTAGGGGGGTTGCTAACCTCTGCCCAGGGCCGGATTGGGGAAGGACTGGGTTTAATATCGTTGGGGTGCTCCTCTCACTTAGGGTATACTTTTATTTTGCAGTATATGGATACTCGCTCACAGCTCTGGGGGTCTGGAGGTTCGTGTGGGGATTATGGAGGTCAGTAACTCGGGATAACATACCATATCTGGGACTATATCTTGCTGGACCTCCAATTGTATATAGTTTTTGGGGTTCATATTTGGGGCGTTTTGTGGGGGGCTAACGTATAGGCGCATAATAGTTCTGATCTTTTGATTTCGTTGGGCGGGGGTTTCTGGCACTTATGGGTTCCTTACCATGTTCTGGACTCAGGCCAGGGAGGGGTATACGGGGTGGGGGGCTGTGGTTGGCTATTTTGTCTGACTTGTTTGTATCCTGGATATTTCGTTTAAAGGGTTTTCCTGGTGGATATGGCTACTGGTGGGTTTCTGGATTTTTTGGGGGTGGGAGGGAGGAGGGTTATGATGGGGTCTCAGATCTTTATTTGGGAGGTGCACCTTGTTACCATATCTGATAATTACTCTGTCTGGATATCTGGTTGGTTTGACATAATTTTAAAATGGCTAGTAGTACAGTTAAATTAGCGTCTTGGAATGTTAGAGGGCTTAGGGATCGGGTCAAGCATTTGCAGGTTTTTAATCACTGTTCGTTGCTCCACATTGATATCCTTTTTTTGCAGGAAACACACCTATGCCATGGTGAGGCCAAATTGCTTTCTCGTTCTGGTTTTCTTAAGTTTATCTGGTAGGGAACTCTTGTTTCAGCAGGGGAGTGTGATTCTTCTTAAAGGCATGTTCTGTTCACCAAAGACCTAGTTCTCTCAGACCCAGATGGAGATATGTTCTAGTGAAAGGTAATCTAAACGGAGAAAGCGTAGTTCTTGGCTCAGTATATGGACCGGTGGGGGGAACCCTGAGTTTTTTATGACTCTGGCCAGTAAATTAGCTAGCTTTTTACCTGCCCAAATTATATTGGGGGGGACTGGAATGTACCTCTCTCATCGACATTGGATAGGGAGCCTCAGGATAGGCGCATGCCTTCCCCGGCTCAGAGAGCTTTCTGTGAGATGATCTCGTTGCTGGGTCTGGGTGACCCATGGCGCCTTGCCAACCCTTCCTGTCGTGCTTTTTCCTTCCAATCCCAATCACATGGTACTAAATCAAGATTAGACTTGATATTAGTCAGTCTCTCCTCTCTCCCGAATGTCTCTCTGTCGGGCATTGAACCGATCATCGTATCGGATCATGCCATAGTCTGAGTCCAGATGTCCTTAAACCCTGATTACTCCCGTGACTCCATGTGGCGATTAAATACCCAATTACTAAAAGATCGTCAATGTGTCTCAGAAATCAGTTCTTGGATATCTCTCTTTCTGGCTGATAATATGGACTCTACTCCTCAGGTTGATATGATATGGGGAGCTCTAAAATGTTACCTCAGGGGTGACTTTATCAAAATGGCCACCTTTAGAAAGAAGGCACGCTTAGCTAGGTCCTTGGAATTGGTAGGTAAGATCAGGGATTTAGAAAGTAGGTATTAGTCAACTTCCTCGGTGCTGGACCTTAGGGAGCTTCTTTTAGTTAAGAATGAATACTCTGATCTTCTGAAAGAAAAGACAGAATATTGCTTGCTGAGAACCCAGGCTAAATATCTGGACCTAGGTGAAAATCCAGTAAGTTATTAGCCTTGCCGTGCACTCGAGAGTTCGAGGATCATCCCTCCCTGACCTTCCGTCTGGTAATAGTGTCTCTTCACCCAGAGACATTGCTGGTTTTAAGGAATATTACTCGGATCTCTATAGCTACTCCCAGACAAACCACTCTATAACAGATGTCAAAGAGTATATAAGAGAATAGGTGTTCGAGCTTATCAGGCAGCCAACAAGAGGTCTACTAGCCCCTATCTCAGCTGAAGAAATCCACGAGGCACTATTGCTTCTTTGGCCCCAGACAAGGCGGGGGCCAGGCGGTTTCCGCAAACTTCTATAAAGTTTTTGTCAAGAGTTTAACTCATTCTCCTTAAGTTATATAACTATCTCCCGGTTTCGTATGAGCTTGATCCTGCCTTATTCGAGGCTACTATAGTCTTAATCCTTAAGGCAGATAAAGAACCCTCTGATCCGGCTAGCTACCGCCCTATCTCCCTCCAAAATTATAAAATACTAGCCAAAATACTTGCTGATAGGATCAAGAAGATCTGGCTGGAGCTTCTGAGTCTTGAGCAGACTGGTTTTGTTCCTGGGAGGTCGTCGGCTGACCATTTGAGGACTTTGTCACATATTTCACAGTATGCCCGGTCTATCCCAACCCCTGCAGCTTTAATCTCTCTGATGCTGAAAGCATTTGACTGGGTTGACTGGTCCTTTTATGGACAGTAATGGAAGAAATGGGCTTTCGACCTCCTTCTTGAACACGATACAGGTATTTTAGAAATGCCCTTCGCTAAAATTTACTGTAATGGGTTTTGTCCTCCTCTTTCCGTCTCCATGCGGTGACCAGGCAGGTTGTCCCCTCTCCTTATTGTTTAATTTATATCTGGAGCCTTTACTGATTAAACTCAAGTCTTCTCCCTGTGTGAAAGGTATCAAGCTCCATGAGCGGGAACTAGTTCTGTCTGCATATGCAGATGATGTCCTACTGCATCTGATGGAACAGTAACATCCTTAGAGGCAGCCCTCGATATTATTAGGCAATATAGCTCTTTTCTGGATACAAATTAAACATCTCCAAATGTGAAATTTTCCCTTAAATAATTATACGTTTAAACAAGATTTCCTTCCCTTTGGAATGAGGTGGACCCCCAGATCAATTAAATATCTTGGAATTCACTTTTCCACTGAACCCTCCCTTCTTAAAAAATTAAACTTGATTAGAGTCAGGGACTCGATTAGCCAGGATCTACAACGTTGGTCAGCCCTCCCTATTTCATTGTGGGGTAGAATTAATATTATTAAAATGAATGTTCTTCCCCGGATTTTCTATCCGTTGAACCTTACCAATCTCTGGGTCCCTCTTTCCTTCTTTCATCAGCTGCACCGACTGATTTCCACTTTTATCTGGCGGGGGAGGGGTGTGACGCTCCTATGCCACCTTATCGCTCCCCAAGGATAAGAGGGGCCTGAGACTTCCTAATTTTCTTCTGTATTATTGGGCGGCCCATTTGTCTAAGTTAGGGAAGTGGTTCTCTATGAATGCTGAGAGTTACTGCCCAGTCTGGCTTCAGTTGGAGAAGGCTTTTCTTTCCGATCTTAGAGTTGATATGTCCGCTTTATTCTACCAGACCCCAAAAGCCCTTTCACAGCTGGTTTCTGATGAGACGGTGGCAGTTTCTCTTAGGTCATGGGTGCAATGTCTCAAGTTCTTTTGGATCTCTAGTTTCACGGATCTGGGGCAGCCGTTCATTCTCAATCCAAATATTAGATTGGAGAAGTCTTGGATAGGTCCAAGTTGGCTTCCACAACTCAAAGATTCTAGGGTGGAACATTTGATTGGACAAGACTCGCTCCTTACATCAGATGATATTCTTACTAGGTTTGATATACCAACCAAATGTATTTTTAAGGTGTTTCAGCTCCGGCACTTGGTAGGTACCAAATTTGGTACTACGGTCACACATTCGGTTGTACACCCTTTTATCTGACATCACATAAGCTTCGCTTCTCAGCCTCATTCCATCTCGCTGATTTATTCCTATCTTTTGAGTTTTAATTCCCAGAGGAGGTTGGGGTCCCTGGTCTGGACAAGTCTTCTCCCTGACGATGTCCCGCTCTGGGAGAAAGTATTGGTCTAATTACATAGATACCATACCAGGATAGGTTTCGGTTAGTACAATATAATATTGTTAACAATCTTATTATACTCCCGTTAAACTTTTCAGCGTAAACTGCGTGCTACTTCAGATTGTTTCAGGTGTTTACAGGCGAGGCAATTTAATTCATATTTTTGGGAATGTCTAAAGTTGTCCCACTGTGGTCTTTGATCCGGGACAATCTGGATCCCTTCTGGTCTGAGTAGACTCTTCTCTCCGAAATCTGTGTGCTGGGTGATTTCTCTCGTATAGACAGTGTGGGCGCTAGATACCATATGGCCTTAGTATCTATGGCAGTTAAGAAACTGGTTTTAAGACACTGGAAGGATCAGTTGGTCTTATCATATGCTGACTGGTTAAAGAGCTAATGTCGTATCTCCAATCCAAGAATTTAATTACCAGTTACAAGGACCGTAGGGACTTATTTCCAAAAAGATGGGAGTAAGCTGCAGTCCTTATGTTTACCTTAACAGTCAGGCCCGATGACTCGATCCTTGGCCCTCATATAGCTCATATGGTGTTTCTTTAGCTTCATATGTTATTATGGATCCTAGACCTGTTCTCTCTCCTTTGTTAACAACTTACATGGTCCTAGGTTACTATGTACTCTGTAAATAGGCTATGGTACCCAGATTCCAGATTTTTGTGTTTAAGGTCTTAACTGGTGCACCCTTGGGGAGGGTGGGGAGGTGGGGGATTATGTACTTTCTTGGAAGTTTGGTTGCAAGATACATATTTTGTGTTTACTTTATCTTTAAATCTTTCCTGATATCCTGTACATTTGTTTTAAGGGGGTTGGGGGTGGGGGCTTTGTTGTTCCTTTTTTTTTTGTTTGGCTTGTTTGTTGTTGGTTTTTGTTTGAGTTGTATTGCTTGAAACTAATAAACTTAAATTTCAAAAAAAAACAAAAAAAAACACATTCCTACCTGGCCTGGTGAAACGCCATCTGCTCCCTCCTTCTGCATGCTCTCCTCCCCTAACCCACCCAGCCCAGTGTAAACCCCCCTCCTGTATGGGGGCTAACTTTTTCTCCCAGCCAGGAGCACTGCTGCCGATACTATTCCTCTTTCTCTTTTCTAGTTGCTTCATGCACTTTGCTGCCTGGCAGATAATACATCTATCCAAAATTCCTCAAAGTGGTTAAAGGGGAACAGTCACCACCAAGGCCCCCCCCCCACACTCACGTATGGAGCTGTTCCCAATGTGCACTTTGTGTGCAAAAACATTTTGGTTTACTTACTGTTTACTGTAGTATAGTATATTGTATCAGACTAATTTTGCTTAGTTGTAGGCTGACATGTTCTGGCCCACTAATTCCGCAACTCCCCCTTTCCATCTTGACGCTCGCCATGTTTCTACCCCTGGTTCTCACTCTTTCCTTATTAACTCTTCCTGCTGCACCCACCCTTCCCTGTCCACTCCAGCCTGGCTAAAGTCCCACCCCATCCATAGTAGGGTCCCAATTACCTACCCCTCCTCCGTCATTATCATAATAAACAAGTACACGACAGCCATCATCACTTTCTGTGGTTTTAGCCCAATTTTTCCCCCAGTCGCCGGTAATATATCCCTCCTCTTCTTTACCTCTCTAACCTGCCACCCCACACACGGGCCTCTTTCCCCTCTATGTGTAGTTGCCGGCTGCCTCACTCAAAAGATCTCTGTTTATAACCCCTGTATGCCTATGGTTGATTGTACATCTGCTGACTTCTTCAATTGTAAAATAATGCTTTTTTTTATTTTTTATTTCAACCTTGTACTGTACTGTATACACTGTATATACTTTTTCTTCCTTGTATATTATTGCTTTTTGTATACCTGCTTCCATACTGTACTTTGATGTATTCATGACCAGGTCCACCTTACAAATGAGCCTTGCTCAATGGTGCCCTCCTGGATAAATAAAGATTTTGATTGATTAATTGATTTTTACTACAAATCCCGGAATCCCCTACAGATAACATCAGACCAGTAGACAGCAGTGGGATATTCAGTAGTCTGCAATGCATGTTACAGTTTATATAAACTCTGACCTTTTGTTTGCTGGTCCCGCTGTCCTCCATGGGCTATGTACTGTCACAGAGGACCGTACTTAACCCCAGGAGAACAGCAGTCCTGGATAACATCTGATCAAAGATGGTAAAAGCTCTAACATGCACTGCAGGCCATTGAATCTCCCACTGCTGCCTGCTGCTCTGCAGTGGCGGAGCCAGGTTTGGGAGGCAGGGGGGTTCATTCAGATAATCATGGGCTCCACAATGGGCACTAAACAGTGAATAAGGATGGTGGAGGGGCACCACTACTCACACTGGCACAGCCAGGAGGGGCAACTGGCCCCCCAGCCCCTCCTTTAGCTCCGCCACTGCTGCTCTAATGCCAGCTGCACTCGATTCTGGGATTTGTAGTAAAAAAAAGATGTCTGCCTAGAAGTAAGCAAAATTAGTCTGCTATAATGTGCTCTACTACTACATTAAACAGTGAGTAAACCCAAATGTTTTTCCCACAAAGTGCACACTGGGACCAGCCCTACACTGGAGTGTGGCATCCTTTGTGCTGACTGTTCCCCTTTAACATGGAATGAATGGTTAATGTTAACATAGCAGATACTGGCTTATTTGTTTAAATTATTGTTAATATCCTCACTACTCAGAGTAGTGTCCATCAGGCACAACTTTCTGCTTCCTGACCCCAAGCCAGTTAGTGGTCCACCTTCTGTATGCATTGCGTAACTGCACTGGTGTCTGTTTCCCAGTTAGCGCTCCACCTTGTGTATGCATTGTGTAACTGCACTGGTGTCCGTTTCCCAGTTAGTGCTCCACCTTGTGTATGCATTGTGTAACTGCACTGGTGTCCGTTTCCCAGTTAGCGCTCCACCTTGTGTATGCATTGTGTAACTGCACTGGTGTCCATTTCCAGTTAGCGCTCCACCTTGTGTATGCATTCTGTAACCGCACTGGTGCCTTTGCCCAGTTAGTGCTCCACCTTGTGTATGCATACATGTGATATGTCCAACTTTCTTAAGAGGGAGATTTGGGTCAAATTAGTAGGGAGATTGACCTGCTAGTAGGGAGATGCCGTAACGTCATGAGTTTGTCCTTAAATGGCATCATACAATAAGAAAAAAGGCATTTAAAAACATTTAAAATATTTTATTTTATCAAGGATAAGCACTAAAAAGAATCAACAGCTAGTTGTACAAAGTTATCACTTACATTGTTCATCACTAATTTACTTTTTATGTGCCTTTATCGGCCAAAAAAGCATGAATGAATATTTTGGACAGAATTTTACTTAAGCAGGAGATTTTGTTTCCCTGGAGGGAGTTCAGTCAAAAAACCAGGAGTCTCCTGCGAAAAGAGGGAGATATCACATGTATGTGTATGCACTGTGAAACTGCACTGGTGTCCTTTGGCCAGTTAGTACTCCACCTTGTGTATGCACTGTGTAACTGCACTGGTGTCCTTTTCCCAGTTAGTGCTCCACCATGTGTATACATTGTGTAACTGCATTGGTGTCCTTTGCCCGGATAGCACTTCACCTTGTGTATGCACTATGTAACTGCACTGGTGTCCTTTGGCCAGTTAGCACTCCACCTTGTGCATGCACTGTGCAACTGCACTGGTGTCCTTTGCCTAGATAGCACACCATCTTATGTATGCACTGTGTAACTGCACTGGTGTCCTTTTCCCAGTTAGCACTCCACCTTGTGTATGCACTGTGTAACTGCACTGGAGTCCTTTGGCCAGTTAGCACTCCACCTTGTGTATGCACTGTGAAACTGCACTGGTGTCCTTTGGCCAGTTAGCACTCCACCTTGTGTATGCACTGTGTAACTGCACTGGTGTCCTTTTCCCAGTTAGTGCTCCACCATGTGTATACATTATGTAACTGCACTGGTGTCCTTTGGCCAGTTAGCACTCCACCTTGTGTATGCACTGTGTAACTGCACTGGTGTTCTTTTCCCAGTTAGTGCTCCACCATGTGTATACATTGTGTAACTGCACTGGTGTCCTTTGGCCAGTTAGCACTCCACCTTGTGCACGCACTGTGTAACTGCACTGGTGTCCTTTTCCCAGTTAGCGCTCCACCATGTGTATACATTGTGTAACTGCACTGGTGTCCTTTCCCTGGATAACACTTCACCTTGTGTATGCACTATGTAACTGCACTGGTGTCCTTCGCCTAGTTAGCACACCATCTTATGTATGCACTGTGTAACTGCACTGGTGTCCTTTTCCCAGTTAGCACTCCACCATGTGTATACATTGTGTAACTGCACTGGTGTCCTTTGCTTGGATAGTACTTCACCTTGTGTATGCACTGTGTAACTGCACTGGTGTCCTTTTCCCAGTTAGTGCTCCACCATGTGTATACATTGTGTAACTGCACTGGTGTCCTTTGGCCAGTTAACACTCCACCTTGTGTAACTGCACTGGTGTCCTTTGGCCAGTTAGCACTCCACCTTGTGCATGCACTGTGTAACTGCACTGGTGTCCTTTTTCCAGTTAGCACTCCACCATGTGTATACATTGTGTAACTGCACTGGTGTCCTTTGGCCAGTTAGCACTCCACCTTGTGCATGCGCTGTGTAACTGCACTGGTGTCCTTTTTCCAGTTAGCACTCCACCATGTGTATACATTGTGTAACTGCACTGGTGTCCTTTGGCCAGTTAGCACTCCACCTTGTGCATGCACTGTGTAACTGCACTGGTGTCCTTTTTCCAGTTAGCACTCCACCATGTGTATACATTGTGTAACTGCACTGGTGTCCTTTGGCCAGTTAGCACTCCACCTTGTGCATGCACTGTGTAACCGCACTGGTGTCCTTTTCCAGTTAGCACTCCACCATGTGTATACATTGTGTAACTGCACTGGTGTCCTTTGCCATTAGCACTCCACCTTGTGTATGCACTGTGTAACTGCACTGGTGTCCTTTGGCCAGTTAGCACTCCACCTTGTGCATGCACTGTGTAACTGCACTGGTGTCCTTTTTCCAGTTAGCACTCCACCATGTGTATACATTGTGTAACTGCACTGGTGTCCTTTGGCCAGTTAGCACTCCACCTTGTGCATGCACTGTGTAACTGCACTGGTGTCCTTTTTCCAGTTAGCACTCCACCATGTGTATACATTGTGTAACTGCACTGGTGTCCTTTGGCCAGTTAGCACTCCACCTTGTGTATGCACTGTGTAACTGCACTGGTGTCCTTTGGCCAGTTAGCACTCCACCTTGTGCATGCACTGTGTAACTGCACTGGTGTCCTTTTTCCAGTTAGCACTCCACCATGTGTATACATTGTGTAACTGCACTGGTGTCCTTTGGCCAGTTAGCACTCCACCTTGTGCATGCGCTGTGTAACTGCACTGGTGTCCTTTTTCCAGTTAGCACTCCACCATGTGTATACATTGTGTAACTGCACTGGTGTCCTTTGGCCAGTTAGCACTCCACCTTGTGCATGCACTGTGTAACTGCACTGGTGTCCTTTTTCCAGTTAGCACTCCACCATGTGTATACATTGTGTAAATGCACTGGTGTCCTTTGGCCAGTTAGCACTCCACCTTGTGCATGCACTGTGTTACCGCACTGGTGTCCTTTTTCCAGTTAGCACTCCACCATGTGTATACATTGTGTAACTGCACTGGTGTCCTTTGGCCAGTTAGCACTCCACCTTGTGCATGCACTGTGTAACTGCACTGGTGTCCTTTTTCCAGTTAGCACTCCACCATGTGTATACATTATGTAACTGCACTGGTGTCCTTTGGCCAGTTAGCACTCCACCTTGTGCATGCACTGTGTAACTGCACTGGTGTCCTTTTTCCAGTTAGCACTCCACCATGTGTATACATTGTGTAACTGCACTGGTGTCCTTTGGCCAGTTAGCACTACACCTTGTGCATGCACTGTGTAACTGCACTGGTGTCCTTTGTCCAGCAGCTTGTCTTGGGCCATAGTGTCACTGGCCTTATAGCTCCACATTAACCATGTCTACCTTGCTGCTGTCCACCTCCCTGGTCTTCGCCTCAAAGAATGTGTTCAGGCTGGTTTGACACAATCTGCCCTCACAAAATCATGCTGCGTGGTCTACTTTACATCCACTGGTGCCATATTTTATAAATTTATTTTACAAATAAAGTACTATAGATGGAAAAGACTCTAGTCTCTGTTTATGGCTCAGTAAAGGCTGCCATAAAAGTATTTAAATCATCACTCAATGTCACAGAGTCATATGATAACTCTTCAGACGTGTGGGGCCAGATATTCAAAACTTAGCCCAGGCGCTAGGGGTGGGGTGGTGGTGGTGGGAGTTGGCCGCGCTAACTAGATGTTGTGCCCAATTTGTGGGTGAGGGTCTACATTCAGACACCCCCACAGCACTGGCAATATCCGTTAGTGACCGAGCGTTAATTTACTTGCGCACATACAAATGAGAGGGTCACCCCGTGCATACGGGTGCAACAGCAAACTCAAAGGTGTGCACAGGTGGTAAATGCCAGCTGAAAAGGCAAAAGTTACTGCCTTTGCAAACCCTGACTTAACAGGGTGCAAGGCACTGGTTGTGGGCAAAGATACTGCAGCCTCCCGCCCACCTCCCACCCCGAACCCTGTCCAGTTGAAGCCATGATGTCCCTGGTGGCTAGCAGTCCCCCTACCCTCCGATCATCCACTGCCATATAATTAAAGATAGCCCTGGTGTCTAGTTGCACCCCACATCCTCCGATCCCCATCCCTGTATGGAACATGTATACTCTAGAGTCAGGGGCACCCCTCCAGTCAGCCACCGCCATATCAGTACAGCATTTCCTGGTGTCTAGTGGCACCCCAACCCACCAATCGCCCACCACTGTATCATGAAAGAATGCCCTGGTGTCTAGTGGAACCCCTCAACCATCCAGTCGTCTGCCACCATAATAAGACCCATGTCCCTGGTGATTAGTGGCACCCCCCCCCCACCAATGAACCATGTCGGTCGTCTCTTACAGCAGGCCCTGGTGGCTAGAGCCCTTCCCCCCAAACTGCTGAAACTGTGCCCACCACTCAGCCAACCCCCATACCTGTCAGGAAGAGGCCACACAGCGATCCCAATATCACAGCCGGTGCAGCACTCTTCTCACCTCCGTGGCTGGCCACCGTATGGGATGCCAGGGAGTATTGCGGAGGCGGAGTATAGTGTAGTGGTTATGAGCACTGAGCTGAAAACCTGGAGACCTGAGTTTGAATCTCAGCAGCCCTCACTTGCATACTGTATGGCCCTGAGCAAGTCACTTAACTTCCTTGTGCTCCCAGGTTGCACCTGGAAACAAGCTCTGGCTTAGTGTGCCTTTCCTGGTTAAACAGTTTCCCCTCCCCCCCTTCCATACACATTAGTTTAAGCAGGCTTTCAGTATCTACTATGGGATTTTTGGATAATTTTAATTGAAGTATCTAAATTATATTAAAAATAATTTTTAAGCTGAGCTGTTTTGTTTTATGACATTTTTAAGTATGTGCAGCGCTTTGATTTCAGAACTGCATTAAATAAATAATAATAATTATTATTATTATTAAAAGTATGGAGAAGGTTGGATAACCTTTAGTGTACTGGATGAACTACCTGCGGTCTGTACAAGGACTGATCCATCCCCATGGGTGTGGTGTGGGCATGAGTGGCTAGCCCTGGTTCCCATGCCCAAGTTTTAACAAGTATGTTTAACTGCAGCCTTCAAACAGCTGACCAGCCCATCACACAGCACCAGCGGGGGGGGGGGGCACCACAGGTGTTTGAATGGCAGGTGTGCATGGTGGCACACAGACTGAACTACAGACACAGCGCTGCACTTGTACACTGCTCAGCACTGGGAGTGCTTCAGGATCAGCATGACTGCAGGGATAACTGTTTTAGGTTTCAGCACCCTCATCCCTCATCTCCAGAACCACTGAGACGTGACTATAACTCAACAAGACATAGTACAAAGGCAGAGGCATCTCCTACCAAAAAAAAGGAAAATCGAGCAAGATGCGAGTTTGGCAAGATTTCCTTTTGTGGTAGGGGCTGCCCTTGCCGTTTACCAGGGTACATGTGTGCCATGTGGGGATGGGGATTGGAGGGCGGGAGGTGCCACTATGCACCAGGGCCTTCTTTACCGATATGGCAGTGAGCAATTGGAAGGTGTGGGGTGTCACTGACGCCACCAGGGTGTTGGCCATTTGCATGGCTAGGACAGCTATTCGGAGTGGGGCGCTTGCCACAACACTGCCGGTACACTATCCAACTGAATATAGCATCCTCAGGGTCACAGCAATGGCAAGTGCAGTGCAAACCTTTGCACTCTACTTTTGCCCATTTCTGAATATCTGACCCTTGGAGCCTTAAGGTTTGCTGCTCTTTTTACCGCTGTAGTGCCCCTGCCCCTCATGTGCCCTCCATCTAGAGATATCCACGGGGTGCATATATGCAGTGGTGTGACATGAGCTGCCTGATATTCTGCCAACCCTCCCTAGATGTTTTGGCCACACTCTGCTCCACTCCCCCACCCCCATCCAGGGTCAGTAACAGGCAGTGGTGTGCTGCAAACTCATCCCAAGTCTCTCTGGAAGTTGGGAATGTCCATCAGGAAACTTCACCAATCTCCCTTAGGTCTGGGAACCCAGGTCACTGACATAGCATGCGACAGTGTTGCCACTTGAGCCACAAGCCAGCCTACCAACTATCTCCTTGCCTCTTGCTAAGACCATCACAATCAGACAGCGGACTGGTGCTGGTTACTGTATAGTAAGGGCAACCCTCCTGTTCCCTCTTCTTTTTCCCTGTCATGTGCAGTGGCACATGTGACATCTGGGTATGTGACACTACAGTGACTCTTACAGGCTTCCAAGGGGTAAAAGACCTTGAGGTGAGGCACGCACAGAAATCTGCTGAAAAGCAGCTGTAACTATATACATTGTCCCTCAAACTGAGAGTTCCCTCATGCCACTGATCAGCCTTGCAGCCGCCCCCCCCCCCAACGTGGAAGCTGTACTGAGAGGTCAACTTTGTCAGGTGGCCTGAATCCAATGCTGCTATGGTACTATGCCTTGGGCTTCATCCCTGTGTCTTCATACTAAGCCAGTTTCACTCCCCTCATATCCCTGTTCCCCTCACACTTGATCTGGCGTCTCCTCCCACACCATCCCAACTGGCTGTGAAGGTTGATGTGCCAGCATTTCCAGTTCGAGCATTAATGCTTGTCAGCCAGTCAACCCACCCACCTCACGTGCTCCCGGTGGGGGGGGTCACCTTGAACTCCACCAGCTGAGGCTGTGAGCTCTCACAGTCTGTATCAAACCCCAAATCTCCCTTACTGTGCTAGCACAGCATCAACAGGTCAGGTTTCCTTACTTTTAAAATGGTGGGTTTTATCCAGCCAAGTGCTTAAAAGACTAAACAAGCTAAAGATGGATAAGACCATGGGCCCATACGAGATACATCCAAGAGTCTTGAAGGAAATGGCACAGTAACTGGTGGCTCCTTTGGCTGAACTATTCACCAAGTCACTGAAGAGCGTGGTGGTCCCATAAGATTGGAGGAGGGCAACAGCTGTACCTCTCCACAAGGCGGGAAGTAAGGAGGAGGCAGGGAACTACTGGCCAGTTAGCCTTACATCTGTGGTGGGCAAATTGATGGATTCGTTGCTTAAAGAAAGGATACTAGAGTTTCTGGAGAAAAGCAACCAGCAGGACACCAAGCTGCACAGCTTCACGGCCAAACTAACCTGATAGACTTTTTCAACTGGATCACCAGGGTAGAGGACCAGGGGGGTGCAGCAGATATAGTCTACCTGGACTTCAGTAAAGCATTCGACTCTGTCCCACACAGAAGGCTCACAAATAAGCTGGACAGCATGGGAGTAGGGCAGGGGGTTGTCAACTGGATAAGAAACTGGCTGGGCGGAAGGACGCAGAGAGTGCAGGTGAACGGCGCTTTGTCTGAAGAGAGGGATTTGACTAGCATTGTGCCTCAGGGGTCGGTGTTGGGACCTCTCTTCAATGTTTTAATTAGCGACATCACTGATGGGTTGGAAGAGAAGGTGTGTCTATTCCCATATGACACCAAAATTTGCAATAAAGTGGATACCCCTACCCAGCCCGGTGGCGCTGAGGGTTGAGGCGCTGGACACTACACCTTTCGTTACATCGGCGACCCAGGTTCGGTGACGGACTCGAGAAGCTGGTGGTCAGCAGGGGAGGAAGAAGATGGAGCATCTGGAGGACAGCTCTCCTCTCCCTGGGGAGGGTTTCAAGGATGCTTGGTGTGGGGTACTACAGATACACCAGCCGACATAAGGAGTGGGGTGCAGCAGATGCCAGCAGGGCAGCCGTGCACAGGCATCACTGCATGCCACACTCCAAGGAAATAACAGCAAGGAAAAACCCTCGCTCTCCAGATAGGCACCCTCCAGGGCTCCCACCATCACACGCCCAAAAGTTGGGCTCAATCCTCTG
Source organism: Neoceratodus forsteri (assembly GCA_016271365.2). Lineage (NCBI taxonomy): Eukaryota > Metazoa > Chordata > Ceratodontiformes > Ceratodontidae > Neoceratodus > Neoceratodus forsteri. The sequence continues at coordinate 108,091,923 of JADMNL010000031.1, read as the reverse complement.
GCTCTCCCGATCCCTCCGACTTGCCTAAGTCCGGCGATGGTTGACATTCCCAGGTTGTCGGATCAGGTGAGGAGGGGGAGTGTCTGTCCCTGATTTCCTGGAGAAGAGAGCTTCAGACTGGGTGGTAGAAGGCAAGGAGTGTGAGAGGGTTGCCGGAGAGAGTTCCAGAGAGTGGGTGATAAAAAAGTTAACAAAAAAAAAAGAGGATACCCCTGAGGGATTGAAAAAAATGAAAGCAGACCTAGAGAAGCTGGAGAAATGGTCAAGGGCATGGCAACTGAAATTCAATGCAAAAAACTGTAAAATCATGCACGTAGGTAGAGGTAACCCAACTAGGGAGTACTATCTAGGAGTGAAAAAACTGGCAGCAACCAGACAAGAACAGGACCTGGGCATCATTATATCAGAGGACTTGAAAGGGGCAAAACAGTGTGAAAAGGAGGCTTGAAGGCTAGTGGTATGCTGGTACGCATCGGGAGGGTCATAAGGAGCAGGAGAAAAGAGGTGGTACTACTACTACTGTATAGGTCCCTGGTGAGACCCTAGCTGGACTACTGTGTCCAGTTCTGGAGGCCACACCTCAGGAAGGATGTAGACAGGTTGGACATGGTGCAGAGGAAGGCTACAAAGATGATACAAGGACTGCACCAAAGGCCATATGAGGAAAGACTGGGAGAACTGAATATGTACTCCCTTGAACAAAGGAGAGAGAGCGAGAGAGAGAGGTGACATGATAGAGACATTCAAGTACCTCAAGGGAGTAAAAAGGGTGCAGGTGCAGGACCTCTTTCCAGTCAGAGGTTGCATGCGAACCAGGTGACACAACATGAGACTGCAGGGAGGGAAATTCAGGGGCAATGTGAGGAAGTACTTCTGTACCAAGAGGGTGGTGGAACCTTGGAACGGCTTCCACATGGAGGTTGTGGGGGCTAAAACAGTTAGGGAATTCAAGAATGCATGGGATAGATGCAAGGGTGTCATCAAGAAATAAGTCAAATGGGGTTTGCGGGTATGGGCAGACTAGATGGACCATACGGTCCCCATCTGCCATCAGTCTATGTTTCTATGTTTCACCCTGATGAAAACATATTTTTCTGATTACTCATATCAGTTTGAGTTTACACGCAGATGCTAGAGGGATACCCCACCCTCGTTATTAAATACTACAGCGTGACAACGTACACCTGGACAGTCTCTGCTAGAAACTGCCATCTCTTTGTCTTAATTACCACAGGAGTCTGCTTAAGGGGATCAAAGGAGAAACGACTGCTTTTATTGTTTGTCCTTTGCTCCTGTTGAGGGAAACCTACTCATTCACTCCTCCCCCACACAGACACTGTAGAAAGTTTTTAGGGAGAAAAGTCAGAGCACACTGAGACTCCTGATGTTCGAGATAAGTGTGCCGAGAGATGCACAGCATTACTTTCTGTGGGCTGGGTGCCGATACTACCACACAAAAACTGGGAAAGGTCCCCACCCTTACTGACAGAACAGTGGAGATCTAAAGGGCAGATGAAAGGGGCTCCACAGCAAACACTCTGATGCTGGTTTCACGTGTGACTCTATAACATTTTTATAACACAACAGCATTATCTGTCTATGAGTAAGATCACAAGGACGTACTGAAGAAAAAAAAAACTTTTTATCTCTCCTGTATTTATGGAGGTTCCAGAAACCTCCTTCCCCTCAGAACTGGTCTTTTGCCCTATCTAGGGTAACCCTAACCTGTTCCTCCCAGGTTGCCTGCCACCTACATCCTCTCCCCCTCAATGGCTTGCCATCCATGGTGAGGCTGAACCTGGTTAACTGTAATGCGGTACAGGGGCTGGTGAGTGAGGGCATGGAGTTGATTGGGCAACAGCAGGCATGCCCAGTGGGCATGGGAGACACAGTGGCCAGCTACCTGTGGACCTGCCGTTTCACTTCCTGAATCCCCCTCTGTTGGGGAGCAGGGTGGTTACATCAACTGACACACCGATGGTTGCCCCACTCACCCCGCCTGCTACCCACCTGTGGTCCTACACCTTATTATCTTGGGGCCCTGCATGGCTCCCTCTCTACAGCCTCAGTGTTCTTCTGTATTGGGGAGCCCAAAACTGCACACAGTACTCCAGGTGAGACCTGACCAGGCCCCTTTAAAGTGGCAGAATTACTTCCCCTGTCCTGACCATGGTCTTGTAACACAATAGGATTACTTCTCCTGCTCTGCTGGTCACTTCCACCTTTAATGCACCCCAGTATTCTTCCAGCCTTCTTGACCGTAGCCTCATACTGCTTGTCATCCTTTAGCTCCTTGTATAGTATGACCCCAAGTCCTTTTCCTGTTCCACTGCAGCAAGAGGAGCCCCTGCTCCCCCCACACTATGTAGCTCCTACCTCGGTTATTCCTCCCCAAGTACAGCCCCTTGCATTTGGTTGCAGTGAATCTAAGGCTCCGAGTCCAAAAAGTTGCTCATCTTGTTTAGATCCACCTGGAGATTGTCCTCTTCCTCAAGGGAGTCCAGCACCCTGAGCAGCTTCGTGTCATCATCAAACTTGAACTGTCTGCTGGAGGCTCCAGATTCCAGATAGCTGATGAAAATGTCAAAAAGCAGTGTCGCCCACCCTGATCCTTGAGGGGCACCGATGAGCACCCCTCTCCACTCAGAGTAGTGCCCATAAACTACAACCCTCAGCTTCCTGCCCACAAGCTAGTTGGCAGTCTACCTAGTGTACGAATCATGTATACTGGACTGGTGGACTTGACCAGGAGCTTATCATGCATCACCGTGTCAAAGGCCTTGCTGAAGTCCAAACAGGCTATGTATGCCCGTGGCCTTGCTTCTACCCATCTCTCCAGCCACCACCTCGAAGAATTCGATCAGGCTTGTAAGGCATGAGCTGCCCCTCTGTGACATATCTGTGTATAACTTTTATTCAATCAACAGCTACACCTCTCCAACCGGCAGAATAGTCTTAAAGTGCAACTTTTACTGAAGGCCAAATGGGTTGCAGTCTGTGTATCACGAAAGGGATGAGGATTCCCAAACCCATAAGGTGTTGATGACTCATCAGGAGGGCCTAGGAGAGGAAGCTTAAAGGCCCCTTTATTAACTTCAGTCATAATTCTTGTGAGAAGGACCCCTTTTGAACTTTGCAAATAAAATGAGGGAGTTTAAAGTGGTTGGAGTCCGTTGGGGGGAGGGTTATACAGACCAAGGAGAGGGGATTAGAACTGAGGCGTCAGGTGACTCCTTTGCTGTCAGGGATACAGAACAAGGAAGAGAAAAGAGAAAGAGAGGAGAATCAGGCAGTGCTGATGTAGGCAGGGAACTCCAGAGCTTGTGGCTAGTGGGAAGGTTTTATTTGTAGCTGCAGTGGTAAGAAAGAATCCCCTATTTCCTATCAGGCTAATGTAACATTTCTACCACTACATCTAGCAACTGCAGTCTAGAGTTCTGTACTTGCATTTACTGTTTAAAACCTTTTTTCACATATGTTTTTCCTGATTTCAATTTTAACCTTCTTTAAACTGGCATGCCAAAAGGCACTGCCAGGAAAATAAGCCACAGCAAGTAGCAGATATCAAAGTGGTAGAGCCAAGTTTGGTTCTTCAGCCCCCCTCCCCGCCCGCCCAAGGGGGCATGGCTTACTAACTTGCTGTGTGTGCTTAGACAATGACTTTGTAAACAGAAGTTGAAAAATGACGTGCCTCCTAATCTGCCCATCGTGTGTGTGTCAGTTGTTGAGTAGGCATTAGAAATACAGTGCTGCTTGGACAGGTGCATTGATTTGAAGAGCTAAATTTGTTGCGCGCTTCCTTGGGTTGGAAAGTAGATCCACAACTGTGAGTACGTATAGGCACGGCAGATGATCTTGTTCGCCCAGTCAGACAGCAATATTTGTAGGTAGGCATTTTGACCCTTCTTATAAATAGACTATATTCATTTATTTATCATTTTTGACATTACAATTACTTCATGACCTTCAGTCATATACGAACTGCAAGGGATGCTACAATAAGTTTTGTGGACTCACACTCAATGTTTACACCAGAGCTGATCTGCTGCTTTAAGCAAATGCTGGGCAAAAGCAATCAAATACAAAGCTCTCTCAAAACTCTTCGAAGGGAACTCTAGAGTTTGATCAGCGCCTGTCTTGGTGGCTAGCGTCAGTGTAAACCCATCAAGATATTTGGAAAAGAGGGGGGTAGCAATTCTTATTCATAGGAATCTCCCATTCCAGGTAACCAGAGTAGTGCTAGATAAAAAAGAAGGCAGATTTGTTTTCGTAGAAGGCATGCTTTCGGAGACCCCGATTACATTTGGCTGTGTGTATGCCCCTGCAGTTCCTGAACCCCAATTCTATAGGCACATACTGGAGATACTGATGAAGGAACAGTTTAAGGGTTTGATATTAGGTGGAGATTTCAACTGCACTCCAGACACGGTGATGGATCATTCCGAGGGGAGAGGTAAGGGAGGTAGGTATTTGAAGGAGTGGAGGGAAGGGTTACTAGATTTAGATCTAATAGATGTGTGGAGGACGGCGAATCTGAACCTCAGAGAATATACATTTTTCTCTAATCCACATAAGAGTTGGTCGAGAATAGATCACATTTATACCGAGGGAGCTTGGTATCAAAGGGTGGTGGGAGTACAACATGAGCGTATCCATATATCTGACCATGCGATGGTAACCCTGACAGTAGAATTAGACAGAAATAGAGAGAAGACTAATATACGGCGATTCCCTTCATATCTGATGGGCAATGAGAACTTAAGGGCGTTCCTTAATGAGCAGGTGCAGAGATATTTAGAGACAAACAAGGAGACGGCCCCGTCCACACAGGTTTTATGGGATGCAGGTAAGGCTTATCTAAGGGGGGCCATTATAGGGTACGTGTCTAGGTATAAAAAGGAAAAAAACAGGAAATATGAGGACCTATTTCAAAAGGTCAAAAGATTGGAAGGGCAGGTGGTGAGGGGGGATGAAGCTAGTGGTCCAATGTTGGCTGCAACTAGAGGAGCGCTAAATAACTTGTTGGAGGAGCAAGCAAGAGGGCATATGTGGCTGGTGAAGCAAAGATTTTATGAATGAGGAATAAACCTGGCCCTTTGCTAGTCAACCTGATTAGGGGCAGAAGAGGAAAGGCTAGAGTGCTGGAAATAAAGAGTCGACAAGAGGCCATAATGAGAGACCCCCAAGCTATAAGGGAAAGATTTAAGGAATTTTATAGTGCACTTTACCAAAGTGAAGCTGAAGGGACCCAGGATCAGATGAGGCAGTTTCTTGATGGGATTAGGCTGAAGGAGTTAAGTGAACAACAAAGGGAAGCCCTAGAGGCCAGCATCTCCAAGGATGAAATAAAAAAGGCCATTGGGGGGACTTGGGGCAGGCAAGGCAGCGGGACCAGATGGGCTCCCTATTGAATTCTATAAAGCAGCAGGACAACAGGTGATTGACCTATTGTGGGAGGTTTACAGAGTAACCAAGGAGGGGAACGCACTTCCCCCTTCAATGGAAATGGCGACCATATGTGTGATTCCTAAGCAGGGTAAAGACCCTAGGGACTGCATGGTCTACCGCCCTGTTTCACTGTTGAATGTGGACGCGAAGATATATGCGAAGATCTTGGCTGGCAGGCTTGAGACTTTAATGCCCAATCTAATGCACCCGGACCAAACTGGATTTATAAAAGGGAGGCATTCTTATCATAACGTAAGGAGATTGCTGAATGTGATACATGCCTCTTCTCGGCGTCCAGAAGCTACTCTTGTCTTGGCACTGGACGCCGAGAAGGCCTTCAACCGTATTAAATGGGAATATATGTTGGAGGCTCTTGGTCGGTATGGAATAGGGAAGGGGTTTCTAAATATGGTAGGAGCCCTCTATCGGTCACCAAAGGCTACAGTATTGGTCAATGGAGGCCTATCACAGGTCTTTGGCTTATATAGAGGGACAAGACAAGGCTGCCCCCTCTCCCCTCTTTTATTTGATCTAGCCCTGGAACCCCTGGCCACTGCTATAAGACAATGTGAGAGGGTGAAAGGAGTGATGGGATTGGGAGGTCGACAGCATAAACTATCCTTATATGCTGACGATATGATTTTATATCTAAGCCAGTTAGAAGATTCTTTTCCTGCTGTTCTGGACCTGATTAATGGTTTTTCACTTTTCACTTGATATAAAATAAACCTAGCTAAATCGGAGGTAATGTGTCTGGGTGGGGGGAATTTAGTGGATTTGCAGAAATGGGGCCTACGGGAGGTGGAGAATCGTTACAATACCTGGGATAGGTATTGGGAGATCTTTAGCTGATTTATACAGGCTAAATTACACACCAATGGTTGAAGCGATTGAGAGATATGAAAAGTGGAGGCATTCCTGTGTCCTGGATAGGCGGATGAATATCATAAAATGAATATCCTACCCAGAATTTTGTACCTATTACAAATGCTTCCAATGGCCTCGCCAAAAGGATACGAAGAGACTGGAAAGGGGGTTTTCTGATTATTTGTGGCAAGGGAAGAAACCCAGAATTAGCCTATAAAAATTAAAACTTGTGCCAAGGGGAGGGGATTAAGCTTCCCAGACATAAAAAGCTATTTTTTAGCCTCACAGGTGAGAGTAATTAAGGACTGGGTGGCACGCCCTGAGGTAGCAAGTTGGCTGGACCTGGAAGGGGAGGGTGCGAAGGGTAGACTATCCGCCTATCTAAGGAAGGGAGGTAGGAGGGCCTACTTGAATCAACTAAAACCCAATCCACTGGTGCTGTGGACCCTTGAGGGGTGGGAACAGATTAGGGCAAGGGTAAGTGATGGCAAGGCAGAAACACTGCTCCTTCCACTGAGTGGTAATCCTCTTTTCCTCCCTGGTCTAGAGGACCAAGGATTTGTGGAATGGGACGAGAGAGGTATACACTGCGTGAAGGATTTGTATGATGGCCTGAATATTTCCTCCCTAAAGGAGCTAGGGGAAAAGAGGGGAATCCCGGGTAACCATACGTTTAGATTCTTTCAGGCTAGGGACTTTGCCTGAAGTTTGGGAGGACCAGGTACGCAGTCCATACCCCAACAAAGTCTGGAGGTGACAGTTTGTAGAGCTCGACATAACCCTAAGGGGATGATTGGCAGGGCGGTGCAGATCTTTAGAGAGGCCCTGAATAGAGAAAGGCTGGGTAGTAGAGCACTGAGGGAGAGAGACCTTGGGATCTCGATTTCAGAGCCAAATTGGGAACTGATGTTGGAAACACATTTGGGCCTATTATTATCAAATAGATACAAGGAGTCGGCTTATAAATTTGTTCATAGGCTATTTTACCCCCCGGTAGTGGTTCATAAAAGCCACCCGGAGATATCAGATACTTGTCCCCGATGTAAAACCGAGGTGGGTACACACATACATTGCTTCTGGAAATGTTCCCGGATACAGGGCTTCTGGAAGGATATTGTATGGTTTCTGAGTGAGAAGACAGAGGCCAGGGTCTCTCTCCAACAGATAGAGCTCTTATTTGGAATTGAGTGGGAGGAGGAGGAGGAATGGAGCTTGCATAAGAAGTGGTTGAGGGTGGCCTTGGCAATTGCCAGGCAATGCATCCTGAATACTTGGATTTCAGCAAAAGATCCTTCTCTTGACCAATGGAGAGCAATGATTTTGTCTGTTTTGGCTATGGAGAGAAGGGCCTACCAGTTTCAGCAGAGAGCAGAGATGTTTGGAAACATATGGGGTCCACTTCTCTCGGCTATGTCACAGGAGGATTTAGTGGTCATGAGCTAGGATATTTAAAATTGTAAAATAGTGAAACAGAATGACAGTACCTGTATCCCTAGCTCTAAGCTGAATAATCTGAATACTGTATGAATTGTAGGGAGGGTATACCTGATAAGGAGGGTAGTACTGTGAAAGGGGAGAGTAAATTGTACCTACAACCTAAAATGAGTGACTCATAAGAAACTTAAGCTAATTGCTTTTATACGAATAATTGGAATGATGTGGATGTCTGTAAATAGTTTTTAGTAAATCTCATGATTAAAATCAGAACTCATTTGTGGGGAGAATTTTTTTTTTCTCTTTCCTCTCCCCCTTTCCCTTTCTTTTGTATGTTGTAATTGACTAAACTGTTGTTGTATTGTTCATTTAATTTAGCTTAATTCGCTTAATTTGAATGTAGCAAGGTGTGGAATGAAGTGGAAAGGTTGATCTATATAATGTATGATGGTAGTAGTAGAATAAGTTATGTATTTGATTGTATGTAGAAGTTTGTTGGAAAAAGCAAATAAAAAGATTATACAAAAAAAAAAAGATATTTGGAAAAGTTAGTCAGTAATTTTGGCTACAGGCCTGTGTGGTTCAAAGGGATGGGAGCTGCAAACAGACTGAAGTCAATGATCAGTTGAAGGGCACAAGGTGCTAATCCCCAGCTACCGACGCGGTCTCAGGAAAGTGTGTTCTGGGACATCACTGCCTCTTTACCTTCTGTATTGTTATCCATCCTAACCAGGACCTCATTGTAAATAAGCCCCACCTGGTCAGAATAGCACTATCAGAATAGCACACGTAAAGAGAGCGTCAGTCTCAATAGTGCTGCCATGAACAGTTAGAGGGGATTGATACCACTTACATGTTAACTGGGCAGTTGCAACTGCCACTCAAGAGTGGGTTATTCTAGATGCCCTACAGGGGCATGCCTTAGACAACTAGTACTGGAGCCCACTGAGGGAGCAATATTAGACTTGATTCTCTCAAATGGAGATGGTGAGAGGATTACAGATGTAAAGTGGGTAGCCATCTGGGAACTAGCGACCATCAGACAGTATGGTTCACAATAAACACAGCAATAGAGTCAAACCATACAAAGACTAAAGTACTGGACTTTAGGAGGCTGACTTTGCCAAAATGGGTGAGTGCCTAAGGGCAGCACTAGCAAATGGGCAGGAAGGAGGGTGGAAGACAATGGGGAATAATAAAAACTGCCATCACAGAGGTAAGAGCCTTTGTGTGAAGCAAATAAACAAAACAAGGACGATGTGAAGAACCACTATGGTTCTCAAAGGAAGTGGCAGTGAAGGTTCAAGAGAAAAGAAAGCATTCAGGAAGTACAAGGAATGCAGAAGGAGCAGGACAGAGAACTGTATCAGTTAAAGCAAAAGGAGGCTGGGAAGGCAGTCAGAACAGCAAAGGCCCAAACCGAGGAAAAGATAGCCAACTCAGTTAAGAAGGGGATAAAACCTTTATAGGTACATCAGGGAGCGAAGGAAGACCAAGGGAGGATAGTGAGGCTTAATAAAAGGGAGGAGGGTGGGCAGAGGAGACTGTGAAAAGGCAGAGATACTAAACAAATATTTTGCTCAGTATTTACAAAGGAAGAGGGAGGTACATAAAACAAACAGTAGTAACACTCTGGATACAGAAGTTGATACCGGCCTATTTACAGATCAAAGGGTTCTGAAAGAACTCTTAAAACTGAAAGGTGGACAAAGCAATGGGGCCTGATGGGATTCATCCCAGAATTCTAAAAGAACTAAGGGTAGAACTAGTGACACCACTGACTACCCTTTTAACAAATCATGGGAGGATGGGGTGGTACCGAGGACTGGAGGAGGGCAGATGTGATTCCCTTTCACAAAAGTGGGAGCAAGGCAGAAGCAGGAAACTATAGACCTGTTAGTTTAACCTCAGTGATAGGGAAAATGATGGAATCACTTCTAAAGGAAAGAATTGTGAGTATCTAGAGGCCAGAGGGGCACAGGACCCTAGGCAGCATGGATTCACAGCGGGAAGGTCATGCCAGACGAATCTGATAGATTTCTTTGACTGGGTGACCAAAGTAGTAGATCAGGGAGGGGCTGTGGACATGGCCTACCTAGACTTTAGCAAGGCATTTGACACAGTCCCACACAAAAGATTAATATACAAGTTAGCCAGCCTGGGAGTGGGTCCCAAGATGACAGCCTGTAAAGAACTGGCTGGAGAATAGGACACAGAGTAATAGTAAATGGAGTCCACTCAGAAGAAAGGAGGGTTACTAGTGGGGTACTGCAGGGTTCAGTATTAGAGACCGTCCTCTTCAATGTTTTTATAACAACATTGCAGAAGGACTGGAAGGAAAGTATGTCTCTTTGCAGATGACACTAAGATCTGCAACAGAGTTGATGCACAGGTGGGGTGGAAAGGATGAGAAGGGATTTGGCAAGGTTAGAGGAATGGTCAAATGTATGGCAGCTTAGATTCAATGCTAAGAAGTGCAAGGTAATGCACCTGGGAAACAAAAACCCAGGGGAAGAGTACACAATGGGGGGTGAGATACTAACAACAACAAAAATGGAAAGGGACCTGGGGGTAGTCATATCAGATGACCTAAAGACAGGCAAGCAATGTGAGAGGGCAGCAAGGAGGGCTGGGGGGATACTGGGATGCATAGGGAGAGGCATCACCAGTAGAAAACAGGAATTATTATCCCTCTGTACAGACAGCTGGTGAGACCCCATCTGGAGTACTGTGTGCAGTTCTGGAGACCCAATCTCCATAAAGACATAGACAGGATGGAAGCTGTCAGAGGAGGGCAACTAAAATGGTGCAGGGTCTGCACGGAAGACATATGAAAGAGAGACTTAAGGAGCTTAATGTATAGCCTCGAGGAAAGAAGGGAGAGGGGACATGATAGAAACGCTCAAGTACCTCAAAGGGAATCAACAAAGTCCAAGAGGGTAGCATATTTCAAAAAAGAGTGCAAGAACAAGAGGCACAATTTGAAGATAGAGGCGGCTCAGAGGTAATTTAAGGAAGTATTTTTACAGAGAGGGTTGTGGATGCATGGAGCGGCCTTCCGGAGGAGGTTGTGGAGTCAAAATCAGTGGTGGAATTCAAGCATGCATGGGATAGTCATAAGGCAGTTCTGGGGGTTGGGGGTAGGAAGAAGTAGGCTGCTGGTTAACTAGGATCTGCAGCTTATCCAGTAGGTAGGGAAATGGGCAGACTGGGTGGGCCAAGCGGTCCTTATCTGCCATCAAATTCTATGTTTCTATGTTTCTATGTTTACAGTAAGCACTCCCCAGGTTGCTGTCCGTGGTGCTGCTGCCACAGGTCAAGGGCAGCAGAACTCTGGAGGCTGGCCAAGCTGCTCCTGTGGTGTGAAGGGCTGAGGCATTGAGCAGTGGGTCAAGTGGTAGTAGAGACCAGTGTTCTAATCCTGGTCTCCCTAGATTTTGCCTTTATCGGGACTTAATTTTTTTTTCACAAGGGCTGTGGAAACAGTATTCTCTGACCCGCAATTTTCTTCTTGCCCGTGGATCTGCTCCCCTGGAGTTAGGATCTAATAGGGCAGGGGAGATGGGCAGAACCCCCATAAAACATAAAGTGGTAGCATTTTGACCAGCGCGGTTCTTGACCGCGCTGTTTTCAATGGCGCTATTCTGACCTAGTGCCTAAATGAGCATTGCTCCATGGAGCTTTTTCTCCTGATAAATAAAATGAAATGCAAACGCCTTCTCTGTCTGCATGTGAAAAGTGCGGCACCGTTACATCTGCCACTGAGGAGGACATGCCAAAAACCAGGGAAATGTACACCAGCAGCAGCCCAAGATCTGTCAAGGCTCACGTGTAAGTGGTCATCCCTAGCTCCAGAGATTGTTCCAAGGCAGAGACAGGAAATGCAGATCCAGCCACCTGGCCAGTTTGTTTCAGACGAAGAGGGGTTGGGGGAAGATGTGGCACAGGATACTTTAGGAAAAACTGCAGGACAACAGCATTTGTATTTTGAGATGATAACTATGGGCAACACTTGCCCTCAGTGGGTGATGCGTAGAGCACCGTATGTTGTCCTAGAAATTCAAGCATTCTGTTCTTTTTTTTTTGTTTGCTTCCATTTTTTCTGCCTCCCAATGCCAGTCCCCATCTGACCAGCTCCCCCAGCCCCGTCCCCCGGAATAACTGGGGCTTACCTTATGCCCGGCCTGAGAGCAGCACCTGCGGGGAGTCGGTCGTCATCCTGCATCCAGTGATTTTTTTTTCCTCTTTTTCCTCCCCTGGAGCTTGGTCATTCAATGGCGTGCCTCACTGACATGCTGACGCCTGTCACACTCCACCCTCAAGTGTGCCCACTACCTGCAGTGCCCCGGCCTATGCCAGTTGCCGCTGCAGAGCAATGCATGCCCCGAACCCTCCCCAGAGGAAAGAGAGAAGTCATGGGATACTCAATCCTTCCTCTCCCTGACCAACCCTCGCCAACCCGAGTCCATTCACGAACCGGGGTCACCAGCGTGGTGCGAGGTGTGGCCGTCCAGCACCTCAACCCTCAGTGCCACTGGGCCAAAGCATTCTGTTCTGATCGAGAGAAGAGGACTCATGTGATCTGGTGTTCCTGCAACTTGTGCTGGTATCCCAAAACACTCCGTTTTATGCACCAGAGTAAGTCCACATGAGGAGTTGCTGGCGATGGTGTCTATGGACAAGGCAGAGGTTGCAGATGTAGTATAGTGCAACTTGTTAAGTACAGTCTGTGACAGTTCAGTGCACGACAAATCTATCCCATTAACAGGATTATCTGTTTACTCATTATTCCTTTGAGACAATGTTACTGAGAATTCTGCACAGAGAATAACTGGAGCCCAAGAAGGGCAGGATTCACAAAGAAGATGCACTCAGTGCATCTCAGCTGCCCTGGAGCAGAGGAGATGCACTGAGTGCAAAATGGGTGCTTCACAGAGGAGGCACAAGGAGATGCCCCTGGCGCATCCCCTCTGTGAATAGCACAGGTGTGCCCCACCCAGGATGTGCCGGGGCATCACAGGCTGCACTGGTGCATCTCCCATGTCTAGCTGTGAACCCTTTGGGGCAGAGCATCTCAGGATGCCCTGCGCCCAAAAATGCGATTCACAGCCAGGGGCATGCAAATGAGGCCATTAGGCAAGCATGGCACAATGGGGCAATTAGCATGCCATTATGGCCCCATTTGCATTGCACCTGCAGGGATGCCCTGGCAGAATGCGTCAAACGGTAGAACCCCCATCCCCACACCAAGCCCCCAGTAAAAGTTGCTCCGGTGGCAGTAAATGTAATGCAGAACCCCTCCCAAGCCCCGTTGAGGTTGCCCTCCACAGTGGTGGTAACTGAAAGAATAATCCCCCCTCCAGCCCCAAGCCCCGGTAAAAGCCGCCCGCTGCGGTGGTGGTAAATGAAAATAACAACCCTCCCAGCCCCAAGCCCCTGGTAAAAGCGCTCTAGCGGCAGCCATCTGTTCGAATGAACTCCCCGCACCTCCAACCCACCTCACTCCAGCAGGGTCCCACTGTTGGCAGGCAGCACAGCCCACCACTGCATCGCAGCCACCCACTGACAGAGCTGTCCTGACAATGACAGCTACCCGTACATCCCGACTGGGTGTCGGGATGTACAGTAGCTGTCAATTCAGACAACTCTGTCAACAGTGACCATGGTGGTGGTGTGGGTGTGCTGCCCACCGACAGTGGGACCCTGCTGACATAGGGGAGAGGGATGGGTTGGGGGTACGGGAGTAGTTCCAGAACAGATGGCTGCCGTGAGAGCAGCTTTTACTGGGGCTTGAGGCCAGAGGAGTTATTCTTTTCATTTACCACTGCCACGGAGCCGCAGCTTTACTGGGGGGGCTTGGGGCTGAAGGGTTATTCTTTCAATTACCACTGATGGAGGGTGACTTAATGGGGCTTGAGAGGGGTTTCTGCATTACATTTACTGCCACCAGAAGTGGCATTTACCGGGGCTTGGGAAGGGGTTCTGCATGTCATCTACCACCGCCGGGTGTGGCAGTCACGGGGGCTTGGGGTGGGAGGGTGCACTGGACTGTCAGGATGGGCAGGCTGCCATGCTGCTGCCTGCAGTACAGCACCCTACCTGTGGGTGGCCACCACTGAAGTCTAGAATTTCTAGACTTATCTTTCCGTGGCACATCCTCGGACTTGCCCAGGGGATGTGCCACAGAACAGGACTGTGAATGGGGTTGCGCCCAGTATGCATGGGCACGCCCCTTCACAGCCCCTCCAGACGCCCGCATAGTGTTACTGGCAGTATGCGGCACATTGGGGATGCACCGGCGCATCAGCCTCCTGCCAGAATCGCCTTTGGGTGCATGTCGGGGATGCCCCGGCGCATCTGGGATGCGCTGGGCGCATCCTTTTTGTGAATCCTGCCCCAGATGTTTTCATTTAATGGTTCTATCATTGGCACAACTCTGAAGATCAATATATGCTACCTTTCAGTACCAAGATGGTGTTTGCATTCCTTTAACTTTTTCAGTATGGGAGCTGAGAATATTCCAGTAACTTGTCCCATCCATTTTATTCGTAGGGAGGTTTTCCAGGAGGGTGAAGTACTTAAGTTAATACAAAATATGTACAAACCACAATGACATCATTAAATTATAGAAACTGAGACAAGAACAGCATGTTATCCAAGCCCACTCAAAGATACAAACCACCCAAAGAGCTTAACAGTGCCAATCGCAAATTGGTGAAGTCCTTCTCAAACAAATGTATTTTTGACAGACTTTGAAACAGGGAAAATATCTTGCACAACTTTTATGTAAGAAGGGAGCATGCCAAAAACTAGTATCCTTCAAGAGCTAGTGGACCCAAAACAGGCAGACAGGAAAATAATACACATTTTAAGTAGTGTAGTCAGTTGGAACTATTTATTTCTGAAGTATTTTTCTTTTTCCTTTTGCTCATCAGAAAGTCTTCTATATGTTAGTATTGTGCTGAATGTGTGGAACAGCTTTAGCCTGGCAGCTGACATGTCTAACTCTACTGCCCCAAACTACATCATCAGCAGTATGCTCTCACAGACAGTGACATCACAGGTGAATGACCTGGCAGTCACTCACTTGCTGTTCCCAAGCAGCAGTGATGTCACAGTCAGGTCACAATGCTGATGGCGTAGTGTGGGGCAGCAGAGCAAGATATGTCAGCTGCCAGGCTAAGAACTGTTCCACACATCACACCTACTCACATCAGGTAAACACTCTTCTAATCAACAAAGGGAAAAGAAAAAGTACTTCAGATATAAAAAGTAATGGTTGGCTTCTTTTAAAATCTAATATTAATTTTAGGCAGTACACTAGCTCTTTCAGTTTATCACAATTTTAGGTGGTTGACTATGCAAAAGTAAATATGATTTACAAAACGTTCAAGTCACATGTAAAAGTACAGGCGTAGCCTGTGTAGGAACATCAGTGCAGGCGAGATAGGTTTCCTAGGCTTCCAGAAGCCATTCTAGTAGTATGGTTAATGCCTTAAGGCAAGGCATTGCTGTAATTACATTATTACAATGTGACTGAGTGGTGTGCTCAGGAAGTCAGCATTGAAGAGGTTAAGGAGGACTGTTTCCCTATCAGGTATTTTGCATATAGGAGGTACAGTAGGAGGTGGGTTTATAGTACTCTAGGACACAGAAATCCATGTACAGTAAACTCATTTATTTATTTATTTATTTAGTTAAACATCAGTTTAGAAACCTTTGAGCCAGAGGCTCATTTACAAAGGTACCACGTCACAAAGAGGACATCAGAACAGTAGTACAAGGGACACAGTACTTACAAACAAAAAAGTTACAGTTCAATTACAATTTTGTTACAATAGAATACAATCTCCAACGAAGCAAAAGATAACAAAAGGTGCAAAACTTATGGTCGGGGGAGAGCTGGTGGGGGTAGAAGGGAGGGAGATAGGGGAGGAGGAATTAGTAGGGAAAGGAAGGGGGCCGCTCAGTGAGCATTGTCAAACAGAGTATATATATATATTTTTTTACACTAGGCTAGCGGCAGTTGCATTTGCGAGAGCTAAGCAGGAAGTTTCTGAGCCTGGGCTTAAAGCAAGCTAAGGTTAGTGAGTTTGAGACACTGGCAGGGAGGGAGTTATACCAGTGGGGCGGTGGGGGAATGCCCTCTGACCTTGAGAGGTCCTGGCTCTCGAATAACTAGGGTAGTGCTTGATGAGCTGCGGCGTGATCAGGGTCGGTGCAGTCGGCGAATGGGTTGGATAGGCCTATGGGGATAGGCCCAGAAGCTTTAAGGTGAGCTGGCATGTCTGATACATGAGTCGCTCTTCCAGGTTGAGTAGGGTAGCCAGGGTGTACAGCTCACATGTGTGAGTGAGTCTGGGAGCACCAGTGATAAGTCTGCGCCTTATTAACTGTGAGGTGAACCTTGTTGAGGGCAGTCTGATCTGCTGAGCCATAGACGGAAGGCCATAGTCAATGAGAGACATGACAGAGGAGGTGACAGCCAGGCGGAGGGCATCAGGAGGAGGCATTTCTTGTGCGGTAAAGAATGCCTAGCCGTGAGTTGGCGACAGAATTTAGGGCAGATATATGTCCATGGAATGAAAGTGCAGGGTCAAAGGTTATACCAAGATATTTATAGGACTGCACCTGGTCAATGACGAGATTGGGTGTGGAGTGGACAGCTAAGGAAACTTGCTGTACTTATTTTGGGGTGGGAGAAGAGCATCGTTTTGTTTTCTTAAGGTTGATAACAAGTCGGTGCTCAGTGAACCAGGTAGCTGCAGAGTCAAAGACTAGTTGGAGGGAGTTCTGTAGCAGCATGGGGTCATTGTGGGAGGCAACGAGAACAGCATCATCAGCATAGAAGCATCTTACTCGTACAACTGCTGGGTAGGGAGTTAGGAAAGAGTGAGAATAGTAGGGGTCAAGAATTGAGCCCTGCGGCACCCCAAGCGAATGGGGGCATGTTTCAGAGAGAGTACCGTTGACTTTCACACATTGGGAGCGAGGGAGAGATAGCTGGTGCACCAGGAAACAGGTCCTGAGGCAAAGCCTATTAGGTCGAGGTGGAGAGCAAAAGAGGATGCGGAACGGTATCGAATGCTTTAGACAGGTCAATGAATATAGCACCAGCCAGGCACCAGAGTCCAGGAGGCATGGAGGAAGTTGGAAAATTCCAGGAGTGCTGTATTGGTACTATGGACCTGCTCTGAACCCGTGTTGTTCAGGGCAGAGAACATTGTACTTACAGAGGTAGTCAGAGACTTGGGACGCCACAATTTTCTCTAACGCCTTAGAGAGGGAGAGGATTGAGATGGGTCGGTAGTTACCGGAAGAGTCCTGTCACCACCTTTATGGACAGGGGTAACTGTGGCAATCTTCCAGGCAGAGGGAATTGTCCGAGACAGAGTGATTGTTGAAAATGCACGTAATAGGTGAGAGGACCTGACGTAAAAGGCAGGGATCAAGTGAGTCATTACCGATGGTGTTACCTTTAGGGCTTTAGCAAGTAAGGCCTAGCTTCTTGCATGGTGACACGATGCAGGTGGAAAGAGGGGCGGGCAATGGGTGGTGGTACAGATGGAGGAGGTGGACTGAAAAAGTTACCAGGAAGTACTGAGCTAAGGTCGGTAAAGGAGTTATTGAGGTGGGTGGCAATGAGAGCAGGGTCAGAGGAGACGGTACCATTGATGTTGAGAAGAGAAGGAGAGGGGGACTGGGAGTGACCATTCAGTTGCTTGATGTTGTCCCAGAAGCACCTGGGGTTCCCCCAGGAGGAGGTAAGAGAGGCTTGGTAGTATTCCGCCTTTGCTTCTGGATGGCCCAGGTGCACTGGTTGCGCGGCAGCATGGGACTGCCTGTCAGCTGAGCGGCCAGTAGCAACAAAGGTGCCAAGATTGTCGCGTTGTAAGTTGCCTGAGTAGGGCAGTGGTGATCCAAGGGGCATGTTTCACTTTGGACCTCCTAGCAGTTATGGGAACAAGATATCACAGGCAAGTTGAAAGTGCTACAAAGAGAATGAGGGCCAAGTCAATGTTGGTTGCCCTGGGTCGAGGGGACCAATCAGTGTGAGCAAGGAGCGCTTAAGGCCTATGAGTCCCCAGGCCTGCCGCCTTGAGAGGTGGTTTTGACCGGGGATGAGGGCCGAGGGGTTTCCCAGTTGAAAAGCACAGGGGAGTGGTCACTGAGGCAGTCAGGGAGGATTTGGATGTTGTGGATGCGGATTGGCCTGTTGGTGAGGACCACATCCAGGAGGGTGCTTGTCCCCCAGGGTTTTTTCTAGTAGGCTGTGTGACCAGTTGAGTTAGGTCAATTGAATCGAAAGCCTCACGGTGGGAGGAGGACGAGGGCAGAGCCAGTTTATATTCAAGTCGGCCACCAAGATTTGGTCCGACGAGTTGGGTAGGAGGTGAGGTAGTCAATTAGTGGGCCCAGGGCCTGGGATTGGTTCTTGGGGGGTATGTAGGCTACGGTTAGGAATAATGGGCCTCTAGCTGGGTCAGGGGACAGCTTTAGAGTAAGTGCCTGGGCCTTATGGTCGAGGTCAGGCGGGGGGAGTGGTAGCCCCATGAGAGAATCCTTCAAATAGAAGACACAGCCCCCACCTCTCCTGCCGACACGGTCCAACCAGTGGAGAGTGTAGCCAGGAGAGAGACATGAGAGTTAGGATGGAGGAGACAGCCAGGTTTCAACCAGGGCAACAACATCAGGTTTATGTGAAGCCACCCAGCAGTGTAGAGAGTCCAGTTTTTTCAGGAGGCTACAGATGTTCATAGAAGCAATGCGCAGCCCAGGAGATTTCAGGGGGAGGACCAGTGCTGCCAGGCCTGGGATTGGGGTGGACATTGCCTGACAGGAGCAGGAGGAGGAGGGCTGATCTGGGGAGTGCACAATGGTGGGATAGCTTTCGACGATTGGAGGGGGGTGATGAGGGAGTGTTGAGGGGGTGATCAAGTGAAAACAGCTACTAGAGAGCAGTAAAATGTGACAAGTGAGGTATTGGGGGCAAATTGTTCAAACTTAATCAGGCTCCCTCTAGTGGCAAAACAATATAAGGAGCTAATGGAGAAGTTGGGTGCTTAAAAAAAACAAAACAAAAAAAAAAACAGATCAAGGTAGAAATTACCTGGTGTGTCTCGTGTGCAGTGACTCTCAGTTTTTAAATACAGTTACAGGCAAATGCAAATAGTTTTAGCTGGTTCAAATGGGCTGTGGCTATCAGGTACTATTGTGATTCAAAAAGGAGGTGATTACTAGCAGGGCAAACTGAAATTCTGCACACTGGAAATGCACTTAGAAGTTAAACAGTCCCCAAATGAGTTTTCACAGGGGTAATTCAGTTACAACTGAAATGCACTTTACAAATTAACAAACAGTCCCCAGTGAGATCTGCACAGGGGGGGATTTCAGATAGAACACAGGTCCTGGGCTTGCAGTGACTCTAAGCTTTTAAATACAGTTACAGGCAAATGCAAATAGTTTTAGCTGGTTCGTTTTAAAAGTTTCAAAATCAGGCACAAAAGTAACAGTTCTGCTCCGTTTGAGCCTGGGCAGCAACTCGAGGTGCTACTCTGGCCGGGATTCATGCGCTGAGCAGGGGAGCTTGTGGCCGTTTCAGAAAAGGCGCCAGATGGCCATCGATGGTGGCAGCAGCCTGGATCAAGGTAGAAATTACCTGGTGTGTCTCGGGTTTGGGGCTTCTGCGGGCAGGGAGGGCTTCAGAGCAGGCCCTCGCAACCTCCGGTCTCCTCAGGGAAGGGGGGTGGTCTCTTCGGGAGAATGAAGAGAGAGGGGGGATTAAATATGCAGCACAGGCAAAATATTAATTTGCTGGGAGCGGGCTGGTAGTGGGTGTGGGGAGAAGAGCAAATGGGCTGTGGGCTATCAGGTACTATTGTGATTCAAAAAAGGAGGTGATTACTAGCAGGGCAAACTGAAATTCTGCACACTGGAAATGCACTTAGAAGTTAAACAGTCCCCAAATGAGTTTTTCACAGGGGGGTAATTCAGTTACAACTGAAAATGCACTTTACAAATTAACAAACAGTCCCCAGTGAGATTTGCACAGGGGGGGATTTCAGATAGAACACAGGTCCTGGGCTTGCAGTGACTCTAAGCTTTTAAATACAGTTACAGGCAAATGCAAATAGTTTTAGCTGGTTCGTTTTAAAAGTTTCAAAATCAGGCACAAAAGTAACAGTTCTGCTCCGTTTGAGCCGTTTAAGATTAAGCTACTGTATTCCTTTATCAGCTGGCTGTTTAATAGGGCTCCGTTGTACAACCTTTGCCCAGCAGCCCTGCTGAGAGACGTAATTTCTGGTCTCAAAGGCCTTCGTAAATAGCCCTGTCCCCTTGCTGAGTATTGTGTCTCTGTCTGGGAGCAAGGGCTCTGTGAGATGCTGCTGCCCTTTGCAAAGGATGGTCTCAGGAAGTGCAATCTAATCCCTCCCGGTGGAGCTCTCGGCTGCCTCTATAAATGTATGAATGGTGATAATATCTGTGTGATGAGTCCTGTTTTGTACCCTTTTACATCAAAGAGCTGAAACCCAACCCCTCCCCCCCATAAACGGCAATTGCTCTTTTAATAGTTTCTAGTATTAATTACGTTTTTTCCTACTGCACTGCTGATGGACTTAGGTTTCCTTTCCGCCCGCTCGAAGGCAAACATTTAAAAAGGACTTTCTCTGTCTCTCTCTCTGGCTTTGTTTTTGCCACAAGTATTTTTTGTTTAATTTGTTGATCTTTCTTTGTGTTTTTCATATTATTCAGAGTGTGGCGTTAGAGCGGCAGTAGGTCTAAATGTGGGTCTTTCTCCCTGGGAGTGGGAGGTGTGGTGGCAAGCTGGTCAGCAGTACCCCTCTACTGGGGGGGGGGGCAAGATTTCCAACAACACAGCAGGCCACCGCAACAGTGGATTGGGTCACCACTGATCCTATTTAGCTAGCCAACTCATGCTGTAGCTATAGAATGCCCCTCGGAGCATGGTGAATAGCAGTCACAGAGCCTCTCCCCAACTGACACCAAGGGTGACGAGGGGATCATATGGTGTGGTTGGTACTGGGGTCATTTTGAAAAGGAAGCACACATGTTCAGATAGTGCCTCCATTCCCCTATCCCAGAATGTACAACCAGTGCTAAACAGGGAGGAGGGTGGTGGGGGAAGCTGCATGCACAAATATTATTATTATTATTTTTATTAAGTTTTTGTTGACCGGGTAAGTGCACTAGACAAATCCTGCCTATTTTCAGGCACGACCCGGGGGAGGGGGAAACAGATGAATGCCAACTGACCTTGAACCAGATTAAGCTGTTGGTGGTATTTTTTTTTTTAGTGAATGAGGGAAATTTGGCCAGGACACCGGGGAAATTCCCCTACTCTTTTCGATAAGTGCCATGGGATCTTTAACATCCACCTGAACTACCACCAATCCAGGCAGATGGGACCTCGGTTTAATGTCTCATCCGAAAGACAGCACCTCAGAAATGCAGCACCCCCCTCATGCTGCATTACAGTGTCAGTACTGGGATATTAACCCAAGTGCCAGATGTGGGAACTGAACCCACAGCCCTCTGATCTCCCGGCCTCAGAGGCGAGTGTGCTACCTACTGAGCCACTGACACTGCTTATAATAATAATGAAGAAGGCTTTCATGTTTTGTCTCACAGAAACAGTGAAACAAGACTCTGCCACTGAGTACTACTCACTCCAGGAATCCTTTCAAAACACATTGGTTCAGCTCCTACCTCACAGGTAGATCTCAATCTATGAGGTTTGGAGGTGCCATATCCCCCTTCCCTATTACCACTGGTGTCTCCCAAGGTTCCGTACTTGGTCCACTCTTATTTTCCATATTTCTAAATGACCTCCCATGATCTGCCTACTCATCTGTAGCCATACAAATGTACGCAGACGACACAGCCCTATTTGTCTCTGGTTCATCACCAGCCGAGCTGATGTCCAACCTCCAACCTGATTTTGACTTAGTCCAACAATGGTTTCAGTCTAAACAGCTATCTCTTAACACCAAAAAGACGGTCTCTATGTACTCTGGCACAAGATCAAGGCTTTCCAAATTTATGGCCTTCCCTTCCTTCCACACCCTAGATGGAGTCCCTATTGGCGATGTGCCTACCTTCAAGTACCTAGGCGCCTGGCTTGACTGTCTACTCCATTGCTCCCAATACACAGACATTATTCATAAAAAGTTCCATCCTAAACTTGGTGCTCTCTGTAGGCACAAAAGTTGCATCCCCTTCCCTGCCTACCGAGACATCCTTACCAAGATGATTCTCCCTATCTTTGCCTATGGTGACCTAGTCTATGGTGCTGCCCCTAAATCCTCCCTGGATAGACTGGATCCTCTCTTCCACTCCTTCTGCCGCTTTGCTCTTAACTGCCCTATCCGCACCCACCACTGTACGCTCTACTTGTTTCTTTCCCTCCCATCCCTGGATGATCGCCACCTGTCCCATTGTGCCTCCTTCACCTCAAAATTCTGACCATCCTTTCTTCCCCCCTATCTTGACTCTCTACTTTCTCCCTCCATCCCCCCCCACTCCCTCCGAAACTCTGGGTTTCACTCCCTCAAGTTCCCTCCCGAAAAACTAGTTGACCAATCAGCTTTCTCTTTCCGCTTTCCTAAACTTTGGAATTCTCTTACGCTGCTCCCTCTAAACCCTCCCTTATTTCGCTTCTCCGCTCCCACACCGCCCCATCTTGCCACTGTCATTAACGTGCCTTGGCCTTGTTCTCATTTGCTGCAAACTACATATTTGCTGTAACTGTTGTCACTGTGTATTACACTTATTGTATATTCCTAAATTGCGCACTCTGTATATTGCACTTTTGCGTTACCTCCCTGTACATTGTTTGTATCTAGTTTTCTATCTGCCGATACTGTATATTGCACATATTGTATGTACCCATTTCTATTCTCTGCTAAAAATCTCTATATTGTATCCAATTGTACTATCTGTATTTTACATTTTTGTGCCACTGTATATAAATCACCCAATTCCCCTTCCCCCAGGACACATACGGAAATGAGCTGTTTGAGCTCATTATGTTTTTCCTGGTGAAACACTTTAATAAAAAAATAAATTATTTCTGGCAAGGTTACAACCGCACCTGGGACAGCTGTGCTGAGATCAAGTCAGAAACTCAAGTTGCAGGCAAAGAGAGACCAGCACCAGTGCCAAGGCAGCCACGGAGACTGAATAAACCTTCTGGAAAAACAGTCAGACAGTCAAATAACAAGTTGTTTTAAAGACTCACCACATGAAGAGTATCTTCATAAAGTGTTTGCTTCTTTAATTAAAGTGTGCAAAATAACAAGCAATCATAGGTAGCCATGATTAAAAAACAACTCTCCGCTCCCTCCTGTTTACTTCCTTATTCTGCGTCCTACGTCACCTGACGCATTTCGCCATAATAAATAAATAAATAAAACAAAACTCAAATTATTGCTCGGCACCACAGACAGGAGGCACTATAAACACTGGGGCAGGATTGCTTGCTATGAGGGAGCTGCTAGCTACTCCAGTTCTTGCCTCTCCCAGCAAGGGTCACTGCAGGCAAAGTCTGGGAATGCAGTTTCTGTAACTTTCTAAATGCTGACGCTGATACCACTCCACCTTTTGTCACTGAAATGTAGGACACCACCACTGGAAATTTGGGACAATATGGGGCACTCACCCTCACAATGAGGAACACATCATCAGACATGGAGATACAAGCTAAAAACATTGTGGAAGTCCCTGCCTTAATTTGCGCTAAGTTTTTGATTAAGCAAATTAAAATATTATGACTTTGTACTTTAAAAGTCTGATTCAGGGGTCGAAACTGGCACCTGCCTACTAGCCAAATCCTGGTAGATTTTGTATTGGGCTAGTAACATTTTCCTTTAACTAGCCCTGTGGGCTTATACTGATCTGGAGAAGGTAACATTTCAGTAAGTACACCAGCTGGGCCAGTGGAAAAGTCTGTGGGACTAGTGGATTTTCCCAGTCACTAGCCCTGCTGGCTAATAGCTGCAAAACTTAATTTCAGCCTCTGTGATTGACTTTATAGCACCTAGGTGTCATTCAGGTACAGGTCCGGAAGTACAGGCAAACCAGGAGAAGTCATAAAATTTAAAGTAGTGTTTTATTATCAATAACAATAAAATAAAACATTTAAAATGCGCAGTATAGCTCTTATACAGGCAGTTCAAACAAAACAAATTCCTTCATCTGAGGGTATCTCTGAATCTAAATCTCAGACTCTCTCTTTAAGAAAGGATTGCTCTCTTTATATATAAGGGGCTGGATTTTCAGTCTATCAGGAACTAAGTCTCACTCCGCAGCTGGCTGATGCAGACCAAATTCTCCGCATCTGCGGACTTTGGTATTTTCAGTTTGCGCAGCTGCAGGAGATGTTATGCCTGGTCCCACCAGGTCTAACATTTCATAACACAGCTGCGCTGAAAAACTGGCTGCAAGTTGCTGTAAATCAAGGAACTGGTCGTAAACCGGCTCCCACTTTCAAAATATGGCTCATGCGGAAAAACTGCAGCTGTGCAAGTGAAGCCCCACTTGTGGCAGTTTTTTCCCACACCTGCGCCAGTTCCGGCTGGGTCTGAAAATCCAGCCCCATGTCTTTTCCTGGCAACTAACTTCTGCATCTTGAACTTGTTAAGATACATCGCCTGTTTCTCAGAAAATGTACCAAACTGTCAGTTTCATTCCTGAGCCCAATACATCTGATCTCCTTGACAGGTGCAGCCAATTAAGACATTCTGGCCAGAGCTGGTTTTCCTGCTAACAGCTCTGCAAACAAGCTTGTGGAGGTCAAAATGCACCTCATGGTTAACCCTGCGTTCCAAATAGCTTTTTGCAATAATTTCAACACTATGACTATATACATTTGCAAACCAAAGGATCTGAGTTTCACACAAAGGTTCACATATACTTTTTAACCACAGAAAAGCAAGGGAGGAAATAAATATAGAAACAGCAAGAAACAGTAAGTGTAGGCATAGAGATAGCTGGGGGGGGGGCCTTCGGAATGGCCACAGGAAAATTTTACTGCACAATCACACAGGCAAGAGACAGACAAGTGACAGGACAGGACAGAACAGATTCTTGCTTTTAACTCTCTCTGCATAATAAATGGGACAGGGTCTCATTCAACCCTGTCACACTAGTCTGTGTGGCAGTTTCTATTTCATATCAGACGGCTATGGGACACGGCAGTTTTGGGGGATGAGGGGCATCCCTGGTAATGATGGCCAGTTGGGAGGTATGCTGATGTAAGCTGCACTCTTTATAATAATACAAAGCAGGCTGCACACAAGCACACACTGCTTACCAACCAAGAAGCATCACATACATCAGTCAACCAATCAAGGACAACAGTGGTCAATCTGCCCACCAGCCAAGGAACAGCACTTGTCACTCTGTCAAATGACCAAGAAATAGCACTAGTCACTCTGTCAGCCAACCAAGGAAAAACACTTATCTCACCCCATCAGCCGACCAAGGAACAGCACTGCTCCCTCTGTTAGCCAAGCAAGGAACACCACTGGTTCTTCTGTCACCCAACCAAGGAACAGTACTGCTCCCTCTGTTAGCCAAGCAAGCAACACCATTGGTCCTTCTGTCACCCAACCAAGGAACAGTACTGCTCCCTCTGTTAGCCAAGCAAGGAACACCATTGGTTCTTCTGTGAGCCAACCAAGGAACAGCAGTGGCCCCTCTGTCAACCAAGCAAGGAATAGCACTGGCCCCTCTGTCACCCAACCAAAGAACAGTATTGGCCCCTCTGTCACCCAACCAAGGAACAGCAGTGGTCCCTCAGTCGGCCAACCGAGGAACAGCACTGGCCCCTCTGTCACCCAACCAAGGAACAGCACTGGCCCCTCTGTCACCCAACCAAGGAACAGTACTGGCCCCTCAGTCACCCAACCAAGGAACAGCACTGGCAGCACTGGCCCCTCTGTCACCCAACCCAGGAACAGCACTGGCCCCTCTGTCACTCAACCAAGGAACAGCACTGGTCATTCTGTCAGCCAACCAAGGAACAAGTACTGGCCCCTCTGTCACCCAACCAAGGAATATCACTGGCCCCTCTGTCACCCAACCAAGAAACAGCAGTGGTCATTCTGTCAGCCAACCAAGGAAAAGCACTGATTCCCCCCCCCCAATCTGCCAACCAAGGAACAGCACTGCTCCCTCTGTTAGCCAACCAAGGGACACCATTGGTCCCTCTGTCGCCCAACCAAGCAACAGCACTGGCCCCTTAGTCACCCATCCAAGGAACAGTACTGGCCCCTCTGTCACCCAACCAAGAAATATTACTGGCTCCTCTGTCACCCAATCAAGGCACAGCACTGGTCCCTCTGTCAAGCAACAAAGGAACAGCACTGGCCAATCTGTCAATCAATCAAGAAATGTTACTGTCCCTTGTACAAAGCTATGGACTCTGGAAAATAAAATAAAGAGTCTTCATGGACAGGACCAAGGCATTTGATCTAGTCAACCACTCATTTCTTATAAGTAAACGTAATGCCTTGGGACAAATAGCCTTAGCTTGGTTCTCCATCTAGTTGACAAACAGACTGCAATCAGTCTGATGGTAGTTTTTTCCCCAGTGTGAAGGAATCTGATATCGCATCATGCAAGGATCAATTTTAGATGCTCTTCTTTTTACGTTTTTATTTATTGATCCTATCTCAAATATTTTTCTGGCTCTAAACTATTAATCTATGCAAATGGCTTCTTATTCAGTGCAGTCAATAAACTGTGCCTTTGGACCAGATTTTAATAGATTGCAACACTGGGTGCTCCAAAATAACTTGGTCTAAAAACAAAACAAAAAACAAGGCAATGCTTTTCGGCACACCAAGTAAGTTAAAGGAGTGCTACAGTCAGAATCTGCAAAAACATATGTTGTGCAGAGTGTTTTGATTTGTGTGTGTAGTCCTAATGTGTCCTTCCCTTTGTCTGCTATTAGGATTTTTTTCCTAAATTAGCTGGTTAGTTTTATGGCCCCTGGGGATCTACATCTTAGCATGGTGTATTGCTCTTTTTGCTCCTACAGTGCCTCCTGTCCCATGTGACAGTGATATATCCGGGACCATGGATTCAGCAAGTACTGGTCTACAGTCAGTTTTACAACAGCAGAGCTGTGATATAAAATAACTTTCCTTATCCAGTGAGCACAAATGGCTATATTTACAGTTTAGCAAATACCTGAGGGGTAATTGAGTGGGTTACTGTAACAGAACAGCTAGAGTCTTTACTAATTATAGCATTGATGATCTGGGGTGATTTGTGTGCTTTTTATGGCCGTGTGTAGTCTGGGAAAAGTTTTAAAACCAAAACTACTCCTGCTGGCTAGACCTGGCACACACATAGAAAAAACAAATATTGAATTGCAGCTATTTAGTGGAGGCCAGAACATCAGGCTCCCATCTCTCACACTTGCTGAATCAGTGGTCCCGGATGCATCACTGTCACATGGTACGGAGGGCACTGTAGGATGAAGAAGAGCAATAAACCATGTTAAGATGGAGATCCCCAGGGGCCATTAAACTACCATATAACCAGCAGGCTAATTTAGGGAAAAAACTCTTATTAGCAAAACAAAGGTAAGGACATACCAGGACTGTACACACAAATCAAAGCACTCTGCACAACATACGTTTTGCAAATTTTGACTGTAGTACTAGTTGTCAGAGCACCAATCTGAGTATCTGCTCTACATGGGTCTGCTCTCCAGTGTGTGAATCCCCTCATGTACTTAGGGGTGTATTTAGATCCTTCTGTAAACTTCACATCTTATACAAATTATGTATCCTGTAATATTCAAGCTAAACCAGAGTTATTGTAGAATTAAACATTACCTTAAATCTCAGATCAGTAGTGTAGCTAGGCATTTTAAACTTGTACTCAAGAACTGATGGAACTGTTACTCCCCCCCCCCAAGCAAACACAAAACAAAAGATGTGCTGCCCCACCACAGAAACACTGCATCCCCCATTTTGGTAATCAATATGTAGTAAGCCACTGATCCTAACAGAAACACAGAGGCTGACAGCAGATAAGGACCGCAAGGCCCATCCAGTCTGCCCATTTTTCCTACCTTATGAATGTGCCATAGGCCTGTACTCTGTCCATGGCCTATCTATTCATACTCATCTGTATTACTCCCTTATGCCTTAGGGGGGGATCCAGCAGTCTTATAGATGGGGGAGCTCAAGTCAGATAAAATAATAGGCTGGGGGTCTGGTGGGCATACAAACCCCAGAAATTTTAACATTTTTGGTGCATTCTGGTGCATTTTGAAGGGTATTTCTCTACCCATTTCCTCCTTCCCCATGCTTTGTGAGTTGCACCCTAGCACCATCCCCAGAGTCCACATGACAGTATGTTGCCCAAAATGCCCTCCCACCCCAAAAATAAAACAAAATACCAAAATATTGCAGCTGGACAGCAGCACATCCGAAACACATAAAAATGAGACAAGTTAAAAGAGACTTGGTGATAAAGACAAATTGCAGACAAATTAAATGACAATCCAAGTAAACAAGTTCACAAATGTTACTCACTCAAGCACGTTATGACATTACCATAAAGTCAACCCATCCCAGTTTGTCCTGCAGTACAGACTAACCTTTGCCCCAACCTTACCTCAGTAAAAAAAAAATATACAATAACTATAGCAATATGGGAACAAAGTCACTTTGCTATCTAGTTTCTGAAAATATAATTTCAAGCTTGCTTGCTATTTTTGCAAAACAGATTTTATTTTAAAGAGCAACTTATTCCAAAGAAAATACATTTTTAAATAAATAAAATATTTTTTGTTGTTTTAAAATTTCCTTTACTGGGATAACCCCATGGTATGAGGCATCTCATTTTTATGATAAGCCCAAGAAGTCAGTAAGCAGACAGCAGAACACAGTTTTTAAACAAATATAAAAATGCATTTTTTATGTTTGCTTGCACGCATGTGCAAGAAATATTATGAGGCAGCTTAGGAGAGAAGCGGGTTGTAGAGGTGCGGCACTGTGGCAGCCAATGCTGGCACTGAGTTTGTGGGCTTGGCACTGTTCACCCAGTGCAGACCTAGTGTCCAGATGACACTGGTTCTGCAGAAGTGCCACCAACTTGTAATGATTTGGCTGCTGTAATGAGGGTCCGCCTTGTCATTGCAGCGTCAGCCATTCCACTGCAATGATGGAGCGACCTGTCATTGCAGGGCAGTACCTTGCCTGGTGTAACATTTCCCTAAACATGGCAGCGGCTTATGCTGCCGCCTCAGAGCCCCATGAAAGCCGACTAAGAGGGGTGCCCAATCCCTCTGTCAGCATGCCCCTAACCCAGTTAATTTGCCGACGGGGGAGCCCACTCCCTGTTGGCATGATGTTTTCCCCCATTTGTTGTGGGCTGAGGGGGGGTGCCCAATCCCCCTCTGCTTTTGCCCCCAACACTCAGTATGCGCCCACAGGAATGCCCAATTCCTGTTGGCATAGCCCCCAAAAAAACCACTCAGGTGGCAGGGGCTCCACCCATGCGCCACAAAAGTCCTAGTAACTAAAAAATTACTCACCTTAGTAATGTTGTTTCTTCTAATGGAGTCTTGCTATATTATGACATATGCAGTTTGTCCCAGCCTTAGAACTGCTCCGGAGGTGAAAGAGTTAAAGTCCATGCCAGGCATGGAACTTAGAGCTCAAGCTCGGTTGAAAATTCTATCTGTTGTTCTTCAAACTTAAACTGTCAGATCTTTACGAGCAAAAACTCACTAAGACTCTGTGTGGAAGCTGTAAACCTACACTAGCCAACTGGCTACTTAATTAAATAAACACATTTTTTGGTGCCACAAAGAAGACTCAAGTCAGGAGACCCAAAAAATGACAACACAACAAAGATCACCTCAAAAGGAGGGGTGAAAAACAAGGTGGGCATCTAAAAAGTGCCAACACTGCCCTGCCCACCCACATCCCCAAGAGTAAGGTTCTGAGAGGGGCAGGCAGGGGAGATCATAATATAGCAAGACTCCATTAGAAGAAACAACATTACTAAGGTGAGTAATTTTTTCTTCAAACAACATGAAGTCTTGCTATATTATGACATATGCAGACTACACAGCAGTACCTCCATGGAGGAGGGACAGAACCTACTTAGGAAATAGGCTCTGAAGCACAGCTGTGCCAAAATGAGCATCACTCCTAGCCTGGAGTCCAGGGAGTAATGCTTAATAAAAGTGTGCACCATTTTCCAGGTAGCTGCTTGACATATCTCTAGGATAGAGATGTCCCTGGCAGCAGCCAGAGACGCAGCTGTACCCTCTGGTGGAGTGAGCCCTCAGGCCTGAGGAGGAACTTTACCTGTAGTTTTCATAGCAGAATTGACACGAGACGATCCACCTGGCAATGGATCTTTAGTGGCAGGTTTCCTTTGCCAACCTCACCATAAGTGAGGAACAGTTGGAGGAGTTAAACCTGTGACCTTTGGCACGATCTATGTAGTAGCTAAGTGATCTTTTGACATCTAAACTGTGCAACCTCCTCTCACCAGAAGAGGAATGGCCAGTGAAGTACATAGGGAGAGATATAGATTGATTAAGGTGGAAATCTGAGACCACCTTAGGCAAGAACTTTCGGTTAGTCCTGAGGCCTACCTTATCTCTGTGAAAGGAGATAAAATCAGGCTCCACTGACAATGCTTGTAACTCACTTATGCGCCTGGCAGAAGTGATGGCTACCAAAAACACAGTTTTCCAAGTCAAGTACTTGAGCTCTGCTGAGGACAAGGGCTCAAAAGGGTGTTGCATAAGCTGGGCAATGCAAATATTAAGATCCCAGGCAGGGGAAGGATCCCTAAATGGGGGGATGGTGTGAAGCAACCCTTTGAAAAACTTGGAGAATACAGGATGAGCTGAAAGAGAAGAGGGCTTACCTGCTGACAAGAAAGCAGACACGGCTGCCAAGTGCACTTTTAGGGTAGCTGGTCTCAGCCCTAAAGTATTTAAATGAACCATATAATCCAGGACTGTGGGTAAATCAGCAGATCCTGGGGAAATATCTTCCCAGAGCACCATATGGAAAAATCTCTTCCATTTGGAATTATAAGTAGTCCTGGTGGAAGGCTCAGAAGCCTTCAGAATATCAATACACCTTGGGAAAGGTGTGTAGGTCAGCAACTCTAACTCTTCAAGAGCCAGGCCTTGAGATTGAGAGATTTGAGGTCTGGGTACCAAACCTCTCCTGAGCACAGGATAACAGATTGTGATTCCTGGGAGACACAGGGACGTGGACTGCTAAGGACATATGGAGTGGGTACCAGGGCTGTCTGTCCCAGTCTGGAGCAATCAGAAACATCTTGCAGGATTGAGACCTGATTTTAACTAGCACTTTGAACAGGAGAGGGAAGGGTGGAAAGGCATAGAGAAACTTCCCTTCCCAACTGAGAGGGAAGGCACCCATGGGGACTGAGCCCAACACTGGGGGCCTGCAACAAAAAAGAGGAAGTTGGTGATTGTCTGGGGCTGCAAAAAGATCTATCTGGGGTGTGCCCCATCTGGCAATACCACCTCCAGAGCCCATTCGTGATGGCCTTGGGAAATCCTGCTGAGAGCATCTGCCAGGACATTGCCCTTGCCTGGGAGGTGAACTACTACAAGGGAGGTGTTCAGGGAGTAAGCCAGAGACCACAACTCCGTTGCTTCAGTGCACAAGGCCATAGACCGAGTGCCCCCTTGCTTATTGATGTACCACATTGTGGTGGTATTGTCTGTTCTGGCTTGAATAACCTTGTTCTGAACAGATTTGGAAAAAAAACTTGAAGTGCTAGAAAAACTACTCTGAGTTCCAACAGATTGATGTGGAGCAGAGATTCCTGAGGGGACCCCAATCCCTGGGTGGTGAGGTCGCCCATGTGAGCTCCCCACTCCAATAGGGATGCATCTGTAGTAAGGATTAAGGAGTGAGACTGAGGGGTAAGGGGACCCCTGTCTCAAATTGCCCTGGTCCTGCCCCACTGAAGGGCCTGGATCAGGGTTCGAGTACTGGAATTAATTTGGTTAGAGGGTCCTTTCTTTGAGACCAAAGGCTCTCAAATGGAACTGGATGTCCCTCATCTGAAATCTGGCTCCCTGCACTACTGCTGTCGAAGCAGCCATGTGTCCCAGGAGCTGTAGAGTGCCTTGCTGGTCGAGAGACCCATGAGGGTGAAGGAGGAAGCCAGAGAAATCAGGGTACTTGCCCGTTCCAGAGGAAGGAAGGCTCTGGTTTTTTTGTGTTCAGTTCTGCACCTATGACGGTGAGAAACTGAACAGGCTCTAGGACTGACTTTGGAAGATTGAGAAGGAAACTAGAGAAGTTAGCAGTTGCTGAGTTACTTGAAGGTGTAACCTGACTTGGTCTGTGGACTGGCCTACTATGAGCCAGTCGTCCAAGTAAGGAAAGATGGCAATTTTTTGCCTTCTTAAGTGGGCAACTGCTACTGCCAGGCATTTTGTGAATACCCTTGGGGCAGATGTAAGGCCGAAGGGCATTGCTCTGAACTGGTAATGACCTGAGGTACTTTCAATGGGAGCTTCTAATGAGAACATGAAAATAGGCATCCTTGAGGTCCAGGGACACTAGCCAGTCCCCTGGCCTTAAAGAGGGTAAAATAATTCCCAGAGTCACCATTTTGAATTTTGGTTTTAAAAGGTGTTTGTTTAGATACCCGAGATCCAGGATGGGCCGCCATTCTCCTGTCTTTTTTGGGGTAAGGAAGTACCTGGAGTACAACCCTTTGCCTTGGTGTAGGGGTAGAACCCTTTCCACAGCTCTGAGAGCCAGGAGGGTAGAGACTTCTGCCTCCAGGGCAAGAGCCTCTGAAGGATTTGCAGGTGGAGAGGATCTGATTCTCATCTTTGGAAATTTTTTGAAGCTGAGAACCAGTCCCTGGCTTACTACTTCCAGGACCCACTTGACTGACGTTAGAGACTCCCAGTCCTGGACAAAGTAAGCCAGCCTGCCCCCTACAGGTAGTGGAGAATCGGCCCTGGGCGCCCCATCAGGGTGCCTGTTTGGCAGGGGCTTTAGGCTGAGGGGTGGAAGCAGGCCTGCCTGCACCGTCTCCTGCCTCCCTCTAAAGAACCCCTTCTGTGCAAAAGCTGAAGAGGAATCCTGGGCTTGGTAAAAAGGCCTATGAAAAGGCCTACTCCTGCCCCTGGGAGGCTGCCTTTGGAAAGTGACTTGCCTTTCCTTGGCCTGTGCACTCCTATAGGTGGTCCTATATTCATCCATTTTCTTCATGTAATTCTCTGTTTGCTCCCCAAACAGAGAGTTGCCCACAACAGGGAAATCCATGGCCTTAGTCTGGGTATCCTGTGACAGGCTAGTACATCTGAGCCAAGCCATTCTATGGAGAGCCATAGCTGTAGCCATGACTCTGGATGATACATCATTAGAGTCCACTGCAGCAAGGAATAGCACCTTGGATGCCTCAATACCATCAGGGGCCACCTGCTCCAGCTCTTCTGCCAGCTGGCCAGGAACCTGCTTTGCTAGAGCTAAAACAGTATCCCATCTGGAATTTTGATACCTAGCAACATAAGCCATATAATTAGCCTGTCTGAGTCCTAAGGAAGCTGCCATGTACTGTTTCTTTGCCATGGCATCTATCTTTCTGGAGTCCTTGTCAGGGGGGTGAGAAGCTAAGGGAACATTTGCCTTGTCACAGGCTGCAGCCTGCACCACCCCCACGTGGCTGCATTGTTGTGTAAGGAACTCCGTATCAGAGTCTGATAATGCATACCTTTTATCCATTCTTTTATCAACAGGAGGTATGGTGTGAGGAGCTTTTAAAATCTTTACTGTCTGTTTCCAAAAAGATTTATGCAGAGGAATAGACAGTCTCCTAGACTCTGGGATATCCATCATTTCTATAAAATCAGGCTCCTCCTGATCATCCACAGCTTCCTCCATAGGGAGATGGAGGGTTTCAGCCACTTTTTTTTTTTAAACATGAAGTGAAGAGGGGACTCAGAAAGCCTAGGGGGAGACACTCCTGAAGGTCTCTCTCGAGATGTCCGTTCAATGAGCACATCCAGACTTTCAAAACCATCTACTCATCTCCTCCTTCCCCTCCTCTGGTTCATAAAATTCCCTTAAATAATACTCTGAACCGGAGGAACCGACCGAACTTGGCGCTTACCTGATGATGCGGTTAGGTCGGAACCGGGGAGACTGAACAATTTTTATTGCTTTAGCTATTTCTTCAGCGGTTGGAGAGGGAAGTTTTGACTCCACACCAGCTGATTTTCTAGATTTATTTGTTGGAACCGACTCCTCAGAGTCGGCTCTCCTTGCCCGAGGGCACCCTGGTCAGAGGGCACTCCTCCGGGTTCGGTTGAAACTGGAACCAGGCTGGCCATCCAGGTCAGCGGACTTTATGGCCTCCCGTTCTCTGAGTCTACCAACTCTCTTATTCAGGGTAGCTGCAGGAAAACCCATGCAAATCTGGCAGTCTGAATTGAGGTGGTCAACCCCAGACAATAAACACATGTGGTGTGGGGGTCAGCCTTGGCAAAGGCTTCTCCACATACAACACAGTGCTGAAACCCAGTGGGCCCGGTTTTTCTTTTGGGTTTCTCAGACATAGTGCCAGCCTAACCAAAAACTTGCCCTTTTACGGCAATCTGCCAAGCAAGACTCCCTTATCGGTTCCCAACCGTGTCACGGGTCGTGGAAAAAAACGTAATTAAATCTGTTTTTTTTAGAACTGATTAGAACCGGGAACCGCACTTCTAAAAAGACTGTAATGTAATAGAAAATTTTGATCGTTCAAACTGAACCGATAAAAATGTTACAAGTTCCACACAGAAAATAAATGTAAAACCTATCTAGTACTTACAATACCACAGATAGAGCTTGAACCAACGGTTGCGGTTTAATTTCGTTAAAAAACGAAAACTTTTATACTTTTAACCAACAAAATGAACCGTGCAGAAGGAGGAATCTCTGGAGCGACTGTTCAGTGAGGCGGAGTAAAGAATCTGACAGTTTAAGTTTGAAGAACAACAGATAGAATTTTCAACCGAGCTTGAGCTCTAAGTTCCATGCCTGGCATGGACTTTAACTCTTTCACCTCCGGAGCAGTTCTAAGGCTGGGACAAACTGCATATGTCATAATATAGCAAGGACTTCATGTTGTTTGAAGAAAACCTTCCCGTGATGTTATAAAAATGTTTTTAAACCTGTAAACTAGAAAACAGTCCCTCTTGAGTCTCCCTCATCCCGCACCCACCCACTGCGCACCCCACCTCCCCACACCACCCTTCACCCCATACTTACCTCTGGAGTTCAACGCGATGATCTTCGGTGGACCGGGAACACAGCTGTACTCTTCAAAGCCGACCGCGAATTGAAGAAATACCGGTAAGCTGTATAATGGCATAAATGGGGTTTTTTCAACTTATGTGGATATGTCGGGCATTTTTGGGACTTTTGGCACCAAATTTTCAACATGGGGTTACTGGGACCCCTCCTCATACATTTGGTCACTGTCATGGCGTTATTCGGTCCCAAAAGGTGATTTCGCTGTCACTGTGCGGAATCACCTTTTGGAACCGATTAACGAAACGACAGTGCCACTGTTCATGAGGTGGGCTCTCAAAAAGCCTATGTTGCA
The DNA here is from genome assembly GCA_016271365.2 of Neoceratodus forsteri. Taxonomy (NCBI): domain Eukaryota; kingdom Metazoa; phylum Chordata; order Ceratodontiformes; family Ceratodontidae; genus Neoceratodus; species Neoceratodus forsteri. Next base: position 108,056,520 of record JADMNL010000031.1, on the reverse strand, counting down.
AATTTGGTGAAACAAAATCAAACAAGCATTTGTCAATGCCGAATGTTGTCCTGCTGGCATTGGCATTAGTAGTGCAGGAGTTAGAGAGATGCGTAATAGGAATGGCAGTGAAGTATTGAACTGATGCCAACCCACCCCCACCCTGCAGAGACTGACAGGCACTGGGGTGTCCCTTTGGGAGTTGGCCATATTGCTCATGTCATTTCACCTCTCCTTATCCTGCAGACGCCGACAAGTGGCGCAGTGTGCATTGGGGTCTTCGGGCTTTACGCTCACCCCATTCCATAAGGAAATACACTGAGATGGGTGCAGTATAGGACAGTGGGGTGAACTTTGGAGCCAGAGCATCCAAGGCACATCTTGATGATTGTCACTGGCTGTAGGGTGGGGTTGGGGGTGGAATGGCGTGAGCATTATGTCCGACAATCCCAAGTCACACCCCTGACACCTGTCAGTCTCTACACATGGGCGTTCGGCACCAAATGTTCAACATAGGCATTTTAGCACCTCTGCTCATGTACAGTGCCACTGTTATTTCCTCAAAGTGTCCCAAGAAGTGATTTTGCACAGCGAGCACGCTATTCTGCACCGGAAGTGCGAAATCACATTTTGGGCAGGATATGTGAAATGACGGCTGTACTGTTCATCAAGAGGTGTGGAAAAATGGCAATGGTGAAAATCCAGACTGAAAATATCACAGATGCACGACGGTACGAGTGTGCGTGCAATCTGCCAATGCACGCCCGTAACACAGTCATTTTATGGAGTATCATCACCAAACTTTCAACACAGGCATTTTAGGACCTCTGCTCATGAACTGTGTCACTGTCATTTTCATAATCTGGCCCAAACACTGATTTCCCACAGTGACTGCGCTATTGTGTGCGGAGTGCAGAAAGAAAAATTACTCACCTTAGTAATGTTGTTTCTTCTAATGGAGTCTTGCTATATTATGACAATTGCAGTTTGTCCCAGCCTTAGAACTGCTCCGGAGGTGAAAGAGTTAACTTCCATGCCAGGCATGGAATCTGGAGCGTGAGCTCGGTTAGAAAAAACTCTGTCTGTTTATCTTCAAACTGAAACCGTCAGATCTTTATGAGCAAAACTCACTAAGCTTCTGTGTGGAAGCTGTAAACCTACACTAGCCAACTGGCTACTAAAATACTAACACATTTTCCTGGTCCCAACACCAAGACTCAAGACAGGGGACCCAGAAAATAAGATAAGATAAGATAAAACACAACACCCAAACACCCCAAAAAAGAAGGGGTGGAAAGAAAAAATTACTCACCTTAGTAATGTTGTTTCTTCTAATGGAGTCTTGCTATATTATGACAATTGCAGTTTGTCCCACCATTAGAACTGCTCCGGAGGTGAAAGAGTTAACTTCCATGCCAGGCATGGAGCTTAGAGCGAGTCGTTAGAGAAGCTCTGTCTGGATAATTTCAAACTGAAACTGTCAGATCTTTACGAGCAAAAACTCACTAAGGTTCTGTGTGGAAGCTGTAACCTACGCTAGCCAACTGGCTACCTAAATATTAACACATATTCCTGGTCCCAACACCAAGACTCAAGTCAGGGGACCAGAAAAAAAGATAAGATAAAATAAAAACACAACACCCCAAAACCCCAAGAAGGGGTGGAAAACATACCATGGGCATAAACAAGTGCCAACACTGGACTGCCCACCCCATACCCAAGTAGAAGTTCTGAGAGGGGCAGGCTGGGAGGGAGGTCATAATATAGCAAGACTCCATTAGAAGAAACAACATTACTAAGGTGAGTAATTTTTCTTCAAACAACATGAAGTCTTGCTATATTATGACAATTGCAGAATACACAGCAGTACCTCCATGGAGGAGGGACAGAACCTACTTAGGAATAGGCTCTGAAGCACGGCTGTGTTAAACCGAGCATCCCTCCTGGCCTGATATCCAGGAGTAATGCTTGGTGAAAGTGTGTACCGCTTTCAAGTAGCTGCTTGACATATCTCTAAGATAGGGATGTCTCTGGCAGCAGCTAGAGACGAGCTGTACCTCTGGTAGAGTGAGCCCTCAGGCCTGAAGGGGAACCTTTCCCAGTTTTGATAACAAAATTGGATACAAGAGACAATCCACCTGGCAATGGATCTCTTAGTGGCAGGTTTACTTTCCCAACCTCACCATAAGTGAGAAAAGTTGAGGGATTCGAACCTGTGACCCTTAGTACGCTCTATATAGTAACTTAGGGCCCTCTTAACATCTAGCTGTGCAGCCTCCTCTCACCAGAGGAGGAATGGTCAGTGAAGAACACTGGAAGGAGATAGATTGATTAAGATGGAAATCTGAAACCACCTTAGGCAAAAACTTCCTGTTAGTCCTAAGGACTACCTTATCCCTGTGAAAGGAAATAAAGTCAGTCTCTACTGACAAAGCTTGTAACTCACTTATCGCCTGGCAGAAGTGATGGCTACTAGAAAAACAGTTTTCCAAGTCAAGTACTTAAGCTCTGCAGAAGACAAGAGGTTCAAAGGGGTTGCATCAACTGAGCAATGCAAACATTAAGATCCCAGGCAGGGCTGGGTCCCTGAAAGGTGGATTAGTATGAAGTAATCTTTGAAAACTTGGAAAATACAGGGTGAGTGGAAGAGAGGAGGGCTTTCCTGCTGAAATAAAGCAGAGACAGCTGCCAAATGTACTTTCAGGTAGCTGGTCTCAGACCCAAAGAATTAAGATGGACCATATAGTGCAAAACAATGGGCAAATCAGCAGATTCCGGGGAAATATGCTTCCCAGAACACCAGATGGAAAACCTTTTCTATTTAGAGTTATAAGTAGCCCTAGTGGAAGGCTTCCTAGAAGCCTTCAGGATTTCAAGAACACCTTGAGAAAGGTGTAGGTCGGCAAATTCTAACTCCTCAAGAGCCAGGCCTTGAGGTTGAGGGATTTGAGATTCGGATACCAAACTCTCCCCTGGGCACAAGTTAACAGGTTGTGATTCCTGGGGAGACACAGGGGAAGATGGACTGCTAAGGACAGAAGGAGTGGGTACCAGGGCTGCCTGGCCCAATCTGGAGCAATCAGAATCATCTTGCAAGGCTGGGATCTGATTTTGACTAGCACCTTGAATAGGAGAGAAAGGAAAGGCATATAGAAACTTCCTTCCAATCTATGAGAAAGGCATCCAGGGACTGAGCCCATCACTGGAGGCCTGCAACAAAACAGTGGAAGTTGGTGGTTGTCTGGGGCTGCAAAAGATCTATCTGAGGGTGCCCCATCTGGCAAAACTATCCCAGTACTTGGGGATCCAGTGACCATTCGTGATGGCCCTGGAAATCCTGCTGAGAGCATCTGCCAGGACATTGTCCTTTCCTGGGAGGTGAACTGCTATGAGGAAGCGTTCAGGGAATAAGCCAGAGACCACAACTTCATTGCCTCGGTGCACAAGGCCGAAGACAGAGTGCCCTTGTTTGTTGATGTACCACATTGTAGTGGTGTTGTCTGTTCTGACTTGTACCACTTTGTTCTGAACAGATGCAGAAAACACCTGAAGTGCTAGAAAAACAGCTCTGAGTTCCAAGCAAATTGATGTGGAGCAGAGATTCCTGAGGGAACACACTCCTGGGTGAGAGGTCGCCATGTGAGCTCCCATCCCAGAAGGGACGCATCTGTAGTAAGGGTCAAGGAGTGAGATAGAGGATGAAGGGACCCTAGTCTCAAATTGCTCTGATCCTGCCACCACTGAAGGGTCTGGATCAGGTTCGAGTCACTGGGATCAACTTGGAAAGGGGATCTTTTCTTTGAGACCAAAAGGCTCTCAAGTGAAACTGAATGTCCCTCATCTGAAATCTTGCTTCTTGCACTACAACCGTGGAAGCAGCCATGTGTCCTAGGAGCTGTAAGAAGTGCCTTGCTGGTCGAGAGACCTGCAGAGTGAATGAGGAGGCCAGGGCCACTAGGTTCCTTACCCTCTCTAGGGGCAGGAAAGCTCTGGCCTGCTTTGTGTCCAATTCTGCACCAATAAAGGTGAGTACCTGGACAGGTTCCAGAACTGACTTTGGAAGATTGAGAAGAAAACCCAGAGAGGTGAGCAGCTGCTGGGTAACTTGCAGGTGTGATTTGACCTGGTCTGGAGACTGGCCTACAATGAGCCAGTCGTCTAGGTAGGAAAGATGGCAATCTTTTGCCTTCTTAAATGAGCAACTGCTACTGCTAGACATTTTGTGAATACCCTTGGGGCAGAGGTAAGGCGAAGGGCATTGCTCTGAACTGGTAATGGCCTGAGGGCAGATGAATCTGAGGTACTTTCGGTGGGAGCTTCTGATGAGAACATGGAAATAGGCATCCTGAGGTCCAGGGAAGCTAGCCAGTCCCCTGGCCTTAGAGAAGATAAAATCATTGCGAGTCACCATTTTGAATTTTGGTTTCAAAGGTGCTTGTTCAGATATCTTAGGTCCAAAATGGGCGCCATTCTCCTGTCTTTTAGGGTAAGGAAGTACCTGGAGTACAGACCCTTGCCCTGGTGTGGGAGAAACCCTTTCTACAGCTCTGAGAGCCAGGAGGGTTGAGACTTCTGTTTCTAAGGCAAAGGTCTCTAGAGGATTTGCAGGTGGAAAAGATCCGATTCTCATCTTTGGAAATTTTTTGAAGCTGAGAACCAGACCCTGGCTTACTACTTCCAGGACCCACTTGTCTGATGTTAGAGACACCCAGTCTTGAACGAAGTAAGCCAGCCTGCCCCCTACAGGTAACGGAGAACCGGCCCTGCGCACCCCATCAGGGTGCCTGTTTGGCTGGGGCTTTAGGCTGAGGGGTGGGAGCAGGCCTGCTTGCAACCCGTCTGCCTCTCCCTCTGAAGAACCCCCTCTGAGCATAAGCAGAGGAGGCCTGGGTTTGGTAAAAAGGCCTGTGAAAAGGCCTACCTCTACCCCTGGGGGTCTGCCTCTGAGGAGTGGCTTGTCGCTCCTTGGCTTGTTAGTTGTTCTATATTCATCCATTTTCTTCATGTAATTCTCTGTCTGCTCCCCAAACAGAGAATTTCCTACCACAGGAAAATCCATAGCCTTAGTCTGGGTATCCTGTGACAAACTAGTACACCTGAGCCAAGCCAACCTACGAAAGGCCACAGATGTAGCCATGACTCTAGAGGATACATCATTAGAATCCACAGCAGCATGGAATTGCACCTTGGATGCCTCAATACCATCAGCAGCCACCTGCTCCAGCTCCTTAGCAAGCTGGCCAGGGGCCTGTTTGGCCAAAGCCATGACAGTGTCCCATCTAGATTTTTGGTATCTTGCCGCATAAGCCATGTAATTTGCTTGTCTGAGTCCCAAGGATGCTGCCATGTATTGTTTTTTAGCCATGGCATCAATCTTCCTGGAGTCCTTGTCAGGAGGATGTGAAGCCAGGGGAATATTAGCCTTATCACAGGCTGCAGCCTGAACTACTCCAACATGACTGCATTGCTGTGAAAGAAAATCTGTATCAGGACCTGACAGTGTACCTCCTGTCCATCTTCTTGTCCACAGGAGGCACAGAATTAGGAGCTTTAAAATTTTGTTTGTTTCTAAATGATTTATGTAAGGGGACAGACAATCTCCTAGACTCTGGGATATCCATCATTTCCACAAAATCAGGTTCCTCTTGCTCATCCACAGCTTCCTCTAATGGGAGCTGGAGGTTTCAACAACCTTTTTATAAAACAGAAAGTGAGAAGGAGACTCAGAAAGCGTAGGGGGAGATTCTAAAGGTCTGTCTGGGGAGATGTCCGGTTCAATGGGCACATCCAGACTCTCAAAGTCCCATTCACACTGTTCATAATCATCCTCCCCCTCCTCTGGTTCATAAAACTCTTCAATATCATATTCTTGAACCGGTGGAACCGACCTTTTACCAGACAGTGGCGGTTTGGACGGAACCGGAGAAAGTGACTGGACAATTTGTATAGCTTTTGCTATCTCTGCAGCAGTTGGAGAAGGGATTTTAGACCCACACCTGCTGATTTTCTAGTTTTCTTTGTTGGAACTGGCTCCTCAGAGTCAGCTTTCGTTGCCAGTCTTGCCCTGGTCAGAGGCACTCCCTCTAGTTCGGTTGGCACCGGACGGGCTGTCATCTGGGTCAGCGGACTTTTGTAGCCTCCGTTCCCTGAGCCTCCCAACTCTCTTATCCAGGGTGGCTGCAGGAAATTCTTACAAATCTGGCAGTCTGAATTGAGGTGGTCAAACCCCAGACAATAGACACATGTGGTGTGTGGGTCAGCCTTGGCAAGGCTTCCCCCACAGACACTACAGTGTTGAAACCCATTAGGCCAGTTTTCTTTTGGGTTTCTCAGACATGATGCCAGCCTAACCAAAACTTGCCCTTAGCGGCAGTGCCAGGCAAGACACCCTTATCGGTTCCCAACCGTGTCACGGGTCGTGGAAAAAACCGTAATGAAATCCGTTTTTTTTTTAGAATCGATAAGAACCGGGAACCGCACTCTAAAAGCTTTTAGATGCTTGATTTTAAAGTTTTAAAATAACCTGATCGGTTCGAACCAAACCGATAAACATTTACAAGTTCCACACAGAAATAAACCTGTCTATTACTTACAATACCACAGACAGAGCTTGAACCAATCGGTTTGCGGTTAAAATAATAATACTCGCGGTTGAATTTAACCGAGAAAATACTGTTTAAACCGAGAAATGAACCGAGCAGTAGGAGAAATCTCCGGAGCGACTGTTCAGTGAGGCGGAGTAAAGAATCTGATAGTTTCAGTTTGAAATTATCCAGACAGAGCTTCTCTAACCGAGCTCGCGCTCTAAGCTCCATGCCTGGCATGGAAGTTAACTCTTTCACCTCCAGAGCAGTTCTAATGGTGGGACAAACTGCAATTGTCATAATATAGCAAGACTTCATGTTGTTTGAAACACAAGATGGGCATCAATAAGTGCCAACACTGGACTGCCCACCCCATCCCAAGAGTAGAGGTTCTGAGAGGGGCAGGCTGGGGGGTAGGTCATAATATAGCAAGACTCCATTAGAAGAAACAACATTACTAAGGTGAGTAATTTTTTCTTCAAACAACATGAAGTCTTGCTATATTATGACAACTGCAGACTACACAGCAGTACCTCCATGGAGGGGTGACAGAACCTACTTAGGAAATAGGCTCTGAAGCACAGCTGTGCCAAACCGAGCATCCCTCCTGGCCTGGATGTCCAGGGAGTAATGCTTAGTGAAAGTGTGTACTGTTTTCCAAGTAGCTGCTTGACATATCTCTAAGATGGGGATGTCCCTGGCCGCAGCTAGGGACACAGCTGTACCTCTGGTAGAGTGAGCCCTCAGGCCTGAAGGGGGAACCTTACCCAGTTTTTGATAGCAAACTTGGATACAAGAGACAATCCACTTGGCAATGGATCTCTTAGTGGCAGGTTTCCCTAACCCAACCTCACCATAAGTGAGAAAAAGTTGGAGGGAGTCAAACCTGTGACCCTTAGTACGCTCTATGTAGTAACTAAGGGCCCTCTTAACATCTAAACTGTACGCTCCTCTCGCCAGAGGAGGAATGGTCAGTGAAGAACACTGGAAGAGATATAGATTGATTAAGGTGGAAATCTGAAACCACCTTAGGCAAAACTTCCTGTTAGTCCTGAGGACTACCTTATCTCTATGAAAGGAGATAAAGTCAGTGTCCACTGACAAAGCTTGTAACTCACTTATGCGCCTGGCAGAAGTGATGGCTACTAGAAACACAGTTTTCCAAGTCAAGTACTTAAGCTCTGCTGAAGACAAAAGTTCAAAGGGGGGTTGCATCAGCTGAGCAATGCAAACATTAAAATCCCAGGCAGGGGCAGGGTACCTGAATGGCGGATTGGTGTGAAGCAATCCCTTGAAAAACTTGGAAAATATAGGGTGAGCAGAAAGAGAAGAGGGCTTTCCTGCTGAAATAAAAGCAGAGACAGCTGCCAAATGCACTTTCAGGGTAGCTGGCCTCAGCCCCAAAGTATTTAGGTGGACCATATAGTCCAAAACTGTGGGCAAATTATCAGATTCTGGGGAAATATGCTTCCCAGAGCACCATATGAAAAACCTTTTCCATTTAGAGTTATAAGTAGCCCTGGTGGAAGGCTTCCTAGAAGCTTTCAAGATTTCAAGCACACCTTGAGAAAGGTGTAGGTCAGCAAACTCTAACTCCTCAAGAGCCAGGCCTTGAGGTTGAGGATTGAGACTGGATACCAAACTCTCCCTGGGCACAGGTTAACAAATTGTGGTTCCTGGGGAGACACAGGGAAGATGAACTGCTAAGGACAGAAGGAGTGGGTACCAGGGCTGTCTGGCCCAATCTGCATAATCAGAATCATCTTTCAAGGTTGAGATCTGATTTTGACTAGCACCTTGAACAGGAGAGGAAAGGGGAAGGCAGAGGAACTTCCTTCCCATCGAGAAGGAAGGCATCCAGGGGACTGTGCCCAACACTGGGGCCTGCAACAAAAAGCGGAAGTTGGTGATTGTCTGGGGCTACAAAAGATCTATCTGAGGTGCCCCACCTGGCAAAAACTAACCCCAGTATTAGGGATCCAGTGACCATTCGTGATGGCCTGGGAAATCCTGCTGAGAGCATCTGCCAGGACATTGTCCTTGCCTGGGAGGTGAACTGCTATGAGGGAGGCGTTCAGGGAATAAGCCAGAGACCACAACTTCATTGCCTCGGTGCACAAGGCAAGACCGAGTGCCCCTTGTTTGTTGATGTACCACATTGTAGTGGTGTTGTCTGTTCTGACCTGTACCACTTTGTTCTGAACAGATGCAGAAAAAACCTGAAGTGCTAGAAAACAGCCCTGACTTCCAACAGATTGATGTGGAGCAGAGATTCCTGGGGGGACCACAATCCCTGGGTGGAGAGGTCGCCCATGTGAGCTCCCTCATCCCAGAGGGACGCATCTGTAGTCAGGGTCAAGGTGAGATTGAGGATGAAAGGAACCCCTGTCTCAGGTTGCTCTGATCCTGCCACCACTGCAGGGCCTGGATCAGGGTTCAGTTACTGGGATCAACTTGGTAGGGGATCTCTCCTTTGAGACCAGAAGGCTCTCAAACGGAACTGAATGTCCCTCATCTGAAATCTTGCTCCTTGCACTACAGCTGTGGAAGCAGCCATGTGTCCTAGGAGCTGTAGAAAATGCCTTGCTGGTCGAGAGACCTGCAGAGTGAAGGAGGAGGCCAGGGCCACCAGGGTCCTTACCCTTTCTAGAGGAAGGAAGGCTCTGGCCTGCTTTGTGTCCAGTTCTGCGCCTATGAAGGTGAGTAGCTGGACAGGTTCTAAAACTGACTTTGGGAGATTGAGAAGAAAACCTAGAGAAGTAAGCAGCTGCTGGGTAACCTGCAGGTGTGATATGACTTGGTCTGGAGACTGACCCGCTATGAGCCAGTCGTCTAGGTAGGGAAAGATGGCAATCGTTTGCCTTCTTAAGTGAGCAACTGCTACTGCCAGGCATTTTGTGAATACCCTTGGGGCAGAGGTAAGGCCGAAGGGCATTGCTCTGAACTGGTAATGGCCTGAGGGCAGATCGAATCTGAGGTACTTTCGGTTGGAGCTTCTGATGAGAACATGGAAGTAGGCATCCTTGAGGTCCAGGGAAGCTAGCCAGTCCCCTGGCCTTAGGGAGGGTAAAATCATTCCCAGAGTCACCATTTTGAATTTTGGTTTAAAAGGTGCTTGTTCAGATATCTTAGATCCAGGATGGGCCACCATTCTCCTGTCCTTTTGGGGTAAGGAAGTACCTGGAGTACAGTCCCTTGCCCTGGTGTGAGGAGAAACCCTTTCCACAGCTCTGAGAGCAGGAGGTTGAGACTTCTGTTTCCAAAGCAAGAGTCTCTAGTGGATTTGCAGGTGGAAAAGATCTGATTCTCATCTTTGGAAATTTTTTGAAGCTGAGAACCAGTCCCTGGCTTACTACTCCAGGACCCACTTGTCTGATGTTAAAGACTCCCAGTCCTGGATGAAGTAAGCCAGCCTACCCAGGTAATGGAGAGTTGGCCCTGGGCATCCCATCAGGGTGCCTGTTTGGCAGGGCTTTAGGTTGAGGGGTGGGAGCAGGCCGGCTCGTACCCCGTCTGCCTCTCCCTCTGAAGAACCCCCTCTGGACATAAGCTGAAGAGGAGGCCTGGGCTTGGTAAAAAGGCCTGTGAAAGGGCCTGCCCCTGCCCTTGGGGGGCTGCCTCTGAGGAGCGGCTTGCCTTTCCTTGGCCTGTGCACGCCTATAAGTGGTTCTATATTCATCCATTTTCTTCATATAATTCTCTGTCTGCTCCCCAGAGAATTTCCCACAACAGGAAAATCCATGGCCTTAGCCTGGGTATCCTGTGACAGACTAGTACACCTGAGCCAAGCCATTCTACGGAAAGCCACAGATGTAGCCATGACTCTTGAAGATCGTCATTAGAATCCACTGCAGCATGGAATTGCACCTGGATGCCTCAATACCATCAGCAGCCACCTGTTCCAGCTCCTTGGGAAGCTGGCCAGGGGCCTGTTTGGCTAAAGCCATAACAGTATCCCATCTGGATTTCTGGTATCTTGCAACATAGGCCATATAATTTGCCTGTCTGAGTCCCAAGGATGCTGCCATGTATTGTTTTTTAGCCATGGGATTAATCCTCCTGGAGTCCTTGTCAGGAGGGTGTGAAGCCAGGGGAATATTAGCCTTATCACAGGCTGCAGCCTGCACTACTCCAACATGGCTACATTGCTGTGAAAGAAAATCTGTATCAGGACCTGACAAAGTGTACCTCCTGTCCATCTTTTTATCCACAGGAGGTACAGAATTAGGAGCTTTTAAAATTTTTATTGTTTGTTTCCTAAAAGATTTATGTAAAGGAATAGACAATCTCCTAGACTCTGGGATGTCCATCATCTCCACATAGTCAGGCTCCTCTTGCTCATCCACAGCTTCCTCCAAAGGGAGCCGGAGGGTTTCAGCAACTTTTTTATAAAACAGAAAATGAGAAGGGGACTCAGAAAACCTAGGGGGAGACTCTCCTAAAGGTCTGTCTGGGGAGATGTCCGGTTCAATAGACACATCCAGACTCTCAAAATCACATTCACACGGTTCATAATCCTCCTCCCCCTCCTCCGGTTCATAAAACTCCTCTATATCATATTCTTGAACTGGTGGAACCGGCCGAACCGACCTTTTACCTGATAGTGGCGGTTCGGACGGAACCGGGGAAAGAGACTGGACAATTTGGATCGCTTTGGCTATCTCTGCAGCAGTTGGAGAAGGAAATTTTGACTCCACACCTGCTGATTTTCTAGTTCTCCTAGCTGGAACTGGCTCCTCTGAGTCAGCTCTTCGTTTGCCCGAGGAAGTCTCGCCCTGGTCAGAGGGCACTCCCTCCAGTCCGGTTGGCACCGAACCGGGCTGGCCATCCGGGTCAGTGGACTTTTTGGCCTCTCGTTCCCTCAGCCTACCAACTCTCTTATCCAGGGTAGCTGCAGGGAAATTCTTGCAAATCTGGCAGTCTGCATTGAGATGGTCAAACCCCAGACAATAAAACACGCATAGTGTGTGGGTCAGCCTTGAAAGGCTTCCCACAGACACTACAGTGTTGAAACCCAGTGGCCCGGTTTTCTTTTGGGTTCTCAGACATAATGCCAGCCTAACCAAAACTTGCCCTTTTCCGCAAATGCCAGGCAAGACACCCTTATCGGTTCCCAATCGTTTCACGGGTCGTGGAAAAAAACGTAATGAAATCCGTTTTTTTAGAACCGATAAGAACCGGGAACCGCACTCTAAATGTATTGAAATAAGTTTAAAATAAGTTTTAAAAGCAACCTGATCGGTTCAAACTGAACCGATAACACATTTACAAGTTCCACACAGAAAAGGAAAAACCTGTACTTACTTACGATAACACAGACAGAGCTTGAACCGACCGGTTTGCGGTTAAAATAAATATAATCGCGGTTTATTTAACCGAGAAAAAGACACTTTTTAACCGAGAAATGAACCGAGCAGTAGGAGGAATCTCCGGAGCGACTGTTCAGTGAGGCGGAGTAAAGAATCTGACGGTTTCAGTTTGAAGATAAACAGACAGAGTTTTTTCTAACCGAGTTCGCGCTCCAGATTCCATGCCTGGCATGGAAGTTAACTCTTTCACCTCCGGAACAGTTCTAAGGCTGGGACAAACTGCAATTGTCATAATATAGCAAGACTTCATGTTGTTTGAACACATTTCGGGCAGAATGTGGAAAATGACAGCTGTACTGTTCACAAGGAGGTGTACAAAATAACAATGCTGAAAATCCGGAGTTAAAATATTGCGAATGCGCGAAGTTACGAGCCTGCGTAGCAACTCATAACCTACTGCTTACGTAAAACAGGCATTTGTTGGATTTTTCACCAAATTTGGAACATAGGCTTTTGAGAGGCCACCTCATGAACACTGGCACTGTCATTTGGTTAATGGGTCCCGAAGGAGTAATTCGGCGCGGTGACTGCGGAAATCACCTTTCGAGGCCGATTAACGCCATGACAGTGATAGAATTAGGAGGAGGGCCTAAAATCCCATGTTGAAAATTTGTGCCAAATTCCAACAAATGCCTGAGATATGGCAAAGTTGAAAAACCCTATTCATTCCATTATACAGCTTACCAGCATTTCCTCAGTTCTCAGTCAGCTTTGAAGAGTGCAGACGTGTTCTGGTCCACCAAGATCGTCGCGACCGGACTCTGGGGGTAAGTATGGGGGGGGGGGTGTGGGGAGGCAGGGTGTGCAGTGGGTGGGTGGCAGGAGACTATGAGGACCGGTTTTTGTTACAGGAAGAAAGAAAAAAAATTACATGTGGGACAGTTTTTTTTTTTCAGGGGCGTGGCATGCTGGGGTGGGCTCGCGTGCCACCCAACTGTTTTGGGAGAGGCTGCAGCCGACGGGGATTGGGGCACCCTCGTCACAGAAAAATGGTGGAGTGAATTTATGCCGACGGGGATTGGGGCACCCCACTGGCACACACAATGAAAGGCGGGAGAGGCAAGAGCCGAGGAGGATTGGGCACCCTCGCATATAAGAAATGCAGGGGGTGGCTGATTTATGCCGGCGGGATTGAGCTCCCGTCGACACACAATAAAGGGGGGACGCAAGAACTGAGGGGGGATTGGGCACCCCCCTAGGCATATAGGAAATGGGGGGGGACTGCTTGTGTGGCCACAGTAAGCCGCTGGGGGATTGGGCACCCCCGAAGTCAGCCGTTGGGCAGGCAGCCACCCGCCATGCTGCTCATGTGGTGAGCATGCAGTAAGGGTCCGCTGCATCTGACGAGCTTTGCGCAGATTGCAGCGGACCTTTCCTTAGATGTGCTCGTCACATTAGCATGCATGGGGCATGCAGGCTGATTGGGGAATGAGGGACGCACCTACTGATGCGTGCCCTGCATTCATCCCAACAGCGGCCGCGCCTCCAAATCTGCACTACCGCCAAAAGCGTTGACTTGTATGGCATAACAATGTATAAAAACTACTGTTCTGATGTCGTTGTGCAGTTTCCACACACACACTGTAACTTCGTGAATCTGTAATATTTTCACTCCAGATTTTCAACATTGGCATTTTCCACACCTCCTTATGAACAGTGCAGCTGTCATTTTTCGCATCCTGGCTGAAATGTGTTTTCGCACTTCCAGCACAGAATAGCACGGTCGCTGTGGGACAGCAGTGTTAGGGACAGATTAAGAAAATTACAGTGACTCTGTTCATGAGCAGAGGTCCTAAAATGCCTGTATTGAAAATTTGGTGACAAACGTCCATAAAATGACTGTGTTACAAGCGTTTGTTGCGCAGTTTCCACACACCCTCGTAATTTTGTGCATTAGTAATATTTTCACTCCAGATTTTCAACACTGGCATTTTTTCACACCTCCTTATGAACAGTACAGCTCTCATTTTTCATATCCTGCCCAAAATATTCGTTTACACATCTGGTGCAGAATAGCGTGGTTGCTATGGGAAATCAATGTTCAGGACAGATTGAGAAAATCAGATTGACAGTGTTCATGAGCAGAGGTCACAAAATGCCTATGTTGAAAATTTGGTGAAATAATTCCTCTAAATGACTGTGTTACGCGCATGCGTTGCACAGTTTCCTCGAACACTCAGAAGTTCAAGCATTTTTAATAATTTCACTATAGATTTTCAAGACTGCCATCTCTTCACACCTCCCTATGAATGGTACAGCTGTCATTCTTCACATCTTGCCTGATCTGTGTTTTCGTATATCTGGCGCAGAATGGCACGGTTGCTGTGGGAACTCAAAGTTCAGGACTCATTAACAAAATCACAGTACCACTGTTCATGAAAAGAGGTCCCAAATGCTTTCATGAGGTGGGAGGTCACAAAAAGGCCATGTTGAAAATGTTAGTGCAAATACCAACAAACACCCGGGGCATTAGGGTTTCTAACCATAACGTCCCACCCTGTACAGACTGACAGGCATCAGGGGTGTGCCTTTGGATTGCTGACTGTAATACTCATGCCATTCCACCCCCCAACCGCAGCCAGCGACAGGCATCGAGGTGTGCCTTGGACTCTTCGGCCCCAGAGTTCACCCCATTCTCCTGTACTGCACCCATTTCAGTGTATGTCCTTATGGAACGGGGTGACTGTGAAGTCGAACACCCCAAGGCACACCTCAACACTTGTCGGTGTCTGCAAGATAGGATGAGGTGAAATAGCATGAACGTTATGGTCGACGACCCAAACGCATACCCCAATGCTTGTCCATCTCTGCAGAGTGGAGGTGGGGTTGGCATGAAGTTCAGTACTTCTCTGGAGCAAAGTGTTTCTTACAGGGTACATCTTCTCTGAAATTACTGTATTACAGGTGGAGCTTACATTTTTGTGACTTTTTTATCATTGGGCTAAGCTAAATTACTGTTTGACACTGTGTTTTATTTTATTCTTGTTTGTTGAAAAGGTTCGTTGTCTCAGAGGTGTTTCAGTCTCCTTCTCACATTGAAGGAGCTAATTGCTTTCCTCCAGCTCTTCAAAGGATTAGGTGTGTATGTGTGGAGCTGGCAAACTGTCAGTAATTTCCAACAGAAAGAAGGGTTAAAAGTCAGGTTAGTTGATAACTTGGAGGTAGAAGACTTGGTTTGCTGGCCAAGGCACCTAGCTTCACCTGAGCTCTTTCCTTCTAAGACTGCTTGAAAGGCAGAGTAGAGAACTTACCAGAGCAAGGGAGCAGGATTAAGACTTAGTTTGGCTAAGCAGATTTACTGTGTGGTGGTGTTTTATTTTTACTCACAGGGATTGCTACTGTTTGTTGCTAACATTTCATTGCTTTATTTTTCTCTGATTCAAATTGTTGTTGCTGGTATACCTTCTTCTGCATTATTACAAGGTGTGCCTACAGGTGTGTGCTAACAGATTACTGCTGTAATCTTCTGATTCAAATTGTCTTTTGCAAGGTATATCTTCTGTTACTGCTTTATTTTTCTCTGGAGCAAAGTGTTTCTTACAGGTTATATCTTCTCTGAAATTATTACAGGTGGTGCTTTACAGGTTTTACACTTTTATCTAACATTAGGATAAGCTTTCAGGGTTACTGCATTTGTTGTTGACTGATTGTTTCTGCTCTTACCTCCTTGTTCTTTTGTCCGTGGTTCTTCTTTTTAGGCAGGGGAAGGGCCCAGCCACCCACCCCCATCCCCAACCACCCCACGCTATACTCCTTTTATAGGGTACCACAGTTGTGACATTTCCTGTGGCAGAGCAGGAAGGGCGGATCAGTGGGGCCTCCACAAGGTGATCTCATTTACAGGGCACTAGTAATTTAACTTGTTATAACAAGTTAAACAAACTACAATTAAACCATTACTTGCATTTTTTTTCCTTCTAATTTCTCTGACTAGGTTACAAACCCAGCAACTTATTTGGAATGGATTTCATTAACTGCAGGTACTGTGGAACAATTTTCAGAAGGACAGTCTTACAGGATTTAGGACACTGTCCTACATGCTGGGCCTTTGGAGATCTTAGGTCTCAGCTCCGGGCAGCATGGGCAGAGATTGCACGCCTCAAATTTCATATTGAAGAGGAAATACATTATAAGAACCACCCGCCATTTCCCAGCATCCAACAGAAAACCTCGACCGCAGAGGGTAGTTGGTCCAGGAGGTTGGCAGGTGGTTAGGAGGAGCAAATCAGGTGCCCCATCACTCTCTGCTCTCAAACACATTACCTCCAAAACCATATAAACACTACAAACAGGTATCTGCCTCTATCTCTGAAATCAAATAAAGAGGCAGAAGACACTGCAGAGCAGGACACTCGGCACAGGAGCTAGCACAACAATACTCACCCAAATCAGGAACCAAAACTAAACAAGCACAAAGGAAATCCAAAAACTTCAGATCATAGGAGACTCCATGATTCGGGAGTTGATACCCATCTCCAGCCAGGGTGATGGTCAGATGTCTCCAGGTACATCAGCATGGAGAGACACTGACCGCATTCTAAAATTGTTCACAAAGCAGGAGAAAACATTGATGTCCTAGTACACATAGGGACTAATGATCTCGCCAGCCGGTCAGTTGTGGAGACCAAGGAACACCTGACTAGGCTGGGTGACAAACTATCATCTATTTCGTCCGGCATCTCCTTCTCTGAGATCCTGCCAGTCTGGGAGAAGGGAGCAGATGGACGGAAGGTCAGAGAAGGGGAGATAGGGGAGCTAAACACGTGGCTCAAGGACTGGTGCCAGGAAAAAGGACACAGATTTGTAGGGAACTGGCAACAGTTCTGGGAGCGAAGTTCTTTAAATTTGATGGACTGCATCTGACTAAAGAGGAGTCAGTGCATTGGGGCAGAAGTTTGACGTCTTTGCAGAATATTTAAACTAGCAAATGGGGAGAGGGGTGCAGCACCCCATACGTCGAATGGGAAGAACACCCCTCCCCCCTCTGCTAGTGGTCAAACAGGAATTCAGTGTGTTTGCCGTTCATTTGCATCACCAGGTAAGAAAAAAGGTTTGTCTCCCCATACGATGCACAGGGGTAATGCCAAACTTCACCCAACAACTAACACACCAAAATCTGGCCAATGGAAAATCATGTACACAAATGCTCACAGCCTGGAAATAAGATCCCAGACCTGCAGGCAATAATGTCAGAGGCTAAACTGGACATAGTAGCAATTAGTGAGACGTGGTTTACCAGTAACCACACTTGGGAGACTTCAGTACCTGGCTATGTATTGTTCAGAAGAGACCGAGGTGCAAAAGGGGGAGGAGTGGCCTGTATGTTAATGAAAATATCAAAGCTACAGAAATTCAGAATACACATAAGGAGCCAGAAGAACTGAGGGTCACCCTGGAAACAGAAATGGGACAGCCAAAAGAACTGGGGTTGTCTACAGGCCCCAGACCAGAGGGAGGACACAGACACATTACTGTTAGAAGATATACAAAACATGACAGCTAAAGGGAGGTTCTGATAATGGGAGACTTCAACATGCCAGATACAGATTGGTCAATACCAGCAGGAACATCTGCCAGAACTAGACTCATAGTGGATTCCCTGCAGGGAGGGCCTCAAACAACTGGTACAGCAACCCACAAGAGACAGGGCTATCCTAGATCTAGTACTGACTAACAAAGAAGGATCACAGATCTCCAGGTAGAAGGTCACCTGGGGCCAGTGACCATCACATGGTATGGTTCAATTTGGCTACCACATCGAAATCATCCCATTCCAAGGCAAAATATGGGACTTCAGAGGAGCTGACTTTGATAAGATGGCCAACAGAGTTAAGCTAGCCCTGGCAAAAGAAACACAGGTGAGGAGGTACAGGCAAAGTGGGCAAGCATTAAGGATGCAATACTTGAAGCAACATCCCATTGTGTTAGACAGAAAGGAAGTGCAAAAGAAGAAGGAAACCACTTTGGTTCTCAAATACAGTAGCAGAAAAGGTCAGAGCCAAAAGGCTGACCTTCAGAAAATATAAGGGAACACAGCGGGATGAAGATAGGGAGGCATACCAAACTGCCCTAAGGGAAGCAGGTAAGGCAGTAAGGCAGGCAAAGTCCCGAACTGAGGAAACACTAGCACGAACAGTAAAAGAAGGTGACAAGACTTTCTATAGATACATTAGTGAAAGGAGAAAGTCCAGAGGGGTATTGCTAAGCTTAATGGAGAAAAGGGAGCATGTGAGGAGGAGGACCCTGTAAAGGCATCTATCCTAAATAGATACTTTGCTCAGTATTTACTGAAGAGAAGGTAGGGCAGGGCCCACAGCTCAGCATCATGGACACAGGGGAGGGAGGTGAGCACTACTCCCTTCACAAAAGAAGGGTCCTACAAGAGCTTGCTAAGCTCAGGTGGATAAGGCAATGGGACCTGATGGCATACATCCCAGGGTACTTAGGAGCTAAAGGAGGAACTAGCAGAGCCATTAGCAGAATGTTTTAGTGAGTCTCTGAGCACAGGAGAGGTCCCAGAAGACTGGAGAAGGGCTCATGTGATCCCACCCACAAGAGTGGTAGCAGGGAGGAGGCGGGAACTACAGACCGGTCAGTCTTACCTCAGTAGTGGGCAAGATTATGGAGGCACTCCTTAAGGAAAGGATAGTGCAACACCTGGAATCCATAGGGGCACAGGATCCAAGACAGCATGGGTTTACAAAGGAAGGTCCTGTCAAACTAATCTCATAGATTTCTTTGACTGGGTAACCAGAGTGGTGGACCAAGGGGAGCAGTTGATGTCGCCTA
The DNA here is from genome assembly GCA_016271365.2 of Neoceratodus forsteri. Lineage (NCBI taxonomy): Eukaryota > Metazoa > Chordata > Ceratodontiformes > Ceratodontidae > Neoceratodus > Neoceratodus forsteri. The sequence goes on along the minus strand of JADMNL010000031.1, from coordinate 108,037,799 downwards.
CCTTGACTTCAGCAAAGCTTTTGACACTGTTCCACATAGAAGATTGATAAATAAGCTAGGTAGGCTCGGGTGGGTCAGAAGTTGGTCAACTGGGTGGCAAACTGGTTGACTGGCAGAAAACAGAGATGGTGGTAAATGGTATACAGTCAGAAGAGATGCAAGTCACAAGTGGGGTACCTCAGGATCAGTCCTGGGGCCAGTCCTATTCAACATCTTCATTAGTGACCTCGCAGATGGACTAGAGGGTAAGGCTTGTCTGTTTGCAGATGACACCAAGATCTGCAACAGAGTAGATGATCCAGATGGGGTGGGCAGAATGAGAAGAGATCTGGATAAACTAGCAGAATGGTCAGAAGAGTGGCAACTGGGATTTAATGCAAAGAGTGCAAAATCATGCACATAGGAAAGAGAAACCTGAAGCCACTTATAGGCTGGGAGGGAGTTGCTAGCAGTCACAAAGGAAGAAAGAGACTTGGGCATCATCATCACTGATGACCTAAAATCATCAAGCAGACCTCTAAAGCAGTAGGTAAGGCTGAGGGGTGTTAGGGTGTATTAGTAGGGGTATCACAAGTCTAAGAGGAGGTAATAATCCTCTGTACAAGACATTGGTTGGCCCATCCTGAGTACTCGTGCAGTATTGGAGGCCACACCTTCACAAGGACATTAACCAAATTGAGGCAGTCCAGAGAAGGGCAACAAAATGGTGCAGGGACTGCATCAGAAGACATATGAGGACAGATTAACGGAGCTCAATATGTATACCCTTGAGCAAAGCAGGAGAGAGGTGATATGATCGAGACATTTAAACACCTTAAGGGCATAAACAAGGTGAAAGAGTCTAACATGTTTAAATATAAGAAAAATAGCAGGACAAGAGGACACAGCATGAGATTAGAGGGAGGCCGATTAAGGGGAATGTGAGAAATTCTTTCACAGAAAGGGTGGTAGATGCATGAATGGCTTACCACAAGAAGTGGTGGCTATGAATACAGTGCAGGGCTTCAAACAGGCATGGGATAGGCATAAGGGAGCAATACAAATGACTATGAATAGATAGGTCACTGACAGAGCAAAGGCCGATGGCACATTTATAAGGTAGAAAAAGAAATGGGCAGACTGGATGGGCCTTGCGGTCCTTATCTGCCGTCAACTTCTATGTTTCTATGTTTCACTGCCATTCCTATTCTGCATCTGTCTAACTCTTGCATTTCCAATGCTAATACCAGCAAGCAAACATTCGGCATTGACAAATGCTTGTTTTTATTAGCAACAGCACTTGTTTGGGTACATCACAACTTGCACCCCTTCCCCATTCTACACATATAACTACATAAACTAAATATTTGATTCTATCACTTTTTTCTCCAGTTTTGTAACTGCCTGTACCAATGTGCCAAACAAGGTCTTATGACTTATGTTGCTAATTTTGCTCTCTAAGCATGCAGAAACTCCTGCACATGCCATTCCTTACCAAATGTGACACAATGGCAACACCATGGCACCGCAATGGCAACACAGTGGTGAGCTACAAAATGTGCAATGGTACTACCCAGTGGTACCATGGTTGTACTATGGTAGTTTACATTTTGATTATTTTTGGTGCAGTGGTAGGACCGTGGTACAATGGAATTGAAACAAACCACTGTGATACCATGAAAACCTTAATGGTAGTACGGTGGTAATCACAGTGATATTGCAATAGCAAATGAGTGGCATTACAGTGGTATTCGAAGAACTTTTTGTAAGGGATAATAAGAACACCTTCAAAACTCCTGTGTCTTGTTACTTCCCTCCGTGCTTATTCACAGTACAACCACCACAGAAAAGACCACACAGATTAGACATACAGTACATGCTGAAGTTTTTACCTCAGTTCAAAGGTCTCATGTACCAGTTTCTGCCTTTCCTGGTTCATGCTGTTGCTGAGACCAGACCTGCCCCAGCATTAGTTTTGTACCACTTCTTGCATGCTACCGGAGGGCACTACCCTCCAACTCCCTCTCTTGCGAATCCACACCAAAATCAATTTGCCATATAGGACAAAACCAGCAGTGACCTTAAACTATTTTAATGTCATGAATTTAAGCTGCCCATACCAGAAATTAATAACACTAGTACTACATTTATTACACACCCAGTTCGATGGAACACTAATGTCCTGTCCCATCCCAGCAGCCACCTCCCACCCACCATAGTTTGAGACTGTGAAAGTCTTTCTTTTTAAAGCAAGAAGTACCTGATTAAATGAAGACTTGATCCATTTTCAGCAGGCTGAAGTCTATGTGCCCCTAGTTGAGTACTGTCTCTGGTCACCTGGCCACCGAACTCTTTCTCTCTACACAGCATACACTGACCCCATGACTCCTAATGAGCAGAGCTCTCAGCTACAGCTTGCTTCAGCTACCGGAAGATGACCTGAACCTCACTCCAACTCTTTGTGCTGATTTACCAAGGCCACACCGACCCCATGTTACTGGACTGCTGTCGCCTGAAACCCCCCGGACTCTGCTCTTCATTTGTGGGCTCGGCTCTCTCTCTGTCTGATCCTCAGTATTACACTTCCTCCTCTTTTGCTCCAGTGTTAATTTTCTGAGTGAATGAATTGCAGCTTACTCTTGTTTCGGCAGCCCAGACATTTAAAGACGGCGTCCCTTGCTAGTCACATCCACTACTGGATGCAACAGAAAATCAGGAGCAGTGAGCACGAGCACCAGGTGACCTGGTTGAGATCTGTATTGTTAAGGTCCACTCCACTTTGCTGCAGCTGTACCACTCTGTGCACGACCTCCCGCGCACGAACAAAGGAGCTGCACCAAGCATGCAAAAGTAGAGAATGAATGCTCAGGCTCACCAAGGCAAGACCAGCTGCTGCCACAGTACTGGGATCTGACCACATGGGGCAGGATGAAAGTTAGTAAGAAATTCATGCTGGAGACCAGTTTTTCCGGGGGGAGGGGGGGGGAATCAACTAAGTAATGCTGGTGGTGGTGGTTGTTTACTGCACTACCAGGACACTGGAGGACAGATGAGACCAGTGTGGCTCTGGCGGCTTTCATGGAGGCATTAGTGCATACCGATTAAGAATGCAGCACAGTGTGTTACTAATAGAGGAGCTCTATGATGGGGGAGCTGTAGCACCCTTAGTCCCCCCTCTAAATCCGCCTATGGCCTATCCCATGCCTATTTGAAGCCCTGCACTGTATTCATATCCACCACTTCCTGAGGTAGGCCGTTCCAAACATCCACCACCCTTTTTGTGAAAAAGAACTTCCTCACATTACCACTTAATTGGCCTCCCTCTAATCTCATACTGTGTCCTCTTGTCCTGCTATTTTTCTTATATTGAAACATGTTAGACTTTCACCTTGTTAATGCCCTTAAGATGTTTGAATGTTTCGATCATATCACCTCTCTCCCTCCTTTGCTCTTGGGTATACATATTGAGCTCCGTTAATCTGTCCTCATGTTTTCTGATACAGTCTCTGCACCATTTTGGTTGCCCTTCTCTGGACTGCCTCCATTTTGTTAATGTCCTTGTGCAGGTGCAGCCTCCAGTACTGCACACAGTACTCCAGATGGGGTCTAACCGGTGTCTTGTAAAGGGAGATTATTACCTCCCTCTTACGACTTGTGATACCCCTACTAATACATCCCAACAGCCCCCTAGCCTTACCTACTGCTTTAGTGGTTTGCTTGGATGATTTCAGGTCATCTGTGATGATGATGCCCATGTCTCTTTCTTCTTTTGTGCTTGCCAGCAACTCCCCTCCTAACCTATAGGTGGCTTCAGGGTTCCTCTTCCTCATGTGCATGATCTTACACTTCTTTGCGTTAAACTCCAGTTGCCACTCTTCTGACCATTTTTCCAGTTTATCCAGATCTCTTCTCATTCTGCCCACCCCATCTGGATCATCTACTCGTTTGCAGATCTTGGTGTCATTTGCAAACAGACAAACCTTACTCTCCAGTCCATCTGCTATATCACTGATGAAAATATTGAAAAGGACTGGCCCCAGGACTGATCCCTGAGGTACCTCACTTGTGACTTGCATCTCTTCTGATTGTATACCATTTACCACCACTCTCTGTTTTCTTCCCGCCAACCAGTTTGCCACCCAGTTGACCAACTTCTGACCCACCTTGAGCCTGTCCAGCTTATTAATCAATCTCCTATGTGGAACAGTATCGAGAGCTTTGCTGTAGTCAAGGTAGGCAACATCAACTGCACCTCCTTGATCCACCACTCTGGCTACCCAGTCAAAGAAATCTATGAGATTAGTTTGACAGGACCTTCCTGTTGTAAACCCATGCTGCCATGGATCCTGTGCTCCTATGTATTCCAGGTGTTGTACTATCCTTTCCTTAAGAAGTGCCTCCATAATCTTGCCCACTGCTGAGGTAAGACTGCCTGGTCTGTAGTTCCCTGCCTCCTCCCTGCTACCACTCTTGTGGAGTGGGATCACATGAGCCCATCTCCAGTCTTCTGGGACCTCTCCTGTGCTCAGAGACTCACTAAACAGTTCTGATAATGGCTCTGCTAGTTCCACCCTTAGCTCCTTTAGTACCCTGGGATGTATGCCATCAGGGCCCATTGTCTTGTCCACACTGAGCTTAGCGAGCTCTTGTAGGACCCTTTCTTTTGTGAAGGGACTTGTGCACACCTCCTTCCCCCATGTCCATGGTGCTGAGCTGTGGGCCCTGCTGTACCGTCTCCTCAGTAAATACTGAGCAGAAGTATCTATTTAGGATAGATGCTTTTCCTTGGTCCTCCTCCACATACTCCCCCTTATCCCCTTTGATCTTAGCAATACCCCGTCTGCACTTTCTCCTTTCAGTAATATATCTATAGAAAGTCTTGTTCCCTTCTTTTACTGTTCATGCTAGTGTTTCCTCGGCTTGGGCCTTTGCCTGCCTTACTACCTTCTCTGCTTCCCTTAGGGAAGTTTGGTATGCCTCCCTATCTTCATCCCACTGCATTCCCTTATATTTTCTGGAGGCCAGCCTTTTGGCTCTGACCTTTTCTGCTACTGTTTTTGAGAACCAAAGTGGTTTCCTCCTTCTTTTGCTCTTGCTTTTCTCCCTAACACAATGGGATGTTACTTCAAGTACTGCATCCTTAATGCTTGCCCACCTTGCCTGTACCCCCTCACCTGTATTTATTCTTGCCAGGACTAACTTAACTCTGTTGACCATCTTATCAAAGTCTGCTCCTCTGAAGTCCCATATTTTTGCCCTGGAATGGGATAATTTAGTTCTAGTGGCCAAATTGAACCATACCATGTGATGGTCACTGGCCCCTAGGTAACCTTCTACCTGGAGATCTGTGATCCTTTCCCCATTAGTCAGTACTAGATCTAGGATAGCCATGTATCTTGTGGGTTGTTGCACCAGTTGTTTGAGGCCTTCCCCCTGCAGGGAATCCACTATGTGTCTAGTTCTGGCGGATGTTCCTGCTGGTACTGACCAATCTGTATCTGGCATGTTGAAGTCTCCCATTATCAGAACCTCCCCTTTAGCTGTCATGTTTTGTATATCTTCTAACAGTAATGCGTCTATGTCCTTCCCCTGGTCTGGAGGCATGTAGACAATCCCAGTTTGTATGGCTGTCCCATTTCCTGTTTCCAGGGTGGCCCACAGATCTTCTGGCTCCTTACGTGTATTCTGAATTTCTGTAGCTTTGATATTTTCATTGACATAAAGGGCCACTCCCCCCCCCTTACACCTCAATCTCTTCTGAACAGTACATAGCTAGGTACTGAAGTCTCCCAAGTGTGGTTACTGGTGAACCATGTGTTGCTAATGGCTACTATGTCTAGTTTAGCCTCTGTCATTGTTGCCTGCAGGTCTGGGATTTGTTTCCCAGACTGCGGGCATTTGTGCACATGATTTTCCATTGGCCAGATTTTGGTGAGTTAGTTGCTGGATGATGTCCGGCGTTTCCCCTGCGCGTCGTATGTGGAGTCGGACCTTTTTCTTTACCTGGTGATGCAAATGAACTACAAACATGCTGAACTCCTGTTTGATCACTAGCTGAGGAGGGAGGGGTGTTCTTCCCATTCGATGTATTGGATGTTGCACCCTCTCCACATTTACTAGTTTAAATATTCTGCAAACATGTCAAACTTCTGCCCTAATGCACTGACTCCCTCCTTAGTCAGATGCAGTCCATCGAATTTAAAGAACTTTTGCTCCCAAAACTGCTGCCAGTTACCTACAAATTTGTGTCCTTTTTCCTGGCACCAGCCCTTGAGCCACATGTTTAGTTCTCCTATCTCCCCTTCTCTGACCTTATACATAGATACATAGACAGTGTCGGCAGATAAGGGCCTATGGCCCACCCAGTCTGCCCATTTAAGTTTGTAAGTTCAGTTTATGTTTTCCAGGAAGTCTGTTGCCCCTTACCCCTGACCTCCAGAATTCCTTTATGTCTATCCTTCCGTCCATCTGCCCCCTCTCCCAGACTGGCAGGATTTCGGAGACAGAGATGCCGGACGAAATGGATGACAGTTTGTCTCCCAGCCTGGTCAGGTGTTCCTTGGTCTCCACAACTGACTGGCTGTCGAGATTGTTAGTACCTATGTGTACCGGGGACATCAATGTTTTCTCCTGCTTCCTGCACGATTTTAGCAATGTGGTCAGTGTTTCGCCATGTTGATGTACCTGGGAGACATCTGACCATTACCTCAGGCTGGAGGTAGGTATCAACTCACTGAATCATATTTTATCTAACATACACACACACTACCAATCAGACAGAAGTTGGCCGGATTTTAGTTACAATGTTTAGGACACATTGTAAGCCTCTGTATCACATCAAGGTAACCAGCCTTACAGAAGTCCAAAGGAACAAACTGCATGGGGTCTGACTCACAGCATATAGACCCCACCCCACCCCCACTCACTGTTATCACTCACAAGTCCACTTGAGCACTTGCTAGCTGCTGTGTAATCTCCCAGGCACAGAATGGAAAATGCAACATTATTATTTTACTCTGGCTCTGTCTGCATTTGTTGCCCCGGGTTGGGGCTAGTGTTGCCCCTGGAGTATCCAGATTTTACTGCCTCAGCAACATACACTGAGTATGCCTGCCAATACCTATGTCTCAAACAAGAATATGCCCTTGGGCAAAAACATTTATTTTCCATCTTAAATTATGGAGGAATATTCCTGGAACAGGGATCTTCCCCTGTAGTAGCCAATGAAAAGTATATTTTGAATAAAATTGGTAAGTTTGTTTCACTGAAGCCCTAGTGGAGACATAATTGAACAATTTTGTTTCAGCAAAATTGGTTACTTGCTAATGTCAATTCAAAATACAAAAAAACTCAGTTTTTGAGGTAAAATCCTGATTAAAAAAACAGCAAGTTGTTTGGCAAATCAAATAATACTTCATCAAAATAACTTACATTTGAGGTCTTCAATTGATACTCTGCTAAAAGTACCATTTATGGAGTAGTATGTAAGCTCCCATCACCTCATGGATGCCCTTCAGGATGGCTCAGCAACTAGTCCCAACCAGAGATATCCCAACTGGCCCTAACCATTGGTATGCCAAATACCCCCAACCGGTGATATGCCAACTAATCCCAACCGGTGATATGCCAACTAGCCCCAACCAGTGATATGCCAACAGGCCCCAACCAGTGATATGCCAACAGGCCCCAACCAGTGATAGGCCAAACAGCCCAAACCGGTGATAGGCCAAATGGCCCCAACCGGTGATATGCCAAATAACTCCAACCAGTGATATGCCAACAAGCCCCAACCAGAGATATGCCAACTAACCCCAACCAGTGATATGCCAACCAGCCCCAACTGGAGTTATCCCAATTAGCCCCAACCAATGATATGCCAACAAGCCCCAACTGGTGATATGCCAAATAGCCCAAACTGGAGATATCCCAACTAGCCCCCACTGAAGATACCCCAACTAGCCCCCACTGGAGATACCCTAACTAGCTCCCACTGGAGATATCCTAAATAGCCCCAACCAGAGGTATAGTATGCCAGCTAGTCCCAATCGGTGCTATCCTAACTAGCCCCAACCGGAGATATCCCAACTAGCTTCAACCAATGCCATAACAACTAGCCCCAACTGGAGATATTCTAACTAGCCCCCACTGGAGATATCTCAGCTAGTCTCAACCAGTGATATGCCAACTAGCCCCAACCGGAGCTACAGTATCCCAACTAGCCTCTTGTGGAGATATCCTAACGTGTCCCGACTGGTGATATGCTAACTAGCCCCAACTGAAGATATCCCAACTAGCCCTAACCAGAGATATGCCAACTAACCCCAACTGGTGATATCCCAACTAGACCCAATCAGTGATATAACAACTAGCCCCAACCGGAGATATTCCCAACTAGTCCGCACTGGAGATATGCCAAACTGGTAAGTACTTCAGAATTGTCTTTTTTCCTGCACTTGAACTCTGAAGGACCAATATAAATGAAATAACAAGGGACCATCAAGTCTGTTTTGTTGTTACGCTTGTACAGCTTAATCTGGTTCAAGATCAGTTGGTAATCATTTTATCCCCCTTCCCCCGGGTCATGCCTGAAAATAGGCAGGATTTGTCTAGTGCACTTACCTGGTCAACAAAAAATAAATAAATAAAATAAATGTTATTACTTTTTCAACTGTTTGATATATTGTATGACAAATAGGGATTCTCTTTAATAATGTTAACAATTTTTACAAAAATGTAGAAATTCACTGGTAACACAGCTACGTAGTATTGTGTTGGTAATGTTAAGTGCACAAAATACCAATAAGCTATATCTGAAGAAAAAGTCCCATTTATGCATACTTCTATGGGACAGTGGTCTGTTACTTATAGTGCAGTGTGCAGTACAAGCTTGAAACATGTTACTATGAAGCTTAAAAATGATCAGCGGTGTCACAAACCCACTCAGCAGGTCAGGCCCTCTACTCCCAAAGTGCCAACCTCCGAGCACAGTCTTGTGAACAGTTTAACAGAACAAGATAACCCTCTTGTCTGTTTTGTGAGTTTGGATCAACCTTTGGTCCCAAGTCTTGGAGGGATTCAAACTATGAAACTCTTGTTAGTGTACCCAATGCACAGGCTCAGGTATATCTGTCTTCAGGGGGCCAGATATCTTTGCCTACGGGCACCTAACCAGGTATACAGAGATGAACCCTTAAAAACTTTAATAAAGACCTCAGATTTAAAATGCTTCTCTTTCCAGTTTGGCATCACCATTCAAGCTATGCCTCGTGTCTGCTATAACCATATATACTTTTCTTACAACTAAAAGTAATTCAAAGACAGACCAAATATGTTCTAAAAAGAATGTTACTAAAATAGATAAAAATATGTAAAACACAAAATACATAACTGTTATATCACAAGACATACAAATCTTTTAAAAGAACAAGGTTTGAACAGTGCAAATTCCTACTTACGGTACTCAGATTTGACTCTTTAAGTAAATACCTGCTTAAAGAGTTTACAGATGTATCCTCTTCAGAGTCTAGATAAAAGTGACCAAGTAAAACAGAATTATTCCTTAAAGTAAACTGCATTTGCCAACCCCTTTTGTGTGAGGTCATCTAGCTCCTCCTCTGTCAGATTATATATAAAAATATATCTAATAAAAAAAACAGGATGTCTTTTCAAAGTATTACATTTTGCAACCACAGCATAACTCATATGTTTCAAATAACATCTCTTTGATCCATGATAAGCTTCCCCCTTTCAGGACATGAAAGTATCTTTATGATTTTCGCACTAATACATCACAACCTGCTTTTCTTCCTTTGGAACCATCACAAAATGGATATGTTCAACTCAAGCTTCTTCCACCCTGTAATTATGTTCAGGCCTTCCACGTAACACCTGGTATCTAAAAACTGAGTGTGTGTGTGTGATCTCACATGCTGCTTTCAGCATTTTCTCATGGCTTTCATCTTTCAGCTGAAACCTGGGGGGGGGGCATTCAGTAATACATTTTATATTTAAAAAAAATGATACAGCACTCAGAACTGGCATTCCACGTCACAAGCGGCACTAAACTTTTTTTTCTTTATCTGTTTACCTCCTCCTCCTCCGACCCAGGTGTCCCCCACTCCTTCAGACCTCACATTGCTCCTCCGACTTACCGGCCATCCTCTTTCCTGGGTCCCTTCCTCACTCCCTCACATCGCAGTCAACTCCTGAGGGGTATCCTGGGCCTTTCCATTTGTAATTGTTTTAAGTAATTCTTTATTATGCTTTTTTATGATAAGTTTGCATTTATTGTGTACATGCCTGTATAGCCAATGGATGCAATGATTTAATACATATATGAAATATGTGATCTTTTGATCCTGGGTCATTTTTGAAACAGGAACTGTTGTTCCCAAGAGCTAACACACTTAAATCAAACCTAATCTTCTTCACACCTTTCAAGAAAAAAACAGCACTAGTTCTTCTGCCAGTTAACCACGGAGTATCCTTGGGTCCTCTGCCCACAATCCATACAGAATCACTGGGCCCTCTTCCTGTGATCTACGTAGCATCCCTGGACCCCTGCCAATGATCACTGGCCCTCTGCCCAGGATCCACAAATCATCACTGGGCCCTCTTCCCACAATCCATGAAACATTTCTGGGCCCTCTGCCCACAATCCACAGAGCATCCCTGGACCCTCTGCCCACAATCCACAAAGCTTCACTGAGCCCTCTGCCCACAGTCCACAAAGCTTCACTGGGCCCTCTGCCCACAGTCCACAGAGCTTCACTGAGCCCTCTGCCCACAGTCCACAGAGCTTCACTGGGCCCTCTGCCCACAGTCCACAGAGCTTCACTGGGCCCTCTGCCCACAATCCACAGAGCATCCCTGGACCCTCTGCCCACAATCCACAAAGCTTCACTGGGCCCTCTGCCCACAGTCCACAGAGCTTCACTGAGCCCTCTGCCCGCAGTCCACAGAGCTTCACTGGGCCCTCTGCCCACAGTCCACAAAGCTTCACTGGGCCCTCTGCCCACAATCCACAAAGCTTCACTGGGCCCTCTGCCCACAGTCCACAAAACATAAAAAGGGCTGTCTGCCCACAATCCATGAAACATCAATGGGCCCTCTGCCTAAGACCCACGGAGCATTTCTGGGCCCTCTGCCCACAATCCTTGGAGCATCACTGGGCCCTCTGCTAACCAACCAAGTAACAGCACTGGCCCCTCTACCAACCAACCAAAGAGCATAACTGGGCCCTCTGCTAGCCCAAATGTAGCTGCTGATCCTGCCCTCCTGGTCAAAGGAAAGTCTTTGCCAAGTAAAAATGGGCAAAAAATGAAATGGGGGAAACAGGATTAGCTCTTTAAAGTATATAGTATATAGCCAATAAGTACACCTGCAGTCTGTTAACCGTGATTTATTCCATCTGCCTGTCACTGATTTATAACGGTTATAAAGAATAACTGATCTTTTAATTGCTGTTTCTGGGAGTTGTCTGCCATAAACCTCTCTCAAATGCAGTGATCTTATGTATTGCTCAGTCAGAGTGATGATTTAGAAGGGAGCTTTGTTAACAGAAATAACTATACAGAGTATGTTATACTAATCCCAATTCACTGCCCATTGGAAGCAGTGGAGAATTAATATCTTTTTGTAAATAATTTCTGACTGCAAATGATGAAAGATTGATTTGTGGCAGAGGCAGGTTCTCTCATAACATTCTATAAATAGTTTGGCTGGTTATATGATATTGACTGAGGGGGGGGGGGTCCAGGGTACGCTATCTAATCTCCTTATTGGGCAGGTGCTTTGTGTTTGTTTGCTTATCATGGTGATGGTATATTAGCAAAACAAGGCTGGATCCTCCCTTGTCAGGAACCCCCAGGAGGGGAAGACCTGTCTCTGATTGCTCTCCTTGCATGTCCATTTATTCAAGGCACCCTCTGCCAGCTCTTTCAGCCTGCCCATTCATGAAAGATCGCAGCTACAGCGAGAGTAGGATGACACAGTCTAACACAGTGGCGTGAGGGCTAAGCCAGACAGCTTTACACTGGTTCCTTCCAGCTTTGACCTTTGCCTTTTAAGAGGGCAGTGTGGAAAGGGACCTGGGGGTAGTCATATCAGATGACCTAAAGATAAGCAAGCAATGTGAGAAAGCAGTAAGGAGGGTTGGGGGGATACTGGGATGTATAAGAAGAAGCATCACCAGTAGAAAACAGAGGTTGTTATCACTCTGCACAGATAGTTGGTGAGACCACATCTGGAGTACTGTGTCCAGTTCTGGAGACCCCATCTCCACAAGGACATAGACAGAATGGAGGCAGTCAAGAGGAGGGCAACTAAATTGGTGCAGGGTCTGCACCAGAAGCCATACAAAGAGAGACTAAAGAAGCTTAATATGTATAACCTTGAGGAAAGGAGAAGGGGGGGCCATGATAGAAACTTTCAAGTACCTCAAGGGAATCAACAAAGTCCAGGAGGATAACATCTTTCAGAACAAGAGATGTGCAAGAACAAGGGGGCACAATTTGAAGATGGGGGGTGGCTCAAGGGCAACATGAGGAAGTATTTTTTCATGGAGAGGGTGGTGGACATGTGGAACGACCCTCCTGAGGAGGTCATGGGGTCAAAAACAATGGGGGAATTCAAGAATGTATGGGACAAACATAAGGCAATTCTGGTGGGGAGTAGGACGAAGTAGGCTGTTGGTTAACTAAGATTTGCAGCTTACCTAATAGGTAGGGAAATGGGCAGACTGGGTGGGCCAAGCAGTCCTTATCTGCCATCAAAGTCTATGTTTCTAGTAAGTAGATGCTAAGCTGCCCATTCCCTGGATCAGTTTTGGATCCCAGTGTTGGGAATGAGTGTGTGTTAGTTGGGGGTGTGAGAATACCTCTCTACTGCCCCTGATTACGAGGGACGTCCCTCATTTTACCCCTCAAAATTGCTCCCTCTCTTCCATGTCTCTCATGAAAAAAGTGCTACCCCACAGGGAATGTGCTGTAAATCCACGCAGTCTCACTTCAAGAGTCCATTTCAGTGTAACCATGGGGCAGGATAATCATTAATTACAGGATGGTAATGGTGTCGGGTATGCAGGGGAAGACATACAAGCAGAGATGTAAGGAATTGGATCTGTACATGTTGGAGACTAGAAGGGAGAGAGGGGACATGACTGAAACTTTTAAATATGTTAAGGGGACCAACAAAGTAAAGGAAGGGTGTTTACTTAAAAGGAAGGAAGGGGCTGAAACTAGAGGACATAGCCTAAGACTTCAGGGAAGAAGATACAGAGGCAATGTGAGGGGACGATTCTTCATGGAGAGGGTGGTGGAGGCATGGAACAGGCTTCCACAGGAGGTAGTGGGGGCTGAAACGGTGGAGGGATTCAAGAGAGCATGGGACAGTAGTCATATGGGGCTGCACGGCAGGGGAAGGGGGGTTTCCAGAGGAGGGAGGGATGAGTAAGGGGAGGACTAGATGGGCCGATGGGTCCTTCTCTGATGCTAAGTTTCCATGATATGATTCTACATACTGTGTGACCTTGAGCAATTCACTTAACTTCCTTGTGCTCCCAGGTCACACCTGGAAAGAAGCTGTGGCTTAGTGTGCCTTTCCTGGTTAAACAATTTCCCCTTTCCCCTTACATGCTTCAGAGGTAATTACACTGTAGTTACAGGTTTGTTGCAGTTGCAATGCAGTTACACTGTGACTTCAGTGTAGTTAAGGAAACAAAGTGTTACCATCCAGACTTTAAAGCAGAAATTCATAATATTTTAAAATGCCAAATCAAGGATGAACTTTGCACAAGTAAACACAATGGCTTCCACAGTCATCTGAGTTTGTATCTCCTTGTCAGTAGATGTGTCTGACTTTATGAAGGTCAGTGTCCCCTCACACTAGGTGGGCCAAGAGGTCTTTTTCTGCTGACAGCTTCTATATTTCTGTTTCTATTGACCCTCTTTCTAAGTGGCCGTATCCCCCTTGTCAGTCACAAACGATTGCATACTTGAACTATATGTTGGCCGCTCCCCGTCCCCCAAAAGCATACCCTATGTACCGTAAAACACCACCACGTCTTTTTACATCTTGCAAAAATTATACAGTCACACAGTATTCTGAAGCTGGGCAAATCCATGTTTGCAGTAGCCTGAGTTGACAAAAGGGATACCACATTCAAAGGATGACTCTTCTAACAGTGCCTTCCCCCCCCCAGTACTGCAGTGTTAGCATAAGATGTGGCCCAAGTGTCCTGAGTGGGACTCGATTCCAAGACCTCATGGCCCAAAGGGGGTAGGGCTACCAAACAAACCACACTGACACCCTTTAAAGTTAAGGTGTGTTTACATTACAACTACATTCCTGCACTGTTACATCTTCCATGTGTGGAGCTCAGTGCTGCAACTGTTTGCTGCCCACTCGCACAGAGCAGCTGTGGAGCATTGCAAGCAACCTGCCCCCCCAGGAGCTACTGAGCATTGCAAGCATGCCTGGGTGCAGTCCTCACCTGATGTGAAACTGTTGTAAAACTAACCTTACTTCCCTCTCTCCCCCCCTCTGCACATTCCCTCCCTCCAACCAACCTGTTTTGCTTCCATCTTTGAATAAACCTTCCATGTCACTCCTCCTGCTGTCTCCCCCTCCCACCATACGACCCCAGTACCAAGCACTATTTTTTTGTTTTGTTATAAAGTTCCTGTCCATTCCTCTTTCTGCTGGCGTCCACCCTTGATCACTGAACCCAATGCTAGCAGGCATCACAGCAGGTGATGGGGAAAGTCCAGGTATGGATGAAAAACACCTGCTACCTATACCTACCACCGCAGAGACTGAAAACGTCTGCATTGGACTGGCACCACACTACAGTCAGAGGCATCCATACTCGGCCACTCACAGCAGATAAGCAACTCTGTACCACTCACAGTGGTGGAGCTCGGCTAATGTACGTAAAAAGGCTTTAAAATGCATGTGTGTGGGGGGCAAGGATGGTTGTTGGACAGAACCTCGAATCTGAACTGAAATTTGGACTTCAGAACCAGAACACAAAAAGAACCACAAGCTTAGGGACTTCCGGTGACGTCAGGACCCTAATGGCAGCCTAGTGCAGGGTGCTCCCACCATCGCCTACAGTACCCTCCAATTTACATCATTTTACCTGACAAATTTCATAATACAAGCTTATAAGGAGGAGTAACAATGCCTAAGAGAGGGGACAGAAGAACTCCGAAACTCCCAGATGCAGCAGATGATGGTGGATTCTCAGACTTGGGCAGCGACGGCTCACAGGCGTCTTCATCCTCGAGGCAAAGTCGCGCTGAACTCAATCAACCACCACTCTCAACTCTACAGAGACAGATGACCCTGATGCTCATGGAACTCCGGGATTTTCAGAAAGAGTTCTGATCCACTACCACCGCATTACGGACCAACATAAAAAAAACTTGAGAAGCAACAGGAAACCTTGGAGAACCAGGCCACTGCAGTGGACAGAAGGGTCGACCGCTCAGAACGGGCCATCCTGCAGCTCCATCAAGGACTACAACAGTTACAGGAAAGGGCTGAGGATGCAGAAAACAGGAACCGGAGGAATAATATTAGAATCTTGGGGGTGCCGGAAGGGGAAGAGGGTACAGACATCATACAATTTATCCGAAACCTCATCAAAGATACTATCAGCTTACCAACGGAGGTATCCCTCAAGTTTGAGTGGGTTCATCGTATGCTGGGTCCCAGGCCACCCCCCTGAATCCAGACCTCACACTATCTTGGCGCGCTTCCTGAGATTTCAGGAAAAAGAGCTAGTACTGCACTCGGCCTGGAAGCAGGGGCAGGTAAAGTTTAAATCCCACCGGCTGTATATAGAAAACGATTATGCTCCGGAGGTGATGGCAAGGAGGAAGGCCTATGTCCTGATCCTGAGGGCCCTGAGGAAAACAGGACTGTGCTTCCGAACCCCCTATCCGGCCCGACTCATGGTCTTTTTCAAGGAAGGGCAGCACACTTACAATTCGGTGGAGGAAGCGTCCGAGGATTTGAAGAAGCGAGGCATAGAGATGCAGGGTAAACCTGCGGCAGCGCCCAGAAACTCGCTTTCGGCAAAACTCTCGTGGCAGGTATGGCATCAGGGGCAACGCAAGTCCAAAAGACGCCAAGGCGTGGAGGCCCTCCAAAAGATCACGGATTCGCTTTGTGAGCAGAGCTGCACCTCTTCCACTCAAGCTCACCCGGCCAAAGAGACACTGCTCTGAGGAAGCTGTCAATGAATGAGGAACTACTCCTTTCCATACTAGAAGCATACGTTTTCTATACACTGAAAAAAAACCATCCTGTCCTGCCAAAGTCACTTGCTAGGAAAACAGGACTGAACAATATGTCACTTGTCACATCATAATTGGTTCCCAGATAAGTCTCAGTTTCCTAATATCTGTTACAGCTCTGCTTAACTCTAACTCTGTTACTTACATACAGTAAATTAACTCCTTTCTGCAACTATAATTTCAACACCCACTCCATGTATAACAAACTAAAAACCAACACTAACACATTGTCACCCTCTGTTTGGGGGGGACCCTTGTATCTGCCTCTTCTTGTCTTTCAGATCGCCACTAACAGGAGCAGGAAGAGTGATGCCTAGCAGAGAAGAGGGTAAGATTACTAGCTTTTCTTCCTTTCTAAGACCTCTTCTGGATCTGCGGGGCATATTATCCACAAAGGTACTAACCAGTGATCGTTATCTCCCAACAATACTCTGTGCTGACGATGAACGTAGATCGATGCCTGTACACTATCAGTAGGTCAAAGTACCTTAACCATCTGTAGTACAAGTGGAAGGTATATTATGTAACCCCAGGGTCAGATGTTTGTTGATCTGTTGTGCTTGTGAAGGGTGGCCTGATCTGTGGAGCTTACAAGGGAGGGCAGATACCGACTCTGGGGATGATGCACTCTTTTTGACATACTGGGGATACTGGGTTGGCTGGGAATAAGAGGTGCCCCCCCCCACGGTGATGTTAGACAATGGATGCCACGCAGGATGGGGAGGATATGAGTAGAGACTCTTGGGCCCCCCCACCACCAATCAAATCAGACAGACCCCAACTGACAAGTTGGTTATTCCTCTTGCCAGAGCGCCCTCTGTTCGATACTGCTCAGGGACATGGCAAACCACTGTACCCAGGAACCTCACCATTCTCTTGAATCTTGAAATATACACTACTCCCCACAATCACATCCTTTCTACAGTATCTATAGGCAATATGGTAGGAACCTGGCGTTCCAATCCCACACCCCCATACCCATTTTAGGCACTATAAGTGCCAAGGGGACTCTTAGACTCGAGAGGCAGCCCCAGGTGAGGATACCCTCACATCAGGGATAACATATTGTTCCCTGCAGTGGAAGTACCTAGATAATGGTTGATCATATTAGCGCCCTGTTGGCGAGTTGGCCTCAAGCCTATCTGCTAGTTTGGCCTAAGTTTTTGGCTACTAGGCTATTAAAGTTTAACCCAGTTTACCAGTTGAATGGCATTATGTCGATGCTGTTTCCTGTTTTTTAGTTTTCAGAATAGGTATTGTTAATAATTACAACTATCTAATAGTACATAACAGTCGATTGTGTTCAAGCTGCTATATTTGCAAGCGGTCCACGTTTGGGGCCCCTCGGACCCACCACTGCAAGACCCTTATAATACACCTCCCCACCCAAATTTAGAATGGAAGAGACCCCATTGAAATTGCTGTCATTAAATGTCAATGGGCTCACCTCTCCCATTAAACGGTCACGGGTGCTTTCCTATATTAAGAAAAGCAAAGTAGATCTCATTTATCTACAGGAGATCCATTTAAATAAGGAAGAGCATTCCAAGCTAGGAGCACTCACCAAGGGTGAAGTACATAGTTCCTCTTATAGGCGTGGGAGGATGCGAGGGGCAGCAATTATAGTCCCACAACATACTCCCCTGCAAGTTCGAACTAAGTGGATAGACCCCGATGGTAGGCTAGTACTCCTCCAAGAACAGATTAGAGATGCAGAGGTCACCTTAGCCAATGCATATTCTCCCCTGACTCTACAGTAAAGGACATATGTAACTTGCTGGACAAAATAGTCCAATTTACAAAGGGTATACTACTACTTGCAGGGGACTTCAATATCCTACCCAACCCTGAAATGGACTCCATGAACCCAAAAACCCCTAGAAGGACGCCGGTGCAAAAATTCTTTAATAAGTTTATTGCCAACGTAAGCTGGACAGATACTTGGCGGTATCTGTACCCACATACCAGGAACTACATACACTACTCAGCAGTTTATCATACATACTCGCGAACTGATCACTGCTACACCCAGGCAGAGCATGTTAGTAGCTTAGAGGACATCAAACTGGGAGACATCGTACTCTTGGACCACTCTCCCATAGTTACATCATGGAAGTTGGGGATCCAGCGGAAGCGTACACAATGGTGTCTGAACCCCTATTATCTAAAATCAAAACACTTTAAAGACTTTCTGGCAGAAAAAATCCCGGAGATACTCATGGATAACTCTCAATCGGGGGTCTCCCCATGTATTCTCTGGGATACATTAAAAACGGTGTTGCGTGGCCAACTCATAAAATACACCTCTACTCAAACCAAGGCTCACCAGGAACACAAAGCAACATTAGAAGAAACACTTCACTTCCTCCAAACAGCACACAAACAGGAAGACTGCACCATCCTCCCACAGTTAAAACAAGTAAAAACAAGATCTAGATAAGCTAGCCTTACAGCAGACGGAGGTAGCCTTAACTTTCCTCCGACAGCGGTATTATGAGGTAGGCCCCTAAGCAACTAGACTTTTAACATACCAAATTAGGAAACAGGAAAAGACAGCCACGATCTCCACAGTTTGTCACACCATAGATGGTAGACCATTAAATAAACTGACTGACATTACAAACGTCCTAACCACATACTATACTACCCTCTATACACTAGCATACTGAGCAACTACCGAAGATATACAACACTTCCTGCAGCCCCTAAATCTTCCTAGGATCAGTGAGGAACAAGGGACCCAGCTGACCCAACCCATCACATTGTTAGAGTTGTATGCTGCAATTTCACGCTCCAAGACCCTGAAGACACCCGGGCCGGATGGTTATGGGGCAGAATTCTATAAAGCTACTAGGGAAAAAATTGCTCAAACGCTTCTTAAAACCTTCAATTTGGTACTTGAGGGAGAATCCCCCCCCCCAACCTGGTCATACGCCACTATCTCAATTATCCCCAAGCAGGGCAAAAAAAAACAACTTTATGAATCCTACAGGCCTATTTCAGTGCTAAATACTGACTATAAACTCTTTATGAGTATCTTGGCCCAGAGACTGGAATCTGTTGTCCCCCAAATAATATACAAAGGCCAAACAGGCTTCGTCGTAGGACGAACAACCACAGACAACATTAAATGGACATACCACATTATACATCAGATGCACACCAACAACTCTTCAGCAGTCCTGGTTAGCCTAGATGCAGAGAAAGTCTTCGATAGGGTAATGTGGCCAGTTTTATATATGGTACTGGGACGGGCTGGGGTTCCCTGATCACTGGTTCAAGTGATTAAGAACATCTACTCTACACCTAGGGCGTGGGTTAAGGTCTCGGGACACCACTCACATTGTTTCTCCCTACATAGAGGAGCCAGACAAGGTTGACCGCAATCCCTGCTACTATTTGCCTTATTCATGGAGCCCCTGGCACAACTCATTTGGCAGGCGGATTCCCTGAAGGGCATTGAGATTGGTGGGGAGGAACATCAGATTGCATTATATGTGGATGATGCTGTACTATACCTTCAGCACCCGGAGACCTCACTTCCAGCAGTCAAGGAGCTCCTGGAATTCTTTGGCCAGGTTCCAGGGTGTAAAATTAACATCAGGAAAACTGAGCTGCTCACTTTCCAATACTCCCCCTCTCCAGCTATACAGAAGTTGTTCCCTTGTAGATGGGACTTAGAAAAACTGAAGTACTTAGGAATTCAATTTTCCCGAACCCTGGCCGATGCCTACAGGCTGAATTATACCCCTTTCACCATGCAGCTGAAGGCAGACCTAGCCAGCTGGAGTACTCTACCCCTGAGTCTCTCAAGAAAGATCAACTTAATCAGGATGGTTATCCTCCCCAGAGCCCTATATCTCTTTAATAATATTCCGATCAGCCTGGCCCGATCTGCATTTCAAGAATGGAATAAATCTATTTCACAATTCATCTGGTCAAACCGCAGGCTGAGAGTTCGGCTGAAACTTCTAACTCTTCCAAGGTCTCAGGGAGGACTGGCCCTACCAGACCTTTACAGATACTACCAAGCCGCCCACTTAACTCATATGCTCTCAAGACAATCATCCACTCAAGACACCCACTGGTCAGAGATTGAACAGGCATTAATCACTAATGCGGACTATTACCGCCTGCTGTACCATAAAAATACTTTTCTCCTTCCCTATCCCCCCCTAACTCTGGCATTACTGCACCAAATGAAGGTCTGGCATCACATAAAGAGACAATTCTCTTTGGACTGATTTGCACCCCAACTAAGCCCAATAGCTACGCTCCCTAATTTTCCGCCCAGTAGAATGGACCATGCCTTCCAACAATGGAATAGATATGGCCTGGTATATTTAACCCAAATCATCTCCCAGAGTCAGTTTTGGCTCTTCAGGGATATCCAGCAGAGATTTCAGCTAACTAATATACACCACTATAGATATCTACAATTAAGACACTACTTTGAATCCCTCCCAGAGGAGGTGAGAAGCCAGGCACTACATCCACCACTGGTTTCTTGACTCCTTGCCCTATTTGCCACCCCAAACCAAGGGCACCTAGTTTCTGGCCTATATCGGGCCTTACAGGCAAAGCCAGAAACTCTCACTGACAGCATTCGCCAACATTGGCAAGAAGAATTTGATTCCCCAGTGACTACGATACAATGGGAACTCGCATGCCAGGAAGTAGCCAGAATCACTAGTTCACATCAATGGCGGGAATTTGCCTGGAAGAACCTGATACGTTTCTTTAGAACTCCAGTAATCACTAGCCATTATACTCCAGGCAGGCAGGCCTCATGTTGGCGTAACTGCGGGGAGAGTAAGGCTCATCGCACTCATGTCATGTTTTAATGTCCCAAGCTGAAACCCTTCATACAAACTCTCCAGGTGGAGCTCCAAGAACTGTTCGGAAGGCCCCTGGAGTTGACCGAACAGGAGTTCATATTACTGTGGTTCCCTAGGGACTTTAGGGACTCAAGACTCGCGTTGCCTCCTAGCTACCCTCTTGACTGCCAGCAAAAAGGCTGTCACTAAATGTTGGTTGACTCCAGGGATTCTAGCTGTGCAGGATTGGTGGTCCATAACAAAACAAATATACCAAATGGAAAAAATAACACATAGCCTGAATGTCCAAGAGGAGAGATGTAGCTCTAGATGGAATAGATGGATTCTTTACTACATGCTGAAAGATAAATCCTTTGTTCCATAGCTCTCCCTACCCTCCTTCAGGTCCCAGGTTCTTCTCCTGCCCATATCTCACTTACTCCATACAGATGTACCCCCTTGTACTGGTTAACCCCTTTCCCAAACCAGAAATGCAGTGGATGGGTTCCGAGGGGGCCCCTTATGCTATGACCCTACCTATGATGTTAGAAATGGTGACATGAATTAGTTACCTGAACAGCGCAGAAGGGTTTAGGAAACCAGGGATAAATGGATACCAGCCTGACCCACAGGAGCACTACTGCGCCTTGAGGAGGAGGAAGAAAGAAGCAAACCTGCGAAGATCTGAATGGGTCCGGCTATCTACATAACTTTGGACTTTTCCCTGACCACAATGGAACAGAGTCTGAATCATAGGTTAATATAAATGTGTAATGATGGACTCCTGTAAGTAACCTTTTTTCTCAATCGACTGTAACTTTAACTCAAAAATTTTTTTAAAACCATAATAAAGATTATATTAACAAAAAAAGAACCACAAACTTAGTTCCCCATCCAGACAACGACAGGGTGTTTCAGTTCACCACTGAGCGGTTTTGCTGAAACAAAACACTGCAGATCTTCGTCTGGGAAAGCACGGCACAATAACTCTTCCATTCTGTTTTCAACTAAATAAGGAACAGTTCTGTAAATGCTGCCTGCCTGGTGGAGCTCATTTAAAACCCCAAACAGCGGGGCACGCTGGAGGTTTTACAAGTCCTGGTGGTCAAAGTGGGGGAAGGCTGCAGGGTCTGTGAGTTGTGTTTCGTTTGCAGATTGTAAAATGTTCCTAAAAGCCATCTCCGGCTTAAATATCCCTCTCTAAATTACCTTCCTATGGTCAGCACCCTGGCGAGCTGGCCCAGAAACCACAGCCTGCTTCAAGCTGAGACTCCAAAGGCCGGTGTTCTTAGCCAGCCCCAATAACAAGGTGCTGCACTCCTCCTCCTCTCAGTTTTTATGAGCCGCAGTTTTATCCTGTTCTGTTTTTTTTTTTTCCTCAGTAGAAGTGAAGTGCCCCTCCTGTGCTGTCAGTGTCTCAGGACTAATAGATGCTGCTACAATCAGCACCTGCGGCATCTTCAATATCTAGGGTCCCCACACATAGCTGCAGTTTGGTGGCACAACTAGTCTACACTGTTCCCTGTTGTACCATATGCAACAAGGTCACAGGCCTTTCCTTGTGCAGTCAGTCAGGACACTGCGCCTGTGTGAGAAAAGAGTCAAGAGGTGGCAGGCAAATGATGGTCTGAGCAATGCTCTGTCACCCCTCCTCCCCCATGCCCTGGTCTCACGCCAGTGCCAAAAGAGCAGTGAAACTGTCTGAAGTATTTCTACAGAGTGGTGCTGCATGCCACAGGGAACCATTTATATGCCAAGGGACGGGGAAAGGAGAGGGCCCAGGAAGATGACAAAATGATGTGGGGAAACAGGGCTACTGAGGGGAGTAGCCACTGGATGCCAGGGAGAGGATGAGGAGCTAAAAAAATAAAGCATCATCCTAGAGCTAGATGTAGACCTAAAGGAAATGGTTTAAAGAGTGGGGGAGGAGTGCACCGGCACACCTCTCAACTGGGACAGTGTATGGGGCCCCAGGATTCTCACCTGTCATGCACTCTTCTCAACTAGGACTGTATATGGGCAGCTGGATTCCCACTTGTCATGCAATCTTCTCAACTAGGACTGTGTATGGGCCCCTGGATTCCTACCTGTCATGCACTCTTCTAAATTAGGACTGTGTATGGGCCCCTGGATTCCCACCTGTCAATCACTCTTCTCAACTAGGACTCTGTGGATTCCCACCTGCTATGTACTCTTCTAAACTAGGACTGTGTATGGGCCCCTGGATTCCCACCTGTCATGCACTCTTCTCAACTAGGACTGTGTGTGGGCCCCTGGATTCCCATCTGCTATATACTCTTCTCCACTAGGACTGTGTATGGGCCCCTGGATTCCCACCTGTCATGCACTCTTCTCAACTAGAACTGCGTATGGGCCCCTGGATTCCCACCTGTCATGCACTCTTTTCAACTAGGACTGTGTATGGGCCCCTGGATTCCTACCTGCTATGCACTCTTCTCAACCAGGACTGTATATGGGCCCCTGGATTCCCAGCTGTCATGTACACTCCTCCAAACTAGCACTATGGGGTCCTGGGTGTTCCACCTTTCATGCACTCTTCTCAATGGTGACAGCCTCACAGATATCCATGGCTGTCCAGTGGTCCTCCCATTCCCAATCACCGTCCTGACATGTCTCATATATATTGCTGGTATCCTAGAGCCCAATGATCTCTGTCAAGTACCCCCTCTTCAACCCACTCACTCAGCATCCACCACCCTGTCAACCACCCCAGACTCATCTTACCTAAAGCCGTAGCTCTGCTCATGGGTTCACAAATGGTGACTGACACATCTCCCACTCATCACCTTGGCCAGCTACCAATATAACACTGAGGCCAACACTGTGACAATGGCTGGGTGTTTTTTCAGGCATTTCCCCTCCCTTCACCCCATGGCATGGGAAGTAGCCATGTTAGCACCATGTAACCACAGTGCACTTCAGGGGGAGCCAGGTCTCTGGCTCTCCCGCAGGTGTTACTGGAACCCACCACCAGTAGTAAGTGGGCAGAGTGCACTGTCACATGGCAGCTGCTCCAGTTCATGGACGTTTCCCCGCACAGATCCGACAGTCCGCTCCCAAACCTGGGTCACATGCCCGGCAGCTGCCCAGCCCACAGATGTTCCCCAGTGCAGCTCCATCACTCCACTCCCAAATCCAGGTTACATGCACAGCAGTTGCTGCAGCCCACGGATGTTCCCCAGCATGGCTCCATCACTCCACTCCTGAACCCAGGTCGCATGCCTGGCAGCTGCTCCAGCCATGGGCATTTCTCAGCGTGACTCCTTCAGCCCACTCTTGAACCAGGGTAGCATGCATGGCAGCTACTCCAGCCAATGGATGTTCCCTAGAGCGACTCAGTCAGCCTACTCCCGAACTCAGATTACATGAACAGGAGCATTCCAGCCCATGGATGTTCCCCAGCATGATTCCATCACTCCACTCCTGAACCTGGGCTGCATGCACGGCAGCAGCTCCAGCCCATGGAAGTTCCCCAGTGCAGCTCCAACACTCCACTCCTGAACCCAGGTCACATGCACAGCAGCTGCTCCAGCCTATGGACATTCCCCAGCACAGCTCTGACAGTCCATTCCTAAACCCAGGTTGCATGCATGGCAACGGCAACTGCTCCAGCCCATGGACATCCTCCAGTGTGTCTCCATCACTCCACTCCTGATCCCAGGTTGCTTGCACAATAGCTGCTCCAGCCCACAGACATTTCCCAGCACAGCTCTGACAGTCCACTCCCAAACCCAGGTTGCATGCACAGCAGCTGCTCCAGCCCACAGATGTTCCTCAGCATGGCTCCATCACTCCACTCCTGAACCCAGGTTGCATGCACGGCAGCTGCTCCAGCCCACAGATGTTCCCAGTGTGGCTCCTTCAGTCTACTCCCAAAGCTGGGTCATCTGCACAGCAGCTGCTTCAGCTCACAGACATTCTCCAGCATGGCTCCGTCACTCCACTCCCACACCAGGTGCGCATGCATGGCAGCCGATCCAGTCCACGGATGTTCCCAGCATGGCTCCTTCATTTCACTCCTGAAGCTGGGTCATCTGCACAGCAGCTGCTCTAGCCCATGGATGTACTGCAGCGCAGCTGCTTCAGCCCACTCCCAAACAGAGACCATGCCCATGGCAGCTGCTCAAGTCCATGGACATTCCCCAGTGCGGCTCCTACAGCCCATTCCCAAACCCGATTCACATGCACGGCAGCTGCTTCAGCCCACAGACATTCCCCAGTGCAACTCTGTCCACCCCCAAACCTGGGTCAATGCATGGCAGCTGCTCCAACCAACAGATGTTCCCCAGTGTGGCACCTTCAATCTGCTCTTGAACCCGGGGTCATGTGTGGGGCAGCTGCTCCAGCCAATGAACATTCCCTAGCATGGTTCCTTCAGTCCACTCCCATACCCAGGTCGCATGCACAGCAGCTGCTCCAGCCCACAGATGTTCCCTGGTGTGACTCCTTCAGTCCACTCCCAAACCTGGGGTCATGTGTATGGCAGCTGCTCCAGCCCATGAACGCTCCCCAGTGTGGGTCCTTCAGTCCATTCCCATATGCAGGTTGCATACATGGCAGCTGCTCCAGCCCACAAATGTTTCCCAGTGTGGCTCCTTCAATACATTCCCACCCAGGTCACGTGCACTCAACTGTTCCAGCCCATGCATATTTCCCAGCATGACTCTGGTAGTCAACTCCCAATCCTGGGTCGCATGCACGGCAGCATGACGTGCCACTGCGCAGCATGACATGCCACCACAGAGCCATGCGTGGCAGCATGACGTGCACCACGGGGCCATGTGTGGCAGCATGACGTGCCATCACAGGGCCATGCGTGGCAGTATGACGTGCACCATGGGGCCATGTGTGGCAGCATGACGTGCCACCACAGGGCCACTGGGTTCCTATGTATAAGAGCTGTCATACAAATTGGATCCCATAATGCTTTGCAAGATTTATATAGCAGGAAAACAGCTGAAGTGTGATGGAAGAAAGTAAGAAATAGCTGGGTGCTTCTGGTACCAATATCAGTGGTAACCAGGGAACACAGTCCTCATCACCATGGAGACAGACAGTCACAACACACTTTGCTCACATGCCGACAAAGCCCAACCAGGAAAATAATACCAGGAAGATAGATACTGGTTTGTGACCCTTGGCCTAAATTCCAGTCACGGGCTTCAAAAGCTGCACTGTGCACCTCCTGCATTCACACAGAATGCCAGCAGAACATCCAAGACAGTAATGCAGTCGGATTTTAAAGGGATCTCTTTTTCTGTTTTTGATTTGACTCTCAAGAAGTGCTGGCTGTGAGTAAGCCAGTGAAGCTCGAGACCAGGAAGAGGGGTTAAATGAGGCCAATTCAAGCAAAACTAACCAGTATGGACTAGTACAGTCACTTAGCTCCATTCTCACCCTGGCCGGCCGCTGCACTTGCCTAGAAAGCCCAAAGTTCAGCCATAAAAGTCACACCTCTGACATATCACTTTCCAACACTGAGCAATGGATATTGAATGGTGTTAATGAGTGCGAGAAAAGTCTTTCAGAATATTCCCTATGAATCATGTTATAAAAAAGTGAATAGAATCAATAGCCCCTTGTAAACAAGGACACTTCCATCTGTTCAGTAGGGCCAAGATTCTAAAATGTGCATCTACTCTCCTTCCAGCAGGTGTCGTTGTACGCTATGGTGTCACAGCACTGGTTGTGATGGTCTTTACAGCTACTCCAATCCCATTTCCTAAGAGGAGTGTTGGCACTCTATTCTTAATTAACTTTATTCAATGGAGAAACTTACATTTTTGGTTAGTCTGTGAGCTCAGAAATTTCAGTAATTTAGACACTGTAAAGCATGTGATATGCTCTTTATTTATTTTGTATTTATTTATTAATTATTCGGAAACAACCTTTGAGCAGAAGCTGTTTTACAAAGGTTCCACATCAGAGAATAAAAACAAATAGTTGAAAATACATAATATACAGCACATGATAATAAACAAACAGTTCACTGAAGTGCAGCAGTAACAATTTACAAAGGGAGATAGTTAAGGAGACAATCGATTCTTGGTGGTGAGAAGAGTAGATGGATTCAAGTGAGAACCAGGGGCAGAGGTGAGGGGAAAGGTTAACAGTCTGGTAGAAAACTTTGTCAAAAGTGAAAGTGGGGGTGGGATGTGAAGCAGTGGGGAAGCGGGAGAAAGCATGAGGTGGTGGCAACAGAAAGAGGGGTGGGGCCAATGGTGATGGGTGATTACAAGAAGTTGGGGGGAAGGGAGGGAGAGGAGGGGGTATGAGGTGTGGTCTGTGAGAAGTAGAGAGGTGGAGGTGAGGGGAAAGGTTAGCAGTCTGATAGAAAGACTTCGTCAGAACAGAAACGTGTGGGGGTGGGATGTGGAAACAGTAAGGAAGGTTGGAGAAAGCCTGAGGGTAGGTGACAATAGAAGGGTGAGGGGGCCAAAAGTGATGGGTGATTACAAGACGTTAAGGGGCGGGGAGGCAGGGAGGGAGAGGAGCAGGTCTGGAAGGTATGAGGTGTGGTATGCAAAGACAGGTAAGGAGGTGGGAGAACTGTGGGGGTGTGCAGGGGGAGGTGAGGTTGAGGGGTGGGCGATATAACTACTTGGAGCCAAAAATTGAGGGGTGGACTATGTAGGTAAGTGCAGAGACATCTTTGAGGAGTGTTCGTGGGGCAAGAGCCATCTTAGGTGCCATTAGGACAGTCACAAGCGTTCCTGGAGAGGAGCTGTTTTTCAAGTGCAGACCTAAGGCTAGCAAGCTTGTAGTTCCTTTTGAGACTTCAGGCACTCATTGAGCCATAGAGGGCTATATGCATGAGCCCGCTGCCCATGTCTTGGTTCTGTGGAAAGGGACAGCAAAGCGCACCAAGCACCTGACTCCTGGTTCCGTACTTTGGGTTGTCTTGGTAGAGGAGGTCAGAGATGTGGGGAGGGGGAGCCCAGAAGCGCCTTCTTGCAGAGTAGGCAGGTTTGGAATTTTATTCTATGCTCCAGTGACAGCCAGTTCACCTGAGAGTACAGAGAGCAGGTGTGGGTGAGTCAGTCAGCACCCGTGGCAAGTCTACATGCCTTGTTTAGTGCTGTTGCCGCCCGTTGCAGAGCAGTATTCATGGCTGATCCATAAGCCACCAGCCCATAGTCAATGATGGATAAGATTGAGCTACTGACAGAGAGATGGAGGGCATTTGGAGTGAGGTTTTTCTGATGTCTATATAAGACTCCGAGCTTGGAGTTAACAACTTTGATCACCATGTCTATATGCTGAACATAAGATAGGGTATTGTCTATGGTGACACCCAGGTACTTAAATGAGTGAACCTGTTCGAGCAGTGCATTGGCTTTGTTTTTGATGGATAGGACAGGGAATCTCTTCTTTAGTTGTGTGCTGGATAGGAGCAGCATTTTAGTTTTTTTTTTAATAATTGATGAGTAGCTTATGTGCACTGAACCAATCCTCAGTCTTAAGGAAGAAGGTCTGCAGTTCCTGTTCAAGATGTTCAATGTGAGCCCGGCCTGGTGGCGCTGAGGGTTGAGGCGCTGGAAGCCACACCAGCGATCCGAGTTCGGGAGTGAGCTCGGGTGCCAGGGGTCGGCAGGGGAGGGACTGGATTGAGCGCCTGCTGGGCTGCTCTCCTGTCCCAGGGGGAGGGCATCAGGGAGTTCAGCGCTCCAGCGGCCCTTGGTGGAGACTGGGGGGCATTGCAGAAGCACAGAGCTGCACGTACTAGCGTGCCTGATGCTGGCAGGGTGGCCGTGCGCCAGTGAGTGCCTGCAGGGAGGGGACAGGCGCAACAAGAACACAGGAAAACCCCGGGTCTGGGGGTAGGCGACGGCACCAATCTCCATGCCCACGACAGAGTCTAACTCGGCTGGCCCTCCTAGATCCTCCGCCCAGGGCCCACGTCAGCAGCCAGAGTCTACAAAGTTAAGAGCACCCAAGGTAGGAGAGGCAGCCTCACCCCAGAGGGGGTTAAGCTGGGGGTGCCAGCTGCGAGGCGGAGGAGAGGAGGGTCCGGTTGGGGAGACTTCAGGCAGGGCAGGATAAGGTTGGATGCCTGAGAGAGGCTCCCAGAACCATGACTGGAGGGAAAAAGAATTGGCAAAAAAATAGATGTTCAATGCGGGGTTACTGCTGAGGAGAACAGTGTCATCTGCATACAGGATGGTTTTGCTGTTACAAGCCCTGGGAAGATCATTCAAAAACAAGTTAAATAGGAGGGGTCCCAGAAGTAATCCTTGGGGGATGTCTATGAACACCTCTTTGGATCTAGAGATGACTTTGCCAATTTTGACTTTTTGGGGATCTATGGGACAGGTAGTCCTCGAACCAATCCACAGCATTTGGGGCCATTCCTAGGTATTTTAGTTGATCCAAGAGGAGGGGGTGATTGACTGTGTCAGATGCCTTTGTTAAGTCGATAAAGACCGACCCAGTTAATTTGTCTTCATCAAGTGCTTGATGCACAGAGTTGGTGTAATCAACCAGAGCGGTGGCCGTGCGGTGATTCTTTCGGAAGCCATGATGCTGGGGACATTGCAGCTGGTACTTATGTAGGTGATCGGTTATTTGATCTGCCACAATCCTTTCCAGTGCTTTAGATAGTAGGGAGAACACTGATACGGGTCTCTAGTTAGCAATGTTGGACCTATCCCCACTCTTATAAACAGGGGTTACCAAAGCTTGTTTCCAAACTGTAGGGAATTTGGCTAGTGTGAGTGATTAGTTAAAAGGTTTTGTGATAGGGACCATGAGTTCACTGAGGGCAAGTGCTACCAGCTTCATATCGACCCCATCACTTCCCATCCTAGTCTTGCTCAGTGCTTTCAGTACATAGGACCTTGAAACCTTTGTGGACACCCGTTTAAAGTAGAAATTAGGGTGGTTTTGCATTGTTGGTTCACTACTAAGTTGGACTCTCTCTCACTTCAGATAGTCGGGCAGTAGGACGGAGCCAAGATCTGTGAAAGAGGGTGTTGAAAGCCTCAGCTATAGTGTGTGGGTCCATTGTGGGCAGGCCATTTAGGTTGAGAAGTTGGGGGTGCTTTTTTTTCTTCCTTCCCAAGGAGGACTTTTAAGTCATACAGCACATAACATGCACTGGGTTTGTTTCACTAGCCACAATCTCCTGGATTTTATTTCACAAATTTCTGTATGATTATTGTGAAGTACTGCTGGTCCGTTTTTGTATGTCTCTACCTCCTCTTCTCTTCCCTTCCCATGCCCATGGGATTTCTTTTCCTTGTTTTTATGGCCTCTGTCTCTTCTGCTCCCCTTTTTCATGCCCCCCCCCCACACATTTACAACAGCTGCATGCTTGCACCCCACTCCCTGGGCATCCGCCTTCTGGTCCTCTTACATTAGTTCATCCCTGTTCCCCAAATACCTTCCCCTTTTTTCACCTGGTCATTTACCTTTGTAACGTATTACCTTTGGTACTACATTTGTATGCTTTTTTGCAATCTATATTCCTTTTGCATCACTGCCACTTTGGACTGTGACAGTTTACTTACCTGTAATTTGAGCATTGTACTTTCTTTACCACTGTACCTCCTGTATTCTGGACTTCTGCATCTCATCTCCCCTGTACCCATTCACCCGGCTGCACCTGGAGATGAGCCTTGGCTTAGTGTGCCTTTACCAGTCACCAAGCACTTGATCATTCAATAAATAGTATGTAGTCATTATCACTAGTTTTGTTGCTGTTTTTCTTTCATATTGAATTGAAAATGAAGAAAAATAAAGTTTAAAATAAAATCAAGTGACTTCTACAGAGTGGTGCTGCTGCTGGACTCCCTGTCTCTTGGGGCCACCATAGGGCAGCCACCCCTTCCTCTGAAGATGGCGAGCATCCATCAGGCTCCTAACAAACCCATCCCGTCGGCCGACTGCAGCCCAGACTAGAGAATTAAATTCGATCCTGTATGACAAGAGTACAAGGGTGTGTGTTTGTTCTTGGGCTGCCAGGCAGCCCAAAAGGTATCATGTTAAAATGAGCTGTATGTATGAAACTGAAACTGGTTTTGTTTCAGTTTAGCTACTGTTTTGTGCTGCTCACAACGTGCCAGTCCATTACAGGGTATTTCTCTGCTGCCCAGCTCACACAAGGGCATCTCCATGCTGTTTACAAAATCTTCTATGAAGAGCAGCCCATAATTCTGTGAACATTCTGCCTGCCTTTGAAATCCTTAACAGTCACTATCGGGTGAACAGTTTTGATAGGCTGACAGCTGCAACAGTCCCCCCCTCCAACACTTCCAGTCGGATCCTCTCCCCACTAGGTTTTATGATTCCACTCCTTTAATCTGTGCAGCGCCCCTCCTTGGCACTTTGCAATTAGAGGCACTTGAGTGTGACTTCTGAGAAACATTGTTTTTCCAGAATTAGCAATGCATTCCTTTTGAAGAGGTGTTAAAACTCCCCTCCTGTCTGAGCCAGAGAGCTTCCGTCTCTCACATCAAGACAGGCTTCCCATGAGGACCAACCCAAGCCCAGGGCAAACTGCACAAAACGACAGGCCAGTTCATCAGACATGGAATGAACTGACCAATAAGGTCTGACCAATATTGCCTTAGTATACTCACTGAAACACAATTTCCCGAGTTACGCAAAGCAGTCCTCCCTGGAGTTTTTCTAACCTGGATTGAAGGGTCCCGGAAACGCTAATTAATGCCTTACACTGCTAAGCAGAGTCTCAGGGGAGTTAGTGGCCACTGCAGTGCTTCATCTTTCATGTTGATAAATGTTTTAATCCTTGAACTGCACTCCTTTTGGGCTGGGACAGACTAGATAATTCCACTGTGAACTGCATTTACAATACGGCTTTCTTTATGACTTCTGTTCTGCACAAGGTCACTGTCCATGTACTCCCCATGCTGCCTGCTTCCATGTGAAACTTCAAGCTTTCTTCTCTTTGTTTCAGTTTTACCCTCTACATCAGCCAATCATTCCACCAGCCTTCCCCACGGCCCTGCCGCCTGCCTGCCTTCTAGCCCTCTTACCCGTTTTCCACGAAGCCCTGTTGCCCCTCTTCCCCGCAACCCTATTACCCATCTTTCCAAAGCTCTTTTTACCTCTCTACCCTGCAGTCATGTTACTCCTCTTCTCTGCAGCCCTGCTGCACTTCTTCCCCTCAGCCCTGATACCCACCTTCTCCAGCTGTCCCTAAGAGTTCCCCCATAGTGGGACCTTCGTAGTTTGTGCAGTCCCCCTCTTGTACCCCTAATACAGTGCAGACCCACAAGCTTGGTTGACAGTGCAGGGCCTGCAGTGTACAGACTTCATCCTGTGACTGGATGGGATTTTCACTTTTTTCTCACTCCGAGAGATGGCGGTGTTAACATGCTGCTGAAAGCATGAAACAGGGGTGCGCAGAGTGTAGCCCACTGACTCGGCATCCCACAGCCATCTTACCTTGCTACTCCACCTGTGGTACCCTAGGATGCAGCTAGATGGGAGAGCCTCCCCCCAGAGAAGGCAAGTGTCCTCCGAGATGCTCAACCCTTCTCTCCACACGAGCCCTGCAGCATCCCAGGCTAATTCCTGAACCCGGGTCTCCAGCACCACAAGAGACAGCCCTACCACTGCACCGATGGGAAGGACCAAACTTCAGGCTCTCTCTCATTTATGATCAATATGCAGAAACTCTCTGTCCATACCCACTTGTTCTCACACTTCGATCCCCCACTGGTTCTCACACTCCCATCCCCCACTGGTTCTCACACTTCCATCCCCCACAGTATCTCACACTTCGATTCCCTATCAGTTCTCACCCTTCCATCCCCCACTGCTTCTTGAACTTCCATCCCCCACTGGTTCTCACACTTCCATACCCCATAGTATCTCAAACCTTTATCACCCACTGGTTCTCAAACTTCCATCCCCCACTGTTTCTCAGACTTCCTTCTCCCACTGGTTCTCACACTTACATCCCCCACTGGTTCTCACACTTACATCCCCCACTGGTTCTCACACGTCCATCCCCCCACTGGTTCTTACTCCTTCATCCCTCACTGGTTCTCACACTTCCATCCCCATCGGTTCTCACACGTCCATCCCCCCACTGGTTCTTACAACTTCATCCCTCACTGGTTCTCACACTTCCATCCCCCACTGGTTCTCAAACGTCCATCCCCTCCATTGGTTCTCACACTTTCATCCCTCACTGGATCTTACACTTCCATCCCCACTAGTTCTCACACTTCCATCACTATATTTCTTCCATATTTTTTTAATTCTTTACAATCCATCTTTGAAAGTTTAGACAATTAGCTCCTGACTTTTAGAATGAAGTTTAAAATATATTTATTAGCTGAAAGTGAGTGTAAATGTTTTACTTGAATGTGCTATGTGTATGTTTATGTAATTTTGTATAATATTCATGCTGTTTTTTTAAAACATAAATCTACATATTGCTTGTATGTATACTGGTTGACCATGAAAATGGGTCTTTGGCCCATGGACTTTCCAGTTGAAATAAAACAAACAAACAAATTTAAAGCGCAGTACATTTAAAAAAAAAAAGTGTTTTTAAACCTATTGTTCCCTGTTGTGTTTCACACTGGTTTCCCCTGTCAGCCACCCTGATGTTGGGAGTCATCCAGGCAATGCCCTTCCTCCAGCTCGGAGTGGGGTTAGCGGCTGCCTTCACAGGCTATGCCAAATCTGCTCTGTGACTGGCTGGCAGGGGGCACACAAATACTGGGCTCCCTGTGCCTTCCCTAACAAGAAGTCAAGTGACTCAACTCTGGAACAAGCTTGGCGCCTAGACAGCACCGGCATGGGGATTCTGTAATTTCAGTCTCTAGGGTGAATTAGTGCTGCTGTCATATGCCTGAGCCAACACCCCCTTCCCCCCAAACATACACACAAATGTTTTCTTTGCACTTCATTCTGTGTTCAACCACCACTGACATCAATCCCTGCCATTTCCTCTTGTTTCTAAATCTGCTTACCTGGTGCCAGGTTTCATTTCTGTTCACCCTGTTACAGCTTATGTTTTTGTGGCCTGTGGTTGGTCCTGATGTCCCCAGTGTGCCATAAGGACCGAGAGCACTGCAGGTTCATCTACGTCACAAGAAAAGTTTGGTTCAACAATGAGTGTTAAACATTGCTGAAAAAAGTGCTGAAAACCTTGAGGGGGGTGTCGCCATATTTAATGGGGCTCCCCTTAAAGTAGCAGTGCATGTTACAGTGAAAGTACTGACAGATACTGCTTTACTCCACTGTAGAGAACCCTTTTTCTCAGGTGTTGAAAATTCCCTTTTTCCTCATTTTGAGTCTGCTTTAGCACTGTTGGGAGGATTTTAAATAATTAAAAGGGGTGCTCCTTTTAATATTAGCTATCCCCAAGTTTTTACATATATTCTCAGCTGCCTTTGAACACCAATTGTCCAATAAGGTGAGGGATCAGTGCCTTTTGCATGCTAGTTCACTTCAGTCACAAGAATAGTGACAGCAAACTTTGGGTGTTTAAAAACAGCTGAAAATTCTGTCCAGAAACCAAGCACCTCAGCCGTGTGACCAGTCTGTGGGGGATGTGAGAGTGCGATTAGGCCTGTGCTGTCCCCGCCAGGGACCAAGTACCTCAGCTGTGTGGCCAGTCTGTGGGGGATGTGAAAGTACGATTAGGCCTGTGCTATCCCCACCGGGGACCAAGCACCTCAGCTGTGTGGCCAGTCTGTGGGGGATGTGAGAGTGCAATGAGGCCTGTACTGTCTCCGCCAGGGACCAAGCAACTCAGCTGTGTGGCCAGTCTGTGAGGAAAGTGAGCATGCGATTAGGTCTGTGCTGTCCCGGCCAGGGACCAAGCACCTCAGCCGTGTGACCAGTCTTTGGGGGATGTGAGAGTACGATTAGGCCTGTGCTGTCCCCGCCAGGGACCAAGCACCTCAGCCGTGTGACCAGTCTGTGAGGGGTGTGAGAGTGCGATTAGGCCTGTGCTGTCCCCGCCGGGGACCAAGCACCTCGGCCATGTGACCAGTCTGTGGGGGATGTGAGAGTGCGATTAGGCCTGTGCTGTCCCTGCCAGGGACCAAGCACCTCAGCCGTATGACCAGTCTGTGGGGGATGTGAGAGTGCGATTAGGCCTGTGCTGTCCCCGCCGGGGACCAAGCACCTCAGCTGTGTGGCCAGTCTGTGGGGGATGTGAGAGTACAAGGTGACCTATGCCGTTCCCGCCGGGGACCAAGCACCTCAGCCTCGTGACCAGTCTGTGGGGGATGTGAGAATGTGATTAGGCCTGTGCTGTCCCCGCTGGGACCAAGCACCTCAGCCGTGTGACCAGTCTGTGGTGGATGTGAAAGTGCGAGGTGACCCATGCTGTCCCCATCAAGGACCAAGCACCTCAGCCATGTGACTAGTCTGTGGGGGATGTGAGAGTGTGAGCTGGTCTGTGCTGTCCCCATTTGGGAGTCAAGCACCTCAGCTCTGTGACTAGTCAGCAGGGGATGTGCGAGCGTGACGTGGCCTGCGCCATCCCTGTCTAGGAGCCAAGCACCTCAACTCTGTGACCAGTCA
The DNA here is from genome assembly GCA_016271365.2 of Neoceratodus forsteri. Taxonomy (NCBI): domain Eukaryota; kingdom Metazoa; phylum Chordata; order Ceratodontiformes; family Ceratodontidae; genus Neoceratodus; species Neoceratodus forsteri. The sequence continues at coordinate 108,002,167 of JADMNL010000031.1, read as the reverse complement.
GCAGGGGATGTGTGAGCGTGAAGAGGCCATGCAGTCTCTGACAGAAATAAAGCACCTCAGCTCTGTGACCATTCAGTGGGGGATGTGTGAGTGGGAGATGGCCCATGTTGCCCTCACCCTGGAACAAGGTACTTTAGCTCCCTAACCAGTCAGTGTGTTGGGGGGTTTCGAGTACAGGGCAGCCCGTGCTATCCCAGTCTACAGACAAGCACTTCAGCTCTGTGACCAGTCAACAGGAGACGTGCAAGTGTGAGGCGGCCCATGCCATCCCTGCCCAAGAGCCAATCATTTCAGCTCCATGATGCATGTAGTCCCCCACCAGTTCTACAGCGGCTGAACCTGGCTCTTGCATGTCATCAGCCCTTACTGTTTTCTTAAGACATTTATGTTTCTCGCTATGTGTGTATAATATATGATATTTATATCTGGAGTGTGTCTGGAAACAAGCTGCGGCACAGTGTGTCTTACCTAGCTACCAAATGTTACATAAGTAAAAAATAAATATGGACTTCATTACCCAAAAGGGTTTCTTGAGACTTTCACGTAAGCCAGTTTCAGGTAACGATTGTTTTTCTGCGTGCTAGAACCCTAGCACTGGTGATTGACAGCTCACTGTTACAGTGGTTTATGTAATTATTATGGCTAGCTCTCTAATTTCATAGCTGGCATATGAATTTTTGATGCACACCTAGCATATTAACAACTGGGATGTAACAGATTACTGTATAATCCCTGCCAGACTCATCTTCTGTACTGTTCAGAGAAAACTGGATAAATGAAAAAAAATAATAAAAGATTGTCTATTCTCTGCATCTTTTCTTAGCTCAACGTCCCCTTTACAGAATCCTACTCTAAATCTTAATCTTAATCCTGATTTTAAAACAAAAACAAATGAAAATGCCATCCCCTACGCTGCAGATCTGAGTCATACATTTACGATCTTCTACCTGGAATACTGCAACACCATTTTATCTGGCATCTCCTCTAACTCGGCCATTCGACCCATACCTAGAAAATGTAAACGAACCGAAATCCCCCCAGTCCTACAGGATCCCAGCTGGTTACCATTCCAGCAGCGCACACAGTACAAGGTCGAACTCCTCAAATACAAATTCATACATAGCCATGAACATTCCAACATGTCACATTTTTTTCACACCTACACTGCTCTGCCTACAGCACCCTGCTGTCCACCTCTCGTCGATAGAATACCTGTAGGTGACACAGCTTCCACTTCCTTTGCCCCAGCTCTGCGACAAAACCTTCCTAGAGCTCTGTGGGGAATGAAATCCTACACCATATTCATACCTCGTCTCTGCTATTCAGCTACCAGTCTCTCCTAATTTCCCGTCAGGATACTGAATATTCCTCTGTCCTAGAGCTTCCAGAATAGTTTCATGTGTTTCCTTTAACTCTGGGGTAATATTCCTGCCATTTTCTATAAATACATAATTTTGTATGGGAACTGCTCAATTTTTGTTCTGTTTTCTTGTATACTCATTGCAGGGGTATAGGGATAATTTCTCTGTATATCTGGAAGCACTGCAGTCCACATATAGTTTGTAAAGTATTTTTGAATTCAGTTGTCTGAAAGGCACCATATGAAATTCTAGGTTACTGTAAAACACTTTGAACATTTGGAAAGAAGTTACATATAATGGACACACAATAAGGAAAGCATTGTTCATTAACTAGGAGGATACCCTTCTATGCCTTGCTCAGTTATCATTATTTAAATGCACAGGGTGACACTGCTCAGCCTGAACGACTATCATGTATCGCAATCAGTTTATTCGTAGGCAGAATTGAGAGGAAACCTCTCTTTTACAATTGCAACTATGAAAAAAAGTTACACAGACATAAAAGAGATACAAACAGCATTTAATTTAGGAAAATCATGAAACTGGTCTGTTTGGCTTTGTGACCAGCATGGCACCAGCAGCATCTACTGCTCAGGCTTGGACCTTCTCACCAGTATGTTAACAGGTGATCCACAGATAGACCTCTCCTCAACCCTACCCACCCTCCCTCTGCCTGAGCTAGGCCTCTCCATGGGCTCTGGACCACAGCCAAGCCTTTGAGGATAAGGATATAATGTGCCTATGGCTGGCTAATGGGATGTGCTCTTTGAATTTAGAAATTTAAACTGGTTGAAGAAAAAACTGTCATTTCACACTGGTAATGCTAGACCAAAAGACTTAGTCCCTGCAAAAGAAACAGAACAAAAATCTCTGGCTTTCTCAGACTGTTCCATTGGGACTGTACAGCACTTAGATACACTTGGAAATGCAACAAGTTATGTTAGTTTCTTCAGATGTTTAGTCCAGGTCAGATAAGCACATGTTGCCAAAGCTGGTCCAGAATAAGCCCACGGAACCAAGGCAGGTCCAGGATAAGCACACAGAACCAAGATTGGTCCAAAATAAGCACCCAGAACCAAGGCTGGTCAAGGATAACTACACAGAACCAAGACTGATCCAGGATAAGCACACGGAACCAAGGCTGATCCAGGGTAAGCACACAGAACCAAGGCTGATCCAGGATAAGCACACAGAACCAAGGCTGGTCCAGGATAAGCTCACAGAACCATGGCTGGTCCAGGATAAGCACACAGAACCAAGGCTTATCCAGGATAAGTGTACAGAACCCAAGGTTGATCCAGGATAAGCACACAGAACCAAGGCTGGTCCAGAATAAACACAAGGAACCAAGGCTGATCCAGGATAAGCACACAGAACCAAGGCTGGTCCAGAATAAGCACAAAGAACTAAGGCTGATCCAGGATAAGCACACAGAACCAAGACTTGTCCAGGATAAGTACACGGAACCAAGGCTGGTCTAGTATAAGCACACATAACCAAGGCTGGTTCAGGATAAGCATATGGAACCAATGCTGGTCCAGGATAAGTACATGGAACCAAGACTGGTCCAGGATAAGCACACGGAACCAAGGCTGATCCAGGGTAACCATACAGAACCAAGGCTGGTCCAGGATAAGCACATGGAACCAAGGCTTATTTCCACAAACAACCGATTGTGGGGGTACAGGAAGAAAAACAGAAAGGGATGCACAGTAAGATTTGAAACAATGCTTAATAAAACACATTATGGAGCCTCTGTATAGTAAATCATGAAAAGAAAGTAATGTGAGATAATGCAATAATTGAAACTGTGATTAAGCAGTGGAGGTATATATTGTGACGTGGACAGCCAGCTCTGAGTGCTGTATCATTTTTTTTTTTTAAATATAAAATGTATGACTGACTGTCTCTGCTAAAAAAAATCTGATGCTCTTAGAATGACCTCGCTCATCCCCCACCCCCAGATTTTAGCTAAAAGATGAAAGCCATAAGAAAAATGGTGACAGCATGTGAGTTCACACACACTCAGTTTTTAGAGACCATGTGTTACACGTAAGGCCTTAATTAAGGATCCTGTCTGCCTGAGTTAATTACAACCATAGTTGCTAGAACATATCCATTTTATGACGCTGGAAGGAAAACTCAGGTTATTATATAGAAGTAAAATCATAAAGATGCTGTCATATCCTGGAAGGAGGAAGCTTATTATGAGATCAAAAGAAGTGTCATTTGAAGGAAATGAATTATGCTGAAGTTGCAGAATGTAATACTTTTGTATAAGATATATATTATTTTATACATATCTGACAGAGCAGGAGCTAGCTGACCTCACACAAAAATGGGTTGTCCCATACAGTTGTTTAAGGAATACATAGAGAATAGTGCATGGGCAACCATGCACAACCAGCCTATTGTGCCACAAAGGGGCTCTGATTACCTCAGACCTCAAGAGCGAAGCTCGAGAGGTCCTAGGTAATCGGAACCCCGAGGTGGCACAAAAGGCTGGTTGGGCATGTGCTTGCTCATGTACTATTTTTTATAGTGTATAGTCCCCGTTTCCAATTAGGTTTTTTATGTTTTTTTATTTTTAAAATACAAAAAAAAAGGTTTGATGCTCTGTCATGCTCATTGAGTTAGGGCTGCTTGTTAGGTGTTGTGCATGGTTGCTAGGGAGCAGAGACGTCCATGTTAGATGCGTAGCCTTCTATTGGCTGTCAATTCCGTGTGGGAGGAATTTTCAATAAAAATTAAATGGCGGCGGTAGTTCTCGCTAAGCGAGATGGAGAGTTGGTGTGGGGATCACTCATTTTCTTGTATTTCTTTTGTTAAGTAAGTCTATCTGGTTGATCCTGCATTTTAAAGATATCTGGTTGATCCTGCATATTGATAGAGTCCAATGCAGCTGCTTCTACTGCCACCACCGGGAGTGTGGAGCCTGCTGTTTTCTGCCAAGTACAGGTAAGAGACTGAGCGCGTAGAACCTCTAGAGGTTTTCAAAATGTCGTTATGCTGCAGTACGGTACAATCACGTTCCATGACCTTTTGAACTGCAGCAGAACAACATTTTACGAACCTCCGGTTTCCATGCGCAATAAGGGTCCACTATACACTATTCTGTTTTACTTACACACACTTTTACCTAGACTCTGACTGAGCAAAGATCTCTGGAGCACTTGTAAACAGATATTTAGAAAGATTTCAAATCTAAGTACTGTAAGGAGGAATTTGCACTGTTTAAACCTTGTTTCCTTGAAAAGATTTGTATGTCTGGGGATATAATAGTTCTGTATTTTGCATTTACATATTTTTAACTATTTTAGTAAAATTCTTTTTAGAACTTACTTGGTCTGTCTTTGACTTCTTTTTAGTTGTAAGAAAAGTATATGGTTATTGCAGATACTAAACATAAGCTTGAATGGTGGTACCAAACTGGAAAGAGAAGCGTTTTAAATCTGAGGTCTTTATTAAAGTTTTTAAGGGTTCATCTCTGTATACCTGGTTAGGTGCCCATAGGCAAAGATATCTGGCCCCCTGAAGACAGAAATATCTGAGCCTGTGCATTGGGTTCACTAGCAAGAGGTTCACAGTTTGAATCCTTCCAGAACTTGAGACCAAAGGTTGATCCGAACTCACAAAAACAGACAAGAGGGTTACCTTGTCTGTTACACTGTTCACAAGACTGCGCTCAGAGGTTGGCACTTTGGGAGTAGAGGGCCTGACCTGTTGAGTGGGTTTGTAACAGATATACACACATCAAACCAAAAACAAAAATAACACAAAGGCAGCAGTGATGAGTATGGTGAGGGAAGGAGGGATTGGAGCAGATGGGCAGTGCTGAATGTAGGGAGGGAGGGATTTAAGTAGTGAGAGCAATGATGAGTACAGGGGAGAGACTGGAGAAGAGGGAGCAATGATGAGTACGGGAGGGAGGGACTGGAGTAGAGGGAGCAATGATGAGTACGGGAGGGAGGGACTGGAGTAGAGGGAGCAATGATGAGTACGGGAGGGAGGGACTGGAGTAGAGGGAGCAATGATGAGTCTGGGAGGGAGGGACTGGAGTAGAGGGAGCAATGATGAGTACAGGGGAGGGACTGGAATAGAGGGAGCAATGATGAGTACAGGGGAGGGACTGGAGTAGAGGGAGCAATGATGAGTACGGCAGGGAGGGACTAGAGTAGAAGGAGCAATGAGGAGTACGGAAGGGAGGGACTGGAGTAGAGGGAGCAATGATGAGTACGGGAGGGAGGGACTGGAGTAGAGGGAGCAATGATGAGTATGGGAGGGAGGGAGGGACTGGAGTAGAAGGAGCAGTGATGAGTATAGGAGGGAGGAACTGGAGTAGAAGGAGCAGTGATGAGTATGGGAGGGAGGAACTGGAGTAGAGGGAGCAGTGATGAGTGTAGGGATGGAGGGATCAGAGTATAGCGATATGTTGGCCAAGTAAGTTCTGGTGGAAAGTGTCATGGTGTTTTTATTTTCTATCAGGAGAACTTGTAGAGCGAGCACAAGGAACCTGTTTTTGTCTTATACGATATTTACCCAGGGTAGCTCGACTGAGCCAGTTATGAGCAGGTACCATGAGTGTTGCATGGCAAGTTGGGTTCTGGCAGTAGGGGGTGCAGGGGTTCATGAGTGACCTGAGGGATCATCATTCCATCATGCCTGGGGTTTCTCCTGTGGTGGTGGTGTCTCCAGCCCGCAGGATATTGACGCACTAGGGGCCCCAAGCATGCACGCTGTGTGTGCTTACCTGGAGCCTGGATAATGTGCTCCCTACTCATGCTGCACTACTGCCTGTTGTCACCCAAGGTGCGGTTCTTTAAGAAAGGCAGCCAGCCACCCCTCCTGAAGGAGGTCAGTGCCCTGTTGGATGCTCAATCCTTCCCCCCTACTAGCCTTCAAATGTCCCATGCTTTCTTATGAACTCTATTGCCAGTGATGATAATGGCAGCTCTGTTGCTGCACTGAAGAGACAGCTTTTGTAAGTCAGCCTATTTTCTCTTTTCCTATTTAGAAGTCAAAGACTTCTTCCCACTTTATTTTGAAAGTTTTTAACCTTATTTTTGGAAGTTAAAGGGGACAGGAAATTTGTGCTAATTGGAAGCTGTTTATAAAGTTCTTATTCTCAGAAATGATATGCATTCCCCATATATAACCATACCTGAATAAAAAGTGATACAAAAAACTGCATTTTGCATTGTTTTGTTTTTATGGGCAGCATTCTGTTACAGTTCTCTTCATGGAACCAGTAGTTTGGAGTTTTTACTATGTCATGGTTTGTGTATAGAATGTCAATTATGAGCTGTTGACCTATCAGAATTAGGCTTAGAGTTCTGTGCATGAATCATGACACAGCGAAAACTCCAAATTATTTGTTCCATGATGAGAACTATAACAGAATGCTGCCCATAAAAACAAAACAATGCAAAATACAGTTTTTCGTATAACCTTTTTGTTCAGGTACAGTTAAGCATAGATAACTCAGGGGAATGCACATACTTTGTTTCTTTCTTTTATTTCATTTATTTGAGAAAATCGAAATTACAACCCTTAGAGTCACAGACTCGTTTCCAAAAGCTCCACGTGATATAAATAATAACGATAATAGACAAGAGTACAGCGGTGTGCAAGCAGGTAAACAGAAGCTGTGAACTTACAGGTGATGAAGTGAGGCCTATACAAGCAGTAGCTAAGCAGTGGAAAATGACACAGTCGGTGAACAGGCACATTGCAAAAAAAAAAAAAAAGAACAGCGATCAAACCTATACAATTGGTAGCCAATAGGTTAACAGTGGGTAGTCATTAGGAATTGACCTATATAATTAATGAAAGAGGCATCAACACATAGAGGAAATCTATCTTGTGGTGAGCAGCCACAGGGGCTTTGTCTGGAGAATAATATACTGAGAGTCAGAGTAAAAATAGTGTGAATAGCAACTTTATAAACAACTGCCATTTATAAATTATTTCCTGTTCTCTTTAAATATGGTGAAAATACAGTACTTCCAAAACAGGTTTAACTGAAGCCCAGCCTTTATCTCCTTGTTCCCATGCTTATGTTGTAGTCACTAGACCGACCACCTCAGTCCCCAAAAACCTTGGAGTTGGATAAAGCTACTGTGTAAGTTCCTGCGGTACAGGTGGCTTTCCTAGACAAATCTGAATCCCCCTTGGTTGAACCACAGCTGATCCTCTGAGATAGTGGTCCACATGGTTTTCCCAACTGGGTAGCGCTATTTAGATGTCCACTACCCCCAGAATGGGGGCTCGTGGCCAGGGCAGAGTACATGCCCCATTAAAAACCTGGTATTCCCCTTTTCTTTGTACTCCCCTCTAACAGATCACACCTGGGTAACCAGCTTTGACTCAGTGTGCCTTTCCCAGTCAGTGAACTGCAAGAAATTAATAACATGTGTAAGCCCCCCAATCTGGAGCTCACCTGGTGCCTCCTCCGGCTCCAGGACACCTACCTTCGTCCTCTGGCCCCCTGGACTACAGAAGGAGGACCAGCAGATATCAGGAGCCCTGACAGGAGATGTGCTAGGGCTCCACTCCAAAGATCTTCGGGGCAGGAGCTGTCCTGCGCACCTGTGTTCTCAGCCCCCCTAAACTGGGATGGGGCCAAGACCAGGTGTAGGAGCACTATCAGGCATATTCAGCCAAGTCTCTGACCCTTGTCAACTGCAGTGGGTTGGGGAATGATGAACACTACAGCTGCCTTTGATCCTGCTGCCATGAATGTGTGGTAGTGCCCGCTCCGAGCTGTAGCTCCGTTTTTGAAACGGGGTTACGCGCCCGCTCCAGTCAAGGCTTCTGGCTCCAGGGTAGGTAGAAGACCCAGGACTGAAGTTCGTTAGTGGCAGCAGGTACATAAACAAATAAGTCCCCACCCTACAACAGGCAGCAGGGCCAAGAAGGGAAGAACAGGAGTGCGCATGCACACCAGCTTTAGGAGAGTGGCTTCATGGCTGCCTCCCACACAATGGAGCCCCAACTCTGCAGTGGGCTAAGTGACCAGTTACACGAGCACCTCCCTGGCTCTTGGGACAGGCAGCGGGGCCAGGGCAACATAAAAACAGCTCTCTACAAATAAAAATAAAACTGCAGCAAATTATCAAAGTCTATACAGTACTGCATAGGCGGTGAAACCAAGGGGTCAGGAGACCCCTCCCTTTTGTAGCTCAAGGGTCAGACAATGAATTTTGACCCCACATTTCATTCAGTAGAGCAGCATTAAAATGAGACTGCTGGAATTTCTCCAGTGACAGCAGGGAGGCTGCTTATTTTGGTACTTAACTTACATTGAAAATCCAGGCAACCAAACATTATATGTAACCCCCCTACAAATGGGGGTTCCCAAAAAGTCTTCCTAGAGCTGATTGTTTTGTTACCTTTTTCTTCACGATCTGAGCTCTCCGGCTCCGGATTACAATTAGAGTGTGGTGCAGGTCTGTTTCTTTCCTCACAGGGCCCCGACCAGCTGCAACGCCGGCCTACCCCGGACAACAGTCCTGGCTAGCCCACCTTCCCTCCACCTGGGTACCCAGAGAGTGTGACTGTAGTAGGGACTCTGAATGCCTGCACAGTAGTGTGAACAATAGAGTATTTAAGCTAATTAACCTGATTACCCCCACCCTTGTTCAAACCCCCCTTAATAAATTAGATCTACTCCTTTTCTGCAATCCAGCCAGATTGTGGTCCCAGTTTGTGCTCGAAGTATTGTACTGTTGCCATTTGTTCTGTCTAACCTTATTTTACAGGGGGTCCCCAGGTTCGAGCTGGAGAAACCGACTCTGGGGTAAGTGCAAACTGTGTGGGTATTTGCAAAGCATATCAGAGGTATTGTGAAAATAATTATTGTGTATTGTGTGGGCCACTAGCAGGAACGGGGGTCACAGTGTCCAAGAGGGCTGTGCCCTGGTTACTTTGACCATTACCAACCCTGACTTCTGGGTGAAGGCACCCGTTACCGAATCTAGGCCCATTAACCTGCTACTAGCCAAGCAGGCAGGGGTAGTAGCCCTTGGGATAGCGCCAACTAGGGGTTACATACACGTTTTGAAAAAACTCTATTGAATATTTTGTTTTACTGTTGCATGAGTTGCAGTGTATAGTTAGTTTTGTCTTCCATTCTCCTCTCAGACCTCTTTGAAAGCTACAACTCCTGACCCTTTTCTGTTTTGGTAATCATGAATAAGCCATACATTTCTGTTAATCAATCAAGGATTATTCATCAAAATGTGTGGATTATTCAGGATTATAAAAAAAAACTAGGTAGGTTGACTAAGGTATAGTCAAAAAGGCAATTGTTCCCCCATTGCCCTGGGCTAAGGTGTTCTATGCAATTCTGACCCCCACTTTGTGGTACGCTCCTCCACCCCCGCAGTATTGTAAACAAATATGGCAGCCCCCAATTCTTCCCTGCCCTGCAAAGACATCTGGGAAGGGCTCAGAAATCAGCACAAGATTTGCCCATGAATTCTGGCCTGTCAGGAGCTTGCAATGTAAGAAAGCCTGTCTGTAAGCCCAGCTCGGTTGGAGGGCAACATTCTAAAGACTGTTTGCTGGGAACAAGTCTGACCAATCAGCATCGAGTTTCACACCCAGATAGAAGTAACTGTTCCCAGGGATTGAGGCCAGTTCAGTCAGACTGTCAAGTGAATAACTCTGTGCTGGAGCATGGGCTGGTGTGCCACTGTCTGTCCAGGCACTGCAGTCCTGGCAGACCTGAAAAGTCTAGGATTCCAGTGGAAGTGTCTGTGTGAAGAAAGCAGCAGTCTGTAAAGAACAAGACAGCTATTATAGCTGATCTTGTTGGAACAGCAGACCTGGCATGCATCACCAAGACCTGGCTGAATGGAAATGCCGGTCTGATTTTTGAGGCGGATATTCCAGTCGGTTTCTTGGTGATACACCACTCGAGATTGGACCGCAGGAGCGGGGGTGTAGCTATCTGTTTTAGAACGCAATTGGGCTTTGCAGAGGTTCCAGTTGAAGGTTACAGATAGTTTGAGTGTACTGCGGCTGCAGGTGTGGGGTGCACGCTCATTCTCATTTACCATCCACCCGGGGGTGAGAGCGTGTTCCTGCAGGAAATTGCAGACTTCATCACAGACATGGTGTTGGAGTCACCCAGGTTGATTGTGCTGAGTGACTTCAATGCCTCGGTCGATGATGAACTCTCACAATTTGGTCAGGACTTCCTCCAACTTATGAATATGTTTAGCTTCACACAGGTTGTTGCCTCTGCAATCCATGTTCATGGTCACTCACTCAACCTGGTTTTCCTCCTGGGAATGGAAGCCACTGACTTGGTGGTGGAACCGGTTGGTTGGTCTGACCATTGCACTGTAAGATTCAATTTTTTGAGCTCCCCCTATAGGTCTGCCCCTGTGGAGATGGTCAGATACCGCCCTTTGAGGGATGTTACTCCCTTTGGTCTCTTGGCGGTCCTTGACCTATCGGGATGTACAGATGCCAGTGAGGGTCCAGAGCACCTAGTCCAGGCCTATAATAAGGCCGTGGGAGACGCCCTGGTTTCCATCACTCCCATCCACGTTCGCCCCCTCACTCTCTGCCCTCTGTCCCCTTGGTTTGATGGGGCCTTGAGGAGGTTGAGGCGTTTGGGGTGAAGTTTAGAGCGTTGCTGGAGGAGATCCGCCCTGGATGCTGACTGCCTTAGATTGATGGAACATTATCGAGTCTATCAATCAACAGTCTCCTATAAGAAGGCAGAGTTCCTGTCCAGGGAGATTGCTGTGGCTCAGAATCGACCAGCTCGGCTCTTCCGAACCGTGGACAGACTGTGCAATCCAGCCTGTCTTCAGGTCCAGAGAGTATTTTCACAAGATAAGTGTGACGAGTTCGCTCAGTTCTTTGCCAATAAAGTAGCAGACATCAGGGCTGAGATCCATTCAGCACATTCTATGGGGGGTTTGCGGTGGTCGGTGTATGGTTACTACACCTTGATCTTCCTGGCATCACTTTGACCGGCCCGGCAATCTATGATGTTGTGCGGATTGTCCAAAGTATGCAGCCTGCTTGCTGTAGTCGTGACCTGGGCCCTACACACCTCAATTTGGGGTGTGTAGATGTCATCGGCCCTGTCCTGGCAGAGCTAGTTTGGTGCCCTTTAGAGTTAGGTGAGTTCCTGAACTCCCTAAAGGAGGCAGTAGTTACCCCACTCCTTAAAAAATCTTCTCCTGACCCAAACTGCCCTGCCAACTACAGGCCAATCTCTAACCTTCCCTTTATTGAGAAGTTGACAGAGAAAATAGTTGCTCTTCAGTTGGATAACCACCTGACCATCCATGACATCTATGATTCCCTCCAGTCCAATTTTCGGAAAAGGCATAGTACGGAGACTGCTCTGGTTCGGGTGCTCAATGATCTCCTGATTGCTAGAGACTGGAAGTGTCGTTCTGTCTTGGTTCTTCTCGATCTCTCTCTCTTCAACCTTTGACACCGTTGACCATGGGGGGCTGCTTGAGTGCCTGAGAAACATCTGTGGCCCGTCAGGTACAGTTCTCAGTTGGTTTATATCTTTCCTCACTGTCAGAACTCAGAGAGTGGTGTCGGGGATTTACTCCTCGACTTCATTCTCACTGCCATGTGGGGTTCCTCAGAGCTCTGTGCTGTCCTATATGTTGTTCTTGGTGTATTTACTGCCATTGGGAGACATTGTAAGATGGTATGGGCTGCGGTTTCACTGTTATTCAGATGATGCCCAGCTCTGCCTGTCTTCTGCCCCAACCTTGTCTTTAATAGCTACCTTGCAGAGCTCCAGGACTGGATGTGGGCCAGCTGGCTGAGGCTGAACCCCAATAAGACTGAGGTGTTGGTGGTGGATCCAGGTCGCAGGATAGAGAGGACGGGAGCACGGCTTGTCTCTGGGCTTTGGCTCAGGGGTAGCCAGCTTGTGTCCTCTGTTCAGCTGTGGAATCCGGGCGTGATATTTGACGAAGGGCTGACACTTTGTTCGCAGGTGTCGGCTGTAGTCAAATCTTCTTTTTACTATCTGAGGAATATCGCCCAGATTAAGCACCTTGTTCCATCTAGCGACCTTCCAACGCTGATCCACGCCTTCGTGACCTCCAGCCTTGACTACTGCAACTCCCTATACCTAGGGCTTCCAGGGGTTGATATCCGCTGCCTGCAGCTGGTACAGAACGCTGCAGTCAGGTTACTGGTTGGAGTTTCCCAGACTAGTCATATCACCCCTGTGCTGCGCGAACTGCACTGGCTGCCTGTTCAGTGGCGGATCACCTTCAAGGTCAGTTTACTGACCTATAAGGCCCTGCACGGACTGGGTCCTGGCTACCTGCAAGAGCTCCTGGTTCCTTACTGCCCCTTCCGACCCCTCTGCTCAGCCGACGAGGGATTGCTAGAGGTTCCCAGGGTTCGATTGAAAACTTCCAGTATGAGAGCATTTATGTATGCAGCCCCGACCCTGTGGAATTCTCTACCTCGCCAGATTAGAGCGTGCCTGACCGTGGAGAGCTTTAAGACAGCTTTAAAAACATATTTATTTAGCCGCGCCTTTGGGGATTGTTGAAGTTGCAATACTGTATTTTTATTGCTTTATTTTAGATATTTTATTGTTTAGTTGTGTTTTAATCCCCATACAGCGCTTTGATACTTGTGGAATTGTGCCTTATAAATAAATGTTATTAATTTATTATTATTTTTAAACACAACTACTGAGTGAAGGTAAGTTTGGAGTTGGTGTTTTTCTGCCCCACCACAGACTGTCCCCCCACTGGGGGATGAGCTCCTGCAGCATCTACCATCCGAGAAGGCCACTGCCTTGTTCCAGGTCTCGAGTCTTGAAGAAAGAGAGAAGTAAAACTGGTGATAAACCACCAGTGAGCCTGGGGAAACCTGCATCCCAACTGACAGCAGCTGCATCCACCTTGCCTGTCCCAGAAATCAATACCAGAGGGATAATCTGAGGCATCAAAATGTAAGTAAACATCAGGGTTTTGGCCCTGCATCTGAGGAGAAAATATACTGTGCCAGGGACTGAGGCAGAAGTCATGGGTGGGACTTTGCCAGTGTAAGAGGCCCAGGCAGAAGAACAGTGGAGGTCACCCGGCCAGCCACCCTTTGTGGATTACAAATAGGGGCCCCTTTTTAATAGTTCCAGTTCATTGATGTGTTTCAAGTGCATTTTACCTGCAATAATATAAAGTGCCTGACCAAGCTCCGCCCTGCTAGCGGCATCCACTGCAACCCCAAAATTATAGAGAGCTCTAGCCCACGGTCTTTAGGGGAATTATGATGGGTGCCACCCGCATTGGGGGTTTGAGGACTGCTGGAGGAGGTCAGATTCTGTAGGGTAAATTGTTGAACTGTTTGTTGCCTGCATAGAGTGCAAGTGTTTTACTGCTTAGAGTTTCAGTATTACTCCATTACTCCCATTTACCCTTCTGCCCCCTTGTTCTCTCCATACCTTCCCTTTTAGATGAATTATTTGTTGAATTGCATTTCATGGTTTGGGGGTTGTTACTGCGTTACTTGTTTAGGAGGTGGTGCTGCATGGGCAGATTATGCACTGTTTCGGGGTTGGGGGGGATAACAACCTTGTCTGCCAGCATCCAGGTATTCCATATTGGAAAAAATAAATAAACTATACAAGCAGAGAATAGGAATAAGAAAAGCCAGTGTGACAGGTGTGGCAGACTATTTTAATGTTTTAGATCCTTAGTGGGGCACGTGCCCCATCTGACCCTGGCCACAAGCCCCCACACTGGGGGTAGTGGATATTTTAATTTTACTAAGACACTTCATGAATGTGTTATTTCGTCAATATTTATTTTTTTTAGTTTTTATTGACCAGGGAAGGTGCACTAGGCAGACATTTGCCTATTTTCAGGCACTACCCGGGAAGTTACAAAGGTGGGGATTTACACATACCATTGAAGATATTAACGTGGTACAAGAAACATTACAAATTATAGATAGATAAAACAATTCAAGTAACACAGAATGCAGGGGTGCACATGAGCTATATACAAGATCGAATTACAAAAAACTAAACTCATTAGGAAAGAACGAAGAAAAATAGAATTTAGACTATCAGTAACCAAAAATAATCAAAAGGCATTCTAAGCATATATTAATAACAACAAAAAAAGGGATAACAAGATAACAACAATCAACGAAAATGGGGTTGAATTACGCGAAAAAAACTGAGGCTGCTGATGCCTTCAATAGGTTCTTTGGGTCAGTATTTATGACAAAAGACCAAACCAAATCAACTATTCCTAGGGGGATGAATTACTGTAATATCACTAGTGAAGAGGTTAGTATAGCCATTAAAACATTAAAAACAAATTCCTCACAGGGACCTGACAGAATAAATACATATTTTATTAAAGAAACAGATCAGATAACCTATCCCCTAACAATTATTTTCAACAAATCTTACAGGGAAGGTATTATCCCAGCAGATTAGAAGAGAGCAACAGTAGTACCCAAACACAAGAAGGGCAGTAAAACCGTGGCAGGAAACTTTCGACCCATTAGCCTGAACTCTGTTATATGCAAAGTCACAGAAAAAAAATATTAAAAAATAGGCTGGACAATGAAATAAAAGAAAAGGGTCTTCAAGGTCTAACACAGCATGGGTTTATGACACGTTGTTTGTATACAACGAACCTGATCTCATTTTACAAAACTGTCAGTAGAAGTATAGACAGGGGAACCCCAGTGGATGTTGTCTTTTTAGACTTCAAAAAGGCATTTGATTTGGTCCTACACAAAATCCTGGTAGATAAAATGATTAATCTGGGTCTTAATAGCTATATAATAAAATGGACAGAAGATTGGCTATTTGATAGAAGCCAGCAAGTCAGAATTTCTGATACACTTTCTCAGGAGATAAGGGTCACAAGTGGGGTCCCACAGGGTTTGGTGCTGGGACC
This sequence comes from Neoceratodus forsteri, assembly GCA_016271365.2. NCBI lineage: Eukaryota > Metazoa > Chordata > Ceratodontiformes > Ceratodontidae > Neoceratodus > Neoceratodus forsteri. The sequence goes on along the minus strand of JADMNL010000031.1, from coordinate 107,986,881 downwards.
TTCACTGTTTGGAATTTTCATAAGTGACTTGCACAAGGACGTCAGATGCATTATAAGCAAGTTTGCAGATGACACAAAATTAGCTCAGAGGTGGATACTGCCACAAAAGTCAATACGTTAGCTAAAGATCTGAAACAAATTGAGAATTGGGCACACACTAATAAAATGGCCTTTAATGTGGACAAATGTTCTGTTATCCACCTAGGGCTAAGGAACCCGCAAACAGAATATACTCTGAATGGTATCCAAATAAAATCTGTCAGGTCTGAAACAGACTTGGGTATTTTATTTTATTTAGTTTTTGTTGACCGGATACGTGCACTAGACAAATCCTGCCTATTTTCAGGCACAACCTCGGGGAGGGGGATACAGATGAATGCCAACTGACCTTGAACCAGATTAAGTTGTTGGTGATATTTTTAGTGAATGAGGGAAATGTGGCCAGGACACCGGTGAAATTCCCCTACTCTTTTGGATAAGTGCCACGGGATCTTTAACATCCACCTGAACTACCACCAATCCAGGCAGATGGGACCTCGGTTTAACATCTCATCCGAAACACGGTATTGTAGTTAACAATATATTATCCCCAGGGGAACAATGCAGAAAGGTGGCACTTGTAGAAAATAGGCTTCTGGGGTCTATTCGAAAGGCATTCATCACCAGATGTGAAACATGTATAGTCCTGTTATATAAATCATTTATTAGGCCACACTTGGACTATTTGGTCTCATTTTGGGCCTCATACCTAACCAAGGATAGAAACATGTTAGATAGTATCCAGAGAAGGACAACTAAATTAATACCTAGGGTAAGGAAGCTATCATACCAAGACAGGGTAACAGCTCTAAATCTTTATGATCTACAACAACGAAGGGACGGGGTGACCTAATAATGCTTTTTAACATAATGCAGGACACCAATCTATTAAAGGAATGCAATATAAGTAGAGCTTCCAAACCAAAAAATCTGAGATGCCATGACAAGCTACTGTATATTCCCAGGGCAGCAACTAATAAAAGAAAAAAATATTTCACTATCAGGTCATGTAAACTGTGGAATGCACTCCCCCAGTGCATAGCAGACATCACCATCTTCCCCAGGTTTAAAAACGACCTCGGTAGGTATCTTATGAATAATGATGGCTAATCCCCCCACATGACGTGGGGAAGGCAGTCCCGATGGGCCTAGTGCCTCCTTCTGCCTTAAAGCAACCGAGTAATACAGGGAAGTAACATATACAGGGAGGTCAGAAAGGCAAGGATTTACACATATGAATGAAGACATCAACACTGTGCTAGGAATATTACTGTTCATACATGAAGAAAACAACTCAAGTTACATAAGAGTGCAGGGGTGCATCCAATGAGATGACATATACAGAGAAAATGATGCAAGCTACATAAAGTGCATGGTGCATAGAGTGAAATATCATGTACATGTAACCCCTAGGTGGTGCTATCCCAAGGGCTACTACCCCTGCCTGCTTGGCTGGTAGCAGGGTACGGGGCCTGGGTACTGAAATGGGTGCCTCTACCTGGAGGACAGGGTTGTTAGTAACAAGGCTAACCTGGGTACAGCCCTCCGGGACACTGTAACCCCCCCTCTTTTCCCTCTAGTGGCCTAGACAATATGCAACAAACACTTTCACAGTAGCCCCTATTCAGCATACAAATCCCCACACTGTTTGCACTTACCACCAGGGCTGATTCCACCAGTTCGACCCTGGAGACCCCCTATAAAACAAGGTTAGGAACAGCAAATGTCAACAGTACAGTGCCTTTGGTACAAACTAGAACCACAGTCAAATTAGATGCAAAAAGTTATATCTGATTTATTCAGGGGACTTGAACAAGAGAGGGGCATAATCAGGTTGATTGATTCTATAACTGATCTAGTCAGGCAATTATGCCTGCACTTTTTAGTCCCTCAACACAGTCACAAACACGCTGGGTACCCAGCTGGTGAGATATGCTAGCCTGATGCGTTGCCCGGGGTAGGCCGGTGTCGCAGTTGGTTGGGGCCCTGTGATGAAAAGAAAAGACATGCACAACCACACACAATTTGTAGTCCGGAGCCAGGAGGCTCAGTTCGTGATGATTAGACAAAACAATTAAATCAGATGACACACTTTAATTGAGCTGTTGTTGCAGGGAGCTACCCTGGTATATACACACGCTACCCAGTACAGGACACAGGACGGATGAAATGGAGACTGCAGGATAACTTGCTGGCTTGCCACGCAATTCACCGTGGTGTCGTTCCTGTTCGTGATGTTGAGCAGGGGCCCAGGCAGGTCTCTCGTTGATGGTCTTCTCTGTGGCATGAGTAGCTGGCTGGGCCAAAGTGTGAAGGCCCAGACCAAATGGAGAAGAATGCGGATTTAGTCCGGTAGGTGCTGGATGCAGCTTCCAGCAAGCAAGGCACAATTTAACAGTGGGGAACCAAATCGCGACCCACTAGCAGGTAACAGCACATTTATAGTAAAGCAATCACCACACCACCTAGCGGATAGCAGTCCAGTCACAATATCAGTGTCTGAGCAAAACTGGGAGTTCTATGGTGAATGGATCTCCTGACAGGCCGATCGCATACAGCAAATCTTCGGTCTTCTTCAGGTTTAAATCTGGTCACTCTTCAGTGGCTTTGTCACACTCCGATTACTAAGCCTTTCAAAGGATTCCCTCTTGAGGGACAGCAGGCAGACAGGCCAAACTCAGCTTTTCCACCAATCTCCTGCACGAACTACGCAGAAGCAGATGCTCGAATCACTCGAGCTGTTCACTCTCCAAGCTCTACCTCCAGACCGACTCACTGCAGCAGGCAGCTTGGGAATTTCCCTTCAGTCCAAAAGGTTCAATTCGTTGATTCATCTGTCTGTCAAAAGCAAGGGCTCCCCTTCCAGGCGCATTTAGGTGCCAAAGCCTCAAAACTACAATTGCTACAGAAATCCCACAAGACCCCTGGGGACAGACTCCATTTTAGGGTCCCCAAAGGTACTGATTGGCCCATTCTGGCAGTCCAGGACCAAGATGATGGTGATAAACAGAACTGTCCATGCTGCAAAGAAGGCAGGTTAGACAAACTACAATATCATTACTATTACAATAGATAATCAGCAAGTAAGTACAGCTTCTAACAGAGCTCCCTCTGTGCAAACAGCGATGGCAGAACGGAGCGATTATCTGGCAGCCCAGGTGGGACTCGAGCATAGAAACACTCTGCCCCCTCCCAGATTAAATAAGCACCATGTTATAGGCAGCTTTTAAAGAGACAGAGCACAGAGGCATTAAGGCACTCTCATACAATAGCTTTTAAACGGTTACAGCACAGGACACCAGCCTGGCAATGGGCATTTAGGTACACCCAAGGAAGACTTTCGGAAACCCCAATTTGTAGGGGGGTTACACCCTTCTCTGCCTGGAAAAACTTGGCGTCTGCGTCAAGTCTATACCACCACAATATTGAAAAGACAATTTACTATACTAGAGATACGTAACATTAGCATACTATGGAAATAATATCTGATGCATCAGCTAACGTAAACTCATCGCATTACTATATATTTCACTATACTATATTTTCATTAACAATACTTATGCATGTTTCATACATTCTAAACTGATTCTATTATGATTAACATACTATGAACAGTTACCTATGACTTCACGTTATAACTTCTTGTACAGTAAACAATATGGAAGTGGGCCCTTCCCTATCAGCTAACTTGGGGCTAGATGGGACAGGGACACCATGTCCTGTGGGAAAAACAATTAATCGGGAGGCTGCAGTCAAGCTCAGTTTGGGCAGTGAGCTCTTGGAAATGTAAACACCTTTATGGACCACATTAAGAGGCAAGTCCACAGGCTCCCAGGGGAATCATAACTGAAACGTAGCACTGGCTTAACAGGTCGCTCAGATTTTTCTGGGGGGAACAGACACAGGCTCTGGGCTGTCAACACTGGCACTGATTTCTCCTCCTGTAGTGAGGGATGCCTCTGTACTAGTTGGAATGTCCAGATTGGGAACACTATCAGCTCCTTGCTCTGCAGACTCTGTTTCCACAATACTTTGATCATTATCAGTAGCAGTGTTAGTGGCTCAGCAGGTAGCACACTCGCCTCTGAGACCGGAAGATCAGAAGGCTGTGGGTTCTATCCCCACACCAGGCATTTGGGTTACTATCCCAATACTGACACTGCAGTGCAGCATGAGGGGGGTGCTGCACTCTTGAGGTGCCATCTTTCGGATGAGACATTAAACTCAGGTCCCATCTGCCTATTCTGGTGGTAGTTCAGGTGGATGTTAAAGATCCCATAGCACTTCTCGAAAAGAGCAGGGGACTTTTTTTATTAAGACTGCCCTGGCCGAATTTCCCCCCATTCACTTAAAATACCACCAACAGCTTAATCTGGTTCAAGATCAGTTGACATTCATCTGTATTCTCCTCCCCCCAGGTCGTGCCTAAAAAGAGGCAAGAATCTGTCTAGTGCACTTAACCTGGTCAACAAAAACTAAATAAATAAATTATTATCTTCTGAAGAGGGCCCAGGTTGCTCATTCTGAGGAGACTCTGGCACAATTAGACTTTGCAGCACTGAAGGGGTGCTGTCAACACTTTCATATTGTTCTTCAAGTTCTGGTATGTCACCCTGGAGACTCAGGCCATCAGTCTCTTCTTCAGGCAAGTCAAACAGTTCTACAAGACACAGAGCATCCACAACCTCAGACGTGATACTTTGTACCTCACTTTCAGGGGGCATTGGGTCCAAGGAAGAAGCTGAGGGCTTAGGCAGTTCTGAACACCCAGCTTTATCCCCACAATTCTGCAGAGGCTTGCCTCGAAACAACTGACTCAGTTCATATGAGGGGTAATAGGCATTATCACAGTCACTCTCATCAGAGACAGACGAACAGTTATCACTATCACTCTGGGCCTGCTGAGGGGAAGGCCTTAGTTCTGGACACGGACAGGTTGGCTCGGTTTCCTCTTTGCAGCAGCACGAGTCACTGGCCCAGGAGAAGTGTCAGATGTTGGTTCAGCATCAATAACAACTTGGCCAATGGGCAGCAAGTGATTGCAGTGCATGGTCTTAACAGCTTTGGAATTATTTTCTGGGCGCACCTTGTACACCGGCAGATCATCCAATTTACCAACTACTACATGAGGAAGATGGTGCCATCTATCAGCAATTTTGTGTTTTCCATGCAGTCTCAGATTGCGTAGTAGCACCCTATCTCCGGACAACAACTCCTGGGCTTTTACTCGTCGATCATGTCTTTCTTTGTTGGCGAGATTTCGCTTAGCAGCCATAGTTTGAGCTAGTTGATAGGCATGATTCAACTGATCTTTCAGTTTCCGTGCGTACTGCAAGTAGTTTTCAGCTCGGACCCCATCTGGAGAGACCCCAAAGCATACATCAACTGGCAGTCAGGCCTCCCTCCCTCCTGAACATGCGACGGTAGGGGAGAACCCAGTAGCATCACTTTTGGTGCAATTATACGCGTGTACCAAGGTGCTAATCTGCTGACTCCACTTATGCTTGTCTTTTGGATGGAGGGTGCCCAGCATGTCCAGAAGGGTGCGGTTGAAGCGTTCTGGTTGAGGTTCCCCCTGCGGGTGATAGGGGGTGGTTCTTGACTTCCGCACCCCCCACAGAGAGAGCATTTCTTTGATTAACCTACTTTCAAAGTCTCTGCCTTGGTCAGAATGGATCCGCTGGGGGGCACCATAGTGGACAAAGAATTTTTCCACCAGCACCTTGGCCACGGCAGAGGCCTTCTATTCTTTAGTTGGGAAGGCTTGTGGGTACTGTGTAAAATGATCAGTAACTACCAACACATTGCCAATGTTCTTTTGGTCGGGTTCTAAGCACAAGACATCTATGCAGACCTACTCTAGAGGAGCGCTGGTAGTGATATTGACAAGAGGGGTAGCCTTCTGAGGCAGGGCTTTTCTTTGGAGGCACCAACTGCAAGTCTTTACATGGTGCTCGACATGTGCCCCCATCTTTGGCCAGTAGAATCGGGATCGTACCAAGTCAAGTGTTCTATCAATACCGAGGTGCCCCATGTGATTGTAGAGAGACCTCAGTACCAGCTGTTTAAAGGCAGTGGGTAAAGCCAACTGTTGTTTGTCTACTTGACCATGATGATCCACTGTCTCTCTGTATAACAACTGATCATGCAACTCTAACCTGGGGCCTTCCTTGAACAACAGAGCAGTTCCGAAGTCCGGGGATCGCAACTTGGACACATCTTTCCCCACACGCAGGGCATCAAGTGCTGGTTGAATCATGGGATCTTGGGATTGAGCCCACTGAATACTGTCATTATCGAACTGAGGTAGTGCACTAATATCTAATGCAGAGAAATGGCAGTAGGCAGCCGGTATGCAGGTATCAGGAGGGCCCAAGCAAACTACTAGGCAGTCCACTGTGTCCACAGACATTTGTTCATCTTTATCAAACTTTTGGTATAATGCTTTGATGTCAGGTTCAGACAATCTGACCCAATTGTCCTTAGAAGCTGGCCTTCGTGAGAGGACGTCAGCATCAATGTGGTTTAGTCCCGGTCTGTATTCAAACAGCATAATCATAAGTTGATAAGGCAGAAAGTCAACGGTGCCCAGTGGTGTCCAATTTAGCTGAAGTCTGCACATAGGTCAGTGGGTTATTGTCGGTCTTCACTAATATCTTTGCCCCATAGAGGTACTCATGAAACTGGTCAACTATGGCCCATTTTAGGACGAGGAATTCTAATTTGTGGACCGGACAGTTCCACTCTGACAGGATCAAGCTCCTACTAGTGAAAGCTACAGGTCTCAAACCATTTTCGTACTCTTGATATAGCACAGCACCAAGGCCCTGCAAACTAGCGTCCATATGCAGAACACAGGGCTTGGTAGGATCAGCATCGCAAGGACTGGGGCGTGGGTGAGCTGGTATATGACTTCAAAGAACACTGCTTCACATTCGGGTGTCCACCGAGTCCCAAAAGGCTCACCTGTTTGAAAATACACTTTCCCTTGATCTCTGATAGCCCCCTTTCTGTACTTGCAGTTGGTAGGAGGGTAGCCTTGGGTAAGGTTAAGGAGCAGTCGAATCACCTTTGAATAGTCTTTGATGAACTTGTGGTAGTAGCTGCAGAACCCCAGGAAACTCTGTAGCTTTTTTAGGTTATTGGGCTGGGGCCAAGTGGTCAAAGATTCAACTTTACTGGGATCTGTCTATATCCCTTCCACAGACGCTATGTGTCCCACATATTTCACAGATGTTTGAAAAATTGGCACTTGTCTACGGATAACTTGAGGCAGAATTCTTCCAAACGACTGAGAACTTTGAACAGTCTGGTCTCATGTTCCTCCAGTGTGCATCCAAAAAGAATGACATCATCCAAGTACACTAAACATTCCAGCAAGCTCATGTCTCGCACTGCATGTTCCATCAATCTCTGGAAGGTGGCGGGGCACCCAAAATCCCATGTGGCATCCTCAGGAATCCTTAGAACCCCAAAGGGCAGATGAAGGCTGTTTTCTCACAGTCCTCCGGGGCAATTGGAATCTGATAATATCCACTGCAGAGATCCAATACGGAGAACCACTGACCCCCGTTCAGGTAATCCAGGGCATCATGTATGCGTGGCATGGTGTATTGATCTGGGATAGTCCACACACATCCTCACGGATCTGTTCTTTTTTGCGCACCACTATGATGGGGGATGCATATGGACTTCTTGATCCTTGAATAATGCCAGCAGCGAGCATTTCCTGTAGGTGCCTCCTAACATTGTCTATGTCCGCTGGGGCAAAGCGTCAGGACCTCTCTTGAAATAGTCGGTCATCATGCAGGCATATGTTATACTCGGCACCATGGACACCCCCAACCCCCCCACTCTTTTAGTGTTAACACTTGGTCTCTCTGAGCAAGTTTCCTGCTAATTCGGGTCTTCCATTCGGTGGACAGAGGAATCACGAAGTCAAATAAGTCTGGGGTCACTTTCTCCCTTTCGCCAGAGTACTTGTTACTGGGTAATACTGCAGCGTCTGCACAGTGTACTGTAGCCAGAGTGCATCCCCGGTTCACACGAACTTCCCTGTCTGACATGTTTCTCACTTGCACCATCGCTCGTCGGGCATAGACATGGACACGTGCAGGTAGTATACTAAGCTTAACCATCAACTCCTCTGGCAGCTTCCCTTCACCAAGGTCATCTATCATCAATATTTTATTCTTTACATCTCTCCTTAGGTGGACTTCTCCATGGATCATATAATGGGCATTGGAGGCCAACACCAAAGAGTCAGGATCCTTTTTCCACACTATTCCCACTGGCTCATCTCGGTCCACTTTTTTTTTTTTTTTTTTTTAAGTTGTTTAACCAGGAGCAGCACACTAAGCTGAAAGTTTTTTTTTTTTTTTTACAGGTGTGACCTGGGAGCACAGGGAAGTTAAGTGACTTGCTCAGGGTCACACAGTATGCAAGTGGAAGCTGTGGGATTCAAACTCAGGTCTGGTCTGCTGGATGTCACCAGATGTTCAGCTCAGAGCCTTAAACCACTGCAGTATACGGCCTCAAAGCTATAAGCTATACTGTCCACTTCATCGGGTTTCTGTTGCAAGTCATAAGCCCTTTGGATTAATGCTGGAATTCTTAGGGCCCGTCCAGTCCGTTGCCCTTATTTCTCATGGCAGAGTTGTGCTAGTCTCCCAAACATGTGGGTGTTTGTTCCATTTAACAGGGGAACTCCATCATATAGTCCGGTGGGGGGACACATTAGGGCAAGTCTCTCAACTTGTTCATCTACCCCAGCCATGGTGGTTGGGAATGACAGCCAGATCCGGATATACCCCGAGTACGGATAGGACTTTTCACTCAACCCCCACACATGCAAACCTTCCAAGGGTTGTAGGGGCATGTCAGGCAGATGCTTCTGGTATCAATCTTGAAATACTATGGTTACTTGAGATCCACTGTCAAGCTGACCCAGGCAGACACGCCGTTCGCTGTCACTGTAGTTTCCATGGAAGGGCCCACCACCTCGGACCACTCAGGTGACTTGGACGTTGACTTTACAGTTGCCTTGGATAAGTAGCTTTTCCGGGCAGCCCCACCTTGCAGCCGTATGTTGCTCCGTCGAATCAATGCCAGCAGCCTAGTAGTGACTTTTCTCAGATTCTCAGGTGAGCGGCAGGTGAATCGGGTGTGCCCATCCTCTCAGCAGTGGTAACAGAAAACAAGTTCTTTAGAGTTTCTGGGGGAAGAGGAGCAATTCCCCTTCTTGAACACAGTGGGGGAGTCTCGGGGTCTCTCTCTGGTCGGGGGTTTGCTCTCTTGACTTTCTGAGTTCCCCCAAGGGTGAGTGTCTCGGGTAACTCTGAGTCGGAGTAGGTCTTCTACCACAGCTCTCAGTTCTCATACCTCTTCCCGCAGGCTGGTTTTCAGGCCGGTTTTCAGAAGAAACAATGTATACCCCACCCCTCCAGGCAGGACTTCCCTCTTTGTCTTGGGGGGGGGGGCAGGACAGGAATTAGCATCTTTGGCTGCCTCGGCAGCTTGCTGACTGACTCTCAACTCAGTTAACTCCTTGATCAGTTCCCTCATCTGTTGCAGTTCGGCCTCCTCGCCTCTCTCAGGGGCCTGGCAGGCATGGGCAGCCCCGGCATAGTGCTCTATCCCCCTTTGTCAGTCTCAATCTCACAGATCTCTTTCATTAGATCACAATATTGGGGGGGGGATTTCCCCTTCTATCTTGCAGTTTAAACTTCAACATCACGCTTGAGTACCTTGCTGACTTTAAGATGTGATCTAGCCTGACTGTGTTCAATTCACTGGCGGGCACCCCTCCTTTCCGGTGGGCCCGCTGCAAAGCTTGCTCAACTCGAGTAATAAACACTGACAATTTTTCATTCTTCCACTGTTTTGCGGAATTAAACTTCCACTTCAGGTCATCTCCCAACTCGGTGCTACCAAACACCCCCTCTAGGGCAGAGAGGTACTCAGTGGCTGTGGCCTCTGGGCTGGTGGATCGCAGGAAGTGAATGACCTCCAGTGCAGGGCCCCTCAAACTTTCCATGAGCCTCTTCCTCTTTTCCCCCTTAGCACACTGCCACTCCTGGACCAATGGGGTGGCATAGTCCATTCACGTTTTCAGATCGTCCTCCCCCACAGGCACCGGGACCATACCTGAAAACAGCCTAAGTCTGCGGTATGAGTCCAAATGTACAGTAGGTTTTACTATGGGGGAAGCAACTGTAGCGGTGGCGGGAGAGGCTATGGGGGACTGCATGGGAGTGACATCCTCAGAAAGCTCTAACATTTTCACTAGCTCTGTAGCAGAGCGCCCCTCAGAGGCTAACAGTTTAAACAGCTTGTCTTTGAACCCCTCTATGTGGGGGGACCCTCCAGGAGCAGCCAGGTCGCTATGCAAATGAATGACCCTCCACCCCTTTTGGGAGCCGTCAGGCAAAATGACAGGGGGTACCTTCTCTGGTTCAATGGGCAGGCTGCAGGAGGGTAGGGCCACCATAGTTTGATCAAACAGGTTGGAATCCCTTACTACTTCAACCTTCCCCAAACACTTAATTCGTTCGACCACTTCCACAATAGTGGCATTATCGGTCCCCAAGGGGATGTCCATTAATAGCAGAGCTTGCTGGGGGTGCACCCCCTCTGCCTTGCTCCACCCCATCATACGGTTCACTAGCAACTTGTAAGGAGCAAGTTTAAACTTGGGCGTAGTGAGTGCCTCCATTTTACCACAGTTTTTAAGTGTGGGGTTATAGTACCCACTTCTGACCACTAGAAGGTGCAAATTCCAGCACTGGTGCCTCCAAAATGTAACCCCTAGGTGACGCTATCCCAAGGGCTACTACCCCTGCCTGCTTGGCTGGTAGCAGGGTGAGGGGCCTGGGTACTGAAACGGGTGCCTCCACCTGGAGGACAGGGTTGTTAGTAACAAGGCTAAGCTGGTTATAGCCCTCTGGGACACTGTAACCCCCCTCCTTTCCCCTTGAGTGGCCTAGACAATATACAACAAACACGTTCACAGTAGCCCCTATTCAGCATGCAAATCCCCACACTGTTTGCACTTACCACCAGGGCTGGTTCCACCAATTCGACCCTGGAGACCCCCTGTAAAACAAGGTTAGGCACAGCAAATAACAACAGTACAGTGTTTTTGGTACAAACTATAACCACAGTCAAATTAGACGCAAAAAGAGTTAGATCTGATTTATTCAGGGGACTTGAACGAGGGAGAGGCGTAATCAGGTTGATTGATTCTATAACTGATCTAGTCAGGCAATTATGCATGCACTTTTTAGTCCCACAACATGGTCACACACACGCTAGGAACCCAATTGGTGAGATAGGCTAACCTGATGCATTGCCCGGGGTAGGCCAGCGTCGCAACTGGTTGGGGCCCTGTGATAAAAAAGGAAAGGCATGCACAACCACACATAATTTGTAATCCGGAGACAGGAGGCTCAGTTCGTGATGATTAGAGAAGACAATTAAATCAGATGACACACTTTGATTGAACTGTTGTTGCAGGGAGGTACCCTGGTGTTTACTCACGCTACCCAGTACAGGACACAGGATGGATGAAATGGAGACTACAAGATGACTTGCTGGTTTGCCAGGAGAAGCAGGGCCCACACGATTCACCGTGGTGTTGTTCCTGTTTGTGATCTCGAGCAGGGGCAGATCCCAAGGCAGGTCTCTCGTCGATGTTCCTTGAAACTCGAAACAAGCTTGTACAGGCCACTTTTCTCCCCCTACTCGACTATGGCGATGTAATCTATTCCTCCACCACTCTTGCAAATCTAAGTAAACTGGACATCCTTTATCACCGTGCGTTATGGTTCATTACCAACTCCCCTTACCGTTCGCACCACTGTGACTTATATGCAGCTGTTGGTTGGACATCCCTTACTACTAGATGCCTGCTCCATGCTGGGCTATGGACTCAAACTGCTCCTGCAGAAATTGCCAAAGCTATCTCTCTTCCTTATTAGTATCTCACATAGTGCATACTCGTTAAGAAAATCTGACTTTATTATGCTTGACATACCAAGGCCGGACTTCCTTTGGTAAATGTGCTATTACATATGCCCTTCCTCCATTTGGAACCAATTACAAACCATTACTGAAACTAACTAGCACAGTTTCAATAAACTTCTACAAATCGCTAAATTCAGCCAAAATAAAAGACACCTGTAACTGTCATTAAGTCTCTTCCTTCCCCATGTGTGCCATATTTATCCACTGGTAAGGTATAATTGATTTGTCATACTAACTGCTTTCCCTTCCCCTTCTACTCCTGGCTTTATCTATGCTTACGCTCTACTGCTACTCTATTACATCACTCCTCCCCCCCGCCCATATCAGTTGTAGTCTGTTGTTTGTTCTAGCTGCCAAAATATATGTATTGCACACCAGTCATCATGTTTCATTTATCAGTATGCAACCTGTAAGTCGCTTCCCTGTTTCATATCAATGTTTACCACCTGCGGTCACCCTATGTGGTACCCTTGTATGTATATCCAGCCTGTATCATGTAACGTGCATTTCATGTATATACTGTTATTACCTATCTGTGTTTGTACTTTAAGTGTTTATGTCACAGGACCTCCTTGTGAATGAGCTTGCTCAATGGAGTCTTCCTGCAATAAACTTGAACTTGTTCTTCTCTGTGGCATGTGTAGCTGGCTGGGCCAAAGTGTGGAGGCCCAGACCAATTGAAGAAAATGTGGATTCAGTCCTAGTGGGTGCTGGATGCAGCTTCCAGCAAGCAAGGCACAATTAAACAGTGGGGAACCAAATCGCGACCCACAAGCAGGTTACAGCACATTTATAGTAAAGCAATCACCATACCACCAAGTGGATAGCAGTCCGATCGCAATATCAGTGTCTCTGAGCAAAACCGAGAGTTCTGTGGTGAATGGATCTCCTAACAGGCCGACTGCGTACAGCACATCTTCGGTCTTCTTCAGGTTTAAATCTGGTCACTCTTCAGTGGCTTTGTCACACTCCAATTCGGATACAGTCCGATTACTAAGCCTTTCAAAGGATTCCCTCTCGAGGGACAGCAGGCAGGCAAACTCAGCCTTTTCACCAATCCCCAGTGCGAACTACGCAGACGCAGCTGCTCGAATCACTTGAGCTGTTCACTCTCCAAGTTCTACCTGCAGACTGACTCACTGCAGCAGGTAGCTTGAGAATTTCCCTTTGTTCCAAAAGGTTCGATTCGTTGATTCATCTGTCTGTCAAAGTATGGCAACTAGAATTCAATGCAAAGAAGTGCAAAATAATGCACCTGGGAAACAAGAACCCAGGGGAAGAATACACAATGGGGGGGAGGTAGTAACAACAACAAAAAAGGAAAGGGACCTGGGGGTAATCATATCAGATGACCTTAAGGTTAGCAAGCAATGTGAGAAGGCAGTAGGGAGGGCTGGGGGTATACTGGGATGCATAGGGAGAGGCATCAGCAGCAGAAAACAGGAAGTTGTTATCCCTCTGTACAGACAGTTGGTGAGACCCCATCTGGAGTACTGTGTCCAGTTCTGGAGACCCCATCTCCACAAGGACATAGACAGAATAGAGGCAGTACAGAGGAGGGCAACTAAAATGGTGCAGGGTATGCAAGAGAAGCCGTATGAGGAGAGACTAAAGGAGCTTAATATATACCCTGAGGAAAGAAGGGAGAGGGGGGACATGATAGAAACTTTTAAGTACCTCAGTGGAATCAACAAAGTCCAAGAGGGTAGCATCTTTCAGAAAAAGAGACGTGCAAGAACAAGGGGACACAATTTAAAGATGGGGGGGCGGTTCAGGGGCAATGTGAGGAAGTATTATTTCACAGAGAGGGTAGTGGATGCATGGAACAGCCTTCCTGAGGAGGTTGTGGGGTCTAAAACTGTGGGAGAATTCAAGAATGCATGGGACAGACATAAGGAAAATCTTGTGAGTGGTAGGAAGAAATAGGCTGTTGGTTAACTAGGATCTGCGGCCTATCCTGTAGGTAGGGAAATGGGCAGACTAGATGGGCCAAGCGGTCCTTATCTGCCGTCAAAGTCTATGTTTCTAAGGGCTCCCCCTCCAGGTGCATTTAGGTGCCAAAGTCTCAAAACTACAATTCCTACAAAAATTCACTCCCACATAACTCCTGGGGACAGACTATTTTTTTTTATGATTGTTTAACCAGGTGAAACACACTAAGCTGACAGCTTGTTTACAGGTGCAACCTGGGAGCGCAGGGAAGTTAAGTGATTTGCTCATGGTCACACAGTATGCAAGTGGGGGCTGTGGGATTCACACCCAGGTCTCCAGATTTGCAGCTCAGAGCCTTAAACCACTGCACTATACTGCCTCCATTTTAGGGTCCCCAAAGGTACTGATTGGCCCATTCTGGCAGTCCAGGACCAAGATGGTGGTGATAAACAGAACTGTCCATGCTGCAAAGGCAGGTTAGACAAACTACAATATCATTACTATTACCATAGATAATCAGCAAATAAGTACAGCTTCTAACAAAACTCCCTCTGCGCAAATAGCGATGGCAGAACGGAGCGATTATCTGGCAGCCCGGGCAGGACTCGAGCACAGAAACACACAGCCCTCTCCCAGATTAAATAAGCACCACGTTATAGGCAGCTCTTAAAGAGACAGAGTACAGAGACATTAAGGCACTCTCATACAATAGCTTTTAAACGGTTAAGACACAGGACACCAGCCTGGCAGTGGGCATTTAGGCACACCCAAGGAATACTTGGGGAATCCCTGTTTTGTGGGGTGGGGTGGGGGTACATACAGTAGAGCAACAGGCACAGGTTACTTATGTGAGGGTACAAACAGTGAGTTATCACAAACAAAAAGTGAAGGGTAATGAGTATATCTGACATAATGACAATTGCATATCAGAGACCTGAGGCAGGGGAACAGGCAAGTGCGAGTGGTCTGATCAGGTGATAGTTTATCGGTAGCCTGATCAGGTGGGAGGCACGTAGCAAGTGTGCAAGGTTAGAAGGAACAAGTACACTACATTGGGAGCGCTTGCAGGTGCGGAGTAGTCTTCTGAAGGTGTTAGGGACTTGGCACTAGCGCACATGTAAGGAATGCTGTTCCAAAACTTGGGTACAGCGGTAGAGAAGGCCATTTCGCAATCAAAAATAAACACGTCTATCAACCTTGCTGTTTGCACTGCTGCTACTGTACCTGCCTTCAGCCGTCACTACTGCGTGCCTAGGTCTGACTATTGCTGCTGAAATAGTTTTGAGAAGCAAAGCAGCACCCCCTACCGGTTTCACGGTGACTAGTCAAGCTGTGCGAGTCCAATAGTGCTCAGGCGCAACAGAGCAGTTCGTGTGCGGGATTTCCTGCTTCAGTCGTCAGGTGCACGCCAAAGAGACACTTAAAAACATCACCCATATATCTCGACGAGCCGCGGTTAGTTTTGTGAAGTTACCATTGCAGTACACGCAAAGCAAGGCTTCAGGCGACTAAAAAGCAGCTTGAATGTATATAAAAATGTGAGATTCAGCTCCTCACTGTGAACGTGTCGCTTGAAACCACAACTGTATGATTTGAGAGGACACTACAGTTCCCGTCAGCCGGCCGTGCAGTTCGCGGCTGCGCACTGCCCCTAGTCTTGTTGATAGGGGACTTCCAAGATGGCGGCGTAGCGGCAGCATGTCACTGCTGAGGCTGAGCGCCCTTTGCCAGTCGCTGAGGGGGCTCCCTCGGGCACTGCCAGGGCCCTCTGCCCCGACAGCATTGTGCCCCCGCTGTGTCATTCTGAGGGGGCATCCTGTCACCAGTAGCACAGGTAAGAGGGGGGAAGGGTGCATGTACAGGGACGGGGGTAGAAGGGGGCACAGCAGCTGGGGCCCTGGGTGGGGGAGGGCAGGAGTTAGGTTTGTGTAAACATTGTCATATTTCAAGAAGCCAAATCAGGACACTTTTTTTTTTGGCAAAACTGCATTTGTACCTGCAGGGGGCAGTGTGGTCTAATGGCTAAAGTATCAGCTTGGGTCTGTGGGTCGAACCCTGCTAGAGCCAAATACTCACTGTGCGACTTTGATCAAATCCCTTATCTCCCAGTGCTTCACAGTGCACCCAGCTGTGGAAATGGGTGTAGGCAGGGCCGGACTGTTCTCACAGGTCTGCAGTCACTGACGAGCGGCACAGGGGCAATGTGAGGAAGTATTTTTTCACAGAGAGGGTGGTGGATGCATGGAACGGCCTTCCTGAGGAGGTTGTGGGGTCAAAAACAGTGGGGGAATTCAAGAATGCATGAGACAGACATAAGGCAGTTCTGGTGGGGGGGCGATGGTGGTAGGAAGAAGTAGGCTGTTGGTTAACTACGATCTGCAGCTTATCCAATAGGTAGGGACATGGGTAGACTAGGTGGGCTGAGCGGTCCTTATCTGCTGTCAAAGTGTATGTTTCTGTGACTGCTAAGTTCTGGGAGAACAGCAGAACTGGCAAACATCTGATCTGCACTTATGAAACCTGTAACATACTACAAGCTGTTGAATCTCTCTCTATTGCAGCACTGCTCAGGTGTCAGCTGCAGGGGATTCTGGGATTTCTAGTTACAGGAAATATCAGCTTGGAAATCAATCTACCATACTGCTGTCAACATTAAGCAAAAAAAAAAAAAATAAATGTTTGCGCACAAAGTGCAAATTGGGATCAGCTTCACACTTCAGCAAGAGGCTGTTCGTGCTGGCTAGTTCCCCTTCAAAGCTAGGCCATCCAGGCCAGTTATTCTCAATCTACTTAAGTCTAACTTTGCTGTTTGTGATTTCAGCCACTTGCATGGCAGCAGACTGATTTTTATAAACAGAATCATGACTTCACAGCCAAACTCAGCAATGTGAACAGATGAGATATGGGGGATACTTTATTTTCATGAAAATGTCTTCAGTAATAAAAATGGAAAGAACACAAATTCCAGTTTTTGGGGAACGTGTTTAACTCAGTGCTACTGATGCCGACTTGGCATTTCTTGCTGAAAACCAGAACATGGACTTAACCTGACTAATCTCCAATCATTTACTGTGATATTTGACTCTCTCTCTCTGTGCTGAAAATGGCAGCAAAGTTCTCTCTCCAGAGTTCCTCTCTTGTATTGTAAAATGTCCTGGGATACAGTTTGCGTGAAAGGTGCTATTTAAAACCAGATCCCTTTCTTTCCCCTGTGTCTCCCTCGTCCATTGACCTTGTTGGTAGTAGCTGAGTACTGGCTTGAGGTGGGGATCACATATTACTGCTTGAGCGGAGTATTTACATGGTGTTTACCAGTACTGAGAAGCAATGCTGTCAGCTTGGAAATGCCAGGTATGAGAATTGTTTACTGGTAGCCGTACCTGTGTCTTTTTAGGCCTGATGAGGGCTAATGGTGCCCAATTAACTACATGTTAGGGCGTACCGTACCTTTTTGGGAAAGTTTTCATTTTGGGGAAAAGGTTGGCTTTTAAAATGACTGGCAAGTACTTTATAAGGAGCACTGCACTTGAACATGTAGTAGTGTCTAGTATTCTTGATGGTATACGTTTAAGACACTGAAACTCGGAATACCGAAATTCACGGGACCGAATTCAGTCTTCCAACAAGAAGGAAGCTGATCCTGACAGGGGTACGGTAGCGGATGTGACAAACTGCTACCCTACCTCTAGCCAGGCAGCACAAGGGAGAAAGAAATTTGGAAGCTGGCCGAGCTGCTCGCGTGGCGTGGAGGTCTAAGTCAATTAGCAGCTCAGCTAGCAGGGTGTGGTAGACCCAAGTTCGGTTCTCAGTCGCCAGAAATTTTGTCGGCACACTGTTCCCCCCCCCGTAACATTTATTTTTACTCCGCGGTCTGCTCCCCTCTTGGAGTTGGTTATTTAAGTTATGGGGTCAGCTGTTTGGGGGGAACGAAGCCCCCCACATTACATCTAGTACCTTTTGGGATTTTGAAATTCAGTATCCCAACTCGGTCTTGTGGGGTTTGGGATGCTGAGTTTCTAGATTCCATTGGTGATACAACACCCCATCAAGAAAACTGGTGCTGCCAGTGTTCTTTTAAAATCTGAATAGCCTGAGTGAGTTGTGCAGCTTTACAGGTGGTTAAGAATTTTTGTTGTACCATATCAGATTTAGAGATGGTTTAACTTTGGTGGCACTGAATACTGTGGTTATATTTCCTGTTTTTTAGGGAGACAGTGGCTCATGTGGAGAAGGAGTTACTCGTCTGTCAGCCCAAAAAACAAGGCAAGGGGGACACAAAAATGTGAAGCAACACGTCTTTTGGAAGGTAAGAGAAATGCCAGCCAGCCAGTTGCAGCTGATCTGTGGGAGGGCAGGGGAAACGACAGCCAGTACAGTTGTAGGGGATTGCACCTGCTGTCCTGCCCCCAGTGGCCACATTAGTGCATCACTTACCTATGAAGATCTTACTTCGAGAGGGCTCTTGCAGTAGGTAATTACATATAGGACTGACGTCGGTAGGCGGCAGGACCCCACGGAAATATTTCTAGCTAGCAGTCTCTGACGAGGGACCGCCCCCACGTCAGGTGACCGGCGTCAGGAGACGTCGGTATAAAGGGGCGGTCCCTCACGCTCACCTTCCAGTTCTTTCTCGCCGTTAGCTTATGCCAGCGCCTCGCAGAAAAGTTCCGTGCCCGTCAGGCTCCTTCGTCAGTATTTTAACCGAGTATTTTCAATTTTATTCTTATCATCCATCAGGTATTCTTCGGTGTATGTCGTCCCCTACATTTTCCGAGCACAAAAACAAGTGCGACTCGTGCGGCACCCAACTCCCGCACGAGGACGGCCATTCCCTGTGCCGTTTTTGCCTAGGCCCCGATCATCCGGTAGAGAAGTGCCAGCACTGCCTTAGCTTTAACGCGGCCACCCAGAGAAGGCGTCAGCAGTTCCTGGAGCCCCATATTTTGAAAAAGAAAATGAGCTCCACGGAGAAAGAATTGAAAAAGCTTCGGCAGGCATCAACTTCCCCTGAAGGACATCGCTAGAAAAAGGATAAAGAAAAACACCGGGACAAGGGCTCCTCTCCCACCGCGACTTCCTTGGAAGTCGCTGATGGTAACGTTCCCCGGGGGACTGGTCCACGACGGCTGCTATAGAGGCTTCTAAGGCGGCTTGGCCTGCCTGTCTGGCTTAGCCAGGCGCCGGGCGCCTCCGGGCTTGTGAAGGCCTCCGCTCCCAGTAAAGCCATGGTTTCACTGCCTACTGGTGCGAGTGGCTCCGATAAGCCGGACGTCGGCTCCTCCGACGCCCGCACGGAGAAGGTTGGTAAGTCGCCCGACCCTTCGGGGTGGCGCGCGGCCCCCATTCTGCCCGACCAGGTAGCCCCTCCATCGTGGCCTGTCTCCGGCGAAGGTCGTTCCGTCGGAAGCTGGCCCTCCGGCGCCCACCGGATCCTGCTGCTAAGCGCGCAGCCGGTTCGCCCGATGTCCGCTGTACGGATGAGCCAACGCCAGACCCTCCCGTCCGTTGTTCCGGCTCCCGCATCCTTCACTGCCCTCCGGGGACCCTGAGTCTCCTCAGCCCGACCCGAGATTTCTCCCCTCCCCATCCCTGGGCGATGCTGAGGTTCCTGTTCCAACTCCGTCAGACCGTCCACCTTCTGGTCCGACCGATCTGACGTCGGTTCCCTGGACACCGGCTCCGACGCCGGTGTTGCCGACTCCAGGTGCTGCCCCGATGCCGGGCTCTCCACCCCCCCGGGGTCTTCTGCTCCAGAACTGCCCTTGGGGCAGGCCGTCTGCTCCGGCAGCTCCCCCGGCTCCCAGGTACCTGACCCGTTGTATCAGGCGCAGTCATGCGGGACGCGGTACCCGGCTGACATATCCAGTGCCGCGGTACGGCTCCTCAATACCCGGCGCGGGCTTCCTGCCGTCGAGTTATTGATCGCCGCCTTATGGGTATAGTCCATACCCGTATCCCCCTCCTCCACCACCCCCTCAGCCGCTGGTGGACTTGCAGGAGACTCTGGCCTCCTGGTGGGCTGAGGCGAAGGCTCAGCTCACCAGAGAGGTGGAGAGTCGTCTTCCAATGACGGTGCTGGTGCCTGTTTCCATACGTCCATGATGACACACTCCTTCCCCACCTCCGGACACCAGGGCTAAACCCTCTGGGTCCAGAGAGGGGCAGGACACGCTTCCCCGAGGGATTCTCAAGGGGTCCGTTCCTTCCCCTCGTCAGGAGAGGGAGTCTACTTCTTCCTCATCTTCTTCTTCCCCGGACACCTCGGACGCTTCCGACGGTTGTTCCAAGCAAGACGACGAGCCACGCTCTCCGTCCAAGCCCCGGCCAAGGACTCCTCCGGAGGATCCTTCCTTCACGGAGTTGCTACGGAAGATCCAGGAAGGACATAAGTGGCAATCCTTGGAGCCAGACCCTCAGCATAAAAAACTCGCTGAGCATCTGGATCTGTCCGTGACAGCTCCCACTTTGGTGCCACCCTGGATCGAGCCTCATGCCGACCTTATTACCACCATATGGAAACAGCCGTTGGTCTTAGCCCCACTTCCCAGGAAGTCGAACAGGCTATACCAGGCTCCCGAGGGTGTTGACTTCTTAGATTCCCACCATCAAGCTGACTCGGTTGTGATTAGCGCTGCTCATGGCCGGTCAGCTCAACCCAAACACCTTAGCTCGTCTCCACCTGACAAGGAATCCTGCCTTCTGGACCAGTATGGCAAGAAGATATTTGCTTCTTCCACTCTGGGTATTAGGGCCCTGAACTATGTTGTCCACATGGGGGATTATCAGAAGGCGATTCTCAGTGAGGTGGAATCTAAATTGGACTCTCTTCCGGGCTCAAGTCAAGCAGAAAGTGGCTGACCTTGTCCGCTCTGCACATTCAGCCAGTTGGCACATTCTTCGTGCGACCTGCGATGCAGTGGACACTGCTGGTAGGAGCTCAGCCTTTGCCGCAGGCCTACGGCGTCACGCTTGGCTCCGAGTGTCAGGGTTGGTCCCGGAAGGGCAGTCCGCCATCCAGGAAGCGCCCTTCCGGGGTTCGGTGCTGTTCGGGGGTGATGTCAAGGACATCATCACCGACCTACAGGAGAAGAGGACGGCACTAAACTCTGTGAACTCTATGTATCATCCCCATCAATCGCAGCGCCATCCCTTTCGCAGACGGAATCAGTCCAAAGCAAGACCACAGGGAAAGAGGGGACTAAACGTTGGGGGCCCCCCCCCAGCTGCCAAGCCCCCCCACCCAAAAAAGCAGCGGGAGCTTCAGCTGTGGCGCTGCCCCACACCACCTGACTCCTTCCCTCTCCCACAGCCTCCAGGCTTCCCGGAGGAGCCGGTAGGAGGGAGGTTTTCCCTCCACCTTCCGGGCTGGGAGAGGATAACATCAGATTCATGGGTGCTCCAGCTAATCGCAGAAGGACGCTCAATAGAGTTTCTGCAGAAACCATCTCGTTGCCCTCCCCCAAGGTTGTCGTACTCTCGGGCACATCTTCTGGTCAAGGAAGAAATTTCAGCACTTTTGCTGAAAGAGGCAGTAGAACCTGTCCCCCTTCCCCTGCAAGGAATGGGTTACTATTCCCACTTCTTCCTGGTCCCAAAGAAGACAGGAGATGTAAGGCCTATTCTAGATCTCAGTTCTCTGAACATTTTCGCGGAGTACAGGAGGTTCAGGATGCTCTCACTGCAGAGCCTTCTGCACCTGCTCTGCTCAGGCCAGTGGCTATGTGCTCTGGATATGCAGGACGCTTACCTGCACATATCTATCCACCCGTCTCACCGCAAATGTCTCCGTTTTGCTTTCCAGGGGAACCACTACCAGTTCAGGGCACTTCCATTTGGCTTCTCCTCGGCTCCTCGAGTATTTACCAAATGCCTTGCGGTGGTGGTTGCGGCCTACCTGCATACTCGGGTGGGGGGGGTACAGGTTTTCTCGTACCTGGACGATTGGCTCCTGGCGGCCTCGTCCAGGGAGGAACTCCTGCACTGCCTCTCCCTCACCCAGCAGGTCTTTGCCTGTCTGGGTATTACCATCAACCATTCCAGGTCTCACTTGATCCCATCCCAGAGGCTCCAGTTTATTGGGGCGATCCTGGACACGACCCTAGGCAGGGCGGCCACACTCCAGACTCAGGTAAGCCTCTTGTGCGGCCGCAGGCGGTTCAGTGCAAGGTCAGTTCTTTGCCTCCTCGTGCTTGGCTCCACATGAGGGTCTCTCAGTGGACGCTTCGCTCTCAGTGCGATCAGTTGGTAGACGACTTGGACCAGTTGGTCCTAGTCTCCTCTCCTGTGATTCGAGACTTGCAGTGGTGTATGGTTCTAGAGAACCTTCTTCGGGGAGTTCCATTTTTCCTTCCCCCTCCCTCCCAGACTCTGACCACAGACGCCTCGGGCGAAGGTTGGGGAGCCCATCTCGGTCCACATCGGACCCAGGACTCTTGGTCCAAGCTCGAACAATCCCTGCACATCAGTGTGGTCGAGCTTCGGGCGGTGCCCCAGGCTCTCCACCTGCATCTTCTTCCAGGCCACCTAGCCGTCCAAATGGACAATATGTGTTTGGTATGGTACATCAACAAACAGGGCAGGACTCGGTCCTACCCTCTTTGCAGGGAAGTGATGAGAGTCTGGGATTGGGCAGCACAACACGACCTTCACCTCACGGCAATTCATGTTCCGGGGGTCGAGAACTCCTTAGCAGACAAACTAAGCTGCTCATCTGCTCAAGCTCACGAGTGGGAACTGGATCAGAGGGTCCTAGATGATATCTTCCTACGTTGGGGAACAGCTCAATTGGACGTGTTCGCTTCACCTCTAAACGCAAAGCTTCCCGACTTCTGCTCGCTCGTTCAAGAGCGAGGCATTTTCTGGAGAGATGCTCTTGTCTCTAGATTGGAGGGACAGATTCGTCTATGCCTTCCCCCCCGATTCCTCTGATTCCGCGTGTCTTGCAGAAACTCTGCTCAGAAGGGGCATGAATGATTCTGATTGCTCCTTTCTGGCCCAGGCAAGTTTGGTTCTCTCTTCTGCAACAATACTCAGAAGAACCTCCTCTTCCTCTTCCGCTGTCATGAATTTTATTGACCCAGGATCAGGGGACCCTGGTCCATCCAGGTCTCAAGTCCCTTCAACTACATGCGTGGTTCCTGCAGACATAGCTCAAGCCTGCTTTGGGGTTTCTCCCCAGGTTGCTGAGATCTTGGTGGAGGCTAGGAAACCCTCCACTAGGTCTACTTATGCCATGAAGTGGAAATGGTTCTCATTCTGGGCCGCTTCAAAGGCTTCGAGCCTTTCTTCTGCTTGGTTGGGCGACAGCTGGAGTACCTGCGCCATCTCTTCAACCTTGGTCTTAGTCACTCGTCTCCGATGGTACACATGGCGGCCATTTCAGCCTACTGTGTTCTCTTCGCAGATAGGACGTTTGCTCAACTGGAAGTCTCTAAGACTTTCATCAGAGGGGTTCTTCACTTGAGACCTCCTATCCGAGTTCCCGCTCCTCCTTGGGATTTGAACTTCATTCTTGAGAAACTTATTTTGCCTCCTTTTGAACCGGCGGCCTCAGCAAACATGAAGTTTCTTTCATGGAAGACGCTCTTCCTAGTGGCCATTACCTCTGCTCGGAGGATTTCCGAGCTCCAGGCCCTGATGTGTAAAATCCCGTGCTTGATTTTTCACAGGGAACATGTGGCTCTGCGCACCAATCCTAAGTTTCTCCCCAAGGTGGTAGCGGAATCTACATTGAACCAGGCTATAGAGTTACCTGCCTTCTTTACGCAGTACTCCAGTCAGGGGGAGTATCTACTTCACACTATGGACGTGCACCAGATCCTGAGATACTACACTAACAGAACAAAGGATCTCAGAAAGACTGATCGACTTTTTGTCTCTTTTGCCCCCAAAAGAGAAGGCAATGCTGTTTCCAAGCAATGCCTGTCTAAATGGTTGGCTCATTGCATCACCTTCTGTTATGACAAGTACAAGAAGACTCTTCCGGGTCAAGTAAGAGGTCACTCCACCAGATGGGTTGCTGCCTCAGTGGCATGTTTCAAGAATGTGTCAGCGGCAGACATTTGTGCTGCCGCCACTTGGACCTCTGTCCATACATTTACAAAACATTACAGTTTGGATATTGCCTCTTGCCATAGAGCAGGCTTCGGGCTCGCTGTTCTGCAAGGCATCCTTTCTTATGGCCTTCACAGCTAGAGGACCTACTTTGAGTAGCTTTCCTCCTCCCGTTTGCTTCTCCTTGTTCCAGACTGCTTGGGACTCAGTCCTATATGTAATTACCTACTGCAAGAGCCCTCTCGAAGTAAGATAGTACAGTTACGTAAGAACTTACCGTAACAGTAGATCTTCGAGAGAGGCTCTTGCAGTGGGTAATGCCTCTCCCGCCTCCATCCCCTAAGCTTTTTCAGCTCCTTTTTCCAGTGAGGAAATATCCGCTTCTCTCATCCGCCTCTTGTGGCCTGTGGCAGAAAGAACTGGAAGGCGGTGTGAGGACGCCCTTTATACGGCGTCTCCTGATGCCGATCACCTGGCGGGGTGGTCCCTCGCCAGAGAGACGGCTAGCTAGAAATTTTTCCGTGGGGTCCTGCCGCCTGCTGACGTCAGTCCTATATGTAATTACCTACTGCAAGAGCCTCTCTCGAAGATCTACTGTTATGGTAAGTTCTTGCGTAACTGTACTTTCCTGTCCCATAAGGCCTAGACTGCTGTATGTGCTGGAACGTCACTGTAAACATGCAACACATACTGCGCATGCATATACTGCCATTAAAAAGTCCAAATTAGACCCTAACAGGCAAAATGCAGGAGATTTTATTTGAGAATGAAAAGCCATTGTATCTGTGTTGAACTAGCTAGTGAGTTAAAGTAGGAACTTATACACGGACCCAGTCTTAATGGCTCTCTCCAGAGGCCACTTACTGTCCCAGGTGTTCAGACACTCACTACCTGGTGAGTTCTTACTTGTGGATTGCAGCCCTATATTTCCAAACCACAAAACTCTGTGGATTCAAACTTGCGACCCTCTGGCTCCCGAACCAAGATTTTTCCACTACCACTAAAGAAACAGCTGACCTAGTAGGGGAACTCTTTATAGTCTGGTTGCACATTTCCCTCCTGTTATTGTTTCATACAGTGATGGGTTGGAATTGGCACCAGCCCACTAACCAGATGCTGGTAGACTTTGTATGGGTCTAATAAAATCTTCCCTTAGAGGGACACATTCATGCCCAGCGGCCATCTCGGTTTGAAAGCCCAAGAAAAGCTCAATTAAAGGAGGTATTGCATTAATTTGTCTCTGGAAGCATTACAGAGATATAAATGATTGAGACTGTTCAATAATGATACTATATTGCAGTCTTTTGTAGAACATTGTGATGTCAAGAAGGAACAAATTATGCTGACTCAGAGTTAGTTGGGCACAGATTTTTTTTCTCAGTGACGTCACAGCGTTCTAAAAATGGCTGCAATGTAGCAATAAGCAAACAATAATATTCTCCAGGGTGGGCGGTATTGGGCAATACCGGAATTCCCAGGGGTGTAATGAGGCACAAGGCTGCAGGCAGAGGGCCTTATAGCCCCTGGAAGGTCTGGCATTACCCATACCACCCACCCTGGAGGGTATTATTATGCTTAACAAATGGGCTACATGTGTCATTTTTTTATAAGACTACAAAAAGTTTAATGCTATAAAAAATGATTACAAATGCATTTTAGTACTTTTTTAGTAAAGTAGTCCATGTACTTTGTGTAACCAGTAGAGGGCACTGCAGTCTTTGGTAGATGTTTCCTTCCTGAGACATGCTTTTTTTCCCCACCCTTTTTGTATCTTTTTTCTTGTGAAGGCCCTGCAGTTGTTTTGTTTGCTGGTAGTTCTCACCGCTACATTTCTGGTCCCTTTCTGTACTGCTGGCTCGATGCCGAGACCAGCAGTACTTTCTCCGTTTGTGCTTTGAGGAATGGATGGTCTGTAGTGGCTTCATGTGAACTGCAGAGTGGGGGGTGCTTGGAGGACAGGGACGGGAGAAGGCTGAAAACGTGGGAAGCCATAGGATGCTACTTCCTTTTTTTCTTTTTCCTTTTTTTTTTTTAATAATTACAAAAAGAAAAAAATAGAAAATTCTCTTTCTGGCTGTGCCCTTGGCTCCCGCTGTACAGTAGCATTGAGCACGCGACCAGCGTGCTAGCGCGATGGGTTGCTTGAAACAAAAAAGTTTCTTTTTCAAAAAGGGGAAAAAATTCTAGTGCTTTTTTATTGCTAACTGTAGTTGGTGGTCGTGGTCACGGGGGGAGCACTTGGTAAGCGAGAGGGGGCATCACTCAGTAAACGATGGGAAAAATCTTTAGGTAGTTTGAAAATCCAAAGTGGCACAGTTCTACCACTTTGGTACTGAGGCAGGCTGGGGTGGCACTTATCTGCCAGGCTCTACAGGTAGTTAATGTACCCCCCCCCCCCCCACTATGGCTCTCAGACAGTCAGAGAGCTCAAAGTATTTGACGCATTTTCTAATGTTGCATAGACTTAGTCATCTGTATCTGTGGTTGCTTCCAGCTATAGTGAGAGCCCAGTACCTTGTTTGAAAGAGCTTTTCATGAGCTTTCAAGCTACGATGGCCACTGGGCATGAATGTGTCTCTTTAACTAGTCCCACTTGTTTGTACTTGAGAAGGTAACATTTCAGTAATTACACTGACATGGCCAGTGAATTTTCCAGCTCAGTAACCCTGTCTGCTAGTGACAGCAAAACTTAATTTTGACCCCCCTTCCATGATGCCCCTGAGAGTGTACAGCTAAAGAAAGACAGAGATTTCAATACAGATTATTTCTTTCATGAGTATTTTCTGTTTGTATGGCAGTGCTAGAGGCTCGAAAATGGCAACTTCAGACTGAGGCGCTGTCAGAGTTGGAACCTTCCGTGGTAGAAATTGTCAACAAAGTGATGGCAACAGAGAAGGAGGCTGCTGGCGAACTTCAGGCCTTTACAAGAGATGCCAAGAAGGCAGTCAGAGAGAAACATCTAGGAGTGCTCACTAACAGAAAAATGGATACAGATAGGACTGTTTCCAAATCTGCCTCCCATGCCAGCAGATGGATGGAGAAACTAAAGAAGGAGACGTGGAACACGTATAAAAAACAGATGAAACTTGCCCACAAAACTGAAGCCGGCATCAATCCCATCAGTGACAAGAGAACTAGCAATAATGACACAAAGGGTTTCAAATTTGCCAAAGCCCAAACCAACCTAGCCGGGACCCCAGGGCAGTCAGCAGGAAGTCCTGGAATGAAAAGTGTTTCAAGCAAAAAAGCAGCAAACCATTTCAAAGCAGGCATGCTAAAAGGCAACCCAAAGAGGACCCTGGCTGCTGTGGGGTCCAGCTTCTGTCCTTCCTTGAGGACTGCTTCAGCAGAGCCAAGTTTGAATGTGGAGACTGAAGGCGAGGGGTTCGAGGAGTTTTCAGAGGAGGCAGTCTTGGCAAAGGTGGAGGAACTGGATGAGCAGCTAAACCAGTGGCATCCTGCTGAGGCCGGGAAACTGCTGGAGGATCGGGAGGGAAACCGGCTGGGGGATATGCAGCGCAGTATTCTGGCCTATCTGGAGGCATGTATCTTTATAGGAGACGTGGAGAGGGCCCAGGAGTGCCTGATGTTCTACCATCGCAACTTGACCCGAAGGAAACTGCTTAACGTCAAGATTTACAACACCCTAATGCACTTCTGGGCCAAACAGGTAACTAGAACTGTTCTGAAACACAGCCAACCTCGTGATTGCAAGGCAGAGTTTGCAGCCAGTGGCAAGGTTAATTAAATGGTCAAAGTCTCGGTAGTAAAATTTGAGACAGCAATATGTTACCCTTATTGTCACGTAAGGAAAGTCATGATTCAGAGAACCAAAGGATCCTTGATAAGATTGGAGTATATTGGCTTTGGGGTGGGGGGGGGGCATGTCCCCTGTAGCAACCTAAACTTTTTTCACCAGTTGGGTTATTACCAGGTTGGCATAGTCTGCATATTGCAAAAAGATCTGTAAACAATTTGGAGACATAGGCTGTGGCAGCAGACAGACCTTGGATAATTTGGTTACACTGCTGCACCTAATAGACCCAAGGGGCAGGATTCACAAAAGGGATGCACCCGGTGCATCTGAGGTGCGCCGAGCCATCTCCAACATGCATCCAGAGGCGATTCTGGCAGGGGGCCGATGTGTTGGCGCAGCGTGATGCGCCACACACCACCAGTAATGCTATGCGGTGCATCTGGAGGGGCTGTGAAGGGGCGTGCCCATGCATACCGGGCACAACCCCATTCACAACCCTATTCTGTGGCGCATCCTCAGGGCAAGTCTGGGGATGTGCCACAGAAAGATAAGTACAGGAATTATAGAGTTAAGTGGGTGGCCACCCACAGGTAGGGTGCCATACTGCAGGCAGCAGCATGGCAGCCTGCCCACCCTGGCAGTCCAGTACACCTCCCCGCCCCAAGCCCCTGTAGACTGCCGCACCTGGTGGCAGTAATGTAATGCAGAATCCCCCCCCCCAAGCCCTCGGTACATGCTGCTTCCGGCGGTGGTAAATGTAATGCAGAAACCCCCCAAGCCCCCGGTAAAACCACCCTCTGGCGATGGCAAATGAAAAATAACCCCCGCCCCAAGCCCCGTTGATGCCGCTTGCACGGCAGCTGTCTGTTATGGAACAACCCCACACCCCAACCCACCGTCTCCCCCACCCCAACAAGGTCCCACTGTTGGTGACAGTACAAGCCCACCCGACACAACGAACAGCCGCCGCTAACAGAGCTGTTCGCCGACAATGACAACTACCATACATCCTGACGCCCATCCGGCTTCGGGTTGTACAGTAGCTGTCATTGCTCAGACAGCTGTGTCGGTGGCGCCATGGCAGTGTGCAGGTGGGCTGTGCTGCCTACCGACGGTGGACCGTGGGTTGGGGTGCTGGGGGGCTCGTCTTGTAACAGACGGCCGCTGTAGGGGCGACATCAGCTGGGGCTGGGGGGTGGGTTATTTTTATTTACCACCGCCGCGAGGGCGGCTTTACTGGGGGCTTGGGGACGGGGGTTCTGCATTACATTTACCGCCACTGGAGCAGCATTTGACCCGGGGGGCTTGGTGGGGGGGGTCTACTGTCCGGTGCATTCCGCTGAGGCATCCTTGTAGGCGCAATGCAAATGGGGCCATAATGGCATGCTAATGGCCCCATTGTGCCATGCATGCCTAATAGCCTTATTTGCATGCCCCTGGCTGTGAATCACGTTTTTGGGCACAGGGCATCCTGAGATGACCTGCCCTGATGGGTTCACAGCCGGACATGGGAGATGCACCGTCGCAGCCTGGGATGCCCTGGCGCATCCTGGGTGGGGCACACCTGTGCTATCATCTCCTCTGCGCCGGGGCAGCTGAGATGCACTGAGCGCATCTTCTTTGTGAATCCTGCCCAAGATATTTTGGTTAAGTTGCAGCATGGAAATACATTGGGTGTTGCAGTAGTTCATGTTGTGCCATGGTAGTGCATGTGATGTTGTAGTGGGCCAGTGTAGTGCATGTGGCACTGGCATAATACATGTAGTACCATGGTAATTCATGTGGTGATCCAGTAATGCATGGGCAGACTAGGTAGGCCAAGCGGTCCTTATCTGCCATCAAATTTTATGTTTCTGTGGTACCACAGTGATGTATGTGATATTACAATGGTGTTGTGGTAATGCATGTGCTGTAGTAATGCTTGTGGTGTTGTGGTAATGTTTGTGGTCCCGTGTTAATGCATGTAGTGTCACAGTGATGCGTGTGGTGTCTCGGTGATGCATGTGGTGCTGAAGCAATGCATGTGGTGTCACAGGGATGCTTGTGGTCTCACAGTGATGCATGTGGTGCTGCGGGAAAGTACAGGTACATAAGAGCTTTGCATACAGGGTTTTACTTAACTCTAAAAATTGATTAGCGTTTTGCTCATAAAAGTGCTAAAACATTGTGAAAATGCATAGCACTTGCCTCACTGTGTTTAACAAACATAACACTTCTAGAAAACCTATATAAATATTTTCTTAACAGTTGATATTGTCCCAAGAAAAAAACTGCTAATCAGTTATTTAAAATCCTGCCCTAACAGTAGATCTTGGAGAACAGCTCTTGCAGCAGGTTACACCATAAAAGGGGTGGTCCCCCAGCATACCTCATTTCTCCCACCGGAGACTCCCGGTGTAATGATGTGATTCAGAAGGGGAGACCGAGGATCCGCTTTCAGAGGAAGACTAATAATTCTGATGCGTCCAAGATGCTATGAAGTAGAACCAAACCTTCTGAGGGGAAGATGGGAGGGAAACTGCCTGCTGCAAGAGCTGTTCTCGAAGATCTACTGTTACGGTAAGTTCTTGCGTGACTGTACTATCTTACTTCGAGATACAGCTTTTGCAGCAGGTTACACTATAAGGATTGATTCCCAAGCAGTAAAGGTGTATTGCTAACCCTGTCGGGAGGAGGATAGGAGAGATCAAAGGGAGAGGGACCTCTCGGGACAAAAGTCCCTGGAGGACTGCCAGGCCGAATCCCACTCTACGCCAGGAGGCGATGTGCAAACTGTAATGTCTAATGAAAGTGTGCACTGAACTGCAAGTGGCAGCCACGCAAATGGCAGATGTCGCCACATTTTTCAAGGCAGCGAAGGAGGTAGCCACCCCCTTCGTAGAATGGCCCTTCACTGGTCCCGGTAAGGGCTTGCTGCATTTCTGATAACAGAAAACAATGCAGTTAACAAGCCACATGGAGAGAGTTTGTTTCGATACGGGTGCACCCATCATCCTTTGAGTGAAGGGTAAAAAACAGTTGGTCGGACTGTCTCTGTGAACAGATTCTGGCGAAGTAAAACCTCAAAATCCTGTGCACATCTAGAGTGTGCAATAGGACTTCCCCCTTGTTCAAATGGTTGGAGAAGTGCACCGGAAGGTTGTTGTCCTGGTTTAAGGTCAAGGCTGAAACCACCTTGGGAAGGGACTTAGGATTGGTCCTTAAGGACACCCTGTCCTTATGGAAAATCAAGTAAGACTCTTTGCACATGAGCACCTGGAGTTCGGAAATTCTCCTTGTCGAAGTAATGGCAACTAAAAATAATACTTTCCACAATAAAAGGCGAAGCTCTCAATCTGCGGCTGGTTCAAAAGGAGGCAGTGTGAGCTGCTCTAAGATAAAAAGAAGGTTCCAAGAAGTAATAGGATCCTTTATAGGAGGTCTCAGATGTAAGACGCCACACAGAAAGGCGAAGGAAGCCTCTAATTGGGCTAATGAACGCTGACCAATCTGCGTGTGGTATGCCGAAATGGCACAGAGGTGTACTTTCAGAGAGGAATACGCCAATCCTGTCTGGAAAAGGGATAGGAGGTAGTCCAAAATAGACTTCTCAGGGCATCAGAAGTGGATCGAGGTTGTGAGCCTGAGCCCAGAGACAAAACCTCCACCATTTCGGAGCGTAAGTGGCATGAGTAGATGGTTTCTAGCTGCCACCAGGATATTGGCAACCCCTTGCAAGACCCCGTGTTTAAGAATGGCTATGTCTTAGGAGCCAGGCATGCAGGTTCAGGGATTTGAAGTTCGGATGGACCAGAGAGCCGGCTAAGGGAGGCTCCAGAGCTAGCTGGTGAAGCAGCAGAAACCAAATCTGCCTGGGCCAAAAGGGCGCTACCAAGATCATTGACGCTCATTCTGACTGGAGCTTGAGAAGAACCCTTTGGATCAAAGGGAAGGACGGGAAAGCGTAGAGGAACCTGCCCGTCCAAGAGAGGGACAACGCGTCTCGCCAGAAAACACCAGGCCCGGGATCTGTCTAGCAGAAATTGGGCAGTTTTGTGTTGTATGGGGACACGAATAAGTCTACGTCTGGTGTCTCCCATCGCAGGAACAGGTCCTCGATGACCTCTTGTAGCAATTCCCATTCGTGAGCTCTGGCCTTTGACCGTCTCAGGAGATCCGCAACAGTGTTGTCCACACTGGGAACATGCACTGCGGTAAGCGTGGTGCCATGCTGTAGTACCCAGTCCCACACCTGCTTTGCCTCTCTGCAAAGGGAGTAGGAGTGAGTACCTCTTTGTTTGTTGGTGTAATACACCACCGAGGTGTTGTCTGTTTGGACTAACACGTGACCCGGTGGGATCTCTGACTGTAAGGCTTGTAGGGCGTACAGAACCGCCCTCATTTCCAGAACATTGATGTGGAGGTGAGTCTCCAGGGGTGACCAGGTTTCCTGGGTCCTGGTTCATTCCAGGTGAGCTTCCCAACCGGACCTCAACGCGTCGGTGGTGAGAGTTAGGGATGGGGCAGGCGCCACGAAGGGGACTCCCACGGAAAGATGTTTCGGGACAAGCCACCACTGCAAGTTCTGAATGACTGGCCCTGTGATTCTGACTAGGTGGTCTAGGCAATCCTGCCTCTGGTCCCATTGGGCTCTCGACGCCCACTGAGTGACTCTCATGTGGATGCGAGTGAGGGGGATCGTGGCGATGGCAGCCGCCATATGTCCGAGCAGGCAAAGTATGGTCCGAGCAAGAACCAGATTTCATGCCGTGATAGTCCTTATCAGTGACCTGATGTGTTCCGCCCTTTCCTTGGGCAGGAAGGCTCTCTCTTAACTGGTATCTAGAACCGTGCCAATGAACTATAGTCTCTGGGAGGGAATGAGAGACAACTTCTCTTGGTTGATAGTGATCCCTAGAGACTGGAATAGGGAGCAGGTGTCATGACTGGCCTTCTCCAGCACTTCTTGGGAGGAGGCCATCAGGAGCCGGTCATCCAGATATGGGAAGACATAATGGCCTTGTCTCCTGAGAGCTGCTGCTATGACTGCCGTGCACTCGTGGCACTGAAGACAGGCCGAATGGGAGTGCTCAGAACTGATAATGGCGTCCCAAAAAGTTGAAGCGCAGGAATTTTCTGTGCGACCGGGTGATGGGAAGATGAAGATATGTGTTCTGCATGCCCAGAGACACTAGCCATGCACTTTGCTTGAGCATGGGAATGAGACCCGGTAAGGTAACCATGCGAAAGCTTTTGTACATCATGTAGATGTTTAGGTCGCTGACGTCTAGCATCAGGCTTAAGTCCCCAGTTTTCTTTGGAACCAGGAAGAAGTTGGAATAGTATCCTCTTTCTCTCTGGTTCTTCGGTACAGCCTCGATGGTGTCCTTGGAAAGGAGTGCAGAGATCTCCTGCTGGATGAGTAGTGCATGCTGTCCCGAGTAATGGGAATACAGAGGAGGTCTTGATGGTGGGCGGTCGAGGAACTCTATAGTGTGTCCTCGACTGATAAGCTGAAGAACCCACCAGTCGGAGGTGATCCTCTGCCACCCTGACAGGTGGTAAGCGATTCGACCCCCGACCCTCTTTTCCCTTTGATCTGGGGGGGGGGGGCAGGGACCGGGAAGGAGTCATGCTGTGGTGGTGATGGCTTCGGCAGGTTGGGTAGACTTAGTGTTTCTCTGGCCCTGCTCTCTGGAGAATCTTTGCTGGTTCTTATGGCCGAAATTGCCCCTGTGTTGCTGTTGGCCTGACTGAGGTTGTTTCTTACTCTATTGACCCGAAAACTGTTCTGTGGTCTGCGAAAGAAACCAGGCCTGGACTTATACACGGTGTGAACCGTTCTAACCGCCTTCCCAGCATCTTGAAGACAGGTGATGTCTTCACTGAACAACACTGATCCATTGTAGGGGACGTCCATAATTCCTTTCTGGATGTCTGGAGTAAATCCAGAGACCCTCAACCAGGAGTGTCTCCGGAAGCAAACACCTGTCGAGGTACCTCTCGCTGCAGAGTCTGCCGAGCCTTACACGGCCCGGAGGACTTGTGTCCCAACATCAGAGCCTGTGCAAAGGAGGTTTAGAAGCTCCTCTTCCTTCTCACCATCTGAGAAGTTCTTCAGTAGGTCTTGTCCCTGGTCCCACAGTGCATTTTGAAATCGCACCATGTGTGTCAAATAGTTGGGGGACATGAGAGAGCATGTAGCAGAGGCATACATGTGACGACCCAGTGAGTCCAGTTGTTTGGATTCCTGGTCTGGGGGCTGTGTACTGAGGTGTTGGGGCCGCTGGGAGCGGTCGTGTGAAGCTGTAATGACTACCGAGTCAGCCACGGGTTGCTGAGATAAGTAAGGAGCCTCCAGCGTGACCCTGTAAAGCCTGTTGACCTTCTTGGAGACCGCTGGGGTTGAATGAGGACACTTCCACGCAGCCTAGTAGCGTCTGGGAAAGTGTCCACCAGGGGTGGAACCACCACATGCTTGGGGTCTTTTTGCCTCAAATAGCGTGCCAGGTGTTGCCGTTCTGGGTCTAACTCTTCTGTCTTCTGTCTCCCATCCCATGTTCTCCAGAATGTGGCGCATAATATCCGAGAACGATGGGTCATCCGGTGGTGACCTGGGGAGGTCGTGAGGATCTGGAGATGGAGGCTCAAAGGGAGAGAGTGACTGAGGGGTACCCGAAGAATCTGAACGTGAGTCATCGCCTGACGAACAGGGGGATCTTCGTCAGGGCCTTTTTCTTCTGTGGTCACTAGGAGACTTTGAGGGGGTCCTGGAGCATGGAGGTCTCTTAGAACTTCGAGACCCAGAGCATCTGGCCTTGGACCTACCCCTAGGCGGCGGTGTAGGGTCCCGAGGCTCAGGTGTCAATGCCTTGGGAGGTGCAATGGGAGGTGGTGCCTCACTGTGGGGTTTTGTGGGTATAATGGCTTTTTTGATGGTGTCCCATCAAAAACTGAACAGCTGCTTTACCTCCTGGATATTCAGACTGGATGAAGGGCCTGGAGCCGGTGTCCGTCCGGCATTGGGGTCAGGCGTTGGTGGCTGAGGGGTCGTCTGGTTTTTTGGCAGACCGATGTCTTCGACATCTCTCGATGTCTGTTCATTGGTGGCGTGGGCACCGGCGTCCTCCTCTGACGTCCCCCTCATGACCGTTGTCGGGTGGTGGAGGCGGGGGCGGCGTCGGGTCCTTGGGGCATTTTGCGGACGATGGCTCAGGCGCCCGCTTAGCCTCTGTCATCTGTTTGAGCAACGTGAGCTCCGAAGTCTTTCTTGGAGAGACGTCTGAGCCCCCGGGCGGCAGGGAGACTGAATGATCAGTGTCCCGGTGTAGGTCCTTTGCGTCGGCGCTAGATGTAGTCGCTGACTTGGACTGAAGCCTGTGGCGGTTGGAAGCCTCCGACCTGGCAACTGACCCTGAAGGACGGCTATCCTTAGTCTTGGTTTTCAGTGGCTGTAAAGACACTGAGCTAGGGCCCCAAAGCCCTAACCTTGACCGGGGGGGGTGGGAGCTGAGACCTAACTCAGGATAGAGAGCGGTCCTACCAGGTAGAGCTGGAACTGGCCCGAGAGTTTGAGGCCCGATTCGGGGATAGAGTCCTATCCATGTCCCGGTGCTTATCCTTATGTTTCCCCGATTTTATGCTATTTTTCTCCTTGAGAGAGTGGATCTTTCTCCATGGCCTTAACTTTTTCTTCGAGGAGAAAACTCTGTAGTGCTTTCTGGCAGCGGATCCTAGTTCTGCTATTAAACTGCTGGCAGATGGAACAGGCCTGGATACCGCACATAGGCCGAGTGCCTATCTTTGAAGGGGATCTATTTGCCGCAAGTGCACTTTGAGGGGTGTCCTTCTGTGGAAGGAGTCAGGGAAGAAGACATGTACTTGTCGAATAGAGATGAAATCTTGATGGAAAATATGACAGATTCTTTCTGACGTCATTCGTCTGCTGAAGGCATCCGTGGAGCCGATGCGTGCTAGTCAACAGCAGGAATAGAACTGAAGTATGCTAGGGGACCACCCCTTTTATGATGTATCTGAAGTTGGGGACGGAGCCGATGTCAGGGGCGGTCCCCCGCTATGTATAGCTAGCTAGAAGTTTTCCGTGGGGTCCTGCTACCTACCGACTTCAGTCCTTATGGTGTAACCTGCTGCAAGAGCTGTATCTTGAAGTAAGATTGTGTGTGACCCAATGGTAATGCATCTGTTGCTGCAGCAATGCATGCGGTGTCACAGTGATGCATGTGGTGCTGTGCTAATGCATGTGGTCAGATGGTAGTGTGTCTTTTGCTGCAGTGATGCATGCAGTGCCACAGTAATGCATGTGGTGCCATGGTAATGCATGTGATGCTGCAGTAATGCATGTGGTGTTACGGTAATGCATGTGTCGTGGTAATGCATGTGGTTTCGCAGTGGCGCATGTGGTGCTGTGGTAATGCATCTGTTACTGCTGTAATGCATGTGGGCCTTGGTAATGCATGTGTTGATCCAGTAATGCATGTGGTGTCATGGTAATGCACGGTAAACTATGGTAATTCATGTGGTGTTACAGTAATGGATGTGCTGCTCAGGGGAAGGATCCAAACTCGTGATAAAGGGTACAGGGGAGAAACTGGGTTCAGCTTGCGTTGATACAGCAGGAGTGCCCTGAATCAGAGCCTTGTTTCAGGGTTGGAAATTAGGAGGACTGTGATCCTGCAGCAATCATTCAGGGTTGGAACCCCCATCTTGGGCTTAGCACTGCACATACTGCAGTTTTTGATAAATTGGTCCACAGTCTATTTTATCATACTAAATGTCATGGCTGTTCAAGGTCAGTAACCAGGGGATGCTTGGCAGGCATAGTCTCTACCTCTTCCCCATGTGGTAAATTGCCTCCCCTATATGACACAGAGCTCCAGTGACCCAAGGATGAGAAGTCAGATTCGAGAATTGAACCTGGGTCTCCCATGAGTATAACCATTTGCTGCCTGTTTCACTGCAGGGCTGGCTAGAGATGGGTGTTTTTTGTCACTGCTGAAGTGAGTGTTGCTAGGGTGATTTGCATCATCGACTTGATGGGCAAATCCCAGAAGAAAAAAGTGTGTCATCGCTTTCAGTGAGGAGATGAGGGATCGGCTCATGCTTACCAATTTTATTTTTGTTCTTGTCAAGGGCTCCTTGAAGCAGATCGGCCGTCTCTTTTCTCTGCTGGAAGAGGCTGGCTTGAAGCCCAATCTGAATTCATATGCAGCGGCACTGGAATGTATGGGGCGCACAGACGCCGTTTCACAGCAAGTCATCAACAGGTAGGATGATGGACCGTGGTTTGTGTTCCAGTGCCCGTTGATTCCATTTCTGTTGTGGTTTTTTTTTTGGAGACTAATAATTTATTGATTTTTTTTCCAAACATTCAGAAAGGAAGTATGTTACATAATTTTCCAGAATAACTGATAATAATAAAACAGTTTCATCTATAATCTGAACAGCAATATTATAAATGGTTACATTGCTCAGTAACA
This sequence comes from Neoceratodus forsteri, assembly GCA_016271365.2. NCBI lineage: Eukaryota > Metazoa > Chordata > Ceratodontiformes > Ceratodontidae > Neoceratodus > Neoceratodus forsteri. The sequence goes on along the minus strand of JADMNL010000031.1, from coordinate 107,949,600 downwards.
TAGGAAATACAGTATAGAAGGATCTAGTATTCTCAGGAAACTCCAAAAGTCAGACAAGAGTTGACTACAGCCAACAACGGCTGCCATGGCATGTCATTGGCTTAATGTTTAAAGAACTGCTGGCAGAGCCGGCCCCACGGTGCAGAGGGCTGAGGCTGTATGCATCTTGCCTCTCGGTGTTTTGGGTTTGGGAACAAGCTCGAGTTGCTGGGGGTTGGCCAGGGAGGGAGAGGACTGAGCATCCGGAGGACAGCAGTCTTCTCTGGGGGGGGGGACCCTTGCTGACTTGGCCCTTGGCTGCCCCCGAGTGGTGGCACGGAGGAGGTGTTGGCAGCTCGAGCAACATGAAAGAAGGGGCTGCGCTTGTAGCGTGTGTACGCCTCCATGTACATGCTCTTATCCTGCGACAGGGACAGAGCGGAGAAAATGGGAAAATGGCAGTCGCAGTCTCTATGAAGCCTTGCTTGCCTGCCCTCACTCTATGCTATCGCTGGTTCACCAACCCACAAATCTGGACGCAGGGTCTCTGGGTGGTGGGAGGACGACCCTCCCCTTCCCAGCCCGCCATGGGGGGTCAATCCATGGGGAATATGGGGCTTGGTGGACTGGGGAAGCAGCCCTATGGAAAACAAAAGAGCTGCTGACACCTTTGGGGAAGGCAACTCATGTCCAGTAGCTACCTGCCCCATTACCTAAACTAGCTGTATTTGTAATTTTTTTGTGCAGGGAATAAATAGTAGTTGAACTTACTAATATCGCAGTCCTACTTCCGTGGTATCCGAAAGCCGCCAACTGTCCACCACAGCACCAGTCCAGAAAATCGATGTTTGATGATGCAAAGTGGAGAAGGGGCTGCAGGGCTATATATAGCATTATAATACTATCAGGGGCGCGGTGGTCTTTGTATTCTACTGCAACTTAGGTATTTGTACCTGTTAAGGAAGGATAGTACATGAAATACTTCACAATCATCTATGACCCTTTACCAAGTCTCTTCAAATCTACTCCCCCAACATACACACCTCCCCATGACAGACCCTTCCACCTCGTCTCCCTAGATACATAGAAACATAGAATCTGTCGGCAGATAAGGACCATACAGCCCACCTAGTCTGCCCAATTCCCTACTTTGTTTGGCAATCCCTACTCTTATCTGGACTGCCTTTCCCCAGCTCTGCTGTACAGCAGGGTGCCTTTATGCTTATCCCATGCACTTTAGAATCCTCATACTGTTTTTGCTTCCACCCCCTCCGCTGGTAGGCTGTTCCATGGATCCACCACCCTCTGTGAAAAAAAAACACTTCCTAGCATTCCCCCCAAGCCTCTCTCACTGTAGCCTCATGTTATGTCCCCTTGTCCTTGTGCACTTTCTTCTCTAAATTATGCTCCCTTCCTATACCCTGTTTATTCCTCTAGGGTATTTGAAAGTCTCTCTCATATCCCCTCTCTCTTACAGTGAATAGATGTTTAGTTCCTTGAGTCTTTCCTCATAAGGCTTGTGGTCCAGTCCAAGTATCATTTTTGTTGCTCTCCTCTGGACTGCTTCCATTCCGTCTGTGTCCTCCCTGAGATGCGATCTCCAGAATTGGACACAGTATTCCTGATGAGGCCTCACCAGTGATCAATACAGTGGCATCACCACTTCACTCCTTGTCCTGGTTATGCCCCTTCCTATGCATCCCAGCATTCTGTTTGCCTTCCCCACTGCTTTTTCGCATTGTTTGGCTGACTTCAGGTCATCGGATATGATAACCCCCAGGTCTCTCTCCTGACTTGTGGTGGCTACAACCTGCCCCCCCACCCCCAATCCTGTATTCCTCTCTTGGGTTCCTGTGTCCCAGGTGCATTATCTTGCACTTCTTAACATTGAAACCCGACTGCCAAACCCTTGACCATTCCTCAAGTAGTCTTAGGTCGTTTCTCATTTTATCTAGCCCCCTCCTTTGTGTTGACTCTGTTGCAGATCTTGGTGTCATCTGCGAACAGGCATACTTTCTCCTCCAGTCGCTCTGTAGTGTCACTTATGAAGACATTGAATAGAACTGGACTCAGTACCGATCCCTGTGGAACCCCACTGGTCATCTCCCCCTCTTCTGATTTTATGCCATTTACTACCACCCTCTGGGTCCTGCATTTTAGCCAGTTTCCAACCCATTTTACTACTTTACAGCCCACACCCAGATTTCCCAATTTGTTAAGCAACCTTATGTGTGGAACGGTGTCGAAGGCCTTACTGAAATCCAGGTAGGCCACATCCATCGCCCCTCCCTGATCCACCACCCTGGTCACCCAGTCAAAGAAATCGATAAGATTAGTCTGACAGGACCTACCCTCAGTGAATCCATGCTGCCTTGGGTCTTTTGCACTGCTTGACTCCAGGAACTTCACTACCCTCTCCTTAAGCAGGAACTGCATCAGCTTCCCCACCACTGAGGTCAGGCTTACAGATCTGTAATTGCCTGCCTCCTTCCTACTTCCAGTCTTGTGCAGTGGGGACCACCTCTGCCCTCTCCAGTTCCCAGGTACCTCCCCCATCTCTAGTGATTGATTGAAGAGGGTTGTCAGCGGACCTGCTAGGACTTCCCTGAGTTCCTTCAACACTCTAGGGTGAATCCTGTCTGGCCCTATTGCTTTGTCTCTCTTTACTTTTCCTAGTTCCTCCAAGACTATCCACTGTAAATGGGCTGGTGTCCACCTCTCCCCCCTGTACATCTTTCCTTGTGAGTCTTGTCCCCTCCCCCTGCCCCTTCCTTGGTAAATACTGAACAAAAATACTTGTTCAGTATCTCGGCTTTTTCAAGGTCGTCCTGCACCCAGCCTCCCTCCCTCTCCCTTCTTTAGTCTAACAATACCATTTCTAGTCTTCTTCTTCTCACTAATACAACGGAAGAAGGTCTTGTCCAGCTTCTTAATGTCCTGTGCTGTTCCTTCCTCCGTTCTTGCCGTAGCCCCTCTGACAGCTTTCCCAGCTTCTCTTTGCTTCTCCAGATATTTCAGTCTGTCTTCTTTCTGTATCTCTTTGTATTTCCTGAATGCCTTACTTTTTTCTCGCACTTTCTCGGCTACTGACTTAGAGAACCACAGTGGCCACTTCTTTCTTTTGCTTTTGCTAAGCAATCTGACACATTGACTTGTCACTCCTGCTATGGATCTCTTGAGCCTAAGTCACAGTTTTTTACCCCTCCCCTGTATTGTCTGCTGCCAGGGCAGTTTTGAGCTGTTCCCTCATCTCCATGAAGTTGGCCTTCTGGAAATCTAGGATCTTAATCTTTGAGTGGCTTTCTTCTGCTAACATGTTAACGCTAAACCACACAGTTCTGTGGTCACTGGTACCAAGGGGACTGCCCACCTCAACATCCATGATTCTGACCCAGTTTGTCAGCACTAAGGCCAGTACAGCCCCCTCCCTGGTAGGCTCAATCACCAGCTGCCTTAGGTTTGCCCCATACATGAAGTCCCTGCTCCTTGATGTACTTGCAGTCTGGGTATTCCAGTCTGCATCTGGCATGTTGAAGTCACCCATTAGTAGTACTTCCCCTTTGGCTGCCATATTATGGATGGTTTCTACTAATACTATGTCTGTATCCTCCCCTCTGCGCGGGAGGCCTGTAAACTACTCTAGCATGGATGGTTGTTTTGTTCTCCGATGCCAGAGTGACCCACAGTGCCTCTGCTTCTTCCCTGGATCCCTGAGCCTCAATAGCTTTTATTCCTTCCTTTACATAGCAACCCCTCCTCCCCTTTTCCCTTCCCTAGCCTTTCTAAAAAGTGTATACCCTGGTATGGCTGCATCCCAGTCATGGATCCCTGTGTATCATGTCTCCGTAATAACCACAGTGTCCAGGTTTGTGTCTGCCATCAGTGCCGTTAGGTCTGGGATTTTGTTTCCCAGACTGCGGGCATTTGTGCACATGACCTTCCACTCTGTGTACCCCTTAATGTTCCTTGTTTATTGGTCTTTGCCCTGCACTGCATTAGTGATGTACCTTCTGTTCCCCCCCCCCCATTGTAACCATAGTAGTTTTAGAGTTAGATATGCTAGTTATTGGGTCCTCACTGCTTTCAGTTATGTCCTGTAAAGGGGGGGGGGCTGTGATAATCCCCTTGACTGTTTATGCCACCCTCCCTTGGCAAGTTTAAATGATCACTAAGGATGCACTTAAACTTCTCAGAGAGGATACTTTTGCCTCCCCTGGATAGATGCAGGCCATCTGGAGAATAGAGTCCTTCATCCCTCCAGATGAGGTTCTAGTCCCCAGTGAAGCCATATCCCACCTCTCCGCACCATTTCTTCAGCCATTTGTTGAATTCAGTGATGTGGATGTCCTTCCCTTCCCCCTTTCCATGGACAGGTAGCACCTCCAAGAAGGTGAGTGTGTGCTACTTGCCCAAGACTCCTTGCCAGCTCCCTGAACTCTTCCTGCATCTACACGCTCTCTAACTAGGTAATTAGTCCCCAAGTGAATGACATCCAGCTGCCCCCTCCTTGCTACCGCTCTTGCAATCCTAAGGATTTGCTTGCCCTCCTTCCAAACTGTGCCTCCAGGTAGGCACATTACCTCCCTCTTACCATTGCTACCTGGCCCCAGCTCAGTCCCCTGGACAATGGAGTCCCCAACCAGGATTTGTCTCCTCCTCCTTCTGTGTGTTCTTCTTGCATCTGCCCTTGGGGTTCCATCTTGGAGGACCCCCTCAACCCCGATGGTGTTCACTTCCAGAGATACTGAGCAGTCTCTGTGCTCCGCCAGGATGGGATACGAGTTGTGAAGTGCTGCCACCTGGGGGATGTGCCTCCGTGACGCCTCCAGCATCCCAGACACGTGACCCATGATGACCCCTTTCCCATGTCTTCCCATCATGGCGCGCGCACACACACACATATACATATATATACACACACCACTCACCCATAATAGACCCTCTGCCTTGATTGAACTGAAGACCTCCGTGTTCCCTAGTGAGTTTGTCAGTCAGTTGATACAGTACAATGGCTGCTGGATGCATATTCTTTTCTTGTACTTCATGCTGTGTTTCGGGGGTCCAGTCCATGTCCTGCTGTATGCATAACAGGAGGCTGTCTTCCCCAAGCGGCTGTCCCATGAATCGTGCCTAGTTTGTAGTTCTGTGTGTATATATATGTGTGTGTGTGTATATTATATATCATATACACAGTGTGTGTGTGTGTGTGTGTGTATATATATATATATATATATATATATATATATGTATGTATATGTGTGAACGTGTGTATATATGTGTGTAAACGATGTAGTATATTTTTATGCACATGTATATTACATGTTTGTATATATCTATACTTATATACGTGTACGTGTGTACGTATGTGTATATGTGTGTGTATATATATATATATATATATATATATATATATATAATATGTATTACAAAAACTTTGTTAATGTATCAGTTAGGATCGTTATTAAAGTGACAAAAGTAGGAAATGTAATGTTAGGGTTTCCAACCCTGACACCTCACTCCCACCCTGCAGACACTGACAGGTGTCGGGGTGTGCCTGGGTTTATCAACCCTAATGCTCACCCCATTCCATACGTAAATAAGCTGAGATGGGTACAGTTTAGGAGAATGGGGTGAGCATTAGGCTGAAGACTCCACACACCTACCGATAATTCCGTCGCGTCTGCAGGGTGGGGGGGGGGTGTTAGAATTGGAAACCCTAATGCCACATTTCCCTACTTTTGTCACTTTAGTAACAACCCTAACTGATGCATTAACAGAATTTTTTGCAATTAATTTCTTTACTTTTTCAGACAGTATAATCATATCCTTATTTGTCTGAGAGAGTGCAGGGACCGCTGGGCCATGTGCTCCCACCCCTCCATAGATGCATATATGTATGTAGCTGTGGAAGCACAGGGCCTTCCACATCCTGCACTTCCATTTATAGGACAGCGGTGACCAAATTGTTAGCATAGCCATCTTATTACCCCACCTCATGCACCCGGTACAGAAAATTTTCAAATCCCCGCCAAAATATAATTCTGTGCAACTGCAACACTATTCCTGCATTGTTACAGGCAAACAGTATTGTGGACAGGATTTGAAAATGACAGCTATGGACATACACGAGGTCGAGTAATAAGAAGGCTGTGTTGAAAATTTGGGGTCAAAATATTTAAAAGTTTAGAAGTTACGAGCAGGTATAGTGAAATTACAACGAATGGTCATAGCTGTGGCATTTATTTCATATTTTGACCCCAAATTTTGAACATGGTCTTCTTATGACCCCACCTTATAAACCCCATAGGTGAAAATTTTCAAATCAATACCAAAACGTCATTCCGCACCACAGGTGCGAAAACATGTTTCAGACAAGATGTGAAAAATGAGAGCTGTACTGTTTATGAGGTGGTTTGAAAAATGGCTGTGTTGAAAATTTGGACTCAAAATATTGAAAATTAATAAAGTTATGCGTAGAAACATTTCAACGAACACTTTTATAATTTTGTCATTTTTATGACCCCCCCAGCCGCACCAGATGTTCAACATGGCCTTTTTGAGACCCCACCTCATGAACACTGATGGTGAAATTTCATTATTCAGTCCCGAAAGGTGATTTCACGCAGCGACCGGGAAATCACCTTCTAGGCCCGATTAACAAAATGACAGTGCTGGTGTTCATGAGGCAAGGTTCCAAAAAGGCCATGTTGAAAATTTGGTGAAAAAAATGGCAGAGTTATAAACATAAGTTCAAAATGCCATTGAAATACATTATACAGCACTCACCTTTATTCTTCAGTTAGCGGTTTGGCTTTGAACAGTGCAGACGTGTCTTGGTACACAGAAGATGGCAGCCTACGACCTCCGGTGGTAAGTATAGGATAAGGGGGGGTGTGGGATAGTGGGTGCTCGGGAGGTTCGGGATGGAGGAGAAGGACGACAAGGGACCATTTTCTTTTTTCAGGTTTAAAAAAAAAAAAGACGGGGATGTGTTTTTCCTTTTTCTTTTCAGGAACTGAGGAAAATGATTATTTTGGGACACTGGGGGTGGGCTCCCCAGTGTCCCACACTGCTGGGGGGTCTTATAAATGCCGTCAAGGGGATTGGGCCACCTGATGTCGGCAAGTATTATTAACACAATGGGCTGTGGGGGGAGGGGGATCTGACACCAGCAGTGGGCATTCCGGTGTCAGATTATACAAATATATAATAAATAAATAAATAATTAACTGTGGGGATCGGAGGGTGGAGGCGTGCCACTAGTCACCAGGGAAAGATATGGGAGGGTGGAGTACCAGTAGACACCAGGGATAGGGGAAACTGATCCGCAGGTGGGGGGTGTCAGTAGACACCAGGGAAAATGGCAGCTCACAGCTGAAACTGCAGTTGGCAGCACGAGTTCCAACTGCGGCTTAAGAAGTCAAGAAAATTCTACTGTTCTCATACAGAGAACATGGGGGAAGTACTGCTTTCACTAAACTGGGCACCAGTGATTTTGGGTGCCCAGAAAAGGTGTTTCTTGCCATAATCACACAAGAATATAGCTAAACGGATCCCGTTTAGCTAGGTTCTTATGTTTGTTTTTTTAAATCCATGAATTTTACATGTTTTCTTTGTTCTCTTTCTCTTGCCAAGTGAAAAACAAAATTGCAGACCCATGAAAGAGCATTTCCCACCTGTGACACAGGATGACCCATATGCACAAAGACATGAGGTTGCTGCAACACAGGATGAGCTGTCTGTGAAAAGGGATTGGCTCCTGTGACACAGACTCCATTTTCATATGGAACATCTCATTTTTTCCCCATAGGAAATAATGGGAAGCTTTGAAATTTAATAACTTTGGAAAGGATTAATATTTTTTCACCAAACATTCAATGGGTACATCTGTGAGGCAAATGCTTTCCACCCTGAACATTTTAGACCACTACTTAAAACAGTTTATGAGATACAGGTGGACAAAGAAGCAGCAAAAAACACGTATATTTAAGGATTTTTCAGACTCCGTATCTCCAAACCACACAATTCAAATGAAATTCCACATCAACAGATCTACCTCAAGAGATTATGCATCCAAAATTTCTTGCGAATCTGTTGAACTGTTGCAAAGTTTTTGAAGTACAAACATTGGCTTTTAACACAGCAGTGAGCACTCATCCCTAACTAGAGTGGCGCTACCGTGCCACTGTTATATACACATATATTTGCACGTGTGTGTACGTGTACATATTTATACAATAGGGGTGAGACAAATGAATAGTGGATAAATCCATGTGTCTTACACACAGTGATATAAATCCTAGTAAAAACTCAGTGTGATAATATTTTACATTAGATAATGGGTAAACTCAAACTTGCTTCGTGATTGGCTGAAACAGCTTGCCACCTGGGCTGTTATTTCTTAAAATGGCCCGCTGAATAACAAGTTCCCCCCTGCAGTACTCATCACCTCCTGATATCCCTGGCCCCACACACCGATGGCCAATATTTTTATTACGAACACCCACACACAGCCAGTCTTGAAACCACTCAATATTATCATACTTCAAAAAAGTAAAAAAAAATATTACTTTTCTTGTTCTTTTCCCATTACTAAGCCGCTCCTCAGTCTGGCTCTGACAAGGCCAAAAACCTCGCACCCTCTCACAGTTACCGCTACCCAGCACCACTAATCGATCACTATCAACAACTTGGGAAAAAAAACTCACGCTCTTCCATTTTTGTTTGTAAACAAAAGTAAATACATTCTTTCTCTCTCCACAGCTCATCATCTGAAGTCCGTATCACCGAATCCTGTGTCGCAGAAAACGCCATTCCCGCTCTACATCTCAGCCTCTCGCTCCCGACTCTGTCTCACAAACGAAGCAATATGTAGCCACATAATTCAAACAAATAAATGGGGATTATGCGCCCTCTAGTGGCACTAAATGGACTATTTTACATAACCAGGCATTTCTTTGCATTTTTACTAACCTTTTCCACTTTTTTAAATTAAATCATTATTTTATAAACAATACTAATAAAATCCCATTATCTAAGTGTAATAATACCCTCTAGGTTGGGCGTTCTAGGTTATAACGGACCTTCCAGGGGCTATAAGGCCCTCTGCCTACGGCGTTGGGCCTCATTGTGCCCCTAGGCGGTCCATTATATCCCAGTAACGCCCACCCTGTCGGGTATTATTACTTACTTTATACATATCGTGCTTACCTCTTATAACCTAATACAATCACTGTCCTGATTTCTTAATGACATCCTAACCAATCAGAAATTGTCTGGACTCTGCTGATGTAGATATCATCACTTTAGGCAGGTTTCCCTAACACAGCAATCAGGAACTCCACCAAACCCTCAGTAGCCTAGGAAACTAATCAGTATATCAGTTCCACCTGCTAGCCCTAGAAAAGCACATTGTGTTCCTGCAGAGAACCAAAAGAAGCTAACAGCAGCCAGTTTCATACTGACAAGAAGCCAAAAAAGAGCAAAGCCATCCACATCCACGAATACCTCAACTACCAAGACATACAGCCTGCTTCACCCCAAATGGCAAATTAGTGTTTCAGCTTGTTTTAGCAGAAGTTTCCTTTTTGAGTTCATCGTGGCGCACAGGCACAGACAAACTCATTGCCATAAAGTGCTCTACAGGGTGTGCCCAATAGAAAGCTCCATTTCTTGGGGCAGGTCAGCGGCAGGCGAATCAGTCGGCAGGCTGGCAGTTACTCACTTTCAGCTGTTCGGGCTGAGTTGGACAAGTTTTCAAAGGATGGAGCCGCACCGATAGTAGCACTGCTCAGTCCTTTGAAGTTGCATTCCTGGCTGCGCGTGTGTGAATGCGCTGAGCCCAGGATTTACGCATGCCCCCTTGCAGTTAAAAACAAAAAAAAAACAGGGGTGTCTAATCCCCCTGTCGGCATGCCCCCTCCCAGTTCATTTTGTCAACGGGAGCCCACCCCTCGGCGGGCATAATGCCCCCTCCCCATTTCTTGTGTGTCGAGGTTGCCCACTTCGACTCTTGCCCCCAACACTTGTATGTGGCGACAGGGGTGCTAGATCCCTGTCTTCTACAGGCCCCCCCAAACACTCGGGTGGCACGCTGGGAGCCCACCCCAGTGTGCCAAAAGACCCTGTAATAAAGAAAAAACCTTCCCACGACATTCTAACATTTTTTTTAAACCTGTAAACTAGAAAACGGTCCCTCGTTGAGTCTGGGGGCACCTTCCCCAACCCGCAGCCACCCACTCTGCACCCCACCTCCCCACACTCCCCCTCACCCCATACTTCTGGAGCCTGGCGCGATAATCTTCGGTGGACTGGGAACACGTTTGCACTCTTCAAAGCCGACCGCGAACTGAAGAAATGTCGGTAAGCTGTATAATGGCATAAATGGGTTTTTTCAACTTTGGTGCATACCTTGGCCATTTTTGTGAATTTTGGCACCAAATTTTCAACATGGGGTTCTTGGACCCCACCTCATGAATTCAGTCACTGTCATCTGGTTATTCGGTCCCGAAAGGTGATTTCGTGGTCACTATGTGGAATCACCTTTCGGGACTGATTAACGAAACAACAGTGTCACTGTTCATGAGGTGGGCTCCCAGAAAGCCTATGTTGAAAATTTGGTGAATAAATTCCCAAAAATGACTGTGTTATGAGCGTGTGTTGCACAGTTTCATTGCACACTTGTAACATTGCGAATATGTAATATTTTCACTCCAGATTTTCAGCATTGGTATTTTTTTTTACACCTCCTCATCAACAGTACAGCTGTCACTTTTCACATCCTAGCCGAGATGTGTTTTCGCACTTCCGGCGCAGAATAGCACAGTCGCTGTGGGAAATCAGTGTTTTGAGACAGATTACGAAAGTCACAGTGACACTGTTCATGAGCGGAGGTCTCAAAATACCTATGTTGAAAAGTTTGTGACAAAAGTCCATATAATGATTGTGTTATGAGCGTGCGTTGTGCAGTTTCAATGCACACTTGTAACGTCACGAATATGTAATATTTTCACTCCAGATTTTCAGCACTGGTATTTTTTTTTACACCTCCTCATGACCAGTACAGCTATCACTTTTCACATCCTGGCCGAAATGTGTTTTGCACTTCCGGCGCAGAATAGCACGATCGCTGTGGGAAATCAGTGTTTGAGAAAATGGGTATGTAATACAAGCACTAATATTATCCGTACTATGGCTTAACACTTGAATGTTAGATATTGTGCTGCTTTATCATTTTATTTTTCTGTATAATCAAGATATATTAAATGTATATATTAATACCATGTTTCTATTTGTGTGCGGAAAGAAAAATGGGAAAAATAACAAGTAAAAAAAAAAAAAAAAAAAAAGGGTCTGATCTTACCAGCCTTCCAGGAAGAATGGAAGTGACCCATCCTTAGGCTCCAATTTGGTATTGTATACACGATACTGTAGAAGCAATAAAAGGGTCAGCTAACTTTAAAAATCTCCCTTCTATTCCATCCGGGCCAACAGCTTTGTGAATGTTTATAATTAATAGTGACCTTTTTACTTCTGAAATAGTTAAATATTTAAATCAAACGGTGGGTGTTCAAGGGGAACGTTTTTAGAAAACTCCAAACTCTCATCACTATCTGGAATAGAAGAAGTATTGTAATTAGGCAAATCTATGAAAAAATCATTTAACAAATTAACATTTTCTCCAAGATCACTTATCAAATTAGATTCCCTTCTAAGTTGCAGATTGGGCTGAGATGATTTACTTCCTGGATGCAGTAATTGATTTATCATACCCCAGAATTTTTTTAGGGTCTGTATTACAATCGGTTTTATGTCTGTAAAACCTGGCTTTTGCTTCCTTAATCAATGTTTTACTTATATTCCTCATTTTTTTTAAATAAAGCCCAGTCATCTGCAGATTTTGTTTTAATAGCTTTCTTCCAAGTTATATTTTTAATTCGAATTTGCTTCAATAGTTTATCATTTATTCAATGCATTTTAATCTGTTTGATTTTTTTCTTTTACTACTGGAGCATGTTGATCGCATATATTATTAAAAGTTTTTGCAAAATAATCAACAGTTGTATCAATGTCTGGAATCAACCAACGCCTATCCCAATTCTCCCTTGCAATACTATTCAAAAATTCAACTTTGGAAAACTTATGAAATCCCTAACCTAACTCTGACTGAGGGAAAAAGATCCCAGTGGAAACTGGGATCGTGGCATCGTCATCCAAACCGGGTTATGATCACTCAAAAATGGTGGTAAAATCCCTGGAGCTTCCACCTTAATCTTGGTGGACGCGAAAATTAGGTCAAGAACTGACCCACCAGATAAATTATCTGTAAATCGAGTAGAGGACTTTATATGTTGTTTTAACCCTAATGGAGTCATAAATTCTTTCAGAAGTCTACCCCTCTGATTTGGCCGATCACAATTTAGATCCCCGATAAGGATAATCGTTTTTTTCCCCCCACTGTCAGCTATTTTGTTTATGACTCTTTCTAGATCTTTTAGATCAATCTTGGGGAGGAGAGTAAACAACAGCTACAACTACATTGAAATTAACTAAGATGGTCAGATACTCAATACCCCTATAGCTGCCACACAATATGACCTCAGAATGGCCTACATTATTTTTTTATTTATTTATTTATAACATTTTGTTAACCAGGTAAGCCCACTGGGCCCCGAAGGTCCCTTTTTCAGGGGCAACCCTGAATACATCATTACCCACTACCCCTCGTACTTCTATCTGATCTATGTAACAGGTACCCCAATATACTAAGTTCATTATCACTATGTTTTTTGGTTAACCAGGTCTCACTTAACCCAAGTATACTGGGCTCGTACTTCTATCTGTTCATGAATCATGGAAGCCAATAATTCTGTTTTTGTGCCTGTGCTACGTGCATTGTCATGTAAAATCTTTAATTTGGTTAAAACCCTAGGGCCTGGGTTAAGTTCCACATCTCCTCCTAAAATCAACATCACACAACATGCCCCTTGAAACTTAGTAATTTGCCTATGGATGGTAAATGGGGAGCTCAACCAGGGTCCCCTTTTCACATTAAAAACATCCAGTTTGATGAGAAAGCTTTTCTCCTGTTTTGTTTTGAACAAGAGGCTTCTTTGCTGAGGAATGCAAAAGTAACCAATGTGCCCCTTGTTCATCTCTCCTGATACCACATTTCGCAAATACCATCAGGAGAGAACCCAGAGCAAAGTATTTCCACACACCAGCCCCAGACATATTAAAAGTAAATCGAGGATGTACCCTGGACAGAACTTCTAAATTTCTACTATACTGTTCAACACTTTATATATTAAAATAATTTGTTAATTTTATTCATGTAAACAATTTACAAACCCTCTCCTAATAATGGCTAAATTTCAGTACAACCATACTTTAAATACTCCCAAAGTATAGCCTTACTATTCTAGCAATTCATCCCTTAATTCTAGACATGAAATAGTACAAACTTCAAAGTCCAATTTCTGTTAGGAGTGGCGCTTGCATCACTCACACGCTGGTGCGCAGCGGGCAGTGCATGCTTTTAAAGAAGCTTGTCTCCTCCTCCCAGACCTCCTGGTTGGCTGCTGGCTCCCCCGAGCCCCTACATGCCACGACCAGGGAGTAAGGACTAGAGTCCCAGGTTCACTGCCTTCATAGTTCTGGCTGCTGCACGGCAGGGCATGTGTTGCACCCTGTCCCCTGTCCCCACAGTTGGGGCATTTTCTCTCTGTTGCCCCCTGTCACCGGAGTATGATCCTTTGCTATACCCTTCTGCCAGTGTCCCTTGTCCTAAACTGACGAGTCTGCTGCACCCTGTTCCACAGTGTGAGCGGCTGTACCCTGATGGCTCCCCTGTCTCCTTCCCAAAAAGTCAAGGCTGCTGCTACCCTCTGTCCCCCACCCTATAACAAAATATGAAAATATTTGTTTTTCTTTCAAGCAGTTTGGCAGTGTACCACAGGATCAGACACTGGTGGTGGGGTGCAGCATGGTGCAACATCCCTAACTGTTGAGGCAAGAGGTTCTGTGGTGTAGCAGGGCACAGTGGTGGCAGAGGACTGCATGGTGCAGAAGCCTTCACTGTGATGCAGGACATAGGTGGGCATCAGGGTACAATAGCTCTGACTGTGAGACGGGGTGCATGTGGTGCAGTGGCCCAGCCCATTTGGAACAATGGAGGTGGGTAGCAGGGTGCAACAAAAGTCCCACCTTTGGTGACTTGGGGCAACATGGTGCAATAGCCCTGTGGAGGCGGAGACCCTGGGACTCTATGGTTTAGCAGAGCACAACAGCTCTGTCTGTGGAGATGAGGACAGGGGGCAATGGGGTGCAGTGGGCCTGACTGTGGGGGTGGGAAACGGAGGGAAGCAGGGTGCAGCAGCCTCAGTTGTGGGCCAGGAGACGGTGGCATCAGGATGCCATGCAGTATTTCTAATTATACACATACGTGATGTAGTTTTGCACAGAAATCTTTAAGGAACTGAATTTTGTGTGTTCATACAGTACATGTTCCTGAAATAGCAGAGTGTGGCAGAAACATCTTTACCAGTGTGACATAAAACAAAATTGTTCCCACGTGAACACCTTTATGGAGGCTACATCGAAGATACATTATTTCTATGAATTAACAAAATTTAGTTTATTTTATATTCATTAAATTACACTGTGCCTTATAGCCAGTAAACAATGCAGAATTTTGATGAGACCAAACTGACAGCTGTAATAAAGACACACTGGTTTCTCACAAACACTCATACCACTTCAGTTCAGTATTGTAACTCATAATGCTAAACCTTTAATGAGCACAGAATGATAGCGTTTAAGCTAATCTATCTAAACACAAACTAGATGGGTTAAAAAAACAGGTTGGAGTGAAACCCAATTATCTCTACAGACTTCTCTGACTTTGCAGTGCTCCAGCCTCCTTAATTAATACAGGACTTAAATGCTTAAGAAGCAGCAGGCAGGACAGGTATGATGTCATCACTCACTGATGGGGATAGAAACATCTTCACTGTTTTCTGTTACTGCTTAGAAGATTAACACATGCTGATTTTGAGAAAACTAGAAAAACAAACACCTGGTTTCCGGGTACCTGACATCTTATCCGGGGCTATCCTACCCGACACCGGTATACCCAACACCGCAGTACCCGACTCCTCAATACCCGACGCTGGGCTTCCCACTGTCGGGCTACGGATACTCGCCCTACGGATACCCTCAGTATCCATATCCCCCTCCTCCTCCTCCTCCACTGCCCCCCCAGCCACGTGGATTTGAAGGAGACTCTGGCTGCCTGGTGGGCTGAGGCCAAGGCTTAACTCACCAGGGAGGTGGAGAGCCGTCTGCCAGCGTTGGACCCTGCACAGGATCCCCTTCGCCGGAGAGAGAGACTCCCTCCCTCCTACACGACACGAGAGGTGAACCCTCAGGTGCCAGGGGTGGGGAGGATACGCTTCCTTGAGGTTTGCCCAAGGGGTCCGTTCCTCCCCCGCCTCGGGAGGAGTCTTCCTCCTCCTCTTCTTCGGAGACCTCTGACTCAGACCCAGGGGGGTGCTCTGATCCTGATGAACCACCTACTCCAGACTGTCCCAGGCCAAGGACTCCTCTGAAATCTCCTCCAGAAGAGCCTTCCGTTCTGGAGTTACTAAAAAAAGATCCAGGAGGTTCACCAGTGGCAATCTCTGGAGCCAGATCCAGAGCGGAAGAAGCTTGCTGCCCACTTGGATCTGCCCAAAACTGCTCCGACATTGATTCCACCCTGGATTGAGCCTCACGCCGACCTTGTTTCCACTATTTGGAAACAACCGTCCACGTTAGTCCCCCTTCCGAGGAAGGCGGATTGGCTGTACCAGGCTCCTGAGGGTGTGGATTCCTTGGATACACACCCCAAAGCCGACTCGGTCGTGATTAGCGCCGCTCACGGCCCATTGGCCAGTCCGAAACATCTCAGCTTGTCTCCACCAGACAAGGAATCCAGTCTTCTGGATCAGTACGGGAAGAAGGTGTATGCTTCTTCCACACTGGGGATTAGGGCCCTGAATTATGTTGCACATATCGGGGACTACCAGAACACTATCCTGAGTCAGGTGGAATCCAAATTGGACTCCCTTCCTGAGTCTCAGACCAAACAGGAAGTGGCTGATCTCGTTCAGTCTGCTCGTTTGGCCAGTCGGCACATGATCCGTGCCACATACGATGCAGTGGACGCAGCAAGTCGGAGCTCTGCTTTGGCCATAGGTCTTTGGTGTCATGCCTGGCTCCGGGTGTCAGGATTGGTCCCTGAAGTGCAATCTGCTATTCAGGATTCGCCCTTCAGGGGTTCTGTGCTGTTCGGAGAAGATGTCAAGAACATCATCACTGACGTGCAAGAGAAGGGCACTGCACTCAAGTCTGTTGAATCTTTGTACAGGCCCCCTCAGGGACAGTGTCGCCCTTTTCGCAGATGTTCTCGGCCTAAAGCGAAACCTCAGGGCAAGCTGTCCAGCTTGAGCCTCGTGCCCTCGGCTGCCAACCCCCCGCCCAAAAAAGCGACAGGAGCTTCAGCCGTGGCGTTGCCCCACACCTCCTGACTCCTTTCCTCTCCCACAGCCTTTGGATCCCCCAGAGGAACCAGTAGGAGGGAGGTTCTCCTTCCATCTACCGGGTTGGGAGAGGATTACATCAGATGCTTGGGTGCTCCGACTGATAGCAGGACACCCAATCGAGTTTCTTCAGAAACCACCCAGAAAACCACCCCCAAGTCGTCTTACACCCTGGAACATCTTCCTCTGGTCCTAGAAGAAATTTCCTCCCTTGTCTCGAAGGCAGCGATAGAGCCTGTCCCGACCCACCTTTGGGGGACAGGTTGTTTTTCCCATTTCTTCCTAGTTCCAAAGAAAATGGGAGACGTCAGGCCTATTTTAGACCTCAGCTCTCTGAACATGTTCGTGGAGTACAAGTGTTTCAGAATGCTCTCCCTGCAGAGCCTTCTGCCGCTCCTTCAGCAGGGACAGTGGCTGTGTGCTTTGGGTATGCAGGATGTTTACCTGCATATCCCCATACGCCCTTGCCACCACAAATTCCTTCGGCTTTCGTTCCAGGGGGACCACTACCAATTCAGGGCCCTCCCATTTGGTCTTTCCTTGGCTCCCCGAGTGTTCACCAAATGTCTTTCAGTGGTAGCGGCCCACCTGCGTACCCAGGAGGTGCAGGTATTCCCGTACCTGGACGACTGGCTCCTGGCGGCCCCTTCCAGGGAGGAACTTCTGCACTTTCTTTCCCTTGCCCTGCAGGTTTTCACCAGCCTGGGTACCACCATCAACCAGGCCAAGTCCCATCTAAAAGACAAAGAACCTCTGTGCGCAAACACTGAGGCAAGGGGTACCCCAAAGGGCATTTGGCTGGGAAGCCAAGTTTCAAGAAAATACAAAGTCACACATGCCCACACAATGCAAAGCATCGTGGGCTGCATATGCAAATCTGGTCCCTTGCCAAAGGCTCCAGTTCATAGGGGCGATCATGGACACGACCATTGGCAAGGCCTTTCTGCCTCTGGACAGGGTGGACACCCTCCAGGCTCATGCAAGTCTGTTGTCCAGTCGCAGAAGGGTCAGCGCCAGGTCAGTACTTTGCCTTCTCAGGCTCATGGCTGCTGCTATTCCGACAGTCCCTCGTGCTTGGCTCCATATGAGGATCTCTCAGTGGACGCTTCGGTCTCAGTGGGACCAGACATTGGACAACCTAGACCAGGAAGTTCTGGTCTCCGATCCCATGGTCGGTGACTTGCAATGGTGGATGGTGCAAGAGAACCTTTGCCGGGGGAGTTCTCTTTTGCTTCGAATCCCCATCCCAAACATTGACAGCAGATGCCTCGGGAGAGGGCTGGGGAGCCCATCTAGGGTCTCACAGGACTCAGGGCTCCTGGTCCAGACTCGAGCAGACTCGTCATATAAATGTGCTCGAGCTCAGGGCTGTTTTGTACGCTCTCCAGGCTCTGAACTCTTGCATTCTTCCTGGCCATCTGGCAATCCAGACGGACAACATGTGCGTAGTCTGGTACATCAACAAGCAGGGAGGAACTCATTCCTACCCTCTGTGCAGGGAAGCAATGAGAGTTTGGAGTTGGGCTGTTCAGAACAACCTTCACCTGACGGCAGTTCATGTTCCAGGAGACGAAAACACGTTGGCGGACCACCTCAGTTGGTCGTCAGCCAAAGCACATGAATGGGAACTGGATCAAGAGGAAGTAGATGATATATTCCTTCACTGGAGAACCCCTCAGGTAGACCTGTTCGCGTCCCCTCAAAACGCAAAACTTCCCAGCTTCTGCTCGCTTGCTCCAGGGCGAGGCATTTTCTGGCGGGACGCTTTGTCTCTCGACTGGAAGAACAGATTCGTCTGTGCCTTCCCTCCAATTCCCTTAATTCCGAGGGTCTTACACAGACTCAGTTCAGAAGGAGCCCGGATGATCCTCATCACTCCATTCTGGCCCAGGCAAGTTTGGGTCTCTCTTCTGCAACAGTTTTCAGAGGAACCTCCGCTTCTTCTTCCTCTATCACAGCATTTGCTGACCCAGGATCAGGGGACCCTGGTTCTTCCAGGTCTCAAATCCCTTCAGTTGCATGTGTGGCTCCTGCAGACGTAGCTCAAGCCCGGTTTGGGGTTTCTCTGCTCATCGCAGATATTCTGGTGGAGGCCAGAAAGCCGTCCACTAGGTCCACCTACGCTAAGAAGTGGAAACGTTTTTCGATTTGGGCCTCTTTGAAGGACTTCGAACCTTTCTCTTGCCCTGTCGAGAGAGTCCTGGACTATATGCGTCATCTCTTTGACCTGGATCTCAGTCATTCCTCTTTGAAGGTCCAATGGCGGCTATCTCGGCCTACCATGTCCCTTTTCGAGACAGGTCTTTCACGCAGTTGGAAGTCTCTAAGTCTTTCCTCAGAGGGGTCCTCCATTTAAGACCCCCCATCCGTGTTCCTGCTCCTCCTTGGGATTTGAACTTTGTTCTCGAGAAGCTTACTCTGCCTCCTTTTGAACCAGCAGCTTCAGCAGGCTTGAAGTTCCTTTCTTGGAAGGCTCTCTTCCTAGTGGCCATTACTTCAGCTAATTGAATTTCCGAGCTTCAGGCCTTGATGTGCAAAATCCCTTACTTGATTTTCCACAAGGAACGTGTGGCTCTGCGCACCAACCCTGATTTTCTCCCTAAGGTGGTGGCAGAATCTACGCTGAATCAATCCATTGAGCTACCTGCTTTCTTTACGCAACACTCCAATCAAGAGGAGTATCTCCTGCATACTTTGGATATTCATAGAATACTGAGATACTACACCACTCGGACTAAGGATCTCAGAAAATCTGATCAGCTTTTTGTCTCTTGCTCACAAAAGAGAGGGCAATGTTGTTTCCAAGCAATGTCTATCCAGATGGTTGGCTCATTGTATCACTTTCTGTTACGACAAATACAACAAGACCCTGCCGGGTCAGGTCAGAGATCATTCCACCAGAGGAGTAGCTGTCTGTGCAGTTTGTTTCAAGAATGTGTCAGCGGGAGATATCTGCGCAGCTGCAACTTGGACTTCTGTCCATACCTTTACGAAACACTACAGTTTGGACATTGCCTCTCGCTGTAGAGCAGGATTCGGGTTGGCTGTTTTGCAAGGTCTTCTCTCTTAAGACCCTTACAGCTGGAGGTTCTATTGGTCGGTAGTCTTCCTCCTCCCAAGTGCTTTTCTTTGTTCCAGACTGCTTGGGATTCAGTCCTATATGTAATTACCTACTGCAAGAGCCCTCTCAAAGTATGATAGTACAGTTACGTAAGAACTTACCGTAACAGTAGATCTTCGAGAGAGGCTCTTGCAGTAGGTAATGCCTTCCCGCCCTCCATCCCCCTTAGCTTTTTCAGCTCCTTTTCCAGGAAGGAAATATCCAGCTTCTCTCTTGTCTTGCCTTTTGGCCTTTGGTGGGAAAGAACTGGAAGGTGGGCATGGGGACCGCCCTTATACTGGCGTCGCCTGACGCCAGTCAGCTGACGTGGGGTGGTCCCCCGGAAGAGACTGCTAGCTAGAAATTTTTCTGTGGGGTCCTGACACCTGCCGGCTTCAGTCCTATATGTAATTACCTATTGCAAGAGTCTCTCTCGAAGATCTACTGTTACGGTAAGTTTTTACGTAACTGTACTTTTTTGAAAGTCAATGTGGCAAGTGAAAGGGGCTAGTTGTTTTGCTATTACACCAAGATTGCTGCCAGAACATTTCTTTTTTTTATTTCTGAGAGGCATTGATATCTAAGTGTACTGCATCTTGATTGCTGTAAAACGTTTAAAACCATTTGTTCTCACTCCGCCTTTGGAATCTTCTTGGCCAGCGAGACGTAGGAAATTTCCTACCAACTGTGCAAGACTGGATTGCATAGAAGGTGAAAATAATTATCCTGTTTGAGGCGCTGAGCTGCAGTTATTCCATTTCGTGTTTTCAAAAGGCTTTGTGACATTGGGGGGGGTGCAATGAGACTGTTGGAAACTATCCTGATGCGTGCTGTTTAGAACCCTCACACTGTTTACACTGGAAAACATTTCTGAAATACCACATCATGTATCCCCAGTGGGAATTTACAGTGTTATCTTAGAACGTAGTTGTAAACATTCATAATCTTACAGCTTTTAATAACAAGAAATGGAGAACTAATGAAATGTGTGGGACAGTGTATGTATCTCAGTAAATTATTAAATAATGAAAATGTTTTCATACAACATGCCAGACATTATAGCTGTTGTAGTTTCAGTTTGTTTTACGCTGGTGTTGTGTTGCTAGGATATTTAGAGAAAGCTCTGAATTGGGCTTGCATGTATTCTGTGTTTTCATTTCTGTACAAAGATTATCGGTCACAATAGGGGTCCTTTTATTGTATTCACAGTGACCATAGAAATACACCTGTCATGTAAAAAAGGGACATTGGCCCTATATTCAAACGGTTAGCACTGTGTTAACCGTGAATAGCACCAGTGGTCGGGGTGGGGACCATATTCAAAGGCACAATCGTGCAGAATATACCGCTGTGCCTATGCAGCTGAGGGATCCCTCATGCATAAAGGGCACCGCTGTATAAACAAAGGTTTCAGCAGCACTGTTTAATGATGCCGAAACCCTGCTCTTAATGTGGCACAGTGACTGGACCCCACCCTCCGATTGCCTATTCTAGGTAAAATGTACCCCCCACCGGTAGACTAGTGGACCCATCACCCATTCTATGTAGCATGTAAGCCCCTCTGGTAGTCTAGTGGACATCCCGACTGCCTATTCTATGTAGTGTGTGGACCTACCCGAATGGCCTGAACCACCCACTCAGGACCCATTACCCCGCATCCCTCTCACGCCAGAACCAGTTGGTACCAAATCAATGGTGACTGGCACAGCACTCCACGTACCTTGGCTGGCTGCCATCTGAGTGTCAGTGAACAATCTCTCTCACAAAGCAAACTTTTTTTTTTTTTAATGTGTACATCTCATTGGTGGAGAAAACTGCTAACTTGGCCCCAAAAACTTGGATATACTACGTTAGTCCAACAGTCATTTCCCAAACACCCAAAATCCCAAAGCCACAATCCCAACACCCGTTTGCCCAACAGTTACGAAGTTGCCCGCAGCAGAGTTTTTTTTCACGTTTTGGCCCACACTCCCGTATTTAGAATTACAAACTCTGTCGTGGGCAAAATTGAAGTATCGGGCAAACAGGTGTCGGGATTGTGGCTTTGGGATGTTGGGTGTCGGGGAAATGACTGTCGGGATATAGTATTATTCCCCAAAACTTGACTGCGCCCTAGTTCATGCTGAGTTCTACAGGCCTGATACATCAAGCTGGGACAAAGTAGCTGGCCTATTGACACAGTAATAGTTCTACTGCTCGTGACGCCAGCAACCAGGGTTTGGGAGTTGGCCTTGGTCGTCAGGGCTGGCGGGGGGGGGAGGAGGAGGATTGACTGTTCCAGGGATGCTCTCCTTCTCCAGGGAGGGTGAGTCACCGTCCGCGATGCAGTACTACCAGCTGGGTGACCACAGGTGGCAGTGCAACTGAGGACGCCTGGGAGGGAGTGGCACAAGGCTGGGGTCCAGCGTGATGGACGCTCAGTGTGCCTACACGCCTTGGTCCTCTTGGGCGAGCCTGCTTCTAGTGGGAGGGGGAATACCCTGAGCATGCAGGGTGACTCCCCGACTGTCTTGCAGGCCCTGACTGCGGCTCTGCTGTGCTCCAGAAACACTGTCTTGAAGTTGCCTTGAGGGGTCCTGTTGCTGCCTGGGACCACGATGGAAGAGCTCAGCTGGGGGCAAGCCATCTGGAGTGTCGTAGGGGGTGGTGTCCCAGGAATGGTAGGTGATCGGCTGGGGGGCAAGTAGAGGAAGGGGCCAGTCAGAGAAAAAGGGGCTTAACATCAGAATAAAAAAAAAAAAAAAAAAAAGCTGGGACAGAGTGGTGCTGCGTTCATTTTGCAAGCATCAGTGAATTATTTTGGCTGTACATTTCATGTACAAAAACAGGGTACTGGACTTTTAAGGGCCAGCAGAAGATTCCAGATCCTGTCCACCATTTATTACCAACTAATAAGGTCTGTGTTTTGTGAACCTGGCTCCCCATACCCTAAAATCTGTATCAGCTGCCAGATTGGGAGCCAAGGCAGTACAGACCGTTCCTGCTGTACCATCAAGCTATAATTCAGTTGCATTTTAGAAAAGGGAACACTCAACTTCTCTTGGCTTTTTCCAACTGCAGGAGGCCTGTCCAGAGTTTGCAGTACTGTAGTGGTACTCTGTAATATTCTGAGCAGTACTTTATTTCTATGCTGCTCCGCCCCCACACTGCCTTCGTTGGTACAAACTGTTGTTGGGATACATTGCTGTTCTGTTTGTGTTAGCATGAAGGCCTGAATTTACTTTGAAGACCTGGGGAGCAACACTGCCTTGCCACTGATGTTTGACACGTCAGACCCTCTATCTGCTTTTGTGTGTGTGCAGTAATGAAACCAGAAATGTCAATCTAAAAGACAGTAAAAGAAATGCTTGGTTACCTCCGTGTTCAACAAACAGACGGGGACAAAACGGGGAGACCTCCTCACGCGAGTATTTGTTATGTTTAGAACTAGTTGGATAAAATTTGTGTCAGAGTTTGAAATGTGACTCTTTTCTGTGTGTAAACACTTTGTTGTCGTGCCTCCAATGATATGAAAGTGTTTTCTTATTAGCTGTTTGGGTTGCGAGATCGGCAAAGCAAAGCTGAGTTTCTGGCTCATAACTTACTTGCTAGAAGACACTTAGACCACAAGAGAGAGGGCGACTGTACTTGTAAATACATCCTAAATCATGGGATGTGAGCTCAGAAGATAGGTTTTACTTTTTCGCAGATGTGTTGGTGTGAGAAAGGAAGGAAAATAATTTGGTTTGCATTTAATATACACTGTACCCAAAGGACTTTACAACCCATGAAGAGTTGGTGGCAGCCATTAGCAAGCACAGAAAGAGTAAGGAAAGGTTATAGGGTTATGTACAGAGTGCGAGAGAAAAGTAAGCACTGACGGAGGGTGAGAGAATGGGCTATTGTCAGTGCTCCAGATAAGATTTTTCGGGTTGAGTATTTTACTCCTGACTTTTTATAGGGAGGTGAGTAAAACCGAATCTGGATGAGTACAAATGGCAAAATCCAGCAAGCGAGGAGTGCTTTTTTAAACTACAAATAAAGAAATATGTATCAACACAGCAGTGCCATTATCGAGCAGCCTACTTGTCATCTACAGAGTGCAGCCTGATGATGGCCGGCTTCCTCTCGACGGACAGGCAGGGCTTGATGCTGGAAGTCAGGGAAAGTACAGGAAGGTTGCAGTTGTACTGTACTGAATCCTGCCTGTGCTTTCTCTGACTCAGTGCACGTGGACAGTGGGACCTGTAAACCCACATGGACAGCGGGACTTGTAAACGCATGTGGACAGCAGGACCTGTAAATGCACTTGGACAATGGGACTGGTAAACGCACATAACCATTGCTATGCAGTAGAGTGCTGGAGCCATGGCGAGGTTTCCCTGGAAATAGAGCTGAGAGTTTTGTGAGAGATAGTCGCAGACGTTTTTGAGCGGATGTGCTAGAGAAAGTTGCTGATGCTTGGGCAGGGCGAAGTGCGGTGGGATGCAGTGAAGGGTGTAAAGTAGCAATACACTAGGGCAGTGTTTTCCAGATCATGGGCTGAGTCTGACAGCTCTGCAGTGGAAAACTCGAAGTTTATTCCCCAGAGATGTTGGACAAGTAGACTAGATGACAACAGTACAGTTTTAATGCAGCAGGCGTATTCAGTTAGCATTCAAATGAAGGTTTTCTTAAACTATTACTGAGACAGTCTGGTACAGTGAGGTGTCGTTCTCACGCACACATAGATGTAAGAGGTGTCAGTGGCTAAGAGGGTCTTTAATGATGACATGTCCCTGACACAGCAGATGACTGAAGGGCGTTGTAGAATTTTGAGATTGATCACTGACACAGCGGAGATCTGAAGAGCACTGTATGCTGTTGAGATGGGGTTTGAAGGAGAGCTGATTGTCTTTCTGCACCAGGTTGTTCATTGAGGAGAACTGAGATATGTGTTGCACCCTTGACAGAGCTGAAATTAGGGTTTGAACAGGACGACAGCTGGGAGAGAGACCGTTAGTCTCACTTGGATCCAGGTTTCAAGAGCGAGGAGTTTCGTACAACAAGTTTGTTAATGTGCTTTATAGTTTTTGCTTGTATAAACAACAACAACGAGTCGGCTCCATGGTGTTGAGCGAAGGGATCACTCAGCAGACATGGGTTTGCGCCTGACCCGGGCGTGAAAGGCACGGAGACCAGCAGGGAGGGAAATCAGAGTGTCCATTGGATGCTTCCTCCTGGGGTGGGGGTGGGCAGGGCCTGCATCTGAAGATGGATTGGGGGACATGCAAGGCGGCGTGCAGCCTCAACACACCCCCGCATGTCCCCACCTCAGGTTGCTGTGTCACTTTGGCCCAGTTAGGGTGGAGGGAGTGGGAGGCCAGAAAACAGAAGAAAAAGCTGCCCCGAGTGACCAGCTGACGGGCTCCAGTCCCCTGACGCCAGAAAGCCCTGGAAAGTGTCCGGGCCGACCCCGCAGCACCTGGAATACAGAGTTGTGCCTAATTGGCACTTTCCCCCCTGGAAGGGAGGGACTCTCCCAATGAAGGGACACATCGGGTTACCCAGGGAAGGAACAAAAAAAAACCAACCACCACCACAACAACAACAAAAACAGCTCTGGGGCAACCTAGTGGCACAGCGGTAATGCACAGCACTCTGACACAGGCAAACTGGATTTGGGAGTCAGTCTGGGTCACATGCAATTGGGTGGCTGTGGTTGGGGAAGGGGGCTGACTTCATCATGGTCCGCTACGGAGACTCCTGCGATGTGTAGCTGAGGACCTTCCCTCCTCTACATGGGAGCATTGTCTGCAAGCCCAATAATGGCTCTGTGCAGTGGCGATGGAGATAGGGACAAAGGAGGGATGGGAAAAAGCACATCAGAAAAACACCGTGGTCTGTCTAAGTGATGGCCATCTGGTACTTTCAGTCCCCATGCCATTCCGGCATTGGAGCTTGGAGGCTGCCGGAGCTTGAAAAGTGATGTACAGAGTAAGTAGAGGGGACAAAAATCCACACAGAAAAGAAAGTTCTGCATTAGATTGTGGGCTGCAACAAGCCTTTTTTTTTTTTTTTTTTTTTGTATAGACTTTCTTTATCTCTGTTGGGCCAGGGCATCTCTCCAGGGTACCCTTGGAACTGCCACCTTTACTCTCAGCCTGAAACCTCCTGTTATGGACTCTTTCCCTCCCCCCCCAGTCCCCGCGGCATGTCCAGCCCCCTGGATCAGGGTCCGCCCACTCTTGGCGGCCCGTCTGGGATTAAAGGGACAGCTACTAGACCGGGGCAGGAGGTGGGAAATCTCAGTGAGGCAGGTTTGGTACCAGGATGTGAGTGGGTTGCTGGGGCCCCCTTCACCTCCACAGGACCACCAGGGCTTTTCCATCCTTGGATTCTCCCAGAGCGCAGTTGTGCAGTGGCATCCAGGTACTACGTACCGACGCCTGCCGCTGCTCCGCCTCACGTTGTGGTGCTGCATATTCCTTGCGATGCCCCCAGTCTCCATCGGGGTCCGCTGAGGAGTGGCGTACCGCCCAGGACACCTCCCTGGGAAGGGAGAGCAGTCCTCCGGATGCTTGATCCCTTCCCTCCCCCACTGACCTCCGGCGGCCCGAGTCTGTTCCCGAACCTGGGTTGCCAGCGTGGCGTGAAGCGTGGCATTTAGCACCTCAGCCCTCAGCACCACCAGGCCGACTGCTGCAACCAGCTTCCTCCAATCATTCAAGACTGACCCCGCTTTAAGACTTCTTTTAGAAGTTCCTCAAAAAGATATCTAGCTGCTTGAATTTAGGCAGTGTAACTGTAACTGCTGAGACTGTTCCACCTGCTCATGAATTAGCTGCTTCTGCATGGGCATCCTCATTCGATTGTGCTCTTGAGGCCTAGTTCTCCTCCAACTCACTTGTGCTGAATGAAGATAAAACTAAGGCTGTTCTGTTTGGGACCAGATGCCTGGGTACTGACAGATGTGAACTACTCCAGCTCAGCACAGCCCAAGGGAAGCGAGTTGAGGTTATTGACAGGATTAAGTACCTTGGGATCATCCTTGACCAGGAGCTATCCTACAAACCCCACATCGACTGCTTAACTAGATCCATCCACCAGTGGCTTGGACTCTTCTACCGGCTGGGTAATTCTCTTTCTGCCGAGGTGCGGTGAGCCGTAGCCAATTGCACCCTTCTCCCCTCCATCCTATATGGGGCCCCCCTGCTACGGTTCCTCCGGGAGAAGGAGCTAAGCAAACTTACCGTGCTCTACCACAGGGTGGCACGCTTTGCTACCAACTCCTCCCCCAGGAGGCACCACTGTTCGGTCCTTGCGGACCTCGACTGGCCCACCATACGGCACAAGTTGGCCTATTCCTCTGTTTGGCCTTTAAATTCACCACTTTCAGCCCTCCTCCCCATCTGAGTGGGCTGCTCACTCCTGAAGTACAGTGCAGTAACATGCGATCCTTGGCAGGCCGTCCCCTCGACATGCCTCGGGTTCACACTAACCAAGGCAAGCGATCTTTTCAGTATGCTGCTCTGCACTTATGGAACACCTTCCCAGCAAGTCTGGTTGACAAGCCTACTCTCCAAGGGTTTAAGTCAGGCCTCAAAGTGTACCTTCAGGAACTTTGTCTCTGTGGTTGTAATCGCTAGCCCCCTGCCTGGGCTTGTTGTCATGTTTGTCATGCCTCATTACTATTGCCATTTCTGTTTCTCCCATGAAACTCTTACGCAAAATTGTCAAATGTACTGTACACCTGTCTAACACTTTGTGAGCCTGCTGTTTCTGTGTTAAGTGCGTAATACCTATTCCATTGTATGTATCAACTGTAACTACTGTATATTGATTCCAGTGTATGTAATCTGCTGTAACTAATTCTGGGTCGCTCCTGAAAAGGGACTTTTGGTCTCAGTGGGCTTACCCGGTCACCAAAATCTAAATAAATAAGATAAAATCATGGAGTAGTAAGAGAAATATAAAAAGCATTTTCTCAAAGTCCCCCTCCTTTTCTCCTGAGCACCTCATGCTGTTCAGTGTCTCTTTTCCACCCCCCATCCCTTTCCAAGTACTCGCTGACATCCTGTGGCACTGCACTCCCTCTCCCAGGGAGAAACAGTACAGTAGCACTTCTGCATGACAAAAACGTCACTCCGGGTAAGAGGAGTGGGGTGGAGCAGCAGTAAATATACATATGCAGAATTATAGAACCATGTATATAAAGTTTGTATTAGAAGAGCTCCAAACAAGGGAAATGGTGACAGTTTATGTGGGTGCAAACGGGTAACCTTTGGTGAAAAAAATATTAAAGAGCTTGTCTACTGCCTAAAACTAATGTTATTTTTTTTAAAGCAGCCAACTGTTACCTTTTATATTTGAAGTACTTTTTCCTTTCCCTTAGGTAAGTAAGATTGTTTTTTTACCCATTAGGTGTGATGTGTGGAGCAGCCACCTGCCTGGCAGCTAACATATGTAGCACTGTTCTTCCTGTTGCAGCATCAGCATTGTGACTTCACTGACTGTGACATCACAGCTGCTCAAGCAGATGTAGTCAGCAGCCGCCAGTCCATCACCTGTGATGCCGCAGTCAGTGAGGTCTTATGTTGATGATGTAGTGGGAGGACTAGGACTAGATATGTCATCTGCCAAACAGAGTGCTGTTCCAGACATCCAGCATGGTATTATCACACAGAAAACTTTATAATGAGCACAAGGAAAAGGAAAAAACCTCAGAAATAAAAAGTTACAACTGATTAGTACCATTTTCCTGTCTGCTATTTTTGGTTCCACTAGCTCTTTAATATATAATATTTACCATATTCAATGTGGGCCGTGGGCACACGCTGATTAAACAACACGGCCCACGGGCACACACGCTGATTAAACACCACGGGCTGTGGGCACACACACTGATTAAACAACATGGCCCACGGGCACACATGCTGATTAAACACCACGGGCTGTGGGCACACATGCTGATTAAACAACACGGCCCACGGGCACGTATGCTGATTAAACACCACGGGCTGTGAGCGCACATGCTGATTAAACAACACAGGCCATGGGCACAAATGCTGATTAAACAACACAGGCTGTGGGCACACATGCTAATGTAACCCCAGGTATGCCGTTTCCATCTGACAGCTCTACCTGGTGGGCTGGGTTTGGGGAGGAATATGTCACTTGGCATATTGGCTAGGTTTGGCTACTCTGCACAGGGGCACCTAAGTAACTCCGGACAAAGGAAGCAATAACTGTAATGTCCAGTACCAGAAATGGGATTCTAAAATGTGGCTTTTATTCACATCCAACAAAATAAACAAAGCATAGATGGACCCCCACAGGGCTACACTCCTGGTAATGCAGATTTACGGAGACCAGAACACATCCTCATCACTTTAGCCCTCAGGCTCTGAAACGCACTGGGCACACAGCCCAAACTTGTACGCTGCTCTGGGTTTTCCCTGGCTCGGCTCCCTTGCCAGCCACTTGGACACTTTCCATATAGCGTGGAAACATTTACTGGTGGCTCCTTAAACCACCTATGAGCACTTCTGCTCCATAAGGGAATCTTCCTCATCAATCCCACGTCTGGGTACTTTCCTCAGGCACTGGCCAAGTATCTGAGAGAAAGCAACAGGTGTCCTAGAGCAAATCCGTAGAGGTGAATTTGGTTACTACTGATGGGGGTCTCCCACCTCTCGCTCCCATAATTCATACCTGGCCATTTCTCTGGACTGTAACACCTCATCCTTTAAAACATTTTGCTGTGTAGATTCTTTTTTAAATGTATTCACATTCAGTCTACTGTCTTTACATCCCATTTGTGCTGAACTTGAACATACTTAAAAAGTGGCTATGTCCATTACTCTAGACCCCCCACAGAGTTAAGCAGTCCAATCCCCACATCTTCCAAACTGCACTTGGCTGTGTTTTCCTGACCCCACAGTAACAGTCACTTTAGTTTCATTTTGATTCAGGTGAAAACACATTGGACCTTTAGCAGAACGAACTCACCCCTTGGTTGCAGGTGCCCCACCGGCGTTTTCTCCTCAAAGTACTCTTGTCCAGAGCTTCTGGTGCCCAGCACAAACTTAAATCAGGCAGCTTCTTTTCCCTAGCCGGACTGGGGGGGGGTTGCCCCTGGAAGCAGGCTGATTCCTTCCCCCCCATCCCCGCAGGGATGGGGCCCTGAACCACTGAAAGCGGTCTCCACCACTTCAATGTGCTCTTCTTGTGTTCCTCTTCAGGTGAGAACACACACCTATACAACAAAAAATAGCTCGTTGACAGAGCTTAGAGCTCTGAGGGCCTGCTTACAGCAGAGCACCTCTTCTACTGACTGCACGGACTCTACTGACTATCAGACTGATTTCAGATTCCCCAGCGTTCTACTCTAACCTCCAACTGCAACATTGCAGTGTGGCTTATGCAGCTGCGACAGTTCTAAATGATGTCATCCCTCAGTCTCAGCTGAGACCGAGAACAGAGTGAGACAGTGTGAAATCCATTTATCTGGAGTTTCACAAGCTGCCTTCCCTGCCTACCACTAAGTCTTACTGGGATTCTAGTAACCCCAGGTAACAGAGGGGTTACACTAATTAAACAACACGGGCCGTGGGCACACATGCTGATTAAATAACACGGGCCGTGGGCATACGTGCTGATTAAACAACACGGGCCGTGGGCACACATGCTGATTAAATGGTTTAACATGGGCTGTGGGCACACATGTTGATTAAACAACACGGGCTGTGGGCACACATGCTGATTAAACAACTTGGGTCGTGGGCACTCGTAATCAATAAGACATGAGAGGGTGTGCATGAAACAGATTTTACCACACGCCAGGGCGAATAAGGCACGAGGCCTTGCCGGTGCCTTTAGCCTTTAGCGCGCGTAAAACTGTTCCATGCACACACCTGGAGCGTCTTATTGCGCTTATAAAATGGGATCCTAGCTTTATTTCACTATTTGCAGTTAGAGAAATATTGGTTGTATGTAGAAAAAAACATGTAATGTTGCTAATGTATGATGAAATAGTCCTTCTGCTGACATTATTTCAATAGTCACAGAGTCATTTGCATAACATTCATGAGGTCATTTGCATATATAGAATTAGATGGGAGGACTGAAGTCATTAGCATAATATTCATTAGGTAATTTGCATATGCCATTTTAGTAAAATGGAATTACTGAGACTGGGTGAAGAATGCTGCTGCTGAAAGAAAAGTGAGTGTGAGAGCTAGCTGGTGGAGGACGCTGCAACTACTCAGCAGGAGGCTAGCGGGCAGCCCTACTGCTATGGGACAGACAGGGCCCTACAGTTTTCTGTCAGTTGTGTCCCGCGTTGCCCTGCAGCTGCAGTGTACCATCTGAATGCAGTGCCCGTACCAGGTTCCATCTCCCGACCCACTGCTTGCACAGCTCTGCTCCTCCCGACTTCCTGCTTCACATGGGGGCTGCCATGCAAGTTCCGAGGCCGGTGCTCTCTGAATAGCTTCACAGGGGGCTGAAAATGGGAATTAGTCTGATTGTGCAGGGAGTAGGCTGCGATGAGTATTACCAACAGGCACAGCACTACTTGCTAAACGGGGTGGTCATTCCAACCAAATAAAAACATGGACCCCCAATCATAGTGGGGTGAATCTGTGCGACAGGAAGGCTGAATAATTCAACTGTGTTTTCCTCGCGCTTGTCAAATACAAAGATGGCAGACAGTAACAATGCCAACGTTCCATGGCTTATGGATATTGGTTTTTTTACTGCCAGACCCTTTTTTTTTACCCATGCATGGAACATATCTTATGCATGGGTAACTAGCCAATCACATTGCTTCATTTAGCCTACCCATTTTATAAATGCTGATTAAACAACATGGGCTGTTGGCACACATGCTGATTAAACAACACGGGCTGTGGGCACACATGCTGATTAAACAACATGGGCCATGGGCACACATGCTGATTAAACAACACGGGCCATGGGCACACATGTTGATTAAACAACATGGGCTGTGGGCACACATGTTGATTAAACAACACGGGTCATGGGCACACATGCTGATTAAACAACACGGGCTGTGGGCACACATGTTGATTAAACAACACGGGTCATGGGCACACATGTTGATTAAACAACACGGGTCATGGGCACACATGTTGATTAAACAACACGGGCTGTGGGCACACATGCTGATTAAACAACACGGGCTGTGGGCACACATGTTGATTAAACAACACGGGCTGTGGGCACACATGCTGATTAAACAACATGGGCTATGGGCACACATGTTGATTAAACAACACGGGTCATGGGCACACATGCTGATTAAACAACACGGGCTGTGGGCACACATGTTGATTAAACAACACGGGTCATGGGCACACATGCTGATTAAACAACACGGGCTGTGGGCACACATGTTGATTAAACAACACGGGTCATGGGCACACATGCTGATTAAACAACACGGGTCGTGGGCACACATGTTGATTAAACAACACGGGCTGTGGGCACACATGCTGATTAAACAACACGGGCTGTGGGCACACATGTTGATTAAACAACACGGGCTGTGGGCACACATGCTGATTAAACAACATGGGCTATGGGCACACATGTTGATTAAACAACACGGGTCATGGGCACACATGCTGATTAAACAACACGGGCTGTGGGCACACATGTTGATTAAACAACACGGGTCATGGGCACACATGCTGATTAAACAACACCAGTTTTGATGCTTTCATTGAGCCCTCCAGCAGCAGCTTACCTCTTAAGGACTTCAGCAGTCCACTGTTCTGAATTTATTACTGGTTCTATTTCTAAGGGGAATGGATTGCAGTTCCTCATTTGGAGGAGCTGGTTACCCGATCCTTTACCCTTACTGTTCCTGTATAGAAGGTTCCATCCCCATTGCACTCCCGTGCTCTCATGTTTTGTGATGTATTAGCTTGTAGAGCATGGGGGACGCGCTGTATTGATAGCAATGAAAGCCTTTTTTGAAATTGTATTTTTTTTTATGTTTTAGAGGGGCACAGGAGTCCAATCAAAGCCACTGCTCAACTGTTAGTTTAAAAATACAGTTTGAAAAGAGGCCTCCATTGCTATCAATAGAGTGCATTCCCCATGCTCTATAAACTAATACATCACAAAACATGAGAGCACGGGGCGGAACCTGCTAGAATCCAGACCAGGAAGAGGACGGGATTGGGCAGGCAGCTCCTCCGACTGAGGAATTTCTGATCCCTCCCTCTTAGAAATAGAACCAGTAAGCTGGCACCCTTGGTGCAGTGGTAACGCTACCACTCACAACTCTGGCAGGCTGGGTTCGGAAGTGAGCTTGGGGAGTTGGCTGGGGAATGTAGGGTTGAGCATCCCAGTGGGTGCTCTCCTCCTCATGGGTGGGTGGGCAGCAAGCTCCACTGCCAACAGTGCCACCTAGGTGACCATAGTGGTGGTGCAGGGAGAACAGCTAAGGTGTAGAGGGACACTTCCTTCGGAAGATGTCAGCATGCTGTGTATGCAGAATCCTGCTGTGCTCCATGGAGTGTCTAGAAGGGAAAGAAAAGACCACTGGCTGCAGCAGAATGATGCTGATAGCTCTCTGTAGGCCCCACAGCGCCTCCTGGGCTGAGGGTGGGCTCAGAACAAGCATGATTTCTGATGGGGGACTGGGGTACCCCTGCTGGCCCCACCACAGGGGGAAAGCTACAGGGGTGCAAGGTAAGGCCAGAGGTAAGTGCCAGAGATGGCAAGAGATGGGACGGGGGGAGGGCATTAGCAGAAAGAGGGCCACCCAGCTGTGTGGGAGTAAAAGAAAGTTAATAAAAAAACAGTAATAAATTCAGAAAAGTGGACTGTTGAAGTCTTTAATAGGTAAGCTGCTGCGGGGGGGGGGCTTAAAGAAATATTTAAGGATGAACACAGTTGATGACCTTTAAGAGCAGGTTGCAGGAGTGAGTGGTGTGTGTCATCTTTTCATCAAGCATCGGTTTACATGTGAGCAGCATGGTCTCAAAATTGGTGCTTAAATTTACTGAAAAAAGTAATAATTGTAATAAATAGAGCCACTGCAAGGGTTGTTCAAGGTGTGATAAAGCAATATTGGCTGATGATGCTCTGAACGAAGGATCCACGTGACCACCCCAATAGGTTATCTGCTGTGCAGCTAAATCATTGTATTTTTTTTTTTAATGGAATAAGGTAGCCCTACAGTTGAGGTTTTGCAGTGCCTGCAGATTAAGGCAGGGCGTGTTGCTGGCTGGTCGGGGGATGCGTGGTGCAGCTCTTGGCTTGGCAGCATGCTGCATATTAAACTGCTCCTAAAAACTGCAAGTCATTGCTAGCCAGGTGCACTACACCGCAGCAGCCACAAGGGGGCAACCGTTGCCCACATCTCTGTGCAGTCCCACTGCAAAGGACATAGAGTATCAGTTGTTGTAGTGTAGACATCTGTTAGGGTTGAGAAGGAAAAAGTAGAGAAATACAGAATTTGGGTAAAACATCAGTGGAACCCAGGCAGATCTGTAGTGTACTAACTATGTTAATCGGAGTTTGAACAGTCATACAGTACAGTGCTGGGGTTACCCTTTCAGCACTCTCTAAGCGTTGCCGTGTCATTATTTTACTTTGCCTGACAGGACACTGCCGATATTAGGGTAACAGCAACACTGCGTCGTTTCACACAGTACTGCGATTTGCCAGGGTTCCTTGACTTTGCTCTTAGGGTTTAACATAGAGGTGCCTACTCCACTCATATCATACTGTACCACTACAATTTGTATTTCTGTCTTTTCATGATGACTGTTCAGTAGAGAGTGAACTGAATTGTACTTGGCAGGGGACTGTAATGTCTCCTTGGTGGCCAAAACCAGGAGTCCTCTGTGTGTGTGTGTGTGTGTGTGTGTGTGTGGTTGGGGGTGCAGTGGACGTGTGTGGGGTCGTGTGTGTGTGTTAGGTCGGCAGGTACAGATGGGGCAGGTGAGTGGGGGTGGTA
The DNA here is from genome assembly GCA_016271365.2 of Neoceratodus forsteri. NCBI lineage: Eukaryota > Metazoa > Chordata > Ceratodontiformes > Ceratodontidae > Neoceratodus > Neoceratodus forsteri. The sequence continues at coordinate 107,914,985 of JADMNL010000031.1, read as the reverse complement.
CTTGTGGGGCAGTTTAGTAGGTGCACTGAAACACTGTACTGCTGTTTGTTTACTAAGCCCCAGTGCTTGGGCTGCTCTGATTTGTGGCTTGGTGGATTGCCACATGTATTTCTTCAGAGAGAGAGAGAAAGAGAGAGATTACAGAGAGGTTATGTTTCGAGCAGGGGTGGGATTCAGGCCTGGGTCTCCAGATTCACATCTGTGTTGTAACCTTGGTTACTGCACTACCTTGCACCACCTCCCGTCAGCCGCTTTTAGTTCCTGGGCTGCAAATTACTGCAACGCACCGCTGGATGCTCCTGAAACAGAATTCTCAGGGTCGTCGGTGCCCCCCAGGTCGATCAGGTTCATATTATGCAGTGTTGTATAATGCATTATTTGTGTCTTGTTGGCTCACCTGCTGTCTCCACCAATTAAAAATAGTTGCACTCTGCAAGGCAGTTTTTAATTAGTCAGCATGGTGACCACGAGGCAAGCAAGGAGTGAGGCTGGTTAAATGCGCTCATGGCTTGTCACTCAAAATTACACGAAAAGATGACCTTTATGTTTCTTTCAGTGGAACAAGTTGGAGAATAGCCTTGACCCCATGCAGTAAGCTGTGCTCTTTAGGGACACGATTGTGTGGGGAACGTAACCTGCTCCTGGCAAGGACCACCCTGCCGGTGCAGTAGTTGCACTACTACTTGCAACGCTGATGATCTGGGTTCGGAAGTGAGCCCAGAGCATCTGAAGACCAGTGGGGATGGAGAATAGAGTGTCAGTAGGACTGCCCTCCTGTTGGGAGGGGGGTTGTGGTGTCCTGCATTCACATGACCCCTGATGGCGGCTAGGGGTGACAGAGCTTGGAACCAGATAAGCAGTGGGAGGGGAGTAGTAGGTGTAACTGTGCCATATGCAGGAGTGCGCATGATGACACTATTGGGGCAACCAAGTAAAGTGGAAAGTTGCTGGTCAGAGGAAGAGAGGTTATGCTCCATTAACCCATCCCAAGTCCAATACGGTCTGTCCTGCCTTTGCCTGGACCCCCCAGAGCTTCACTGCTGACAGAGCCGACTAGATGGAGTGGGGCAGTCCAGTGGTCCAGATTAATTTTTAGGACTGGGAAGTATTTACTGCTAGCTTATTTAGCCTGCTAGTATTTCCATCTAAATGGTAGATCCAGAAGCAAATGATTTGATACCTTTTAATGGACCAACATAGATGTAACAAGAACAAAGTGCTCTAGCTTTCGGACCAACCAGTCCTTCTTCAGAAGCTCATGAAGAAGCTTCTGAAGAAGGACTGATTGGTCCAAAGCTAGAGCACTTTGTTCTTGTTACATCTATGTTGGTCCATTAAAAGGTATCAAATCATTTGCTTCTGGATCTATTCTTGCAAGGACCAATACGGCAACTACTAAATCTACAGTTCATCTAAATGGTAGTAACGCCACGTTCAGACTCGTCTTGGACTACTCACCTCACCCCTCTAAACCAAGTCCTTTACCCACTGGACACCTACGGCCACTGACTTTCTTTGCCAAATAACTGAAGCCTAAGATACTTCCCTGCTGCTACTTAGTGCTATGATCATTGTTTTCTTAACTGCATTTTGCCAAGTTGTAGCATCCCTTCTGGTCATCCAGTGACCAGCTCCTGGAACTGTCTTCTCTATACACAAGTGGTATGCATGCCCACCTTTGGGGCCAGAAGATCAGATAGTCGTGTATTAGCCCCATGCCAGTCACATGGGGAAATACCCATAAATAACGCTGTAATGCAGTACGAGGGGGGTGCTACACTGGTGAGGTGCTGTCCTGTAGTTGAGGTGTTAAAACTGAGGTCCCTTCGACCCACCTCTGGTCACTGTCCAGGTGGAGGTAAAAGATACCATGGTACTTATCGAAGAAGAGCAGGGGTTTCCCTCGGTGTCGTGGCCAGCATTCCCCCTGTCAGTAAAACAGGTCCATGCAACCCACCCCACAGGACACACCTGGAAACAAGCTATCATCGCTTAGTGCACCTCTCATGGTTAAACATAAATAATGGTACTTGATACTGATCATCAGTTCTGCTGCCTCCACTTTGTGTAGCGCCATGGCTGCTAGCATTCCATGATACTGCTAATTTTGGGCATGGCTGTGTACCATCATACTGTAAATTGCAGAGTGGCAAACAAAACCCTAAAATTAGAAAGTGGGAGTAAATCATTCAAAATTGGCAGTAAAATACTCCTTTACTCCCCTTATTTGTTTCTCTAGGGCAGTCTCAAAGGAGTAGGAGGCATGCCAGGAAGCTCTTGCTCTGGTGTGTCGCAAGTGGCCTAGGAGCCCGGCGTCAGGAGGAGGACGGGAGGAGGCACTACATGGGCTGAGGGATGTGCTGCACTGTGGCAGAGATTGAGCATAAACAGACGGGGGACTTCTCCTGGCATCCTCCACCAAGTCCAGGGTTTGTGTGTTACTGTTTTTTTTTTTTTTCACATGTTGGGATGACTTGCTAATGTTTCAGTTTGATTTTATTTAATAACCAGGTAAGTGCGCTGACTAAAGATTAGCCATTTTGAGCACAACCCAAGCCATGAGGGCGTTAAATAAAAAAATACAATCTGGTGGCTCAGCGGGGCCATGTTGCTTTTCTGTACTGGAGACCTAGGTTCAGGAGTAGAATTGGTGGGCTGAGGTCATGGCAGCCAGATTCAGGGGAGTGCTGCTGAGCACAGTTTGAACCAACCTGGGAAAGGAAATGTCAGAGTTCTGACTTGGCAGCATACCCATCTGTTTGGACAGGTGTCTGCTCTCTCCCAAGGAGCAACTCCTGCTCTGAAACCTGCAAGGCCAACTGCGGCATCGTCTGGCATCGGGGGTGGATACAAATGGGATAAAAACCACATCACCGCCGTGATGATGACTGACGACAGTCTTGCCTTAAATCTCCATCCGTAAGCTGAAGGTTTGGGATAGGTTAGAATGGGGTGGCGCTGTTGAGCCTGAGCTAGATGGTGGCTAAGAGTTAAAGCTCTCTTCAAAATCATAAAACTAAGTCAAACTACTTTATTGGACGATTTGCAGAACTCCATGACCAAAAAAGTAAATTGAAATGTCAGTGCAACAACTATGGATAATTCAAAGAAAGAACAGTATCATCAGGAAGGAGCAAAAATGAAAAATGTCTTGGGGCCGGCCCATCGGCGCAGCGGTTGGATTTCCGCTCACGTCGCCAGTGACCCGGGTTCGGGAACGAGCTCAGGTCGCTGGAGGGCTGCCCAGGGGTGAGGTAGCTTGAGCGTCCCACGACTGCTCGCTGTCTCCAGGGAGGGAAGGGATTGCGACCCGGTGCTGAAGCGATCACTGGTGGAGGCCAGTGGTAGAGCAGCACGTTGGGGTCATTAGGGGTGGTGTGTGACAGACGTCGGCTCTCACCTTGACATCCAGGACGTCGTACACCCTAAGAAAGCCAGGAAAAATCGCTCGCTGGCCTCCGGATGATGGCTCTCTGTTCCTAAGGGCCTCCAGTGCCTTCCTGGCGCCTCCTGTTGCCCAGCAGCATCCCCGGGCCCTAGAAGTGTGTGCGCTGGGGCTATCCCCCCCCCCGTGCCTTCCCCCTCGAAGGAGGGGGACCCGCCTGGTGAAGGGATACACTGGGATATCCCGGGAGTCGGCTGCAATCTGGGGATCAGAGGAGGACCGGGCAAGAACAGAAGAGGTCGGGAGGAACTTGACAGAGCCCGAAGGAGTGGAGGACCAGCGAGCACGGGGCGGAAAAACAGATCATACAAAAAAAAAATGTCTTGGGAACCCCCAGCCACGCAGTTGACCCGAAGTTGCACTGCACCTGAAGATACTGGTATTGGAGAAGGAACCTTACAAACTTTAGGTGTTTAAAAATCAGTCGCTTCATATTTACTGCGTTTGGACTGGCAGAGAAATTTGAAACTATGGCAAACAAAGTTATGAATCTGGAAACAGAGGTGACTTTAATTAAAATTGGAAGCCATGGAAACCCGCAAGGGTTCAGAGGTGGTCCTGGGCACCGCTGCCACGCTTGTAAATGAAAACGCGCATCTCCGCTCCAGGCTTGAGGCTCTAGAAAATCAAGCCCGGGTGGTGAGTCTTCATATTGTGGGTATGCCCGAGCGGAGCGAAGGGGACTATCTAGGCCTATTCGTGTATGACTGGATGGAGCAGCAATTGGGGAAACCCTTTTTCTGACTGCCAAACAAAATACAGAAAGCCTACTGGGTGGCATTCAGGGGATGATCAGACAACCCCGAGGCACCCAGAGCTATAGTGGCGGTCCAGGACGGTGTTGGATCAAGGGACTTTGTCCTGGCATTAGCACACCAGAAAAGAATGCTGCTCCATGGTAGAAATCGGGTACGAATGTATCTGGACCCAAGTTATGCCACAAGGCAAAAGAAAAAAACTCTTTGACAGCGTCCAGGCCATCTTATGGGAAGCAGGAATACCTCACAACATGCTCTTACCAGCATGTCTTTGAATCCTTCACACAGGCAAGATCTTCATTTTTTCTGACTCCAACGAAACCCTGAAGTGGGCCCAACGCCATGCAGCACTGTCTGTGTGGATGGATTCCCCAGACCAGATTGACCAGGAGGAATCGGACGAAGGGGAGACCTGAATTCTCTGTTATCGTACCAGGCTCCAGGTTTGCTCTAATCAGACTAGATTCCATAGTCTGGTCTTGAGATTGAAAGTACTTTACTCAATAAAAGTACTATAATGTACTGAGTGTATTGAGCTGACTAGGCTCCTGTAAATGATTAGTCCCTCTTTTGGGGAACGTTTTCTTGTTAAAATTATTTTATTCAGAATGGCTTCTCAAGCTTAGGTACTTCTAAATAAACGATAAGGTTGTTTAGAGGGGCTAATATAGTTGGGGTGTAAGATGTACATTCATATACTCAGGATGCCTCCTCAGAGTAATTTTGTTATAACAGGTTGTGGTTGTTCTGTCTTTTTGATAAGTAGTTATAAAAGTTAATGATTGGGAAGCTTTAAACACAATCCAAAAGGATACCAGTAAGGTTCCTAAAAAGTGGTTTAGCATGATATCTTCTTATCCTTTGTACAGGATATAGAATTCAAAAGCTTCATGGACGTTTCTTCTGACTATATTATCATGCAGCTCATGGGCTTTTTCAAGCAGCACCAAATGTCTAAACTTACTGATGGTTTAAAAAGTATTTACTGATTCCCCCCATATGACGTATCTAATTGTAACATACCCCCCGATATGAATTAATTCCTGAGAGACCCACACTCTGTTGTGGGTTAATCCTTACTTGAAGCAGTGTGTTAAAACTTTAATCTGCTTGTATTGAGGGGTGGCGCCCTCGTGTGGAATGATATCTTTTTACTCATTATCTCCTCATGTACTGCATCCGGTGAATTCACTGTATGTCAATTGTATAACAGTAACCAGAAAGTTTAAAAAAAAAAAAAGAATGGGGCTGGAATGGTCGCCATGGGGCACGTCCCCAGGCCTGGGGACCAGGCTGTTGGGGTCAGATAATAATAAGCCATATGGAAAACATTTAGTGGTTTTTCGTCTCTGATGTTCTTTCTTGGTGTTTCCCATCAGATACAGCGTTTATGTTTATTGGTTACAAACCATTTTATACCAGCCCGAAGGCGGAGAGCTGCTACTGCTGCCACCAGTGAGGGCTCCCAGTATTAACCTGAAGGCGTAGAGCTGCTACCGCTGCAACCAGTGAGGGCTCCCAGTATTAACCTGAAGGCAGAGAACTGCTACCGCTGCCACCAGTAAGGGCTCCCAGTATTAACCTGAAGGCAGAGAGCTGCTACCGCTGCCACCAGTGAGTGCTCCCAGTATTAACCTGAAGGCGGAGAGCTTCTAAGCTGCCACCAGTGAGGGCTCCCAGTATTAACCTGAAGGTTGGGAGCTGCTACCATTGACACCAGTGATGGCTCTCAGTATTAAACTGAAGGTGGGGAGCTGCTGCCACCACTGACACCAGTGAGGGCTCCCAGTGTTAATCTGGAGGCGGAGAGCTGCTACCACTAGTGAGGGCTCCCAGTATAAACCTGAAGGCATGGAGCTGCTGTCTCCCCCAGTGAGGGCTCCCAGTATTAACCTGAAGGCGGCAAACTGCTATCCCCCCAGTGAGGATTCCCAGTAGTAACCTGAAGGTGGAGAGCTGCTACTTCTGCTACCAGTGAGGGCTCCCAGTATTAACCTGAAGTCGGGGAGCTGCTGCCATTGCGTGGTCACCCACATTGCCAAGGCAGTCCCACTTCCCACCTGCAGGTGGTGCTCAGAGAGCAGGATACACAGTACCCTCTCCCCTTGAGTCAGTGCACGATGCCTCTGCATCGTGCTGTAAACCCCACTGACCCGGGTGTGTAACTCGGAACCAAGGATCATTCCCTGGTTTCTCATGTATTAGAACAGTGCTCCATCAGCAGGTGCCACCTGGCTGGGTTGAAGTGGTGATTTGTACCCCCAGAGGGTATCATTCCAATGGGTGGTGAGGTGGTATGTAATACTCCTAGATGGTGTCTTGCCCTCTGGGGTGGGGGAGTGTTATGTACTAGTGACAGAGTTGCAGCCACTGGGATGAGGTGTTTTGTACCCTAGAGAGTTGTGCCTGCTAGCAGCAAGGTGGTGGTGTGCCCCATAGAGAGTCATGCCTGTTGGTGGTGAGATGGTACTTTGTACCCCAAAAGGAGTCATGACTTCTGGGGGTGAGGTAGCATTTCGTACCCCTGAAGGAGTCATGCCCGCTGAGTGTGGGATGGTGTGTTGTACCCCTGGAGTCATGCCTGTTGGGTATGAGGTGATGTTTTGTATCCCTGAGAGAGCCTTGGCGGCCGGTGGTGAGGTGATGTTTTATAAAACTGAGGGAGTCAGGCTTGTTGAGGGGTGGTTATTTATTTATTGATTTGATTATAAAATAAATACATACATACGTGTGTGTATGTGTACACATATATATATATATATATATATATATATATTTTTGTTGTTGAATCTCAAGAGAGTTGTGCCATATTGGATGTGAGGTGGTAATGTATCAACAAAGGCATTTTTTTGCCAAAAGGTTTTTTTTTTTTTTTTTTGTACTAGTATGACTGCTAAACGGATAAATCATTTATAATTACTGGTCACAATTTTTTTACATTGTCAAATCGAGTTGTAATTTGCCGTTATAACTACCTCAGCTAGTTATAACGGCAAACACGCGCCACCTCTGTCTAGACTGGTCAGCAATTCTTTCCATAGGCTGAACCAGTTATAAGTTCAAACACGCGCCACTTCAATCGGACTACAGCCACGTCCTGATTGGCTCTCCTCTTCTCATGGGTGGGCTAAACACTCAACAAACATGGCGACTCCTCGTCCCGCTTACCGAGCAGCTGCTACAGACCAGCCCTCACACCGGAGTTCGTTTTTTTTTTTTTTTTTAAATCTCTTATCTGGTTGATCCTGCTGTCCATAACCCGTACAGCCCGAGAAATGCCTCCGAAACACAACATCGCACTGGAACGGCTCCGAAGCGCTTAACAGAGGTAAGCGCTGTTGCAGCAACTTAAACAAAATTCAACCACAGCACGAAGAAACACTTGCAAGAAACAAAAAGATGCCTAACAAAAATCTATTTTTCTAATAAAGATTGTGTGTGTGTGTGTGTGTGTGTGTGTGTGTGTGTGTGTGTATGTATGTATGTATGTATGTGAGTGAATCACAGGCGAGAAGCATCAATGTGGGAAAAATTGCTGACCAGCAATTATAAAAATAAAAGTAATAGGCAGGTGGTTATTTCCAGAGAATTTTACACAAACCCTCGGTGTGGGATGCCTATATAAACCCCTCGGGCTTCGCCCTCGGGGTTTATGGGGCATCCCACACCTCGGGTGTGTGTAAAATTCTCATAATAACCACCTGCCTATACATTATTCTCTATATAAATACTGGGTTTGTATGCCTCCTGGGTAATGTCACTGCATTCTGATGTGATCAAGTAGTGATCTCACATTGCTATGTATCTGGAAGCACCAGCATCAAAGGATTACCTTCTTACCGTGGTTCTATACTTTTTACAACACGTGTTTGACAGCTGATGTTATATTTTGGTTGTTTTTATTCTTGTTTTAATTGACATTTACCTCTTCTATCCCTTCTCCCCTGGTGTTTGTGACCCCCCCATCCTTTCTTCCCCGGTGATAACATCCCCCATCCCTTCTGCCCCGGTGATTGCACCCCGCATCCTTTACCCCTGGTGATTGCAATCCCTTCATCCCTTCTCCCCAGTAATTTTGACCCCTCCATCCCTTCTCCCCGTAGTTGCAGTCCCCGTCCCTTCTCCCCGGTGATTGTGGCCCCATCCATTCTGCTTTGGTGATTGCGTTCCCTCATCCTTTCTCCCTGGTGTTTGCAGTCCCCTTCATCCCTTCTCACCTGGTAATTGTGGCCCCCCATTCCTTCTCCCCGGTGATTCTGGCCCCATCCCTTCTCCCACTGGTGATTGTGGCCCCCCATCCCTTCTCCCCGGTGACTGCAGTCTTTCCTCCATCCCATCTCCCCAGTGATTTTGGCCCCCATCCCTACTCCCTGGTGATTGCGGCCCTCCATTCCATCTCCCCCAGTGATTGTGGTCCCTCCATCCCTTCTCCCCTGATGATTGCGCCGCCCCCAATCTGGTATCACCTGGTGATTGTGACCCCCCCATCCCTTCTCCCCAGTGATTGCAGTCCCCATCCCTTCTCCTCCGTGATTGCAGCCCCTTTCATCTGTTCTTCCACAGTGATTGCAGACAGCTGTGGCCAGAAGGGTGACAGAGTGGTTGTCTTCTCACCCAGCACCAATGTTCTTGGTGGGCTGGCAGGGCGGGTTTGTGAATAGTGAGCAGCTCATGCGTTCCCTCCTTGGGAACGCAACACACTACCTCGGCAGGCACCTCTCTGGTCTGAGGGAGGAGTTTGCCCGTCTCCAGGCTGACCTGGCTAGGATTCATGAAACCTCCTCCCCCACCCAGGGACCACCAGGGCCAATGCCACTACCTCAGAGGTTGCCAAGAAAGAGGAGAGGCTGGACCAGGGTGGGCTCAGGGAGGGAGAGGGTGGTGGAACAGAGTTGCATCCTTCCAGCTGTACCTCTCCACAATTCATACACTCTTCTGGTGGATAGTGGTTCCTCTATGGAGGCACCTGCAGTGGAGACCAAGGAGGATGCTGGGAGCCTTGACAAAGGAGACCCACATGAGGGTGGCATTGGACCCCACAGGGGAAGGAAACAACTCCTGGTGGGGGACTCAATCATTAGGGGGGTAGAAGTGAGGGAGGAAGGAGAGAGGGAGGTAAGGTGCCTTACTGGTGCCACGGCTTGGAGGGACAGGAAGCGAATCCTCAGGATCATGGGAGCAACTGCACGAGGGAGGGAGCTGGATGTCATTGTCCACCTAGGGACAAATGACCTGGCTAGGAATGGGATCAGAGTAGTGCAAGAGGAGTTTGTAGAGTTGGGGAGGGGCTTTAGACAAGTAGCGCATATGGTAACCTTCTCGGAGGTGCTGCCTGTCTGTGGCAAGGGTGATGCTAGGGTACTCCTCACCAGGGAATTCAATGAATGGTTGAAAAACTGGTGTGGAGCTCAGGATTTTGGCTACATTAGGGACTAAGGAGCCACCTGGAGGAATGCAGACCTATACTGGTGTGATGGTCTGCATCTGTCCAGGGGGGGAACCAGAATCCTAGGTTTGAGGTTTAAATGCTTAATTGGCAAGCATTTAAACTAGCCAAGGGGGGAGGCACTGAAAAGGAGCAGGGAAATCCCAGCCTTCCCCCACAAAACACGGTAATTAATGAGGTAAATACTAAGGTAGAGAAATCATTAGGGAGCAGGACAGAGGTAAGTGTAAAAAAAAAAGGCAAAGGCAGTAAGGACAGGGATGGGGCTAAAAGGGGTAAGGCCATCAAGAAGTGGAGGGCGATGAGTACCAATGCCCGTAGTCTGTGTAACAAGCTCCTGAACTAGTAGCCTTGATGGAAGAGGGTTGCCTGGATATTGTGGCAGTCACAGAAACATGGTACACAGAGAACCATGACTGGGATGTCAACATACCAAAATACACAATCTACAGGAGGGACAGGGAGGGTAAAAAAGAAGGAGGAGAAGGAGTAGCTCTTTATGTAAAGGAAGGGATCAAAGCAACAGAACTAAAGAGTAAACAGGGAGCAGATGAGGCACTCTGGGTCACCTTGGAGACAGGAAATTGCACCACAATCCGCATGGGGGTTGTATACAGACCCCTATCTCAGGGGAAGGGAATGAACAAGGAAATGATAGAAGGCATCCTTAGAATGGCAGAAAAAGGGTAGATATTGTTGATGGGGGATCTGAATATGCCAGATGTTAACTGGAGCACCTTTGCTGCAGGCACATCCAAGAGCAGGGTCATTCTTGATGCCCTACAGGGGGCATGCCTCAGACAGCTAGTATTGGAACCCACTCGGGAGGGAGCAGTCTTAGACCTGGTACTCTCAAATGGGGATGAAGAAAGAAACTCAGATTTAGAAAAGTGGGTAGCCATCTGGGAACAAGCGACCACCAAACAGTGTGGTTCACGATAAACACAGCTATACAGTCAAGCCATACAAAAGCAAGAGTATTGGACTTTAGGAGGTCTGACTTTGGGAAAATGAGAGTGCACCTGAGAAAAGCACTAGCAAACAGGCAAGAAGGAGGGGTGGAGGAACAATGGGGAGGAATCAAAACAGCCATCACAAAGGCAAAAAGCCTTTGTGTAAAGCAAATCAACAAAACACAACAAAAGAAAAAAACGCTATGCTTCTCAAAAGAGGTGGCAGGGAAGGTTAAGGAGAAAAGGATAGCATTCAGGAAATATAAGGAAACACAGAAGGAGCAGGACTGAGAACTTTATCAGTTAAAGCAGAAAGAGGCAGGGAAGGCAGTCAGAATAACAAAGGCCCAAACTGAGGAAAGGATAGCCAACTCTGTTAAGAAGGGGGATAAGACCTTTTATAGGTACATTAGGAAGTGAAGAAAGACCAAAGGAGGGATACTGAGGCTTAATAAAGGGAAGGGAATGTGGGCAGAGGGTGACAGTGAAAAAGCAGGTATACTGAACAAATATTTCTGCTCAGTATTCACAAAGGAAAAGGAGGGGGCGGTACCTAAATCAAACAAGAGAAATACTCTGAAGACGGGGGACGATACCAGTCCATTTACAGAAGAAAGGGTTCTGAAAGAACTAATAAAATTGAAGGTGGACAAAGCAATGGGGCCTGATGGGATTCACCCAAGAATTCTAAAAGAACTAAGGGTAGAACTAGTGACACCGCTGACTACTCTCTTTAACAAATCATGGGAGGATGGGGTGGTACCTGAGGACTGGAGGAGGGCAGATGTGATTCCTCTTCACAAAAGTGGGAGCAGGACAGAGGTAGGAAACTACAGACCAGTTAGTTTGACCTCAAGTGATAGGGAAAATGATGGAATCACTTCTGAAGGAAAGAATTGTTGAGTACCTAGAGGCCAGTGGAGCACAGGACCCAAGGCAGCATGGATTCACGATGGGAAGGTCGTGTCAGATGAATCTAGAAACATAGAAACATAGACTTTGACTGCAGATAAGGACCGCTTGGCCCACCTAGTCTGCCTGTTTCCCTGCCTGCAGGATAGGCCGCAGATCCTAGTTAACCAACAGCCTATTTCTTCCTACCCCCCAAAAGAATTGCCTTATGTCTGTCCCATGCATTCTTGAATTCTCCAACAGTTTTAGACCCCACAACCTCCTCAGGAAGGCTGTTCCATACATCCACTACCCTCTCTTTGAAAAAAATACTTCCTCACATTGCCCGGAACCGCCCCCCACCTTTAAATTGTGTCCCCTTGTTCTTGCACGTCTCTTCTTCTGGAAGATGCTACCCTCTTGGACTTTGTTGATTCCACTGAGGTACTTAAAAGTTTCTATCATGTCCACCCTCTCCCTTCTTTCCTCAAGAGTATACATATTAAGCTCCTTTAGTCTCTCCTCATACGGCTTCTCTTGCAGACCCTGCATCATTTTAGTTTCCTTCCTCTGGACTGCCTCTATCCTGTCTATGTCCTTGCGGAGATGGGGTCTCCAGAACTGGACGCAGTACTCCAGATGGGGTCTCACCAACTGTCTGTACAGAGGATAACAACTTCCTGTTTTCTTGGTGATGCCTCTCCTATGCATCCCAGTATACCCCAGCCCTCCCTACTGCCTTCTCACATTGCTTGCTAACCTTAAGGTCATCTGATATGATTACCCCCAGGTCCCTTTCCTTTTTTGTTGTTGTTACTACCTCCCCCCACATTGTGTAATCTTCACCTGAGTTCTTGTTTCCCAGGTGCATTATTTTGCACTTCTTTGCATTGAATCCTAGCTGCCATACTTCTGACCATTCCTCCAACCTTGCCAAGTCCCTTCTCATCCTTTCCACACCTCCTTGTGAATCAACCCTGTTGCAGAGCTTTGTGTCATCTGCAAAGAGGCATACTTTTCCTTCCAGTCTCTCTGCAATGTCACTTGTAAAGACATTAAAAAAGACTGGACCCAGCACTGAACCCTGCGGTACCCCACTAGTAACCCCTCTTTCTTCGGAGTGGACTCCATTTACAATTACCTTCTGTGTCCTGTTGTCAAGCCAATGTTTTACCCAGGCTACCACCCTGGGACCCACTCCCAGGCTGGTTAATTTGATTATTAATCTTTTATGTGGGACTGTGTCAAATGCCTTGCTAAAGTCTAGGTAGGCCATGTCCACAGCCCCTCCCTGGTCTACTACTTTGGTCACCTAGTCAAAGAAATCTATTAGATTTGTCTGACATGACCTTCCCGCTGTGAACCCATGTTACCTTGGGTCCTGTGCCCCACTGGCCTCAGGGTACTCAACGGTTCTTTCCTTCAGAAGTGACTCCATCACTTTCCCTACCACAGAGGTCAAACTGACAGGTCTGTAGTTTCCTGCCTCTGTCTTGGTCCCACTTTTGTGAAGGGGAATCACATCTGCCTTCCTCCAGCCCTCTGGTACCACACCATCCTCCCATGATTTATTAAAAAGAGTAGTCGGTGGTTTCACTAGTTCTCCCCTTAATTCTTTTAGAATTCTGGGGTGAATTCCATCAGGCCCCATTGCTTTGTCCACCTTCAATTTTTGGAGTTCTTGCAGAACCCTTTCTTCTGTGAAAGGGCTGGGATTGACCCCCCTATCAAGAGTGCTTCTGTTAATTGGATTAGGCACTTCCCCCTCCTCTTTTGTGAATACTGAGCAGAAATATTCATTCAGTATCCCTGCTTTTTCACTGTCCCCCGCTGCCCACCCACCATTCACTCTGTTCAGCCTCACTATCCCTCCCTTTGTTTTTCTACGTTCTCTGATGTACCTATAAAAGGTTTTATCCCCCTTCTTAACCAAGTTGGCTATCTTTTCCTCAGGTTGGGCCTTTGCTATTCTGACTTCCCTTCCTGCTTCCTTCTGCCTTAACTGGTACAGGTCTCTGTCCTGCTCCTTCTGTGTTTCCTTATACTTCCTGAATGCTGTCTTTTTCTCCTTGACTTTCCCAGCCACCTCTTTTGAGAACCATAGTGGCTTTTCTTTTGTTTTGATTTGTTTATTTGATTCACACAAAGGCTTGTTGCCTCTGTGATGGCAGTTTTGATGATTCCCCATTGTTACTCCACCCCTCCTTCTAGCCTGTTTGCTAGTGCTTTTCTGAGGCACACTCCCATCTTGCCAAAGTCAGCCCTCCTAAAGTCCAGTACCCTCACTTTTGTATGGCTTGACTCTGTAGCTAAGTTTAACGTGAACCACACTGTTTGATGGTCACTTGTTCCCAGATGGCAACCCACTTCTAGATCTGAGATCCTCTCACTGCCCCCATTTGAGAGTACGAGGTCTAAGATTGCTCCCTCACGAGTGGGTTCCGAAACTAGCTTTCTGAGGCCTGCCACCTGTAGGGCATCGAGAATGGCCCTGCTCTTGGATGTGGCTGCAGCAAATGTGCTCCAGTTAACATCTGGCATATTCAGGTCTCCCATCAACAGTATCTCCCCTTTCTCTGCCATCCTAACAATGCCTGCTATCATATCCTTGTCCATTCCCTCCTCCTGACATGGGGGTCTGTACACAACCCCTGTGCGGATTGTGATGCCTTTTCCAGTCTCCAAGGTGACCCACAGTGCCTCCTCTCCTCCCTGTTTACTGTTTTGTTCAGTTGCTTTTATCCCTTCCTTTACATAGAGAGCTGCTCCTCCCCCTTCTCTCCTGCCTGTCTCTCCTGTAGGTTATGTACCATGGTATGTTAACATCCCAGTCATGGTTCTCTGTGTACCATGTTTCTGTGACTGCTACGATATCCAGGCATCCCTCTTCCATCAAGGCCACCAGCTCAGGGAGCTTGTTGCCCAGACTACATGCATTGGTACTCATTACCCTCCATTTCCTGATGGCCTTACTCCTTTTGCCCCATCCCTGTCCTTCTTGCCTTTGTCACTTTCCCCATTTACCCTGCCCTTCTCCTATACGCCACCTCTATGTTGGTGTTTACCGCACTACTACCGTGATTTTTTGGGGGCTAGGATTTCTCTCTTTTCCGTGCCTCCCTTGGCTAGTTTAAATGCTTGCCAATGAAGCATTTAAACCTATCACCTAGGATCCTGGTTCCTCCTGGACAGATGCAGCCCATCATGCCAGTATAGGCTTGCATCACTCCAGGTGGACCCCTGTCCCCAATGAAGCCAATCCCTGAGCTCTGCACCAGTTTTTCAACCACCGATTGAATCCCATGGTGCAGAACACCCTAGCCTCTCCTACGCCATAGATGGGCAGCACCTCCGTGAAGGTTACTGTGCGTGCTACTTGTCTAAGACCCCTCCCCAATTCCACAAACTCTTCCTGTACTGCTCTAATCCCTTTCTTAGCCAGGTCATTTGTCCCTAGGTGGACAATGACATCCAGCTCCCTCCCCTGTGCAGCTGCTCCGGCAATCCTGAGGATTCGCTTCCTGTCCCTCCAAGCCGTGGTGCCAGGCAGGCACCTTAACTCCCTTTCCCCTTCCTCCCCCAGTTCTACCTTCCTAACAGTGGAGTCCCCCACCAGGAGTTGTTTCCTTCCCCTGTGGGGTCCCATGTCACCCTCCTGTGGGTCTCCTTTGTGGAGGTTCCCAACGTCCTCCTTGGTCTCCACTGCATGTGCCTCCATAGAGGAACCACACTTTGCCAGAATGGCATAGGAATTGTGGAGAGGTACAACTGGAGGGATGCGCCTCTGTTCCACCACCCTCACCCACCCTGAGCCCACTGTGGTCCAACCGCTCCTCTTTCTTGGCAACCTCTGAGGCAACGGCAGTGGCACTGGTGGTCCCTGGATGGAGGAGGAGGTCCCACAAATCCTGGCCAACTCAGCCTGGAGATGAGCAACCTCCTCCCTCAGCCCAGAGAGGTGCCTGCAGATGGGACAACACCGCATCCTCCAGAACGTCTCCCGGAAGACTGCTGCTCCACAGCCACTGCACTGCACCACTCCCATCATGTCTTATTTCTGGTCCCTTAACTGTTGTTTGGAATCCTTAACCTTTCCTCTGTTACTTTCTGCCTCTGTGCTCTTTAAGCTCCTGATTGTCCTGTTCTGAGACAAGAATATCCTATATTTCTCAGTAGACCCCTTACTTGCTCAGAGGCAGGCCTCCAGCAGCTAGAGGGGGCCGGAGAGCTACTCTTGCCCTTCTAGGATGGTGGGTCTTTGGTGGTTCTGTGATCACTCACGTCCTGCTCCCAAACAGGAAGTTCCTGTTGTCAGTCAAATCCTGTGCCTATAAAAGTAGAACTAGCTTTGGGTGGAGAGGAGGGCAATATAGTCCCAGTAGAGAAGTCCAGTCACACAGCACTCCTTCCTCCTGGTGGCTTCTGCCAAGCTACTAACAGAATTTTTCTAAGGCAGTCTTTAAATTTAGCTTCCTTCTAGCTAAGCCACTCCCCCTACTTACTAAATCTTTCTACAAGTAATTTAAACTGCACAGCTATCAAGCCCTTTCAATCACCTGAGATTTACACCTAGATAACTGTTCAGATAACTATTCAGTTCAGTTAGACAAACACACTAATTATTTTTTTTTGTTTTGTTTGTTAATAGATTTCTTTGACTGGGTGACCGAAGTAGTAGACCAGGGAGGGGCTGTGGACATGGCCTACCTAGATTTTAGCAAGGCATTTGATACAGTCCCACACAAAAGATTAATACGCAAGTTAGCCAGCATTGGAGTGAGTCCCAAGGTGGTAGCCTGGATAAAAAATTGGCTAGACAACAGGACGCAAAGGGTAGTAGAAAACGGAGTCCACAGTGAAGAAAGGAGGGTTACTAGCGGGGTACTGCAGGGTTCAGTACTGGGACCGGTCCTTTTTAATGTCTTTATAAGTGACATTGCAGAGGAACTGGAAGGAAAAGTATGTCTCTTTGCAGACGACACAAAGATCTGCAACAGGGTTGATACACAAGATGGAGTGGAAGGGATGAGAAGGGACTTGGCAAGGTTGGAGGAATGGTCAAATGTATGGCAGCTCAGATTCAGTGCAAAGAAGTGCAAGGTAATGCACCTGGGAAACAAAAACCCAGGGGAAGAGTACACAATGGGGGGTGAGGTACTGACAACAGTAAAAATGGAAAGGGACCTGGGGGTAATTATATCAGATGACCTAAAGGTGGGCAAGCAATGTGAGAAGGCAGTAAGGAAGGTTGGGGGGATACTGGGATGCATAGGAAGAGGCATCAAGTAGTAGAAAAGAGGAAGTTGTTATCCCTCTGTACAGACAGTTGGTGAGACCCCATCTGGAGTACTGTGTGCAGTTCTGGAGACCCCATCTCAGCAAAGACATAGAGTGGAGGCTGTCCAGAGGAGGGCAACCAAAATGGTGCAGGATCTGCACCAGAAGACATACAAAGAAAGACTAAAGGAGCTTAATGTGTATACTCTTGAGGAAAGAAAGGAGAGAGGGAACATGATAGAAACTTTCAAGTACCTCAAGGGAATCAACAAAGTCCAAGAGGGTAGCATCTTTCAGAAAAGGAGATGTGCAAGAACAAGGGGGCACAATTTGAAGATAGAGGGGGGACGGCTCAGAGGTAATGTGAAGAAGTATTTTTTCACGGAGAGGGTTGTGGATGCATGGAACGGCCTCCCTGAGGAGGTCGTGGAGTCAAGAACAGTGGGGGAATTTAAGAATGCATGGGACAGACATAAAGCAGTCCTAGTGGGGGGTAGGAGGAAGTAAGCTGTTGGTTAACTAGGATCTGCAGCTTATCTGTTAGGTAGGAAAATGGGCAGACTAGGTGGGCCAAGCGGTCCTTATCTGCTGTCAAATTCCATGTTTCTATGTTTCTCTGGGACACGCAGCCCTGAGCGTGCCTCTGTGTGGGACTTACTTCAGCTTAATTGAGGTCTCAGTTTGGTTTCCTGCTGTCTGAGGAGTTGAGGTACTTCATCTGTTACTTTCACTCTTGTCACAGTTCACAGCATAAAGGTGCCTTTCTTGTTATAAAAACTGTTGTAATGCCATGGTATTTATAGAAACAAAATATGCTGCAGGTCGCGTGCTACAGTGTGCTGGCTGGGAACAAATCGATGCCTTCACAAGAAAACCATTTTTGTTTGTTTGTTTATTTATTATATTTTGTATGTAACTCCAGCCTTTCCCTCATCTACCTCGCATACAAACTCCCAGTCTCAATATTACCTCTAACCTGAAGCTCCTGTCATCACCCTTGTTCTAACCCCAGTAATGCTCAGAATATTCCTAACTTTATGCAATAAGCCTGGAGGGTTGGACTGCCTGGAGAGATAGAACACATACAAATGATGGAACACTTTGCACGTGAGCAGCTTTCAAACACTGCCTCTACTAACTGCCTGTGTTCTAAACCTCTTCAGATTTTTCTCTTCTCCTGAAAAGTCTGGTCGCTTGGAGTTTCATTCGTCCACTTCTCCTGCGTGAAGAAAACTTCAGAATACTGCTATATTTTGTTTTCATTTACTGCCTCTACTATTTGTTTTGTATTATTTATCTAGTTTACGGGTAAATTTTTTATTTTTCCCGGTTCCTCTCAGTTCGGTATAACTGTAGGGGAACCGGGTTAGTTTCTGTTAAAATCAATGTTCTCTGATTAAAGAACCGCCTTAGTTGTATATTTAAAACTTGTTTTATTTAATTTGTTGTAACCGATAATTGTTGGTTACCTGAACCGCCAACCCGGTTCTATACCGCTACATCAGTTCGGTTCCTTCTCGGTTCTGGAACCGATCATTTAAAAAAAAAAAAAAAAAAAGTTTTTGTTATTAGCAGTTGGGTTTTTTCTTTTTCCAAACATCATGTCTGAGAAACCCAAAAAGCGAACCAGTGAACCCGAATTTAAGAACTGTTCCCATTGTGGGGAAGTACTGTATTTGCTAAAGCAGATAAACATACTTTATGTGGGATATGTTTTGGGTTTTGACCACCTTAAAGACGAATGTGAAGTATATAAAACATTCCCAGATAAAACTCTGGAAAAACGCCTTGAAAGGCTCAAGAAAAAGTCTGCAAAGGGTCCCTCTGGCTCTGACCAGCTGATATCCTAAGAATCTGTGGCTGAACCCACATCTGCTTCTGTGCCTGCCCCTGAGATGGGCGAAAAGGGCACAAAATGAATGAATGAACTGGCTGACTCCCTGTTTCCTTCCAAAAAAAGTAAAAGCTACAGCACACAGAACCCCCACCTGTCAAACTGGGGACTGCTATGCCTGTACCAGCAGCCCAAGAAATTGCTCAGGCCTTTAAAAAAATTCAATCTTTACAGGCAGTAGTTCCTCCTCAGCAGCCTCCTGCCCCTTCCCAGGGTCCCCAGGCTGGCAGCAATGTGCAGCCACCCCCTCAAGATAGAGGGGATCAGTTTGATGATGATGATGATGAGGAGGGACCAATCGAACCAGAAGTGTCCCCCAAACAGGACTTTGGTTCGCCTCCAAGGGTGACTGAGGATTTTCCATCCCATTGTACTTTAATAAGGAGGATGGCAGATGCACTAGACATCTCCACTACCGAACAAGTTGAGGATGAAGAGGAGGTAGAGTACTTGGAGATGATGGGGCTGACACCCACAAAGGCTCTTCTCCTACCGGTGTACAAATTCTTTAAGAAGGATGCCTTAAAGATTCTCCAAACACCGAATTCCACTCCTCCCATAGACAGGAGGATGGACAGGAAATACCAGTTGGAGAGGGAAGGAGCTGACTTTCTCTTCTCCCATCCAGACCATCAGGGGGCAATTCAGCAAGCTGCTTGTGACAAGGCCAGGGTCCCTCTGTCCTCACATCCTCTGGACAAGGACTCCAGAAAAATTGACAGCATGGCCAAAAAAGGGTACCTGTCTGCATCTCTGGCTATGCGTCAGGCTACCTTCCAGGCATATGCTGCCCAGTACCAGAAGTCACTGTGGCAGTCAGTCCTGGCTATGTCCCAGGAAGCTCCCTTGCCCTTGTCAGATGACCTGGCTGAAACTGCCAGGTTTGGGTTAGAGGCAGCTAGGTACCAATTCCAAATGGCTGCTGACACCAGTGACACTGCAGCCAGATGGATGGCAAATACGGTGGCACAGAGGAGGTTTGCATGGCTCAGGGCCACAAACCTTACTCAAGATACCCAGTCTAAGGCCTTGGATTTTCCTCTAGAGGGAAACTCCCTCTTTGGGGAGTCCACTGTGGCATACATGAAGAAGGTGGATTAGTATAAGGCCACTTATAGAAGCAACTCTGCCAAGGAGAGAGCTTCACCATCCACCAGGCCTTATGGAAGGGGAGGCCGGGGCAGGTCTTTTTATACCAGGCCCTTCTTCTAGCCAGTGGCCTTACCCCAGTACCAGCAATATCCACAACAGGGATACTCCAGGGGCAGGGGAAGGAGGGGCTCACGGCGAGGGTCCCAAGCTCAGCCTCAGCCACAATCAAAACAGACCCCGTGAGCCACAGGCCGCTTCCTCCCTACCTGTGGGAGGCAGACCGTCTCACTTCCTCCACGCCTGGCTGAACATCACCACAGACAAATGGGTTCTGGGGGTAGTGGGTCAGGGTCTGTCTCTGGAATTCAAATCCCCTCCTTCTCAGAAAATCAGAGTATTCAGCTATCCCTCACTAGCAGAAAAAACACTGCTAGAGTCAGAGGTTCAAAACCTGCTACAGCTGAAAGCAGTAGAACCAGTTCCAAAGTCCCTGAGGGGAAGGGGTTTTTATTCCAGATACTTCCCAACCACAAAGAAAAGTGGGGAGTGGTGGCCTATTCTCGATCTCAGAGCTTTAAACAAGCATCTGAAGAAACAAAAATTCAAAATGGTAATTCTAGCTGTGATTTTTGCCAGTGCTCGGAAAGGGAGACTGGCTGGCATCACTGGACTTAAAGGATGCCTATTTCCACATCCCCATAAGGGATTCTTACCGGAGATATCTCAGATTCAGACTTCCTTCAGGTCACTACCAGTTTTCAACCCTGCCTTTTGGCCTTTCTTCTGCCCCAGGGGTATTCACAAATTGTCTAGCTGCTGTGGTAGCACATCTTCGGAGACAAGGTATCACTGTTTTCCCTTATCTGGACGACTGGTTAGTGGTGGGAAAATCCCCACTGAAAGTACATCAGGATTTAAAAGTCACCCAGGACCTCCTAGAGTCCCTGGGGTTTCTAATCAATCACAAAAAGTCTGCCTTCACCCCTACACAGGTGTTGCAGTTCATAGGTGCAGAAATAAATACCTTACAGGCCAGAGCCTATTTGCCTCTGGAGAGAGTACAAAGCCTTCAGTCAGTGGCAAATTCCTTCAGGTCACACAAACCAAAAACTGCAAGACAGTTTCTCTAGCTACTGGGCCACATGGCTGCTGCCATAGGCACAGTGCAGGGTTCCAGATTCCACATGAGGGACATCCAGTTCCACCTCGGGGCTCACTGGTGGCAGAAAAAAGACCCTTTTTCAAAACTCATTTCAGTAACAAGGGCACTGTTACAGGCCCTCTTGTGGTGGAAAGAGGAATCCAACCTAAGACAGGGGAATCCCCTTTCAAAAGGAGAATCCTTCAGTAGTTGTCACAACAGATGCATCCCTATTGGGCTGGGGCACCCATCTAGGGCAGCACACCACCCAGGGTACCTGGTCAGCTGCAGAGCCCCTTCAGCACATAAACTTACTGGAACTCAGAGCAGTTTTGCTAGCTCTACGAGCTTTCTCTCCCCTAGTGCGGGGCAAGGTGGTACCGATAAGAATAGACAATACCACCATAGTGCATTACGTAAACAAGCAGGTAGGCACCAGGTCAGGCCTCCTTTGTACAGAAGCCATACGTATCTGGACTCTAGCTTACTCTCTGGGAATATCCCTGCAGGTAATTCATTTGCTAGGGGAAAGACAACATCCTGGCAGATGCCTTGAGTCGAATCAACCAGGCCCTTCACAAATGGACCCCAAACAGACAAGGTGGTGCAGGGCATTCCACAGGTAGACTTGTTCGCATCCCACCAGAACCACCACCTGCCCCAGTATTGTTGCAGACCACCGGATCAGGGCACACTCCCTCTGGATGCCCCAGTATTGTTGCTGACCCTGGATTGGTCAAGGAGGTTCCTGTATGCTTGTCCTTCTTTCCCTCTGGTTCACAGGGTACTGCTTAAGCTCAGGTCCCATGCAGCATCACTGATCTTGACAGCTCCAGATTGGCCAAGGCAGGCATGGTCCTCTCTTCTGCTTTCCACGTCTGTCACAAAACCGATACACCTCCCTCAGAGGCACAGTCTACTGACTTCCAACCAGGGAACTCTGTTGTACCCGAATCTCAAGTCCCTCAACCTCAAGGCATGGCTATTTAGGACATAGAATATGCAAAATTGAACCTTTCTCAATCTGTGTCTTAAGCATTTTAAGAGCTTATAGAAAACCATCTACTAGGAAAAACCTGTTCTTCTAAATGGAAAAGGTTTTCACTTTGGTGCTCTAGTAGATCACTGATACCAGGCCAGGCTGAAATTTCAGTTGTCCTGCATTATCTGTCTCACTTGCATTCCTCTGGTTTGCAACCCAGCTCTGTGAAGATTCATTTGACAGCTGTCTCTGCTTATCTCTCTGCAGGGGCAAGGGTAACCTTAGCCTCGGATCCTATCTTTAAAAGATTCTTTAAAGGTCTGAATCATCTAGATCCCCCTCATAGGGCACCAGTGCCAGCTTGGGATTTGAATGTGTGTATAGCTAAACTCATGGGCTCTCCCTTTAAACACATGGCTACAGCTCATCTAAAATATGTCACTTGGAAAACAGTTTTTCTCATGGCAGTGACTTCTGCAAGAAGTATTAGTGAGCTTCAGGCTCTCTCTATAGATCAGGACTATATCTCCTTTCATAGAGATAAGGTAGTCTTTAGAACAAACAGAAAATTTCTCCCCAGGGTAGTTTCGGACTTCCACTTAAACCAGTCCATCACTCTTCCTGTCTTTTTCACTGATCACTCTACCTCTGGTGAAAGAAGACTTCACAGTCTGGATGCAAAAAGGGCTCTCAGTTACTACATGACAGCCACAAAAGGCCATAGACAAGACAGAAAACAACTGTTCCTGACCTATGGGGATGTGGGAAAAGGTAATCCAACCTCGAAAAGGTCCATTTCTCGATGGGTAGTCCAGTGTATCCACTTCTGTTACACAAAGGCTGGTAAGGAGACCCCATCAGGATTGAGGGCCCATCCCACAAGAGGGACAGCTGCTACCTTAGCACCTGCCAGAGTTGTTCCATTATTGGACATTTGTAAAGCAGCTACCTGGAAGACAGAACACACCTTTACAAAGCATTACAATCTAGATATTTTGTCTAGGAGTGATGCTAGGTTTGGCACAGCAGTCCTGCAAAGTCTGTTTCCAAAAATAAGTTATGTGCCCACCTCCAGTGATACTGGTTGGTAGTCTGCATAAAGTTAGGAATATTCTGAGCATTGCTGGGGTTAGAAGAAAAAATTACTTACCATAGTAATCTTCTTTCTTCCCAGTGATGCTCAGATATTCGTAACTTCCCTCCCTACCTCCCCTTCCAGAACTTCAGCCTCTGCACTCCGCATGCTGGTGCCATCCTTCTCACTATACACCCTTGGAGTGTTTTTACCCTGCACCTGTCAATAGTTTGGGTGAACAGGGTTCATTGTGTTTCTGTGTTTTTTTGCGTATTTCTCTGGCATTTTGTTCTAACCTTGTTGAATTGTTTCTCCAGTTGGAGTTTTTATTTTTACAAATTTATATTATTGGGGAAAACCCCAATTTTAATAATAAAATGATAGTACTATATTACTCTGGGCCTCCTTTCCAGGCTCCATTTATAAAATCTGAAGAGGTTTAGAACACAGGCAGTTAAGAGAGGCAGTGTTTGAAAGATGCTCACGTGCAAAGTGTTCCATCATTTGCATGTGTTCTATCTCTCCGGGAAGTGCAACCCTCCAGGCTTACTGCATAAAGGTTTATGAATATCTGAGCATCACTGGGAAGAAAGAAGATTACTGTGGTAAGTAATTTTTTCTTCTCCCCCACCCTACTCCCCCGTGGTGGGGTTCTTAGGGCAGCACCTCCTCGGGCTCAGACTGATGGGGAATCAGGATTCTATCCTGGGCTTGCGAGGGATGGATGTGCATTATGTGCTCAGGTTGGGGTCTTTACACTGTTCCACTGCACGGGACACCAACCAATAGGAGCACACACGCAGGGTGTGCCAACACCGAACCAGTTGGTGACCGCCCACCCACAGAGAGCTGTGGTTGCACTACCTGTGATCACCCAAATGGCAGTGGAACAGCTAGTTCCACTACCCCCCCCCCGAGTCCTTTCCCACCTCCAGCAGCCCTCTGCCACTGTTAGCTCATCACTGAACCTGGGACACCAGCATTGTACTCGTCAATGCTGCTGCTGCACTGATGGGCTGGCTAAAGCAGTTGTTTGGAAGCAAAAACTAATGGAAGGGTTTAAGTGTCTGGTTGCAGAGATGGTTACTGAGTAAATAGATTTCCAGTTTCCTTTAGAATATGATCCATTGACATCAGCAAAACTTTGAATCACATTCCCCTTAAAAATGACTTTTCAGGAAATTCCATTCTTTACTAAAAAGATTTGCTTGTGACAGCCCACCAGCACAGCAGTAGATCTACTGCTTGCAACGCTGAGAACCTGGGTTCGGGAACTCGCCTGGGCAGTCAGATGGACGGTGGGGGTAGGAGGATTGAGTATCCCAGAAGACGCTCAGCCCTCCTGCAGTGATGGAGATGACACCGCTATTGCAGGACTGCAACCTGGGTGACCACAAGTGGCAGTGCAGTTAGACAGGCGCTGCTGGTCGAAGGATGTCGGCAGAGCTCATGGAACAAGCACACTCTCATGCATCAACATGAGTTCTCTTGCATGCTGATGTCCTGTGGCCGAGGCAAATAGAGAGGAAATGGCTCCAGGCATCAGGATCCCCGGTACACTTGGCCCCGACCCCAGCCACTCCCCACTTGTGCGGACACCCTGGGAACCTCTGCCCCCCGTAGATCTGGAGGGTGAGGAGGGTTGGTTCTGGTTCAGCTGGCCACCTCCATGAGGGGTGGTAAGCTTGTGGAGTTGAAAGTCCCACAGGTGCAAGACCCAACCCCATCCCCCGACATCCCCATCACACGGGTGGGGGGAGCGCAAGCCGGAGGCAAAAAGTGTAAAAAAACAAATGGGCTCTTCCCTTATAGACATTGTCTGTCCCAGTTTCTTTTCTAGCAACAGGAGTTTGATAGTGATGTCCTATAGAACTGAGTTTAAACTTAAACTTTTTAAGTTCCATCTCTGGGGCAGCAGCTCATGGTTGCGATGACTGCACATTGTATGAATCACTAGTAAACCCTCTAGAAGAGACATCATTACTACAGTGAGTCATTTTTACATTTGCTGCACTTGTGTACCAAGTGTTTTGGGACAGAATGGTGGGACTTTTGGGGGGTGTCACTGCCGAGCCCCTTGCAGTTGAAACTGCAGGGGGCTTGGCAGTCTAGGCAAATGACCACGGACTGTGGTCCTGACACAGTCTCTGCCTGGTGGGCTGAAACTTTTTGTTCTTCAAAGGACTGAAGCTGCTCCAGTCAGAGAGGACTTCGGTCTTTTGATTTGCATGAAGCCGGTCAGCAAACAGCTGATCTGCTTTCAACAAGAGCAGCATGAGATCTCTCTCTCTCTCTCTCTAACCCCCCACCCCTGAATCAATACAACTGTAAAAGTAGATCAGTTCCCTTGCAAGTCTGGTTCTACCGTCAACCAAACTCTTGTCTTATTTGTAACCTGTTGCAGTCATTGTGTTAGAGAAACATGTTGCTGTGGTAATTCAGAGTAAACGTTTGTGCTTGTATAGATGTTCAGCAGGTCAGAGCCCCATTGAAAACTGCTATTTCTATGAACAGTCCTGTCAGTGGCTCCTCGCTCGACTTTACAGCAGAGGTAACACGCACCTCACAGCTTCCCTGGTGAGCTGTCAGTCGTTCGGCTGTCACACCGGAGTACACTGTGGCGGGAAACACCGTTACAATTTTCCAATGAAGTCTGAGCTTTTTAAATGTAAATCAGATGTGTACAGTTTGTGTTTTACTCAAAAGTCTAACCACACAGCAGACTGGAAAACGCTTGCCTGCTGTCATCTGCCTGTGTGTTTTTTCCCGTGATTTTTTTTCTCGTAACTCGACTGTGTGCAGGAGTGCTGTATCCAGTGAAGTCATCACGTGTGGTGCTGTTTATCAGGTGTTTTTGATCAGTAATTTAAATATTTCTATTAGTGGCACTTTTTATTTTATAACTACAGAATTAGTGCTGTACTTGTGGCCAGGACATTTTTGAATAAACTCCACTTTGATGGGTTATATCCCAGTGTCCTGATATTCTTATTCAAAACCCTGACCACAAGCTGGCCCGGTGGCGCTGAGGGCTGAGGCACTGGATGCTACACCTCATGGCATGCCGGCAACCTGGGTTCGGGAATGGACTTGGGTTGTTCAGGGGTCGGCCAGGGGAGGTAAGGATTGAGCATCTGGAGGACTGCTCTCCTTCGGGGAGGGGGGGTTTGTGCTGTGTGCGCCAGCACAACAAGAGGTTCGCCCACCAGGTGCTTGGCTGCCTCCACAGAGGTGGAGACAGCTACTGCGCCCATTGCACAGGCATGGGGAAAAGAAAATGGAGGAAAATACCAGGATCTAGCAGGGCCCGGAGGGCCAGAGGACGCATTCTCATGGGGTTGTAGCTCTGCCGGGTCTGCAGAGGTGGTAAAATAATGTTGTGATATAAAAAAAAAAAAACTGACCACAAGTGCAGTACTGATTCTGTAGTTATAAAGTAAAAAGTGCCAGTAATTTAAATTACTGATCAAAAACACCTGATAAGCAGCACCACACATGTGATGGTTTCACTGGATACAGCGCTCCTGCACACAGACGAGTTGCTAGCAGAAAAAAAAAAAAAAACACGGGGAAAAAACACACAGGCAGATGACAGCAGGCATGCCATTTTCCAGTCTGCTGTGTTACTAGACTTTTGAGAAAAACACAAACTATGCACATCCGATTTATATTTGAAAAGCTCCGACTTCATCAGAAAATCATAATGGTGGGAGGCTGTGAAGTGTGTGGCTGTCTCTGCTGGAAAGTCGAGCAAGGAGCTGCTGACAGGACCGTTCACAGAAGCAGCAGTTTTCAATGGGGCTCCTGCCTGCTAAACACCTATACAAGCACAGACGTTTACTCTGAATTACCGCAGCAACATGCTTACACTACCATGTCTTTTTCGCACCAGTCCATGACCATGCCACCAGACATCAAGAGTCCTGGATCTGAAATAAGAACTGAGTGAGTATTTCAGTTTTTATTTTGATTGCAATCGAGTTTACCAGTTTTCTGTGTCAGCGTGCTTGGGGGGCAAACAGTAGAGCACATCTGTTCCTGCAACTCTTGCTCTGAAGCCATAAACTTTTTGAAATCAGAATCATTTCCATGGCAGTAAGTTGTAATGTTGTGTGGTGAAGATTTTGAGTTCACAGCAAGAAGAAGCAACAAGAACAGATGAAGGACATGGGAGGAAGTTCCTGTTTTTAATGAACATTTCTTTTGTTGTAAAAAGAAAAGAAATGGAAAGCATTAGAATTTAGCATTTTGGGGAATTTTGTGTAACAGTTTTGTGGATTCCAACTGGGAGTTTTGTTCGTTTGCTGGAAATAAAATCTATTTTTAAACTTTACATTGTGATTTATGTAATGGTTGCAGTGGTAAAGTAGAGTTCGCTCTCAGTTTGCGTTCCAGTATACAGTGATTGATTGAATGAAGACAAAATACTTCTCTTGGTCCTGAAGAGGGTTTGTGGCCTCCCTCATCTGTTGGCAGGTGGGAAGTTGTGGTTACGTTTTACTTGCAGTGTTAGCTGCCAGTGTCCCTAATATTGGGGGGGGGGGTGTGGGGGTTGATGGCCTCCCCTGTTTCTTGGCAGGTGGGAACCGGTGGCTGGGTTTTACTTGCAATGTTCTGTGTCAGCATTCCTATTCTTGGGAGGTTGGTGGCCTCCCGCATTTCTTGGCAGGTGGGAAGTGGTAGCTGGGTTTTAGTTACAGTGTTCATTGTCCCTAATCTTGTTGGGGGGGGGGGGCTTGGTGCCTTCCCTTGTCTGTTGGCAGGTGGGAAGCTGTGGCTGAGTGTTACTTGCAACATTCGCTTTCAGCATAAGGAAGCGGTGACTGGGTTTTACTTGCAATGTTTGCGTCAGTATACTAACATACTAAAATGCCAGCAGAATAGGCCCAAATGGTCTGTCTTTCTGCTCGAAAGTCAGCAACCTAGTGGCTGCTTGCCTTACCACCCCCCAGCCCCCAAGAGGGTCTTCTTTAGTTTGTTTCCCCTTGTACCTGTCCCACCCCTTCTTGAATCCCTCCACTGTGCCCTCCTCCACCAGCCTCCCAGGCAGCGCATTCCACGGCACCACCACCCTCTCACTGAAAAAATACTTCTTACGCTCCCCCTGTAGTCCCCCCATCAGCTTCCACTCATGGCCCCTGGTTGTTCCCCCCCTTCTTTAGCCTACAAAGCTCCTTGGTTCCACTCCTGGTTGGTTACTTTACATACTTGAAAACCTCTGTCATACTCCCCTGTCCCTCCTCTCCTCCAGTGAGTAAAGCCCAAGCTCTTCCAGTCTCTCCTCTTAAGGCTTCCCCTCCATGCCCTGAATAATCCTGGTCGCTCTCCTCTGGACCTTCTCCAGCAGCCCTATGTCCTTCTTCAGATGAGGTCTCCAGAACTGTACACAGTACCCGAGCTGCGGCCTGACCAAGGCCACTCCTAAGCCTGCAGCAAAGTCCCCCCCGCTGAGGGTGAAGCAATATTCATCCGTATTACCCTTGGACAAACCAAGCAACTAACTATAGGCTGCGTCTACCATCCACCAAAGACTGCCCTCCAATCCCTCGAAGCCATCACAAATGCTCTGGCCCTAGAAGTATCTACGGAGCTACTCATTTTGGGCGACTTCAACCTCAACTGGGCCTAGGACCCTGGCCATGCCTTGATGTCACTGACCCAAGAAGCAGGTCTAATGCAGGTCATCTCGGAACCGACCAGACTGAATTACAAAACTGGGAATCACACCACCCTTGACTGGGCTCTGGTGTCCAATCCAGCCAACATCCAGAGAGCGGGCACAATGGCAGACTCCTTGAGTGACCATTCCCCGATATTCTATATCTGGAAGAACAGAGCACCCAAGGTCCAGCCCAGAATCCTTACTGCTCAAGACTACACCAAATTCTTGAGAGTGCAATTCATTGACTACCTAAGCAGCCGGGACTGGAGCCCCATAACACTCCTCCCTACTCTGGCTGAGGCCTTGGAATACTTCCAGGATGAACTAAGTACAGCGGACAACCTCTTTGCTCCTCTGAAAAAACTGAAAGCGAAAGGCAGCTGTTACAAGTGGATATCTCCATCCCTCAAATCTCTAATGATTACTTGGTACAAAGCATGGAAGAAGTTCAAGCTGTCCTCCCTTCCGGCAGACCTAGTGGCATACAGAGCCCTAAGAAACAAAGCCAAGAGTGCCATTAAACTCGCTAAAAGAGAGTACATTACACACCTCCAGAAAACTAGCTTAGGTAACCCTAAGCAATTTTGGAATCATGTCAATGACCTGATCAAGGGCAACAAAAAGACTGAACCCAGCCCCGTGGAGATCAATGGTCAGTTCATTAGTGACTCTTCTCTAATACCGGCTGCCCTTAACAACCACTTCATAGACCTTGAGGCCTACAAGGCTGGCCAGTCCTCCCAGACTTCGGCCGCAAACACAAGTGAAGCAACACACTTTGAACGACCCTCTTTCCACCTGAGACTGGTAAAGCGCACTGAGGTCCTAACCCTCGTAAAGGTGCTGAAACTAAAAGGCTCAGGGGGACCAGATGGGATCAACCCTCGGCTGCTCAAGGCTGGAGCTGCCTCCTTATCCAGGCCCTTGATCTTGCTCCTTAACAGATCACTACAGGAAGGAATTGTTCCTAACCAGTGGAAACAGGCCCACGTGGTCCCTATCCACAAAGGTGGTCTCAGGGAAAACCTAACCAATTATAGGCCGATCTCCCTGCTCTGCACACTTGCCAAGCTGCAAGAAAGGCTAGTCTACGACCAACTTCGGGACTAACTGGAAGCTCATCAGCTCCTTGCTCGCTCTCAGCATGGATTCAGACCAAACCACGGGACTGACACTGCCCTTATTAACTTCTCGGATGAAGTGATCAGGGCAGTGGACAAAGGGATACCCACAGGTGTGGTCTTTATAGACCTGTCCAAGGCATTTGACCTTGTTGACCACAATCTTCTGCTACAGAAGCTGAACAATGTGGGATTAGACCCCCATGCCCTCAAGTGGTTTGGGAGCTACTTATCAGGCCGGACACAGAGGGTCTCCTGGAAGGGGGCCAAGTCAGGTCCACTACCTCTAAAACAAGGAGTACCTCAGGGCTCAATCCTTGGCCCCCTCCTATTCTCCCTATTTATCAATGAACTAAGTATCTACTATGGGGAAAGCTCGGTTGTACAGTACGCTGACGACACTGTCATCTACCGACCCTTGGGCGATGTGGCCGCTCTTGGTCCCCTCCTCCAAAAGGACCTCTCATCCCTAGAGGCATGGCTGTGTGAGAACAGAATGGTACTTAATGCAGACAAAACCAAGGCAATGCTATTCAGGCCTAGATCATTGGGCCTTGACAGGACCGCATCCCTGCAACTTACCACACTCTCTGGCAAGAGCATCAAAGTAGTTCCCTCCCTAAAATACTTAGTCCTAACTCTTGACCAGTCAGTCACCTTCAAGGATCACGTGGACCAGGTCACCAAGACCCTACACCGCAAACTCTGAATCTTGTACTGACTCAAGGACCAGCTCATCCCTGAGGCCAGGCTCTCCATTGCTGCAAGTGTCTTGCTCCCTGCCCTGACCTATGCGGCCCCAATTATGCAGGGCATGGCAAAACAAGAGGTATCCAGGATGCAAATTCTATACAAGATAGCTCGGTTCGCTACCCAAGACCACCAACGACGCCACCACTGTGATACGCTGGCCCAGCTCCGGTGGCCCTCATTGGCTGCTCACCTTCAATACCTCTTGCTTGTCCAGGCCGACAAGCTACTCTAGTCCCCTGCTCCACCAAGCATAGCTGGAACCATAGCAATTAAACACAACCCCAGGAGTCTACGGACATCTGAACCTACACTACTGAAAGTCCCCGGAGTAAGGACCAATGCTGGTGGCAGATCTTTCTCTTGCCTAGCCCCCAGCCTGTGGAACAAGCTCCCCCCTCTGGTCCAGGATGCCTCCTCACTTATGAACTTCTGCACCAGGCTTAAGTCCCATATGCTGGACACAAAACTTGCCACTGCCACGGCTCATAAGGTATCCCACTCTCCTGCACCAAACCGTCCCAAAAGTGAGCTGACCTATGAACCTCCAGCTAGATTCTGGACACCTAGGGACCAATGCTACTTCATGTATAATACTATGCCATGTAGTACTAAGGCAAAACCGTGGCATGATGATAACCACGTCTGTAATCGCCATATGCTTGTATATTATAACCTTTGTGATCAAAAGTTGTTCTCCACTGTATTATACCTTGTACTGTTATCCCAGGTCGCCCCTGAAAAAGGGACCTTTGGGGCTCAGTGGGCCTACCCGGTCACCAAAATTTAATAAATAAATAAAAATTAAATTATATGGAGGGAGGATCACCTCCCTCCTTCTGGTCGTAATTCCCCAGGCTGTGCAGCCGGGTATCCTGTTTGCTTTGGCTGCAGTTCTTCTACAATTTTCAGAGTTATTCATTTTGATGTCTATCACCACCCCTAAATCCTTTTTTCCCCAATGTGGCTTGCAGTTTGACCCCCCACCGGGTGTATTCATGGCCCGGGTTTTTGACCCCCAAATGTAGTACCTTACATTTCCCGGCATTAAATTTCAGTCCCCACCTCCTTGACCACCCCTCCAGGGTATCCAGATCCCCCTGACCGCCTCCCTTGCTTCTTCACAATCCACCAGTGCTCTCAGTTTTGAATCGTCCACAAAGAGACTCAACCTTTTCCTAACCCCCCTCCCTATATCCGAAACATAGGCGTTGAACAAGAGTAACCCCAATACCGAACTCTGAGGGACCCCACTGATTACCTTCCTGGGAGAGGAGAGTATCCCACCCACCATTACCCTCTGTAAACGCCCCGAGAGCCAATTTTCAACCCAGTCCCTAATCTTGGGTATTCTTGGTTACATCACAGATGTGGCTGTACTAGTTGTGCTCTGCCTTTTGTTGTAATTGTCAGTTTTATCAGCTGTGATTACACTACCCTCTCTTGTGTTGTGTTACCATTTTTTGTATCATGTTGCAGCTGTCTTAGTGTATTATACTGTTCTGGGTCGTGCCTAAAATAGCATCTTTATGCTCAGTAATCATGCCTGAGAAACAAAAAAAAAAAAATGAACCTTTATAGCTGAAAGTAATTTGCATGAAGCAGCAGCATTATCCATTCAGGTAAATTTAGTGCAGTTTATTGACTCGTGAAATGGTGAGTTGAGTGGCCCTGGCTATTTCAGGTGCAGCGGCGGAAGTTGTCCTAGCAGCGTGCCTTGCAGCAGCAGGGGTCTGTGAAAGTATATTAATGGCTGCTTAGCAGAAGGTGCCTTGCTTGTGCAATTTGTGACCTTGGCAGCTGTCAGGTGTTGGGTTTGCTACTCGTTTACTGTGTATTATATTCTCAGGGCTTACTTTCCTTGTCTTACGTTTTCAGTGTCGCTCAATTTTGGCACCTGTATCCAATAATAGAGTAACATCTTCTCCTAATAGGAGTTTTTTCTCGCTAAGTGAAAATGGAGACTGGCAGATCCGCCCTAGGTATGACAGAGTGAGATGTGTGCTTATCTGCTTTCCACAGATT
Organism: Neoceratodus forsteri; assembly: GCA_016271365.2. NCBI lineage: Eukaryota > Metazoa > Chordata > Ceratodontiformes > Ceratodontidae > Neoceratodus > Neoceratodus forsteri. Next base: position 107,882,473 of record JADMNL010000031.1, on the reverse strand, counting down.
TGGAATTTCTTGGTACAGAGTGTGATACTTAAGAAGAAAGATCTTGTAAACAGCCCAGGGTCTGCTACCTAGCAGCACCACTGGTGTGACCTTAGGCAGCCTCTGTTCAAAAATATTATTAAAAGCTTCATAGGAACATTAGAAATGGTAGTGGGAGAAAGAGCAAGGGCCTTTCTTGTCACCTGCTATCCAGGCAACTGCAGTATCCAACATTGTGTAAAATATAGGAAACCTCAGGGTTACCAAAAGTTAGTAAATAAATAATAAATAAACCCCTCCTCAGTGAATGAAATGCTGTATACAGTAGTGTTCTTCATGAAACCTTGGGGCTACCCTCCTCTTCAGGGAATGAAACATTGTTCTTCCATGAAACCTTGGGGTTACTTTCCTCTTCAATGAATAAAACGCTGTACTCAGTAGTATTATTCTCCATGAAACCTGGGGGATTGCCCTCCTCCTCTGTGAATGAAATGTAGTAACCAGCAGTGTTATTCTTCATGAAACCTGGAGGTTACCCTCCTCCTCAGTGAATGAACTGTGGTAACCAGCAAATGTTTTCCATGAAACCTCGTGGTTATCCTCCTCATCAGTGGGAGAAATGATGTACCCAGTAATGTTATTCTCCATGAAACCTTGGGGGTTACCCTCCACCTTAGTGAATACAAATGCTGTACCCAGTAATGGTTTTCACCATGAAACTTCGGGATATCCTGCTCCTCAGTGAATGAAACAGTACCCAGTAATGTTATTTAACATATAACCGTGGGGTACCTACCACCTCAAAAACTCCACAAGTTATTCTCCATGAAGACCTGCTCCAACAAGAGGTTAAAAACGGTTCACCATGCTCCACCTACATTGTTCCAACATGAGGTTAAACGATTCACTCTGCTCCACCTGCGCTGCTCCAACATGGGGTTAAACGATTCACTGTGCTCCACCTGCGCTGCTCCAACATGGGGTTAAACGATTCACTGTGCTCCACCTGCGCTGCTCCAACATGGGGTTAAACGATTCACTGTGCTCCACCTGCGCTGCTCCAACATGGGGTTAAGCGATTCACTGTGCTCCACCTGCGCTGCTCCAACATGGGGTTAAACGATTCACTGTGCTCCACCTGCGCTGCTCCAACATGAGGTTAAACGATTCACTATGCTGTACCTGCGCTGCTCCAACATGAGGTTAAATGATTCACTATGCTGCACCTGTGCTGCTCCAACATGGGGTTAAACGATTCACTGCGCTCCACCTGCGCTGCTCCAACATGGGGTTAAACGATTCACCGTGCTCCACCTGCGCTGCTCCAACATGAGGTTAAACGGTTCACTGTGCTTCACCTGTGCTGCCCCAATATGAGGTTAAACGATTCACCGTGCTCCATCTGCGCTGCTCCAACATGAGGTTAAACGATTCACTGTGCTTCACCTGCGCTGCCCCAGTATGAGGTTAAATGATTCACTATGCTCCGTCTGCGCTGCTCCAACATGAGGTTAAATGATTCACCGTGCTTCACCTCGCTGCTCCAACATGATGTTAAATGATTCCCTGTGCTCTACCTGCGCTGCTCCAACATGAGGTTAATCGGTTCACTGTGCTTCACCTACGCTGCCCCAATATGAGGTTAAACGATTCACCGTGCTCCGTCATGAGGTTAAATGATTCACCGTGCTTCACCTGCGCTGCTCCAACATGGGGTTAAACGATTCACTGCGCTCCACCTGCGCTGCTCCAACATGGGGTTAAACGATTCACCGTGCTCCACCTGCGCTGCTCCAACATGAGGTTAAACGGTTCACTGTGCTTCACCTGTGCTGCCCCAATATGAGGTTAAACGATTCACCGTGCTCCATCTGCGCTGCTCCAACATGAGGTTAAACGATTCACTGTGCTTCACCTGCGCTGCCCCAGTATGAGGTTAAATGATTCACTATGCTCCGTCTGCGCTGCTCCAACATGAGGTTAAATGATTCACCGTGCTTCACCTGCGCTGCTCCAACATGATGTTAAATGATTCCCTGTGCTCTACCTGCGCTGCTCCAACATGAGGTTAAACGGTTCACTGTGCTTCACCTACGCTGCCCCAATATGAGGTTAAACGATTCACCGTGCTCCGTCATGAGGTTAAATGATTCACCGTGCTTCACCTGCACTGCTCCAACATGAAGTTAAATGATTCACTGTGCTCCACCTGCACTGCAACAAAGTAGGTTAAATGATTCTTTTGTAGCTTTGTTTGTTCCAAAATCCAGTGGTGAAATGCATCCCCTCCTCCCAGCCGCCCACTGTTGCACACTGTGCTGCGAACACTCCTTATTGCCCAGTGCCTTATAGCCAGTTGCTGTTGCCAGTCCCACAAAGAAACATAGAGAAGAAGCGCAGTATTATCGAGCACCAAGAGCACGCGCCTTAAGTGGCATACTCCATCTTTCCTGGCTGGCACTGTCAATTGATGGGTGGACTGGGTGGCTGGCGGTTGGGGGGGGTGAGATGTGTTTCACTATTGGAATTTGGAACAAACAAGGTAACAGAAGAGGTGGATTACCAAATAAGAAACAAACTTTATCCTTCAGCTGGACAGACGGTTTCTATAATCATCGGGGACATAACCATTAGATCACCAGGTATGTGAAAACATTGTACAGTACTGCTTGCCAGGATGGAAAGCCAGGTAGATCACAATACAATTTCTGGAGTATTAACAAAATGAACAAAACCATAGCTGAACTTCTGTAGTGCTCAAAATATTACACGTTAAGTCGTGGTTTTGATCATTTTTCATAAATGAAGAGAACTGATTACCACTATAGAGAGCCACGTAGATTTCTGCCACTCCAGTGATGTCATTACATTGCACGTTTGATGGTCATTTTAGGGAGTAGGCAGAGCAGGTTTTTTTAAATGGGAAGGCCAACGGTTACATTTTTCAAATGCTAGGAAACTGCATGTATGTTAATTATATCAATGCAGTTTTAGCATCAATGTAAACCACTGCCTTTCCTTTACCTCTCTCTATGAAGCTGGATTCAAAAATTGGGGGGGGGACCTTACCAGATAAGAGAAAAAGGATGCTGTAAAACTGAATACAACAGAATATTAAATGGTAAAAAGAACTGTTTCTTTTATGGTTCTTTCTGAATATTTAAAAAATGTTTTTAAATTGTGTGAACTGTTGATGTTTTTTCCTTAATACTTGTAGTAATTCCTGCATATTGAATTTATTTTTCTGTAATATTGTTATTCATTTATAAGTCAGTAGTTTGAATAGTAATCAGTTCACAGTTTTGTAGAGTAATTCAGCTTCCTTAATAGCTTTGGAATTTCATATTGGTCTTTCGAAGAACAGAGACTTTTATATAATTGCCTGGTAATGAGCTTTATCTGTACTTCACGGGATCCTTTCAACTTCTGGTGACGTTTGACATAAAGGAACAGCAGCTTGCTACCAATTGTAAAAAAGGAAGAAAGAAACTGAGGGGATAGCGGACCCCCTGGTGCATGCCACTGTACAGTTTAAACCTTGGAGAAGTGCCATTGTTTAACAGAACTGAACTGTTTATTTCTCGTTACAATGTTTTAATGCATTTATCCAACTTATTGCCAAAACCAAATTTTTCTCAAGACATGTTTTTATAAACTGGTGTTCCACAGAACCAAAGACTTTATAAAAATGCCAAAGCAGTGTCCAGCATTCATCCTTTATTGAGCAGTTGTCATCCAGTGCACCAGACAAGAAACTGGATGTTTACAGAGACCCTGGCATGTATGGGGGAACATTGTTCCCCCCCCCCAGCAATTTTTAGAACCAGTTTCATTTGGATTTCATATTTTGATTTAGTTTTATTCTTTTCATTATACTCCCCTACACTGATAATGAAACTAGAATAACTACCCATTAGATTTCATCTTTTTGGGCTGCTTGTTCAAAGCTTCTTGGAGATAATTGTTTGGGGTAGTCTGTGGGTCCCCCTTACAGATTTTAAAGGGTCCCATGCAGAATGCTGAGGTCCCATTTGAGATCTAGCTATTTGTGTATGTGCTTGCATTTTTTTAATTTATTCTTTCTGCTCTCTGGATGCTGGTGATATCCCAGGCCCTGTCTTCCAGGCCAGCTCAGTGGCACTGAGGGTTGAGGCACTGGATGCCACACCTCACTTACGCCCACGACTCAGATTTGAATGAGAACTCGGGTCACTGGTGGTCAGCCAGGGAGGGAGAAGATTGAGCGTCCAGAGGACTGAGCTATCCGGGGGGTTCAGTTCCTGGCACTTGCTTGGCCCCTAGCTGAGGGGCGGCAAGCACGCTGTAACTGCACACGGGGAAGTGAGTGGTAGCTGCTGACTCTCCACACACGGAAGCGTACATGGAGGCATCCAGGTGGCATTGCATGCCACCCCTCAAGGGAGAACACACAAGAAAAATCCGCAGCTGACCAAGCTACTACTGACCCCCACTGCCCAGAGCTCTGCCCCCTGTTGAGCACCCAGACCCTGCTGCCTCTTGTGCAGAGATAAGTCCTGGAGAGACGTGAGGGAGGCAGACTGGGGTGATTGGTGTCCGGTAGGCAGCTTGGACGGTGTGAGTAGAAAGATAACTAACAGCAAAAAAAGAAGCCATTCTCCCCCCATAGCCAGTGATTTTTTCCTTCGATTCCCACAGCTTACCCCCCGCTGTGTTGGGTCCTGGTCAGAGGTGGGCCCAAGCACACCAGGATCATCCTGCACCCACTGCGACTTTTTGCCATTTGTTACACTCCTCTGGGATGCTGGCATGCGTGGAACCCTAAGCACAAACACGCCAAGTGTGAGGAGTGTGAAACACAGATGAGCCTCCCCGCTCCCTGCAGTACCTCGCTGCACTACTACCCGTGGTCACCCAGGTGGCAGTGTTACTGTGAATACTGCGAACCACCCTCCTCGGTAGAGGACAGCGTCCATCTGCTGGGTCGTTCAATCCCCCGGCTGCCCTTCAAGGACCAAGCTTATTCTGAAACCTGGCTACTGCCATTGCAAGGCATAGTGCTTGCTGTCACTGCGCCAATGGGCTGATTGGGGGGGTCCCATTATAGTAATGCTCCTTATTTACGTGAAAAGGTGAATAGGAAGGTAAGTTTAAAAAACTGGTTTGAAATTAATGCTGCATCATTGCACAGCCCCCCCCCCCAAATGTTCTGCTTACCCTGGGGCCTTATTTATATGTGCGTTAGATGGTTCTGCCTGTTTTTCCTGCCCACAGTTGGAGAAAATGATTGGCTTAATAGCCATAGCTCCAGACTTTCAGTAGGTTTGTCCCAGAGTTGTCTTTAGTTAGGCCAGATGTCTGAAGACCCTAAATCTGCACAACTGCCAGAGCTCAACATTGAGAGAATGGTATCTGCTATGTGACCTAGAATTCATGTAACCCAGAACGGTACTCCCCATGTAACCCAGAATGGTATTTGCTTTAGACACGTTTAGCACTATCTTGGGGTATAAGATTAACACAGGAAAACCGAAGCATTAACAGTTCAATTCAATTTTATTTATATATTGGAAAATATGTGAGCAAAAATGCCCATTTTCACAAACGTCCAGTGTGGGATACAACATACGGGTAGCATAAACAATGCAAGTAACAGCAGAACAAAAACAGATCAACATATAACAACATAAGGGTAAAATAAACATTACAAGCAGAAGCAAAACAGCTCAACATAATACAAAGGGTTACAAAATCTTACGATCTAAAGGCTGAGTGAAAACACTTGGTTCCAAAATAAAGTACTACATATGGTGAAAGTGCTAGACTAAAGGGGTTGGTAGGATTGGAGGTCGTAAGGGCGGTGGTGGTGAGAGAAGGGGGGGAAGGGGAAGGGGAGCAAGTTGGGATGGTGAGGTGGAACAAGGAGGAGGGGCAATGATCGAATGGGTTTAGCAAGGGGACCGCCCTGAGCAACTACAGGATGTCAAACTAAGGAGGTGGGCCTTGAGGAGGAGTTGAAGGAGTGGATTGACTTGCAGGCCTGGATTTTTTTTGGGGGGGTGGGGGGTATTTACTGTACAACTTTGTGCCACACAAGAAGATGGAGTTTTGAGCTTGCTTGGTCCGAAAGAACGAGGTGTCAAAGACCGTGGTGGCGGCATCTCTAGTCAACCACCTAGGTGCTGAGTGCAGGAAGAGAGAGTTGATGCTGGGTGGCAGAAGATTGCGGTGGAATTTATGTAGAAAGGAGAGCATTTTTAGGTGGAACCTCCCTTCCAGGGTGGGCCAGCTGAGGCAGGAGTAGAGGGTGCAGTGGTGAGTTTTCCAGGGAGCCTGGTGGCAAGGCAAGCTGTACTGTTGTAGGTGACTCTAAGTTTGGAGTAGAGTAGTGAAGACGAAGGTGGAGAGTAGATGATGGAGCTGTAGTCAGTTAGGGGCATGAGTAGGGAGATAGCCAGGTGTAGCCTGGAAGGTGGAAACAGGAACTTTCTAATCCTGTACAAAAGACCTAGCTTGACATGAATCTTCTTAACACTCACACTGGCATTTAGCAGAAGGATAGATTCAGTCCACATAGTCACCTCTCCATGGGTGTTTGTATCTATCCCAAAACCTCCCACACCTGATCCAGGAGGCAATTTGGAAACAATGGCACAAGCACATATCGAGGTATGTCTGGGCATGTAAAAAACCTAGAGTATGTTCTGAAACACTAAACCTCCCAAAATCTGGAGATGGTATATCTGTACCAGACCTCCAGCTCTACCATATGGCAGCCCAGATCAAAGCTATATGGCTTTTGCACCTCTCAACACCACAGGTTCAGGGGATCAAAATAGAACAATCCATTTAACCAAGAGGCCCAAGAATGCAGCTTCTGCTACACGCAAACAGAAATCCCATTATCTGGCCACATAATAAACGGCTGGATCTCTGCCATGGTTAAGATACGGGACTGGATGCTACCGCAGATGCCATTACCTCAGTGGCTGGTACTCCTCTGCTCCTTTATGTATTTATTTTATTTTATTTATTTTTATTTATTGTAAAATCGGAATTACAACCTTTGAGCTAAAAGTTCATTTACAAAGGATCCTCCTTGAACAGAGGGTGGGGGAACATCAAGTACATCGACAGTGGAGAAAAACAGAAGCAGCTAGTAGGCATTGTCAGTTACACATTTTTAAAACTGCTATACAGTATTACAAATAGAAGGATGGGGAGAGACTGAATACATTGCAAAAGCCATCACTTACTTGCATAATACAGAGGAAAACAGTCCCATAACAGATTAGGTAAATAAAGTGCAGAGTCCAACCATGTACAAAGTATGAGAATTCCCAGAATGCAGTTATAGAGCTTAGACAGGTTCCCAGAGGGAACAATTAGTGTGACCACCACGGGTGAGGGGGAGAGCACAGTGGTGGGTGATAGCTTAAGGGTCAGGGAAGCTAAGTGGGTATGGAGGGTCAGGATGGCTGAGTGGTTGAGGGGTGGGGAGAATGGAGAACCAAGGGGTGGGTAGGTGGGGATTAGCGGGAGATGCTTAGGAGCCACAGCTCACCGCAACCAAGCCATATTGTGTCAGGGGGCACCGGGAGGGCTAGAAATGGCTGGGGTGTTCTTTACACCAACATGGTACTGGAAGGGGCATGGTCTTCCAAATTCAGATTTGAGCTGACCAAGGCGAGTAAGGCTAATTGTGGCCTGGGGGAGCTCATTTAGCCAGGTGGGGGCCCTTACTGCAAAGGCTCACCCCCCTCAAGGCAGTTCTTCTGAAAGACACAGCTAGGGTGTACTTGTAACACTTCTCGTGGAGTGCTCAGCCGGGACCGGACGAAATAAGGCTTGTAGGGAGGAGGGTGCAAGACCTAGAAGGGCCTTCTTTCACTAGAAGGCAGGAGTGGAGCTTGATTCGGTCCATGAGAGGAAGCTATCGTGTCCCAATGTAAAGGTTGCACATGTGCGTAAGGTGATCTGTGCCTAAAACAAAGCAGCATGCTTTGTTGAGGGTAGTATGAACCCTGTGCAGGCTGGTTTCAGAGGCTGCACCATATACCACATTACCATAGTCCAGGATAGGTAGAACTGTCCCTCTTACTGCCTGGACCCTAGCCTCAGGTATGAGGCAGAACCGAAGCCTCTATAGGGCCCCTAACTTCCTATTGGCAGCAGTGATAATATTTTGTATACGTTCATTGAAGGAGAGGGACTCGTCGATTTAGAAAACATCCATCTCGCCTAATTAGATCACCAACATAGAACCTGGGAGAGAGTAGGCCTGATACATGTCTTCCAGCTCCTACAGGAAGAAAGAGTTTACACCTTCCAATATCTGCAAGAGAAATGAGGATTGTAGCAGCCGGATATTTTTTTTGTTTATTTTGTTTTTTAGGTATCTGCAAATCCACAGCTGCGTTATATCCCTACCTGCCGAAACTCACCTCTCTGACCACTGGTCTGATTTCATTCACTCCCTCACACAGTTCCTGAGTTGGGGTGGCATGGCTCACTTGATATCCCGCATTTATAGTTTGTAACAACACACACAAAAAGAATCATAAAAACAGAAATGTAGACAATGACTGCAGAAAAAGACCACAGGTCCATCTAGTTTGCCTGGAATTCCCTATCTGCCCCGCAACCTATTGTCCGTACAGGGTTTTGTCCCTCCTGGTCCACTCCCTCCTCACCTCCCTACTGCTGCCAACCTGAGCAAACACCAAACCCTTCACTGTCTCCCAGCCATATTTGAAACCATTTATTGTCTTAGCACCTACCACCTCCTCTGGCAGACTGTTCCATGGCTCCACCACCCTTTCCATAAAATATAACTTCCTCACATCCTTCTTAAACCTCCCCCCTGCCAGTTGACCTTGGGTTCTTGTCCCTATATACATGCTAAATAGCTCCCTACATTTCACCTTGTTTATTCCCTTCAGGAACTTGAAAGGTCTCTATCATATCTCTTCCCCCTCCCCTTTCGCCTGATCTCCAGCGAGTACATGGCCAATGCCTTCAGATGATCTTTGTATAAGATCTTCCTTATTGGCCCTGAATCATCTTGGTCACCCTGCACTGCACCGTCTCCATCCTGTCCCAGCCCTTCCTTAGGTGACGACTCTAGAACTGAGCACAGTATTCCAGGTGCAGCCTCACCAGTGACTTATATATAGGTAGTAGTACATCCTTATCCTGCTATTAATATCCCTTCTGATACACCCCATCCTGTTAGTCTTGTTACTCTGGCTTGATTGTTTGAGGAAACCACTAGTGTTGACTCCCAGGTCCCTTTCATCTGCTGTAGTATTCAGTTTTTTTTTTTTTTTTGCAGTTAGTGCTCGTTTTCCCCCTAAGCACTGGACGACCTCCTTCATGCCGACCACCCCAGCCCCGTCACCCCGACATCCCCAGAACTTACCTGACAGTCTGTTCCTCCAGGGCTTACCCCTCCCTGGGGCAACGGGGTTCCCCAGCCCCCACCGCTGAACGGATTCAGTTTTAGGGCAGTGCCTGGTCGTCGGGCGCTGGGCCTGTGTGGCTGGAAGCCATCCTGCTGGTCAGGGAGTTTGCTTATTTTTTTTCTCCCTCCCCATTGGTGTGATGGAGCATGTGTGTAGTGGTGTCAGTGACAGCATCACGCATGCTTTCGAACGCCTGCCACTCCGCTGCTGCTGCCTTGTAGCCCTGGGACTTTATCAACCATTAGGGCTTCAAGCCCTTTCTGGACCCTTTCTCTGATAAACACTGGCTGCCCCATTTCAGGAATGCCCCTGACAGCTGCCATGATGCCACTTTCAGGCAGGGGCCCACTGTCTTTCCTTGTGAAGACAGAGCTGAAATAATCTTTAATGATGGCTGTTTTTCATTCATCTTCTAGTACCACGTAGCCTAACAATACCCCCTCCCTTGTTTCTTTTTTTTCCCTACTATATCTGAAGAATTGTTTTTCCCCACCCTTGACCCCTTCGCAGTATGCAGCTCTGTGTCTGCCTTTGCCTCCCTGACTGTCCTCTTTGCTTCCCTAGTGTTTGTTAGGTACTCTTCACATTCATCCTCCCCCCTGCTTTTCCTTGTACCCGATGACAGCCCTTTTCTTGGCCCTCACTGCTTTCCTGACCCTTTCTAAGAACCATATTGGTCCCTTGTACCGGTTTTGTTTTGTAGCAATTCTTGTGCATGACTTTGTTGCCTCGAGAATGGTCCCATTGATTGCCCTTATCTTTCCTCTACACCTCTGATGCTGTCGATCCTGGTCAGTGTGTCTTGACCAGCTCCCTCATCTGGTTGAAGTCTGCTCTTTTGAAATGTGAGACTCCAGTTTTTTTATAGGGGCATTCTGTTCCCAAAGGCCAATCCGAACCAAATGGAGTTAGTAAGCAATAACCCACGACAGGATGTGGGGTTATAGGCATTTAATCCACACCTGGGGTGTGTTGTGAGGCATGAGGCTGCAGGCCAAGTATCCTCACAGCGCCCCAGGTGTGGATTAAGTGCCTATAACCCTGCACCCTGGAGTGGGTTATTGCTCTTATAACATGAGTTACCTCACTCATTGCACAGAACTGCCCAAAAATTAGGTATTTCCCTTCTTTTGCTCCATAAAAGGTAATGTTATCCTTCCGCCCTGTAAAGAAGTCCCTTACAAAATGTGTGCTATATTTCTTTTTATGAATAGTAAATGTCAAGTAAGTCTCTATTAATATGTTTCCTACCTTTGTGGTGATTTACAGATTACTACTGCACAGCACACAGCCATGGTATGACTTTTTGTGCCTCTATCATTGGCTACTAGGACAGGCACAGACTGCGCTCCCTCTCTGTCCACTGGAATATGGTGCTTCAGACTGTCAGTTCAGAGCGGGCGGCTCAGGGTCAGGGGAAAAAAACAACCTTTGATGTACTGCTCCCCCCAGCTTTCCTACTCCCCTCCTCCCAAAGTCTGCTGCAGGCAGCAGTGCCTGTCCTGCTATCCTCCCCGACATTCCACTGAATCTATGTCCTCTGTATGGACAGAAAGAACTTCGCCACCAGTTTCTGTAAGACGCCGACACTTTAAGTGCCCAACATGTCAATTGCCCTAATCTTGACACTATTAATTTCTGCTGCCGCTACACAACACAGTGAGCATGGAAGAACTTTCAATTGACTTACCATAAGTATTTAACATCCCGACATCACAACCTCTGCTTTTGGTGGATGACGGGATGTTAAATACTTCTAGTAATGGGGCTGACACGTTTTGACGTCTGTGACAGAATTATAGTCACACAACGACTTTCTGCAGTGAGACGTTTGGACTCTGCGACTAACCTCTGCTTGTGTCACAGTTTCATGTCATATGCTAACTCTGCTGACATTATATATGACTGCGGTACACAGTGTGTATGACATGCGTCTACTGGTTTACAAGAAGGAAATTTTGCGGATCAGGGGATGTGTGCTCAGCTATGACAGCACTGTTTAAGGTGGGGGAAATCAACGGGGTTGCAGGACTGGCAAGGGGGGAAACTCTTGGCTGGGGGTGGTGGAAAGACAGTAGTGGAGCCTGCGACTTGCTGTAGATATCTGTGGAGCTGCACAAGCAGTACAATACATGGAGGCAGTGGACTCGACCAGGAGATGTGCGCTACCTTATGACAGCAGTGTTTGATTTTAAACAGGAACAAACTTGCTGCCTAAGCTCCAACGCTTTCTGTCGCCTTGGCACTGGCCACCTCATGTTTTTCTACTATATGACTTTCACTACCTGTTGCGGGACTTGCGACGGGAACCGGTTCTGTGGCATTTCCATTTCTACTACTTTTGGGGACAACGCTTCATTGTTCAGGAACTTCTCTATGTTTTTTTCTGCAAACAAGCAGAAACTAATTTCCATTTCTTGCTCAGATACCACACTGTTCTGCCCTCACTAACAAGGTAAAATCATGGCTACTTTGCACATCGAGAACAACAGACTCCACAGATCCCTCCACGCAATAAACAGGATTTCTGAGACCTAAGGAACAGGATCTGGCAGGTGAACCACGGATTAAATAGGGAATTTAATCCATGGCCACCTGACAGGTTCTGTCCAATTACAGTATTTGCAAAAGGTAACCCATGTTATAATGGTTGCCAAACCCCAGTGGCTCCCATACCCTCATTCCACCTCCGGCCCCCATCTTCAAGTTGGTGAGCACCAAATCGAGAATGGCTGATGGTGTAATGGGTTTCTTAACCAGCTGCGCCAACAGACAGTCCTGCCATGTATCTGACAGGGCCTGACTTTTAGTCCACTGGAAATGTCCCAGTTGATATCCAGCAGGTTCAGATCACCCACCACCACTGCCTCCTCCTGCTTCACTCACCTTGCCAGCTCTTCTCTGAGCTCCTTTTCTCTCTCTCTCTCTCTCTCCTCCCCTTGTCCTGGTGGTCTGTAGCTCACCCTTATTTGTATTTTCTTGCCTGAATATACACGGAAAGTATCAAGAGTTGTGGGAGAGAGAAACAAGATTGGTGTTACTGGACAGAGAATGCTAGGAAACCTACATTAGATCCTCCAGAATTACATCCTCCCACATATGGAGGGAACATTTTTGGAAACAGCGTATCCGGTATTTTTCTACACCAGTTATCATGGCACATTTTACTCCTACCAAAGATGTGCACTGCTGGCAACAGTACTCTGAAACCCGAGCCACTTACACCCACATTATGTGGGAATGTGCACAACAGAGTTCTGAAACCAGAGCCAGTTGCACCTACATCATGTGGGGATGTACAGGACAGAGCTCTGAAACCAGAGCCATTTACACCCACATTATGTGGTATGTACAAAGCTCTGCCCTTTTGTCCACAAAGTGGAGAATGAGATAAAAGGACCCACAGGCACAGGTATTGCCCAAACAAGTGAACTTGATCTATTTTTACAATACCCAGCAGACTGTCATTATAAACATGTCTGATACATGTTAGGGATATACATTGTAGTGATTGAAAAGGCCACCTAACCTAGAAATGGCTGATCCCTGATATTCCCCCATCGAAGACTGGCAATCCATAGTTTACCTTATTTACAAGACATAATGCATCACCCTTTCACTAAACAACAGAATGGACCAGTTCCAGGCAAAGCGGGTTGCCTGGATACACCACATCTTGAGCAAGGACCCTTTGTTTGTGCCCTAACTCCTGAACTAAGTGACATGGTTGAATTGACACCTGAAAGATGGTGCCTAACTCAGTTGTGTCCCACTGCCATCGGTGGTGGGTTAGGCTATACCGTGGGTTAAAACAGATTAATGGCACAAGGTGGCTGACGTCCTGGTGACTGCCAGAAAGCCTTCCACCAGTGCAACTTATTCCATGAAATGGAAGTGCTTTGCTTTGTGGGTGACTTAGCATCACCTGGTTCCCTTCATCTGCCTGGTGTACCAGATTCTAGAGTACTTACTGTCCTTGTCAGATACGGGACTAAAATACTCTTCACTTAAGGTGCACTTGTCCGCCATATCAGCTTTCCATGTGCCCACTTAGGGCTGTACAGTAACCTAGTTGGACGTGGCCCGTAGTTTTCTGAGAGGCATCCTGCACTTGAAGCCTCCCATCTGTAACCTAGTCCCAGCCTGGGACTTGAATTTTGTTTTAGAGAAGCTTACTTTGGCTCCTTTTGAGCCTGCTGCCACTTGTGAGCTACGCTTTCTGTCATGGAAAGTGTTATCTTTAGTTGCCATTACTTCTGCTCGTAGGACTTCCTAGCTGCAGGCACTTATGTGTGAGCAACCTTATTTAATTTTCCACAAAGACAGGGCATCTTTGCATACTAATCCTAAGTTTTTGCCAAAGGTGGTGTCTGAGTTTACTTTGAATCACACCATCCACCTACCTGTTTATTACTCAGAGCATACCAATCCAGGGGAAGCATTGCTCCATACTTAGATGTACATAGAATACTTAGATATTGTGTTCATGGCACGAGGGACTGTAGGAAGTCTCACAGCTGTTTGTTTCTTTCACCCCTGGGAAAGAGGGCGTACCAGTTTCTAAACAGTGCCTGTCCAAATGGTTGGCCAACTGTATTGTTTTCTGTTACCAGAAGCACAGTAAGGAACTTCTTGCGTAGAAGTGGGCAAGCCAGAAATTTTTCACCTAGAACCAAGCCAGCGCCGAGCCAGGGGTCTGGCTTGACTCTACGAGCCAAAACACGAGCCGAGCCCTGACTACTGCAGGCTGTTCCCTACGTAGGAGTTGAACATTTTAGACACTACACTAACTGCTTAAGCTGACAAAAATGCTTACTTTGACCACAACTTGCTCAGCTTGACCTTGGCTCTCAATTGCTTACAGAGGTCGAGCTGTGCCAGGCAATAAGCTCGAGCCTGGTCTGGCTTGCCCATCTCTATTCTTGGGACTGTTAAGGGCCACTCTGCCAGAGGCATGGCTTCCTCCATTGCCTGTTTCAAAGGAGTTTCAGCGGCTGAGATCTGTGCTGCTGCAATCTGGAGTACTGTACACAGTTTTACAAGGCACTACAGTCTGGACATTGCCTTTAGAAGGAGGGCAGGTTTGGGCCTAGCTGTGTTACAGGGCCTCCTTTCATAGACCCCTGCGTTCCAGTCTCCCAGACTGTTCTCCTCTGCAGTACTGCTTGAGATTTGTTACTAAGGTGTGATCTGCTGCAAGAGATATCCTTGATGAAGATAGAACAGTTACCTAGGAACTTAATGTAACAGTAGATCTTAGAGAGAATCTCTTGCAGCAGGTCATGCCATCCCACCCTCCTTTCCCCTTGACTTCTGGTCTCCTCCTTTCCTGTTCTCTTTTTTCAGGACGGCAAGCTTTCTGCTTTCCATGCTCCTTCTGGCAGGTCTCTCTGGCTCTCCCCTCAGTTCCCTCGGGAGCACTTCCTTGGTGGATGGTCTCTGGTGGGGAACTGAAGAGAGCACGGGGCTTCCCATGGCTATATAGGGAGGATGTCGGTGTGATGGAGCCACCATGGGTGGCCCCAGATAGACTGCTAGCAAAAATGTTTCCTTGTGGCCCTGGTGCCTGATGGCTATAGTTCTAAGGTGTGATCTGCTGCAAGAGAGTCTCTCGAAGATCTACTGTTACAGTAAGTTCTTACATAACTGTTCTTTCCTGCACCCCCCAGAACCAGACATTGCTCCTTAGATAGCCACAGCATGACATACAGTGCTTCCATAGAGATCTCCTAAAGCACTAGGAATGGGGGTCTCCAGGGAATAGTATCTGGGCTTCAAGGGGATATGTTCCAGGACTCCCTGAACATACCATTGTAGTGACATTACTATAACATGGGATTGCCTGCACTTGTCTGTTTCCCGTTAATGTACCCTGTTGTCTGTTAGGATGTAGCAAGATGTCAGTCAAACATGGAAAAGATTAAGACCTGGCATACCCTTGGAAGAACTTACTGCAGCTGGATTAAACTTGGACTCCCCTGCAGAAGTACTTCTTCCCACCATAATATATGTGCTCAGGGACTAGTATGTGACATTGACTAATACTCAAATAAAAGAACACAGACACGTAGACTGAATATGAAGTTTTATTATGTCACTGTATTTCAAACTACTGCACTTTCTTTACTCTTCTAGTGTCTTGATGAAATGTCTGTTTTATTGCTTAATAAACACTGATTTGCAGAATGGTATTCACCATGTGACCCTGACTGGTATTTACAGAGTGGTGCAGAATAGTATTCCTCATGTGACCCAGAATGGCGTTTACCATGTGACCGAGAATACTATTCCCCATGTGACACAGAATAGTGTTTACCGTGTGACCCAGAATAGTATTCCCAATGTGGCCTAGAAGGGCATTCATCATGTGACCCAGAATGGTGTTCATCGTGTCACCCAGAATAGTAGTCCCCATGTGATACAGAAGGGTATTTGTCATGTGACCCAGAATAGTATTCTCCATGTGACGCAACTATTACTGAAAACAGTAATTCTCCAGTTACTGTGATTAGCCAATTGCTGTTGGACTTTGGCTCTGGCCTTTGGCTCAGGCCTTAGAGTTACAAATCAGGCACATTTCATTGTAAGTGATGGTTCCCTTTTTGTTAAGCGCTTTGTCTAGACACCGACTAGCATATCTGCTGTGTCTCACCAGAAATAGTTTTTGTTATCATCTGGTCCGGATACCTTCAGCAAGATTTTTAATAGCTTTGTTTCAGTTCATTTACACTAATGATGTTTTCGCACCGATTTTATCTCTTCTGTCTATTTTTGGAATTAATTTAAAGCAGCAATGCCAGATAGAGAGTATTAGTCACAAATTACCGACCAGTATCTAAAGTAATTTCCTTGGGCCGTGATATGCTAAATCGGTTTGTATTCCATAGTAATGTCTGGTGTGTGTGTGTGGCCATCACTATTATAAACCACTGAAGAGAGAATAAACAAACCCCAGGAAGCATTCACAGAATCACAAGGCAAACGGTCTGAGAAAGAGGGACAGAAATTCTGCTTATTTATACAAACAAAAGGAAGAAAATCCAGCTGCAAGAAGTGCTTCTCCCCCAAATCTGTGTGGCGCTCTTCTGTCTACTCCTGTTCATGTAAGGCAATACTTGTGCAGTTCTTACTGGCATTATAGAAGTCCAAATTCTTATAGGAAGCCCTGAAACCTTTACATGATAAGTTGTACAAAAATTCAACTCCGTCGCCAGAAAGCTTGCAATCTGATTTGCCCCAAAACTGGTGCACATTGCAGAATAGTCTCCCTGAAACCACATCACTTGTCACCACAAAGTAAAATATTTTAACAAAATTACAACATATCACTTGTTTTGAATTTGTTTTCATGACAGTTTTCTTTAACAGATCATTACTTTTCTAAGCATCCCCTGAAACTGGGCGCTTTGATAGATCATTAGTGAGCCCTTTTCCGCTGCTTATACAAAATGGCTAGCCAATATCCACAAGACTGTTGTATTTAGTTCAGACTTTGGATGTAAATGCAGGACCCCTGTGGAGGTTGGTGGGCATCATCCATGTGCCATTCTACCCAATATGGCCCAGCAGTGCAGGTCCACTCTTCTAAAATAACTTGTCCAGTTTCATGAAATGTGTAAACTCACAGTTTATACATAATGCTGCCTCGATATGTATTGAATCGTAGATTAGTCATTCTTCTTTGTTGAGGTGCTGTAGAATGATTTCCCCTTTCGACTCGGGGGGGGGGGTGTTCTAGGTTTTGGGGAGGAGTCAGTCAAAGTGGTATATGGCGGTCATCTGTGTTTATTTGGACCAAAAGTATTTGTTGCCGTGATGTCTCCAAGGTGTTCCTTTCTTTTTATTACACCTGTTTCTCCACTTCGCGGACCCAACCGGCTATGACCCGTCTTCTGGCCCTCTCACCGCTCCTGCTTGCCCCCCACGCCCCGGTGGAGGCCAGGGAGGAGAACTAGCTGCCCCCCTTTTTAAATTATACCTGTTTCTCCGCCTCAGAGACCCGACTGACTCGGATCCTCCCTCGAAGATGTCGTCTCTGGCCCTGCTGACCACTCCTGCTTTGCCACCCCCGGAACAGCAGTCCAGAATGGAGGCTGCCGCACAGGAGCGACCAGGGCGTCATGGGTCCTGCCAAGTCCTGACTTTAACTCCCGTGCTCTATGCCTGTGCAGTGGGCGGAGAGGCTGTCTCCACCTCCAGTCACCCTGGTCGTGGACCAACTCCTTGTGCTTGCGTCTGCGCTGACACCCAGCCACTGCTAGGTGTCAGTCGACAGCACACAGCACTTACCCCCTCCCCAAGGAAGGGGAGCATTCCATTGGATGCTCAATCCTTACCTCCCCTGGCTGATTCCCGAACCCAGGTCGCCAGCGTGGCGCAAGGTGTGGCATCCAGCGCCTTACCGCCACTGGGCCAGCCTTTTTTTTTTTTTATTTTATTTTTATCCCAAGATGTTCCTTGATACTTTGCAGCAAATACTTAGCTATCATACAGTGATGTGCTAATTAGGTTTTGTACTGATCAGAGCAAAAATTGTGGATAGGTGACCGACTCTGCTAAATAGTATGTCTGTATCAAGTTAAAAACAAAAACAATGTTATCAGTGTAATCAACAAGATCTGTTAATAGGAGCAAACAAAGTATGGACCCATCAGAACCTCAGGAAAATGTCTGCACAGCTAAAGTCAATAGATATTGATGCACTTTAGTGTGAATGGACTGCGTTCAGGTGTTCTGAAATAAAATATGATTAATGAACATATAGAAAGAAAATGATGGCCGACAGTCTGCCATCTTCCACCTCCTTTAAAGAAACTCATTCATGCCCAGTGTCCAAGATAGCTTGCGAGTCCATGACAAGCCCTTTCAAATGAAGTATTGGGCTCTTCTGTAGCGGGAAGCATTCCAGAGATACAGTGGATTGAATCTATTCAGTATTCATACTGCATTGCAGCCATGTATAGTATATGGTTAGGGCTTATTGTGTATGGAAAACAAATGTTTTCCAAATCTTGTTGTAGGGCAGTTCAAAGGTCAAAAAAAGTTGTACTATTGTTCTGATGTCACATCGATAGTACAACAACTTTTTACCCTTAACCTGCCATCCGATTAGCTGCAACAGTGCTGTTTTCAAAAAATACACTCTAAAATGGCACCTGTACTTAGCGAGTGGTGCGGTTGGGTGAGTAGTTCATAGACACAGTTTGAACTAAAGTCAGTTCCGTGTATCCAAACTGTTACTTTACAGGTGTTCCTTTTTTTTAAATTTCTGGCACACTTGTGGGACCGGAGCAGAGCGTGACTGCTGTTCGAAGGACCTATATCTTCGGGACAGGACTGCAGTGACGAGTGGGGACTGAAGTGGAGAGTATGGGAATCTAGCCAGGACCAGTGTGCAACTGTTAACAAGGTACAAACCCATTTTGGGAAACCATATACTATATAAAATAGTAGATGGTCGCCCATCCACAACTTCGGCAGTGTTTCCCATCTCGGGAGTTGATGACATCACGGAGACCTCTTGCGCTTTGCTCTCGAGGTCTCTCTGATGTCATCAACACCCTTGATGGAAACACAGCCTTGTTGTGGATGGTCGCCCATCCACTATTCTATATGTTGAACATTGTGATACCATTGAGGAGCGAGTTGTGTGAGCTTGACTCAATGTTGTTGGGCACAGCTTGTTCCTCAGTGACATCACAATGTTCTAAATATAGCTGCAGTGTAGTCTTAAATGTTGAACAGACTCAGTGGTCTATATCTCCGGAGTGCTTACAGCTACTACAGATGAGCCCAATGCCTCGTTTGAAAGAGCTTTTCAAACTGTGATGGCCACTGGGCATGAATGTTATCAATTGTCTCAAAATATTGAATCATTGTCTTGCTTTTTAAAAGGTAATAATTTGTCAAAATTGGAAGGAAATCATTTCTACTATCTTAAAAGGTCTGTGGTGTTGAGAGTAGATATGAGAGAACTGAGCTGTCACAGCTCACTGTGCCTTTCCAGGTCACACATTACAAATAAATAAATACAATGCATTGCCTATATTGTACAGAGCATTTTACCCTATGAGAAAGTCATTGTCAGCAGTCCCAATTACAGAATACTGTCTTAGTTATGTAGGTTATTATGCATGCCAAGGTGTATGCAGTGGTTGTTGTAAGGAAATATAGGCATGTCATGGGAATTTGGCGCGAGTGCCTACAGACTGCACACGCTGAAGTGTTACCGTGCTTATAAACTGGAAGCTAAAATTTAAGTCAGACTTCTTCAGGAAACACAAAACAAGAAGTATTTCCAAAATAAGGAAAGAATACATGATGTAATCGTTGAACTTATATAACAGCAACACTGTATAAGCAGTGAACCCCTGAAGAAGTGATGAAGGGACCTCACAAACCATTGACTCAGGTACTGCTCTGTTTGTTTTCATGCGGAGAAAAAAAGGATTAAATAAATTGATTCAAATCTAGACCGGTGAGAGGGTCTTTATTCTGCATGTTGGTTAAGCTAAAACTTTTACTGTTATTTATTCATTTCAAAAGTTTTACCAGGAAAGACGTGTGAGCTGGTTGCAAGTTGTTTCCAGGTGCTCCTGGTGGAGGGAACAACAGTGGATGATACAGTGAAGAAAAACATTTGAGGCGTTGTAGGAATTTTTTTAGAACTTTCTGTGAATTGTCTTTGTGCCTAGCGATAGGGAGCCAGGCCACTATATCACACATTCAGGATGCATAATTGTGTCACCCAGTGACATAGTTTCGTGACCCAGTCTATATGGAAACCAGGCTCAGTTTCACAATTGAGAATTCCTCAATATGAGCTGTTTTGCTTGGGCCCCCCTGCTCTTGAATGTGATATAGTGGCTTGATCCTATCATGAGCTAAACAAAACTCTAATTTTTTTTTTTTTTTAGTTGTTTAACCAGGAATAGCACACTAAGCTGAAAGTTTTTTTTACAGGAGCGACCTGGGAGCACAAGGAAGTTAAGTGACTTGCTGAGGGTCACACAGTATGCAAGTGGAAGCTGTGGGATTCAAACCCAGCTCTGGTCTGCTGGATGTCACCAGATTTACAGCTCAGAGCCTTAGACCACTGCACTATACTGCCTCCTTTATTGACAGATAAGGACCATTTGGCCCACCCAGTCTGCCCTGTTATTATACTTATCTATAGTACCGCCTCAGCCCCCATTCTGTCCTCAGATTTCCCTCATGTTTGCTTTGGTACTAAGATTCCCTTATGCCTATCTCATGAGTAATTAGAGATTCACCAAGATAGGCACATGCACCACCTCGGTGCCTTACCTCCTAAGAATGCATTCTGTTCCTATGTGCCTCATAAATGTTATGTAGTTTTGCTGCAGTTTCACTCATAATTTTATCTTCACCGGGATACTTTCACTTCCTGGACTTTAGATCCGCCCCCCACGCTCAGCCATGTTTATGACGTGATGGCAGGGAAAGCATGGGGACGCTCTACATTATAGTCTATGGGGGTACCTTTAAAAGCAATTTTATATGTTACAGTGGTTATGTGGTGATTAAACGAGGGCACTGGGTGACTAACAAGAGCAGTTGGAGCGCATGCAAGTGTTCAAGGAGGAAGCGGCTCGTGCGGCGGATTCCTCTCGGAGCTTTTTTATTCCACTCAACCTGGGCTCCACCTTCTCGGGTTCCTTCCGGGAGTTGTGCCAGTCTCTCCCGACCAAGGAGAGGCACCTGCGGGCTCACACTCCTCTCGATCCCGTAAGCGGGAGAAGGACCCGGGTGCATCTTCATCTCGACAGAGATGTTCTTGGGAGCGGGAGAGATCTCTGTCCTGAGAACCTGCGGTCTCGACTTCAGTTGAGATCGCTTCTTTGGCTGCTGGCTTTTTGGCTTTGCCATCTGGTCAGTCGACCAAATTATCTGTTGACAAGGTTGAGATCATGATCGATCCTATCGATCCAATATTGCCAACTCTGGTCGATGATTCCCTCGATCAAACACCTAATCTGTTTTTTCCAGATGATGAGTCGAAGATGTGGTCCCTGATCCCGGGAAATCATTGGTCCTGCCGGTGTCTCCTGAGCGATCAAGTCGGCCCGCCTGATCTCGATCAAGGTCTCGAACCCCCTTGACGGACAGGCCGAGGAACAGCCATAAACGCTGTAAAAAGAGGTGACTCCATCGGTCATCCTAGTCCTCCTTGTATGAGGAGAGACTCCAATGGAAACTCCGGTGCTACGAGGACCTCGTAGCAGCAGCTGATTTTGATCGGGCACAAACCAACTCCGGCTTCCACCCGAGCCATTACTTGGCTTTTGCCTCCTAGGCTGAAGCCGACTTCGTCAGAACCGATTAAAACGGTTCCCCAGTCAAACAGGGTGGCATGCACTCCTGTCTGCTGTGCAAGGAGGCGATCTGCATCTGGACCCTCGTGAGCCGATTGGAGGCAGTTCTCCTAGTCATCCATGTGGCAGGAGCCTCAAACCATCTGGCGGATGCTCTCAGCCGTTTAGGCCAGACATCCCACGAGTGGTCTCTCCATCCAGAGGTAGCTTATAGCCTGTTCTCCCACTGGGGCAAACTTATGGTGGACCTGTTTGCCTCCAGGGAAAACACCAAGCTGAGGCTGTTTCATGCCGCCCCAGCAGGGTTCGCTGCAGGGGATGCCCTCGAGGCCGTGGACCCCAGACTTCCTCTACACCTTCCCTCCATTTCCCCTGATCCACAGGGTGCTTCTCAAGGTGAGGAGGGACAAGGCGAAGGTGATTCTGGTAGCCCCAGACTGGCTGCGCCAGTTCTGGTATCCAGATCTCCTCAGCCTCAGTTGCAGGCCCACGGAGCGGCTTTGCACTCGCCCGGACCTGATATCACTCCATCAGAGGAAGGTATTCCATCCAGTCCTCCAATCCCTGCACCTCACAGCCTGGTACCTGAGCGGCTAGAGTTCCAGGCTTTGGGTCTTTCTGATGATGTCTACACCGTGGTGGAGGCATCCAGAAAGGGATCGACCAGGAAATGTTATGCTTTAAAATGGAAAAGGTTTTCCATTTGGTGTCAGGGCAAGAACCTGGACCCTCTGTCCTGTCCAGTGACTAACATTTTTGACTAACATTTTTGACTACCTTTGGTCTCTCTCCAAAGGGGGTCTGCAGTCATTGACCCTTAGGGTGCACCTGGCCGCCATCTCTGCTTACCGGGTGTGGGCTGGTCAGCCGATTATTTATTTATTTATTAAATTTTGATAACCGGGTAAGCCCGCTTGGCCCCGAAGGTCCCTTTTTCAGGGGTGACCCGGGGATTACATAGAGTAATACATGGGATTGCATACGGCACAAGTACATTACACAAGACAGCGAGGAACATAATACTTAGTAGTTTTTCAACAGGTTACATTTCTGAGGTAAAACATACTAACATGCCAACAGAATAGGCCTAATGGTCTTTCGTGTCTGCTCGTTTGGTCAGCCCCCACCCTGGGTGCTGACCTTGCTGTCCCCCTCGCCTTCTCTGGCTTCTCCCTTCCCAGTTCCGGATATTCTTGCTGCATTGGATTTTGCTTCCTGAACCCTTCCCCTGTACCTGTCCCACCCCTCTTGAACCCTCCACTGTCTCTGCCTCCACCAGCCCCCTAGGTAGTGCATTCCATGGCTCTACCACCCTCTCAGTGAAGTAGCACCTCCTCCTTTCTCCCTGAATCTTCCCCTCCAGCTTCCACCCATGCCCTCTAGTGGCCCCTCCTCCTTCCTTCAAGCACCCTCACTGTTCCTCCCTGTTTACCCTCTTCATGTACCTGAAGACCTCTTATCATGTCCCCTCGGTCCCTTCTCTCTTCCAAAGTGTACATATTTAGCTCTTCGAGCCTCTCCTCATAGGTCCTGTCCCCCAAGCCCCAAATCATTTTGGTTGCCCTCCTCTGGACCCCTCCAGGAGGTTAATATCCCTCTTTAAGTGCGGCCTCCAAAACTGCACGCAGTACTCCAGGTGCGGCCTCACCAAGCAGTTATACAGAGGGAGTATCACTTCCCTCCTTCTGGAGGTGATCCCCCTAGCGATGCATCCCAGCATCCTGTTGGCCTTGGCTGCTGCCCTCCTACAAGTCTCAGAGTTGTTCATCTTGACATCCACCACCACCCCCAGGTCCCTCTCAGCCATTGAGACTTGTAGTATTTCCCCAGGGTGTACACTTGGCCTGGGTTTCTGGCCCCCAGGTGGAGTACCTTGCATTTCCCTGCATTAAACCTCAGCTTCCACTTTCTAGACCATCTTTCCAGAGCCTCCAGGTCCCCCTGCAGGGCCACCTTCCCCTCCTCCCCATCCACCACCGCCCCCAGTTTCGAGTCATCTGCAAAGAGACTCATCTCACTCCTGATTCCTGGGCAGGCTATACAGATGATAGTCGCTAATTCCCTATGAGGGGGAGGAGTGGGCTTACACTTAGGAGCCTCTCGCTTTAGCAGTTGCATTTGGAGGTGACCAGCCGATGGTGGTGCAGGAGACAGTGGTTGGGCCTTTCAAAGGCCTGGATCCATATACCCTCCAGCTAAACGTCCACCTCCGTGGATCTACTGTTGGTTACAAAAGCTCATGGGCAAGCCATTCGGTTAATGCACAAGTGTGCCTTGTCACACTTGTGGAAGACAGCCTTCCTGGTGGCCATCACGTCTGCCAGAAGGACAGGGGAGCTCCAGGTGCTTTCGGTGGACTCCCCTTATCTGGTCTTCCACAGTGACAAGGTTGTTCTACGCCCTCACCCGAAATTCCTTCCGAATATGGTGTCAGAGTTTCACCTTAACCAGGTGTTGACTCTGCCAGTATACTACCCTAATTATACCTTGGAAGCAGAGTACAGGCTCCATACTTTGGACCTGAGACGTGCTCTCTCCTACTACAAGGAGAGGACGGTGGAAATTCGGGGAGAGGTTCTCCAGCTGTTTGTCACCTACGCTGAAGCCGCTTCTGGCAGACCTGCAGCAAAATGGACCATTGCAAGGTGGATTACATCATGCATAGGTCTGTGCTACGAGTTGGCAGGCAAGGAGCCTCCCAGAGGGATAAGAGCTCATTCTACCTACCATACTGCTGCTTCCAGGGACATCCCTATCCAGGAAATCTGTCGGGCTGCTACCTGGAAGTCAGCAAACACCTTCATCACCCATTACCACATCGACCTTGAGACAAGCCGGGATGCTGGTTTTGGGGCCTCGGTTCGCCAGTCTCTGTTCCCAAAGTAGGGGGTGTGCACCTTGCCTCCCTCCCTCCCGGAGAACTTCTAGGAGTCTGCCAAAGAGTGTGGATGAACAACATATCCACACTCCTAGAAAAACAGGTTACTCACCTGTAACAGTAGTTCTAGGAGTGGTATATGTTGTTCATCCATACAGACCCACCCGACCTCCCCGGCTACGGGCACACACAACCTGGCTTCCAGTCGGCAAAGATCTGGTGTCATGGGGCGGAGCCGAGGTATATACCACCCAGGTGGGTGGGAGGAGCCAGCTTGAAGACTTCCGGCTGATCTTAAAGGGGAAAGGGACATGCCAAAGAGTGTGAATGAACAACATATACCACTCCTAGAACTACTGTTACAGGTGAGTAACCTGTTTTTATATCGTCATGGAGAAAATACTGAAACAGAGTAAATACACTTTTTTATCACAGAAACTGAGCACAACGCATGGACAAGTTTGGAAGTGCATAAGAACTGGGAGATTCAAGCTACTGATACTATTCAAAACGAATATATATTAAAGTCAAAACAATAGTGTAACAGTTTAAAGGTGTATGTGTAAAAAAAATTCCTTTTATTTAGGAAAACGGCAGGTCAGTCACCAGAAGCCAATATGAACTAGAAACTGATGATTCTGACAAAGAACATACATAATCCTCCCACGGCCCCTATTCCATCTGAAACTAGTCAAACCGTCCACTGTACTTCCACTGCTCCTCAAAATAAATCCCAGCTCCTCCCCTGGGCATGACCTTCTCGAACCTAGACTGCTGAGAGCAGCCGCCACGGCTATTGCCTATCCTGTCACCCTACTGATCAACAGGTCACTCCTCGAAGGTACTATCCCACTCAAATGGAAGGTCTTGACTATTGTCCCAGTCCATAAAAAAGGTCCCCGGGACCTCGTGGGTAACTACCGGCCAATCTCCCTCCTCAGCCCTCTTGGTAAAGTACAGGAGAGGCTCATACATAATCAGCTGCAGGACTACCTTGAACAGCACCTACTACTCTCCGATGCACAACATGGGTTCAGGAAAGGCTATGGCACTGACACCACCCTAATCCGGCTCACATCTGACATCCTCAAGGCCATGGACCAAGGTTTCCCCAACGGGCGCCCTATTCATTGACCTATCCAAGGCCTTTGACACGGTAAACCACGAACTCCTCCTCTCTAAGCTCTGGCAACTAGGCCTGGATGCACATGCCCTCTCCTGGTTCAAGAGCTACCTGTCCAGCAGAACCCAGAAAGTCCGTTGGAGGGGCTCACAATCTTGTGAAAGACCTGTGGTCTCTGGGGTACCCCAGGGCTCGATCCTGGGCCCTTTACTATTCTCACTCTTCATAAATGACATTGAGGGAGACCGCAGACCTAGTAACCTCATTCTCTATGCAGATGACACGGTTGTCTACTTCAGAGACCCTCACCCTAATGTCATCTCTACCAAGCTGCAGGCTTGTCTCTCTGGCCTTGAGGCCTGGTTCTCTGCAAATTCTTTAAAACTGAATGACAACAAAACCAAGGCCGTCCTGTTCGGGACCAGACGGTTCGGCGCTGACAGAAGCAATCTACTCCAGCTCACCTCCTCCCTAGGGAAGAGGGTTGAGGTCCTGGATCAGTTCAAGTACCTAGGGGTCCTCCTCGATCAAGAACTGACCTATAAATCACACATCATCTCCCTAACCCGAACCGTCCACCAGAAGATGGGCCTCCTCTACCGTTTGGGAAACTCCCTCTCTGTCGAGGCTCGTCGTGCAATTGCAAACTGCAATCTCCTCCCTTCAATCCTTCGGAACCCCATTACTGCAGTCTCAGGGCCAGGCTCAACAAGTTCACCACCCACCATAAAGTGGCTCGCTTGCTACTAACTCCTCCCAGGAGGCATCACTGCGTGGCCCTAGCGGACCTAAACTGGCCCTTCCTCCGACACAAGTTGACCTACTCCCCTGCCTGCCTGGCTTTCAAATTCACCTCCCTTGGCTCTCCTCCTCACCTGTGTGATCTACTCACCCCCAAAATCCAGCACCGCACCCTTCGATCTTCAGCTAGATGCCACCTTGCCATCCCCTGGGTTCGCACCAACCAAGGAAAGCGCTCTTTCCTTTACGCTGCCCCCCTCTTATGGAATGCCCTCCCTGAAACTCTAGTCAACAAGCTTTCTCTCCTAGCGTTTAAATCGGGCCTCAAAGCATATCTCCTGGAGCTGAGCCTCTGTGGCTGTAACTTAGCCCGGTCAATGACCCCCCGTGACCTCTGGTGACTACTTCAACTGCTTTCCCTATAACTCCCCTACGTGCACTGCTAAGGTGCCTTGAAACTGCCTTAAACTTCTATTAGCCTAGTGGCACCCTCTGTTCTCTGTGCCAAACGATGTACCCTATTGTGGACTATGTACAAACCATAAACTTATGTATGTTGCTACCCATCTATGTACCCCTTGTGACTAATTAAGTATTCAGCTAACGCTGCTCTACTGTTGCTCCTATGTATCACACCCCTTGTTATGCACTTTATCTAATGTCATTCTACACTATTCTATGTATGAACACACTGAATCTTCAAATGTATTTTTCTAAGACTACTGTGTAAAGTTGCCAAGATATGTACTCTCTGTAACTAATCCCGGGTCGTCCCTGAAAAAGGGATCTCTGGTCTCAGTGGGCTTACCCGGTTACCAAAATCTAAATAAATAAATAAAATAACAAGCCAACGTTCATTTAAAAGACTGTACAAATCACATTCAACAAGCAGGTCCATTCCACCTGCATTATTTAAAAAACAGGAATGTATATATTAAAAGACATATTTAAAACAGTGAATGTATACATTAATTTTGATAATCCAGAGTATTAAAGCAATAAAAATATTTTTTGTATCTTTATTTAAAGCGCGTCAGCTCTGAAGAAGGGACAGTCTTGGCTGTTTTTGTTAATAAATATTTTGGAACATTGAAATAGAAGAAATAAAATCTTGTAATAAAGGCAACATCAGTATTTAAGGTGTTGAAGAAAAATAAAAGTATTGAATGACACTCAGAACTGGACTGTTTGAATTTCATTTAAGGGGGTAGAATACCTTACAGTTCACACATAGTTTTGATGCACCAGTACAAGTAAGGCCTGTCTCCCCACTACCACCTCCACCACCACTAAGAACAATGTAGCAAGAAAAGCGAACCAGGGAAAGGGCTTGAAACTAAAAACAGGATTTGTTAGACTCATTTTATAAATGTAGTAATGCACTGCAATGTAATTGAGGTGGGCAAGACATACGCAATATATATATATATATATATATCCTTTGCAAAAAACTGCGTTAATGTAACATTTAGGGTTGAGGCTAAACCAATAAAAGTAGGGAAATGTGACATCTTACTTCGAGAGTCCGCTCTTTCAGCAGGTAACACATATAGGACTGTAGCCGGCAGGCAGGACCCCACGGAAAACTTCTAGCTAGCAGTCTGTAGCGGGGACCGCCCCCCGACGTCACGTATGATATAAAGGGTGGGCGGCCCCCGGTGTGCCCCAGTTCTTTTTCCGCCGTTGACTCATGCTCATTGGTTCCACAGATTGCCTCTCGCTAGTTTGGCCACCATATTAATAATATGACTTTGTCGAATTTTTTCTTATTTTCTTGATAAAAGTTCTGCTTTTAGCGATACTGTTCTGCATGTCGTCTTCCCCAATGCCTTCTTCTAAGGGGCACTCTTCCAAGTGTGCCTGTGGGAAACAGATCCTGTCCAAGGATGGACAGTCTGCCCATCTGCTGTGCCTGGGCCCAGAGCATGACATGCAGAATTGCCCGCACTGCCAGAAGTTTAACAGCCGGACGCGGATCCGATGCCAGAAGACCCTGCAGGACTATCTCACAGAGCAACGCTTGGCTGCCATGCAGCGGGACTCCTCTTCTGAAAAAGGCTTTTCCCACCACAAGAAATCTACAGGGAAGCATAAAGATAAGAGGAGAGAGAAAGGAGAGGTCCCCTTCAAGATTGATATCCTCAGGCTCCCACTTTGTCTCCAGGGGCAGTTCGGATTCTGCCTCACAGGTGACCCGTTCTTCCTCTAGGCTCATTGTGGTCAAGCCCTATGCCCTGGTTCAGGCATCGGGCACTAAGGACCACAGATGCGGGTCTTTGGGCCATACTCTTGAGCCTGAAAAAATGATGCCGTCGGATCTTCTGTCAGACCGTGTTACTGATGCTGGTAAGGGGCACTCGTCAGTACCTTCCCGGTCGGCCTCTATGTCTGGTGCCGACTCCTGGAATAGGCATGAGACCTCAGGGCACTTCTTTGAGAGATCGGCCTTTCAGCCCCCCAGGCATTCAAAACCATCAACGGATAAACATTCAGAACCATCATCGGACAAACGTCTCTCATCGAAGCATACGTCAGACCAACACCGACATCAGCCTACCGACGTCACAACCTCTGCTGCTCAGATGCTGGCTCCGCCAGCACAGACACCATCGTCACTAGTTTCGCCCCGCCACCGTTTGACGATAGGTCAGGCGTTAGCCCTCCAGCAGACACCAGATACTGGTGTCTGGTTGTGTAACGTCGCCACCTACCCACCCACCATTGTCAGACTATGGCACTATACCAGACACAGGTGCTGAACCAGTGTTGGGCCTAATGAAGGATTCAGATCCCAAACTGAATCTGTCTCAGGTCAAGGACCTCTTTGGCTACTGGTGGGAGACCATTCTCACTGACCTCCTCCCACCTAAGCCTCAAGCAGTGGTGACTACCACCCTGGATACTGGGGTTCCTGCCAAGGTTCCTACCCCACCTCGGGTTCCTGCCAAGGTTCCTTCCCCACCTCCGGACAAGGACACTGGCACAGAGCCTCCCCATCCTTCTGATAAAAATAAAGGGAAGGCTCCCCTCAAGCGGAGTCATAGATCACAGTCATGGAGCCCAAGCTCCTCCAGTTCTCCGGACTGTCATAGATGTAAGAAGCGATGCCACCGGTCCTTAGATACCTCTTCATCCACGGACTCATACCGGTCCTCAGATACCTTTTACTCAAAACCCCCGTCCATCGAGGACCTATCTCTTCTAGATCCGAGAAACACCCTGAAATCCCCACCTGATGACCCCTCTTTCATGGAGGTCATAAGGCATATACAATCAAATATGGTGTGGGAAACAGAGGACTTAGACCCACAGAGACTCCGCCTGGCTAAATATCTACGCCAGAAGGACCCTAAGCCGGTGGTTATCCCATCATTAGTGGATACCTTTTCGAATGTCACAAAGACGGTTTGGAAGTGCCCACACACATCTGCCGTTATCCCAGAGAAGGCAGACCACCTCTACAGGGCTCCAAAGGAACAGCCATTTTTGGCGGAGCATCGATTAGCTGACTCGGTGGTGATTTTGGCTGCCCATGATAGGTCTCAGAGGCAAAAGCACCTCAGCACGCAACCCCCAGACAAAGAATCCAAACAGTTGGACTCCATGGGGCGTAAGATATACTCGTCCGGCACTTGTAGCATTCAGAGCCTGAATTTTTTAACACACGTGGTTCAGTTCCAGAACGTCCTTTGGGAACAAGGGATTGATATAGTTAAGGATATACCTGACTATCTGCAGAAGGCAGAACTGGTTAAACTTCTGCAAACTGGTTCGACATGGGTACTTGTGTCCTCCAGTCAGCCTATGACTCGGCAGACATAACGGCGAGGGAAGCTGCGACAGGATCATGCACACACAGACACTCCCGCCTCTGGGTCTCGGGGTTCGTGCAGGATGTGCAGTCCAACCTCCGAGACTCACTCTTTCAAGGCTCAGTCCTTTTTGGTGATGACACAGAGAGACTCATCACCAAACTACAGGACTCCGGCAAAATTGTTTGGACAGTTCAGTCTGTGTACCGACCAAAGCAAAGGTCATTTGGAAAACCTCATTTTCGAGGCCGTGGGGGACAACAACCACAACCTCGTTTTCAGCATCAGCAGCCACAGCGAGGAAGTTATAGCCATAGAGGTGCCTCTAGAGGTTCTGCAGGGCCCACCTCGCACTCTGCCAAGTCGGTCCAAGCTGCCCTCCAACTACAGTCTGACACCTTGTCGGACCCACTACTTCCTGTGATCCCGGCAGGGGAGGCATTCGGAGTCCGCTTTTCAGTTTACACTGAAGCTTGGTGGAAGATAACCTCTGATTAGTGGGTCCTTCAACTAGTTGAAAACGACACTCGATAGAGTTCGTCCGGTTCCCACCGGACAGACCTCCCTTCCCCTCCTGTCCTGTTAGTCACCGGTGCATGCGGGACTAATTCAAGCAGAAATTCTTGCCCTGCTGCTCAAGAAGGCCATAGAGACAGTCCGCCCCCCCAGCCCAGAGGGGCACAAGCTTCTACTCGCACTTTTTTGTAGTGCTGAAAAAGGTGACCTGCGACCCATTCTGGACCTTGGCGACCTCAACCAATTTGTAGAGTACAAGAGGTTTCGGATGGTCACCCTCCAGGGCCTGCTCCCCGTGATAAATCAAGGGGATTGGTTAGCATCACTAGACATGCAGGATGCTTACCTCCATATCCTCGTGGCAAAGCCCCACAGGACGTTCCTCAGATTCCTCTAAGGACCTTATGTCTTCCCCTACCTGGACAATTGGTTCCTGACGGCACCGTCCAAAAAGCAACTTCAACAGTCCATTCAGGACACCTGTTCTCTCTTCGAAGAACTGGGTATCACTGTCAACATCCCGAAATCCTCCCTGATACCATCCCAAAACCTCCAGTTCATCGGGGCTCAACTCGATACTACTCGAGGGAGGGCCTGTTTGCCTCAGGACAGAGCTCTTCGGCTTCAGGCCTTAGCACAGTACGTCTCTTCTGCCTCAGCAGTACCAGCCAGGGCTCTGTTACAGCTGTTAGGCCATATGGCAGCATCTATCATCACTGTCCCCCTAGCGAGACTGCACATGAGGATGACTCAGTGGACCCTGCATGTCCAGTGGGACCAAAGATGGGACGACTTGGACCAACTGGTTTCCCTCACAAATCCGGTCTATCAAGAACTCTGTTGGTGGATGACATCTCCTTTCCTAGAAGAGGGGATGCTCTTTCAAAAAGGAGCACTGGACCAAGTCTTGACGTCCGACACCTCAGGCACAGGGTGGGGAGCACACCTCAATGTTCACAGGACTCTGGATTTTTGGTCAGTGAACAAGGAGACTCTCCACATAAATATTCTGGAGATGAGAGCAGTTCTGTATGCCGTGCAGGCCTTGAGCACTGTGCTGTGCCTAAGACATCTCCTCGTATAAACAGACAGTATGTCTGTGGTATTCTGTCTCAACAAGCAGGGAGGCACACACTTATACCCCCTCTACCGGGAAGCAATGAGAGTGTGGAACTGGGCCATATCCCACCACCTAGAGAACTCAGCAGTACACGTCCCAAGGATCCAGAATACTCTGGCTGATGCTTTCAGCTGCACTCAGTCCAGGGCACACAAATGGTATCTTCTTCAATCTGTCTCTGTGACAGATGGGGCAAGCTAGAGCTGGATCTCTTTGCCTCCCCTATCAATGCAAAACTGCCTAGTTCTTGCTCGCTAGATCCAGGGCCTGGTGATTTTTGGTGAGACGTGTTGTTCCTCTCCTGAAAGAGGAGATTCCTCTACACCTTTCCTCCCTTCCCGCTCCTTCAGAAGGTCCTTTTCAAGTTGCAAGTGGGTGCAGCAGTGATCCTCGTGGCACCACTGTGGCCATGACAGATTTGGTTCCCATTGCTGCAACAGTTGACTGTGGAACCTCTGATTCCCTTGCCATTGAGCACTCATCTGCTATCCCAGGACGACGGGACCTTGGTTCATCAGAGTGTTTGGTCCCTGTACCAACATGCATGGCTTCTGAGGACCTAGCCAGATTCTGTTTCGGGGTATCGGACAGGGTCACTGACATTCTGGTGGCTGCCAGGAAACCCTCTTATGTTTTGCTATCTAGACTCCTTGGCTTGTTCGGTAAACTCACTCCTTGCGTACCTGTTGTCGCTTTTGGACTCAGGATTGGGTTATTCCTCCATCAAGGTGCATATAGCAGCCATTTCTGCCTACCATTTTCTTGTCCAAGGCAGAACTGTAGCACAGATGGAGGTAACCCATACCTTTCTCAGGGGAATCCTGCACATAAAGCCTCCCATAAGGGACCCCTTCCCTCCTTGGGATTTGTTGTTTGTTTTGGAAAAGTTGACCTTGCCCCCGTTGGAGCCAGCCGTGGATTGCAAGGTTCACTTTTTCTCTTGGAAATCGTTATTTTTAGTTGCTGTCACTTCTGCTTGAAGGATTTCTGAGTTTCAGGCCCTGATGTGCAAGGAGCCTTATTTGGTGTTTCACAAGGACCGGGTGGCCTTGAGAACCAATCCTACGTTCTTACCAAAGGTGGTGTCTGAGTTGACTTTCAATCAGGACATCCATCTCCCAGTATATTACCCTGATCACTCAAACTGGGGGGGGGCCTGGTCGCCATACTGTTGATGTTCACTGCAGTTTGCGGTTTTATTTGTCCAGATCAAAAGACTCCTGATGTTCTGATCAGTTGTTCATTTCCTTTGCTCCCAGGATCCAAGGGGCTTCTGTAGCCAAGTAGACCCTTTTGAAATGGCTTGTCAGTTGCATCTCCTTCTGTTACCAGAAGTACAACAAACCCTTGCCGGGCTCGGTGAAGGGACACTCCATGAGGGGAGTAGCGGCTTCCTTTGCCGCCCTCAGAAATGTGTCTGAGGCTGACATCTGTGCAGCAGCCACGTGTCACGTAGTCCACAAATTCATCAGACAGTACATTCTGAACATTGCCTCTCAACGCAGAACAGGCTTCAACCTTGCAGTTTTGCAGGGACTTCTCTCATAAGGGTATTTCCCCCTTCACTCTTTCCTTACCTCCACCCGAGACTAGTCTGGTCTCCTTTACTGCTTGGGACTCCGTCCTGTATGTGTTACATGCTGCAAGAGCTGACTCTCAAAGTAAGATAGTACAGTTACGTAAGAACTTACTGTAACAGTAGATCTTCGAGAGAAGCTCTTGCAACTCGTATGCTTCCCGCTCTCCTTCCCCCTAGAGGTTTTTCTCCTGCAGTCGGCTTACGTTGGCAACATCCTGAGTGCTCTGTGAGGTATTGGCCTTGGTTCTCTGGTTCTGATTACCTTCCATCCTGATGCCTAAGTCTCCGGCGGGAGAACAGGGGCACGCCAGGAACCGCCCACCCTTTATACCATTCGTGACATTGGGGGCGGTCCCCACTACAGACTGCTAGCTAGAAGTTTTCCATGGAGTCCTGCCGCCTACTGGCTACAGTCCTGCATGTGTTACCTGCTGCAAGAGCTTCTTTCGAAGATCTACTGTTATGGTAAGTTCTTCAAACAACATGAAGTCTTGCTGTATTCTGACTATATGCAGTTAGCCCCAGCACTTGAACTGCTCCAGAGAGTAAAGGGTTAACTCTATGCAAAGGCATAGAACGTTGAGCTCGAGCTCGGTTTTCAAACCTCTGTCTGTGGTACTCTGAAGTGTAACCATCAGATTCTTTACTCTGCCTTACTGTGAAGTCGCTCCAGAGATTTCTCCTGCGCTTCGGTTTGGTCTAGTTTGGATCAGTCCTTTTTTTCAAACCGTGGTTCCAGTAAATTTCGGTATTCTTGCCTCTGTCTTGGTACCAGTAAGTGGTAGTGTAGGTGGTGGTTATTTTTCTGTGTTTTTGTAAGAAATTGTTTGTTTTCGGTTCTTTGCCGGTCGGTCCGGTTCAGAACCGAAGCCCATGTTCCTTATTTGCTTACTGTATTGTGTTTTGTGGTTTTTCCGGTATTCATCGGTTCCTAAAAAAATCTGATATTTTAGGATTTTTTTAACCGACCCGTGACATGGTTGGAACTGTTGGATTTGTATCGCCTAACTTAACTGCTGTGTAAGGTGATTTTTGTTGAAGGCATGTCTGAGAAACCCAAGAAGAAAACCGGACCCACTGGGTTTCAGCACTGTACTGAGTGTAAGGAGGACTTTGCTAAGGCTGACCCCTCACCTCGTCTGTGTGTGTATTGTCTGGGGTTTGACCACCTCAAGGAAGACTGTCAAATATGCAAGAACTTTCCCAAAGCCACTCTGGATAAATGTTTGAGTAGGCTAAGGGAGAGGGAGGCCGAGAAGTCTGCTGACCTGGATAGCCAGCCTGGTTCGGTTGCGGCTGAACCTGAGGAGGTGCCCACTGACCTGGGCGATACCTCTTCGGGCAAACGGAGAGCTGATTCTGCGGAATTGGTTCCGAGTAAAAGAAAAAGGAAATCAGCTGGTTCGGATCCGGCTCCCCATGATCCGACCGCTGATGAAATAGCGAAAGCGATTTCAGTTGTTCAGTCGCTTTGCTGGGTTCCCACTGAACCGGTCTCGGTTCACAGCCGATCGTTTTCAGTCGGAAGTACCTGCCTCGGAAATGGATCCTGAGGCACACTATGAGGGCGATTGGGAGGAGGATGAAGATTATGGAGAGGAACAAGGTGAGGGCCTAGATGAGCCAGTAGAGCCTGACATCTCCCTAGACAGGCCTTCTCAGGCTTCTCCTTCCAGGCATTCTGAGTCCCCTTCCCATTTCTTGTTTTACAAGAAAGTGGCTGAGACTCTTCAGCTTCCTATGGAAGAGGCTGAACAGGATCAGGAAGAACCTGACTATCTGGAAATGATGAATGGCCCAGAGTCAAAGA
The DNA here is from genome assembly GCA_016271365.2 of Neoceratodus forsteri. Lineage (NCBI taxonomy): Eukaryota > Metazoa > Chordata > Ceratodontiformes > Ceratodontidae > Neoceratodus > Neoceratodus forsteri. The sequence goes on along the minus strand of JADMNL010000031.1, from coordinate 107,847,137 downwards.
GGGTGTCTATCCCTTTACACAAATCCTTGGGGAAGCAGACGCAAAAAATCTTACAATGTCCTACATCCATTCTTCCTGTGGAAAAAAGAATGGACAGGAGGTATGCTTTGTCAGGTCCTGGGATGGAATTCTTTCAACTCATAGCAGCCATGTTGGGGTAGTACAAGGTGCAGCCTGTGACAAGGCTAATATCCCCCTGGCATCTCACCCCCCAGAAAACGATTCCAGGAAAGCGGATGCCATGGCAAAAAAGCAGTACTTGTCATCCTCTTTGGGACTCGGGCAACTAATTACATGGCATACACTGCCAGATACCAGAAATCTATGTGGGATATGGTTCTGGATCTTGCTAGGGATGCCCTTCCCCTGCTAGCCAAGGAGCTGGAGCAGGTGGCTGCAAACGGTATAGAGGCATCTAAGGTGCAGTTCCATGCTGCTGTTGATTCCAGTGATGTTCATTCCAGGGTCATGGCTACATCTATCTCCATGAGAAGATTTGCTTGGCTTAGGTGTACCAACCTCTCTCAGGATACCCAGGCTAAGGCCATGGATTTTCCTGTAACTGGTAATTCTGTCTCTTTGGGGAACAAACAGAGAACTACATAATGAAAATGGATGAGTACAGGACCACCTACAGGAGTGCTGCAGCCAAAGAGAAGCAGACCACTCCTCAGAGGCAGCAGTTTGGGGCAGGGGCAGGCCTTTTTTTACCAAGCTCAGGCCTCCTCCTCTTCTTTCCAGCAGGGGGGGTTCTTTAGGGAAAGAGGTAGACGTGGGGTAACCAGGACCCCATCAGCTACTCAGTCCAAGCCCCCTGCCAAGCAGACATCCTGAGGTGTCAAGTCAGGGTCGCCTCCCCAGTCCCAGTAGGGGGCAGGCTGGCTCACTGCTCCCAGGCCTGGGAGTCTATTACTTCAGACAAATGGGTCCTGGAAGTAGTGAGCCAAGGACTTGCTCTCAGTTTCAAAAGGTTCTCAAAAATGAGAGCAAAGTCTTTCAATCCTCCCTCTCCCTTGGAAACAAAGGCCCTAGAGGCAGAAGTCTCCTCTTTTCTGCTTCTGCAAGCAGTAGAGAAGGTACCTCTTTGTCACAGGGAAAAAGGACTGTATTCAAGATACTTCCTTACCCCCAAAAAGACAGGGGAGTGGCGACCCATATTGGATTTAAGGTACCTGAACGAACATTTGACAAAACCAAAGTTCAAAATGGTGACTCTGGGAGTAATTCTTCCCTCTCTGAGACCAGGAGACTGGCTAGCCTCACTGGATCTCAAGGATGTGTACTTCCACATACCTATCAGACATTCCCACAGAAAGTATCTCAGGTTCGAGTTGCCCTCAGGCCATTACCAATTCAGGGCCATGCCCTTCGGCCTAACGTCTGCTCCAAGGGTGTTCACCAAGTGTCTTGCAGTGGTGGCATTCCTTAGGAGGCAGGACATCCTTCTGTTCCCATATCTGGACGACTGGCTTATAGTAGGCCAGTCCTCAGACCAAGTCAAGTCAACTTTAGAGGTCACCCAAAGACTTCTAGAATCCTTGGGCTTCATTCTAAATTTAGAGAAGTCTCTTCTAGAGCCAGCCCAGCTTCTCACCTTCATAGGGGTGGAAATAGATACAGTTTGAGCAAGAGCATTTCTTCCTCTCTCAAAGGTGCAGTCTCTGGTCACTCTGGCGTCCTCTTTTCGTCCTCTAGTGTCTCGTCCAGCCAGACACTTTCTACAGCTGCTGGGTCATGTGGCAGCTTCCACAGCAGTAGTTCAGGGAGCAAGATTTCAAATGAGAGATATTCAGTTTCATCTCAGATCTTTCTGGTCTCAGAAAAAGGACCCTCTCTCCAAACTGGTTCTAGTCTCCAAATCCTTGGTCCAGGCCCTTCAGTGGTGGTTGGACGAGGACAATCTTCGACAAGGGGTACCCTTTATCAGTCAGGTCCCTTCTGTGATTCTCACCACAGACACCTCTCTTCTGGGGTGGGGGGCCCACCTAGATCATCTCACAGCTCAGGGAACCTGGTCACACCAGGAGTCCCTTCTGCACATAAATGTTCTCGAATTAAGAGCTGTCTTTCTGGCACTTCAGACATTCTCAACAGTTGTCCAAGGGAAAGTGGTACAGATCAGAACAGACAATACCACAACCATGTGGTACATCAGCAAACAAGGAGGCACTCGTTCCTCGACCTTGTGCACAGAGGCCATGAAAATATGGTCTCTAGCTTATTCCCTTCAGGTTTCCCTGATGGCCATGCACCTCCCAGGGAAGGACAGCTTTCTAACAGATGCTCTCAGCAGGATTTCTCAGGGTCACCATGAATGGACCCTGAGCCCTTTCATTCTTCAAGTCATTTTCAGGAGATGGGGCATCCCAGAGATAGATCTCTTTGCAGCCCCAGACAATCATCAACTTCCTCTCTATTGCTGCAGACCACCCCTTCTGGGTTCTGTTCCCCAGGATGCTCTCCTACTAAATTGGACAAGCAGGTTTCTGTATGCATGTCCTCCTTTTCCTCTGATATTCAGGGTTCTGATAAAAATCAGGTCCCAGCCTTGCAAGGTGATTCTGGTGGCTCCAGACTGGGCCAGACAGTCTTGGTATCCTCTGCTGCTGTCACTGTCAGTAACACTGCCCCTGTGTCTTCCCAGGCAGTACAGTCTCCTCACCTCCTCTCAGGAGGATTCTGTACCCCAACCTTCAGACTTTCAGCTTCAAAGCCTGGCTCTTGAAGAGCTAGAATATGCAAGTTTGCATCTGTCCCAATTAGTCTTGGATATTTTAAAAGTTAGCAGGAAGCCTGCTACTAGGAAGACTTACAACTCCAAATGGAAAAGGTTTGGTTCTAGGGACATGGATATGTTGTTCAATTCACAATTTGTGGCAGGTTCCTTGCCGCTTTAAATCTTGCCGGAAGGTCTTCAAGCTGGCTCCTCCCACCCACCCGGGTGGTAAAACCCTCTGCTCCGCCCCATGACGTCAGATCTTCCTTACCGCTTGGAAGCTTAGTTTCCCTCCTGAGCGCTCTGCGTTTTTATAGGCCTGGATCCACACTCTTCGGATTTCCCGAAACTAATTTTAAAATTTACAAGACTATGGTCTTCGTCTTCTCCTGCTGACTGCGATGGACAAATTGACTCGGCTTCGTCAGTGCCCTTGTGGGCAGAAGATGTCCTGGACTGATCCACACTCCACGTGTGTCTACTGCCTGGGGCTTGTCCATGATTCGCAGGCCTGCGAATTTTGCAGGTCTTTCTCGGCTTCGGTATTGGAGGACCATGCTGCCAGACTACTTCTTGGGCGCGCCGAAAAATGGTACCCGCCGGTCAAGTCTAAGGAGGCCTGTTGGGCTGTGTCTGTGGCGGCGGGCTCCGCGGAGCAGTTGGAGCAGATGATCTCCCTCGAGGAGGAGGCAGCCCAGGCCGCTTCTTCTTCCTCCTCGGCCGCGGCATTTATCCCGCTCTAATTGGGCTCCTCCTACACTGCTTCTTTTAAGGAGGTTTGTTAATCCCTCTCCACTAAGGGAGAAGGGCCATTGGGACAGTCCAGTCGGTCCAGAAAGAAGGACTCTAAAGGTAAGTCCCATCGTCGACGTTCGTGGAAGCGGGAGAGATCCCCTTCACCAGACTGTTGACTCTCGACTTCGGTTGAGGTTGCGGCTGCGGCCACTGGCTTCACGGTGTCCCCGTCAGGTCAGTCGGCTGAGACATCCATCGACGCAGTCGAGATTTTTCTCTACCCGTCTGATGGTTTGTCGACTGGGGAAGTCGACAGCCCTTCTTCACCGGTTCCCCCAGTGGTTACCAAGGACTTGCCTCTGCTTCCTGTGCGAAGTCCTGGTTAAGGCCCTGCACTGAAGGGAGGCGGTTTCCGTTCCCTTTTGACCCACCGGAATCCCTGAAGGTCTCGGTCCTTCAGGTCCAGCCGATCCCGCACGACATTGGCGGTCTCGGCACTATGGAAAGCGGGCGTCGCCACTCGTCCTCTTCGAAGGATAGGCTCCGGAGCAAGCCGCATCGGCGTATGAGGACTTGATGTGGCAGCAACTTTTACTGACCGGTAACAAGCTGACTCCGTCGCCTTCTCCGGTCATTAAGTGGCTGTCACCGGAACGGCCAAAATAACCCCTCGTGGTAGTCAAGGAGCCTCCCCCGGCGCCGGCTGTTTGGCCAAAACCGGCTGCTCCACCCATTGTGGTGGAACCTCTACCTCCACAACTGAAGACTGGGGCCCCAACCAAGGATTCTCGGTTGGGTCAGGGCTTGCCCTATAGGTTGTCGGTCACCTCACTCCCGATCGACCTTGGCAGGGGAAGGGTGGCTCAGGCGCTCGGCAGCTGTTCGCAGACTCCTCGGAGTCTGACAACGACTCCTCCCTGTTCTCCAGGCCGATTGACCTGGAGTCTGCAGGGGGCCAGTCGGTAGATGAGAGCCCATCCTCGTTTTTGGGTATGCTTCAGCTCATCTCAGAGTCTACTGGGATGCAGCTCGAACCCATTCAAAGACGGGCCAAGTATCCTCTTACGGAGATACTGGACCGAGGGGATTCCCCTACGGAGGCCTTTCCGGTGGCCGAAGCCATTGTTGCCCGGCCCTGGAGTTGTGGCAGCGGCCAGCATCTTGTCCAGTGCCTTCGGCCAGGATGGCTCGAAAGTACGCGGTCCCCACCGGTTCACTCTCCGGTTTCTCGGAGCACCATTCTGCGGAGGGGTTAGTGACCGCTGGCGTTTTCCAGCGTTCCGGGAAACGCTCGGGACGTGGACAAACTGCCTGATAAGGAATCCAAGAAGTTGGATTACTCAGGGCAGAAGGTTTACGCTGCTTCCTCCCTAGGCCTTCGTCAGGCTAGCTCGGCCATTCTGATGGCACATTTCTCACATGCCCTTATGGGCTCCCTGGATGAGGTGATTCCTCATTCCCCAGCTGACCTTCAGACGACGGTCAAGCAGGTGCGGGATCAGGGAAGGGCGGTGGCTAAATAACAGCTCCAAACTTCATTGGACATTGGTGACTCTTGTGCCCTGTCAGTAGCGGCCACAGTGGCCATGCGCCGCAGAGCTTGGCTGCGGATCTCCACCTTCACGGCAGACACCAGCACAAGCTGGCAGACGTTCCCTTCAAACAACATGAAGTCTTGCTGTATTCTGACATAGGTCCTGCCTTTCAACTGCCCCGGAGAACAAAGAATTAAACTTTCCATGGCCAGCATGGAATGTTCACCATGAGCTCGGTTGAAGCCCCTGTCTGCTGTTGTTTAAACTGCAACCGTCAGATTCTTTACTCCGCCTCTCACTGAACAGTTGCTCTGGAGATTTCTCCTGCTGCTTGGTTCAAAAAGTCGGTTGAAGTGTCGGTTTTTCAGTCAGTTTCTACCGAATGGCTGTTAACCGCTTAGTCGGTTCAAGTCTCTTGTCTGTGGTACCGTGAGTACTAGGTAGGTTTTTTGTTTTGTTTCTGTGTGGAACTTGTAAATTGTGGATCGGTTCGGCTGAACCGATCAGTTTGAGATAAAAAAGTTTGTGCTTGATTTAGAGTGTGGTAACTGGTCCATATCGGTTCTGAAAAAAACAGATTTTATTACGTTTTTTTCCAAGACCCGTGACACGATCAAGAACCAATAGGGGAGTCTTGCCTGGCGGATTGCCGAAAAAAGGTTAAGTTTTGGATAGGATTGGCCATGTCTGAGAAATCCAAGAAAAAAAAACGGGCCCACTGGGTTTCAACACTGCAGTGTGTGTGGTGGGGAAGTCTTTGCCAAGGCTGATCCCCACACCACCTGTGTTTATTGTCTGGGGTTTGACCACCTCGATTCAGACTGCCAAATTTGCAAGAATTTTCCCAAATCTAGCCTGGAAAAGAGATTAGGTAGACTGAGGGAAAAGGAGGCAGAGAAGTTCACTGACCCGGATGGCCAGCCCAGTTTGGTTCCGACCGAACCAGAAGGAGTGCCCTCTGACCAGGGCGATACTTCTTCGGGCAAAAGGAGAGCCGATTCTGAGGAGTCAGTTCCGGTGAAAAGAAAGAGAAAATATCAGTTGTCCGGTTCGGACCCAGAAATTCATACTCCGACCGCCGATGAGATAGCCAAGGTGATAAGGATAGTGCAGTCGCTTAGTTCGGTTCCGACCGAACCGGCACCATCTGGCAGGGGCTCGGTTCAGTCGGTTCCCCCGGTTCCGGATTATACTTTGGAAGAATTTTATGAACCTGAGGAGGAGGAGGAGGGAGAGTATGAGGGTGATTATGAAAGTCTGGATGTGCCTGTTGACCTGGACATCTCCCCAGACAGACCTTCAGGTGTTTCTCCTCCTAGGCTTTCTGAATCCCCTTCTCACTATATGTTTTACAAAAAAGTGGCTGAGACCCTCCAGCTCCCTGTGGAGGAAGCAGTAGAGGATCAGGAGGATCCTGATTATGTCGAGATGATGGACATCCCAGAGTCCAGGAGACTGTCTATTCCCCTCCACAAATCCTTTGGGAAACAGACACATAAAATCCTTAAGTCTCCTAATTCTATACCTCCTGTGGACAGACGAATGGACAAGAGGTACACTCTCTCAGGCTCAGACAATGCAGCCATGTTGGGGTAGTGCAGGCTGCTGCCTGTGATAAGGCAAATATTCCTTGGCATCACCCCCGAGAAGGACTCCAGAAGATTGATGCCATGGCAAAGAAACAATACATGGCAGCATCTTTGGGACTCAGACAGGCTAACTATATGGCCTATACAGCTAGATACCAGAAGTCCAGGTGGGACACTGTGCTGACTCTGGCTAAACAGGCCCCTGACCAGCTTGCCAAGGAGCTGGAACAGGTGGCTGCAGATGGGATTGAGGCATCTGAAGTACAGTTTCACACTGCTGTGGACTCCAATGATGTTTCATCAAGAGTCATGGCTACATCTGTGGCTCTTCGGAGGATGGCTTGGCTCAGATGTACTAGCTTCTCACAGGATACCCAGGCTAAGGCCATGGATTTTCCTGTAATTGGTAATTCTCTGTTTGGGGAGCAGATAGAGAACTACATGAAAAAGATGGATGAGTACAGGACCACTTACAGTACTGCTCAGGCCAAAGAAAGGGAAGCAACTCCTCAAAGGCAGCAGTCAAGGGGCAGGGACAGGCCTTTCCAAAGGCCTTTTTACCAAGCCCAGGCCTCCTCTTCTTTTTCACACAGGGGGTTCTTTAGAGGGAGAGGCAGACGGGGGATGAGCAGGCCTGCATCCACCCCTCAGCCTAAAGCCCCTGCCAAGCAGACACCCTGATGGGTCTGCCCAGGCCGATTCTCCCATACCAGTAGGGGGCAGGCTGGCTTACTTTGTGCAGGTCTGGAAGTCTCTTACATCAGACAAGTGGGTCCTGGAGGTAGTAAGCCAGGGACTGGTTCTCAGCTTCAAAAAATTTCCCAAGATGAGAATCAGATCCTTTCCACCTGCAAATCTCTCAGAGACCCTTGCCCTAGAGGCAGAGGTTTCTTCTCTCCTAGCTCTCAGAGCTATAGAGAGGGTTCCCACCGTACACAAGGGCAAAGGATTGTACTCCAGGTACTTCCTAACCCCCCAAAAGACAGGAGACTGGCGGCCCATCCTGGACCTAAGATATCTGAACAAACACCTTTTAAAGCCAAAGTTCAAAATGGTGACTCTGGGAATTATCCTTCCCTCTCTAAGGCCAGGGACTGGCTAGCCCTCCCTGACCTCAAGGATGCCTACTTTCACATTCCCATCAGGTGCTCCCACAGAAAGTACCTCAGGTTCGAGTTGCCCTCAGGCCACTATCATTTCAGAGCAATGCCCTTTGGCCTAACATCAGCCCCAAGGGTTTTCACAAAGTGCCTGGCAGTAGTTGTTGCCTTCCTAAGAAGACAAAAGATCTCCATCTTCCCATACTTGGACGACTGGCTCATAGTAGGTCAGTCTCCAGACCAAGTCAAGTCACATCTGCAAGTGACCCAGCAAGTGCTCACTTCCTTAGGATTTCTTCTCAACCTCCCAAAGTCAGTTGTCGAACCAGTACAGCTTCTCACCTTCATAGGTACAGAACTGGATACAGTAAAGGCAAGAGCCTTCCTTCCCCTGGAAAGGGCAAGGACCCTTATGGAACTGGCCTCTTCATTCACCCTTCAGGCATCTCGACCAGCAAGGCATTTCCTTCAGCTACTGGGCCATATGGCAGCTTCCACAGCAGTGGTCCAAGGGGCAAGATTCCAGATGAGGGACATTCAGTTCCACTTAAGAGCCTTCTGGTCCCAAAGAAAGGATTCCCTTACCAAACTAGTCCCAGTGACTCACACCCTAATCCAAGCCTTGCAATGGTGGCAGGATCAGGACAATTTGAGACAAGGGGTTCCATTTGTCACTCAGTCTCATTCAGTGATACTCACCACAGATGCTTCCCTGCTGGGCTGGGGAGCCCATTTGAGGGATCTTACCACCCAAGGACTGTGGTCACCTCAGGAATCTCTGCCACATCAGTCTCTTGGAACTTAGAGCAGTGTTTCTGGCACTGCAAGCTTTTCCAAATCTGTACAGAACAAGGTGGTTCAGGTCAGAACAGACAACACCACCACCATGTGGTACATCAACAAGCAAGTAGGCACTCGGTCTACGGCCTTGTGCACAGAAGCAATGAAGTTATGGTCCCTGGCCTATTCCCTGCAAACCTCTCTGATAGCAGTTCACCTCCCAGGGAAGGACAATGTCCTAGCAGATGCACTGAGCAGAATATCCCAGGGCCATCACAAATGGGCCCTAGATCCTCTAGTTTTGAGAGTGATTTTCTCGAGATGGGGCACACCAGAGATAGATCTTTTTGCAGCCCCAGACAATCACCAACTTCCTCTCTTTTGTTGCAGACCCCCAGTGTTGGGCTGAGTCCCCCGGGTGCTCTGATTCTGAACTGGGAAGGGAAATTTCTGTATGCTTTACACCCTTCCCTCTGCTGTTCAAAGTGTTAGTCAAGATAAGGTCACAACCATGCAAAGTGATTCTGATTGCTCCAGACTGGGCCAGACAGCCCTGGTACCCCCTGTTGCTGTCCCTAGCAATCCACCTTCCCCTGTCTCTTCCCAGGAATTACAACCTGTTGACATCCTCTCAGGGGAGGATTTGGTACCCGAATCTTCAGTCTCTCAATCTCAAGGCATGGCTCTTGAAGAGTTAGAGTTTGCAGATCTGCATCTTTCCCAAGGGATTCTGGATATCCTTAAGGCTTCTCGAAAGCCTTCCACCAGAAAGACTTACAACTCCAGATGGGAAAGATTCAGCATTTGGTGTTCTAAGAAGAATATTTCTCCAGACTCTGCTGAATTGCCTACAGTTCTGGACTATATGGTCCATCTTAATGGCTTAGGCCTCAGACCAGCTGCCCTTAAGGTACACTTGACAGCTGTTTCTGCTTTCTTGTCAGTAGGCAAGCCTTCCTCTCTATCTTCCCATCCTGTATTTTGTAAGTTTTTCAAGGGATTGCTTCACACCAATCCCCCCTTTAGGGATCTTTCTCCTGCTTGGGACCTTAATGTTTGCATTGCTCAGCTTATGCAACCCCCCTTTGAGCCTTTGTCCTCAGCAGAGCATAAGTACTTGACTTGGAAAACTGTGTTTTTGGTAGCCATTACGTCTGCTGGTGTATCAGTGAATTGCAAGCCCTGTCAGTGGAATCTGATTTCATCTCTTTCCATAGAGATAAAGTGGTCCTAAGGGGAGGCAGTATAGCGCAGTGGTCTAAGGCTCTGAGCTGCAAATCTGGTGACATCCAGCAGACCAGACCTGGGTTTGAATCCCACAGCTTTCACTTGCATACTGTGTGACAATGAGCAAGTCACTTAACCTCCTTGTGCTTCCAGGTCGCTCCTGTAAAAAAAGCTTTCAGCTTAGTGTGCTATACCTGGTTAAATAAATAAATAAAAAAATAAATAAAGAACTAACAGAAAGTTCTTACCTAAAGTGGTTTCAGATTTCCACCTCAACCAGTCTATATCTCTCCCTGTTTTCTTCACTGACCATTCCTCCTCTGGAGAGAGAGGGGGCTACTCAGCTTGGATGTTAAGAGCCCTTAGCTGCTACATGGAGTGTACCAAGGGTCACAGGTTTGAATCCTTCCAGTTGTTCCTTACGTATGGAGAAGTTGGTAAGGGCAAACCTGCCACTTAGAGATCTATTGCCAGGTGGATTGTTTCTTGTATACAATTCTGCTATGAAAAACTGGGTAGAACTCCACCCTCAGGCCTGAGGGCTCATTCCACTAGAGGTACAGCTGCTTCCGTGGCTGCTGCCAGGGATATTCCTCTATTAGAAATTTGTCAAGCAGCCACCTAGAAAACAGTCCATACTTTCACTAAGCATTACTCGCTGGATATCCAGGCTAGGAGTGATGCTCGGTTTGGCACAGCAGTACTTCAGAGCCTGTTTCCAAAGTAGGTTCTGTCCCTCCTCCATGGAGATACTGCTTGGTAGTCTGCATATGTCAGAATACAGCAAGACTTCATGTTGTTTGAAGAAAAAATTACTCACCTTAGTAATGTTGTTTCTTCTAATGGAGTCTTGCTGTATTCTATCTCTCTACCTCCCTCTCAGAACCTAGATTTTGGGATGTGGGTGGGCAGGAGCAGTGTTGGCACTGTAGGGGTGTCCTTTTTTCACCCTCTTTTGGTTTGGGTGAGGGGTTGTGTTTTTGGATGTGTGTTGTTTTTGAGTTTCCTGACTTGAGTCTTCCTTTTGAAACCAAAAACCCTTTTATATAGATATATTTGCCAGTTGGCTAGTAAGAGTTTTACAGTTTCCACACAGGACTTCTAGTGAGTATTGCTCATAAAGATCTGACGGTTGCAGTTTAAACAACAGCAGACAGGGGCTTCAACCGAGCTCGTGGTGAACATTCCATGCTGGCCATGGAAAGTTTAACTCTTTGTTCTCCGGGGCAGTTGAAAGGCAGGACCTAACTGCATATGTCAGAATACAGCAAGACTCCATTAGAAGAAACAACATTACTAAGGTGAGTAATTTTTTCTTCCTGGGCACTGACTTGTTCGGGCCCAGAGTGGAAGGCCATCTCCAGAGGATCGAGAAGTCCAATGCCACCTTGGACTCGGTCACGTCTGCCCAGAAGGACAAAGGCCGCCCACAGCAGCTTAAGCCCTTTTGCCCTTCCGCTCCTGCGGCACATCTGGCCCAGCAACACCAGCATCAGGGCCAGCAGGCTCACACTTGGCCCTAAGGCCAAGTCTGCCGCTTCCTCTAGTAGGAAGCCTAGAGGCAAGGGTCCAGGAGGTCCCTCAGTGGGCTCTTCCTCCAAGCCTGCCCAGTGATGGGTTGAGGGGTGTCGCCCCCAACCTCGTCACTCCTCCCCGGGTTCCCCCCATGGGGAGACGGCTCCGCCACTTCTTTTCCGCCTGGTCCGCTATCACCACAGACTGCTGGGTGTTAGAAGTGGTTGGCAGGGGCCTGCCTCTGGAATTTGAGCAGTTCCCTCCCTATTGAGCCGTCGCCCCAGGGGGGTGGGGTTACGCAGCGCGACATTGCCTTGCTCCTCCAGAAGGAGGTGATCAGCAAGGTGGCTGACCCCTTCAGACCCAGGATTTGTGTCCAGGTACTTCCTGGTCCCAGAACGGATGGGGGGCTGGCACCCCATTCTCGACCTGCATGACCTGAACAAGTTCCTAAGGCCTTGCACCTTCAGGATGGTCACTCTGGCTCAGATCATTCCATCCTTGGAACCAGGCATGTGGTTCTGTTCTCTGGACCTTCAGGACGCGTTCTTTCACGTCCCAATCAGTCTGTCTCATCAGTGATTTGTCCACTTCAGAACAGCGGGATCTTTTTACAAGTTCTGGGCCATGCCCTTCGGCCTCTCTCCAGCTCCCAGGGTCTACACCAAATGCATGGCAGTGGTGACAGCATTCCTGCGGCACCGACGGGTCCGGGTGTACCCTTACCTGGAAGACTGGCTGATTGCAGCCCCCTCCAGGTCAGAGGTGGAGCGGTCCAGGGATCTGGCCCTCCAGGTCTGCTCTCAGATTGGCCTCCTCATCAACAAGACCAAATCGGAAATCATGCCATCACAGGTGATTCAGTTCATCGAGGCAGAGCTCGACTCTCTTCGAGCCAGAGCCTGGCTCCCGGCGGACAGGGCTGAGGTCCTTTCCTCCTTTGCCCAATCATTTCTGGTTGGGCAATTGCGCCCTCTCCAGGACTTCCTGCGCCTCCTGGGCCTCATGGCGGCCTGCACCATCGTGGTCCGTTGGGCCCGTTAGCATATGCGTTCCCCCCCCAATGGGGGCTGGCCACCCAGTGGTCACAGCGGCCTGGTCCTCTGGACCAGCCGGTGACAGTGACCCAGGAGATGTGGAACAGCCTGCAGTGGTGGCTCGTCTCAGCTCATCTGCAGGAGGGTATCCTGTTTGTCCGCCCCGAGCCGACAGTCACTCTAACGACCAGTGCCTCTCTGATGGGTTGGGGTGCCCATCTGAGGGAGCTCAGAGCCCACGGCCTCTGGTCCCCTCAGGAGTCTTGATGCCACATCAACCTGCTGGAGTTTCGAGCGGTCCGACTAGCCCTCACCGCCTTCGCTCCATTTGTACGGGGTCAGGTGGTTCAGGTCCAGACGAACAACACCTCGACCATGTACTACCTCAACCGTCAGGGCGGGACGCACTCCTTGCCTCTGTGCAAGGAGGCTGTCCGCATCTGGTCTCTCGTTATCATCCTGGAGGCGGATCTCCTAGCCATCCATGTGGCAGGAGCCTCCAACAGTCTGGCTGATGCCCTCAGCCAGATAGGCGCTGCTTCTCACGAGTGGTCTCTCCTGCCAGAGGTAGTACAAGATCTGTTCTCCCTTTGGGGCTACCCTCAGGTGGACCTGTTCGCCTCCAGGGAGAATGTGAAGCTGAGGCTGTTTCACACCCGCCCCCCTCAGCCCCGGGCCTCTTCTACGCCTTCCGTCCATTTCCCTTTATCCACAAGGTGCTTCTCAAGGCGAAGAGGGACGAGGTGCAGGTGATTCTGGTAGCCCCAGACTGGCCCCGCCAGTTCTGGTACCCAGTTCTCCTCAGCCTCAGCTCCAGGCTCGCGAGGTGGCTTCCAGCCCATCCGGACCTGCTCTCAGTCGACAGGGGGACGTTCTCCATCCGGACCTTCAATCCCTGCACCTGACGGCCTGGTTCCTGAGCGGCTAGAGTTCCAGGCTTTGGTTCTTTCCGACGAGGTCCTCAACGTCGTTGAGGCGTCCCCTAAGGAGTCGACCAGGAAATGCTATGCCTTCAAATGGAAGAGATTCTCCATTTGGTGTCAGGACAAGCGGTTGGACCCTTCTTCCTGTTCCTTGGCTAGCATTCTGGACTACCTGTGGTCCCTTTCTCAGCTAGGGCTTTGGTCGACGACCCTTAAGGTGCACCTGGCAGCCATCTCTGCTTACCGCGGGCGCGGGCCGGCAAGCAGTCTGTGGCACAGGACAAGGTGGTCAGGCACTTTTTCAAAGGCCTTGATCACATATCCCCTCCGGCGCGAGAACCTCCACCTCCATGGGATCTACTTCTGGTATTGGCTAAGCTCATGGGCAAGCAATTCGAATCGATGCACAGGTGTGACATCTCTCACCTGTCGTCGAAGACCGCCTTCTTGGTGGCTATCACGTCAGCCAGAAGGATGGGAGAGCTCCAGGCGCTTTACATTGAGTCTCCTTATCTGGTCTTCGACAGGGACAAGGTTGTCCTTCGCTCCCACCCATAATTCCTTCCGAAGGTGGTGTCGGAGTTTCACCTTAACCAGGTGTTGAGTCTGCCCGGTGTTCTACCCCAATCACGCGTCGGAGGCTGAATATAGGCTCCATACTTTGGACCCTAGGAGAGTGCTCTCTTATTATAAGGAGCGAACGGCTAAAGTTCGGGGAGATGTTCGCCAGCTGTTTGTCACCTGCGCTGAAGCCACACCTGGCAGACCTGCAGCCAAGCAGACGATAGGCAGGTGGGTCACCTCCTGCATAGATCTCTGCTATAGGTTGGCGGGCATGGAGCCTCCCAAAGGGATAAGAGCTCATTCTACCCACCGTACCGCTGCTTTGGTGGCTGCTTCTAGGAACGTCCCTATCCAGGAAATCTGCAGGGCTGCTACCTGGAAGTCAGCACACACCTTCATTTCCCATTACCACATTGACCTAGAGTCATGCTGGGATGGTGGTTTTGGGACCTTGGTTCTCCAGTCCTTATTCCCTGAGTAGGGGGTGCACGCCTTGCCTCCCTCTTCCCGGAGAACTGCTAGGAGTCTGCCACAAAGTGTGGATTGAACAACATATCCACATCCCTAGAAATACAGGTTACTCGCCTGTAACAGGAGTTCTAGGAGCGGTATATGTTGCTCATCCACACGACCCACCAGACCTCCCGGCTTTGACGCACAACCTGGCTTCCAGCGGGCTAGATCTGGCGTCATGGGGCGTAGCCGAGGGTTTTACCACCCGGGTGGGTGGGAGGGAGACAGTTTGAAGACCTTCCGGCAAGATTTAAAGTGGCAAGGAACCTGCCACAAAGTGTGGATGAACAATCTATACCACTCCTAGAACTCCTGTTACAGGTGAGTAACCTGTATTTTTTGTTTTGGTGTTCCAGTAGGCATATTAAGCCAGAGCTGGCTGACATTGCCATTGTTTTGGACTTTTTGGTACATCTTAACAGTTTAGTCCTCCGGCCTACTACTCTTAAAGTACACTTGACAGCTGTGTCTGCTTTTCTTTCAGCTGGTAAGGCCTCTCTTCCCTAGCTTCTTATCCAGTTTTCAAGAAATTCTTCAAAGACTTGGTCCATGTCAGTCCTCCCTTTTGGGAGCCTAATCCTTCTTGGGATCTGAACATCTGTATTGCACAGCTTATGCAGCCCTCTTTTGAACCTTTATCTTCAGCTGAGCTGAAATACTTGACTTGGAAAACTGTATTTCTGGTAGCCATTACTTCAGCTAGGAGGATCAATGAATTATAGCCCTTATCAGTGGAACCTGATTTCATTTCCTTTCATAGGGATAAGGTGGTCCTTCGCATCAATAGAAAGTTCTTTCCCAGGGTGGTGTCAAGACTTTCATGTGAACCAGTCTATGTCTCTACCTGTCTTTTTCACTGATCATTCTTCCTCCGAAGAGAGGAAGTTACACAGTCTGGATATGAAAAGGGCTCTCAGTTACTATATTGAGCATACTAAGGCCCATAGGAAGGATTGTTCTCAATTGTTTTTTTTACTTATGGTGAGGTGGGAAAGGGCAAGCCTGCTACCAAGAGGTCTGTTGCCAGGTGGATTGTCTCTTGTATCCAGTTCTGCTACTCTGAACTTGGGAAGGAGCCTCCCTCAGGCCTGAGGGCTCATTCTACCAGAGGTACAGCTGCTTTGATAGCAGCAGCTAGAGCTATACCTTTAGTGGATATATGTAAAGCAGCTACCTGGAAATCTGTTCACACCTTCACCAAGCATTACTCTTTGGACATTCTGTTACGAAGTGATGCTAGGTTTGGCACAGCTGTGCTGTAGAACCTGTTCCCAAAATAGGTTCTGTAACTCCCTCCTCCAAGGGGGTACTGCTTGGTAGTCTGCATATAGTCAGAATACAGCAAGACTTCATGTTGTTTGAAGAAAAAATTACCATAGTAATGTTGTTTCTTTTAATGGAGTCTTGCTGTATTCTGACCTCCCTCCCTGCCTCCCCTCCTGGAACCTAGTAGTTTTGGGAAGTGGTGGGGCAGGCACAGTGCTGCACCCCAGAGGTGTTCTGGACATGCCTCCATCTCTTAGGGGATCTATTTTCTTTTAGTTTGGTGAATCACTACCTGTTGTGTTGTTTTGGGGTTTTCTCCGACTTGAGTCTTTGACCCTAAAAACCATGTTTTGCCATTTGGCACAAACATTTTGAAACAATTTCTTACTTTGAGTTAGTTAGTTTAGTGCTCGTAAGAATCTGACGGTTACACTTCAGAGTACCACAGACAGAGGTTTGAGAACCGAGCTCGAGCTCAACGTTCTATGCCTTTGCATCCTTTTTCTTTCCGGAGCAGTTCAAGTGCTGGGGCTAACTGCATATAGTCAGAATACAGCAAGACTCCATTAGAAGAAAACATTACTATGGTGAGTAATGTTTTCTTTAACTGTACTTTTAGGGTTCCCAACCCTAAAACCCCAACGCCACCCCTAAAGCAAATCGGGGGAGAGTCTTCCTAGGGGTTGTCAGCCCTAAAGCTCACCCCATTAGATGTGTGTTTCTGGTATGTATAGAATAGGGTAACCTTTAGGGTTGACAGCCCCAAGGAAGACTCCACCCCTGATTTACTTTAGGGGTGGCGGGGTTTTAGGGTTGGGAACCCTAAAGTCACATTTCCCTACTTGTCTGTTTAGCCTCAACCCTAAATGTTGCATTAACACATTTTTTTTTTGCAAAGAATGTCCTTACTTTTTGAGATAGAATAATGGTATCCTTATTTTCCTGTTGGAGGGCTCTGTGCTCCCATGCATCCATACTTTTTGAGATAGTGTAATCATATCCTTATTTGTGTGACGGGCCCTGCGTTCCCATCCCTCCATAGATGTATATATGTATGGTTATGGGGAAGCACAGGGCCCTCTGGGTCCTGCGCTTCCATTTGTAGGACAACAGCAACCAAATTGTCAACATAGCCTTCCAGTTACCCCACCTCATCAACCCGATAGTAAAAAATTGTCAGATCTCCACCAAAATGTCATTCCATGCCATTGCAGTGTAATTCTGTAGCAGAGGCACAACATTACATTTTGCTCAAGATTTGAAAAATGACAGCTGCCCCATTCATGAGGTAGTGTAAAGAAATGGCTGTGTTGATAAACTGTGGTTACAATATTGAAAATTAAAGTTGCGAGCGTAGCAAAATGTCGACAACACATGCTCATTTATACACATATATATATATATATATATATATATATATATATATACACACACACACACACACACGTATATATACTGTATGTGTATATACTGTATGTACGTATACTGTACGTACGTATATATGTATATATACTGTTTATACACACACAAACACCCCACCCAAAAAAAAAAAATAGGGTCTGGGAACCATTACTGTGGATCCTCTGGGGTTATTGAAAGCGCTGTAGTGTTCAGACTGGCCAGCTCTCCCTCAGGATTATAGATCCTTTCGGTGTAGAATGGAGGTGCAGGGGGCGCTGGAGAGCTAAGCACTAGACAGGTGGTGATTTGCATCAGCTCCTGCAAAACTACGACTTTTTGCCTTAAAAACCTTTTAAAAACGAAATATTGACTTAAATTTACTAGCAGATTTGAATTTAGCCTCCAAACTTGATGATGGGACGCACCAAGGGAGCAGCGGGAGGACAGAGTTCCAAGCAGATACCGACTACCACGCTACAACATTTACGGAATCACCACCCTAGGAAAGGGTATTGAAAGCAGTGTGCAATATAGATAAAAAAGTGGAGAATATTCTTGAACGCCTCGGTATGCTGGATACCAAAACCGAGACTGCAGTTATAGTCACTAAGGAGGCTGATAACCGTTCCATGAGAACGCAAGCAGCTGTGGCAAAATTAACAACAGAAAATGTGAACTTTCGGACCCAGTTGGAGACATTAGAGAACTCAGCCAGGGTTACAAATGTCCGCCTGGTAGGTCTGCCAGAAGGTACCGAGGGAGAGAACTTGCTAACCTTTTTGAGGCACTGGC
This sequence comes from Neoceratodus forsteri, assembly GCA_016271365.2. Classification (NCBI taxonomy): domain Eukaryota; kingdom Metazoa; phylum Chordata; order Ceratodontiformes; family Ceratodontidae; genus Neoceratodus; species Neoceratodus forsteri. Next base: position 107,829,444 of record JADMNL010000031.1, on the reverse strand, counting down.
TTACGGATATTTTACCAAAGGATTTGTAAGTAGACTTTACTGATATTAAAACAGCCTACTGTGTGAACTTTAGAATTTGACAACTGAACCCAGAAGCTCCACGTACAATACTGATAGTGACAACTGGAATGGATATAAGGGATTGATTGTTGAACTGGGCCAGATTCCATCACCCGCTTCAATACAAAGGGGGTGGACATTCGACTGTTTCCGGATTGGTCATTTGTGACCAGAAACCGTAGAAAATCCCTCGACCCCACTAAGACAACAATTGAGGGCTTTGGGGGTGATCCACTTCCTTCTGGCACCAGCGAGGCTCCGAATTACTGACGGAGGGAAATTGTTCTAATTTACAGACCCCAAGGAGTCTAAAAAAAGGGTAGAGAAAATAGCTGCTGAATTTCGAGCATCAAGAGAGGAGGAACCTGATTCCCGATATTGAATCATAAGGTGGTTTTGTTGTGAATCCCTGTCAGTGCAGCATACACAGAGATTTAATGTTCTGGACTGGAAGCTAGTGCCCTACTTCTTACAGTATGAATAACATGTAGTGCGAACATGAGGAATATAATCCTTTGTGACGGGTTTGGGCATAGTTTGTAGCTAGGCTGCTATGGATCTGTTATCTGCAGAGTTTTTGAAAGTTTAAAATGATTTTAGCAACGATGTTAACATTTCTCCTGTGTACAGTAAATGAGTATTACAGCTAATAATGAAGAATAAAATAGAGAAATGTTATTGTTTACTGTATTGAAAAGGCATATGTTACAGGGAGTTAAAGAGAACTGTATGCAGAATAATCTTTTCTTAATACGGGAAGCGCTAAGTGGAACAGTGACTTAAATAATGTCACGTTAGATCTATAGCCAATACATTGTTTTATCTCCACTAGGCATGGCTTGGTGGGCATTTTCGTAACATTGACTGATGAGACTATTAACTCGCTTGTATGGATTACCCCATGTGTTGTAACTAATGCAATAGATTTCTAAATCTGGGTGCTAAAATGATATTATAATGCTTTTTTATCTGGGATCTATTTTTGTATGTATTACTGATCTTCAGTGTCTGTACACAAGAATGTTAATAAAAACATAGTTCAAAAAAAAGAATGGAGGTACAGCAACAGAGCTGTTTCAGGAAGCCTGCATTGTCCCGGACTCGTGGATATTCAGTATTCAGTGTCAGTGGCTCAGTAGGTAGCACAATCGTCTCTGAGGCCGGGAGATCAGAGGGCTGTGGGTTCAGTTCCCACATCTGGCACTTGGGTTGATATCCCAGTACTGACACTGTAGTGCAGCATGAGAGGGGTGCTGCACTTCTGAGGTGCCATCTTTCGGATGAGATGTTAAACTGAGGTCCTATCTGCCTGGATTGGTGGTAGTTCAGGTGGATGTTAAAGATCCCATGGCACTTATCGAAAAGAGTAGGGGAATTTCCCCGGTGTCCTGGTCAAATTTCCCTCATTCACTAAAAATACCACCAACAGCTTAGTCTGGTTCAAGGTCAGTTTGCATTCATCTGTATCCCCCTCCCCCGGGTCGTGCATGAAAATAGGCAGGATTTGTCTAGTGCAGTTACCCGGTCAACAAAAACTAAATAAATAAAATATGCCAGTGATGTTATTTCTTCACTTTTCATAAGCACTGCAGTCACAGAAAAGAGGAGATGGATGAGGGAGGGAGAGTTTGAAGTTTGCCATAAGGCTCAACGCCATCCAGAATGTGGTGGAGGGCCACCAGAGCCGTTTGTCGGCTGTCACCTTGAATGATGACAGACAGCCATCACTCTGCAGTGTAGCTGTGCTCTCATTTTTTTTTTTTGCAGGTGGCAGTGAGCCAGCATCATGTTGAGAGGGGAAGGTTTTATCTTATCGACTGCTAACCTGTGCTGTGCGTCTGCTGCTCTTGGAGCTGTCTACTATTTGTGGTGGTGACCGGGAGAGGTTGCATGGCGGAAGGGCAATTATGCTGCGAAGGCAGTTGCTCCCCTGGTTCTGTTGTGGGTTTTGGCCAATGATTGCAGCCAGATTAAAGCAACTGCATCAGAGCTGTTTGTGTTTATTCCCCATGCCAGTTGAGAAGGGCTCATCAGTCACAGCCTTCAACAGAGATTTGACAGGATATGAAAGAGGCCTAGTCTCTCAAATTCTGGGACCTGTAGCTTTTGCATAACTAATTATGGCCTGTGGAATTACAGGTCATTTGCTCCCAGTCCATGATTCGGATGCCTAGTTTCCTTACTTCTTAACACTAGAGTTTCCACGAATGCGCTCTTTCTTGCTCCCTATGGCTTAGAACTCAGGATTCCTTGGAATTCTCTCTGTACCAATTGGTTTCAGGATTTCAGGGAATTATATTTCTCCCAGCTGCTCAGCACTCAGAATGTTAGGGAATTGTCTCGGTCTCTCCCAGATAATTAGTACTCGGTATTTTGTGGAATTGACTCTCACTCTCCCTACTGCTTAATTAAGCAATAATGCACGACAGGGTGTGGTTTATCGGATATCGCTACTGGTGGTTAGCACTCCAGGTCGCAGGGCGAAGTGCGTCCAACGAATTCGAGAAGTGATTTATATCCCACGTATATACCACACCCCCTGGAGTGCATTATTATATTATGAACAGGAATACAAGTTTTAGCAGTAAAAAAAAATATATATATATTTTAAATCGTTCTGAAAATGTGTTTTGTGAGGTGTTGGAGGGTACCTTTTACTAAAATAGTTCCTGGACAGGTCTGAACAGCAGGTGGCACTGCTGTAAGTTGAGTTATGGAGGAGGAGTGTACTGTAGGTCTCTCTAAAACCTAATCTGTGGCAAGAAGGAAGTAGCAATGTAAATGGGAAGAATGCACATCTTCCAGAAAGTCATCTGGAAATGTGAAACTGTCAGTTGGACGGCTGTACTGTTTAAAAAAAAAACAAGTCGTGGGTCAGTTTTGGATCCTTTACTGTTTTTTTTTAAAAAGATGCTCGCTCAAGGCGCGACTCGCGCCATTCTGCCCTGTAAACAAGATTGGACATGCTCTGCGACTGCCGCCTAAAGTTACGTTTCTGTGGGGAATGGAACTGCAGGCTGCGGAGGATGTTTTGGGCAGCTCGGTCGTTGTCATTCCTGACTCCCAGCAGCAGTTCTTTTTTTTTTTTTTTTTTAAACAGCAGAGAGTACTCGGAGTGTGGGAGACGATGAACACTGCACAGTAAGTGAAGAGGCTAGTGACCGGAGGATTTCTGAAGCCGTGATGATGTAGCCTGATATCATCACGGCTTCGAAACCCTCTCGGCCAATCAGCTTGCTCCATTTACGATCGCCGGTTCATAATGTTCAGTATTTCATGGAATTCTGTCTCTCCCTATTGGATGGCACTCAGGATTTTAGGAAATTCTCTTTATCTCTTTTTCTACTGGTTAGTAATCAGATTTTAGGAACTGACTTTCCTCTGCATAGGAACCCTACAAGGCGAATGCGGTACAAAGTATGTCTCGGGGGCGGGACCTGCCTAGGCCTATCCCCACCTGCCACTCAGAACCTCCTCTTCACAGCACCCAGCCCCCCCAACACACAAGAAGTATAGCCAGACAATCACTGCATGTCCCTTTCTTCATACTTCACAAGTGCAAAGGACTTTTGCATACCGTGCCCCACGATGGCTCAGTGAACTCCCCCCACATATAACCAGTGTGTTTAAGCTGGGGCCATTTAAGAGAAAACTCCATGAACACCTCATCAGTCTGAGCAGCTGTGACTGCTAGCCCCAGTTTCTTTCATTGGCCACCCACCTCCTGCCCTTTCTCCCTCTGCCCCCCCCACCTTATCAACATCTCCTATCCTCCATGAGTCACTTATTTGTACCCCACCTCTCTTTTCCTACCCCCTCTCTCTTTGAGCTTAGACAAAGACAAATTATTCTGCTTAATTACTTTAAGCTTTGTAACTCTGTACTCAAATTGTATGCAACTATGTATTCAGCTGTATGGTTTACTGTACCCTGTAACACTACACTTACTGTTTGCACTGTTCCAATTATTGAAATGTATGAATTGTGTTATCTTTTGTTTGACGTGGAACCTTTATGAATGAGCTTCCAGCTCAAAGGTGTTATTCCAAGATTCTCAAATAAAAATAAATAAATAGTACTAAGCATCAGTGATACACAGTGGTGTGAATTTGTAATTCACACCTCAAGGGTCTTGTGAAGTACGAGACCGAAGACTGATTGTTCTTAACTTCTGGAAGGTGTATTGTAATTGCTTTAACACCCTCCCTTGAGTGTATTATAGTGCCTGTAAAATGGATTTGTTGTGGCAAACCGATTTTGTGTGCATAGAAAGGAGATCTGACTGCTGCCATGCAGCAGTAGTATTTTAATGCATGGTCAGGTGACTTGTCTTAAACAGTGTCCACCGTACCGTATTTGTTGTTGCCATTTTATACTTAGAAGTGTTGAGGGGGAATCTCATCTCTAGATCTGTGGGGTGTAGAGGTGGAATCTCATCTCTAGATCTGTGGGATGGGGCTGTGATCTCTTTAGAAGGTGGCACTCTCCTGTAGTATTTAGTAACAAAATGTGACCAAGGAGCAGGTACTCTGACATTTTTGTGAAAAGAGGAGCAGAGTGCCTTCTGCCTTCTGTGCAGTTTAACCCTTGCAAAGCAATTGTGATTTCAGTGAATGATCTTTCTTGCACTTTCTAATGGTAAACAAGGGATACTTGTCTCCTCTATGTCTAAACAAACTCCGTTGCCTATTCTGTAGTGGGATGGGGGGGGGCAATGATAAGCTGACTAGCATCATCTCCTCTCAGTCTGTGCCTATTGTGGGGCCAGTTTCAGATAAATAAACCCAACTAACTACCTTATCCCCTTTTATTTCCTTTGCAGGTGTTTGCAACAGCTGAAAGAAGACGGAATTGCATTGGAAGATCTGTTTCAGCAGTGCATATTCCAGGAGGATGAGAGGGAGATGGTGCTGAAAGCAGTTCAGAAAGTGGAACCTGATTTCCAACCACCCTCCACGCTGAAGTCTGAGTCCTGCACCTCTCCTTTGGTCAAGGAGTTCTACTCCAAGGTACAGTACCATCTAAGTCTTGTTAAAGTTTGCAGACTGATGTGGCGCTCAGAGCATGTCCCGGTTCTGCAGCCAACATCTGAGGAAGGACAGGAATTGGTTGGAAGCTGTACAGCGAAGGGCAGCCAAGCTGATCCATGGGCAGCAGGGTGGGACCTACAGAATGAGGAGAAATTAGAGAGTCTCTATATGTGCTCTCAGCAGACAGAGTGGAGATGGGGGATGTGATAGAAACATTCAGATATCTACAGGGTACAACAGGAGGAACACCACCGAGTTGTACAGGTTTAGGAACCACTCATCACCAGGGGTGCAATCCCAAACTGGAAGGGGGGGATTTGAAAAGCATGTTTAGAACTATTTTTTCACTGACCAGGTGGTGGATGAATGGAATAACCTTTCCAGCAGTGAGGTCAATGCTGGGACTGTAGTTGGGGCCAGAACACAGTGGGACCCCTTTAAGGGCCTTATTAAAAAGTAATACATTGTAGGGTATTCAGGACAGACTTGATGGACTCATGGGCTTTTTCTGTCTCCTTATTCTTCGGTGTCATCCTATCGGAGCGGGTGGGGAGGGCTTTTCCAACTTTGTTTTCTCCCACCCTGAAGGACATCCGCATGCTCAGAGCTAAAGGAGTTGTGGTGTGCACGATGACATGCTCCCCCTGAGCCGAGCTGGTGTCCGTCCATTCATTCTTGTGTCCACTGCACTGCCATCCATGCTTCATCAGGTGGCAGTACTGTGGTGGAGACTGTGATCATCCCACTGTCGACCCTCTGCCCTGGGCTGTTCTTGTACCCAGACCACTGACATCACAAGCCACAGCCTTGCCACTGTGCCAATAGGCTGGGCCAGCATTAGTATCACGCCTGTTTTATTGGTTGGTATGAATCACCTCCCCAAAGGCAAAGACAGAAGTCTTTGATATCTTACAGTACTATTTATGACAATACCTAAGGAATCGCAAGTTATTAGTTATTAGGGATTTAAATGTAGACTGGGTGAATATTGTACTGACAACTGCCACAATGTAATGGAGATGAAATTTAATTTGAGGTTGTCACAAGTTATTAAATTGCAAAGATTACCTGCCCTCTGCATTGCTGGCCATAATTTTAACTACCAAGCCAGATTGTTTTGAATCTTTTGGTGTGTTGCCAGACTCCTTTTCTGACCATCAAATGATTTTTTGCATTAGAAAATGGGTCAGGAATGGTGGACCTGGCAAAGTAATGAAATACAGATTATATAAAGGGTTTGACTATGTTGATTTTATGCTAGGCTTAGAAACTAAAAAATTGGGACAGGATAGCTTTAATGCCAACTACCAGTGAGGCCATAGTCATTACTCTATTGTGAATTCATGGATAACTGTAACAGATCTACACCAGAGAGAACCAGGAATTTAAAGCATAAAAATTCCCATGGTACCTTCATAAAATGAAAAGGCTAAGGGAAAATATATGGAAAAAGGCTGAAAAAATAATTTACAGGACTAGAACAAATATAGACAAACACAATTGCACATACCCCCACTAATGCAAAACATCATGGGAAGCATATGCAAATCCCTGTGAAGGAATTTGGACTGGCTCAAATTTTAGCAGAACTGCATGGTGTCAAAAGGCCTCAGAGTGCAACCAGCAAAGGCTGAGAACAGGAAACATGTTTCATCCTTGTTAGGACTCTCAAGTGTGCCATATCTGTAACTCAGCCCAGAGGAAGGGAGCCAGCCTTAGGAGGTTCTTACTTGTTTGGGTCACCCATGACCCAAACAAGTAAGACCCTCCTAAGGACACTGAAGAGTCCTAACAAGGACGAAACACATGTCTGTGTCTGCTGTTCTCAGCCTTTGCTGGTTGTATTGTGAAGCCTTTCGGCACCAAGCAATTCTGCTTAAAGTTGAGCCAGTCCAAATTCCTTCGTGGGGATTTTCATATGCTTCCCATGATGCTCTGCATTATTGGGAAATGTGCAATTGTGTTTCTCTTGGAAATTTGGCTGTATGCTAAATGCCCTTCCAGGGTAACCCTTGCGTCAGGGCATTTGTTCTGGGGTTCTTGTCTTTTCAAGTTCTTCTGTACTGTGGACAAATAAGAAATACTTACATCTTGGAGGTGACAAGAGTAAAACAGGAAAAAATTAGCACATAATTTAAAGACAGACCCAAGGCACTTTTGGAAATTTTTCAGGAAACTACAGGGACAACAAAGTGTAGATATCCCAAATTACTTTGACATAAATGGTCAGGAGGTTCCATTAAATTACTTTGTAACCAAAAAATGTAATGATTATTTTATTAAAATGGGAATGGAGGCTTTGGGACAAAACATTTTGCAACCTAGTAATAGAAAACCCCTCTGACGTATCCAAGTTTTTTTTGTTTTTTGTATCTTTTTTTATTAAAAACTATTTTTTGTGCATTCCATACATGCAGTAGAATTGAAGAGTTACACAAGTCATTCATTATAGGGGAGTTGTTATCCTTATCAGTAAGCTGTGCTTAAGAAGACTTCTGCTACCTGACACAGCAATGGAGGCGTCTCCTCAACTTTACTGTTTACTCCTGGCCTTGTGTTTCAATAGTATTGACTAAGTTAAGTATATATGGAGTTGCTCTTAAATCTGTATAGTACCTGTGAGATGGGGGCCATGGGGGGGGGGGGGACCAGAGGCGTTCCAAGACATCAACTGTCGAAGCAGCCCTGGATCATTCCTGCATTATAACTGCCCTTCTGCCCTTACATCGTCTTGGGATATGCCCAAATTTATCTGGAAGCATCCCTATAATGACTAAGTCCTCCTGGGTATCCAAGTTTAATTAAACATTTAAATGTGAACCATTCACAAAAGCAAATGTTTGTGGTGAGATCTTAAAAATCGATACAGAGAAAGCAGGTGGGTTAGATGGTATCCCTGCCTCGCTGTTAAAATATGCTGCACCTGTATAGCCCCCATTGGCAGATTTGTTTAATTTATCCATGCAAAGAGGCATCTGTCCCCAGGAATGGAAGAATGCACAGGTTGTCCCCATTTATAAGAATGAACAAAAAAATTAAAAATGATAAGTATCGTCCGAAATCACTCTTATCAATAGTTTCTAAGGTTTTTGAAACATTTTTGTGTATCCAGTTGAAAAATGTCTTGGAAGAGGGAAAGTTATGAGTAACTGCCAGTCTGGTTTCAGACCATTCCACAGAGCACCTTGTCCCTATTAAAGGTTACAGGGGACTTTCAGGAGGCTCTGGACAGGAGGATGTCAGTGGGGGCTATTTTTGTAGATCTTTCAAAAGCATTTGACATTCTGGACCACAGCATCCTCCTGTTTAGACTGACAAATATGGGAGTAGTCGGTGGTACTGTGGACTGGTTTGGTTTCTGTTTGAGAGGGTGAAATCAGCTGGTAGTAATAAATGAGTTTAAATCAAAATTAGCTTCTGTAGCGTTCAGTGTTCCTCAAAGTTCCATTATGGGGTCTATTCCTTTTGACATGTATACGAATACACTTACTTGAATAATCCTCATATAAAATGTCACCTCTGCACAGGTGATACAATAATACATAAGGAAGGAATAAACTCAAAAAAAATAGAGACCAGGTTACAAAAAGCATTTGATTTACAAGATTGTTTTGTTCTTGCATTCAAGACTAGTACTTAATGCAAAAAAAGACTCAAGTAATGTGTTTTAGCACAGCAACAAAACTTAGAGCCACTTGCAACTAATTTACAGGTTAAATGTTTGGAACAAACTATTACAGCAAGTTCAGAAGTATAGATACCTTGGTATTTGGTTGGTTGGATGACAAGATCAAATGGAATATCCACATAGACAAGTTAAAAACTTGGAGAGACTCCTTGGTTCAGTATATAGAATTAAGCACTCTAGGAACAAAGAGTTCAGGACGCAGGTGGTAAATACCAGGGTTCTTCCTATTTTTGACTGGAGAATTGTTGTTCTCGGGGCATCAGGAATGGAGAGGGCAAACTAGAAGTCCTGTATAATGGGTTTTCTCACTTCATTCTTGTTGTCCCTCATAGGAGTCCTTAAGGAGCTGGGGTGGTTGACATTAGAGGAGCGTAGCAGAATTCATTATCTTACCTATATGCATAGCTTTTATAGAACCAAGGTCCCTGAATATCTACGCGTTAATTTACAACAAAGAAGTATTAAAGGTTCACTTAGGTCAGCTGGTGAAGTTGAATTTTTACTTCCTAAAAGAAACCTGGAAGTGCGTAGATCCCATATTTATAGTATGGGTCCAAAACTTAGGAATAACATTCCACTACAGCTAAGACCAGTGGACAGTAACATTACTCTGAGTAAAATCAAAAAATGGCATTTTGAACAGATAAAAGAAGCCTTACCCTGTTGTTTAGTAACAGATATTGGCTGATTATATTCATCCAGATTTAGTGAGTTTTGTATATACCTAGTAGTATTTTTGAGATCTACTGCGTAGTTCCAGAATTGAAACTTGTAATATATGCACCGTGTATGTATGACTATCAACTACTGTCAGACATTAATTACTTATAATAACTGGCGACCACTTTTTCCCATAGGGGAAGGGGGTTATAATTTTCCATTATAACGTGTGTGAGCATGCACAAAAAGTGCTCTTCTGGTCCTCTTCACCACACAACACACCGCAGTTTGCCGCCAGTTGGAATCGGCGGTAAGTTATTTTAACTGTATTTTATATAACTGCTGAGACAAAAAAGAGATCTTACTTCAAGATACAGCTCTTGCAGCAGGTTATACCATTAGGACTGAAGCCGGCAGGCATCAGGACCCCACGGAAATTTTCTAGGTAGCAGTCTTCAGCGGGGACCACCTCCGACGTCGGTCCCGTCCCCGACGTCAGGCGTAGTACATAAGGAGGCGGTCCCCCCACAATCCCCAGTTCTTTTCCCGCCATCGACATCGCAAGTATCGGCCTCTCGGTCCTTTTTCTAGCGTGCGACGACCTTTAGAGCTACGAAGATTTCGTCTTCCTTCACAATTCTGGATTCAACTGATGTCCTCTCCAAATATTTCTCTGGAGGGTCACCAATCGAAGCAATTGGATGTCCTGGGTAGGTGCATGTACGCGGCTGCGACTTGCGCCATCAGGTCACTGAATTACCTCACTCACATGGTTCAATTCCAGAACGCACTGTGGGAACAGGGACAGGACCTGGTCGAGAAGATGCCCGATGGCGACCAAAAGAAGGAGCTCTTGAACCTCCTCCGCACGGGTTGGGATGTGGGGACCCAGGTGCTCAGAGCCGCATATGATTCTGCGGACTCTTCAGCCAGAGCTGCAGCCTCAGGCATGTGTCTCCGGAGACACTCTTGGCTCAGTGTCTCCAGTTTTACCCCGGACGTCCAGAAGAACACCTTAGACGTTCCTTACAGCGGCAAGGTCCTATTTGGTGAGCCTCCGAGAAGGTGATCACCAAACTTCAGTACGCAGGGAAGGCAGTCAGATCTGTACAGGCCATGTACAGGTCTCGGCCCAGTTCCTTTCGTAGGAACCAGAGCCGCTTTCGTGGCCGGCTACAAAGACAACAGCCACATTCCGGCCAACAGCAGAGGGGCACTTTCACCCGCAAAGCCCAGGCCAAGTCCTCCCCAGGCAGAGGCCAACGATTTGCAAAATCGGCGCAGCCTGCCGGATCGAACGCTGCCACAGCATGACTCCTTCCAGGCCCCCGCCCCTCCTCAGGAACAATGGGAAAAGAAGGTTGGGGGTCGCATCGCACGCCACCTGCCAGGTTGGCTGTCGATCACCACCGACAGGTGGGTTCTGCAACTGTTTAAAAAAGGCCACTATATAGAATTTGTAGGCAGCCCACCCACAAGACCTCCCCTGCTTTCCCGATATTTGGGTCAGCATGCCCTGCTCATACAGCAGGAGGTGCTCGCGCTTCTGGAAAAGGAAGCCTTAGAGCACATTCCAGAGAACCAGAGAGGTCTAGGGTACTATTCTCACTTCTTCCTGGTTCCAAAGAAAACAGAGGACCTCCGTCCAATACTGGACCTCAGCGACCTCAACCTGTCGGTTGTTTACAAATGCTTCCGCATGGTGACCCTTCCGGGCCTAATTCCCATGCTGAAGCGAGACGCTTTTCTGGCGTCTTTGGACATGAAGGACGCCTACCTGCACATTCCAATTGCTCAAGCGCACCGGAGGTTCCTGCGCTTCGAGTTTCAGAGCCGCCATTATCAGTTCCGAGCTCTTCCCTTTGGGCTGTCAACGGCAGCTCGCGTTTTTACGAAGTGCATGGCGGTCGTAGCGGCGTCTCTGAGGAGACAAGACCACTACGTGTTCCCATACCTGGACGACTGGCTTCTCAGTGGCACCCTCCAGGAGGCACTGATAGCGGCCATTCACTGCACCCAGTCCCTTTTTCAATCACTGGGTATTCTCATCAACTCACGAAGTCACTCTGGTGCCGTCCCAGAAACTGCAGTTTATAGGAGCAGTTCTGGACACCATCAGAGGAAAGCTTTTCTTCCCTCGGACAGGCGGAACACATCAGATCCCTCATCAGGGACTTGTCGGTGAAGAAGACCGTTCGCCAGATCGGTCCTTCGCCTGCTCGGACACATGGCTGCGGCCATTGCAACAGTCGATGGCGCGTCTCCACATGCGGGTAACCCAGTGGATGCTAAGGGTGCAATGGGACCAAAGGCAAGAACCATCTGCAGCAGCCAGTTGGAATCCACGAATGCCGTGATTGGGATTGTAATGGTGGCTAGATCTGGGGAACCTCTCCATGAGGTTCCCTTCTCTACGCCGTCTCCGACTGTGGCACTCTCCACAGACGCCTCAGGGCTCAGGTGGGGAGCACACCTGGACGGTGTTCGGTCTCAGGGCCTTTGGACAGCCCAGGAGTCTCATCTCCACATCAACATTTTGGAAATGAGGGCAGTCCTTTACGCTCTGCAAGCCTTCCAGTCGGAGATTCCACCGGGTACACTCCTGTTACAAACAAACAATACCGTGGTGATGTATTACCTCAACAAACAAGGAGGCACTCACTCCTACCCGCTTTGCAGGGAGGCCATGAGAGTGTGGGAGTGGATATTGCAACACGGCGCAAACCTAATTGCAGTACACGTCCCGGGAGTGGACAACACCGTTGTAGACAGTCTGAGTCGCTCTCAGGCCAGAGTCCACGAGTGGGAACTTCTACAGGAGGTGGCAGAGGATCTGTTTCACAGATGGGGCACTCCAGAGTTAGATCTTTTCGCGTCCACATCCAACTCAAAACTATCCAATTTTTGCTCGCTAGATCCAGGGCCTGGTGCTTTCTGACGAGACGCGTTGTCCCTCTCCTAGGCGGGCAGATTCCTCTATGCCTTCCCTCCTTTCCTGTTGATCCAGAGAGTTCTCTTAAAACTTTGCAGGGAGCAAGGGATGCTCATTTTGATCGCGCCTTTCTGGCCCAGACAAATTTGGTTCCCTCTTCTGCATCAGCTATCCCGGGAACCTCCAGTTCCTTTGCCAATCAGCTCCCATCTATTGTCTCAGGAGGCGGGTTCATTGGTCCACCCAGACTTAAGTTCATTGAACCTGCACGCTTGGCTCCTAGAGACATAGCCATGATGCGATCACAGGTCTTGCAAGTGGCAGATGTACTTTCTGCCGCCAGAAAACCGGCAATCCACGTAACGACCATGAAATGAGGATTCTGTTTGTAAGGTTCAAGCATGTGTTTTCGCCGTTAGACTGTCCCGAAAAGCTGGTTCTGGACTACCTGCTTTCCCTTTTTCATTCCGGACTGGCTTACTCCTCGATTAAAGTGCACCTTTGTGCAATTTCTGCCTACCATGCCCCAGTAGGCCATCGGACGGTGGCCCAGCTGGACACTACTTGTGCCTTTTTAAGGGGAGTCCTCCACCTTAGGCCGCCCATCAAGGATCCAATTCCTCCTTGGGACTTACCCTTCGTCCTGGAGCAGCTTACACTGCCACCTTTTGAACCAGCCGCAGATTGCGAGCTACGTTTTCTCTCTTGGAAAACGTTATTTTTAGTTGCTGTTACTTCGGCAAGAAGGATCTCGGAATTGCTTGCTCTTTTGTGCAAAGAGCCTTATTTGGTTTTCCATCAGGACAGGATATCCCTAAGGACAAACCCAAAGTTTTTGCCTAAGGTGGTTTTCAGCCCTCACCCTTAACCAGGATATTGATTTACCAGTGTATTTCCCAAGGTACACTAATCGAGGAGAAGCTCTTCTGCACGCTCTCGACGTGCATCGGTGCCTCAGATACTATCTGACCAGAACCAAACAGTTTGGAAAGGTGGACCAACTTTTCATCTCCTTTGCTCACAGGATGAAAGGAGTTCCTGTCTCCAAACAGTCACTCTCGAGGTGGCTCATCCAGTGCATCACTTTCTGTTATGACAAGCGCAATAAACCCTTATCGGGTGCGGTCAAGGGTCATTCCACAAGAGGGGTAGCTACTTCTTTTGCGGCGTTAAAGAACGTCTCCACCTCAGCTATTTGCGCTGCAGCTACTTGGAGCTCTGTGCATACCTTTATCAGACATTACAGTCTGGACATTGCATCGAGGCGAAGAGCAGGGTTCGGTCTAGCCGTCCTTCAGGGACTTCTGTCCTAGGCTCGAGTAATATCAAGATCTCTGCCTTTCCTCCTCCCAGTGGCGCATGATTGCCACTATTGCTTGGAAATTAGTCCTAATGGTGTAACCTGCTGCAAGAGCTGTATCTTGAAGTAAGATAGTACAGTTACGTATGAACTTACCGTAACAGTAGATCTTGAGAACAGCTCTTGCAGCAATATCCATCCACCATCCCCTTTTGGAGGTAGGTCGTAGTCAAGCACCCATCTTAGGGATGGGTCATTCCTATTTACTAGTCTTTGCCATCTGGTGGCGGATCCACAGTGTCCTCTTCTGATGTCATCCAGCGGCCGGGAGTCTCCGGCAGGAAGCTGAGGATTGTGGGACGCCTCATATGTACTACGCCACAGCGGTCGGGCGGGACCGACGTCAGAGGCGGTCCCCGCTGAAGACTGCTAGCTAGAAAATTTCCATGGGGTCCTGAAGCCTGCCGGCTTCAGTCCTAATGGTATAACCTGCTGCAAGAGCTGTTCTCGAAGATCTACTGTTACGGTAAGTTCTTACGTAACTGTACTTTCCCAAGCAATTATATAAAATAAAAGCTAGGGAGGTGTGTGAAACTCGAATGTTAGACACCGCCTTGGTGGGGGATGCCTGTACAAACCCCTTGAGCTTCCCTCTCGGGGTTTATGTGGCATCCCACACCTTGGAGGTGTCTAACATTCTTGTTATAACCACCTCCCCAGCCATTATTGTATATATAACTTTTGTGATGAGTGATCTTGTATGGTAGTTTAATATTAATCCTGGATAGCTATTATGTAAGCATATATGTTTAATTTCAACCCTGACTTTGCTTAGCATTTCTAGCTGTGAAACCTAATGTTCAAGCTGCAGAATAAGGGGTGCTAGCTGCACATTCGAGCAGACTTGATAGACCTCTAGGCCTTTATCTGCTGGCAAATTTCGTGTGTTCGTACGCTCATATATATTTTAGGAACATGTGTACCAAGTAATTTTACTTTTATGTAATACAGCCCGTACAATTGAAAATTAGCTTTGCCCAAATGAGTATCTAATTCATGCAATGAATACAATTTTATTACTACTGCATAGCTAATTGGCAGTCTGGTGCTTTTCTGCCACCTGATTAGCTCATTTATTAGTGAAACAGTTGAGAGAGAACTGCAGTCAGCTAGTTTTTAAGGAGGTGACTAATCTGTTAGTAACACAAGCTTTCTGTTATTACTTGAGACACTTTAAATGTTGTGCATGAAATACTAGCAGCAGTTTGGGTTTAATAATGTATTAACCATTTCGCTCTTGTTCCTAATTGAAGGGCTGTATTGAAACTTTGATGTAAAAGTTCTAATGCAAAGTGTGATTGTGCATCCGGCCTCTCTGCACAATGGTAAAACTACCACTTGCCACTTTAGCCTGGCTTCAGGAATAAACCCAGGGCATGGGGGGACTGGTCTGGGGAAGAGCATTGAGTGTTCCACGAGACACTCTTCCTCACAGTGGGTGGGTGGGCGGCAGATGCCACTGTGCAAGCATCACTTTGGGTGACCACAGGTGAAGCTGCAGGCGGCACTGCAGGTGAAGTGGGATGTGGGCTGATGCTGCATGTTACCGTACCTGCAGGGGAAGGGGGACATTAGCTGGTGCCGTGTGTTACCATGCATGCAACTGCAGAGGACAGGAGACATTGGCTGGTGCTACGTGTTACCACTCATCCAACTGGAGGGGGGCGGGGGCGTCGGCTGATGCTGCATGTTACAATGCATGTGACTGCAGGGGAAGGCGAAGTTGGCTGGTGTTGCATATTCCCACGCATGCCACTAAAGTCAAGTGGTATTTTGGTAGTGCCTTGTGTTATCATGCATGCGACTGCAGGGGAAGGAGACATTGGCTGGTGCCATGTGTTATCATACGTGAGATTGCAAGGGGGAGAATGTCTGGTGCCACATGTTACCACGCATGCTACTGTAGGGGAAGGGGTTTTTTGGCTGGTGCCGTATATTACCATGCATGCCACTGCAGGGGAAGGGGGACATCAGCTGGTGCCTGTGGTATCACGCATGTGCCTGTAGGAGAAGGGAGATGTAGGCTGATGTTACATGTTACCACACATGTGCCTGCAGGGGAAAGGAGATGTAGACTGATTTCGCATGTTACCAGCATGCAACTGCAAGGGAAGGGGGACGTTGGCTGGTGCCGCCTGTTAACAGGTATGTGACTGTAGGGGAAGAGAGACATTGGCTGGTGTTGCATGTTGCTGTGCATACAACTGCAGGGGAAGGGGAACATCAGCTGGTGCTGTGTGTTAGCATGCATGCGACGGGGTGGGAAGGGGGTCATCGGCTGGTGCTGTGTGTTACCATGCATGTGACTGCAGGGAAAGAGGGATGTAGACTGGTGCCAGGTGTTACCACATAATGCGACTGTAGGGAAAGGGGGACATCATCAGATGCTACATATTACCTGCATGCAGCAGCAGGGTAAGGGAGATTTTGGCTGCAGCCATGTGCTACTACGCATGCGACTGCAGAGAAAGGTGGACGTTGGCTGGTGTCACATGTTACCACACGTGTGACTGCAGGGGAATGAGGATGTTGGTTGATGTCACGTGTCACTATGCATGCAGCTGTTGGGGAAGTGGGATCTCGGCTGGTGCCAAATGTTACCACACTTGCATTCTTGCTTCCTACATCTCAGGGGAATGTGATAGATGAGAAAATAGGAAAAACTCTGACTGATGCAGTATGATGCTGGGTGTGTGGTAATGCTGTAAAATATCTTACTTCTGAGTGGTTCAGAGTGCGCATTCTGACCTCACACCTCACAACCCAGTCAGGGCGTGCCATAATTTAACATCACTGCTCTGCCCCACGTAAAGTGTAAAGACTGTAAAAGTAGAGAGAGGGTCACTAGAGTCCCCAGCCAGCACTAGAATATTAAAACAGCACTGTAGGGAACACTAGAAGCGGGGGGTGTCTGTGTGCATATTTATAGATCTTACTTCGAGAGTCCGCTCTTGCAGCAGGTAACACATATAGGACTGTAGGCGGCAGGACCCCAAGGAAAACTTCTAGCTAGCAATCTGTGGCGGGGACAGCACCCCTGACGTCGTCCCGCCCCCAACGTTATGTATAGTATAAAGGGAGTGCGTTCCCCAGCGTCCCCCAGTTCTTTTCCTGCCGTCAACTTGCATTCTTCTGCTCCACGGATCACCTCTCACTAGCTCGACTGCCATTTTGACTAAGATTTCCTTTTCTTACTTTACCGAAAAGTTTTTTTTCAGCGAAATTGTTTCTGTATACCGTCTTCTCCGACATCCACCATTGAAAGGCACCCCTCTAAATATGCCTGCGGCAAATGGATATTGTCCAAGGATGGGCAGTCGGCCTGCTTGCTGTGCCTGGGCCCTGACCACAACACCCAGGTCTGCCAGCACTGTCAGAAGTTTAACAGCAGGATGAGGATCTGCCGCCAGAAGACCCTGCAGGCCTACCTCACTGAGCAACATTTGACCACCATGCAGAGAGATTCCTCTTCAGGGAGGAGTTCTTCCCACCATAAATCTTCAGGGAAGCACAAGGAGAAGAGGAAGGAGAGAGAGAAGGAGAGGCCCCCCTCCAGATCTAAATCTTCAGGCTCCCACTCTGCCTTCCGGGGTAGTTCTCACTCAGCCTCTCAGGTCATCCATTCTCCTTCCAGGCTCACGGTTGTCAAGCCCCCCGCCCTGGTCCAGGCATTGGGTACTAAGGACCATGGCTCTGGGTCCTCCGGCCCCACCCTGCAGTCGCTGAAGGTCCGGTCGCCTGAACAGTCCTCAGGCAGGCTCACTGACGTCGGTAAAGGTCCGATGTCAGCCCACTCCCGGTCGGCCTCTGTCTTTGGTGCAGACTCCTGGGACAGGCGTAAGGCCTCGGGGCACTCCTCCGGAGATCTGTCTCTCAACCGCCGAGGCCCGCTAAGCCAACATCAGACAAGTGTCTGTCGATGCAGCATTCATCGGATAGGGATTCCCACCGATGTCAGGTGACCGACGCTGCTGCTTCGGCAGTTCAGCTGCCGTCATCACTCCCAGTGTCACCGGTGTCTCCCCCACCACCGGTGGACGATTGGCCAGGTAATAACCCTTCCGAGAACTGCTGGATGATGGTCTTGAATCCAGCGTTGGCTGCTGTCATCGGGCCTACAAATATAACCTTGAAGTCGCCTCCTGTCCACCCACCGTCGCCAGACCATGGCACTACGCTGAATAAAGGTGCTGGGCCATCGGGTCTGATGACTGATTCAGACCCAAAGCTGAACTTGTCCCAGGTTAAGGACCTTTTTGGATACTGGTTGAAGACCATCTGGACGGGATCTCCTCCTTCCAAAACTTCCATGGAGTGAGGTCCCCCCCCCTCCAGATACAGGGGCCCCTCCACCGACGGATCCCAACCCACCTTCGGGTAAGGGTATGGGTACAGAGCCTACCCCTCCATAAGGCAGTGACAAGGGTAAGGCTCCTCGTAAGTGCTGCTCCAGATCTCGGTCCAGGAGCCCGAGTTCCTCCGGCTCCCCAGACAGCCACAGGCACAAACAACAGAGCAACAGGTCTCAGTCCTCCTCCTCATCAGTGGACTCAGACCGCTCCTCGGACACGTCCTTCTCTGATGTATCGCCTATTGGGGACTTGTCCGTCTTAGACCGAAGAGATATTCCCAAATCCTCACCAAATGACCCCTCCTTCATGGAGATCATGTGGCATATCCAAACCAGTACGGGATGGGAGACAGAGGACCTGGACCCAGAGAGACTCCGCTTGGCAAAATATTTGTACCTAAAGGACCTGAAACTGGTGGTCATCCCACCCGTGGTGGATACCTTCGCGGATGTCACCAAGGCGGCTTGGAAGCGCCCCCATACTTCCGCCTCCATACCCAAGAAGGCGGACCACCTTTACAGGGCTCCTAAGGAGCAACCCTTCTTGGGAGAACAACCCTTGGCAGACTCTGTGGTTATCTCGGCTGCCCACGATAGGTCCTAGAGGCTGAGACACCTCAGTACTCAGCCCCTGGATAAAGAATCTAAGCAGCTGGATTCCATGGGGTGGAAAGTTTACTCTTTCGCCACCTGTATCATACGGAGCCTAAACTTCCTTACCCATATGGTACAGTTCCAGAATGCCCTATGGGAATGGGATCGATAGTGTGAAAGAGATCCCAGATTGTCCACAAAAAGCAAACTGGTTTGGATGTGGCACGCATGTCCTCTGGTCAGCCTACGATTCGGTGTACATGGCAGCAAGGGCTGCGACCACAGGAGTGTGCGTCCACAGGCATTCATGGCTCTGGGTGTCAGGTTTCGCACAGGATGCGCAAAGTAACATCCTAGATGCACCCTTCCAGGGTTCCATCCTCTTTGGTGAGGACTCTGAAACGATCATCACCAAACTGTGGGACTCTGGTAAGGCCGTTTGGTCAGTGCACTCCATGTATAAACCGAAGCAAAGGCCTTTTCGAAAGCCTCACTTTTGAGGAAGAGGGGGACAACAAGCTCGCTTTCAGCATCAGCAGCAACAGCAAGGTGGTTACGGCCATAAGGGCCCCTCCAGAGGCGCCGCAGGACCCACCTCTCGGGCCGCTAAAGCAGCCCAGGCCTCTCCCCCACCCCACAACTATCTGACTCCTTGTTGGACCCACCCCCTCCCGTGTCTCTGACAAGGGAGGCGGTCGGAGGCCACTTTTCTCTCTACGCCAAGGGTTGGCGAGAGGTCACCTCAGACCAGTGGGTTCTACAAATGATGGACACTCGATAAGAGTTCATCCAGATGCCACTGGACAGGCCCCCCCCTTCCTCCCACTGTTCCCTGGCTCATACCGGACTCATCCAAGCAGAGATTCAGGCACACTTGCTCAAAAGGGCGATAGAGCCTGTACCCCCATCCCAGAAGGGCACGGGCTTCTGTTCACATTTTTTCCTCGTGCCCAAAAAGACTGGGACCTGCTCCCCATATTGGACCTCAGTGACCTCAACCAGTTTGGAATACAAATGCTTCCAGATGGTCACGCTGCGGGGTTTGTTACCCATGATCCATCAGGGGGATTGTCTGGCATCATTGGACATGCAGGATGCCTATCTTCGCATCCTAGTGGCCAAGCCTCACAGGAGGTTTCTCATATTCCAGTTCCAAGGGAGGCATTACCATTTCAGGGCTATACCCTTCGACCTATCCTCGACCCCAAGGATTTTTACCAAATGCCTGGTGGTGATTGCGGCGGCCCTCCGAAAGAAAGGGCACTATGTTTTTGCTTACCTGGACAACTGGCCCTTGACGGCTCCATCAGGCAAGCAGCTGTGGCACACGATTCTGGACACCTGTTCTCTCTTCAGAGATCTGGGTATCACCATCAATGCTCCAAAGTCTTCCTTGTTCCCGACCCAGTCCCTCCAGTTCATAGGAGCACTGCTCGATACCTCTCGAGGGAAGGCCTTCTTGCCACAGGACAGGGCACTTTTCCTTTGAGGCTTGGCACACCACGTCTCATCCCTTCCAACAGTCCCAGCCAGGACGCTGCTCCAGCTTTTAGGCCGCATCCATCGTAACAGTCCCTGTAGCCAGACTGCATTCGAGGATGGTTCAGTGGACTCTGAGAGTCCAGTGGGATCAAAAATGGGATGATCTGGGCCAACCGGTCTCTATTACAGAACCGGTCCGTTGAGAACTCAGCAGATGGATGACATTTCCCTTCCTTGCAGAAGTGATGGCCTTTCAGAAAACAGCTCCGGATCAAGACTTGACATCAGATGCCTCAGGCATAGGTTGGGGTACACATCTAGATGTCCACAGGGCACCTGGTCTGCGGCCGAGGAGACTCTCCACATAAATATTCTGTAAATGAGAGCAGTCCACTGTGCCTTACAGGCTTTGAGCATGGTGCTTTGCCCGGGACACCTCCTTGTCCAGATGGACAACATGGCAGTGGTGTTTTACCTCAACAAGCAAGGTGGTACCCACTCTTACCTCCTTTGTCGGGAGGTAATGTGGGTCTGGAACTGGGCCATATCCCACCGCCTCGAGGTTTCGTCGGTTCATATTCCAGGGGTTCAAAACACTCTGGCCGACTCTCTGACGGACTTGGTCCAGAGCGCACAAATGAGCTCCTCTACAGTCTGTCGCAGACAGTCTCTTTGACAGATGGGGCAGACCGGAGCTGGACCTCTTTACATCCCCTACCAGTGCAAAGTTGCCCAGTTTTTGCTTGCTAGATCCAGGGCCTGGAGTTTTCTGGTGAGACACGTTGTCCCTCTCCTGGAGAGGGAGGTTCCTTTTTGCCTTCCCCCAATTCCTGCTCCTTCAGAAGGTTCTTCTCAAGTTGCAAGCGGAAGGAGCAGTGATGATCCTTGCGGCCCCACTGTGGCCATGACATATTTCGTATCCACTAATGCAATAACTGGCCGCCGAACCCCCAATTCCCCTGCCACTGAGCACTCACCTGCTGTCCCAGGATGATGGGACCTTGGTTCATCCGAACCTTCGGTCACTGAATTTCCATACGTGGCTCCTGAGGACCTAGCTAAGTCACGCTTTGGGGTTTCAGACAGGGTTGCAGACGTTCTGGTGGCTGCCAAGAAACCCTCCACCAGAGCCACTTACACCATAAAATGGAAGCGCTTTTGCCTCTGGGCTGTTGCCCGCCATCTTGATCCCTTGGCTTGTCTGGTGAGCTCGCTCCTCGAGCATCTGTTGTCTCTGTCGGACTCAGGATTGGGCTATTTGTCCATCAAAGTGCATTTGTGTGCAATTTCTGCCTACCGTGCCCTGGTTCAAGGTAGAACCGTGGTACAGTTGGATGTAGCCCACACCTTTCCGTGGGGCATTCTCCATATGAAGCCCCCCATCAGGGACCCCGTCCCTCCTTGGGACTTGCTTTTCGTGTTGGAAAAGCTCACCTTACCCCTGTTTGAACCAGCTGCAGATTGCGAGCTTCGCTTTCTTTCCTGGAAAGCATTATTTTTGGTTGTTGTTACTTCTGCTCAGAGAATTTTCTGAGCTTTCAGGCCCTGATGTGTAAGAAGCCTTGTATGGTGTTCCACAAGGATTGGGTGGTCTTGAGGACCAATCCTAAGTTCTTACGAAAGGTGGTGTCTGAGTTGACTCTGAATCAGGACATACATCTCCCAGTGTATTATCCTGAACACTCAAACCGGGGGAGGCTCTTCTCCATACGCTAGATGTTAATTTTATGTTTCTATCTCTCCAGCATGAGAGAAATTAGACGTTTTGATCAGGTTTTTGTTTCCTTCGCCCCCAGGTTCCAGGGGGCTCCTGTAGCCAGACAGACTCTTTCTAAATGGCTTGTTAACTGCATTCCATTTTGTTACCAGACGTGTGACAAACTCTTGCCGGGTTTGGTGAAGGGTCATTCCACGAGGGGAGTAGCGGCCTCTTTTGCCACCCTTAGAGATGTGTCTGTGGCTGACATTTGTGCAGCAGCCACATGGAATTCTGTTCATACCTTTACAGACACTACAGTCTTGACATTGCCTCCAGATGCAGAGCAGGCTTCGACCTTGCAATTCTGCAGGGACTCCTCTCCTGAGAGCACTTCCCTCTGCATTTCTTTCTACTTCCTCCACCCAAGACTAGTCTGGGTCTCCTTTACTGCTTGGGACTCAGTCCTATATGTGCTACCTGTTGCAAGTGCTGACTCTCTAATTAAGATAGTACAGTTACGTAAGAACTTACCATAACAATAGATCTTCGAGAGAAGCTCTTTCAGCAGGTATGGCTTCCCGACCACCTTCACCCTAGGGGCCTCTCTTCTACACTTGGTTTGCAGTGACAGTGCTATGATTGCTGTATGTGGTTCTTGCCTTGGTACTTTGTTCCTGATCACCTTTCATCCTCTGTGCCAGAGTCTCTGACAGGAGAACTGAGGGATGCTGGGGACCGGCCTCCCTTTATACTGTATGTGACATCGGGGGCGGGCTGACATCGAGGGACGGTTCCCACCATAGACTGCTAGCTAGAAGTTTTCCTTGGGGTCCTGCCACCTGCAGTCCTATATGTGTTACCTGCTGCAAGAGCTTCTCTCGAAGATCTACTGTTACAGTAAGTTCTTACGTAACTGTGCTTTATGTGTATATTTATAGTTCTGTTTACATAAAATGCATATATGCACATATAAATACATGGTTATTTCCTCATATATGATGGTAGCCGAGTAGGGTATTATGACCCTAACTAGCTACCTATTAGGATTTAGGACCTCAACGAGCTACCAGTTAGGGTATTACGATTATTAAATAGTTCAGTAGAGCTAGGCTTGGTATCGCAGGACTGGAGAACAGCACATGTAGTGCCGCCCCACAAAAGCGGTCCCAAGGATGACCCAGAGAATTACAGACCAGTCAGTCTGACCTCTATTGTGGGCAGGCTCATGGAGACCATACTAAAGGAAAGGTTGGTGGAATATCTAGAGAAGCATGGTCTCCAGGATGCAAGGCTTCATTGGGGGATCGTGTCAAACAAATCTGATTGACTTCTTCGACTGTGTCACTAAGACAGTAGATGGGGGACCAAGCGGTAGACATCCTCTATCTTGATTTCAGCAAGGCCTTTGACTCTGTGCCCCACAAGAGGTTGATCAGGAAGTTGGTTGATCTTGGGGGTTGGGGAAAAAATGGCCAGATGGGTGGAAAACTGGCTGAAGGACAGAACTTAGAGGGTTGTTGTGGGGGGAAGAGTTATCTGGCACAAGACAGGTAACCAGTGGGGTCCTGCAGGGCTCGGTGTTGTCCAGTGTCTTCATCAGTGACATTGGAGATGGCATTAAGGGCAAAATGTGCCTATTCGCGGATGACACCAAGCTCTGTGGGAGAGTGGATACAGCTGAAGGGATTCAGGGCCTACAGCAAGATCTGGAAAAGCTAGGGAGGAGGTTCAGGATCTGGCAGCTTGGCTTCAATGCCAAGAAATGCAAAGTTGTGCATATTGGAGCCAAGAATCCTAGGACAGAATACTACCTGGGTGGAGTCCAAGTATCTGCATCAGAGGAGAAGGACCTGTGAGTGATGATCACTAGTGACCTGAAGCACTCCACGCAGTGCAAGAAAGCAGCAGCAAAGGCATAAAAAAATGCTGGGATGCATATCTAGGGGGATCAGTAGTAGGAGAGAGGAGGTTATACTGCCCTTGTACAGGTCACTGGTAAGGCCACTTCTAGAGTATGGAGTTCAGTACTGGTGCCCACACCTCATAAAGGACATTAACCTGCTGGAGAAGGTACAGAGGAGGACTACAAAGATAATAGCAGGTCAGCAGGGTAAGGAATACGAGGAGAGGTTGAGGGCACTGAACATGAACTCCCTGGAAGCCAGGAGAGAGGGGACATGATTGGGACTTCAAGTACTTGAAAGGGGTAAATAAGGTTGATGAGGAGAGTCTCTTTAAACTGAGTGGCAACCATAACATGAGGGGGCACAGTCTTAAGCTGGAGGATGGGAGGTTTAGGAGGGAGGTCAGGAAGCACTTCTTCACAGAGAGGGTGGTGGACACTTGAAATGCGCTGCTAGAAGAGGTACTCTTGTTGAAGACAGTGAGCAGTTTTAAGAGAGGCTGGGACAGGTATGGGGGAGGGTAAGGGTCATGGGCAGGGAGGATGGGAGGAGTGGGGAGAGGGGGCAGGGACATTAGCTCAAGCTGTGAACCCTGCAACATGAGTAGGCTTGATAGACCAAATGGCCATCTTCTACTGGCTTCTTCGTATGTCCGTATGATCTTAACTAGCTACCAATTAGGGTATTATGAACCCAAGTAGCTATTTACGGTAAAGTATCATGAACACCTGAAAAACACATTAACACCCAATACACAGTCACCAAGCAATGCTGACCCTTAGAACTAACACATACCACTACACCATGGAAACACTTAGGATACAGCAAAAAGTGTCCAACCTTATGTATTATATAAAATAAAAGATGACAAAGTCCTATGCAAGGAAATAATACCATCTCAGGGTTGAGCAAGCTCATAAAGGCCACTTGCCCTTCAGGCTTGTGGCTTTATGGCTCGTTCAGCCCCTCGATGGTATTATTTCCTTGTATACAACACTTTGCCATAATTATTCTCTATGTATACGTGTGTGTGTGTGTGTGTGTGTGTGTGTGTATCTATATTTTTATACACTCTAACATATGTAGCATTTATGGATATATGTGGCAGGTGTGTGTGTGCGTTTGTAGGATTTTCTCTGTGGCAGGCGTGCATTGGTATGAGAATAAATGGCTCCCATGTGAGAGAACTGAGGTTGTAATTATTCATTCCCCCCTAACCAAGTTATCATTAGTGTTTTCCGTATCCAGTCACAACAAGCCCAGTGAGACGGTCACCGCTTTGCTGTAATTTGTAAACCAGATATGTACAGCATATAAATATCGAACCACAGACTAGCTGATAGCAATAAACCCTGTGACAGGGGACTTTTTGTAGCCAGTCATTTATGGGCAGCTTAGTAAATGTGAATGGAGATATTTAAGGGAATACACAGGAAAGCTATGGAGCTGAAAGAAACAAAGACTCCTCTCTCTGTGCCCCCTGTCCTGGTTCTGTAATATTATGTTGAATTTCCCCTCTCAGTGAAGGATTGTCTCTCTGCTTCTTCCCGGGTAGTGGCCCGACCTGCAAGTATTTTAAGAAAATGTAAATGGATTCATCACAGCTTTCCTTTTGTCACTAAATTCCATCATGCTTTCACACTGCATATTTTTAGCGCTCCATGTGTCCTGAAAACAGATTTTCTACCATTTTATGGCCTAGATAGTAGTTCTAGGATGAATGTTAGTTCACAAAGTGACTCGCATTGCAACACTGGAACTGTATATAGTTTTTTGTGTGCTCTCACACAGCCAGTACTCCCACACCATTACCTACAGCGACTATTACTGGGAGAGGCTGGGGCTGGAGTTGCTGTGAGCTCCCCCACAGCCAGTGCTCTTAAACCATTACCTACGGTGACTATTACTGGAAGAGGCTGGGGCTGGAGTAGCTGTGAGCTCCTCCACAGTGTGTGCTCTTACACCATTACATACAGTGACTATTACTGGGAGAAGGCTGGGGCTGGAGCTGCTGTGAGCTCCCCCACAGCCAGTGCTCTTAAACCATTACCTGCGGTGACTATTACTGGGAGAGGTTGGGGCTGGAGTAGCTGTGTACTCCCTCGCAGCGTGTGCTCTATGCCATTTCTACAGCAGCTCCTGCTGGGAGTGGTTGTGACAAAAGTAGTTGTTGGACATATAACCTACTGATACCAGTGGCTCCAGTGACTGTCTAACCACATGCCTTTGCTGTTTTTTTTTTGGGGGGGGGGGGGGCAGTGACCTTTGAAGATTAGAGTTGAAGGGAGGGAGCCAGTACCTTGATATGTGACTGGATAGCAATCTGGATTTCTCTTCTCACATTAACACCATCCACAAAAAAACTCCTCCTTAAGCTTGGTGCCCTATGCAGGAGCAAGTCCTGCCTGCCCCATCTGTCCACTGTGAGATCCTCCTTAGAATGATTTTGCCTGGGTTTGACTACATACATGTGGTAAATGTTCTGGCACCCCTAAGACCACCCTGTCCAGGCTTTTTTTTTTTTTTAATTCAAGTTTATTAATTCCAAGCAGGTACATCATTTTTATGCACTCTATTAGTGATCTTGCATATTTCCATAAATCATTTCATTTTCAGAGATTTCCATTGCCCTCATCTCTGTCATTTTAACATTTCATTAAAATCCTCAGCATTGTCCAATAGTAGTGTGGTCTCTTTCATTTTTATTTTATCACCCTGTCCAGGCTTGATCCCCTCTTCCACCATTTTACTACTGAACCCCCCAGCCTTACTCACCACTGTCTCTGCCAGAACCTCTCCTTCCCATATCTGGAGTCCCAGTATCTCTCATTATGCCCCTTTCCTCTAAGGGTACTGGTTAACCTCTCTCTTATCCTGTGTCTCTGACCTTCTCCCAATTCCCTACCGCCTCTTTCTGCACACTCTGCTCCCCTGACTGCTGCTCCTTCAGCATTCCCCACCGCTGCATTTCTGCCAGCCAGGCTACCTTTTCTGTCATCCATTTCTGCCAGCCAGGCTACTTGTCTTCCCTCTGGAGCTGCCTACCTGCTCCCATCTGCCTCTCTTCTTCTTACCTCTCTCTCAAACTGCTCCTCAGAGCTCTGTTCTCCCCCTCCTGGCCAGAACCTGCCCTGGGCTAGTCTTTTTTTCACTACTGGTCTCTGATCCTTTACGCTGTTTTGTACCTTGAATGTCTGGTACCAGGTTCATTGTAGCTCCTGACCGTTTGCCGTACCCTGGAGATAGTAACACATGACTGCTTCTGCAGCTGCTTTTCACATAGTTGCCCTGATTTGTATGCACATCGTTTTGCTTTGTAATCTCATTACCACGTATTTTGCTTACATAATCAGTGACATGTTATTGTATTTATTGTTTTTGTTGATGTCTGAATTGTTTGTATTTGTTTGTACATTTTGAACCCCTTCCCCCCTGGTCATGCCTAGAACCGAGCCTTGGCTCAGACTGCGTTCCCCGTTCACCAGTTTTTAAATCACTGCATACATAAAAAGATGTAGTGGTAATTTATAATATTTGGGGTGGCACTGGGGAACAAACCAGCTGCTTCATTGAAGGTATACCAATGGATTCCTAGTTGTTACGACGTCTGCTTACCAACCACGTTAAAAAAGCTCTGCCTTTTTAATCACGAAACGCGCGCACACACACATGTATATCAGGCATCAGCATATGAGAAGATCTCCTCCACTGACCTCCTTGAGCTTTGTATTTTTAAATCTATTGTCGAGTTGATTCTGGCAACATGATGCACAGACAGTGCAACTCCTTATCAGAGAGACAGAAAGAAAGGCTTGCCCTGCATGACACCCCTCTGACATAGAAAATGAAATGATACTATAACTGTGGGCCCCCCTTTGAAAGTTTTTCTGTTCTGTACTTCAGCTATTCCGATGTGTAGCTCTTGGAGACCGTTCAGAAGAAGCGCTCTTTCAGATGTTCTTGTGCGTCTCTAAGAACAGAGATAATGCAGCATAGTGTTTCTCAAGCTGTAAGTAAAAAGAAAGTGGTTTCCACAACAACTGTAACCATGTGACAGCTCTGACAAGGCACCAAACCCATCCAAGTGAGAGTTTCCCACTCGGGACGGTTGTGGCCTAAATCAAGAGTTACAGTAGTGACTCCGCCAAGTTAGGAAAAAGGCACTGTAGTACCACAGTGACTCATTATATAGGGACAGAATCGTTGGGGGACTGCCGAGACAGTGCTGGCTCTGCAAACATTCCTGGTTTTTCACACATTATAACATCAGATACTGGGATACTAGTGTGTGTGTTTAAGAATGGCTGGGGGGTGTCGGGGGCTGGCCAAGTGGAGGAGGAGGATCAAGCATCCTGGAGGACCCTCTTATTTCTCAAGGGAGGGAGGGTAACAGACTCTGCTGCAATACCACCTTCTGGGTGACCACAGGTGGCAGTGCAGTCACTTACTCTTAGGTGGGCTGATGCTGGCGCTCAAGCGCCCATCCTTCTTGGTGTCCTTGTAGGTGTTTGGGAGGGGAATGAAGGAAGGCCCCAGAGCACGCAGCATGAAGACATTGCTCTGAGTCCTGCCAACTGACTGGCGTATGCCCTCCCACACATTAGAAGGACTGAAGGAGGACAACTGTACAACCACCAGAGGAATCCACCACGAAGCAGGAACTGCTCCGTGGACTTTATGGAGGGCAGGGGTTAATGTCAATGAAGGTAAGGATGGAGTTGGACGACTGCCGAATGGATATGAGCGACACCAATGTCAGGATGAGTGAGAGAGAGAGAGATACTGTAGATGGAAGGATCGATCAGACAGACAGAAAGGTTGGAGGGATGTGATATTGGAAATGATGTCTTGTTTTATGTAACTGTTTCTACAACTGAAGGGACCTGTTAGAAATTTCTTTCACACATGCAGGGAAAACGGACACTTACTTTAGACTAGCAGAAGAGACAGGCCTTGATGGGTAGCCCAAACCTTTCCCACCCTAATGCTTTCTGTGTAAGTTTGAAGATATCACACATTTATGTGAACTACCTTGTCATTATTTTTTTTTTTTTTTTAAATACATCTGATCATAGGAAATGTGAGATAAAAAAAAAAAGACATCCCATTTAAGCACTTCAACCTAGATGTTGACATGTTTCTAAGGACATTTGCTTCACAGTAACCCCCTACCTGTGAGGTTTGCCCCTGACCTGAAGTAGCCAGTACTGATCGTTGTTCCCGATATGAGAGAGTCTGCAGGCCTTTGCATGGTCCCTGTAGGTTGCCATACTGTAACTTCTGCTTCTCATGGTTCATTATGTGAAGAGAGAAGGATGGTTGTTTATTAGGGATGGATTATTTCACCTGCACCCCCATCCCTAGTAACATGTGCTCTTAAGCGCAACTCTGGCATTAATTTTGGGGGGTGACCTGACAACCACCTAAATGGATAACTGATGAAGGAACCTGCTAAGAGACCCCATCTGCTATGCACTGTTTTATACCAATGCAGTATCAATAGTTCAACTCTCGAGAACAAACAGTAGCTGAAAGTGTTCACTTACTGTACCCCTGGGCCATGGTGGGACAGTGTTCACTTCAGGGCCATGGCAGGACAGTGTTCAGCTACTGTACCTCAAGGCCATGGCGGGACAGTGTTCACTTACTGTTCCCCCGTGCCATGGTGAGACAGTGTTCGCTAACTATACCCCAGGGCCATGGCGGGACAGTGTTCAGTTACTGTACCCCAGGGCCATGGCAGGACAGTGTTCACTTACTGTACCTTAGGGCGATGGCAGGACAGTGTTTACTTTGTGTACCCCAAAGCTGTGGTGGTTTGGTGTTCACTTACTTTACCTCAGGACCATGGCAGGACAGTGTTCACTTACTGTTCCCCAGGACCATGGCAAGACAGTGTTCACTTACTGTACCCTAGAGCCATGGCAGAACAGTGTTCAGTTACTGTACCCCAGGGCCATGGTGGGACAGTGTTCACTAACAGTACCCCAGGGCCATGGCTGGACAGTGTTCAGTTACTGTACCCCAGGGCCATGGTGGGACAGTGTTCACTAACTGTACCCCAGGTCCATGGTGGGACAGTGTTCACTAGCTGTACCCCAGGGCCATGGCGGGACAGTGTTCACTAACTGTACCCCAGGGCCATGGCAGGACAGTGTTCAGTTGCTGTACCTCAGGGCCATGGCAGGACAGTGTTCAGTTGCTGTACCCCCAGGGCCATGGCGGGACAGTGTTCAGTTGCTGTACCCCAGGGCCATGGCAGAACAGTGTTCAGTTACTGTACCCCAGGGCCATGGCAGGACAGTGTTTACTAACTGTACCCCAGGGCCATGGCTGGACAGTGTTCAGTTACTGTACCCCAGGGCCATGGTGGGACAGTGTTCAGTTGCTGTACCCCAGGGCCATGGTGGGACAGTGTTCACTAACTGTACCCCAGGGCCATGGCGGGACAGTGTTCAGTTGCTGTACCCCAGGGCCATGGCAGGACAGTGTTCAGTTACTGTACCCCAGGGCCGTGGTGGGACAGTGTTCACTAACTGTACCCCAGGGCCATGGCTGGACAGTGTTCAGTTACTGTACCCCAGGGCCATGGTGGGACAGTGTTCACTAACTGCACCCCAGGGTCATGGTGGGACAGTGTTCACTAACTGTACCCCAGGGCCATGGCAGGACAGTGTTCAGTTACTGTACCCCAGGGCCATGGCGGGACAGTGTTCACTAACTGTACCCCAGGGCCATGGCAGGACAGTGTTCAGTTGCTGTACCCCAGGGCCTTGGCGGGACAGTGTTCAGTTGCTGTACCCCAGGGCCATGGTGGGACAGTGTTCAGTTGCTGTACTCCAGGGCCATGGTGGGCCAGTGTTCACTAACTGTACCCCAGGGCCATGGCTGGACAGTGTTCAGTTACTGTACCCCAGGGCCATGGTGGGACAGTGTTCACTAACTGTACCCCAGGGCCATGGTGGGACAGTGTTCACTAACTGTACCCCAGGGCCATGGCTGGACAGTGTTCAGTTACTGTACCCCAGGGCCATGGTGGGACAGTGTTCAGTTGGTGTACCTGAGGTACAGCAGGGACAGTGTTCAGTTGCTGTACCCCAGGGCCATGGCAGGACAGTGTTCAGTTGCTGTACCCCAGGCCATGGCGGACAGTGTTCAGTTACTGTACCCCAGGGCCATGGCAGGGCAGTGTTCACTAACTGTACCCCAGGGCCATGGCAGAACAGTGTTCAGTTACTGTACCCCAGGGCCATGACGGGACAGTGTTCAGTTGCTATACCCCATGGCCATGGCAGGACAGTGTTCAGTTGCTGCACCCCAGGGCCATGGCAGGACAGTGTTCAGTTGCTGTACCCCATGGCCATGGCCAGACAGTGTTCAGTTGCTGCACCCCAGGGCCATGGCAGGGCAGTGTTCAGTTGCTGTACCCCAGGGCCATGGCGGGACAGTGTTCAGTTGCTGCACCCCAGGGCCATGACGGGACAGTGTTCAGTTGCTGTACCCCATGGCCATGGCGGGACAGTGTTCAGTTGCTGTACCCCATGGCCATGGCGGGACAGTGTTCAGTTGCTGTACCCCATGGC
The DNA here is from genome assembly GCA_016271365.2 of Neoceratodus forsteri. NCBI lineage: Eukaryota > Metazoa > Chordata > Ceratodontiformes > Ceratodontidae > Neoceratodus > Neoceratodus forsteri. The sequence continues at coordinate 107,798,101 of JADMNL010000031.1, read as the reverse complement.
CATGGCGGGACAGTGTTCAGTTGCTGTACCCCATGGCCATGGCGGGACAGTGTTCAGTGCTGTGCCCATGGCTGTAGGCGGGACAGTGTTCAGTTGCTGTACCCAGGGCCATGGCGGGACAGTGTTCAGTGCATGCCCCCAGGGCCATGGCGGGAACAGTGTTCAGTGCTGTACCCATGGCCATGGCGGGACAGTGTTCAGTTGCTGTACCCCAGGGCCATGGCGGGACAGTGTTCAGTTGCTGTACCCCAGGGCCATGGCGGGACAGTGTTCAGTTGCTGTACCCCAGGGCCATGGCGGGACAGTGTTCAGTTGCTGTACCCCAGGGCCATGGCGGACAGTGTTCAGTTGCTGTACCCCAGGGCCGGCGGACAGTGTTCAGTTGCTGTACCCCAGGGCCATGGCAGGACAGTGTTCAGTTGCTGCACCCCAGGGCCGTGGCAGGACAGTGTTCAGTTGCTGTACCCCATGGCCGTGGCAGGACAGTGTTCAGTTGCTGTACCCCAGGGCCATGGCGGGACAGTGTTCAGTTGCTATACCCCAGGGCCATGGCGGGACAGTGTTCAATTGCTGTACCCCAGGGCCATGGCCGGACAGTGTTCAGTTGTTACCCCAGGGCCCATGGCGGACAGTGTTCAGTTGCTGTACCCCAGGGCCATGGCGGGACAGTGTTCAGTTGCTGTACCCCAGGGCCATGGCGGACAGTGTTCAGTTGCTGTACCCCAGGGCCATGGCCGGACAGTGTTCAGTTGCTGTACCCCAGGGCCATGGCAGGACAGTGTTCAGTTACTGTACCCCAGGGCCATGGCGGGACAGTGTTAACTTACTGTACCCCAGGGCCATGGCGGGACAGTGTTTAGTTACTGTACTTCAGGGCCGTGGCGGGACAGTGTTCACTTACTGTACCCCATGGCCATGGCAGGACAGTGTTCAGTTGCTGTACCCCAGGGCCGTGGCAGGACAGTGTTCAGTTGCTGTACCCCATGGCCATGGCAGGACAGTGTTCACTTACTGTACCCCAGGGCCATGGCAGGACACTGTTTAGTTACTGTACTTCAGGACCGTGGCGGGACAGTGTTCACTTACTGTACCCCATGGCCATGGGGGACAGTTTCACTTACTGCACGCTAGGGCCCTGATGGGGCTGTTTTCATTTACTGTACCCCAGAGCAATGGTGGGACAGTGTTGACTTACTATACCCCAAGGGCCATAGAGGGACAGTGTTCACTTAGTGTACTCCAGGGCCATGATGGGACAATGCTTGCTTACAGTACTCTAAGGCCACGGCGGGGCATTGTTCATTTACTGTACCCCAGGACCATGGCAGGGCAGTGTTCATTTGCTGTACCCCAGAGCCATGGCGGGGCAGTGTTCACTTACTGTATCTAGGGCCATAGAGGGACAGTGTTCACTTAGTGTACTTCAGGGCCATGGTGGGACAATGCTTGCTTACAGTTAAGGCCATGGCGGGGCAGTGTTAATTTACTGTACCCCAGGACCATGGCGGGGCAGTGTTAATTTACTGTACTCCAGAACTATGGCGGGGCAGTGTTCATTTACTGTACTCCAGGACTATGGCGGGGCAGTGTTCATTTCCTGTACCCCAGAGCCATGGTGGGGCAGTGTTCATTTACTGTACCCCAGAGCCATGGTGGGGCAGTCTTCACTTTCTGTACCCCAAGGGCCTGGTGGGGCAGTCTTCACTTACTGTACCCTAGGGCCATGGCGGGGCAGTGTTCACTTGCTGTACCCCAGGGCCATGGTGGGCCAGTGTTTGCTGACTGTACCCCAGGGCCATGGAGGGACAGTGTTCACTTACTGTACCCCAGGACCATGGCAAGACAGTGTTCACTTACTGTACCTCAGGCCCATGGTAGGCCAGTGTTCACTTACTGTACCTCAGGCCCATGGTAGGCCAGTGTTCACTTACTGTACCCCAGGACCATGGTAGGCCATTGTTCACTTACTGTACCCCAGGACCATGGTAGGCCAGTGTTCACTTACTGTACGCCAGGGCCATGGCAGGACAGTGTTCACTTACTGTATGCCAGGGCCATGACGGGGCAGTGTTCATTTGCTGTATGCCAGGGCCATGGAAGGACAGTGTTCGCTTACTGTAATCTAGGGCCATGGCGGGACAGTGTTCACTTACTGTAATCTAGGGCCATGGAGGGACAGTGTTCGGTTACTGTACCCCAGGACCATGGTAGGCCAGTGTTCACTTACTGTACCCCAGGACCATGGTAGGCCAGTGTTCACTTACTGTAATCTAGGGCCATGGCAGGACAGTGTTCACTTACTGTAATCTAGGGCCATGGTGGGACAGTGTTCACTTACTGTAATCTAGGGCCATGGAGGGACAGTGTTCACTTACTGTAATCTAGGGCCACGGCAGGACAGTGTTCACTTACTGTAATCTAGGGCCATGGAGGGACAGTGTTCACTTACTGTAATCTAGGACCATGGAGAGACAGTGTTCACTTACTGTAATCTAGGGCCATGGCAGGACAGTGTTCACTTACTGTAATCTAGGGCCATGGCGGACAGTGTTCACTTACTGTATGCCAGGGCCATGACGGGGCAGTGTTCATTTGCTGTATGCCAGGGCCATGGAAGGACAGTGTTCGCTTACTGTAATCTAGGGCCATGGCGGGGCAGTGTTCACTTACTGTAATCTAGGGCCATGGAGGGACAGTGTTCACTTACTGTAATCTAGGGCCATGGAGGGACAGTGTTCACTTACTGTAATCTAGGGCCATGGTGGTACAGTGTTCGGTTACTGTACCCCAGGACCATGGTAGGCCAGTGTTCGGTTACTGTACCCCAGGACCATGGTAGGCCAGTGTTCACTTACTGTAATCTAGGGCCATGGCAGGACAGTGTTCACTTACTGTAATCTAGGGCCATGGAGGGACAGTGTTCATTTACTGTAATCCAGGGCCATGGCGGGACAGTGTTCACTTACTGTAATCTAGGGCCATGGCAGGACAGTGTTCACTTACTGTAATCTAGGGCCATGGAGGGACAGTGTTCACTTACTGTAATCTAGGGCCATGGCGGGACAGTGTTCACTTACTGTAATCTAGGGCCATGGAGGGACAGTGTTCGGTTACTGTACCCCAGGACCATGGTAGGCCAGTGTTCACTTACTGTACCCCAGGACCATGGTAGGCCAGTGTTCACTTACTGTACGCCAGGGCCATGGCAGGACAGTGTTCACTTACTGTACGCCAGGGCCATGACGGGGCAGTGTTCATTTGCTGTATGCCAGGGCCATGGAGGGACAGTGTTCACGTACTGTAATCTAGGGCCATGGTGGGACAGTGTTCAGTTACTGTACCCCAGTGCCATGGAGGGACAATGTTCAGTTACTGTACCCAAATGCCATGGCGGGGCAGTGTTCATTTGCTGCAGCCTAGGGCCTTGGCAGGGTTTGACAGTCTCCCACTGCTGTGTGATTGAATAGAGGCAGTGACCTGCATTGCTGGTTTAAATTCCATCCAGTCTCGTGTCTTTGACTCCCCCCCCCAACCCATTGCACATTATGTGGTGTGAGATGGTTGGTGCAGGATGATTGAATAAAGGGTCTGATTATTCTGTTGAAGTGATGCTGGGCGGGCTTTGTTTACCTGTACCATTTTTCTTTAAATTGCAGCAGGAGTCCGTTGTGTACCCCATGCTGGATTTTGGGCTGAAGGAGCTGCTGGAGCGCTTCAACAGGCAGCTGGAGATGGAACAGGCCGACACAGTGACCATAGACTCTGTGGAAGCAACTAAACCTCCTACGGCACACATGATCAAAATGGTAAGTTGGGGAGTTTTTTAGTGTATCAGTTTCATTTGTAAGAAGGCAGGAAACATAGAGAGTTTGGTAATACAGACTGAGCACTGTTGGGGGGGGGGGTGAATTGCAGTGAGAGATGGGGTTGTGAGAGGGAAGGATTGGTATGCCGGGGAGGGGGAGGGCTGTAGGATTTGACTGGGCATAGATGGGAGGGAGATAGCATTACGCATAGAGTGGTAAGCAGGCCCCTACTGCTAGTGTCTGGTCGGCACTGCTGCAAGGAAACTTGTGGGAATGCCGGAGCCCTACAGCAACCAGCCAGTGACCCAGTTTTACTAGATGTGATGTTGGTCAGGGAGGGACGGTGCAGGATGTAAAAGGAATAGTTTTAAAGCTTTGTGGAAGAAAGAAAGTAAATGAGTGAACAAAGTAAAATCTGACACTGAAAATGAAGAAAGATGAGTTGGACACCATCATCTTGACTACAGAATGTTGCAGCCAAGAGGAACTGGTTGGGGAGGGGGCAAATGAAATGAAGTGCATTTTGCCTGTCCTTCGTATGGGTTGTGTGCTCTTATCACCTGATTGTAGAACGATGCAGTTTCTAGTTGACAGGTCACCAACCTATGAGCTTGAATAAGTTGGACTATTGTAAACACTTCACAGTAATGTGCTCTGAGATAAGAGGGGGCGAATTAACTAGCTTCCAACTTCACAGGGACAGTTAGAGGTGCTTCAGTAAGAAACATTAAGTGCTCGTCCCTTGGGCCCCAGCTGCATATGGAAAGCTGCACTGCATGCTGTGGGACTATCACACACTATGTTATACAGTGTAAACATTTATACAGTGGCTTGTGTACTGCATTGAATTTTTAATCCCCTGTTTTTAGAGGGAGCTGCTAGCGGAGCTGCGGTCTGAGTGGCAGATGTCCCTGCTTCATGCCTTTCGGGAATACAAGTATGACTTGGCTAACATGGGTCGGCATTCAGGCAGGATGAGTCTCTACCCCTACTTCTGTCTGCTGAATGACAAGGAATATGTGGAAGTTATGTTACAGGTAAGAGCTGAGACTCCATGTAGTGTAACCTGGCACTTCGAACATATACATGTGTGCTAACACATAGGTTTATTGTGTAAGCAATAAGACACGACAGGGTGTGTGTTGAACAGATATTACCGCACACTCAGGGGCGTAGTAAGGCACGAGGCCCTGCCGAGTGCCTTCAGCCCCTGGAAGTGCGGTAATATCTGTTCAGCACACATACCCTGGAGTGTTTTATTGTGCTTATAAAATGGTTCTCTCTTTTTTTTTTTTCTTTTCAATATTTGTCACCTTAAAAAATATTACTGAACTGAAAAAAAAATGAAATCATTGTGTTAATTTGAGATAAAATAGTCCTGCTGCCTACTAAGTGATGACATCATTGTCTTCTGACACATTAACATTTGTACTGTTGTTGCCCCCCCCCCCACAAAAACCCCACGTCCCGATCGAAAGAACAAGTGTGGTTAGGAGAGGAAGTAACAGGTTCTCCCCGACAGATTGCACCACTTTCGCAATTAAAAAAAAAAAAAAAAAAGGAATAAGGGATGCAGATTTGTTCTTCTTGTTTTAGTTAAATGTACTGGGACAGAAGCGCAGTTTACTATGAGACGGCACCCCGTTCTGGTCTATTGCCAGTTTCGTGTGGCAGCAAGCTTCAGTCTCCCCGAACTAGAAGAACGCTTATGCAGGATAAAGCGGCTGGCGCTGCTGCTCTCGATTTTGACTTCTAGCGGAGATGAGGTTTGGAGCGGGACTGTCAGCATGACATTCACTCTCTCGCTTACCGAGACTAAAAACAATGGCGGCCTTTAAAAAATTAACGTTCCACTGACACATCTTAACATTCCATTTGGGTGCATTGATTTATTTGCCTGCTCTTTTTTTTCCCTATGTGTAATACCTATTTGACACTTCCTTTCTGGGCAATCATGATGCTTCTTTTTACATGCCCATTTTATAAGTGTGTTTAAGACAGTAGGAAATTCTGTCATAGAAAACTGCAGTACTGCATACAGTTTTAGGCTGCTTAAAACAAAAAGAAGAATGAGTCGGTCGAGGGAGTGCAACGCAGGGCCACCCAGCTGGTCAGGGGTATGTAAGATAAAAGTTGTGAGGGGAGGTTGGTGGTGCTTCACATGATTGCCTTGGGGGAAAGGAGATTGAGTGGGCACATGGTCTCAGTGTTCTGCACACATAAGGGTATCGGCAAGATCCTGTGGACAGAGATGTTTGATCTGGTGTCCTCCAGCAGGATGTTGGGGTGGGGGGTGGCGTGTTCTGAAGCCTAGAGGCTGCAGTAAATTCAAGTGTAACGTTAGGCGCATTCCTCAATGATGGCGAACCTATGGACCAGCCTCCCAGCGGAGAGAGTACACGTGGAAACAGTACAGGTCTCTAATGTAAGCCTGGACAAATGTCTGCTCCCCGAGGGAATCACATGGTATTGTGGGTCATATGTAGTAGAATGGCTTGTTTGCACATCATATTTATTCTTGATTCCTCTGGCATTTGATTGCAGTAATTGTGACAAAAGATTGAATGTTACTACATCAGCCGGTTATTCCTTTGTATATGCTGGATCCCTGAATGTTACCACATCAGCCGGTTATTTCCTTGTATATGCCGGCTCATTGAATGTCACCACTTAAATAACCCACGCTTCTGTTGTGTCTTATTGCTTAAATAAGTCACACCCTGTAGTGCCTTATCGCTTAAATATCCCATGCCCTGCTGTGCCTTATTGCTTAAAAAAGCGATGCCCTGTTGCACCTTATTGCTTAAATAAGCTGTGCCCTGTCGTGCCTTATTGCTTAAATAAGGCACGCCGTGTCGTGTCTTATTGCTTAAACAAGCCACATCCTGCCACACCTTATCGCTTAAATAAGTCATATGCTGCTGTGTGTTATCGCTTAAATAAGCCACACCCTGTCGTGTCTTATTGCTTAAATAAGCCACGCCCTGTCATGCCTTATCACGTAAATAAGCCATGCCTGTTGTGCCTTATCACTTAAAGAAGCCATGCCCTGTCGCACCTTATTGCTTAAATAAGCCATGCCCTGTTGTGCTTTATTACTTTAAATAAGCCAGACCCTGTTGTGCCTTAGCACTTAAATAAGCCACACCCTGTCGTGCCTTATTGCTTAAAACAGCCACTCCCAGTTGTACCTTGTTGCTTAAATAAGCCACGCCATGTTGTGACTTGCTGCTTAATTGTAAATCTAATTAATTATTCATGAGCTAAAGTAGCTCACTGATTGGCTGCCGTGCCAGTCTGAAATCTCTTAGAAATGCCCAGCACAGCAGAGACACTCAGCTGAAGTCTTGCACCACACTGCTTAAAATTTTCAAAAATGTGAAAAATAAATGGTAAAAAAGAAAATTGTTATTGCGGTTAAACTTATAATCGCAATAACAACCGAAGTGCCGGTCATTTCCTTGGATTAATGACCGGCTGGAGGGAGGTGGCCCAAGGCACTCCCCAACCAGTTGTTAGTCCCAAGGAAATGACCGGCTTCTCTGTTGTTATTGCTTAAATAACCCACACCCTGTCATGTCTTACTGCTTAAATAACCCGTGCCCTGTCGTGCCTTATTGTGTTAATAACTCACGTTCTGTCAGGCCTTATCGCCTTAATAACTCACACCCTGTTATGCCTAATTGCTTAAATAAGCCATTCCCTTCTGTGCCTGATTAAATAAACCATGTCCTTGTTATGCCTTATTGGTTAAATAACCCACACCCTGTCATGTCTTACTGCTTAAATAACTCATGCCCTGTTGTGCCTTATTGCCTTAATAACTCACACCCTGTTGGGCCTTATCACCTTAATAACTCACGCCCTGTTGTGCCTTGTTGCTTAAATAACCCACACCCCCAGTTGCATGTTTGTCTTGCGCCATCAACTACCGAGGTGTGGGTTATTGCAACATGACCCGCAAAAGCTGGAGTGTGTTATTGGTCTTATACAAGAGGTATTACAGCTGTGAAAGAGGAAGAAAACTTGCAAATGTTTTAACGTTGAAAGTTGGTCCAAGTGACGTGTGTGGGGATTTAACAATTAAATGTGCTTGGTTACCAACAGAAAGGCCAGAGTGTGGGTTGTGTTGACATAATGACTTGGGTTTGAATTGTCATTGGCCACTCAGAGTGCAGGATTTTTCCTACCAGTTCTATGAAGTTGTACCAGATGTACATTATTCTTGTTTTGTGGTTCTGTACATTGTGCGAAGAGAAGTCAATTCTGTGTTTAAAAAAAAAAAAAATGAACTAGCGTGGTTACTGGACTTTCTGTATCCACCTGCAGAAACCTGGTACTAAATAGGCTATTTCCACTGAGGAAAGATTATATGCAGACCTGGTATTTTGGGGTCTGCACCTTGTGCAGACATAGGTGGGGAGCAGAAAAATGGGCCTAGAGGTCCTGTAGTCCAGAGGATGCCTAGTTCTGCATCAGCAAATGCACATGTGGGGCGTGAGGAGAATGACTGGTAACCGCGACAGCACTTGGGTACACTGCCATGGGCAGAAGGGTCCGCACATGTACACTGATGTTGTACAGGAAGGGTCCTCACATGTACACTGGCATTGTACAGGAAGGGTCCTCACATGTACACTGGCATTGTACAAGCTGAAATACACAAACCAGCACACCTTGCTGATGTAGTGTTGTGATCCTGTAGTAAATGAAGCAAGCTCAAGATACATATTATAAGCAACATATAAACAATCGCAGAGTAGTTCCCACTAGCTGTGTATAACCCAATATACGTGTCATTAGTAGTGACACAGTGCATACGAACATACAAATCTGCCAGCAGAAACAGGCCTCATGGTCTATCAAGTCTGCTCGAATGTTCAGCTAGCCCCCTACATTGCAACAGCCCCCCTCGCATTTACCCCCCCCAATCACCTTGTCCCATCCCCCTTTAAAACTGCTCACCGTCCCACAGGATACCACCTCCTCGGACGGAGCATTCCATTTAGCCACCACCCTCTCTGTGAAAAAATGTCTCCTCATCGCTCTTCTATATCTTCCCTCCTCCAGTCTGAGACCCTGCCTTCTTGTGTCCTTCCCCCCTCCTCAACTTAATTACCCCTTCAGTACCTGTCTTGTTTATCCCCGTCATGTAATTAAAGGTCTCAATCATATCCCTTCAATCCCTTTTCTCCTCCAGTGAGAGTAAAGGAACTCAAGGATAATAAAGGAACTGGCTGAGGATCTGGCAGGGCCACTGGCAGACCTATTTAATAGTTCACTAGAGTTAGGAATGGTACCGCAGGACTGGAGAACAGCACATGCAGTGCCCCTCCACAAAAGCAGTCCCAAGGATGACCCAGGGAATTACAGACCAATGAGTCTGACCTTCATTGTGGGCAAGCTCAGGGAGACATACTAAAGGAAAGGTTGGTGGAATATCTAGAGGAGTGTGGTCTTCAGAATACGAGGCAGCATGGGTTCATGGGGGGGAGAGCATGTCAAACAAATCTGATTGACTTCTTTGACTGTATCACTAAGACAGTAGACAGGGTCCAAGCGGTAGACATCCTCTATCTTTATTTCAGCAAGGCCTTTTGACTCTGTGCCCCACAAAAGGTTGATCAGGAAGTTGGTGGATCCCGGGGTTGGGGAAAAGATGGCCAGATGGGTGGAAAAGTGGCTGAGGGACAGAACTCAGAGGTGGTTGTTGGGGGAGAGTTATCTGGCACTAGAGAAGTAACCGGTGGGGTCCCACAGGGCTCGGTGCTGGGGCCGGTGTTGTTCAATGTCTTCATCAGTGACATTGGAGATAGCATTAAGGGCAAGATGTGCCTATTCGCGGATGACAACAAGCTCTGTGGAAGAGTGGACACAGCTGAAGGGATACAGGACCTACAGAAAGATCTGGAAAAGCTGGGGAAGTGGTCCAGGACCTGGCAGCTGGGCTTCAATGCCAAGAAATGCAAAGTTATGCATATTGGAGCCAAGAAACCTAGGACAGAATGCTACCTGGGTGGAGTCCGAATATCTGCATCAGAGGAAGAGAAGCACCTGGCAGTGATGATCACTAGTGACATGAAGCACTCCATGCAGTTAAAGAAAACAGCAGCAAAGGCAAACAAGATGCTGGGATGCATATCTAGGGGGATCAGTAGTAGGAGAGAGGAGGTTATACTTCCCTTGTACAGGTCACTGGTAAGGCCGCATCTAGAGTATGGAGTTCAATACTGGTACCCACACCTCAAAAAGGATATGAACCTGCTGGAGAATGTCCAGAGGAGGGCTACAAAGATGATAGCAGGTCAGCAGGGTAAGGCATACAAGGAGAGATTGAGGGCACTGAACATGTACTCCATGGAAGACATGAGAGAGAGAGGGGACATGATCGGGACCTTCAGGTACTTGAATAAATAAGGTTGATAAGAAGAGTCTCTTTAAGCTGAGTTTCAACCATAACACGAGGGGGCACAGTCTTAAGCTGGAGGGTGGGAGGTTTAGGAGGGAAGTCAGGAAGCACTTCTTCACGGAGAGGGTGGTGGACACTTGGAATGCCCTACGGAAAGAGGTCATCTTGTTGAAGACAGTGGGCAGTTTTAAGAGAGGCTGGGATAGGCATGGGGAGGGCAAGGATCATGGGTAGGGAGGATGGGAGGAATGGGGAGGGAGAGCAGGGACATTAGCTCAAGCTGTGGACCCTGCAATACGAGCAGACTTGATAGACCAAATGGCATTCTTCTGCTGGCTTCTTCATATGTTCGTATGTGAGTACATATTCAGCTCCCTCAGCCTGTCCTCGTAGGGTCTGTCCTCCAGACCCTGGATCATCTTTGTTGCCCTGCTCTGTACCCCCTTTAGTAATCTGGCATCCTTCTTTAGAAACGGGTACCAGAACTGCACGCAGTACTCCAGGTGTGGTCTGACTAGTGACCTGTACCGTGTATCATGTCAGGTATACAGTGTCTGTAATAATGAAATCATGGCTGTACATAGCAATTGAAAACTAGTCCCATTCTTCATATATTTTAGGCTGTTTCTCAATGCTGTCTTTCCATCTGACGTCATAAGTTACTCAGGGGATACTTTCTTGCCCTTGGGCAATGTAATTGTTTTTGTTGATATTCATATATGGTACTATGCATTATGTTGCCTTCACGCTAGGAACACTAGGAACTCTTCGCATTGGTTTGGCCTGTGTGTACTGAATACATTATCTAATCTTAATGATTGTATTTAATATTGTTACATCATTACATATCTCCTCATGTCTGTGTAATTGTCTCTGTAGAGTTTAGTTACCTGTATTTACTTCCTTTATATAATTAATCCCGGATCTCTCCTGAAAAAGGGACAGCTTCTCTCAGTGAGCCTATCCAGTCACCAGAATCTAGTAAATAATTAATAAAATCACGGAGCGCGGCAGCCAGCACTTTGAAAGGCATTGTTGCCTGTGTGGTTTATATATCCACCTCTTGTGATGAAAATATCACCATACCACCTGCAGGAATCCCCTCGAGCCAACTGTTTTACACCACACTCTTCATCAGTGGCACTGCAAAACCCGGCTTCCTATTTACAACTTTCAACCAATGTTATTGCTCACTCCTAAAATCCTGCCTTCATTCTGGCATTTCTCCCTTGAGCTACAAGAGTGTGTTACCCGTCTCCACAATAACATTTCTGGCATTGGAAGCAACATCTCCCCCATCTTGGACACTGCTACACCCCAGATCTACTTGTGGAGCAGTCTGTCTGTCCCAGACCCTACTCTTGTCCCCTAGCAGATGGACAGAGGTCAATCTGATTTTTTTTCTTTTAACATGGTATTTTTGTGTCTGAGGTGGTCATCCCCTTGAAGATGGCCAGCTAATCTCCCATGATCTACTCCAGTTGTGTGTGTATTGGGGAAGGGGAGGCTAGTAGTGGTGGCGCCCGTTATACTATCCTTAGAGTCTGCTGATTTACTATCCTCAGACTCTGCTGATTTTTCTTATTCTGGAACCCAGGAGCTGTTAACCTGGAACAAGCATTCACTACAGCAGCAGGCGCTCCAGTTGCCACACCCACTTGTCCTGCAAACTCCCCATACTCTGTAGTGCATGATTGTGGAGCAAGTGGGGACGCTTGCATCTCTGCCTCCCTTGGCATGTCATCGGGCTCGCTGTGGGAACAGCACAGCTGTGTCTTCTATGCCTGATGCAGGAGGCACAGCTGATAGCAGCTTTTCTGCCTCTGGGTTGCTTGACACCAAGGGACCTAGGCTTACTCACAAACTGTGTTGCCTGCATGGGACCACTAGACCGTCTGCCCAGCCAAATGGACTTTCTGTTGTTCTGCAAACAATACACCGCTGATTTTAGCAGAACTCTGCTATACAGAGCTCCCCAAAAATGTTTGATTTTGTGACTTTCCATTTTATACAGAACACATAGAAACAGAGAAAGCTGAAGGCAGAAGACCTGTAGTCCAGCGTGTCTGCCCATTTTCTTGCTTGAACCATTCCAGCCTATCATTTGATTTGCCTTGACCAAAAATATCTTATTGGCAGTTCATGCCCCCCTTCCCTGCCTTTGCTTTCGCCACTCTCTTGTCTCTGTCCCACTCTCTGTTGAAACCTGTCACTGCCCCAGCATTTGCCATCACTTTGTGCTGGTTGTTCCATCTATCCACCACCATTGCCATGAAGAAGTATTTCCTCGTACCCTTCCCCCACTAGTTGTATTGTGCCCCCAGTGGTCAATCCCTTGCATTGCCAGAACAGGTCCTGTCACTCTACTCTGCTTTTTCCCCCTAAAGTATTTAAAGGTACCCTACTATAGAGATCACGCTAACTGGCCTGTAGTTTCTTGGGTCTTCCATGTTCCTACTGTTGTGTAGTAGTATCACATCCCTTCTCCCACAGTCTGCTGGGACTTTCCCAGTCTCCGTGGAGTAGTTGAACAAGTATGTCAGAAGCCCTGCAAGTTCTTGCCCCAGCTCCCTTCGCACTTTGGGGTTTGGCTCAAATGATCCCGGACACTTATCCACCTTGAGCACCCATAGACCCTTTACTACCCTTTCTCTAGCACTGGTCCCAGCACTTAGACCTTTTAATACACTTTCTCTAGCACTGGTCCCAATTTCGATTCCCTCTTTGTCCGTCCTTTAGCGTGCACTCCACAGATGAGGAGTGGACCCCATACCTTCACCATAAAGACTGAGCAGAAGTACTCACTTGAGGATGTCCGCCTCCTTCCCATCATCCTGTACCAAAAGTTTTCCAGATTTCAAACTCACTATACCCTCATTGGTTTTCCTCTTTTCCTTGTTGTATCTAAATGCCTAGTCATTGTCCTTTCCTCCCTCGGCTATCCTTAAATATAGAAACATAGACTTTGATAGCAGAGAAGGACCACTTGGCCCACCTAGTCTGACCATTTTCCTACCTATTGGATAAGCTGCAGATCCTAGTTAACCAACAGCCTACGTCTTTCTAACCCTCACCAGAATTGCCTTACGTCTGTCCCATGAATTCTTGAATTCCCCCACTGTTTTTGACCCCACAGCCTCCTCAGGAAGGCCATTCCATGCGTCCACTACCCTCTCTGTGAAAAAATACTCCCTCACGTTGCCCCTGAGCCATCCCCCCCCCCTTTCAGATTGTGTCCCCTTGTTATGGCACATCTCTTTTTCTGAAACATGCTACCCTCTTGGACTTTGTTGATTCCCTTAAGTTACTTAAAAATTTCTATCATGTCCCTCTCTCTCTCTCCTTTCCTCAAGGGTATACATATTAAGCTCCTTTAGTCTTTCTTCGTATGGCTTCTGTTGCAGACCCTGCACCATTTTAGTTGCCCTCCTCTGGACTGCCTCCATCCTGTCTATGTCCTTGCGGAGATGGGGTCTCCAGAACTGCATGCAGTACTCCAGACGGGGTCTCGCCAACTGTCTGTACAGAGGGATAACAACTTCCTGTTTTCTACTGGTGATGCCTCTCCCTGTACATCCCAGTATCCTCCAGCCATCCTTACTGCCTTCTGACATTGCTTGCTTACCTTTAGGTCATCTGATATGACTACCCCCAGGTCCCTTACCATTTTTATTGTTGTTAATACCCCCCCCCCCATTGTGTACTCTTCCCCTTGGTTTTTGTTTCCCAGGTGCATTACTTTGCACTTCTTTGCATTGAATGTAAGCTCCCATACGTTTGACCATTCCTCCAACCTTGCCAAGTCCCTTCTCATCCTTTCCACACCCCAACCCCCATCCCCGTGTATCAATTCTGCTGCAGATCTTTGTGTCATCTGCAAAAGGCATACTTTTCCTTCTAGTCCATCTACAGTGTCACTTATAAAGACATTAAAAAGGACCGGACCCAGTGCTGAACACTGCGGTACCCCACTAGTAACCCCTCTTTCTTCGGAGTGGACTCCTTTTACTGTTACCCTCTGTGTCCTGTTGTCTGGCCAATTTTTTACCCAGGCTACCACCTGAGGACCCACTTCCAGGCTGGCTAATTTGTTTATTAATCTTTTTGTGTGGGACTGTGTCAAATGCCTTGCTAAAGTCTAGGTAGGCCATGTCCACAGCCCTTCCCTGGTCTACTGCTTTGGTCACCCAGTCAAAGAAATGTATTAGATTTGTCTGACGTGACCTTCCTGTTGTGAATCCATGCTGCCTTGGGTCCTGTGGCCCGCTGGCCTCTAGGTACTCAACAATTCTTTCTTTCAGAAGTGATTCCATCATTTTCCCTACCACTGAGGTCAAGCTAACAGGTCTGTAGTTTCCTACCTTTGCTTTGCTCCGCTCCCACTTTTGTGAAGGGGAATCACATCCGCCCTCCTCCAGTCCTTAGGTACCACACCATCCTCCCATGATTTGTTAAAAAGGGTAGTCAGTGGTGTCACTAGTTCTCCCCTTAGTTCTTTTAGAATTCTGGGGTGAATCCCATCAGGCCCCATTGCTTTGTCAACCTTCAGTTTTAGGAGATCTTACTTCGAGATACAGCTCTTGCAGCAGGTTACACCATTAGGACTGAAGCCAGCAGGCGTCAGGACCCCACGGAAATCTTCTAGCTAGCCGTCTTCAGCGGGGACCGCCTCCGACGTCGGTCCCGCCCCCGACGTCAGACGTAGTACATAAGGAGGCGGTCCCGCCAGATTCTCCAGTTCTTTCCCGCTGTTGACTTGCATGTCTCGACCCTTTGGTTCGTTTCTAGCGCGCGACGCCTGGTTAAGTTCTTCCTTCGGGAAAAAGTTTGTTTTTTCGGCTCAGTTGCTATCTGATGTCCTCTCCAACCTCCGTTGAAGGCCATCCTTCGAAGTGTGCCTGTGGAAGCAAACCCGTTCAAAGACCCAAGATTCGCCCAGGCCCGTGCCCAGGCCCAGACCACGACACCCGGCCTGTTCCTTCTGCCAGGGCTTCAACAGCCGGACCTGGATCCGCCGCCAGAAGGCCCTTCAGGCTTTCCTGCTCGAGGAGAAGATTAAAGCCATGGACGCAGCCTCCAAGGGGGAATCTTCCGACAAGGCCCGGAGACACTTAGAGAAGCATAGGGAGAGAGTGAGATCCAGGTCCCCGTCTAGGGCCTCCGATTCCCATAGCTCCGGCTCCCGGTCCGACCGCTCCCCCTCCCGGGCCCGCTCTCAGCCTCCCCCTGCAGCGGTGAAGACCTCCTTGGGTTCCTCTTCTCTTTTGCAGGCCAAGACCTCCAGATCTTCTTCGTCTTCAACCACCAAGGCCCTGTCGAGGTCAGGGGACCATCACCACCATCACAAGTCCGGTTCCCGCCATTCGGAACCCGATGCCAGGTCAGTCACTTTGCCTCCTCCTCCCCAGCGGAAGACCAAAGAACTGACTTCTCTCAAGAGATCGTCGGCCCCGACGCCGGCCCCTCCGACGTCGGCCAAACACCATCGGTCCCAAGCACCGACGACTGCCAGACACACGTCGCCGGTCAGACCTTCGCCTCCATGGACGCCGGCCAGGGGACCGACATCCGCATCTGCCGAGAAGAGGACCCCCTCGCCTCCCACCGACGTCGGTCAAGAGGCGATCACGGAGGAGGAGCTGACCCAGCCCGAGGACCAGACGAGGCGAACCCGGTCCTGTCCATTCTAGGAAACCTCGCGGAACCTGAGTCCCTGAGGAGCGACGAGGAACCCGACGACCGGCCATCGGCGCCCGGTCCGTCGTCAGGCCTCAGCATATCCGAGGTCAAGGAGTTGTTTTCTTCCTGGTGGGACACCATAAAAAGGGATGTGGTTTCCACACCACCTCCTCCTCCTCCTGCTACTCCACTGGCCCCCGCGCCCCCTACCTCACCCAGGGATGCGGGCCGAATACCTTCCCCCAGGAGCCTACGGACCCTCCTAGGGGTAGATCACGAAATAGGAGACCTCCGTCCAGATCTTCTTCAGGGTCACCCAGCCCTAAGAGACCCAGAAGACACCGCCGTTCGCCTTCGACGGAGAACACAGGATCGGACTTCTCGGACGGATCCAGATCCCCCTCTCCAATCAACGTCTCTTCTCCGGACCCATGTGAGCTCCCAAGATCTCCTCCGGATGACCCATCGTTCTCAGAGATTATGAGACATATCCAGGAGAACATGGGCTGGGACGCAGAGGAACTAGACCCCGAGAGATTACGCCTTGCCAGATATCGTCGGCAAAAAGATCCTAAGCCTGTGGTGGTGCCACCCTTGGTGTCCACTTTCGTGGACATCACCAAGGCAGCGTGGAAACGTCCACACTCGCTTCGGGCGATGCCGAAGAAAGCTGACCGCCTGTACAAGGCCCCTAGGGAGGACCAGTACTTGGCATCACATCCTCTGGCCGATTCTCTGGTCATTACAGCCTCTCGCAGACCGGTCCCAGAGGCCGCAACATTTGAGCACCCTGCCACTGGACCCAGAGTCCAAACAGCTGGGCGCTATGGGCAGGCGCTGCGATGCCTTCACTACCTGCGCCATCAGATCCCTCAACTACTTGACCCACATGGTACAGTTTCAAAACGCCTTGTGGGAGCAGGGACTGGATCTGGCGGAAAAGATGCCAGAAGGTGAGCAGAAGGATGAGTTGCTACAGCTCCTTCATACAGGTTGGACGTGGGAACCCAGGTGCTGCGACAGCGTATGATTCGCGGACTCCTCGGCAAGCGGCAGCTTCAGGCGTATGCCTCGGAGACACTTAGCTCCGTTTTCGGTTCACCGGACGTTCAGAAGAACATCCTGGACACCTCATTTCATGGAAAGTTCTTTTGGTGAGTCCTCGGAGAAGGTCCTCACCAAGCTTCAGGAGGACAGGCGGTATAGTCTGTCCAGGCCATGTACAGACCCAAGCTAGTTCCTTTCGTGGAACCAAAGCCGTTCGAGGCGGATGCAGAGACAGCAGTCGCGTCCGGTCCTCAACAGAGGCTCCTTCTCCCATAGAGCCCAGGGAAGTCGTCAGCGGGCGAGGTCAACGACCAGCTAAGTCGACCCAGCCTGCTGGACCCTCAGCTGCCACAACAGCATCTTCTTCCGGCCCCGCCCTCAGGATCAGCAGGACACCAAGGTGGGGCCGCATTGAACCACCTGCCTGGGTGGCAGTCCTTAACCGCCCGACAGGTGGGTCCTTCAGTTGTCGAAGAGGCCACTTTATAGAATTCATGGACAAGCCACCCACAAGGCCTCCCTCTGCTCTCCTTACTGGTCCAGCACAGATCACTCATCAGGCAAGAGGTACTCGGCGCTCCTGCAAAAGGGAGCGATGGAGTATGTCCAGAGAGCCAGATAGGATCCGGATACTATTCCACTTCTTTCTGGTTCAGAAAACAGGGACCTCCATCCAATCCTGGACCTCAGCGACCTCAACATGTCGGTCGCCTACCAAGCTTTCGCATGGTGACCTCCATGGACTCATTCCCATGCTGAAAAGGCGCCTTCTTAGCGTCCCTGGACATGCAGGATGCCTACTGCACATCCCAGTAGCTCAAGCGACAGGAGGTTCCTGCGCTCGAGTTTCTCGGCCACCACTTTCAGTTCTGGGCCCTTCCGCTGGACTGTCTTCGGCCCCCAGGGTCTTTACCAAGTGTATGGCAGTCGTGGCAGCGTCTCTGAGGAGACAGGGCCACTACGTGTTCATGTACCTGGACGACTGGCTTCTCATGGCCGCCTCCAAAGAGGCACTGTTGATGGCTATTCAGAGCACCCAGGATGTGTTCCAGTCTCTGGGGATTCTTATCAACTATGAGAATTCTCTCCTAGTACCGTCCCAGAAGCTGCAGTTCATAGGCGCAGTGCTGGACACCGTCCAAGGGAAAGCCTTTCTTCCCGACGAAAATGAGAACACATCAGATCACTCATCAGGGATCTTTCAGCGAAAAGACCGTCCCGCCGGAATTGGTCCTCGGCTTGCTCGGACACATGGCTGCGGCCATTCCAACGTCCCCTTGGCAAGGCTCCACATGGGTAACTTAGTGGATGCTCAAGGTGCAGTGGGACCAAAGGCAGACCATATGCAGCATCTGGTCAGAATCACGACGCTGTGATTCGAGACTGGCAATGGTGGCTGAGACCCAGGGACACTTTCTGCAGGTGTCCTTTACGATGCCATCCCGAGCAGTCCTCTCCACAGGCGCCTCAGGGCTGGGATGGGGCGCACCTGAGCAGGGTGAGGTCCCAGGAACATGGACCCCTCAGAGGCTCACCTCCACATCAACGTGCTGGAGATGAGGGCGGTCCTTTACGCCCTACAGGCCTTTCAGTCGGAAATACCGTCGAATTTCCTTCTACTTCAGACAGACAACACGGCGGTGATGTATTACCTCAACAAACAAGGAGGCGCACACTCTTACCCTCTCTGCAGGGAAGCTATGAGGGTGTGGGATTGGGTAATCCGACTCGGCGCAAGCCTGATTGCAGTTCACGTTCCCGGAGTGGACAACACAATCGCGGATGGCCTGAGTCGTTCCCAGGCCAGAGTCCACGAGTGGGAACTTCTTCAGGAGGTAGCAGAGGATCTGTTCCTTTGATGGGCACTCCAGGTTGGACTTATTCGCTTTCCCATCAACTAAAACTGCCCAATTTTTGCTCGCTAGATCCAGGGCCTGGTGTTTTCTGGTGAGGCGTGTTGTCCCTCTCCTGGGGACAGATTCCTCTACACTTTCCCTCCCTTCCCGTTGATCCAGAAAGTTCTTCTCAAACTGCACAGGGAGCATGCAACAATGATCCTGGTAGCACCTTTCTGGCCCAGGCAGATCTGGTTCCCCATGCTGACGCAGTTGTCTCGGGAACCTCCAGTTCCGTTGCCTTTCAGCTCCCACCTATTGTCTCAGGAGGAGGGTTCACTAGTCCACCCAGACTTATGCTCACTGAACCTGCATGCATGGCTCCTAAAGACATAGCTATTATGCGTCCTGCTTCAAGAGGTAGGCGAAGTCCTTTCCGCAGCCAGAAAGCGGCGTGCATCATGAAATGACGCCCGTTTTCTTATGAGTACGCGGGCATGGCCTTTCCCCCTAGAATGCCGGTGAAAGGGTGCTGGAATACCTTCTTTCCCTATTTCATTCGGGCCTCGCCTACTCCTCCATTAAAGTGCACCTCTCTGCGATCTCTGCATATCCGTCCCGGTGGGACGGCGCACAGTGGTACAGCTGATGCCTCGAGACTTCCTGAGAGGGTGTTACATCTTAGGCCACCCATCAAGGATCCCGTTCCCCCTTGGGACCTACTCTTTGTCCTGGAACAACTCACGCTTCCCCCCTTTGAACCTGCCGCGGATTGCGAGCTGCATTTTCTGTCGTGGAAAACGTTATTTTTAGTTGCTGTCACATCAGCAAGGAGAGTTTCCGAGCTTCACGCTCTCATGTGCAAGGAGCCTTATTTAGTTTTTCACCAGGACAGAGTGTCTCTGAGGACGAATCCTAAATTCCTGCCTAAGGTGGTCTCTGCCCTCACTCTCAACCAGGACATCGATTTGCCTGTGTATTTCCCCAAGTACTCTAATAGAGGAGAGGCGCTGCTTCACACCCTGGATGTTCACCGCTCCTTAAGGTTCTACCTGAATAGAACTAAACAGCTTCGCAAGTCGGAGAAACTATTTGTTTCCTTCACTGAGAGGATGCTGGGCCAACCAGTCTCAAAGCAGACCCTTTCTCGACGGCTTGTCTAGTGTATTTCTTTTTGCTACAACAACAAGCATAAGCCCCTCCCGGGTACAGTCCGGGGCCACTCAACAAGGGGGGTGGCTACCTCCTTTGCAGCACTGCGTAATGTCTCCACCTCGGCCATTTGTGCTGCAGCTACTTGGAGCTCTGTGCACACATTTATTAGGCACTATAGCTTGGATATTACATCACGGCGGAGAGCCAGTTTCGGCCTGGCCGTTCTACAGGGTCTCCTGTCCTAGAGTCAGGACTTGTTCAAGATCTCTCCTAATTTCCTCCTCCCAGAATGCTTACAGGCGCTGTTGCTAGGAATCAGTCTAATGGTGTAACCTGCTGCAAGAGCTGTATCTCGATAAGATAGTACAGTTACGTAAGAACTTACCGTGACAATAGATCTTCGAACAACTCTTTGCAAACCTATCTCCCACCATTCCCCTTGGAGGAGGTATGACCACCAGGCCTTGGCAGGAGCTTTGCTCTTTTTCTTCTGATGGCGGATCCTGGGTCTCCCCTTCTGATTTCATCTTACAGCTGGGAGTCTCCGGAGAGACTGGGTAATCTGAGCGGGACCGCCTCCTTATGTACTACGTCTGATGTCGGGGGCGGGACAGATGTCGGAGGCGGTCCCCGCTGAAGACTGCTAGCTAGAAGATTTCCGTGGGGTCCTGACGCCTGCCGGCTACAGTCCTAATGGTGTAACCTGCTGCAAGAGCTGTTCTCGAAGATCTACTGTTATGGTAAGTTCTTACGTAACTGTACTTTCTTTCAGAACCCTTTCTTCTGTGAAAGAACTGGTATCGAACCCCCCATCCAGAGTGCTTCTATTGATTGGATTAGGTACCTCCCCTTCTTCTTCTTTTGTGAATACTGAGCAGAAGTATTTGTTCAGTATCTCTGCTTTTCACTCTCCTCTCTGCCCACCCATCCTCCCTTTATTAAGCCTCACTATCCTCCCTTGGTCTTTCTTGGCTCCCTAATGTACCTATAAAGGGTTTATCCTTCTTAACCAAGTTGGCTATCTTTTCCTTGGTTTGGGCCTTTGTTATTCTGACTGCCTTCCCGTTCCTTCTGCTTTAACAGGTACAGTTCTCTGTCATACTGCTTCTGTGTTTCCTTATACTTCCTGAATGCTATCTCTTTCTCCCTAACCTTCCCGCCACCTCTTCCGAGAACCATAGTGTTTTTTTCTTTCATTTTGATTTATTTGCTTCACTCAAAGGCTTGTTGCCTCTTTGATGGCAGTTTTGATGTTTCCCCATTGTTCCTCCACCCCTCCTCCTTGCCTGTTTGCTAGTGCTTTTCTAAGGCACTCTCCCATTTTGACAAAGGCAGCCCTCCAACAGTCCAGTACCCTCACTTTTGTATGGCTTGACTGTGTGGCTGTGTTTATCGTGAACCACACTGTTTGGTGGTTACTTGCTCCCAGATGGCTACCCACTTCTAGATCTGAGATCCTCTCTCTGTCCCCGTTTGAGAGTACCAGGTCTAAGATTGCTCCCTCCCGAGTGGGTTCCAACACTAGCTGCTTGAGGCATGCCCCCTGTAGGGCATCGAGAATGACCCTGCTCTTGGTTGTAGCTCCAGCAAAGGTGCTCTAGTTAACATCTGGTATGTTCAGGTCCCCCATCAACAATATCTCCCCTTTTCCTGCCATCCTAAGGATACCTTCTATCATTTCCTTGTCCATTTCCTCCCCCTGAGACGGGGGTCTGTATACAACCCCCATGCAGATTGTGGTGCCATTTCCGGTCTCCAGGGTGACACACAGTGTCTCCTCTCCTCCCTGTTTACCCTTTAGTTCCATTGCTTTGATACCTTCCCTTACATAGATAGTTACTCCTCCTCCTCTTCTACCCTCCCTGTCCCTCCTGTAGATTGTGTACCCTGGTATGTTGACATCCCAGTCATGGTTCTCTGTGTACCATGTTTCTGTGACTGCCACGATATCCAGGCATTCCTCTTCCATCAAGGCCACTAGTTCAGGGAGCTTGTTATCTAGACTACGGGCATTGGTACTTATTACCCTCCATTTTTTGATGGCCATACCCCTTTTTGCCCCATCCCTGTCCTTACTGCTTTTGCCTTTTTCTCCATTTACCCCAGCCCTTCTCCCTATCAACTTCTCTATCTTGGTGTTTACCTCACTAACTACCATGATTTTTTTGGGGGGTTGGCTATGATTTCAATGCTCCTTGCAGTACCTCCCCCCTTGGCTAGTTTAAATGCTTGCCAATGAAGCATTTAAACCTATCACCTAGGATCCTGGTTCCCCTCCTGGACAGATGCAGACCATCGCACCAGTTTAGGCCTGCATCCCTCCAGGTGGACCCCCAGTCCCCAATGAAGCCAAAACCCTGAGCTTTGCACCAGTTTTTCAACCATTGATTGAATCCCATGGTGCGGAACACCCTAGCCTCACCCATGCCATAGACATGCAGCACCTCTGAGAAGGTTACTGTGCATGCTACTTGTCTAAGGCCTTTCCTCAATTCCAGAAACTTCTTCTGCACTGCTCTGATCCCTTTCCCAGCCAGGTCATTTGTCCCTAGGTGAACAATAACATCCAACTCCCTCCCCCGTGCAGCTGCTCCTGCGATCCTGAGGATTCGCTCGCTGTCCCTCCAAGTCATGGCGTCAGGCAGGCACCTTACCTCCCTTTCCCCCCCCTCCCCCAGTTCTACCCTCCTAACAATGGAGTCCTCTACCAGGAGTTGTTTCCGTCCCCTGTAGGGTCCCATGCCACCCTCCTGTGGGTCTGCTTTGTGGAGGTTCCCAGCATCCTCCTTGGTCTCCACTGTGGGTACCTCCATATAGGAACCACACTGTGCCAGAATGGTGTACGAATTGTGGAGAGGTACAACTGGCGGGATGTGCCTCTCTTCCACCACCCTCATCCAACCTGAGCCCACTGTGGTCCAACCACTCCTCTTTCCTGGCAGCCTCTGAGGCAGTGGCAGCATCCCTAATGGTCCCTGGGTGGGAGAGGAGGTCCCCTGAATCTTGGCCAACTCAGCCTGGAGACGAGCAACCTCCTCCCTCTGCCCAGAGAGGTGCCTGCAGATGGGACAACACTGCATCCTCCAGAATGTCTCCTGGAAGATTGCTGCTCCACAGCCACTGCACTGCACCACTCCCATCATGTCTTATTTGTGGCCCCTCAACTATTGTTTTGTATGCTTTCTCTTTCCTGTCTTATTTATTTTATTTTTTTATGTTAAATATACATTTTTTTCTCCCTACTTTCCTACTGCCTCTGTGCCCTTAAAGCTCCTGCTCTTTCTGTTCTGGGACAGGAAGTTCCTGTATTCCTCAGTAGTCGTCTTCTTACTTGCTTAGAGTCCGACGTCCAGCAGCTGGGGGGGATGGAGAGCTACTCTTTTCCTTCTAGGATGGTGAGTCTTTTATGCCTCTGTGATCACTCCCTTCCAGCTCCCGAACAGGAAATTCCTCTTGTCAGTCAAATCCTGTGCCTATAAAAGTAGAACTGGCTAAGGGTGGAGGAGAAGGAGGGCTATGCAGTCCCAGTAGAGTAGTAAAGTTCTAACAGCACCTCCTTCCTCTTACTGTTCCTTGCCAAAAGCTATCTAGGGCAGTTCTAAATACAAACACCTGGCTTCCTGCTGCCTAAGCCACTCCCGTGATTCAGAGTTCCTTTCTTCACCCAGCTAACTGCACAGATAACAATCCCCTTCACTCAACTCAAACACACTAACTCTTGTTTTTTGTTTGTTTGTTTTTACCCTAAATTGAAGGTCCCAGTAGTAGAGTTCTAGTTCTTAAGTCCCAGTAGAGTAGTAAAGTTCTGACAGCACCTCCTTCCCCTTGCTGTTCTCTGCCAAAAACTGTCTAGGGCAGTTTTCTTAGTTCTGCCTCTACTTTTGCCTTCCTTATGGTTTTGCTTATCTTCTTCACTTTCATTAAATATATTTTCCTTTACCCTTAGTTTGATCCCCCTGTTAACTTTTTTTTTAAGCTTTGTTCTAGGATCGTGGATGTGTTGTTCATCCACACACTTTGTCATGTCCCCTTCCACTTTAAATCTTGCCGGAAGTCGTCAAGCTGGCTCCTCCCACCACCTGGGTGGTATAAACCTCGGCTTCGCCCCATGACGCCAGATCTTCCTTTCCGCTGGAAGATTCATGTTGCCTCCCTTGTGCTCCCGCATTTTGTAGACCCTGGCTTCAAAACCTTTGGTTATTCCGAAAATCCGTCTAGTTTGCATTTGCTATCGCGACTCTATACCTTCGATTATGGAAGACAAGTCTTTTCCCTGGATTTCGCCGGTGTCCCTGTAGCCAGAAGATGTGCACCGATACCCACACCGAGCGTATTTACTGTCTTGGTGTCGACCATGACACCTCGAAATCCAATCTTTGTCCCAGCTTTCCATCGCTAACATCCTCGACGACCATCTCGCACGCCTGAAGTTGGGGAGGCCAGAGAAACGGAACCCTCCGGTGAAATCTAAAGAAGCTCAGTGGGCAGTTTCCATGGCTGCGGGACCTGCCGAACAATTGGAACACATGCAAGTATTCAAAGAGAAAGCGGCACGGGCTGCAGAAACTACTCGGAGCTTCTTCGTTCCGCTCAACCTGGGCTCCACCTTCTCCGGTTCCTTCTGAGAGTTGTGCCAGTCTGCCCTCCTCTCGTTCCCGTAAGCGGGAGAAGGACTCGATCGTCTTTGTCCTGATGGAGACACTCTTGGGAGAGGGAGAGATCTCGGTCCCAGGAACATATCTCGATCGAGGTCCCGGACCCCCTCGACTGAAAGGCCGAGGAAGAGCCATAGACGCTCTAAAAAGAGGCGAAGCCATTGGTCGTCTTCGTCCTAATTGGATGAGGAGAGGCTCCGGTGGAAACTCCATCGGTGCTACAAGGACCTCATGTGGCAGCAACTGATTTTGACTGGGCACAAGCCGTCCCTGGCTTCCACCCCGGCCATTACTTGGCTTTCGCCTCCTAGGCAGAAGCCGACTCCCTTGGAGCCGATCAAGTCGGTCCCTCCGCCCGCGGAGCTGGCAAAACCTCCGGTTCAGCCTAAAGCGGTCTCTCCACCGATAGTGGTGGAACCACCGCCCAAGCAGCCTGTGGGAGGGGCTCCTTTTAAGGAAGATAGGCCAGACACTGGGCTTCCCCGGTATCTTTTGGTCACTGTCACCCTGGACCGCCCTCGTCGGTTTGAAGGTAACCTGGGCAGTCGACTGTTGTATCCAGATTCCTCGGTTTCTGATGTGACTGGCCTGCATTCTCATCCTAGGGATGACAAATTGGCTAGTGGGTTAGAGATGGAGCAAGATCCTTCGTCCTTTCAGGGCATTCTTCACCTCATCTCTGAATCCACAGGGATGCCCCTGGAGCCAATACAGAAAAAGGTGGAGTACCCTCTCACTGACATCCTCAAGAGAGGGGATACCTCGACGGAGGCTTTTCCGGTGGCTGAAGCCATTGTTGGCCTGGCGTTAGAACTCTGGCAGTGCCCTGCCTCTTGTCCAGCACCGTCTGCCCGCATGGCCCGCAAGTATGCAGTGCCCATGGGGTCCCTTGCGGGGCTCACAGAGCACCCTTCGGCTGAGAGCCTGGTTGTGACTGCATCTGTCTTCAGGCGTACTGGCAGTTCTGCTGACACTGACCAACCTCCCGAGAATGAGTCCAAGCTCTTGGACCATTCGCCAGGAAGGTCTATGCGGCTTCTTCCTTGGGACTTTGTCAAGCAAGTTTGGCCATCATCATAGCACACTTCTCCCACACCCTGTTAGAGTTTTGGATGAAGTCCTCCCACATCTCCCCATGGACATGCAGACCACGGTCAAGCAGGTCCGGGATCAGGGCCGAGCTGTTGCCAAACGGCAGCTTCAGAAAGCCCTGGACATTGGGGATTCTTGTGCCTGTTCGATGGCAGCCGCAGTTGCCTCTCATCGCTGGGTTTGGCTGAGACTGTCCTCCTTCCCAGCGGATACTCGGCACAAACGAGCTGATGTGCCTTTCCTGGTGACCGACCTTTTTGTCCCAGGTGTGGCTGGTCACCTTCAGCACATTGAGCAGTCCTGTGCCACCTTGGACGCTACTTCTGCCAAGGGTTCTTCGGGCAAGAACCAGCAGAAGAAAAAGAAAAAGCCTTTTCAGCACTCTTCCCCTGCGGCACAGCAGCCCTCCTTTCAAGGAGGACAGCAGCATCGCAGCATCAGCAACAGCAGCAGGCTCAAGCTTGGCACCCCGGTCCAAGCCTGGGCCCTCCCAGGCCCGTAAAGGAGGCCGAGGTTCGGGTCCTGGATCCTCCTCCTCCTCCAAGCCTGCTCAGTTATGGGCCGGGGGCTGCCTCCCCCTCTCCCGTCACGCCAGATCTGGGTCCTCCCATGGGGGGCCGGCTCCGCCACTTCCTTTCCACCTGGTACGCTGTCACTTTGGACAGGTGGGTTCTCGAAGTGGTCAGTCAGGGACTGCCTCTGGAATTCAAGCAGTATCCTCCAAGCTGAGCCTGCACCCAT
The DNA here is from genome assembly GCA_016271365.2 of Neoceratodus forsteri. Taxonomy (NCBI): domain Eukaryota; kingdom Metazoa; phylum Chordata; order Ceratodontiformes; family Ceratodontidae; genus Neoceratodus; species Neoceratodus forsteri. The sequence goes on along the minus strand of JADMNL010000031.1, from coordinate 107,771,682 downwards.
CGGGAGGAAAGAGTATCCACCCAAACTCAGTCGGCTCTCCGAAACAACATTGCTCAGCTCCTCCTCAAGGAAGCAGTAGCTCCAGTGGTGGATCCTCCAGCAGACCCAGGCTTTGTCTCCAGATACTTCCTGGTGCCAAAGCGGACGGGGGGGGCTGGCGCCCCATTCTAGATCTGCATGACCTGAATCAATATCTCAGGCCACGCACCTTTCAGATGGTCACTCTGTCCCAGATCATACCATCCTAGGAGCGAAACATGTGGTTCTGTTCACTGGATCTGCAGGACACGTTCTTTCACGTCTCAATCTGTCCCGTCTCATCAGCGGTTCCTCCGCCTCAGGGTCGAGGGGATCCTGTACGAGTTCCAAGCCATGCCGCTTGGCCTGTCATCGGCCCCATGGGTCTTCACCAAATGCATTGCAGTGGTGGTGGTCCATCTCGGGGGGAGGTGTCAGGATTTGTCCCTACCTTGACGATTGGCTCCTAGCAGGTGCCACCCAACAGGAGGTGGAGAAGTCCAGGGACCTGGCCCTCCAGACCTGCTCCCAACTCGGCCTCCTGATCAACGAGGCCAAGTTGGAAATCGTGCCTTCTCAAGTGATGGGCTTCATGGGGGCAGAGCTCGACTCTTGTCAAGCCAGAGCTCGGCTCCCAGCGGACAGGGCAGAGGTTCTCTCTTCCTTTGCCCAGTCATTTCTGGTTGGGCAATTGCGCCCTGCCCGGGACCTTCTACGCCTTCTGGGTTACATGGCGGCATGACCCTCAGTGGTCCATTGGGCCTGGTTGCACATGCGCCCCCTCCAGTGGGAGCTGGCCGCCCACTGGACTCAGTGCCATGGTCATTTCAACCAGCTGATCACTGTAACCCAGAAGATGTGGGACGCTCTCCACTGGTGGACCGTCCCAGACCGGTTGCAGGAAGGGATTCCGTTTGTCCACCCCGAGCAGACGGTCGTCCTTATGACTGATGCCTCTCTCATGGGCTGGGGGGCCCACATGGGGGACAAAGGGGCCCGCGGGCTTTGGACCCCCTGAGTCCCGATGCCGCATCAACCTGTTGGAGCTCAGAGCAGTCAGACTGGCACTGTCAGCTTTCGTTCCTCAGCTCCGGGCTCAAGTCCAGACGGACAATAGCATGACCATGTACTCTCTCAACAAACAGGGCGGCATGCATTCCCATCTGCTGTGCAGGGAGGCGCTCTGCATCTGGACCCTCATGAGCCATTTGAAGGCAGATCTTCTAGCCAACTATGTGGCAGGAGCCTCAAACCATCTGGCGGATGCTCTTAGCCGCTTAGGCGAGACATCCCACAAATGGGCTCTCCATCCAGAGGTAGCTTACAGCCTGTTTTCCTACTGGGGCAAACCGATGGCGGACCTGTTTGCCTACAGGGACAACACCAAGCTGAGGCTGTTCCATGCCAACCCCCCCCCAGCAGTGCTCGCTGCAGGGGGATGCCTTCTTGAGGCCATAGACCCCAGGCCTCCTCTATGCCTTCCTTCCTTGGTGAGACCCCATCTGGAATACTGTGTGCAGTTTTGGAGACCCCATCTACGCAAGGACATAGACAGGATGGAAGCTGTCCGGAGGAGGGCAACTAAAATGGTGCAGGGTCTGCATCAGAAACCATATGAAGAGAGACTGAGAGAGCTTAATATGTATACCCTTGATGAAAGGAGGGAGAGGGGGGACACGATGGAAACTTTTAAGTACCTCAAGGGAATCAACAAAGTCCAGGAGGGTAGCATCTTTCAGAAAAAGAGATGTGTAAGAACAAGGGGGCACAATTTAAAGATAGAGGGGGATGGCTCAGGGGTAATGTGAGGACATTTTTTTTCACGGAGAGAGTGGTGGATGCATGGAACCTCCTTCCTGGGGAGGTTGTTGGATCTAAAACAGTGGGGGAATTCAAACATGCATGGGACAGACATAAGGCAATTGTAGTGGGGGGTTGCAGGAAGTAGGCTGTTGGTTAACTAGAATCTGCAGCTTATCCAATAGGAAGGGAAATGGGCAGACTGGGTGGGCCAAGTGGTCCTTATCTGCCATCAAAGTCTATGTTTCTATGTTTCCATATCCCTTGATCCACAAAGTGCCTCTCAAGGTGAGGAGAGACAAGGTGAAGGTGATCCTGGTAGCCCCAGACTGGCCGCGCCGGTTCTGGTATCCAGATCTCCTCAGTCTCAGCTGTAGGCCCCCAGAGTGGCTTCCAGCATGCCCAGACCTGATATCTCTTAATCAGGGGAAGGTATACCATATGGACCTTCTGTCCCTGCACCTCACAGCCTGGTACCCGAGTGGCTAGAGTTCCAGGTTTTGGGTCTTTCTGAGGATGTCTTCACCGTGGTGGAGGCATCCCGAAATGGAATCGACCAGGAAATGTTATGCCTTCAAATGGAAAAGGTTTTCCATTTGGTGTCAGGGCAAGGGCTTGGACCCTTTGTCCTGTCCGGTGGCTAACATCTTCGGCTACCTTTAGTCTGTCTCCAAAGGAGGGTCTGCGGTCATCGACCCTTAGGGTGCACTTGGCAGCCATCTCTGCTTACTGGGCGCGGGCCGGTCAGCCGACGGGGCAGGAGACAGTGGTTGGGTGCTTTTCCAAAGGCCTGGATCACATATCCCCTCCGGTGCGTGAACCTCCACCTCCATGGGATCTTCTTCTGGTACTGGCAAAGCTCATGGGCAAGCCATTCGAAGCAATGCACAAGTGTTACACTTGTCGTGGAAGACGATCTTCCTGGTGGCTGTCACATCTGCCAGAAGGACAGGGGAGCTCCAGGCACTTTCGGAGGACTCCCCTTATCTGATCTTCCATAGGAACAAGGTTATCCTACGATGCTACCCGAAATTACTTCCGGAGGTGGTGTCAAGAGTTTCACCTTAACCAGGTGTTAACTCTGCCGGTTTACTGCCCCAACTACACCTCAGAGGCCGAGTACAGGCTCCATACTTTGGACCTGAGACGTGCCCCCTCGTATTATAAGGAGAGGACGGCGGAAATTTGGGGAGAGGTTCGCCAGCTGTTTGTCACCTACGCTGAAGCCGCTTCTGGCAGACCTGCAGCAAAGTGGACGATTGCAAGATGGATCACATCATGCATAAATCTGTGTTACAAGTTGGCAGGCAAGGAGCCTCCCAGAGGGATAAGAGTTCATTCTACCAGCCATACCGCTGCATCAGTGGCTGCTTCCAGGGACATCGCTATCCAGGAAATCTGCCAGGCTGCTACCTGGAAGTCGGCAAACACCTTCATTACCCATTACCACATCGACCTTGAGTCAGGCCGGGATGCTGGTTTTGGGGCCTCGGTTCTCCAATCTCTGTTTCCAAAGTAGGAGGTGTATGCCTTGCCTCCCTCCTCCCGGAGAACTGCTAGGAGTCTGCCAAAGAGTGTGGATGAACAACATATCCACGCTCCTAGAAAAACAGGTTACTCACCTGTAACAGTAGTTCTAGGAGTGGTATATGTTGTTCATCCACTCGGACCCACCCGACCTCCCTGGCTGCGGATGCACAACACCTGGCTTCCAGTGGGCTAAGATCTGGCATCATGGGGCAGAGCCGAGGTTTATACCACCCGGGTGATTGGGAGGAGCCAGCTTGAAGACTTCCGGCAAGATTTAAAGTGGAAGGTGACATGCCAAAGAGTGTGGATGAAAAACATATACCACTCCTAGAACTACCGTTACAGGTGAGTAACCTATTTTTTTTTATTCAGTATTATCAAAAACTGATATACAGCAGATATATACTGGATTCCAGGGCATAGGAAGTGATAGAGCAACACTTATACAATAAGGTAGGATACTTTTCTCGTCATTCTTTGGTACAATAAGGGAGGGGAGGTACAACTGGATAAACAGAGGAAGAAAGTTTAACACATGCCAGTCACAGCCATGACCATGGACTATATACCATGTATATTTAAGTGTCCGAATAGTTCTGGGGGTAGAAGACCCAATAAGTCATCAAATGACTTGTGTAAAGTCCATGAAACAAAGAGAGAAATCGAAAATACAGCCATTAACAGAGGCAAGCTGTCGAGCCCTCACTCCAGCTATGAACAGCTTAAGTACAACTTGAAATATCAGAAATAAGCTTATACTGGAAACGTTTTAAACAGAGTAACAAAACTCAGTCTTCGGTAGATATGACTCCAGGAAGTCAAGTAGGGAGCCTGGGATAGAACAGTCAGTATGGAGGGTAAGGGAATTCAGCCCTTGTTGTCTTCCTCAGATGCAGGTGACCCACGGAGAAGATTTTATTTAACGCTTTCCTGCCTCATTAGGATCATTAAAAATAAAGTTTTACCTGCGTAAGAAATTCTAAGCTTTGCAGGGAGCAGAAGCGAGTGGCTGACCTCCAAAGATTTCAGTTTGCTTCGCACTGCATCGAAAGCCTTCTGGCGCTGTTGAATGGAGAATCTTAAGTCTGTGAAGAAGAAAATGCGAAAGCCTTCTGGAAGTTGGAGTGGGTCTTTAGCTTTTGCAAGTTGTAGGATCCGATCTCTAATGTGTTGTCCTGCCGTAGTAATTAAAATGATGCGCGGTAGGTCTGTGTCCTGTGCTGGTCTCCGAGGTGTGATCCAATAGACCTTATGACTAGAGTCAGTACTAGTGAAGTACAGGGTATGTTGCAGTAGTTGGTAGATGTAGAGCATGAGATCATCTCCTTCCGACCCTTCGGGCACTCCTAGTGATCGAATATGTGTCGGGCAGGCTCCGTTTTTTAAATGCTCAAGTCGTAAACGGTGCAGCTTATTCTCAGATACCAGCCCAGCAGTCACAGCCGACGTTGCATCCACAGACTCCGTTGCCGGGTGAGCTTTGATAGAGACGGTTTCCAGGACAACACTATTAGATGGTTCAAGGCCTCCTCTAACTCTTGCCTCCAGGCTACTGGGCACTACGCCATTGGGTTGCTTGCTGTGCTTCCCCTTAAAAATCAGGTTGTCCGATTTTTTTTTTTTTAGGTTCCTCATGACACCAAACGCTGAGTTTAACATGGCAGGCTCCTGCTATCACATTCTCTGTAACGTTAGTACAAAAGAAAGGTTTAGCTTGGAAAAGGAGGATTTTAGCTGTTCAAACAGAGCCAAAGTGCACAGAGCTCTCAGGATTGCGTCCATTTCAGTCGGTTGCTGGCCCCCCCCTTACCTTTTGAGTGCATCACTCCTTGCCCTACTTTTCTCACTACCCTAGCGAGACAGATTGTTTCTGTGTTGTGTGTACTTTCTAGTCTGCTTCAGAGAGGTTCTAGTAACGTACAGTAGACTCTGTTTTATGTGTTTCCACTTTTCAAACAACATGAAATCTTGCTGTATTGTGACCATATGCAGTTAGCCCCAGCACTTGAACTGCTCCATAGAGTAAAGGGTTAACTCTATGCCAAAGTGTAGAACATTGAGCTTGAGCTCGGTTTTCAGGAAGGGTTTTCAGGAGGGGTGGAAGAACAATGGGGAATAATAAAAACTGCCATCACAGAGGTAACGAGCTTTTGTGTGAAGCAGATAAACAAAACAAGACGATGTAAGAAACCACTATGGTTCTCAAAGGAAGTGTGCAGTGAAGGTTCAAGAGAAAAGGAAAGCATTCAGGAAGTACAAGGAATCGCAGAAGGAGCAGGACAGAGAACTGTATCAGTTAAAGCAAAAGGAGTCTGGGAAGGCAGTCAGAACAGCAAAGCCCAAACCGAGAAAAGATAGCCAACTCAGTTAAGAAGGGGATAAAACCTTTTATAGGTACATCAGGGAGCGAAGGAAGACCAAGGGAGGATAGTGAGGCTTAATAAAGGGAGGGAGGGTGGGCAGAGGGAGACTGTGAAAGAGCAGAGATACTAAACAAATATTTTTGCTCAGTATTTACAAAGGAAGAGGGAGGTACATAAAACAAACAGTAGTAACACTCTGGATACAGAAGTTGATACGCCCATTTACAGAAGAAAGGGTTCTGAAAGAACTCTTAAAACTGAAGGTGGACAAAGCAATGGGGCCTGATGGGATTCATCCCAGAATTCTAAAAGAACTAAGGGTAGAAACTAGTGACACCACTGACTACCCTTTTAACAAATCATGGGAGAATGGGGTGGTACCGAGGACTGGAGGAGGGCAGATGTGATTCCCTTCACAAAAGTGGAGCAAGGCAGAAGCAGGAAACTATAGACCTGTTAGTTTAACCTCAGTGATAGGGAAAATGATGGAATCACTTCTAAAGGAAAGAATTGTCGAGTATCTAGAGGCCAGAGGGCACAGGACCCTAGGCAGCATGGATTCACAGCGGGAAGGTCATGCCAGCGCAATCTGATAGATTTTTTGACTGGGTGACAAAGTAGTAGATCAGGGAGGGCTGTGGACATGGCCTACCTAGACTTTAGCAAGGCATTTGACACAGTCCCACACAAAGATTAATATACAAGTTAGCCAGCCTGGGAGTGGGTCCCAAGATGACAGCCTGGGTAAAGATTGGCTGGAGAATAGGACACAGAGTAATAGTCAATGGAGTCCTCAGAAGAAAGGAGGTTACTAGTGGGGTGCATGAGAGTTCAGTATTAGGACGGTCCTCTTCAATGTCTTTATAGCGACATTGCAGAAGGACTGGAAGGAAAAGTATGTCTCTTTGCAGATGACACTAAGATCTGCAACAGAGTTGATGCACAGGTGGGTGGAAAGGATGAGAAAGGACTTGGCAAGGTTAGAGAATGGTCAGATGTAGGCAGCTTAGATTCAGTGCTAAGAAGTGCAAGGTAATGCACCTGGGAAACAAAAACCCAGGGAAGAGTACACAATGGGGGTGAGATACTAACAACAACAAAATGGAAAGGGACCTGGGGTAGTCATATCAGATGACCTAAAGATGGGCAAGCAATGTGAGAGGGCAGCAAGGAGGGCTGGGGATACTGGGATGCATGGGAGAGGCATCACCAGTAGAAAACAGGAAGTTATATCCCTCTGTACAGACAGCTGGTGAGACCCCATCTGGAGTACTGTGTGCAGTTCTGGAGACCCAGTCTCCTGAAGACATAGACAAGATGGAAGCTGTCCAGAGGAGGGCAACTAAAATGGTGCAGGGTCTGCACGGAAGACATATGAAGAAAGACTTAAGGAGCTTAATATGTATAGCCTCGAGGAAAGAAGGAGAGGGGACATGATAGAAACTTTCAAGTACCTCAAAGGAATCAACAAAGTCAAGAGGTAGCATCTTTCAAAAAGAGGTGTGCAAGAACAAGAGGCACAATTTGAAGATAGAGGGGTGGCTCAGAGTAATTTAAGGAAGTATTTTTTCACAGAGAGGTTGTGGATGCATGGAACGGCCTTCCGGAGGAGGTTGTGGAGTCAAAATCAGTGGTGGAATTCAAGCATGCATGGGATAGTCATAAGGCAGTTCTGGGGGGTGGGGGTAGGAAGAAGTAGGCTGCTGGTTAACTAGGAGCTGCAGCTTATCCAGTAGGTAGGGAAATGGGCAGACTGGGTGGGCCAAGCGGTCCTTATCTGCCGTCAAATTCTATGTTTCTATGTTTCAAACCTCTGTCTGTGGTACTCTGAAGTCTAACCGTCAGATTTTTTTTACTCTGCCTAACTGTGAAGTTGCTCCGGAGATCCCTCCTGCGCTTCGGTTCAGTAAAGTTCTAATCAGTCGGTTATTTCAACCATAGTTCGTTTATGATTCGGTATTCTTACCTCTGTCCCGTTACAGTAAGTAGATAGTAGTGGGTAGTTTTGTTTCTACTGTTAGAAATTTTTTTTCTCTTTGGTTCTTTTCCGGTCGGTCTGGTTTAGAACCGAAACTTAATGGTTTTTTTCTGATTATTAACAAATATTGTGGTTTTACTGGTACTTATCGGGTCCTAAAAAATTCATTTTTTCTGGGATTTTTTAACCGACCCATGACACGGTTGGAACTGATAGATTTTTGTTACCTGACTTAAAAGGTGACTTTTTGATTTTTGTCATATCTGAGAAATCCAAAATGAAAACTAGTCCCACTGGGTTTCAGCACTGTTCCAAGTGTGGGGAGGCCTTTGCTAAGGCCGATCCCCACCGGGTATGTGTGTATTGTCTGGGGTTTGACCACCTCAAGGAAGACTGCCAAATTTGTAAAAACTTTCGGAAAGCCACCTTGGAAAGACGTTTGGGTAGGCTAAAGGAAAGGGAGGCTGAGAAGTCCGCTGACCCGGATGGCCAGCCCAGTTCGGTTGTGGCCGAACCTGAAGAGGTACCCACTGACCTGGGTGATACCTCTTCGGGCAAAAGGAGAGCCGACTCTCCGGAGTCAGTTCTTTCAAAAAGAAAGCGAAAATCAGCTGGTTCAGATCCTACATCCCATGTTCCGACCGCTGAAGAAATGGCAAAAGCAATCACAGTAGTTCAGTTGGTTTTGCCCGGTTCTGACTGAATAGGCATCGGTTCAGAGCCGATCGGTTCGGTCGGAAGTAGCTGCTTCTGATACAGACCCTGAAGCATACTATGAGGGTGATTGGGAGGAGGAGGAGGAGGAAGATTATGAAAAAGAGGAATGTGAAAGCCTGGATGAGCCAGTAGAGCCTGACATCTCCCCAGACAGGCCTTCCAGTGTTTCTCCTCCCAGGCTTTCTGAGTCCCCTTCCCATTTCTTGTTTTACAAGAAAGTGGCTGAGACTCTTTATCTTCCTATGGAAGAGGCTGATCAGGATCCGGAGGAACCTGACTATGTGGAGATGATGGATGTCCCAGAGTCAAAGAGATTGTCTCTCCCTTTACATAAATATTTGGGGAAGCAGACAAAACATTTTGCAGTTTCCCACATCCATTCCTCCTGCGGAAAAAAGAATGGACAGGAGGTATGCTTTGTCAGGTCCTGGGACGGAATTCCTTTCAAATCATTGCAGCCATGTTGTGGTGGTGCAACTGCAGCCTGTGACAAGGCTAACATTCCCCTGGCATCTCACTCCCCAGATAAGTATTCCAGGAAAGTGGATGCCATGGCAAAAAAACAGTACTTGGCATCCTCTTTGGGACTCAGGCAATCAAATTGTATGGCATATACAGTCGGGTACCAGAAGTCTATGTGGGATACCGTGCTGGAGCAGGCTAGGAATGCCCCTCCCCAGCTGGCCAAGGAGCTGGAGCAACTGGCTGTGAATGGTATTGAGGCATCCAATGTGCAATTCCATGCTGCTGTAGACTCAAATGATGCTCATTCCAGGGTCATGGCTACATCTATCACCATGAGGAGATTTGCTTGGTTTAGGTGTACCAACCTCTCATAGGATACCCAGGCTAAGGCCATGGATTTTCCTGTAACTGGTAATTCTCTGTTTGGGGACCAAACAGAGAATTACATGAAGAAAATGGATGAATACAGGACCACCTATAGGAGTGCTGCAGACAAAGAAAAGCAGACCACTCCTCAGAGGCAGCAGTTTAGGGGCAGGGGCAGACCTTTTCACAGGCCATTTTACCAAGCTCAGGCCTCCTCCTCTTCTTTCCAGCAGAGGGGGTCTTTAGGGGAAGAGGCAGAGGTGGGATGACCAGGACCCCATCATCTACTCAGTCTAAGCCCCCCTGCCAAGCAGACACCCCGAGGTGTCAGGCAGGGTCGCCTCCTCAATTCCAGTAGGAGGCAGGCTGGCTCACTACTCCCAGGCCTGGGAGTCTGTTACTTCAGACAAATGGGTCCTGGAATTAGTGAGCCAGAGACTTGCTCTCAGTTTCAAAAGGTTTCCAAAAATGAGAGCAAGGTCCTTCAGTCCTCCCTCTCACTTGGAGACAAAGGCCTTAGAGGCAGAAGTCTCCTCTCTTCTGCTTCTGCAAGCAGTAGAAAAGGTACCTCATTGTCACAGGGGAAAAGGACTGTACTCCAGGTACTTCCTTACCCCAAAAAAGACGGGAGTGGTGACCCATTCTGGATTTAAGGTACCTGAACAAACACTTAACAAAACTAAAATTCAAAATGGTGACTCTCTGGGAGTAATTCTTCCCTCTGTGACACTAGGAGACTGGCTAGCCTCTTTGGATCTCAAGGATGCCTACTTCCATATACCTATCAGACATTCCCACAAGAAGTACCTCAGGTTCGAGTCGCCCTCAGGCCATTATCAAATCAGAGCCATGCCTTTCGGCCTAACATCTGCGCAAAGGGTGTTCACCAAGTGTCTCACAGTGGTGGTGGCATTCCTTAGAAGGCAGGGCATCATTCTGTTCCCATACCTGGACGACTGGCTAGTGGTAGGCCAGTCCTCAGACCAGGTCAAGTCAGCTCTAGAGGTCACTTGAAAGCTTCTAGACTCCTTGGGGTTTATGCTGAACCTAGAAAAGTCTGTCCTGGAACCAGCCCAGACCCTCACATTCATAGGGGTGGAACTGGACACTATTCAGGCAAGAGCATTTCTCTCTCTCTCTCTCTCTCTCAAGGGTTCAGTCCCTCGTCACTCTGGCTTCCTCTTTTCGTCCTCTAGTTTCTCATCCAGCCAGGCACTTTCTACAGTTGCTGGGTCACATGGCAGCTTCCACAGCAGTGGTCCTGGGAGCAAGGTTTCAGATGAGAGATATTCAGTTTCATCTCAGATCCTATTGGTGTCAGAAAAAAGACCCTCTCTCCAAACTGGTTCCTGTGTCTCAGACCCTAGTTCAGGCTCTCCAATGGTGGCTGGAGGAGGACAATCTTCGACAAGGTATCCCCTTTATCAGTTAGGCTCCTTCAGTGATTCTCACCACAGATGCCTCTTTACTAGGGTGGGGGGGCTCACCTAGATCAGTTTACAGCTCAGGAACCTGGTCTCACCAGGAGTCCCTTCTTCACATAAACCTTCTCGAACTAAGAGCCGTCTTTCTGGCACTTCAGACATTCTCAACTGCTGTTTAGGGGAAAGTGGTGCAGATCAGGACAGGCAATACCACAACCATGTGGTACATCAACAAGCAGAGAGGCACTCTGTCCTCGGCCTTGTGCACAGAGGCCGTGAAAGTATGGTCTCTAGCTTATTCCCTTCAGACTTCCCTGATGGCTGTGCATCTCCCAGGGAAGGACAACATTCTAGCAGATGCTCTCAGCAGGATTTCCCAGGGCCACCACGACTGGATCCTGAACCTTCTAATTCTTCAGGTCATTTTCAAGAGATGGGGCACTCCAGAGATGGATCTCTTTGCAGCCCTGGACAATCATCAACTTCCTCTTTATTGTTGCAGACCACCTCTTCTGGGCGCTGTCCCTCAGGATGCTCTTTTACTGAACTGGACAAGCAGGTTTCTGTATGCATTTCCTCCCTTTCCTCTGATATTCAGGGTCCTGATCAAGATCAGGTCTCAATTTTTCAAGGTGATTTTGGTGGCTCCAGATTGGGCCAGACAGCCTTGGTATCCTCTACTGTTGTCACTGTCAGTCACAGTGCCTTTGTGTCTTCCCAGACAGTACAATCTCCTCACCTTCTCCCAGGGGAGGATTCTGTATCCCAACCTTCAGACTCTCAGGCTTAAAGCCTGGCTCTTGAAGAGCTAGAATATGCAAGCTTGCATCTTTCTCAATCAGTCTTGGATATTTTAAAGGTTAGCAGGAAACCTGCTACTAAAGGACTTACAACTCCAAATGGAAAAGATTTGGATTTTGGTGTTCCTAAAAGCATGTCAAGCCCGAGCTGGCTGAGATTGCCACTGTATTGGACTATTTGGCGCATCTTAACAGTTTAGGCCTCCAGCCTACCACTCTCAAGGTACATTTGGCAGCTGTGTCTGCCTTTCTTTCTGCTGGCAAGGGCTCTTCCCTAGCATCTCATCCAGTTTTTAAGAAATTTTTCAAGGGCCTAATACATGTTAACTCTCCCTTTCGGGAGTCTACCCCCTTCTTGGGACCTGAATGTCTGTACTGCACAGCTTATGCAGCCCCCTTTTGAACCCCTATCCTCAGCTGAATTAACGTACTTGATTTGGAAAACTGTATTTCTGGTAGCTATTACCTCTACCAGGAGACTCAGTGAATTACAGGCCTTATCAGTGGAACCTGACTTTATTTCATTTCACAGGGATAAGGTGGTCCTTCGAACGAACAGAAAGTTTCTTCCCAAGGTGGTATCAGACTTTCGTTTGAATCAGTCTGTGTCATTGCCTGTATTTTTCACTGACCACTCTTCCCCTGGGGAGAGAAGATTACACAGTCTTGATGTAAAAAGGGCTCTTCGTTACTATGTAGAGCATACTAAGGCCCATAGGAGTGGCTGTTCTCAGTTGTTTCTCACCTATGGAGAAATGGGAAAAGGCAAACCTGCCACCAAGAGAACTGTTGCCAGGTGGATTATTTCCTGTATCCAGTTCTGCTATTCAAAGTTGAGGAAAGAGCCTCCCTCAGGCCGGAGGGCTCACTCCACCAGAGGTACAGCTGCTTCGGTCGCAGCAGCTAGAAACATACCCTTAGTGGAAATATGTAAAGCAGCCACCCGGAAAACTATTCACACATTTACCAAGCATTACTCTCTCGCATTCAGTCAGAAGTGATGCTAAGTTTCTACACAACTGTGCTGCAGAGCCTGCTCCCAAAATAGGTTCTGTGACTCCCTCCTCCAAGGGGGTACCGCATGGTAGTCTGCATAAAGTCAGAATACAGCAAGACTTCATGTTGTTTGAAGAAAAAATGACTCACCTTAGTAATGTTGTTTCTTCTAATGGAGTCATGCTGTATTCTGACCTCCCTCCCTGCCTCCCCTCCTGGAACCTAGTGTTTTGGGATGTGGCGTGGCAGGGACAGTGCTGCACCCCAGAGGTGTACTTGGCATGCCTTATCTTTTGTAGTTTGGTTGTTCACTACCTACTTATTTTTCTTTTTGGGGTTCTTGACTTGAGTCTTTTGACCCTAAAAATCTGTTTTATGCCTTTTGGCAAAAGATTTAGAAACCCAATTTCTGACTATAGATTTAGTTTAGTGCTCGTAAGAATCTGACGGTTAGACTTTAGAGTACCACAGACAGAGGTTTGAAAACCGAGCTCGAGTTCAACGTTCTATGCTTTGGCATAGAGTTAACCCGGAGCAGTTCAAGTGCTGGGGCTAACTGCATATAGTCAGAATACAGCAATACTCCATTAGAAGAAACAACATTACTAAGCTGAGTCATTTTTTCTTACGACCCCCTCAGAATTATTTCTTCCCACCCCTTCCGTCACTTCCAGCCCCCTCAGTTTATCCTAGAGGTTCTCCCTCCCTTATCCCCCTTCCCCTCCAAATCTACCCTTGATGTTTACTTCACTACTTAATGATTTGTTGAAGTTATTATCTTGTGCCAGTGCCTAACCCTGTTTTTATTTATCTGTTACCTGACAAACCTTGCTGAAGAATATAGTCATTGCTTTGTTTTTGTGTTCTTCTATATGTCAAATGTTTTACCACTCTGTTAATTTGCACTGTTACTGTATGTAATCCATATCCGGGTCGCCCCTGAAAAAGGGACTGTATTGTCTCAGTGGACTTACCCGGTCACAAAACTCAAATAAATAAATAAAATCTGCCCTCCTGAAATCTTAGACCATTGTCCTTGTCATGTGTTCCTCTCAGGCTGCTTTGAACACCGAGTTGTGGTCACTCCCATACCATGTCTGGGTTCGACAATACCAGGTCGAGGATGGCTCCACCCCCAGTAGGTTCTTTTACCTACTGTACAGGAAAGCCCTCTTGCATTGAATCTACAAGAGTCTGGCTTTTGCAGTCCTGGCCCCCGACGTTTCCTAATCATTTTCATTAAATGAGAATCTTTCCTCCTTAGAATTAATTTGTTCGCATTGCTTATTCCTGCTGTGAAGTCATAATCCTGTCCTTATGACATCACAGCCTGTTGCCACTGAAAGTATACTGATGTCACTGGCTGAGGATGATTCAGAGAAGGGAACAGATGGAGCATAAGGAGTGCAGAGCTGTGTTTCACACAAAAGAACTTATAAAAGATGAAGTAGCTGGCCCAGTGGCGTGGAGGGTTGAGTTGCTGGACACCTTACCTCCGCCCACTCCAGCAACCAGAGTTTGGGAATGAGCTTGGGGCGTCGGGGATTGGGCGGGGGACAAGGAGCTGGATTGAATGGCCGCAAGGCAGCTCTCCTTTCCTGGTGGGGTCCTGGCTCATGGCTGCCACCCGGTGGAGGCTAGGTGGTAGTGCCAAGCTGATGGGAGGAAGGGTCCGTCATGGAGCACACACACGCCCGTGTTCTGGGGTCCCGAGAAAATGAGGGAAGGAAACAGGAAAATGGAGCCTAGGGGGAGGCTCAATGAAGCTCTGTACGCAGGGCAGATTGAGATCCTCCAAGAGTGGACAACAGCATGCCTGCCCCGAGCCCCGAAAAGAATAAAAAGCTATTTAAAAAAAAAAAGAAAAAAAGGGTGAAATGTCCCGAAATTACATTTTGTTTAGAATGTTATGAGATTTGCCAAGTGCATATTTGTTTCACAAACTGGAATAGCCCTTCAGAGAAATTTGTGGCTTTCTCCTGCTCTCTGACACCAAACAGCCCACCATCTTGAACCTGCCTGTCTCACCCATTTCTGCCGCGTTCCTGTTATGATGTCATAATTCTTCATTGGGTGCTCTTGGATTAAACATGCTGTATGAAAGTAAATTTGCGTTGTATTGTCTTCCTGTTAGGAAAGACACGGTGGGGTTTGTAGTCTTAAGCAGAGACCATCTTTGGTTGGCTGTGAGAGTGCAGCTGGCATAATGGTTTCTGCTGCCGTCTCTGGTTGTGAGAGTGCAGCCGGCATAATGGATTCTGCTGCTGTCTCTGGTTGGCTGTGGGAGTGCAGTGTAATGCATTCTTCAACAAGAAGTCCTAATGTATTCTGACATATGCAGTAAGACCTTGTTGTTCTGCTGCCCCAGAGAGGAAAGAGTTAAAGCCCACATTCTAAGTAGGCATGAGCTTGGTTTCAAATCGCTGTCCCCCTGGTAGATTCCATTCAACCGTCAGAGTCTTCACTCCGCCTTACTGTGAAGACGCCTCAGAAATTTCTCCTCAGCATCTTGTCAGTTTAGTGGTGTATCGCTGCGGTTACCTTACCGATTAATATTTTTCACTAGCGTTTAGTTTCTCATTACTGTCCCTGCGGTATAGTATATATTTCGTTGGTTTATTTCAACGGGGTAAGTCTGGGTACTTTTGCGGTTGTCATCCAACCATTGGGATATTGAAGCCTTTTCTCTCTGACTTTTTTCTCTGTGAAAGTTGTTTAGTTTTGATTAATAAAAAAACGAGTTTGTAATTTTTTTTCCAGACCGCTAATACCGGTCTATTAACCAGAGCTACTTTTGGATTCTTATCCAGCCTAACCGCCACTTGGATAAGCTAGAGATGGTTTCACAGAAATCCAAACAGAAAACTGGACCAACCGAGTTTCAACAATGTGTGGAGTGTGGGGAAACTTTTGCCAAGGCCGATCCCCACACAACTTGTGTTGTACGCATAGGGTTGGAACACCTAGAAACGAATGACATTTGTAGAATTTCCCTCAGTCGGCTTGACAGGCACCTTAACCGACTGAATGAGAAATTGGCCGAGAAATCCGCTAACACAGATGGCCGAACTGGTTCAGGTTCAAAAGAACCAGAAGGGGAAGGTGATACTTCTTTTGCTTTAAAATGAACCGTGGATACAGCCCTTGAGCTGGCTACCACGAAAAAGAAAAAGAAGGAAAAGCACACTGAACCAGCTCCTAGGCCGCAAGCGGTTGCAGTTCCGACCGTGGAGGAGATTGCTCATGCAATATGCATTATTCAATCCCTTCAGTCCGGTCCAGCTGAACCGGTGGTAGGTAAGGGTGCTCCCCAACCGGTTCTTATCCCCTTGGATCCCTCTGAATGTGATTACCCATGGGATCAGGAGGCTGAACAGGATGATGATGAGGAGGAGGAGGAGAACTTTTACGTTCGTATTGAATCGGAGGTTTCTCCAGAACATGAGAGGGGCGTTTCTCCACCCAAACAGTTGGAGGATGCCCTCACTCATTTCTCTTTTATGATTACAGTCTAATCATCTATGGTTCTGCATCAGCCACTGCGCTTAGACAAATATAGACATCTGTCAACAAGGCTTGAAGGCTCATCACTGGTGCCCACTGTCTGACACCTACATGTGACCTATATGCGCAAACCAGATGGCTACAACTCTCCAACTGCATAAGGTATCTAACATGCACTGTGGCTAAGAATGTTACCATAGGCCTCGCACCTCCCGTTGTCCAAGCTCTATTGCGACCCTGCCTGAATACTCGTAACACCAGGAGATCTGAAACTCAACTCCTCCAAGTTCCCCGTTGCCGCACCTCCCAGTGTCAAAGATCCTTTGCCCTTAGGGGGCCTAGCTGTCTAAACAAACTCAGTCCGGACATCTCCTGTATGTCAAAACTCTGCCCTTTCAAAGCCATGCTCCATCGCCATCTCATTGCTGCCAGCTCATGTGACTGCTACATATAACCAGCCCTTTAGTCCTCTTCAAATCAACACCATGCACTTATCCCACTTTCTTTTTCCTGCCCTGCCTATGATCACTCTACTTTACCCCCACACATTATACCCTACCCCCTTTTATTTTCCTCTTCCTTTCCTCCCACCTTTCTTTTCCCCCTCCTCCCCTTCCCCACTCTAGCACTTACCCCCGTACTGTTCCTTATATGTCACCCTCTACGACCCTCTGTATGTCTGACAAATGCCTTTGGCTGCTCCTCGCTCCTGCGGTATCCACCATCCCCACTGTGCCACATTTCACTTTCCACTTTGTCTTCCCCTGTGTGAACCCACTTTTGTCTAGCTTATCCATACATCTGCATTGTATTTCTCCTTGTTGTATTGTGTTGTACTGTAATTGACGTGGAACCTTTGTAAAAGAGCCTCGGCTCAAAGGTATTTTTAATCCTAGACTTAAATAAAGTGGTGTCTGAAACTCTCCAGTTACTGGTTCAAGAATCCGCAACGGAGGAGGAAGAACCGGATTATGTCGAGATGATGGATGTCCCTGCCACTAAAAGGCTGGTGATACCCATCCACAAGTCTCTTAAGAGACAAACACTAAAAATCCTGGGTACCCCTACTTCTGTCCCTCTGTAGATAAGAGGATAGATAGAAAGTATCCAGTGGCCAAAAATGGCACAGAATTTCTGTCTGGTCACCCCAGCCATGAAGGGGTAGTTCAGGCTGCTGCCTGTGAAAAGGCAAACATCCCATTATAGAGTGGTCCATGAAAAATTCATTAACAAACTTATTAATTTACAGGTTAATAGTTTACTCATTAGATGGATTTTTAATTGGTTATTAGACAGAAAACAGAAAGTGCGTATCAATGGTATTACATCTGAAGAAGGGTTAGTGGGTAGTGGAGTTCCACAAGGTTCTGTGCTTGGTCCCATCCTGTTCGGTATCTATGTTCAGGATATGAATAATGATATCCAAACCTGTATTAGCAAGTTTGGTGATGATATCAAGCTAGGTGGTGAGGTTGACACTATTCACAAACACTTTCAGCTAAATTCAGATTTGGCCAAAATTGAAATCTGGGCAAGGGAAAATTATATGAAGTTTAACACTGAAAAATGTGTGATGCTTCATTTTGGGAAAAATAATCCTGGATATACATATATCCTGGATCAAACTATTTTGAAATCAGTCACTTGTGTTAAAGACTTAGGTATAGCTGTTAATGACTCTATTTCCTCTGATAGCCACTCTATGAATATTGTAAAAACAGCACAGTCTTTTATAACTAGGATTAGGCGTGCATTTGTCAATAAAACAGAACAACTTATTTTACCCCTATATAAAACCTACGTGCGGCCCATTTTGGATTATGGCTCTCAGTTTTGGACACCCTATTTGAAAAAAGATATTAAGATTTTGGAAGGGGTTCAGAGAACAGTAACTAGACATATATCCTGACTAAAATCACTAGATTATCGTACACGATTTTCTACCGGTCCAGAATTCCCTCTGGGGAACAGACTGATGCCTACATTAGGAAAATGGATGAATATATGACTTCCTATAGGAGTGCTGCAGCCAAAGAAAAGGCTGCTACACCTCAAAAACAGCAAGTTAGGGGAGGCAGGGGCAGGCCTTACCTGAGGCCTTTCTACCAGGTCCAGGCTTTCCCTGTCTATCAGCAACAGCATGGATACTTTAGGGGAAGGGGCAGGAGAGGTGCCACTCGTTCCAGCCCAGCTTCCCAACCCAGGACACCAGCGAAACAGATTCCCTGAAGAGTCGTGGGTCGTCTCCCCAGTTTCAGTAGGGGGCAGGCTTGCCCACTACCTCCAGAATTGGCAGTCTATAACATCAGACAAATGGGTTCTGGAGGTGGTGGGCAAAGGCCTTGCTTTAAACTTAAAACAATTTCCCAGATTGAGAACAAGGCTGTTTAAGCCTGCCTGTCCAGCAGAAATCTCCCTATTGGAAACAGAAGATCTTACCGAGGGCTCTTGCAGTAGGCCAATTACATATGGGACTGGCGCTTTGACAATGGCAGGACTGGGAGGAAAAATTTCTAGCTAGCAGTCCCTGGCGAGGACCGTCCCCACATCAGGTAACCGGCTTCAGGAGGCGTCGGTATAAAGGGTGGTCCTGACACCCGCCTTCGGTTCTTTCCCGTCGTTAACTCGTGCAGCTCCTAAGTAGGAAAGTTTGTCCTTCATCAGCCCTCTTTTACGTCGATTTTTACCGGAAATAATTGTTTTTAAATGACTAACATCAGTACCATCGTCGGTGTATGTGGTCCCCTACACCCTCCGAGCACAAAAATAAGTTCGTTTCGTGCGGCACCCAACTACCACACAAAGACGGCCACTCCCTGTGCCTGTTCTGCCTAGGCCCCGATCACCCAGTCGAGAAGTGCCAGCATTGCCTCATTTTCAACGCGGCTACCCGGAAAAGGTGTCAGCAATCCCTGGAAGCCCATATTCTGAAGAAGAAAATGAGTTCAATAGAAAAGGAGCTCAAAAAACTGAGGCAGGCATCCACTTCCCCTGAAGGCCATCGGAAGAAGAAGGAGAAGGAGAGGCACTGGGACAAGGGCCTTTACTGCATCTCCTTGGGAGTCGGCTGGGACACAGATGCTTCCCTCAGGGACCGCTCCTCGGCGGCCGCCTCGGAGGTTTCCGAGGCGTCGGCCGCCGTCTGGCTCCCGCACGCTCGGGCTTGCCAAGTGCCTCCGGGCAGCCAGAGCCTCCGCCCCTGGTTTGGCCGCGGGCTGCGGCCCTGTCCGTGGGGACTCCGGTAAGTCAGGCGTCGGCTCCTCTGACATCCGCCCGAGAGGGCGGTAAGACGCCCGACCCTTCGGGCCGGCGCGCAGCCTCCACTCCACCGGACCAGGCCAATCCTTCTACTCGACCTGCCTCCAGTGATGGCTCTCATAAGTCGGATGCTGGCTCCTCTGGCGCCTGCCGGGAGCTCACCCTTAAGCCACACGTCGGCTCGTCCAACATCTGTCTGGTGAAGGAACGGCCGCGGACCCCCCACACACACACACACGTCCGTCGTACCTGGTTCCTTGCAGCCTTCGTTGCAGTCTGGGGACCCAGAGTCTCCCAGCCGACCCGGGGATATCCCCTCCATCCCCAAGCAGAGCTGGGATCTTCCTCCTCCATCAGTCCTTCCACCACCTGGTGCGCGGTTGGCGTCGGCTCCCTGGGCCGCTGGCTCAGCGCCCGGCCCCTCGGCGTTGGTGCCTCCAGCGCCAGGGCCTCCAATGTCGGCCCTGTTGCCGGCCCTACCAACTCCGGGAGACATCCCGCTCCTGTCGGGCCCTCTGCCCTCCAGGCCCTCCACTGTGGACCCGCCCGTGAGGCCACCGGCCGGGCCGTCTGCTCCGGCTGCCCCCCCCCCGGCTCCCGGGTATCCTCCGTCCTATCCGATGCCGGCGTACCCGGGACCGCAATATCTGGCACCACAGTACCCGATGCCACAGTACCCAACGCCACAATACCCGACGCTGGGCTACCCGCAGCCAGGTTTTGGATACGCTCCATACGGTTGTAACCCGTATCCTTATCCCCCGCCTCCTCCTCCTCCACCGCCCTCGCGGCTGCCGGTGGACCTGCAGGAGACTGTGGCCTCCTGGTGGGCCGAGGCCAAGGCTCAGCTCACCAAAGAGGTCCAGAGCCGCCTTCCAACGACAGTGTCGTCCCAGGTTCCCGTACGTCCGAGGCACACTCCTCACCACCTCCAGTTCCAGGGTTCTTCTGTCTGGATCCAGAGAAGGCAGGACACTCTTCCCGGGGGACTCCCAAAGGTCCATTCCTTCCACGGGTGGGAAGGGAGTCTTTTTCCTCTTCATCCTCCTCTTCACCCTCGGACTCCCCGGATTCTTCCGACGGTTGCTGTGAGAGAGACGACGAGTCACGCTCTCCGTCGAAGCCCAGGCCAAGGACTCCTCCGAAGTCTCCTCCGGAGGATCCTTCTTTTACAGAGTTGCTTAGGAAAATCCAGGCGGTTCATCAGTGGCACTCTCTGGAACCAGATCCTCAGCATCTGAAACACGCTGAACATCTGGATCTGCCTGTGACAGCTCCTACCTTGGTGCCACCCTGGATAGAGTCTCACGCCGACCTTGTTACCACCATATGGAAACAGCCGTCGGCTTTAGCTCCACTTCCTAGGAAGTCGAACAGGCTATATCAGGCTCCAGAGGATGTTGATTTTCTGGATTCTCACCCTTGTGCCAACTCGGTCGTGATTAGCGCCACTCACGGCCGGTCAACCAACCCCAAACATCTTAGCTCGTCACCACCTGATAAGGAATCACGCCTTCTGGACCGGTATGGGAGAAAGATTTACGCTTCCTCCACGCTGGAGATCAGGGCCCTGAACTATGTCGGCCATATGGGGGACTACCAGAAGGCCATTCTGATTCAGGTGGAAGCCAAACTGGACTCCTTGCCTGACTCCCAAGTCAGGCAGGAGTTGGCTGATCTTGTCCGCTCTGCTCGTTCGGCCAGTCGACACATGCTTCGTGCGACATACAATGCAGTGGACACTGCTGGACGGAGCTCAGCTTTTGCTGTAGGCCTGCGGCGTCATGCTTGGCTCCGTGTGTCAGTTTTGGTTCTGGAGGTGCAATCTGCTATCCAGGAAGCACCCTTCCGGGGGTCAGTGCTTTCCGGGGGTGATGTCAAGGACATCATCACCGATTTCAAGAAGGGACAGCACTGAAGTCAGTTGATTCCATGTACCCGTCCCCATCAGCAGCAGCGCTGGTCCCTTCATGAGCGAAATGGGCCAAAGCGAAACCCCAGGGAATGCAGGCCTGGCCGGGCCCCACAGCTGCTAAGCCCCCTGCCCAAAAGCAGTGAGTGCTTCAGCTGCAGCGCTGCCCCACACCACCTGACTCCTTTCCTCTCCCACTGCCTCCGGACTCCCCGGAGGAACCAGTAGGAGGGAGGTTTTCCCTCCACCTTCCGGGATGGGAGAGGATAACCACAGATTCTTGGGTGCTCCAGCTCATAGCAGAAGGACACTCGATAGAGTTTCTTCAGAAACCACCCCGCCACCTCCTCTGAAGTCGTCGTTTTCACAGGAACATCTTCTCTTGGTCCAGGAGGAAATTTCGGCTCTCCTGCTGAAACAAACAATAGAGCCCGTCCCCCTTCATCTGTGAGGGACGTGCTACTATTCCCATTTCTTCCTGGTCCCAAAGAAGACAGGAGATCTCAGACTAATTTTGGATCTCAGTTCCCTGAATCTTTTTGTAGAATGCAAAAGGTTCAGGTTGCTCTCTTTGCAGAGCCTTCTGCCCCTCCTCCGGCCAGGTCAATGGCTGTGTGCTCCGGATATGCAGGATGCTTATCTGCACATTCCCATTCGCCCATCTCATCGCAAATACCTTCGTTTTGCGTTACAGGGGGACCACTACCAGTTCAAGGCGCTCCCGTGTGGTCTATCCTCGGCCCCCCGAGTATTTACCAAATGCTTGGCAGTGGTGGTGGCCCACCTGCGTACCAGGGGAGTGCAGGTTTTCCCGTACCTGGACGATTGGCTCCTGGCGGCCTTGTCCAGGGAGGAACTCCTGCGTTGCCTCTCCCTTACCCAGCAGGTTTTTGCCTGCCTGGGTATTATCATCAGTCATTCCAAGTCTCATCTGGTCCCATCCCAGAACTACAGTTTATTGAGGCGATTTTCGATATGACCACGGGCAAGGCCTTCCTGCCCTTCCGGACAGGCGTCCACCCTCTTGAACCCAAATAAGTCTGCTGTCCGACCGCAGGGGCCAGTCTCTCGGTCGGTCCTCCTTCTCGGGCTCATAAGCGGCTGCTATCGAGCGGTTCCTCGCGCTCGACTCCACATGAGAATTTCTCAGTGGACTCTACGCCTCAATGGGATCAGCGTGTGGACAATCTAGATCACCCAGTTATGGTCTCCTCGCCGATGCTTCGAGACTTGCAATGGTGGATGGTTCGAGAGAACCTGTTTCAGGGAGTTCCTTTCTTTCGTCCTCCCCCCTCCCAGACTCTAACCACAGATGCCTCGGACGAAGGTTGTGGAGCCCATCTAGGCCCTCATCGGACCCAGGGCTCCTGGTCCAAGCTAGAACAAGCTCTCCACATCAGTGTGCTCGAGCTTGAGCAGTGTTATGCAACTCTCAATCCCTTCACCAATACATCCTTCAGCCACCTAGCCGTCCAGACAGACAACATGTGCGTGGTGTGGTACATCAAACAGGGAGGGACTTGGTCCTACCCTCTTTGCAGGGAGGCAATGAGGGTTTGGGATTGGGCAACACAATACGACCTTCACCTCATGGCAATTCACGTTCCGGGAGTCGACAACACCCTAGCAGACAAGCTAAGTCGCTCTTCTGCTCTGACTCACGAGTGGGAACTGGACCAAGGGGTCCTAGACAGTATCTTCCGACTTTGGGGAACACCACAGGTCGACCTGTTCACATCCCCTCTAAACGCAAAACTTCCTGTCTTCTGCTCGCTCGTTCCAGAGTAAGGCACTTTTTGGAGCGACGCTCTGTCTCTAGACTGGAAGGACAGATTCATCTATGCCTTTCCCCCAATTCCACTTATCCCACGAGTCTTGCAGAAACTAGCTTCAGAAGGAGCACAAATGATTCTGATCGCTCCTTTCTGGCCCAGGCAAGTTTGGTTCTCTCTTCTACAACAATACTCAGAGGATCCTCCTCTTCCTCTTCCTCTCTCTCTCTCGAGGTTTACTGACCCAGGATCAGGGGACCCTGGTCCATCCAGGCCTCAGATCCCTTCAACTGCATGCATGGCTCCTGCAGACTTACCCCAATCCCGTTTTGGAGTGTCTCCCAAAGTGGCAGAGATTTTGGTGGAAGCCAGAAAACCCTCCACCAGATCCACTTATGCCATGAAGTGGAAAAGATTCACTATCTGGGCTGCGTCCAAGAATGTGGAACCTTTCTCCTGTTCAGCGGGGCTTCTGCTGGAGTATCTAACGTCATCTGTTTGACCTGGGTCTCAGTCATTCTTCTCTGAAGGTACACATGGCGGCTATCTTGGCCTACCATGTTCCCTTCACAGACAAAGCTTTTGCTCAACTGGAGGTCTCTAAGACCTTTCTCAGAGGGGTCCTCCATTTGAGGCCCCCCATCCGTACTCCTGCTCCCCCTTGGGACTTGAACTTTGTTCTCGAGAAACTTACTCTGCCTCCCTTCGAACCTGCAGCTTCTGCAGATTTGAAGTTCCTTTCGTGGAAGACTCTCTTCCTAGTGGCCATTACTTCTGCTCTGAGAATTTCCGAGCTCCAGGCTGTGATGTGCGAAATCCCATACTTGATTTTTCACAAGGAACGTGTTGCTTTTTGCACAAATCCTAAGTTTCTTCCTAAAGTAGTAGCAGAGTCTACTCTAAATCAGTCCATTGAGTTACCTGCCTTTTTCACGCAGTACTCTAATCAAGGGGAGTATTTACTCCATACTATGGATGTTCACCGGATTCTGAGATACTATACCAACAGGACGAAGGATCTCAGAAAGACTGATCAGTTGTTTGTCTCTTTTGCTCATAAAAGGGAAGGCAATGCCTATCCAAATGGTTGGCTCATTGCATCACTTTCTGTTATGACAAATACAACAAGACCCTTCCGGGTCAAGTAAGAGCCCATTCCACCAGAGGAGTAGCTGCCTCAGCGGCTTGTTTCAAGAATGTGTCGGCGGCGGACATTTGTGCTGCTGCCACCTGGACTTCCGTCCATACCTTTACTAAACACTACAGTTTGGATGTTGCCTCTTGCCGTAGAGCAGGCTTCGGGCTGGCTGTTCTTCAAGGCCTCTTATCTTGAGGCTTGCACAGCTAGAACTGCTTTTTGGAGTAGTTTCCTCCTCCCAGTGCCTCTCTTTGTTCCAGACTGCTTGGGATTCAGTCCTATATGTAATTACCTACTGCAAGAGCCCTCTCGAAGTAAAGATAGTACAGTTAAAGACTTTACCGTAACAGTAGATATTGAGAGAGGCTCTTGCAGTAAATATACTCCTTCCTCTCCATCCCCAGGCTTTTTCAGCTCCTTTTCCAGTGAGGAAATATCCGCTCCTCTCTGCGTCCGGCCTTTCTGGCCGTGGCGAAAAGAACTGGAAGGGGGCGTCAGGGACGCCCCTTTATGCCGGCGTCTCCTGGCGCGGTCACCTGATGTAAGGCGGTCCTCGCCAGGACTGCTAGCTAGAAATTTTTCCTTGGGGTCCTGCCGCCTACTGGCGTCAGTCCTATGTGTAATTACCTATGCAAGAGCCTCTCTCGAAGATCTGCTGTTATGGTAAGTTCTTAGGTAACTGTACTTTTCAACCCTTCTCCAGGAAAGGGCAGTGGAACATGTCCCTCTGTCCCAAAGGGGGAAAGGATTGTATTCAAGGTACTTCCTGACCTTGAAGAAAAATGGGAATTTGCGACCCATTCTGGATTTAAGGTTCCTGAACAAACACCTAACAAAGCCAGAATTCAAGGTGGTCACCCTGGCTATGATATTGCCCACTCTCAGGCAAGGAGACTGGCTAGCATCCATAGACTTCAAGGATGCTTATTTCCACATCCCTATCAGGCAGTCACACAGAAAATACCTAAGGTTCAGACTGCCATCAGATCACTACTAATTCAGGTCCCTCCCCTTTGGCTTGACTTCAGCTCCCAGAGTGTTTACAAAATGCCTGGCAGTGGTGGTGGCACACCTAAGGCATTTAGGAATTTCAGTTTTCCCCTACCTGGGTGACTGGCTGTTGGTAGGCCAGTCTCAACATAGGTGGTAGAGGCCCTGGCAGTCACTCAGGCAACTCTTCGCTCGCTGGGCTTCTTAATAAATACAAAAAAGTCAGTTCTGAAGCCAGTCCAGCCCCTGCAGTTCATAGGAGCGGAACTGGACACAGTTTTGGGAAAAGCAAGACTTCCACTAGACAGGGTGGATGACATTGTGCAGTTAGTGGATTCTTTCAAGCTCCACTCCCCAAAGCCAGCCATGTACTTTCTGTGGTTGCTGGGACACATGGCAGCTGCAGCAGCAGTGATACCAGAGGCAAGGTTTCAGATGACAGACATTCAGTTCCATCTGAAGTCCTTTTGGTCCCAGAGCAGAGATTCATTATCCAAACTGATTTCAGTGACTTCCACCTATATTCAAGCTGTGCAGTGGTGGCAGGAAAGGGACAACCTCAGGGTGGGTGTCCCATTCCCTCAGGAAACTCCCTCAGTGGTATTCACCACAGATGCATCCCTCTTGGGTGAGATGCACATCTGGGGAGCATACAGCTCAGGGCACATGGTCTCCTCAAGAGTCTCTTCTGCACATAAATTTGTTGGAACTCGAAGCAGTCTTGCTGGCTTTCCGGTCCTTTCCTTCCATGATTCAGGGGAAGGTGTTGCAGGTCAGGACAGACAACACTACAACTATGTTTTACATCAACAAACAGGTTGGCACAAGGTCCACTCTGTTGTGTACAGAAGCTATGAAGATCTGGAATCTGGCCTACTCCCTGGAGGTAACTCTGTCAGCAGTTCACCTTCCGGGGAAGGACAGTGTTCTGGAAGACTCTCTCAGCAGGATCAACCAGAACCACCATGAGTGGTCACTGAATCACCTAGTTCTCAAAGACATTTTCAAGCTGTGGGGCACTCCAGAGATAGATGTCTTTGCAGCCCCAGACAATCACCGGTTGCCTCAGTATTGCTGCAGACCTCCAGTCCTGGGCACAGTCCCAGTGGATGCACTTCTGGCATGTTAAGGGAAATTTCTGTATACCTTCCCTCCATTTCCTGTGTTGCTCAGAGTACTGGCCAAACTCAGGGACCAGTCAGCACTAATGATCCTGATAGCCCCAAACTGGGCCAGGCAGCCTTGGTACTCGATACTGGTGGCTCTGCATCGATCAGCCCAATTTGCCTCCCCAGGAGTTACGACCTGCTGACCTCCTCCCAGGGGAGGATAATGTACCCCAACTTGGGGTCCCTCAGGCAGAAGGTCTGGTTCTTACAGAGTTAGAATATGCTGGTTTGCAACTTTCTGACTTGGTTCTGAATATTCTAAAGGTTTCCAGAAAATCAAACACTAGGAAAACATATTCTTCCAAATGGAAGAGGTTTACCATATGGTGCACTCAGTCAGGTGTGGAGCCACAAGAGAGGGGCATTCAACTTTTATTGGATTATTTGTCTCATTCTCTAGTCTCATTCTCTAGGCCTTAAGCCTTCTACTTTGAGGGTGCACTTGGCAGCAGTTTCTGCTTATTTGTCAGCAGGTAAATCTTACTCTTTAACCTCTGACCCTATATTTAAACAATTTTTTAAGGGGCCATTGCATTTACACCCCCTCATAGGGAGCCTACCCCTTCATGGGATCTAAATATATGCATAGCACAATTAATGCAACCCCCCCCTTCGAACCTATGTTCTCAGCAGAGTTAAAGTTTGTGACATGGAAAACTGTGTTTTTAGTAGCCATCACTTCAGCAAGACACATCAGTGAACTACAGCCCTTATCTGTGCAACCTAACTATATCTCCTTTCATAATGATAAAGTGGTTCTCAGAACAAATAGAAGGTTCTTCCCTAAAGTAGTCTTGGAGTATCACCTTAACCAGTCTATAAACTTGCCTGTCTTCTTTACTGAACACTCTAGTTCAGGAGAACGTAGGCTGCATAGTCTGGATGTAAAGAGGGCTATTAGCTATTATTTGGATTTGACCAGAGGCCATGGAGTGACAACAGCCAGTTGTTCCTTACCTATGGGGAGGTGGGCAGGGGTAAGCCTGCCACTAAAAGGACCATTGCAAGACTTCCGGTGACGTCACGACCCTGAATGGAGGTCTGATCCCAAAACTGCACGTCCACCTGGAGTAAAACCATTAAATCAGCTAACACCAAAACCGGATCCATCTCTTAAAATGTCGCCAAAGAAAGCAGAAAGCAACAAAGTGATGAAATATCGAGGGGAGACGGCCCAGAAATACTCGGACGACCGAGGATCGGCAGAGCAAAACAACCAGACTGACAGGAGCTCCTCTCCCCATAGTGAACAGGCCTCAGAGAATGATACCGATATGGAGAGAGAAACTTTAACGAGATCAAGGTTTGAAGCAATCATACATGAGATTCACCAATTCTGATCTGAAAATCAGGCAGAATTTAAAAAACTCAATACTAAACTTACAACAGTAGAGGCACGCATGCAAGAGGTGGAGGAGCGAGTGTCCAGCTTGGAGGATATGGCGTCTCGCATGAAACAAGCGGTGGGATTTTTGCTAGAGCAGCAAGAGTGGTTAAGCGAGAAATGCCAGGACTTGGAATCACGCTCCCGCCGTGATAACATGAGAATACATGGGTTGCCTGAGGGCTCAGAGGTCGGATAGATGGTAAATTTTATCACTGATCTTTTGAAGCATGTAGTCCCCCTTCCAGAGGCATTTCAGTTTCGCCTGGAAAGAGCACATCGCGCACTCACCCCTCGACCCACAGACCCAAAAGCAAGGCCGCGCTTGGTGGTAGTGAAGTTTTCTAACTACCAAGACAAAGAGACAGTGCTAAGAGTGGCATGGGCAGCAAAAAAAATCGAATATATCGGGGCAAGGCTACTATTTGATCAGGATTATCCTCCGGAAATTTTAAAGCAGCGTTTAGAATATGGGGACATCAAGAGAGTGCTTAAGACTAAACAAATTTGTTTTTTCACCCCATACCCAGCTCGGCTAATAATTATGTGGGACTCTGGAACAGAAATCTGTGATTCACCACAGGAGGCCAGAAAGGGAATGAGTGCACACGGCATAGAGGAGAGAGCTTTTCGTCAGGAACAGGAAGGATCCATGGAGCAATGTCGGAGGCCATTCGAGAGGGATCAAACTGAATTCATGAGGCAATAGGCCTAACTGCAAAGAAATACGCCAAGGCGCGAACAGCTGCAGGAGTTGGGAAGAAGGCAGCGTGGAATGGGCCCTACAACACAAACAGAGACCTGAAAATACAGACAGAAAACATTGGTGTTCAAATTGAGACCCACGAGCCAGCGCATTTAAGCAGGTGTAGTTCTTCTGGGGTCATACATATTCTAAGACTGTGATGGGAATGCCATAACTACATGATTTCAAGTAGGAACCGCTAATCATCTTCCAGTTTAACAAGGAAGAGACTGAAAAGACATTATTTGTCAAGTTATATATCTAGACTGGGGGGGGCCTCTAATGCTTTCTTAACAGGAGCTTACAGCAAGTATAAGGGATTTGATTGCTGTGATTGTTATGAGATGGTAAAATTGCCATACAGCTAGTATGATAAATACTAGTTAGTTAGCCTGAAACAATCTGACAAGGGCTAAAACAAACATGGCTGGGTGGAGGGGGACACGGAGAACTTTATCTCCCTTAAAGCTAACAGGAAAACCCACAGCTAAAGGAATCGGCATGGTAATGAGGGTCATGATGTTTTTGGCCCTTTGGGGCCTTCTGTGGTACTGGACCCACAGAAAGGAGGATCTAATGGTCATAGCCATTACCTCTTCTCCTGACTGCTTCTACCAAGACATCCTGAGGCAGCCACTCAAGGGGCAGATAATAATGCCCTCTCGGTTTGGAAGTCATCCGAATCTGTACATAGTTTTAGTTCCAGGGGCAGGTGGTTTTAGCTTTATAAGGTTTACACCTCTGGAACTTTTCTGTTATATGTGGTTAATTGTCTCGGTCAAAAAAGTTTGGAGAGGAACGGTCTCTGAAAAGAGAACTCAAGGAGGGAAATATACGGAGGGGAAAACAAGGGATCAAAAAAGGGAGAAATCACTTTCTTGTAATAGACGAATGGTGAGAAACACACGTATAGGGAGAGAGGGATGGCGTGTTGCTGGAGACTTATTACAGGGGCCAACCAGGATGTCTGCTTTGATTATCCACAGCAAAAGGGGATCTGTGCAATGATTAGATATGAGGGCTGAAACAAAAGCTCATTGTATCT
The DNA here is from genome assembly GCA_016271365.2 of Neoceratodus forsteri. Taxonomy (NCBI): domain Eukaryota; kingdom Metazoa; phylum Chordata; order Ceratodontiformes; family Ceratodontidae; genus Neoceratodus; species Neoceratodus forsteri. Next base: position 107,742,308 of record JADMNL010000031.1, on the reverse strand, counting down.
TCCCAGAATGTTAATGGGCTAAACCATCCAATCAAAAGATACAAGGTCCTGTCTCTATTAAAGAGGCAGAAGCCGACCTTTATATTGATGCAAGAAACACATCTTAATAAGGGAGAACATCAAAAACTAAAGAAATTTGGTTTTCAACATGTCATAGCCTCCTCTTATGAAGAGGAAATGGAGGAGTGGCCATCCTGGTTCCCGCTCCGTCATTCAATTAGTCTCCTCCTACTCTGACAAAGAAGGTAGAAAGCGATAGTGGTAGGGAGGTATCAGGGTACTTTATTAACATTAGCCAGCTTGTATTTACCACCTGGGACAGATACTGAGATGGCAAGATTGTATTGGGAAAATATGGAACAACAACAAGGAATATTGATCATAGGAGGGGATTATAATCTAGTCTTGAACGAAAAGGATACCACTAATCCTAACCCTCCGAGATGGACAGCGGTACAGAAATTTACACAGAAATATATCAAGGAAATGGGGTGGGTAGATGTCTGGAGATATTTAAACACAACTAAAAGAGAATATACACATTTCTCAGCTCCACATAAAATATATACCCGCATAGACCTGTGTCACATATCCAAGGAGCATGTGCATCTCTTGGAGAAGGCTGAAATCCTACCATTTATACCATCGGATCATTTCCAGAATTTAATTTCTTTAAAATGGACAGGGGAGAGAAAATCCACACTCTGGAGGTTTAACAACTATTTACTCAACATAAAAGAGTTGCTAGAGATCAAGATACCCCAGATTTTACAGGAAGATACCTTACCTGAGGTAAGCCCCTCGATATTATGGGACACATTAAAAACTGTGTTAAGGGGGAATATAATCAGTTACGCTGCATGGCATAAAAAGCAACAGACTGAACAGCTAGATAAATTGCAAAATCAATATAAAGAATTGTAGGCACAACACATGGCAGGAGATGCCACTGTTCTCTGATTAATGGAAACCACTAGACAAAAAATCCAGGGGATACTCCAGATTAAGACAGAACAGGCCTTGCAATGTACTATGAGGGGAGGCCTTGAGCCACTCGCATTTTGGCACATTGGTTGAGGAAACATATATTACGGAATACAATTACACATGTTTACTCTTCCCCCAAAAAAGAAAATTATAAAACAACCATCTGAGATCCTGGAGGCCTTTAAGACCCATTATACCTCCTTACACACCCCAGAGACTAATTATCATCCCCAAAAGGGAGCTGAGTTTCTGGCGAAGCTGGAATTGCCTCAGATTGCCCATACTGAGATGGAGCGACTGACGGTCCCAATAACACAAGGAGAATAGGAGGCGGCAATAAAACACCTAAAATCTGGGAAGTCACCAGGTCCAGATGGCTATACAGGCGAATTTTATAAACATTTTAAGGATTTACTGATTCCCCCCCCCCCGAGAGAGAGAGAGCAGCCCAGAAGATCAATTTCGGTGGACCAGATTACAGATAACCCATATACAAAAAATACATTGACCAGTTGGCAAACATTATGGGCTGCTAAACAGGCTGCTCCATATAAACATTTACTTTATTCCCTTCCAAATATACAAACTTTTTAACCAGCCAGATTGGATCATAATTTTAATATTTGGATAAAGTTGGGAATACATACAGTACTGCATTTTTTCCAGAAAGGGGAGATAATGACCTTTGAAGGTATGGTGGGGTCATATGGGTTGCGACCCAGAGACAGATGTAGATACATGCAGGCTGTAGCATATATCAAAACATTCCCAGCATTTTTAACACCAGGGGAAGAGAATCCCTTTTTCCTGGAGATCTTTAAAGAGGCCTTGCAGGGAACAGCCCCTCTGCAACATATGATGTCATATTTGTATAGGGCCTTAACACAAATGTTTAAGCATGACTTAAATAAAGTTAAATTATCATGGGAGAGAGAGGTTTGGGACTGCAGATAAGTGCTGCAGAATGGAACACATGCCTGAAATATCTGAGAGTAGGCACAGGATCATATCAATGGAAAGAGTTTGCATGGAAAAATATGATTAGATTTTTTATGGTGCCAGCAATCCAAGCAAAATATAATACAAGTGTACCAGCTATGTGTTGGAGAGGATGTGGATATTCCCCGGCGTCTCATAGCCATATTTTCTGGGCATGTGCAGAAATCAAGCCCTTTATTGACAGTTTAGAGATAGCCATGGGAGAGCTATTAGGAACAACAGTTCAACTAACAGAGAAAATGTACTTTTTCTATAGCTTAGAGAAGGGACAAAGCAGAATGCCTAACAGAAAATTGATACAAGTCTGCTTATTATCAGCTAAGAAAGCCATAACAAAAAGATGGCTAGACCAAAGATCCCCCTCAATCAGGGAATGGCAGGATTTGGTATCCCAAATATACAAAATGGAGAAGCTCACGGCCATAATAAATGAGCATAAAGAGAAATTTGAAATACAATGGCGAAGGTGGGTGCTTTACATCATGGCCCACAGAGATGATTTCATCCCTTGAGGGAGTTGAGACCTATAAAACAGGGAATCCAACCCTCTCCTCACTAACAGAAAGTAATATATTGTGTACATCAATTTTATGAAAAGAATGACCCAATGTACTGTATTATGTATTGTTTTTTGTCTTTTGTCATACTATGTAAAAGTCTTGTGAATGTAAATGTATTTTTGTGTGAAAAAGAAACTCAGAAAAGAAATTAAATAAAGAGTTATTAAAAAAAAAAAAAAAAAAAGGACCGTTGCAAGATGGATAGTGTCTTGCATTCAGTTTTGCTATTAGAAACTAGGGAAGGATCCGCCCTGTAGGCCTCAGGGCTCACTCTACTAGGGGCACAGCTGCCACTATAGCAGCTGCAAGAGACATTCCCTTGTCAGAAATCTGTAAACAGCTACCTACAAAACTGTACACATATTTACCGAGCATTACAGCCTGGATGTGCAGGCAAGAAGTGATGCCAAGTTTGGAACAGCAGTATTGCAGAGCCTCTTTCCTAAGTAGGTTCTGTGCCCTCCTCCAAAGGAACTGCTTGGTAGTCTGCATATGTCAGAATACATTAGGACTTCTTCTTGTTTGAAGAAAAAATTACGTACCACAGTAATGTTGTTTCTTCTACAGGAGTCCTAATGTATTCTGACCTCCCATCCTGCCTCCAGTGCCAGAACCTGGGGTCTCTGCACTCCAGCTCATACACTTTGTTGTGTTTACTTGGAAGTTTGTCTTTCTCCAGTGGGCATCTGTGACTTGAGTCTTTAGCTCATGTTGGGGTGGTAGGTTTTTAGGAAAAGTTTCCATTTAAATGCTATAAGCATTTGCTGTTGTTTTTCAAATCCTTTATAAGCTTTCTAGGGTTGCTCGTAAGACTGTGACGGTTGAATAGAATGTACCGGGGACAGTGATTTGAAACCGAGCTCGTGTCTACTTAGAATGCAGGCTTTAACTCTTTCCTCTCCGGGGCAGCAGAATAACAAGGTCTTACTGCATATGTCAGAATACATTAGGACTCCTTTAGAAGAAGCAGCATTATTGTGGTAGGTAATTTTTTCTTCTGTCCATATTCAGAGCTGTCTGTCTTGCTGTCTCACAAGGAATTTGACCAGAATGTTGGCCTGATTTTGATTCACACTGTGTGCCTTTCCTTTTAGAGCATCACATCTGTACCCCCAAATGGAGAGTCATTGTTGGTTGTAGCCAAGGAACTGGGAACGAAGATCTATAATAAATACTCTATCCGCAAGAAAATCCGCACTCGGATGGTGGAAAAAATCAAAACAATTTATTCCTCCTATGCTGAGCTGCTGGCCAAGGATACTGAGGTAAGTAAGATGGTGCAAAACATGCTGTCAAACCTTTAGTTTGCTTCCAGCCAGGATGTAGATGCTGGTAACATCATCTGTCTAGTGATGAGGGTTCTTCCCAGTGTTAATCCTCACAACGGAGGGAGGTCAGGCCAAGGAGATCTCCTGAGCTGTGGAAGGTGGTTTGGCTTTTAGAAAATATACTGTATATATCTCTCTCCCCCTACTCTCTCTCTCTCAACTGTGACTAATAGTGTGAGAAGTATTTGCAGGTGTTTTGCATATTATACTCGATCTTTTTGTACGATGACTGAGGCAGCTTGCAGCCTTTTATGTTATGCCACGCTCCATTTATCTTTGCATCCGCACCTCTGATGGAAGGCTATCAGTAGAATATGAAACGCCAAAAACAATTGAGTAGGAGAGACTGCTAATGAACTGTGGAGTCTGAGCCCTGAGTCCTGTCCTAGCATAGCTGTGTACGTTTCCATAATTGAGCCTGATGGTAAGAATTCCAGATCTGTGACAGAGGGAGTGCATTGGGGTTTCACCAACACTGACCAGTTAGAAATGTTATCCGTCATGATCTGTGAAAGGAGAAGTACTGCTCTCTCTCTGTGGTGTGTGTTAGCTAGTCATTACATTTTATTAGCCATCACGGGATAGTTTCATCATTTGGCTTTTCTGTGAATGGGATGAGCAGTGCCTACATTTCTTACCAACAGTGATATCACGCTGTCTTCCCGCAGCTGAATGACTGCCTGTCGCGGGAGCACTGGGCGAAGCTGGAGGCAGAAATGAACTCGGGACCCTCCCTAATCAGTGAAGACTCCCCGTGGCCTCACATCCTGGTGGTTCAGCTGGGGACTCACCTGGTGGACATGATGGTGAGGGAGATGAAGGTGCACTGCAACATCCTAAACCCCGAGCTGGAGAAGAAACTTATCCCAGTAGTCTACCATATGTACACTTTCCGCAGTAACAGACAGGTGCGTGCCCGACAGTAACTGATAGGTGAGTGCCTGACAGTAACAGACAGGTAAGTGCCTAGCAGTTACTTACAGAAGAGTGCCCAACAACAAGTAGCAGGTGAAGTGTCCGACAGCAACAAACAGGTGAGTGCCCAACAGTAACAGGTGAGTGTCTGACAGTAACAGACAGGTGAGTGCCCAACAGTAACAAACAGATGAGTGCCCACAGAAAGACAGGTGCGTTCCGAACCGTAACAGACAGGTGAGGGGCCCAGCAGTAACAGACAGGTGAGCACCTGACTGACAGTAACTGATAGAAAAGTACATTACAGTTACTGACAGGTGAGTGTCCAACATTAACAGACTGATGAGGGCTGGACAGTAACAAGACAGGTGAGGGCCCAACCGTAAGGTCTATATGTGTGCCCAAAAGTAACCAAGAGATCTTCATCGAGGGTATCTCTTGCATCAGGCCACACCTATAGAACTATAGCCTCCAGGCACTAGGACTACACAAAACCTTTTTTGTTAGCAGTCTTCCAGGGCCGTGTTGGAACAACAGGTCAGAATACCAATTTCTGTTATGGGCACTCAGCTACGCCTTGACAGGTGCTGCTGTCACTCCTCACATATAAATGGGGGCGGCCCTGCACCCTCCTCAGTTGTTTTCCTGCTGTTGACCATCACACGTTGGACTCCATAGAGACAATGCCATTTCAGTTGACCGCCAAATTTTACTTTTCTTTATTTTCTCACCCTAGTCCGTTCATCACTTTATTTTATAAAGTGATCTTCATGTTTGTTTATGCCGAACAATTCTGAGAAACTCTTCAGATACTGCGAGTGTGGTAACAAGATCTTCGACACAGACAACCATGACACCTGTGTCTGCTGTGTCTGCCCTGAACACAACATTAAGGCCTGCAAGGTTTGCCACGGATTCAACCAGGCTACCCAGCGGCATCAAGAGAAAGCCCTAGAAAACAACTTCTTGAAACAGAAGGTCGCCGCCATAGAGAAGGAGCTCATGGCCTGGAGCTCCTTGGCATCGCTCAGTTGGTAGCACATCTGCCTCTGGACCAGAAGGTCATGGGTTCTTGTCCTACACCTGGATTGGACTCATACCTAAACACTGGCACCCAAGTGCAGTATTGGGGGGATGCTTTACTGTTGAGGTGTGCCATCCTTCGGATGAGACATTAAACCGAGGTCCCTTCTATCCATCCTGGTGCTGTCCTGTTGGGTGTCCAGGTGGAAGTAAAAGAACCCAAGGCATTCTTCGCAAAAGAATAGGGGACATTCCTGGTGTCCTGCCCAATATTCCCCATCCAATAATACCAGTTCATGCAGTTGTCCAGTTCATGTGCGATATGGCCGCCACTACACATTCAGTCACTTCACTACCAGTCTAGCATTGCTTGCAAAGCGCTTTGGGATACATTGTGTATGAAAAGCGTTATATAAATGCTGCTGCTGCTTCTTCTTCCTCTGCCTTGCCTGCTCCGTCCTTGGGATCTCGCTCTGCCAAGGCCCGGGACAAGTCATCTGGCAAACACAAGCACTGGGAGAAGGAGCGGAGCAAGGAGAAATCTTGCCCGGTACATTCTCGGTCACCACACCATACAACAACCAGGGCTGGGTCATCCGCTGCCTTGGTAGTGACCATCCCACTACCGCCCACACCTTTTCTTCCACAGGGTTGGCCTTGGCAGTGCTTCCCGCCAGTCCTTCCAGTGATGCCTCGTGGACATTGGGCCTACTGATGCCCCCGCCAACGTTGCAACTCCTGTCGTTTAGGCCTATCTCAGTCCGGGGACAACAGACATATCACACTGCGGACTGTCTTGTCCAGCATTGGACTGTCAGTGTTAGGTTTTCTTCCTCCTTGTCGACATCGTTGGTCACTTCATCGACACCGGGCCTTCGTCTGCCCCTGTCAACACCTTGGGACCCCGTACCATTATGGGCACTCCCGGACTACGGGCTTCAGACAGGGGGTTCCGTTGGCGCCGTGTCGGTGGGTGCTGACCGTTTGATGTTGGGCTTCTTACCTCCCCCGTTACCTACTTGGGCCACCTCTTTGACGTCGGGGACCTTACTTCCCCCCGTCAGCATCGTAGGGCAGCCTTCCCAAATACTGCCAATGCTAGAGCTACAGCTTCCCCCTTCGACACCTCTTCCTGCCCCAGCAACGCCAATCTCCATCAACGTTCAGACTGTGCTCACCTCCTTCTGGGAGTTTATGCACTGGGTCGCTGCCCCTTCAAGCCCATCAATGCCGGCTCCCACAAGGTCAACCCCTACATCGCAACCCATCACGACGTTGCTTCCCCATGCTCCAGGTCATCGAAGTCTTCTGTGCCCCTTTCAGATCGTGGGGCTGAGGATGTGTATCGTCCAGACCTCCCCCCCCCCGCTGAGGAGGGGGCAGACGAGGACAAATGGGCTAGAACTCACTCTATCTCAGGTTTGCACGGCTTCCTCGGGGGTGAGGACTCCTCTAAGTATACCCCTAGTTCCATCCCCCCCACCCCGATGTCCAGTCATTCAGCTCTGTGATGAGACAGCTGCAGGCATCTATGGGGTTTGACGCTGAGGAGCAGGATGTGACCAGGCAAAATCTGACGGAATATCTTGAGCTGCCAGATTCTCCCCCTCTGATTATCCCTCCTCTGCAACCTGCATTTAAGGATGCCTCCATGGCTTCCTGGTACAATCCAAACCTGATCCCTGCAATGCCCAAAAAGGCTGACAAACCATCAGGCTCCCACAGGGAAACCTTTCTTCACTGTGCAACCAAGGGCAGATTCTCTAGTAAAAATGCTGCCCACTACAGGACCAAGAAACCTCAGCCCCTTAGCTCTGTCCCTCCAGATGAGTCCAGAAAGCTGTATCTTATTGGCAAGCAGACCTATGCCTCGTACACTGTGGCCGTCAGGGATGCTAACTATATATCTCATATGGACAAGTTCTAGAGTACTCTCTGGAAAAAGGGCAAAGCTGCGGCTCAGGCCCTTCCAGAGGGTCCACAAAAGGTAGGGGCTGCACAAGGCCCTCCAGTCAGGAGCAGATGTAGGCAAGCATCTTCTGAGAGCTGGCTATGATGTGGCAGATGCCTCAGCTAGAGCAGCTGCGGTGGGCATCTGTTTCGGAAAACATTTCTGGCTCAGGGTATCCAGCTTTGCTACTGACGTGCAACAGTCCATCCTGAATGCCCCCTTCGAGGGCTATAAGCTCTTCGGGGCGGATGTCCAGGACATCCTTTCTGACCTGCAGGCCTCTGGGAGGATTCTGTGGTCAGTCCACTCCCTTTATCATATGCAACCAAGAGGTGGACAGAAGGTGCCCTTTTGTCAGGCCGGGGCTCCCACAGATGCAGGGTGCCCGACAGCCAGGCAAGCACTGACCAGACACAGCTCTGCCTACCCTCACCTCCACCACCACAAAAGCCTCTAGAGGTGGTGGTACGACCCCGACCGCAGGCCCTGCTTCTGCATGACTCCTTGCCCGACCCCCCTCCTGCCGACCACCAGCAATGCAGGGAGAGGTGGGGGGGGGTTGCTTCTCCCTCCACCTGGACAGGTGGAGGGTTTTTCACAACAGACGCTTGGGCCCAACCTCTCATAGAGCAAGGTCACTCTCTAGAACTGTTGGAGTGGCCTCCAGATCTTCCTCCAGTTCATTCCACCTACCCTCCAGACCACATCTCAGTGCTGCTGGAGGAGGTTTGCATGCTGCTACAGAAAAGGACCATAGAACCAGTTCCAGTGGATCAGAAGAACAGAGGGTTCTACTCCCACTTCTTTCTGATCCCCAGATCCAGCAGAGATTTGCGGCCCATCCTGGACCTGCGCAACCTGAACTTCTTCATCCAGTACAAGAAATTCAGGATGATAACCTTGCAAGGCCTGCTGCCCCTGTTAAACAAGGGGGATTGGCTATGCTCCCTAGACATGCGGGATGCATACCTGCACATAAAGATTTGCACACCCACCCCCGGCAGTACATCAGGTTTCTGTTCCAGGAGGAACACTACCAGTTCAGGGCCTTGCCCTTGGACTTGTCTTCTGCGCCATGTGTCTTTACCAAGTGCTTAGTGGTGATGGCAGCAGCCCTTAGGAGGGAGGGACTATATCCCGCCCTCTATCTAGATGACTGGTTACTCAAGGCTCAGTCCAGGGAATAACTGACCCACACCCTGCTGTGTACCAGACAGTTCCACGCATTAGGGATTACGGTCAACCTGTCCAAGTCAGTCTTGGCCCTCCTGTCAGCATCTCCAGTACATCGGGGCTATACTGGGCACAGCTCAGGAGCGGCCTTCCTGCCCCAGGACAGGGCAGAGCACCTGATGGCTCAGGCCCGGCAGCACCACAGCAGCCAGTACACTTCAGCCAAAGAATTTCTGCACCTACTGCGCTTGATGGTGGGAGCCATCATCACGGTGCCCTTGACAAGACTGCACATGCGGATCCCCCAGTGGACCCTAAGAGTTCAGTGGGATCAGCATACCGACGACTTGGAAAAGAGAGTTCTAGTCTCTTTGCCAGTAAAGATGATACATCAGTGGTGGATGGAACCCAGTGATTTGCTCACAGGGGTTCCTTTCCTGATTCCTGATCCATTCCCCTCATCAGATCCTCACCATGAACACATTGGGGATAGGTTGGGGGGGGGGGCACATTTGGGACCTCACCAGACTGAAGGTACCTGGACTGCTGTGGAGAGTTCCCTCCACATAAATGTCCTAGTGATGCGGGCAGTCCTGTATGGCCTCCAAGCCTTCCAGCGTTACCTGTCCCCAGGACCTGTGCTACTACATAAACAAGCAAGGGGGGACCCATTCATATAGCCCCTGTACAGGGAAGTGATAAGGGTCTAATATTGGGCCCTAGACCATCATCTAGAACTGTCGACAGTCCACGTCCCAGGCACCCAAAATGTCTTGGTCTAAGTCAGCCGCAGTCCAAAATGCACGAGTGGGAGCTGCTGCCCTTGGTAGTAAAAGACCTGTTTGACAGGTGGGGTCATCTAGAGCTGGACCTTTTTGCATCCCCACACAACGCAAAACTGCTGCTTTTCTGCTTGCTCCATCCAGGGCCTGGAGTTTTCTGTCGAGATGTGTTGCCCCTCTCTTGGAAAGGGAGGTTTCTCTACGCCCTCCCTCTAATTATCTAATAAGAAAAATAGCAGGACAAGAGGGCAGAGCATGAGATTTGAGGGAGGCCGATTAAAGGGGTAATATGAGGAAGTTCTTTTTCACAGAAAGGGTGGTGGATGCATGGAATGGCCTACCTCAGGAAGTGGTGGCTATGAATACAGTGCAGGGCTTCAAACAGGCAAGGGATAGACATAAGGGAGCAATACAGATGAGTATGAATAGATAGGCCATTGACAGAGCAAAGCCCGGTGGCACATTCATAAGGCAGAAAAAGAAATGGGCAGACTGGATGTGCCTTGCGGTCCTTATCTGCCGTCAACTTCTATGTTTCTATGTAATTCAGAGAGTGCTAATCAAGCTTCAGATGGAAGGAACGACTGATTCTTATGGCTCCCTTCTGGCCTCATCAGATCTGGTTCCCTTTACTACAGCAGTTGGCAGTGGAATCTCCAGTACCCCTCCGCTTGTGCACAGGCTAGCTATCACAGGAACAGAGCACCCTGGTCCATCTGGACCACAAGTCACTCAATCTTCATGCATGGCTCCTGAAGACATGGCCATGGCTTTATTTGGGGTATCGCGAAAGGCGACTGATGTCCTGGTGGATGCTAGGAAGCCTTCCATCAGAGCCGCTTAATCCATGAAGTGGAAGTGCTTTGCTCTGTGGGCTGCTTCCCATCACTTGGATCCTTTCACTTGTCCAGTGAATCAGATTCTGGAGTACTTGCTGTCCCTCTCAGATTCTGGCCTGCAATACACCTCCATGAAAGTACACCTAGCTGCTATTTCAGCCTTCCACGTGCCCATTCATGGCTGTATGGTGGCACAACTGGAGGTGTCCTGTACATTTTTGAGAGACATTTTTCATCTGAAGCCTCCCATCCGCAGTCCAGTCCTGCTTTGGGACTTGAATTTCATGCTAGAGAAACTTAATTTGACTCATTTTGAGATGGCCGCACGTTGCAAGCTACGCTTTCTGTTGTGGAAAGCGATATTTTTAATAATAATAAAACTTTATTTATTTAGCGCCTTTCAAGTACCAAGGGGCTGTACAAATGAGCCATAAAATCAGAATATACATATAAAACAACAATTCATAACAGCATCAGTCCACAAAAGCCTTGTTCCACAAAAAAGTCTTCAAATCCTGCTTAAAGGCTTCCACGGTCGTGCATTCTCTAAGCTGGTGAGGCAGAGAGTTCCAGAGGGTTGGGGTCAGCGAACCCAAAGGCCCTTAGCCCTAGGAAGACTTCAATATAACCCTTGAATCCCTAGCAACCCCTCGTCAAGAATGACACGCACGGGGTGGTAAGGAATCAGAAGCTCTTTCAAGTAGTCAGGGCCGAGTCCATGCAGGGCTTTGAAGGTCAAAAGACCTACTTTAAAGGTGATCCGCCACTGTATAGGCAGCCAGTGCAGATCGTGAAGCACAGGGGTAATATGTGTTCTAGGGACATGGATATGTTGTTCATCCACACTTATTGGCAGGTATCCTTGCCGCTTTAAATCTTGCCGGAAGGTCTTCATGCTGGATCCTCCCACCCACCTGGGTGGTATAACTCTCGGCTCCGCCCCATGACGCCAGATCTTCCTTACCGCTTGGAAGCTCAGGTTCCCTCCTTAACGCTCTGCATTTGCGACTGGTTCCTATTTCTTCCGTTTTGCGAATTTGAAAGTTTTTTGCTAAAAAGACTTGGTCTTCGATCCTCGCGGCTCACGATGGACAAATCGACTCGGTTTTCGGAGATGCCCTGCGAATCAGAAGATGTCTCGGACGGATCCACACTCCACGTGTGTCTACTGTTTAGAGCCTTGAGCACGACCCGAGATAGGACTATGCTCTTCCTTCTCACGGCCTCATCTCGAAGCCGTGCTGCCCGATTGCAACTGGGCCGTCCCGAGAAGCGTTTCCCTCCGGTGAAGTCCAAGGAGGCCCGGTCGGCGGTGTCCGCGGTGGCGGGCTCGGCGGATCAGCTCGAGCAGATGATCGCCCTCGAAGAGGAGGCGGCGCGGGCCGTATCTTCCTCGGCCGCATTTATCCCGCCTCTGGGTTCTTCCTACACAGCTTCATTTAAGAGCTTTGTCTGTCCTCTCCACTAGGGAGAAGGCCAACGTCTGCTGGATCTTTTCTCGGTCCAAAAGAGGACAAGAGTAAATCCCTCCGTCGACGCTCTTGGGAGCGGAAGGTCCTCTCCTCAGTCGCCGACTTCAGCCGACCGTCAAGCCGCCACTGGTCTCACGGTGCCTCTGCCAGGTCAGTTGACTGAGACTCGTCGACGGAGTCGAGATTTTTCTCGACCCGTTAGACGGGCTGTCGCCCATAGAAGCCGAGATTCCTCTCTCCCCGGTTCCCCCGGAGGGAGTTGAGGATCCCGTGGGCTTGCCTGTGCCTCCGGTTCCGGAGCCCTCGGATGAACCCTCCGAGCCGAAGGGAGGGCCGGTTCCTGCCGACACTTCCCCGCACCGACCTCGGAAGAGCCGAGGCTCTCGGTCTCGGTCTCGGACCTCTTCGCGGTCCAGCCGATCCCGCCGTCATAGGCGGTCTCGGTCTCGGCACCGCGGTAAAGCGCAGCGTCGCCGCTGGTCCTCGTCCTCCTCCTCGGACGAGGGCTCCGGCGTAATTACGTCGGCCGATGCGAGGACCTCATGTGGCAACTTCTGACCGGGAGTAAGCCGCGCGAGACGCCTTCCTGGCCATTAAGTGGCTGTCACGGGCGGCTGACACACCCTCGACTTACCGAGGGCCTGTACCCAGGCCGGTTGTTCGGCCAAAACCAGCTGCTCCACCGATTCCGGTGGAACCTCCGCCTCCACAGCCACTGTTTGGGGCTCCGACCAGGGATTCTCGGTCGGCTAAGGGTCTACCCCATCGGCTGTCGGTTACCCTCACTCCCGACCGACCTCGGCAGGTTGAGGGTGGCTCAGGCCAGAGGCAGCTCTTCGAGGACTCCTCCGAGTCCGAGGATAATTCCTCCTTTTTCTCCAAGCGATTGGACTTGGAGTCCTCAGGAGGACAGTCTATGGACGATAGCCCGTCGTCCTTCCTAGGACTCACTTGCTCATCTGGAATCCACGGGATGAAGCTCGAACCCGTTTCCAAGCAGGCCAGGTATCCCCTCACGGAGATTCTGGACCGAGGATTCTCCGGCGGAGGCCTTTCCGGTGGCCGAGGCCATAGTGGGTCGGCCCTGGAGCTTTGGCGGCGCCCTGCTTCCTGTCCTGCGCCTCGGCCAGGATGGCCAGGAAAGTATCCCGGTCCCTACCGGTTCCCTGTCCGGTTTGGACACCCTCTGCTGAGGGGTTGGTTTACCGACAAGCGTTTTCGGTGCGCCCGGCAGCGCCAGGGATGTGGACAAACCTCCCGACAAGGAATCCAAGAAATTGGATTATGTCGGGCGAAAAGTCTATGCTGCGTCCTCTCTCGGCCTTCGTCAGGCCAGTTCGGCCGTCCTCATGGCACATTTTTCTCATGCCCTGTTGGGCTCCCTGGATGAGGTCATTCCTCATCTCCCCGCGGATCAGCAGACTACGGTCAAGCAGGTGCGGGACCAGGGCAGGGCAGTGGCCAAACAGCAGCTCCAGACTGCTTTGGATATTGGGGACTCATGTGCCAGGTCGGTGGCGGCCGCAGTGGCTATGCGTCGGCGGGCTTGGCTGAGGATATCCACCTTTACTTCGGATACCCAGCACAAGTTGGCGGATGTTCCCTTTTTGGGGACTGACCTCTTCGGCCCTGGGGTGGAAGGTCACCTGCAGAGGATCGGAAGTCCAATGCTACCTTGGACTCGGTCTCTTCCGCTCAGAAGGACAAAGGCACAAACCCACAGCTAAGCCCTTTCGCCTTCCTGCGCCCCGGCCCCAGCCCAGCAACGCCAGGGCCAGCAGGCCTCGACCTTGGCATCCCAAACCCAAGCCGCGGCTTCCTCTAACAGGAGGCAGGGAGAAAAGGCCCAGGAGGTCCCTCGGCGGTCCATCCTCCAAGCCTGCCCAGTGACGGGCTGAGGGATGTCGCCCCATCCCGTCACCTTACCCCTGGGTCCCCCCGTGGGGGGACGGCTCCGGCACTTCCGTTCCGCCTGGTCCACTGTTACCACGGACAGGTGGGTTTTGGAGGTGATGGGAAGAGGCCTGCCTCTAGAATTCGAGCAGGCACCGCCCTTCAGCGCCGTCGTCCCTCGGGGGGCTTCGGGGTCCCCAGCCTCGCTGGCAGCTCGTCGAGCCGACATCGCTCTCCTCCTCCAGAAGGAGGTGATAAGAGAGGTGGAGGACCCCCCTTCAGACCCAGGGTTTGTGTCCAGGTACTTCCTGGTTCCGAAACGGACGGAGGGCTGGCGCCCCATTCTCAACCTACACGACCTAAACAAGTTCCTAAGGTCTCGAACCTTCAGGATGGTCACTCTGGCTCAGATGATACCATCCTTGGAGCGCGACGTGTGGTTCTGCTGTCTGGATTTGCAGGACGCGTTTTTTCACGTCCCTATCCGTCCGTCTCACCAGAGATTCCTTCGCTTCCGAGCGGAGGGATCCCTTTTCAAGTTCCAAGCCATGCCCTTCGGCTTGTCTCCAGCTCCCAGGGTCTTCACCAAATGCATGGCAGTGGTGACAGCATTCCTGCGGCGCCGAGGGGTCCGGGTGTACCCTTACCTGGACGACTGGCTGATAGCAGCTCCCTCCAGGCAGGAGGTGGAGTGGTCCAGAGATCTGGCCCTCCAGGTCTGCTCTCAACTAGGCCTCCTTATCAACGAGGCCAAGTCGGAACTCGAGCCGAAGCAGGTGATTCTGTTCATCGGGACGCAGCTCGACTCTCTTCGAGCCAGAGCGCGGCTCCCGGCGGACAGGGCCGAGGTTCTTTCCTCCTTTGCCAGTCATTTCTGGTTGGGCAATTGCGCCCTGCCCGGGACTTCCTGCGCCTCCTGGGTCTCATGGCGGCCTGCACCAGCGTGGTCCGTTGGGCCCGCTGGAACATGCGTCCCCTTCAATGGGGACTGGCCAGCCAGTGGTCACAACGCTGCGATCCTTTGGACCAGCTTGTGTAGGTGACACAGGGGATGTGGAATGCTCTCCAGTGTTGGATCGTTCCAGGTCATTTGCAGGAGGGCATCCCGTTCGTCCGCCCCGAGCCGACGGTCTCTCTATCGACCGATGCCTCTCTGATGGGTTGGGGTGCCCATCTGGGGGAACACCGGGCCCATGGCCTCTGGTCCCACGGGAGTCGATGCCACATCAACCTGCTGGAGCTCCGGCGGTCCCCAGCTCTCACCGCCTTTGCTCCGTTCCTCCGGGTCAAGTGGTCGCAGTCCAGACGGACAACACCACGACCATGTACTATCTAAACCGCCAGAGGCGGGACGCTCCCATGCTTCTATGCAAGGAAGTTCTCCGCATTTGGTCACTGCGCAGCCTGGAGGCGGATCTCCTAGCCATTCATGTGGCAGGAGCCTCCAACACCCTGGCCGATGCCCTGAGCCAGATGGGGCTGCATCCCACGAGTGGTCTCTCCTGCCGGAGGTAGTACAGCATCTGTTCTCCCTTTGGGGCACACCTCAGGTGGACCTGTTGCCTCCAGGAGAGCAAGGGCTGAGACTGTTCCATGCCACCCCTCAGCAGGGCTCGCTGCAGGGGATGCCTTCTCGAGGCAGTGGACCTGGCCTCTTCTACGCCTTTTCCCATTTCCCTTGATCCACAAGGTGCTTCTCAAGGCGAGGAGGACAAGGCGCAGGTGATTCTGATAGCCCCAGACTGACCTCCCAGTTCTGGTACCCAGATCTCCTCAGTCTCGGCTCCAGGACTCATGGCAGCTTCCAGCTCGCGCGACCTGCTCTCAGTCAGTCAGGGAAGGTGTTCCATCCGGACCTTCAATCCCTGCACCTGACGGCCTGGTTCCTGGAGCTAGAGTTCCAGGCCTTGGGTCTTTCCGACGAGGTCCTCAATGTAGTTGAGGCGTCCCTGCAGAGTCGGACTAGAAAATGCTATGCCTTCAAATGGAAAAGGTTTTCCATTTGGTGTCAGAGCAAGGGCTTGGACCCTTCCTCCTGTTCCTTGCAAGCATCTTGGACTATTTATGGTCCCTTTCTAATCAAGGGCTTAGGTAGGCGACCTAAGGGTGCACCTGGCAGCCATCTCCTGCTTACAGGCGGGCCGGGAGGCAGTCGTTAGCGCGCAGGAGAAGGTGGTCTGGCGCTTTTCAAAGGCCTTGATCACATTTCCCTCGTCGCGAGAACTTCCACCTCCTTGGGATCTACTGCTGGTACTGGCAAAGCTCATGGGCAAGCCATTCAAACCTATGCACAGGTGTGCTCTCTCTCACCTGTCGTGGAAGACCCGCCTTCTTGGTGGCTATCACGTCAGCCAGAAGGATGGGAGAGCTCCAGGCGCTTCCATCGAGTCTCCTTACCTGGTCTTCCACAGGGACAAGGTTGTCGCCTGCCCCCACCGAAATTCCTTCCGAAGGTGGTGTGGGAGTTTCACCTTAACCAGGTGTTGACTCTGCGGTGTTCTACCCCAATCACCCGGAGGCCGAATATAGGCTCCATGCTTGACCCTAGAAGAGCGCTCGCCTATTACAAAGAGCCACGGCTGAAATTCGGGAGAGGTTCACCAGCTGTTTGTCACCTACGCTGAAGCCGCATCTGGCAGACCTGCAGCCAAGCGGACGATAAGCAGGTGGGTCACCTTCTGCATAGATCTCTGCTATAAGTTGGCGGGCATGGAGCCTCCCAGAGGGATAAGAGCTCATTCTACCCGCCATACTGCTGCATCGGTGGCTGCTTCCAGGGACGTCCCTATCCAGGAAATCTGCAGGGCTGCTACCTGGAAGTCAGCAAACACCTTCATTACCCATTACCACATCGACCTTGAGTCACGCCGGATGCTGGTTTTGGGGCCTCGGTTCTCCAGTCTCTCTTTCCCAAGTAAGTATTGGGGGTGTCGTCTTGCCTCCTCCTCCCGGAGAACTGCTAGGAGTCTGCCAATAAGTGTGGATGAACAACATATCCATGTCCCTAGAAATACAGGTTTTCACACCTGTGACAGGAGTTCTAGGAGATGGTATATGTTGTTCATCACATTCCACCATTCTCCCGGCTCGGCGCTAGCCAACCTGAGCTTCCAGCGGCCAGATCTGGCGTCATGGGGCGGAGCCGAGTTATACCACCCGGTGGGTGGGAGGAGCCAGCTTGAAGACCTTCCGGCAAGATTTAAAGCGGCAAGGATACCTGCCAATAAGTGTGGATGAACAACATATACCATTCCTAGAACTCCTGTTACAGGTGAGTAACCTGTATTTCTTCTAGTCACCCCTGCCATTAACCTTGCAGCAGCGTTCTGCACTAGCTGCAAGCGGCGGATATCAACCCCAGGAAGCCCCCAGTAAAGGGAGTTGCAGTAGTCAAGGCGAGATGTCACGAAAGCATGGACCAGCACGGGTAAATCGCTGGACGGAACAAGGTGTTTCACCCTGGCGATGTTCCTTAAGATGGTAGAATGCGGACTTAATGACTGCTGACACTTGATGACGAAGAGTCAGCCCGTCATCAAGTACCACTCCAAGGTTATGCACCCGTTCAGAGGTAAGGATCAGATCCCCCCCCAGCAATACGCCAGAGGGCTGACCGGACCCCAACCCCCCTGACCTACGACCCGGGTCCACGACCAAAACCTCAGTCTTACCGGCGTTCAACTTTAACCAGCTCAGATTCATCCAGTCCTGGATTTCAGCGAGGCAGCTATTAAATACCGAGAGAGCACTAAGCTGGTCAGGGGCAAAAGACAGGTAGAGCTGTGTATCATCAGCATAGCAGTGAAACCTCAGCCCATACCTTCTTACAGTGTTCCCAAGGGGCAGCATATACACTGCAAACAACATGGGGGAGAGCACCGAACCCTGGGGGACACCACATTGCAGAGGGAAAGGATCGGAGGAAAAAATCGCCGACACAACTCTCTGCATTCTCCCAGATAAAAAAGATGAAAACCATCTGAGCACTGTACAAGACAGTCCACAGATGGACTCCAGACGTTCGAGCAAAACCGCATGGTCTACAGTGTCAAAGGCTGAAGAGAGATCAAGGAGGACCAAGATAGAGCAGTTCCTCTGATCTCTCGCCATCAAGAGATCATTGAGCACTTGAACCAGAGCAGTCTCGGTACTATGCCTCTTACGAAAACCAGACTGGAGAGGTTCATAAATATTATGGATGGTCAAATGGTCCTCCAGCTGGTTTGCCACTACCTTCTCAATAACCTTCCCAATAAAGGGAAGGTTAGAGATCGGTCTGTAGTTGGAAAAAACATCTGGGTCCACAGAAGCCTTCTTCAAAAGGGGAGTCACCACAGCTTCCTTTAGGGAGCTCGGAAACTCACCCAATTCTAGGGAGCACCAGATTATTTGAACCAGAAACAGGCCAACGATCTCAACACAACCCAAGATTAGGGAGGTAGGGCCCGGATCTAAACTACAGCACATAGGGCGCATCCCCTGGACGATCCGCATAATATCACTGAACGTCGGCAGGTCAAAGGAACACCAGGAGACAGATGATTCCGCAACCCAACGCCGACCAAATGCTTCCCCCTTAGAGTGTGCTGGATGGATCTCGGATCTGATGTCGGCAACCTTATTCGCAAAGAATTGAGCAATCTCATCACACTCCTTTTGTGAAAAGGCTCGACGGAGCTGGAGACAGGCTGGGTTGCACAGCCTGTCCACAGTTCTGAAGAGCTGAGCCGGTCGATTCTGAGCGACAGAGATCTCCCTAGACAGGAATTCTGCCTTCTTATGGGAGATCTCTGATTGGTAGAGCCGATAATGCTCCTCCAAACTAAGGAGGTCGGCATCCAGAGCTGATTTCCTCCAACGACGCTCTAACCCTCGTCCCACACGTCGCAACTCCCTCAAGGACCCATCAAACCATGGGGCCCGAGGGCGAAGAGAGAGGGGACGAACACAGACAGGAGCAGTTGAGTCCAGGGCCAAGGAAATGGCCTGGTTATAAGCCAAGACCATAGCCTCTGGACCCAAGCTGGCAGTCGGAAACTGAGAGGTTCAACACCGCCATCAGGTCTTCAGGGCACACATCCCGTAAAGGGCGATATTGAACCATCTCCACAGGGGCAGACCTACGAAGGGGAGCACAAAAATTGAAGCTCACGGTGTAGTGATCGGACCAACTGACAGGTTCCACCACCAAATCAGAGGCCTCAATCCCCAGGAGAAAAACTAAATCCAAGGAGTGACCGTGATTATGTGTGCTCGAGGAAACAATCTGTGTAAGGCCCAGTGATGTCATCAACTGGAGGAAGTGCTGACCAAAGGCAGAAATTCCGTCGTCGACCCAGGCATTGAAGTCACCCAGGAACCATCAGTCTGGGCACTCAATGCCATGCTCGTGACAGTCTGCCACTTCCTGCCAGAATCGTCTCGCCTCTCTTGGTGGACGGTAGACGAGGGCTATCCTGCAACCCACACCAGCCACGACGGTACACTCAAAGGATTCAGCCTTCTCAACTGGTACACTCGTGAGCCCCAAGCTGGTCTTAAAACAGACCGCTACTCCCCCCCACCGCAATCCAATCTCGGGCGGTGAATCACCGAGTACCCAGCTGGAACAGTCGCTTCTAAAACAGGGCCGGCATTTCCATCCAGCCAGGTCTCGGTGATGCAAGCCAGATCTGCTGTCTTAACAAAATCAGAGATAATAGCTGATTTGTTTTTAACAGATCTGGCATTGCACAACACCGCCCGAGTTGGACAGGGATCCGAAGCTGTCCCGACTACTTGCCCATCTGAGTAGGAGGAGCCCTTGGGTATGGAGACTAGGCATGGAAAACCACGTTCCAGGCTTCATTCACCCCAGGGTGTCTTCTGGGCTTAACCACCCCTATGTGAGAGGTCCGTTCATTCGCCCTACGCATCCTGACTCCATGCCCCTCCCACGGACAATACCAAGCGCCCAACAGCTGGTAGGTGGAAATGGGAGGAGGAGGGCAAAAGGGCTAAGGGTGGAGGTCGAAGAACGAATAATGCACGACCGGGATACCTAAACAACACATAGCAAAGCGGGAGACAAACTAACTGCAAGCAAATGAATAAAAATTCCTGGTATCTCTAAAATAAAATACCCACAATTACACGTAAACTAAAAACCCACCCAAAAACATAAACCAAAACCTACAAAACTAAACAACCAAAAATGAACTATAAGCAGATTATTAAGGAATCCAAATATATAGGGACAGGGAGGCCCTCTCACTGCACCCACTGTCCTTTATATGATGAAACGGGATCCAAAGAAGAAAATGCAGTAATTTTTAGGCACTCTCACTGCCAATGAGTATGATGTTAAAAAGTCCAAACATGTAAGGACAGTGAGGCCCTCTCACTGCACACACTGTCCATCCAATAAAATCAGTGATATAAAATAAACCAAAGCAAAATCCAAATTATTCTAAATAAATATACAAAAAAATACAAACGCAGTGCAAACTTATGATTGGAAGGAGAAGATGACTCTTTGGAGATAATAGTCGATTTAGCTATGAGGCAACAGGAGGCTCCCCCCCCCCACCTCACTCCCAAACTGCCTAATAAGGCCCAGTTGTGCCGCTGAGACCCTCCGCTTCAGATACCCTCAGACCAGCCAAGTAAGGCCGCCCTAGAGTAACTTAGAAACTCCCAGTAACCCCCAACTCCTTGAAGGGAACAGGGGAGGCTCCTGCTAGGTCCCAAGCAGCACAACACCAAACGCCCAGGCAAAGAGAGAGAAAGAAAGAAAAAAGGGGGGGGGGATAATCTCTCAAAATCAATGCCAACAGTGTGGCAGTATTCCCCCAAGAAGCCTTAACACAGCTTAAAGTCAACTTTAAGGTCCCAAATAGATGATGAAGACTCAAGTCCTAGTACTCACGATACATCTGAGGTACACAGGTTATATTTTCATGTCCAAAAGACAGAAGGCAGTCACAGCAACCAACACCAGCTAGTCCAAGTCTTCCAAGTACAAGACTGCAAAAATGTTCACAATATGTCCAGCATAGATGTTCTGTATCTACTAGAACCCTTTAATCCCAGGGACAGGAGCCAGGAAAAAAAAACAACACAGAAAACGCGAAGAGAGCAGCAGTAGATCTGTGAACTAATCTCAGAATTTAATTCCCAGGCAAAAATTCACTCTCTCATTCCCCCGAAACTCCCGCACATAAAAAATGCCAAGGGAGCAGCTGAAAGGGGATGAGAAAGCCAAGGAGACCAAATTGTGGCAGGAGTTGACTTGCTCGAATCCTCAGACTCCTTCACACAGTTACACCGCGATAGCAATCTCAAAACGATAGTATGGCAGGCAAATCAGAGACCCAGCAAAAGTTGCTTGCAGATTCTCCAAAACAGGGCGAAAAATATTTAAAAGAATATAAAAATAATGATGCTGTAAAATGAGCAGAGCAGCAGTCAGCTAATGAAAGGGAACAGTTCACCGCTAAAACAGCCTTCTACCGTGACCACGCCAAAAACGAGCGTAGCACACATAAACGCGGCAACACAACTTTACTAAAACAAATAAGGAACTCAAAAATAAAATTAAACGTAAAAACGTATTTAGGCAAATAAAAACACATTAAACCAAAAACACCGTAAAACGGAATAAAGGCTAGTCCAGCGTGACCGCCATGCTCGGAGAGTGCCGGAAGTGCAAAGTAGCAAACCTTGTAGCTGCTATTACTTCTGCTCGAAGGATTTCCGAGCTTCAGGCTCTGATGTGTGAGTCTCCTTATTTGGTTTTCCACAAAGACAGGGTGTCTTTGCGTACCAATTCTAAGGTTTTGTCCCTCCCGCCCCAATCTTTTCCTTTATGCTTCTCTGGCAGGCTGGGCAGCTGTATCAGCCTGTCCCTTCGGCACCACGGCCGTCCCGAGTCTTCCAACCTTCAATCCTCTGAGCCCTCAGGCAAGCTGTCGGTGCCAGCTGGTGGGCTTCATTAAGCCCCAACTCCCAGTTTTCCCACCAATTTCCCCCTCCCCCCATTCCCAAGAGCCTCTGACAAGGTCAGGCGTGCACGTGGAGGCACGCACGCCTTGGCCTGAGATGACTCTGCTCCTCCCACCCCTGGCCTGGCCCCCCTCTGACGCCCACGCCACCACCACAGCTTCACACGGTGGTGGTCAAAGGGCGGGAGAACCAACCTCCCCAGTCCGGGAGAGGAGAGCTGCCTGGCAGCTGCTCAGACCTCAGCCAGCCCCCACCCCTGGCCGACCCCCAGCGACCCATGCTAGTCACCGAATAGGTGTGGCAGGAGGGAAGGCGCAATAGCCTCAGACCTCCATGCCACAGGGCCATGAACAGTCCTAAGTTTTTACTGGAGGTATCTGAGTTTACCTTGAATCAAGCCATCCACCTGGCTCTATTACCCAGAGCATGCCAATCCGAGGGAAGCAATGCTCCATACTTTATGTGTACATAGAATACTCGGATATTATGTTCATCGCACATGGGACTGCCGGAAGTCCTCGCATCTGTTTGTTTCTTTCGCCCCGGGAAGGAGGGTGGACCAGTTTCTAAACAGTGCCTGTCCAAATGGTTGGCCAACTGTATTAGTGTCCGTTATAGGAAGTACGGTAAGGAACTTCCTATGGTAGTGTGTGGCCACTCTACCAGAGGCCTAGCCACTTCTTGTTGCCTGCTTCAGGAATGTCAGCCGCTGAAATCTGTGCTGCTGCCACTTGAAGTACGGTCCACACCTTCACTAAACACTGCAGTTTGGACATTGCCTCTAGGAGAAGGGCATTCTTCAGCCTGGCTGTGCTTCAAGACCTCCTGTCCTAGGCCTATAGCCTCCAGCCACCCAGACTGTCTGTCAGTACTGCTTGGGGCTCATTCCATAGGTATGGCCTGATGCAAGAGATACCCTCGATGAAGATAGTACAGTTACGTAAGAACTTACTGTAACAGTAGATCTTTGAGAGGATCTCTTGCATCAGGCCATGCCATCCCACCCTCCACCCCATTAGTTTAAGTGCTTCCCACTGTCCTGTTTCTCTCTCTCTCACCTGGACAGTTTACCTTCTGTTTCACCTTTCTTAGTGGCGGGAACCTCTAGCTCTCACTTTGCTCCCCAGGAGGAGATTTCCTGCATATAGTGTCTGGCAGGGGAATTGAGGGCATGGGGCCACCCGCATTTAAATGGGTGGAGTGATGTCAGCGCCTGACATCAGCATGGGCAGCCCCTGGAATGCTGCTAGCAAAAAAGTTTCCGTGTGGTCTTAGTGCCTGTTGGCTGTAGTTCCAGAGGTGTGGCCTGATGCAAGAGATCCTCTTGAAGATCTTCTGTTAAGTTCTTACGTAACTGTACTTTTTGCATCCAACAGTAAGAGAGCTACAGGTTCTACAGTAACTGACAGGTATTGGCACGCTAGTGACTGGGAACTGAGTGTCTGAGAGTAAACCAACAACTGAGTGCCCAGCAGTAATCAACTGGCATGGGCTCAACAGTGACTGACAGTGCCCCATCCCAGGTACCACTTGCATACCTCCTGCAGTAACAGGTACATGGCTGCATCAGAGTCCCCTTGTACACCTTCTGCAGTAACAGACCGGTACATATCTGTATTACAGGTTCCCCTTGTACAGTAACATACAGGTACATGCCTGTATCACAGGGTCCCTTTGTACACCTTCTGCAGTAACAGACAGGTACCTGTCTGTATCACAGGTTCCCCTTGTACACCTGCAGTAACAAACCGGTACATATCTGTATTATAGGTTCCCATTGTACACCTTCTGCAGTAACAGACAGGTACATGCCTGTATCACAGGATCCCTTGGTACGCCTGCAGTAACAGACAGGTCCATTCCTGTATCACAGGTTCCCCTTGTACACATTTTGCAGTAACAGACAGGTCCATGCCTGTATCACAGGGTCCCCTTGTACACCTTCTGCAGTAACAGACAGGTATATATCTATAATTACTGGCGACCCCCTTTATCAAACTGTTTTCAAGGCTCTTCAAAACGCCGTAATAACTTGAAAACGAGTTATTACGGCTTGCGAAACCACCTGTCTCCTTTGTGTGTCAATCATCTGTATTCTGCCTTTTCATTGGTTCATGCTTTGTGAGTGGCCGGGCTGAACAGCTTGAAAAAAATGGCGGCTCGTTTTTTCGCTTGTCGACAAGCCGTTTTTATTTACCACCCTCCCCATCTCTATTTGATTTTTTATTGTTTTATCTGGTTGATCCCACCTTCCAAATACAAAAGGACTATCTGGTTGATCCTGCCGTGTCTCCGGATCGGGAGATGCCGTCGCCGACTCCAAGTTGAATGCTGGACGGACCCCAGTACCAGTCAACAGCTGACAGTTTAAAAAAAAAAAGAAGGTCAGTCTGAGAGAGCAAGGGAGAAAGAGAAAGTGTGTGTGTGTGTGTGTGTGTGTGTGTGTGTGTGTGTGTGAGAGAGAGAGAGACAGACAGACAGTGTCTGTGAGACAGTGTGTGTGTGTGTTTGTAAATAGCAGATATACTGAGACACAGAGTAAACTCTGCACCAGTAATTATAAAAAAAAAATAAGCAACTGTATGTATATGGATTTTTATCGACACCCCTCGTAAGATTTCATAAACCTCTCGAGCTTCGCTCTCGAGGTTTATGGATTATCACACACCTCGGGTGTGTAAAAAAATCCATAACACACAGTTGCCTATCTATTATTCTCTATGTATTACAGGTTCCCATTGTATACCTTCTGCAGTAACAGACAGGTACTTGCCTATATCACAGGGTCCCCTTGTACACCTGCAGTAACAGACAGGTCTATGCCTG
Organism: Neoceratodus forsteri; assembly: GCA_016271365.2. Classification (NCBI taxonomy): domain Eukaryota; kingdom Metazoa; phylum Chordata; order Ceratodontiformes; family Ceratodontidae; genus Neoceratodus; species Neoceratodus forsteri. The sequence goes on along the minus strand of JADMNL010000031.1, from coordinate 107,717,577 downwards.
TATCACATGGTCCCCTTGTACACCTTTTGCAGTAACAGACCGGTACATGTCTGTATCACAGGGTCCCCTTGTACATCTTCTGCAGTAACAGACAGGTCCATGCCTGTATCACCGGTTCCCCTTGTACACCTGCAGTAACAGACTTGTACACATCTGTATTACAGATTTCCCATTGTACACCTTCTGCAGTATTAGACAGGTACATGTGTGTATCACAGTGTCCCCTTGTACACCTGCAGTAACAGACATGTACACATCTGTACTACAGGTTCCCATTGTACACCTTCTGCAGTAATAGACAGGTACATGTGTGTATCACAGTGTCCCCTTGTACACCTGCAGTAACAGACATGTACACATCTGTACTACAGGTTCCCATTGTACACCTTCTGCAGTAATAGACAGGTACATGTCTGTATCACGGGGTCCCCTTGTACACCTGCAGTAACAGACATGTACACATCTGTACTACAGGTTCCCATTGTACACCTTCTGCAGTAATAGACAGGTACATGGCTACATCACATGGTCCCTGTGTACACCTTCGGCAGTAACAGGTACATGTCTGCATCACATGGTCCCCTTGTACACCTTCTGCAGTAACAGACAGGTACATGTCTGTATCACAGAGTCCCCTTGTACACCTTCTGCAGTAACAGACAGGTACATATCTGCATCACAGGGTCCCCTTGTACACCTTCTGCAGTAACAGACATGTACATGCCTGTATCATGGGTTCCCCTTTTACACCTTGTGCAGTAACAGACAGGTACATGTCTGCATCACAGGTTCCCCTTGTGCATCTTATGCAGTAACAGACAGGTAGATATCTGTATCACAGGGTCCCCTTGTACACCTTCTGCAGTAACAGACAGGTGCATGCCTGTATCACCAGTTCCCCTTGTACACCTTGTGCAGTAATAGGTACATGCCTGTGTCTCCGGTTCCCCTTGTACACCTTCTGCAGTAACAGACGAGTACATGTCTTTTTTTGTTATGTTACCTGTTTATACCCCCCTTGAAGCCACTGTCTCCAGTCTCTGTCTGGGTCCCCAAGGTGTCTGGCTCTGCCTATCCCTGGTCCCCTTCAGTGACCTACCACTATGCGTCACCAGTCTCAGACCACCCCTCTGGGCAGGGCAGGAGGAGGGGCCCCACCTCCTACCAGCACGTACCCTTTGTCACATGATCGCTGAGGCTTCCTGGGGTCCGTGTTCTGTCCACCGAGGCTGCCTTCAGTTTTGGCCGCAGGGCTTTTTCCTGAAGTTTTCTCCCAGTCCCCAGAGTTGAAGGCATGCATGGGAGGTCCAAGGAGTGTGTGTATGTCATTGCGTGCTGCTACTCCAGACCCCGGCCTGCATCTGTCCCTCCCAAAGCACCTTCAACTGCACTGCCACCTGTGGTCATCCAGGTGGCAGTATTGCAATGAGGACAGTGACCCACCCACCCAGGAGAAGAGGGTCCTTTGGGATGCTTGATCCTCCTCCCCTCGATGATCTGAGCTCGTCCTCGACCTGGGTCACCGGTGTCACGAGCAGTAGCGTTACTGCTTCGCCGATGGGCCAGACAAGTACATGTCTGTGTCACAGGTTCCCCTTGTACACTTTCAGCAGTAATGGAGCAGTACATGTTTTTTTTTTAATTTTTTTATATTATCTGTTTATACCTCCTCGAAGCTGCTGTCTCCAGTCTGTCAGGGTCCCCAAGGTGTCTGGCTCTGCCTATCTCTGGTCCCCTTCAGTGACCTACCACAGTGTGTCACTGGTCTCAGGCCACCCCTCTGGGCAGGGCAGGAGGGGGTGGCCCACCTCCTACCTGCACGTACTCTCTGTCACATGATCGCTGAGGGTTCCTGGGTCGGTCCGTGTTCTGTCTACTGAGGCTGCCTTCAGCATCGGCAGCAGGTTTTTTTTCCTGAAGTTTTCTCCCAGTCCCCAGAGATGCAGGCATGCATGGGAGGTCCAAGGAGTGTGTCTACGCTGTTGTGTGCTGCTACTCCAGACCCCGGCTTGCATGTCTCCCACAGCACCTTCAACTGCACTGCCACCTGGAGGAGCGGGTCCCCTGTGACATTCGATCCTCCTCTCCCTGACGACCCAGGCTTGTCCTTGAACTCAGATCGCTGGCGTCATAATCAGTAGTGCTACCGCTGTGTCAATGGGCCAGACAAGTACATGTCTGTATCTCAGGTTCCCTTTGTATACCTTCTGCTATAACAGACAGCTACATGCACGTGTCTCTGGTAAATCATGTACTTAACATCAGACTGGCAGCCCTCTGAGGAAGCGTGAGGAGCTTTGATTAGTTCCCTGGACAGTGCTGGAAAGAGAACTGTAAAGAGTTTTTATCCGTGAGCTGTAGATGTCATTTCATATCAGCTAAGCAGCACACTGCCACCGTACCTCCCAGCCCTGCTTTATTAGTGCCTCTTCTCCAAGTAATCCACTTGCTGGAGTCTGTGCTCCCTGCTGTGATCATAACCTTCCAGCTCAGGTTATCCTAGCTGACTGTTGAGCCTGCTCAGAGGAGCAGACTGTCTTCTGCCCTAATAATGCTAACCTGCCCAACAGCTCTTCATGGAGCATATCTGTTCACCTTAATGAATTGAATTACTCTGGAGAGATTTAGCAGCTGCTTGATGAGATGTTCATGACAGCAGTGATACATGGCAGGTTTTCCTCCTCCAGAATCTTGTGCTGGTCTGTAGACATAATTTTTTATTTATTTATTACTTTTTGCCCCCGCAGTTTGGCTGCCAATGACGGAGCCTCTTGGCTTCCACCTCCACCTGCGCTCTGCCCCTGAGACCCCTGACTTGCTCCCTAGGGGGTGGGGTCGCAGCACTGGCCCCAGGTGCCGTGAAATCTGTGACTGACTGGGGGAGCCGGCCGAGAGGCTAATTGGAGCTGGAGGCTGGCTTCTTCACGGAGGTGGCCCACCACAGGATTTTTTTCCTTTATATGGGTGCAGGGACATGCAATGACGGCAAGCGTCCGCCCCCCGACGTGCTGGCGTTGGTTCTGTGGTGCACCCGGCTTCCACCAGGTGTCCCTAATGCACTGAACGCACTCTCACCTCCCCCCAAAGAAGGAGAGCAGTCGCGGGACGCTCTATCCTTCTCCCCTGGCCGGCCCTCCAGCAGCCCGGGTCCATTCCCGAACCCGGGTCGGCAGCGCCGCAGGTTGGCACCTTGCCCCTGCGCTGGCAGGCTGGCTTCTGTAGACATTATTATTCTGGGGGACATGAAGAAACTCGGCATGGCTGCTTTGGAATAGTAAGGGTTAAATATTTCTTCATTCCTTCTTGAAAGACAGGATTTTAGAACTGTAGCCAGTGGACAGTTAGTTCCAGCTTTATCTAGGATCCTGACTTATTTGCTTTGGCAGTGTGCAGTTTTCTCTGTCTAAAAGAACGTGCGCCCAGACCAAGGCCACCTTGACCATTGCTCTGCCTGTCTGCTCACTTTCCTTTGTGTTCCAGGGCCTCTTTGTTCTGCAGTTAACTCCCCTGTGGGCCACCATTCCCTCACCCTGCCGAACATGTTACTGGTCACTGACGTGGAGCTTTGTCCAGACTTCACTTTTGTGGGTTCTGTAATGCTGGAATCACTCATTCCCTTCACTAAACTGATATTTAACTTGTACAGTGGGGTGAGCAAATATGTAGTCTGGCACATTTCATTTAATAGTTCACCTAAATCAGTCTCTGAGCCATTAGTTAGCAAAACTATGCAGAAGGCTGATGTGAATAACAGGTAAAGGGGACAGGGAACTGTTTCGATATGTCAGTATGTATACCTGTAAGGCCTCACCCCTTTTCTTGAGATATCTAATGATATATATATATATATTTTTTTTTTTTTATTTAGTTGTTTAAGCAGGAGTAGCACACTAAGCTGAAAGCTTTTTTACAGGAGTGACCTGGGAGCACAGGGAAGTTAAGTGACTTGCTCAGGGTCACACAGTATGCAATTGGAAGCTGTGGGATTCAAACCCAGGTCTGGTCTGCTGGATGTCACCAGATTTGCAGCTGCTTAAGGAGCTGCTTTTTGAGGTGCTTAAGGAGGAGTTTTATTATATTTTTATTGCCACTGAGTCTGCCTTGTATTCTCCCTCTGCACGGTTTGCTGGTCACAGTTTCTAGGTTTCCTGTACGTTCTGTTGTTGGTTCCTCCATTTAGTGGCGTTCAGTCAGCAGTGCAGAGTGGTGGAACTATCATCCTACTTAGCCGTATACAGGAGAGGTATTGAAGACTACAGTAAACATCGGTTAACAAAAAAGATTAGCCAGAGCATATTAGAAGAATGGCTACCTTTGAACGACAGAAGTAAGGGAGAGGGAGGTTACGTTTCGTGTCACTCAGTGTATCATTCATAGGTTCTAGTAATCATGAAAGGGGGTGCTTGGGAGTTAACTTTGAGTTATTTGAGAGGTTATCTTATCAGTGGAGCCCCGCTCTTTGGTCTTTGGCCAATATCTCCATGTAACTGTTTTGGATACAAGAGGACTTTAAGCTCTTCTGGAAAAGGTAATGAAAGTAGTAGTTCACCTACTATACAGACGGACAACAAATGTGTCATGTTCTGTGTCCAGGCCACTTAACTCCCAGGAGTGGAAAGTGCACTGTCCATCAGCCTAAGTTGCATAGCAGAGGATCCAAGCAAGTGGTCACTGCCAAGTGAAATGATAGTCTCTCTTCGAGAAGTCAAACATGCTGAAGGTAGATCTTTTTCCATTGTACCACAGTGGAGATGTGGCTTTACTGTTTATGAAGGCAAGAATGTGGAGCATCTTGGCAAAATGTGTTCAGGGTTCAATGGACAAGTCATTTTCTCTGTACTTCTGATCCCTTTTTGAGAACTAGACCCAACTTAGGAGTCAGCAGGAGTAGATGATTTTGGTAGCTCCCTGCTCTGCTGGTCGAAGTAAAATGGTACCCCTGCTGCAGCAGAGAGCAGTGCAGGGTCCAGTGGACTTGCCTTTCATTAGAGCCTTCTATTCAGTACCAGGGTCGGGACCCCAGGTTTCAGCACCCCCAGGCTTAACTCTTGAGACTGTAATGGTCAGTGAGGTTGGGGTGTCCACTGTGGTTCTTGGGTCCTGGTAACAGTTAGAAAGTCATCATCCATAAAGTCTGTGGCTTTAGTGAACATGGTCTTCTGTCTGAGGTGAGGGCAGAGTTCCAGATCCCTTTATCCTTGTGAGCACGTTGTGGGGTCCTACCAAAGCATTTCTGAATTAGAAATGCATTTCTTATCAGTGAAAATGCATCTTCAGGCTGTCTCAGCCAGTCGTAAGCTGGCCAGTGGGATGCCCTTAGAGAAGTTAGTTAATAGGAGAAGTCTCCAACCGGCCTGCCAGCGCAGTGGCAAGGTGTCCGCCTACGGCGCCAACATCCCTGGTTCGGTGACAGACTCCGGAGTCGGAGGGCCAGTCGGGGGAGAAGGATTGAGCATTCCAGGGACTGCTCTCCTTCGGGGGAGGGGGGAAGAGTGTCAGGCGCTATGCGGACCTCTGGCGGAGGCTGGAGATGCTGCCGGTGCCTCACGCTAGCGTGGCAGGGCGGACACTGGCGTTATTGCACACCTCCACCCCTATGGATCTCCAGCATACCCCTATGGATCTCCAACATACTAAAACATTCCGGACCTGTTCATGACTGCCCCTACCTCCACCACTGCTCCCGTTACGACTAATGCCCATAAGGGGGGTCCCGCTTCCGTGGCCCTGCCCTGGGAAGGGGCAGCCTGAGCTAAAGAGACTGTGTTCCTTGGGAGGGGTGCCTGCCTGGTGGCTCTGCCGGGGTGTAAGCCCGGGCATGGGGGTGGCGAGCGGGGCTGGGGGGGGGAGGGGCAGAACCTCCAGCACAGAGAGAGGGTTACCGGAAAAAAAATCTGAGAAGCTTCCTTAGGGAAGATCTGTACTTGAGATCTCCAGGAAAGGGACTAGCACTGACCTGGGAAGACAACCCAGTGTCAAACTATCTCACTTACCCTTTGAGCTGTCAACCTCGCATAGGCTATACTCTCTTGTGTGGAAGACGGTCTTCCTGGTGACTATTGCTCCAGCACACAGGCTTGGAGCTACAAGCTCTAGTGTCCAGTCATCCACACACACAGTGCCTGTGGACAAAGTAGTACTGCGTATGCATATTACGTTTCTGCCACTGATGGTGCCTTGTCAACCCGTTCTTAGTGTTACGGATGTTTTACCCCATGCTACAGATGCTGGGGGAGGTCCTGTTACATTCCCTTGATGTCAGAAGGATTCTCTGCATCTTTCACAACCAGTCTAAAAGAATACAGGCAATATTATCTTAGTTTCTTGTGGCATTTAACCCTAAATGTGAGGGTAAACCAGCTTTCAGACGCAGCCATCATGCTGGTTTGTGAGCTGTATTCAGCACGGTAACTAACTGGCAGGCTATGGTGCTCTATAAAAGCTCATTCTACTCAGGCTGTAGCCACATCGCTGGCTTCCCAGGGCAGGCCTCATTGCATGACCTGTAGACCTGCAGTCTGTTGAGGTAGTGCACGTACATTCACTAAGCACTATGTCCTGGATGTACTCTCTAGGAAAAATAAAAGTTTGGGGTTGAGAGTAGTTTAGGGATCATGTTCTTGTGAACCCTGTATGAATCCGGCCACCCATGCCTGGGGTGGTACTGCTGATTATTCGACCAAAGACTGGGACTGTGCAGAGGAGATCGACCTTAGACCATTGGAAAGTTGCCTAATTGTAACTCGATCTTCTTGAGTACTATGTCTCCTCCATGGAGATGCACTCGACCCACCTGCAGTCCGCAAGCCTCACGAGTATCTTATCTTCTCAGTCAAGTCGGTATGGTGTTTGACCATATAGATTGTTTCAGCTTTTTATGCTTTTGTACTGATTGGGTATATTTTCATTGCCCCCCCCCCCAAAAAAAAAACAGATCATACAAGGGAGTTTTCTTTTATTTCTGTCCTTCCTACTTGGACTTCTTGTGATCATCTTACGCCCACTTATTGTCTTTTGAAAAATAAATTACACAGAGAAAGATGTAACATCAATATTTTAGTTGTTGTTCCTCTTCAAAGACTTTTTTTTAATCGTTTCTTTTTTTTTTTTTTTTTGCTATTATTTTTTTTCTTTCCTCCTCTCAGTACGCTCTTCCATCTTGAGAATGCCCCCAGCATCCACCAGCCAGCATTGGCAGTTACCCCCAGTGCCCTCCCCCCGGTGGGGTTCCCTAACCCCCACTGGAGACCGGATCCAGTGTGATGAGCGCCGTGGCTAGACCGGAACGGGGCCTGCGACGCATCCTTCTTCATCTGTCGCACTACTTTTTCCGTGCCCCGTTGCTGGCATGCAGCATACAATGTCGCCTGCAACGGGGTTGCGCATGCTCCTGTGCACGCCCATGTCAAGCATCTGCCGCACTCCCACCCCACGTTGCTGTAGCTCTGTGTCACCGAGTCCTAGCCTTGCTAGGGGTCAGGCGCGCACCGGCTGCTGATCTCCCCCCTCCTCGGAGATGGAGAGCAGTCCGTCAGTCGCTCAGTCCATCTCCTCCCCTGCCGACCTACGGCAGCCCATTCTCGTTCCCGAACACATGTCGCTGGTGTGGCATGACGTGTAGCATCCAGCGCCTCAACCCTTTGCGCCACCAGACTAACTTTTTTTTATCTTTGTTTCTGTATGCTACGTTTTATTACTTTGTAGTTTTTCCTGTCTTCTTCAGCAAAACAAACAAACAAAATGGAGAGAAATGGGAGAGACATGATAGAAACATTCAGATACCTCAAAGGTATCAGTAAGGTACAGGAGGGTGGCATATTGCACAGAAAGAGATGTTGAAGGATGAGGGGGCATGAAATGAAGCTGGAAAGGGGGAGACTTAGAGGGGATGTGAGGAACTGTTTCTTCATGGAAAGGGTGTTGGATGCCTGGAACAGCCTCCCAGTAGAGGTGATAGGTACCGAAGTGGTAACAGGTTTCAAACATGCATGGGATGGACACAGGGGGACCTTAGTAACAGGGCCGGTGGGGAAGGGGGTAAAGCTGGAGATCAGTTATGGTCTACGATAGCACAGTAGGTAGGGACTTTAGGGCAGACTGTGTGGGTCAGGAGGTCTTTTACTGCCAACAGTTTCTATGTTTTTAAAAAAAGAAATTTGGGGCTACTGACGCTTATAAAGGGAGACAATATAGCCTAGAGGTTAGAGCACCAAGCTGTGACTCTGGAGACCCAGCAGGCTTGGGTTTCAATTCCACAACCATGGCTTGAATACTGTGTGCCCTTGAGCAAGTCATTTAACCTCCATCTGCTCCCAGGCTGCACCTGGAAACAAGCTTGGACTAAGCAAGGTTTGAAGTTTGAATTCATTTGATGTTCCATGCATACCACAAATTGGGAGCAGGATACCAGTTCGCATCTACTGGTATTCCATTTTGAATACCTGCCTTTTAGAAAAATTACTTTTTGCAGTGTATGCAAAAGCAAAAAAAAAAAAACTGTATTTAGTCTGAGGTGGTATACCAGACTTTTTGACAGAATACTCAACTTCGGATTCCATTTGGAACAACAAATCTGAAACTAAATTTCTAGCCCTTCTGAGTATGAATATTTGTAATGTGCACGTGGGGCTGTACGCAGTGTTTTGCAGGGTCTGGTTCCCTTGGGGCCGTTAAGCCCTGTCATGGAGACAGACAGGGAGACTCCATGAAGAGAATACTCAACAAGATCCAGAGTTCCACTAACTTCCCAGACACCCTTGCTTTTATACCGGAGGTCATGGCACAGACTAGGACGTGGTGGGGTGTGGTATACAGCAGGGACAGTGCAAGAACTAACTCCATACACCCCCCAGCTACAAAGGGTTACTGTAAGAATTTGGGCATGGGGATATACAGGGATGCAGTCTACTTCTTACAATTACAGCAACACACAGAATATTAAGAGAGTTTCTTTTGTTTGGTCCGATGTAGTTTTCTAGGTATTCACAACTCCGTTTTTTTTATTTTCAGGTTGGGTTTATCAAACCCCACCCCATTCTTACCCAGATCCTGTCCGAGGCAATGGAGACCACCCTGACCTTTGATGCCTATGTTATGCCGCTGCTGTGTCCGCCAGTGCCATGGACCTCACCTCGGTTTGGTGCCTATATCCTGACCCCCACCAAGCTAATGCGCTGCGTGGAGGGTGCCATACAGCACCAGCTACTGCTAGAGAACTGCAGGAGCAGCGATCTTCATGCTGTGCTCGACTCACTGAACCAGCTGGGAAACTGCGCCTGGAAAATAAACCAAACTGTACTTGACATTATCATCTCTGTCTTCAATGACAAGGGAAGTGAGAAGTTGGACATTCCTCCCCCACTCTCAGAAGCACCAGAGATTCCCAAGTTCAACCCGAGGGGGAACTACAGCCTGTCAGATAGATCACAGCTAAAGCGTGAGATCACACGGTGCAGGAAGAAGGCAGCAGAGATGCACAGCCTGAGAATGGATGCCCTGTATAAACTGTCGATAGCCAATCATATGAGGGATGCTGTTTTTTGGTTTCCACATAATATGGACTTCCGGGGACGGACCTATCCCTGCCCACCATATTTCAACCATTTGGGAAGTGATGTCACCCGTGCCACATTAATGTTCGCCGAGGGGAAACCACTAGGGGAGCATGGTTTAGACTGGCTAAAGATTCACCTCATCAACTTGACAGGGTTAAAAAAAAGACATTCCCTCAGACAGAGGCTGGAGTATGCAAATGAGATTATGGAGGACATTCTGGACTCTGCTGACAATCCACTGATGGTAGGTGTTGTGGTCCCATAACCTTTTTTGGCTTAGCCAATCGGAACTCTCCATTACCAGGGTGCGGTGTCACTGGTCAGTCTGAAGGGGCAGTTATTTAATGATGCTCTTAGCCAGCTCTTATTCCATTTTTAGGATTTACTGCAGGACAGAATTTTGCAAGCAGCACTGGTCAGAGTGGTCTGTTTGGTTAAGCGGACATTCCTTCCTGCCTGCCTTGAGCATGGAACATAAATTCTAGTGCAAGCAGTTTTAACTTCAGGCTGTTCGATGATAAGACTACTGCTAATGGGGGAGGGGGCAACGTCTCTGTTACTTTCCGCCTGTTGACAGTTTCGTCCCTTTACTGTTTCCAAGTTCTGCCTGTAACCCCTTAATTCTATGTTTTTTACAGTATTTTTATCCAGAATAGTCCAGCTGGGATGCAGTGTCTCATTTTCGGTGAGGTCCTTCTATTGTCCATTCTTGACACTGGGTGGACTGAAGTTCTGAAATGTTGAGAGACTTGCAGAGTCCCCCAGTGAGTATGTGGTTCTGGTGGGACTGAACCTAGGTCTTCAAGTTCCTAGGTGGAATGCTATTCTTATTCCGCTTTTGAGCATCTCACCAGGCAGATCAGAAGTATTCCACACAGATATGCCCCAGAAGCGTGAAACTTGTGTCCTTGGTCACTAGACTGAGTGAGTAGCAAATATTCCACCTTATTGTGTCCTTTACTACTGCTGCAAGCACCAGCATTGGTCTGACCTAGACACTGTAGTGCAAGACTTCTAAGTGCATACAACACATGGGCATGGGGATTGTCCCCAGAGGGACTTTTGGCAGTAGTAGATCTGTCTAGTGTGAGTACTGCATGTGCGATTGGCACGGGTAAGGCGATGGCTGCCTATAATAAGGCTGTCTCCGAAGAGCTCGATGCCATTTCACCGGTCCATACACAACCCAGCTCTTCGCGCTTGTGACCCTCCATGGTTTGATGGGGCTCTCGAGACAAAGATCAAAGGTCAGAAGTTGGAGCATTACTAGTGGAGGACCCACTCTGAGGAGGTCAAACTGGCCTTGCGAAATCGTGAGAACCAAGGGCAATTGACCATAAGAAGGCAGAGTTCCTGTCCAGGGAGATTGCTACAGGCAGGAATAGACCAGCTCAGCTTTTTCGAACTTTAGACAAACTGCTTCATCTGGTCTGTCTGCAGCCAAAAAAGCATTTTCAATTGCAGTGTGTTCTTCTCTGACAGGGTGTCCTCTGTTTGGTCTGGGATCTCCCCAGTGAGGCAAGGCTTGCCCTGCTGTAGTCAGCCTGGTGGGAGCAAGAGCACTTCTGTTGTCTGGGAGGAGTTTAGGCCAGTAGAGGTGACTTGAGGTTGTTGAGGTGATCTCGAAGCTGCGGCCCACTTCTTGTGAATTGGACCCTGCCCCTACCTGTCTCCTAGTGCGATGCGCCGGGATCGTTGGCCCAGTGTTCACTAGGATAATCCGGTGCTCTCATTTGGAAGGGATCTTCCCTGACACCTTGAAGGAGGTGTTGGTGAGGCCCTTACTAAAGAAACCATCACTCAACCCTGATGTCCTAGCGAATTTTCGACCTATCTCCAACCTCCCATTTCTAGGGAAGGTTGTTGAGAAGATAGTGGTGTCCAGCTCAAGGCACAGCTCCTGATCTATGACATCTATGAGCCATTCCAGTCCGGGTTCAGGGCTAGGAATAGCACCAAAACGACATTGGTCGGGGTGCAAAATGACCTCTTCAGGGTGAGAGATAGGGGATACTGGTCAGTTCTTGATCTTACTTCGAGAAACAGCTCTTGCAGCAGGTTACACCATTAAGACTGAAGCCGGCAGGCGCCAGGACCCCACAAAAATTTTCTAGCTAGCAGTATTCAGCGGGGACCACCCCTGACGTTGGTCCCGCCCCCGAAGTCAGGCATATTTCGTAAGGGGGCGGTCCCCCAGAATCCCCAGTTCTTTTCCCGCCGTCGACTCGCCAGCATCGGCCTCTCGGTCTCTACCTAGCGCACGACGACTTAGAACTTCAAGAGTTTCTCCAATCTGATGTCCTCTCCAACTCTTTCACTCGAGGGACACCTTTCCAAGTGTGCCTGCGGCAAACAGATCCCTTTTAAGGATCCTCATTCCTCCTGTGTCCGGTGCTTAGGCCCGGACCACGACACCAAGGCCTGCACTTTCTGCCAGGGGTTCAACAGCCGCACCAGGATCCGCCATCAGAAGGCACTTCAGGCTTACCTGCTGGAAGAAAGACTCAGTAGGACCAAGAACCGTCCTTCCGGGGCGATTCTTCTTCTTCCAAGGCCCACAAACACCGGGAGAAAGTAAGGTCCAGATCCCCGAACTGGGCCTCGGACTCCCGTAGCTCAGGCTTCACCAGGTCGGACAGCTCTCCTTCTAAGGCTCGTTCTCAGCCCCCTCCAGTCAAAGTCCGAGCCTCAGGCGGCTCTTCGACTCTCCAGCCCATCAAGACTTCAAGGCCCTCGGCTTCCTCTACTCCCTCCCGGGCCTCTTCCAAGCCTTCAGAATGCCACAAGTCTTCCTCATCAACCCGACGTCAAGACCCCGACTCCAGGTTGGTCTCCCAGCCTCCCAGAGGTCTGGATCCACCACCCAGGAAGACTAAAGACCTGACATCCCTAAAGTGGATGTCGGACCCAGCGTCGGCCAAGCACCCGACGTCGGCCAAGCATACAAAGTCGGCCAGGCATTCGCCGGAGCCACGGACACCAGCCAGGCACCAGACGCCAGCCGAGTGTTTGCCGAACCCGAAGACGTTGGCCAAGCGACCGACATCGGTCTTGCATTCACGGAGCTGAAGACCGCCCCCAGTCACGGTGGACACCGGTCCAGGGACTCCACGGAGGAGGACACGACACTGCCTGAAGATCAGGCGGGCGACACAGAGGATGCCGGGCTCCCGAGGGAACCTTCGCCCACCTCGGAGACACCCGTGGACCCGACGCCCGACTCCGGTGACAGACCACCGGCGCCAGGCCCGTCATCGGGCATGAACATGCAAGAAGTAAAGGACCTCTTTACTTTCTGGTGGGACACCATCCGAAAGGATGTGGTCCCTGTAAAACCTCCTCCTACTCCTTCTCCTTCACCTCCTACACCCCGTCCTACACCACAGGGGCCAGCAGGACGACTACCAACCCCTAAGGAGCAGACTCCACCTCCCAGTGGTAGATCCAAGGATTGGAGAAAGCCTCCCTCAAGATCTCCATCAGGGTCTCCCAGCCCCAAGCGACCCAGATGTCAGCGGTATACTCTGTCAGGGGAGGATTCCAGATCGGATACCTCGGATTACTCCAGATCTCCTTCTCCACTCAGCATTCCATCACCTGACCCACATGACCTGCCCAGGTCTCCTCCGGATGATCCCTCTTTCTCTGAGATCATGAGGCACATCCAGGACAACATGCGATGGGACGCTGAAGACCTCGACCCCGAAAGACAGCGCCTTGCCCGTTATCTTCGGCAGAATGACCCAAAGCCTGTGGTAGTGCCACCCTTGGTGGACACCTTTGCAGACGTCACCAAGGCTACGTGGAAGTGTCCGCACTCCACTCCTGTGGTGCTGAAGAAAGCTGACCACCTGTACAAGGCCCCAAGAGAGGACCAGTACTTGGCTCAACAACCTCTGGCAGACTTTCTGGTCATTATGGCCTCACATGACTTTTCCCAAAGACCACAACACATGAGCACACAGCCACCAGATCAGGAATCCAAACAATTGGATACCCTGGGGAGACGCATGTATGCGGATGCTACATGCTCCATCAGGTCCCTGAACTACCTAACCCACATGGTACAGTTTCAGAACGCCCTATGGGAACAGGTCCAGGACCTAGTCAATAAACTTCCGGATGGCGATCAGAAGGCGGAGCTCCTAAACCTTCTCCGCACAGGGTCTGATGTGGGTACCCAAGTACTACGAGCCGCATACGATTATATGGACTCGTCCGCCAGAGCTGCAGCTTCAGGTTTCTTTCTCTGGTGACGCTCTTGGCTCCGTGTCTCTGGCTTCACCCCGGACGTACAGAAGAACATTCTCGACGTCCCCTACAACGGCAAAGTACTCTTTGGTGAACCCTCAGAGAAGGTTATCACCAAACTCCAGGACACTGGGAAGGCAGTCAGGTCAGTACATGCCATGTACAGATCCAGGCCTGGTTCCTTTCGTAGGAACCAGAGCCGTTTTCACAGCCGGCAACAAAGCCAGCAGCCACGTTCCGGCCAGCAACAAAGAGGGGCACCTTTCAGCAGCAAGCCCAGGCTAAGTCATCCTCAGGCAGAGCCCAACGCTACACTGAACCGGCCCAGCCTGCAGGGACCAGTGCTGCCACAGCATGATTTCTTCCGGGCCCCCGCCCCTTGTCTGGATCAACGGGCACAAAAGGTCGGGGGTCGCATCGCTCGCCACTTTTTAGGGTGGCAGTCGACTACTACCGACCGGTGGGTTCTCCAGTTGGTCAAGAAAGGTCACTTCATAGAATTTCTCGACCACCCACTGGCAGGACCTCCCCTGCTTTCCCGTTACTCGGGTCAGCACACTGTGCTCATACAGCAGGAGGTCCTCGCGCTCCTGGGAAAAGAAGCAATAGAGCACGTACCACGGAACCAGAGGAGTGCAGGGTCTTATTCTCACTTCTTTCTGGTTCCCAAGAAAACAGGGGACCTCTGTCCGATACTGGACCTCAGCGACCTCAACGAGTCGGTCCTGTGCAAATGCTTCCGCATGGTGACCCTCCCAGGTCTGATTCCCATGCTCAAGCAGGGTGCCTTTCTAGCATCCTTGGACATGCAGGACGCTTACCTGCATATACCCATTGCTCGAGCGCAGAGGAAGTTTCTGCGCTTCAAGTTCCAGGGCCACCATTATCAGTTCCGAGCCCTCCCCTTCGGATTGTCATCAGCACCTCAGGTATTCACGAAGTGTATGGCGGTTGTAGTGGGGACTCTGAGGAGACAAGGCCACTACGTGTTCCCCTACCTGGATGACTGGCTTCTCATGGCGCCCTGTCGGGAGACCTTGATGTCCGTCATCCATTATACTCAGTCTCTGTTCGAGATGCTGGGCATCATGATCAGTCACGAGAAGTCACGCCTGGTTCTGTCACAGACTCTGCAGTTCATAGGCGCAGTTCTGGACACCGTCCAGGGGGAAAGCTTTTCTTCTCCAGGACAGAGCGGAACATATCAGATCCCTCATCAGGGACATTTTGGCAAAGAAGACCGTTCCTGCCCGATTGGTCCTTTGCCTGCTCGGACACATGGCTGCGGCCATTGCAACAGTCCCGCTTGCTCGTCCCCACATGCGGGACACCCTGTGGATGTTACGGGTCCAGTGGGATCAAAAGCAAGACCATCTGCAGCTTCCAATCCAGATCACGAAGACCGTAATCCGGGATTGGCAATGGTGGCTAGATCCGAAGAATCTATCAGCAGGGGTCCCCTTCATTGCGCCATCTCCGATTGTGACACTCTGCACAGACGCCTCAGGGCTCAGATGGGGTGCACACCTCGACGGTGTCCTGTCCCAGGCCACATAAATATCCTGGAAATGAGAGCAGTTCTTTACGCCCTGCAGGCCTTCCAGTCGGAGATTCCACCAGGTTACTCTTCTGTTACAAACAGACAACTCCGCGGTGATGTACTACCTCAACAAACAAGGAGGCACCTATTCCTACCCGCTTCGCAGGGAGGCCATGAGGGTGTGGGATTGGGCCGTTCAACACGCCGCAAACCTCATTGCTGTTCATGTCCCAGGAGTGGACAACGTCATTGCAGACGGCCTGAGCCGCTCTCAGGCCAGAGTCCATGAATGGGAACTACTCCAGGAGGTAGTAGAGGATCTGTTTCACAAATGGGGTACACCAGAGTTAAACCTTTTAGCGTCCCCATCCAACGCAAAACTGCCCAATATTTGCTCGTTCGATCCAGGGCCTGGTGATCTTACTTCGAGAGGGCTCTTGCAGTAGGTAATTACATATAGGACTGATGCCGGCCGGCGGCAGGACCCCACGGAAAAATTTCTAGCTAGCATTCCCTGGCGGGACCGCCTCACATCAGGGTGACCAAGGCCACGACCGCAGAGCAAAGGGCGGTCCTGGACTACCGCAGTTCTTTTCCTCAATAGCTCGCAAGATACCATGTTAAGTTCTAATCGCTCAGTCCTGTTACTTCGCCGGTTTTTCCAAACAAGTTTTCAGTACAGAATTTTATTCTTCTTCGCCAGGTGAACGCCGGTTTGTTTCGTCCCTCAAAGAATAAGTGCGACCGTGGCGGCGCCCAACTGCCCCCACAAAGACGGTCACTCCCTCTGCCTTTCTTGCTTAGGCTCTCACCATGCGGTCGGCAGAAGTGTCCGTGACTGCCTTCTGATTCAACGCGCCACCCGCAGATGACGCCAGCAGTCCCTCAAGCCCATCTTCTCAAAAGACTTTGAGGAGGCGCCGCCCGCCCGCCGGGTGTCTCCGGGCAAAAGGAGACTCTAGCCTCGAGTCGCCAGCAGGCTCTGTGCCTACTGCTGCGGCCACCTCCTTAAGCCGGACGCTATTCCTCTGACTTATGCCGGAGAAGGTCGCTAAGACGCCGACTCCTTCGGGCGCGGCGATGGCAGTGTCCCCTCAGACCGGCCTCCTCTCATACCGCCCGCCTCCAACGAGGGAGCCCCAAAGTCGGACACGGTTCCTCTGGTGTCCGCCGGGATTCGCCCATAAGCCACACGCCGCTCCTCCGACGCGGCGCCGGCCTCGGAGCCCACGGCAGACCCTGCCGCCTGTCGCATTCCAGGCTCACAGCCTCGCTGCCATCAGGGGAGCCCCAGTCCCCCCTGCCTGACCCCGGAGATTTTTCCCCTCTGTCCCCGGACGAGGCTCGGGACCCTGGGCTACCGTCCGATCCTCTTTCTGAAGAGCCGGATCTGACGCCGGCTCCCCTGACCCCAGTGCCAGCTCCTCCGACGCCGGTTCTGATACCGGCCCCTCCGACGCCGGCGGGGGATATTCCTCTTCCATCGGGCGCTCCACCCCACGGGCCTGTCCCGACTGATCCGCCTGTGGAGTACCCGGCTGGGCCATCTGCTCCGGCAGCTCCTCCAGTGCCTGGGCATCCGCTGTCATATCCGACGCCGGTTTTCCCAGGTCCGCAGTATCCTGCGCCACAGTACCCGGTGCCGACTCCTTCGACGCCGCAGTACCTGACGCCGCAGTACCCGGCTCCGGTATACCCGCAGCCGGGTTACGGATACTCCCCACGGATTTCCTCCAGACACCTATCCCCTCCTCCTCCTCCTCCACCGCCCCTAGGCCGCCAGTGATCTTCAGGAGACTCTGCCTTCTGGTGGCTGAGGCCAGGCTCAGCTCACCCAGGAAGTCGAGAGCCGCCTTACGGCGACGGTGCCACCCTGCTCCCCAGACGCCCCAGACGGCACAACTCTCCTCCTCCTCCGGATTCCCGGCTTTACCCTCGGGATCCAGAGAGGAGCAGGACACGCGTTCTGGGATTCCCCCCAAGGAACCCGCTCCTCCCCCTAGTCGAGTTAGGGAGTGTTACTCTGCTTCAGATTCTTCCTCCCCTTCTCTCTCAGGCTCCTCGGAGGCTTCCGATGGATGTTCCGAGAAAGACGACGAGCCACGCTCTCCGTCCAAGCCCCGGCCGAGGACTCCTCCGGAGGATCCTTCCTTCACGGAGTTGCTCAGGAAGATCCAGGAGGTCCATCAGTGGCACTCCTTAGAGCCAGATCCTCAACGGGTTAAGCTCGCCGAACATCTGGACTTACCCCTTACGGCTCCTACCCTAGTGCCACCCTGGATCGAGCCTCATGCCCACCTTGTTTCCACGATTTGGAAGCAACTGTCGGCTTTAGCCCCACTTCCCAGGAAGTCGAACAGGCTATACCAGGCTCCGGAGGGTGTAGACTTTTTAGACTCTCACCCCCGTGCAGACTCAGTTGTGATTAGCGCTGCTCACAGCCGGTCAGCACACCAAACACTTGAGTTTGCCTCCCGATAAAGGAATCTCGCTTCTGATCAGTATGGAAGGAAGATCTACGCTTCTTCCACACACTGGGGATTAGGCCCTGAACTATGTAGCACATATGGGGATTACCAGAAGGCTGTCCTTACCCAGGCGGAATCTAAGATCGACTCTTTGCCTGACCCCAAGTCAAGCAGGATTTGGCCAACCTGGTCCGTTTCTGCTCATTCGCCAGTCGTCATATTTTGAGGATGACCTACCACGAGTGGACACCGTGAGGACGGAGTTCTGCCTTGCCGCCAGTCTTCGCATCATGCATGGCCTGCGTGTCAGGTCTGGTCCCGGAGGTGCAGTCAGCGATCCAAGAAGCACCTTTCAGGGGTTCTGTTCGACGTGGTGATGTCAAGGACATCATCACTGATTTGTAGGAGAAGGGACTGCCCTAAATCTGTTGATTCAATGTACCGGCCCCCATCCCCACAGCGCCGTCCCTTTCGCAGACGCAGCCGGCCTCAAGCGAAACCTCAGGGAAGGCGGGCCACTAAACGTCGAGCCCCCCAGCTGCCAGGCCCCCGCCGCCCAAAAAAGCAACGGGTGCCCCAGCTGCGGCGCTGCCTCACACCACCTGACTCCTTCCCTCTCCCACCGCCTCCGTAGCCCCGGAGGAACTGGTAGGAGGGAGGTTCTCCCTCCACCTTCCGGTTGGGAGATAACATCGATTCATGGGTGCTTCAGATCATAGCAGAGGGCACTCCATAGAGTTTCTACAGAAACCTCCGCCGCCCACCCCCTCTGAACTCCGCTACTCAAGGGACCATCTTCCTTGGTCAGGGAAGAAATCTCGGCACCTCCTTGCGTAAACAGGCTATAGAACCCGCCCCCTCACCCCACGGACGGGTTACTATTCCCACTTCTTCCTTGTACCAAAGAAGACAGGAGATCCCAGGCCTATTCTCTATCTCTCAGCTCTCTGAACCTGTATGTGGAATACAAGAGGTTCAGGATGCTTCCCTTCAAACCCTTTGCCCCTGCTTCGGCCGGCCAATGGCTTTGTGCACTAGATATGCAGGATGGCACTCTGCTCATCCCCATTCGCCCCTTCAAGACCGAAAGTACCTCAGGCTCATGCTCCAGGGGTCCACTACCACCCGGCGCGCCTCCTGCTTGGGTCTTCCTCTCGCCCCGAGTCTCTGCACAAATGCCTGGCGGTGGTAGCGCTCCACCCGAGGCTCTTTGGGAGCTCCAGGAGTTCCCTCACCTGGACGACTGCTCCTGGCGGCCTCGCCCAGGGAGGAACTCCTGCATTTTCTTCCCACACCCAGCAGGTTTTCACTGGCCTGAGTATTACCATCAACCATTCCAAGTCTCACCTGGATCCTTCACAGAGGCTCCAGTTCATTGGGGCAATTCTCACACATCACTGTGCAAGGCCTTCTGCCTCCTGACAGGGGGGCCTCCAGTCACAGTATTCCTCCCATCGGAACGCAGGAGGGTCCCAGCAGGTCAGTGCCTGGCCCACTGGGGCTTGCGGCGGCGGCCATCCCGACAGTTCCGCGCCCACATGAGAATCTCTCAGTGGACCTCCGATCTCAGTGGATCAACGGGTAGACGATCTAGATCATCTAGTTCTGATCTCCTCACGATGGTATGAGACTTGCAATGGTGGATGGTTCGAGAGACCTATTCCGGGAGGTCCCCTTTTTTCATCCTCCCCCGATCAGACTCTGACCACGGATGCTTCAGGCGAAGGTTGGGGAGCCCATCTGGGTCCTCACCGAACCCAGGGCCTTTGGTCAAAGATGGAGATAGTTCTCCATATCAACGTGCTCGAGCTTCGAGCAGTGCTGTATGCTCTCCAGGCCCTTCACTAATTCATCCTTCCCGGTCACCTAGCTGTCCAAATGGACAACATGTGCATGGTGTGGTACATCAACAAGCAGGGAGGGACTCGGTCCTACCAGCTGTGCAGGGAAGCGATGAGGGTTTGGGATTGGGCAACGCTTCCCAACCTTCACCTCACGGCGATCCATGTTCCGGGAGTCGACAATGTCCTGGCAGACAGACTAAGTCGCTCGTCGGCTCTCCCACACGAGTGGGAATTGGACGAAAAAGTTCTAAAAAGCATCTTCCAGATTTGGGGGACTCCTCAGATAGACCTGTTCGCTTTCTCCCAAAACACAAAGCTTCCAATCTTTTGCTCGCTCGTTCCAGAGCGAGGCGCCTTCTGGAACGACGCTCTATCTCTAAGCTGGAAGGACAGATTCGTCTATGTTTTTCCCCCAATTCCTCTGGTCCCTCGTGTGTTACAGAAGCTGGCTTTAGAAGGAGCGAGAATGATCCTGATCGCTCCTTTCTGGCCCAGGCAAATCTGGTTCTCTCTTCTACAACAATACTCAGAGGTTCCTCCTCTTCCTCTTCCCTTATCTCCAGGATTGCTGACCCAGGATCAGGGGACCCTGGTCCATTCGGGACTCAAGTCCCTTCAACTTCATCGTAGCTCTGCAGACCTAGCTCAATCTGGTTTGGTTTCCCTAAGGTGGCCGAGATTCTGGTGGAGGCTAGAAAACCCTCCACTAGGTCCACCCCGCCATGAATGGAAAAGATTTTCTATCTGGCTGCGGCCAGGAACGGGAGCCCTTTTCCTGCCTGAGACCATTCTGCTTGAGTACATCGCCATCTTTTGACCTGGGTCTCAGTCACTCCTCTTTGAAAGTCCATATGGTGGCTATTTCAGCCTACCATGTCCCTTTCACTGACAAGGCATTTGCCCAGCTGGAGGTATCCAAAACTTTCCTCAGAGGGGTCCTTCATCTCAGGCCCTGTCCGACTCCAGCTCCACCTTGGGACTTAAACTTTGTCCTCAGAAACTACCTCCCTTCCCTTTGAGCCTTATGGGTTTCATGAGACTTGAAGTTTTATCGTGGAAGACGCTCTTGTTAGTGGCCATTACTTCTGCTCGCAGAATTTCCGAGCTCAGGCCCTGATGTGCAAAATCCTTATTTGATTTTTCACAAAGAGCAAGTAGCTCTTCCTGACGTAATCCTAGAGTTTCTTCCGAAGATAGTAGCGAATCTACCTTAAATCAGTCTATTGAATTACCTGCTTTCTTCATCACATAGTGCCCAATCAAGGAGAATACCTGCTCCATACCATGGATGTTCACAGGATTCTGAGATACTACACCGATAGGACGAAGGATCTTAGAAAGACTGATCAGTTGTTCGTCTCTTTCGCTCACAAAAGAGAAGGCAATGCTGTCTCTAAGCAATGCCTATCAAAATGGTTGGCCCATTGTATCACTTTCTGTTATGTCAAGTACAACAAGACCCTTCCGGGTCAAGTCAGAGGTCACTCCACTCGTGGAGTTGCCGCCTCTGCGGCTTGTTTCAAGAACGTGTCTGCGGCAGACATCTGTGCTGCCGCCACTTGACTTCAGCCCATCCCTTTACTAAACATTACAGTTTGACATTGCCTCACCGAGCAGGCTTGGTTAGTTGTCTTGCAAGGCCTCCTTTCTTGGAGACCTGCCAGATTATTTAATACTTTTTGGAGTAGTTCCTCCACCGGTGCCTTTCATTTGTTCCAGACTGCTTGGGATTCTGTCCTATATGACATTTATCATGCAAGAGCCCCTCTCAAGTAAGATAGTACAGCTACGAGAACTTACCAGACAGTAGATCTTCGAGAGAGGCCTCAGTAGGTAATACCTTCCCGCCTCCATCCCCTAGGCTTTTTCAGCTCCTTTCCATTGAGGGAAATGTCTGCTTCTCTCTCGTCCGGCCTTCCGGCCTGTGGCGGAAAGAACTGGAAGGTGGGCCGTCGGGACCACCCTTTAGACCGATGTCTTCTTGACGTCAGTCACCTGACGCAGGTGGTCCCCACCAGGACTGCTAGCTAGAAATTTTTTCAGGGGTCCCACGGCCGGCGCCAGTCCTATGTGTAATTACCTATTGCAAGAGCCTCTCTCGAAGATCTACTGTTACGTAAGTTCTTACGTAACTGTACTTTTTCTGTGAGACATGTCCCTCTCAGGCAGAGCAGATTCCTCTGCCTTCCCCTACCGCTGATCCAGAGGGTTCTTCTAAAACTTCAAGAGAACAAGCGGACTGCTGATACTTACTCAGCGCCGTTCTGGCCCAGGCAGATCTGGTTCCCTCTACTACGTCAGCTATCCTGGGAACCTCCTGTGCCTCTGCCAATCCGCTCTCACTCAGGAGGAGGGCTCCTTGGTCCATCCGAACCTTTGTTTGCTGAGCCTGCACTCTTGGCTCCTAGAGACATAGCCATTTTGCGACACGGGGTCTCGCAAGAGGTAGTTGACATTCTGGTGGCCGTGAGGAAACAGGCCACTCATGCTATTTACGCCATGAAATGGCGTCGTTCTAGGGACATGGATATGTTGTTCATCCACACTGTCTGGCAGGTTCCTTGCCACTTTAAATCTTGCCAGAAGGTCTTCAAGCTGGCTCCTCCCACCCACCCGGGTGGTAAAACTCTTGGCTCCGCCCCATGACGCCAGATCTTCCTTACCGCTTGGAAGCTTAGGTTCCCTCCTTAACGCTCTGCATGTAGACTGGATCCTAATTCTTCAGTTTGCCCGAAACTTATTTTAAAATTTTCTAGACTTCGGTCAAGTTTCTCCCTCGTGGCTGCGATGGACAAATCGACTCCCGGATTTCAGCGGTGCCCTTGTGGGCAGAAAATGTCCAGGACGGACCTGCACTCCACGTGCGTCTACTGCCTCGCCTAGACCATGACCCAGGCTCGCCTAGAGTTATGCCGCCTCGCTGCCAATGTCCGGGGAGACCACGCTGCCCGGTTACAGCTTGGGCGCCCAGAGAAGCGCTGCCCACCGGTGAAGTCGAAGGAGGCCCATTGGGTGGTTACCACGGCGGCTGGCTCAGCTGAGCAACTCGAGCAGATGATCGCCCTCGAGGAGGAGGCGGCACAGGCCGCATCATCCTCTTCCTCGGTCGCGGCATTTATCCCACTCTCTCTGGGTACTTCATATTCAGCTTCTTTCAAGGAACTTTGCCAGTCCCTTTCCATGAAGGGAGAGGGGCCATCGGGACATTCCTCTCAGTCCAAAAAGAAGGACTCAAAAGG
This sequence comes from Neoceratodus forsteri, assembly GCA_016271365.2. Classification (NCBI taxonomy): domain Eukaryota; kingdom Metazoa; phylum Chordata; order Ceratodontiformes; family Ceratodontidae; genus Neoceratodus; species Neoceratodus forsteri. Next base: position 107,694,681 of record JADMNL010000031.1, on the reverse strand, counting down.
TAAGTCCCATTGTTGGCGTTCGTGGGAGCGGGAGAGGTCCCCTTCCCTGGACAGTCGGCACTCGATTTTGGTTGAGGTTGCGGCTAAGGCTACTGGCTTCACGGTGTCCCCGTCAGGTCAGCCGGCCGAGACACCTGTCGACGCAGTCGAGATTTTTCTCGACCCGTCGGACGGGCTTTCGACTGGTGAAGCCGACAACCCTTCTTCACCGGTTCCCCGGTGGGACCGAGGACCTGCATGCGCCTCCAGTGCAGGTCCCCGGTTAAGGCTTCCGAGCCGAGGGAAGAGTGGGTGTCCCCGGCCCCTTCACAGACCCGTCCTTGGAAACACAGAGGTTCTTGGTCTTGGACATCCTGTCTGTCCAGCGATTCTGCCGACATCGGTGGTCTCGGTCTCGCTTGCAAGTAAGTATAGCTCCGCGCTCCGTCTTTGTCTTCCTCCCTGGAAGAGGAAGGAAAAGCTTTGGCGCAAATTGCGTCGACTCTCACGAGGACCTGATGTGGCAGCATTTTCTGTCTGGGAACGAGCCGGCGCCATCGCCTTCCCTGGCCATCAAGTGGCTGTCACCCAAGTGGCCGAAACAACCCCTCACTGTAGTCGAGTACCCAAGCCTGGGCGGTTGTTCGCCAAAACCAACTCCCCGACCGTGTGGTGGAACTTCTGCCTCCACAACTGAAATCGGGGGTGCCGATCAAAGACTCTCGGTCGGGTCAGGGCCTTCCCCACAGGTTGTCGGTCACCCTCACTCCTGACCGTCCTCGGCAGGTGGAGGGTGGCTCATGCCCCAGGCAGCTCTTCGCAGACTCCTTGGAGTCCGATGACGACTCCTCCCTGTTCTCCAGGCCCATTGACCTGGAGTCCTCCGGGGGCCAGTCGATGGACGAAAGCCCATCGTCCTTCATGGGTCTGCTTTGGCTCATCTTGGAGTCCACGGGATGCAGCTCAGAGCCCATATCCAGCGGGCCAAGTATCCCCTGGCGGAGATACTGGACCGAGGATTCACCATGGAGGCCTTCCGGTGGCCTAAGCCATTGTTGGCCCAACCTTGGAGCTCTGGCAGTGGCCTGCTTCCTGTCCCTGCGTCTTTGGCCAGGAAGTGTCTTGTCCCTACGGCTCTTTGCCCAGTTTTGAACACCCCTCGCTGAGGGTTGGTCACCGACAGCGTTTTCGGCGTTCGGGGAATGCTAGGGATGTGGACATGCCCCCCGACAAGGAGTCCAAAAAGCTGGACTATGCCGGGCGCAAGGTGTATGCTGCGTCCTCCCTTGGCCTCCGTCAGGCCAGCTCAGCCGTAGATGATGGCACACTTCTCCCATGCCCTCATGGGCTCCCTGGATGAGGTGATCCCTCATTCCCCGGCCAACCTGCAGACCACGGTCCAGCAGGTATGGGACCAGGGAAGGGTGGTGGCTAAACAGCAGCTCCAAATGGCTCTGGACATTGGAGACTCCTGTGCCAGATTGGTTGTGGCCGCGGTGGCCATGCGCCGCAGGGCATGGCTGAGGATATCCACCTTCACGGCGGATTCCCAGCACAAACTGGAGGATGTCCCCTTCCTGGGAACCGACCTCTTCGGCCCTGGAGTGGAAGGTCACCTCCAGCGGATCGAAAAGTCCAATGCCACTCTGGACTCGGTCACCTCTGCCCAGCAGGACAAGGGCCGCAGACAACAGCAGCATAAGTCCTTTCGTCCTTCTGTGCCTATGGCACGTCCGGCCCAACAGCACCAGCCCCAGGGCCAGCAGGCTTGCGCTTGGCATCCCAAACCCAAGCCCTCGGCTTCCTCCAGTAGGAAGCAGGGAGGTAAAGACCCAGGAGGTCCCTCGGCCAGTCCCTCCTCTAAGCCTGCCCAGTGACGGGTTGAGGGGTGTCGCCCCCAGCCTCGTCACTCCCCCCTGGGTTCCTCCCCGTGGGGGGACGGCTCCGCCACTTCCTTTCCGCCTGGTCCGTTATCACCAAGGACCATTGGGTGTTGGAGGTGGTAGGAAAGGGCCTGCCCCTGGAGTTCGAGCAGGCCCCGCCCTTCCGAGCCGTCGCCTCTTGGGGGGGCTACGGGGTCCGCAGCCTCTTCGTTGGCTCGCCGAGCCGATATCGCCCTGCTCCTCGAAAAAGAGGTGATCATGAAGGTGGCGGATCCTCCTCCAGACCCGGGGTTTGTGTCCAGGTACTTCCTGGTCCCAAAACGGACAGGGGGCTGGCGCCCCATTCTCGACCTGCATGACCTGAACAGGTTCCTATGGTCTTGGACCTTCAGGATGGTCACTCTGGCTCAGATAATCCCATCCTTGGAATGAGGCATGTGGTTCTGTTCTCTGGACCTTCAGGATGCGTTCTTTCATGTCCCAATCCGTCGGTTCCACCAGAGATTCCTCCGCTTCAGGGCAGAGGGATCCCTCTACGAGTTCCGGGCCTATGGGCTCAAGCGTGGGGGTTTTCGTCTCTAGACTGTCCAGAAAAGTCGGTCTTGGACTACCTCCTATCTCTTTTTCAGACAGGCTTGGCCTACTCCTCGATCAGAGTACACCTTTGTGCCATTTCAGCCTATTATTGTCCTATAGGCCAAACCACCATATCACAATTGGACACGGCACGAGCCTTCCTGAGAGATATTCTCCACCTTAGACCTCCATTAAAGGATCTGATTCCGCCGTGGGATCTACCCTTTGTTCTGGAGCAGCTTAAGCTGCCCCCTTTTGAACCAGCCACGGATTGCGAACTACGTCTTCTTACTTGGAAGACGTTGTTTTTAGTTGCCGTTACCTTGGCCAGAAGAATTTCTGAACTTCATGCACTCATGTGCAAAGAGCCTTATATGGTTTTTCACCAAGACAGGGTATCCCTACAGACTAATCCTAAGTTCTAGGGACATGGATATGTTGTTCATCCACACTTATAGGCAGGTTCCTTGCCGCTCTAAATCTTGCCAGAAGGTCTTCAAGCTGGCTCCTCCCACCCACCCGGGTGGTAAAACTCTCGGCTCTGCCCCATGACGCCAGATCTTCCTTACCGCTTGGAAGCTCAGGTTCCCTCCTTAACGCGTTGCGCTTAAGACTGGTTCCTAATTCTTCGAAAAGTTTGAAATTGAAAAGTTTTTGCAAAAAGACTTCGGTCTTCTTCTCCTCGCGGCTGCGATGGACAAATCGACTCCCGGTTTTCGGAGGTGCCCCTGCGCCAGGCAGAAGATGTCTCAGGGCGGATCCGCGCCACGTCGTCTACTGCCTGGGCCTTGAGCACGACCCGCAGGCCTGTGACTTGTGCTCTTCCTTTCGACCTCACGTCCTTGAAGACCGTGCTGCCCGATTACAACTGGGCGCCCGAAAAGAATTCACCGGTGAAATCTAAGAGGCCCGATTGGCGGTGTCACATGGCGGTGGCTTTCAGCCGGATCAGCTGAGCAGATGATCCCCTCGAAGGAAGGCGGCGCCCAGACCTTCTACCTCGGCTCGCATTTGTCCCGTTCTCTCTCGTGCCTCTTACTCGGCTTCTTTTAAGGAGCTTTGTCTGACCCTCTCGACCAAAGGTGAGGGTCCAACTTTGGGACCTTCTTCCAGGTCCAAAAGAGCAAAAGTAAGTCTCTCCGTCGACGCTTCTTGGGAGCGGGAAAGATCCCCTCCCTTGTCGAGCGACGAGACTCGATTCGACCCTCAGCTCGGCCACTGGCTACGGTGTCCCCGTCAGGCCAGTTGGCGAGACTCCCGCCGACGCCGTCGAGATTTTTCTCGACCCGTTGGACGGGTTGTCGGCTGGAGAAGCTGAGAATCCCCTCTCCCCGGTTCCCCCGGTGGGAGTTGAGGATCCCGTCGGCTCGTCTGTGCCTCCGGTTCCGGAGCCTTCGGTGGGATCGTCCGAGCCGAGGGAGTGCGACTTCCGACACTTCTCCGCGCCTTCTCGGCCTGGCAGACTCTCGTCTCGGTCTCGGACATCCTCACGGTCCAACAGATCCTGCCGTCATAAAGCGGTCTCGGTCTCGGCACCGCCGGCTAAGCGGCGCCGCACGCTCTTTCTCTTCCTCCGGACGAGAGAGGCTTCGGCCAAGTTGCGTCGAATGCGAGAACTTATGTGGCAGCAACTCCTTTTGACCGGGAATAAGCGACCCAGTTGTCTTCTGGCCAGTAGTGGCTGGCAGTGCAGGGCAACCCGAAACAACCCCTCGCTGTAGTCGAGGAGCCCTGTTCTCATGCCGGTTGTTGCGACCAATTCCAGCTGCCCCACCGATTCTGGTGGAACCTCCGCCCCACAGCCATTAGTTGGGGCTCTGACCAAAATTCTCGGTCGGCTTTGGGTTTGCCTGCGTAGTCTGTCGGTCACCTCACTCCCGATAAACCCTCTGGCAGGTGGAGGGTGGCTCAGGGCCAGCAGCTCTTGGAGGACTCTTCTGAGTCCGATGATGGTTCCTCCTCCCTTTCTCCAAGCGCATAGACTTGGAGTCCTCGGGAGGACAGTCGGCCGACACAACCCCTCGACTTGTCCGAGGCCTATACCAGGCGGTTGTTCGGCCAAAACCAGCTGCTCACGATTCGGTGGAACCTCGCCTCCCAGCCACCAGGTGGGGCTCCGACCAAGAATCTCGGTCGGCTGAGGTTTCACCCGCCTTATCAGTTACCCTCCTCCCGACCGACCTCGGCAGGTGAAGGTGGCTCAGGCCAGAGGCAGCTCTTCGAGGACTCTTCGAGTCCGAAGATGATTCCTCCTTCTTCTCAAGCGACTGGACTTGGAGTCTTCAGGAGAGTCAGTCAATGGGCGATAGCCCGTCGTCCTTCCTAGGACTGCTTCGGCTCATCTGGAGTCTACGGGATGGAGCTCGAACCCATTCAAGCAGGCCAGGTATCCCCTCACGGAGATTCTGGACCGAGGATTCTCCGGCGGAGGCCTTTCCGGTGGCGAGGCCATAGTGGGTCCGGCACTGGAACTTGTAGCGCCCTGCTTCCTGCCCTGCGCCCTCGGCCAGGATGGCCAGGAAGTATCGCGGTCCCCTACCGGTTCCTTGTCCGGTTTTGGAACACCCCTCTGCTGAGGGTTGGTTACCGACAAGCGTTTTCCGGCGCCAGTGCGCGGCAGGGATGTGGACAAACCTCCTGACAAGGAGTCCAAAGTGGACTATGTCGGGCGAAAAGTCTCGCTCGTCCTCTCTCGGCCTTCCGTCAGGCCAGTTCGGCATCCTCATGGCACATTTTCTCATGCCCTGTTGGGCTCCCTGGATGAGGTCATCCCTCATCTTCCGCCCTGATCTGCAGACTACGGTTAAGCAGGTGCGGGACCAGAGCAGGGCAGTGGCCAAACAACAGCTCAGACTGCTTTGGATATAGGGACTCATGTGCCAGATCGGTGGCGGCCGCAGTGGCTATCGTCGGCGTGGCTTGGCTGAGGATATCCACCTTTACCCGGATCCCAGCACAAGTTGGCGGATGTTCCCTTTTGGGGACTGACCTCTTGCCCTGGGGTGGAAGGTCACCTGCAGAGGATCGAGAAGTCAATGCCACTCGGACTCGGTCTCTTCCGCTCAGAAGGACAAAGGCACGCAAACCACAGCCCTAAGCCCTTTGGTCCTTCAGTGCCCCGTTGCGCCCTGCCCAGCAACGTCAGGGCCAGCAGGCTCGGCCTTGGCATCCCAAACCCAAGCCGCCGGCTTCCTCTAACAGGAGGCAGGAGGAAAGGGCCCAGGAGGTCCCTCGGCGGTCCCTCCTCCAAGCCTGCCCAGTGACCGGCTGAGGTGTCGCCCCATCCCCCGCCACTAACCCTGGGTCCCCGTGGGGGCGCCGCCAGCACTTCCGTTCCGCCTGGTCCGCTGTTACCACGGACAGGTGGGTCTTGGAGGTGGTGGGAAGAGCCTGCCTCTGGAATTCGAGCAGGCACCACCTTCAGAGCCGCCCCTCGGGGCTTCGGGATCCCCAGCCTCACTGGCGGCTCGTCGAGCCGACATCATCTCCTCCTCCAGAAGGAGGTGGTAAGAAGGTGGTGGACCCTCCTTCAGACCCAGGGTTTGTGTCCAGGTACTTCCTGGTTCGAAGCAGACGGGGCTGGCGCCCCATTCTGGACCTCCACGACTCTAAACAAGTTCCTAAGGTCTCGAACCTTCAGGATGGTCCTCTGGCTCAGATAATACCATCCTTGGAAAGCGGCATGTGGTTCTGCTCTCTGGACTTGCAGGAGCCGCGTTTTCACGTCCCTATCCGTCCGTCTCACCAGAGATTCTTCGCTTCCGAGGCGGAGGATCTCTCTTGATTCAAGCCATGCCCTTCGGCTTGTCTCCAGCTCCCAGGTCTTCACCAAATGCATGGCAGTGGTGACAGCATTCCTGCGGCGCCGAGGGGTCGGGTGTACCCTTACCTGGACGACTGGCTGATAGCAGCTCCCTCAGGAAGGAGGCGGAGTGGTCAGAGATCTGGCCCTCCAGGTCTGCTCTCAACTGGGCCTCCTTATCAAGCGAGGCCAGAGTCGGAACTCGAGCCGAAGCAGGTGATTCTATTCATCGGGCGCAGCTCGACTCTCTGAGCAGGAGCGGCTCCGGCGGACAGGGCGAGGTTCTTTCCTCCTTTGCCGATCATTTCTGGTTGGGCAATGCGCCCTAGCCGGGACTTCCTCGCCTCCTGGGTCTCATGGCGGCCTGTACCAGCGCGGTCCGTTGGGCCCGCTGGAACATCGTCCCCTTCAGTGGGGACTGGCCAGCCAGTGGTCTGACGCTCACGATCCCTTGGACCAGCTTGTGTCGGTGACACGGGGATGGAGCAGCTCTCCAGTGGTGGACCGTTCCAGATCATTTGCGGAGGCATCCCGTTCGTCCGCCCAGGCCGCGGTCTCTCTGTCGACCGATGCCTCTCTGATGGGTTGGGGTGCCCATCTGGGAGAACACCGGACTCATGGCCTCTGGTCCCCGCGAAGTCGATGCCACATCAACCTGCTGGAGCTCAAGCGGTCGCCTGCTCTCTCACCGCCTTTGCTCCGTTCCTCGGGGTCAAGTGGTCCAGTCCAGACGGACAATACCACGACCATGTACTATCTAAACCGCCAGGGCGGGGCCGCGCTCCATGCTTCTATGCAAGGAAGCTCGCATTTGGTCACTCGTCGCGCGCCTGGGCGGATCTCTAGCCATTCCGTGGCAGGAGCCTCCAACACCATGCCGATGCCCTGGGCGGATAGGGGCTGCATCACGAGTGGTCTCTGCCGGAGTAGTACAGCATCTGTTCTCCTTTGGGCACACCTCAGGTGGACCTGTTTGCCTCCATGGAGGCAAGCTGGGCTATTCCATGCCGCCCCCTCAGCAGGGCTGCTGCGGGGGATGCCTTCTCGAGGCAATGGACCCGGGCCTCTTCACGCCTTTCCCCCATTTCCTTGATCCACAAGGTGCTTCTCAAGCGAGGAGGGACAAGGCGCAGGTGATTCTGATAGCCCCAGACTGGCCTCGCCAGTTCTGGTACCCAGATCTCCTCAGTCTCAGCTCCAGGACTCCCGGCAGCTTCCAGCTCGCCGGACCTGCTCTCAGTCAATCAGGGAAGGTGTTCCATCGGACCTTCAATCCCTGCACCTGACGGCCTGGTTCCTAGCGGCTGAGAGTTCCAGGCCTTGGGTCTTTCCGACGAGGGTCCTCAATGTAGTTGAGGCGTCCGGAAGGAGTCGACCAGAAAATGCTATGCCTTCAAATGGAAAAGGTTTTCCATTTGGTGTCAGACAAGGGCTTGGACCCTTCCTCCTGTTCCTTGGCAAGCATCTTGGACTATTATGGTCCCTTTCTAGTCAAGGGCTTAGGTCGAGCACCTAAGGGTGCACCTGGCAGCCATCTCTGCTTACAGGCGCGGGCCGGGAAGCAGTCGATGGCGCAGGAGAAGGTGGTCTGGCGCTTTTCAAAGGCCTTGATCACATTTCCTCAGTCGGGAACCCCCACCTCCGTGGGATCTACTGCTGGTACTGGCAAAGCTCATGGGCGAGCCATTCGAACCTATGCACAGGTGTGCTCTCTCTCACCTGTCGTGGAAGACCGCCTTCTTGGTGGCTATCCGTCAGCCAGAAGGATGGGGAGAGCTCAGGCGCTTCATCAGTCTCCTTACCTGGTCTTCCACAGGGACAAGGTTGTCCTGCGCCCCCACCCGAAATTCCTTCCGAAGGTGGTGTCGGAGTTTCACCTTAACCAGGTGTTGACTCTGCCGGTGTTCTACCCCAATCACACCTCGGAGGCCGAATATAGGCTCCATACTCTGGACCCTAGAAGGGCGCTCGCTTATTATAAGGAGCGCACGGCTGAAATTCGGGGAGAGGTTCGCCAGCTGTTTGTCACCTACGCTGAAGCCGCATCTGGCAGACCTGCAGCCAAGCGGACGATAAGCAGGTGGGTAACCTCCTGCATAGATCTCTGCTATAAGTTAGCGGGCATGGAGCCTCCCAGAGGGATAAGAGCTCATTCTACCCGCCATACTGCTGCAACAGTGGCTGCTTCCAGGGATGTCCCTATCCAGGAAATCTGCAGGGCTGCTACCTGGAAGTCAGCAAACACCTTCATTACCCACTACCACATCGACCTTGAGTCACGCCGGGATGCTGGTTTTGGGGCCTCGGTTCTCAGTCTCTCTTTCCCAAGTAAGTATATGGGGTGTGCGTCTTGCCCTCCTCCCGGAGAACTGCTAGGAGTCTGCCAATGAGTGTGGATGAACAACATATCCATGTCCCTAGAATACAGGTTACTCACCTGTAACAGGAGTTCTAGGAATGGTATATGTTGTTCATCCCGATACCAACCTCACCCCGGCTGACGCACAACCCTGAGCTTCCAGCCGGGCCAGATCTGGCGTCATGGGGCGGAGCGAGTATACCACCGGGTGGGTGGGAGGAGCAAGCTTGAAGACCTTCCGGCAAGATTTAAGCGGCAAGGATACTGCCAATGAGTGTGGATGAACAACATATACCATTCCTAGAACTCCTGTACAGGTGAGTAACCTGTATTTACTCACCTGTAACAGGAGTTCAAGAATAATATATGTTCATCCTACGACCCTGATCTCCTCGGCTCGACGCTAGCCTGAGCTTCCAGCGGGCCAGATCTGGCGTCATGGGGCGGAGCCGAGAGTTTTACCACCCGGGTGGGTGGGAGGAGCCAGCTTGAAGACCTTCCGGCAAGATTTAAAGCGGCAAGGAACCTGCCTATAAGTGTGGATGAACAACATATACCATTCCTAGAACTCCTGTTACAGGTGAGTAACCTGTATTTTCTGCCTAAGGTGGTTTCAGCTCTCACCCTTAATCAGGACATCGATCTTCCAGTGTACTTTCCTAAATATTCAAATTGAGGAGAGGCCCTGTTGCACACTTTAGATGTGCATAGGTGTCTATGATACTACCTGACCAGAATCAAACACCACCGAAAATCAGACCAGCTTTTTGTCTCTTTTGCCCACAGGATGATGGGTGCTCCTTTTTCTAAGCAGTCGCTGTCCAGGTGGCTCATTCAATGTACTACGTTCTGTTACCAGAAGCACAACAAACCCTTACCAGGTGTGGTCAAGGGTCATTCCACAAGGGGGGTGGCTACCTCCTTTGTGGCCCTAAAGAATGTGTCCACCTCTGCCATTTGTGCTGCAGCTACTTGGAGCTCCGTTCACACTTTCGTCAGGCATTACAGCCTGGTTATTGCATCAAGGTGAAGAGCATGTTTTGGTCTAGCAGTCCTTCAAGGACTTCTGTCCTAGGCTTTGGTTACATTATGGATTTCTACCTTCCCTCCTCCCAATGGTGTGGGATTTCCATTATTGCTTGGGAATCAGTCCTAATGGTGTAACCTGCTGCAAGAGCTGTTTCTCGAAGTAAGATAGTACAGTTACGTAAGAACTTACCGTAACAGTAGATCTTCGCGAACAGCTCTTGAAGCAGGTACTTTGCCTCCCACCATCCCCGCTGGAGGTAGATTCTCATTCCGACATCCTTCTCCTAGGATCAGGTGTTCTCAGCATCTCTGATTGGTATTTGATGGCAGATCCTCAGTCTCCTCTTCTGATGTCATCCAGCGGCCGGGATTCTCCGGCGGGAGAACTGGGGATTCTGGGGGACCGCCCCCTTATGTAGTATGCCTGACGTCGGGGGCAGTCCCCGCTGAATACTGCTAGCTAGAAAATTTCCGAGGGGTCCTGGCGCCTGCCAGCTTCAGTCCTAATGGTGTAACCTGCTGCAAGAGCTGTTCTCGAAGATCTACGGTTACAGTAAGTTCTTACGTAACTGTACTTTCTCCTTGATCTCTCCTTGGCATTTGACTCTGTGGACCACATAGCCTTAGAGAATATTGTGGACTTGATGGTACTGTCATCAACTGGTTTCAGTCCTGCCTCTTGGGCAGGAAGCAATGGATGTTGATGGGGAATTTCACCTCCTCCCTGAAGGGGGAAATGCTTAACAACTGCCTGGCTGAAATCCAGGACTGGATGGCCTCCAACTGATTGAGGGTTAATCCTGACAAGACGGAGGTCCTGGTGGTTGAGCCTGGTCTCAGGCATGATGGGAGTGGCAACAGGATTGTTTCTGGGAACCACTCCGGTGATGGCTTCCCCTAAGGTGAGAAGTCTGGGCGTCTTTCTGGATGACAGATTGACACTTGAAGCTCAGGTGTTATCTGTTGTCCAAAGTGGTTTTTACCACTTAAGGAATGTCGCCTGGATTAAACCCCTAGTTCCACCCGAGGACCTGCCATCACTAGTGCATGCCTTCGTTACTTCCAGGCTTGACTACTGCAATGCTTTATACTTAGGGGTCTGTGGAGGGACCCTCTGCCGGCTGCAGCCTGTGCAGAATACAGTGGCCAGGTTACTGATGGGCCTATCTAGGTCATGTTATGTGACCCTGGTCCTGCGAGATCTGCACTGGCTGCCTGTCAGGTGGAGGATCATCTTCAAGGTGGGCTTGCTCACCTACAGGGTCCTGCATGGATTGGACCCTGGTTACCTGATGGATCTCCGTACTCCCGCCACTCCAGTTCCCTCTGCTCCTCCACAGGGCCTCCTTGCAGTTCCGAGGGCCAGGCTGAAAACCTCCAGTAGTCGAGCTTTTGGGGTGGCTGGCCCGGCCCTCTTGAACTCGCTTCCTAGTTCTGTAAGGGAGGCCCCATCAGTGGAGGTATTTCAGAGGGGCCTAAAGACTTACCTTTTCAAAATGGCCTTTCTGGACTACCCATGGACTGGTGTTTTTAAAGCTGTCTTATTGTTTTTATTATTTAGTAACTATTTAAAAAATTAGCTTATTTATGTTTGAATTTTAAATCCTGTATAATCCTTTAGAGCTTTTATTTTGTTATTATTTACCTTACCTGTTTTTAATTGCGTGAAGTGCTCAGAACCTCTGGGATTGGGTGCCACATATAAAAAAAAAAAATAAATAAATAAAACATGATTCTCAGCTGCTGACTATTGGTTTCCTCTCAGGGCAGGAAGTGGTGGACGAATGCAGATGAACCCTGGCAAGCTCTGGCCTGCTGCATGGAAATTGCCAATGCCTCACGATCATCTGATCCAACCAAATACATCTCGCATTTCCCCGTGCATCAGGTAAGATACCCCCATGCCACATCCCTAGCAAGACACAAACAAGCTTTTAACATCAAGTGTGATATAGTGGTGGCAAATCTGAACTCTGTGTTGCATGATGAAGAGGCAGTGAGAGGGGGAAAGGATGATCAGACAGGGTTTTGGAAGTGGAACACTCTTAGTTTGGAGAACGCTGTTTGTTAAAATTCGATTTGGCAGTGCAAATGATGAAGTTTGTTGATATTTTTTTTTAATATATAAACACCTGCTGATTTCTAAGCTATTCCTAGGTGCGGTGAGACGCTGTTTATCATTAGGAGTTTCCTTAGGGTGAGGTGCTCACATAAAAAGTCTGTTTGCTCCAGTCATAATTAAAAAAAAAAAATAGCATTCCTGTAGTCTGTCGATTTTTGCTTTCAAAATGAAATATTGATGCAAGTTTTGCACTGGTATGAAAGTTTATTAATGAGTGTTGAAGTTAATATACAGCATATCGCTACATTGTATACATATATCTGTGAAGAAAAAGTGTGGTGTCGTGGTAGCACCAACATGGGAAATGAGAGGTCGTAGGTTCAAATCTTGCTAGAGCCAAATACTGAAGTAGGTTATTGTGCTTATAAATTGGAATGTCTTTTTTTTATGTAAAAGGTTTTATTTTTGTATAGTTAGGTTGTTGCTAGGTACATTTTGTTAAGCTGGTGAAAAACTGTATTTACTGAGATTTAATAAATGGTCAGATGGTGTTTCGACCAGTGTTGCTAGCATTCTAGAGAATTTTGAAATCTGTAATGTATATATGTGTATGTGTGTGTACGTATATGTGTGTGTATACTGTGTATGTGTGTGTGTATATATATATATATATATATATATATATATATACTGTATATACATACACACTTGTAGTATGGTAACTTAATGCCACAAAAGTAGGGAATGTATGCTAGGTTTCCAACCCTAATACCCCACCTACAGCAAAAAGGAAACAAAATTAGGGATCTTACTTTGAGAGGGCTCTTGCAGTAGGTAATTACATATAGGGCTGAAGCCAACGGAAACATTCTATTTCATGGTCGGTCTCTGGCGGGACCGCCCACGATCAGGTGACCCGGCGTCCGGTGGCGTCCAGTATAAAGGCGGTCCCCCATGCCCACCTTCCAGTTCTTTTCCGCCGTTAGCTTGTGAAAGCGCCTTGCGGTTAAGTTCACTGCTTCGACAGTCTGTCGTCGGTTTTATTACCGCCTTTTTTTCTCAGTTTCTCAAACAACTTTAATATCTGCCATGTATGTCGTCCCCTACTCCATCCGATTCACATAAGAACAAGTGCGATTCATGTAGTGCCCAGCTCCTGCATAAGGACAGACACTCCCTCTGCCTCTTCTGTTTAGAACCGGAACACCCCATGGAGAAGTGCCAGCACTGCCAACAGTTTAACGCCGCCACCCGCAAATGGAGGCAGCAGTCCTTGGAGGCCCATATCTTGAAAAAGAAGATGTCCTCCATGGAGAAGGAGCTGAAGAAGCTTCGTCAGGCCTCAACGTCCCCGAGGGTCACCGTAAGAAGAAGGAGAAGCACCGGGACTCCACTTCCGCGACCACCATGACTCCTTCCAGAGTCGCCGTGTTGAAGGTAACGTCTCCCCTGGGGGACCGCTCCTCGAAGGCCGTCTTGGAGGTTTCCAAGGTGGCGGTGTCCCTCCCGTTGGGAGCCTCTGAGATAAAGGAGGCAGCCGCTCTCAGGAAGGCCGCCACCGTGCGGCCTTCCGGCCGAGTGGGTCCAGTAAGCCGGACGTCGGTGCTACCGACCCCCACACGGACAAGGCCGCTAAGATGCCCGACCCTCCGGGGCAGCGCATGGCCTTGAAAATGCCCGCCAAGACCACTCCTCCATCGTGGCCTTCGTTGGGCGGCGGTTCCGATAAGTCGGACGCTGGCTCCTTCGAAGCCTGCCTGGTCCTCACTGGTAAGGCGGACGTTGGCCCCTCTGATGGATGTACGGTGTTAGAGCCAATGCCGGATCTGATTGACCAGTCCACCGTCCCCAGCTCCCCATTGCTGACCGAGTTCCCAGCGTCTCCCCTGTTGGACCCCGGGGATTTTAGCCCTCCTTCCCCGGGTGACGCAGAGGACGCCAGCACTCTTATGTCAGGTCTCCCTCCCGCTGGGCCGGATGACCTGATGTCGGACCCTCGGATGCTGGCTCTGATGCCAGCCTATCCGACGCCGGGCGACATCCCCTTGCCGGACGCTGTCCCAACAACGGACCCGACTCCCGCCGGGCCACTTGTTCCTGGCCCACCTGCAGGACCTCTGCTCCGTCAGAGCCCTCTGCTCCGTCAGAGCCCCTGGTTCCTGGGTATCCAACCCCATCTTATCTGACGCTGTCCTACCCGGTACCGCAGTATCCTGCACACCGCAGTACCCGACGCCGCAGTACCTGGTGCCTCAGTACCTGACGCCGGGCTTCCTGTCATCGGGCTACGGATACTCGCATTATGGATATCCTCAATATCTGTATCCTCCTCCTCCACCGCCCCCTGCTGCCAGTGGATCTGAAGGAGACTCTGGCTTCCTGGTGGGCTGAGGCCAAGGCTCAGATTACTAGGGAGGTGGAGAGCCGCCTGCTGATGCCGGACCCGGTTCCGGATGCCCGTCGCGGAGGCAAGAGACTCCCTCCCCCTTAGCCGACACCAGGGGTGAGCCCTCTGGTGCCAGGGCCGGGGAGGATACGCTTCCCTGAGGGTTGCCCAAGGGGTCCATTCCTCCCCCCGCGCCAGGAGGGATTTTCATCTTCCTCTTCGGAGACCTCAGAATCTGATTCCGATGGGTGCTCCGATCCTGACGAGCCAAGCACTCCAGACCGACCCAGGCCAAGGACTCCTCTGAAGTCGCCTCCAGAAGATCTTTCTTTTCTGGAGCTGCTGAGAAAGATCCAGGTGGTCCACCAGTGGCAATCTCTGGAGCCAGATCCGCAGCAGAAGAAACTCGCTGCCCATTTGGATCTGCCCAAAACTGCTCCGACATCGATTCCACCCTGGATCGAGCCTCACGCAGACCTCGTTTCCACTATTTGGAAACAACCGTCAGCATTAGCCCCCCTTCTGAGGAAGGTGCGTAGGCTATACCAGGCTCCTGAGGGTGTGGATTCTTTGAATACACACCCCAAGGCAGACTCTGTCGTGATTAGCGCCGCTCATGGCAGGTCGGCGAACCCAAAGCATCTCAGCTTGTCTCCACCGGACAAGGAATCACGCCTTCTGGACCAGTATGGGAAGAAGGTGTATGCTTCTTCCACTCTGGGGATAAGGGCCCTGAATTATGTTGCACATGTGGGGGACTACCAGAAGGCTATCCTGAGTGAGGTGGAAACCAAGTTGGACTCCCTTCTTGAGTCTCAGACAAAGCAGGAAGCAGCTGATCTAGTCCAATCTGCTCGTTCGGCTAGTCGGCACATGCTCCATGCCATGTACGATGCATTGGATGCTGCTAGTAGGAGCTTGGCTTTCGCCATAGGTCTTAGGTGTCATGCCTGGCTCCGGGTGTCAGGTTTGGTCCCTGAAGTGCAGTCCACCATTCAGGAGGTGCCCTTCAGGGGTTCTGTGCTGTTCATTGGGGATGTCAAGGACATCATCATCGACCTGCAAGAGAAGGACACTGCGCTAAAGTCTGTTGACTCTATGTACAGGCCCTCTCAGGGACAGCACCGCCCTTTTCGCAGACGTTCTCGGCCCAAAGCGAAACCTCAGGGCAAGCGGGCAACAAGCATTAGGCCTCCAGGTGCCAAGCCCCCCACCCAAAAAAAGTGGCAGAAGCTTCAGCCGCGACGTTGCCCCACACCTCTTGACTCCTCTCCTCTCCCATAGCCTCTGGTCCTACCAGAGGAACCAGTAGAGGGAGGTTCTCCTTCCATCTACTGGGCTGGGAGAGGATTACATCAGATGCTTGGGTGCTCCAGCTGATAGCAGCAGGACACTCAATTGAGTTTCTACAGAAACCACTCAGAAAACCACCCCCCAGGTCATCTTACTCCCCGGAACATCTTCCTCTGGTTCGGGAAGAAATAGCCTCCCTTCTTCTGAAGGTGGCGATAGAGCCTGTCCCAACCCACCTTCGGGGAGAGGCTACTACTCCCATTTCTTCCTGGTTCCAAAGAAATCGGGAGATGTGAGGCCTATTTTAGATCTCAGCTCCCTGAACATGTTCATGGAGTACAAACTGTTCAGAATGCTCTCCCTGCAGAGCCTTCTGCCCTTAATTCGGCAGGGACAGTGGCTGTGCGCTCTGGACATGCAGGATGCCTTCCTGCATATCCCTATACGCCCTTCCCACCACAAATTCCTTCTGTTTTCGTTCCAGGGGGACCACTACCAGTTCAAGATCCTCCCATTTGGTCTTTCCTCGGCGCCCCAAGTGTTCACCAAATGCCTTTCCATGGTAGCGGCTCCCCTGCGTACCCAGGAAGTGCAGGTTTTCCTGTACCTGGATGATTGGCTCCTGGCGGCCCTGTCCAGGGAGGATCTCCTGCACTCTCTTTCCCTTATCCTGCAGGTTTTTACCAGCCTGGGTGTCACCAACGACCAGGCCCAGTCCCATTTGGTCCGCTCTCAGAGGCTCCAGTTCATTGGGGCGATCATGGACATGACCACCGGCGTGGCCTTTCTGCCACTGGACACGGTGGACACCCTCCAGGCTCATGCAAGCCTGCTGTCCGGTCGCAGGCGGGTCAGTGCCAGGTCAGTTCTTCGCCTCTTCGGGCTCATGGCGGCTGCTATTCCGACAGTCCCTTGTGCTCTGCTCCATATGAGGATCTCTCAGTGGATGCTTCGGTCTCAGTGGGACCAGATGTTGGACAGCCTAGACCAAGAGGTCCTGGTTTCCAACCCTGTGTTTCGGGACTTGCAGTGGTGGATGGTACAACAGAACTTTTGCCGGGGAGTTTCCTTCTGCCTCAAACCTCCCTCCCAAACTTTGACAACAGACACCTCGGAAGAAAGTTGGGGAGCCCATCTAGGGTCTCACAGGTCCCAGGGCTCCTAGTCCAGGCTCGAACAGATTCTTCATATAAATGTGTTCGAGCTCAGGGCCGTTCTGTATGCTCTCCAAGCGCTGGACTTATATGAGCTTCCCGGTCATCTGGCTGTCCAGACGGACATCATGTGCATCCAGGAAGAGAGTCTTCCAGGAACATGTACAGTACATCAACAAGCAGGGAGGAATGCGTTCCTACCCTCTATGCAGGGAGGCAGTGAGAGTTTGGGATTGGGCTGTGCAACACAACCGTCACCTGACGGCGGTTCATGTTCTGGGGGTCGAAAATACACTGGCAGACTACCTCAGCCAGTTATCAGCAAAGGCTCATGAATGGGAACTAGATCAGGGGGTAGTAGACGATTTCTCCTGTGCTGGGGAACACCTCAGGTAGACCTGTAAGCGTCCCCTCACAATGCAAAACTTCCTGCCTTCTGCTCGCTCGCTCCAGGGTGAGGCATTTTTTTAGAGAGACGCTCTGTTTCTAGTCTGGAAGGACAGATTCGTCTGTGCCTTCCCCCTGATTCCGAGGGTCTTATACAAACTCTGCTCAGAAGTAGCTTGCATGATCCTAATTGCTCCTTTCTGGCCCAGGCTAGTTTGGTTCTCTCTTCTGCAACAGTATTCAGAGGAGCCTCCTTTTCCTCTTCCTCTGTTGCAACTTGTGTTGACCCAGGATCAGGGGACCCTGATTCATCCAGGTCTCAAGTCTCGTCAGTTGTATGCGTGGCTCCTGCAGATGTAGCTCAAGCCCGATTCGGGGTCTCCCAGCTTGTAGCTGAGATTCTGGTGGAGGCCAGAAAGCCTTCCACTAGATCTGCCTACGCCATGAAATGGAATCGGTTCTTGATTTGGGCCTCTTCCAAGGATTTCAAGCCATTCTCGTGCCCTGTCGGGAGAATTCTGGACTATATACGTCATCTCTTTGACCTAGGTCTCAGCCATTCCTCTCTGAAAGTTCACATGACTGCCATTTCCGCTTACCATGTTCCCTTTGGGGACATAACTGTAGCACAGCTGGAAGACTCCAAGACTTTTCTTAGAGGGGTTCTCCATTTGAGACCCCCTGTTTGCATTCCTGCCCCTCCTTAGGATCTGAATTTTATTCTTGAGAAGCTTACCCTGCCTCCTTTTGAACCGGCAGCTTCAGCAGACTTGAAGTTCCTTTCCTGGAAGACTGTCTTCCTAGTGGCCATTACTTCAGCGCGACGTATTTCCGAGCTTCAGGCCTTGATGTGCAAAATCCCGTATTTGATTTTTCACAAGGAACTCGTGGCTCTGCGTACCAACCCTAAGTTTCTTCCTAAGGTGGTAGCAGAATCTGCGCTGAACCAATCCATTGAGTTATCTGCTTTCTTTACGTAACACTCCAATCAAGGGGAGTACCTCTTGCATACTTTGGATGTTCACAGAATACTGAGATACTATACCACTAGGACGAAGGATCTCAGGAAGTCTGATCAGCTCTTTGTCTCTTTTGCCCACAAAAGAGAGGGCAGTGCTGTTACCAAGCAATGCCTATCTAAATGGCTGGCTCATTGTATCACTCTCTGTTACGACAACTATCACAAGACCCTGCCGGGTCAAGTCAGAGGTCACTCCACTAGAGGTGTCGCTGCCTCTGCGGCTTGTTTCAAGAATGTGTCAGCGGCTGATATTTGTGCAGCCGCCACTTGGACTCCTGTCCATACCTTTACGAAATGCTACAGTTGGGACAGTGCCTCTTGCTGTAGAGCAGGCTTCGGGCTGGCTGTTCTGCAAGGTCTCCTTTCTTGAGACCCTTACAGCCGGAGGTTCTATGGTTGTGTAGTTTTCCTCCTCCTGTGTGCTTCTCCTTGATCCAGACTGCTGGGGAGTCAGTCCTATATGATTACCTACTGCAAGAGCCCTCTTGAAGTAAGTAGGTACAATTCATGGAGAACACCTGTAACAGTAGATCTTGAGAGAGGCTCTTGCAGTAGGTAATACCTTCCCGCCCTCCATCCCCATTAGCTTTTTCAGCTGCTTTTCCAGGGAAGGAAATATCCGCTTCTCTCTCATCTTGCCTTTTTGGCCTTTGGCTTGAAAGAACTGGAAGGCTAGCTAGAAATTTTTCTGTGGGGTCCTGACGCCTGCCGGCTTCAGTCCTATATGTAATTACCTACTGCAAGAGCCTCTCTCGAAGATCTACTGTTACGGTAAGTTCTTACGTAATTGTACTTTTAGGGTTCCTGGAGCCTTGGCAGATCAGGGTTGTCAACTCTAATGCTCCCCCCCATTCTTTGAGCAAACAACATCACACATGATCTCTTTTCTTCACGCAGGGCCCATGGGGGGAGCATTAGGGTTGACAACCCCCCAAGGAAGATCCCACCACTGATTTGCCAAGACTCCAGAGACCTAAAACCCTAATGTTTCTCGTTTACTTTTTTTTTTTTTTTTTTTGGGGGGCATCAAGGTTGGAAACCCTTAAGCTACATTTCCTTACTTTCGTGGCATTAAGTTACCCTAACTGGTGCATTAATAGTGCTTTTTTTTTTTTTTTTCAAGAATTTCCTTACTTTTTGAGATGTAGAGGGCCTTGCACTTCCATCCCTCTATAGATGCCTACATGTATGCTCCTGTGGAGGCCCTACACCATTTCAGCTAAACCAGCAACAAAATTGTCAGCATAGCCTTGTTATTACGCCACCTCATGAACATCGTGCTGAGAATTTTCAAATCCCTGCAGAAGCTTCATTTCTAGGGACGTGGATATGATGATCTATCCACACTTCTGGCAGTGTCCTTTCCCTTTAAGATGTGCTGGAAAGTCTTCAAGTTGGCTCCTCCCACCCACCCACCTGGGTGATAATTCCCTCAGCTCCGCCCCATGACGCCAGATGCCCTAGTGCTGAAAATCTTCAGATTTACTTCCAAAACTCTCCAAGTTTATTCTTCAGCTCGATCTTTGATCGTGACCACAATGGATGATAAGTCCTTTCCTGGGTTCTGGCGATGCCCTTGCGGGCAGAAAATATCCAGGACTGACCGCAGACCACGTGTGTTTACTGCCTGGGAAACAACCACGATCCCTAGGCCTGCTACCTTTGCCACTCGTTCCATCCGACCATTCTGGAGGACAGTCTCACTTGCCTAAAATTGGGCCGGCCGGTGCAACAGAACCTGCTGGTCAAATCTAAGGATGCATGTTGGGTGATCTCTGTGGCTGTGGGGTCCACCAAGCAGCTTGCTGCCTTCAAAGAAGAGGCGGACCCATTCCTCCTTGTCATCTGCCTTCATGCCACTTCAGCTGGGCTTGACCTTCACGGGCTTCTTCAAGGAACTGTGCCAGTCTCTGCCGATCCTTGGTCAGGGACCCTCTGGCAAATCCAAGTCTAAGAAAGAGTCTAAAAAGGAGAAAGAAAAGACTCATCATTGATTGTGGGATTGGGAGAGTTCTCCTTCGAGAGCTTTTGATTCCCGCACATTACCGGATTTGACCTTGGTCGAATCCTCGGCCTTGCCCACAGGTTCCTCAGTGACCCTGTTGGGCCTGTTTGCTGAGATGCTGGTCAAAGTCCCAGACGAGGTTTTTCCTCCAGCTGACCGACCAGTTGTCAACTGAAGAGGCTGACACTTCCTTGTCTAGGACTCGGGTTCTGACTCCGACCGTTGGAGGGACAGGTCAGTCCACTGACCCGCCGCCTCTGGTCCCTGACCCAGACCAGGAGGTGCCTCGGCAGTCGCCCTCCCTCCCTTCAAGCCCCGCTGCTGATCCCTCCAGCGGTTGAGGTTGAGGTCTCTGTCTTCATCCTGTGGGTCGAGCCGGTCCCGCCGACATTGTCTCTCCTGCTCTTGGCACCATGGGAAGCAGCGGCGCCGCTATTCTTCATCCTCGGATGAGGAGAGGCTTCAGCGCAAATTGTGTCAACACTGCAAGGACTTGATGTGGGAACAGTTGGTGCTTACCTGCACTAAACCAACCGCGGTTTCCACACTGGCCATCACCTGGCTGTCGTCCGAAAGGCTGACACTATCTCCTTCAACAGAGCCAACCAAAACTGTCCCTGGCTCGACCTCCTCCAGTGTCTCTGCTGATTGTGGTGGAACCGTCCCCTAAACAGTTGCCGGTCGGCGCTCCGACTAAGGAGTCTCCACCAGCCAAGGGGTTTCCCCATAGGCTGTCAGTCAGTAGGAACTCAGGTGGTCGGCCACTCTTTAACGACTCCTTGCAGTCCAAGGGGTCCTCCTAGCACTCCTGTCCGGTCGACGTTGAGTCCATGGGGGACCTCTTGACGCATGAAGGCCCATTTTCATTCATAGGGTTTCTCTGCTTGATCTCTAAATTGACAGGTATGCAAGTGGGCCCATCCAGAAGCAGGCTCGTTACCTGTTGACTGAGACCCTCAACTGGGGAGATTCTCCAATGGAGTCTTTCCTGGTGGCAGAGCCCATCCTTGGCCGTGCCCTGGAGCTTTGGCAGCACCTTGCTTCCTGCCTGGCACCTTCCGCCTGTATGGCCCACAAATACGCAGTGCCTACTGGTACCCTTTTGGGATTCACAGAGCACCCCTCGGCTGAGAGCTTGGTGGGTGACTTTGTTTAGGTGCTCCAGCAACACCGGGGATATTGACAAGCCGCTGGACAAAGAGTACAAGAAGTTGGACCACGTGGCTAAGAAAGTCTACGCTGCCTCCTTGCGTGGTCTTCGTCAGGTGAGTTCGGCCCTCACTATGGCCCACTTCTCCAATGCCCTGCTGGGCACTTTGGATGAGGTCCTTCCTCATCTGTCTGCAGACCTTCAGACCACGGTCAAACAGGTCTGGGACCAGGGTCGGTCTGTAGCCAAACAGCTCCAGACAGCCATGGACATTGGGGACTCCTGGGCCTGCTCCATGGTGGCCTCAGTGGCAGTGTGCCGCAGGGCTTGGCTGAGAATCTTGTCCTTCACGGCGGACACTTTTGGCTGGCGGGCAGATGTCCCTTTCTTAAGCAATTAACTTTGTTTGGGCCTGGGGCTCAGGGCACCACACCCACATTGAGACATCCAGTGCCACCTTGGACTCCATGACATCTGCCCAGAGGGAGTCTCGGGCTGGACAGCAGGCTCAGGCCTGGTGGCCTCAGTCAAAGTCGGTGGTCTAGGTTGTTCGTAAGCCTGGAGGGAGAGGCTCCAGTGGCACCTCAGCTGGGACCTCCTTCTCCAAGCCTATACAGTGACAGGATAAGAGGTGATTCCCTCATGCCTGTCACACCTCCCCTGGGTCCTGCCGTTGGGGGCCGGCTCTGCCACTTCCGATCTTACTTCGAGAGACCGCTCTTGCAGCAGGTTACACCATTAGGACTGAAGCCGGCAGGCGCCAGGACTCCACAGAAATTTTCTAGCTAGCAGTATTTAGCGGGGACTGCCCCCGATGTCGGTCCCGCCCCCGACGTCAGGCATAGTATATAAGGGGGCGGTCCCCCAGAATCCCCAGTTCTTTCCCGCCGTTGACTCACCAGCATCGGCCTCTCAGTCTCTACCTAGCGCATGACGACTTAGAACTTCAAGAGTTTCTACATAACTAATGTCCTTTCCAACTCCTTCATTTGAGGGACACTCTTCAAAGTGTGCCCACGAGTGTCAGAGATCCCTTCAAGGGATCCTCATTCTTCCCAAGTGCATGTGCTTAGGCCCAGACCACGACACCAAGGCCTGCACCTTTTGCCATGGGTTCAACAGCCGCACCAGGATCCGCCATCAGAAGGCACTTCAGGCTTACCTGTTAGAGGAAAACCTTAGCAGGATGGACAAAGAACCTTCCTCCAGGGGCGATTCTTCCTCCAAGGTCCACAAGCACCGGGAGAAGGCAAGGTCCAGATACCCGAACCAGGCCTCAGATTCGCGGAGCTCAGGCTCCACCAGACCGGATCGCTCTCACTCCAGGGCTAGGTCTCAGCCCCCTCCGGTTAAAGTCCGGGCTTCCAGTGGTTCTTCGACTCTTCAACCTATCAAGACTTCCAGGCC
This sequence comes from Neoceratodus forsteri, assembly GCA_016271365.2. NCBI lineage: Eukaryota > Metazoa > Chordata > Ceratodontiformes > Ceratodontidae > Neoceratodus > Neoceratodus forsteri. Next base: position 107,672,188 of record JADMNL010000031.1, on the reverse strand, counting down.
CTCGGCTTCCTCTACTCCCTCTCGGGCCTCTTCTAAGTCTTCCGAACTCCACAAGTCTTTCTCTTTTACCCGACGTCGGGATCCCGACTCCAGGTCAGTCTCCCAGCCCCCTAAGGGCCCAGATCCACCACCCAGGAAGACGAAGGACCTGACTTCCCTCAAGCGGACGACAGACCTGACGTCGGCCAAGCACCTGACGTTGGCCAGGCGTTCGCCGGAGCCGCGGACATCGGCCAAGCACCAGACGCCGACCAGGCGTTCACCAGACCCAAAGTCATTGGCCAAGCGACCGACGTCAGCTTCACCGGAGCCGAAGACCGCCCCCCAGTCACCGGTGGACACTGGTCACAGGGATTCCACAGAGGAGGACACCGTGTTGCCTGAAGACCAGGCGGGCGACACAGAGGATGCCGGGCTTCCGAGGGAATCTTCTCCCACCCCGGAGACACCCGATGCCTGACCCCAGCGACAGACCACTGGCGCATGGCCCGTCGTCGGGCATGAATATACAAGAAGTAAAGGATCTCTTTACTTTCTGGTGGGACACCATCCGTAAAGACGTGGTCCCGGTAAAGCCTCCTCCTCCCCTCCTCCTATTCCTTCACCTCCTACGCCCCCTCCTCCACCACAGGGGCCAGCAGGACGACCACCAACCCCTAAGGAGCAGACTCCACCTCCCAGGAGTAGATCCCAGGATTGGAGAAGGCCTCCCTCAAGCTCTCCATCAGGGTCTCCCAGCCCCAAGCGACCCAGACGTCGAACGTATACTCCGTTGGGGGAGGACTCCAGATCGGATACCTCCGATTACTCCAGATCTCCTTCTCAACTCAGCATTTCATCACCTGACCCACATGACCTTCCCAGGTCTCCTCCGGATGATTCATCTTTCTCTGAGATCATGAGGCACATCCAGGACATGGGGTGAAATGCTGAAGAACTCGACCACAAAAGACAGCGCCTTGCCCGTTATCTTCAGCAGAAAGACCCAAAGTCTGTGGTAGTGCCACCCTTGGTGGACACCTTTGCAGACATCACCAAGGCTGCATGGAAGCATCCGCACTCTGCGGTGCCGAAGAAAGCTGACCGCCTGTACAGGGCCCTGAGAGAGGACCAGTACTTGGCTCAACAACCTCTGGCAGACTCCCTGGTCATTACGGCCTCACATGACCGGTCCCAAAGACCGCAACACATGAGCACACAGCCACCGGACCAGGAATCCAAACAATTGGATGACCTGGGGAGACGCATGTATGCAGCTGCTACATGCTCCATCAGGTCCCTGCACTACCTAACCCACATGGTACAGTTTCAGAACGCCCTATGAGAACAGGGCCAGGACCTGGTTGGTAAGTTTCCGGATGGCAATCAGAAGGCGGAGCTCCTAAATCTTCTCTGCACAGGGTCTGATGTGGGTACCCAAGTACTACGAGCCACATACAATTCTGTGGACTCATCCGCCGGAGCTGTCGCTTCAGGCGTCTGTCTCCGGCGACACTCTTGGCTCCGTGTCTCCAGCTTCACCCCGGACATACAGAAGAACATTATTGACATCCCCTACAACGGCGAAGTACTCTTTGGTGAACCCTCGGAGAAGGTTATCACCAAACTCCAGGACGCTGGGAAGGCAGTCAGGTCTGTACAGGCCATGTACAGATCCAGGCCCGGTTCGTTTCATAGGAACCAGAGACGTTTTTGCAGCTGGCAACAAAGGCAGCAGCCACGTTCCAGCCAGCAACAAAGGGGCACCTTTCAGCGGCAAGCCCAGGCTAAGTCGTCTCCAGGCAGAGCCCAACGCTACACTAAACCGGCCCAGCCTGCAGGGACCAGTGCTGCCACAGCATGACTTCTTCCCAGCTCCCGCCCCTCCTCTGGATCAACGGGCACAAAAGGTTGGGAGTCGCATCGTTCGCCACTTTTCAGGATGACAGTCGATTACCACCGACCGGTGGGTTCTCCAGTTGGTCAGAAAAGGTCACTTCATAGAATTTCTCGACCACCCGCCGGCAAGACCTCGCCTGCTTTCCTGTTACTTAGGTCAGCACGCCCTGCTCATACAGCAGGAGGTGCTCGTGCTCCTGGACAAAAGAAGCAATAGAGCACTTACCATGGACCCAGAGGAGTGCAGAGTATTATTCTCACTTCTTTCTGGTTCCCAAGAAAACAGGGGACCTCCGTCCGATACTAGACCTCAGCGACCTCAACGAGTTGGTCCTGTACAAACACTTCCGCATGGTGACCCTCCCAGGTCTGATTCCCATGCTCAAGCAGGGCGCCTTTCTAGCGTCCTTGGACATGCAGGACGCTTACCTGCATATTCCCATTGCTCAAGCGCACAGGAAGTTTCTGCGCTTCGAGTTCCAGGGCCACCATTATCAGTTCCGAGCCCTCCCCTTCGGACTGTCATCGGCACCTCAGGTATTCACGAAGTGTGTGGCGGTCGTAGCGGCGGCTCTGGGGAGACAAAGCCACTACGTGTTCCCCTACCTGGATGACTGGCTTCTCATGGCACCCTCTCGGGAGGCCTTGATGTCCGCCATCCATTATACTCAGTCTCTGTTCGAGACGCTGGGCATCATGATCAATCACGAGAAGTCACGCCTGGTTCATTCACAGACTCTGCAGTTCATAGGTGCAGTTCTGGACACCGTCCAAGGGAAAGCTTTTCTTCCCCAGGACAGAGCGGAACATATCAGATCCCTCATCAGGGACATTTTGGCGAAGAAGACCGTTCCTGCCAGATTGGTCCTTTGCCTGCTCGGACACATGGCTGCGGCCATTGCAACAGTCCTGCTTGCTCGTCTCCACATGCGGGTCACCCAGTGGATGTTACAGGTCCAATGGGATCAAAAGCAAGACCATCTGCAGCTTCCAATCCGGATTATGAAGACCGTAATCCGGGATTGGCAGTGGTGGCTAGATCCGAGGAATCTATCGGCAGGGGTCCCCTTCATTGCGCCGTCTCTGATCGTGACACTCTCCACAGACGCCTCGGGGCTTGGATGGGGAGCACACCTCGACGGTGTCCGGTCTCAGGGCCTGTGGACAGCCCAAGAGACTCATCTCCACATAAATATCCTGGAAATGAGAGCAGTTCTTTATGCCCTGCAGGCCTTCCAGTCGGAGATTCCACCGGGTACCATTCTGTTACAAACAGACAATTCCGTGGTGATGTATTACCTCAGCAATGAAGGAGGCACCCATTCCTACCCGCTTTGCAGGGAGACCATGAGGGTGTGGGATTGGGCTTTGCAACACGGCGCAAACCTCATTGCTGTTCATGTCCCAGGAGTGGACAACGTTATTGCAGACGGCCTGAGCCGCTCTCAGGCCAGAGTCCACGAGTGGGAACTACTCCAGGAGGTAGTAGAGGATCTGTACACTAGAGTTAGACCTTTTCGCGTCCTCATCCAATGCAAAACTGCCCAGTTTTTGCTTGCTAGATCCAGGGCCTGGTGTTTTCTGGCAAGACGCATTGTCCCTCACCTGGGCGGGCAGATTCCTCTATGCCTTCCCCCCCATTTCTGTTGATCCAGAGGGTTCTTCTGAAACTTTGCAGAGAGCAAGCAACGCTGCTACTCATCGCGCTGTTCTGGCCCAGGCAGATCTGGTTCCCTCTACTACATCAGCTATTCCGGGAACCTCCGGTGCCTCTGCCAATCAGCTCTCACTTGTTGTCTCAGGAGGAGGGCTCCTTGGTCCATCCGGACCTTCGTTCGCTGAGCCTGCACGCTTGGCTCTTAGAGACATAGCCATTTTGTGATACGGGGTCTCGCAAGAGGTAGCTGACGTTCAGGCCGCTGATAAAACCAGCCACTCATGCACTTACGCCATGAAATGGCGCAGTTTTTGCCTATGGACTCAAGCACGAGGGTTTTCGCTCTGGACTGTCCAGAAAGGTTGGTCTTGGACTACCTCTTGGACTACCTTTTTCAGACAGGCTTGGCCTACTCCTCGATCAAAGTACACCTCTGTGCCATATCAGCCTATCATTATCCTATAGGCCAATGCACCATATCTCAGTTGGACACAGCACGAGCCTTCCTGAGAGGTATTCTCCACCTTAGACCCCCGATTAAGGATCCAATTCCACCATGGGATCTACCCTTTGTCCTGGAGCAGCTCACGCTGCCACCCTTTGAACCAGCCGCGGATTGCGAGCTACGTCTTCTCACTTGGAAGACGTTGTTTTTAGTTGCCGTTACCTCGGCCAGAAGAATTTCTGAACTCCATGCACTCATGTGTAAAGAGCCTTATTTGGTTTTTCACAAAGACAGGGTATCCCTACGGACTAATCCCAAATTTCTGCCTAAGGTGGTCTCCGCTCTCACCCTTAATCAGGACATCGATCTACCAGTGTGCTTTCTCAACTATTCAAATCGAGGAGAGGCCCTGTTGCACACCCTAGATGTGCATAGGTGTCTCCGATACTACCTGACCAGAACCAAATACCACTGAAAATCAGACCAGCTTTTTGTCTCCTTTGCCCACAGGATGATGGGAGCTCCTGTTTCTAAACAGTCGCTGTCCAGGTGGCTCATTCAGTGCATCACGTTCTGTTACCAGAAGCGTAACAAACGCTTAACGGGCGCAGTCAAGGGTCATTCCACAAGGGGGCTGGCTACCTCCTTTGCGGCCCTTAAGAATGTGTCCACCTCGGCTATCTGTGCTGCAGCTACTTGGAGCTCCGTGCACACTTTCATCAGGCATTATAGCCTGGATATCGCATCAAGACCAAGAGCAGGTTTTGGTCTAGCAGTCCTTCAAGGACTTCTGTCCTAGGCTTAGGTTCCATTAAGGATTTCTACCCTCCCTCCTCCCAGTGGTGTGGAATTTCCATGATTGCTTGGGAATCAGTTCTAATGATGTAACCTGCTGCAAGAGCTGTTTCTCAAAGTAGGATAGTACAGTTACGTAAGAACTTACCGTAACAGTAGATCTTCGAGAACAGCTCTTGCAGCAGGTACTTTCCCTCCCACCATCCCTGCTGGAGGTAGATTCTTGTTTCAACATCCTTCTCCAATGAACAAGTGTCTCAGCATCTCTCTGACTGCCATTTGATGGCGGATCCTCAGTCTTCTCTTCTGATGTCATCCAGTGGCTGGGAGTCTCCGGCGGGAGAACTGGGGATTCTTGGGGACCGCCCCCTTATATACAGTGCCTGACGTCGGGGGCGGGACTGACGTCAGGGGCGGTCCCCGCTGAATACTGCTAGCTAGAAAATTTCCGTGGGGTCTTGGCACCTGCCAGCTTCAGTCCTAATGGTGTAACCTGCTGCAAGAGCTGTTCTTGAAGATCTGCTGTTACGGTAAGTTCTTACGTAACTGTATTTTCCGTCTGGTCCGCTGTCACCATGGACAGGTATATTCTTGAAGTGGTGGGTCAGGGTCTGCCTCTGTAATTTGAACAGTACCCCCCTTGCTGAGCCCGCGCCCCAAGGGAAGACTTGGTTTCCGCATACATGCTGTTGGCTCTCAGAGGTGACATAGCCCAGCTCCTCTGCAGGAAGGTCGCGGTCAGGGTAGCGGATCCTCCGAAATACCCAGGGTTTGTCTCCAGGTACTTTCTGGCACCAAAGCGGATGAGGTGGCAGGCACCCCATTCTAGATCTGCACGACCTGAACAAATTTCTCTAGTCGCATACCTTCAGGATGGTAACTCTGTCTCAGATCATACCATCTCTAGAGCAAGACATGTGGTTTTGCTCCCTGGATGTTCAGGATGCGTTCTTTCATGTCCCAATCCATCCATCTCATTGAAGGTTCCTCCACTTTCGAGTAGAGGGAATCCTCCACGAGTTGCAAGCCATGCCATGCGGCCTCTCCTCGGCCCCCGGGGTCTTCACCAAGTGCATTGCAGTAGTGGCAGCTTACCTGAGGTGCCGAGGGGTCTGAGTTTACTCCTACTTGGACGACTGGCTGATCATGGGTCCCTCCAGACGGGAGGTGGAGCAGTCCAGGGACCTACCCCTCCAGACCTATGTCTCTCTTGGCCACCTAGTCAACGAGGCCAAGTCAGAACTTGTGCCCTCACAGGTGATCAGTTTCATTGGGGCAAAGCTCAACTCTTGCAGAGCCAGAGCCCGGTTTCTGGCAGACAGGGCAGAGGCTTTCTCCTTCTGTGCCCGATCATTTCAAGTTGGGCAATTGCACCCTGCCTGGGACTTCCTGCGCTTGATGGGCTACATGGTGGCTTGCACCATCGTAATTCGTTGGGCTCACTGGAGAATGCACTCCCTGCAGTGGGAGCTGGCCAGCCAATGGTCTCAGCGCAAGGGTTCTTTTTGACCAGCTGGTCACTGTGACCCAGTGGATGTGGGACACCATCCAGTGGTGGTTGATCCCAGCACACCTACAGGAAGGAATCCCATTTGTCCACCCAGAGCCAATGGTCATCCTGACAACCGATGCCTCTCTCAAGGGCTGGTGTGTCCACCTGGGGGACCAGAGAGTCCACGGGCTCTGGACCCCTAGGGAGTCCCGATGACACATCAGTCTGCTGGAGCTCTGGGCAGTTCAGCTGGTGCTGACTGCATTTGCTCTTTATTTTCAGGATCAGTTGATCCAAGTCCAGACAGACAACACCATGACCATATACTACCTCAACAAGCAGGGCTGGATGCACTCCCTGCCCTTGTTCAGGGAAGCTCTCCGTGTTTGGACCCTCGTGTGCAGTCTGGAGGCAGACCTCCTAGCCATCCATGTGGTAGGGGCCTCCACTCAGCTGGTGGATACCCTCAGCCAGGTGGGCGAGGCATCTCATGAGTGGTCTCTCCACCCAGAGGTAGTTCACAGTCTGTTCTCCCAGTGGGACACCCCTCAGGTGGACCTGTTCTCGTCCAGGGAGAATGCAAAGCTGAGGCTGTTTTGTGCCCCCCCCCCCCAAGCAGGGAACGCTGCAGGGAGGGGATGCCTTCTCGAGGCCCTGGACCTCAGGCCTCTTTTATGCCTTTCCTCCACTTCCCTTGATCTACAAGGTGCTCCTCAAGGCCAGGAGGGACAAGGCACAGGTGATCCTGGTGGCTCGGGACTAGCCACGCCAGTTCTGGTACCCCGATCTCCTCAGCCTCAGTAGCAAGCTCCCAAGGCGTCTTCCCCTATACCCAGACTTCCTTTCTATCAATCAGGGGAAGGTACTCCACCCGGACTTTCAATCTCTGCACCTGACAGCCTGGTTCCTGAGCAGCTAGAGTTCCAGGTCTTGGGTTTCTCTGAAGCTATCTTCACCATTGTGGAGGCATCTCTGAAGGAGTTAGCTAGGAAGTGCTATGCCTTCAAATGGAAGAGATTCTCCCTTTGGTGTCAGGCAAGGGGTTGGACCCTTTGTCCTGTCTAGTGGCTAGCATTCCCGACTACCTTTGGTCCCTCTCCCAGTCGGGTCTTCGGTCGACAACCCTTAAGGTGCACCTGGCAGCCATCTCTGCTTACTGGGCCCAGGCAGGTCAACAGTTGGTGGCACAGGAGAAGGTGGTATGGCGCATTTTTAAGGGCCTTGATCACATTTCCTTTCCAGTGCGTGAACTACCACCACCGTGGCACTTGATGTTGGTTTTGGCCAAGCTCATGGGTAAGCTATTTGAACCAGTGAACAGGGGTGATCTCTCTCACCTGTCGTGGAAGATTGCCTTCTTGGTGGCTGTCACATCAGCCAGAAGGATCAGTGAGCTCCAGGCGCTTTTGGTGGAATCTCCTTACCTGGTCTGCCACAGGGACAAGGTTGTCCTGAGCCCCAGCCCAAAGTTCCTCCTGAAGGTTGTGTTGGAATTTCATTTTAACCAGGTGATTAATGTCCCAGTGTACTTCACCAATCACACCTCGCAGGCCGAGCACAGGCTCCATACTTTGGACCTACAGCGAACGCTCACTTACTCACCATCGGACAGTGGCCCATTAGCCTGCCAACTTCCTCTCCCGGTCGCACGCCTGCAATACTAACTGCTTATGGTGCCCTCTGTCTTTTATTGTTACCGCAGCCAGCTGCCTACTCAAGCTGCTCGTTATATGAATATTATCTCAAAGTATGTTATAACTGAGTATCTTTATTTTTTCCTTTAGTTGTTTTGGTTGTTTGTTGTGCATTCTTTTACTACCTCTGTATGTATGTTGACCCTCATCCTTTGACGTGGAACCTTTGTAAACAAGCAGTTTCTGCTCAAAGGTATTTGTAATCCGAGAATTTAATAAATAAAATAAAAAATATTGTAAAAAGCGCATGGCTGGAATTCGGGGAGAGGTTTGCAGCTATTTGTCACCTGTGCTGAAGCCGCACCTAGCAGACCTCCAACCAAGCGGATGATTGGTAGGTGGATCACATCCTGCATTGATCTCTGCCATAGGTTGGTGGGTGGGGAGCCTCCCGAAGGAATAAGGGCTCATTTCACTTGCCATACCACTGTGTCGGTGGCTGCTTCCAGGGACAGCCCATCCAGGAAATCTGCAGGGCTGCTACCTGGAGTTCAACACACACCTTCGTTTCCCATTACCACATTGACCTAGAGTCATGCCGGGATGCTGGTTTTGGGGCCTCAGTTCTCCAGTCTCTGTTCCCTAAGTAGGGGGTGTGTGCCTTGCCTCCCTCCTCACAGAGAACTGCTAGGAGTCTGCCAGAAGTGTGAATAGAACATCATATCCACGTCCCTAGAAAAAACAGGTTACTCACTTGTAACAGTAGTTCTAGGAGTGGTATATGATGTTCATCCACATGGACCCAGCTGACCTCCTGTGGCTTTAGCGCACTTTTCTGCTTTCAGCAAGCAAGATCTGGCGTCATGGGATGGAGCCGAGGAAGTTACCACCCAGGTGGGTTGGAGGAGCCAGCTTGAAGACTTTCTGGCACATCTTAAAAGGAAAGGACACTGCCAGAAGTGTGGATAAACATCATATACCACTCCCTGAACAAGTGTTGCAGGCAAGTAACCTATTTTTGCTCCTCTGCAACGTCATTCCATGCCACAGGTGAGAAAACACATTTTGGCCAGTATTTGAAAAATGACAACTGTCACATTCATGAGATTTTTTTTTTTTTATGGCTATTTTGAAAATTTGGGGTGAAAATATATGAAATTACCAAAGTTAGGCGAGTGTAGTAAAATTTATTCATGTGAGACCCCGTTATTACAGGCGGATCACCAGCATGGCTCTTCTTAGTGACCCTACCTCATGAACAAGGGCAGTGAAAATTTTCAGATCCCCCCTGAAAGGTGATTTCACCAAGTGACCATAAAATCACCTTTTGGGCTTGATTTGCAGAATTCCACCACCATTATTCATGAGGCGGGATCCCCAAAAGGCCGTGTTGAAAATTTGGTGTCAAAATGTGCAAAAATGGCTAAGTTATGCATCAAGGTTGAAAACCCCATTGAAATACATTAAACCACATTTACTTTAGTTTCTCATAGTGCAGCCAGTGGTTCCAGCAGCAAGACGTGTCTTTGATCAGAGAGTGGACCTTCACCCTGTAACCTGTTCAGGTGAGTGAGGATGTACTTGGGAGATGTGGGGTGGTAGGTGCTGAATTGGAGGTGGGGTTGATAGGGTCAGATAGGTGAGGGACCTTTATTTTTGCAGGTTTAACAGAGACAAAAACATTGAGAAACGGTTTTGTTTATATCAAATAAGGATGGCAATCGGAAGAGAGGTGCTACTAGACACTAGGAAAATACAAAATAATTACAAGGAAGACAACCGGAAGGTGGGGATGCTACTAGACACCAGGGAAATAAAAAATAATTATGGGAACGGCGATCGCAGGGTGGAGGGTGCCACTAGACCCTAGGAAAATATAAATAATTACAGGGATGGCGATCGGAGGGTGGGAGGTGCCACTAGACACAAGGGAAATATGAAATCATTATGGGGACGGCAATTGGAGGATGGGGGGGCCACTAGACACCAGGGAAATGGCAGCTCACTGCTCTCACTGCGGCCTGCAGCATGAGTTCAACTGCAGCTACAGAAGTCCGCTCTTCTCATACAGTGAACGCGGGTGAATGGCTCCTCTTGCTAAGCTGGGCACCCTGGATTTTGGGTGCTCAGAAAATGTATTTCTGGCAAATTTAAAAACAAACACCATAATCTAGCTGAATGGGTCCCGTTTCACAAGGTTCAGGTGTCAGTTTTTTAGAAATACATAATCTGATTGTACTTTCATTGTGTAACAGTAAAAAGAAAATGGCAGCCATCTTGAGTGCTTTTCCCCCATGGTAAGTAACTCATGCAAATAACCACTCGCAATGTGTGTTTTTTTATCTTTCATGATCGGCATTTCTCTGCACATGAACATTAAATCACACCCGTTAACACCTGCACATTTTTTTATTTTATCGATCGAACTTCAACATTATCCCAAAAATCATTATAATTCCATCCAAAGGCACATGCCCCATCATCCCTGAAAATTTAATGAAGAAACTCCATACCAACTAAGCTGTAGGTGAGAGCAGAATACCCAATGTTAAGTATAGGAAAAAAAGTAGATTTTTTTCACTTTCTTGACACACTGTATCTCGAAAACTGTACAAGGTGCCGTCACAAAACTTTTCACATCTTGAGACTCTTGACAGCCTGGCTGCGTGCTAAATTTTGTGGTAGTTTGTCAAATGATGGTAGTGTTATTAAGGTGCAAAAAATTGGGTTTAACATTGAACTGCCAATGCAACTCTAACTATAGGGGTGCTACTGTGCCCCCATAGAATAAGTAATGGGTAAGGGTAGCATACATGGATGTATACCCATCAAGGGGGCTAATTAGGCCTAGACACCAGGGAACTATCAAATCATTACGGGGCGGCTTATAAGGCCACAAGCTCAAAGGGTGAGTGGCTTAATTGCCCTAATTAGCCCCCAATGTGGGTATACTTCCGAGTGTTCTGCCCTTATCCATTGTTTTGTTTTTTCTCCCATATCTTTTTCCCTCCAGTCGCTGGTCCTGAAGCATCCCCAGCTTGTTCTGCTCAGCCTCAACCCACCCACCCCCCGCTCCAGGTCCCCCGAACCCCGACCCAGCATATATCACTTGGCTTATTCCCACCCTTGGGCTCTCCTTTAATCTAGCTCGAGGTCTGGTGCGGGTCAAGGATATCGACCGGAGGAGGCGGGTCCGAGCAGTGGGCATGGGCTGGTGTACCATTGTCTCCTTCAGGAGCCAGGGTGTTTTTTGTGTGCATGACTTCATGATGGTCCCCAGAGGTGCGGACATGCAGTGACGCCCAGCACAACCTGAGCACGCTCAGAGTCTTCGTGGACGTCAGCTGGACGCTTCACCCCAGCATGCCTCATGCACTCCCAGCCTCTACTGAGAGTCGTGAGCCCACCCTGTCCAGGAGAGGAGAGCTGTCCTCCAGACGCTCGATCCTCTCCTCCTGGGCCGACCTGAGCTCACTCCTGAGTCTGGGTAGTCAGCGTGGTGCGAGGTGTGGTGTCCAGCGACTCAACTCTCGGCACCACTGGACCAGCTGTTATCCATTGTTTGTTGATATACTATGTTAGAAGAAATACAAATTCATACATACCCCCATAATGCAAAGCATTATGGGTTATATATGCAAATCACTATGAGATGTTAAGCCATTTCAGCTTTAAGCTTTTTCTATGGGGAAAAGGTCCCATCCATGTATTATATGTATGTATGTATGTATTCACATGCCCGCATGCACATACACACCCACACTATGGAGGCTGTTAGCATCAATTCCAACTAAATACTCTGCGGTACATTGCCCAAGGTAGGATTGCTGGGAGGGGAAGGGACTTTTTGCTTTAGATTCGCTCTGGGGCTCACTGTGTACTGCACTGGAGTTTCCAGGTCTTCTGAGTGTATGGCCATTAAAGGTGGGTCAGGTGTAGGCCGTAGGACCATTCTCATATACTGACTCCAGTGTGTGGGGGTGATTTCCTTCAGAAGCTGTCGGATTTCATGGTCGACCAGATGTTGGATGCCCTCAGATTACTAGTACTGGAGGACTTCAGCACCTGGGTCAGTGATGTAATCTCACCTCTTGGTAAACAGCTCCTTTAGTTAATGACATCTGTAGCCCTTACACAGTTACCTCTGTTACCCCCTGTACGGTCACACATCGGACTGGGTTTTCTCATTGGGGTCTGGCAGAAGTGCGGTTGAGGGTGATCTGGTCATTTGGTTGGATCATCACGTCATGTCGTTCCTTTGCGGAGCCCTTTGTCTAAATTCCCCTGCTGAGGAGGTGGTTTGGTAATACTTGAAGCATAATTTGGAGCCTTGCAAACTCCAGGCGGTGCTGCACATCTCGGGTATGATGACGGCCTGTGTTCAGAGAACTAACTGATTCTAAATAACTGTATATATGCAGCTGAATGTAAGTAACTCCTTTGTATAAAATTATGTGATTGTATGTAATATTCTCATGCATCTATTTTGTGTATGTATACTGTATGTAACTCCCCTCACCCCCCGGGTCACACCTGGAAATGAGCCTCTGCTCAGTGTGCTTTTCCCGGTTATCAAATGTTTAAAATAAAATAAATAAAATATAGTCCTCGCTGCTGCCTTTGATTTCCTAGCAGCTTACTGTGTACATCCTTGACTTCCCGCCACAGCTTTCCATCATATCATAAAGAGCTGAGGTGGTTGAAAACTTAGGGATGAAAGTTGGACAGTTCTTGGCAGAGATCTCACTTCTTGGAGGCCAAATTGGATTTGAGAACTTACCGTGGTGAATACTGGAGTAAAGTCACTCTTTTAAGACACAGGTCTTGTCAAGAAAAATTGATGCAAGTAAAAAGCGACCAACTCGGCTCTTTCGCACCATATATAGAGTGTTAAAACCTTCCAGTCTACGATCCAATTAAGCTTTTTCAGCAGAGAAGTTCAAAGAGTTTAAGCAAGGTAAAGTTTATTTATAAAGCGCGGAACGCTGTACAAAGTTAAACACAGAATAAAACAATAATATTATGATATGATATACTCTTTATGATATTCTTTCATGCTTTGGTCATTTTTTTTCTTTGACAAGGTGTCCTCCATTCGGAGTGAGATTGCCTTAGGTCGTTTCTCATGGACCGGCAGTGTCCAGAAAGAGAATGGCAATGGCCATATGCCCTCCTGGGTGGTGTTGACCTTCCAGTTGTTGAAGTGGAGGTTGACCAGGTGATCTGGGGCTTGTGTCCTACTTACTCTACACTGGATGCTGGTCCTACTTGGCCTGCTTGTTTGTAGCCTTGAATCTGTGGGTCCGGTATACACTTTAGATTGTCAGGTGTTCCCTGAGAGAGGGTGTTTCTTCATCATTTCTGGAAAAGACTGTGGTATAGCCGCTTCTGAAGAAACCATCTTTGGACCATGACTCTGGTGAAATACAGGCCTGTCTAGAACATTCCTTTTTTGGGGAATGTAATCAAAAAGGTAGTTGTGGCACAGCTTGTTGCCCACCTGGTAACTATTTAACATCTGCAGGCCTCTCCACTCGGGATTTAGGCCCCATCACAGTACTGAAACTGCTCTAGTCAGAGTGCTCCATGATCTCTTTATGATGAGAGACCAGGGATGTGTTACCATCTTCATCCTTCTGGATCTCTCATTAGCATTTGTATAGTTTACCACAGTATGCTGACTGATCACTTGAGGAACTTTGTGGGACTCACTGGCACTGTTTGCACTGGTAAAAGTCTTGCATTAACAGGAGATCACAGTAGGTGGCTCTCGGAAATTATATCTTGCATCCACATCTTCAGAGAGGTCACCTGTGGGGTTCTCCAGTGCCCAAACTTGGCACCTAAGTTGTTCGCTTTATACATGCTGCCATTGGATGAGCTCATCAGGCAGTATAGGGTTGAGTTTCACTGTTATGTAGATGATACTCCGCTCTGTCTGTCTTGAGAAATACAAAATCGCATTTTTTTCTTTGACAGGGTGTCCTCCAATCTGTTTACCAAGAGATGGTGATTTGCATATACAGCCTGTGATCTCCTGTGGTGATTTGAATATACATCCCATGATGCTTTGCATTATGGAGGTATGTGTGATTTTGTATTTCTTTGAAACTTGGCGCCCTGGCCAGTGCCGTTTGGGGTAACCCTTGCCTCAGTGCTTCCACACTAAGGTTCTTTGTCTTCTATCTGTCTTGTACTTCTGATGGGTCAAACACAACAACAGTGCTTGGGCGGTGTCTGTAAGAAATTGACGGCTTAGCTGGCCCGGTGTTATTGAGGATTGAGGCACTGGACGCCACACCTCGCACCACGCTAGTGACCCGTGTTCGGGAACAAGCATGGGCTGTCGGGTTGGCGGGGGGGAGAGAGAGGATTGAGCATTCGGAGGACTGCTCTCCTCTCCCAGGGAGGGAGGGCTGGCATTCCCACCGAACGACTACCTCCAGGTGGAGGCCAACGGGCAGTGCAGGTCAGAGGGGCCAGACATAGGGAGGGAGCCGCAGGACTTATGTGAACATGCATGCGCCTCTACATGCGCACGTCCTGCGTGTGCGCCCCATCAATGGGGAAGGGAGAAAATGCAGAAATACCCTGCCAGCTGCAGGAAGACACCCGACCCTCTGCAGGCACTGCACTTGACGACCGGGCAGAAGTACATCCCAGGTGATACCGGGGTGACAGGGCTTGAGGGGGTCTGTAAGAAGGGGCAGCCGGGGTCACAAGGAGTATAAAGGACTCCTAAAACAAAAAGAAAGAAAGAAATCTATGTCTGGATGGCCTTTAGCTGGTTGTGTCTTAGTCAGGGAAGGACAGAGGTGATGATTTATTTATTTTTTGTTGATGTCTTTCTTCTCCCAACCAATTCCACCCCAGCATCTACCAGGCTCACCTCTGCTTCATAAGGTGCCAGGTGCGGTGCCTGCAGGACATCGGCTTTCTTCTCCCCAGTTGGGATTCCCTTTTTCACTGTTGGTTCCTGTCCCTGAGCACAGAGGGAAGGTGTGCAGTGATGCCAGTGGCTGAGCTGGCACGCCTGTCATCTGCCCCGCATCCACCCCCTATGTTATGGGTCCGTTGCGCCAGCCTACAGCCACCGCCAGGGGTCAGTCGAGCAGCTGACTCCATCCTGCCCCTCCCTGGCAGAGGAGAGCAGTCCTCCGAACGCTCAATCCTTTCACTCCTAGGCCAACCCCGGCGACCCACTCGCACCACAAACATAGGTCGTCGGCATGGCAGAAGGCAAGGCCACTGGGCCGATTAGAGGTGATAATTTTTGATCCAGGCCAATATGGGTTTGCATTGACAAGTGGGGACCATCTGATGCCATCTGTGAAAGGTCAGACACTTAAAGCTGTGGATGTGGTGAAGGGTCTGGGGGGTGGTTTTGTACTGCAAGCTGGCTCTAGGACAGCAGTTATCAGCAGTAGTTTCAGGTGTTTTTTTAGCACCTATGTAGTATTGCATGGATCAAGCTACATTTAGTGCCAGCTGACCTGGAGACTAGAGTTCGTGCTTTTGTCTCCTTTAGACTGGATTACTACAACATTCTCTACTTACGGTTATCAGGGGGTTTGATGCGACATCTGCTGCCCAGCTGGTGGCAGGAACATCTCAGAGTGACCACTTCACGCTGGTGTTGTATGCGCTGCACTACCTTTCAGTTCGGCAGCATATCACCTTTAGGATGTGCTTGTTAACGTTCAAAGCCCTGCATGGTCTGTGCCCGGTTGTGCTACACCCCTATATGCATCCTCCGCTTCACAGATAACGGCCTGCTTCAGATCCCCCATTCCCAGTTGAAGCAATCGGGATAGAGGGCCTTTGGGGTTATGACCCCTTCGCTCTTTGATGCCCTTTCAAAGATGGTACATTCAGGTGGAACTGTGGAAGCTTTTAAGACCCTGCTAAAAACCTTCCTGTTTGTACAGGCTACCTAGAATAAATTACTTTCGGCCATCCTGTGCTTTTAGTGATGGTATATTTGTTTTGCCAGTGCAGTGTATTTGTTTCTCTGAGGCTCCCTGAGCCTCGTGGAAATGGCACCAAACAAATAAACTTTGTTTGTCTTGCCTTGCCTTTTTGGGCAAGACACTGGCTAGTAACAAATGGGGAAATGGAAAACAGGACGAGCAGGAGCTCTAAGGGCACAGAGGCAGTAGGAAAGTAGGGAGAAAAAATATTAAAAATAATAAAGAGAGATAGGAAAGAGTAAGCATACAAAACAACAGTTGAGGGGTCGCAAATAAGACATGATGAGAGTGGTGCTGTGGAGTGGCAGTCTTCCGGGAGATGTTCTGGAGGATGTAGTATTGTCCCATCTGCAGGCACCTCTCTGGGCTGAAGGAGGAGGTTGCTCGTCTCCAGGCTGAGTTGGCCAGGATTCAGGGGACCTCCCCTCCCACCCAGAGACCACCAGGGCTGCCGCCGCTGCCTCAGAGGTTGCCAAGATAGAGGAGTGGTTGCACCTCAGTGGGCTCAGGGAGGGTGAAGGTGGTGGAACAGAGGTGCATCCTTCTAGTTGTACCTCTCCACAGTTCGTATGCCGTTCTGGCAGAGTGTGGTTCTCTATGGAGGTACCTGCAGTGGAGACCAAGGAGGATGCTGGGAACCTCCACAAAGGAGACTCACAAGAGGGTGGCATGGGACCCCACAGGGGAAAGAAACATATCCTGGTGGGGGACTCCATTGTTGGGGGGGATAGAACTGGGGGAAGGGGAGTGAGTGAGGTAAGGTGCCTGCCTGGTGCCATGGCTTGGAGGAACAGGGCATGAATCCTCAGGATCGCTGGAGCAGCTGCACGGGGGAGGGAGCTGGATATCATTGTCCACCTAGGGACAAATTACCTGGCTGGGAAAGGGATCAGAGCGGTGCAGGAGGAGTTTGTGGAGTTGGGGAGGGACATTAGATGGGTAGCACACACAATAACCTTCTCAGAGGTGTTGCCTGTCTATGGCATGGGTGAGGCTAGGCTCCGCACTATAGGATTCAATCAGTGGTTGAAAAACGGGTGCAGAAGTCAGGGATTTGGCTTCACTGTGGACTGGAGGGTCCACCTAGAGGGATGCAGGCCTATACTGGCACGATGGGACTGCATCTGTCCAGGAGGGGAACTGGGATCTTAGGTGATAGGTTTAAATGCTTTATTTGCAAGCATTTAAACTAGCCATGGGGGAGTCACTAAAAATGAGCAGGGAAATTCTGGCACCCCTCCCCCCCAGAAAAAAAAAATCAGGGTAGTTAGATAAAACACCAAGATAGAGAAGTCGATAGGGAGAAGGGCAGGGGTAAATTGAGGCAAAGGCAGTAAGGACAGGGATGGGGCAAAAAGGGGTAAGGCTATCAAAAATTGAGGGTAATGAGTACCAGTGCCCGTAGTCTAGGTAACAAGCTCCCTGAACTGGTGGCCTTGATAGAAGAGGGACTGGTGGATTTTGTGGCAGTCACAGAAACATGGTACACAGAGAACCATAACTGGGATGTCAGCATACCAGGGTACACAATTCTACAGGAGGGACAGGGAGGGTAGAAGAGAAGGACTAGCTCTCTACGTAAGGGAAGGGATCAAAGCAACAAAACTAAAGGGTAAACAGGGAAGAGAGGAGGCACTGTGGGTCACCCTGGAGACTGGAAATGGCACCACAATCCGCACATGGGTTGTATACAGACCCCCGTCTCGGGGAGGAAATGGACAAGGAAATGATAGAAGGCATCCATAGGATGGCAGAAAAAGGGGAGATATTGTAGATGGGGAACCTGAATATGCCAGATGTTAACTGGAGCACCTTTGCTGCAGCCACATCTAAGAGCAGGGTCATTCTTGATGCCCTACAGGGTGCATGCCTCGGACAGTTAGTGTTGGAACCCACTCGGGAGGGAGCAGTCTTAGATCTGGCACTCTCAAACAGGGATGGAGAGAGCATCTCAGATCTTGAAGTGGGTAACCATCAGGGAACAAGTGACCACCAAACAGTGTGGTTCACGATAAACACAGCTGCAAATGCAAGCCATACAAAAGTGAGGGTACTGGACTTTTGGAGGGCTGACTTTGTCAAAATGGGAAGAGTGCCTCAGAAAAGCACTAGTAAACAGGCAAGGAGGGGGTGGAGGAACAATGGGGAAACGTCAGATCTGCCATCACAGAGGCAACAAGCCTTTGTGTGAAGCAAATAAATCAAGATGAAAGAAAAAAAACACTATGGTTCTCAAAAGAGGTGGCGGGGAAGGTTAGGGAGAAAAAGATAGCATTCAGGAAGTATAAGGAAACACAGAAGGCGCAGGACAGAGAATTATACCAGTTAAAGCAGAAGAAAACAGGGAAGGCAGTCAGAATAGCAAAGGCCCAAATTGAGGAAAAGATAACCAACTCGGTTAAGAAGGGAGATAAAACCTTTTTTTTAGGTACATTAGGGAGCGAAGAAAGACCAAGGGAGGGGTAGTGAGGCTTAATAAAGGGGAGGGTGGATGGGCAGAGAGGGACAGTGAAAAAGCAGGGATACTGAATGAATACTTCTGCTCAGTATTCACACAAGAAGAGGAGGGAGAGGTGCCTAATCCAGTCAGTAGAAGCACTGTGGATAGGGGGGTCGATACCAGTCCTTTCACAGAAGAAAGGGTTCTGAAAGCACTCCTAAAACTGAAGGTGGACAAAGCAATGGGCCTGATGGGATTCACCCCAGAATTCTAAAAGAACTAAGGGGAGAACTAGTGACACCACTGACTACCCTTTTTAACAAATCATGGGAGGATGGTGCGATACCAAAGACTGGAGGAAGATGGATGTAATTCCCCTTCACAAAAGTATGAGCAAAGTCAGGAAACTACAGACCTGTTAGTTTGACCTCAGTGGTAATGATGGAATCACTTCTGAAAGAAAGAATTGTTAAGTACCTAGAGGCCAGCGGGGTACAGGACCCACGACAGAATGGATTCACAGCGGGAAGGTCTTGTCAGACTAATCTAATAGATTTCTTTGACTGGGCGACCAAAGTAGTAGACCAGGGAGGGGCTATGGACATGGCCTACCTAGACTTCAGCAAGGCATTTGACACAGTCCTACACAAAAGATTAATAAACAAATTAGCCAGCCTTGGAATGGGTCCACACAGAGGGTAATAGTAAATGGGGTCCACTCTGAAGAAAGAGGGGTTACTAGTGGGGTACTGCAGGGTTCAGTCCTTTTTAATGTCTTTATAAGTGACACTGCAGATGGACTGGAAGGAAAAGTATGCCTCTTTGCAGATGACGCAAAGATCTGCAACAGGGTTGATACACGGGGGGGGGGTGGAAAGGATGAGAAGGGACTTGGCAAGGTTGGAGGAATGATCAAAAGTATTGTAGCTTAGATTCCGTGCAAAGTAATGCCCCTGGGAAACAAAAACCCAGGGGAAGAGTACACAGTGGGGAGGGCGGTATTAACAACAACAAAAATGGAAAGGGGCCCGGGGGTAGTCATATCAGATGACCTAAAGGTAAGCAAGCAATGTGAGAAGGCAGTAAGTATGGCTGGGGGATACTGGGATGTATAGGGAGAGGCATCACCAGTAGAAAACAGGAAGTTGTTATCCCTCTGTACAGACAGTTGGCAAGACCCCGTCTGGAGTACTGCGTGCACGGAGACGCCATCTCCACAAGGACCATAGGCAGGATGGAGGCAGTCCAGAGGAGGGCGGCTAAAATGGTGCAGGGTCTGCAACAGAAGCCATAGGAAGATAGACTAAAGGCGCTTAATATGTATACCCTTCAGGAAAGGAGGGAGGGGGACATGATAGAAACTTTCAAGTATAACCTCAAGGGAATCAACAAAGTCCAAGAGAGCAGCATCTTTCAGAAAAAGAGATGAGCAAGAACAAGGGGGCACAGTTTAAAAATAGAGAGGGGATGGCTCAGGGGCAATGCGAGGAAGTATTTTTTCACAGAGAGGGTGGTGGACGCATTGAACGGCCTTCCTGAGGAGGTCACGGGGACAAAAACAGTGGGGCAATTCAAGAATGCATGGGACAGACATGAGGCAGTTTTGATGGGGGGGGGTAGGAAGAAGTAGGCTGTTGGTTAACTAGGATCTGCAGCCTATTCAGTAGGTAGGGAATAATCTGCTGTCAAAGTCTATGTTTCTGTGGGGTCCTGAGGGGGTAATTGGTCTCTCTGTCTCCATCCCACACTACCACTCAAGAATACCCCCCCACCTCCAAGTACCCTGCTGCAAGGGAATTTGAGGCGAAGGAACTTGGCTGCTTTCTGCACAGTAAATAATTTGATGCAGCAGTTAGAAGTGCTCCCAGCCCAAGTTGTGCCTAACCCCAAGGCTCAACAAGGGATCGTTTATCAGGTGCTTTCAAGGATCATGTGGCTGTTTATGTATCAGATGCCATGTGAAAGTTGTAGCACTGCATGATTTATGAACTGGGATGGAGAGCAGCCACCTACCATCTGCAGTCATTACTGGCTTGCATTACTTAATCACCGCCAAACAAATTAACTGTTGTTTCCCTTCATTTGCAGAACTATGCCTATTTCCTTTCTCTTGCCTCATCCTCCTTCCATGCATTTTAGGTAATTCCTCTGGAACCTTGCATTTGGGGTAACATAGTGGAGTGCCCATTTTCCCAGGACCGCTCTGCACCCTTTATGTTAGTCTTTGATTTTACACTGTGCAGTACTGTGAGTTTATCCTGATGCCCTCTCATGGTTTAAGAGGGATGTGAGGAAATACTGCTTCACTGAAAGAGTTGTAGACGCCTGGAACAGACTGCCAGCAAATGTGATGGAGACGAAAATAGTAGGGGGCTTTAAGCATACATGAGATAGACATAGGGGAGTGTTAGGAAATGGGCC
Source organism: Neoceratodus forsteri (assembly GCA_016271365.2). Taxonomy (NCBI): domain Eukaryota; kingdom Metazoa; phylum Chordata; order Ceratodontiformes; family Ceratodontidae; genus Neoceratodus; species Neoceratodus forsteri. The sequence continues at coordinate 107,651,456 of JADMNL010000031.1, read as the reverse complement.
GGGAGGAGGGAGGGTTGCCAGAGACCATTTTGGGTCTGTGGAGACTGACTAAGCAGGGACCATCTTGGCAGACTGGGTGGGCCAAGCGATGCTTTTCTGCTGACAGATTCTGTGTTTCTGTGGTGAGCAGACACAGTCTGCCCCAGGCTGTCAGGCTGACTGTTGTTTTTATGTAACTTGTTTTGTTTTTGTCTGTCCCCAACCCCCACCCCAATAGTTGTGTTATGCTTGACTGTTCCTTTGAGCATGGGGGCAGGCAAGTGCTACTGTCTCCAGAGCCAGTGTCGCTCTTTGCTTGTTTGGCAACAGGTACGTGAAGGCTCAGTCCGCGCTGCTTCTCCGTGGAAGCTGAGCACCTCAGTCACAGTGTACGATATAATAAAGGCAGCATCTCTGAGGGCTGCTCAGCGCCAGACATTAGAACAAAAATCTGAAATGGATGCAGTGCCAGTGATGATGTGGCTTCACTCTGGAGTATCCCAGAGTGCAGCTGACTGGACAGAGGCAGTACCAACGGTGATGTGGCTCCGCCCTGGAGTATCCCAGAGTGCAGCTGACTGGACAGAGGCAGTACCAACGATGATGTGGCTCCGCCCTGGAGTATCCCAGAGTGCAGCTGACTGGACAGGGCAGTACCAACGATGATGTGGCTCCGCCCTGGAGTATCCCAGAGTGCAGCTGACTGGACAGGGGCAGTACCAACGAAGATGTGGCTCCGCCCTGGAGTATCCCAGAGTGCAGCTGACTGGACAGGGGCAGTACCAAGAAGATGTGGCCCCTGGAGTATCCCAGAGTGCAGCTGACTGGACAGGGGCAGTACCAACGATGATGTGGCTCCGCCCTGGAGTATCCCAGAGTGCAGCTGACTGGACAGGGGCAGTACCAACGATGATGTGGCTCCGCCCTGGAGTATCCCAGAGTGCAGCTGACTGGACAGGGGCAGTACCAACGATGATGTTGCTCCGCCCTGGAGTATCCCAGAGTGCAGCTGACTGGACAGAGGCAGTACCAACGATGATGTTGCTCCGCCCTGGAGTATCCCAGAGTGCAGCTGACTGGACAGAGGCAGTACCAACGATGATGTGGCTCCGCCCTGGAGTATCCCAGAGTGCAGCTGACTGGACAGAGGCAGTACCAACGATGATGTGGCTCCCCCTAGAGTATCCCAGAGTGCAGCTGACTGGACAGAGGCAGTACCAACGATGATGTGGCTCCGGCCTGGAGTATTCCAGAGTGCAGCTGACTGGACAGAGGCAGTACCAACGAAGATGTTGCTCCGCCCTTGAGTATCCCAGAGTGCAGCTGACTGGACAGAGGCAGTACCAACGATGATGTTGCTCCGCCCTGGAGTATCCCAGAGTGCAGCTGACTGGACAGGGGCAGTACTAACAATGATCTGGCTCCACCCTGTAATATTCCAGAGTGTAGCTCACTGGGCAGAGGCAGTACCAATGATAATGTGGCTGTGTCCTGGAGCATCCCAGAGTGCAGCTCACTGGATCAGGGTAGTGGTGGTGTGCCTAACCTTACACTGCTGGAGTCAGTACAGGGTCACAGGTTCAGCTGAACCTGACCTGCCTTGTCTGCCTAGTTTCTTTTTTTGGCATAAAGGTTTTTATCCTCTCTAAGCAGAATGGGCGGCTTGTCAGCTCTGTTCCTGTGAGTTTCACCTGTCCCTTACCTCCACCGGTCAGGGGTCCTATTCCCCTCCCGACCACTTTGATCCACCGAAGAGGGATTGCTAGAGATTCCCAGGGTGCGAGTTCAATCATCTGGGGCTTGTTCCTTTGCTTTTATGGCACCGACCCTGTGGAACTCTCTTACCTCGACAATAAGGGACTGCCTGACCGTCCAAAGCTTTAAGACAGAACTCTCCCCAAGAGTACCTTTTTAGCCTGGCATTTTTAGAAGAAGTTTAATACAGTGTTGCCAGAGTTAATGTTACCAGTGATTGTTTGTTTGATTGATTGATTTATTATCCTAAATTTATAGTTTTAACGTGTTTCATGGATGGATTATAATTTATGTACAGGCGCCTTGATTGTTGGAAGGGCGTCTTTTAAATAAATAAAGATTGATTTGAGATTGATATGGATTTCCCTGCACGTGGAGCCGGGGGAGGCCCCCCGTCCTCAAAAACATATATAGATTTGCCCCTGACTGGGCAGCAGAGTGGGCCATGAAGCTGCAAGCAGGGATTCACTTAGCACATCCTCATGTTTTTTTTCCTGGTTTTCTCCCTCTTGTTGCTGGGGCACACGCACAGTTGAGGTGAACATGCACTGCAGAAGGCCTGCAGCTACCTTTCTTCATGCTGCTTCCTGACCCATCCTACCAGCTGGCCTCCAGCTGGAGATGGTCATGCAGCGGATCTGGAAACCCTCCCTCCCTGGAAGAGGAGAACAGTCTAGTGGATACTGTGTCCCCCCCAACCAACCCCCAGCAACCAGAGATTGCTGCCAGTCCCAGGTCATCAACATGGCAGACAGTAACTCTACCTCCACACACTGGGCCGGCTCACTATCTACCCAGTTTCTTACAGGCATGTAGGAACTAGCAAGGGTGGGGGGATCCTTCTGTTTGGTGGGCTGCGGACCATGTCATCCTCACCAGTAGTGTCACCACACACACTCTTTTCCATGAGCGCAACCAGCTAGTTGTATTTCCAAAGTCTCATAAGGCCAGGCTGTGAAGTTAATCCCTGGTATTGATTGTGCAAACTGATCTATCTTGTAATGGTGATTTTGTATTGATTTGTGAGGCTTCAGTTACAGGAAGCTCATAAATGCTATTTTAGTTCAGGGACCCCCTGCCTGATGTGAAATTTATATACATCACCGTCTTTTTACAAGAATATAGATGTTACATCCACGACATGAGAACTTCATATACAGCACTGTCCTCTATAAGAATGTAGATGTTACATCTGCGACATATAAAATTTATATATATCACCACATCCTTTTACAAGAATATAGATGTTACTACCCCAGTATATCAAATTTTAATCCAGCACTGTCTTTTTACAACAGTATCCGTGTTACCCCCCCCAAACACTGCTCGTGTCACAAGATGACTTAAGTTTATTTAACCCACTCTTAGTTGTTGTTTAGTTTTTAACTGTTATGGGGGAGTAGGCATTCATCCTAACACACTAGCCCCCCAACATTGTGAAAGGCAGAATGGTATGGTGGAGTGTTCTAACAGAACTGAGAAACTGTGGTCCAGGAAATAGTAGTGGCAGCCTTAGTAATCCCAGGCCCCCCTACAGACCTGTTGACCAATAGCAGAAGGCTGAAGCCCCAGTCAGTATTCCCATCCTTTCACTCCTAGTATACAGCCACATTTAGAACATCTTATTTCCACAGCAGCCTAGTAATCCAGGGGCCTTTTGCAGAACTGGGGCCCCATTACAGGAGCAGAGAGCCCCACAGAATATTGCTAAACTCCCAGGATCAGTAGGAGCAAAACGGGACTCCTGGGATCACTGGGAACTAAACACAACTTCCAGGATCAATGGGAGAAAAACATGTCTTCTTGGACCAGTGGGAGTAAAACACAGCTCCAGTCATCAGTGGGAGCAAAACGTGGCTTCTGGGATAGGTAGGAGTAAAACACAACATCTGGGATCAGTGGGAGCAAAACATGGCTCCTGGGGTAAGTTGGAGTAAAACATGAGTTCTGGGATCAGTGGGAGTAAAACATGGCTCCTGAAATCGGTGGGAGCAAAACATGGATCCTGGGATCAGTGTGAGCAAAACATGTCTCCTGGGATCATTGGGAGCAAACCGTGGCTTCTGGGATCAGTGGGAGCAAAACATAGTGCCTGGAAACATTGGGAGCAAAGTGTGTGGCTCCTAGGGTCTGTGGGAGCAAAATTTGGCTCCCATCATTCTCTACAGTCCTTCATTTCCTCTCTCACTAGCATGTGCTGCCTGTATTAGTCTGTCTAACTGTACTTTTTGGAAGGAGAATTGCTGGCAAGCTGACAGACTGTAAATATTTGTGTGTTTTTGGATGAACACCTGATCAAAAATTCAGTATTAATTCAGTAGTAAGGAAAGTCAATGATGAACTGGGTCCTTTGGTATGAGCATGGGAACAAGTGATTGACAGACAAGTATTGTGATATAAACGCTGTTACAGTTATTTCCATTTTAGCATATGTGGATTTTATTCTTTCAAAAGCAGGACTTGCACCACAAGCAAAACATTTTTGGATATTTACATTTTCAGATAGGAAACGCTTTATCAACTTGCTGAATTTATAACTGGAAGGAATGAACTGATGTTAGGAATTGCAGGGTTCAAAATCTGCACTGACCAAATGCTGTTAGAGTTTATATTAAGCCAGTAAAATGTCATTTTAACTAGCCCTGCTGGCTTGTAGTAGAGAAGGTACAATTTCAGTAAGTGCACTGGTTGGGCTAGGGGAATGTCTTGCGTGACTAGTGTTTTTTTTTTCTTGTCTGCAAAATGTAATTTTGATCCCTGTATTTGCTTTCAAAACAACTCCATTCTCCTTGGGAGTGAGGCCACTCCACTGCTGACAGCTGTTTTAGATAATGTGCCTCCAAGAGTTGATAGGCGTGCCATGGCCTGTAGTTTGCATTGCCGCACTAAGGAATTTGAACTGGCCATCAACACAGCTAAACTGGATGCATATCATTTATGGTTTGTGTATACATGTGACAATGCAGTCTTCTTCTCAGTCTTGTGCTTATTGACATGCTCATTACCATTAGAGAGCTGTTAAGGCATGAAGTTAGTTAAACATGGTCTGAAAGCAAAGACTAACTTGGGTAGAATTAACCTTCTTCTACTCTTGTGGTGAATGCGTCTTCCTCCAAATTGCTATCTTACAGCATCATAGGCTAAATCCTGAACAACTCTTGGAATGAGCTGAAAAGCCGCCTGGGATACCTCATAGGAATTTCTTGGCGATTAATGATATACTTGGTTTGATTAATGATATACTTTGCTTTAAATATTGGTGCTCCTGTGTTGTTAACTGTGTACAGACTCGCTGTGCAACCTTGCAACAGCAGAGCCCTGCGAAGGAAATGTGATTTATCAGTGGATTTCTCATCCACCTAGCGCCACAAATTTACTGTCAGTGCTACCTGACACGGTCCAGGATTGCCCTTGGAAAAACAAAAGGCTTCAGTTTCTAGAGCTGTCAGTCCCTCACCTTTCACCAGCACTAAATACAGTGTAAGAGAAGCCTGCACGTACCTGCCCCACAGTGTACTTGGCCCAGTGGCTAAACGGAGAGCTTCAGTCTCCAGAGCTGTCAGCCCCCTCACCTTTCACCATCACTGAATATGTTACAGTGTAAGGGAAGCCTGCACTGTCCCTGCCCCACACTACCTGGCCCTTTGGATAAACAAACATCCAGAAAGTGGACTGCGAATCCTCAAATTAGGGATGGTGCAGGATAAGGGTTGCTGGACCAGATATAACTAGGAGGTCAGAGTACCTGCACTTGAAAACACTCAAGGCACACAACTCCTTTCAGAGTTCAGAAGCTTTAATGCAAACTTACAGCAAGAGAAGGTGCACAGACATATCCAACTGACCTTTATGCCCCACCAGCACTAAGTACATTACAGTGTATGGGTAACTTGCACTGTCCCTGTTTGGCCCTGATCTTTGAGAGCATCAGTCACCAGTGCTGCCTGTCCCTCACACTTTACTGGCTCCACAGTTCATGCAAACTGAAGACAGTACAGAAACTTGGAAGGTTTTCAAATGTAGAACTCCCCATCATAGTCCCATGAGCTCCTTTTGTAATGTGTTTAGACAGTGCTGAGACTTAAAAGAGCTGGCAATGCATTACAACACACAGCGGGCTGCCAAGGCACGGCAGAGTGGGGCTGCAGCGTCACATCTCTGAACAGGGTTCAGGTCAGGCTCCACTGGCCTCCAATCAACTCTCAAACTGTCTTCAGACCTCAGCAGCTCTGGGGTTAATTTCCAGTGACCTAACTTGCCGGCATAACATTGCAGGTTTTCCTGCGCAGATATTCACACAGCAGGTCTTCATAACATAACGGAGTACTTAAATTATTCACCTCACATACATTGCTGCTTACTAACAGCCTTTAGAGATGGAGTCTTGCACTGCTTTGCTGATAGCACAAATAGAATTAAACATACAGGCAGTGAAAAGCCAGGTGATTACTTGTGTCAGGTGGGGTTGGGAGCGGGAGTACTGAAGAATAGTAGCAAAAGTAAGAAACTAATGCGTCACTGCATGAATTAGGGCTTAAACCAGGTCACCTACAGTTGCAGAGCTGAGATGGGGAGTACTCCACTGTCTTGGAAGCATGCGCAGAGAACCACCTGCAGTAGCCTGGTGTCTCAGAACTGTAGCATTCTATTCAGCAACCCTGCTGTGGTACGGTTAGATACTAGTAGTGAAGACTAGGTCGGCTGCTTACTTTATCGCCTGTAAGCATGTTCGGTGACCAGCGAGGATGACTCCAGATCACTAGGGATTGCCACTGTGTGGAACTGGCCCTTGTTGCTGGTATTATGCTGGTGGAGCATATTCAGTGACCAGCGATGATGACACCGGATCAGTAGGGGCGGCCATTTTTGCTGTTATTACGCCAGTAGAGCATGTTCAATGACTGGCAACGATGACACTGGATCGATGAGCTGCCCTTGTTGCTGGTATTATGCCGGTATACCTGCAGGAAACAGGTACAATATTTCAAGCATACCGGGACTCCTGAGCTGGACGCTGATTGTTTCTGTCTCCTCCTTGCACTTACCTGCTATTGGCTGCCGCTCTGTACGGCTTCACCTCCAGTTGAACTGCACTTGGATACAGTCGGCTTGCCCTAAGCCCTGCTGTTTTCAGCTCGCCCTGTGCCCTGCCTTATTTTCTAATTTATCTCTATATTTTGTCCTGCCTGCCCTGTCTGACCCCAACCTCTATTAAATGCGCCTTGGCCACTACCTCTTCAACCTCCCTTACTGCTTATTGGCTCAGGTATAAACTGCTCTAGTTAAAAGACTACTCAGACAAAGAAAACCTTTTCTTGATTCCTATGATCCGTCCCCCTCCTGCTGCTAAATGACCCATCAATAAGTTACTTATGGGCCAAAAAAACTGTTGCTATTGTGTTCCCTCCCTGCTAGCCTATCTACCCGGACTGAAATCGCCCTCACTTACACACAACATGCCCTTTCCTCTTTCCCTGCTCCCTCTCCTTTTAATTATTCTTTCCATCGTCATAACCCCAGCTCCTCAAGCCCCCCAATCTAATAGTTCTGCCTCCCCTTCCCCGTCTACTTCCCTAGCCCCTACCTTCATTCTTGCTGTAACTCCTACCCCTCCCAACTAATACTCTGGACTCAGTCCCCCACACAAACCCCTAACCTCCTTAATCACATCATCTAGTCTACTTGCCTTTCTTCACCTCCTGAGTATCCACTCCCCCCAAACTTCTCCCAAATATTCAGCCCTCCACAAATGCCCCAAACCTCACTTCCTCATATTTGCACACCTTTTACTTGCCTCAGGCAATGTTCATCCCCTCCCCCCAGCAGTTATCCTTCCATTAATGCACAGTCTTACTTTGAGAGGGTTCCTGCAGTAGGTCATAACATGTAGGACTGCACCCCTGGCATCAGGACCGCATGGCAAACTTTTGCTAGCAGTTTCTGGCAGGGGAACACCCACCCAATGCCGCGTGGTGGATGTCAGCGTGACTCTGTATAGTGGGCGTCCCCGCGCCTGCCTTCCAGTTCTTTCCCACCGTCGACCTGTGCAAGAACTTCAAGGTAAACGTTGCTCAGTCGATCGCCATTTTGTGCCTTATTTTCTCGAAATTTCAGTCCATTCTTCTATTCTTTTGTGTCTTCTCCACCTCTTGACTTCGAAGATTAAGAAGAAGTGTGGCATACAGATCCCTCATAAAGACGGCCATCGTCGGTGCCTCTTCTGCTTAGGCCTGAACCACGACACTGCGGGCTGCCCTGATTGCAAACCCTTCAATCAGGCTACACGCAGACAGCAGGCTTTGGAGTCCCAATTACTGAAGTCCAGAATTGCCATTCTTAAAAAGGAGATGCAGAAATTGAGGGATACCGCTTCTTCCCCTTCTTTGGAGTCCAAACAGAAGAAAAGAAAGGACAAAGAGAAGCACAGGGAATGGGAGCGTCTGGAGGACTGGGACCGTGTGACCTCCAGCAAGCCTTTGACCAGCAAGGCCGTTTTCCCGCCGCCTGCCCTTGTGGTTGTCCAGGCTGTGTCTGGATCTGGTCCAAGTTCCTGTGCTTCTTTTCAACCTATCTCCACTGGTAAGTCGTCCGCCGGCTCCTCTGGTGAACGCCCGGTCTCTACTGTTAAGTTGGACTCTAGCTCCTCTGGGGCTCACCCTGTAGTCGGTAAGTTGGATCCTAAGACCCAGACAGGAATTCGCACAACATTAATCGATAAGTCGGTCGAGGGTCCTGCTTTCCTCCGCCCGGTCCCTCTGCTGTCCAATAAGCCGGTCGCTCCAGGACCTGCTGACTGCCCAGATGTTGCTCACCTGTTGGGGGCTGACACCACCTCACCCGTCATTCAATTGAGCCTGCTGACCTCCCTTGGTCAGCCCTCCTCCCAGGTCCCGCCTTCCGCTCCGCCTCCCTCGGTGGAACCTCCTACCCCAGACATCACATCTGGGGCAGAGGAGGAAGAGGGCCCCCTGGATGTGGTCTTTTCCTCCCCCACTCCAGCGGCTGTGCCTCATGTCCCTCCCGTGGATACCGATGCCAGACCCTATGTTTACAAGGGCTCCTGGCTTCTTTTCTTCTCTGTTGGGCCTGCCAGCTGCCCCACCATCCGGGCCTCTTCTGCCGGGCGCACCCTCTCTGACGCATGGGGCACTTGCTGGATATATTGCACAAGCTCCCTTCATCAGGGCTCTTACGTCCGACCCCGATGCAGGCTGTTGTTACGCCAGGCTCGACAACAGATCCCCAGATGTAGGTTAATCCGTCGTCAGCCCCTCTGATGTCAGTTAACCCGATGCAGGATACCTTTCCAGGTCCTTCGAGACCCCCAACGGACCTGGGTCATCCGCCAGGGTATCATCCCTATTCAGGGTTCCAGACACCGACTTACCCACCATGGGGTCCAGCATTGGGTTATTTTCCCCAGACTTTCTACTCTGGGTATAAACTCCTGGTTACCCCCATTTTCAGGGGTATCCTCCTCACCAGTATCCGGGGTTGGGTGCACCCTTTTATCATTATCCGCCCACCCCTACTCCTCCACCCCCACCTCAGCCGGACTTTCAATCTTTGATACAGTCTTGTTGGAAGGACGCTAGATCACAGTTGGTCTCAGATTTGGTACGATGTCTACTGGGCCTGGTAGTCCCCGCTGTGTTCTGTGTCACCGGTCAGCTCTCTTCACTCTGCAGTGGTGCACATTTCGGGTGCAAACCTTCAGGAGGTCACTCTGCAGAACATTGAAACCCCCAATGGAAACGATTCCCTAGACTCTGAGGAGGATTCCTCAGAAGTTTCCTCCGGTGAACAGTCCTCTGCGGCCAAAGGCAAAGAATCACCCAAATTCCCTCCGGAGGATCCCTCCTTTATTGAACTCCTCCGCATTATCAAACCAACCAACAGCTGGAATGTGGAAGAACAGGACCTGAAGTGGAAACGTCTGGCAGAACACCTAGATTTGGAGACAGTTTCCCCTATCCCTGTCCATCCTTGGACAGCCCCCCACGAGGACCTCACCACTACCATTTGGCAGCTGCCCCACTCTATTCCAGCCATTCTTAAGAAGGTAGACTGGATATACCATGCGCCTGAAGGCATTTCCTTCCTGGACTCTCATCCCAAGGTGGATTCTATCGTCATTGCGGTTGCTCATGACCGTTCGGATACGCCAAAACACATGAGCACCTCTCCTCCAGATAAGGAATCTCAGCAGCTCGACCAATTTGGGAAGAAAATGTTTTCATCTTCTGCGCTCTCTGTTCCCTCAACTATGTGGCGCACATGGTTTCCTTTCAAAAGGCAACTATGGCCAAACTTGAGGCTCGTATTCAATCCATGGAGGCCTCAGACCTCAAGGAGGAACTAACCAAAGATTTGCTTCTGTTCAAAATCTTGTGCAAACATGTGCTCAGGGCCACTTACGATTCGGTGGACGTGGTGGCTCATTCCTCCACCACGGCCGTTTCCTTCAGAAGACATGCTTGACTACACAAGTTCTGGAGTGTCCACAGATATTCAGGTGGCATTCCAGGTGCTTCTTTCAGAGGTTCGGTCCTTTTTGGGGGAGACACCAAAGACATTATTACAGGACACCAAAGACATTATTACGGGTCTCCAGGACAGTGGCCAGGCCCTGAGATCCGTCAAGTCTGTGTACCAAACGGGCTTCCAGAAAAAACAGCCCTTTCGGCGCCAAAATAAGAGGCAGGGCAGACATCTTTTTAACAGGCGCCAGAATAAAGAAAAAGCTACGGGGTCCTCTTTCTCCTCTCCCCCCTGCCTGAAAAACCCAGAGAGCGGCCGGAGAATCTCTCCCCACTCGCCCCTCCACCTCCTGACTCACACTGCCCTCTCCCTTTTCCACCCTCCGGTGTGGAGCCAGTGAGAGGAAGGTTATCCCTCCATGTGCAGGAGTGGAAGGGCATCACTTCAGACGCATAAGGTCCTGCAACTCATTTCAAGAGGGCACACCATACGAGTTTTTGGAGTTCCCTCCAAACTCCCCTCCAGGTCACTCCAGGTATTCTCTGAACCAGGCAATGCTGGTTGACGAAGAAATCCTGGCTCTAAGACAGAAGTCAGCCACAGAGCCAGTTCTTCCATCCCAGAGAGCAAAAGGGTTTTACTCCCATTTCTTCCTGGTCCCGAAAAAGACTGGCGACCTCAGACCCATCCTGGCCCTCAGCCGGCTGAACCTTTTTGTGGAGTATAGAAGGTTCTGCACGTTGACTGTACAGGGTCTTTCACCCCTTCTGCAGAAAGACCACTGGCTGTGTGCACTGCATATGCAGGATGCTTACCTTCATATTCCAGTGTTCCCGGGCCACTGACAGTTACTGCTATTCCTCTTCCGGGGGAGCACTTCCAGTTTATGGCCCTCTCCTTTGGCCTTTCCTCGGCACCCAGGGTCTTCACCAAGTGCCTAGTGGTGGTGGCAGCGGCTTTATGCTGTCAGGGTTTTGCGGTGTTCCCTTACCTGGATGACTGGCACTTAGTGGCCCCATCCAGGGCCAGCCTAGAGGAATCTCTTTCCTCCACACTGGACCTGTTTTCCTTTCTGGGGATTACTGTGAATATCCCCAAGTCGTCCCTGATCCCCTCCCAGAGACTTCGGTTCATTGGGGCGATCTTGGATGTGATCCAGTGCAGAGCCCTCCTGTCCCTGGACAGAGCATACACTCTACAGGAGCAGATCAGTCTAGTTCTCTTATCCAGGCATATTCCCACCAGGGTGTTCTTATGCCTTCTTGGCCTCATGGTGGTGACCATCTCCATGGTTCCCTTGGCCAGACTACGCATGAGGATCACCCAGTGGACACTCCGCATCCAGTTGGAGCAGCGCTTGGACGATTTGGACCATCCCATCGTGGTTTCCAGCGCACTCAAGAAAGATCTTCTATGGTGGCAGGATCCTCAGAATCTGTCTCAGAGGTTACCTTTCAAGACACCCCCTCCTTCATGGACCTTCACCACAGACACTTCTGGTTTGCATGGGGGAACCCACCAAACACAGGGAGTGTGGTCTCCGCTGGAGATGTCTCTCCACTAAACATATTGGAGTTGAGGGCGGTTATGTACGCCCTTCAGGCATTCCAGCCCATTCTGTCAAACGGAACACTGCTAATCCAGACATACAGCATGTCTGTGGTCTGGTATATCAACAAGCAGGGAGGCACCCGATCGTACCCCCTGTGCAGCTAGGCAATGCGGGTGTGGTTCTGGGCAGTCCCGCACAGTCTGTTTCTCATGGCCGTGCATGTCCCAGGTGTGCACAATGTTCTGGTGGACAGCCTCTGTCGGATGTCGTCTCAAGTTCACGAATGGGAACTAAGTCAGGAAGTGGGTGATTTGTTGTTCCGCCGATGGGGACGTCCAGAAATAGAATGCTTTGCCTCCCCATCCAGTGCAGAGCTAAACAGTTTTTAGTTGCTCATTCCAGAGCTTGGTGCTTTCTGGCATGATGCATTGTCTCTATGCTGGACAGGGAAGTACTTGTACGCCGTCCCTCCTTTTCCCAATCTACAGCGTATCCTTCTGAAACTTCAGACAGAGGGAGCTCGGATGCTTCTTGTAGCTCTCTTAGTTCCCACTCCTGCAGCAGCTGGCTGTGGAACCCCCAGTTCCGCTCCCTCTTCAACGCGATCTGTTGACACAGGGATCAGGGCAGATTAGTGCATCCGGGACTCCGGACCCTGCACCTTCATGCGTGGCTCCTTCAGATGTAATTGTATCACGCTTCAGAGTATCACAGAGGGTCGCTTAGGTCCTAGTGGAAGCTAGAAAACCCTCCACCAGGTCCACCTGTGTATTGAAATGGAAGCATTTTTCCGTCTGGGCTGCTTCCAAGGGCTGGGACCCCTTTACTTGCTTAGCTCTGCAGATCATGGAGTACCTGTTGCACCTATCTGACTCTGGTCTAAGCTATTCCTCCCTTGAGGTCCACCTTTTGGCTATTTCAGCCTGTCACTCCTCGGTGGACTGCAAACCTGTAGCTTAGTTGGAGGTCTCAAAAACCTTTCTGAAAGGGATCCTCCATTTGAAACCCCCGTGTGTAACCCCACTTCACCTTGGGATCTAAATTTCATTCTAGAAAAACCTACCTTCCCTCCTTTTGAACCGGAGGGAAGCTGTGACATGCGCTGCCTGTCCTGGCAAAGCACTCTTTTTGGTTGCTGTCACTTCCACTCGAAGAATTTCTGAGCTTCAGGCCCTGATGCATAAAGAGCCTTATTTGGTATTTCACAAGGACCGGGCAGTCCTGCATACTAATCCTAAGTTTCTTCCCAAGGTGCTTTCTGAGTTCACCTTAAATCAAATGGTTGAACTGCCGGTATACTATCATGCTCATTCAAATAGGGGTGAGGCTCTACTTCATACGTTGGATGTACATAGAATTTTGAGGAGCAATGTCCACCAGACCAAAGAGTCCTGAAAGTCTGACTGACTTTTTTTCTCTTTTGCCCCCAAATACTTGAGGTCAGCAGTTTCTAACCAGTGTCTCTCCAAATGGTTGGCTAACTGCATATGCTTCTGCTACCAGAAGTACAGTAAACCTCTGCTGGAGGAGGTCAGAGGTCACTCTACTAGAGGCATGGCTGCTTCTACAACCTTCCTCAGGAATGTTTCTGCAGCAGAGATTTGTGTGGCAGTAACCTGGAGTTCGGTCCATACCTTCACGAAGCATTACAGTCTGGACATTGCCTCTAGGCGTAGGGCCTGGTTTGGCCTTGCCGTCCTGCAGGGCCTACTGTCTTAGGCCGGTCCTGGTCTGTTTTCAGTTGTTTCCTCCTCCCCTGATTCTCTCAGTCTTTCTCTGAGAGTGACTGCTTGGGATTCAGTCCTACATGTTATGACCTACTGCAGGAACCCTCTCGAAGTAAGATAGCACAGTTACTCAAGAATGTACTGTAATAGTAGATCTTCGAGAGGTTCCTGCAGTAGGTCACTCTTTCCCTCCCTCCTTCCCTCAGTTTCTGCATTTCTTTTTACAGCTCATTCTGAACTGGGCTCCAGGCTTTCCATCCTTTCTCATCCTCCTTGAATCTCTGGTGGGAGAACTGGAAGGTGGGCATGGGGACTGCCCACTATATAGGGTCACACTGACGTCCATCACGTGACGGGTGGGCGGTCCCCCGCCAGACATTGCTAGCAAAAGTTTGCCGTGCGGTCCTTGACGCCAGGGCGCAGTCCTCATATGTTATGACCAACTGCAGGAACCTCTCTTGAAGATCTACTATCACGGTAAGTTCTTGCGTAACTGGACTTTTTTTCTTCCAGTACCCCCTATGCCCTCCCAAAAGGACTCAAGATCCTTCATTTAAACATCTGCAGTCTCATCTCAAAAGTAGACCTTTTGCAACCGATGGTAGTCTCCCTCACGCCAGATATCCTAATTTTAACCAAAGCATGGCTAAACGCTAAAATACCGGATCCCTCCATCAACATCCTAGGCTACTCCATAATCAGGCAGGACAGGGCCAGCAGGGGAGACGGTGTAGCGTTCTATATCCTATCCTCACTCCAGTATACTACCAACCTCTCATCCTCCTTACTCTCCAGCTATGAAGCCCTAGTTGTAAATATCACATTGCCTTTCACCTCGCCCACCTTTATTGCCACAGTGGCATCAAGCCCTCTGACACTATGGACCTTGTTACCTCTGTAACATCCTGCTCTCACAAAGGTGAGTTGTACATATTAGGTGATGTAAACCTAAACTGGTTATCACCAGCCGCCTCCAAGACACGAAATGGCATCTCTGTCCTTAGTCTTTTCCCAACTCATTCAGGAACCTACCTGACTAAATCATTAAACTCTAAATCACACACTGTTAGACTGGGCTCTCACCTCTCAACCACACCAGGTCATCAAGTTAGACATCCTCCCAGATGCCCTCAGTGACCGTCATCTAATAGTCACAGTCAGGAAGGTCCACAGACCAAAACCACCCCACAAAATCCTTCAATCTTTCAGCTCCCTAAACTTAAACCCCTCCACAATGATTTAACCAACTCTGACTGGTCCCCAATTGTCTCTGCCTTAACTGTCAGTCAAGCCCTCGATTTACTTCAAGGATAAATTTCTAGATACCTGGAATTCCTGTGCCCCTCTCAAACACACAAGAATTTCTGGTAACCATCATCCCTGGATTGCTCCTGAGCTAATGTCCTGCAGCAGGAAGTGTGATGAAGCTTGGAGGAAACACATGGCCACCCAGCTCCCATCAGACTATACAAATTATCGCAGGCTAAGAAATGCATGTACAAAAGCTACCAGGTTAGCCAAGTCTAAATATTTTAAATCCTCTTTCCTAAATAACATTAACTCCCCCTCTTAAATTCTGGAAAGTGGTCCATTCACTATCTCCCCTCCCTTCGCACCCCCCACCCCCAGCGCTAAACATTAACAACTCATTAGTGTCCGAACCTTACTTAGTTGCTTAAGAGTTTAACACCTACTACATCTCCTGTGCCTCAACCCTTCTAAAGTCCCTCCACTCAGTCCTCCCTTCCCCATATCTTCCCTCCTCTACCACTCAACCCTCCCGTACCAACCCTTCCTTCCCCTTCACTCCTGTCTCTCCTGAAGAGGCACTAATGGCCCTCTTCTCTCTCAACCCTTCCAAAGGCTCCTCACCTGATGACCTTGACCTTAAACTCCTGTACCTTTCAGCCTCTGCCATTGCCTACCCCCCTCTCCCTAATTCTAAATCTCTCCTTTAAGTCCTCCTCTGTCCCTTTGCCATGGAAACATGCAGTGGTTCTCCCCCTCCCAAAGGGCAGGGATCCTTCCTCCCCTGCCAACTATTGCCCAGTCTTCCTCCTCCCTACCCTAGCCAAGCTCCAAGAACACCTGGTCCTTTCTCAACTAACCTCCTTTCTTGATGACTTTTAATTCTTCACCCCGTTCTAATCTGGTTGGAAATTGGTGCCCGTAGATCATCTGCTCTTTCCATAAAAGTGAGTGTGCCCCAGGGATCTATCCTGAGCCCCCTACTTTTTAACATATCTATAAATAGTATAACATTTACAGATCCTGATATAAGATACCACATATATGCAGATGACACTGATTTATGCGGAGGGTAGTGCCCAGGAAAGAATTAATACTAAATTACAGACAGCTTTTCTTGAGCTTCATTCCTTTTTTCTTCACTTAATTTAATTCTAAATGTACAAAAGACACAATTGGTATACTTTCATGGTCCTACAAAGGAACATCAGTTATTGGATCTTAGGACAAAAGGGGGAGAGAAAATTAAACAGGTAGCTCATATATATTTAGGAGTGTGGTTAGATCAGAGATTGTGATGGGACAAGCATCTGGAACATTTTTTGGGTAATCTTAGTGGAAAGTTGGTATGCTTTATAGATTAAAGCCCTTTACAACTCTGGAGGTGAGGCAGAGGATTGTGGAAACTATTGATTTTATCCATCTTGGATTATGGGGATTTGGTGTATGGGGGGCCTTGGGGACGGAGCTGGCAAAATTAGATGTTGTTTATAATAGGTTTGCCCTCTTCGTCCTCAATACCCCCAGAAGCATACACCATTGTGATTTATATAGAGCCATAAATTGGTGGTGTTTGGATGATAGGCAGAGTTGGTACCTTGTAACATTTGTGAGTAAACTTAGAAGGCGACAATTGCCTAGTTATACTTTGAGATTTTGAGGTTAGGGAACACAGGAAGGGGTTAAGATCTTCCAGTGGCATAGAATATGTTGTACCAAGATGTAACTTGGAGTTGGGAAGGGCATCACCTGTTTATAGGGGTCCCAAAGCTTGGAATTCCTTGCCCCTGGATTTGAGGTGGGTGGATGCCCCTGCACATTTGCCTTAGATAAAAAATGGTTTGCAGATTTGGTGTATGAACCAAGAATATGCTGTTTACATTAGTATGTTATAGTAAAGAAATTCAGTGTCATTATATGACGTAAAAATAAGAATATGTTGCATCTTAGGTATAACATAATATGCACTTTATTGAATCGTATGCTGGGGTAAAATGAGAAAGGAATCATTAGTCTACATGTATATTGAAGTGTTTGCACATTTTTTCTTTCTTTTATGTAATTTAAGATGTGAAATGAAACTGTATGTGTCTTTGATAAGTTAATATCGACATATTGTATGTCTGTGTAAATTGTTTGAATGTCTGTTGTATGTGTAACTATTGTTTTTGCACTGTGGACCTCCTTGTAAGCGAGTCTTGTTACTCAATGGAGTATTATCCTGTTCATGTTGTAATATGAATAAAATTTTACCATACCAAGTGTCTGGTTCAGAGATGAAAAGGGGAAGAATCAAGTAGAACACTGAAACTTAACTGCTTATAAAATCCAGGGAGAGACCAGCAAATTGTTCAAACAGGGCCTTATTGCAATTTTGTGGATTTACCTTTTAGTACAGTTAGTGCTTTGCCTGACCCTGAAGTTGTGTGTGTGTGTGGGGGGGGGGGGTTACCCTCTCTTTAGTGTTCACTTAGAGCCCTTATTGGTCCAGTAGTACAGGAGACATAGAAAAATACAGGACTTTGTAAGACTTGAGCCAACACTCTTTCTGGAAGTGGAGTGGGTCCCAGGGTGGTGGCCTGGGTGAAAAATTGGCTGGACAACAGGACGCAGAAGGTAACAGTAAACAGAGTCCACTCCGAAGAAAGGGGGGTTACTAGTGGGGTACCGCAGGGTTCAGTATTGGGGATGATCCTCTTCAGTCTCTATAAGTGACTTTGCAGAGGGACTGGAAGGAAAAGTATGCCTTTTTGCAGATGACACAAAACTTTGCAACAGTGTTGATACACGGCGGGGGAGGGGGTGGAAAGGATGAGAAGGGACTTGGCAAGGTAGGAGGAAAAAAAGTATGGCAGCTTAGATTCACTGCAAAGTAATGCACCTAGGAACAAAAACCCAGGGGAAGAGTACACAATGGGGGGGAGATACTAACAACAACAAAAACGGAAAGGGACCTGGGGGTAGTCATATCAGATGACCTAAAGGTAGGCAAGCAACATGAAAAGGCAGTAAGGAGGGCTTGGGGGGATACTGGCATGAATAGGGAGAAGGCCTGTTGTTGGCCAGACATCTCCTGGCTTTTCATGATCACACAAAATAAAGTAATCGGAAACGGCTCAGGCGCAGTTAATGGGAGTACAGTCTAGTTTGGGTGATTCATAAATCGTGGGCTTGGATACTGTTTCAGTGTCTGATTATTGCTTATTTATTTTTACTAGTTTGGTTTGAGCTGATGAAATGAGTGTGAGTATGTAGGTTGACTTATTAAAATCCAGACCCATGACTGCAGGCAGCGAGCAGTGTTGTCACATGACCAATGGCAGAAGAAGAAGGTAAATTATCTGAAGAGTTCGATTTGCTAATGAAGGTTGATTTTTATTAACCGTATCTCGGACATTTCAGTCCCTGTGTATCCTGCCAAAGGGGAGTGAGAGAGCAGATGACACCCTGATTGCTTTGCATTGCTATTGTGTGACCTCAGAGCTACACTGACAATATTTCTGAGATAAATCTACAGCCCCATTAAATTTAGCAAAGCGCTGATTAAACACTCCAGCAATTTCACTCATTAGAAGAAGAGTCAATGTTTTTTTCTGGGAGGTAATCAGAATTTTTTTTAAAGGCCAATGTCTGAACAGTAGAGCTCCAGGACGGGTTACATTGCTATAGCAAAGCCAGTACCAGACACACCTCAAAGCACCTTGGTATGAATTTGTAAACTCATTGCAGAGAAGTATGAGGTGCAGGATTTGTGGGTATAAAAACACTAGACTGGCAGTTCTAAATAATCCACAAGGGAATAGCTAAGAACCAGCACTCCCCCATATTACAGAGCATCCCTTTGCATTGGGTTTCTTAGAGATCATGCTTCACCCCAATAAAAAGCAGTTAACTTTATTTAATGCGTCAGCTGCCGTTTCTCTGCAGGCAATGCTGCCAGAGTTCTGTAGGCAGCAGATAATAATCTAGTCTCAGTGCTATAGGTTCCTGGATTCCCTGCCATTGTGCAGCAAAGGAAATGCAGTCCAGTTTCATGTATGAGTTCCTTCTTATGATGTGTGCCGCCATTTTAGAATCTCAGTGGAGTATGAAGCAGCCATGTGTATCCATGGTGAATTGTACAAATTCACCGGTAACCCCCACCACTGATAATTACTCTTGGCCCTTCTGCTCCTCCCCTCTGGTTGTTACTATGTTCGACACATTCCTTGTGCCTTACTCTCTTCTTGCTTCCCTCTACCTCCCCAGCCTACTACCACTGCTAGCTGGAGTTATTTTTATAATATTCTTGGGTTACTGCTCCTTTTTGATTATATGGTCATTATTATTTTGTACAGTTGCACCTTTATCATACATATTTTTTTCACTGTTCAAATTGTATCTGTATTTTTTTTTTATTCATTCAAGATTTTGCTACTGTTAATTTTATTGTTTCATAACTCATTGCACTGTACCAATTTTCCATACTGTTATTTTCCTACCTGTATCTCCCTCCCCGGGTCTCACTTGAAAACAAGCCTTGGCTGGCTCACTTGGCCTTTCTCGGTCAACAGATTGAAGATTGGATGGGAGAGATGGATAGATGGGTAGGTGGGTCGGGGGATGGGCGGGCGGGTGGATGGATGCCACTGCCTGATTAAAATTTCATGAAAATGTTCCTGTCATGTTGTTCTTGTTTTGTAACTTGGCAGGATGGATCGTGTAACGGACTCCAGCATTATGCAGCACTGGGCCGTGATGTTATTGGTGCGACGTCTGTGAACCTGATGCCCAGTGATGTGCCGCAAGATGTCTACAGTGGAGTAGCACAGCAGGTGAGATGGAGAGTTGCATGGAGTACCTGGGGAGTATGCCTGGGATGGCAGGAGCTCATCTTTTACCAGACACTTGAAATGCAGGCTGTTGCCAGGCCAGAGGATGCAGGTCATTGCCGGGCCCAGGAGACACAGGCATTGCCAAGCCCCAAAGAGGCAGATATTGCTAAACGCTTTTTTAATTAAACATTTTATGAGAAAAAGGCACAGTTGTGGCTCAGTTTTGAAGAGTTTCTCAAACTGGGAGGCCCGCCTTCCAGGGGTGAATCAGCAAATCCTGATAGTGAACCAGTTCCTAAAAATTGTGAGTCTGTGTTCCTCTGCGTGAGGACATTGGAGAAAAATAAATGTGAATAACGTCAGCTGAATAAACTCAGTTGTTTATTCAAAGATATAGCTCTTTATTTCTGCTTTGCTGTGCACAATATGAGATGTTTGTTGTGTCTGGTGAGGCCCACATTTTGTTATGTATCTTAGAGAAAGACTTGCTTCAACAGAGTTTGAGAGTGATTGCTTTAGACTCAGCATAAAGGACTGATTACATTGTTATAATGTAGAAAGAGTGCCGAGCGCCTGGTCTGACAGATAATTTCAGATGTGTGGTAGAAAGAAAAAAATAGGCTTTTACAAGACCCCGTAAGAAAGCAATTTTGTCCCTTCTGCGGGTTCATGTTTACTCTTGGGGGCTAGGTGACATACTGTAGTTCCTGACTCACTGTGTTGCTGAGCTAACCTCATACACATGCAGCTCGTAAGTTGGCCCCCTTGCTATTGCAGGGAGTGGCTATACAGCTTTTGCATGGAAGAGGCAATTACTATGGTGTCTTGTCCATTGAGTTTTCCCAGAGCAAAGGTGGGCACCATTATGGGCTGTGAAAGAAACCCAAGGGGAAAAAATCATCGACGGGTGCTATGTGTCTGTAAATAACATACTCTCTTGCACGCCACGTTGTCACTGGGAAGTCTTAACATAAGGCCAGGGTAAGCTGCACCCCTCCTGGGGACACTGACACAGTTCAAAGCTGTGTCATTAGCATGGAATGTTGGTGGCATGAGTGTTCCACAGCCTCTAACATATCAGTCTTTCTGTGCCAGGGTTAGGGACAGCAGCACTTTCCAGGTAGCTCTTGAATGTGACAGAAATCTTAGCAAATTATGTTTGTTCTAGGAGCGTGGATATGTTGTTCATCCACACTCTTTGGCATGTCCCTTTCCACTTTAAGATGAACCGAAAGTCTTCAAGCTGGCTCCTCCCACCCACCCGGGTGGTATATACCCCGGGCTTCCAGCAGTTCTTCGACTCTTCAGCCCATCAAGACTTCCAGGCCCTTGGCTTTCTCTACTCCCTCTCGGGCCTCCTCTAAGTTCTCCGAACGCCACAAGTCTTCCTCTTCCACCCGACATCGGGACCCTGACTCCGGGTCGGTCTCCCAGCCCCCTAGGGGCGCGGATCCACCACCCAGGAAGATGAAGATCCTGACGTCCCTCAGGCAGATGATGGACCTGACGTCGGCCAAGCACCCGTCGGCCAGGCGTTCGCCGGAGCCGAGGACATCGGCCAAGCACCAGACGCCGGCCAGGCATTCGCTGGATCCGAAGTCGTTGGTCAAGTGACCGATGTCGGCTTCACCGGAGCCGAAGACCACCCCCCAGTCACCGGTGGACACCGGTCACAGGGATTCCACAGAGGAGGACACCACGTTGCCTGAAGACCAGGCGGGCGACTCAGAGGATGCCGGGCTTCCGAGGGAACCTTTGCCCACCCCGGAGACACCCGAGGACCCGACGCCCGTCCCCGGCGACAGACCACCAGCGCCAGGCCCATCGTTGGGCATGAATATACAAGAAGTAAAGGATCTCTTTACTTTCTGGTGGGACACCATCCGTAAAGATGTGGTCCCAGTAAAGCCTCCTCCCCCCACCTCCTCCTACTCCTTCACCTCCTACGCCCCCTCCTCCACCACAGGGGCCAGCAGGATGACCACCAACCCCTAAGGAGCAGACTCCACCTCTCAGGGGTTGATCCCAGGATCAGAGAAGGCCTCCCTCAAGATCTCCATCAGGGTCTCCCAGCCCCAAGTGACCCAGACGTCAGCGGTATACTCCGTCGGGGGAGGACTGCAGATCGGATACCTCGGATTACTCCAGATCTCCTTCTCCACTCAGCATTTCATCACCAGACCTACATGACCTTCCCAGGTCTCCTCCAGATGATCCCTCTTTCTCTGAGATCATGAGGCACATCCAGGACAACATGGGGTGGGATGCCAAAGACCTTGACCCCAAAAGGCAGCAACTTGCCCGTTATCTTCGGCAGAAAGACCCAAAGCATGTGGTAGTGCCACCCTTGATGGACACCTTTGTGGACGTCACCAGGGCTGCATGGAAGTATCCGCACTCCACTCCTGCGGTGCCCAAGAAAGTTGACTGCCTGTACAAGGGCCCCCGAGAGAGGACCAGTACTTGGCTCAACAACCTCTGGCAGACTCCCTGGTCATTATGGCCTCACATGACCGGTCCCAAAGACCGCAACACATGAGCACACAGCCGCCGGACCAGGAATCCAAACAATTGGATGCCCTGGGGAGATGCATGTATGCGGCTGCTACATGCTCCATCAGGTCCCTGAACTACCTAACCCACACGGTACAGTTTCAGAATGCCCTATGGGAACAAGGCCAGGACCTGATCGATAAGCTTCCAGATGGCTGTCAGAAGGCGGAGCTCCTAAACCTTCTCCGCACAGGGTCTGATGTGGGTACCCAAGTACTACGAGCTGCATACGATTCTGTGGACTCATCCGTCAGAGCTGCAGCTTTATGCGTCTGTCTCCGGCAATACTCTTGGCTCCGTGTCTCCGGCTTCACCCCGGACATACAGAAGAACATTCTTGACGTCCCCTTCAACGGCGAAGTACTCTTTGGTGAACCCTCGGAAAAGGTTATCACCAAACTCCAGGATGCTGGGAAGGCAATCAGGTCTATACAGGCTATGTACAGATCTAGGCCCGGTTCCTTTCGTAGGAACCAGAGCCGTTTTCGCAGCTGGCAACAAAGGCAGCAGCCACGTTCTGGCCAGCAAAAAAGGGGCACCTTTCAGCGGAAAGCCCAGGTTAAGTCATCCTCAGGCAGAGCCCAACGCTACGCTAAACCAGCCCAGCCTGCAGGGACCGGTGCTGCCACAGCATGACTCCTTCCCAGCCCCCTGCCCCTCCTCTGGATCAATGTGCACAAAAGGCCTGGGGTTGCATCGCTCGCCACTTTTCAGGGTGGCAATCGATTACCACTGACCGGTGGCTATTCCAGTTGGTCAAGAAAGGTCACTTCATAGAATTTCTCGACCACCCACCGGCAAGACCTCCCCTGCTTTCCCATTACTCGGGTCAGCACGCCCTGCTCATACAGCAGGAGGTGCTTGCGCTCCCTGGAAAAGAAGCGATAGAGCACGTACCATGGAACCAGAGGAGTGCAGGGTATTATTCTCACTTCTTTATGGTTCCCAAGAAAACAGGGGACCTCCGTACGATACTGGACCTCAGCGACCTCAACGAGTCGGTCCTGTACAAACGCTTCCGCATGGTGACCCTCCCAGGTCTGATTCCCATGCTCAAGCAGGGCGCCTTTTTAGCGTCCTTGGACATGCAGGACACTTACCTGCATATTTCCATTGCTCAAGCGCACAGGAAGTTTCTGCGCTTCGAGTTTCAGGGCCACCATTATCAGTTCCGAGCCCTCCCCTTCCGACTGTCATCAGCACCTTGGGTATTCACGAAGTGTATGGCGGTCGTAGCGGCAGCTCTTAGGAGACAAGGCCACTCCGTTTTCCCCTACCTGGATGACTGGCTTCTCATGGCGCCCTCTCGGGAGACCTTGATGTCCGCCATTCATTAAACTCAGTCTCTGTTCGAGACGCTCGGCATCATTATCAATCAAGAGAAGTCACACCTGGTTCTGTCACAGACTCTGCAGTTCATAGGTGCAGTTCTGGACACCATCCAGGGGAAAGCATTTCTTCCCCAGGACAGAGCGGAACATATCAGATCCCTCATCAGGGACATTTTGGCGAAGAAGACCATTCCTGCCAGATTGGTCCTTTGCCTGCTCGGACACATGGCTGCAGCCATTGCAACAGTCCCACTTGCTCGTCTCCACATGCGGGTCACCCAGTGGATGTTACGGGTCCAATGGGATCAAAAGCAAGACCATCTGCAGCTTCCAATCCGGATCACGAAGACCGTAATCCGGGATTGGCAATGGTGGCTAGATCCGAAGACTCTATCGGCAGGGGTTCCCTTCATTGCGCTGTCTCCGATCGTGACACTCTCCGCAGACGCCTTGGGGCTCGGATGGGGAGCACACCTCAACGGTGTCCGGTCTCAGGGCCTGTGAACAGCCCAAGAGACTCATCTCCACATAAATATCCTGGAAATGAGAGCAGTTCTTTACGCCCTGCAGGCCTTCCAGTCTGAGATTCCACCGGGTACCAGTCTGTTACAAACAGACAATTCTTCGATGGTGTATTACCTCAACAGACAAGGAGGCACCCATTCCTACCAGCTTTGCAGGGAGGCCATGAGGATGTGGGATTGGGCTTTGCAACACGGCGCAAACCTCATTGCTGTTCATGTCCCAGGAGTGGACACCATCATTGCAGACAGCCTGAGCCGCTCTCAGGCCAGAGTCCACGAGTGGGAACTTCTCCAGGAGGTAGTAGAGGATCTGTTTCACAGATGGGGTACACGAGAGTTGACCTTTTCGCGTCCCCATCCAACGCAAAACTGCCCAATTTTTGCTTGCTAGATCCAGGGCCTGGTGTTTTCTGGCGAGACACGTTGTCCCTGTCCTGGGTGGACAGATTCCTCTATGCCTGTCTCCCCTTTCCATTGATCCAGAGGGTTCTTCTGAAAGTTCGCAGAGAGCAAGCGATGCTGATACGCATCGCGCCGTTCTGGCCCAGGCAGATCTGGTTCCCTGTACTACATCAGCTATCCCGGGAACCTCCGGTGCCTCTGCCAATCAGCTCTTACTTGTTGTCTCAGGAGGAGGGCTCCTTGGTCCATCCGGACCTTCGTTCACTGAGCCTGCACGCTTGGCTCCTAGAGACATAGCCATTTTGCGACACAGGGTCTCGCAAGAGGTAGCTGACGTTCTGGTGGCCGCGAGAAAACCGGCCAGTCATGCTACTTATGCCATGAAATGGCGCCGTTTTTGCCTGTGTGTTGAAATGCAGGGGTTTTCACTTCTAGACTGTCCAGAAAAGTCGGTCTTGGACTACCTCTTGTCTCTTTTTCAGACAGGCTTGGCCTACTCCTCAATTAAAGTACACCTCTATGCCATATCAGCCTATCATTATCCTATAGGCCAACGCACCATATCACAGTTGGACACGGCATGAGCCTTCCTGAGAGGTATTCTCCACCTTAGACCCCCCGATTAAAGATCCAATTCCACCATGGGATCTACCCTTTGTCCTGGAGCAGCTTACACTGCCACCCTTTGAACCAGCCGCGGATTGCGAGCTACGTCTTCTCACTTGAAAGACGTTGTTTTTAGTTGCCGTTACCTCGGCCAGAAGAATTTCTGAACTCCATGCACTCGTGCAAAGAGCCTTATTTGGTTTTTCACAAAGACAAGGTATCCCTATGGACTAATCCCAAATTTCTGCCTAAGGTGGTCTCAGCTCTCACCCTTAATCAGGACGTCGATCTACCAGTGTACTTTCCCAACTATTCGAATCGAGGAGAGGCCCTGTTGCACACCCTAGATATGCATAGGTGTCTCCAGTACTACCTGACCAGAACCAAACACCACCGAAAATCGGACCAGCTTTTTGTCTCCTTTGCCCACAGGATGATGGGAGCTCCTGTTTCTAAACAGTCGCTGTCCAGGTACCTTATTCAGTGTATCATGTTCTGTTATCAGAAGTGTAACAAACCCTTACCTGGTGCAGTCAAGGGTCATTCCACAAGGGGGGTGGCTACCTCCTTTGCAGTCCTTAAGAATGTGTCCACCTCGGCCATCTGTGCTGCAGCTACTTGGAGCTCCGTGTACATACGAACATATGAAATTTGCCAGCAGATAAAGGCCTAGAGGTCTATCATGTCTGCTCGAATGTGCAGCTAGCACCCCTTATTCTGCAGCTGCCCCTCCCTTCCACCCTTCCCCTTCATTAACCCTCCCCTTTGTCCTGTCCCATCCTTGTTTGAAGCAGTCCACTGTTCTACTGCATACCACTTCAGCAGGTAACGCATTCCACCCAGCCACCACCCTCTCTGTAAAAAAGTGTCTCCTCATCTCCCTCCTGAACCTTCCTCGCTCCAGTCTCATATCATGGCCCCTGGTGGTCCTCTCTTCCCTTACTTTGAACAGCCCCTCTGTACCCGTCTTGTTTATTCCTTTCATGTATTTAAAGGTTTCAATCATGTCACCCCTGTCTCTCCTCTCCTCCAGTGAGTAAATGTTCAACTCCTTCAACCTCCTCTCATATGATAAGTCCCGCAGCCCCTTGATCATCTTTGTCGCTCTGCGCTGCACCCCCTTCAGTAACTTACTGTCCCTCTTCAGATACGGACGCCAGTACTGCATGCAGTACTCCAGGTGTGGTCTAACTAATGACCTATACAGTGGCAGAATCATCTCCTCCCTCCTCGAGGATATACCCCTTGCAATACAACCCAGCATTTTGTTGGCCTTTGCAGCTGCCTTCCTACATTGTGCCGAGTTGTTCATTGACCCTGTAATGAGCACACCCAGATCCTTCTCCTCCTCTGTCTGGGCTAGCTGCACTCCCCCTAGCTGGTAAGTCCTCCTTGGATTCTTCATCCCAAAATGCAGCACCTTGCACTTTTTGGCATTAAAGCCCAGTTTCAAGCTTTGCCAGATCATCCTGCAACCCCTGCCATCCCCCTAGGTCATCCACCACCGCGCCTACCTTGGTATCATCAGCAAACAGACTGATCTTGCTCTTGATGTCCCATGATATGTCTGCAATGAATATCCCAAACAACACTGGTCCCAACACTGAGGCCCTTGGAACACGCTCATCACTGCCCTTGGGTGTGAGGCTCCCACCCACCACCACCCTCTGTTGCCTTCCCTGCAGCCAGTTCCTACCCATCTCACCAGCTTTGCACCGCCCTGTGCCCTGCTAACTTCCTTCCCAGCCTTCCATGTGGCACTGAGTTGAATGCCTTACTGAAGTCCAGATACAGGACATCCACTGCATGGCCCCTGTCCAGTTGCCTAGTTACCCAGTCATAGAACTCGACCAGGTTGGTTTGGCAGGATCTGCCACGCATGAAGCCATGCTGTCTGCTGTCCTGTAGTCCTTTGGCCTCTAGGAGGGCCACCAGCCTCTCCTTCAGGATAGTCTCCATTAGCTTACCCACGATGGATGTACACTTTCATCAGGCATTATAGCCTGGATAGCGCATCGAGGCAAAGAGCAGGTTTTGGTCTAGCAGTCCTTCAAGGATTTCTGTCCTAGGCTTAGGTTCCATTAACAATTTCTCCCTTCCCTCCTCCTAATGGTGTGGGATTTCCGTTATTGCTTGGGAATCATTCCTAATGGTGTAACCTGCCGCTAAAGCTGTTTCTCGAAGTAAGATAGTACAGTTACGTCAGAACTTACCGTAACAGTAGATCTTCGAGAACAGCTCTTGCAGCAGGTACTTTCCCTCCCACCATCCCCGCTGGAGGTAGAGTCTAGTTTCAACATCCTTCTCCAAGGATCAGGTGTCTCAGCATCTCTCTGACTACCATTTGATGGCGGATCCTCAGTCTCCTCTTCTGATGTCATCCAGCGGCCGGGAGTCTCCGGCGGGAGAACTGGGGATTCTGGGGGACCACCCCCTTATATACTATGCCTGATGTCAGGGGCGGAACCAACGTCGGGGGTGGTCTCCACTGAATACTGCTAGCTAGAGCATTTCCGTGGGGTCCTAGCACCTGTCGGCTTCAGTCCTAATGGTGTAACCTGCTGCAAGAGCTGTTCTCGAAGATCTACTGTTACGGTAAGTTCTTACATAACTGTGCTTTCTGTGTATGTTTTTACCTCCTTAACTGTGCTCTCTGCTTCCTTCTCAGTAAACATTTTCCCCATTATTCCTCCTTCTGTTTCTTTGTGCACTGTCTACAGTATTCAGAGGTTGCAGATTTGAAATTTCAAATTTAAATTGCTGCATTTCTTCTGGAGAATGTGGCTTGAATACTGTATTTTGAATGCCTTTTGTTTTGGACTTGTAATAAGAGATAGAATGAGGCCTTTTCTCACAATCTCCAGCACATATTTTCCTGTTGCAACAGACTGCCAGTGCTGTAAGTGGTGAGAGAGGCGTTCCCCCCATCCCCCAAACACTCTAGGTGTTAAGATGTGGTGGCCTGTGACTCATCTGAGGTTACTTTTTGTTTCGAGTGGATGAGCTGGGACCAATTCCTTCCGCTTGCACCTCTGTCTCTATTTGAACCTCTGATTGCACTATATATGATTGATGGTGGTACTTCCTGTGATAGACCTCCTTCCACCACCTCTCCTGCCGTAGGGTCTGTAATACACTCTGGACGTTTATTTTTCTATGAGGTTTTTAAAAGTAGTTTTGTTTTTATCCACTTTATTCTTGTAGTTCTCTGATATCCAACGAGAGATGTAGACTTGAAGGGGAAGTCAGCAGCTTTGTTTCTGTAGCTCTGCAGAGAAACCTGTCAGTGGTTCTTGACTATGCATACCTTCTGTTAGATCCTGCATTTGCTAGGGCTGCTGCATCAGTAATCAGTCCACAGCCATTTGCAGCTAGTACCTTTCTGTATCCAGACCTGCTTTTACATGCTGCAGCGTTTGAGACATCTCATCTGAGAGCTGACTGTCACAAAAGGGTATCGTTGCCAGTTCAGAGAGCTGGCTGATAATATGATGTGTAACATAGGCTTCCCTCATGATCAGGTGGGACATGGTGAGGGACCGAGATTCAGTAAGAGAGGTATTCAGGGGAAGGAGGTAGACACCAGCCCATTCATGGTGGAAAGAGTCCTAGAAGAACTCAGGAAAATAAAAGCAGATAAGGCAGTGGGGCCAAATGGGGTCCACCCCAGAGTACTAAAGGAACTCGGGAAGTGCTGGCAGAACCACTGGCTGCACTTTTCAGTACATCACTAGAGACAGGAGAGGCACCTGAGGACTGGAGGAGTGCAGATGTGGTCCCTCTCCACAACAGTGGAAGCAAAGAGGAGGCAGGCAATTACAGGCCTGTAAGCCTGACCTCAGTAGTGGGGAGACTAATGGAGTCCTTACTTAAGGTGAGGATTGTGAGGTTTCTGGAGGATAGCAGGGCACATGATCTAAGGCAGCATGGATTCTCAGCAGGAAGGTTCTGTCAGACGAATCTTATAGATTTCTTTGACTGGATAACCAGGGTGGTAGATTACGGAGGTGGCGGTGGGTGTAGCCTACATGGATTTCAGCAAGGCTTTCGACACCATCCTGCACAGGAGATGGCTAAATAAATTGGGGAGCCTGGGAGTGGGTCCAATGATGGTAAAGTGAGTTGGGAATTGGCTAAGGGACAGGACTCTCAGAGGGTGGTGGTAAATGGCATGAAATCTGAGGAGAGGGAGGTGACCAGTGGGGTGCCACAGGGGTCGGTACTGGGGTCAGTCCTATTCAGTGTCTTCATTAGTGACATTGCAGAGCGTCTGGAGGGAAAGGTGTGCCTTTTCGTGGATGACACCAAGATCTGCAACAGAGTGAACACACTGGATGGGGTGTCAAAAATGAGAAAGGACCTAAGCCTATTAAAGGAGTGGTCGGGTGTCTGGCAATTGAGTTTAAATGCTAAAAAGTGCAAGATCATACACCTGGGTCACAGGAATCCAAGGGAGGAGTACAGGATGGGTGGGGAAATTCTGGCAACCACAAGTCAGGAGAGAAACCTGGGGGTTATCATATCTGACGACCTGAAGGTGACCAAACAGTGTGAAAAAGCGGTGGGCAGAGCAAACAGAATGTTGGGGTGCATAGGGAGGGGCATAACAAGCAGGAGGAAAGAGGTGGTGATGCCACTGTACAGATCGCTGGTGAAGCCTCAGCTGGAGTACTGTGTCCAGTTCTGGAGACCACATCCCTGGAAGGACATTGACAAAATAGAGGCAGTCCAGAGAAGGCAATGAAGATTGTACGTGGACTGCACCAGAAGTCCTACAAGGAAAGGCTTAAAAACCTTAATATCTGTTCACTTGAGGAAAGAAAGGAGAGGGGAGATATGATAGAGACTTTCAGGTACCTTAGGGGATAAACAGGTTACAAGTAGAAAGCATATTTCAGAAAAAATTCTGCACAAGAAGGAAGAGGGCATGATATGAGGCTGAAGGGTGAAAGGCTCTGGGGAAAATGTTAGGAAGTACTTTTTAACTGAGAGGGTGGTGAAGCCGTGGAACAGCCTTCCAGCAGAAGTGGTGGGTGCGAAAACAATACGGGGATTCAAGAGTGCATGGGATAGACATAAGGGTACTCTGGAGATGTGCAGAGCAACAGCACCGTAGATCAAATAGGATCTGGGGCTGCAGCAGTGAGTAGGGAAATGGGCAGACTAGGTGGGCCGTCTGGTCCTTATCTGCCGACAGATTCTGTGTTTCTATCAGGGTGGCTGAGGAGTAGGATTTTTTCCTAAGTGACTCAGTTTTTCCGGAATCTTTGCCAGTGGATGCACTTTAGAAGGTTGTCTTTGCCTTTTCACATTTTGCAGCCTGCATTAGACCCTTAGGGTTAGGTGTCATGAATAGGGATGCTGACTCGTTCTGTAGAAGTCTGTCCCAACATGCTCAAGAAATCGATTCCCAAATGTTAGAATGTGTTTCCACAGTGAGGGTATCAGTCATGGCTACCATGCCTCTAAACAAGACAGAAGAGGAGGAGGAGGAGGGGGAGTCCTCTAAAGGACATGCTGGAGCACCTGTTCACTCATCAGCTGTGACCTCAGTACTAATAGGTTCCTCCTCCTGTTCACAGTAGCTTTTCTTCTCTGTGACACTAGCTAAAGCAAGGGAGGAATTCTTGCTGCTTTTTCTTTTCCTGGGTTGGAGGAATTGCCACATTTGTTTGAATTCCTTCATGGAGGGCATCTGAGTATTACCAGCAGGCTGGATGATTGACTCATTTACCTTTTCTTTTTCCAGCTCCAAATGTTTTTTTCTTGCCTTTTTTAAGGTTAGTGTGAGAGGACAACTCCTCTGCCTGCCTGAAGTCCTTTAAACAAACATATGAAGAAACCAGCAGAAGAAGGTAATTTGGTCTGTCTAGTCTGCTCGTATTGCAGGGTCCACAGTTTGAGCTAACGTCCCTGCCCCCCCCCCCACTCCTCCCATCCTCCCTACCCATGAACCTTACCTTCCCTCTGTGCCTGTCCCAGCGTCTCTTAAAGCTGCCCACTGTCTTCAACGAGATGACCTCTTCCGGCAGCGCATTCCAAGTGTTTTTCAGCCAATGATTTGTGGTCTTCTGTGAGCTTTCTTGCCTGCTTTAGACTGGTCTTTAGGGGAAACTGTTTCAGCTGACATTATCACTAGGGGAACACACTTTGGAGCGAGACAGAGAGGCTGGAGCCTGGAGCTGATAGACTCCCTGTGTGCTTGTTTCTTTTTTCTCTGTCTTAGGACAAAACACTTTACACAGATCACAGTTTTGCTAATTGTGCTCTGTGCTCAAACACTTGTAGCACTCTGTATGTATTATCTACCCTAGGCAGTCAGTGACCACCAGGGATGTAGCCAGGGATTTCAGATCTGCACACCAAGTAGACTCACTGCTACCCCACCCACCTTGTTAGGGTGAGCAACCCCACCCCGGGTGTAGCCAGACAATATACAAATGTACACCAGGACCGTGTTTGTTACCTCATTTGGCACAATAAATACAACTTTTGTATCTCATGACAGTGTTGTTGCATGCATGGGTAAATACAAATGCCATGCATTGCTCCTAAGACACCCACATACCAGCCCAGAGCCTGTAAAGGATTATATTGTCCTTGGGATGCAAAGAGACTATTAGTGACCAGTCCTTCCAGTTTCGACTCCTATGAATAAAATTACAAAAAGGTTCAGTATTTTCTTTGTTAGTTTCATGGAAAAAGGAAGCAGTTCAGAGCCTATTTGCTACCCCCATTAAATAAAATTGCACACCATGGAGTGCCTGGAGTATGCCTGCCTACACCCATGGTGACCACACTTCTGGCACTTCTTGAAACCTGCGGGCCCAGTTCATTTTAGGCGTTTTAGTTCTGACTCAGACATGAGATCAGAAAATGGCACCACAGTAAAATCCCCGACCTCAGTTGTAGAGAGCCGGTGTTTTATAGCCAACCACAGTCATGTGAGCAGACCAGTTTTGCTTCATTCGACCACAGTTGGCATGAGCAAAAAATAGTTTGCAAGTGCTGTAAAAAGATTAGGCAGAAGCACAGTGTCGACCACAGTCATTATGAGACAACCATTTCAAAACATTCTAGCAGAGTAATTGTTAGACAAACAGCCAAGAAGTGCTGTGAAGATTTAGGCAGAAGCATTGTACATCTTTTCTATTCAAAGCGAAACCCGTTAAATGAAACTGAACTGTAGGCTGCTAATCTAAATGACAGACTCCACCACAATTGGTCATTTTGAGCAGTGTCTTTTACAGTTTAAGCAACGATTCCTGGAACCATTCAACAACTGTGTAAAAATGGCAAAAACAGTTTTTTGTTTTGGGACTTGGTCATCGCATTAGCTAGGGGCAGTCTCCATGGTAATTGTCAGCTTCAGCAGAAGCTAAAGCTATACCTTTGGAATGCTTGGAGGCTCAAAGAGCAGCTGGCACGTTTTTGTGATCCAGGCAGGCAACTCATGCCGTGTAGTTGCCTGCCCTAGAAGCTTTTTCAGCCATAAATCAGTATTTTCTGCCCAGTGGTTTAGAAGTAATTTTACTCGTAAAGCCCAGCTCATAAGTTGCTGATACGAACCATGGGGCTGCCGAGCGCTGTAGCCACGCCCCTAAAAACAGCATAAACAGCTAATAGTCCCAAATATGTATACATGCCAGCAAAGATAATGTTATACATTTAGGCAGCACCCCTCCCCCCCAATTCCATTACTAGCTCCATAGAACGCATGTTGCTTCATTCCCTTGCAGCATAATTATGCTGTTTTCAGGGGCGTGGCTGCAGCACTCAGCGGCCGCTTGACTCGTTTCAGGAAGTTACGAGCCAGGCTTTACGGGAAAATTTACTTCTAGGGACATGGATATGTTGTTCTATCCACACTTACTGGCAGGTTCCTTGCTCCTTTAAATCTTGCCGGAAGGTCTTCAAGCTGGCTCCTCCCACCCACCTGGGTGGTAAAACTCTCGGCTCCGCCCCATGACACCAGATCTTCCTTACCGCTTGGAAGCTCAGGTTCCCTCCTTAGTGTTCTGTGTTTTGGGCCTGGATCCAAACTCGTCGGTTAAAACGAAACTTGTTCTTAAATTTTCTAGACTTCGGTCTGTTTCTTCCTTCGTGACAGCGATGGGTAAGTCGACTCTCAGATTTCGGTGGTGCCCATGTGGGCAGAAAATGTCTCGGACCGATCCGCACTTCACGTGTGTCTATTGCCTTGCACTCGATCACGATCCGCAGGCCTGTAAATTGTGCAAGTCCTTTTCGGTCAACATCCTCGAAGACCGTGCTGCCAGACTCCAACTTGGGCGCCCCAAGAGACGTGTTCCTCCAGTGAAGTCAAAGGAGGCCCGTTGGGCGTTGTCCATGGCGGCGGGCTCGGCTGAGCAACTTGAGCAGATGATCGCCCTGGAGGAGGCCGCCCAGGCCACATCTTCGTCTTCCTTGGCCGTGGCATTTATCCCGCTCTCCTTGGGCTCCTCCTACATGGCTTCTTTTAAGGAGCTTTGTCAGTCCCTCTCTACAAAAGGTGAGGGTCCATCGGGACATTCCTCTCGGTCCAAGAAGAAGGACTCGAAGGATAAGTCCCACCGTCAGCGTTCGTAGGAGCGAGAGAGGTCCCCTTCCCCGGACAGTCGACACTCGACTTCTGTCGAGGTTGCGGCTAAGGCCACTAGCTTCATGGTGTCCCCGTCAGGTCAGCCGGCCGAGACACCCGTCGACGCAGTCAAGATTTTTCTCAACCCGTCGGATGGGCTGTCGACTGGAGAAGCCGACAACCCTTCTTCACCGGTTCCCCCGGTGGAAACCGAGGACTTACCTGCGCCTCCTGTGCCGGACTCCCCAGTTAAGGTTCCCAAGTCAAGGGAGGAGTGGGTTTCCCCCGCTCCCTCCCAGACCCACCCTCGGAAACACAGATGGTCTTGGTCTTGGTCTCGGACCTCTTCTCGGTCCAGCCGATCCCGCCGACACCGGCGGTCTTGGTCTTGGCACTGAGGAAAGCGGCGGCGCCGCTCATCCTCGTCTTCTTCCTCCTCGGAGGAAAGGCCTCGGCGCAATTTGCGTCGATGTTACGAGGGCTTGATGTGGCAGCAGCTCCTTCTGACTAGGAACAAGCCAACCCCGTCGTCTTCCCCGGCCATTAAGTGGTTGTCACCTGAGCGGCCGAAACAACCCCTCGTGGTCATCGAGGAGCCTGAAGCTGGCGTCGGTTGTTCGGCCAAAACCAGCTGCGCCACCCATCGTGGTGGAACCCCCGCCTCCACAACCAAAAACTGGAGCTCCGACCAAGGATTCTCGGTTGGGTCATGGGTTGCCCCATCAGTTGTCGGTCACCCTCACTCCCGATCGTTCTCGGCAGGTGGAGGGTGGCTCAGGCCCTCGGCAGCTGTTTGCAGACTCCTCAGAGTCTGACGATGACTCTTCCCTGTTCTCCAGGCCTCTCGACCTGGAGTCCTCTGGGGGACAGTCGGTGGACGAGAGCCCATCCTCGTTCATGGGATTACTTCGGCTCAACTCAGAATCTACTGGGATGAAGTTCGAACCATGTCAAAGCGGGCCAAGTATCCCCTCACGGAGATACTGGACCGAGGGGATTCTCCTATGAAGGCCTTTCCTGTGGCCGAAGCCATTGTTGACCCGGCCCTGGAGTTATGGCAGCGGCCGGCTTCTTGTCCTACTCCCTCGGCCAGGATGGGCAGGAAGTATGCCGTTCCCACTGGCTCACTCTCCGGATTCTCAGAGCACCCCTCTGCGGAGGGGCTGGTGACTGACAGCGTTTTCCGCCGCTCCGGAAACTCTCGGGACGTGGACAAGCCACCAGATAAAGAGTCCAAGAACTGGACCGGGTGTAAAGTTTATGCTGCATCCTCCTTAGGGCTTCGTCAGGCCAGTTCGGCTATACTGATGGCACACTTTTCCCACGCCCTTTTGGGCTCCCTAGATGAGGTGATTCCTCATCTCCCGGCTGACCTCCAGACTACAGTCAAGCAGGTGCAGGATCAGGGAAGGGCGGTGGCAAAGCAACGGCTCCAAACTGCTCTCGACATTGGAGACTCCTGTGCCCGGTCAGTAGTGGCCGCAGTGCCCATGCGCCGCAGAGCTTGGCTGTGGATCTCCACCTTCACGGCAGATACCTAGCACAAGCTGGCAGACGTTCCCTTCCTGGGTACCGACTTGTTCGGGCCCGGGGTGGAAGGCCATCTCCAGAGGATCGAGAAGTCCAGTGCCACCTTGGACTTGGTCACGTCTGCCCAGAAGGACAAAGGCCGCCAGCAGCAGCGTAAGCCCTTTCGTCCTTCTGCCCCTGCGGCACGTCCGGCCCAGCAGTACCAGCATCAGGGCCAGCAAGCATGCATTTGGCACCCCAAAGCCAAGCCTGCAGCTTCCTCCAGCAGGAAGCCGGGAGGAAGAGGCCCAGGAGGTCCCTCGGCCGGTCCTTCCTCCAAGCCTGCCTAGTGACGGGTTGAGGAGTTTAGCCCCAGCCTCGTCCTCCCCGGTCCCCTGTGAGGCGGCTCTACTACTTCTTCTGCCTGGTCTGCTATCACTGCGGACCGCTGGGTGTTGGAAGTGGTAGGGAAAGGTCTGCCTCTGGAATTCGAGCAGGCCCCACCCTATCGGGCCGTCACCCCACGGGGGGCTATGGGGTCCGCAGCCTGTCTGTGGGCTCGTCGAGCCGACATTGCTCTGCTCCTCCAG
This sequence comes from Neoceratodus forsteri, assembly GCA_016271365.2. Lineage (NCBI taxonomy): Eukaryota > Metazoa > Chordata > Ceratodontiformes > Ceratodontidae > Neoceratodus > Neoceratodus forsteri. Next base: position 107,615,804 of record JADMNL010000031.1, on the reverse strand, counting down.
AAGGAGGTGATCAGGGAGGTAGCGGATCCTCCACCAGACCCAGGGTTTGTGTCCAGGTATTTCTTGGTCCCAAAACGGATGGGGGGCTGGCGCCCCATTCTAGACCTACATGACCTAAACAAGTTCCTAAGATCTCAAACCTTCAGGATGGTCACTCTGGCACAGATCATTCCATCCTTGGAACGAGGCATGTGGTTCTGTTCTCTGGACCTCCAGGACGCGTTCTTTCACGTCCCAATCCATTCCTCCCATCAACGATTCCTTTGCTTCAGAGCGGAGGGGTCTCTCTACGAGTTCCGGGCCATGCCCTTCGGCCTTTCTCCAGCTCCCAGGGTCTTCACCAAATGTATGGCAGTGGTGACAGCATTCCTGCGGCGCCGAAGGGTCCAAGTGTACCCTCACGTGGACGACTGGCTGATTGCAGCCCCCTCCAGGCTGGAGGTGGAGCGGTCCACGGATCTGGCCCTCCAGGTCTGCTCTCAGATTGGCCTCCTCATCAACGAGGCCAAATCGGAACTCGTGCCAACGCAGGTGATTCAATTCATCGGGGCAGAGCTTGACTCTCTTCGAGCCAGAGCATGGCTCCCGGCAGACAGGGCCGAGGTTCTCTCCTCCTTTGCCCAATCACTTCTGGTTGGGCATTTGCGCCCTGTCCAGGACTTCCTGCGCCTCCTGGGCCTCATGGCCACCTGCACCAGCCTGGTCCATTGGGCCCGCTGGCACATGCGTCCCATTCAGTGGGGGCTGGCCCGCCAGTGGTCACAGCGCTCCGGTCCTCTGGACCAGCCAGTGGCGGTGACCCAGGAGATGTGGAACACTCTCCAGTGGTGGATCGTTCCAGCTCATCTGCAGGAGGGCATTCTGTTTGTCCGCCCTGAGCCGACGGTCATTCTAATGACTGATGCCTCTCGGATGGGTTGGGGTGCCCATCTGGGGGAGCACAGAGCGCATGGCCTCTGGTCTCCTCAGGAGTCTCGATGCCACATCAAGCTGCTGGAGCTTTGAGCGGTCCGACTAGCCCTCACCGCCTTCGCTCCGTTTGTACGGGGTCAAGTGGTCTAGACGGACAATACCACGACCATGTACTACCTAAACCGCCAAGGCGTGGAACGCACTCCTTGCCCCTTTGCAAGGAAGCTCTCCGCACTTGGTCCCTCGTGAGCAGACTGGAGGCGAATCTTCTAGCCATCCATGTGGCGGAAGCCTCCAACACTATGGCTGATGCCCTGAGCCGGGTAGGTGCTGCATCTCACGAGTGGTCTCTCCTGCCGGAGGTAGTGCACAATCTATTCTCCCACTGAGGCACTCCTCAGGTGGACCTGTTTGCCTCCAAGGAGAACGCGAAGCTGAGGCTGTTTCATGCCCACCCCCCTCAGCCGGGCTCGCTGCAGGGGGATGCCTTCTCGAGGCCGTGGACCCCGGGCCTCTTCTACGCCTTCCCCCATTTCTCTTGATCCACAAGGTGCTTCTCAAGGTGAGGAGGGACAAGGCGCAGGTGATTCTGGCAGCCCCAGACTGGCCCTGCCAGTTCTGGTATCCAGATCTCCTCAGCCTCAGCTACAGGCTCCCGAGGCGGCTTCCAGCCCGCCTGGACCTGATCTTAGTCAACCAGGGGAAGGTACTCCACGTGGACCTTCAATCCCTACACCTGACGGCCTGGTTTCTGAGCGGCTAGAGTTCCAGGCCTTGGGTCTTTCCGACGAGGTCCTCAACGTTGTTGAGGCATCCCGTAAGGAGTCGACCAGAAAATGCTATGCCTTTAAATGGAAGAGATTCTCCATTTGGTGTCAGGATAAGGGGTTGGACCCTTCCTCCTGCTCCTTGGCCAGCATTCTGGACTACCTATGGTCCCTTTCTCAGCAAGGGCTTCGATCGACGACCCTTAAGGTGCACCTGGCAGCCATCTCTGCTTACCGGGCACGGGCCGGAAAGCAGACGGTGGCGCAGGAGAAGGTGGTCGGGCGCTTTTTCAAAGGCCTTGATCACATATCCCCTCTGGTGCAAGAACCTCCACCTCCGTGGGATCTACTGCTGGTATTGGCTAAGCTCATGGGCAAGCCATTCGAACCGATGCACAGGTGTGACATCTCTCACCTGTCGTGGAAGATCGCCTTCTTGGTGGCTATCACGTCAGCCAGAAGGATGGGAGAACTCCAGGCGCTTTCCATCAAGTCTTCTTATCTGGTCTTCCACAGGGACAAGGTTGTCCTGCACCCCCAACCGAAATTCCTTCCGAAGATGGTGTCGGAGTTTCACCTTAACCAGGTGTTGACTCTGCCGGTGTTCTACCCCAATCACACCTCTGAGGCTGAATATAGGCTCCATACTTTGGACCCTAGAAGAGCGCTGTCTTATTATAAGGAGCGGATGGCTGAAGTTCGGGGAGAGGTTCGCCAGCTGTTTATCACCTACGCTGAAGCTGCACCTGGCAGACCTGCAGTCAAGTGGACGATAGGCAGGTGGGTCACCTCCTGCATAGATCTCTGCTATAGGTTGGCGGGCATGGAGCCTCCCAGAGGGATAAGAGCTCATTCTACCCGCCATACCGCTGCTTCGGTGGCTGCTTCCAGGGACGTCCCTATCCAGGAAATCTGCAGGGCTGCTACCTGGAAGTCAGCACACACCTTCATTACCCATTACCACATCGACCTAGAGTCACGCCGGGATGCTGGTTTTGGGACCTCGGTTCTCCAGTCCTTGTTTCCTAAATAGGGGGTGTGTATTTTGCCTGCCTTCTCCTGGAGAACTGCTAGGAGTCTGCCAGACAGTGTGGATAGAACAACATATCCATGTCCCTAGAAATACAGGTTACTCACCTGTAACAGGAGTTCTAGGAATGGTATATGTTGTTCATCCACACAACCCACCCGACCTCCCCGGCTTCAACGCACAACCTGGCTTCCAGCGGGCTAGATCTGGCATCCTGGGGCGGAGCCGAGAGTTTTATCACCCGGGTGGGTGGGAGGAGCCAGCTTGAAGACCTTCCGGCAAGATTTAAAGCGGCAAGGAACCTGCCAGTAAGTGTGGATGAACAACATATACCATTCCTAGAACTCCTGTTACAGGTGAGTAACCTGTACTTTTAAAGCACTGGGCAAAAAAATATTGATTTATGGTTGAAAAAAGCTCCTATGCCAGGCAACTACATGGTATGAGCTGCCTGCCTGGTGCATGTCAGCAGCTCTTTTAAGAGCAGCATAGTGAAAGTGAGCATCTTTGAAAAAGTTCTAGGGCACCATGTGCCTAGCAGACATAATGCACAACTTTGACTTGACTGTTCTAATTCATGCAGTTAGAAAGAAAAAAAAATCAGACTTTCTGTAATTTCTTTTTCTGTTAGCTCCAGTATTGTCACTGGGATCACACCCGAGAGTTGCTAAATGTTTTTTTTTTTTGTCTTGTTTTGTTTTTTTAGTATAGCTTTTTTGGTTTCTTGGGTTTTTCTTCCCGTTTCCCCCCTGGAGCCCCGGCACACGGTCGTAAATGCCCATGGAGGCGCGCACGCACACCGGAAACCATCTCAGCCCCTTCCACTCACCCGTACTGCCGCCCTGCTCGCCCGAGTTTCCCCACCGGACCTCCACCTGGTGGGGAACAGGACTATGGGAGAGTCGGCAACCCATCCCTACCACTCCCCGGGAGAGGAGAGCAGCCTAATGACATGCTCGATCCCGCACCCCCCACCCCGATGCTGGCGCCCCGACAACCTGAGCTCATTCCTGAACCCAGGTCGCTGGCGTAGCGCAGAGTGTGGCATCCAGCGTCTCAATCCTCAGGGCCACCATGCCGGCTGAGTTGCTAAATGTTTGTGGTTAATATTGTAGAGATGATTCAGTATATTGGCATTTGGTATATTTGTTGAACAGTTTGGAATTTTCCTAATAAATTGATTTATTCAAGCACATAGTTAACCATTTGTATTGCCTTGTAGTTTTAGATTGGTTAATGTTTCAGGTTGGAGAGTTACTGTTGAAGCAGTATGGTTCATCAGATGAGGTCTAGCCTGAGTGGGTGACTCCAGGATGTCCATGATTTCTGCTGGAAAAGCGGCCCATTCATCTACTCGCCTGAGGAACAGCGAGGGCATCTTATTTCTATTAAATAGGTACTTTGCATTTGTTCTTATCACTGAAGACATTTGCATGGAGGTATTTGCAGCAGGGTTACTAGCATTCTCTTTTATCATTGCTATTTTGGTTGTACTGCATGGTATGACTTGTGGATTGATCAGTTAGAGGCTGTGGAACTCTCAGTTCACCAACATTCCATGCTGATGGCGTAGCCATGAGTGTCTGTAGTGGTGCAGGTTGCCCACGTGTTATGGCTTCCCACTGACAACTGGAGGTAACAGAAAAAGTACAGTAAACCTGATAGAATTTCTTCTTTGTGCACAAGTGGAGAGCAGTATGGTGCATTAATTAAGATGTTTACTGAGGAGTCTTCTTCTCTAATTACAGTGTCATTCCAGGAAAATGTGTTTTGTAAACAGTCAAACTGAGATACTGTGACGCTTATGTGTCATTCATATTCTAAACTTGGGCACAGAACTCCTCAGCACTCAGTTCAGTCAGCAAGCATTTTGTTTTCATTCATTAACTTCTGTCTGCCAGCACATGGGCACCTCTGTGCCTGGATATATGGGTCAGTGACAAAGTCCCTTGCTGTCTGTTCCCACTCTGCCACCACATGGGCACCTCTGTGCCTCGATATATGGGTCAGTGACAGAGCCTCTCACTCTCTGTTCCCTCTTTGCCAGCACATGGGCAGCTTTGTGCCTGGATAGATGGATCAGTGACAAATTCTTGCCCTCTGTTCCCACTCTGCCAACAACATGGGCACCTCTGTGCCTCAATATATGGGTCAGTGACAGAGTCTCTCGCTCTCTGTTCCCACTCTGCCAGTGCATGGGCACCTCTGCGCCTGGGTATATGAGTCGGTGACTGGTTCTCGCGATCTCTATTCCCACTCTGCCAGCACATGGGCACCTCTGCACCTGGATATATGAGTCGGTGACAGAGTCTCTCGCTGTCTGTTCCAACTCTGCCAGGACATGGGGACCTGTGTGCCTGGATATATGGGTTGGTGACTGATTCTCTCACTCTCTGTTCCCACTCTGCCAGTGCATGGGCACATCTGTGCCTGGATATATGGGTCAGTGACAGATTCTCTCTGTCTGTTCCAGTCTGCCAGCACGTGGGGACCTGGATATTCCAAGTGACAACAGACTGTCTAGGTTATCCTTTGCTGCATGGTCTGCAGGGCCCAATCCTTAACAGTCTTCCAAGCTATCTAGAGTGTCCTGCAAAAAATATTTCAGATAAAGTGTACGGATACGGCCATAGGCAGCACCACCCCTAAAAATGGGAAATACAACTCCTGAAAATATGTTCCTATGGGAGCCTTGTTCTTATTTTGTATGGCTATATCGATCAGTGACAGATTCTTTCACTCTGTGTTCCCAGTCTGCCAGTGCATGGGCACATCTGTGCCTGGATATATAGATCAGTGACAGATTCTCTCTGCCTGTTCCAGTCTACCAGCACATGGGGACCTGTGTACCTGGATATTCCAAGTGACGACAGTCTCTCTAGGTTATCCTTTGCTGCGTGGTCTGCAGGGCCCAGTCCTTAAGTCTTCCAGGCTATCCAGACCATCCTGCAAAAAACATTTCAGATAAAGTATATGGATACAGCCATAGGCAGCGCCACTCCTAAAAACAATATTTCTAAAAATATGATGATCTTTGAGAAAATATCTTGCAGCAGGTCATAACATATAGGAATATCTCAGTCGCAGGCATCATTCCATTCAGATGATTTTTCAGCAGTCAACCTGGGACCGTCCCCTGAGAACTCCATGTGTTCTAGGATCGTGAATATGTTGTTCTATCCACACTGTTTGGCATGTCCTTTCCCTTTAAGATTCTTGCTGGAAGGTCTAAAAGCTGGCTTCTCCCACCCACCCCAGCGGTTTATGCCTCGGCTCCGCACCTTGACGCAGATCTTCCTTTCTTCTGGAAGATTCAGATTCCATTCTTGTCGCTCACGTGCTACTGTAGGCTCTGGCACGTAAATCTACAGATTTACCCAAACTTCGACTTGTTAGAGTATTTCCTAATAAACTGCGATCTCGACTTCTTGATGGAGGACAAGTCCTCGCGGTTTCTGCCGCTGCCCATGTGGGCAAAAGATGTCTCGCACCGACCCGCATGCCTCGTGCGTTTATTGCCTGGGTGTCGGCCATGAGACCCAGGTGTGCAAAATGTGTCGCGCTTTTCATCCAAACGTTTTGAATGATCGTCTTGCACAACTGCAGCTGGGCAGATTGAAAAAGCAGAATCCGCCAGTCAAATCCTATGAAGCCCGTTGGACAGTCTCCGAGGCTGCGGGGTCCGCCAAGCAGCTCGAACAGATGAAGACCTTTGAAGAGGAGGCGGCTCGGGCTGCGGATCAGTCCTCTTCTATGGCCATCTTCGTCCCTCTCAGTTTAGGCTCCACCTTCCCAGGCTCCTTTCGGGAATTGTGCCAGTTCCTTCCCACCATGGGAGAGGAACCCTCGGGTACTCATTTCTCTCAGTCCCGTAAAAAGGACAAGGAACCTAAGGAAACTTTGTCTCGTCGATGACGTTCCTGGAACCATGAGAGATCTCAGTCCCAGGAATCTGCTGTCTCGACTTCAGTCGAGGTTGCAACCTTGGCCGCTGGCTTCACAGTACCCCCCCATCAGGCCAGCCAGCTCAGACGCAGGACGATAATATGGTTGAGATTATTCTCGACCCTGTTAACCCGTAGTCGCTCGATGAGGCCAACAACTCCTTATTCAGTACCCAGTGAAAAATTGCAGCTTATTTTTTGAACACTAAGAGGGTTAATAACTTTAGAGCTGTTCAATGGATTTGCATGAAATTTGGCATGTATGATCTCTAGAGGTAGGTCTCCTAGCCTGCCGAACCTGGTGGGAACACGTGGAGTGATTTGTGAGATGTAAAGTGTTAATAAACCAGAAAAATCAGTATAGTTTGGGTGAAAGTGCACTTCTCTGTTAAAGTTCAAGCCCGGTCCTACCTGCCACTGAGGAGGAGACCCAGCCCATTGGGAATCCCTTGGTGGTCCCGGTCCCTGACCAGGAAGAGCCACGGTTCTCCCCAGCTTCTTCTGAATGACCCCGATGGTCCAAGTTGAGGTCTCTGACTCCTTCGACTGACAGGCTGAAGAAGGCACATAAGCGCTCTAAGAAGCAGCACCACCAACACTCTTCCTCGTCCTACTCAGATGAGGAGAGGCTTTGACGGAAACTCCGTCAACGCTACGAGGATTTAATGTGGCAACAGCTAATTATGTCCTGCCAGAAGTCAGACCCAGCTTGTACCTTGGCCACTCTTACTTCAAGAAACAGCTCTTGCAGCAGGTTGCACCATTAGGACTGAAGCCGGCAGGCGCCAGGACTCCACGGAAATTTTCTAGCTAGCAGTATTCAGCGGGGACCGCCTCCGACGTCTGTCCCACCCCCGACGTCAGGCATGGTACATAAGGAGGCGGCCCCCCAGAAACCCCAGTTCTTTTCCTGCCGTCGACTCGCCAGCATCAGCCTCTCAGTCTCTACCTAGCGCATGACGACTTAGAACTTCAAGAGTTTCTCCAAACTAATGTCCTCTCCAACTCCTTCACTTGAGGGACACCTTTCCAAGTGTGCCTGCGGAAAACAGATCCCTTTTAAGGATTCTCATTCCTCCTGTGTGCAGTGTTTAGGCCCGGACCACGACACCAAGATCTGCACCTTCTGCCAAGGGTTCAACAGCTGCACCAGGATCCGCCGTCAGAAGGCACTTCAGGCTTATCTTCTGGAAGAAAAACTTAGCAGGATGGACCAAGAACCTTCCTCCAGGGGCGATTCTTCTTCCAAGGCCCATAAACACCGGGAGAAAGCAAGGTCCAGATCCCCAAACCGGACCTTGGACTCCCATAGCTCAGACTCCACCAGGTTGGACTGCTCTCCCTCCAGGGCTCGTTTTCAGCCCCCTCTGGTCAAAGTCTGGGCTTCAGACGGCTCTTCGACTCTCCAGCTTATCAAGACTTCAAGGCCCTCAGCTTCCTCCACTTCCTCTTGGGCCTCTTCCAAGTCTTACGAATGCCACAAGTCTTCCTCATCGACCCGACGTCGGGACCCCGATTCCAGGGCAGTGTCCCAGCCTCCCAGAAGTCCGGATCCACCACGCAGGAAGGCTAAAGACCTGACGTCCCTAAAGCGGATGTTGGACCCGATGTCGGCCAAGCACACGAAGTCGGCCAGGCGTTCGCCGGAGTCGCGGACACCAGCCGGGCATTCGCCGGACCCGAAGGCATCAGCCAAGCGACCAACGTCGGCCTCGCATTCACCGGAGCCGAAGACTGCCCCCCAATCACCAGTGGACACCGGTCACAGGGATTCAACGGAGGAGGACACAACGCTGCCTGAAGACCGGGGGGCGACACTGAGGATGCTGGGCTCCCGAGGGAACCTTCGCCCACCCCGGAGTCACCTGAGGTCCCGACGCCCGACCCTGGCGACAGACCACTGGAGCCAGGCCCATCGTCGGGCATGAACCTGCAAGAAGTAAAGGACCTCTTTACTTTCTGGAGGGACACCATCCAAAAGGATATGGTCCCTGTAAAACCTCCTCCTCCTCCTACTTCTTCACCTCCTACGCCCCCTCCTCCACCAAAGGGGCCAGCAGGACGACCACCAACCCCTAAGGAGCAGACTCCACCTCCTAGGGGTAGATCCAAGGACCGGAGAACACCTCCCTCAAGATCTCCATCAGGATCTCCCAGCCCCAAGTGACCTAGACATCGTCGGTATACTCCGTCAGGGGAGGACTCCAGATCGGATACCTCAGATTATTCCAGATCTCCTTCTCCACTCAGCATTCCATCACCTGACCCACATGACCTTCCCAGGTCTCCTCCGGATGATCCCTCTTTCTCTGAGATCATGAGGCACATCCAGGACAACATGGGGTGGGATGCTGAAGACCTTGACCCCAAAACTCAGTGCCTTGCCCGTTATCTTCAGCAGAAAGACCCAAAGCCTGTGGTAGTGCCACCCTTGATGGACACCTTCACGGATGTCACCAAGGCTGCGTGGAAGCGTCCGCACTCCACTCCGGCGGTGCTGAAGAAAGCTGACTGCCAGTACAAGGCCCCGAGAGAGGACCCGTATTTGACTCAACAACTCTGTCAGACTCCCTGGTCATTACGGCCTCACATGACTGGTCCCAAAGACCACAACACATGAGCACACAGCCACCGGACCAGGAATCCAAACAATTGGATGCCCTTTGGAGGTGCATGTATGTGGCTGCTACATGCTCCATCAGGTCCCTGAACTACCTAACCCGCATGGTACAATTTCAGAACACCCTATGGGAACAGGGCCAGGACCTGGTCGATAAGCTTCCGGATGGCGATCAGAAGGCGGAGCTTCTAAACCTTCTCCGCACAGGGTCTGATGTGGGTACCCAAGTACTACGAGCCGAATACAATTCTGCGGACTCATCCGCCAGAGCTGCAGCTTCGGGCGTCTGTCTCCGGTGACACTCTTAACTCCATGTCTCCAGTTTCACCCCGGACGTACAGAAGAACATTCTCGACGTCCCCTACAACGGCGAAGTACTTTTTGGTGAACCCTTGGAGAAGGTTATCACCAAACTCCAGGATGCTGGGAAGGCAGTCATGTCTGTACAGGCCATGTACAGATCCAGGCCTGGTTCCTTTTGTAGGAACCAGAGCTGTTTTTGCAGCCGGCAACAAAAGCAGCAGCCACATTCCGGCCAGCAACAAAGGGGCACTTTTCAGCGTAAAGCCCAGGCTAAGTCGTCCCCAGGCAGAGCCCAACTCTACACTAAACCGGACCAGCCTGCAGGGACCAGTGCTGCCACAGCATGACTCCTTCCCGGCCCCTGCCCCTCCTCTGGATCAACGGGAACAAAAGGTCTGGGGTCGCATCATTCGCCACTTTTTAGGGTGGCAGTTGATTACCACCGACTAGTGGGTTCTTCAGTTGGTCAAGAAAGGTCACTTCATAGAATTTCTCGACCACCCACCGGCAAGACCTCCCCTGCTTTCCCGTTACTCGGGTCAGCATGCCCTGCTCATACAGCAGGAGGTGCTCGCGCTTCTGGGAAAAGAAGCTATAGAGCATGCACCATGGAACCAGAGGGGTGCAGAATATTATTCTCACTTCTTTCTGGTTCCCAAGAAAACAGGGGACCTCCATCCGATACTGGACCTCAGCAACCTCAACGAGTCGGTCCTGTACAAACGCTTCCGCATGGTGACCCTCCCAGGTCTGATTCCCATGCTCAAGCAGGGCGCCTTTCTAGCGTCCTAGGACATGCAGGATGCTTACCTGCATATACCCATTGCTCAAGTGCACAGAAAGTTTCTGCGCTTCGAGTTTCAGGGCCACCCTTATCAGTTCCGAGCCCTTCCCTTCGGACTGTCATCGGCACCTTGGGTATTCACGAAGTGCATGGCGGTCATAGCGGTGACTCTGAGGAGACAAGGCCACTACGTGTTCCCCTACCTGGATGACTGGCTCCTCATGGCGCCCTCCCCGGGAGGCCCTGATGTCCGCCATTCATTATACTCAGTCTCTGTTCGAGACGTTGGGCATCATTACCAATCAAGAGAAGTCACGCCTGGTTCCGTCACAGATTCTGCAGTTCATAGGTGCAGTTCTGGACACTGTCCAGGGGAAAGCTTTTCTCCCCCAGGACAGAGCGGAACACATCAGATCCCTCATTAGGGACATTTTGGCGAAGAAGACCGTTCCTGCCAGATTGGTCCTTTGCCTACTCGGACACATGGCTGCGGCCATTGCAACAGTCCCGCTAGCCCGTCTCCACATGCGGGTGACCCAGTGGATGTTACGGGTCCAATGGGATCAAAAGCAAGACCATTTGCAGCTCCCAATCTGGATCACGAAGGCCGTAATCCAGGATTGGCAATATCCTGGAAATGAGAGCAGTTCTTTACTCCCTGCAGGCCTTCCAGTCAGAGATTCCACCGGGTACTCTTCTGTTACAAACAGACAATTCCGCGGTGATGTATTACCTCAACAAACAAGGAGGCACCAATTCCTACCTGCTTTGCAGGGAGGCCATGAGGGTGTGGGATTGGGTTTTGCAACACGGCGCAGACCTCAATGCTGTTCATGTTCCAGGAGTGGACAACGTCCTCGCACACGGCCTGAGCCGCTCTCAGGCCAGAGTTCACGAGTGGGAACTACTCCAGGAGGTAGTAGAGGATCTGTTTCGCAGGTGGGGTACACCAGAGTTAGACCTTTTCACGTCCTCATCCAGTGCAGAACTGCCCAATATTTGCTCGCTAGATCCAGGGCCTGGTGTTTTCTGGTGAGACACTTTGTCCCTCTCCTGGGCGGGCAGATTCCTCTATGCCTTTCCTCCCTTTCCGTTGATCCAGAGGGTCCTTCTGAAACTTCGCAGAGAGCAAGCAACGCTGATACTTATTGCGCCGTTTTGGCCCAGGCAGATCTGGTTCCCTCTACTACATCAGCTGTCCTGGGAACCTCCAGTGCCTCTGCCAATCATTTCCCACTTGCTGTCTCAGAAGGCGGGTTCCTTGGTTCATCCGGACCTTCGTTCGCTGAACCTGCACGCTTGGCTCCTAGAGACATAGCCATGATGCGATATGGGGTCTCACAAGAGGTAGCAGATATTCTTGCTACTGCTAGGAAACCGGCTATCCATGCTACTTACGCCATAAAATGGCGCAGATTTTGTATATGGGTTCAAGCACGCGTTTTTTTGCCTGTGGATTGTCCAGAAAGGTTGGTCTTGGACTACCTCCTGTCCCTTTTTCAGACAGGCTTAGCGTTCTCCTCGATTAAAGTACACCTCTGTGCCATCTCAGCCTATCACACTCCTATAGGCCAACGCACCATATCTCAGTTAGACACAACATGAACCTTCCTGAGAGGTGTTCTCCACCTTAGACCTCCAATTAAGGATCCAATTCCGCCATGGGATTTACCCTTTGTCCTGGAGCAGCTCACGCTGCCACCCTTTGAACCAGCTGCGGATTGCGAGCTACGTCTTCTTACTTGGAAGATGTTGTTTTTAGTTGCAGATACCTCGGCCAGAAGAATTTCTGAACTTCATGCACTCATGTGCAAAGAACCTTATTTGTTTTTTCACCAAGACAGGGTATCCCTACGGACTAATCCTAAATTTCTGCCTAAGGCGGTCTCAGCTTTCACTCTTAATCAGGACATCGACCTACCAGTGTATTTTCCTTAGTATTCTAATTGAGGAGAGGCCCTGTTGCACAGTTTAGATGTGCATAGGTGTCTCCGATACTACCTGACCAGAACAAAACGCCACCCAAAATCGGACCATCTTTTTGTCTCCTTTGCCAGCAGGATGATGGGAGCTTCTGTTTCCAAACAGTCGCTGTCCAGGTGGCTCATTCAGTGTATCACGTTCTGTTACCAGAAGCGCAACAAACCCTTACCGGGCGTGGTTAAGGGTCATTCCACAAGGAGGGTGGCTACCTCCTTTGCAGCCCTTAAGAATGTGTCCACCTCGGCCATCTGTGCTGCAGCTACTTGGAGCTCCGTGCACACTTTCATCAGGCATTATAGCCTGGATATTGCATTGAGGCGAAGAGCAGGTTCTGGTCTAGCAGTCCTTCAAGGACTTCTGTCCTAGGCTTAGGTTCCATTAAGGATTTCTACCTTCCCTTCTCCCAGTGGTGTGGGATTTCCATTATTGCTTGGGAATCAGTCCTAATGGTGTAACCTGCTGCAAGAGCTGTTTCTCGAAGTAAGATAGTACAGTTACATAATAACTTATAACAGTAGATCTTCAAGAACAGCTCTTGCAGCAGGTACTTTCCCTCCCACCATCCCCGCTGGAGGTAGATTCTAGTTCCAACATCCTTCTCCTTGGATTAGGTGTTCTTAGCATCTTTCTGACTGCCATTTGATGGCAGATCCTCAGTCTCCTCTTCTGATATCATCCAGCGGCCGGGAGTCTCCGGCGGGAGAACTGGGGATTCTGGGGGACCGCCTCCTTATGTACCATGCCTGACGTCACGGGCGGGACCAACGTCAGAGGTGGTCCCTGCTGAATACTGCTAGCTAGAAAATTTCCGTGGGGTCCTGGCGCCTGCCGGCTTCAGTCCTAATGGTGTAACCTGCTGCAAGAGCTGTTCTCGAAGATCTACTGTTACGGTAAGTTCTTATGTAACTGTTCTTTACTTGGGTATCGCCTCCTAGGCAGACGCCTACTTCTCAGGAGCCAGTCCGCACCGTTCCACCACCCGTGGAGTTGGTCCAGACCATTCCAGCTTGGCCAAAACCGGTCTCTCCACCAGTTGTGGTGGAGCCACCACCGAAGTAGCCTCCTTCAGGGGCTCCTTCTAAGGAGTCTTGGCCTGTTCCAGGCCTACCGTGTAGGCTGCCCATCACCCTCATGCCTGATAGTCCCAGGCAGGTTCAGGGCGACTCTGGTGGCCGGCCGATTTATCCGGACTCTTCAGAGTCCGAGGACTCCAACCTACATTCTCGCCCTTTGGACGAGGACTCCGACGGTAGTTTTTCTACAGAAGAAGGCCTTTCTTCCTTCATCGGCATCTGCTGCCTCATCTCCGAACCCATGAGGATGCCTTTAGAATCTGTTCAGAAACTGACCTAATACCCCCTCACTGATATCCTCAAATTAGGGGATTCACCGACAGAGGCCTTCCCAGTGGCCGAGGCCATTGTTGGCCCAGCTTTGGAGCTGTGGCAGCACCCTGCCTCCTGCCCCTTGCCTTCAGCCCGCAAGTATGCGGTGCCCATTGGGTCCCTTTCGGGATTCACAGAACATCCCTTGGCTGAGGGGCTGGTGACTGGGTCTTTGTTCAGGTGCTCAGGTAATATGGGAAACACCGATAGACCTCCGGACAAAGAATGCAGAAAATTGGACCACTTAGCCCGGAAAGTCTGTGCTGCCTCTTCACTGGGCCTCCATCAGGCAAGCTCGGCCGTCATCATGGCACATTTTTTATCATGCCCTACTGGGCTCTCTTGATGAGGTTCTACCTCACCTTCCTGCAGGCCTCCAGACCATGGTCAAGCAGGTCCACGACCATGGTCAGGCGGTTGTGAAACAGCAGCTGCAGACAACCTTGAAGATTCACACGCCCGCTCGGTGGCGTTCGCGGTTGCGATGTGCCACAGGACTTGGTTGTGGGTTTCCTCCTTCATGACGGACACCCAGCACAAGCTGACAGACGTCCCTTTCCTGAGTACTGACCTGTTCGACCCAGGTGTGGATATTCACTTCCAACGCATCGCACAATCCAGTGCCACCGTGGAATCTCTTACTTCTGCTCAGAAGGAATCCCAGGGTTCCAAAAAGCAGACGAAGCCTTTTCGGCATCCTGCCCCTGCAGCCAAGCAGCCTCATTTCCTCTTTTTTTTTTTATTACATTTTTATTAGTAGAGACATTGTTTATACAGCACAAGTTATTACTACTGGCCTTGTACAGAAGAACATTCCACATAACATTGTATAGGTAGTACAGAAAGATGTTATCGGTCAGAGTTGTAGGTGTAGTAATTGGTAGTATTAAATCAGTCACACACCATTTCTGTTTAGTTCGCCTCAAGGATCCCTGATAAATCCGCATAGCTTTAAGCAGACGGCAGGACCTCGTAAGATTATCTGTTTTAAATAAGAGGGCTAGGAAGGGCTTCCTCCACCCCTCTTGTCAGACTATTAAAATCAGGAGAGGCAGAAAGAGCGCCCCTCCACTCTCATGTTATCAGGGCCTAGTCTTTCCATCAGGTTCTAAGGAACGAAGGATGGGTCTGTTTGAGAGTAATAGATGATCCACTTCTACCATGTCCTAGTTAAGGCGTCCTGTTTATTATAGAGTTTGGCTGTCATGTATTAAAATCTCTAAATCTCGCATACTATTTTGTGCCATTCTAAGGTTGTAGAGATGAGGGGGGGACATCCATGTTCGAGTAATGGCTTTTTTTGCTGCTAGAAGAAAAAGATGGAGCTGGATATTGGTCCATCTTGGTCTATGGGGAGGGAAAATAAACAACATAACCATTTCTGCTGTCAACTCAATTGTTTCACTGAGAGACCTCTCCAATTCTGACTGCAACATGCACCAAAAGGGCATTAAACTTGGGCAGTACCAATAGATATGGCCCAGATCTGCAAGCTGGCAGTTGCAGTTTCTCCAACATTTGCCATATGAGGCTGGCAGGTATTTTGCAAGTGCCACTGGGGAACGGAAATATCTGGAACGAGATTCTATGCGAATTCCCTCCATATTCCTGATGATGCAATCTAGATTGCTTTCAAAGTCGTTTCTTGCCAGAGTGGGAAGAGAATCTCTAATTGCAAATCTTTGTTCCAGGCCTCTAGTATTGAGTGGGATGAATCTCCCAAATTGTCTTGTATTATTCTTTATAGGTGAGCTATTAATTTCCCCCAGGGATTTTCTATAAGAGTGTCCCTAAGTAGGTCCAGAGAATTGGTAAGGGGTTAGTGCTACAAGTAGGAAAGTCCCTTTGTTATAAAATATAATTTCTCACCTGGACATAATGATACACATCTCCTTCGGGAAAAGTATATTTTTATTAAGTCTGAGAATGGTAGGACACCCAAATTATTAATTAATTGGTAGTAGTAACTCAGGCATAGTCTACGCCAGGTCTTAAATGAAGTATCTAGAGGGGCCGGATGGAAATTTTCATCTCTTGAGATGAAGGAGAAGAAAAAGATGCATTGTTTAAAGGGTTTTTTGGTTTTAAAGTTTCTCCAAATACGTAGACTTGTGTGGTAAAGTTAGAAAAATCAGCCAATGGTGGGGATAATCCGGACAAGGAAAAAGCAATTTTCTCTATATTGTATAGGCCATTTGTTAGGAATTCTGTTTCTTTCCATGTTGAGAGATAAGTGGAAGAGCGCCAGAGAAAGAAGATTTTTAGAAAGGCTGCCATTGCATAATTTTCCAAATCAGGTAGATTTACTCCCCCCTGGTCCAGAGGTAAAAAACAGGAGAGAAAGACAAATCCTTGGCCTCTGATTTACCCAAATAAAGGAAGAAATTAGCTTATTCCAGGATTTGAAATAGAAAGCGGTGGGGCAAGTCAGGACGTTTTGAAACCGGTATAATAATCGAGGAAGAATATTCATTCGTATGGTTTCTATTCTTTGGAAAAATGTCCTTGCCCCATCGTGTTAAATCTTCTTGAATTTGAAGAGAGACTGGTTCGTAGTTCACTAGTTCCAGTTGTTGAAGATTAAAGAGTATGTGAATACCCAGATATTTAAACTTAGTTGACCTCCATTTTAAAGGTAAAGAATTTTTAAGGATTTGTGTTGGCTTAAAATATAGCATCATAGCCTCTGTTTTTGCTGTGTTTAATTTGAGGTTTGCTATCTTTTTGTAGTTGCTAAGGATCTCTCAGACTGCGGATGTCGATTTTTCAGGGGAAAGGACAGTTAACAGGATGTCGTCTGCAAATAAAGATACTTTCTAGGGACGTGGATATGTTGTTCAATCCACACTTACTGGCAGGTTCCTTGCTGCTTTAAATCTTGCCGGAAGGTCTTCAAGCTGGCTCCTCCCACCCACCCGGGTGGTAAAACTCTCGGCTCAGCCCCATGACGCTAGATCCTCCTTACCACTTGGAAGCTCAGGTTCCCTCCTTAGCGCTCTACGTTTTAGGCCTGGATCCCCACTCTTCTGTCAAGCTGAAGCTTATTCTTAAATTCAAAAGACATCGGTTTTCTCTTCCCCTCGTGGCTGCGATGGACAAATCGACTCTCGAATTTCGTTGGTGCCCCTGTCCGTGCATTTATTGCCTTGGACTCAGCCATGACTCACAGGCTTGTGAGTTTGCACATCCTTTTCAGCTTCAGTCTTGGAGGACCGTGCTGCTCTATTGCTGTTGGGGCAGCCCGAGAAACTTTATCCTCCGGTCAAGTCGAAGGAGGCCCGTTGGACGGTGTCCGCGGCTGCGGGCTCGGCTGAACAGCTGGAGCAGATGATCGCCCTCGAGGAGGAGGCGGCCCAGGCTGCATCATCATCTTCCTTGGTCGTGGCATTTATCCCGCTCTCCTTGGGCTCCTTCTACAGTTTCTTTCAAGGAGCTTTGTCAGTGCCAATAGGGGTCCTGTTTTATGATCATGGCTAGGGGTTCCATATAATATTAATAATATAATAAACATTCTTTTTATGGTGCCTTTCAAAAACCAAGGCGCCGAACAAATTTTAAAGCACATCATACAGCTCAGTGTCCTAAAAATATAAAACAGCAATAAAGCCACTGATATAGTCAGAAAGAGAGATTAACCACCGAACGCTTGCCTCCACAATTAAGTTTTCAAGACCTGTTTAAATCCCTCCACAGTCACATGCTCCCATAACTGATGGGGTAGAGAATTCCAGAGGGTAGGGGCCGCAAACATAAATGCTCAGACCCCAGAAGATTTTAAACTCACCCTCGGGATCTCTAGCAACCCCTCATCAGCTGAGCGGAGCGATCGACCAAGGTGGTAAGGAACCAGGAGCTCTTTCAAGTAGTCCGGGCCCAGTTTGTGTAGGGCTTTAAAAGTCAGAAGACCGACTTTAAAGGTGATCTGCCATTGAACTGGCAGCCAGTGCAGTCCATGCAGCACCAGCGAAATATGGCTGGACCGAGAAGTTCCTGTCAATTCTGTCAATGCATCAGCTGCAGGTGGTGGATTTCCACCCCAGGTAGCCCTAGGTAAAGGGAATTGTAATAGTCCAAGCGCGAGGACACAAAGGCGTGGACCAGCATAGGAAGATCGCCGGACGGAACAAGGTGCTTAATCCTGGAGAGATTCCTCAGATGATAGAAAGAGAATTTGACGACAGCAGACACCTGTGAATGCAGAGTAAGCCCTTCGACAAAGATTACCCCCAGGTTCCACACCTGTTCAGAGGTTGGGAGTGATAGGCCCCCAAGGTGTAACCCCCGAGGGCAGACCAACCCGCAAACCCCCTATCCGGCGCGCCGGATCTACAACCAGCACCTCAGTCTTATCCGAGTCCAACTTCAGCCAACTCAAATCCATCCACTGCTGGATTTCTGTGAGGCAGTTGTTAAAAACTGAGACAGCTTCCATCATGGTCAGGTGCAAAAGAAAGGTAGAGCTGGGTATCATCAGCATAGCAGTGAAATCTCAGCCCATACCTTCTTACAATGTCTCCGAGGGGCAGTATGTACACTGCAAACAACATGGAGGACAATTCTGAACCCTGAGGAGTCCCACAAGACAGAGAAACTGGGTCTGAGGAATAAACCCCTGACACCACTCTCTGCTGTTCCAGTGAGGTAAGATGTAAACCACCTGAGGACTACACCAGATAATCCACAGATGAACCTCAGATGGTTAAGCAATACCCCATGGTCCACAGTGTCAAACGCTGATGAGAGAACTAGGAGCACCAAGATGGAACAGTTCTTCCAATCCCTAGCCATCAGGAGCTCACTGAGCACCTGAACCAGCGCTGTCTCAGTACTATGCCTCTTTCGAAAACCTGACTGGAGGGGTTCATAGATGTCATGGATGGTCAAATGGTTTTCCAGCTGTATGGCCACTACTTTCTCAGTCATCTTCCCTAAAAAGGGAAGATTTGAGATAGGTCTATAGTTCACATGGCAGTCGAGGTCCAAAGAAGCTTTCTTCAGGGGGGTGTTACCACCGCCTCCTTCAGGGAGCTAGGAAACTCATCTGTTTCCAAGGAGCACCCGACTATCCATGTGAGGACCAGACCAATTGAATCAGTACATCCCAAAATCAGGGAAGTTGGTCCAGGATCCAAACTACAGCATGTAGGGCGCATACTCTGGACAATCCGCATGACATCCGTGAACTCCGGTCAGCTGAAGATACTCCAGGAAAACTGAGGAGGAGCAGCAGCCACATGCTGGTCCAAAGCAATACCCCGGCCACCTTATTTGCAAAGAATCGAGCAAATTCATCGCACTCTACTTGCGAACAGGCTTTTTGCACTTGCAGGCAGGCTGGGTTGCACAGTCTGTCTACAGTGTGAAAAAACTGTGCTGGTCGATTCTGAGCAACGGTAATCTCCCTGGACAGGAATTCTGCCTTCTTACAGGAGATTGCAGATTGATAGGCTTGATAATGTTCCATCAATTTAAGGTGGTCGGTATCAAGGGAGGATCTCCACCAGCAATGCTCTAACCTTCATCCTAGTCGTGCATCTCCGTCAGGGTCCCATGGGGACCAAGGGCGAAGGGAGAGAGGACAAACACTGACGGGAGCTACGACATCCAGGGCCGCCGATATAGCCGTATTATAGGCTACCACAAGAGCCTCTGGGTCACTGTTTGCTACTGGAAGGGACAATGGGTCAAGTACCGCCGCCAGGCCTTCAAAGCTAATATCTCGTAAAGGGTGATACCTGACCATCTTCACTGAGGTAGGCCTACGGGGGGGGGGGTTAAAACTAAACCCCATGGTATAGTGATCGGACCATGCAACTCATTCCACCCCCAAGTCAGAGGCCTTGATCCCCAGGAGGAAGACTAAGGCAAGGGAGTGACCATGTTTATGGGTAGCAGTGGTAACTATCTGTGTAAGGCCCAGCAGTGACATTAACTGGAGGAAGTGTTGCCCAAACAGTGAGAGTTTGTCATCAATCCAGGTGTTGAAGTTGCCCAGAACCATCAGTCTGGGCAACTCGAATGCCATGTCGATGACAAAGTCTGCCACTTCCTGAAGGAAACGCTTCTCATCTCCAGGTGGACGGTAGATGAGAGCGATCCTACAGCCTACACCTGCTACCACGGTACACTCGAATGACTCAGTCTCCTCAACTGGTACACTCACAAGGTTAAGTTTGGTCTTGAAACAAATAAAGGGCAAACAAGTATGGAGAAAGTGGGCAGCCCTGCCTTGTGCCCTGTTGTAGAAGTATGGGGGACAATATCACTCCATTTAAACGGATATAGGCCTTAGGTTGAGAATATATGTTTTTAAGCCAGAGAAGAAAATGGTCAGGGAAAGAGAAGAACTTAAGAGTATCCCAGAGGAATTCCCAGGAGAGACTGTCGAAGGCCTTTTTGGCATTAAAACTTAAGAGGGCCATGGAAATCTATCTAGTATGTGTATGTTCTAAGAGTAACATAATTCGGCGAATGTCATCAGTTGTACTGCAGTGCTTTATGAAACCAGCCTGATCAGGGTGGATAATTGTGGGGAGAAGAGTCTCAAGCCGTGAGGCCCAAATAGCCATATAAATCTTATAATCAACATTGCGAATAGAAACAGGCCGATATGAGGCTGGATCTGTTGCATCTTTATTTGGTTTAAGAAGAGGGTGATAGCGGCATAGTGCCGGGGGCTTCACCACCTGCCACCGCCTGAAAGAAGAGAGAAATGAGGGAAGATGATTACCAGCAAATCTTTGTACCAATCTGCTGTAGCTACATCAGACCTGGGCATTTAAGAGGTTTTAAAGCTTGAATATGAGTTAGGATTTCATCTGGGCGTATAGGAAATTCAAGAGAAGCTTGCTGTGAATATGTTAGTTTTGGAAAAGTTAGTTAAGTTAAGAATTCTGTTCTGTCCCCAGAGTCCGAAACTGGGAGGGGAGGGGGGCCAGTATATTTTTGGTAAAATGCCCGAAAGGATGATCAAATGTGTTTGTTGAAGTGAGAGCTTTGTCATTATAGGGTGTCTAGTTTTTAAAATGGTTGCTGTATGTTTTCTATTTCTTAGTCTTCTAGCTAGAAGGCGTGTGGCCCCGATTCTCCCAAGCAGCCCCATTTCCAACTGGGGCAGCATCAGCAGCAGGCTCAACCTTGGCACCCTCAGTACCAAGTCCAGGCCCCTGACAGACCATGAACCTGGAGGACGGGGTTCAGGTGGTCCCCAAACTGGACCCACCCTCCTCCAAGCCTGCCCAGTGAAGAGATGGTGGTGGACACCCCCATACCCTTCACACCAGCTTAGGGTTCTCCCGTGTGGGGCAGACTCCGCCACTTCCTTTCTGCCTGGTCTGCTGTTTCAATGGATAGGTGGGTTTTAGAAGTGGTAGGCCAGGGACTGCCTCTGGAATTTGAGCAGTACCCAGTAAGCTGAGCCCGCGCCCCACAGGAGGAAATGGTGTCCTTACACACTCAGTCAGCTCTTGAGATGACATCGCCCAACTCCTCTGCAAGGAGGTGGTGGCCAAAGTGTGGCGGCGCCCCCACCCACCAATCAACCCAGGGTCTGTTTCCAGGTACTTCCTGGTCCCAAAACAGACGGGGCTGGCGCCCCATTCTAGATCTGCATGACCTGAACCAATTTCTCAGGTCCTGCACATTCAGAATGGTAACTCTGTCTCAGATCATACCATCTCTCGAGCAGAACATGTGGTTCTGCTCTCTGGATCTTCAGGATGCATTCTTTCATGTCCCGATCTGTCCATCTCACCAGAGGTTCCTTCACTTCCAAGCGGAGGGAACCCTCATCGAGTTCCGAGCTGTGCCTTTTGGCCTGTCATCGGCCCCCTGATTCTTCATCAAATGCATTGCAGTGGTGGCAGCCCACCTTCGGCGTCAAGGGGTTAGAATGTACCTTATCTCAACGACTGGCTCATAGCGTGTTCCTCCAGACAGGAGGTGGAGAGGTCCAGGGATCTGTCCCTCCAGACCTGCGTTGATCTTGGTCTAATGGTCAACAAGACCAAGTCGGAGCTCGTACACTCGCAGGTGATCTGCTTCATTAGGGCAGAGCTCGACTCTTGTCAAGCCAGAGCCAAGCTCCAGACAGACAGGGTGGAGGTTCTCTCCTCCTTTGCCCAATCATTTCTGTTTGGGCACTTGCGCCCTGACCAGGACTTCCTGCGACTTCTGGGGTACATGGCGGCCTGCACCACTGTGGTCCAGTGGGTCCGGTGGCATATGTGCCCTCTTCAATGGGAGCTGGCCAACCAGTGGACTCCGCGCCATGGTCCTTTCATTCAGCTGGTCCCCGTGACCCAGAAGATGTGGGATGCTCTCCAATGGTGGACCGTCCTATCATATTTGCAGGAAGGGATCCCATTTGTCCATGCTGAGCCGACAGTTGTCCTCACAACCAATGCCTGTCTCACGGGCTAGGGTGCCCATTTGGGGAATCACAGAGTCCACGGGCTCTGGACCCTGAGGAATCCCGATGTCATATCAACCTGCTGGAGCTCAAGAGCAGTCAGACTGGCACTGTCAGCATTCAGTCCACTCCTTCGGGGTCAAGTGGTGCAAGTTCAGATGGACAGTACCACGACCATGTACTATCTCAACAACCAGGGTGGCACACACTCCCGTCCTCTGTGCAGGGAAGTGGTCCACATCTGGACCCTTGTGTGCCGATTAGAGGCAGATCTCCTAGCCATCCATGTAGCAGGAGCCTCAAACCAACTGGTGGACGCTCTCAGCCATGTGGGCGAGACATCCCACAAGTGGTCTGTCCATCCAGAGGTAGTACACAACCTGTCCTCCCATTGGGGCAAACCTCAGGTGGATCTGTTCGCCTCCAGGGAGAACAACGGTTGAGGCTGTTTCAGGCCCGCCGCCCCCAGCGGGCTCGCTGCAGGGGGATGCAGGCCATGGACCCCAGGGCCTCTTTTACGCTTTCTCTCCACTTCCCTTGGTTCACAAGGTGCTCCTCAAGGTCAGGAGGGGCAAGGCAAGGATGATTCTGGTAGCCCCAGCCTGGCTGCGCCAGTTCTAGTATCCAGATTGCCTCAGCTCCAGGTTCCTGAGATGTATTCCAGTACTCCCGGACCTGATATCAGTCA
The DNA here is from genome assembly GCA_016271365.2 of Neoceratodus forsteri. Lineage (NCBI taxonomy): Eukaryota > Metazoa > Chordata > Ceratodontiformes > Ceratodontidae > Neoceratodus > Neoceratodus forsteri. The sequence continues at coordinate 107,592,978 of JADMNL010000031.1, read as the reverse complement.
ATCAGGGGAAGGCATTCCATCCAGACCTTCAGTCCCTGCACCTGACAGCTTGGCTCCTGAGCAGCTAGAGTTCCAGGCTTTGGGTCTCTCTGAGGATATACTCACAGTCATGGAAGCATCTAGAAAGGAGTCGACCAGGAGGTGCTATGCCTTCAAGTGGAAAAGGTTTTCCATTTGGTATCAGGGCAAGGGTTTGGACCCTTTGTCCTATCCAGTGTCCAGTATCCTCAACTACCTTTGGTTTCTGTCCAAAGGGGGTCTTCGGTCCATGACCCTTAAGGTGCACCTGGCAGCCATTTCTGCTTACCGGGTGTAGGCCGGTCAGCAGATGGTGGCACAGGAGAAGGTGGTCTGGCGCATCTTTAAAGGCCTTGACCATATTTCCCCTCCAGTGCGTGAACCACCACCATGTGGGATCTACTGCTGGTACTGACAAAGCTCATGGGCAAGCTATTCGAACTGATGTAGAGGTATGAGATGTCACATCTGTCCTGGAAGACCACCTTCTTGGTGGCTATCATGTCAGCCAGAAGGACTGGGGAGTTACAGGTGCTCTCTGTTGAGTCTCCTTACCTGGTCTTCCACAGGGACAAGGTTGTCCTGCACCCTCACCCAAAATTCCTTCCAAAGGTGGTGTCGGAGTTTCACCTTAACCAGGTGTTGACTCTGCCGGTGTACTACCCCAGTTACACCTCGGAGGCCGAGTACAGGCTCCATACCTTGGACCTGAGATGAACGCTTTCTTATTACAAGGAGCGAACAGCGGAAGTTTGGGGAGAGGTTCGCCAGCTGTTTGTCACCTACACTGAAGCTGCACCTGGCAGACCTGCAGCCAAGCGGACGATTAGCAGATGGATTACATCATGCATTGATCTCTGCTATAGGTTGGTGGGCAAGGAGCCTTCCATAGGGATAACAGCTCACTTAACCCCCATACTGCTGTGTCAGTGGCTGCTTCCAGGGACGTCTCTATCCAGGAAATCTGCAGGGCCGCTACCTGGAAGTCAGCAAACACCTTCATCACCCATTACGACATCAACCTAGAGTCGCACCGGGATGCTGGTTTTGGGGCCTCAGTTCTCCGATATCTGTTCCCCAAGTAAATATTGGGGGGGATGAGTCTTGCCTCTCTCCTCCCAGAGAACTGTTAGGAGTCTGCCAAACAGTGTAGATAGAACAACATATCCATGATCCTAGAAGAACAGGTTACTCACCTGTAACAGTAGTTCTAGGAGTGGTATGTGTTGTTCATCCACACAAACCCACCCAACCTCCCCGGCTTCAACGCACAACCTAAGCTTCCAGCGGGCAAGATCTGGTGTCGGGGCAGAGCCGAGGCATGTACCACCCGGGTGGGTGTGGAGGAGCCAGCTTTTAGACCTTCCAGCAAGAATCTTAAAGGGAAGGGACATGCTGAACAGTGTGGGTGAACAATATATACCACTCCTAGAACTACTGTTAGAGGTGAGTAACCTGTTCTCGTGTCCTGGTAGGTATAAAAGGGGGCGGTCCCAGAAGCTTCTCAGTTCTTTTCTCTCTGCGACTTGCATGCTACACGTTCTCTGTTCGGAGTATAGCTTCATTCGATGCAGTGGATCTTCAGCGCAGCATTCTCAGTTTTGCGGCAGCTTTTCAACTGTTGTTGTCGGACACAAGACGTGCCAAAGTGCCCAGAAGATCATCTGTGAAAACCACCCCGAAGTTTATGTCCGTGCTTCAGTGTAACAACACCAGATGACAGACGGCTTTGGCCGGAGTGGCTACAGTGTTCTGGGCCGCCCTGTGTGTCTTTGTCACCCCTTGGTTCCTGCCACAGGTGGGTTCCCTTTGTTGACGGGGTACACAGGTACTACACCTCCCCGTCAGCATCTTTCTACACCTGGCAGCTTTTTTTCACCCATTTGTCGACAATGTCCTCATCGATGGCCTCTTAGGGTGTGATTTCTGCTCTGGCAGAAGCTTCACTGTGTCGTCTTCTGCTCTTTTGATGACCTCCAGCCTTTCTTCCACCCGTTTGCCAATGATATCCTCATCGACATCCTTTCAGGGTGTGATTTCGGCTTTGTCAGATGCTCCATGCTGTGTTGTCTTCTGCTACCGTTGACAACCTCTAGCCTTTCTTCCACCCATTCATCGATGAGGTCCTCGTTGATGGCCTCTCAGGGTGGGCCTTTTTTGCTTTGGCAGTGACTGCGGCCTCTGTCATCTTCTACTCCATCGGCGACCTCCATGCCTTTCTTTCACCCGTTTTCGTCAACAAGGGTCTCTCCGGGGTGTCGGTTTTTAACTGAAACCAGCAGCTGCTTTGAGCTGTGTTGTCTTGTGCTCCGTCAATGACCTCCAGATTTTTCCTGCTTTTCATCAGCGTTTTACTAGTCGCCAGCCTCTCTGGATGTGTTTTCTGCTATGGCGGCTGCTCCGGTTGTTGTCGTCTTCTACTCTGTCAAGGCCCCCCAGTTCGACGGCCTGGTCGGTGGCCTTTAGGGGAATGTTTTTCTGCTCTGGTAGCTGTTTGGGCTCTGTCGTCTTCCTTTCCATGAATGACCTAACGCCCTTGTTCTACCCATTTGTCCATAGTTAACCGGGAAAGGCACACTGAGCCTAGGCTCGTTTCCAGGTGCGGCCTGGGGGTAAGTACATAGAAGAGGAGGTACAGGCAGTAGCATATTCAAGATCATACAAAAACAAGTACAATGCAGTACAAAAATACAATACAACAAAATAAAGTACAATATAATACAATACTTTGGCATGTACAGTCAAGGCAGTGGGATTACAGCGATGAACAAAAGTCATACAATAGAGAGAACAGGAAGCAATAAGAAAAACAACAGTACAAACCAATGAGATACTGTACTGTGTGTAAGTTCTAGCTGCTGCTCCAGCTGTATAGCCACTGCAGCTGTGGTTCTGTTGACGCCCCGACGGTCGACCTCAAGCTCTTCTCCACCTTTTTGCCGAAGGTGTCCTTGTCGGCATCCTTCCAAAATGGCTTTCATCTAAACTTTCTCTGTGGCCAGCAAATGACCATGTTCCTGTGCCTTTCATTTAGTTGCTGGGGTCCTCGTTGGCGCCCTCTCTGCCTGCATTCTGCATCCCTTTACGACTACCTCTTCTGTCACTGGGGCTTATCGACCCCTTCTGAGTAGTCGCTCATCCTGTACATGTGGTACGAGTGGCTGTGTTTGGGCTCTCTGAGAACAGTCTCATTGACACCACTGAAGGGCCTTTCTCAGTCAGCTCGGTTGGTTTCCCATCCTACAGACTTTGTAGATCTGTTTCTACACTGGAAAGGGTCAGTTACTGCCCCCTACAGGGGTTGCTTATTCCACCCTATTTTGGATTCATTTGAGTACAATGGTAACATGTTTCCCAAAAGTCCCTTTTTACAACTTTAAAATGGGAGAGTATCCATATTTGCTGGAACACTGGATCTGAACAAGATTAGGTGGAATGACACCCCCCCCCCCAGCCTCCTCGGGGGCTGGGGTGCTTGTTCTCTATTTTTCATGTTCCCCTCTAGCTGATCCATGTTTCTCTTCTTGGCTCTCCGGCTGCGCTCCCAGGACCCTGTACATTTCCTGAGATGGTACTAGACTTCCGTATACAAGTCTTTTACTATCTCTTCAGCTAGTGGCCAACTTTCGAGCCTTCTCATGCCCTGACTGACCTTATTTTCCTTCCTCTTCGGAAAACATAAAAACTACATATGATGCCTGGAAGCTTCTTACTACAGGCCGTCCAATAATGGTGCCTTTCAAAATGTCACTGTAAATTCTAACCTATATGGATCACCTCCTCTGCTCCTATAAAGGGGTCATGTCCAGCTCTGGATCGCCTCTGCTGGAGGTCGTGTTCACCATGTTCCCCTCTGCATGGGTGGTAAATCACGCAATCTTTCATGTGCGGCCTAGACTGCCATTGACTCTCCAGTCCGGACTTCCACTGCTGGCTTATGTCTTGGCCGCCATCCTTGACTCAGTGTGTCCGGATTTGCCATCCAGTGGTATACTATATTTTTTATAAACAGAGGTGAGAAAGAATAAGTGCCTCAGCTGGGACTTGAACCCAGGCCACCCAGAATACCATTCCAGTTGTGCTAAACAGCTGCGCCACTGAGACAGCGCAATCGGAACGGTATTCCGGGCAGCCTGGGTTCAAATCCTAGCTGAGGCACTTATTCTTTCTCACCTTTGTTTGTATGTGTTCCATAAAATATGCACACCACACTCCTGTGTGATTGATACAATTCATTTATACCTTCACCCTTTTTGGGTGTCAAGTATATGTTTTTTTGGCCTCAGGAGATTTATCCTCCCTTCAGTCCTTCGGCTAGTGCTTTAAATTCGGGTATGCCCTATTTAAGCCTAATATAAGCTTTCAGACCCTCACCCTTGACTCCCCTACTGGGACCTCTACCACTGGTCCCATTGCCAAAGTATCACAATGCCTCCATGCGGGCTCCATTTGAAATCGCATGGGTCCACTTTGGATTTGCGGGTTGTACCACCCGCGTTTGTCCTGAAAGGATCTCTTGCCTTCACAGTGGGCCATGCCCTTGCTCAGTATCTATACATCTTACTTCAAGAGGGCTTTTGCAGTAGGTAATTACATATAGGGCTCTTGCAGTAGGTAATTACATATAGGACTGAAGCCGGCAGGTGTCAGGACCCCACGGAAAAATTTCTAGCTAGCAGTCTCTGACGAGGGACCGTCCCCTCGTCAGGTGACCGACGTCGGTATAAATGGGCGGTCCCTCACGCCCGCCTTCCAGTTCTTTCCCGCTGATTGCTCTCGACAGCGCCTTGCAGTTAAGTTCCACTGCTCGTCAGTCTATAAGTAGCTAGTAGTTATACCGTGGTTTTTACGGTTCGATTATTTTCGTCAGATTTTTCTTACTCGCTGTATGTCATCCCCTACCACGTCCGAGCACAAGAACAAGCGCAGCTCCTGCGGCGCCCTACTCCTGCACAAGGATGGCCATTCTCGGTGCCTGATCTGCCTAGGCCCTGACCACCCCGTGGATTACTGTCAGCACTGTCTGAAGTTCAGTGCGGCCACCCGAAAAAGAAAGCAGCAGTCCCTGGGGGCTCATATACTTAAGAAGACGATGTCCTCCATGGAAAAGGAGCTGAAAAAGCTCCGACAGGCTTCCACCTCTCCCGAAGGTCTTAAGAAGAAGAAAGAGAAGGACCGGGACTCCTCTTCCGCGGCTGCAACGACTTCAGACTTTGGCTGGAGTTGCCGCCCTTCAGGTAATGTCCCTTCCAGGGAACCGTTCCTCAGCGGCCGTCTTGGTGGTGTCTGAGATAGAGTCACTCCCCCCGGCTGGTTCACGCTCAGGCCAGTCGGGAGCCTCTGGGGCAAAGGAGGCATCCGCTCCCAGTAAGGCCGCCCCTGCATGGCCTTCTGGTTCGAGCCTGTCTGGTAAGTCGGGCGTCGGCTCCTCTGACATCCGCCCGGAGCCGACCACTAAGTCGCTCGACCCTTCGGGGCAGCGCATGGTTGTCAAGCCACCCATCAAGGTTGTCTCCCCTGCGTGGCCTTCTTCAGGCGCTGGGTCCGATCAGTCAGACGTCGGCTCCTCCGACGCCTGCCCGGATCCTGCTGGTCAAACGCCCGCCAGCCTGTCCGGCGGTCACTCGTCGAAGGAGCCTGCACTGGATCCTCTGATCTCATCCGGTGCCACCGGCTCCCCGCAGCCTTCGCCGCTGCTTTCCAAGGCCCTTGCATCTCCCCAACTGGACCTGGAGGATCCCTCCGGCCCTCCCTTGGACGCCACTGGGGACTCTTTGGCGCCTCCATCAGGCCTCCCTCCCGTAGGTCCGTGTGGCCTGACGTCGGACCCTCGAACGCCGGCCCCGTTGCCGGCTGACGTCCCCTTGCTGGACGTCACCCCGATGCCCGCTGGGCCCTGTTCCGGGCCCGCCTGTCGGGCCTCCTCCAGGACCTTCTACTCCGGTAGAGCACCTTGTGCCGGATCTTATGCCATCTTATCCGGCGCTGCAGTACCCGGTGCCTCAGTACCCGACAGCTACGGATACTCGGCCCTACGGATACCCCCAGTATCCGAGTCCCTCTCCACCGCCCCCATAGCTGCCGGTGGATCTGAGGGAGACTCTGGCTTCTTGGTGGGCTGAGGCCAAGGCTCAGCTCACCAGGGAGGTGGAAAGCCACCTCCCAACGATGGACCCGGTCCCGTATCTCCGTCACTGGGGGCGAGGCCCTCCCCCAGAGACATTGCTGCGGGGTTCTACGGCTGGGGTGGCACCTTGCCCCTAGGGGCGTGTTCCTCCCCAAGTGGGAGGGTCTTCATCTTCTTCGCTTGGACTCATCGGATGACTCTGATAGTCTCGATCTGGATGAGCTCGCACTCCTGACAAGCCCGGCCCAGGACCTCCCAAGTCCCTCCGGAGGATCCTTCGTTTATGGATTGCTGAGAAAAATCCAGGCTCTTCATCAGTGGAAATCGCTGGAGCCGGATCCACAGAGGCAGAAGCTAGCTGCCCATTTGGATCTGCCCGAGGTCGCTCCCACGTTAGTTCCACCCTGGATTGAGCCTCACGCCGATCTCGTCTCCACTATCTGGAAACAACCGTCGGCTTTAGCCCCCCCTCCTCGGAAGGCAGATAGGCTGTATCAGGCTCCCGAGGGGATTGACTTTCTTTTGTCACACCCCAAGGCTGATTTGGTCATGATCAGCGCTGCCCACTGCCGTTCAGCTAACCCAAAACACCTCAGCTCATCCCCGCCTGATAAGGAATCCCGCCTTCTGGACCAGTACAGCAAGAAGGTCTTTTCTTCTTCCACTCTGGGTATCAGAGCCTTGAACTATGTGGCTCACATGGGGGATTACCAGAAGGCTATCCTTAGCGAGGTGGAAGCTAAGTTGGACACCCTTCCTCAGTCCCAGACTAAACAGGAAGTGGCAGACCTAGTCTGCTCCGAATGTTCGGCCAGTAGGCACATGCTGCGCGCTACTTACGATGCGGTGGACGCTTCTGGGCAAAGTTCGGTGTTTGCCGTGAGTCTGCGGCGACATGCCTGGCTTCGGGTGTCAGGTTTGACCTCGGAAGTACAATCCACCATTCAGGATGCCCCCTTCCAAGGTTCGTTGTTGATGTCAAGGACATCATTACCGGACTGAGAGAGAGGGTCACTGCTCTCAAGGAGGTCAACTCCATGTACAGAGCCCCTCAAGTGCAGCGTCGTTCCTTTCACCGTCACTCACGGCCCAAGGCGAAACCACAAGGAAAGCGGGCCAACAAACGCCTGGCCCCTCCGGCTGCGAGACCCCCCACCCACCCCACCCAAACAGGCCATGGAGCTCCAGCCATGGCGCTGCCCCACACCTCCTGACTCCCTCCCTCTCCCACAGCCTCTGGTCCATCCAGAGGAACCGGTAGGCGAGAGATTCTCCCTTCATCTGCTGGGTTGGGAGAGGATCACTACTGACGCTTGGGCCCTCCAGCTTATAGCAGAGGGCCACACCATAGAGTTTCTTCAGAAACCTCCCAGAAACTGCGCCCCATGGTCGTCTTACTCCCCCGAACATCTTCTCAAGGTTCAGGAAGAAATCTCCTCCCTTCTGTTGAAGGAGGCAACAGAACCCGTCCCTCCCTCCCTCTCTTTGGGGGACGGGTTTCTACTCCCATTTCTTCCTGGTCCCCAAGGAGACAGGAGACATGAGACCCATTCTGGACCTCAGCTCTCAAAATCTGTTCATGGAGTACAAAAGGTTCAGGATGCTCTTCCTACAGAGTCTCCTGCCTTCCTTCAGCCGGGACTGTGGCTGTGTGCTCTGGACATGCAGGATGTGTACCTGCGTATTATTATCCGCCCTTCCCACAGCAGATAACTTCGGTTTGTTTTCCAGGGGCACCACTACCAATTCAGGGCCCCTCCCATTTGGTCTTTCCTCGGCCCCCGAGTATTCACCAAATGTCTGTTGGTGGTGGCGGCCCACCTGCATACCCAGGGAGTGCATGTTTTCCCGTACCTGGATGATTGGCTCCTGGCGGCCCTGTCCAGGGAGGAGCTCCTGCATTACCTTTGCCTTACTAGGCAGGTCTTTACCAGCCTGGGTATTACCATAAACCATGCCAAATCCCATTTGATCCCATCTCAATGCCTCCAGTTCATCGGGGCAGTTCTGGACACGACCACCGGTATGGCCTTTCTACCCCCAGACAGGGTGGCCACACTCCAGGCTCAGGCAAACTTCTTGTCCTCTCACAGGCGGATCCCCACCAGGTCAGTCCTTCGCCTCCTGGGGCTCATGGCGGCTGCAATTCCGACAGTTTCGCACACTCAGCTCCACATGAGAATCCTTCAGTGGACGCTTCGGTCTCAGTGGGATCAATTGGTCGATGACTTAGACCAAGAGGTGCTAGTCTCGACCCTGATGATTCAGGATTTGCACTGTTGGTTGGTTCAGGAGAACCTTTGTTGGGAGTTCCCTTCTGCCTTCCTCCCCCCTTCCAAACTCTGACAATGGATGCCTCGGGTGAAGGTTGGGGAGCTTATCTAGGATCTCATCGCACCCAGGGCTCGTGGTCCATTCTCAAGCGGACGCTTCACATCAGCGTGCTCGAGCTCAGAGCGGTGCTGTGTGCTGTTCAAACATTACACCCATTTCTGCTTCCCGGTCACCTGGTGGTCCAGACCGACAATATGAGTGTAGTCTGGTACCTCAACAAATGGGGGGGACTCATTCCTACCCTCTTTGTCGGGAAGTGATGCAAGTCTGGGAATGGGCGACTCTTCACAACCTTCATCTCACGGCGATCCACATCCTGGGGGTAGAGAATTCGTTGGCAGATCACTTGAGCTGATCCTCGGCACAGCCTCATGAGTGGGAATTAGACCAGGAAATAGCAGACGGTATCTTCCTATGTTGGGGAACCCCTCAGGTTGACCTGTTCGCATCCCCACTAAACGCAAAACTGCCACCTTTTGCTCACTCGCTCCAGGGCGTGGGCAGCTCTGGAGAGACTTTCTGTCTCTCGATTGGAAGGGCAGATTTGTTTATGCTTTTCCCCAATTCCGTTGATCCCGAGGATGCTGCACAAGCTCGGCTCAGAACGGGCCCGTGTGATTCTCATCACTCCCTTCTGGCCCAAGCAAGTTTGGTTGTCTTCTCTGCAACAGTACTCAGAGGAACCTCCGATTCTTCTTCCTTTTTCACGGCTTCTGTTGACCCAGGATTGTGGATCCCTGGTCCATCCGGGCCTCGGGTCCCTTCAGCTGCATGCTTGGCTCCTACAGACGTAGCACAAGCCCATTTTGGTGTTTCCCCTGAAGTGGCAGAGATCTTGGTGGAGGCCAGGAAGCCGTCCACTCGCTCCACCTATGCCATGAAATAGAAACGGTTTTCCATTTGGGCTTCGTCCAAAGACTAGGAGCCTTTCTCCTGCCCCGTTGGGTGCCTACTGGACTACATGCGGTATCTCTTCGACCTGGGTCTCGGTCATTCCTCTTTGAAGATTCACATGGCGGCTCTGTCCGCTTATCATGTTCCCTTTGGGGATAGAACTTTCGCTCAGCTGGAGGTCGCGAAGACCTTTCTACGAGGGTTTCTTCATTTGAGACCTCCCATTTGGGTTCCTGCCCCTCCTTGGGATTTGAATTTCATTCTTGAGAAGCTTACGCTGCCTCCCTTTGAGCTGGCAGCCTCAACAGAACTTAAGTTCCTTTCGTGGAAGGCTCTCTTCCTAGTGGCCATTACTTCCGCTGGAAGAATTTCTGAGCTTCAGGCCTTGATGTGCAAAATTCCGTATCTGATTTTCCATAAGGAGCGTGTGGCTTGGCGCATCAACCCTAAGTTTCTTCCTAAAGTGGTAGCGGAATCTACGTTGAGCCAATCCATTGAACTGCCTGCCTTTTTCATGCAGCACTCCAATTATGGGGAGTATCTTTTACATACTCTGGATGTTTACCGGATTCTGAGATACTACACTAACCGGATGAAGGATCTCAGAAAAACTGACCAACTATTTGTTTTGCCAGCAAAAGAGAAGGCAGCACTGTTTCCAAACAATGTTTGTCCAAATGATTGGCTCACTGTATCACTTTCTGATACGATAAGTATCACAAGACCTTGCCAGGCCAGGTCAGGGGTCACTCCACCAGGGTGTCACGGCCTCTGCTGCCTGTTTCAAGAATGTGTTAGCGGCTGATATTTGCGCTGCCTCCACTTGGACTTCTGTCCATACCTTTATGAAACACTACAGTTTGGACATTGCCTCTCGCCGGAGAGACGGCTTATGGTTGGCTGTTCTGCAAGGCTTCTTTCATAAGTCGTTCTCAGCCAGAGGATCCCTTGTGGGTAGTTGCCTCCTCCCATGTGCTTCTCTTTGTTCCAGACTGCTTGGGACTCAGTCCTGTATGTAATTACCTACTGCAAGAGCCATCTCGAAGCAAGATAGTACAGTTATGTAAGATTTTACCATAACAGTAGATCTTCGAGAGAGGCTCTTGCAGTAGGTAATACCTTCCCGGCCTCCATCCCCCTAAGCTTTTTCAGCTCCTTTCCCAGGGAAGGAAATATCTGCTGCTCTCTCGTCTCGCCTTTTTGGCCTTTGGCGGGAAAGAACTGGAAGGCGGGCATGAGAGACCACACCTTTATACCGACGTCGCCTGATGCCGGTCACCTGACGAGGGGACGGTCCCTTGTCAGAGACTGCTAGCTAGAAATGTTTCCGTGAGGTCCTGACGCCTGCCGGCTTCAGTCCTATATGTAATTACCTACTGCAAGAGCCCTATATGTAATTACCTACTGCAAGAGCCTGTCTCGAAGATCTACTGTTACGGTAAGTTCTTACGTAACTGTACTCTCTGTATCCTGAAGCCAGACTTTCAAGTACTCGCATAATGCTTTGCTGTGGTGATGCCTGTCCTATGGTATGCAGGCCTCTCCTTCTGTCATTAATTAGATGACTGGCCTTTCGGAACCTAGTCACTACGATAGTTTACCTTTTCCTATCCCATACGCTCTGTGCCCTCTTTTTCAGTCAGGCCATGCTGGATACCTCAATGGTCATAACCTTTTTTCCAGGCAATCAAGGGGGCCCTGCTGCTCGCTACGTGTCTGTCTTTCCGGCCACGGTTGGGTCTCTACTGAACATGCCCTGCTGTTCCTGGGGCACATAAAGGCGATCATTCCTACTATGCCTATCTAAACTGGGGAATTTTACAGTGGGCCTGAAGGTTGCAATGTGGTCCTGCCTCAAAATATGTTTTGACACGGTAATCATGCTCTCCACCGCCGCTTTCCAGGTCCTTTGGTGGTGGCGGCTGTCTCGAGACTCCTGCCTCAGCTGTGTGGCCCATTTTTGGGGCTTTCTTCAAACATTCCCGAACTGCCCATGACTCCTTCGCCCCATAAAACCACTACGGGCTCTCCACCCCCAGAAATGGTGTCCTACTATTTTACGAGGTCTCCTTCCACTGGGTGATTTACAATTTCACCCAACCGTGTCCTTGGTTTTCTGTTCTCTGAACTGCCAAAGAGGGTTACTTTACTTCCAACACCGGGTCCGGTGGGGCACTCTGTATTTGGTTCCGGGCAGTTCATCCAGGGATAAGATTTACATCAGTTCAGATCCCGTCCCCATTCTTACACTTGTGGGCCACTTTTGGCCACCTATGGGTTCAGGTTCATTAATGGGACATCGTTTGACAGGTAGACACAGACATTTTCCCTTCACGGGGTCCCTTCTGGCTTGCCCTGTTTCATTAAAACTCTGTAGGGTGCCTTCCTACCTCTTTCTTGTTTGTTTGAGCCATATTCTAATAATATGAGGTTGTAAACCTTACTGGACTGTCCTGTTTCTTATGCCTGTTCCCCCCCACTTCCCCTCATACAGAGGATTCTATTCAAAACTTATCAGAGATCCCCCTGTTGTGGTTCTCCTTGAGCCTCAAGAGCAGAGTCCAGTCGGATGACTACCGCTACAGTATTTTGTTGTCCTGGATCCTCTTCCCATTTGTGACCCGCCCTTCTCACTCTGGTCCAGGGCCCTGCTCTGTCCCACTCTTCTATAAAACACTTCATCTTCAGGATTGGCTCCTGGGGTCATGGTCCTTTCAAGGTTCCATGTCCCCCCACCCCCCTTTTGATTAAGGTGATATTAAGGAGCAGCTGGTGGTCCTTACATCAGGATGTCCTATCCCAGGAAGGGGATGTGTTTTACTAAAAGGGCAGCGGGTCAATGATTGCCACATACACATATCTGCCTCATTGCCTCCTAGTTACGCACTCGATCATAATGAGTACCTCCTACTCTCCGGTACGAGTTTACTTGTCCAGCATTCTCTCCTTTTCAAATGATAAACAAGGTGACAAACCTTTGCTTACATCTATCAGTAGGTACCCATTTTATGAGGTATCCTCCTTCTCAACCCCAGTTTGGTACTGCATGTCCCACCGTGTTCTCTACTTCTTTTTGGTTTGGGGTTGAGATGATGTCAGCTAGACATGTATCAGACTTGCGTACACTTACGTGCTCCGGCCCCTGCCTAAACTGTTACAGAGATAGGATGTCATTCTGTTCCAGTTTGATGTCTTTCTCCTGTCCCTGGTGTTGGGCTTCAGTTCCATTCAAGAACTATACAAGTAACCTAAATGCTTTGCGGAGCCCTGCTTCTCCAGGGGATGCTATGCTTCATTTGTTGGGTGTACATAGCCCTTTGGGTTCTGCTTTTCTATGTCACTGTACAATGCACACATTAACGTACCTATTGTTTCTTTCACCCAAGGTGCCAAGAGTAATTATATTTCTTGGCAGTACTTGTCCCCATGGTGGCCGGTCTGCTGTACGATTTTTATGCTATGCATGTAGCCGGGCGTTGTGCCTCCTCACTCCATGCTGGGCATGGCCTCCTCTGCAGCATACAGTGGCAGCATTGCTACTACTGAAATTTGATAAGCGACATTACGGTCTGCGGTTAATGCCTTGATCGTCCTTTACGGTTTGGACATGGCGTCCTACCAGTTTTGGTTTAGCGGTCTTACAAGACCTGTTGTCCTATTTTATTAGTATGCTCTCCTGACGCCGTTTTTTGTCTCCCAACTACTTGAGATTCATTCCTGTATGTTATGACCTGCTGCAAAAGATTTCCTTGAAAAAGATAGTACAGATGCGTAAGAACTTACCGTAACAGTAGCTCTTCGAGAGAATCTCTTGCAGCAGGTCATGCTGCCCCTCCCTCCATCCCCCTTGCTTCCTGTTTCAGGAGGGTGACTTGCTCCTGCTTTTTTGCAATACAAAAGTATGTCTAAGGGCTCCCTGCTCCTCCTTGGTTCCCCTCGGATGGCCGCCCGACTCATTTGTCCCATTTATTGTTACTGAGGTGAAAAAGAACTGAGGAGCTTCTGAGACTGCTGAAAAATTATCCTGATGGATTGATGCCTGCAGCTGAGATATTCCTATGTCTTATGACCTGCTGCAAGAGATTCTCTTGGAAGATCTACTGATCTTACTTCGAGAAACAGCTCTTGCAGCAGGTTACACCATTAGGACTGAAGCCGGCAGGCGCCAGGACCCCATGGAAAAATTCTAGCTAGCAGTATCCAGCAGGGGACCACCCCCGACGTCGGCCCCTCCCCGACGTCAGGCATCACATAAAAGGGGGTGGTTCCCCAGCATCCCCAGTTCTTTTCCTGCCGTCGACTCGCCAGCATCGACCTCACGGACGCCTGCATCAACGATACGACACTCAAAATCTTTACAAAACCCATGTCTACTTCTCTGACTCCTCCTCTTGAAGGACACCCCTTAAAGTGTGCCTGCGGCAAGCAGATCCCCTTCGCCAACCATCATTCGGCTTGTGTGAGGTGTCTGGGCCCAGAGCACGACACCCAGGCCTGCTCCATCTGTCAGCAATTTAATAGCAGGACCAGGATCTGCCACCAAAAGGCCCTTCAGGGGTTCCTTCTTGAAGAGAAACTTTGCAAAATGGAAAAAAGACCTTCCTCCAAAGGGGATTCTTCCCATAAGACCAGGAAGCACCGGGACTCAGGTAGGTCGGGATTCCCCAGCAGGGCCTCTGAATCCAGGGCTAGCTCCAGCTCTACGCGGTCCGACCGTTCTCCTTCCCGGGTCTGCTCCCAACCTCCCCCAGGTAAGGTAAGGTCTTCAGGGGGTCCTTCAGCCTCCTTGCACCCGCTTAAGACCCACCGGGCACCCGACTCTTCTTCCAGGCCTGATTCTTCCTCAGAATCTAGCGAGGCGTCGGGCCGTCATCGGTGACACTGACCTCGGGTCCGTCTCCCAAGGCCCCGGAAAGAAAGACCAAGGATCTGACGCCTCTTAAGCGGACGTCACAAAGTAAAAAGGTGCCTGACCCAGCGCCCGAAAAATGGACTCCCGACCCGACAGCAGTTGTACCAACACCGGGGGTCCTCAGGAGAGGAGGCTGCCGCAGTGCCAGATGACCAGACGGGTGGCATGGAGGATGCCAGCTCACCCGGAGAGCCGTCGACGGATCCGGTGGTTCCCCAGGACCCGGCGACAGACCCACACCGACGCGGGGCCCGTCGTCGGGCATGAACATTCAGGAGGTGAAGGAATTGTTCATCTTCTGGTGGGAGACCATCAGAAAGGACGTGGTCCCCATTAAGCCTCTTTCACCTCCACCACCTACACCCCCCTCCTCGGGAGGGTGAAGGCTCAAGACCCCCGACCCCTAAGGAATCAACTCCACCTCCTAGGGGCAGATCTAGAGAGCGAAAAAGACGCCCATCACGGTCTCCCTCTGGGTCTCCGAGCCCTAAATGACCCAGGGACAGACGACACCCACCAGGTGATGACTCCAGACCGGATACGTCTGATACCTCCAGGTCTCCATCCCCCTATAGTCCCCCATCACCAGACCCACGAGACCAGCCAAGGTCACCACCGGATGATCCCTCTTTCTACAAGATCATGAGGCACATCCAGGAGAATATGGGATGGGAGACTAAAGACTTGGATCCTTAGAGACAACGCCTTGCCTGTTATCTTCGGCAAAAGGACCCGAAGCCTGTGGTGGTCCCACCTCTAGTGGACACCTTCACGGACGTCACCAAAGCGGCTTGGAAGCATCTGCATTCGACACCGGTTGTTCCTAAGAAGGCTGACTGCCTCTACAGAACTCCTGTGGAGGACCTGTATCTGGCGCAGCAACCCCTGGCAGACTCACTGGTCATTACGGCGGCTCATGATCGGTCTCAACAACCGCAACACTTGAGTACCCAGACTCCGGACCAAGAATCTAAGCAAATAGAGTCTATGGGAAGACGCATGTATGCGACTGCTACATGCTCGATAAGGTCTTTGAATTACCTCATGCACATGGTGCAATTTCAAAACGCCCTCTGGGAGTAGGGCCAAGACCTTTTGAAGGACTTTCCGGATGGCGAGAAGAAGGAGGAGCTGCTCAACCTCCTTCATACTGGGTCGGACGTGGGGACCCAGGTTCTCCGAGCCGCTCACAATTCAGCGGACTCTGCCGCCAGGGGAGCAGCTACTGGTGTTTGTCTTCGGAGACACTCTTGGTTGAGAGTCTCCGGTTTCACCCCGGACGTTCAGAAGAGTATCCTGGACGTCCCTTACAACGGAGCTGTCCTGTTCGGTGAGGAATCCGAGAAGGTCATCACCGGGCTACCGGACGCCGGGAAAGCAGTTCAGACTGTACAGGCCCAAATCTGGTTCCTTTTGGAGGAACCAGAATCGTTTTTGCGGCAAGCAACAACAGCAACAGCCACATTCTTGCCAGCAACCCCAGGGCTATTTTGGTCGCAAAGGTCAAGCCAGATTCCCCACGGGCCAGGGCTCAAAGCATCCCAGCCCACAGGACCCAATGCCACCACAGCATGACTCCTTCCCGGCTCTCGCCCCTCCTCTGGATCAAAGGATAAAGGTTGGGGGTTGCATCTCTCATTACCTTATGGGATGGCAGAGGATCACCTCCGACCGGTGGGTGTTACAGTTGGTACAACGACGTCACTCTGTAGAGTTCCTTGGCCACCCACCTTCCAGACCTCCCCTGCTCTTCCGTTACTCGGGTCAGCATGCTCTGCTCATCCAGCAGGAGATTGTGGCCCTCCTGGACAAGGAGGCCTTAGAGTATGTTCCACCGGACCAGAAAGGAAAAGGTTATTATTCCCACTTCTTCCTGGTCTCAAAGAAAACAGGGGACTTGCGCCCGATCTTAGATCTCGGCGATCTCAACACGTTTGTGTTATACAAACGCTTCCGCATGGTGACCCTACCGGGTCTCATTCCCATGCTCGAGGAAGGTGCATGGCTAGCGTCGTTGGACATGCAGGATGCTTACCTACATTTCCCGACCACTCTAACGCATCAAAGGTTTCTGCGCTTCGAGTTTCTGGGACACCACTACCAGTTCCGAGCCCTCCCATTTCAGACTGTGTTCCACACCTCGGGTGTTTACGAAGTGCATGGCAGTCGTGGCAGCAACTCTCAGGAGGCAGGGCCACTGTGTTTTTCCGTACTTACTGTAGATGACTGGCTCCTCATGGCACCCTCTCGGGAGGCCCTGATGTCCGCGATTCAGGATACCCGTTCTCTTTTCCAATCGTTGGGCATCATCATCAACCAGGAGAAGTCGCACCTTGTCCCGTCTCAGACTCTGCAATTTATTGGAGCAGTCCTGGACACCACTCAAGGGAGAGTATTTCTTCCTTCGGACAGGGTGGAACACATCAGATCTCTCATACGGGACACAATGACGAAGACAACGGTGCCCGCCAGGACCGTTCTTTGCCTGCTCGGACATATGGCGGCTGCCATTGCAACGGTTCCCCTAGCCCAGCTCCATATGCGGGTTACCCAGTGGATGTTGCGGGCTCAATGGGACCAGAAGCAAGTTCATATGCAGCATCCAGTCCGGATCACGAATGCCGTTGTCCGAGACTGGCAATGGTGGCTCGTCCCAGACCATCTCTCGAAAGGAGTCCCCTTCATGGTGCCACCTCCTTTAGTAACACTCTCCATGGACGCCTCGGGATCCGGATGGGGAGCGCACTTCAATGGGGTCAGGACTCAAGGCTCATGGTCGTCTCTAGAGTCCCATCTGCGCATAAATGTTCTGGAGATGAGAGCCGTCCTCTGTGCCCTTCAAGCATTCCAGACGGACATTCCACCAGGTACTCTTCTGATTCAAACAGACAATACTGAAGTGATGTACTATCTCAGCAAACAAGGAGGCACTCATTCCTACCCCCTTTGCAGGGAGGCTCAAAGGGTTTGGAATTGGGTACTGCAACACAACGCAGATATTATTGCAGTGCACGTTCCCGGCGTGGACAACACAATCACGGACAGTTTCAGCCAATCACAGGCCAGAGTCCATGAATGGGAACTGCTTCAGGAAGTTGCAGAGGATCTGTTTCGCAGATGGGGGACACCAGAATTAGACCTTTTCGCGTCCCCATCCAACGTGAAACTGCCCAATATTTGCTCGCTAGATCCAGGGCCTGGTGTTTTCTGGCGAGACGCGTTGTCCCTGTCTTGGACGGGCAGATTCCTTTACGCTTTCCCCCCTTCCCTTTGATCCAGAGGGTTTTACTGAAGCTCCAACAAGAGCGGGCATCACTGATTCTGGTAGCGCCCTTTTGGCCCAGGCAAATTTGGTTCCCTCTATTACATCAGCTGACCGAGGAACCTCCGGTGCCTCTGCCATTCAGCTCTCAACTTCTGTCCCAGGAGGCAGGCTCCCTAGTCCATCCGGATCTTTGGTCGCTGAACCTGCATGCCTGGCTTTATAAAGACATAGCAGTCCTGAAATACGGGGTCTCTCAGGAAGTTGCGGACTAACCCTCCACTCACGCCACTTACGCCATGAAGTGGCGCAGATTTTGCATCTGGGCTCAAGCTCACAGACTGACCCCATTGGATTGTTCAGAGAGGTCAGTGTTAGACTACCTTCTACCCCTGTACGAGGCAGGCCTTGCCTACTCTTCCATTAAGGTTCACCTGTGTGCCATTTCAGCGTATCATTCACCGATAGGTCATAGCTCTCTAGCTCAACTAGAGGCTTCACTTGCTTTTTTGCGTGGCATCCTGCACGTAAGACCTCCTATCAGAGACCCGGTTCCACCTTGGGATCTCCCCCTTGTTTTAGAGCAGCTTACTCTACCTCCTCTTGAACCAGCCGAGGACTGCGAGCTGCGTCTCCGCGCTTGGAAGACGCTCCTTTTAGTTGCTGTAACTTCTGCCAGAAGAGTTTCTGAGCTTCATGCACTCATGTGCAAGGATCCTTATTTGGTTTTTCAGAAGGACAGGGTGTCCTTAAGAACAAATCCTAAGTTCCTTCCCAAAGTGGTCTCGGCGGTCACACTCAACCAGGATATAGACCTGCCGGTGTATTACCCGAATTACGGTAACGGGGGAGGCCCTGTTGCACGCTCTAGATGTACATAGATGTCTCAGATATTATCTGACCAACACCATAGCCCATCGTAAGTCGGACCAGCTGTTTGTTTCCTACGCACAATGGATACTCGGTGCTCCTGTTTCGAAACAGTCACTTTCCAAATGGTTGGTCAAGTGCATTATGTTCTGTTATCAGAAGCACAATAAACCCTTACTGGGACCGTGAAGGTCATTCTACGGGGTGGAGGTTACCTCTATGCTGCGCCTGAAATGTCTCCACTTCAGTCATCTGTGAGGCAGCAACTTGGAGCACTGTGCACACTTTCATCAGACACTACAGTCTGGACATTGCCTCTAGGCATAGAGCTGGATTCGGCTTGGTGGTCCTTCAAGGACTCTTGTCCTGAACTTTGAGTCATCTCTCCTACCCTCCTCCCGGTAGCAAATTGTTCCCTTACTGCTTGGGAATCAGTCCTAATGGTGTGACCTGCCGCAAGAGCTGTTTCTTGAAGTAAGATAGTACAGTTACGTAAGAACTTACCATAACAGTAGATCTTCGAGAACAGCTCTTACAGCAGGTAGTTTCCCTCCCACCTTCCCCTCTGGAGGTTGAGTCTTCTGACCTAGTTTTTAGGCTACAGTGTCTTTTGACGCCTTTTTTCTAACCTTCCTTTGGAAGCAGATCCTCGGTCTCCCCTTCAGATGTCACACTTGAGACGGGAGTCTCCGGCGGGAGAACTGGGGATGCTGGGGGACCGCCCCCTTTTATGTGATGCCTGATGTCGGGGAGGGGCCGACGTCAGGGGCAGTCCCCCGCTGGATACTGCTAGCTAGAATTTTAATGTGGGGTCTTGGTGCCTGCCGGCTTCAGTCCTAATGGTGTAACCTGCTCCAAGAGCTGTTCTCAAAGATCTGTTGTTACGGTAAGTTCTTACGCAACTGTACTTTCCTATGGGAGACTTGCTCTTATTTTGTAGTATTAATTTTTAAGTTATTTTAGTGTTTAGTGAGGGATTAGAGCAGCTCTTACTGAAGCCCTGTGATTCTCCTCCAATCAGGTCGAGTGACTGTGTTCCTAGTCCAGCACTGCGTTTAATGGACAGCACAACTGGAGGGATTGACTGAAGTGGAACCAAAGCCATTGCTCATTGCTAGAAGTGAGAGCAATTCTTGTGTTTGAGATCACAGCTGTTTTAGTCCCAGCCTTTCCCAGCAGGAGTCACTGTGCACTGCGAGGGCTCATAGCTACTCCAGTCTCCGTTTCACCCAGCAGGACCTAGTCTCAGTCTCACCCAGCAGGACCTAGTCTCTCCCAGCAGGAGTCACTAAGCAAGACAAAAGCTCCAAATTAGGCAGTAGTGTAGGAGCCGTGGAATGGCTGAAGGAGAGCTCACAGCTAAGAACGCTGTCTGTGGAGGAGCTCACAGCCATTCCAGTCCCAGCCCCTTCCAGCAGTCACTGTGGGTAGTTGTGTAGTAGGGCTACACAGGAGAGCTCACAGCTGCTCTAGGCTCAGCCTCTCCCAGCAAGTTGAATTAATGTTGTATTAATAACGATCACAGTTGACAGTTTTTGTCTTGCTTAGTGAGTAGCAGCAGTGCTGTTGGATGTATCTGTGGGTGAGCTCCCTTCCCCCCATCCTCCACAGTAATGCTTACTACATTTTGGGTTTTAGGTTGAAGAGTTCAGGAAGCGGGATGCAGAGAAAGGAGTGAAGATTGCCCAGGTCCTGGAAGGGTTTATCTCTCGGAAGGTGGTGAAGCAGACTGTGATGACTGTGGTTTATGGAGTAACGAGGTACGGAGGTCGGCTGCAGATCGAGAAGAGGCTGAAGGAGATTGAAGATTTCCCAAAGGTAAAGAGACTTCACTGACTGTCCCTACCCTGTCCCATTTCTGTCAAGGAAATCTGTCTCAGCATGTGTCAGTATAGGGGTCTGAGTAAGTGCCAATATAGATGTGTGCTAATAGAGAGGTCAGCTGGTATGGAGGAGTGAGTGCGTGCCAGTAGCTGGATGTAGGAATATGCCAGTCACATTGGCCGGTATGAAGGTGTGGGTATGTGCCGTGTTAGGTGTGTGAAATTCTGGGTGTTGGGCGGGTGTGGGTAGTTAGTTAGGTGTTACTGCAGTTGACTGTGAGTGCGGTAAAGGTATGTGTGCAGTGGTAGCACTGCTTGTTGGGAAAAGAGAAGTTGTCAGATGAGAGATGTTTAAAAGTCTAACGTGGGTGCCTGCTCCATGGTGCTCCAGGCATGCTTGTGAACTGGTTTTATGCCTGCATCCTGGATATCAGAAGTAGACCAACAGGGGTAGCACAGAACGACCTCCAGAAAAGAATGGTTATTTATCTCGCTGACTAACTGCCCCCTGGTGGACAGGAAGATGAAGCCCCCGTGGGCCAGTCTTCTAGCTCCTACTTGGTCAGCTTCATTGTCCCTTCGTGTTGGTTTAGTCTCCTAGCTGAAGTTGTGTGTGCAGGTGGGGGGGGGGTTATGCTGCAGATATTTTGGGAAACAGTGGCATTACCTGGTTGGTCTGGGTAACCTGAATGTGTTGCCAGATAGGCTATCGGTTACTGGGTGGCAAGAGGCACCAGCTAGGCCGCTACGTGAGTGGAGAGAGATGAATAGCAAATTTAAAGAAAAGTCCAACAGGGGTTCCTTACAACCCATCCCGCCTCACCCTGATTCCCCACCCAGATTGCAGGCAGGACTAGATTATTCACTGTCAGTAGGGATGGTAGGCATGGCCTACTGGTGTTGGGGTAGTGTATCATGCAGCCATCTGTGAGACCTTTGTTTGTGCCCTGAACTCAACGGCACGATCGGGGTGCTTGAGTTTGTAAAGTGCTGCAGAGGCAGAGTGCTAGGACTCCAGCGTGACAGGACCTCTGTGCCTCCTCTGGTTGTGTTTCAATGAGTCAATCAAAATCTTTATTTAACCAGGCGAACATCATTGAGCAAGGTAATTTTCAAGATGGACTTGGACATAGAACAATAAGACAGTAAAGGACATCATGGTTACAGCAGTACCAGTCAACGAGAGTTGAACTGGGGTCAGGACAATTAACACTATAATGACAATCAGGAAAGAAAGAATCTGAGAACATAGCAGTAGAACCACCACATAACAGTTGCATGTATATTTACATATAGACCCTGACACTGAGCAGGGGTAATCATGGAAGGATACATGCTAGTTGGGGATGAGTTATCCTATAGGATGGCAACACTCACATGCCAACACTAATATGATAAGCTAGGGTGGTGTACTGAGAAGGGCAGGAAGGGTAAGGGGGGGGAGGAAAGAAAGTGGTCACCAATTACCCTTGGAATGTATGAGTTGAGGAATAAAGGACGGAGTGTGTTTGGCATGACATTGATACTTTGTGAAACCGGACAGGACCTTCTCTTCCTGCTGCAGAGATCAGGTTTGGTGGGGCAGATGTACAGTACATGAACAGGGAGAGGAGGATCAAAAGGGTAAAATTATTGCAGGCATATTGCTGTCACCTGCCCATGCAGGAGGGGCTTGCTGAGGTACCCCACAAGTCCCTGCCTCTCCTTGGGGGGGATGAAGAAGAACCTCACTATGTGGGGGAGGAACCTGGGGAACGGAACTGGAGTCAGTAAGGAAAAGGACAACTGGGGGCCATACAGTGGTATCTGGATGAGCAGTGCAGACAGACATAAATCACTGACATTAGTAAGTAAAAGAGGGAGAATGTGAGCTTGTGGAGACTATACATAACTAGTAACACATCAGAGTGTGAATTAACTAAGGAATAGGACATGACGGGGCATTATGATGTGTTTTTTTTGTTAGTCTTTGTGTGGAGGGGAGAGGAAGGGACATTTAGATTCCTTTGCTTCTCTGCAAAGCCAAGGAAACAGTGAATGTTCATGAGCAAGAGCTAGTATTGAAGGACAAAGCCTGGTGCTTAATAAGCAGTGTCAGTGGATCAGCAGGTAGCACAGTCGCCTTTGAGGCTGGAAGATCAGAAGGTTGTGGGTTCTAGCCCCACACCAGAAACATGGAATAAATCCCAATACCGACACTAGTGCATCGTGAGGGGGGGTGCTGCACTCCTGAGGTGCCATTTTTCAGATGCGATGTTAAACCGAGGTCCCATCTGCCTGTTCTGGCAGTTGTTCAGTTGGACGTTAAAGATCCCATAGATAAGAGTAGGGGAATTTTCCCGGTGTCCTCGCGAAATTTCCTCCCATTCACTAAAAATAGCAACAGCTTAATCTGGTTCTGTAAGTCAGTTTGCATCTGTACACATATTCCGTTTCCCCCGGGTCATACCTGGAAATGAGTCACGGCTCAGTGTGCCTCTTCCGGTCACCAACTTTCAAATGAATAAAATAAATAATAAACCAGTGGATTACAGCAGGGGCTTAATTTGATTGTTTAGAAGGAGAACTTGCATCAGGACAAACACAAAAAGTAAGGCAGTCACTTGCGGGTTTGCAGGCAGGTTCATAATGCTACTGCTTAACACGATACATCGATACATGGACTTTAACAGCAGAAGGGGCCTAAGAACCCATCCAGTCTGCCCACCCTAGCTACTCTGCGCTGGCCCTATAGAAGAAATCCTACCGATCCCTCGATCAGCTTTGTTTCATTGTAAAGAGTTATACCTCCAGCACCACGGCCAGTGTTTTGTACTCGCACTTGGCAGTTTGTCAAGGGATTGCAGAAACACAAATCTGCCCGCAAGCTATTGTGTGAGTGTCATGCTTTTTGTGTGTTTTGTTTTGTGAAGGAAGAACACTACAGGCAGGCAGGCAGGCCCTTTGTGGTTAACAACTGTCAGCTGTTGAAATGTAGAAAGGCAATGGTGATCTTTGAGAGGCAGAATTCTGCTCTGCTGTGTAAAGCAGAAAGTTGTCAGAGGAGCACTACCTGAACTTTGTGATCTTGTGACTAGTGCACTGGCCTGGGAACCTGGAGACGCAGGTTCAAAAGCCACCAGAGCCACTGGCTGAGCAAGTCACTTCCCATGCCTGTGCTTCGCCCCCCCCCCCCCACTCAGCCAGCTGTAACAGTGGGTAGGTGGGTAGAAGCATGTCCTCCCCCCACCCAATAACATGAAATATTGCATCTGATGTTCTATGTTGGGCAAACAAAGTGTAAACAAAATCATTGGTTTGTTATTCATGCTTCCTGTCTGACTCCCTCTGTCCCTGCAGGAGTATGTATGGGATGCATCCCACTACCTCGTGCAACAGGTGTTCAGCAGTCTCAAGGAGATGTTTACTGGGACCCGAGAAATCCAGGTAAGGTTTCCAAGCAAACGCAAGACATCTGTCTTTTTTTTTCTTTCTATTGAGCTCTTCCTTCCTGGCCATGTTCAGCTAACAGGGATATACCCTTCTGGCCCATTGACCACTGCTTTTCCCTGCCCGGGTTCTGTGACACCCGCAAGATCTCCTTCTTGTCAGAGGCTCCAGCAAAAGAGCTGTGACCCCCCCCCCCAACGAGGCAGCCCACTGTGTTGGCTGGGCCCCAGTATTGGGCAGGCACTAGGATCCAGTGGAATCCAGGAACTTTGTGTCCTTTGTAGTTTTTCTTCCTGGTTCTAGGGCCGTGAATACAGTTTACTACTACGCTGTGTAGTCCCACTAGAACAGGCTTTCCATCGGACATCTTCAAGCTAAGTTCTTCCCACCACCCAGGTGGTATATCCCCTGACTCCGCCCCGTGATGTTAGAATGATCTTTCCGCTGGTAGAACAGGTCCCTTCCCCAGAAGCTTCTGCATTGGGTAGGTCACCATCAGTGAAGCTTTTTTTTTTAGGTGGCAAAAAGTGTTTTTTTCAGTCTTCATCTAACTTTTCATCTTTTTCAACTCCCCCTTAAGATCAACAGTGGAGTCAGAGAAGCCAAGGTTCAAATTCTGTTTGCGATGCTGGAAAAAGATGGTGGTCACCGACCCGCACAACATATACCTGTATTGCCTGGATGGGCAGTACGACATGGCCAGGTGTGGTCTTTGCCTTTCAGTGCTCCCTGAGTCATTAGAGGACAGGAAGCACCAGCTCACCCTCTGCCTGCCTTTGGAGCAGGATCCGAAAACCCAGCCTAAGGGCCACAAGCAGGCCTTGGCAGCTGCTGGGTCAGCATCACTGCTAGCGACCTTTGAAGAGGATGCAGTGGCTGCTGAAGTAGGTACCTCCTCAGTCTTGGCGCTGCTGCTGGCTGTTGCCAGCATCGGAGGGTCATTCTTGTAGAGATTCAGGAGATATGGATGGCCCTCCAGACTTTGGGGAGAGCCTTGCCCACCATGACAAGAAACATGAGCACCATCATGGGACAATGAAAGATTGCGGTCCTCCCACTCTCTTGACCGCTCAACAGTGGTCAAGACTCCCTCAGTCTAGGGGAAGGGTGAGAGTGCCTCGGTACCCCTGTCAGGCTTGTTGAGCTCGACTGTGGTCAAGCAGGCTATGGAGATTTTCCTCAAGCCTGTCAGCCAGGTGTTGGATGAGATAGAGGATTCAATCTCCTAGACCTTGGTTCTCCTGGTCCTCACTTAAGAGGATGTGACCCAGTCAACATCCCTGACTGGATCACCTTGGGAGCAGCTTACAGTGGCAGTCGAGCCTTCAGATCCTGTCTGGCCAAATTGTAGCAAGGCCTGTGGTCTGCCACGACTAGCTGGAAAGCTCTCCTCGATATTGACTATCTAATCAACGGCTGAGGTCTCGATCAAGGCAATCCTGCTTGACTGGGAGGCATCACCGTCGACGCCCCTCGACCTCCTCATCCTCGGGTCAGGAGATGCACCAGTGGAAGATGTACCGGTGCTACGAGGAGCTTCTTTGGCAACAGCTGGCCATTGTGGCGCAGGTTGGGGCTCTACCCATGGACCTTCTGTCATCTGGCAACTGCCAGTTATGCTCCACTGTAGGCCACGAAGACACAGTGCGGGGCCGGTGTAGTAACGAACGGGCAGCCAGCCCAACTAACAAGTATAATTTCGGGAATGCCTTTAGTCAGAGAGTGAAAAGACTGAGACACTCTGTGGCCAAATACCAATTCAAAAGCATTTACTGTGCAAATATACAAAGTGAAGGTGCAAGCAACTGCAAACTGCTTGTTTGCCCAAGCAAGTGGTTTTGCAGCTAGTCTGCACTTCACGTTGTATGTTTTGCAGTAAATGCTGAAATGATATTTGATCTGCTGTCATCTCGATCTTTCACTAATCCGAATGCAGGCATTTCCCAACTTTCAGCTGCCAGTTATGCCCTTGCCCTTCTACACAACACATGTGCATCCCACAACTGCCTCTCCTCCCCCAGGGGTAGATCTGCTGCCACTGCAGCCGAAGGTTGGTGATCCGACCAAGGAGGCCCGGTCGGAAAACAGCTTCCCGGGCCAATTGTCAGTGGAGATCACCCAATCTGTTGATACTTGGGTGGTCCAAGAAACAGTTGAGGGCCATTTTCGAGAATTCCTTGGACGACTCGGATTGATCATCTGTGGCCTCCTCCTAGACTCATATCCTCAACCGAGGCTTGGTCAAGGTGTTGACCACCAATCCGACTCATATCCGTGTCCATGAATGTCCGTCTGGAGCCTGTTCAGAAAAGGTCCAAGTACCCTTTCACAGACATCGTAGACAAGGATGAATCCCTGGGGGTTGTTTTTCCCATGGTTGAGGCCATATCGGGACCAGCTCTGGAGCTTTGGCAGCATACAGCATCCTGCCCAGCACCCTCCATACATGTGGTCCACAAGTATATGGTCCCTGCTGGCTCCCTTTCAGGGTTCTCAGACCACCCTTCATCTGAAGGACTGGTCTCTGACTCAGCCTTCTGCAAATCTGGGGGCCAAGGGGACATGGATAAGCTTCTGGACAAGGAGTCCAGAAAGATTGACCATGCCGCTAAAAGGGTGTACATTGCGGCATCCTTGGGTCTCCATCAAGCAAGTTACTTCATCGTGATGACCAGCTTCAGTCACACCCTGTTGGGAGTCCTCTGTGAAATCCTCCCTGCTGACGAGCATTTGCCAGTGAAGCTGATCCAGGACCAAGGTCAGTTGAAGGCTAAACACCAGCTCCAGGCAGACTTGGACATGGGTGGCTCCTTTGCCCGTGCCATGGCAGTGGCAAGCTCCATGCATTGCAAGGTCTAGCTGCGTCTGTCCTCCTTTACGGCAGACACCCAGCACAAGCTGGCTGATGTCCCTTTCTTGGGCACTGACCTCATTGGTCCTGGGGTAGAGGAGCATCTCAGCAGCACAGAGAAGTCCAACACCACCCTTGATTCTGTGATGTCTTCCCAGAAGGACCAGAAACAGAAGCCTAAGAAAAAGGCTTTTCAGTATTGGCCCTTTCAGCCACAGCCTCTTTGGCAAGAGCCCCAGCAAGCGCAGTACCAGGCCTGGCACCTGAAACCCAAGTTTGGCGACAAGGGTCCCAAGAGAGGTAAGGAAGGGGTCCAGTGCCTCCGCAAAAGCTGCACAATGACAGGTTAGGTGGTGTCATCCCTACACCTGTTCTGTCCCTGTATGTGCACCCTGTCGGGGTTGGTTATGCCACTTTTTGCCACATTAGTCCACTGTTACAGTGGACAAGTGTGTATTAGAAGTGGTAGGCAGAGGGCTGCCTCTGGATTTCAAGGATCTCCTGTCTTACTGACTCCATGCTCCTCTGGTGTCCAGGGTGTCACAGGACGCACTGTCCACCCTTTGGGAGGACATCACTCAGCTCCTCATGAAAGAGGCCATAGCCCTTGTCCTGGATGCCCTGGCCAGTCAGGGATACATTTTCAGCTACTTCCTGGTTCCGAAACACATGGGGGGCTGATGCACCATACTGGATCTACATGATTTGAATCAGTTCATAAAGAAGCGCAAGTTCCGGATGATCAGCCTGAATCGGATCATTCCACCTCTGGAGCAGGGCATGTGGTTCTGTTCCCTGAACCTCCAGCATGTGTTCTTCCACATCCCAGTCCATCCAGCTGCCGGTACCTCTAGTTCTGTGCAAAAGGGGTATTCTTCCAGGTCATGCCCTGCGATCTCTTATCCATGCCGAGGGTCTTCACCAAGTGCATGGCAGTGGTGGCAGCCTTCCTGTGGTGCAAGAGCGTCGGGGTGTATCCCTGCCTGGATGACTGGCTGCTGATTGGACCATCCAAAGAGACAATTGAGAGGTCTAGAGATCTGGCTTGCCGGACCTGCCGAGACTTGGGCTTGTTGGTCAACTTGGACAAGTTCAGACTGGTCCCCTCGTAGGTGGTCAAGTTCATCGGGGCAGAACTAGACTCTCTGCAGGCCAAGGCTGCCTTCCTACAGACCGGGCACCTCCTTTGCCCAGTCATTTCAGGTTACACTCTTGCGCATGATTTCCTGATGTTGCTGGGGTATCTGAAGCTGTGTTCAGTGAAACAAATTCCGAAGCAGGCACCAGGGTTTACTGAGAGTACTGCAAACCACCCCCAGAAGGCTGGGGTACATGGTGTGCACCAGCATGGTCTGTTGGGTCCACTGGTAGATGCGCCACCTGCAGTGGGAGTTGGGCCATCTGTGGTCCCAGTGCCTAGGCTACTTGAACCAGTCAGTCACAGTGACCTAGCCAGTGTGGTATGCCATCCAGTGGTGGCTCGTCTCAGAACACTTGGAGGAGGGAATCCCGTTTGTCCATCCAGAGCAGACAGTCACACTCATGATGGATGAGTCCTGGTGGGGTGAGAAGTCCACCTCGGAGACCACAGTGCCCATAGGTTCTGATCACCTCAGGAATCCTGTTACCACAGTGGTCAAGTCATGCAGGTCCATCCAGACAGACACCACCACGATCATGGTCTTCCTGAACAGTCAGAGCCGAACACACTCCCTTACCCTGTGTTGGGAGGCCCCCTTTACCTGGACTTTCATGCACAGCCTGGGTGCAGATCTCCTGGTGATCCATGTCGGAGGAGTTCACAGTCAGCTGGCAGACACTCTCAGCCAGGTAGGAGACATCGCACAAGGGGTTCCTGAATCAGGAGGTGGTGAACCACCTGTTCTTCCTGTGGGGCACTTCTCCGGTGGATATGTTTGCTACCTGGGAGAACTCCAAACTTATGCTGTTTTGTGTCCACCCCTCACAATCCGGGACACTGTTCGGAGATGCCCTTGTGAGGCCTTGGACCCCAGGCCTCGTATATGCCTTCCTTCCCTTCCTCTTGATCCACAAGGTGGTGGTTAAGGCTCAGAAGGACAAGGCACGATGATCCTGCTAGCTCCTGAGTTGCCCAGACAGTTCTGGTACCCAGGTCTCCTCAGGCTCAGCAGTAGACCTCCGTTGCAGTTACCTCTTCACCTGGGTCTGCTGACTAGACAGCAGGACGGTCCTGCACCCAGACCTGATACCCCTGCACCTCTCAGCCTGGTTCCTGAGCAGTTAGAATTCCAGGTCTTGGGTCTCTGTACAGATGTGCTCCACGTTGTGGAAGCCTCCCAAAAAGAGTCAACTTGCAGATGCTATGTATTTAAGTGGGAGAAATTCTCCATGTGATGCCAGGTAAAATAGCTTGATCCCCTTGCCTGCCCTGTGGTATGTATCTTGGAGTGCCTCTGGCCCCTTTTTCAGTTGGGACTGTGAGCGACAACCCTTAAGGTACACCTGGCAGGCATCTCTGCTTACAGGGCACAGGCTTGTAAGCCAGTGGTAGCCCAGGAGAAGGCGGATGGCCCTTTTTTAAAGGCTTGGACCACCTGTTCCTCTCAACACGTACCACCACCACATGGGACCTACTGCTTATGCTGACTTTGCTCATGGTCGAGCCATTTGAGCCTGAGCACAGGAGTGAACTGTTACACCTGTTGTGGAAAACAGCGTTTTTGGTGGCCATTACGTCAGCCAGAAGGATTTGAGAGCCTCAGGCACTCTTGGTGGAGTCTTCTTGTCTGGTTTTCCACAAAGACATGGTCATCCTTCACCCCTACCAGAAGTTCCTCCTGAAGGTAGTATCAGAGTTTCAGATTAACCAGGTGAAAAACCTTACGGTATACTTTACTAGCCCATCTAAAGGAGGCCGATTGTAGGCTCCATACTCTGGACCTGCGGAGAGCTCTTATTATAAGGAGTGCATGGCTGGAGTTCGGGGTGAGGCTCACCAGCTGTATTAACTTACACTGAAGCCGTGCCTGTCAGAACGGCAGCAAAGCGGACGATTGGCAGGTGGGTCACATCCTGCTTCGACCTCTGCATTTCGCACTACAGCATCTACCTATAGTCCCTTCGGGATGCTTCTTTTGGTAACCTCAGTTTTCCAGTCGCTGTTCACCAAGTAGGGATGCGTGCCTTGCCCCCTCCTCCAGAAGGACTGCTAGGAGTCTGCCAGTGTGTGTACTGAACTGCATCCACACCCCTAGAAAAATAGGATCTTACTTCGAGAAACAGCTCTTGCAGCAGGTTACACCATTGGGACTGAAGCCGGCAGGTGCCAGGACCCCTAGAAAACTATAGCTAGCAATATCACGTTCGGCCCTCCCGGCGTCAGGCATCACATAAAGGGGGCCGTCCCCCAGCATCCCCAGTTCTTTTCCCGCCGTTGACTCAACAGCATCGACCTCACAGAAGCCTGCTCTACTCTACAACGCTTAAAATCTTCAGTTTTAAAAAACTTTACTCCATGTCTGCTTCTTCCATTCCTTCTCCCGATGGACGTCCCTCTAAGTGCGCCTGCGGCAAGCAGATCCCCTTTGCAGACCATCATTCTGCCTGTGTCAGGTGTCTGGGCCCGGAGCACGACACCCAGACCTGCTCTGTTTGCCAGCAGTTTAATAGCAGGACCCAGATCTACTGCCAAAAGGCCCTTCAGGGATTCCTCCTCAAGGAGAAACTAAAAAAGATGGACAAAAGACCTTCCTCCAGAGGGGAATCTTCTCATAAATCTGAGATGCACCGGGACAAGCATCGGGACTCGGACACAGCAAAATATCCAAGCAGGGCCTCAGAGTCCAGGACCAGCTCCAGCTCTGCCCGGTCCGATAGATTTCCTTCCCAGGCTCGCTCCCAGCCTCCCCCGGTAAAGGTAAGGTCTTCAGGGGCTCCTACGCCTCCCTGCACCCGCTCAAGACCTCTCGGGCAACAGATGCCTATAAGCCTGCTCCTTCGGACAGGCATAAAGAGTCTTCCTCCAAATCACGAGGTGCATCTGACCGGCGCGGGACACCGACTTCAGGTCCATCTCCCAACCTGCCAAGAAGACTTCCGAGCTGACATCCCTTAGCGCCGCGACTGAGTCCAAGAAAGCCCGACCCAGCACCGAAAGACGACCAACTACTACACGGACGCATAGCGGACACCGGACGTCAGGGATCCTCAGGCGAAGATGCTACCGCGCCACCAGACGGGCGACACGGAGGACGCCGGCTTGCCCAGGGAGCTGGATCCAGTGCTTCCCCAGGACCTGACGCCCAAACCCGACGACAGGCGCACACCGACGCCGGGTCCATCGTCAGGCATGAACATCCAGGAGGTGAAGGAGTTCACCTTTTGGTGAAAAACCATCAAGAAGGGTGTGGTTCCTTCTAAGCCTCAGCCTCCTCCACCTCCTCCTCCTAGCGGTGCCGCAGGTGACAGACCCCCGACCCCCAAGGAACCTACTCCGCCTCCTCGGGGCCGATTGAGAGACAGGAAACACCCTTCACGCTCTCCCTCAGACTCCCCGAGCCTGAAGCAACCCAGGGGCAGATGCCAATCATCGGGAGATGACTCCAGACCGGATGCATCCGACATCTCCAGATCTGCATCTCCTTTCAGTCCCCCATCACCAGACCCACGGGACCTCCCAAGGTCGACCCCAGATGATCCCTTCTTTTCGGAAATCATGAGGCACATCCAGGACAATATGGGATGGGAGACTGAAGAGCTAGACCCCGAAAGACAACGCCTTGCCTGTTACCTTAGGCAGAAAGACCCGAAGCCTGTGGTGGTCCCACCTTTGGTGGACACCTTTACGGACATCATCAAGGCAGCTTGGAAGCGTCCACATTCCACACCGGCTGTTCCAAAGAAGGCTGACCGCCTTGATAGGGCTCCTACGGAGGACCAGTATTTGGTGCAACAACTCCTGGCCGACTCTCTGGTCATTACTGCATCTCATGATAGGTCCTAGCGGCCTCAACATTTGAGCACCCAGCTTCCGGACCAGGAATCTAAGCAATTAGATTCCATGGGAAGACACGTGTATGCGGCTGCTACATGCTCTATTAGGTCTTTGAACTATCTGATGCACATGGTGCAATTTCAGAACGCCCTCTGGGATTGGGGCCAAGACCTTCTTAAAGATCTACCGGATGGCGAAAAGAAGGAGGAGCTGCTAAACCTCCTCCAAACTGGGTCTGACATGGGGACCCAGGTTCTCTGAGCCGCTTACGACTCAGCGGACTCGGCAGCCAGGGGAGCAGCTACAGGCGTTTGTCTCTGGAGACACTCATGGCTGAGGGTCTCCGGATTTACCCCGGACATCCAGAAGAATCTCCTGGATGTCACTTATATCAGGCGATCCTCTTTGGTGAAGAGTCCGAGAAGGTCATCACCAAATTGCAGGACGCTGGGAAGGCAGTCAGGACTGTACAAGCTATGTACAGACCAAAATCTGGTTCCTTTCATAGGAACCAGAATTGTTTTCGCAGCCGCCAACAAAGACAACAGCCACGTTCCAGCCAGCAACCCAAGGGTAACTCCGGCCATAAGAATCAAGACAGGTTCCTCTCGGGCCAGCAGAACGACCACCAACCCCTAAGAAGCAGACTCCACCTCCTATGAGCAGATCAAAAGACAGGAGAAGGCCTCCCTCAAGATCCCCATCAGGGTCTCTCAGCCCCAAGTGACCCAGACGGCGTCGGTACACTCCATCGGGGGAGGACTCCAGATCGGACACCTCGGACTACTCCAGATCTCCTCCTCTGCTCAGCATCTCCTCTCCTGACCCACATGACCTCCCCAGGTCTCCTCCGGATGATCCCTCTTTCACTGAGATCATGAGGCACATCCAGAATAACATGGGGTGGGATGCTGAAGACCTTGACCCCGAACGACAGCGCCTTGCACACTGTCTTCGGCAGAAAGACAAAGCCTGTGGTAGTACCACCCTTGGTAGACACTTTCGAGGACGTCACCAAGGCTGCGTGGAAGCGCCCGCACTCCACTCCCGCAGTGCCGAAGAAGGCTGACCGCCTGTACAAGGCCCCAAGAGAGGACCAGTACTTGGCCCAACAACCTCTGGCGGACTCCCTGGTCATCACGGCCTCACATGACCAGTCTCAAAGACCACAACATATGAGCACACAGCCACCAGACCAGGAATCAAAGCAACTGGATGCCCTGTGGAGACGCACGTACGCAGCTGCTACATGCGCCATCAGGTCTCTGAACTACCTCACCCACATGGTACAGTTTCAGAACGCCCTATGGGAACAGGTCCAGGACCTGGTCAACAAGCTTCCGGATGGCGATCAAAAGGCAGAGCTCCTCAGTCTTCTCCGCACAGGGTCAGATGTGGGTACCCAAGTGCTACTAGCCACGTATGATTCTGCGGACTCATCTGCCAGAATGGGGCAGCTTCAGGCGTTTGTCTCCGGAGACACTCTTGACTTCGCGTCTGGCTTCACCCTGGACGTACAGAAGAACATTCTTGACGTCCCATATAACGGCGAAGTACTTTTTGGTGAACCCTCGGAGAAGGTCATCACCAAACTCCAGGACGCTGGGAAGGCAGTCCGGTCTGTACAGGCCATGTACAGATCCAGGCTGGGTTCTTTTCGCAGGAACCAGAGCCATTTTCACAGCCGGAATCAAAGGCAGCTGCCACGTTCCAGCCAGCAGCAAAGGGGCACTTTTCAGCATAAAGCCCAGGCGAAGTCGTCCCCAGGCAGAGGCCAGCATTACACCAAATCAGCCCAGTCTGCAGGGACAAATGCTGCCACAGCATGACTCCTTCCTGGCCCCCGGCCCTCCTCTGGATCAACCGGTGCAAAAGGTCGGGGTCACATCGCTCACCATTTTTCAGGGTGGCAGTCAATTACAGCCGACTGGTGGGTTCTTCAGTTGGTCAAGAAAGGCCATTTCATAAGAGTTTCTCGACCACCCACTGGCCAGACCTCCCATGCCCTCCCGTTACTCGGGTCAGCATGCTCTGCTCGTACAGCAGGAGGTGCTCGCGCTTCTGGAAAAAGAAGCTATAGAGCACGTACTATGGAACCAGAGAGGTCTAGGATATTATTATCACTTCTTTCTGGTTCCAAAGAAAACGGGACCTCCGTCCGATATTGGACCTCAGCGACCTCAACGAATCAGTCCCGTACAAACGCTTCCGCATGGTGACCCACCCAGGTCTGATTCCCATGCTCCAGCAGGATGCCTTTCTAGCATCTGTGGACATGCAGGACGCCTACCTGCACATACCCATTCAAGCGCACAGGAAATGAGGAGTCAGGGGCACTACGTCTTCCCTTACCATGACGATTGGCTCCTTGCAGTACCGTCAAGGGAGCGGTTGGAGGCGTCTCTGTCAGCTACCCTGCACCTTTTTGAGTGACTGGGTATTTCTGTCAACTACCCCAAAGCTCAGCTTGCTCCCTCCCAGCGCCTTCAGTTTGTTGGAGCGGTTCTTGGCACTGTCCAGGATATGGTCTTGCTCCCCCTGAACAGGGTAGAGACTCTGGAGAGATAGGCCAAGCTGGTATCCTTCAACTGACACATTTTGGCCAGGGCGGTCCTTTGCCTCCTTGGCTTCATGGCTGTGGCTATCCCCACGGTTCCCTTGGCTAGACTCCATATGCGTATCTCACAATGGACTCTCAGATCTCAGTGGGTCAGAGGGCAGATGACTTGGACAGCTGTGTCCTAGTTTCCAGCCAGATGCAGAAAGATCTGTTGTGGTGGCAGAACTCCAGCAACCTGACTCGAGGAGTTCCTTTCCAGGCCCCTCCTTACTCCCAAATCCTGACCATGGATGTGTCGGGAACGGGATGGGGTACCCATCTTGGAAATCACAGGACCCAGGGCCTGTGGTCACCTGTGGGACTACACTTGCACATAAATGTGCTAGAAATGTGAGCAGTCCTTTATGCTCTTTGGGCCTTTCAGCACATGCTTCAGCAGGGTACATTGTTGATCCAATCGGGCAACATGTGCGTAGTGTAGTACATCAACAAATGGGGGCACCTGCTCGTATCCTCTTTGTAGGGAAGTGATGTGGATCTGGAATTGGGCAGTTCTGCACAAGGTTCGCCACCTGGCAGTCCACGTCCCAGGCATGCAGAACGTTCTCACAGACAGTCTCAGCCACACCAGGGTAAGAGTACATCATTGGGAGCTAAAACAAGAGGTAGTAGACCACATCTTCAACCTCTGGGATAGTCCGGAAGTGGATCTGTTCGCAGTCCCATCAAATGCAAAACTTCCCAAGTTTTACTTGCTCGATCCCATGCATGGTGCTTTCTGGCAAGACGGACTGTCGCTTTGTTGGACAGGGAGGTCTCGGTACGCATTCCCTTCCTTTCCAGTTTTACAGAGAGTGCTGATCAAGCTTCAAACAGAAGGAGCACGAATGAGTCTGATAACTCCATTTTAGCCTTGACAAATTTGGTTTCCGCTTCTTCAACAACTGGCAGCGGAGCCTATGGTTCCTCTACCACTTTCTTATAATCTCCTGACCCAGGAGGGGGGCACGCTGGTCCATCCAGGGCTGAAGTCCCTTCATCTTTATGCATGGTTCCTCAAGACATAGTCACTTCCAGATTTGGGGTTTCCCCTAAGATAGCTCAGATTTTGGTAGAGGCCAGAAAGCCTTCTACCAGAACTACATATGCCATAAAGTGGAAGTGTTTTTCCATTCGGGCCACCTTGAAGAGTTGGGATTCTTTTTCGTATCCTGTTCCTCAGGTCATGGAGTATCTTCTTCATCTTTGTGACTTGGGCTTGAGCTATTCGTCAGTGAAGGTGCATCTAGTGACCATTTCTGCCTACCATGTTTTATTGGAGGGAAAAACTCTGGCTCAGTTGGAGGTTTCAAAAACCTTCCTAAAAGGAATTCTGCATCTGAACCCCCCAGTGCATAACCCTGCTACACCGTGGGACCTTAATTTTCTTTAGAGAAATTGACCTTTCCTCCTTTTGAACCGGCAAGTACATGTGAGATGCACTTTTTGTCATGGAAAGCGCTCTTTTTAGTTGCAGTTACTTCTGCTCAAAGAATTTCCGAGCTTCAGGCCCCGATGTGTAAAGAGCCTTATTTGATTTTTCACAGAGACTGGGTGGTTCTGCGTACTAATCCTAAGTTTCTTCCGAAAGTTGTTTCAGAGACTACCTTGAATCAGCCTCTTCAGCTGCAAGTGTATTACCCTGAGCATACTAATCGGGGAGGCCATTCTGCACACATTAGATGTTCACAGAATTTTACGTTATTACACCAACAGGACAAAAGATGTCCAAAAGACAGATCAGCTTTTTGTTTCTTTCGCACCAAAGAGAAAAGGTGTGGCACTTTCCAAACAGTGCCTTTCCAAATGGTTGGTTAACTGCATTGGTTTTGGTTACCAGACGTATGGTAAAGTCCTGCAGGTTAAAGGACATTCTACTAGGGGTATGGCTGCCTCGAAAGCCTGTTTCAGAAATGTACCTGCCGCCGAAATTTATGTGGCTGCTACTTGGAGTTCCATCCACACTTTCACAAAACACTACAGTTTCGACATTGCCTCTAGGCGCAGGGCTGGTTTCAGACTAGTGGTCCTCCAGGGACTCCTGTCCTAAGTACTTGGTTACCTACTAGCTTTTCAGTTCCAGACTCCCATGTTTTCCTGTCCCTTGTACTCTTACTGCTTGGGACTCAGTCCTACAAGTAGTTATCTACTGCAAGAGCCCTCTCAAAGTAAGATAGTACAGTTACGCAAGAACTTACCATAACATTAGGTCTTCGAGAGGCTCTTGGAAGTAGGTAACCTTTTTCCCACCCTCCTTCCCCCTTTTTCAGTCTGTAGCTTTTTTCCCATGAGCCTTTCTTGACTCCAGGAGCCTCTTTTCCATTCTCTTGTCACGCCTCTTGGAGGTCTCCAGCAGGAGAACTGGAGGGTGGACATGGGGACCCGCCACTATATAGTGTCATGCTGACATCTGTCATATGACATCAGGTGGGCGGTCCCCCATCAGACACTGCTAGCAGATGTTTCCGAGTGGTCCTGATGCCAGGGGGCACAGTCCTACAAGTAATTACCTACTAGTAATTACCTACTGCAAGAGCCACACTCGAAGATCTACTGTTACGGTAAGTTCTTAACATAACTGTACTATCCAGATATTTTTGTACACCTTCCACTCTGGTCAGATACATCCTGGCAGAGCACAGACATTGTTGGAGGGAATGCAGGCATACTTTGACTGAATCACACTCATGTTGTTTTGGTTCTGTCCATTCTTAACACCCCCGCCTCAATGTCTGGGAAGCCCTTTCACAGTGCTTTTCCCAGTTATCCTTATCGGCTGAATTGGTTTCAACTTCAGTGGTACTGTTATCCATTCCACCATCTCGCATAAAACTTTTCCCTCATTCAGTGGCCTACCTATATATCCTTGCTGCAAAAAAAAAGCCATCACAAGATTGTGGATGACCCCATGTAGTAGCTTGGTAACAAATCTTAATTGAAATGTATACTATGGAAGATATAACGGCCACTATTCATGGCAGGTTTCCTCAGTTTCATATTAAATGGCTGCAGTGGACCTTTGACCTTATGT
The DNA here is from genome assembly GCA_016271365.2 of Neoceratodus forsteri. Lineage (NCBI taxonomy): Eukaryota > Metazoa > Chordata > Ceratodontiformes > Ceratodontidae > Neoceratodus > Neoceratodus forsteri. The sequence continues at coordinate 107,555,853 of JADMNL010000031.1, read as the reverse complement.
CACAGGATGATTCCTTTGTACCCTAATCAGGACCGAGAAATTTCCCTTATAATAAGCCCACATCAGGCACTTTACTCATGCATTTAGAAGATAAACTAGAACTGCTCGCTCCTATCATCCATGTCCATACTATTGTATATGTTTTGGTTAATTAACACAAAGAAGTGCAAGATCATGCACATAGGGAAGAGAAATCCTGAAGCCACCTATAGGTTAGGAAGGGAGTTGCTGGCAATCACAAGGGAAGAAAGAGACGTGGGCATCATCATCACAGATGACCTGAAATCATCCAAGCAGACCACTAAAGCAGTAGGTAAGGCTAGAGGGATGTTGGGGTGTATTAGTTAGGGTATCACAAGTCGTAAGAGGGAAGTAATCCTCTTTACAGGACACTGGTTAGGCCCCATCTGGAGTACTGCATGCAGTACTGAGGCTGCACCTGCACAAGGACATTAACAAAATGGAGGCAGTACAGAGAAGGGCAACCAAAATGGTGCACGGACTGCATTAGAAAACATAGGACAGATTAATGGAGCTCAATATGCATACCCTAGAGCAAAGGGGGGGGAAGAGAGGTGATATGCTCGAAGCATTCAAACACCTTAAGGACTTTAACAAGGTGAATGAGTCTGACATGTTTCAATATAAGAAAAATGGCAGGACAAGAGGACACAGCATGAGATTAGAGGGAGGCCGATTAAGGGGTAATGTGAGGAAGTTCTTTTTCACAGAAAGGGTGGTGGATGCAGGGAATGGCCTACCTCAGGAAGTGATGGATATGAACACAGTGCAGGGCTTCAAACAGGCATGGGATAGTGATAAGGGAGCAATACAGATGAGTATGAATAGGTAGGCCATTGACAGAGTAAAGGCCTATGGCAGACTGAATGGGCCTTGCAGTCCTTATCTGCCATCAACTTCTGTGTTTACCCAGACACAGGTGGTTTGAAATGTTAGGTTGGCTGCTGACTGTGCCTGTACCCCGCAGAGTATGCTGAATTATAGGAGAGAGATTATGAAGTGTTTCTCTCTATGTGAATTATAGTGCTTCTTATTTTTTTCTACCTGCTGTAATGACATGTAACAGTATGTGCCACATGGCGACGCGATAAAAATATGTTAAAAAAAAAAGTTTAAAGATGGTTTGGGGAACTGAGCAAGCTCAGTGTCTGAACTAACTACTAGCAGTAGAACAATGGCTCTTACTTCTAGATACAGCTCTTGCAGCTGGACCCCACAGGAAACTTCTATCTAGCTATATCCAGCAGGGGACCGCCCCTGATGTCGGCCCCACTCCCTACGTCAGATACATCATAAAAGGGGCAGTCCTCCAGCATCCCTCAGTTCTTTTCCTGCTGTTGACTCACAAGCATCAGCTGCACAGATGCCATCAGCTACAAATGACACCAGAACTTTTTGGCGATTTTCAGTGATTTTTTTTTTACCTCAACCTCATATGTCTTTGTCCCCGACCCCTTCAGTTGAAGGACACTCCTCAAAGTACGCATGCAGCAAGCAGCTACGTTCAAAGATAAGCATACAGCCTACGTATGGTGCTTAGGCCCAGACCCCGACACCAAGGCTTGCACCATTTGCCAGCACTTCAACAACCGCATGAGGATCCGCCGCCAGAAGACCCTTCAGAGTTTTCTATCAGAAAATAAATTTAAAAAGATGGAAAGAGATTCATCCTCCCGAGGGGAGTCGTCCCGTAGGTGAGGGGGAGAGAGACAGGGAGAAATCCCAAGCTGTGCCTTGGACTCCCGGGCAGCTCCTGCTCGAACCACTCTGACAGGTCCCCATCGTGGGCAAAGTCTCAGCCCCCACCGGTCAAGATTTGGACCTCAGGTGGGACAGGTACTTCTTCCTCCTTACAACCTTTAAAAATTAGACCTAAAGATAACCGTATGTCAGGTTCTTCCACCCGGTCTGAGGCTTCAGACAGGCACAAACAGCTGTCCAAGTCAGCCGCCAAGGCAAGCCCTGACTCCTAGGACCGGTGTCGGGACACCGACCTGAGATCGGTCTCCCAACCTCCGAGGGGCTCAGAAGCACCCCCTCGACGAACCACCGAACTGACTTCCCTGAAGCGGATGTTCAACCAGAAGCGGTCGTCGGACCTGTCCACCGCCAAGCTCCCGAAGGACCAGATACCTCAGGTGGTTCCCCCGCCACCTGCATCAGACACCAGACGCTGGAGCACATCGGAAGAAGAGGAGACTATGGACATCGGGGTCCGGCAGGCTACAGATGACCAGACGGGTGATCTGGAGGACCCAGGGTTACCCCAAGACCCGGCTCCTGATCAGTCTGCCCCTCAGGCACCAGTACCCAGTTCCCCAGCAGGGAAGGCACCGATGCTGGGACCATCACCGGGCATGAATATTGAGGAGGTGAAGGAACTATTCACCTTTTGGTGGGACACCATCCAGAAGGACATAGTCCCTCCCAGGCCCCCCACAAGAGAGTCCCCCTCCAAGGGCTCGGACTCCCAGACCTCCCCCTTGGGAGGATACTCCCCCACCCAGGGGCAGATCTCGGGGGGAAAAGAAGGCAGGAAACCGGAAGAGGCAACATTCTAGAACCTCTTCATGGTCACCCAGCATACACGGGCGTAAGAAGCCCCGAAGAAGATGCCGCTCTTCTTCAGGTGAGGAGTCCTACCCGGACACGTCCAGATTGCCGTCTCCCTTCAGTGTCCCATCACCTGACTCCAATGACCTGCCCAGGTCACCTCTGGATAATACCGCTTATGGACATAATGAGGCACATCCAGGAGAATATGGGGATGGGCACCAAAGAACTGGACCCCGAGAAGCAATGCCTGGCCAGATACCTTCGGCAGAAGGATCCAAAGGCTGTGGTGGTTTCACCCTTGCTGGATACCTTCCAGGACGCCACCATGGTAGCCTGGAGGTGCCCGTATTCCATGTCTGCGATCCCTAAGAAGGCAGACCGCCTATATAGGGCCCCGTCAGAGGAACCCTATCTAGGGCAACAGCCGGTGGCAGATTCTTTAGTAATTACTGCTACGCATGACAGATCCCAGTGGCCTCTGCACCTGAGCACACATCCACTAGACCAGGAGTCCAAACAATTAGACTCTATGGGAAGGCGCACGTACGCAGCTGCTCCATGCTCCATCAGGTTTCTGAACTACCTGACCCACATGGTCCAGTTTCAGAATGCACTGTGGGATCTGGGCCAGGACCTCCTGAAAGATTTCCCGGAGGGCAACAAAAAGGAGGAGTTACTTAACTTCCTTAAAATAGGTAGGCGTGGATGTTGGGACACAAGTCCTCAGGGTGGCTTACGACTCAGCAGACTCTGCAGCCAGAGAAGCGGCAACAGAGGAGACTGCCTCCGGAGACACTCCTGGTTGAGGTTCTCCGGCTTTACACCCAGCATCCAAAAAGGCCATAAGGACAGTACAAGCAATGTACAAACCGAAGCCAGGCCCCTTTCGAAGGTGCCAGAACCATGTTCATGGCAGACAGGGAAGGCAGCAACCCCATTCTGGCCAGCAGCCCAGAGGCAACTTCGGGCGTAAGAATCAGCTGAAATATTCTGGAGGCCAAGGTCAGCCCAACCAAAAGCCCAACCAGCCTTCCGGTCAAAATACCACCACAACATGACTTCTTCCAGACCCGTGCCTCACCTGTGGGTCAGAGGGAAGAAAGGGTTGGGGGTCGCTTTGCATACTATCTCCCTGGGTGGCAGAGGATCACCTCCGACCAGTGGGTCATACAACTTATTAGACGAGAGCACTCTATAGAGTTCCTCAACCGCCCACCAACAAGGCCCCCTCTATGCTTCCATTACTCAGGACAGCACGCCTTGCTCATTCAACAAGAAATCTCTGCCCTTCTGGAAAAGGAGGCCATAGAGGTAGTCCCATGGAGCCAGAGAGAAAAGGGATACTGCTCCCACTTCTTTCTGGTCCCAAAGAAGACTGGGGATCTGCGATCAATTTTAGATCTCAGCGATCTCAACACCTCGGTAGCATACAAACACTTCCGCATGGTCACTCTTCCAGGCCTTATCCCCATGCTCAGGTAAAACACATGCCTGGCATCACTGGACATGCAGGATGCATATCTTCATCTCCCCATTGCACAGCCACACTGGAAGTTTCTGCAGTTCAAGTTTGTGGGACGCCACTATCAGTTCTAGGCTCTCCCATTCGGCCTCTCATTGGCACCACGGGTTTTCACCAAATACCTTGCAGTAGTGGCAGCAGCCCTCAGAAGGCAAGGACACTACGTGTTCCCATATCTGGACGACTGGCTTCTCATGGCCCCATCCTGTGAGGAACTGATCAGAGCAGTTCAGGAATGATGTGTAACAGTATGTGCTACAAGGCGACTCAATAAAAATGTGTTTAAAAAAAAGTTTAAAGATGGTTTGGGGAACTGAGCATGCTCAGTGTCTGAACTAACTACTAGCAGTAGAACAATGGTTACAGTTGAGTGGCCTCTATGCATGATGTCATTCCTAAATGCTAACTTTCTGAGCCTACTGTAAATTTTGACCTGTTTGGCCAAATGCCTTGAAAAACATAAAATACACAGCAGATAAAATAATTTTTCCAAATGAACATTAGTTTAAATGTCTGGACCTGTTTGGAAGGTTCACAGTGATTTAGCATTTTAGCTTGTTATAAATGAGTTTCACTTTCCCTTTTACGGTTGTCTCTGTTGACCACCAGATCTATACAAACATAGACAGTGACAGCAGAAAAATACCAAAGGTCCATCTAGTCTGCCTGGAGTACATCATTTAAAATAAAATAAAAATCTTGGAGCAAGCCCGAAATTCCAGCTTTGGGCTTTGGTGACATCTTAAATCTTTCAGGCTTCACTCGTGTGGTTTATGACATCATTAGAACCCTTTGTATGGAGTTCTAGACTTGTAATTCAGTTTCTTTCATTCTGTGTTAACGGATTACATCACAAGCCTTACGAGGAGAGAGTGAAGAACCTAGATTTGTACACACTGGAACAGAGGAGGGGAGAGGTGACTTGATAGAAACATTCAAGTACCTCAAGGGCATAAACAAGGTGGAAGGGGACAACATATTTCAGCTCAACAGTAGTGCCAGGACAAGAGGGCATGACATGAGATTGAAGGGTGACCGCATAAGGGTGAAATATTAGGAAGTTCTTCACAGAAAAGGCAGTGGATGCATGGATTAGCCTGCCCAGGAGGTGGTGGCAACCCATACTGTGGCAGGTTTTAAACATGCATGGGACAGCAACAAAGGAACAATAGCGATAGGAAGAAAAAGCTAAGCCAGTGACCAATGCGGGTCGCTTTGTGAGGTAGTGTAAACGGGCAGACTGGATGGGCCCTGGCGGTCCTTATCTGCCGACAGAATCTTTGAATCTGTGTATATGTAAGCCGTAGTATGAGCTTTCCTGCTGATAAGCTTGTTTATGTTGTTCAGGACTGGCTGACAGAAAGTGCACGGCTGATCGCAAAATCTGGCAGAACTGTTGAATGGCTCACCCCACTGGGCCTCCCCATCGTTCAGCCATATCACCGGACGAGAAACACAGTCGTAAGTATTTGCTCCCAAACAAGGAGTTACCTAGCAGTACACATGTTTTGGGACCGTCATTGAGCAATGTTTGGCTAAAAATGGGTGGCGGCATAACTGACTTGCTGGCCCCCCCCCCCTCCGCATTTTAATCTAAAGGAGGCTATATTGTGGCTTAAAGAGCAGCTGACTCCTTCCGGAGAACTAATATTTAGACACTGTTTAGCTTGCTTTTCACATAGGTCTGTACAGTATTTATCCTCCCCAATTTTTTATTACTGAGGTCACTTGCAGGAAAATGGGATCTTTGCTCCCAAAGAGTTTATCTGTTCCTGTTGCTTTCTCCCTATCTGAGGTCAAAATGCACTGCTTGTGACATCACAGTATCTCTCATGGTAACGAACTGTGATGTCACATCAGAGAATAGTGACTTGAAGTAGGGAGTCAGGTATAGAGGCAGATGGAATCTAAAGGAACTCGAATGACTAAGGATCACATATTCATGCAAATTTCCATAGTAATAAATAGTGTGGAGGAGAAATCTAAAGAATATAAACGGAATGCAATTAGAATTGTACCCAATGATCATGCTTCTTAAAGTTTTCATTGTTTGTTTTTTTTTTTTGTTTGTTTTTGCCCCTTGCACCGAGGCTATCAGCCACCTTCCTGTACCCACCGTACTCTCTGATTGTTGCCGGGCTGTTCTTCACTGCCACCGATACATTTCTGGCTTCCATGTAGGGGCCATGGGCACCGCTGTCTGCCCATCTACAACCATTGCCTCCCTGGCTTCCCCCAGGGCGGGGTTCGGGGCTGGCAGTGGCCCACGTCACCATAATTTAGTCGGTGGCTTGGAGGAGTGGCGGAGAGCCATACAGGCCAGGCGCAGAGGCGACATCCTTAATTGGGCTCAGGAATTTTTGTGTGCTTTACATGGGGGACCGGAATGTGCAGTGACGTCCAGCGTCCATCCTGCCCCTCCGGTTGCTCTTCAATGCCGGTTGCTGCAGTACCCCCGGCCTCCGCCAGGGGTCCGTCAAGCACCGGACATTCACCCTTCTCTCCCCCTGGCTGGCCCTCCGACGACCCGGGTCTGTTCCCAAACCCGGATCACTGGCATCGCAAGCGGAAATCCAACGCTGCGCCAGTGGGCCGGCTTTAAAGTTTTCATTGTGACGTCAGTACCTCTTTAACTAACCCTCACTTCTATGCTGATACCCTAACAAATTGCCCACATGCTGCCATCTGACCTAGACTGCTGTCCAATCTCATCCTCTGGCCCCTGATGCTCCCTTCTTTCCCTGCTAAGTGAAAAAATGCAAGCCAGACTGCCAGAAAATCTAGCACTTTCACTGATGTAAAGTGTGGTGCTTGTTGTTTGTGATTAATGTATCTATTAGCTGTGAAAATACATACTGATTACAGCTGAGCTTATGGAGGTACAAGACAGATGGATATATTACTTTTAGGGGCATGAATAGAGTTATTATCCACACAATGGCAGTTCCACCAGAAGTCTGATTTGTCAGAATGCCTTCAGGCTAAACTTCTCCTGCTATCCAGGCGATATATCCTCCAGTTCCGCTCTGTGATGTCAGATCTTCCTTTCCGTTGGAAGAATCCAGTCTCCTCCTTTGCAGCTCTGCAGCGTTGTAGTCTACCAAGTGCCCCATTGGTGATTTCAAATTATTTTCTCTACAGTTTCAAACTATTCCTTGACTTCTCCTTGGCTCCAGCCTCATTGACAGAAGATGGAATCATAGGAAGCGTAGCCAGTTTGCAGTTTCAGTTCTGCACTGTGTGCCGACAGACAGTGTCGAAAACAGACCCACACGTTTCTTGCCTCTAATGCTTAGGGACTGTGCATGCCATTTCTGGCTATGGCCTATGTCAGACAGTGCTTCCTTCTTCCTTGGAAGATCGTGTGGGCTGGCTTCTTCTCAGCCAGCCAGCTGACAGGGATCCGAAGTTTCAGCTGATGGGCCACAAGTCAGGCTCTGCTGCAGTGGGCTAAGTTGCTCAGCTTGCAGTCATGGAAGAGGTGGTGGTGACTGCTGCAGCGTGCACCTCATCAACCTTGGTGCTGCTTCCTACTGGGCCAGTATTGGAGGGTCGTTCTCGGAGGACTTCCATGAAATGTATCAGGCCTATGAGTAGAGCCCTGTCTGCCACAGTAAGAAACACAACCGCCGCCAGTGCCAGCCATGGGACCAGGAGAGATCAAGGTCCTTCTGCTCCCTCAGCTCCCCTGACTGCTCAACTCCAGTCGAGTTTACTTTGATCAAGGGCTCGGTTGACAGCTCCACAGTACCCCCGTCGGACTTGTCAGCCTGGCAGTTAAGATTTTTCTTGACCCTGTCAGCCAGTTGTCTGAGGGGATTGACGAGGAATCGATCTCCAGAACCCCAGTTCTCCTGCCCAGGAGGTTGTGGACTGGTCAGTGTCCCTGACCAGCTCCACTCGGGATCAGCCTTTACCACTGATCGTGCCACTGAAGCCAGTACCTGTCCATGCACTTCAGCATGTGGTCTATACCGACCCTCTGGTAGCTTCTCCACGGTGTCGGTCAGTGGTCAAGACTATGGTTGAGGCACCGCTTGTGCTCTCAATCCCACTCGACTGGGATGTGCTACCATCGACATTCCCTGACCTCCTTGTCCTTGGGCAAGGAGAGGCACTGCTGCAGGATGCGGCAGGGGTCTGAGAAACTCCTCTGGCAGCAACGGACCATTATGGGGCAGGGTAGTGCTCTACCCACGACACCCGTGGTCGATTGGCAAGTGCCAGTCATGCCCATACTGGTCTGCCCTTGACAGATGTCTCCGCCATCCGTCTTTTCACCTTTACAGGTGGAGCCACCTCCACTGCAGCCTTTGGTGAGAGCTCCATCCATGGACTCCCGTGCTGCAGAGTCGGCTTGCCGGGTCAGCTGTCAGTGGAAATAAACAGGTATTGTTGGTTGTTCGGTCCAGTTTCTTTCATCTCTGGAATATTGCCAGGATCCAGCCGTTCTTGATGCCTGAAGACCTGACTATGGTCATCCACGCTTTTGTCACCAACAGACTTGATTACTGCAACGCTTTATACCTAGGGCTGTCTGAGGATTGATGCATCAACTGCAGCTAGTGCAGAATGCTGCGGCCAGGATGTTGACAGGTGCCTCTCTGAGGGATCATGTCACTCCTGTTCTGCGTGCTCTGCACTGGCTGCCTGTGAGTTCGCACATCACCTTCAAGATCTGCTTGCTGACATACAAGGCCCTGCACAGATTGGAACCTGAATACCTTAAAGAGCTCTTGGTTCCCAGTCGGTCTCTCTGCCCCCTCCGCTCCACTGAGGCTGACCTGCTCGTGGTGCATCTCTCGCACCTTAGGAGATTGGACAATGGGGTTTGGGTGTTGCTGCACCAGTGCTATGGAATTCTTTGCCACGCCACATAGTGCAGCCAGCTCGGTGGAGGCTTTCAAAGCCTCTTTAAAAATGTTCTTGTTTGATAAAGTTTTTAGGATTATTTAATTGGTGATTTTAAATCCTGGGATTTTTGTACTTATTCATTGTAAAGCACTCTGAGCCTTTGGATAGAGCGCAATTTAAATAAAATTTGCCTTGCCTTGCCTAGTTGGAAGACACTCAGGTGGTTCACAGTGGCAAACAGTCGCTGACCATTTTTTGAAGAGTCGTTGGATGACTAGGGTCATCCATGCTGTCATCAAGGATGCATACCTTTGACTGAGCTTCAGTCGAGGCGATAACTACGGAGCATGGGCCTTTGTCATTTGGGGCTCTTTTCTGACTGATGTCGGAGTCCATGAATGTGTCCTTGGAGCCAGTCCAGAAGTGAGCTAAGTACCTCTTTACTGATTTCCTTGACAAAAATGATTCTCTGGGGGTCACCTTTCCCATGGCTGAGGCCATTTTGGGACTGGCCCTGGAGCTCGGCAGTATCCTGCCCAGCACCCTCTACCTGCATGGTCCACAAGTATGTGCTACTTATGGGGTCCCTTATAGGGATTTCGGACCGAAGCTGAGGGTTTGGTTGTAGACTGTGCCTCAGAAGTTTTTGGGGTCAGGGATCGGGACATGCCCCCTCGACAAAGAGTATTAAGAAGCTTGATCATGTGGCCAAGAAGGTCTGTGCCATGTCCTCTTTGGTTTCGCCAGGCGAGCTACACCAGGATGATGAACAACTTTGGTCAGTCCGTGATGGGAGTACTGGATAGTGTCCTCCCTCACCTTCCTGCAGACAAGCTGCTACTGGTGAAGTCAGTCAGAGACCAGGGTCAAGTGCCAGCTAAATACCAGCTCCAGATGGCCTTGGACATGTGTGACCCCTGTGTCCGTGCCTTGGCAGTGGCCATTGAGGGCCAGGCTGAGGTTGTCAACTTCTACTGTGGACACTCTGCACAAGTTTGCTGATGTCATGTCCTTTTCTTGTGCACCAATCTCTTTGGCCGGGGGGTGGAAGGACATCTCACGAGGACTGAGAAATCCAGTGGCACCCTGGACTTGGTGGCCTCATCCTGAAAGGACCCTGTGGGCCAGAAAGCAAAAAAGAAGCTCTTTCATTTCCAGTCCTTTCAGTCACAACATCCTCCATAGCATAGTAGTAGCCCAGGCAGGGGTAGTACCAAGCCTGGCACCCCTAGGCCAAGTTCTCTGCCCAGGTACTGAGAAGAGGCAGGGGCAGGGAAAGTGGTGCTCCAACAGACTCAGTGGCCAGTACCCCTTCCAGAGCTGCCCAGTGACAGGTTTTGGGGGTGTCAGCTTCCCATCCGTCCAGTCCCTGACTCAGCTCCCTGTGGGTGTTGACTTTGTCACTTCTGGCCACGTTGGCCCATTATTACTACTACTGAAAAGTATGTCCTAGAGGTGGTAGGCTCTACTGCCATACTGCTACCCAGGAGTCCTTGGTGTTGCAGGACATGCTGTCCACCCTAAGGGAGGACATCACTCAACTCCTTGCAAATGGGGCTATAGCCTTTGTCCCAGATGCCCTGGCAGGTCAGGGGTACATGTCCAGGTACTTTCTGGTCCCAAAATGGATGGTGGAGCTAGCGCCCCATACTGGATCTGCACAATCTCAACCAGTACATGTGGAAACGCAAGTTCAGGATAGTAACCCTGAATCAGATAATTCCATTCGTAGAGCAGGGAATGTGGTTCTGCTCACTGGACCTTCAGGATGCGTTCTTCTGCATCCCAGTCTATCCTTGACACTGGCAGTGCCTTCGGTTCTGCGTAGAAAGGGTTCTCTGTCGGTTCCAGGTCATGCCCTTCGGCCTCTCGTCTGTACCCAAGGTCATCATCAAGTGCATGGCAGTGGTTACTTACAGTCTTCTGAGGCACAGGGGGGGGTCGGGTATATCCAAAACTGGCCAAATGACTGATCGGCAAGCCATCCAAGGAGGCCGTGGAGCAGTCCAGGAATCTGGCCCTCCAGACCTGCAGAGACTGGCCTGCTGGTCAGCCTGGCCAAGTCCAGACTGATCCCTTTGCAGTTGATGCAGTTCATTGGGACAGAACTAGACATCTGGTTGCTAATGCCCGTCACCCTGCGGACCAGGTACTGGATCTTACCTCTTTTGCCCAGTCATTTCAGTTTGGACTCTCATCACACCCTGCCTGGGACTTCCTGTGGAAGTACATGGCATCCTGCACCAGCATGGTCAGGTGGGCCTGCTGGCAGATGCACCACCTGCCGTGGGAGTTGGGCCATCAGTGGTCCCAGTGCCTAGGCCACTTAGAACAGCCAGTCACAGTGACCCAGCGGATGTGGGGTGCCACCCAGTGGTGGTTGATGCCCGAGCATTTGGAGGAAGGAATTCCATTTGTCTGCCTAAAGCCGACTGCTTATGATGGACACATCTCGGGTTGGGTGGGGCGTTCACCTGGGAGACCACAGAACCCACAGGTTTTGGTCACCCAGGGAGTCACGTTACCACATCAACCTGCTGGAGCTCCATGGAGTGCAACTAGGTCTGATGGAATTCACTCCATTAGTCAGTGGCCAGGTCATGCAGGACCAGACAAACTACATCATGACCATGTTCGACCTGAACAAGCAGGGCAGAACTCACTCCCTTCTCAAGTGGGGAAGCCTTCCATACCTGGACCCACATGTGCAACCAGGGTGCAGATCTTCTGGTATTCATTGTCGCCACAGTACATAATCAGCTGGCAGATGCTTTCAGCTAGGTGGAAGAGACATCGCATGAATGCTCCCTGTATCAAGACTTGGTACATCACCTGTTCTTCCAGTGGCGAACTATTCTGGTGGAGCTGTTTGCCTTCTGGGAGAATGCCAAACAGAGGCTGTTTTGTGCCCAACCTCTGCCCCCCTTCAGTCTGGGACACTGGTGAAGGGATGCGTCCATGAGGCCCTGGACCCCAGGCCTTGTGCATGCCTCTCCTTACTTCCCCTTGATCCACAAGGTGGTGGGCAGGGTCCAGATGGACAAGGCACGGATGATCCTGATAGTTTCAGACTGGCCACGGCAGTTCTGGTACCCGGATCTCCTCAACCTCAGTAGCAGGTTTGTGTGGCGGTTGCATCTCCATCAGGACCTGCTGACCAGACAACAGGAGACGTCCTGAACCTGGACCTTCAGTTCCTGCAGCCTTACAGCCTGATTCCTGAATGACTAGCGTTCCAGGCTTTGGATCTTTTGAAAACTGTGGTCCACTTTGTGGAGGCCTCCCAAAAAGCGTCTCTAATGGAAAACGATTTTCCATTTGGTGTACAAAAATACATACGAATATCTGTATGACATACAAGTGACTGAGGATATTCTTGAGCACCACCATCCCTGTGCGCACTTTAGACCTGTGTTTAGACATACGAATATATGAATGTGCCAGCAGATAAAGGCTTACAATCTGTCCTGTCTGCTCAAGGAACCCCCCATATCCCCCTTGACCCTCTCAAATACCCCCTCTCCCCCAACCTGAACCTCCCCCACCCTGTACCAACAACTCTTGAAGCTGTCCACCATTTTATTTATTTAATTTGTTTGCTTACTTTTTCCCCTGGCTGGTGGGCTGTTTCTTTCCTGGCATCCGAGATCCGGCTACCATCCATCTCGCGCTTGTCCTCCAATATCGAGTCATCGCCTTTCTACCCCCATGGTTTACCCCCCTCCATGGTGGAGTGGTGGGGAGCCCCCTAACTCATCCACCAGGACTGGATCCAGTACAGGTGATGCCCTCTGGAGGATGGTGCGATTTGTCGGACCTTCATACTAAGGTCTTTGAAAGAGCAAGAAGGCGTTTGCCCATAATGCTCTTATACTAAGCCAAATGATAATATGAAAGGTCATAACCCGTATTGACTAATTTATCCAACCTATATTTAAAAATATTCTTTGTTTCACTGGTAATAAGATCAAGATGTAGTTTGTTCCAAGGGCCCACAGTTCTAAGTGTAAAAAAATATTGGCGGCTAGTATGTTTAAATGGTTTCCTTTTTAATTGTAGGGGATGACCTCTGACATCATAGGTATGATCTTTAAATTGTAAACCTAGCTCAGTCATAAGATAAGGATCTTGAATAATATCAAAAAGGAGTAATAAATCTCTTAAACGACGGGTAGATAAGGACATAAGGTTTAATGTTTGTAGTCTATTATTATATGTTTCATATTTTAAACCTGATACTTTTTTGGTAAAACGTCTTTGAACCTTTTTGAGTGAATTCTCGGTAGTTTTTTTGTACGGGCACCACAACTGAGCCGCATACTCTAAATGTGGCCTAAAGTAAGATCTTTATAGGGGCATTAAAACCTCAGACTTACGTGATCTAATGTTACGTAAAATAGACCAAACTGCCCCATTAGATTTATTAATGATACCATGAATATGTGTATTGTATGACATATTATGTGAAATGGTGATTCCCAGATCTTTCTCATCTGAAGTACTGATGAGATTGGAACCACCCAAGTTGGTAAACATAATTAGAGTTATTAGTTCCTAATTGCATGACTTTACATTTGTTTGAGTTTAATTTCGTACCCCACTTGTCTACCCATGATGTAATAGTATCCAAATCCCTTTGAATGGCTATGGCTTGTACTACGTCGCTGCAAGGATCACCTATTTTAACATCATCAGTGTATTTGATGGTAATTGACTGGCAGTCATTAGTCATATCCGCAATAAATGCCTGAAAAAGACACAGGCCCAAAACTGAGCCTTGCGGCACCCCGCTAGTTACAATCCCCACCTCTGATGAAGAACCATTAATAACATTTTGTGTTCTATCTTGTAACCAATTACTAATCCAGTTAATGATATGACTGTTTATTCTCCCCCAGTCAGCCCCCCTTTTTGTTTCACTGATAATTTTACTGTCCAATCCCGGTGCTAGTCCACTCTATCGTGATATCATTTGTTTAAGCTGTATATACAAACTCTGACCTATGCTGATTACGCAGTCATTAGACATGAAGTATCCCGGATGCTGTAACCCAGGTCCAAATAGAAGTTAGCTGTGCTGTCCTGCATACTGCTGTTGCACTAAACGTCTGTAATAAGAACTTGTATTTCTCTGCTTAGTTTTCTGTATACACCTTGTACCCGGGTCACACCTAGAAACGAGCCTCGGCTCAGTGTGCCTTTCCTGGTTGCCAATTTTAAATAAATAAAAATAAATTTATGTTTAAGTTATGAAATTTAGTAATACGTGCCCAGTGAGGCTTGACATCGAATGCTTTACTGAAGTCTATAAAGACAATGCCGCAAGGTGTATTATAATCAAGAAAGGAGCTAATATTCTCATAAAAACACAACAAATTAGTGAGACAACTTCTACCACTTTTAAATCCATGTTGCTCTAAGTCTTGACAATTTAACGTCGGTGTTATAATATCTTTAATAAGACTGTCTAGAACTTTACATACAGAGGATGTCCAACTTATAGGTTAATAATTCTCCCAGTTGTTTTTGGCCCTTTTTATGTATTGGTATGACACAAGGTGTCATACCAATACATAAAAAGTCTTCCAGTCATCTGGGACATAATTTTCTGCCAGGAACCTTTTGAACATGATCTTTCACGGGAGAGAAATATGTTTAGCTAATAGAAGTAATAGATGCCCTGCTAGATTGTCAGGGCCAGAGCAATATTTACCCTTAAGTGTAAGCAATTTTTCAAGTATTATTTTTTCTTGAAAATTTGTAACAATATCCTCATCTTTATTAATAGATTTTAATGGCTTATAGTTAGTGCTTGTGAGTATATTACAGAACTCCCTATTAAATAGGCCAGCCATGGATTTAGGGTCATATGCTATTTCATTCTGCAAAATTGGGCCGACTTGGCAGACAGTTTTTTTAATGAATTAATATATGACTAGAAACCCTTACTATTATTTTTTTTGGCACTGTTGACAAGCTTGTACTCCCATCTTAATTTTGCCTTCTTGCTGGATGATTTACATTTAATCTGAATTATTTTATAAGCTTACGAGTTAACGCTTGACCTATTCTTTACGTAGTTATTATATTACTTCCTTTTTAATCTTATTAATAGAGGGGTTAATCCATTTGGATGATCGTTTTTGACTGTGACGTTTAGGTTTGGAGGGAACAAATACATCTCATATCGGAGATAATTGTTTTGAAGGTAAACCAACTCTGTTCTGAATTTAAGTTAGAGAGGCTGGACTTCCAGTTAATCTCCTTAATAACCTTCTCAATAGAGACGAGCCCGGCTGCCATTTTTCCCAGTGGCAAAGTGCGCAATGCCAACAGTGGGCATGCCACGTGCATGTCCACATGCATCACGCCCGCCAGCTGCTCCACCTCCATGCCCCATACTGTACTGGGCCAGGCGTGCCAACACCTAGCCTCCTCTAGGTGTCGGGCAAATGACGGCCTCAGTTCCCCACCCTCCCCGGGAGAGTAGAGCTGTATTTCGGATACTCAATTCTCTTCCACCCCGGCCGGCCCCCGATGACCCGCGAACACAGGTCACGGGCATGGCAGGAGGTAAGGCATAGCTGCCTCAGCCCTTCACGCCACAGGGCCGGCTGTTGTCCACCATTTTAATGGATACCACCTCCTCCAGCAAATCATTCCACTTTAGGTCCCACCCTCTTGGTGAAAAAGTGCCTCCTTAACTCCCTCCTGAACCTTCCCCCACCAGTTTTAGGCTGTTAACCCCTAGTGGTCTTGTTTCCTTGACGAGATCCTCTGTACTGTTTATACCTTTAACTTGAAGGTCACAGTCATATACCCCTGTCTCTTCTGTCTTCAACAGAGTACATGTTGAGCCCTCTGAGCCTCTCATAGGTGTTGCCTTGCTGGCCCTAAATCATCTTGATTGTCCTTCTCCGAACCATTTCCAGCAAGTTGTTATCCTTCTTAAGGGCATCAGTACTGCTTGGTGTGCTCTAGGTGCAGTCTCATTAGAAACCTCAACAGCGGCAGAATGACCTCCAACCTTCCTGTTGGTAATTCCCCTGGCTATGCAGCCCAGCATCCAGTTTGCTTTGGCCACAGCTTTCCTGCAGTGTGCTGAGTGTTTCTGGTCACTCGTGGTAATTACACCCAGGTCTTTTTCTTCCTCTGACCTGGTTACTTGCACACCACCCAACCAGTATTTGGTCCCTGTGTTTTCTGCCCCAGGTGCATAACTTTACACTTTTTAGCATTGAACCCCAGTAGTCAAATGTCACACCATTTCTCTAACCTAGTATTCCCCACGTTCCTGTCTCCCCTCCTCTGTGAACACCCTCCCACACAGCTTTGTGTTATCTGAGAACAGGCAGATCTTACCCATGATCCCATCTGTGATGTCATTTATAAATATGTTAAACAACACTAGACTGAGCACAGAGCCCTGCTGTTTGGCCCTTGTCTATTGTCCTGGTGACCCAGTCGAAGAAGTCAATTAAGTTAGTCTGGCAGGACCTCCCTGTCACAAACCCATACTGCCACACATCATGGAGCCCATTATCCTCCAGAAAGCTCACCAATCTCTCTTTCAGGATGGTCTCCATTAGCTTGCTCACTGTTGAGTTCAGGCTGACCAACCTGTAATTCCCTGGTTCATCCTTCTGCCCACTTTTATGGAAAGGCATCACATGTGCAGTTCTCCAATCCCAGGGTATGATCCCTGACTCCAGAGAGGCGTTAAACATCACAAAATGTGGCTGCGTGTGCCTACGTGAGAGCATGTCGGCACCTTCAGGAAGTGCCATAGTTTTTGGCTGTTGTGCCCGGGGGGGGGGGGATTTTAAGAGTGAAGTAACTTTCAAAGCAAAGCAAGCTTTATTTGTAAAAAAGTGTCTTTCTAACAGTCAAGGCGCTTGTACGATGCAATAAATAAAACATATCAATAATTAATAAATACAACAGTTTAAAATTCAGTAAATAAAACAGCGGCTTAATAATCAGAGTAGGCTAAGCTAAATAAATAGGTTTTAAGAGCAGCTTGAAGACCTGCAGAAAAGAGGTAATTATGTATAGCCACTAACTCTGGGACGGGTGAGCTATACTTTTGTTTGGAGGAGCGGGAATTATTAAACTAAGAACCTGCTCTTTAAGACATTCTGTCCCGTGGCTAAGTTCCTGCTGACAGCTCTGCGAACAAGCTTGTGGAGGTCAAAATACTCCTCAAGGTTAACCCTGTGTTCCAGATAAACCCAAATGGCTGTCTGTAATCATTTCAACAATACATCTATTTGCAATATTTGCAAACCAAGGGATCTCAGTTTCACATAAAGATTCATATGTATTTTTTTAACTACAGAGAAGCAAGGGAAGAAAGAAAGAATATAACCTGCAAGTGAAGGAAGGAAGAAAACGGGGGAATTGTGGTACTGTCTGAGTGGCCAGTTCCTAGGTGCCACAAAGAAAATTTGATTGTGCAATCAGACAGGCAAGAAGCAGACAAGTGACAAAATAGGAGCGGACACATTATGTACTTGCTTTTAACTCTCTGTGCATAACAAGTGGGACAGGGTCTTATGCCTACCCTGTCACAGTCCCCACACCCTGTTCCCTTGTGGCACTGGTAAGTCCTTCTCTGTAGTGAAGACTGAACAGAAGTACTTGTTAAATACATCTGCTTTCACTTCACTACCCTGTGTCAAACCAACCTCCTTTTTCAGTCTGTCTCATCTTTTATGTTCCTCGTCTCCCTAATATATGAGAAAAAGGCCTTCTCCCCTGTGTTTACCCACTGTGTTAGCCACACATAGCCTTTGTCATCCTGTTGTTGCCTCCCTTGATTTAGCAGAGTAATCCGCCCTAGCCTCCTCCTTCTGAGTAAGTTTGTACTTGTAGAAGGATGCACTCTTGTCACCTACAGCTTTTGCCACCTCCTTGCCGAACCAGCTAGGCTTCTTGGCCTTAGTTTTCTTTACTTTTGATTTTGTCGCACTCATTTGTTGTCTTCATCAGGCCCTCTTTTTATTATTGCCCATTTCTGTTCCACATCTCTCACCGCTCTGATCCCAGCAAGGTGTCCTACTGGAATGTCTCTCATCCTACCAAAGTCATCCCTCTTAAAATCCAAAACCCTTGTCCTAGTCCTGACCACCCCAAGTCCAGGTGAAACCACACTGTGTGGTGGTCACTACCTTCAAGTGGCGTTTCCACTTTCAAATCCTGAACATGCTCACAGTTGGGGACCAGGTCCAATACAACCGTCTCTTTAGAACCCACCCTGAAATGAATCCAGCAGTACTTGCTCCCTAGTACAAGAGGTAGCTGGGATTTTCCAGTCCACCACAGGTAGATTGAAATCCTCTATTATTATTACCTCTCCCTTACTGGCCATTTCTGTGATTGGAGACCCTAGTACCTGTCCAACTCCTCTTCCTGGGAAGGTGGCCTGCAGACCACCCCATCATTAGTTTCCTCCTCCTAATGGATTGTACCTGTACCCAATATGCTTCAGTCTTATCCTCCACCTATTCCTCTCTGGTACAAGTTATCTCCTCTTTCACATACAGGGTCACTCCCACCCCCTTCTTCCCATCCCCCTATCATTTCTATACAGTTTATTCCCAGGAACTGTGACACCCCGGTTGTGACTTTGTGTGGCCCACGTCTCTGTGATGGTCACTATTTCCACCTCTCTCTCAGTCACCAGTGACTGCAATTCGGCCATCTTGTTTCCCAGGCTTCTGACATTCAGAGACACCAACTTCCACCGCGGCTGGGGACCTCCCTTACCCCTGATCTGTCCCCATCACCACCCTCCTCCCTCAGTCGCCTCCCTACCTCCACCCTTCTGCTTAGCCTCCCCATGCTGTCCTGATTTTTTTGGGGCACTGGCCTCCTCACCAGGTGACTAAGGGTGCTGTGTTGATCCCTTGCCTGCTGTGGGGTTAGTATTCTGGGGTACCTCTGGTCCCTCTTTCAGTTGGGACTGCAAGCGACAACCCTCAAGGTGCACCTGGCAGCCCTGGAGAAGGTGGTCAGATGTTTTTCCTAGGGCCTTGATCACCTGTCCTCTCCAGTGCATGAACCATCACCACCACTATGGGACCTACTACTGGTGCTGGCTGTGCTCATGGGTAAGCCATTTGAGCCTGTGCACAGGTCTGACATGTCATACCTGTCATGGAAGATGACCTTCCTGGAGGCCATTACATCAGCCAGTAGGATCAGTGAGCTCCAGGTGCTCTTGGTGGAGTCTCCTTACCTGGTCTTCCAAAGGACTCTGTCCCTTCGCACCCACCCTACGTTCCTCCTGAAGGTAATATCGGAGTTTCACCTTAACCAGGTGATTAACTTACCAGTGTACTTTAACAACCCATCTTTAGAGGTCGAGTGCAGGCTCTGTTCCCTGGATCTGCAGAGGGCGCTTTTGTGTTATAGGGAGTGCACGCTGGAGTTGGGGGTGAGGCTCTCCAGCTGTTTGTGACATATGCTGAAACCTTGCCTGACAGACCGGCAGCTAAATGAACGGTTGCCAGGTGGATAACATTTTGCATTGACCTCTGCTATAGGTTGGTTGGTAGGGTTCATTTCACCAGACATACCGCTGCCTCAGTAGCTAGCTGCTTCCAGGGACATCTCTTTTCAGGAGATCTGCAGGGCTGCCACTTGAAAGTCAGCACCGCCTTTGTCTCCCATTACAGCATCAGATTTGAGTCTTATCAGGATTCTGCTTTTGGGACCTCCGTTCTCCATTCTCTGTTCACCGAATAGGGATGTACACCTTGCCCCCTCCTCCCGGAGAACTGCTGGAAGTCTGCCATTGTGTGGATAGTGAACTATATCCACACTTCTAAAAAAAAATAGGTTACTCACCTGTAACCATAGTTTTAAGAGTGGTATATAGTTCACGTCCACACCACCCACCTGGCTTCCCCTGGCAAGTGGCACACAGATCCCTGCTTCCAGCGTGCAGGATCTGACATCACTTGACAGAGCCGGAGGATATACTGCCTGGGTGGTGGGAAGAGCTTAGCTGGAAGATGTTTCGACCAAAACTTCTGGTGGAACTGCCATCATGTGGATGTTGATGTGAACTATAAACCACTCCTAAAACTGTGGTCACAGGTGAGCAGCCTATTTTTAGATCAAGGGCAGTTACCAGGACAGAGCTCAGGGCAGGGTCCAACAGACTACTTTTAAAATCACTTTGTAAGCCTGTATAGGTCACAAAATGGATCCTAAATATGTGTGTACAACATATCCTCCTTGTTTTTCCTCATGTAGCAGGAAGCAGGCAATGTGTGAGGCCCTGTGTAACACAGGCACACCTTACAGAACACAGTGCCTGGCAGGGATATGTCCCTTGGGTCCTGTGTAAAATGAGGATACTTCAGAATGCGGCATAGGATGGAAATATCTCACCATGGAGCCCTTTTTTTTGTCAACTTTGTTTCGCTCCCAACGTGGCTCCAAGGTCCTCTCTCAGGCATCCCATCCTTATCCTGCCCGCCTGAGGATCCCACGCTATGCCTTCTCTCCTCCCTCCTCGCCGGCGCCAGCACCCCCGACTAACCCTATCCGGGGTGGGTCGCCCCCTCTCCTACTTGGGGCACGCTCTTCAAGGCAGACTCTGGTACCGGGCGAGGAGTGGGCCTGGGGAAATTGAAGGCAAGCTAGGGAAACTCCGGCATAGGGCATGGAGGATCGGTGCCATCGCCTGATCCTTGGAGCCGGGTATTTCCTGTGTTCTTGGTTGCCCCCAGGCATGGGATTGGCAGTGCCGCCCAGCTCCGACGTAGGTGCTCCCACCCACGTCAGAAAGGCAGCTGCCTGACGTCGCCCCTTATTGTACGTGCCCTGGTGCGTAGCAGTGCTGCCAGTTTCCACCGGGAGCCGCTGCCGCACCAGGCTACCCCTAGGATCCCTCCCCGAGAGAGGAGAGCAGTCCCACGGATGCTCAGTCCTCCCCCCCCCCCACCGAACCCAGGTCACCAGCATGGCGTGAGGTGTGGCGTCCAGCGCCTCAACCCTCCGCGCCACCTGGCCGGCCCATGGAGTCTTGTTAAACACAGAAACACCTTACAGAATGGAATGTTAGGCTGGGGTATGAAACACCCTGGGGTACTATTGAAGCTCTTGCTCCACTATCCATGGCTGTAAACATAACCTATCTGCAGTGTTTCAGATTCAAATATGATCTACCAGCTTCTAACGCCCACCTTTTTCTTCCAGCTGAAAACCAACATACAGTATGTGAATCTGCAGATAAGCCATGATGTCAATATGTAAGTGCCTCCGCATCAACCATTGTCTGTGTGAGTGTACAGTGGGCGCAGGCTTCGGTGTTTTGTAGCAATCAAAGTCTTTCTGTAGTATACAGCAGGCATTGTTAATATGAGACTTTACATAACTGTACTGCAGGACCAGACTGGTCCTGCTGTGCATTGTCAGTGGCTCAGTAGGTAGCACACTTACCTGTGGGACCGGAAGATCAGATGATTGTGGGTTCTAGCCCCGCCCCAGGTACTTGGAGTAATGCCAGCTGACACTGTAGTGTAGTACTAGGTGGGTGTTTCACAACTGAGGTGCCGTCCTTCAGACGAGACGTTAAACCGAGGTCCCTTCTTGCCCATCACTGGTCACTGGTCTAGACAGAAGTAGAAGGTCCCATGGCATGTTTCGATGAGAGTCGGGGAGTTTCACAGGCGTTATGGCCAACATTCCCCCATCAGTAAAACAGGTCCATGTAACCCACCCCCAGGACACATCTGGAAACAAGCTATCACACCTTAATATGCCTTTCCTGGTCAAGAATTGTGAATAAAATAAAACAGAGTTATCAGTACTGGGGCCACACCAGCTCCTTAGTTGAGGGCTTTTCAGATATGTTTTTATGCACCAGGACTTCCCCGACACCTGTATTTTGACCGTGTCTGAGGTTACGCCACACAGCCCTGTCATTCCTACACTGTGACCAGATCGCCTGATGGGCGCTGGCTTTTGTGAGTCCCCTAATGTTTACGTGTACAGTGGGTCAATGAGGGAACTCCACTTGACAGCAGCTGCAAGCACTCGACTGCACCATCAGCTGTGGTCACCCAGGTTGCAGTAGAGCAGCAAGGCCTGGATCCCCCCCACTTCCCAGATTAGCGAGGCCTGGATCCCCCCAACTCCCCCGAGCAGCAAGGCCTGGATCCCCCACTCACCAGAGCAGCGAGGCCTGGATCCCACCACTCCCAGAGCAGCGAGGCCTGATCCCCACTACCCGGAGCAGCGAGGCCTGGATCACCCACTCCGGAGCAGTGAGGCCTGGATCCCCACTCCCCGGGCAGCGACGCGGGACCTCCCACTCTCTGGAGCAGCAAGCATGGACCCCCCACTCCCTGGAGCAGAGAGGCATGGATTGCCCCACTCCCAAGTGCAGGAAAGCCTGATCCCCCACTGCCCCAAGCAGCGAGCCTGGATCCTCCCACTCCCGGAGCAGCAAGGCCTGGATCCCTCACTCCCCAGAGCAGTGAGGCCTGATCCCCAACTCCCAGAGCAGCAAGGCCTGGATCCCCACTCCCCAGAGTGGCAAGGCCTAGATACCCCTACTCCCCAGAGCAGCGAGGCCTGGATCCCCCACTCCTCAGAGCAGCAAGGCCTGGATCCTCCACTCCCCTGAGCAGCGAGGCCTGGATCCCCCACTCCTCAGAGCAGCAAGGACTGGATCCCCCACTCCCCAGAGCAGTGAGGCCTGGATCCCCACTCCCAGAGCAGCGAGGCCTGGATCCCCACTCCTCAGAGCAGCAAGGCCTGGATCCTCCACTCTCCTGAGCAGCGAGGCCTGAATCCCCACTCCCCAGAGCAGTAAGCCTGTATTGCCCCACTCCCAAGAGCAGCAAAGCCTGGATCCCCCACTCCCCAGAGCAGCAAAGCCTGCATCCCCCACTCCTAAGCAGCGAGGCCTAGATCCCCACTCCCGGAGCAGCGAGGCTGGATCTTGCCACCTCGGAGCAGCGAGGCCTGGATCCCCACCCCTGGTGCAGCGAGGCCTGGATCCCCACTCCCCAGAGTAGGGAGGCCTGGATTGACCCACTCGCAAGAACAGCGAAGCCTGGATCCCCCACTCCCCAGAGCAGCAAAGTCTGGATCCTCCCCAGAGCAGCAAGGCCTGGATCCCTCTACTCCCCAGAGCAGCGAAACCTGGATCATCCACTACCCAGAGCAGCAAGGCCTGGATCCTCCCACTCCCTGGAGGACAATGAGGCCTGGATCCCCCCCCCACTTCCCAGAGCAGCGAGGCCTGGATCCCCACTCCCGGATCCCCCACTCCCCAAAGCAGTGAAACCTAGATTGCCCCACTCCCAAGAGCAGCGAAGCCTGGATCCCCCACTCCCAGAGCAGCAAAGCCTGGATCCCCCCACTCTACGAAGCAGCGAGGCCTGGATCCCCTACTCCCTGGAGCAGCGAGGCCTGGATTTTCCCACTCCCCGGAGCAGTGAGGCCTGGATTCCTCCACTCCCTGGAGCAGCGAGGCCTGGATCCCCCACTCCCCACAGTAGGGAGGCCTGGATTGACCCACTCCCAAGAACAGTGAAGCCTGGATCCCCCACTCCCCAGAGCAGCAAAGACTGGATCCTCCCCAGAGCAGCAAGGCCTGGATCCTCTACCCTCAGAGCAGCAAAGCCTGGATCATCCACTACCCGGAGCAGTGTGGCCTGGATCCTCCCACCTCTGGAGGACAATGAGGCCTGATCCCACTCTCCCAGAGCAGCGAGGCCTGGATCCCCACTCCCGGAGCAACGAGGCCTGGATCCTCACTCCCCAGAACAGCGATGCCTGGATCCCCCACTTTCCAGGGCAGTGAAGCCTGGATTCCCCACTCCCAGAACAGTGAGGCCTGGATCCCCATTTCCCAGAGCAGCGAGGCCTGGATCCCCATGCCCTGGAGCAGCGAGGCCTGGATCCCCACTCCCCAGAGCAGTGAGACCTGGATACCCCTACTCCATGGAGCAGCGAGGCCTGCATCCCCACTCCCCAGAGCAGGGAGGCCTGGATTGACCCACTTCCAAGAGCAGCAAAGCCTGGATCCCCCAACTCCCCAGAGCAGCAAAGCCTGGATCCCCCAACTCCCCAGAGCAGCAAGTCTGGATCCCCCACCCCCAGAGCAGCAAAGCCTGGATCCCCACTCCCGGGAGCAGCGAGGCTTGATCCCACTCCCAGAGCAGTGAGGCTCTGGATCTTCCCACCCCGAGCAGCGAGGCCTGGATCCCCCCATGCCTTGGAGCAGCGAGGCCTGGATCCCCCACTCCCCAGAGCAGTGAGGCCTGGATCTTCCCACTCCCCGGAGCAGCGAGGCCTGGATCCCCCCCCATGCCTTGGAGCAGCGAGGCCTGGATCCCCCATGCCCTGGAGCAGCGAGACCTGGATCCCCACTCCCCAGGGCAGTGAGGCCTGGATTCCCCCACTCCCAGAACAGTGAGGCCTGTATTCCCCCATTCCCCAGAGCAGCGAGGCTTGGATCCCCATGCCCTGGAGTAGCAAGGCCTGGATCCCCATGCCCCGGAGCAGCAAGGCCTGATCCCCCCACTCCCCAGAACAGCGAGGCCTGGATCCCCACTCTCTGGAAGACAGCGAGATCTGGTTCCCCACTCCTGGAGAATGTGACCGCCTTCTGGGATGTTCAGTCCTTCTTCTGCCGGGACTCCCAGCAGGCCAGGTTTCTTCCGGGGTGCTGTGGGTCTTACAGAGCAGATTTATGCATTATGACAAAACTGAACAGAAACGGAATTATTTCACTTTGGCTAGGGGCGCAGTGAATTAATGAAAACCATGCATGTATAATTCAACTTGTAATAATTACCCCTTCCTTCTACTTGCCCTATCTGTTTCTTTCCCACCTTGCAGTTTTTTTCCTCTCTCTCTCTCTGTAGGAGGCCTGATACAGTAAAGCAGAAGAATGCTTTTCCACCTAATTTCATCCACTCTCTCGACTCCACTCACATGATGTTGACGGCACTCTATTGCTACAGGTAAGCCCCTCCTGCAGCCCAGAGCACATTTATTCTCCTGGAATACAACTGTGATGGAAGTGCTGCAGATATGTGTCACAATTACTGTACTTCCTGACAGCCCAAGTCTCCCACTCTGTGCAGGAGTTTCCGCTTGATCCCCCATGGAGGCAACCTTGAGAAGTGGAAATAGTGAAGGCTTCTCCTTATGCCCATACCTTTCTGTGTTGCACCAGCAGCTTTGAGAATACCTTGAGAACCGTTTATTGGCTTGCCACATATAGCCAGTCGGTAGTAGCAGTCCCTAAGGTGTTAACATTGCCGACCATGTGTACCTAACTAGGTTTAAGTTCTGGCTTGTGAAGCATGTTGTGTATGTCACTGTATCTTAAAGGAGTAGTACAGTCAGAATTTGCAATAACATGTTGGGCTGTTTTGATTTGTGTGTATAGTCCTAGTGTGTCCTTCCCTTTGTCTGCTATTAAGAGTTTTTTTCTAAATTAGTCTGCTAGCTTAATGGTAGTTTTATGGCCCCTCGGAATCGCCATCTCAGCATAGATTTTGCTTTTCTTCTTCCCACAGTGCCTCCTATCCCATGTGACAGTGATATATCCGGGACCATGGATTCAGCAAGCACTGGTTTAGAGTCAGTTTACAACAGCAGAGCTGTGATATTAAGTAATTTTCCTTATCCAGTGAGCACTAATGGCTACACTTACAGTTTGCTAGACACTTGAGGGCTAATTGAGTGTGTTATTCTGTAAGAAAATAGCCAGAGTCTTTACCAATTAACAGCATTGATGACCTGGGGTGATTTGTGTGCTTTTTATGGATGTGTGTAGTTTGTGAACTGAAAAGTTTTAAAAGCAAAACATTTACTCCTGCTGGCTAGACCAGACACACACATTGAAAATAAAAATATGAATTAGAACTATTTAGTGGAGGTCAGAACATCAGGCTCCTATCTCTAGTACCTGCTGAATCAGTGGTCCCAGACGCATCACTGACACATAGGACAGAGGGCATTGTAGGAAAAAGAAGAGCAATAAAACTTTCTAAGATGGAGAGCCCCAGGGGCTATAAAACTATCCTATAACTAGCAGGCTAATTTAGAAAAACTCTTGATAGCAAACAAAGGGATGGACACCCAGGACTACAAACACAAAACAAAACTCACACAAATCAAAACACTCTGTACCACATATGTTTTTGCAGATTTTGACTGTACTACTCATTTAAGAACCATTTATATGATTGCCCTGGACTTTGATATAGTCATTAATATTATAACTGAGAGCTAGCCGGCCCAGTGATGCTGAGGGTTGAGGCACTGGATGCCACACCTCGCCAGCTGCAATCTGGGTTCGGGAACAAGCCAGGGTCATCGGGTCGGTAGGAGGGAAGAGATTGAGCATCTGGAGGACTGCTCTCTTCCTGGGAGGGTTGGGGATAACGCTTGCTCAAGGTGCAACCCTTGGCGGCGGCTGGGGTAGCCAACTGTAGCAGCGTGGGTATGCCTGGGGTGGAGCTGTGGCAGCGTCGCTGGGGACAGCCAGGCTCCACAGGGATTCAAAATTGTAAAAAAACTCCCACCAATAGGTGATGGTGTCTCCCACCCTCGCCACACTCCCATAGTAGGGCTCGGTTCTCACTGTGCTCACCCTCCCGGTCCCGGAGCTCAAACCTATAAAAAGAGCACCCCAGGGCAGTCCTTCCCCGTGGGATCAAACGAGGGGGATAATGTCGCCACGGGAGGAGAGGAGTCGGGTCACGAAGGGAGGTAGAGACTGTGGCCTGGGATTACGCCGAAAGAGTTCAGTGGGGCTGAGGAGGGCCAAAAATACAATTCAGAAAAAAATAAAAAATATATAACAGCTAGTTCTTGGTGGGCCAATACATGTGCTGTATTACCATTGTTCTGCCATAAATACAAACATTTATCAGCAAAATTACCTTTTGATCAAATGCAGACCTTTCAATGCCCCACCCCTAAACACAGAGAGAGACACACACACACACACACTACAGTACATATGTTGGTTATGTCCTTGTTTAACCTGTAAGTCAACAAGCAAGCCCCAGTTTTTCCTACTGAAGTCTTTTTCGGAATTTGGATACTATCCAGCCTGCTGCCTTGGTCAGTCTTGGAGAAGACTGGGGACGTGAGAGGGGTTATGAGTGATACTGTATTTAGGAGCATTCACAGATCCCAGCCCAATGCCCAAAAGGCAGGTCTCATCTGGCTGTCGCACATACTGTCCCCACCCTCCAATAGAGGAATTGTTTGCATATAACATATACCATACACTGTCTCTCACTCCTGGTGTGTAATAAGCTATACCTTAAACAAACGTGAAGTCCACCCACTTTCTGTACTAACGTAATAACCTCTCTGAATGTCTCTCCTTACCTTTTAGAGCTGGATTAACATTTGTATCCGTGCACGACTGCTTCTGGACCCATGCTGTCACCGTGGACATCATGAATAAGGTAACTGCCTTGCTAATACCTGTTCCCTGATCTCACAACACTGATTAGTTTTACTCTAGAAAGGGATTGCAGAAGCCATAAATAAATTTATCAGATGGGCAGATGCCCTCAAGTGATGTACGCTGAGGCTCCAGTTATGGGCAGACAGTTCAGACTACAGTCTCACAGTTTGTGATGTCAGCAAAAACCCTTCAGTGGAATATTGTATCGGTGAGACCCCTCAATTCAGAACTTTGTGCTGGTAGAGGGCTCTGGGGCAAGGGGTGCTTGTTATGATGCCTGAGTTACACCCCCTTATGGGTATACAGACAGCACCGAGCCCAGGAAAATGGAATTGATTGCAGAATTACGACTCTTTAATGCGGTGTCGCAGAGCATCATTCTTGCCATCACCCACCTGGGGTGGGAGTTCATGCAATACCTAGTAATCTCAGATCTTACTTCGAGTATGAGCTCCTGCAGCAGGCTACACTGTAAGGACTATGCTGCCAGGCACTAGGACTCCACGGAAGACTTCTAGCCAGCAGTTCCCAGCTGGGGCCTGCCCATTACGTTGGTCCGCCCACCAACATCACTGTCTGTATAAAGGAGGTGGTCCCCAGCCCCACCTCAGCTCTTTTCCCACCATCTTCCTGTGCGCTTCGGCTCCTCGGATGCCTCGTTGCATCTGTTGACCGCCATTTTCTTCAGTCAAGTACCCGATCTTACTTGAGAAACAGCTCTTGCAGCAGGTTACATCATTAGGACTGAAGCCGGGCACCAGAACCCACAGAAAAATTCGAGCTAGCAGTATCCAGCGGGGACCGCCCTGACGCCAGCCCTCCCTCAACATCAGGCATCACATAAAAGGGCGGTCCCCAGCATCCCAGTTCTTTTCCCACCATCGACTTGCCAGTATCGGCCTCACAGAATCCTGCTCTACTCTTGCGATGCACGAAATCTTCAATTCAAATAAAACTTTACTCCATGTCTGCTTCTTCTGCTCCTTCTCCGATGGATGTCCTCTCAGTGCGCCTCATGCAAGCAGATACCCTTTGTAGACCATCATTCTGCCTGTGTTAGGTGTCTGGGCCTGGAGCACGACACCCAGGCCTGCTCAATTTGCTAACAGCTTAATAGCAGGACCCGGATCCACCTCCAAAAGGCCCTTCAGGGATTCCTCCTCGAGGAGAAATTAAAAAAGATGGAGAAAAGATCTTCCTCTAAAGGGGAATCTTCTCATAAATCTGAGAAGCACTGGGACAAGCATCAGGACTCGGACAGGGCGATATCCCCAAGCAGGGCCTCAGAGTCCAGGACCAGCTCCAGCTCTGTCTGATCCGATGGAGCTCCTTCCCAGGCTCGCTGCCAGCCTCCCCCAGTAAAGGTAAGGTCTTCAGGGGGCTCCTCCGCCTCCCTGCACCAGCTCAAGACCTCTCGGGCGTTGGATGCCTCTAAGCCTGCTCCTTTGGACAGGCACAAAAAGTCTTCCTCCAAATCACGAGGTGCGTCTGACCGACGCCGGGACACTGACTTCAGGTCCATCTCCCAACCTCCTAAAGCACCTGAAAGGAAGACTTCCGAGCTGACGTCCCTTAAGCGGAGGACGGAGTCCAAGAAGGCGTCCCACCCAGCACCACAAACGACCGACTACTACACCGACATCGTGGACACCGACGACGCCAGGGGTCCTCAGGCGAAGAGGCTACCGCACCGCCAGACGACCAGACAGGTGACACAGAGGACGCTGGCTTGCCCAGGGAGCCAGATCCGGTGCTTCCCCGGGACCTGACGCCTGAACCCGACGACAGGCCCACACCGACACCGGGTCCGTCGTCAGGTATGAACATCCAGGAGGTGAAGGATTTGTTCATCCACTGGTGGGAAACCATCAAGAAGGACCTGGTTCCTTCTAAGCCTCAGCCTCCTTCACCACCTCCACCTCCTCCTAGGGGCGCCGAAGGTGGCAGACCCCCGAACCCCAAGGAGCCAACTCCACCTCCTCTGGGCCAATCGAGAGACAGGAAACGCCCATCATGCTCTCTCTCAGGGTCCCCGAGCCCGAAGCGACCCAGGGGCAGACGTCAGTCATCGGGAGATGACTCCAGACCGGATATGTCCGACATCTCCAGGTCTCCATCTCCTTTCAGTCCCCCATAACCAGACCCACGGGACCTTCCAAGGTCGCCTCCGGATGATCCCTCCTTTTCGGAAATCATAAGGCACATACAAGGACAATATGGGATGGTAGACTGAAGAGCTAGACCCCAGAGATAACGCCTTGCCCGCTACTTCAGGCAGAAAGACCAAGCATGTGGTGGTCCCACCACAGGACACCTTTACGGACGCCACTAAGGCAGCTTGGAAACATCCGCATTCCACATTGGCTGTTCCAAAGAAGGCTGACCGCCTTTACAGGGCTCCACAGAGGACCAGTATTTGGTGCAACAACCCTGGCCGACTCCTCTGGTCATTACTGCATCTCATGACATGTCCCAGCAGCCTCAACATTTGAGCACCCAGCTTTCTGGACCAGGAATCTAAGCAATTAGATTCCATGGGAAGACGTGATATGCTGCTACATGCTCTATTAGGTCTTTGAACTATCTGATGCACATGGTGCATTTCAGAACGCCTCTGAGATCGAGGCCAAGACCTTCTTAAAGATCTACCGGATGGTGAAAAGAAGGAGGAGCTGCTAAACCTCCTCCAAACTGGGTCTGACATGGGGACCTAGGTTCTCCGAACCGCTTACAACCCAGCAGACTCGGTAGCCAGGGAGCAGCTACAGGCGTTTTGTCTCCGGAGACACTCATGGCTGAGGGTTTCCGGATTTACCCGGACGTCCAGAAGAATCTCCTGGAGGTCATCGCCAAATGCAGGCGCTGGAAGGCAGTCAGGACTGTACAAGCCATGTAAAGATTAAAATCTGGTTCCTTTCACAGGAACCAGAATCGTTTTTGCGGCCGCCAACAAAGGCAACAGCCATGTTCCGGCCAGCAACCCAGGGGCAATTTTGGCCATATGAATCAAGCAAGGTTCCCCTCGAGCCAGGGCCCGAAGCATTCAAAAGCAGCCCTGCCTGCAGGAGCCAACATCACCACAGCATGACTCCTTTCCGACCCTCCTCTGGATCAAAGGGTCGAGAAGATCGGGGGTCGCATCTCTCATCACCTTTCAGGATGGCAGAGAATCACCTCTGACCGATGGGTGTTGCAGTTGGTCGAACGAGGTCACTCTATAGAGTTCCTCGATCACCCACCATCCAGACCTCCCCTGCTATCCTGTTACTCGGGTCAGCAAACTCTGCTTATTCAGCAAGAGATCTTGGCCCTCCTACCCAAGGAGGCCATAGAACATGTCCCACTGAACCAGAGAGGAAACGGTTACTATTACCACTTCTTCCTGGTTCCAAAGAAATCAGGGGATTTACACCCGATTTTGGATCTCAACGATCTCAACAACTTTGTGCTGTACAAGCATTTCCGAATGGTGACCCTGCTGGGTCTCATTCCCAAGCTCAAAGAGGGCGCATGGCTGGCGTTGCTGGATATGCAGGACGCTTACCTACATCTCCCGATCACTCGAGCACACCGCAGATTTCTGCGCTTCGAGTTTCTGGGACGCCACTACCAGTTCCGAGCCCTCCCCTTCGGACTGTCTTCGGCACCTCGAGTGTTCACGAAGTGTATGGCAGTCATGGCAGCAGCTCTCAGGAGAGGGGGCCACTACATGTTTCCGCATCTAGACAACTGGCTGCTCATGGCACCTCACAGGAGGCCCTGATGTCCGCAATACAGGATACTTGTTCCTCTTCCTATCGCTGGGCATCACCATCAGTCAGGAGAAGTCAGGCCTTGTTCCGTCTCAGAACTTGCACTTTATAGGAGCGGTTCTGGACAGAATTCAGGAAGGGCATTCTTTCCCAGGACAGGGTGGAACGATCAGATCCCTCATAAGGAACATAAAGGAAAAGAAGATGGTACCAGCCCGCACCGTTCTTTGCCTGCTTGGACACATGGCAGCTGCCATTCGGATTTCCCCTATCTCGACTCCATATGTGGTTACCCAATGGCTGTTGAGAGCACAGTGGGACCAAAAGCAGGACGTCTGCAGCATCCATTCCAGATCATGAACACAGTCATCTGAGACTGGCATTTTATTTATTTTATTTATTTATTTAGCTTTTGTTGACGGGTAAGTGCACTAGACAAATCCTGCCTGTTTTCAGGCACGACCGGGGGGATACAGATGAATGCCAACTGACCTTGAACCAGATTAAGCTGTTGGTGGTATTTTTAGTGAATGAGGGAAATTTGGCCAGACACGGGAAATTCCCTACTCTTTCGATAAGTGCCATGGGATCTTTAACATCCACCTGAACTACCACCAATCCAGGCAGATGGGACCTCGGTTTAACGTCTCATCCGAAAGATGGCACCTCAGAAATGCAGCACCCCTCTCATGCTGCATTACAGTGTCAGTACTGGGATATTAACCCAAATGCCAGATGTGGGAACTGAACCCACAGCCCTCTGATCTCCCGGCCTCAGAGGCGAGTGTGCTACCTACTGAGCCACTGACACTGACACTGACTGGCATTGGTGGCTCGTTCCAAACCACCTCTTGATGGGAGTCCCCTTCACTGCGCCACCTCCTTCAGCAACTCTCTCCATGGATGCCTCGGGGTCCAGATAGGGAGCTCACTCAACGGGGTCAGGACTCAAGGCTCCTGGACGTCTCTGGAGTCCCATCTTCACATAAATATTCTGGAGATGAGAGCTGTTTTATATGCCCTACAGGCATTCCAGATGGAGATTCTGCCGGGTACTGTTCTGGTTCAAACAGACAATACCGCGGTGATGTACTATCTCAACAAACAAGGAGGAACTCATTCCTACCCCCTTTGCAGGGAGGCTCAGAGGGTTTGGGATTGGGTATTGCAACACGGTGCACACATTATTGCAGTACGTGTTCCCAGTGTGGACAACACTAACACGGATAGCCTAAGCCGATCACAGGCCAGGGTCCACGGATGGGAACTGCTTCAGGAAGTCGCAGAGGACCTGTTCCACAAATGGGGACACTAGAATTAGACCTCTTCGCATCCCCATTCAACACAAAACTGCCCAATTTCTGCTCACTAGATCCAGGGCCTGGTGTTTTCTGGCGAGACGCGTTGTCCCTCTCTTGGATGGGCAGGTTCCTCTACGCCTTCCCGCCCTTTCCTTTGATCCAGAGGGTTCTACTGAAGCTCCATCGAGCAAGCATGCCTTATTCTAGTAGCACCCTTTTGGCCCAGGCAGATTTGGTTCCCTCTCTTACATCAGCTGGCCCAGGAACCTCCAGTGCCTCTGCCATTCAGCTCTCACCTACTGTCCCAGGAGGCAGGCTCCTTGGTCCATCCGGATCTTCGGTCTCTGAACCTGCATGCCTGGCTTCTAAGGACATAGCAGTCCTGAGATACGGGGTCTCTCAGGAAGTTGCGGACGTTCTGGTGGCAGCCAGAAAACCTTCTACTCATGCTACTTACGCCATGAAGTAGTGTAGATTTTGTATTTGGGCTCAAGCTTGAGCATTGACCCCATTGGAGTATTCTGTAAGGTCTATTTTAGACTAGCTCCTATCTCTCTATGAGGCAGGACTTGCCTATTCCTCCATTAAGGTCCATCTGTGCGTTATTTCAGTGTACCATCCTCCAATATGTCACAGGTCTGTAGCTCAACTCAGAGGCTTCGCGCCTTTTGCACGCATCCTGCACTTGAGACCTCCCATCAAAGACCCAGTTCCACCTTGGGAACTTCCTTTTGTTCTAGAGCAGCTTATGCTGCCTCCTTTGAACCAGCCGCGGATTGCGAGCTGCCTCCTCGCTTGGAAGACGCTCCTTTTAGTTGCTGTTACTTCTGCCGAAGAGTTTCTGAGCTTCATGCACTCATGTGCAAGGATCCTTATTTGGTTTTCACAAGGACAGGGTGTCCTTAAGAACAAATCCTAAGTTCCTTCCCAGGTGGTCTCGCTGTCACACTCAACCAGGATATAGACCTATCGTGTATTACCTGAATCACGGTAACAGGAGGAAAGCCCTGTTGCACACTTTGGATGTGCATAGGTGCCTCAGATTTTATCTGACCAGAACCAAAGCCCATCGTACATCGGACCAGCTCTTTGTTTCCTACACACACAGGATGATTGGTGCTCCTGTTTCTAAACAGTCGCTTTCTAGATGGCTAGTAAAGTGCATTATGTTTTGTTATCAGAAGTGCAGTAAACCCTTACTGGGACCGTTGAAGGGTCATTCTACTAGGGGTACTACCTTCGCCAGCGCTTAAGAACGCCTCCACTTCAGCCATCTGTGTAGCAACGACCTGGAGCACTGCACACACATTCATCAGGCACTACAGTCTGGATATTGCCTCTAGGCGCAGAGCTGGTTTCGGCTTGCGGTCCTTCAGGACTTTGTCCTGAAGCTTGGAGGATTCCTCCTATCCTCCTCCTGATAACAACTTGGTCCCTTACTGCTTGGGAATCAGTCCTAATGTGTAACCTGCTGCAAGAGCTGTTTCTAGTAAGATAATACAGTTACGTAAGAACTTACCATAACAGTAGATCTTTGAGAACAGCTCTTGCAGCAGGTAGTCTCCCACCTTCCCTCTGGAGGTTGGAGTCTTCTGACCTAGTTTCTAGACTACAGCGCCTCTCGACACCTGCAAACATTCCTTGGAAGCGGATCCTCGGTCTCCCTTCAGAAGTCATTCTTGGGCCGGGAGTCTCCAGTGGGAGAACTGGGGATGCTGGGGACCTTCTTTTTATGTGATGCCTGACGTCGGAGAGGCCGGCGTGGATACTGCTAGCTAGAATTTTTCTCAGGGGTCCCGCGCCTGCTGGCTTCAGTCCTAATGATGTAACCTGCTGCAAGAGCTGTTCTCAAAGATCTACTGTTATGGTAAGTTCTTACGTAACTGTACTTTTCTCATTTTTCCATAAAGTGTCAATATTACGCTTAGTTTATGTCTTGCCGTCTTCACGATGGAAATCCAGGTGTCCGTGCAGGTTGCAAATTCTGCAAAAGACGCTCGCTCGGTGCCTCTTCTGTTTAGGGCCTGATCACGACATTAAAGCCAGCCTGGACCGCGGCAGATTCAACCAGCGAACCCAAACCTACTGACGCAAGACTCTCCAGGCCTGCATCATAGAGCAGCAGCTCGCCACCCTTCAACGTCCATTGAAAGCCAGCTTCTCAGCCTCCCAGTCGCCGACTTCCCACAGGGAGAAACACTTGGGAGGGAAGCAGCAACAGCGGGACAAGGAGCACAGTAGGTCAGAGTCCAGATCCAAGTCTCCTCGCGAAGAGAAACACTCAAGTTCGTGCTCTGGAGAGAGAGCGGACTCAGCCCCTTCGTCAGGCCTAACTTCTTCCAGCCTGTCGTTGACGAAGGCTCCCACACTTACCCTCTCAGCAGGCGGCAGCTTTTCAGGGCAAAGACCCTCGGGTCCATCCCTCAGCCTTAGGGCCCTTCCAGCAGTCCTTGGGGCCTAAGACAGGGACTTCAGCCGATAAGGTTCAGGTGTCTTTGTCCTTCAACTCGTCGTCAGCCTCAGACGACAGACACAGGCGCTGGGAGCATTCCTGCTCTAGGAATGCTCTCCCAGGACAAGTCATTGGCAGATAAATCTAAGACCCTGATGCATGTCCCAGACGAACGGTCTTCTGACAAATGGAAGGACCAGTGGCATATGCCATAAGGTAAGGCATCGAGCACCAAGACATCCGAGGACCTTTATAAGTCGGATGCCTGTGGAGCCACTGCCTCAGAAGCTGACATCAGCTCAGACCATTCGACAGCCTGATGACATGCCACCTGTCAGCAAGTCGCCCAGATCAAGCCCTCTCGGTACCCGAGCGACCTGGCGACCCAGGCGACCAGGCGACGAACATGCTACTCCACGAGGTCCTTATGTACATCAGAATGAGACTCCAGGACCAAGCAACCCTACCGATACTCCCACGGACCCCAGTGGTGCGCCACCACCGCAAGTGTCGATGGTCCTCCTGGCAGATGGTGGGAAACTCTTTACTTCGTGGTGGAACACAGTAAAGGGAGATTTATTAAAAAAGATGACCTCCCTCCTCCACAACCCCCTACACTGGTCCCGGACAAAGCACCAGTCCCAGACTCCCAGCCACAGTTTCTGCATACACACCCAGAAGCCCGACTCCAAGAAGCTCTGACTCAGCCAGGCGTAGGGGCAGACACCACCACTCCTCCTCCTCCAGGTCATCTTCCTTAGATGACAGGAGCAGACGCCAGCATGGGTGCAAACGCGTGAGGTAAGCCTCCTCTATCTGTTCCTCCAGAAGCCGCCCTCACTCCTCAGACTCCTCTTATAGAGGTTCTCTCCTGAGCCAGAGGCTCCCCGCAGTTCACCCAGGTCCCCCCCAGATGACCCGACATTTATGGATGTGATGCGCCACATCCAATTCCTAAATCAATAGGACACCAAGGAATTGGACCCAGAGAGGAAAAGGCTTCATAC
This sequence comes from Neoceratodus forsteri, assembly GCA_016271365.2. Classification (NCBI taxonomy): domain Eukaryota; kingdom Metazoa; phylum Chordata; order Ceratodontiformes; family Ceratodontidae; genus Neoceratodus; species Neoceratodus forsteri. The sequence goes on along the minus strand of JADMNL010000031.1, from coordinate 107,519,925 downwards.
TTTTTTGGGAATGAGTGACCCGAGATCCTTGGTCATTCTCCCTCTGGTCCCTCCTTTTCAGGACCTAACCAGGCTGGCATGGGACCACCCTTCCTCTTTTTCAGCTATCCTAAAGAAGGCAGACAGACTGTATAAATCTCCCAAGGCAGAGCCCTTTTTGGGAGAAAACCCGAGGACAGACTCCATGGTCCTGACCGTAGCTCATGGCAGGACAAAGCAGCCTAAACACATGAGCTTTCAGCCCCCTGACAAGGAATCTAAGAAATTAGACCAGTTCGGTAGGAGAGTCTATGCTTCTTCCACATGCTCCATACGGTCCCTAAATTTTTTGGCCCACATGGTGCTATATCACAAATCTTTATGGAAGAAAGCCATCGAGTTGGCCCAAAAGCAGCCAGATAACCCATCACACTGAGCTTTTGGATGGTCTTCAGTCTAGCCTGGGCGGGAAACACATGTTAAAGGCATCCTACGATTCAAGGACACAGCAGCCAAGAGCAGCTGCCACTGGGGTGTGTCTCCGCCGCCACTCCTGGCTGAGAGTATCCGGTTTCGGCAGGACCTCCAGCATTCTGTCCTTAATGCTCCATTCCACGGGTCTGTCCTCTTCGGAGAGGAGGTACAGAAGATAATAACGGAACTACAAGACTCTGGCAAAGCAGTCCAGTCTGTTCACCACATGTACCAGTTGGACCCTCAGCAACCTAAGCACGAGCCCTTTCGGCACCATGGTGCCAACAGACAGAAAAACCAACAGCCCCGAGGCCCTTTCAAGAGACAGGCTCCCTCCCAATCAGCAGGGAACAGCGGACCTAGGAATCCAAAATCCTCCCAGCCTTTGCTGCCCACCCCAGGTGCACACACATGACATCCTGCCAGCCCCTCCTCCTCCGGCGGAGTCAATGGGAGAAGCAGTAGGGTGTCAGTTCGCCCTCTACCTAGAGGGGTGGACCAATATCACAACAGACTTATTGGTGCAGGACAGTATTGAGAAAGGTTATACACTGGAGTTTACTGAACTTCCTCCAGACAACCCTCCAGCCCCTCTCAATATCCTCCCACTGCATAGCCCTCATCAAGGAAGAAATCCAGACCTTGCTCTTAAATCGAGCCTGTTGGCACACCCCAAAGTAAGAACTGGGTATTACTCCCATTTCTTCTTGGTCCCCAAGAAGATGGGGGACTTAAGACCCATATTGGACCCGAGTCTCCTGAACCAATACATCGAATACAACAGGTTCAGAATGGTAACCTTACCGGGGCTGATACCTATGCTGTGCCAAGGGGACTGGCTGTGCTTTCTTGACATGCAAGATGTATGCTTGCACATACCAGTGTTTCCAGCTCACAAGAGTACCTTTGATTCGCCTTTCAAGGGAACCAGTACCAGCTCCGGGATTTGCCTTTCGGTGTCTCCTTGGCTCCGAGGGTGTTCACCAAATGCCTAGCAGTAGTGGCAGCTGCTCTTCGCAGACAGGGTCATTTTGTCCACCCTTACCTAGACAATTGGTTCCTAACTGCCCCCACCAGGTCACAGTCAATCCACACCCTCTCGGACACATTTCAAATGTTCCAGCAACTGGGGATAACAATCACCCTCCCAAAGTCCTGTCCTTGGCCCTGTCAATGACTACAGTACATAGGGGCCATCCTGGATACACAGCAGGGAAGAGCCTTTCTCCCACCCAACAGGATCACTCGACTGAGAGACCAGGCCTCCAGAATAGCTTCAGCCAATTTAGTCACAGCAAAAACCATATTACAGCTCCTAGGACACATGGCTGCGGCCATCCCCATGGTACCAGTGACACTCTTGCATATGAGAGTTCCTCAATGGAACCTATGGATGCAGTGGGACCAGACATCCAACGATCTCAAGCACCCGATAAGGGTATCAAGGGCTGTCCAGCAAATATTGTCATGGTGGCTGACTTAGCCCAAATTGGATTCTGGAGTCCCGTTCCAAAGAGACTCACCGAGCCAGATCCTCACCACGGATGAATCGGGTCTAGGATGGGAGCACATTTTCAGAATCACCGTACTCTGGGCACATGGTCAGACATAGAAGTGTCCCTGCACATCAGCATCTTAGAGATGAGGGCAATTCTGTATGCCATGCAGGCCTTTCAGACTCACCTTTCCCAGGGTCCCCTGCTCTCCAGACCCGACAGTATGCCGGTGGTCTTTTATATCAACAAGCGGGGGACACTTCTGCCCTCTGTTTAGAGAAGCCATGAGAGTGTAGTACTGGGCCTTAGAACACGGACTCACACTGACAGCGGTTCATGTTCCAGGAATCCAAAATGTCCTGGCAGACAAGCTCAGTCGCTTGCATTCCAGAAACCACGAGTGGGAGCTGCTTCAAGAAGAGTTGGACGATCTCTTCGAAAGATGGGGATGTACAGAGCTGGCCCTCTTCGTGTCCCCGTGCAATGCAAAACTGCCCAATTTCTGCTCGCTAGATCATGGTGTTTTCTGGCAAGATGCATTGTCCCTCTGCTAGACAGCGAGGTTCCTTTATGCCTTCCCTCCCTTTCCCTTTCTGGAGAGGGTGTTACTCAAACTACAGATGGATCGTGCCACAATGATCTTGATAGCTCCTTTCTGGCCGCATCAGATATGGTTCCCTTTTTTACAACAATTAGCAGTGGAACCTCCGTTTCAGCTACCAATTTTACCCAGCTTGCTATCTCTAGACATGGGCATGCTAGTCCACCCGAACCTTCGGTCCCTACATCTTAATGCATGGCTCCTGCAGACTTAGCCATTTCCAGGCATGGAGTTTCTCTAAGGGTGGCCAAAGTCCTCGTAGAAGTGAGAAAACATTCTACAAGTCAGCTTATGCCATGAAGTGGAAACGCTTCTGTATCTGGGCAGCTGCATGTTCCCTGGACCCACTGTCTTGCTCGGTGAAATCAGTCCTGGCATATCTCCTATCGCTTTCAGATGCGGGGCTGAGATACTCTTCCATAAAGGTGCATCTCTGTGCTTTTTGTGCTTATCATGCACCTGTGGAGGGTAAGAATCTTGCTCAATTGGACCTTGCCCATACATTCCTTCGGGACATGCTTCATCTGAAACCTCCCATTAGGGATCCTGTTCCCCCCCCATGGGACCTCCTTTTTGTTCTAGAGAAATTGTCATTACCTCCCTATGAACTGGCCATGGATTGCAACCTATGTTTCTGTCTTGGAAAGCATTATTTTAGTTGCCATCACTTCAGCTTGGAGGGTTTCCGAGCTGCAAGCATTGATGTAAAGAACCTTATTTAATTTTCACAGAGACTGGAATTGTCCTGCCTTTAACCTAAGTGTCTTCGAAGGTGGTGTCTGAGTTAACATTGAATCAAGATATATCCCTTCAGTTTACTATCCGGTATTCGAATCGGGGGCCTCCTTCACACTCTAGACATACACAGGATCCTCCGTTACTATTTGAGTCGACAAAATTGATCCTGCAATCAGATCAGTTGTTTGTGTCCTTTGCCCCAGGGTTCTGGAGAAACCAGTGGCAAGACAAACCATGTCTAAATGGTTGACAAATTGCATTACCTTCATCTACAAAAGTATAAAAAACCCTTACGGGACCGGTTAAGGACATTCGACAAGGGGACGGCTGTGTCCTTCACAGCTGTGAAAATGTTTCAATGGCATACATATGCACTGCTGCAACATGGCACTCTTTGCATACTTTTGTTAAGCACTACACCTGGATATTGCCTCCAGAAGAGAGCAGGATTTGTCATTGTTGTGCTCAAGGCCTAATTTCTTAAATAGTTGATTAAATGTTTCAGGAGCTTTTACCCCTGCCTCCCTTTTTTTCTTCCCTTTGGGGACACTGCTTTGGACTCAGTCCTTAAGGTGTAGCCTGCTGCAGGAGCTCATACTCGAAGTAAGATGGTACAGTTACATAAGAACTTACCGTAACTGTAGATCTTCGAGAAGAGCTCCTGCAGCAGGGGCTATTTTCCCTCCCTCCATCCATCCCCCTGTTAAGTTTCTCCTTCTGGGATTTGTTTCAGCACCTGCCTCAGATCTCTCCTGCTAAGTAACCTTCGATCTCCGCAGGTGAACTGAGGTGGGGCTGGGACTGCCCTTGTACAGAGGGTGACGCCGTGGCTGGACCGACCTAAGGGGCGGGCCTCAGCTGGGTACTGCTGGCTAGAAGTTTTCCATGGAGTCCTAGTGCCTGGCGACATAGTCCTTATGGTGTAGCCTGCTGCAGGAGCTCTTCTCGAAGATCTACTGTTACGGTAAGTTCTTGCATAACTGTACTTTTTAGAGGTCCTCTTTTAAGGGATCTACTACCTGTGTGTGAGGTTTGCCACAGGTTTAGGGCTCTGTATAGTTGGATGTGGCATGTGTTGGCCTTCACTGAAGGTTTTTCTCATCTTTTTGTTTTTAGTTGTGTCGGGAGCAGTTTGTAACTCTGCACAGCCAACCGATCCTGCAGGACCTGTCTAGGTTTATGGTGCAAAAATATCGCCCTGATTTGCCGTAAGTTGACTATCAGCCTCTGTCCACTGCTCTCCTGAGTGGGATATGTAGGGTTAAGCTGTCATAATCAGGCTTTAGTTATTTAAAAAAAAACATTAAATTAAAGACTTTGATTTGAACATCCAGCATTAATTTGTAGCCACTGACATCCTGAAGGTCAGTGTGTGTGTGTGTGTGTGGGGGGTTATACCCACCTCAGTGGGGGTGTGTGTATCTCTTTTGAAGAGGAGTACCCTTTCTCACATGGGGCGGGTACCTTCCTGTGAGGAAGTTCAGGAAGATGAAACCCATTTGACCTTGAATTCTTTATGTCAGCTTTATTTCTCCATTAAATCCATAACATTGTTTAATTTCTTTTGTAAATATAAAAGTGAAAATATTCTCTTCCCTTCAGTCCATCCTTTTACTCCAAGCTGTGATGATGCATTAGCTCCCTACACTGGTGTGGCGGTGATCCACCAGTTGATTTAACAGTTCCAGCTGTGTTGTGGCAAGTCCCCCTCTGTACAGCAGTCCTGCTGTAGCTCCACACACAATATCTTCATTTGAGAGGAGGAGGAGGGCAGGGTGGGAAGGAGGTAGGAACTGTTGGTTGCTGGGAGGAAGGCTGTGATTTTATCACAGTGAACCAGTGTGTATCCCCAGAGCACACGCAGGTAATTTTGGAGTGGTGGTGTGAGGGGTTTCCAGGGCTGTGACATCCACCAGTGGTTGTCTTTTCATACTAGTACCTTGGATCATACATTAGGAGTAAAACTTGGAGCAAATTAACTCATTACAAAACTGGATCAAGCTCCCTACCGGATTGGGTCCTCTCCGGTCACCCTGAGCATATCTCCAATGTCACCGTGCATCCTGACTCCCTAAGTGACCACTCGCCAATTACTTGTAACTGGTCTGATAAATATATCGAGCCTCCACCCTTATCAATAGTTAATAGGAAGTTAAAAAGGGGTCACCTCGAACTCCTCAGACAGCAACTATGTAACATTGACTGGGGCTGACTTGACATGGAGACCAATGTAGATGAAGCACACTGGAGCACTTCATCTCTATATTCAACGAGGAATGTGACATCCCAGCACCTGTAAAATACTAAGATCAAGGGATTCCCCAAACTAATGAAAACTAGAGACCTCTTATGGCACAGAGCAAAAGGTACCGGTAAACTAGCAGACATACAGGAATACAAATGGTTGCCGGCCTGGTGGCGCTGAAAGTTGAGGCGCTGGACGCCACACCTCACGCCATGCCGGCGACCGGGTTCGGGAACAAGCCCGGCCACGGGGTCATAGGAGAGAGAGGATCGAGCATCTGGAGGACTACTCTCCTCTCTCGGGAGGGATCCAGGATAGCCTGGCACTGCAGTGGCCCCTGGTGGAGACCTGAGGCACTGCTGTGCTTAAGGGCTAAGGTAGTAGGAAGCAGAGCGCGCAGATGTCTTGGACGCCATTGCACATCCCGGGGGCAGGGCGAATAAAGAAAATCCCCGCCGGTGGGGATGGGCAAAGGCACCACGAACACTGGAAGCCACACTCTAAGGCCGGGCACCTTTCCTCATGCGCCCCTCTCCATCCACCTGGCAGATTAGATTGTAGATAGAACACCCTGTAAGGATAGGGCGGCCCTGCCTCGGAGAGTGCAGAGCTGGGGGACCTGCCAGGTCGGTACGGGGCGAGGAGTAGTGTGCTTCAGGCAGGAGGTAGAGCTCCGAGGTGAGTGGCTGCTGGAGAGAGTTCCCCTCCAGGCAGAGCACAAGAAAGAGTTTGAAAAAAAAAAAAAGAATACAAACGGTCACGGAATGATTGCATGCGAGCCATCTGCTCTGCAAAAAACAACCTATTTTCGGGAGACGTTAAAAAACACATGGGTTCACAGCAAGAATTTCTGGGACAACATAAAATAAATCACTGGAAAAGATCATAAGGCAGGTCCAAGCATGCTTAACATTAATGGAGTCCCTACGCTAGACCCTCTGGCCATTGCTGATACTTTCAATAAAGCCTTTATGGACTTCAGTAATGTCCTTCTGCCCAACTTCTTTGAGGATTCCACCAATGCTGCTGCCCAAGGTCCAATACATAATCAAATGTCCTCACTGCCATTCTGTTTCAAAGCTGTTCCATTGCACTTGGCCAGAAAGGGTCTTCTCAAGGTATTAGGGAATTCCAGGAAAAGTGGGGACTCCCTTGACCTTATGCTTGTTGCCCTTATGCTTGAAGAGCTCTTGGTTCCACTAACAAAAAATACTGAACTTATCCCTTCGTATGGCTCAATTCCCCCAAGTCTGGAAGTCAGCTATGGTAACTCCAGTGCATAAGAGTGGAGACCGGGCACTACATTCCAACTATAGGCCTATCTCCATCCTTTCACCCCTGTCCAGAGCATTGGAGTGTATCATCGCAGATCAATTGTTGGAGTACCTTGACAAATATAATATCCAGTGCCTGAAACAGCGTGACTTTCGATTAGGACACAGCACCACCTCCACGCTCTTGGAATTCACCAGTACCATTCAGAACTCTCGTGATCAGAGTAACCTTGTTGGAGCAGCCTTTATTGATTTAACAAAGGCTTTTGACCTGTTAATCACTCGCTTCTTCTACAACAGTTATCAACCATTGGCCTTGCTAAGGATACTATTAACTGGTTTGAAAGCTACCTGTTGGATCGCTCCCAGCAGGTAAGGCTTGCCAATATCTTTTTGAGTGTCTACCTGTCCGCTGTGGTGTACTGCAAGGCTCATTTCTGGGTCCCCTTCTTTTTAGCATTTTTCTTACTGAACTTCCTCGCTCTATTAATCAGCAGATCTTCCTTTATGCGGATGACGCAGTCATCTACACTACCCATCATGACCCTCCTGCTCTTGAACATCAACTGCAGCATGCGTTTGAGCAAGTTGAGGACTGGTTTGGATCTCATAAACCGGTGCTGAACTATAAAAAAACTAAGGTAATGTTCTTCAGCAGTGCAAGGAACAAATATAAATGCACCCTTCTTCCATCAGAAACTGCTTGGAATTTCCACTTGAGCAAATCAATCAATTCAAATACCTGGGGTTACCCTGGACAGGTCCCTCACCTATTCTAAGCATATTGAGAATGTGGCTAGAACAGTCAATAGTAAACTAGAACTGCTACACAGACACAAGCGTAGCCTGGCCCTGAAGCCTTACGAACTGCAATCAGTAGCTCTATCGTCTGTGTCATAGACTATGGGCTAATCATTTACAGCTCAGTGACTGCTACCTCCCTCCATAGGATTGCAGTGGCATGCAGGCTGCTCACTGGTTCCTCCTGCCACACACCTGTGACCTCTTTGCACAATCCGGTTGGCTACAACTGAGCAACAGAATTCACTATCAAACCTGCCTGTTAGCCAAGAAGAACATTCCTTGGGCTCATGCATACTGGAGTAGCAAACCTTCTGTGCCCATTCTCTGGCTCGCAGCATACCAGAAACTCCGTTCACCAGCTCATCACAGTTCCTAGGTGCAGAACGTCTCAAGACCAGAGGTCTTATGTACGCCAGGCACCCCTCTGGTTCAATAACTTAAGCGCTGAACTCACTACTGTGCCAAAACTGGGCACTTTCAAAAGGCTGCATCGTCAACACCTGCTATCGAAAAGTAGCTGTGATTGTGCCTGATAAATGCCCTCTGGCCCTTCAGTCTCTGTATTGCCCCATTTAGTAGCCCTACCCCTGCCACACAACTACTAATACTCCCCAGTCCTACTAAAGATTCCCGTCCTCCCCTCCCTTTCCTCCTACACCACTCTAATGAATCTTATTCTTCCTCTCCTTTCACCCTATTCTCTTTCCTCTTCCCCTCCCTAGTCTGCTTTCTCCCACTCCACACTCTGTCTTCTACCATCCTCGCTTACCTAGACCTATGTTTTGACTTAAGCCACTTTAGGCAGCACTAGTCCCTCCCTATGACATTGCTTCTGTGTGTCTGTGTATACTGTTCCATGATTTCAGCCCTATACCATATAATCCTGTTGATTGTATGATTCATTTTACTGAATGACTTAATTTGTTACTGTACAATTTTGTTAGCTAGTGACTTTTGTAATGTCTCCAATGTATGTTCTCCCACCCTTTTGGACGTGGAACCTTTTGTAAATGAGCGGTTCTCTGCTCAAAGGTATTGCAGTCGTAGATCAAATACATAAATGTGGACATGTATAAATGGAAGACTTAAACTTGGTCTCTTACAGGGAAGCTTGCCCTCCTTGACAGCCCTTGGCCCTGCACTGTCAAGGCAGGCCCTTGTGTTACCCTGTTCTGATTATAAACTATCCTTTTATGTGTAATAGTATGAATTTGGAAGAGTATCTGTTAATGTGAATTGTTTGTGCCCTGTTTTTCAGTGTTGATCACAGGAGTAAGAAGTTCCTGGAATTCCGCAGAATGCTGGAGCTGTTCTCCAGAGTCCCTCAGACAGGTGCCTGCTCGTTTGTGGTTTATATATATATATATTTATTAGGTTTATCTACAGAGTGAAGAAGTGGAATTCATTAATACAAACATCAGTTACAACAAGTTCTGCATACAGTCCTCAGTGTATCAGTAGCGCCTTCTCATTTCCAAGTAGGCCTCTGAGGGTGGGGGTTGATGTTTCACAAGAGGCCAGCTGGTTATTTGGAGGGAGACACTACAAGGCTTACCATTCCATCAAGTAGAAACAGTGCTGCACAGTAGAGCTACCATTGTCAGCTGTGGGAAGCCTTTGGCTGTTCTTGACCCATCTCCATCGGTAGTTTACAGCTGGGACATTATTTATTCAGCTAAGTTACCTCCTATACGAACATAATGAAGAAGCCAGCAGAAGAAGGCCATTTGGTCTATCAAGTCTGCTCATATTGCAGAGTCCACAGCTTGAGCTAATGTCCCTGTCCTCCCTTCCCACTCCTCCTATCCTTCCTACCCATGATCCTTACCTTCCGCCTTTGCCTATCCCAGCCTTTCTTAAAGCTGCCCACTGTCTTCAACGAGGTGACCTCTTCTGGCAATGCATTCCAAGTGTCCACCACTCTCTCTATGAAGAAGTGCTTCCTGACCTCCCTCCTAAACCTTCCAATCTCCAGCTTAAGACTGTGCCCCCTCATGTTATGGTTGCCACTCAGCTTAAAGAGACTCTCCTTATCAACCTTATTTATCCCTTCAAGTACTTGAAGGTCCCAATCATGTCCTCTCTCTCTCCCCTGTCCTCCAGGGAGTACATTTTCAGTGCCCTCAACCTCTCTTTATATGCTTTACCCTGCTGACCGCTATCATCTTTGTAGCCCTCCTCTGGATCTTCTCTAGCAGGTTAATATCTTTTTTGAGCTGTGGGCACCAGTACTGAACTCCATACACTAGGTGTGGCCTTACCAGTGACCTGTACAAGGGCAGTATAACCTCCTCTCTCCTACTAGTGATCACTCTAGATATGCATCCCAACATCTTATTTGCCTTTGCTGCTGCTTTCTTGCACTGCGTGGAGTGCTTCAGGTCACTAGTGATCATCACTTCCAGGTCCTTCATGCAGATACTTGGACTCCACCCAGGTAGTACTCTGTCCTAGGATTCTTGGCTCCAGTACGCATAACTTTACATTTATTGGCATTGAAACCAAGCTGCCAGATCCTGGACCACCACCAAAGCTTTCCCAGATCTTCCTGTAGGTTTTGTATCCCTTCAGCTGTGTCCACTGTCCCACAGGGTTTGGTGTCGTCTGCGAATAGGCACATTTTGCCCTTAATGCCATCCCCAGTGTCATTGATGAAGACACTGAACAACACCGGCCCCAGCAGGAACCCTGCAGGACCCAACTGGTTACCTCTCTGGTGCCAGATAATTCTCCCCACAACCACCCTCTGGGTTCTGTCCTCGCCAATTTTCCACCAATCTGGCTATCTTTTCCCCAACCCCAAGATCCACCAGCTTCCTGATCAACCTTTGTAGGGCACAGAGTCAAAGGCCTTGCTGAAATCAAGATAGAGGATGTCTGTTGCTTGGCCCTGTCTGCGGTCTTAGTGACACAGTCAAAGAGTCAATCACATTTGTTTGACACAACCCCCCATGAACTGATGCTGCCTCGCATCCTGGAGACCATGCTCCTCTAGATATTCCACCAACCTTTCCTTTAGTATGGTCTCCATGAGCTTGCCCACAATGGAGATCAGACTGACTGGTCTGTAATTCCCTGGGTCATCCTTGGGACTGCTTTTGTGGAGGGGCACTACATGTGCTGTTCTTCAGTCCAGCGGTACAACGCCTGACTATAGTGAACTATTAAATAGGTCTGCCAGTGACCCTGCCAGCTCCTCAGCTAGTTCCTTTAGTACCCTTGGACAGGGGCGGATCCAGGAGTCCTACAGACTGAGCTCGAGTCAGATAAAAAATAATAGACTTGAGGTCTGGTGGACCACCTAGGCCCCCAGACAATTTTTAACATTCTGGTGCATTTTGGAGGGTATTTCTAATGCAATTTCTACCAATTTCCTCCCTCCCCATGCTTTGTGAGTTGTACCCTAGAACTGTCCCCAGATTCCCCGCAGTCCACATGACAGTATGTTGCCCAAAATACCCTCCCACCCCAAAAATAAAACAAAATACCAAAAGACTGCAGCTGGGCAGCAGCACATCTGAAACACATAAAATGAGACAAGTTGAAAGAGACTTGGTGATAAAGACAAATTGCAGACACATTAAATGACAATCCAAGTAAACAAGTTCACAGATGTCACTCACTCAAGCACATTACGACATTACCATAAAGCCAACCCATCCCAATTTGTCCTGCAGTACAGATTAACCTATCCCCCAGCCTTACCTCAGTAAAAAAAATATAAATACAATATGGAAATATGGGAAGAAAGTCACTTTGCTATCTAGTTTCTGAAAATATAATTTCAAGTTTGCTTGCTATTTTTGCAAAACAGATTTTATTCTGTAGAGCAAATTATTCCAAAGAAAATACATTTTTAAATAAACAAAATATTTTTTATTGTTTTAAAATTTCCTTTACTGGGATAACCCCATGGTATGAGGCATCTCATTTTTATGAGAGGCCCAAAAGTCAGTAAGCAGACAGCAGAACACATTTTTAAACAAATATAAAACATTTTTTTTTTTTTTTTAGCAACTAACACTTGGTTGGGTACATCACAACTTGCACCCCCCTACCCATTCAACACATGTAACTAAATAAACAAAATATTTGATTATATCACTTTTTTCTCTGGTTTTGTAACTGCACGTGTCAATGTGCCAAACAAGGTCTTGTGACTTCTGTTGCTAATTTTGCTTTCCAAGCATGCTGAAACTCCTGCACATGCCATAATATACAGCAGAGCACCTTCAAAACCCCTATGTCTGTTTATTCCTTCTGTGCTTATTCACACTGCACAACCACAACTGAAAAGACCACACTGATAAGACATACAGTACATGCTGAAGTTTTTACCTCAGTTCAGTAGTCGCATGTACCAGTTTCTGCCTCTCCCGGTTCATGCTGTTGCTGAGACCAGACCTGCCCCAGCATTAGTTTTGTGCTATTCCTAGCATGCTACCTGAGGGCACTACTCTCCAACTCCCTGTCCTGCGAATCCACACCAAAATCAATTTGCCATATAGGACAAAACCAGCAGTGACCTTAAACTGTTTTAATGTTATTAATTTAAGCTCCCCATACCAGAAATTAATAACACTAGTACTACATTTATTACACACTCAGTTTGATGGAACACTAATGTCCTGTCCCATCCAAGCAGCCACCTCCCACCCACCATATTCTGAGACTGTGAAAGTCTTTTTTTAAAGCAAGAAGGCCTTGATTAAAAGAAGACTTGATCCATTTTCAGCAGGCTGAAGTCTGTGTGCCCCTAGCTGAGTACTACTGTATCTCCGGTCACCTGACCACCAAATTCTTTCTCTCTAGACAGCACACACTGACCCCATGATTCCTAATGAGCAGAGCTCTCAGCTACAGCATGCTTCAGCTACCAGAAGATGACCTGAACCTCACTTCAACTCCTTGTGCTGATTTACCAAGGCCACACCGACCTACATTGCTGGACTGCTGCCACCTGAAACCCTGGGCTCTGCTCTTCACTTGTGGTCTCTCTCTCTGTCTCTATTCCTCAGTAGTACACGCGCTCCTCTCTTGCTCCAGTGTTAATCTTCTGAGTGAATGAATTACAGCTCACTCTTGTTTTGGCAGCCCAGACATTTAAAGAAAGTGCCCCTTGCTAGCCACATCCATTACTGGACGCAACAGCAAATCAGGAGCAGTAAGCACCAGGCGACCTAGTTGAGATCCGTATTGTTAAGGTCCACTCCACTTTGTTGTACCCTCCTGTGCATGACCAAAGGAGCTGCATCAAACCTGCAAAAGCAGAGAACAAATGCTCAGGCTCACCAAGGCAAGACCAGCTGCTGCCACAGTGCTGGGACTTGACCACATGGTGCAGGATGAAAGTTAGTAACAAATTCATGCCGGAGAATGGCTTTTCCAGGAGGGGGATCAACTATGTAATGCAGGTGAGGGTGGTTGTTTACTGCACTACCAGGACACTGGAGGACACATGAAACCCATCTGGCTCAGGCGGCTTTCATAGGTTTAATCTGAGCATAGAAGACATATGCCCATAGTGCTCGCCAAAGTATTTAAGAGTAACCCCAAATACCCTTACTTATTAGGTACGAATCTAATTTTTCCTTAAAAGTATTCATAGTCGAGCAAGTTACTACTTCATTTGGGAGAGCATTCCAGGTACCCGACACTCTTATATTAAACCAGTATTGTCTCTTTTTAGTCTTAAACTTATCCTTATACAACTGGAAAGGGTGAGCGCTGGTGTTGTGTTTTTTTTTAATACTAGTCCTAGTTGTTCCATCAATTGTACATCCTTAAGAGCCATAAATATCCAGCACGTCTCCCCACAATCTGCAAAATTCCAGAGAATACATTCCCAAGCTTTGTAACCTCTGTTCATAACTCTGTCCTTGGATGTCTCTGATCCTTTTGGTAGCCCTCATCTGAACTCTCTCCAGGGCCACAATATCTCCCTTATTTACTGGTGCCCAAAACTGCACACAATACTCCATGTGAGGATGCATCAAGGAGGTGTACAGGGGAACTAAGACCACTCTATGTCTGCTTTTAATATGTTTGTGTATACAATATTGTATACTGCTAGCTTTTTTAATTACTTGCCTGCAGTGCATACCAAAATTAAGTTCACTATTAACCCTTATACCCAGGTCTCTTTCATCTTGAACGACCCTAAGTTCTCTACCTCCCAATCTATAGTTAAACAACTTGTTTTGTTTCCCCAAATGCATAACTGCACATTTTTCATGATTGAATGTGGAATTCTTGTTTAAGGCCCATGCATCTAGATCATTCAGGGCTCGTGGTAAGATATTCGCCTCTATTATACTGTTAACTGAAAAACTTAGGCGTATCATCCACAGATTTGGAGAGCCAAACCCTGGTTGAACATACATTGTGGAAATATAAAGGTTAAAAAGACATGGGCCCAAAACCGATCCCTGGGTATTCCACTGGTCACATCTACCCATGCAGAAAGTTTGCCCCAATACACATCCTCTGGCTTTATTGTATGCACTAATGCCTCCTTCATGGAGACATTAGTGCATACCAATTATAGAAGAAGTACTATGCAAAAAAAATACGCACTTCTTTGACAGTTTATTCTCTGTGCTCTGCTGAGCACATACCTGGTACTCTTTCCCACCGCAAAGTATTATCACCTTACAATGTTTACATTTCTGTTTTGTTTACATTTCTGCCACCGCTCCATTGACTAGATAGCTGTCACCAGATTTTCTGCAGTGCTACAACGGCTGTAAAGGCTCACTTCTGGTTGGGTAGTACTGCTGCTTAAGAATGCAGCACAATTTGTTACTAATAGAGGAGCTCCATGATGGGGAGCTATAGCACCTTACCCCCCAAAAAATCCACCTATGCTTGGATGTACTCTGTCCGGGCCTGGTGATTTGTCCACCTTCAGTGCCAGCAGTCCCTCTATCACTACATCTGTGTGTGTGTGTGTGTGTGTGTCTCCCCCAACGCTCCTCTTTTCCTTCCTGAAGGCACTGGTCCATCCTTCTCTCCCGTGAAGATGGAACAGAAGTATTCATTTAGTATCTCTGCTTTTCCCCCATTATCCTCCACCCCTTTATTAAGCCCAACAATCCATTCCTTCTTGTCCCTTTTCACTTAAATAACAAAGAAAGCCTCTCTCCTTCTTAATTCCTTCCAGCTATCTGCAGCTCCTTCTGTGCCTTTGCTCACGGAACTTCCTTACTTGCCTCACTAGCCAACCTTAGGTAATTTTTCCTATCCACCTCTCTCTTGGTCTTCCTGAATTTTCTGTAGGCCAACCTCTTTTCCCTTACTACCTGGGCAACCCCAGAACGATATAAAGTGACTGAAGGCCTCGCTCATAGAGATCCCTAATATACAGTTTGAGGTGCGCTCTGCTGCTGCTGGCAGTCAGTGTGGTAATAACATACGGAACCTGTCCCCCTTCTGTGTCAGGAGACTGCCATGCTGACAGCTGTTTCTGACCAGAATGGGCAGTGATGAAAGTGAGCAAGGACAGAGAGGAATGGAGCGCACGTATTTTAGGGTTGAGGAACAGTGCTCCGGTACCAAGACCTAGTCTGAATTTACATCATTTACTGTGTAATTCTGCCTCTGCTGGCCTCTTCAATTCTCTGCTTAGTTCCCGTGGAGGAAGTCAGTTCAGGTGTTCAGAGAAATCGGTGGCCTCGTACTCAGACATCTCAGCCTTTGGTCATCCAAGTATGAGGCACCGTACAGGGAAAAAGAGACCCAGTGGGGCCACATCATCATACCATGGAGAGAGACACTCACAACATGGGGGAGCAGTATTACTGTGGTCATGAAGTTAGTGGTTAGTTGCACAACAGAGACGAATGTGATTTTTTTTCTGCTTTAAAATATCAAGTATAGAATATGGCACAGGTGTAAAGTACGAAGGGATGTCCCCGACTGTAGGACAGGTGAGAAGTATGTGAGCAGTGTTCCCTAATGTGGATAGGTGAGAGGTATGTGAGGGAAATTCTCATAATGAAAACAGGTGGAAGGTATGTGAGGGACATTCATAATAAGAGGTTAGATATATGTGAAGGACATTTCCCATAATGAGGTACAGGTTAGATATATGTCAGGAACAGGTTAGAGGTTTGTGATGAACAGTCCCCATAATGATGGACAGGTTAGATGCATGTGAGGACAGTTTAGATGTATGTGAGGACAGTCCCCATATTGAGGGACAGGTGGAAGGTGTGTGAGGGACAGTCTCCATAATGAGGGGCAGGTTAGATTTTGTAAGGGCATTCCCATGATGAGGGACAGGCTAGATGTACGTGAGGGACATTCCCTATAATGGGAGACTGATTAGATGTGTGCTTGCACTATAATGACATTTCACGCTCTTTGGTCTGGTTACACCCAAAATATTGCACAGTGAAGTGAACTCTGTCCTGTGCACTCAGCAATCTGCTAAAGCACACAATGATGGGAAGAGTATTTTAGCCCAATATTTCAATGGGGTGGGGAGGGAGAGTATAATCGTCTCTCCATAACAACCTACACAGCATCTGGATGAGTAATAGTGGAGTAGCCTGTGTTGCTGGATTGTTAGGCTCACAGATTGAGTACAAGAGTAAGGTATCATTTATTTATCCAGTGTCCTCCCTGAAAGGCACAGAGCATTTCACAGAATATTAAACAGAACGCAACATACTTGCTGTCTCTGCCATGCATTATGTATCCAGTCTCTCCAGAAAAGCTTTATACATGGCATGGTTTCAAAAGTTCTTTAAAAGCATTCAGGGATTGGGCAGAGTGAATATCCCATGGGCTGTGTCTTGAATAAGTTAGTACCAGCACTAGGCATGGAAACAGGAGCCAGTGAGCATTGTGACATACTAAGCCTGTGATTTTCCTTCTGTATCCAGGGGACTTTGATTTGGAAAAGGTGAAGGAATCCACCTACTTCTTCAGCTGACCAATCGAAGGGGTGTATGGAGAGGTGATTTCTATGCATGTGAAAATGGCAATCACAGGGCTGGACCAACGCCCAACAGAGACATGGACTTCCCATTGGCAGAGGCTGCAAACGATGGGGAAAAGCCTGCACAGCTTCAGACAGTGGCCTCATGTGCACAACGGGAAGACACACCTGTCTGATATCTCTCAACAGTCATCAACCCCCCACTTAGAAACCTACCTTTTTATGGGAGCTGGTTTAGGGCTAAATTAAGAGTTGGGAGCAGAGCTAACTGAGACTTTTAGGGGTTGGAAAAGAAGTCCTTCCTAAACGAGATGTGTTATCCATGGCAACAACTTGTCTATATTTAAAAAGAGAGGTTCCATGGTACTCCAGAAATGTTCATTATTCTCTTTCAGAGCACTGCAGCCCCAGTAGACCCTGGCCAGACCCAGTACCAGTCCTCAGTCTTTGAACTTTATATCTAATTTAATTTATGAATTTCGCACCGAGTGATCTGTTGAAATGAGTCTCCAGGGGCATCACTGGACTGGTCTAAAACTGCTCAAATGGCATCAGAATGCAATTGAACCCCCCCAAAACAAGGTACGCACTAAACAGTCAGAGGCAAAAGGTTAGAATGTATGTGGTGCCCCAGGGCCCAACCCTACTGGGGCCCTCAAAACAAGGCCACCATTACACTATCCCCATTCCATATAGGTTAAGGGTTCAGTCCTTCTCTCTACTCCCTCGCCTTACATGAATTAATGAAGTCGTCTAATTTTCAAGACATTACTGTAATAAAAACACTATCCAACACGAGAGTGCATGTGTGTGCATGCATGTCTGTGTACAGTTGGTTTCATGAGCTTGCATTCACGTGTGTGTATGTGTGTACAGTGTGTGTCTGGGTGTACCTGTGTTTTGGGTAAGAAAATGTGTATGTACAGAATGTGTGGGTGAGCATGTGATTTAGGTAAATGCATGTATGTACAGAATGTGTGGGTGAGCATGTGTTTTAGGTAAATGTGTGTATGTATATACAGAGTGTGTGGGTGAGCATGTGTTTTAGGTGTATGTATGTACAGAAAGTGTGGGTGAGCATGTGTTTTAAGTAAATGTATGTATGTACAGAATGTGTGAGTGAGCATGTGTTTTAGGTGAATGTGTATTATGTATGTACAGAATGTATGGGTGAGCATGTGTTTTAGATAAATGTGTGTAGATATGTACAGAATGAGCAAGTGTTTTGGGCAAATGTGTATGTATGTTACAGTATGTACAAAATGTGTGGGTAAGCATGTGTTTTGGGTAAATGTGTACGTACATGTGTGTCTGTGTATTTACTCTGTGTGTATGCTGTTGTGTTTGGGTGTTTCTCTTTGTGTATGCGTGGGTATGTGTGTGAACAAAGACCTGTGCATTAACTGAATAGAATTTCATACTTAATTTACTCTGGCTTGCTGTGCAGGCAGATGAAATGCTACTAAAGTCACCATCAGTTTTTCAAATGCATGTTTCATAAAATAACATATCATGTTTCCCAGAATAGAACGTTCGTCATTTTTGTGTTCATATTGCTAGCTGTTGGGACTGAGATTGCACCTTGTGCTACCTCCTGTGTGGAAGGATTTTGTTCTACAGGCTGGTAGAGAACTGTATTTCTGGGGGTTCTACTGTGTCACTTACAGTAATGATTATGCCAGTAGTCTGATCCTTTCCTGACACATGTGGATTTCACTCCATATGCAGTATACTGGAAAACATACTGAACGTAACTGGATGTTGCGTCAACAGAAAATGAGTGTCTTCCAAAATGTTTTATTTTGTAAACAGTTGTGCTTCTGTGTGGCAGAGGAACCAGAGCATTACGGACGGTTTAAACTCTTACGTTGTCATTGGAGGTTGGAAAAAAAACTTTTTTTTTTTTTTTTTTTAATGTTACATATAATATCTTTTGTATAAATCAGAATTAAAGCCCTTACGCAACACTATATGTATATTAGTTTCATTTTCCTTTATTGGAATTTTCTTTCTCGACAGCTGTTTGGGGGGGGGCTCACAGCCCCAGACTCCCATTATGAATAACTGCAGAGTCAACATCGGAGCTCTGGCTGTAGGGAACCCGAGCTCCCAGGTTGCACCTGTAAACAAGCTTTCAGCTTAGTGTGTCTCACCTGGTTAAACAATTGGAAAAAGAAAAAAACTCCCAGCTGCTTCAGCCCCAGTCTCTCCCAGCATGAGTCACAGTAGACAGTGGTGTAGGAGCTCTGGCTATGGGGGAAATCACAGCTTTGCTCCAGCCCCAGTCTCCCCCAGAACAAGTCATAGTGGACAGTGGTGTAGGAGCTCTGGCTGTGGGGAACTCACATCTGCTCCTGTCCCAGTCTCTCCCAGTACAAGTCTCAGTAGACAGTGGTTTAGGGCCTGTGGCTGTAAGGAACTCTCAGCTGCTCCAACCCGTCTTTCCCAGTACAGGTCACAGTAGACAGTGGTATAGGATCACTGACTTTAGGAACTCAGCTGCTCCTACCCCAGTCTCCCAGTGCAAGTCACAGTAGACAGTGGTGTAGGACCATTGGCCTTTGGTGGGCTCACAGCTGCTCCAGTCACTCTTTTCCTTCAGGAATACTGCTTTAGACAGTGTTGTGGGAGTGTTCATTGCAGGGATATAGAGGCAGCATAAAAGACTAGAGACTGATTCCATGAAGAATGCATAAGAGCTGATCTTCATCAAGGATCTCTCCTCCATTAGGCCATACTGTTGGAACTATAAGCCATCAATGTCAGGACCACTCAGAAACTTTCTCCTAGCCAGAGGACCACCTGCAGTGACATGCAGCTTCTATGCATATATAATATGGGCAGCCCCATCTCTTCTCGGTTCTTTTTTTTTTTGACATTTCTTCTATTTTCCTCCTCCTGCCCCACAGAGCCGCTTCCTTCAGGAATCGCCCATTAAGCCTGCCCTGCCAGCACCTACCTTGCAACCTCTGGTCCCTCCATCTAACCACGGAAACCCCGGTCGGGGTTAGCGGCCCCCCAGATCTTGCATCTCGTCAGGGTCCTAAGTCGCAGGCAGGTGCTGGCACATCGGGACCTGCTCGACATTCCGCCATCCCGCTCTGAGGTTTTTTCCCATGTTCTCATGGGACGCCACGCGCTCCCGCGCCTGCTGGCATCCGCAGTGTCCCCCCCCTTCCGCTGGGCGAGCAGCCCCCGAGGCTGATTGGCTGCCGGCTCACACCTGCAACCAGTCATACCCTGAGACTCCAGCTTGCTGTCGCTTCCTCAACCTCCTCCAGGGGTCGCCGCTTGCTGGGTTTGAAGTCCCCCCTCCCCCCGGAGAAGGCGAGCTGTCCCCGGACATTCCAGCCTATCTCTCCCCAACCAACTCCCAACGACCCGAGCTCGCTCCCGAACCCGGGTCGCCGGCGTGGTGCGAGGTGTGGCGTCCAGCGCCTCAACCCTCAGCGCCACCGGGCTGGCAGTCTCTCTTCAGTTCTTTCTCCTGCCGCCAATCATCCTTGTCAGACCTGCAGAAGGAAATGCTATCGACTTAGCTGTTGTCATTTTACTTTTTATTAGTGTTCTGTGTTGACTCCTTGCCAAAAACTGCAATACATAAGGGCGGTCTTGGACACGGAGATGGGATGTTCTTTCCTGCCACAGGATAGGGCAGACACTCTGTTTGTTCAGGTGTACTTAGTAGCCACTATGTCTCTACATGAACAATGTTACATCTCCTGGGACTTATGGCTGTGGCCATAGTGTCAGTGCCACTGGCACGTTCATACTAAGGTGGTTAGGTGCGAGGGGGGGGCTGTGGGGCCCATAACAGCACCAGAATTGATTATAATAGCCAAAATTTGCTTTGTTGATTTATAAATTTGTCAAGGCAATTTTTAAATGTTAATTTATTTTCGCTAATGACTATTTCTAAAGGTAGGTTATTCCAAGGATTTATAATCCTTTGAGTAAAAAATACTTTTGTAATACATGATTGAATTTGGCCCTACTTATCTGCAGTGGATGACCTCTGGTGTTATGAATACTATTTTTAAATATGAAACCCATTTGGGTAAACCGATACGGGTCATTTACAATGTCAAACATATAGATTAAATCACCCAAGACATCTAAGCATTGTGGCATAAGGTTTCAATTTTCTAAACATTTTCAAATGGGACATTAAATAGTCCGCTTATATTCTTAGTAAATTTCTCTGGATTTTTTCCAGTGAAGCTATCTCCCTTTTTATATGGACTCCAGAGTTGAGATGAATATTTTAAATGGGCCTAACATAGCTCTGAATAATGGTAACATAACTCCAGGATCTCTTGATTTAATGTTTCTTTTGATGGACCATACTATACGATTTGTTCTATTAACAGCCTCGCTTATCTGTTGATTATACCCTAAATCATTTGATATGTAAATACCTAAGTCTTTTCATTAGTAGTGCTTGCCAGAGGAATCCATTCAATAAATACGTGGCTGAAGGGTTATTGAAATCAACATGTATTACTTTATATTTAGAAGGCTTATCGATACCCCAGAATTCAGCCCAGTCTGATACACTGTTTAGATCTCGCTGTATTATGGAAATATTATTTTCACTGTCACATGGCCCACCAAGTTTAACATCATCTGCCTATTTAATCGAAGTTGACAGAAAATTTTTAGTAAGGTCAGCTATGAATATTTGGAATAGGCAGGGGCCAGTACCGACTCCTGAGGGACTCCACTAGTAACAAGCCTGGGGTCAGATAGATGACCATTTATTAGGACCTTCTGGGATCTGTGTCCTAGCCAATTTTTGATACATTTGATAATATATGTATTAATGTTGGTATCTAGTAGTTTAGTAATTAGGGCATGATGAGCCATAACATCAATGCCTTACTAAAATTGAAATAAATTGTATCCACGCCTTCATATGAGGATCCCTTGGTGGACACTTAGGGTCCAGTGGGGCCATTTGACAGACCTGGACCAAATGGTTTGTCTCTGCCTCCCTTCACAGAGTTGTGGTGTATGGATCACAATTCTTGTCACGCCTCTCCTCTCACAGAGTTGTCCTGGTGGATGGATTGCAGTTCTTGTCACGTCTCCGCTTCACACAGTTGTGGTGGCTGGACGCAACACCCTACTAAAGGGCATTTCACTCCTTGCACCAGTTCCTGTACAGATTCTCACTACTGATGCCTCAGGCTTTGGCTTGGGTGCTCATCTCAGCCTTTACCAGATACACAGGCCACTGGCACAGCAGTAGTGTTACTGTTGGCGACGCGATGACCTGGGTTCAAGAACGAGCCAGGGCTGTTGAAGAGCTGGCTAGGGGGAGAAGGATTGAGCATCCCAGCAGACACTCTCCTCCTCCAGGGAGGGGGGACTCTCAGGTCTGCTGTTCTTCTGCCAGCTGGGTGACCACAGGTGGCAGTGTAGTGGAGAGTGTAGGGAGGGGGAAGTTGGAGTGACCACTGTCAGTCAGGTGCATCAGTATGCCAGTACCAATGACATGACGCACTGTTGGAGGGCAGGGAGGGACTTCAGGTAAAAATTGGGGCAGGATTGGATAAATGAAACTTCCAACTTCCCTCCATGCACACTGTCTGACCATCACCACCACCACCATCTAGGGATCACCCCAGGCCTTTTTCAGTTACAGGAGTGTGTTGTGCATATTTATGGAACATACACAAACAGAAGCGAGAAAGAAGTAAGTGCCTCAACTGGGACTTGAACCCAGGCCACCAAGGATACCATTCTGGTTGTGCTACCAGCTGTGCCACCAAGGAAACTGGGCTGCCCCGGAGCACATTACTCTTTCTCCAATGCACAACCTGGTGCCACACAGATAATTGCATATTTCAATCACAAGCGCGTGGTGTGCATATTTTTGGAACACATACAAACAGAAAAGAGAAAGAAGTGCTTCAGCTGGGACTTGAACCCAGGCCACCCAGAATACCATTCCAGTTGCACTACCGGCTGCATCACCAATGCATCTGGAAACTGGGCCATCCTGGAGCCAGGGCAGGCAGGTGGGGGAGGAGTATTGAGCGTCCCAGCAAATGCTCTCCTCCTCCTCCTCCAGAGAGCGGGGACTCGCAGGTCCACTGTTCTTCTGCCAGCTGGATGACCACAGGTGGCAGTGCAGGGGAAAGCGACAGGAAGGGGAAGTTGGAGTGACTGTTGCCATCAGTCAGGTGAGTTGACATGCTGGTACCAATGACATGGAACACTTCTGTGGGCAAGGCAGGGCTTAAGGTAAAAATTGGGGCAGGATTGGACAGATGAAACTTCCACCTGCCCTCCATGCTTGCCGTCTGACCATCGCCATGTCCAGTGATCACCCCAGGCCTTCACCTCCTATGTGGGTGGCCAGATAGTGGGGAAGAAATGTCAAGGGTTGAAGGCGTAACTGGCCCTTGGGGTGGTAACATAGCAGTGTGTCATGGTGAGCCTCAGGGACCTGGACTGGTTGATGAGTGGGAATCGAGTGAGAATAGGAGCTTGGCATTGGTGGAAGGAGGTCTCAGCCTGTGCCCAGGAGGAAAAAATATGTTCAAAAAGAAGACACAAGGTGATGGGCCAAGGTGGAGGCTGAGCTGCATATGTCGTGGAAATGCAGGCTCTCCAGTACACCCTCCAGGCCTGTCAAAATCATCTCATCAACAAACAAGGAGGCACTCACTTCTATCCCTGTGTAGGGAAGCAGTGAGGCTGTAGTACTTGGCTCTGTCTCACAGCTATGGGCCATGCTTCTCCCAGGATCTCCAAACGTCTTGGCAGACAGATAAACCAGGTCTCAGTCAGTTCATGATGGGAACTGCTATCCTCTGTAGTAAACGACCTCTTCGCAAATTGGGGTTGTCCAGAGCTGGACATTTTTTGGCGATACATATTGTCCCTCTCTTGGAAAGGGAAATTCCTATAGTCATTCCCTCCATTCCTCTAATACAGAGGGTTCTACTCAAGCTGAGAGCAGAGAGTGCCACTGTTATCCTCATTGCTCCATTCTGGCCTTGCCAAATATGGGTTTTCACTCCTTCAACATCTGGCAGTGGAACCTCCTGTCCCCTTACCTCAGTGTCGGGGTCTGTTGTCACAGGGCAAGGAATCCCTGCTGCATTCAGACCTGAAGTCCCATACACCTGCATGCATGGCTCCTGAAGACATAGCCATTGCACATTTTGGGAGTATCCCCTAAGGTCTCTGATGTCTTGCTTGCGGCTACGAGGCCTTCTACCAGGCATACTTGATCTTACTTGAGAGGAGCTCTTGCAGTAAGTAACACATATAGGACTATGCAGCCAGGCACTAGGACCCCACAGAAACATTTCTAGCTAGCAGTCCAAGGCGGGGGACCACCCCTAACATCGGCCCTGCCCCGATGTCCCACGTGGTATAAAAGGGTTCCCCAGCACCACCTCAGTTCTTTTCCCGCTGTTGACTCGCTAGTATCGACTCCATGGACACCTCTCTCGCAGTCGACCTCCATTTTCACGCAGTTACCAATCGCCTTTTCCTTTTGTGCATGTCTTCTTCATCTCCTCTGCAGCGGAAATCGTGCATGTGCAGCAAGCAGATCCCAGCTAGAGACGGCCATTTGGCCTGCCATATCTGCCTGGGCCCGGGCCACAATCCGGGCAACTAACTAAAAAGACCCAAATCTGCCAACTCAAGACTCTGAAGACTTATTTACTGGAACATCAGGTAGCCGCCATGCAGAGGACCCATTCGGGACACAGTTCTTCTTCCTCAGCCAGGGATTCCTTCCCCGGGGAGAAGAAATCGGGCAGGAAACGCCACCATAGAGACAAGGATCAAGCCAGGTCAGAATCCTGCCTTAGGTCCCCCAACAAGACCTCCAAGTCCTCTGCCTCCGATGGGAGGTCGGAATCTGTTTCCCCAGGTTCATTAGCCCTTCCCGGGGTTTCTGCCAAGATGACTCCCGCCTCCTCCCCTTCGCACAGCAAGGAGTCCTCTGGGCACGGGCATTCATCTGCCCCTACATCCCTGGCTTTAAGGCCCCACAAGAAATCGCTAGGGTCTAAGCCGGAAGGACAGGCATCTTCTTCGGTAGGTTGGAGTCTGCCACCTGTAAGGCCTTGGAGTCATCCAACAAGTCAAAGGGGTGGGGTGACTCCACCAAATGCCAGGAATCTGAGAGCCGCCAGAAGCACCCGCCGCCTCTGGAGAAGGTGCCTACCACTTCAGAGGATCGCCAGACCTCAAGGCCTTCTGATTCCATGTCAGAGCCTGATCAGACACCCCCCCCTCCCAAAAGGCCATCTGCTTCACAGGACCAGACGTCGGACCAGGCGACAGGTCACACGCCTGAGGTCCGAGCGCCCGAACCTCAGCGAGGTTCAAACCTGCCATCACCACCTCCTCCTAAGGAGCCGGACGTCCAACCTCCCATGGATTCTACCCCAGAGCCTCCAATCTCAACACCTGATGGCAATCAGCCGGTAGACTGGACAGCCTGCTAGATACACCGCAAGGGCCACCGTCAGAGCCCTCAAACATCCCTACCCTGCTGCCAGCACAGCCTGTCCTGCTGGCAGAGGTAGGAGCTCTGTTCAACTCATGGTGGAACACCATAAAGGGAGACCTACTGCCCAAACCACGGGAATGGTCACCTAGCCCAAGGTGTGTTCTACCGCCGCCTCTGCCCCGAGAGCCGTCGCCTCAGAGGCCTCCCAGACCGCTTCCTGTTGCCTGACCACCCATCAGGGACTCACGACCAGGGTCTCCAGCACTTATCAGCCATGGTTGACACCACTCATCCATACCATCATCAAAGGGACATCCACATTTGTCCTCAGATGAAGATCCAGGGACACTTCCTCCTATTATTCCTCTGAGGCTGAGCTCCCTTTGCTCTCTCTGGACCATAAGAAGGATTCTCCCAGATCTCCTCCAGATGATCCTTCTTTTTGGACACAATGAGACACATCCGATATCTTAATCAATGGGACACAGAGGAGCTTGACCCAGAAAGACATCGCTACGAAATTTCTAGGCAAATGACCCAAAACCCTTGGTTGTCCCTCCTCTAGTAGAGCCCTTCCAGGACGTCACAAAATTGGCCTAGAAGCACCCCTCCACCACTTCGGCTGTCCCAAGGAAGGCAGATCGCCTATACAGGACACCAAAGGGAGAGCCTCACATGAGCGAACAACCCAAAGCAGGCTATGGTGCTAACTGCAGCTCACGGCAGGGCACAGCAGCCTAGGCATATGAGCTCACAGCGTCCTGATCTTGAGTCTTAAGAAGCTGGATCAAATGGGCAGAAAAGTGCATTCCTCAGCCACCTGCACGGTCAGGTCCCTGAACTTCTTGGCACATATGGTTATGTACCAATAGTCTTTATGGAACAAGGCAATGGACTTGGCTAAAGCTCAGCCGATTCTTATCATAAATCTGAGCTTATGGCTGTTATTCAGTCCGCATCGATGTAGGCAAACACATCCTGAGAAGCTCGTGATAACTCCACAGATACGCCACCAGGGCAGCTGCCACAGGAGTCTGTATGAGGCGTTCCGCCTGTCTGAGGGTCTCAGGATCTGCAGTATGCTATCCTGGATGCACCCTTTCAAGGGTCAGTTCTCTTCAGCCCAGAGACCGAGAGGCAGAGCACCGGGCTACAGGACTCTGGTAAGGCAGTTTCCGACGTTCACCGAATGTGCAGGTCGGATCCAGCTACTACCAGACGCCGCCTCTTTCGCAAGAACCAGGGCCAACAGGGAAGGCGTCAGCAACCTAAGGGGGCTTTAAGAGAAAGGAACATCCCCTACCCTCAGGCACTGAAGGTCCCAAAAATGCCAGACCTCCCTTGCCTACCCCCTCCACCTCGGCATGACTCCCTGCCTGCCCCCACCTCTGGCAGAGTTTCAGGGGGAGGCAGTAGGAGGGAGATTCTCTTTCTACCTCAGAGGATGGTTCAGTATTACCATGGACCAGTGGGTCCTCCAGATAATAGAAAGAGGGTACGCAGTGGAGTTTACGCAGATTCTACCGGACAACCCACTAGTTCCCACCCACTGCTTCCCATCCCATGGGCCCTCATAACAGCAGAAATTCAATCGCTCTTGCAAAAGAGAGCAATTCAGGCAGTACCTCCAGGTCACAGGGGAAGAGGATATTACTCCCATTTCTTCCTTGTGCCAAAGAAGACCGGGGACCTATGTCCCATCCTGGATCTAAGGCAAGTGAACAACTTTATTGAGTACAAAAGGTTCAGGATAGTGACTCTGCCTGGCCTGTTGGCCATGATCCACCAAGGGGATTGGCTGTGTTCCCTGGACATGCAGGATGCCTACATGCATATAAAGATCCTGCTGGCCCACAGAAAGTATCTCCGTTCTGTCTTCCAGGGACAACACTATCAGTTCAGAGTGCTTCCATTAGGGTCTTCACCAAGTGCCTAGCAGTCCGGCAGTATGCTCTCAGGAGAAAGGGTCATTATGTTTACTCCTACCTGGACGACTAGCTACTCACAGCACCCACGGGTAACAGCTGAGTCGCTTAATAGAGGAGACCTTCCGACTGTTCCAAGATTTGGGGATCACCCTGAATCTCTCTAAGTCGTTCCCTGGCCTACCCAGAGTTTGCAGTATATAGGGGCAGTCTTGGACACTGTCCAGGGAAAGCCTTTCTCCCCATGACTGAGCAGACAGGCTACGTGCTATCGCCTGGATGGTCATCTCCAAGATCCAATCCCAGCCAGAGTGGTGATGCAGCTTTTAGCCACATGGCGCAGCCATCTACAGTTCCCTTGCCCACCTGAACATGAGGGGTTCTGCAGTGGAACCTCAGGGTTCAGTGGGATCAACAGGGACAGTCTTGACCAACCGGTCAGGATCTCCAAAGCGGTACACCATACCCTGGGTGGTGGCTCACCCTTCCCGGTTGGACATCGGGAGTTCCCTTTCAAAAACCCAGTCCTCAGCAAGTCCTGACTATGGACGCCTCGGGGATGGGCCGGGGCGTACATCTGGCATCCCACCAAACAAGGTGCTCCTGGTCTTCGGTGGAGTGCCATCTCTACATCAGTGTGCTGGAGATGAGGGCCATCTTGTATGCTCTGCAGTCCTTCCAGTCCATGCTCACGCCAGAGCCTCTATTAGTCCAGTCAGACAACACTCCAGTTGTCTTTTACCTCAATAAGCAAGGGGCACACTTTCTTACCCCCTGTGCAGGGAAGCGATGAGAGTTTGGCACTGGGCAGTGGATCACAACCTAGAAATAACAGCTGTTAACGTTCCAGGGATTCACAACGACCTCGCAGACAGCCTAAGCCGTCTTGATCGCAGAGTCATGAATGGGAGCTACTGCACGAGTCATAGAGGACCTCTTCGACAGTGGGATCGGCCAGAACTGGACCTCTTGCATCCCCACACAGTGTCAAACTGCCCAATTTCTGCTTCGCTAGATCCAGGGCCTGGTGTTTTCTGGCACAAGGCTTTGTCCCTCTCTTGGACAGGGAGGTTCCTGTGCCTTCCTCCTTTCCACTCCTCCGAAAGTACTACTGAAGATGCAGGCAGAGGTGCACACATGATTCTGAGCACCTTTTGGCCTCGTCAGATCTGGTTTCTATTGCTGCTGCATTGGCACTGGAACCGCTGGTCCCATGCCCCTGTCCACTCACTTGCTGTCCCAGAAGCAGGGAACCTGGTATATCTGAATCTTCAGTTTCTGCATCTGCATGCATGGCTCCTGCAGACCTGATCAGGGACAGATTCGGAGTATCCTCCAGAGTGGCAGAGGTTCTCATGACAGCGAGAAACCCTCAACCAGAGCGACGTATGCCATGAAATGAAATGTTTCTTCTTATGGGCATCTCCATGTTCTTGGACCCTTTCCACTGTCCAGTGGAATCTGTGCTGGAGTACCTTCTTTCCCTGTCAGACAGAAGACTCAGCTACTCATCCATTAAGGTGCACCTTTCTGCACTGTCAGCTTACCATGCGCTGATGGATGGGAAAGCTCTGGCACAAGTGGACTTGTGCAAGACCTTCCTAAGGGGTATCTTGCACATCAAGCCTCCCAGGAGGGATCCTGTCCCTCCATGGGACCTTCTTTTTATGTTAGAGAAGCTTACGTTGCCTACCTTTGAACCAGCTGCAAGCCGCGAGCTACACTTCCTCTCATGGAAAGCATTATTTTTAGTTGCCATTACTTCTACTCGAAGAATTTCCGAGCTGCAGGCTCTGATGTGTAAAGAGCCTTACCTTATTTTCCACAGAGACAGAGTTGCCCTTAGTACAAATCCTAAGTTCTAGGGACATGGATATGTTGTTCATCCACACTCATTGGCAGGTATCCTTGCCGCTTTAAATCTTGCCGGAAGGTCTTCAAGCTTGCTCCTCCCACCCACCCGGGTGGTATAACTCTCGGCTCCGCCCCATGACGCCAGATCTTCCTTACCGCTTGGAAGCTCAGGTTCCCTCCTTAACGCTCTGCGTTTGAGACTGGTTCCTATTTCTCCGTTTGCGGATTTAAAAATAAATTTTGCGAAAAGACTTCAGTCTTCTATCCTCGCTGCCGGCGGCGGACCAACCGACTCCGATTTGAGATGCCCGTCGGCAGAAGATGTCTCGGACGGATCCACACTCCACGTGTGTCTACTGCTTAGGCCTTGAGCACGACCCGCAGGCTTGCGACCTGTGCTCATCTTTCTCGGCCTACGTCCTCGAAGACCGTGCTGCCCGATTGCAACTGGGCCGTCCCGAGGAGCGTTTCCCTCCGGTGAAGTCCAAGGAGGCCCGGTTGGCGGTGTCCGCGGCGGCGGGCTCGGCGGATCAGCTCGAGCGGATGGTCGCCCTCGAAGAGGAGGCGGCGCGGGCCGTATCTTCCTCGGCCGCGGCATTTATCCCGCTCTCTCTGGGCTCTTCTTACACGGCTTCTTTTAAGGAGTTTTGTCTGTCCCTCCACTAAAGGAGAAGGGCTTACGCTATGGACCTTATTCTCGTCCAAAAGAGGGACAAGGTAAGTCCCTCCGCCGAGGCTCTTGGGAGCGGGAAAGGTCCCTCTCCCCGGGCCGTCGACCGTCGGCTTCGGTCGACCGCTCGGCTTCGGCCACTGGCCTCACGGTGTCCCCGTCAGGTCAGTTGACCGAGACTCCCACCGATGAAGTCGAGATTTTTCTCGACCCATTGGACGGGCTGTCGCCTTTAGCAGCCGAGATTCCCCTCTCCCCGGTTCCCCCGGGAGGAGTTGAGGATCCCGTGGGCTCGCCTGTGCCTCCGGTTCCGGAGCCCTCGGATGCACCATCCGAGCCGGACGGGAGTGCGGTTCGGCCGACACCTCCCGCACCGACCTCGAAATTCCGGGACTCTCGGTCTCGGTCCTTCTTCAGGTCCAGACGATCCCACCGCATAGGCGGTCTCGGATCTGCACTCCCTGGAAGCGGCGTCGTTGCTGCCGCCTGCCTCCTCCTCGGATGAGGGAGGCTGCGTAAATTACGCCGACGATACGAGACCTTATGTTGCAACAGCTCCTCCTGGCGGAGTAAGCCCGACCGCGCTTTCCCCGGCCATTAAGTGGCTGTCACGGAGCGGCCACAACCCCCGACTTATCCGAGGAGCTCATACCCAGGCCGGTTGTTCGGCTAAAACCAGCTGCTCCACCGATTCTCCGTGGAACCTCCGCCTCCACAGCCACTATTGGGGCTCCACCAAGGATTCTCGGTCGGCTAAAGGTCTACCCCATCGGCTGTCAGTTACCCTCACTCCGACCGACCTCGGCAGGTGAAGGGTGGCTCAGGCCAAAGGCAGTTCTTCGAGGACTCTTCCGAGTCCAAGATGATTCCTCCTTTTTCTCCAAGCGACTGGACTTGGAGTCTTCAGGAGGTCAGTCAATGGACGATAGCCCGTCGTCCTTCCTAGGACTACTTGGCTCATCTCGAGTCCACCGGGATGGAGCTCGAACCCCGTTCCAAGCGGGCCAGGTATCCTCACGGAGATTCTGGACCGAGGATTCTCCGACGGAGGCTTTCCGGTGGCCGAGGCCATAGTAGGTCCGCACTGGAGCTTTGGCAGCGCCTGCTTCCTGCCCTGCGCCCGGCCAGGATGGCCAGGAAGTATGCAGTCCCTACTGGTTCCTTGTCCGTTTTGGAACACCCTCTGCTGAGGGGTTGGTTACCGACATGCCGGTGCGCACCGGCAACGCCAGGGATGTGGACAAACCTCCTGACAAGGAGTCCAAGAAATTGGACTATGTCGGGCGAAAAGTCCACGCCATATTCCTTCTTCTCGGCCTTCAGGCCAGATAGGCCGTCCTCATGGCACATTTTTCTCATGCCCTGTTGGGCTCCCTGGATGAGGTCATCCCTCATCTTCCCGCCGATCTGCAGACTACGGTTAAGCAGGTGCGGGACCAGGGCAGGGCAGTGGCCAAACAGCAGCTCCAGACTGCTTTGGATATAGGGGACTCAGTGCCAGATCGGTGGCGTCACAGTGGCTATAAGGTCATGGTTGGCTGAGGATATCCACCTTACTGGCGCTACCCAGCACAAGTTGGCGGATGTTCCTTTTTGGGACTGACCCTTCGGCCCTGGGGTGGAAGGTCACCTGCAGAGGATCGAGAAGTCCAATGCTACTTTGGACTCGGGTCTCTTCCGCTCAGAAGGACAAAGGCCGCAAAACCACAGCCTAAGCCCTTTCGGCCCTTCTGTGCCCCGGCGCCGCCTGCCCAGCAACGCCAGGGCCAGCAGGCTCGGCCTTGGCATCCCAAACCCAAGCCGCCGCTTCTCTAACAGGAGGCAGGGAGGAAAAGGCCCAGGAGGTCCCTCGCCGGTCCCTCCTCCAAGCCTGCCCAGTGGCGGGCTGGGGTGTCGCCCCATTCCGTCACCTTATCCCTGGGTCCCCCGTGGGAGGCAGCTCCAGCACTTCCGTTCCGCCTGGTCCGTTGTTTCCACGGACAGGTGGGTCTTGGAGGTGGTGGGAAGAGTGCTGCCTCTGGAATTGAGCAGGCACCACCTTCAGGCCGTCGCCCCTCGGGGAGCCGGGATCCCAGCCTCTCACTGGCGGCTCGTCGAGCCGACATCGCCTCCTCCTCCAGAAGGAGGTGATAAGAGAGGTGGTGGACCCTCCTTCAGACCCAGGGTTTGTGTCCAGGTACTTCCTGGTTCCGAAAGGACGGGGGTTGGCGCCCATTCTCGACCTACACGACCTAAACAAGTTCCTAAGGTCTCGAACCTTCAGGATGGTCACTGGCTCAGATAATACCATCCTTGGAACGCGGCGTGTGGTTCTGCTCTCTGGACTTGCAGGACCGCTTCCACGTCCCTATCCGTCTGCCTCACCAGAGATTCCTTTCGCTTCCGAAGCGAAGGATCCTCTCTTCGAGTTCCAAGCCATGCCCTTCGGCTTGTCTCCAGCTCCCCAGGGTCTTCACCAAATGCATGGCAGTGGTGACAGCATCTTCTGGCGCCGAGGGGTCCGGGTATCTCATTCTGGACGACCGGCTGATAGCAGCTCCCTCCAGGCAGGAGGTGGAGTGGTCCAGAGATCTGGCCCTCCAGGTCTGCTCTCAACTAGGCCTCCTTATCAACGAGGCCAAGTCAGAACTCGAGCCGAAGCAGGTGATTCTGTTCATCGGGGCGCAGCTCGACTCTCTTCGAGCCAGAGTGTGGATCCGTCCGAGACATCTTCTGCCCGCATGGGCATCTCCGAAATCCGGGAGTCGATTTGTCCATCGCAGCCGCGAGGGATAGAAGACTGAAGTCTTTTTTGCAACATTTATTTTTTAAACCGCAAACGGAGAAATAGGAACCAGTCTCAAACGCAGAGCGTTAAGGAGGGAACCTGAGCTTCCAAGCGGTAAGGAAGATCTGGCGTCATGGGGCGGAGCCGAGAGTTATACCACCCGGGTGGGTGGGAGGAGCAAGCTTGAAGACCTTCCGGCAAGATTTAAAGCGGCAAGGATACCTGCCAATGAGTGTGGATGAACAACATATACCATTCCTAGAATCTCCTGTTACAGGTGAGTAACCTGTATTTACTCACCTGTAACAGGAGTTCTAGGAATGGTATATGTTGTTCATCCACACGACCCACCCGACCTCCCCGGCTTCGATGCACAACCTGAGCTTCCAGCGGGCCAGATCTGGCGTCATGGGGCGGAGCCGAGAGTTATACCACCCGGGTGGGTGGGAGGAGCAAGCTTGAAGACCTTCCGGCAAGATTTAAAGCGGCAAGGATACCTGCCAATGAGTGTGGATGAACAACATATACCATTCCTAGAACTCCTGTTACAGGTGAGTAACCTGTATTTCCTCCCAAAGGTGGTGTTCAAATTCACATTAAATCAGGACATCCAACTACCCGTTTGCTACCCAGAGTACTCGAACAAAGGGGAGGCCTTGTTACATACTCTGGATGTACATAGAATTCTCCATTACTATATAGAACGGACTCATTCGTCAAGAAAGACAGACCAGTTGTTTGTCTCCTTTGCTCAAAGAATGTTAGGGGCTCCAGTGACCAAGCAGACATTGGCCAAATGGTTGGTCAACTGCATTACTGTCTGTTACCAAAAGTACGACAAACCCTTGCCGGGACCGGTCAAGGGACATTCCACAAGAGGGGTCGCAACCTCCTTTGTGTCCCTCAAAAAATGTGTCTGCAGAACATCTCTGTGCAGCTGCTACTTGGAGTTCGGTCCACACTTTCATTAGGCACTAGTCTGGACATTGCTTCAAGAAGGAGTGTACGTTTTGGCCTTGCGGTTTTCCAGGCGCTACTCTCCTGAGTGCCAAGGACATTGTTTTTCTACTAGTCCGCCACCCTTCTGACCTGGGTCTCTTCTTGTATTGCTTGGGACTCAGTCCTGTATGAGTTACCTGCTGCAAGAGCTCCCTCTCGAAGTAAGATTACAGTTACGCAAGAACTTACTGTAATAGTAGATCTTTGAGAGGAGCTCTTGCAGCAGGTGGTTTTCCCTCCCACCTGCCCTGGGGTTATGTAACTGTACTTCTCTCTGGGGATGGGAGATGCTCCTCGGTTCCCCATCCTGTACCTCAGCCAGGTCTCCGGCGGGACGAACTGAGGTGGTGCTGTGGGACCGCCTCTTTTATACCGCACGGGACGTCGGGGTGGGGCTGACGTTAAGGGGCGGTTCCCCACCTTGGACTGCTAGCTAGAAATTTTTCCATGGGGTCCTATTGCCTGGTGGCATAGTCCTATATGTGTTACCTATTGCAAAAGCTCCTCTCGAAGATCCACTGTTACGGTAAGTTCGTATGTAACTGTACTTTCTCTGACATGGAAGCATTTCACTTTGTAGTCTGCTTCGTGGAATGTGAAACATAGAAACGTAGAAGTTGACGGCAGAAGGAGACCGCTAGGTCCATCTAGTCTGCCCATTTGTTCTAGACCTATTTTGACACTCTAGTTGCCCTTTGTAGTCAGGGCTGCCTTGTGTCTATCCCATGCATTCTTGAATCCCCCTCACAGTGTTGACCCCCACAACCTCTTGGGGCAGGCTGTTCCAAGCATCCACCACTCTTTCTGTGAAGAAAAACTTCCTGGTGTTGGTAGAGAACCTCCTTCCTTGCAGCCTGAGGTCATGTCCCCTGGTCCTGGAGCTGTTCTTGAAGTGAAAACGTTCCTGTGCCTGTGCCTTGTTAATGCCTTTTATGTGTCAGTGGCTCAGTAGGTAGCACACTCGCCTCTGAGGCCGGGAGATCAGAGGGCTGTGGGTTCAGTTCCCACATCTGGCACTTGGGTTAATATCCCAGTACTGACACTGTAATGCAGCATGAGAGGGGTGCTGCGCTTCTGAGGTGCTGTCTTTCGGATGAGACGTTAAACCGAGGTCCCATCTGCCTGGATTGGTGGTAGTTCAGGTGGATGTTAAAGATCCCATGGCACTTATCGAAAAGAGCAGGAGAATTTCCCCGGTGTCCTGGCCAAATTTCCCTCATTCACTAAAATACCACCAACAGCTTGATCTGGTTCAAGGTCAGTTGGCATGCATCTGTATCCCCTTCCCCGGGTCGTGCCTGAAAATAGGCAGGATTTGTCTAGTGCACTTACCCGGTCAACAAAAGCTAAACAAAAAAAAAAAAAATGTATTTGAATGTTTTAATCATGTCCCCTCTCTCTTTTCTGCTCCAGGGAGTACATATTCAGTTCCCCAAGTCTTTCCTTGTAGGACATGTACTGCAGACCCTGAATCATTTTTTGCGCCTTTGCCCTGATGCCACCTAGTCAATGTCCTTCTTGAGGTGAGGCCTCTAGAATTGGACTCCATATTCCAGGTGAGGCCTGACCAGCGATCTATATATACAGATCCATATGGATGCTTCTGCATCTCCTGTGACTGCTGTGCTGCAATACTTGCTGTCCCTGTCTGACTCTAGCCTGCAGTATTCATCTCTTAAGGTACATTTGGCCACTATATCGACTTTCTATGCCCCAGTTGATGGTCGTACAGTTGCCCAGCTGAAGGTGTCCCATGCATTTCTGAGAGGTATTCTTCCTATGAAACCTTTTATCCATAATCCAGTCCCGCCATGGGACTTGAATTTCATTCTTGAGAAGTTAACGTTTGCTCCTTTTGAGCCTGTCATGAGTTGTGGCTTGTTTCCTGTCATGGAAAATGTTATTTCTAGGATCATCGATATGTTGTTCTATCCACAGTTTGGCATGTCCTTTCCCTTTAAGAATCTTGCCAGAAGGTTTTGAAGCTGGCTCCTCCCACCCACCCGGGTGGTATAATCCTCCGCTCTGCCCCATGACACCAGACCTTCCTTTCGCTGGAAGATACAGGTTCCTCCTTGCCGCTCTTTGGCTTAGTAGGCCCTGGCTTCAAAATCCTCGGATTTGCTTAAACTTAAGCGTTAGTGTTAATACTAATTGCTTCACGATCTCGACCGCGATGGAAGACAAGTCTTCTCAGTTCCGCCCGCTGCCGGCGGGCAGATGTCTCGCACGAACCCGCATGCCGTGTATATTGCCTGGGTGTCGGCCATGACACCAGGCCTGCGATACGTGTCGTGCTTTTCACCTGAACATCGTGGACAATCGTCTCACACAATTAAAGTTGGACAGACCAGAGAAACGGAACCCGCTGGTCAAATCTAAGGAAGCCCGATTGGCGGTCTCCGTGGCTGCGGGGTCCTCTGAGCAGCTCAAACAAATGAAGGCTTTCGAGGAAGAGGCAGCTCAGGCCGCGGATCGGTCCTCAAAGTCCTTTTTTGTTCCGCTCAATTTGGGCTCCACTTTCTCTGGTTCCTTTTGGGAGATGTGCTAGTCCCTTCCCACCAAGGGTGAGGGGCCTTCGGGTACGCATGTCTCTCAGTGCCGTAAAAAGGACAAGGAACTGAGAGAATCTTTGTCTCAGTGACGACGTTCCTGGGATGGGAGACCTCGGTCCCAGGAAACATCTGTCTCGACTTCAGTCGAGGTTGCAGCCTAAGCCACTGGTTTCACGGTCCCACCATCAGGCCAGCCGGCTCAAACTTTGGACGATGACCCGGTCGAGATCATCCTCGACCCAGTCAAACCATTGTCGTTCAACAAGCCCGACAGCTCCTTATTCAGGACCCCGGCCCTGCCTCTCCCCAGTGAGGAGACCCAGCCCGCTGGAAATCCCATCGAGGAACCGGTCCCAGGCCAAGAAGAACCACCAGTCTCCCCAGTGCCTTCCAATCGGCCCGGCGATCAAGGTTGCGATCTCGGACCCTTCAACCAACATACCGAAGAAGGCACATAAGCGCCTAAGAAGAGGTGATGCCAACACTCTTTCTCGCCCTCCTCGGATGAGGAGAGGCTTTGATGGAAACTCCCATCAACGCTACAAAGATTTGATGTAGCAACAGCTGTTCTTATCCAGTCAAAAGCTGATCCCAGCTTCCACCCTGGCCATTACCTGGCTTTCGCCTCCCAGGTCAAAGCCGACTCCTCCGGAGCCGGCCTGCACTGTTCCTCCTCCTCCTCCCACGGAGCGTGTCAGAACCATCCCGGTTCGGCCCAAATCGACCTCTCCACCAATCTTGGTGGAACCGCCACCTAAACAGCCCTCGTGGGGTGCCTGCCAAAGAGTCTCGCCTGTTCCGGCATCCTCGTGAGGCTGTCTGTTACCCTCACTCCTGACTGCCCTAGGTGGGTGAAGGTAGACATAGGTGGCCAGCTGATTTATCCAGACTCTTTGGAGTCTGATGACTGTGACCTACATTTCCATCCTTTGGACAATGAAACGGTCGGTAGTCTCTCGATGGAGGAAGGTCCCTCTTCCTTTATGGGCATCCTCCGTCTAATCTCCGAATCCACAGGGATGCCTCTCGAACCCATTCAAAAATAGGCCAAATATCCCATCACGGATATCCTCATATGGGGGGAATTCACCGTCGGAAGTCTTTCCAGTGGTTGAGGCCATTGTCAGTCCGGCTTTGGAGCTTTGGCAGCATCTTGCCTTCTGTCTGGATGACCCGCAAATACACGGTGCCCATTGAGTCCCTTTCGGGGTTCACAGAGCACCCCTCTGCGGAGGGTTTGGTGACCAAATGTGTGTTCAGACACTCGGGTTGTTCGGCAGATACAGATAGACCCCGGACAAGGAGTCCAAAAACTGGACCATTCTGCCCACAAAGTCTATGCTGCCTCTTGCTGGGCTCCATCAGGCAAGCTCGTCCGTCATCATGGCGCATTTGTCTCGCACCCTTCTGGGCTCCCTTGATGAGGTTCTCCCTCACCTCCCCACAGACCTCCAGACCACGGTCAAGCAGGTCTGGGACCAGGGTCAGACAGTTGCGAGGCAGCAACTCCAGATGGCCCTGGACCTTGGGGATTCATGCGCCCGTTAGGTGGCAGCAGTGGTTGCCATGCGCCGCAGGGTTTAGTTAAGGGTCTCCACCTTCACGGCAGACACCCAACACAAGCTAATGGATATCCCTTTCCTGGATATCGATCTCTTCGACCCAAGTGTGGACGGTCACCTCCAATGCATTGAGAAGTCCAGTGTCACCTTGGACTCAGTAACTTCTGCACAAAAGGAATCTAAGGGGTCCAAAAAGCAGAAGAAGAAGCAATTTTGGCACTCTGCCCCTGCAGCCAAGCAGCCCCACTTCCAAGCTTGGCAGCAAGAGCAGGCACAACCTTGGCACCCTCGGCCCAAGTCAGGGCCTCTGGCGGCCCGTAAGCCTGGAGAACAGGGCTCCGATGGTCACTAGTGGGACCCTCTTCCTCCAAGCCTGCCCAGTGGCGGGATAGGGTGGCCACCCCTATTCCTGCTCACACAAGCTCTGGGTCCTCCCGCGGGGGGGTTGGCTCCGCCATTTTCCTTTCCACCTGGTCCGCCAGTTAAGGCGGACAGGTGGGTTCTAAAGTGGTCAGCCAGGGTCTGCCTCTAGAATTTGAGCAGTACCCACCAAGCCGAGCCCATGCCCCACGGGAGGAAATGGTGTTCATACACACTCGGTTGGCTCTCAGAAACGACATTGCCCAACTCCTCCGCAAGGAGGTGGTGGCCAAAGTCATGGACCCCCGATCAACCCAGGCTTTGTATCCAGGTATTTTCTGGTTCTGAAGCGGACGGTGGGGCTGGCACCCCATTCTAGATCTGCACGACCTGAACCAGTTCCTCAGGTCACGCACCTTCAGGATGGTAAAACTATCCCAGATCATACCATCTCTTGAGCAGAACATGTGGTTTTGCTCTCTGGATATCCAGGATGCATTCTTTCATGTCCCGATCCATCCGTTTCACCAGAGGTTCCTATGCTTCCGAGCAGAAGGAGCTCTATTTGAGTTCTGAGCCATCCGTTCAGCCTGTCATTGGCCCCATGGGTCTTCGCCAAATGCATTGCAGTGGTGACGGCCCATCTTCGGCATTGAAGGGTCAGTGTTTACCCATATCTCGACAACTGACTCTTGGCGGGTTCCACCAAGCAAGAGCTGGAGAGGTCCAGGGACCTGGCCATTCAGACTCGCAACGACCTTGGCCTCCTACTCGTACTCTTCTCAGGTGATATATTTCATCGGGGCAGAGCTCGACTCCTGCTGAGCCAGAGCCTGGCTCCTGATGGACAGGTGAGGTCTCTCCTCCTTGTCTAATCCTTTCTGGTTGGGCACTTGAACCCTGCCCGGACTTTCATGCCTTCTGGGCACATGGCAGCCTGCACCACCACATGGTCCGATGGACCCAGTGGGAGCTGGCCAGTTAGTGGACTCAGCGTTATAGTCACTGTGACCCAGAAGCTCTGGGATGCTCTCCAGTGGTGGACCATCCTGGATCACTTGCAGGAAGGATCCTGTTTGTCTGTCCTGAGCCAACAGTTGTCCTTATAACTGATGCCTGTCTCACAGGCTGGGAGCCCACATGGGTAATGACAGAGCCCATGGGTTCCGGACCCCGAGGAATCCCAATATCATATCAACGTGCTGGAGCTCCGAGCAGTCAGACTGGCACTGTCAGCATTCGCTCTGCTCCTTTGGGGTCAAGTGGTGCAAGTCCAGACGGACAATACCATGACCATATACTATCTCAACAAACAGGGCGGCACACACTCTCAGCTGCTGTGCAGGGAAGCACTCTGCATCTGGACCCTTGTGAGCCGACTGGAGGCAGATCTCCTAGCCATCCATGTGGCAGGAGCCTCAAATCAATTGGCGGATGTTCTCAGCTGTATGGGCGAGACGTCCCACGAGTGGTCTCTCCATCCAAAGGTAGTTCACAGCCTGTTCTCCCACTGGGGCAAACTTCAGGTGGGTCTGTTCACCTCCAAGGAGAACACCAAGCTGAGGCTGTTTCATGCCCCCCCCCAAGCAGGGCTTGCTGCAGGGAGATTCCTTCTCGAGGCCATGGACCCCGGGCCTCTTCTATGCCTTTCCTCCACTTCCCTTGGTTCACAGGGTGATCCTCAAGGTCAGGAGGGATAAGGCACAGGTGATCCTTGTAGCCCCAAATTGGCCACGGCAGTTCTGGTATCCAGATCTCCTCAGCCTCAGCTCCAGGCCTCCGAGGCATCTTCCAGTATGCCTGGACCTGTTATCTGTCAGTCAGGGGAAGGTATTCCATCCGGACCTTTAATGCCTGCACCTGACAGCCTGGTTCCTGAGCGGCTAGAGTTTCCAGGCTTTGGGTCTCTCTAAGGATGTACTCACTGTAGTGGAGGCATCCAGGAAGGAGTCGACCAGGAGGTGCTGTGCCTTCAAATGGAAATGGTTTCTATTTGGTGTTGCATGTTTCATGGAAGACCGCCTCCTGGTGGCTGTCACGCCTGCCAGAAGGACTGGGAGCTCCAGGCACTCTCGGTGGAGTCTTCTTACCTGGTCTTCCACAGGGACAAGGTTGTCCTGCCCCCACCTGAAATTCTTTCCGAAGGTGGTGTCGGAGTGCCATCTTAACCAGGTGATGACTCTGCCTGTGTTCTACTCGAACTACACCACTGGAGGCCGAGTACAGGCTCCATACTCTGGACCTGGAGACGGTGCTCTCCTATTATAAGGCGAGTGCATGGCAAAGTTCAGGGAGAGGTTCGCCAGCTGTTTGTCACCTACGCTGAAGCCGCACCTGGCAGACCTACAGCAAAGTGGATGATTGGCAGATGGATTACATCCTGCATTGATCTCTGCTACAGGTTGGTGGGCAAGAAGCCTCCCAGAGGGATAAGAGCTCTCAGTAGACGTGCAGGTTTTGGGCTTGCTGTACTGCAGGGCCTTCTATCCTGATTACGTATCGGACTATACCATCGTCCCAGTTTACTTTACACAGCTTGGGAATCATTCTAAAGGTGTGGACTAATGGAGGAGATATCCTTAATGAAAAAAGAAGTTATGTAAGAACTTACCATAACAGTAGATCTTCAAGAGAATCTCCTCCATT
Organism: Neoceratodus forsteri; assembly: GCA_016271365.2. Taxonomy (NCBI): domain Eukaryota; kingdom Metazoa; phylum Chordata; order Ceratodontiformes; family Ceratodontidae; genus Neoceratodus; species Neoceratodus forsteri. The sequence continues at coordinate 107,479,550 of JADMNL010000031.1, read as the reverse complement.
AGGCCATGCCATACCCACCTCCTTCCCCCTTCTGCCTTCAGTGAAGGGCATATCAGATACTATGCCTAAAACCTTACTCCATGCATTCTGTCTCTGGCCCCATGCCTCTACTTGTATGCCTGGTGCTGGCCTCATCTCCTGGTTGCTCATGGCTGGAGGTCCTCTACGGCTAATCTGTGGCAGAGAATTGAGGAGTGATGGGATGCCCATGATATATGCGAGACGCCATACATTGTGGGTGGACCTCGCTAGCAAAGTTTCCAAGTGGTCCTGGCTCTGATGGCTTATAGTTCCAAAGGTGTGGCCTAATAGAGGAGATTCTCTCAAAGATCTACTGTTACAGTAAGTTCTTACATAACTGTTCTTCCATTTGATAGACATGCCTTTTACTGAAGGCCAAACATCTGCCTTTGTCTTTGAGCTTCAAGAGCTGCAGTGCCACACTGGCTATTGGCATACCAGTGCTGCCACTTGTATGCTGGGGACTCTGGTCATGAAAGAAGTCCAAAACCAGAAGTCTGATGCGAGGAGGAGGCTTGAGCATCCTAGAGAATGATCGCCTTTTCTGAGTGGGAGGTTGTCTTTGTCTGTAGGTCGCTGACTAGGGCCACCTGTGATACCACAGGTGGACTGGTTAGGTGGACTCAACAGTGGATGAGTGGGTGTTGCATGCTTCTCATGCCCACTGCATGTGCCTTTGGAGCATATTAGCCAGTGCGTAAGAGGAGAGAAGCGACCATCGAGAAAAGCACTAGCAGCCAGCAGGATGATGTGCTTCCCCTCAGGCCCCATGCTACCAACTTGCACGCCCCACTGGATCTGGACTCCAAGGGCTTGTTCCAACTGCAGTGCCCCCTCATGGGGTGGGAGGAAAGGTCTTCTAAGTCCCACAGAAGGTAGGCTGTTGGGGCGAGGATTGTGCAGAAGGAAGCTGGTGGCTACCAGAGGTTGGATGCTTAAATGGTAAATAAAAAAAGTGCTGCAGTGCCAAAGTATAGCTACTGTAGTTCCATTGCATCACAGCAGCATCAAGGTAAAACTGCCAGAACTCCACTGTTATTACAGCCACACTGGTGCGGTGTGTGTGCCTGTGCATTCTGCAGCAGGTTACTGTGCTTTTGATTGTGAAGATATGTCTGGCTGTGTTCCATGTTAGACTGTAATTGGAGACAGAGTGACTTTATGGCCACAGAATCAATCTGCAGAAAGGACGCGTGTCAGGAATTAAAGTAAATCTAATTTAAAATGTCCTCTAAATGTCCGACAACTGCCAGCAGTCAGATGGGGAAGAGAGCAGCTCAGGAAGATTTTAGTATTTCTGCCCCACTGTACTGAGAATGCTGCCTGGCTGTAGCCTGCAGTCTGAGCTTTACTGAGCGCGTCTTACCCAGGAGAGTTGGATAGGATCTCGATCATAGGTACCCTGAGCAAATTTCTAATAGCAACTTTTTCTTCCTAATTATTTTTTTGGGTTAGCATAGTTGAAATGTACAAGAGAGACTAATGGATCACCCTGTCCTGCTCTGAAGTCCAGCAAGATTGTAGCAGCTGGTCCAAAGGTTGGAGATGAAAACCGTGCATTGCTTTGACTGTGGAATACAGATGGGAAATTCTATGTCACTGCATGGGATACATAAGGGACTGCTGTATCACTGCATGGGATACAGGAGGTTAATGCTATATCACAGCATGGGATACATAAGGGAACACTATATCACTGTGTGACCTTGGGCTTCTTCATTGGGAAGTTACGGCTTTTGCCATAGAGGGACTGCTGAAACAGAAAAATGTTGCCCTCCCCACTCCGCCCACTTTTAAATGCACCTTTCACTTCTCTCTGTAAATTATCAGTTGTCTATTGAATACCTTACCCTTTAACTCTTCCGTATCATTGGACCCAATCCCAGCCCCTGTGCCCTTGCTTATTGTACTTTAGGCCCACCCAAGCTGTGTAATCATTGGCTCCCTAGTTATCCACTGTCTCAGGCACCACTTATTATAACCTCTGGCACTATTATTCCTGGCTAAGCTCCACTTAGGGCAGTTATCACATTGTGGTAGTACTCGCTAATACCAATTCCCTACGCCCTTATGATTTTATGTATATTCCGGCTGCGCCTATATTTCTTTAATTGCTGCAGCAACGCCCTGTAAATGGCTCAATCAAAATCTTTATCCAGGCGACCATCATTGAGCAAGCTCATTTCCAAGATAGACCTGATTAATACCGGGCCAAGTAGTGAAGAACATGCAAAATATATACAATGTGAACAATAATATAAGTGGAAAATAATATTACATATGAATACTCAACATAACAGCTGTCATTATGGCTTAGTGAAGTCTTCAATAGGATAAAGTGGTCAGGAGCTCATAAGAGCTGGCACAGGCACAAAGGTATATAAGAGAGTGAGAACACAAGATTTTCTCTAAGGTGGCACATGGGACATAAAAATAAGTGTCTTACAGTCTGGCACTTGAGTGATTACAGCTCCTTTTAAGCAGGTTTGGACAGAGAGTCAGATGTTAATTTGGTTTAGTGGGAACATAGGAGGGGAATGGGAGAACCAATCAGAAATCAGCGCGAAAGAGCGCTCACTTTCTGATTGGACAACAGCATTGCCGTGTCTGGCTGGTGGAGGAACCGGGCTTGTAGTCTACTGTGGTGGCTAGAGCAGCCATCCAGCCATGGACTAATTTACCTACACCTGTGGGGCCGGAACCTATAAGGGCTTGTAAGTGGCGGGGAGGAGGAGAAGGAGTCCGGGCTGACTGCACCAATGGGAGTGGCAGAACCACAAGACAGTGTGGCATACGTGGCTAATACTGAGTTCAGGAAGCAGAGAACTAACTTCAGGCAACAATTAGGAACTGGGGAAGCAGTTGCAAGGCTCACCACATTAACGAGTACATAAGGACTTAAAGGAGATAATACTGTGGAGGCAGCTCAGTTTCAGTAATTTTTGCATGTTGTTCCACAAGGACGGTAGCATAAAACTAATGGCCACTCTGCCAAAGTGGGAGGATGCCTTAGGGATACAGAATGTGATCTATGATGTGCTTCTTAATGCACACGGTCCTGGCTCACTTAAGAGGGAGACAGTCTAGTATATATATTGTGGGAGTCGTTTCATAATGACTCTATAGGTCCAAATGGCAGCATTTCTATTATGCCTGTACAAAAGAGAGGACCAGCCTACAGCTTTGTACAAGGAGCAGTGATGGGTGGAGATTGGGAGGACGGTAATAAATCTGATGGCCCTGTGATAAAGCGTATCTAACTTAACCAGTGAGACTTTAGGACAGTGACTGTATAAGAAATCTGTGTAATCGATCATTGAGAGAAAAGTAATTTGTACTAAGTGCAGTTTAGCGTCTCGAGTGAGGAACTGGTTTATTCTGAAGAATAACTTTAAAATGACATTCGTGAGCAGTATGCAGCTGTCCCTACTAACACTAGTTTCCTACTTACTCCTCCTCCCCACTCTGCTGGACCCTGACACCATTCTGGATTATACTAACATCCATGCACCTACATCATGCAAATCCCAATGCCTCTTGTTATGCCCCTTTGTCTTCCAACCATGTGAACAACTAATAGTGGAAACTAGCTATGCTGCTTTACAAGGCACAATAACAATGACTCAACCACCTTCTCAGCTTGTGCCATTCTGTCCGCATATGTGGAAGAATAGAAACTGTTGCCTGGTTAGGACGTTAGTCTATGCTCTCTTGGGCTCAAGCAAAGACCTCACACCGAACTCATCACCTACCGTACATCCTGTCTACAATAGAGGGCGCAATCGCCCCTTCAGGTTACTACTAAATGCCTTTAAAAAAATTCTGGCTCTGCTCCTCCTTTGTGCCGGCAATGTTGAACTCAACCCTGGCCCCACTCATCCTATTCCCTCTCCATCAGATATCTTGTTGCTTAAAGGCATGTCATTCCTGCACACTAATGCCTGCAGCATCTTGAGAAAATCTGATTCCATACAAGCCTGGATATGCCACATCAAACCAGATGTCCTGGTGGTTACAGAAACCTGTCTGAGAGCTTCTACTCAGGACCACACAATCAATATCCCCGAATACAACACCTACCGGTCAGACAGGTCCTCCAGAGGTGGGGGGTGTAGCTGTCTACATACGAGATAAATACACTGTCAGTGTTGGATGCTACCTCCGTTCCAAAAGAATTTGAATGTTTAATTCTAAAGATTCAGCTCTCCAATTCCATGGCCCTGACTGTTATTGGATATTATAGACCCTTCTCAGTGCGGAGTTCAATATTGGACTATCTGCAAGACTTATTCAGAACCACTTCCGAGCTAATCATATTAGGTGAACTTAATTTGACTGGTTGTCCTCTGCCTCACGCCCCTAGAAGAGCTCTGCAACAAATTTGGTCTCAGCCAACTTATGGAAGCTACGCACCCAAACATCAAAAATCCTGAATGCGGTACTCTGTTAGATGTAATCCTTGTGAATAAGCCTCACATATATGCTCATTCTGGAGCCTTCTTCAGTGATCTCAGTGATCATTGTCTCATCGCCTGCGTCAAGTCACCCCCTAAAATCCCCTCGTCTCCTGGGTTTGTCTATAAAACAAGCCATAAGGCTTTGGTTGACTCCGCCTTTCTCTCTGATTTACAGAATGCAAACTGGCAAGGATTCTATTTGGTCAACACAGTCGAGGAAGCATACGCGCTGTTCCAACAACATCCAACTTGACACTGTCAACAAACATGTGCCGCTGGCTAAACCCCACACAAAAAGAGATCCTGCCCATGGTTCACCCGTGAGTTGAAGGAAGCCCTTTTAATAAGAGATGCCTTGTGGAAGAAGGCAAGAAAAAACAAAACTTTAGGGGACTTCACTGCTTTCACAGCTGCCAGAAATCAGTGTACCAAATTGATCAGAAACACAAAGGCCAGCTACTTCCAATCTCGGTTAGGAACCTCCTCTAAATCTCCCTCAAAATTTTGGAGAACCCTCAAGGACTTAGAAGGCCACAACCCAACAAACTCCCTCCCATCTAAAATTTGCTCTGAGGGGGTTGAAACCACTGAAAAACAATGTTCTAGAGATGCTCAACAATCATTTCGCAACGGCAGGGATGGCTTTTGACTCCTCTCCAGCCAGCGTTCTCAGGGATCGATCTCCAAATTCTAAGCTGAACTGCCCATCAACAGTAACAGCCTCACTCCCTGATGCCCCTCCAGTATTGTTTTCTTGAACAGGTCTCACTAAATGATGTGGAAGACCTCATCCTGAAACTGGACATGAAGAAAAGTGCAGGGGCGGATCTTATAGAACCCTACGACCTAAAACTTGCCATCTATATATTATCCCCCCATCACTCACCTATTCAATTTATCTTTATACCAGGGTACCCTGCCATCTGACTGGAAGATGGTGCACATACTACCCCTGTTCAAATCCGGTAGCAGATGCGATTTAAATAAGTACTGCCCCATCTCACTACTTCCCATTTTATCTAAACTATTGGAAAAGGTGGTTAACGCCCAGATCAGGAATTTTCTAGAATCAAACAATATCCTTAATCCATTCCAATCTGGCTTCAGGCCTAAACACAGCACTACCTCTGCTCTAGCTAAAGTACTGAACGACTGGTTAACATCCTTGGATGTGAAAATGCATGTCTACGCCTGTTTCTTGATCTGAGTAAAGCATTCGACTCCATCGACCATCACATGCTCCTCACTTCCCTTAAGAACATTGGCCTCGACAGACTGATTATGTCCTGGTTCTCAAGCTATCTCACAAATTGACAGCAGTATGTTAAGGTGGGAGGAGACAGCCCCCTCCAAAACCTTTATCAAGAGGTGTACTGCAAGGTTCAATTCTGGGGCCTTTACTCTTCGCCATCTATGTAAATAACATCGATGATGAGATTAAATTGGCAAACATACATCTCTTTGCCGACAACACAGTCCTTTACCTAGAAAGGTCTACCCCTGGAGCAGCGTGCCAGGACTTGCAAACAGACTTTAACACCCTACAATCCAGCCTTCTCTCCTTAAAATTGCTACTGAACGCGAAGAAAACAAAAGCAATGCTATTCTCACCCACTGCTAATACAACTAAACTGAACTCCAATAGCATGACCCCACATGTACTTACCCTGTTAGGGGAATCTCTGGAGTTTGTGACTAAATTTAAACACTTGGGAGTGTGGCTAGACCACAAACTCTCTTTCAAGGAGCATGCGGATGAACTGGCCAAGAAACTGAACACGAGTCTTAGGGATATTCTTCAGAATAAAGAACCTGCTCACACAGGAAGCAAAGTTTAGGCTAGCCTCCTCAACATCCTTACCACCTCTGGACTATGCAGACCTTATTTATGGGCAATGCTTTCCATCCACCTTATCTAAGCTGGATGTTCTGTATCACCGGGCACTCAGATTCATTACTGGAGCACCATACTGCACACACCACTGCCTGCTATACAACATGACGGGGTGGTCCTCATTAGGCCTCTGACATCGTATGAATGCAGTACTCCGGATCTATAGAGCCATTACTAACAAGCTGCCACAGTACATATCAAAATGCATGCCAATATCCCTGGCAAGTAGTTATGCATTGAGGAACCTATCCTTTATATCCTTGGTAATCCCAAAGGTTAGAACCCGCCTGGAGGCTGCTGCAATAAGTCACTCCCTTCCTGAAATCTGGAATAACATCCCAAAATCGCTGAAGCTGGTAGCACCATACAGTTTGACGTTATTCAAATCATTGCTCAATCGTAACCTCTCTGAGACATGTAATTGACATACCTAAGTATAATCCTTACTTAAGCCCCACCAGTGTGTGAGCGGAGGTGTTCTTTCACACCTCAGCCCCTCCACCTCTTCCCCCTGCACTTCCCTCAGTCCTCTAAGCTCTCCTGTTACTCCTCTCCTTGGCCTATTATACCCCTTGGCCATGAAACCATCTACCCCTACCCCTTGAAATGGCACTTCAGGTCTATTTCCCAGCATTCCAAATACTGTATTCCCTGCACTTCTTGCCTCCACCTGCACACAGCCTCCAGTGTGTTTCATGGTGATTACATCTACCCCTGCCTAGAAATGACTCCCTGCCCTTCTTTATGTGCACTGTCACTATAAGTTATTACATTTATTTTCTTTTTTCTTATTTACTCTTGACAGGTTTCCTGTCCCTGCATATATTATCATGTAAATTTTTTTATGTATTGACTACATGTTGCTATGTCTATTACCTGTTCCTTTGTTAATCACTTGTATTTGTACTTTATTGTAGTATAATTGTGTACTTTGATACTGTTGACCTTCCCAGGTCCACCTTGTAAATGAGCTTGCCTCAACGGTGTCTTGCCTGGGAAAATAAAGATGATTGATTGATTGATTGATTGATTGATTGATATACAAGCGAATGCTATATCAGTGCGGATATACTGAGGAATGTTATATCACCGCGGTGATACACGAGGGAATGTTGTATCACTACATGGGATACACAAGGGGAATGCTATACTACTGCATGGGATACACGAGGGGAATGCTATATCACTGTGGATTACACGAGGGAAATGCTATATCACTGCATGGGATACAGGCAGGGAATACTGCATCACTGCATGGAATACACAAGGTTAATGCTATATTGCTGTGTGATTACATGAGGAGAAGGCTGCATCAATGTGTGGGATACACGAGAGGAATGCTATATCACTGTGTGGGATACACAAGAGGAATGCTGTATCAGTATGTGGGATATATGGGGGGAATGCTGTATCACCGCATGCGCTACATGAGGGGAATGTTGTATCACTGCATGGGATACACAAGGGGAATGCTATACCACTGCATGGGATACACGAAGGGAGTGCTGTATCACTGTGTGGGTTACACGAGGGGAATGCTATATCACTGCATGGGATACAGGTGGGGAATGCTGCATCACTGCATGGGATATGCAAGGTTAATGCTATATCGCTGTGTGGATACATGAGGATAAGGCTGTATCAATGTGTGGGATACACGGGAGGAATGATGTATCACTGCATGGGATACAGGTGGGGAATGCTATATCACTGCGTGGGATTCATGAGGGGAATGCTATATCACTGCATGGGATACGCGAGGGGAATGCTGTATCAGTGCATGGGATATATATACGAGGGGAATGCTATATCACTGCATGAGATACACAAGGGGAATGCTATATCACTGTGTGAGATACACGAGAGAAATGCTATATCACTGCATGGGATTCATGAGGGGAATGCTATATCACTGCATGGGATACGCGAGGGGAATGCTGTATCAGTGCATGGGATATATATACGAGGGGAATGCTATATCACTGCATGAGATACACAAGGGGAATGCTATATCACTGTGTGTGTTACACGAGAATGCTGTATCACTGAGATACAGGTGGGGAATGCTGTATCACTGCATGGGATACATGAGGTTAATGCTATATCACTGTGTGGATACATGAGAGGAATGCTATATCACTGCATGGGATACACCTGAGGAATGCTATATCCTGCATGGGATACACGAGGAAATGCTGTATCACTGCATGGGATTCATGAGGGAATGCTATATCACTGCGTGAGATACATGGAGGAATGGACTATCACTGCATTTGATATGCAAGGGAATGCCACATCATTGCATGGATACACAGGAATACCATATCATAGTGTGGGATACAGGTGGGGAATATTGTATCACTGTGTGGGATACATGAGTGGAATACTATATCACTGCATGGGATACACATGGGGAATGCTGTATCACTGTGTGGGATGCATGAGAGGAATGCTATATCACTGCATGGGATATGTGAGGGTATCAAACCTTGACTGGAAACTACAGACCAATCTCAGTTCTCCCGCCACTTTCTAAAGCACTTGAAAGAATAGTGGCTGATCAGTTAGGCGAGTACAGTACCTTGAAAAATACCAACTCCTATGCCCACATCAACATGGGTTCCGCAAAGGCCATAGTACCACAACAGCACTCCTCCAGTTCACGGAATATATTCACAACGCACTGGACCACAGTACCCTAGTTGGAGCAGCTTTCATTGACTTAACAAAAGTGTTCGATACAGTAAACCACTACCTCCTAATCGAACAGCTAGCATCCTTAGGCCTTTCAGTCGATGCTGTGGCATGGTTCCAAGTTACCTGCACGCCTGCTCTCAGTGAGTCAAGATTGATCATGTTCTCTCGGACAACAGATCTGTCCGCTCTGGAGTTCCTCAAGGATCTATACTCGGCCCACTGTTATTCAGCATATTCTTAAACCGGCTACCTTACACCTGCCAGAGAAACAATTCTGCTTTAAGCAGATGATGCAGTCCTATTTACCAGTCATCCTGACCCCAAAGAATTGGAGCACAGCCTACAAAGGAATTTCATGGAGGTAGAGAAATGGTTCAGTGAACATAAACTCATCATGAATTACAAGAAAACCAAAACAACAATGTTCTACAGCTCCAAAAGCAAATACAAATCCTACCCTCCTCTGTCCTAAACTCAGTGATTATATCTCTAGAACTAGTTCAGCACTTTAAGGAAACAATGGAAAGACAAAGCTTTCTCAGACACTGCAGGAAGTCTCAATTAGTGCTTTCAGACAATAACAACTTTATTTAATGATTTAGAACAGCTACCACAACTTCCACTTCCTGTTGCTGGCAGCCATTTCATGAGCAGCAGTGAGCTTCCTGAGCTCACTGTATGCTAATATGCCTGTTCACTGCAGCTATTGGTTGGCAGGACATATTAGCATTAAGTGAGCTCAGAAGTTCTCTGCTACTCATGAAATGGTGGCTGCCAGCAATAGAAAGTGAAAGTTTAAGGCCACTGTTTAAATCACTAAAACATCAATTAGAGTAATTTGTTAAAAATGTTACTGTCTGAAAGCACTAATCAGGCATTTTTGTTGTGCCTGGGTAAGCTGTGCCTTTCCACTGTTTCCCTTTAAATATCTGGGAGTTACTGTTGACAGCATCTTGTCCTACTCCGAGCACATCGTCTCTATAACCAAGACAGTCAACACGTGTATTGGACTTCTGTATAAGCATAAGACTTGCTTAACCGCAGAGGCCCTTAATATAGCCATTCAGAGCTCCGTGGTTTTGCTTGTAGACTATGGCCTAGTGATCTAAGGCTCTGCCACTGACACAGCCCTCCACCGCCTCAAAGTGACTTTAAACAGAGCATGTCGGCTTGTAACTGGAGCTGCTAGGCTCACACACACTTGAGACATTTATGCCCAGGCTAACTGGCTACAGTTTGCAGGTAGACTCAGTTGCCGGTCCTGTACAAAACAGTAGCTAGCTCTAAATTAAAAGACATATGTAGGTGCTACTAGGCTCCCAACGCCAAGTCAACTTCCTAGGTACCAACTGTCTACTTATTAAGCTGAAATGTGTTGCATAATTTAGGACAAGGTTAAAGCTGGAATGTACTGCATATATAGCATAAGGACTTCTATTGTGTATACCTCTTGTATTATATATTTTTTTCTTTGTTGTTCTACATTTTATATCTCCTGTATATGTAATTGCGAACTGTACATGTATGTGCCTCAGGACCTCCTTGTGAATGAGCTTGCTCAATGGAGTCTTTCCTGCAATAAACTTGAACTTGAAAACTTGAACTGTATTATGGCTAAAAAGGTAAGCCTAGGCCTTGTGCCCTCAGGGGTACAGAAGCTACCCACCCCTTATGAGTTTAATTGGCAGACTAGAAGCTCCGAAAGTCTGATTTTCAGCATTCCTCACACCTGTACCATGCTTGGGCAAAGGTCTTTTGCACACCGACCTCCTAAATGGCTTAACATTCTTCCTCCTGACATCTCTACTGGGGGTAAAATAGGCCCTTTTAAAAGAAAGCTTAGACATTAGCTTATTGAGAAATCCAGCTGTGATTGCTTTCTTTATTCTCTTCTCCCATTATATTTACTTGGACCTTATATAACCTTCTACCGTTAGGTCTCTTTCCCCAGACTCCCAGCCCCCTCCCTCCCCTCCCTACTCCCTGTTTCTCTGTACCAGCTCCATCCCCAGGCTGATCTGGCACTCTTGTATGCCTGTCGCATAACTGCTCTGATACTGCCTTTCCCTCTCTCCTTGCTATCCTCTGACGTCGCCTAATGTGCAGAAATACCCTCCTCTGACTAGTACTTTCCTATAGTTAGCCCTGTTCTTGTTGGCTTTAAAGTCAGTATTCACCGATCACTACAGTCACTCTCGCAGTTGTTCTACTGGAATGTAAATACTGTAAATGTATATTGTTGCCTACTGAATTCCTGTAACACATTTGCTTCTTAACTCTGATGTGGAACCTATGTAATGAGCTTGTTCTCAAAGGTGTTAATACGAGATCACAATAAATAAATAAATATATGCATATCACTGCATGGATACACAAGGGAATGCTATATCACTGCATGGAATACAAGGAATACTATATCATGGTGTGGGATACAGGTGGGGAATATTATATCACTGTGTGAGATACACAAGATGAACACTATATCACTGTGTGGGATACACAGATATACTATATCAGTGTGGGATACAGGTGGGGAATATATCACTGTGTAGGCTACACAAGGGTAATACTATATCACTGTGTGGAATACACGTGGAAATGCTGTATCACTGTGTGGGATACAAGGGAATACTATATTGTGATGCATATATCGACCACACAGCATCGTTCTACAGGGAAGACCATCACAGCGACGCCGGCAGTCGCTGTGATGGTCTCCACCACCCGACACTGGTGCCGGGAGGTGTTTGCTCATTCTGAACTAACTCTGACTGGAGTTAGTAATCAAAGTTGGGGCAGAGCCTCCTGCATCGGGGGTGTGGGGGGCAAAGCCCTGCCCATAGAAAACATTTGTCCTTGAGTGACAGCATAACACCAATTGGTGCTGTTGTGCTGTCACTGTGCCGTCGGTCGACAAATTTCTTGTCGTCACGGCATAGTGGAACCATCAAAGTGTGGGTTACACGTGGGGAATATTATATCACTGTGTGAGATACACAAGGAGAGCACTATCACTGCATGGGATACACAGGAATACTATATCAGTGTGGGATACAGGTGGGGAATATATCACTGTGTGGGCTACACAAGGGTAATACTATATCACTGTGTGGAATACACGTGGGAAATGCTATATCACTGTGTGGGATACACGTGGGGAATGCTATATCACTGCATGGGATACACGAGGAATGCAATATCACTGCATGGGCTATAATGAGAATGCTATATCACTGTGTGGAATACAATGGAATGATATCACTGCATGAGATACACAAGGGAAATGTTATATCACTGTGTGGGATACACAAGGGAATGATATATCACTGCGTGGAATATACAAGGTTAATGTTACATCACTGTGTCGGTTACACAAGAGGAGTGCCATTCACTGTGTGGGATATTTCAGGGGATGCGATATCTCTGCGTGGGAAACACAATGGGAATGCTATATCACTGGGTGGGATACACAAGGGGAATGCTTTATCACTGTGTGGGATACATGAAGGAATACTATATCACCGTTGGATACACAAGGCGATGCTATATTACTGTGGGATACACGAGGGAATGCTATATCACTGCATGGGATACACAAGGTGAATGCTATATTACTGAGTGGGATACACGGGGAATGCTATATCACTGCATGGGATACACAAGGGAATGTTATATTACTGTGTGGGATACACAAGGGGAATGCTATAGCACTGCATGGGATACACAAGGTGAATGCTATATTACTGTGTGGGATACATGAGGGGAATGCTATATCACTGCATGGGATACAGAAGGGGAATGCTATCCCACCATTACCTCTCTCCCTGCCTCCTCCCGATAACAGCCTTTCAGTTTCAGCCAGATGTAATGATACTCTGTGGCATTTTTCTGCACCTTATATGTGATATTCTTATTACAGTCTACACATGGGCACTTATCTTCCATTTGTATAATTTACACCTTTATGTGCCTTGTACCAATATTGTTTTAATTTTGTTTCACTTCTGATTGTGATGTACAGTATTGCATACCTCTTGACACTGTATTCTATGTACCTATATCTCTCTGTGTTGTTGACCTCCCAGGTTGTGCTTGAAAATAGTCACTTTTGTGTCTAGTGCATCTACCCGGTTATCAAAAAATAAATAAATATATCACTGTGGGATACATGAAGGGAATGATACATCACTGTGTGAGATACACGAGGGAAATGTTATATCATTGTGTGGGATACACAAGAAGGGGAATGCTATATCACTGCGTGGGCTACACGAGGGGAATGCTATATCACTGGAATACATGACGGGAATGATACATCACTGCGTGAGCTACACGAGGGGAATGCTATATCACTGCATGGGCTACGCGAGGGGAATGCTATATCTGTGGGATACACAAGGGGAATGCTATATCACTGGAATACATGATGGAAATGCTATGTCACTGTGTGAGATACATGAGGGGAATGCTATATCACTGCGTGGGCTACACGAGGGGAATGCTCTATCTGTGGGATACACAAGGGGAATGCTATACAACTGGAATACATGACGGGAATGATATATCACTGCTTGAGCTACACGACGGGAATGCTATATCACTGCATATGCTACACGAGGGGAATGCTATATCACTGCATGGGATACATGAGGGGAATGCTGTAACACTGCATGGGATACAAGAGGGGAATGCCCTGCCACTAACATTGCTTTTGATCTTGAGGCAAAAAAAAAAAAGCATTAAATGTGCCAACATCCATCAGGGTATGTCAGCTAGTACTGAGTGACAGGGCCAAAGTGATTTGCTGTTGGAACAATGCATCTCACTGCCCCGGGCTGTGCTAGACAGATGAACATGCAGGTCATTCATGTGACATGTTGGAGTTCTGGGGCCTAGGATCGGGAGCAGAACAAAACAGTCCCTGTCCATGTCTCCTCTTGTTACATCGTCACAGCTGTAAGGAGGTCAAAACACAGGCTGAGAATGTTCAGGATGCATTTCATCTCTCCTGACCAGCATTGCCTACCTTAATGTTCCTCAAGGTCCTACCTCTGAATAGGCCAACACTCTTAGCATCTGTCTTTTCTCAAGCCCCCTCTGTGTGATCCACAAGGCCTTCCACTTAACTTTAGAGTTTGGCCTTGCATCTGGTATATAGCTACTGAGCACGTATGGTTGCGATTTGAACTGAGCCTGTATCAACCAAATTAATATAAGGAAAAAGTTACTTGAGCACAATGTGGTTCACTTATTAAAGTGTGTAACTGTGATTCGGGAGGTCCCAGCTCAGATGTCTGTAGACACAAGCTCATGTAACTGCGCATGGCATTTGCCTTTGCTGCAGCCCTTCAGCTACAAGTGTGTCTAGAGGCAGGACTCCAGGTGAAAGTGAGACAGTGGATTACATTTTCAGAAGGGTCGGACATAAGCTAGCTGCACTTGTCGTCGCCCACCCGACTGCATCTGCATAACCTGCTGCTTCTTCCAAAATGTGTCTGTTTGGGACAAAAAGTCACAGTTTGCAGTAAAATATTTTGCTGAATATGTAATTTTTTTTTTTTTTTTTTTCTGGAAATATTTTTTGTTTTTTTTTTTTTTATGGAAAACTCCAGTGGAGTTAGATCAACTAATAGATGGTCTATTGGTTTGGATGAATTCCCTTTTTTTTCTTTTTCTTCTTATTTTCTTCCACATAGCTTTTTAGCCCTCCAGAGACCCTGCATCTTCGTCTATCTTCTTCCTCCCCCCACCCCACCACGGCTGGCACCTACCTGCCCTGAAGCTATCTGGGCAGTAGCCCATAGCTTTCCCCTGTGGTTGGGTTGGAGTAGGAGGCCACTCCCCCTGGTCCCGGTCCATAATCCAGAGTTGCTCCAGGCATCTAGGTGGCGGCACAGGCCCGGGGAGGTGCACAGAGCAGTGGCTGGGTGGTAGTGCGGGCCCAGGAAGGTGTGAAGACCAGTGTCTGGCTGGCAGCATAGGCCCAGGGAGGTGCACAGAGCAGTGTCTCTGTGGCAGCACGGGCCCAGGGAGGTGCACAGGGCAGTGCTCCTTTTCGGGTCTCTTTTTTCATTTTCTCTTAGGCACCCCTGCCACAACAGCATGTCAGGATGTGCACATGGAGGCACACATGCCCTGCGGAGCCACGGCCCCCCCCTTCGAGTCACTTATTGTCTGCACAACCACTGGGCCTCCACCCGTTGGGAGTCAAAGGCCGAGATGACTGGCCACCCCTCCCCAGGAGGGGAGAGGAGAGCAATCCCTGGGATGCTCAATCCTCTCCCATTCTGGCAACCCTTGTTCATTCTCAAACACTGGTCACCGGTGTGGCAGGAAGTAAGACATTCAGTGCCTCAGCCCTCCATGCCAAAGGGCCAGCCCATGAATTTCCCTTTTGAAAGTAGTGGCAGGCAGATCTCGGATGGATTTTTTTTTGGTTTTTAAATTCTGCCCTGCTTGTCAGGTGGGCTGCTGTGGAGACACAAGTACTGTAGACGCCATCCTAGTGAACTGCAGTGTGCACTAGTGCCATAGAGAAACTGCAGCATTGATATATCTCAACCTCATGTTAGAAGTAATGCCTACAGTGAGTTTGTGCCAGCAGAATCTTAACTCTTTACTTCAGTCAAAGACAAAGGGAATCACTACTTTGCATGTACAGTATTACCTTCCAGGAGTGGGAGAGGAGAAGAGTCGCTCGGTTCTACTGAGCTACTTCATACTAGCATTTCATGCTCTGCAAAATGAGTATGCTTACCTAGCATATCAAATCCCTGCTTCTAAGGGACAATCTGATGGATCTAGTCCCTTCTGCTATCAGTGCTGTGTGAGCACTATGTGTCCATTCTGTCTGTGGCTGCTGCTCTGTACTCTGTTTCTTAAAATTTTTTTTTTGCTTTGTTTCCCCACCCTGATCCTTTTGTCACCCGACTACCTGCCCTGGCCGCCTCTTCCACACAGGACCCCCCATGGAACCCTGGTTTACCCCAGGTGGGGATGTGGTGGGGCCTCTTAACCCCTTCCCCAGAGGAATCAAGTCTTCACCGGGGTCCCTGGGTGGTACTGCAGCTGCAGGCAGGTGAGGACCCACTATCAGGCCCTCGCATTTGTGTCACCCCGGGAGAGGAATTTTTCTGTGTATGCTGTCCCAAACCGTGACGTGCCATGATGCCATGGCTTACACTGGCATCCATCACGCTCTCCCCACTGATGTGGGTATCAGGGCCGCAATACCACTGGGTATCGCCAGAGGTTAGGCCATCTCTGAGACAGTGTGCCCCTCTCCCTTGGTGGAGCTGAGCAATCCATCGAACACTCAGACATCCTCCCCGTGGCTGGCCCTCTGACTCCAGGGTCTACTTCCGAATCTGGGTAGTCAGCCTCGCAAGTGGAAATCCAGCCGCTGTGCTGATGGACCGGCCCTACTTAAGAATTATTTACTGTGCCTGCATACAGTATCAAAAGTGCATAACAATGCATGACGTGACTGCTAGTGCAGGGGCTATACATGGTATACATGCAGCAGGAATAAGTACACTATTACAACACAGCCATGCTACATTGAATTGTGCATTAGTACTGACCTGGTAGTACTGTGGAAGTGCTACCACATGCCACACTGGTGATCCAGGTTCTGTAGTGGACTGTGGTCATTTGGGGGTTGGCCAGGATGGAGAGGAAGGAGCATTCAATGGAGAGTTCTCCTCTCTCGGGAGTGCGGATCTGGCCTTCCATTCTCAGGCTGCAACCTGGGAGAGGACAGATGATAGCACAGCAGGTTCATCATAGCATTGAGAGGGCATCCTCAGATGCTACATGCACACATGGTTCACCCCAGCATAGGGAGGGCACCCTCAGATGCTGCACGCACACATGGTTCACCCTAGCATTGGGAGGGTGCCCTCAGATGTTGCATGCACACATGGTTCACCCTAGCATTGGGAGGGTGCCCTCAGATGTTGCATGCACATGGTTCACCTCTAGCATTGGAGGGTGCCCTCAGATGCCGCACGCACATGGTTCACCTAGTAGTGGTGGGCACCATGGATGCTGCACACAGGTTCATCATTTCAAGCTGGCCCAGGAAGAAAAATGCTGGAGAAAACCCCAACTGGCCTGGTGACTCCTCAGCACCCGCCACGCTCCACACCAATGTCTGTGCAGGGCTTTGAATCTGTATTGTGCCCTTTGTGGAGATGGTTGCCCCCCCCTTCCAGCCCCACCACAAGAGAAAACTTCAGGGGTACACAAGGAGTCAAGTAAGTCCCAGAGAAGGTGATGGTTGGGGCTGGAGGGGCCGGGATGATTGGAGCTGGGGGTGATGGAAGATTGGGGCTGGGTGGCAGGGATGATTGGGGCTGGGGGGACAAGGATGATTGGGGCTGTGAGGGGGCAGGGATGATTGGGAGCTGTGGGGGACAGGGATGATTGGAGCTGGGGATGATTGGGGTTGTGAAGGACAGGAGTGACTGGGGCTGTGGAGGGCAGGGATGACTGTGGCTGGAGGGCAAGGATGATTGGGGCTGGGGGGACAGGATGACTGGGACTGTGGGAGACAGGGATGATTGGGGCTGGGGCCAGAGATGATGGGGCTGTGGGGCAGGGGTGATTTAGCTGGGGGACAGGGATGATTGGGGCTGTAGGGATAGATGACTAGGCTGGGGGACAGGGATGATTTAGCTGGGGACAGGATGACTGGGGCTGGGGGCAGGATGATTGGGGCTGGGGAACAGGTTTGACTGGGGCTGGGGGACAGGGACGATTGGGGCTGGGGTGGGGATGATTGGGGTTGTGGGGACAGGAATGACTGGGGCTGTGGAGGGCAGGGATGACTGTGGCTGGAGGGCAAGGATGATTGGGGCTGGGGGACAGGGATGATTGGGGCTGTGGGGCAGGGTGATTTAGCTGGGGGACAGGGATGACTGGGGCTGTGGGGGATAGATGATTGGAGCTGGGGAACGGAGATAATTTAGCTGTGGGGATAGGGATGATTGGGGCTGTGAGGATAGATGACTAGGGCTGGGGGACAGGGATGACTTAGGTGGGGGACAGGGATGACTGGGACTGGGGGGGGGATGATTGGGGCTGGGGAACAGGGATGACTGGGGCTGGGGGTCAGGGATGATTGGGGCTGTGGGGACGGGGATGATTTGGGCTGTGGGGACAGAGATGATTGGGGCTGTGGGGCTGGGGTGATTGTGGCCAGGGAACAGAGATGATTGGGGCTGGGGACAGGGATGATTTAGCTGGGTGGACAGGGTTGACTGGGGCTGGGGCAGGGATGATTGGGGCTGGGGGACGGATGATTTAGCTGGGGACAGGGATGATTGGGGCTGTAGGGGACAAGGATGATTGTAGCTGGGGACAGGGATGATTTGGGCTGGGTGGATAGGGATGATTGGGGCTGGGGGATAGGGATGATTGTGGCTGGGGACAGGGATGATTTAGCTGGGGGACAAGGATGATTGGGGCTGTGGGGAGAGGGTGATTGTAGCTGGGGACAGGAATGATTGGGGCTGTGGGGACAGGGATGATTGTAGCTGGGACGGATGATTGGGGCTGGGGATAGGGATGATTGTAGCTGGGGACACAGTTGACTGGGGCTGGGGGGCAAGGATGATTGGGGCTGGGGATGGATGATTTAGCTGGGGACAGGGATGACTGGGGCTGTAGGGCCGGAATGATTGGGGCTGGGGGACAGGGATGATTGTGCTGGGGGACAGGGATGATTGTAGCTGGGGGATAGTGATGACTGCGGCTGGGGGACAGGGATGATTGGGGATGTGGGGACAGGGTGACTGGGTTGTGGGGAACAGAGATGATTGGGGCTGGGGATGGATGATTTAGCTGGGGGACAGGGATTACTGGGGCTGGGAGGCAGGAATGATTGGGGCTGTGGGGGACAGGGATGATTGTAGCTGGGGATAGGATGATGGGCTGGGGGATAGGGATGATTGTAGCTGGGGGATACTGATGATTGTTGCTGGAGGGACAGGGCTGACTGGGGCTGGGGACAGGGATGATTGTAGCTGGGGCAGGGATGATTGTAGCTGGGGGATAGGGATGATGGGCTGGGGATAGGGATGATTGTTGCTGGAGGGACAGGGATGACTGGGGCTGGGGACAGGGATGATTGTAGCTGGGGGCAGGGATGATTGTAGCTGGGGGATAGTGATGACTGGGCTGGGGGACAGGGATGACTGGGGCTGGGGGACAGGGATGATTGTAGCTGGGGGCAGGGATGATTGTAGCTGGGGGATAGTGATTACTGGGGCTGGGGCAGGGATGATTGGGGATGTGGGGACAGGGATGATTGTAGCTGGGGGCAGGGATGATTGTAGCTGGGGATAGGATGACTGAGATTGGGGGACAGGGATGATTGTAGCTGGGGGATAGGGATGACTGGGGCTGGGGCAGGGATGATTGTAGCTGGGGGACAGGGATGATTGGGGTTGTGGGGAACTGAGGTGATTGGGATTGTGGGGACAGAGATGATTGGGGTGGGGGACAGGGATGATTGTAGCTGGGGGTGGATGACTGGGGCTGGCCAGTAGTAAGCCTAAATAATTGATTTAAAAAAAAGTAAAGCTGCATTAGTAAGCCATGGCCATTGATACCAGGGATAACTCCTCACTCTGTGGAAAAATATTCGGAATGGGCACCTAAGATGGGCAGAAAGGAGTATAGCTATGTGGTTAAAGGGAAAAGGATATGGGGAGTTCTGCTGATCTCAACACCCTGGTTGTTAGTTTGGGATGATGAGCATCTGTGCTTTCCAGACTATGAGCTTTCCAAGAACTGATTTAATTAAAGCAGAAAAAACAGCTGTTGTCTCAGTAGCACTATGAGCCCTGGCTCCCAAAGCACTGGCCACTAACAGTTTGCTTATTGGCTCACGTGGTCCCTGAACACCAGTGTGTCTGATAATGGTTGCAGCTGGGTTTAGTGAAACCATTAGTCATTTTCTCAAGGTACAGGCGTGTGGTGATAAAAGAAAGATGAGCCACCCCTTTTGCTCCAGCTTATAGTTGAGAGGCTTTGCTTCAACTGGCGAGATGCAACGGAATCTAGGATGCAGGCTTGTAAGTCCCAGTTTACTCATCAGATATGCTGAGATTTCTGGAGCATTTTTTTTTTTTTCAAACACGTGTCCTTAAGTAGAACAACTTTACTCATTTTAGCTGCATAATATGGAGAGTAAGCAATTTTGGTTCCAGTATCTAAAGACTGAACAGCTCCCAGTTAAACATGAGACATGCTGCATCATGGTAACCCAAAGTAGTAGCCACGTATCTCGCAGATTGTCCTACATTAGGAGGGATGCTCCATCATTTGATCCTCAAAGTCCTCTGTCCTACATTGTACACTGAGATTTTAAAGTAGAAGCCTGATCTTTTTTTTTAATAAAAGTTTATAGAGCATTTATAATATAAACAGACATTACTACAAGTACAGGTATTAGAAAGTAAGAACAGCACAAAGAGACCGTCCAGTGTAACAATCTCAAGTCGATGTGTGGGCAATTAATTACATGAGAGAGAAATACATTCCATCAAAAATCACCAGATAATGAACAGAAATGCCCTGTTTAGTTATTAGTGGGGACGTGGAAAAAAGAAAGGAGAAGAGAGAAAGGGGGAAGCAGAGAGGATAAACCATAGAAGGAAAGGAGGGGGGTAGGAAAGTCATCCAAAAGTGGAGAGGGATCAGTGAAGGGATTCAAGAAAGGGAACTCTGTCCTAGCCCATAATTGAGGATAAGTGAGGAAACCCCCCAAGAGGGAGGATCTTAAGGGAGGGTGACATCCGTCTCTTGAGTGATTAACTAGCATACACTCTGGAACTCCCTGCCTTTTGACATTCGCCTAGCTCCTAGTCATGCCCAGTTTAAAACCAACTACTGCTCCCTCCTCTTTAGCCAGGTTTCCTGTGCCCGCTTCAAACCCCCTTGAATTTTCATTTCAGATCCAGTCTCACTTATCCACTGCTGCAAACTGCTCTGCACTCTTCCTACACTATCCAGATAGGTTTTTAGCACTTATGTCTCCATTGGCTTTGCTTTTAGCTGGTTTTAACCCAGTTGTGCTTCGCCATGTCATAGTTATCAACTGAATTTTCTGTTACTGTGTATAAACTCTAACTCAACCTGTTACCTACCCTTGTAATTGTCTAATCGGGTACCTACTCAATTATTGTGTAATCCTGTTTGCCCTGTATTTTGTTTCCACCTGTACTTATAATTTTATTTCTCCCGTACATATAATGTAACTCCCTGCCTACCTACTGTTACCTTCCAGGTCGTGCCTGAAAATAGTCATTTCATGGCCATGGTACTTACCTGGTAAACAAAAACTAAATAAATATTTCACTATAACCTCGAGGGTGGATATCTGTTCCTTATCTGCAATATAATGAAAAAAAGGTAACCATCTCCCTTTAAATTTA
Organism: Neoceratodus forsteri; assembly: GCA_016271365.2. NCBI lineage: Eukaryota > Metazoa > Chordata > Ceratodontiformes > Ceratodontidae > Neoceratodus > Neoceratodus forsteri. Next base: position 107,458,038 of record JADMNL010000031.1, on the reverse strand, counting down.
TCTACAGACAATCTCAGTTTGGCAGTGAGGAATTCCATCTCTAATACTCTGAGACAGGTTCTATACCATAGTTCTAATGAGGGGGATTTAGGGGAAAGCCAGCATGAAGTTATACATTTAAGAGCTACTGCCACACAAATATAATAAAGGTAGCTAGGAGATCGAGATTTCAGTGAGTCTGGGGGGAGTCCAAATAACCAGAATTGAGGAACTCGGGGAAGGGGGGCATTGAAAATACTCTCTACCTCTGAATGTACCATTTTCCAGAAATTTTCCAGTGCTTTACACTCCCAAAATATGTGGGAATAGGTGCCCCACATCTGGCAATTTCTCCAACAGAGGTCCGAAGCGTGGGTGCCTAAATGTTTAGAAATGACTGGGGGTCAGGAAATTGGATTATTATTTTCCACCGAAACTCACTCCACATTAAGGAGGCAGTGGTCTCATGGCCCCCTCTCCAGACTCTCAGCCAGTCTTTCTCAGACAAGGAGAGGTTCAGTTCCGCCAACCATTTCTCCTTGATGGCTGTGAGGTGGTCTCCTTCAGCTTCGCTCATATCAAAGCTTGTACCAGTGAAGAAATTACATGCCGTTGGGCATTAGAGTTTAATATAAAAATAAAAATTTGTGGAGTGGATTAGTTGGTGTGTTGAGGTAGGATCAAAGTTTATAGAGGAGAAATAATGCCGTAATTGTAAATACCTGTAAAAGTCTGACTGTCAAAGGTTAAATTCTACCTTTAATTGCTGGAATGATTTTAATTGTGCTCCCAGAAAGCAATGTCCCAGATTGCATAAGCCTTGCCTAGCCCAACAACTATATGCATGGTCCCAGGTGAGTGGGGGGAAATCCAGACAGCTCAGGATTGTAGTTGAAAGGCTCAATTTGAGCCGAGGTTTTAGGGCTGCACAAGCCTCTTGCCATGCCATCCCAGATACCTCTATGAGGGGGTTGTGGAAGGAAAGTTTTTTAAGTCTTAGCAAATCCAGATACAACATATCTGCCATGTGTTTCAACGGTGCTGAAGCCAATTGAATTTCTACCCAGTGAAGTGGTGGGCTCTGCATAAGGAGGAGGAGTCCTCTCATCTGTGCTGCCCAAAAGTAAACTTGCAGGCTTGGGACCCCCATCCCACCCTTCAGTCTAGGTGATGTCATCACTTTCCATCTGACTCTCGTTTTTTTCCCCAACTAAATAAATTTGGACAGAGAGGTTCGTAGCACATGCCAAAAAAGCCCTAGGGGGCTTGAGTGGGACAGAAAAAAGATAACAGTCTGGGGAGGATGTTTATATGAACCACCTTGACTCTGCTCGCCATGGAGAGGGGAAGCTCTTTCCATCGGTTACAATCAGATCTTATCTCTTGTAATATCTTCAGGTAGTTCACTTGGTACAATTTAGTAATGTTCTTTTGGGATCCATACACCTAGGTATCTAAACCCAGTCTTGGACCAATTCATCTCAGTTAGAATGGAGCAGTGATGATCCGGTGCCCAACAGGAAGAATTTCTGATTTTCCTGGGTTAATTTTGTACCCTGCTAATTTTCTGAACTCTGACAGGAGCCCAAAGATCTTGGGTAAAGCGGTTACTGGATCAGAGATATACAAAAGAGTGTCATCTGCGACATGGAAACCCTAATCTCTGTGTCCTGGACTTTAATTCCTTGAAAATCTCTCCCTGTCTGATATGGGCAGCTAGGGTTCAAAGCTCAAAGTGAATGAGAGGGCAGCCCTGTCTTGTGCCTCTGCTAATTGAAAAATGAGAGGAAATCATCCCATTAGCATGGATCCTAGCTCTGGGATTGGTATAAAGATTACTTATCCAGCCCCTAAATTTCCCTCCAAAGCCGAAACGCCCCAGGGTGTAATCCAGAAAGTTCCAGTCTAGCCGATTGAAGGCTTTTTCAGCATCCAAAGAGAGGACTGCTTGTAGTGGTTTACCAGGAGGGGGTCCAGTGGAGGAGAGAGCATTCAGCAGGAGGCGTGTGTTGTCCTGGATGTGCCTGCCTGGGATGAAGTCCGTCTGGTCTGGGTGGATCAATCAAGGATCATCTTCATGAGTCTCTGACTAAATACTTTTGTAAATATTTTAGCATCTTGATTCAGCAAGGAGATTGGTCTATAACTAGAGCATTTGGAGGTGTCCTTCCCAGGTTTAGGGATTACTGAGATAAGGGCTACACCCCAAGAACAGGGGAGGACATTGGATTCATGGGCATTGCAGATTTGTGTAAGAAGATGGCTGATTTATTCCCAAAACACTTAAAAATTCTGCAGAGAAACCATCTGGGCCTGGGGATTTACCGATTTGAGGGAGTTAATTATGTGTTTAATCTCCTCTACTGAAAAGGGGACTTCTAACTTCCACTTAGGAGGAGACAATTTGAGAAGGTTTATCTTGGAAAAAATTCAGTCAGTATTAAATCTTGAGGTCCCTTCTTGCTGATAAAGCACACTATAAAACTGCAAGAATTCTTCAACTATCTGCGAGGGTTGCATTTTGGGTTCAGAGTTGGGAACTTCAGGACAAATTTTAGAGATATACCTTTTGGCTGCTTGTTTCCTCAATCTCTGGGCCAAGAGCTTGCCCACCTTCTCTCCCCTCTCGTAGTACCTCTGATTTGTAAATCTCAGAGAGTTTTCAGTACATCTCGGCATTAAGGAGTCATATGACACCTGGGTCTTTTTAAGCTGTTTCCAAATTTGCCTAGAGCCGTGTGTGTTTATGTTGGGTTTCTAACTGCTTAATATTTTCCAGGGCCTCTCTCAGTTCAGCCTGATGGAGTTTATTTTTGTGAGTGGAGTATGAAATAGTGTGCCCCTTCACCCCTTACTACAGCCTTTAAGATGTCCTAAAGGGAGCTAAGGAAAGGGGTGGTCTCAGTGTTGTCTTGGAGATCACCTTTTCCGTGGACTCCACGTATGGCTTGTCATTAATTAAGCTGGGATTAAACCTCCAGCACCTCGCTTTCATTGGGGTGTCCCAGCTCAATCGAGCTATGACCATGGCATGATTGGAGATTGTTATGGGAAGGATAGTAATATCCTTGAAGGTGTGAAGCAAATTTTTTTGAGTGTAGAAACAGTGTGTTCTTGAATGGGAGTTGGCTGCAGGGGGGATAAAAGGTTAAATATTTCAATGAGGGATTAAAATGTCTCCAGGGGTCAATCATTCCTGCTTTATTTAGCAGATTCTGCAGTAAACAGGAACATGCCTTGGAGCTAGTAGCTCCATTGGAACTCCTGTTATATGCAACGTGTTCAACACAATTCCAGTCCCCAGCGCATATGATTTGCCCAGGGGAGAGGCTGGCAAGGATATCAAATAGGGAACAAAAGTATTCGCCTGTTGGGGGTGTGGGAGCATATATCACCACAATGTGCAGGAGGTGTCCACCATAAATTCTGGAAACAACTAACGTATGAGCCGAACCCGCTTTCAAAACATTTTGTACTTCAAATGGTAGACCCTTGCATATAAGAACTGCCACTCTGGCTTTTTAATATTGGGGTGCTCATCTGAGTAAACTTGCCCAACCCAAGCTCTGCGCACTTCAGTTGTTTTGTGCGAGAGCCTAGTTTTCTGGAGATAGAGGTTGCACCTTTCCTCTTTAACTCTGCCAAAATGTTAGATCTCTTAATTACATTAACACCTTAAACATTCAAAGAACAAACAGTTAGCTCAGCCACAGTCACCATGTAAGAAACACCACATAATCCTTTTGGCTGTTGAATATTTGAGGGGAATACTCACTGTAATCCCATCATTACCCTTTCAGGATGCAATCGAGGATTTGGGGCTAGAGAGTAGAGAGGAAAAGAGAGAGAGTCATTGTAAACAGAGGGAGAAAAAGGGTATCCACATAAAATACACAAAAACAACTTTACAATAGTCAGATAGCTATTGCCTGAGAACCTCGCAATAAGCAAGGAGGGGGGGTTAGCAGGTCAATCAGAGTAGAGGCTTAGTAAAGGTCCATTCTGTGGACTGTGGACGGAGGAGAACCTCCTATGAGAGCATAGGGGTGAGAAACTCAACCCCACAAATGACTCAAACCCCTCCAAAGAGGGGGAGAGGGTCGGCAGCACCTCCGCAAGGGGAAAACTGCACAGCCTGTGTTCTAGTAAGTAAGGTTCCGGGGTCAATTGAGGGCCTAGTCAGGTTGTCCAGGGTGCATCTAGTAAGGTTTGGGGTTATATATAGTGTAATTATTATAAATACATATACCACTTCCTAGTAACCCAGAGGAAAAAGAAAATTGCACTAGAACCCCAAACGAGTAATTAGATCTCGCCTAAATGTTGCAACTGTAGTGCCCAAAAAATCAGGATGATTAGAATCACAACATAGGTAAATATAAAGTAAATTAAGGGTGAGATCTGGTCTAGATGGATTGCCCTAATAAGGGAAACAGACCCATAAATAACATTATCAGGCAGTCATCACCGGGGTAAAACACGAGGGAGTGTAACTATTATTCATTTTGAATCTGAACTTGGCGACTCAACCATTTCAAGCAGCTAGTGTATAATTCAGCAATCAGGTTAAACATGCCCATTATAAGGCCTAAAAGAATAGCTAAAGTCAAAATAGAAATAAAGGTCCTAGCTTAAATCCTTCTAGTCCCAGGCCTTCGTTGTGCAGAAAGCAGTAAAATTTCAAGAGCTCAGCTGCGATTTTCTCTGCCGCCGCAGCACATTAAAAGCACCTCATTCGAGGTGGGGGCCAATAGCACCAAACCATCTTGGTGTCACCAAATAGGAAGTCCAGAGCAGAAATTACAGTCCTGGAGGGTGCGCCCCAGGCAGTCCCACCTCATGACGATCCAATTGCCAATGAAAATTAGAAACGTAGTAACGCTTAACAGGAGAACTTTGCAACGGGACTTGAAGAACGAAGAGTGCAACCAGGCCAGGGATATGGGAGGGTTCAGTCCAAGTCTCACAGACCTTTCAGTTTAGTGGGATCATCATTCTTTGGGAATAATCTGTCAATAAACAAACGAGTCCTGGGATTCAAAGCTAGGTGTGGAGAATAACCAGCAAGATCAGGGCCCAAATCACTTGTTGGGGAGTAGTCACTTGCCATATCAGCATGTAAAGGAAGTAAGGCACCCACTCTAGAACTGCTTGCAGGGTACTTTCCCAGGGCGAGGGACCACAGGAGTGCTTCAATGTCCATTTCCGCTTTCTCTTCTTTGAGATCAGGGAGTGCAATTTGCAGGTTCTCCAGGAAAGAACAAGCCTCTAGGAGTGATTCAAAAAGTTTTGGGCCATTCGTGGTGTCGACGCAGAGTTTAGTGGGGTATCTCAACTGTGCTTTGTTTCCCTTCTCCCGTAGCTGCTTGACCACAGAGGACTTTTCTCCTTTTCGCCATCATTGCTGGGGGAAGTCATAGTCAGCGTAATCTCTGGTGCCATCAAAGTTTAAATCTTTTTTGGCCCATGCCATCCGTAGCAGTTCTTCTTTGGCTGGGTATTTGAGAAATGTTATCAAAATGACCCTAGGGGGTGTCCCTGGTTTAGGTTTAGAAGCTATAGCCTTATGGGGATGTTCGATATCCAGTACAAAATCCTCTCCCAGTTGTAGCTGAGTTTTAAACCAACATTCAATAAAGCCTTCCATGTCTTGCTGCTCTACCCCTTCAGACTCCAAATAGATGAACAGTGTTGCTTCTGGAGCGAGCTTCTGCATCGCCTGCCCTCAGGGTTAACGCGCTGCTCTCTTATACAGATAGGCCAAGGATTTGCCAAAGGACATATGTTCATTCTGGATGGTTTCTATGTGTGGCTCCACAGCTGTGGTGTGAGCTTCAAGTTTCCTGAAGTCTTTCTGTATGTCAGAAACTTTGCTGTCAGTACATTGAAGGAGCCAGTTCTTGGAGTCGATCTGTGAGCATGAGGAGCCTGAGTCAGAACCCGAATCTTCATCTGGTAAGCCTGAGATCAGAGACGAGCATGAGAACTGGGGGCTAAGGCCTTGAGGGAGCAAGGTTTTCAGGTTAGGAGTACGTGGCTAGGAACCTGAAGCAAGCTTCTTTCTGGTACGGCCCATATCAGCAAGTGATGTTTTGCAGATGGCACTAAAAAACGACTGATAAATAGCGCTGTTTAATAGGCGATGGTGACTGATTCTACACCCGAGCACAGAGCTCCGAACCAGGTGGCCATTCTAGGGAGTGACGTCACCGGTACCCGATCTTTTTTTTCTATATAGGTTTTTACCTTTCCAGAGCCCTGGCAGGTGGCTACGGCCCTCCTGATGGAGGGACTCTCTTTCCGGTCCTGCCACTCCCAACCTCACTGGTCCCTAGTAATTCCTCCGTGGCAGAGCCAGGAAGAAGGTTGCTGGCTTCTCCTCCGCCCCCAACCCGGAGACCCAATCCAGAAGCCGGGACTGCCCTTAGAGCGGGTAGACCACCATGGAGTCTGCCAGACTCTTTTTCTGCCCTTTTCTCCCCTACCGACGTAAGGACGTCGGATCACGCCTCCAGGCCCATACTGCCCTCCAGCCACCACCACAGGGCAGTCAACAAGCTGGATGACAAGTCTTCCTCCCCTGAGAGAGGAGAGTAGTCCTCCGGTGCTCAATCCTCTCTTCCCCCTGCCAACTCCCAGCGGCCCGGGCTCATTCCTGAACCCTGGGTGGCATGAGGTGTAGCGCCAGCACCTCCAGCGCCAGTGGGCCGGCTGAGGCCTGATCTTCTTTGAGGATATCTACCTCCACTGAACCACATTGTGACAGAACTGTAAGCCGTTGGCATCTGGACCACACAGAGTTTGCTGGCTGGGGCCACCCATGTCGACGCACCTTGTTGGGGCTTATATAATGTGGGTATCCCCAGCATGCCTCAATTCTTTTCTCCCTCCTTCAACCACTCACCAGTTCACCACTGCTGAAACACACCATCGAGTTTGGAAAGTTTTGCTGTCACTATTCATTCAAGCTTGTTATTTAGCTATTTAATAGCTCATTGGAAACAGGAGTGGTCCTGGAGGATTAGAGGAGGGCAGATGTAATCCCACTTCACAAAAGCGGTAGCAGGGAGAAAGTTGGAAGTTACAGGCCACTCCAGTAAGCCTGACCTCAGTGGTGGGAATGTTAATGGAATCACTGCTGAAAGAAAGGTTTGTGGAATATCTTGAATCCAGTGGAGTACAAGACCAGAGGCAGTAAGGATTCATGGGGTGGGGGGAGATCATGTCAAACAAATCTGATGGAGTTCTTCAACTGGGTGACTAAGGAACTAGATCAGGGTGGAGCAGTGGATGTAGCCTGCCTAGATTTTAGTAAGATATTTGATATCATTCCACATAGGAGACTAGTAAGCAAGCTGGGTGGCTTAGGTAGGTCCAAAGCTGGCAAACTGGCTAAGAAATTGGTTAAGGGATAGGTGGAAGAGGGTGGTGGTAAATAGAGTTCACTCGGAGGAAGGGACAGTCACCAGTGGGGTGCCTCAGGGATCAGTGCTGGGACCAGTCCTCTTTAGTGTCTTTATAAGTGACATTGCAAAGGAGCTGGAAAGGAAGGTGTGCCTCTTTGTTGATGACACTGAACTGCAATAGGGTGGACACTTTGGAGAGGTGTGGAAAGGATGAGCAGTGACCTTAGAAAACTAGAAGAGTGGTCAAGGGTATGGCAGCTGGTTTCAGTGAGAAAAGTGCAAAATAATGCACTTGGGGCACAGAAACCCAGGGTGGAGTACAAATGGCAGGGAGGGGCGGTACTGTCAACCACGCAATGGAAATTGACCTGGGATGATCTTACTGAATACCCTAAAGGTGGGCAGACAGTGCGACAAGACAGTTGGGAGGCAAGTGGGTGCTGGGGTGCAGAGAGGGGTATCACTAGCAGAAAAATGGAGGTGGGGTTGCTCTGTATAGATCGTTAGTAAGGTCCCACCCAGAGTACTGTGTCCAGTTGTGGAGACCACATCTCAGAAAGGACAGAGTAGAAGTGGTGCCCTTAGAGTACTACACAGTCACTCCAAGCTAACACTCTGTTTTTTTTCTTTATTTTTCAGGGTCTGGAGGGCTCACCCAAATCTGCACTTTCTGCTGCAGCCCCTCCGGTTAATCTTGCTGCTGAAACCCAAAGATTCACCAGAGGTATGCAGGACAAGTCTACGTTTGAAATTGGCCTTTTGAGCAGGCAGCAGAACTCTGCATATTTAATTTGATTTTGGTTTCTTGGGAGCCACTGCTGCTAATTCTAGGCGGGGAGGAGAGGGGAGGAGAGGGCCCCCCCTTACCCTCTCTCACACCTCGAGACTGTGTCGGGAGGTCAGCTGGCCCCATCTCTAGACCCCAGTTATGGATTTTCTCAGGACGACCGGAACCCATCTACAGGAACCTGGGACAGGGTATTTCCATTTTTCTGGTCCCAGCCCTCGAGGCGTCCGTACGCTATGGAAGCCTAGGGGCCAAGCACGTCATGATGCGCTTGTGCTCCGGCTTCCAACGGGCGCCTCCCCACCCTTGTCTGCAAGCTACCTTCACTGCATCTCCACCTGTGGTCACCCAGGTGGCGGTATAGCAGCGAGACTTGCATTCCACCCCACCCAGAGGAGGAGAGCAGCCTTTCGACATTCAATCCTCCTCCCCCTGGCCAGCCCTCCAGCTGCCCGAGTCCGTTCCCAAACCCGGGTCACTGGCGCCGCGAGCGGTAACCCTACCGCTGTACCGGTGGGCCGGCTCTCCTTGGTGATTTCAATTTAAACTGGCTGAGCACCCACCAGTTGGACTATGCTTCCCACCTAAAACAACACAACCTTGTCCAGACTATCATGCTCCCCACCAGACAAAACTCCCCTACGTATCTCCTCTGGTCATCAAAATTTAAACATCCCCCTCCTAAATACCTGTCCTTCCGGAAACTCAGTAGTCCCAACACCACAAACCTTCTTGAGGATGCTAAGTCCCTGGACTGGTCTGCTCTATACTCACTTTCTGATGTGACCCCGGCAGTAACCATATTTACACAGACCCTTATGACCCTACAGGACAGACACTTTCCTGTCACTACAAGAAGGGTCAGAGGCGGTTGCTCACGTTGAGTCACAAAGACTTCTCACCCTTATGAAGGATAAGGATCGTGCTTGGTCCACCTACAAGGCATCCCCTCCCTGCCGCCTGGAATACCTACAGGCACCGGAGGAATCTATGCAAATATCTGGCCAAATCCTCTGAAACAGACTCATCTCAATAATCTCCAACAGGCTGACTTTGGAGACCCTAGGAAATTCTGGGCATCCATTGGCTCCCTCCTAAACCCCAAGGCAGCCCAGCAACTAAACTCACTGGGCGGCCTCATTACAGACCCACTGGAAGTGGCCAGCGTTTCAATGAGAAATTCTCTGATCTATCCATGTATCTAAGTAAACTTCCAAATGGCTATCTCAAATTGCTCGCCCCCATTCAAAAACCCCTGTCGACCGGCCTACCACCCATCCCCAAATCCCCCATTTTATTTCAAAACTCTCTCCACTGCTGACACCGCTAAGCTCCTCAAAAGCCTCTCAAATCATGGCTCCTGGGCTGATGGACTATCTCAGTCTTCCTCAGGCTCATCTCCCATCCATCATCGAACCACTCACTTGTATCTTTAACCTTACCCTTTCCACCTCCTCCATGCCTGACCCCTGAAGACTGCCAAGGTGATTCCATCTTCAAAGCTAAGTGACCTCTATCCGCGAAAACTACTGTCCGATCTCCATCTTCCCTACCTTAGCAAACTACTCGAGAAGGCTATCCACCATCAGCTTGATGAGCACATGGGCAAATACAATGTCTTGTGTAGCCAACAGCATGGCTTCTGCAAGAACCATTCCACTACTACTGCCGTCGCACTACTGACCGACCATATCCTCATAAACATGGACCATGGTAACGCCACCGGCACAGTCTTCGTAGACCTATTCAGAGCCTTTGACATTGTCAGCCAAACCCTCCTCCTCTCCAAACTGCATTGCCTTGGCTGTTCCCAGTAAGTTACTTCCTGGTTCAGGAGCTACCTCACTGATCGTTACCAATTTGTGAGTATTGGCCCTGCCTGCTCCCCCACCTTGCCCATCTCAACAGGTGTCCCCCAGGGCTCCATTCTTGGCCCCCTTCTATTCTCTTTATTTATTAACTCCCTTCCCTCGGACAGTCTCAGATCCCACTCTCTCCTCTATGCTGATGACATTGTACTTTTCTACAGCGATAAATTTCCTGCCTGCATTTCCTCTGTTCTAACTCAAAACTATGCTGCAGCCCAGAATTGGTTTGCTGATAACCTCCTTCTGGTTAATACTAAAAAACAAAAGCTATGCTGTCCAAATCCAAAACTCACCCCCAACATCATCTCCTCTGATGGCCAAGCCCTTGAAGATATCAATATTTTCAGACACCTAGGTGTTCTACTCGACCCATCCCTCTCTTTCTCCGAGCACATTAACTCATTAGTTCAAAGGTTTCACCGAAAATTAGGTGCTGCCTACAGATTCTGACAATACCTGACCCCAGAGGCCGGACTTGCCATTGTCCAGGGGAATCTACTCCAAATCTTGGACTACTGCTCCCCATCTATGCTAGGACATCCACAACTCTTATGGCCAAGCTCTCTTCTGCCTACAACAGTGTCTGTCATTTCACCTTGTTGGCCCCTTTCACTACACACCACTGTGTCCTTTATAATTCACTAGGATGGCTTCCGCTGCAAGGCTGCTTTGACCTTTCCTTTTGCTGCATGGTGGATTCCGCCATCCATACTGGACAGGAACCTCTCCTTGCAGCCCTCCTCAAGGTACAAACTTTGCACCGTGGCCTCCGCTCAAACAGCATTTCTCCTCTGAATGTTCCCAGAGTATCCACCAATGTGGGTGGTAGAGCCTTGTTAGTGGCAGCCCCTATGCTGTGGAATAAACTGCCTGCCGAGCTCTGCTCCATTCACACCCACTGCCAGTTCAAATCGTGCCTCAAAGATTGGCTCCTGGAGACTTTCCACTGCCACTGTCTTTCTGAGTAGTTCTTCATTTCCCTCCTGCACTTACCACAAGAGTTTCTTGCCTGTGCAACTCTCTTTGTACATCCTCCAGTTTCCCTTCCTCTCACACCCCTTCCCCTCTCCTTCCCTCTACTAGCCCCGCTTTATTCTTTTCATGCTACTCCTGAGGAACATTGATTATCTTTTATGTGTAACCCCCCCAGGGATGCTATCCTAAGGGCTACTACCCCTGCCTGATTTGCCACTAACATGTTGAGGGGCCTGGATCCAATGGCGGGTGCCTCCACCCAGAGGTCGGGGTTAAGACAGTCGAGTATGACTTGGTCACAGCCCTCTGGGTTGCTGCAACCCCCCTTTCTTCCACTAGTGGCCCACACAAATCAATCACAGTGCCCTTACTATATACACTTACCCCCCTTCCCCGGTTTGAACCAATCAGCTTGCTCCGGGGACCCCCTGAAAAGTAAGTTGCTGTTACACAATAATCACTGTACAGTAGTTCACCATAAACACACAAGTTGGCCAGTATACCTCTGCAAAACGATCCATCTGATTTATTTAGGGGGGAAATAACAAGGACTGGGGTGATCAGGTTAATTAGCTTACCACTCTAATATATAAGTATCTATATAGGGCACTGTGCACAGGCCTAACCTATAAATCACTGTCTCTGGGTACCCAAACAATGAAGGCTAGTCCCTCGATGCAGCTGGTTGGGGCTGTAACGCAGAAATGAGCATTTGATCCCTACGAATGTTAGGCAGAGCCTCCAGGCTCAATTATGGCAGCCAGTAAAGAAACCAACAGCCCTTGCCCTCACTAGGAGCAATTGACAGGGAGTGACCCTGATTTAGTACTCACGACTCCAGTGGGAAGAGCGCTTTCACACCATCACAGGATTGAACCTGGAACTTGAACACTTCCCCACACATTTATATGGAAAGGCAGAGGGGTACCATACCAGGCAGCTGCTGTACTTCCAGATCGCTTGCACTGCATACACTGGGCCAAACTGACGCAACTTCACTAGTCCTGACAGACCAAGCGCGATTCAAGCAGATTCTCCAGTCTTCTACAGGGTGAGTCTGGTAGGTAGCCGCGCTCCTGCACAGCTCCTCTGACCGCTACTTAGCGATTTAACCACACTGCAGGGCATTGCAAACCGCCGACTCTGGCCTTCCACATGCTTCCCGTGAACACTCAACAGTGCAGGAGCCCAGGCTCCTTCTCGCTCACTACCACAGCGTCTCCCCTTTGGCAGTTTGGGCAGGGCTCATAGCTCGAGCGCCACCCGATCCCATTGGTGGGCTGCAGATACCAGTTACTTAAGGCAGTCCCCATTGGTGCAAAAAAGGGTGCTATAGCCCAGAACTTCATTTCCCAGAATTACAGGCTATATCCTTTATGGCCAGCCGGCTCCAAAATGAGTCCTAATCCTGGTTGGCTTAAAAGATCTCCATTTTAGCGTTCCCCACCTTTTCATTGGCCCATCTAGAAAGTGCAGGTCCAAAATGGAAGGGCCAGACACACAGAGTCCCAGCTGCAATGGAAGCAGGTTAAACAAACCGTAAGTTCACTAATACTCTAAGCAATTACAAACAGTTACATCTGTCTGATGGGTTTCCATGGCGCTTTTCAGTGACTACCAAATGGGGCGAGTGAATCACAGCTCAGGCGGGATTCGAGAAAGGGAACACACTCCCCCACCACACTGCCGCTGAAGCCTGCAAGCAGGCAGCTCCTAAAGAAATAGTACACAGAGGCTCTAACAGCACTCACTTCGGTGCCATTAAAATGGCTTAACCGCCAGACACCCTCTAGCTTGGAGCGCCCAACAAGCTCCCGGAAGACTTCTGGGAACCCCCATATATGAGGGGGTTATACTCTTCCTGGCCTGGAAAAACTTGGTGTCCGCGCCAAGCAGTTACCCTTAAATCACTTTAAGGCAAACAATTTACAATGATAGAACATCAGACCTTAGGTTATACACATTAACTACTGTAATATACAGGTTCATGATTTCTTATATAATCTACACACACAGCCAACCTTGTGTTCATTTATAACTCAGGTCATTACCTCTGGCCCCTGACGCCTGGATAGGGTAACCCTCCCATCAGCTATCTGAGAGCACACGGGGTAGTAGTCCCACACTCAGCAGGTAACACTAGCAGTTGGAATCTTCTCCCAAGACTAACTTGGGCAAGGAACTTGGGACACATATATCCCTTTATGGACTACGCATAATGGCAGATCCACAGGCTGGCCCAGGGACTCATAACTCAACCTTACTACAGGCCGTACTTCTCGCCCAGTGCACCTAGGGGTCTCAGTGAAACCTACTACCGGCCCTGATTCCATTTCAGTCTTACTTAGATTAGTAGGGGGAACCTCTATAGGGGAAAGGGCCCCAGGGCCCATAAGACTTTCAGGGCAGGACCCTCTATGTCAGGACCCACACTTCTTGGCTCAGCCAGGGACATTTCTGGCACTACTAGGATGCTATCAGGGCACTCAAAGTATTCTTCTTGCTTGAGCATATCACTAACGGGTCCCCCCACATCACTTCCCTCTTCTGAAAAGTCAGATAGTTCAGCCAGCCCAGATAACTCAACCAGGCTCAAAGATCCCACTTCTTCACCCTGGGGGCCACCCACTTCATCCTCGGGGAGCTCGGACTCCAGGGGCAAACTCAGGGGCTTACACAGTTCAGGAAGCCCAACTTCGTCCCCAGAGTTAGCTAGGGGATTGCCCCTAAAGAGTTGACTCAGCTCATAAGAGGGGTAATACTCAACATCATGTTCACTATCTTCAGACACAGACTGAGGATCAGCTTAATCAGGGGGGAGGTAGAAAGCCCCTGGGGTTTGAGTTCTGCAGAATCGACCCCTCTGGATTTCTTTTTTGCTGCAGCTCTAGTTATAGACCCAGAGGGGGATCATTGGAAGGCTCACTCGATCAAAATTTGTCCAGTGGGCAGCAGGTGATTCCTGTGAAAGTTTTCACATCTTTTGAATTGTTCTCAGGCTGCACTTTATACACAGGCAAATCTTTCAATTTTCCCATGACAATATGAGGGAGGTGGTGCCACCTGTCAGCAATCTCATGTTTTCCGTGCAGTCCCAGGTTCCTCAATAGCACTCTATCTCCTTCCTTCAATTCCACTGCTTTCACTTTCATATCATGTCTTTCTTTACTGGCCAAATTCCGCTTAGTAGCCATGGTCTGGGCTAGTTGATAGGCATGATTTAGTTGGGCCTTCAGCTTCTGCACATACTGTAGATGATTAGCTGCCAGAACCCCATCGGGAGAGACCCCAAACAAACATCCACTGACAATCTGGCTTCCTTCCAAACATCAGTCGATATGGGGAAAACCCAGTGGCATCACTCTTGGTGCAGTTGTAGGCATGGACTAAGACACTGATCTGCTGGCTCCATCTAGATTTGTCTTTAGGGTGCAAGGTGCCCAACATATCGAGCAAGGTCGCGATTGAATCTTTCAGGTTGGGGATCACCCTGGGGGTGGTGCAGGGGTGGTTCTTGATTTCCGCAACCCCCACAAGGATAGCATTTCTTTAATCAGATGGCTTTCGAAATCTCTCCCTTGATCAGAATGGATTCACTGGAGGGGCCCCATAGTGAACGAAGAAATTCTCAACAAAGACTTTAGCCTCCGTGGTTGCTTTCTGATGTTTAGTGGGGAAAGCCTGGACGTATCAGGTGAAATGATCAGTGACTACCAATATGTTGCTGATATTCTTCAGGTTGGGTTCTAAGCTCAGGAAATCAATGCAAACCAGTTCCATAGGGGCACTAGTAGTGATATTGACCAGAAGGGCAGCTCTCTGAGGCAGGGCTTTTCTTTGTAAACAGCGGCCGCAGGTCTTAACATACTGCTCTATGTCAGCACTCATTTTGGGCCAGTAAAATCGGGTCCGCACTAAGTCAAGAGTTCGGTCTAGGCCAAGGTGGCCCATGTGGTCATGCAGGGGCCTCAGCACCGGTTCTCTAAAAGCAGTGGGCAGTACCAGCTGCTGTTTGTCTACTCGCCCATCTTTATCTAGGGTCTCCCGGTATAATAGTTTATTGATCAGCTTCAACTTTGAACTTTCTTTGTACAGCAGGGCAGTTCTCAGATTAGTGGAGTGCAGTTGTGACACATCTCTCCCCACTTGCAGCACTTCTAAAACAGTGTTTATCATAGGGTCTCGGGACTGGGCCAACTGGAGACTATCATTATTGAACTGAGGCAGCGCATAGTGTCCAACGCAGAAAAATGGCACACACAGCAGGTATACAGTTCTCAGATGGGCCCAAGCAATCCTCCATGCAGTCCACAGCATCAGAAGGCACTTGTTCTTCCTTGTCGAATTTCTGGCAAGGGCTCTAATGTCAGGTTCTGACAACTGGACTTAATCGGCCTCGAGACACAGGTCTCTGGGATAAAGCATCAACATCTATATGGTTTAGGCCTGCCCTGTATTCAACAGCGTAATTGTAGGTAGATAATGCAGAGAGCCACCGATGACCAGTGGCATCCAGTTTGGCTGAGGTCTGAACATACGTCAAAGGATTATTATCAGTTTTCACCAGTATCTTAGCCCCATACAAATAGTCATGGAATTGGTCAATGATAGCCCACTTCAAAGCTAGAAACTCTAGTTTGTGCATGGGGTAGTTCTTTTCCGAAGGTGTCAAGCTGCGGCTGGCAAAAGCTACAGGTCTCAGACCATTCGGGTGCTCCTGACACAGTACAGCCCCCAATCCTTGCAGACTGGCATCAGTATGAAGAACATATGGTTTAGCAGGGTCGGCATAGGCTAGCACCGGGGCATGAGTAAGTTGATATATAATGTCATAGAAAGCATTCTCACAACTGGCAGTCCAGCGAGTGCCAAACACATCATTGGGACAGAAATAATTTTTTTCAGTCCCCGATTGCACATTCTTCTTGTACTTTTTATGGGTTGGGGGGTACCCTTGCTTGAGGTTCAGCAGGGGCCGGATCACCCGAGAGTAGTCTTTAATAAATCGTCTGTAGTACCCACAGAATCCCAGGAACCATTGCAGCTCCTTCAAATTTTTTGGTTGAGGCCAAGTGGTCAAAGCTTCTACTTTGCTGGGTCAGTCTCCATGCCCTCCGTGGATACTATGTGGCCCACATATTTTACAGAGGTTTGAAAGAATTGGCACTTGTCTATAGATAGTTTGAGACCAAACTCTTCCATCCGATCCAGAACCTTAAACAATCGACTTTCATGTTCTTCCAAGGAGCTGCCAAACACTATAACATCATCTAAGTAGATCAAGCATTTGAGCAAATTCATATCCCCACAGCACGTTCCATCAGGCTGAAAAGTAGCTGGGGCACCTGAAATTCCTTGAGGCATCCGTATAAACTCTTAGAAGCTAGGGGCAAATGAACGCAGTCTTCTCTCGATCCTCCGGAGCCATCGGGATCTGATAGTACCCACTGCAGAGGTCTAACACGGAGAACCACTTACTGCCATTTAGACAGTCCAAGGCGTCCTGTATGCATGGCATGGTATACTGGTCTGGGATGGTCCGCCGATTTAAGGTACAGTAATCCACACACATCCGAATGGCCCCATTCCTTTTCCTCACTACTACAATGGGGGAAGCATGGGGCTCCTGGATTCTTGTATCACACCAGCAGCAAGCATCTCTTGCAGATGCCGTCTCACATCATCTATGTCAGCAGGGGCCAGGTGCCGGAACCTCTCTTGAAAGGGCCTTTCATCCTGCAGCCAGATGTGGTGCTCAGCTCCTTGCACACATCCCATGTCCCATTCTTTTAGGGAAAATACCTGGCCTCTTTGGGCAAGCTTCTCACTGATCCTCACTTTCCATTCAGTGGGCAATGGGGAGTCACCGAAATCAAACAAGTTAGGCGTTACTCTGTCATCCTTCCCCAAACCCTTGCTACTGAGTAGCACTGCAGTGTCTGCACAATGCACATTAGCCAGGGTGCAACCTCTATTTACTCGAATCTCTTTGTCAGACACATTATGAACTTGCACCATCATCCTTCTGGCATAAGCATGTGCTCTAGCAGGCAAAATACTGGGTTTAACCAGCAGCCCCTCAGGCAACTTTCCCTCCCCAGGTGCATCCAGCATCAATATTTTATTCTTAACATCTTTTTAATCCTGACTTCCCTGCAAACACACTGGGCATTTGGGGCTAATAGCAACGGCTCCGGATCCTTCCTCCAGACGACACCCACCGGGCCTTCAGGTTCCTCCTGGCTAGCCATTCTCTGAGTCTCAAAGGTCTTCTGGATCAAGGTGGGTATTCTAAGAGCTCGCCCAGTCCTGGACACCTGCTTTTCAGAACACAATTGTGCTAATTGACCAAACATGTGAGCATTGGTCCCAATCAACAAGGGTACCCCATCATACAGTCCAGTGGGGGGGACATACTAAGGCCAGGGTTTCCACTTGTTCATCCACCCCAGCAACAGAAGTAGGAAAAGACAACCAGATCTGGATATACCCCAAATACGGGTAGGCCTTATCACTCAGCCCCCATACATGTAGACCATCCAAGGGTTGTAGTGGCACCTCTGGCAGGTGTGTCTGACACCAGTCCTGGAACATAATGGTCGCCTGAGAGCCACTGTCCAACACAGCCTGGGTGGTATCCCATTCATTCGCACTGGGCTCCATCAAGGCCCCACCACATCAGACCATTCGGGGCACAGCGTTGGCAGTTGCTTGGGCTTGGCCCTGGTCACAAACTCTTCCTAGGGGTCGGGTGTAGGCCCTGCAGTGCCAGGTGATCAGCCTACTGTTGACCTTCCTTAAATTCTCCGACAACTGGCACTCTGTCTGAAAGTGTCCATCCTCCCCACAATGGTAACAGAACTTGGGGTCCCGGGGGTCTTTATTGGGAGGAGAATACCTTGCCTGCTGGAGGCCATCCTGGGGGCGAGGGGGCTCCTCTTGGCTAGGGTGTTTGTTTCTAGATAACTCTGGTTCCCCAAACCTAACAGGGTGGGTAGCAGTTTGCTTCAAGTCTCTCACCAGTTCTCGTAAATTTCTAATCTTGGCCCTCAACTCACTTTCTACTCGGGGATCAGAGGAAATGGCATGCACCCCAACCCTCCTTGTGATTCTGGGGATACAGGGGAAACATCAGGCCCCCTCGAAAGGTGGGTCTCATCTGGTTCGCTAGACTCAGGGGTTTGGCACAGATTCACAGCCCCCACATAGGGTTCCCACCCCTCCTCATCAGTCTCTACTTCCCAAATCTCCCTCATCAATTGACGGTACTCGGGCGGGGCAGCCCGTCGATCATGTAACTTAAGTTTTAACAATATCACACTGGAAAATCTAGCAGATTTCAAAACATGCTCCAACCTGACCTGGTTCAAGGCTGTGGCTGTGATCCCCCCTTTTTGATAGGCCTTCTGTAAGGCCCTTTCCACCCTAGTAACAAAGGCAGACAACTTCTCATTCTTCCATTGCTTGGCAGACTTGAATTTCCATAATAAGTCTTCCCAGTTTCTGTACTTCCAAACATCCTCTAAAGCAGAAAGATACTCTGCTGTGGTAGCTTCAGGCTAGTAGCCACTAAGAACGAATGGCTTCCAAAGCTGGACCCTTAGGCTCTCCATCAGTCTCTTTCATTTCTCCCCTCAGGCATTGCCACTCCTGGACTAGGGGGTGGCATAGTCCATCCACGCCTCCAAATCATCCTCCCCTGAGGGTACTGGCACTGTGCCAGAAAAAGTTTTAGCCTCACGGTAAGAATCTAGCTGTATAGAGGGAACCACTAGGGGCGGTGGGGCCAAAATAGAACTCTTGGGGGGCACGGGAGAGGTACCGAGGGAAGCCTCGGGGGTGGGTTCACTAGAAAGGTCCAATGCCTGCAGTAACTCTTGGATAGTCCTCCCTCCACAGCTAACAATTTAAGCAGTTTATCTTTGAAGCTATTACTCTGGGGAGACCCCCTTGGGGTGACTGACCCACTCTGGATGTGAATGACCCTCCACCCCTGTTGTGCACCTTCCGGGTAAATCACTGGGGGTACCCTGTCGAGGTCGATGGCTATACTACACAAAAGTAACACTTGCAAGGTCTGATTGAGTGGAAGCCAGCCATCACGCGCCTCTACCTTGCCTAAACATTTGACACGCTCCACTCATGAAATAATGTCAGCGTCAGTGGTCCCCAGAGGTACATCTAGTAGTAACACAATTTTCTGGGAGTCCAACTCTTCGGCTTCACCCCACCCCATCAGTTTATGTACCATCGTCTTAATAGGGTCCAACTTAATCTTAGCCATAATATCCCCTTCCAGCTTTTCCTTTAATTTATCCATATTGAGGTACTTCGCCTGCTCGGCCACTAGGGGACGCTAATCCCAGCAGTGCCTCCAAAATGTAAACCCCCAAGGGTGCTATCCTAAGGGCTACTACCCCTGCCTGATTTGCCACTAACAGGTTGAGGGGCCTGGATCCAATGGTGGGTGCCTCCACCCAGAGGTCGGGGTTAAGACAGTTGAGTATGACTTGGTCACAGCCCTCTGGGTTGCTGCAACCCCCCATTTCTTCCCACTAGTGGCCCACACAAATCAATCACAGTGCCCTTACCATATACACTTACCCCCCAGTTTGAACCAATCAGCTTGCTCCAGGGACTCCTGAAAAGTAAGTTGCTGTTACACAATAATCACTGTACAGTAATTCACCATAAACACACAAGTTGGCCAGTATACCTTTGCAAAACAATCAATCTTATTTATTTAGGGGGGAAATAACAAGGACTGGGGTGATCAGGTTAATTAGCTTACCACTCTAATATATAAGTATCTATCTAGGGCACTGTGCACAGGCCTAACCAATAAATCACTGTCTCTGGGTACCCAAACAATGAAGGCTAGTCCCTCGATGCAGCTGGTTGGGGCCCTAATGCAGAAACGAGCATTTGATCCTTACGAATGTTAGGCAGAGCCTCCAGGCTCAATTATGGCAGCCAGTAAAGAAACCAACAGCCCTTGCCCTCACTAGGAGCAATTGACAGGGAGCGACCCTGATTTAGTACTCACGACTCCAGTGGGAAGAGCGCTCTCACGCCATCGCAGGATTGAACCTGGAACTCGAACACTTCCCCACACATTTATATGGAAAGGCAGAGGGGTACCATACCAGGCAGCTGCTGTACTTCCCGATCGCTTGCACTACATACACCGGGCCAAACCGACACAGCTTCACTAGTCCTGACAGACCGAGCACGATTCAAGCCGATTCTCCAGTCTTCTACAGGGTGAGCCTGGTAGGTAGCCGTGCTCCTGCACAGCCTCCTCTGACTGCTACTTAGCGATTTAATCCGACACTGCCAGGCGTTGCAACCGCCGACTTCACAAAGCCTTCCACACGCGCTTCCTGCGCGAACACTCAACAGCATAGGAGCCCCGGCTCCTTCCTCGCTCACTACCACAGCGTCTCTCCCCTTTGGCAGTTTGGGCAAGGGCTCATAGCTCGGGCGCCACCCGATCCCATTGGTGGGCTGCAGACACCAGTTACTTAAGGCAGTCCCCATTGATGTAAAAAGGGCGCCGTAGCCCAGAACTTCATTTCCCAGAATTACAGGCTGTATCCCTTATGGCCAGCTGGCTCAAAAATGAGTCCTAATCCTGGTTGGCTTAAAAGATCTCCATTTTAGCATTCCCCCCTTTTCATTGGCCCATCTAGAAAGTCCAGGTCCAAAATGGAAGGGCCAGACACACAGAGTCCCAACTGCAATGGAAGCAGGTTAAACAAACCGTAAGTTCACTAATACTCTAAGCAATTACAGTCAAATAGTTACATCTGTCTGATGGGTTTCCATGGCGCTTTTCATGACTACCAAATAGAGAGATGAACATAGCTCAGGCGGGAGTTCGAGAGAAACACCCCCAGCACTGCCACTGAAGCCTGCAAGCAGGCAGCTCCTAAAGAAATAGTACACAGAGGCTGTAACAGCACTCACATCGGTGCCGTTAAATGGCTTAACCGCCGGACACCCTCCAGCTTGAGCGCCCAACAAGCTCCGGAAGATTTCTGGGAACCCCATTTATGAGGGGTTACATATGCAACCTACATATATCATTTATATATATATATATATATATATATATATATATATTTCTTTATGTATATGCACATCGATTTATGTACTATATTACCTGTATCCTGTGGATTTATGTATTTTGCTACTTATATCTTGTGTACTATTGTAACCTTTATTATTTGTCAGACTGTCTACTGTTCTGTGCATTGTTGCTTGTGTTTTACTCTGTGCAGCTGTATGTGGCCCAGGTCGTGCCTGAAAACAGTCCCTGGGATCAGTGCACCTACCCGGTACCAAAGTCATAAACAAAATAAAAATGGTGCAGGGTCTGCATCAGAAGCCCTATGAGGACAGCTTAAAGGACTATAAAGGGGGATTATATGCAAACCATAATGATCACTACTGTGTAAAGGAGGGAGAAAAAAGTACCCCCCCCAAACACACACATCTTCTCCCAACTCTTGCAATATTCCAAAAAAAAAAAATCAGCTTCTCAACTATAGTTAAACAATGTACTGAGCACAGCAGAGACTCTTAGTACAGAATCCATGTACTGCCTGTACTGTCAGCCACCAAACAGGAAAGAGATCTAGGGGTGTTCTTACTGAATAACCTAAAGATGGCCAGGCAGTGCAATGAGACAATTGGGAGGCAAGTGGGTGCTGGGGTGCATAGAGAGGGGTATCACCAGCAGAAAATGGAAGTGGGTTGCCTCTGTATAGCCTCGTTAGTAAGGTCCCACCTAGAGTACTGTGTCCAGTTGTGGAGACCACATCTCAGAAAGGACATAGAGAAGAAGTGGTCCTTAGGAGGACAACTAAAATGGTGCATGTTCTTCATCAGAAGCCCCATGAGGACAGCTTAAAGAACTGTAAAGGGGGATTATATGCAAACCATAATGTTCACTACTGTGTAAAGGAGGGAGAGAAAAAAGTACTCCCCCTCCCAAAAGAACACACAAATCTTCTCCCAGCTCTTGCAATATTCCCCCCAAAAAATCAGCTTCTCAACTGTAGTTAAACAATGTACTGAGCACAGCACAAACTCTTGGTACAGAATCCATGTAGCAGACCCCACAGTGAAACTGGAATGTGCCCCTGGTTTCCATTAAGCTGCTGAGACACAGAGCAGCATTAGGGAAGTATCCCAAAATAGTGACTGGCACTTTAAAGATAGCAGAAGCACACATGCCACCCCATAAACAAAGTAAACATGTAGCACTCCATAACACTGTCTCCTATGTCCAGCAGTGGTCAGATTTGAAAAGAGAAAGGTCCCCCACTCCCAAACAGTAGGAAATGGGCAAAGTCAACAAAATAAAGGTCCCCTGGGGAATGATTACCAGTCAGTTATGAAGCTCCCCATACCAGCTCAGTTCTTTTCAGATTCAGCCTCCTCTGCCCTTGATGTGGTAGCGGCTCTGGCAGCGACTTCCGGTTCTATTTTGGCAGTCCATTAACCTACGTCATTTGGGTCTGAGAATTGCCAGAACTTACTGCCATACATTATGTGAAGCCTGGCAGGTAGAAGAAAAGAGTGAACTATGCCCAGAGACCGGAGGTGGTGGCGCACAGCATCAAACTGCTTCCTCCGGGCCATGGTTTGGAATGACAAATCAGGGAATACTTTTACATTCGCTTCATGGATGAGTGGTGTGTAAGCTGTTATGGACACAGACATAAGGATGTCTTTGATATTAGAGCCAGAAGTGTGCAACAGAACAGTGCACAGTTGAGAAAGCGTCACTGGCCTCACCCAGAAATTTACACAATAAGTCCTATTCAGTGAGTTCCAAGGAAAATCTTCCAGTAGTTGCAATGCTTCCTGCATCCTTTGCCACAGGAATTCCTGCAGGTGTGTGCCTTTGGCACCTTCTGGGACCCCCACCAGAGATAGGTTGCCAGAGTGGGCCTCATTCTCGAGGACTTCCAGTCACTCTTTCATCCGTGCATTCTCTAAGATCAGGGCTATTACTGTCACCTAAGTGGTCGTGGCTCACTTGTCTACCTCTGCAATGATCCCAGAGAGCTCCTTTATAGCACCGTCGTGAACCTCCAATTTTGTGAGATCCACTTGATTTTGGATTCCATGGCTTTCATGGACTTCAGCATGGTGTGACACAGGGGTTCTGTAGTCAGGCATGGAGTATTGACTGCTGCACTGCTAGTGGCTTCTCCGACCTTGCCATGCTGCTGCACTGATTGTTTTGCCATTCCTACTGGCTGGGTCTTTGGTCTCACCACCTCAAGGATAGTGTCACTCAGTTCCATATCACTTAGGTATCACAGGGGCAGTATAGTGCAGTGGTGTAAGGCTCTGAGCTGCAAATCTGGTGACATCCAGCAGACCAGACCTGGGTTTGAATCCCACAGCTTCCACTTGCATACTGTATGACCATGAGCAAGTCACTTAACTTCCCTGTGCTCCTGTAAAAAAGCTTTCAGCTTAGTGTGCTACTCCTGGTTAAACAACTAAAAAAAAAAAAAAAAATTTCAGGAATCTGGATATGTTGAGAAAAGTGTTCTTTTTTTAAGTGGGTTTTGATTTTTCCAATAAACTGCAGAGCTGCGAGTCAGCGCCTGGGAAGGGAACAAACTGCCTCAAGATAGTTCTCGCGCCTTGTGCTACTGAGTTCTATCTATAACTAGATTATGATTTAAACTATCTAGAGAAGGTGACCAAATACAATTAAATTGTTCAAGTTTAGCCAGGAACGAGAAAGTTATACAATCATTAGTAGCCAGTGTACACACTTCACATGACTAATCCTCTTTTAGAGTGGGATCATTAGTTTTCCAGTTGTGTATGAGCAGTCTCTTTAAACACAAAGTGGCTGAGAGAATCCAAGATTTCTGGTAATGAGATGCAACTATGATCTTGGAGGTATTGCCTTAAATCCATAATTCTGGGTCTGATGGAAGGCTTAGAGATGTAGTATCAGCAAATATCAATAATCCTAGATCAAACTACTTAAATAGGTGGACATAGCCAAAGCATATGTCCAAACGAAGCATATACTGAATTGCATTTCTAACATTGTCCATCTATTGAAAGTTTTATTGTCTCAAGCCTCGCTGCAAAGCAAAATTAAACTAGCACAACTAAAACTATTAGTTTTCAGTCTTTAGAGTTTATATCGCCATGTTTGATTATGTGTTCCACATTCTGAGTGCCAGTGTCCCACATTTTGGGTGTTAAGAGTGCACATTTCAGTGAGACTAGGTTGAGAGGTACGAGGTAAGGGTGTCTAGACAGCGATGTGGCAGCATGTAACTTGAGAAATATGCCGCCAACATTGGGCAGACTCAACAGACTGCAATGCTTTCTTCTGCAGACACACTTATATTTAAAATTCTCCTGATGTTGTGGACAACCTCATACTTCCTCTCCCATCTATGATGGGTTTGATGTTGGTGGTGGAAGCCAGACAATGAGAACTCGACATCAGCTGCTTATATCAGTGTCAATGCTGAGAACAAGCGTGCTGTTGCAACCTCAAGCATTAATGCCACCAGTTCCAGATGCCCTGAAGTGGTAGCTCAGGAGTCAGAACCACCAACATCAGCTGGACCACTTAGGCTTGACTGGGAATTCAGTCAGACTTGACCCATCTGGCCTGGGAGGCAGTCAGTCTTGGTGTCTGAATAAGGAGTAGTCCTCTCTTTCAGTGTATTCCTCGTCCACAGGGTCAGCCATCAGACTAACCGGCATCAACTCGGTTGGCTGCTCCAATGACGATGAGAGTAGAGTGACCTGCTCCACTAACAGACCTCCTTCAAAGGCGACTGACCACATGTATGCTTTTCAGCTAACCCACTTATATTACATGCCAGTCAAGTTAGTCACTAATACTGTACATCTGTTAAGGGACTTACTGATACTGTACACCAGTCAGCTGAGCCACTGATACTGTACACCAGTCATCTGAGCCACCAATATTGCACAACTGAGCCACTGATATTGCATCCTAATCAACTGAGCCACTGATACTACATGCCAGTCATTTGAGCCTGACACTTCACGCAACAACTGAGCCACTAATACCGCACTACAGTCATCTGAGCCACTGATACTCCACAACTGAGCCAGACACTGCAAAACTGAGCCACTGATAATTCATACCAGTAAGCTGAGCCACTGATAATGCATGCCGGTCAACTGTCACTGATACTCCACGACAGTCATGTGAGCCACTGATACACCACAGCTAAGTCAGACTGCATAACTGAGCCACTGATAATGCACACCAGTCACCTGAGTCACTGATACTGCATGCCAGTCAACTGAGTCACTGATACTCCACGACAGTCATCTGAGCCACTGATACTCCACAACTGAGTCAGATACTGCATAACTCAGCCACTGATACTGCACACCAGTTATCTGAGCCACTAATATTGCACAACTAAGTCACTGATACTGAACACCTGAGCCACAGATACTGCGCACCAGTCAATTAAGTCACTGATAAGTCACTGATACTGCTGTAACCCCTAGATGGCGCTATCCCAGGGGCTACTACCCCTGCCTGATTTGCCACTAACAGGTTGAGGGGCCTGGATCCAATGGCGGGTGCCTCCACCCAGAGGTCAGGGTTTGCAATAGTTAAACTAACTTGGTCACAGCCCTCTGGGACACTGCAACCCCTTTCTTCCCACTAGTGGCCCACACAATATATCAGAATTACCTTCACAGTATACACTTACCCCCAGGTCTGGTTCCGCACTGGGACCTCCTGTGAAATGAGATACAGTGCAACAATCACAGTACAGTACTTTAACATAGACAAATACCTCAGGCAGTATAACTTTGCTGAAACAAGCAGCTCTGATTTATTTAGGGGATATAACAAGGACAGGGGAAATCAGGTTAATTAGCTTATCACTTTAATAATCTACCTATGGCTCTGTGCACAGGCCTATCCCTATCAGTTACTGTCCTGGGTACCCAAGCCCTAGTGGCTAGTCCAAACCGTGGCAGCTGGTAGGGGCCCTTTCACACAGAGAAAAGGAGAATTAAACAGTCAGCAGTACAGTAATTCCATTTGGATTTAATGTGGCAATTCAACAGGGAGCGACCCTGAATTAGTACTCCACGACTCCAAATAAGATAGGGTCCTTCAATGTCAGCAGGGCTCACTTGAGGTGCACAAACCTCTTCACACATCCATATAAAGAAAGCACTATACCAGGCAGGCTGCATCTGTATCCCGATCGCAATTACTGCACAATACCGGGAGAACACACAGCAGATTCAGTTCCTGACAGACCGAGTGTAATTTCTCAGCAATTCCTCCAGTCTTCTACAGGGTGAGCCTGGTTTCTACTCTTCAGAGATCCTTTGATTCTTTTCACAGGACGGATTCAGTCCTAACAAGCTGTTACACAAGCTGCAGACCGGAACTCTGGGCCTTACACACGTTTTTGACTAAAACTGCACACTGAAAAGCACAGGGCTCCTTCCTTCTTCACTGCCAAAGCTCAACTGAAACTCCAACCGACAAAACCGGCACTTCCTTTGAGTTCCTCCCAGTTCTTGACTGGATTGGCTGTCACTCACAATAGACTGCTGCTGTTGGTCCAAAAGGCACTGAAGTCTAAACTACATCTCCCAGAGTCACTGCCCATACAATCCTCTTGTGGCTGGCTCAGATTATGAGTCCAAGTTCTGATTCGTCCAAGGCACCATTTTAGAGCTAGCTTACCCACACTGATTGGTCCAGTTCAGCAGTTCAAAACTAGAATGGGAACTAGCAGACACAGTTCTGACTGCAAAGAAAGCAGGTTAGACAAACTGTAATTTCATTATTACTCTAAATAATTTCTGGCAAACAGTTACATCTTTCAGATAGGTTCCCTTTGCACTCCTAGTGACTGCAAAATGAAGTGAATTGGCAGCTCGAGTGGTACTCAGAGAAGCACACAGTCCCCCATACAAACTAATTATGTCTGCAAGCAGACAGCTCTTAAAGAGACAGTACCAGAGGCTCTAAAAACACTCACTGATAAATGGCTTAAATGCCAAACACCATTCAGGCTTGGAGCATTCAAGCAAGCTCCTGGAAGTCTTTTGGGAACCCCCATTTGCAGGGGGGTTACACCCTTCCTGGCCTGGGAAAGCTTGACGTCCGCGTCAAGCAAGTACCCCCATAAGTTTCAACTGCAACCATATACATTTGCATTAGGCTCGCACATGTAATCATCAGTCAATATATCATTTTACCAAGAACACATTTCTGAAACATTGCAGTACGTCACTCTTTACACAGTATTACATACACATTGTACCATAACTCAAGTTATTACCTCTTGTACATGAAACCTGAAGAGAGGGGGCCCTTCCCTATCAGTTACCTTGGGGCTGGATGGGGCAAGGGCACCATACTTAAGAGGGCAACACAAGTAACTTGGAGTTAGCACTGATGCTCAGTTTGGGCAATGAGCTCGGGGACACATACACTCCTTTATGGACAACATTGAGAGGCAAGTCCACAGGCCTCCCAAGTGAATCATAACTGAGGTGCACCACAGGCTTTACAGCTCGACCAGTCTTTCTAGGGGAACTGTTATAGTCTCTGCACTCTGAGCCTCATTTTCAGCATTGTCCTCACTTGTCAGGGAGTCTCCATGGGGTAGAGAGGCTGGGAGCATGGGCACTTTCAGCTCAGGAGTTACAGTTTCTGAGTCCACAACATTTGGCTCGCATGGAGAGCTTTGGACACTGGCAGTGGACTGTCAGGGCACTCAAAATACTCTTCTTGTTCGGTGTATCACCAGTCTGCCCCAATCTATCATTTTCCTCCCTGAAAGCTCAAACAGTTCAACCATGCACAATGATTCCATTTCATCTGATCTGATGCTTTGCACTTCACTTTCTGGGAGCATTGGCTCCAGGGATGAAGCTGGGGCTTAGACAGTCCAGAAGGCCCAGCTCATCTCCAGTATTGACTAGGATTGCCCCGAAACAATTGACTCAGTTCGTAGAAGGATAGTATTCAAAGTCACTCTCACTTTCTTCCGATATGGACTGACAGTCATGCTCAACTGGGACTTGTGGAGGGAACACTTTAACTTTGCTTCTGTAGGTGCAGACTTTCTTGATCTTTTCTTAGCAGCAGCTCTAGTCACTGGTCCAGAGGGGCATCTTCTAGGGCTCAGACTCAATTAAGATTTGTCCAATGGGCAGTAAATGATTTCTATGCATTGTTTTTACATCTTTTGAATTATTCTCAGGCCTTACTTTGTACACTGGCAGATCATCTAGTTTGCCCACTACAATGTGAGGGAGATGGTGCCATCTGTCAGCAATCTTGTGCTTGCCATGCAGTCCCAGATTTCTTAGCAATACCCGATCTCCCTCCTGGAGTTCCTGTGCTTCACCTTTTATCATACCTTTCTTTGTTGGCCAGATTTCTTTTGGCAGCCATGGTTTGAGCCAGTTGTACGCATGAGTTAGCTGGGCCTTTAACTTTGCACATACTGTAATAGTTGTCAGCTTGAACCCCATCAGGAGAGACCCCAAAACACACATCTACTGGTAGTCGAGCTTCTCTTCCAAACATCAGGCGGTAGGGAGAATCCAGTGGCATCACTTTTAGTGCAGTTATAAGCATGTACCAGGGTGCTAATTTGTTGGCTCCATCTAGGCTTGTCCTTTGGGTGCAGGTGCCTAGCATATCTAGCAAAGTCTGGGTTGAAATGTTCAGGCTGTGGGTCCCCTGGGGGAGGTGAGGTGGTTTGGTTTCGCACTCCCCACAGAGAAAGCATCTCTTTGATCAGGCGTCTCTCAAAGTCTCTCCCTTGATCAGAATGGATTCTTTGTGGAGCCCCATAGTGAACAAAAAGTTTTCTACAAGTACTTTGGCCACAGTGGATGCTTTCTGGTCTTTGGTGGGGAAAGCTTGGGCATATCTCGTGAAATGGTCAGTGACCACCAGCACATTACTGATATTTCTTTGATCTGACTCCAAACTCAGAAAATCAATACAGACTAGCTCCATGGGTGCACTGGTGGTGATGTTAACAAGGGGCAGCCCTCCGGGGCAAAGCTTCCTCTGTAAGCTTGGCGACTACAAGTTCGAATGTGTTGCTCCACATCAGCCCCCATCTTAGGCCAATAGAATCTGGATCTCACCAAGTCAAGTGTTCTGTCTATACCAAGGTGCCCCATGTGGTTGTGCAAGGACCTCAGTACTGAGTCTCGAAAGGCAGTGGGCAGCACTAGTTGTTGTTTGTCTACTTGTCCCCTCTGTCTACTGTTTCTCTGTATAACAGTTTATTGATCTGTTTCAACTTAGGACCTTCTTTGTATAACAGTGCAGTTCTCAAATCAGTGGAGCGTATTTGGACACATCTTTTCCTGCATAGAGGGCTTCTAAAGCTGCTTTGATCATGGGATCGCGGGATTGAGCCGCCGAATACTGTCATTGTCCAGCTGAGGCAGTGCACCAATGTCTATTGCAGAAAAGTGGCAATAGCAGCAGGTATGCAATTCTCAGAGGCTCCCAAGCAATCCACCATGCAGTCCACTGCGTCCGTGGACATTGTTCCTCCCTGTCAAACTTCGGCAGAGTGCCCGAATGTCAGGTTCTGCCAATTGGACCCAATCATTCTGGGGAACAGGCCTCCGGAGAGAGCATCAGCATCTATGTGGTTCAGACCTGCTCGGTATTCGAGAGCATAGTCATATGTAGATAATGCAGAAAGCCACCTATGGCCAGTGGCATCCAACTTAGCTGAGGTCTGCACATAGGTCAAAGGATTATTGTCAGTTTTTACTAGTATTTTAACCCCATACAAGTACTCATGGAATTGGTCAACAATAGCCCACTTCAAAGCTAGGAACTCTAACTTATGTACAGGATAGTTCTTTTCGGATGGGGTCAGGCTTCTACTGGCAAAGGCCACTGGTCTCAGGCCATTCTCGTGCTCTTGGTACAACACAGCCCCCAACCCTTGCAAGCTAGCATCAGTGTGCAGGACGAAGGTTTTCTTGGATCGGCATAGGCCAGCACTGGAGCATGGGTAAGTTGATATATGATCTCATGAAAGCAGTCTCACAATCAGGAGTCCAGCGGGCCCCAAATACTTCACTCGGATGAAAATACACTCTTTCAGTCTTGAGGGACACTGACTTTTGGTATTTTTTGTGGGTTGGGGGATACCCTTGAGTAAGGTTAAGTAAAGGGCGGATCACTCTTGAATAGTCCTTGATGAAGCGCCGATAATAACCACAGAATCCCAGGAATCTTTGCAGTTCTTTTAGATTTTTGGGCTGTGGCCAGGTGGTCAAGGCCTCAACTTTACTTGGGTCGGTCTCTATTCCCTGTGGATACTATGTGTCCCACATACTTTACTGATGTTTGAAAGAATTGACACTTATCAATGGACAGTTTAGGCCAAAGTCCTCCAGTCGGTCCAATACCTTAAATAATCTGCTCTCATGTTCCTCCAGTGAGCTGCCAAACACAATAACATCATCTAGGTATACCAGGCACTCTAGTAAGTTCATGTCCCCACTGCATGCTCCATCAATCGTTGAAAAGTGGCTGGGGCACCTGAAATCCCTTAAGGCATCCTCATGAATTCCGCAAAAAGCCCGGACAGATAAAGGCCGTCTTCTCACGGGTCCTCTGGGGCCATCAGGATCTGGTAGTACCCATCGGAGATCCAGCACAGAGAACCACTTGCTCCCGCTTAGGCAGTCCAAAGCATCCTGAATGCGGGCATTGTGTACTGATCAGGGATAGTCCGCGGTTTAAGGTGCGATAATCCACACACATCCTATTGTTCCATTCTTTTTTCCTCACTACCACAATGGGGAAGCATAAGGGCTTCTGGATTCTTGTATTACACCAGCAGCTAACATCTCTTGCAGATGCCGTCTCACACTCATCTATGTCAGCAGGTGCCAGGCGTCGAGACCTCTCACTAAATGGTCTTTCGTCATGCAGCCGGATATTGTGCTCAGCTCCTTGCACGCATCCTACATCCCATTCCTTTAAAGAAAACACCTGGTCTCTCTGGGCAAGCTTCTCACTGATCCTCACTTTCCATTCAGCTGGCAGCGGGAGTCCCGAAATCAAACAAGTCAGGCGTTACTCTGTCATTCTTCCTTGAACTCTTGCTGCTGGGTAGCACTGCAGTGTCTGCACAATGCACATTAGCCAGGATGCAACCTCTGTTTACTCGAATGTCTCTTTCAGACCATTATGAACTTGGACCATTACCCTTCTGGCATAAGCATGGCTCTAGCGGGCAAAATACTAGGCTTGACCAGCAGTCCTCTGGCAATTTTCCATCGCCTGGTGCATCCAACATTAATATTTTATTCTTAACGTCCCTTTCTGATACGGACCTCTCCCTGTAAGGTACACTGGGCATTTGGCGCCAGGATCAGAGACTCAGGATCCTTCTTCCATACAATTCCGACCCGGTTCCTCTGGTTCTGTTTTTCAGCATCTCTGTGCCTCATAGGCCTCTTAATTAAAGCCGGAACCTTAAAGCTCTACTAGTCTTTGACCCTGTTTTTCATAACACACCTGTGCCAGCCTTCCGAACATATGAGCATTTGTTCCAATCAACAAAGGGACACCCATCATACAGTCCAGTGGGGACACACTAAGGCTAGGTCTCTACTTGTTCGGCCACTCCAGCCACGGAGGTGGGGAAAGACAGCCAAATTCGGATATACCCAGAATAGGGGTAGGCCTTCTCACTTAACCCCCATACATGCAGTCCTTCTAATGGTTGTAAGGGCACGCCTGACAAATGCTTCTGATACCAATCCTGGAACATAATTGTCACTTGGGAGCCACTGTTCAATACAGCTCTTGTAGACACTCCATTCACCTTTACAGTGGTCTCCATGGAGGGACCCACTATTCTGGACCAGTCTGGAGAGGCGGTAGTGGGGCCTGGGCAACTGACCTTGCCACAAAGGACGTGAATTAGCATTTTGGTGCCCTCACTGGATCATGTTGTGCACCTCTTAACCACTGATTTCTTCTCCTAAGCTCTCCTTGTAGCCTATATGCAACTTTGTCAGTGTCTTTGGGACTGGCATTCCCTTTTCATGTGCCCATCTTTCCCACAATTATAGCAAAACATACTTTCTGTAGTTTGAGCTGGCCGAGGCGCCACACTGGGAGCCAGGGCGGGGTATTACTAACTGGAAACCTGGGTGCCATCTCTGTCTGCGCGTGATAAGCATTTGGAGACATCTCGCAGCTTCTCCACTTCCATGGTCAAGGAATTGAGTTTGGAGGTGTTATCAGCAGGAGATACATGGGTGGGTACCCCACCCCATAGCAGATGCAGTCGGGATATAGGTCAGGGCCCGTACTTGCAGGCGTGGCCTTCATAAAGGGACTGTTTTTGAATTCCGGATCTCTCTCAACAGTTCGCCCCATTGTGGCATATCTTTTTCCTTGTCAGAGCACTCATTGACTGTCAACCTCTGCCCTGAACTTCACTTGATGGGTCACCCTCAGTCACTCGGGTCGTAGCCAGCTGTTGGTGCAGGTACCTCCGAGGTTGCCTTTTCTCAACTCCTCATTTCTCTCATTAACTCATCATGGAGGGTGGGGATTCCAGTCGATTTGCCAGGCGAACTGAAGCAACAGCAGTTCTGAGAAGGGCAGACTTAAGGATTCTGTCCAGTCTGGTTCGGTCCAGTTCAATCGCTGGCAAACTACCCTTTCTGAGGCATTCTTGCAACAATTTTTCCAGCCGAGAGACATACACAGACAACAACTCCCTTGGTACTGTTGTGCATTTCTTACTCTCCACCATAGGTCCTCATCAGAATCTGGGCTCCTCTACACATTCTCCAAGGCCTCAAGATAGGCCTGTGCAGTCGCCTCAGGGTTACTGGCCCGTTTAGCACGGATGGTAGCCAGGGCAGGACCTCGGAGGCTCTCACTAACCTCTTTCGCTTTTCACCTTCCGGATAGCACATTCTAGCACTTGGGGCAACATAGTTCATCCAGGTCTCTCAGTCATCCTCCCTTGGGGGGTGGGAGGGTGCCAGAGAAGATCCTCAACCTTCGGTAAGAGTTGTGACTAATGGCAGGTGCAGAAATAGGAGTCTGCATTGGTTCAGCCACCATTCGGGCACTGGAGCAGGAGAGGGTGTTGGGAGGAACACCCCAGGTGGCAAGAATAGTTTCTTCAAGTCCTCCACAGTTTTCCCTCTCCAGCAACCATTCAGCAAATTTCTCCTCAAAAGTTTCAGATAGTGGTGGGGCTGATTCCCCCGGTCTTTACTGTCCTTAGTTATCACTCTCCAAGCAGTGAGGGCTCCCTCTGGGGTAATGGTCTGTGGCACTTTGGAGCTATCTATGGGATCCTTAAACTCTACTAGGGCCAGGAAAGTGTGGGTGAGCAGATTAGCATGCCGACCCACCACCACAGGGTTTTGTAAACCTTCCACCTTGGAAAGTACTCCTGCACAGTGTCCGTATGATACCCAGGGGATGTCCAGGATAAGCATAGCATTTTGGGGTCGATCTCTCCCCAGTACACCACTCCACCAGCCGGTGCACAGCCACTTCTGTCGGGTACCCATTTTTCTTAACAGTGGTTTGTAAATATGGCCACTAGAGGACACACAATCCAGCGGTGAGCCTCCAAGATGTAACCCCTAGATGGCGCTATCCCAGGGGCTACTACCCCTGCCTGATTTGCCACTAACAGGTTGAGGGGCCTGGATCCAATGGCGGGTGCCTCCACCCAGAGGTCAGGGTTTGCAATAGTTAAACTAACTTGGTCACAGCCCTCTGGGACACTGCAACCCCCCTTTCTTCCCACTAGTGGCCCACACAATATATCATAATTACCTTCACAGTATACACTTACCCCCAGGTCTGGTTCCGGCACTGGGACCTCCTGTGAAATGAGATACAGTGCAACAATCACAGTACAGTACTTTAACATAGACTAATACCTCAGGCAGTATAACTTTGCTGAAACAAGCAGCTCTGATTTATTTAGGGGATATAACAAGGACAGGGGAAATCAGGTTAATTAGCTTATCACTTTAATAATCCATCATGGCTCTGTGCACAGGCCTATCCCTATCAGTTACTGTCCCTGGGTACCCAAGCCCTAGTGGCTAGTCCAAACCGTGGCAGCTGGTAGGGGCCCTTTCACACAGAGAAAAGGAGAATTAAACAGTCAGCAGTACAGTAATTCCATTTGGATTTAATGTGGCAATTCAACAGGGAGCGACCCTGAATTAGTACTCACGACCTCCAAATAAGATAGGGTCCTTCAATGTCAGCAAGGCCCACTTGAGGTACACAAACCTCTTCACACATCCATATAAAAGAAAGCACTATACCAGGCAGGCTGCATCTGTATCCTGATCGCAATTACTGCACAATACCCGGAGAACACACAGCAGATTCAGTTCTGACAGACCGAGTGCAATTTTCAGCAATTCCTCCAGTCTTCTACAGGGTGAGCCTGGTTTCTACTCTTCAGAGATCCTTTGATTCTTTTCACAGGACGGATTCAGTCCTAACAAGCTGTTACACAAGCTGCAGACCGAACTCTGGGCCTTACACACGTTTTGACTAAAACTGCACACTGAAAAAGCACAGGGCTCCTTCCTTCTTCACTGCCAAAGCTCAACTGAAACTCCAACCGACAAAACTGGCACTTCCTTTGAGTTCCTCCCAGTTCTTGACTGGATTGGCTGTCACCCAATAGACTGCTGCTGTTGGTCCAAAAAGGCACTGAAGTCTAAACTACATCTCCCAGAGTCACTGCCCATACAATCCTCTTGTGGCTGGCTCAGATTATGAGTCCAAGTTCTGATTCGTCCAAGGCACCATTTTAGAGCTAGCTTACCCCACACTGATTGGTCCAGTTCAGCAGTTCAAAACTAGAATGGGGAACTAGCAGACACAGTTCTGACTGCAAAGAAAGCAGGTTAGACAAACTGTAATTTCATTATTACTCTAAATAATTTCTGGCAAACAGTTACATCTTTCAGATAGGTTCCTTTGCACCTCTAGTGACTGCAAAAATGAAGTGAATTGGCAGCAGCTCAGTGGTACTCAGAGAAGCACACAGTCCCCATACAAACTAATTATGTCTGCAAGCAGACAGCTCTTAAAGAGACAGTACCAGAGGCTCTAAAAACACTCACTGATAAATGGCTTAAATGCCAAACACCATTCAGGCTTGGAGCATTCAAGCAAGCTCCTGGAAGTCTTTTGGGAACCCCCATTTGCAGGGGGGTTACACTGCACAACTGAGTCACTGGTATTGCATGCCAGCCAACTGAGCCACTGATACTGCACACCAGCTAACTAGGCCAGTGATACTGCACAACTGATCCACTGATACTGTATACCAGTCAAATGAGCCACTGATGCTACTGAACTGAGTCACTGATACAGTGCACCAGCTCTATAGCAGATCTTTCCTTGTTGATAAGGTGAGCTATTAGCTGGCTAACAGATAACTTTAACATACAGTGCGTCAGTTTTGGGGACTCCAACCACACCTCTCACCAAAGGAAGCTACACAGAAACCAAAACAGCAGCTAACTTACAGCGGGGGGTATCGGGTAACTGCAGAGAGAAAACAATCTATTCCTTCCCCAGCACTGAACCGTCTCCCTAGAATGACTGTGAAATGAACTTAGCAACTAGTGCTCTTTTTGTTACTGGTTTGCAGCTGAAATGAATCCAGTCTGAGACTGCAAAGGTTAGACTCAGTTGTAACCATAAGGCCAAATAAAGACGAGGATGTCCACATGGGTCTGAACACCTGGGTATGTGAAGTCAGGACTATATCTGAAAGCAGAGCAAAGCCAGCATTAAGGCAGAAGAAAAGTATTCCAGCAAAGAGGGAAGGGAGGTGTATCAAATATATTGTTCTATCTATATTTATCAACTCTATTAAGTTATTGCAGTGCATGGGCATGTAATTTATTCAGCATGCCCAGCTCACATCAAAAAAGGATGCAGGCAGCCTCAATTTTTTTAAACGCATAGTAATTACATGCCTTATCTTGTCGTGAAGCAGTTTGTAATTTTCTGGAAGTACAAAACATAAGAAACATTACCAGGAATGATTTGGAACGTTAATTAACATAAATTGATTTTTTTTTTGTCAGTGAGCAACGCTGTTGATATCTAAGGGTTGGGGAGGATAGAAAGGCCGGCTGTTGTGGGCTCCATACCCAAGAGCTCTTTGTCTTTTTGACATCAGTGTGATGGAGCGACTGTGTTAAAATCCAGCTTGCCTCCCAAATGGGTTATGCAGACTTGGCCCAGTGTGCTCTGAAATGAGAGTTTGTAGCCCATAGAAGTGTCAGACCTAAAGAATGTGTGAACTTGTAAAAGGAGATATACCTATTGGGGGTGGGGGGAGTGGAATCGAGTATGCAAGCTGCATGCATACTCCTAAACTGGGACATCTTAGGGTCAGCTGTAGCAGAGGGCAGGCAACCAGTATTAATCATAGGGTGGAAATGAAGCAGATGTAGGCCAAGAAGAAGCCCCAGGTGGTGCAGGTTGCTTCAAGGAGCCCTAATTATGGTGTGCTACTGCTGAGATCGATGACTCACTTTGAAGGCAGCGATGACATCCAAGAGTACTTGTGTTCATTTTTCTGGGATAAGCTGCACATCACTGGAATGCTGTACTTCCAGAGAAGACTCTTCGTAAGGGGAAGCACATTTTTGTCTTACCACTCGTACAGCAGAGACACTGTCACCAGTATATCATACTACGACGGCACCTGAGGCCTTGGAAGAAACATGGAAACTCCCCCCTTCCCTCACATCTTAAAACTTCAGGATCTGCTTGTTGCATCCAGTCACTGTAGACAGTCGTTGGTACAGCACATGGATAATGTTCTGTAAGATTTTAAAGATGTTTGCATGGAAACTATTGAAATCACAGGTAAAACACCTGGGTGCCAATTAGCAAACTCGCATAAAATTTAGGACTCTGAAAACACACAGTGTTGTCCACTATATCCCTCTCCCCACCAAGAACAGAAAAGGCAAACTTTTTATCAAACAGCTAAAATGGATAAAAGTCCCAAACACACACCAGTCTGTGCGCTGTATGATGTAAGTGTCCCATCAAAGTTTGTATAGAGTCCAAGGTGATTTTATGGTACTCCATAAAAGAAGTCCAACATGAAGAATATCACAGTGATCGTTTTTGAACTAGCACAGTTCACAGCTATGGCACGCACAACAGTGGTGGGGGGTAGAAACACAACTAGCCACCATGTGGTTGGTGCCATGAATCACCACTTTAACTATGCCATGTTGCTACAGCGCATCCCATGGGGATATACTCCATGTGATCATATAATTCACTAATAAAGAGCAACACCGGTGGCCCCCAGCCCCCCCAAAACCCTCCCTATCTCCAGCAACAAACAGAACGTGTTAACCCAGCAGTACAAAAGTGTAAAGTTATGTGTTTTCTAAACCGTCTCAGTATCTGTGACCAATGTATATACTGATTAAGGTAACAGGTCTGCTCTGCTTATGGATGTAGTTTGGTCTATGTATAAAGCTTCTCATTTCTCCTTAATGCCACTGCTGGAAGGATATAACAACTGGGGGTGGGGGCAGTGTTATGACTCATGTTAAGAGATGCATCTTTTGCTATGTGTATTCTACATGTACCCTCTGCCTTATCGTTTAAAAAGTAATTTTAAAATCAATAAAAAAGTTTAAAAAAAATAGGACTATGACTAAACCTTTGAATGGAGTTCTATGTTACGACAAAAATGCTTGTGTGTTTATCATGTTTTCGGCATTTGTCTACCTTGGCGTTATTATGGGTTGCACTATGCTCTTTCCTAGTTTAGGAGCCCGGAGTTTACTGATGTGTTAACAGTCTAACTTTGGCAGGGTGTAACCCACATCAGAATATGTTGGGCTGCAAATCTCAATAGTCTCGCTGACTGCCTCACCAGTGACACTGAAACAGAAGAACTGCCGATATGCCTGTCCTGTCTTTATCTTTAACCTAGATAGGAAAAATGTTTTGCAGTGTGAATCATACATGTTATGCTCATAATTATTTTATGTCACATTTACGCAGGCTTTGATCTGTTCTTGCTTGCAAACGAATCAGTCTTGAAAATCACTTTTTCTTGAAAGGCTGCCTTGACGGGGAGAAATAAGTGCCAACCAATTCTCTTTTTTGCTTTTCTGTTGGTCTGAGCATCCGATTTGTTTAGTTATTGGTACATTATAATCTTTTTTTTTCTTACAATTTACTGTCTCTTTGACATCTGAATTTATTTCTTTATTTAGAATTCAGATAACACCTTTGAGCACAAGTGCTCTTTTCCAAAGGTTCCACGTCACAACATTACAGGTATACACAACGTAAATATACAGGGACCACGTCAGTTGCAAACAGATAACCTGACATGAATACTGTATCTATATATGTTATCACCAGCTCAAGGGGAGCCCGGTCAGGTACAGATATTAGGGTTGCAAACAGAGGTAAAGCAGCATAGAGTTCTGGCAGATGGCAGTAAAGCCACAACACAATACATAAGGGTATTTGGTCAATTAAAACAACAGCAAGCAGATTTCAAAGCTAGTTCTTTTCTTAGGGAATTCTTAAAGGGTGCAATTTTGGGCAGACCCACTAGGGATTCAGGGAGTTTGTTAAATCACCGTGCAGCTTGGATAGCAAATGCTCATTTACCCTGACTTGTTTTGCAAAAGGGGTATAAGTAATGTCTGGACATACTCCTTGTGGAGTAGCTGATGTTGGCTGGGCAGAAGAGGTGAGGCCAAAGAGGACTTTTTTTTTTCATTTTTCTTTGAATTAATTTCTTCTTTCTTGCTGTGCTCTGTTTTGGAACTTCTAAAAACATGCAATTCTCTATCATACTTTGAATCCTGTTCTGGACTGGAACCATGGCCTGACACTGCAACTATAACCTGACAAGTCTTAGCCACCAGCTAGAGATTAATTTTTTAACTTTGAGCATCTTTTTGTTCTACTCTATCTTCTGGTCTTTTTCCCGACGTTATACTCACCCCCCCTTCTTATTGCTGTTCAGCTATCCTCCTAATCTGCAGCCGTCAGTGGCTCCTATCCAGAGGCCCATTCAGGAAGTATAGCTCTGAGCAACTCCATGGAGCACCACAGAACCCACAGCTTAACCCTCATGGCAGACAGAGCCCCTGCATTTGTGGGAATTCATTTTTAAAGTGCCACTTCTCAGGATCAGCTGCTCCCCCCCTCTCCCCCATGTCATCATTGCTGCTTTGCTGTCATGACAGCAGGCAACACCACAACAGAAGTTGAGGGCAGGGCACATCTCCCTCCCCTGGGGAAGACATTTGGCGGCATTTAGCCATCTTCCTTCCCCTTGGGCATCACAGAGCATCCACAGGGTTAAACGTGTACAGAAAAAAAAGCCAGATCTATGTGGGTCACAGTTATGGAAAGATAAAGTATATGGACTTCTAGTGCTGGAATCCTTTTTTGCTTCATACTGCAGAATTTTCCATACCATCTTCATTCAATTTTTACTGAAAAAATGCAAAACATGGGCACAAAGATACCCTAGGACACTGAAGGAGAAAGGAAGGACCATGTTGAAGAGGAAAAGGAACTTAGAAAAGTAGCTGGCCCGGTGGCGCTGGAGGTTGAGGTACTGGTTGCTACACCTCGCGCCACACAGGTGACCCGGGTTCAGGAATGAGCCCAGATCGCCAGGGGTCTCTCCTCTCTCAAGGAAGGGAGGTCCTGTCATCCCACTTATTGACTGCCCTCTAGTGGTAGCTGGAGGGCAGTATGGGTTGGGAGGCACATAACCGGCATCCTTACGCCGGTGGGGAGGGGGAACGGGAGAAAACATGAAAAGAAGGGAGCTGGCAGGCTCCATGATGGCCTGACATGTCCCAGCGGCCATCCGACTTCTGGATTATGCTCTGTGGGAGGGGCTTCGATGTTCCCTCCCTGGCCCCTGGCCGCAAGGGAATTCTACAGGGGCAGGCGGCGGGATGCTTTGGGCATGGAGGATGAGTCCTCCGAGGGAGGGCCAAGCTGCCTGCCAGGCTCTGGGGATAAAAATCTATATGGAAAAAGAAAAATGAAGCAATATAAAAATAATACTGTCAGTACCCCATCCCCTACAACGTTCTTTTGACGTCATGGTATGGGGAAACAAACATGGAATGTGGATCCTGTCTTGAGACTCTGTGAGACTCCCTCAAATCACTCAAAATGTTTTTGCCAGGTCTAAGACCCTACAAGATCTGGCAAGCATTAAGCCCTGAGACTTCAATCATCTTCTTTCTTCAGAAGTCTCATAATTCCCATGGGGACTGCTAAGGTCTAAGGTCCCTGCAAGATGTCTTAAGATCCGAGGATCTAGAATCAAACCCTGATCCCCTACATGGTGCTGAGAGATGCAAACCATAATGCCATCGGGTAACCTAATGTTCAGCACCTTGGTTGTGTGCCATTCCCCTTCCCTCCAGGGTCACTAGTGAATTAGTCTGTCTTAGGAACTGCTGAAATAACAATTGAGCTGCAGTCAGGGCATTACCAACCTCCTCTGTGAGACTGCCCACCCGCCTCAAGTGGGGGGTCCTTTTTTTGGTAAATGTTATTTATATTTCTTCAGCCAGAGTGCCCATCTGCCTTCCTGTGGCAATCTCCAAGTCCCAACATTGCCTTCTCAAGGATCTGTTGCTATGGCTTACCTCCCTCCCCTCCCGCCCAGTAGTAGGCCCAGGGGAACGGTGCCATCCAGAGACTGAATCCCATTTATCCCATTTTCCCAGGCAGTTGGGTGGGACCCAAGAGTATCCCAGACATCATCCTGCCAGACTGGTAAATTTCTCCCCCTTCCCCCAGGACTCTGACAGCTAAGGCTCTAGGGCACACATGAACAATGCTTGCGGATATGACGCCAGTCACTGCCCTCTTTCCCAGATGTTCTGCTTGCACTACCACCTGTGTTCCCCTAGGTGGTGGTAGTGTAATAGAGTTGTCTGTCTCCTCCCCAAAGTGTGTATTCAGTGACACTCAATTGTCCTCCTACCGGTCCAATGACGTTCCAGGCTTGAGGCTCATTCCTAGGTCACCATGCTGGCAGGAGGGGTGGGTGTGTGTGTGTGTGTGTGTGTGTGTGTGTGTGTCCTAGATGACAAATGGACTACGGAAAAGATGGGGGAGACCAGCAGAAGATGTGTTGTTATACAGGAGCAGACACACTGGCAGCAGCACAACCGAATTTAAAACTCCAGACTTGAGGCTGCAATTGCAAACATGGGAAAAGAAGCTGCAGACAGACCTTTTTTCTTTAAATTTAGTATACTTTATCACTCCTCGTCTGGCCAACCCCCATCAGTCCGGTTACATACACTCGGCCTTGACTACACACTCCAGGACTTATCTCATTCCTGAAGACCCCCGGCTTACCCCCTCAGGGGCAGGACCACCAGGGGGTCCTCCTTACCCCCCAACAGAGACAGAATGGAACAACAGGAGCAAGAGCCCGGTCAGTGGCGTGGGGTCTGCAGCGTGGGGGCAGACATCATCATGTGGCAGTCAGAGCCTCCATTTTCCTGTTGTTCTCCCAGGGAGGTGTGGCATTCAATGCCATTGGAGCGACTATGACAAATGTCTGACACACCTCCCAAACTGATTGAGTACCGGCTGTCGCATCCTGGCTACCACTAGGGGTGGCTCGGGTACCAGCAACTCCCCCCCCCCCCAAGAGGAGGAGGAGAGTGGTCCATAGGATCCTCATTCCTTCTCCCCATGGCCAGCCCTCCAACTTCCCAGGCATGTTCCTCAACCTGGGTCGTCGGTGTCGCAAGCAGTAGCACTACCATGGCACCAGCGGGCCGGCAGCTGCAGACTGACTTAAGAAAAAAATAATCACAGGACAGAAATAAAAAAAAATGTTTTCGTCCACAATTATTCCCCCCCCCCCGACTTCTCTCAGAAGTCACATGGCATGCCTGGCCACCCCACTCCTAACTAGCACTCATCTGTCCTCCATATTGCCTTGTAATACCCCTGAGGTAAGGGGGAGGTACCTGTGACAGCATCCACTTGTCACGCAGTGGTTCAGTTGTTATGCAGTGGAGGCACAGATCTTGGATATATTAAGGTCCATTGTCCTACAGCATCAGGGCCATTTTCACTGGTTTTCTTGGTCTGTCCCCTAGGAAGCTGGCAGCTGTGATGCCACGTCTGAGTATACACATGAAGCAGGCAGCTGTGTGGCATTGCAGCACGCATCCCCCCACCCCAAGACATTCAGACTGGCACTCCACTTATGGTCACCCAGTTTATATTCATAAATTCATAGATGGTATACAAGCCAGGTGGTCAAAAAACCTTTGACGGCTTGCCACTGGTTAGTGGAAATTCCTACATTTCTGTATTCCCATGTGTTTATCCAAGCTGTGTTTAAATGTTGACATAGTACTGCATGACACCACTGTTTCTGGTAATGCATTCCATGCATTCACAACTCACTGGCTAAACCATTGAACTCTTGCGTTTGTCGTATAAATAGCCCCTTTCAGTTGTAAACAGTGAGATCTCATATTCAGCGTGTTACTTGAATTCTGTAATCCTGTGGACTCCCATAGGAATCTATGTTTACTAGCGCTGAATACATAACAAAGATCGCCTCTTAATCTTCTATAGTCAAGAGAATATAGGTTCAGATCATTTAGTCTATCGGCATATGATTTATTTTCCATATTATTTAATTTTTTGGTAATTCTCCTTTGAACCCCTTTGTATAACTTTTTATCTCTAATTGTTTGGGGTGCACATAAGGGAGAACAATACTCCAAATGGGGTCTGACCAATGAGGTAGACAGTGGAACAATAACTTTTGGATCTCTACTCCGTATGTTTATTTATTTATTTATTTAGTTAAACATCAGTTTAGAAACCTTTGAGCCAGAGGCTCATTTACAAAGGTACCTCGACACACTTGTTTCTCACAGTACAGCCCAGAATCCTGTAACATTTCTGAACTGTTACTCTGGAGTGCATACCAAAAGATAATTTGTTTGTAATAACAACCACTAGAACTCTTTCATTATCTGTTTTTGAAAGAGCAGTACTGCCTGGATAGTAAGTAAGCCATGGGTTCTTACGTCCCAGGTGCATAACGCTGCACTTTTCAGCATTGAACCTTAGTTTATTACTTTCTGCCCATTTATAAATTATGTCCAGGTCTTGTTGTAACATATTTCCATCTTTTTGATTATTAACAATAGCCCCTATTTTACTGTCATCTGCATATTTTACCTGCCATGTGTTATTAGAAGTCTGCATCCCTGAAATGAATACATTAAACAGAGATGGGCCAAGCACAGACCCCTGTGGCACCCCACTAGTCACATCCCCC
This sequence comes from Neoceratodus forsteri, assembly GCA_016271365.2. Classification (NCBI taxonomy): domain Eukaryota; kingdom Metazoa; phylum Chordata; order Ceratodontiformes; family Ceratodontidae; genus Neoceratodus; species Neoceratodus forsteri. The sequence continues at coordinate 107,414,576 of JADMNL010000031.1, read as the reverse complement.
CGTTCAGAGCAGAAACCCCTAATTCAAACCATCTGTTTTCTACCATTCAGCCAAGAGTCCACCCATGATATTAAATTAGGGGTGACGGTTACATCTAATTAAGGTTTCTATTAGTTCCTTATGTGGGACCATATCAAACGACGCTTAGAGGTCAAGATAGATCACATCCGCACTTCAGGGACCTGAATCAAGGGCTGCACTCAACTGGTTCAAAAAGCTGCTATTAAATTGGAGACAAGCGCTACTCTTGACTAAAACCATGTTGGGTTATGTCTGAGTTTCCATGCCCTATTAAATGCTCATTTATTCTATCCTGAATAAGCCCCTCCACGAGTTTACCAATAATGGAAGTAAGGCTAATAGGTCTATAATTTGAAACTAGTTGCTTGCTGCCCTTTTTGTATATTGGCGTTACTACCGCATCCTTTCAATTCTTAACTGTTTTTCCGTCCTGTATGGATTTATTAAATAATAATGCAATAGAACCCACAAGTTCATTAAAGAGTGATTTAATGAGAGCAGGGTGAAACTCATCATAACCCAGAGAGATATTTGTTTTAAATTTCTTAATTTTATGTAATATTTCTTGTTCTGTAATAAATAATACATTATCAGACAGAATAGGGTCTTTTTCAGGAAGGCTAGCTATCTCTTTATTCTGAAATATACTTAAGAAATATTTATTGAATTCCTCAGCCAATTAGGTCTCATCTCTTTTTAATAGTCCATCTTTTTCCAGAGGTCCAATAGTAGTTTGATTCCTCTGATAGTACCTATATAGTTATAAAAGTTTCCAGGGGATGCTCAGGGGCTCTTTTGTTTTAATAGATTCAGGGTTCCCTTTTGGACTCCATGCTCTCTGAACCATCTTTTGGGTTTTATCTTTCTTTCTGTTTTCCTTTGACAGGGACTGCTGCTTCCTCTGATGGGTAGGACCCTCATCTGAGCCTTTAGGTGACATAAGGTGCTTTTACACTGTGGACCCTGCAGCGAATGACTATCACAGAGCCGCTGCAATTTTATTTATTAGCTTTTGGTAACCAGGTAGGTGCGTTAGGCAATTGACCTGCCTATTTTCAAGCATGACCCAGGAGAGTACAAAATACAATGGAGCAATTAATACAGGGGAGCAAAACAGGTAAATCAACACAACAAATAACAGGACCCCCATGCGGGAAAGGTCAGAAACATAACTGCAGTATAAGTACAACACCCACATGGGAGTATATAACTTAAAAACAGAGACAGCTCATGTAGTACACAAAATCAGTAGTATGGTACAGATGAGGTAGGCACTGAGCAAATGGAGAAGCCCGAAGAAGAATTAAGAGCAACTGCAAACGCCAAGTGCACTCAGGTGAGAGAAAAGTGCTTTCCTGAAAGTGTTGTGAGATGTGGAACACTTAATTTGGGGGGGTAGGGAGTTCCAGAATTTGGGAGCGAAGTGGGAAAAAGCTTGCTCACCCATCTTTGTACAGCAGAGAGGGACGGAGAGCAGTGGAGAGGCAGAAGACCCCAGGGAGTGAGAGTAAGTAACAGGGTTTAACATAGCTCCAAGCGAGTCAGGTTGGGGTTGTCAGGTTAATGAGTTAATGAAGCATCCAACAGTGTAGGAATGCAGGCCCTTGGGAGATAGCTAGTTCAAGGAAGTGTAGAGCAGACAGTGGTGGGTGAGTCGAGGAGCTGACAGGGCAAATCTGCAGATATTGTTGTATGTGATATCCCATTTATGGAGAGCACTTGCGTTGGCCTGGTAAAGGACAGGTAAGGTATATTTGAGTCCAGGGAGTAGGACACCATGGGCTATAGAAATCCTGGCAGCGGGGGTAGGGAGTGACGCACTCTGTATGCGACTCTAATCGTCAAGTTAACATGCTTATAAACCTCGTTAATATGCAAGGTGAAGTGAAGAGGAGGGTCAAGTGTCACTCCCAAGTATTTAAAGGAGTCAATATTTGTTATGACTGACCCATCAAAGCCTCAGACCTGCAGATGGGAGAACTCTGTATGGACTTTTCTAGCAGATCTGAAGAGCATGGCCTAAGTCTTGGATAGATTAAGGAGTAGACAGTTTGAGGAGAGCCAAGATTGGATATGTTGAAAGGAGGATGAAAGTTGCTCACTGAGGTCAACGACGGACCTAGAGGCAGTGAAGAGGACCAGGTCTTCAGCATACGTTATGATCCGACAGTGAATAGAAGGGGAAGGAATATCGTTAATAAAAAGGGAAAAGAGCAAGGGGCCAAGTACTGAACCTTGGGGGACGCCGCAGAAGATGACAGCAGGGGATGAGAGGACTTTACTGAAGGAGACAGATTGCAAACGACTGTCGAGATAGCTGTTAAACCAGGATAAGGTGGATCTAGTTGCACCTAGCGTTTGGAGTTTACTTAATAGCAGAGGGTGGTTAACCAAGTCAAATGCTTTTTACCTGTTCTTGCGTGTAAATGCAATCCCTTCCGATACATGAATGAGCGTTCGTCAGATACGTGAACCACCTTTTGCATGGTTCGCTGAGATGTGTGCCATTCTTCTATTTCTTCTATGCTGTGTAAATGGTATAGTTCGCTCCATCTGTTTCCAAACCCACTGGAAATATCGGGCTGGAAAAAGGACTGGAAAATCTACTGAAACCCCGGAAGGCAGGATTTATCGGACTTACAGAATGTGTAAATGCAGCACAGAAACGCAAGATTGTGCACCAGTACAGATGCTGAAAGGAACAAGCAATACAAACTAAGCAGTGTAAAGCCTCTATAGAGGCAGACTGAGAAGCTATAAGTTTTTCTCTTTTTAGCTCTATTCTTCTGTGTTTTAGGCTAAGGCAAAACTTTTTACAGAGATCACAATTAATAAAATTGTGGTTGGGACCAAGACACATTAGACAAAGCTCGCGGCAATCTACCTTTGCCAGGAGCTGTAAACAAATAGTACCGTTTTTAAAGCCTGTAGGTCCTGTCTTCTTTTTAGGCCTATCAGGCATGACAAACACTGAAGACCCCAAAAAATCACTACCAGTTACCAATTTGGTAAATTAAGAAAAAGATTATTTTAAAACAAGCTTCAAATATGTTAAAAAGGGACTTTAAATCATGGTTCAGTTCCTTTAGAAGTGAACACTAATGTTTTACCTCAGGATAGTTTGTTGTTCCGTAGGGTAAACAGACTGAGAATAAAAACATCTTGGTTCCCTCTAAAATGGAACCGAGCATTAAGTAAGCCAAAAACTGTAAAGTGGTTGCAAACAGGAATTTTGATAAAGAAAAACATAGATATAGTGGTTCCCTAAAGGTGGAGCTGTGCTGAGAAGGCCTTTCTAGTTCAAGGGAACCAATCAGGAACCGGAGAAACCGTGAAGATTAAACAATTATGTGGAAAAATACACCCTAATACAGAGTATCGAAAGAACTCAGATAAATTAAAATAATAACTTTAATAAAATAAATAACCATAGTCCAGCCAGAAGAGTTGAGCTGTACTTTGGGAGGACTGCTTTCTTCAGCAGAGAAATGTAGAGTGTGACCACACAGCAGAGTTTGAACTTAATTTTTATTTGATGCTCCATAATTAGCATAAGTTCCAGTTCCAGGGCAGCTCACTCCTGTGGACTGATTGCACTTTGTGAATACTACTGATGGATTCCAGGGGTTAGAAACAATGGGAACAAACAACGTGGGCTCTTTGTTTTTAGGGAGAGTAAGCCTGCAAGGTCCATGACAGCATACTGCTACCTCCAAGACACAGCAAACAACATTATTGTATAAGTTATAAAAATAATTGCTTGGTGCATAAACATCCTCAAGCTAAAGTGCTTTTTATAATAGAGTGTTCCAGCATGGCTGTTAACTTCTTGCTTTTACAGCATTGCAACTGCATTTGTTCTGTTGCCCTAAAGCACTGCAGAGAGCAGACAAAAGAAATCCATTGATTTCTACCTCTCACAGCCAGCCTAAACTGGCGCTTTCACTTCCAGGGCCTGGATTCCTTAAATCAGCCCAATTTGAAGTTACTGTGGAAAGGTCAGCAGGCCAGCAAACCCTGAGGTGTTACAGCAACACCCTTCACTGGCTGCTGGTACAACAGTGTCCAGAAGCAGGCTGTCACCAAGTGAGGCAGAAAAAGCCTGGCAGATGGTATAGGTGATGTACCCAGTGTTCATGCAGCCCCACCAGCTAGCCAAGGGGTAGCATTGTTATCAGATCCATACAGATGTGCACCCTCACCTTCTCTGGCTGGGCAGGTGTGTCGAGCTGACTACTAGTGGATGCTGACTGATCACAGGGTGAGCAGATTTTGTTTCCTGTGGGACCTCTGCTGGTGTTGGGTTACCGAGGACTAGTTTTGCCCATCAGGTAAACACTTCTTAGGAAATATGAAAGGGCTTTCCAACTTTGTGACACGCCAACATCCAAACTATGCAGCCCAAATCTTAAAGTGTTCATTGCTCACTCATTGTTGCATCAGAAACTGAGACTTTGCCAGTAACCGCTTCAGCTGAAAATAAACACTGCATGAGTAAGACAGGGACATTGGGAGGAAGAAATTGGTGGACAGCTTTGGAAAATACTTTTGTTTTCGCAGCAGCTGGGTGTTAGGAATGATGGATAATAAAAAATACTCACCATAGTAATGTTGTTTCTTCTAATGGAGTCTTGCTGTATTCTGACTATATGCAGTTAGCCCCAGCACTTGAACTGCTCCGAGAGTAAAGGGTTAACTCTATGCCCAGGCACAGAATGTTGAGTCGAGCTCGGTTTTCAAACCTCTGTCCTTGGTACTCCTCAGTGTAACTGTCAGATTCTTACAAGCACTATGCTAACTAACTAACAATATAGAAATTGTTTTTTAAAAAATTTTTTGCCAAAGGGCAATAAACATATTTTTAGGGTCAAAAGGACTCAAGTCGAGAACCCCAAAAAGAGTCCAAGTAGGTAGTGAAACAAAAACAATAGCTTCTTGAATAATAACCATAAAGACTTCAAGCTAAAGAAGAGGTAACCTAGGTACACCTCTGGGTGCAGCACTGCACCTGCCAGACCACATCCCATAACAGCTAGGTTCCAGGACAGGAGGCAGGAGGGAGGTCAGAATACAGCAAGACTCCATCAGAAGAAACAACATTACTATGGTGAGTATTTTTTCTTCAAACAACATGAAGTATTGCTGTATTCTGACTATATCTGAACTACCAGCAGTACCCCCTTGGAGGAGTTACAGAACCTATTTTGGGAACAAGCTCTGCATCACTGCTGTGCAGCCTGGCATCACTTCTAGACTGAATGTCAAGAGAGAAATGCTTGGTAAATGTGTGAACAGTTTTCCAGGTGGCTGCTTTACAGATTTCCACTAAGGGTATGTCTCTAGCTGCTGTGACTGAAGCAGCTGTACCTCTGGTGGAATGAGCCCTCAGGCCTGAGGGTGGCTTTTTCCCCCAACTTTGATCAGCAGAACCTGACAATAGTTCTCAGTAGCAGGTTTACCTTTTCCCACTTCTCCATAAGTGAGAAACATAGAAACATAGAATTTAATGGCAGATAAGGACCGCTTGGCCCACCCAGTCTGCCCATTTCCCTACCTGATGGATAAGCTGCAGATTCTAGTTAACCAACAGCTTACTTCCTCCTGCCCCCCACTAGAATTGCATTAAGCCTGTCCCATGCATTCTTGAATTCTCCCACTGTTCCTGACTCCACAACCTCCTCAGGAAGGCTGTTCCATGCATCCACAACTCTCTCTGTGAAAAAATACTTTCTAACATTACCTCTGAGCCATCCCCCTCTATCTTCAAATTGTGCCGCCTTGTTCTTGCACATCTCTTCTTCTGAAAGATATTACCCTCTTGTACCTTGTTAATTCCCTTGAGATACTTGAAAGTTTCTATTATGTCCCCCCTCTCCCTCCTTTCCTCAAGGGTATACATATTAAGCTGCTTTAGTCTCTCCTTGTATGTCTTCTGGTGCAGAATGCGCACCATTTTGGTTGCCCTCCTCTGAACAGCCTCCACTCTGTCTATGTCTTTGCAGAGATGGGGTCTCCCGAATTGCACGCAGTACTCCAGATGGGGTCTCACTAACTGTCTGTAGAGAGGGATAACAACTTCCTGTTTTCTACTGTTGATGCCTCTCCCTATGCATCCCAGTATCCCCCCAGCCCTCCTTACTGCCTTCTCACATTGCTTGCCCACCTTTAGGTCATCTGATATAATTCTCCTAGGTCTCTTTCGATTTTTGTTGTTGTTATTAACTCACCCCCCATTGTGTACTCTTCCCCTGGGTTTTTGTTTCCCAGATGCATTACCTTGCACTTCTTTGCATTGAATCTGAGCTGCCACGTATTTGACCATTCCTCCAACCTTGCCAAATCCCTTTTCATTCTTTCCACCCCACCTTGTGTATCAACCCTGTTGCAGATCTTTGTGTCATCTGCAAAGAGGCATACCTTTCCTTCCAGGTGTTCTCCAATGTCACTTATAAAGATATTAAAGAGGACCGGTCCCAGTACCAAACCCTGCGGTACCCCGCTAGTTACCCTCCTTTCTTCACTGTGAACTCTGTTTACTATTACCTTTTGCATCCTGTTGTCCAGCCAGTTTTTTATCCAGGCTACCACCTTGGGACCCACTCCAAGGCTGGCTAACTTGTATATTAATCTTTTGTGTGAGGCTGTGTTGAATGCCTTACTAAAATCTAGGTAGGACATATCCACAGCCCCTCCCTGGTCTACTACTTTGGTCACCCAGTCAAAGAAATCTATTAGGTTCGTCTGACATGACCTTCCTGCTGTGAAACCATGCTGCCTTGGGTCCTGTGCCCCACTGGCCTCTAGGTACTCAACAATTCTTTCCTTCAGAAGTGTTTCCATCATTTTCCCTACCACTGAAGTCAAACTAACTGGTCTGTAGTTTCCTGCCTCTGCCCTGCTCCCACTTTTGTGAAGTGGAATCACATTTTCCCTCCTCCAGTCCTCAGGTACCACTCCATGCTCCCATGATTTGTTGAAGAGAGTAGTCAGTGGTGTTACTAGTTCTACCCTTAGTTCTTTTAGTATTCTTGGGTGAATCCCATCAGGCTCCATTGCTTTGTCCACCCTCAGTTTCAAGAGTTCTTTCAAAACCCTTTCTTCTGTGAATGGACTGGTATTGACCCCCTATTCAGAGTTTCTCCTTGTTTGGTTTAGGCATCTCTATTCCTCATCTGTTGTGAATACTGAGCAGAAATATTCATTCAGTATCCCTGCTTTTCACTGTCACCCTCTGCCCATTCCCTCCCCTTTATTAAGTCTCTGTATCCCTCCTTGGTCTTTCTTTTGCTCCTTAATGTGTACCTATAAAAGGTTTATCCCCTTCTTAACAGAGTTGGCTATCTTTTCCTCAGTTTGTGCCTTTGCTATTCTGACTGCCTTCCCTGCCTCCTTCTGCTTTAACTGATAAGTTCTCTGTCCTGCTCCTTCTGTGTTTCCTTATATTTCCTGAATGCTATCCTTTTCTCCTTAACCGTCCCTGCCACCTCTTTTGAGAACCATAGTGGTTTTCCCTTCATTTTGTTTTATTGATTTGCTTCACACAAAGGCTTGTTGCCTCTGCGATGGCTGTTTTGATTATTCCCCATTGTTCCTCCACCCCTCCTTCTTGCCCATTTGCTAGTGCTTTTCTAAGGCACTCTCTCATTTTCCCAAAGTCAGCCTTCCTAAAGTCCAATACTCTTGTTTTTGTATGGCTTGACTCTATGGCTGTGTTTATTGTGAACCATACTGTTTGGTGGTCACTTGTTCCCAGATGGCTACCCACTTCTAAATCTGAGATCCTTTCTCCTTCCCCATTTGAGAATATCAGGTCTAAGATTGCTCCTCCGGCGGGTTCCAACACTAGCTGTCTGAGGCATGCCCCCTGTAGGGCATCAAGAATGACTCTGCTCTTGGATGTGCCTGCAGCAAAGGTGCTCCAGTTAACATCTGGAATATTCAGGTCCCCCATCAACAATATCTCCCCTTTTTCTGCCATTTTAAGGATGCCTTCTATCATTTCCTTGTTCATTTCCTCCCCCTGAGACGGGGTCTGTACACAACCCCAATGCGGATTGTGGTGCCATTTCCTGTCTTCAGGGCGACCCATAGTGACTCATCAACTTCCTGTTTACTCTTTAGTTCTGTTGCTTTAATCCCTTTCCTTATATAGAGAGCTACTCCTCCTCCTCTTTTACCCACCCTGTCCCTCCTGTAGACTGTGTATCCTGGTATGTCGACTTCCCACTCATGGTTCTCTGTGTACCATGTTTCAGTGACTGCCACAATATCCAGGCAGCCCTCTTCCATTAAGGCCACTAGTTCAGGGAGCTTGTTGCACAGACTACGGGCATTGGTACTCATCACCTTCCATTTATTTTTTATGGCCTTACCCCTTTTAGCCCCATCCCTGTCCTTAACACGTTTTTCTCATTTATCCCGTCCTGCTCCCCTACTGACTTCTCTGCCTTGGTGTTTACCTCTCTAACTACTGCGCTTTGTGGGGGGAGGCTGGGATTTCCCTGCTCCTTTTCAGTGCCTCCCCCCTTGGCTAGTTTAAATGCTTGCCAATGAAGCGTTTAAACCTGTCACCTAGGATCCTGGATCCCCGGACGGATGAAGACCATCGCGCCAGTATAAGTCTGCATCCCTCCAGGTGGCTCCCCAGTCCCCAATGAAGCCAAAACCCTGAGCTCCACACCAGTTTTTCAACCATTCATTGAATCCCATGGTGCGGAATACCCTAGCATCATCCTTGCCATAGACAGGCAGCACCTCCGAGAAGGTTACTGTACATGCTACTTGTCTAAGGCCCCTCCCCAACTCCACAAACTCCTCTTGCACTGTTCTGATCCCATTTACAGCCAGGTAATTTGTCCCTAGGTGGACAATGACATCCAGCTCCCTCCCTCGTGCAGCTGCTCCCGCAATCCTGAGGATTTGCTTCCTGTCCCTCCAAGCCATGGTGCCAGGCAGGCACCTTACCTCCCTATCCCCTTCTCCTCCACGTCTACCCCCCTAATGATTGAGTCCCCCACCAGGAGTTGTTTCCTTCCCCTGTGTGGTCTCGTGCCACCCTCCTGTGAGTCTCCTTTGTGGAGGTTCCCAGCATCCTCCTTGGACTCCACTGCAGGTGCCTCCATAGAGAAACAACTCTTTGCCAGAACAGCATATGAATTGTGGAGAGCTATAACTGGAGGGATGCACCTCTGTTCCACCACCCTCTCCCTCCATGAGCCCACCTTGGTCCAACCGCTGCTCTTTCTTGGCAACCTCTGAGGTAACAGTGGTGGCCCTGGTGGTCCCTGGGTGGGGGAAGAGGTTTCACGAATCCTAGCCAGGTCAGCCTGGAGACGGGCAACCTCCTCCCTCAGACCAGAGAGGTGCCTGCAAACAGGGCAGCATCAGCCTCCAGAATGTCTCCTGGAACACTGCTGCTCCACAGCCATTGCACTGTACCATCCCATCTTGACTTTTTGTGTCCCTCTTCTGTTGCTTTGTATGCTTATTGTCTCCTCCCTCTGTATTTTAACACTTACTTTCCTACTGCCTATGTGCCCTTACAACTCTCACCCTTCCTGTTCTGGGACAGGAACTTCCTGTAATCTTCAGTAGTCTCCTTCCTCCGTGCTTGATTCAGACCTCCAGCAGCCGGGAGGAAAGAGGTTTTAGGTTGCTTCAAGGTTGCTGGAAATTAATGTGTCTCAGTGATCCTTCCTTCCTACTGCCAAACAGGAAGTTCCTGTTGTCAGTCAAATTCAGTGGCTATAAAACTAGAACTGAGCTTTGGGTGGGAAGGAGGCAAATTAGTAAAAATCTGTAGTTCTGGACTTCTGTTTCTTGCTCTGCAACCAGTTCTCTTCTGCCAGAAACAGCCGGAAGCTGTAATTGGAGACAGCTGCTTTTGTACACCTAAGCTGCTAAGCCACACCCCCAATTAGATTCACTCTCTGCTCTCAGTAAATTAAGGTGATACTGCCCCCTTCCTCAGAAAAAACACTTTTCTTTTTTCTTTTACTTAAATAAGACCCCCTTCTTCTAATAAAGTATGTTTGCTTAATCCAAACAGGTACTACTCCTGCTGTCTCAGCAGGAGTAGTACCAGTTTGGATTAAGCAAACAGATACTTTCATACTCTCTCAACTGTTCTTGATTTTCAGGGATGTCCCTGATTTTGCCTCAAAATTTTACTCTGTCCCTCCTAAAATTGTGTTTCCATGACCAAACATCAGAGTTATAAGCACAAACTAATATCAAACATTAAAGTTACAGGCTTGTTTTTCTTTGGAAAATGCATTTTACACTAAGCCCTTTATTCTACCAGCTTCCTGAATGGATATCTCCAATTTTTAAGACGTGTCCCTGATTTTGGTCCTTTGTCCCTGATGTTTTTAAACCTTGTCCCTGATTTACGTAGCAGGAGGTTGAGAGGTGTGGATACTTTATTAGAAGAAGGGGGTCTTATTTAAGTGAAAAAAAAAAGTGTTTTTTTTCTGAGGAAGGGGGCAGTATCACCTTAATTTTCTGGGAGCAGAGAGTGAATCTAATTGGCTAACAGCTGTGAACAGTAATTTCTATGGGCCTTAGTGTGTTCTATATAATAACTAAGGGCCCTCTTTACATCGAGACTGTGTAGTCTTCTCTCCCCAGAGGAAGAATGGTCAGTGAAAAATACAGGCAATGAAATAGACTGATTCAAATGAAAGTCTGATACCACCTTGGGAAGGAACTTTCTGTTGGTTCAAAGGACCACCTTATCCCTGTGAAATGAAATGAAATTAAATCAGGTTCCACTGATAAGTAGTATAAGTATCATAAGTGTTTCCAAGCTGTGGGACTTTCATCCATAATGCTTGCCAATTGTTTTTTTTTTTTTTTTAAATAGTGTAGTTCTATCAGAAAGGGCAATATCAAGATTTCTTTTAAAGGCATCCATACTAGTACTTTCACCACTGGTGCAGGAAGTCCATTCCAAGCAGTACTTACCTTAATCATAAACCAATTTTTTCTTAGATTTGTATACCATTTTGGTAGTTCTAGTTGTAGTTTATGTCTACTATCACTGGTCCAGCCAGATCTAAGGTGTATTCCTAGGTCTTCCCTTAATGCTGTGTCATTGACAATTTTATACATCATACATAAGTCCCCTCTTAATGTTCTATAGTTTAATGAGTAAAGATTTTGTTTCTAATCTTTTATTGTAAACCATGTGTTTTAATTCCGTCAAGGATTTGGTGGCTCTACGTTGCACTCTCTATTCTGATCATATCCTCCCTTTTCTGGGGGGCCCATACCTGGACTCATACTGCAGATGTGGTCTAACCAGGGATCCATACAGTGGCATCAACACCTCCTTCTTTGACTTGATATATGCCTCAATATACAGTTTAAGGTCTGATTTGTTTTTTTTGCCTGTTCTTTACAATGCTCGCTGAACTGCAAATTAGAAGTTATCTTTACTCCTAAGTCTCTCTCAGCATTTATATCCATCAGGATCTTTGCCCCCATTGTATACTGATATTTCTTATTGTGAGGGCCCAGGTGCATAACCTTACACTTGGAGATGTTAAGTTCTAGTTTGCTGATATTAGTCTAAGAGTAGATGTCATCTATAGCTTGCTGTAATGCTGAAACTTCGTTATCATTGGTTGCTAGAGCACCTATTCTACAGTCATCAGCAAACTTGGACATCCATATATTGGGTATTCTATTTTCATGGTAGAAATGTAAATATTGAAGAGACAAGGTCCCAGGACTGGCCCCTGTGGCACCCCGCTCGTCGTAGCTGCCCAGTCAGACACCTCACCTCTAACCACAACTCTCTGCCTTCTCCTGTTAACCACTCAGATATCCAGCTTATAATATTTGTATTTACTCCTATATTTGATAATAGTTCAATTAATTCCATATGTGGCAGTTTATCAAATGCCTTTGCAAAGTCCATGTAATTATGTCTATTAGTTGTGTGCATCCAACTCATAATTAACTCTTTCATAAAAGGTTAGCAAGTTTGTCTGGCAAGATCTAGACTTAGTAAATTCGTGTTGTACATGGTCAATTAACTTCTTCTCTTCAAGGTATTCCATGAAAATATTTTTCAAAATTCCCTCCATGATTTTACCTATTAGTGATATAAGGCTAATGGGTCTAAAATTAGCTGGCTCCATCCTAGGACCCTTTTTGTCAATAGGAACCACTATAGCTGTTTTCCAATCTTGTGGAACTTTACCAGAGTCCAGGGATGTTTGAAATAAATAGGTAAGTGGGGGTGTCAGGGGGTCAGCTAGCTCATAGAGTAGCCTTGGGTGTATGTTGTCTGGGCTAGGGGATTTATTAATATCCAGTTTTTTTAGTCTTGATCGCACTCCTCCAGTTTTATAATGATATTCCTGGTATAGAATCCAAAATATAATTTGTGTGGAGAATGCTACCAGAATTGAAGACTGAACAGAAATAATTATTCTGGATATTAACAGTTTCTCTTTCAGTTGCTAGGTCTCCCGAGGAATTTTTTAAGGGACCTAATGTTGAAATATTGCTTTACATTTTGTTGATATATGAAAAAAAGGATTTTTTGTTGTCCTTCACCTTAGTTGCCAAGTTAATTTCTTTTTGGGCTTTTGTCTTTTTTTATGGTAATTTTAACTAGTTTGATGGAATTCATATATTTCTGGTAGTTGTTATGTGTTTTGTCTTTTTTATATTTTTGATGTAGTTTGTTTTTCCTATTTATTAAATGTTTAATTTTTTTGTTAAACCAATATGGTGATATTCTTTTACTGTTATTACATTTGTGAATTTTGGGGATGTGTTCATTTATTAGTACTTTAAGTTTGTCAAGAAGTACAGTCCACATATTCTCATATTATCGACCTCTCTCCCCTACGCTGGGTCACCCTCTTCCAAATGCTTCCTGTTCCTGCCTGTTTCTCATACCTTATCTATCCGCTGATATCTTATATTTCCTGTGTTCCCTAATCAAAACTGCTCGGTTTGTAGACTACTGCTCTATACAAGCTGTATTATATGAAATAAGCCCTTACTGCTATGCCTTTATTTCATGCTGTGTAATGTCTGAACTTTGCCTTTTGTCTCTACACATTGTTGTTTTAACATTTGTTGTTTTAACTTGTACTGGACCTCACGGTTTTCAAACAGCAGGACAGAATTTTGTGAATTGGGTACTGGTACAACCAGGGTCGTAGGCTCTCTCCTGCCCTCCCAGTGATGTACTCCCCCGGGTTTGTCCAGGATTGCTCACTACGCTCATGTCCGACTACAGATCCATGATGTCAGGCTCCGCTTCCCTATTTTACAGTCGCCAAAACAGTAAGACTGCCAATAATTCCCTCAAAACCCTGACTGCGTGCTACTCTCATGCCCAGCAATGGATCCATGAGCCCCGGCGACTTGTCCCTACTTTCAGCTGCCCAAGCCATGAGATTGCCGCAAACCCCTCCGAACCCCGACAGCGTGCAACTCCCATGCCTGGCAACAGAACCATGAGCCTGGGCACTTATCCATACTTTCGGCTGCCGAAGCCGTAAGGCTACTGTAAAACACCTCTGAACTCCGTCAATTTTGATGCTCTCAAGCCGGGGAGTGGAACCATGAGCCCAGCTACTAATCCCTACTTTCAGCCGCTAAAGCCGTAAGTTCTTGCTGATTAAACCTCTAAACCCTGACAACATGCCGCTCCCATACCCATCTTTGGGACCACGTGGCCGGCTGCTTGTCTCTGCTTTCCAGCTGCAAAAGCCGTAAAATTGGCCGAGTCACCACCGTAAAGCTGTAAGTCCTTGCCCGGATAGCCCTGAGAGAACGCCGCTCGCATGCCTGGCAACGGAACCATGAGACCGGCTGCTTGTCCCTACCTCCAACCGCGAAAGCCGTAATTTTCCACTACAGCCCAGACATGGACAAACCAAGATAGTCACAGAGGCCCCCGATAGGTCTGCTGTCAGAGGCTGCCTGCCGTGTTTCATGCCCAGGTAGTAGTATCATAAGCCCAGCTGCATGGTAGTACCCTGAGCCGCCAAAGCCGTAAGCCGTTTCTGTGCTCTGAGCTGCAGATAGCAGTTCTCTCGGCGTGGTCCTAGCTTGCTCTTTTCGGATCCTCAGGCCTCCTCCTCCACTCCGTCCCCCCCTCCTGCTTCCTTATACTACGTCTGCCTAGGACTAACAATTAGCTCTGTCCATGCACCATAACCCGCTTTAGCCTTTTGCCTGCTATATACTATTTCAGAACAATGTTTTATTCATTGTACTTTGACTAGTGTCCATATTGTTATCCTAGCCTCATAGCTTTGCTCCACTGTCTTTGCAATTGTACTGTTTATGTTATCACCCTCAGTATGTTTTTGTCTTGTACTCTCCCGGGTCGTGCCTGAAAATAGTCACCTGTTGGCTAGTGCACTTACCCGGTTAACAAAAACTAAATAAAAATAAAAATAAATTATTGCCCTTTAAATCAGTTAGCCAATCCCACTGTGCCAAATCATTCTTTAATTGATCACAATTTGCGTTTGATAAATTTAGTTTTGTAACACCCTCATAAGTTCTTGGTGCAGCTGCCCCTATTAAATTAAATAGTACTACAGAGAGATCACTACTTCCTAGTGGAGGAAGAACCTCTACCCCATTTATTGAATCACCCATATTGGACAGCACTAAATCAAGAATATTATTGCCCCTGGTATTAACCTGTACTAATTGTTCTAATCCAATCTGGCTGAATACATCCTGGTAATCCTCCTCAAAATAGTTACCCCCTTTTAATGTCTCCCAATCAATATTAGGGAGATTGAAATCTCCTAAAACTAGTATATTATCTGCAGGGTTTAGGTTCCCAAGTAGTTTAAGAAGGGTGGTATCAATATTAATTGTGGTGGAGGGTCTATAAAAAAGGTCCATTATAATTTTTGGACCAGTCGGTGGTAATAGCTTAATCCACATTGATTCTACGTCAGAATCCTCTTCAGGTATTTGAACACTAGTTATAGAATCGTGAATGTACATTGCTATACCCCCCCCCCCCTTTTGTATGGGTTCATGACTTATGATAAAGATTATATCCTGGGATAGTTTTCTCCCATGTATCATTATTATCCCACCAGGTTTCAGTGACACAGGCTATAGCAATTTGGTGTGTTTCCAAAAATTTAAATTCTCAAATTGTTTAATAAGGCTTCTAGCATTGATGAGTGCAACCTTCCATTCAAGCCTTGTATCTTTAACTTGCTCACTATTTATTAAGGGTAAGGTTCTTAGTATGGACTGCGCCCCTTGTGCCAGTTTAAATGGAAGTTAATCACTTTGTTTAGTTTTCTGCCCAGGATCCTAGAACCAGCTATATTAAGATGAAGTCCATCTGGTTTAAAGAGGCCTTTACTGTTAAATGTAGTAGAGTTGTCCATAAACCCCATATTGTTATTTATACAATAGTTTCTCTGCCATTTATTTGTTGCATTGATTGCTGTGTTTTTGTATTCAGGGTGACCATGTGTTGGTAGAACACCTGAAATGATTAATTCTCCCCCTTTTTCTTTGACTCTGTGTGTAATGACATCTATATTTGATTGAAATTCCTTCAAATTCGTTTTAGTTATGTCATTAGTGCCTATGTGTAAGACAACTAAGGGTTCAGATGTATTTTCCATTAGTCCATCTAATAGGTCATTAACATCCCCCACCCTTGCTCCGGGCAAGGTGCTAACAGTATTAGCTTTCCTACCAGCGCATACAACTGTATCCCCTCCCCTAATTATGGAGTCCCCTATAACCAGTATGTCTTTAGTTGGGGTTCTTATTGATGTATTGAGGTCCACTATAGGTTTTAGTGTATCCTGTTTAATGCTGGGGTTAGGTGTCGGGTAATTTCTATGTTCAGTGTGATTTGTTAAACACTCAAATTTATTTTGGAGTTTAATAGGTGTTTCTCCACTTGCGATGGTACAATTTGTGGTTGTGTAACACTTTGGTTGTTCTCAGGGTACCTTATCTGTAGCTTTCATATGCTTGTCTTCTCCCTGAGTCATTAGTAGTAGATCATGTTCTTGCCCCAACAATTTGCTAACAGTGTTGGCTAAGGGTGGGGATTCAGTGATGGTTATATCCTGGACTACCTCATCAATGAAGTTTTCTAAAATAGCAATTTCCCTTTGTGTTTCTAGCCTCTGTGTTAATAATTCAATCTCTGATTTTAAGGCAGTAATCAGCATGCAGTTTGCACAAAGTCTTTACATGCTGGTTCTTCAGTGAACATTTTGCATTTAGTGCATACTTTTTTAGATTTACTTCCTCTTTTCCCTTTAGTCTGAGACATTCTAGTACTTGGTAGCATGGTTATATAATAAGGGAGAAAGACTTACTGTTAAAACAGCATTATCCTGCTTTTGCTGTGGTCAGATATTTGCCCTGTTATCCATGTGATCCAGTGGACACAGCTGACACGCACGATGCGGTGTCTCTGCATGCGCCTCCACGCCTACGTGTGTGCCTGTTCGTGACTCGCCCCGTCCTCACAGCAGGGCCAACTATAACTGCTGGGGACTGAAGTAGGTCCCAAGGGGTCGCTGGACCCTTGTAACAGATATCATTTTCAGAGGGATTTAAATGGCCAAGCTTTCCGTGCATCGCCCACTTATACGTGGGAAGGCACTATCAGCTCCAAAAACGCACACACAAGTAATTAAAATAAGAAATAGCAGCCTCGTAGTCCACCAAATATACTGTGGCTATGCTGCTGTCTTCCTGGTCATGTGACCAAGGCTCTGAAATTCACCAGTGTTTTAAAGTTTAAAATTACAGCAGAGCTTCGGTTTCTACACATGCAGGCTATCCTGGCTAGTGTTACAGCATGTTCCTCTTGCCGGTACGTCTGTAAGGCCTGTAATTCACTGATTCTTCTGGCAGAAGTAATGGCTACCACTAATACAGTTTTCCAAGTCAAGTACTTCAGCTCAATTGAAGATAAAGGTTCAAAAGGGGGCTGCATAAGCTATGCAATACAGATATTCAGGTCCCAAACAGGAGTAGGCTTCCTAAAAGGAGGACTAATATAAACCAGACCTTTGAAGAATTTCTCAAAAACTGGATGACAGGCTAGGGAAGAGTCCTTGCCAGATGAAAGGAAAGCAGAAATAGCTGCCAAATGTACCTTGAGAGTAGTAGGCCTGAGGCCTAAACTGTTAAGATGCGCTAAATAATCCAAAGTAGTGGCAAGATCAGCTGAATCTGGCTGAATATGTCTCTGAGAACACCAGAAACCAAATCTCTTCCATTTGGAATTATAAGTTTTTCTAGTAGAAGGTTTTCTACTAACCTTAAGAATGTCCAAAACTGATTGGGAAAGTTGCAGGCTTGCATATTCTAACTCTTCAAGAGCCAGGCTTTGAGTCTGAGAGTCTGAAGGTTGGGATACAGTATCCTCCCTGTGAAGAGGTGAGGAGATTGTACTGTCTGGGAAGACACAGTGGTATTGTCACTGACATGGACAATAATAGGGGGTACCATGGCTGTCTGGCCCAGTCTGGAGCCACCAGAATCACTTTGCAAGGCTGAGATCTGATCTTGATCAGGACTCTGAATATCAGAGGAAAAGCATACAGAAACCTGCTTGTCCAATTCAATAGTAGAGCATCCTGGGGGACAGATCCCAGTAGAGGGGGGTCTGCAGCAAAACAGAGGAAGTTGGTGATTATCCGTGGCTGCAAAGAGATCTATCTCTGGAGTGCCCCACCTCTTGAAAATGACCTGAAGAATCAGAGGATTCAGGGCCCATTCATGATGACCTTGAGAGCCTTTGCTAGTATATTGTCCTTCCCTGGGAGATGCACAGCTATCAGGGAAACCTGAAGGGAATAAGCTAGAGACCAGATTTTCATGGCTTCTGTGCACAAAGCCGAGGACCGAATGCCTTCCTGCTTGTTGATGTACCACATGGTTGTGGTATTGTCTGTCCTGATCTGCACCACTTTCCCTTGAACAGTGTTTGAGAATGTCTGAAGTGCTAGAAAGACAACTCTGAGTTCAAGAATATTTATGTGCAGAAGAGACTCCTGATGATACCAGGTTCCCTGAGCAGTAAGCTGGTCCAGATGGGCTCCCCATCCTGGTAGAGAGGCATCTGTGGTGAGAACCACTGAAGGAGCCTGACTGAGGAAGGGGACACCTTGTCTTAGACTGTCCTCCTCCAGCCACCACTGAAGAGCCTGAACCAGAGTTTGAGACACTGGAACCAATTTGGAGAGAGGATCTTTTTTCTGAGACCAGTAAGGTCTTAGATGAAGCTGAATATCTCTCATTTGAAATCTTGTCCCTTGTACCACAGCAGTGGAAGCTGCCATGTGGCCTAGCAACTGAAGGAAGTGTCTGGCTGGCCGAGACACTAGAGGACGAAAAGTAGAAGCCAGAGTGATAAGGGCTTGTACCCTTGAAGGAGGGAGAAATGCCCTTGCCTGGACAGTGTCTAGTTCCACCCCTATAAAAGTGAGAAGCTGGGTTGGTTGCAGAACAGACTTTTCTAGGTTCAGAATGAATCCTAAGGAGTCTAGAAGCCATTGAGTGACCTCTAGAGCTGACCTGACTTGGTCTGAGGACTGACCCACTATGAGCCAGTCGTTCAGATGTGGAAACAGCAGGATACCATGTCTTCTGAGAAAGGCCACCACTACTGCTAGACACTTGGTGAACACCCTTGGGGTAGATGTTAGATCGAAAGGCATTGCTCTGAACTGGTAATGGCCTGAGGGCAACTCGAACCTGAGGTACTTTCTGTGGGCATGTCTGATAGGTATGTGGAAGTAGGCATCCTTGAGATCCAGGGAGGCTAGCTAGTCTCCTGGTCTCAGAGAGGGAAGAATTATTCCCAGAGTCACCATTTTGAACTTTGGCTTTAGTATATGTTTGTTCAGGTATCTTAGATCTAGGATGGGTCACCACTCCCCTGTCTTTTATGGGGTAAGGAAGTATCTGGAATACAGTCCTTTTCCCCTGTGACAAAGAGGTACTTTCTCTACTGCCTGAAGAAGCAGTAGAGAGGAGACTTCTGCCTCTAAGGCCTTTTCTCCAAGGGAGAGGGAGGAGTGAAAGACTTTGCTCTCATTTTTGGGAACCTTTTGAAACTGAGCACAAGTCCCTGGCTCACTACTTCCAGGACCCATTTGTCTGAAGTAACAGACTTCCAGGCCTGGAAGTAGTGAGACAGCCTGCCCCCTACTGGAACTGGAGAGGTGACTCTGACTGACACCTCTGGGTGTCTGCTTGGCAGGGGGCTTAGACTGCGTGGATGACGGGGTCCTGGTCATCCCTCGTCTGCCTCTTCCCCTAAAGAACCCCCTCTACTGGAAAGAAGAGGAGGCCTGGGCTGGGTAAAAAGGCCTGCCCCGCCAGCCCTAAATTGCTGCTTTTGAGGAGTGGCCTGCTTCTCTTTGGCTGCAGCAGTCCTGTAGGTGGTCCTGTACTCGTCTAACTTCTTCATGTAAGCCTCTGTTTGTTCCCCAAACAGAGAGTTACCAGCAAAAGGAAAATCCATGGCCTTAGTCTGGGTATCCTGTGAAAAACTGGTACATCTGAGCCAAGCAAATCTCCTCATAGAGACAGATGTAGCCATGACCCTGGAATGTACATCATTCGAGTCCACAGCAGCATGGAATTGAACTTTGGATGCCTCAACACCATCCACAGCCACCTGCTCCAGCTCCTTGGCCAGCTGGGATGGGGCATTCTTAGCCAGCTCCAGAACTGTATCCCACATAGATTTCTGGTATCTGGCTGTATATGCCATGTAACTAGCTTGCCTGAGTCCCAAAGAGGATGCCAAGTATTGCTTTTTCGCAATGGCATCCACTTTCCTGGAATCCTTATCTGGGGGGTGAGATGCCAGGGGAATGTTAGCCTTGTCACAGGCTGCAGCTTGCACTACCCCAACATGGCTGCAATGATTTGTAAGGAATTCTGTCCCAGGACCTGACAAGGTATACCGCCTGTCCATTCTTTTAGCCACAGGAGGTACGGATGTTGGAAACTGCAGAATTTTCTGTGTCTGTTTCCCCAGGGATTTATGCAAAAGGATAGACACTCTCTTTGACTCTGGGACAGCCATCATTTCAACAAAGTCAGGTTCCTCCTGATCCTGTTCAGCCTCTTCTACTGGAAGCTGAAGAGTATCAACTTTCTTGTAGTACAAGAAATGCGAGGGGGACTCAGAAAGTCTGGGAGGAGACACATTGGAAGGCCTGTCTGGGGAGATGTCAGGCTCTACTGGCTCATCTAGGCCTTCATCTTCCTCTTTTTCATAATCTTCTTCTCCTTCCCAATCACCCTCATAGAATGCTTCAGGTTCAATTTGAGAAGCAACTATTTCCGACCGAACCGATCGTCTTTGAGTCGGTGTTGGTGCGATCGGAACCGGGCAAAGCGACTGAACAATAGTAAATGCTTTAGCAATTTCTTCAGCAGTCGGAACATGGGAACCGGGATCCGAACCAGCTGACTTGCCTTTTTTTTTAGATGGAACCGACTCTGCAGAGTCGGCTCTCTTTTTGCCCGAGGAGGTATCGCCCAGGTCAGTGGGCACCCCTCAGGTTTGGTCGGAACCAAACCGGTCTGGCCATCCGGATCAGTGGACTTCTCGGCCTCCCTTTCCTTCAGCCTACTTAAACGTTTTTCCAAACTGGCTTTAGGAACGTTTTTACATATTTGGCAGTCTTCTTTGAGGTGGTCAAACCCCAGACAAAAACACAGACGAGGCGGGGATCAGCTTTAGCGAAGGCCTCCCCACACTTGGTGCAGTGCTGAAACCCAGTGGGACCGGTTTTCTTTTTGGGTTTCTCAGACATGTCGGATTCAAAAAAGTTACCCCAAACAGTGGTTAAGCCAGGCAACTACACACCTATCAGTTCCAACCATGTCATGGGTCAGTTAAAAAAAACAAACAAAGCTGTTGGATTTTTTGGGAACTGATAAGTAACAGAAAACACAACAGTAAATGAACAATTTACAAGAATTAAACCAAATAGAATTTGTTTCGGTTCCCAACCGGACCGACCGGGAGAAAACCGAACAAAACACTATTTCTAGTAAATAAAACTCTACCTACCTACTAGCTACACTTACTGTACCATAGACAGAAACTTGAATACCGAAATAAAAGAAGAAAAACGGTTGTAAACCGACCGATTTTACTTCAACCTAACCGTAACGAAGACGGGATCTCCGGAGCGACTTCACAGTTAGGCGGAGTAAAGAATCTGACGGTTACACTGAGGAGTACCAAGGACAGAGGTTTGAAAACTGAGCTTGAGCTGAACGTTCTATGTCTGGGCATAGAGTTAACCCTTTACTCTCCACAGCAGTTCAAATGCTGGGGCTAACTGCATATAGTCAGAATACAACAAGACTTCATGTGTCTTGTTGTTTGAAAGAATGGTTGTTCCAGGTGAGTCACATGTTTGGTGCTGGCTGTATGGAAGAGCTGTTAACACAGCGATTCAATTTGTAGGTGAGCTGGAATAGTCACTGCGGTTGTTGCTCATTTGGTATGAGATCACTCAAATGTGTAGAGCACAGTGCCATTCCATCCAGTGGGGAAATGCACGGATCACTGGTTGTTCCTTGAATTGGTTTAACTTGACACCATTTTTAAACTGGTACCACTGGCTCTGGATTATCTTGGGGGAGAGGGGAATTCACAGGGGTTGGAACATATTCAAGTCAGAATGGTGAGAGTTCATAACCGGCTTATGAAAAGTCAACCAGAATAGCGCTATGGGGATTGGGTACTATCTGAGCAGCCAGGATATATGCAGACTGGACTTGTGCGCTTTCCAAAAAGCCAGGATATCTGCAGGCTGGAATTGTACACTATCCGAACTGCGAAGATATCTGCAGGCTGGGATTGTGTACTATCTGAACTGCTAGGATATCTGCAGGCTGGGATTGTGTACTATCTGAACTGCCAGGATATCTGAAAGCTGGGACTGCATACTATCCAAACTGTCAGGATATCTGCAGGCTGTAATTGTACATTATCTAAGCTGCCAGGATATCTGCAGGCTGGGATTAAATACTATTCAAGCTGCCAGGATATCTGCAGGCTGGGACTATATACTATCCGAACTGCCAGATTACCTGCAGGCTGGGATTGTGCACTATCTGAATGGCCAGGATATCTGCAGGCTGAGATAGTATACTCTCCAAACATATCCCATCAGTTTAAGCCTGGACACTGGATTCGAACAGTGGTCTAACCACTCTAGATCTGAAATAGTTCACACTATCTAAAAATGGAATGTATAGTATCCCCATAGCTCTAGTCTGGATTTAGGAATGGTGGGAACCTCATGTTTGAATTTATGTGCAGCAAAAAACATGTCTATGCTCCTCGCCTTTGCAAAGCATTTTGGGATTGGAAAAATCCCGACTCTGCTGTGCCTTTGGAGGTATGGCCCCTACAGGAGTACATTTATTTCATGCATGCTTAACTGCTAGTATGGCAGTAAGCCCAGTCACAGGATGCATTTTGAGCCTTGGCATAGATGCTTCCCACTGTCCTACCTACATGCTGGTCAGCCTCACTGCATCACACTGGCTGGTCAGATCTGTCACTTTTGGAATGACATAATGTAGTGAGTGTGGATGCACCAGAAAACCATTAGGCTGGTGCAGTACTCCACAGGGACTGAAACAGCTCACAATGGTTAGCAAGTGTAAACACACCTAAAGAGGCAACAGCAAGGCTCTGTTGGTAGCACAACTGCCTCGGGGCCAGAAAGTCATGGCTTCTAGGCCCGCACTGGAACTGTGCTCATACCATAAGTGCTGGCCCCTATTTGCAATACTAAGGGTGTGCTCTACTGTTAGGCTGTGCTGTCCTTTGGATGAGACGTTAAAACCGAGGCACTGTCTGCATTTTCTGGTGGTGGTTTAAGTGGATGTTAAAAGATGCCATGGTATCTGTCCTGTCCTAATTTTCCCATTCACTAAAATAGCACCAACAGCAATCTGGTTCAGTTTCAGTTGATTTAAATCTGTACCCCGCCCCACAACCGGACATGGCTGATAGAAGGCAATACTGTCTAGCCCTCCTTTCACGGAAAAATAAATAAATAAAATGAGTGACTAATTCATATCTTAGAGTCCATTCAACTTACCAGATCTTGTTCTGTTTCAAAGATACTCCCAAAGTCGTAACATTGAGGTGGACACTGCAAAAAGCCTATAACAAAATGTATTTGTTTCTGCTTGGCTCACTCCTCACTGGGGCTAGTAAACTACTGCGCTCCATATGAAAATGCAATACTGTAAAATGAGTTTGAAAGCAAATAAGCAAGTAACTGAGAGATTCATGGTGTTAAATCAGTTAGAAAATGCACTTAACAGTCACTTACAGAAAGTATGCCGCTGCATCCTGAAACTACCTGCAGCCCTTAATTTGCTGCCTCTTGCTTTCCTTTGTGTGTGTGATGCCCTATTTATTGCCAGCTCTGCCTGCTCCTTGTCTTAATTTGTGCAACTTCACAGGAATGCCATCCTCATAGCCACCTAAAGGCCACATAAGGCACCCACCTGTAGTTACAGACAGGATGCTTCATTACCCATCCCCCCGCCGAGGCTGTCAGTCTATCTGTGACCTGTGACTTTGGAGAGTGGAAGTTAATTCCTCCCTCAAGATCCAGAGTTTTTTTTTAGGGGGAGGGGATGATGCATAGTTGCACTGCGGGTAAATGCTCCTCTGGAAGTTGAGTTCCTTACCATGTCACATGCCATGACCTCCCACTGAGACAATGGGAACTCAGAGCACACTACCAAACCCAGAGGAACCCTCCGATAGCAACACAGCACGTGCCACTGTGCCAACAGACCCAGCCCATGCCATTTCCTTTTTTTATCTTTTAACCTCAGAAATTGAATCCCTCTCCCCCAGTGGCCCTGCTCCTGCCCTAATTTATTTCTTCTTGCTCCACCCAGTTTTCATACTTCTCTACTGAACAAAGCAGCAACAGCGCTTCACTCACCCTTCAAATTGCTGCCAGCTGCACTTGAATACCGTACCTAACAGTGCCTTGTTCACACTCCATTTGTGTTCCAATTCACATTTATATTGCTTGTTGCTCTTCCGGTGTGCTGCCTAGCTCATCTTGTTCTTTTTGATGTTAATTAAGAGTTTAACTTACATTTTTCATTTTTAATTTGTGTAACTGTTGTAATTCATTGCTGTACTCTCTGCATCACTCCCCCCACCCCCCCCCGGATACATCTGAAAATGAGCTATTTCAGCTCAGTGTATCTTTCCTGGTAAATCTTTAGAAACAATTCCTATTCTGAAAGGAGAGGTCAGTCTGATCTCTGGACCAGCACCAGACATTCTGTTTGCCATGGAAAGTCACGCATTCCGTGTGGCCAGCATTTCTCATAAAAACACTTGCAGTCCACGCTTCCTGTCAGAAGCTATATAAAGTAACCCTGAATACCACTGTGTTGAAAGTCTTCACAATTTCAGCCTCCTGTGTTTTGGGCTCTGTCTCATTACAGGTTTTGATTTTCTGCCAGGACCAGTAACAATACTTCCCAGTGACACACGTGAGTCTGTCTGAACTCCGGTGAAGAAAGCCTTTTCCAGCGTTCCTGGTATGGTTTTTCTCAGGATGAAGTCAACTTTTATAAATGAGGTAGTTTAATACAGTGCAGCTGCTTTCTTGTACCGTGCATGTAGTACAGTAACGACCAGCACAATAACAAGTGGTACAGTAACAAGTAGCTGCTGTCAGGCAGTGCCTTTGGGAGTTGATTGCTAATTTCGGTACTGAATAATCCCCAGTGTGGCTATGCCCTACATTTTGTTGTATTCAATGAGCATTTGCATGGGTCAAGTGCTTACAGACAATGACTGGTTGGTGCTGCAAATGGAAAATTCGTCCCAAACCTGTTCACAGTGCAGGCTCGCAACGTGAGGGGGGTACAGTTTGTATGTTCATTCACTCCTGGAATAACTTTTTTTTTTTTTTTTATGTTTATTGACAACCATCAGGTGCATTTAATACAGGTAAGCCAGACAGTTTCAATTCTGTTTTACAGAGCTGTAGTATATCACATAAAGTAAATAATAAAATCCCTCTTCTGTACATTCTTTAAAAAAGAAAGAAATCAAAAGAAGAAGTGTTTCTGAATTAATGACACTGATGACATTGACAAATCCATCATCTTGTACTCTTTCCAGGACTAAACAGGCCATCCTCCAAGTGGCCAGCTGCCACCCAGCCACATTCAGTAAGGGACCTGTAGCCAAGTTAAAGGATGTTAAATTAGGAGTGGAACTTCAAGGAGCCTGGCCAGAGCTCAGGGCAATAAATATTTTCCACCAGATCTCCCATCTCATCCATCTCCGGACATATATTGTTATCCTATGATTTATCTTATAAGTTAGTTCTTCTATTTCTGCAATTTCCCTCGACCAGTTGTATCCAGGAGCTTATGGTGGGGGAGTCATTTTTCAGCCACAGTCTGGTAATAGTTTTGTGAGCTGCCGCCAAGAGGAGGGTCCAAAGATATACCATATCAGCTCCAGTCAGGTTTTGGGGAGGCTCTCTCAGTATAAGGCAGGGCCAGTCCAGGGGGGCATCCAAGGCAAACATTTTAGTAAGTACCTGAGAGACGTCCCTCCAGAAAGGCCCAAGCTGTGGGCACAGCCAAAAGACATGTAGATAGCCTGCCCTTGTTTCCTCACATGATCTCCAACAGGCCGGATCTCTTTCAGGGATTCTTTTACTCAGGGAAAGAGGGGAGAGAAAGTATCGTATCTTCACTTTCCAACTATACTCTTGCCAGAGGGGAGAACAGGTAGTTCTGGATGCCAGCCTAAATACTGAGTCCCAACTGATTTTTCGTAGGCCAACTCCCCCCCTCCTCTCTCCATCTATGTTTAACCTTATCTAAATGATCTTTCTTTAAGACCATAAGGGCCTTATAAAGTGTAGAGAT
Organism: Neoceratodus forsteri; assembly: GCA_016271365.2. Lineage (NCBI taxonomy): Eukaryota > Metazoa > Chordata > Ceratodontiformes > Ceratodontidae > Neoceratodus > Neoceratodus forsteri. The sequence continues at coordinate 107,388,596 of JADMNL010000031.1, read as the reverse complement.
GAGACCTGCTGTTTTCTGCGAGGTTAGTATTGCGTAGAGGCTCTCTACAAAGGGGACCACCCTATCAGGTTGGGGATCCGCTCTGCGGCAGTGATGAATTTAATCTCTAACCTGTAGATATCGAAAGTGATCAACATTGCGCAGGCCAAAATCGTTCTTAAGGGTCATGAAGTCCATCATTTCGTCCCCTACCATGATCTGCTTGATATAGGTCAGGCCCATTCTCTCCCAGGCTCTAAAAGTATGGTCTAGCCGGGACGGGGTAAAGGCTGTATCCCTTGATAGCCTATACAGGGGCCAGAGAGAGGATTTTATTTTATATTTTTGCCAGGCTCTGCAGGTTGCCCTTATGGTGTCCCTCACAGTCAGTAAGAAGGGGGGAGGGTAGTCTCTAGCAGTTTTCACTTGTATGGAGCAGACTCCCAGTAGTGGGCCTCGCTCCTCTTCCTCCACTCTCTCCATTTCCTTCCAGTTAGCAACATAGTTGGGGATGGACCACTGTAATGCACTTTTAATTTGCGTGGTGAGATAATAGTCCTCGAGGTCAGGGAGGGCTCTACCCCCTTTTGCCTTACTTAATTGAAGAGTATGAGTGTTTATTCTGGGTCTCTTATTTCTCCAGATGAACTTTGTAATTGCTTTTTGCCAGTCTTGAAAATGTGTTTTAGGTATGAAGGTCGGTAAACATTGGAACAGGTACAGGTACCTAGGAAGAACACTCATGGTGATAGTATGTATTCTTGAGTATAATGGGAGATTTATCAGGGTCCACCTATCTAGATCTTTCTTCACCTGGATAAAGAGTGGGACATAATTGACTTTAAGGAGATGGGAGTTATGTTTGGTTAGCTAGGCACACAGGTATCTCATTTTGTCCGCTACCCAATTAAGTGGTAGAAACTCTGCAGTCTTGTGGGAGGGTGAGTAGTAGAAAGACAATACCTTGGTTTTGGTTTTATTGAGGGTATACCCAGAGTGTCTGCCAAATTCTGTTAGAATTGACCATATCTGAGGGATTGAGGTCTCCGGATGGGATATGCAGAGTAGGACGTCATCTGCGTATAGGAATATTTTCTGTTGCTGGCCCACAACCTTGATTCCCTGTACCGCCGCTGTGGTACGTAGTGCGTCGGCCAGTGGCTCTATGTATAGAGGGAATAGCAAGGGGGACAAGGGATAACCCTGCTGGGTACCCCTACCCAGGGTGAATCTCCTAGAGATTCTTCCATTTACTCTGATGTACACTTGTGGGCCGGACTATAATGACTTAATGCTGTCAATAAAGGTCTGTGGGAATCCCATCCATTCCAGGACCAGGAACAGAAATGACCAAGAAACCCTGTCGAAGGCTTTTTCAGCATCTAAACTCATGAGGCAGGCAGGGAGGCGAGAGCGGTGGATTACATCAATTATATTGATCACTGATCTGACGCCATCTGGAGCCTGTCGACCCGGAACGAATCCCGACTGGTCTGGGTTAATAAGCTCTGGAAGTATAAGGTTCAGCCTGGATGCAAGAATTGAGGTAAAAATCTTGTAGTCCGAATTTAGAGCGAGATTGAATGGTGACGATTCGTGACCGGAAGTGGATCCTTTATTTTCTTTGGTATAAGCGAAATTCAGGCATACTGCCATGAAGGGGGGAACCGGTTCGCCTCCTGCCATACCCCTGAGAAGACATCCGCCAATAAGGGGACTGTTTCTGTAGCAAAGGTTTTATAGAATTCTGCTCCAGGGCACTTTCCCCCTTCAGACCCTTTATAACTTTCAAGATTTCTACCTGGGTAATTGGTTTAGTTAGGGCTTGGCTTTTTTCCTGGGGGAGCGTAGGGAGGGACAGAGTCTTAAGGTAATCTATGCTTGCTTGGGCGGGTGTTAGTTCCTGAGGGGTGTAGAGCTTAGCGTAATAGGAGACAAAGGCCTCTGCAATTTGCTCGGTCTTATTAGTCAGATGACCAGTCTGGAATAACTTTAATCTTTTTTTTTCTCCACTTCTACTATTTAGGACGAAGGTTAGAGTGTTGCTGGCAGAGATCCTCCCTTGATGACGACCACCTTAGATTGATGAAGCATTATCAAGTCTATCAATCTGCAATCACCCGTAAGAAGGCAGAGTTCCTGTCCGTGGAGATTGCGGCGGCTCAGAATCGACCAGCTCAGCTTTTTCACACTGTAGACAGACTGTGCAGCCCAGCCTGCCTACAAGTTTGAAAACCTTTTAAGAAGTAGAGTGCAATGAACTTGCTCGATTCTTTGCACCTAAGGTGGCTGACATCAGCGTGGCGCTCCATCCAGCACACTCTAAAGGTGTTGCTCTGGATCAGTGCTTGGCCGCTGCTCCTCAGCTTTCCTGGAGTACCTTCGACCGACCGGCATTCATAGATGTCATGCGGATTGTCCAGAGTGCGCGCCTTATGTGCTGTAGTTTGGACCCAGGACTAGCCTCCCTGATTTTGGGTTATATTGATTCCATCAGTCTGGTCCTTGCATGGATAGTCTGGTGCTCCTTGGAAACAGGTGAGTTTCCAAGCTCCCTGAAGGAGGTGGTGGTAAAACACCCCTCTTGAAGAAAGTTTATTTGGACCCCGACTGCCATGCGAACTACAGACCTATCTCAAACCTTCCCTTTTTAGGGAAGGTGATTGAGAAAGTAGTGGCCGTACAGCTGGAGAACCATTTGACCATCCATGATATCTATGAACCCCTCCAGTCCGGTTTTCAAAAGAGGCATAGTACTGAGACAGCGCTGGTTCAGGTGCTCAATGATCTCCTGATGGCTAGGGATCAGAAGAACCGTTCCATCTTGGTTCTTCTAGATCTCTCATCAGCGTTTGACACTATGGACCATGGGGTCCTACTTGAGCGCCTGAGGTTCATCTGTGGACTATCGGATGTAGTCCTCAGGTGGTTTACATCTTACCTCACTGGAAGAACTCAGAGGGTGGTATCCGGGGTTCATTCCTTGGACCCAGTTTCTCTGTTGTGTGTGGTTCCTCAGGCTTCAGTGTTGTCCCCCATGTTGTTCGCAGTGTATATGCTGGCCCTCGGAGACAGTGTAAGAAGGTATGGGCTGAGGTTTCACTGCTATGCTGATGAAACCCAGCTCTAACTGTCTTTTGCACCTGACCAGGATGGCGCTCTCTCAGTTTTTAATAACTGCCTTGCAGAAATCCAGGAGTGGATGGACTCAAGTTGGCTGAAGTTGAACTCAGAAAAGACTGAGGTGCTGGTTGTGGATCCAACGTGCCGGATGGGGGGGCCAGGGGTTGGTTTACCCTCCGGGCTTTACCTTAGGGGTTTATCACTCCCGACTTCCCAACAGGTGCGAAACCTAGGGTAATTTTTGACGAAGGGCTGACTCTGCGTTCGCTGGTGTCTGCCATCATCAACTCTTCTTTTTATCACCTGAGGAATATCTCCAGGATTAAGCACCTTGTTCCGTCCGGCGATCTTCCTATGCTGGTCCATGTCTTTGTGTCCTCGCACTTGGACTACTGCAGTTCCCTCTACCTAGGGCTACCTGGGGTGGAAATCTGCCACCTGCAGCTGGTGCAGAATGCAGCAGCCCAGCTTTAGATGAGAATTTCTTGGTTCAGTCATATTTCGCTGGTGCTGCACGGACTGTACTGACTGCCAGTTCAGTGGCGGATTACCGTTAAAGTCAGTCTTCTGACTTTTAAAGCTCTACATGGACTGGACCCAGACTACTTGAAAGAGCTCCTGGTCCCTTACTGCCCTGGGCAATTGCTCTGCTCAGCTGATGAGGGTTGCTAGAGATCCTGAGGGTGTCTTGAAATCTTCAGGGGCCCATGCATTCGCATGTAGTCCCTACCAAATTCTCACCCATCAGTTACAGAGTCTTGCGACTTTGGAGGAGTTTAAACAGGCCCTGAAAACATACTTGTGGTGTCAAGCATTTGGTGTTTAACGTTTGTATTTTAATTGTACCAGTTGTTTTATATATTTTAAGATTCTGAAATGCTTAATGTGTTTTTAAATTTTGTAAGGCACCTTGGTTTTTGAAAGGCACCACAGAAATAAAATCTATTATTATTATTATCTTGTGTTTTCCTGATCCCAGCTCTCTCTGTCCTCCCTCCTCCTGCGGCCATCCCACAGTTGACTGGCGCAATACACTCTGTTTGGGTGGTGGCTATCCCGGAGAAAGAGAAACATAATTGTTGACCGGGGAGGTCGGGGGGGTCCCACGGCCCACCACAACATGCAGCATCAGCCTGGACATCAGAGATGCGCTCATGCTCCATTCTTCAAGTGGGACATCTGAGAGGTTCTGTCCTGCATGGCCCCCACAGGGTAGCCATGCAGTGGCAGGTGCCACAAGCTCTCCTTGAGAGTTGAGTTTCTGAGAAATCTGTGCTCAGACTCCTGCTGGTCCCAACTGGGATCCCACACCCAAGACATGAACCCAGTTCCCCATGTGGAAGGTGGGTGTCTTAACCATGAGGCCTTTGGAAAGCCAATTCGTAACAGTAATTGTGACTTAACCACAACGTTAAACATTTGAGGCTGACATCTTATCCACTGCAGTGTCCTACACTTTGGATACTTGTCACGTGATGAGGACAACAGGCCACCACCATGACCAAGCCATGATCAATGAACTTACTTCAGTTGTGACTTGAGCCGTAATTCGAACCCTGGTCTTCAGAGCTGGAAGCCTTAGGGTTCGATCCACAAAGGTGGCCAGGATATAGTGGAATTAAGTGTATTGCAGCCGCACATCTGTGCACCCCCATCCCTCTGGGCCCTGCATGTGTACAGCACTGTGCAGATAGGGGCAGCAAGGGGGCACTGCTGTACAGAATACCAGGGCATACAACTGTAGGCCTGGGTTGGCAGCGTACTGCATCCCCCATTCTACACAGCGAGGGGGATCATGAGATATGTAGTCCTTCAAGATCTGCCATATCCCTGTCAGGTCAGCAAATGTCATCATTTTAACTGGCCAGTGCCAGCCAACCCCCCCCCCCAGAGGGCTGCTGGCAGGTGGGTAGGGGCTTATCAGGCCCTATGGAGAGTCCTTCTGCCTGGTGGAAGGGGTGCGTAGGTGCTATGGTTGCCTCTCAGACTATGAAGCCTCTGTCCCCCCTGCCTGCCCTCTGCAGCGCAGAGCAGGACTCCGGGATCAGGCTCATGTATGCCCCCAACCCTTTCCCAACCCTGCTGGGCACACATCAGTGTGCGAAGTCAGGAATCAGGTGCAGAAGGGGTGAGTAGCTAGGGCTTGGGCTGCATGGAGGTCTCTGCATGTTTGGAGCAGGACCTCTAGGCACCCCTCTGTGAGTGCAGATCCCTTTGTGGAGAGAGCCCTTAGTCTGGTGCACTACCTAGCACTTACATGTGCACTTGTCACCCTCCTGCTATGTGAGCTGCCCTCTAAACTGTGAGACTGAAGAGAGATACCTAAGTCTTTTGCAGGGCCACTACCATCTGAGTTATGAGATTTAGACTGTGGCTCCAGGCACCTCCCCACCACCAACTAAGAAGGGAGAGCTGAGAGTGCTGAGCTAGCACCCCCACAGAAAATCCTGCCTCTCTTTCCCAGCCTGTCTGAGAGGTTGTGTAAACTTATTAAATCCTTGGCATTCTGCACATTGCAGAGATGTCCTTGTTCTGACCTTGAGGTAGGCACGCATTGGCTGCCTAGGACAGCCTCCGCATCACTGATGCAGCACTGCTGGTATCTGTGCTGTAGAGAGTGCAGTGCAGAAAAGTACAGCAGCAGTTCTCTGTGGGTCAGACCTCCCAAAATAAACCCTTTAACTTATAACAACAGTGGGGCCACCGTAGTACACACCGAGAAAGCAAGAAGGAAGAGGATACTGGGAGGTTTCTTTTAGCAGAGATGGTGTTTTATCAGTAAACGAATAGAAATATTTTAATAAACTGTATGTTTGTTAAAATGGACTAGTTTGTACAGTATGTGTTTTTGCATTATAACTGCTTCCTATATAACACACACACACACACACACACACACCATTACAGCTGCCTTCCAGGAACAACCTTTAATTCTGGAGGCCAGGGAGAGGCGGGCCCCAGTTGTGTAGTAACCCTGAGGTGCGTGGTGTCAAAACGTAGTCTGTCAAGGGTGGAAATCTTTTTTCTTTCCTTTTAGCCCTTCCTCCAACCAACCAACTTGTAGGAACACTGCAGTGCCATCCTATGGTGGGGGTGGTGGTGGGGTGGTGGTGGTGTGTGTGTGTGTGTGTGTGTGTCTGTGTGGGTGTGTGTGTGTCCAGCATCATGTGATCACCCATGACCTGCTCCCTTTCACCAAGGCCAGCCTGCTATGCCTCCAAATTGTGCCCTGCACCCCTCCAGATGTGGGAGTTGGAATCGAGACTCAATTGAAGGTCTTCCACATGGTAATGCAGTGCAGTACTAGCCAGTGCCACCATGCCAGCTATTTTAACAGACATTTTGTCTGCAGTTAGCTTCCCCTTTTGCGATATAACTCTGCGAGTGACATGGCAACAGGATCAATGTCCTCGACTTGACATTGTGGCAACGTGAGGAAATATTTTTTCACAGAAAGGCTGGTAGATGCATGGAACAGCCTCCCGGAGGAAGTTGTGGGGAAAAAACGGTTGGCGAATTCAGGAATGCATGGGACAGGCAGAAGGCAACACTGGAGGTAGGGAGGAGGAGGTAGGCTGCAGATGAACAGGATCGGGAGTTTATACAGTAGGTAGGGAAATGGGCAGACTAGGTGGGCCTGGCGGTCCTTATCTGCCGACCAATTCTATGTTTCTATGATCTGCTCTGCCTGTTTGTCTACACCTGACTTCACAATCCTCTACACCCAGTCTGTTGCTGTGGAAATGCTTATGATGTCATAAACACAGGGGGCCCGATTCTCAAAAAGCCCTTATATCGCTGCAAGTTGCAGCGATCTAGGGCTGTGGCAAACATAGGTGCGCCAGGGACCCTGTGTCTGATTCTCGATCAGGTAGGGTCCCAGCGGCAAAGTCCCACAGCTTGCAGCAACCGTAGCAGTACCCCAAACAGAGGGCGCACCTGGACAGGTTGCCGCAAGCTGTGGGCGGCTGTGCGGCAATGTCTCCAGACATTTCCTGGTGGTCTAGCAGACCACCTCCCTGATGTCCCCTAGAAACAGTAATTTGCATAATTCTCTGGTGGTCTAGTGGACCCCCTGATCCCTGATTACCTCCCTATAAAGAAACAATAAAATAAACCCCGTCCCTGGTGGACTAGCAGACACCCCTCCCCGATGTCCCCATGGACTAATTATTTGTTGTAAGTCCCTAGTGGTCTACTGGCCCCCTCTCCGATCCCTGATGTCCCCAAGATGTAATTATGTATTAAAATTCCCTGGTGATCTAGTGCCCCCCCAAAAGCCCTGATCCCCGTTATACCATATTATGACATCATTGGTGATATAATGGCCCCCCACCTCAGCAGGCAGTGTCCCACCACCCCACTCCTCCCATTCCCAAACTGAGCTGGCAACTGGCACAGCCCAACGCTCACCACCCACCACCAAGGCCAGCCACTGACTGAGCTCTGAATGAGCGCATCTGCATACTATGCGGCTCAGCGACAGCTAGTTGAAACACTGAGCATGTACTGTGTACAGTGGCGTTCTTTCGAGATCAGTCGGCAGCTAACCTTGATGATGAGCTGTGACAATCGCCAGCTGGGAGACTGGATGAGAGACAGGTGAGGGGACACTTCCACAGATGAGGGCCACTACCGCCAATGATGTCGTAATATCATAACAGGTGATCAGGGCTTTGAAAGACACTGCGAATCACCGAAGACTCTGAATACATAGTACATCGTCAAGGAAGTTTATCGAGGACTCGAGATCCACTAGACCATCAGGGACTCATAATAAATAAAGCAATATATGGGGTCATTGGGGAAGGGGTCCGCTAGTCCACCAGGGTGGGGGTTTATTTTACTATTTATTTATATGGGACCTTTTGTTATTATAGCGGGGGATTGGGGCTGGGGAGAGGAGACCACGGCCATTGCCACAACTAGGTCAACTAGACCAGCCCTGGCTGGTCTAATGGTACTTCAAAATTTGCCCTCTGGGAGAGTTTTGTGAATCCCGATTCAGGGGATTTGGCAGCCTGCATCTGCCACAAGCCCCTGGTGCCATGCCGCAGCCCATTTTGTGGTGCAACGGTGGCACAAGCCCTGTTTGGGGCAGGCTGCCTGTGGTTGATGCAGGCTGCCTTTGTGAATCGCTCCTGACACATTGTTTGGCGCAAGGGGCACGTTGAGCCATTCATTGTGACGCAAGCCCCTTGCCCTGCACCGGGAGCTTTGAGAATGGGCCCAGGATCTGTAGACTAGCAGTCAGAACAGATGGTAACTAAAGAGCAGTGTTCCTGCTGCTGTGTTGGCCCTAATGAAACAGGGGCAGCAAAGTATAGAACAGATATGGAATATATGATACCTTGTGTATAGAAATATTGTTTTTGGAAAGATAGCCCTCAAATAACAGGGGTTCCTTAAGATCTTTATACAAGTAGATCAATAAATCTGATCTCAGTCAGTTTACAAGGCCACATCTTCAAGATCAGGCTGCTTGCCTCATGAACAGCAGTAACACAGCTGACACAGCAGTGCTGGTACTTTACACCCCCCACACACACACTTGGAGTTCAAAACACGCTGGGGGGGACTCTTTGTCTGGTAAACGTAGGGTGCTTAGCCCATCCCATATTAGGAATTGAATCTCACATCCCAGAGGAATGTGGCATTCTACAAATCTCACTATCACAATCACTCCTACTGATAACTTTGAGCCAATCCAAGAGCAGAAGACTGTATGTTCATCTGCCCCCACCCCCGCTTTGTGTACCACACAGGACCAACATCCCATGCATTCCTGCACTATCACGGTAGCTCCTGCTAACCTTCAGACAGCAACAATGGCAGCTGTAAACTTGTGTGGAAGTAGGACCCCACTGTAAGCAAGATGCTGCATCACATTTGGGCTGTCGTTAATAAATTGCAAAATGATGCTGTTTAATACTATACCGTGGCAATAAATGAAAATTACATACTCACTGTAATTCTTGATCTTCCCAAATATGTTCACCATTCATGACTGGCGGGTCTTTGCTGGAGGCAGATGACCCTCGCAGGAGCCTTCAGCTTTAAGATTTTTGGAGTGGGGAGCCAACATTGGGAATGGTGCTGCCCACAAGGCCGATGTACTATGTGGCAGTCACGGACTGGCCAGTAACTGAAGCCGACTCCCCTAACCTCCTCAGTTCTGCCTAGCCGGAGAAAGATTGGAGGACAGGTCGGGGAGGGAAGGTGCCAAGGGACAGAAAATGGAAAAGGATATAACAACTAAATGCCAACTGAGAGAAGAGAAGAGGATATGGGTGAGGGACTTAGGTTGGAAAGGGGGCCCATTGGGCAGGCTGGAAGAGGAAGGGGGAAGAGAAGGACGGGGGAGAGAAATCCTGTATCTCCTGGAAAGAGGTCTAATATGGATAAATGAAGATCAACTCTCCAAAGTAGAAAATATTGCCAGAAGGGGAGGTTTTTTTCCTGTTTTGAGAAGCTTGGAATCTGGCTTGCTTCCCCTTGTTTTTCTCCTATTTCTCTCTCTCTCTCTCTCTCTTTAGGGAATACCTGTGGAAGGCTGAATCTTCAGGGAGAAAGAGATGTAACGGGAAGAGGAACAGAGCCCCAAATTGAATGGCTTTTACCCGAGGGGAGGGGACAGGATGAAGATAGTAGCAAAACTGTAACAGGGATCAATGAGAGTTACAGTAGGAGATGCGGGATAGGGAAACAAATTAACATAGAGCATTAAATGCTTCTTTAGAGGCAAGATTCTAGAAATAGATCCCCTATGAGCTGTGCTTCAGAGGAGAAGCGCATAATAGAGGTGAGAGAAAAGGAAGACAGGGAAAGATTCCCTGTCTGACTTTCTGCCTAAAGAAAAGGGGAGTGAGCCACTGCACTGTCCTAGCTGCTGCCTTTTTTTTTTTCCTTTTGCAAAGAAGGACAAGAACAGTATGTATAAAAAGGTGAAACAGAAGATGGAGCGTTATTGCTGAAGAAAAGGATTCTGGACTCCTGATAGGAAAGACAAGAGCACCGATGGCCCACAGAAATACAGTACCTTCAGGAAGGTTCAGGAACCCCAAAGGAAGACTAAGCAGTGTTGAATTCTATCTGAGGCACAGTCATGTAATTGAGACAGACACAGCAGCTGCTAAGGCCTAGTGAAAAATGTCTCTAAGGGGTTGTAGGAACAAGGGATAAAAGAAACTCTTTAGATCTTCTGTTTAATCCCTATACAGGGATGAGGTCTGGCGAGGCCCCCTCAGGATTTGCCCACTAGATCAACCCTGGAAGGATAAATGTTTGAAAAACAGAGAAAGGAGGTGGCAATTTTCAGTGCCTGGCCCTGAGGGGACAGTGGGCGGACAGTCATGAATGGTGAAGATATTCAGGAAGATCAAGAATTACGGTGAGTATGTAGCTTTCATATCTTCCCAAAATCAGTCTTCACCATTCATGACTGGTGGGTCAGAGTGCCAAGCTGCCACCCTTGGTGGCTCTGGCAAAACTTGAGGGACTAGTGTCTCTCTCAGCCTCCTGTGGGGGAGAACACAAGGAGGCGGGGGCCTTTCATGGGTCTGGAGAGGCCCGAGACTGGTCAGGGTGAGGCAGAGACTCCCGATGCCTGGGAGAAGGAAGGAGCTCTGTTAACTCACACCTCACCCTGTGGGAGAAAAATGGGCCCCCTGGAAAGGAGAGGCAATCAACCTTCACCAGGCCAGGGGTGATAACCTTGAAAGGTGAAGCTAAGCCGTCCACCTGATGCAGACTGCAGTTCCTGCAAGCCTGGAAGGTACCTCATTGGCATCGTAAGATGCCCTTGATTGGTGTCTTGCTAGCTCCAGACCATAGGCAGAAAGGCTGATGGCCTGCCTGGTAGCCTCAGATCAGGCATAGATGCCAGGAGTTGTCCCAGCATCCTCCACAGGTGCCTGGCATAGGCAGCCTGGTGGGCCTGGTGCGCCAAGATGCACAGGAGGTGTGCTGCTAAGAAAACTCTTCTACCCCAGCAGTCAAACTCAGTCGAGTCAGACTTGGGGGGGGCCGTCGTGCCTTGGGTGATGATGCTAGAAGCGGTGTCCAGGAGCTCCACTCCTGAAGAGAGGTGAGGCATAGTACCTGGAGACCCCGGGGTGTGCAATACCTGTGCTGACAGGCCCTCAGGGCTGGAGAAGAGGCAGAGGGATGATGCCAGACCCTGTGCAATGCTTCTGTGAAGGGTTGAGGCCACGGAGGGATGACAAGATTGTCAGTGCTAAATTCCTCAAGGAATGCTTGCATCGCATGTGCAGGATTGTGGCTGGTGAAATAGGAAATGTGCAGCTCCTCTAACATCTCCAAAAGGAATCACTGATAACTGGTGAGATCAGCATCAGATGACAAGTGGATGGAGGAGTCCTCTTCCTCAGAGGAGGAAGACAAAGAGGCACAGGAGCTCGATTCAAGGACGGTGAAGCTGGCAGTTCAGGTCTAAAGATGACATCACCCAGAGCCCTCAGGTATCTAGGGAATGCAGCTGCTGATGCCCTGAACTGGTCCCAGGTCATGGGCCCTGTAGGGGCTGACAGAGGAGGAGGCAGAGGAAGAGAAGGAGGAAAAGAGCCCTGACGGACCAGAGGAGGTCCTCTGCTAGGGCTGCGGGAGCGAGCAGAGGACTCTTCCTGGAAGAGGGGGCTGCTCAACCTGGCCACCAATAAACACCCAATTGTACAGGTAAGAACAGGGTGATGCCCTTGGGGAGAAATCCCCAGGTGAAGCGATCAGAGCCAGTCTGGTCCTTGAGATCAGCCCATCCCCATGAACTGCAGATCCTGACAGTTCCAGCAAGGAAAGAAGGGTCAGATCAGTGCTTTGGCTCCTCCCAGAGCCCCCAGTTGCTCTGGAAATGGTTCCTCCATGCCGACCTCAACCTCCTCACCCCCACCATACCTGACAGGGACCTGCTCCTTGGAAAAGCCCTAGAACCCGAAGCCGGAGGTACGGCACCAGAACCTAACCTGAAACCTTCCCCGGTGCCGAAATCTGATTTGGCACTGCCAACGCTGCTCGAACCAGACCCAGCACTGGACCCCAACCCAGCACTGCCCTTGGCGCCTACCCCCCTTTCTGGTGCTAGGGTTGGCACTGGAAATGTCCCCGGGGGATGTGGACGAGGTGGCTTCAAGGATGGCCCTGGGAGGGGTGATCCCCGACTCCACGGTACTGGAGGCCCTAAGGCTGGGTGGAGAGAGTTCCAGGGCTCCGAGGAGCCGGGCAGCCAGTCTGGATCATCCTGATCATCCTTTTCCATAGAGGAAGAGATCAAGGAGATCTCCAAGGAGGCTACCCCAGAGATCCTTCCTCTCCCAGCACTGGGAGTGGTGCTGGAAGGGGACCCAGTGATGACACCAGCACCGCTTTGCTCACTGACACCAACAGTGGCAGCGAGAGCTAAAGCAGTGCCGAGTGGCAGCACTGAGGGCCCCACTGACTCAGGCTGAGCATATAGCTGTGACCTCAACACCGAGGGCATCTGTGCCCCTGAGGGGGTGACGGACTGCAAGCGGTGCTCAGCCGACCACTGGAGGAGGCCTCCTGTCCCACCAACCCCTTGTGCAGGCCTCCTGTCCCAGCAAGACTAGGAGCAGCAGAGGTCTGCTCTCTCTTGGTATGTATAGTACTAGGGAGAGGCCCAGGGGAAGGGCCCAGAGACCTTACCTTGCCATCCTGAGTGTGGCGCCACCCTCCGAAGGTGGGAGGTTTCTGACTCACCCTCAACGCGAGGATTTCAAGAACTCAGTGGTCCATGGAGAAGCGGGTGTCACATGAATCCATGTCGTGAAACAGACCCAGGCAAGTGAGAATATGGTCACGGTGGTCCATAACGGTAATCGGCTTGCCACAGGAGCACTGATGTACCTTGGGGTATGCCCCTCCTTAGATTTACTAGAACTAGACCCCGAACCGAACATGACTGTGCGAACAAAATATATACAAAAAAAGGGAAAGTACTCAACGCTGCACACTGAGGAAAGAATTATCAGCTCCAACAAACTGTGCTATGGTGTCGAGTCAAATGTGCTGGCAGCAGAACTGATGCAACAAGTTTCGGCTTCGGCTCCCATGAGATGTGACCTACAGTAGATTGTGGGAAAAGCAGAACTGAGGACTTAGGCTGGCCTGCCGGTGCAGCAGTTGGAATTCTGCTTGCGATGCCAGTGACCCGGGTTCAGGAATGGATCCAGGGAGCCGACAGGCCGGTTGGGGAAGAATGATGGAGCACCCCAGGGCTGCTCTCCTTCTCCGGGAGAAGGGTTGGGGAGAGTGCCCAGCACGCGTATGACTCCTGGCGGAGGCCGGGGGGAAATTTCAAGTACTGGTGCCAAATTCCAAGAGAGGGGTGGGGCGGACGCTGGATGTCATTGTACGTCCCTGCCCCTGGGGAACCTAGAAAAATCAGCTCGCGGCTGCCATGAATGAAGCCTGCCCCGGCCCTGATTAGCTTCCAGGCCAGCTCCCTGATCCAAGTCCCACAGTGCGGCATTGGCCCGGTGCCACAACCCACAAGGGGAAGCCGGGGGTCGTGGGGCCGCGGCTGATATGGAAGTGGGGGCTCAGGGGTCTGTGACTGGGCAGATGTGTCAGTGGCCATGGGCAGGAAAAAGAGAAAAAAAAAAAATGAACTGAGAACTCAGGGTAGCCGGCATTGATTACTGCCCAGTCCATGAGCGCCATGTAGTACATCGGCCTTGTCGGCAGCGCTGTCCTCGACTAACGTTGGCTCCCTGCTCCAAAAATCTTAAAGCTAAAGGCTCCAACAACGGTTGTCTGCCTCTGGCATAGACCCACCAGTCATGAATGGTGAAAACTGATTCTGGGAAGATGTTATTATTACATTTTTGATTTTTCTGTCTATCTCCCCTCCAGTCAGCACCATCTACTGGGTGCTCCAGCCCTGTCACCCTGACTTCCACCAGGACTTACCATCAGCCTTCTTCCCCCAGGGCTTACTCCCCCTCTGGCAGCAGGGTTGGTAGTTTTACCCAACCCAACTCCTGCTGTTTATACAGATCCAGTTCACATTGGCAGGCCCAACTGGTCAGGTGTGGGACCTGTGAAAGCCCGGTGCTGTCTCACCACTGGTAGGTTCCTTGTTCTCTGTCCCCGAGAGGTGTGGCATGCAATGATGTCAGGATGCACCCTCCCGCTTCCACATGACATGCTCTGATGTCTGCCCCCCCCATGGATGACAGTCCTTCGGACTCTCAATCTTCCTCCCCAGTCTGCCCTCTGTCATCTTGAGTTGCTTCTGAACCTGAGTTGTTGGCATCGCAAGTGGTATTGCCACCACTACACCGGAGGGCTGGCCTGGCAATAAATTATTAATTAAATAACATAGTGGCAAGTAATTTACTCTTAGTATATGGATCATACAAGGATTTCATACGTGCCAGATAGATATTCAATTTTGTATATTAACATATACATGTCTGTACCAAGACACTGCTGGTTAGCAACTTGGAAAGTACTAGCAAAACCCAATCTGGGGTAATGCAGTGTAGGGGTTTGTAATCAAGGCAGTATATCAGGGTAGTACACAGGAGGTAATATCCCTGTCTATGATACATTAAGGGTGTTACAGAAGGGACCTAACATAGCCATGTACAGCAGGCACGTGCAGGGGCCTTAGAAAAGGGATTTAGTCAACTGCAGAGGCCCACAGGGCCTCACCCCTCCATGGTACACAGTGGAGGTGTGAAGGCTTCCTGGTCTGCAGGACGATGGTAGTAAGCCATTCCAGGCTGGCTGCAGCATGGACCATAATGAGCCAGCTGCACAGCAGGTTGGAGTGGGTGTCCGAAGTGCCTACTGCTACTCCTCTTCCACTGTGACCTCCAGGGGTTTGCAAAGGTGGATGGAAGGTACTGAACAAGGAGGTGGCTGGCTGCAGCAACAACTGGGGATTGAAGGGGCCCTGGAATCACAACAAGCAGCCACTTCACCTCACTGAGCGACATAGTGCATGCTACTCCCCCCCTCCCAGGAGAAAGAATCTTGTTGCAACCAGGGCCCCAACTGCAGCGACACCTTCTGGGGTGCAGTAGCAAGGAAGGGTGAGTTATAAGGAGGGTTTTTATAGAAGGGGATTCTGTAGTTAGGGGTATGTACTAAAACTGTGGTCTCTGCCCTGCCCAGGAGGGAAGAATGTGCACTGTCTCCCAGGGGTAGAAGCCAATGGGATGTCATAAAGAGAGGTGTAGTGGAGGTGATGGCATCATTCAAGAGAAAGGTATGGAAGAATTGGGGAAAAGACTGATACACTAAATGATTACTTGCTCAGTATTCACTGGGGCGGGTGGGGGCACCACCTGAGTGCAGATCAGGGAAGGAAATGAGAAAACTAGAGTTAAGACCAATCTCAGAAGACAGTGCTCAGGGGCCTCTAAACCCTGAATAGGGACAACGTGCCTGGTCCTGATGGGCTGTAACAAGGGATGTATAGGAAGGCAATTTGATACTAGGAGGAAGGAGGTTATAGTGGCCCAGTACAGATCCTTGATAAGGCTGCACTTGGAGTACTGCACGAAGTTCTGGAGTCCACACTTCAAGAAGGACAATGAGTACAGAGACCATACACATGAGAACCATGAAGACGATCCAAGGGCAGAAGAGGAGGTCATATGAGGAAAAGCAGGTTCCCCTTAGCATGTATACACTGGAGGCCAGGAGGGAAAGGGGGATGTGTCTGAGGCATTCTCTTGTGAGGAATCAACAGGATGTACTGTATGGACCTGCTCACAAGCAAGTAGGGCACAATAACTACAGGACATAGGTGGAGACTGGTGCGTGTGTGTGTTTTTATTTATTGAAATGTTTCACCAGGAAGGGCACACTGAACAGCAAGTTGCTAGTCTCACGGTGCATCCTGGGGGAGAGGGCAAAGGGAGACAAATACATACAGCCAAACAATACGAAAAACAGTGAAAAAATGACAGTATAAGCAGTGCTATAGATTACAGAAGTAATATACATTGTAAGTGTGGCATTAGGACTACTATAAGTAGAAACTAAGGCACCAGATAAGTGCAAAATGTAAAGGTAACTAACCAACTGAGGTGAATAACGCTGGTACATCTACTGGGTGAACAAAGAAGAGACGGATAACAGAAGAGACGGAGGGTAACACAGGGGTGGGTGAGGCAAGGTATTAGAGGATGGAAGAGGAGGGAAACAGTAAGATAAATGGTGTAGGAACAGTAGGAGTAGATATTGGTATAGTTAGGTTAAGAGGAGTGGAGAAGTGGAGGGAATTAGCCACAGATACAGTTTACCTAGAGGAAGTTATGTAGGGCAGAAGAGATGGAGTACGTTGAGGATGAGTAGTGAATCTGGTGAGGAAGTACGTTGCAGAGTTTAGGGAATCAGTACATGAAGGCCACATGACCTACAGCAGTCGACCTACAGGGGATTACCATTAAACGAGAGACATATGATCTAAGGGAATGGGCAGGAGGAGGGAGATGGGATAGTGAGGAAGTGTTGGGGGGATAGATTCAGGAGGGTCATGTGGTAGTTCTTCACAGAGCTAGTGGTGAATGGATGGAATAAACTGCCCAGGGAGGTGGTGGAAGACAAGACGGTGGTGGGGTTTAAACTTATATGGGACAGATATAAGGGAATAGTGGGACCCCCAGGCAGAGGCTAAGCGGAAAAGTGGACCTGGGGAGGAAGGTGATGATCAGCCACTTGGACTACTGGATCTCTAAATCCAGCCCAGAATTAGGCCGAGCATGGAGCTAGGCATGGAAATGGACATACTGGATGGATCTCTAGGTTTGTTTCTGCTGGAATAATCCATGTTCCTATATTAATACCACTTATCTGTCCCCCATCAAGTGGCACATTATTTTGCTTTTTACCACCTGCGTTCGTGGTATTTTAAAACAGAAATGAATTTTAATTTTAGATTCTCAACTCAGATGGTTTCCAATGACACAATTCCACCCGGCGAGAGTACAACATTGTTTCTTACACAGAACTCCAAATGTAGCTCCCTAGCACTCACCAGTGTTTTAGTGCCCAGCTATGGACTTACTAACCAGTGCTGGCCCATCAGTGCTGAGGTAGTGTTGTCACTCAGGACGCTGTTCACCCAGGTTCAGGAAAGAGCCCAAAATGTCAGAGGACCAGCGAGGGAAAGGAGAACTGAGCACCCTGGTGGAAGGGTGCACCACTCTGCAGTGTGACTGTTACTGGGGCGACCACAGTTCTTACTGCAGGTGGGGACTTGAGGAGGGAGGGAGGCACATGTGCACCCTGGAGCCATAGCCAGCAGCATACTGAGTTAGGTGTAGTGGCGGATGACACAAAGGGGTGGCAGGGACTACAGGATGATCTGGCTAGACTTCAGCACTGGTCAGAAACATAGCAGCTGGGGTTCAATGCAAAGAAGTGCAAAGTCATGCACTTGGGAGCAAAAAAAAAACAAAGAATCATTACTGACTTGGGGGGGTACAGTTATCCCCTACAGAGGAGGAAAAAGATCTTGGGGTGATAATAACATGGCAAATTAACCATTCAGCACAGTGTAGAAAAGCAGTAGCTAAGGCTAATAAGATGCTGGGGTGTATTGCCAGAGAAATCATGTCCAGGAGAGGGGAGGGGAGGTCATCCTGCCACTGTACAGGTCCATTGGTGAGTCTGCACCTCAAGTACCGCATGCAGTTCTGGCACCCCTACTTAAAGAAAGATCTTAAATTGCTGAAGGGGGTCCAACACAGAGCAAGAAAAAATGACTCACCATAATATTGTTTCTTCCAAGGTGTCCTTTAGTTCATTTCAAGGCAAAGTGCGGCGCCGCATCACTCATTTTCAATACAAGAGTATGGAAGCTGAGCGGTGCGGTGCCGCACTTTGCCTTGAAATGGAATCGTGCGGTGTGTGCCATTTTGCGGAATCCCAGACTTTTTAAAACTAAAATACAGTACGTTAAAACAAGCGGCAGCAAAACAGCTCAAACCACTGTAGGAGCACGCAGGAGTAACAAGATCCAAGGAGAGAACAACAAAAGCAAATTTTGTATTGCACACTGCACTTAGCACTTTTTAACATTAGTGTTTTTAGTGACATATTTATTGGATTATAGCACAGATTATTAAAACACTTAGCATAGACGTGGCCTGGAGACACTGTCACTTTAAATATTTTTGTATTTATGTCCTTTGACTTCTATTGGTGTTACCTCCTGATGACGCTCATGTGACAGCAAAACCAGTGGACAGTGTTTGGCTTCCTGCATTGTGTGTGTTTATGGAGTTTATGTCTGTTTGTATCTATTAAAGCTGATTTTTGAGAAGGAACCTGAGCAGTGCTGGGTTTTGCTCTTCTCTCCCAGTAAGTTAAAAACACCTGAAAAAAGGTGTTTTCTTTGCAAAACCCTTAATGGGGAGTGGGGTGGGGTAAGGCTTTGCGGAGTGGGTGGACTACTATTATAATAGCTTTCCTTTAAACTAAGATCATGGCTATGTGCCTTAGCCACAATTTTATAGCACTTTAAACAATTTTTAAATCCTGTTGGTCCAGTCCTTTTCTTTGGTTTTTCTGACATGCCAGTTTGACAGAAAAACCATTGAAAATGTTGTTCCCAAAGGGAAATTTAGTCAAAAATGGTCGGTTTCCTTGGTAAATAGACCTACGATAAAACGGTTCCAAAATATCCAAAAGTAATCTTTTTTTAGTACACAAAATGTGGTTCCCTAAAGGAAAAGGGAACTGCAAATGCTAGAAAACAACAAAAACAAAGGGAACTTTTGGCCTCAACTCCAGGAGAGCAAAAAAAAAAAATGCTTTGAGCTAGCGTACGATAAAAAATGTAATTTATTGAAACACAAGAGTAGCACCCCCTCACACAAAATGTCTATATTTCACGTTGCACTTGACGCTTTATCAAGACGTCACAATCAAATTATCAACTACCTTAAATAGCCCCATATAATACACACATGATGTTTAACTATTTAACACTTCCATATCTTAAAAAAAACACACTACCTACCCTAATAACTATTCAATGGCCTATGCAGCCAGTACAGTGTTGTGCTTGTGCAACTGTGTTACTTTGGTTTTGGCCATTCATACTCTCTATTCCAGAGGAATTACAACCCGGTAGAGTTACCAAAGGCCAGGAACCCTCATATAGGATTCCATCACTACAGGTGCCGTGGGACAATTTCCTTGGCTAAAGATACCTTAGGAAGCATCCCGAGGGGAGAGGCGATGCCGCTGGAGGAGGAGGGGAGGATGGTGGGGCAAAGAAAAAGTGCTTCAGGAGGCTGAGAGGAACTGCTTATATAGCTCAGGAAGGGGGAGTGGCTGGCTACTTGTCTGTTGAACTACAGGCCCAGCCTTCCAATAGATCTCAAATAGCACCATTACTACCTAAAAAGATTTCTAACAAATATGTACAATGAAACACATTAGACAAGATCCTTCATTAAAAAAGCGAAGATAGTATTAAATGCATATTATTTAAAGTGCAACAGTACATTAACATATCAGTGCCAAGAAACATACTGGCAGTTCAGATTAAATGCAGGAAAATATCCAGGTCTGAATGGCCATTTTCAACTTACTCCTTTTTCTTTTTATATTCCTAGTTTTGGTCTAGCCTCCCCTCTCATCAGTTCTCGTCCGACAGCCACCCCCATGCCCAGGCTTACCCCGGGTGGGTCCATCGAGGAGGCTTCCCACTCTCTAATGGACATTGTGGGCAAGCCCCAGATTATCCCCTGGGTTGGGGCCATGAGAGCGGGACCCCCCTGGTGAGCGTTAGAGGCAGTGGATGGTGGAACGGAATGGGCCGTCATGCTGGGGGCTGGCATTTTGATATTTTTTGCTGCGCTGGGGGCAGGGACGTGCAATGACATCCAGCGTCTGCCCCATCCCCTAGAACGTGCTGGTGCCGGTCACTGCGGTACCTCTGGCCTCCACCAGGGGTCCGTCACGTGCCGGACACTCTTCCCCTTCCTCACCCAGAGGAGGAGAGCAGTCCTCAGGACGCCCATCCTTCTCCCCCCAGCCGGCCCTCCAATGCCCCAAGTCGGTTCCCGAACTTGAGTCGCCGGCATCGCAAGCGGAAATCCAACCACTGTGCCAACGGGCTGCATTGCCCCATTTTTGAAAAGAAGACATTGAAGAAAGAGAAATCAGTAAAATATTGAACTGATGTTAATGTACTGTTGCACTTTAAATAATATACATTTAATACTGTCTTTGCTTTTTTAATGAATGATGTTGTCTAATGTATTTCATTGTACATATTTGTTAGAAATCTTTTTAGGTAGTAATGGTGCTATTTGAGATCTAATGTTATTAGGATAGGTAGTGTTTTTTTTTAAGATATAACAGTATTAAATATTTAAACATCATGGCCCAGATATTCAAAAGGGTTGCGCCATGCGTAATAGGGTTGATCCGGGGCAAGTCCAAAAATGCGCCATTCTGCAATTTTCAGCGGGAGGCAGATGCGCCCCCAAATCAAACTGTGCAAGAGTGCAATGATAATGAATGCATGCGCAACTGAAGGGGGAGGAACCATGCATAAATGACACAGTGCGATATTCAACAACATGCACCATGTGCAATAGGGGAGCAAGCGGAAGTTGCGCGATAGCGGAAATGAGCCAAAATAAAAAGGAACAAGGGAAAGGCACAAGAACACTACAGGGAAGGCACATGTTGCTGAACTATAGCCAGTCACACAGGCAACACAGACACACAGGGCAGGACAGAGAAAGGGCACCTTGAACCCACAGGCACAGGGAAGGTGTGGGGAGCCACAGCCACAGTGCAGAAGGGGGAAGTGCCACACAGCACTGAGGTCACCAGAGGAAGGTGTTCCCAGTGCAGGGGAGGTAGCAGCCAGGACAGCGGGGGGAACACAGAAACAGCTGCGAGGGGGGGAACACAAGCCAGGGACATGGCCAGTGCCACCATCCAGATGGAGGCAGTAATGAGGGGGGTGAGAAGGCAGGCAGCAGAGGCGCGGCCGTGGAAAGACCGTCGGCGAGTGTGCCCCCAGCAGGCGGTACCGAGCCGCGCAACCCGAGCTGTACACCGGATACGAGATCGTGGGCCAGTACCACCTGAACCAGGCAATTCTGAGGTGGTTCTGTGAGCTGTGCAGTGATGTGATGCAGGCACCCACACGACGGAGCCGTGCTCTGTCAGTGGAGACAAAAGTGACAGCTTGCATGTGCCTTCCCACCACAGGTACCTTCCAGAGACCAACAGGGGACACCACAAGCATAATCCAGTTGGCCATGTCACGCCACCTCACCCAATTCCTCAGCGCACTGCTGCCACATGCTGCGGAGTACATCCATTTCCCCAGCACACGTGGTGCACAAACATACAGGAGTTCCACAGGGTAGCACGTATGCCTGGCATGCTAGGGGCGTAGACTGCACATGTGGCCCTCCACACACCACCTGGCCCAAGGCCGCATATATCAATTGGAAGGACTATGCAAAGCATCAACTGCCAGGTGGTGTAAGATGCCAGGGGGCGCATAATCAGTGTCTGTGCCACGCACCCTGGGGGAGCACATGATGCCTTCATCTGGCACCAGTCAGCACTGTGCCACAGATTTGAGAGTGGGGACATCCCCACTGGCCACTTAGTGGTGAGTATACAAACCACGCGGAAAAACATAGAGCTTGGGAGGGGCATAGTCAGAGGTGACATGGGTATTGGCCTAGATGGCCCAAGGCAGAGCGACGCTGATCACCAAACTAACCTCCACCCTCTACACACAGGTGACAGTGGATACCCACTCCGTCCCTGGCTGTTCACACCATACCGGCGGCCCACGACCCCATCGCTGCAACGCTACAATGAGGCACATGCCACCACATGCAATATCATCGAGCAGGTGTTCGGGATGCTGAAGGCACGTTTCCGTTGCCTGGACACGTCTGGCGGTGCCTTACAATACAGCCCCTCAAAGGCCTGTGGGCTATTCCTGGCCTGTTGCATCCTGCAGAACAAGGCCAACGACTGTGGGATAGCCGTACAGGTCGAAGAGGGGGACAGCGATGGGGACGATGAGGACGCTGGTGAAGATGGTGATGGGCAGCCCCCCCTTGGGCAGCAGGACCCCTGACTGATCCGGCTGGCACAGCTGCACTGGGACATCATCACAGAGGAGCACTTCAGCCAACCCAGGTAAGTCATGGGGCCATGTGCAACCACCAGTGGCAAAGGCACAACCCACAAACACGCATGGACAAACACCAGGGGTGCATGCTGTCAAGGAAAGTGGCCGAGCATGGAACCGCACACACCGCCAGGGATGGGCGAAGTCTAACATGGCACGCGGTCATACACACACACACACCCCCCCACAAGACATGCACAAAGGGTAGGAGGCACGCCGACCCAGACTGCCACCCCTAGCCACACACACGTCCACAAACCACCACGCCCACTGCCTGTCATTGTGCGTGTGACAGACGCTGAGCACCATTGCACAGTGGCAGACAGCACAACACAGGCATCATCATGCACATGCCACAGCGGACAGCAGCCGGGAGGGTGTGCAGATGGAACGTGTGTGTGCGTGCAGGGCCGGGTACCCCACCTGTGCATGGCACACTGAACAACACAATGCACACAGGGCAGCATCAGACAGTAGCCATGCTGGGAGACAGGTCAATCACATGCAACAGTGCCACGGCCACCACGGATGTGTGGGTGGCCCTGCCGAGACCCGCCAGCAGTGACAGGCTGACCAGTGGCCTCATGGGGTGGCATCGACGGTCCCCCAGGGGTTCCATTGTGTGAATGCGACCGTGCTCGCGCAGTGGTCTGCAGCACACTGAACATACCTGCGCCAGGCATGCTGGGATGCCCACAGCTGAACACGGTGTCAACAAGGAGGGTGTCACACGACGCCGGGAATGGGGGGTAGACATTGCACTGCGCGGTGTCTGCGACGCATGGGCAAATAACTGTGTGCCCATTGTGGCCATGACAGCTGTGAATGCCTGTGTCTGCCTGTCAATGGCAGCGGTCACATCCTCCTGCAACCGGTCCATCCCTGCCGGGAGCAGAGTGGTGTCTCTGCTGCACCACTCCTCTGCCTGGCGCAGAGCCACACTGAGTGCATCCACCATCATCACAAGCCACATCTGCTGATTGACTGATGCTTGGAGTATGCGGGTGTGCTCATCTAAGAGGTCATCTGCCGGATCGGCATGCTGTCCCTCATGGTGTTCGCAGCCCTGATGGTCATCACCCCTTGAGGGTGGGTGCTGCACACCAGGGCCAGGCCTGGGCATGTCCACAGGCGGTGCACTGACGCCGCCCCGACACTGTACCCCCATGGCCATTGGCCGACTGCTGATACTACCCCTCTGGCTGCCACTCTCCAGGGCTCAATGGTGCCGCTGCAGTGGCCGCAACAGCCCCACTGTCCTGGACACACACCAGTTCTGCCCCACTGGTGCAGACAGGCACAGGCTGGGACTGTGATGTCACGCAGATCTCCATGGCGGCACCACCCACAGCCATGGCCGCAATATCACCTGCTGTGTGGCCATCCTGTGGCCCACACGTCTCACTGCCCATGACGTTAGCTCCATCATCATCGGTGATGGATCTGGCACCAGCCCGAGTCTCAGCCTGCTGGCATCCATGGACACTGGCACACTGGGACACAGGTAGGGCCTCCTCCACACCTGCTCCACCAACATCAGTCCGGACGTCCAGGCGGGCCCACTGTCACCCTGACCCCCGTATGCCTGTGGAGGTGGATGGGCCCTCCTCCTTCTCCATGCTACTGCTCTCAGTGGAGAAGCACACCACCGCTGACCCATGCATAGATGCTCAGGGCTGTAGGGAAAAACAGTAGCATTAATGTATGTGACCTGCCTGTTCCCCCACCCCCATTGACAGACCAGGACCTACCATGCAGTGACAGGCTACCACCGTCTGGAATCCACCACCCGAACACCTCGATGGTGCAACGCTGCATGCTGCCAGCAACCCGCTCTTCTTGTGGGGTCAGGCGTTGCACCTCCAGCTGTTCCCCACTGGCCGCAGACCATGCTGCCCTGATGGCAGCCACCTTCTCTTTAATTCTCCGCATGTCCGTGCCCATCTTCTTTTTGCACTCCTGCACAGAGCGCTGGTGGCTGCCATGCAGGTTGACAGCGCCGCCACCTCTTCCCATGCAGCACACGGGCCTGTGGTGTTCCCTGGCATCCGCTGAGCAGTGGCCTGGTCGGTAGGCCTCAAACAGAGCATCTGTCTCTGCCTTTGTGAATTCGGCCTCCCTTCCTCCCATCTCTGTTCTCTTCCTCCACCTCCGATCGGTCATGATTCCTCCTGTGAGAATGACAGGTGTTACCTGTGAATGTGCAATCCCATGCATGTCCCAAACACCACAGTCCACACTCCCAAACAGCATGCAACTCACTGCAATAGACTGCAGTAACCGACTATGGCCAGTGCTGCCCAATGTCGCATTTTTATAGCACAATGCAAGCAAATGAGGTGAGGCGCATTTTTAAGTGGATGCAAATGCAGTGACTGCGCCACTGAATGGCTGATTAGCTGATTTGCATATGCCAGCTGAATATCGCGCTGTTACACTTTGCACAATTGTGTTGGACGTGCTGAGCCAAGGGCACAGTTCTGTGACATGCACAGTACACACCTAACTGCGCATGCCCGGGTTGATGACGCAGGCGCCTGCCACGCTGCTGATGTGCTGTGCACGGGAGGCAATGCAGGCACGGCCACCATTGTACCAGTGGCACTACTGCGCTGTTCACATATGTGGCACTGGGGCGTCATAGGCGCACTGGGGCAACAGCGCTGTAGGCCGCTACAGGAGGTGGCACACAGGCACCCAATTGCACTACATGCATTGGGTTCCAATCGCGCTGTGGCTGTCCGTGCGCCAGAGACCCTTGACCTTGTGCCCGACCTTTGCCCCCTAGGCGCCATGTGTCAGGCATGGGTGCACCACTATTGCGCTGTTCGGTGACAGCGCGATAGGGAATAGCAGCGCTGTACCGCGCAGCATCTGCACGTGGCAGGACTGCACTGCCGAGCACCATTTTGAATCCACCACATTGCTGAGATGGCGCGGAGAAGGGCAGTCATGTGGAGCCAGGTGGAGCTTGCCAACCTGGTGGCAATTGTAGAGCCCCATGCTGGGGCTTTGTATGGTGATGCACCCCTGGACAGGGCCAGGGGTGCAGTGTGGCAGGAGGTGGCCGATGCTCTTGAGAAGGCCACTGGTATGGGGCGCATGGTGGAGCAGTGTCGCCACCATTACGGGGACCTCATGCCCAGGGACCCGGACCTACTTGCCCGCCTGCGGGCACGTGCCAGGAGGGGCACGGTGCCACGGCCAGGTAGGTGCCCCAGCCACACACTGTTATCGTCCATACGGGTATCACAGTTGCATGTGTCAGGGACATGGGGGGGGCCGTCCAGTGTTGGCCGTGGTGGTGGTATTGGGGTGTGGGGTGGATGGGTATGGCTGTGTGGGATTGCACACACATGGGGGCGGGGTGACTTTGCTACCGGA
Organism: Neoceratodus forsteri; assembly: GCA_016271365.2. NCBI lineage: Eukaryota > Metazoa > Chordata > Ceratodontiformes > Ceratodontidae > Neoceratodus > Neoceratodus forsteri. The sequence goes on along the minus strand of JADMNL010000031.1, from coordinate 107,362,933 downwards.
TTATACTGATGTTCCTCTCTCCATGTTTGCACCTTAGGGCCCGAAGAACACCAACAGGCGAGGGAGCGGAGGCGCTGCCTGGAGGAGCAGCAGGGCAGGAGGGCTGAAGGTGTGCAGCGGCACATGGACCAGCCTGATGATGGTGAGTGCCTTACATCCATGATTGCTATTGCATGCTGTATAACAGGGCAGGCAGCGGGGCATGGCCACCATCCATTGACACCACTGCCATGCACGTAACTTGTTACAGTCAGCACTGTCCAGTGGCACTGCATGTCCGGGAGTGCATCAATGGTGGTCCATGCATGCACCGGGCACATGGCTGTGGCACTGCCTTCACATCGCATAGCCAAGTCACTGTACAGCCACGGTGGTGCTGTGCAGGACATGGGTGGTGGGTGTGTGTAGTGGTCCACATGGCTGTGGCTGCCTGGGTAGGCAGGTCTTGTGGACACGGTCACTATGGGTGGTCGCACACCATCACAGGGGCGTGGCACATGGCTGTATGCCATGCACAATGGGTGGGCTGCGGGGGGCTGGAGAGTCACACTTATTGACTCTGCTCCCTCGTCCTAGGTGGACTGCGACTCCAGGCACTGGAGAGAGGTGTGCAGAAGCTGCTCCAGGTGGCAAGGGCAACCCTGGAGCTCTTGCAGAGGATGGACCGCCACGGGGTGAGGAGGAGGAGGAGACGACATAGGCGCCATGGAGGAGGACCGGGCACACAGTAAACTCCATGCCCCTACTAACACCTTCCCCCACCTGGACCCACCCTCACACCCTTCTTCCCTCTCCCATATGTTCACCCTGCCCTCCTGCCCCCACCTGGTATGTGGCCCTTCCCCCTTTAAATACTTGTACATAGTTTTTGTTACTTCTTTTGAATATATGCATTTTGTTATGACAACTGTGGTGGTCTCTGATTTGCAGCGGGCTACAGGTGCTCAGCTGCAGTGGTGTGCATGGCGTCAGGGGTGGTGCACGCATGGGTGGGTGTGTGTGTGTGTGCGCAGAGGTGAACCGCCTATGGTGTGGGCAGGGGGATCAGTCACTGTCTGTGGTTTGTGTGTTGTACTCTGTGCACTGGATGCCTGTGTGCAGTGGTCCACAGTGCCTGCAGTGTGTGCATGGCACCCCTGTCAGACCGTCCATGGCCTGTGCAGCTGACATCCTTGCATGTCTGTGATATGCACGGTCTGCTGGCGTGTCAGTGGTGGCTGTCCATGCTGGATAACAACTGTACCCAGCACAATGCCAGGTTGCCTCCATCACCAGTATGGTGCACGTCTGCCTCCGGTGGCACTGTGGCCTCCGCTGTTGTTGTCCCCCCTCCATGCTGTCGCTTGTGTCTGTTGCAGGGGATGTGCTCTAGTGTCTGTCACCTGTGCTCCGGCAGCATGCTGGTGGCATACAGCTTCATGGTGCCCAGCGCAGGGTGGCTGGCACACCTGTGCAATGTAGGGGTGCTGGCCATGTGTACACGTCAGCCGTGGCCACACACCAGTGGCTGGGTTGACCCGCTACGGTGTCCCTGTGTTGGTGTGCCCTTGGGTATGGGTGGGTGTTTGTCTATGCACTGTGTTGCATGCTTCCATGCAACACTGTGCGTGTCTGTGCTGGCTGTTGTGGCCAGTGCTGGGATGGGATGTGTCCTTGGGAGGGTGTGCAGGGTGCTGTACCGCTGGTGGTGGGGTCCGGGGCATGCCCTGTTGCATGTGGGGTACCTCGTGTGGAGACGCATGGTCGGTCTCTCAGCTGTACCTCAGGGAGGACGTGCACGGTGGCACTGTGTATGCTGTTATTGCATTGCTGTCTGCTGCTGCCCGCAGCAGGGTGCACACGGTGGGGCTGCCTTGCATGGCTCCATGGCGCACAGGGTTGCACTGTCACAGTGGGGGTGGTGGCATGCATGGGGTGTCCTGCACTGTTGGGTGCTACCCCTGGGAAGGGTGTATGTTGATTGTGGTACAGGGTGTGCTCTGCATTGGTGGGATGGTGTGGCACGGGGTGTTGGCCTCCTTGTGTGCCAGTCACAGCTTGCCAGGGGGTGTGCTGGGGCACCATGGCCCAGCTGTGGGTTGGTTGCTGGTATCCATGGGCCGGTGGTTATTCCAGCTCTCCCCCAGTTGTGCAGTGCATGGGGTGTGGGGGACGATGTCTGTTCTGCTGTGTGCTCCTCTGCCCATCTGTGGCATGGGTGGTGGGCCCCTGCATCCCTGGTTGTGCTGTTGCATTGCTGCCCTGCTGCAGAGGGTGTCCCTGGTTGTGCTATGGCACATCTGGACTGCTCTGTGGCACTGAGCATCCCTTGTTGCGCTATGGCGCATCAGATATGCGCAACTTCACATCCCTGGTTGCGCTATGGTGCAGGTGGTGCAATATTCAGTTATCTGCCGTAGGCGCATCTTGGCCTGCGCAGTTTTTAAATATCGTGCTTCTTGTGCATGGGCACAGTGGACTTGCGCTTGCTCCTGCTGTTGTGCACTCTTTGGGCGCAGTTTGAATATCTGGGCCCATGTGTGCATTATGGGGCTATTTAAGGCAATGGATAATTTGATTGTGATGTCTTGATAAAGCATCAAGTGCGATGCGAAACATAGATGTTTTGTGTGAGGGGGTGCTACTCTTGTGTTTCAATAAAGTAAATTTTTTATCGTATGCTAGCTCATAATGTTTTTTATGCGCTTATGGAGTTGAAGGCAAAAGTTCCCGTTGTTTTTGTTGTTTGGTGCTTGTATTTTGGCTCCTTTGCATGATTCTGTAGCTGCATTCTGCACTCTGGCGTGGTTTCTTTTAATGCTAGAAAAGGTTTTAAAATAAAAACATGATTAGTTTTACCACAGAAAAGAAGTGGGAACCGCTGAGGGAACCAGGAGAAAGTAGAAAATTTGCAGTTCCATGGATCCAAAGCGAGCTGCGAAAAAACATTAAAATAAGTAAAAAAACTACCTCAAAACACACTAAAGGCAGCACAATAAACAAAAACTAACACCTTTTAAAGAAATAAACTTTCTTCAAGCAAAGTGAGCAGAGAGCACTTCGGGGCAGTGTTGCTCAGTCAGCGGAGAAGTAATCCTGGCGCCCTCTAGGCTGACTGCAGGCAGCACAACCTCTTACTCTCTCCTCATTGGTCAATTCTCTGAGCTCATTACCATTGACTCCACCTCCGGGGCAGCTAAACCCAGCTGGCATATTGCTATCTTCAAGCATACTAAAGGACCCTTGGGGTGAGAACCAGGATGATCCTCGGTATGCAGGACAAACCCTATGAGGAGAGACTGAGGGAGCTCAACATGTGCTCCCTGGAGGAACGGAGGGACAGAGGGGACATGATAGAAACCTTCAAATATATGAAATGCATAAATAAAGATGGTACAGAGAGAATTTTAAGATTAAGGAGAAGGAGGGGCACTAGGGGGCACAATCTAAAGTTGGAGGGTGGTACATTCAGAAGGGAAATGAGAAAGTACTATTTCACAGAGAAAGTGGTGACAGGGTGGAACACACTGCCTAGGGAGTTGTTATCCGTGAAGACAGTGAGCAGTTTTAAGAAGGGATGGGACAAAGTCAGGGGGAAGGTCGTCAATGAGGCACTGGGGGAAGGGGTAACAGCTAGTATGGGCATGACACTGGATATGTGGGTAGGAGAGGGTGGACCGTTTGTACTGTATTAGCTTGAATAGCTTTCAACATAAATGCCCATCTCTGCTGTCATTAGACAGCCCACTCCTTGTTTAGTGAAGGGCTAGGTCTTGCCTGGCTCCCACACTAAAACCTGTCCCTCTCTACATAATCAATTTATATGTGTCAGCTCTCTTTGAGGTAGTGCTGCTGTGCCGTGGGTACCAATGGATTCAGTCACATCTTTTCCTTGACTTTGCTGCTTTTATACTATGCAGTTATGTCTTTCTTTCCAACCTACACTCCGTGGGCTCCGCTCATTCTCAAGGGCAGTGTTACATGAGGTTGAAGTGAAAGAAAGTGCATGTAGACGAGAGAGCCTTCTACTCACACCTATTGCAGCCCTACTTGGCAGGGAGTGATGCTGGCCTGCTGACAGTTATCTGCCTCCTCTGGGATAGTACTTCTCTGAGTCACTTCGTGTTTCCTGTTTTTTAGCTGCTGTGGCATCTCCTTACTCAGTTAGTGACTGACAGTACACCTGATTCCAATTTAATACAGTAACCCTTCATTGCCTGAATTAGAGAAGCCCGAGCTGCAGAGCAGAGCCATTGAGAGGGTGGAGGAGCCAGGGATAATTCCCAGGACCTGGCACCAAAGAGGGGCCCATGCCAACTGGCATGCAACTGTATGTAGGTGCATAGGGGCCCAAGAATCTGAACTTTTCCCAGGGCCCAGGATTCCTCTCACGGGGCCTACCACAGTGTCAGTCTCGAGAGAATGTGAAAAGTCGAAGTGACAGAGTACTGGAAAATGTTATTTATTTGAAAATTGTTAATCAGGAAAGATACACTGAACCGAAGCTTGTTTCCAGGTGCAACCCAGGGGAAAGGGAAATGGAAGGAACAGCAAAACATAATACAGTACATTTCATGGTACACAAAAAAAGTGCAAGTACCATACAGTGTAAAACACTCCACAGGTACAAGCTTGGAAACAGATTAAAGTGTACGTTAATGGGCAATTGTTACACTGAATACAAGTGCTACATAATACAGAATTATGCCATGGAATAGGTGCATCGATGAGCAATGCAGTGCACTTGGGACCACTTCGGTTGGGGAGAGCCAAAACATTAAAATTATGTACTCACCATAATTCCTGATCTTCTAGGAATGTTTTTGCCATTGATTCACACTAATGGGTTCTGATCCAGAGGCACTAGGAACCTGTGGGACCCAGAACTTTTTAGGAGGGCTGGCACTGAGTTAGGTTGTATGCATGCGTGGCACCGCGAGAGTAGCTTGCGCTGCATGGCTTACCTCAGCATCAGCCCTCAACCACTTCAGCACGTCTTTTACTGAGGAGGTGCAGCATAACCTAATACTAATACACTTCACCTTAGGGCATAAGATAGCCCTTGTGATCCAGGTAAGAAGGGCCAACAACAAAGGATACATTGTCTTCACAGCCCAAACCAAAAACAAGGGGTGAAGACCAACGAACAGAAAGCGTGAGTCCGGGGGATGGAGGGTGGGTGTGTGAATCAACCCTCCAGGAATTAGTCCTTACCACTGATTCACACCAACTGGTTAGAGTACCAAGCTGAGATAAAAGTCCCCTGGACAGGGTGGTAGGAGCCAGAGCTCACTCAGGACAAAAGTCCATAAAGGATTGTCCTACCAAAAGAGGCATGTTGCCTGGCATTGACATCCAGGACACAGTACTTGATAAAAGTGTGCACTGTGCTCCAAGTGGCAGCTCTGCAAGTATCAATGATAGAAACAGGGTGAATCTCTGCCAAGGAAGTCGCAACCACTCTGGTAGAGAGGGCATGAACCTGGTCCTCCAGTTCACCTACGCCATAAAATAGCAGTGACAGAGGCAATTGACAATCCATGCAGAAATGCATTTGATTGTAACAGGCTGACCCAACCAGTTAGGATGAAAGGAAATGAAGAGTTGCTTAGACTGTTGGAAGTCCTTAGTTCTATCGAGGTGGAACGTGAGGGCTCTTTTAACGTTCAGAGTGGAGGGTGTGCTCCCATTTGTTCTGGAGGTTGGGAAATTATGTGGGCAGCACTAGAGGCTGATTTAAGTGCAACTCCAACACTATCTTAGGTAAAAACATGGGGTGTGTGGAGAACCACCTTGCCTCTAAAGAAAACAATAAATGGAGGATTTGTGACCAATGCATGCATCTCAGAGACTCTGCAGGCAGAGGTGTTGGCCACTAGAAATGCAGTTTTCCAAGTTATGAATTTCAGATAACACATAGCCAAGGGTTTAAAGGGCTTATCAGTGAGCATGTACAACACAAGGTTGAGGTCCCAGACGGCTACGGGTTTCCCTGACTGGGGGCCTAGTGTGCAAAACACCTTTCAAGAACCTCTTAAATAGAAGCAGTTGGGCTACAGAGAGGTTCTGTGTGGGCTTGTGGTATGCTGAAACAGTGCACAAATAGACCTTAAAGAGCACCTTTCGAGGCGGGGTGGGGGACATGGCCAGCAGTCAAGCTGTGAGCAGCTTCTCTATGCAGCTCCGTGGGCAGAAGCAGATTATTTTATAAAAACATATTTTTAATGCTACAACTCTACTTCAAAATAGCATCAATTGATAAAGCAGCTTCTTAGCCATCGGACTATTACAAATTGCAGCAGTGGTGCAATTAACTGCAGAGCTATGGTTCATGAAAACAAGATGGCGGCTAGAATAGAGGAAGCCCATCAGAAAGACTTGAAGGCGGGCAGCAGCGAAGACCAACAACCTGGCACAGGGGAGCAAGACCCATCTCAGCCAACCAACGCAGTGCTCTTACGAGCAATCAAGGGACTCGATCGGAAAATGGAGGGCTTCACCTCTGAATTGAAGCTGCGGCATACTAAAGTGGTAACCCAGGATGAGGAAACGAAAGGAGTGATGAACACCAAAGAAAAGAGTCCTAACAGTTGCATCAGGATTCACTAAGGAGAATAGCTTGCTCTGTCAATGACTTGTGAATTTAGAGAATGCTATTCATGCAAATAATATCCGTGTGCTGGGTTTGCCTGAGGGAATGGAGGGATACAATTCCAAAACATTCATGAGAGACTGGTTAAAACAATTATTAAATTTGGAAGAGGACGTTAGTATTGTGAAACTGGATCGGATCTCGCCACATGGTGGTAGGCCGCGAGTTGTTATGGGAGAGCCTACCCCGCAGACACTAATGTTGGAATTGTGCACAGTGGAGGAAAGAGATCTGATCCTCCAACATGCCAAGAACCTTAACCCTCTTCAATGGGAAGACAAGAGAGCACAACTGTTTCCCGACCTAAGTTATACCATCAGAATACAGTGAAAGAGCTTCGATGACATAAGGGATTCCCTCAGGGATTTGGGAGTCCACCATGTTTTACTCATACCAGCGAGTTTGAGGATTCTCTATGGCAGTAAAGCTTATCAGTTCTCTGATGCAACAGAGGCTGATAAACTTCTTACAAAGATTAAAACCCAACTTTCATCTTGAGGCACCAACTCTGACATGGATGGTGAAGAGGAAACCATCAGTTGAAATGGAAGCTCAAGATATTTTAAGTTGACTGGAGTTCAGGGCTGAGGTATGTGATGGGACAGTCAGGTCGTCAGAGAGGATATTTGATATCTGGTTGCCTTATTTCTCCAGTAAAGGGGATTGTTATGTTTTTCGGGAACCTGCTCATGTTTTCATTGGGGGCTGCCAGGTTAAAGGTTTTTTTTGGATGGCACCAAGAATGTAAAATGGCTACCTCTCGTGAAGTCCCCCTCCTCCCCTTTGCTCTCTCCACCTCAGTCTCTCTCTTGTGCCTATTGCCAATTTTGGGCTATGGATTTTAGTTATGTACCGGTCAGTTTGGTACTACATTTCCCATTTAAGACTGCCATTCTCTGAAATGTGTGACTAGTATATTAAGGAACAAAATAAAATGTTAGGATGCTGCCCAATTAAGCTGCGAGAGTTCTGAAAGTTGACTGTTTCTTAATGGAATATTAAATACCCATTGTATATTATGTTATCAAATCCTTGCAGAGTTATTTAGCTTACATTTATTGTTCAACTAGATCCATGTTCTGTCGTGGGTCTGTGTGGGGAAGTTCAGTGTAAAGTTTATATTTTTAACCCCGAAGGGGCCAACAAATATGTTTGACCATTTCTTTTGTCCTAGCTCATGGCTACAGTGGCTTGTGAAGAACTGATTCCTTGAGCATATTTACTAAACCTGGATAGAAAATGTATCCACTATTCTTGAACTTGACTTTTGGTAAAGATACACTAACCCCCACATGCAGTAACTCAATACAGCGGTGCTATGTCATGTGTTACTGTTAAAATGTTGCATTTGCTTAGTGCAAAAGTGCAAAAGTACAGTTACTTAAGAACTTACCATAACAGTAGATCTTGGAGAGAAGCTCTTGCAGCAGGTAACACAATTAGGACTGTCGCCACCTGGCGGCAGCTTTGGCAATTCTTTTCTCCAGCAGTACTGACGTGGAAATGCCCCCCCCCCGCCAACGTCGGCTCCACCCCATCACCCTACATAAGAGGAGATTCCCCACGTGCTCCAGTGGTTGTACGACCCCCCCCCATCAGGCAGAGAGATGGTAACAGGCAATAGTCAGAAGGATGATTCGAGACTTTTTCCTCACAAAAGGAGGAAAGAACAGCCTGGAAAAGGCCTGATCTCTGGGGGAAGGAAGGCGGGAACTACACCTGCTGCAAGAGCTTCTCTCGAAGAGCTACTGTTACGGTAAGTTCTTATGTAACTGTACTATCTTACTTCGCGAGGAAGCTCTTGCAGCAGGTAACACAAATAGGACTGATTCCCAAGCAGTATAAATTTAAAACAACCCCTTGGAAGGGGAAAGGAATGTAAAGGAGCAGCAGGAACAGAGAGGGTCCCTCAGGAAACCAGGCCCTGCAAAACTGCGATCCCAAACCTGCTCTGCATCTGGAAATGATGTCGAGGCTGTAATGCCAGACGAAGGTATGAACAGAACTCCAGGTAGCGGCAGCACAAATGTCCGCAGCAGAGACCCACTTCATCGCCGCGAAAAGAGCAGTAACAGTCCTGGTAGAGTGAGCTTTAATCGGTCCTGGGGTAGACCTGTTATGCTTCTGGTAACAAAAAGTAATGCAATGGACCAACCAGCGTGACAGCATCTGTTTGGTGACCAGGCAACCAAAGGACCTTTGAGCAAAGGATACAAAAAGCTGATCAGATTTCCTGTCCTGTTTGGTCTTGGCCAAATAACATCGGAGAGCCCTGTGGACATCCAAGGAGTAAAGCAGGGCTTCCCCCCCCCATTAGAGCACTCCAGGTAGTACACCGGAAGCTGTACAGAGATTGGTTGAGGGTGAGCTCTGAAACAACCTTCAGTAGAAACTTGGAGTTAGTGTGAAGGTCAACCCTGTCCTTATGAAAAATTAGACAGGGCTCCTTACACATGAGGGCTTGAAGTTCTGACATGTGCCTTGCCGAAGTAATGGCTACCAAAAGCAGAGTTTTCCAGGATAGGAAACAAAGCTCAGCCTCCATAGCTGGTTTGGGGGGGGGGGGAGAGCATAAGCTTCTCCAGTACAAAAAGGAGACCTCAAGGGGACACAGGATCCCTGATGGGAGGTCTGATATGCAGAATACCTCACAGAAAGGCTTTAGAGACCTCCATCTGAGCCACCGTCTTATCCAGCACTGGGTAAGTGGTAAGTGATAAGTGGAGATGGTGGCCAGGTGTACCTTGATGGAGGAGTAACTGAGACCTGACTCAGAAAGTGAGAGCAGGTATTCTAAAATAGAGTTAGCCAGACAGACCAATGGGTCCACCCTCTTGGCTTTGGCCCAGATACAGAAACATTTCCATTTATGGCTTAAGTGGCCCTGGTGGCAGGCTTATGCGCCTCAACCAAAACTTACACTATCTGATCAGAAACACCAAATCTGGCTTTAGCTAGGTCCTGAGGAGCCAGGCATGCAGGTGAAGTGGGCACAGATTCAGATGGAGCAGGGACCCTCTGTCCTGGGACAGAAGATGAGAGGAGAGTGGAAGAGGAAGCGGAGGCTCTGCCGCTAAACGCTGAAGGGGAACCAAATCTGTCAAGGCCATAGTGGTGCGATCAGAATGAGGGTGGAAGGTTCTGACTGCACCTTGAGGAGAACCTTCTGCAGTAGCGGGAAGGGAGGGAAAGCATAAAGAAACCTCCCTTTCCAGGAGAGGGACAACGCATTGTGCCAAAAAGTTCCAGGCTCTGGACCTAGCGAGCAGAAACTGGGCAGTTTTGCATTGAATTGTGATGCGAAGAGATCCAGTTCTGGCATCCCCCACTGGCAGAAGATGTGATCTGCGACTTCTTGTGGCAGCTCCCATTCGTGAGCCTGCGACATGTTTTGTTCTCCTGGAACGTGTACTGTCGTTAACATGAGCTGGTGTTCCAAAGCCCAATCCCACACCCGCATGGTTTCCTGGCAAAGTGCCACCCTGTTTGTTGATGTAGAACATCACTGAAGTGTTGTCCATCTGAACCAACAGGTGGCCTGGCACTTGGACCGAGACCAGGGCTTGAAGGGCATAAAGGACCGCTCTCAGATCCAGCACATTGATATGCAGATCTTCCTCTATTGGGGACCAGGAGCCCTGAGTGTGATGTGTCCCCAAGTGGGTGCCCCATTCCGAGGATGAAGCATCCATGGTCATAATCTGGGATGGTGCCCCTGTGTGGAAGGGGATACCCGCCAGTAAATTTTGTGATGACATCCACCAGCGTAATTCTCGGAGGATTGGCTCTGAGATCCAGATCGAGGCATCCAAGCTGTCTAGCATTTGATCCCACTGGGCTCTGAGTGACCACTGGATGGTTCTCATGTGTAGTCACACCAGAGGGACCGAAACTATGGTGGCTGCCATATGCCCCAACAGCCTGAGTAGAAGTCTTACAGGGACTCTTGAGGCTGAAGAGATCTGGTACGCCAAGACCTGAATCTGGCCTGCTCTGTTGGAGGGAAGAAACACTTTCCCGAGAGTGGTATCCAGAAGAGCGCCAATGTACTGGAGGTTCTGAGATGGGAGAAGATGAGACTTGTCCCTGTTGACAGTGATCCCCAAGCACTGAAACAGCAAAATGTTGTCCCTGATGGTTTCCAACAGGCGGGACCTGGAGGGAGCCAGGAGGAGCCAGTTGTCCAGATAAGGGAACACAAAGTGGCCCCATCTCTGCAGTGCCACGGCAACCACTGACAGGCACTTGGTGAAGATTCTGGGGGCTGAAGAGAGCCTGAAGGGAAGGACTTGGAACTGATAGTCCTTGTCTTTGAACCTGAACCTCAGAAATTTCTGATGGCCCCTGAAGATAGGGATAAGCAAGTAGGCGTCCTGCATATCCAGGGATGCCAGCCAGTCTCCTGCCAAGATGAGGGACAGAAGAGTGGGGAGGGAGACCATCCTGAATCTCTGATAGGAGACCCATTGGTTCAGATCGCCGAGGTCCAGGATGAGCCTGAGGTCTCCCGACTTCTTTGGGACTAGGAAGAAGTGGGAGAAGAACCCTCTCTCTCGTTCAGCCGGAGGTACCGGCTCGATGGCATTTTTGTCCAAAAGAGATATCTCTCTTGTGACCAGTGCTCAGTGTTCCTTTGGATAACGGGATGGGGAGTGGTCTGTCACAGAAGGAGCTGGCACTTGCCCCAGCAAAAGGGGAGCCAGCACTGGCCCTGGTGCCAGCAAAAGGGGAACTGATGCTGGAAGTTGCATTGCCAAAGAGAATGGGTCTGGTGCCGAGGGCTTGAAGGTCCAGCTGGCACGGGAGTGAAAGACAAAGCTACCTGGGTCAGCCCCAAAACAGTGACACTGCAAGGGGGTGTGGCCACTGGAACAGGCGTTGGTGGTGCGGGTCACTGGCAAGTACCTGGATGCCATTGACAGAGTCAAATGCTCTACCCAGCTGGAGTGTCCGGACTGCAGGTTCAATGCCCAGGACCTGAGAGGCCTGGATCTGGCTCCATAAGAAGGGGCAAATGAGCCAGATGCTGTACCCACTGCTCCACAAGAGCTGCCCAGTGATGAAACTGCCCACTGAAGTCCCCACAGGAAGACTGGGAGGGATGCCAGGCCTAAGATCTCAAGCACCCAAGAGCAGAAACCGTTGGAGACACAAATGGTGCCAAGGAACGCCTCCTGCTCCAAGACTCTGAGGACCTGAGGACCTCACAGCAGACCTACCAGAGGGTGCCCCCAGTGGTACCGTTTCTTCCCCTTCTAACAGGAAGACAAAGAACTCAAGGTCAAATGGTGCTGGGTCCCCAGCTGGAATCGGGAGTGGGCCTGCTTCATTTTTGTGTTTACAGAAGGGCTATCCTCACTCCTGAACACAGGACCGCATGTCATTAGAACCCTTCCCTGCTGAGTGAAATGGACCAAATACAGCCCCACCACTGGAGCATTCAACCGCTGCTCAGTTGGGCTAAGAGAAACTAACAGAAAAAATGTAAATAAAGTTACTAAACTGACACACTAATAACAAACACTAGCTTTAAGCACCCAACCTGAGAAGGGCTGAATGCTGTTGTTGTATAGACATGAAGGTTTGACTCCCGGCAGGGATCGACATTGTCACCAAAGCACACTCGATGGCAGGAAAAAAGGAACTGAGGCAGTTGAGGACTGATGTCGAAGTAAGCCATGCAGTGTGAGTTAGTCTTGTGGTGCTGCACATGCATGCAGCATACCTCAGCGCTGACCCTCCTGAAAAGTTCTATATGCTGCAGGGTCCTAGCACCTCTGGCTCAGAAACCATTGGTGTGAATTAATGGTGAAGATTGATTCCTGGAAGATCCTGTGCTACCAGTGTCACCAGAGAAGGCTCCTATAGAAACAGGCACAAGTGGGGGGATAGGAGGGAGTTTCAGCAGGTGCCTGAAGGAACCTGGGGAGGTTGAATGGAGTAGGTATGAGAGGAGCTAGTTCCAGATTGCAGGAAAGGGATAGGAGAAGGTGAACTGCCCAGCAGAGGAATGGGGGTGAGGAGTAGAGAAGATTCAATGGTCCCTGGAGTGAAAGGAACATGGAGCAGGGGTTACTGGGGAGAGGAGTGATAAGAGGTAGCCTGGACCCTGTCCCATTTGTTATGCAGAGAGAGTTAAAAGCAATGATTTATTTTGTCTTCTATTCTGCCACTTGTCTGTCTCATTGCACAGTCAAATTTTTCTTGTGGCACTTAGGAACTGGCCACTCTGATGGTCCCACAACTTCCCCATTATTTTCTTTCCTTCAATTGCTGTTTCTGTTCTTTTCTCCCTTGCTTCTCTGTAGTTAAAAAATACATGTGAATCTTTATGTGAAACTGGGATCCCTTTATTGTTGAAATGACTGAAGAAAGCTATTTGGGTTTATTAGAAAAGATAATAATTTGGAACACAGGAGGTTGACCTTGAGATGTATTTTGACATCTACAAATTGGTTTACAAAATTTACAACAGGAAACAAGATCTGTGACAAAATGTATTATTTTGTTGCACATGTTAAGACTAGATGTGCTCTTCAGGTTGGCCTCAAAAAGGAAACTAATAAAGTTTTGATACATTTTGTGAAAAACAGGAGATGTAATTTACAACAACAGGATGCAGTTTGATCTACCAGGCAAAAACATAAGAGTTACTGAAAATAAAACACTACTTGTGAATTTTATAACTCTCCTGGTCTGCCTCTGCTTCTTGACCTATGCCACCAAGACAACTGGTGACAGCAGTGGGATTTACACCATGCATACTCTACACCCATGAGTTTTGTGCATGGGTACTAGACTTGTTACCAGGGAAGAACAGAAGACAGGTATGGGTCCTGCAACAGCAAGCCAAGGAGTGATTACCAGAAGAATGGCAGCTGAACTAGAAGCAGAAACAAAAGTCCAAACTGAGACCGTACAGCCGGAACCAGTGATGAAAAGAGAGAAACACCAGTGATGAAAGAAGAAGAACAAGCAGGGACAGAACCCAAAAGCATGTCTGTCTTCTTCATATTGTGGGCTACACAACAAAGAGAGACTGAGAAACAGAAAAAGAGATTCAAGGTCTAGAAGCACAGAGAAGAGATGCAGTGACAGGAGTAGTGATGGCTGGATACCTTGCAAGATATGAAAGCGGGAGGATCTTGTACAGGTCCAGCAGATCATTCTTAAGTCTGATTGGTTACTACCGGAGATTTGTTCCCAACCTTGCCTGGTTAGCTACTCCCCTCACTGAACTCACGAAAAAATGGTGCCTGAATAATATGAAATGGCCTCCAGAATGTGATGAAGCTTTTTGGGCCATCAAGGCTGCATTATGTTCAGTCCCTGTTTCAAAAAAGTCTAGACTTTTGAGAAACAATTTCTGTTAGAAACAGATGCATCAGAGCTAGGCCTAAGTACAGTCCAGAGTCAGAATATAGATGGGAAGGATCAGCTAATTCTGTATATCGGCAGGAAACTGCATGACAGAGAGAAAAAGTATTCCACTATTGAAAAAGAATGTCTTGCTGTGAAATGGGCAATGGAGTCCTTTCAGTTTTATGTGCTAGGAGTAGACATTGTGCTAATAACAGAACACAATCCTCTCTGTTGGCTTAATCAAATAAAGAATAAAAATCCCAGAATCACAAGGTGGTACCTGGCACTACAGCCATTTAAATTTGAAGTGATGCACAAATCCAGAAAAGAGAATGTCAATGCTGATTTTCTGTCAAGATATGGTTCAGAAACTGAGACTTGAAAAGGTTGACAAAAAAATGTGTGCTTAACTGAAATGTTTGCTGTAAAAGCTGTTATGAAAAAAGGATACTGTATAGCCAAAGAACTGTACGTGTTATAAGACAATATTGAAAAAGAAATAAAAGAAGATTTTGGGCACCTGTTTTTTTTAGAGGTTCCCTCTTAAAGAGGGTGTGTGTGACAGGCTTGGGTAAGACTCTGTCCCATTTGTTATGCAGCGAGAGTTAAAATCAAGGATCTGTTGTCCTCTTCTTGTCTGCCACTTGTGCGTCTCTGTTGGCCTGTCTGCTTGCGCAATCAGAATGTCTTTGTGCACCTAGGATCTGGTCACTCTGATGGCCCCACAAATTCCCCGTTATCTCCTTTCCTTCACTTGTTGTTTCTATTTCATAGGTTGTTTCAAGCATCTCTGTTCAACTTGCCCTTTTCTGCTCATTCCTCATTATTGATTGTAACCCATCTTATTTCCATTTAGTAAATGATTATCCAGTGTTATCTTAAATTCTTGCATATGTCCACTTCCCACAACCTCCAATGGCAGACTGTTCCAAACACTCACCACCCTCTGTGAGAACCACATTCCCCTATTGTTTTGCTAGTTTCCCCATGTAACGTAAGACTATGAGATCTAGTTGTAAACTCTCCTTTCATTCCCATCCCTATGCAGTCCCACAAATCATCATTCTCAAATGCACCATACACCAGACGTAGGCCCCCCTCATTCTCCTGTACTGAGTAAAGTCCTAGTCTTTCTGTTCTTTCTTTGTTACCCAAGTCCTGCATATCCACAATTATTTTAGTTGCTCTCCTTTGTACCCCATCCAGGCATCTAATCCCCATTTTTGTATATGGTAACCAAAACTGACAATACATAGATACATAGACAGTGTCGGCAGATAAGGGCCTATGGCCCACCCAGTCTGCCCATTTAAGCTTGTAAGTTCAGTTTATGTTTTCCTAGAAGTCTGTTGCCCCTTACCCCTGACCTCCAGAATTCCTTTATGTCTATCCCATGCATTCTTAAATCCCGTGATTGTTTCAGCCCCCACCACTTCCTCTGGCAGGGTGTTCCACTTGTCCACCACCCGTTCTGTGAAGAAATTCTTCCTCATGTTTCCTCTGAATCGTCCTCCCTGCAACTTCATCCCATGCCCTCTAGTCCTGGAACATCTTTTTCACTTAAAAATAGTGTATTCCTGCACCCTGTTCCTCCCTGTAAGATACTTGTATGTCTCTATCATATCCCCTCTCTCCCTCCTCTCCTCCAGGGAGTACATATTCAGTTCCTTCAACCTGTCCTCATAGGACTTATGATGCAATCCATGTACCATCTTTGTTGCCCTCCTCTGAACCTTCTCTACCCTGTCTATGTCCTTACATAGGTAAGGTCTCCAGAACTGTACACTGTACTCCAGGTGGGGCCTCAATAGTGTCTTGTATAGTGGAATTATGACCTCCCTTTTCCTGCTGGTGATGCCCTTGCCTATGCATCCCAGCATCCTATTTCTTTACCTGCTGCCTTGTCTACTGTTTCCCTACCTTGAGGTCATCAGAGATGATAACCCCTAAGATCCCTTTCCTGCTGGGTGCATGCTATATCCTCACCCCCAACTGATATATTGTGCCAGGGTTTTTGTGCCCCATATGCATTATCTTGCACTTCTTTGCATTGAATTTCAACTGCCAAATCCCTGACCATTCTTCAAGTTTCTGCAGGTCCCTTCTCATTCTGTCTACACCCTCTGGTGTGTCTACTCTGTTACAGAGCTTTGTGTCATCAACGAACTGTGAAATTCTGCCTTCTAGGTCCTGTGCAATGTCACTGATGAAGATGATGAATAGGACCAGACCCAGCACTGATCCCTGTGGTACCCCACTGGTCACTCTTCCCTCTGTGGAGTGACAGCCATTTACCACCACCCTCTGTGTCCTGCCGCCCAGCCAGTTACCCACCACCACACTGCTGTCCTGCCCACACCCATATTCTCCAGTTTGTGTAATAGTCTTCTATGTGGCACAGTGTCAAGGCCTTGCTGAAGTCCAGATAGGCCATGTCCACTGCCCTCCCTGATCCACCTCCTAGTCACCCAGTCAAAAAATTCAACCAGGTTGATCTGACATGACCTCCCCTGGTGAAACCATGCTGCCTTGGGTCCTGTGGTCCATTGACAACCAGATATTCCACCAATCTCTCCTTCAGTAGTGCTTCCATGATCTTCCCACTACCGGTGAGGCTGACTGGTCTGTAGTTCCCGCTTCCTCTTTGTTCCCACTTTTGTATAAGGGGACTACATCTGCTGTCCTCCAGTCTTTGGGTACCTCCTGTTTCAGTGATCGGCTAAACAGGATAGACAGAGGTTCAGCCACCACCTCTCTTAGTTCTTTAGGACCCTGGGGTCCACCCCATCTGGCCCCATTACTTTATCAACTCTTATTACTTCCAGTTCCTTCAGGACCCTTTCTCGTGTAAAGGGACTTATGTCCATTTCTGCACCATTCTCACCCCTTGTACTCCCTTCAGACCCATTACCCTCCTCTTCCTCAGTAAAGACTTTGGCATCCTCCACACGGCCCCCATCATCCCCCTTCAGTCTCACTATCCCTCCCTTTGCCTTTCTTTTTTCACTTATGTACCTGTAAAAGGTTTTGTCCCCTCTACCCACTGATTTTGCAATGTGTTCTTCTGTCTGAGCTTTGGCTTCCCTTACTGACCTCCCTGCCTCCCTTTGGTTCTCCTGGTACTTCTCCTATCCCTTCTGCCTGTGTCTTTTGTATTGCCTGAATGCAATCTTTTTGGCTTTACTTTTTTGCTACCTCTTTGAAACCATAATGGTCTCTCTTCCTTTCCTCTTGCTAACCTGCTTAATGCATAGTTCTGTTGCTCTTGTAATCCCCATTTTAAATACTGCCCACTGTTTCTCAACCCCTGATTCCTGCTCCATTCCCCTTAATGCCTCTTTCAAGTACCTCCCCATTTTCCCAAAGTCTGCCCCCCTTAAATCCAGGATATGTGTTTTTGTGTGGTTTGGTTCTGCTCTTTCTGTGATTTCAAACCACAGTGACTGGTGGTCACTGTTCCCCAGGTGCTTCCCCACTGTTACCCCCATCACACTGTCCCTGTTTGTGAGCACAAGGTCCAGTATTGCCTTCTGCAAAGTTGGTTCCATGACCAGTTACTTGAGGAAGGCACCCTGAAGGGAGTCCAGGATAAATCTGCTCCTAGTTGATGCTGCTACTGGGATGCTCCAGTCCACGTCTGGAATATTGAAGTCTCCAACCAGTACTACCTCACCCTTGTCTGCCATCCTTTGGATGGCTAGCATCAACTCCCTATTTCTTCCTCCCTGGGCTGGTGCTCTATAGACCACACCTGTGTGGATGGCTGGCCCCATTTTCCTTTCAGTTTAACCCACAGTTATCTCACCCCATTTTGTTCTCCTGGATCTCTGTGGCCTTATGTCATTTTTCACATACAGTGCCACTCCTCCTCCCTTCCTACCTGCCCTGTCTCTTCTGAATATGTTGTAGCCAGGTATGGCCATCTCCCAGTCGTGGTTATCATTACACCAGGTTTCAGTGGTGGTCACAATGTCCAGGTCTGACTACACCATGACAGCCTCCAGATCTTCCATCTTGTTGCTAAGGCTCCTGGCATTGGCACACATGGCTTTCCATGATTTGATCTCCCTAGACTGTCTGGCTGTTCTACTCCAGCCCCTTCCATGGTTGTCCTTTATCCCTGGTTCTCCTTGCTGTCTGTCCTTCTTCTGAATTTTGCCCCTTTTCTGCCTATCCACCTCTTGGGCGCTAATCTCCATCTTTTGCACACTGCTTTGTAGAGATAGCCACTCCTCCGGTTCACTGGTTCCACTGCTAGCTGTAGGGGGTGAGCAAGTAGGTTCCCTCCTTGCTGGCCTGCCACCCCCCCTTTGCTAGTTTAAATGCTTGTCATTGTAGCATTTAAACTTATCATTGAGTGCTTGGATTCCCCTCCAGGATGGATGCAGGCCATCAGGCTTGAACAAACTTCCATCCCTCCAGGTGGGTCCCCAGTCACCAATGAATCCAAACCCTTCCTCACAGCACCAGTTCTTCAACCATGAGTTAAAGTTCCTGATGCATGCACCCCTATGCTCTCCCTTGCCTCTCACAGGTAGTACTTCTGAAAAAGTGACAGAAGTAGCTACTTTGCTTGAGACCCCTCCCCAATTTCCTAAACTCTTCCTGAACTTCCTCTGGCTCCCCATTGGCCAGGTCATTAGTACCTAGGTGGATAATGACATCCAGCTCACCCTCCCATCTTGCCTTCCCAGTGATCCCCAGGATCTTCCTTCCATCCCTCCATGCCATGGCACCTGGTAGGCACCTCACCTCCCTGTCCTCCCCCTTTTGTGTTCCTAGCTGGATTCCTCTTATGATGGAGTCCCCCACCAGGATTCGCTTCCTCCTTCTCCTCTGGGGTCCACTGCTCTCCCCACTCTGGTCACCTACTTGGCTAACCTCCACATCCTTTCCTTCCACTTCTCTGGGTACCTCTATTTGGTTGTCTCCATTTGCCAGTGTGGCATATGAGTTCTTGAGTGGAATAGGATCTGGGATGTGCCTCTGCCTGACCACTTTAACCTTCTCTGAGCCCACTGTCACCCAAGTGCTCCTCGTTCTCGGCATCCTTTGAGGCAGTTGCATTGGACTGGATGGTCTCTGGATAGGGGTGATGGTACTCCTGACCCAGTTTACTTCCGCTCTGAGTCTGGCTACCTCATCCCACAGTCCAGAGAGATGCATGCAGATAGGGCAGCACCTCAGTGTCCAGAAGGTCTGCCTCCAAAAGGGGCCTCACCAATGCCCAATAAAGAGGCATCAACACCCCATCCCTACTCTGCATCTGTCTCCTAATGTAAGCTAGTATGTCATAGCATTTTTTTGCTGTATCACTCTAATGTTTTTTCATGGATAAATCATCTGTAATAATAATGGCCAGGTCCTTTTCTTCCCATGTTGCTGCCAGCTCATTCACGTTTAATGCATATATCACTTTTTTATTAAATTTCTCCAAGTCCAACCTTGCACTTTTCTGTGCTGAATTCCAGTCTATGCTTCACTGACAATTTCTCCAATCTCTGTAATTCTCTTAAGTTTTCGATCTCTTCCTCATTCCTTACTGTAGCCTCTAATTTAGAATCATCAGCAAATTTAGCTAACCAAATGGTGTCCCCGCAATACATGGTAGACATGGTATACCATTCCCACAGTGACGGGAACACAGTGAAGACCATCACAGTGACAGAATCAACAGTTTGCTGTGATGGTCTTCTAATTTCCCGACGCTGCTGTCCCTGGGATGTTTGCCCCTCCCCCGGAGTTGGTTATCTAAAGTGCGGGGGGTGCGAAACCTCCTGCACAAAGCACACTTTTGCACACCGATGGCACAGTGCCAACTGGTGGTGTTGTGCCATCATTGTAGAGACGATCAGCACAATTTGTGTCGCTGAGGCATAGTGGAACCAGTAGACACATACATCTTGAATAGACATGGTCTCAGTACCGATCCCTGTAGCACCTCACTTGTCACCCCATCCAGTCTGGCAGTTCCACTCTAAAGGAGACCCTCTGCTCCCTATCAGTTAGCCAGGTAGCCATCCATTTTACCCACCTTCCATTTACTCCCATACTCTGTAATTTTTCTAACTGTAAGTGATCTACCATATCAAAAGCCTTTTTGTAATCCAAGAATATCACATCCACCGATGTCCCGTCATCCAGGGCCCTGCTGACTTTTCATAAAAACTTAATAGATTTGCCAAACATGACCTCCACCCAGTGAACCCATGCTGGGTACCATCCTGCAATTCATTGGCATTTATAAATTGTTCCAACTCCTCCTTTACTATCCTTTCCAATTCCTTGCACAATACTGAGGCTAGGCTCACCAGTCTATAATTATTACATTGCCCCTTTCCTCCCTTTTTATATATTGGAACAACTGTTGCTCTTCTTCAACTTGATATAACTTCTCCAGAATCTAATGAGGTCTGAAATATTTTAGTCACAGGTGCTGCCAATTCATCCGCCAACTCTCCAAGCAGTCTTGGGTGCAGGTCATCTGGCCCTGGGTCTTTTTTTGGTTTAATACTTCTTAATCTTCTTCTAATATCACCCTCCTCAATCATTACTCCCATGTATTTACTCATATCCCCTCTTTGTATTGTCCTATTATCCTTTGGTCTAAATACTGTACTGAAATATTTATTTAATGCGTGTGCCATCTGTTTCTCTTCAGACACCATATTACCTGTCTCATTTACAAGTGGAACTACCTTTTGTGTATTTCCCCTTTTATAGTTAACACAATTATAAAAGAATTTATAATTATCTCTTCTTTCTTTCTTGCCTTGCTTCTCCATGGTTAAAAAATACATGTGAATCTTTATGTGAAACTGGGATCCCTTGGGCAGGCTGGCCTCAGGAAGAAAACTGATAATGTTTTAATACAGTTTGTGAAAAACAGGAAATTAAACTTACAACAACAGAATGCAGAGTTTAAACTGCCAGGCAAAAACACCTTACATAACCAGGACAATGTTTTTCCAGGGAGAGACTCAGATGTAGGATTCTTTTGTTTGCACTGCCTTTATGAACAGCTATCCTGTACAATTTTTTTTAAACATTTTTTATTGTTATTGATAATAATAAAATGCTACTTGTTAATTTTATAACTTGTCCTGGTCTGCCTATGTTTCCTGACTTATGCCTCAATGACAGAGGGCAGGGAAACAAACCAGTATTTTGAAATGAAGGAGGTACAGGGTGACTGGCGATGTGATGGTAGAGGATAATAGAAGAGAGAAGTAGAGGAGCAATAGTGGGTACAAGGAGGAGTTTGTGAAGTGACAAAGGGCATTGCAAAGGGTGTCCAGTCTGGTTACGAAGTGGAGGGGGGCGGTACCGTACACCACATTAGCATAGTCAAAAACCGGGAGCACCAGTTTGGTGACTAGCTCATGGCAGACCAGCAGGGGTAGGCAGCCTTTATTATGGTACAGGGCAGCAACTGTGGGTGAAGTTTCACATGGATGGCATTGATGTGGGATGAGAAGTCAAGTTTACTGTTAAGTCACACACTGAGGTACTTGAAGGATTACACCACTTCAAGAGGGGAGCCATCCAGTGTGCAGAAGACCAAAAAATCTTGAGAACCTAACCAGTTTCTGGCTGGTACCAAGAGTCAAAGACATTGTTTGTCTGGTGTTGACTTGAAGATGGTTACAGTGGAACCAGCGCAGGATGTTGTGGAAATCCTGCTGAAGCAGGTCTTTCTCAAATGCGGTTAAGGAACCAGAGGTGAAAAAGACTGTGTCATCTACATACACGTGTATGTCAGTTGGCACAGGCTATGGGGAGGTCCCTCAGAAAAATGGAAAACAGTATGAGACCTAGGATGAAGCTTGCGGGACTCCAGCCTGGATGGGAAGGGGGTGGTGATAAGATATCTCAAACCTGTGCTTGACTGTTGATGGCCTATTAGGTAGGAATGGAACCAGTCAATGGCGGGAACTGAGATGCCAGCAGAGCTCAGCTTGGTCAGAAGAAGTGGGTGGGACACTGAGCCAAAGTCTTGGGCCAGATCAATGAAAATGGTGGATGTGATGTGTCCCTTGTCCATCCCTGAGAAGATGAAGTCAAAGACATGTAGCAGGAAGGAGACTGAGCAGCTGGAATTTATTTGAGGACAGCTAACTTCTCCACCCCAGTGGCACACAAGAGACCTGGGCTCACACCTTGTGTCACCTGCATGGGTAATGTTGTCAAGAGAGCCCTGAGACAGAATTATCAAAGACAAAAAGGAAAGTATTTTTTTAAATAGAATTTCATGAGCTGTAAAACTGTCATAACTTGAAAAACATTGTAAGTACCATTACTGTGTCTTTCATGGTTATGAGTGTCTTTTTATAAGTTCTTAGGGTGAGAGAATTGTGATGTATATAACCATGTTGAAAATCGGTCAATGGAGTTTGGCTTACCGTTTGTCTGCTCTTTCACGTTCCAGGAGTACAGTTGTAGCAGTTTCTTCTATGCTTAAGGTGGCTCTACCCACTGGATCTGGAGGCAGCTTTATCGACACTGCAGACTCCACACACACATAACTTCTTGTCTGCACCATGGCATATTAATGGTGGGGGGAGGACTCCCAAAGCAGTGTAGATCCCAATCTGGGATCAACTGCTGCAAGAAACCATTCACTTCCATTGCATTAACTTACAGTATGTCCTATAGGGTTGCGGTCTGTTGAGCTCCAATCAGGACTACCCTAGTTTGGTGGACTTCAGCCTGGCAACAGACAGGAAAAATGGAAGATGCCCTGGTCTGACACTAGAAAACCATGATTTCCTATTTTCATTACAGAGGCAGAGAAGTTAACTTAAAACAAACCTGCCAAAGTGAATGAAAATTGTGAAAATCAATATAAACAACTAAAAGGAAACTAAGCAGCCTTTTTTAAAGCCTAAGAAAACATGTCAACTGTACAGACTTACATATGACCCTAGTGAAAATACTTTTTGCTATGCAAGGTCCAAATCTGGGCTCCTTGAGAGGTGGTAAACATAGACCGAGAACAACCTGCATGTCAGCTATCGGTAGGTAGGCCAAAGGACTACAGGAGTTATAGTCCTAGAAAAAAACAAGTTTGCCAATGTAAAGTAATTCAAACTCTATTTCTCCCACAGGTTGCTTTTTACAATTCCATCTACATTAGAGACATGGCAAGCAATAAATCCTCAACAAAGAGTGGGCATACAGGGCTTCATTAACCTCCTGAGGTAGCCAGCCTGGTGGTGCTGAGGACTGAGGTGCTGGACGCCACACCTTGTGCTGACCTGGGTTCAGGAACAAGCCTGAGCTGTCAAGGATTGGCGGGGGGGAGAGGATTGAGCATCTGATGACAGCTCTTCTCTCCTGGAGAGAGTGGGTCAAAGATTCCCCAGCACTAGCGACTCCCAGCGGAGGCTGAGGGGTGCAACAGCTGGGGAATCATGTCAGAGACGGGTAGGAGCATTGGCCTGCTCTGGAAGTCACTGCATGTCCGTGCTCTGGGGGGCGTGGGAGATCACGGATAAGGAAACCACCCATTGGCTGGGAGGAAGATGTTGCCTGCCCCCACCTCCGACGGACCCTGCCCACCGGATCTCGTCTCGCCCATCACGTCCACTTGAGGAGCATTAGAAGAGGGAGTGCCGAGGAGCAGAAGGTGGCCCCACTCCAGGAGGTGTGGACCGGGGGATTCTCCAGAGGTGTGTCGCGGGTGAGGGGAGACAGAGAGCTCAGATCAGGAGGATCTCGGCAGGAGGGGAACAGGCAGGATGACCGATGGGGCTCCTGCCAGCAGTGACAGGAGGGGAAAAATAGTTGGGGGTGAAAATCCTGAGGCAAATGGTAACAAAGGTGAAATGCCAGATATTGAAAAGGTGCAGGCTGGCCCTGTGGCACTGAGGGCTAAGGCGCTGGATGCCTTACCTTGTGGCACGCCAGTGCCCCAGGTTCAGGAACGAGCCTGGGCCATTGGAGGTCAGCAGCGGGGGGGGGGGAGACAGCTGCCAGAAGGCAGCTTTCCTCTCCTGTCCAGGGAGGTGTAGCGGCATCCCTCGGCTGATGGCTGCCTCCTAGTGGAGGCTAAGGACAGCACAGGCTAACAGGGTGCCAGGCATTAGGCCAATGGGGTGGGCGGAAAGGAGTCGTTACCAGGGCCATAAGGCGCATGTGCACCTCCACGCACATGCGCTCCTAGTCCTGGGCCCCTAGGAGAAAATCGGAGGAGAAAATCACTGGTGGCAGGATGATGACCGACTCCCCGCAGGCACCGCTCCCTGGCCGGGCATAAGGTATGCTCTGGTAATTACGGGTGACAGGGCTGGAGGGGTCGATCTGATGGGGGCTGTCCGGAAGGTGTAGAAAAATCTTAAATGTTGAAAAAAAAGAAAAGGTGCACAGCCATCTTGCAAAAGCAAAAGGGGTGTTCTGTTCATACAACACAGCCTTGTGCAAGCAACCCATACTCAATGTAGACAAGATGTTGCCTTTCAGTTGAGATATCGCAGGTAAATAAATTGTGGGTAAAAAACAGTTAATTACCCTTCCATCTCATTAGCCTGCTCTCTGATACAAGGGTTTATATGTCCCTGGCAAGGTAACATCTTGCAGTCACCCTGGATCTAGTGACCATGGTCTGAAAACTACAGGTCCCCCCGACCTCATCCAATGCTCCTATTATCCCCCTTTTATTCTCCGGCCATTAGGCTAGTGCCTCCAATCCACAACAGTATTGCTTAGAGTATGTCACGTGGGGGGGGGGGGGCTCAACAAGCAGGTGGTCCTAGGAGTTTTGTATGCATCACCCCTACAACTCCAGCAGCCGAAGGCAGGAGGTCCTGATGACCCAAGTTCAGGTCTCCCACATGGTGCAGCATAAGGCGCAGCTGTACATCAGTTCTTAAAGTACAACTGCAACTTATACTTAAAGTAATGTTCTGCCCTAGCGTTATAAGGTATTGGGCTTCACAGCCTAATACCTTATAGCAGCGTGAGCTGACGGGCACAAAAATTTTAATTTTAAAGTGCTTACTTTTTGATGTGGAAGGATGTAACTGGTGCTGCAAAACATGGCCAGCCGGTCCCTGCCAGCTCCTAGTGCCCCAGCTCGCCCAACTCTGCCCCATCTCAGAATTTGTGGCCGTATGCTAGGAAAGCAGGGGTGAGCCCCTTACTAGTCTATGGAGCTATTTTAAAGCCGTTTTTAGTCATTTTAAACAGTCAGAAAAAGCAAGCGGTCAGCAACTAGGACCTACTAGTTAGGCGAGGCTACTTTAGTTTTCTCGAAGACTATTAAATGACTAAAATCAGCTAAATAGCCCATAAGACTGTATGGGGCTTCCTCTCCACTCACTATTTTCATGCAAATTCTGAGCATGAGGCTGAAGTCGAAGCAAACACAAACTGGAAGGAACTTCTGGCTGAGGTTTAGGCACCACTGACGATCCTTTTACAACAAAAGGTAAGCACTTTAAAATTAAAATTTTGCCACCAGTCAGCTCAGGATAATAAAAGGTATTGGGCTATGAAGCCCAATGCCTTATATCAGAAACTTCCTTTAATAATGGCTGCAGTAACAGTTGCCTGTTAAAAAGGTGTAATTTACGAAAAATATTGGAGCATTTCATTGAATACTCTTCAAGATTTTTCTACCCAGCCAAAGCAAACATTTCCCTGATGCTCCCAACCAACAGCGGGTGGGAAAGTCTATAACTTAGTATGTTTTGCACAGTGTACTTATTTTTTTTGTTGACTCTATTTCCCTCCGGTCGCCAGCACTTCAGGACCTCCCTCAGGTGAGACCTCACCTGATCACCACTTACTGCCCACCTGAAACCCCCTTGACCAGGAAATCGGGTGCTGAACCCCTCCCCAACTGTGGCCCCAGGACAGGAGGGGGAGCCCAGGAGAGCTGGTTAGGCTGGGTTAGTTGTTGGGCATGTTGGCTGATCCCTCGAGGTCCACCGTCATCCTCTTGAGCGCTGTTTTATTTTCTTGTTCATGTTGCCCCTCCCCAAGGCGCGGATGTGCAATGACATCCAGCATGTGGTGGGCGCGCTCCCACACCTGCACGCAGAATGTCCGCCATTACCTACCTCGATCTAGAGTCCACGGCTGTTGTGCTCCCAGTCTCCACCAGGAGCCACCAACACCACGGAATACAGTCCCCCCTCCCTCCCAGGAGACGAGAGCTGTCCTCCGGACACTCAATCCTCTCCTCCATGACTGCCCCTCGGCTCCCTGAAGTCACTCCCGAACTCGGGTTGCCGGCATGGTGTGAGGTAAGGCAGATACCTTAGCCCTCAGTGCCACCAGGCTGGCTGCGCAGCATACTTATTAATGTGGGGTGTGGACCTGATGACCCTACGGTCCCTTCGGTACTGAAATTATAATGTAGTGGCACAATGTCCCGGCTCCAGCCACATTTACTCATGTTAAAGTATCTATGAAGTCTGCCAAGGAAAAGGCAAGTAAAGAATAACAGAAAACCAATAATCACAGCACCGAGTGTGCCAATTCAAAATGGATTTTATTTGGAACTGATGAGTAATTAGCTTGGTTTATAAATGTAGCTTTTCTTAATAGATTGCCATGTACAAAGCAACTAGGATTTTTACATTTATAACTATTAGGATTAAAAAGGATTACCAGCTAATTTTGACAGTCAAACTTCAGAACAAAACAAAAATAAAATAAATTAACAGTGTGAAACAGACAAAGCTCATGTAACCCAGCGCCAGTCTGGGCAAGTCTTGGCTGCTAGCGATCTACTGTTACAAACATTGCCTTGACAAGAAAAAAAAGATTTAAGGCAAAAAGACTTACAAAGGTAAACAAGTTACACGCCACTATTTCCATGTTTATTGCACAAAGGTTACTGCATGTCGATATGGAGCTGTGAGAGCTGCTAACGGAAATCGAGACGTATTTTCCAGTCCACTTCAGGTTACAGTACATCTGAGTGTGGGTTACCGCCCATCAAAATGCATACATTCAACAGAAAAAAGGCTACAGGATTCAATAGAATATGGCTGCAATGGTTATTATTATTAATATTAGAGACTGGTTCTTCCCTTAAAATTACCGGATATAAGTTAGCATCATAATAATTATTACTCAATTAAAAATACACCGACATTCTTGCTAAAGAATATGAATAGCTTCACAGGATCATTAAAGCAATGCTGTCTTAATTTGCTCATTCAAAACCAGGATATGATGAAAATACTACTCATAAGAGCATTGGTTCTATGTGATAATGGCAAAAGCCTAAAGGCGATCGCCATTATTGCGAAGTCAGAGTGCTGAAAACATTTTCGGCACTCTGACACCCTGACGCACAGGAAAATGGTGCCAGGGACTTACTTTTTAAAGTTTTCTGCCCCCCCCCACGCCCCCTGCACCCCCTACTAAAGGATTCTCAACTCCATGGGGGGTGCATGTTGGGGGTGAAAACATTAAAAAATAAAGGTTTGGGCCTGGCACAATAAAATCACACCAGCACCCGGACCCGAACCCAGTACCTCACCCACCCCAACCACAGGCCAACCCCCAATGCCATGACACAGCTCGGCAACCCATCGCAGCGCCACCCCTACAGCTCTCTGTCCTCCCAGCCCAGGCTGTCACCCATTTCGCCCCCCCCCCCATCCGGCAGCCCTACCCTCCCATCGCCGTGAAGGATTCGCTGAGGAATGAGTCGCCGTCATGGACGGCGCCCTTCCCCATGCGCCCTCTTCACGGGTTACCATGGTGAATTAGGTAAACCCTAACATTTGCTTTTGGTCATTAGGTAAACCCTAACATTTGCTTTTGGCAACAGTAGATTAGGTAAACACTAACAGTAACTTCTGCCCTGACTGACAATATTTTAGTATTTTATCACTTTGGTAGGCATCACTGACCAATTCCCTGTAACAACTCTTGCAAGAAATGAAGATGTGAGCCTGCTTCTACACCACTATCTATACTGACACCTGCTCCAAGAATCAGGGACTGGAGTAGTTCCGAGCCACACCCCTTCCTCCACAGCATGTACACCTAAACTATTATTCACTGTGACTCCAGATGTGCGAGGCTGTATTGGAGTAGCTGCTAGCGCCCCCAAAGTCTGCACTCCTACACCATTGCCTACAGTGAAATCTGCTGGAAGAGACTGGGACAGGAGTAGTGATGAGGTATTGCCACATTCTGTGCTCCCACACTATTGTCTACAGTGACTCCTGCAGGGAGAGGCTGGGACTGGAGTCACTGTGAACTCTTCTACAGCCTGTGCTCCTACACCATTGCTTACAGTGACTCCTGCAGGGAGAGGCTGGGACTGGAGTCACTGTGAACTCTTCTACAGCCTGTGCTTCTACACCATTGCCTACAGTGACTCCTGCTGGGAGAGGCTGGGATTGGAATAACTTTGAGCTCCTCCACAGCCTGTGCTCCTACACCACTGCCTACAGTAATTCTTGTAGGGAGAGGCAGGGACTAGAGTAGCTGCAAGTCCCGCTCTCTATGTACAGACAGGTTATGCTAGTTAATGCAATAACAGGTTAACTCACTCAGCCCCAGCTTAATATGCTTTATCCCTGCTGAACTAGTAGTGCTGGAACTGAAATGCATGGCCTGGGGCAGGGAGGTAATAAACAGATACATTTGTGCAGTTTTACACCACTTTGGCCCTTTAAACACCAAGGTCTTAATACACAGCAAGCATGACTGACAGCCTGCAGCATTACTGAAAATCTAGCACCACTGTGTTTACAATACGCTTCCGGGCTGGAGTGTTCCAGGCAGAAGTGAGGATTATTGCTGCTATAAGGAAGCCTGTACACACCGCTGAGGCTGTAGTGGCTACTGGCAGAGCCATGCTGTAGGAAAGTCTAAATGCACATCTAGAACTGTGGTGGGAGCTGGAAGGCTCATACTGCAGGGAAGCCTGCACACACTGTTGCAACTGCAGTGGGTACTTGCAGGGCAATGCTGTAGGGAAGCCTGCACACATCACAGGGGCTGTGGTGGGTACTGATAGGGCCCTCCTGCACATATTACTAGGGCAGTTGTGGGTACTGGTAGGGCTGTGCTGTAGGAAAGCCAAAATGCAAAGCCGGGGCTGTGGTGGGCACTGGTATGGCCTTGCTATAAGGAAGCCTACACACATCACGGGTGCTGTGGTGGGTACTAAAGCCTGAAAGCACAGCTGGGGCTATGATGGGTACTGGAAGGGCCATGTTGTAGAAAAGCCTGCACACACCACATGGGCTCTGGTGGTCACTGTCTGGGCCGTGCTGTAGAAAAGCCTCCACCAACCACTAGGGCCATGGTAGGTACTGACAGGGTTGGCAGGAAAAGTTGAATGCACTGATGGAGCCATGGTGGATACTAACAAGGTTGTGTTGTAGGGGAGCCTGCACACCCTCTGGAGCAACGGTAAGTGCTGGCAGGGCTGTGCTATAGGGAGTCCTGCACGTACAGTTGGGGCTGTGGTGGGTACTGGCAGGGCCTTGCTGTAGGGAGTCCTGCACGCACAGTTGGGGCTGTGGTGGGTACTGGCAGGGCCGTGCTGTAGGGAGTCTTGCATGCACAGTTGGGGCTGTGGTGGGTACAGGCAGGGCCGTGCTGTAGGGAGTCCTGCACGCACAGTTGGGGCTGTGGTGGGTACTGGCAGGGCCATGCTGAAGGAAGTCCTGCACGCACAGTTGGGGCTATGGTGGGTACTGGCAGGGCCGTGCTGTAGGGAGTCCTGCACACACAGTTGGGGCTGTGATGGGTACTGCCAGGTCAGTACTGCAGGGAATCACAACAACAAAAAAGGAAAGGCACCACCACACCAGCTTAAAAACTAAGAATTGATTTATTTACTCACAACCTTAGGAGCCAAGAACATACATCTTCATATTGTGCTCTTATGTCTGAAGGCCATAAATAATGAAGTTGATGGCAGTTCAAAAAATGCTGTGTTGTAAAGTGCAGTCTGCTGAGAGAGCAGGGGTTGACGGAAAAACCGTAGTAAACTTCAACTGGTTCCACTGTGTGCCTCTTCAGGGAGGAGTACTTTTTGCACCCAGCCCTTTGTTTTTAGGCTGGTGTGGTGGTGCCTTTTCCTTTTAGTTGTTGCAATTTAACTGTTTGTGGCATGCCTGGGGATGGAGCTTTGCTATAGGAAAGCCTGCAGTGCACAGTGCTGGGGTTGTGGTGGGTACTGGTGGGATCATGCTGTGGCAAAGCCTGCAGATACTGTTAAGGCCATAGGGGGTACTGATGGGGCAGTGCTGTAGGGAAGTCTGCACACACTGTTAGGGCCATGGTGGGTACTGGCAGTGCAGTGCTGTAGGGAAGCCTGCACACACTGTTAAAGCCATGATGTGCACTGATAGGGCAGTGCTGTAGGGAAGCCTGCAGACACTGTTAGGGCCATGGGGGTACTGACAGGGCAGTGCTGTAGGGAAGCCTGCAGACACTGTTAGGGCCATGGTGGGTACTGGCAGTGCAGTGCTGTAGGGAAGCCTGCAGACACTGTTGAGGCCATGGTGAGTACTGACAGGGCAGTATTGTAGAGAAGCCTGCAGACAGTGTTGGGGCTATAGTGGGTACTGACAGGGCAGTGCTATAGGGAATTCAGCATGCAGTGTTAGAGCCATGGTGGGTACTGATAGGGCAGTGTTGTAGTGAAGCCTGCAGACACTGTTAGGGCCATGGGGGTACTGACAGGGCAGGGCTGTAGGGAAGCCTGCACACACTGTTAGGGCCATGGTGTGCATTGATAGGGCAGTACTGTAGGGAAGCCTGCAGACACTGTTGGGGCCATGGTGAGTACTGGCAGTGTAGTAGGGAAGCCTGCAGACACTGTTGGGGCCATAAGGGGTACTGACACAGAAGTGCCACAGGGAAGCTTGCACATACTGTTTAGGCCATGGGGGGTACAGACAGGGCAGTGCTTTAGGGAAGCCTGCACACACTGTTGGAGTTGTGGTGGGTACTAGCAGGGCAATGTTGTAGGGATGCCTGCACACACTGTTGGAGCCATGGGGGGTACCGACAGAGCAGTGCTGTAGGGAAGCCTGCAGACACTGTTAGGGCCATAGGGGATACTGAAAGGGCAGTGCTATAGGGAAGCCTGTACACACTGTTGAGGCTGTGGTAGGTACTTGCAGGGCAGTGCTGTAGGGATGCCTGCACAAACTGTTGGGGCCATGTTGGGTACTAACAGTGCAGTGCTGTAGGGAAGCCTGCACACACTGTTGGGACCATGTTGGGTACTGACAGGGCAGTGCTGTAGGGAAGCCTGCAGACACTGTTGGGGCTGTGGTGGGTACTGACAGAGCAGTGCTGTAAGGAAGCCTGAAGACACTAGTGAGGCCATGGTGGATACTGGCAGTGCAGTGCTGGAGGTTGTGCACTGGATTCTGTTTATGTGGAGAGCCTCCTCGTTCACTGACCAGAAGCCCTGAGTTCTGTGAACGCTGAGGTGTGCACCCCACCCCGTGCCTGAGGTGTCAGATGTCAAAACTTGGTCTGGAGCTCCTTTCTGAAAGGGCATCCCTTCCTCTAGCGAGGGGCATGTCATCCACCAGCTGAGTTATCGATGGACTGGGTCCATAATGGAAACAGATTGGTCCAAATTGTCCCATCTTTGGTCCAATTGGACATGGAGGGTCTACTGAATTATCCACATATGCAGTCTCGCTAAGGGGACTGTGATGACGGACAATGTCATATAGCTTAATAGACTTAATAGAGTCCTGGCTGGGACCGATGACACGGATGAGATGTGGTGTGCCAATGCACAAAGCTGAAGAGCTCTGTTCTGAGGCAAAAAGACCCTCCCTCGAGTGGTGTTGAGCTATGCTGTGATGAACTGGAGGGACTGAGATGGGACCAGGGAGGATCTGGGGATGCTGACAGTGATGCCCAGTTCTCCAAAGAGAGAACAGGTGTCCTGAATGGACCATAGTAGCTGCCCTTTGGACAGGGTTGTCAGGAGCCAATCGTCCAGGTAGGGGAAGACATAGTGCCCTTTCCTTCGAAAAGCCGCTGTGATCACTGCAAGGCACTTGGTAAAGACCCTTGGTGCCGAGTACAGGCCGAGGGGCAACATCCTAAATTGATAATGCCTCCCCTGGAAGTGAAACCTGGGGAACCTCCTGTGTGGCTTGGCCACAAGGAGGTGGAGGTAGGCACCCTGGATGTCCAGAGATGCCAACCAGTCCCCTTGATGTATCATGGGGAGCAGTCTCTAAAGGGTGACCATCAGAAACCACTTGTATTCCACAAACTAGTTGAGGTCGCTGAGGTCCAGAATAGATCGCAGATCCCCTGTCTTTTTTGGGACTAGGAAAAAGTGTGAGTAGAAGCATGTGCCCCTCTGAGCTGGGGGGACTGGCTCTATGGCTTTCTTGAGCAGCAGGGCCTGTATTTCTGCTTGAATTAACCTGGCATGTGCCAGTGAGTAGCGGGACAGAGGGGGAGGCCTGTCCGGTAGAAACTGGATGAACTCTAGTGAGTGCCCATTGTCGATTAGTTGAAGGACCCACTGATCAGAGGTGATCTCCTGCCAAGCCTTGGCGTAAAGAGAAAAGTGGCTTCTGACCACCTCCCCTGCAGGGGTCACGTGAGGTTGTGGGCCCAATAGGGAGTCAGGCTGTCGCTGGAGGGCAGCTTGGGCCGGCTTGGCTAAATGAGAGGTGTGCCCTGCAGAACCTCTAAGGGTGCCTCTCTGACTGTAACCTCCTCGCTTTGGCTGTTGAAAGTAAGGTTGTGGTTGATGTCCCCACAACCTCGAACACGAGGTTTTCGAAAAGGCCTTTGTTTCAGCTGGTACGTGGACTGGATGGTCTGAACGGCCTTGCCAGTGTCCTGTTGTTTGGTGATGATCCTCTCCGTAGCATCACCAAAGAGGACTGAACCCCGGAAGGGCGCATCTAGGAGGTTGATCTGGACATCCTGTGCGAACCCTGAGAATTGGAACCATGAGTGTCTGCGTACGCATACTCCTGTAGCTGCCACCCTTGCCACCGTGTCCACCAAATCATAGGCTGACCGGAGGACATGTGTATCCACGTCTGAGCTGGTCTGCAGAAGCTTGACTAGTTCTGCTTTCTGCAGACAGTCTGGGATCTCCTTAACTATTTCGATCCCTTGTTCCCAAAACACGTTCTGGAACTAAACCATGTGTGTTAAGAAGTTCAGGCTCCTAATATTGCAGGTGGTGGATGAGTAGATCTTGCACCCCATGAAGCCCAACTGTTTGGATTTTTTATCTGGGGGTTGAGTGCTGAGGTGCTTTGGCCTCTGATACCTGTCATGGGTGGCTGATATCACCGCCGAGTCAGCCAGGGGATGTTCTGCCAAAAAGGGCTGTTTTTTAGGGGCCCTGTAGAGGTAGTCTGCCTTCTTTGGGATTGCGGTGGGTGAGTGGGGGCACTTCCAAGCCGCCTTCATAACATCCGTGAAGGTGTCCACTAATGGTGGGATAACCACCGGTTTAGGGTCCTTCTGGCATAGATATTTAGCCAAGTCTCTTTGGGTCTAATTCTTCTGTCTCCCACCCCATACTGGCTTTTATGTGCCTCATGACCTCCATGAAGGAGGGATCATCAGGTGGTGATTTTGGGGTGCCTCTTTTGGATCTAATGGGGACAGGTCCTCGACAGATGAAGATTCTGATTAGGACGTATCTGATGACTGGCTGGAGTCCGTTGAGGAAGAGGAATGAGACCTATGGTGCTGTCTTTTATGCTTATAGCGGTCCGGAGAAACTCGGGCTCCAAGACTGAGATCTAGGGCGGTGCTTGTGGGGAGCCTTCCCTTTGCTTTTGTCTGAAGGTGGGGGAGACTCTGTGCCAGTGTCCTTATCTGGAAGTTGGGTTGGAATCTTAGTTGGAGCCCCAGTGTCCGGGGTGGTATTCACCACCATTTGTGGCTTATGTGGGAGAAGGGCGGTATGAATAGTCTCCCATCAGTAACCAAAGAGGTCTTTGACCTGGGACAGATTCAGTTTAAGGTCTGAGTCTGTCGTTAGACCCGATGCCGGTCCAGTGCCATGGTCTGGTGACTGTGAGTGGGCAGGAGGCAGCATCGGGGCAGTGTTAGAGGACCCAACGCCGGCAACTAGCATCTACTTGGGTGCTGATGGCCGATCGTCCTCCGGAGGACTGGTGCCTTACTGATCATCCACCGCTGGTGGGGTGCCCAGTGACAACGGTGTCTGGTTCAGTGGAGCTAGCATTTGAACAACCGAGGCAGTGACATAGGTAGCCTGATATCAGTGGTGGTCCCCACCAGATGTATGCTTCATCGATGGATGTTTGTCCAATGACAATTTAGAGTGCCTGGGGGGCTGTGAAGCAGATCTCCCGGACGAGTGCCCTGAGGTTTTATGCCTGTCCTGGGAGTCAGCACCAGATACAGAGGCTGACTGGGAAGGTACTGACATTTTCCCCTTACTGGCATCAGCAGTATGGCCTGAAGGAAGGTCCGACGGTCGAATCTTTAGCGGCTGGAGGGTTGGGCCTGAAGACCCAGAGCCGCGGTCTTTAGTGCCAGATGCCTGGACCAGGGCAGGGGGCTTGACTACAGTAAGCCAAGAGGGAGAACAGGTCATCTGCGAGGCTGAGTCCGAACTGCCCCTGGAGGCAGAGTGGGAGCCAGAAGATCTGGATCTCGAAGGGGACCTCTACTTCTCTCTCTCCTTCCTCTTTTCTTTATGTTTCCCCGAAGATTTCTTATGGTGGGAAGAGCCTTTTTCAGAAGAGGAATCCCGCTGCATGGCGGCCAGACATTGCTCTGTGAGATAGGCCTACAGGGTCTTCTAGCATCGGATCTGTGTCCGGCTATTAAATTTCTGGCAGTGTGGGCAGTTCTGGGTGTTGTGGTCTGGGCCCAGGCACAGCAGACAGGCTGAGTGGCCGTCCTTGGATGGGATCTGTTTCCCAGAGGCACACTTGGAAGGGTGCCCCTTGGAAGAAGGCGTCGGGGAAGATGACATACAGAACAGAGCTGCTGAAAAGTGGAACTTTTTCGAGAAAATTAAAAAAATTCAGCGAAGTTGTATGACAATATGGCAGTCGAACTAGCGAGAGGCAATCCGTGGAGCCAATAAGCGCGAGTTGATGGCATGAAAAGAACTGGGGCACGCTGGGGACCGCCCATCCTTTATACTATACATGACGTCGGGAGCAGGCTGACATGGGGGGGGGGGGGGCCCACCATAGACTGCTAGCTAGAAGTTTACCGTGTTGTCCTGCCTCTCTGCCGGCTCCAGTCCTACATGTGTTACCTGCTGCAAGAGCTGACTCTCGAAGCAAGATTCCCTTTTCCACAGAGTTAAAAGTAAGAAAATAGCCAATTCTGTCAGTTTAAATGTTTTACTTCTCAGATTTACCATGGGGGATGGGGCTGTGCACTGGATTCTGTTTGTTACATGCCACAAACTAGTAGCACCCCTCAGCAGAAATGTGAATTGAATTTTGTGATCAATGCAAAGGTTAGAGAGTGCTAGTTTTGTAATACAGTGCTATAGGGAAGCCTGCACCCACTATTGGGGTAATGGTGGATACTGGCAGGGTCATGCTGTAGGAAAGCCTGCAGACACTGTTGGGACTATGGTGGATACTGGCAGCATACCTCTCAACCTCCTGTCTCATAAATCAGGGACAATGCTTAAAAAAAAACAGGGACAAAGGACTAAAATCAGGGACACATCTTCAAAATTGGTGATATCCACTCAGGAAGCTGGTAGAATAAGGGCCTTGGTATAAAATACATTTTCTAAGGAAGAACAAGCCTGTAACTTTAATTGCTGACATTATTTTGTAGTTAAAACCCTCACTGTTTGGTGATGGAAACACCATTTTTAGGAGGGACAGAGTAACATTTTGAGGCAAAATCAGGGACAGTCAAGAGGTATGACTGGCAGTGCAATGCTGTAGGGAAACCTGCATACATTGTTAGAGCCATGGTGGGTACTGACAGGGCAGCACTGTAGGTAAGCCTGCAGACATTGTTAGAGCCATGGTGGGTACTGACAGGGCAGCACTGTAGGTAAGCCTGCAGACATTGTTAGGGCCATGGTGGATACTGGCAGGACCATGCTGTAGGGAAGCCTGAAGACACTGTTGGGGCCGTAGTGGGTACTGGCAGGGCAGGGCAGTGCTATAGGGAAGCCTGCAGACACTGTTGGGACCATGGTGGGTACTGACAGGGCAGTGCTGTAGGGAAGCCTGCAAAGGCAGTGCAGTGCTGTAGGGAAGCCTGCAGACATTGTTAGGGCCTTGGTGGATACTGGCAGTGCATTGCTGTAGGGAAACCGTCCTTGGCGAGAGCCTTGAATATGTAGATAAATTCAAATATCTGGGGGTTTGGATTGACAACAGGCTTGATTTCACCCAGCACATTGAAGAGCTCTTGAAAAAACTCAGACAAAGGCTTGGCCTATTCTTCAGGATCAAACATTTTCTAAACAGAGAATCTAAGCAGAGACTAATCCAGGCTTCAGTTCTACCCCTCCTTGACTATGCAGACTTCCTATATGGCCACTGCTCCCTGTCCTACTTAAATAAACTGGATACCTTGTACCATAGAGCTCTAAGGTTCATCACTAACCTTCCTTTCAGCACCCACCACTGTTCTCTCTATGCTGCAGTTGGCTGGACATCCCTACATCACAGAAGGAAATAAAAATGCTGCTCTTTGATCTACAAAGCTCTGACAAATAAACTACCACCCTACATCTCAGATTGCTTCTCTTGTTACTCCAAGGCCATATGCCCTAAGAAGCAATAGCCTCATCATGTTGAATTTACTAAAGGCTAGTACCCGCATGGAAGGGCTGCAATCAACTACTTTCTAGCACTCATCTGGAATTCTCTGCAAAAGACCTTGAAGCTTAACACTTTCATTCCTATAGCCTCCTTCAAAAAGCTGTACCTAAATCTTTTCCTAGAGATATGCAACTGCTTCCACAGTTCCTAACCCTTCAGACCCTTTTCACCCTGCCCCATTAGTTTCCTCCCTTATCTGTTTAAGCATTCATCCATTAACATCAAGTTACTATTTGTCTCCTAAACCCTATACATTACCTTTTTTCTATACTTGCTTTGGTGCCCAATATCACTGGTTAATTGCCTTGTATATATGTGCATATTATTGTATCTGCTCATTTTTTTTTTTTTTAGTCTTTGTTATTGTACTCAATCTGTATTTGTATATATGTGAGTTTATACCCTTATGTTGTTTATGACCAATCAGGTCCATCTTGTAAATGAGCTATGCTCAATGATGTTCGCCTGAATAAATAAAGATTTTGATTGATTGAAACCTGTGGACATTGTTAGGGCAATGGTGGGCACTGGCAGGACAGTGCTGTAATGAAGTCTGCAGACACTGCTTAGGGTCTTGGTGGATACTGGCAGTGCAGTGGTGTAGGGAAGCCTGTGGACATTGTTAGGGCCATGGTGGGTACTAGCAGGGCAGTGTTGTAGGGAAGCCTGCAGACATTGTTAGGACCTTGGTTAATACTGGCAGTGCAGTGCTGTAGGGAAGCTTGTGGACATTGTTATGGCCATGGTGGGTACTGGAAGGAAAGTGCTGTAGGGAAGCCTTCACTCACTGTTGGGGCCATGGTGGGTACTAGCACGACCATTCTGTAGGGAAGCCTGCACTCACTGTTGGGGCCATGGTAGATACTGTCACGGCCATTCTGTAGGGAAGCCTGCACTCACTGGTGGGGCTGTGGCTGGTATGGTACCAATAGGGCTCCAGTGTAAGGAAGACTAAGCAGACCACTGTGGCCACGGTGAGTGATGACTTATAAAATGGCCTGTAGTACTTGAAAAATATCACTTTTAAAGAACGTTAGAACCTAACTGCTGAGATGAATCCTGCAGCATGGACATGTGATCTTGGATCAGTCAATGGAAGAACCTCATTTACTGGTATCATTTTACATCAGAACTGAAATCCAGCTAAAAACTACACAGGTCCGTCCCCTGTTATCCTAGCAGTAGTGACTCAAATGTTGTTGCCCCCCAGGAATTGATTCAGTTTATGCAGTCAGTAAGTCTCTTACTGTTACAAGTGCATTCTTAACTTCTTCAGGTGTCAGCAATTCTGGTGTGCAAAAGACTTGAAAGGAAACTCTTACAGCTGTAAGAACCACAGGAACTGTCATTATAAACGTATTATAAATCATGTTGAAGGTTTCAGTTTTTAAAAATTGGAATTTGAATGTAAAATAAAAAGGTTTTACTTGGTAGAAAATTAGACAACCTCCTGTAAAGGAAATGTACTATGCCAACTGGATTTAGGGCATAGGTTTTCTAACTTGTTTAGATGAAACACCCTCTTATGACTGTAAGAGTATCTGGAATGTTTAGAAATGAACAATCCTAACAGGCTAAGAACCATATAGTGTATGGTGGAATGCTGTTGAGCATGGAAATTCATACTCAGAACAGCGTTGTTGTGCTGCCTAGACTACGTCACCAGTGCAGCATAACATCATCAAACGTAGTCGCGCATGCGTGATGAAGGGGCCGTGGCGGTGAGAGCTGGATGTGAAGTGAACGGTGCCTACAGAACCGCGCCTCAGTAAGTTTATTTTCTGCAGGACATCGGAGGCATCCTGTGACTACCCATACACTGAGGAAAATATTGTATGGTAAGAATACATAAACAATGCCGTTGTGGGATCTTGACGCTTTAGAATATCGGACCCCCTCGAGCCACGCTCGAGGTCATAGGTTACCACGGAAACCTCTTGATTCCCACAACAGCCTTGTTGTGTATTCTTACTCATACACAATCCTCTATGTTATGATTTATGATGGACTTTGAAGTAATAAAACTTTACCTTAAAATCTAAGAAGAAAAAAGTAGGCTGTTATCTTCCACGCTTTGGCAGGTGAAGGCAGCAAAAGCAAGGAAGGGTACGGTTTGCTAGAGAGGGGAGAAATGTTCACAATACAAGTAAGGGTGTAAGATGAAATGGTAAAATACACAGTTTCTTATTTGAAATGACATTTGTCTGCCTCCTTTCCCCAGCCTGTCAACTCCGACCCATCAGGGAAGACAACTGACATCCCACTGCCTTCCACCCTACCCAGACGGACCCCAGATCCCCATGGAGCCGCAGTTGCCCCCCCCGGGCGGGGACGAGGCAGAGGTCGGATGCCCCGCATCACATTTTTTTTGTCGGTCCTGGGTTCATTGGGTGGGTAGGCACATCGTGGGCATGGCACAGTTCCCCATCTTCCCTGTGGTAGGGCTCAGTTCCCGTTTCTTGCCCTCCTGTACAGGCGTGCACAACTCCTGACATCATGGTGCAAGCGCCCGATGTCCACGCTGTACCACGTAGCCATCCTCAAGGGGCTTGCAGTACTCCAAGCCAACGCCGGAGCTGTGGCAAGTGTGCGGGCATCAGTTTGTACCCTCCCCGGAGAAGGCGAGCTGTCGTAGGATGCTCAAGCCTATCTCCCCCTGCTGAACCACCAGTGACCCGAGTCCACTCCTGAACCCAGGTCACCAGCGCAGCGCAAGGTGTGGCGTCCAGCACCTCAACCCTCAGCACCACCGGGATGGCCAATACACGGTTTCTAATTAAATAATGTATATATTACCAAAATTCTGAAAGAGCAGAAAAAATAAAATGTTTAAACTGTTATGTAATTTTATGTATCAATACAAAAAATAGTATTGATATAATGTGTTAGATGTTTTTTGGCTGCATTGCAACTAAAAACATGTATCGATGATATACTCAGCAAGTGGCTGTGATCAGCATTCTTACACACAGGCCCAGATATTCAGAAGATTTAGCATGGTGTTAACAAGAATGGTGCTGCGTTAACCTAACATAGTACATCTGAACAGGCCAGAAGCCATA
The DNA here is from genome assembly GCA_016271365.2 of Neoceratodus forsteri. Lineage (NCBI taxonomy): Eukaryota > Metazoa > Chordata > Ceratodontiformes > Ceratodontidae > Neoceratodus > Neoceratodus forsteri. The sequence goes on along the minus strand of JADMNL010000031.1, from coordinate 107,323,100 downwards.
ATCAAAGGGACTCGTAGTGCAGCAGATAGTGAACAGCATGCTTGTGCTAAATACACCACGCATCCATGCAAAGGAGGGAAGCCACTTGCATAGGGCACAATCTGATATTAAAAGGATTTTGGAAATGGTAAAGGCTGACAAGGCAGGGCTTTTACCATTTTAAAAGCCTATTCATATTAATGTGTGCAAAGTGGTGTGTATGACCTCGACAGCACTGGTGTCAGGCAGTGTTATGAAACTCACTCCCCTTCCGATCCCTGATGAAATAAGTATAATTACCCTGAAAGTCTAGTGGTACTCCCTCCTGCCCAATCCCCATTGTAATTCTACTACTCCCTCCTGCCTAATCCCCATTGTAATAAGTATAATTACCCTGGAAGTCTAGTAGTCCTCCCTCCTGCCCAATTCCCATTGTAATAAGCAGAATTATCCACTTGTCTAGTGGTACTCCCTCCTGCCCAGTCCCCACTGTAATAAGTAGAATTACCCTGGAAGTCTAGTGGTACTCCCTCCTGCCCAATCCCCATTGTAATAAGTAGAATTACCCTGGAAGTCTAGTGGTACTCCCTCCTGCCCAATCCCCATTGTAATAAGTAGAATTACCCTGGAAGTCTAGTGGTACTCCCTCCTGCCTAGTCTCCATTGTAATAAGTAGAATTACCCTGAAGTCTAGTGGTACTCCTCCTGCCCAGTCCCATTGTAATAAGTAGAATTACCCTGGAAGTCTAGTGGTACTCCCTCCTGCTTAATCCCCATTGTAATAAGTAGAATTACCCTGGAAGTCTGGTGGTACTCTCTCCTGCCCAATCCCCATTGTAATAAGTAGAATTACCCGGGAAGTCTAGTGGTACTCCCTCCTGCCTAGTCTCCATTGCAATAAATAGAATTACCCTGGCAGTCTAGTGGTACTCTCTCCTGTCCAATCCCAATTGTAGTAAGTAGAATTACCCTAGAAGTCTAGTAGTACTCCCTCCTGCCCAATCCCCATTATAATAAGTAGAATTACCCTAGAAGTCTAGTGGTACTCCTTCCTGCCCAATCCCCATTGTAATAAGTAGAACTACCCACTTGTCTAGTGGTACTCCCTCCTGCCCAGTCCCCACTGTAATAAGTAGAATTACCCTGGAAGTCTGGTGGTACTCCCTCCTGCCCAATCCCTGTTGTAATAAGTAGAATTACCCTGGAAGTCTAGTGGTACTCCCTCCTGCCCAGTCTCCATTGTAATAAGTAGAATTACCCTGGAAGTCTTGTGGTACTCCCTCCTGCCCAATCCCCATTGTAATAAGTAGAATTACCCTGGAAGTCTAGTGGTACTCCCTCCTGCCTAATCCGCATTTTAATAAGTAGAATTACCCTGGAAGTCTAGTGGTACTCCCTCCTGCCCAATTCCCATTGCAATAAGCAGAATTATCCACTTGTCTAGTGGTACTCTCTCCTGCCCAGTCCCCACTGTAATAAGTAGAATTACCCTGGAAGTCTGGTGGTACTCCCTCCTGCCCAATCCCCGTTGTAATAAGTAGAATTACCCAGGAAGTCTAGTGCTACTCCCTCCTGCCCAGTCTCCATTGTAATAAGTAGAATTACCCTGGAAGACTAGTGGTACTCCCTCCTGTCCAATCCCCATTGTAATAAGTAGAATTACCCTAGAAGTCTAGTAGTACTCCCTCCTGCCCAATCCCCATTGTAATAAGTAGAATTACCCTAGAAGTCTAGTGGTACTCCTTCCTGCCCAATCCCCATTGTAATAAGTAGAATTACCCACTTGTCTAGTGGTACTCTCTCCTGCCCAGTCCCCATTGTAATAAGTATAATTACCCTGGAAGTCTAGTGGTACTCCCTCCTGCCCAATCCCCATTGTAATAAGTAGAATTACCCACTTATCTAGTGGTACTCTCTCCTGCCCAGTCTCTACTGTAATAAGTAGAATTACCCTAGAAGTCTAGTGGTACTCCCTCCTGCCCAATCCCCATTGTAATAAGTAGAATTGCCCACTTGTCTAATGGTACTCCCTCCTGCCCAATCCCCACTGTAATAAGTAGAATTACCCTAGAAGTCTAGTGGTACTCCCTCCTGCCCAATCCCCATTGTAATAAGTATAATTATCCTGGAAGTCTAGTGGTACTTCCTCCTGCCCAATCCCCATTGTAATAAGTAGAGTTACCCACTTATCTAGTGGTTCTCTCTCTCCTGCCCATTCCCCACTGTAATAAGTAGAATTACCCTAGAAGTCTAGTGGTACTCCCTCCTGCCCAATTCCCATTGTAATAAGTAGAATTACCCACTTGTCTAGTTGTACTCCCTCCTGCCCAAACCCCATTGTAATAAGTATAATTACCCTGGAAGTCTAGTGGTACTCCCTCCTGCCCAATCCCCATTGTAATAAGCAGAATTACCCACTTGTCTAGTGGTTCTCTCTCTCCTGCCCAGTCCCGCTGTAATAAGTAGAATTACCCTAGCAGTCTAGTGGTAGTTCCCTTCTACTTGATCCCCAATGAAAAACAATGTCCCTTCCTCCTCAGCTCATCCACTAGCACCCAACCTCCATCCCCCTCCAACACTTGACTCACCCTAGAAAAGCCTGCCAGGACTATGGACAGAGCGGTGGATAACAACTGGCAAAGATCCTCCTCTCACCACCTTGGTCAGCTACTGTCTGAATGACAGGGACTAACTGCCCACATACTGGAGAACCAATTTTTTCTACAATATGCATGCACTCAATCACTGTCATTCTGATGGCAGCCATCGGAGGTGGTGAGAGGAGGGTCTGTGCTGGGTGCAGTCCACTACTCTGTCCCATAGTTCAGGACAGGCTTTTCTAGAGTGAGTCAGCTGTGGACAAGGGGTGGAGGATGCTGAGTGGGTGGTTGGGAAGATGTCACTTTGCATTGGGAATCAGGGCGGAAGAGGGGTACCATCAAACTACCAGAGTAATTCTACTTTTAACAGCAGGGACTGGTGTGTGTGTGTGTGTGTGTGTGGGGGGGGTTACCACTAGATTACCAGGGATTTCTTACTGAATAAGGATGGGGTGTAGCAACGGCCAAGGCTGTATACAATATCTCTGTGTATACAAATGCATGGGGCATTGAACAGAGCTGCTAATGGCCACATAATGGCATGCAAATAGCCCCAAAGCACCTTGCATGCCATATGTGGTCATTAGAATGCCAAGCTTCGAATATGGAGTCCAGGAGCATAGGTGCTACCCTATTTGTGCCATGCTATCCCCATTTTCTCTGAGGTGTCTGCTGCCAGCAAGGGATGTGGTGCGCTGCTGGTACTTTATTTCTGAAAATGGCTGGAAGATATTAGTGGTTGTTCTATTATGAGTAAACACTTTGTTTTCCAGTTATTAATATTTGGTGATGTATAATACCAAGGCCTTCGATTTGGTCAACCACGCCCTCCTTCTCTCCAAACTAAGCAGCCTTGGCTGTTCTGAAGAGGTCACTAACTGGGTCAGGAGCTACCTCACCGACTGCTCTCAGTTCATCTGTATTGGCCCTGTCTGATCCCCTACATTGCCTGTCTTGATAGAGGTTCCCCAGGGCTCCATTCTGGGACCCCTCCTATTCTCCTTATTTATCAACTCCCTTCCCTCGGACAATCTCAGATGTCACTCTGTCCTCTGTGCTAATGACCTCGTTCTCTTCTACAGCGATAAATCCTCCTCAGTCCTCATTCAAAACTATGCAGCGGCTCACAACTGGTTTGCAGCTAATCTCCTCCTGGTAAACACCCAAAAAAAACAAAGTCCATGTTGTTTGGATCCAAGCTCTTCCTTGCAAAAGGAAAAACTCACTCCCTTCTTAACACTGTCTCCCCTGATGGCCAAGCCCAAGAGGATGTCAAATCTTTCAAATACCTAGGTGTCTTGCTTGATCCCTCCCGCTCCTTCTCTGAACACATCAACTCCTTAGTTTGTAGGTTTCACCAAAAATTAGGTGCTGCCTATAGATTCCAGCAATACCATACCCGGGGCCAGACTTGCATTGTCCAGGGAAATCTTCTTCCAATATTGGACTACTGCTCCCCTATCTACACTAGGATGTCCACGACCCTAATGGCTAAGCTCTCCTCTGCCTATAACAGCGCCTGTCGATTCACCTTGCTTGCCCCTTTCTCTACCCACCGTGTCCTCTACAATTCTCTCGGATGGCTCCCACTGCAAGGCCATTTCAACCTCACCCTCTGCTGTATGCTTGACTCCACCATCCACATGGGTCAGAAATCTCCCCTTACAGCCCTCCTCAAGGTCCACGCTCTGCATCGCTGCCTCCACTCAAACATCACCCCTCCTCCAACTGTACCCAGGGTATCCACCAATATGGGCGGTAGAGCCTTGCTGGCACAGCCCCCACGTTGAGGAATAAACTGCCTGCTGAGCTGCACTCTGTCGACACACACTGTCTATTCAAATCCCACCTCAAGGCCTGGCTCATGGAGAATTCCTCCTGCCACTGCTTCCTTGGATAGTCCTCCTTTGCCAGACTGCCTGTTTCACCGGAGTCTCACGCCCTATGATCCCCCTCTGTGTTGATCCTCCAAAACCCCCTCCTCTCCCACCCCTTCCTCCTCCCCCTACTCGCCTATCCATTTCCTTCCTGTTTACTCAAATGTGCTCCCGCTGGTATCCAAAACTACCTGCTGTATATTGAACATATGTATTATGTATGTATACTATGTATATGAATATTGGGCTTATGTATGCTGTAACTGGATCCTATGATCTAAGTATCTTTGTAAACATTGTATAATTGTGTTCCATTGTAACCTTTTTCTGTACTTTTATTCACTGTTAAACTGCCTACTTTCTATGTAATATGCTTATTTTTTACTATGAGCCATTGTAAGTGGCCTGGATCGTGCCTGAAAACAGTCCCTGGGATCAGTGCACCTACCCAGTTACCAAAGTCATAAGTAAAAATAAATAAATAAATATAATACCCATATCAAATACAGGACGTTGCATTTGTTCAGTGCTCATATGAGCAATGAATACGTATGAGAGGTGACGTAAGCACTGAACATTGTTAATTTTGACACTGTTCATTGTTCAGTGCCTATGTCACTCCCAGGTAAGGACCATTCATTATTAAAAATAAAATACCCCCAAACCCTAAAAAATAACAATGGAATGTTATCTTGGTTGTTGGCAGACAAATATAAACCACAAGACCAAATCTGTAAATCTTGCTAGTCAAAAGTTGATTTGCTTACAGGTCCTGATGAGACTCCACAGTTTGCATTATTTTTTATTTATTTTAGAATTTTTGGCTGAGAAAGGCACACTGATCCAGTTCGTTACCAGGTGCATCCCAGGATCACATGGTGGTTAAGTGACTTCTCAGGGTCACACAGTATGCAATGAGCAGTTGCTGGTTTCAAACCCAGGTCTGCTAGGTCTTCAGGTTCATAGCTTGGTGTTTTAACCCTCTAGGCTATACTGCCTCAAATTATGCTACAGTAAGGCAGGCTCTGCTTCTGGGTCCCAGGGTGGCTCCACAGTTCACACTATGCATAGGCCGGCTTTGTTCCTGGTGCCCAGGGTGGCTCCGTAGTTCACACAGTGCTAAGCTTGTCTCTGTTCCCAGGGCCCTGGGTGACTCCACAGTTCACACTTATGCTGAGGTCAGCTTTTTTATGGCATCAGGCCTTTAGTGGCATGGAATAAAGCGATACGTCAGACCATTTTATCACTGTGTTTGTAGATTTATTACCATTGTTTTAATTTTGCTGTACAGCGCCTTGACATTTTGAAAGGCGCTTAAGCGAAATAAAGTTTATTATTATTATTGTTGTTGTTCCTGGGGCCCTGGGTGGCTCCACAGTTCACATTATGCTAAGATCACCTCTGCTCCTGGGGCCCAGTGTGGCTCTACAGTTTGCACTATGCTAATGCCAGTTCTGCTCTCAGGACTCAGTGTGGTTCCACAGTTTACACTAACACAGTTCACACTAAGGCCAGCTTTGCTCCTTGGGGTGATATAAGTGAGGGATTTGACTGTAAAACTTTTAAATAAAGGTTTTGTGCTGCTTTCCTCCTCCATCCTGGTTTCATTACTAAACACAAGTTCAAATCCATGGAGCTGACAGACTAACTTGAACACTTTATACATGTACAAGCCAGTATAGTACTAACAGCTGCACTCTGTGCTCCGTCACTTTAGGGACCCAACTCTGAATATGGGTTACTGAGCATCTCATAGAGAAGCATTCACCTTCCTGGGAGGGAGAGCATTGGCCATATGGCATCTGAGCCACCCCTCTACTGACCAACTGCGAAGCGGATCTGCCATCACCTGTGGAAGCATCCACTCGCCCTGCCAGAAGATATGGTATGGTGGATGCCAGCAACTCCAAAATTGGGAGGGGGCAGCAGACAGAACTTCAGACAAAAAAAATGGGCCCTTGGGCAACAATGTAAAAAATACTTTATAAAACTGAAACGCACTGTACATGGCTGTTGCTGGAATGGTAAGGTTCTGGTTAACATGACGGCACTGTGTTGTGTGCCGTGTCAAACCACAGGAGTTGGTGGCAGACTCAGTGTTGCCACGTGCTGGGCAGAGATTCAGCCTCGAACCAATGAGTGAAGCTGCAGACATTACTTCTTTACCTGAGTAGTGTGTGTGTGTGTGTGTGTGCCTGTAATACGTTTTCCCCATCACTGCAGTGACATTAACATTATAAAAATAAACAAGGGCCATAGTAAGCTTCTTGTTAGCTTCTCATCACTTGAGGTTGCTATTTAGTATCTCAGTCTCATCAAACAGTTTTCAGTTCTCCGCCTGTCGGATTCCCGTTTCTATGGCAGGGTGAGATAGGCACTCTTTAAATGTGTCAGTGAGGGAACCCAGATCTGCCAGAATGAGTATGCAATGGGGATTCTGGACTGACTGACTGCTACTTCAGGCAGCAGAGCCCCCTGAAGGGACTTTTGCTGCTGGCTGCCACTGGCTACACTTCCAAGGATTTCTCTTAAATTCAAGAATGCACTTGTAATAAAAGAGGAAGGCAGTACCATCGAGTAGTGGTTAGACAACTGAACTATAAAACAAGAGGTCACAGATTTGAATCTCATCACAAGTGCTTGCTCCTCTCATGCCCTTAAGTGACTGAGCAAGTTACTTGATCTCCCCATGCTTCTGTTCTTCCCAGGTTCAACACTGGGTAAAAATTAGGGCCCCACTGAAAACGAGATGTTGCATCTCAACTGGGCTAGCCTGTGTTTTATTTTGTTTATTTTTAAGTGAAATACCACTAGACTACAGTTGTGAACTGATTTAGTATGCCGATGGTGCTGTTATTTTTTTCTAGGAATAATTCTGTTTCTTACCTCCTCTCTTACAATCTGATTTACATTGACTCAATATATGGTTTCGTAACAACACATTAACCATGAACACACACACACAAAACAAAATTTTTTTTTTTCTTTTGCAGGCTATAAAAAATGTTCTTATCAAATTTGAAAACATTCACACTTCAAGGAGATGAGAAGCAGCAGGTTAGTAATCTGACGTGTCTCAGGATGCACCTCCACAGTGAACTGTCACACACTGAGCATGTAGATCAGATTATTAAATCCAGTCATTTGAAACTTTTTTGCAGAAACAGAAAACACGTTTTACTAAGGAAACAAAAAAAAAATTAGTTGTATCAAATTTTATTTTGCCATTTATTGAGAATGGTTTCGTCGGTTACGCAGCTGCATACAACAGTGCAACACGGCGCGAGCAAACCATGATGAGCAGCTTTGGCCTTGACTAGGACTTGTGTTCTCATCACTGTACTCAGTACAGCTCATTGCGATGGTTACTGTTACATTTCAGGCAGTCTTTTTATACTACTCTGTATACCAAAAATCTCAGTTACCAACTCCAATTTTCTGAGACTCCTGAAGCTATTTGAACATTCATGAAACCAGATCTATGGTAAACGATGGACTCCAGCTTCTCTTATGGGGCCGTTTTGGGTCAAATTTACAGAGCTTTCAAACTTTGGAACCAATTCCCTCAGGACCCAACTATGAGTTTTAAAGTAGCAATGTTTAAGCCTGCATTACAGTTTTTGTATATCCCACTTTTTAACTTGAAACTATTCCTAAAAATGTATTTCTACTCTTAAGACAAGTAGTGTTGTATGATTCTGTTGTTTGTATATATTGACTGAGGCCACCAATGAAAAAGCACACTTCTTTGAGCAGAGGTTGTTCTGAAAAACCACTAAATAAAAATGACTACTAACTAAAACAATTGACAGCCTCTGAAACTGCATCCTGAGTCACCTCCCCTTCGTCTGCAGACATGGTAGCTTGTCTTTTGGGGTAGGGTCTGTAATGCTTAACCCTCTGTTTTTAGATTTCATTACTGAGTTCTGTTCCCCCCTCCCCTGAAATCTTGAACGTTTTTTTTTTTTATTCAACTGCCGTCTAAGTCATGTCACATTTCACTCCAAGTTCCCAGAGACATCGGTGCATGCTGGGTACTTGCATTTGACAAGAATAATCTCTGTGAACATGTTAAAAGAATGACGGCTTAAAAGAAGAAATGATGTTTAAAGGTACCCAAGTTGATTGTTTTAAAAGAATGTTCTTATCAGTCTGGTGCTTTCTGAGTTATTTTAAAAACCTGAGTGTGTGTGGGCAGGCGAACACTGAGAACTGCAGAGCTTACAATGGAACAGTTAACAATAGGGCCTTTTTATAGGTTTATTATGCAGAACCCATTGGAAACTGCTCATTTTTGTTTACTGTTACCCAGTTCTTATTGCCTTGTTCCCAATGGAATCCCTACAATCATCCTGCATTTTAATCCATCAGGTTATTCTGCCCTCATAAATCTGAAGCCCTTTCACAGATGGCATCTGCTAGCAGCATACATTTCAGTTTATTACTGTGTCCCTCATTTTGCCCCAAACATTTCCTCTGTTACTCCTAAAATCAGTGTTTTCACTACTGAAGATTGAGAATTATAAGTTCAATATAATTTTAAACACTGCATACTTGCTTTTCTTCAGAAAAAGCTTTTTGTACAGCGCTCCTCATTCTATCAGCTTCCTGTGTGGGTATCTCCAGTTTCTGAGCTGTGTCCCTGATTTTGAACATCTGTCCCTGATTTTTATAAGCCATGTCCCTAGCTTATAAGGCAGAAGGGTGACAGGTATGTCAAGCAGATACTGCAATTCCAATCACTGCTTGCACAAGTTATTTTGGGTTGGGGATCACGGCGGGGGGAGTCAAAATCTTCCAAGGGTATAAATCTGGCAGTCATTCTAGGGTTTGAAAGTGAAAATATGCCTCATGTCCTAACTATGGAAACAGATATTGTTGTAAATTTAATATAAAACTTTAGAGGGAAACATCCTTTCTTTCAGAAAAATAAATCATTTGGTTTTACTTCCATGTCTGCAGAATGGATGTTACATAATTTTTCTTTTGTGAGTCAATAAGCTCCTACTTCCGTTTTATTACAGGGCTTGCCATAGGTAAAGTATTGTATTGTAGTCACTCTGTGAATTTTCTCAAAAATGACAGGTGCTGTGTCAGCTCAGCCTCTCTCTCAATGGGAAATAAGTGTCGACATGGGCTGAACCTACCACTGCACACTGTACTCTTCCATTGCTGTGTGGGAGGCTGTCAGGTGCTTTGAAAGTGACGATGACAGTATGCTGTGCAGCCTATCAGGTGCTTTGAAAGTGATGTCATTGTGCTATTCAGCCTATCAAATTTGTTGACATTTTATGAGCATAGCTTTTGTTCTTTTGCTGAACCCTGACTGTTCTAGTGAAGACGCAGTGTGACTTACTTGAGGTTTTTGCACAGGCTGATCAATCTTGCCCACCTTGAGTTTACTAGTCACCCTCCCTAGTCCAGATGCTACAGTTCCTGGCATTAGGCAGCTCCTCCCTCTCCATAGCCTTTATGCCAAAGTCCTTGATGTCTAACATGTCCTCCCTCCCGCTCTCTCTCCTCAGTCCCAAAGCTGAACTCATTAGTCTCCCCCTTCCTCATCTGAATGCAAAACTCCAAACCAGGTAAAAGTAAAGCCCTCTCTCCAGCCTATATAGCGTCCCATCCTACCCTCTCTCCCCCCCTTGGACACTGTACCATAGGTGGCTAATGCAGTCCTCGTCATACTACCATGGCCAGCCACTGTCTAATTTGCTATACAAGGCCCTAAATCAATATACAGAGAGCATACAGTATCAGTGTTAACAGTTGTGAGGCACACTTGCGTGATTTCACTTCTTACAACTACTATAGCTCCTTACCATTGGTCGACCACCTTTCATCCTGTGACCATGCTGAGGGCTGTAAGTTGTTTTTGGTGGCTTTTGACTCTGCACTGTCACAATGCTCCCTGGGTTAGCTGCACTAATTTTGGTTTGTGCTTAGAGGTTGCTCTTGGTTGTGCCACAGGTACCATGGCGCGCAGTGTATTTCGATCCAAGCTTTATGAGTAGTATTCCTGGACTAGCAACAGACAGTTATTGCAATGATGAGAACATCTCACAGCATGTACAAGCTTAGTGACCAGATCAGGTTTTTCTTTTTAATTATATTGCACTTAAAGTACTAGCAGAGAGATGCTCAAGTGAATTACTCAGGCCTAAAAGTTGCAAACGTTATGGATTATCTACTGCATGGTAATGCACACACATCAACATATGAGCGTCCGCATACAAACACATGAGCTGAAACACCTGCAGGACAAAGTCCAGGTACAGTACAACACACAAACTCACTGTGAGAGGTCAAAGCTGCCAGGAGAGTTAGTGTGCACCCATCTCCTCATAAACAGTTGGTATTTCCACACAGCACTTTGAACATCATCACACCCCCCCCACACACACACACAACAATACAAAGGTTCCTGCAAAATCTGATACATGACAGAACTGATAAATACTTAATCTTCTTGAGTGAGGAAAGTGATTCAATGAATGTTAGAGAAGCACAGTAGTCCACTTGCAGACATGGGCAAGGTCCAATGTAATGAGAGGCAGGGATGCTGTTCCTTATGAAGTCAATGACCTGCCAGGGTCCCAGGATCCAAGAACACCCCCCCCCCAAAAAAAAAAACTGTGTCACACTTCCAGACTGAAGCAACTCTGAAAAGTCATTTCAGTAGTCTTTGGCTCTGTGACGTCAGTGGATTCAAACTGTACAAAATGCAGAACTCCTCCCATTGCCTTGACAACTGAATTGGTTTGAATACATTGGGACCAAACACTATTAAAATGACTTTGAGAATTACCCTGTTCAGTCTGAGATTGCTCCACTGCTTCTCCACATACAAATGATGACTTCATTCCCAATGGCAGAAACTTGCTAAGACTATATGAAGGCAGCTGAGTCTGTCACCAGCCTGAGCAGACAATCGCACATTATTCAGCTCTTGGAGCCCTGGTATCTCATCATAGATGACTTTATCCTGCTTCCCTAGCAAGCCCTCACATAGTCGTACAATGCTGCTCTCAATGTAAAAGACAAGTTATTTACAACACCAACCTTTTGAGTACTGGACTGACAGGTCCCAAGTAGAATATGATTTATCTAATTTTTGCTGCCTGTAGTATATAAGACTTAACTTAACAGTATTTTTATTAAGTGCATATACAGTCAATTCCACTTGTACACCATTCGGATGTATGCCTTTTTCGTTTATATGCCCATTAATGCACGGTCCTGATTTATTTCCTATCTCAGCAATGTTAAAAAAATGTGTTTGTATGCCTTGTGATTTTTGCTTCTATGCCTTGTTTTCAGTTGTAAGTAGTGTGTGAACTGGTGTTTTGTGTGATGTTCATGGCTACCTAATCACCTAATTAGATGTGAACTCAGGTGTGACTTGTTTAGATCAGCATTAAAAAGAGGTGCGGTTCTGCCATTCCGTTAGATTTCAGCGTTTCAGTTTGGAGGCAGACAAATGGATAAAACAAAGTGAAACATTCTTTCTCTAGCCCAAAAAGCAGCTCTTATCGAGAAGGCAGCTCTGCCAGGAGTTTCACTCAAAGAACTTGCTGCCGAATTTGGGGTCAATATTTCCAGCGTTGGCAGGTTTATGAGGAACCACGATTGGATCTTTCAGGAGTGGAGCAGCTGCCCTTAACTAAAAAAGAAAATGAGATGGCAAAGACCCACAAGTTGAACAGGCACTGCTCAGAGGGTTCACAGCCTCTAGGGATCGAGGGGTGCCACTTTTGGGAAATTTTTTAATGGAGAAAGCACGCAACCTGTCCCAATCCCCGGGTGTCCAATTTGAGCCGACTGTGGGTTGGTTGTCTCGATGGAAAGATCTAATTTTCACAACCGCACCATTGAGAGACTTTATAGTGTACAGTACTATATTATCGTATCCGTATCTATTTATGATTTCAACTGCCGGCCCAAGAGACTTTTGCATCATTTTAGTGGATCGTGGAGTGAATTTTAATCGATCGTTTTTAATTTTAGATGCACAAGCACTGCACAAGTTTTTTTTTACTTTTTTAATGTTTTTTTTTATACTGCTGCCTTAATAAAATGTTGCTAATTTTTATATAAAATAGTATTGTATATGCTCAGAATAAAATGTTTATTTTTTTGCCATTTCTGTGCATTTTTGTCTCTTCTGACTATATTAATAATAGATGTAATTGACGACTCACCTGACGAAAGCTGTTCCCACTTGTATGCACAAATTACCATGCTTGTGCATACAAATGGGTCAGAAATTGGCTGAGCAACAGGACATAGAGGATGGTAGTGAATGGAGTTCAATCCTAGGAGAGGGAGATGACCAGTGAGGTGCCACAGGTTTCAGTTCTGGGGCCGGTTCTCTTCAATGTCTTCATTAGTGACTTTGCGGAGGGGCTGAAAGGGAAGGTATGCCTTTTTGTGGATGACACTAAGATCTGCAATAGGATAGACACTCCAGATGGAGTGGAAAAATGAGAAGAGGCCTAGGCAAATTGGAGGAGTGGTCAAGAGAGCGGCAGCTTAAATTCAATGCAAAAAGTGCAAAGTCATGCACTTGGACTACAGGAATCCTGGAGAGGAATACAAAATGGGGGTGGTGGGGGTTGGGGGAATACTACCAACAACAAAACTGGAAAGGGACCTGGGGGTAAACATAACAGATGACCTGAAGGTGGCCAAGCAATGTGAAATGGTAGTGGGAGGGCCGGAGGGATGCTGGGGTGCATATGGAGGGGCATCACCAGTAGAAAACAGGAGGTGGTGATGCCACTGTACAGACAATTGGTTAGGCCACATCTGGAATACCGTGTTCAGTTCTGGAGACTGCATCTCCGGAAAGACATTGACAAAATAGAGGTGGTCCAGAGAAGGGAAACAAAAATGGTGAAAGGACTGCACCAGAAAACATATGCGGAAAGACTGAAAGACCTCAGTATGTATACCCTGGAGGAAAGGGGGGGGGGTATGATAGAGACATTCAAGTACCTCAGGGGAATCAACAAGGTCCAGGAGGGCAGCATCTTTCAAAAAAAGAGATGTGCAAGAACAAGGGGTCACAATATGAGGATGGGGGAGGGAGCTTGGAAAATGTGAGGAAGTATTTTTTCGCAGAAAGGGTGGTGGATGCATGGAACAGCTTCCCAGCGGAGGTCATACAGGCTAAAATGATTGGTGATTTCAAGAATGCATGGGATAGACAGAAGGCAACCCTAGTGGTAGGAAAGAGAGGGTAAGCTGCTGATCATTTAGGATCGGGAGTTAAGTACGTAGGGAAATGGGCAGACTAGGTAGGCCAGGCGGTCCTTATCTACCATCAAAATCTATACAAGTGGAATTGACTGTATACAGCATAGGAGGTGTCTCCGTCAAGAACCACAAAAGCAGTGATGTAGTAAATGCTCTTCATCTCTCCCATGCTGCCCATTGGTTAGGTTGTTTTTCATTTCTCTCCCTTACTCCCTCCATCACCTTTCCTAAAGACATCTCAGTTTTCACCACCTCCTTGCAGCCTAGCCCACAGCAGTGACATTCTAGTGGGAGTGGTTGAGCATTTGCTAATCCCTTCGTATTACTATTTCTCACCTCACCCCCCCCCCAAAAAAAACATAGCTTCTGCCATAACAGCACTGAATCTATTGCTCGGGGGGGGGGGGTTAGTTATCTACAGCTTATGCCACTTTTTTTTTTATTTAGTTGTTTAATCAGGTATAGCACACTAAGCTGGAAACTTTTTTACAGGAGCGACCTGGGAGCACAAGGAGGTTAAGTGACTTGCTCAGGGTCACACAGTATGCAAGTGGAAGCTGTGGGATTCAAACCCAGGTCTGGTCTGCTGGATGTCACCAGATTTGCAGCTCAGAGCCTTAGACCACTACGCTATACTGCTTCCTCCACCTCTTGACTGGTCAGTAATGGGAATTTGCGGAGCATCCTTTCCAAACTTTGAGGGGGGGGGTGATGTAAAACCTTGCACAAGATACCTGACATTGTGCTATTAATAAACAATAAAAAGTGTTGCAACCCGAGTTTAGGGACAAGCCCAGTATGCTCAAGGACTGTGTGTGTGTTCCCACAGGACACTCCCCTCCTAAGGGTGGGAGGCAGAACCCTCTGCACAAGTGACATCTGGGGGTGCCCAGGCAGTACAAAGCAGCTGATGAAGGCAGAGGAAGGGGAGAGGCAGCAACATTGTCGCGCACATGCCTGTTGTGCAGTACACTGAATGTTCACAGCCAGACATCTTGGGAAAGGGAGAACAAAGGAAATGTTCCTGGTTCAGCAGGATGGTGCCAGCACATTCAGGCCCCCTACCACTAAATTTGATGAAGACTGGAATGGGGGAATGGTGCCCCCGGAGCCCTTCTGTAGGTGTGTTCCCCGCAGGGAAGGGGGTTCCTAGCAAGCCAGATCAGTGACAGTGCTCAGTGATAAAAGGCTGATTGGGGTGTGGCTGGGTAGATAGGAAGATAAATGAATAAATTAATTAAATATGTTTCAAATTCCTACAACCAACAGAATGCAACCAATTACTAATGCTGGAGGAAGGGTAGAATTTCAGCACTCCCCACCAAAACAATAAAACCCATTCATTTTTAGGAAGTTCAGTTTGAAAATGCAACTTTCATTTTTACCATTTATGCTGTTATGATGAATATACTGTATATATTAACAAATGACAAGAAACAGGTTTCCATGAAAAAATATGATAAAAGACTTCTGTTTCTAGTGGAGGTTTGGATGGAATTATGATTCTTGCTGCACAACATTAGAAGTAGGTAGAAGCACGACACAGTTAACCATGCCAATATCCCACTCATAATGTTGTGGGCTTCCAACAACACAAATTTATACTGAAGTCTGTTGGGGGGGGAGGGGTTTATAGTATTCCTGGCTGACGGAGGAGTAATCAACCAATCACTGATTGTGTTACTGGCCCATCAGCCTATCACAGAGCAGGAAGCACATACAAAGATGGAGGCTATACATCCTTACCTTCAATAGGTCTGTCACATGAGTCTGTGCTTCTCTCATGTATATAGGCAGCCATTTCTCTTGAGTGCATTTAGGACATTACTAAAGAGCCTGTTAACCATAATTATACCTGAAAGAATATGTCTGTCACCTTGTTATTGTAAAACATATACAATGATTTTCCAAAAACTCTTCCCCAAAAAATCAGGTCCACGAAAAAAGAGAATCTGGTGACATTAACCGGAGACATGGCAACACCGTATTTTTCAGTTCTCTCAGCATCAAAGTATCGCAGAACTTGCACAGCTCACCCATGTTTAAATATAGTGTACTTATTACTTTCCTGTAATGGCAAAAAAGACACGCTATGGCTTCAGCAATACATTAAGAATGATTTGCTTTTTGTTTTGGTTCAAAACCCAACTGAATGCAACTGCTTACTTGAAGACTTTGAAGCTAATGGAAACTGACTTTGGTTTTACACATGTAACAAAATAAATACCGTAACTGTCCAAACAGTTGGATTAATCATTGCATACTGTATGTAAATACAGATGTCCATCTGCTTTTAATATTACCAAGATCCAGTCTGTCTGTTCTGTTGTTGCTGTGTTAGAAATGAACCCCTGCTTTATACTCACCTAACCTTGTGCTGCAACATATTTGCATTAATGCTTAAGACCCTCTTGATTAGGCCCTGGGTTAAACTTTCCAAGTTCACCCTCTCGACATTGTTGATTTCTATACATTATTTCCCATTCAATACCATTTGTACATGGGAAATGTTCTGTATAAGGACTACTGCTATGTACTGCATTTTTAAGTCTATCTGTGTTTATATTCAGTGTGTGCATGAATGCCCCATGTATGGGCATCTCTTCATAACTTATCAGGTTTGCTCTCTGAAATAAATATCAAGAACAGTCTACCACTTCCTTGCACTCAAGCTATCAGCCCTGATAGTCTCCTTTTCCTCATAGGAATTTGTGGCTTCTTGTCAACTGGGCCAACCCATGGGAAAGAAAGAAAACCAAACAAAGTAGAAAGTCTGGTCACAAGTTGCAAGAAAGTCGAGATTTCCCAGGGTCCGTAGTATCTGGTGCACTTACTACTGAATCCTTTCTGTTTGTTCCTGAGTCTTCTTGTACAATCACCATTCCTGCTGGCGGTGGTGATGGAGCTGTATTAACTGCCCCAGTGGACACTTGGTGGGGCAGGGACATCCTAGCTGGCAGAGCCCCTCTGATCCCTGGTTGGAAGGCAGCACTGGAGGAAGCAGAGATATGGCCCCCTATTGAAGTCATGGACTCCCTCATTGACTGCGGTGGGCTTTGGGTCATTGTTTGGGAGATGTCATGAGGCAACGAAGGCTGAGATGCAGAAAGCAGCCTTGCATCTTGACTCAAACTACTGGTATGCAGGGCCTGCGTGCTCTTATGGGCTGCCGGTCGCTGAGGAGGGCTAGATGATCTCTGTTGTGTCAGGGAAAGCTGAGAACCTGATTTACCCTGTGACCCGTACTGGAATGTCCGACTAGCTAAAGGGCTTTGGACTGGAGGACTGGATACTGCAGAGGAAAAGGTACTGGCAGGAGCAACAGTACTTTGCTGTTGCAAAAGAGGCTGCTGCTGAACTGGAGACACAGATAATGGGCTTGATACGCTTTGAGCAGGCTGCAAGCGCCTTGGCATCCTGGGGGACTGGAGTGCACCAGATCCTACCATGGGGCTTGCCATTTGAGGACAAAAACTCATAGCGACTGCTTGCTGGAGCGAGGCAATGGCAGAAGTCATCTGCGGCTGGACAGCATGCTGCAACATGGCGTTGGACTTCCGGAGCTCCACCTGTTGGACCATCTCTCGGTCATACTTGACAATCTCCTGGATAATCTCATTTTCCCGATTGTTGAAGACGCCGGAGTTCAGGTCGTGCTGAACCTTGTGTAGCAATATGGAGTTCTTCTTCCCTGTTGGAGCAATAACAAAAATCACAGCATTACCAACTATCTTCATTTGTGGTGTTCTCCCTAACCAGAGCAGTTTTTTCTCAGCATCTGTGCATTTCCCCAGCTGAAGACTTCGACTGTGGACCTCAAAGGTCACACAAACAGCACTGCCTATATTAACTTCGGTCTAGGTGACCAGGTCATATTTTCCACTCCCCCTTCATGGTGACATTTATATTCTCTACAGTATTTCTTGCCTCACGTCATGGGCATTATTGCAGCAATATCCTCAACTGCAATGCAACATCCTTGTCAGGTCATGTTGCGGTAGCACTGGGCAAAAGCACCAACACTCTGCAAGGCCTGTAGCACCAACCTGGTGATGCCACACAGCCCCTGCCAGTTCAAGGTGGAAGTTATAGAACTGAGGCACAAACACAACTTGTCCAACAACACATGCAGCATTTATAAAATATGTTTGCAG
Source organism: Neoceratodus forsteri (assembly GCA_016271365.2). Taxonomy (NCBI): domain Eukaryota; kingdom Metazoa; phylum Chordata; order Ceratodontiformes; family Ceratodontidae; genus Neoceratodus; species Neoceratodus forsteri. The sequence goes on along the minus strand of JADMNL010000031.1, from coordinate 107,305,232 downwards.
GAATTACGTATTTTAGTAAAATGCCTAAAGAATGGCTGCAAGTTGGGAGTTTTATGTGATAAAAAGGTTAAGATAGCCCCTTCATTGTAAGCTAAAGGACAGTGTACATCATACACAATCTCTGCCAACAGCAAGCCACGAGTGGCCTTAAGGCTTCATGACTGCTTTTCCAGAATCTACAGATGTGAAGAGTTGGAAAATGAGGGTTACTCACCTGTAACCATAGTTCTAGGAGTGGTATATGGTGCACATCCACATGTTGGCAGTCTTCCTTTCCCTTTAAGTTCTGCCAGAAAGTCTTCAAGCTAAGCTCCTCCCATCCACCTGGGTGGTATCTTCCTTGGCTCCACCCCATGATATCAGATCTTGCACGCTGGAAGCAGGGATCCGTGTGCCACTTGCCAGGGGAGGCCAGGTGGGTAGTGTGGATGTGCACCATATACCACTCCTAGAACTACGGTTACAGGTGAGTAACCCTCATTTATAGGGGTATGGATAAGGTGTATTATCCACACTTTGGTAGACTCCTAGCAGTCCTCCAAGAGGAGAGGATAAGGTGCACACCCCTATGTAGAAAAGAGAAAGCTGAGAACTGAGGCCCCAAAACCAGCATCCCGGCATGACTCAAAGTCGATGCGGTAGTGGGAGATGAAGGTGTGTGCTGACTTCCAGGCAGCAGCTCTGCAGATCTCCTGGATATGGACAGTCCTGGAAGCAGCCACTCAGGCAATGGTATGTCTAGTGGAAGTAGCTCATAGTCCAATGGGAGGCTCCCTACTAGCCAACCTATAGCAGAGGTCGATGCAGGATACGAAAGCACCTGCCAATCATCCGCTTAGCTGCCCTTCTGCCAGGTGCAGCTTCAGCGTAGGAGACAAAGAGCTGGCGAACCTCTCCTTGAGCTCCAGACGCATGCTCTGTGCAATATTCGAGTACTTGCCACAGGACCAATGTGTGGAGCATGTGCTTGGCCTCTGAGGGTGGAGCAGTGAAGCACACTGGAAGAATGATCACCTAGCAAAGGTGACTCCAAAACAACCCTCAAAGGGAACTTTGGGTGGGGTGGAGGACAACCTTGTCCCAGTGGAAATCCAAGCATGTAGACTCCACAGAGAGCGCTTGGAGCTCACTGATCCTTCTGGAGGAGACAGTAGCCACCCAGAAAGTGGGCGTCTATGATAAGTGGACATCTGACACCTGCACGGGTTCAAACGGCTTGCTCAGGAGCATTGCCAGTACCAGCAAGTCCCAAGGTGATGGTGGTTCATGAATCAGCGGGGACAGGTAATCTGGGCCCTTAAAGAAGCACCTGACCACCTTTTCCTGTGTCACTGTCAGCATACCGGCCCACACCCAGAATGCCTAGATGGCTGCCAGGTTTACCTTGAGGGTTGTCGACCTCAGGCTTGACTGAGACAGGGACCACAAGAAGTTCAGGATGCTAGCCACAGGGCAAACCAGGGGATCTAGCTCCCTGCCGTGGCACCAAGGGAAGGAACGTTATCCCCTTGAAGGCGAAGTACTGGCAAGTTGACTGTCCGAGAGGCCGCCACAACTGGAAGGACCTCATCAGACAGACCCAAAGTCTGGAACCCAAGCCACTTCAAGAACCAGGCTGTCAGATGCAGGAACCGAAGGTCTAAGTGCAAGACCTTCCCGATAGCCAAAGGGTAGGTCCGGGTGCAAAGGCAAGTGCCATGAAGGTCTGCTGCTGAGGCTGAGGAGATCAGGGTACCAAAACTGGCGTGGCCAGTCCAGGCCCACCAAGATCATCTATGCCCTCTCCCTCTTGACCAACACCTTGTGGATCAGCAGAAAGGAGGGAAGGCATACAGTAGGCCCACGGTCCAGGGCCTCATAAAGGTATCCCCTGTAAGTGTTTTGCACTGTGGGGGGCAGGCAAAGAATGGCCTCAACTGTGTGTCCTCCCAGGAGGTGAACATGTTGACCAAGGCAGTACCCCAATAGAGAACAGGTGATCCACCACCTTCTGGTGGAGAGACCACTTGTGAGATGCCTCACCCTGACTGATGGCATCTGCCAGCTGGCTGGATGTACCAGCTACATGAATTTGCCAGAGACCGGCACCAAGGCTGAGCATGAGGGTCCAGGCATGGAGGGCTTCCCGACACAACCAGGGGTAAAGTGTTCTGCTCTGACTGTGGAGGACAGACATGGTCATGGTGCTGTCTGGTTGGACCTGCATGACCTGACCCCAAACCTGTAGAACAAAGGCCATCAGAGTGGGATGCACCACATGGAGCTCCCACAGGTTGATGTGGTACTGGGACTACTGGGGAGTCCAGGGCTCGTGGGCCCCGTGGCACCAGGTTTACTCCACATTCCACCAGAGATGCGTCGGTTAACAAAGTGACTGGCGGCTCTGGATGGATGAATGATACTCCTTCCTGCAGGTGTTCTGGGATGAGCCACCACTGGATGGCATCCCACGCTGACTGTGTCACCATGACTGGCTGGTCCAGATGACCGAGCCGCTGAGACCTTTGTAAGCCAGCCCCCACTGCAGGGGTCACATCCACCAGCGGGTCCACTGGACCACAGCGGTGTAGGATGCCATGCACCCCAGCAGCCACAGAAAGTCCCGAGCAGAGTGCGAGTGCCCAACCTGAAATGAGTGGGCAAAGGATGTAAGATCTGATGCCCTGTCCGCTGAGAGTTAGACCTTGGCCCGAAGGGAGTCAAGCTCTGCCCTGATGATGTGAATGACATATGAGGGGAGGAATTCTGACTTGGGCGGGTTGACTAGAAGGCCCAAGGCCAAACAAGTCAGAAGGGCCAGATCCCTGGACCGCTCCACTTCCCCCCGAGAGAAACCAAAGACCAGCCACTCATCCAGGGAGGGGTGCACCCAGACTCCTCGGCACCACAGGAATGCTGCCACCACTGCTATGCACCTGGTGAAGATCCTGGGAGTCGAGGAAAGGCTAAATGGTATCACTTGGAACTAGTAAAGCACCCCTTCTGTGTGGAACCGAAGGAACCACCAGCAGGACAGATGGACTAGGATGTAGAAGAAGGCATCCTGGAGGTCAGGAGAGCAGAGCCACATGCCCTGTTCCAGGGATGGATGGATTTGAGTCAGAGTGACCATCTGGAACTTACCTAAGGAAATGACTGAGATTGTGAAGATCCAATATGGGGCAGCAGCCCCCTGTCCATTTGGGAACTAGAATAGCTGGATGTGAAGACCTGACTGGCCAGGGTATGCCGACCAGGGTGTCCGGGACATGGGCTACAGTGCCTTTTTGAAAGGAGCGATGTCCTCCCGAAGAGTGGACAGCAGGTCTGGAGACACCATGGCCTCCTGTGGGGCATTGGCTTGGTAAGGCAGGAGAGCCTCGAAGCCTAGAGGCAGACCCTGACCCACCACATTGAGCACTCCTTTGTCCAATGTGATGATGGACCAGGTGTGCTAGAAACGGCGAAGCCACCCCCTCCCCCCATGGGAACCCAAGACTGATGTAGGATGGGCGGGAGGGAAACACTTGGGAACTGTCACTGAGTAGGCTTGGCAGAGGCTCCAGCACTGGCTGCTGGAGGAGCAAGGGCTGCAGCGGCTGGGGGCTCCACCCAGATGGAAGGAGAAGCCGGTGTCAGCTCGGCTGGGGGAAACCAGAATGGCTGTGATGGTGCTGACTAGGGAAGCTCCGGGCCCTGCAAAACAGCACAACCATGGTTGAACAGGGTTCCACCAAGCCACTTCGACAAAAAATACACCGACACCCCTACACCAACAACCCCCACAGTGGCATGGAAACAAAACGACAGACTACTACACCAACAAACTCTACCCCTGCACCTCCTGAACTAAAGATAACTAACTCCAAGTCACACTTAATTTCCCTCCAATGCCCAGCCTATTAAAAAATACACCCACTGCACAGCTCCCCACATCTCAGTCATTGCTCCTGGTGTGTGGTCCATTACAAAATGACAATCATACCCACTACACAACCCCCCCCACCTCCGAATATTATACCGTTCTTATAGCGATGCCTACACCTGTCGACATGAAATCCTGTTGACATGAAATCCGTACCGCTGTCACTGCCTTCACTGTACAGCTGTCAATGTGTTCGCATCGCTGTTATAACAGTATACAATCGAGGAGCCACTGAAGCCATGTCAGCACCTCCTAATGACACCACAATCTGCGGCAAAGCTTGCCTTCACCCGAAGATGAGAAGGAGAAAAAGTGTAGTTGGAGCTTCTGAGTGGATGGCCGAGAGCAAGAACACCAAGATACCCAGATATCAAACCCGAATGTGACCAAGCCCTTGACCATGGCCTCCACAGATGACGACTGAGTTGTCGGGGAGGAGACATGGGGGGAGGGAGCCATGTACGCAGTGCAGACTGGAGCCTGGGAACTGCCGAGGGATTAAGCTCCTGAAGGGAGACAGCCAGGTCAGGTGGTGTAACTGGCCCTTTAGCAGGAGGGCTGAGAGGACCGGAGTCCAAAAGAGGGAGTCAACCGTGACCTCCGAGAATGGGTCAACTGGGCCAAGTTGGCTTCCTGGTCCCATGACCTATGATGGGGCCTCATAGAAAGTAGGACTCGGATGATATGGACCCTCAAGTAGGGCCCTCCCCAAGGGTTGGAAGGGACTGACACAAGTTTCAAGATGCTCCAGTAAACAAAGCTCCCAATCCCACAGGGAACAAAGTGGGAACCGAAGCGACGTCCGCTGCGATCTGGCCACCACCTCTCTTTAGAAGTGCAAGCCGCTACATTTGAGTCCTGGCTAAGAATGGTCCTAAGGCATCCATGGACTGGATCAGTGGGTCCCATGTGTCTTGGTGGCCCAGAAAAAAAAAGGCAGGTGAAACAGTGTAACAGCGAGGGCTGCAAGGACTGGCAAAGGCCACAAGCCTGTGGATCATGCTGAGCCCCTAGGAAAAAAACATGCAAGGCATGAGGGTTGGTGCACAACATGATCTGGGAACAAGTAGCTCGCCATCTGAACCCCGGACTGGATCCCTGGTCATCGCGCTCCATTCAGTAATAGAAAAACAATCGAGAAAAGGGTGCCTGAAGACAGAGTAGTGAAATGGGCCTACACCGCATGCAGGAGCTGTGAAGGAGGACACCTGATTCTTCTAGCAGAAAGGACGGTCTGATGTCACGGGGCAGAGCCAAGGAGGATACCACCGGGGTGGGTGAGAGGAGCTTAGCTTGAAGACGTTCCGGCAGAACTTAAAGGGAAAGGAAGACTGCCAAAGTGTGGATATTGCACCATATATACAACCCTAGAAAACTAGGTTACTCACCTGCAACTGTAGTTCTAGTAATGGTATATAGTTTATATCCACAGTTTGGCAGTTCCACCAAAGTTGCTGATTTGTTGGATGTCTTTAAGCTAAGCTTCTCCCACCATTCAGGCAGGTATCCTCTGACTCCACCCTGTGACAACAGATCTTGCACACTGAAAGCAGGGATCTGTGTGCTACTTGCCAGGGGAGGCCGGGTGGGCTGTGTGCATGTGAACTACATATCACTCCTAGAACTACGGTTACACGTGAGTAACCTGTTTTTCTAGTGGTGTGGATATATTCACTATCCACACTCAAGTGACTCCTAGCAATTCTCCTGAAGGAGGGGGCATGGAGAACTGAGGTCCCAAAAGCAGCATCCTGATGAGACTCTAGGTCAGTGCTGTAATGGAAAATTAAGGTGTGCTGACTTCCAGGTAGCAGCCCTGACAGATTTCCTGTATAGGGACGGCCCTGGAAGCAGCCACTGAGGCAGCAGTATGTCTGATGGAATTAGCTCTAAGCCCTACAGAAGACTCCCTACCAGCCAACCTACAGCAGAGGTCAATGCAGGATGTGATCCATCTGCCAACTGTCTGCTTTGTTGCCAGTCTGCCAGGCATGGCTTCAGTGTATGTTACAAACAGCTGGTGAGCCTCAAGGCCATCTTCCATGACAGGTGTGATATCTCACACCTCTGCATAGGCTCAAATGGCTTGCCCGTGAGCATAGCCAGTACCAGCAGTAAACCCCATGGTGGTGGTTGTTCACGCACCGGAGGGGAAAGGTGGTCCCAGCTCTTGAAAAAGCACCTGACCACCTTCTCCTGGGCCACTGTCAGCTTGCCAGCCCATGCCTAGTAAGCAGAGATGGTTGACATGTGCACCTTAAGGGTCACTGCTTGCAGTCCCGACAGAGAGGGACCACAGGTATTCCAAAATGTTCACCACTGGGCAGGCAAGGGGGATCAAGATCCTTGCCCTGGCACCATGTTGAAAACCTCTTCCACTTGAATGCATAGCATCGGTGAGTTGACTCTTTCTGGGAGGGCTCCACAACATGAAGCACATCTTTCGAGAGACACAAGTCCTGGAACTCTAACCGTTCAGAAATCGGGCTGAGCGGTGCAGGGGTTTCAGGTCTGGGTGCAGGACCATCCCCTGTTGTTTGGTCAGCAGATCCAGGCAAAGAGGGAGCCGCCACGAAGGTCTGCTGCTGAGGCTCAGGAAATCTGGGTACCAGAACTGCTTGCCCAGTCTGGAGCTATCAAGATCATTCGTGCTGTGTCCTTCTGTGCCTTAACCACCACCTTGTGGATCAAGGAGAAGGGAGGAAAGGCACAGACGAGGTCTGGGGTCCAGGGTCTTGTGAAAGCATCCCAAAAGTGTCTCAGACTGGGGGGGTGAGCACAAAATAGCCTCAGTTTGGCATTCTCCTAGGCGGTAAACAGATCTACCAGAGGCATGTCTCACAGGGAGAAAGAACAGTTATGTACTTACGGTATCAGTAGATCTTCAAGAGAATATCCTCCATTAGTCCACACGTTTGGAACTACAGGCACCAGGAATTAGGACCACACAGAAACTTCTGCTAGCCAGGGGTCGCCCATGACGACATCATGCATCAATATATATATAAAACGTGGGCAGCCCCATCACTCCTCAGTTCTCCACTGGAGATCAGACTCAAGAGGACCTCCAACCGAGGGGAACCAGGAGAAAAGATCAGCCCAGACATACAAGGCAAGGTATAGGGCTGGGTATATAATGCATATATTAGGTTCAGTTGCACAATATCTAATGCAACCCTCCATGAAGCAGCAGAGGGATGGAGGAGATTCTTTCAAAGATCTACTTTAACGGCAAGTATGTAACTGTTCTACCTTCCTCGAGGATGTCTCCTCTATTAGTCCACACCTTTGGAATGAGTAGCAAGCACTTCTAAACATCAACTGGGAGGTGGCTACAGTTTGATATATATTCAGGATAGCAGGCCCTGCAGTACAGCAAGCCTGAAACCAGCACATCTACAAGAGACAATGTCCAGACTGTAATATTTAGTGAAAGTGTGGACAGTGCTTTATAGGGCTGCAGCACAAATGTCAGTTACAGAAGCATTTCTGAAACAAGCAACCAAGGTGGCCATTTCTCTAGTGGAGTGACCACAAACTGCATCAGGCAGTTCCTTATTGTACTTCCTATAACAGCATGTACCAGACTATGCCAGCCATGTGGACAGGCACTGTTCAGACATGGAAGCCCCCTCTTTGCCGGGGCGAATGAAACAAAAAACTGAGAGGACTTTCTCCAGTCCTTGGTGTGATTCAAAGAGTATCCGAGTATTCTATGTACATCTAAAGTATGGAGCAGTGCCTCGCCCCTGATTGACATGCTCAGGGTAATAAACAGGAAAGTGTATAGTTTGAGTCAGTGTAAATTCAGATACCACCTTTGGTAGAAACTTGGGATTTGTATGCAAAGAGAATGTCTTTGTGGAATATCAAATAAGGAGGCTCACGGATTAGAGCCTGAAGCTCTAAAATCCTTCCAGCAGAAGTGATTGCAACTAAAAATAATGTTTTCCATGACAGAAGACGTAGGTCATAACTTGCAGTCAGCTCAAAAGGAGCCAACATCACTTTATGAAGCATATAATTCAAGTCCCAAGGCCGGACTGGATTGCTGATGTGTTGACTGATGCTAGCTGGGCTGTCCAAAGACACCATCAAGAGACCCAGGGATTTGGATCTCCAGATCTGTCAAGACTTGGGCCTTCTGATCAACCTAGACAAGTCTGCACACTCCCTGTCAGCTCATACAACGGCCAGCCAAGGAGGTGAGAGGAGGGCTGTGTCGGTCGCTGTATTGGGATTCGCCGCACGTCCCCAGACACACTGGCAAGGGGGGAGGGTTGGATAGGTAGTGTTCTGGGTGTGGCTGGGGCGGTTGGGGGACCGCCAGACCATCAATGATCGACGGTCCATTTGTTGACTGGCATTTGAGGGGTGGGGGTACCACTGGACCCCAGGAATATTGCAGGGTACATGGGCCAGGTGATGGGGGTGGGGGTGCTACCAGACACCAGGGAGTGGTGAACAATATAAGGTACAAGAGATTGGGGGGTTGGGATGCCACTAGACACTAGGGAAAAGTGTTTATTGTATGGGTGGGTGACTGGATGGGAAGGTGGTGCTACTAGACACCAGGTTGATGGCTGACAAGCACAAGTTGGGTGGTCGGTGGGGTACCACTAGACACATTGCTCTCATTGTTAGGGGTGCTCTAAAAAGCTCTCAAGTCTATCGTTATAAACACTTTAATCTAATAAGAAATAAAAAATAAATTATTTTAAGTACATTAAACTAACCATCACTTCATACAAATTAAATCTAGTGGTGCCTAGATCAACATGTGATACTCACTGACCCGCTATATAGTTATTATAAAAGTCAATAATTTCTGGAGGTGAAAATTATTGAATTTTATAAAAACTATACTGTACTTAAGATATTTTATTTGTGTTTCTTACATTAGATTAAAAAAGGTACACTCCTGAAGAAGCCCAGTATTACTAGACAAAACATTGAGTGGCACACCAAGTGAATAATTTAATAAACTTCATATCAATTACAGCATTTGACTTGGAAGCCTTTTTCGAGCACCCCTCACCCCTAGTAGTGACAGCAATGCAATTAAAGCATCGAGGAGGCAACCATTTGAACTTTTTTTTTTTATTTCCTGTGGCAATCCCTAGTTTTCTGGGACCTGCTTGTAGTGCCACTAGACACCAGGGAACCCTCTAAGTAATTCAGGACAGTGTTTGGGGGTGCCACTAGACACCAAGGAACCCTCTAAGTAATTCAGGATAGTGTTTGGGGGTGCCACTAGACACCAAGCAACCCTCTAAGTAATTCAGGACAGTGTTTGGGGGTGCCACTAGACACCAAGGAACCCTCTAAGTAATTCAGGACAGTGTTTGGGGGTGCCACTAGACACCAAGGAACCCTCTAAGTAATTCAGGACAGTGTTTGGGGGTGCCACTAGACACCAAGTAGCCCTCTAAGTAATTCAGGACAGTGTTTGGGGGTGCCACTAGACACCAAGGAACCCTCTAAGTAATTCAGGACAGTGTTTGGGGTGCCACTAGACACCAAGGAACCCTCTAAGTAATTCAGGACAGTGTTTGGGGGTGCCACTAGACACCAAGGAACCCTCTAAGTAATTCAGGACAGTGTTTGGGGGTGCCACTAGACACCAAGGAACCCTCTAAGTAATTCAGGACAGTGTTTGGGGGTGCCACTAGACACCAAGGAACCCTCTAAGTAATTCAGGATAGTGTTTGAGGGGTGCCACTAGACACCAAGGAACCCTCTAAGTAATTCAGGATGGGTGTTTGGGGGGGGGGTTGAGGAGTGCCACTCGACACCAGGGAACAAAGATAATCGGGACGGGTGTTCGGGGGGGTGTCGCTAGACACCAAGGATGACATGTCAGGTGCCCACAGGATAGGCACAAAAGAGTCGATGCTTACCATGCAAATGAGCCCATAATGAGCTTGCAATTGGCCCCCTAGTGCCTTGCGTGACAAATGGATTCATTTGCATGGTGTGGCTGTATATGCCAACATGGCTCCCAGCGCTATCTGGTCCTGGGGCGCTACTCCCTGTGGGCCGGGTACAACCAAGGTCCATGTCGGGGCAGCGCAGTTTGACTTAGCACTGCGCCAACAAGGGTGACATTCAGTTGGTCAATGCCGGTCTGCTATCCGACTGAATAAAGCAGCCTCCCGGTCAGGCACAGCACAAACATCTGCACTGAACCTGCACTCATTTCTGAACATCTGGGTCCTGATGTGCAGGCTAAATATATGGGTAGAATCTTTTGCTAAGTGCTGGAGACTAGGTGGGAAGGATACAGCCAGTCATTTTCATATATTTTGAGAATGTCCAGTTATACAGTTTATTGACAGAGTATAGGGCAAGAAATGATGCATTCCCAAGGCCCCCTTTCTTTGATACCACCATGGATTATTGTCAGTTCCAGGAGTGGGGGGTCCATTTGGGTGAACCACTGATCCTTATATGGGTATTTGCAGAAAAACACAATGCACACCTGCGGCTTTAAGCTAGGATGGCCACTTTGGGCCACTGGAGAGCCATTGTGAATAAAATTTATCATATGGAAAAATTCACTTTCTGTTCATGATCTAATCATCCACTTTTTCAAGAACGTTGGCAGAAATGAATAATGTATATTATGAATGTTGATAACACCTTTATTTCATAGGATTCACTGGAAATGCTAATGCCCTGGAGGGTGTACTCGGCGGAGTTTGGATCCTTCCTGAATTTAGTTTTTTGGAGCTCTGCTATGGTCATTGTCTGACTATCAATCAATCAATCAAATCTTTATTTATCCAGGCGAACATCATTGAGCAATGCTCATTTGCAAGATGGACCTGGTAGGGTCAAGATACAATTTGTATGACATATAACATGCAGAGAATACACAACTTTGAGAGGATAGCAAATGAATACAAAAACAACAACTCCAAGACAGAGTGCTTTGAACAGCTAATAACAAGAAAAAAATATATATTACATATATACATGATTCATCAAATAGCCAGCTTGTTAGTGGAGGACACTTTAGAAACTAGCACTTTTGGTGAAGGTTAAATGTCAGGGAATTATTAGAAAGTTTTAAACTCGGGTGATGAGCTGTGTGGACATCTGGAAGATATATCTACAGGGAGTGATTTGTAGGAGGCAAATACCGGCTGAAGCAGTGACAGGGGGGATGAAAGGAGTGTATACAGAATGTTGTGGCCAGGGGTGGTGAAAGGGAAGGAGTGGAAAGGGCCGTGTCAAAGAGGGATCAATAGTAGGTCGGGGAGGGGATGGACTGGGGAAGTAAAAAACTGAAAGTATAAGGAGACTAAGTATATAATGCTTAAGAAGGAAGGATTGTAGTAAAGGTTAATGAGATGTGAAGCAACTGCTCAGTAGGGTGCTGAGGAGCTACCTTGAATAGTCGTCCAGCTGGTAGGAAAGATGGAGGGTTAGTCTAATGTTGACGGAAGCAGTTACATTTTTCTTTGAATATTTTGTTGTATAGATATTTAAAGGCTGTAATAGATATGAGCTTGTTCACTTTCAGTGTCTTTTGCATCGTGTTCCATAGGGTGGATAATACATAACTAACAGCATGTCTGCCATGTCGAGAGTGGAACTTAGGCACTTTAAGAGTAATGAAGTTCAGGCTTCTTAATGCATAATTACTTGATGAGGCTTGTAGAAAACAGTCTGAGATATATTTTGAAAGCTGCTGTAATATTGCTCTGTAAGTCCATAGTAATGCATTCCTATCCCTTCCATATTGAAGCGAGGGCCAACCAACTGCGGAGTATAGCAAGCAGTGGTGAGTACTGTATGGTAAGTCTGTGATAAACCTCAAAGCTCTATGGTATAGTGTATCTAATTTGTTCAAGCATACGGTAGGGCAGCGACTATATAGGAAGTCAGCGTAGTCTAATACTGAGAGGAATGTGGCCTGGACCATCTTCTTTTTTGAATCACTTGAAAGGAAGTGCCTTATTCTATAGTAAAGTCCAAGTCTTTGTCTAAGCTTTTTTAGCAGCTCTTCCAGATGTTCTAGATAGTCTAATCTACTATCTAGCCATATCCCCAGGTATTTGAATTTTGTGACATATTCGAGATTTTCACCAAGTGCAGTGGATAGTTTAGGGAGATCGACTGGGATTGAGTATCTTGCCTGCACCTGTGGGAAAAGAACATTGCCTTAGTTTTTTTTGCATTCAATAGTAGTTTTTTTTCCAGCAGCTGGAGTTGCAGTAGGTCGAATTCTGCTTGTAGTTCTTTGCAGGCTATTGTAGGAGAAAGGTGACTCACATACAGTACTGTATCATCAGCAAACAGGTGTACAGTGGCTTTGGTAAGATTTGTGTCAATGCTATTGATATATATGGCAAAGAGGATAGGCCAAGAATAGATCCTTGTGGTACTCCTCTTGTAGTGGTCTGAGTGGGGATATATCTCCTTCTGCCTTTACCTGCTGGGTTCTTCCTGTAAGATAGTTGTTAAACCATCTAATGGAATTGGTGTCAAGTCCAATAGACCTTAGTGAGGAGAGGAGCAGGTCATGGTCAACCGTGTCAAAGGCCTTACTTAGGTCTAAGAAGACAGCACATTACAATTTTTTATCCAATTCAAGTTGCCAGTCATTGGTGACTTTTGCAAGAGCTGTTATGGTACTGTGGTTTGCTCTGAAACCAGATTGTGCTGGGTTTAGAAGATTGTTGGCTTCTAGATATTCTCTTAGCTGGGTGCTCACAATTTTTTCAAGTAGTTTAGACAGCACAGTAAGAATGGAAATTGGTCTGTAGTTATTAAGGGCTGTGGGATCCCCGGCTTTCAGAAGTGAATCACTTGAGCGGTTTTCCAGATTGATGGGATGACTCCAGACTGTAGAGAAAGGTTAAACAGATGTGTTACTGGTACTGCTAATACATGTATGGCAATTTTTAAAAAGTATGGGTCAAGGGAGTCTGCGCCTGCACTCTTTTTTATGTCCAGTTGTAAGATTAGTTCTGCGACTTGCTTCAGCGTGGCTGGATTGAAGGAGAAAGTGGAGTCAGTCACCCTTGCATCAGTGTTCTTAATCCCTAGATGTACTCTCATTTGGTTGGCTGGAGAGGAGTCGAATGCTAGCCCAGCAGTTGTAAAATGATTATTGAAGGCTTCCATACTTCTATTTTGTCACTGATGGTTCTGTTTCACATTGTAGTTTTGCTGGGAGTGAGTTACTTGGGACATGGCCAGTTATATCTTTATAGTGTTCCAAAACTTGGCAGGGTTGTAGTATGAGGAATCTAATTCAGCCATGTAATATGCAGCTTTTGTGTCTCGACTTTCTTGGTGCAGAGATTCCTGGCTTTCTGAATTGTTCCAGTCAGAGGCTAATTTAGTTTTTCGGCTTTTTCCAAAGCTTGTCCCTTTCAGAAGGGTGGATTTAAGGTCAGAATTGAACCAACGACAGGTTTTATTTTTAATAATGAAGTTTAGAGACTGGTGCATGAATGTTTAGAGCATTTGTGATAATGTCATTTAGAACACCATATGCAATCTCCATTGTGTTCGCTAGATAGAATTCTTGCCATCTTGTGGAGTATTTAATATCGTCCAGGTATGCCTCAATGTTGAAGTTCTTTTCAATCTCCTCAACAAGAATTTTGTGGGGATGAAATCTTACATAGCTGACCTAATTGCATGAATACAACAATGATCACTAATGTCGTTGAACAGAACTCCAGTGTGTGAGAAGAGGTGAGGTTTACTCACTAATAGTACATCCAAAAGCGTGCTATTTTTTGGGTTCTTTTTGTTTATTCTAGTAGGTTCATTTATAAGCTGTGTAAGCCCATGCATGTCGCAGAATGAAATTAGAGGTGTAGCTGCCTTAGAAAGCCAGTTTAGGTTTAAATCGCCTATAATTATGGTTTCTTCATTCCCTTGTTTAATCAAGTCACCCAAGTAGGATAGTATCTTGAGGCCAGCTGAGGGAGGTCTGTAACAGTTGATCAGCTGCAGTGAGGTATTTTTGGAAAGGGTTATTTTAAGGGATAGGCACTCTGAATTCTTTTGCCATAGAATAAGAGGCAAGACAAATTGCAGGTAGGTTGGCCTTTACATATATTGCTACCCCTCCTCCTCTTGTCCGTCTATCAGCTCTGAATGTTTGGTAGTTAAGTAAGTTTATATCTCTGTCGGCTGTATCAGGTCTAAGCCATGTCTCAGAGACTACCAGGATGTCAGGTAGTGAGTGGCTAACCCAGGCTTGGAGCAATGTGATTTTTTTTAAAAGGCTACATGCATTAATATGTAGAAGGCTTAGTCCTTTAATCTTTGCTAGTTTTGAAGGTGCAGTGATAGTCCCTGGTGGCCCAGGGTTAAGTTCCACATTCCCTGAGCATATTAGTAGTAGGAGCAGTAGTTTCATAGTTGCCGCCAGAGATAGGGTATAAGTTCTTATAGATGCCTTTTTATTTCTTTTTTTTTTATTCTGTGGAATTCTTATTTGCCATCCAGATTCGGTTTTTCGTCTCTTCTTGTAAAGGAAAGGATTAATACTTTAACAGAGATAGTCGGGATCTTGTTCTGTATACAGTTGGAGACAGACACCAAACAAATGCAATGCCGACTGTGTCCCTCCGTAGTAAAGAATAAATGCTGTAATCATTATCAATGGAAGGTCATAGGTACATATCCATCTCTTGGGGCTGTTGTAGAATTGCAGCAGGACGAGAATGTGGTATCTGCACTCTGCTTGGCATCCTGTGGATGTCTGCATCTTTTACTTAGTTCAGGTAATAGCAGTAGTATAAGGAGGCTCCAAAGAAAGTTCCTCATTATGAAGGTGACCAGAGATTTTGTAGGTAATATCTTATGATTTGCTCACAGTAGTTGCCTGTGTCGTAGACTATAAAGGTGATATACTTAGCTCATACTGGGTGCCTACTCAGATATTAGAGGAGGGTGTTTAGTCTAGCAATGGGATAACAGGTTTGGTAAGCAGTGAGATACAAGAATTTTATGGACTCGAATAAAGGCGAAGTATAAGATGGCTAGGGTAGTGTGCCTTATCTGATGCTAGGTGGAAACCCAGTCTAGTTGTGGCATCAGAATAGACAGCATAGGTAGTAATATGGTAATCGACTGTATAGTATCAATGAGGAATATAAGGCAGGCTATAGGTTTAGCAGGACACAGCGGGCGTGGTTTTAATAACGTTGGCGGGAAAGTGTCTATTTAAGAAAGTCTAGAAGAGGGGGAAGGGCAGGTGGGCATAAAAATTGAGGCTTTGCCGTACCTTCCCTGGAGGGTCTCTCCGGCTCTGTGGAGCTAAGCGCCGGCTGGAGATGCCGCCCGCCCACTGGCGGAGACTGGCCTCGGCGCTCGGTGCAGGGGGCACTCAGCAAGGGTCCTCCTCTGGGGACACAAGAAAGAGCAGGTAGAATTTAAAGGATTTTACAGCTCAGGCACAGGCAGAGCAGCAGGGGGGCCAAAAATTAACATTAGAAAGGCTAAGGGATGGGGGGTAGAGGTGCCAAAGCGTCTGGCTATGCACACAAACACAGGAAGGCTGTAATTACTTTTTTTTTTACAAGCAACACCTCTCACAATTTCCCCCTCCCCACAATTACAGTGTTCAGCTCTTTTTGTGGAAATCTGTACACACAATACCCTAAGCAAAACTTTTCCCAAACATAAAAAGCAAATCTAGCAAGGAAGAAACCAGGAGCAGCGGGGACCAATCGGATGCGAAGCCGTGGAAGGCGCTCGTCTTCCGATTGGTTGCGGCTTTGCCGTACCTTCCCTGGAGGGTCTCTCCGGCTCTGTGGAGCTGAGCTCTGGCTGGAGATGTTTCCCGCCCGCTGGCGGAGACTGGCCTCGGTGCTCGGTGCGGGGGGCGCTCAGCAAGGGTCCTCCTCTGGGGAGACAAGAGAGAGCAGGTAGAATTTAAAGGATTTTACAGCTCAGGCACAGGCAGAGCAGCAGGGGGGCCAAAAATTAACATTAGAAAGGCTAGGGGATGGGGGTAGAGGTGCCAAAGCGTCTGGCTATGCACACAAACACAAGAAGGCTGTAATTACTTTTTTTTTTTACAAGCAACACCTCTCACAATTTCCCCCTCCCCACAATTACAATGTTCAGCTCTTTTTGTGGAAATCTGTACACACAATACCCTAAGCGAAACTTTTCCCGAACATAAAAAGCAAATCTAGCAAGGAAGAAACCAGGAGCAGTGGGGACCAATCAGATGCGAAGCCGTGGAAGGTGCTCGCCTTCTGATTGGTTGCGGCTTTGCCGTACCTTCCCTGGAGGGTCTCTCCGGCTCTGTGGAGCTAAGCGCCGGCTGGAGATGCCGCCCGCCCGCTGGCGGAGACTGGCCTCGGCGCTCGGTGCAGGGGGGCGCTCAGCAAGTCCTCCTCTCTTCCCTGGAGGGTCTCTCTCGGCTCTGTGGGGAGCTAAGCCGGCTGGAGATGTCGCCGTCACTACAGCAACTACTGAGAGATGTATTTAGATAGCGTTCTCAGTTACACAGTATTTTATGGCTACTGTTCCACCCAGCATTCTAATTTACCTTTTCTCAAGTTTTATTTCCATGCATGGCAACTGTTGTATTTACTCTGTATAACACTATTGTGGTATGTTGTTCTTGCTCCATGTATATTCTAATATTATACTTAATATGGCCATTAAGACCTATTAACAACCTCCTTAACCTATTATTGGTCCAAGTCCCATACAAACCTAAAAACTTCATTTGGCTGTGCCCAAACTATTAACTCTAAGCCCTCTGTTTCAAATGTCTTTCAACATCCCTTTGACACCTTCCCACTTATTATTCCACATAAGCTCATATACCACTTAGCCTACTCCCTTCATAAACCCTTGGTGAGCAAAATTCCTTTGTCAACTCCTTTCACCCATCGTAAACTGTGGCACTTCCTCCTCCTAGTGTTACTTTTATCTGGGACATTGAGCAAAACCCTGGACCCGTAACAACTAACAGTCACCAAATAATGCCACTTGGCTAGACTCCAAGGACTACGGGTTGCGCACATGAATATTAGGAGTCTCCTTCACAATCTAACCGAACTTGAGGCATGGGTTGCACAGAACCTCCCTGACATCCTCTGCCTGTCAGAGACCTGGTTAAAGCCCTCTATTGCTGACCATCTATGTGCTCTACCCAACTATAATCTCATTAGGCAAGATAGGGTCGCCTCCAAGTGTGGGGGTGGAGTTGCCATCTACTTCAAACAACACCTGCTGCTAGTCCAAAATGCTCTTCCTGCCCTACCTCTCTGTGAAGCACTCCATGCAACGCTTCTACTAGGCTCAAAGAAGTTACACATAATTTGTGCCTATAACCCTCCTGTGGGAGGGATAAAAGGCCTAGAAGATCTCCTCTTACTAACAGATAGTACCATTGGCCATAATGAAGTCCTCGTACTGGGTGACCTAAACCTAAACTGGGCTAGTAAATCAATTCAGGCCTCCCACACCTTATTACAAGGCCACAACTTTCATCAGCTGATCTCTGACCCACCAGGGTCAGGCCTCCCCTCAGTTTAGTACGCTTTATCGATTGATCCTTACAAACCATCCTGATAGCATCAGCTGCGCAGGTACCCTTCCAGATGTAATCAGTGCTCACTCCCCGATCTATTGCATCTGGAGCTCAAATAAAAAAACATCTCCGCCCCCAAGACTCGTCACGTTCCGCAATCTTGCCAGGTTCAACCCTATTCACTTTACCCATGACCTCTCCACGATTGACTGGTCCTCCATCCACAGCGCATCTAATGTCCAGTCTGCCCTTGATAGTTTCTTTACAAAATTTGGTCAGCTCCAAGACACCCATACCCCATGGATCTCAGAGCACTTTCAGTGATACCCAGACTAAGTGGCTAACAAAAGATCTACTAGCAGATAAGGGCCAGAGATAAAGCCTGGCATCGTTTTACGTCCACAGGGATTGAATCAGACTACTGCCACTACCGCTCACTGAGAAACACTTGCAAAGAAACATCCGTTCATCCAAAAGCGCTTTCTGCAGGAACTCTACTAATAAAAGCCTCTGGTGACTCAAGAAATTCTGGACCACCATAAAAACCCTCCTGGGTTCTAATCAAAAGGCCCATACAAATGACATGCTGTTAAACGGCATACATTGCAACAACCAGTTAACCATAGCCAATATCTTTAATCACCATTTCTCAGACTTATCAAGCTACCTGACCTCCTTCCCAACTGGCCACACTGCTCCGCCCCAATGCAACACCAAACCTCCACTTCCGAACCCCCCCTTTAGGTTCCGGAGCATTCAAAAAAGAGAAGTAGAACAATTACTTCTCCATCCATGAAAATACCAGCCCAGGATCAGATGGTCTTGAACCTAGGCTCCTGAAAGTTATGGCCCTTCATAGCCTCCCACTAACAAAATCTTCATATGTCCCTATGCCGTGGTATAGTCCCAAATATATGGAAAATTGCTAAAATCACTCCTATTCCAAAAAAGGAGCCCAAGGAAATCAAGAACTATCGCCCCATCGCTATACTCTCTGTATTAAGCAAAATCTTGGAAAATTAGTCACCACCCAAACAACAGAATACTCCAAAAATATAACCTCCTTTCTAGTTCTCAACACGGATTCCATAAAGGTCACAGCACCACCTCTGCCCTGCTCAAAGCTGACTAGTGACATTTATTCCTCCGCGGGCTTGAGCCTCTGGACAGGCGCAGTTTTCAATGACCTAACTAAAGCTTTTGACCTGGTCAACCACACACTTCTTTTGCAAAACTACAGTCATTTGGTTTCTCCTCAGATACCATTACCTGGTTCAAAGCTACCTGACTGACAGACAACAGGCTGTGGTCTTTAATTCAGCAATTTCTGATCCTGCACTGATCCACGCTGAGTACCCACGGCTCCATTCTTGGTCCTCTGCTTTTACTATCTTCATTGATGACATCCCTTTAACTGCACCGAACTGCTCATCTCTGCTCTATGCTGGACGATTTGGTTATCCACCACACTGCAAAAACTTCGATTTCCCTAAACCATCCCTTGCCTTGGACTTCAAGGAGTATCCAAACCTGGCTCACTGATAATAAACTAGTTCTCAACTCTAGCAAATCCTACTCAATGTTGTTTGGCCTGGCAGGCCAGACTCAGATCAAATCTAAATCCCCTTATCATCTCATGTGTGGACAGCTCCCTCTACCTCTGCCAAATCCTTTAAATATCTAGGTGTCACCCTGGATGAATCTCTTGACCTTGACCTCCATATCTCAACTATCTGTAAGTCCGTAAATGCCAAGATAGGGAAGTGCCTATCGCACCAGCTATGCCCTCACCCCTCAAGCCAGACTAGCTGGCTCAAGGCTTCCTTATACCGGCTCTAGCATGGCTCTTCAATCTACCTATCTGCATCTAAATCCTCCTCCTTAAATGGGATACCACTTACAGACTGGCCTCGGCGCTTTCGGTGCAGGGGGGCGCTCAAAGTCCTCCTCTCTTCCCTGGAGGGTCTCTCCCGGCTCTGTGGAGCTAAGCGCCGGCTGGAGATGCCGCCCGCCCGCTGGCAACTACTGAGATGTATTTGTTGCCCTCAGTTACACAGTATTTTATGCTACTGTTCCACCCAGCATTCTAATTTACCTTTTCTCAAGTTTTATTTCCTATGCATGGCAACTGTTGTATTTACTCTGTATAACACTATTGTGGTATGTTGTTCTTGCTCCATGTATATTCTAATATTATACTTAATATGGCCATTAAGACCTATTAACAATCCTCCTTAACCCATTATTGGTCCAAGTCCCATACAAACCTAAAAAAACTTCATTTGGCTGTGCCCAAACTATTAACTCTAAGCCCCCTCTGTTTCAAATGTCTTTTCAACATCCCTTTGACACCTTCCCACTTATTATTCCACATAAGCTCATATACCACTTAGCCTACTCCCTTCATAAACCCTTGGTGAGCAAAATTCCTTTGCCAACTCCTTTCACCCATCGTAAACTGTGGCACTTCCTCCTCCTAGTGTTACTTTTATCTGGGGACATTGAGCAAAACCCTGGACCCGTAACAACTAACCAGTCACCAAATAATGCCACTTGGCTAGACTCCAAGGGACTACGGGTTGCGCACATGAATATTAGGAGTCTCCTTCACAATCTAACCGAACTTGAGGCATGGGTTGCACAGAACCTCCCTGACATCCTCTGCCTGTCAGAGACCTGGTTAAAGCCCTCTATTGCTGACCATCTATGTGCTCTACCCAACTATAATCTCATTAGGCAAGATAGGGTCCGCCTCCAAGTGTGGGGTGGAGTTGCCATCTACTTCAAACAACACCTGCTGCTAGTCCAAAATGCTCTTCCTGCCCTACCTCTCTGTGAAGCACTCCATGCAACGCTTCTACTAGGCTCAAAGAAGTTACACATAATTTGTGCCTATAACCCTCCTGTGGGAGGGATAAAAGACCTAGAAGATCTCCTCTTACTAACAGATAGTACCATTGGCCATAATGAAGTCCTCGTACTGGGTGACCTAAACCTAAACTGGGCTAGTAAATCAATTCAGGCCTCCCACACCTTATTACAAGGCCACAACTTTCATCAGCTGATCTCTGACCCCACCAGGGTCAGGCCTCCCCCTCAGTTTAGTACGCTTATCGATTGGATCCTTACAAACCATCCTGATAGCATCAGCTGCGCAGGTACCCTTCCAGATGTAATCAGTGCTCACTCCCCGATCTATTGCATCTGGAGCTCAAATAAAAAAACATCTCCGCCCCCAAGACTCGTCACGTTCCGCAATCTTGCCAGGTTCAACCCTATTCACTTTACCCATGACCTCTCCACGATTGACTGGTCCTCCATCCACAGCGCATCTAATGTCCAGTCTGCCCTTGATAGTTTCTTTACAAAATTTGGTCAGCTCCAAGACACCCATGCCCCATGGATCACCAGGCACTTTCGTGATACCCAGACTAAGTGGCTAACAAAAGATCTACTAACGCAGATAAGGGCCAGAGATAAAGCCTGGCATCGTTTTACGTCCACAGGGATTGAATCTGACTACTGCCACTACCGCTCACTGAGAAACACTTGCAAAAGAAACATCCGTCTATCCAAAAGCGCTTTCTGCAGGAACCTACTAATAAAAGCCTCTGGTGACTCCAAGAAATTCTGGACCACCATAAAAACCCTCCTGGGTTCTAATCAAAAGGCCCATACAAATGACATGCTGTTAAACGGCATACATTGCAACAACCAGTTAACCATAGCCAATATCTTTAATCACCATTTCTCAGACTTATCAAGCTACCTGACCTCCTTCCCTAACTGGCCACACTGCTCCTTCAATGCAACACCAAACCTCCACTTCCGGAACCCCTTTAGGTTCCGGAGCATTCAAAAGAAGTAGAACAATTACTTCTCCATCCATGAAAATACCAGCCCAGGATCAGATGGTCTTGAACCTAGGCTCTGAAAGTTGTGGCCCTTCATAGCCTCCCCACTAACCAAAATCTTCAATATGTCCCTATGCCGTGGTATAGTCCCAAATATATGGAAAATTGCTAAATCACTCCTATTCCAAAAAAGGAGACCCAAAGGAAATCAAGAACTATCGTCCCATCGCTATACTCTCTGTATTAAGGCAAAATCTTGGAAAATTAGTCACCACCCAAACAACAGAATACTCCAAAAATATAACCTCCTTTCTAGCTCTCAACACGGATTCCATAAAGGTCACAGCACCCCTCTGCCCTGCAAAGCTGACTAGTGACATTTATTCCTCCGTGAGACTTGAGCCTTCCTGACAGGCACAGTTTTCATCGACCCTAACTAAAGCTTTTGACCTGGTCAACCACACACTTCTTCTTGCAAACTACAGTCATTTGGTTTCTCCTCAGATACCATTACCTGGTTCGAAAGCTACCTGACTGACAGACAACAGGCTGTGGTCTTTAATTCAGCAATCTCTGATCCTGCACCGATCCACGTTGGAGTACCCCACGGCTCCATTCTTGGTCCTCTGCTTTTTACTATCTTCATTGATGACATCCCTTTAACTGCACCGAACTGCTCATCTCTGCTCTATGCTGACGATTTGGTTATCCACCACACTGCAAAAACTTCGACTTCCCTAAACCATCCCCTTGCCTTGGACTTCGCGAGTATCCAAACCTGGCTCACTGATAATAAACTAGTTCTCAACTCTAGCAAATCCTACTCAATGTTGTTTGGCTCGCAGGCCAGACTCAGATCAAATCTAAATCCCCTTATCATCTCATGTGTGGACAGCTCCCCTCTACCCTCTGCCAAATCCTTTAAATATCTAGGTGTCACCCTGGATGAATCTCTTGACCTTGACCTCCATATCTCAACTATCTGTAAGTCCGTAAATGCCAAGATAGGAAGTGCCTATCGCACCAGCTATGCCCTCACCCCTCAAGCCAGACTAGCCTGGCTCAAGGCTTCTTATACCGGCTCTAGCATGTGGCTCTTCAATCTACCTATCTGCATCTAAATCCTCCTCCTTAAATGGGATACCACTTACAATAGCATCTGCCACTATGCCTCTGCTTCACCGTGTTTCATGCACCACTGCCAACTCTATTTGGACCTAAATGGCTTTAGCCCCTCCACTTATCGCTCTCCAGTCCCTTGGATCATTAATTGACTCTGTCACCAGAACAGGTCTCCCTATCCTTTCCTCTGCTCTGGAATTACAACTCTCTCTATGAACTACGATCAAATGATAAGCCCTTCTGCACGCTCCAAGATGCAGAACAAACATTGGCACACGCGTGTTTGCTTACACAGCTACTAAATACTGGAATTCTATACCCTTCTCTATCCGTCAAACAAACACCCATGCTGCCTTTAAGAAACTACACCGTGAACACCTGCACACCTTACACCCCTGCACTTGTTTTAACCCACCTTGAACCTTCATCCCTCCCTGCTCTCTCCTCATCTCCATCTAAACTACCTCCTTTATACTTCTTCCCCTCCTCTCTTAGTCCAAGCCTGCCTACTCTCTTACACCCTCCCTCTCCTCTCTCCCTACTTCTCTCTCCTCTCTCCACTGTCTTGCAACTTAATGTACTGTACCTCACTACCTATCTATTTTGAACTTTTCCTACGTTACCACTTCCTATCTATAATTTGATTTCACAGTACTTCTACCTTCATTATTCAGTTTGTCAATGCGTTTATATCTAATATCCAAACATTGTTTCTTACCCTGATCTGTACTGCCTTCATGTGCTGTGTCACATGTATATTGTTTGTCTGTAAACTGTTTTCTCCCGGGTCGTGCCTGAAAATAGGCATTGTTTGCCTAGTGCACCTACCCGGTTACCAAAAGCAAAATAAAATAAAATAAAAATAAATATTACTGAAGAACTTTTCTGTTTAACAAACTCTAAGTTAAAAACTGTGTGGAGGTATCCACCATATACTTGGGCTATGCAGAAAGCCAGAGACTGGCAGGGCGGCATCAATCAGTTGCTTTTCCTGTTACTTTCTGCCCTTTTGTATTGTTGTGACTTTAAGAAAAGGCCACAGTAAATGAGAGGAACCGTGGATGATGCTCTAGTATGGACTGACAACCAGTGTACGAGAGGGATTTGGTATCAGCATCGGAGAAAGGTCTCCCGTAGGGTTCCGATGGGAACGCGCCTGTCCAACTGAGCCCGTCATTCTGACAGCACCCCAACTAAATATACTAACTCGGGGGGACCTCAGGGAAGGGTGGAGAATTTGGATTTGGTGCCCTAGGACTGGCACACAGATGTGGTCGGAAAGGCTCTCGTAGCCCTTCAACTGAAGCATGGTACTGTAACATGGCTAGAAAACTGAGAGTGGGGAGCAGAAGCATGCAAAGAGGAAACTGGGGTGGGGAGTAAAATCTTTCCCTGGATTCAGTGGCTAACTTCAATATATTTCACGTGGCTGAGTGCTATGCATTCTTCAGTTCCAAGTCAGGCCTTGGAAAAGGAGACAGAACCAAGTCAAGGCAGGAAGAACTTCTCTCGACTGCAACTGGGAGGGTAAGGTGGTGAATAACTGCCTCCCCTGCTTGGCAATTGGTGGCTGTTACCCCCTCCAACCCAAGATGGAGAGCATCCCGGCAGGGCCTCCTTGTACTTTTTGGCACATGCCTGTAGTCAACAGGCTGACCACTCTGCACCATGTTCTTTCTGTGTTTAGTGTCAACAGAGTAGGGTGTTTCTCAGTGGTCAGAACGTTTACTATATATCTAACTACTACCATCCAGCAGTCCATAATTGTAGCCTGTTGTATATTCCAAGGGCTATGGGACAACACAGAGTTGTTCAATAAGGAGGAGGAAAGCATTTAGTGGGAAGAGCCACACGACTTCTCCATTCCAGCTGGTGAATCAGCCTGGATGTAGTTGATAGAGGCAGTCCCATGCACTCATTTGCTGATGCCGGTGTCAGAACATCTTGGGCCTGAGCCATGCAGACAAGAGTTGGAAGTCAAATCTCTAACCGGAACTTTCAAGGTGTTAGGCTTAGCCTGGTGTCAGGCGTGGCACATACATTCTCCCCTTGAGTTAACTGCTAGACATCTGATGGCCATCTCCCAGCAACTGAACTACTTATCCCAAGCACAGAGTTCTGTTTTTACTGAATTTAATAAGAATGCAGCATTAATGAGCTGCAGTAAGTTCCCAAGGAAGTACACTGTCAGAAATAGATTTCTCTGTTTATCACTGCTGTCATTTTCTACATCTTGTTGCTAGGGAACAAAGAATCAAGCTGGAGTAGCTAGCGATACATCTCCCACTGTACCTTGCGGGGTCTCTCTATGAATCCTGTCTGACAGCTGTAGGGAAAATATGAGGAGAGAGAATACGGTCCTGGTTATGAAAATTAGCATTGCTTATCTGATTTTCTCATTAGTAGGTCCTGTTTTTAGAAAAGGCTGGTAAATTATCTGCTCCATTGTTGGTTTTGTAAGCTTCATCACCCCCGCTTGCTAGAGTTTTGCCCCAGGATGCTGCAAACATTGCCTGCATGCCTGTGTCCCACAGAGATGGGTTAATACAACAAACCTCAATGAAGTTGGCATTTAACTTTGGGGGGGGGGGGAGTCTGGCCACCAGCACAATAAAATTCCAGCTGGCACCAGCAGAATGCCTTACACAATATTCTTCTCAAAAGTCGAATTCTGAGTCATACATTTCATTGTTTTTTAATGATTTTTTTGTTCCTTTTCCATCCAAAGTGGCTGCTGCCTTCTGAAGTCCCATAGTACCCCTCGGACCCAGTGCAGCTGCCACTGACATCACTGACCCTTTACGAAGCCTTGGTTCCCCCAGGCATGGTCAGGGATGTACCTCCGACAGCAGTTTCTCATCAAGTGTCAGCAAGGCAGGGGCCACCCAATAAGCACTTACTATGTACTATATGTGCTCTGGTACCGATCAGTAGGCAGCTGACCATGGCAGGGGGTGGAGGGCTGTGCCAGTTGCCAGCACAGGTTGGGTTGGGGGTGCGGGGAGGGGGGTTCCTGCCTAGTGGGGACACTACACTATGGCAACAGGACGTGGTTATGTATACTACTGCATCCAGTGCTCGGGGCCGGGAAGGGAAGGTGGGGTCTCTACGCTAAGGAAAAAGGTCTGTTATATTATTTGTCTATCACTCTGTGATTGGGGCTGGGAGGGGGGGTCCCTACAGCATGGCACAGGAGGAAGTGTGGTATTCGTATTCAGTTGGGATCGGGGCTGGGAAGGGGGCCACTACACTATGGAAACAGGGCTGGGAAACTGGTTTCTTGTATGGTGATCGGCCGGGGAAGGGGGATCATGTGACCAGCCATGGACTGTGCGTGGGGCACCACCCTGCCTGGCACAAAGTTAGGACAAAGTTTTGGTGTCTTAATTTTCTGCCGGTGCATCCGGTCATGTCTTCACCAGGGGAGTTTTAAATACTGTGATGCAGGAAATATGCATGAGGAACCCTTCTTTTGCATGTCCGCATCGCAATATTCAGCGCCATGGCCCAGTTGGGTTTGAGTGGCACATTAGGGGGTTCTGAATATTACCATGCCCCCAACGACCTTCGCAAGTCCGGAGATGCACCACACATCTCGTTTGAATATGTGGGCTCAACTTTTTAACACACTTGTAGAGATCACACGTGCTCTTTAACACACTTGTAGACATCACACCTACTTTTTAGCACACTTGTAGAGATCACACCTACTCTTTTAACACACTTGTAGAGATCATGCCTACTCTATAGCACATTTGTAGAGATCACACCTATTCTTTAACACACTTGCAGAGATCACTCCTACTCTTTAGCACACTTGTAGAGATCACATCTACTCTTTAACACACATGCAGAGATCGCAGCTGCTCTATAGCACACTTGTAGAGATCACACCTATTCTTTTAACACACTTGTAGAGATTGCACCGACTCTTTGGCACACTTGTAGAGATCACACCTACTCTTTAGCACACTTGTAGAGATCACAGCTGCTCTACAGCACACTTGTAGAGATCACACCTATTCTTTAACACACTTGTAGAGATCGTACCTACTCTATAGCACACTTGCAGTGATTGCAGCTGCTTTATAGCACATTTGTAGCGATCGCACCTAATTTTTAACACACTTGTAAAGATCACACTTACTCTTTAACATACTTGTAGAGAGTATACCTACTCTTTAGCACACCTGTAGAGAGCGCAACTACTCTTTAAACACTTGTAGAGATCGCACCTACCCTTTAACATACTTGTAGAGATCACACTACTCGTTAGCACACTTGTAGAGATCGCACCTACTCTTTAAACACTTGTAGAGATCGCACCTACTCTTTAGCACACTTGTAGAGATCACATCTACTCTTTAACACACTTGTAGAGATCACAGCTGCTCTTTAACACACTTATAGAGATTGTACCTACTTTATAGCATACTTGCAGTGATCACAGCTGCTCTATAGCACACTTGTAGAGATCACACCTAATTTTTAACATTCTTGTAGAAATCACACCTACTCTTTAGCACACTTGTAGAAATCGCACCTACTCTTTAAACACTTGTAGAGATCGTACCTACTCTATAGCAGTTATAGAGATCACACCTGCTCTTTAACACACTTGTAGAGATTACTAGGGATGTAAGTTTGTCATGGCAGTCATACATGTCATTGATTCCATGACGTTTGATCTTTATTCAGGACTTCCATGACTTTCACTAGTGTCATCAGAATATAGCAATGATGACAGTGCCACAACGTTTACTACTGTTTACTAATGATTTCATAAACAAACAATGAGTCATTAAAACCTCATCCATGACAAACTTACATCCCTAGAGATCACACCTGCTCTTCAACACACTTGTAGAGATCACACCTACTCTTTAACACACTTGTAGAGATCGCACCTACTCTTTAGTACAGTTGTAGAGATTGCAGCTGCTCTATAGCACACTCATAGTCTTCCTTTAATATGATGTCTAGATTATATTCAACCTCATTGTCATCTCCCTTGACGATGGGAACAGAAGATTGTGCCGGCGATGCTGGCAGTGGCTAAGGAGGTCTCTTTTGTAGTATGCTGGTTAGAGGCATCGACGGGGTCTGGAAAGTGGTAAGTCCCATCGACATCAGAACAGTCTGCTCAGGTAAGCCTGGTAGTAAGCAGTGTATCATTTCTGAAAACGACACCAGCACTACTTGTGCGTCAAACTACTCTTTAGTACACTTGCACAGACCACACCTACTTTTTAACACACTTGTAGAAATCGCACCTACTCTTTAGCACACTTGTAGAGATCACATCTACTCTTTAGCTTACTTGTAGAGACCGCACCTACTGTTTAGCACACTTGTAAAGATCACCTGAGGAGACAGCCTGTATATCCGGTGTCTTTGCAGGAGCAGTTTGTGGTTCTTCGGCATGGAAAACATGATTCAAATGTTGTAGGAGGGACTTGTGCAATACAATTTTGCCACTGCCATTACAGCTGCCAGATACTTACTTCCTTGCAACACCAGAGGCCTGGAAGCTGGGAAGGGAGTGGAAAATGCTATGTTAACATCACTAGCACAGAAAGGACACAATGAGCCACAGGGGAATGTCTCAGAATCTTGCGGCAGACTCTTCACTGTTTAAAACAGAATGGTCTGCAAGATGCCATTGTGCCAATAAAAATGCCAAACTTTGTCAAATAAGGAGAAAAAATACTGAAATCCCTTTGTGCAGCTTAACTATGAAAAACCCAGAGACTGTGAGAATAGCACTGTATAAATGTACTTTGTGACAAATTCTAACACAAATGCACTTTACGTTAGGGAAGCTGAACAAAACACAATTTGTGGCAAAAAATTTTTTTATTTTTATTATGCTTTTTGCCTCTAGTCCTCTGCTCAAGCCCTAATGGAGCTTCGACCCCTACCCCGTGCGCCGACCCACCATGCCCACAGGCTTACCCCCCTGGGCAGGGCTGCCGGGCGGTGCCCCCTCCAAGTTCAATGTAGGCAAGCCCGCTTACTCCCCTGCAGCCACAGGAGCGGCCCACCTTCCTGGCGGACACTGGTGGTGGCAAGAGAGGTGGCGGAGTGGGGGCATCATGGCTGAGGGACTGGAGATTTTTGTTAGCTGTGTTTCCCTGGCAGGCAGGGTGGGCAATGATGCTAGCATCTGTCCCGCCTCCCCACGCAGGCAGGTGCTGGCTTTTCCCAGCGATTCCCCCGGCCTCTGTCAGAGGACGCCATCAAGCCGGACACTCACCCCCCCTCCCCTCGAGAGGAGAGCTGCCCATGGGGCACTCTACCCTTCTCCACCTGGTCGGCCCTCCGTTCCCGGGTCCATTCCCAAACACAGATGTTGGCGTGCTAAGAGGTCACTTTTGTCAGTCATGGCTGGTTAGTGGCAAACAATTATAACATAAATGGCCTTAGTGTTAACTCTAACTGCGAAAAAAGCTGCAATTACACAGAAAACGCATGCGCAGTTGCAGAGAAAAAAATACATAATTGGTATCGTGGAGAAAAAAATAACGCTCATACATCACACAAACGCATAAGTGAATGCGTGTTACTACTGTTCAAATATGGTGCATGTGTGGAGTGCTCGCACTAGGCAGTTGAAAATGTGTGTGCAAAAGGTGCTCATGCTTAAAATGGACCCCACACTATGGGGAAAAACAGAAGTAAGTAAGGTTTTATTTGTTAAGTGTCCTTTCCCTGAGGCTCAGCGCTGTACAGGTGTGCAGACAGTACAATTTAAGTACAACATACGGCACTGTTCATACCAATTCTAAAATAACAACACATATGAAACAAGTGTAATACAAAATAAACACTAAAATCAGCAGACAATACAAGGGGAGAATTCTCATTAAACCCCAAATTCCTCCCTGAACAGATGTGCCTTCAGGCCCCACTTAAAGGCCTGCAATGAGGGGGCCTTCCTTGAAAATCTTGGTAGCAAGTTCCACAGGACAAGAAAAAGGCTAAACACACAGAACTCACTAAAATCCCTACATATAAGCAGCCATAACTCCCCAAATAAACGTTCTAAGGCAACACACTAAGCTGCAGAACAACACAAGGAAAAGGGAACTGTCTAAAAACCCCAACTTACTCGAGACACTAGACTAAGTAAAAAAACAGAACAAGTATGGCAAATAGCTTTTTGAAACAGTTACATCCCTTCCTACCACAGAATACGGGCAGAGTGGGACCCATCCAGACTCTTCCATAAGCTGTAAATGAGGAAATAAAGCAGGCTTGTCTATTTAAAATTTTCAACATGCACAATTGAATTTAGAGTACTGCCTGTAGAAGTAAACAGTTATCTACCTAGAGAGGAAAAAATAATAAAAATTATCAAGGTTACAAGTCAGATGAGGAGCTCCTTGTAAGTGCTGTGCCCTTGACACACTGGTACAAAAGACTGCCTTAGATGAGGCATTAAAACATTAATGACACCAGCATTCCATGCTGCTAGGGACAGCTCCTAAAGCTACTGCTGTACCAGTGAGCCCCTGGTTGAGATGCATATCACCCACGTGTAAGTAACTCCTACAGTCATGGAGTGATACAGAAAACATATACTTGGCTACAAACCTGCTCCAGATATACGAACATATGAATCTGCCAGTAGAAATAGGCCATAACAATCTTTCTAGTCTGCTCGAGTGCACAGCTCATTTAGCTCGTACTAGCGAATGTCTCACCCCCTCTCTCCATACTGTAGTTACAAGGAAGTTCATTACCTATTCGATCTAGCCGGTCAATTGCCACAGTCTCAAATGCCCGTCTCATCATTGGGTATTCTTCCAGCACCTCATTAAAATTATCCACTGAGAGGGAGTAGAGGCGACAGTATGTGTCGGCACGCACGCTGGCAGTACGACGGCCCCTCGTCAACAAGCAGATCTCTGTGCAGGTACAAGATAGAAACCGCAAATAATTAAAATGACAAAACAATTTTATGTAGTGTCTTTCATACAGTACAGTATGCCAAACTAAAGCTACAAAATAACAATAAGCACCAAAAACAGAAACAATATATTGTCTGTGTCCACGGAACCCTTTTGCACCAGCTAGGAGAAGAAGACAGGCATGCGCAAGCTACACTTCAGTGGAATTACAGCGGGCTGGCCGTTCACTGCTGAACCAAGAGCAAGGATTAGCAACTATTAGCCATGGCAGGGAATCTCACAGCTACTTAAGCCCCAGCCTTGCACAATAGGATTCACTGAAGGGATTAATATCAGCTCACACATACTGCAGTCCCAGGCTCTCCCAGCAGAAGACCTTGTAGGGACTGGTGTGGGAGCACTCTCAGCTCACAACTGCTACAGTCCTAGCCTTTCCCAGCAGGAGACCTTATAGGGAATGGTGAAGGGGCACTCTCAGCTCACACTGCAGTGCCAGCCTCTCCAAGCAGGAGTCCTTCTAGGGAACGGTGTAGGGGCACTGTTAGCTCACGACTACTGCAGTGCCAGCTTCTCTCAGCAGGAGTCCTTCTAGGGGATGGTGTAGGGGCACTGTTAGCTCACAACTACTGCAGTGCCAGCCTCTCCCAGCAGAAGACTTTGTAGGGACTGGTGTAAGAGCACTCTCAGCTCACAACTGCTACAGTCCTAGCCTTTCCCAGCAGGAGACCTTATAGGGAATGGTGAAGGGGTGCTCTCAGCTCACAATGCAGTTCCAGCTTCTCCCAGCCAGGAGTCTTTCTAGGGAACAGTGTAAGGGCACTCTTAGCTCACAACTACTGCAGTCCCAGCCTCTCTCTGCAGGAGACCTTGTAGGGAACAGTGTAGGGGCACTCTCAGCTCACACTGCAGTGCCAGCCTCTCCAAGCAGGAGTCCTTCTAGGAAACGGTGTAGGGGCACTGTTAGCTCACAACTACTGCAGTGCCAGCCTCTCCCAGCAGGAGACCTTTCAGCGAACGGTGTAGGGGCACTCTCAGCTCACAACTACTGCAGTCCCAGCCTCTCTCTGCAGGAGACCTTGTAGGGAACAGTGTAAGGGCACTCTTAGCTCAAAACTACTGCAGTCCCAGGCTCTCCCAGCAAGAGACCTTGTGGGGAACAGTGTAGGGGCACTCTCAACTCAAAACTACTGCAGTCCCAGGTTATCTCAGCAGAAGTCACTGCAGATAGTAGTATAAAAGCACTGACTGTGGGGGAGCTCAAAGGTACTCCAGTCCCAGCCACTTTTTCTTTTTTTAATTCAGTATGCTTTTTCTACCGTCAGCCACCTGGCTCCTCAGCCCGGTCACGGATCCCCGCTTTCACTCCCACATCGATCGCGCCTCATCGATACTCCCTGGCTTACACCCCAGGGTGGGGACGTGGCACTGGCCCTAGAGTGCCGCAACATCGGGATAGGTCGACAGGCCAGCCTAAGAGCTATTGAAGCCGAGGGCGGGCTTCATTCGGGGTGGCCGGTGGAATTTTTTCCCCTGTGTGTGGGGCCGAGGATGTGCAATGATGACCTCAGCATCCGCCCTGCCCCTGGGCCAAAGTGGCGCCGCATGCTCAGTACATTCGTAGCCTCCACTAGGTGTCCGTGTTGCGCCAACACTTACCCCTTCCCTCAGAGAGCAGTCTTTGGACGCTCAATCCTTCTCCCCCAGCCGGCTCTCCGACATCCCGGGTCCATTCCCGAACCCGGGTCGCCAGTGTTGCAGGTAGGCCACTTGCCCCTGCGCTAGTGGGTCGGCTGTCCCAGCCACTTTCTGCATGAGTCTCTGTAAATAATGCTGTATGCAGGAACACTGGCTGCTAGGAAATTTAAACCCGCTACAGGTCTAGGTGCTCTCAGCAGGAATTGCTGTAAGGAATCTTATAGGAGCACAGGCAATGTGGAAGCTCAAACTACTCCAGTCCCTTCCTAGTGGAGTCTCTGTAGACAATGATGTAGGGTACAGTACAAACTCTGGCAGTGTTGACAGCAGCATGGAGTCTCTGCTGTCCTGCAGCTGCTGGCTGAGAAGTATGTTGTCCTGCTGCATCAGTTAATGTTACCACTTCCCCTGCTCCTGCTTGCATGGAACAGTAAACTGAATCTTGCAAAGCCTGTGTCTCAGAAACAATGCACCATACAGTAAGCAGCTGGCAGTTCTTGGGTGGTGCAGTGAGCGTATGCAAGACTAGCAGGTGGTGCAGTGAGCGTATGCAAGACTAGCAGTGTGGCCATCGCCATCTGGAGACCAGACAGTTTTATGTTAGAAGGTCTGATCGCTTGTGTGAGGGAAAGAGTTCTGTCTGAGTCTTCTTCAGGCAACAATATCTGTTGGTTGGCAAAACTTAATCAAACTTTTTTTTTTTTACCAATAATGTCATGGATCGTGGGAGGTCAAGGAGATCACACGCACACATGAGCTCTGGTGCAACACGCAAGCAGTGTAGTTTTATTTACAGTCTATTTACAGCTTCATACAATTAGCATTCAGTGTGACTTTCAAAGTACTTTCCAGGCAAAGCAGATCACAGTCTTTCGAAAGAATCCAGAACCGCTGAAACGGTATGCAGTGCCGGCAGTAACAACTGCTAGAGGAAAACAAAAAAACACATGCACTCACTCACCCTACTCATTGTTGATAGCTGGAAATAAAACCAAGGACACAACGGCTATTGTACTCAGTTTTTAATAGTAAAATTCAGTGTCCAGGTAAACAGGTGTGCAGGCAGCCAGATACTTAGGAAAAACCCACAAAGTTTTGCGCTTGTATCCTCTTGATAAACTTGACTAGCTATCAACAGTGATTAGTGTGTGCTGGCTCGGTGGCACTGAGGTTTGAGGCACTGGATGCCACATCTCGCGCCACACCAGCGACCCGGTGTCAGGAGCGACCTCAGGTGCTGGAGGGTTGGCTGGGGGGAGGAGGGTTGAGCATCCCACGGACTGCTCTCCTCCAGGGAAGGTGGTAGGGGACTACCGCAGGTGCACTGACTCCTGGCAGTGGCTGGGGGTTGGTGCATGCCGAGGTTAGCTGTGGCGTTGACGTGGGCCGATGTCAGATGTGCCATGCAGAGACGCATGCACGGCAGTATCCTTGGTGTCACTGCACGCCCGTGCCATTGGATGGGGAGAACAAGCACAGAAAAACATCCACGTGCACAATGAAGGTGGATCCAGCATCGCGTCAGATGCACTCAAGTCTGTTCCTCTGGTGTGTCCGCTCCCTGGCCTTCCACAGTGTGTGGGGTAAGTATCCACCGCAATGTGACTGGGAGGGGCACGACATAGGGGTCAGAGAGCTCTGACTGGGGCAGGGCCGAGGAGACAGCTGGATGGGAGGGAACCATAGGTACAATCCCCTCCAGCCGAGGAGAATAAAATAAAACAAGTAAAAACAGTGAGTAGTGTGAGTGAGTGCACGCATTTTTTTGTTTTCCTCCCGGATCAGTCTTTTTAGATACCTTTAATATGGGCAACCAGTTCCACCGATCTCCAGCACTGTCTGCAGAGCTAAGGGTCAAAAAGGTCAGCAGTCTGACCTGAGAGAATTTCCCCTGGGCTCAAGAAAGTAACGTCCTTTCTCTTCAGCAACTTGGTAGACTGCCAAATCTCACCTCTTACAGCTTTTAAACCCCTCTCTGCTATTATGTGATTTGCCCCCCATGATTCCAGTGATACATAGGTCAACTGTTAGGTCCCTATACCCACGTTTGTGCTGCTTACCTGGATGACATGGCAGTGTAGAGTCCAGATCTATAAACACATCTAAAGCATCTTTCCACTGTGTTAGAGGCCACACTATGAGCTGGTCTGACTACCAACCTCACCAAGTGTACCACTGCCATGGAAGAAACATGATACCAAGGGGATGTTCTGGCTAATGGCCTACTTATGCCTGAAGTCCCCAAGGTAGAAGCCATAGCTAACTGTCCAACCCTGAAGGTTAAGAAACATGTTTGATCCTTTTTGGGGTTAGCTGGATACCAACGCTGCTTCATTCCTAACTTGGTGGAACTGGCTACCCCCTCAACCAATCTTACCAGAAAAAGGTGTGTGCTGATAAGGTGGTGTGGACTGATCAGTGTGAAGATGCCTTTAGAGCCACTAAGGCAGCCCTTTGCTCCTGCCTGGTGCTGCACAATCCAGATTTCACTAAACCCTTTGAGGTACATACCAATGCCTCTGAACACAGCATAGGGGCTGTTCTCTGCCAGAACATAGGGGGAAATAAGCATCCTGTTCTTAACACCAGCCAAAAGCTGCATAAGTGACAACAGAAATAATCAACCACAGAAAAGGAATGCTTGGCAGCAAAGTGGGCAACCGAGACCCTGAAGTTCTACTTGTGAGGTGCAGAGTTCAAGTTAGTGGAAGATCGTAATCCTTTATGTTGGATAACCCACATGAAGGACATGAATCCTATGACCACAAGGTGGTAGATGGCTCTGTAGCCCTACAAGTTCACGGTCTGCCACAAAGTTGGTAATCAGCATAAAAATGGTGACTGCCTGTCTAGATATGGACCTGATGTCCTGCAGGAAGTAACGTAATAAACTGATCAACTGTTAAAAAATATTAACAGCTTGGAAAATGTCAAAATGTTACTACGTGTATGTGTGTAAAGGGGCTACTGGGTTAATATGGCGCGGACAGAACCGGAACATATAGCGTGGTGTACTACCACGACAGGGTACAAAATCCCACAAGGCACATATGTTGCACACGGTTTTGTACCCTGTTGCGCATGGGTGGGGTGGAGGAGTGATGCAGGGGTCAAGACCTCTGTTGGGGTGGTGGTCCCGCTGAGCTGCTCAGCGGGATGAGCCGCGGCAGTGCAGGGGCGCTATGCATCTGTGTACTAGAGCTCGGATTCCGATTCCAGCCTTTTCCAAAACCCCATTGTGCTGTTTCTTTTTTTTCTCCCCCGGCAATGTTTCTCCTGTCCCTGTATTGCCCCCCCCCGGAGTTGATTATATTAATGGGGGTGTGGGGGGGCACAGCCCCCCTGCAGAAAACAAAGAAACTACTAGCATTTTTTAGCCAAAATGTGTTTCAGCAGTTTGTCTGAGTGGCAGCAATGCATCCACTGTATTTACAGTGCGGTACATTGCTGCGTTGTTATGTCATACAACATAATGACCCTGTGCCTATTCAGGGTATAACCTGTCTCATAACAGTAATGTGGTAGGTGGCCTTAGGGAAAACATGGAGACTAGTATTATGTGTGTACAGTCTTGTGTTACACTAATGGGTCCCTCGGGTGGAGTTTCTAAATGGGTGGGTGGAAATTTCAATACTCCCTTGCTGTACCTTAATGGTAAATGGATGTCCTGTTTGCCTTAGCCATGTAGGTAACTAGTCTTTGAGGATACTGGCTCCCTTTTGAAAGCCGGGTGGGGGGACAGGGTGAAAGGTCCCCTGTCCCCTTTGTAGTGCTAAAAAGGTTCCATAGGTGTCTGATTAGTGTACACAGAGGCACCTAAGTGATACATAAAAGAAAACAATGCTTTCCTTCCCCGTGTCCTGCAGTGAAAGTCTGTTGTGCAGCAGTGTCCTCTCTTCTTTTTCTGTCTTTCTTTCTGCCTGGTCTGTCCTTCTACAGGATGGCCACCTGCAGTGGAAACCTCATCTCTGCAACCTCCTACTGTTCTTACATTCCTACTAAAGTCTTTCTACTGCAGGCGCAGGCTGGAAAGGCCAAGGCTAGCAAGGGATCATTGTCTGTCCCTGTACGAAATGTACATGCATGTATGAAACTGAGCTGTAACATCTTAACTTTTCTGTACACTTTGAGGCAGTCCACAAGAAGCTTAACCCTAAGCTGGGGGACCCGTATCGGAACTGCGGATGCATCCCACTACCGGCCTGCCACACAATTGTACAGAAAATAATCCTCCCAATCCTCGACTACAGTGATGTAGTCTACGGTGCTGCCCCCAAAACTGCCCTAACCAGACTGGATACCCTCTTCCACTCCTTGTGTGGCTTTGCCCTTGACTGTCCTCCCAGCACCCACCACTGCAACCTCTACCAGGTTTTACGCCTCCCCTCGCTGCAGGATAGGAGGCAGTCCCATTGCGCCAGGGTCACAGCTAAGTTTTGGGCCCAGTCTCTGCCCCCGTACCTCTCTACTGTGCTGTCTTCGCCTCCCCCCACCCTCGCACTCCCTCAGAACCTCTGACACCCATTCCTTGTCTGTTCCTCACATGTCCACCTTTGCTGGTCAAGCAGCCTTCTCGTATCGCATGCCTATACTCTGAAATTCTCTCCCCTGGCCATTCTGCATGCTATCTCCGCCCACCAACTCAATGCTCTCCTTAAAGCCCACTTCTGCACTGCTTGTGCATGCACCTAGTTTCCCCTTTTCCCCTGACTGTTCTGGGGTCTCTAAAAAGTCCTGACAGGTTGATAGCTTATAGCTCTGGTTGGGGATTTAGCAGGGCTGTGTTTACATAGATAGCGCCCATAGGCTTGAAACTTCAGGTGCCCCCCCCACCACTGACCCGTGCACCTAGTGTGCAACAGGCGTGTCCCCTCCCAACACACACACCCCTACCATGTCCTGCTGAGTTACATCCACACCACAGAGTCCCTGCCTGATCCCACTCATACCCTTTTGAAAGCTAAACTTGTATACAACTTTTCCAGAATATGAACATTTTTACAGTCAAAATGTTAAAATTCCTTTTAATAAACTGTTTACACTTATTTAGAGGTGGGAAAAAAACAGTCTGTCAGCACACAAGCAAGCACAAACACTCGCTTATTTATGCATTTGATCTGAACAAGGCCAAACAGTGTGCATTCTTATTCAGAGTCTCCCTAGTTAGAAAAAAAGTAATGCACTGAACAGAACAAAAGTCACTTTTACCTAAATGATTTGAGTTCAATCACTGCAAGTCATTCAGGGGTAGCATCTTAAGGCTAAACTAAAGTTAGTGTCATAACAGACAAGCTGCAAGAATAAATGCACTGCCCAAAACTCCCCGTTTAAATTCTTTAGGAGTTAGAGAAAAAATCTGCAGGTCATGGGGGAGCATTTAAAATGGAGGCTAGTGGTTAAACTTTTTTATCCAAGTGGTCCGAAGGTCAGGGGGCAGCATTTTTGTTACTAAGTGTGGTGATAACATTATTTAAGAATAAAAGCTACTGCAGTGCCAGTCAGTGTCACTGTCTGATAATACAGAACCTGTGGGTAAACAGTCTGAACTCTGAAGCTGCTATCAATTTAATTTACAGGAGAAAAAAAAAAACTTCAAATTCACTGCATGTCATGGGGTTGGGGAGGTGGCATGCATCCTGAACTTTCTAAAAAAAATGGATACACTACAGATCAACCAGGAGCAGCATTTATTTTTGTTACTGCATAACACAGACAATAAAATAAGATAAGTAAGTAAGTAAGTAAATTTTTATTTCTTTAAGGCGCCCTTCCAAAGCTCAGGGCGCCTTTACAATATCAGTCATACAAATCAAAACCACAACTGTAAACAACATCAAATTCAAAAACAATCCAGTATAATTTAAATCACTAAAAAAATGCTTGGTTAAAAAGAAAGGTCTTTAAAGCTTTTTTAAAGCTCTCCACAGTCAGGCAATTGCGTATCTGGCAAGGCAGAGAATTCCACAGGGTAGGGGCCATAAAGGCAAATGTTCTTCCACCAGATGTTTTTAAGGTTACCCTGGGAATCTCCAACAATCCCTCACCAGAGGATCGGAGCTTCAGACAAAACTGTCAGACGACACTGTGTGCAATAAAGCAAAAATGGTACCTGATATGCCTTGAGTGATTCTGTGGGAAGGTAAATAGTCTGGCAGAAGTTGCAGGCAGCAGTTATTTTATCCAGAGAAGCCTACCAACAGGACACAACGACCCAGTCCGTCCGACTAGTTGTGATGAATGATGCATATGCATTGAATTGGAACACACCTAGTCTACAGCTTGCCTCACACACACACACTGACTGGCACTGCTCACTCAAAAAGATGAAGAACAGTTCTATTTACTTACCAAAGTAAAGTGGGTCTGGTGCTGACTGTGCGAGTCTCAGTGACCTCTCGACTTGCTTTCAAACTTCTCCCCGACCAGACCGGTCACGACTACTGGGCTGGCAGCACTGTCTGCACTCATTGTCTGGCAAGGAAAGTACCTCTCAGTCTTTGCTCTCCAGCTTACCTGACTCCTCCACGCTTGCTCAGTCAGGTCAGGAGAGGACGGAGGATTTGAATTTCTTTCACTTCAGTCCACAATACAGTTAGCTGGACTAAAATTAAAGGAAAACTACACCCAAAACTTGAAAAAATATATGCTGTGCAGAGTGTTTTAATTTGTATGTGAAGTTCTAGTGTTTCCTTCCCTCTGACTGGTATTAGGAGTTTTTCCTAAATTAGCCTGCTAGCTTTAGGGTAGTTTTACGACCCCTGGAGATCTCCATATCAAATAGCTTTATTGCATTTCTTTGTCCTACAATGCACCTTGTTTCATGTGATGGTGATGTAGCAGAGCCCATAAATCCAGCAAAAAGCACTGCATTACAATCAGTTCACAACAATAGAGATGGCTATATTTTAAAATCTGTAGAATTCAGCTTGGTGACCACCCTCATCCTAAAGGTTTTACTGTCCTGAAAAACTTTGCTGCTGGTAATTTTTGTGCAGCTTGTAAAGCTTCAAAGATATTTAGTTTGTTTGGCAGGTGTGTGCGCTGAATGTTGGGTCTCTCTTACATCACAGTCACATAAGACAAGATGCACTGTGGGAACAAGAAATACAATTACGCTATCAGGTATGAAGATCCCAAGGGGTCGTAAAACTAGCATAAAGCTAGCAGGCTAATTTGGAAAAAACTCCTAATACCAGTCAGAGGGAAGGAAACACTAGAACTTCACATACAAATTAAAACACTCTGCACAGCATATATTTTTTCAAGTTTTGGGTGTAGTTTTCCTTTAAGTAGCTGTAGCTGGCTGGTCTAGCTGCTCCAGACTAGCACTACCGCTCCGCATCTGCTGCATGCTTCCGACTCCCGAATCTCCTATGCAGTCACACTTGTCTTGTCTCTGCGATGGTGACTCTCCCAGACAGAGACCCAGTGGACTTGAAGACACAGCGGCTTGTGGCTTGCGGCACTCGCTCTCTCCCTCTCTCGCTTCCTCCCAATTCCGGCTGGCACAGTGGCGGTTGATACAGTTCTTCTTCTATCTTCCAAGTACTTTGCTGTACTTGTACAGGGGCCATTTAAACTTGCCAGCCCTCTTACTTGAAACAGCAGCCATTCGGAGGATGCACAGCACAGTATACGCCCACCGCGGACCTGATTGAAATCCTAAATCACAAGGTCCGTGGGGCGCTGCTGACTTGCTGAGGATAATAGTTTCATACGGGGGGAGGGGTAGAGCGAGCGGGCGGGCAGGGCACCAACAGTTGGAGTAAGTACATTGATGTTGGCATCAGTCAGGGTCAGGTCAGCCATTGCCTAAGCAGGGGGCGCCAGCAGTCATGTACATTGATGTCACATCATCCATTGCCTAAGGGGGGGAAGGGGGCTTGTCATCAGCACAACAGCAGGAACAATAAACATTATTGTCTGTCATGACAAAGGGGAAGGCGGGGAGCCAATTGTTTAAATGACACTGGCAGGGGGTCCCTTAGTAGAAGTCTGAACTGGAACGTCTTTAGACTTTTGTGTCTTTTTTTTGTTTGTTTTGTTTTGTTTTTAGCAAGACATACTGGCAGACTACACAAGCAGCCAGCCCAGAAAAAAACTCTTTTTTTTAACCTTTTTTGCTGCCTAATTTTGCAGGTGCCCCTAAATGGCTGGCACCCCTAGGCTGCAGCCTAGTTAGCCTATGCACAAAAACGGCCCTGGGATTTAGGACCCGGCCGTCCACTCAACATGTTGCGTCTCCCAGTATTTCATTGACATTGTAGAAGATTGCATTGTATTTATATCCGGCTGTATCTCTGTACATAATGTTCATTGACACTGTAGATGACTGCATTGTATTTATTTCTGCCCGTATCTATGTTATAATGTTCTGTGCTTGTCGATGTGTCATACTCTGTATTGTCTCCTTTACCCTCCTCCGCCCAGGACGCATCTGGAATCAAGCGGTAGTCTGCTCAGTATGCATTCCTGGTAAAGCTTTTAAATAAATAAATGAATAAATAAATGCAGAGCTCAGATACATTATAAATGCCTTGGTAGTGTGATTTTGCAGGACCAGGATGTAATGAGCCTGTACAGGGGTTGAGTAACTGTCCCTAGTGTCAGTTCCCTTGACCTCAGCAGCTCAAAAGTGCATAGAAAGCACGTATAAAAGTACTAGAGAAAGGAGGGGAGAAAGATCTAAAGGGAGTAATGAAAAAGGACAGTCAGGGACAGCTGTACATTGTAAACTGTCATACGGACACTACTACAGGACACAGGTAGGGTAAGGAAAGCACAGTTTTCTTCAACATATTACTTAGGTGCTTCTGTGTATACTAATCAGATACATACGGGACCCTTTTTTTGGCAGCAAAAAGGGGACAGGGACAGAGGACCTTTCACCAACTCATAAACGTATTTCCCCCCACCCTCCCATTCCCTTAGATCAATCGACTCCCGTACCCTGGTTGTCCCCCGCAGATCCACCCAAATCGTCCAATCCGGTTACTCTCACCACCTCCCACAATTGTAGAATTCCCTCCCCCCCTCATATCCGGCACTCAACCTCGGCCTACTCCATCAGCTCTGCCCTCAATAATTACCTTGCACCTAGCTGCTCCTGCCATGTCCCTCCCTAATTCCCTCCTCCAAGCCCTGGAAAAACCCTACCCCTCCACCCTCACCTTCATTTTACCCTGTGCACACCCACCCCCCAAAATTGCTCCCCCTTACTGGCCTCCCTTGATCTCTCACAGAATGTAAAGGACCCCGAATGCTCTCCATGGGTCCCTCTCCTACCCCCCCCAAGGGGCTTGTATCTCATCTACTCCCTTTCCCCACCATCCTAAACAGGTCTCTCTGGGACACTGCCTTATCCCTTCTTCTGGTCCCTCCAGTCTCCTGCAGGGTTCCTCGATCTTGAAGGGGTCTCCAGGGTCACGACTCTTCACCCTCCCCCCACCTCACCCCCTCCTCCCCCCTACCCCTTTCTTTCACGTAAGCACTCGTTTACTAATTAACCCGGCACTTATTATTGTCCACGTTTTCTACATGTTATTCGCAACACTGTTGTAACACTGTAACACCTGCCTTACAACTGTATGTTAATGTTGATCTTGTAACTTGAATGTTTAATGTCTCATTCCAATTGTGCTCCTTCCCTGCAGGTTGTACTGGGAGACGAGAGACTTGTTGCTCAGTGTACCTTCCTGGTGAAACATTTCAATCAATCAAGCAATAAATAAATAACAGGGCTGATTTTTAATACCTGCATTTGGATCCCTGGTATTTCTATCTGTATTTGACTGCGTATCAGTGTTTGGAAAATATTTTAGTTTACATTTCTGACTCGGTATTGTTAATGATGACACGACCAGATTCAATAAAATATGCATTCAAGTTACAAAACAGTAGTCATTATATGTGTGTCTATCAACTTCAGCTAAGGTTAATACTGCTATATGTGGTCTAACACAGAGGCACTGATCTGTATTTGTAAAAAGTGATTTTTGTCCCGGTTTTGTCCTGAATAACATCTGTTTTGCACAGCCCTAACTCCTGATGTCCTTAGATTTATCGTCTGTATAATTTAACTGCCACAGATATTTTTAAAACTGGTTTTATTACTAGTGTTATAATTAACAGCAAGTTTTATGGATGCCACCACCAATTTATTTGTTTTTTGTTTATACTTGCTGTTTATATGCCCCCTCAGTGCCGCATCTACCCCTTCCATCAGCAACTCCTTAGGCATCCTGTAGGGCTCCACCAGGCATTTCGGGGTTGCCTCAGAGGACTGGTCCCCCCTCCAGCTGCGGATTACGTCCTGTGCGGAGAAGAAGGGAGACCCCGGGTCATCCCACCCAATCCAATTAATCAGGTCGGGTGGTCCAACTGAGCCCCCCCAGAGCCTGGTCATGTGGCTGAGGTGTCAGAGCCCATCTCCAGGCACAGATGCAGGGATTTTCCATTTTCTGGTGTCCCTCTACCCCAAGAGGATGACGGCACATGAGGAGGTCTAAGGAGAGGAGGGCATTCCGAGACGTGCCGCTGTTCTGGACCTTGGCCAGCATCCTCTCCTCCCTGTACTCTGCAGTTCTACTTGCACCTCCACCCATGGTCACCCAAGTGGCAGTATAGCAACGGAACTTGCAGCACGCCCTCCCCAGAGGAGGAGAGCAGCCCGCTGGGCACTCAATCTTTCTCCCCCAGTTGACCCTCCAGCAAACTGGGCTTGCTACCAAACCCGGGCTGTTGGTGTCACAAGCGGTAGCTCTATCGCTGCATTGGTGGGACAGCCACCACCAGCAATTTTTAAAAATACCTTTCCTTGAGATTACTTTTTGGACTGTACACAACAGATTCCTACTGTGGAAGTACAGAGATGGTGTTAAGCTGCTTAACTTTTCATGACCGCATGGCTTTTTACCCGATATTTGGAAGCAGGCCACTGTTGTGGCAGTGCATAAATCAGATGACCATGCTACAGACCCATCTCCCTATTGTCCCACTTTCCAAGACTCTGGAAAATCGTCAAAGATAAACTACTGGATTACACTTCCAGGGATGATCTCCTGGTCAAGGAACAACATGGCTTTTGTAAATATCATAGTACTGATACTGCCTTGATTGAACTGACTGAGGATCTCTGTGTGGCCCTGAACAGAGGGAAGTATGTCAGTGCAGCCTTTCTAGAAAATTCCAAAGCTTTTGGTTTGGTTGACCATGACCTGATGATAAGAAACATTCTGAAGATGGGCCTGTTGGATGAGACTATCACGTGATTCTTGGATTATCTGGGCAATAGATCACGAGTATTGCCAGTCCACTGGCAAAATGGTTGGATTTCTGCCTGCAACGCTGACAACCCAGGTTCAGACGCAAGCCCGGGAGTCAGCGATCTGGCCTGGGGGTGGAGGATCGAGTATCCAATGGATGGCTCTCCTCCTCCAGGGGGAAGGTGGGATAGCACTCGGTACTTGACCTATCCCTGGCGGAGGCTGGAGGTGTCGCAGCCAATGCTTGTAGGTTCCGGGAGGTATGCCAGACGCTGGTGCATTGTGCCTGCACATCACTGCACGCCACACCTCGCAATAAAAACAGGGAAAAAACATGGCTGTGGCATGGAGGACATCCACCCTCCACACCGAGCCCCACACAGCTGGCCGAGGCACTCTGTTACTAGATCGTCACGTGGCACCATTTGGGGAGTAGCTAAGAGGGCTCCCCAATGGCTCCACCTTGAGGTGTAATCCAGGGAGCACTCCGGTGGTGGCAGGTAAGTCTCAGGGGATTGGGCAAGGTGGTAGGGATGGCAAACAGATTGGAAGCCAGCCAACAAAAGATCACAACGAGTAAACTGTGGTGATGCACTCTCTGAGAAACTGTCCCATAATTCTTGGGTTCCCCAGGGCTCTATCCTTGGTACCATTTGTTCGTTAACAATATTTCTAGAGCCTGTGACTACTCCAGAACCTTACTGCATGTGGATATGGTTAGTTTCTTTAGAAACCAGGATCCAGCTGGCCCATCACCGCAGCAGTAGCAGTAGCACTACCATCTGCAATACCAGCGACCCAGGATCAGGAATAAGCACTGGTCATCGGGGGCCAACCAGAAGGGGAGGAGAACTGAGCGTCCTGGAGGACACTCTGCTCCTCCAGGGAGGGTGGTCTGTGTGTTCCACCATGCTACTGCCATCTGGGTGAGCCCAGGTGTTGGTGCAGATTGGAGCTGTGATGGAAGGGTGGGCACCTCCTGACTGTGATGTATCTGTCAGCATTTATCTGCTCAGTCCTTAGCCCATGAGGCACCTGGCGGAGGGGAGAAAAGCCAGGAAAACACCTCGGTCACAGCAGCATGATGCTGCACTCCCTCACAGGCCCTGCACCACCCACCGGGCTACCTGCCACAGCACCCG
Organism: Neoceratodus forsteri; assembly: GCA_016271365.2. Taxonomy (NCBI): domain Eukaryota; kingdom Metazoa; phylum Chordata; order Ceratodontiformes; family Ceratodontidae; genus Neoceratodus; species Neoceratodus forsteri. Next base: position 107,260,813 of record JADMNL010000031.1, on the reverse strand, counting down.
GTCTGCACCACAGGGAGGTAAACATGTGGCACTGACAGTAGCAGGCTGTAAGTCCCAGAGATGGTGGGGTGTCAGGGCAGGAGGGTAGTGACAGCTGATGAGGACAGAATGGGGGAAGGGAGTATAAGATACACTAAATTACTAAAAAAAAAAAAAAACAGGTGATGGTGTTTAAATATTTGGGGGTTATTTATGATCCACCATTATTTTCTGCACATATTGATGCTCAGTGACTGCCACATGGTGGAAGCTGGGTGACAGAGTAGTAATAGCACAACAGACGGTGGCACACTGTAGGAAACAAAAAGGAGGAAAAAATACTCAAAGTCAGCCAAAGCCATGCCAGCACCCCCTTAGGCCCGTGCATGCCAGCACCCCCCGGAAGCCCATGCATGCCATCGCCCCCGTCAGGCACATGCATGACCATCAGCCAAAGCCATGCCAGCACCCTCCCACAAGCCCACCCATGCCAGCCCCCCCCCGCAGGCCCATGCATGCCAGAACCCCCTGCAGGCCCATGCATGACCATCTGCCAAAGCCATGCCAGCACCCCCACAGGCCCACGGATGCCAGCACCCTCCCGCAGAACACACACATGACCATCTGCCAAGCCATGCAGCACCCCCGCAGGGCCCATGCATGCCAGCACCCCTGGCCCACGCATGCCAGCACCCCTGCAGGCCAACACATGACCATCCGCCAATGCCATGCCTGCACCCCCCTGCAGGCCCATGTATGACTGTCCGCCAAAGCCAAGGCAGACCCCTTCCCCAAAGGCTCATGTATGACCTTCTGCCAAAGCCATACCAGCAGCCCCACCCCAGAGACCCATGCATGACCATCCACCAAAGCAATGCCAGCACCCCCCAACCCGGCCCATGCATGACCATCTGCCAAAGCCATACCAGCACCCCCACCCCAGAGGCCCATGCATGACCATCCACCAAAGCAATGCCAGCACCCCCCCAACCCGGGCCCATGCATGACCATCTGCCAAAGCCATACCAGCACCCCCACCCCAGAGGCCCATGCATGACCATCCACCAAAGCAATGCCAGCAACCCCCTCCACCCGGGCCCATGCATGACCATCTGCCAAAGCCATGGCAGCACCCCCCACAGGCCCATGCTTGACCATCCACCAAAGCTATGCCAGCACCCCGCACAGGCCCATGTATGCCAGCACCCCCTGCAGGCCCACGCATGACCCTCCGCCAGCCACTAGCACCCCGCAGGCCTGATGCATGGCAAAGACCCCTCGCAGGCCCATGCATGACTGGCAGGGCAGGCGCAGCACACTGGGGTCCTGGGTAAGTGGTGGATGGCGGCAAATCCCAGACAAGCCTGTTGATGGGGGTGCCATCTGATGGAGAAGGGGACCGGGGGGGGGGCGAAGCAAGACCGGAGGGGAAAAAAACTGTTTTTGCAATACCACTGCTTTCACTTCCCTGTGGACTGCACAGAGAAGCCCCTGACTCCTTTAGTGAACCCTCTCTCAGCACAGATAGCTGCAACATGAGAAAGTACTAGAAGGGCACACATAGTTGCACACAACAGGGAAGAAAACACCCTTCAAAACAAACTAAAAATGTTTTTCGTACAAACCAACTTCTCATGGAATTACTGGTTATTCACCAATGCCCAAGACCATAATATTTGGTCATATGTGGGCTTGTGGGGGTCGCCGGTGCAATAGTGGCCTGTGACATTTTCCTCCCAAGGGTGATGGCATTCAGTGACGTGTATTCATGCACACACATGTGCCATAGGTATTTGCCCCTTCCCTTTGTGATGATCCTGCTATCCTGCCTCCTGGTCTTCGCCCGGTGGTAGACAGATAGCGGAACACAGGGTCCCCTTCCTGAAGGAAGAGAGCTGTCCCTGGGAAGCTTGTTTCTCACTTCTCCGATCACCCCAGGTCTATTACCAAACCTGGGTTGCTGGCACCACCACTGAGGCATCAGGCCCATGGAAACAACCTTAAAATACACAAAACCACAAGTGCTTTCTGTCCTGCTGTTAGAATCAGGGACCTTCTGTTTGACTTCAAAAGTACAGCATTTATGGGTCTTTATGACTGCAACAGCAAAGCTGACAGGCTCCGCTGTAATTATAATAATGACCCTTGTTAAATCAAGCAGAAAACACAGGCCTGAAGCAGGGCTTTCAGTCCATTTCATTGACTGAAACTAATTTACACATCAACTCCCCTTATGGGTTTAATCGAGTTAAAAACAGAGTTTTATGTATAGACATTGGTATCATACCCCTCAATATTTTATTTACCCAAATACAGAACAAATGCTCTTAAAATCTGCAAAACGAACCTTTCATGGACCGGAAACTCAAAGGCATAAGTCAGTCCTGTTGTTTAGATAAGATGTACTGTTAACACTGACTACTGCTTTACAGTTAGTTTTCCCATCAACAACCCACAGAGCACTGCAAGGAAGCACGCTTTCCTAGATGGTAAATGGTGTCAGTAATGGGGGTTGGGGGTCCTCCCCTAATGGGTGGCGTGCGAGAAATGAATGACTGACAGTCACTCTCACTGTAAAATTTAGGGGGTGGGGCACTGAGTGGAAAAGAGTACCATGTGCTGAGTGGTGGGATGTTCACTGGAGATGCACCCTGTTTTGTTTTTGTTAATACTTTGGTAACCAGGTAAGGCCCACTACGCACAAGTGCCTGTTTTCAGGGGCGACCCAGGTGCACTGGGGAGGTTAAGTGAATTGCTCCGAGTTGCAAAGTATGCAAGTAGAGGTTGTGGGAATTCCTACTCAGTAAACAGTAGCAAGGCTTTTTTTTTATATTTTGTATTTTTATTGAGACAATCCATCAGAAATAAACCCATGCATCTCATACACGATTACTAAGGTAGCATTCATATGGCTGAGAGCATCTTGTTTTTATCATTACAGTTTCTCACTTTAGCAAGTCTTAAAACAGTAGCAAGGTTTTTGAGTTCCCAGCACAACCAGCTACAGTGTTGGTCAACAATTCCACTGATGGCTTGTGAATCCTGCCAGATGGCCAGTGTTCCCACTAGGGAATACCAGCAGCAGAGGAGACAGGCTGACAGGGGAAAACCCAGTTGCTATCAGTACCATGGATGTTGAGGGATTTCACATACTAAATGGATGGATATGGACAGAAAGCAAAATTTCTTAAAAATAAACAACCCCCCCCCCCCCAAGACTCATTCAGTAAGTGGGAGACCTGGGTTTAAGGCCAGTCCCAGGATTCAATGGAAGGGACATGCGATGCCCCTGGAGAGGTGGCCATGACTCCTGCCAGTGCATGGCTTCTCCCTGTTGGCCGATGAGGATGTTGTGTGTAACAGAACCATCCCCTTCCCTGTAAGAGTTTGGCAGGGCATTAACATAGGCTGACCGTACCCTGCCACTTGAATCCAACATCATGCCCACGTCCAGTGTTGGTCAGGCTCCCCAAGTGCAAGCTGGTTGCTTCTCTCCCGCTCAGGTTCATCTCGGCCTGGGGACTCCTGCCATAAGGGGCAAGCTGAAGGGATTTTCTGGCTACAAGAGGAGGCAACTTCTATTAGGAGTCCCTGCAGAAGAGGAAAATAAAAGCATGGACAAGGAAAGGGGAGAGCTGTGGGAGAGAAAAATGGGACCAATAAAATAAGAGAAAAAAATAACCAGCTCTATGGCGCTGAATCATAAGGGACTGCTGTGGCACATGGGTGAGCCGGGTTCATGCCCAAGCTCTGGGCATCAGCAGCAGAGGCCACCAGACTGGGTACAGAGTGTGTGCATAGATGCTCTTCTCCTGGGATAGAGATGGCTTCTGGCACCACTCACTCACCACACCTAGGGAAGGCCTGGTGGTGGTATCTTCAACATTGAGCATCCCACGCAGCAGTGGCAAGTGCATGCCTATCAATGCAGGGTGCTGGGCAGGACGGATAACAAAGAAACTACAAAAGAAGAAAAAAACCTTCTCACTGGCCGCATGACAAACTAAGCTGATGGACGCATGTGTCAAAATGCTGCCTCCCCAAACTAGTTCTGGCTCAGTGTGCCACTCCTGGTCAACCAATTGTAAATAAATACATTGCTCTTCCCTCAGAGCAAGCATCGGCTGCACAGAAATGGGAGAGACCCACCTCATTACATAAGTCAGAGGAAATTGGTGCTTGCGACCACAGGGGTCTGGATAAGGAGGGGCGCTGGCACCAGTAATGAAGACTCCAAATGGACAGTGCATCAGTCTCAGGAGGTCATCTGATGGTGGAAATGTGAAGGAATAACAACAGCAGATGTTGGTAAAAGTGCCCTTCAGGGAAAAGCTACTCATGTAATGAACTGTTGTGCTCTGGAAGCCGACGCACTGTGCTGTGAGAAGCACATTCTCTGTCTCTATCTCTCTCTCTCTCTCTCTCTCTCTATCTCACAGAGACTGGTGTAGGTTTTCCTTTCCATTAAAGGCAAGCCAGGCCTGCAGCATTAAACAAATTGCATTATCTGATTTCCAACCCAGATACACAATCCCATCTTTCTGAAGAGACAGCTTTTCAGATCTCATGCTCACTGGTGCGTTAGCTGTTATGTCATTCTATTAATGGTGCACAGGTGCATGTGCACGCACACGTGTGTGTAAGCACCAGTTTGTTTAAAAGCATTATTAGTTTGGGTGGTGTGAACAGGTTTACCCAAGATAACCTCCTATGCTCATTAGGTGTTCACTGCTGTTGTGTAGGCCTGCACATTTGGGAGTTATTTATTTCAAAAGTTTTACCAGGAAAGACAGACTAAGCTGGAAACAGCTTGTTTCAAGATTTGTCCTGGGTTGGGTGTGGGGGGTGTGAGATGCACCAATACAAAAAGATACATAATAAAAAATACATTAACGGGGGCATGGCCTCACCACTGGCATGATCAAGGGGGGCATGACAGAGACCTATAAATACCTCATGGGATTGAACAAGGTACAGGAGTGGAATATGTTTCAGAGGAAAAGATGCACGATAACAATGGGACATGCCATGAAGCTGGAAGGGGGGAAATTTAGGAGAGATGTGAGGAAATACTTCTTCACTGAAACAGTGGTGAATGTCTGGAACAGTCTTCCACCATAGGTGGTGGGGCGAAAACAGTGGTGAGCTTCAAGCATGTATGGGACAGGCACAAGGTAATCTTAGGTGGAAAGCAAGAGGGGAGGAGGGAATTGGAGATCAAGTAGGGTCTGTGGTGACAGTACCTGCAGGAAATGAAAATTATGTACCTACTGTAATTCTTGATCTTCTCTTGTATCTTCACCATTCATTACTGATAGGTGTAAGCCAAAGGCGTGCACCCGCCACAGGAGCTTTTTTTTGAGGGAGGAGTCAGCGCTGTCACCCACGTGGCTGACGCACTGTGCGGAGCACATGGGTTGGCCGTTAGATGCCGTACACTCCTCCTCCTCCATCCCAGTTCTGTTGAGCCGGAGAGGTAGAAACAAGTTCTAGAGAAAGTGAGTGAAGCAAGAGAGCCAAGAGATAGACAAAGGGAAGGATACAAACTGAAAAAGGTATAAGCCGATTAGAGGACAGAAAGGAGAGAACCCTACCCTAAGTGGCCACAGGGCCTCAGTCCTTGGGCAGTCTCGGGGAAAGGAGAAAGTAAAGGATAGAAAGAGGAAAGGCAGAAGAGATGTAAGCAATGGGATAAGGGGGGAAGGAGAAAGGCTGTCTGCCACGATAAACTGGAAGATCACTGGCTTAAGAGTTTTTTTTTTTTTTTAAACTTACCTTTTATTGAAGTTAAACCACAAAAATCATGGTACAGATTTACAGCACAATTGTACATTTGCTAACTTAACAGCTTGCATTGAGTTATACAAGGGAGGTATTATGAGAGATGCTTTTTTCTGTTCTTTCAGGAGAGGAGAGGAGTATAGGTACAAGTCCAGATCGTGCCATGAAAAGATGAAACCTTGATACTGCTCATCCTTCAACCTTCTGAAGTCCAAATATATGAACATACGAAATTTGCCAGCAGATAAAGGCCTAGAGGTCTATCAAGTCTGCTCGAATGTGCAGCTAGCACCCCTTATTCTGCAGCTGCCCCTCCCTTCCACCCTTCCCCTTCATTAACCCTCCTCCTCCTTGTCTTGTCCCATCTCCTTTTGAAGCAGTCCACTGTTCTACTGGATACCACTTCTGCAGGTAACACATTCCACCCAGCTACTACCCTCTGTGTAAAAAAGTATCTCCTCATCTCCCTGCTGAACCTTCCTCCCTCCAGCCTCATATCATGGCCCCTGGTGTCCCTCCCCTCCCTTACTTTGAACAGCCCCTCTGTACCCGTCTTGTTTATTCATTTCATGTATTTAAAGGTTTCAATCATGTCCCTCCTGTCCTCCAATGAGTACATGTTCAACTCCCTCAACTTCCTCTCATATAAGTCCCCCAGCCCCTTGATCATCTTTGTCGCCCTGTGCTGCACCCCCTCCAGTAACTTAATGTCTCTCTTCAGATACGGGTGCCAGTACTTCACGCAGTGCTCCAGGTGCGGTCTAACTAATGACCTATACAGTGGCAGAATCACCTCCTCCCTCCTTGAGGATATACCCCTTGCAATACAACCCAGCATTTTGTTGGCCTTTGAAGCTGCCTTCTTACATTGTGCCAAGTTGTTCATTGACCCTGTAATGAGCACCCCCATATCCTTCTCCTCCTCTGTCTGGGCTAGCTGCACTCCCCCCCAGCTGGTAACTCCTCCTTGGGGTCTTCATCCCAAAATGCAGCACCCTGCATTTTTTAGTGTCTGACCAGGTTTCAAGCTTTGCCAGATCATCCTGCAACCCCTGCCATCCCCCTAGGTCATCCAACATCGCTCCTACCTTGGTATCATCAGCAAACAGACTGATCTTGCTCTTGATGTCCCATGATATGTCTGCAATGAATATCCCAAACAACACTGGTCCCAACACTGAGCCCTGTGGAACACCGCTCGTCACTACCCTTGGGCGTGAGAGCTCCCCACCCATCACCACCCTCTGTTGCCTTCCTTGAAGCCAGTTTCCTACCCATTTCGCCAGCTTTGCACCCGCCCCCGTGCCTACTAACTTACTTCCCAGCCTTCCATGCGGCACTGAGTCGAATGCCTTACTGAAGTCCAGATACAGGACATCCACTGCATGGTCCCTGTCCAGTTGCCTAGTTACCCAGTCATAGAACTCCACCAGGTTGGTTTGGCAGGATCTGCCCCATATGAAGCCATGCTGTCTGCTGTCCTGTAGTCCTTTGGCTTCTAGGAGAGCCACCAGCCTCTCCTTCAGGATAGTCTCCATTAGCTTACCCACGATGGATGTGAGGCTCACTGGTCTGTAGTTTCCCAGTTCATCCTTGGGGCCACTCTTGTGGAGGAGCACCACATGAGCCATCCTCCAGTCCTGAGGTACACACCCCGAATGTAGTGAGGCATTAAATAGGTCTGCCAAAGGTCCTGCAAGGACCTCTGCCAGCTCCTTCAGTACCCTGGAGTGGATGCCATCTGGGCCTGGCGCCTTGTCCACCCTCAGTGCCTTCAAACCCTCTGAACTCTGCCCTCCATGATTTCCCCATCTGTCACCCTTCCCCCTGTTTCTGCCATTTCTCCCCCTTGGGTGTCACCCCCCTCTTCTCTTTAGTAAATACTGAGCAGAAGTACTCAATTAGTGCTTCTGCCTTATCACACCCTGCTTCCACCCAACCCCCCCCTATTTCCTAATCCTTACTATGTGGTCCTTACAGCTCCTCTTCTCCCTGATGTACCTAAAGAAGTCCTTCTCCCCCTTCTTAATGCCTTGTGCCAGCCTGAGTTCCGTAGATGCTTTGGCTCCCCTTACTGCCCTTGTCACCTCCTTCGCTTCTGTCAAGTACTCCTCCTTGTCCTCCCCCCCTCCCTGTTTTCTTGTACTTCCTAAAGGCAGCTCTTTTTCTCCTTACCTTTTCCATGACCTCCTTGCTCAACCAGCTTGGTTTCTTAGCCCTAGTCTTCTTGCTCTGGGCCTTGCAGCAGGTTTTGGTTGCCTCCACTATCCCCAGCTTTATGAGCTCCCACCTCTGGTTAGTTCCCAAAGTCGGCCCTCCTGAAGTCCAGCACTCTTGTACCCGATTCCACTCCTTCCTTGCCCATATCCAATGTGAGCCATACTGAGTGGTGGTCACTCCCCTGACAGCGGTTCCTCCACTGTAAGTTCTCTCACAAAGTCCCCATTTGCCAGCACAAGGTCAAGGGTATTTCCTAACCTGGTTGGTTCACTGACCATTTGCAGCAGGAAGCTGTCCTGGAAGGTATCCAGCAGTACCTGCTCCCTTCTGTTCCTGGTTGTTGGGGTACTCCAGTCCACTCCTGGCATGTTGAAGTCCCCCACAATCACCACACTACCCTTCTTGCAGGTCCTCCTGATCTGTCCCGCTAGTTCCCTGTCTAACTCCTCCATCTGAGATGGTGGCCTGTACACCACTCACATTTTAAGAATCCTATTCTTGGAATCCTGGATTTGCATCCAAAGTGACTCTGTACTACCCTCCTCCCCTTCCTCCCTTACACACTTCAGTCCTTCCTTCACATATAGTGCCACCCCCCCTCCTTTCCCAATCACCCTGTCCCTACGAAATAACCTGTACCCTGGTACAGACAGGTCCCAGTCATTGTATTGGGTGGCCCATGTTTCTGTGATGGCTGCAATGTCCACCTCTCCCTCTGTCATGAGCACCTGTAACTCTGCAGTTTTCCTCCCAAGGCTCCTAGCATTAAGGGTAACCACCTTCCACTCTTCCCCCCTCCCATCCTGCCCTCCTTTACTAGAATCACCAATAGCACTTGCCATTTGCCCTTTGTCATTGTTATGGGGGGTAAGCTCATATGGTTTCCCAACCTGTGGTCTCTGCATATCTCTTGCCCAATTGCCACCCCCCACTGCTAGTTTAAATTCCCAACTTCCTCTATGTACTCCTCCATCCTCTGTTCCAACACTTTCTTTCCCTCCTCACTCAAGTGTAGTCTGTCCTTGGCATAGAGACTACTGTCCTCCCAGGTCCCTCCCCACCCCCCAACAGCCCATACCCTTTAGCCCAGCCCATATCTCTGCACAAGCTATGCTTTATAAGAAATGTTGATAGTTAACAAAGCTATCATTGCTAGAACATATAAACAGTCAAAAAGATTTTAAAATCATAAATGATTAAGTAATAAAGGAAAAACAGAATTGCGTAACATTCTCAATTAATCTCAGATTGCCAATAGACCTACCTAGTTGTATTGCCAGAGTTTAATAAAGATTAATACCACTTCAGCCTTCTTGTGAGCGTGTCATTATTGATCAGTTACTTAAGTAATCCATGTACAGTGGGCTATTGTTACTGTTGTTTTATTATTGAGCATTGAGGGAGGTGCCTAGGTTGTCCTGGCTGCCCAGTTCAGTAGACTGAGTGTGCCATGGACGCCAAATCTCTAGGAATTTGTCCGACCGTAGTCTGAGACTTACCGTAATCCTCTCCATACTCTCAAGCTGACTTAGATTCTGCCTCCACTGTTGAAGGGGGGGGCCCCTAGACATCCATTTTTGAGTTATAGATTTTAAAGCTGCCAGCCTCAGGATGTGATACAGATTTGTCCCCAGTCTGGATTTAAAACTGGTGTAGCTCTCGGGTATCCCCAATACCAACTGTGTAAAGGAGTTGGGTATTTGGGCCTCCAGGATGCCCTGCAGCTAGCCGTGCACCTGGTCCCAAAAGTATCTGAGACTCAAGCAATCCCAGAAGATGTGGGTATGTGTACCGACCTGGCCACAGCCTCTCCAACACAGGTCAGTATGCATGGGATTAAAGTATTTTGTTATGGTAGGAGTTCTAAAATATCTAGTTAGAACCTTCCATAGCAATTCTCCCCAGGAGGAGGTCACTCTCCATCCCATCTTGAGCAGGTTTGCCCACTCCCTCTCGGAGACTGGACGAGCCAGTTCCTGATTCCACTTGAGACAGATTCTATTGGTGGGGTGGGGTGGGGGGTTGCTGGGGTGATCAAGAGTTGGTAGGTTTGGGAAAGGGGCCTCATCCTGTCACGCAGGACAACCCAGGCATATAGCATAGCTTCTAGGTCGGTTTAGGGTCTTATTAACTGTTGGAAGTTCTCCAGCTGCATTATAAAATGGCGTACTTGTAAAAAACCAAAATGATCCTCTCTCCTCAGATTGTATTTGTCTTGTAGGGTATTAAAGGGGACACAGGTTCCACTGCTTATCAAATATGTAACTCTAGTAAGTCCCTAAGTCTACCAGTATCTGAACCCCACATCTAATCTCAGAGTGGGAAGGCATCATGGTGTCTTATTAATAAAAGTGGGCCTAATTGATTAGGAGTACATATTGCTGCACGTAATTGAAGCAGAGTGTGAACTGTATGCCTAGTCCAGGGGTTTATCATTTCTCTTAGTTGCTTGGGGGTGATATGGGCAGTGACTAAAGCCCAAAGTTTCTGTGTCGGGAGTTGGTGCTGTTCCATATGTTACCCCTAGGTGGTGCTATCCCACGGGCTACTACCCCTGCCTGCTTGGCTAATAGCAGGTTAAGGGGCCTAGGTTCTGCAACAGGTGTCTCCACCCGGAGGTCAGGGTTGGTAGTGGTCAAACTAACCTGGGTACAGCCCTCCGGGACACTGTAACCCCCCTCTTTCCCTTCTAGTGGCCTGAGCAATGTACAATAATCACTTTCACAATACCCCGTGTACACCATACAAGTAACCACACTGTTTGCACTTACCACCAGGGCTGGTTCCTCTGGCTCAACCCTGGGAACCCCCTGTAAAACAAGGTTATGCACAGCAAATAGCAACAGTACAGTACTCTTGGCACAAACTGGAACCACAGTCAGGTTAAATGCAGAAAAAGTCAGATCTGATTTATTCGGGGACTTGAACAAGGAAGGGGCGTGATCAAGTTGATTGGCTTAAAGGCTATATTAATCAAACAGTTATGCATGAGCTTTAAGTCCCCACACAGTCACACCTCTGGGTACCTAGGTAGAGAGACAATGGGCTAGCCAGAAACATTGCAGATGGTTGGGGCCCTGCGACGGAAGAAAGCAACATGCACAACACACACTATTTGTAATTCGGAGCCGGAGGGCTCAGTTCATGAAAGAAAAAGCAACCAGACAATCAGATGACAACACTTTAGATTTAGCTGTTGTTGAAGGGAGCTACCCTGATGTTTACTCACAATACCCAGTACTGGACACAGGCAGGATGAAATTGAGACTGCAGGTTGTTGAGCTGGAGTGCCTGGAGAAGCAGGGCCCACACAAATCACCGAGGTATTGTTCCTATTCAAGTGTTGAGCAGGGGGCTGATCCCCAGGCAGGTCTCTCTCTCTCTTGTCAATGGCTTTCTCTGTGCAGCGGGTAGTTGGGCTGGGCCAGTGTGGCAAGGCCCAGGCTCAATGAAGATGATTTTGGATTCAGTCCGTGGGGCTGGATGCAGCTTCCACAGTGGGGAACCAAATCGCGACCCACTAGCAGCACACAGCACATTTACATGTAAGAAAATTCTATTGCAGCTTCCAGCAAGTAGAACACAATTTAAACCATAGTGGGGAAACAAATCACGACCCACTATAAGCACACGACACATTCACATGTAAGGAAATTCCACTGTACCAGGCAAAAGGCCCTCCGGTTGCAATTACAGAGTCTCTGCACAATCTGGGAGATCAGAGGTGGCTGGAAGTCCAGACAGGCCAATCACATTCAGCAAATCTTCAGTCTTCTTCAGGTAGGAGCCTGGTCACAATTCAGTGGCTTACTTCACTCTCCAAGTTCAGATTCAGTCCAAAAAAGGCACAAGTTCCCTTTCAGGAACAGCAGGCAGGCATGCAGGCCAAAACTCAGGCCTTTCCACAGTTCTCTCACGCGAATCTATGCTGGGGCTGCCGCTTGACTTATTCAAGCTGTTATCTCTTCACTTCCCAACTCAGAACTAACTGAAATTGCAAGCAGTCTGGGAATTCCCCCAAGATCATAAAGGTTTGGTTGACTGAGCTGTCTCTCAGTCACAACAAGGCCTCCCCCTTCAGGTTCATTTAGGCGCCAAAATGCAAAAACTACAATTCCTACAAGTTTTGACCCCACCAAGCCCCTGTAGGACAGGCTCCATTTTAGAGTCCCCAAAGGTACTGACTGGCCCATTCTAACAGTCCCTGGCCAAGTTGGTGGAGATAAACAGAACAGTCCTTGCTGCAAAGAAAACAGGTTAGAACAAACTTCAATATTATTACTACACTAACAAATGATCAGCAAACAAGCGCATCTTCTAACAGAACTCCCTTTTAAATTAATTAAGACTGTAATCCAGGCCGCTCTTAAAGAGACAGTACACAGAGGCTATACAGGCACTCTCTGGCAATACATTTAATCTACTAAATCGCAGAATACCAGCCTGGCAGTGAGCATTTAGGCAAGCTCAAGGAAGACTTTTCGGTAACCCCCATTTGTAGGGGGGTTACACATATGTATCCATCCTACCTCTGCCCTCTGTTTTAGCCACGTGTATAGCCAGGGAGTTTGCGCCGCAAGGTAATACTTAAAAAAATCTGGCAGGCCCAAACCCCCGTGTTGTTTTGGGGCATATAGTAGGGATCTCAATATCCTGGACTTTTTTCCCTGCCACGCATAATTAAACAGTGTGGAATTAAGTTCCTTCCAGTATTGGTGGGGAATGGAAATCGGTATGGTCTGAAAAAGGAACAGCAATCAGGGCAGTGTGTTCATTTTAATACATTTCACTCTACCATGTAGGGTCAAGGGGAGCATTCGCCAGCAGGCCACATCCTGTTTTATGTTCTGGAGGAGTTTTTGATAATTGTCAGCGAAGAGTTTGGAGGTGTCCTTTGCTATTTGTATTCCTAGGTAATGGAAGCTGTTGTGGGAGGCCCAGGAAAAAGGAAATTGTTTACGGAAGTTGGCTGTAGAGTAGCCCCTCAAGATCATGGCTTCCGATTTCAAGAGGTTGATCCTGTAGCCTGCAATTTGATAGAAAGTTTTTATGGTCTCCAAAAGGGGTTGCAATGAGTTTCCGGGATCTCCCAAAAACCACAATGTGTCGTCCGCGTAGAGAGCTATCTTGTGCTCCTGTTTTCTCACCGTGACACCTCGTATACCTGGATGCTCATGAATCTTCACTGCTAAGGGTTCCAGGGAACGGGCAAAGAGGAGGGGAGAGGGGGTCTCCTTGTCTGGTGCCTCAGCTTACAGTGATGACCATTAACCTTTATGGTAGCTTCAGGCTGTGTGTAGAGTGCTTCTATTGTTTTTATAAATTGATCTCCTAAGTTAATAAAAAGCACCAATCCACTCTATCATATGCTTTTTCAGCATCTACGCTGAGGGCTAGCTGGAATTTGTTTTGTCCTCTCCGGGCCAAAATTATGTTGAGAAATCTTCTTATATTATCTTGCAGCAGTCTATCCTTGATAAACCCTGTTTGGTTGTGGTGAACTAGCTCCTGAATTACTGATTGTAATCTGCTGGCCAAAATTTCTGTGAGCAATTTTAAATCAGTATTTAGTAATGAGACAGGGCAGTAGGAACAGCATTTGAGTGGGTCTTTTCCTGGCTTGAGGATAATGGTGATTTGGGCTAATCGCCAAGAGGGGGGTACTGGGTTGCCATGTTGCATAATAGCATTAAAGGCCTCCAGAAGAGGGGGTACAAGCTCCTTCCGGAAGGCCTTGTATATTTCTGCGGGGTAGCCATCCAACCCAGGTGCTTTGGAGCTCTTTGGTTGTTTTATTTGACTGTTTAGTTCTTGTGAGGGTATGGGTTTTCCTAATATGTTTGTCTGTGCCGTAGAGAGAATCGGGATCGAAACCTTTGCTAGGTAAGTCTGGACTGCTTCCTCGTGATTAGGGTTCCTCTCTGACAAGAATAGTTGCTTGTAAAAAACTGTGAACTGCTGCGAGATGTCTGTTGAGGACATGAGAATCTCGATGGTGTTAGGGTACTTAATTTTCAGGACTGCTCTAGTGGCCATTTCTTTCCTCAACTGGGCTGCCAGAAGTCTGCCAGCATGGTTTCCTTGCTCATAAAATCTTTGCTTTGTGTACCTTAGCATGTCTTCAACTTTAAAATTCAATAACTGAGTGAGGTCCTCCCTTGCTCTTAATAGTAATTGCCTAGTAGCATCTGATAGGTTAGCTTTATGCTGACATTCAAGTTCTAGTATTTCTGCTTCTAATTTCCTCTGTTTCTCTAGTCTTTCCTTCTTGTCCTTAACCGCATAGAGTATTAGTTTTCCCCTTAGGTATGCTTTTAGGGCGTCCCAGTAAATGGGGGGAGGGGGGCACATCTTCTGGAGGGTTTAGCTGTTAATATGCTTTCATTTCGTCCTTAATTAGTGATTTACAGCTCTCCTGATCGAGGAAGCTCAGGTTCAGGTGCCATGAAGTGTTCCTAGCCACTTGAACAAAAACCAATTTTAATGTGACCGGAGCATGGTCTGATATGCCTATACTACCTGTTTGGGCAGATACTGCTGTCCCTGCCCAGCTCGTGGGAATTAGGAAGTAGTCCAATCTCGAATAGAGGTCATGTCTGGGGGAGTAAAATGAGCAGTCTCGAGTTGTAGGGTTAAGGTGCCTCCAGACATCAAGCAATCCATATTCATATATTAGTCATGAGAAGGCCATGGAGGCGCGGGATTTCTTACTTGTGTAACCCCTAGGTGGCGCTATGCCAAGGGCTACTACCCCTGCCTGTTTGGCTACGGACAGGTTGAGGGGCCTAGGTTCTATGATGGGTGCCTCCACCCAGAGGTCAGGGTTTGTACTGGTTGGTCTAGTTTGGTCACAGCCCTCTGGGACACTGAGACCCCCTTTTGTTCCCTCTAATGGTCCACACGATATACAAGGCTGGCAATACCAATACCCCACATGTACACTATAGCCAATCATAAGGTACCACTTACCCTCGAGACCGATTCTGCAGTTCGTCTCAGAGGACCCCCTGTGAAATAAAGTTGGTCAGTTCACACAAAATAATGCAATGCCTACTATATAGGTACTGACACTCTAAACAGGGTAAAGTCAATAACATCCAACATGGTTTATGATAAAGGACTTCTGTCCGAAACGCGTCAGGTGTGGTGTTGTGTTGGTGAATAAATGTTATAACAGAAGAATTGGCTCCAAGGATTAATTTGGTGTGTGTGTGCAGCAGCTTTTGTTGGAAATGATTGTGTAGAGCTGCGAGCACCACAGCTACCTTGTGCATGACTCGTTTGAGAAGATGGTTTATTTAGGGGAGTGAAACACAGGGAGGGGGAGATCAAGCTGATTTGGCAGAAATAAATCACAATGCTGTGCACTCATATAAAGTCATAAAAGTCACACTCTGGGTACCCAGGTTGAGGGGCTAGTCAGGTCCGTTGCCCGGGGTTGGCTGTCAGGTGCAGGTGGAAAGGGTCCTGTAAGAGAGATATGCACAGTACCCAATTGTAATCCAGAGCCAGATGGCTCAGTCCTTGAGAAAATGAAAGAAAGAAAATCAGATGAAACACTGGTGATTGTTAACAGGTTGCAGGGGATATCCTGATTTGTACTCACGCTACCCCACGCTGATGAAACCTGGTGCAGATGATGGTTCTGGATTGCCAGACACATAAGTAGGTAGACAAGATTCTACCGCCCAGGCTACACTGCCTTGAACAGCAGATGGAATCAGTCCGAACACATTCAGCTCAACGTTCAGCTTACACTGTGCGGTGACAAGAGAACCGTAATAACTGTTCTTCATGTGCATTCAACACAATTATATGTAAAGGGAAATTACTATACCAGACAGCTGCTTTCAGGTACCAACGCACTTACCGCAAATACCAGTGAGTTCACACGGCAGCTTCAATTCCTGACAGACCAAGCGCGATTCAGCAATTTCTCCAGTCTTCTACAGGGTGAGCCTGGTTTCCACTCTTTCAGCCTTCCTTCCCTTTGGTACTCTCAGATTCAGTCTGATTCGAGTTGGCAACAGCAACGGCCCGACTTTAGGCCTCTCACACGCTTCCTGCGTGAAACTACACAACGCAGAAGCACAGACCTCCTTCTTTCCTTACAGCCACAATGGATCTGACCTCCCAGTCGCAAGGCAGAGCATTCTCTTCAGGCGCCACCCGGTCCAGTTGGCGGACTCAGCTGTCAATCACTCAGAAACTCTCTCCCGTTGGTGCAAACAGGCACGAAGGTCCAGAACTTCACTTCCCAGAATTACTAGCTATACCTCCTCATTGTAAGCCGGTTCCCAGGAGAGTCCGAATTCTGGTTGGTCCAAACAGACTCCATTTTAAAGGTCCCCCCACACTGACTGGACCCATTTGGCAGTTCAGATCCAAAATGGAGGGGCAAAACACACAGAGTCCCAGCTGCAAGAAAGGCAGGTTAGACAAACTGCATTTTTACTAATACTCTAACTGGTTTCAGGCAAACAGTTACATCTTTCATTTAGGCTCCCTCTGCGCTCTTAGCGACTGCAGAAATGGAGCGATTTCCCCGCAGTTCAGGCGGGATTCAAGCAGAGAAACACCAGCCCCCCTTGAAAACAGCAATCAGGTCTGCAAGCAGACAGCTCTTAAAGAGACAGTATGAGGAGGCTCTAACAGCACTCACAGTGCCATTCTTAACGGTTCAATCGCCGAACGCCAGCAGGCAGGGGAACACCTAGGCAAGCTCCAAGGAGGCCTTTTAGTAACCCCCATTTGTAGGGGGGTTACACCTGGACAGTTCCCCGATTTGTGTAAGTGAGGGGACAAGGTAGTATTGTAATCTCTCCCCACCACCAGTAAGCTGGAGGGGTCCACTACTGCTTCCAAAACAGTCTTAGTCAGGAAAGGGATTCTTAAATTTTCCTCATTGGGAGCACAGAGATTTAGGAATGTACATTTTCTAGCCCTCATCTCCCCACACAGCAAGACGTATCTCCCGTCTGTATCAAGCTGAACCTCATGCACTTGCAACAGTAAATTTTTCCGTATCAAAATGGCCACCCCCCACTTGCGAGTGTTATGTTGGCAGTGTGCCCCATACACCTCCCCTACCCAGGACCGCTTCAATTTTACATGTTCGGTCAGGCTCAAGCGAGTTTCTTGTAACAGAGCCACATCCGCCCCCAATCGCCTCAATTTCTGCAGCACCCGCATTCATTTCACCTGATCATGCAACCCCTTTACATTGTATGAGATAATATTAAGTGTAGCCATAATATTTTTTGTTACGCAGTTTGTTCAGCCTGATCCTCAGTCGAGGCACACATGTCGTAGGTGAAAGGCAGGGCCGCAGTAATGGGGGGGTAAGTGGGGAAGTTGTCCGAGGCCCCGCGCTCAGGAGGGGCCCTCCTGAGGAACTGGCATTACCTCTGTCATTAGCTGGTTTAGGAAACGGGGACCCATTCCAAGTGACTTGTCCGGGGCCCCAGGATTCATAGCTGCAGCCCTGGTGAAAGGTCTTGGCAATCTGAGTCACAGAAACAAAATAAACCATTAAAACAATCGGTAACCACAACATTAAGTCCCTCCAACTGGTGGGAAATAAAAAAATTTTCGGATTCATAAGAAACTGTATACACTTGGTGTTAAAAATTTGAAGACCTTCTCGGTCTTTTTCTATTGTTATTATTTATTTAAGAACAACACTTCAAAGTGCAGCTCCCTTAAGACGCCCACTCACAAAAGGCACCGTGGGTGAACTGTATGGCTGTCAAAGAAACCACTTAGGGTTCTCTTTGTCCGGCCAGTCAAGAGAAAGTGCTGGCCAGTGGGAGAAAGGGCCAGCGTGGAGACTGCACTGCTCCCAAGTAATATGTAGCCTCTTGCCTACAGA
This sequence comes from Neoceratodus forsteri, assembly GCA_016271365.2. Lineage (NCBI taxonomy): Eukaryota > Metazoa > Chordata > Ceratodontiformes > Ceratodontidae > Neoceratodus > Neoceratodus forsteri. The sequence continues at coordinate 107,242,962 of JADMNL010000031.1, read as the reverse complement.
GGGCGATGTATGTGTGGCTACCTTGTAAGCAGTGACATATGCCGCCTCTGACCCCAGCAGAAGTTCTAACAACAGGGAATGATATTGTTAGAAAGAGTTATGAGACCCAGGAATTTACTTGCCACTCGGGCATGTTGGGGGGGGGGAGTAAGTCCCTTGGTTTATGAAACTTCAGCTCACGGCATATCTGTAAAGTACGTAGCTCATTAGTAATCCTCGGGGTTAGATGTGATTGTAAGTGATGGAGCTAGCTGCCATAAATTTTTTTCATTAGTAGTTATGCTCCCCACGGGCATCGGTGGGACTGCTTGGAAATGGCAGCCTAAAGTTGTAAATGCACCAAAGTGAGGTTGCAGTGCACGCTGCTCCAAGCTCAGGACTTCCTACCCACAACCCCAGAGCATTGCTGTGAGTTTTACTCAGAACAAAATATCCCCCCCCTCGTGCTTAACCAGTACATCCACATCCCCATAAATAAACAGCTGTTAGAGCAAGCGAGGTATCAATTACTAAAACATCTCTGTATTTAAACACGTTTAATAAGCCTTGACTCAGAGTTTACCCCAAATAAGTCCAGGTGCTGTTCCGCTCAGGTCTGAGATGGTGTTAGGATCAGGAAGGCCTAGGTGCTTTGCGGGAGTTGCACTTGACAGCGTGATCGGTGCATGAGATTTGACGGCCTGCTTCAGCTTGCCCCAGACTTCAAGGTTCTTCTTGTTTGCAAATCTGGAGGTGGTGCGGGTTTGCTGTGAAGCGCTTTACAGCTCTTGCTCAGGGAATCTATTGTTGACCTCCTCCAGCCTGATGTCACTGGAAGTGAGGAACCCCTGGGCCTTGGACGGCTCGTTGAATCGCCTTGTTCCCTGGGGCGTGATTACTTGGAGTCGCGTCGGGTACTCAAAGAATGCTTTCAACCCTTTCTGCCTCATTAGTTTGACCACGGAAATAACTTTTCTTCATTGGGCCATAGTAGTAGACGCAAAGCCATGTTCGAAGAACAGCCTGCAGTCACCAAAGATGATTTCCTTCTTAGCCCATGCTGTGCGAAGCAACTTTTCTTTGGTGCGGCACTCCAGGAAAGCCAGAATTACCGACCTGGGGTGAGCATTCAGATCTCTGGGAGGAGGGATCAACGCTTGGTGGGCCCTGATGACATTTAATGGTAAGTCCACAGGCCAGTCCAGTAACTCTTTTATTAAGCCCTCTATGTACTCAATCATATCTCCCTGCGCTGATTTCTCAGGCAATCCGTGTATACGGATGTTATTTCTCCGCTGATGGTTCTCTAATTCTTTGATCTGTTGTGCCAGGTGTTGCTCACAATAGTGGAGATCCAAAATAGCGGTGTTGTGAGTATCAGAGAGCAGGTTGTATTCTGTTAGGCATGTTTCGATGGCTCTAGTGTGCTTTTCCACCACTCTGAGGTCCCTCTTTGTGTCTGTAGCAGCCAACTCCAGACGTTGTGCAGTTTCCCCAACTTTATGTAGCTGTTCACACAGCTGCTTTGACATGATAGTGAATTCTTGTTCTTCGTCTGGGGAAGGGTGGGAGACCTCGCTGTCTACTTGCTTGCGGTCTGGTGGGCCTTGGTCTGCATGGTGCCACTGCAGCGTCCCCTGCTTTGAACCCTTTTCACTCTGTTTTGCCTCAAATTCTTTCAGCTTCTGCCATGTGGCCATGTTAACTGTAGATTCTTGTCATTTCTCTTTACGGAGATGCTTTTTTGGTGCCAGGATGGCATTTGATTGGGGTCGTTTAATGCAGAGCTCTCAGGCTAGGCAGCCATACAATTGCTGACGTCACCGATAGTCCTGGCTTGAAAGTTTCAAAACCCTTGCAGGATTGAAAACTAGGGAGCAAGGATCCCACCGGTTAAGAGGTTATTGAACCCAGGTCCGAAGGGGATTAATGGTCTTGACAGACTTGGCGAAGGCAGACCTTTCCTCACACCCTTTATCCGTAACCATTATGAAAATCCTAAGCCTAGGTCTCTCAAACTGTCCCTAGGAGGGTAATCAGTCCTGCTCAGAGGAGTGAGTCCTAACTTAGGTGTAGGGGAAGAAAACTGGCAGAAGTTTTCCCACAGAAGTACAGGCATAGTTCCTACTTCAGGAGAAGAGAACGATGAGACATCCGTGCCACAAGAAAAGAGAGGGAGGAAATTCCCATGGACTCTCTTAGGACTGGCCTGAAGAAAATGACAGCCAGAGGGTGACATAAGCCAGAGGATTATTCATGCCTCAAGCGGGGGACACCCTGGTGTATCGTGGAGAGAATCTGAGGGAGTTCCCTCAGAGGCTATGGTGAAGACCCTACTCGCCGTCCTCCAGGGTGAATGCTTGGTGACTTTTTCAGAGAAGGAACGGAGAGCCTTGAGGTACCAGTGGGACTCGGCCCCCAATTGGCCTCTAGGAGGGGGAAGGTGAGCAGGGTGGAGGCAACGCCCAAGAACTGAGGCCCATGAGGGGATGGAGGGTGGGAATCAGTAATGAATGGTGAAGATACAAGATCAAGAATTATGGTAGGTATGTAATTTTCATATCTTCTCTTGTCAATCTTCACCAGCCATTACTGCTGGGTGAGTACCAAGCCCTCGGACGGGATCTTGCACTGCTCTGAGGGAACAGATCCCTTAGCCTCCTGCGGGGGAGGTGCGGGAGGGGGAGACCCTAGAGCTATACTAGACCATTAAGGTCTAAGGCTATTCAGGACGAGGAGGTGTCCCCCATGGCTGGGGGGACAGGAGGCGCCCCTGAAGGACTCTCCTTGCCCTGCGGAGAAAAAAGACCGGTCCCCCGGAAAGTGGAGGAGATCACCCTATGCTGGACAATGGGTGACAACCTGGATAGACGAAGCCACACCATCCGCCTAATGCAGATCGCTGTCCCTGCTAGTCTGGATGCCACCTCATTGGCATTGTAAGATGCCCTTGCCTGGTATCTTGCAAGCTCCAGACCTTCAGCAGAGAGGACAATGGCCTGTCTAGATTGCTCCGTATCAGGCAAAGATGCTAGGACTTGCACTAGCATCGACCACAGGTGCCTGTTATAGGCAGCATGGTGAGCCTGATGAGAACTTATGCACATTAATGCACAAGCTGAAGAGAAGACTCTGTGTCCCAACCGGTCGAATTCTGAGGAATCCAGATCTGGGGGTCAGTCGTGCGCCAGGCGTTGAAGCCCAGAATGAGTGTCTAGGGATGTCAGCCCCAAAGGTGGGTAAGGTAGCAAACCTAGAGACTCCTGGGGAGCACAATACCATTTTCTGCAATCCGCTGGGGCTGGGGAAGGGGTGGCCGGAGACTGCCAGGTGGGATAGACGCTTCCTGGAAAGGAACGGGCAAGGAGGGCACCACCAGGTGGTGGGTGCTGAATTCACTGAGGAATGAGCGCATCTCCTGCTCGGTATTGCTTCTCAGCACATGAGAAATGCGAAGCTCCTGAACCAGCCTCAAAAGGAACCACTGATATTCAGTGAAATCAGCGTCAGAGGATAGGTGGATGGAATGATCCTCTCCTTCGGAACAGGGAGATGAGGAGGAAGAGGAGCTTGTATGTTCAGAAGACTCCTGTGGTGGGGGAGACAGCCAAAAGACCCATTCATCCATGGCCCTGACATAAGTGGGAAAGGCCACCACAGTGGCTCTGAACATCTCCCAGGTTAAGGGCCCCGTGAGACCCACATGGCCTGGGAGAGGAGAAGGTGTCTGCAGAGGGATAGGCGATGGGTGCCGAACTGATAGTCCCCCGGCCTCTGACAGGGCTCTGAGACCCAGAGACTGGTCCCGCCATAAGGGGGGGACCCTGGGGCCACACTGGGTTGTGAAGGCTGTGTCTGAGATGGTAAACTCCAGAAGAGCGCTAAGGGAGAATCTCCCGTGTGACGTGACTGGGGTTGCATGTGTCCAGAAGGGCAACCCTCCACGCTGCCAACCAAGGAAGCCTCTGAGATCTTAAGGAAAAGGCGGGGTTCAGCACTGCAACTCCTCCCCACCCTCCACAGGGCAGTGGAAGTGGGTAGCTGTGCCTCGCCTTGGCCCCTCAACCCCTCGGACTCGGAGGCTGCCCTCTTCCTCGACCCCAGCAAAGTCGGGTCCCCCAATCTCACAGGCCCTCCAATGGAGACTGCAGAAGAGGGGACCACAGTACCCCCCCCAAAGGGCCCAGGCAGCACCAGGAATTGCAGCTGTCCCAGACTCTCCAGGGGCGGATACCCCATCCCCGAGCTCCTGAGCTGTCATCCCCAATGGATCCACGGCCATCCTCAGCTGAAGGATCCACCAGAACAACAGGCTCCGGAGACTCTGGGATAGGGCCGCTGGGCTGCCTGGTACCACATTCCAAGGGACTCTCTGAATCTGAAGAGTCGGGGTGCCAGTCTGGATCAGCCTGGGAATCATCCCCCTCTGAAAAGGAAGTGACCAGGCAGACCTCCAGTCTAGTGACCCCAGGAGACTGGCACCACTGTGGGACATGGCACCGCTTACAATGCCATCCCCATCACCGGTGCCAAGGGTCCACCAGTGCCAGGCCCAGCAGCTGTGGCCCGCGACACTGGGGCAGCCTGCAACTCCATGGAGGTGGCTGCCGGGGTGTTGCCAGCAGTGCGACTCCACAGGGAATCGCGTTGCTCCTCTGGCACCGCAAAAGAGGCCTCCTCCTCGGCAAGGCAAGAACTGGAGGTTTCCTCCTCACCGGGATATATAGACCTGGGAGGGGACCAGGAGGAAGGGTCAAGAGTCCTGGCCTCACCAACCCATGAGTGACACTGCCCTCCGAAAGTCAGAGGGGCCCTGCTGACTTTAAATGCGCGAATCTCGAGAACACGGTGGTCCATAAAGAAGCAGGTGTCGCAATGATCCATCTCTTGATTGGGTCCCGGGCATTCAAGCAATCATCATGCCGGTCAGAAACAGAAAAATGATGGCCACAGGGGCACTGACACATGGGGGCATGGCCCGCTTTAGATTTTCTTTTTGCCCCAGAATCTGACATGATGAGAAATTAAAACATAAACTGAGTAAAACATCCCGGTACGGTGGACATAAGAGTAAAAAGAATGGTCTTACCGGACTTCCAACGGTGTCGGGATGAGAGAACTGGGATGAAGGAGAAAGGTGGTGTCGAAAGATGAAGGCCTAGTGGCGTATGTCGAAAATTGATAAGCGCTTTCGCGCAACAGGTGCGACCTCAGCGGTGGGAGAAAGGAGCTGGGATGGAGGAGGAGTCTACGGCGCCCAACAGCCAACCCAAAAGATGCTCACAAGAAAAGGCCAGTTATGTGGGACAGCACCGCTTGATGCTGACTTTTCCTCAAAGAAAACACTCCCTGCGGGTGTGTGTCTCTGGCTTAGACCCAGCAGTAATGAATGGTGAAGATTGACAAGGGAACATCAAATGGGCAGACTGGGTGGGCCAAGCGATCCTTATCTGTCATCAAATTCTATGTCCTATTGGAAGCTCAGCAGAAGACCTCCACATCAAGCATTACCTGAAAAGAAGATCAAGGACTTTTAAACTTGTAACTTTAGAACTTAAATAATCCTACTTGGCAGCAAATACCTTTAGTCATCTCTTCTGCAAGTCTACCACTCTAGAACCATGGGGAAGCTGAGGAATCAGACGCAACCCGAGCTGACGAAATCCAAGGCCCAGAAAAGTGAATCAACTGCCCATTTGTTCCTGCCAGCCAGCCACTGCAGGGAGGAGCCCTACTCTTAAAAGCTCTCCTTGGAAGCCGGACTGGCGGCACTGAGGGTTGAGGCTCTGGAGCGCCACACCTGCACTTTTCGTCAGCGACCTGGGTTTGAGAGCGACCTCAGGTCGTCAGGGTGCCGGCATGGGGCGGGTGGGATGGGAAGAGTGGGACTGAGCGTGCCGTTGGGCTGCTCTCCCCGAGGGTGGCGAGGGGTGGCTGTCAACCTCCCAAGTCCTATTCTTCACTGGGTGGAGTCCGGTGGGCAACGAGGTGGGCAGGGCAGCAGTATGGGTGAGTGGAAGGAGCTGAGCTGGCTTCCGTGCATGCATGCCTCCATGTGCACATACGACCATGTGCCGAGGCTCTGGGGAATGGGGAGAAAATCAAGAAAAACACCAGAAAAAATAAGAGGGGAAAAAAAAAAGCTCCTCGTGGTGACCAGGCCCTTGACAAAAAGGAAGAGGACTTAAATAGCCACACAGTTTTACTGGAAGCAAGGCCAACTTGGCTCACGCTGAAGCAACGATAGCTGGGAAAGTGGCAGAAAAAGCTATAGTCACTTGCACTGGACTGCCAACAACCCATCTGGAACAATAGAAAACTTTTCAAGGGCTGCTAATTTAAGACTTTTCGAGCCTTCCATGGCTGACAGAGGGGGACAATCTCAAGCTATACCTGTAAATTTGCTCCCGGGGATCTCTCTCTCGAGTCTGAAATTAACACGCAGAACCGCCACGAGTGAACACACACCTCAGACAGTTTGTTTGGTAGTTAGCGGTTCAAAAGAAAGAGCTATAATCCTGCAATCAGTGAAATGTGCCGGAGGACTGCAAATGAGGGACCCTGTTTTAAAAGTAATTTCCAGACCTTAGCTATAGCACCAGGACAAGTAGCAAGGGCTTTGATGGGGTCTGCTCTCTCCTGAGGGAGGCAGTATAGCGGAGTGGTTTAAGGCTCTGAGCTTCAAATCTGGAGACCTGGGTTTGAATCTCACAGCCCCCACTTGCATTCTGTGGGACCCTGAGCAAGTCACTTAACTTCCCGGTGCTCCCAGGTCACACGTGTAAACAAGTTTCAGCTTAGTGTGCTACTCCTGGTTAAACAATTGAAAAAAAAAATCATCACCTCTTTCTACCAGTGAGACTCAAAATTCATTATGGAGGCAAAAAGAACAGTTACTAAGAACTTACCATAACAGTAGATCTTTGGGGGGATCTCAAGTCAACAGGTTACAGTGTAGGAACCTTCACTGTCAGTAAAGAAGAATCCACATGGAAGATTTTCAGCAGTACAACTGGGGCCGCCCACACCATCAGCAACCCTGTATAGACATGGGCAGCCCTGCTCCCTCCTCAGTTCTTTCCCTCCAGAGATGAAGGGAGCAAGGCTCACGCCCTGGGGAACCAGGGGGAGAAAGAGGGACCAAGCTCTAAATAAAAGATTGGAAACAGCAGATAGCCAGGTCCTGGACAGAAGCCCCAAGAAGGGGGATGGTGGGAGGGAAATCATACCCGATGACCGAGATCCCCTTGGAGATCTACTGATATGTTAAGTTCTTACGTAACTGTTCTGTCTTCTTTGTGGGTATCTCAGCCATCAGGTTACACTATAGGAATGAGTACCAAGCAGTGACAAGTGGAAACAGACAGTCTGGAAGGTCGGATCTCCATAAACCTAATACAGGAGTCCTTGTAGCATAGCCCTGCCAAATCCTACACAGGCTCTAGAAGCAATGTCCACACTGTAATGCTTGGTGAAAATGTGGACTGTACTCCAGATAGCTGCTGAACAAATGTCAGCGGCTGAGACCCCTCTGAAGCAAGCCACCAAGATAACCATGCCTCTGGTGGAATGAGCTTTGACAGCACCAGGCAATTCTTTGCCATATTTACTGTAGCAGAACACAATGCAATTTGCCAAGCATTTGGATAAACATTGCTTAGAAACTGAAGTGCCCTCTCTGCCTGGGGTGAAAGAAACAAACAACTGCTTAGACCTTCTGGACTCTTTAGCCTGAAGCAGATAATACTTCAAAGTTCTGCGCACATCCAACGTATGGAGTAGTGCTTCCCCTGGATTGGCATGCTCAGGAAAATAAACACCAAGGTGGATAGACTGATTAAGTGTGAACTCAGAGACCACCTTAGGTAGACATTTAGGATTTGTGTGCAAAGATACCCTGTCTTTGTAAAAATCAAATAAGGCTCCTTGCACCAGAGGGCCTGAAGTGCAGAAGTTCTTTGAGCAGAAGTAATTGCAACTAAAAACAGCACTTTCCAAGAGAGAAGGTGCAAGTTGCAAGCTGCGATTGGCTCAAAAGGAGACAGGGTCAACTTTTCCAAAATAAAATTTAAGTCCCAAGCTAGGACTGGGGAACAAATTGGGGGTTTCAGGTGCAGGATGCCTCTGAGAAAGGTATGGGAGACACCTAGCTGAGCAATAGTGCAGTCACCCATGGGCTCATGAAAGGCAAAAATAGCCGAAAGGTGGACCTTGAGGGAGGGATACTGGAGGCCTGAGTCAGACAAAGAAATAAAGTAGTCCAGGACACAGTTCACAGGGCAGGTGAATGGGTCTAGGGAATGTTTGGTAGCCCAGATGGCAAACCGCTTCCACTTCATGGCATAAGTGGCATGGGTGGAAGGCTTGCGGGAGGCCACCAGGACATCTGCCACCCTGTTAGAGACCCCAAACCTGGCGATGGATACATTCTCAGGAGCCATGCATGCAGATGGAGGGACCTGAGATTGGGGTGTACCAGAGTTCCCCAATCCTGGGTCAGTAGATTCCTGCAAAGGAGCAGAAGGACCAGAGGTTCCTCCGCCTGCTGCTGAAGCAGAGGGAACCATATCTGGCGAGGCCAGAATGGGGCTACCAGAATCATGCTGGCCCCCTCCATTTGCAGCTTGATCAGCACCCTCTGAATCAGAGGAAAAGGAGGGAATGGGTACAGAAATCTCCCGCTCCAAGAGAGACAGAACGCGTCTCACCAGAAAACTCCAGGCACTGGATCTAGCGAGCAGAAATTGGGCAGTTTTGCATTGAGTAGGGAAGCAAAAAGGTCCAACTCTGGATGACCCCATCTGTCAAACAGATCTTCTGCTACAGATGAGAGAAGCTCTCATTAATGCATGCTGGACTGAGTCCTGCTGAGACTGTCCACCAGGGTGTTCAAGATGCCTGGCACGTGGACCATAGAGAGTTTCAGACTGCTCCAGTGCCCGACACCAGATTCTCATGGCCTCCCTGCAAAGGGGGTATGAGTGAGTCCCGCCCTGCTTGTTGATGTAGTAGATGACACTCACCGATTGTCCGAATGCACCAGCAGCTGGCCTGGAGCAAGATGCTCCTGAAATGCCTGCATGGCACACAGCACCACTCTCATCTCCAGGACACTGATATGCAGGGTGGCGTCCCATTAGGACCATGAGCCCTGGATTTGAAAGAGACCCAGGTGTGCTCCCCAGCCTAGACCCGGAGCATCTGTGGTTAGAATCTGATGTGGGGAAGAAATCTGGAAGGGAACCCCTTGAAGAAGATTCAAGGGGTCCATCCACCACTGCAGTACCTTGTGAAACTGGGAAGAAGACCAGGACCTGTTGGTCTAACTCGTCTGTGCGCTGGTCCCATTGCACTCTGAGGGTCCACTGAAGGGTGTGCATATGAAGTCTGGCCAGTGGAATGGTGGGAATAGCCGCTGGCATTAGACCCAATAGCCTGAGGTACAGTCTGGCAGGAATGTACTGACTCTGAGCGATCCCTTGAGCATGGGCTAAAAGGCATTCTGTCCTGTTTTGAAGTAAGAAGGCCTTCCCCTGCTCAGAGTCCAGAACCACCCTGCTATACTGCAGTCTTTGGGACAGTACTAAAACAGACTTGGGCAGGTTGACCATTATGCCCAGATAGTGGAAGAGCTGGAGGCTGCACTCCAGAGTCACCAAGAACTGTTTCTTGGATGGGGCTTTGAGAAGCCAATCATCCAGGTAAGGGAAGACATACAGTCCCTCTCTTCTGAGAACTGCTGCGACCACTGCTAAGCACTTGTTAAACGACTAGAAGTGCAGAGGATAAGCCAAAGGGCAGCACTTTGAACTGGTAAAGCTCACCCTGAAAGGCAAGACGAAGAAACCTCCTGTGAGAGACCGAAATGTGCAGGTAAGCATCCTGCATGTCCAGTGAACAGAGCCAGTCCCTGGCTTTAAGTAGGGGCATAAGGCCTGGCGAAGTTACCATCTGGGAACTTTTTCTTTTTGTATTATCCATTTTTCTGCCCCGTGCTCGCTGGTCCTCCACTCCTTCAGGCTCTGCCAAGTTCCCTGTGACCTCTTCTGTCTTTGCCCGGCCCTCCTCTAGTCCCCAGATCACAGCCGACCCCCGGGATATCCTGGTATATCCCTTCACCGGGCGGGTCCCTCTCCTCCGAGGAGGAAGGCACCGGGGGGGGGGGAGAATAGCCCCAGCAAATCCTTCTAGGACCCGGGGATGCTGCTGGGGAACAGGAGACACGAGGAAGGTGCTGGAGGCCCTTAGAAACAGAGGCCGTCTGGAGGGGAGCCGAAGGCGATTTCCTGGCTTTCTGTTGGGGAAGCAGCGTGGTGGCGATCACGGCATACGCCAGCGTCCGCTCCTTCCCAGTTAGTATTGGGCGTGCATTCTGTGATACTCCCAGCCTCCGCTAGGAGCCAGCAGGTGCCGGACCAGTCCCCTACCCTCCCCCCGGAGAAGGAGAGCTGTCCCTGGGACACTCAATCCTTCTCCCCCCATCCGGAACTTTTTGTACTGGACAAAGAGGTTGAGGTCCTTTAAATCTAAAATGGGCCTCAGATCTACGGTCTTTTTGGGGACCAGGAAAAACCTGGAATAAAACCCCTGATTTCTCTGTCACCTTGGCACCAGTTCGATGGCCTGCTTGCACAGAAGAGACTGTACTTCCTCCCGGAGAACAGATAAGTGAGCCTGGGGATAGTTGGAGGGTGGGGGTGGGGTGTCTGGAGGCTGCTGGATGAGTTCCAGGGTATGACCCATCTCTATGATCTGCAGGATCTATGCATTTGAAATTATGGTTCTCCACTTGATTCAGATGGAGGGCGAACCAACCTCCAACCACCAACTCCTGGGTCTGGATCAGAGGAGGGGGGTCTGACAAGGAGTCAAGCTGAGGTGAGACCAGCCATGGAGGCAGGTCTGTCATTTCAGAGATGCTTGGCCGCCTCCAGTATTGGAAGGGGTGGGCAAGGAAGCCTGGGCTCTGTGCTTACCCTGGGTATGGGGGCCAAGCCTGGTCTATTGGCCTGTCTACGAAAAGTAGACTGCCCTCTGACATGGGGCTGTGTGGTAGAGAGAATGAACAGACTTAATGGTTGTCCCAGAGGCCTGCAGATTACTTATGAGATCCTGGACATCAGGGCCAAAGAGCTTGGTGCCATTGAAAGGGGCATTAAGCACCTTGTTTTGCACATCAGCTGCAGATCCAGAGACCAAAAGCCAGAAGTGCCTATGAAGACATATGCCAGTGGCAGCTACCCAGCCACTGTGTTGGCCATGTCATACAGGGCCTGAGGAGATATTTACTGACATCCTCCGAAGCTTGCAGGCACTGGAGCAATTCCTGCTTCTGGGAGCCATCAGGAAGGGCTTGGGCAGCATCTTTGCCCTTTCTCCAGTTGGCATTCTGAAATGTAACCATGTGTGACAGACAGTTTACAATCCTCAGGCCCAAAGTGGAGGATGCATAAACCCTGTTACCCCAGAGGTCAATCCTGTGGGATTCCTTGTCTGAGGGAAGGGAACTAAGGTACTTAGATGCCTTAGATCTGTCATGGGCTGCCTTGATGACCACAGAGTCAGTTTCAGCCTGGGCATCAAAATAAGGAAATCCCTGAGGGGCATTATAGAGTTTGTCTGCCCTACGTGGCATAGCTGGCACCATGTCTGGTCTGTGCCAGGCTGCTGTAGTGACATTCTTCAGGGCTGGCAGCATAGGAGGAATGATCTTAGGGGGGAGATTCAGGAACCTCCAGGAAATCCACCAGGTCTTTCCTGGTGATATGCTCCTCCTCAGTCTGGAAGTCCACTGTGGCAAACAATTGCTTCATAACATTGAAAAAGGTGGCATCCTCACGAGGAGACCTTGGAGTATGCTTGACAGAGTCCTCACTGACTGAAGAGGCAGTGGATTTATCTGAGATGAGGATTTCCTCCTCTTCCTCTTCGTCCTCTATATCATCAGGGAGGATGAGATCAGGATGATACTCCTCGATGTCGACCTCCTCGTTTGGGTCTGGCATTGGATGCACTGGCGTTGGCCTGCGGGGAGTCTCCCAGGGTCAACGAACAGGTGTCTACAATGAAGCTGTTTCCGACGGTGCCGGCAAAGAGGGCCTATCGAAGGCACTGAACGAGTACATTAGTGAATTTAACTAGTACTTCATTCAGGTCCATAGTGGTCATCGATGGGGGGGGTTCGACGGCACAGAAGCTGATGACCCTCCGTCCTGGGAGCCCGACGAGCCTATAGCCCTGGGAGAAGAAGGGCAGGCCTCAACGGAGTTTTCATTAACGACGTGCCATCGTCGATGGAGATGGGGCCAATGATCCAGAAGTCGACGACTGAGTGCCCTGAGAGTCGGGCAGAGGAGCTGTCGGTATGAGTCTGGTAGGAACAGAGACCTGGACAGCTGGTCTTTTTGTTGAGGCAGCCGCCATTGACGAAGAGCCCACCTGAAGAAGAAGAGGCCGATGGGGAATGGGAGTGCTGCCGGGTGAAGCAGTCATGATCCTGGTCATTTTTGTGACTTTTCCCCCGAGGACTTGTCTTGGGCCTTGGAGGCCTGGGAGCTTGAAGATCCAGTGGGTGACTGGGCGGTTGGGGACCCTGAGGATCCCTGCCCGGAGCTGGATACCTGTTGTTCATGAATTTTTTTTTAGAGCCTTCTTGTGTCGCCTGAGGGTTGTTTGATTAAACTTTTGGCAGAGCTCACAGTCAGAGATGTCATGGTCAGGCCCAAGACATCAGACACAAACAGAGTGTTTGTCTGTAGAGGCAATCTTCTTTCCGCAGTGGCAGCAATGGAAAAGAGAAGAAGAAAGATTAACTCTCGACATAAAAAGAAAAAATCTCTAAAAAGAGATTTTGATAAGGGTTGTAGAAATAAAAAAACCGTAGGCCGAAAAAGGCGTGAACACTGCGACAAAGCTTCCGTGGAGAGTGTGCTTGCAAGTCAATGGCGGGAAAGAACTGAGGGGGGAGTGGGGCCGCCCACACCTATATAAGGTTGCTGATGTCGGTGGACGTCGATGGCGTGGGTGGCCACAGTTGTACTGCTGAAAATCTTCCCTGCGGATTCCCCTTCATCGACGGCAAAGGTTCCTATGGTGTAATCTGATGACTGAGATACCCCTGAAGAAAATCATATCTTTTCTCCAACCCAGTGGATCCGGGGAAACTTGTCGAAAAGACTCAAAATGAATTTATCTCTCGAATCAGGGAAGAAGCTTCTAATGTAGAATCGGAGGATTAAAGGAAAACTCTCTAAATCCACGGACCCATACCCTGAAAGGCTTACCCCGATCCAGCTTTTATTGAAGGTACGTAATTCGTTTGCTGCTTACAGTAAATTGAGCCCCCCAGTGTCTGCCATATTCTCGGTTTGCAGACTTTTCAAAATAAAAATAAAGTAAGTAGCAGCGTGAGAAAAACGCGTTTTTCTAAATAAAAAGCTGGATTGGGGGTAAGCCTTTTAGGGGCAGAGGGCCGTGGATTTAGAGAGTTTTCCTTTAAAAACCTTTTTGGACGTCACGCAGTAAAGATTATACAGAATGGCACATTTGCTGGGACTTGAATGTCTATATATATTTTTTTGCCTGGATTTTTTCACCGTTTTTCACCCATCCCCATACCTTGGTCATGCGTTATGCGTGGAGGCATGTACACGCCGCATCTCAAATTGCCCTCCCTTGCCTACCCCTCACGCCTCGCTGACCACTGGACCTCCACTCGATGGCAGCGGAACTATGGGGGACAACAACCACGGAGAGAGGAGAGTTACCTTCTGGCTGCTCAATCCTGCTCTCACCCCCCCCCCCATGCTGGCTCCCCGACGACCTGAGTCCGTTCCAGAACCTGGGTCCAGAATGGAACCAGAATGTTATGCATTTTAACTGCTGTATTTTTATTAACTACTTTGGGTTATTGTGGGGTAACTGGTTAACCTGGGGGGGGGGTCGCTTTATGCCAGTTCAAGGCAGGTATATAATACCTTTTTATGAAGGGGTGTCTTTAATGTAACCTGATTGATACCACAAGGCCAAGATGGCACTATATGCACCTCTCATTCTGGCAAGACTCCCCCCATTTCCATGGAGGGAGCAGTTTTCCCACACAAAAAACAGTGTCCGGTGCGACAGTTCCTCTCCAGCTTCCCTCAATGTCTTGTTCCTTGATATGGCCTGGTGTTATTTACCCAAGATGATGGTTGTCAGTTCTAATACAGATGATTACCTTCTTGTTAGTATGTGATCTGCACTGGCTACCAATACAGTGGCGGATCACCTTCACAGTCGCATTACTGACCTTTAAGGCCCTACATGATTCGGGACCTCACTACCTGAAAGAGTTCTTGGTGCCTTACTGTCCTGTCTGTTCTCTTCGCTCCTCTGACGAGGGATTGCTAGAGATTCCCAGGGTACGTCTAAAGATGTCTGGAGGTAGATCTTTTGCCTATATGGCACCAACCCTGTGGAATTCTCTACCTCGTCAGATACAAGAATGCCTAACTGTTAAAGGTTTTAAAAAACAACTAAAAACTTTCCTTTTTGCCCTATCATTTGCCAGTACATAATAAGTAAGTGTATTGTATGATTGTCTGATTTATTGTCTTGAAATGTGATTTTAACTGATTTGACTTATTGTAAAAGCACCCTGAGCTTGGGAAGGGCGCTTGATATAAATAAAATTTTACTTACTTACTTACTATTATATACTAATACAAATAATTTTCATTTGGTATAATCAGACACGTAATAAAGCATAGCGTACATTCAGCCTGCAATCATTTTTACACAATACGCACTAACAAGGTACATTTCTTGATGTTTGACAATTATGAAGTTTACTTGGTTGTTTATATCTGCTAAGCAGTTTCATTTCTACAGAACTTCTGGACACTGCAGGCACGAAGCCAGAATCTGGCAGGAAGTTTTTCTGAGGGTACTTTATAAGACTTTTAATGAGCCACTGCCATGTGCTGTCTTCAGGTTACTATTATTGTTGTTTGGGATTAATGCTTAGTTCTATCAGTGCCTCTGGTGTTGTAACACTGTTGTAGAAGTGCTACTGCAATTCTGACTGTAACTTGGATTTCTCTCAGTTTTGTATCAGATTTCATTTCTATTATGGAATTGTATTTGTACTGCTTTTTATTAACTGCAATAAAAAGAAAGGTAAAAAAACATTAAGAATAGCAGCAATCAGATTAGTGCAAACAAAATAAGGTGAAAAAGCACAAAACAATATGTAAGTGCAAGCAAATATACTATACAGGGAGGGTATAGAATAATAGGGTGCCTATGACAGGGTCCAAATTAAGTTTTGCAGCCACTAGCCAGCAGGGCTAGTGACTGGGAAAATCCACTAGCCCCATAGGCTCTTCCACTGGCCCAGCTGGTGTACTTATCGAAATGTTACCTTCTCCAGTACAAGCCCACAGGGTTAACTGGGGGAAAATCTTACTAGCCTGATACAAAATTTACCAGCATTTGGTTAGTGAGCCAGAGGCAATTTTGACCCCTGCTAACATCAGTCACTAAAGGGATAAAACTGCCCTTGAACTGGGCAGCGAACAACTCCAGCAGGGGCAAATGCCCAGCAAAACAGCCTTATAGTGAGCAGAGGGTGGCTGCTAAGATAGGGGCCATGGGCAACTGCAGGAGGGCATGGTGAAGTCACAAGGACCAGACTTAAGGGAGAAGGAAGAAGAGGCAGAATAGATGGAGAGGGAAAGGGAAGACTCCAAACTTAGGGAAGCGATATGAGAAGGCTATTTGGCCAGCAGAAGACATCCTGGGGGAGGAGGTAAATGTAGTGGGAATGGGACACACTGTTATGGAGTGGATAGGAGGCAAGTTGGGGAGGGGTGCAGAGAAAAGGTAGGGAGAGACAGAGCGGGCCAAGACAAAATTGGGACATGAAGGAAGTACAGTGGATGAGATGCAAGGCATTAAGGGAGGAGAGGGAGAGGGAGGAGTAAAGAGAGCAGTGGTTGGTACGAGGGGAACAGTCCGAGGCAAAATGACAGAAGGAGTGAAAAAGAGAGTCCAGGTTGGCGAGGGGTGGACTTAGAAGCAGCACTGTAGACAATGTCGCCACAGTCACTGCAATGTAACTGGTTTGTATACCGTGTCTAACATTTTGAAACATGTAAGTCACTGGCAAAACAAAGGTTCAACAAGCAGCCCCCTCCCAATAATAGCATTTCAAAACCCCAACATGATCATGGACCACTGCATACTCCAGTCTGATCCTACCATGCATGCACAGCTGTGTTCACCATTGCATACCCCAGTCTAATCCTACCATGCATGCACAGCTGTGTTCACCATTGCATAACCCAGTCACAGCCTACCAGGCAGGCACAGCTGCACTCAATATTGCATACCCCAGTCTGATTCTACAATGCATGCACAGCACCACTCACCATTGCATACCCCAGTCTGATCCTGCCATGCATGCATGCACAGCTGTGTTCACCATTGCATAACCCAGTCACAGCCTACCAGGCACGCACAGCTGCACTCACTATAGCATACCTCAGTCTGATCCTGCCAGGTACGTACAGTTACACTCACCATAGCATACCCCTGTCTGATCCTGCCAGGCATGGACAGCTCCACTCACCATTGCATACCCCAGTCTGATCCTGCCAGGCACGCACAGCTGCACTCACCATTGTATACTCCAATCTGATCCTGCCAGGCATACACAGCTACACACACCATTGCATACTCCAGTCTGATCCTCCCAGGCATGCACAGCTGCATTCACCATTGCCTATCCCAGTCTGTTCCTGTCAGGCACGCACAGCTCCACCCACCATTGCATACCCCAGTCTGATCCTGCCAGGCACGCACAGCTGCACTCACCATTGTATACCCCAATCTGATCCTGCCAGGCATACACAGCTACACACACCATTGCATACCCCAGTCTGATCCTCCCAGGCATGCACAGCTGCATTCACCATTGCATATCCCAGTCTGTTCCTGTCAGGCACGCACAGCTCCACCCACCATTGCATACCCCAGTCTGATCCTGCCAGGCACGCACAGCTGCACTCATCATTGTATACCCCAGTCTGATCCTCCCAGGCATGCACAGCTGCATTCACCATTGCATACCCAGTCTGATCCTACCAGGCACACACAGCTTCGCTCACCACTGCATACCCTAAACTGATCTGACCATGCACACACAGCTACACTCGCTATTGCATACTCCAGTCTGATCTGACCATTCCCCCACGACTGCAGTCCCCACTGCATAACCCAGCCTGATTGACCATGCACGCACAGCTACATTCACTATTTCATACCCCAGCCTGATCTGACCATGCACACAAAGCTACGCCCACTATTGCATACTCCAGCCTGATCTAACAGTGCATGTGCAGTTGCACTCACCATTTCAAACCCTGACTTGATCCGACCATGAACACAGATATGCTCACCATTGCATATCCTGGCCTGATCCTACCATGCACATGCAGCTGCTCTCACCACTGAATACTCCGGCCCAAGGGTATGCAAATCCCACTCCCTCCTGTCCAGGACTAGTACATTTCCTTGAAGGACAAGTACAAAAAAAGAGAGATGAATTCATTCTAAAGAATGAGGGGAAAGTGCAACTTCAGCTACAGCTGTAGTTGGACAAGTCCAAAAAGTTTGGATTTCAACAGCTCTGTCTGGCCTGATCCAGTCATGCATGCATAGTTTTGCTCATCACTGCATAACACAGCCTGATCTGACCATGTATGCACAGCTTTGCTCACCATTGCATAACTCGGCCAAATCCGATCATGTGCGCACAGCTGTGCTCACCACTGCATAACCCAGCCTGATCCGACCATGCATGCACAGCTGCGTTCACCAGTGCATACCCTGACCTGATCTCACCATGTATGCAAAGCGGTGCTCACCAATGCATAACCCAGACTGATCCAACCATGCGCACTCACCATTGTATACTTTGACCCAATCCAACCATGTATGCTCAGCTACACTCACCATTGCATACCACAGCCTGATCTGACCATGTACGCTCAGCTACACTCACCAATGCATACCGCGACCCAATCCAACCATGTACACTCAGCTACACTCACCATTGCATACCACAGCCTGATCTGACCATGTACGCTCAGCTATACTCACCATTGCATACCGCGACCCAATCCAACCATGTACACTCAGCTACACTCACCACTGCATACCACAGCCTGATCTGACCATGTACACTCAGCTACACTCACCACTGCATACCGTGACCTAGTCCAACCATGTACACTCAGCTACACTCACTAGTGCATACCACAGCCTGATCTGACCATGTACACTCAGTTACACTCACCATTGCATACCACAGCCTGATCTGACCATGTACACTTAGCCACACTTACCACTGCATACCATGACCCAATCCAACCATATACATTTAGCTACACTCAACATTGCATACCACAGCCTTATCTGACCATGTATGTTCAGCTACGCTCACCATTGCCTATCCTGGCCTGATCTGACCTCACACGTTCAGCTACACTTACCATTGCATACCCTGACCTGACCATGCACACACAGCCGCACTCACCACTGCATACCCCAACCTGATCTGGCATGCACCCACAGCTACACTCACCACTGCATACCCCTGCCTCTCCGAGCTGGCTATGCAATGGTGATCGCAGCCTATGCGTGCATGAGCCGGATCTGGCCGAGAACGCGCAATGGTGAGTGTAGCAGCGTGTGTATAGTTTAGTTCGCTAGGGTCTGTAATGGTGAGCGGCACGGGTCAGATCAGGCTGGGGTCTGCATGGTGCATAGCTGTGCAGGCATGGTCAGGTCAGGTTAGGGTATGCAATGGTCAGCGTTGCCTATGTGCATGGTTGGATCAGGGTGGAATCTGCAATGATGAGTGCAGCTGTGTGTGCATGGTTGACTCAGGTTGGGGTATGCAGTGGTGAGCAGCGCTATGCGTGCATGGTCAGATCAGGCTGGGGTATGCAATGGTGATAAAGTTGATTTATCAAACACCTTTCTAAGATCTGATCTACAAGCAATATAAACAGAAAAGTTACTTACCATACCTCAGGATCTTCAAGAATACCTCTTCCATACAACCACACTCTTTGGTATTAGAGCAAGAGGTGCTAGGACCCCACTGAAGCAAACTTCTTTTGCTGGGATGCCGATAGCGGTGTCAGCATCGGCCCTTGCCCATCAGTACATGCCAGGAGCAGTAACCATCACTGATGCCTTAGCTACCTCAGTTCTGTTAGCAAGGAGAGTGGAAAACAAGCACCACGCTTGCAGTGAGATAACAGAGATACGAAAAAAAAACAAACAGAAATATAAGACAACAACAACAGGAAGGGCGGAGGGAAGGAGGGAGGGAGGGAGAGAGTGGGAGAGCAAGGGTGTGAAGATTGACTGGGAGATGGTGGGAGTTGTAGTGTAGTAGATGACAACAAGGAGAAACACATTTAAGGAAATTATTGCTGACTCTGTGGTGCCAAACGATAGGGGACAGCTCTGGCACACCGGTGACCCAGGTTCACACTCCGAGCCCCGTACTTCAGGAGTGGAGACCGGCAGGTAGGGTTCAGAGTGTCTGATGGATGCTTTCCCACCTAGGGAGGCACGTTCCTGGCACTCTGGTGACCCAGGTTCACACTGTGAGCCTGGTACATCAGAGGCAGAGGTCTGCAAGGAGGGTTCAGAGTGTCCGATGGATGCTCACCCCCCACCCGAAAAGGCACGCTCTGGCACACCAGTGACCCAGGTTCGCACTCTGAGTCCAGTATGTCAGGAGTGGAGGCCAGCAGGGAGGGTCAGAGTGTTCGATGGCTGCTCTCCTCCCTGGGGCAGAGGGCGAGTGATGCATCACTATCACAGCTGCTCCTGGTGGAGGTGTGTGGATGGCGTGGGTGAACATATGCAGTTTACTACCCCCCGGCCAACCATTCATGTGCGTGAGAAAAGGGAAGGATGTGGAGGGAGAAAAAGGCAGAAATGCAGTGCCCATATGCTAGACGGCAGCCTGCTTGGTCCCCCATGCCAAAACACCGCACAGTGTACCACTTGAGGGCCCCTTCAAGCCATATCACTAGGTTACACAGCAGTTCCTCCATCTAGGTTAGAGAACGCCCCAGCAGGAACAGCCACTCCCACGGTAAGGTAGGAGACAACAGGAGATCAGGCCGGCATCACCAATGGCAGTGAGGGGTGAATCTGGTGGGCAGACAGGGCTGCTATGGCACCTGAAACAGCGGGCACCCAGTGGGCAAGGTAAGGAGCTAAAAAAAAATTGTTTTATTTTTCATTTTTTTCCTCCCATAATAGTTTAATGCTGTAGCAACATCTCATTTTCAGTGGGGTCCTGCTTTTATCCAGTTTAGTAGCTGGGAGACCATAAAGCACAGGAAGGTCAAGTGACTTGCTCAAGGTCACCTAGTGACCAGTGGCATTGCCTGATTCACAGCTCAGTGCTCTAACCTCTGGGCCACACTGCCTTCCCTAATGTCAAGGATGACTAAAGAGGAAAAATTCCTGATGCTGCTCAGCATCTGCAGTCTCTTCCTGGTGCTTCCACCTTTGAAGGAGCTTGAAGAGCGGGTGTAGCTCTTAGGTTGGGAAGTGTGGGAACCAAGGTGTAGGGAGAGTGAGTTGAGCTAGGAGAATGGGTGGGCTGGGGGGGCAGAGTCCTCAAGATTCCCAAGTAAAGTTACAGTTCACAGCACCACAACAACTACCCCCCTACTGCCAGCATACACGTCTACAGCAGAATTCCCATGATGTCCTGCTGTTTGGGGGTGCTCTGTATCCTCCATGGCTGTGCGGGAGGGTATAATTTGTGATTTCAGTCATCTCTCCTGTGTCAGGTATGGTGGAGCCAATGATTTCCTCGCTTGCATGTACCCCCAGAGGCATGGGGATGTACTTGCAATTCTAATTCCTTGCATGTTTCACATAAATCTCTAAGTGAATGGGAACACTGATCTACAGTAAGTCTTGAGGGCAACTGGGAGACTGACTGGATCTCACTTAGTATCCAGTGTCATAAGCTACAAGTTTGATCCAAAAAAGATGACATGCAATGACATCTAAGAGCCAAGACACCAGACATATCAACTACTTGGCTGTCAAGTGTAGCGCAGAGGTTGCAGTAACGAGCTGTGAATGAGCTTGGCACATCCAGCAGACCTGGGTTTAATTCCACAGCCATCATTTGCATACTGTGTGACTTCAGCAAGTCACGTAACCTTCCCAGTGCTCCCAAGTCACCCCTAAAACATGCATTGTGCCTAGTGGGCCTTAACTGGTTACCAAAGAATTTAAAAAAAAACCAAAACTTCTGCACTTCCCATCTGCTTTAGGGACTCGGTCATAATTCCTTCCTCCTCCTCCTCCCCCCACCATTTTCTTAGTTCTTAACTCCTTTTTAACCTGCTGATATCAGCACCCCAAAGGCAGAGACCTGTCAGCATACCCCACTCTTCTCAACCAGAGAAATCGCACTCCAAGTTACCTTAAATGCCCTGTTTTTATTTATTTGTTTTCTATGCATGTTATGCTCCTCCAAATGACGCTTTGAATGCCTTCCATGTACCAAATCACCTTGCTTGGTCTCACCTCTGAAAGGGTCACTGCTAACCACACCCCCTACTCGCTGAGCCCTTTAATGTGCTCCTGTCCAGGTATGGACCTCCAATCCCTGATTTTAGGGGCTTCCTCCAGGGCCCACCTTCAGAGCCTCACCGTGCCCCCACTGGTTAGGAGTGGAGGGTGAGGAGGCTGAGGTCTGAGCACTCAAACTGAATGGCTGGTGGGTGGAGCAACTTCATTTATCAAGGTGGCCCATCTGTTTTCTACCATCTACCCTTCCCTGCCTAGGAGGATGCATGATGCAGCACACCTGGAAACGAGCCTCGGCTCAGTGTGCCTTTCCCGGTTACCAAATGTTTAAATAAAATAAAATAAATAAATAAACATGCATTCCCTCCCCCCCCCTCATGAGTGCTATCCAGCTACAATTTTAGGCAACCTGTGGTCACACAGGTCACTAAAGAATACACTGCCCTCCCTCCTTCTCTTTTCAGATATGAATGCTCTCTGGGGCAATCAGTTCTCCTTCTCCTGACAGCCCACTGGCGCTCCTAACTAGCCCTGCAAGCGATGCTGCAACACTGAGACAGCCCATTCCATATTTTGTTTTGTGGCAGATGCAGACACATTGGCTCTTGGGTTCCAGCTGCTTACCTCCAAAGTACGAGCCATCTAACAGCTTCATCTCCCTGTTGCCTTTGGTAAGGACACTGACCACACCATGCTGGATGAAGTACATCTTTTTGCCAATGGTGCCCTCACGGATGATGTAATCTCCTGGCTGGAACACTTCGAACTTGAGTTTGGTCAGCATGGCTGTCACAAAGTTAGGGTCTGCATTGGCAAAAAGCGGCATGGAAGCCACCAGTTTGCGGCAGTTAAAGTTCACAATTTCCTGTTGGAAAGACACAAATGTTGGTTATATTGATGCTGAACTACCTGTGACATGGCATGAGGCAGGTGTTTGCGCAGTCAGAAATGGGATGAGTGTTGGAAATCAGAATGGAGAGAAGAACAGATGGTGTACTATCCCCTCCGAAATGACAGTATCCAGACAGTTTCAAACATCTGATAAAAATATGATCCATAACCAAGCTATACTAAATAGTTCAGATTTAATACACAGTACCCCAATGCGTTCAGAAAGTGCTGTCTAAAACCAGTCTGAAGCAAGTACCCACAGCAAGCCAAAGTGTTTTAGTGCAGTAAGTTCCCAACTGTGAACCCTACCTCTCCATGGCACCAGATACTAGATAAAGAAGCTGATAAAGTAGGGATGAGAGAACTGGTTCGGGTAAGTACAGAACCTTTCAGAACCTGTGCCATTTTCTATTAGAGAACCTTATGAGAACTTTTTTCAGGTTCTTATATTTTTGAAAACATTGATTTGGGAGCTTAATATACTCCCACAGCAGGGACTGACAGAGATAGAAGGCCGGAACTGGATAAAAGACCCCAAAATAAGGCTGGACGTAGAGAAAGGACCCAGTGAGCCAGATCTGTATTAAATTCTCATACTCACTGTGGTATTACGCAAGGGGGGGCTAACTATATGACACTAGTTATATTTACTGAAGTACCACCGGGAGTTGGTGTTAGATTCCTTTCCCTTTAAAGAGCTCCTTTCTCGGTGTAGTGCAAAATCATCAGGAAGCTCCCTTGCCTGACAGGGAGTTCCTCCGTAGTCAGGAGTGTAAAAATCCTATTGCCCCCTGTCCAGGGCAAGTAAATTTCCTTTAAGGGCAAGTACAAAAAGAAAGCTAATTTCATTATAATGAATAGGGGCAAGTGAAAATTCAGCTACAGTCATGGCTGGGCAAGTCCTAAAAGTTTTGATTTGAACATCCCTGCCGTAGTAGTTGAAATATTTTCTCTTTAGCCCCCTAAGGAAGGGAAGGGATCGTATTTTGCCCCCAAGGGGACTAGCCGCTCGATCCCTTCCACTTCCTGATTGCTGACGCCATCCCCACCCTTCCTTGTTTTGTGAGGTCATTATATGTCTAGCGTGGGTACATGCTCCATGCAAGTCTATGGGGCGGCATTTTAAAACTTATTTTTACAATTTTAACCAGACTTGTAGCACAAATCAGAGTCAGTATTCAAGTAACAAGGCTCTTTAAAGAGACTTACTAGTCTCAGCATGTGCAC
Source organism: Neoceratodus forsteri (assembly GCA_016271365.2). Taxonomy (NCBI): domain Eukaryota; kingdom Metazoa; phylum Chordata; order Ceratodontiformes; family Ceratodontidae; genus Neoceratodus; species Neoceratodus forsteri. The sequence continues at coordinate 107,219,241 of JADMNL010000031.1, read as the reverse complement.
CTGATATATAGGTGCCTTACCTTGGGGACTGGCAGCATGTTAATATGTAGATGTCCGAAAATAATTCTGTGATTAAAATGCAGCACCACTCATAAAATTCATTTTACTGGGTCCTGAGGACTTCCCAGTCTTAATAGCCGCCCACGCGCTACCCCCGCGCTCAGCACTTGGTGATGAAACATGGGCACTGGTCGACTAATAGTCAATCAGTGCTCACATTTCATCACCAAGTAACCATTACAATATAAAAAAAGATCATAAAGCTGCCGCCCATAGACTATAATGGAGCACGTCCCCGCGTTCTCCCTAGCATCATGTCACAACTTTGCTGAGCACGTGGGCGGCTCTTAAGACCAGGAAGTCCTTGCGAAACAGTAAAATGAATTTGACGAGTGGTGCTGCATTTTAATCACAGAATTCTTTTGGGACATCTACACATTAACATGCTGTCCCCGAGTTAAGGCACCTATATACCAGGTGCACAGGCACTTTCTTTTACGTTAGTGGATCTCTCTAAAGACAACAGCTCATGGAAGGGAAATGATAGTTAAAATACTGTAGTTTTTGCACTTTAAATGAAAAGGTTCTGGAAGTTCTGATAAGGCTCAGATAACTATCAGAACATTTCATGGATTATTGGAACCTTTCAGACCCTCACAACCATTTGTTGTTCTCCCATCCCTAGCTTTCAGCAATAAGGCAAGTGTTTGAGGGCCTTTCTTTTCTAGGAAGATAATTCCTGGTGGGAGAAGTTAAAACCTGAGGCGCAGCTGAGGGCCTTAAACCTCCTGTGGGGCATTAGCCACTTAGAAAGGCCACAGGACAAGGGCCTTATCACGGTTATAAACCTTTCGGCAAAGTACTTTTTTTTATTTACTTCTGTCAGATGGATGACAAGAGAAAGTGGAGTAACCCTGTCTGTGAGATAGTGTTGACATACAGTCTACAGTGTGTCAGTCGTGTGTTGTAAACTTGTTGAATTGTGTTCTTCAGGCAAATAAAATATGTGTTAAGATTTCTGCTATGTGTTTTACTTTTTTTGCAAAATGTACTGGAAGGGTGCAGAGTTGTGTGCTTTTGCTATGGGTTTACGATCAGAGAGTGCCATTTCAACCCCCTTTGTATGAGGAGAACAATGATCATAGAATTGCATTCCAAAGTTTCAGAGTGAGCTCTCTTAACCCCATAAGGCATTTTGATTATTATTCCGTGTTTAAGCTGCTATTGAACAAACCGCATTTAATTAAGCATTTCTGTGTTTATATTCCAGTACCATTGTTGAAGTAGCCAAATTGCTACTGAAGTTCCACAGGCTATAGATCAAAATTCAAGGTTTGCCTAGGGGTTTTGTCATTTGGCTAAAAGGTGTCGGTGACAATTAGAAAAATGCTATAGGTGTGAGATTTTAGATTTCCAGCTTAAACACTGATTATTCCAATTGAAACACTCAAAGGAAGTGATACTGTATGTATCCATGTGCTATGCCCTATCAGCACTGAATAGATGAATCCTTGTATTTTGTGGCATCACCACACTTTGCTGAGGGAAATTTCAGACCTGACAGCTCAACATGCCGCTCAGCCAAAAGGTGACACACGACAGCTTGGGGTGGGGGCATTGTACATCTCTGACTCTGTTATCTGTGCTGCATATTTTCTAGTACCACAGGACCTGGCACAACCGGGATAACCCCAGTTAAGTGTATACACATACACCCTGGGTTTACTTTCTCTCCTTCCCTTCTCACACACCTGCAGTGGGCTATAACCCATGGTAATTAACAGCTGCTATAGCATAGCAAAACACTATGCAAAACAGGAGGGAATACCAACCATTTCCAGAAATGAACAGCAGTAGACTGCTTACCATTTTTTTTTTTTGAAATTGTACTTTATGCTCCCCTTCCCAACCTGCCACCACCGACCCTTCAGGGCAAACAACTGACCTCCCATTTCCAAACACCCTACCCTGGCGGGGATGAGGTGGGGTCAAGCCCCGTAACTTACATGTCGTCGGTTCTGGGTCTGTCGGATGGGCAGAGGCAAATCGTGGACACGGCATAGTTCCCCATCTCCCCGGCAGTGGCAGTCTTAGTTTTCCCATTTTTCTCCCTCCCCATACAGCGAGCTACACCCCGATGTCATGACGCTATGCGCCGACGTCAACACTGTACTACGGCCAGCCATCCCCGTAAAGGGCTTGCAGTACTCCGAGCTTCCACTCGGAGTCAGGCAAGTGTGCGGGCATTGGCCTGTACCCTCCCCAGAGAAGGTGAGCTGTCATAGGATGCTCAAGCCTATCTCCCCCCTGCCGACCTACCAGTGACCCGAGTCTGCTTCCGAACCCGGGTCGCCGGCGTGGTGCGAGGTGTGGCGTCCAGCGCCTCAACACTCAGCGCCACCGGGCTGGCCTTGCTAACCATTTTTTGAGTAAGTCCATGGCACAATAGATCAAATGAATAAAAACAATATATATTTGTTAAATTTTATTAATCATTCTGTGCTAAGTGCTATGCATTTTCACAGCTGATTAGCACTTTCAGGCAAAGCACTGCTAATCATTTTTTTTGGCTTATTTAATACTCTGATAACCTCCATTGCCTTATGAGCTGCTGTCTTGTGCTGCTGGTTATTACTTCACTAGTGTACAACAAGACTTGAGCACAAAGCAAATGACACCAGATGCAATTAAACTGTAACTGCAGAAAATGCATTTACATACATTACCACATCTAGAGAGGTGTACAGGGAAACTGCAGGAGTCCAAAGAGAAACAACCTCCAGCAGTACAACCTCTACACAGATAGTTTCTGTTTTCTCATCTCTCAGGAGGCAGTCTCTATAGCATAATACCCCCTCCCCCAATCCCAGGACACAGAGACCTGTACACTCACTGCTGCCCTGTAAGCTCCATACCTGAGAGACAGGCTGGCAGAGTAATAATTTTTCCTATAATGTGGTAAAATGATGGTACACCTGCCCTCTAGTATGCGGAGATGGCAGTGCCTTACAGTCTCAAATTCAGTGACATGTGTCTTCTGTTGGCACCCTTTGCAAACTGTGTGAGAGGCCTTTCGGCAACATGCATTTCTGCTTAAAGTTGAACCAGCATAATATTCTGTGGTGATTTGCATATGCAGCCCATGATGCTTTGCGTTATGGGGGCATGTGTGATTTTGGACATCTGGATGCTGTACTACATCAACAGGAAGTACTTACTGTAAACACTTTTTTTCAAACATTTTTTATTAATTTTCCAGGTAAAATCATACAATGTTGAAATCAAATGAAAAAGTTTCTGTTGTTATAGTAAGTACCGTTCTGGCACCAATGCTTACTATAACAGCAGAAACTTTTTCATTTGATTTCAACATTGTATGATTTTACTTGGAAAATTAATAAAAAATGTTTGAAAAGTATACTAAAGGAACGACTGGGAGTGTACTTGGAAGAGGTGGGAGGTCTGGATAGACGGCAACATGGGTTTGTGCCAGGTAGATCATGTCAAACCAATCTTGTGGAGTTCTACGAATGGATAACATCAGAACTGGACAGGGGAAAGCCTGTGGATGTATTATTCTTGGACTTCAGCAAGGCATTTGACTCTGTCCCCCACAATGGTCTGGTGGAGAAACTGATGGGGTTGGGAGTAGGCCCTTTGATGGTCAGATGGATTGAAAACTGGCTAGCTGGTCGCACTCAGAGAGTAATAGTCGGTGGGGCGCTCTCGAACCCTATAGAGGTCGGTAGTGGGGTACCGCAGGGCTCGGTCCTGGGTCCGATCCTGTTTAATGCATACATATTGGACATCAGGGAGGGTATAGGGTGTGAAATGAGTCTTTTCACTGACGACTCCAAGATGGGAGCAATAGTTGAGGGGGAAGAGGGGAGGCTGGCCCTGCAAGGGGACCTGGACACCCTGGAAAGGTGAGCTCACACCTGGAAATTAAATTTCAATATCACCAAGTGCAAGATGTTACATCTTGGGCGGGGAAGCCCTAAACACAGGTACACCCTGGGAGGGGAGGCGCTGGATGCCTCAACAGGGGAAAAAGACCTAGGGGTCATGGTGGATGTATGTATGAATAACTCTGAGCAGTGCAGGAGAGTGGCTAGCAAAGCAAACAGGATGTTGGGATGAATCTTAATGGGGATCACCTCTAGGAGCAGGGAAGTGATTCTGCCGCTGTACAAGGGACTGGTTAGAACACACCTTGAGTGCTGTGTACGGTACTGGATACCACACTTGAAGAGGGACATACAGTTCCTGGAGAGGGTACAGAGGAGGGCAACTAAGATGATACGAGGACTAGGGGATTTGACGTATGAGGACAGACTTGAGGAGCTCTGCCTGTTTTCATTGGAGGAGAGGAGAGGAGAGGAGAGATGGGGGGGGCATGATTGAGGTCTTCAAATACCTCAAGGGAATAAATAGGGTAAACACGGAGGGGATCTTTGGACTAAAGCAGGGAGGTATCACCAGAGGGCATGGTTTGAAGTTGGAAGGGTGAGGGGGGAAAAGAGGAGGAGGTTTTTCACTGAGAGGGTGGTGGATATGGATCCTTGGAGTACACCGCCTGGCGAGCTGGTTCAGAGATCCACAGTGGAGGGCTTCAAGAGAGGGTGGGACAGACACAGAAAGCAGATGTATCAGATGATGGCCTGGCCCAGGGGGATGGATGATAGGGGTTTCTGGAACACAAGGGGGGAGGGCCTCAATACCCAACTAGGGATCTGAGGTTCGAGCGGACTCGATAGACCATAAGGCCTAATCTGTTGGCAATTAGTATGTTAGTATATAACTTTTAAAGCAGCAGTGCAACGAAAAAAGTTATTCCAAAAAGCTCATTTTCGGCTGTGGTTATGAAAAATATTGGTAGAACTGTTGATTTGGGTTTACTGGATGCTTCCTATGCCGTGTACTGTACATTTACATTTTTGTCTAGATTCTTACCCTCCTCAGGTCCTCAATATTATTTCTATGTAAAAATGAGGCGGGCATCTTTTTTCTTGAGAAATAATTACTTTAAAAGTTTCATAAAATTCCTAAATGATGAGAGAAACTGAAAATTTTACCACCAGCAAAAACTGGAAGACATCTGGCATCAATTAGGGAAAAAAAAGGGTAACATTTTAATCCATTTTGGTTGTACTGCTGCTTTAAATGTGTATACAGTTAACTGAGAATTATATAGCATCGACAGAATCATATTAACTTATGTCAAATTAAATAAGCAAAGCTTCCATAAGACTGTATAATAATGAACTATCCGTTTAGTTTTCTGGTTCACTTTCATACCACACTAACTCTGATTCATTTTTATGTTATACTAACTAGATATATATTTGCTCTCCAACCATGTTAAAAAGGGTGCCTCAGTATCTTCAAACTGATCTAATGTTCCAGTGTTTAAATGGCTAATTCTTTCATTTGGGGCAAGAGTAATTAAATGTTTGGTACATTCTTCCAAACTTGGAGAGTGGCAATCTTTCCAGTGGCTTAGTATAAAATAGCACTTGAAACCCAAGGCAGCTAACAAAAGCCATCTTTTTTTAAACGCGTTAGAACATACAGTAATTTTTCTGTGTTTCCTAGAATAAAGATACCTGGCTCAAATGGAATGTCCAACCCTAAAACTTGTTTACAGACAATCCAAATGATTCTCCATGTAGAACTGATTACTGGGCAGCTCCAGACCACACTTTTTTTTATATATAGCTGTTCTCCACTGTTGCCCCCCGACCAGTTCTCAGGCCTAGGGACTTATCCCCTTGGCAGCAGCACCCTCTGTTCTGTCCGCTGCTAGCCCCACCTCTAACAATGAAAGGCCTGAGGGTACCATTGCACATAATCCATGACCTCTAGAGGTAGCCAGCACCCCCTCCAAGGAGATGTAGAGATGATCATAGATGCCACAGCATACTTGAGGGAGTAAACCACCTTGCCCCGATGCAACAGTTGCGGTGGTGCCGAGAAGGTGCCCCTTCTCTCCCTGGGCTGGGAAGTGCTCCCAACAACAGCACTATACCCTAGCCCTGGCCGCCCACTGAACATCTCAGGCCGCTTCCAGACCTAGATGGCCAGCACACTGCTGGGACAACAGGAGGCTCCCTGTAAACATTCCTTTACACTGACTACATGTGCCTGTGATGTACATCTGTTTGTCACAGAAGGGGATTACAAATCTTTTTCTCACGATCCCGTCCGCAAACAGTGTGATTTAAGGAGTCCATGCCAAAACAGTCTAGCTCCTTACCTCTCGGAGAGGCTCGTTGAGTTCTTCCAGGATGCTGTCCTCATCAAACATCTTGCCCTGGTAGCGGTGCTCATAGTAGTCATGGATCTTCTGGCGGAAGTCAGCGGGTAGCTTGTGGAAAGACATGTACTGCTCCACTTGTTTGTACTGCACAGAAAGAAAGCCTGTCATTAGATACAGCACAGTTTGAGTGAAGAAAGAACGAGAATGCACTATTTCTCACAATTTGACAATTTGCCATTCTTTTTCACTGCAGCATGATCTGCATCACACCATGAACTCTGCCCTCTAATTCTAACAGAATCGCATTTCACATTATTAATGTGCTTTAATGGACAGGTGTAACTTAGTAAGGAGTCATGCTTGTGAAACGTTGATATTCTGAAGATATTTGAATGAATGTGTTATTGACTAGCATACGTGGATATTTTGGCTGTTCGCATTCTCTTTCCCATGGGAAACTACCACCCGGCCGGGGTTCCGTGAAGACAAAGGAACCTCTTGAGGAGTGTTCCACCCTCAGAGATGCCATGGGAATATAATTCTTCTAGGCTAAAGGTACCTTAGAATGGAGCCCCGAGGAGGCCCGCCGCTGGCGGAAGAGGGGCAGATGGCAGGGCAAAGAAGAAAAAATTACTTACCACAGTAATACTGTTTCTTCCAAGGGATCTCCCAGTATGATTAGACATGTGCAGTCAGCCCAGAATCTCTGTCTGCCCCAGAGTTGTAGCGATGTAATGTGGAATGTATGCAAATACCGAAACTTGACAAAGGACACCTTGTTGGGTCTGTGTACATAGACCTAACAAAGGCGTGTGACACTGTAAACCACGACCTCCTCTGCAGATCCCTCCTCCCTCTGGAACTATCTCAGGATGCCTCCACCTGCTTTTCTGACTACCTACAGAACAGGTCCCAGCAAGTCTGAATTAACCATATCCTCTCCTCCAGCCTCCCAGTGAGGTCTGGGGTTCCCCAAGACTCTATCCTTGGACCTCTCCTGTTCAGTTTGTTCCTGAACTCTCTTCCCAAGGCTTGCTCTGGAAAATTGCTACTCTGTGCAAATGATGCTGTTCTCTTCAGCAGCCACCCTGACCCCACCCTCTCCAGCTAGCTCTCCAAAATGTATTCTCTGAGGCTGAAACCTGGTTCTCCGCCCACAAACTTGTACTGAACTACAAGAAAACTAAAGTCATGGCCTCTTGCACCACCAGAATAAACATAATGGTGCCTCTCTGCATATCTGCAATCTTCATAACTCCTATCTGGATCAAGTTAGCTTCTTTAAATATCTAGGAATCACACTCGACTCTGCCTTTACATTCCATGAACATATCCATCTACTTAGCTCTGCCCTGAACACCAGAATAGGGCTCCTGTACCACCATGGACGCTGCCTACCCCCTGATGGGCTTCACCTAGCAGTCTCATCCTCCGTCCTCTCCCTAGTGGACTATGGGACTACTATGTATGGAGCCGCTGACCATACTGCCCTCTATAGGATGAAAGTGTCACTGAATAAAGCTTGCCGACTTGTCACGGGTTGTGTCATGTGCACCCATACCAGCGACCTCTACAGTCTGTCAAATTGCCTGAATTTCGATGGCAGGCTAAAATATCAGACCTGTATGCTTGCCAAAAAAATCTCAATGGGCGTTTCTCCTCCTGGACTCCTAAATCTCCTTCAAACAACCCCTTCTTAAAGAGCCACTAGAAGTTCTTCCAAAGCCTCTATGCATGTTCCCCGCTGCAGGACCTCCCTTGGCCAGCGATCTTTCCACTATGGGGCCCCTCTTTGGTTAAACTCTCTACCGGCTGCTACCTCAACTGTATCCAAACTTGGCCCTTTCAAAACTCTCCTTAGGGAACATATAATTTCCTCCAGCTCCTGTGATTGCTTCTAACTTTACTTCCTGCCTACCCCATTCCTCTCCACGATTCGTTAATTAACTCCCTCTTGCTCTCTCTCTCTCCCTTCCCTCTCCCTCCTCCCCTCCCTCTCCAATCCCTCCCCACTTTAGTCTTCCATACTTACTACTTCCTCCCTTGTCCAGCCTTGTCTTGCTCTACTTACCTGATCTCAGTTTTGTTGCTTGCCAAAATATTTATTAATGTGTTTACCTGACCTTGATAGTTTTTATCTTGTTTAATACTGTTTATTACCTGTACCTATAATGTATGGTAGAACGCTGTTAACCTTAGGAAATCATCATTTCCTAAGGTTGTTACATCATCGATGTGAGGTGGTAATGTTAACCTATCAATGTTACGTCACATCGATAGGTTAACAACGGGGATCGGTCTGCTTTTTACACTCAGGAACTGATGGATGCGTGCAGCGGTAAGGGAAGGACTGAACGACTGCGGCGGTGACTCCATTTCGAAAAGTAAGGAGCCGTTTTCCCTTTTTCTTGGGACCACACACTATAAAAAACAATGTACAGTCCTTCTATCAGCAACCGGTTACTGTTAACCGTCTCAAGGTTGCCATGGCGACGTAAACCTCTCGCGCTTCACTCTCAAGGTTTACAGGGTCACCCTGGCAACCTCTCGACGGTTAACAGACTGGTTACTGATAGAGGACCATACATTATCCTCTATGTTATGCATGTCTGCTTGTCTGATTAATTATTTAATGTGTTAATGTGACCTTGGATAGTTTTTATCCTGTATAATATTATTACCTGTACCGGACTTGCTTCTCATTTCCTGTATCCTTGTTTTGTACCTCCCTGATTGCAAAAGAGTCTCTGACTCGAAGGTCTGTAATTCCGATTCTCTTAAATAAATAAAAAATAAATGAACTGGAATGTTATTTAAACTGCTGCCTCTAGGTGGACTGTGTTCCATCATAACAGTCAGATTCATTTTTGTAGTTGAAAAATACTAGACTATCTGAATTAATAAATTCCAACCCAAAACAACAATAACAATAATACCCACCCTCTGGTGAAGAGGACGGGTTTCCAAACAGAATAAAAAGAACACAAAGGGAGAGCTAGGTACCCTATCCATCTCTGTGTGCATCAAAAAACAGTAAGTAAAGGCAATGATTAATGGCAACATTTTCCCCATTTTCGACTACTGCGATGTACTCTATGGTGCCGCTCCTAAATCCTCCCTGACCAGACTGGACACCCTATTTCACTCTTTCTGCTACTTTGCCCTAGCTGTTCCCTCTTTCACTCATTATTGCAATCTCTATCATGCCTTGTCCTTCCCCTCTCTCACAAACAGACGCCCGTCCCACTGTACAAAGTTCACCTCTAAATACTGGTTGGGTGAACTTCCAACCTACCTCTCCCCCTCTTGTATCACCCCTCCATCTCATTCCCTTAGATCAGCCGACTCTCGCACTTTGGTGATCCCTCAGCACTCCACCCTCATTGGTCAGTCTGGCTACTCATACCGTTTCCCTAAAATTTGGAATTCCCTCCTTTCTCAAGTGCGTCACTCCTCCTCCTCTTCCTCCTCCTACTCCATTAGCTCAGCCCTTCACAACTATCCTTCATCAAGCTGCTCCTGCCATGACCCTCCCTAACCTATGCTCTCGCATATGTCATGACTCACCCTAACCTATACTTACTCCTAACCTAACCTTTCCTTCCCCCTATACTTTCTTGCCTCCCCTGCCCCCTTGCAGGGTTCCCAGCATCCTGAAAGGGGACCCTTGGGTTTGGCTTTCTTTCCCCCTCTTCTTATCCTTAGCACTTGTTACTTACTTGCTTTCTCCCCTTGGCACTCCCCCTCCTTCCCTCTATCTCTCCCCCCCTTCCTATCCCTTGCAGGGCTCTCAGCTTCCTGGAGGGCCCCTGGGTTTGGCTCCCCACCCCTCCACCCAGCATCCTGATTGGGCCCCTCAGGCTAGGCTGTCCCATACCCTCCTGCTTCCCCCTTCCCACCTCCTCTTACCCATTGCACAAGTCTACCATTCTGCCCAATTTTCCCTTCTCCAGGCACTTGCCAAAATCCCCCTACTACCCATTTGGTCCCTGTCCCTTGTAGGGGTTCTAAACATCCTGAGAGGTTCCTGTTTTGACTTCACCTTCTTCCTATTGCACTCACCTACCTGCCCTCCCCATGACACTTTAATATTAGCCTTTACCACATGCACTTCTAATACTTTTGCACCTCTTGTCTCTGTGCTGTACTTTTCTGTTCTGTCTATACCAAAGCAACCCCTAATCACTATGATTCATTTTTGAGTAAGGAGGCCCATGCCTGTGTTGCCCTCGTTTCCCCTTCCCCATACACTAAATAGCCTACTGTAAATTGCCAACTGTATGTTCATTGTATGTAACAGCTGTCTTATGCACCTTGAATGTATTTATGCTCAATTGCCAACTATATGATCATTGTAAATAACTGTTGTATTATGCACCTTAAATGTATTTCTGTTCATCCTCTGTATCTTTTCCCCTCAGGTCGCACTGGGAGACGAGCAACTTGTTGTTCAGTGTGCTTTCCTGAGGAAACATTTCAATAAATAAATAAATAAAACTCTAATGAAAGTATTGCACAACCTGATCCAGGTTTTGTAAGGAGAGGTAGAGTGGGAGGTCTAATCATACTGGGAGATCCCGTGGAAGAAACAATATTACTGCAGAAAGCAATTTTTTTCTTCAAACCCCAGGAATCTTCCAGTATGATTAGACATATGCAGACTACCAAGCAGTGCCTTGGGAAGAAGGTACAAAACCTGTAGTGATATGAAACTAAGAGCCACACAATCGGGCAGACTTAATAGACCTGTGGGCCTTTTTCTGTTGACAATTTTGTATGTTCGTATGTACGTAGAAAAAAGATTCTGCAATACTGCAGTGCCAAACCTTGCATCACTTCTGGACTGAACATCCAGGCAGCAGTGTTTTGTGAAGGTGTGGACTGTACTCCAGGTAGCCGCTTTACAGATTTCTAGCAAGGTGATGTCCCTTGCAGCTGCCACAGAAGCAGCAGTTCTACAGGTGGAATGTGCCCTAGGGCCCCGTGGTGGCTGATTCTCAGCCTTACTGTAACAGAACTGGATGCAGGATACTATCCAGTGTGCGACTCATCTCTTTGAGGCAGGCCTGCCTTTCCCAGTCTCATCATAGGTGATAAATAGCTGTGAGTGGAAACCCCTGAGGTCCTTAATACAAGTGGTTTAGTAGCTGAGGGACCTCTTTACATCCAAACTATGAAACTTCAATTCCCCTGAACTGGACTTGGCTGTGAAGAATACAGGAAGGGTGATGGATTGGTTCACATGAAACTTAGATACCACCTTGGGAAGAAATTTCCTGTTGGTACTGAGGACCACCTTGTCCTTATGGAAGATGATGTAATTAGTATCAGTGCAGAGAGCCTGGATCTCACACAGTCTTCTTGCTGAAGTAATTGCCACCAGGAAGACAGTTTTCCAGGTGACATATTTGATCAGCAGTAGCCATTGGCTCAAATGGAGGTTCCATGCATTTGGCTATGCACAAATTCAGGTCCCAAGGGGGGACTGGTTCCCTAACAGGAGGGAACATATGTGCCAAACCTTTGAAAAACTTTCTAAAAATAGAGTGTGAAGCTATTGTTCTCTGAGCACCTGCAGACAAGTAAGCAGAGACTGGTGCTAAATGAACCTTGAGGGTTGCAGGCCTAAGGCCTGTAGGTGTACCAAGTAGTCAAGCAGTATAGGTAAACCTGCCTTAAGAAGACTGACATGCTTAGACTTGCACCAGATGGAAAATCTTTTCCATTCTGAAGCATAAGTCTTTCTGGTTGAAGTTTTCTTGGAAACTTTCAGGACCTTAAGTACCTCTTCTGACAGTTTAAATTCAGAAAATTCTAGCTCCTCAAGAACCAGGCCTTCAGGTGAAGGGTCTTGAGGCTCGGGAATGCTACCTGATCCTGAACAGCTGTTAGAAGATTGTATCTCTGGGGAAGGTGGATGGGTTGCTTGGTGGACAGGGTAAGTAGAAGAGGGTACCATGGCTGCCTGGCCCAGTCTGGAGCAACCAGAATCATGGTTGCGGACTGACTCCTGAGTTTAAGAAGTACTCCCAACATCAGTGGACATGGTAGAAAAGCATACAGGAATTTCCCTGTCCAGTCCAGGACTAATGCCTCCATGAGCACTGTGCCAAATGAGGGAGGCCTGCAACAATAAAGAGGAAGCTGATGGTTTTCTTTTGAGGCAAACAGATCTACCTCTGGAGTGCCCCAACGCCTAAAAACTGTGTCCAATACTTGCTTGCTTAAAGCCCATTCATGATGCTCCTGACTGATTCTGCTGAGTGAATCTGCCAATGTATTGTTCTTCCCTGGAAGATGAATAGCAGACAAATGTACCTCCACGGAATATGCTAGGGACCAGATTTTAATGGTTTCTGTGCACAGCCTTGAGGATCTTGTACCCCCTTGCTTGTTGATATACCACATGGTGGTTGTGTTGTCTGTCCTGACCTGGACTGACTGACACCTCAACTAAGGAGTAAAGGCCTTTAGGAAGAGAAGAACGCTCAACTCTAAGAGGTTAATATGCAATTTGGATTCCTGAGGAGACCAAGTCCTACTGACTGTGAGGTCGCCTGTGTGTGCACCCCAGCCTAGGAGGAATGCCTTGTCTTGGACAGTATCCAGTTCTGCTTCAATGAATTCCAGTGACTGAACTGGTTCCATCTGAGACTTTTGAATACTGATGAGGAAGCCCAAAGATTGCAGTATGCTTTGGGTGACTCTGATGGAGTCCTTTACCTGTTGATATGACTCCTCTATGACTAACTAGTCATCCAGGTAAGGGAATATCTTACTTCCTGAGATAGGCTGCAACCACTGCTATGCACTTTGTGAATACTCTTTGGGCAGAGGTGAGGCTGAAAGGGAGTGCTGAGAACTAATAGTGACCTGAGGGCAGAGTGAACCTTAAGTATTTTCTGTGGCAAGGCCTTATTGGGATGTGAAATTGGGCATCTTTCAGATCCAGAGATGTCAACTGATTTCCTCTCTTTAGAGCTGGGATAGCAATGGCAAGTGTAGCCATTTTGAACTTGGGCTTTGCCAAGTGTTTGTTCAGGACTCTGAGGTCTAGGATTGGATGACAATCCCCATTTTTCTTCTTGGTCAGGCAGTATCTGGAGTACATGCCCTTCCCCCTTTGGGAGAGGGGGACTGGCTCTATTGTTCTGGCTTGTAGAAGCTTTTTTACCTCCAACTCCAGCAGAATTGTCTCTGCAGGATTTGAAAGCCCGGAAGACTCTGCAACTCTGAAGTTTTGGAAACTGCTTGAAATGTAGACAGCGATCTTTACTCACTATCTCCAGAACCCACTTGTCTGTGGTGATGTTTGTCCAGTACTGGAGGTAACAAGTCAGCCTGCCTCCTACTAGAAGAAGGATGGCAGCCTGTTTTGGGTAGTCAGGGTTTCTGTCTGGGCTGAAGTCTGGGAGCTGAGGTTGAACCAGCCCACCTAGAAGGCCTCCTGCCCCTGCAGCAGCCTCTGGCCTGAGTATAATCTATAGGCATGGGGACTGGGGCATAAGCTCCAGGATAATATCCCCTACCTCTACCTCCTTTTCCCATGGATCTAAAAAAGGTGGAGGCTCTTTCTCTTGTAGAATTACTTCTATAGGTGGTTCTGTACTCTTCCACTTTTTTCATGTATGCCTCAGTTTTGTCACCAAAAGGGAATTGTTTTCACAGGGAAAATCCATGGCCTTTAATTGAGCGTCTGGGGTACGACTGGTTGTTATGAGCCAGACAAATCTCCTCAGAGACACTGATAGGGCCAACAACCTGGATGCAGTGTTGTTTGCATCCACAGCCACATGAAATTGATATTTGGTGGCATCTAATGTCGTCCTGGCAGTGTCAGTCAGATCATGTGCCACATCACAGGTACAAGAGTGTTGGACTTCAGGAAGGCCAACTTTGGGAGGATGGGGAGTAGTTAAAGGGTATCTAGCCAGAATCTAAACTAACATGGACACTAACCAGAGGTGGGAGGTCATAAAAGGGGGGATTGAGGAAGCAACCAAAACCTGCATCGGAGTCCAGAGTAAGAGAGCTAGGGCCAAGAAATCCAGCTGGTTGAGCAAGGGGGCCATGGAGAAAGTAAGAAATAAAAGAGCCGCCTTTAGGAGGTTCAAAAAACAGGGAGAGGGGAGGACAGAGAGGATTACCTGAAGGAATTGAAGGAGGTGATGAAGGCAGTAAGGGCAACCAAGGCGTCTAAGGAGCTCAGGCTGGCGCAAGGCATCAAGAAAGGGGAGAAGAAATTCTTCAGGTACATCAAGGAGAAAAGGAGTTGTACGGACAAAATAGCAAGGATTAAGAGGGATGGGTGGTGGATGGAAACAGGGACAGAGCAGGCAGAGGCGCTAAATGAATACTTCTGCTCAGTGTTTACTAAGGAGAAAGGAGGGGTGCTACCAAGGTGGGGGTTGGAGGTGACAGATGGGGAAATCACAGAGGGCAGGGTACTGGAGGGCCTGAGGGCACTGAAGGTGGACAAGGTGCCAGGGCTGGATGGCATTCACCCCAGGGTACTGAAAGAGTTGGCAGAAAACCTGGCGGGGCCCTTGACAGACCTGTTCAATGCTTCGCTAGTCTCAGAAAGTGTACCTCAGAACTGGAGGATGGCTCACATGGTTCCCCTACATAAGAGCAGTCTCAAAGATGAAATGGGAAACTACAGGTCGGTAAGCCTCACATGCATCGCGGGAAAACTGATGGAGACAATCCTGAAGGAGAGGCTGGTGTCCCTTCTGGAGACCAATGGGCTGTAGAATGTTAGGCAGCATGGGTTTGTCACGGACAGATCCTGTCAGACCAACCTGGTGGATTACTATGACTGGGTACCTAGACAGTTGGACAAGGGCCATGCACTGGATGTCCTGTTTCTGGACTTCAGTAAGGCATTCAACTCGGTGCTACAAGGGAGGCTGGGTAGTAAGCTAGCAGGTACAGGTGCAGGGGCGAAAATGATGGGATGAGTAGTAAACTGGTTACAGGGAAGGCAGCAGAGGGTGGTGGTGGGAGGGGAGCTCTCATCTCCAAGGGCAGTGACAAGCGGAGTACCACAGGGCTTAGTGCTGGGGCCAGTGTTGTTTGGGTTGCTCATATCAGACATCTCAATGGGCATCAAAAGCAAGATCAGTTTGTTTGCAGATGACACCAAGATGGGAGCAGTAGTGGATGACCTAGGAGGGTGGCATGGGTTGCAGGATGATCTGTCAAAACTAGAGACCTGGTCGGACACCCAGCAGTTGGGGCTCAATGCCAAAAAGTGCAAGGTGCTACATTTCGGGGCCAAAAAACAAGAAGGAGCTACCAGCTTGGGGGGGTGGTGTTCAGCTAGCCATCACAGAGGAGGAGATGGATCTGGGGGTGATTATAATGGGCTCAATGAACAACTCAGCACAATGCAGGAAGGAAGCTACGAAGGCCAACAAAATGCTGGGTTGTATTGCATGGGGTATATCTTCAAGGAGAGGGGAAGTGATCCTGCCAGTGTATAAGTCACTGGTTGGGCCACACCTGGAGTACTGCGTGAAGTACTGGAGCCCATACCTGAAGGGGGACATTAAATTACTGGTGGGGGTGCAGTGCAGGGCAACAAAGATGATTCAGGGACTAGAGGACATACCCTACGTGAGCAGGCTGAGGGAGTTTCATAAGTTTCATAAGTTATTCAAGCCAGAGGACAATGTCCATAATGCTTGCCTCATATTTAATTTAATAACTATATTTATAATCATCTGTCATTATTAAATCCAAGTTTGTTTTGAAAGCATCGATGCTTGTACTATCCACAACATTTGTAGGGAGGCTATTCCATATTGCAATTAATCTTATACTAAACCAATTTTTTTCTCCTTAGTGAATACCATTTCCCAATCAGTAACTGTTTATTATGTCTACGGTTACTTTGTCTAAGTTCGGATTTAAATAATCCTGTTCCATTTAGAAGTATAGAATTTTGTAATAAACCATATATAAGGCATAAGTCTCCCCTAAGCCTTCTATATTTTAGGGAATACAATTTCAGTTCCTTAAGCCTATATTCATAATCCTTTCCTTTCATTCCTGTTATTGTCCTGGTAAACCATCTCTGTACTCTTTCTAAGTTACTAATTTCTTCCTTGGTATATGGAGACCACACTTGAACACAATACTCAAGGTGGGAACGCACCAGAGCACTGTACAATGGCAGCATAACCTCTTTAGTCCTGCTTGCCACGTCTAAATATACAATTTAAGTTCTGGTTTGCCTTTTTGATTTGTTTAGAACAATGTAATTTAAATTTCATATCTGGGGTGATGATAAGCCCAAGATCCCTTTCTTCTAAGGTCTGATGTAATGTTTGATTTGCCAGTTTATATGTACATTTGGGATTATGTTTACCCATATGCATCACCTTGCATTTATCATTATTTAGTACCAATTTCTTTTCATGGGCCCAGATAGTAACTTCATCTAAGAAGTTTTGAGGGGTACTGTTATCGTCACTATTGTTAACAATGGATCCTATACGGCAATCGCCAGCAAATTTAAGTAGCCATATCTTATTTTTATTTGATTCTAGGGAGGAAATATAAATATTGAATAGGTATGGCCCCAACACCGATCCTAGGGACACACACTAGTCACGCTAGCCCAATCTGACAGCTCTCCATTTATAGCCACTCTCTGCTTCCTATTACTAAGCCACATCCCTATCCAATTTATTATATTTTGGTTTAATTTAACTTCTTTTAAAGCATTTATAAGTTCAAGGTGAGGAATTCTGTCAAATGCTTTGGCAAAATCTATAAACACTAGATCAACTGAGTTACCATTATCCATTTCTTCAGTAACTTTATTGTAGAAGGTCAGGAGATTAGTTAAACGTGATCTTGATTTTGTAAATCCATGTTGATTTTTGTCCATAAGTTTGTTATTATTAAGATGTTCCAATATGATTTCTTTAACAAACTGTTCAAATATTTTACCAATCAGAGATGTCAAACTTATAGGTCTAAAATTTTCTGGTTTATTGGTAGGTCCTTTTTTGTGTATAGGTACAACTGTTGCTATTCTCCAATCATTTGGGACTTCACCACTGTCCAATGAATGTTGAAATATATTAGTTAAGGGCATATAGATTTCGTAAGCAAGTTCTTTTATTATCTTTGGATGAATACCATCAGGATCTGGGGATTTATTAATATTTATCATGTTAAGTTTATCTAAAACCTCTTTGGGCTTAATTGTAAATACACCAGGTATAGATTTTTCTGATTCGATTAATTTATCCTGTGACTTATTATTAAATACGGATGAAAAGTATTGGTTCTGTATATTAGCTATTTCCTGCTTGTTAGATACACATCCAGACTGTGTGGTGAATGGACCTATAGTCACAGAATTACTTCTGGTTTTATTTATACAAGAGAAAAAGGATTTCTTGTTGTCTTTTATCCTTGATGCTAATTTAAGTTCAAATTTAGTTTTATCTAATCTTATTTTAGTTTTTATTATTTTTAATAATTCCTTATATTTTGAATTAAGATGTATAAGACCTTTTTGGACTTTTTTGTAGAGTTTTTTTTTTTTTGTTAATTAGAGATTTAGTTTTAGAGGACATCCACCTAGGAGTAGGCTTATCTGTTGATTTATATTTGCTTTTAGTTGGAATATTATTTTTAATAAGATCCTTCAATTTGTTAACTAATAGTAGCCATTTAGCTTCCACAGATAAATTTGAGAACAGTGCTTGCCAATCCCAACAACTAATAATATACTTCATATTTTGAAAGTTAGCTTTAGTGAAATTTAGGATTTTGGTTGTACCTGTTGCTAATGTAGGTTTACTATGTAATATTTGGAAATGTACAGTATTATGATCACTGTTAGCTAAAGGTGCATTAACATCAATCCCAGTAATACAATGAGCCACATTAGTTAATATAAGGTCTAATACTTTATTACCCCTAGTATTTGTTTTAACAAGTTGTTCCAAACCTATTTCATTGAATATTTTCATATAACTTCTATCTATTTTATCTAATGCAGTTACTTGTTCCCAATTAACACTGTTCAAATTAAAGGCTCCCATAATTATATAATTTTTTGATGTATCGAGATGACTAAGAGGATGTAATAAGATGTTATCATTCTCGGGACTCATAGAGGGAGGTCTGTATACTAAGGTCAAAATAAATGGTGGACCTATCAACGGTTTTAATCTAATCCACAGTATTTCAAGAGTGGTATCATCCTCGATTTCTTCGCTATCAATAGATTGGTGTATGTATATAGCTACCCCTTCCCCTTTCCTATATTTCCTATTTTTATAATATAATTTATACCCCTGTATATTTTTGTCCCAAGAATCATTATCACCCCACCAGGTCTCAGTGATGAGTGCTATACTTATGTCATTCGTCCCAAGATACAATTTAAACTCATCAAATTTATTGTTTAAACTCCGTGTATTTAACAGGACCCCATTCCATCCATAATCTTGAGTTGTATCATGATTACGCGTATAATCTGCCATTACAGGGGTGAAGTATTGGGCTTCACCCCTTTTACCCAATTTAAATGAAACTCCACTACCTTGTTAATTTTTTTAGCCAATATCCTAATACCAATCTGGCTAAGGTGAATTCCATCATTTTTGTAACATTTTATGTTTTTAAAGGTCTGGTTATTGTCCATATATCCTATTTTCTCCACCTTACAGAAATGTCTTAGCCAGGAATTTAATTGCTTCGCTTGTTCATTCTTATAGTTTTGATTTGCTATAAGTGGAAGTATACCAGACAGTATAATATCTCCCCCTTTTTCCTTAATCCTTGCTACTATTTGTCTATAATCTTCCTGAGTGTCTATCAGGGCCCTTTTAATTAGGTCATTGACTCCCACATGAAGAATAACTAGTGGTTTGTATGTATTTTCAAGTAACCCTTCAAGAAGATTAATTATGTCATTAGTTTTAACCCCTGATAGGGCACTCACAGTTGTATGTTCTTTTCTCCCTTCACAGACAATGGTGTCTATTCCTTTCAATATTGAGTCACCAATTACTACATCTCTATCAGTAATCTTATTTATCCCTATTTCTCCTACGTTAGACTCACTATTAAGCGTAGCATAATCTCCAGAATTTGGATTTTCAGTTTTTTTTGATTATTTGTGCTCATCCGCTAGTACTTCAAATCTGTTATATAGACTAATAGGTTGTACAACATTTTTAAATCCTTCACATGGAGTGGATGTAATGGCTATTTCGGTTTTATGAGCATGGGATGGATTAGTCTTTGTAGATTTGACAGGAATATCATCACCTTTTTCATTTATGTCATTCACATTAAACTGATATGTTTCAACATGGGGGGATATGTTCCTGGGTGTGTTTTTAATCTGTGTTTCAAAATGCTTAATACTTGCTTCTTTAACTGCATCATCAATAAATTGTTCAAGAAGCGTTATTTCCTTGTGTGTTTCCAGTTTGTCTTTTAATTTACAAATTTCTTCTTGTAATGTTATAATCATTTTTACATTTATCACAAACAAATTCTAGATCTGGAGTATCCTCTACATACATTAAACATTGGATACACACCCTTTTTTTTATACTTCTTCCTTTTTACCCTTAGTTTGTGCCATTTTGATTATATTCAAACAGTTCGTGATTTAAATTACTCACTAACTTACCCTGTCAAGGTCACAGCGTCTCAGCGGACACAGCAGACACGCGAAGACGCACGTGTCTCTGCGCGCATCTCCACGCGCTGCGACACGCGCCCCGCTCGCAGCAGGGGTCACTTAAATATCCAGATACCCAGAAGTGAAACAGCAGGTTTAGGCTGTATTAGTACTTTGAAATACAAAAAAAAAAAAGCCCCAAATGTCTCTAGAACTGCAGAGTTTTAGGTGCTATCTTTCATTACTTTGCCTATAAGCAAGCGTTTATGTGAAACGCGATGCAATAAAATTAGACCTTTAGCGAGGTCTCTCTTCCTGGATACCTGACACGGTAGCAACCAGGGCTCCTAATATTACTGCTCAATTATTTAAAATAGCATCAGTTTCATACATAAATTGTACAGACTCAAGGTATATTCCCCCCTTCGATTTACAAAGCAGCTCCCTGTGCTGTTGTCATACAGCTAGTGCACAGTATTTCAATCGGCCCGCTCGCAGCAGGGGTCACTTAAATATCCAGATACCCGGAAGTGAAACAGCAGGTTTAGGCTGTATTAGTAGTTTGAAATACAAAAAAAAGCCCCAAATGTCTCTAGTTGAACATGTACTCACTGGAGGAGAGGATAGACGGGGGGATATGACTGAATCCTTCAAGTACAAGAAGGGGATAAAGAAGATAGGCACTGACGGACTATTCAAGTTAAGAGGGGGGAGGAACACTCGAGACCTCAATCTCAGATTGGAGGGGGAAGGTTCAGGAGGGAAATGAGAAGACACTTTTTTACAGAGAGAGTGGTGTCTGGGTGGAATGCGTTGCCTGTGGAAGTGGTATCCTGTAGAACAGTGGACTGCTTCAAAAGGAGATGGGATAGAGTAAGAGGGAGGGTCAGGGGAGGGGAGAAAGGGGCAGCGGCAGTATAAGGGTTGCTAGCTGCACACTCGAGCAGACTTGATAGACCATACGGCCTTTATCTGCTGGCAAATTCATATGTTCGTATCACACAGCACCCTGTCAGTTATTGCCAGTACAGAGTTCCAAAGAACTTTCTGATACTTTGCACACATGCCATATAAGCTACAGCTACCTGTCTAAGGAGAAGGGAGGAGGCTAAATAACCCTTCTTCCCTATGGTGTCAATTTTCCTTGAATCTTTATCCGGTGGATGAGATGACAGAGGGACTCTAGCTTTACAACAGGCTTTACAACAGGCCTGTACCATGCTCTGATAGTCTGGGTGAGAATATAAATACTAAGCAGCAGACCTATTAACTTGATATTTTTTTCTCAACCTTCTTGCCCAACCCGGGGATAGAGGGAGGTGTTTGTAGAATTTTTAGAGTGGCTTTCTTAAGAGAATTGTGGATAGGAAGGAACAAACTCCTAGTAGGAACTAAACCCATCATATCTAGAAATTCAGCCTCCTCCTCATCTTCCACAGACTCTTGAGAGGGGTGGCCTAAAGTGTCAGCCATCTGTCTGACAAAAGAAAAAGGGGATGAAAAATCATACCCACGAAGAGAGGTACCAAAATCTTGTTCTGAGGATACCACAGGCTCAGTGGATTACCCCAAATCTGCATCTTCTTCTTCCTCCTCAAAGTAAACTTCCTGACCTTGGTCTGTGGGAACTGGTGGGATTTGAACCGGTGAACCTGGGATAGAACCTGCAGTTTGTATGGCCTGAATGACCTGCAGAGCTTTAGCAATGTCCTCGGCAGAGAGCATTTTGTTTTTGTCTGCTGGGAGCTCCCTTGCTTCTTCAGCGGGAGGCGCAGCAACATGTTTTTCTTTATGTTTCTTTTTGGCAGGCACAGACTCTGAAGCGTGCTCAGTAGGTTTTTTGTGTTTACTGTGTTCAGACCCCTTATCAGTACTTTTAGGGTCTGAAGAATCTTTTGAAGGTTTCTTCTTTATTTTGGGGTGAGATAAAGAAGAGAGGCCTCTTCCGGGTGCTTAGGTGACACTGAGGTGGGAGCAGAAGCCATTTCCTCTAACCTTTTTGGCCTTTTCTTAATGGTTTTAGGATAAAATTTACTGTGCACTTCACAGTTAGGAAAAATATAGCCGGCTCAGTGGTGCTGAGGGTTGAAATGCTGGACGCCACACCTTGCACTACGCCATTGATCCGGGTTCAGGAACAAGCCCGGGTTGCTGGGAGTCAGCAGGGGAGAGAGAGGATCGAGCATTCGGAGGACAGCTCTCCTCTCCCGGGAGAGACAGGGGTCCCTGTTCAGTGCTCGGCTGACCTCTGGCGGAAGCCGGAGATACAGCAAATGCTAAGTGTAGTGATGGGGCGGGGAGTGGCAGACGTCGGTAAGGCCTTGACGTCAGGGCACTAGCCACTCCCCAGAAAAAGGGAAAAACACCCTTCAGCTCCAGCGGAGATGGAGAACCAGAGCTTGCCCACGATTTGTGGCTGCCCTCCTGGCATCCTCCTGACCGCCGCAGCCAGAGAATTTCGGGGTTTTGGAGCCCACCTCGTCCTTGCCGGGGGGGGGTAAACCGAGGCTACATGGGTGATAGAGGACTGACCAGGTAGGAGTGAACTGTAGTGGGATGACTCCTAAGTGCTCCCGAGGAGACCAGAGCTGAGGGGAGAGAGGAGGAATAAAATAGAAAGTACAAATAAAAAAAAAAAAGAAAAAGAAAAAATATGACTGGGAACCAGGCACTCCAAACATAAATCATGGCGATCAGCCTTAGCAAAGATTTGGAAACACTTAAAGCAGTTTTTAAAACCTGTAGGCCCCGTCCTTTTTTTAGGTCTTTCTGACATGCCAAATGTCAGTAGACTAAAAGAAATTCCCAAAAAGGGAAATACATAAAAATCGTGGTCGGTTCCCTGAGGAAAAAAGAAACCGCGGTTAAATAAAACGTACTTTATTTTTGTAACAAATGCAATCGGTGCCTGAAAGAAAGGGAAAGGAGTGTGAATAAGGTAAATCACTCCTGAAACAAGTAAAAATAAGGATCTTTTAAGCCAAATTTGTTGTGTTAAATAGCAGTTAAAACCGCTAAAACAGTGACAAAAACGAGAAGGCCTCAGTTCCTGGGAACTGAAAAAGAACCACTAGGAACCGAGAAAAAAAACCCAAATAATGCTAAGCATAAAAAAAAAACAAAAAAAAAACACTAATTAGAGGCAGAGAAATAAAATTATAAAATAACACCTTTCTGACGGAAATAAACAAACTTGCAGTGAAGTTGCTGAGGAAAGCTCTTCAGGGCGTCTAGTTGTCTGAATGGAGAAAATGAATCTGACTTAAGATGGAACACAGTCCACCTAGAAGCAGCAGTTCGAATAACATTCCAGTTCCACTATTTGCATACATTCCACATTACATCACTACGACTCCAGGGCAGACAGAGACTCTGGGCTGAATGCATATGTCTAATCATACTGGGAGATTCCTGGGGTTTGAAACAGTGCTTCTGACTTGAGTGAGACTGGTGGAAGCTGGCTTAAATAGCTCAGGAAGGGGTGGGGCTGGTTGCTCCCATCCCCAGAACTGCAAGCCTAGCCTCTGAATTCCAATGTATTCTGCATATCAGAGTAAGAACACGGAAACTAGCAATGCAGCAAATATGACTGCACTGACTGCACATGCTAAGAAACACCCCCCACACACAGGGATTTGGGATGTCACAAAGTAAGTCATGACTCGACTGGCATGATGCCAAACAAACATATTTAGTATTATATTGGTGTTGGAGTCCCCCAGGTGGTTAATGCCTGGGTTGATGACGGACTCTCGTTGTTTGGGCGTGATCTCCTGCAGAGTACAGAGGCACTGGGCATGGCACAGCTTGTCACCTCAGCGACCCACTTGTGCGGCCACACACACTAGACCTAGTGTTTACTTTGGGTCTTGAGGTCGATGACCTCACTGTAGATCAGTTTGGTTGGATCAGAGCACCGTGGGGTTCACATTTGAGGGCCCCCTGAGGGTCCACCCTCTCTGGAGATGGTCTGGTACTGCCCTTTATGGAAAATGTCCCCAACAGGACTACAGGCGGTGCTAGACCTATTGAGTGTGGAGGTTGCGTGTGCGACTGGAACAGAAGAAACAGTGGTGGCTTTTAATGGGGTCATCAATGCCTCCTCTGACTCAATTTCACCCGTTCATGTCTGACCCTTATCTACTCACCGGAGACATGCCTGGTTTGATGGGGACCTCAGAGAGTTAAAGATTAAGGGTCGGAGGTTGGAGAGACGTTGGAGGAGATCTGGCCTGATGGAGGACAAATTGACCCTGAGGTCACATTATAGTGACCATCAGAGTGCAACCTCTCGAAAGAAGGCATATTTTTGTCAAGGGAGATTGCTGTGGCAAGGAACAGACCAGATCAGCTCTTCTGCATGGTAGATTGGCTATTACATCCTGCGTGTCTCCAAGTGGGAGGAGCAGGATCTGGCACAAGGTGCGAGGAGTTCGCTCTGTTCTTTGCCGACAAAGTGTTCTCTATCAGAGCAGAGATCTCTTCCGGTATCGCTCAAAGGGACTGTGGGGTTCATTTTCAATCAATCAGAATCTTTATTTTGCCAGGTGGAACATCACTTAGACAAGCTCATTTACAAGATGGACCTGGGGCGAAACAATTGCCAACAGGGTTAAGACATAACAGGTTGAGTGAATGTACATAACAATTACATAGTAATAATAACAACATAATAACATATAGCCATCACATGTAACAAGATACTTTCACCAGAACATAGCAATAGGTTCAACAGGAGGTAGTGCCATTTAAATACAATTGCACGGATACAGATATATGGACATAAAGTAACGAGCTAAAGTTTATACAGTAAACATCATTTTGAGACGTATCGTAACACTCCTCCTGTATGGGCTGAGTTCGATCCAGCTGGAGTGGAGGAGGTGGCTGAAATTGTCTTGAGGCGGCGACCAACACATTGTGATCTGGACCCAGGCCCAATCTGACTTTTGGTTGGATGTTTGGACCTGATTGGATCTGTGGTGGCTGAGATCGTCTGCTGGAGTTCCTTGAGGAGTGGGGTCTTTGCACTGAAAGACGCCTTGGTCAGACCCATACTGAAGAAACCCTCATTGGACCTGGAGTGTCTCAGCAACTACAGACAGGTCTCTAACCTCCCATTTTTAGTAAAGGTTATAGAAAAAGTGGTGGCCATCCAGCTCGAGATGCGTCTTACCTCCTCCGCCACTTATGAGTCTTTCCAGTTTGGATTTAGAGCTGGGCATAGTACGGAGACCGCCCTGGTGAAGGTGCTTAATGATCTCTTAATGGCGAGAGACAGGAGAGGGCATACCATCTTGGTTCTCCTGGGTCTCTCGGCAGCATCTGACACCAGGGCCCGATTCTAATGAATGTAGCCTGAGTATATGCAAGTTCACGACATATTCGATCAGGGACCCTGAGCCCTAATTGAAGAACAGGCAGGGTCCCGGCACCACCCTGTGACTTGTAGCAGCCCGCAGGACTGCGACTTGTAGGCAACCGCAGAACTCGCCACAGGAAGCGCACCCGACATGGGTGCTGCAAGCTACATTCTGCAGGGTGCAAGCCGGATTCTGCAGGGCGCAAGCCATGGCCCCCCCCAGAGCCCCGCACCCCAACACCATGGCACTGCCCCACAAGGCTGGGGGCCACAGGACCACCCTGGGGCACCTGGCATGCAAGGGGATGGGAACTGCCTCATGGGGGCACTGCACGGTGATGGGGGCGAGGGGGTGTCAGCAGCCCACACTGGGCTGCCCTGCCACGGGGGATGTGGTGGGCACCCATGGCTGACCATGGGGGGGGTCAGCCGGAGGGACGGCAGGTTCGGTGGTACGTTTCCAGTGGATGTAGGTATGGTTAGACCAGCTAGTAGCTGGTCTAACTGTACTTACTCCATGGTCTGCCGGGTCCCACTTGGAATCGTAATTTGCGATTCCACCAGCCACCTTCTCCGAATACTGGCAAAATCGATGCCAGAATACCCCTTGCGCCATGTCGCAGGAAGTTGCAGGCATAGTGGGTGGCGTAATCCCCATTTGGCGAAGGTGGCCTGCACCATGTCACAGGCCACCTCTCGGAACTGCATTGGGCATAACGTATGTTACAAGGTGCGATTTGCACCATAGGGTTTGGCACAAGTCGCCTTGCAACATGTGTAACTCATCTTAGAATCGGGCCCCAGGGCTGGCCCAGTGGCGTGGAAGGCTGAGGCATCACTGCCTTACCTCCTATTATGCCGGCGACCTGTGTTTGCGGTGCGAGCGGGTCACTGGGGGTCGGCCAGGAAGGGAGAGGATTGAGCATCCGGAGGACAGCTCTCTTCTCCTCTCCTGGGGGAGGGTGAGGACATGGACAGGAACTTGCCTGACCCCTAGCGGTGGCTGGGGGCTGACATGCCAGGTCTCATAACGTGGGGGTGGAGTGTGAGCAGCTGGCCGATGCACAGCGTGCAGATGTGCATGCCGGGCATCACTGGCGGCATTGCGTGCTCACACACCGCACAAGAAAAAGGAAAACTGGTTCCCACCGCAGCAGGATGACGATGGTCCCCCTCCATGCGCTGCCCTGAGAAGACACCTCCCACAACTGGATCCGTGCTGGTGGGTTGAGTCATTCCCCGCCCCCTATCACAAAGGGTTACGTCATGGGGGCAAGATGGGAGGGGGTCTGATGCTTGGGTGCGACGGGGGGGCGTCGAAGATAGCTGGTGGGAATCAGGGGGAGAAACAATTACAAAAACAAAAATAAAAGAATCGGCTCGCATGGACCATGAGATGCTGCTTGACCGCCTGCAGTACTGGTGTGCCCTGTCCGGTAATGTCATCAACTGGTTCAGGTCATACCGGACAGGCAGAGTGCAGAGGGTGATGATGGGGTTGGCCTCATCTAACCCGAAGCCTCTGTTCTGTGGAGTTCTGCAGGGGTCGGTCTTGTCGCCCTTGTTGTTCACTGTGTATATGCTACCATTGGGAGACATTATCAGATGGCATGGGCTGGGTTTTTATTGCTATGCTGATGATACCCAGCTATACCTGTCCTGTGCACCTGGTAACCAGATGGCGACCTTTGTATTTAACAACTGCCTGGGGGAGATTCAGACATGGATGACTCAAAACTGGCTACGACTCAACCCCGACAAGACTGACGTGCTAGTGGTGGATCCAGGTCATCAATGGGGGGGGTTAGGAGATCCCTCTGGTCTACTACTGGGGGGGCTCCACTGACCACCTCCTCACAGGTTAAGGATCTGTGCATAATCCTCGATGACGACTTGACACTTGATGTTCAGGTGTCAGCCGTCGTCAAAAGTGGGTTTTACCATCTGAGGAATATCACTCGGATCCGGGCCCTTATACCATCTGAGGACCTGACCACACTGGTACATGCTTTCATTATGTCTAGGCTGGACTACTGCAATGCCCTGTAGCTAGGGCTATCTGGAGGCTATCTCCGCCAGCTGTAGCTGGTGCAGAACACAGCAGCAAGATTACTGACGGGCACATGAAGCCTTGATCACATTACGCCTGTCCACCGTGAGCTGCACTGGCTGCCAGTTAGATGGAAAATTGTCTTCAAGGTCAGGTTACTGACCTATAATATCCTATATGAGGGGAGATCAGTTTATCTGCAAGATCTCCTTGTGCCCCACTGCCCATCCCGGGCTCTCCATTTCACCAAGGGTTGCCTCCTTGAAGTTTCCATGGTTAGGTTGCAGCACTTGGGTGATTGTGCATTTCCTGTTGCTGCACCTACCCTGTGGAACTCATTACCTAATCATCTTCGGGAGGCACCCTCGGTGGAAACCTTTAAAAGGGACTTAAAGGCGTTTTTGTTTAACCAGGCTTTTAATTATAAATATGGAATCCTGAATTATTATTTATTGTTTTAAAATGATAGATTTTAAGTCTAGTGTTGCCTGCTTCACCAGAATTTGATAAGTATACTGTGTTATGTTTTTGTGTAATTAAAAAAAAAATTAATGTTCTGCGCTCCTAGTCCCCGGAATGGGGTGCTATATAAATAAAGTTTATTTTTCTTCTTCATCTACTCAGGTAGTGGAAATTAAGAAAATAATCTGATACTGGCAGTAACATACTAAATACCTAAATTAGGTATGCCATCTCAAGGTTTGGTATTCCACCTAACCAAAAGATTAAACTGCAGAGTGTAGGTATGGAGTGGCACTGCAACTGGAATACCGGCATGATGAAAATTATATTCTGCCTTAAAAACTGATACACAAAACAGAGCGGAACACATTACTGTCTGGTCCTGTTACTATTTATGACACAGCTTTCTCAGTGCCAGTTTTTAACTGATGGAAAGGACACTGGCTATGATTCTGTGGGCATAACTCTGACTTGACCGCCAAGTACAAAAAGCATCCTAAATCTATACTCAGAATTCATTCTCTTCCTTGCCCTTCTATTGATTCTCCATAGGACACGACAGTAGAAACGTCAACAATTCTATTCCTTCAGAAAGAGGTTTTATTTTCAAACCTGTTCTTCCTAGACTCATCAAGGTCTCTATTTACACTTAGATAATGTGTCCCCTCGAGTCTGGTTGGCTGTCTCTGTATATTGTGTCTGATTTTGGTGGTCCCTCTCTGTTTTTATGTTTGCTTGCATGTATGCACAAGAAACATTTTGTCACAGCTTAGGAGAGAAGCGGGGTTTTGGAGGTGCGGCACTGTGGGGGCCAGTAGCCCCGGTGCCTTTTGAGGCTTGGCCCACTTTCCCCAATGCGGTGGCAAGCTGCTGCTGACACTAGTTCAGCCAGCATGCCACCACCTTGAAACGAATCCACCGCTGCAATGAGGGAGTGACCCGTCATTGCACGGCGGTGCTTTGCTGTCCCCGACCCTGTTCATTTGCTGACAGGGGAGCCCAATACTTGTCAGCATACTGTAACCCTTCCCCCATTTGTTGTGTGCCAAGGGCGTGCCCAATCCCTCTCAGCATCATGCACCCCCCCAACAGTCTTTCATTGCCGATGGGGGGCCCAATCCCCATCGGCTTCAGTCCCTCTCTTCCCAGTTCAATTTGCCGATGGAGAGCCCTCCCCATCGGCATAATATCCCCCCAGTTTGTTGTGTGCCGCTGGGTGCCCAACTCCTGTCTGCCACAGCCCCCCAAAAAACACTAGGTGGCATGTTGGGAGCCCACCCTAGCATGCCAAATGTCCCTAAAAAAAAAAAAAAAGTCCTGTGATGTTTTTTTTTATTTATTTAAAACCTGTAAAACAGAAAACGGTCCCTCATTGAGTTCGGTGCCCCCCCCAACTCGCGCCCACTCTCTGTGCACCCTGCTTCCCCCACATACCCCATACTTACCTCCGGAGCCCAGCGCGATGATCTTCGGTGGACCAGGAACACGTCTGCACTCTTCAAAGCTGACCACGAACTTAAGAAATGCTAGTAAGCTGTATAATGGCATAAATAGGTTTTTTTTTCAACTTTGCTGCATATCTCAGGCACTTTTGGGAATTTTGCCACCAGATTTTCAACATGGGGTTATTGGGACCCCTCCTTATGAATTCATTTACTGTCACGGCATTATTTGGTCCCGGAAGGTGATTTTGCGGTCACTGCGCGGAATCACCGTTCGGGACCGAGTAACAAAACGACAGTGCCAGTGTTCATGAGGTGGGCTCTCAAAACACCTATGCTGCAAATTTGGTGGAAAAATCCAAATAATGACTGTTTTACGAGTGTACATTGCGCAGTTTCCACGCATGCTCGTACCTTCGCGAATTTGTAATATTTTCACTCCAGATTTTCAATACTGGCATTTTCCCACACCTCCTTATGGACAGTACAGCTGTCATTTTTCACACTCTGATCGAAATGTGTTTTTGCACTTCCAGCACAGACTAGCGCAGTCACTGTGAGAAATCAGTGTTTGGAACACATTAAGAAAATCATAGTGACACTGTTCATGAGCAGGGGACCTAAAATGCCTATGTTGAAAATTTGGTGAAAAAAGTCCATAAAATGACTGCGTTACAAACGTGTGTTGTGCAGTTTCCATGTATGCTTGGAAGTGTGCAAATCTGTAATATTTTCACTCCAGATTTTCAACATTGGCATTTTGCCATACCTCCTTATGAACAGTACAGCTGTCATTTTTCATATCCTGCCTGAAATATGCATTTGCACATCTGGCGCACAATGGGACGGTCGCTGTGGAAAATTAATGTTTCGGACAGATTAAGAAAATCATAGTGACAGTGTTCATGAGCAGAGGTCACAAAATGCCTATGTTGAAAATTTGGTGAAATAATTCTAACTGACTGAGGTACAAACATGTGTTGCGCAGTTTCCACGTATGCTCGGAATTTGAAGCATGTTTTAATATTTTCACTATAGATTTTCAACATTGCCATCTCTTCAGCTCCTATGGATGGTACAGCTGTCATTCTTCATCCGCCTGATCTGTGTTTTGCACATCTGGCAAAGAATAGCATAGTCGCTGTGGGAACTCAAAGTTAAGGGACATATTAACAAATCACAGTGCCACTGTTCATGAGAAGAGGTCCCAAATGCTTTCATGAAGTGGGGGGTCACAAAAAGGCCATGTTGAAAATTTGTAGTGCAAATACCAGCACACGCCCCCCGGGGTGTTAGGGTTTCTAACCATAACGTCCCACACTGTATAGATTGACAGGCATCAGAGGTGTAACTTTGGATCACTGGCTGTAATGTTCATGCCATCCCACCACCACCCTGAAGCCAGTGACAGGCATCGAGGTGTGCCTTGCACTCTTCAGCCCCAGACTTCACCCCACTCTCCTGTACTGCACCCATTTCAGCATATGTCCTTATGAAATGGGGTGGCTGTGAAGCCGAACACCCTAAGGCACACCTCAGCACTTGCCGGTGTCTACAGGAGAGGGTGAGGTGAAATGCCATGAGCATTATGGGCAATGACCCACAGGCACACCCCAATGCCTGTCCATCTCTGCAGGGTGGAGGTGGGACTGGCGTGAGTTCAGTACTTCACCGCCACTCCTATTCTGCATCTGTCTAACTCCTGCATGTTCAATGCTAATATCAGCACTACTTGAATGGCTCGCTTGGACAGGAGGGCCTGTATTTCCGCCCAAATGAGACCTGCATGGGATGTGGAGCAGGTCGTGAGAACTGGTGGGTTGTCCGGCGGTAGTGAGGAGAACTCCAGGGCATAGCCCCTTTCTATGAGCTGTGGCACCCACTGATCTGTGGTGATGTTTGACAAACCTGCGAGGTAAAAGGAGAACTGCCCTCCTACTACCTCCCCTAACAGCTCTGCAGAAGGAGGGGGGTGGGCAAGGAGTCAGGCTGAGGTGGAAGGGGTGGGGAGAGGAGCTCCGGGTTGTTTAGCATGCACTGTCCCTGTGAGCTCACTGTCTGAGGGGGTGCCTTCCTTTTGAATCCTCCTCATTGGGGGTGTTTCTTTGACTGCTGTACCTGATGCCTCTGAAAGGGTCAGCGCCTAGGACAGTAGGGCTCCAATTTGCACATTTTATGTACATCTAAGACAGCCTTTCTTGAATCTTGTAGGCCTGTTATGATCTTTTCGGCCTCCTAGACTAAAAGTACTGGGCCCTGGAAAGGCAAATTAAGAATGGTGTCCTGGAAGCCCTGCCTGAACCCAGACACTTGTAGCCATGAGTGCCGCCTGAGGCAAACACCAGAGGCAGCAGCTCGGGCTGCAGTATCCACTGCATCATATGAACTTTGGAGGACACGTTTGCCCACATCTCAACCAGATTGCAGGACTACCAGGAGCTCTGACTTGTTTTACGAATCTGGCTGAGTCTTGGCTAGGTCTATAGCTTTTTGACACAAGCACTTCTGGTACAGGACCATATGCGCCAGGAAGCTTAGAGACCCGATGGTACAACTGGACGAGGCATACACTCTCCGCCCCAGCTGATCAATCTTCTTGGACTTCTTGTCCGGTGGTTGGAAACTGATATGCCTGGGCAGCTACGACCTTCCACGGGCCACTGTTAGAACCATGGAGTCCACCTCTGGCTGCTCACCAAGGTGTGGCTCATTCCTGGGGGTTCTATACAGGCAGTCGGCCTTTTTGGGCATCTCCGAAGTAGTGACTGGGTGTTTCCATGCCAACTTAGTTACATCCCGAAATGGCTCTACTAGATGGGGAATGACCAACAGCTTGGGGTTAGTGGCTCCCAAAAATTTAGCTAGGCATCTCCTCTCTGGGTCCAAGTCCTTAGTTTTCCACTGGTTGAGAAATTGTATGTGCCTCATCACCTCTAAAAAATTGGGATTATCAGGTGGTGACCTTGGTGAGTCCTTCCTGGGATCCGGTGATGGCAGGGGGAGCTCATCCTCGGAGGAGGCATAAGATGAGGAGGAATCGCTGTATTTCCCTGACTGTTCCGTCTGGTGATCAGCGGACCTGCTGTGGCACCGGGAGTGGCATCCTCTTGATCTGCTCCGCCCACGGGAGTGACGGTCCCTGGACCTACTCCTCCTGCGTGAGGAAGACCGTGAGGAGGTATGACATCCATAACTCCATCGTCCGCCTGAGCCATGGTCCGGAGTCACCTGGAGTGGTGCAGGCTGGCGTCGGGGTGGCAGCCAGGTCTGAGGGAGGAGCATTGGCTGCGGTTGAGGGACAGACACTGGAGCTCCCAAAGGTTCCTGCTTGGGAAGGATGTCACCCTTAATGGTGTTCCACCAGCTAGTGAAGAGTGCACCTACCTCTGCCAAAGGGACCATCGAGCAGGATTGCCATTCTAGTGTCTTGTCAGCTGGTCTGGCGTCTGAGGGGCTCCGGTAGCAGGCTGCCATCAATCCGATCAACTGGCATCTGACCCTCTTCCCAGGGTCCAGGCATCCGGGGGTTAGCCGGAGACTGGTCATCGAACCCTGTGGTCAAGGGGTTTGAAAGGTCAGACGCCAGGTCAGGCATCATCAGGTCCTCTGGCGTAGGCCCTTGAGGTGCTGACAGCTGCTTGGAGGTAGGCGTCTTGTCTGACCCCACCGTGGTCGGTCTTAGGGAATTGCGGATGACAGGTCAGGCACAGTGGGTGCTTTGTTAGAATGGTCGGCACCCTGGCACGGTTGTCAGCCTTGGCTGATGCACTGGAGGATGAGGTCTTGAAGACAGAGGAGCCCAACTGAACTCACGTTGAAGAAGTAGAAGAGGAGGCCAAGTCCTGGGCCCGAGACCCTGTTGAGTGTTTGTGGTGTCTGATGGCCAAAGAAATTGCAGATGAGGCCTGAGAAGGTCCATACCCCAAACTTCCGTCCGATGTCTGGGAAGAGGTGGGTGGCCTGGTAGCCGAACCCCCGGAAGAGCTAGCAACCTGGGGGGCCGAGTTTGACTTCCAGCTGGAGGTGGAGGTTTTGACCTTGTGCAGGGAATGGGACCGTAAGTCTGACCTGGACCAGTCCTTATCCTTCTTGTGATGCTTCCCCGAATGCTTCTTTTCCTTGGGGGAGGACGAGAAGGAGCTGTGCCCAAGTGCGACTTCTTCATGTATCACTTGTTGTTCCAGGAAGTATTTTGAGTCTTCAAGTGGCAGATGTAGAACACTGGTTGAAGTTTGGTGTGTGGGTAGTTTTGGGTTGTTTCTTTTCAGTATAAGAGGTAGGCTGGTCGGCTGTCTTAGCGAATTTGTTTGCTGTCGTATACTAGCTACGCCATGGTGTTGAAGTTGTAAACTCGTGAACGTAAAGAGGTGATCGAAACACTCGAAAATATTGAACTGCGCGGAGTGTCTGAAAAATGGCAGTCGACAGGAAGCAAGAGGCATCCGTGGAGCCGAGATGCTGGGTCAATGGCGGGAAAAGAACTGAGGTGGTGCTGGGGGACTGTCCCCTTTATACAGTGGCTGACGTCATAGGCGGAGCCGATGTCTGGGGCTTTCCCCGCCTCGGACTGCTAGATAGAAGTTTTCCATGGGGTCCTAGTGCCTGGTTGCATAGTCCTAGTGGTTATTACCTGCTGCAAGAGCTCTATTTCGAAGTAAGATTTATAGTTACTAGTAAGTAACCTCCATTTCTAACTACCTAGAGTCAGTTCACTATCCACACCTAGGCAGATTTCCGGCAGTTCTCAAGAAGAGTGGGTAAGGCGTGCACCCCAATTTAGGTGAATAGAGACTGGGACACCGAGAACCCAAAAGCAGCATCATGATAGCTGAGCAAATCAATGCTGTAATGGGAAATTAATGTGTGCACAGTGGTATTCGGCCAAGTAGTTGCTTACAGATTTTAGAAATGGGGATATGCCTAGCAACAGTAACAAAGGCTTCAGTATAACCCTGTAGGTGGTCCCTTCCAAGCCAACCTGTAACACAGACTGATGCAGGAGGTGATTCATTGGCCAGTTATCTGTTTGTCTGGCAATCTGCCTAGGGGAGCTTCAGCATATGTTATGAACAGCTGGCAAGCCTCACTGCGAAATTCCAGCGTACACTCCTGGTCGAAGGGCAAGGCCCTGTGAACATTGAGCTTAAGGAGTGTTTGCTTAACCTCAGAAAGAGGCTTCAGAAAGAAAATTCATGGTCCAGGCACCCCAATGGAGAGACCATGGGCACCGGCTGAACAGGAGGCTGCACTGGGGTCTGAACAGGATGTCTTGCAGCTGCTAAACCAGCGGGGCTGACTTAATTTAGTTTGACTCACCCTGCTTGGAGTTGGCTGCAGTCAGCACTGGAGTAAGGGATCCTCTCCCTCAATGGATGCTTCCTCGGCAAGGCATGTCGCATGAAAGGCCTATATCCATTTATGTGAGTTCATACTGTATATACACTGTAATGTACTTTAGAATTAAGACAATGTCTCTTTAAAAGGCTTTTACAAATGAACTTACAAAAATAGCCTTAATTGTTCTAATGGCTAGGGTGCATCTGGTACGTATCCAGATAAGGGAGACAGTTGTATGGAGCCAGGAAAACATAACTCTTAAAGAAAACTGGGTGACAGGAAAAGGTCAGGGGGATGACCTAGGGGTCAGGGGTTAAGCCAAATGCATGGACCAGACGTCACTGGGGCTGACATGAAATCTGACATGGAACCACAGTGACACCTACAGGGAAAGGTAAACTGTTGCACCCCATGACACTGTGGGTGTGGCTTGAAGATGACCAGCCTGTATGTATAAGACACACATTTTGATTTCAGAGCAGCTGATAAAAAGTTTAGCTGGGGGTCAGATAGTCTGCCCTGCTGGCATATACTTGAAGATCAGAAGTATGCGTGTAGGCCTGCAAAAATCTCTAAAACCAGACCTCAGTGTATGTAAAGTTTGACTTGTCACATACTGAACAGAAAATTCAGATTTTAAGCCAGAATTTTGGAAACCAAGACTTCACCAAGGAAAGCACCTGAAGTCTTTTTTGTAAAAGGACATTCAGAGGAACTGACTTGGAATAAACACTTGCTACCGAACTGTTGCTTAAGGACTCATCTCTACAAGGACATGTAAAATCTTGTCTGGACTCTTAACATCAAAACAAGGTATACTGAAGGTTGAGATGCTGGACACCACACCTCGCGTCATGCCGGTGACCCGGGTTCAGATGCGAGCCCCGGCCATCAGGGGTTGGCAGGGGAGGGATACGATTGAGCGTCCAGAAGGCTGCTCTTCTATCTCAGGAAGGGCTCTGGGGTGCTACCGTTCTGTAGTGGCCCCTGGTGATGACCAAGGGCACTACTAGAGTGGTGCTAGCAAGGGGCGGAGTGCAGCAGATGTCGGCACATTGTGACTGACTTCATTGCACACTCGCACTCTGAGAGACTAGAAAAATGGAGGAGATCTCTGTGGCTAATGGCCACGCCCAGTGCTCTTGGACTGGAGGAGGCACCTACCAGGGTATGGTCTTGATGCAGCTGACCCTAGTATGTGGGTTCATGTGGCCCATGCCATCGACCTGGTCGGGAGTGCGGCATCATGGCTGAGATCGTGGGGGTCTGCTCAGCCATGGTGGATAAATAAGAGTAAAAAAAAAAAAAAGATATAGTTTAGAATAACAGTATCTAGTGTTTTCTGTAAACCATCCAGTTTTACTTTTGATGTTGTCTGCATTTCAAAGTTCTTCCAAACTGTAGACTTTTCTGTATTGCTTTTATTTTAAGTAAACTTTTATGATTTATCAACTCTGCCTGGGGTCTGGTTGTATGATCAAACATTTTAACATAAGGGTTTTGAAAAGATTGTGTGCCTTGAAAGATAATACTGCTCAGCTATCATACCAAACTACTTAGGCAAGATGTAGCCAGTGGCCGGGTGGGATTCAAATACTGAAAGTAGTGCAGAGTCAAGGGAACACAAAACTACAGTTTCCACCCTCCCACTGGGAAAAGGAAGATTGGTACAGTAAGTCTTCCGGAACCCTTATTCCTGCTCTCGAGTTCTTAAAAAGGGGGATCCTCTCTGCAAACAGGAGGTCCTTCCGGGCTGCCCGGGGGTTTGGGGCCAGTAGCTCGTGACAGGGTCAACCAGCATCAACACACAGTCTGCTGCCAGTTGGAGTTACATGGGCAGATTAATGCTTTCCAGCAGCAGTTCGACTTCCCTCAAGGGTGACTCACCATATAGATGGACCACTTAGACCCTACAGAAGAGGAAAAATGCAAATGGCCCTCGAACTAACAACATACCAAGACTGGTGTTGACTCTTCTTGTACTTTGTGTGTCAAGATAGAGACTCGCCTTCCAAGCAGTGGAGAGACAGAAGAAATTCTTGAAATCTTCATCTTCACAAGGAGTTGAGAGAACCAACCTGTACTCTACCTCCACGGACAGACAGTCCAGCACCAGAACATCCTTGCCAGTCCCCTTCGCTTCCTGGGCCTGTGACTGCACTGTTAACCCTGCAGCCGCAAATGGCACATGCACTTTCGTTGGCTTGCCCTGGAGCACCCGCATCCAGTGCTTATTTAGCACATGTGAGTGCACAGCCTGGTACCAGGCACAGTACTCCTTATCGTGAGCAATGCCAATCAGTACATGTAGGCATCGTGTATGCCAGTCATGGACATTGGGTTACACAGTAACATGCTAACTGATGGCAGATAAGGACCGCTAGCCTCCCCCTAGCTTGCCCATGATCCCTGCCTGCATCGGTGGCCACTGACCCTCCTTGGTCATTGGCTTTCACCTCTCTTTCCCACCACTCGAGTTCCCTTATGCCTATCTTATGCATGTTTGAAACTCCCCACTGTGCTAGTTCCCACCACCTCCTGGAGTAGGCTATACCAAGCATCCACCACCCTTTCAGTGAAGAAAAATTCCTTCACATTTCCCCTTATCCTGCCTCGCCTCTAATCTCATATCATGCTTCTTTGTCCTTGTACTTCTCCTATACTGAAGAATGTCCTCCACCTGAACTTTGTTTAAGCCCTTAAGATACCTGAAGGTTTCAATCATATCTCCTCGGCCCGGCCTCTCCTCCAGTGTATACATATTGAGGTCTTTCAGTCTCTCCTCATATGTTTTCTGGTGCAAGCCCCTTACCATCCTAGTTGCCCTTCTCTGGACTGCCTCCAACCTGTCCAGGTCTTTGCGAAGATATGGTCTCCAGAACTGTACTCCGTGCTCCAGATGAGGCCTCACCAGCGTTTTGTACAGTGGCATCACCACCTCCCTTCTTCTGCTAGTAATACCCCTTCCTATGCACTGAAACATCCCTCTGGCCCTCCCCACAGCCTTGTTACATTGTTTGGCTACCTTTAGGCCATCTGAGATGATTATCCCTAAATCCCTTTTTTCCTTGGTGACCATTAGCAACTCCCCCCATCCTGTAACTCACACAGGAGTTCTACCCTAGTGCATGCTTTTGCACTTATTTGTGTTGAATTTTAGTTGCCACATTGTGGACCATCTTTCTAGCTTACTTAGGTTCCTTCTCATTATTTAGACCCTCTCTGGATTGTCTACCCTGTTGCAGATCTTGGTGTCATCTGCAAACAGGCATACCTTCCCCTCTAGCCTTTTTCGAAATGTCTGAAATGAAGACACTGAAGAGGACTGGCCCCAAGACTGATACTTGAGGTACCCCACTGGTCATCCCCATTTCTTCAGATTTAATCCCATTTACTACAACCCTATGCTTCCTGGCCCTCAGCCAATTTCTAACCCATTTCTCAACTTTGTGGCCCACCCCCAGGCTTCCTAACTTGCTTACCAGCCTTCTGTATGGAACGGTGTCAAAGGTCTTGATGAAATTGAGGTAGGTGAGATCCACCACTCCCACCACCGATCCACCTTCTTCATCACCCTTCCTGCATTTCACACACCTTTTGAGCCCTTTTTCTGTTCCATGGTGAACAATGGTGACACAGCAGGAAGTCGACAGTGAGGATACAGGAATGAGTCAAAAGCTGAAGTAAAACTTTACACAAAATAGCTAAAAGTCTCAAAAATAGCACAACCCTAATTCACTAGCAGGAGCTGTGAAGGAGGAGGCCTGTTCCTTTCAGCGGAAGAAAAGATCTGATTGCAAAGGGGGTGAAGTCAAAGGACCAATAGTTGGCTAGTAGGAGTAGTCAAGCCTGACGACAGTTCTGGTGACTGAGCATGCTCAGTGGAACACTGCCAAAGTGTGGATAGTGAAATAAATCCCGACAGTTAGAAATTTCCAGTACTCTGCTCACATCTTGAAGCATAGCCTCCCTGTCTCTTGCTCACTGATACCCCACTCACTGTTTAACTCTTGTCTTAAAACTTCTTTACGCATGCTTATGGTTACCACCCCCCACCTCAACAACATTCCCCACCCCTGATTACTTTTGGTGCTATTTATTGTGCAGCTTCTTCACCATATAAGCATATATATATATATATATATATATATTTAGATGCATGTAGAATATGGAGTTCAGTACTGGTGCCCACACCTCAAAAAGGACATTAACCTGCTGGAGAAGGTTCAGAGAAGGGCTACAAAGATGATAGCTGGTCAGCAGGGAAAGGCATATGAGGAGAGGTTGAGGGCACAGAACATGTACTCCCTGGAAGACAGAGAGAGAGAGAGAGAGAGAGAGAGAGAGGACATGATTGGGACCGTCAAGTACTTGAAAGGGATAAATAAGGTTGATAAGGAGAGTCTCTTTAAGCTGAGTGGCAACCATAACACGAGTGGGCACAGTCTTAAGTTGGAGGGTGGGAGGTTTAGGAGGGAGGTAAGGAAGCACTTCTTCACAGAGAGGGTGGTGGGCACTTGGAATGAAACATAGAAACATAGAGGTTGATGGCAGATAAGGACCGCAAGGCCCATCCAGTCTGCCCATTTCTTTTTCTACCTTATAAATGTGCCATCGGCCTTTACTCTGTCAGTGACCTATCTATTCATACTCATCTGTATTGCCCCCTTATGCCTATCCCATGCTGTTTGAAGCCCTGCACTGTATTCATAGCCACCACTTCCTGAGGTAGGCCGTTCCATGCATCCACCACTCTTTCTGTGAAAAAGAATTTCCTCACATTCCCCCTTAATCGGCCTCCCTCTAATCTCATGCTGTGTCCTCTTGTTCTGCTATTTTTCTTACATTTAAACATGTTAGACGCTTTCACCTTGTTAATGCCCTTAAGGTGTTTGAATGTTTTGATCATATCACCTCTCTCCCTCCTTTGCTCAAGGGTATACATATTGCGCTCCGTTAATCTGTCCTCATATGTCTTCTGATGCAGTCTCTGCACCATTTTGGTTGCCCTTCTCTGGACTGCCTCAATTTGGTTAATGTCCTTGTGAAGGTGTGGCCTCAGTACTGCACACAGTACTCCAGATGGGGCCTAACCAGTGTCTTGTAAAGAGGGATTATTACCTCCCTCTTACGACTTGTGATACCCCTACTCATACACCCTAACATCCCCCTAGCCTTACCTACTGGTTTAGAGGTCTGCTTGGATGATTTCAGGTAATCGGTGATGATGATGCCCAAGCCTGTTTCTTCCTTTGTGACTGCCAGCAACTCCCCTCCCAGCCTATAGGTGGCTTCAGAGTTTATCTTCCCTATGTGCATGATCAAGGCCACTGTTTTTCGGTTTTTACCGGAAAATCCGGTAAAATTCCGGAATTAGGGCTGCCTGAAAACCGGTAAAAATGAAGATTTCATGGAATCTGGCATTTTCTATCAGATCAGTAAATCTATAAAAAAGTCTGTTTTTGTTTTAATTCCTTCCTGTACTATTTTCAGTTTGCTTTATTTAATGCTCTGTATGTTAAGCCTTCTTTAATTCTGATTATTTATGCACGTACTGAAAGAATGATAACAGAATCCCAGTAAAATCCGGAAATTAGAGTAACAA
Source organism: Neoceratodus forsteri (assembly GCA_016271365.2). Taxonomy (NCBI): domain Eukaryota; kingdom Metazoa; phylum Chordata; order Ceratodontiformes; family Ceratodontidae; genus Neoceratodus; species Neoceratodus forsteri. The sequence continues at coordinate 107,179,064 of JADMNL010000031.1, read as the reverse complement.
TCACCGGTGAAATTCCGGAATCTTAAGTCTTGAAAACGGAATTTAATTGTTTTAATCACCGTAAATCAGTGGCCTTGTGCATGATCTTGTACTTCTTTGCATTAAATCCCAGTTGCCACTCTTCTGACCATTTTGCTAGTTTATCCAGAACTCTTCTCATTCTGCCCACCCCATCTGGATGATCTACTCTGTTGCAGATCTTGGTGTCATCTGCAAACAGACAAGCCTTACCCTCTAGTCCATCTGCAATGTCACTAATGAACATATTGAAAAGGACTGGCCCCAGGACTGATCCCTGAGGTACCCCACTTGTGACTTGCATCTCTTCTGACTGTATACTGTTTACCACCACTCTCTGTTTTCTGCCCATCAACCAGTTTGCCACCCAGCTGACCAACTTCTGACCCACCCCGAGCCTACCCAGCTTATTTACAATCTTCTATGTGGAACAGTGTAAGCTTTGCTGCTTGAAGTCAAGGTAGGCGATATCAACTGCTCATGTCCACCACTCTGGTTATCAGTCAAAGAAATCTATGAGATTAGTTTGACAGGACTTTCTTTTGTAAACCCATGCTGTCTTGGATCCTGTGCCCCTATGGATTCCAGGTGTTGCACTATCCTTTCCTTAAGGAGTGCCTCCATAATCTTGCCCACTACTGAGGTAAGACTGACCGGTCTGTAGTTTCCTGCCTCCTCCCTGCTACCACTCTTGTGGAGCGGGATCACATGAGCCCTTCTCCAGTCTTCTGGGACCTCTCCTGTGCTCAGAGACTCACTAAACAGTTCTGCCAATGGCTCTGCTTGTTCCACCCTTAGCTCCTTAAGTACCCTGGGATGTATGCCATCAGGCCCCATTGCCTTGTCCACCCTGAGCTTAGCAAGCTCTTGTAGGACCCTTTCTTTTGTGAAGGGAGTAGTGCTCACCTCCCTCCCCGCCGTGTCCATGGTGCTGAGCTGTGGGCCTTGCCCTACCTTCTCTTCAGTAAATACTGAGCAAAAGTATCTATTTAGGATAGATGCTTTTTACAGGGTCCTCCTCCTAACATGCCCCCTTTTCTCCTTTGAGCTTAGCAATAACCCCTCTAGACTTTCTACTTTCACTAATGCATCTATAGAAAGTCTTGTCACCTTCTTTTACTGTTCGTGCTAGTGTTTCCTCATTTTGGGATTTTGCCTGCCTTACTGCCTTCCCTGCTTCCCTTAGGGCAGTTTGGTATGCCTCCCTATCTTCATCCCGCTGTGTTCCCTTGTATTTTCTGAAGGCTAGCCTTTTGGCTCTGACCTTTTCTGCTACTGTATTTGAGAACCAAAGCGGTTTCCTTCTTCTTTTGCACTTCCTTTTCTGTCTAACACAATGGGATTTGCTTCAAGTATTGCATCCTTAATGCCTGCCCACTTTGCCTGTACCCCCTCACCTGTGTTTCTTTTTGCCAGGGCTAGCTTAACTCTGTTGGCCATCTTATCAAAGTCAGTTCCTCTGAAGTCCCATATTTTTGCCTTGGAATTGGATGATTTAGATGTAGTGGCCAAACTTAACCATACCATTTGATGGTCACTGGCCCCCAGGTGACCTTCTACCTGGAGATCTGTGATCTCTTCCCTGTTAGTCAGTACTAGATCTAGGATAGCCCTGTCTCTTGTGGGTTGTTGTACCAGTTGTTTGAGGCCCTCCCCCTGCAGAGAATCCACCATGTGTCTAGTTCTGGCAGATGTTCCTGCTGGTATTGACCAATCTGTATCCGGCATGTTGAAGTCTCCCATTATCAGAACCTCCCCTTTAGCTGTCATGTTTTGTATATCTTCCAACAGTAATGTGTCTATGTCCTCCCCCTGGTCTGGGGGCCCGTAGACAACCCCAGTTCTTATGGCTATCCTATTTCCTGTTTCCAGAGTGACACACAGTTGTTCTGGCTCCTTATGTGTATTCTGAATTTCTGTAGCTTTGATATTTTCGTTGACATACAGGACCACTCCACCGCCTCTTTTTGCACCTCGGTCTCTTCTGAACAATACATAGCCAGGTACTGAAGTCTCCTAAGTGTGGTTACTGGTAAACCACGTCTCACTAATTGCTACTATGTCCAGTTTAGCCTCTGACATTATTGCCTGCAGGTCTGGGAATGCACTGCCAAAAGAGATAATCTCATTGAAGACAGTGGGCAGCTTTAAAAGAGTATGGGACAGGTATGGGGGAGGGGTAAGGGTCATGGGTAGGGAGGATTGGAGGAGTGGGAAGAGGGGGCAGGGACAGTAGCTCAAGCTGTGAACCTGCAACACGAGCAGACTTGCTAGACTAAATGGCCTTCTGCTGGCTTCTTTGCATGTTCATATATAGATAAATGCCAATCTAAAAAGTTAAGTTCTTCTTTATTTTGCCCTTAGCTGCCAATGTGAAGCAGATTTGCATCCTTTTATATGAAAGATGCTGCACAGCGTTTCATTTGACACAACATTATTTGGGGTACTGTGTGTTGTAGTAGCAGACAGCTGGGCTGTATCTGGTGTGCTTCATAATAAACCACATCAGACTGCTATGCAGATCCACTGTTACTAACTGCTCATTTCCAAGCAGATATAGTTTCCTTGTACGTGTTAATCCAACCACCTGTCCCTAATTAATTAGGTTTCATATAAACGGAATGCAAAATTCTGATTGGCTGAGCAATAATGCACATCAATGCGTGCGTGCACGTGTGCACACACACACACACACACACCTGCAGAATAGTTAGTAAAAAATATTTCAGACTTTCCATCGGTAGTTTCCCGGGGACTTTATATGTCATGTGTGAAGGGTGTAATAAAATGAGGTGGGGTATATCTCATTCTTGTGCAAATATGAAAAACAGCAGAGCATTGTACCCACTGTAACACATGCACAGTATGCTGTGCCAGTGACATTACAGCCCCCTTCAGACTATTACTCACAGATTAGTCAGCTCCTTTTTGCATGTTCATCAATATTCCTTGACACTCTGAAATAGGTTGTTAATAGCTGAGCAACCTGCAACCCTTTTTCCCATGGTATGATGTGCTTACTATTGGCATGAGATGAATTTCACATTTGGACTGATGCACATGACAGGTAGAGACTGGATAACAAACAGAATGGATGATTTAATAATACCAAGACAGCTTCAAGGTCAAACAGTAATTTCATTTCCTACTTCTCCTCTGGCCCAAAGTCCTTACAACAGAGAAGTAAGGCCCAGCAGTACTGGATCTCCCATAACGACTGCTTAAATGGATCACAGCCCCCAAAAAACAAACATACAAAAAAAACACTGAGTGAAGAGGCTCTCAGCCTATCTGCCTGTTCATGCATGGTTTATATGTTGTTTGCTGTTCATCTGCAGCCCGTGCAGACTGGATCCTCTGCCCACACTCATAAGGCAGCCAATGACCTAAAGCCCAGCTTGGTACAGCGATGGAGTTTACAGAACATATACACCTTGTTTGTTTTTTTCAAGGTTTAAGGCTGACAGAACCTTTTCAACTACATCTTAGTGACTTAGTAGTCTCAGGTAAGGTCACCCTGTTCCATGTAGGTTAGTCAACAGATTTAAGTAGAAATAGCCCCTTCACGGAAGACAGAATTTTTTTTTTTAATGAAAGTCGACATTTTAAACACTTGCATTACAGACTTAACAACTGCATGCATCTCTGAATAATTCATCTTAACAGCTTGTACTGAAAGTACCCTTATAGTCTGGGAAATGAATAACTACAACACTTTGTATGAGAAGCACTGCCCACGTAGCCTGACTTAAGCTGTCACCCCTGACACTCTGTCTGCATGCAGGCTTACTCCAGCCAGTTCGTTCACTCCCCTGTCCTTGCATGGACAGGTTTTGGCCATGTGTTCTTACACAGGTTCACTCCAGCTGCCTCATCTCTCCAGGGGTTCACTCCGGCAACACCTGCACTGATGGACATGGGTCATCCTGTCCCTGCCACGGCTGACTCTGGTTGTATATGTAGACTTGTCCTACTGCAATGAACCTGGTCAAGGGTATCTTAGATGCCATAAAGTACAGTTACGTAAGAACATACCGTAACAGTAGATCTTCGAGAGAGGCTCTTGCAGTAGGTAATTACATATAGGACTGAAGCTGGCAGGCGTCAGGACCCCACAGAAAAATTTCTAATTAGCAGTCTCTAGCGGGGGACCACCCCCACATCAGGTGACCGACATCAAGCGACATCAGTATAAAGGGGCGATCCCCCACGCCCGCTTTCCAGTTCTTTCCCGCCAAAGGCCCAAAGGCGAGACGAGAGAGAAGCGGATATTTCCCACCTGGAAAAGGAGCTGAAAAAGCTTAGGGGGATGGAGGGCGGGAAGGTATTACCTACTGCAAGAGCCTCTACTGTTATGGTCAGTTCTTAGGTAACTGTACTATCTTACTTCAAGAGGGCTCTCGTAGTAGGTAATTACATACAGGACTGAGTCCCAAGCAGTCTGGAACAAGAAGAAGCAAACGGAAGGAGGAAGACTACCCAGAAGTAGACCCTCTGGCTGTGAAGGTCTTAGGAAAGAAGACCTTGCAGAACAGCCAACCCGAAGCCCGCTCTACAGCGACAGGCAATGTCCAAACTGTAGTGTTTCATAAAGGAATGGACAGAAGTCCAAGTAGCGGCTGCACAGATGTCGGCCACTGACACATTCATGAAACAAGCAGCAGAGGCAGCTAGCCCTCTGGTGGAGTGGCCTCTGACTTGACCCGGCAGGGTCTTGTTGTACTTATCATAACAGAAAGTGATACAATGAGCCAACCATTTAGACAGGCATTGCTTGGAAACAGCATTGCCCTCTCTTTTGAGAGCAAAAGAGACAACAGTTGATCATTCTTTCTGAGATCCTTTGTCCTGGAAGTGCAGTATCAGAATCCGGTGAACATCCAGAGTATTCAAAACGTACTCTCCTTGACTGGAGTGCTGCGTAAAGAAAGCAGGCAACTCTATGGATGATTCAGCGTAGATTCCGCTACCACCCTGGGGAGAAACTTAGGGTTGGTACGCAGAGCCACACGTTCCTTGTGAAAAATCAGATATGGGATTTTATGCATCAGGGTCTGGAGCTCGGAAATCCTCCAAGCAGAAGTAATGGCCACAAGGAAGAGAGTCTTCCACGAGAGGAACTTCAGATCCACTGAGGCTGCTGGCTTGAAAGGAGGCAGAGTAAGCTTCTCAAGGATAAAATTTAAATCCCAAAGAGGGGCAGGAACCCGAATAGGGGGTCTCAGTTGGAGGACCCCTTTAAAGAAGGTCTTAGAGATCTCCAGCTGCACAAATGTCCTGCCTCCAAAAGGAACATGGTAGGCCCAAATGGCCGCCATGTGAACCTTTAAAGATGAATGACTGAGACCAAGTTCAAAGAGGTGTCGTAAGTAATCCAGAAGTCGCCCATCAGAGCAAGAGAAAAGCTCGCAATCTTTGGAAGCAGCCGAAAGAGTGAACTGTTTCCATTTCATGGCGTAGGCAGATCTAGTGGATGGCTTCCTGGCCTCCACCAGAATCTCAGCTACTCGGAGGGGAGGACCCCAAAATGGGCTTGAGCTACATCTGCAGGAGCCACGCGTGTAACTGAAGGGACTTGAGGCCTGGATGGACCAGGGTCCCCTGATCTTGGGTCAGCAAAGTCCGCGACAGAGGAAGAGGAAGCAGAGGTTCCTCTGAATACTGTTGCAGAACAGAGAACCAAACTTGCATGGGCCAGAAAGGAGCGATGAGAATCATACGAGCTCCTTCTGAGCTCAGCTTCTGTAAGACCCTGGGAACCAAGGGAATTGGGGGAAAGGCATAGACGAATCTTCCCTTCCAGTCTAGAGATAGAGTGTCTCTCCAAAAAATGCCACGCCCTGGAGCAAGCGAGCAGAAGGCGGGAAGTTTTGTGTTGAGAGGAGACGCAGACAGGTCTACCTTAGGGGTTCCCCAGGATAGAAAGATTTTGTCTGCTACCCCCGATCGAGTTCCCACTCATGCACATGAGCAGACGACTGGCTGAGGTGGTCTGCCAACGTGTTCGCTACACCCGGGATGTGAATGGCCGTAAGGTGAAGGTTGTGCTGCACTGCCCAATCCCAAACCTGCATCACTTCCGTGCAAAGAGGGTAGGAATGAGTTCCGCCCTGTTTGTTGATGTACCAGACTACACACATGTTGTCCGTCTGGACAGCCAGATGTCCGGGAAGCAGAAAAAGATGCAGAGTCTGAAGAGCATACAACACTGCCCGAAGCTCGAGCACATTGATGTGGAGAGATTTTACGAGCTGGAACCAGGAGTCCTGGGTCCTGTAAGGCCCGGGATGGGCTCCCCAACCTTCTCCCGAGGTGTTTGTCATCAGCGTCTGGGAGGGGGGAGAAAGGCAGAAGGGAACTCCCCGGCCAAGGTTCTCCTGAACCGTCCACCATAGCAAGTCTCAAGCCACAGGGTTGGAGACCAGAACTAGGTGATCTAGGTCGTCTACCAACTGATCCCATTGAGACCGAAGTGTCCACTGAGAGATTCTCATGTGGAGCCGTGCACGAGGGACTGTCGGAATGGCAGCCGCCATGAGCCCGAGGAGGCGAGGGACCAACCTGGTGCTGACCCGCCTGTAGCTGGATAACAGGTTGGCCTGAGCCTGGATAGATGCCACCCTGTCCAGCGGCAGCAAGGCCATGCCGGAGGTCGTGTCCAGGATTGCCCCAATGAACTGGAGTCTTTGGGATGGGATCAGATGGGACTTGTCCTGGTTGATGGTAACACCCAGGCAAGCAAAAACCTGCAGGCTAAGGGAAAGGAAGCGCAGGAGTTCCTCCCTGGATGAGGCCGCCAGGAGCCAATTGTCCAGGTACGGGAAAACCTGCACCCCCTGGGTGCACAGGAAGGCCACCACCACTGAAAGGCATTTGGTAAAAACTCGGGGAGCCGAGGAAAGACCAAATGGGAGGGCCTTGAACTGGTAGTGGTCTCCCAGAAAAGCAAAACGCAGGTATTTGCAGTGGGAAGGTCGAATAGGGATATGCAGGTAAGCATCCTGCATATCCAGAGTGCACAGCTACTGTCCCGACTGAAGGAGGGGCACAAGACTCTGCAGAGAGAGCATCCTGAACCTTTTGTACTCCACAAACAAGTTCAGGGAGCTGTGGTTGAGAATCAGCCTCACTTCTCCTGACTTCTTCAGAACCAGAAAGAAATGGGAATAGTAGCCCATCCCCTGAAGGTGCAGGGGCACATGTTCTATCGCTTCTTTCAGCAGAAGAGAAGATATTTCTTCCCGGGCCAGAAAAAGATGTTCTGGGGAGTAAGATGACCTGGGGGAGGGAGGGGTTTCGAGGAGGTTTCCCAAGAAACTCTATTGAGTGTCCTACAATCAGCTGGAGCACCCAAGTGTCTGAAGTGATCCTCTCCCAACCCGGCAGGTGGAGGGAGAATCTCCCTCCTACCAGTTCCTCTGGAAGGCCCAGAGGCTTTGGAAGAGGAAAGGAGTCAGGAGGTGTGAGGCACCGTTGCTGCTGAAGTCCCCACTGCTTTTTTGGGCGGGGGGGGGGCTTGGCAGCTGGAGGGGCCTGACGTTTATTGGCCCACTTTCCCTGAGGTTTCACTTTTTGCCAATTACATCTGCAAAAGGGACGACGCTGAGCTTGGGGGGGTTTGTACATGGAGTCGACAGACTTCAGTGCAGTACCCTCCTTCTGCAGATCAATGATGATGTCCTTGATATCGCCACTGAGCAGCACCAAACCCCTGAAGGGCACGTCCTGGATAGCAGACTGCACCTCCAGGACCAATCCTGACACACGGAGCCAGGCATGACGCCACAAACCCATGGCAAAAGCCGAACTCCTACTGGCAGCGTCCACTGCGTCATATGTGGCACGAAGCATGTGCCGACTGGCCGAACATGCAGACCGGACTAGATTGGCCACTGCCTGCTTTGTCTGAGACTCAGGAAGGGAGTCCAACTTAGATTCCACCTCACTAACGATCGTCTTCTGGTAATCCCCCATATGACCAACATAATTCAGGACCCTGATACCCAGAGTGGAAGAAGCGTAGACCTTCTTTCCGTGCTGGTCCAGAAGATGAGATTCCTTGTTGGGTGGTGATGAGCTCAAGTGCTTGTGGTTAGCCGTCCGGCTGTGAGCAGCGCTACTCATGACTGAATCAGCTCGAGGGTGTGAATTCAGAGAGTCAACACCCTCGGGAGCCTGATAAAGCCTATCTGACTTCCTAGGAAGAGGGGCTATGGCAGATGGTTGCTTCCAAATAGTGGAGACAAGGTCGGCATGAGGTTCAATCCAGGGTAGCACCAGGGTCAGAGCGGTCTCTGGCAGATCCAGGTGCACAGAGAGTTTCTTATGCTGTGGATTGGGCTCCAAGGAATGCCATTGATGAACCTCCTGGATTTTGCGCAGCAACTCTGTAAAAGAAGGATCCTCCGGAGGTGACTTTGGAGGAGTCCTCAGCCTGGGCTTATCCGGAGAGCGGGGCTTGTTGTCCAGGTATGAATGACAGTCGGAGTCGTCCGAGGTCTCTGAGGAGGAGGAAGAAGAGGAAGAAGACTCCTCCTCCTCCTGAAGTAGGGGAGGAATGGACCCCTTGGGAAGCCCGTGGCGAAGCGTATCCTGCCCCGCCCTGGAACCAGAGGGCTCACCTCTGGTATCCGGAGTTGGGGAGGGAGTCTCACGTCTCCAACATAGGGGGTGCGGATCCAGGACCGGTGTCAAAAGATGTCTCTCTACCTACCTGGTGAGCTGAGCCTTGGTCTCAGTCCACCAGGAGGCTAGAGTCTCCTTCAAATCCACCGGCGGCTGAGGGGGCGGTGGAGGAGGAGGGGGATATGGATATTGAGGATATCCGTATTTCGCATATCCATACCCCGATGGTGGGTAACCCAGCGTCGGGTAGTGAGGCACCATGTACTGTGGCGTCGGGTACTGGGGCACCGGATACTGCAGCCCCGGGTATGATGGTGTCGGATAGGATGGGGTCAGATACCCAGGAACTGGGGGGTCTGCAGGGGCAGACGGCCCAGGAGGATGCCCAGCAGGCAGGCCTGGAACAGTGGGCAGTAGGCCCGGTGCAGGGATGGCATCCAGAAGAGGGAGAGGGATGTTGCCCGGCGATGGCAAGACCAGGCGTCAGCACCGGCGTCCAAGGGACTGACGTCACGTCGTCCGGCCAAGTAGGAGGGAGACCTGACAGGAGCATGCCTGTATCCCCCGCATTGCCCGGAGAAGGAGGAGATTGGAGAAAAATCTCCAGGGTCAAGCTGAGGAGATGCTGGGGCCTCGGAGGGCAGCGAACGCTGCGGGGAGCCGGGGACGGCGGACAGAATGTTAGGGTCCGGCGTCGACTCCGACGCTGTGTGACTGTCGGAGGGGCCAATGTTTGACTTACCGGCGGAGTCCGGGCAGACGTTGGAGGAGCCATCGTCTGACTTAGTGGAACCATCGCCCAAGGCAGGCCACGATGGAGGTGCGGTCTGGTCGGACGGCTTAGGGGCCGTGCGCTGCCCTGAAGGGTCGAGCGACTTAGCGGCCTTCTCCAGATGTACGTCAGAGGAGCCGACTTCCCGCTTACTGGAGCCACTCGCACCAGAAGGCCACGCGGCGGCGGCCTTCCTGGGAGTGGAAGCCCCCTTTTGCCCGGAGGCACCTGAAAAGCCCAAGTGCGAGCCAGATGGGAGGGCCGACACCGTCTTGGAAGCCTCCAAGATGGCCATCGCAGAGCGGTCCACCGGGGGGGATATTACCTGGAGCACGGCGACTCCAGCCGAAGTCGCGGTGGTCGAGGAAGAGGAGTCCCAATCCCGGTGCTTCTTCTTGTTTTTCTTTTTGCGGTGACCCTCTGGTGAAGTTGAAGCCTGACGAACTTTCTTCAGCTCCTTTTCCATGGAGGTCATTTTCTTTTTAAGGATGTGGGCCTTCAGGGACTACTGCCTCTGTCTGCGGGTGGCGGCGCTGAATTTCAGGCAATGCTGGCATTTCTCCACGGGATGATCCGGGCCCAGACAGAAGAGGCACTGGGAGTGGCCGTCCTTGTGCGGGAGTTGGGTGTTGCATGAGTCACACTTATTCTTTAAAGGCTCGAGGGTGTAGGGACGCACATACACCACCGAAATATCTGACAAAATTCGAACAAATCAAGAAAAAGACGGTAGAACTACCGGACACAGACTGACGAGCAGTTGAACTAACTGTGAGACGCTATACAGCTAACGGCAGGAAAGAACTGAAGGCGGGCGTGGCGACCGCCTTTATACTGACGTCAGCTTGAAGTGGTCACTGACGGGGCAGTCCCCGCCAGAGACCGTTAGCTAGAAATTTTTCCAGGTCCTGACACCCGCCGGCCTGATCCTATATGTAATTACCTACTGCAAGAGCCCTCTCGAAATAATATCTAGTTATTACAGTGGGGCTGCTACTATGCCCTAGCAGAAAAGATCTGTTCTTTCATGCTTTTCAGCCCTGCAAACAGGGATGAAATCTAGTTTGAATTCCATTTTACGTGTAATTCAACAATTGACCAGCAAATGGCAGAAGAGAGCACCAGCTGAATAGCCTCTGTATAGGTACTGACTTACATACATAGGTGATATGCATCAGCCTGACCCAACATATGCAATTTCTCTTTATTTGTGAGGAGGCAGGACCATAATTCACAAGTGGTAGGGCCACAAGAGAGTTATGAAAATCCTGCTCCATCACAAGTAATGATAAACTACATATTTTGAGTCATACCATTGCATATTTGATTTATACAACATCAGTTTACTAGTTATAGCTTTTACACCTGCTGGTTAAAAGACTGAAGTGTTACTCTTTGATTTCAACTGCTGACTTTAGTACTGCACTAGAAAACTGAGATGTCATTAGCAGTGTGAAAGCTGATTGGTTCTCTACTCCCAATGAAACTAACTTGCATGCAAGATATCAATTATGACAATACTAAAAGAACATATGATATTTTCAGGTTAGCTGCAAGAGCCTGCCTGCTAGCACAACGGTAGCACTACCGTTCGCAACGTTGATGACCAGGGTTCGGGAACAAGCCTGGGTTGTTGTGGGCCAGCTGACAAGAGGAAGATCCCACAGGATGCTCTCCTACTCCTGGGGAGGGGGGGTTGCGCCCCACTGCTTTACCGCCACCTGGATGACCACAGGTGGAGGTGCAGCGGATACGTGAAGCACACCCATGGGTTGGCTGCATCCAGTCCCAATGCGCTCTCCTGTTGGGGGGGGGAGGAACGTGAAAAGCAGTGCACAGGTCAGGCAGATGACCCTTCTCCGGTGGTCCATCCTTACGGCAGACCCTAGATGCACCACTCCTCAGAAGACCCACATCTTCACATCTGCTTTGGGTGGATCAGATGACTGTGGGGAAGAAATGCCAAAGAGGTTGAAAGCATACCCGGCCCCGGGGTAAGCCGGGAGGAGGGGGAGGCAGCACAGGGGTGTGTCATGGGTGACTGTGGGGACCGGGAATGGATGCAACAGGGTTTCAGACAGTGGGGGAAGCTCGCAAATGGAGGTAGCAGAAGAGAGTCCCAGCCTGTGGCACAGAAGAATAAAGTAGGTTTGAAAGGTTAGCTGCAAAGATATCACTTGTTATCTTGCCATTTGTATCTCCCCTGGTTTTGTATGTATATTTTAGGGGCGTGGTCACACCCCTATGAGTAATGTTAAACCCTTAACTGTGTACCTTAATGACTTTGGCGCTGCTCAATGGAATAGCCTAAAAATCTGCATGCCAGTCAGGGTGGTCATTTTTTTTTTGTTTATTGAATGCTAGGATTACAAATACCTTTGAACCAACGGTTCTTTTACAAAGGTTCCACGTCACATACAATAATGGAAAATCAGAACAATCGTTGATACAAAATAGGTTGACATAATAGCACTGCTATGCAGTAAAATAACAAGCTTAGTAAAGTCTAGAGATTAAATAACATTAGACAGGTATCTAGAGATTACACAACATTTGACCAATACTATTGAGAAAAGACAATAAGGTGGGGAGATGTGAGAAAATTACATAAAGTATAGAAACAAAGAGCAAAAAGATAGCAGACAGCAACAAAAAGAGTAGAGGGGAGTGGGTATGTGGGTATGCAGCAGTCAACGGTGAGACACTGTCATCAAAGAAAGAACATTATGCTGAGCCTCGCTTCAAGGTTACCGGTTAGTTTTGCGTTGCAGCGCCACCATCGCACGCATTTTTGAGTGATCAGAAAAGTCCGCCACCGGTATATGACGCAGGGTTTTCTGAAAGGTGCGGCGCCAGACAGTGCGCCTAACACAAAAGTATTGAAGCGATAGTGCGGCGCCGCGACCTTTACACATAATGGAGCCCTACCTAGCATCCGGTAGCGGACTTTTGCAATTAAAATAAAGTAGGCTATGTGGGAGAAAACACCACAACATACTTAAAAGGCTTATCCGGAGGGAAAGCCTGCGGGCAGGAGGTTGGCATGATGACAGCTTCTTTAAGGTGTTAGTGGTTGGGGAAGTGCACAGGTTTGGGGAAAGGGCTATGACAGCAGCATTCCTGTGGAGATGGAGAGGACTGTGACAGAGGAGTGCAGGAAGGTTCGAGGAGAGGGGGAGGAGGCAGGAGTAGGGATTAATGCTAGGAAGAGGGAGGGTAGTGGGGAGGACCAGGAGGAGGAGGTGAACTAAACGGGGAGAGAACAATGCAGGGGCCCGAAGGGAGGGGTGGAGAAAGGAAGGGGAGGGAGGTAGAGTAGCTAGGGGGGGGAACTGGGGAGAGTATAGAGTAAGTGAGGAAGGAGGGGAGTGGTAATAGGAGTGGTGTGGAACAGTGCAGGTTCACAGGGTGTCAAGGGGAGGGAGAGGGGAGCAGGAGTGGCAGTAGGAAGTATGGGCCAAGGCGGGTGGAAGAAGAGTGAGGGTGGGCTTAAGTCTGGTGGAAGAAAGAGTTGGGATAAGGGATGGAGGTGTCGAGAGAGGAGGGGGAAGGGGGGAGAGAGGGAGTGGGAACAGGGTAGGGATAGAGCAACGGAGGAGGCCAAGAAGTGAAAGAGAGGTGTGAAACCTAGTGGGTACAGTCACACTTACTGAGATTAGAGAGATGCTGACACAGTTTGCAGTTGTATGGGCCAAACTTATTCTCAGAAGAGACCTCAGAAGGGAGCCCATTTACCAGGGACAGGGCCCAGACAAAGAAGGCATGTTGGACTTGCAAGGTTCGGTAGAAGGGAACCAAGTAAGTGGATTTGCTAGCACTGAGAGTGCACCGCATGTTAGTGGTGGGCAGCATAAAGGCACGTGTTGTTGGTGGCGTAAGGCAGAAGCAAATTTTCTTTGCTAGGAAGCAGGTCTGGTAGGCTAGCCTACCTTAAAGATTGAGCCAATTAGAGTGTTTAAAGAGGTCGCAGGTATGTGTAAGTTTCCCTGCTCCAGTTACAAGTCCACAGCATTTATTCAGGGCAGTCTTAACTCTTTTTAGGGTACTATCTGAAGCAGAATCATAGAAAGCTAAGCCATAATCAATTATGGAGAGGACTGAGCTAGATACTGCTATGTGCATGGCCTCGGTGGTTAGACAGTGGCGGTAAAGAATCCCAATCCTTGAGTTTATAGCTTTGGAGATGAGGCTGACATGTTGGAGATGAGACTGACATGTGAGTTAAAGGAAAGTGAGAAGTCAAACTTAATTCCAAGGTATTTAAACTCATTTACATGATCGAGTGGGAAGTAAAATCTCAAGATGTGAAAAGTTTCATGCTGGCATCTTCTGCGGTTTCCAAGATCTGAAACATTGATCTTTGGAAAAGTGAAGATTTTTCCCATTGAATAACATGGGGATTTTTGCTCTCACGCACAGCCTAGACATAACAGATTTTTTTAATGAAACTTTAAGGGTAGAACCAGCCTATGGCGAGGTGGTGCCTTTTGAAGGTTTCATGAAAAAAAAATTAAACGGTTATAGAGTTATAAGGATTTAAAGTTTGCTTTTTGGATAACCCTCGGATATGACAGGTAAAAAATGATTGACTTAGCTGGCCCAGTAGTGCTGAGGGATGAGGCGCTAATGCCACACCTTGCGCCACACCGGCGATCTGGGTTCAGGAACGAGCCCGGGATGCCAGGGGGAGGGGGAAGGGTGTAGGACTGAGCTGCCATCGGCAAGCTCTCCTTCCCTGGGGTGGGTTCTCACGCTTCCCAGCGCATTAGTGACACCCGGTGGCAGCTGGATGCACTAGCGACCAGGAACACATCAGAGGGAATCGGAGGAGATGGAGGTATACGAACATCGCACGGGAGCGTGCGACCTGACGTGCAGGCTTCATTGCACGTCCTCATCCTGGGGCACCATACATTAGAAAGCCCCACTCAAGCATGCAAGATGAAGCCTCCGATGGGCTACCACACCATCTGCCAGCCAGACAAAGCACAGCATAAGTCAGGGTTGGGGTTTCAGGGTGATGTTGATCTCTCCCCTGTCCCCCTGTGGGGACCCTCCACAGGGGGCAAGCTGCGGTCCTCCCCGCAATGCAGCTGAGGCAGAGGCTGGCTGGTGGAATGTGTTGGGAGCCTATGCACAGGGTAGATTAGGAGATAAGTCCCTGCCATGGAGTGGTGAGAAAATATAGTCGGGGGGGGGGGATTTACTTGTCGGGAGAAAAACAAAACAAGCATGATGGCCGCCATCTTGACTTATTTTTCTAAACGAAAAAATTTTAAATAAAATTTAACAATTATGTTTTCAAAAACAAACCAACCTGGGTAAACAAGTTCCATTTAGCTATATTCTGGTGTTGCATTCTCAGTTTGAGAACAGTAGGACTATTTTTTATTTTGCTCCCCCTTTGGGCTGTCCCCCATCGGCCCTCCTCCCCAGGACTTACCTTCCCTGGTGGTCCTCCCTGGCTTACCCCATATGGCGAGGCCTTTGGGAGGGTGCCACTTCCTCCCAGCAGACATCTTAGCTTGTTGTCTCGGGGTGCCACAGGTCAGTGGTGCAGGGCCTGTGGTGCGTGGCAGGCGGCATCCTGTGCAGCCCGAATTTTCCCACTTTTCTCCCAGGGAGGCAGGGCGTGTGCAATGACAACAGGGTATGCAGGCTGACATCTGCCCCACCTCCTGAAGACACTAGCTCTGGCTGTTGGACCTCTGACTTCCACCAGGGGTAGGTAAGTGCTATGAGCTTTCCCCACCCTCCCCCTGGAGGAGGAGAACAGTCTGTAGGATTCTCAATCCTCCTCCCCCGGCCAGCCTTCCGACACCCAGGCTCTCTTCCGAACCTGGGCTGTCAGTGTTGCAGGTGGTTGCACTACTGCTGTGCCAGTGGGACAGCAAGAAAAGTGGGATTTTCTCGAACTGTGAAGCCACAGTTGGGAGTCGTGTTGCTGGCTTCAGTTGAAGCAGTCAGCCAGCGATCCCCTGCTGTGTGTGTGTGTGTGTGTGTGTGCGTCTCTCTCTCTCTCTCTCTCTCTCACTTTCTATCTATCTATCTATCTATCTATCTATCTATCTATCTGTCTGTCCATCTGTCTGTCTACTAGACTGCCTGTCTGTCTACTTTATTCAGTTATCCCTCCTCATCTCAGCTCAGTCAGCCCTCCCTCATAGTTCTCATATTTCCACCAAAGTGTTTATTTATAAAAGCAGATTGGGGTGCCCACCCCCGGTATTGCTTGCTAAACCTCCTGCCCTCCAGGTCGCCCCTCCCATGAATAGGTGGTGACACTGGGGTGCCCACCACTGGTGCTGCCATGGAGTTTAGCTGAAACTGTGATGCCCAATCCCTAGTATCAGATCCAACAGTGATTTTGTAAAACTTGAATCTCGCCAATCTGCCCCCAGACACCCACCCACCACCCTGACCCCCACTCAACACCCACCACCCCACACACCCTCACTCACCTGAACATGTCCCATGATGTAGATCCACTTTTCAGTTGAAGACACGTCTTGCTGCAGGAACCATCGACTGCGATATGAGAAAATAAGGTATGTCTGGTTTAATGTATTTCAATAGGGTTTGAACTTTTATTCATAACTTTGTCACTTCGTTAATATTTTTACACCAAATTTTCAATGTGGGCTTTTTGGGACCCCACCTCATGAACAAGGATGGTGAAATTATTCAAATCCATCCCAAAAAGTGATTTCATAGTTGTTGTGCAAAATCACCTTTCAGGCAGGATTAAACATTTTACCAACTTTGTTCATGAGGTGGGGTCATAAAAAGGCTATGTTGAAAAGTTGAGCTCAAAAATATTAAAAAAACAACAAAGTTATGAACGTACATTGACATTTTTCAACACTCATTCACAACTTTGGTAATTTTCAATATTTTTGGCCACAAATTTTCAACATAGCTATTTTTTCAGACCAACTCATGAACATGACAGCTGTCATTTTTCAAATACTAGCTGAAATTTGTTTTTGCACTTGTGGCGCAAAATCACCTTTCAGGTGGGATTTGAAAATTTTAACCTGCTGGGTTTATGGGGGGTGTCATAAGAAAGCTATGTTGAAAATCTGGGGTAAAAACAAAGAAACAAAGTTATGAGCGTACATTCACATTTTTCTACAATACTCATAACTTTGGGAATTTTCAATATTTTGACCCCAAATTTTCAAGATGCCATTTTTTCACGCCACCCCATGAAATGACAGCTATTTTTTTTCAAATGCTGGCCAAAATGTGTTTCCGCACTTGTGGCACGAAATATTATTTTGGTCAGGATTGGAACATTTTCACCTACCGAGTTCATGAGTTGGGGTAATAAGGCTATGTTGAAAATGTGGTGCAAAAATATGGTAAAATGGCCAAGTTATGAATGAACATTTGAATATTTCAGCGTTCACTCATAACTTTGCTAATTTTCAATATTTTGACTTCATTATTTCAACATACCTAGCCATTTTTTATACTATCTGATAAACATGACAGGTGTCATATTTTAAATTCTCAACAAGATATGTTTTCATACTTGTGTGAAATGACATTTTGGCCAATATACTATCGATACCACATGTCATGTTTACAAGGGGAGTCATAACATGACTATCTTGAAAATTTGGGGTCAAAATTTAAAAAAAAAAAATTTTATTAAGAAACATTGTGTGTAGTTCCAGCCTTGACCCCAGTGGATATTGCTTTGTGATCCCATGCTGGTAAGCTGAGTTCGGGGACGAGCTCAGTGAGCCAGCTCGATGGGGCGAGGCTGGGAGGATGGCATTGTTATGCGATACCACCCCCCCATCAAAGGAAGAAAAGATGCAGTTGCCCACACAGGCCCAGATACCATACAGTGAAGACAACTTTTCTCTTGGCATAGGGCCCTGCACCTCTGCACCCGTGGGTGGCAGAGGGCCCTGTACGTTGACTGAGATGGACTTTACCCCTATGTGTCTGTATCTGCAATCATTATCGAGGCGCAGCAGAGCCCAGAGGGCCCTCATGTATCCACCATTGCTCCCTGCACTTCCATAGGAGGCTTCCCTTGGTACAGGGCTCAGAGGGCACTGCACATCTGCATTTGTTCAAGCAGGTCACTTTGGGACCTGTGTGGATTAGGCTATCATTCCACTATCTCAAAAAGAAAGGAAATTCTTTTGTAAAAATACTGTGTTAGTGCACCAATTAGGGTTCTACTTAACCATAATGTAGGAAAATGTGGCATTAGGGTTTCCAACCCTATATCCTCACCCCCTAAAGCAGCAAAAGAAAAAAAAATTAAGGTTTTTGGTCTCCAGTGTCTTGATGAATCAGTGGTGGGGTCTTACTTGGGGTTGTCACCCTAATGCTCACCCCCTCTCATAACAGAATAATGTATGATGTGATTTCTTTTCTTCACACAAGGCACTGAAAAAAGCTACAACAGATTTTGTTGGCAACATGTGGCGAGACATACTTCTCTACCTTTGAAGAGTATATCACTACGAGGTACTAACGTGGAGGTGTACCTTGTGCTTCGGACAGGAGGCTACGGGTTGAGGGGGAAGGGTTGAGCATTAGGGTTGACGATCCCAAGGAAGATCCCAACACTGATTTGCCAAGACTCCAGAGACCCAAAACCACAAAATTTTTTGTTTTGTTGCTTGGGAGGGTGGGGTGGGGAGTTAGAATTAGAAACCCTAATGCCACATTTACCAATTTTTGCTGCATTAAGTTCAACCCTAACTGGTGCATTTTTTTTTAAACTTTTATTTCCCTCAGATCACTGGTACTTACTGGGTATCTCTTTGGCGGGGCTCCCTCGGTGTCATCTCTACCACCCGCCGTGCCTCTCCCCCAACCAAGAAATCGGGTGCTGGATCCCCCCTCGCAGGAGGGAACAGGAGAGGAAGGTCCGTGGAGAGTCAAGTTGGGATTGGGACCGGCATTGGTCGTGTGGGCTACCACCGGTCGAGTCCCCACCATCGCCTCCCAAAGCTCCAGGGGTTTTCCACATTAGTTATGTCCCTGAGGTGAGGAAGTGCAATGATCAGCAGACGTCCGCTGTCGCCTCACCCCTGTAAGCGGCACACTACTGCGTTGGCCCTGGTCACCATTGGGGTCGGCTGCAGTGTGGCACATCCCCCAATACTCACCCCAGGAAAGGACAGCTGTCTTACGGATGCTCACACCTCTCCTCCCTTGTCAATCCCGATGTCCCAGGTCCATTCCTGAACTTGGGTCGCTGGAGTGGCACGAGATGTGGCGTCCAGCAACTCAACCGTCGGCACCGCCAGGCTGGCCTAACTGGTGCATTGATGCAGTTTATTCTTTGCAAGAAATTGCATTAATGCACTAGTGAACAGATGCAGACGTGCAGGACCCTCTGGGCCCTGCGCCAAGGTAAGACTCTGTGTCTACCTACGGAAGTGCAGCAATAGATATCAAGAATTTGTGGGGCTGTCAGGTGGACTGCAGAAGTGCATGACCTTTTGGGTCCTGAGCGTACATGTAGCTGTAAACACAGATGCACAGCACAGGGCAAAATAATCCACCTCTCAGCCGAAGCACAAGGCCCTCTGGCACCCACGGGTGCAAGGCCCTATGCCAAGAGAAGAGTTGCTCACTAAATGTTACTTGGGCCTTTGAGGGCAACCCTGCACCTACTCTTCCCAGGTTGGGGAGTGGTGTTGCATGACAGCGCCGTTCCCCCAGCCTCAGCCCATTCAGCTGAGTCACTGAGCTCGCCCCTGAACTTAGCTCACTGACACGGGATCACAAAGCACTACCCGCTGCAATAAACCTGGTACTACACACAACGTTTCTTAAACAGCAGCTGACACCTCTATGTCCTCAGGTCAGGCAACTCTTGGCAAGGAGTTGCCTGCCTGAGGACCTAAATCCACAGAGTTTGAATTGTTTTATTCAGGCATTTAGAAGAAATTTAAATTACATTATCCATGATCTCACTTCCATGTTACTGGAAGCTGCTTGGCTCCCACCACAGCCCTGCCCCTAAAACGGAGTTCTAGTGACACTAGGGAAGGGGCTGCATGACTACTAATGGCTATAAGTAGCAGTCAGGAGCAGCAGCACCCTGTAAATTCATGTAGTTTACTTTGCAGGCACTTACACATTTTGAGGGGGCTAGTATTACATTTATGTACCCCACTTACCATGTTTATGTGTCTATAAAGTAAACTACTTGAATTTAAAGGGTGCTGCTGCTCCTAACTGCTCTCTATAGTCATTAGTAGTAGTGCAGTCCCTTCCATACTTAGTGTCATCAAAATGAGGGTTACTCACCTGTAACCGTAATTCTAGGAATGGTACATGGTGCACATCCATACTTCTGGCAGTACTTCCTTTCCCTCTAAGACTTGCTGGAATGTCTTCAAGCTAGCTCCTCCCATCCACCCGGGTGGTATCCCTCTTGGCACTGCCCTGCAACATTAGATCTTGCACACTGGAAGCAAGGATCAGTGTGTGCCACTTGTTAGGGGAGATTGGGTGGGTTGTGTGGATGTGCACCACATACCACTCCTAGAACTACGGTTACAGGTGAGTAACCCTCATTTCTAGGGATGTGGACATGGTCTACTATCCACATTTCTGGAAGAGTCCTAGAAGTTCTCTGGGAGGAGAGAGAAAGGTGCACACCCCTACTTGGGGAAAAAGAGACTGGAGAACCGAGGCCCCAAAACCAGCATCAAAGCGTGACTCAAGGTCGATGTGGTAATGTGAGATGAAAGTGTTTGCTGACTTTCAGATAGCAGCCCTGCAGATTTCCTGGATAAAGACGTCCCTGGAAGCAGCCACTGAGGCAGCGGTATGTCTGGTAGAATAAGCCCTAAGACCAACGGTAGTCTCTCTACCAGTCAACCTATAGCAGAGGTTGATGCAGGAGACAATCCACCTGCCAGTCATCCACTTAGCCACCAGTCTGCCAGGTGCAACTTCAGTGAAGGTGACAAAGAGCTGGTGAACCTCTCCCCAAACTCCAGCTGTGCACTCCCCATAGTAAGCAAGCGCTTGCCTCAGGTCCAACGTGTGGAGCCTGTGCTTGGCTTCTGAGGTTGGGCTGGAGAAACACATAGGGAGGTTAATCACATGGTTAAGATGAAACTCCAAAACAATCTTTGGGAGGAACTTTGGGTTGGGGCGGAGGACAACCTTGTCCTTGTGGAAAACTAAATAAGGAGACTCCACCAAGAAGGTGGTCTTTGATGACAGGTGGGAGGTGTGACACCTGTACATAGGTTCAAATGGCTTGCCTATGAGCACTGCCAAGACCAGCAACAAGTCCCAAGGTGAGGGTGGTTTGCGTACTGGCGGGGACAAGTGGTCAAGGCCCTAGAAAAAGCACCCGTCCACCTTTTTCTGTGCGACAGTCAGCACACCAGCCTACACCTGGTAGGCAAAGATGGCTGCCAGGTGCACTTTGAGAGTCGCCAACCTCAGGTCAGACTGAGAGAGGGACCACATGTAATCCAAGATGCTTGCCACTGGGCAGGACAGGGTGTCTAGCTCCTTGCCCTGACACCAAATGGAAAATCTCTTCCATTTGAAGGTGTAGCACTGGCGAGTTGACTCCTTCCGAGAGGCCTCAATGACATTGAGGACCTCGTCAGAAAGACCAAAAGCCTGGAACTCTAGCCACTCAGGAACCAAGCTGTCAGGTGCAGGGACTGAAGGTCCAGGTGGAGGACCCTCCCCTGAGAGCAAGAGAGCAGGTCCAAGTGGAGAGGCAATCACCATGGAGGCCTGCTACTGAGGCTGAGGAGATTGGGGTACCAGAACTGGCATGGCCCGTCTACCGCCACCAGGATCATCCACGGCTTGCCACTCCGAACCTTAAGCAATACCTTGTGGATCAGGGGAAAGGGGAGGGAAGGGGGTCCAGGGCCTTGCGAAGGCATCCCCCAGCAGTGTCCTGCACTGAGGGGGGTGGGCACAAAACAGCATCAGCTTTGCGCTCCCCTGGGAGACAAACAGGTCAACCAGGGGAGTTCCTCAATGGGAGAACAGGCGATCGACTACTTCCTAATGAAGAGGTACTCGTGAGATGCCTCGCCTACTCGGCTGAGGGTGTCCTCCAGCTGGTTGGAGGCACCTGCCACATGGATTGCCAGGAGATCGATGTCCAGACAATGTACGAGGGACCACGTGCAGAGAGCTTCCCAACACAATGGGAGGGAATGCATCCCACCCTGCTGGTGAGGTAGTACATGGTTGTCGTGTTGTTCATCTGGACCAGAACAACCTGACCCTGCACCACTGGAGCAAAGGCCATTAGAGCTAGACGCGCTGCATGGAGTTCCAACAGTTTTTTTTTTTTTAACTTTGTTTCGCTCTACTCACAGGTGATGGGGCATCTCTCTGGCAGGGCCCACACAGCCGCTCCTCTACCCCCTACCCCAACCCCTCCTCCAATCAAGGAATCAGGTGCTGGGTTCGCCCTCTCCCACGACCTCAAACAGGAGAAGGCGGGAACCACGGAGAGTCAAGTTGAGAGTGGGGCCGACATTGGGTATGTGGGAGCAGCCCCATTTCAAGACTAAGTAAGGTGATATGGGTACAGAATGAGAGAATGAGGCGAGCATTAGGGTTGAAATGCAAAGGTACACCCGTCACACCTGTTCCTGCATGCAGGGTGGAGGTGAGGTCTTACGATTGGAAGCCAAGGGTGTGGGTGGGGTGTTGGGATTGGGAAGCCTAAGTTCCCCTCATACTTGTTCCTGCATGTGCAGTGGGAGCCAGGCCTTATACTTGGGAACCCTAAGTTTGCATTTCCCTACTTTGAACCGTTCAACCCTAATGGTGCATTAAATGCAGTTTTGCCGTGAAAAAAAATAATATATATATATATATATATATATATATATATATATATATATATATTATAGTAGTGTGTAGTGCCACTATAGTTAGGGTCGAGTGCAAACTTGTATGTTAAACCTGACATTCTGAACCTTAATAACTCTGGAACCGTTCAACAGATTTGCATGAAATTTGGCATGCATAATCTCTATGGGTAGGTCTCTTGACATGCCAAATTTCGTGTAAATTGATTTTGAGGTTTCTGAGATACAGAGTGTCAAGAAATTCTACATTTACCAGTTTTTTTTAATTTCTTTGTCCAGATTTTGTCAGAAAAGGTTTTAGGTTTTGATCTGAAATTTTCAGGGTAGAAAGCCTTTGGGTCACAGATGTGCTTTTATTAATCTGTTCAAAATTATACAATTTTACATTTTCCCATTATTTCCTATGGAAAGATTTATGTCAGGTACACAAATTAGAACTTCCACACGACAGGAGTACTTTGTGCAAAGAACCACCTTCTTTGCGAAAAGAAGGTTGTTTTTTTTGCAAAGTTCACCCTAGCACAAAAGGTGAATCTGCCTTGTGTCCGCCATCTTGTTTGCTGCTTAGCGAGAATCTTCACTTGCAGAACCTGTAAAACACAATTAAAAAGGAAAACAACATCACAGCATAGCCAAAGAGAAGTCATTCAGCTGTATTCTGATGTTTTTTTTTTAAATTGGTCCCAAACAAGTCCTGAAATCTCAGGTGCCAGCTAGCCAGAGAATGGCTTGTAGCCCGTTCTCTGTATAAGAAGAGTGGTATTTTCTTGACTTCTGCAGCCGCAGCTGGAACTTGTGCTGCTGGCTGCACAGTCAAGGTTCACCTGCTCAGTTTTGTTGCTCTATAGTGGCAGCTTCTGCCGACATCAGGGTGCCCAATCCCCAAGCCATCACAGCAACAACCCTCCCCCTCAACTGTGGGACACTGGGTAGCCCACTCCCAGTGTCCCCGAATTATATTTTTCAACAGCCGACATCAGGGTGCCCAATCCCTGAGTCGGCACAGCAACAACCCCCTCCCAAGTTGTGGGATGCTGGGGAGCCCACTCCCAGTGTCCCCAAATTATGATATAAACTGCCAACATTGGGGTGCCCAATCCCCGAGCTGGCAGAGCTACAACAACCCCCCAACTGTGGAACACTGGGCAGTCCACTCCCAGTGTCCCTAAATTATATTTTTAAACAGCCAACATCGGGATGCCCAATCCCTGAGTCGGCACAGCAACAACAACCCCCCCAACTGTGGGACACTAGGTAGCCCACTCCCGGTGTCCCCCAAATCATAATTTTTACATTATGAAAAAAGAAAACCATCCCCCAATGTCTTTTTGTTTTTTTACCCTTGAAAAACAGAAAATGGTCCCTTGTCGTCTCTCCCGTCCTCCTCCCCCCATCCCCACCCTCCTCCTCTGCTAATCTACCTCCTCCGCAAACCCCCCCATCAACCCATACTTACCTCCAGAGGTTGGCGCTGTCATATTCTGTGGACCAGGACACATCTGCACTCTTCAAAGCTGAACTACGATCTGAGGAATCAAGGTAAGTGCCGTATAATGGGAGTCAATGGGGGGGGGGTTCAACTTATGTTGATAGCTCAGCGAATTTTGGGAATTTTTGCACCAAATTTTCAACTTGGGTTTCTTGGGACCCTGCCTCATGAACACAGTCACTGTCATTATGTTTCTCAGTCCTGAAAGGTGATTTTGCAGTTGCTGCGCGGAATCACCTTTCCGGATCGAGTAACGAAACAACAGTGCCACTGTTCGTGAGGTGGGGTCCCAGAAAGCCCATGTTGCAAATTTGGTGAAAAAATTCCAAACAATGACTGCATTACGAAAGTGCGTTGCGCAGTTTATATGCATGCTTGTAACTTTGCTAATTTTTAATATTTTCACCCCAGATTTTCAACATTGCATTTCTTCACATCTCCTCATGAACCATACAGCTGTCATTTTTCACATCCTGCCCGAAACATGTTTTCATATCTGTGGCGCAGAATGGTGCGGTCGCTGTCAGAAATCAACTTTCAGGATGGAGTAACAACATCACAGTGCAACTGTTCATGAGGAAAGGTCCCAAAAAACCCATGTTGACAATTTGGTGAAAAAAGTCCAAAAAATGACTGAGTTATGAGCGTGTGTTGTGCAGTTTCTACGCACGCTCATAACTTTTGCCAGTTTTTCATGTTTTCACTCCAGATTTTCAACAATACCATTTTTAACACCACCTCATGAACAGTACAGCTGTAATGTTTTAAATCCTGCCAAAAATGTTTTTCTGCATCTGTGACGCAAAAACGGCGTTACAACTGCGCAGAATTACATTTCAACAGGGATTTGAAAGTTTTCTGTACTGGGTACATGTGGTGAGGTAATAAGGTTATGTTGAACATTTGGAGTGAAAATTATTTAAGATGGCACAGTTATGACTATTTGTTGCAATTTCGCTACGCCTGCTTGTATCGTTATATGTGGAAGCGCAGGGGCCAGAGACCCCTGTGTTTCCACAGCTAGATACATATGTGCATCTGTGGAGGTATGGGACAGCAGGGTCCTCCCAGTTTGATATATGGATACTGTTGTACTATCTGGATGGAAGGATCGAGGTCCAAAGGACCCTGCGCTCCCACAGTACAATGAGGATAAAATTATACTATGTGAAAAAGAAGGGAAATGCATTGCAAAAAACTCCATTAATGCATCGTTAGGGTGAATATTATAGCGACAAAAGTAGGGTAATGAGGCATTAGGGTTTCCAACCCTAAAGCCCCACCCCCAGGGTTCCCACTCCTACCAGTCCACCCCCACTCAGCCCACCCTCCATATATGGTCAGGTGTTGTGTAACATGGGGTCGCCAGGGCTAACCTCACCCAACCCATATGTAAACAAGCTGACATGGTACATTATAGTACAACAACAACTAAATAAATAAATAGGAGAATGGGGTGAGAGTTAGCCCTGGCGACCCCATGGCACACCCCAACACCTGTTGGTGTGTGGAGGGTGGAGTAGTAGGAGGAACCCTGGGGTGGGGTGTTAGGGTTGGAAACCCTAATGCCTCATTTCCCTACTTTTGTCGCTATCGTATTCACCCTAACCGATGCATTGACAGAGGTTTTTGCAATGAGCATATATATATATTTTAGGTATTTAAAAGTGCCGGCCTATTGCGCAGCGTCAGAGCTGATGCTCGCAATCTTGGCGACACAGGTTCCGGAATGAGCCTTAGACATCAGGGCTGGCTGAAGGGAGAAGGAAGATAGTGTCCAGAGGATGCTGTCCTCCTCATAGAAGGGAAGGAGCCAGCATCTGCTGCGCTGTTGCAACAGGTGACCACAGGTGGTGGTGGTGCAGATAGAGCTGTTGCAAAGGGAGAGGGCATGCCAACACGAAGTTCCAAATGGTGTGGTGGCACTAAATAGGGGAAACAGGAGCCTCCATCCTGCCACCACATGTTTTTGCCATGCCCAGAGCTGGGAAATTGTCCTCTGGGGTAGCATGCCTCTGTGACACTGTTGCTCTGCATGACATGCAAATTTGTAAGAAACAAAGGTGAGTCAGACAGCCTGGTGGCACTGAGGGTTGAAGTGCTGGCTGCCACGCCGGTAACCTGGGTTCAGAAATCTCGGGTCGTCGGGATGCCAGCATGGGGGGGGGGGAGCAGGATTGAGCAGTCTAACAGCAGCCCTCCTCTCCTGGGGTGGCTGTTGCCCCCCAGTAATTCCACTGCCACCGGGTGGAGGTCCAGTGGCAGTGCAAGCAGGAGGGGGTGGCAGGTCAGGAGGGTGCCTTGGAACACGGCATGTGCATACCTCCACACATGCACGTGCGCCTGAGAAAAGAGGGTGGGTGAAAACGGGGAAAAAAACAGAAAAATATAACAGAAAAAAAAAGAAACAAAGGTGAGTGGAGGCACACAATGTTCGCACCCAGTGATATACTAGATTATAACAGTCGCATGAGTTCTGGATTAGCGACAGCCACTTGGCACTATGCTGTGCTCCCTCACCCCAGACCAACGGTGCTATCACTGTAGTCATCCCCCAGCCACCTCTTTGCCCTTCATCTTGTACCCTCTTCAGGGCTACTGTGGATTCTGTGCCAGCAGTCCACCTTTGTGGTCCAAAGGCCCTCCATTACATCCCATATCATCATATTGCTCCTGATATCCAGTGTAATCCCCTCATTAGCTATGTTCCATTTGATCTGTCTGGTTGGCATGACTGTGCACCACTAAGTCCCTTCCCTGCCAAAACTCTTGTTCTGGTTTGCAAGCCTGGGCCCTCCTGTGGAACTGCTTTTAGTAGTCTTGCAGTGATGGTGAGCACTGGCTTGCAAAAAATGAAGGGCGCAGAAAGCAACTGAGCATGACTTAGTGGCAAATCATTAGCATACCGAAACCTGTGGTTGTCCACACCCCTTTTCCTACACAATTCTAACGCACTTAGCGACCACACAGGGCAAAGCTTGCAACCCCGCTCTGAGAAGCACAATGGGAGGCAAAAGAGGAAATCTGTGCGTAATGCTTGTTGCAACCACTTTGAGCAACTACAAATGTGTATACACAGGGCTCACACTGTCCCGTCTTTTCACCAGTGAGCTCTGTCTGTCCAGTTCCTGCACCAGTGGGCTTTAGCTGTGTTCCATCTCTGTACTGGCACATTCTGTTTGTCCTGTGACTTCTCTGCAGACTGTGGATGTGCCATCCCTGCACTAGTAGACTCAACCAGTTTGTTTCCCTGGCTGCCCAGTGTGGCATCAGTGAGAAGGGATGAACCGGGAGCAGTTCATGACCTTTCAGCATACTCCTCTGTCCTCCAGTAACTGCAGTCCACTCCAGGGATTTTCATGCCAATTCATACAATGCCTATACAACAGTACAATATTTAATGGGATTAATGTTCCTAAAGCACATTATAGAAGAATCCGGCTTCCACAGCTGGGCGCCAGTTATTACACCATAAGGGCCGCAAGAGTAAGGACAGCCCTGCACCAGGCAATTTGTTTAATGAGAAAGGAAGATTCATAATAGGGGCACCATTCGGAATGGCTGGACAAACTTATTTTATGTTTCCCCTAGGGAAGGCTGCTTCTGAGGAGGCATTTTGTTTGCCCCGACGACCCCTTATTACCAGGTGTTAATGAGGGAATAACGTTCACCCAAGTGTACATAATTAGGCTGTAATGGCATTGTAAAAGTCCTGGGGAAATTTATAAACTATGAGTGTGAAGCACACATGCAAAAGGAATAATGTACACCCAAGTGTTCATAATAGGTTTTGATGGCATTGAGGGGTCTGTGGACATTCATAAACAAGTGTGAAGTTAGTACAAAGTGGTACAACAAGAGAACTATAGTTTCAACATATCTACAGTAAGTAGACAGTGTAGCACTAGACATATAATGACAGGCAGCAAAAATATATAATAGGTAGGCTACAGAGGGCTACTGACCCCCTAAATAGGCAGGGTTTTAGCAGTTGCCTGTGGCTGGGGCTAGGAGGTGCTTCTTGAGGGTGATTATAAAAAATGACACATGAAGCAGACCGAGTAGTGCAGAGGTAATGCTTTTACTTGCCATGCCAGCAATCCAGGTTTAGGAATGGAATGGAGTTCCTACAGGGCTGGCTGAAGGAGGGCTAAGCATCCTAAAGACAGCCTCCTCCTCCTCCTCCAAGGGGTGGGGGGAAGCAGTGCACATTGATGCATGCAGGCAGTCTCCTCCTTCAAGGAGGGGGTATGGTGCATATCAATGCACTTGGGGACAGTCTGCTCCCTCAAGGAGGCAAGACAGTTTATACTGATGCATGCAGGGACAGTCATCTCCTTCAAGGAATGGGGTCAGCGCGTACCGACGCACACAAGGACAGTCTCCTTCTTCAAGAAGTGGGGGGTCAGCGTGTACTGATGGATGCAGGGACAGTCTCTTCCTTTAAGGGGGGGACAGTGTGTACAGTATCACTACTGATTGCTGACACTCGGAATCCCGACATTCAGGATCCTGAGTTTGGCTGCCCGACATACACCCGCCCGACAGACAGAAGCTGGTGCTGACAGGGGTAAGGTGGTCAGGCACCACAAGGGAGGGGAAAATTCGGAGAGTGGCCGAGTTGCTCCCGTGGCATGGAGGACTGAGCCACTAGCAGCTCAGCTAGCATCTCGCTACAGGCCCGGGTTCTGTTCTGGGCAAGGGAATTTTGGCGCAGCGCTCTTTCGCCCCCTGTAATTTTTTTAACTTACTTCGATGTCCGCTACCCCTCAGAGTTGGTTATTTTAGTTACGAGGGGGGGTGCAGGGGGTTCTTGCCCCCCGCATTGCAGTAAGACCTTGTCTGTCTTCCGACAGTCGGGCTCCAAAAATCGGGCTTGTGGAGTTCAGGAGACCGATTGTTGGCAAATTGTAGATGATCCACGTGTACCGATGCATGCTTGCAACCTGTCATAGGGCAGGTGCTGGAGTGACAGATGACTCATGAGGGGAGGGCCCTAATGTAGACACCAGACATGTGCCATGCATCATTGTACATGAGCAGATGTCAGGAGAAGAACATATATGGCGGTAAACATCCATCCAGCTAGATGATGGCCAGCCCCGCACAGACTCCACACCACTGACTAAGGGCCCACCTCCACACTGGATGCAGACCCTGTTGGTGAAGTTGTGCTCCCCTGGAACCCCATCATGGGGGATGAGGAGACCACGGTAAGTACCTATGGAAGGTGGGTGATGGAGTTGTGGGAGGGTCTGGCCAGATGAGGGCAGGTCAGCAGTAGGTGGATAAAACTGTAAATAGTAACTCCCCATGCCAACCACACCACCTTCGCATACTCTTTTCTCAAGGCTACTTTAACAGTTTTTTTTTGGTATAATATGTTTGCTAAATTTTCATAAAAATTCCACAATACATACAACAGAAACTCAGCCTTGGATTACATACAGGTAGACTCCAAAACTCGTACCCATGTCCTTAGTCCAAAGGTAGGTATCCTGTTCCAATAATACAGTTCAGAGTGAATTAACAGTCATATCTAAGAGTTTCATGCAATCAACAATTACTAAAAGCAGTCACTATTTTGCTCCGCATTTCCCATTCTCCCTATTTGTGTTTTTTCCATTTTCATTTCATTTGTATTTTTTTATATTTGTAAGCTGGATGAGCAAAACTGCCCTTTTTCACCGGCGACAAGTTAACACAATTAACAATAAACAAAAACAACAGTAAGGTAAACAAACATATTGGGACAATAAGTACAATGGAATACACAAAACAATAAATACAGTGGACTACACAAGCTGTTAGGATGAACAAGTATAAACATCTTTATCCATTAACCAGAGTTTTAACTGTGATTTAAAAGCCCAAACCGGTTTACAGTCAATGATATCAGTTGGAAGTGTGTTCAAAAACAAAGAAACCCTATATAAAATTGATCTCTGTCCAGAGACTTTTTAAAAAAAAAAGGACATTTGGAAGTGAATTTAGTTTGAGACCTATTACCACAAGGGTTAAGGGATGAAGGGAATCAAGCAGAGACAGCAGGCGTAAAAAGGCAATTTTTCAGTTTGTATAGCAAGGCGCCCAATCTGTGAGAAATCCTGTTTTCAAGGGACAAACTATTAGAATTTTTTAACAAGAAACAGTGAAGAGTTTGAAAGGGATCAACAAGCATAAATCGAAGTATAAAGTTATAGGTTACCCTCAGTCTATCAAATATTTTACCTGACATTGCTGAATATATAACTATGCCATTATCCATAGCACTCAATAAAAAGCTGTGGGCAAGTAGTTTCCGAGATTCAAAGATCAGAAATTGCTTAACCCTATAAATTGAACCCAGTCTCTGATGTAATGACTTTCTTAGGTTGTTAATATGAGTTACAAATGATAACTCTGAATCTAATATTATCCCCAGGTATATAACGCTATCGACCAATTCGATAGGGTTCCCATCCTGAACTACAACAATGTTGAGTTTCTCATACTTGCTAGCTTTTTTAGAAAAAAGCATAGCTTTGGTTTTGTTTGAATTAAGAACCATGTGATTTGAAGACAGCCAATTCTGAAACAAATCAAAATCAAATTGTACCCTTTCCAAGGCTTCATTGGGTCTTGTGCCTGAACTATAAATTACTGCATTGTCTGCAGTGTCCCTTCCTTTTGCTTATAGAGCTGGTGAATAGCTTCTTCCACTGCCAACACCGTATCTGCTCCACAGTCACCCAACAAGTCTGTCTCCTCACTTGTCAGAAGCCGTGACCTCCCAGCAGCGCTGTGCTCAGCCAGCCCGTGTCTGATGCTGCTGTGCCACTTACAGGACAAATTTAAACCGATATAGAAAAGAGATTTAAAACGAGACCTAGAGTTTCAACACCAAGTGAATTAGTTAGACCATTTCACAGCATGGAAATCCACCTGGTGCAAGCCTATCCACATGGCTCGAGAAACACTCAATAAATGTTTCCCTACTGTATGCAGAGCTTGAGGGGGCCATTAATTAAGCCAAATCCAAAGTGACTGTTCCACACTGGCACAGAAACTCAGAGAAACAGTTTAAAATAGATTCTGTCTGACTGGAAGTTAAAAGCATAAAATTTGAGGGATATGCATCCATTTTCGTGTGTGTGTGTGTGTGTGTGTGTGTGTGTGTGTGTGTGTACCAGTGCCTTTTTTTTCCAAAATCCTTTTTTTCCCATACCTGGTGTTGCCCCTCTGCCTTGGCTGATGGTAGAAAAGGGTCTGCTTCTGCTCTGAGGTAACCTCCCAATCCCAATTCTGACTGACTATGCAGGAGCCAGGAGTAATGGTGGAGGGTAGGAGTTGGTCATGGCCGCAGACACCAAGTGGTGTTCCTCTACTTGGCCTCCTGCCCCCAGTGACACTGTGCAGTATATATTATGGCCATGGTTACACACAGAGTCTGCTGCAGACAGAAAAAAACATAACAGCCTACAATGGGGGTTGTTGATGCTGCACTGGTACACTGGTGACTAATGACAGCACCCCATCCCAGCATCTGACCTACACTAGGCAATTTACAGTAACATCCTGCACTAAGAACAGCTGTTTGTACGGTAGGCATGCACTTACTCCCTGTCTCTCAGACGGCAGCTTGCCAAGGTGACGAGTGAAGGAGATATACTGGTTGCCATCTCTGGCTGGCAGAAGGTAACTGTATGCTTCATAAGGGGTGAGTCCAGTGATAATGGTGGGTGGGGGTGAGGGGTCTACAGCAATCGGACAGGGTAGTGGGGGAGGCACTAGACCACCAGGCAGTTGTGAGAAATACTATGTCACTGTGTTCGGACAAGGGATTGGGGTAGGACGCCACTAGACTACTACAGAACAGGGAAATAATACTGTACTATGCTCAGACAGACAACCGGAGGTGGGCGGAGGACCACTAAACTATCAGGGATAAGGAAAACCGGTATACTGACCGCACAGTTACAGGAATACCGCGAAGACCACCACAGTGATATTTTCGGCAGTTCACTGTAATGGTCTCCACATTTCCAACACTGTTGCCTGGGCGGTGTTTGTCCCCCTTCCCGAACTAACTACCACTGGAGTTATTAATTTAAAGTGCGGGGGCAGAGCCCCCCCCATGGAGAGGGGGTGTGGGGGGTGAAGCCCCCACAAAAAACACTTGTTCCCCAAGCGACAGCACAACACCAGTTGGCGGTGCTGTGCTGTTGCTGTGCTGATGGTTGACAAATTTCTTGTCGCCGCGGCATAGTGGAACCAGGAAAACACTAGTGTTCTGTGTTCAGACAGGTGAACGGGGAGAGGGAAGGCCAATAGACTATCAGAGTTACGGAAAGCACTACTGTTCTGAGTTTGGACAGGTGACTAGGGGAAGGAAGGCCACTAGACTCTTAGGGATTAGGGAAAACACTACAATTCTATGTTTAAGGTGATCGAGGGGCTGGAACATTGGACTATCAGGAATTAGGGGAAACACTATAGTTCTGCATTTTGACAGGTGATCGGGGGGCACTAGACTATCAGGGATTAGGGGAAACAGTAGTGTTCTGTGTTTGGACAGGTGATCGGAGTGGGGGGAAGGCCACTAGAGTATCAGGGATATGGGGAAACACTACTGTTCTGTGTTTGGACAGGTGAACAAGGGAGGGGGATGGACCACTAGACTATCAGAGATTACAGGAAACACTAGTGTTCTATGTTTGGACAGGTGTTCGGGGGGTTGGAGGTGGACCACTAAACTATCGGGGTAAGGGGAAACACCACTGTTCTGTATGCAGATAGGTGATCGGGGGAGGAAAGTTCACTAGACTATCAGGGATTAGGAAAAACACTAATGTTCTGTATTTGGACAGGTGACTTGGTGGTGGTGGGGGAGGGGAGGCCACTAGACTACCAGGGATTAGGAAAACACTAATGTTCTGTGTTTGGACAGGTGACTTGGGGGGGGGCAACTAGATTATCAGGGATTAGGGGAACACTACTGTTCTGTGTTTGGACAGGTGACTGGAGGGGAAGTCCACTATACCATCAAGGATTAGGGGAAACACTATTGTTTTGTGTTCAGAAAGGTGATCGGGGGCATGGAGGACCACCAGATTATCAGGGATTGGGGAAACATCATTGTTCAGGTTATTAAATAGTTGGTATAACATGGCAAAAAACTACACAAAACTGGGTAATTCTAACCATTTCTAGACATGCATAGCAGTAGATGGCGAACCATTTTTGGAGTGAGTTCATATAGCACAGAATGCAACATGAATAAAACTATATATATATATATATATATATATATTCATGGAAATAAAATTGCTTAAGCACGAATAAGTTACCATTGGCAATAAAGCGAATTGGTAAGTTAGGTTGCCACCTCAGCAGCCACCCCGCCTCACCACCAGCATCAGGAATGCAGCAGTCGTTAGTCCCAACTCTCACCCCATCCCATGTGTAAACAAGCTGGAGGTAGTGCAGTGTAGGAGAATGGGGTGAGAGTTAGGACCAACGACCTCAACGCACACCCCAATTCCTGTTGGTGGGGACGGGGTGGGCTTGGGGTGCAAGGAGTGGCAACCCTAACACCGAATTTCCTCACTTTTGTCGCTGTATAACAACCCTAACTGATGCATTAAACAGATTTTTTTTGCCATGAATTTCCCTTCATTTTGAGAATTAGCACTATAAATAGTGAATGGAATGTGGTGGTGGGAGCATGGGGCCCAAAGGGCCCCACGTTCCCACCATGTGATTTGTTGTCACATAGTAACGCTAATGGTAACACAAACGCAAGCGCAAACGATAATGCACATGGTGATGCAAACGTAAATGGTAACGCAAACAGTAAGAGAAACGCAAGTGCAAACATTAATGAAAACAGAAATGGTAACGCAAAAGCTAATGGCAACAGAAACGCAAACGTTAACGAAAATAGTAACGTTAATGGTAATGCCAATGGAAACGCAAACAGTAAGAAAAATGGAAATGGTAACACAAACGCAAAGAGAAATGTAAACGGTTAAGGCAATGGCACCGCAGAAGGAAAGAGTAACGCAATCGACAACAGAAACGCAACCGAAAACGCTAAGGTCAACAGAAACGCAAACGGAGACAAAGACGCAAATAGTAATGGTAATGCAATTGGAAACACAAATAGTTACAGTAACAGCAACGATGACGCCAAAGCGAACAGTAATGCAAACGGAAATGCAAACACAAGCGAGTACAGAAACACAAATGGTAACACGTACAGTCACGGTACCACAATTGGAAACGCAAATGCTAACGACAACACCAACGATGACGCCAAAGGAAACACAAATGCTAATGGAAGCACGTATGCAAACGCAAATGGTAATGCACACGGTGACGCAAAATGAAACGCAAACAGAAACAGTAATGGAAACGCAAATGGTAACTAATGCAAATGCAAGTGCAAACGAAAACGCAAAGGATAACGCACATGGTGGCGTAGACAGGAACGCTAATGCAAACAGTTACGGAAACGCAAGTGGAAACGCTAACTGTAACAGTAATGAAAGCGCACACCCTTCCCTCCCCCAACAGCTGAATAGAGAAACACAGTGAATACAAAGAATGTATGCATAATAATGGGCCTCGGAGCAGAAAATGAGCACTTGGAATACTAAATTGTTTATATCTCAGGAACTGTACGACGTTGAAAAAATTTAAATTTCATATAATTTATGACTTTCCTGGCTAGTTTTGCACTTAGCCCTGTAACGGGGTGCTAGGCATTTTTCTGACGAAAAGTCCGTATCTTGAAGCGTTTCCGAGATACGGGCCCCGAAAGGTGCGGTGGATGCCTTAATGTTAGTCTATGGGATAAATTGTCAACTTCGGAGTACCGTAAATTTGCATCCCTGTAATATTTTGTCACCAAACCACCAAAAAGCACATCTGTGGGATGTTGGCTCTCTTCCCTCCAAATTTCAGCCCAAAAGACCAAACCATTCTTTTGCAGCAGGGTGGCAAAGAATTTCTGTTATTTTGGGCATAGTGCCGAAAAGTAGTGTTTCAAATCACGACACTTTCACAAAAAAAATCACGAAAGTGTCGCAGGTGCGACACTACTTTGTGACACTACAGTTTACAAAAATTTCAAAAACATATTTCTGGGGTGTTTAACCCCCCAAAAAAGACATGACTAGCATCCTCAGGGCTCGACTAGATGAACACAAAAAGAATTGTGTCCCTAGAGGGCCCCAAATTTAAATGCCAAGCATTTCTGTGACCAGTAACTGAAAAAAAAAATGTCTGACTCACGACACTACAAGGGTCATTTGTGACACTAAAAACTGCATTTGCGACTGTCGAATATTTTGTTAACTTTTCCCATTGACTATAATGGGAAACTTGTTTCTTGAATAACTTTTGAACCATTTAATATATTTTCACGAAATCTTCGAAAGGCACATCGGGGACCTCGACTGCATGTTCCCTGAATGTTTTGGACTGGTCGTGCAAACCGTGCGCCCTGTAGGCGTGAGCAAAGAATGCGCAAAAAAGCGTAAATGCGACTTTCTATTGTGCTTTCTAACTCCGCAACCGTATATCCGACCGTTATGAAACGTGGCAGATCTATGGTACCGCTCCGTGCCTGCCAAATCTCAGGCAAATCCGACATACGGTGGCAAAGTTATTAAGCTGCAAAATTCACACTTTAACCTTAAATGGGGTACTCACCACTAACTATAGCGGCACTATTGTGCCACTATAATATATATATATATATATATATATATTTACTTCCATCTAGTCTCATAATACCTTTGAGCGCAAGGCGCTGTTTTACAAAGGTTCCATGTCAGCAGGTGAGGGTAACAAACAGACAAAGGAATACTAAACAGAGGTAATCTAAAATGACAAACGAACAGTTAAAATCCAGGAGAATTAACAGTGGTAGTCTAAATGACACAATAACAACTCAAATCAAGCAAAATAATAGGTAAACACAGTAATTATACCAGCAATTAAAGAGAGGTGAGGTAAAGAGCAGTTATGGGGGGGGGTAGCAGCCCTGGGCCTAGTCAAGCTAAGCAATAGGTGGGGGGTGGAAAAGGTAGACCAAAGGGGGAGCTGAAATGGGGCACAGAAAAAAGATGGGAAGGGATGGGGGGGCGGTGAGGGTGGAGGAAGAGGTTGAGGCAGGAGAGAAAACAGAGAGGAGGGGAGGAAGGTGTGAGTCTGGGGGAGGCATTTGACAAAGGGTAAGAATTTGACAACGGAGGCAGTGACATATGCATGATAAAGGGAGTCACTGGAGGAAGCAGTCACAGAAACTGTTAGATACCAGGTACTGTTTTAGCAGGCACTTGAACTGACCAAGTTTCGGTGAAGAAGATCCATCAAAATGCAATGACTTGAACCAAAGGGGAGCTCTGTAGGAGAAGAATCGCTGACCTTGGGTAGTCTGGTGTCAGGGGACATGGAGTAGTTGGTTGACAGATGAACGAGTGTGCTTGGAACTGCGTGAAGGTATCAGTAGTGCTGCAGACCCAGGAGGAAATAGGCCAAGGAGTGCTTTTTTGGCAAGTAAGCAGGTTTGATATTTAATCCTACTACTAAGCTGTAGCCAGCCAGTCTGTGCACAAAGTTCACAGGTATGCGTCAGGTGGTCGGCGCCTGTAAGAAGCCTGCATGCCTTATTAAGTGTGACAGTTAACCTTCGAAGTGAGGGGGGCAGGCAGAGCCATAAATGATGAGGCCATAGTCTATGACAGAGAGAATGGAGCTATGGATAACCAGTTTGAAGGCTTTAGGAGTTAGAGTACGCTTATGCCGATAGAGGAGCCCAATCTTTATATTTACGGCCCTAGCTACATTCTCAATGTGCTGGGCAAAGGTGAGATGGCTATACAAGGTAACCCCCAGATATCTGAAATGCTCCACCAGATCAAGTGGAACACCAAGTTGGTTTCTAATATTGAGGACATGTGCTTTAAACTTACTGCACAAGGTGCTGAACATCATAACTGTAACCCCCCTGCAAATGGGGTTCCCAAAAGTCTTCCAGGAGCTTGCCTGAATGCTCCCAGTCTGGGCGGTGTTCGGAGTCTGAGCTGTTTAAATCTGGTTCCAAGTGAGTGCTATTTGAGCCTCCACATACTGTCTCTTTGAGAGCTGTCTGCCTGCAGACATAATTAATTTGGATGGGGAGTCTGTGTGTTTCCCTGCTTGAGTCCCGCTCAAGCTACTGCCAAATCGCTCCGTCTCTGCAGTCGCTAAGAGCGCAGAGGGAGCTCTTCTGAAAGATGTAACTGTTTACCAGAACTTAGAGTGATAATGAAAATACAGTTTGTCTGACCTGCCTTTTGTTACAGCACGAACTCTGTCTGCTTGCTGCCTCATTTGGGTCCAGAACTACTGAATGGGACCAATCAGTATTTGGGACCTTTGAACTGGAGCCTACTTTGGGCAAATCAGAACTGGGACTCTCACTTGGAGCCAGCCACAAGGGGATTATATGAAGAGAGCTTCTGGGAAATGTAGTTTGGACCTTGGCGCCTTACACCAATAGAGGAGCCTGTTAGACCGGACAAGGAGGATCAGCCAACTGGAACCTTTTGGATTTGGAGGAAATGCCCTGCTCTGTTACTGGAAAGCTCAGATCAGTTGTGACAGTGAAGAGAGAAGGAGCTCTGTGCTTCTGCGGTGTATAGTTTCGCACAGGAAGCGAGTGTGAGGCCCTGAGGTTCGACCTGCAGCTGTTGTGAGTGCCAGTTTGGTCTGAATCCGAGTTGTGAGGAGAAAGAAGCACCAGAAGTGTGGAAACCAGGCTCACCCTGTAGAACACTAGAGAAATTGCTGAATCGTGCTCGGTCTGTCAGGAACTGAAGCTGCTGTGTGTGCTCCCGGGTATTTTGCAGTAAGTGCGATCGGGATCGAGGAGCAGCCTGCCTGGAATAGTACTTTCCTTTTACATATGAATGTGCGTAGTGCTTGTGGGGAATCGCTATTTCAAATCCCCTGTACTGTGTGCTGTGTGTTGAAGCTGGAAGCAAACCCCAGCTTGTCTCGGACTGAATCCGTTTGCTATCAACTACAGTGGAGTCCAGTCACAAGGACCTTGTCTCCATGCCCTGTTGTTCTGGCAATCCAGAAGAACATCCACCATCTGGTCCTCAGCTTGGGTATTGTGAGTACAAATCAGGGTATTCCCCTGCAGCCTGTTTTCAATCACAAGTGTATCATCTAATTCTTGTTGTTTCACTGCTTCATGGACTGAGCCATCCGGCTCCGGATACAATTGGGTGTTTTGCATATATTTTCTTCTACAGGGCCCTATCCATCTGCACCTGCTGGCCAACACCGGGCAACGGACCTAGCTAGCCCCCCCCACCCTGGGTACCCAGAGTGTGACTTTTCAGACCCTCTATGTGTGCACAGTACTGTGATTTAATGCCACCAATTAACCTGATTTCCCCCTCCTATGTTACTGTCCCCTAAATAAATCAGATTTGTTGTTGTTATACTACATACTGTCTGTGGTGTTGGTACTCATGGAAACAGTACTGTATTTCGCTGTGTATGTTGTTTAACCTTATTTTACAGGGGGTCCTCAGAGACGTGCTGCAGAATCAGTCTCGAGGGTAAGTGGTACTTTATGAGTAAACAGTGTGTATACGTGGGGTATTGGGACTGTAACTCCTGTGTACTGTGTGAGCCACTAGAGGGAATAAAACGGGGTGTCAGTGTCCCAGAGGGCTGTGAACAAGCTAGTCTAACCTCTACAAACCCTGACCTCTGGGTGGAGGCACCCGCCATAGAACCTAGGCCCCTCAACCTGTTAGTAGTCAAGCAGGCAGGGGTAGTAGCCCTTGGGATAGCGCCAACTGGGGATTACATGTTGGAGGCACCACTGGGATTAGTGTCCTCTAGTGGCCACATTTACAAATCACTGTTAAAAAATAAATGGCTGGGGGTAAACCGAAGCTCTATGGGGTTCCTGTGGGGTCATACGGGCAGGGTGGAAGGCAGAGGGATGTCTACCTTGAGGCTCCTGAAGGGTCGGGGATGGCAGACAGGAAGGAGAATAAATAGTAATTTCAAAAAAAAAAAAAAAAAATGGCTTTCCCGACAGAAGTGGCTGTACACCACTTGGTGGAGTGGTGTACTGGGCAGGAGGTCGACCCCCAAAATGCTATACTTATCTTGGATATCCCACTGGGTACCAGTAAGGACACTGCAGAGGGGGTACTTTCTAAGATGGAAGGTTTACACAACCCTGTGGTGGTGGGTCGACATGCTAATCTGCTCATCCACACTTTCATGGCCCTAGTAGAGTATAAGGATCCCATAGATAGCTCCAAAGTGCCACAGACTATTACCCCAGTGGGAGCCCTCACTGCCTGGAGAGTGATAACTAAGGACAGTAAAGACCCGAGGGGGAATGAGCCCCCCCCCAACTATCTGAAACTTTTGAGGAGAAATTTGCTAAATGGTTGCTGGAGGAAGGGAAAATTGTGGAGGACTTGAAGAAACTGTTCTTGCCACCTGGGGGCGTACCACCCCCAACATCCACACCCGCTCCAACCCCTGTCCTTTTACCAACTTCTATACTTGCCCCCGAGCCAGCATGTAGTCATGAACCTTACCGCAAGCTCAAGGTATTCTCTGGTATCCGTCCTACTCCAAATGGGGAAGTTGATCTGGAGACCTGGATAGATTCTGCTGCTCTTGCAGTACATGACTGGCAATGCTTGGAGGCCGAAAAAAGGGCCCGCTTGGGGGAAAGCCTCCAGGGACCCGCCCAACGTACCCTTTACTCCCTGAGGTCCTCTAACCCTGATGCCAAAGCCCAAGAGTACACAGCCGCCCTTGAGAATGTGTTTGGGGGTACCACTAGTGTTGAGGCCTTGAAATGGAGACTTACAGAAGTTAGACAACAGACAGGGGAATTGTTATCTGCTTGTATGGATCGATTAGAGCGGATCTTACAGACCATTTTTCAGAAGGGGGGGCTGGACCTCTAGTGAAGTGGACCGGGTAAGGCTGGATCACATACTCTGCTCTGCCCGGCACTCCAGCTGGGTGTGACTCAAATTGCAACTGCATCAAAGGAAATCCAGTCCCTTGCCTTTCCATGTGTTGATGAGGGAGGTACGGGAAGCTGAGGAGGAGGAAGGTTTGTCAGAACCCTGTGCAGTTGTAGCTGCAACCTCCCCTGCTCCAGGTGCAGGGTCAGATGCTGATGGTCCGGAATCATTGAAATCTCATGACTCAA
Source organism: Neoceratodus forsteri (assembly GCA_016271365.2). Classification (NCBI taxonomy): domain Eukaryota; kingdom Metazoa; phylum Chordata; order Ceratodontiformes; family Ceratodontidae; genus Neoceratodus; species Neoceratodus forsteri. The sequence continues at coordinate 107,139,075 of JADMNL010000031.1, read as the reverse complement.
TCTGAGGTCCCCATGTTAGCCAAGGGAGGCCCAGTCAGAGAGGGACGGTTACAGATGTCCCGCACTGGAAGAAGCTGCTGAGGGAGATTAGGAAAGCAACAGACAGTCTCATTATGAAGGCCGCTCCTACGAGTACGGACACTGACACTTGCCCGACTGCTTCTGCTAAGGGGGTGGGGGTGCCTACCCAGGCACCTCATGTTGACGACAGTTCAAAACTTGATGTCTTGGCTATGGAGGTACGGGAACTGAAGAGATGTCTCCAAATGTTGAACCCACCACCGGCTGAGGTGGCACCAAGGTTTTTTATTGATAGTACCAATGCCACAGCCCCCAACGTGATGCCTCAGTCACTCCAAACTTCAGCAGACATATTTTTCCATAATTGTGGGAAGGATGGGCACATGAAGAGGGAATGCTGGTCTCGGAAAGACTTAGAGAGAGTGGTGAGCCGGCTACAAGGAGAGCTTTGGAGTACCAAACAGTGGTTAAGAGGTGCATGAAATGACCGCAGTGAAGGTCCCAGAAATGCTAACTCACGTCCCTTTGTGGCTAGATCATCTGCCCAGGCCCTTGCTACCGCCTCTCCAGACTGGTCCAGAATAGTGGGTCCCTCCATGGAGACCACTGTGAAGGTGAATGGAGTGTCTACAACAGCAGTATTGGACAGTGGCTCCCAAGTGACAATTATGTTTCAGGACGGGTATCAGAAGCACCTGTCTGATGTACCCTTACAACCATTGGAAGGACTGCATGTCTGGGGTTTAAGTGAGAAGACCTACCCCTACTCCGGCTATATCCGAATTTGGTTCTCCTTTCCCACCTCTGTGGCTGGAGTGACAGAGCAAGTAGAGACCCTGGCATTAGTGTGTCCCCCTACCAGACTGTATGATGGGATTCCGCTACTAATTGGGACGAATGCGCACATGTTTGGACAGTTGGTGCAGTTGTGTCATGAGAAACAGGGGTCCCGGACTGGTAGAGCTCTAAGAATTCCGGCCTTGATCAGGAAGGCCTACGATGCCCAGAGAGATGCTGACAAAGTGGAACCAGAGGAACCGGTTGGAATTGTCTGGAAGAAGGATCCTGAGTCTCTGATTTTGGCGCCAAATGCCCAGTGTACCTTACAGGGGGACATCCGTATCAGAAAGGATGTCAAGAATAAAATACTCATGTTGGATGCACCAGGTGATGGGAAATTGCCGGAAGGACTGCTGATCAAGCCAAGTATTTTGCCTGCCAGAGCCCATGCTTATGCTAGAAGGGTAATGGTTCAAGTTCATAATGTGTCTGATAGAGAGATTCAAGTAAATAGAGGTTGCACCCTGGCTCATGTACATTGTGCAGATACTGCAGTGTTACCCAGTAACAAGTGTTCGGGGAAGAGTGACAGAGTGACACCCGACTTGTTTGATTTCAGTGACTCCGTTGCCAGCTGAATGGAAAATGAGGATCAGTGAGAAGCTTGCCCAGAGAGACCAGGTGTTTTCTTTCAAAGAATGGGACGTAGGATGTGTGCAAGGAGCTGAGCACCACATCCGGCTGCATGATGAAAGGCCATTTCATGAGAGGTCTCGATGCCTGGCAGCTGCTGACATAGATGTGAGACGGCATCTGCAAAAGATGCTTGCTGCTGGTGTAATACAAGAATCCAGAAGCCCATATGCTTCACCTATTGTGGTAGTGAGAAAAAAGAATGGGACAGTAAGGATGTGCGTGGATTATCGCACCTTGAACTGGCGGACTATCCCTGATCAGTATACAATGCCCCACATCCAGGATGCTTTAGACTGCCTGAATGGTAGCAAGTGGTTCTCTGTGCTGGATCTTCGCAGTGGGTACTACCAAATCCCGATGACCGAGGAAGACAGTGAGAAGACAGCCTTTATCTGCCCACTTGGTTTCTATGAGTTCATGAGGATGCCTCAAGGGATTTCAGGTGCCCCAGCCACCTTTCAACGACTGATGGAGCGTGCAGTGGGGGACATGAACTTATTAAGAGTGCCTGGTATACCTAGATGATGTTATTGTGTTTGGTAGCTCACTAGAGGAACATGAGAGCAGATTATTCAAGGTGTTGGACCGACTGGAAGACTTTGGCCTGAAACTGTCTATTGATAAGTGTCAGTTCTTCCAAACCTCTGTAAAGTATGTGGGGCATATAGTCTCCACCAAGGGAATAGAGACTAACCCAAGTAAAGTTGAGGCCTTGACCACCTAGCCACAGCCCCACAATCTAAAAGAACTGCAAAGATTCCTGGGGATTCTGTGGCTACTATCGCTGCTTCATCAAGGACTATTCAAGAGTGATCCGTCCTTTACTTAATCTTACTCAAGGTTACCCTCCTACCCACAAAAAATACAAGAAGTCAATTCCCCCTGAGACTGAGAGAGTGTATTTCCGTCCTAATGAAGTTTTTGGGGCAAGATGGACACCTGAGTGTGAAGCTGCTTTTCATGAGATTATATATCAACTTACCCACGCTCCTGTTCTTGCCTATGCAGATCCAGCAAAACCCTATGTCCTACACACTGATGCTAGCCTGCAAGGTTTGGGGGGCTGTGTTGTACCAGGAGCACGAGAATGGACTGAGACCAGTGGCCTTTGCCAGTAGAAGCCTGACCCCATCCGAAAAGAACTATCCTGTACATAAGTTAGAGTTCCTAGCTTTGAAGTGGGCTATTGTTGACCAATTCCACAAGTACTAGTATGGGGCTAAGACACTAGTAAAAACTGACAATAATCCTTTGACCTATGTGCAGACTTCAGCTAAGTTGGATGCCACTGGCCATAGGTGGCTTTCTGCATTATCTACATACAACTATGCTGTTGAATACAGAGCAGGCCTGAACCACATAGATGCTGATGCTCTCTCCTGGAGGCCTGTTCCCCAGAATGACTGGGTCAGACTGTCAGAACCTGATATTCGAGCACTCTGCCAGAAGTTTGACAGGGAGGAGCAAATGTCCACAGACGCAGTGGACTGTATGGTGGATTGTTTGGGACCCTCTGAGAATTGCATACCTGCTGCTGCTTATTGCCACTTTTCTGCAATAGACATTGGTGCGCTGTCTCAGCTGGACAATGACAGTATTCAGCGGGCTCAATCCCGAGATCCCATGATCAAATCAGCTCTAGAAGCCCTCTACGCAGGGAAAGATGTATCCAAGTTACGCTCCACTGATTTGAGAACTGCATTGTTATACAAGGAAGGTCCTAAGTTGAAACTGATTAATAGACTGTTGTACAGAGAAACAGTAGACTAGAGGGGGGACAAATAGATAAACAACAGCTAGTTTTGCCCACTGCCTTTCGAGACTTGGTGCTGAGGTCCCTACACAACCACATGGGGCACCTTGGCATAGACAGAACACTTGACTTGGTGAGATCCAGATTCTATTGGCCTAAGATGTGGGCTAATGTTGAACAACACATTAGAACTTGTAGTCGCTGCTTACAGAGGAAAGCTTTGCCCCAGAAGGCTGCCCCCCTTGTTAACATCACCACCAGCACTCCCATGGAGTTGGTCTGTATTGACTTTCTGAGTTTGGAGCCAGATCAAAGAAATATCAGTAATGTGCTGGTAGTCACTGACCATTTTACGAGATATGCCCAAGCTTTGCCCACCAAGGACCAGAAGGCATCCACTGTGGCCAAAGTACTTATAGAAAACTTTTTTGTTCACTATGGGGTTCCACAAAGAATCCATTCTGATTAAGGGAGGGACTTTGAGAGTCGTCTGATTAAAGAGATGCTTTCTCTGTGGGGAGTGCGAAAGTCCAGAACCACCCCTTAGCACACCCAGGGGGACCCACAGCCTGAACATTTCAACAGCACTTTGCTAGATATGCTAGGCACCCTCCACCCAAAGGACAAGCCTAGATGGAGCCAACAAATTAGCACCCTGGTACATGCCTACAACTGCACCAAAGTGATGCCACTGGGTTCTCCCCCTATCGCCTGATGTTTGGAAGAGAAGCCTGACTACTAGTAGATGTTTGTTTTGGAGTTTCTCCTGATGGGGTTCAAGCTGATAACCATTTACAGTATGTGCAAAAGTTAAAGGCCCAGCTAAATCATGCGTACCAACTGGCTCAAACCATGGCTGCCAAAAGAAATCTGGCCAACAAAGAAAGATATGATAAAAAGGTGAAAGCACAGGAACTCCAGGAGGGAGATCGGGTATTGCTAAGAAATCTGGGACTGCATGGCAAACACAAGATTGCTGATAGGTGGCACCATCTCTCTCACATTATAGTGGGCAAACTAGATGATCTGCCTGTGTACAAAGTAAGGCCTGAGAATAATTCAAAAGATGTTAAAACAATGCATAGAAATCATTTACTGCCCATTGGACAAATCTTGATTGAGTCTGAGCCCCCAGAAAGTGCTCCCTCTGGACCAGTGACCCGAGCTGCTGCTAAGAAAAAATCAAGAAAGTCTGCACCTATAGATGCTGAGTTAAAGTGTTCCCCACAATGAGCCCCAGTTGAACATGACTGTCAGTCCATGTCAGAGGAAAGTGAGTGTGACTTTGAATACTACCCTTCTTACGAACTGAGTCAATTGTTTCGGGGCAAACCCCATGTCAATCCTGGAAAGGAAGCTGGGCCTTCTGGACCGCCTAAGCCCCCAGCTTTGTCCTTGGAGCCAATGCTCCCAGAAAGTGAAGTGCAAAGTATCAGGTCGGATGACATGGAATCACTGTGCATGGTGGAACTGTATGAGTTCTCAGAGGAGGAAAATGATGAACTGGGACAGACTGGTGATATACCAGAGCAAGAAGAGCATTTTGAGTGCCCTGATGGTTCACTGCCAGTGTCAGAAAACTCTCCATGAGAGCCAAGTGTTGTGGACTCTGAGATTGCAAATCATGGAGCTGAAAGTACCCCAAGTTCAAATCTTCCTACCCCGATGGGAACTCCCCTGGCAAGTAAAGACAGTGCTGAAAGTAAGGCCCCAAGTGCAGAGACTGTAACAGTTCCCCCTAGAAAGACTGGCCGAGCTGCAAAGCCTGTGGTGCACCTCAGCTATGATTCTCCTGGGAGGTCTGTAGACTTGCCTCTCAATGTGGTCCACAAAGGAGTGTATGTGTCCCCGAGCTCATTGCCCAAGCTGAGCATAAGTGCTAACTCCAGGTTACTTGTTTCACCCTCTAGGTATGGTGCCCCTGCCCCATCCAGCCCCAAGATAGCCGACAGGGAAGGGCCCCCTTTCTTCAGGTTTCATGTACAGGAGGTAATAACCTGAGTTACGGTACAATGTGTGTATAATACTGTGTAAACAGTGATGTACTGAAAAGTTTCAGAAATGTGTTTCTGGTAAGGTGATATGTTGACTGATGATTACATGTATAAGCCTAATGTGATACTGATGTAAGTGTATATGGTTATATTGAAACTTATGGGGGTACTTACTTGACGCGGATGCCAAGTTTTTCCAGGCTAGGAAGGGTGTAACCCCCCCTGCAAATGGGGGTTCCCAAAAGTCTTCCAGGAGCTTGCCTGAATGCTCCAAGTCTGGGCGGTGTTCGGCGTCTGAGCTGTTTAAATCTGGTTACAAGTGAGTGCTATTTGAGCCTCCACGTACTGTCTCTTTAAGAGCTGTCTGCCTGCAGACATAATTAATTTGGATGGGGGTCTGTGTGTTTCCCTGCTTGAGTCCCGCTCGAGCTACTGCCAAATCGCTCCATTTCTGCAGTCGCTAAGAGTGCAGAGGGAGCTCTTCTGAAAGATGTAACTGTTTACCAGAACTTTAGAGTGATAATGAAAATACAGTTTGTCTGACCTGCCTTTTGTTACAGCACGAACTCTGTCTGCTTGCTACCTCATTTGGGTCCAGAACTGCTGAATGGGACCAACCAGTATTTGGGACCTTTGAACTGGAGCCTACTTTGGGCAAATGAGAACTGGGACTCTCACTTGGAGCCAGCCACAAGGGGATTATATGAAGAGAGCTTCTGGGAAATGTAGTTTGGACCTTGGCGCCTTTTTACACCAATAGAGGGAGCCTGTTGTGACTGACAAGGAGGATCAGCCAACTGGAACCTTTTGGATTTGGAGGAAATGCCCTGCTCTGTTACTGGAAAGCTCAGATCAGTTGTGACAGTGAAGAGAGAAGGAGCTCTGTGCTTCTGCGGTGTATAGTTTTGCACGGAAGCGTGCTGGCTGAGGCCTTGAGGTCGACCTGCAGCTGTTGTGAGTGCTAGCTTGGTCTGAACTGAGCTGTGAGGAGAAAGAAGCACCAGAAGTGTGGAAACCAGGCTCACCCTGTAGAAGACTGGAGAAATTGCTGAATAGCGCCGGTCTGTCAGGAACTGAAGCTGCTGTGTGTGCTTCCGGGTATTTTGCAGTAAGTGCGATTGGGATCGAGGAGCAGCCTGCCTGGTATAGCACTTTCCTTTTACATATGAATGTGCGTAGTGCTTGTGGGAAATCACTATTTCAAATCCCTTGTACTGTGTGCTGTGTGTTGAAGCTGGAAGCAAATCCCAGCTTGTCTCGGACTGAATCCGTTTGCTATCAACTGCAGTGGGGTCCAGTCACAAGAACATTGTCTCCATGCCCTGTTGTTCTAGCAATCCAGAAGAACATCCACCATCCGGTCCTCAGCTTGTGTATTGTGAGTACAAATCAGGGTATTCCCCTGCAGCCTGTTTTCAATCACAAGTATGTCATCTAATTCTTGTTGTTTCACTGCTTCATGGACTGAGCCATCTGGCTCCGGATTACAATTGGGTGTTGTGCATATATTTTCTTCTACAGGGCCCTATCCATCTGCACCTGCCGGCCAACGGACCTGGCTAGCACCCCCAACCTGGGTACCCAGAGTGTGACTTTTCAGACCCTGTATGCGCACAGTACTGTGATTTAATGCCACCAATTAACCTGATTCCCCCTCCCGTGTTACTGTCCCCTAAATAAATCAGATTTGTTGTTGTTATACTATATACTGTCTGTGGTGTTGGTACTCATGGAAACAGTATTGTATTTCGCTGTGTATGTTGTTTAACCTTATTTTACAGGGGGTCCTCAGAGACGTGCTACAGAATCAGTCTCGAGGGTAAGTGGTACTTTATGAGTGAACAGTATGTATATGTGGGGTATTGGGACTGTAACTCCTGTGTGCTGTGCGAGCCACTAGAGGGAATAAAAGGGGGTGTCAGTGTCCCAGAGGGCTGTGACCAAGCTAGTCTAACCTCTACAAACCCTGACCTCTGGGTGGAGGCACCCGCCATAGAACCTAGGCCTCTCAACCTGTTAGTAGTCAAACAGGCAGGGGTAGTAGCCCTTGGGATAGTGCCACCTGGGGGTTACATAACCTTTGTTTTTTTGTAGTTTAATACTAGTTTCCGGTCACAGAACCATTTTTCGACTTCCTCAAAACCGAGTTGAAGATGATATTCGAGAAGAGCAGGGTTAGGTTGGCTTGAGAATATGACAGCATCATCTGCATACAAAATTATTCATTGACGGCAACAGTATTGCAGGTTATTTACGAAAATACTGAAGAGGAGAGGGCCAAGGATGGATCCTTGAGGCATGCCTGAGCGTACATTCCTCTGGTCGGAGGTGACATTGGAGATTTTTACCATTTGACAGTGATCCTTCAGATAGCTTTTAAAGCAGTGCATAGAGTCAACTGAGAGCCCTGCTGAGGTTAATTGTTTAAGCAGCAATGCATGGTTCACCGTATCAAATGCCTTCATTAAATCTATGAAGGCTGCACCAACAAAACTCCCTTGGTCAAGCGATTGATGAATGAACCCAGTGAATTCCAGGAGGGCAGTTGTCGTGCTGTGCCCTTTCCTGAAGCCATGCTGCTGCCGTGTATATACAGTATATCTGTACTGTGCTAATCAATACGTGACAAATGGTATGCATTTTCACAGCTATTAGTACTTTCATGTGTAAAATTGCTAATTAATTTTCTCATCTTATTTAATACTCTGTTGTTCTGAGTTCGGACAGGTGATCGAGAGGGTTGGCGGACCACTAGACTATCAGGGATTAGGGGAAACACTATTGTTCTGTGGAACCACTAAACCAAAAATTCAGTAAAGCTCAAACAACCTATAAAAGGTACTATAAGGGCAGTGTGCTCCATAGCAGGGAATATTAAACTATGTGAAAGTTTACTGTTGTGAGCAGTTGTGCCTTTGTGCACTACTATTGAGACACTGGATGCATCACGTCATTATCCATGCTTAACCAGCTGTTTTATTTTATGATCTTATGCCAACGTCATCATTTTCCAAAGCTTACTAAAATGTTTTGCACTGAATAAAAGTACTTATCTAGGCACAAAGCCTGATGAGACTCAGTTCCTTTGGTCTGTTTTCCGGCTCCGTGGCTGCAGTGAAAAATGAAAATTACATACCTACCGTAATTCTTGATCTTGTCTTGTATCTTCACCATTCATTGCTGCTGCTGGGTAAGAGCGGGCGTACCTACGCCACAGGGAGTTTTAGAGTTGGCGCTGTGATGATGCTGCCCAGCGTGGCCGACACAGTGCAGTGCACAAGGGTTGGCCGTTAGGTGCCGCAGACTCCTCCTCCATCCCAGTTCTGTTTGGCTGGAGAGGGTGAAACAGTATAGAAAAATAAGCGAGGCAAGAGAGATGAGAGATAGACAAAGGAAAGTATATAAACTGAAAAAGGCATAAGTCTACTAGGGGACAGTGAGATGAGAACCCTACCCTAAGCGGCCATAGGGCTTCAATCCTTGGGCAGTCTCAAGAAAAGAGAAGGAAAAGGATAGAAAAAGGGAAGAAGAGATATAGAAAGGGTTAAAGGGGGAGAAAGGGGGGCTGTCTGCCACAGTAATTTGGAAGACCACTGGCTTGTAATAGTTCAAACCCCTGCAGTCAAGAAGACAAGGGAGTAAGAATCCCACCAGTTGCAGGGGTTATTGAACCAAGGCCCTAAGGGGTTTTAAGATGGCCTGGCAAGCATTGGCTGAGACTGACCTCTGTTGCTACCTGGTATCCGATTTTGTTTTGAACATCTTGAAGCCTGGGCCTCATAGACTGTCCCTTAGGTAGAGTGAGCAGTCCCGCCCAAAAGAGGAGTGAGTCCAGACTGACTTTGAGATAGGGGGGAAGTAATGGGGAAACCAGAAAATAGCTTTCCCATGAGAGTACTGACGTAGTCCCCATTTCAGGAGACAGGAGTCACTGGACATCCGTGCCATAAGGGAAAGAGAGGAAAAGAGGGAGGAAAGTCCCATGAAATCTCCTAGGAATGCACTGATGAGCTAACAGCCAAGGGGTGACATGAGGAGAGGATTATCCAAGCCTAAAAGGGGGACACCCCAATGCATCGAGAAGAGAATCCCAGAGAGTTCCCTCAGAGGTTAGGGCGAAGACCCTACTCGCCGTCATCCAGGTTGAGTGCTCTGTGACTTTTAAGAGAAGAAAACAGAGAGCTCTGAGGTACCAGGGGGACTCAGCCCCAACTGGCCCCTAGGAGGGGGAAGGCGAGCAGGTTGGAGGCAAAACCTAAGAAATGAGGCCCAAGAGGGGATGGAGGGTGGGAATCAGTAATGAATGGTGAAGATACAAGAGAAGTTCAAGAATTATGGTAGGTACATAATTTTCATATCTTCCCTCGTCAGTCTTCACCATTCATTACTGCTGGGTGAGTACCAAGCCCCCCCGGAGGGGATCTGGCACAGCCCTGAGGAAACAGATTCCCTCAGCCTCCTGCGGGTGAGGTGCAGGAGGGGGAGACCCTACAGCCGTACTAGACCAGCGAGGTCTAAGGCTGGTCAGGACAAGGAGGTGACTCCTGTGGCCTGGGGGATGGGAGGCACCCCTGTAAAGTCCTCCTTGCCCTGTGGGAAAAGAGACGGGTCCCCCGGAAGGTGGAGGAGATCACCCTATGCCAGGCAATGGGTGACAATCTGGAGAGACGAAGCCATGCCATCTGCCTAATGCAGATCGCTGTCCCTGCAAGTCTGGATGCCACCTTGTTGGCATTGTAAGATGCCTTTGCCTGGTGCCTTGTAAGCTCCAGACCCTGTGCAGCAAGGGCAATGGCCTGTCTAGATTCCTCCGAATCAGGAAAGGATGCTAACACCTGTGCTAGCATCGACCACAGGTGCCTGTTGTAAGCTTATGGTGAGCCTGATGAGAACTAATGCAGAGCAACGCACAAGCTGAAAAGAACACTTCTCTACCCCACCGGTCGAATTCCACGGAGTCCAGGTCCAGGGAACGGTCGAGCACCAAGTGTTGAAGCCCAGACGCAGAATCTAAGGATCGTCAGCCCCGAAGGTGGGTGAGGTAGGGCACCTAGAAACTCTGGGGGAGTGCAATACCTCCTCCTGCAGTCAGCTGGGGCTGGGGGAGAGAAGCGTCTGGTGACTGCCAGGTGTGGATAGATGCTTCCTGGAAGGAAATAGGCCAAGAGGGCACCACTAGGTGGTGAGCACTGAACTCGCTCAAGAACGAGCACGTCTCCCGCTCGGTATTGCTTCTTATGATGTGAGATATGTGTAGCTCCTGAACCAGCCTTGAGAGGAACCGCTGATATTCAGTGAAATCAGCATCGGAGGACAGGTGGACAAAATGTTCCACTCCCTCAGAGGAGGAGGAAGATGGGGAGGAAAAGAAGCTGGAATGCTCAGGGTTCTCCTGTGGTGGTGGGGGGGCAGGTGGAAGATCTACTTGTCCATGGCGCTCACGTACCAAGGGAAGGCCACCGCAGTGGCCCTGAATGTCCCCCTGGGAGAGGGGGAGGTGTCTGCAGAGGGATTGGGGAAGGCCACCTAACTGAAAGTGCCTGGCCTCTGCCAGGCCTCTGAGACCCAGCAACTGGCCCTGCCAGATGGGAGGACCTGGGGATCAATCCGGGCAGCGAAGGCTGTAAATGTGAAAACAAACCACGGATGAGCCCTGAGGGAGAATCTCCCCTGTGGCACGACTGGGGTTGCATGGGTCCAGAAGGGCAACCCTCCGTTCTGCCAACTAAGGGCATCTCCGAGACCTCGTGGGAAAGGTGGGGTTCTGCGTTCTGGCTCCTCTCCCCACCCCCGCAGGGTGGTGGCGGGGGGCCTGTGTGCCTCACCCCAGCCCCTCAACCCTTCGGACTCTGAAGCAGCCCTCTTCCTCGATCCCAACGAAATGGGACTCCCCAATCCTGCAGGCCCTCCGAGGGAGGCCGCAGAAGAGGGGATCCCGGCAGCACCAGAAACAGTGGCTGCCACACCCACCCCTGGGGAGAGCACCACACCCGGCGCCCTCAGGCCGCTGTCCCGAGTGGCCCCTTCAAGGCTGGCCTCGGCATGAGGGATCGATGGGACCACGGGCTCTGAGGATTCCAGAAGGTGAACGCTGGGCCGCCTGGTGCCATGTCCTAGAGAGCTCTCTGGCTCCGAGGAGTCGGGCTGCCAATCCAGGTCAGCCTGCAGGTCATCTTCCTCCAAAGAGGAAGAGACCAGGGAGCCAGCCAGACTAGTGACCCCAGGAGAGCCCTTGGCGATGGCACCACAAGCAGCGCCGCCACGGGAAATGGCACCACCCACAGTGCAGTCCTGATCACTGGCACCGCAAACGGCACTGGGATCTGGAATGGTGACGCAGGGTGGTGCAGAGGGTCCACCAGTGCCAGGCCTAGCAACCTTGGGCCACAACACCAGGGGAGCCTGCACCTCTAAGGAGGTGCCAGCAATCCGGCTCCACATGGAACCAAGCTGCTCCTCCAACACCACAGAAGAAGCCTCCTCCACGGCAAGACAAGAATCAGAGGAGGTTTCCTCCTCACCAGACCGCATAGGCCCAGGAGGGGACCCGGAGGAGGGGTCAAGTGCTCTGGCCTTGGTGACCTGCGAGTGACGTCATCCTCCAAAAGTTGACGGTGCCCTGCCAACTTTAAACAAATGGATTTTGAGAACACGGCGGTCCATAGAGAAACAGGCGTCACAGTTGTCCATGTCGTGACTGGGTTCCAGGCATCGCAGGCAAATGTTATGTTGGTCTGAAACGGAAAAATGCCGGCCACAGGGATACCGATGCATGGGGACACAGCCTGCTTTAGATTTCTTCTTAGCCCCCGAACCTGACATGATGCGAAATACACAGTAATACTACAGAAAAAAGACTTGGCACCATTTAATAAAGAGGACAGGTCTTACTGGTAAGAATGGCGCTGAGTGGTTAAGAACCAGGATGGAGATTGACAACAACTAGGCCCGATGTCACAAAGAATATCTGTCAACTCGCGCAGCAAGTGCTTCCTCGATGGCGAGAGAAACAGAACTGGGATGGAGGAGGAGTCTGCGGCGCCTAATGCTGAACAACGTCGCGCCATGCACCTCGCGTCAGCCATGTGGTGTGCGGTCAGCCACGATCCTCCCCCAAAAAAAAACTATTGTGGCAGGTGCGAGCCTCTGGCTCTTACCCAGCAGTAATGAATGGTGAAATTTGACAAGGGAAGATATACAAACTTCTTGGCTCAGTTGCCTATATCCATCTCAGTTTTGCCATTTCTTTCACCAGTTACAGTACCCATTGACTGTGGAAGCGTTTTGAACCATTTTTCCTTTGCTTCTCAGGCGGCCACTAGGTATGCACTTTCCTTACCACTACTGCTCAGTGTGGTGATTGGGGGGAAGGGAGGCCACTAAACTATCAGGGATTAGGGAAAATGCTACTGTTCTGTGTTCGGAGAGGTGATTGGGGGGGAGAGTGGACCACTAGACTATCAGGGATTAGGGGAAACACTACTGTTCTGTGTTCAGAGAGGTGAATGGGGGGGCAGGGAAGGCCACTAGATTATCAGGGATTAGGGGAAACACTTCTATTTCTGTACTCGGACAGGAGATGGGGCGGGGAAGCCACTAGACTACAAGGGATTAGGGGAAAAGTACAGTTACGTAAGAACTTACCGTAACAGTAGATCTTCGAGAACAGCTCTTGCAGCAGGTTACACCATTAGGACTGAAGCCAGCAGGCGTCAGGACCCCACGGAATTCTTCTAGCTAGCTATCTTCAGCAGGGACCGCCCCCGACGTCGGTCCCGCCCCCGACGTCAGGCGTAGTACATAAGGGGGAGGTTCCGCCAGATTCCCCAGTTCTCCCGCCGGAGACTCCCGACCGCAGAATGACATCAGAATGGGAGACCGAGGATCCGTCATCAAAAGACAAAGGGCGTAAGGCCCTGCCCATGGCTCGGTAGGCCATGCCTCCTCCAAGGGGGAATGGTGGGCGGGAAGGTACCTGCTGCAAGGGCTGTTCTCGAAGATCTACTGTTACGGTAAGTTCTTACGTAACTGTACTATCTTTACCGAAACAGCTCTTGCAGCAGGTTACACCATTAGGATTGATTTCCAAGCAATAGTGCCTGTAAGCATTCTGGGAGGAGAAAACTAGGAAAGATCTTAAACAAGTCCTGACTCTAGGACAGGGAGACCCTGTATGCAGCCAGGCCAAAACTGGCTCCTCCGCCCGTGACTGCAATATCAAACTATAGTACCTAATGAATGTGTACAGAGCTCAAGTAGCTCACGGCACAAATGGCAGAGGTGGAGAGCATTACAGTGCTGCAAATGAGGTAGCCACCCCTTGTCGAATGGCCCCGGACTGTACCCGGAGGGGCTTCTGCTTGCTGTCGTAGCAATGAGATACACTGGACAAGCCAGCGAGAAAGAGACTGCTTTGAGACTGGTTGGCCCCGCATCCTCTCAGCAAAGGAAACGAATAGTTGCTCCGACTTGCGAAGCTGTTTAGTTCTCTTCAGGTAATACCTTAGACAGCGGTGAACATCCAGGGTGTGAAGCAATGCCTCTCCTCTATTGGAATACTTGGGAAAATATACAGGTAAATCGATGTCCTGGTTGAGAGTGAGGGCAGAGACCACCTTAGGCAAAAACTTAGGATTCGTCCTCAGAGATACTCTGTCCTGGTGGAAAATTAAATAAGGCTCCTTACACAGGAGAGCGTGGAGCTCGGAAACTCTCCTTGCTGACGTGACAACAACCAAAAATAACATTTTCCATGACAGAAAACGCAGCTCGCAATCCGCGGCAGGTTCAAAGGGGGGGGAGCGTGAGTTGTTCCAGGACAAAGAGTAAGTCCCATGGAGGAACCGGATCCTTAATGGGTGGCCTAAGATGTAACACCCCTCTCAGGAAATCTCGAGAGGCATCAAGCTGTGACACTGTGTGCTGTCCCACCGGGAAGTGGTAAGCAGAAATCGCGCAGAGGTGCACCTTAATAGAGGAGTAAGCGAGACCCAAATGGAATAGGGAAAGCAGGTATTCCAGCACCACTTTCACCGGGCATCCTAGAGGGGAAAGGCGACGTATTTGCGACCACAAGCAAAAGCGGCGCCATTTCATGGCGTACATCGCATGTGTTGCCAGCTTTCTGGCCGCAGAAAGGACTTCTGCCACCTCTTGCGAGACCCCGTGTCGCAAAATGGCTATGTCTCTAGGAGCCATGCATGCAGGTTCAGTGAGCGTAAGTCCGGGGTGGACTAGAGAACCTTCCTCCTGAGACAAGAGATGGGAGCTGAAAGGCAACGGGATTGGAGGTTCCCAGGACAGCTGCGTTAGCAAGGGGAACCAGATCTGTCTGGGCCAGAATGGGGCTACCAGGATCATTGTTGAATGCTCCCTGCGCAGTTTGAGAAGAACTCTCTGGATCAACGGGAAGGGAGGGAAGGCATAGAGGAATCTGTCCACCCAGGAGAGGGACAATGCGTCTCACCAGAAAACACCAGGCCCTGGATCTAGAGAGCAAAAATTGGGCAGTTTTGCGTTGGATGGGGAAGCGAATAAGTCCAGTTCTGGAGTGCCCCATCGAAGAAACAGATCCTCTGCTACCCCTTGAAGAAGTTCCCACTCGTGGACCTTGGCCTGGGAACGACTCAGGCTGTCTGCGATTGTGTTGTCCACTCCGGGAACGTGAACTGCAATCAGGCTGGCGCCGTGTCGGATTACCCAATCCCACACTCTCATCGCTTCCCTGCAAAGGGGGGTAAGAGTGTGCGCCTCCTTGTTTGTTGAGGTAATACATCACCACCATATTGTCTGTTTGAAGCATGAGATTATTCGGCGGGATCTCTGACTGAAAGGCCTGCAGGGCGTAAAGGACTGCCCTCATCTCCAAAATGTTGATGTGGAGATGAACTTCTTGAGGGGTCCACGTTCCCTGGGACCTCACCCCGTTCAGGTGCTCCCCACCCCAGCCCTGAGGCGTCTGTGGAAAGAATCACCTCCGGGACGGCGCTGTGAATGGAACACCCGCAGAGAGTGTTCCTGGGTCTAGTCACCACTGCCAGTCTCGAATCACGGTATTCGTGATTCTGACCGGCTGCTGCATGTGGTCTTGCCTTTGGTCCCACTGCACCTTGAGCATCCACTGAGTTACCCACATGTGGAGCCTTGCCAAAGGGACAGTTGGAATGGCCGCAGCCATGTGTCCGAGCAAACGAAGGACTAGCCTGGCAGGAGCAGTCTTCTTCGCCGAGAGGTCCCTGATGAGGGATCTGATGCGTTCCGCTCTTTCGTCGGGAAGAAATGCTTTCCCTTGGACGGTGTCCAGAACTGCGCCTATGAACTGCAGCTTCTGTGACGGTATGAGGAGAGACTTCTCGGAATTGATGAGGATGCCCAGAGACTGGAACAGAGCCTGGGTGCTCTGGATAGACAGCAACAACGCCTCTCTGGAGGCGGCCATGAGAAGCCAATCGTCCAAGTACAGGAACACATAGTGGCCCTGTCTCCTTAAAGACGCTGCCACGACTGCCATGCACTTGGTAAAGACCCCGGGGCCGATGACAGTCCGAGCGGAAGAGCTCGGAACTGAAAATGGTGGCCGAGAAACTCGAAGCGCAGGAACCTCCTGTGTGCTTGAGCCACAGGGATATGCAGGTAGGCATCCTGCATGTCTAAGGAAGCTAAGAAGGCATCCTGCCTTAGCATGGGAATGAGACCCTGAAGGGTCACCATACGAAATCGTTTGTAGGCGACTGATGTATTTAGGTCGCTGAAGTCCAAGATTCGACAGAGGTCCCCTGTTTTCTTCGGAACCAGAAAGAAGTGGGAATAGTATCCGGATCCTATCTGGTTCTCTGGAACATACTCCACCACTCCCTTCTGCAGGAGCATGAGTATTTCTTGCCTGATAGGCAATTTGTGCTGACCCGAGTAACGGGAGAGCAGAGGAGGCCTCGAGGGTGGCTTGTCTGCGAGTTGTATAAAGTGGCCTCTTTCGACCAACTGAAGGACCCACCTGTTGGTGGTTATGGACTGCCACCCTGGCAGGTAGTCCGCAATGCGACCCCAGACCTTGATGTCCCGTTGATCCTGAGGGGCGGGGGCCTGGAAGGAGTCATGCTGTGGCGGCGGAGGGGCCCGCAGGCTGAGCCGGCTTAGCTGGGCGCTGACTTCCGCCCGCAGGCAACTTTCCCTGGGCTCTGCGAGAAACGGAGCTCCTCTGTTGTGGTCCGGTGCGGGACTGCTGTCTCTGTGTCTGGCCATGAAAATGGCTTTGGTTCCTACGGAAGGAACTAAGCCTGGGTCGGTACATTGCCTGGACCGACCTCACCGCCTTCCTGGCCTCTTGGAGTTTGGTGAGGACCTTCTTAGAGGATTCACCAAAAAGAACTTCTCCATCAAAAGAGGCATCCAGGATGTTCTTCTGGACGTCCGGGGTGAATCCGGAGACACGGAGCCATGAGTGTCTCCGGAGGCATATGCCCGAAGCTGCCACTCTGGCCGAGGAATCCGCAGAATCGTACACGGCTCACAGCAGCTGGGTTACCACGTCCGAACCCATACGGAGGAGTTGCAACATCTCCTCCTTCTGCTTACTGTCTGGCAATTTGTCCGCCAGGTCCAGTCCCTGCTCCCACAAGGCATTTTGGAACTGTACCATGTGGGTTAAGTAGTTCAGGGATCTGATGGCGCAAGTAGTGGAAGCATAAGTGCGCCTGCCCATAGCGTCCAGCTGTTTGGACTCCGGGTCTGGTGGCAGGGTGCTCAAATGTTGCGGTCTCTGGGACCGGTCATGAGGCTGTGATGACCAGAGAGTCGGCCAGAGGATGTGAAGCCAGATACTGGTCCTCCCTAGGGGCCTTGTACAGGCGGTCAGCTTTCTTCGGCATCACCGGGAGCAAGTGTGGACGCTTCCACGCTGCCTTGGTGACGTCCACTAAAGTGTCCACCAAGGGTGGTACCACCACAGGCTTAGGATCTTTCTGCCGAAGATACCTGGCGAGGCGTAGTCTCTCGGGGTCTAATTCTTCCGCATCCCAGCCCATGTTCTCTTGGATATGCCTCATGATCTCTGAGAACAATGGGTCATCTGGAGGAGATCTAGGAAGTTCACATGGGTCCAGAGAAGGGATGTGGATTGGAGAGGGGGATCTGGATCCTTCTGAGAATTCCGATCCCGTGTCCTCCATCGAAGGGGAATGGTGGCGTCTTCTGGGTCTCTTAGGGCTGGGTGACCCTGAAGAAGATCTGGACGGAGGTCTCCTTTTGTCTGGTCTCCCCCTAGGAGGATCTGCCGGCTCCTGGGGGGAAGGTACTCGGCCTGCCACCCCGGACGGAGTAGGAGGCGCAGGGGCTGGTGGGGTCGCAGGTGGAGGAGGAGGAGGAAGAGGAGGAGGGGTGGGAACCACATCCCTTTTTATGGTGTCCCACCAGTAAGTGAACAAGTCCTTGATCTCGGATATGGAGAGGCCCGACGACGGACCGGGCGCCGATGGCCGGTCGTCGGGTTCCGGCATCGGCTCCCTGGGGGGTGTGACAGGACCGGGTTCACCCGTCTGGTCCTCGGGCTGGGTCAGCTCCTCCTCCGTAATCTTCTCCTGACCGACGTCGGTGGGAGGCGTCCGGGTCCTCTTCTCAATGGGTACGGGTATGGACGTCGGTCCCCCGGCCGATGACTGAGAAGATGTAGGCCTGACCAGCAACGGGCGTCTGGCGGTCGACGGTTCCTGGGACCTATGGTGTAGGGCCGGCATCGGACGGGCCAGCGCTGGGTCCGACGACTTCTTCAAGGAGGTAAACTCTTTGGTCTTCCTCTGGGGAGGAGGAGGCAAGGAGGCAGACCTGACGTCGGGTTCGGAACGGCGGGAACCAGACTTATGGTGGTGATGACGGTCCCCCGACCTAGCCAGGGTCCTAGAAGAGGAAGATGAGGAAGGCCTGGAGGTCTTGGCCTGTGAGACAGAAGAGGAGCCTGAAGGGGTCTTCACTGCTGCGGGGGGAGGCTGAGAACGGGCCCGGGAAGGAGAGTGGTCAGACCGGGAGCTGGAGCTACGGGAGTCAGAGGCCCTAGGTGACTTGGATCTAACCCTCTCCCTGTACTTCTCAGGGTGTCTCCGGGCCTTCTGTGAGGATTCCCCCTTGGAGGCTGCGTCCATGGCCCTGATTTTTTCTTCGAGCAGGAACGCCTGAAGGGCCTTCTGGCGACGGATCCGGGTCTGGCTGTTGAACCCCTGGCAAAATGAGCAGGACCAGGTGTCGTGGTCCTTGCCCAGGCACCGGACGCAGGCCGAATGCGGATCCTTAAACGGGATTTGCTTCCCACAGGCGCACTTCGAAGGATGGCCTTCAACGGAGGTTGGAGAGGACATCAGACAGCAAAAGAGCCGAAAAAACAACTTTTTTCCCGAAGGAAAAACTTAACCAAGCGTTGCGTGCTAGAAACGAGCCGGAGGGTCGAGACATGCAAGTCGATGGCGGGAAAGAACTGGGGAATCTGGCGGGACCGCCCCCTTATGTACTACGCCTGACGTTGGGGGCGGGACCAACGTCGGGGGCGGTCCCCGCTGAAGATAGCTAACTAGAAGAATTCCGTGGGGTCCTGACGCCTGCTGGCTTCAGTCCTAATGGTGTAACCTGCTGCAAGAGCTGTTTCTCGAAGTAAGATCTCTATTGTTCTATGTTTAGACAGGTGATCAGGGGGAAGGAAAGTCAACAGAATATCAAGGATTAGGGGAAACACTAGTGTTCTGTGTTTGCACAGGTGCTTGGGGGGGAAGGGGATGGACCACTAGACTATCAGAGATTAGTGGAAACACCATTGTTTTGTGTTTGGATATGTGATTTGGGAGTGGACCACTAAACTACCGGGGGATTGGGGAAACACTATTGTTCAGTGCTCGGGCAAGTGATTGAGGGGGATGGAGGACCACTGGACTATGAGGGATTAGGGAAGACACTAGTATTTTGTGTTTGGACAGGTAATCAGGGGGTAGATCATTAAACCATCAGAGATTAGAGGAAACACCTTTGTTCTATGTTCGGACAGGTGATCGGGGCAAGGGGACATTAGCAGGGACTGACAACTCTTGGTGTCACTCCACTGGAGGGGGTGGGTGTGTCGGGTGTTCACTCACTACTGCACTGTGATAAGGGCAGAGTTTTGAAAACGTTAAGCTATCCTGCATCGGCAGCTGTTAAATGTTTTTGAAACCTCAGACTATACCACTATGCGCTGTATGAAGCAGGGATCCCTAATCCACATGGGTGCAATTATATATTCTGCCGTGTACCACTGTCCACTTAGTACTGCATTAGTGGGCTGTGAATATGGCCTGCCCAGACAAATCGCGTAAGACGTAGTTAGCACATTGCTAACATATTTAGCTAAGCTTCTGAACATGGGAGCTTAAATCATTAAAGCAATGGTACAACTTTACAAAACCTTATAGAGTGAATGGCAATAAATCATTAAAGCAGTGGAACAGTGTAGGAGTACAGTGGTGGTGAGGGAAATGCTATGTGCAGCAAAAACAGGTGTGATTGGCTAGCTGCAAGAACAGGGTAGGGAGAGATGAGCCAATACCTGGTAAACAAAAGCAAATAAATAAATAAATAAATAGTAATGGCTTAAGAGAGGAATGTAAGGATAAGAAATGAATCAGGGAGAATGATTGTTCCAGAGAATAGACATGACATAACATATCTATCACCTGTAAATGCGGTGCAGATGTGGCACATAGGTTTCATAGGTTAGTTCAAGCTAATAGACTGACATCCTTAACACTTGCCTTTAACCCAAGTCTAAAACAGAGTCGCTATAACCCTAAAATGCTGATCCAAGTTATCTTTAAAACTTTTCATACTACCGCTATTAACTACAGTTTTTGGAAGTTCATTCCAGGGAGTCACCACCCTCTGGACTGAACCAATTGTTCCGTGCATTACGATTCCATTTAGAACGTATAAGTTGTTTATAATGTATGGTAAAACGTTGTTATAGGTTGAAATCTACCTTTTTATAACAACGTTTTACCATCGATGTGACGTCACGATGTTGTTAACCCATCGATAGTACATCACATTGAAGGGTTAACAACCGGGAACAGTCAGGGCATGCGTGCAGCTGGATCGGACGGCCTTGTAATGGCCACGGCGGTGAGGGCAGTGCAGTGGGGACATGAAAAAACAGCAGTAAGGAACTGCTTTCTTTTCTAAAAAAACGAACTGGTACCATACACTATAAAAGCTAATGTATGGTACATCGATGGTTAACGCTTTGTTAACTAATCTCAGGTCGTTATATTAATTTAAACCTCTCTCAAGCTTCTCTCTCGAGGTTTACATGGTTGCCCTGGTAACCTCTCGATGGTTACAAACCGGTTAACCATCGATGACCATACATTATCCTCTATATTATGTCTTCTGCTGCCGTACCAATCTGTTCTAGGCTGGATTCCTAGCTCAGATTGGAGCTTAGCATCGCCCATTATCCTATACAACAGACACGTCCCCCCTAAACCTCCTGTAATAAAGGGAATAAAAATTGAGGGTTGTTAATCTATCAGTATATGGTTTGTTTTTTTAACCCATGTATAAATCTGGTAAATCTTCTCTGTACCCCCTCCAATCTAATGATGTCTTTCCTGTTTTGTGGGGACCAAACCTGGGCACTTTACTCCAAATGGGGTCTTACCAGTGCTACATAAAGCGTGGTCAATGCCTTTGTGTCCCTACTTGCAATATGCCTTAAGATGCAATTCAAGTTTTGATTTGCTTTTTTTAACCGAATCTTACAATGGGTACTGAACTTAAGGTCATCACCTACTATAATTCTGAAATCTCTTTCTTCTTTCGTATCTGTGAGCACAGTATTCACAAGTTTACAAGGGATCTGTCTGTTAGATTTGCCCAAATGCATAACCTTACATTCTGCAATATTCAAGACTAATTTATTGGTCTCAGTTCAATCAGAGATTTCATCGATGGTACTCTGCAGTGATGCCCCTTCATCCTGATTGTTTACAACTGCCCTCAACCTACAGGCATCTGTAAACTTATAGAGCCAAATATCTGGGTCGATTGTTTGTAGGAGGATATATATATATATATATATATATATATATATATATATATATATATATATATATTAAAAAGACTTGGTCCCAAGACAAAGCCCTGGGGGACTCCGCTGGTAAATGGTGCCCAATCAGAAAGTTCCCCATTAATGGAAACTCTGTTTTCTCCCCTGCAACCATGCTGATACCCAGTTACAAATATCAGTACCCAGATTGATTTCCTTTAATAGGTTTAATAATTCCATGTGGGGCAATCTGTCGAAAGCCTTAGCAAAATCCATATAAACCACATCAGCTGAATTTGCATTGTCCAATTCTCTATTAACATTCTCATAGAATGCTAAAAGATTTGTCTGACAGGATCTGGATTTTGTAAACCCATGTTGTAAAGGGTCCGCCAGGCCATGAATCTCCAGATGATTCAGAATTAAATCTTTGATTAGACCTTCCAGAACCTTTCCTACCAGGGAGGTTAAATTTACGGGTCTAAAATTTTCTGGTTTTGACTTGGGCCATTTTTTTAGAATGGGAAGCACTGTGGCAATTTTCCAATCCTGGGGTACTTTTCCCATATCAAGAGAGGCCTGGAAAACATGGGTGAGTGGAAAAGCCAGTACACCCGCTAGATCTCGTAGTACCCTTGGGTGAAAGTCATCAGGGCCAGGAGATTTACTGACATCTAACCTAGAGAGTCTATCACGAACGTCTTCGGGCTGGATAATTATTCAACCAGGGTTTGAACTGTAATTGCCCAAAGTGACTTATTTTACAAAACTTCTGGTAAACTGTATCCTGCTTCAACTGTTAAACCGCTTTTAACATAATGGGAAGGCCAAAAAATACAGCCAAAGGGGAAACAAAACCGTAGCCTTCAACTTCAGACCAGCCTACAGGCTATGTGGCCCAAACTCCTTCAACACCACAAAACCACCATGCAAGACTTTATTTAAAAACAGGAAAAGGAAGCTGGCCCGGTGGCGCTGAGGGTTGAGGCGCTGGATGCCACACCTCACGCCATGCCAGCGACCCAGGATCGGAAACGACCTCAGGCACTGGAAGGTTGGCCGGGGGAGGAGGATCAAGTGTCCCAGGGTCTGCTGTCTTCCTCCGTGGTGGGTGGGGAGGGAATACCATGGTCGCATTGGCTCCTGGCGGTGGCTGGGGGGCGGTGCATCCTGCGGTTCAGCTGTGGGGCAGTGCGGACAACGTCGAATGTGCTGTGTGTGGATGCGCGCACGACAGCATCAGTGGCGTCACTGCACGCCAGCACCAGGGGGGAAGGAGTCATGTCGGAAAAATCCTCCGCGCGCACAATGGCAGCTGCTCCAGCAGCGCCGCACCAGATGCACCCCAGGTAACTCCCCTGGTGTCTGCCCCCCCCCGGCCTTCCGCAGTGAGCGGGGTAAGTCCCCACTGCGATGTGGCTGGAAGGGGCAAGGCATAGGGGTGAAGACCTCTGGTTGCGGCTGGGGCAGGGCTGCAGATACAAGCTGGATGGGGGGGGGGCCGTAAGTACAACCCCCCAGCCGGGAAGTACTAGAAGGAAATAAAGTAAACAAAAAAACCAAAAACAGAAAAAGGTGACAAACAGCCAGTTGAGCTTTCACTTATTTTTTTCAGTGGCCTCCTGATACATGTTGCACTGTACAATAAATGCATTTAGTTTTGTTTCCCTGTGATTAGACACATACACACAACTTTTACACCGAGTAAAAATGTCTATCAGTAGAGACAGGGCAATCAATTCTTCTTACACTGCAGGCCCCAGATGTCAAAGAGGAAATAATACAAAAATTTGATGACTGAAGTTGCCTCTTCTGTGGCAACAAGAGTCCATACCAATGCAACCCAGGCACTCGTGACCATAAGCAAACTAACGCAGGGTAACATCCAGCTTAGGTTTCACCACAAGGCGAGGGAGAATGCAGTGCAGGCCCTGACTATCCATTTGGTAGGGTTGCCAGAGTGGTGTGAGGGGCCTGACCTGTTTGTATTTCCCTACTGGGCTGCTGAAAGTCCTGCAACTAGATCCTGAAACCACAGAACAAAATATCAGCAAAGCTTACCAGAGTTCCCCAAAGACTGCACACATCCAGAAATAGCACTACAGACTGACCTAATAGACAGGAGCAGAGATAAGAGACTACTGTATTTTCTCCAGACATCAAGTAAACTCCAACAGCTCAGTTTTTTTTTTTGAAATAGCATTTTTTATTATATCTTAATATACAGACAGTACAGATAGTTCAGATTAACATTCATACATAAAAAAAAAATGCCATTAATATGTCTGGAACTATATCATTAGTATTTTGCCTACATATCTGATTTAGTGTGGTTGGACATCCATGTTTTACTTATTTATTTATTTTACCCCTTCCCTTCTTCCTTTCATGTCCTTTCCACACATAATAAGTGTCCAGAACAATTTATTCCAAATAACAGTAGAGACAGACAAGTCTCTCATAAAGCCAGAAGTCAGTAGAGTAGAGACCTGTCTATGAGAGTAGGAAAGAAAAAAGGAGAAGAAAGAAAGGAGAGAAAGAAAGAAAAAGACGGACTAGTGTTATCTTAGCTTTACACTTCTTAATATATGGTGAAGACAACCATATTACCTCTGCTTGTATAATGGGTTGCCATTAAGGAATACTCTCTTCCTTATGAAAGACGAGGAGAAAACATCGGCAGACCCCCAATATCATCTCACTGACAAGTGTATTTAACTAAAATTTCTAACACATTAATTTGCTCCCTTTGAGCTTGAAACTTAAAAAAGGGCATCCATCTGGATTTAAATTTATCTTTTTGCAGTCTCACCTTAGCAGTAAGATATTCCATTTCAAGGATAGACAAGCAATTCTTATACCACACCTCTGATGTTGGAGAAACTTTAGTCAACCAATATTGAGTTATTGCCTTGAGAGCAGAGGCCACCAACACATTGAAAAGGTATCGTTGAGTTTTTAATTTAACCAGGTTAGGGTATTGTCCAAGGACCCAATATATAGGATCATTAGGGATAAATACCCCTAGAACAGCACTTACTTGATCCCTCACCTGTGCCCAAAAATTATTAATGTGAGGGCATTCCCAAAAAATATGGATGTGCATCCCTCTGTTCCTGCATTCCCTCCAACAGAGGTCTGTAAAATATTGACCAAAATGTTTAGTGATTACCGCAGTCCGAAAATATCTGGAGACCACTTTCCACCGAAACTCCCGCCAATTGTTAGAGGCAGTGGTTGAGTGTATAGCCTCCCATATCATGTCCCAAACTGGGTCCGTTATGTCTTTTCCAAGTTCTCTGATCCAACTTGTTTTAATTGAAACCGTAGAATCTGGTTCCAGGTCCAAAAATTGGCCCACCATCTTAGAGATAAAACCTTTTGACTCTGTACTATTAACCTCCGCTCCCAAAGCATCCACCAACGGATTATTACCTATATCTCTAGGTCTTCCCCTCTCAAAATCCTTGCCTTGTAAAAAATGTCGAATTTGTATATATCTAAAAAAATCAGAGGCGGGGAGGGAGAACTCTTGTGAAAGCAGTTGAAATGTTTTAATCCCTTCCCCCCGAGTATAACTGTCCAATTTAGATAGTCCTCTCTGATTCCATCTCAGAAATCCCATATCCCATGACAAAGGTACAAAATCCAGGCAAGCCTTAATCGGGGAATCCATCCCCAAAGATAGCTTCATACCTAATGTTTAATTAATCTCCCGCCAAGCAGAAATTATCTAACTGGACCAGGGATTACCTTCCTTTAGCCTTTGTATCCCTTCATAATCCATATATATCAAATCTCTGATATCCCCTCTAGAAGATTCCGGCCTCTCCAATTCTACCCATAATGGTGAGTCTTTATCTCCCATGAGAAGAGTTATTGGCTGTATCTTTGCAGCCCAGTAATATTTTCTAAGGTCCGGCAGACCCAGACCCCCTTTTTTTTTGCTTCTGAGAAGGATATTCCATCTTACTCTGGGAGGCTTACCAGACCAAATGAATCGAGACAAAGATGATTTAACTGTCTTCCAAAAAAGGGCTGGGAGCTTAAGCGGCAGTGACTGAAACAAGAATAAAAAACGAGAATGTTCATTTTTACACTGTCAACTCTGCCCAGTAATGTAAGGGGTAGTTCCTCCCATCTATGCAAATCCTCTTGGATATTCTGCAACAGTCTAGAGTAATTGGAGGCATATAGTTTAGAAATATCTTTGGTTATTCTAACCCTCAGATATTTAATCCTCCTTCACCACATGTATCTACCAATTACAGGAGTGTACCATCTCTCAGCCTTCCCATGGGCAGTAAAGCTGATTTAGTATCATTAATTTTAAACCCAGATACTTCACTAAATGATTGTATTATAGAGTCAATCAAGGGCATCCGTCTCTCAGGATCCGTGATGTACAATAAAGTGTCATCTGCATATAGTGAAATTCTGACTTCAACTCCTTGTACTTGTATACCAGTATAATCTTTCGATTGCCTTATGAGGGCTGCTAAAGGCTCAATACACAACGCAAAAAATAAAGGTGATAAAGGGCATCCCTGCCTGGTTCCCCTTTTAATCATTATTCTATCCGAGGTTGTCCCATTCACCCTCACCCTTGCCCAGGGGTTTCTATATAGATTTGCTATCCATTTTCGGAATTTTTCCCCTGTTCCAAATTTCTCCAAGACCTGGTCCAAAAAAAAACAGTCTATCCGGTAGAAGGCCTTCTCCGCATCCAGTGCCATCACCGCCCTCAGAGTATCAGGCGGGAATGACCCGGAGGCAGACAAGACATTGAGCAACAATCTTATATTATCTTGGATGTGACGACCTGGAATAAACCCTGTCTGATCTCTATGCACCAATTCCGGCATAACTTCTTGTAACCGGGAACTCAAAATCTTAGCAAACATTTTGGCATCTTGATTAATTAGCGAAATTGGACGATAACTCCCACATTCTGTTGGGTCTTTCCCTGGTTTTGGCAGTAATGTGATTATTGCCGCCTCCCACGAGGCCGGAGATTCCCCTTTTTCTTGTGCTGCATTACAAACTCTGGTAAATAACGGGGCTAACTCATCGGCAAATGCCCGATAAAACTCTCCTACAAACCCGTGGGTCCTGGGGCCTTCCCCTTAAGGTTTTTAATAACTTTCTCACTTCTTGTTCTGTAATTATCTCACCCAATTTATTTCCCTGAGATTCTTCAAGCCTTGGTAGTGTAATACTGTGCAGGAAGCTCTCCACCCATCCCGGGTGATTTGGTTCCCTCTCACAGCAATAAAGCTCCCGATAATATTGACAAAAACTACCCGAAATTTGTACTGGATCAGAAGAAATGATCTGGGTACCATATTTTTTTAGCCGAGGGATATATCTCTCAGCCTCTTGCTTTCTAAGTCTGAGGGCCAATAAACGGGTCGCCCGCCCCCCCGATTCATAATACCTTTGTCTGGTATATCTCAAAGAGTTTTCAGTTCTGGCCATCATTTCCTTATTATATTGTTCCCTGGCCTCTTGTAATTGCTCTAATACCCGAGCATCTTTATTTTTTTTATGCTCCGTCTCCAGAGAACTTATAACTCCCAATAAATTTTGCACCTTGTTTTGAGTACATTTATATTTATAAGAAGAATAATTTATGATTTGCCCACGTAGGACTGCTTTTAATCCATCCCATATAAAATGTATGTGAGTGTCCTTTTCTATATTTTTCTCTAGGTAGAGCTTAATAGATTATTTTATTTGGTTAACAAATCTTGTATCGTTTAAAAGGCCAGGATCAAATCTCCAACCCCTAGCCTTCATCCCGACCATCTTACCTTCGTACTAATCATTACGTGATCCGAGAAGGTCACTGGTGTATTGTTAAATCTGTTAAGTCATTAGCATATTTTATTTGGGTATAGAATCTATCCAATCTAGAGTTTGAATTGGCCACCGCTGAATAAAAGTAAAGTCCTTAACCAGTGGATTTTGCTGCTCCACGGGTCTACCCACCCTCCTTCTGTTACCAGGGCTCTGAGGAGTTTAGAACATGCTGTCCGGCCTCCCTTCCCCTTCACTCCTGTCTAAAGCACGCTTTTCCACGCAGTTCCAATCCCCACCATTATCACTCTACCGAAGGAAGGAATCCACAATAGAAAACTGCCTGAAAAAGTTCCCAAAGGGGGCGGGGGCTACAATGCAGCCAGGTGGAAACTATGCCCCATGAACTCTCCGGAAATTATCACGAAGTGACCAGACCCACTTTTCTGTATCCGGTGGACTTTGAAGGGAAGACCTTTACAAGATAATATGACCACTCCAGCCCTAGAAGCCTCAGAGCAGGAGTCTGCATATACCCCTCCCACCCAGGATCTTCGTAATTTAGAGTGTTCATAATCGGATAATTTAGTCTCCTGGAGACAGACCAGGTCACATTTTAACCGTCCCAACTCTTGTAGAATTCTTGCCCTTTTAACCACCCCATTTAGTCCCTTAACATTGACAGATATTATTTTAAGTGATGCCATTTCGATAATTAACATAACTATCCATACCTCCTCCTTTATTCCCCTCATGCCACACAAATAGCTTAAGTAACTCATATGTAGATATGTCCGTCAGATAAAATAAGTAAAAGAGTTCAGAAAAGGGAGAAAGAGATGTAACAACAAATAATCACATTAACATCAAACATCATGCTGTTCCTTTTAAGCTCAATTGGACCGATCTTGAGAACGGAAGAACAAACCCCTTAAAAATTAGGGTGAGAGGCTCCCAGAAGAAGAGAAAAAAATACAAAAAGACTTGGTTGCAGTCGTTTGTTGAAACCCACTAGCTCAATCAGAGCTAGAAATAAACCTGAGGGTTAAGATGTTAACTCCCAGATGCTAGTGGCATAGAGCCCTAGCTTGATAGGAGAAAAGCGCTCTAACAGCACTAAAGGGCAGGCTCCGGGTCCCCAAGAGACTAACCCTCTCCTACCTAAGATGGGTCCGTTAGGCCAGCCGTTGGAGACGGGTGCCCCGGTACAGTACCTATTTAATAAAATAACAAATTGCTCTGAACGAAAACCAGGAAAAAAAAATTCAATACTACAGTTTCAGGTAAGTCCCCATTACGTCTAAACATAAAAGACTATACGATTTTCTAGAAATCCACCCTAAATATACAGGGCCCGACATTGTCCTCTCATTAACCCAAGGCGGCCCCCCCCCTCGCATTGCACACAATGCAAGAGCAGCTCATATTCCACTCCACTCTTCTAGAGGGTATTTCCCTTCAATCCACTCTCAGTTCAAATCGCAACTATACTGCTTATAAAACTGCTTATTAAATCAATTTATCTATCTACCCTCTATTTTCCTCAAGTTCGAGTGTGCTCTGCTTATCAGAGGGACTCTTATCTTTGTTACCCCAGACATAAATTTCCCTTCCAAAATACCCTCCCACTAGAAACACAGACCAAACCCTGTTGGGGTTCCTTTTACCTTCTAAGGGAGCATCTACAAATTAGGGTTTCTAACTACTATGAGGATCAAAACCAGAACTTTTTAAGGGGATAACTTACTAATATAACAAAGGTAGAGAACTTTCCTCAAATATATCATATAATCCCCCAGTTCTTTACCCTTTCCAATTCACCCTTTCAGACAGAGTCACTGTCCCAAACCCAGCGCCTTCTGGGTTCATGAAGCTACAAACTGTAGTACTTGGTCTCTTTGGCATGTAACCATCTCGTCATGTCCGCATGCAATGGGAGCAAGGCCTCTCCTCTCTCATATGCTTCCTGGGACCTGGAGCAATAGACCATAACAATCTTCAATCTCTTTCTCCGCCTGTTCTTCCTTCTGTGTCTGGGATCGGCACCTCTTGGGATGTGAGAAATGGGACCGCAGCAAGCAGCTGAGTCGAAAATCTTAACCCGCCTTGACTCTGCACCCAGAGCTTAGAGGTATCTCAGGTACGCTTTAAAGCCTTTCTCCTCAAAACTTTAACCACCTGTAGCACTTTTTTCCTTTGGGTAAGCATTAGAGGGGAAAGTCCTGGTCACATATAGCCTCTGCCATCCAAGTTGAGATTTTTTTTGCCCAAGCCAGCTTATAATCTTCTTTCTGTGTATCTCAAAATTTCACGATTACTGATCTGGGAGGTGCTCCTCTTTGGGCTTCAGAGCAATAGATTCTGGGCTCTTTCAATTTCTGTTTTAAAGTCCTCCCAGATTTAATTCTGTTTGAGCCAAGAATCAATGAATTCTTCCATGCATGGGGGTCCACCCTCCGGAATGCCAAAATTCTGATGTTGTTGGCACGAGCTCTCGCCTCCATGTCCTCTGCCCTCGCAGTCAGCTCTTTTCCTTCTGTGAAGATAGGCCAACGACCTGCCAAATGCCATATGTTCTGCTTGCAACAATTCAACATGCGTCTCCACGGATGTCGCATTTAGCTTCCAACTTTAAAATCATTTTGTAAGCCCAGGATTCTAGCGCCTATTCTATGGAGTATTTTCAACATTCTATGCCCATCTGCTTTAGTGAAGGTGGATGTTGCATCGGATCCCGAACCATCAGAATCCTCCCCCGAGGCAGTGATTATTGAGGAGCGTGACCCAGCAGGGCTCACAGGCCTCGAGTCAGTCTGACCCCTAAAACCACCTTTTCCTTCTTCGTTGAGCTTCTTTTTCGTTCGTCCCATTTTGCAAACTATTACAGGGACCAAGTAATTACTGGATGGCGAGTTCAGACCTCTCGATGATGAACGATGCACTTGACTGTTAAGCCCGAGGCACCAGAGCTCCAAATTAGGCTGCCATTGGTTTTATGACATCACCGGAAGTCCCCAACAGCTCAGTTTTGATGGTGAAGCAGTTAACGTGTTTGCAGATTTTCCCTCTGTCACTCAGGTGCACCAAAAGAAGTTTGACAGGGTAATGGCTGAGCTTCTTAGTTTCTGAGGGACACACTGCTTGTTAATGCTTGCTGGGGGGGGGGGCTGCCTGCTGATAGTGCTCTGCACTACAACTTTCAATTTTCATTGAAAAACGATGGATTTTCTGCTATTTTCTGGTGACAAGTTACACTGATCTGTGTCGGAATCCTGCAGGTCTCAGATGGGGAACCCACGTAAGTACCAGCAAGAGGGTGCCGGAGCTAAATCTAAAAATGCATCCACCACACCTAACACTCGGTTAGCACAAGGCTGCCTTTCAGAATTTACAGCCGAATCCAGAGAAGAGACCCTGCAGACTATTGGGGCATAGATTAATAGACTTATTACCACAGTGGCTGGATTGTCTGATTAATTTGATGGACTGACAGTGTTGCAACCCTGGAAACCACTCTGGACTCTGTCCAAACTGTGACCGCAGATGCAATGAAGCGGTGGAATGCAGCTATGGGAGTGGTCTAGTCTGTCATCCGTGAAAGTACGCACCTCAAAACACGTCTCGAGACACTGGAAAATCAAATAAAAGACACCAACTTGAGATTTTTAGGGATGCCGAAAGGTTGTGAAGGGGACCATTTAATGATGTTTCTACAGGAGTGGCTGGTAAAACAGCTGGGAGAGGAGGTAGCCGCAAAAACACAGTTGCTACAGAAGGCATACAGGGCTACACCAAGAGGACGCACAGACAATTCAGACACCTCACGTACCATCATGCTGGTCACTGATGGCATGGGCACTCGCAATTATATTATGGCTTTTGCAAGACAAAAGGGAATACTTTTACAAGACGGACAGCAAGTTAGAGTGTATCCAGGCATCAGTTTTGGTAGAAGGCAGAAACGGAAGAAATTTGGCGGGGTGCGGGCCATGCTCTGTGACGTTTGTACCCATCATGGTATGATATTGCTGGCTAGATTGAGAATTGCCCACCAAAGAAAATTCTTTCTTTTTGTGGATCCCTCAGATGTTCTAAAATGGAGCCAGAAGCATGCTGCTTCAGTGCCACGTGCAGCGGCTCCCAATGAACAGTCCTCAGAGGATGAAGTTACCCTGAATCTGACAGAGACTTTATTGTAGTTTATATAAGGGTGTGTAGTCTTTACTGTCCCCAGGTAAGTTTGGTCTTTTATTTGAAGTAGAAATAGTGTCATTCTTAGACCCAGGGCAGTCTTCCACCCAAGCTGGGGGCTTTAGTCCTCTCAGCTTTCACAGACGTGTTTTTTTTTCCCAACTGGTTTTGTGCACCCTTCAGTCTGAGGCATCTCTCAGAGGTACCTACTCTACTCAGCCCTGCTACTCCCCGCCAAGACTCCTCCCAGTGGCCCCCTCCTACAGAGACTTCCCAGCCCCCCAGATCATCCCCCGGGGGAGGGCCCACCACTCCTACCTTGGCGGCGTCTTTCTGGAATTAGAGGGCCCATCTCTGCAGGTGGTGCCTGGGTACCACTGGAGCAGCAGTCTGGCATTAGGGATGTGCGGCCTGGTTCCTGAGGCCCTCGTCGCCTCTTCAGTCCTCCAGGGGATTTTTCTTGTGTTGTCCCCAGGAGCACAGACGTGCCATGACATCAAGGCACAACGTCCCGACGTCCGCCAATGCTCCTCCCCTGCGATGTGGTGCCATATCCCTGTGTTGCTCCTGAGCACCCCCAGAGCTGCTAGAGAGCGGCACGAATCCCCATCCCTCCCCAGGGAAGGGATAGCTGTCCTATGGATGCTCAATCCCTTCCCTTCCCTGCTGACCCCCAACGGCCCGGGCTCATTCCCGAACCCGGATTGCTGGTGTGGCGTGAGGTATGGCATCCAGTGCCTCAACCCTCAGCGCCACTGGGCCGGTAAGAGACATGTGTTTATTGATGTTTAATCCTGCTGCATTGCCTGTTATATATGCTCCTATTACTTTAAGGTTAGAACTAATGTTGCTGAGATAGTATCCTAGAAACTAGGATACCAACAGATACCTCCCATTTGGCCAGATAGTTGCTGTGGTAGGATAGCAGTGCTATCTGACCATAGACCCTACCCTCTAGGATCCAGTGCATGGATCCTACAAACATTGTGGATCCTGTGGATTCTAACAACAGATCTAGCTCAGATCCTATCTGACCTAGGATCCATTGTTATCTGACCCCGGATCCTAACTATCTGACCTTGGATCCCTGGATCCTAACTAGGATCCACTGCTATCTGACCCTGGATCCTAACTATCTGACGTATGATTCCTGGATCCTAACTAGGATCCATCGCTATCTGACCCTGGATCCTACATCTATCTTTGGTAGGATTTCTGGTAGGATCCTAGGTAGGATACTAGCACTATCTCACAGATAGTGGTAGGATCCACAAAAGCACTATCTGAGCATCACTAGTTAGAACTTATGTTGGTTCTCATTGTTGCTCTACTAGCTCGATATTGTGTAGGCATTTTGATTGTCTTATACCCTGTCTGTTCGAGCAATCGTTGAAGTGTCAGTTTCAGCACCTTAGCAGAATAGTGCATGGTTTCTTGTTTAATTACTTGCCATCAGCAGCACTCTTACATGACTACTTGTACTTCGCGTGTCATATGGGGAAATGTATGGTAGATAACTACCTTCTTTTTAGCAGGTAGAGCTTTTCTGGACATTATGAAAAAAAGAAACCATGCAGCTCATGGGTTTACTTTGCAGCTCATTCGTTTTCTCACTATGTACTTTACTACGGTTTTCCCCAGGGACATATCTAATAGCATAATATGTTTAATATGAGTGTATTAGAAGGAGGCGCGCCCTCAGTATGATAAACTTTATTCTGTTATGTCCTTTGCTTGCAATATATAACTGTATGTTATGTTGTTAAACAATAAACATAAAGTTAAACAAAGTTAATGCTTGCTGGCACAACTTTGTATTCAATATGGCGGGAAAACTGTCTAAATTACAGACAGTTTGGATGTTAGTAAGGGCATACACAAAACAGTGACCGAGTTTAACCAGGCACTAGATGAAGATGTTGATGAAGATGAGGATTGAATGTGGGCTAGGTAAGCTTTCCGTAACAGAGGAGGAAATGGACAAATGTATAACCTCTTAAATGTGAACTTAATTGAATGGACTGGTACAGGGGCCGAAACCTGGCTTAATATTAATTCCCCTTTTGCTGTGTGTATTATCCTTACTTGCTGAGATGGACTACAACTTGATTATATTATTTAAAATTATATTAAAACATTTACAGGGTTGCAACATGCTATATAAGGTGGTGCCTAGAACAATGAGCCCAGGTGAACCCAGAATGTTATATATGGCTCTAGAACCACTTGGGTCAGAAGTAAGACCTTTAAAAGGCTTTACTGGAAAGGGGGCCTTGTCATAGACAGCCTACCAGATTATCAAAATAAATAAAGTAAATACATACATACATACATAAAGACCAAACGCTCCCACTATTTATATGATGTTTTAATGTCAAAGCCTTTTACATTGATGTAAACTCTTAGTAAAAGCTTACTCACGTTTTATTAATTTCACTGTGTGTTCATTTCTTAATGCAGGGGTCATTGAATGTAATGAGAAAGGGTTACACAGTTTGGGGGCATTGAAGTACTTGCCTGATTTCACCAGAGCTCATACAGTAATGCAGTTAACAGCTTTTACTCATTGTAAAGTTAAGAAGAAATGTTTGCAGTTCTGAACATTTTTTCATTGCAATTGTGCAGATGGACCCACTGAAGGAAATGCTAAACAATGCTGGGAACGAGCCACTTATCTTTGACGTAATGTAGAGCTTAAATAGGTTGGGTCTATGCATTATAGTCTGGCTCAGCGTGTCTTGAAATATGCAGCACATTTATAATAACCGATATCTAGAAACACGTTGCCTCCATATTTAGATGAACCAGGTTGTCCAGGCTACACTTTCCTATCTTCATTTCATTTACTTATTATACTAAAGAGCAAGATGAGCTAAAAAGCCTATTTTCACTAGTGATTAGTTGTAGCCATACATCTTCTACTGACGTATCCCAAATAGTATTCTACATGGAATTGTCTGAAATGAAATTGACCTACATTGAGTTTGTTATAAAACAATTACATAAGTAAGTTTTTGAAACTATACATATTTGTTGGGAACATTCAAATGGTTTAGTTCTACTTTCATTTAAAATCCTTTTCTTACGGTGACTTCCAGTGTTCTTTAACTCTTCTGTCCAATCCTGATAAGATCACAATATTCTGGGAGTAGGAGTCGGGGGAGGTGAACCTACAAACTTAACCAATGCACCTACTTTGCCAGCACTGCTGCTTCAAATCTACTTTTGAAACCTAATCAGAGAGCGCTATCCAGACAAAACAAAATTGTGCTCTTAGCAAATGTGATCTTATTTGGTTTGACAGCTGTGTATGTTATTACATTAATAGGGAAATTCTGCATTTTCAATACGATAATGTTATTCAAAGCACAACTTATGCTGATATGATTTTATCAAGGTCCTGCCTTATGAATTAAATGTTGCTTTCAACTTTCAACACTCCCCCCCTTCAATCCCCCTGTGCAGGATTGGATTTCTGTCTGTCGAATATGTTAATCGGTTTGGGATTAGATAAGAAAGTGTGTAGTATTTCTAGAGCTGAACATGAATTTGAGAATCTAGAATGGGTACAGTAAAATGCTAATTAATCTGTGTCTGTAGCACTGGTGATGGGAAGGTCACCTTGTATGGGAGGACACTCTGTATTACTCCTTATCAGTTTCCTGCGCGGCAGCTGAGCTCCTCTCAACAAACTGCACACCTAGGGCACTTCCACTGCAGCAGTAACCATCAGCACCCTCCTTTCACTTACTAGTGCTTTGGTGCCACAAGTAACATTCACAGAAACATAGAAATTGATGGCAGATAAGGATCGCTACGCCCATCCAGTCTGCCCATTTTCCCTGCCTACAATAAAAGCCGCAGCCCCTGCTTGATATCTGGCTCTACCTCCTCATTCCTATTGCTAGGGTTCCCCTATGCCTGTCCCATGCATGCTTGAATTTCCCCACTGTGTTTGCCCCACCACCTCTGCTGGGAGTCTATTCCATGCATCCACCACCCTTTCTGTGAAAAAATACTTCCTGGCGCTGAGGGTTGAGGCACTGGATGCCACACCTCACGCCACACTGGCGACCCGAGTTCGGGAGCAAGCTCGGGTGCCGGGGGTTGGCAGGGGAGGGACTGGATTGAGTGCCTGAAGGGCTGCTCTCCAGTCCCGGAGGGAGGGTGTTGGGGAGCTTGGTGCTCCGATGGCCCCTGGTGGAGACTGGGGGTGCCACAGTAGCATGGAGCAGCACGTACACTAGCATGCCTGATGCTGGCAGAGTTGCTATGCGCCAAGCATCAGGAGTGTGCACAGGCTGGGGGGGGGGACAAGAACAGAGGAAAAACCCGGCTTGTGGGGCAGGCGATGGCACTGGCCCCCCCATGCCCTCCGCCAGGTTCCGCCTCGGATGACCTTCCAGTATCCTCCCCCAGGTGCCTACCTGCAGTTGGAGTTTGAGTTGCAAGGAGCCCAAGAGGCGCAGGGCTACCCTCCTCAGGCAGGTTAAACCAAGGGTGCCAGCTGCAGGTGGGGGGGAAGAGAGGAGGTACAGTCCGGAGGGGGCCTCAGGCGGGCAGGACAAGGATCAGTTGCCAGAGAGAGAGGTCCTCATGAGCCACGACCGAAGCGAAAGAAAGTTGATAAAAAAAAGGAAATACTTCCTCACGCTACCCCTTAGTCTACCCCTTCCAACTCCAAGTCATGCCCCTTCATTCCCGGACATCTCCTTTTTTTTTTTCTTCTTTTTTTCTGGCAGGTCCAGCCGTCGCCTTCTGCCCTGGTCATGGCCCCCAGGCTTCCATCAACCATCAATTGCCCGCATTCTCCCTGTCACCCCTGACTTGCCCCCCAGAGGGCGGGGCCGCGGCACTGGTTCCCCTAACTCCAGTGCCATGGAACCAGTAGCTAGTTGGCAGTGCTGCTGGCGTCGGTGGCTAATTGCAGCCCAGGGACAGCTTCACTTAGACAGAGGACCCACTCCCCCATTTTCCATTTTTCCTCTGGGAGGTGGGAATGTGCAATGACATCCAGCGTCCGCCCCGCCTTCAGTCCGTGCTAGCGCCGGTAGCTGCACGACTTCTGGCCTCCACCAGGAGTCTGTCTCACACCGGACACTTCCCCACCCTTCCCTGGAGAAGGATCAGTCCATTGGACGCTCTATCCTTCTCCCCCCGACTGGCCCTCCAGCGATCAGGGTCCATTCCCGAATTCGGGTCACAGGCGGAAATACAACCGCTACGCAGATGGGCCAGCCCGACATCTCCTTTTTTGAAAGATGCTACCCTCTGGCACCTTATTTATGCCTTTTAGATATCTGTAGTTTTCTATCATATCTCCCTTGTCTCTCCTCTCCACCTTTCAGTTCCCAGTGCCTCAGTGCCACAAGTAACCTTCTGTACCCTAATTTCAGCTCCCAGTGCTTCAGTACCACAAGTAACCATCTGCACCCTATGTTCAGCTATCAGCGCCTCAGTGCCACAAGTAAAGAACAGTTATGTGAAGCCGGCCCGGTGACACTGAGGAGTGAGGCACTGGACGCCACACCTGGCGCCATGCCGGCGACCTGGGTTAGGGAATGGACCTGGGCCATCATGGGTCGGCAGAGGAGGGAGAGGACTGAGTGCCCGGGAGGACTGCTCTCCTCTCCCGGGAAGGGATGCTGGGGGTGCCCGATGCAGCAGTGGCCTCTGGTGGAGACCAGGGGTGGCACAGACGTTAAGCTGTGGAAATGGGGGGCGGGACATCAGTAGGCACCAGCGGCATGAGTACTGCGCAGGTCGCCATTGTACGCTGAGTCTCGCAGGGAGAAACTAAGGGAAACCCCCCTGCTGTGGTGGTAGGCGATGGTAGGGATCAGTGACGGAGCCCCATGCCCAACGTCGGGCCCTACCGGGCCATGCTCCCGGTCACCCTACTCCTCTCTGGTCACTCCACTAGATTTACAGATAGAGCACCGGAGGAGTTGCGGACCCACTTGGGGGGCTCAGAGCCAGGGGGTTGTGCGGCCCAACAAGGTCGGGGGTTAAGGACAGAACAGAGAGTGCAGTTCGGGAGGGCTTCAGGTAGGCAGCAGAGCTTCTGACCAAGCATCCCCACCAGAGAGAGGCCACCACTGGTAGGTGCATAAATAGAAGATACAACCCCCCCCCAAAAAAAAAAAAACAGTTACGTACTTACAGTAACAGTAGATATTTGAGAGAATCTCTTTCATCAGGCCATACCTATGGAACTATTGCCACCAGGCACTAGGACCGGGGAGAAACTTTTTGCAAAGGGTCTGCTAGGGGCCGCCCATGATAACGTTCTACATTGGTACTCCCATACATACGTGGGTGGCCCCTTCCCTCCTCAGTTCCCCACCAGAGATCATGCTCAAAGGACGTCCCTCTAGGGAACCTGGCGAGAACTTATAATTCTGCCGACCAGGCAAGGCTGGAAACAGCAGGTAGACTCTCCTGGAGAAAGAGACAGGAGTTACAGAGCTCTGAATCCATGGGGGGATGGAGGGTGAGATGGCATGGCCTGATGAAGGAGATTCTCTTGATGATCTACTGTTACGGTAAGTATGTAACTGTTCTATCTTCTTCAAGGATATCTCTTCCATCAGGCCGCACCTGTGGAACGAGTACCAAGCAGTACTGACAATAAAACAGTGTGGGTGGCTGGAGCCTAAAGGCCTAAGAAATGAGGCCTTGATGCACTGCAAAACTAAAACCTACCTTTTTTTGAGAGACAATGTCCAGACTGTAATGTTTAGTGAAGGTGTGGGCAGTACACCAGGTAGCAGCTGCACAGATTTCTGCAGTGGACACATTTTTGAAACAAGCAACAGAAATGGCCACACCTCTGGTGAAATAACTACAAACAACTCCAGGAAGTTTGTCACCATACTTCCTATAACAAAAAGTAACACAAATGACCAAGCATTCAGACAGGCACAGTTTAGAAACAAGTTCACCCTCTTTCCCAGGGCAAAATAAACAAAAAGCTGTGTGGACTTCCTGCAGTCCTTCGTGCGGTGTATATAGTTCCTGAGTATTCTATGTACATTTAAAGCATGGCGCAAAGCTTCCCCTGGATTGGCATGCTCAGGAAAATAAACCAGCAGGTGGATGGTTTGATTTAAAGTAAACTCAGACACCACCTGAGGAAGAAACTTAGGATTAGTATGTAAAAGCACTGGGGGCCCAATATTCAGACTGCACCTGGCAATGACGCAAGTGGCGACGCAGCACAACTGAGATCCGCCAGGGGCCAGACAGGGGGATATTCCAAGGTGATGTGCCATGGCGCATCACCTTTGAATATGGCACAGAATGTGCATGGCGCATGAACAATGCGCCAGTGCATTCCCCAGACAGGGAGGACTGGGAATGCTCCAGCACAACTGTAGTTGCGCTTGGCACAGCACCCGTGATATTCAGACTTGGGCATGCAGATGGGGTCATGATATATGCAAGGCGCAAATGGGACCATTTGTATGTCATTATGGCCCCATTTGCATGAGCTGCGCAGGGCAGCCCGGCCAAATGTGTCTGGTGCCCTGCACAGAATGATGTGTGGACTGAGGGGGTCCCGGGGCATCCCCTGCCCCATAATCGCGATATAAAGAATATAACACACGCCTTGGTAGTCTAGTGGAACCTCCCCCCCAGTAGCCTGATCATGGGCATAAGTAAAAACATAACATGCCCTGGTAGTCTACTGTACCCCCCGCCCGTAACCCCGATCACAGGATACAGTGAATGATTACATGCCCTGCTAGTCCAGTGGAACCCCTCCCTCTCAGAGCCACGATCATGAAGTATGAAACAGTATAATGCCTGTAGTCTAGTGAGACCCCCCATCCCGAACCACGATCGCTGTCCTATGCTGATATGTAATATCCCTGGTGGTCCAGTGGATCCCCCTCCCCACCTAAATCCCAAAGCCAGCGAAACATCAGTGAACAAAAGCCCTGGTGGTCCAGTGGTAACCCTCATCCCCCACCCACAGAGGATCCCCAGCCCTAGGCCCCATCATGGCGGGCAGCAGCAACCCGCCCGTATACCGACCACCGATTGACAGCTTACAGTATGAGTTGTAAGCCTATTGGTCCACGGTGTGGACCAATGGGCTTGCAGGGCATGCTGCACTATACAGTCGGAAATATGTGAATGAGTCCATTCACAAACATTAGACTGTATAGTACAATATGCCCTGCAAGCTCATACTGTAAGCTGTCATTCGGCGGGCAGCTGGGCGGTATGCTGGTGGGTTGCTGCCTCCCACTGATGATGGGTGGGGGAGCTGGGTGGGCTGGGGTCCTCTGTGGGTGGGGGATGGAGGTTACCACTGGACCACCAGGGCTTTGTTCACTTACTTTTCGACAGCTTCCGGGATTTGGGTGGGGAGGGGGGATCCACTGGACCACCAGGTATATTACATATCAGCATAGGACGGCGAACGGTGGCTCAGGATAGGGAAGGGGTACCACTAGACTACCAGGGACACATGAATCAGATTTATGTGCGATCAGCAGTATGGACAGGGAGAAGGGAACCACTGGACCACCAGGGATATTGCATAAGTACAGCAGACGGCGATCGGAGGGTCAGGATAGGGAGGGGGGTTCCACTAGACTACCAGGACATAATGTTTCTGTACAAATACCCGCGATCGGGTTACCGTTCGGAGGGGGGTACTGCTGGACTACGAGGGACATGATGGGTGCTTGTGGATGGTGTTCTTGCCTGGCCGGTGGCCACCCACGGCTGGCGGCTGCTGTGTTGCGCCTTGCAATACAGCCACCCACCTATGGGTGGCCAGCATTTGAGACTTTTTTTTTCTGGCTCAACTTTGTGCCACGGTATGCGGTAGATCCAGGGGTTGTGCCAGCAGATGCCAACACATCCCGGGCTGAATATAGGGATGTGCCACATATGCATGGGCACACCCCCTGCAGATACGCCGCATACATTAGCAATGCACCCCAGCACATCAGGACTTGCGCTGCACCAGTCACCGTTTAAAATATCACGCATTGCAGTGTTGCACCAGGTGCAACCCCTTTGAATATCTGGCCCCATGTCTTTGTGAAAAAATCAAATAAGGAGGCTCACACATTAGAGCCTGAAGCTTTGAAATTCTTCAAGCAGAAGTAATAGCAATTAAAAATAATGTTTTCCAAGACAGAAAGTGTAGGTCACAGGTCATAGCTTGCTCAAAAGGAGCCGAAGTAAGCTTTTCTAATACAAAATTCAGGTTCCAAGCTGGGACTGGATTGCAGATAGGAGGCTTCAAGTACAGTATGCCTCTCAAAAATGTACGGGCCACATTTAAAACAAGATATCAGACTGTTGGAGAGAGTATAGCATAGGGCTATGAAATTATACCTGCTCTAAAACATATGGAATATGAGGAAAGACTTCATACTACTGGCCTAGTCACCTTACAAGATAGACGTAAGAGGGGCGACCTTTTACTGCTATACAAGATTCTTAAAGATCCTGTCTTAATGGAACAATGTAGGCATCCTAGTATTCGACCGTCCTATCCCCTTAAGGAGTAACAACAAACAAATTATAATACCACATGCAAATACCAATAAAAGGGACAATTTCATCTCTATCAGGGCTGCAAAATGTTGGAATTTGCTTCCATAAAACATAGTGGACGCCCCCGATGTAGAGAGTTTTAAAAACAGACTTGACCTGCACCTTAACTGGAAAAAACATTAGAAT
The DNA here is from genome assembly GCA_016271365.2 of Neoceratodus forsteri. Lineage (NCBI taxonomy): Eukaryota > Metazoa > Chordata > Ceratodontiformes > Ceratodontidae > Neoceratodus > Neoceratodus forsteri. The sequence continues at coordinate 107,098,076 of JADMNL010000031.1, read as the reverse complement.
ATTGCCCACACTGTTGTGGGAGACATACTTCCGCCTATGGCCTTATGTTTAAAATTCTAGTAAATCCTAGTAAACCTCTCTATTCTTTGGGGTATCTAGTCTGTCAGCATCACCTCTCTATTCTTTCGGATTATCTGGTCTGTCAGCACCACCTCTCTAGTCTGCTGGGGTATCTAGTCTGTTAACGCATCTCACTGTTCTGCTAGGGTAATCCATCTGTGAGCACCAACTCTTTGCTCTGTTGGATTATCCAGTCTGTTAGCATCCCCACTCTGTCCTGCTGGGGTATCTAGTCTGTTAACACATCTCTTTGTTCTGCTGGAGCATCTGGTCTATTAGTGTTAGCTCCACTTCTCTGGTCTGTTGGAGTATCCAGTCTGTTAGCACCAGCTCTTTGCCATGTTGGGGTATCTGGTTTGTTAGCACTACCTGCCTGCAGTGCTGGGGTATCAAATCTGCCAGCAGCTTCCTTCTCTGCCACATTGGGGTATGCAGTTTGCTAGCAAGATCCTTCTAGATTGCAGGTTTGCGTATCAGAGCTGCAGGAGTGAGCCTAAAGACATGCTCAGGAAGAAATGTGGTGATGCTAAGGCTGTCACTATATCTCAGGCACTCTAAGCTTGCAAGAGGACAGCTCATTAATCATCCTCTGAAAATGACAACCCTGATGGATCCAACTACGTACAGGGCCCTGCATATGCACTCCAGCTCAAGCTCTCCTGAATTATTAATGCAGCCAAATGGCAACATTTAGCTGTCCTTCTTGGAGATGAAAGCCAACACAGGGAGCATACAACTTTGCAGTATTACAGACTGCTTTACTGGGGCTTGTTAAAACCTCCTGTGAGGCAAAAAAGTAAAACGGGACCGTAACAAGTAATAAAAAAAACAGAACACAATTTTATACAATACAGGTATTTGTTTGGGATGAAAACCATGAGCTCCACTTGGTGCATATTGTTTAGTTATCATTTGAATCCTGCCCAGAACAGAATCAGCACATCTCTGTATGGATGTCAGCATCACATAGGGGTAAGGTACCTGTTCAGTATTCATACCCCCAATGCCAGTCAGAAAATGAGTGGCACTGGTATTGTGTGTGTATGTAACCACTCACCTGGCCAGAACCAATGCAGCTGCAGAAGCCCCATAACCACTCACCCAGTCTCCTGGGCAGACCCAGTACAGCTGCAGAAGCCCCATAACCACTCAACCCAGTCTCCTGGCCAGAAACAGTGCAGCAACCCCGAAAGCACTCACCCAGTCTCTCGGCCAGAACCAGTGCGGCAGCAGCAGCCCCGTAACCATTCACACAGTCTCCTGGCCAGAAGAAGTGTGGCAAAAACAGCTCCATAACCACTCACCAGGTCTCCTGGCCAGAACCAGTGAGGCAGCAGCAGCTCCGTAACCACTCACTGAGTCTCTTGGTCAGATCTGGTGCGCTACAGCAGCCCCGTGACCACTCACATAGTCTCCTGGCTAGAACCAGGACAACTGCAGCAGCCCCGTAATCACTCACCCAGTCTCCCAGCCAGAACCAGTGCAGCAGCCCCAAAACCATTCACCCAGTCTCCTGGTCCAGAACCAGCACGGCAGCAGCAGCTCCATAACCACTCACCCAGTCTCCCGGCCAGAACCACTGCAGCAGCAACTCTCAGGGTGAGGGACGGGGGAAAATAAATATAAAAAAAAAAAAAGGAGTAGGTCTGTTGTTTTGAAAGAAAGGTGGTAATACCATTGGCCTGATTCTCAAAGCCGTAAGACTGACACAAGGTGCCTGTGTCAAACATAAGTGACACCAAATGGCACCCTGCGTCACAAATTGTACCCTGAGCTATTCTGAAAAGCAGCCTGAGTCAAACGCAGGCTGCCATATCCCCTAATTTGACATTCACAAAACCCTCCCAGAGGGCAAAGTCTAAATACCATTAGACCAACCAAGGGCTGGTCTAAGGGTACTTAGAAATCCTTTGGGAGGGTTGAGAGCTGTGCACCAATGTGCCACGTCCCCCTGCCCCGATCCCCGTGTATGAAACAAAACTATGTCCGTGGTAGTCTAGCGCCCCCCCAAGCCCCACTCCCCCATAATGTATGAATAAATTATCCCTGGTGTTCTAGTGGCCCCCTCAAACCCCGATGCCCCATAATGTATGAATAAATTATCCCTGGTGGTCTAGTGGCTCCCCAAAGCCCCGATCCCCTGTAATGTACTAATAAATTATTCCTGGTAGTCTAGCGGCCCCCCCCAAGCCTTGATGCCCCATAATGTATTAATAAATTATCCTTAGTGGTCTGTTGGCTCCCCAAGCCCCAATCCCCCGTAATGTATTAATAAATTATCCTTAGTGGTCTAGTGGATCTCCCAAGCCCCGATCCCCCCGTAATGTACACAGAACACTTCGTTGGTGGTCTTGTGGATCCCCCCACCCTGGCATGCAGCGTCCCACCACCCCACCCCTACCCCAGTCTGAACCCTGAGTCGGCGACCAGCATAGCCCTCCTCTCACCTCCATGGCCAGCAACCGACTGAACTGTCACTGAACACATACAGTATGGAAAAATGTATTAATACATTACATATATTCAGTAACATTAAAAGTAGGGATGCAAGGGTTGTTGTGCCATTATTTTCATCCTTGGTATGACCTCATTTAGAGTACTGTGCACCCGTGTGCGCACCACAGAGTGTGGGGAGTATCAAGTTGGTTGAGGGAAGAAGGATGACTAAAAAAGTAAAAAAACTTAAAACATACGACGAGAAAATGAAGGAACTACAGTTGTACTCCCTGGAGCACAGAAGAACAAGGGAGGACCTCTGCCTAATATATACTGCATACCATGATGAACTTCTCTGGGAAAGCACTGGATTGTATAGGAACCTAAGTAGCAAAACAGATCAAATGGTATGAGATTGCGAGGGGATAACTATAACACTGTAAAGAGAGGAAAATGGTTTAGCCAAAGGGTGGTGGAGTTGTGGAACGTTTTGCCAGCATATGTGGTTAATAGGGGATCCATGGAAATGTTTCAACAATTATTGGATGGTGACATGGGAGAAACAAAAATTAGAAGGTACCACTGATATGTGGCAAATCATACATAGGTTATTTACCTCTTGATTTGTACCAACTCTATCATTCTATGTTTACAGGAGCTCGGGGCTTGGGGGGGCCACTAGACCACCAGGGATAATTTAGTCATACATTACGGGGCACTGGGGCTTGGGCGGCACCAGACCACCAAGGATAATGTATTAATACATTAAGGGGGCTCGGGGCTGGGAGGGGGAGTTACACTACCAGGAATAATTTATTAACACATTACGGGGCTTGGTGGGTGCTACGACCACCAGGGACATTTATTCATACATTATGGGGTATCGGAGTTGGAGGGGTCCACTAGACCACCAGAGATAATTTAATACTACACAATGGGGGATTGGGACTCGGGGTGCTTTGGGACACAGATTTGAGATACCATGGCTTGGCGGCAACCCGTCCAGGTGTGCCATTTGTTTGGCTCACCACTACGGTTGCTGCAAGCCGCTGGACTTTGCTGTGATCAAGAATTGGGCATAGGGTCCCTGTTGCACCAGCAGTCGGCGCAAACCACCTTTGGCATGGCTTGTGCTGACTTTTGAGAATTGAGACCCATGAATTTGCTGAAGATGACTGCCAGCTGGTCATCCTTTATTGGAGTTATACCAAAATATAATTACTGGTGCCATAAATATCAACTGGAGTACTATCTTTTTCTTTCAAGTGGCTAGAAATACAGTCTAAACCTCCACACCAGCAATTATAAAAAATAATGGCTAAGTAATTTTGATGTTATGGATTTTTTCCACACACCCTCGGTGTGATGACCACATAAATTTCTCGAGCTTTGCTCTCGAGGTTTATGGGTCATCATACACCTTGGGTGTGTGAAAAAAATCCATAACACACACTTACCTATCCACTATTCTATATATCATTATCAGGCCTTATTTGAAGCTTTCTCTTCATACACTATGCAGCAAATAAATTCAGTCATTTTTTGGAACAATCATACTAAACAGACTTTACTTGTTTGTTTTTTTTTTACACTCAGTGCTGTTTACTCCGCCCTTCGCTGGCCCCCTCATCAGGAACTAACCCCCAAGCCCTGTCACTCCGGCTCTGTATGGACTTATTGTCCAGCTCTCATCTTCCCCACATCGCTACTCTCCCCCCCCCACCCCCAGCAGGCACAGCCTTATGGCCACAAATGGAGCCTCAAACAGGAGGTGCACCACAAAGCCAGGTGCAGAGCCTCCAGGGGGTTGGTCCCGTCACGCTGGCCAGCCATTTCTATCCTCTGTTAGTCAGTCACGCACAAAGGACATCGGCAACAGCCGCTCTTCCCACCCTGAATTTGCTGTCCCTGGGCATCACCAGGGCCAACCTTAACCATTCTGGGTCCCTGTGCAGCCCCCTGTTGGGCCCCACCACTCCATTCTCTGTGGGCCCAACCCCAACATCCAACATTTACACCTCACTAACCCTCCTGTCCTGTATTAATAAAGCAGTAGCAGGTCTACTAGTGTAACCAGCATCTTTTAATTAGTGCCATTGACTGCACTGAATTATTTGACTTCACCATTGGAAATTAATATGACTGAGCCTGGAGCCAGAACTTAAGTAAGTATGGTACTACTGCCATATTCATTTCTGTAAGGCCAGGGACATCGTCACTGGACACTCACACCTCCGATAATCCGATTTGCAAACAAGTTAAACAACATAAGTTTTCTGGAGGTGTGAGTGAGAAAGAATAGAAAGGATTTTCATGGGGCACCAGTAAGGTTGCCACCTGTAAGGTTTTCTACCTAGTAATCAAGTTTTCAGGGTCCCTATCAGGAAATCTGGTTTTGCTCTGTGCTGGTCAGGGTTTGAGCCCTTTTGTGTGCTCACATACTTTTGAAATATATTTTGTCATATCATTTATTGTTTCAGCTACATGTCCAGGTTACAAACAAGTTCTCTTGTTAATATAGCCCTTTGTTTGTGAAAGCAGTCAACCTGGGAGGCATAAAGTATGGCCATTAACACCATTAGCACTTACTTAACCTAATCTTGTCCACTGCATTTTACAGTGGCATAGCAGCAAAGCTGCCCCTACTTTTTGTAACTGTAATATAACCCCCTATAAATGGGGGTTCCCGAAAAGTCTTCCCAGAGCTTGCCTAATTGCTCACAGTCTGGATGGTGTTTGGTGTTAAAGCCGTTTAAATGGTGTTGCCTGTGAGTGCTTTTAAAGCCTCCATGTACTGTCTCTTTAAGAGCTGCCTGTCTGCAAGCAGAATTAGTTTAAATGGGAGGTCTGTATGTTTCTATGCCTAAGTCCCGCCTGGGCTGCTGACTAATCGCTCCGTTTCTGCCATTGCTACTTGAGCAGAGGGAGCCCTGTAAAACGGTGTAACTAATTGCTTGTAATCACTTAGAGAAGTAATGAAAATGTAGTTTGTTCTAATCTGCTTTTCTTGCAGCAAGGACTGTTCAGTGTAGCACCACCACCATTTTGGTCCTGGACTGCTGAATGGGACCAATCAGTACTTGGGACTCTCAAACGGAGCCTGCTGAAATGGGGCTGTGTGGAGTGAGACTCTGGGAATTGTAGTTTTTGGACTGTTGGCGCCTTTCTGCACCTATAGAGGGAGCCTGTTGTGACCGACACCTGAACTGACCAACCAAATCTTTTGAATCTGAGTGAAAGCCCCTTGGCTGTCCACTGGCAAGCCAGATCTGTGTGGGAAGCTGAGAGAGAAGCAGCTCATAGAGGTTGGGCAGCTGTTTTGTGCCATAGTTCGTGTGGGAGAGCCGTGGAAGGCCTGAATTTCAGCCTGCTTGTTGTTTTCTGCCCTGAGAGGAGAAAAGTGCTTGTTTTATCAGACTAAATCTGATGATCTAAATCTAAAATGAGGCAGTATAGCGCAGTGGTCTAAGGCTCTGAGCTGCAAATTTGGTGACATCCAGCAGACCTGACCTGGGTTTGAATCCCACAGCTTCCACTTGCATACTGTATGACCCTGAGCAAGTCACTTAACCTCCTTGTGCTCCCAGGTCGCTCCTGTAAAAAAAGCTTTCAGCTTAGTGTGCTATACCTGGTTAAACAACTAAATAAAAAAAAAAATCTAGCGTGCAGCACTGAAGTAAGCTACTGATTTAGAAACCAGGCTCAACCTGTAGAAAACCGAAGATTTTGCTAAATGCGATCGGCCTGTCAGGAACTTCAGCTGCCTCTGTGCCCCCGGGTGTTAGCAGGGACTTTGCGATCAGGATCGAGGAGCAGCCTGCCTGGTACAGTAATCCTCTTTACATATAAATCTGTAATGTATTTAAGGGGGGTCGTGATCTGGTTTTTCCCCCAGCCTGAACTGTGTGCTGTTGGCATTTACATATAAATGTGTTGTGAACTGGAAGGAGGTAGCGATCTGGTTTCCCCCCAAGCTGAGTTGTGTGCTGAAGGCTGGAAGCTGTATCCAGCTCAAGTCGGACTGAATCCGCCTGCTACCCGATGCAGCTGGGCCCTGCCACGAGGGCCTTGTTGTGTTGCCCTGCTCCTTCTGGCGAGTCAGAACAATCATCATCCATCCTGTGTCCAGCTTTGGGTACTGTGAGTAACTATCACGGTAGCTCCTGCAACTGACCTTTGAATCAAAAGTGTATCATCTAATTATTTGGTTTTGTTGTTTTCACGAACTGAGCCCTCCAGCTCCGGATTACAAATTGTGTGTGTGCATGTCATTTTTCCATCACAGGGCCCCATCCAGCTGCAATGCTGGCCTACCCCGGGCAATGGTCCTGGCTAGCCTTCCACTCCATCCTGGGTACCCAGAGAGTGTGACTGAATGGGACTTTGATTGCATGCACAGTGGTGTGATTATTAATGTGTTTAAGCTAACTAACTTGATTATTCCCCCTCCTTGTTACAGACCCCTGAATAAATCGGATCTATTGTTCTTTGACATCTACATTGACTGTGGTGTCAGTATATATGGAAAGTATTGCAGTATAGCTGTGTGCATTGCATAGCCTTATTTTACAGGGGGTTCCCAGAGTCAAGCTGAAGGAACCAGTCCTGGGGGTAAGTGCTAGATTTATGTGTATGTAGTTTACCTACCTGGGGCATTGGGAAAGTTACTGTTGTGTATTGAGGGGGCCACTAGCGGGAGTCGAAGGGGGTCACAGTGTCCCAGAGGGCTGTGGCTTGGTTAGTTTGACCAAAACCAACCCTGACCTTTGGGTGGAGGCACCCGTTATCGAACCTAGGCCTGTCAACCTGCTGCTAGCCACGCAGGCAGGGGTAGTAGCCCTTGGGATAGCACCACCTAGGGGTTACAGTAACAGAGTCAGTTGTCTTCCACTTTCATTTGCTGGTAAACATTTTCATCTCTTAAATGTTTTAAATTGTTATTTTTTTCCTCAAGAAAAATGTATGGGCCCCCAAGGTGCAGGGGCACAGTTTGCACCTAGCTAAGGCCGGCCCTGGCGCCCAACCCCCAGCCACCGCTAAGGGTCAGTAGTACACCAAGTACAGGAAGTGGAGGTAACCAAACAGACAGGAGGAAGGAACGTTGGCAAGTAGCTGGGGGGCAGGATAGGAGAGGGGCTAAACTGCAGGAACAGGTGAGCGAGGAGCGTTCATGGAAGATAGCTGGAAAGGGAAGAGAAAGAGGAGAGGAATTCAGGAGGCAGTTATTTCAGAGGAAAGAGAAACAACAGGAGAAGGCTGCCTGTCCAGTAGATATTTCTGCAAACTATAGCTAAAGAAGGTTCACAGAGCTATGGACAAGCAGAAGCTTCTAACCAAAGCCTGTTTTTGGGCAAAAGTGGATCGTTGGACGCTGTCTTTAGAGCTTAGTGAGCCCTTACTATACATAGCATTACAAATAAATTTAAGTTGTATTCAACACAAAATACAACTGCTGCATCATCGCCAACCCTCCCACTCTTAGCACATACCTTTTCCCTCCCTCCCTCCCCCAGTTTTTGTCTGCCATGGTTATTGACACCCTGTTATTTTGCTGCTCACTGTAATTGGAGTTTATTACCGTGTATTATGTGTCTGCACCTAATATTGTTACTGTCTATTGTTGTATTTTCTTTTATCACTTTTGAAATCGTGTAAACTGGTTTTCCATGTTCTATGTATTTTTGCTTTCGTTGCTCCTGTGCCATTGTTTTGGCTCTGGTCATGCCTGAAAACGGTTACTGGGATCAGTGTACTTACCTGGTTATCAAAGTCATAAATAAATAAATTCATTTTGTACAGTAAGAAGGTAGTTGTTCTTGCCCCTGTGGAAAGACTCCTTGAAAACTACAGTATCTGTTGATATTTATTTCTGTCGTTTCTCCATGATATCCTCCAGCAGCTCATCCCCTTATTTTCCTAGAATACTACCTGCCTGGGATATGTGGGGATAGTCAGCTTTCTCCCCACTGCAAACTCACCAGTTTTTAGCTTACTTACACTTTGCTACTATGACCACTTTTTTTTAAAGATCACCAACTGTGCCCTAAATTAAAGAAAATGCAAAGGGATAACCATCCCAATTTTTAGTTTAAGGATAAAAGGAAGGGAAGAGATTCTATTTTGACTCAATGGGAATATCTGCCCAATCTCTTCCACTTCCCAGTGTTGCGCCCCACTCCTGCGATCACATAATTCTTGATGTCTGAGTTTGGAGAATGCTGTGGAATGGGGGGGGGGGCAGCGTTCCTTTTCAATATTTTAGAGGGCTTTTGTTTAAAATTAAAGGCATTGCTCAACTGACAAGGGCCTTGTTAGTCGAGTGGTGACTTTGATTCTGCACAAAAATCCTTCTAAAATATTAAAAGCTAAGAAAATAGAGGCTCTGGCCCTATTCACTTGTATTAGACTGGTTTTCAAGGGGAAGGGTGCTCTGCTCCTCCCTTGAAAGGCCTTACTGTGGGAGGGTTCTCCACAGAGCATGTAAGTGGGACCCCACTCACAGCAGTTGTTGAGAAGGGGCTCTGCAAATTGAGTAGACTAAACAGACCAGCAGGCCTTCTGCTGGCTAATTTTGTATGTTCCTATGTTCTGTGGAGTCAGGGGATTTAGACAAGGCCAAGACTGCCAGCGCAGGTGTCGAAGTAACACGACACTGCAAAACATTGGGGAATTCTAGGGTGTTGTTTTTTTAAATAGAAAATGCTGCCAACTTCTAACTTTTTTCTGTTATGCCATAAATGTTTGCATTGGAGTAGCTTGAGTGTGCTGCTTTTTACTTCCATTCTGTACTTTCTGTTTCTGACCCGAGCTGCACAGCAATTTTCTTTTTCTGAGTGCAGCAGACTGTTCTCACAGTTATAAGGTGTCTTGTACACAGCCTTACATGCTTCACTAGAGCTAAGAATAGGGCCCTAAGTGTGACTATTCTGGTGATTAACATAGGAAGTGGGGGCAATTAGGAGTTTCTGCAGCTGGATGGGTAAAGGATAGACTGCTCTGAGGTGTACTCTGCAATGCTTAATCATCAGGGGCACTGCTGGAATGGGCCATAATTCACATGCTGCTGTTAAAGCTGTATGCATAAGTTCTGAACAGGGTTATACATTGTACTTCCCCGTTTCTTCTCTTGGGTATTTGCAAAATTGTCCTTTAAAACTGTGACTGCTAAATCCGGTAAGGAGAGTATCCTTTGGGGAAAGTGCTCTCCTCCTGGTGCCTCTGCTGTCTGGGTATACAGTAGTAAATTATAAGTCCATGGTCATACAAAGCCAGAGTGTTTATGCCTTTTTTTTGATTTTTATATCTGACCTAATATATGACAGTTGGCTTGATTCCCAGGCATATGTACTTTTGATGTGCAGCGGAGTAATAGGTTACTAACTAGTACACATATATAACACCCTCCTCCCTCCACTAGGTGAAGGATAGTTGTTACTAGGTTTCCATAGGGCTTAGAAGAGAATTAGGTAGTGCCTGGTTTGTTAAGGGTTAATGCCAGTGGCCCAGGGTTCCAAGGCAGAGGAACCCTCCTGTGTACTTGTGGACTGATCAGACCCCATTTTCTTGGTCTTTCTCTTTTTCTTTCTACCTGAAGGGATGTTTAGGAGTGAGCATGTAGACACCATGTGAAAGGGTGGTTAAACCCTGGATGTCCTCACGCTGAGGTCGGGTGGGGGGCCGGGGCACTGGAACTGCAGCAATGCTGAGAGTCTAGGAAACCACAGTTGCAGGACACCTGCCTATGGATTTGTTGAGAAAAGATGATAGGTCTTATTGTTAAAGTGAATTTCCGACATAGTTGCTATAAGGTATTGGGCTTCATAACCCAATACCTTATAACAGCGTGATCTCACCGCTACAAAAATTTTAATTTTAAACTTAGTAGTTTTAGCAGGGGAACAGATCGTAACTGGTGCCAAACCCTCTGCCAGCTGATCCCTTCCAACTTCCTCAGGAGTCTGCTTCACCCCAACTCCGTCCCTGTGCTCTCGGGATTTGTGACGTGTGGCCAGGGAGAGCACAGGGGTGAGCCCCATACAAGTCTATGGGGTCTGTTTTTAAAGCCGTTTTTTAGTCATTTTAAACAGTCCTACAGGAAAATTAAAGCAGTCACTTACTAGTTAAGTGACTGCTTTAATTCCTCTAGAACTGTTTAAAAGTGCTAAAAACAGATTTAAAACAGACACCATAGACTTATATGAACCTCACATGCTCTCCTGGCCCTGCACATCTAATCCCAGGCAGCTGGGGCAGAGCGGGCTCATGAGGAAGTTGGAAGGATCGTCTAGCCGAGGGTTCGGCGCCAGTTACAATCCTTTCCCTGCTAAAACTACTATGTTTAAAATTTAAATTTTTGTAGCAGTGAGCTCACGATGATATAAGGTATTGGGTTATGAGGCCCAATACCTTACATATCAGAAACTTCCTTTAACTAAACACCATAATTCCATGTGGCGTAGTGCTGAGACCCCAGTGTGGCTATTCTCAATGGATCTGGTGGAGAAGGAGGGTAAGCCAGGGACACTGGTAGGTGTGGTAGCTGTTAAAAACTATAATGCTAAGCTGCCCAATGGCCCAGCAAGTAGTGGTCATGGTCCTTCGCCAGTAACCCAGGTTCAGTAGCGACCTCAAGAGCTGAGTCAGGTGACCGAGGTGGCAGTGCTCCTAGCCAGTGAGGGCTGGCACTCTTGTTCCCTGCAGTAGTCTGGGGAGCTTGCCTCTTCTGCAGGTGTGTTGCTGCATGCAAGCGAGGCCCGATGGGGCACTGCCCAGTTTCAGGGAGGTGAGAGTGTCCAGGGAATGGGAGAAAATTCAGAAAAAAAACTGTGCCTTCTAGTCTGCCTGTATAACAGCTACTGGTACTTTTGGGCCCCACACTGTGTTGATCCCCACTGGCTCCAATAGTAGGGGAGTGGCAGATGGGAGCTTGGATGTCCTTGGAGAACTGCGGTATCCCAAAATCGGCTGCTCCCCCTGCCCAGCCTCACTCTGCCTCAGCTGTGCTGAGCTCCTCTCCACTTATGCAGTTAGGGTTGTCAGTTACACAATGGCAAGAAAATTTCAAGGTCTTTGATTGGTCAGTGTGAGCCTGGAACAGTGATGTTATCCGAGCATAACCTCACTGTACAAAGTCCAGGCACACACATATCCCTCTCACATGAACAAATCTGTTATAAATCACTACACGCCGCTCTGTCCACCCAGTCTCTCCCACATGCTGTCAGCTCACAGTTCAACTTCTGAGTGGCACCATCACTGTTGCAGCTACACATACCACCTAGCAGTGTCCTGCCAGCTCCCGACATTGCTCGCAATGATACAAATATATATTATAAAAAGCTTAAAATGAAGCCATAGCTGAAACTCCCTTTCTCTCCACTTGCCTGATCTGCTTGCCACTGCGATCGTGCGCACCACACTGCCACACTCATTCCAGAACAGACAAAGATACTGGATTCTCTTGACTGCCAAGTACCTTCACAGCAGTCCTCCTGTGCTCTCCCACTACTCAGAGAGAAAAAACTAAAGTTTCACATCAGCTTTTTTACCCGCGAGGCAAGCGTCTTCAGTAAACTGCGAAGACCATAATTGCCGACTGCGCGGTTTACTGACGCCACTCGCTACGCAGTACAAAGCATGTCAAAAAATTCAGTTTACTTCCTCTCTAAAGTGGCACACATCCTGCATACTGACCCCACTCCTCGCGTCACAGTACAAAACCTGCCATAAAAATTCACTTTACTTTCTCCATCTGAAGTCTCAAATAGCACACATCCTGCATCCTGACCCTACTCCTATGAGAAGTAAAGTCATGCCTGAACTCCGTTCTCTCCCACTACTATGGCAATCGGCTTGGTCAGCAGCAAGTAACAAAACAAACACTCAGTTTGTTGCACATTAAAACAAGAAATAAAATACAATTACTGGGACAGACAAGCACACACAGAGCTCAGAGAGAAACAGAACACAGTATAAAGTGACAGCACCATCTAGGCAAAACCTAAACTGCAGGCTTTTTTTCTAAAGATATTCCTACACATACCAAAAATTAAAGAAAAACTTATTTTAAACATGTTTTTTATCTTTTTTTTTCTTTACAGAAGAGCCACTGTATAATAGCAATAATGCACTCCAGGGTGTGAGTCGTGCTGGGATAACCTCACTTCTGGGGCACTGGACGCTACTACCCCAGGCATGAAGTTATTCCAGCAAGACCCACACTGTGTCGTGCATTATTGCCTAATTTGACCATGTGCGGCTGAATCAAGGAGAACACAGACTACATGCACATGTATCCAACTCTAGGTGTGGATGTCAACTGAATCCAGGTAGTTAGAAACACTTACACACTTCATGGGATTGAATGTCTGTCTAGAAATCTGCAAGACTGTGGTACTATACAGCTGTGTCTTATATTCAGGTATAACAGTTTTTAGTTTTTTATATAACTTTATTTTTATTTCTCAGCATATAATGCATATGTTGGCTCTTTCAAGCTTGGTTTCAGATATAGGTAATAATATCATTTCACAGTTAGAGTTATTTTCAGTACATCTTGCTTGGTTGACAAATATTAAAACTTTTTTCACTTTTCTTTTCTTAACCTGTAGGCTGCTGGATCTGAGACAAACACCTCCCGGCTGCAGAAGGATCGGGGAGTGGAACAGCATTACCCCCCTTGAGACTACCTCCATTCACCAGTATGGCCCGTGCCCTCCAAGTTATATCAACCCTTCTAGGCTTTTATTAACAAAAATACTTAACACAACAGTAATAAACAATAACCAACTTTCATCAACTCGATGTGCATAGTCTGTGTCTTTTATCTGCATGTAGATTCTGATATAATATTAAGCTGAGTCTGGGGTAAGGTTCTCAATCTGCTCTCCCCTTCCCAGAACTCCAACTGGGTTAGAAGGTCTGGTAATCCATGGTGACCAAATTAATAAAACTGTATTGAGGTTCAGATGGATCGAGGCTATAATCTTCTCCATTCTCTCCACTTGTTCCATGTTCTGCTGCCACAGAGAGAGCGTTGGGGGGGAGGGGTCCAAAGAGAGCCATCTCAATGTAATTCATTTCAGGGCTACTAATCTTAAAGTATGATAAAGCTGGTGCCTTCCCCTGCATTCAGCAAGGGTGTATCAATTCCTAATATCAGTGCCTGGAAAGAGCATGGGTATGGGGAAATTCAAGATGGCCTGGCTTTCTGCATGTATTTGTTGCCAGAAAGATCTTAACTTGGGACAATCCCAGAAGATATGCCAGTGGGAACCCTGTCCCCCACATTTCCTCCAGCATCGGTCTGTGTTTCAGGCAGCAAACTGTTTGGTATGGGTGGGAGTGAAAAATTACCTATTGATCAATTTCCAATTAAATTCCCTCCAACTAGGGGATGAAGTAACCACCCATCCTTGTCCTAATCTCAGAGACTATGCAGATGGTAGTATTTGTATGTTTGCCTCTTTTTCCCGTTGTAACTGAATTGAATTAGGCAGGGAAAAACATGTTCCATAAAAAGCTCATATAGTTGAGATATAGGCTTTAGTTTTACCGCCAACCGAACCCACCAATAAAAAAGATCCTGTAAAGGTGTACGTGGTCTCAGGACTAGCTCTTGATGATTATTTTGAAAAAGAAAATTTCTCACCTAGAGGTATCTAAAATGATCTTCTCTCCTTAGACCATAATGCTGCCTTAACTGACTGAAACTCGAGCGAACACCTCTGGAAAAGAAGTGAGAAAAACACATCAGGCCTCTCTGCTCCCAGTATAAATAACCCCCATCAATAGTAGGTGGAGTAAAATCTGCGTGGTGCCTAATTAAGAACATTGGGCCTAGCTCATTTGGGGTGCCTACTTTTTCTTTAATTTTTTATTAAGGAGCCAACTGTATGCTTAGTCCATGGATGACCTGTTCTGGTCAAAAAAGACCTGGTGAGCTTGGCCATCGACAATGCCCATAATGGCATGTCTGACAACTGCTCATTTTCTGTCATGTACCACCCCGTTTCCTCTTTTTTGTTTCAACCAAGAAAGGATCCAGGGACCCTGGGCTGCCAAACAATAGCTTCGGAAGTCAGGAAGACCCAATCCTCCTGCCTCCCTGGGTGCTGAGAGTATTTTGTGAGAAAGTGTAGGTCTGCCCTCCCCCAAACAAACTTCCTAATGGATTTGAAATATTAAGCTCCTTCCAGAAATCTTCAAGGAGTGTGACTGGCAGAGTTTGGAATGAGAACAAAAACCAGGTAAGACATTCATTTTGATCACCTGGGCTCTTCCATTAGTCGATAAGGGGAGAATTTTCCAACTCGCCATGTCTTGTTTCATGACATGTAATAGTTTTTTATAATTATTTGCATACAGTTGAGTTATATCTACAGAGATCTGGGCTCCTAGATATCTAATTGCATTTTTCTTTGACCATGTAAATGGAAAACTTATCTTTGAAACCCTGGGGAGGAGTCCCGCTAAGAAGGAAAGCTTCCAATTTGCTATGATTAATTTTATAGCCCGCCAAATTTTGATATTTAGCCAGTACTGCCAATAAAGTGGGGAGAGACTCAGAGGGGTCAGATGGGAAAAGCAACGCATCATCTGCATAAAGTGCAATTTTTTGTGCAACTCCGCCTGCCTCTACCCCTCTGATTAAATCATTCTCTCTGACTGTAGCTGCCAGAGGTTCCAGGGACAGAGCAAAAGGAGAGGGGAAAGGGGGCAGCCTTGCCTGGTGCCCCTGCCCAAACCAAATATTTCTGATACACAGCCATTGACCCTGACAACTGCTTCTGGTTTTGCATAAAGGGTTTTAAACGCTCCAATAACCTTATCCCCCAACCGAAATTTAGCTAAGGCTTGTTGTAAAAAATACCAGTCAACCCGGTCAACAACCTTTTCCGCATCGACCCCTATGGCTATTCGGAAATGTTTCTTGGTTTTCTGAGATGAGATGATATTTAGAAATCTCCTAATATTATCTTGGATAAGTCTATCTTTGATAAAGCCTTTCTGGTTATGATGTATCAGTTTCCCAATAATTTGTTGAAGTCTGTTCGCCAGTATCCCAGTGAACAACTTAAGATCTGTGTTCAACAAGGACATCGGTCTGTAAGAGCTACAGTCCAATGGACTTTTCCCTGGTTTGGGCAGTACCGTTATTTGGGCATGACTCCCAAGATGGGGGGGGGGCGACTCACCCTCCTGCAGGACCGAGTTATGGCAGTCTGTAGGGGCTGCATGAGGTCGGGCAGACAGCTTTTGTAAAATTCTGATGGAAACCCATCAAAGCCTGGTGCTTTCTGATTTTTTAAACCTTTTTACTTGTTGTTTTAGCTCCTCTTGTGAGATTGGAGCTCCTAAAACCCTTGCTTCTTCTGCTCTGACTGAGGGTAGTGTGAGTCCGTCTCTCAAGATACTTATTCACCTTCTGAACATGTTGGGGGGCTCTCTCAGGCATATGAAGTGCCTTATAATAGGTCACAAATGTCTGGGCAATGTCTTTTGGTTTAGCTACTGGTGGAGTATTGGGGTAACCTCTAAGCCTGAGGACTGTCCTGTTAACTATCTCTTTTCTGAGCTGAGCTACTAGTATGGTTCCTGCCCTATTACCCTGCTTGAAAAAGCGTTGTTTAGCATAGTGTAAGCATTCCTCTATTTTTAGGTCCAATAAGTGGCCAAGTTCTCCTCGTGTCTCTCTTAGTCTCATCTCAGTCTCATGATCCGGATTTAGTTTATGTTTGGCCTGTAAAGTCTCTAATTGCTGTTCGAGTTGCACTTGTCGCTGTATTGTTTGTTTCTTAAGGTGTGAGGCATATGATATAATCTTGCCTCTCAAGTATGCTTTTAGTGCATCCCATATTATGGATGGGGAGGTAGCTCCTTGTTGATTTAGTTCTAAAAATAATTTTGTCTCTCTGGTTATGAGTTCCTTAAAGTCATCTCTATTTAGTAGGCAGACATTTAGCCTCTATGATGTCCCCCTTGTGGAGGGGGTCAAGGTTAAAGTCCATGCTTACAGGTGCGTGGTCTGAAATTGTTGAGATTTCAATTTTGGTGTCATCCACTACATGAGCCCACTCGCTGGACAACGGAAAAAAAATCCACTCTAGAGTACAACTGATGTCTTGGTGAAAAAAAACTATAATCCCTGGCCCCCATTTTCTGGTGACGCCAGATATCTAATAAACCAAACTCCTTAATAATTTATTTTAGTGTTGCTGAAGATTTGGACTCCCCCCCCCCCGCTACCCTTTCCCTTCAATCTATCCTATATTGGGTTGAGCACCGTATTGAAATCTCCTCCTATAATGTTTATCCCTGTGGGTTCAAGTCCCCCCCCAAGCCAAAGTCTTCATAAAGAAGTCCCGACACTCTAGGTCTTCATTTGGGGCATATATGTTAATCATGTTTAGCTTTTTGTCACCCAGTTCTTCACTCACTCTCACAAATCTGCCCTCAAGGTCAGTCTGTACCTCCTGCACTTTTAGTGAACTATTTTTCCTCAAAAGAATAGCTACTCCCCTTCTTCTGGTATGGCCTTCGTAATGTGAAGCATAGACCTCCCCAACCCAGGATTGTTTCAATTTTCTATGTTCCATCTCCCCAAAATGAGTTTCCTGTAAATATACCACGTCGACTTTTAGCCTATTCAGCTCCTGCAAAAACCTGGCCCTTTTGATTGGGTTGTGAATTCCCCGAACATTATAAGTAACTATTTTCAATCCCCCCATGATACATTGCCTAAATTCGTGGTGGCCCCTAGGAGCCCATTACAGAGACTGTGCACATCATTTCCAACAATTTGAACATACAAATAGTAACTTCGATTGTTAACATTAACATTCAGTGAAAACATCTCACTTTATAATTGTTATTAAACCTGAAGTTGAGAATGTACATTTTTTCCTACAAAAAATAATTATTCGAAATTATTTAAAGTTCTAGAGGGTATATTACTCCCCTCTCGGTGATCCTCAATATGAATAAAAACTCTCTGCTTCTTCCCTACCTTGCCCCTTCGTGAGGAGAACAATAGTATGGGGAGGAACGATGGAAACAAACAGCGTTTCACCCTCTTCTGGTTAATGTGTGCCCAGCTGAGGGAGAGGGTGGCCATCTGGGTATACTGTGACAGCTATCTGGTGTTCAAGGCCACCAACTCTCAGACTCCGATTCTCCCATTAAATATTAATATGTTTTTTTATTTTTATTTTTGGCCACAGGGGGTTTGGCAGAGCCATAACTAAAGGAAAGTTTTCTCAAAGGATTCCTGCATCTGGGTAAAAAACAAGTACCCTCCTGAAATCAAGCCCTTACCCTTCCCCCCGCAGTTCCAACATTATAGTACTCCAATTTCTGGCCTCTCAGCAATACTTTACCCACAGAATCATTTTCATTTTCTAGGATAAAGTGTCCAGCACGAATGAATGAATATGCCCCCAGATAGTTCCTTTACTTCAACGGTTAGTATTCTGATCTTCTAAATCTGCCAAATTCAACTGGTCTGCCCCGTTGTGTGTATTACATAGAAACAAAGAAACACAGAATTTGATGGCAGATAAGGATCGCTTGGCCCACCTAGTCTGCCCATTTTTGGTATTAGTAGCTTCCCCACCATTCTGGCTCCTGACCTCCTGCACTGCTCGCCAAAGATCTCTGGTTTTGTTCCTCGGGCCTCTTCTGGTACTGTTGGGCTGATGCCATTCTATGGATTGCAATTTATTTGCTGGAAAAACTGGGGTAAGGTCACCTATTGAAATATCGAGACTAGTGAGGAAGTCCTTAGCATCGTTTAGTTCCTCAAAATGCCTCGTGCCCTCTGCAGTAATCACCCGAAGGCGTGCTGGGTACTCGAGAAAAGCTTTCAGGCCCTTCTCTTTTAAGTTTCTCTGAACAGCCAGTACCTTTCTCCTTCGTTGCACAGTAGCTGGGGTGTAATCGTGTTCTAAATAGAGGCGATGATCCCCCCAAAATACTTCTCTTTTGCCCCACGCTGTATGTAAAACGTAGTCTTTTACTCTATAGTCCATAGAGGCCATTACTATAGAATGTGGCCTAGTCAAGGGATCTTTCGGGGGTGCCACTAAGGATCGATGTGCCCGAAATAGATTTAACTGTAAGTCCTGGGGCAGTGGGAGAATTTCCTTTAGTAGGCCTTCTATGAACTGGGTCATATTGTCGGTTTCAGTTTTTTGCGTCAGCCCATGTAGTCTGATGTTGCATCTCCTGCTACGATTCTCTAGATCTTTGATCCTTTCATATAATTTGGTCTCCCTGCAGTGTAAGTCGAGGAAAGCCGTGTTGTGTTTGTCCAAGGTATTTATGTTGCTGCTTCCTCTAGTTTTACAGTGTGGTTTTCAAGAGCTTTAACATTTTGGGTGTTCTCCGAGACAAGGGATTCCATTTTGGACAAGGTTTCTCCGATTTTTTTGCAGTTAGCCTACAAGTTGTTTTGATGTAATGGTAAAGTCGCCTTCTGCATCGGTTTCCACTAGAGTGCTCCTGCTCTGTTTACTGAGCACTGTCCCAGGACTACCTTGTCTACCGTACCTGTCTCGGGAAGTGAGACTGGGTCTTTCTTTTTTGTACACTGTGTAATATACACTCTGTCCAGGTTGCTTTATGTGAGGGCTTGTTTCCAGAGTGAGGCAGGGTGTTTCCTTTTTGTATGCTGTGTGTTGTACACTGTCTCTGGACTGCCTTATCTGTCAGATCTGACCCCGGAGTGACACTGAATGTTCTCTCTCTCCATTTATTATTTATTTTTTATTTATTTATGTCTTTGATAACTGGGTAGGTGGACTGATCCATAAGGACCGATTTCAGTCACAACCTGGGCCCCAAAGACAGGCAGTAAGGTGGACATTAGTAGATTGTACAAAAGTGCATATCCAGCAGTAATACAAGTACATGTAGGGACAGTGAAACAATTTGGACACAGAGAAGAAAAAGTTACTTACCATAGTAACCTTGTTTCTCCCAGGGGATACTCCAATATTCCTAACTCTTCTGCAGTATACCTTTAAGGTCAGATCCGCTCAGAGATAGAATGCTATGCTATGCTAATGATGGAATCATTAGCATGAGCCACTTTTCAGATGCTGCCACCAATCAACTGCCTACACTCTAACCCTCAGATTTCGTGGATGCCTTTAAAGACAGGGTCTAAAATTTAAAATATATAAAATTTTACTTCAAAAATTCCCCACCCAATCCTCCAACTGGAGGAAATATAAACTTATCATAAACAATCCCACAAGCTCCTATGTCAGAATCACCTGAAAAGGAGAAAACCAAAGAACAAGTTCCAATAAAAGTAGAATGTGGCATGCAAACCCTAAGGTACAGCATGGAATACAGAGGCTACTGGTTCTTAAACGGGGAGGCAGGGTGGGAGAGTTATGAATATTGGCGTATCCCCTTGGAGAAACAAGGCTACTATGGTAAGTAACTTTTTCTTCTCACCCCAGGAATACTCCAATATTCCTAACTCTTCTGCAGACTAAAAAGCAGTACCTTAGGAGGTGGGAAGAACCTATTTTGGAAACAGGCTCTGCAGAACAGCTGTACCAAACCTGGCATCAGCCCTAGCCTGAATATCCAAGCTGTAATACTTGACAAATGTGTGTACTGTTCACCAGGTTGCTGCTTTACAGATATCCACCAAGGGTACATCCCTTGCAGTTGCCAGTGTTGCAGCTGTACCCCTTGTGGAATGGGCTCTAAGCCCGGCTGGAGCTTCCTTGCCCACCTTTGAATAGCAAAATTGGATACACTGGACAATCCAACGAGAAATGGACCTTTTAGATGCTGGATTTCCCTTTCCTACATCCCCATAAGTGAGGAAAAGTTGTGTTCTGTCTTGCCTATGGGACTTAGTGGGTGTCATGTAGTAGCTCAAAGCTGTTTTGACATCCAGGCTATGCAGCCTATGTTCACCAGAAGAATGATCAGTGAAAAACACTGGCAAAGTGATAGATTGGTTCAAGTGGAAGTCTGAAACCACTTTGGGAAGGAATTTCCTATTTGTCTGTAAGACTACCTTATCCCTGTGGGAGAAAATGTAGTCCTTCTCAATATATAAAGCCTGGAGCTCACTAATTCTTCTAGCTGAAGTAATGGCCACTAGAAACACTGTTTTCCATGTGACATACTTCAAAGGTGCTGAAAACATAGGTTCAAGGGGGAGGGGGGCCATGAGTTGAGCAATGCAGATATTAAGGTCCCAGGCTGGCACCGGTTCCCTCACCGGTGGAAAGGCCCTTGAAGAACCTTTTAAATATGGGGTTTGATGCCAAAGAAACAGACTTGCCTGCAGATGCACAGTCCGAGACTGAAGCCAAATGAATCTTTAGTGTAGAAGGCTATAAGTCTGTGGAATGTAAGTAGACCAGGTAGTCCAGTACCAACGGCACTCCTGCCTGGGTTGGCACTATACTCCTATTAGAGCACCAAATAGAAAACCTCTTCCACTTTACAGCATAGGTTTTCTTGGTAGAGGATTTCCTGTATCCTCTTAAAACATCCATAACTGGTTCAGAAAGATGTAAACCAGCATACTCTAGGTCCTCAAGAGCCAAGCTTCGAGCCTGAGTGACTTGAGGTTCGGATACAGGAGCCTCCCCCGGTTGGAGGTCAGAAGATTGTGCCTCCTGGGAAGGTGTATTGGTTTGTTCACTGACATGGACAGCAATAGGGAGTACCATGGCTGCCTGGCCCAGTCTGGGGCTATCAGAATCATTGTTGCTGGCTGAGACCTGAGTTTCAACAGCACCCTGTATACCAGAAGAAATGGAGGAAATGTATACAGGAATTTCCTTGACCAATCCAGAATAAGGGAATCCAAAGGAACCGTGCCCACTACTGGAGGTCTGCAACAGAACTGTGGCAAGTGGCGACTCTGATGAGAGGCAAAGAGGTCTATTTCTGGAGTGCCCCACCTCCTGAATAAGGTCTGCACCACTTGCCTGTTCAGGGACCATTCGTGATGGTCCTGACTAATTCGGCTAAGGGCATCTGCCAGAACATTGTCCTTGCCTGGCAGATGAATGGCCTGTAGTGAGGAGCCCAGTGAGTAAGCTAGGGTCCAAATTCTCATAGCCTCCATGCAAAGAGGCTTGACCTTGTTCCCCCTTGCTTGTTTATGTAGAACATGGTGGTAGTGTTGCTTGTCCTGACTTGCACTACCTTTCCCTGTATCAGTGGTTTGAAAACTTGCATTGCCAGAAACACTGCCCTGAGCTCTAACTAGTTTATGCATAAAAGAGTCTCTGCACTTGACCAAGTGCCCTGGGTAGTGTGCTCTGCTAGATGAGCCCCCCCCAGCCCAAGAGGGATTTATTTATTTATTCATTTATTTTATTTATCTATTGAAAGATATCCGAAATTACAATCCTTTGAGTCATCGACTCCTTTGCAAAGGCTCCACGTCAATAAGAACTTACACTAAAGGATAACAAAACTTAATCATTGGGTACAGCTGTTATACATTGGGCAACAGTACAAACTTAAAATATATGTCACTATTGAAATTTGCAACATTGATAGAGGATTTAAAACATGTGGTGCAGCGTAAGGTGAAGGGTTACATCATCTGGGATCTTTAAAAGAGGTCACGGGTCTACACTTTGATTCATATGTCAGTACTACGGTTTCGGAGGGCCTTACAAAATAGTCCCTGAGTCAGGATATGATTAAAGTGAGACTGAGGATACTAGCTAAGGGGGATGGATGAGATCACGGGGAGGGCATCTAAGTGGAATTGGAACCTGGTTTTTAACGTTGTCTGTAGTCACAGGGTGCCGATTTGAGGAGAATCCTAAGCCCGGCTTTAAATTGACCGAAACTGGGATGCATCTGTTGTGAGAATCATTGATGGACGTTCTTTTTGGAAAGGAACCCCTTCTCTGAGGTTGGTTTCCTCTTTCCACCACTGAAGAGTATGGATAAATGTTTTCGTTATAGGAACAAGCTTTGACAGGGAATCCTTCTGTTGGCACCAGTGAGCTGCTAAGTGAAATTGGATGTCCCTCATCTGAAACTTGGAATCTAACACTGTGCCTGTTGCAGCTGCCATGCGGCCCAGAAGTTGAAGAAAATGCCTCACAGGCGGCCTTGGGACATTGAGTCTGAAAGAACCTGCCAACTGCAGGATGCTTTTTACTCTGTCTCTGGGTTGAAAGGCTCTGCCCACTATGGTATTCAATTCTGCTTCTATGAACTGCAGAATTTGAGAAGGAAGAAAAACAGATTTTTCTAGATTTAAAAGGAAACCCAGAGATTGCAGAAGCTGCTGAGTGAGCTGTAGGTGCTCTGCTAACTGTTGTGGTGAATTTCCCACCACCAGCCAGTCATCTAGATAGGGGAATACTGTGACACCTTGTCTGCGCAGGTGAGCCACTACCATAGCCAGACACTTTGTGAACACCCTTGGTGCTGAAGTAAGACTGAAGGGTAGAGCTAAGAACTGATAATGACCTGACAGGAGTCTAACCTTGGATACTTTCTGTGAGACTCCCTTATGGGGATGTGGAAATAGGCATCTTTTCGGTCCAATGATGCCAGCCAATCTCCTTTTCGGAGTGCTGGTAGAATCAGAGACAAAGTCACCATTTTGAGCGTTGGTTTTGCTAGGAACTTGTTGAGAACCTGAGATCCAAGATAGGCCACAGCTCTCCATTTTTCTTTGGTATGAGAAAATACCTTGAGTAAAGTCCTTTTCCCCTTTGATGCAAAGGCAATGGTTCCACTGCTTTTAGTGAAAGAAGGTGTTTTTCATCTCTGTTTCCAGCCTTTTGCTTTCCAGGAAGGAAGCTGGTTTGAACTCTGATTTTTTTGAATTGGGGAGGACTTGAAACTTAAAAACAGACCCTGAACCACTAGCTCCAGAACCCACTTGTCTGTGGTAATGGTTTTTCAATTCTGGAAAAAAATGGGTCAGCCTACCCCCTACTGGCAAAGGAGAGGCAGCCTGATTGATGAAGTCAGGAGTCCTGCTTAGACTGGGGCTGAGACTAGGCACCACGCCTGGCACCTTTTCTGCCCCTACCCCTGAAATACCCTTGCTGAGGGTACTGGGGTGCCTGAGGAAGTACCATAGCCTGGTAAAAAGGCCTGGAATGAAACTGTCTGCCCCTACCTCCCCCACTGAAAGGTCTAGAGGAGGTGGAGGGTCTTTCCTTTGCAGAATTGCTACAGAAGGTGGCTTTATACTCATCCACCTTCTTCATATAGGCCTCTGTATGGCTGCCAAATAGGGAATTGCCCTCCATAGAAAAATCCAGAGTCTTATTCTGGGTATCCTGCGTGAGGCTTGTGGCGCTCAACCGAGCAAACCTTCTCTGTGCAATGGTATTTGCCATCCACTTTGCAGCAGTCTTATTACTGTCTGCTGCCATCTGGAACTGGTATTTGGCAGCTTCCAGGCCAAACCTAGCAGTTTCAGCTAGGGCTGCCGAAAGAGGAGAAGGTGCTTTCTTAGCCATGTCCAGAACAGACTGTCAGAGAGCCTTCTGGTACTGGGCTGCACAGGCCTGATAGTTAGATTGCCTAATGGCCAGAGAGGCTGACAGGTAACCTTCCTTGGCCATACTTTCAATTTTTCGACCTTCTCTGGAGGGTGGGAAGCCAGAGGGACCTTTGCCTTGTCACAAACTGCAGCTTGCACCACCCCCCGGTGGTCAGGGTGTGAAAATAAGAATTCAGCCCCTGTTCTGTCAAGCTGATACTTTTTATCCAACTTTTTGTCCAAAGGAGGGACAGACCCAGGAGCTTGAAGGAGTTTTAAAATATATCTTTTAAAAAACTTATTTATGGGGAGTGACAGCTTTTTAGTAGAAGTCAGCCCCATCATTTCCAGATATTCAGCCTCATCCCCATCCTCTATAGCTTCAGAGGTAGGGATGTCCGAGGCATCAGCAATTTTCCTGATAAAGGAAAAATAAGAATAATAATCTTCTATAGTCCTGGGAGGGGAGCCGAAGTCCTGTTCAGGGGAGACCTCAGGCTCTATAGACTCACCTTCTTCTTCCTTCTCCTTCTCCTCCTCTTCTTCCTCACCACGCTCCTCAGGAAAGGAGGGTGGGTTGGAAAGTGAAGGGGTCTGGACCGGGGACTGTGAAACCACAGGCAGCAGACCCTGCAAGGTCTGCATTATTTTTAGTGCTTGTGCAATCTCTGAAGGAGAAGGTACAGTTGCAGGCACCACAGAAGTCCCCTTTTCCACAGGGGGTTCAGTGTGCTTTGTTTTCTTTGCTGTTTTTACTGGAACCGGAGAGCTAGCCTGTTCAGAGGGTCTCTTATTACCCGTATCAGGGGTAGAAACAGTAGAAGTTGTGGTGTCACCCACAGACCCTGAGGGTTTCGGCTGGTCAGAGCCAGAGGGACCCTTCAATCTCTTATTTAATCTCTCCAAACCCCAAAACTAACTAAAAGTACCTCGGTTCCTCAGCGGTTATTCCGAACCGTGAGAAACTGAGAAAACAACACAAAACTAGCTAAATAAACTAACGGTTATTAAAATAACGCTGATAAGATGCAGCAAATGAAAATAAATGAAAAATACTTGAGTATTTGTTATTAATAAATGCTTCTTTGACTAGATGATGAGGGGGAAATCTCCAGGCGTCTGGTCTTGATAGGCGGAGAGAGAAATCTGAGGGTTAGAATGTAGGCAGTTGATAGGTGGCAGCATTTGAAAAGTGGCTTATGCCAATGATTCCATCATTAGCATAGCATTCTATCTCCAGGCAGATCTGACCTTAAAGGTATACTGCAGAAGAGTTAGGAATATTGGAGTGTTCCTGGGGTGAGAAGTAGAGACTGGGTAACAATATGAAGGTCTTGGTCTACAGATCAAAAAAAAACACAGAACAAAAGCTTATTTACAATAGTTGAGCTGTCATACATTTAGACAGAGGTGCTAAAAAACATTAGACTATAATACAGCAGTTTATTTTGTCAGGGGCAGCCCTGATTAACCCTGAGGAAATAAGATAGCAGGAACAATAAACAAAAGTAGATAAGTACAAAATGGGACTAGAGGGCAGGGGTGATTGCTGATGAGTAAAATTCCGAGGTAGAGGCAGTGCAGAAAAGCGGTGCAGTAAGGTGGCTAGGGTGGATCACGGGCTGAGACATGGTCTCGGGAACAGTTGCAGGAGGATTCTGTCAGGAGCCAGGCTCATAGGTTGTTTTTGAGGGACATGTGTGAAGGGGAGGAGCAGACTGTTTGTGCTAGCCTGTTCCAGAGAGAGGAGGCTGACACAGAAAAGGCTTTACTGCCCATGGCAGAATGGGTGCTTGGGACTACCAGAGAAAGAGTGGAGGAGGACCTGAGGGTTCTAGGCGCAACCTTGTCTATGAGTAGTGAGGCAAAAGGGGACAGGTGGCAATTTCTGAGAGAGTTATCAATTAGGCAGCCCATGGCTTGGTCAAAACGTCCCTGGAGGTTTGGCCACCCTAAGGATTTGCAGAGTGTGCAGTGGTGAGTAGAATAGGGCACTTGGAGAACAAAGCGGCAGATGGAGTTGTACGTAGTAGTGAGCGAGAGCGAGGCAAGGAGGCAGTGGCGAAGGAGTAGACGGGCGCAGTAATCAAGCAGAGGAAGGAGGTTTCCTTGTGCTATGGCCAGGCGGGCCTCCGGAGAAAGAAATAGTTTGGTTCTGCAGGCTGCCCCAAGTTTTTGGTGGATGCTGCTTATGATATTTGTTATGTGTTCATTACATGTTAGAGAGGGATCATGTGTCACCCCTAGGTATTTGAAGGAGGAGACGGTGTCAAGAGGTGGACCAGCAGGGGAGTGTATGAGTAGGGATGCACTTGACTTGGCAACCTTGGCAAGAAAAGGCTTTGAGCCAAACAGCATAGCCTCACTTTTTTTTCATTAACAAGCAGTTTCCTGGAGAGGAACCAGCCATGGGCAGCGCCATAGTTGATAGGTAGGGTGGATGAGATTTTCTTCAGGGATTTATCACTATGGTACAGTACCAAGTCATCAGCATAGAGGAGTGCATTGCAGTTTAGGCTTTCTGAGGGAAGAGCATTTATGAACATTGAAAACAGTAGTGGGCCGAGTATGGAGCCCTGTGGTACTCCAGTGCAAGTGGGTAGAGATGCAGAGGGCACCTTTCCTATCAGAACAGATTGGGACCTGTTTTGACAGGTAGCTGTGGAACCATGTGGCAGTGTCTGGTGAACAACCGAAGTGACACAAGGTGGAGTGTAGGAGGTGATGGTCCACTAGGTCAAAAGCCTTTGATAGGTCTACAAATACCACAGCTGTCGTCTTGCCTATGTCCATGTTACTCAGGACATGGTCAGAGAAAAGGGTGAGGGCAGAGGAGCTGCTATAATGTTTGTGGAAACCATGCTGGAGTGGATACAGAAGGTTATATTTATTCAGATACTCGGACAGTTGATGGTGGACTATTTTTTCTAGTAACTTACTGAGGTGAGGGAGGAGGGAGATGGGTCTGTACTTTTCAGGGGCAAGGGGGTCACCAGCTTTGAAGATGGGTACCACATGTGTGTGTTTCCATGTTTTTGGCACTGTGGATGTTGAGAGTGCAAGGTTGAATATAAAGGTCAAGGGTTTGATGATTGCTAGGGAGATGAGTTTCAGACATGTTGGGTATAGCCCATCACTCCCTGGGCTACCTCGGGCTGAGAGACTCCTTAGTAGTTTGATAGTTATGCTGTGGCTGATGGCCCTAAAGTAGAACCATGGATGAGTGTTACCATCTG
Source organism: Neoceratodus forsteri (assembly GCA_016271365.2). Classification (NCBI taxonomy): domain Eukaryota; kingdom Metazoa; phylum Chordata; order Ceratodontiformes; family Ceratodontidae; genus Neoceratodus; species Neoceratodus forsteri. The sequence goes on along the minus strand of JADMNL010000031.1, from coordinate 107,070,839 downwards.
CTGATGCTTGGGGGTTGCAGGAGAGATTTACATGGGTAGTGGGAGGCTGGGGTGGCAGCTTGCTTAGGTGTGGGGTAAGGTCAGCGAACATAGTATTGAATAGGTCTACAATTTTTGCAGGGTCGGAAATGGAACCTGAGGCTGAAGTGAGCTGTGTTATTTGCTTGTTTGACTTGGGATTTAAGAGGAACCCGATGGAGACCCGAAATCATGGAAGTTGCCGAGGGCATTTTTTTGCTGGTTTATGTAGTATTTCCTTTTTAGTGATCTGGCAGCCTTTTTGCAATAGTTTGGCAGCTGTCTAAAGGCATTCTATGATTGAGGGGAGGGGGGTCGCCTTGTGGAGCTTCCATGTGTTGTCTCTTTCTTTCATTTTTGTGAGCAATTCTTTGGACAGCCAGTGAGTACACCCACCCCTGACTCTCCTGGTGGTTATGGGGAACAGTTTGTCCTGTAATGCACAAAGGGTGTCCATTAGATAAAAGACAGCAGAAGAGACATTGCTCTGCTGGTATAAGGTAGTCCAATTTACAGACCTTGCTTCCCTAAGGACCGAGACTGAGTCATGGCAATTGAAGCTCCTGAAGGATAGAAGTTTGGGGGTTGGTTTTAGTGGACAGTATGATATAAGTGGGGGAATGGTCACTTATAGAGTCAGCCATGGTGCTAGCCTACATGACTTTGTCTGCTCTATTTGCGATAATCCAGTCCAGAAGAGAATGGTTTTGTGAGCGGGGATTGTGCCTGGTGGGAGAGGAGATGATTTGCTCCAGGTGGTGCAACTTTAGCAGCGTAGCTTGGTCAGAGGCTGGAGAAGTTTCCCAATTTATGTTAAAGTCTCCGAGTAAAATGGAGTCTCTTGAGGGTGTAGCATGCACTAGCCCATCAAGGAAATTTTCTAGGCCCTTGTGATTCCCCGTGGGGGGTTGCAGCAGCAGCCTAGGTAAAGCTTTTTTGCTGTTCCCAAGGATATCTCCATTAGTATCCACTCACTCGGGGAGGTGGAGGCTGAGCAGCTTATGGAGGTGGTAGTGATGTGGTCCTGGACGTACAGGGTGACACCTCTGCCTCGTTTCTACCTGGCCTGTCCTGCCAAAAAAGGGAGTAACCAACCCGGGAGTAGGTATGCAGCATCAACATGATAGTTCTTTAGCCATGTCTCAGAGACTCCTAGTACATGTGGACTGTATAGGGCTACCCAGCCCTCGAGTTCAGGGAAGTTGGCTGGGAGGCTGCGAACATTCATGTGGGCAACTTTTAGGCCCATTTGACTTGCCCAGGTTTGAGTGGTCAGAGTGCATATTCAGGGGGTCTGTGTTCCTTTTCTACATCGCCAGCAAGTAGAAGGAGGGAGAGAAGAGGGCCGGCCAGAGGTAGATCCAGTGGGGACTGGATGTGGAGAGAGTGGACAAATAGCACAAATAGGCGTCGCTCATAATTAGATAAGAGCGCTAGTAAGTTAATACCCATAGATGTGGGCACGTACCTGAGCACGATAGCTACAGGGTCTGTGGCTGAGGGAGTTTCTTTAAATGAGAGGGTCATGTGCTGTATACTCTGTCCATGCTGCATTATATGTGGGATTTGTCTCCAGGGTAAGAAGGGATGTTCTCTTCCCTCCCTATATACTGTTAGCACTCCATTGCCTTCTCTGTAGTATTTGCCAGGAGTAGCTTTAAGGGTGTGCTCCGTGCTGAGAGAACATTTGCTAACATTAGGAGCATGCTTTTTTAAATCAAAATTTAGTGTCACTGTGCTCCTGTAAAGTACAAGGAGCATGGTCCCTTTTGCATTATTGTACATGTTGCTGGGATTGTAATACACATCACAGAACAACACGCTTTTTTCCTTTTCAGACTCTTTCAGCACACCTGTGCCCAATCATCACCATCTTTTTCTCTATTGCTTTCTTGAAATGAGTGGTGTTTTTGTTGTCTGAATATGTAGGAGTGCCAGGGTAATATATATATTTTTTCAGACAACACCCCTGGAACAGCAGGATTACATTCCACTGGAGGACAAGGGATTGAGTACGCCAGCCCTTCAACGCAGTAGTCGAGCTACTGCTCACAATGCCAACAACTAAAGTTCAGACGCAAGCTCAAGTTGCTGGAAGCCAGCCAGGGGGACTTGGGGAAGACTGAGCAGCTGTTCTCACTGCATTACCACACATGGTGGTACACGTCTGGGAGCCTGTAGCCCACTCTTGAGAGGGGACAACATGTGCATCGCTGCATTTGCTTACTGCCACCAGTGATGTAAGTGTGCTCTTGGTGGGAGGGGCATACAGTGTGGGGGGGGGACTGGGGGCTGAAAGGCTGATGAAATGTCCCGCCCCCCCACAACCAACTCAAACAAACCTCTCCTCAGGAATCCAGATACAGCTCCCAGGGATGACTCTGCTGTGGCGAACAGATAATAGGGCACTTTGCTGTGCCAGGAGATGACTGGTGTGTGTGTGTGTGTTGGGGTGCAATCCACATGAGGGATGCCACAAGTGTGACATGGTACCATGGTGGTTCTGAATTCTTGGAGGAGAACAGCTTCAGGGGTTGGGCAGGTTATGGCATTGACAAAGGTGGGTGGAGGTCAATGCAGACAGCCCTCAATGGATAAACAGAGTCTAAAAAAAATATTGGGCTCTCAAGTACGTTTCTTGGACTCTTCCTAAAATTAAGAGAACTTGTGTAGGAGCACAGCCAAGGTCTGAAGCAGCACGTATTTCATGGCAGAAGTTCAATCAGGTGTGCTCCTCAGTTTTAGAAGGGCACATCACACTAAATCCTTAACACTACCCCTGGGATTTGCCACTCTAAAGGCATCTGAACAAAAACATCTGGACTCTCCTTTAGATGTTTAAACTTGTTCATGATCAGTACACTGCAATACAAATGAATAAATATAGAACACAGAATCTGTCAGTGGAGTACAAAGCATCACTGTATGTGGATGATGTTCTCTGGACCCAGAGTCTTCCCTCTCGGCAGCATGGGCTATCATACAGGACTTAGCAGGATTCACATTAAACATTCAGAAGATGGATATTCTGCCCTTTTTCTTCAAACTACACCGATACTTAAGGCTGCCTTACCAATACACTGGAGAAAAACTAAACTTAAATACTTAGGAATCAGCATCCCACTCAATATAGATAATTTAGAGTTGTTATACTATGAACATCTCATAAAACAAATAATGGAAGATATGTGAGGTTGGACACGACTCGCTCTTTCCTTTAATTCCAGAATTGAGGTACTTAGGATGAACATCCTACCCAAGTTACTGTATCTCTTCCAGACGCTTTCCCTTCCCTTATTACTTTGCAGTGTGGAACAAAACAATATCAAGGTTAATTTGGAATGGAGCCGGACCTGGGATTAGATATACATTATTTCAAATCTCTTTACAAAAGGGAGCAGTCAACCTACCAAACTTAGAAAACTACGTGAGTGCAGCTCACTTAAATACAATTTGGACATGGCTATCGCCTCTAGTTAACCCAAATTGGAAAGAGATAGAATTTGTACTATACGACATGCACGATATAGGTCATATATTATTTCCTAGAGGTGCAGAAGCTCCTCCAATGTTTGACTTTCAACTCTTCATTGCAACCACACTGCGGGTCTGGAGAACCCTGCTCCATAATCACAAATTAACAGAGGTCCTTTACCATTTAAGAATTTTTGCAAAGGAGGTGGATTTTCTGCCAGCTCGGTTTGACCACACCTACTTAAGATGGAAACAGCTGGGACTAGTTTATCAATTTTTGGACAAGACGGGGATCCTTCCATTTGCTTCTCTTCAAAGAGATTATGGGTTTACAGGACAGTAACACTTCTGGTATTTACAAATTCACACTTATATCCTGCACAAGCAACAGAAGTATTCCAGGCTCCCCTCACCCCCTCCTGGGATATTGGCATTGCTCATAGATGCCATAGAGGGGGAAAGGTGGACACATATAATAGGAAACTTCTATAGGGGGTTACAGGATTATCTAACGGATACAACACAAACCATACTAGACACATGGAATAAAGACCTGCAGACTAACATAACATATGACACATGTGTTACATATACTCTCCCGGCAATAAAGGTCAGCTCCTCGCAAACATGGAGAGAATTTGCCTGGAAGTGCAGGAGTATATATTTCCGCACCCCGGCAACATTAATAAGATATCGCCCGCTTAGTTATGGTGTCTGCTGGAGAAAATGCAAATGCACCATTGGGACCCAGGCACATGTGTTCTGGTCCTGCCTGGCCCTGTCAGACTATTGGAGGTGGGTTGCAGATGGGCTTAGGGAACTGGGTAGCCCTGCTGAGTGGATTAACCCAGTCTCACTAATGATGGCAGTCCCATCCCCAGGACGTAGAGCTTCCAGAACCTCCTTAACGCAACTCTATCTCCTGGCTGCTAAAAAGGCCATAACAAGGAGATGGCTGGTAGAAACCCCACCAGAAACTGAGCACTGGCATAAGGTGGTCAACGAAATGTATACTATGGAACGACTGACAGCTCAGTTGCATAATCAAGAGGCATGCTTTTGCACAAGATATCAAAGACGGGTGATGTATTATGCACAAACAGACCAAGACTTTGTGCCATGAGAGGCACGGGGGGCCCATATGGGTTAGAAGAGAAAGAGAGGCATATGCTGGGTTTAGGGGGGAGGGCTGAGGAAGGGGAAGGAGTTGATGACAAGGGGGAGAGGAAGGGACACTAATTGAAAGGGTGTGACAAGGCCGTGGGTGGGAGAAAGTGATGAAGATGAGGAGAGGCGCCCAGAGCACAAGAGAAGAAAGAACAAGGACACTGTATATTAGTGAATCAGGAGCAGAGTTAAGTGTCCATGTAATAGATAAGATGACACAGTAAAGAAAATAGATGGTCTAGAATATATACAACTGATGAAACAGAAAATATATGAAACATGAAATGTAAAGTTCTTATATTGTAATTGATTAGAAATGTATAAAAGAGGTGTGGCTAGCAGCTGACTGAGAAAGACGTCTCTTATGTGAGCTCCCGAGAACAGACTTGAATTTTATCAATTTAAACAATTTAACTCTACTTTTCGGTTGCCCATATTGCTGAGATTGTTCTCCTTGCTGTCCTCATACCTCTCAACTGTCCCTGAGTTTCAGGGACATCCTTGATTTTGACTCAAAATTTTCCTCCGTCTCTCGTAAAATTTGTGTTTTTGTGACAGAACAGTGGGTATCAAAAGTACAACATAATGCCAAACATTAAAGTTACAGACGTGTTCTTCTTCAGAAAATACATATTACACTAATCTAATTATTCTAGCAGCTTTCTGAGTGAGTAGTACCCATTTTTAAGATGTGTCCCTGATTTGGGGTCTTTATCTCTGATTCTTTTAAGCTTTGTCCATGATTTAGGAGTAAAGAAGTTGAGAGATATGGCTGTCCTACCACTGGAAAGTGCAGTCTAGTAGCATTAGTTGTAGTAAAGCCAGCTTTATTGGAGGAAAACATGGGGAGAACCAAGACCACACAGCAACAGGGTCAAGCACATGGCACGGAGAGTGAACATTCAAACGTGGCCATGCTTAAAGCTGTTAAAGATCTGGAGTCCTTTGTAAAAGAACTCAATAAGAAGATGGATGGCTTCACATTGAGGGTATCTATGGTTAAACTTAAATTGGATACTGTGGCCACGGAAAGTCAACAATCGAAATCGATAATCAAAAAAGCAGTAGTAAGCGGTGAGTGAAAACCGCTTACTCCAACAACGCTTGGAAAACCTAGAAAATGGAGCTCGACTGGCTAATGTGAAGATTTGGGTGTCCCGGAGGATTGAGAAAGTCACAACTTACTGGACTTTCTTGTTTCACTCTTGCAGTCCACACTCGGTTTCTCCAGGGATGGATCACTGCTTCAGGCCTACCGGATTACACCTCGGCATCGGCCACTCCAGGAAGGGACTCCTCAGACTATCCTTTTGGTCATGGCAGGCCCTATTATCAAGGAACAGATCCTACAAGCAGCCAAGGAGAAGGGCCTCATGCATCTATCTGATGGCTCTAGGGTTTATTATTTTCCCGACCTCTCCTATGCGACCCGTCAGAGATGCAAATCATTCGATGCAGTCAGATCAGAACTATGTCAGCTGGGGATTTCGACCGTTTTTCTCTATCCAGCAAAACTACGTTTACATTATGCAGGTAAAACTTTTCTGTTCAATGATCCAGCTGAAGTGGGGAAAAGTCTAGAAAAAATAAAATCGGACTTTGAGAGTCACAAGGAAAACGAGGACTTAGAGACTGAGGGAGATTGAAGTGGGGGCTTAATGCTTAGCCATTAAATGGGTTACCTACCTATAGGGTGCATCTCATGTTCTTAGTTGAAACTGCTTTACAATAGTTTAGTTTTGATAAAATGAGAAAGCTTTGCACCGTTGTACTATTTCTCTGATCTGATTTCTATATTACAAAGCAAATGATATGAGCAACACAAAGTTCCACTATATATTCTGCACCATCTGCTGGAGGGAGCAGACCACTAAAGATCGATGTCTCCATTTTATATTCGGGGCATTTATAGTATTCACATGGACCTATGATAGGTTGCATTGACCACATCAAGAGTGGTTCACTCCGTGACTTTTCGAGATTATAACTATTTTAAATTAAAATTCCATGGTCATGACGTAGATAGCCATTTAAGCAACATTTTTGGAAATAAATGTTTAAACATTACTCTCTATTTAAAAACTCCCACTATGTTGTAAAAAGAAGAGATACGATAACTATCCTTTGTAGAAGACATGTAATGTATGACTTTCTATGACATTGAACCTAGTACTTGCATATTGATTGTGTACTTGACATACTCATTAAACAAAAAGTTGAAAAAAAAATGTATATAAGAAAAGTTGTAATATATAAAATCTTCAATAAAAAAACTTTTAATTGAAAAAAAAAGAACATAGAATCTGTCGGCTGCTAAGGACTGCTTGGTCCACCTTGTCTGCCCCTTTTTTCTCTGCCTGTTCTGCCACAGTAGACCCTACCTGGTCTCTGATCACCTCCCCCCAGATTTCCTTTATACTTATTCCATGTACGCTTGAAACCTGTCACATTTATTTGCCCCCACCACACCCTCTGGAAGACTGCTCCATGCATTTACCACTCTCTGAGTGAAGAAATACTTCCTCACATCCCTGCTAAACGTTCTCCCCTCCGGCTTCATATAATGCCTCCTAGTTCTTATATTACCTTATTTTCTGTAAAATGCTCCTTTCCTGTACCCTATTCACCCCCATGAGGTATTTAAAGGTCTCTAATCATAGCCCCCCTCCTTTCTTCCGGGGTGCATAAGTTCAGATCCCTCAGTCTTTCCTCATAGTACATATGGTGCAGCCCCTGCACCATTTTTGTTGCCCTTCTTTGGATGGCCTCTACCCTGTCTATGTCCTTTCCAAGGTGCAGTCTCCAGAACTAGGTGCAGCACTCCAGGTGTGGCCTCACCAGTATCCGGCAAAGTGGCAATACCACCTCCCTTCTTCTGCCGGTGATACCCCTCCTGATGCACCCCAACATCCCACAGGCTTTCCCTACTGCCTTGTCACACTTACCACCTTGCAATCATCCATTATAATCATGGCAAGGTCCCTTTCCTGTTTGGTAATTGCCAATACCACCCCTCCCCCTCCCCTACTCTATACTCTGCCTCTGAGTTCCTGTGCTCAAGGTGCATGATTTTATACTAGGATTTTGTAAGATGAACAGGAGGCCAGGGCCCATAATGTCCATCTCCCGCTCAGCAGGTTACATGATTCCCAAAGGAGTTAACAAATGAATATCTAATCTATGTTTAAATATTTGAAATGTTTCTCCTTCCCGCTATCTCCTTTGGAAGTGAATTCTGGACAGGTATAATTCTTTGTGTCTAGAAGAATCTTCTATTTTTTCTTCTAGGGAATGTTAACCGTAGCTGATAAATATGGCTTCTTAAGGTGATGCATCTATTGTTATTTATTAAGCCTGAGTCACCCATTAGTCGACTATCTCTGAAGATATGGTACATCCGTAACAGGCCGCCCCTTGGCTCACCTGAGCTCCAGTGGGTATAATTTTAGATCTGTAAGCCTTTGTTCATAGCTTATGTTCTGAACTCCACCTATGAGTTTCGTTACCCTCCTCTGTATACCCTCCAGCAAATCAACATCCCTTCTAAGGTACAGGCTCCATAGTGGTGAACAAAAAATCTAATAATGGTCTTACATATGACCTGTATAGTGCCAAAATGCAAGCCCTATTCCTTGATGTAAATGCTCTCTTTTTATTTATTTTATTTTATTTATTGAATAGAATTGGAATTACAATCCTTTGAGTCACAGACTCTTTTGCAAAGGCTCCACGTCAGATACAGGGGGTGGAGGGTAAACAAGTACAGGAATAACATACAGACAATCATTATTGACAATACAGTACTGGAGACACAGTCCAGGCATTAACTTAGATAAACTGATGACAGATGTAGGCAGTAGTCTGTAGGTCACTTGAAATAGAAAAGACATGAAGGCAAGAGAAAGACAAGAAGGCAAGGCTTATACGTGGGATCTATAGAGACCCTGTGTCGGAGGAAGGACATCCTATGATTTTGTTTTATTTTTGTTTTATTTTTTATGACTTCACTACAGTGATTACTAAATTTAAGATCACTGCTTATTATAACACCCAGGTATTTTTCATTTGTCACTGTCCTGAAGATATTTCCATCAGTGGTATAGCTGTAACATGTATCTCTATCTCCTAAGTGCATAACAACACACTTATCAGTACTGAACTTCATCCCGTTTGCTTCTGTCCAATTTTCCAATATGACTAGGTCATTTCTTAGTGAGTCGATCTGTTGTTCAGTAGAAACCTCAGCTGCTAGCTTGGTATCATCAGCACACTTGACAGACCGATTTGTTATATGTTTGGTCATATCAGAGATAAACAATGAAAAAAGTATGGACCCCAGCAGGAGGCCTGTGTCACCCCGCTGTGCACTGGACCTTCCTTTGACAAATGTCCTCTGATCCTAACTTTCTGGGTTCTGTTTGACAGCCATGACTCCACCCACTTGACAAGTGTATTATTTAACCCCATTTGTGTTAGTTTAGAAATCAGTATTGCATGAGGCACCCTATCAAATGCTCTACTTGGGTCCAGGTAGATCACATCCACTGGAGTCCTGTTGTTTAAATGCCCACTAACGTTCTCATAGAATACCAGATTGCTAGTGAGACAAGATCTATGTCTCTTAAAGTCGTGCTGAGTTTTGTCCTCTAGGTCTTTAGCCTGGATCTCCTATTCGAGCTTATTTTTAATAAAAAATTCAGCATCTTTCCTAGTATGCTAGTTAGACTTATCGGCCTACAGTTTGCTACATTACCACGATCCCCTTTCTTAAAACTGGCATTACAAATGCAGATATCCAATCATGTGGAACAATACCTGTTTTAAGAGCTAAGTTAAAAATGACAGGGGGTTAATTAACCATGGTCCAAGTTCTTTCAAGAGTCTTGGATGTAATAAATCAGGCCCTGCTGATTTAGTTATAGTAATGTTATTCAGTTTACCCGTATTTCATCCTTGGTTATTTCTTTTACAATATCAGAAATTGCAAGGTTTGTTTGTTTTACTTGATTATCTTTTATAAAAACTGCGCAGAAATATTTGTTAAATTCTTCAGCCATGGCATTAGATTCAGTAATCACATCATTTCCAATCTTTAGGGGGCCTATGGACCTATCAGTATTTTTATTATTAATGTATGCATAGAAGCTTTTACCACCATCTTTAACATGTGCTAGGTTAAATTCCAGTTTCTTTTTTTCCTTTTTTATGTAGTGCTTGTATTTTCTAAGAATTAGTTTATACTTGTAATTGTTGTAAGTGCTATTTTCCCTTTTCTGTGCCCTATACACCCTTCTCTTTTTTTTGCCAATAGTATTTTAAGTTTGGCAGCATACCACAGGGGTACCTTTCCTTTTTTATTATATAAAACTTTGTCGAGTACATAAATATTTTCTAACTCGAGCAATTTGTTTTTAACCCTATTCCACAGTACATCCGGAGAATTTGAATCGTCGTCCCACGTCCACTAGTTTAATTCCTCAATAATTCGCTTGAAGTCTGCATTGCTGTAGTTTTTAACCTTTGCAATACCTTCAAGTCTTTTTATGGATGTATTTAGTGTAAAGGTTATAGTGTTATGGTCGCTGTTTATTAAAGGCTTGTACACTTCCATATTTGTCACTATCTCAGGCAAGTCAGTTAACACTAAGTCTAAGATATTCATATTCCTGGTTGGCTTATTTACCATTTGCTGCAATCCATAGTTTGAACATAGATTTAACAATATATGTTCCTGTTGTGTAGAAGCAGTCCCCATTTCCCAGTTTATCCCTTGAGTATTTATGTCACCTAGTGTGATTACATCTTTACTATCTAATCTATTTTCAATACTAGTCATTAACTGACGATGTTCATCCATACTCGAATCCGGGGGTCTATAACAGACCCCTACACTTAATTTCTTATAATTTCCCCTAATGATCTCAATCCATAGAAGCTCGTTACAATCCAAACTATCCTCTTCTGTTATTAATCTAGTCTCAATATGTTCTTATATATATATATATATATATATATATATATATATAATTGCGACTCCACCTCCTTTCTGACCAGCTCCATTCTTACGGTATGTTTCATAACCTGGGACAATCTTTCAACCTGAAGTCTCTGTCCACCAGGTTTCGGTGATGGCTGCCACATCAATATTTTTTTGTATCATTATTAATTCTAATTCATCCTTTTTTATACTATGTAGGCTTCTAGCATTTGTTAGTATGAAATTCAGATCTCTTTCTTGATGTTTTTGTATTTGATCTATCTTTTTGTTTGTTAACTGATGTACTCTCCCCACACCTCCTTTGAACTAGTTTTTTTGGTTATATGTATTCTTATTTAGAGTGTTATAAAATATATTTCCCAGGAGCCTGGTTCCCCTTTGCTGAGGTGTAAGCCATCATGACAGTAAACACTATGGTCATCCAAAAACTTTCCCCATGTCATTATGCAGGCGATTTCATTTGTGAGACACCACCTGGGTAACCAGTTACTGTACAGTTTTATGTTAGTTTGTTTTTTCTTTCCGGCCCTAGGTACATGTAGTATTTCTGATAATACAATTTTTGCTTTTAGTTCCCGAAGGCATTTAATAAACTGTAGCATATTCTTAATTGTTTCCTCTACCCCGTTTGTTCAGATCATTGGTTCCTGCATGTAAGAGTACAGTCTTCGGCCCTTCCACATGCCTTAAAATGCTGGGTATCATTTTTGTGATATCTTTAATAGTAGCACCACTATAGCTGCAGCTAGCCACATTTTCTTTATTGCCCCTTGTTGAACATCTATCTGAAAATGTTGTTATAGAGTCCCCAAGGATAAATATCTGTTCCGGCATTTCTTTGGTACTGCTGCTTGGTTGTGGCACCGCATTACTATTATTTCCTTCCAACACTGGGACCTCACCAATTATATTATTTGTTACTAATGAAGTTTTGTTCATATGATGATCTTTAGGATCTGAAAATCCTGAGGGCTGCGTTTCCATCCTGATCTTTGCAATGTATATAGGTATGATCCACCCGCACTGTTTCATTCTCTTTGGTACTTATTTTCTAATTCCAGGGAATACCCTATGGCCCTACGCCTCTGTTTAGCTTTTTTAGTTTGTTTGACTTCAGTCCAACTATCTTTGTCAAATTCTACTTCCTCCTCATCCTCAGCAGGCTGTTTCCTTTTATCTGATTTTATCATTTCGGGATTATTTTCATTTTGTATACTATTAATATGACTACAATCAGGTGTAATGATATCATTCATACTTAGTGGAATGGTATGACCGCCTCTAAGTTTGGCAGCCATATGATCCTGTTGTTTTTCTAGTGTTTCAAGCCTTTTATAAAAGGTAGCAATGTCCTCTCTCAAAACACTGTTGTGAGCACATTTCTCACACAAAAGAGGCAGCTATAAGGTAGATTGTCAAACAACTGATACATTAAACAGTTGGAGCACTTTAGCCCCATTTCCCCATCTACCATCATGATGGTGTCCCTTTATGGGGGTTTGGATACAGGTGGTACATTTCTGGATGTGCTTGGTGTTTTGACAATAGTTTCAGGCAATGATATTTGGGTTTAAAAGCAAATACCTGTTTGACAATATCAAGTCCCTTAGCAATCTTATTGTAGTTTTCTGGAGGAGAGTTTCTTATGCCTATTGTCTGTAAACTGCCCAGGGGTCTGTCCTCTTTCCTTCTTTCCCCGCTTGACACAATAGACATGCGCACAGACGCACGTATCTCTGCGCGCATCTCCACGCACTCGTCCGCTCAAGCTTACCCTGCTCGCTATTGCAAGCATCTAAATACCGTGCCAAACTCGGAAGTAACCTTCCAATCAGGTGACCTCCCTCATCCAGCTACAACACTTTTAAAACAATAAATATATAGCGCTGTTTATTTGTGCCAAGATCCAAAAGGGCTACACATAGATTACAGTTTGAAACTGCCCCCTATAGCTTTGCGTCTTTTGTAATAACCAGTAGTCTGCTCCCAAGGGACATGCAGTACTATGAGCCTTAAAGATGCCCCTAGAGTGGTGCACAGCTCAGAAAAATGTAGTTCCTCTGCTTTACTACATGAAAACAATCTACAGTATTTGTCTCAGGATGTGTCTCTCTCACACACAGTTTGTCTAACAGTGTGCCTAACACCTTCCTGCTCACTGTGCAGCATTTAAATACTGTGCCAAACACGGAAGTAACCTTCCAATCAGGTGACCTCCCTAATCCAGCTACAACACTTTTAAAACAATAAATAAATAGTGTTGTTTATTTGCGCCATGATCCAAAAGGGCTACGTACAGATTGTGTGTCTAACACCTTCCTGCTCACTGTTCAGCGTTTAAATACTGTGCCAAACCCGTAATCCAGCTACAACATTTTTAAAAACAATAAATAAAGCGTTGTTTCTTTGTGCCACAATCTGAAAGGGCTACGTACAGATTGCAGTTTGAAAATGCCCCCTATAGCTCTGCGTCTTTTTTAATAACCAGTAGTCCACTCCCAAGGGACATGCAGGACTACGAGCCTCAAAGATGCCGCTAGAGTGGTGCACTGCTCAGAAAAATAAAGCTCCAAGCTTTACTACTTAAAAAACAATCTATTTGTCTCAGGACGTCTCTCTCTCACACAGTTTGTGTAGCAGTGTTCATTGAAACCCAGCTGCCACGCCCCTGACCATTCCTAAAGCTTTTTTCAGGTCTCTTTTCATTCTCTCCATCCCTTCTGGAGTGTCTGCTCCATTACAGAACTTGGTGTCATCTGCAAAGAGGCATACCTTTCCTTCCAGTTCCTCTGCAATGTCACTTATACAGGCATTAAAGAGAACTGGGCCAGTACTAATCCCTGAAGAACCCTGCTGGTCACTCGCCCTTCCCCTGAGTGAGTGCTGTTTACCACCACCCTTTGCCACCTATCCATCAGTCAATCACGTACCCAGTGTACCACCTTCATTCCCACCCCAAGTTGCCCAGCCTTCTTATTAACCTCCTGTGTGGCACAATGTCAAACACCTTGCTGAAGTCTAAATAGGCCAAGTCCACTGCCCCCTTGATCTATTTTTCTGGACACCCAGTCAAACAAATCTACCAGGTTTATCTGACATGATCTCCTCCAGTGAACTCGAGCCGCCCTGGGTCCTGTAACCCACTAGAAGCAAAGTATTGTATGAGTCTTTCCTTTGGAAGTGACTCCAATTGTTTCCCCAATACTGATGTCGTACTAGCTGGCTTGTAGTTGCTAGCTTCTACCTTGCTGCCACTATTGCTGAGCGAGACTACATCTGCCCTTGTCCAGTCCTCTGGGACCACCCCTGTATGTAGTGAGTTACTGAATAGGGCTGTCAAAGTTACAGCCAGTACCCCCCTGAGCTCATTTAAAAACCCTTGGGTATATCCCATCCAACCCCATCACCCTGTCCACGCTCAACTTCGCAAGTCCTTTCAGAATTCTTTCCTTTGTGAATGGACTATTTCTGTCTCTCTCCCATGGTTCTGTACACTATATGTGACCCATCCCCTTCCCCTTCGACTGTCAAGACCGAACAGTAGTATTTGTTCAGGATGTCTGCTTTTACCTGATCTCCACACATATTAAATTGAACCAAAGAGTACAACTCTCACAAAGCTATTCTTTTTCTTTGAAGATTTTTTTGTTAGCCCAATAAAAGGTATCATCAGCTACTATTGTTTTTTTATCCTGACATTTGAGCAAAATTACTCCCCCTCCCAAACACAATGTGTACTGCATGGGACAGGCACAAGGGGATCACAGTGAAAAGGAACGGGTGGGGTGGAAGATCTGTTGATCAAGTAGTTTGCAGTATGACTATAGGTACGAAACATGGGCAGACTGGGTGGGCAAAGAAAAAATTACCATAGTAATCTTGTTTCTTCCCAGTGATACTCAGGTATTCATAACTTTCTGCAGTAAGCCTTCTAGGTAGGACTGCCCAGAGAGAATAGAACACATACAAATGATGGAATTCTTTGCATGTGACAATTTTTCAAATGCTGCCCTATACTAACTGCCGGTGTTATAAACTCCTCAGGTTTCCTAGAGGCCTGGAAAGGCAGGCCCGTGGAACTATAATACTGTAAGTGTTAATGATCAATATAATTTAGGATTTGAAAAAACCCTAACCTCCTAATAAAAACCTCCAACTGGAGGGGAACACAACAATGAAAGAAACCCCAAAATGCCCGAAACACCTGAAAAGGGGTAAAACACATGTGAACCCTTTTTACTAAAATTGTACTCGAATGTGTGTGTGTGTTGTGTGTGTGTATATATATATATATATATATATATATATATATATATATATACATACATATATACTTTATCTGTGGTAGCACAGCATGCAGGAGTGCAGAAGCTAAGGTTCTGGTAGGGGAGGCAGGGTAGAAAGTTATGAATACCTGAGCATCACTGGGAAGAAGCAAGATTACTATGGTAAGTAGTTTTTTCTTCTAACCCCAGTAATACTCATGTATTCATAACTTTCTGCAGACTACAAAGCAGTACCACTAGAGGTGGACACAGAACTTTATTTTGGAAACAGAATTTGCAGGACTGCTGTGCCAAACCTAGCATCACCCTTGGATTGAATATCCAGGTTGTAGTTCTTCGTAAAGGTGTGTACCGTTTTCCAGGTAATTGCTTTACAGATATCAAACAGTGGAACATATCTGGCAGCTGCTAAGGTAGCAGCTGTTCCCCTTGTGTAGTGGGCCCTCAATCCTGTTGGGTGCTCCCTACCAGTTTTAGTGTAACAGAATTGGATACACTGAACTATCCATTGAGAAACTGACCTTTTCAACACTGGGTTACCCTTTCCCACATCCCCATAAATCAGGAACAGCTGTTTTCTGTCCTGTCTATGGTCCTTAGTGGCTGTCATGTAGTAGCTGAAAGCTCTCTTGACATCCAGAAAAAGACAGGTAGGGTAATGGTTGGTTAAGGTGAAAATCAGAAACCACCTTGGGGAGGAATTTTCTGTTTGTCCTTAGGACTACCTTATACCTATGGAGTGAAATGTAGTCCTGGTCAATGCAGAGTGCCTGAAGCTCACCGATTCATCTTGCAGAGGTCATTGCCACTAGGAAAACTGTTTTCCATGTGACATATTTTAGGTGAACTGAAGACATGGGCTCAAAGGAGGTCCCATGAGCTTAACTATGCACACACTGAGGTCCCATGCTGGCGCCAATTCCCTGTAAGGGGGATGCAAATGGGCCACACCCTTAAAGAACCTCCAAAAAATAGGTTCTGAGGCCATTATTACCATTGCAGCCAGGTGAACCTTCGAGTTGCTGAGCTGCAGTCCCTGGGAATGTAAATGACAGAGGTAGTTGAGAACAGCTGATACACCAGCCTGTACTGGCACCAATTTTCTAGTTGAACACCACATTGAAAACCTTTTCCATTTTGAAGAATGGGTTTTCTCAGTGGAGGGTTTCCTATACCGTCTCAGAATGTCTAATACCGCTTCAGAGAGGTGTAAATTAGCATATGCTAGGTCCTCAAAAGCCAAGTTTTGAGACTGAGAGACCTAAGGTTCAGGTACAGCAGGGTTTCCTTGTTGAAGGTTAACAGGTTGTACCTCTGAGGGAGGTGTATTAGTTTGGCTACAGACATGGAGAGCAGAAGAGAGTACCATGGCTGCCTGGGTCAGTCTGGAGCTATCAAGATTAGAGATGCCAAATGGGATCTGAGCTTGAGCAGTACCCTGAATATCAGGGGAAAGGGAGGAAAGGCATACAGGTGCTCCCCTGACCAATCCAGAGCCAGGTCTTCCAGAGGCAGTGTATCCCGATCTGGTGGCCTGCAGCAACACTGTGGCAGGTGGTGGTTCTGGTGGGATGCGAATAAATCTGTCTCTGGAGTGCCCCACCTCCTGAAGATCACCTGCACCACTTGCCTGTTCACAGTCCATTCGTGATGGGCCTGATTGATTCGACTCACGACATCTGCCATGGTATTGTCTTTTCCTGGGAGATGGATTGCCTGCAGGGATACTCCCAAGGAGTAAGCCAGGGTCCAGATTTTCATGGCGTCTGTGCAGAGAGGGCCTGACTTGGTGCCTCCCTGCTTGTTTATGTAGTACATTGTGGTGGTGGCGCTGTCTGTTCTGACTTTCACCACCTGCCCTTGCACCAATGCTGTAAAAGCTTTTAGTGCCAGAAACACAGCTCTGAGTTCTAGCAAGTTTATGTGCTGGAGGGACTCTACAGCTGACCAAATACCCTGGGTTGTGTGATCCCCTAAATGAGCACCCCAACCCAGGAGAGATGCATGTGTTGTGAGAACAACTGATGGAGACTCTCTCTGGAAAGAAACCCCCTCTCTTAGGTTGGGTTCCTCCTTCCACCACTGGAGTCCTTGTAACAAAGTCCTTGTTACAGGGATTGGCTTTGAAAGAGGGTATTTTCTCTGACTCCAGTGAGCCCTGAGGTGGAACTGGATGTCCCTCATTTGGAACCTGGAGCCAAGACTGTGCTTGTGGCTGCTGCCATATGGCCCAGAAGCTGTAGAAACTGCCTTGCAGTTCTGTGTGTGTGCAAGCTGAATGAATTTGCAATCAGCTGGAGATTTCTGACTCTGTCCAGAGGGAGGTAGGCCCTGCCTTGCAGGGTATTGATCTCTGCTCCTATGAACTGCAGGACTTGTGCAGGAATGAGGACTGATTTTTTGTGATTGATCAGGAACCCCAGAGACTCCAGGAGCCCTTGGGCGGTCTGTAGATATTGTCTGACTTGGTCTGGTGATATCCCTACCACCAGCCAGTCATCTAGATACGGGAATACTGTGAACCCTTGCCTTCGAAGGTGTGCCACAACTGCTGACAGGCACTTTGTGAACACCCTTGGGGCCGAAGAAAGGCCAAAAGGCAGGGTTGAAAACTGGTAATGGCTTGAAGGGAGTCTGAACCCGAGATATTTTCTGTAGGACTCTCTTATGGGGATGTGGAAATAGGCATCTTTTAAGTCCAATGATGCCAACCATTGTTCTTTCTGGAGTGTTGGCAGTATCAGTGCCAAAGTCACCATTTTGAACTTTGTTTTTTCCAGATGCTTGTTTAGAGCCCTGGGGTCCAATATGGGCTGCCACTCTCCATTTTTCTTTGTGGTGAGAAAGTACCTGGAGTGAAAACCCCTTCCTCTGAGGTGGGTAGGGATAGGTTCTACTGCCTTTAGCGGCAGCAGATTTCGAACCTCTGCCTCCAGCAGTTTCTTTTCTGCTAAGGAGGGTAAATTGAAAATATAGTTTTTTTGAGGAGGAAGGGATTTGAAATTCAGAGACAGACCCTGACTCACTACCTTCAGGACCCACTTGTCTGTGGTGATGTTCAGCCATGCCTGGATGAAGTGAGACTGTCTGCCTCCGACAGGGAGGGAGGAGGCGGCCTTTGCAGGCATGTCAGGGTGTTTGTTTTGCTTGAGGCTGAGGCTGGGCCTGTGACCCTCGTATAGAGACTCTTCTACCCCGGCCCTGAAGTACCCTTGCTGTGGGTACTGCTGGTACTAGGATGTGGTCACTGGTTGGAAAAAGGGCCTGGTGTGGAAGGACCTGCCCCGGCCCCCCCTTCCATAAGGCTTGGTGGATGGTGAAGCCTTCTCTTTAGCAGAGTTGCTTCTATATATGGCCTTGTACTCATCCACCTTTTTCATACAGGCCACTGTTGACTCCCCGAATACAGCATTTCCTTCTATAGGGAAATCAAGAGCCTTTGACTGGATGTCTTGAGTGAGATTTGTGTCCCTTAGCCAGGCAAATCTCCTCTGGGCTACCGTGTTTGCCATCCATCTGGCTGCAGTGTCATTTGTATCAGCAGCCATTTGGAACTGGTATTTAGCCGCCTCTAGCCCAAATCTAGCAGTTTCTGCTAGATCATCAGACAGGGGTGAGGGGGCTTTCTGAGCCATAGCCAAAACCGACTGCCACAAGGACTTCTGGTACTGGACAGTGCAGGCCTGATAATTTGCTTGTCATATGGCTAAAGAAGCTGACAAATACCCCTTCTTTGCCATGCTGTCTATTTTTCTAGAGTCCTTGCCTGGTGGGTGTGAAGACAGAGGGACCCTAGCCTTATCACAGGCAGCCGCCTGTACAACCCCTTGATGGTCTGGATGGGAAAAGAGGAACTCTGCCCCCTCCCGCTCCATCTGATATTTTTTGCCCATCTTGTCAAGAGGGGGGATGGAATTAGGAGTTTGAAGTAGTTTCAGAATATCTCTTTTGAAACGCTTATGAGAGGAAGGAGGAGAGCTCTGGTGGGGGTTAGCCCCATCGTTTCTAAATACTCCACCTCCTCTTCATCTTCAGTCTACTCCCTTGTGGTGATGTCCAGTGCATCAGCCATTTTTCTCACAAAAGTAAAATGTGAGGAGTATTCTTCGGATGTTCAGGGAGGAGAGCCAAATTCTTGCTCGGGGATACCTCAGGTTCGATGGGTTCCCCTTCCTCCTCCTCACACTCACTATATTCTTCCTCTTCAGTGAAGGAGGATCTGCCTGTGCTGCCAGCCTGTCCCACAGGGGTCTGGACAGGTGGCTGCTGATCAGTAGGCACGAGGCCTTGTGATGCCTGAATTACCCTGAAAGCCTGGGCAATTTCTTGGGGAGAAGGTATAGAGGAGGCAGGCACAGAAGTCCCCTTTTTTGCAGGTGGGGGTTCTGTGTGCCTTTAACTTTTTTGATTTCTTAGAGGGAACTGGGGAGTCAGCCAGTTCAGTAGCCCTCTTGGTGCCCTTGTCACCCGTCTCAGGAGTAGAGGCAACAGCAGAAGTGGTTTCACCCACATTAACAAAGGGTATCGCCTGGTCAGAGCACAGAGGGACCCCTGGGTGGAGGAAGTTTCTTTTTCAGTCGTTCCAGGTGTTTTTCAACAGTTTTTTTCAGGGAATTTTTTTACAAATATCACATTCCTCCTTAAGATGCTCATAGCCAAGGCAGGCCACACACAAATTGTGCTTGTCTGCCTTGGCAAAGACTTCCCCACACTGTGAACAATTTTTAAACCGGGTTCACTGGTTTTCTTCTTTGATTTTTCTGACATTTTTTCGGTATCGCTAAAAAAAGTAAACCGCTAAATCAGTTATGAAATTTAAATAAAACTTAGTGGTTGCGGTCAGTTCCTGAACCAAACCGAAGAAACAAAAAGGAACCGGGACTAGCAGCTCAGTAACCAAAAAAAGTGATTACAAAAAATAAGTTTTAAAAATTAAAATTTATAAAACTAACGGGTTTTTTTTAGTCAGAAAACCCCAACTAAAAGAAAAATTAACCCAGCTCACTCCTGGTTACACTGAACTGGCAAAATTTAACTAAATAATGCTAGACTAAGTTAAATAACAATAAACAATAAGTATAAGGCAGTAAATGAAATAAAAGAGATACTTATAGTGTTTTATAAGTTTCTTCATGTCAGACTGGAAAGTAGAAGAGCGACACTCCGAGCGACCATGCTTTTCAGGCAGACAGTGAAATCTGAGGAGTTTAGAACACTGGCAGTTAGTATAGGACAGCATTTGAAAAGTTGTCACGTACAAAGAAATCCATCATTTGCATGTGTTCTGTTCTTTCTGGGCAGTCCTACCTAGAAGACTTACTGCAGAAAGTTATGAATACCTGAGTATTACTGGGGTTAGAAGCAGTCCTTATCTGCCATCAGAGTCTATGTGTCCAAGTTTCTATGCTGCCTGTTATCTACCTGGCAGGGGAAACATGTGCTGCACAGCCTGACAGCCCCCAGAGACAGTGGGTAATGAAGGAAGAGCAAAATGTGGCACTGATACATGCTCAGAAACGTCAGGGAAGAGAGAGAGAGAGAGAGAGAGAGAATCAGACTGGATTCACTGTTTCACACCCTGGAGATCAGAATGACTCAGCTACAACAGAAGAGACTTGGCAACTGCGCCATGAAAGTTGTTTCTAACTGAATTCTTTCAGTTCTTTCTGAGGAGGGGTAGGGGAAGTAAAGATGGAGAACATTTAATGGCAGTTGTGCCTGGAGGGAGGTAGGAAGGAGCAAGTTTCTATGCACCCTCTGTTTTTGAACCCTCATTAGTGACCCTTGTGGGCCTGGACCCCGCCAATGGCCACTTCCTGTTTGTTATTTAAAAACTATCGGCTCAAAGCTGGCCCAGTGGTGCTGAGGGCTGAGGCACTGTTAGTGCCATACCTCGTGCCATGCTGGTGACGCGGGTTCGGGTCACCAGTGGCCGGCAGAGGTGGTAGTGGGCTGCAAAAACGACTGAGTGGCCATCTGGCAGCTCTCCTCTCTCGGGCTGGAGAGGTGTGCCATACTGGCTCTTGGCTGCCCTAAAGTGGAGGCCTGGGTGCAGCACCGGCACACGGAAAGCAAACGGTAGTCAGGGAGGGTGGAGAAAGTTGCGATCCCCAGAATGTATGCATGCCTCCATATACATGCGTCATTTGAGCATGCCGCGGCTTTGGGAGGACCACAGGATGAAAACAGCCAGAGGAAAATGGAGCAGACCAAGCGCCGTGAAGCCCGCCTGGATGCCTTGACCCAGCCCTTCCACTCCTACTGGTAGGCCTTTCTGGATTGTATACTCTTGGGGGAGGGGAGAATGGCACTCTCTTCCCTGGCCCCGCCACCGGGGGGGGGTGGGATCTGCAGGGGAACTTGGCCACCACAGTAAAGGAAGGAGGGCTGCAGGTCCCACTACTGCTTCCCATGTATGCCTGCCACCTGTCTACTGTCCCACTCTGCATCCCGAGAGCAGCTTGGCACAACGCGTCCTCTTCCCACTGTCATTCCCAGCAGGATGCATCATAGCAAGTGGCAAGGATTAGGCTTTTGGGGTTTTGTATGAGAAAGCAGAGCGGTCTCTGAACAAAATGGTTTATGTACTGTGACCTTTTCTCTGTGCCGTGAAAGTCACACTAGGGATTTTTTTCTTTCAATAAATTCTTTACTGTGTTTTCAAATGACATATTACAATACGGTGCAGTAAATCATCAATGTATAACAACACAACTTGAGTAACATTGATAGTATGTAAATTATAACATATTGTTTCTATTTTGCCTAAGTGCTATCTTATATTTTAATACCATTCTCCTACTCTACAACATTTTGTTTCCAATTAAGAAGAAGATACTTTATTATAATTTATGAAGTGGTCCCGTATTTTATTAAACCAATCTATTTTGTCCAGAAGGAGATAGCTGATTCTTTCACTGTTTGTCAAGGTGCCAATAGAGCCGATAAATTCTCTGTAAGATGGAGTTTTCTTCATTTTCCAGTTTTGTAAAATTAATCTCTTGTACAATAAAACAATTGATATAATTCATACTTGGTGTGATCTACTTATTTGTCTTAGTAAGGATGCATCTCACAATATAAAAGTCAGAGGCGAACAAGGAAACTACTTCTAGTGTATTTTGGCATAATGCATGAATCTGTTTCCAAACTGAATTAATATTGGTACAAGACCATAAAATATGACTGATGTCAGCATGTGGGTTTCTGCATTTCCAGCAGAGGTCATTCGTAGAGAGTCCCAGTTTCTTTAAACTAGTGGGTGAACAATAAAGATGATGTGGAACTTTAAATTGTGTTATTCTGTCATTTACTTCCCTACAATTTTAATAAGCATTTTCCCACATTTTTGCCTGGGTGTGATCTGAGATTTGCACTTTAAAATTCTTTCTCCCATTATTATTATTATTTCCTGAGTATAACTACTTTTACAGTCTGAGCCCAGCTGGGGTTGTCTTTGAGCTTGCTTTCTTGCCTAGGATACCTTGCATGAGTTTGTCTCCAAGTTGTAGGTAAAGCCAAAAATTAATTTTTTTGTGGTCGAATTGTGTTTTAAGTTCTTCAAAAGATAATAGTATTTTTGTTCCAGAATTCAAGAGATCATTTATTGTTTTGATTCCCAATTTTTTCCATCCAATGTCTTTAAATTGTTTACCTGGGCCCAGTGCCATGGAGGCCTGAGGCGCTGGGTGCCTCACCTCCTGCCATGCCGGTGACCCATGTTCAGAAACGGGATGCAGATCACTCAGGGGCTGGCCGGGGAGGGAGAATTGAGCATCCCTTGGACTGCTCTCCTTCCTTGGTGGGGGGTGGGGGCTGCTGTGGCTCGTTGCTTGACTGCCATCTGAAGGTGTCCATGTGGCAGAACAAGTGAACCATGCATGCATCGGAAGGAACCCCATATTCAGGGCACCATAGAGGCAGAGCACATAGTGCCCAATTCATGCCCTGTGGACTCAGGGAGAGAATCGACAGAAAAAACAACTGCGGCTGCAGGATGATGACCACCCCTTTGCAGGCCCCGCACCGGCAATGGGCACCCCCTACAGTCCTGTGGCAGAGGATGATGGAGGAAGTTAAGCTTCTGAGAAGCCGGCTGAGGGGGCTGGGTCAGAGGGGAGCAGTTGGGGCAGCATAGAAGTACACTACTACTTCTATAGAAAATGTTTTCTATTACAGCTGAAGGAGGGATTGTTCCAAATAGGGATGAAATGTAGCGGAAGAGCGCCCAGATTTTGTATCTTAGTTATATGTTTGCACAACCGGATTGTGTTCGGAATGACTGGATGAGATCTTATGAGATCTTAGGGCATAAGATACTAGTTGTGCAAATAATGGATCGGTAGGAATTTGAGGCTGAACTAGATGTGTGCCTGACTTTGCCCATAATGGATATGTGGTAACATTAACCGATTGAAATCAAACTTCTGCTTGTTTTAGAAGGAAAGCCAAGTGCTATCCCTGCCACCACGTAAGCAATAAGACATGACAGAGTGTGCACTGTGCTGAGATAACCACACACCCAGGGGTGTAGTTAGGCACAAGGTCTCAGGCCAAGTGCCTTCAGCCCCGGATTGTGAGTATCTCAGCACAATGCACACCCCGGAGTGTCTTACTGCGCTTCTAAAATGGCCCTTTATTTTTAAAAGCAGTATTTTGATTCAGATATGCAATGTGTAAAAATTTAAATGAATATGTGTATTTAACATAAAATAGTCCTTCCACCTGCTGGTACTATTAGTGACTAAATTACTAATAATAATGATAGTAATAATAATAATAATCACAGTAATAGTGATTAAATTGACTGTGATTCAGTAGTTGTAGTTTTATTTTACTTCAGTAGTTTTATACTGTGTGTCCCTCCCTGCCCACTCAAGCAGTAAATTGGCAGGCTACATTTTTATTTCCCTTTTTTTTACTCATGTAAGTGTTTCTTCTTCACAAGCTTTTCAGTTGTGGCTCAGATTGGTGACACCCTAAATGGACTGACACGTTCACTCGCTCGACTCCCCCTATGCTTACCTCACTCACTCAAAATAAAAATAGGTAAGTACATAAATCTACAAATCCACCAAACAAGTTAGCACCACAGAGAAAAACTTAATGGTTTGAAAACTGCGAAACAGGAAACTGCTCTGTATAGTGTCCACGAAGGGACACGCTCACTCTGAGTCAAGCGGGCTGCTGACAGCAAATGGAATGTAACAAAAAATAAACAGCGTATTTCCTCGTGGTGCTTCGGTGTGTGTGTGGAGGGTCACAGTTACAATCAGGTGATAAATGAGGGCGCTATCCTAAAGAAAAAACGTATGTGTTGACTGAGAGTGCTGTTTGAAATGAGCGCACTGTCTACAACACGTCTCTCTCCTCTGCCCTCCCGTACCCAAGGCAGTGCGAAGAATGTCTTTGTATATTCACTATTTCAATAAAAAAGGCAAATGTTATCACTGCCTTCTAATGTGACAGAGAAGCAGTTGTGGAATGGAGTAATTTTCATATTCTTGCTTGAGGTTTGTGGTCTGAGCCATTTAGCAAGGGGGAAAAATGGCAACTTCAAAATGCTATAACATTCTAAACAGAATTCCTAAACAAGAATCACAGAGCTATCAAATCAGGCATTTTTACTGGGACTAGTTATTTATTGTGCATTGTAGTCCTATATTGCACTATAAATAACCAATCAGATTAGTCCATTGCTCCCTGGCATTTTACAAGCTAGATAAAAACCTCCTACTTTTCTACAGGCTCTTAGTTTTTTGATGCTGAGTCATGGAGGTTTATCATCCCAAAAATTATTCTAGCACCAAAAATATTCTACACAATTAATAATCTTCCCATCCATATCAACATGCCCTGGTTAAAAAAAACAAAAAACATTGTATTATGTCAAAACACTTATGGGATAAAAAGCCTCCACGACTCGGCATCAAAAAAACTAAGAGCACGTAGGAAGGTAGGAGGGGTTTAGTCTACCATGGTGGCAGGAGGCAGGGGTTATATATGCCAGTCGCGACAAAAAAGATTGCGACGGCATTTCAGCGGACGGGCTCCATGTCAACCGCAAGTTGCCGCCGCATGAGCCACAATTTGGATGTCTTTTTTTACATCAGGGGTTTTGCCACCCCACACCAAAGGATTCTAACTCCAGGTCACAGTTAGTTCGGGAGGGATGCGGGTCAGGGAAGTGGTTGCCCCCTTCAGCAGCATTTCTACGGCTACATTGGCACTATAGTAGATGTCGGCGCGTGGCGTATTAGAAATATTAAGCTGTTAAGGTAACATACCAGGAAGCGTACCCAGGATGCCAAGGGAGTGGGGAGGGAGGTGGGGATGAAAATAGATAGGCGGAGGAGGGAAAAGGGTTGAGAGAGTAGGAGGGAGGAATGGAGGGGGCACTGGATAGAAGAAAGGGAAGACAGGGACAGGAGGAGAGGACAACAGCTAGGATGAGGAACAACATGGTCAGAATAAGTATCAAGGTTAGATGACTAGATGACATGGGGGGGCTATACTCAAATAGGGGGTATAACCTAAGTAAACAATTTGGGGTGGATACAGGCTTCACACAGATAGGGAGGAAACTTAATATAATAAATTAGAGGGGTTGCAGGCTTCACCCATATAGAGTAAAAGCTTAAATAGACAAATTTTGGGGGGAATGTAGGCTTCACCCTGATAGGGAGTGCAGGACAATAATCTAAGAGCACAAGTCTGCTAAGACCCACACAATGTACCTGGTACAAAAATGAGCACAGCTGTTTAGCACTTAAAGGAGTAATGGCCCCCACGAAGCAGTAAATGGTGAGCAGCAGACATCCCCCAGACAAGTAGCAGTAAACAACTAATTGTTACAAAGATCACTAAAAGTATCCACACTGGGATGGGGTGCTCATGATAGATGCATGAATGTAGACAATTTACAATCAGGCACTCACCACCTCGGAATAAGAGGTCTAGACCTGGTATGCCGAGGAAATGGCACAGAAATAAAAGTTCACCTTTTTGCCATAACAAAACAGTGTTGCTCCTTTTTATTCTGAGGTGGGGAGTGCCCAATTTTAAATTGTCTACAACTAGTTGTTACAGTTTCCAACTATAAGCAGAAGCAACAGTTACTAGCCCCTACTAAGCAATAATTAGTCCAACAAGCAGCTGCAGTTCTTAAAACTATCAGTACTAAGCAGCTTAACTACAGATTAAAATTGCCACTTACAGTACGCAGGGTGGAAGCTGGGCAGAGTTTCCCAGCCTCTTGGCATCTCCCTCTGGTGATGCTTCTTGAGGACTCCCACAGCAGGAGTGGAAGCTCCTTGTGAGAAGCCACCAGAAGGAGACATCACCCGAGTTGTTTAGTTGAGATATTTAGATGCTATAATTACATTAGCCCCTAAATGGCTTTCTATTACATAGTCAGTTGGCGTTACACCAGAAGGCAGCAACTGCCTAGCTTTTAATGTGCTTCAGTAATCGAAGACAAAACTGTTGTTGTCAGGGCTACATCCCAGGTTCCTGACATCCCAAAGTAAGGCAAAGATGTTCTCTCCTGCACTAGGTGCCTCTTCCACAGATATTTACTCCAAACAAAGCATTGTAGCGTCTACTGTATTACAGTTGTAGTCCACAGTAAACGCCTCTACCATTCCACCTCTCTCCTTGCTCCCCAGCAACTGGCAAGGCAAGACAGTTGTATTTATATGGCGCCCAATCCCTGGGGCTCTGGACACCTCACAATAAAACAACAAATCAAATCAAACTGAAAATTAAGTAGTAAATTAAAACATTTATGTCAAGAAGCCACATCCAAAACTCAGATTGAAAATTAGGTTTTAAAGATTTTTTTTTTTTAAATGACCAGGAAGGAGACCCTCTTATCCCCTGGGGAAAGGCATTCCACAAAATTGGGGCAGCCACCCTAAACACTCTGTCACCTGAGGACTTCAACCAAGACCTAAGTACCAACAGAAGGTCTGCTTCCGTTGACCGGAAGGGATAGCCAGGGACATAAGGTATCAGGAGGTCTTTCAGGTAGAAAGCTGAACCACCAAGACACATTCAGCCATCACTACACATAGATCCACTACTTTGGTCCTTCCCCCTAAAACCGCTACAGTGTATGGTAACCCCTCCCCCAACAGCCATATTGCAGTGACCTAAAAACATGGCCTTTCCAGCCGCACACTTTTTTCAAAATATTTACACCATCAGTATGTAATGATTTCCAGTCAGACAGGGTTACTCTCTGTTTAGGGAGGTTTACAGCTCATGCATTGTGTAACTTTTTATTATGATGCCGTTTTTACTTGCATGTCTACAGACACCTACAGATATTGTTCTGCAGGAAGACAGAAAGAGGAAACGCACAAAACAACAACATCAACTCAAGGTAAAGATGAGGACCATTGTCAGCGTCCACCAGCAACCTTTTGAAAACAGAGCAGAATGACTCAAATTTCCCCTCCTACAGCCTGAGAGGCAGTATCACTGCAGTCCTAATCCCTCTCAGCAGATGTCAATGTAGAAACTGGTGTAAGAGCACTGGCCACGGGGGGCCCACAGTCACTCTCATTGCAGCCTCTCTGAGCAGGAACAGCTGTCAACAATAGTGTGAAGATATTAGCTGTGTGGTTGGCACAGAGGTCTTAGTCCCAGTAGAAATCACTGTACAGAAGAATGTAAGTGTGCTGGCTTTGTCTGAGCTCATAGCTTCTCCAGTCCCCTCCTCTCTCCTCCCCTCCCAGCAGTGGTCACTGTAAACAGTGAAGGAGTGTAATCCATGAGGAAACTCACAGTTACTCCACTCCCAGCCTCTCTCATTAGATACTCGTAGTGGTGTAAAGTAGGCACTTGTATGCTGTATGTCTTAACAAGGGGATTCACAGCCTAAAAAGTTTGTCACAGATAAAAACAGTGTTGGGGGGTACCACCCGACCCGATGACCCATCAGTAGCATATTGTGCTACCATGCAAAAAAAATGGTTCCAGGTGCCAGATTGAGTCCTCTGGGTTAAGCAGCATATGGTTAGCATGCTGGCGACAGAAGCGCTACCTGGTCAGAAGGAGGCTGTGCCACATAATGCTACTGTCGTGACCCTCGAGTACAGCCAAGGAGTTCAGTCTACTTCAGAGGGCAATTCAGAGGTGTCTTTATGACCCCAGATGGAAGTGGGAAGGCAGTGAGAAAAAACAGTGAAAACCAGCCACAGCTGCCAGACGGCCAGCTGCCAGTATTCTTGGGATTCACAATGCATGTGATGCTGTGCCGGGTGTTAAGACTGGGAGATCACCAGTGTGCCTGATGGCAGGATCAACATGGCAATGAAACCTACATGGAAAAATATAACAACAACAATTGAAGCTGACTTTACACTTTCCATTCAAACGACTGTAACTTTGTTCCAAGACCCAATAGTTGCTTGACTTCCCTCTCTACCTCAAGATTACAAGCTTGAGTTGCAGCTGAAGGCCTCTCTAAGTTCCTACCTTTTCCTGGTATTGCCGCCGGGAAGAGTCCAGAGACTGGATAAGTGCCGTGGCATGGCCAATGAACATGGCGTAGCAGGTGGCTCCGACGGTCATACTCAGCATGGTCAGCCAGATATCGGACATGCTCTCTGGTGCCTGGCGCCCGTACCCAATGCAAAGCATGTGGCTCATCGCTTTAAAGAGGGCAAATGAGTAGAGTTCACTCCACGAGTCATTCTGGAAGAGCAAACATACCAACTTCCATTAAACTCCATACACCACTTCCCCTACAGTGACAGGCACTGAAATACTCACACACCATAGTAGCTCACATTGTGTAGCTTCCTAAGTTCCAGTGAAGGTCTGAGTCTGCACTATTTTATTATTATTATTGTTTTGCCTTGGTGTTTGTCTCTATCCCCCACTCTGACAATCAGGGTCGCTATGCTACCCTCCTTTTCTCCAGAAAGGATAGGGGGGCAAGGGGCTGCCTTTCCAGCAAATCCCTAGGTGTTCTGTGACTTGCTCAATCCCCAACCAGCTTTAGATAGTCTGCACTATTGACAAATGTTTTAGGAGACAAATCAACAACACTTAAAGGACAGAAAACCCCAAACTGCCAAAAAAAAAAACAGCGATTGCTTACCTTAAGTCATTTTCTGCACGTTGGTGACTACTAACTTTATCTGATTTTTTAATCATATAAAAAAATGACTGCAGCCTGTGCAAGGCACCATTTCCTGGTGCTACTGCAGTTTGCTCACACCTGTCCTGGGGAGCCCAATGCTCTCTGCCTACCTGTGCTATCCTCAGGTTTAACTTGACAAATTTGGGGCAGGCAATTGCCACCAGGGTGCTACCTGCCTGTGGGTCTAAATAAGCAGTTTAAAACAAATATTCAGAGAGACAGAGTAATTAATTAGGCAAACACTTTTGTATGGTGGGTTGGTATTCAATAAGCTTTGGAATCTCAAATTGTAGCTCCGTCCCCAAAACAGCATTTTGATGTTGCTAAGTGAGAACAGGGCTACAGCATGTTCAGTATAAAGTGTAGCAGAATCGGTGGTGGTGGCTGTTTATTTCACTTTACTCAAGTTAGCAGGCCGATTTTCTTTTTTTGGAAGGGTAATACTAAGGTAAGTTTGTTTTTTGTAATTTATATTGTTCTCACACTACTTATCTAATCGAAAACAATCTGTTGTCTAAGGTTCAATTATTTCACTTTTGATTGACATTAAATATAGGTGTTCCTCACGGATCAATATTGGGGCTCCTTTTGTTAAGTATTTTTCTAAATTTATTGCTTTCTGCTATGCATGATGAAAATAATGTTATTTATTATGGGCTGGATATTCAAAAGGGTTGCGCCATGCGCAATAGGGTTGCGCTTGTAGCCTCATGAGTCGAATTACGCCATTCTGCCATATTCAGCAGGAGGCAGTTGCGCTCTCTAAAGCAAGCTGAGCAACAGCGCAATGCAAATGAATGCATGCTGAACTGGAGGGAGGAATCATGCATAAACTGCACAGCCCGATATTCAGCAGAGCTGTGCAGAGTTGTCTGAAAACGGCAACCTGCGCCTGCACAACTTTGAGCCCCCAAAAGGGAGTAAGTCGAGGGCCACCCACAGGTGAGCTTGCCGTGCATGTAGGGCGCAACACAGCAGCTGCCACCGTGGCTGGCCCTCAACCTACTCCCTGTACCCCTCGCAGCCCAATCCATTGGGCAGTCGCCCCTCCCGACTGGCTTTGATCGCTTGAGCATGGTTAATAACCCCCCACTAGCCTGATTGCGGGCATAAGCTTAATCCCCCACTAGCCCGATCGTGGGCATAAAAGCCCAAATAACCCCCACTAGCCAAGCCGGGCATAATTGTAAAATACCCCCACCAGCCTGATCGCGGGCAGCACAGAGGCCAACCCCCAGAACATATCCTGGTGGTCCAGTGGACGCTAAGCCCGACTACGGGCTGCAAAATGTTGCAACCCCCAAGAACAGATCCCTGGTGATCTAGTGTCCCCCACCCCACCCACCCATGAAGCCCCACCACCCCTCTCCCCCCAGCAGCCGGCGGGTGGCAGCATCCCACCCGCCTGCCGCCTCGTTGCCCGCCGACTGACGCAGAGCAGAGCAAGAGCCAATGGGCGTGCAGCCCATACCGTACAAGGCAGTCCAGATATTTTATTGTATGACCAAAGCATTAAAAGCAAAATACATTTGTTTACATGTTCAGACAATACAGGACAGGCAACGCATGGGAGTGCTCAATAAAATCCAGTAGAGTCAATGCATAAAGTTACATGTTCCATGAGTGGTTCAAACATACATTGACAGTTTCCACTGCCCCTTTATCATGTCATTCTTTAACTGTTACTTTTTTGCATTTTGATGAGGTACAAAAGTGTGTTTATGCAGCCAGTCACGTATGGGGAATCGATGTATATATCAATAATTTATTAATAATACTATGAATCATGTCTATGCTGCACAGAATAGGTGATTTGATACCTTTTATTGGACCAACAAAGATTTCCAGTTAAAACGTTAAGCTTTCGAAACTACAGGTCTTTCTTCAGAAAGAAAATGGCCATAAAAGGTATCAAATCACCTATTCTGTGTATCTTAGTATACTAGGAATAATATGGCTACAAACATTTTTTTGCATTCATGTGTATGTCATTTTTGTATTTTGAGTGTTTCAATTACTGTTCTCATATTATTATGCGTAACCTATTTTGTGACTGCCAGGATGCCATAGAAAACCAGCCCTTGGTTCAAATACTTGTACCAATCATCCTGGTTTCTGCATTTTGAAATAAACGAATATTTGAATAGGAAACTTAGAATTTGTCACATATCTGGACTGCCTTGTACGGTATAGGCTGCACGCCCGTTGGCTCTTGCTCTGCACCAATGCGTGCAGCCTCTAACGATCAGTTAACGGGCAGCAGGCGGGTGGGATGCTGCTGCTTGCCGCTGCTGGGGCGGGGTGGTGGGGCTTCGTGGTGGGTGGGGTGGGGGGACACTAGATCACCAGGGATATGGTCTTGGGGGTGTTGCAACATTTTGCAGCCAGCGATTGGGCTCATGAGTCCACTGGACCACCAGGATATGTGTCCTTGGGGGTTTTGGACTCTGTGCTGCCCGCGATCGGGCTGGTGGGGGTATTTACAATTATGCCCATGGTTGGGCTAGTGGGGGTTATTTAAGCTTATGCCCGCATCGGGCTAGTGGGGGTTTATTTGCTTATGCCCACGATCGGGCTAGTGGGGGTTATTTAAGCTTATGCCCCACAATCGGGCTAGTGGGGGTTATTTAACCTATGCCCGCGATTGGGCTAGTGGGGGGAGGATTTTTTGCACTTTTGCCTACGATTTCGGGCTGCAGGGGCATCGGTCCCCGATGGCTGCTGCCTGGCAGGGCACCAGGTGCAAGTCCTCGGGGATCGGTGCACCTGCATGCTAATGGCATGCAAATGGGGCCATAAATAGATGCAAATGGCCCCCCTTGTGCCTTGCATGAATTATGGCCCCATTTGCATGTCACCATTTGAATATGGGAAATTTGCGCATGGTGCAATGGTACTTGCGCCACTGCAACTTGAATGCTCCACTCTGACCACTTGCGGTGGCGCAAGTTCCACTGTGCCATGCACAGTGGCTGTGGCTGGGGGGCTCAATAGCGCAACTCCTTTGAATATTGCCCCGGCCACACCCCTGCGCAACTATTTTGTGCAGTGCAAGGGCTTGCGCCACAAAATAACGCAGTTTGAATATCCAGCCCATAGTATACAGATGACATAATTTTGTACTGGTCTGGAAATGATCCTTTGGAAATCAGTACTCATTTACATAAATATTTCCTAAATGTCTAGCAGTGGCTACTAGATGATGGTATGTTGCTTAATGTTAGTAAAACCAAATGTGTATTTTTTGGTTCTCAATATAGAGTAAGTCATTTAGGATTGTTACCTTCTTTTTATGATGAACATGGTGTTAAAACTGAACAAGTTACACAATTTCGATATCTAGGATTTATACTGGATCAGCATTTAACGTACAAGGAACACATTAACTATGTTGTTAAAACAGTACATTCTTGACTGGGACAGCTTTGTAGATTAAGTAAATGCTTATCTGCTTACTCAAAAAAAGTACTGGCTCGGTCTTTACTATTACCGATTATTAATTACGGTCTTCCAATTTATTCATCTGCATCTTCATGTGAGACCACTGTATCGCACAGTTTGTAGATTTGCTAGCTCAGCTTCTCATTTAACTTGTCACTGTACTCTGTATAATACTTTGGGATGGTTGTCTTTTGAGCAAAGAGTGAATTATTTTAGCCTGCTATTTCTTAAAAGGTTAAGTACTCCAATACTCATTTCATTTATGTCTAACATTTCAATTTGTCTTCATTCCTATTGCACAAGATATGTTAATGTTGGCAAACTGAACCCTCCCTCTTATGAGTCATCTTGAGCCCAAAGGTCTTGGATTTTTCGTGTTGTAAAATTGTGGAATGATTTGCCTAATCATATCTTAACTTGTAATTCTTTATATGTTTTAAAAAAATGTTTAAAGCAGTTCTGTCTTTCTTGTTCAACTTGTTCTTGTTGTAACTAACCTAGTTGACATTTGTACTGTACTGCGTTATAATTACTGGTCCTCATTTTTTCCCTAAGGGAAACCCAGTTATAATTTTCCCATTATAACCCGCTGGTTGGAACAGTGAACATGCACCGGGCTTTCCTGGGTCTGCGCATGCGCCAGCTGCAACTTTTCCCTTCCTCGGCGCCAACCACCTTTGCTCACCATTGGAGACTTCGCCACTACTCAGACTCGGTGGTAAGTTAAAAAAAAAATCACCAGGCTACAATTATTTAAACTAGCCTGCTTTTTAAACAAGAAAAAATAATTAAAAAAGGGTTAATGTTTCTTTCAGCACCTGACCTCAGACGGCGACCAGCCCATACACGGACATCTTTTATTTTATATAATTGCTGTTACGAAAAAAACGATGCCCAGCAAATTATATAAAATAAAACATGGGGTAGTGTGTGTAGAACTTGAATTTTGCACACACCTCAGTGGTGTTGATGCTTGTATAAAACCCCCCAGCTTGTTTTGCGGTTTATGTAGCATCTGAAGTACTCGTGCGGTGTGCAAAATTCTCATTACACACACTACCCCATACTAGGATTGGTTAGGAGCAAGACAGCCAAAAAAGCCCAAAATAAGCTCCTATATATTTAATAGTAACTAAAACTACTGTCAGATAGAATAAATTTATCCAACTGTTGTTTGTATGACTGCCATAAATTACAGACAATCACTTCAATAGGTAAACTATTCCACAATTTAATAATTCTTACTGTGTAAAAAAAACTTACGCGGAAGATGGTTACATTTTTTTAACTGCAACTGTAAGGGATGTCCTCTTATAGTATAAATTGAATCCTTGAAGAGAAACCCCAAATTTGTTATTAAAAACGGGTCATTTATAATGTTATACATAAGAAGATCACCCCTTAAACGCCTAACAAATAGTGACATCAAATCAAGTGAGATAAGTCTTTGTTCATATGGAACATCTTTTAAACCACACACCATTTTAGTATACTTTCACTGAACTCCTTCTATTTGTTTAATATCTTGTTTTTTAAAAGGGCACCATAATTGGGAAGAGTAATCCAAATGCGGAATAACATAGGAGCTATACAGAGGCATCAAAACTTTAGCATCTCTCAATGTAATATTACGCTTGATGGACCAGATACCCCACGATTTATTCTATATGTTGTTGCTGTACCTGGGTCACACATTAAAATGAGCATTTGATGCCCTTGGGTTTTCTACTCAGTAAACAAATATTAAATAAATGTTTTTATTTTCATTTAAATGCAAAAATACATTACTTTCTCATGTAGGCATTATACAAAGTATAGTCCCATTGGGAAAACTCCCAAATACAAACAACCAAATAGATGGTAAACAAATGTTTTTAGCCATACAATCTTGTACAACGGGAGGAGGGGTAAGCAATTACTGTTAAACTGTAATAGTTATAGAAAATGCCAGCCTCTTCATCGGCGCTGGTGGTATTGTTAGAAAGAACAACCATGGGACAACAATGCAGTCAACCTGCACTACTATTTAAATCAATTCTAAGCTACTAATACAGGGGAGAGTGCTGCCTATAGCATGCCCCTCCAGCACGAGCGCAACACAACTTACAGTAGGTGAGCTATAAAACAGTAGTACTGTGCTACGTCCCCCATTTACCTACCCCGTATACTAAAGAGCACAACAGACGGCTACATTTGCAGGGCAATTGTCGGTGTGTGTATGGCCATGTGGTCAGTGTCATTACCAGGTATCTATGTAGCAAAGGGAAAAAAAGTGAACATTGCCACCCGCCATGTGCCTTTCCTTTCCCAAATAAACAATTATGATCCAATCACCATTCAATGATATCCCAAAGTTAAAGTTCATAAACGTCTTTAGGTGTGGGTCCAATATTACCATAAAGTTTCAGTTCTTCTGTAACAATAGGGGAGCACTTCAGGGAACCTAAAGGAATGAAACTAGTTTACCATAATACATGCTCAGTCCTCTACTGCACTTTCCTGTTGTTGTGGATCTGTAGCTGTGCGAGCTTCAAACTCTGTTTCCGTCTTCTCAAGCCATATGCCGGCATTTTTGGGGTCAAGAGTATTGCCATGTTTTTCCCACATATACACTCAAGAGTCTGGCATATAGTATGAATAAATGAATCACCCCCAAAGCCTCCAGACATTGCCGCCCTGAGTCAAACTGTTTTCTACTGGTGCAGGTTAGAAAGAACAGATCTGGATAATCTTTTATGTCAGCCCTGTTGAAGTTTATAGGGTACACCACTCATGCTGCCATCAGGACTTCATTGCTGATTTCAAACCCAGGAGGTATGAAGGAGCATGGTGCGTGAATGCTTCAAGTTTTGTGCAGCCGTCCTGGGGTTGATTTGATGGACTCGTCTGAAGGAGGAAAAAAATCAGGTAAGTGCAAAACAGTCTCCAGCCACTGAACCCAGTATTGTATCAAATGCCTTCTAGACCTTTGGGCACTCCTATGAAGTGGAGATTCCCAGCGTGAACCTCATTCTTGACTGCTTCAAGTTGGACCTGTAGCTGCATATTTTCCTTGGTCAGGGAGGTAACAGTGGTAAGCGTTGTCATCAAGCATTGCTCAGTCTCTGTAACCCAGGTAGCCAAATACTTCAAGTTCTGATTACAGGCTTCAAGACAAGTGATGTTCCTTTCTATCTTTGAAACCACAGCCCTCATAGATTCAAGCAGAGCTTGCCACTGTGGTTCTGAGGCTGAGGGCAGGCTGCTGGCTCCGGCTCTACCCGATGCTTCTGTGGCTTGCTCTGGCCCCTGCTGAGTTTTTAGAGGAAGCTCCCCTGCAGTGCCTTTGGCTGCACCACCAGTGATGTTAGCATGTCTTTGTTCTTTGAAAGTTCAGGAATTCAGATTTCCAAGTTAGAAACCTCAATGACTAGTTTTTTTGTTCAGCTGTATTAGAAATCTCTCGGTCAAGGTGGTCAGCGCATTCAAGGCACATCCTGCCAGGAAGATGGCTCTTTATTGCCCCACCCCTGGGTAGTACCATGTTCAGTATACTATCACCAGAAATTAAATGAGGCCTGTTAAGTTGCATAAAGTTAGTTTAAACTTTATAAACTATAGGGAGGCAGTACAACCAAGAGGTTAGAGCACCAAGCTATGAGGCTGGACACGCAGTAGACCTGTCTTTAAATCCCTTAACTGCCACTAGTGTGCAGTATAACTCTGAACAAGTCACTTAATCTCCCTGTGCTTCTGGGTCACACCTGGAAATGAGTTTTGGCTCAGTGTGCTTTCCCCAGCCAAAACAATGAATAAACAACTGAGTTCCCCACACTTTAGATTTTTTTTTTATTTAGTTGTTTAACCAGGTATAGCACACTAAGCTGAAAGCTTTTTTACAGGAGCGACCTGGGAGCACAAGGAGGTTAAGTGACTTGCTCAGGATCACACAGTATGCAAGTGGAAGCTGTGGGATTCAAACGCAGGTCTGGTATGCTGGATGTCATCAAATTTGCAGCTCAGAGCCTTAGACCACTGCGCTATACTGCCTCCTTGATTGAACATGCTTTATTGTTGTCCCCTATTTAGCAATATCAAAATGCTATTGTGGGGTGGAGCTACAGCCTGAGACCAGCCCACCATTACAAAAACTTTAGTCTAATTAAGTACTGAATGGAAATGCTTTTAATCTGCTTATTTAGACCATGAGACAGGTAACTCCCTGGTTTCATTTACTTGCCCCAGCTTTAAAAATGTGTCAGACACTCTTTATATGTTGGCCTCCCTTCCCTTATACCATGTACTAATGTATATTATTTGGATTTTGTTTTTATTTATTCAATGACACGTTACATAGCTGGGCTAGCCCAGCACTCAGGTTTCTAGCCATAGAACTAGGCCCACTGCAGAGGTGAGGCTCTCAGCTCTCCGTGAAGGTGTAGGGCACCTACCAATAATGCACCTCCTACCAGCCAGTCCTGGAGCAGCACTGGTTTTGGCCGATAATATGGTCACTCATCCACTGTCCCAGCAAAAGAGCTAGGTGCTGCTGTGATGGCGCTGATACAACAGTGGGAGATGGGGGGAACTGGGGCAGAAGAGCACTGGCATGTCAAAAAAACAATGATTTATTATTTCATTAAGGGGAGAGCAGTTCAAAAGCATACTGCAATAAAACATTGATGATGACACAGCACATACATTACCAAACAAATCAGCAATGTAGAACAAACTAAGCACAATGGGTTACCCTACGATGGTCTTCCATCCTATGTAGGAGCATAACTGAAATACTGTGGCTACCGAGGTCACTGGACAACCAGGAGGACAGAGTTAATAAGATAAGATACTTTCCTGCAGATGAGCAGCTTATTTTAAAATGAACCTGCGTCTGCTGACATCAGGCTGCTGTTCTGCTGGCATTGTTCATTTCAAAGTAACTGTAATAGCGATCATCTTAAACAATCTTGGCCATATAAATACATTTTTACTTTTGTTATTGAAAAAAAAAAAACACACGCATCATCTCACATGCTTCGGTTGTCAGAATTGATCTGCATCTCTTTGCAGTTCCTGCATGCCAAGGAACATGTGGTGTCACTCTCTGAGGGTGAAAAGCTGCTGGTGAGCCCCTGTTAAAGGGGAGCATTGATGAATGGTGTCCTTCATGACCTGAAAGTCCATGAAAACTCTTACATGTACATAGAAGCCATCTGAGCAATTTTCACTTGTTTTCAGATTAAAAGGGACTCATCCTATCAGTGTTCCTTTCTTACACAGTGCAGTTCCAGAACCATGGACAGCGGCAGTTTGTTGTCACAGAAACTTGAGCTGTATAGAGTTTTGACAAGGAAGAGTTGCATCACACTGTCATGCAAACTCAGAGTTCCAGAAAAGGAGAACAGAAAATCATGATGCCGTGGAAACCAAGGATCTACAACACATCATGCTGTATGAGTAAGCAGCAACACACAACAGGGTTTACTATAAGTAAGGAATGACAACACACGAGAGAGTGTTATAAAAGAAAAATGCATGTTTCAGGTGGTTGTTATGCATGAGGGGTAGAGTGCTGCCACCACCCTATAAGTGCGTTATTCCCTTATGACCTGACACCCTGGAGCGTGTTATCCCACTTATAAAATGTGTTTTTGTTAAAAAAAAAAAAAAAAATGTAATTCAAATGAGCTGTGCGGTTGTCAGAAAATCATCAACAGTTCTATGATGTGCTTCGACCAATGAGGTTACAGGATTTTCATGACCCATTTTTTTTTTTTTTTTATATTTCTTTTTCTCCCCCTCGGCCCCCTGGCACTGTTACCCGACTAGACCCCTGACACCGCTAACCTGGAGGAGCCCACCATGGAGCCATGACTTAACCCCCAGGCAGGGACAGAGTGGGAGTAGGGGGGCCCCCAGCCTCAATCCCCATCCCAGTTCCAGTACCTCTGTTTCTCATTGGGTTCATCTCGGGTAGCGGTGTTGGTGGCAAGGGCCTATCTCTGATCATCTGGTCAGTGTCACGATGGGGCCAAGTATTTTCTAGGTGTGCCCCACCCCGAGACGCGATGTATGCTGACGCTAAGGCGGAAGCCGGCGTTTGTCACGCTCCTCCCCCTACACACAGCTTGGGCATGCTAATCCTCCAGCCACCGCCAGATGCTGATCGTGCACTGAGCCAGGATTCCTCCCACCCCTCAGAGGAGACGAGCACTCCCTGGATGCTCAAGCCTTCTCCCCCTGGCCAGCTCTCCGACAACCCGAGCCTGTTCCCGAACTCGGGTCGCTTGCATTGCAAGCAGTAGCACTACCGCTGCGCTGGCCCATTCATGACCCATTTTTATAAGATTAATCAATGCATTCTCTGGGTGTGCTGCAAGGCATGAGGCTTATGCAAGTGCACTCAGCCACCCAGGAGGTGCATCAATTTAGCAAGACGCGCACCCTGGAGTTGTGTTTA
This sequence comes from Neoceratodus forsteri, assembly GCA_016271365.2. Classification (NCBI taxonomy): domain Eukaryota; kingdom Metazoa; phylum Chordata; order Ceratodontiformes; family Ceratodontidae; genus Neoceratodus; species Neoceratodus forsteri. The sequence goes on along the minus strand of JADMNL010000031.1, from coordinate 107,031,864 downwards.
TAAAATGACATGCTTCTGAAAATGAAAGAAAACCTTTTTAAATGAAAGAAAACCTTTTTATATTAGTTTAAAAGAAACCTGACATTGTTAATGTTGCTATAGTATGGTTGTTTTATTTTTTTGAATGTTTGTGCACTGAGCCAGCCTGCTGGAGTGGTGGTAGCACTACCACTTACAACAGCGACGACCCGGGTTCGGAAGCAAATCTGGGGTGTCAGACGGCCAGCCAGGGGGAGAAGGATTGAGCATCCATAGGACTGCTTTCCTCCTCCTCCTCCTCCTCTGGGGGGTGGGCAGAGCCCGATGCCTGCCTGGCCCCTGGTGGAAGCTGAGGAAAGGCAGCTCAGGTCATGAAGGTTGAGGGGCACGGCAGACACTGGTGCACATCGTGCGGGAGCACATGACATGCACCGTGATGTCACTGCATGCCACACCTCCCCAGGGAGGGAAAATGGGAAAAGTCTAGCAGCAGGATGAGTAGAAGCACCTGCAGGCCCTGCACCTGACCAGCTGGGCACGCTGGCCTGAACTGGATCCATTCTCTGGCAGGGCTTGGGGAACCGTGCCGACCCCACTAGGGAGGGGGGCGAGCCCTGGGGGAAGACAGTCAACAGGTAAATCCTGGCGGACATCAGGGTGACTGGGCTGGGTCACTCCTCTGAAGGAGGGCCGTCACTCCTCTGAAGGAGGGCCAACTGATGGGGGGACATAAAAAAAAAAAGATGTACATACACCATTACATGCAGTGCAGTCCCGATTATCCAAACCCCGATCATCTGGAAATCCTTGTTTAACGAACTGGACCCTTGTTGTCTGAGTTCTTCTCTGTCTCATGAAAGGGGATAGGATGATCGAGTAGGATAATCAGTGTTGTACTTTTTAACTGTTTTCTTTTAAATCTGCCACAAGGTGTCGCTTCATTACTGACTAATCTAGCAGCTGCAGCGGACGGGATCTGTGGAAAAGAACCATGTGGTCATGGAAAAAAAATCAGTGTGTGGACAGGGTTGTGTCCTCCTGAGTAAACTTGTGTTTTTTTTCAGACTTTTCCATATCGGCTGTTCTCACTCCTTTTTCCCTTACTCCCACTCTTACACTAGTATAGTACTGTATTCAAATAAAATGAAACTTACAGTGCTTGTTTTAGAACTACAGCATCCAGCACTCATGCACACACTCACATGCACGCTCAGACAGACTGAGAGCAGCAGCACACCAGACATGAATGCGTGGTATCGAGAGTGGCACAGACTGACCAGGATCCTTAGCGAACTTAAGTTCTTTCTTTCAGTAAAGTTGTCGGCACTTTCTTACTCACAGCAGGTAGTCGCATGCCAGAGGTCAGATATGGCTTATCATTTTTGGCGTAGTGTTGCTGGCAGTGCTGTAGTTTGCAGTCATGTTTTAGATATCTGCCGGAGATGGATGGATGGAGGGATACAGTATACCTCTACAGTACTGTACTTCTGAGTGCTGACTGTGTGTTTGGAGAGTTGAAGGGACAGAGGGGCTAAGAAAAAGTACATAAACTGTACAGTACATTAAAATGAATGTAATCCTGATCATCTGTAATCCCGTTTATCCAAACCGATCTGATGTCACCCGGACAGGCAGATAATTGGGACTGTACTGTATTTATGTTGTGGTGTGTAGATGCAGATGTTTATTAACTGTTAAACTGTGAGTGCGTTAACTGCAGAGTTTCATGTAACTCTTCTTTTTTTTTTAATTAAAACTCATTTTTATTATATGACCAAAGCATTAAAAGTAAAATACATTGGATTATATGTTCAGACAATACAGGACAGGCAACGCATGGGAGTGCTCAATAAAATCCAGTAGAGTCAATGCATAAAGTTACATGTTCCATGAGTGGTTCCCACATACATTGACAGTTTCCACTGCCCCTTTATCATGTCATTCTTTAACTGTTACATATTTGCATTTTGATGAGGTACAAAAGTTTGTTTATGCAGCCAGTCATGTATGGGGAATCGATGTATATATCAATAAATTACTAATAACATTATCAATCATGTCTATGCTGCACAGAATAGGTGATTTGATACCTTTTATTGGACCAACAAAGATTTCCAGTTAAAACGTTAAGCTTTCGAAACTACAGGTCCTTCTTCAGAAAGAAAATGGACATAAAAGGTATCAGATCACCTATTCTGTGTATCTTAGTATACTAGGAATAATATGGCTACAAACAATGTTTTGCATTCATGTGTATGTCATTTTTGTATTTTGAGTGTTTTAATTACTGTTCTCGTATTATTATGTGTAACCTATTTTGTGACTGTCAGGATGCCACAGAAAACCAGCCCTTGGTTCAAGTACTTGTACCAATCATCCAGGTTTCTGCATTTTGAAATAAATTAATATTTGAATAGGAAACTTAGAATTTGTTGCATTATCATGTGACGTGGGTCAGTTAACCAAAGGCCGTGACTTCTTTATATTCTTTATACAGATTTATACCATCACTGTGCCATTATCCTTGTGTGATTCCCAGCGACCACCTCGCCCTACCTGCCACTGCCCTGCAGCTTCAAGCCCAAAGGATCTATGGTGCACAGCATGTGAGTGCCAGCAGCCGCCACCCAAGTGGCATGGGGGGGGTGTCATAGAAATGTAGATACTGTTGTCAGAAAAAGGCCCTGTGGTCTATCAATTCTGCCCAGCCCTACCTATCTAATGTGGTCTGTGAGGGCCCCTAGTAGCCCTTCACTTCTTCTTACCCCTCCCCCTTTTGCCACCATCGTTACCAGCTCTTATATAGCTGTCCCAACCATGTTTAAACCCCTCCTATTGATTTCACAGCCCCAGAACAGATTTTAAAAAATTGCTAGAGGCAGCCATATTTATTGACTCGAGTCATTCATTACAAAACTACTTATAAAAACATTTTTATCTCTATCTGAGGGCATTAAAATATACTGCTAATGAATTTATAGATGCAGGCCCTGTGCGAATAATAAATCTGCAGCTGCAGGCCCTGTGCGAATAATAAATCTATAGCTGCAGGCCCTGTGCGAGTAATAAATCTGCAGCTGCATGCCCTGTGCGGATAATGAATCTATAGCTGCAGGCCCTAGGTGAAGCAAGATCAGTCGCACAGATCTGAGAGTTGGCACTTAGGTAGTCATTGGGTGGTAATTAGGCCATCCCCCATATTTGCACTTAAAATGCTCTAAATTTAAAGTTACAGGTGTTAGAAAAAAACTGTGAAAATAATTCTAAGTCCCTGTGCATGCACAGTTTGTGTCTGTCCTCCAACTTCAACCACTTTTGGCGGGATGTAAATGTCCACCACTATGTATTCCAAGGATGGATACACCTTGTCACTTAACCTCCACACATCCACTCCTTATAAGGGCAACAGGAGAAGATGAGTTAAAAACTTTTTGTAAAAGTCCTTGACTATCACTTGAGACCCACTGTCCAAGAGAGCAGAGGTGGGTTGCCCTTCAGCTTTGACCTGAATCTTGGACAGTGGTCCTACTCTATTGTCCATAGCAAAAGGCTGCTTCCTGTCTTAAAGGTAGACCTGGCAACAATGTGAGGAGAGTCTCTTTCTTTCAGGGCTTCTGTGCCCTCTCTTACTGTGTTCTGTTGATGTTTCCCTGCTGCATCAGCTGTTCATTACCCAGTGAAGATCCTCTGCACTGTAACAGTTTCGCTGTTAGCATCTAGGACTGAGACTGTGCATGCAAAATTTCACAGTCTTAGGGGCTAAGACAGCTGACATATAACTGGTCAAAAAAAACAGTTTTTGACAATGCACTCAACTCTAACACACAGGTGAAACCACACCTGTATAACAGGCAGACAGACAGATAGACAGACATACAGCTAGACCTCCTGACTGTACAGTCATTTTGTAATACATGATACAATTTTGCATGAAAGACACAGTATAACTGCTGGCCCAGTGGCGCAGAGGGTCGAGGCACTGGATGCCACACCTCTGTCCACACTAGCAGCCTTGGTACAGGAACAGACTCAGGCTACTGCGGGTCGGTTGGGGGGGGATGAGGATTGTGCTCCTGATGGCTGCGGTCCTCTTCCAGGGAGGAGGGATAAGCTATGCCTCTGCAATGCTGCCATGACATGGAGGCGTGGTGCTAGGGTAAGCGGCAGCGATATCACTGTGGGCCGGCTGGCGACTTGGTGTGTGATGCGTGTGTGCCTCCACACGTACGTGCACTTGCACCATCTCACGCCGCCCACTGTGGGGAGAAAGGAAGAAAATAGCGGATGGATGACACCTAGCTTGTCCCTGACCTGCGCCACTGCTGGTGCCAAATACCCAACCGAATTGCGCTGTGGGGTGTGTGTGTGTGTGTGTGTGTGTGTGTGTGTGTGTGTGTAAGACAGACCTCCCCTCCTGGCCCTGACGTGGTGGTGGGGCAAACAGTGGAGGAACATGGCAGCTAGGTGCCAGGGAGGCTGGAAGTTGCTTGGGGACAGACTGGGGCAGAACTGGGCTGACCAGCTGGGGAAGGAATAAAAAGGAAAGACACAGTATAAAACAGAACTGTATTATCAGTTCATTTTTTAGGCCTGAAAGTGAAAGTACTTTATTTGCTGTAGGACATACCTCTATGAACCATGTTCTGTGGATCAAGGGCAGTGATTACCTACACTTTGGGCTGTGATGGGGTTCCAATCATGTTCTGTGGATTGAGGGGAGTGATCACCTACACTTTGGGCTGTGATAGCATCCCAGTCATGTTCTGTGGATTAAGAGGAGTGATTACCTACACTTTGGGCTGTGATGGGGTTCCAATTATGTTCTGTGGATCAAGGGGAGTGATTACCTACATTTTGGGCTGTGGTGGGGTTCCAGTCATGTTCTGTGGATCGAGGGGAGTGATTACCTACAATTTAGGCTGTGATAGGGTCCCAGTCATGTTCTGTGGATTTAGAGGAGTGATTACCTACATGTTGGCTGTGATGGGGTTCAGACCATGATCTGTGGATTGAGGGGAGTGATTACCTACACATTGGGCTGTGACGAGGTTCAGACCATGATCTGTGGAACAAGGGGAGTCATTAGCTACACGCTGGACTGTGATGAGGTTCAGACCATGATCTGTGGAATGAGGGGAATCGTTGCCTACACGATGGGCATAAGATTCAAACCAAGATCTGTGGAAGGAGGGGAGTCAGATGGACATAAGATTCAAACCATGATCTGTGGAAGGAGGGGAGTCATTACCTACACATTGGGCTGTGATGGGATTCAAACCATGATTTGTGGAACGAGGGGAGTCATTACCTGCAAGTTGGGCTGTGGTGGGATTCAAACCATGATCCTTATATCGTGGGGGAGGGATTACCTACACTCTGCGCTGTGATGGGATTCAAACCAAGATCTGTGGATCGAGGGGAGTGATCACCTATACTCAGGGTTGTGATGGAATTCAAACCATGATCTGTGGAATGAGGGGATCTTTATATACACTTTGGGCAGTGACAGGATTCAAACCATGATCTGTGAAACAAAGGGAGTCATTACCTACATACTGGACTGCGATGAGATTCAGACCATGATCTGTGAATTGAGGGGAGTGATTGCCTACACTTTGAGCTATGACAGGATTCAAATCAAGATCTGTGGAATGAGGGGATCCTGGGCTGTGACAGGATTCAAACTTTGATCTGTGGATCGACAGATGTGAATACCTACACTTTGAGTTGTGATGGTCTCCAAACTGTGATCAGGATGCACAAGAATGACATTCAGTGGCACTAACACTGAGCTCAGCTTCACACCAGCCAGATTCAAAAATGTTTTAATATGTAATATAAAATATGCTTTCTCCTTTGTTCCTTATCCTGATCTTAAATATCAATTCTTAGATTAATTATGTTGTTTCGTAAATTCCATCCAGAAGGGCTGAAACCTGCTTCACATGCAATCCTTAAGCTAACATTAAAACTGCAAAAAAATTACAAAAAAATTAAACCCCAGAATGTACTTAAGCTTTTGGCTAAGAGGCTTTACATCTTTAATCAGTTGCTCATGTAATCCTTTTAAGTGAAACAGCACAGACTAGCAAACTGCAGATTCTGAGCCCCCCTCCTGTTCTGCCGTGCCGGCTTGTAAATCGGGTTCTGGACTTTTTTTTTATTGACACTTTTTCTTCCTACCCCCTGGCTTTCTCTCCTTCCCACTGACCTTCCCAGCCCCATCACCCGGCTCCTCCCTGGACCTCCTCAGGGTCCACCACGGCCTTCCCTCTGTGGCAGGGTGGCATGGAGTCCCTCGACCCTCTGATCAGCGGACTCAGATATCTGGGAGGTTCCTGGTTCACCAGTGAGGAGCCTGCAGAGGGGTGGTGATCATCCTGCAGGTCGGGGTGTTTCACGCCTTTCTTCCCCCTCGCCTGCTGCTGCACAGTCCTCCCACAGGGATGCCAATGCTGGGGTGTTGTACTCGGTGTGAATGTGCATCGGCACACTCACGCAATACGCAGTGTGATGCGTCCTTCCCTCTCTGTGTCCTATGTGCACTACCACCCGCATGTCTGCAAGTGACAGTGCTGCAGCAGGATGCAGCACCTCCCAACCCCCGATAAAAGTGTCCTCTGGGACACTCGAGTCCTCTCATCCCTCAGTCAGCCCCCAACAATCCAGGCTCACTCCTGAATTTGGGTCACTGGCGCCATGACCAGTAGCACTGCCGCTGTGCTGATGGGCCGGACTCAGCATGCCTGTATGGATGGAGAGGCCATCGCCTCAGGGACAATCACAAACTGCTAGATCACTGCTGTTTCTAAGAACCAAAGTGCAGCCATCGCCAGTACAGAGGTCAAGTCCTAGAAATAAATGATGTTCCAAAAATATTGATAAAAACGAGACTCAAGCAAAATCAGAACACTATTTTATTTAAAGTTTCAATTAAGAAGATTAAACTGTATCACCCCACCAGACAGAATGCAGTACAGTCTGATGAGAATTGTAATCTAATGGGTTCGAGTTAAAGCATTTCACTTCTTCAACACAAAAATAGGATGAAGCAGCAGGCCCGACGGCATGACCAGGCACAGGTCCAACCTTGCAGCTTGCTACTTGAGCAGACAGGAATTAACACTCCGTTCTTCTACACATATAACTCAGAATGGAAGGGGATTTTTGCCCCTTTTTAAAGGGCACAGGACCCAAGGCCATGCACCTCCTCTCCTAGGCTTCTTATCCCAACCAAAGCTGCATTCAATGGCATTGTGGTTGCATAGTCTGTGTACCTGGCACAGTATAAGATGTAACGGATGTTCAGCTGTTGACTGCACTGTCTACGTCTTGCACTGTGACAGATCCATCTCTCTCCTGACTTCTGATTTATGAACCGCTGATGAATATCTGTTTCCCTTCCCAACACAGTTGGGAAACAACATTTGCTGTATTCTGTCAAGAGTACGTTAAGACAGAAGAAACTCCTTCCCCACAGAGGAAGCAAGTGCTGAGAATGTCCTGCACCAGAGGGACCTTGCAAACAGATTTTAAGACAACACAAAGCAATAAATGCAAAATTCAGCCTAGGCCCCCCGGGAGATCAAAGAGACGTAAATGAACAGGAAAGGAGAGACCAAACTGCCAGAGATATCTGTAGCTCTATACAATACATATTTGGTAGGGACTCTTGTCTTGTGCTTACTACTTTTATTTATTTATATACACACAGCCAGCCAGCTACTCGCCACTGTCTACGCCTCGCAGTCGGAGCTGTCATCGGGGTAGGGGGTCGTGAGCCTGTTTGCCGAAGGGCTCCCTGCAGACCCTCAAACTGCAGCCAGAAGCTTTCTTTCGCAACACAGGAGGTGTGGTGGACCTGAACACTTTCTGGACTTTTGTGTTTTCCCCCACTCAGTGCTCGGAGCGTTTTCAAGGAGGATGGACACACAGCCAGTGCTTCCTGGTAGCCAGTCAGCTACTTGTCACTGTGTATGCCACACGGTGGGAGCCACCATTGGGGGGTAGGGGGGTCGTAAGCCTAGTTGCTGAAGGGCTCCCCCTAGACCCTGAAACAGCAGCTAGAAGCTTTCTTTTGCAGTACAGGAGCTGCAGTGGACTTGGAACACTTTTTGGACTTTTGTGTTTTCCCCCAATCAGACCTCAAAGCGCTTGCAAGAGGAAGGGGCACACAGCTACATCAGGCTGCTTGGTCCAAGTGATCCTGTGTGAGCAGTCTTAGTGTGAGTGGCACAGCAGGAGTGGGAGTCCTCGAGGGGAGTCACCAGGAGACTCTGCCTAAGCCCTATCCTGTGAATGTCAGTAAGTATTCGATGTGTTTAATATGCTCATCACTTACATACTATGCTTGAAGTGTCAGGTTTTAACTGAGTATGTATACAACCAGTTCGCAGTCTGTTACTAGACTCCTACAGTAGTACTCCCCGTGCGAATTAAACAGTCTATCCTGTGTTACTTGCTCTGCTGGAAGAAGTTACTGTAATCTATCTGGGCACTGATAACCAGCCTCAGTGATAGCCCTGTGTGTTTACTTAGCCCTGTGTGATTTGCTCTGCTGAAAATGAACGTTACGTATCACCGTAATTCTTGATCTTCCAGAATATCTTCACCATTTATCACTGGTAGGTTCAAGTCAGAGGCACAGGACTTCGCAGGAGTGTATAGCTTTAAAATTTTAGAAGTGGGGAGCCGATGTCGGGGATGGCTCCTCCCATGAGGCAGACATATGACATGATGCTTGTGGACTGGCCAGTAACCGACGCCAGCTCCTCCCTCTCTTAAGTTCTGTTGCCTAGAGGAAAAAAGTGTAAAGAAAGTAGAAAAGGGTAGGGCAAGGGACAGGGAAAAGGATACAGGATATAAAATGAACAAAATAATAAAAACTGACCAGAGAAGAAGAGGTAAACACTCTGGGCAGAGGGGCTTAAGATGGCCAGGGATGACCAGGACAACTGGGCAGGCCAAGGAAAGAAAAGAGAGAGAGAGGACCCATGACCTTAGCCAGAAGGGAGTGTGTCAGAAGAACTGGCTCGCTCTCATTCCAAACAGAAGAATGACTCACACCCCGAGACTGCAATCCAGTGAAGAAAACTGCTCCAAAGGGGAGCAACTCTGGAAGGGTTGCAAGGAAAAGAATACCTGTCTGAGGCAATTAGACATAAGAAAAATGTATGAACCATAAAGCATGTAGTCAACCCCAGACGGCTATCAAGGTAGGATGAGGCTAAGAATTAAATGTCCTATATGACCAAAATGTAATATAGGAGATGATATACCTTCGAATTCCAGGGTCTGAGGCTAAACAGGGCCACAGACTGTAAGAACTTATTGCCACGGAAGCAAAAAACAGGGACAGAAGCACTCCTAAGAGATGGTATACCGTTAGGACAGCGATTTAATTTTGTCACTGCAATTACAGCGCCACAACAAGGGTGACAGTGAAAGGGGTAATCTTGATTTTTGATCATCCCTCACTCCTGTCTCCCTTTTCCCCCACACAGTTTCTACCCCGCCTCTGGGGCATGCCCGCCCCGGAGGAGATTATAGATAGTGTTGGCGGGTGCGGGGGGGGGGACGATGCCCCACGCAAAAATGACTGTTTTCTGGGAGGGTGCTTTGGCACTGTAACTCCCGGGAAACATAATGCCTGGCACTGTAATGCTGGGTGGCATGTTGCCAACGCCAGTTATGTTTTTCACTACAACATGGGTGAACCCTAAGAGTCAAACCGAGAAATGGGTCCTCCAAGAGAGGAGAAACAGAGATTGTGGCTACTTGTTTGAAAATAGGTTTGCCCACAACAGTTCTGCTGCCAAGCTCTGTTCCAGGAGGGATCAGAAGTACAATTCAACTGCAAAAACATATCCTCCAATGGACAGGGAAGGGGGAGGGGGGCATTATAGAGATCAGCTAAGACAGCCTACTCTTTCTCTCTCTCTCTCAAGAAGGGTATAAAAATATAATTCTGACTTTCGGTGATATCACCAATGGTAATGGAAGCTTAGCACTGAGCTCCAAGTCCACGGTGAAACAATAAAAAGCCATCTGGTGTCCTAAAACCACCCAAATGTCTGAAGAAAGTATATTCAGTAACAACCATTAGCAAAGCGGCAACAATGAGAGGAAGGAGCAATAATAAAGAGGCGAAGCGGAGAAGATTGCAACCTGAACACAGCCCGAGCACTTCCTTTTACAGGGCCTCAGAGTTGGCTGTGGGCTCAGATGGGGAAGAAGACGAGACACCCTCCCGTAACAGTTCCATTGACGGCAGAGCAACAGCCCATATTTTGAAAATGCTGCAGTGAACTGACACCAATGTAAAGGATATTAAACAAGATTTGAAACATCTGGAGCGGAGAACAACAGAACTAGAGACAGGCCTTAACGTGGTACGGGAAGACACCATGCGGCTTAGCAGAGCTGTAATTTTCCTAGCCGAAAGAGAGAGAGAAATAACAATCCAAGTGGAAGATGCTGAATCCAGAGGTAGAAGAAAGACTATCCGCATTTTCGGATTTCCTGAAGCCTGTGAACAAGATGACCCATCTGAATTTAAGACCTGGCTAAGGAAAGAGTTAGATATTTTAGACACTGAACCACTCGAGCTGGAGAGAGTTCACAGAGCCCTCGGCCCGAACCCTAAAAGCGATGCACCTCCGAAATCAATCCTGGTCAAGTTTAACCAGTATCCAGTGAAAGAGATGGTGTTAAGGAAAGCGTAGGCCAAGAAAGATTTAAACCTGGACGGGAAAAGAGTTTATGTAGACTAGGACTACCTGCTAGCCATGATGCAGAAACAGAAGTGAGTACAGGCAGTGATTAAGCAATTGAGAGAAAAGCAGATTAGAGCACAACTCCGCTATCCTGTTAAGTTGCTAGTTTTCTGGGACAATGGGCAGAAACTGTATGATACCTTGACACAAGCCACTATACCCCTCCAGAAAATAGGGATCACCCTTCCCGTCTGCCAGCAGAAGCTAACAGAACAAGCCCTTCTTCAGCTGCACTGGGAGATCGCCAGAAAGAAAACATTGAAGGGAAGCAACATCAGAGGACTCGGCCCAGATGAGCAGATTTATAAGGATGTAGCGCACCTTGGTAAAACTCTACAGAACAAATCCACAACCTGAGTTCCTCGTCTGAGGGTAAGACCTTTAATCTCGGCTGGGTTCTGGAGAAAAATGAGTAGCAGACTCACCAATATGCTCCGTTTTCTTGACTGAGACAGTGCTGTTTTCTCTTCTGGTTCAGGCTAGTATTGAAATGAGAAAAGATAATACAATTTCAGTGCTGTTACAAAGAAAGCGCCAGTTTTTGTAGCCAGAAGGGGTCTTAAAATGTTTAAAATGTTTGTAGTCAGCTGCTTCTGGCACAGGAAGGGCTGTTCAAACTGCAAATGCCGTGAAGGCTCACGGTAAGCAGGATTGAGCAGACAGTCGGACAACCCAGATTCAAAGGCAAATCTGCAGCGATTTATGGAGGCATCCATCAAACTTTATTATACCTGCTAACTCAAGTAAAGAATGGATTGAATTGAAAATCCGATCAGAAGCTGCCGACTTTTGTGATGTAACAGCTGCTTAGTTTGTTTTTCTTTTAAATTTCGGGTTACTAAGTGAAGACTGGCATGATGTACTCTTCTCCCCCAGTTGGACTTCTTGTTTTCTTCTACATATGATACAATGGCCCACGATACTGCTTTTTGCCTAAAATAAGGCTGGTTATTATAATGATTTATTTGGGGCCGCTTGAAAGAAGAGCAGTACAGGTTGTTGTGGGCAAGAACGGAAAAGCAGGACTTACACCATGCTACGGGGAATCAAGAACTGGGGGCAAGAAATAAATGACATGCCAATTGACTGGGTGATGAAAACATTTTTGTTTAACCTTATTACAGTTGCAGATAAAGGACAAGCTGCCAGATGCAAGCCAGAATAGGGGAGCAGCTTTTGCTCTCTCCACCCATGTATTACTATGAAGAGTTATAATTCACTGGAGGCCCAAACGGGGGCCCACCCTGCAGGCAAACAGATTAATTGCCTGCACTGAGGGGTGTCGCCTTTTCTTCATGACTTCACTCCTGGAGACCGCCCAACCTATCCACTACTGAGTGCTGGGTGTTGGGGCGAGGGACCACTAGAATACCCATGCTCCAGGACAGAAGGAATATCCTTCTGAAAAGACCTCACCAAGGTCAAATTGTATATAGTTTATTGTTGTTTGGTGAAGAAAAGGGTTTTTGTGTACATAGTTTAACATGGTTAGATAAGGGGAAGGGGGAATTTATTGGGGGGGGGGTTATGAGGGAAGGAATCCATGGCAGGAGAGAGGGTGGAAACAAGCAGCAGGGGTTTCAATTTCTTGACACCATCAAGGAAGGTAGAGGTAACATCATTCATAGGATGAGGGCTGAGTTGGAGAAAGTTCTAAATTTTTGTTTAAGAGCACAAGAATCTAAAGGGGAACCAATCAAAGAAGAAGGGGTATAACATACCCAATGGGGATGCTTAAGGTAATCTCCCTTAATGTTAAGGGACTAAATACACCAGTAAAAAGATATAATATGCTAAAAGACTTGGCACGAGCTAACTGCGACATAGGCCTTATATAAGAGACTCACCTCTCCCCAACCGAGCACGAAAAGCTACGACACCTTTGGGTGGGTGATGTAATTGCCTCCTCACATCCGAAAGCAAAAATGGCAGGCATAGCTATTCTAATATGAAAAGGTTTAGGTGTTATAAAAAAAAAAGCATTTGTATTCGGCTGCAGTCCTGTACCCGTCCCCTCCATATCTGCCCATTAAGTTTGTATGTGTCCTGACCGATGATATGCTGTGCTGTTTGAAAATGTTTTAATATGCTGGCTGTTTTAGAATGTTTTAATTCCCCTTCTCATACCATTCTCCCTAACCTTGTTAACCCTATACCTGAAATACTTGTTATTGCTCTGTGTATTTTTTTTCTATTTCTGTATGTCTATTTATTATCTGTACATAAAAGTGCTATTCTTGACCTTGTGTAACGCAGGTCCACCTTGTAAATGAGCCTGCTCAATGGTGTTCGCCTGGATAAATAAAGACTTGATTGATTGATTCGGACAACAAAGGGAGACTGGTGGCCGTATCAGGCCAGGTGGCAGGCAGGGTGATGCACATGGTGAATATATATGGCCCTACTCCATACAACTCGCAATTCATCAGATATGTGTTTGGTTTTGTGGCCTCATTACCTCAAGGGCAGATAGTCCTGGGGGGAGGAGACTGGAACTGTGTGGAAAATTCACACCTTGACAGATCCACAGGTGCAAAACAAGGTAGAGGGCTGGGCTGATAAGATACTTGGAGGGATAGGTACCCCTCAAGTAGGGATTTCACATTCTATTCACATGCTCAGAACTCGTATTCCTGCATAGACAGATGTTATACCCAAAAATCTTGAGCGCACTCGATCTACTTAACAGACCATGCCAAAATCAGTCTAACGTTATGCCTGGGACCCTCTGAAAAAACAGTCAATCTGGTGCCTCAATGCGGGGCTCCTCAAGGATGAAACTTTCAATCTGAAAATAAAAAAGGCCATCGATAATGATGTTAGGGAGAACACAGGCACAGTTTCAAAAGTGAAGTATTTATGGGACGGGCTCACGGCAGTGGAAAGGGGGGATGCCATATCCTATGCGACCTATAAAAAAAGAGACGAGCAACAAAAACAGAAAACTTTAGAAAAAAAAATAAAGGATTTAGAAGACCGTCATAAAAAGGGGGAACCAGATAGCCTATTGGTAGAACTTAAACAATTTAGAGAGCAACTACAATTAATTATTAATGCTAAAACCGAAAACTCACTCAGATTCACTGCCTAGAAATACTATGAAGGGGGGTAATAGGGCTGGTCGGTTATTAGCCTGTAGATTAAGGAAACAAGTCTCAGATAGGTATATTCTAGCTATCAGAGACATTCAACAACCCTCCAAACTAGAAACTAAACCGAGTCATAAAGCTGTTTTAGACAATCTGATACAAAGCTATATGCTTCACAAACACAAACCAACCAAGTCCCCCCAAAAAAAAACATTTCTTAGACAAGCTAAAGTTACCTAAGTTGTCCGACGAGCAGGGACAAATATTAGATCGCCCCTTCTCTCAAGGTGAGATCTCAGGAGTTTATTAAAAACCTCAAACATAACAAATCCCCTGGCCCAGACAGTTTTGTGGCTGAATATTATCAAAACTTCCAGACTGAATTATCTCCCTTACTACTGAAGGTATGTAACACATCCCATGAAACATCAGAGGCCCTGGATACATGGGCAAGAGCATTGATTTCAGTGATCCCCAAACCGGGCAAGGATGTCACAGCATGTGGTAGCTACCGCCCAACCTCCCTCTCGAATCTGGATGTCAAAATTTTCACCAAAATTATTGTAAACCGCCTCCAAGCTGTTATTACCCGGTCAATCCATCCGGACCAGGCAGGTTTTATGCCGGGGAGACATCTCCATGACAATATTAGGAGACTGCTTACGGTCATGGCAAGCACCCGGGGAGACCTTAATGGAATCCAAGCTGTGGTGGGCATCCTAGATGCCGAAAAGGCATTTGACCGCCTTGAATGAAATTATCTTGGGGCAGTCCTTGAAAAGTTTAATTTCGGATCCCGGCTCCAAGCATGGATCTCTACCCTATATTCTAACCTGGTGGCCCAGGTGAGACAGAATGGGGTATTATCTCCAATCTTCCCCATTAGGAGATGTACCAGGCAGGGGTACCCCTTTTTGCCTCTCCTGTTCACCCTAAGTATGGAACCTCTTGCAGAGACCTTCCGGTCTAGTCCCAACCTTACAGGCATCAAAACAAGTTCAGTAGAGAACCGCATTTCACTTTAAGCAGATGACACGCTCCTTTATTTACAGAATCCTGAGACCATGTTGCCCAGGGCCACGGCCTTGTTAACCGAATATGGAAACATTTCTGGGTTCAAAATTAATGAAGCAACGTCTGAGATTTTGTCCACTGGCACAGAAGTAACCCCAAACACAAAGACTCTAACAAATTTACAATGGTTCACCACCGGTTTCAGATACCTAGGGAGCCAAATACCAGCTGACCTAAGCAGGCTCTACCAAGTTAACCATAAGAAATTGATAGAGAGCATCAGAGGGGACTGCAATAGGTTGGCCTCCTTGCCGCTTTCGATAATAAGTTGAGTGGAAACAATCAGGATGAATGTTCTCCCGAGACTGCTCTTTCTATTTGACTCAGTATCTATTTGCCCACCAAAAAAATTCTGGATAGATATCAATAAAATACTTAAATGGCCAGGGACTGGAACCCCTGGGAATCCAAGGTATCATAAGGGATATACTGACATTCCAGAAGAATAAAGGCCTATATCAGCAATTTATGGGGCTCTCAGAGAATTAGGAAGGGAACATACTGCGCCCATCAAGAGCAGATGGAAAGAGAGCTGGGGGAACCCCTCAGTGAAAAAGAATGGGAAAACATTTATACACAAGCCTACAAAACTACCTATTCCCAGAAATGGAAAGAATTCGAGTGGAAGATCCATACAAGGTTTTTCACCACCCCGGTGGTAAAAAACAAATGGGACAAGGTGCACCCACCAAAATGATGGAGGGAGTGTGGAGAAGAACAGGTGGGTCATCTGCACATACTGGGAAACTGTCTGTCCCTCACCAGATTCTGGCAGGGACTAGCAGAGGCTGTTGGGACTGTTTTCTTCCTCACAGAGACACTAACAGTAAAACATCTGGTGCTGGGTCTGGACCCGGCAGGGGTAAGGGGAAAGCACCAGGTATACCTCTGGAATGTTCTGGTGATGGCTGCCCATAAAGCTGTCATGAGGATGTGGCTTTCACCAGAATCACCCACACTGGGACAGTGGTATGAGATAATAGGAGAGAGATAAGAAATGGAGGAACTGACACATGAGATCAATGCTAGACTCCCCCTGTTTCTGAACAGATGGACCAGATGGATCCGGTTCAGAGGAGACACCCCAGAGAGCGAAGGAGAAAAAGAAACTCAGATAGGGGAGAACTAGAGGGACTATATGGGATAAGAAACTGCACACTAAATGCAAACAGAAACAACCCCCCCCCCCCCAAAACACACACTTAGAAGAGCTAAAAGTTGGGATCCCTCATCAAGCTCCTCAGAGGCTGTAGAACATGTGAAATGAAAAAGAAGGTTACCCACTCCATGACACCTAGACTTAAGGCCTGAATACAGATAAAAGAAAGTTAAAAGAAAGAATTAACGGATGCCTGTGATATGCTAAGATTTGTACAATATGTATTCTGATCTGTACCTTGTGACTTCAGATAAGCACATTGTAAATGATGCCTGATTACTTAGTAAAAATGCACTAAAAAAAAAAATACTTAAGAAATTCATATGGGCGGGGAAAAAATGAGACTAAACTAATCACTCCTTGGACTCAACGAGGGGAAGGGAGGAGAGGATTGGGTGTCCCAGATCTGAGACGTTACTACAGAGCAGACCAAATACAGTATCTGGCAGCCCATCGTGCCACTGATGAAATACAAAGCTGGGTAAAAATGGAACTAGATCTTATGAGTCCTAATACACTTAATTCCACGTTACTCAGTAAAGGAGATCCCAGACTATTAAGGGCCCTGCCTACTCCTTAGCTTAAAAACCTGGTGGTGAAGTGGAGAAAGGTAGTACAGGACTTAAAATTAGAGAAGGTAATTCTACTACAAGGGGAAATCACAAAATGTACAGTATCGACTTCCCTCTGGAGAAAGAAAATCCAATATTCACTCAGTGGGGCAACAGAGTTTAAGGCAACTAGCCCAATTATATGCAGGAGACACTTTAAAAAGCTTCAGTCAATTACAAAAGGAATTTAATATACCACAAAAAGATTTCTATGGTTACCTACAGATCAGACATTACTTAATCACTGGAGACTGGCACGGGTACGAGAGTTCTCAGGCCGAGCAGCCAGTAACAGATTTTCTCCTTGGCTTAGTAGCAGGCTCAGTACAAAAATCCCATTTAATTTCTAAAATCTATAAGGTTTGCAAAGAAAATCAAATCAATACTAGAATCAAAATCCAACAACGCTGGCAAAGGGAAATCGGTGAGGCAGGAAGACCGATTATCAAATGGGATCAGATTTGGGAACTAGCCCAGAAGACTACAGCATCTCCCTCATGGAGGGAGTTTGGATGGCAAGTTTTAACAGAGTATTTTAGAACCCCAGTGATAACCAAACACTATGGGAAATCTTCTTCAGACAAGTGCTGGAGAGGATGCGGACACACAGGGACACACAAACACTATTTTGGAGTTGCCCCAAGCTTAGCAGTTTGTGGGGTAAAATTAAGGAACAAATGAGTTCCATTTTAAAAGTGTAGATCCCACATAACTGTCGACAACTATTGTTGGGTGAACCCCCTCTGGAGCTATGCGGGTCCAAAGCAAAATACCTATTTACGTTATTAATAGCTGCTGCCCAAAAAAACATCACCAGACACTGGCCATCAGATAAACCCCCAAGGGAGAAGCAGTGGTTGACTTGTTAACAGATAAAGGATATGGAAAGGCTCATAGCCCACCTAAGACTACAACCAGATTTATACAAAGTCAGATGGGTACCGTATGTTTAATTTCTGAGTGAAAGAGAAGCAGTGCCTGTCCTAGAAATTTTGGCCAGAGAAGCTCTTGGTCAGCGAACAAGAAATACCCTGGTTCCCTTATTTCCTTAATAAAGATGATTCTCATGCCCCCCAATTAGTGGATAGCCAAGGTAAATCCATGGCCCCCTATTTCACTCCAGAATAAGCCAGGTAATGAACTATTGATCCAAAAGTAAAGTATTCTTAAGTCACCCCTTTTTATTCTAGTTTATTTTCTTTCTTTTCCATTAACCTGCTGCATGGGGGGGGGTTGTATATTTTGTATTTATGTATGTATGTTTTTTGTACAATCCCCTTTCTAATAATTACTGATTAAGAAAGTTTAACTGTACACTACATTATTTACTCTAGTTGGGGGTTGGTTTATAATGATTGTATTGTTTTAATATATTGTAATGTTTGTTTGGAAAAAATTCAAAATAAATAAAATTGCAAGTTCAAAAAAAAATGCAATTTTTTTTTTAAAGGGAACTAAGGGGTCCACCAAAAGAAAGAGCCTTTATATATATATATATATATATATGTACATATATATATATATATATATATATATATATATATATATATACACACACACACACACAAAGTATACATATGTTTAAATAAAAACCTCTTCTTTTGTTTTTTAGCACCAGAGATGCCAGAACGAAGAAAGAGCAAGAGTCTCAGAGTATTGCCTTCCCCCTAAAGGGAGACACAGGGGATCTAGAGATCTAGAGAGACTGCCAGAAAATATGTTTTTTTTTGGGGGGGGGCACAAATGGCTAGAAAGGGAACAACTTCCCCAGGAACTTCCCTCAGGGGAAACCTCTTAAAGCTATCCCCCCCCCCTTTTTTTAAAAGGCGGAAAGCAAGAGACACTGCCCAGAAACCTGGTCAACCGGGGGAAGGTAGGTGGGAAGCAGTGATGAATGGTGAAGGTATTCTGGAAGATCAAGAATTATGGTGAGTACGTAATTTTCATATCCTCCAAGAATCAATCTTCACCATTCATCACTGGTGGGTTCGAGTACCAGACCACCACTGAATGATGGTGTTGGCAAACCCTGAAGGAAATGGTTGTTCTCTCAGCATCCTGTGGGGAGACAAAGAGAGGCAGGGACCCCTCACGGGTCTGGTGAGGCCCGAGACTGGTTAGGGGCAGGCAGAGGCTTCCGTGGTCTGGAAGAAGGAAGGAACCCTGCAAGCTCGAGCCTGACCCTACGGGAAAAGAAATGGACCCCCTGGAAACATGAAGCAATCACCCTACACCAGGCCAAGGGTGACAGCCTTGAAAGGCGAAGCCACGCCATCCACCTAATGCAGACCACAGTTCTTACCAATCTGAAAGCTACTTTGTTTGCATCATAAGACGCCCTCGACTGATGTCTTGCCAACTCCAGACCCTGTGTGGAAAGGCGAATGGCCTCCCTGGTTGGCTCACAGTCAGGCAAGGATGCCAGGAGTTGTCCCAGCATCACTCACAGGTGCCTAGCATAGGCAGCCTGGTGTGTCTGGTGTGCCCCAATGCACAAAATAAGGCATGCCACCGAGAAAACTCTTCTGCCCTAGCAGTCAAACTTAGCTGAGTCAGACTCAGGGGCATGGTTGCGCCATAGGCGACGATGCCTAGAGGGGGTGATAGGACCTCCACCCCAGAAGTAGGGTAGGGCATGGCTCCTGGAGACCCTTGGGGTGCACAATATCTGCACTGGCAGTCCCTCGGGGCTGGATAGGG
Source organism: Neoceratodus forsteri (assembly GCA_016271365.2). Lineage (NCBI taxonomy): Eukaryota > Metazoa > Chordata > Ceratodontiformes > Ceratodontidae > Neoceratodus > Neoceratodus forsteri. Next base: position 107,012,477 of record JADMNL010000031.1, on the reverse strand, counting down.
GGCAGAGGGATGGAGCCAAACATTCTGCGATACCTCCACAAATGACTGGGGCCACGGAGGTCTGACAATAGTGTCAGAACTGTAATCCCCAAGGAAGGGTACCTTAGTTCGGGCAAGATTGCGTCTAGCAAAGTGGGAGCTGTGCAGCTCCTCCAGCATCCCGGAAAGGAAGTGCTGATAATTGATGTAATCAGCATCAGCGGTGAAGTGGACAGAAGTATCCTCTCCCTCTGTGGAGGAAGATGAGGCTGCAGAGGAGCTGGACTCAGGGAAGAGGCAGTGCAGGGAGTTTAGGCTGGAAAATTGTCTCATCCATAGCCTTCAGATAGATGGGAAAAGCACTCGCCGTGGTCCTGAACTGTTCCCAGGTCACTGGCCCCGTAGGGCCAGAGAAACCTGGTAGAGGGGGTGGAGGCGGCAGAGGAGGAGGAGACTCATGGCAGACCAGGCCAAGTCCTCATCCAGGGCTGCAAGGGCGGACAGGGGACCTCTCACACAGAGAGGAGCTGTGCCGCTCGGCCACTGGAGAATGCCCACCCATTAAGGAGTTATTGCGGTGGTGCCCTCGGGGTAACCTCAGGTAGGAGGGTCAGAGCCATGCAGACTCCACAGGGTGACCCCTTTCCCCACCTACTGCAGGTTCTGATGGTTCCTGGGGAGACAGAAAGCCCGAGTCTGACGCTATGACTCTGTCCAGAGGCCCCAGTCAGTCTGGAGGAGTGCAGTGCTGACCTAGTCCTCCCGACCTCCACCTCACCTGAAAGAGCTCTGCCCCTCAGAGAAAGCCTAACAGGAGTCACAGAGCCGGAAACTGGGAGAGAGGTGGACCTGGTGCCATGAATGGCACCAACATCCCCCTCGATACCCCCAATGGCACCAGAGCCAGAGTCGGTGCTGCGGACCCCGACTTGGTGCCAGGTCAGCATCGGAGTCAGCACCAGACACATCCCCAGCACCGCATGCAGCAGGAAGGGATGTAGGGGAAGCGGCATCGTGGTTAGCACTCCATGGCTATATTGACTCCAAAGGCCTAGGACTAGGCCGAGAAAGGCCCAATGGGTGGCTGGAGTCGGGAAACCAGTCAGGATCATCCCGATCCTCATCCTCTGGGTTGGAGGACAAGGTCAGGGAGATCTTCACCTGAGCAATTCCAAGATCTTTCCTCTCCCAGTGCTGCAAATGGCAGTAGGAGGGGGCTCAGCCACATGGATGGCACCACCTCACATATCGGCACCGACCTTTGCCAGGAGCTGAAATGGCACCAGACCATGCTGCCAAGGCATCCGCCAGTGTAGGCACAGCGTACAGCTGTGATGCCACCCCTGAGGAGTCCGGGCCCCTGAAGGGGCATTAGACTGGGAGGAGTGTGCAACCAGCCCCCCAGAGGAGGCTGGCTGACCCACAGACCCCTCCCAGAGGGCTCCCGTCTCAGCAGGATGAGGAACAGTGGAGGCCTGATCTCCCTCAGTATGTGTAGTACCAGGGAGAGGTGCAGGGGAAGAGCCCGGGAACCTGAACCTTAAGTCCTGAGTGCAATGCCGGAGTCCCACCCCAACATCATACCCCAAATCCCGAGGCTGTGGAGGTCCAACGAGAAGCACGTGCTGCATGTATCCATAATGTGGTCTTGACTCAGGCAGATGAAGCACCAGTCATGGCAGTCATTGACAGACATGTTCTTCTCATGGGGCACTGATACATCGGGGAAGATCCATCCTCTTAGCTTTCCAGGATTTTTTAGGCCTCAGACTGGAAATGACCAAACTGGAGGGAAAACAAGAAAAAGTCAGCAAAAATTGAACTTGGCGCCATGCTAGGGAAAACAGAAAATAAGAACAAGGAAATGTAGTGTTGAACCATATGAACGGCGTCAAATTGTGGTACAGCATTGAGTAGAAGGTGGCGGCAGAACTGTGACACAGTAGCAGTTGTACAGAACGCTCCCACGAAGATGCAGCCTCGATGGTGAGACAAATAACTGAAGAGCAGGGAGAGTCAGCGTCAGTTACTGGCCGGTCTACGAGCGCCACATCATACATCTGCCTCGCGGGCAGCGCCGTCCCCAACGTCGGCTCCCCACTTCTACAATTTTAAAGCTATACACTCTTGCAGAGTCCTGTGCCTCTGGCTTGAACCCATCAGTGATGAATGTAGAAGACTGATTATTGGAAGATCAAGTTATTAATCTATCAGAGCATTGATATCTAATCTCTATTCTAGGGAGTTCTGCCTAACATTACATACCCTACTACAGTCTATATTTAATGCTAGAAACAAAGAAACAGAGAATTTTCTGAAGGATGCTACCCTCTTGCACCTTATGTATATCCTTGAGGTATTTGAAAGTCTCTATCATGTCCACCCCTCTCTTCTTATCTCCAGTGAGTACATGCTGAGGTCCCTTAGTCTCTATTCATATGGCTTCTGGTGCAAACCTTGCACCATTTTCATTGCTCTTTTCTGAACTGCCTCCACTCTGTTTATGTCCTTCTTGAGATATGGCCTCCAGAACTGGACACAGTATTCCAGATAGAGGTCTCACCAATGATCTATATAGTGGCATCACCACCTCCTTTTTCCTGCTCATGACACCTCTTCCTATGCACACCAGTATTCCACTGGCACTCTCTACATCCCTCTTACATTGGCTGGTCACCCTGAGGTCATCGGATATGATCATCCCCAGGTCCCTTTTTTGTTTAGTGACCATCAGTACCTGCCCCCCATCATGTACTCCTTCCCTGGATTTCTATGCCCCAAATACATGATTTTGCACTTCTTGGCATTGAATCTCAGCTGCCACACTCTTGATCACTCCTCAAGCTTGCTTAGGTCCTTCCTCATATTCTCCACTGCCCCCCCCCCCCGGGGCGTCAACTCTGTTGCAGATCTTAAGTGTCATCTACCAAGAGGCACATCTTCCCCTCCAGCTCCTCTGTAATGTCACTTATGAAGACATTAAAGAGGACTGGCCCCAGCACTGATCCCTGTGGCATCCTGCTGGCCACTCTCCTCTCTTCTGATTGAACTCCATTTATCACCACCCTCTGTGTCCTATCACTCAGCCAATTTCTGACCCAGTTTACCACCCTGGGACCTGCTCCTAACCTGCCCAATCTGTTTACAAGCCTCCTATGTGGGATGGTGTCGAAGGCCTTGCTGAAATCCAGGTAGGCCACATCCACCACCCCTTCCTGATCTACTTCCTTGGTCACCCAGTCAAAGAAATCTATCAGATTTGTTTGACAAGATTTTTCTGCTGTGAATCCATGTTGATCAGATCCTGTTGTCTGCTGCCTTCAAGATATATTATTATCCTTTCTTTTAGCAGTGATTTCATCAGTTTCCCCACCACAAGGTCAGGCTAACTGGCCTGTCGTTTCCAGCCTCCTCACTGCTCCCATTTTTATGGAGAGGGACTACATTCGCCCTGCTCCAGTCCTCCAGAACCACCCATTTCCATTGATTTATTGAACAGGTTGTCAGTGGTGCTGCCAGCTCCTTCCTACATTCTTTTAATATTCTAGGATGTATCCCGTGCGTCCCCATCGCCTTGTCTACTTTCAGCTTTGCTAGTTCCTCCAGGACTCTTTCCTCTATAAACAGACTAGTGTCCACCTCTCTTCTTTTGGTGCTTTTTTCTCCTACCCATGGTCCCTCCCCCTCTCCTTCCTCTGTGAATACGGAACAAAAATATTTGTTCGGGATCTCTACCTTTTCTAGGTCTCCCTCTGCACACCTTCCTCCTTCCCTTTTTAGTCTCACAATCCCACCCCTGGTCTTTTTTCTTTCACTAACATACCTAAAAAAAGGTCTTATCCCTTCTTTATTTCCTGGGCCATTCTTTCCTCTGTTTGTGCCTTTGCCCTCCTGATTGCCTTCCCTGCCTCCCTCTGCTTTCTCCAGATACAGCCCCGTCTTCCTCCTTTTGTTTCCTTGTACTCTCATGAATGCCAACCTCTTTTCTCTTACCTTCCCTGCCACTTCCTGTGAGAACCATAGTGTTTTTTTCCTTCTCTTTGTTTTACTTACTTGCCTAATGCACAGGCTTGTTGCTTCTGCTGTGGCTCTTTTAAGATTATCCCACTGATCGTCTACAACCCCCTTTCCCTTCTTTCCTGCAAGGGCATTGAGACATTCTCCCATCTTTGTAAAGTCATCCTGCCTGAAATCCAGGACCCTGGCTTTCATGTGGTTTGACTCCTCCACTGTTCTTAAGTTGAGCTACACCGTACGGTGATCGCTGAACCCCAGGTGACTACCCACCACTACATCTGTAACTCTGGCCCTGTTGGTGAGCACCAGATCCAATATCGCTCCCTCACAGGTGGGCTCTGCCACTAGCTGTCTGAGGCATGCCCCCTGCAGGGCCTCTAGGACATCTCTACTCCTTGCTGTGGCTGCAGCTTGGGTGCTCCAATCGACATCTCGCATACTTGAAGTCACCCATCAGCAGCACTTTCCTTTTTGCTTTCATTTTGTGGATGGCTTCTACCAGTACCCTGTCCAGCTCTTCCCCTGTGTTGCAGGTCTGTAGCTCACTCCAGTGCGAATGGCTGTGCCATTTCCCATCTCCAGGGTGACCCACAGTGCCTCCGCCCCTCCTGCATTCCCTGCACCTCAGTAACTTTAATTCTTTCCTTAACATAGAAAGCCACTCCTCCTCCCTCCTTCTTTTCCACCCTATCTTTCCTGAACAGATTGTACCCTGGTATGGCTATGTCCCAGTCATGGACGGTTCCCTGTGTACCATGTCCCGGTAACTGCAACAATGTCCAAGCCCGACTCTGCCATCAAGGCCGTTAGGTCCGAGTTCTTATTTCCCAGGCTGCGGGCATCTGTGCACATGACTTTCCACGTTTTTCTCCCTCCCCTCCTTTTGGCTCCGCTTCTGTCCTTGTACCTTTCCTTCATAACCATCTTGTTGTTAACCTCTGCAGGCGTATTACTCTTTCCCACCCCATGTTGCTGACTGATACTCATCCTACCACCTTTTTTGTCCTTGTTAATCTTCTTTTGGTTCCTGTGTCTACATCCTGTTTGTGGAGGAGTGTTGGCTATGTTCCTATCTTTTAAGCTGCCCTTCATAGGCTCTTTTACCTCAACCCCCCCCTCCCAGTTTAAAACATCCAGTGCTGATGTCAAATTTCTATCCCAGTGTTCTTACTCCTTCCCTGGTCAGGTGCAGACCATCGTATTTGAAGAACTTCCTCTCCCAGAAGTCTCCCCAATCACCTATGAAGTAATACCCCTTTTCTTGACACCAGCTCTGTAACCATGCATTGAAATCCTCAATCTCTCTGCTTCTGATCTTGTCTGTGCTTCCATCTTTTTCTCACACTGGAAGCACCTTGGAGAAAAGTGGCCAATCGTTCACCTAGTTTTTTTAGGTTCTGTTTGGCCTCCTCTACTGACCTATCTGCCAGGTTGTTCGTTCCAAGCTGTACCAAGATTATGGACTTCTGGTTCCACCGCAGATCTGATGGCAGCTTGAGCTACTTGCTCCAGACCCCCTAGCATCAATAAAGTCCTCAAGTTTCCTTATCTACTGCTTCAAAATTATTAGTGTACCGGGAAGAGGACATAACTCAATGCAGGGCTCCAGAAATAAAGATAAAATCAAAGCCCAGCTGAAGGATGCTGGAGCCACAGCAGCACTCCATCCCTGAGTAACACTAAAGGGACAGATTATGACACAGAGGGAGAATTGGAGCAACTTTCTCACTCCCGGTTTGAAATTTTGTTGGCAGAAATAAGGCGTTCCCGAGAGGAGAACAAGAGGGAGTTCTGCAATTTATCTCAACAGATTACAAAGGTTGAGTGGCATCTCGATCAAGCGGAGCAGAGAATCTCGGTGATGGAGGATAAAAATGTGCAGATAGGCCAAGCAGTCGAGGCGTTTTTCCAGCACTCCGTCATGCTACAGGCAAAATGTTTGGACTTAGAGGGCCGCTCTAGTCGGGAGAATCTACAAATGTATTGACTGGCAGAGGGTGCAGAAATGGCCCCCATTTTTGTTTTTTTGGAGAATATTCTCAAAGACATGCTGGATCTGCCTCCAAATTACCACACTGCCACTGAGAGAGTGCACCGCTCGCTGGTTCAGAAGCCCTCGGATTCCACAGCCCGCCCCCATTCAATCATCATGAAGTTTAGCAGTTTCAAAACAAAAGAAGATATATTATGGAGGGCTTGGACAAAAAAGAACATCACATACCTGGGCTCTAAACTCTCCTTTGACCAAGATTATGTTTCTGAAGTCCAACAAGCCCAGCAACAGTATTTCCTGATACTCAGGGCTCTGAGGGAGAGGGGGTTGCAGTTCCAGACACCGTTCCCCGCGAAACTACAGATCTTCTGGCAAGAGGGCCCCCAGGTATATAATTCTGTAGCCCAAGCATTGGAAGTGGTAAAATCGAAGGATATCTTGCTTCCTACTTTGGAAATGGAATGCAATATTAAAAGACATGTTCCCGGTCAGGACTGGATGGCTGTGACACAGAGGGCAAAGGGCACTTCCTCTCTCCGGTCGACTAGAGATGCTCTGTGTGATTGGGCTTGCTATCCAGAAGTACACAAGACGCAGTGGCTGCAGATGGTCACTCTGGGGGCTGATATGGGACTCGGTAACACTTCAGACAATCGATGCAGAGGGTCTTCTTCCCTCATTTGAAACACATGGCAAGATGATTCTCCTATGGTGTTCTGGAGGAATTTAAGGGACTTATGGACCTAATGTTGCCTGGTTGGTTCCCTTTCTTACTGCCTTACAGACAATGATTTAATTACTTTGATGGAACAGTCGTGCCAGACAGAACTGATTCATAAACGCCCAGAAACATTATAATAGACAGACACTAGCTGCTGCTATGTGTAGAAATGGTTTATTTACATAAGTCAACTTTGTCTATGTGCGCATCTGAGGTTCAGTTACAGTTTTAAATTCTTCTTTTAGTACTTTACATATACATATTGGTTGCAAGTATAGGAACAGCACTGAACTTGGGAGTATTTTTCTATGCATGACCAGTATTCAAGACATACAGCTGCTTTTTGTTTCTCCCAGGTTTTCTGAACTAAAAGAAAAATACTGGTAGTTTTCTGTTAAATCTGGGAACTTCCTTCTGCTTTAGGCATTGGGAGTTGAGACAGGCAGGTTACATGCAAACATTTTAAACACAGTACAGCTGAAGCCATGGGGGGGTCAGGGGATGGGGTGGAGACTCCCCGCTATGTACACAGTCCTTCTGCGGGTCCTTCGATACATGAGGGGAGGGTTTCTAGCCCCACTATAATCATCTGTGGGTGTTTCTTTTGGGTAGCCTGGGGGGAGGGGAAGGTTGACGGGTGAGACTTCGGCCACTCAGGTCTGCAACACAATTCATCAGTACTTGTTCTTGTTTCATACAGAGTAGTCTGACATAACAGGTTGCTCAAGGGGGACCTCTGGAAAGGAGGTGGCACAACTCCCCCTTCCCTTACCCCGGTGCTTTCTACACCAATTGTTTTAACTGGGGTCAGGGAACAGAAGTCCTTAGCTTTATTAGGACTTCCTGCCTTGGAAGCACAGTTTGGTTGGGTTACACTGTTTACTAGTTAGGTTAGCAATACTGTTATTCCTTCTGTTTCAGGATGAATGGTACTAGTTCGAACAGTTGTGTTGTTTTATGGGTCTGTTATACTGTATGGCAGTAGGGCTTTTATGGTACAGGGAGAATACACAGAATATATGGTCGGGTAGGTTGGAAGGGTGGTGCATCTTGGAGGATAAGGGATAACTACAATGGCTAGTAAACAAGGGACAGTGTTATGCTCATACAATATACATGGTTTAACAAATCCTGTGAAGAGAAGTAAAGTCCTAACCTATTTAAAACACAGTGCTGCAGACTTTATCTTTTTACAGGAAACACATTTGTCAGCAAAGGAGCATGACAAATTACAAAAATTTGGGTTTGAGTCTACAGTCACTGCTTCTTATAAAAAAGGAAGAAGGAGAGAGGTCGCAATTTTGGTTCCCACATGAATACAATTTCAGGTGACAGATACGCTGAATGATAAGGAAGGCAGATATGCGTTAATGAAAGGCCTATGTATGGGGACTAGGGTTACTTTGGCTAATATGTATTTTCCCCCGGGATTGTCCTTCCAGGATCATAGGGCATTTTTTATTGCACTGCAGGACTGGGCGGAGGGTTCTATAATTTGTAAGGGGGGAACCTCAATCTGCTCTTTAACCCTAAGTTCGATACCTCTTTGAGTTCCCCAAGAAAGGAATATAAAGTGGTGAGGGATGTTTGTAGGTTTCTGGGAGAGATGGGACTCATGGATGTTTGGAGGCAACTCTTTGGTCATTGGAGAGATTATACTTTCTACTCCGCCGCATACCAAATTTACTCGCGGATCGATCATTTTTTAGTTCCTAAAGAACAGATGGCCACAGTCAAGCATAAGTGGTTTGGGGACTTTGTTCTCTCAGACCAGGCTCCTGTTTTCATAAAACTGGAAATGGTGGAGACTCACAGCAGCTTCTTCTGGTGCTTAAATGTGTCCCTACTGCAGGACCCAAAGGTAAAAGAGGAAATTCAGGAAACCTACAGACAGTATTTGCAGGACAACTCCTCACAGGAGGTACCTTGTGCCGTGTTATAGGATGCTGCCAAAGTTGTCTTGCGAAGGAAATTTATAGAAATTGCCAGCAGGAAAAAATAAAAGAAAGAGAAGCTAAGTGCACTCACTTAATGGAACAGATTAATTCCCTAGAAGCCCTCCAAAAGATTTAGATTGACAAACAGAGAGCTAAAGACCTTTTGAAACTTAAAAAAATACCTTAATGAGCTCTTAAGATTATTATGTTGAACATAAACTCCTGTTTCTGTGCCAGAGGTATTATGGGGAAGCCTCGATCACTTAAACTCCTTGCTAGTAGACTGCGTATACAAAGGGCTAGAGCAATTATATCAGGCATTTTGCATCCCAGCACATGGCAGATAGTAAAATCAATACCTGGAGTAGCAGAAACGTTCCGGGGTTATCAGGAACTCTATGCACCAGACTCAGAACCAAACCAAGAGAGGGTGGCAGAGTTTCTTGCCCGCACTTCTCTTTCAAAGTAGTGGGATCAACAGAAGGAAGCTCCCTTGCTGCCGATTTCTTCAGCGGAGTTTGCAGTGGAGGTCTCCAGGCTTAAAACGGGAAAATGTCCCGGTAGTGATGGGCTACTGGCTGAATTCTATAAAACTTTTAAAGGTGACGTATCCCCGGTGTTACTTAACACTTTTAATTATATCTCTTGGGAGGGGGCTACGGTTCCCATCTCCTGGACGCAAGCAGCGATATTGGTCATACCCAAGCCTGGAAAGGACCCTACGCTTTGTTCCTCCTATAGGCCCATTTCCCTTCTTAATAATGACTATAAAATATTGACAACAATATTGGCCTGCCATATTCAACTAATTCTCCCCGAATTTATACATTTAGACCAGACTGGATTTGTCCCAGGGAGACAGGCCCAGGATAACTTAAGGAGAACAGTCCATATTATTGACCACATTAATGACAGTACGCTGCCTTCCCTGTTGTTGAGTTTACACGCTGAAAAAGCATCTGATAAGGTTTCTTGGTCTTTTTTGAAGAGGGTCCTTTCTGGGTTTGGGTTCCCTGATTCTTTCTTAGCTGGCTTATTCAAGTTATATCATCAACCACAGGGGTGTGTACGAGCTAATGGCTACATTTCATCAGAGTTTACATTGGGCAGGGGCACCCGGCAGGGCTGCCCACTGTCACTGTTGCTCTTTACCCTATACATAGAGCCCCTAGCGCAATCAGTCAAGCAAAATGACTTAATAAAAGGGGTCCAGCTAGGAGGTAGAGTGCATAAATTGGCACTTCACGCCAATGATGTCCTTATATATTTAACAGATCTAGAACGGTCTTTACCGACGGTATTTCAGCAACTCGAGGAATTTTCTGCCCTAGCAGAGTACACACTGAATAAAACTAAGATAGAAGTCCTAAGTCTACACTACCAAGTCCCCCCGAATATTAAACAACAATTCCCCATGAACTGGGATTTGTCGGCTATGAAATATCTGGGGATAGTACTTGGGAACACATCCTCTCAGCTTTATAATTTAAATTATACCCCCCTGTGGAAACTGTTCAAAGATCTTAAGAGATGGTCACTGCTCCTGATTTCTATTTACATATGCGTTCAGTCCCTCAAAATGAATGCACTACCTCGTTTATTATATCTGTTTCAGTCTGTACACTGTGTGGTACCTCGGGGGAATTGGTGAGGGAACAAAGGCTATTTTCTGTGTTTCTGTGGGGCAAAAAACAGCTGAGGATTAGAAAACAAACACTTTTTCTTCCTAAAATTCTGGTGGGGGGTCTAGCATTCCCCAATCTACAGGGTTACTGGGTTGCAGCGCAGATGAGGGCGGCCCTGCTTTGGGGCAATCCGCAGTATAGCTCTGGGTGGAAGCAGGTAGATTTCTTCAGGCCCTGTTGTTTTAGCCCACACAACTGAGACCCTTCCAATTCAAATTTGCTGGTACTAGAGCAGTATTGGAGGATTGGAGGAGGGGAATTTCAAGAGGTCACACCAAGGTTCTCCTTTGGCAATGTGAGTGGTGGATAAATGACTCAGAATTCCCTTCTGTGATACAAGATAGCTGGTTCAGGCAGCAGGCAAAGAGAGGTGTCACCTCCTCGGTCCATCTATTGCAGGCAGGCTCTGTGATCTCCTTTGAGATGGCACAGCAGAGGTTTGGTTGGGGGAAGGAGATAGACTACGTTTTTACCAGCTGAAAGACCATATTAATAGCCTAATGAGGAACCAGCAGGGGAAGTCGATAGATGTTCCAGGTCAACCAGTATTTCAGAACATATGGAGGTCCCCTAGGGGAGAGAAGGCCATCTCCTTACTATATGCTAATTACATAAATGACCAAGGATAGTCATCTGAATATGTTAAAAGTGGGAGGCAGACCTTGATATCTCCTTCAGTGAACAGCAGTGGGTTCAAATGTGGAGAAACACATGGCATACTTCATCTTCCCTCATTTGGAAGGAATTTGGTTGGAAACTTAGAATATGATACTTTTTGGTACCTGTACAGGTTTCGGAGTAGGACTCCAGTGTTCCCACTCATGCTGGAGAAGGTGTGGCAAGGCTGCAGCCTCACAGGCACACATCTTCTGGAACTGCCTGGTAACTGCTTTATTTTGGAGGGAGGTGCAACAGCACCTGTGGGGTATATTTGGGATCCAGGCAGGGTTGGGACCAGAGAACTTGATTATGGGAATTTACCCAGGGGAGGTGAAGGGCAGGAAAGGTAGGTAAATGTGGGCTATCTTAAAAACTGCCGCAGTAAAAACGATAACAAAACGATGGCTATAACATGATCCCCCCACGGTTGAGGAGTGGGTACAAATGGTTACACACATACAAAGATTAGAGAAGCTTACATTGGAAGCATGTAGTGAGAGCGACGGCAACTGCTCTGACACCCCCCACAGCGACACAGCTGACCCGACGTTGAGTACCCCGACGCACACCAGTCCAACGGACAGGACCACAACACCCGACACTGCACATCCCAGTGGAGAACACCATGACCTGCCACACAGCGATGCTGTACACCCCTAACACCCCTGCAACTAAACCACCAACAGCCCCCCCCTCGCCAGCCACAGCACTGTGCTGGCTACGGACAGTTCCCGAGCGGCATGGCAGGGCGCAGCATGCGACCACTCTGAGTGGCATGTCAGTAAGTGCAGGCTGACCATAGCCCAGTCACAGACCCCACACCCTGTACCAGTCGTCGCTGTGGGAGATGCTGCTACTAAGCAGTAGTACCCTTGTCCTGTGGCTGTCTCTACTGTGAAACCCGACCCCTATCCTCCATGTTTTGCAGCTGTTAGGTAGGTTTCAGGCTGTTTTCTGCAGCCCTGAAAACCTATCAGTATGCACCCTCCAACTTTAAAAATTGTCTCCCTTGCACTGGATGAAAGAAGACAAAGCTTAGCTGCCGACTGATTTTCTTTTTTATACCTGATTCTTTAGCTGCCTCCTCCGACCAGACCCCGTCCACTTCCCTCCCCGCCCCATCACCCAGGCGACCACCGGAACTCACCTCATGGCTTCTTGAGGTGCCAGCTGGCCAGGTGCAGCACCTGCAGGGGCCAGCACCATCTCACCAGTCGGCAGGATTTTCGTCCTCCATTTTCTCTTCAGCCTCGAGTGCGTGGCGGTAGTGTGCAATGACACCAATGGCTGAGCTGTGCACGCTTCCGTACACAGCATGCCAGACATCTGCTCTGCCTATGCCTCAGTAGCCCATGGAGCTGTGCTGCGCCTCCAGCCACTGCTAGGGGCCAGGCAAGCACCGGTCTCCAATCCCACCCCTCCCTGGGAGAGTAGAGCTGTCCTCTGGACGCTCAATCCTCTCCCTCCCCGGCTGACCCCCAGCGACCCGCTCGCACCATGAACATGGGTCGCTGGTGTGGCAGGAGGTTAGGCAGTGATGCCTCAGCCCTCCACGCCACTGGGCTGGCCTGTCAACTGATTTCTCACTGGACCACAGTGCCAATTTAAGACTCCTGATGATTTTGAAAGTTGGCGCCAAGAGGATTTGTACCACTTGATTAGCTATTCCCCTGTGTGATGCGCTCCCGGTCTCCACATCAGTCCAGTCGATGAACCCTCGGTCCCCTTGTCCTGCAGCCGTCTCCACTGTGAAACCCGACCCCTATCCTCCTTGTTTTGCAGCTGTTAGTTTTCAGGCTGTATTCGGTAGCACTGAAAACTTATCAGTATGTGCCCTCCGACTTTAAAAGTTGGCTCCCTTGCGCCGAATGAAAGAAGACAAAGTTTAGCTGCCAACTGATTTTCCACTGGACCACAGTGCCAACTTAAGGCTCCTGACGATTTTTAAAGTTGATGCCGAGGGGATTTGTGCCACTTGATGTACTACTTCCCTGTGTGACGCGCTCCTGGTCTCCGTGTCAGTCCAGTCGGCGAACCCTCCATCCCCTTGTGAACCCCGACCCCGCTGTTGAGGACCCCTGGCTCCCTTGCACTGGACAAAAGAAGACGAAGCTTAGCAGCCAACTTGCTAGATCACTTTATCTACCCCACAGCTCAACTATTACTATTGCCATGTTATTTACTGTCTATTCCGATTATATATCACTTTTGAGTGTATTTGGTGTCTTCTGAAATTATCTCAGTACTGCCTATTGCAAGTTGCTAATACTGCTTTTCTTTCCTATTGCCCTACTCTAAATGTTTTACTGCATCCTTGCCCATTTCTCCCCCTCCTGTATCCCTCCCTCTCCCTGTGCTGCATCTCTCATGTTCCCCCCTTCTCTAGCCCCCCTTTCCTCTGGCCACTGCACTGACTCCCTATTCCATTTTCCCCTATCATCCCCGCTGCACTGCTCCAATCCCTGGCTAGCAAATTCCCTCCCCCCAGGCTGCCTTCACTCTCCCTCCTTCTCTTCCTTCTTCCGGCATTTGCACAACCTCCCTATATTGGTTCCCCCTATCTTGCATCACTGTTCTTATCACCTGCCCTGCCCTTTCTACCTTTCCTCTTCCATCAATTGGACAGACTCCCTAGGTAGGGTTCCCTTATCCTTGGCATACTGTACTAATTACCTGTGTAACCGCCACTACAAATGGGGGTTCCCAAAAAGTCTTCCTTGAGCTTGCCTAAATGCACACTGCCGGCTGGTGTTCCGCATTTTAGCAGTTTAAATGTATGGCCAGAGAGTGCCTGTATAGCCTTTGTGTACTGTCTCTTTAAGAGCTGCCTGGATTGCAGTCATAATTAATCTGAGAGGGAGCTCTGTTAGAAGATGTACTTGTTTGCTGATCATTTGTTAGAGTAGTAATAATATTGCAGTTTGTTCCAACCTGCCTTCTTTGCAGCATGGACATTTCTGTTTGTTTCCATCATCTTGGTCCTGGATTGCAGAATGGGCCAATCAGTACATTTGGGACTCTAAAATGGAGCCTGCCTACAGGGGCTTGGTGGGGCCAAAACTTGTAGGTGTAACCCCTAGGTGGCACTATCCCAAGGGCTACTACCCCTGCCTGCTTGGCTAGTAGCAGGTTAAGGGGCCTGAGTTCTGAAATGGGTGCCTCCACCCGGAGATCAGGGTTGGTAGTGGTCAAGTTAACCTGGGCACAGCCTTCCGGGACACTGTAACCCCCCTCTTTCTCCTCTAGTGGCCTGAACACTGTACAATAATCACTTTCACAATACCCCTGGTACACCACACAAGTACCCACACTGTTTGCACTTACCACCAGGGCTGGTTCCTCTGGCTCGACCCTGGGGACCCCCTGTAAAACAAGGTTATGCACAGCAAATAGCAAAAGTACAGTACTTTGAGCACCAACTGGAACCACAGTCAGATTACATGCAGAAAAAGTTAGATCTGATTTATTCAGGGGACTTGAACAAGGGAGGGCCAAAATCAGGTTAATTAGCTTAAAGGTTATATCAATCAAGCAGTTATGCATGCGCTTTGAGTCCCCCCACACAGTCACACCTTTGGGTACCCAGGTGGAGAAGAGATGCGCTAGCCAGGACTGTTGCCCGGGGTCGCAGCTGGTTGGGGCCCTGTGATGGAAAACACACATGCACAGTACACAATGTTTGTAATCCGGAGCCAGAGGGCTCAGTTCGTACAGGAAACGAAACAACAAGACAATCAGCTGACACACTCAGATTAAGCTGTTGTTGCAGAGAGCTACCCTGGTATTTACTCACGATACCCAAGACTGGACACAGGCTGGACGAAAATCGAGGCTGCAGGTGGTTGATCTGGAATGCCAGGAGAAGCAGGGCCCACATGAGTCGCAGAGGCGTCGTTCCTGTTCAAGCGTGGAGCAGAGGGCTGATCCCCAGGCAGGTCTCTCGTCGATGGCCTCTCTGTGCAGTGGGTAGTCTGGCTGGGCCAGTCTGGCAAGGCCCAGACTGCATGGAGACAAATTTGGATGCAGTCCGTTTTGGGCTGGATACAGCTTCCAGCAAGCAGAATACAGTTCACACAGTGGGGGACTAACTCACGACCCACTAGCAGCTCATAGCACATTTACATGCAAGGGAATTCTACTGCACCAGGCAAAGCACTCCCCGGTCACAATCACAAAGTCTCTGCACACACTGGGAGCTTAGGGATAGCTGGAACTCCTGACAGGCCGATCGCATTCAGCGAAATCTTCGGTCTTCTTCAGATTGAGCCTGGCCTACTTCAGCAGCTGACTTGAGTCACACAAACTTGGATTTAGTCCAAAATAATTCTCTTCTCTCCCTCTCAGGAGCAGCACACCGACATGCAGGCCAAACTCTCGGCCCTTTCAAAGTTTTCCCATGTGAATCCACTCAGGATTGCTGCCCAAAATCCACTTGAGCTCTTCCTGTTCAGCTTCCAGTTTAGATCTACTGAAAACTGCAAGCAGCCCGGGACTTCCCCAAAATCCAAAAGATTTGGTTGGCTGATTTGGCTGTCAGTCAAAGCAAGAGCTCCCCCTTCAGCTGCAAAAAGGCACAAAAACCTCCAAACTAAAGTTCCTACAGATTTTGAATTCGGACAGCTCCTGTAGTCTGGCTACATTTTAGGTCCCACCAGTACTGTTTGGTCCAATTTGCAGTCCAGGACCAAGATAGTGGAGACAAACAAAACAGTCCTTGCTACAAAGAAAGCAGGTTAGACAAACTACATTATCATTATCACTCTAAATGATTTTCAGTAAATAGTTACATCTTTCAACAGAGCTCCCTCTCAGATTACTTAAACTGCAATTAGGCAGCTCTTAAAGAGACAGTACACAGAGGCAATACAAACTCTGGTAACCACATTTAAACTGCTAAAACACAGGACACCCGCCTGGCAGTGAGCATTTAGGTAAGCTCAAGGAAGAACTTTTTGGGAACCTCCATTTGTAGGGGGGGTTACACGGGAATTATAGTTTTGGGCTTTTGGCACCTAAAATAACCTGGAGGGGGAGCCCTTATTGTGACTGACAGACAGATCAGCCAACCGAACCTTTTGGATCTTGGGGAAAGTCCCACACTGCTTGCAGTTTCAGTTAGATCTGAGTTGGAAAGTGAAGAAGTAACAGCTCGAGATAGTTCGAGCAGCAATCCATAGTGGATCTGCACGGGAGAACTGTGGAAAGGCCTGAGTTTGGCCTGCATGCTCGCCTGCTGTTCCTGAGAGGGAACTTGTGATTTTTTTTTTCGGACTGAATCTGAATTTGGAGAGTGAATTAAGCCACTGAATTGTGACCAGGCTTTAACCTGAAAAAGACTGAAGATTTACTGAATGCGATCGGCCTGTCAGGACTTCCAGCTACCTCTGAACTCCCGGATTGTGCAGAGACTCTGTAATTGCGACCGGTGAGCCATCTGCCTGGTACAGTGGAATTTCCTTACATCTGAATGTGCTGTATGCTTATAGTGGGTCATGATTTGGTTCCTCATTGTGTGTCTGAACTGTGTTTTGCTTGCTGGAGGCTGTATCCAGCTCCACGGACTCAATCTGTATCCATTTCTGTTTGCCTGGGCCCTGCTACACTGGCCCAGCCAGAATACCTGCTACGCAGAGAAAGTCATCAATGAGAGACCTGCCTGGGGATCAGCCCCCTGCTCAATGCCTTGAACAGGAATGACACCTCGGTGATTCGTGTGGGTGCTGCTTCTCCAGGCACTCCAGCTCAACAGCCTGCAGCCTCGATTTCATCCTGCCTGTGTCCAGTATTGGGTATCGTGAGTAAATATCAGGGTAGCTCCCTGCAACAACAGCTAAATCTAAAAGTGTTGTCATCTGATTGTCCTGTTGCCTTTTCTTTCATGAACTGAGCCCTCCTGCTCCGGATTACAATTAGTGTGCATTGTGTATGTTGCTTTCTTCCATCACAGGGTCCCAACCAGCTGCAAAGTTCCTGGCTAGCCCACCGTTTTCCTACCTGGGTACCCAGAGTGTGTGACTGTGTAGGGACTCTGAACTGCATGCATAACTGTCTGATTAATACAGCTTTTAAGAAAATCAACCTGATTATGCCCCTCCCTTGTTCAAGTCCCCTGAATAAATCAGATTTAACTTTGTTTGCATTTAACCTGACTGTGGTTCCAGTTTGTGCCAAGAGTATTGTACTGTTGTTATTTGCTGTGCTTAACCTTGTTTTACAGGGGGTCCCCAGGGTCAAGCTAGAGGAACCAGCCCTGGTGGTAAGTGCAAACAGCGTGGGTAATTGCCTGGTGAATAAGGGTCATTGTGAAAGCGATTACTGTGTATTGTTCAGGCCACTAGAAGGAGAAAAGGGGGGTTACAGTGTCCCGGAGGGCTGTGCCCAGGTCAGCTTGACCACTACCAACCCTGACCTCAGGGTGGAGGCACCCGTATCAGAACCTAGGCCCCTTAACCTGCAACTAGCCAAGCAGGCAGGGGTAATAGCCCTCGGGATAGCGCCACTTAGGGATTACACCTGCACTACCTGTCCCCTCTCCTTTTTCCTCCAGCCTACTCAACCCACCTCCTCTCTTCCTCCCTCTGCTTCCCCGTACTGTGTACCCCCAACCTGATCAATCTAATTTTCACTTTCTCTCCTGCCCCTCTTTCAGTTCTTAACTCCCCCCCACTCATCCTCTCTCAAGTTTTGACCCCCCTCCTTCCTGACTTTCTAATATACTGTTTATCTCCCTTACTCTCCTTCCTCTCCTGTTTCCTAGCTTCCTCCTCCCTCCCACCAGCTTTCCTTCCTCCTCCCTCCCTCTCCTACCCCCGCCTCCTCCTCTCTCTTTGCACCTCCCCAGATCCCTGGTTGCTCCCTCCTCCCCTCTGCATGGCTCCACCTTGAAACCCTTAAAACCTTTCTCCACTCCTGCTCCACCCCCCGCACCCCACCTCTTCCCCTCACCAGCCATGCAAATGCATCTCTTACTCCATCAAGTTCCTCATCTCGCTGCTGCTCTTAGTGGCAGGTGATGTTGAGCCTAATCACGGCCCTGAACATCCCTCCTCCCACTAGTCTCTCCAAAGGGTTGAGAGTGACTCACATCAGTGCCCAAAGCCTCCTCCGTAGGATCGACCAGCTGCAACCACTCATGGTAAATCTCCAACTTGATGTGCTAATTGTTTCAGAGTCTTAGATATCCCCCCAAGATCCCTGATTCCACAGTTGCCATCCCTGGGTACACCCTCACCCGGCAGGATCGTGCTTCGAGGGGAGGCGGTGTTGCCATCTACCTCTCCTCTACCATCCAGTCTGTCCCTGTACTCTCTATCACCACCCCCTCTGCTTATGAACCTCTCCTTCTCAAATACTCTCTCCCTTTCTCTGTCCCTATCTTTGTAGCTGGCATCTGTTGCTGCCCTGGCCTATCTACCTCATTTGTCACCGAACTCCTGACCACTATCTCCACTCATTCGCCTGGGGAATTACTCATCCTTGGTGACTTCAGTATCAGTTAGCTCTCCCCCCTCACAATCTAAATTCTGCCAAAATATTAAGTCCCTCAACCTAAATCAAGTAATCTCCGATCAACCCATCACAATCATAAATCCCTCAATCACTCCCTGCCAGATTGGCTCTTAACTCACATCCCCACCACATCATAGATGCTGGCACCCTCCCTGATGCCATTTGTGACAACCACATGGGTCTATTGCATGCGCAAAATACACTTCCACAACAGCCTCTCCCAAACTCCTCCAGATCTGGTCCTTCCAGTCACTGGACTTGTCCACTCTCCATGCTGACTTGATAGCTACTGACTGGTTGTTCATCTCTTCTGCCAGCTCCATGAACTCTGCCGTTAACTACTTCAATACCAAATACCTCGAAATCTGGGATCGGCATGCCCCCTTAGGAAAATCAGGGTCTAAGTTTCCCACCTTCCTTGGATTTCTGTGGTGTTACTGACCTGCTTACATGCATGTGATCTTGCCTGGAAGACTTACAAGTTCACTGGCTCCCCTATTGACTTTCTTAAGTACCGAGCCACCCTTTGCAATGCCTGCACCAGAGCCACTAGGCTTGCCAAGGCTGAGTACTTCGCCTCCACCTTCCACAGCAACCTTCAACCACTCCCTGAGTTCTGGAAATTCATCTACACTCTCTCTCTCCCCAACCCAGTCCTCCTCCCTGGTTCTCAAGGTAGATAACATCCAATTTCTGACCCCTCTGTTGCCTCTTAGTTCAACTCTTTCTTCACCTCCTGTGCCTCTTCCTTCTCTCCTCCCTCCCATCTCTCCCCAGTCCTGACTCACCCCATCTCTCCTCCTTTCTCCTATCACTAATGCTGACACCCTCAAAGCTCTCCTGGCTCTAAATCCTCTCAAGGGCAAGAGTCCTGATGGACTCGACCCCAAACTCCTCTCTCTGTCCCTGCCATTGCCCTATCACCTCCCTTCTTAACCTGTCTTTCTCCCTTGCCTCTTTCCATGATGCCTGGCAACAGGCCACCATTATAAATCTTCCCAAAGGTGGTGATTCCACCCTTCCTGGCAACTACTGCCCTAACTCCCTGCTCCCCACCTTAGCTAAACTCCAAGAACACCTAGTGTTGGCACTGCTCTCCCCTTTCCTCGACTCTTCTTCCTCCTTCTTCACCCTCTTCCAGTCTGGGTTCTATAAATTCCATTCCACCTCCTCCTCCCCCCTGCTCCAGTTCACTGACTCCATTCTCACAAGCATGGATCAGGGCTGTATCACCTCAGCCATCTTTATCGACTTGGCCAAAGCCTTCGACACAGTAGCCCACCCCCTTCTTCCTGACAAGCATACGGTAGTGGGTCTCTCCGACTCTGACTCCTCTACTAATTGGTTCTGCTCCTACCTTGTAGGTAGGACTCAATCTGTTAGAATCGGTGATTCCCTATCCCCCCCACTCCCTGTCTGTACTGGTGTTCCCAAAGGGTCTGTCCTTGGCCCAATACTATTTTCGGTCTTCCTAAATGACCTCCCTGCTGCCTGCAACTGCATCCATCCATATATATGCAGATGACACAGTACTACTCACCACTGGTATGCCCCCTCTGATCTGATGGCCAGGCTCTAACAGCAATGTCCAGTAGTGGTTCCGGTCTAACCAGTTATCACTCGATGCCAAGAAAACAGTCCCCATGACCTTTCACACCAGACAGAAGCTCACAAAGCTTACTGCCCTCCCCTCCTTCCACACCTTAAATGGAGCCTCAGTTGATGATGTTCTCTTATTTAAGTAATAAGAGTCTGGCTCGACCGTCACCTCAACTTTTCTGAGCATATGGATGCCATCCACAAAAATCTTCACCCTAAACTCGGTGCAATATACAGGAATAGAGGTTGCATTCCTCTTCCTGCTTGCCAAGCTATTGTTCACAAAATGATTTCCCCCATTTTTGACTTTGGTGACATTGTCTACAGTGCTGCTCCTAAGTCTATCCTAGCCAGACTGGATGCCCTCTTTCACTCCTTCTGCTGTTTGCCTTGGACTGTCCGCCCCGCACCCACCACTACTCCCATTATTCCTCCCTATCCCTTCCTCCCTTGAAGCCAGACAGCTTGCTCACTGCAGCTCCTTTACCTTTAAATACTTGCTAGGTCCATCCCCCTCCCACCTTACTCTCTCTCCTCTCCTCCCCCTCCCTCCTCTTAG
Organism: Neoceratodus forsteri; assembly: GCA_016271365.2. Lineage (NCBI taxonomy): Eukaryota > Metazoa > Chordata > Ceratodontiformes > Ceratodontidae > Neoceratodus > Neoceratodus forsteri. The sequence goes on along the minus strand of JADMNL010000031.1, from coordinate 106,991,818 downwards.
TCTTTGTAACTCTTGCTATCACTCTCTTGCATTCCCTTCAGATAATCATCAGCTGGCCAGGCTGCTTTCTCTTACCATTTCCCTAAACTATGGAATTCCCTCACTCAAACATCTGCTCTGCCCTCCCAGCGCCTCACTCCCTCCCTATTCAATGATTTCAGCTCACACTTGCATTTGCACCTGATAGCTGTCCTGTTCCTCTACTTTCTACTGCTACCCCATCTCTCCCATCTTCTCTTGGCCATTCCTTCTGCTGCCCACCCCCTGTACCCTGGCACCTTGGATCCATTCTTCCTGAAATTCCAATGGCAAGCTCTCTCTACCTCCTCCTTCTTACTGCACTTTGCACTTTATTTGTTTCCTCCCTCACTCCCCATGGGTTAATCTCTATCCTGGCACCTTGGATCATTCTTCATCAAATCAAAATGGATAGCCTGCTCTACCTCTTCCTTCTTAGTGCACTTTATTTGTTTCTTGATTGACTCCCTGTGGATAAGTCTTCTCCTCGCCCTTGCATAAAATGCCCAATAAAACTGTAAAAATATTGTATAAATGCTTATATGTTTGCAGCTTAGTGTTTGCTGTTTAATCCTTAGAACTGCCATGTAATTATTGCTTATATTGGTTTTATATTACTCTCCTCTTCCCCTTTACCCAGGACGTATCTGGAAACGAGCTGATTATCAGCTCAGTATGCCTTTTCTGGTGAAACTTTTGAAATAAAGAAATTAATACATAAGTATAATTTGTCTTTCTTGTCCAGAAAGGCATGCTGAACAAAAGCTTGTCACCAGGTATGACACTTTGCAGTGTCAGACACTCAGTAGGTAGCATCCTTGACTTTATGGCCAGAAGATCAGGAGGTCATAGGTTCTGGTCTCACACTAGAAACATGGGCTAATGCCCAATACTGACACTGTAGTGCAGTACAAGGGGTGATATACTGTTGAGGTGCCGAAATAAAAAAAACAGAGGTCTTTTCTGCCCATCTCTGGTGGTTGTTCAGGTGGAAGTCAAAAGTCCCATGGCACTTATCGTAAGAGATGGGGATTGCCCCCGGTGTCCTAAGAAAAAAATACCATAGTAATCTTGTTTCTTCCAAGGTGTCCTTTAGCATCAGTAACAACATGCAGTAAGCTGGCTAGGTTGAGCTGCCTCTGAGTTGGAGTTTATGATAATGAATAAAATGAATTAGCCAATCAGAAGAGAGTTAGAGGGTGTGCTGAGTGAAGCTTGCCCAGAGGGCAGCAGAATTTTTTCCAAGCTAGAATGGGAACTTGCCCATGTTAAGTGTGAACAACAGGATTTAAAAATCAAACAACAGCATGAACAATAGAAACACATGTAAACTTTGCTCTAAATTCAATTCAAAAGTTCAGGGACAAATCTGAACATAATGAGGAAGCAGAGTTCTCTTCAGTCAGGTTACTTGGGAAGGAAGGGTGGGAGCATACTGATGCTAAAGGACACCTTGGAATAAACAAGATTACTACGGTGAGTAATTTTTTCTTCTTACCCCAGGGGGTCCTTTAGCATCAGTAACAATATGCAGACTACAAACAGTGTAGTTGGGAGGCGGGTACAGAACCTACTTAGGGAAGAGGCTCTGCAGGATCTCCCTGCCAAATTTGGCATCAGATCTGCACTGTACATCCAGGCAATAATGCTTTGTGAATGTGTGTACAGTCTTCCAAGTGGCTGCTTTGCAGACATCAAATAAGGGAATATCCTTTGCAGCTGCCACTGTGGCAGCGATGCCCTTGGTAGAATGGGCCCTGAGGCCTTCAGGGGGTTGTTTGCCAGCCTTGTCATAACAAAACTGAATACAATCCAGCGATAAATAGTTCTCTTAGTGGCTGGCCTTCCTCTACCTACCTCCCCATAGGTGAGGAAGAGCTGGGTAGCCAAGCCCCTAAACTGCTTGGTGTATTCCAGGTGGTAAGAAAGGGCTCTTTTCACATCCAAACTATGGAGCCTCTGTTCTCCAGAAATGGATTTTTCAGTGAAGAATACAGGAAGGGTAATAGACTGGTTCAGGTGGAATTCAGAAACCACCTTGGGCAGGAATTTCCTGTTCGTTCTGAACTCTACCTTGTCCTTGTGAGGGTCTATGTAGTTTGGCTCAGTACAGATTGCCTGCAACACTGAAATTCTTCTTGCATAGCTGATGACAACTGGAAAGACTGTCTTCCACGTGACATACTTCAAATGTGCCACAGCCATGGGCTCGAAGGGTGTCTCCATGAGCTTGGCAATGCAGAGATTGAGATCCCAAAGGGGAACAGGTTCCCTAATTGGGGGCTGAAGATGGAGGAGGCCTTTAAGAATTTTTTTAAAACAGGCAACGAAATGATTGACTTGTCTTTGACTATGGACAGGTAAGAAGAAATTGCAGCCAGGTGAAGTTTTAAAGATGAGGTCTTAAGGCCTGAGGCCTGTAAATGAACCATATAATCTAGAAGATGGGGGACTGAGGCTTTGAGAGGATTTATGTGTTCCTCTTGCACCAGAAAGAAAATCTTTTCCATTTAGCTGCATAAGTTTCTTTGGTGCTAGTTTGTTTGGCCATCCTCAGGATTTTAAAGACCTGTTCTGAATACTGAGTATCTGGATACTCTAACTCCTCAAAAGCCAAGCATTGAGGTGAAGGGATTGCAGATTCAGATAGGTCACTCCTAGCTGTGGTAATCAGGAGAGAGTGACTCAGAGGAAGCCGAATAGGCTTGCTCTGCGACAGGGCTACTAGAAGGGGATACCAAGGTTGCCTTGGCCAGTCCGGTGCCACCAGGATCACTGTTACTGATTGAGCCCTCAGCTTCAGCAACACTCTGTAGATCACAGGAAATGGAGGGAAGGCATAAATAAACTTGCCTGCCCAGTCCAGAGTTAAGGCACCTGCTGGAAGAGTCCCTAGTGCTGGGGGCCTGCAGCAATATAGAGGAAGTTGATGGTTGAGGTGAGAGGCAAACCGATCTATTTCTGGTGTGCCCCACCTCCTGAAGACTGTGGCAAGGACTTGTTTGTTCTGAATCCATTCGTTGTGCCCCTGGCTAATGTGGCTCAGAGCATCTGCTAGGGTATTGTCCTTGCCTGGAAGGTGTATGGCTGAGAGGCTCACATCGAGAGAGTAAGCCACAGACCAGATTCTCATTGCCTCTGTACAAAGGATAATGGACTTTGTGCCAGCCTGATTGTTTATGTAGAACATAGCAGTGGTGTTGTCTGTCCTGATTTGCACTGAATGACCTTTTACCTGGGGAGCAAAGGTCTTTAGGGCAAGGTAGATGGCTCTGAGCTCTAGCAGGTTGATGTGGCTTGCAGATTCCATGGGAGTCCAAGTGCCACTTAGAGTAATTGCCTAGATGAGCTCCCCACCCCAGCAGGGAGGCATCTGTAGCAATGATTTTTGTGGGAGAAGAAAGCTGGAAGGGGATTCCCACCGACAGGTTGGCAGTTTCCTTCTACCAGTCCAGAGCGCGGAGTAAGGTTTTTGTCACTGGAACCAGCTTGGACAAGGAATGTCTTTTTTGGGATCAGTGTACCCACAGGTGGTACTGTATGTCCCTCATTTGGAATCTGACACCTGGGACAACTGCTGTCATGGAGGCCATATGTTCCAGGAGCTTCAGAAAATGTCTGGCAGGCCTGGGCTGGCCCAGAACAAAGGAGTTTACCTCTGACAGGAAGTTTTGGATCCTGTCTGCTGGAAGAAAGGCCTTGCTCTGCTGTGTATCCAGTTCTGCTCCTATAAAGGTGAGGAGCTGAGTGGGATCCAAGTGGGATTTATTTTCGTTGATGAGGAAGCCTAGCGACTGCAGAGTTTCCTTTGTGTAACTGACAGCCTCTCTGACTTGACGAGGGGACTTTTCCACTAGAAACCAGTCATCCAAGTATGGGTAGACTGCAATGCCCTGTTTTCTGAGATAAGCTGCAACAACAGCTAAGCACTTGGTAAAAACTCTTGGGGCCGATGTCAGGCCAAAAGGCATGGCTGCAAACTGGTAATGCCCTGATGGCAGCCTGAACCTTAGAAACTTTCTATGGGATTGCTTTATTGGGATGTGGAAATAGGTGTCCTTTAAGTCCATGGAGGCTAGCCAGTCTCCCTGCTGCAGGAAATGAATCACCATTGTGAGAGTGACCATTCAGAATTTTGGTTTCAGTAAGTGCCTCTTTAAGTACCTGAGGTCAAGAATAGGTCACCACTCCCTGTTTTTCTTTTCTATGAGGAAGTATCAGGAGTAGAGTCCTTTTCCCACCTGGGAAGAGTGTACCCTTTCTTTTGCTGATAGCAAATTCTTTACCTCTTGCTCCAGTAAGAGTCTTTCTGTTGGAGTGAGAAGTTTTGATAACAATGGACCCCTGAGAAATGGGAATTTTTTTGAACTGGAGAGACAGGCCATCCTCTACTACCTACAGGATCCACTTGTCTGTGGTTATGTGGTTCCAAAAATGAAGGTAGTGGGACAGCCTGCCTCCTACTGGAGGAGGGGAGGCGACCTGGTTGCTGAAGTCAGGGCTTAGAGTGTGTAGCAGGTGCAGGAGTGGTGGCAGCTCTCCTCTGGTCCCTCCTGCCTCTTCCTCTGAAGTAACCTCTTATTTGGGAGTAATCCATGGGTGCTGGCACAGGGAAAAAATCCCTAAGATAAAATTCCCTGCCTCTGTTTCCCCTGTAGGGTTTTTTCTGGGAAGTAGAAACCTTTTCTTTTGTAGCGTTGCTCTCATAGGTGGTTTTATACTCTTCCACCTTTTTCATATATGCTACAGTCTTATCCCTGAAAAGAGAATTATTCTCGCAGGGAAGTCCATAGCTTTGGACTGGGTATCCTGCATTAAATTTGCAGTTCTTAGCCAAGCCTGGTGCCTGAATGAAATGGCTTGGGCCATGACTCTGGTAGCTGCATCACTGTTGTCCACAGCCATGTGAAACTGGTACTTAATGGCTTCTAATCCAGATTTTGCAGTTTTCAGCAATATCCTGTGCCATCTTATCAGATTTCTGGTTCAAGATAGCCAGCATCGAATTCCACAAGGCTTTCTGATACTTGGCAGAGTATGCCAAGTAAGTAGATAGGTGCAAAACTGAAAATTTTAAATACCTGTAAATTTTCTTTCTCCGCCAGCCGTACCTCCTAATGCTGGTAGGCAGGCAGGAATTAAACCTCTGCAGCAGGGGACATCTAGCCCTCCACATCCAGTTTTCCCCAGTTGCTCCAATGTGGCAATATTTCAAAGAATTTGGAAACTAAACACAACATAGTTAAGACATAAATGGTTGTGAGACCAGCCAACTATATACATTCTGGGAGGGAATCTGAAGCCTGGAGACCAGCCGTCGGAGAAAGAAACTTTACAGGTATTTAAATTTTGGTTTCTCTCTCCTAAGCTGGTCTCTGGGCTTCCTTACACATGGGATGTACAAAAGCAGTACGTCCCCAGATGTCCCAGGTGGGAAGAATGTCAAGTGCCCTTAAAGGTCCACCACTGCCTGAAGCACTCAGCGGCCAAAGGATGCCTCCGCTGAGGACATCACATCCAGTTTGTAAAATTTTGTACTGTAAATGTGTGAATGGATGACCAAGTGGCTGCTCTGCATAAGTCTGCACGAGATGCTTCTCTGAAGTTCACCCACAAAGTGGTCATAGCTCTGGTGGAATGAGCTTTCACTGGGCCTGGTTGAGTTACTCCAGCCTCATCTCGTAAGCCGTGATGATTACCGATCTAATCCATCTGGCTATAGTCTTTTGAAGCTTTTATACCCACATTCTGGCCTGCAGTTAAAATGAACAAATTTGATGTTTTGCGAATAGTCTCTGTTCTCTCTTTTTTTTTTTTGTTGTAGTATTTATGCTCCAGCCCTGAAGCCCTCTCACTCTGGGAGAACCCCAGCCCTGTCACTCCAGCGTCTACCAGCCAGTACAGCAGTCATCCCCAGGGCTTACCCGGTGGAGTCGGAGAGGGGGCCCACCCCCCCCAAACAGGATCCAGTGTGCTGTGCTGTCGCTAGCCGGGTGCAAGGCCTGCGAGTTCCCCGTCATCATCTGTAGCCTATTTTGGCTGTTTTCTCCCCTTAATAGGATCGTGGCGTGCAATGCGCCAGCAACTGGGATCGCGACGCTCCCTGCATGCATGCCCCTGTCAAGCGCTGCCATCCTCACCCCTGTTGTGCGGCTCTGTTGTCGGAGCCCCAGCCTCGCTAGGGGTCAGCAAGCACCGTTGTTGAATCCTCCCCGGAGATGAAGAGCAGTCCATCGGCCTCAGTCCATCTGCGTCCCTGCCGACCCTGGCGATCCGTGTTCACAACATGGGTCGCCAGCATGGTGCAAGGTATGGCGTCCAGCGCCTCAACCCTCATTGCCAACGGGCCGGCCTGCCTCTGTTCTCTTAATATACATTTTGATCACTCTCCTTGGGTCTAGCATATGAAATTCCCTTTCCTTTTCATTTTTGGGGTGTGGGCAGAAGCAAGGAAGTATTAGCTCTTGGTTGCAATGGAAGGGAGACATAACTCTGGGTAAAAATCCTGGATCTGTACAAAGCACCACAGAGTCCTGATGAAAAACGGTGTACAGCTCTTTGGTGGACAGCGCTCCCAGTTCGCTGATTCTCCTTGCTGAAGTAATAGCTACGAGAAAAACCACCTTCATTGTAAGATGCATGAGGGAAGTCTCCTTAAGAGGCTCAAAAGACGCTTTGGTTAAGGCCTTGAGAACCAGATTAAGTCTCCAAAGTGGTACTGTTGGCTTGATGGGGGGGGGGCATTTTAACACTGCTGCCCTTAGAATCCTCCTGACATGAGGATGTGATCCCAGCAAGTCCCACGTCTACCAACAAAAGCACCCCCAGTGCAGAGACCTGAACTCATAAGGTGGCTGGTTGCAGTCCTTTGTCAAACCCCTCTTGAAGAAACTGCAATAGTACAAGTAATGATATTGGGTGGTCCTGTATATCTTTGGATTGAAGCTAGAACAAGAATTTCCTCCAGATTCTATAATACGCTTTAGAGGAGGAGGGGCGACGTGAGTTCACCATCATTTCAACAACTGGAGTTGTGTAGCTTAGCTCTTTGAAAGTTTCCCGCTCTATCTCCAAGCAGAGAGGGACAGGTTGTTCAAACTGGGGTGCAGAACCGGACTCTGATGGAGAAGGTCCGCGCTGATCTGGAAAATTAAAGGTGGTCCCTTTGACAGCTGAATGAGAAGTGGGAACCTTGGACGGCGAGGCCATCAGGGACAGACTAGGATCATCTCTGCTCTGTCCCGGACCACTTTGTGCAGGATCCTAGATAGCAGTGGTACTGGAGGAAAGGCATACTGGAGGCCGAACTGACCCCAGTTTAGGGAAAAGGCGTCCTGAGCTACTGATAGCTTGTCCCTGGCCAGGGAGCAGAATTGTTCTGCCTTGGAGTTTCACCAGCATGAAAAGAGATCTACCTGGGGATTGCCCCATTGCTCTGTTAGGAGGTGGAAGGCGCTGTCCTTCCACTCCCATTCCCCTGGCAGGACATCTTGATGACTTAGCCAGTCTGCTGTGACATTTTCCTGTCCTTGGATGTACACGGCTCTTATACTTGCCAGGTGTTGTTCTGCCCATTGAAAGAGAAGAAGTGACTCCCGAAGCATTTTTGAGCTTTTTGTGCCTCCCTGATGGTTGATGTAGGCCATTGTTGTTTGATTGTCTGTTAGGCTCAACACATCCTGATTGCATACTTGCTGATGGAAGTGTATCACGGTTAGGCGTACTGCCCTCATCTCAAGGCTGTTTATGCTGTACCTTGATTCTACCAGTGACCACTTGCCCTGTGCTGACAGCTGATGCAGGTGGGCCCCCCATCTCCCGAGGCTTGCATCGGTCATGATTCTGATTTGGTGTGGATGGCCCAACTTTCACCCCCTCATTACATTTGCCCTCCAAGACCACCATCAGAGAGAGGTTTCTATCTGCTGAGAAATTGGGAAGAGCTCATGCTGGCTGTGTCTGGACTGGGACCACAGCCTGAGCAGATGGGCTTGAATGGTCCGAACATGCACTACAGCCGAGGGGACCGAATCCGTCAGTGACATTAGTCCCAATTAGCTGCATGAAGAACTGGGCTGGCAGCTGAGCGGCTGTGTGAAATTTCTTGATAAGCTTCAGCAGGTCCCTGAATTTTGTTTCTGGGGGAAAAACCTTGTTGGCCTGTGTCCTGAAGCCTGCCCCCAGGTGGTTCAAGTTCTGGCTCAGAGTTAGGGAACTCTTCTTCCAGTTGATGACAAATCCTTGTGCAGAGAGGCACTGGACTTCTTCTGCCACTGCCTGTACTGCTTGGTTGAGCTGTGGGGCCTTGATGAGGATATTGTCCAGATAAGGGAAAATCTGGATCCCTTGGTTCTGAAGGTGAGCTATGACTGCTATCAGTACCTCCAAGAAAGTCTTTGGGGCTGATGAAAGACCGAAAGGAAGAGTTTTGAATTGGAAGTGTTGTTTCCCCACCTTGAACCTGAGATATTGCCTGTGTAGCCTCTGAATAGGAATATGTAGGTAAGCATCTTGCAAGTCGATGGATGCTAGAAAGTCTCCTTGCTGCAATTCTCTGATGACTGATGAAAATGTTTCCATTTTAAATGGTCTGCTGAGTACAAAGCGATTCAGGAATTTGAGATGTAGGACTGGCCTGAATCCCCCTGTGCATTTGGGCATGATGAAGAATAGTGAGTATACCCCTCGTCTAAACTCTGTGACTCTGCGGGGGAACCTGCTCGATAGCCCCCGCTTGCAGAAGATCTGTGATAGCCTGCAACATCACTTGTCTTTTGGATGGGTTGCTTGAGATGGGGAGGGCACCATGTGAGGTAGTGGGGGCTTGGAATCCAATTCTATCTGGTAACCCTCCTGATAATGTCTAGTATCCATCTGTCTGATGTGGTTTGGGCCCATTCCTTGAGGAATTCTGAAAGTCTGTCCCGTACTCGAGAATGGGGCCCGGATGGCTTCATTGTGATTTCCTGTTGTTGTTTCCGGCGTCTCTGGTGCTCCCACCACCACCGGATCCACCCCCTCTAAAGTTACGCTGCTTATGTGAGGAGAACCATGTTCTTTTCCTAGAAAAGTTGGAGTTTTGACCCTTGTTGTAACCTCTGTCATGACAATTGCGTCTGGAGCATGAGGACCATGATTTTCCCCTGCCCCTGAGGTATGTGCACCTTTGCCGTTTCCCTGGATTCCTTCACTGCCTCCTTCAGGGCTGAACTGAACAAAAGATTGCCTTCGTAGGGCGCGTTCACCAAATGGCTCATTGAAGAGGCATCTGCTTGCCAGACCCGAAGCCAGAGGTTGCGGCGAGCCGAGGCTTGATAGAACATGGTCCATGCAGCACACTTGACCGCCTCCTCCGACACATCTGCTGCACAGGCCGAGGCTAACCCCATTAACTGTAGCTGATGGACAATCGGAGAGTTCTTTTCCAGGTCCTCAGCGAACTGAAAAGCTATATCTGAGGCCCAGGACAGGGCGGCTCTGGCCAAAAATAGATTTGCAGTGGCTGCCTTGAAAGACGTCGCCGAAACTTGGGAGGCCTTTTTGAGTGAGGCGTCCACTTTCCTGTTTACTGGGCCCCTTAGAGAAGCCCCTCTTTCAGCTGAGATGACTGTCTTCTTGGTTAGGTTAGAAATCAAAGGGTCGATTCTAGGGCAGTCTAACCACTTTTCGGATTGCTTCTTGTTAAACTTCAGAAGTTTAGAGCTCCGTCGGGGGACTGGGTACGTGCATTCTGGACCTTGCCATTCCTCTTTTAGCAATTCCTCGATGGCTGGAGGGATAGGGAAAGCTGTGGCTGGTTTAGAAGCAGAGGCTAGGCTAAAGATCTGTTTTGGCTGGGAAGGAGCCGCTGGGGAAGGTCCCAGGTGAATCTCGGATATGACCTTTTTGATGAAAAAAAATCTAGGTCATCCAGGTCAAAGTTTCTGGATGGGGAGTCGTCCGAGTCAGATGATGAACCCACTATCTCTCCCTCCTCTGGGGAGTAGCTGTCATCTGAGGAGTCCGGGGAATGATCCCTGCGATGTTTTCCCCTGTGAGTGCCCCGAATCCACTCTGGGAATGAGACCTTTTCTTCTTCCTCCTGTTGCGTGAGGAATGGTGATCTTCCTCCTCTGATGATCTATACTTGTGTCGGGAATTTTTCTTTTTCTCATTGCGATGTGGGGACAACTGCCCCTCATCGGAACAAGATGGAAAAGGGGTCCTTCTTTTTGCCTTCTTGTGAGGTCTCATATCTGGTGACATGGAGGCTGCCAGTCAAAGCATGCAGGGTCCAGAGCAAAGGCCCTGTTTAACTTGTCTATAAGGTCTGGGGCCAGAGAGAGGGCTGCAACCTGCTGGGTTTCCCTGGTGGCCGTTGCTCTCTCCGATCTAGAGGCAGTCGCTCGCTCAGGCCTGGCTTGGCCATCAATCAGAGCCAATGTAGGGGTTGCATCCATCGAGTCCTCCCCATTAGTGGACGCTGCATTTTCGCCTGTGAGGCAAAGCAAGCCTGTAAAGGTAATCAGAAGCAGGGGATTTGCAGCAATGACATTTTCCACCCCAGGCAGACTTGTCCGAAGCCGTGACCCCAGAAACGAACCTTTATTCAGCGTATCCACCCCACCCCCCGGGTCCTAGGTGAATACTGTGCTGAATTGACGTGCTGTCCCTTTAAGAGCCAATTACTGAGTTGTTCCCTGCTGAAATTATTTTATCGATTCCCCTTGATTTACACTGGGGGGGGGGGTGCAGAAATGGATGGCCCTGGCTAGCACTCCTGTTGCTCTGAAGCGCTAGTGGATGGTCCTGGTTAGCGTTCCTGTTGTTCCACAGCACACGTCGATGAGAGAACTGAGCATCGACGAGTGGTGCGCTAGTGCTGTGGGTCCACCACTGACGAGCAGCTGAGACAGGCAAAAAGCTGTCCACCGATGGGATTTCACAGGGCTATCGCCGGTGAGCGGAGCTTCAATGAAGCACTCTGGTGCTGTTTGTTTTTTCCCCCTCACAAGCCGAAATCAGGCACTGGAGGTGCTTCTTGCCTGAGTGTACCCTCGTCGGCTCAAAACTGCGGGAAAATGCGTGGCGGTGAAGTGGGGCCAGTCTGTGCAGCTTGCAAGGCTGAGACTGGAACGTCTGAATGTAGCTCCGAAGAATCCAAAAGAGTCAAAAAGTAGAAATATTTAAATCTACAGTCTGCTGTCTTCAGCTCTGCCACATGTGACAGAGCTCTGCTTGCAGAGTTCCTGCTCTAATGAAGGCAGGAAATAAACTGGGGAAAACTGGGTGTGGAGGGCTAGATGTCCCCTGCTGCAGAGGTTTAATTCCTGCCTGCCAACCAGCATTAGGAGGTACAGCCCATGTGTAAGGAAGCTTGGAGACCAGCTTAGGAGAAAGAAAGTAAAGAAGCTGTGATATAAGATTTCTTTGCCATAAAGTCCAGTCTTCTGGACTCTTTTTCAGGAGGCTGAGAGGATAGTGAGACTTTAGCCTTGTCACAAGCCGCAGCCTGTACCACTCCTTCATGGCTTGGGTGGACATAAAGAAAATCAGCATAATTTCTTGCCAGCTGATATTTCTTGTCAATCTTTTTGTCTACTCCAAAGAAGTAGTAGTCGGAAGTAATTTCATAGTAGTTTTCTTTAAAGATTTGTAAATAGATAGCACTATCTTTTTGGGAGGTGGAAGACCCATCATCTCTCTGTAGTCTTCATCCTCCTCTTCACTCTCTGTGGTCTCCTGGGTAGGGAGAGTCAGAGTAGCCACCATCTGCTGCAAAAAGGAAGCTAGAGAGGAGATATCCTCCTGGCCATTTGGTGAGGAACCAAACGTCTGGTCTGGCGAAACATCAGGTTTCAGGGGCTGACCTTCTGACTCATCGTCATCATCCTCCCCATTTCCCATGTCATAGTAATAATCTGGGCCAAAAGAAGGGACAGAAGTGCTATGGTGCACAGGAGTAGAAGGGGTAGAGAAAAAATTGTTCATACTCTGTACAGTTTGATAAAGGTGCCAACTGGCCATTTCTTCAACAGGGCGTAAATCTTTTTTCCAAGTCAGAGACTTTCTCTTTTTCTTTAAGTGACAGAGTTTCTTTCTCTTTCTCTTTCTGTTTTTGTGCCACTGGCGTCTCCCCGTGCCTTAATGTGGGAGGGACAGTGGTATGCTTTTCCTTAAATTTCTTTTTTGCAGGCACTTCATCAGCGACCTTGGCTCTTTTTGGCTCTTTTATTGTTACTGCATTTATCCGACTTGTTCTCAGAGGAGTCCCTAGGGGACTCATCTTTTGATTTAGCCTGGGAAGGGGACAACACTTCAGAAGTTCTAGTAGATGGGGAAGCAGACTGAGAAGCCATCATTTCCAATCTTTTGACTCTCTTTTTAATTGTTGCAGAACACAGTTTAGAGTAAAGAACACAGTAATGGTCTGGGCCTAAACACTATAAACACAAGTTGTGGCTGTCTGCTTTAGCCACAATTTTGTGACACTTCAAACAATTTTTAAAACCTGTAGCTCCAGTCCTTTTCTTGGGTCTTTTTGACATACCACAATGCCCAAAATTACAGAAAGAACTGTTCCCAAATGGGAAATATGAAGCTTAACGGTCGGTTCCCTCGCGGTAAAGAACCGTGACTTTCTGAAGTAAAAAATAACTTAAAATGGATAAAAACGATGGTTCTCACAGAAAAATGGGAACCATTAAATAAACAAAACACAAAACCATCAAATACACTCAATATGCTATCATTTTTACTTCAAAATAACTGAAAGGAACTATGGAGAATTGCGGAAAAACGCAGTTCCCGGGAACCGATAGGAACTGCTAAAATATAGAAAAATAACTATAAAATACTCACACCTCAGCACACATCTTAGAAAAAACAAGAACTTTTATTCAACTTTTCTCTTTGGCCAAAAGTGAGAGAGCACCCCAGAGACAATGTTACTCAGTCAGGCGGAGAAAAAATTCTGCTGCCCTCTCGGCAAGCTCCACGCAGCACACCCTCTAACTCTCTTCTGATTGGCTAATTCATTTTATTCATTATCATAAACTTCACCTCCGCGGCAGCTCAACCTAGCCAGCTTACTGCATATGGTTACTGATGCTAAAGGGCCCCTGGGGTGAGACCCAACATTCACTGCTGTCAATACAAAAAAAAAAGGTACACGTAACTGACTTCCCATGATGCACCTGGCCTTACCTGGTCAACAATTACAAATAATAAAGGTGCTCAGAAATAGAAGGAAAATAACGCAGCATATAACATATACATGAACACTACAGGCCTGACTGGTCTCTAGATATAGTATGTAGGTCACAAAAGTCACGAACAAAGTGACCGTGAGACTCTGGCTCACTCCCCAACCCCCAGATACTGGCACCTGGAGGGCAATGATAAACCTCATCTACAGATCAAAAAAGATTACCTCACTACATCAATAACAAGACTCAGTTGACCTGTGTAATACCAGGTGGACAAACTGGGTAATACATATAATGAGAAGAATGGAGACTTTGTCCTTTGAAGCCTTTTCCCCATCCCTTGGATCGTTGGTGGGTTGGGCTCTCTCACTTCCATTCAGCATCTTCATTTTGTTAACTCGAACCTAGCTAATACTGGAAACTGAAGCACACAAGCGGGATCTGTGCCTTCTTCCCTCCCACGCCTCCCCCCAAAAGCAGGGTTCTCCCAGAAGTCTACCTGTATGCTGTTATCCTAGTTAAGGTACACCAACCTTCTCCTCTTCCCTGGGACCCCCCCCCCCGCACTATATGTAATGGGGGGACGATCACCCTCAGAACACTGATGTTAAAAACAGTGCTGCAATTTTGTTTTCTTTGTATTAAGTGAAGAGACCCCTGCACTGTCCTCGTCTGTATATCCTATGTAATACATGTACTGCACTTTGTATGTGCACCTGCCAAACCTGTTTGAATAAAATTATATTGACAAAAAAGAAAAAAAGGAAATGGTCTCCAAACTTGATGCTCCTGCCTATTCACTAGCCATATTAGGCACAGAGGCAGTAAAGGAGCCTGGCTAGGACAAAAGCCTCCCACATCTTTTGCTAAACTGACATTTTTTGATGGCTCCCACAGACATCTTGGGGTGGGATTTTTTTTTTTTGCTACTTCTTTCTACTCCCCGCTGGCCCTGGTTGGCCCCTCGTCTGGCTGCCGTCCCATTGCTCCGCTCCACATCAGTCCCTCACCCCCTGTAACTCCCATGGCTTACCCCCCCATGGCGGGGCAATGGGGAGCCCCCTACTCATCTGCCGATCCAGATCCAGTTCGGGGGCATTACCTCCAGAGACAGAGCGCTGGGGACAGCCATCAAGACGCAACGACCAGTCGCCACAGTCTTTTTCCTGGTTTTCTCCCCATTCAGGAGGGGCATGCAGTGACATCGGCGACAGGGCCACACACGCACCCATGTGTGCCCTCCGTCAAGCATCTGCCGTGCTCCTGAGCCCCCACTGGTTGCAGCTTCAGAGCACCGGCCCCCAGCCTCCGCTAGGGGTCAGGTGAACTCTGACCACTGATCACCCCTTCCCCAGAGAAAGAGAGCAGTCCATGGGACACTCAATCCTTCTGTTCCCTTGCCGACCCCCTGTGCTCGTTCCTGAACAACAGTCGCCGGCATGGCGCAAGATATGGTGTTTAGCGCCTCAACCCTCAGCACCACCAGGCTGGCTTGGGATGTTTTTTGACAGGATCGTCCCTCAAAATGAAAGGTGTTAAAGGTCACCTTTACAGTAGCTGAAAAGGTGACCACTGACCAAAATGATTTTGCCTATTCTTGACTATGCTGACATAGTTTACTGCACTGCCCCCTCCTCCCTGCTTGCTAGACTTGATGCTCTCTTTCATGCCTTCTGTCGCTTTGCCTCAAACTCTCCCATAAGGACTCATCACTGCTCCCTCCTCTCTACCCTGGAACTCCTTCCCCTATCCCATCGGCATTTCATCCACTTTATCTCCAAATACTGGTTCAACCTTCTCCCCTCCTGTCTCTCTGATCACCTCCCCCCAACCCCCACATCCTACTCCCTCCATTCAAGGGATGCCTGCTCCTCTTCCCTACCCAAACCATCCTCAAGCATGGGCAAATCTGCTTACACCTATTGTCTCCCCTCATGTTGGAACTCTTAATCCCCTGTCCTTTGCAACCCCCCTTGCACCCCTCTGTCAAGTCTTAGCTACGCCTTCTGCCTCCTCCTACCTGCTCCCATGTCAACTGACAGCACTTATGCACTGCTAATTTAGACTGTAATCATATAATCTGCTGTATAATCATGTAATCTGATGTATAATCACCGCTTTGTATTGTACCTACTTATTTGCTGAAACTGCCTTGTAACCCACATGATTACTATTGTACACTGTCTTAGCAGATTACTAATGTACACTGTCCTACCATACTAGCAATCCTGTACACTGTACTCTATTGCCCCTGTAATTGTTCTGTTTATGCTTTGTAATCTGCAACTTTATTGCTTAAGAAAATTGTTTATGTTTTTTTGTACCCCACTCCCGATTCCCCGGGTCCCACCTAGAAATGAGCCTCGCTCAGTGTGCCTTTCCGGTTACCAAATGTTTAAATAAATAAAAATACCATATTGTTAGTGACTGAAGCTCTTATTATGGCGACCATAGCCTATAATTGTACAACACTGCAACAAAACCTTAGTGGTTGCAGAGTCCTAGCCCCTGGCTATTACATTGCAGTGGTCACTGGATGGTTTATACTCTGTTCCCACATCTTTAGTTGAGGGGGTTGCTTCTGGGATACCTAGTGGAAGGGTAAGGGTACCTCTTTCTGGATTGTCCATCAGAAGGAAAAGGAAGTGCAAAACCAGGTGACTGATGTGATTCAGTACGGCTTAGGCTGCTGAGTTAACAGCTTGCAGTGACAGACAAACTACTACAAGAGGATTTTCATTACTTTCAGTCGTACAGCTGCCAGCAGGAGCCATCGACCGTAGGCTAATGTCAGGGCATTGGCCTCAACAGTGATCATGCATGCTGCTGCTGTCATTGCACAGTGTCACCTGTCACCCGAGTTGTGGCCAGGTGATTTTTATAAATACTGCATAGCTTCAATGTTACCTGTACATTTAAGCATTAAAGGGGAATATTCCACTTCCAACCTGGTAGAAAGACAATGCTTGTGCATAGGGCCCATAGTCAGGGTTTAATGGTAACACATTTTTTGTTTGGGGGAGGAGTCGGTGCTGGCCCTTGAGGACGACGCATAGCGTTACACTTGAGCATTAGTCAGTAACCGATGCTGGCTCCTTCCCTCAGTTCTGTCTGCCAGTGAGAGTGAAATTAGTAATAGAGAAAAGAAGGGAAGGCAGGGCAAGGGAGCCCAAGAGACAGTAAAAGGAAAAGATAGAAACAAAAAGGAGAAAAAGCCGACATAGAAGGAGACGGGAAGCTACCTGAGGGTGTGGCACGGGGGGCCCAACCATTGGACAGTCCTAGGGATTAGAGAAGTGGGAAGGGTTAGGAAGAAGAATACGGGATTGCAAAGAGATTAGAGCCCCTTCAACACCCTACCTTCCTCAGGGAAGGAGAGTCAGGGCTGCCTGTGCCCTTACCTTCACAAAAGCTCTTCAAGGGAAAAATCAGCCTGTCTCGACAGAAAGAGACCGGGCTGAATTGGGCTAAGCTAGCCTGAAAAAACTGACCTCAAGGAGGAGCAGGAGGCTCCTGAGCAAGTCCCTAGAGGGTAGGTTGCTAGGGTCCCTGCAGATGTCCTAGGGCACTGGAATGGGGACAGGGTCCACCCCAGTATGAAGGACCTCTTAATAGAATTTTACATCCAGGAGATGTTATTTTGAACTGATCCCTAGCAGGATAAGGGAGAAGGATCCTGGAGGAGAGGCACTGCCTCAGGATGGAAAAAAAAGAGGGGGGACCCTTGAGTTTTCCGCTTCCTCTTTTTTTTTTTTTTTTTTATGTCCACCAGATTAATATGCCCAGACGGACCAACTCTCGTCTTGGAACAAGACAGAAGAGAGAGAGAGAGAGAGAGAGTGAGAGAAAATAAAAAGATCTGAGGAGCCACCCTCACTATAAGGCAAGGAGACCCCATTTGATCTTCCCTCCTACAAGGAGAAGAGCTCTCAAAGGAGCAGAGGTGGTAAGCAGGGCTTACCCAAAAAGGTCCCCATAGAGGAAAGAGCAAGCAGGGAGGAGGTACTACTCAGAGGTTGAGGCACCAGAGGGGAAAGTGGGTGGGAAGCAGTGATGAATGTTGAAGATATACAAGAAGATCAAGAATTATGGTAGGTACGTAATTTTTATGTCTTCCTGTATGTATCTTCACCATTCATCACTGGTGGGTGAGTACCTAGATCCCCCAAAGGGGACCCGGCACATCCCTGAGGGTAGGCCTTCCCTCAGCCCTCTGTGGAGGAAGACCACAGGTTGAGAAGCCCCTTGCAGGCCCGGAGAGGCCCGAGACTGGTCAGGGTGAGACGGGACTCCCGAGACCTGGGAGAAGGAAGGCACCCCACCAATTCCCGTCTCACCCTGTGGGAGAAAAAATGGGCTCCTTGGAAAGGGGAGGCAATCACCTTACGCCGGGCCAAGGGTGACAACCTGGAAAGGCAAAGCCATGCTGCCCGTTTCACACAGACTGCAGATCCTGCCAACCTAGATGCTATCTCGTTAGCATTGTAAGATGATCTAGAGAGAAGTCTTGCTAGCTCTAGGCCAGACGCCGAAAGACAGATGGCCTGCCTAGTTGCCGCCACGTCAAGCAAAGAGGCTAGGAGCTGTCCCAGCACCATCCATAAGTGTCTAGACTAGACAGCCATATGGGCCTGATGCGCTGATATACATAAAAGGAGACACGCCGAGGAAAAAATCCTTCTCCCCCAGCGGCCGAACTCAGCTGAATCAGATTCCAGGGGGCGGTCGTGTCTCAGGCAACGATGCCCAGAAGGGGTATCTAGCAACTCTATCCCAGAAGTGGGATGAGGCATGGAGCCTGGAGGCCCCAGGGGTGCACGATACCTGCGCTGGCAGTCCCTTGGAGGAGAGGAGGTAGCTGGAGACTACCAGACCCGATGGGACACTTCCTGAAAAGGAATAGGCCATGGAGGGATGACAATATTCTCTGAAGCAAACTCTCCCAGGACAGCAAGCGTCGCATGGGCAGGATTGCGGCCTCCGAGAAGGGAAATGTGGAGTTCCTCCATCAACCTCAACAAGAACCACTGATATCTGGTGGTATTAGCGTCTGAGGACAAGTGGACCGAGGCGTCTTCTTCCTCAGGAGAGGAAGATGAGGAGGCAGAATAGCCTGGTTCAGGAGAGGGTGCAGCAAAGGGTTGTGGTCTAAAAATGACCCAGTTCAGAGCCCTAAGGTAGTGAGGAAAAGCTGCAGCCGAACCCCTAAATTGATCCTATGACTAGGGCCCCATAGGGCTCAAAATGCCTGGAAGAGCAGACATTCTAGGCAGAGGATCCAAAGGAGGAGGAGAAGAAGACTGGCAAACCAGAGGAGGATCCCTGCTAGGCTTCATGAACATTCGTGCGACCCCTCCAGGAGGATGGGGCTGCACAAAACCCACAGGAGGTCACACAACCGTGCATTTGCAGCCCAAGTGGTGCCCTAAAGAAGACGCCCCTAAGTGAGGAGATCGGGGCCAGTCTGGCCATTGCAGGCAGCCCCTAATCCCACCAGATGCAGGCCCTCCCCACTGAGGAGAGCAAAAACGCAAGGGATCAGCACTGTGGCTCCTACCAGAGTCACCAGCAGCTCTGACAGAAGATCCCCGGGCCATCCCAGGTGCTCTCAAGCCCTCACCTTCAGAAAAGGACCTGCCCCATGTCCATTCCAGTTGCATTGAGGGGGATAAACCCGGAGGAGCCACAGGTGTCTGTGAACCTGCCCTAGCAACCCCCAGATTAACCCTTAATAAGGGAATAGGAGCTGCACCGTTCCCCGCTTCAACATCAGAGTCGGCCCTTACCGAGGTGTCGACCTCAGACTCGGCATTGGGTGCGGTGCAGCCGATCTAGCAACTGCCCTCCTCCCCACGACGTATGCCACAAAGCATGGCACCAGAGACAGCGCTGCGAGAATCCCTGGCACCATGCAGATTCAGAGACAGCGGCACCAGAGACAGATAGAGGAGGAAAAAAAATCCTCAAAGCCATGCTGCTAGGCTTTGTAAAGAGGAGATGCTCTTCAGAACCTGAGAGCTCCTCAGAAGGGGTGACCACTCTGGGTTAGAGCCCTCCTCCAAAGAGGAAGAAAGCAGGGAGACTGGAAGAGAGGCCACCCCTTGCACCCTACTATGTATGGAGCTGCTAGTGACACCAAACAAAGGCCGTGCCGCACCGTCGGCACTGCCATGCTCACCGGCTCCAGAAATGGAGCCAGGAGGAAGAGTGGAGCTGGAGCACGGAGTCGAGGACCCCATCGCCCCACCGGTACGGATCCAGCGTGTAGCTCTGATGAGGCCAACAACCAAGAAGAGTGCTCAACCGACCCCCTGGAAGAGGCCGATTGTCCTTCCCACCCCTCTAGTGAACTGGAGACACCAGCAAGGCCGGTGTCATCGACCCAGGGGAAGGGTCACGTGATCTCGCCTTGGAGTCCCGGGACCGATGGCACCCTCTGAAGGTAGGAGGTTTCCGACCCACCTACAATGCGTGCATTTCGAAGACATGGCGGTCCATGGAGAAGCACATGTCACAGTTGTCCATGTTGTGCGATGGACCCAGGCAAGAAAGACGTCAATCGTGATGGTCTGTACCAGATATAGACTTGCCACAGGGGCACCGACGCATAGGGGCACATCCTGCCCTGGATTTTAATTTATGCCCCAGACCAGACATGATTGACCATGCACAAAAAGAATAAAAACAAAGAAACAGACTCAGCACTGTAGAAACAGTGCAATAAAATTAAAGAACTGTCTCACCCATTAGATGTCTATGGCGTCGAGTATGACAGAACTTCGGTGGCATCAAACTAACAAACTATGCAGTTGTCTTCAGCTCCCACGAGGTGCACTCTCAATGGCGGGAAGAACAGAACTGAGGTGGTGGAGGAGCTGGCGTTGGTTACTGGCTAACTAACGCTCTAGCATCACACTGTGCATCGTCCTCAAGGGCGGGTGCCAGCCTCAGCACCAACTCCTCCCCCAAACAAAATATTTATAAACTAATAGCTCCCGCGGGGTCAGGGCACCTCTGGCATATACCCACCAGTGATGAATGGTGAAGATACATACAGGAAGATCTTCAAATTTTGTGGGTTTGTTCTCAGTCATTTCTTATGAGCTGGCAAAATGACAAAAATGGGATGAGTAGTGTTTGCTATTGTAAGGGTTAAAAAAGTACAGTTACGTAAGAACTTACCATAACAGTAGATCATTGAGAGGAGCTCTTGCAGCAGGTAATACCATTAGGACTATTGCCACCAGGCGTTAGTACCCCACAGAAAAATGTTCTAGCTAGCAGTGTGGCGGGGGACCGCCCCTGACGTCAACTCCGCCCGATGTCAGACGTGGTATAATAAAGGGGGCAGTCTCCCAACACCACCTCAGTTCTCCCACCGGAGACCCAGCTGAAAATACAGGTGGAGAACCGAGGAGGAGGATCTCCCATCCCCAAAGAGAAGATGTAATGTTTGTCCCCGGGGGCAGGTGGGTGGGAAAGCCACCTGCTTCAAGAGCTCCTCTCGAAGATCTACTGTTATGGTAAGTTCTTATGTAACTGTACTATCTCACTTCGAGAGGGAGCTCTTGCAGCAGGTAATACCATTAGGACTGAGTCCCAAGCAATGCCCAAGGAGAGACGCAGCTTAAAAGGGTGGAGGACAATAAGAAACTGCAGGGCATTAGGAGAGAAGTCCCTGAAGGACTGCTAGGCCAAAACCTGCTCTCCTTCTGCAAGCAATGTCCACACTGTAGTGCCTCACAAAGGTATGCACTGAACTCTAATTAGCAGCCACACTGAAGTCCACTGAAGATACATTTCAGAGGGAAGCGAAAGATGTCACCACTCCTCTAGTGGAGTGACCCCTCACTGGTCCCGGTAGGGGTTTGTTGTGGTGCTGGTAGTAAAAGGTGATGCAGTGCATGAGCCACTTAGTTAGGGTTTGTTTTGTGACTGGTGCTCCAAATTTCCTGTGGGCAAAGGAGACAAACAACTGGTCTGTCTATCTGATGGAACTGGTCCTAGCCAGATAGTAACGCAAAATTCTATGAACATCCAGAGTGTGTAACAATGCCTCCCCATTATTCAAGTACTCTGGGTAATAAACTGGTAGCTGGATGTCCTGGTTCAGTGTGAACTCAGACACTACCTTTGGTAAAAACTTTGGGTTTGTACAGAGGGCTACCCTGTCACTGTGAAAAACAAGATAGGGCCATTTACATATCAGAGCCTACAGCTCGGAAATCCTCTGGGCTGAAGTAATGGGAACTAAAAACAGTGCCTTCCAAGACAGAAGGTGGAGCTCACAGCTGGTGGCTGGTTCAAATGGTGGCAAGGTGATCTTTTCTAAAACAAACAGGAGATCCCAGGATGGTACAGTGTTTCTCCTTGGGGGGTTTTATATGCAAGATACCTCTCAGGAAGGTCCTGCAGATGTCCCGCTGTGCCAGAGTCTTCCCATTTATTGGTGTATGGTAAGCTGATAGAGCACAGAGATGCACCTTTATGGACGAGTAACTGAGACCCAAGTCCAACAGGTGGAAAAGATGCTCCAGCATAGATTCCACCAGACAATCCAGGGGATCCAGAGAATCGGGAATCGCCCATAAGCAGAAACGCTTCCATTTCATGGCATAAGTCACCTTGGTAGAGGGTTTTCTCACTACCATGAGCACATCTGTCACTCTAAGGGATACTCCAAACCTATCCCTAGCTAAGTCTGCAGGAGCCAAGAATGCAGGTGCAAGCACCGGAGGGCCAGATGGACCAACATCCCTTGCTCCTGGGAGAGCAAGTGAGTGGAGAGTGGCAACGAAACTGGCGGTTCTGTTGCCAGCTGTTGCAACAGTAGGAATCAAATCTGTTGAGGCCAGAACAGCACTACCAGTATCATCCTGGCCTCTTCTGCCTGCAACTTGAACAGGTCCCTCTGAAGAAAAGGGAAGGGAGGGAAAGAATACAGAAACCTCCCTGTCCATTAAAGGAACAATGTGTCTTGCCAGAAAACACCAGGCCCTGGATCTAACGAGCATAAATTGGGCAGTTTGATGTTGTTTGGGGACGCTAAGAGGTCCAGTTCTAGCTGGCCCCACCTTTCCAAGAGGTTGTGTATGACTTCTTGCTGTAGTTCCCACTCATGGTTCTGAGACTGAGAGTGACTTAAGCTGTCTGTGAGGACGCTGTGGATGCCTGGAACATGGACTGCTGTGATATCCAGCTTGTGATCCACCACCCAGGACCAAACTCTCATTGCCTCTCTGCATAGGGGATACGAGTGTATACCCCCATTGCTTGTTGAGATGGAAGACTACCGGGCTACTGTCCAAATGTACCAGCAGAGGTCCGGGAAGGAGTACCCCCCGGAAAGCCTGAAAGGCATACAGAATGTCTCTCATCTCCAAAATGTTTATGTGAAGAGCTTATTCTGTTGAGTTCCAGGAGCTCCTTGTCTGATGCGAAGCAAGATGTGCTCCCCACCCCAGTCCTGATGCATCGGAGATGAGAGTCTGCAGTGGACTGGGTCACTGAAAAGGAACCCCTATGCTCAGATGGGACGGGGTGAGCCACCAGGTCATGGACTGTCAGACTGCGTTGGAAACCCGAATGGGCTCTTCCAGCTCATCCATACCTTATTCCCATTGAACCCTGAGGTGCCATTGCAGGATCCTCATGTTCGGACATGAGAGTGGAACTGTCACAATAGCTGCTGCCATGTGACCCAACAGTTGAAGAACCACTCTTGCTGGAGCCAAGTCCGAGTCTCGTATCCTGCAAGTGACTTCTCTTAGTCTTGCTGCTCTGTCTGTGGGCAGACTGTGTCCAGGACTTCTCCAATGTATTGCAGCCTTTGAGCTGGCCATGGTTGTGACTAGTGCAGGTTTAGGGTGATGCCCAGAATCTGGAATAGGCTGAATGTATCCTCCAAGGTCCTGTTCAACTGGACTTTTGATGGTGCAGCAAGAAGCCAATCGTCCAGGTAGGGGTATATGAAGTGACCCCTTCTCCTGAGGGCCGCTGCTAACACTGCCAGGCACTTGGTAAAAACCACTGGTGCTGAGGATAGGCTGAATGGCAGCGCCCTGAACTGGTAGTGTCCTCCTTGGAAGGTGAAGCATAAGTACTTCCTGTGGGATGGCAGGATCTTGATGTGCATTTAGGCATCCTGCATGTCTAGTAAAGAAAGCCAGTCTCCTTGGTGGAGCATTGGTAATAGACTCACCAAGGTCACCATTTTGAACCATTTGTATTCGATAAAGGTGTTCAGTTGACTCAGGTACAGAATGGGACGGAGGTCTCCCGTCTTTTTAGGACAAGAAAGAAATGTGGATAAAATCTCTTTCTCCTTTGAGCAAAAGGAAACTTCTATGTGGCTCTTTTGTCCAGTAGGGTCTGTATCTCTGCCCTCAGGAGAAGTGCATGGGAGGGTGAGCAGTGGGAGAGGACTGGTGGGTTGTCCAGTGAAAACTGGGTGAACTCTAGGGAGTGACCCCTTTCTACGTTCTGGAGGACCCATTGTTCTAATGTTATACTGGACCATCTGGATAGGTAGAGGGAGACTCTCCCTCCTGCTGCCTTCCGCTGTACAGGCTGCAGTGGGGGGGGTCAGTAGGGAGTCATGCTGTGTTGGAGAGCGTAGGCAGGGGAGGTCTTGGAACCTTGGGGTTTTTGGGGCCTTGGGCGCCTGAAGGGACAGGGTGGTCTTTTTTTTTTTGAAGCCTCCTTGTGTTGTGTCTGGCACCTTCCTTGCCGTCCCTGATTTTCTGAAAGGGACGGCAGCATGTGGATTGTGGCTCCAATCAGTACATTCTGTGGACTTCAGACACAGTTTTACCTGAGTCTTGAAGCCCGGTGATCAGTTTTTCTGTGTCCTGACCAAACAGGACTGGTCCTTGGAAAGGAGCATCCAGGATAGCATCCTGAATATCTTGTCGGAAGCCCGAAACCCAGAGTCCTACCCCACATCCACTGGCATAGAAATTCATCACGTTACAGACATATTTTCTGCCCACCCCGACTACCGTTCCGATCCCGAGTCAGTGCCCAGTGACCTCTCAACAACCACCATGCACCAGTGACTACCCTTTGGGCAGATAATGTCAATATAAGCAGAGAAGGGTGGGGGAATGATAGGTAGGGCTGAGAAGAAAAACAAAAAGACTGTAGCATAGCAGGGAACAGGTACAGTCAGACAATCCAGTATAAGCGCAGTAACAACACTCTGACCCACCAGTTCAGTTTGCTTTGCTTGATGATCTGATCACAATCTGATTGTCGAGTGAGTCGAGGATGGTTTCTCTTCTGACTTTTGTCCTCCGAGTCTGACTCCATGCCTTGGCTCTGCGATGATAGCACCACAACGATCTGCTCCTTCCCGCCTCATGACGTCCTCCTCCTTGAGTCTGTGACCAATAAAAACTCACCACCACCCCACGGTTGCTCTGCAGTGAAACTAATCAGAACAGCAGAAAGATGTGCAAATAGATGGTGGGGGGGACATGTGCAAAAAAATAAAACAGTCATAAAAGGATGGGGGATGGTTCAATATCCCCAAATATATGTAATACAGTGCAGCAGGAAAAAAGCCAAAAAAAAATCACTTGTCCTTGGGCTGACACTGGCGGATCAAAGGATCTGCCCGACAGAGATTTGAGGTCAACCTTGGATGTCGGGCAATGGAATTTGCACACCCCTGCCCTGAAGCACCCAACAACCTCACCTTCCCCTATCTCAGATATTTTCCCAGAGAAGCGAGTGTTCTGAGATGTGGAGTCCATTCATGTATAACTCTTTTCTGTAGGTGTGGCATTTACTTCGGAAGATGTATAGCTATTTATTGATTTATGTATGTATTTAAGTTTGGTAACTGGGAGAAGCACATTTAGCCAATGCTCGTTTCCAGGTGCTACCCGGGGGAAGGGGAGAGGGGATAACATGATAAAACATTGGGTGCTATAACGGCTTATACAGTCAAAAAAACTGCATGCAAAAGAGCAAGCCATAATAACACGCAACAGCAAGGCATAAATGAAAAAGAGACATTTTATTTATTTATTTAAGTCTAGGATTACAAGTACCTTTGAGCCAAGGCTCTTTTACAAGGTTCCATGTGAGTAGAAGTACAATTGAAAATCAGGACAATTGAGTAACAAGGCAGGATAACAGGATAACAATCAGTTACAAAGCAGGATAACAGGTTAAAAAACAGTTACTTGAAGTGTGTCTACATACATTTTGATTAAACTGATGCTGGGGCATTTTCAGGGTATACAGTGTTACAAGACAAGGCAAGGATGCAAGAGATAAGAGCAGCCAGAGGCACTGTCAGATCGCACAGAGAAGTGCATGTGGTAGAGGGGGGTGCTTAGGGGAAAGGAAGGGAGAGAGGGTGGGGGAAGGGGTTGTAGGCAGATAAGGGGAGATGATAAAAGTATTATGTTGGAAGAGCTGTGACAGTGGATATGGTAATGGTAGGACGGATGATTAATGGAGACAGTCACAGGTGCTAGAAGCAGAGAGGAGTAGTTGGAGCTTGGATTTGAAAGGGCCAAGCTTGGGTAGGGAGGAGATGTCCCTGCTGAGACCAATCAACCAGCTAGGGCCCTATGTGCAAAAGATCTTTGGCCCTGAGTGGTACGGCAGTAAGGGATCTGCAGGAGTTGCAATTCAGAGCCCCTAGTGTGGTGAGGATTATGAGCAGGGCAAAGGAGAGCTTGGACCTGGGGAGGGGGGTACCTGGCACAGAGTTATTTTCTTTGCCATTATGCAAGTTTGGTACTTTATGCAGTTTGAAAGTTGCAGCCAGCCAGTTTGAGCATAGAGGTCACACAACTGACTGAGATGGTGAGTTCCTGTTGTGAGCCAACAAGCTTTGTTGAGAGCCCTGGATATACGTCTGTGGGCAGTTACAGTAGCAGAGTCGTAAATTATCAGGCCATAGTCAATTATGGAGACAACTGAGCTCTGAACAGCAACCCTTAAGGCTTCTGAGGTGAGGTATTGTCTGTGCCTGTAGAGTAGCCCAATGCGAGTATTTGCAGCTTTGGTGACGCTATCGATGTGCCCCATAAGATAGGTTACAGTCAATTGAGACTCCGAGATATTTAAAGGACTGCACCTGTTCGAGGGCAGTTCCAAGGCAGTTAGTGATAGTCGGTGGGGTACAGCCTGTTGTGCGAGCTGCTGAAAAGCACTGCCTTGGTTTTTTATAATTTTGGATTCATTTATGTTTACTAAACCAGTTCTCTACTGAGGTAAAGCCAAGCTGAAGATTGTTTTGTACTGGTTGGGGATCCTTATGGGTGATGAGAATTACGGTGTCATCAGCATAGAGAAGTATTTGTTTGGGGCAAGATTGTGGAAGGCTGTTCAGGAAGAAACTGAATAGAACGGGACCCAATATGGATCCCTGGGAGACTCCTGATAGGACTGGTCTCACGTCGGAGAGGACATCTGCTATTTTCATCCTTTGAGATCTGTTTTTGAGATAGCTTTTAAACCAGGCCATGGAGTCAGGAGAGAGCCCGGCATTTATAAGCTGCTCAAGTAGTAGATGATAATGGACGGTGTCAAAAGCCTTAGTTAAGTCAATAAAGACCGACCCAGCTAGATAACCATTATCCAGAGAACTGTGGATGGCTCCAGTGAATTCCAGGAGGGCAGAAGTGGTGCTGTGCCCTTTTCTGAACCCATGTTGTTGAGTGCACAGGATATTGTGTTTGTCCAGGTGTTCAGTGAGTTGGACAGCTACAATGCGTTCAATGGCCTTGGGAGAGGGGAGGTAATATGGAGATCGGTCGATAGTTCACATGGAGAGCCCTGTCACCACTTTTATGGACCGGTGTAACAGTGGAAGATTTCCATCTGTCAGGGAACTGGCTGAGGGAGAGGTTGAAGATCTTTGTTAATGGTGCTAGCATTTCGTCGAAGCTGTGGGACAGCAGTTTAAGGTCGAATGAGTCCCCACTCCTTCTGGACTTGGCGATTGCTTTACTAATGTATTTCCGGGCTTCGTGCATCCTGACTGCTTTAAAGTAGAATGGCGGGTATATAGAGGGAGAGGGGAGGCAGGTAGGGTGAGTTAGAGAGTCTTCTTCATTGAAAAAAGTCAGTGAGGAGAACACTACTGAGGTCTGTGAAAGCGGTATTGAATGTATTAGCGATAGTTGTAGGGTCAAGAATTGTAACCCCATCAATGTCCAGCATAGTAGGGGAGTTTTTATGTGGTTTTCCAGTTACTTCTTTGATATTGTTCCAGAAAACTTTCCCATTTCCCCATGCGTTAGTGAGAGCTTCCTTATAGTAGAGACTTTTCTTTAGTCAGATAGACTTTGTACAGTTACTTCAAGCTCATTTATAGTTCTGTATGTCTGTTTATGTACCGGTGGCCCGTGCCCACAACCACAAGTGGTCCCTTGATTTCAGTTGAGCTATAAGTTCTGCGGCGAGCCATGGGTTGCAAAGACCTTTGACTTTGCGCTTTTTGAAAGGGGCATGGGAATCTCAGGCAGCATTAAAGATGTTGATGAAGAAGTCCAGAGCCAAGTTTACATCCGACGCTTTGTAAATAGGAGTCCAGTCTTGCTGATTGAGGTGGGATTTGAGGTGTTTCAGCTGCCCTCGTGGAAGAACTCTGCTGGTGATGACTATCGGTGGTGGCTTGCAGAATTTGTTTGACCATTCGCATATGACAAGGGAATGGTCACTAAAAGTATCAGGGAGGACGGAGATGTTAGAGATGTGAGATGGATGGCTGGTTAGGATCCAATCCAGGAGGGTACTAGTGCCTGTTCTGTAGTTGTGCCTGGTTGGGGAGTCAACTAGCTGAGCTAAGTTTGCTGCAGAGATGGCATCCTTGAGCCCCCCATTTTAGGTGCAAGCCAGTTAATGTTAAAGTCTCCCAGCAGGATAGACTCAAAGCCAGGAGGTTGGGTTCGGATGAAGTCCAGGACAGTTTTGAGACCTTTCCCTAGCTCTTTGGGTGGGATGTATACTGAAACAACTGTAAGGGCTTTGTTGAGGGCCCCTAGTAGCATTCTGATGGATAGAAACTGCGCAGCTGTTTCAGAGCGGGGGAGTAGTTCTAGGGTGACCCAGGAGAGACTTTTTGAGGTACATTGCACAGCCCCCTCCTCTTTTAGACTTCCTATCCAGTCTGAAAATGTTGTATCCTGGCAGTGCAATTGCCATGTCAGGTACTCTGGGTGTGAACCAAGGTTTGACAACCGAGAGAATGTCATGATTGTGTTGGTTTGCAAACATTTGAAGAGCATCAAGTTTAGGAAGTAGGCTGCAGATGTTAATGGTTACAAGGGATAGAGCCCCTGAGTGAGTCACTTGGTTGGTTGAGCTTTGGGTTTTAGGGCTGGGGTTGGAGTAAACACTGCCTGAAAGCAGCAACAGGAGGAGCAGGAGCTTCAGAGTGCACAAACGCAGTTGCCTGAGGGTGAGTTTACATGCCCACTTCCTGCAGGAACATATGCAGAGTTGCTGGCGCTGGTCCCAGAGAGATGTCATGAGTGCCAAAGGTGGGAGAGGAGAAGAGTGGGCATGACACACCCTCTTAAGCTTACATGGGTGTGGCCACACGTTTTCAGTGAGGGGTGCATGAGGTGAGCGTGGATCAGTGGGTAGGGTGCCTGGGTGGGGGTAGGTATAGTCAATCTAGTAGCTAGGTGGAAGAGAGGGGTAACGGGCTCCCAGAAGATAGAAGAGAGGTAACAGAGAAGAGAGAATAATTAGTAGAAAAGGAATATTGGACAGAGTCATTATGTTCAGAAGATAGTGGTTGTGCAAGACGAGCTAGTGGAGAGGGGGAGAAAAAGGCCCGAGTAAGGAGTTGATATAGTGAGAAAGGAGTGGGAGGAAGGGGGTAAGGCAAATGCAGGAGATGGAGATTTAGAGAGAGTGCAGTCTGGAAGGGGGGGGGATAGGCAGTGAGCAAGGAGGGAGGGAGTGTACATCAATTAGAGGAGGTCCTTAAGTGTAGACCCAAAGGAGTTCAGGCAGGGTGGTACCCCAAACGAGTGGGAGGAGCTAAGGCCTTTTTAATTAAGGTAGGAGGTGGGTGCAAATTTTCAGCACTTTACACAGTTTCCCTATGGGTGCTGAAACCCAGAAAATGCAGAGGAAGGCTGAGAAAGAGCTGGGCCAGTCAGAGGCAAGTGGAGAATCAGGAGTCCAATAGGATAAGTCTAGCGGCGGCCCATGGGAGCTGCTCTGGGCTTTCCCAGTCAGGCCAAGAGTCTTACCCAGCTTTCTGGAGGTCCGTGGCAGCCTCAGGAGGCGGCATGGGTGGCTGGCTGCTCGAGCCGGGGCCACTCCAGTAATGGAGTCGGAAGCCCTATCAGGGGCTGAGATCTGTGGGAGGGACAAATCAGAGCACAGTTTAGCCTTAAGGAGAGGAAGAACAAAAGAGTGTGATGCAGTGTCTAAATCGGGTGGGGGGACAGCAGGAGATGAAAAGGTTAGGCTAGGAAAGAAAAGCAGAGAAGCGGGGGGGCGGCAAGAAACAAGATGGCAATTAACTTATCCTGGCACCATGGGAAGAGTAGCAAAAGACAGAGGTGTTTGCAGAGAACACAGAGATACAGGGATTAGGAGCAGGGAGGGTTTAGGACAGTAGGAGCACGGGTGGGGTACTGATTAAGGCAAGTACAGACAAACTTTTAAAAACAATTTCTTGTGAACACAGGCAGTAACTTAACAAATGGCAGTAAAT
Source organism: Neoceratodus forsteri (assembly GCA_016271365.2). NCBI lineage: Eukaryota > Metazoa > Chordata > Ceratodontiformes > Ceratodontidae > Neoceratodus > Neoceratodus forsteri. The sequence continues at coordinate 106,961,914 of JADMNL010000031.1, read as the reverse complement.
ATTTGATTTAAAGTTAAGCACAAGTTAAAGACATTAACAACAGCTGTACCAAATTATATGCTGCAGGTCATAATGGATGAGGGTGAGGAGGGGGTCAGAGGAGCGAAGAGGAACTATTTACAGAATATTAGCAATTTATGGAAAAAAGGTCAGGGGAGGTGAGAGACAAGATTATTTATTTTATTTCATGTATTTATTTCAGTTTTGGAATTACAACCTTTGAGCCAAACTGGCTTTTTTTGCAAAGGCTCTAAGTCAGTAGAAGAACACACAAAACAGTACAATTTACATCGTATGACGAGAACATACATTACCCAAGTGACAAGACTATTTTACAAGTAAGATAAATGTGGAATATAACCTCAAATACAAATACTTTTATTACAGAGATATCTCTAGCCTATAGGTCTACTTACTAAGTGCAGGTTGCTTGTAGTTGGCAGCCAAAATTGGTTTTGTCAAAGAAAAGGGGAGGAGGGAGGCGGTATGGAGAATATTGGCATGGGTACCGAGGAGGCATATTGTATAATGTTATTAGGGGATACGAGAAGGGGGTATGGCAATGAGAGAGAACAAGCTGATAAGTGCTGTATGCACGGGGGCAGCCTAGGGGGAATGTAAATCAAGTTGAGGGGAGGGGGTGAGGACTCGTGGGGTGAGAGGGGTAAGAAGGTGGGGGTTAAGGGTTGGAAGTCTAGGGCAGGGGATGGAACTCCTATCGTAATGCACAGCAGTTGCACTCTTGGGATTCTACCAGGAGACGATGGAGCTCTTTTTTGAATTGGCAAAGTTTCTTAAGGTGAAAAAGGGAGGGGGTAGGTTGCTCATCCAGAGAGGGCCCTCGATAGGAGAGGGACCTCTGGGCGAAGAAGGTTTGTTTGTAAAGTACATGCAGTACCCCTCTAGCAAAGCTTCGGGTTGTTTTAGTGTTGGTGTTACATTGGAAAAGCTTTGAAGCTGATTCTGGGACCAATCCTAGGAGGGCTTTTTTTCCTATGATACATACTTGGCACTGGGACCTTAGAGGTAATGGGAGCCAGCCAGTTGCGGAGTAGAGACTGCAAGAGTGGGAATACCGATTGACTCCTAGAACAAGTCGGCAGGCTTTGTTAAGCAGGAGTTTAACCCTTCTGAGAGCAGTTTCAGTGGCCGCACTATAGATAGTCCATAGTCAACGATGGACAGTATTGAGCCTTTGGTGACGAGGCTGAGGGCCTCAGTAGTCATAGCATTTCTGTGTCGGTAAAGGAGTCCGAGTCTGATTTTGGCTGTTTTCACGACATGGTCAATATGGGTATTGAAAGAAAGGATGTTGTCTAAGAATAATCCCAGGTATTTAAAGGTAGTAACCTGTTCGATTACGTCGCTTTTGTTACTTAGTATGGTAAGTGGGCCACCCTGTGTAACCCCTAGATGGCGCTATCCCAGGGGCTACTACCCCTGCCTGATTTGCCACTAACAGGTTAAGGGGTCTGGATCCAATGGCGGGTGCCTCCACCCAGTGGTCAGGGTTTGCAATAGTTAAACTTACTTGGTCACAGCCCTCTGGGACACTGCAACCCCCCTTTCTTCCCACTAGTGGCCCACACAATATATCTGAATTACCTTCACAGTATACACTTACCCCCAGGACTAGTTCCGCACTAGGACCTCCTGTGAAATAAGATACAGTGCAACAATCACAGTACAGTACTTTAACATAGACAAATACCTCAGGCAGTATAACTTTGCTGAAACAAGCAGCTCTGATTTATTTAGGGGATATAACAAGGACAGGGGAAATCAGGTTAATTAGCTTATCACTTTACTATCTATCGATGGCTCTGTGCACAGGCCTATCCCTACCAGTTACTGTCCCTGGGTACCCAAGCCCTAGTGGCTAGTCCAAACCGGCAGCTGGTAGGGGCCCTTTCACACAGTGAAAAGAAAATTAGTTTAAACAGTCAGCAGTACAGTGATTCCATTTGGATTTAATGTGGCAATTCAACAGGGAGCGACCCTGAATTAGTACTCACGACCTCCAAACAAGATAGGGTCCTTCAACGTCAGCAGGGCTACTCTTGAGCTCCACGAGACTCTTCACACATTTATATGGTAAAAAAAAGAAAGTACTATACCAGGCAGGCTGCTTCTCTATCCCGATCGCAATTACTGCACAATACCCGGGAGAACACACAGCAGATTCAGTTCCTGACAGACCGAGTGCAATTCAACAATTTCTCCAGTCTTCTACAGGGTGAGCCTGGTTTCTACTCTTCAGAGATCCTTTGATTCTTTTCACAGGACGGATTCAGTCCTAACAAGCAGTTACACAAGCTGCAGACCGGAACTCTGGGCCTTACACACGCTTTTTGATCTGAAACTGTGCACTGAAGGAGCACAGGGTTTTCCCCTTCACTGCCAGAGCTAAACTGAAACTCCAACAGACAAAACCGGCACTTCCTTTGAGTTCCTCCCAGTTCTTGACTGGATTGGCTGTCACTCACAATAGACTGCTGCTGTTGGTCCAAAAAGGCGCTGAAGTCTAAACTACATCTCCCAGAGTCACTGCCCATACAATCCTCTTGTGGCTGGCTCAGATTATGAGTCCAAGTTCTGATTCGTCCAAGGCACCATTTTAGAGCTAGCTTACCCCACACTGATTGGTCCAGTTCAGCAGTTCAAAACCAGAATGGGGAACTAGGCAGACACAGTTCTGACTGCAAAGAAAGCAGGTTAGACAAACTGTAATTTCATTATTACTGTAAATGATTTCTGGCAAACAGTTACATCTCTCAGATAGATTCCCCTTTGCACTCCTAGTGACTGCAAAAGTGGAGTGAATTGGCAGCATCTCGAGTGGTACTCAAACAGAGAAGCACACAGTCCCCCCATACAAACTAATTATGTCTGCAAGCAGACAGCTCTTAAAGAGACAGTACCAGAGGCTCTAAAAACACTCACTGATAAATGGCTTAAACGCCAAACACCATTCAGGCTTGGAGCATTCAAGCAAGCTCCTGGAAGTCTTTTGGGAACCCCCATTTGCAGGGGGGTTACACCCTTCCTGGCCTGGGAAAGCTTGACGTCCGCGTCAAGCAAGTACCCCCCATAAGTTTTAACTGCAACCATACACATTTGCATTAGGCTCACACATGTAATCATCAGTCAATATATCATTTTACCAAGAACACATTTCTGAAACATTGCAGTACGTCACTCTTTACACAGTATTACATATACATTGTACCATAACTCAAGTTATTACCTCTTGTACATGAAACCTGAAGAGAGGGGGCCCTTCCCTATCAGTTACCTTGGGGCTGGACGGGGCAAGGGCACCATATTAGAGGGCAACACAAGTAACTTGGAGTTGGCACTGATGCTCAGTTTGGGCAATGAGCTCGGGACACATACACTCCTTTATGGACAACATTGAGAGGCAAGTCCACAGGCCTCCCAAGTGAATCATAACTGAGGTGCACCACAGGCTTTACAGCTCGACCAGTCTTTCTAGGGGAACTGTTACAGTCTCTGCACTCTGAGCCTCATTTTCAGCATTGTCCTCACTTGTCAGGGAGTCTCCATGGGGGTAGAGAGGCTAGAACTTGGGGCACTTTCAGCTCCAGGAGTTACAGTTTCTGAGTCCACAACATTTGGCTCGCATGGAGAGCTTTTGACACTGGCAGTGGACTGTCAGGGCACTCAAAATACTCTTCTGGTTCTGGTGTATCACCAGTCTGCCCTAATCCATCATTTTCCTCCCCTGAAAGCTCAAACAGTTCAACCATGCACAATGATTCCATTTCATCTGATCTGATGCTTTGCACCTCACTTTCTGGGAGCATTGGCTCCAGGGACGAAGCTGGGGGCTTAGACAGTCCAGAAGGCCCAGCTTCGTCTCCAGTATTGACTAGGGGATTGCCCCGAAACAATTGACTCCAGTTCGTAAGAAGGATAGTATTCAAAGTCACTCTCACTTTCTTCTGATATGGACTGACAGTCATGCTCAACTGGGACTTGTGGAGGGGAACACTTTAACTCTGCTTCTGTAGGCAGACTTCCTTGATCTTTTCTTAGCAGCAGCTCTAGTCACTGGTCCAGAGGGGCATCTTCTGGGGCTCAGACTCAATCAGGATTTGTCCAATGGGCAGTAAATGATTTCTATGCATTGTTTTACATCTTTTGAATTGTTCTCAGGCCTTACTTTGTACACTGGCAGATCATCTAGTTTGCCCACTACAATGTGAGGAGATGGTGCCATCTGTCAGCAATCTTGTGTTTGCCATGCAGTCCCAGATTTCTTAGCAATACCCGATCTCCCTCCTGGAGTTCCTGTGCTTTCACCTTTTATCATACTGTCTTTGTTGGCCAGATTTCTTTGGCAGCCATGGTTTGAGCCAGTTGGTACGCATGAGTTAGCTGGGCCTTTAACTTTTGCACATACTGTAAATAGTTGTCAGCTTGAACCCCATCAGAAGAGACCCCAAAACACACATCTACTGGTAGTCGAGCTTCTCTTCCAAACATCAGGCGGTAGGGGGAGAACCCAGTGGCATCACTTTTGGTGCAGTTATAAGCATGTACCAGGGTGCTAATTTGTTGGCTCCATCTAGGCTTGTCCTTTGGGTGCAGGGTGCCTAGCATATCTAGCAAAGTGCGGTTGAAGCGTTCAGGCAGTGGGTACCCTGGGGGTGGTAAGGAGTGGTTCTGGACTTTCGCACTCCCCACAGAGAAAGCATCTCTTTGATCAGGCGACTCAAAGTCTCTCCTTGATCAGAATGGATTCTTTGTGGAGCCCCATAGTGAACAAAAAGTTTTCTACAAGTACTTTGGCCACAGTGGATGCTTTCTGGTCTTTGGTGGGAAAGCTTGGGCATATCTCGTGAAATGGTCAGTGACCACCAGCACATTACTGATATTTCTTTGATCTGACTCCAAACTCAGAAAATCAATACAGACCAGCTCCATGGGTGCAATGGTGGTGATGTTAACAAGGGGGGCAGCCCTCTGGGGAAAGCTTTCCTCTGTAAGCAGCGACTACAAGTTCGAATGTGTTGCTCCACATCAGCCCCATCTTAGGCCAATAGAATCTGGATCTCACCAAGTCAAGTATTCTGTCTATACCAAGGTGCCCCATGTGGTTGTGCAAGGACCTCAGTACTGAGTCTCGAAGGCAGTGGGCAGCACTAGTTGTTGTTTGTCTACTTGTCCCCTCTGTCTACTGTTTCTCTGTATAACAGTTTATTGATCAGTTTCAACTTAGGACCTTCTTTGTATAACAGTGCAGTTCTCAAATCAGTGGAGCGTAATTTGGACACATCTTTTCCTGCATAGAGGGCTTCTAAAGCTGCTTTGATCATGGGATCGCAGGATTGAGCCCATAATACTGTCATTGTCCAGCTGAGGCAGTGCACCAATGTCTATTGCAGAAAAGTGGCAATAAGCAGCAGGTATGCAATTCTCAGAGGGTCCCAAGCAATCCACCATGCAGTCCACTGCGTCCGTGGACATTTGTTCCTCCCTGTCAAACTTCCGCAGAGTGCCCAAATGTCAGGTTCTGCCAATCGGACCCAATCATTCTGGGGAACAGGCCTCCGGAGAGAGCATCAGCATCTATGTGGTTCAGACCTGCTCGTATTCGAGAGCATAGTCATATGTAGATAATGCAGAAAGCCACCTATGGCCAGTGGCATCCAACTTAGCTGAGGTCTGCACATAGGTCAAAGGATTATTGTCAGTTTTACTAGTATTTTAGCCCCATACAAGTACTCATGGAATTGGTCAACAATAGCCCACTTCAAAGCTAGGAACTCTAACTTATGTACAGGATAGTTCTTTTCGGATGGGGTCAGGCTTCTACTGGCAAAGGCCACTGGTCTCAGGCCATTCTCGTGCTCTTGGTACAACACAGCCCCCAACCCTTGCAAGCTAGCATCAGTGTGCAGGACGTAAGGTTTTCTTGGATCGGCATAGGCCATCACTGGAGCATGGGTAAGTTGATATATGATCTCATGAAAAGCAGTCTCACAATCAGGAGTCCAGCGGGCCCCAAATACTTCACTCGGATGAAAATACACTCTTTCAGTCTTGAGGGACGCTGACTTTTGGTATTTTTGTGGGTTGGGGATACCCTTGAGTAAGGTTAAGTAAAGGGCGGATCACTCTTGAATAGTCCTTGATGAAGCGCCGATAATAACCACAGAATCCAGGAATCTTTGCAGTTCTTTTAGATTTTGGGCTGTGGCCAGGTGGTCAAGGCCTCAACTTTACTTGGTCGGTCTCTATTCCCTCGGTGGATACTATGTGTCCCACATACTTTACTGATGTTTGAAAGAATTGACACTTATCAATGGACAGTTCAAGGCCAAAGTCCTCCAGTTGGTCCAATATCTTAAATAATCTGCTCTCATGTTCCTCCAGTGAGCTGCCAAACACAATAACATCATCTAGGTATACCAGGCACTCTAGTAAGTTCATGTCCCCCACTGCACGCTCCATCAATCGTTGAAAAGTGGCTGGGGCACCTGAAATCCCTTGAGGCATCCTCATGAATTCATAGAAGCCAAGCGGACAGATAAAGGCTGTCTTCTCACGGTCCTCTGGGGCCATCGGGATCTGGTAGTACCCACTGCGGAGATCCAACACAGAGAACCACTTGCTCCCGTTTAGGCAGTCCAAAGCATCCTGAATGCGGGGCATTGTGTACTGATCAGGGATAGTCCGCTGGTTTAAGGTGCGATAATCCATGCACATCCTTACTGTCCCATTCTTTTTCCTCACTACCACAATGGAGGAAGCATAAGGGCTTCTGGATTCTTGTATTACACCAGCAGCTAACATCTCTTGCAGATGCTGTCTCACATCATCTATGTCAGCAGGTGCCAGGCGTCGAGACCTCTCACGAAATGGTCTTTTCGTCATGCAGCGGATATTGTGCTCAGCTCCTTGCATGCATCCTACGTCCCATTCCTTTAAAGAAAACACCTGGTCTCTCTGGGCAAGCTTCTCACTGATCCTCACTTTCCATTCAGCTGGCAACGGGAGTCGCCAAATGAAACAAGTCAGGCGTTACTCTGTCATTCTTCCTCGAACTCTTGCTGCTGGGTAGCACTGCAGTGTTTGCACAATGCACATTAGCCAGGATGCAACCTCTATTTACTCGAATGTCTCTTTCAGACACATTATGAACTTGGACCATTACCTTCTGGCATAAGCATGGGCTCTAGCGGGCAAAATACTAGGCTTGACCAGCAGTCCCTCTGGCAATTTTCCATCGCCTGGTGCATCCAACATTAATATTTTATTCTTAACATCCTTTCTGATACGGACCTCTCCCTGTAAGGTACACTGGGCATTTGGCGCCAGGATCAGAGACTCAGGATCCTTCTTCCATACAATTCCGACCGGTTCCTCTGGTTCTATTTTTTCAGCATCTCTCTGTGCCTCATAGGCCTTCTTAATTAAAGCTGGAACTCTTAAAGCTCTACTAGTTTTTGACCCCTGTTTTCATAACACAACTGTGCCAGCCTTCCGAACATATGAGCATTTGTTCCAATCAACAAAGGGACACCATCATACAGTCCAGTGGGGGACACACTAAGGCTAGAGTCTCTACTTGTTCGACCACTCCAGCCACGGAGGTGGGAAAGACAGCCAAATTCGGATATACCCGGAATAGGGGTAGGCCTTCTCACTTAACCCCCATACATGCAGTCCTTCTAATGGTTGTAAGGGTACGTCTGACAAATGCTTCTGATACCAATCCTGGAACATAATTGCCACTTGGGAGCCACTGTCTAATACAGCTCTTGTAGACACTCCATTCACCTTTACAGTGGTCTCCATGGAGGGACCCACTATTCTGGACCAGTCTGGAGAGGCGATAGTGGGGGCCTGGGCAACTGACCTTGCCACAAAAGGACGTGAGTTAGCATTTTTGGTGCCCTCACTGGGATCATTTCATGCACCTCTTAACCACTGATTTGTTCTCCAAAGCTCTCCTTGTAGCCTATATGCAACTTTGTCAGTGTCTTTTGGGACCGCATTCCCTTTTCATGTGCCCATCCTTCCCACAATTATAGCAAAACATACTTTCTAGAGTTTGAGCTGGCCGGCGCCACACTGGGAGCCAGGGCGGGGTATTACTAACTGGAAACCTTGTGCCATCTCTGTCTGCGTGATAAGCATTTGGAGACATCTTGTCAGTTTCTCCACTTCCATGGTCAAGGAATTGAGTTTGGAGCTGTTATCAGCAGGAGATACATGGGTGGGTACCCCACCCCATAGCAGATGCAGTCGGATATAGGTCAGGCCCGTACTTGCAGGCGTGGCCTTCATAAAGGACTGTTTTTAATTCCGATCTCTTCTCAACAGTTCGCCCCATTGTGGCATATCTTTTCCTTGTCAGAGCACTCATTGACTGCCAACCTCTGCCCCTGAACTTCACTTGATGGGCTACCCTCAGTCACTCGGGTCGTAGCTGCAGCTATTGGTGCAGGTCCCTCCCGAGTCGCCTTTTCTCAACTCCTCGAATTTCTCTCATTAACTCATCATAGGAGGTGGGATTCCAGTCGATTTGCCAGGCGTAACTGAAGCAGCAGCAGTTCTGAGAAGGGGCAGACTTAAGGATCCTGTCCAGCCTGGTTCGGTCCAGTTCAATCGCTGCAAACTACCCTTTCTGAGGCATTCTTGCAACAATTTTTCCAGCGAGATACATACACAGACAACAACTCCCTTGGTACTGTTGTGCATTTCTTACTCTCCACCATAGATCCTCATCAGAATCTGGGCTCCCATACATTCTCAAGGCCTCAAGATAGGCCTGTGCAGTCACTTCAGGGTTACTGGCCGTTTAGCACGGATGGTAGCCAGGGCAGGACCTCGGAGGCTCACTAACCCTCTTTAGACACTGACTTCCGAACATTGCCATTCTAGCACTTGGGGGCAACACAGTCTATCCAGGTCTCCCAGTCATCCTCCCCTTGGGGGGTGGGGAGGGTGCCAGAGAAGATCCTCAACCTTCGGTAAGAGTTGTGACTAATGGCAGGTGCAGAAATAGGAGTCTGCATTGGTTCAGCCACCATTACGGGTACTGGAGCGGGAGAGGGTGTTGGGGGAGGAACACCCCCAGGTGGCAAGAATAGTTTCTTCAAGTCCTCCACAGTTTTCCTTCCCCAGCAACCATTTAGCAAATTTCTCCTCAAAAGTTTCAGACAGTGGTGGGGCTCATTCCCCACCGGTCTTTACTGTACTAGTTATCACTCTCCAGGCAGTGAGGGCTCCTCTGGGGTAATGGTCTGTGGCACTTTGGAGCTATCTATGGGATCCTTAAACTCTACTAGGGCCAGGAAAGTGTGGGTGAGCAGATTAGCATGCCGACCCACCACCATAGGGTTTGTAAACCTTCCACCTTGGAAAGTACTCCTGTACAGTGTCCGTATTGATACCCAGGGGATGTCCAGGATAAGCATAACATTTTGGGGTCAATCTCCTCCCCAGTACACCACTCCACCAGCCGGTGCACAGCCACTTCTGTCGGGTACCCATTTTTTTTCTTAACAGTGGTTCAGAATATGGCCACTAGAGGACACACAATCCCAGCGGTGAGCCTCAAGATGTAACCCCTAGATGGCGCTATCCCAGGGGCTACTACCCCTGCCTGATTTGCCACTAACAGGTTGAGGGGCCTGGATCCAATGGCGGGTGCCTCCACCCAGAGGTCAGGGTTTGCAATAGTTAAACTTACTTGGTCACAGCCCTCTGGGACACTGCAACCCCCCTTTCTTCCCACTAGTGGCCCACACAATATATCTGAATTACCTTCACAGTATACACTTACCCCCAGGACTAGTTCCAGCACTAGGACCTCCTGTGAAATAAGATACAGTGCAACAATCACAGTACAGTACTTTAACATAGACAAATACCTCAGTATAACTTTGCTGAAACAAGCAGCTCTGATTTATTTAGGGGGATATAACAAGGACAGGGGGAAATCAGGTTAATTAGCTTATCACTTTACTATCTACCTATGGCTCTGTGCACAGGCCTATCCCTACCAGTTACTGTCCCTGGGTACCCAAGCCCTAGTGGCTAGTCCAAACCGTGGCAGCTGGTAGGGCCCTTTCACACAGTGAAAAGAAAATTAGTTTAAACAGTCAGCAGTACAGTGATTCCATTTGGATTTAATGTGGCAATTCAACAGGGGCGACCCTGAATTAGTACTCACGACCTCCAAACAAGATAGGGTCCTTCAACGTCAGCAGGGCTACTCTTGAGCTCACGAGACTCTTCACACATTTATATGGTAAAAAAAGAAAGTACTATACCAGGCAGGCTGCTTCTCTATCCGATCGCAATTACACAATACCGGGAGAACACACAGCAGATTCAGTTCCCGACAAGACCGAGTGCAATTCAACAATTTCTCCAGTCTTCTACAGGGTGAGCCTGGTTTCTACTCTTCAGAGATCCTTTGATTCTTTTCACAGGACTGATTCAGTCCTAACAAGCAGTTACACAAGCTGCAGACCGGAACTCTGGGCCTTACACACGCTTTTTGACTGAAACTGTGCACTGAAGGAGCACAGGGTTTCTTTCCTTCACTGCCAGAGCTAAACTGAAACTCCAACAGACAAAACCGGCACTTCCTTTGAGTTCCTCCCAGTTCTTGACTGGATTGGCTGTCACTCACAATAGACTGCTGCTGTTGGTCCAAAAAGGCGCTGAAGTCTAAACTAATCTCCCAGAGTCACTGCCCATACAATCCTCTTGTGGCTGGCTCAGATTATGAGTCAAGTTCTGATTCGTCCAAGGCACCATTTAGAGCTAGCTTACCCCACACTGATTGGTCCAGTTCAGCAGTTCAAAACCAGAATGGGGAACTAGGCAGACACAGTTCTGACTGCAAAGAAAGCAGGTTAGACAAACTGTAATTTCATTATTACTGTAAATGATTTCTGGCAAACAGTTACATCTTTCAGATAGATTCCCTTTGCACTCCTAGTGACTGCAAAAGTGGAGTGAATTGGCAGCAGCTCGAGTGGTACTCAAACAGAGAAGCACACAGTCCCCCCATACAAACTAATTATGTCTGCAAGCAGACAGCTCTTAAAGAGACAGTACCAGAGGCTCTAAAAACACTCACTGATAAATGGCTTAAACGCCAAACACCATTCAGGCTTGGAGCATTCAAGCAAGCTCCTGGAAGTCTTTTGGGAACCCCCATTTGCAGGGGGGTTACACCTGCTTTTTTGATTAGGTTAGGAGTGAATAGAGAGGAGTAAGGATGGAGAGGGAAATGAAGAGGGGGGAAGGTAGCAGAAAGGGAGGTAATGAGGTGGGTTGGGGAAGATGCGTCAAGAGATTGGGGTGCAGGTGCAAGAGGTAGGGAGAGACTGGGAAAGGGCAAACTTCAGATTGGGTAGGGAAGGAGACTGTCGGAGGGAGATGGGGAGAGATTTCCAGAAGTTAGGGAGGCGGTGAGAGAAGGCAGCCTGCCCAGCTCTTGAGTGGGACGAGGGAGACTGAAAGTGCGAGTGTCTCTGGTTCGAAGTTTGCAGGAAGATGGGGAAGAAGGGGAAGGGAGATTCCTGAACCAAAATTTAGAGATAAGTGTGGTGGCATGGAGCTGGCAGTGTGAAGGAAGGGAGAGGGAAGAGTAAAGAGTGCAGTGATGGGTACGGGGGGGGGCGTTAGAAGCAAAACGAGTAAAGGCTCGTGTAAAGGCAATTGAGTAAAGGGCTGCACTGACTAGCTGATTTCACTGAAATGGACCCCCATTCACAGCTTTCCTAGCTGCAATTTTGAACAGCACACAGCTAGACAGTCACATCCTCGACTGTTTTGTACATCATAAGCCTATGACAAAACCAATCAGAAACATACTGAGGGGCAGCATGGGAGACTTACATAAGATATATTGTAATGGACCCGAGTGGGCATGGTAGTGGTGCTGGGAATAAGTAGGGTCCTGCAGAACTGCCCAGGTTCAGCAGAGAATGTGTTGAGTGGAGTTCTGTTGGAAACCAATCAGATTCACAGTTATGTACATTAACTCACTGTGGGAAAATTACCAGCAGGGTAAACCAAACTGAACCAGGTGTCCTATTAGGGAGATTACATGATCCCCAAACTAAGCAGTAAATCATATGGGGATAGACTACATAATTTCAAGACTGTTCAGCCTTGACAGAAGAAGGCTAAGGGGTGATTTATTATAACCTTATAAAATAACAAAAGATAAGGAACTTTTTTTGTAAAATCTGTTTATTGATTTTATAAAGAAAACTTATAAACAGGTAACCACAACTCGCAGAGATCAGCAACTGATACTGCAATGCCCTGTACCTAGGGCTTCCAGGGGCTGACATCTGCTGCTTGCAGCTGGTGCAGAACGCTGCAGCCAGGCTGTTGACTGGGCTTTCTCGATCTAGCCATGTCACACCTCTGCTGCGCAGACTGCACTGGCTGCCGGTACAGTGGCAGATCACGTTTAAGGTCGGCTTTCTGATCTACAAGGTCCTACATGGACAGGGACCAAGTTATCTGCAAGAGCTCCTCTGTCCCTACCACCCCCACTGACCACACCGCTCTGCCGATGAGGGATTGCTAGAGATTCCCAGGGTTCGTTTGAAGACCTCTGGAGCCCGTGCATTTGCTTTTGTGACTCCCACCCGGTGGAATTCTCTACCTCTTCAGATAAGGGGGTGCCTGACGGTGGAGAGCTTTAAATCTGCCCTTAAAACATTCTTATTTTCTCTTGCTTATCCTGATTATTAACCTATGGAAGTCTGTCTTTTTAATTCATTTTTAATTACTTACTGTTTTAGCTCTTTTGTAAAAGCGCTTTGGTATTTATTGAATTGCACTTGAAACAAAGTTTATTATTATTAATAATATTATTAGCAAACATTTGAGCATTCACAAACTTACATTAGGGTACACAGTCGGTGAGTCCAGTGTAATACCAGATTTGGGAGGTATGTACAGCTGTGCAAAGAAAATCAGCCGGATAGCAGAGCATGAAATGCATCATGCCAACTATAGTGCCAACCATATGGTGTACAACATCTGAGCACAGGCTGTAGTGCACAGACTTGGTGTCCCATACCCGTGAACCTGTGATGGGCTACTAGTAGCCATATAGCCAAGTACCTGAAAAAGGAAAAGCTCACAGCACTGGCTTTGTGTAAAAAAAATCGCTATAACATAAAAGAAGAGAATTAACTAATAAGAGTGTAACCACCAGCATGAGTGGAGCTAGGCCAGTAGCCATACCCCACCCCAACCTAGAGTACTGAAAGAACTGGTGTATCTGGTGCCTCAGAGGGAAAACCAATACTATCAAACAAATAGTCAAGGACCTCGCAAAACACTGTGGTGTAGCTGCTTGTAAAAACATCAGAAATTCACTACAGTTTAGACAGCATACATTCCTGCATGGAGGCAAAACATAACAGATAAAAAGTTCAATCATCTGGGCTCCGATGCCACTAATAGTGAAAACAGAGTCAAATAGCCATCCTGCAGCAGATCTTTTTTTTTTTTTAAGTTGTTTAACCAGGAGCAGCACACTAAGCTGAAAGCTTTTTTACAGGTGCAACCTAGGGGCACAGGGAAGTTAAGTGACTTGCTCAGGGTCACACAGTACGCAGGTGGAAGCTGTGAGATTCAAACCCTTGTGTGGTCTGCTGGATGTCACCAGATTTGCAGCTCAGAGCCTTAAACCACTGCGCTATACTGCCTCCCAAAAGATCTTGCTCTACAGTTATTGAACAAATCACACAAGCAACATTTTGGGGACATATACTCCCCCAGATTACAGCACATACTCTCAACGTTAGCACCAGTGGCTCCCCAGGCAACCCTCGCCCCCAAAAGCCATCCTACTGGGTCAATATGTTGTGGACAGACCCCCGCATGGAATATCACGCTGAACATATAGCGCAGTGTACTAGCGCAACGGTACAAAACCCTACAAGGCACATATGTTGCGCGAGTTTGTACTCTGCCGTGCATGGGTGGGGAGGAGGAGTGACACGGAGGTCAAGACCTCTGTTGGGGAGGTGGTCTGCTGAGCTGTTACCGTGGCTCAATGGGATGAGCCGCGGCAGTGCAGAGGCGCTATGCGTCTGTGGACCGGGGCTCGAATCTCAGTCCCAGACTTTTGCGAAATCTGATTGTGTGGTTTCTTTTTTTTTCTCCCTGGGTGTTTCTTCCCATCTCCGTGTTGAATACCCCCCCCCCGAGTTTATGATATTAATGGGGGGTTGGGGGCACAGCCCCCTGTAACGTAGGGTGCGGGGGGTGCTCCACAGAAAACAAAGAAGCCACTAGCGTCTTTAGCCGAAATGTGTTTCAGAAGGTTGTCTGAGCGGCAGCAATGAATCTGCTATAATTACAGCACGGTACATTGCTGCACTATTATGTCATATGACATAATGACCCCATGCCAAAGCAATCATAGTCCATAGAGAGTAATTAAATCCAAGCATGTAAAAGTTCTCAAGCATTGTCTTCCTCACCATCTACCTCCTGTGTGTCAAAGTCCTCTTTAATCTTTAAAAGCAGCTTTCTGGCCTCCTGGGGGGGGGGGTCCCAAAAATATACTGTTTGCCAGTGTATATGAGTGAAAACCATGCGGGATACTGTAGAGCAAGGGTGACCCCCAGGGAGCGCAGTTCCGAACAGATTGTATCAGAGGATGTCAGCTGGTCTCAGGTGGCACAGCTATGGTCAGGGTATGTAACTTACCCCATCCTCTGTCTCCAAGGGCCCAGCCAGTCAGGCAGCTTTCAAGATTCTGCCCTGCTCGTGTATACCACCCAGAACCACCAGAAGCATGTGAGATCTGTTCTCTGTGTCTGATCGCCTCTGCAGGGTCAACTGATAGGCCCGAAACACTTTCAGCAGAAGTCTAGATTCAAACTGTGACCTAGCCATTGTCTTACAAAGCCCTTGGTGTCATCCATATCTGATGTCTCTGGGAGGCTGAGGATCCTGATGTCGAAGGCTCAGGCTTGGTTCTCTAGTGCCTCCAGCTAATACTGTATAGTCCAGTTCTCTGTTATCAACACTGTTGATGACATGAAGGCTCACAATGATGCGTTGGTGGCTTCTTTCGATTCAGCCACTGCTGCGGTGGATTGCGCTTCACAAGCTTGCAGTCTGCCATGGAAAAGTACAGTTACGTAAGACCTTACCGTAACAGTAGATCTTCGAGAGGATCTCTTGCAGCAGGCCATCACCAGCAGGACTAAGCTGTCAGGCGCCAGGACCACATGGAATCCTTTCTAGTTAGCAGTCTGCCAGAGGGGGTAGCCCACCTCCAACATCAGCAGATGACATCAGCCAATCCCATATAAGGCGGGTGGCCCCCCACACCCTCCTCAGTTCTCCCGCCGGAGACCATAAGCAGGATGCCGGAAGAGGCAACCGAGGAGGAGGACTCCGAGGTATTCCAATAGCATAGAAAAAATAAAAGCAGAAGGCTCGCTCCATGGAAGGGGAGAGAGACACAGGAGAAGGGGGAAGGAGGGAGGGAGGGAAAGCAGGGCCAGTTGCAAGAGATCCTCTCGAAGATCTACTGTTATGGTAAGTTCTGACGTAACCGTACTATCTTACTTTGAGGGTATCTCTTGCAGCAGACATCACCGGTAGGAGTGAGTCCCAAGCAGTTCTGGCACCCGACAGTCTGGGCAGTAGGCTAAAGAAACAGCAGCCTAAGAAAGAAGGCCTTGGGAGGACAGCCAGGCTGAAGTTGGCCCTACATCTAGAGGCAATGTCCATATTGTAATATTTGGTAAAAGTATGGACAGCATTCCAGGTGGCAGCAGCGCAGATGTCAGTGGTTGATACATTACGGAAACAAGCCATTGATGTGGCCATACCTCTTGTGGAATGGCCTTTAACTCCTCCAGGAAGTTCCTTGCCATGCTTATGGGGACAACAAACAATTTAATTTGCTAACCATTTAGACAAACAGTATTTGGACACCAGGGCGCCCTCTTTCCCAGGGATGAACAAAACAAACAACTGATTGGACTTCAGGGAGTCCTTAGTCCGTTGTGTATAGTACCTCAGGATTCTATGCACATCCAAGGTATGAAGCAATGCCTCCCCTTGATTGAAATGGTCTGGAAAATAAACAGGCATGTGGATGCACTGATTCAAAGTAAACTACAACACCATCTTAGGAAGAAACTTAGGATTTGTATGCAAAGGCACCCTGTCTTTGTGAAAGACTAAATAAAGCTCCTTACACATGAGGGCCTGAAGCTTGGAAATCCATCGAGCAGAAGCAATGGCAACTAAAAATAATGCTTTCCACGACAGAAAGCATAGCTTGCAAGACACAGCCAGTTCAAAGGGAGGCAGCGTAAGTTTTTCTAACACAAAATTATCGTCCCAAGGTGGGACGGGGTCCCTGACTGGGGGCTTCAAATGCAGGATGCCCCGTAAGAATGGACGGGAGACACTGTTAGGCCACAGAGCGCCCATCCACACGTACATGATAGGCAGAGATGGCAGACAGATGTACCTTAATAGAGGAGTACCACAAACCTGAGTCTGAGAGGGACAGAAGGTACTCCAAAACCTGATCCACTGGACAGGTGAAGGGATCTAAATGGTGCAATGCAGCCCAAAGAGTGTTTCACTAGGTCACTGGCTGGGACCGCACTGTAACAAACAATTTGCTGAATAAAACTGATTTGATTCAGTTCTCTGACTCAGCTGTGGTTTTTTGTCCATCTCTGTCCGTTGGAGTGCAACTACCCAGGAGACTGCTTTTGATTTCCGGGGTTAGCCAACCCTTTGCTGCACACCCGGTTTCCACTAGAGCATGTGGGCATCATCTAGAACAACTGAAGGTGTGAGAAAGAGTCTGAAGGAGATGGTCCCAGGACAGGGCTGCTAGTAGCCAATCGTCCAGGTAGGGAAAAACATAAAACCCCTGCCATCTCAAGGAAGCTGCCACCACCACCAGGCATTTGGTAAAGACCCTGGGAGCTGAGGACAAACCAAAGGGCAGAGCTCCAAACTGGTAGTGCACTCCTTAGAAGTGGAAGCAGAGGCTGGCCTGGTGACACTGAGGGTTGAGGCGCTGGACGCCACACCTTGCATCATGCTGGTGACCCAGGTTCAGAAGTGAGCCTAGTCTGTCAGGGGTTGGCGGGGGAGGATAGGATCGAGCATCCGGAGGACTGCTCTCCTATCTCGGGGAGGGTTGTGGGTTTCCACCGCTCTGCAGCTGCCCCTTGTGATGATCGAGGGCACTGCTACAGTCGGTGTAGCATAGGGGCGGAGTGCAGCAGATGTCGGCACATTGTGCCTTGATGTCACTGCACGTCTGCACTCTGAACAGGAAGTAAATGGAGGAAAAGGCAGCACTACCGCAGCAGCATGATGGCCGTTACTCCTGAGCCCGGCGGGGCTGTAGAGGCACATCACATGCCGGTATTGGATCCCGATCTGGCGCAGGGACTAAAGGGAAGTCCCTCTCGAAGGTATGGCATCATATGCCAGCTGGTGTGCTGGTGTGTATCTCCAGATCGCTTGGGGGAGTGGAGTGGTGGCTGGATTACAGCAGGTTTGTGGCTGCAGGAGGATAAATAAGAATATAAAAAAAAAAGAAGACGTGGAAGTGGAAGCGGAGGAAGTGCCAGTGGGAAGTGAAAACCTTGATGTGTAGGTAGGCATCCTGCATATCCACGAAAGAAAGTCAGTCTCACTAACATAGCAGGGGCAGCAACCCCAGAAGGGTGACCACCCTGAACTGTCTGTACTCTATAAACAGGTTCTGCTGGCTTAGGTCCAGGATGGGATGAAGGTCTCTCATCCAACTGGGGACTAGGAAGAAGTGGGAGTAGAACTCCCTTCCCTGCTGACACCATGGGACTGGCTCTATGGCCTTTTTTCAAAGTAAGGCCTGGATTTCCTCCCAGACAAGAGGGACGTTGCTGGGAGGATACGAGGAGTTGCCTAAAGGGTTTTCTGGAGGCCATTCTATGAACTTCACAGTGTGGCCCTGCTAGATGAGCTGAAGCACCCAGTTGCCTGTGGTGATTTCTCTCCACCTGTCCATGTGCAGGGAGAAGTGACCCCCTATGACCATCTCCTGGTGAACAACTGGGGGGGGGTCTGGCAAGAAGTCAGGAGGTGGAAGCAACTGCTGCTGGGGCTGCTCGGTACCCCTGGCGCTGTGGATGGCGGCTGAGGGGGGAGTTGGGTGTGCTGCCCCCTGCACTGCACTTGCCCTGGGTTTTGGGAGGGGGACAGGCCTGTCTGTGAGAAGAGCAACGAAAAGGAGCTCGCTGTCCTGACTTCAGCTGGGTATGGTACATAGAATGGACGGATTTAAGAGCCCGTCCTGAAGTCTGGAGTTCAGAGATGATATCCTGGACATCTCCCCGACAAAGCTTGAGCCCTCTGAAGGGTACATCCATAATATTAGACTAGACATCCTGTGTGAAGCCAGAGACCCGAAGCCAGAAGTGGCGTCTATACAGATGCCTACAGCTTCTGCCTGGCCTGAAGCATCTACCACCTCATAAGCAGCCCTGAGAATGTGGGTACTGACCTCAGAGCCTGTTTTTAGGGCCTGAAGGATCTGCTGCTTGGAAGGGTCATCCGGCATGGCTACGACAGCCTCTCTAGCCTGGACTCAGAGCAGGTTCTGGTATTGTAATCATATAGGCCAAATAGTTGATGGCCCTGATGGCCAGAGTGGCAGACGCGAAGACCCACTTGTCTATCTGGTCCAGCAGGCAGGATTCCCTGTCTGGGGAAGGGAGCTTAGGTGCTTTGGTCTTTTAGTGCCGTCACATGCCACATTGATAATGACCAAATCAGCCTTGGGCTGTTCGCCAAAGTACAGCCTGCCAGTGGGGGTGTGGTAACGCCTGTCTGCCCTTTTGGATACTGCCGGCACCATATGGGGGCAGTTCCAAGCAGCCCGAGTAATGTCCTCATAGGAGTTGATCATCGGGGGGACCACTGGAGGAGGTGCATCTGGCTGATATAAGTATATGGCAAGCCGACGCCGCTCCAGGTCCTACTCTTCTGTCTCCCCTTGCACAGTGGCCTGGATGTGCCTCATGGTGTTGAGGAATCTGGTCCCAAGGAGAAGGACTCGCTGCTGAAGCTCTGGTCGGCATCATCTGTATCATCGTCCCCACTCTCCTCAGGCCGACGATCGTTCGAATGCCAAGCTGAACTAGCGTCGGGCCTATCCCTGGGTGAGCAGGGAGCACTAGGGCCAGGCCAGACAGGGACTGGGAAGGTGGGTCCCAAGGGAGGCCCTTGAGGGGTGGTCAGGGCCAGAGCCCTTGGAGCCGGGACCTGTGTTTGCATGAAGGACTACCCACTGGCATCGGAAAGGTGGGGACCGGCGACAGTCCTGCGGGAGCCAGGTATGGGTAGTCCGGTGTAGGTCCCACTGGTATCAGATGGGGTACACAGATGCTGTGCCAGCAGGAATCGGTGCTAGGTACACAGGCGTAGGTCCTGCTGGCATAGGTAATGGCAGGACAGGCGGCGGACCCACTGGAGTGGGTGGCCGGAGGCTGGGTGATGGGCCCACTGGTGCCAGCTATGGGAGTGGGTCTGGCATAGGGCCCACAGGCTGTGGCAGGGGAAAGATGGGCGCAGAGCCTGTGGGTGCTGCCTGAGGCAATGCCGGAGCGGTGTCTACGGGCACCAGCTGCAGGGAGGCAGGCGCAGCAGTGGAAGGCGACCCCCCCACCCCCGGCGACAGCTGAGAGACTGGGCTCTGGGCAGTGGAAAAAGGGGCAGAACCAGTGGCAGTCCCAGAAGTAGAGACCGGGGTCAGTGGTATGCGTGATGGAGTATTAGCTGGCAGATTGGCTTCAGCAGCACCCACGCCAGCCGAAGAGACTCTGGCAGAGCCACCTGACTCGGAGCCCATGAAGAATAAAGGCTGGAATAGCAGGTGTTGAAATGAAGAAAAAAAAAAATAAAATAATAAAGTGTGGTTAAATATAGGAAAATGGTGGTTGACTGTAGCTGCGGCGGTATCAGAGGTCTGACGTGTTAGTTGACAGCGAGAAAGAACTGAGGAGGGAGTGGGGTCTGCCCACCTTATTTAGGATTGGCTGTCATCAGCCACTGACATCGGAGATGGGCAGCCCACCCTCTGGTAGACTGCTAGCTAGAAAGATTTCCGTGTGGTCCTGGCGCCCGATGACTTAGTCCTACCAGTGGTGGCTTGCTGCAAGAGATACCCTCAAAGTAAAACCTGGTGTCTTTTTGGTCCAACGCAATGACCCGCAATTCTGAAGTCTTAATGACTTACAGGATGTTGTTGTTGGTAGCACCAGCACTCCTTGCTGCCATGCTGGTCTCCAGGACCATCTGATTTTTCTTCCCTCCAGCCTCTGACATCATCTTTCTTGGATTTCCCATGTTGAAAAAGTTCCAAACTTCGTCTGGTCATACCCAGGTCAGTATGCAATGATGAAGTACATTTGAAACTCCAACAGAACAAACCAATTACTCTTTAAAATAAAGTTTTAATTTATTTTATTTATTTAGTTTTTGTTAACCGGGTAGGTGCACTGGCCATATAATTACTTATTTTCAGACACGACCCGGGAGAGTACAACAAAAGGACAACATTGAACAACAGCAACATGGGTGCAATAATACAAATAGAGGAACAGTACAGCAGTGCTACGAAAATACAATGGGTAGAAACAACAAAAAATAATGGCAAGCATTATACAGATAATAGCAGTAAGATATATAATAAGTGCAGAAACCATGGACTCGTCCTGTGGAGTGAAAAGGTTAATAAGATAGTAAGGTTATATAGAGAGAAATGTGAGGAATGTTCAAACATAACAAGAAAGACTGACAGAATGAAGGTCAGGGGTGGTAATTGGCAAAACAACAGTGGATGGTCAGCAACAAGGTTCAAGAAGGAAGAGAGCTAGTAGTCAAGAAGTTATTTACAAAGAGAAGGAAACATATGGGGAAGGAAGAGGAGACAGTCTTGGAGCTGGATTAGAGCAGGGGTGACATTACTGGTAAGTCTCAGGAGCTTCAGGTTGGGTCAAAGCATGTACAAGCATCAGCTAAGGATAGATAACGACAATATTCACTTTTAAATCCAAAGTGAGACTGAGACAGCTGGAGGTTGAGTGGAAGAGCATTCCATAGCCTGGGAGCAGAGAATTGGAAGGCCCCTGTGCCTTTAGTCGTCCGACACCTCGGAACATAGAGCAAGGATTTGTCAGCTGATCACAGGCCATGGGAGGATAGTTGAGGGACCAGCAACGCCACCAGCTGGGATGGGTTTTTTTCCCGGATGATCGAGTCCATTAGTGATCCGAGGTAGTATTGTCTACTGGCAGAGGATGAGAGCCAATTCAGGTCCTTATAAAGAAGGCAGTGATGTTTGAGTCGACGCGACGAAGAGGCAAATCGGCATATATTGTTATAAGTTATGTCCCATTTTAGTAGGGAGGTTTTATGGGCAGAGGTAAGAATAGAGGCACCATAAGTAAGGGTTGGGAGCAGAATACCTTGGGCAATTGCTAATTTGGCTGAGCGTGTAAGCATGTAGCTCATTTTGTAAGCTACTCCTAGTTTCGAGTTTACAGCTTTGCACGAGGACTGAATGTGAAGATTAAAATCCAGGGACTGGTCCAGGAGGATCCCAAGGTGCTTGAAAGAAGTAACATTTTCAAGTGGAAATCCTCCTGAGTGAAGAACCTCCAGCAAACTAGAACAGGTCTTAATCTTCGGTGCAGAACCTAGGAGCATGGCTTTCATTTTCTTTTCATTTAGTATAAGCTTACGGTCTAGTAGCCAGCCTAAGACCTTACTGAAGTCTGAAGTAAGTGATGTGTTTATGCAAGCAATACTAGAAGAACTAGTGTAGATGATCAGGTCTTCAGCATAGAGAATAGCTGAGCAGGATTCCAGGACCTCAGCTGCATTGTTGATAAAAATTGAGAACAGAAGGGGCCCAAAGATAGAGCCCTGGGGGACCCCAAGGTTGATAGTAGACGTGTTGGACAGGGAGGAGTTAAATTTGACAGCTTGTGACCTGTTTGACAGGTAGCTACAGAATCAGTCCACAACAGGGGTAGAGAAATGGAATTTATGGAGAGTAGAGAGAAGCAGGGGATGGTCAACGGTCAACAAGGTCAAAAGCCTTAGTGAGGTCAGTGAAAATGGCACCTGTGAGTTTTCCAGAGTCCATGTTGGACAGAATATCAGTAGTTAGTTGAAGAAGAGCCATGGTGGTGCTATGACCTTTTCTGAAACCATGCTGAGTGTCTGAGAGGAGATTGTAGCGTGTAAGGTAGTCAATGGTCTGTGATGCAACTATTTTCTCTAGGATCTTGTTAAGGACAGAGAGAGTTGCTATAGGTCTGTAATTGGCCATGTCCTTTGGGTCACTTTTTTTAAAGACAGGCATTACTCTTGCAGATTTCCATAGGTCTGGCACAGTGCTATGGATAAGGGATAAAGTGTAGATTCTGGCAATCGGAGAGGCAATGAGTGGAGCAGCCAGCTTAATAAGACGAGGTTCCAGTGAGTCAGAACCAGAGCTGGTATTGGCAGATATGGATCTCAGTAATTTCAGAACTTCCGCTCCCTATATATACTTAAAATAGAATGGTGGAGCTGGAGGAGCATCATACGATAGGGCAGTATGGTTGTCTGATGGTAGTGTGGTAGGTAGATTGGAGTGCAAGCCACTAGGTTGTAAAGCCAAGGTATAGTATGAAAGATCAGAGAAAAGATTGTTAAAACTGTTTGAGATGGTCCTAGGGTCATTACAATGTGCCTCATTTATGATCATTTCATCAGGAGTGACTGACTGCAGTGTACCGAAATGTTTTGACATGGGCCCAAAATTTCCTCGGTCGAGGCTGAGCTTTGTAGAAGGTCCTTGCAGTATTGCTTTTAGCAACTCTAACTTGTCTCTACATCTGTTCCTTAGTTCATGATAGACAATAAGATCTGACTGTAGGCCAGTTTGTTTGTAGTGAAACCAAAGCTTGTCCCTCTGACACAGATTAGCAAGGAGGTCTTTATGCAGCCACCTCGTCTGTTTTCCTCTGACCCTCCTAGTAGTCTTGGGGGCATGTTTATATTGAATGGTAAGAAATTAATTTGTGAATATCTGTAGAGCAACCTCCACATCCTTTGTTTGATAGATATCTGCCCAGTCGATATTGGAGACATCATAGAGAAATGCATCCTGGTCAATATGATCTAGATTTGTAAACGTGATTAGTCTTGATGGGGGAGATGGAGGCGCAACCATAGATAGGATACAAAAAGTGGGTGAGTGGTCTGTTAGTGCATCTGCAAGGATTCCTGCTTTTGACACATGTTCCATACGGTTAACCATCACCCAGTCTAGGAGTGTACCCGTTTGATGGGATGAGCGTGGCTGTAGTTGCTTCAGAGATCAACTGGTGAAAATTATAACTAAGCATGAGTGATTGCAAGGATATTTGAGCTGACCCTAACCAACTGAGGTTAAGATCACCTAGAATGACAGCCTCATTATGATTTACAGTCTGGGAGGTGATGTCAAAGAGTTCTTGAAGACCTACTAATCCCCCAGCAGGGGGATTATAGGCACAGATAATATGAAGCTTCTTTTCCCCCAATACAATAGTTGCCTGTATGAATTTGCACACTGCGGGAGAGGCAGATGCTGGGACAATAGAGATGTTGAGGTGGTTTTTGAAGACTAGGGCAACTCCACCTCCACGTTTGGTTGAGGATCAATCCCGCTGGAACAGGGAGTAGTTAGGCAAGGAGCATACTTCATCAGGTATTCCGGGTTTTAGCCAAGTTTCTGTGAGACAGAGTACATCAGGATTGTAGAGTTTCACCCAGGCCTTGAGTTCCGCATGGTGACAGGTAAGACTTCTGATACTGATATGGGCAATTAATAATCCTTTCTTGGACATGTCAGATAACTCATTTGGGAAAAGAAACAGGTAGGTGGACCTGGATTTAGTTTGACGTCCCAGATAGCAGAATAATGATCATGGCTAGGAACCAAAGCCTTGCACAGTGGCAGGTTAGGGTGAAAGCACATCTCCATGGCAGCTTCCTCCTGGCATGTAGAGGTAATAGATGCTGCCTCTAACAAGGAGGACAGGGTTGGGTTGCAGATCAGGCTTTGTCTCTGCAATCAAGTTAGAGAAAATATAGTTGCAGTAAGCCTTTGAGGAGTCTTTTGCCATTTGGTTACATGGGAGAGCCCATGTGGCAGTGTCCAGGCTGAGTAAAAGGACAAATGACAAGAGTGCCCACAGCAGACTATACTTCGCCATAGTGTTACTATTTGACTTGGGTAGGAAGGCTAGTGGTCTACTGAGACAGAGGATTAGCTCTTAGGGATAAAGAGATAGTGTGTGTAAAATTAAGACAGCCAAGGGTGACCGTGTTCCACCGTTTTAACCCTTGGCCGAAATCAGAGACAGAGCAAAAACAACGAAGAGTTTCCTGCTAGCATAGCAATTATTTAGAAGAAGTGGATCAGAGAAGCAGAAAGTAAAGCCCCACAAAGGTTAATTAGGAAAGCAGACCAGCTGGAGGCTCTACTTGTGGTAAAGATTACAGTGAGGAAATGGAGACCTATTCAAGATATGTTAGACGGCACCCCTAGTGGCGGAATTTTATAAGGAACCAAAGGGAGACTAGACAGATGGCAGTAGTGTTCGGCAGAGTCAATGCAAAGCAGAGGCGCGAAGCCCAGAGACTGATAATCCGACAGAGAAAAGGCAGGGCCAAACGGTGGCCGAGCAGAGAGCAGCAGTCCAATTAGAGGAGGGTGGCAGCAGGTGGCGCCTATCAAACCCGCACAGTGCTAGCCGGACACTTAACGGTTGAAGGTGTCCTGTTCGTCAGGAGGATAGAGGTAACGGGCAGCTGGCAGGATTAGCGCACCGCTCACTGGGAGCACGATCAGGCACAGTGGATCTATTTTAAGATATAAAATGTAGGTTAAGATAGGATGTTTTAGCTAGGGCAGGGGTACCAAGGCAACTTGAAAAATACTGGTGGAAAAAGAGAGGAAGCCCAGGTATGGAACTGCACAGTAGATAGTAGAGCAGGCACTAAACAAAGCTGATAAGCAAGCAGATGGTGAAAATAGGAAGATGTCTTTTAAAGGCAAGACGACAAGTGTTAGGCTAATAGCTACCTCTGTATCTTTAAGAGGAGTTGCAATATTAGAGGGGAGGATGAACATTGCTAGGGGTGGTGCCGAGGGGGGAAGGAGAGTATTTAATAAAGGCTGGAGGTGGGGATGGCAGGGTGGGCATAAAAATTCAAGCAGCAAGGAGACAGAAGGACAGAAAGTGAAAGAGAAATTGAATTATTTGCAGGGCAAAGCTTACAACTGTGACCCAAATGGAATCTGGTCTAAACAGAAAAAACTGTATCACATAAAATCAGCACAGAGCTCGTTGTAAACATGTCTTACTTATCCTGCTGGCAGTTGGCAAAAGGTAAGGAATTAATGGCAAACCTTGTTCTTGAAGTAAAGGGACAAAACCATGATCTAAGAGGGCAGAAACTTCAACTAGCAACCAAGATATCAAAAAAGGACAGCAGAAAATGTGTCTACACACAGAAGGTGACAGGCATTTGGAATAGTTTACCTGAAAATATAGTAATGGCAGGGAACTTAAAGCTTATTCAAATACAGGTAAGATTTATTTATGTCTGACGGTAACTTGACAAGTTACTGCCACTGAGTAGTGGGTGACATTCCCACTGGGCATATGCCTTATACTGTCCTGTACTCCAAGCATAAATCAATAGACTCCTCTCAGCCAATCATAATACAGGATCTCCTTATCTCTTATGTGGTATACAGTTGTGATCCCATGCTCACTAAATGTCTAATCCCTCGAATCACGTTCCCCCTGACAAAAAAGAAATGCCTAAGATACACTGTATACACCTTTTAATGTTACAGTTTGTCGCTTCTTCCATATTACTGGTATGTACTGGGAATTTAATAGTTTTTGTGCACACTGAAGAACTCTAAAAATTAACATACTAAAAGCCTCTATTGGAAGACACTGTACTTAAAATGTACCCCTATTTTACTCGGCCAAAGGGTGAACCTAATAAACTATTAGAACAGAAGTGTTTTAACAAATTTATAGGCAAAACTCCGTCATCCTAATTGGTTGTTACCTGTGCATCAAATCTGTTTGATGCACAGGTAAAAACAAGTACTGGGCCAGGATTCACAAAACAACACAAAGTGCCACACAAACGTTTCTGCTGCTCCTCACAGTTGCACTGGTGAGCAATCCTGCTATTCACAGTTGGACAGCACGGTGCGCTATCCGACTGTAAATAGGGGCAGCTGGGGGTAGTGCTAACCCAGGAAAACCACCAGGAACTCCAGTAGTGCTACCCCCGCAGTCAGCCAGGAGAATGGGATGGCAAAAACAGCGCACACGCAGTAAAGTCCTATTCATGAAAGTGGCCATGCAAATAAGCCCATTGGGCATGCAAGGTGCAACAGGCATTAGCATGGCCCAGGTCTGTGAGTGTCCCCAGCCCTTGCCCCATACAGCCACAGTCCCTAGTGAACTGCCCTCCTCGTCCTCTGATCGCAGTCCCCAGTTACAGTAATTAACCTCGGTAGACCAGGGTCCCTCCTCTTGCCCCGATTGCTGACCTCACAATAAAAAAAAAAACCTTTGTAATGTAGTGTAGTGGTCCCACCCCCTCCCTAGTCCTGATCACCCACCCGATATGTTTCAATACATTTTTCATAATGTAGTGTCCCTTCCCGGCCCCCCCTCCGATTGCCCACCGATATGATTAAATATATTTTCCATAGTGTAGTGCCCCTCCCGGTCACTGATCGCCCTCAATATATTTAAATATATTTTCCATACTATAGTATCCCTCCCGGTCCCCGTTCGCCCACCGATATATTTAAATATGTTTTCCATAGTGTAGTGTCCTCAGGTCCCCAATCACCCACCTGATATGTTTACATATATTTTCCATAGTGTAGTGTCCCACCCCATCCCAATCTCCCACAAATATTGTTGAAGCCTTTTCCATAGTGCGCGGTCCCTCCCCTCCTCCAATGCAACCCATGCCCTGCTAGTCCAGGGTCCTTCCCCCACCCGTCCAGTGAGACCCACCACCCTGCTACCCCCATCTCAACCCAGGACTGGCTGACCAGCAAGCACCCTCCTCACACCACCACGGCTGGCCACCTCCCGGCCCTCAGGGAGTGCATACTGTATGCAATATGGCTCATTGACAATCACAGCCAATGAGCCGTACGGCAGACAGTACGCGCTCCCTGAGGGCTCATTCAGCAGCCAGCCGTGGTGGTGTGAGGAGGGCACTGTGCTGGTCGCTGATCATGGTTTGGGATGGGAGGAAGCAGGGTGGTGGATCTCGGTGGACGGGGTTGGTGGGGAGTGACCCTTGACTACCAGGGCATGGGGTTTTCACATCTGGGGATGTCGACTGGGGACCGGGAGGGACACTACACTATGGAAAATTTATTTAAACATACGGATGGGCAGCGGGGACCAGAGAGCAGTACCTCCGTAACCACTAGGGTTGCAGATCACCACCAGGTTTGCCAGTAATTTCTCCACATAAGGGCCTTCTAAGCGGCCCTTGTATGGAGCAAAACCTTTGTGAACAGTACTGTCATAGGTGCGAACCGGCGGGAAGGGTGGTAGCCGCCCACAACCACTAGGGTTGCGTAGATCACCATCAGGTTTTGCCGGTAATTTTCTCCACATAAGGGCCTTCACAAACGGCCTTGTGCGGAGCAAAAACTTTGCGAACAGTACTACTGTTGGGATATGCAAGTCCCCTTCCCTTCATTTGCATTGCAGTCCCCCCCTCCCAACTTTGCCCAGGCATAAACACAGTTTGCCTGAGCAAACTGGGCTTTTGAATACGAACTCCAGGCAAAACCCAGTTTGCCCTGGGTAAACTGAGTTTGCGCTCGGGCAATG
The DNA here is from genome assembly GCA_016271365.2 of Neoceratodus forsteri. Taxonomy (NCBI): domain Eukaryota; kingdom Metazoa; phylum Chordata; order Ceratodontiformes; family Ceratodontidae; genus Neoceratodus; species Neoceratodus forsteri. Next base: position 106,933,919 of record JADMNL010000031.1, on the reverse strand, counting down.
TTTTGTAAATCTGGCCCCTGAAATGTAGCGCCGCAGTACTCAAAAAGAAATCACTGTGCTATTTGAATTTTGAGCTTTTCAAACTCTGCCATTTTTTCCCTTTCTAACCGAAAAAACATCCATCAACGAAAAACCTTTGGTAAACATATTTGCCCATTTTTTTAATTATACATTTCAGCCCTTCAGTTATCAAACATTTAAAGATACTCAAAAGCATGTATTTACTTTGTTTTTCTTTGAGCTGCCGATCGTGCTACCACTCCCGCAGCGCATCTCCTCCCTCTGTCTCTATTGCAGACTGCACTCCCATTTTCCACATGTGCAAACGCAATATATTTTTTTTTTATTTTTAAATAATCCACACGTTCCATTAACGCCAATGGTTTTCAGACAAAAAAACTTCAGTAAACATAATATAAGCCCCACAAATCAATTAAAGGACCTTTGGGGCCCAGTGGGCTCACCCAGTTACCAACATTTTATAAATAAATAAAAAATAAAATTATTTACGTAACTTGCACATAAACAAAAACTGCTTCTAGTAACATCTGCGATCGCACTGTTGCTCGGTTCTCTGAGTCCCCGCCCGCTCTCAGTCGATAAACAGCAAATTATTTCTCTTGTGTCGTACTGCTTTCTCTGGCTGTTCTGGCTCTCCCACCGTCAAACATAAATGTCACGCTGCTGTTAATTTTGAATGAATGTTCTGTAATGCCACAGACCTGTACAAACACAGAATCACACAGCAGAACTCTCTCTCTCTCTCTCTCTCTCTCCTGATCGTCAGGAAAACATGTGTCTGGCTACAAGGCTGCTTTGGCTCTTCCACAGTCAAACATAAATTCTATGCTGCTGTTATTTTTGAATTAATGTTTAATAATGCCAGAGACCTGTGAAAATGCAGAATAACACAATTCAACTCTCTCTCTTTGGGGGGGGGGGTTGAACTTGGCCTCAGAACTATGGACCCCACAATAGGACAAATGTCCTGTGACAAAATAAAATGACATCATCAGATAGCAGGCGGAACGACTATGTTACCTCAAATCAACATAATGTTTTTAGACAAATATAGCTTTTTAGGGTGAGAAAAATATTTTTATAAAAGGAACCCATTTTATAAGTGCAGTGAGACATTCTGGGGTGTGCCACTACGTCCCTGAGCATGCGGTAATATCTGTTCAATGCACTCTCCCCGTCATGTCTTATTACTTACTTAACATGTATACAGTCTTCTCTTTTATATAAACTGGCTGTAACTGTATATATCTAATACTCTGTCTCCGTACCTTACTGTACTGTTTTCCACTTATTGAAAAACTAATAAAACTGGATTTACTAAAAAAAAAAACTCTGTAAAAACAGATAAACATTAAACTGTGATCTTTTCTCGAATGTACCCTTTTTATTCAACTGTACTGTTTTTTAACATGATTACGTAGCTAGTCGTGTATGTCTCATTGTATATGGTTACATGGCTAGTCATGTATATCTCTCATTGTATAATAATGTTTGAGTTGATAAAACCGCTCCGCTTTGTTTATGATCCTCTCTCCCCAAACAACATGAGTTAAATTATGCAATAAGAGATATACACAACGAGCCCTATAAACATACCTAAAAATTATTCTTCAGGCCTAGAAATTGAGTTTTATTTGTGGTGTTTCAGACAGAATACCAACATTTGAATTTTGGTGTTCCATCCAAAATGGGGTATACTGCCTCAGAACAAAGGCAGTTTTCCATGCACACTTTTGGTGTACTTAAATGTCAGCCCATACTGCCTAGCTCACTCTGCAACTGAGGAAATGCACTAAAAGGTCCCTGGCTGGGCTGTATAGAGCATCTGTCACTTGTCCTAGAGTAGACAACAGCAAATAGAGTGAAGTACTTACAGTCATATTGTTGATGGAAACCCAGCAGTCGCCAGGAAGTCCTGCAGCATGGGTACCAGGAACTGGAGGCAGCCGTCCCAGTGACACAGCAGCAACATCATGCTAATAAGGTTCACAATCCTCATCACTGCACACTGGCCAGGTCGTGCGTCATGTGGAAGATCTGGCAACGGGAAAGAGAGAAACACTGTCATCTCAGAGCAGATGTTAAAAGCTCCTTCCAAAGGCTCTCAAGCAGCCTGCTAAACTCCACGTTTGAGACTAACAAAATATTTGCACCTCTCAAGATTTCCTGTCTTCAGTATTTTTCTCTTTTTTGAAGGTATTTACATGGAGCAAGTGACTGTAGCTGATATCAGCTCACTTGTGGGATTGGGCTGCTGTGTACGGCGTTCCAACATACAGAATGTTAAAACTCCAAAAATACCAAACTATTAGAAAGGACATCGTGACTAACATTATTTGAACTAGAATTTATATTTCTATTGTACTTTTTAGAGAAATACAGTAGGGACTATAGAGCAGTGTCTGTCGACTGCAGACATCTGACATTGAGCTAGTAGCTCAGCCTCAACTGTATGCATGGCCACCATTACTTGTTCAGAATATCCCGCACACAGCCATGGACAAATGCATTAGTAATTTAATATGTATTAATTTCGACAGTGAGTACTGACGGGGAATTTGGTCAGTACCCCAGAGTAACCCCTGTCTCTTCTCATGCAGAGTCATGTGGCCTTAAAGTTCCAGCTACCAAGCTGTCTATCCACAGTTAATTAAATATTGTATACATACATTTATTTTATTCAGTAGCAAGCAATGAGAAAGGCAGTGTTAACTGTGAAACCCTCGTAAAAATGGTGAAAACGATGAATACAAGTTACCAATAAAATCCTCCCTGTTACAACAATGCAGGTAGTGGCTATGCAAAAACAAAACTGAAAATATCATTCTTGGTGCAGAGAGGAAGGTGCCCTCAGATGACAGGCTACAGAGGTCGAACAGAAGTTGTAAACTAGAAAAGCTAGGAAACAGAAACATAAAAAGGCCTTGTGGCTTATTCTATCTACCCAAACCTGTCTAGTTATGGTAAAGAACCCCATCAGTCATTCCTTCACCATGCTGCCTCCTTACACACTTTTCCTATGTGCTTGTCCCAACCCCATTTGAACCCCACCCCTACACACTGTTTCAATGCAGACATCTTCTTGTGGAAGTTTATTCCATTTCTCTCTACTCCCCTCCTGGCCATTTTCATGGAGTATATCACTTTCACTCATTAGTGTGAACAACTTTCTGCTGTCAACCTTGTTTGTCCTGCAGAGATACTTTTAATGTCTCTTTCATTCCCCCCCTTTCTCCTGTCCCCTGGCATGTACATATTGAGGTCCATCAATTGCTTCCTGTAACCTTTTCCTTGTTGCCACTAACTCATTTTGGTTGCTGTCCTCTGCACAGCCAAAAATCCATCCCTTTCCTTCCTCAAGTGTGGGCTCGAAAACTGCATGCAGTACTCCAAGTACAGCCAAACCAGAGATCTGTAGGACAGTGTTACCTCCCTCCTTTTACTGGGGATCCCCTACCCTATGCATCTGATTTGTCTTGCCCACAGCTCTAGTACACTGTCCTGATCCCTTCAAGCTCTCCTTTATTATGACTTCCCAACTCCCCAGGTATCCTTCCTTCTCTGTGCGCTCCATTATGGCCCCATTCCGTCCCCGGATTCTTGGCTCCAATGTGCATTACCTTGCTCTTTTCGCATTAAATTTCAGCTGCCATACCCTTGACCACCTAACTTCTTTTCTTCTAATGGATTAGAACAGCCAGTTAAATGAGTGCACCATCTGCCGTAAAGATGCTCTCCTACTGCACCCACTGAGATGAGGAAGTGTAAGCGTAGACGTCTCAATTCAAGCAGAGAAAGGTTCTCTGTCAGAAAGCCTCGTCCCTGGTATCTAAATGCTTGTGATGCCCCTGGGATGTAAACTCCCAACATGACACTGGCATGTCATGGGTGCAAACAGACCTATTGCCATGCTAGTCTCAATTTGCAGTTAAAAAAATGATTTAAAATGAGCAAAACATGATGCCTATGAATAATAGAATTTTAAATGTTAGCTTCTCATTAGGAAGCAGGCCACCTAATTGCTACAGAGCAATCCCATTAAACTCCGCCTGCTCCACAGCCACTTTCTTTTGTTCTGTGGAGAAGTCTATATCTGAGCAGAGCAGGGTTTCCAACCGGAGGTGCAACTGCATGCGGACACAGGATACAGTCCCATGGGATTCTTTTCCTACTCATGGGATGTCAGAGAGGAACATCCTTGGGAATTTATAAAAGGAGAGAAGGGGCTTCCCCTCACTATCCCAAATAAAGAGAACTGCACCACACTGTAGAAGAGTGGTTGTCATGGCGATTCTCCAGTATCACCAACAGAGGAAGCAGTGCTCCATATTCTCTGCATTCTAATTTTTTTTTTTATCTCAGTTTATTTATTTGTCCAACACATGATCTGGACAATAAGCACTGAAACAAAGTCTCATTCACATGGGCTCAAAATTCTGTACATACTGTTGTATGAAACAGTGTTGTATAATGATACTCAGTGTGTGCACTCTTGAAGTCTTTCTGTGACTGCAACCCGTTGCCTTCGACAACAATATTCAGTGTTTGCTCTCTTAGAGGAAAGTGAGAAACTCCACTCCTCCAATTTATGGGAAGATTTTCCACAGGTCTGAGAGCTGGTAAGCAAAGGCACTTGATCTATAGCTCTAGAAAACTAGAGCTACTGCAAGCACATAACTTTGTGAACTCTGTGGGAATAGGTGGAATTATGTGGGAGAGATAGGAGGTCTGAGAGGTAGCTAGTAAGCAGACCAGGCTAGAACTTGTGGAGAAATGTGGGGCAGTGGAAGAGGTGGTAGGTCTTAATAGAGGTCCAACCAAGGTGACTGTAGAGGTTACAGTGCTGAGTACAGGGTGGGTAATTAAGGAAGGCTATAGAGGGAGTAAAGTAAGGGATCTCATCTGACTGAGATTTCAGAGCAGCCCCCATAGACAGTCTTTCCATAATCAAGCATGGGGAGGATCATCTTAGAATGTAGCTCCTTTCTTGCAGTGGGAAGGCAGTCGTAATTCTAGTAGACAGTACCAAGCACCAAGCTTGGATTGAAACTTGGACACAGTGGTTGTCTATACGGGCAGATAAGTCAAGGTGCGGAGGGGGTCTAACCAGAGACCAAGGCAACTCACTTTCACTGCCATGTAGGGCACCCTGACAGAGTACTGAGGTGGAAGCGGTGGGGATCTTTAGGTAGCGTTCTCTTTTATATGACAAGCATGATCACACTGTTTTTGTACTTAAGTGTGAGCTGGTTACAAACCACTTGTGTATCTCCACCATGTCATGTTGCAGACTGGACTCACGTCGTGGAGCTAGTCACTGGTGTAAGTACTACAGTATATAGTCTGCATACATGTGGATAGAGGCAGACTTGCAAATGCCGTAGCTGGCAGTATAGGCTAGAGGTTAGAGCAACAAGCTGTGAATGAGCTTGGTATAGCCAGCAGACAGACCTGGGATTGATTCCCACAACCTCCACTTGCATACTGTGTGACTCTGAGCAAGTCTCTTAACCTCCCCACTGCTCCTGGGTTACCCTTGAAAACAGGCACCTGTGCCTAACATGGTTACCAAAGAAAAAATGGTGGGGATTAGGGCTATGATTAAAATATGTCATTTCAGTAAAATATTTTTAGGGACACAGTTAAAACTAAATCAGAGTAGGGGACTAAATAATACTCTTATAGCCCTTTCACAATTAAAAAAGCAATATTTGGCTGGGAATTTGGGGGGAGGGGGAAGTGTCCCCAGACTCTATGGGCATGATGGCCCTGGAGGTGGGGAGCAGGTAGTGCTGCAAAAGTATGGAGGCTAAATACAAAAGCATGCAGGCACCCCCATGTATAACTGCATTAGGGAAAACACTACTAGCTTATTAAGGTTGTCAGATGGTGCTCGGGCCTTTATTCTGTTGACAGCTGCTCATTTAAGCAGGGTCCTCTGCACAAATGAGAAACTATTTCCAGGCACTGTAGATGACTGGCTGGACAGCTGTCTCACTCAGTTGGGCTGCTTCTGTTTTTCACAGCTATAGCCGAAATGTTCTGCCTTGTGTAACTGTCTTCCTGCCACCCTGGGAAGCCTTTCGGAGTGCAGAGCTTCCACTCTCGTGCTCTCAGTACACTGCAGCACTGTAGCTGGATACTGAGAGCCCTACCCCACACACACACACACCACAAACAAGCAGGAGAGCAGGCTTTACTGCTATCTGAAGCACTTTTACAGGCCAACTGGCGGTCAGGCACATTCCTAAACACTTTCATTTTATAGTATTTTTAATATTTAAAATAAGTCAGCATTAAAAATAAGTTGGGTCTGGCAGTATAGCCTACAGGTTAGAGTAATGAGCTGTGAACGAGCTTGGTTCATCCAGCAGACCTGGGTTTGATTCCCACAACCTCCACTTGCATACCTTGTGTAACCCCCCTGCAAATGGGGGTTCCCAAAAGACTTCCAGGAGCTTGCTTGAATGCTCCAAGCCTGAATGGTGTTTGGCGTTTAAGCCATTTATCTGTGAGTGTTTTAGAGCCTCTGGTACTGTCTCTTTAAGAGCTGTCTGCTTGCAGACATAATTAGTTATATGGGGACTGTGTGTTTCTTTGATTGAGTACCACTCGAGCTGCTGCCAATTCACTCCATTTTGCAGTCACTAAGAGTGCAAAGGAACCTATCTGAAAGATGTAACTGTTTGCCAGAAATCATTTAGAGTAATAATGAAAATACAGTTTGTCTAACCTGCTTTCTTTGCAGTCAGAGCTGTGTTTGCCTAGTTCCCCATTCTAGTTTTGAACTGCTGAACTGGACCAATCAGTGTGGGATAAGGTAGCTCTAAAATGGTGCCTTGGACGAATCAGAACTTGGACTCGTAATCTGAGCCAGCCACAAGAGGATTGTATGGGCAGTGACTCTGGGAGATGTAGTTTGGACTTCGGCGCCTTTTTGGACCAACAGAGTCAGTCTATTGTGAGTGACAGCCAATCCAGCCAAGAACTGGGAGGAACTCAAAGGAAGTGCCCAGTTTTGTCTGCTGGAGTTTCAGTTGAGCTCAGGCAGTGAAGAGGGAAGGAGCCCTGTGCTTTTTCGGTGTGCAGTTTTAGTCGGGAAACGTGTGTAAGGCCCAGAGTTCCGGTCTGCAGCTTGTGTAACTGCTTGTTAGGACTGAATCCGTCCTGTGAAGAGAATCAAAGGATATCTGAAGAGTAGAAACCAGGCTCACCCTGTAGAAGACTGGAGAAATTGCTGATTTGCACTCGGTCTGTCAGGAACTGAATCTGCTGTGTGTTCTCCGGGTATTGTGCAGTAATTGCGATCGGGATAGAGAAGCAGCCTGCCTGGTATAGTAACTTTCTTTACCATATAAATGTGGAGAAGGCTTGTGCAGCTCAAGTGAATCCTGCTGCCATTAAAGGACTTTTGCCTGTTACTGTTTACCATATAAATGTGTGAGGAGGCTTGTGCAGCTCAAGTGAATCCTGCTGCCATTAAAGGACTTTTGCCTGTTGCAGTTTGCCATATAGATGTGTGAGGAGTCTCGTGGAGCTCAAGAGTAGCCCTGCTGACGTTGAAGGACCCTATCTTGTTTGGAGGTCGTGAGTACTAATTCAGAGTCATCCCTGTTGAATTGCCATTGAATCCAAATGGAATTACTGTACTGCTGACTGTTTAACTAATTTTTCTTTTCTCTGTGTGAAAGGGCCCCTACCAGCTGCCACGGTTTGGACTAGCCACTAGGGTTTGGGTACCCAGAGACAGTAACTGGTAGGGATAGGCTCAGCACAGAGCCATAGGTAGATGAATAAAGTGATAAGCTAATTAACCTGATTTCCCTGTCCTTGTTATATTCCCCTAAATAAATCAGAGCTGCTTGTTTCAGCAAAGTTATACTGCCTGAGGTATTTGTCTATGTTAAAGTATTCTACTGTGATTGTTGCACTGTATCTTATTTTACAGGAGGTCCCAGTGCCTGAACCAGTCCTGGGGTAAGTGTATACTGTGAAGGTAATTCTGATGTATTGTGTGGGCCGCTAGTGGGAAGAAGGGGTTGCAGTGTCCCAGAGGGCTGTGACCAAGTTAGTTTAACTATTGCAAACCCTGACCTCTGGGTGGAGGCACCCGCCATTGGATCCAGGCCCCTCAACCTGTTAGTAGCAAATCAGGCAGGGTAGTAGCCCCTGGGATAGCGCCATCTAGGGGTTACACTTGTGACTCTGAGCAACTCACTAATCTCCCCAGTGCCCCCAGGTTATCCCTGTAAACAGGCACTTGTGCCTACTGGGCCTTACCTGGTTACCAAAGAGGAAAAAAATTAGAAAAGAGCACAAGTTGGCATTAAACACGACTTGGGAATGTAGCAAAACTTTATCAAGTCAAATTAATACAGATCAATTCATGGCATAGCAGGGGAACCAGATGCGAGGACCACTGTCCCAACCAGTTTTGCATCGTGTGTATCCCCCCCATGATGATCCCTCCACCATGAACAGTGAACAGAAATATTCACTTAGTAAGTTTGTCTTCCCCTTCTTGTTTTCCTCTCACCCCCTCCTTCCTGAGCATAATCACCCCTTCGCTGATTTTGCCTTGCTGTCCTATGTATTGACAGAATGCTTTGCCACTTTCTTTAACCACCTCCCCAACCCTAGTTTTGTATTTACAAACATACGAAATTGCCGGCAGAAAAAGGTCCACAAGTCTATCAAGTCTGCCCCATTGTGCAGCTCTTACATTTCATATCACTACGGCTGCCCCCACCCAAACCCCTCCCTTCCTCCTCTTTCCTAGTCCTTCCCTTTGTGTTCTTGTCTGTACTAACCCTGCCCTTGACTCGATCCCAACTCCACTTAAAGCTATCCACTGTCCTGTGAGCGATTAACTCCTCCAGCAGTGCATTCCAACCCGCCACCACTCTCTCTGTGAAGTAGTGCCTCATCTCCCTCCTGAATATTCCCCCTTCCAACTTCAGACTGTGCCCCCTAGTGACCCTTCCCCCCTTTAATTGGAACACTCCTCCCTCCCTGACTGTTTATGCCTTTCAAGTACTTAAAGATCTCTATCATGTCCCCTCTTTCCCTTCTCTCTTCCAGCAAGTACATGTTGAGCTCCTTCAACCTTTCTCGTCTGGCAACTCCCTAGTCCATGATCATTTTATAGCCCTACACTGCACCCCTTCCAGTAATCTCCCATCCTTTTGAGGTATGGGCACCAGTACTGTACACAGTACTCCAAGTGTAGCCTCACCGGGTGATCTATACAATGGCAGGATGATCTCCCCTTCTAGAGGTGAGCCCTCTGGCAATGCACCCCAGCATCCTATTTGCCCTTGCTGCCACCCGGGGGATTGGGATAATTGTCACACAGTTTTTAATTCTGACCCACCTTTTCTTCTACCTTGGGAACAACCTGCTCATTGTAATAGAGGTTATTAGACTGCTTTTTTATGAGTCTGGGCTCGGTTGAACAATATGACCCATTATTGTTTTCATTTGACCCTTACTTTTTATATCCAGTGGGTCAATGTCCCACACAGATAAATATCTGAAAGCAACCCTGTTACCCAGGTCCCTTTCCTCCTCTGAAGCTGTTACCTGCACTCCCCCCAGCCAGTAGCCATTCCTGGGATTTCTGGCTCTGAGGTGCATGACCTTGCACTTCTTAGCATTAAACCCCAACTGCCACTCCCTAGACCACTGTTCGAGTTTAGCTAGATTAAGGAGGCAATATAGTGCAGTGGGTCATGACTCTGAGCTGCAGATCTGAGACCTGAGTTTGAATCCCACAGCCGCTAGGGTGCATACTGTGTGATCCTGGGCAAGTCACTTAACTTCCTTGTGCTCCCAGGTCACATTTGGAAACAAGCTTCGGCTTAGTGTGCTACTCCTGGTTAAACAATGTTCCCTTCCCTAGATCCTCTCTGAGTGCCAGCCTCCCTTCCTCATTGTCTACTTTTGCACAAATCTTAGTGTCATCCACGAACAGGCTAATCTTACTCTTGACCCCCTCTGCAATGTCTCTAATAAAGAGAATGAACAAAACAGGGTCCAGCACTGAACCCTACAGTACCCCACTCGTCACCGGCCTTGGCTTGGATGTTTACCCCTTTACAACTACCCTCTGTTGTCTGACCTGCAGTCAGCTCTCCACCCACCCACCAGTTCCCCCCGCCCCATGTCCTTTAACTTGCTCATTAACCTCCTGTGCGGCACCGAGTTGAAAGCCTTGCTGAAGTCCAGATACAGGACATCCACAGTATGGCCTTTGTAAACTGCTCCAGTGACCCAGTCGAAGAAGTTGATCAGGTTAGTTTGGCATGATCTTCCCATGACAAATCCATGCTGTCTCTCGTCCTGCAGACCATTGCTATCAAGAAAGGTTATCAACCTCTCCTTCAGAATGGTCTCCATCAACTTCCCCACTATGGAAGTCAAGCTCACCGGTCTGTAGTTGCCCAGTGGTCCTTGGGTCCACTCTTGGAAGGGCACCACGTGAGCCATCCTCCAGTCCCTGGGTACATTCCCCATCTCCAAGAAGGTGTTTCTGCCAAGACCTCTGCCAGTTCCTTCAGGACCTTTGGGTATACACTGTCCGGTCCTGGTGCCCTGTCTGCCCACAAGGCTTTAAGGCCCTTCAGAACGCTATCCTCTTGGATGACCACATCTGTTATCTCTGTCCCTCCTCCCCCCTTGCCCCCTTTGGTATTGGGCCATCCCTTTCTTTTGTGAACACCAAGTAGAAATACTCACTGAGTGCCTCTGCCTGATCTCCCCCCTTCCCGATTCTAACAATGTCATCCCTACAACTCCTCTTCTCCCTTATGTATTTAAAGAACCCCTTTCCCCCTCTCTGATCCCCTGAGCCAACTTCAGCTCCTTTGCTGCCTTGACTGACCTGGTCACCTCCCTAGATGCCTTTGTGAACACCTCTCTATCCTCCTCATGCCCCGATTTTTTGAACTTAATGAAGGCCAATCTTTTTCCCTCACCTCCCCCACTTCCCTGCTGAGCTAGCTAGTTTTTTTGACCTGGAATGCTTACTCTGAGATTTGGCATACGTGTTTGTGGCCTCATTCAGCCCCTTCCTAATGACTGCCCACTTCTGTTCAGCATCCATCCCTGGGTTCATTTTAGCTAAATACCCCTCTAGGGTGCTGCCCACTCTGGCAAAATTTGCCTTCCAGAAGTCCAATACTCTTGTCCTGGTCTTAGTGACTTCCTCCCTGTGTTGACGAGGAGCCACACTAAGTGGTGGTCACTTCCTGCTAGAGTGTCCTGTATTACCACATCCTGGACTTGATCCCCATTTGTTAGCACCAAGTCCAGTATGTTCCCCTCCCTAGTAGGATCCATCACCCCTTGCACTAGGTAGCTGTCTTGGATAGCCTCCAGCAGCATCTGTTCCCTGGCGTGTGCTGTAGTTACTGTCTGCCAGTCAACTCCAGGTAGGTTGAAGTCTCCCACTATAACTATATTCCTTTTGCCACTGACCTTTCTGATTTACTCCCCCAGCTCCCTATCCACCTCCTCACTCTGTGAGGGTGGCCTGCACACCACCCCCCATCCTGAGCTTCTTACCTTTAGGGCTTTGGATCAATACCCTTATGGCTTCTGGCCTCCTCTCATCCCCCTCCTCCCTGGTACCCAGTATCCCCTCCCTGCCTTAAATAGCCACCCCTCCCCCCTCTCGGTCCCTGTAGAACACCTTCTATCCCGGGATCACGAGATCCCAGTCATGGTATTGGGTGGCCCAGGTCTCTGAGATGGCGGCAATATCTACCTCTCCCTCCACCATCATTGCCTGGAACTCTGCCACCTTGTTTGCTAAGTTCCTTGCATTCAAGGATACCACAGTCCACCTTGTGTCCTGCCTCTCTTCCCGTCTCTCCCCTTCTACTTTTGTCTTGGTAAGTTCCCTCATTCTCCTCCTACTCCCTCTCGGTGGGGGTGAGGCCTTCCAGTCTCCTCTGGAAGGTACCTCCTCCCTGCTATCGGACTCAGCCCTCCACCTCCTCAGTTTAAATCTATGTTGTTTTCAATGCACTTCTCCAGCCCCTGCCCCAATGCCTAAACTGCTTTTGCCTATCTCACCGTTATATTGGCCACCCTCAACCATTCTTGATATTCCCTCTGTTCACCCTGTCTGACTTGCTTTGTACTAATAAATGCCTTCTTTTTGCCTTCACTGCCTCTGGCACCCCCTTGGAAAACCACAGTGGTTTCTTCCCTCTCTTGCCCTTCCCCACCATCTTTGTGCAGAGATTTGCTGCCTCTAGTACCCCCTCTTTTATCAAATCCCATTTGCTGTCCACTCCTACTACTGATTTCACATTGCAGTGCTTTCCCCAGCACTTTCCTCATTCTCCCAAAATCCACCCTGCTAAAATCTAGGACCTCAGTTCTGGAGCACACTCTATTTGCTTGCAGTTTGATCTCCACCCATACAGACCTATGATCGCTGGACCCCTGGAACAAGGTCAGAAAGGACTCTGGATTTCCCACCTACTCTGCTACCCAGGGTATCCTGGGATTCCCTTGGTCAGCTGAAATTTATTCAGTCTTACCTTGAAAGCCTGTACCCTTCTCTTGCTGCTCTGGGGGCTGATATTTACTAGGGCTGTGGCCAATGGTATTTTTACTGCCCCCCCATAAAAAAATAAATAAAACTTAACACTAGTTCTTCATTTTTAATTTTTTTTAACCAGAAAGTGAAATGGGTACAGTCCTTTTTTCAGTCACGCCTGACATAAACAATTAACCAAAACATATGATAATACATACAAAATACAATATATAACAAATTAACACTGAACAATTGATAGTCATGCTGTACAGTTTCTTTAAAAGATATTTAATATATGTTGCGCTGCATGCAGTATTAACCAGATTATGTAAGACTGTAACACAGCCGCTCCTACGTGTCATAGATTGAGCAGTTTCAAATATTGCCGTAGTAAAGAAAATGAGTATTAGTAAGTGTTCAGCAGTAGTGGATGAAAACATTTGTATCTTCACGTTATGTACAGGTGTCGCTGATCCATGTATTTCCTGTATGTGTGTAGCTCTCCACCCACCCACCCGAGCGGACTGCCATTCTTAAATGCAGAAACTAGCACGTAGTGAGCCTCAATATTTGGCCAACACAACTACCGCCAACAAATATCTACATTGTCGATGTAATCCGCGACCAGGCGAATCACAGCTCCTTTCCCATAGATCACACCACGCCCCTTTGGTATGGGAGCATATGGTTCACGAAAGGGAGAAGAATATTCATGTTTTCCAGTGCAAACGTACTGACAACACTCCGCCAACATGCAGTATTCCATCAGGGAAAGAAAGCGTCGGTAAGACCAAATATTGGTAATGTTAGTTAAAAAAACGATTGGAAATCTGCCATTTACTGATCTCCTAGACAAAAACAAAACCAGAAATATTGCACCAACACAACACTACTAAATTTACGTATTAAAATGTGTAACATGGGGAAGAAAACATTCTCAAAAGTGAGCCAAACCCTTTTTCTTCCCCATGTTACAAGTGAATAAGCCACTCCAAAGTGTGGGTCTACTTGAGGAAGTAATGCATGCCTTGGTGGTTGGAACCGTTCCCCATGGCGTGCATTAATTCCCAAATGACCTACGCTTCTATCATGGGTTAATCCTTACTAAACTGGCAAATTTCCATTTGGGAATCCTTTATCGCCAGAAATTCCACCTTGCCAAGGAAATGCACATATACTACCTTTTCTTGATTATGAGTTGTTAGCCTACATGTCTGCAACAGACAGTGTCCTCCTATCTAGGGTCAGAGTTTTTTTTTAAAAAGCCTGTCGCTTTGCACTAGGGGCTCATGCGGGTACACACCAACATTGCTAGTATAACTAATTTAACTGATTTCCTTTGAATGTTAGGGCAAGTTATTGCCATGGTTTAACTGCCTGGAAAACTGCCTATTGTTTTGCTCACCTTATTTTTCTGAGATGGCTACCTTGGTAGATAACTATAATTAATCAAGAAGGCATGTCCTGTACTTCTCTTAGATCAAGAGCCTGTGCACCACATCACATCATTACATTATGCAGTGCCTGTACAGCCAGACTGATGAGGAAGGTACACAGTCATTTTTATACAAGCAATGTCAGTAATAACCAGAACTCCAAAACCTAGTTAGTTTCCATGAATCTGCGCTTAAGCAAGATGCAGCATAAAACATTTCTAAAACAAGAGGATTGTAAAGTTGTGCCTCCGAGTATGTGCTGTTTGCATCTTTACTACAGACCACAAACTAACTCTGAGCACATGGAGCTGTAACTGCAACCAAGCATCAAAATACGAATTCTGTTAATTATGATACGCAGCTGATGGCCCCCCCAAAAAAACATGTAAGCAATAAGACACAATGGGCTGTGCATTAGACAGTTCTAATGCCGGCTAGAAGGGACCTGAGTGAGGCACGAGGCCATAGGCCGTCGTCCAGTCCCCTAGCGTGCTTTAGAACTGTCTAATGCACATCCCCGGAGTGTCTTATTGCGCTTATAAAATGGGCCTGTGTATTCTAAATTGGGTTTCTAGTTTTAGCTGTGCATTAGACACTTCTAATGCATGGCTAACAACCAATCAGATTGCTTGAAATCCTTTGCCCATTTTATAATGGTTCTTATAGCGGTGGCTCATTAGGTAATGCAAAATCAATAGCATTACAATAAGAATCCTGCACAGTGCACTGTTACCTCCTGAATTCTGCGCAGTGCACCCTCATCCTGACTGGCAGGCAGCCCTCTGAGGCTGCTCAAGCTCTTTATCCTGTCCCCAGCTCTTTCCTGCTGTGCCATTCCCCAGCTCAATTCCTTGGTTCTGTCCCCAGCTTAATTACATATGGGGCATAGCACATTATATAGTGAGGGACATTAGGCCAGGACGGATGGTCACGGGTAAATTAACTGTGTGTTTCGTGGACACTCATATCCCCAGATCCAGACTCATGCCTCTCTGTACTGGTAACAAGGAGGGATTACTTTTTCATGTAACAATAAATTTGAGCTTTTATGAGCCTTTAAAAAGTATATTGTTCGTTTTTGCTTAAATTCAGTAAAACATTTTTGTCACCTTGTTATAAGTGCAATAAGACACTTCAGGGATGTGTAGTTATGTTATAATAATTGCACTTTGCTCCCAGGTGTAGCACTCGGCGCAAGTGCCTCGTGCCTAAAAACACCCCGAACCGTGCAATTATTACAGCATAATTACACACCCTGGCATGTCTTATTGCATGCTTACTCACACTATGTAATGTGGCACGAGGTGCAACTGAGTACCACATGCATCCTGAAAGTGACTAACCGACCGGTAATATAACACTTAAGAGTGCCTTATTGCTATTATAATAAAATGTTTTTTTACTAGCGTTAAACTTTGTTCAGCATGTGATAAGGCTCTACATGTATGTTTATTAAAGATTAACATAAGGCTGATAGAGCGTTTACAGCAATTAGGAAGTTCTAATTTATCTGGCACCCTCATGTTCTGAACTGGTTGTCAAATTCAGAAGATGTTCAAACTGACCCTAGCTCTGCCCTAACTGAAGCCTTAACTCTCCTTCATTGTTTTGCCTATGTAGCAGTACAGAGCCTGAACATCCCTGTAGTACTGACAAGTTCTGTCTAACTAATGATAGTGACGTCTCCTTGTCATCAGGCTATCCTTAACATGCTCCCAGTTCTTCAGTAGTGACGTCTCTATGTCAGCAGGCTATCCTCAGTGTGCTCCCAGTCTTTCAGCAGTGACATCTCCATGTCATCAATGTGCTCCCAGTCCTTCAGAAGTGACGTCTCCATGTCATCAGGCTACCCTCAACATGCTCCTCGTCCTTCAGCAGTGACGTCTCCATGTCATCAGGCTATCCTCAATGTGCTCCCAGTCCTTCTGCAGTGACATTTCCATGTCATCAGGCTATCCTCAACATGCTCCCAGTACTTCAGCAGTGACGTCTCCATGTCATCAGGCTGTCCTCAGTGTGCTCCACGTCCTTCAGCAGTGATGTCTCCATGTCATCAGGCTACCCTCAACATGCTCCCAATCCTTCAGCAGTGACGTCTCCATGTCATCAGGCTACCCTCAACATGTTCCCATCCTTCAGCAGTAACGTCTCCATGTCATCAGGCTATTCTCAGCATGCTCCCATCCTTCAGTAGTGATGTCTCCATGACATCAGGGTATCTAGACGTGCTCCCAGTCCTTCCGCGGTGACATCTCCATGTCATCAGACTATCCTCAGCATGCTCCCAGTCCTTCTGCAACAATGTCTCCATGTCCGACTATATCAGCGTGCTACCAGTCCTTCTGCAACAATGTCTCCATGTCATCAGACTATCCTCAACATGCTCCCAGTCCTTCTGAAGTAACATATCCATGTCATCAGGCTATACTCAACATGCTCCTAGTCCTTCAGCAGTAATGTCTCCATGTCATCAGGCTATCCTCAACGTGCTCCCAGTCTTTCAGCAGTGATGTCTCCATGTCATCAGGCTACCCTTAACGTGCTCCCAGTCCTTCTACAGCAATGTCTCCATGTCATCTGGCTATACTCAGCGTTCTCCTAGTACTTTAGCAGTGACGACTCCATGTCATCAGGCTATCCTCAACATGCTCCCAGTCCTTCTGTTTCCTAATCAAATTCCACTTTTTTATTCTCCTCATACTTAATAGACTCCTTTCTGCCCCTGGCAGCCACCCACCTATCATCACCACTACCTGAAGTCCTCATTTCAACTCCAGAGTGGTGCCAACAGGAGTCAGGTTCCCCTACTCCCTCGGGGCCTGGTGAATTGAGGGATACAGGAGGCAGCGCGAGGTTAAGTGTACGGACATCTTCCTGCATGTCAGTGGTGCATGATACTTCACACAGTCAGCAGACTTCCTCTTTCCACAAGCTGTCCCGCCCATACACTGCTACCTGTCTTCACCCATGTGGTAGCACTGCAACAGGAACTAATTGCCCAGCCTTTCTCCCCTAAGAAGAAGAGTATCCTCTGGGATGCGCAATTTTTCTCTCCCCTCAAAACAGGCTCAATCCAGAATTTAGCCATCCCACATCGTGCCAGAAAAAGCCCCACACCTACTGTTGACTGTGAATTGCTGCCTACATGTCTACCTTCCCTTGGGTCACCAGGGGTAGATGTGTAGTGGCAGAACCTTGCCACGCTCCCCAAGGGTCCATGTCAGATACCCCTGGCTATGCCTCCACTGTCCAGACTATGGCACCAAGACAGAACATCTAGATTGTGGGCCGTACTGCTTCCATTAAGTGCCAGATTTATTGATTGATTGATTTGGCAACCAGGTAGGTACACTGGTCCCAGGGACCATTTACAGGTACGACCCGGGCCATAAAGATGGCACAAATATGGTACCACAATAGGAGCAAAGTAACTCGATCAATGCAAACATATAGTGTTTCAGAATTCGAATACACCAGGGTTCAGCAATACACTGCGCAGGTTCTTACAGAAGAAAAATACAAGGTACAAGCATATACAAGGATTCAGCAATACAAACATACAGTGCTTACCTCAACTAAGTGTAACCCTAGATGGCTATCCCAGGGGCTACTACCCTGCCTGATTTGCCACTAACAGGTTGAGGGACCTGGATCCAATGCGGGTGCCTCCAACCAGAGGTCAGGGTTTGCAATAGTTAAACTAACTTGGTCACAGCCCTCTGGGACACTGCAACCCCTTTCTTCCCACTAGTGGCCCACACAATATATCAGAATTACCTTCACAGTATACACTTACCCCCAGGTCTGGTTCCGCACTGGGACCTCCTGTGAAATGAGATACAGTGCAACAATCACAGTACAGTACTTTAACATAGACAAATACCTCAGGCAGTATAACTTTGCTGAAACAAGCAGCTCTGATTTATTTAGGGGATATAACAAGGACAGGGAAATCAGGTTAATTAGCTTATCACTCTAATAATCTACCTATGGCTCTGTGCACAGGCCTATCCCTATCAGTTACTGTCCCTGGGTACCCAAGCCCTAGTGGCTAGTCCAAACCGTGGCAGCTGGTAGGGGCCCTTTCTCACAGAGAAAAGGAGAATTAAACAGTCAGCAGTACAGTAATTCCATTTGGATTTAATGTGGCAATTCAACAGGAAGCGACCCTGAATTAGTACTCACGACCTCCAAATAAGATAGGGTCCTTCAATGTCAGCAGGGCTCACTTGAGGTACACAAACCTCTTCACACATCCATATAAAAGAAAGCACTATACCAGGCAAGCTGCATCTGTATCGATCGCAATTACTGCACAATACCGGGAGAACACAGGCAGATTCAGTTCCTGACAGACCGAGTGCAATTTTCAGCAATTCCTCCAGTCTTCTACAGGGTGAGCCTGGTTTCTACTCTTCAGAGATCCTTTGATTCTTTTCACAGGACGGATTCAGTCCTAACAAGCTGTTACACAAGCTGCAGACCGGAACTCTGGCCCTTACACGTTTTTGACTAAAACTGCACACTGAAAAAGCACAGGGCTCCTTCCTTCTTCACTGCCAAAGCTCAACTGAAACTCAACCCGACAAAACGGGCACTTCCTTTGAGTTCCTCCCAGTTCTTGACTGGATTGGCTGTCACTCACAATAGACTGCTGCTGTTGGTCCAAAAGGCACTGAAATCTAAACTACATCTCCCAGAGTCACTGCCCATACAATCCTCTTGTGGCTGGCTCAGATTATGAGTCCAAGTTCTGATTCGTCCAAGGCACCATTTTAGAGCTAGCTTACCCACACTGATTGGTCCAGTTCAGCAGTTCAAAACCAGAATGGGAACTAGGCAGACACTGTTCTGACTGCAAAAGAAAGCAGGTTAGACAAACTGTAATTTCATTATCACTCTAAATGGTTTCTGGCAAACAGTTACATCTTTCAGATAGCTTCCCTTTGCACTCCTAGTGACTGCAAAAATGGAGTGAATTGGCAGCAGCTTGAGTGGTACTCAATCAGAGAACACACAGTCCCCATACAAACTAATTATGTCTGCAAGCAGACAGCTCTTAAAGAGACAGTACCAGAGGTTCTAAAACACTCACTGATAAATAAACTAGCGCCAAACACCATTCAGGCTTAGAGCATTCAAGCAAGCTCCTGGAAGTCTTTTGGAACCCCCATTTGCAGGGGGTTACACCCTTCCTAGCCTGGGAAAGCTTGACGTCGCGTCAAGCAAGTACCCTATAAGTTTCAACTGCAACCATATACATTTGCATTAGGCTCGCATATGTAATCATCAGTCAATATATCATTTTACCAAGAACACATTTCTGAAACATTGCAGTACGTCACTCTTTACACAGTATTACATACACATTGTACCATAACTCAAGTTATTACCTCTTGTACATGAAACTTGAAGAGAGGGGGCCCTTCCCTATCAGTTACCTTGGGGCTGGATGGGGCAAGGGCACCATACTTAGAGGGCAACACAAGTAACTTGGAGTTAGCACTGATGCTCAGTTTGGGCAATGAGCTCGGGGACACATACACTCCTTTATGGACAACATTGAGAGGCAAATCCACAGGCCTCCCAAGGGAATCATAACTGAGGTGCACCACAGGCTTTACAGCTCGACCAGTCTTTCTAGGGGGAACTGTTACAGTCTCTGCACTCTGAGCCTCATTTTCAGCATTGTCCTCACTTGTCAGGGGAGTCTCCATGGGGGTAGAGAGGCTAGAACTTGGGGCACTTTCAGCTCCAGGAGTTACAGTTTCTGAGTCCACAACATTTGGCTCGCATGGAGAGCTTTCGGACACTGGCAGTGGACTGTCAGGGCACTCAAAATACTCTTCTTGTTCTGGTGTATCACCAGTCTGCCCCAATCTATCATTTTCCTCCCCTGAAAGCTCAAACAGTTCAACCATGCACAATGATTCCATTTCATCTGATCTGATGCTTTGCACTTCACTTTCTGGGAGCATTGGCTCCAGGGATGAAGCTGGGGGCTTAGACAGTCCAGAAGGCCCAGCTTCATCTCCAGTATTGACTAGGGATTGCCCGAAACAATTGACTCAGTTAGTAAGAAGGATAGTATTCAAAGTCACTCTCACTTTCTTCCGATATGGACTGACAGTCATGCTCAACTGGGACTTGTGGAGGGAACACTTTAACTTTGCTTCTGTAGGTGCAGACTTTCTTGATCTTTTCTTAGCAGCAGCTCTAGTCACTGGTCCAGAGGGGCATCTTCCAGGGCTCAGACTCAATTAAGATTTGTCCAATGGGCAGTAAATGATTTCTATGCATTGTTTTTACATCTTTTGAATTATTCTCAGGCCTTACTTTGTACACTGGCAGATCATCTAGTTTGCCCACTACAATGTGAGGATGGTGCCATCTGTCAGCAATCTTGTGCTTGCCATGCAGTCCCAGATTTCTTAGCAATACCCGATCTCCCTCCTGGAGTTCCTGTGCTTTCACCTTTTTATCATACCTTTCTTTGTTGGCCAGATTTCTTTTGGCAGCCATGGTTTGAGCCAGTTGGTACGCATGAGTTAGCTGGGCCTTTAACTTTTGCACATACTGTAAATAGTTGTCAGCTTGAACCCCATCAGGAGAGACCCCCAAAACACACATCTACTGGTAGTCGAGCTTCTCTTCCAAACATCAGGTGGTAGGGGGAGAATCCAGTGGCATCACTTTTGGTGCAGTTATAAGCATGTACCAGGGTGCTAATTTGTTGGCTCCATCTAGGCTTGTCCTTTGGGTGCAGGGTGCCTAGCATATCTAGCAAAGTGCGGTTGAAGCGTTCAGGCTGTGGGTCCCCTGGGGGTAGAAGGAGTGGTTCTGGACTTTCGACTCCCCACAGAGAAAGCATCTCTTTGATCAGACGACTCTCAAAGTCTCTCCCTTGATCAGAATGGATTCTTTGTGGAGCCCCATAGTGAACAAAAAAGTTTTCTACAAGTACTTTGGCCACAGTGGATGCTTTCTGGTCTTTGGTGGGGAAAGCTTGGGCATATCTCGTGAAATGGTCAGTGACCACCAGCACATTACTGATATTTCTTTGATCTGACTCCAAACTCAGAAAATCAATACAGACCAGCTCCATGGGTGCACTGGTGGTGATGTTAACAAGGGGGGCAGCCCTCTGGGGCAAAGCTTTCCTCTGTAAGCAGCGACTACAAGTCCGAATGTGTTGCTCCCACATCAGCCCCATCTTAGGCCAATAGAATCTGGATCTCACCAAGTCAAGTGTTCTGTCTATACCAAGGTGCCCCATGTGGTTGTGCAAGGACCTCAGTACTGAGTCTCGAAAGGCAGTGGGCAGCACTAGTTGTTGTTTGTCTACTTGTCCCCCTCTGTCTACTGTTTCTCTGTATAACAGTATATTGATCAGTTTCAACTTAGGACCTTCTTTGTATAACAGTGCAGTTCTCAAATCAGTGGAGCATAATTTGGACACATCTTTTCCTGCATAGAGGGCTTCTAAAGCTGCTTTGATCATGGGATCGCGAGTTGAGCCATGAATACTGTCATTGTCCAGCTGAGGCAGTGCACCAATGTCTATTGCAGAAAAGTGGCAATAAGCAGCAGGTATGCAATTCTCAGAGGCTCCCAAGCAATCCACCATGCAGTCCACTCGTCCGTGGACATTTGTTCCTCCCTGTCAAACTTCGGCAGAGTGCCGAATGTCAGGTTCTGCCAATCGGACCCAATCATTCTGGGGAACAGGCCTCGGAGAGAGCATCAGCATCTATGTGGTTCAGACCTGCTCGGTATCGAGAGCATAGTCATATGTAGATAATGCAGAAAGCCACCTATGGCCAGTGGCATCCAACTTAGCTGAGGTCTGCACATAGGTCAAAGATTATGTCAGTTTTACTAGTATTTTAGCCCCATACAAGTACTCATGGAATTGGTCAACAATAGCCCACTTCAAAGCTAGGAACTCTAACTTATGTACAGGATAGTTCTTTTCGGATGGGGTCAGGCTTCTACTGGCAAAGGCCACTGGTCTCAGGCCATTCTCGTGCTCTAGGTACAACACAGCCCCCAACCCTTGCAAGCTAGCATCAGTGTGCAGGACGTAAGGTTTTCTTGGATCGGCATAGGCCAGCACTGGAGCATGGGTAAGTTGATATATGATCTCATGAAAAGCAGTCTCACAATCAGGAGTCCAGCGGGCCCCAAATACTTCACTCGGATGAAAATACACTCTTTCAGTCTTGAGGGACGCTGACTTTTGGTATTTTTTGTGGGTTGGGGGATACCCTTGAGTAAGGTTAAGTAAAGGGCGGATCACTCTTGAATAGTCCTTGATGAAGGCCGATAATAACCACAGAATCCCAGGAATCTTTGCAGTTCTTTTAGATTTTGGGCTGTGGCCAGGTGGTCAAGGCCTCAACTTTACTTGGGTCGGTCTCTATTCCTCGGTGGATACTATGTGTCCCACATACTTTACTGATGTTTGAAAGAATTGACACTTATCAATGGACAGTTTAAGGCCAAAGTCCTCCAGTCGGTCCAATACCTTAAATAATCTGCTCTCATGTTCCTCCAGTGAGCTGCCAAACACAATAACATCATCTAGGTATACCAGGCACTCTAGTAAGTTCATGTCCCCACTGCACGCTCCATCAATCATTGAAAAGTGGCTGGGGCACCTGAAATCCCTTTGAGGCATCCTCATGAATTCATAGAAGCCAAGCGGACAGATAAAGGCCGTCTTCTCATGGTCCTCTGGGGCCATCGGGATCTGGTAGTACCCACTGCGGAGATCCAGCACAGAGAACCACTTGCTCCCGCTTAGGCAGTCCAAAGCATCCTGAATGCGGGGCATTGTGTACTGATCGGGATAGTCCGCCCGGTTTAAGGTGCGATAATCCACACACATCCTTACTGTTCCATTCTTTTCTCACTACCACAATGTGGGGAAGCATAAGGGCTTCTGGATTCTTGTATTACACCAGCAGCTAACATCTCTTGCAGATGCCGCCTCACATCATCTATGTCAGCAGGTGCCAGGCAACATAGTCTATCCAGGTCTCCCAGTCATGCTCCCCTTGGGGGTGGGGAGGTGCCAGAGAAGATCCTCAACCTTCGGTAAGTCGTGACTAATGGCAGGTGCAGAAATAGGGTCTGCATTGGTTCAGCCACCATTACGGGCACTGGAGCAGGAGAGGGTGTTGGGGAGGAACACCCCAGGTGGCAAGAATAGTTTCTTCAAGTCCTCCACAGTTTTCCCTCTCCCAGCAACCATTCAGCAAATTTCTCCTCAAAAGTTTCAGATAGTGGTGGGCTGATTCCCCCGGTCTTTACTGTCCTTAGTTATCACTCTCCAGGCAGTGAGGGCTCCCTCTGGGGTAATAGTCTGTGGCACTTGGAGCTATCTGTGGGATCCTTAAACTACTAGGGCCAGGAAAGTGTGGGTGAGCAGATTAGCATGCCAACCCACCACCACAGGATTTTGTAAACCTTCCACCTTGGAAAGTACTCCCTGCACAGTGTCCGTATTGATACCCAGGGGGATGTCCAGGATAAGCATAGCATTTTGGGGGTCGATCTCCTCCCCAGTACACCACTCCACCAGCCGGTGCACAGCCACTTCTGTCGGGGTACCCATTTTTTTCTTAACAGTGGTTCGTAAATATGGCCACTAGAGGACACACAATCCCAGCGGTGCCTCCAAGATGTAACCCTGAAAAAGCACAGGGCTCCTTCCTTCTTCACTGCCAAAGCTCAACTGAAACTCCAACCGACAAAACCGGGCACTTCCTTTGAGTTCCTCCCAGTTCTTGACTGGATTGGCTGTCACTCACAATAGACTGCTGCTGTTGGTCCAAAAGGCATTGAAGTCTAAACTACATCTCCCAGAGTCACTGCCCATACAATCCTCTTGTGGCTGGCTCAGATTATGAGTCCAAGTTCTGATTCGTCCAAGGCACCATTTTAGAGCTAGCTTACCCCACACTGATTGGTCCAGTTCAGCAGTTCAAAACCAGAATGGGGAACTAGGCAGACACTGTTCTGACTGCAAAAGAAAGCAGGTTAGACAAACTGTAATTTCATTATCACTCTAAATGGTTTCTGGCAAACAGTTACATCTTTCAGATAGGTTGCCTTTGCACTCCTAGTGACTGCAAAATGGAGTGAATTGGCAGCAGCTTGAGTGGTACTCAATCAGAGAAACACACAGTCCCCCATACAAACTAATTATGTCTGCAAGCAGACAGCTCTTAAAGAGACAGTACCAGAGGTTCTAAAAACACTCACTGATAAATGGCTTAAACGCCAAACACCATTCAGGCTTGGAGCATTCAAGCAAGCTCCTGGAAGTCTTTTGGGAACCCCCATTTGCAGGGGGGTTACACAAGATTTATTACAAATTCAGAAATGCATTATATCCATTTCTCATAATTGTAACTGTAGTGCTTTCCATTCCTAGGAAAGCAGTGGTTCTGTTTCCCTTCTCTTTGCTATACTGGGTCCAGAATGGCCCAATATTCCAACTGGACTCACTACAACCAATATAATACCATATGGTTGGACTAATGTATGTATTTCATTTGTTTGTATTTTTTACCTGGAAAGGCACACTGATCTGTGACAGCTTGTTTCCAGATATGTCCCTGGTGGGTGGGGTGGGTTATAGTTTGTGACTAGGAAAGGCACATTGGTCTGTGACAGCTCCTTTCTAGGCATGCTGGGGGGGTCACAGTTTCTGATCAGGAAAGGTACACTTAGATGTGACAGCTCATTTCCATGTGCATTCTGGGGACTGGGGAGGAGTTAAGTTAACCTGTTTCAATGATGGGATGTATTGGCCAGGACACCAGGA
Source organism: Neoceratodus forsteri (assembly GCA_016271365.2). Classification (NCBI taxonomy): domain Eukaryota; kingdom Metazoa; phylum Chordata; order Ceratodontiformes; family Ceratodontidae; genus Neoceratodus; species Neoceratodus forsteri. The sequence goes on along the minus strand of JADMNL010000031.1, from coordinate 106,909,078 downwards.
AAAACTCCTATCTCCTTCAGAGCGTTTCACGGGATCTTTTACTTCTACCTGAACAGTCACTTTCGAAATGTAGAAGGGACCTCGGTTTAATGTGTTATCTGAAGGAAGGCACCTCACCCTCCAAGTGCTACATTACAGTGTAAGTTTTCTGGAAGTTGTCTCAGTTCCTGGTGCAAGACTATCATTTCTATAATGGCGTGGAACATATAATGGAGTAATGCAGGTTCTGCATTTTATCTCTCTCGCTCATACTGTTCTTCCTGTCTCACAGAAAAAAAAACAGTTAAGCGTGTGACATCTGTTCTATGGATTTTGACTCTACAGAAAACAAGTCATTCCAGCACTGATTACCCCATTGGGGAACTGACCCTTGATATGTGAGACAGAGTGACAAAATGTCACACACACATCCTCCCCCAACGGCAGGAACAGAGAAATCTGTGAAAATGAGCAGGGAAAAGTCTAGAAGGCCTACTAGTAACAAAATGGGCAAACAAAAATTACTAAATCCCTAAGTGGAATGAATGACAACACCCACTTCGGCTGTGTAACACTGCACCATCGCTTTGTGAGACAGAGGGGACTATGGGTGGTAAAATGAGGATCATTTCTACTCATGAGGGACAGTTGAGAGGCAGTGTATAAATCAGTGATATGGGATGCAGCACTCTCTCCAGAGGATAACTCGAAAAGGCAGGTCAGCGAATTGTTGGTGGTTTGTGTTTTAATCTCCACACTGGGGGAATTCAACTCAGTCTGAATAACCCAGAAAGCTATCTCTCTACAAGACAGACTCTGTCTTCCTAAACTGCAGTCACAGGCAATCTGCTGGATAGTGCTGTAAATGAGTCGAACCTCGAGTAACCCAGAGACGTGTTACTCAAATCAGTGTAAAATCTGCAACGTTTTACAATAAAGGAAGACATTTAATATTAACACAAGGTACTTCCATGCATTCTTTCAAAGTAAAGCTCTGCGAATTAATAAATCTATGTGTACTCTAATTGTACCTGTTTAAACCAATGTTTTAGTGTTTTAGGTCATACTGATTTGGCATTGTTTGTATTTTATGTTCCCTGGTCACCAATAAAAATGGGCAGTATTTGTTTATTGTGCTAGCCAGGTTTACAAATCCGAATCAGATAAAAAATATCAAAGGCAGTGTGCTTCTTATGTAGCAAACACAAGACACAAGAGCTTTACCACATCAGCCATGAAGTATCAGATTCCAGAATGCTGATCTCAGATCGGTTGAGAGCTGATCAGTAGCTACCTACAGCAAAGGAAGCTGAGAGGCAGGTGTAACAATAATTGAGCTGACAAGGAAAGAGCAGAGCTGTAGCATAAAGACTGGTGTCTCTCTTATTTTGCCCCCCCCCCTCACCACTGAGCTTCCCACTCCTTCAGCCTCCTCAACCCCTGCCTCCCCACCCCCAGACTCATCTTCTGCTCCCACCAGGCTCCTCAACCCCGTCCCCCACCCCTCACCTTCCTGCCATCTATTGCCTCCAGGCTCTCTGGGCTTTCCAGCACTCTGAGGTTTGGCATATCTCTGTCGGGGGATCTCTCATTTAATTGTGAAGGGGGGCAGCAGATGCAAACACAGAGGCCGTGAAGCATAGCAGGGTTAGGTAGTATGAGGAAACACGGAAGCCGTCATTTGGAATGTTTGGGCCGGGTGTGCCTTTTTCTATATTTGTCTCCCCATTGACCATGTAGAAGAATGCATGGTGCGACATCCTGGGGGTGGGAAGAGGCATATGGTCCCCCCTGTTGCCTAGCACACCTCCACCACTAGAAGCTGTTCCAGAGCAGTGTGTCACTCAGCTGTCCCCTGGGAGGACAGCGTCCACACAGATGCTCTGCTATCCTCCCTGACGGCCTCTGCTCCTAAAATCTCAGGCTTGGAACAGGAACCCAGGTCATCAGCATGCCCGACATCGTCCCGGACTCAGAACACAAACCTAGGTCATCAGGGGGCCAGACATTCTGGGCTCAGAATACAAATCCAGGCCATCAGGGGGCCAGACATCCTGGGCTTGAAGCTTGAGCCCAGGCTATCAGGGGGCCAGACATCCTGCGCTCAGAGCTTGAGCCCAGGTCAGCAGCAGACCAATCATCCCAGTCTCGGAACATGAACCCAGGTCATCAGCGAGCCAGACATCCCAGGCTCAGAACACAAACCCAGGTCATCGGGGGACAGACCTCCTGGGCTCGGGGCATGAGCTCAGGTCAACAGCAGACCAGACATCCCAGTCTCAGATCATGAACCCAGGTCATCAGTGAGCCAGACATCCTGAGTCTAGACCTGAACCCAGGTCATCAGTGGACCAGACATCCTGGGCTCAGGCACAAACTCAGATCAGCAGCAGGCCAGACATTCTGTTCTCAGAACATGAAGCCAGGTCATTGGCAAGCCAGACATCCTGGGTTTGGAACACAAACCAAGGTCATCAGTGGGTCAGACATCCCTGGATTGGGAGAACCCAGGTCATCAGCGGACCAGACATCCTAGGCTGAGGACTCAAATCCAGGTCATCATCAGGCCAGACATCCAGGGCTCAGGGCTACAACCCAGGTCATCAGCGGGTGAGACATCCCGGGCTCAGTGAGCCCAAGTGATCAGCGGGCCAGACATCCCGGGTTCAGGGATCAAAGCTAGGTCATCAGCGGTCCAGACATCTTGGGCTTGGAATATGAACCCAGGCCATCAGCAGCCCAGACATCCCAGATTCAGAGCCGGGTTTGGGGCTTGAACCCAAGTCATCAGCGGGCCAGACATCCTGGGCTCAGAACATGAACCCAGGCCATCAGCAGCCCAGACATCCCAGATTCAGAGCCGGGTTTGGGGCTTGAACCCAAGTCATCAGCGGGCCAGACATCCTGGGCTCAGAACACCAACCCAGATCATCAGTAGGCCAGACACCCCGGGCTCAGGGTTCGAACCCAAGTCATCAGCAAGTCAGACATCCCGGGATTAGAACACGAACCCAGGTCATCAGTTGGCCAGACATCCCAGGCTTGGAAAATGAAACCAGGTCGTCAGTGGGCCAGACATCCCAGGCTTGGGGCTCAAACCCAGGTCATTAGCGGGCCAGACATTCTGGGCTTGAGGCAAGAATCCTAATCAGTGGGCCAAACAAGCCGGGCTCGAACCCAGGTCATCAGCGGGCCAAACATCCTGGACTCAGGCTCAAACCCAGAGTAGCCCCCCTCTGTTTGGTGCCATGGAGCCAGTGATTGGTTTCTCTTTAACAACTTAAGGAGACATGTCAGCATAAGGCTGGTCAGTAAGGGAGCACTGTTCCTTATCGTGTGACACCCTCCCGAGCCACCAGGGGAGTCCTGTAGCAGAAGGAGGTGCCCAAGGCAGATGTCAGAACCCTGTCTCATCAGTTGACACCAGTCCCAGGCTCGGGGTCTGAACCCAGGTCATCTGGATGGCAAACAGTAATGCCTCTGCTGCACTAGCTGGCCAGCTCAATTCCCAGAATTATACCTGTAACAAATGGCATCCCTGCCACCTTCCTCTGTCACAGGTTTATGACATCATGACATTCAGCAATAGATTCACTCTAGCTGAACCATCCTTCTCATCCATGGTCTTCAGAGTGTAAAAACAGCTTTAATTACTGTACTTCTGTCCGTGGTGCTGGAACAGCATAAGGGCACCACAAACCAGAAGGCTGGCCGAGCTGCTCCCGTGGCATGGAGGGCTGGCGCATAGAGCAGCCTGGCCAGCAGCAGTGGAGACCAGGGTTGTAATCCTGGTCTCCAACATTTTTATGCACTCAGAACTTACACTTTTGTACATGGGGCCATGGAAATAGTATTCCATGGCCCCACAAATTTTAATTTTCCCGTGATCTGCCCCAGGTGAGAATCCTTCAGTCCGGGGGTGCAGGTCTTGCAACCTCCCCCATAAAAAAAAAAAAAAAAAAAGCTATTATTGCCACATGGTTCTTGACTGTGCTATTATTGTTGGTGCCATCCTGATCCAGTGCCCTTTAACTCTGGTCAAAGTATCCTCTGATAAGGATTGGGGATCCTCCTCCTTATGCTGCTACATGTGCCTACAACAAACTGGAGCTTTCTCTTTGAAGTAGAGCATTTATATACTTGAAAATATATTTGTTATGTAATGTATGGGTCATCTGCTATTGTTGTCATTGAGCTTTTTAGCCAATTGACATAAATTTTTTTTTTTTATTTGGACATTTTTATTTGCACCAGCTGGAAAACAAAGGAACAGAAACATGGGATACTGCACATCTATCTGCAAAATCATTTTCTATTTATCCTCCTGATTGCTGGCTCATGCCTTATCTAGCCACCTTGGCAATCGCCAAGTCTTGTCACCCAACCTGCAAATGCTCTCCATGTGAGAGTGTACTCCCTGGGCAGTGAAGGGCGCCCTCCAAACTCCGCATGTCAGTCAGGAGCATAACAGGAAGCTTTGCAAGAGGCCAGTGTACCACAGGCTGCAATCCTGCTGCTCGTTGTTTTTTCACTTACAGTTTCCACAAACACAGGGTGTCACCAACAGGGACATTGAGGCCTGCATGCACACGTGAAACTTGCCATCTCTCCGAAGTTAGGTAACGCCGCTCCCTCCCAAGGGTGCCTCCAACTGCACAGCCACCTCTGGTCACCCAGGTGGCAGTATCGCAGCGGGACACAGCCCTCCCTCAAGTCCCCTTCCCCCAGTCAACTCCCATCACTCTAAGTTGGTTCCCGAACCCAGGTTGCTGACGTCAGAAGCTCCAATGGGCCAGCATCTACACCTATTTGTGTTGCTTGCATAAACAAGGGCAAAAGGCAAGAAGATAGTCCTGTATGGCTTATAGATAAGAAGCCAAAATCCTCAGGATGCGTCGGCATTACTAGGTACATCTTCAACATGTTTGAAGCTTGCAAAATAAATGAAGTCCCTAGTACAAGGTCTTGTTCTCCATTGAGTGCTATCACCTTGCTGTACTAATAGGCACAGCTATAATAAGCCTCAAATGTAATAGGAAATATTATAGTACGTCCACAGCAGAGAGAGACTTCATGGAATCTAAGTCTCTTAAAATGTCAATAGAAGGTCTCCATCAGTCCAAAAATAAACCACTGTGCAGTCTCAGTGTCACAATGAACTCGTCCTCCAGCTCCATTTCTTTACCTTTGAGAGAGAGAGAGAGAGAGAGAGAGACTCTTTTGAGATGTAGTAACAGACTATGGAGGAAGCTGGGAGGAAGTTAGACTAGTGTAGGGTGGACAAAACTAACTCTAAGGCAGTGATGAGGCTTTGTACCTGTTAGCTTGAGAATTAAGTACGGTCTTTAACGTGAAATTCTTCACAGGACGATCCTGTACATGGAAGCATATTCTAGTGATCCAATCCTGCATAAAGATACAATAAACTTGAACGTGAAGCTTTATTCCCCTACAACGAGTGCAATGTGTGTTACTCAGGTCACACCTGTAAACAAACCTTTTTGACTGTATGCCTTTCTCAGACAAATGTTAAGTAAGTAAATACAAACTCCTCTGTAATCCCGTTCCCCAGGTCGCAACTGGAAACAACCCTTCTTCCCTGGACTCTGCTTGTCTGGTAAAGTCTGATTTAAATAAATAATCCATTAGTTCTGTAAAACCTAATTTTGATTGTCTGATCTATTTTCTTATGTACAACTAAAAATGCAAATGAAGTTTTATCTCTCCAGCACCTATAGCCTTACCCAGAATGTGGCGGAAAATAGGAAATGTTTCCTATCCCACCTTTCCCAATTATCAAAATGCAAGAAGCATATCAATCTCCTGATTAGTTGACTAGTTTCTGAAATAGGTATATGATGACTGGCTCAGAGCTAAAGAATGAAGGTCTGCATTTTGTTGATTGTGAGAGGACTATGTGAAAGGTGTCTATGTTGTTTGTGGCAGTGTTTCCTAGTGATCAGAGCTCCAGCTTAGGAACTGGAAGGTCAAAGGTTTAAACCCCCACAGCCTAACAACTTGCATACGTCTTCAGCTGCTCCCTGCAAACTGGCGTTTCCCCCGTATGGAAAAATGCAGTTATAATCCCTCTTCATAAAGGGGCCAACCCCTCGGATATGAGCAATTATCGCCCCATATCCTTACTCCCCAGTCTCTCTAAAACTGTGCAACGACCAGCCAGCAGATAACTTACCGATTACAGTGACAGGCCTAAGCTCCCCACTCTCTATGAACTGGGCTGTCATGCAGAGCACGCCACTGTCACTTCCTTTCTTAGAATCACAAATCTTACACAAACTGGCAACAACAAGGGAGGCACTACTAGGGTGATTTTATACAGGAGGCCAAGGCTTTTAATATGGTAGACCACAGCCTACTGCTCCATAAGATTAAAGAGCACCTTTAGTGCCCCTTCTAAAACTGTCCCCCAGCACCATAGAAGTACCCTTAGGCTCTCCTGACTTGCATGCTGGATTTAAAAATATTTTCTGATAGCAGGCTTTAGGGAGGGAAGGGATCACATTTTGGCTCCATGGAACTGACAGCCCAATCCCTTCCATTTCCCTATTTGGAGCACCACCCCCACGCAAACACGCTGTGTGATGTAATAGTTGGGAAAGCATTGGGCGCACTCCATTACTTCAATGAAGCTTCTTATTTAAGACTTTTTTTTATATTTTAATGGCCCGATACAAACTAATCAAGGCCACTGCTCAACTAAGAAGGGCAACTGGCTTGCCCCTCGTCTCAGACTCCCAGACCGGTCCCCCAGCCCATACATCATGCCAGGACTTGGTGCATCGCCTGCTAAACGCCAGTGTGGTCGCTTCTGACTCTCACAGATATAAGAGCAGTGCACATGGCACAGCTCAATGTTCTTCTAACACAAAAGGACACCACTGCTGTGTTGCATGATATTAAGCCAATTTATTGAATCCAAGCTACAGCAGCACACACTCCGTCAACCGACATTTCACACGTGCTGCACGTGCTTTCTCAAGGCATGAGGTCATGAATGCAAAACCCTCTAAAGTGCCTAATGCTAAGACACTTAAAGTGACAATGCAAATTAATTCCTCTCAAGGTACACAGCCATGTGTCGGCATCGTACGTGGCACAGTGATATGTCCGCACTGTATGTGGCACTGTGGTGTTGGTATTGCATGTGGCACAGCCTGTCATCAGTAGTGCACATGACACAGCAAAGTGTCTACACTGCATGTGGCACCACACAATGTCAGCAGTACGCGTGGCACAGCAGTGTCAGTAATGCATATGGCACAGTGCAGTGTCAACAATGCATGTCGCGCAGGCTGGTGTCAGCACTGCACATGGTGCTGTGTGTAGTTGGCATTGCACATGGTACAGCAAAGTGTCAGCAGTGCACGTGGCACAGCTCAGTGTCCGCGGTGCACGTGGCACAGCTCAGTGTCCACGGTGCACATGGCACATTGCAGTGTCAGTGGTGCATGTGGCACAGCATAGTGTGCCATGTGCACCACAGACACTACAGTGTGCTACGAGCAGTGCAGACCTTGCAGTGTGCCACGTGCAGTGCAGACACCGCAGTGTGCCTCGTGCACTGCAGACATGGCAGTGTGCCACATGCAGTACAGTGACTGCAGTGTGCCAAATGGTCTGCCTTCAATGTGCTGTACCAAGTGGTTTGCTGGCACTGCGCTGTACCTCGTGCACTGTCAACACTGCACTGAAAAACACCTCCCAGTCACGAATGATGGCGGCTCTGCGGTAACTCTGACCCCTTGCCCTAGCACAATCGATTTCCACTACTGTATGGGGCCCTGCAGCAATGGGGTAAACTACAGTACTGCAAGCTGGCAACTGTTTTCAACTGCATGGGGATGCAGGCCCCAGTGTGGGAAAAGGGGATGAGGGCCTGTGTGGGAAGTATAGGTACAGGCCCCTGCATGGGGAAGGTGTTACAGACACCTGCGTGGGGATAGAGAGTGCAGGTCCCTGCTTGCGGAGGGGAAGGGTTTACATAGAAATCTCTCTTACACAGTCCTGCTGCCAGTGTACTCCCCTTCCCCCAATCATCAGTGCAAACAAATCATGAGTGAGGCCCCCTTCCCCACACACAGCCGGAACACCTCTTTCCACAGACCAGCCACCACCCTGCATCTGGAATCCCGCTTCTCCTCTGAAGAGTACACTTACTGTGTCACATCCCCACCCCACAGTCGATCCCCCCCCAAAGACAAGACAACCCCTGCAGATTGATACAGATATAGATATATATATATATATCTAGATATTGAGATAGGATATAGAATATAGATAGGTTGGAGAGGGTTCGGAGAAGGGCAACACAGATGGTGCAAGGTATGTAAGAGAAGCCATACGAGACTAGATGGAGAGAATTAAATCTATATCCGCTGGAGGTTAGAAGAGATAGAGGTGACATGATAGAGACTTTTAAGTATATGAAGGGAATAAATAAAGTGAATGAAGGTAAATTATTCAAAAAGAAAGCAGGAGTTAAAACAAGGGGTCATAATTTAAAATGATGTTCTGACTAGCGCTATAAGGTATTGGGCTTCATAGCCCAGTACCTTATAGCAGTGTGAGCTGACAGGCGCAAAAATGTTAATTTTAAGTGCTTACTTTTTTGATGTGGAAGGATCGTCACTGGAGCCAAAACCTCGGCTAGCTCGATCCTTACAACTTCCTGGTGCCCCTGCTCTGCCCCAACTCCACCCTGCGCTCTCAGAATTTGTGATGTGTGGCCAGGAGAGCGCTGAGGCAAGCCCTATACAAGTCTATGGGGCTATTTTTAAAGCGGTTTTTAGTCATTTAAACAGTCCTAGAGAAAACTAAAGCAGTCGCTAACCAGTAGGGTCCCTCTTAGTTAGCGACTGGTCTGGTTTTCTCTAGGATTGTTTAAACAACGCTTTAAAAATAGCCCCATAGACTTGTATGGGGCTCACCCCCGAGCTCTTCTTGGCCACATATCACAAATTCAGAGAGCGCAGGGGGCAGAGTTGGGGAGGAGCTGAGGCACCAGGAAGCTGGAAGGGATTAGCGGGCCGAGGCTTCAGCGCCAGTTACGATCCCTTCTACAGCAAAAAGTAAGTACTTTTAAATTGAAATTTTGTCACCAGTCAGCTCAGGACGATATAAGGTATTGGGCTATGAAACCCAGTACCTTATATCAGAAATTTCCTTTAAGATTGGAAGGGGGAAGATTTAAGAGCAATGTAAGGAGATGTTATTTCACTGAGAGGGTGGTGGAACCCTGGAACGGATTACTTAATGAGGTGGTGTGTGCAGAAACAGTGAAGGAATTCAAGAGGGTGTGGGACAGACACAAGGGGTTGGTTAGTGGGCAGAGGAAAATATCCCTGGGAAGTGGAAACAAGTAGGGGCGGGTGGGAAATGGGCAGACTAGAGGGACCAGGATGGTCCTTTTCTGCTGACACATTACTATGATACTATGCTAGATGCCCTCCTCCAAAACAGACTGGTAATGTGTCTCCACCCCGCACACCTGGAAACCCTCTTCCTACAGACCAGACACCCCATTGCAGCTAACCTCCCCATAGCCTGACAATGAGCCCCTCCTCCCACACGCTCAGCTGGAACCCCTCTTTCCAGACTAGCCACTACCCTGCAGCTGGAATCCCCACCCCAGAGAACAGACTGAGTCCCATCCACACTCCATAGCCGACCCCCCCAGCCACCCCCTGCAGCTGCCCTTCCCAACTCACCCCATTTGAGAGAGGACCAGAGAGTAGAAGAACCGACAGCGGAGAACTACTGTTCTGATGCTACCAGGGTCCCACAGTGTTTATACTTGCTGGCATTGCAGACAAGAAAATCACACCTCCACTCCTTACTCACTAATCCTCGGACTAACTCGCTATGCTTGGTAGTAACATACACAGCAGTTTTTAAATTTAGTTTAGAACCGCTGCAGAGACTGAGGGGATGTCAGTGGGATGCTTCTGGGTCTTGACATCCACAACATGGCAGCACGCTTTACATGTTCCACGATGATGCACTGTCATTCTAGTCTTTCCTTCTAGTTTTGTGGGCACATGACCACAGTGCGTGCCTTCACCCAATCCAGTTGGAGACTATAGAGGACACTCAGATATGGAGTATAGAGTAGGGATAGTTGTGTAGCAGGGAGGAATAAGCCTCGCTAATAGTTAACAGTTCATTTTTGTTTGGTGCTGGCTAATTCATTTGAAGAAAACAATTTAAAGCAAGTGGATACAATCACAATGCATCAATGTTTAAATTTCGGCATTTTGTTTAAAGAAAATAATATAGATGCAGTGGAAAAGTAAATTTGGTGCAAATGGTATGCATATAGCATCACCACACTTCGAGGCAATTTTAAAGCAACAGACAGAGCACAATGCGGTGAGGTTTTTGTACCAATGCATTTTTTTCCATTTTCCTCCTGCCCTGTATGTAAGACACATCCTTTCCTGTTTTGTATCTGTGTAACAAGTACAACCTCATCCTCTTATCAGAGCAGGTTATGGTCAGCAGAGGAATGGGGTGCTTGCACTGCCCTTGTAGAAAAAGCTGGTGGGAGGAACTAAGGTGGTATACAGGGGATGCCCTTCTAGCACCGGGCATACATGTATAGAGCATGGGGGTAAGGAGAGAGAGAGAAGGGTGGATGTCTGTCGGTGTGAGAAGCCAGGAGGCCACAGGACGTTCAGTCCCAGGTGCCCTGTGCCAAAGTGGTGCCTTGAGTAATGGTGAGGATTGGTCAGGCAACCTGAGGCATGAGTGCCCACTGACGAAGTGGCAGGCATCACCAGCATGGCATTTGGTGCTTAGGACTCTGGTGTTTCTAAAGGAATGGGCACATGTTTTGTCTCACTTGGTTGCTGGCTGCATGACTTGGGCCAAAAGCACAGGGGGTCCTGCTATTATCAACCTCCTGGAGATGTGGGTGCCATGCAGCTCTCACTGCCTGAGGGTGGCACAAGGTCAAAGTCACCTCACAGCTATGAGGGGGTTGGAGACATTGAGAGACTTTTGTCATATGGGGAAGATACCTGCCCTGCCGCTTTCCTGCATGAGGATTTAAGGTCTGAGCTGTAGTGAGGAAATATAGTGGGACCACCAAGGGTGCAGGAACCCCAGGAGAGCCATCAGGGGATATTTCCCAATAGCATTCAGACTTCCGGTGACATCATCACAATGATGGCCCCCTATGCCTGTCGATTAAATCCATCGCAATCTGTGCTATATTTTCAGACAAACTGTCTACAGAATGCATAATGGCTACCAGGCAATGAATGAAAGATCACTTGGCAAAATCTCACTTACCAGTTAAAACAACCGGAGACAGAAGCAACAGCCATTCTTCATCCACAGTTCCGACCCTCTCACCCCCTTGTAGCAACGATGAGGAGGGTGAAGAAACCTACACTATTACCTCCAAAAGGCTTTACTCCTAGCTCAAATCCATCAGTGCAGCATTATTAAAGCTTGAATCCACGGTGGCCGATGGACGGAGGGACATTCATACAGTGGAAAAACAAACCATGGCAGTCGAAAGCTGTCTAATATTGTGCCACCTCAGACACCCAAACTGAAGCCATCCTTAATTTACATGGTCAGAGCCTGGAACTTGAGAGGAGAATGGAGGACTTAGACACCGTCAGAACATCATCCGCATCCACGGTGTCCTGGAGAAAGCAGAGTTGGGGAATACAATTGCTTTCATCGAGTGCCTGCTCTGAGAAGTCTTGGGCCTCCCACATGATTACTAGCTTAACATCATCTGGGCACACAGATCTTTAGCTGCCCTGCCAACTAGTCCCACCGCCTGGCATCACTCCTTCATCCTGGGTTTCCTCAACTACAGTACAAAAATGGATGTGCTATAGAGAGCCTGGGCCAAGAAGGAGATTGTGTTTGGAGATGCCCGATTGTTTTTTGAGCATGAATGACTTCACGCAGCAGACCATGTCGAAGCACTACAAAGTTCTGGCAGTACAAAAAGATCTCAAAAACAAAGGTCTCAAGGCTCAGCTAGAATATCTGTCCAGATTATGGATTTTCCCGGATCTGGGCACTAAAATGTATGAAACCCTCCAGGATGCAGCTTCCTTTTTATCAAAACACTGCATCAAACTGGAAGATTCTTCCGATCCCACCAGCAACACGGAGACAGTGAGCAGAGCATAGCACTGTGCAGAATCCTCCATCACTTGTTCCTCGCACTCGAATCCCACACCATGGGCCCAAATGAAAACTCAGAGGAAAACACAGCAGGTTGCAGAGAAGACATTGGACAGGCCCAGTCCTGGAGAAAGCACCCCATCTGATTCCTCACAGCTAAACACTACCCGATCTACCTTTGGCGCCTCAGATCTGCCACATAAAGATACACTGTCTGATGGCCTTTTGGACTTTCAGGTTACAGGTTTAAAATACTGAAGCATTAAAATAGCAGTTCGCATTTATTATCTTTTATAGGTGATGTTTTGTATTGTGTTACATATTAATGAGCATGGATTGCAGAGTTGTCAGAGGGGAAAGCATGTAAGGTTCGGGGTGGGGTTGCCCTGACTCTTTGCAAAACATTTCCCCTTTAAGAATAATATTTTTTGCCAACCTGCCAGCTTTGGTAGCACTACTACTACTCGCTACACCAATGACCCAGGTTTGGAAGCAAGCCTGGGAGCATTGAGGGCCGACCGGGTGGGATGCTTCGATCCTATGGACTCCTATCCTCCTCTGAGGGAGGCGGGTGAGTGGGGCAGTTGCCAGTGCCTGTATGAACCCTAGTGGAGGCGGGGATCCGACAGCTGGAGTTCACTGTGCCTGAGAGGTGTGACAGGCGCATGGCGTTCTGACACCTTGGCACCACTGCACATCACACCTTTCCTTCTACAACACTGAAAAAATGCGGATGTGCATGATGCCACCCATCTCGCCCTGACACCACATAAGCCGACCGTGGTGCCTCTTCAGACACACCAGATGTGGCATCCGATGGGGTAAGTGGGGGTAGGGGGTAAGCCAGGGAGAAACACTAGGGAAAGTCAGCCCCAGGAATGCTGACGGGATCCTGGCAGGGGTGGGCTGAAGGGAAGCCGTTCTGGGAAAAAAAAATGTTTTTTTCTCCAACGCTACAGGCTTTTTTTTTTACAACTGTATCCCCTACTTTTTGGGAGGGTGCAGTTATGTCACTGCCTGAGGTCCACCAGATGCTTTGATTATTGATTATTATCTCATCTCGCTTCAAATCGGAGGGGAGAGAGGGGAGACCTTTGACCTGAGGGTCTCTCGCCCCTAACATCAAGACTGTGGCGTCCCGAGTGGAGGTGCCGGGCTTGTTCTGGCAAGCACCGGCCGGCCTCCTCGGGACCCAGTCTGAAGAAAAGCACATAATTTCTGGACTCACGATGTGCCCCTGCTGGTTGCAGGAGAAACTGTTTTCGGCAGCACAGCGGCGATCCCTGGAGAAGCGACGGCGAGCGGACGAACTCCTGATCCTTTGTCTGCTCCTCATTCAACTTTTGGCGCCGAAACTGTCCTCATCCTTCCTTGTCGGGGATTGGCTGATGACGCCGCTCCCCACCCAAGCCTCCCGACTTAAACGGAGCTCCCTGCTAATTAAGACTCATCTCGTTTCAAATCAGAGGGGAGAGAGGGAGACCTTGACCTGGAGGGTCCCCCCCCTCGCCCTCGCAACATCGTTACTCGTGCGTCCCGAGTGGAGGTGCCGGCTTGTTCTGGCAAGCACCGGCGGGCCTCCTCGGGACCCAGTCTGAAGAAAAGCACATAATTTCTGGACTCACGACGTGCCCCTGCTGGTTGCAGGAGAAAATGTTTTTGGCAGCACAGCGGCGATCCCTGGAGAAGCGACGGCTTTTTAATAGCTCACCCACCCGCCCTGTGGTGCGGGGAATCTTTTATGCGTGTCTCTGGCCTCGCCTACTATTTCATGCTATCCTATCAACTGTAAGGGGAGGTACCTCCCCGTGTTAAGAAGGGTGTTACTCCTGTCCTAATCTCCCTCACTCGAATCTGGACGGGGCATGGCATGTGCCTCAAGGGCGTTCCTCTCCTCTTAAATAGGACTGTGTGCATGATAAGGATACGACTACCCCTGGAGCATCTGCTGCTGTTGTGCCTGACTAATTGGACCAGGACTAGATTATACCTTGTGGACTACTTGTGCTCTGGATGGTTCTTTTATTTTTTCCCTAATATTCCAGCTAACCAATTGCTTCTGCTTATTTGTGTAAGGGCCCTTCATGTGTTGATTCCCCCGTGGTAACCTATTCCCGATCTCATATGTCTATGCTTCTACCTACCCCTTAGGTGAACTGTCCCCATTTTGAGTGCTACTTTAACTCTGGTGTACTGAGCCGTCCCATCTCTTTTTTGTGCCCCTTAGACTGCTGTTGCTACCCAATATGGATCATCATGCTATTAATCAAAAACCATTGTGTATGCTGTATAGTACTTTCCAGGGGATGATTTGCATTTACAGTACCGCTGAATCGTTGAACTTTTTAGCCTCCTTACAGTTTTCAATTCTAGAGATACTGTGGTAGCCTATTTTCTGTTGGTATCCTTTGGCCCTTGCCACTAGAGAGGAGCTGGTTTGGCCTATTTCTTTAACCTTGGTTGCCCTGACCATGCTGTCTACAGTGCCTGGGGCTGTCTGCCAGTGACCGTCTCCGTCCCACTAGTGGAGGGACTACTCGCCTGCCGTGCCTTGCCTGGCCCTCTTGACCTCGGCTGGGTGCAGTAGAGGTCAACGATCTACTTCTGATGCCCAGAGACTTGCTGTCCGTTGTCTGTATGGCCACCTCACTTGTAGTGGTGGCACTAGGGTTGGTCCTCCTACTCTGGGCTACCTCTCCCCTATCCCTGGAGGTGACTTGGAAGCTGTCTTCCCCTTGGACGACACTGACTCTTCTTTTCTAACCTGCTCTCCTCCTTTGTAATGCACACAGTACCACACTCAGTCTTGACATCAAATGCATTATGTATGTGGCTAGGGTCAAGTGAATCAGACCTGTAAAGGGCCGGGAGGCATCCACTCCACAGGTGGTACCTCCCTGGCTCTTCCTCCTTGCTTTGCTCATGGCAGGGACATAGGGAACTTAACCCTGGGCCTGCTATAGCGGCCAATAACCCTCCCGCCACCTGGAGTGTGAGTAAGGGGCTAGAATAGCTCACCTGAATATCAGGAGCTTGCTACCCAGTCGTGGCTGAACTGAGGCGTGGGTTGACCTATACAAACCCGATGTTCTAGGGATTACTGAGACCTGGCTTAAATCCTCTATCCCAGCTCCGCCTGTTCCTTAACAGGTTACGAATTTATCCGCCTTGACAGGCCAGGGGTGGGGGGGCATCCTGATCTACTATAGAGCCCACCTGAAAATCTCCCTGGTGACGCATGGTACCGCCGTTCACCCTCCCTGTGAGATCCTGCATGGGCTTCTGTTGCTAGGGGATACAAAGAAGCTGCATTTGGTATGTGCCTATATCCCTCCCAGAGGAGGCCTAGAAGGGCTTACCTATCTCCTAGACACGGTCAGGTCCAGTATAGGAGACAACGAACTTATTATTATGGGTGACACCAACCTTAATTGGGAGAGTGGCAATATTAAGAAATGTGAATCTCTTCTTGCCACCCTATCCCTCACTCAACTTATTAAGGACCCGACCAGGCAGTCCGCTAGTGGTTCCTCGAGTACCCTGTTGGACTGGATTCTTAACAACCGGCCGGAGAGAATATCTACCTCAGGTACCCTATCGGACTCCATCTCTGATCACTCCCCCGTGTTTTGTGTTTGGAAAATTCCTCCTCTAAAATCTCTCACAAAATTATTCGAGTTAGAAACTATTCAGGTTTGACCCAGAGAGGTTCATGACTAATTAAGATCTACTGACTGGACCAGGGTATTGGAGGCCACTGACACCACAGTAGCAACCTCCTGCTTCATTGATACCTTTGGTGACATCCAGGACAAGCACGCACCCATGATCACCGGAGGGTGAGGGAGCTGACCACCTACTGGCTGAATGGAAATCTGCTAGCCAAGTTGTGCGAAAGAGACCAATGCTGGGCTCAGGCCAGGGATCCAGTGATCTCTAAACTCCAGAGATATTGGCACCTCAGGAACCAGTGTAAGAAGGCTATTAGGGTAGCAAAAGCCTTCTGTAAGTCTGCACTACTCAGCTCTGCCAGTGACCCCAGGAGGTTCTGGAGTAACATTAAATCCTTAGTTAGTGGATCCTCCAGCAGGTGTCACGGATATGGTCCTAAATGGCGTCTCTTGCAATAATCCCCAAACCATAGCTGACTCCTAACTCACTTCTGGACCTCTTGGCCTCACCTCCGACTCTCAACGAATGGGGAGCTAGCCTACATCCCGTCCCTATCGAGTCAGGCGGATCAACATCGGGGTGTGTTTAATCTCAGGGCTATATCAGTTCTCCAAGTCCAGAAACTTCTTGCTGCCCTGGCCCAGTATTCCAGCCCTGGTCTCGATTTCCTGGAACCGCGACTTCTCAAACTAGGAGCGCCCATCATTGCCTCTCCGGTTGCCCACATCTTTAATCTATCCCTTAACTCAGGGACTATTCCCGTCATATGGAAGGAAGCAAGGATAGTTCCAGTTCTGAAGCAGGGCAATCCTAAGCTTCCTGACAACTACCGCCCTATTGCTATCCTTCCATCCCTTAGCAAACTTCTTGAAAAGGTGGTGGCGAGCAACTCTCGGAGTATCTGTACTCCCATGAACTGCTTTCCAGAGCACAGCATGGCTTTCGAAAGGGTCACAGCACCACCTCTGCACTAATCACTGTAACCTCCAGCACAAGATCTGCCATGGACCAAGGTAAACTGTCTGGTGCAATATTTATAGACCTATCGAAAGCGTTTGACCTTGTTAATCATTACCTTCTTGGAGAGCAACTAAGGGCCGTTGGTCTCTCCTCCCATGCCCTGAACTGGTTCATGGATTATCTGAAGGGTAGACAGCAGCGTACCTGCTTCAACAAGGTCCTCTCGGAGCCCAGGGCGAAGACTTTGGGAGTCCCCCAGGGATCAGTGCTGGGCCCCCTCCTTTTCTCGCTCTTTATCAATCAACTGCCACTGGTGACCTCTCACTGCCAAGCCACTTTTACGCAGATGATCTGGTACTAGTGGCCCATTCCACTAATGTCGCTGCACTAAACCAGAGCCTGACTGATGATTTCAGAAGAGTCCTGGCCTGGGTTACTCACCATAGGCTGGTGTTGAACACCAATAAAACGCAGGCCATGCTTTTTGGCTCCGCAGCCAAGATAAAAGCCGCATCATCCTCGCTCCACATAACCTGTGATGGGGGATCCCCGCTGCCATCGGTGAACTCCATCAAATATCTTGGAGTTACTCTCGACCCCCAACTTGACATGGGGAGTCTTATCCTCAATATCTGAAGTACACACACTGTAAGTTGGGTATGGCCTATAGGGCCAAATACAACCTGACCCCCAGGGGCAAGACTACGCGCTTGCTAGAGGTGTGCTTCTTCCTCCCTCAGCTACGGACTCCACCCTATTTGCCCGGTCCCCTCAAATCCACCTTGCCCGGTGGAACACGGCATATAACAATATATGTCGGTTTGCACTTGCCGTCCCTAAACTCACCCATCGATGCGATCTCTATGATAGACTCCGCTGGTTGCCCCTAGCTGAATACCTGGACTTTGGGGTTGGATGCTTCTCCAAGAAGGTGCTTGCTACTGGCTCCCCTCAGGGACTGGCGGATCTCCTCCCAAATATGGACGCTCTGCCCTACAAGCTTAGGTCACAGTCTGCTGGACTGCTCAAAATTCCTCCCACTCGGACTCTCATGGGGGGTCGAGACTTTGCTGCCTACGTGCCTAGACTCTGGAACTCCCTACCTGATCATGTCCGCATGGCCCCTCCATGGGACATTTCGCCCACCCTGTGGTCGCACTTAAAATTATCATCAGTGTGTTACTGTTTCAAGCCTCCGAGGGTAATGCTTTTTTTTTTTCTTGATGAATCTCAGTTGTCACAATGTCAATCTACGCATTTACTGTTATATGATGTAAATACTGCCTGTGTATATGTTTTACTACAATTGTTAGTACCTCCTGTAATAAGCCGTATCTCCTAAGTTGCCTTGTATGTATCTTGTATGTTCTGTACTCTCGAGGTCGTTCCTGAAAATAGGCACACTACTTGTCTAGTGTACCTACGGTAAACAAAAGCTAAATAAAATTATTGAACTGCGAGTGACCTGCTGCAAGGGCTGGGCTCAGAGTTTTGGGGGCCCCCAGAATTAGCGAAGTCATGACCCCCCCAACTTGACCCACCTTTTCACTATGTGTTTGGCTGTAGCACATACATGCACCGTTATATTTTATTTTAGTACAACCAATGGTACATATACATTTTATAGGGGGGGGGGACAGCAGCGTTAGTCATTGGAGATGTTCTTCCCATCCCATCCATTGCTGCCAATCCACCTCTTTGTGACAGGGCGACAGACTGGAGAAGCATTTTATGACACCATGATGCCACTTCAGAAGGAACTGCACAGCCCTTTGTTGCTGTTTTAAAAAGATATTAAAATAAAAGACATTTAAAAATAAGGTATTCTTCTCTGGTTGGGGGCCCCCCAGCAACCGCAGGGTGCGCTGGTGCCTAAAACCGCCTATGCCTGCTGTACAGGCTCCCTCAAGCTGCTGGTTTTCTGCAGGGCCCTACAGCAGTCCCTCACGGGCGGTGGGCAAAACTTTGATGTTAGATGAGCTAATAAGACAAGCCCAGTAAAAGCTCATGTGGAGATGGCAGCCCTCCTTCTGATAATGCCTCTTGGAAGAGGTTTTACACTAAAGCATCCTGCTGGTGCACTTATTCTTGTTTTTTTGGGGGTGGGGGCTGGCTTTCCCCTTCCATGCCAGGAGCCAGGATGAATGGAAGCAATCAAAGCTTTTTTTTTTTGGCACCATTGTCAATGTTTCAGTGGACCGGGGGCTACTCCACTCAGACTCAGGAGCTTCACAGGTTGGCTGGTGGGCCGTCCATGCAGGGGGTAGGGCAGATAGGCAGAATCTCTTTCATTTTTGTGAGCTCCCTACTGAATAATAACTGTAACCAACGGGCACAAGCAATGTAGCTCTGGCTGGGAAGGGGCCCAGGGTTCCCCTACCTCAAGATCATCCTAGACCTTTATACAGTTATACATTTTTTCCCGAGATGTGACTGCTGCTCATGGGGATGGGCCCCAGAAGGGTGTCTGGCTAACCAGCAGTGGCTCTACTCACAGAGAGCTTGGGGTGCTGGCGCCTGTGGAGGGGGGGCACACAATCCAGCCACTATTCCACGATACTGAATTGGAATACAACCCTCCCTCCCTGCCAAGTGATTGTGACTCTTTTTCTGCCCCTAGACCATTGGCACATGCTACTTTCCTCATAGATCCCCCTAGTTTGAAAGGAAGGGGGATAGTCTTTATGCTGTGAATAACATGTTAACACTCTCCTCTATCAATGTTTTTCGTAACTTGGCTGGTGGGTGGGTGATTGAGCCACAGTTTTGTACATCTTTTCACCTCGTCCTTTGTAGACCCACCTTATATTGATCTTAGTAGGTGGGAGGGGGCCAACCATCCACCGTAGTGACTACCAGGACAGCTCTAGAATATTTCAGGTAAGACACCCAGCAGCAAGGGGTTAGCCTGGTGCAGCCCCAGCCACTACTACAGGGTCCTTCCATAGGGGTAGTCACCGGTTACCTTGAAGTTTAATACATGGAATAGGCATTTGTGGCCTATATGGGCGTACAATATGTTGCGATGTTTTGCCTTTGGTTTTAAGATCTTTGCCTATAGCAGGGTCATGGTTTAACTTAGAAGGGCGGAGCAGATGAGGGCAACTTTTCTGTTCTAGCTAAGGATGGGTGTGGGATGCCAGCCTGAAGGTACCCTAGGGTGCATATTTATTTATTTATTTATTTATTTACGAGATTTACCAGGAAAGCATACTGAGCAACATGCTCGATTCCAGATGCGACCTGGGGGCCTAGCCCAGTACATAGCATATAGAAGAACAATTTCAAGTACAGTGATTGGAAATACAGAACATAGCATATGATTTGTACATTAAATACAGTTTTTAGTCACAGTACAATGAGTATAAGGGATAGCAATACTCCCTGGCAACCATAATTCAGGAGTTTACAGACAGATATACACATAACAGAAGTACTACTGTACAGTATATATTTTGTAGAGAGATATAACTTAGCAGAGGAGCAGCTGGAGGAGAAGTGTGCCCGGAGTGGTCTGGTATGTATTTGACTTTTACATGTCAGTATGGGGGACGGCATCTTACAATGTCCAGGGAATTAATAACCTGGTCAAACAAGCCCATATCCTACAAGAGCTAAATACAGAGAAGATCTCTATTGCATTCTTACAAGAATCCCATTTAAGCAAGAACATTTGAAATTGCGCAGGGGCTGGGTGGCGGAGGTCTTTGCATCCACATATGAAGCACATCCCAGTAGGCAAGAAGTGGCAATTCTCAACCGTAGAGATATTTCATTATAGGTTCAACAAGTCACACAGGATAAGGAAGGAAGTTTTGTGCATTAGACTGTACATATAGGGACACTGAGTGTATATTACTTAATATTTATGTCACAAATGAGGTGCAAGAAAGAACTAATTTTTTGAAGACTTCTAAATACTTTTAGAAACAGTGGATCACCCAGACCACCTGTACGTTGTAGGGGGTGATTTTAATTTCACTACCTCCAGTGCCATAGACTGCACAGACTCAGGCGTGTGCCTAGTATCTGGATCAGATAAGGTACTGTCTAGATTAGCTCATGAACTGGCACTTACGTACTCATGGCATTACTTGCGCCCTATTGATAAAGATTGCACCTGTTATTCAGCTCGCCACAATGCATACTCTGGGATAGACCATTTTTTCTTCTCCTCTGGTTGGGTGCATGTAATGAAGGCTGCCGGGATTAAGAACTTCACGATTTCACACCAAGCCCCCTTGATTCTCCATTTTGAACTGGTCCCAGTTATTAGGAACACTAGTTGGAGGTACACGTGGGCTTGCTTAATGAGAAGGTTACCATGAACACATACAAGGGTGATATCCAAGTAGCTCAGGGATCATCAGGATACTGACAGTTCTCAGGGTATGGGCTGGAATTGTTTGGAGACAGTGGTTAGGGGGAAACCATAAAGTATGCCTCTCAGTTAAAAAGAGAGAGAAGAGAACCCTGGCCAGCCCATTGGTACAGCAGTAGCACTACCGCTTGTGACATCAGTGATCTGAGTTCGGGAACGAGCTCGGATTATCAGGGGCCATCTGGAAGAAGGAGGACTGGGCATCCCAGAGGACGATCTCCTCCTTCGGGAAGGGAAGGTTCCATCCTCTGTTGCAATACTGCCATCTGGGTAACCACAGGTGGTAGTGCAGTCGGAAGGGCAGGGAAGAGGGTGGGACACTGTTGACATTGGCGAGCAGATGAGTGCACAGCATGTGGGGGCCTGCCTTGTTGTCCACATATAGCAACATCCCAGGGGATGGGAGAAAACAAAAGTAAAAGGGCCTCAGAACCTCCACGATGACAGCCACATTACATCCAGGGTCTCTGCCTCCTCAGCATCCGGCACCATCTGATGAGATGTGGAGGTTCAGGGGTTCCATCCCAACCTGACCCGGCCTGGGGGTACAGCCAAGGTTAGATGAAGGTAGATGATCTGAGCTGAGGAGGCTGAGGCGTCGGTGGGGGGTGACTGGCAGGTCCAGAGGTACAGGAGGGGCTGTTGTGGAAGGAGGCAAAAACAGAAATTGCAAAAAAAAAAAAAAAAAAAAAAGAGAGAGAGAGAATCCAGGCTCGACTGGACTTAGAGAAGCAATTTTTGACTTGGAAGATGCAACATGAATAACTCTCTCCAACACTATCAAGTAGCAGTTAGATGACAAAAAGGCAGTGCTGAATAGGCTGTTGAAAGATATGCTACAGAAATCTTTAAACTTCATCCGACATGAACAGGGAAATAGGGTGGGCCGCCTGTTGGCCCAACAATTATGAAAGCAGAGAGCTAATAGGGCAGTACTTAAGATTAAGCATGTGGATAGCCCGAATGGGGGTGTGTGTGTCTCTGAAGACCCTCGCATTATTTTACAAGAATTCGCCACCTTTTATAAAACTGCCCACTTTTTTCCAAAAACTGTTCTCCCCACTCCATCCTAAGCAGTAAGTACTGAACTAGACACCCCAATCACAGGTGCAAGGATCCACTCTTACATTAATGGACTGCATAACAGGGCCGGCCCGGTGGCTGGAGAGCAGAGGCATCCATGCTTCACCTGCTGCCATGCCAGTGGCTTGAGTTCCAGTGATGGACTCAGTTCAGCCTGGGGCTGGCCAGAGAGAGGAGGATTGGCGTCTGGAGAAAGCTCTCCTCCTCTGGGAAGGAAGGTTGTGGGTTTCCAGTGCTGGCCTGACCCCTAGTGGAGGCTTGGGGACACAGGCTGTCAGTGCAGCTTTGGGGATGGAGGGATGGCAGTCGTCAACGCGTCACGTCTGGTAATGTGTGTGGTGTGTCTTGACGGCACTGCACATCTGTCCCTCCGTACTTGGAACAGGGAAAATGGCCAGGTACAATGCGGATGACACTGACCCCTCGCAGACTCCGCACGGTATAGGGCCCTCTCCCACACCAGATCTGGATTGTTGATGGTATGGTGCCTACCGTCGAACCCCGCCAAGAGGGGTAAGCTGTGGAAGAAGGTAAGTCCCTGGGATGCTGGGTGTTGGTGCTGGGGGTGGGATTGGTGGAGGACTAGGCTGCACCACGGTGGGGAGCAAAATGTACAGCTACCTAAGAAGTTACCGTAACAGTAGATCTTCAAGAGGATCTCTTGCAGCAGGCCATCACCGGTAGGACTAAGCCATCAGGCATCAGGACCACACGGAAACCTTTCTAGCTAGCAGCCTCCCAGAGGGGGCCGCCCACCTCTGGCGTCAGCAGCTGACATCAGCAGATCCTATATAAGACGGGTGGCTCCCACACCTCCCTCAGTTCTCTGCTGGAGACCCTAAGCAGGATGCTAGAAGAGGGGAGCTGTCTACTGTCCTCTACGATACCACCTCCCCTGGGAGCCCATTCCACCTGAGCGCCACTCTTTCAGTGAAAAAGCTCCTTCTTATTTCTGTTTTAAATCTTCCTCCCTCCAATTCAAGATTGTACCCCCTCATTTTCCCATTCCTCCTGATTTGAAGATGCCTCCTATGTTAACCCTGTTTATACCATTAAGGTACTTAAAGGTTTCGATCATGTCCCCCTCTCTTCTTCTCCTCCGGGAATACATGCTGAGCACCCTTAACCTCTCCTGATACAGTTTGTCCTGTAGGCCCTGTATCATCTTTGTTGCTCTTGCTGCATGCCCTCCAGTAAACTGATGTCCTTTTTCAGGTGTGGGCACCAGAACTGCGCACAGTACTCCAGCTCCCTTCTCCTAGAGGTGAATTCTCTGGCTATGCACCCCAGCATTTTGTTGGCTTAAATGGCTGCTTTAGAAGAAGAAGAATCAGCATTTATATAGCGCTTTTTATATACAGTGTATCCCAAAGTGCTTTACATGCAATGCTAGACTGGTAGTGAAGTGACTGAATGTGTGGTGGCGGCCATATCGCACATCATCACCCACATACAACCTTGATAATTGCATGAACCGGTTTATGGGAAGGGGAATGTTGGCCAGGACACCGGGAATGTTCCCTACTCTTTGCAAAGAGTGCCCTGGGTTCTTTTACTTCCACCTGGACACCCACCAGGGCAACACCAGGATGGGCAGAAGGGACCTCGGTTTAACGTCTCATCCGAAGGACGGCACACCGCAGCAGTACAGCACCCCCCAATACTGCACTCGGATGCCAGCGATTTTTAGGTGCAAGTCCAATCCCGGTGTGGGACGAAGAACCCACGACCTTCTGGTCCAGAGGCGGATGTGCTACCAACTGAGCCACGCTTGACACCTGTCTACTGCACTGGGCAGAGTGCTTCAGGTCCTTAGTGATAACAACCACAAGATCGCACTCCGCCTCAGTCCTAGTCACCTGAACCCTGCCTAGCCAGTATTCTGCCCCTGGGGTCTTGGCTCCGGGGTGCATGACCTTACACTTTTTAGTGTTAAGGCCAGCTGCCAGATACCTGCCCACTTTTCAAACCTAGCCAGATCCTCCCTGAGTTCCTGTCTCTCTTCCTCCATCTCCTCTCTGAACAAAGCTTGGTGTTATCTGCAAACAGGCAGATTTACCTTATATTCCATCCGCTATATCACTGATGAAGATATTAAACAACACTGGGCCAAGCAATGAGCCCTCGCGGGACCCCACTGGTTGCAGGTTTCAGCTTTGAGAGTTCACCCCAACTACCATCCTCTGACTTCTATCCTGAAGCCAGCACCTGACCCAGCCTACCAGCTTCGCCCCTGCTCCTATACCCTGCAACTTACTGAGCAGCCTTTTATGTGGCACAGAGTCATATGCCTTGCTGAAGTCTGGGTACAGGCTATCAACCTCCAAGCCTTTGTCCACAGCTTTATGACCCAGTCAAAAAGTCTATCAGGTTTGTTTGCAGGATATTCCTGAGACAAAACCATGTTGTCTAACATCCTGAAGACCATTTGCCTCAGAAAGTCCACCAGCTTCTCTTTTAGTATGGTCTGAATCAGCTTACCTATGATGGAGGTAAGGCTGACTTGGTCTGTAGTTACTAGGTTCATTTCTGGGTTCGCTCTTGTTGAGAGGCACCACATGTGCCGTTCTTCAGTCCTATGGCACACACCCTGTCTCGAAGCGCACCAGGTTACATATAAATCACTGCTCAGACTGCTCCTTATGTAGCAGCTAAATTGCAATCTCAATATCTAAACATAATTTTAGGCTAGAGGTTATGGATTAATTCTTACTTTTAGTAGAGTTTAACTAATTAAGACACTGTTGTTTTATGTGCTGCTCAGCTTTCAAGAATTTGTTAGGTCCAAATTTAGGAACACGACAAGTTTATGTACCTTTTCTGAATCTTTAAAGAGGTGTATGTTTTATTCTCTATTGTTTGTGATTATTTTAAAAGATGTGAATTTGTGCGCTGTACTTTCTATTGTATTTTTTCCTTTTGTATGCTGCATGGAAAAGTCCCGTAAACAAGACTGGATTCTCACCGTACCAATCCTTACATACATTGCCTGTGTCACAGATGCTAATTTGAATGAGTAAGTGGGTGAATAAAAAAAGAATGAATGAAAGAATAAACCTGTGATCTCCTGGTTACCAACCCAGTGCTCTGACCACTAAACCACACTGTTTCCACATTGTTGTTGATCCCCCACTTCAGTCCACCACACTGTACACCTTTCACTTGTAGATGGACTGCCCAGGCAGAAAAGACGGAGGGACACATCGAAAACTTCTCCCGTTAAAAATCGGACACAGACCCACTGCACCAGAACCCCACTTCCCCACTTCCTGTTTGTGGACAAGATTGTGTGTGTGTGGGGGGGGATGAGGACTCACATCAGTGTGGCCCCAGAGATCAGGGGACATCATCTGAGGTAAGGGACAGAGGCTGTGAGGACGATGTTTAGTATTTAGGGCGCGGGACAGCAGTGAAAAGGCCCTAAAAAATCTGTGAATTTTCCCTAGCTTTAATGCCAACCCTGCCCATCACTGTCCCATTCCAATGAGTCTCTCTCCGGTACTGTGGATCCTCCATTATCATCAGGCATATGAAAGTACAATCCAACCCTGCAGCCCTCACCTCTCAAGTGAAATCTCAGTCCATGTCCCAGCTGTTTCACCTCTTGAATAACTTGCGACAAGCCCTACTTAAATCCACTGTGCTGTCATGCCTAATAAAACAGTGGTGCATTCTGTGTGACTTTCAGACCTGTTACTTCAGATGTATCTCTGCCTATGGTAATGCAGCAAGAACAGTATTTTCAGTAAATAAATGTGACATATTAATATCTGTGCTATTTATTTCCAATTAGTACCCACACTAACCACTACTTCCTGTCACTGCCAGATAACTCTTGCTTACATCCAGATTGCTACACTTACAAGGATTAAAGTTCAACCAGTCAACAGACTCAGCAGGCACAGTATGTGTGTTCAGTATCAAGAGGATCTTCTTGTATAACATTCAATGGCACTATATGAAATGTGCTTGATATTCTCAGTGCCTAATATTAATAATCCGACCCTCATCCAACCCAGTGGCAAATGCTCAGTGTTCCTATGTGGGCCATCCAGCTTTGGGCAATGCGTTCGTCCTGGGGTCTGGGTCTATGGCGTCTGGAACGTGCTGCAGAAGCAGCACCTGACGACTCTTTGGCACGGGAAGGAGGCCAGGTGCTGCAATAGTGCTACCTGATGGGACATTAGGTGGCCTTGGGTGATGTGGCATGGTAGGCCAAGCAGTCCTTATCTGTTGTCAAATTCTGTGTTTCTGTGGGTGATCATGGTGCTCCCTAAGCCAGGTGTGGCATAAGGTAGCAGCACAATGTGATTGGGAGAAGGGAGGTACTGTACTTACAAGGGGATAAAACAGGCTTTTCGTCTCCATGCCATAGCGCCAGGGGAAGCATGCTCCCATCTCCTCTCTTGTATGCACCAAAAATTAGGCTGAAGTCCAGGCACATATGGTTGCTTGGGGCCTGCTGCAGGGGGCATAAAAGAGAGGCAAGTCCCTTGTAAGACTAGCACGTAAAAGTGTCCAGGACTGAAGAACAGGCAAGTAGAGGCATTTGGAGGTAAGGGATAAACAGATAATCTAAAATAAAGTAAAAACAAATTCCAACCCTGTTTCTTAGTCTGCCTTGTGCCACTCAATAATCCAGCAGTATAATATCCAAATTAGAGGGTCTAAGAGCAACTCACTCTCTCTTTTAAATGACACAGTAGCGACCATTTTATTTGGGGTTTTTGACTGTTCCAAACAGATTTAGACCATGACTGTTCAAATAAAATTGAAATTTAAATATCTATAAATTTTCTTTCCCAGACGGCTGGTCTCCGGGCTTCCTTACACATGGGCTGTACCTCCTGATGCAGATAGGAAGGCAGGAACTTGATCTCTGCAGCTGGGGATATCCAACCCTCCACCTCCTGTTTCCCTCAGTTCTTCCAAAAGCAGTCCAAATGTGGCAATACTACAGAAACTTGGAAACAAAAACAAGAAAATTAAGGCATACGTGGCCAATTGGCCAGCCAACTATGTACATTCTGGGAGGGAAGCTGAAGCCCGGAGACCAGCCATCTGAGAAAGAAAATTTACAGGTATTTAAATTTCAATTTCTCTCTCCTAAGCTAGTTTCTGGGCTTCCTTACACATGTGATATACAAAAGCAGTACATCCCCAGATATCCCAGGTGGGAAGAATGTCAAGTGCCTTTAATGGTCCAACACCGCTTGAAGCACTCGGCGGGCAAAGGATGCCTTCGCCGAGGACATCACATCCAGTTTGTAAAATTCTGTAAATGTGTGAATGGATGACCATGTGGCCGCTCTGCACAGGTCTGCTGGAGATGCTTCTCTGAAGTCTGCTAATGAAATAGCCATAGCTCTGGTGGAATGGGCTCTCACTGGGCCAGGCAAAGTTACTCCAGCCTTATCATAAGCCGTGGTGATGACAGAACGGAGTCATCTGGCTATAGAGTCTTTCAAAGCTTTTTTACCCATATTTTGACCTGTAGTTAGAATGAACAAACTTGAAGTTTTGCGAATAGAATCTGTTCTTTTAATATACACTTCCGTTGCTCTGCTTGGATCTAGCATTAGAAATTCCCTTTCCTTTTCATTTTCTGGGTGTGGGCAGAAGGAAGGCAGAATCTACTCTTGGTTGCAGTGGAAGAAGACATAACTTTTGGCAAAAAACCTGGATCTGTTCGGAGCACCACAGAGTCCTGATAAAAAACAGTGTGTGGCTCCTTGGTGGACAATGCTCATAGCTCGTTGATTCTCCTGGCTAAAGTAATAGCTATGAGAAAAGCAACCTTCATTGTGAGATGCATGAGGGATGTCTCCTTGAGATGCTCAAAAGGAGCCTTGGTCAAAGCCTTGAGAGCCAGATAAAGTCTCCAAGGTGGTACTGTTGGCTTGATTGGAGGGCGTTTTAATGTTGCTGCCCTTAGAAACCTCCTGACATGGGGATGTGATCCCAACGATCCCTGAATCCACCAACAAAGAGCACCCCAGCACAGAAACCTGAACTCGTAGGTGGCTGGTTGCAGTCCTTTGTCAAACCCTCTTGAAGAAACTGCAGTAGTACAGGCAATGGTACTGGATGGTTCTGTATGTGTTTGGAATGAAGCCAGAACAAGAATTTCCTCCAGATTCTATAATACACTTTAGAGGAAGAGGGCAACGTGAGTTCACCATCATTTCAATAACAGGAGCTGTGTAGCCTAGCTCTTTGAAAGTTTCCCTAAATCTCCATGCTGAGAGGACAGGTTGTTCAAATGGGATGCAGAACCGGACCCTAATGGAGAAGGTCCGGGATGATCTGACAGGTAAGAGGTGGTCGCCTTGACAGATGAATGAGAAGCGGGAACTATGGGTGACGAGGCCATCAGGGACAGACTAGAATTATTTCTGTCCTGTCCAGAGCCACTTGGTGGAGGACTCTGGATAGAAGCGGTATTGGAGGAAAGGCATACAGGAGACTGAACTGACCCCAGTCTAGGGAAAAAGGCGTCCTGAGCCACCGCTAGTTCGTCCTTCACCAGGGAGCAGAACTGCTTTACCAACATTCCCAGTCCTGCAACAAATTTTAATTTCTTATGGCAAGATCGCAGGCTTTAAAATTAACAATGAAAAAATGGAAATCATTTTGATAAGTGGTCCCCGATCCGCAGACCTGATTGAATTAATTCCATATAAGTGGGTTACGCTTAGTATAAGATACCCGAGTATACATATTCCAGTAGACTTAAAGCAACTCTTTCAGCTAAATTATGGGAAGTTAATGAAAGAAGTTTTTACGGACCTAAATAGGTGGGCACTGTTTCCCCTCTCTATGACAGGACGAGTAGAAACAATCAGGATGAATGTCCTCCCTCACTTTTTGTTTCTTTTTAACACATTGCCTCTACATATCCCAAATACCAGTTGGAAAACCATACACAAAGCTATTCACAAGTTTATATGGGGGAAAAAAGCCAGAATTGCTTGGAATTCATTACTAAAACCCAAAAGTCAGGGAGGTCTTGGCCTTTCTGATTTAAAAACTTATTATTTAATGGCACAGTTGTTGCCGTGGATAACATATTTCAAGCAGCTAGGGGTGAAACCAAAACAGGATGGACCAATGTTTAAAAAATGTAATGGGTTATACTGTACAGAGTTTGGGTTCAACCTCAGACATAGGAACAGACAGAACAATTGGTTATACCACAGAAGTACAGAACAGAATTGTTACAGATAGCACATGATAGTCCTATGGCTGGTCACTCAAGGAGGATGTAACCTTGCCAGATTGATGTACTGGCCTGGAATTCATGAAAATGTTTCGTATTGATAATTCCTGTGCTGAGTGTCAGAAAGTAGCCCCAGTTACTAGAAAAGACAAGGTGCCCCTGGTGCCCCAACCCTTGATAGATGTGCCTTTGACAGAATTGCAATGGATGTGGTTGGTCCTTTAGACAAAAGTAAAAGGGTAATAAATTTATCCTGGTGGTATCGACTATGCTGTTAGTGCACAGAAGCAGCTCAATGCGTACTGTTACAGCCCCCAAAGTTGAAGCAGAGATTGCCTCAATTTTCAGCAGAGTGGGCATACCTAAAGAAATTATTACTAATCAGGGTAGTCATTTTGGTGCTGCATTGCTTAAGGAGCTGTACAGACTACTAGTTATCACTGCCATAAGAACCTCCCCCTAACACCCTCAGACATACGGTCTTGTTGAGTGTTTTAACCAAACCCTAAAACGCATGTTAAAAAGGTTTGTAAAAGGGGAAGAGAAAGATTGGGACCAATACTTGCCTTACCTACTTTTTGCCTACAAAAAAGTGCCACAGGCATCAACAGGGTTCTCACCATTTGAAATGCTGTATGGTAGGCAGCCAAGAGGGCCACTGGATGTGATAAAAGAAACATGGGAAGATAACCCCACTCAGAAACAATCTATAACATCTTGTATGAGTGCCCTAAGAAAGAAGCTGGCAAAATACGTTGAAATTGCCCACAGTAATCAGGAAGAGGACCAAAACTAGCAGAAGGTATATTATGACCATGGGGTAAAAAAGTTTTTGAGTCAGGTGAAAAGGTTTTGCTACTGTTACCCACAACAGAAAATAAACTGTTAATGAAGTGGAAAGGGCCTTATAAGGTTCTTAGGCATACTGGCACTGTTAACTATGAGACTGAGACCCTGACAGGAAAAATCCTACTAAGATATATCATGTTAGGCCGGCCGGTGGCACTGAGGTTGAGGCACTGGACCATATCTCTCACTATGCTGGTGACCTGGGTTCGGGAACAGACTTGGGCCACCAGGGGTCAGTGGGGAGGAAAGGATCAAGTGTCCGGAGGACAGCTCTCCTTTCCTGGGAGGGATGGGGGGAGATGATCCCACATCTGGCGACCCCCAGTGGAGACTGGGGGTCTAGTAGCAGTTGGGATCCCAGCAAAAGGGGATTGGCCACGGCGGCTCTCCTGTGGGAGTGCGCGGGAGTGCACACACGCCATGCTGAGTGCACTGCACTGCCGGACTGGTGGGGGGACCCTAAAGAAAATCCCTGTCTGCAAGGATAGGCGCGCACCTTGCCCGCCAAGACACGCCCAGATCTGGCGCCTCTCTCCACCAGGCCAACCGCCCAGCCGGCACATTTGATTATAGGTAGAGCACCCTGGGCAGATAGGGGTGGCACCACCCTGGGAGGTGCAGAGCCGGGAGGGGTTTGCTGGGCTGGTGCGGTGGAGAGAAGACAGCTTCAGGAGGAGCTAGAGCTCGTGGGGCCGAGGATGCCCGAGAGTTCCCCACAGATGGAGCAGTAAAAGAGTTAAACAAAAGACATACCATGCTAACCTCCTCAAGAAATGACAGAAAAATACCAAACGCTGCTTTGCTGGTTTTATCAGAAACTGATAAGGAAGATATTGATGTAGCTTATGATAAACTGGAACAAACTGTAAATGCTGATGCTGTAAAGGTGAAAGTTTCCTTACCTTCAGACAAAATTACAGACATTCATAATGTGCTAAAGACATTTAACAGTAATTTTACCTGGTAACAGGCCGAGCAAAAAGGGTTGTAATAATAGTGACAAAGAATGCTCATCCCATTAGGGCAAAATACATACAGGTTGCCAGAGCGTTAAGAGCTGATGTGGTTAAGGAAATACAAAAATGAAAGAATTGTGTATCATAGAGGAGTCGAGGAATGCTTGGTCATCTCTCATGGTAATTGTAAACAAAAAAAGGGGGTGTTAGAATCTGCCTTGATTTTAGGAAACTTAATCAAGTGTCAGAATTTGACAGTTAACCTATGCTCAGAATAGATGATTTGGTGGACAGACTGGGGAGTGCAAAGTATATCAGAACCCTCAATCTCACCAAGGGTTATTGGCAAATACCTTTAGCTAAAGAATCCAGAGATAAAACTGCATTTGCCACCCCTATAGGATTCTATCAGTTCACCTCCATGCCCTTTGGTTTACATGGTGCGCCAGCTACATGCCAATGGTACAAGGATGTAATTTTATCCCCTCACACTGGTTATTGTGCTGCATACCTAGATGATGTCATGGTGTACAGTCCAGACTGGAAAAGCCACCTGGAAGACCTATGAGCAGTGGCGGCTCTACACCAGGGCCCGCCAGGGCACGTGCCCTGGTAAAAAAATGCTGTGCCCCAGTTGGTACCCCATATGGTGCAAAGCTTCCCCAATAATAACACTATATTAGTGCCCTGGCTGCCATCTGTTGTGCCCCAGCTGTGCCCTGGTAACCATTTGTGGCTAGAGCCGCTACTGCCTATGAGCAGTTATCCAAGCTATCAAAAATGCAGGTCTAACTATTAATCCTACCAAATGTGCATTGGGCATGCAGGAAACCAGATATTTGGGCTATGTGTTGGGAAATGGAGAAGTTAAGCCAAAGGTTTTTAAAATAGAAGCTGTAGCTAAAAGCCCTGTACCTAAAACAAACAAACATGTCAGGTAATTTTTATGGCTGGCTAGTTATTATCGGAAATTTGTTCCCAACTTTGCTGAGTTAGCTACTCCCCTCACTTGAACTCACGAAAAAACGGTACGCAAATAATATGAAATGGACCTCAGAGTGTGATGAAGCTTTTCAAGCCATAAAGGCTGAATTATGTTCTGCCCCTGTTTTAAGAAGCCCAGACTTTAAGAATCCATTTTTGCTACAAACAGATGCATCCGCGATAGGCCTAGGTGCAGTCCTAAGTCAAAATGTATCCTATTCTGTACATAAGTGGGAAATTGCATAACAGAGAGAAAAGGCACTCCACCATCAAGAAGGAATGTTTATTTATTTATTTATTTGAAGTATAGTGCATGCCGGTTTAGGCAGACAATTCCGTGCATGAATAGTTTGTCTGCCAAAAATCGCTGTCCGCAGAAGCCGGAGAAAGTTATTTTACCTGAGCGCAAACAGCGTTTCTTAATTTTATCTTGTGTAAAGTGGTGTTGTTTTTTTTTTTTTTTTATGAAATCAGTGCTTAGATGCTTTTGTGAGGAAATCTGTATTGGGTAGGTGGCTAGAAGGATTGGGATCGGGGGCGTACTTTTTAACAGTTAGATGCTTTGTGACTTTTATGAGGAAATCTGTGCTGGGTAGGAGGGTAGAAGGATCGGGGACGTGCTTTTTAACAGTTAGATGATTTGTGACTTTTGTGACAGTAACACGGTTCCTTTAATTCCCAGAGAACAAGCTGTGGAGTGCAGGTTAAAACAAGTGGTGAACAGTAATTTTATTGTTTTTGTTCTCTTGAAAAAAAAACTGCTTATCTTAGTCTGCTATTCAGGTGCCATTGTGTATTTTTGCCAACTTTTCTCAATTCGCCTTAGCATTTCCCAATCTGGGTTTATGTCCACTTGTTGAGCCATGGCAAAGTTCAGGATGCTGAGGGCGTTTCGCACATCCAAAGTGGAGACAGTTGGAATTTCTTTTTCCTCTGTGTCCTCTGTGTCATCACCTGATGCTGTCGGAGCTTGACTGACCGGTCTAAGCGTTTGCACGACTCATGTAACTTCATCCAAACTGCTTTCTGGTTCTGGATCGTCATCCCCGAGGTGAGCGAGGCATTCAAACTCATCGGGTGTGAGGCCTTGTGGTGGCTGGATGGGGTAATCTATTGTGACATCATCATCTTCTGGTGCAGGGTTAGGTGTCCTGAAGCCACATTTCTTAAAGCAATTTAATATGGTCTGACTCGTTACGGAGTCCCATGCACATTTTAACAGCATAACTGCATCCAGTAGGATGATACGTTTTACACAATCAACAGCTGTTAAATCAGCACCGCTTTCCATTTCTGCCAGAACACGACCTCGCATCTCCCGCACATAATGCCGCTTCATGGAGTAGATCACCCCTTGATCTAGTGGCTGAATAATGGAGGTCGTGTTCGGCGGGAGAAAAGCCAATTTTATGTTTCGAAGGCCTCTGACATCAGGATGACCACTAAAATTGTCCAAGAGAAGGACGATCTTTCGCCCGCGTAGTTTGCGGTCCCATCCCCTGACCCAGTCAATGAAAATTTCCCCGGTCATCCAAGCGGTCCGATTATGGCTGTAGATTACGAGCAAGTAGCTAACACCCTGAAACATCTTGCTGGTCAGACTTCCCAACAACTAGGCTCTCGTACTTCTCAGTTCCTGTCATTTGCAGCAAACCATGACAGAAACACACTCCTTGCTTTTATCTGACCCTGCAGCATTTCATTTTTAAATGACAGTGTGCTGCTGCTGCTGACACACCTGAAGAACAGACCGGTGTCATCAGCATTAAAAATTTAATTTTGCCTGTAGCCTTCAAGCAGATCTGGTAAGACATCTCTCACCCAAGAGACAGCCCCCTCCTCAACGGCATTTTGCTTTTCGCCATGCGCACAGCGAAAGCAAATGTTGTTCCTGACTTTCCAATACTGAAGCTATCCATCAGTCGGATTGAATTCAGGTTTTCAAGAGCGACTGCAAGCTGTTTAGCTTTTGTAGCAACAAGGGTCCACTGACCATGGCGTCTCTGTGACGAACCTCAGCAAACCACAGCAGTAAGCCCTCCTCTATTTCTCGGTCCTTACCATATCTCTTTCGTTTCCTTTCAGGATTTTGGTTGCCGTGCCATTCTGCCTGAAGCCTTTCTTTTTGCCGAATTAAGTCTGACACAGTTGATTTGGGGACAGAGAGCTGAGCAGCAAGATCACGTACGCTCATGCGGGGGAGACTTTCAATCTGCCGTATCAGTTCAATTTTTCTAGCCAGAGGAATGCCAGGGCGCTTAGAAGAAGCCATTGTGCACAGAACAAAGCAACACCTCTGAAGCGAGGTGTAATGACCAAGACAGATTAAGTAACAGCTCTAGTGCGCCAGTTATCACCGCTAGAGCTTGTATAGACAGGGTGCGATTAGCCGTAATTGCCGTAATGAACTGTCCGTGCTACGCGGCGTGCATAGTCCGCCTTAAAGCACTAATTTTACTTTCTACATACAGATTTTGGTCTTGGCAATACTGTTCTGTCCGTGCAAAGCGATTGTCCGCATTAACAGCGTCCGTCTAATTTGAAGTCCACTGTATCGGATTTACAACCTTTGAGCCAACGGCTCATTTACAAAGGGACCTCGTCACATGGTGGACAGAAAAACAGAGAGGGTACAGTTACAATGGAATAGCCATCATGTATAGATTACAGACATTGTTTACAGATATTATATACAAATTTGGATACAGATATTTACATAAGCACAGCAAAGTGGGTCAGGGAGTCCCTTTGAGTTTTATTTACTAGGAAATGATTTTGTTCTTGTAACAGATGACAATCCTCTCTGTTGGCTTAACCAGATGAAAGATAACAATTCCAGAATCACAAGGTGGTACCTGGTACTACAGCCATTTAAATTCACTGTGATATGCAAATCTGGTAAAGAGAATAGCAATGATGATTTTCTGTCAAGATATGGATCAGGAGTGCAATAGTGCTGGACTTCAGGAGGGCTGACTTTGGGAGGATGGGGGAAGTGGTAAAAGGGTACCTGGCCAGAATTCAATTTAGTATGGACACTAACCAGAGGTGGGAGCTCATAAAGCTGGGGATAGTGGAGGCAACCAAAACCTGCTGCAAAGCCCAGAGCACGAAGGCTAGGGCTAAGAAACCGATCTGGTTGAGCAAGGAGGTCATGGAAAGGTAAGGAGGAAAAGAGCTGCCTTTAGGAAGTACAAAGAAAACAGGGAGGGGAGGACAGGAGGAGTACTTGACAGAATCAGAAGGGTGACAAGGGCAGTAAGGGGAGCCAAAGCATCTACAGAACTCAGGCTGGCACAAGGCATTAAGAAGGGGGAGGACTTCTTTAAGTACATCAGGGAGAAAAGGAGCTGTAAGGACCACATAGTAAGGATTAGGAAGGAGAGGGGTTGGGTGGAAGCAGGGTGCGATAAGGTGGAAGCACTAAATGAGTACTTCTGCTCAGTATTTACTAAAGAGAAGAGGGGGGTGACACCCAAGGTGGGAGAAATGGCAGAAGCAGGGTGGGAAGTGGTAACAGATTGGGAAATCATGGAGAGCAGAGTTCGAGAGGGTTTGAAGGCACTGAGGGTGAACAAGGCGCCAGGCCCAGATGGCATCCACCCCAGGGTACTGAAGGAGCTGGCAGAGGTCCTTGCAGGACCTTTGGCAGACCTATTTAATGCCTCACTACATTTGGGGTGTGTACCTCAGGACTGGAGGATGGCTCATGTGGTGCCCCTCCACAAGAGTGGCCCCAAGGATGAACTGGGAAACTACAGACCAGTGAGCCTCACATCCATCGTGGGTAAGCTAATGGAGACTATCCTGAAGGAGAGGCTGGTGGCCCTCCTAGAGGCCAAAGGACTACAGGACAGCAGACAGCATGGCTTCATATGGGGCAGATCCTGCCAAACCAACCTGGTCGAGTTCTATGACTGGGTAACTAGGCAACTGGACAGGGGCCATGCAGTGGATGTCCTGTATCTAGACTTCAGTAAGGCATTCGACTCAGTGTCACATGGAAGGCTGGGAAGGAAGTTAGTAGGCACAGGGGCAGGTACAAAGCTGGTGAGATGGGTAGGAAACCGGCTGCAGGGAAGGCAACAGAGGGGGTGGTGGTGGGTGGGAGCTCTCACACCCAAGGGCAGTGGCGGTGGTTCCACGGGGCTCGGTGTTGGGACCAGTGTTGTTTGGGATATTCATTGCAGACATATCATGGGACATCAAGAGCAAGATCAGTCTGTTTGCTAATGATACCAAGGTAGAGCGGTGGTGGATGACCTAGGGGGATGGCAGGGGTTGCAGGATGATCTGGCAAAGCTTGAAACCTGGTCAGATACCTGGTAACTGGGCTTTAATGCCAAAAAGTGCAAGGTGCTGCATTTTGGGATGAAGAACCCAAGGAGGAGTTACCAGCTAGGGTGAGTGCAGCTAGCCCAGACAGAGGAGGAGAAGGATCTGGGTGTGCTCATTACAGGGTCAATGAACAACTCGGCACAATGTAGGAAGGCAGCTGCAAAGGCCAACAAAATGCTGGGTTGTATTGCAAGGGGTATATCCTCGAGGAGGGAGGAGGTGATTCTGCCACTGTATAGGTCATTAGTTAGACCACACCTGGAGTACTGCGTGCAGTACTGGCGTCCGTATCTGAAGAGGGACATTAAGTTACTGGACGGGTGCAGCGCAGAGTGACAAAGATGATCAAGGGGCTGGGGGACTTATCATACGAGAGGAGGTTGAAGGAGTTGAACATGTACTCACTGGAGGAGAGGAGAGACAGGGGTGACATGATTGAAACCTTTAAATACATGAAAGGAATAAACAAGACAGGTACAAGAGGGCTGTTCAAAGTAAGGGAGGGAGGGACACCAGGGCCATGATATGAGACTGGGCGAGGAAGGTTCAAGAGGGAGATGAGGAGACACTTTTTACAGAAAGGGTGGTGGCTGGGTGGAATCGTTACCTGCTGAAGTGGTATGCAGTAGAACAGTGGACTGCTTCAAGCGAGGGATGGGACAGGACAAGGGGAGGGTTAATGAAGGGGAAGGGTGGAAGGGAGGGGCAGCTGCAGAATAAGGGGTGCTAGCTGCACATTCGAGCAGACTTGATAGACCTCTAGGCCTTTATCTGCTGGCAAATTTCGTATGTTCGTAGGAGTTGAGGATTCTGAAGGCTGAAAAATGTATGGGTTTGAGCTTTACTGTTTACTGTACTGTTATATAAAACCTGATCATGTATATGTGCTTACTTTCTGAAAGCAGCAAATGTTACCAGAGAATGAAAGGTTTTGGAAACCTGTTTAATAAAACAGGTTCCTCTTAAGGAGGAGTGTATGTGACAGGGTAGAATAGGACCCTGTCCCATTTGTTATGGAGAAAGTGTTTAAAATGCAAGGATCTGTCCTTCCCTGTCTATCTGTCTGTCTGGTTGAGCAACCAGATTTTCCTGTGAGACTTGGACTTGATCAACCCGACAGGCTTGCAGTTCTTGCCTCCACGGTCTCTCAGTTTTCCCTTGCTGTTTTTCCTCCCTTGCATATGCATATCTGCTAATATAAAAAAATATGTGCAAATCACTGTATGGAAATGTAAATGATATTGGGATTCCTTTTGTTTAGAAAATATATAGCGTTACTGTTGAAATATATATAATTATATTTTGAGATGATTACAGAAAGCTAGTGGAAAACTACAGAAGTTGCTAAGTGCAAATCTTCCAGCCTTTTGCAAAAAGCTGCAAAGGGGCCTCTCAGTTCAAGCACAATGTGTTCTAGCAGCTCCTGCCTGATATTTACAAAAACAGGATGCTTGCTAAGGATGGGGGTTGAAAAGACTTATAAAAGAGCTAAGCTGCAACTGCAAAAAGATTAGAAGAAGAAAAAGGGACACAGAGACTCAAGGAAAACTACTGTTTTTTTCTCCGCTGTACACAGTTATTCTGAACAATTTTTTTTTTATGATACTGCTAATGTAAATAAATAATTTTTGATGAATTCTACAACTGCTCTTGGTGTTTCCTATGCTTTCTGACCAGTGCCTCAACAACAGTAGGGAATGACAGCCAGAGTCGGACATATCCTAGACAGGGTAGGATTTTCACTTTGCCACACATGTAGACCTTCAGGGGTTGCAGTGGGACGTCAGATAAATGCTGGTTATACCAATCTTGGAATACAATATTCACTTAGAACCACTGTTTAATCTGGCACAATACTCTCAACAAAGAAACACTTACAGCTGCTGCTCTTGGCACCTTCAAAGGACAACTCCGTCAACACTTCACTTCAACTAGCCACTGTGATTGCTTCACCTAACCTGGGGTCTATGCTCCTGCCGCGTTACTTTGTCAGCTCAGCAACCCCCTTCTGCCACGCCCTCCTTCTCCTGTCCCCTTTCTCTCCCACCCAATCCCTCCTTCTGGCACTTACTGACACTTCTCCTTCCTCCCTCTGTGCTCCCATCTTCTCGGCCTACTCTTCGACTAACGGGCCTCCCAGCCCGCCACCCCACCTTCCCTACCCTCTCACCAGCAGCTCTTACATTATAGTTTGCCCTTAGATGTGATCTCATTCCACCTAACGTTGGCCCTTTTTGAGGTACTGTAATTAACTAAGCCTCAGCCTCTTGCTTTGCTTCTTTTTTTACTGTAACTATATGTAATTATGTCGACCTCTGTATGTATACTTCCCTCCATTCCCTGACATGGAACCTTTGTAAACCAGCAGTCCCTGTTCAAAGGTATTTTGTAATCCTAGAATTCAATAAATAAATAAAAAAAGAATACAGCACGGGTGGAGATGCCATTT
This sequence comes from Neoceratodus forsteri, assembly GCA_016271365.2. NCBI lineage: Eukaryota > Metazoa > Chordata > Ceratodontiformes > Ceratodontidae > Neoceratodus > Neoceratodus forsteri. The sequence goes on along the minus strand of JADMNL010000031.1, from coordinate 106,870,037 downwards.
ACAGTCACGGTAGTCTCCATAAAAGGGCCTATCACCTTGGACCAGTCTGGGGAAGTCAATTCACCGGTCTGCCCTACAGCAGTTTTTGAGGAATAAGATTTTTTGGCAGATCCAGCTGGGGCTTTAGATTACTCCAATGAACCAAATTTAACAATCTGGAGGTGACCCTTTGCATGTTCTCTGGGAAGGTGCAATCCGCTGGGTGTGCCTGTCTTCCCCACATCTGTGTAGAACACTGATTCCTTAGGTCCTAGGTACTGGTGAGGTTCTTCCCGAACTTTGGACCAATTGGGAGAAGTCCTGTGGTCTCCTTTTGGTTTGGACTCAGTCTCTCTGTTTTCAGTGCTTCCCCAATTGCCAGAGGCATGAGTAGTACAGATGAGGTCTCCCACCAAAGCTCTCAATTCTCTCATTTCTTCCATCAGCTGACTCTCAACCCAGGGTTCGGGGGCAATGGCATGGACCCCCACACTCCCAGGTGAAGCCTCATGTCTGGTCTCAGTTGACGTCGGGCATGGATGTGAGCTTCTGGCCACTTCAGCTGCAGCTTGTTGGCTGACCCGCATCTCCTTTACCTCTTTAAGCAGTCCTCTAACTTGTTGGATTTGGGAATTTTCATCTACGCTCTTCAGACCGGTCTGTGACTTGGTTGTGCAGGGCCACCCGGCATAGGGGCTCCCATTCCTCCTCGTCATTCTCAGCCTCTCAAATTTCTTTCATGAGCCAGCAATACCCGGGAGGGCTGGCTTTATGATCCTGAAATTTCAGTTTAAACATGAGCACACTGGAGTATCTGGCAGATCTGAGAATGTGTTCCAGCCAGACATGATTCAGTTCACTAGCAGGTACCCATCCTTTTCTGTGGGCCCTCTGCAATGTCCATTCAATTTTGGTGACAAAAGCAGACAGTTTCTCACTCTTCCATTGCTTAGTAAACTTAAACTTCCACATTAAGTCCTCCCCAGATTCCATGCTGCCAAACACCCCCTCCAAAGCAGAGAGGTACTCCGCTGCAGTGGCTTCTGGGCTAGTGGATCGAAGGAATCAGATGGCTTCCAGTGCAGGGCCCTTTAAGCTCTCCATAAGTCTCTTTCTCTTTTCCCCTTCTGAACATTGCCACTCTTGGACTAACCCTTAGAAGACTGTGGATGTATATATACGTCCAGAATCTATATACGTTCACATATATTCAGTTCCTAATAGGGTGGCATAGTCCATCCAAGTTTCCAAATCATCCTCTCCCACTGGCACAGGCACTGCACCAGAGAACAATCTGAGCCTGCGATAGGAGTCCAGGTGTATAGACGGTATCTGGGGAGGTGATAATAGGGGATGTTCTAGGAGTAGCCGGAAAAGCCAAGGGAGACTGTAAAGGAGTGGTCTCCTCCAAAATGTCCAGCATTTTAACAATTATTTTGCTGTTCACCCTTTAGTAGCTAGCAGTCATGAAAATGTATCCTTAAACCTTCCACTCTCAGGATCCCCAGGGAAGCTGGGTCATGATGCAAGTGGATAACCTTCCACCCCATCTGGGACCCGTCGGGCATGATAACTGGGGTACCTTTTCAGGATATATGGGAGGCTACATGAGAACAGGGACACCAGGATTTGATCAAACAGATCAAAGTCCCTTCCCACACTTCAACCTTCCCCAAACATTTAACTTTTCCCATAGTTTCCAAATGGCATCATTAGTAGTCCCTAACGATTCTATCCAGTAACAATATGGCATGTTAGGGATCCACCCTCTGCCTCAATCCACCCCATCATGCAGTGCACAACCAGCTTGTGAGGCACAATTTTAACTTGGGCATGGCAAGCACCTCCATTCAATTTCTGCCTTAAATTTTCTCTGGGCTGTAGTTCCCACTTCTGACCACTAGTGGGCACAAATCCCAACAGTGTCTCCAGATGTAACCCCTAGTTGGTGCTTATCCTATGGGCTACTACCCTTGCCTGCTGGCGACTATGCACAGGTTGAGGGGCCTGAGCTCAGTGAACAGGTGCCTCCACCCGGAGGCATGGTTTTGGGGTAGCGTAACTGATGTTGGTATGCCTCCAGGATGCTATAACCACCCACCAACCCTTCTAGTGGCCTGCACAGATCAACAATATAACATTCACATATACCATATGATAGCAATGCTGAACCCACACTCTGCACTTACCACCAGGGCTGAATCCACTGCAAGTGCCCTGGAGACCCCTGTAAAACAAGACCAGTGATGAAAGACCTCTGGATGTTGTACTGGATTGCCAGAGGCGGGGCCTACGACTCACCATGGTGGTAGCTATCTGTTCGATGGTGTTGAGCAGGGGTTGAATCGAAGCAGGTCTTTCTTTGGAAAAGTCTCTGCAGTGGGAGCGCAGTCTAGGCCGAGATGGTAGGGCCCAGACAGAGCAGGCAGTTCAGATTCAGTCCGTAATGAGTGCTGGAGCAGCTTCCACCTAGTATAACATACACAGTGGTGGGGGAAACAGATCGCGATCTACAGTACACATTCAGCACACTTATAAGCAACACAACTATCAGCCACAGTTCGGATTAAGTCTGTTTGCAATTCAGCAGGGTTTCTGCACAAACCTTTCACTCTGAGGCTCACCCGGTACCCTGACAGGCCGATTGCTTCTGGAACAAATCTTCAGTCCCTCGTAGGCTGCAAAATCACTCTTTCACTTCAGGTTCCAGGTCTCAATCCAAGTGTCAGATTTTAGTCCGAATTACTCTCACAGACTTCTTCACACTGGAAGATGGTGGCAGGCAGGCCAAACACAGCCTTCCTGCCGACTCCCGCACTACTACGCAGGAGCCGCTGCTCAAATGGCTCGAGCTGTTCACTCTTCTTTCTCTAATTCTCAACTGACTCACTACTGCAGGCACTCTGGGTTTTCCCAGTGATCTAAAAGGTTCGGTTGGCCGATGGAACTGTCTATCACAGAAAGGGCTCCCCTCCAGGTCCATTTAGGTGCCAACCCTAAAAACTCAGTTCCTACAGAAATTCACTCCCACAAGGTCACTGGGGACAGTCTCAATTTTAGATCCCCTGAGGTCCTGATTGGTCCAAACTGGCAGTACAGAACCAAGATGGTGGGTCTAATCCAAATGTTCATGCTGCAAATGGAAGCAGGTTAGACAAACTCCTATATTATTACTAGCACTACAGATAAACAGTAAATAATTACTTTTCCTAACAGAGCTCCCTCTGCACTAATAGCGACTACAGAATGGAGCTGAAATATGAACAGTTGGGCTGGTTGCGAGCCTTAATTCACTCGGACCCAGTCCAGACTAATTATCTCACATAGAATAGATAGCTCTTAAAGAGACAGGCATGCAGGCTAAATAGGGCACTCTCATGCAGACACATAAAATCTACTGCAGACACAGGACACCATCCTGGGAGCGGGCATTAGGCAAGCCCAGGAAGACATTATAGGAACCCCTATTTGTAGAGGGGTTATATAATCCTTCCCTTTATCCCTCCTTCTACAGGGACATGACCTGAAGAGGCAGAGTGGCCTACACCTACCAGGATCATCAGTTCAGTGATTTCTTGCTCTGGACACCAGATGCCTCTTTGTCTGGTGCCAGTTAGCTGATGTGCGCCAGTGTGACCCCACCATCAAGGGACCTCAAAATCCTGTCTTCACAGCTCTCTCTTCCTCTAGTACCACAGGGGGCAGCAGTACTGGAAGAGGTGCAACCCTCCCTCTCTGAGGCAGGAGGCATCTAATGCAGATGCCTCTCCCCCGATTTGCGGGTCAATGCCACATTTGAGGATGGGGTGCAGACGTGGGTCATCTGGTTGGCCAGTGGTTGTGCTACTACTGCACTAGCCTGCCAGCTCAGCAAAATGACTGGTCAAATTTGGGCTTGGTGCCCTCTCCTTCCTGAACTGAAATAACGTCTTCACTGCAATCCGGTTAATCATTTCCTATCTTCCTGCAAGACATTAGGCAACCCATATTTGTTAAAAAAATAAATAAAAAAAGCTTCAAGATATACAGCGGTGTTTGTAGTTGAATATCAGGACAGAGGGTGGAAAAATAGGCAACACATAAAAGATTCAGTATAAACTGCACCTGGGGAGGTTCAATAATGAGCAGAATAATGGCTTAAGTAGTTTCTGTGCTATATTTCCACCTGCACAGTATATCTAACTCATGAATTCATAAATAAGCATAACCTTTTAGCACCACATTTTCTATCAGTTTCATTCAACATGTTTCAATTTTTAAATGCTCTGTAGTCTTTCAAGCTCTTTAGATCAGCTACTGTATTTTGCTCCAAAGAATCTGAGGGCTTGAATCTCATTTTGCCTTAACTAATGCAAAACTTGTTATCTTCCCTCTAACAACTGCTTTAACCCCTCCTGAACCATAATGAAGATATATCAGGATAAACTAATATCATCGTCGTTAAATATGAAGCGAGAATGGAGCATATTAACATGGTAATATTGTGTTTAATAACCCAATCTGTTAGTATAAAAAAGGTTTGTGCTTACAACAAGTAACAGTAGGTCTTCAAAAGGTTCTCCTCCATATACCCATAATACATCTGAATAGAGTTAGCAGGCATTAGGACTCTGGGGGTGGTGGGTTCCATAGCAAGTGGGGCTGCCCAGCTTCTCCTCCTTCTGCAGAAAGGGACTCTTTTCTGGAAGCACTCATTAACCTGTCATTAACCTACGACTACACTGGGGCAGAAGCAAAAGGGTGTAAACAGCAGGCAGACGGTTAGGGACTGCAGGGCCTGAGACTACAGTGCAGTCGGTATCTACTGTGAAATAGATAACTGCAGGCTAGCCAAGAAACACTCAATAATTTGAGAAGTGGCCTTGGCAGAGAGTCGCTGCTGATGACCAATGCTGCCTGCACCATCATTGCTGATGCCAGGGATATGACTAAAAAGCTGTCACCTTGAAAGTGTCCAGGACTACTCTGTATTGAAGTCTTAGGTATGGGACAAGTGCACAGTCTACCCATGCAGACCACTGAAGCTGTCCAGTTGTTGTCTGACACAAAGCAGGGTAAGTGCTATCTAGGCACTTGGAGGGACCCTGCAGGAGCCACCCCCGTAACTGGAGATGATGGTCCTCTTAGCAGAAGCGAAGGCACTATTTACAGTTGTGTTCACAAGTAATGTACCAACATGTGATCTTACACAGCCAGAGTGCCAAACCAATCACCTTGCATCAGAGAGAGCTGAGACCATAGTGATAACGTGACCCAGTAGTGTACTCCATGTACACTGCTCAGAGGCCTGAGCAAATGATGGCAGCGATTGACCCCTGCCAATGTGGAGACCAAGAAGCACCAGGAGTGCAATCCCTGATTGAGTATGGCCTGAGGTACCGGTGTAATGGTCCTCTTCCGCAGCAGTACTTGCCTCATCCCTGGAAGCAGAGTGGTGGGAAGCAGCTAAACAAGCATTTCCAATGACAGTCTAAGAGGAACTTAAATGTCTTTATCAAATTAGACGTACAGTCAGCCATAATAACATCTTGCAGACCTACAGACAGGCCAGGGATGAAGATAAAATGGAAATCTCCCATGCACCCAAGGACACAGGGCCTGAGGCAGGGGGAGCATAGGCCTAGCGCTCCCAAATCAAGGCAACCAAGACAGCCCGGAACCAGGCAGCCTAAGATAGATTGTGACTAGGCACCCCACAATGACACCCACTGGAGAGCCTTCCCACAGGAGAGGAACTTTAAAATCAGCACCGAACAGAGGTGACATGACATACAACAGCAACCAGTACAGCACCTAGGACTCCCAATCGAGGCAATAGTGGGAGTTTTTTTTTTTTGCACGGTACCCAGAGCCAAAGCTCAGTACCAACACATGAAAGATGAGCAGCTCATGCAGGTCATACAGTATGCAAGTGACAGTGCATAAAATGAAAAATTTGGTCTGCTTACAGCCCAAGGAGGGCAGTGCACAGAACATCCTCCACTCAGGCACATAAGGATGGCCACATACTGGTCACCCAAGCTATAGCCCTGGAGGGGCAGATCTGCCAAAAAGGCACCTGATCATGGTGGTAAAAAAAAGTACAGTTATATAAGAACTTACCGTAACAGTAGATCTTCGAGAGAGGTTCCTGCAGTAGGTCATAACATATAGGACTGTGCTCCCTGGTGTCAGGACCGCACAGCAAACTTTTTGCTAGCAGTGTCTGGCAGGGGACCACCCACCCGATGTCACATGATGGGCGACAATGTGACCCTATACAGTGGGTGGTCCCCAACCCGCCTTCCAGTTCTCTCGCCGGAGACCCCTAGCGGTTTCGACAGGAGGAGAGGATAGCCTTCCTAGAACCCAAACCAGAATAGCCTGCAAGGGCGTGCAGAAAAAACCTAGGGGAAGGAGAGAGGGAAAAAGGTGAACTACTGCAGGAACCTGTCTTGAAGATCTACTGTTACAGTAAGTTCTTACGTAACTGTACTATCTTACTTCGAGAGGGTTCCTGCAGTAGGTCATAACATATAGGACTAAAGTCCCAAGCAGTCGATCTCAGTTGGATAAAACTGGAGCCCGGGATGAAGGAAAGTCTGACAAGAGAGAGAATCTCGAGCCAACCTAGACCAGAAAATATCCTACAGGATGCTAAGTAGGAACTTACTCTAAGACAAGATGGCTCAGTCCAGACGGGGACATTTGGAGAAAGAAAAAAGGATGAACTCCAAGGTGCCACAGCACAAAAATTGGCTGCTGGGAACCTAATAAACTGCATTCGTCCCACCATTCAGACTGGCACTGTGGGAAGTGTACCCCATAACCCTTAGGGCTGAAGGAAGAAAAAAACTGACCATAGGTATGGACTTCCCTTTGTCCTGTTAGTGTCATAACACTAAAAACTGTGCACCTCCCTAGTGCATAGAAGAACCCTACCCTACTAGAAAATTGTGAAATAACCTGGCAAAGAACAACCTTCAGGCCAGGGCCATACTGCCATCCCCAAAAAGGAAGGAGGTGCTTCCTCCTTCCCAGGACAGGCAGCATCAACCCCAGCTAGCTGCCTGTACAAAGGAGGTAGTAAAGCATACACTCACAGAGGGAGGCGTGCAGGAGAAAGGAGTGTCAGTGGAGGGCTCCTGTCAAGAAAATTGACAGAGGAGTATCCCCAATAGGCCAGTGTCTCCGCCTATCAAGACAGGATAGTAGATAAAAGCAGAGAACAGGATAATGATTGAAAAATATGGACCACCCTGGTATGACTCCTATGGGTGTGAGATGAATCTCAGCACCCAGAGTAGCGAGGTAAGGGAAAAGTCTTAGACTTTTAGGATTGTCAGAGTAGAAGAAAAACTGTTGCTCTTTCTTGCGTAAATAGACCTAGGAAGGATTACCTGGTATCCCCAGAGTCTGATTAATTAGCTCAGAGATCTCCATAACCAGAGCAAGGCTTCTGGAGGAGGTATGTATCAGAGACAGACCTACAGGTCTAAATGTGGCATTCTGATCTGTTTCTTCTTCTACAGAGGTGAAGAAGAAAACAAGACTGAAAACGCCCGAGTCTTCCGCCAAAGCAGAAGACATAGATCTGTCTAGGGCAGAGAGGAACAAAGAGCTGAAAAGCCATTCCTTTGCCCGAACCTTAAAGGAAGGAAACTCTGTACCAGTAGGTCAACGGGTGGGATCGGATATTAAATTCGCCTGGGCAAAGAGGGTGCCTGAGGCAACATGGAATGGGAACAGCTGGCTGACAGAAAACTGGTTGGAAACTTGTCCCTGTATGGGTAATACAGACGGGTACCTCCCTGCTCAATCCGGTACCTGACTGTATACGGGCAGAAGGTCTGGGCCATGAAGGTCCGAAAGGCATCGAGAAAGACTTCCCTCTCCATGTTAAGAGACCTGCTGACACATGAGATCTCTCTCTCTCTCTCTCTCTCTTTTGGGCGTCCAACTTCAGAACTAGGAGTTCTGGAGTTAAGCGTTCACAAACCTTGGGTTCACAACTTCCTAAAGGAGACCCATTAGAATGACTTGGTCCTGGGGACAGATAGGATGGATCGCGCTCCTCCTGCCAAAAAAGCAGAGAGTCGATTCTAGTAAATACATGGGCGGGGAAAAACTACCAGTTCCGGCCTGCTCCTATAAGGTACCTGCCATAACCTGCAGGAGGTTATACTCTACATAATGCCGAGCACCGTACTGATGGAGGAAAAATCGGGAGGGGGCATGGGAAGACCAGGGGGAAAGAGACTTGGTACCCCCATCAAAGGAAAAGAAGCCTGGAGACAGGAAGAATGTCCTCCAGAGCGCCCCTTGAGCCAAACATCCAGGTAATGGAAGTCAGAAAAAAACCTCAGCCATTACTTGGAAAGGTGGGACTGCATAGGTAGGGGACCTGCGCATCCCGCAAGCAGGATAGAAAGTCCTTCTGCCATTCAGCAGTGCATCTGGGATAGGCAGCCTGTGGCACCTTCTATGTGGTTCAAAGGTGACCCAAAAAAAGAAAAATTGGAGGGAAGGGCGACAATCAGCTGGTTGCTCCATAGGGTATAAAAGAAAATTAAGAAAACGAAGAGTAAGTCATTTTCCATCTGTACCTAAACACTGTGACACTGATAGTGTTCTTGAAATAACCAAAATCTCATCGCCTCGTGAAGAGATGAGAATCAAGGAATGCAAAGGAACGGCATAGAGGGAAAGCAATGGGTCTCTCTAGATACTTACTGAAGAGGATTCTATTCTTAGAGGAAAAAACTCTGAAATACTAACATTCCCTTCCCCAGTGAGTCCCTCCTATGGAAAAAAGAGGGGACGATGAGAGGGTTGTAAAAATTAAGCCTGAGAGGCCTGAGAGGGGAAGGTCCCCTCAGCCTCTTGCTGGGTCGTGGAAGCGTGAGAGAGAAGTGTGAGCCCAAACCTCCTGCATTCCTTCATCTAGCGAAAGGCTGTTTAACAAGCCTTTCCTGATGTGATAGAGAGGGTACTTAGACCTAAAGTCTGTCTTATGCTTACACCCAGAAGAGCTCACAGCCTTGCCCTTGTCAAGCAGACCCATAAGGAAGTCCTTGGTGCCACCCCCGAACAGTAAAGGGTCCTGGAAGGGGGTATCTTGTACAGCTGCCTGTACATTCAGGGGCAGCTCAGATGTACGCAGCCAAGCACGGCATCTGATGCAGACTGCTGAGGCAGAGGAGCAAGCAATGGCGTCAACAGAGTCGTAAGCCGCTTGTAGGGTGTGCCTACAGGAAAACTTATATAGCTGTATAGTCTTAGTGAGCTCAGTTCTTAGGTCCAAGTCCTCTATGGACCCGAGGTGAGATTCCAGTTGGGCCAGGGTGGCTTTTTGATGGGAGACCATGTGCGCTATGTAATTCAAAGAGTGTAGGGTACACGTAGAGGAGGCATAGACTTTGCGCCCCAAGTGATCTGGCAGTCTAGACTCCCTATCAGGAGGATAGGATCCCGAGTGCGTAGGCTGTAGAGTGGGATCTTGAGCTACTGCTAAAGCGCTAAGGTCTGCCTTTGGATGGGAACCCAAAAAAGGGGAGCTCTACGGAGCACGATAAGTCCGGTCTGCCATCTTGGGTACAGCTGGCACCGAAAAGAGCAACTGACAGATGGTTGAAGTGAGATCCTCATGTGGGGGAACCCAAGGAGGAGTTGGAGTAGGCAAAGCCTCGGCCAAGTCCAAATGTTTGACAAGGCATTTATGCTTTTAGTCCTGTTCCTCCGTATTCCAGTCGTGGGTAGTCTGGAGGATACAGAGACTCTCAGTAAGGGACGGATCGTCAGGAGGTGATCTGGGAAATCCCTTTCTCCTAGCTTCCGTAGTCCCGAAGAGATCCCTGGAAGAGGATGATTCCACCTCTGAAATCGGGGAATCTACCCTCTCCAGGGCACTGGCTCCTGTGAGGATGACCTCCTGTGGAGTCTCCCCAGTAAAATGCACCATGGTTGAGTTCCCAGGGGACCTGGGATGTGAGGTGGAGGAGGACACTGCCACCTGTTGCGTCCGAGTAGGGTCCAGCTGAAATCTGACCTCTGCCACCAGGACTGTAAGACAGACAGGAAGTTCTGTGGGGGCTGAGGCTGGGGTGCTTGAGGCAATTGAAAGAAGAGAGGCCACCTCTGTAGTAAGAGGGTGCCCCTTGAGGTAGGGGAAAAAGCAGGGTATAGCCCGATCCCTTATGTCCTGGACAAAGAAAACCCATGTTAGGACCAGGTGTTAAGGAGGCTGTCGCCTGGTCCGATGCCAGGTAACCTGGTGTTGGGTAGCCCGGATATAGATGAACCTGCCTGATGGGAGTCTGAGGGATTAGGCAGGGTAATCTGAGGACCGACTGGGGGTCCATGGGCAAAAAAGAAGGACTCGGCGTTGGTGTATCTGACGTTAGCAAATCTGACGTTGAGGCTAGTGTCGGTGTGACTGATGTCAGGGACGGTGGTAGGGGCCCTGGCGGCAGCACAGACGGGGCACTTCCCATGCCTGTAGGCAAACTCAAAGTGGCCTGCATCGGCTTGTCTCATGCCACAGCCTCTGATAGCAGGGCTGTTGTCTGGCTGACTGACATCAGATAAGGATGTAGGAGCCCTGGCGGCGGCACCGACAGGGAACTTCCTCTGCCTGCAGGCAAAGACGGACACCTTGCAGCAGCCTGTCTGGGCGTCAGAGCTCTGACTCAGCGGTTGTTGTTGTTGTCTGGCAGACAGACGCCATGGACAGAGATAGGGGCCCTGACGGTGGCACTGATGAAGAACTTCTGCCCGCAGGCAAAGACAAAGTGCCCTGCAGCAGCTTGTCTGACATCAGAGCCTCTGACAACAGGGTTGTTGTTATTGTTTGGCTGATGGACATCAGGGACGGAGGCAGGGGCCCTGACGGCAGCACCAATGGGGAACTTCTGCCTGCAGGCAAACACAAAGAGCCCTGTGATGGCTTGTCTGACGTTAGAGTCACTGATGACAGAGCCGTTGTCTGGCCAGTGGATGTCAGGGACGGAGGTAAAGACCCTGGCAGCGGTGTAGATGGGATGCTGTCTTTGGCACCCTAGGACCCCAGCCTCAAATCCAGCAGAGGAACCCCCGATATTGGAACTGGTGAAAGCTCCGATGGAAAAGAGGAATCCAACACAGGGGCAGGCTCAACAAGAACCAACGCTGGAGTGGCAGAAAAAGTTACCATGTCCAGGGGACCCTCTTCCTCCTCCAATCCGGATAGAGGGTTAGAAAATGGAGGAACCGTCATGGGCGGCGGCTGGGAAGGCTCCCACTCTGCAGAAACTTGGCAGGAGGACTGTTCAGAGTAGGACAGTGAGCTCAGCCGTGCCTCGGGTGTTTTGGTAGTAGCCCCCAACGGGCAAGCTTCGACCGGGCAGACATTGGAAGCTCCGACGTCTGACTTATCTGTCAATGGGGCTGCACGGATGGAGGACAAACCCCCAGCCGACTTCATCGTGTTAGAGGGGCTCCTTTCTGGTGAGAGTCCACTATCGGGCGGTCAGACAGAATCGAGAGGAGCCAGAACCCGACTTACTGGTCACGATTCGGGTGTCTGCCGGAGAGCTGGCGGGCAACTTATCGCCTAAGAACCAGACTTTGAGCCCGCCTGGAAGGGCCTAGAAGGCAGCTATGGAGCCGGAGAAGCCAGAGGAGGAGGAGGCTTGGACTGTGACCAAAGCTGGGTAGTGGCCTTGTTCATTGGGACCTTACTGAAGGAAGGTCTATCTCAGTCATCTGACTGTTCCTGCTTCTGGTGCTTCTCCTTCTTTCTGAAGTCCATAGAGGATGAAGAAGTGGAGTTCCTCAGAGCTTTTGCAGCTCTTGTTCAAAGGAGGCAATCCTGTATTTCAAGACATGGGCTTCTAGGGCCTGCTGCCTGCACTTGCAAATGGCCTGGTTGAAGGGCTGGCAGTCTGGGTAGGCCCCAATGTCGTGGTCTGGGCCTAGACAGATGAGGCAGTGTCTGTGGCCGTCCTTATGAGGGATCTGCGTGCCGCACTCCTCGCACTTCTTCTTGGTCTTCAGTGTTTGAGAAGACATATGAGACAAATAAAACAAACTTTACAAAAAAAATAAGGATACTTATTTTAAAAGGGTGATCGACTGGAGCTACGTTTACCATGAGGTCTGATGCACAGGTTGATGGTGGGAAAGAACTGGAAGGTGGGGTGTGGGGACCGCCCACTATAGGGTCACGCTGGACGTCCGTCATGTGACGTTGAGGCGTCCCCGCCAGACACTGCTAGCAAAGTTTGCCGTGCAGTCCTGACACCAGGGGGTCAGTCCTATATGTTATGACCTACTGCAGGAACCCTCTCAGTAAGATCATATAGTCCAAATAGCACAGCATGCCGAACTGGGGAAAGGAAAACAGTGGAGCTCCAGTGTGCCACCTTGAAAGGAAACACCTGCAGGATATTAAAGAAAAAACAAAGGTCGAAGCAATACTCCTGATGCCATAAACATGCTTCCAGCTGAAAGGAAAATGGCAGGTATCCTCCCCTGACAACAAGGGCAATACTGATACCGGACAGGGAAAGGGAGAATACCTAAGGACTGTGTAAGTGTACCAGGAAGTCCAGAACTGTAGATAGCCTTGCCTGCATTGGCATTACCTTTCTGTGGGCACACCAGTATGACAATCTCTTCCACTTAGGGGAATGTGCTTTCCTTGTTGTTGGTTTTCTGGAAATCTTCAGCACCCTTGGCACTTCTTCTGACAGTTTCAAACTACAGAATTCTAGCTCCTCAAGAACCATGTCCTCAGACGTAGTGTTCTGAGGTCTGGGAATGTTATGCTGTCCCGAGACAGAGTCAGCAGGTTTTATACCAGTGGCAGGTTGATTGGAATCCTGCTGGACAGAGTCAGCAGCACTGAGTACCAAGCTTGTTTGGCCCAATCTGGTGCTATCCGGACCACTGTTACTGGCTCTCTCTTGAGCTTTATTGGCACTCTGTGTAAGAGTGGGAATGGTGGAAAGGCATCAGGAACTTCCCTGTCCAATCCAGAACTAGGGCATCATCTAGGACTGTGCCCCGGCTGGTAGACTGCAACAAAATTGTGGAGCTGACTTCTCCAAAGACGCAAACAGATCAATTTCTGAGTACCCCATTTTCTGAAGAATGCCAGTACTTGCTGGTTCAAGGTCCACTTGCAATTTCCCTGGCTGATTCTACTTAAGGAGTCTGCCAGCACATTGTCATTGCCTGACCATAGTATCCAGTTTCCTGAAATTCTTTTTAGGAGGTTGTGCGGTGAGAGGCACCTTGGCCTTCTCAGAAGCAGCTGTTTGTACCACTCCTTCATGATCTCAGGGTGGGTATACAGGTATTCCACCCCACGTCTGTTCACCTGATAACTTTTTTCAACTTTTTTATCAATACCAGCAGCTGAATTGGGTGCTGACATGACTACTGATGTGTTCTTTGGGAGGGAGTTGTGGATAGGGACTAGTACTCTCCTTGTGGGGGCTAGCCCCATCATGTACAACCATGGAGGGATTCAAACAAGCTTTGAAAGCACACCTGTGGGTTCCAGCTTTTGGTGAATGAATAATTTTGTACTGGATTATCTGTTTTATACTATTTTATGACCTTGATCTTTGATGTGTTATTTTAAATTTGTTAGGTGCCTTGATACTCTGAAAGGTGCCATAAAAATAAAGTTATTATTATTATTTATTATTATTATGTACATGAACTCTGTTTCTTCTTCATCCTCCTCTGTTTCATGAGAGGGCATGTTGAGGTGTTCACCGTCTGTTTGAGAACACAGAATAAGAGGTGAAATCCTCTCTGTAGGCCTAGAAGGGGGACCAAATTCTTGGTCAGGTGAACCACCAGGTTCTATAGGTTCACCTTTCTTCTTCATGATACATCCCCCTCCTCTTCAGGCAAGAGATCTGGAACCAGAGCCTGAGAAGGGAGGTAGGCACATTAAACAAATTTCACATAGCATGAAAGTCTAGAAAAACTGCTCTACCTTAGTGATGTCCTCTGTTGAGGGTATTTGATACTGTTTCACTACCTTCTCCTTTTCCTCCACTGCAGAAGTGGCAGGGATATGCTGTGCTTTTTGGTTTTTCTTAGCAGGCACTGGTCCTAGCACCATCACCGAGGCTCTTTCACTTGTATTTTTGCCATTACTGGGACCAGGGCTCAGATATGGTCTCATCAATGACACAGTGGCAACACCACCTCCCTCCTTCTGTTGGTGATACCCCTCCCTATGCACCCCTCATCCCACTGGCTTTCCCTACTGCTTTGCCACCTTAAGGTCATCTGTTATGATTATATCTATGTTCCTTTCCTGTTTAGAGACCAGCAATACCTCCTATTCTATACTCTGCCTCTGGGTTTCTGCACCCAAGGTTTTTTGCACTGAAACCCAGCTGCCACACCCTTGACCATTCCTCCAGCTTTTTCAAGTCATTTATTCTCTCCACCCCCTCCAGAGTGTCCACCCTATTGCAGATCTTGGTGTTATCTGCCAAGAGGCACGCCTTTCCTTTCAGTTCTTCTGCAATGTCACTTATAATAACACTAAAGAGGACTGGCCCCAGTACTGAGCCCTGAGGTACCCCGCTGGTTATTCTCCCTTCCCCCGAGTGAGTGCTGTTTACCATCACCCTCTGTTGCCTATTTGTCAGCCAGTTTCGTACTCAAGTGTTCCACCCTGGTGCCACCTTCAGGCTTTCCAGTTTATGAACCTCCTACATGGCACGGTGTTGAAGGCCTTGCTGAACTCTAAGTAGACCCACGTCCACCGCGTCCCCAGATCTATTTCTCTGGTCACCCAGTCAAGAACTCTGTCAGGTTTGTCTGACATGAACTCCCTCCCTGAATCCATGCTGCCTAGGTCCAGAACCAGCTGATGCAATATAATCTGCTAGTCTTTCCTTCAGAAGTGGCTCCATTAGTTTCCCACTACGATGTCAGATTGACTAGCCTATAGTTGCCAGCCTTTCTCTGCTGCCATTCTTATGAAGCAAGACTACATTTGTCCTTCTCCAGTACTCTGGTACCTGCCCTGTAGCTAGTGAGTTATTGAATAGGGCTGTCAGAGGTGCAGCAATGCCTCCTGGAGCTCCTTCAATACCCTTGGATGTACCCCATCCGGCCCCATAGCCTTGTCCACTCTGAGACTTATAAGACCCTTCAGGACTCCTTCCTCTTTGAATGGACTTGTGTCTACTTCCCTCCCTCCAGCGGTTCTGTAACCTATATGTGGCCCTTCCCCTTCCACTGTGAAGGCAGAACAAAAGTATTTGTTCAGGATATGTGCTTTTCTCCTGATCATCCTCTGCACAGTCTCCATTTGCAAACCTCAGCCTCACAATTCCTCCTCTTTTCTTTCTGTTTTTGCTTATATGTCTAAAAAGGTCCTTCCCCGATGTGCCCCCTGGCTATTCATTCCTCAGTTTGAGCCTTCTCGCCCCTCACCACCTTTCTTGCTTTCCTCTGTTTTTGCTAGTACACCTCTGTATCTCCTTGTACCTCCCGAATGCTGCCCTTTTTTTCCCTTACCCTTGCCCCACCTCCCTTGAGAAAGATATTGGCCTCTTTTATTCTCCTGCTTTTGCTCATCTCTGTTGTGCAGAGTTTTGCTGCCATCGCTATTCCATCTTTTAATATGGCCCACTGTCTCTCCATCCCATCAGGGTAATCCCCCATTTTTTAAAAATCTGCCCTCCTGGAGTTCAAGACACTGGTTCTTGTGTGGTTTGCCTCAGCTGCCTTCCTGATGTTCAACCACACTGCCCAATGATTGTTGGTGTCCAGATGGCATCCCACCCTGACATTTGCAACATCCTCGTTTGTAAGCATCAGGTCCAGTATTACCCCATCATGAGTGGGTTCCTTGACTAGTTGCCTCAGAAACACCCCCTGCAAGGACTCTAGGATGACCCTGCTTCTAGCAGAGGCTCCGGCACGGAACTCCACTCAGTATCTGGTAGATTGAAGTCCCCCATCAGCAGTACCTCTATCTTATCTGCCATCTTACTAATGGCTTCCCCCGGTTTCTTGTATAGATCCTCCGTCTGTGCTGGAGGTCTGTAAATTACCCTGATGTGATTGTTGAATGGAGACTCCGGTTACTGTCTCCAGGGTGACCCAGAATACCTCCAGCCGCTCCTTACCCCCTTGCATTTCTATTGCCTTGATACCTTCCCTGAAGTATAACACAGCCCTCTACCTTTTCTCCCCACCCTAACCTTCCTGAACTGCGTGTATCCTGGTATAGCCATGTACAAGTTATGGTTTCCTTGCACCATGCCTCAGTGATTGCCACTATGTCCAGGTCTGCCTCAAGATCTGGAATTTTATTTCAAGGCTTCTTGCATTTGCACATGGCTTTCATCCTCCCCCTCGCTTGCAACTCCCTCTTCCTTTGGCCCTACCCCATTTTCCCCTCACACATTACTGTGTTTGTTCCTTACACCTTTGTCCCCAGTTCCCCTTCTTTTGCCTTGAACCTGTTCTCTGGGGGAATTTTCTCCCCTTTGGTTCTCACTCCCTTCCACTTCATTTTCTGGAGGGAAGTATATTCCTTCCTCTGTCCTTCCGCCATCCCCCTCAATTTGTTTAAATGTTCATTGCTGTAACATTTAAACCATCCACTGAGAACTGAAGTTCCTCTCATAGATGGATGCAGGTCATCACCTCTGTACAGACCCACACCCTCACAGGTGGGTCCCCAGTCCCCAGTGCAGCCGAACCCCTTCTCTCTGCACCAATCCTTCAACCATGAGTTGAAGCTCCTGATGCAGAGTTCCCTGTCCTCCCCTCGGCCATATACAATAAAGGTTTATCTTTTTATCGGTCTTCTTTGACAGGGACTGCTGCTCATGAGAAGAACTCTCTGATGTGTGGTTTCCACCATCATTAGGAACTTGCTCTGAGCCTTTGTTGTGCTTTGGTGACATAGAAGCAGACTGAGAAACCATACATTCTTCTATTTTAAAGCACTTTTCTTTTGTGTTTTAGGGAAAAACATTCTACAAAGTTCCCAGTTAATAAAATCGTGATCTGGACCCAGGCACTTTAGAAAAAGCTTGTGGCACTCTGCTTTGCCAGGAGCGGAAAACATTTTGCACAGTTTTTAAAACCTGTGTGCCCTGTTCTCTTTTTGGTCTATCAGTCATGCCAAACACTGACAGACCCTACCAGTTCAAATAAACAGTTCCCAGTCAAAAAGCGGTAACTGAATAATAAAAAACACTTTAAATTTTTTACTAAAAGTTTTTTTAAAACCAAAATGTGGTTGGTTCCCTCAGGTGGAAACTACGTTATCAAGTAGCAATCGCCAGTTCCTGGGAACTGATCGGAAACAGGAGAAACCACAAAAAATAGCAAATTAACTAAACAAACACCGTAACACAGAGCATGTGTTTTATTTATTTATTTCAGCTTCAGATTAATACCTTTGAGCCATAGGCAAGTTTACAAAGGTTCCAAGTCAGACAAAATACAGTACATTATACAGGTTACAGGTATACACAGGCAGTGTTGGGTAAGTTACTTTTTCTATTATTTTGTATTACTTTTGGAAACTTGTTCCAGGAAGCTCTGTGCAGTCACTAGCAAGGATGGAGAAGTACTAGAACATGTAACACACCTTACAGTTACAGTTACTTATGTCTTTTTATTCAAAAGTAATACATAACTGTAACTAATTACATTTATTTGAAAGTGACTAGTAACCAACCTATTACTCTCAGAAAATTTAATCTGTTATAGTTTTTTATTACTTTTGTATTGTTTTTGTATGGAATGAAATACATAACTGTAACTGTAAGGTGTATTACTTTTTCTGGTACTTCTCCATCCGTGCTTCACAGAGCTTCCTGGAACACGTTTTCAAAAGAAATTGAAAGTAACAGAAAAAGTAACTTACCCAACACTGCACACAGGCGAAAAGGTACAACAGATAATGGTTACACGGTTACAGGAGTAAGTGATAGGAGCAGCAACACTCCAAGAGTGCGGTACAAAGCTTAGTTAAGCGCATTTGAAAACTATTAGACTCAAAAACAACAAATGATAGTTAGAACTATGAAAGTAGATGACCAACTGGAACTGACTATGGAAGGGACTTCTCTCTTGCAGAGAAACAAATCTGATGTTAGAACAGCAGATGAAGTGTGACCACAATGCAGATTTTAAATGTGTCTCAAATTAGCATAAAGTTCTATCTCTGGGGCAGCATACTCCTGTGGACTGATGCCATTTGTAAGGCATCTCGCTAATGAATTCCTGTTGTTTAAAATAAACCCTCCTGCCTGTCAGTAAAGCAACAACTGTTTAATAGCCTAGAGGTTAGAGGAATGAGGTGTGAATGAGCTTGGTACATCCAGTAGACCAGACCTGAGTTTGATTCTCACAACCTCCACTTGCACACTGTGTGACTCCGAGCAAGCCGCTTAACTGCCCAGTGCTCCCAGGTCGCCCCTGAAAACAGGCACTTGTGCCTTGTGGGCCTTTCCCGGTTATCAAAGACCAAAAAAAAAAAAAAAGTCATGTTATTTAAAATAGGCAGCTCATAGGTCTGTTTAAACAAGAATAAAAAACAGAATGGAAAATAATGAACTGTAACTTACAAATAAGGAAGCAAACATAGCCAGGGAGCAATGCAGCACTAATTGAACCAACTTAACAAGCTATATTTGGAAAAATTAACAACTTGCAGAGAAAGGTCATCTTGCAAAAGAGGCAGCTCTAATTAAGCAGGGCAAGGATGCACAGGTGAATTAATTGACAATTTGCTACTCAGGTACCGGTTTCAAACCGTCCTCCCAGAAACTAGAAAACAAGTGAAACAAAGCAAAGCCAGAGGAAGCACCCAACAGAGACCTGCCATCTATACTAGATATGGGATGGGGGCGCTTTGGTTGTTCCTCAGCAACCTTATATAGGCAAAGCTAGAGGGGAGGAGAGGAGGAGAGGAGAGGGAGGGGATTGGCCCAGCCAGCATAAGGTAGGTAGCCCCAGCTATGGAAAGAGTCACTGCTGAGTCTAGTCCTAGTGCCTGCTGACTCTAGTCCAATGAATTATGGTTCCATTGAGGAAATAAGCTCAAGGAGACAGTCTCCGTTTTGCAATGAATTTGAAGTCAGCATGGCAGAAACTATGATATTTATCTCAAGAGCAACAGAATCTCTGTACATCTATTCTGTGCCTTAAGTTTTTTCTGCCAGTGGTCTTCGAGTCTATGAACCTGGAAAAGTATCAATAAATGAACAACAGTGGGTGGGTTTGTCACAAAGTAGAGGCACTCTACCTCAGGGAGGAGGGCACCTGGTATTTAGGTTTCTCTTCTTAGCCAATCAGACAGCAGGACTTGTACTACCTGTGAAGGTGGTTGCCCAAGAGGTCACCCACAATAGGATAAAAACAAACTGTCTTCAGAAAAGCGGAGTGCAGCAAAACATCTGAAAGCAAGGTGTGCGACAGGCAATTGCACTGCACACCTGGCTGGCCACACCGCATGTTGGCACCATTGTGGCAGTGGTGGGCTTCGTACCATCCCTCAAATAAATATAAACACCCTCCGCTCTGCACACATTAGGGGGGACCACAATTAGGGCCTTATGTTCCCATCGCCCACAATCGCTGCCGCGCAGAATTCCCGACCACTCAGAACATATTCGTGCCAATCGCACTGCCCACATTTCTTCACCATCATTCCCACGCCCAGCTGATGGGATACCCTGCCCCAGCCAGCCAGCAAAGCAGGTACAACCACAGGGGAGAGGGGACAGGAGAAAACTCTGGGGGAGATGCGTGTTAACCCTCCCTCCCCAAAAGAAATGATGAGAGTGTGTGATTAAAGTCTCTTCCCACTCCCAACTAGGTAACGTCGAATAGGTAAAACAAGGTTTTGAATAAAATCTGGTAAGTTAAATTCAAATTATATCTCTTGTATTTCTGGGAAATGCGGTAAAAACAGTCCCCCATTCTTTGTTCAAGGGAGAAGCAACTGCGAAAGATGTGTTTATGTTTTACTGCACTCGTAACTGCTGCTGCCTCTTATACTCAGCCTACCCTTTGAAACAAAATTACTGCTAACGTATCCATGCACTTTCTTGCTCACCTCATGTTAATAAACAGCTAAGTAATATAACAGGAATATATCTGCAATTACAAATAGAACACTCACTCGGAAAGTACACGGAGGGACTTACCTCTTCCCATTGGTGAATGTAGCGAATGAGCCGAGAAAGCCTCAGTAGCCGCAGAAGGCTGAGGATTTTAGTAAAGCGGACTATGCGTAAGGCCCGGGCAGTTTTATACACTTCAGAGTCTATCCCTTTCTCTACTATCAAAAATATATAATCCACAGGGATGGAAGATACAAAGTCTACAATGAACCAGGTCTTCAGGTACTTTTTCTTGATTTTCTTGGGATCCAGGATAATCTCTGTGTTGTCCTCAATGACAATCCCAGTCCTGAAGTTCAACACTAAATCTATGAGGAAGCAAGTGTCCGAGACCACATTAAAGATAATCCAGGGGGCGGTGGTCTCCTCCTTAAAGAAGGTGATCCCCACGGGGATGATGATAAGGTTACCAACCATAAACAGCAGCATTGTAAAATCCCAATAAAACCTGGAACCATAAACACAAACAGAAAGAGAATAATAGGACAGTCTGTTAAAGATGTGCATGAAGCTAACAGTCTGGAGTACTGACCCTTTTTCATAAACTGTAGCAGAGGTGTGTTCTGATCCAAACCTTGGAAAATAGCAAACTGGATCTATAATGAGATGACACCTACAATGGACCAAACCTGATGTAGCCTCCTCCATGAAGTCAATTTTAGAAGAAATATCTAGTTGGAGGCATTATCTAGGGTCACAAAATAAAAAGGGAATATGCTAGAATATGACTCAAAATATGCACTTTATCTTCACAAGTGAGGGTGCAGGACATCTGGGTCAACACTACAAAAATGGTGTCCAGGACCTTCAGTCCCAACCCTCCATGTTTTTGCCACACTGGATGGTGGTCCTTCAAGTAATTTCAAGTACCTCGGTGTGAGACTTGACAGCAAGCTTGACTTCTCAGCCCACAGAGATACCATCCATGCAAAACTTCACCCCAAGCTTGGTGCCTTGTACCACAACAAAGGCTGCCCATCTCCACAGGGAGCTTGTTACCAAAACCGTGCTCCCTGTCGTTGACTATGTAGATGTGGTCTATGGCACCGCCCCCTCCACCTCCCTTGCCAAACTGGACGCCTTCTGTAATGCCTTTTGCTGTTTTGCTACAAATTACCCTCTTTGTACTCGCCACTACTCCCTTTACTCCTCTTCCGTATCCAGCCTCCCCCTACCCTCATTGTACCTCCTTCATATCCAAATACTGGTTTGGTTCCCTTCCCTCTTACCTCTCCTTGCTTCTCTCTGTAATCCCCCCTGCCTCATGCTCCCTCCACTCCAGGGATCATCCAGCTTTTGCCACTCTTCACCCCAGCTCCACAGCGGGGTAATCTGCCTTCTCCTATCAGCTTCCTACACTCTGGAACCTGCTCCCCTCCTCCTGTTGCCTCTTCACCTCACCCCTGGCTCCCTCAGGAACCAGCTGAAACTCCTCCCCTGCCTGCCCCTGTTACTCATCCTCCTGATACCTCCCGGACTTGAAGCCCTACCATCCACGTGTCGAGCCTCTGTCTGGGTCTCCCCTAACCTACTCACTGGTTTCATTTCCCTACTACCTTCTTCACTTCCTTCCTCCCACAGGGCTAGGCATGCACCCACCTTACAGGTCTCCCATCTGATACAGCAGGGTTTTTTTGTACACTGCGCTTTGCTGCAGTTTTATTTGCACTTATAGGTGTTCCATATTGTACTACAACCACACTTTATTTTTGTATCAATGTAATGTTACTGTGTGTTGTATCAATGTAATGTTACTGTTTATTGTTCAATGCAATATTACTGTGTATTGTATCAATGTACTGCTACTGTGTGTTGTACAACGTAAGGTTACTGTGTATTGTACAATGTAATGTTACTGAGTGTTGTATCAATGTAATTACTGTATACTGTACAATGTAATGTTACTGTATGTTGTATCAGTGTAATGCTACTGTGTGTTGTACAATGTAAGGTTACTGTGTATTGTACAATGTAATGTTACTGTGTGTTGTAACAATGTAACATTACTGTGTATTGTTCAATGTAATGTTACAGTGTATTCTACAATGTAATTTTAAATGTTATTGTGTGCTATATCAGTGTGATGTTACTGTGTATTGTACAATGTAATCTTACTGTGTGTTGGATCAATGTAATGTTACTGTGTATTGTTCAGTGCAATGTTACTGTATAATGTACAATGTAATGTCACTGTGTGTTGTATCAATGTAATGTTTACTGAGTATTGTGCGACGTAATGTGACTGCATTGTACAACATAAGGTTACTGTGTGTTGTATCAAATTAATGTTACTGTATATTGTACAATGTAATCTTACTGTGTACTGTATCAATGTAATGTTATTGTGTATTGTACAATGTAATGTTATTGTGTATTGTACAATGCAATGTTATTGTGTGCTGTGTTGTATGAATGTAATGTGACTGTGTTTGCATCAATGTAATGTTACTGTGTACTGTACTACTGTTTTTTTTTCCTTTTCTCTTTCCCCTGGGGCACACCTGGAAACAAGCCTTGGCTCAGTGTGCCTCACCCAGTTACCAGTTTTAAAAACAAACAAATAAATAAATAAACGTAACTTACAAGTAGTGGAGCCACAAATGAATTATAAAAGTCCAGCCCCCTCACAAGTGATACTAAGCTGCATAATTTGAGTCAGTATATTGCATATTTGATTTATACAACATCATTTTTCTTGTTATAGCTTTTACATTTTCAGTTTATATGAAGATTAAACTGTTTCTCTTTGATTTAGTCTGCTGGCTTCAGTACTGAACATAGCTGTTGTGTTGTCATCAGCATTGTGAAATCTGCTCTGACTGGTTCAGAATTCATTGCGATGTACTCAGCTTTGCTAGATATCAATTGTGACCTACTCAGAATTCAACACACATATGATAGTCTGCAACTGGGTTCATATATATCAGTTTTATTTTATGCCATTTCTCTGGACACTTGTATAAATCTGAATTTTGAATTTTAAACTTTTAAAACATTAATGAACAGGGCTTCATACCAGAGATTTAAACAGCCAGACTCAAGGTAACTGTTGAAAGAAAAGACATAAGTAGGCCCATTTCCTGATATTTTATTATTGTTTTAAACATTTTCATCATGCCAGCTCTGTAGAGACATGCTAGTGACCAAGACTCATGCCTTAAGCTGGGAATGTAAGATGTAAACACTCTCCTGGGGGGTGACATTTGGCATTCAGTGCGTGCACATCATTCCTCTATCAGTAGGGCCCTTCCCCTCTGACATCCCAGACCAGCCCTGTCCACTACAGCCTGCTCCCCTCCACCCCTCTGGTAAGGCCCACAGGGGAAGATGGTCCCCCGTTAGGGACAGATAGACAGTGCATATCTCACAAAGACACAGCAGAGGATAGTCTAGAATGTTGTACCCCTGTTGGAGTCAGGGGATTGGCAGACCCTAAAACATTTATGGGGGGAGGACGTTAGAGGCAAAAGAAAACATGCTGGTCATGTTAACTATGGGTACTATATCTCAGTGACATCTGCCCCCAACAGTGTATTTCTTCATGACATCCCAGAACATCCAAGACAGCCGACTGTGATCACCCAGACAGGGGCCTGGAGCAGCTCCATTAACAGGGGTTAGACAAACACACAACTGGGTTGATGGAGAACTGGCTGATGGAAAACATGGAATGAGTTTACCACGTGACCAGAAGGGAAGCCATGTGAGGGAGATGCCCTTAAAGGTTCAGCTTTACCCTGGCCTGTCTCTTTAAATGAGAAACAAAAGGGCAGCATGAAAGGTCAAACCTTTCACGAACAAACCCTGGCTTGTATGCTCAGTGGCTCCAAAGGCAGTGAGTTTCAGTGGTTCAAGTACAGAAAGGCCAACTAGAAGATCCAGGTTCAGATTCTACCCTCATCACTGGCTCATTCTGTGCCTGTTTTCAGCAAAATTCAATCCCCATACTTTAGTCCTTGTGATTAGATTTATTATGTGGAACTATACCGTTTTTAAGAATGAAAACAAAAACAAAACACTCCCTTCTTCACCACCAATTCTTGGAACTGCTAGATAATTTTGGAAGTTTGTAAACTGTATGTATTTTCTGAAAAACAACCAGTGATCTTTGTATGCAATCCACACAATGTTTTAATAACAGCATTAAAAGCTGTTTTTTTCTTCCAAAATAAAGTCTGTAGCACAGTCATTGTGTTCTTAAATAAATATATTAATCTGTTTTGTCCTACTAGCATACAGCAAAGGAAAATCGATATCATGTACTAGTTTGGTTCTACAAGATATTAGCATATATTTTCTGTTCAATGCAGTATATATAGTTGATAGGGTATCTAAACCTTGGATAGAGTATGTGTCTTAATATTCTAAAACCTAGCTAGAGCTGTAAGTTTCTGGATATCTGAAGGCCAACATTCGGACATAACCTCTGGCTCCCATGCCTACTGTCAGGGGGGACTAGCCATGTCTCTGTGATAAAAGACACAAGTTCAGATGGCAGGGCTTACAACAGATTTGAGAAAATGGGTACGAGAGGCATACACCAGTGAGGACTAGGGTGTCCCCAGAGGTAAGAAACCTGGATTCAGACCACTGATCCAATTCTGGGCACTGTAGGGCACTTTGGCCTAGTGTCTATTTATTTATTTAACAGATTTACCAGGCAAGCATACTGAGCAGGGACTGCTCATTTCCAGATGCAGAGCTTTGAACCCGAAGCCCCCAGTATGAGAGGTGCTATATAAAACCCAACATTCTCTCCCCCTCCCTCTCCTGGATTGTAAAACACTTTGGGATACAGTCTGTATGAGAGTTGCTATATAAAAAGTAACATTTTCTTCCCTCCCTCCCCTGGATTGTAAAGCACTCTGGGACACAGGCTGTACTAGAGGTGCTATATAAATCCCAATATTCCCTCCCTCCCTCTCCTGGATTGTAAAGCTTTGGGATACAGTCTGTATGAGAGTTGCTATATAAAAGTAACATTTTCTTCCCTCCTCTCCTGGATTGTAAAGCACTCTGGGATACAGTCTGTACTAGAGGTGTTATATAAAACCAACATTCTCTCCCCTCCTCTCCTGGATTGTAAAACACTTTGGGATACAGTCTGTATGAGAGTTGCTATATAGAAAGTAACATTTTCTTCCCTCCCTCCCTGGATTGTAAAGCACTCTGGGACACAGTCTGTACTAGAGGTGTATAAATCTAATATTCCCTCCCTCCCTCTCCTGGATTGCAAAGCACTTTGGGATACAGTCTGTATGAAAGGTGCTCTATAAAAGAAACAGTCTCTTCCTTCCCTCTCTCTCTCTCTCTCTCCTGAATTGTGAAGCGTTTGGAATGCAGTTTGTATGAAAAGTGCTGTATAAAACCCAACATTCTCTGCCTTCCCCCTCATGGACTGTAAAGTGCTTTGAGATACAGTTTGTATGAAAGGCACTATATAAAACCAAATGACTTTCCTTTCTTTTTCTTTCCTTTTTCATCCTTTGTTTATCCCTCTTGTGGCCAGGACAGGTTGTGCCTCACTCAGCTCCACCCTGCCAATCTCACTGTCCTACATCTCCCTGGGGAATTACCTGAGCCTTTGTCCCCTCACTGATTCTCCCGTGGCAGTGTTAGAAGAGTGCTGTCCCCCCGAACCAAAATCCAGTCCACAGCTCAGGGTCCCAGCTATGCAGCAGTGAGAGTCGGTGTGCAGGCTTCATTCGTGCCTGCCCTGTCACCATTTTCCAGCATTATGTTCCCCTCCCCACGCTGGGGTACACTCATCAGCAAGCACATGAGGAGACACGCTGCGGAGTCCCACGGCACCTCCGTTCTATCTGTCATCCTTGAGCCACACTGCCACCTGGTCTCCACTGGGTGGCAGTCATTCAGCAGAGCTTGCAGCCCCCCCCCCCCGGAGAGGAGAGCAACCTGTTGGGCACTCGATCCTCTCCTCCCCGCCGACCCTGGCAACTGATGCTTGTTGCTGAAGGTGCTAAGTGCCTCAGCCCTTTACCCCACAGGGCAGGCCTTCTTTCTTTTCCTTTCAGCACAACCCAGAAGGCCCCATTGTGAAGGCACACTGAGGTGTAACACGTAATAGGGCCCCATTTCATTGCCCAGTTTAAAGGGCATTAGCTCCCTGACAAAGAGGCATTTCTGGGCTCAAAGTGCTGGGGTTCTCTGCCCAGTTCTGGTTGTGTTGCTCTTACACTACAAATCTGTCTTCATAATTAATTAAACTACAGATATTAGCAGCACTAAAGTGGTGGCGGGCTTCCCTTTTCTTGTGCGTTGTTTCCGGTGGATATCAGTTTGGGAAACTTCAGGACTTAGCAGCAGCGTATTTTCTTTGTTCCATTGTTAAAGGTTAATAGGGCTCCTGCCTGTCAGCGCAGGAGTAACACTACCACTTGCAACACTGGTGAGCTGCTTAAGAAGCTAATCTAGGTTGCCAGGGGCCAGCTGGGGGGAGGAAGAGGACTGAGCATCCCAGATTATGCTCTCCTCCTCCATCGAGGGCAGTGGGTCCGGGCACAGTACTGCCACCTGGATGACCACAGGTGGCAGTGTGCTCTGGATGGTTCTCCTGAAGGGAGGGACACCGACGAAAGAAGTGCTCCATACGCTCGCAAGTGCAAGCTTGTGTCACTCCAGAGTCAGCATCACACAGGACAAAAAAACAAAAGGGAGAAGAAAAGCTCTGGGCAGAGAAACAACTAAGAGTCTGACCCCTCACAAGTTCTGCACTGATGACAGGGATGTTTCCAGTGCACTGGATCCATGTGCTCGGCAGTAGGGAGCCCTGCTGGCTCTCCCAATGGTGGAGGGGGTAAGCCATGGAGGAAACCACTAGATGAAGGTAAGCCCCTAGAAAGCCGGGCGATGGAGCTGTGGGAGTTGGACCTAGAAGTGAGGGCATGCACCAAAAATAAACCAAAAACAAACAGGGTAATAGGGCCCACTACAGCAATGAGGAGACTATTTCACAGACGGTACTACTCTGAGGTGTGTACTACATGGCAGTAATTGTGAGTTAGCATTTTAGGGATATACCACTCTTGGGTGTGATCCTGTGAAGTAAATGTTGATAAGACTGTTAGTTCACTGATGATGGTACCACAGGTGGGTGCCAAGTATGTGGCAACAGCTGTGGGTTCTTTTCAGTTTCAACTCCATATATCTGTTTATTCAGTTCATACAGCCGTCTATATTCACAGATCCTCTTCCACTTCATAGCACTACATCATCACTAGCAAACTCCCCGTCCCCGGTACAACATGTAGTTAGAAATGCTGCCTCTATGGCTCTGATCCACTGCCACCTCATTTCAGAAGCAGGTTCCGTACAAGAGGTATAGGGAATCCTGCCAAGGTCCAGTGAATGTGTCTGCAGGAATAATGATAGTGTCTGGGACTGGAAGTGAAATGCCAAGCACGCTTCCCTGACTAACGTACATGAGAATCCAGCCAGATAGAAGGGAATCTTTTCACCCTGCTGGCTGCATCTGGCCATAAGAAACATAGAAAGGTGTCAGCAGAAAAAGACTCATAGCCCATCCAGTCAGCCCATTTTCCTACCTAAGCTGTACCAACTTACCCAAGGTTGTGACTCGGCTGAATGCCCACTGGTTGTTTATCCCCTCCCTCTGCCCAGAGTCACTGCCGCCGGTGCATATACAAAGTAAATGCAGTAGATAAAAATGCCTATTTTCAGGCCCAACCCCAGACAGATCAAGTCAAAATACAGTGTGTAACAGTTCAGTGAGACATAAGAACAGAATACTGCCTATAACACAACTTTAGTACAAAGCAGCACAAAAGTGCCAAAATAATGCACAATAAAACAGTAGCACAGAAACATATGTAAGGAGCAATATAACAGAGTAACATGGCATGCATTACATGCACAAAACACAAAAGTAACAAGAGTAAATCATTAAGCACTGTTACATACATTAGAGGCAATCAAATATCTTTGCCTTGTATGAGAAAGGAATGATTCATCAGGAGGAACTAACAGGGTTATTTATACAGCAGTGGAGCAACAAACAATATTTCATATACAACTGGGGTAACAAATGGGGTCCTGTATACAACTGGGGTAACAAATGGGGTCCTGTATACAACTGGGGGTAACAAATGGGGTCCTTATACAACTGGGGAACAAATGGGGTCCTGTATACAACTGGGGTAACACATGGGGTCCTGTATACAACTGGGGTAACAAATGGGGTCCTGTATACAACTGGAGTAACAAATGGGGTCCTGTATACAACTGGGGGTAACAAATGGGGTCCTTATACAACTGGGGAACAAATGGGGTCCTGTATACAACTGGGGTAACACATGGGGTCCTGTACAACTGGGGTA
Organism: Neoceratodus forsteri; assembly: GCA_016271365.2. Classification (NCBI taxonomy): domain Eukaryota; kingdom Metazoa; phylum Chordata; order Ceratodontiformes; family Ceratodontidae; genus Neoceratodus; species Neoceratodus forsteri. The sequence goes on along the minus strand of JADMNL010000031.1, from coordinate 106,841,554 downwards.
ATGGGGTCCTGTATACAACTGGGGTAACAAATGGGGTCCTTATACAACTGGGGAACAAATGGGGTCCTGTATACAACTGGGGTAACACATGGGGTCCTGTATACATCTGGGGTACCAAATGGGGTCCTGTATATAACTGGGGTAACACATGGGGTCATGTATACAACTGGGGTAACAAATGGGGTCCTGTATACAACTGAGGTAACACATGGGGTCCTGTATACAACTGGAGTAACAAATAGGGTCCTGTATACAACTGGGGTAACAAATAAGGTGATGTATATAACTGGAGGAAATGCAGTTATATATACAACTGGGGTAAACAGCTTTATGTATAGAACTGGAGAAAAAAACAATCCTATATACAACTGGGGTACAAAATGGGTTCTGAATACAACTGGTGGCAACAAGCAGGGTAATGCAAAACAGGGTACTTAATAGGTGATGTGTATAATTTATTGTGAAAACTTTATTTTAGCAGCTATAGATCCCTGGCTGGAATAAAGGCTTTGAAGCTTGGGGAGGTCAAACATACATTACACAGCGTCCAGCTGACTTCTTAACAGAAAAGTGTTCTGTAAACAACTGGCTGCAAAAACAAAGATTTTATATACAACTGGGACATCAAACAGTTTGTATGTGATTGGGGCAATAAACAGTTCTACATACGACTGGGTAACAAACATGGTTCTGTTTACGACTTGGGCAACAAGCAGTTCTATATACAGCTGGGGTAACAATATATTCTGTATATAACTAGGAAAAAGTCAAATACAAATTTTATGGCGTTCAGTTGACTTCTTAACTCTAAACATCCCCAGTCTAACTAGCAGCACCCATGGGTGGCTATTGGTCGTAAACGTGTGACTGGGGTTGAGGGCACTGAGTCAAGTACTGCAGGTCCAGTACATGCTGTACAACTTTCATTCCCTTGCTAGTGGTTCCAGTCAGTGCTTCCTGGTTACCAAACTACTAAAACAAGTAACAGGACAGGAGCAGACAGAAACTGACACTGGTAAAGTGGCACACCCACAGTGGTGCAGCTCTGTAGCAATGGGACAGGGACGTTTATTATTTACATACTGTGTTTACACATCGTTTATGCTGTGCCACTGAAGCTGATGGGGAAGGGAAGGGCACAACATCTGCCTCCAGCCCCATTCCGAGTTCTATGCCTATGTTCACAGTTCTAACGCACCATTAATTCATGAGTTTTCCAGCCTGGCCCTCTCTGACCCATGCCGGTATGATAGCTGTTTCAATGCAGACACAGACACTGAACAGCCACACGTACAACTGCAGGCTCCCTTCTAAAGTAAGACCAACTGCTGCTTATGACCTTTTCAGAAAAACAAAAATGGTTTTCTCCCTCACTCCTGACAGTATATAAAAAAGACTCTTCTTTTACTCTTTTGCCTGTGTCAGGTTCCTGATGCAGATGCCTTGGTTCCAGTAAAAGAAAGAGGAGATGTTGAATGACTATGGATCAGGTGACACCTACTATATCTGCAAGGTCACCACAAGGACAAGAGAGAAAAAGACATGAACATCAAACCCCAGACTAAAAGAGACTGGTCTGTGGCTCCATCCTAGACCTTCGGGGGGGTCAAGAGATCTCCTAGTGTCCCCCCCCTCCTCCCTTTTTCTGTGTAAGTCTGTAGGTCACAGGGCTGCCAGGATTCAAAAGGATATGGGTAGAAATCACTCATTTCACAATCAAAGTGACCCCCGCCCAATTAAAGGAATGGGTATCTACCAAATTATAAAGCAGTCTATGATTTTCAACCAGTCATAGCTCAGAATGACAGTATATAGGTGCTCTCTCATGCATAGCGCTCAGTTTATTCCCATCCCGCTGTCACCTACCTCTGTCAGCTGTGTCTCTCACAAAGTGTCTCTCTACCACTCACCCGTCTCTCACAAAGCGCCACTGTCAGTTTGCCAAATGTTTTAACACAATAAAAGAAATGCCCCCAAATGCTTGTTCTACAGCAGACACCCACCAGCTATCCCCATAACGTGCCTTCAGAGCACATCAACAGCATCTGACATCGCCCAGAGCCTGGACTGTACCACATGAGAGTGTCAAACAAAAGGATTCCAGCACTCTGGGACATCAATGAAACTCAGAAACCCGTGTAGCCAAAATAACAACAATTTAATTTCCTGTGTAACCACATTCGTGGTCTATATAGCATGGAGTACCTGCCCCAAACCCTGTGTAGGCAGGACAGTTAGACCCTTAAACCATCAGGGACAGAGGCATCAATAGTAGAAAACAGGAAGTTGTTATCCCTCTGTACAGACAGTTGGTGAGACCCCATCTGGAGTACTGTGTGCAGTTCTGGAGACCTCATCTCCGCATAAAGACATAGACAGAGTGGAGGCTGTCCAGAGGAGGGCAACCAAAATGGTGCAGGGTCTGCACCAGAAGACATACGAAGAAAGACTAAAGGAGCTTAATATGTATACTCTTGAGGAAAGAAGGGAGAGAGGGGACATGATAGAAACTTTCAAGTACCTCAAGGGAATTAACAAAGTCCAAGAGGGTAGCATCTTCCAGAAAAAGAGATGTGCAAGAACAAGGGGGCACAATTTGAAGATAGAGGGGGGACGGCTCAGGGGTAATGTGAGGAAGTATTTTTTCACAGAGAGGGTTGTGGGTGCATGGAACAGCCTCCCTGAGGAGGTCGTGGAGTCAAGAACAGTGGGGGACTTCAAGAATGCATGGGACAGGCATAAAGGCAGTCCTAAGGCGGGTAAGAGGAAGTAAGCTGTTGGTTAACTAGGATCTGCAGCTTATCTGTTAGGTAGGAAAATGGGCAGACTAGGTGGGCCTGAGCGGTCCTTATCTGCCGTCAAATTCTATGTTTCTATGTAACCATATACAGGAACATGTCAGGGCAATAATCAATAACAGTGAAAGAAGTGCCCTTGGCATACACTTTGGCCAATACCATAACTCGAACCCATCCTGTCCCAAGTTTACAGCATTAGAATACATGGGCTCATTGAAAAGAGAGAGAATGATAGAATGAATCGATTACTACAAAAAGAAACACGATGGATAGTATCCTTGAACACTGTGCCACCCCTTGGTTTGAATGAGGAGGTGGACTATTTGCCCTATATTAAAGACTGTCTTTGCTTGACTACTCTGAAACTGCTTGGTGACGGATGGTCACCTGTGTCTTACGTCTTGTCTCTACATTTAGTTTCCTTTTCATTTATTGTAATTATATTAGATGTCTCTGTCTTTTGTATTTTACAGGTTGCTGTATTAATTGATACGGTCCTAAGTTTGAATCCCTCCACTTCCTCTGAAGAAACTGGGACACTCATACAGTGTACGGACTTGAGATGCTTAGAACTGTTCATATGGACTTAGCTTTAATTGTTGCACAAAGTTTGTAGCATTTCTTGTTGCCCTTCATGATACCCATGGGACCATACTGTACCTTGGTACCCCTTCACGTTCATTTGACACTCCCTTTCCCTGTCCCATCCTGTTACCAAAATATGAGAAAATGGGGCCATCGTTGACTATTTTATAAATAGAACTGTATGTGGAGAGTTGTCTGTTTGAAAATTGTTAAGTTTTATTTATTTTACAATGAATGTCATATCTGTAACTGTATCTTTAAGCAGGTTCTTTAAAATGGTGGTGGGTATCTTGAGAAGACATGCGTCCTGATGAAGGCCATAGTGTTTGGCCAAAGCCGGGGATCCTGTCTGCCTCTAGGTTGGATTGTGCTTTTAATGCTTGAATAGTAAGTTATTTTGGCTACGAGTGCCTGAGTTTCACTGGTGTCCTGCAGTTCTGGAATCCTTTTTGTTTGGCAAGTAATAGAGGGTGAGCAGCCCTTTTCGTTAGCACCCTAAGTTTGTCTGTGATGCACTGAACTTTTTTGATTCTCACCACCTGTGAGTGTACCTGGAGGGAGGACAGAAGACTATTAAAACATTTTTTTTAACCATTACAGCAACTATTTAATTTTTTTTCTTACAAGAAATGTTAGACTATTTCATAATACAGTTCTATGTATACTTGCAAGTGTTTTATGGAATCATAATGTTATCTCATGCTGTTTGGGCTGACAGAACCATGCAGCATTGCTTCGTGGTCCTCTCGCCAAAACAGCATGAGATAACGTTATGATTCCGTAAGAGACCCAGGAAAGTAATAAGTATACATTTAAACATACAATGAAAACAATACATTTTGGGATTGCAGGATGGCTGAGACATTGTTTATTGCACTACCGCTGGGCGAGCTGGGTTTGTCCTGCAATCTCGGACACCCCACTCTGGTGGTCTGGAGGGAGGTGGGTCTGCATGTTGGTCTGTTCAAGTGACCCGTACGGATGGGCCAAGACTCATCAGACACATTATGTGTCAATGCTGTGGCCATAAGGCTTCCAGGAGGCAGAGCACTGCATACGGGAGGGGGAAGGGGACACTCAGAGTACACGTACATCTGTGACAGTACCCATTCATGCTAGCATCACAGCAGCCAGACGTAGGAAACCAGAAAGCAGCTTCTGTACAGGGTGCTGAAGCTCAGTGTCACCACCCCGTGGCCTTGGATCCACCTAGCCCATCAGAACTCTGTTTTCTAAGGCCGAGAGGCAGGTGCCTATGCCAAGGGGGGGTAAGCCACAGAGCGTCATGGCACCAGAATGGGGTTAGGGCACAATGAGAGTGAGGTGCTGAGCCTTGAATAAAGTTATGGGAGACAGCAGGACTTCAGAACAGTGAATGCCTGCATTGTTAATAGGGGTGGGGGTGCTGAGATTAGATCCTGTTGCACTGAAGAACCCCAATCAAGCTGAATTTAAACAAAAACACCCAAAACAGGTTAAGTTGCCAATCCTACCAGTAGGCCAGTGGTGTAATCCTTTAAATGTTTTACTGCACCAGTTTACGAATGGAAGGAACTGTATTTTGGCTCTGTGGAACCTGCAGGCCAATCCCTTTCCACTTCCTGACTCCTTCCTCATAGTGAGCCCTGCTGCCCAATGCACCCATGTTTTCTGACAGTCAGCATTCTGAGTCTTGTTACTCGAGTAGTGGTTTTAATTTTAAACAATCAGCACTCAATAGCATTACACACCACTCCTGTGCCACTGGACTCACCTCCATTCAGTGTCACTGCGATATCTGGCTGGAGTCAGCGACGTGGTCACCAACAAGGGCCCTCAGGCTGTTGTTACAGCCAAATGCACTACCCGACTTAAAGGCCCCACCTGCTGCTCCAGTGCCACGACCCAGAAAGCCAGGGACTAATTCTGCAAGCAGAAGCAAACAAGTCAGACATTGCACCCACTGCACCATAAGAATTACCCAGTGGTGGAACCTCCCACTGGAGTCCCCACTAATAGACAGGAAGGAACTACAGGCCCGAGACCACAACCTCCCATGAATGGAAGCCCCAGGTAACGCTGATGGCACTGGTGAAGGTTTTCTGCTCCAGGACATCGAGACCCTCGCACAGGGCGACCTGAAGCAGTACCGTTTCTTCCCCTTCCTACGGTAAGAGGAAGAACTCGAGGCCAAGCAGTGCCACAACCCTGACCGGGATTGGGCCCACTTCTTATTGTGCTTCTCTGGGAGGATTGTCCTTCCTCAAGGACACAGGACCACCCATCATCAGAACCCTCGCCTGAAGGGTGAAGTGGACCAGACACGGCCCCTCTGCTGGAGCAGGTTGCCTGAGGAGGCTCCCTACCATCACTGTCCATGGCTGTCGACTGTTGACTTGACACAGCCATGACAGACTGAGAGAAATAATTTTGAAAATTCACTAAACTGACTCAAAAATAACAAACTCTGACTTTAAACACTAAAAAGTTAAGATGAAGTGAACACTGTTGGCATATAGACATGAAGTTCTGACTCCCAGCGGATGATAGACCTTGTTACTGAAGCACATTCGATGGGAAAAAAAGGAACTGAAGCAGCTGAGGGCTGGTGCCAGGGTAAGCCATGCAGCGCGAGCCAGTCTTGCTGTACCACACATGAACACAGCTTACCTTGGTGCCATTCCTCCTGAAAAGTTTTGGCTCCCACAGGGTCCTAGCACCTCCAGGTCAGAACCTAATAGTGTGAATCAATGGTGAACACTGATCCCTGAAAGTGTTTAACTCATGCTGCAATAACAGACATATGGGCCAAGATATTCAAACTGTGCCCGGAAAGGGCGCAAGTGATTGCTCTGTGCAACTAAGATGTGCCGGAGTGCAAAAGAGCTATATTCAAATGTGATGTATAATCACACATCTCATCTGAATATAGTAAAAGATGAGGGTGGTGCAAATGGGGGCCGCTGAAGATGCACCGGCGCATCCCCATGCGGTCTGAATACCTGGAATGGGGATGCGTGGCGCTTCTTGGGAATGCGCTGAGTGCAAATTCCAGATATTCAGACCAGAACATGCAACTGGGGCCATTAGTCATGCAAGGTGCAAATGGAGCCATTTGCATATCATTATGGCCCCATGCACATGTCCTGTGCAGGGATGCACCTGGCAGGATGTGCCAGGCACCCTGCAACCCCTCCCCACTCACACAGTCCAGTGCTGTGGAATATGTCCAAGTACATTCCCTGGTAGTCTAGTGGCTCCCCATCCCAGATCGTAATATAAAATAAATCAAAATCCCTGTTCCTTGGTAGGCCCCGTGGTGCCCCCTCGTCCCGATCTTAAAATAGAATAAACAAAACCCCTTTTCCCCTGGTAGTCTAGAGTGCCCCCACCTCAAACCGATCGCGGGGTTATAGGAAAGATCCCAGTATCCCTGGTGGTCCAGTGGACCCTCCATCCACTGAGGTATTCATACCCCACCCCGCTCCCCATCCCAGCTTGGCCATTTGGCCCGCAGACCCGCAGGCAGCACATCCCTCCACCACCATCACAGCTGCTTACCGACTGAGCTGTCAGTGAATGACAGTGTACAGTATACAGTAGTATTGTGGACACTGTCGACCAATGGACTTGCAGTGAGTACTGTAAGCTTTCATTCACAACCTTGTGTCATTCACTGACAGCTCAGTCGGCGGGCAGTTGTGGCGGTGTGCAGAGGATTGCTGCCTCCAGCCCGCGGGGTTAATGACCATGCTGGGATGGGGGGAGCGATGGTGTGGGTACCTCAGTGGGGAGGGGTCCACTTGAACCACCAGGGATGCTGTGATCTTCCATAACCCTGTGATCGGGTTCAGGCTGGGGGGCATCACTAGACTACCGGGAAAAGGGTTTTGTCCATTTTATTTTACAATTGAGGACGGAGGGGACACCACTAGACTGCCAGGGAAAGTGGGTTTTGATGTATTTTATTTACGATGGGATGGGGAGCTAGCCACCCATGGGCTGTTGGCTGCTGTGCTGCACTGTGCAGTACAGCAGCCCACCTGTGGGTGGCTACGAGTTAGGCATGTTTCTTCCATGCCTAACTTTGTGCGGCACATCTCTGAGATGTGCAGGCAGCTGCGCTGCACATCTCAGCTGAAACATAGACTTTGACGGCAGATAAGAACCGCTTGGCCCATCTAGTCTGCCCATTTCCCTACCTACAGGATAGGCTGCAGATCCTAGTTAACCAACAGCCTATTTCATCCTTCCCCCCACAAGAATTGCCTTATGTCTGTCCCATGCATTCTTGAATTCTCCCACAGTTTTAGACCCCACAACCTCCTCAGGAAGGCTGTTCCATGCATCCACTACCCTCTCTGTGAAATAATACTTCCTCACATTGCCCCTGAACTCCCCCCATCTTTAAATTATGTCCCCTTGTTCTTGCCCGTCTCTTTTTCTGAAAGATGCTACCCTCTTGGACTCTGTTGATTCCACTGAGGTACTTAAAAGTTTCTATCATGTCCCCCCTCTCCCTTCTTTCCTCAAGGGTATACATATTAAGCTTCTTTAGTCTCTCCTCATACTGCTTCTCTTGCAGACCCTGCACCATTTTAGTTGCCCTCCCCTTGACTGCCTCTATCCTGTCTATGTCCTTGCAGAGATGGGGTCTCCAGAACTGGACGCAGTACTCCAGATGGGGTCTCACCAACTGTCTGTACAGAGGAATAACAACTTCCTGTTTTCTGCTGCTGATGCCTCCCTACGCATCCCAGTATACCCCAGCCCTCCCTACTGCCTTCTCACATTGCTTGCTAACATTAAGGTCATCTGGTATGATTACCCTCAGGTCCCTTTCTTTTTGTTGTTGTTACAACCTCCCCCATTGAAGATTGCAATGTGCTGCACATTCATGGAACGCCTCCAGATGCGCCACATACATTATCTTTGGGCTGCAACACATCCAGAATTGAGTAGGCATACCCTGCCATTTGAATATGGCTCAGGACGCCGATCGGGGGATGCGCCGGCACAACTCAGTTGTGCCAGGTGCATCGCCTTTGAATATCTGGGCCATAATATTTTCTTTCTTTTACAGAGACCGTAAACAGATCTCCCAGTGTGCAAATTGCCAGAAAGAATATGTCTTGTAGGCCCAGGAGGGGGCCCATTTTAGTCTGAATGTAGTTCCAAAGGCCCTGAACTACCTCACACTCCCAAAAATATGGTGACGGGAGCCTTTAGCTTTGTTGCATCTGATGCAGACATCACTCTGAAGCTTGCCCATCTCAAAGAGCTTAGGAGGAGAAAGAAAGAATACATCTTTCTCAATTTCCTTCTCTTTTTTTCAATTCTCTGCAGTCAAAAGGGGAAAATGTTTTAGAAAGTGGTGGAGTTATATAGCTGAATGTTACTGTTAATGTATGAATATACATAAGACAATTTTGTTTCTATACTTTCTTTTTTTCGCAACTGAAAAAGCAACTGTCACGATCCAGGCAGGCAACCCCTACTGTGATGTTGCCTGCCCCGGGAGCTATTTCATCCATATTTCAGTTTTGTTCTGCAATTAGAACAATATTACATGCTCTGTAAAGTTCATCTCATAACTTCTGGGTACGAGTCAAGCGGCTAACAAGCACTGCAGCCCCACCCCTAAAAACTGCAGTTTGATGACGGAGGGAACGGGGCTGCAGGCACTCTATGGATATTTTAACAGGATCGGAGAGGGGATGCCGCCTAAATATACTTAGATTATCTTTGCTGGCAGGCATACCCATGGGATTTAGGCAAATTCTGTAAAAATAGTGCTGGGCATCGGAGATACAGACATTATAAAATCTCCGTACATAAGGGCACTATTAAGGAAGGGGCAGTGCCGCATCATTTTCTCGCGATGTTACCAATGTGATTGCGGGGGGTTGAGGCATGCCATACTTAAATATGCTTGGTCCACGGTAGGTTTGGGCAATTGTTAGGAGTATTCAGGTAATAAAACTCTTAATTTAAAATGGTGCCTGCAGGGGGATCTGAGAGGTGAAGCCCCGATCTGTGCATCGGTCAGGGCTTCACCTCTTTTCCAATAAAGATTTTATTTTTAATTTTTTCTTCCTTTCAAGTTCATTACACTTATACAGACTTTGTTCATTCTTCATAAGTTCAAATATTGCTTATTAGCACTTTACACCTGGATTATTTATGAGCCTGTTTTGAAACAAAATAAGATCCCCCCACCCCCACATACATGCACTTATTCCACTCTTTTGGTATTAATATATATCTATATGCAAACTGATATCACAAGTACAGTTTTATACAATGTCTTAATTTTGACCAAATCTCGTATCAGTGCAACCTCCTGCACACCACACTATTTTCTTTTAGAAGTTCTTCACACTCAGCCTAAACTTCTTGAAATTAGCATCAGTCGATAAAGAAGGCAAAACTGAGCAGTTTGATACCAGGCATATTAAGATCAAATATAGTGAAGCTAAGGCAGACCATGCCTCATCATGAGAGCAGGAAAAGGAAAGTCGAGCAGATCAAAGGAGACATCGCAGGGGAGTGGCCAAAGCCATGGGGCTGCTGGGAGAAAGGAGCCTATGACTGTGGCTTTACTGACAGCAACAAGAGACCTAGACAAAAAGGTTGAAACCCTTAACACTAAATTCAACCTGCTGGGCAGCAAAATAAATACCGTTTCAGAGGAAGCCAAATCTGCCACTGAGACTGCCCAGAAACTGGCTACAGCAGTCACTGGACTTATAGCGGAGAATAAAATGATGAGACTTGGACCGAAACATCTAGAGCAGGGGTTCTCAAATGGTGAGGCCAGCCTCCCTGGGGAGGCCCCAACCTGTTCCAGAGGAGGCTCAAGCAAGTCTTGAAAAAGTATTGTATATCACTTTTGAACTTTATAGAGTTTGTGTGAAGGGATAAGACAAACTGAAAGAGGATAACAGTAGGTGAATTTATGTATTTATTCACAAGTCTGTGACCAGGGAAGGTATCATACACTGAGCCATGGCTTATTTCAGTGTACCCAGGGAAGGGTAGTGAGAGAATACAATTCAGAATGTAACTGCAAAACACTCAAGCAATACAAAATGAATAAAAGTGCAAACAAATTAACAATAAAGTAACAATGTGAGGAACAATTGATCAAGTAGACTGGCAGCAGAACTGTCCAAATACAAGCGTTAACCATACAGGTACTAGGAATAAGAGCAGGAGGAGCAACATGATCCCTGAGAAGTTGTTAAGAGCAGGAGAGAAGGCAGAGGTCAGGAAGGTTATTCCAGTTAGAGGGCAAGCGGAAAGCAATCTGATCCATGAAGGTATGGCAGTAAGTGGTAACAATGGTTGAAGTCAAAAATATTGGAGCAAGTAGGTTGTCCTGTTTGGGGGGTACAATAAGCAACATAACAGCCAGCTATGGAAAGAGGTTTCAATTTATTCCTGATGTACCTGTGAAAAGTAGGCTATTTTTCTATGGGGAGGCCCAAAAATATTTCAGGATTTCAGGGGAGGCTCAAGATCTTTTCCATGGCTTAGGGGAGGCTCACTATGACAAAGTTTGAGAACTGTTGATCTAGAGAATAATGCTTGACTGTGGAATATATGGCTCTGGGGAGTACTGGGAAAAATCTGAGGATGCAAATTTGCTCCTTTTTGTATGCAGATCTACAGAATCAACCTTGGGTCTTTAAATAACTTCCAGCATCTTAAAAATGTACATGATTACCAAGGAGACCTGTAACAGTGTGCCCCTGTTATGAAAAGAATTCTCAAGTATTGTAATAAAATAAAGACGTGCACCTCCCCTATTTTCCCTCACTCTTTCTGTCTGCTTCTTTATTTCTTTTCTATTCTATCATTTCATGTCAGGGTAGGCAACCTGACATTCTTTAACCTTACTATCCCTTATTCCCTTTACATCCCCCTACTGTGCACTTGAAGCGCTGGAAGCGCTTAGAAATATTGTTTATTGTTGCTATAAATAATATCTTTAGTGCATGTAGTGCTAGATGTCCATTCACTGGTGCCCCGAGTGTAACTGTCTGGTGCCCTTAAAAGCAGCAGCTCGATGATGCGGCTGAGGATTTTTTTCTTTTTCCGAGTGAGACGCTCCATGGCCCCAGCACCGCAAGAAGCGGTTAAAAATAAGCTCCTTGTTCAGAGCAGGAAGTGTGCTTTGGAGCGGAGACATGCTCAGAAGTGCTTAAAGTTAAATGTTTAGAAATAGATCGAGCAAAATGATGCTCCGATCATTGGAGAGATGCCGCACAGCACGGCAAAGATGAAAAATATTGAGTATGTGGGACACATGGGCAAATAACCAGATAAGCCCTGTAGTGTCCCAAAATAAAGAAAACGGTAATAGAATGATGGTGCAGCACCAGAGATGTTGTAACTGGGGCTGCTTGAAGAAATAAAAGGGCCAAAGGATGGAAATGGGCCAATGGGCAAAATAAGGCCAAAATGAAATGTGTACCCAATGGCTGACATTTCAGCCGTCGGATCAATGAAATTAAAAGGCTGGTTTTGGCAGGGGCTCAGAGAAATAATAGTAAAGAGCTCCTGCATAAGCATAGACATTGCAGCTAGCTAAAGGCTGCAGGTTGAAGAGCCCTATAAAAGGGGTTTACATTTTTATAAATAAACTGATACTGAGAAATACAATACACAAAATACATAAACATTTCCAGGTCTCATGAGCCGGCAGGAGAAAGGAGTTAAGGAGCGTGCCCTTAAACTTCTCTTTCCCTAGCCAACTCAGAGACACCTGTGACATAAAAGGAGGTATTACAAGGTTAATAATAATGTAATTACCTATGTGGAGCCTGGATTTTCAGAAGGTCCTACTATAGGGCTGGCAGCCCACATAATTGCTGTTTTTTCTGGCAACCTAACCTGTGATGTCACCCCTTAGAGGGAGGAGCTTAGCCCCTAAATTATCTGAGGCCCTATAATTAAGGTTTTTAGCGGTCATTCAGACCAGAGACATTAGATATTACTGGATATTAATGTGAAGCCTTTTTGTTGGAAATAGGGTACAGAATGGTTACTGAGCTTCGGAAAAGTAAGAGGAAAATAAGCATTTACTTTAATGAGGGGTCACATGACTGTGATGTCACCCCAATTCTGCTATATAAACCCACCACTAGGTGCTAAGAGAGAGAGATAGGTGGGTCAGTTGTTCCTGACCACAATAAGAGAAGGAGTTGAGTGTGAGAGCTTGCACACTGTTCAGAGTTATTGGATGTACAGAAGAATTTCAGGAGTCTTGAGAAAAAGTATCTCCTGTTGTTTTGTGGTGTGATGGACTAACACCCCTTTTCTTTCTGTAAATATCATTTTTTAATTTATTTTTGTGTCAAATAAATTAACAAATGTAGTTTTCGCGTTTTTTATGCACTAAATTACTGCCTTGGTGTCTGTTATTATACCCACGCTTCTACACTGGTGTGAGGAGAAGTGGGATATCCTGGTACTTCGAGGCTGCCCGGGAGGCGCTACCAGGGGGTATTGCTCCATAAATACCTTAACAGATACAGAAAGGGGACGAGGCAGACCCGAGTGCATTCTATTTGACACGGTCAATGTTGATGAAGACTGGAATTAAACCATTGCCAGGATTGGATCCAGGAGCTAGACCCAAGATGAAGAAATGAGAAGACGAGGAGGAGGAGGAAAAGGAGGCACAGAAGCAAGAGGAAACTCAGATGACCCCAGCACTGGATGACCCAGGGGAACTGCTGAAGTGGTTAAGCAGGCAGCAGCTGGAGATGGAACACCAGAAGGAGGAAGACCAACGACAAAGGGACGAGGACAGGCATCTACAAAAGGAGGAATGAAGATGACAAGATGAGAAATGGACCGATATCCTGAAGGCTATACAGGTGATAACGCAACGTCAGCCAGACAGAACTGTGCCCAGGGACATTAAATTGATTAAACTTACCGAAAGTGACGATACTGAGGCATACCTTATTACTTTCGAACAGATAGCCCAAATGTGCACATGGCCCCATGACCAAAGGGTTATAAGACTGGTGCCCTACTTGTCTGGTAGAGCCCAACTGGTGTACAGCCAACTGAGTGGAACAGATGCAAACAATTATGGTCGAGTGAAGGAAGAGGTTCTCAGATGCTACAACATCAGCACTGAAACCTACCACCAGCGGTTCCATTCCCAAAAGATGGCCACCTATGACACTCCAAGGGAAACCTATGCTCGCCGCAAAGACTACTGCGGAAAATGGTTGCAGCTGGTGACCAAAACCATTGACCAGATTGTGGATTTACTAATCACTGAACAATTCATCCAGGTTTTACCCTTGATGTACAACTCTGGGTTAAGGAGCATAAGCCCGAATCTGCAGAAAATACCATCAAACCGGCTAAAGATTATTTAGCTGCTCATCCAGCAAGACCTAGGGAGCAACAAGGTAACCCAGCACAACCTTCAGAACCAGTAAGAACCTTTTTCCCTACTCAAAGACAATCCAACTATGGGAGACAGGCTAGAGAGGGCAGGATCCTGCTCTGAGATAATATGCCATGGGTGTCTTGGGAAGGTCATATGGTTCAAAATTGTGCCAATAAAAGATCGGAGCCAGTTCATTTGTCCTTAGCTAACTTTGAGTACGTGGCCTCTGTGGGGATAGGAAACCAACAGACTTTGGGACTTTGGATTCTAGGAGTAGGCAAACCTTGTTAAGAGCAGACTTGGCCCCTGGAATAAAGTTAACCCAAAAAGACACTACAGTCAGATGTGTACACAGGGACATTCATCAGTATCACACTGCCATGATGGAAATGACTGTAAATAATAAATGTCACAGTATGCTCATTGGGTTAGTACCTTACTTACTAGTACCAGTGATCATTGGCCAGGATTTCCCCCACTTTGACTCCCTAATGCAAACATATTAGAACTATATGGAACCAGTAAATATGGTGACTAGGTCCCAGGCAAAACTGCAGCAGCTACACCAGGTTTTCAATTTTGAAGAGGATTTTTTTGAAGGAAAAAGGAAAGCCAAGAAATCACAAAAAGAAAAGGGAAAAAAGGGCTTGGATGGAGTCTAAGAGTAAGGGTACTTTGGAAATAGTACCAGGACTACCAAAGGTGATATAAACGAGAGCAATTGCGGATGAAACCCTTCAACCTTTTTTTCACAGGTTGAGCAGGAAGCAAGACATGGACAGTCTCATTTTGTATTACAAAATGATATTTTGCATAGAATAACTGTGGATTCTGTTACAAATTGTGAGGTAGAACAACTGATGGTACCCAAATTGTACAGAGACAAAATAAAGCAACTGGCCCATGACATTCCCATGGCTGGTCATGAGGGGAAGGATAGAACCTTGCACAGATTATTGTCTAGGTTCTGCTGGCCAGGTATCCATCAGGATGTGGCAGAATACTGCAGAGTGTGTGCAAAGTGCCAGCTAGTGGCCCGGGGTGGAAAGAAAGACCAGGTGCCCCTACAGCCCATCCCATATGTGACAACATCTTTTCATCTTTGAAAGGATAGCAATGGATGTTGTGGGCCCCTCACTAAGAGTTCAAAGGGTAATCAATACATCTTGGTAGCATGCATTATGCCACCCATTACCCTGAAGCCATACCGAATGCGAACTGTAACCACTCCCGGATAACTGAAGGGCTAGCCAAAATTTTCAGTCGATGGGTATACCACAAATAATTCTGACTGACAGGGTAGTAATTTACATCAAAAATGCTACAGGAATTATACCGACTCTTGGGAGAGTCAGCTGTCAGAACCTCCCTACCATCCCCAGACCGATGGCTTAGTCGAGCGGTTTAACAAAACGCTCAAGAAGATCCAGCAGAAGTACATCCAAGAGGAAGGTAGAGACTGGGACAAATATCTCCCTTACCACTTATTCGCTTACAGGGAGGTACCCCAAGCTACAACTGTTTTTTCACTATTCATCTTGTTGTATTGCCGAAACCCACGGGGACCACTAGATATAGTGAAGGAGCACTGGGAGGAAGGGCAAGGTTTAGGGTTTAGCAACATATTAGATCATATGTCTTCTTTATGAGAAAGTTTGGTGAAGTATGTTACCATGGCTCACATGAATGTTGACCAGAAGCAGCAAGGGCAAAAAGAAGCATGTGATGTGGGGCTAAAGTTTAAACATTTCATGCCTAGTGAGAAAGTGTTGCTATTACTACCCTCTATTGAAAACAAAATTTTGATGAGGTGGCAAGGGCCCTATAATATTGTTCACCAGACAGGCACTGTTAATTATGAAATTGAGATGCCTGCACACAGGCCTGTAAAAAGGTGTACCATGCAAACCTCCTGAGAAAATGGGTAGAGAAATCCCAAACCCAGACTCTGTATATACAACCCGAGCAGAACATGACAGAGTTGGATGTGGCTTATGAGAGGTTAGAACATCTCAAGGAGGAAAATGCCATCCAGATTAACCCCAAGTTAGAGTCTGGACAAAGGCAAGAGGTTGATTAGCTCTTGAGAGTTTTATCAGGATACCTTTACAAAAACACCTGTGAGAGCGAAATGGGTGGTACATGTCATTAAAGTTACCCAGAGTAGGCCGATCCACCACAAGCCTTATAGACTACTGGAAAAGATTAAACAGGAGGTAATGAAGGAAGTCCAGAAAATGGAACAATTAGGGGTAATTGTTCCTTCCTGCAGTCCCTGGCCCTCACTCCTAGTAGTGGTAAATAAAAAAGAAGGAGGTACACGACTCAGCTTAGATTTTCGCAAAGTAAATGCCATCTCTGATTTTGATTGCTATCCCATGCCCAGAATTGATAATTTATTGGATCGGATAGGCTTGGCATATTACATCAGTACCCTAGATTTGACCAAGGGGTATTGGCAAATAGCCCTAGCACAACTTGCTCAGGAATTAACTGCCTTTAGTACACCTATAGGCCTGTACCAGTTCACTACCATGCCTTTTGGCCTTCACGGAGTACCAGCCACGTTTCAGCAGTATATGGACCACATCTTGAGACCCCAAAACCAGTACAGTGCAGTCTACCTGGATAATGTGTATTTATAGCCCAGACTGGAACACACACATTTAGTCCGTCTTAGTGCCATCATCCAGAGCATTATGACGAGGGTATACCATTAACTCCTCCAAATGTGCTATTGCAAAACGGAGACACGGTATTTGGGATTCATTATTGGTAAAGGACTGTGAAATCAGAAGTAAGCAAGGTAGAAGCAGTCATCAACAGCCCCATGCCTACCACAAACGTCATGTAAGGCCATTCTTAGGACTAGCCAGCTATTACAGACACTTTATAACTAACTTTGCAACCATTGCCACACCATTAACTGAACTAACAAAAAACAAATACCCAAACAAGGTAAAATGGACCCCAGGTTGTGAGAAAGCCTTTTGGAGCATAAAAGCGTCCTTAGGCTCAACCCCAGTCCTACTCAGTTCCAACTTTCTGAAAACCTTTGAGGTGCAGACAGAGGCCTCTGACACAGGCATCAGGGCTGTGCTGACCCAACGTGATTTAAAAGGTGAACAACCCGCTCGCTTATCAGTAGAAAACTGCATGAGAGAAAAAGGAAATATTCTACAGTTGAAAAAAAATGTTTAGCCATGAAGTGGGCTATTGAAGCTCTTAAATACTACCTATGGGGTAATGAGCTTTTGGTTATAACAGACCATAATCCTTTATGATGGTTGAATCTCATGAAAGATAAAAATATGCGCATCATGAGATGGTATCTGTCACTACAGCCATACAAATTCATGGTGAAGCACTGTGCTGGGACGCAGCATCAGAATGCTGACTTTTTGTCATGCTATGGTGCTGACAGTTCTCCCATTACTGGGGATTGACTAATGGAAGAAAATGTTTGCATTAATTATACCTGAAATGTACTGAAAGCCTTGATGTGCTGTAGAAGCACATACCTCAGGGAAAAGAACGGTAGTGAACGACTGTATGATGTTACACATCATTCTTAATGTACCGTTCGAAAATTTTTATTACGGTCCCTGAGGGGAACTTCTGGAGAGGGTGGGCGGAAGTTCCAACCCTTCCAAGGGTGAAGGGTTCAGACAACAAAAGATTGTGTTACCTTCTTGTGTGGGGAGGAGCGTAACTGTGTGCCCCTGTTATGAAAAGAATCCCCCCCCATGTATTGCAGTAAAATAAAGATGTGCACCCCCTCCCCTATTTTCCCTCACTCTTTCTGTCTGCTTCTTTATTTCTATTCTATTCTATCATTTCATGTCAGGGTAGTCAACCTGACATTCTTTAACCTTACTATCCCTTATTCCCTTTACATCCCCCTACTGTGCACTTGAAGTGCTGGAAGCGCTTAGAAATATTGTTGCTATAAATAATATCTTTAGTGCATGTAGTGCTAGATGTCCATTCACTGGTGCCCCGAGTGTAACTGTCTGGTGCCCTTAAAAGCAGCCGCTCGATGATGCGACTGAGGATTTTTTTCTTTTTCAGAGTGAGATGCTCCATGGACCCAGCACCGCAAGAAGCGGTTAAAAACAAGCTCCTTGTTCAGAGCAGGAAGTGTGCTTCGGGGTGGAGACATGCTCAGAAGCGCTTAAAGTTAAATGTTTAGAAATTGATCGAGCAAAATGATGCTCCAATCATTGGATTGATGCCGCACAGCACGGCAAAGATGAAAAATATTGCCGGTATGTGAGACACTATGGGCAAATAACCAGATAAGCCCTGTAGTGTCCCAAAATAAAGAAAACAGTAATAGAATGATGGTGCAGCACCAGAGATGTTGTAACTGCGGCTGCTTGAAGAAATAAAAGGGGCCAAAGGATGGAAATGGGCCAATGGGCAAAATAAGGCCAAAATGAAATGTGTACCCGATGGCTGACATTTCAGCCATCAGGTCAATGAAATTAAAAGGCTGGTTTTGGCAGGGGCTCAGAGAAATAATAGTAAAGAGCTCCTGCATAAGCATAGACAATGCAGCTAGCTAAAGGCTGCAGGTTGAAGAGCCCTATAAAAGGGGTTTACGTTTATATAAACAAACTGATACTGAGAAATACAATACACAAAATATGTAAACATTTCCAGGTCTCATGAGCCGGCAGGAGAAAGGAGTTAAGGAGCATGCCCTTAAATTTCTCTTTCCCTAGCCAACTCAAAGATGCCTGTGACATAAAAGGAGGTATTACAAGGTTAATAGTAATGTAATTACCTATGTGGAGCCTAGATTTTCAGAAGGCCCTACTATAGGGCTGGCAGCCCACATAATGGCTGTTTTTATGGCATCCTAACCAGTGATGTCACTCCGCAGAGGGAGGAGCTAAGCCCCTAAATTATCTGAGGCCCTATAATTAAGGTTTTAGTGGTCCTTCAGATCAGAGACATTAGATATTACTGGTCATTAATGTGAAGCCTTTTTGTTGGAAATAGGGTACAGAATGGTTACTGAGCCTCAGAAAAGTAAGAGGAAAATAAGCATTTACTTTAATGAGGGGTCACATGACTGCAATGCCACCCAATTCTGCTATATAAACCCACCACTAGGGGCTAAGAGATAAGTCGCTTAGTTGTTCCTGACCATAGTAACAGAAGGAGCCGAGTGTGACAGCTTGCACACTGTTCAAAGTTACTGGATGTACAGAAGAATTTCAGGAGTCTTGAGAAGTATTTCCTGGTGTTTTGTGGTGTGATGGACTAACACCCTTTTTCTTTCTGTAAATATCATTTTTTTTTTGTGTCAAATAAATTGACAAACACAGTTATTGCGATTTTTTATGCACTAAATTACTGCCTTGGTGTCTGTTATTATATCCACACTTCTACAAGACCCATGAACGCAGAGCAGCACCAGGCTATGTTGATTGTCACCTCTGTACCACACATTAAGGAGTCTGTTTTGAGCATGGCAAAAAAGGGTGGACAGATTTTCACCACAGGTGGCTGTCAGAGCCACTATTTTCTGGACCTAAGTTTTGTCACACAGCAAAGAAAGAAAAGTTTTGACACTGTGAGAGCAAGTCTATGGGCACTGTAAACTTAACTTTGGCCTTTCTGTATCCCACCCTCAGTAGAGGAGCCAGGCAGCATGTAGAGAAATAGAAGGCCCAAAAAGACATAACCTCCTCCAACTCACAGATAGTGTGGACAGTAGCACGCAAGACAGGATAAAAACCCATGCGCAGGAAACCTCTGAGAACCCATGGCTACTGACCTGCCCATCTTCTGGGCAGGCTAAAAGGAGATTATCTTAATATTTATATGATTTCTTCTTCCAGATTAGAGATGAATGTTCCACGATGGCTCTTCCAAGTCTTGATGACAGGGGCATGATATTGTTTTGGATGCTAACAATGATGCTTCAATCCGAAAAAGTCCTGGGAAGCATGAGAACTCCGAGTTACTGTAGGAGAGTTCTCGGATGTTTGATGAATTACGTGGTACACAGTGCTGTCTGATTGGCGGAGTCAGAGAAAGTTGAGAAGACTCGGAGCAAAGGTGGTGAGCATAAATTGTTCGAAAGCTGCTGGGCACCAGTTCCTAAAAATCAGAACTGGATCTTGACTCCTTTGCGACAGCTGACAGTGTCTGAGCTGGAAGAAAAGAGACGAAAGGATCTGCTTGTTTCTTAAATGGCGACTGTGAGGATTCTGGCAAAAAGGCTACAGTAATGGACAATGGTCAACTCCACAGAATGCAGGAAGGTAGGCAAACGGCTAATGAGATCAAATGTTCGAGTAAGAATATCTGGATGTACACAGGAAACTACTCAGTTTTGGAATCTAAACCCATCAACAGAGAATTGTTCATGTGTTTGCGGATGAACTTCTATGGATTCTAAGCAGGAAGAGTTTAACACAGGCATAAGAAAAAATTGAGATATGATGCATTTGACTAGGAGAAGACCTGAAGTCTGGACAACTATAGCTTTATGGTCCCAAATGGTAATTCTGAGGTTTGATGGTGGAAGGTTATGAATGCAGTGTGGGAATGATGGAGGAGGATCTCCTCTGGATTGATAGGATGGTACAAAACAAAGATTACTTCTGATTAATGACATTAGTTGCTTAGGAGCAGCTATTTAGTATTCATGTCCACAATCAGGCCTTATGCCAGAGAATTCAAGAACACCTCTACGTGACATCAGAAACAAGAAAGAAGATACTCCCACTGGTACACACGTTGCCATATACCAGTGATGGCAAGTGTGACACATTTAAATGTATGGGAATAGAGTGAGTCACAGAAAACAAAAGGAGAGGAAACATGCTAAAAAGGCTACTGCAAAGAGGGCTATTGGATTTTTTCAATAAACACCCTGTCACCAAAAGATCACAACGACAATTGGGATTTTGAAGCCTTTCGGTAGCAGTGGTAAAAACATAAGCAGTCCATATATTTCCTATGTCTTCTTGGGAATCCACTGTCTTTAACTACACCCTAACTGCAAAGCATGTACATACAGTATGTAAATATGATAGCTTAACTGCAATGCATGTAGTTACATAAAGAAATCTCTTCATTATAGCCATGCACTTATCTAGATCGAATATGTCTATATAATTTTTAAAACACTATGAATGTACTAACTTACTGTTTCTTCTCTCTCTTTCTTTTTCTATCTAGAGTCCTCTATGGAACCACTGGAGGATGTGTTACCTTCTACTAATCCCAGATTTCACTAAACACAGTGCTAATTTTGGAGACATCACTTCGAAAACAACAAAGAAGCACTCGTGACTTACAATGAGGTCCATTTTCTACAGAACCCCCCAACTCCTCCTGTTTTCCTACTTCTTTTCCCCCATTTGTCTCTGTCTGCCCTTCCTTCTTTCTCTCTTTAGTTCCTTTCCCCATCTCATGATCTCCTCTCCCTGGACCTCCATCGTCTTTCTATCTTACTCATTCTCCTGATGGTACAGTAATTATAAAATTATTTATGATCAATGTAAATTCTACTACAGAGAGAGATAATTTGCACTGAAGATTTATCTTGAACACTGTACCTGCAAAGATTTTTCGCAAGATCAGTTTTCAGTGCAATACATTTTCAATGATAGACATGCACTGAAACTTTTATTTAGCAATGAACTTTTTGTAATATTTATTTCTACGTTTCTATACAAAGAACTTAAAGCACTGTAAAAGATCTAGGTTCGACTCCCACCATTACTCTTGCACGATCCACCTATGTAAGGTTGCACCAATTAACTGGACACAGCCAGAACAAGATCAGTATAAATGAGAGGGTCTTACAAAAGGAGCCTGCCCCATGGCAAAGGTCCATTGACCAAAGCGCCGGGGCAGCCAGTACATACCCTTATGCTCACACCTGCTGCACCACATTTTATCTGTTTGCAATCTGCAAGAATAAAGAATATTTTCACTGCAGTCCATATCCGTGCAGTGAACTGTGGTAATCATCCACAACAGAGTGTGGCTATTTTTCTCGTATTAGCTGTTTTGACTTTTGGGTTGGCTGAGCTACAGCTGCACCACCTGAGCACGTAGCATACCTCGTTCCAGGATTCTGTAGTACTTCATTGTGACAGGGTTGAACAGGACCCTGTCCCAGTTATTATGAAGAGTTTGAATGCAGGGATCTGTTCTGTTCTTTCCTTTCCTGTCTCTTGTCTGTCTGGTTGCACAACCAAATTTTCCTGAGACCTAGGATTTGATAACCCCAACAGTCTCGCAATTCTCTGCCTCTCACTGTCTCAGTCTTCCCTTGCTGTTTCTGTCTTTTCCTCCCTTACATATTTGCTGGTATAAAAATGTATGCAAATCATTATGTGGAAATGTAACTGATACTGGGATCCCTTTGTTGAAATGTATATAGTTATACTGTGTAAATTACTGCAAAGCTATTTAGAACTTAAGGGGTTACCTGAGAAAGTACAATTATGTAAGAACTTACTGTAACAGTAGATCTTTGAGAGAGGCTCTTGCAGTAGGTATTCACATATAGGACTGACCCGCCAGGCATCAGGAACCCACAGAAAAATTTCTAGCTAGCAGTCTCTGGCGGGGGACTGCCCCCACATCAGGTGACCGGCATCGTACAATGTCAGTATAAAGGGGCAATCCCCCATGTCCGCCTTCCAGTTCTTTCCTGCCAAGGGCCAAAAGAGGCAAGACGAGAGAGAGAGAAGAGTATATTTCCCGCATGGAAATGGAGCCAAAAAAGCTTAGGGAGATGGAGGGCGGGAAGGCAATACCTACTGCAAGAGCCTCTCTCGAAGATCTACTGTTACAGTAAGTTCTCATGTAACTGTACTATCTTACTTTGAGTAAGGAACAAGGAAATGCACTCAGGAGGAGGGTAGTTATCCATAGCATGGAACCTCAGGCCAAACGAGTCTTATGAAAGGAGACCTTGAAGCACAGCCAACCCAAAGCCTGCTCTACGGCGAGAGGCAATGTCCAAACAGTAGTATTTTGTAAAGGTATGGACAGAAGTCCAAGCTGCGGCTGCACACATGTCTGCCACTGACACATTCTTGAAACAAGCCACAGAGGCAGTTACTCCTCTGGTGACGTGATCTCTGACTTGATCCGAAAGGGTCTTGTTGTACTTGTCATAACAGAAAGTGATACAATGAGCCAACCATTTTGATAGGCATTGCCTAGAAACAGCATTGCCTTCTCTTCTGTGAGTAAAAGAGACAAAAAGCTGATCTGTTTTTCTGAGATCCTTAGTCCGAGTGGTGTAGTATCTCAGTATTCTATGTACATCCAGAGTATGCAAGAAGTACTCCCCTTGATTGGAGTGTTGCGTAAAGAAATCAGGTAGCTCAATGGATTGATTCAGCGTAGATTCAGCCATTACCTTAGGAAGAAACTTAGGGTTGGTGTGTAGAGCCACACGTTCCTTGTGGAAAATCATGTATGGGATTTTGCACATCAAGGCCTGAAGCTCGGAAATGCACACAGCAGAAGTAATAACCACTAGGAAGAGTG
The DNA here is from genome assembly GCA_016271365.2 of Neoceratodus forsteri. Lineage (NCBI taxonomy): Eukaryota > Metazoa > Chordata > Ceratodontiformes > Ceratodontidae > Neoceratodus > Neoceratodus forsteri. The sequence continues at coordinate 106,818,241 of JADMNL010000031.1, read as the reverse complement.
TCTTCCAAGAAAGGAACTTTAAATCTGCTGTAGCTGCCTGCTCAAAGGGAGGCAAGGTAAGCTTCTCCAGAATAAAATTCAAGTCCCAAGGAGGGGCAGGAATGCAGATGGGTGATCTCAAAATGAAGAACCCCTCTGAGGAAAGTCTTCCAACTGAGCAAAAGTCCTGTCTCCGAAGGGAATATGGTAGGCTGAGATAGCTGTCATGTGGGCTTTCAACGAGGAATGGCTGAGGCCCAGATCGAAGAGGTGACGCATGTAGTCCAGGACTTTATTGGCTGGGCATGAGAAAGGTTTGAAGTCTTTCAAAGTGGCCCAAATAAAGAACCCTTTCCACTTTATGGCGTAGGTGGACATGGTGCAAGGCTTTCGGGCCTTGACGAAGATGTCCACTATGAGTGGAGAAACTCCGGAGTGGGCTTTTGCTACGTCTGCAGGAGCCATGCATGTAAATGAAGGGATATGAGACCTGGATGAACAAGGGTCCCCTGATCCTGAGTCAACAATTGTTGCAACAGAGGAAGAAGAAGTGGAGGTTCCTCTGAAAACTGTTGTAGAAGAGACAACCAAACTTGCCTGGGCCAGAAGGGAGCGATGAGAATCATTCAAGCTCCCTCTGATCTGAGTTTGTTCAGGACCCTCGGAATTAAGGGAATAGGAGGGAAGGCATAAACAAATCTGTCCCTCCAAGCGACAGACAGAGCGTCCCGCCAAAAAATGTCTCACCCTGGAGCGAGCGAGCAGAAGACAGGAAGTTTTGCATTTTGGGGAGAAGCGAAGAGGTCAATCTGATGTCTTCCCCATTGCTGAAAGATGTCTTTTATGACTTCTTGATCCAATTCCCATTCATGGACCTGGCTGAGGATCGACTGAGTTGGTCTGCCAGCATGATTTCCACTCCTGGAATGTGAATCGCAGTCATGTAAATGTGATGCTGGGTTGCCAAAGCCAGACTCTCATCGCCTCCCGGCACAGAGGGTAGGAATGTGTTCCTCCCTGCTTGTTGAGATACAAGTCTACGCAGATGTTATCTGATTGTATGAGTAGATGACCAAGAAGGATAATGGAGTGTAGAGCCTGAGGGGCATAAAGGACTGTTCTCAGTTCAAGCACATTTATGTGCAGGTTTTGTTTGAACTTGGACCAGCTGCCCTGAGTCCTGTTATACCCGAGATGGGTTCCCCAGACTTCTCCTGATGCATTTGTCGTCAACGTCTGGGGGGGTCTTCTATACTGAAGTGAACTCCCAGGCATAGGTTCTCCTGCACCATCCACCATTGTAAGTACCTGATCATGGGATCGGAAACTAGCACCTCTTAGTCTAGATTGTCGAGGGTCTGGTGCCGTTGTGACCGAAGTATCCACTGAGAGATTCTCATATTGAGCCGAGCACGTGGGACTGTTGGAATGGTAGCTGCCATTAGCCCGAGAAGGTGAAGGACTGACCTGGCTCCGACCCTCCTTCAACTGGACAGAAAACAAGCCTGAGTCTGAAGGTGTCCACCCTGTCTGGAGGCAAAAAGGCTTTGCCAATGGTCGTGTCCAGAACTGCCCCTATAAATTGGAGGCATTGGCAAGGAACCAAATGGGACTTTGCCCAGTTGATGGTGATACCCAGGCTGGTGAAAACCTGCAGGATAAGGGAAAGGGAATGCAGGAGTTCCTCCCTAGAAGGGACCACCAGGAGCCAATAATCCAGGTACGGGAATACCTGAACTCCCTGGGTACGCAGATGGGCCGCTACCACAGACAGGCATTTGGTAAAAACTCGGGGGGGGGGCTGAGGAAAGACCAAATGGGAGGGCCTTGAATTGGTAGTGGTCCCCTTGGAAGCAAAAACGAAGGAATTTGCAGTGGGAAGGGCAAATGGGGGATATGCAGGTAGGCATCCTGCATGTCCAGAGCACATAGCCACTGTCCCTGCTGAAGAAGTGGTAGAAGGTTCTGCAAAGAGAGCATTCTGAAGCATTTGTACTCCACGAACATGTTCAGGGAGCTGAGGTCTAGGATAGGCCTCACATCTCCCACCTTCTTTGGAACTAGGAAGAAATGGGAATGGTAACTTGTCCCCCAAACATTGTTGGGGACTGGTTCTATCGTCGCCTTCGAGAGAAGGGAGGTGATTTCCTCTAGGACCAGAGGAAGATGTTGAGGGGAGTAAGACGACTTGGGGGGTGGTGGTCTTTGGGGTGGTTTCTGTAGAAACTCTATTGAATGTCCTGTTGATATCAACTGGAGTACCCAAGGATCTGACGTTATCCTCTCCCAACCCGGCAAATGGAGAATCTCCCCCCTACTGGTTCCTCTGGATCCTCCAGAGGTAATGGGAGAGGTAGGGAGTCAGGAGGTGTGGGGCAGCGCAGCAGCCGAGGCTCCCATGGCGTTTTAGCTGGGGGGAGTCTTGGTTGCTGGAGGGGCCCAACGCTTGTTGGCCTGTTTGCCCTATGGTTTTTGTCTTTGTCGGGTTTGCCTACGAAAAAGACGCCACTGCCCTTGAGGGGGCCTGTACATAGAGTTGACAGACTTGAGTGCAGTGCCCTTCTCTTGCAGTTTGGTAATGATGTCCTTGACATCACCCCCGAACAGCACTGAACCCCTGAAGGGAGCATCCTGGATAGCAGATTGCACTTCAGGGACCAAACCTGACATGTGAAGCCAGGCATGACACCGTAGGCCTACGGCGAAAGCAGAGCTCCTTCCAGCTGTGTTCACTGCATCGTAAGTGGCACGAAGCATGTGCCGACTGGATGAACAAGCAGAATGGACAAGATCCACCACTTCCTGCTTCGCCTAAGACTCAGGAAGGGAGTCCAATTTGGATTCCACCTGACTTAGGATGGTCTTCTGGAAAGCCCCCATATGTGCCACATAATTCAGGGCCCTAATACCCAGGGTAGAAGAGGAATAGATCTTCTTCCCCTATTGGTCCAGAAGCCGGGATTTCTTATCAGGCGGAGACGAGCTAAAGTGTTTAGGATTTGTGGAGTGGCCGTGAGCGGCACTGATGACGACCGAGACCACCTTGGGGTGTAGGTTAAGGAAATCTACACCCTCAGGAGCCTGATATAGCCTGTCTGCCTTTCTCAGAAGGGGAGCTAACGCAGAAGGTTGTTTCCAAATGGTGGAAACAAGATCCATGTGAGGCTCTATCCAGGGTGGAATCAACATAGGAGTGGTCTAGGGCAGATCCAGATAAGCAGCGAGTTTCTTACACTGCGGGTCTGGCTCCAGTGATTGCCACTGATGGACTTCCTGGATTTTCCTCAACTCCAGAAAGGAGGGATCCTCCAGAGGAGACTTCGGAGGGTCCTTGGCCTGGGACAATCTGGAGTTCGGGGCTCATCTTCGGGATCAGAGCATCCCATCTCTGAGTCTGAGTCAGACTTGTCTGATGAGGAGGAGGAAGACTCCTCCCTATGAGGGGGAGGGACGCCCCCTTTGGGAAATTCCCTGGGGCGTGTATCCTCCCCTCCTCGGGCGCCAGAGGGCTCTCCTCTTGTGTTGGGAAGGGGGAGAAGTCTCCTGTCTCCGATGTAGGGAATACTGTGCAGGGTCCGGCGTCAGTAGATGACTCTCAGCCTCCCTAGTGAGCTGAGCCTTGGCCTCAGCCCACCAGTAGGCCAGTGTCTCCTTCAGATCTGCTGGTGGCTGGGGAGTAGGCGGCGGAGGTGGAGGAGAAGGAGGGGGATATGGATATTGAGGATATCCGTAGAAGGAGTATCCATAACCTGACGGCGGTTAGCCCAGTGTCGGGTATTGGGGTGTTGGGTACTACATCGCCAGATACTGCAGCGTCGGGTACTGAGGCACCAGACACTGTGGAGTTGGTATTGTGGCACCGGATATTGTGGTGTCAGATACCCAGGTGCCAGGGGCTCTGATGGAGCAGAGGGACCTGGCAGTGGCCCAGCTGGCAGGTCAGGCGGTGGTAATGCTGGCCCCATGGGTGTCGGGCCCAGTGTGAGTATGCCTTTGACAAGGTCCAAAGGACCTGATGGTAAGGGGACGCCCGATGGCGTCGAGTATGCCGGCATCGGGACAGGCGTCCGAGAGTCCGGCATCAGGTTATCAGGCCCTGAAGGAGGGTTCCCTGCTGGCAGCATCTCAGTATCCCCCATGATGACCGGGGAAGGAGGATTAAATCCCCGCGGGGGTCAGCTGAGGAGACACGGGGACCTCAGAAGGCAACTTAACATGCTGCAGAGAGCCTGGGGCCTTGGACTGATCCTTAGGGTGTGGCGCAGGCTTCTTGGTTGGGCGGGTGTCGGTGGGACCGGCGTCCGACTTATCAGCCGAATCCGGGCGGGCGTCGGAGGACTCGAGGTCCTACTTATCAGACTCCCTGCCGGAAGAAGGCTGCACTGGGGAGGTGGCCTTGTCGGGCGGAGATTTGCCTGGGTGCCCCCCCAAAGGAGTAAGCGGATTATCAGCCTTGTCCAGGTGGGCGTCGGTGGGACAGTCATCTGACTTACTGGACCCGCTCTGACCCAAAGGCCGCATGTAAGCGGCCTTCCGGGAATGGAGGCCTCCTTTGCCCGAAGGCTCCTGAGGGCGAGCATGGAGCCAGAGCGGGAAGGGCAGCGCCTTCTTGGAACCATCAAGGCGGCATCATGGAGCAATCCCTGGAGGGATGTTACCTTAAGTGCCGACCCGCCGGTTGTGAATCTGTGGAAGCAGTTTCTGCTCCCAGTGCTTCTCCTTGTCACGCTTCTTCTTATGACCTTCAGGGAAGTGGACGCCTGCCTGAGTTTCTTTAGCTCTTTTTCCATGGAGGCCATTTTTTTCTTTAGGGTATGGGCTTCCAGGGACTGCTGCCTTCTTTTGAGGGTAGAGGAGTTAAATTTCTGGCAGTGCTGGCACTTCTCCATGGGGCGGTCTGGGCCCAGGCAGAAGAGGCACAAGGAGTGGCCATCTTTGTGTTGAATTTGGGAACCACACGAGTCACACTTATTTTTATGTGATTCAGAGGGCATCGGGGACGTGAGAAGAACTAAAAAAAACAGAGAAATTAGGTTGAAAAGTTTGAAAACGAATGGACCGATGAAAGACTGACGAGCATTGATTCTACAATGAGGAACTTTCACAAGCTGATGGCAGGAAATAACTGGAAGGTGGGCATGGGGGACCGCCCCTTTATAGTGATGTCATATGACGTCGGTCACCTGACGAGAGGGCGGTCCCCCACCACAGACTGCTATCTAGAAATGCTTCCAGTGGGGTCCTGACGCCATGGTCAGTCCTATATGTTAATACCTACTGCAAGAGCCCTCTCAAGTAAGATAATTTATTAAGCTTTTTTTTCAGAAGCTGTGGAGAAAGGGGCCTCAGTTCTGGGACACTGTGTTCTGCTTGCACCTGCCTGATATTTACAAGAACATTTTAGAAAAAAAGAGGACACTTGTTAAGTAAGGGGTTTGCAAAGATTTATAAGAGAGAGACAGAGCTGAAATGTTTTAGAAGACACACAGAGACACAGAGAAGGAAAACGTCAGATGGATCTTCTCTGTTTATTCTGCCTTTGTAAACAGTTATTCTGAACAATTTTATTTTTATTTTGCTGTTATTCATAATAAAACTTTTGTTGCGAATTTTACAACTGTTCCTGGTTTTCCTATGCTTCCTGACCTGTGCCTTGTTGACAGATGGTGTCAGCCTAAGTGGGATTTATGCCATGCATACTCTAAGCCAGGAGTTTTGTGCATAAATACTGGACCTAGTACCAGGGAAGCATACAGAAAGTTATGGATTCTGCAGCAGCAAGCCCAGGAGTGGTTACCAGGAGAATGGCAGCCAAACTAGCAGAGACAGAAGTCCAAGCTGAGATTGTACAGCCAGCATAAGTTATGGAAAAGAACAGGCAGTGACAGAACCTGAAAGCCTGATGGACTTTTTCAAATGGTGGGCTATACAACATGTACGTGACAGGGTTGAATAGGACCCTGTCCCAGTTGTTATGAAAAGTCTGAAGACAGGGATCTGTTCTGTCCTTTCCTTGCCTGTCTCTTGTCTGTCTGGTTGTGCAACCAAATTTTCCTGTGACACCTAGGATTTGATCATCTCAACAGTCTCACAATTCTCTGCCTCTCACTGTCTCAAGCCTTCCCTTGCTGTTTCTGTCTTTTCCTCCCTTGCATATTTGCTGGTATAAAAATATATGCAAATCATTATGTGGAAATGTACCTGATACTGGGATCTCTTTGTTGAAATGTATGTAGTTATACTGTTTAAATTATTGCAAAGCTATTTAGAACTTAAGGGGTTAACCTGAGAACAGTTATTAAGCTCTTTTTTCAGAAGCTGTGGAGAAAGGGGCCTCAGTTCTTGGATATTGTGTTCTGCCTGTACCTGCCTGATATTTACAAGAACATTTTAGAAAAAACAGGATGCCTGTTAAGTAAGGGGGTTGCAAAGATGTATAAGAGAGAGAGAGAGAGCTGGTGCAATGTTTTAGAAGACACACAGAGATTGAAGGAAAAAAGATGGCTCTTCTCTGTTTATTCTGTCTTTGTAAACAGTTATCTGAACAATTTTATTTTTTTTATTTATTTATAATAAAACTCTTGTTGCGAATTTTACAACTGCTCCTGCTTTTCCCATGCTTCCTGACCTGTGCCTCATTGACATTCATAATCTTGATGGGATATTCAAAGCCATCCAATGGATGGAGTCTTCAATCATAGACCTTGGCTCAGATCTCCAAGAAATGGAGAAGCATACTACAGTTAATGAAACTATGTTGGGTGAGACTGCAGATTTGGTGGGGACCCACAACAGGGCTATTAATATAGAAACATAGACTCTGATGGCAGATAAGGACCGCTTGGCTCACCCAGTCTGCCCATTTCCTACCTATTGGATAAGCTGCAGATCCTAGTTAACCAACAGCCTAGTCCTTCCTACTCCCCACTAGAATTGCCTTATGTCTGTCCCATCCATTCTTGAATTCCCCACTGTTTTGACTCCACAATCTCCTCAGGAAGGCCATTACATGCATCCACCACCCTCTCTGTGAAAAATACTTCCTCACATTGCCCTTGAGCCGTCCTCTATCTTCAAACTGTGCCTCTTGTTCTTGCACATCTCTTTTTCTGAAAGACTCTACCCTCCTGGACTTTGTTGATTCCCTTGAGGTACTTGAAAGTTTCCATCATGACCCTCCCTCTCCCTCCTTTCCTTGAGAGCATACATATTAAGCTCCTTTAGTCTCTCTTCGCATGGTTTCTGGTGCAGGCCCTGCACCATTTTAGTTGCCCTCCTCTGGACAGCCTCCATCCTGTGTCCTTGCAGAGATGGGGTCTCCAGAACTGCATGCAGTACTCCAGATGGCGTTTCGCCAACTGTCTGTACAGAGGGATAACAACTTCCTGTTTTCTACTGGTGATGCCTCTTCCTATACATCCCAGTATCCCCCAGCCCTCCTTACTGCCTTCTCACATTGCTTGCTTACCTTTAGGTCATCTGATCGACTACCCCAGGTCCCTTTCCATTTTGTTGTTAGTACCCCCCATTGTGTACTCTTCCCTGGGTTTTGTTTCCCAGGTGCATTACTTTGCACTCTTTGCATTGAATCTAAGCTGCCATACTTTTGATCATTCCTCCAACCTTGCCAAGTACCTTCTCATCCTTTCCACCCCTTGTTTATCAACCCTGTTGCAGATCTTTGTGTCATTTGCAAAGAGGCATGCTTTTCCTTCCAGTCCCTCCGAATGTCAAGCTTATAAAGACATTAAAAAGACCGGACCAGTACTGAACCCTCGCGGTACCCTGCTAGTAACCCCTTTCTTTGTAGTGGACTCCGTTTACTATTACCCACTGTGTCCTGTTGTCCAGCCAATTTTTACCCAGGCTACCACCCTGGGACCCACTCCCAGGCTGGCTAATTTGTTTATTAATCTTTTGTGTGAGACTGTGTCAAATGCCTTGCTAAAGTCTAGGTAGGCCATGTCCACAGCCCCTCCCAGGTCTACTACTTTGGTGACCCAGTCAAAGAAATCTATTAGATTCGTCTGACATGAGCTTCCTGCTGTGAATCCATGCTGTCTTGTGTCCTGTGCCCTGCTGGCCTCTAGGTACTCCACAATTCTTTCTTTCTTTCAGAAGTGATTCCATCATTTTCCCTACCACTGAGGTCAAACTAACAGGTCTGTAGTTTCCTGCCTCTGCTTTGCTCCCACTTTTGTGAAGGAGAATCGCATCCGCCCTCCTCCAGTCCTTACCATCCTCCCGTGATTTGTTAAAAAGGGTAGTCAATGATGTCACTAGTTCTCCCCTTAGTTCTTTTAGAATTCTGGGGTCAATCCCATCAGGGCCCACTGCTTTGTCCAACTTCAGTTTTAGGAGTTCTTTCAGAACCCTTTCTTCTGTGAATGGACTAGTATCGACCCCCCTATCCAGAGTGCTTCTATTGACTGAATTAGGTACCTTCCCCCCTCCTCGTCTTTTGTGAATACTGAGCATTGATATGCTATATTGTTGATTTACTGCACAGGAACAAGACCTGGAAGCATGCCTGGATAATCAGGAGAACCAGGTGCGCTGTAATAACTTTCAGCTACACAGCGTCCCAGAGAACATGGAAAAACCCTTCCCTAATATGGCAGACTTTGTGGTGCATATTCTGAGATGGTTCTATAAATACCTAAATATGTGTTCCTCTCCACTGAACAAGTGCACTGATCCCTACTCCAGAAGCCCACGGACCACAAATTATTCTGTATGTGGACGATGCCGTGCTGCTGAGCAACAGCACCTCTCAGGCTGCCCTACAAACAGAACTACAGAACTCTTTCAGTAAACTCGAGGACTGCTTCAGTAGGCAAAAGCTGCTACTAAATTACAAGAAAACCAAGGCCATGCTACAATCCAGCCCTTACAACAAACACAAGCATGCTCCCCTTGTAATCACCAACAAGGCTGGTGAGCAGATTGAGCAGGTGCACTTGTTCAAGTACCTTGGAGTCACCATTGATGACTCTCTCACTTATACACACCACGTAGACTCCCTTGTCAAAGTGGTAAACGCAAAGATTGGGGTCCTCAATAGGCATAAGAAATCCCTCACCTCGGAAGCACTCCAAATCTGTCTCCAGCTCCATACTCTCCACGATAGACTACGGGCTGGTGGTCTATGGAGCTGCTACTGATACAGTGCTCAAAACGGTCCAAATTGCACTCAATAAGGCATGCCGCCTCACCCTGTGTGCGGATCACTACACTCATACTTGCACCCTGTATGAGCGTACAGACTGGCTTAACCTAAAAGACAGGATCAAATACCAAACTTGCCTCCTGGGAAAGAAGACACTCCTCGGAAAAAACCCACCCTGTATAGGAAACCTGCTTGAGGCTTCTCTCTCAACACACATCACCAGATGGAGGAAGAATGGAGCACTGTCCATACCATTCCACTGAACCTCACTAGGGCAGCGTGTTTTCTCCTATCGGGCCCCCTCTGGATAAATGAACTCCCGATGAAATTACAAACAAACAACAGCCTGTCTCAATTCAAAGTAGGCCTCAAACAGCACCTAATGTCTAACTCAAAATGCACCTGCTTCTCAGGCCCCACTTGATAGACAGGCCTACCCCCAAGGTAACACCCAGCAGGGCTACCTGAGACCCTACCTCCATTCCAGCCTAGCCAAGGGCTTAAGTAAGCTATCAGTCCTCTTTAAGCATGGTACTGCCCCTCCCAAACACACACACACACACACACTTTTACACACACCATACTAAATGCAAGCCCTCTGGACAGTTCCCCCGTTTCACTATCCCCCACCTCTCGCTCTCTGCGGTTGGTTTCAAACCCAATCCCCCTTGTTTCACTGTCACCCAGCCTCTCACCATCTGGGATAGCATTAAACCCTATGCAGTTACTCTGCCATAGTCTATCAACGGATTTGGAGGTTTCCAAGGGTGTGCTACCTAGGGCAACCTATTAGAAATAGTTTAATATTCAATTACATACTAACATACTAAAATGCCAGCAGAACAGGCCTAACAGTCTTTCGTGTCTGCTCGTTTGGTCAGCTCCCACCCTGGGTGCTGACCTTGCTGCCCCCCTCGCCTTCTCTGGCTTCTCCCTTCCCAGTTCCGGATATTCTTGCTGCATTGGATTTTGCTTCCAGAACCCTTCCCCTGTACCTGTCCCACCCCCTCTTGAACCCCTCCACTGTCTCTGCCTCCACCAGCCCCCTAGGCAGCGCATTCCATGGCTCCACCACCCTCTCAGTGAAGTAGCACCTCCTCCTTTCTCCCCTGAATCTTCCCCCCTCCAGCTTCCACCCATGCCCTCTAGTGGCCCCCTCCTCCTTCCTTCGAAGCACCCTGACTGTTCCTCCGCTATTTACCCTCTTCATGTACCTGAAGACCTCTATCATGTCCCCCTGCTCCCTTCTCTCTTCCAATGTGTACATATTAGCTCTTCGAGCCTCTCCTCATAGGTCCTGTCCCCCAAGCCCCAAATCATTTTGGTTGCCCTCCTCTGGACCCTCTCCAGGAGGTTAATGTCCCTCTTTAAGTGTGGCCTCCAAAACTGCACGCAGTACTCAAGGTGCGGCCTCACCATGCAGTTATACAGAGGGAGTATCATCCCTCCTTCTGGAGGTGATCCCCCTAGCGATGCATCCCAGCATCCTGTTGGCCTTGGCTGCTGCCCCCACAAGTCTCAGAGTTGTTCATCTTGACATCCACCACCACCCCCAGGTCCCTCTCAGCCATCGAGACTTGTAGCATTCCCCAGGTGTACACTTGGCCTGGGTTTCTGGCCCCCAGGTGGAGTACCTTGCATTTCCCTGCATTGAACCTCAGCTTCCACTTTCTAGACCATCTTTCCAGAGCCTCCAGGTCCCCCTGTAGGGCCACCCTCCCCTCCTCCCCATCCACCACCGCCCCCAGTTTCGAGTCATCCGCAAAGAGACTCATCTCACTCCTGATTCCTGTCCTTATGTCAGAGACGTAGGCGTTGAACAGAAGGGGCCCAAGGACTGATCCCTGTGGGACCCCACTAATGACCCTCCTTGGGGATGAGACTATCCCGCCAACTACGACCCTCTGGGTCCGGTCCTGGAGCCAATTGCCTATCCATCTGATCATCTGGTTCCCCACCCCCATTTCTCCCAGCTTATCCAACAGGCCCACGTGAGGAACGGAGTCAAATGCCTTGCTGAAGTCTAGAAAGAGGACGTCCACTGATCTACCCAGGTCCAAGGCACTCGTCACCCAGTCATAGAACTCCACCAGGTTTGTCTGACATGATTTCCCCGGGATGAATCCATGCTGTCTATCATCCAGGCACCCTGACTTATCCAGGTCCCCCCCAGCCTCTTCTTGACAATGCCCTCCATCACCTTGCCCACCACCGATGTCAGGCTGACAGGCCTGTAGTTTCCTGCCACCTCCCTTGATCCCCCCTTGTGGATAGGCACTATATGCGCCATCTTCCAGTCCTGGGGCACCCACCCTGTCCTCAGAGAGATGGTGAAAAGCTCCACCAGGGGTTTCGCCAGGACATCTGCAAGTTCCTTCAGCACTCTGGGATGTAATTTATCCAGCCCCGGTGCTTTCTCCATCTTAAGGGAGCTGAGGGCTTCCCTCACTCTCTCTGCTGTGATTTCCACTCCGGACCTCTTCTCCTGCTTAGCCCTCCCCCCTCCTGCCAGTGATGCCTCTCCCTCTCCCCAGACCCGCCGATCGGTAAGGGTCCCCCCTCCTCAGTATCTCGGTCTCCTCCCATGTATGATGCAGCACCCCCATTTTCCTTGGTGAAAACTGAGGTGAAGTACTCATTTAGTACCTCAGCCTGCTCCCCCGGGTCTTGTGCCCATCTCTCCCCTGATTTTAATCCTGCTAATCTGCCCCTTCACCTTTCGTTTTTCCCAATGTATTTAAAGAACCCTTGTTCCTCTCTCCACTTCCCTGGCCAGGTTCTGCTCCTTCCTTGCCTTTAGTCACCACCCTAGTGGCCCTTCTAGCCATCAGCTCGTACTCCCTCGATCCCTTTCACTCCTTGAGCACTTGAATTGCTATAGGCTGCCTTATTTCCCTCAGACCACCTCCTGGACCTCCCTGGTCCACCAGCAGGGTTTTGGGCCCTCACGCATTTTCATCTTACTCTTGCACAGGTGCTGGTAGCATCCTGCACCCCTCTCCTGATGATTTCCACCTACTATCAGCGTCCATGTCGACCCAATCCCATCCAAATGCTCCTTAAAGATCCTTCCCATTTCCTTAAAATCCGCCCTGAAGTCGGTTACCCGTCTTTGTGCAGCCTTCTACCCCTCCTAGGTCCAGGCAGAACCAGACCGTGGCATGGTCACTCCCCGCCAATGGGTCCCTTACCTCCAGACCCCCAATCTGGTCACTGTCTGCCAGGACCACATCCAGTACCCGCGCCTCCCTGGTCGGTTCCCTCACCTGCTGAGTTAGGAACGCGTCTTGAAAGACATCCAACAACCTCTGTTCCCTGGTCACAGAGGATGTTATCAAGGTGACCCAAATCACCTCCACAGTTCCCTCCGCCTCCTCTACTCCCCCTATGCCAATGCAGTTTTTGACTATCATTGCTACCCCTCCTCCCCTTCCCTCCCCCCGTCCTTCCTGAACATAGTGTAACCCTCCAGGTTCAGGTCCCAGTCATGTACTGCAGTGGCCCAAGTCTCAGTGACCGCTGCCACATCCACTGCTCCCTCAGTTAGCATCGCCTGGAGCTCAGGCATTTTATTGCCCAAGCTCCTGGCATTTAGCAGGACTACTTTCCACCCTTTCCCTATAGCTCGTGTTCCCATGGGGATTCTGTTTTCCCCTGGTCTGCACTTTGCCAGTCGGCCTTTTCCTGCAATCCTCCAGCTCCCCAGGGGGGTGGAGACAGAGTTCCTCCTTTATCGGCACCCCCTTGACAGCCTTTTCTCCCATCCCTCCCCCCTTCACAAGTTTAAACCCCACTTTTCACCAATGAACCCCTCTATTTTCAACTTAAGGATTCCCCTCCCCTCCAAATTGAGATGGAGTCTATCTCTAGCATACAGCTCCTTATCCTCCCAGGTCTCCCCCCAATCCCCCATCAACCCATACCCTCTGGCCTCACACCACTCCCTGAGCCACTGGTTTAACTCCCTAATCTTCCTTTTGTGTTCCCCACTAGCCCTTGGCACCGGCAGGATTTCTGAGAAGGAAACTGCTCAGTTTTTTTTTCTCCTATTTGTTTAATTGTCACGTAATCGCTCTTTAATGCCTAATGATCAAGCCTCTGTAACCACTGAATATGTGTATTGTCTTACTGTCCACAATGACGTGGAACTTTTGTAAAAGAGCTCACGCTCAAAGGTCTTTCTGAAATACTAATTAAACAAAGCAAGGCCATGCTCAATTGTAGTGAGAATGCTGGAGCACCCTAAGAGACAGTTAATTCTCCAGACAGCACAGAAAATGATGGAAACCCTATTGGATGGCCAGAGAATTTATTTTGACCAGGATTTTTCCAATCTTCTAAATGAGAAATGAAGGCAAGTGAGAGACATTATGAAACAAGCTAAGGAAAAACAAATAAAAATACAGCTGAATGATCCTACCTGACTTACGATCTTTCAGGACTCTGGTGCACAATCTTTTGAATCCCTTCAAGAGGCAGCACCTGTCCTCTGCACACTGGGACTTTTATGTTCCGATTTAGACATGGAGACCTTGGAGCATACTCGCAGCACCAGTGCGTGGCAATGGGCTGGGCAACCAAAAAGGGCGAATGCTGCAGCAAACACCCTTCCAGCTCATCTTAAGGGTGACATCCAGCACCTCCTCACAGGAGAACTGAGACAAATGCCTTCATTACTGCTGCTAGCAGAAGAGCAGTAGTGCCCAACAAAACCTGAAGGGCCATGATAATACAAACCTGCCTTTCTGTTCTTAACGTTATATGTCCTCATAAAGGGGTTACTAGGGGTATAATACCGATCAACCTGCTGCTTTTGGGGACAGGTGTGGGAGGTTGTAGTACAGGATGGGTGAGCGCAACGGAACAAGGCAGTTGTTGGTGGGCATGTACCCACAGCCTTTCATGTGCTGCAGGTGGGAATCCTGCTCTGGAGCACCCATAAGGGGCAGCACAGCCCACATACCACCATTTTTAGGGTTTTGAGGATCTGACCCCACTCCTCGGGGGGCATCGAGGGGTTCCCTCTCTCTGGCTGGCAGTTGTATACGGGCAGATGGATAGCAATGACCACTCCTGGGGGTCCTGGTCACCCGGTTTGATGATATTTGATTTCAATCCTCAGATACACATGGAACAGCATAGCAGGGAGCGGATGGCATGGCTGGTGCACCCAAGGGGCTCCTCGAAGTCAGCTTGTGGGGGGCCACAAGCATGGTATTAATAGAATACCATCAGACCTACACGGCCTGCAGTCACTCTGGAGCATACTGGCTACAGCAAACTACTCAGCAGGGTGGCACTGAGGCTATGACTGCCACATGGCAGTCAGGCACACAACCCTTAGCATGCACTGAAGTTTTGGTCAGCCAGGGGGCTGGGCTCCACCTCTCTCAGGGGCTCATAAGATAGGAATGGTATCCATTGATGCTGGCCGGGGGAGGGGCCTCAACCACAGCCCTTGGCCTCATCCTAGGGGGGTCTACAGGTTGCAATGCCAGCTGATGTTGGTTCTGGATCCTTGGCTGAGTAACTGGTGGAAACTGGCAACATAACAGATAGGAGTTAGACTTTATATGATGTTTCTTGACACTTACCAACTTCTTGGGGGGGGGACCTGTATGCGGTTTACAAAAGCAGGTGACTCTGCCCGTGGGAAATTTCAACTTTAATGTGGGATGCATTCCTACCCAGGAATAACTGAGACAGGGTGCTCTTTTGGCTAGCAGACACACCTGGGAATAGTCCGTGGCAAGAGGAGTGTATGCACCTTGATAGTATCCATCGAGAAGTCAGGTGGCAGTACATTACAAACCTTCGCCTGGGTGACATCTCTGTGACCCTGCCTCGGCAGGCTACGCTTGCCTTCCATCGCAAGCTGTTCAGCAAAAATCTTCTTTTTGCCCCTCACAGGTTTTCTTGTGAAGGACAGATTAACCTTGAAACCACCAAAAGAAGAACAACCACACAAAACCTTAATAAACAAAACAAGTACTCACAAGTCAGTGTTTGTATTGTTCTTAGCACCTGTTGTGCAAAAATGTCTTGTTCTCTGTATTTTACACTGATTTTTCTTTTTTTTTTTTTTGATGACAGAACCTTACCAGCTAAAACTCTCTGGGTCCTCTCCACTTGGATAGCAATCACTTTTGTTTATTTGCCTGGTTGGGGACAGGAGTGTACAATGCTAGATTATCAATATGGGTGCTCTAACAATAACTTCCTTGAATGTTCAAGGACTGAACTCAGTGGTTAAAAGAACAAAAATCTGGACTTATATGAACAAGCTGCACTGAGATATAGGGTTTCTACAGTAAACTAAACTGTTGGATACTAAGCACCCGAAACTGCATTGAACATACTGTAGGTGAGCAAGGCAGTGACATCATCCCATGCTACAGGGAAAAATGCAGGGGCTGCAATTTTACTTTGAAACCCATTTGAAATCTCTACTATTGCAATCTTAGAAAACAGAAGACTCGTTATGGTCTCTGGAATGGTCTTTGAGCAAACAGTATATCTTATTAATGTATACGACCCTAACAAGGACTTCCCTGCCTTCTTCTCTCAACTGTTATACAGGCTGTCTGACCTTATGGGGGAATTATTCTTCTTGGAGGGGACTTCAACTGTATCTTCAACCCCTGCTTAGATAGGTCCTCTGGCAATCATGCTACAAGTAGACACATGGGCAAAATTATCTGGGCAGGTATGACAGAAGCTGCACTGGTGGATGTCTGGAGAGAATGGCACCCTTGGATTAAAGAATATACACACTACTCAAATATATTAGGGGTACTACTCCAGACTGGATATGTTTTGGGAAAGTAAGGTGGACCTCCACAAGTTTTCTGAATGTCTAATTCATCCCATGATTAACTTTGACCACTCCGCTATTTCTATAGAATTGGTGTTGAGAGACTGGTCGAGGTCTACCTTCTGGAACACAGAAAAATAGATTTTGTCGGCAGAAAAGGACCTTTGGGCCCATCCACTGTGCCCCATGTCCCTGCCTATTCCATCACCACTGACTCTAACTGGTCATACTGTCACTCCCTCCCCGTTCCTCTACTTAACATTCTCCTGTGCATATCCCATGCATGCTTGAAGCTCTCACAGTCTTTGCCCCACTACCTCTTCTAGGAGGCAGTTCCAGTCATCCACCACCTTTTCTGTGAAGAAGTATTTTTGCACATTTCTCTTAAACTTCCCCCTCTTAGCTTCACTGCATGCCCCCTTGTTCTACTGCCTTCCTTTCTCTGAAACAGACCCTCCACTTGCACTTTGTTCACTCCTGTGAGGTACTTGTAGGTTTCAATCATGTCCCCTCTTGCTCTCCTCTCTTTCATGAAGTACATGTTGAGTTCCTGCAGCCATTCCTTATATGGCTTCTCGTGGAACCCCCTCACCAATTTGGTTGCCCTCCTCTGTACCGCTTCCACTTTTGGAATGTCCTTGTGGAGATGCGGCCTCCAAAACTGGATACAATACTCCAGGTGGGCCTCACAAGTGAGTGATACAACAGCAGTACCACCTCCCTCATCCTGCCAGAAATCCCTTTCTCAATGCACCACAGCTTCCTGCTAGCCTTTCTCACTGCTCTGTCATACTGCTCAGCTACCCTGAGGTCATCAGATATGATGACCCCTAGATCTCTTTTTTGCTTGGTGACTGTACAATGGTGACTGTGACTGTAAGCTCCAATCCCCCCCCCCCCATCTTATACCCAGCCCCTGGGTTATGCAGCCCTATGTGCACAATCTTGCACTTTTTGGCATCAAAACCCAGCTACCACTCCCCAGACCATTCCTCTAGTTTCCTCAGATCCCTTTGCATTTTCTTTACCCCTTCCTGTCAGCCCTGTTGCACATTTTTGTATCATCCACAAAGAGACACAGCTTACCCTCAAGCTTCTCCACAATGTTGCTTATGAAGACTTTGAAGAGGAACGGTCCCAGCACCAAACTCTGGGACACTCCACTAGTCACTCTCCTATCACCTGAGTGGCTACCGTCTACTACCACCCTCTGCCTCCTATCCCTTAACCAATTTGATACTGAGCTTGTCTCTTTCTCCCCCACCCCAATGCTGCTTAGTTTCTTAACTAGCCTCCTGGGTGGCACAGTGTTGAAAGCCTTGTCTAGATATGCCACATCCACTGCTCTCCCTTGATCAATCTCCCTAGTAACCCAGTCAAAAAAAATCTATGAGATTAGTCTGACATGACTTCTCTGCTGTGAAGCCATGCTGCCAGTGGCCCTGTGGCCCTTTTATCCCCAGGTGCTCCACAAGCCTCTCCTTCAATAGTGTCTCCATTAAGCTGTGTCAGTGGTTCAGCAGGTTGCACACTTGCCTCTAAGGCTGGAAGATCAGAAGGTTGTGGGTTCAATCTACACACCAGGTACTTGGAGTAAAATCCCAATACTGTCACTGTAGTGCATCATGAGAGGGATGCTGCACTTCTGAGGTGCCATCTTTTGGATTAAATTTTAAACTGAGGTCCCATCTGTCTGCTCTGGTGGTTGCTCAGGTGGACGTTTTAAGATCCCATGGCACTTCTCAAAAAGAGTAGGGGAATTTTTATTAGAACTTCAAAATCAAATAAATACAAAACAGTGTTAACTTACACAAAATAATATACAAATCATAAGAAAAATCAAATAAGTATTACAGTCATACATTTTCTAATTTACTTTCAAATACATATGTAGAATCCAAATCATATCCTAATACTGAAATGCCCCCCACACACACACACACAACTAAAAGAGATGGGATTTTTATTCAAAACTCCAAGAAATTATACAACATTACAAAACAACAGAAAATAAAACAAAGTAAATAGTTTAAGCATACAATCCCTTCCATAAATATTTAATACATATGCAAAATCTTAGTATCTTAATCTTTTCTACTAAAACAATATATATATTATCATATTCAATTCATAAGGATTCCTCCCACCCCATTCCTAAACGTAGGGAGACAATTTGTGTGTTTTTTCCACAAGAGATAAACTATGTGGAGACCACACAAGAAAATTCCACTAATATACAGTTCTGCAGCCATCTTTTTAAGTAATCCACGTAAGGGCTTCCCACCTTAATTGAAACAGGTCTGGGCCTATCATAGCTCTTTTTGTCTAAGTTCTAATACACATTTCCTAAGTATCATTACTAGATGCTCTGGGGTAATTTCCCATTCTTGTAGTGAATATTTACATCTGGTGATCCAGATATGGTATTTAATACTTAATAGTATTAATTGTACTGTACTACTGCAATGTTTCTTTCTCGGTATTAAACCTAAAAAGAGACTCTCAGCTGTTAATGAAATAAACGTCCCTCCCTTCCATTCGTTGTTCAATAACATTCAGACTGTTACCACATATGGACAATGGAAATATAAATGTTCCATTGTCTCCAATTTCTCAATACATGACACCCTGGGACAATATTTCTCCAACTTGCCTTTATGTTTAAGATTATCTTAAACATTTAATCTCTTATGTACGCACAACCATAATACATCCCACATGTTTTCTGGCATTCTTTTGTCAGTTAACATTTTCCCAATTACCTCTTTGTCAAATTCACTTTTGTCCCCGAACCATCAGTCCTCTACATAGTATGTTTCCACTATGGTTCTATTAAGGGCTTTCCTGTTTGACTCAAATATCATTTGCTTAGTAATCATCCAGACTTGCAATTTCCCAAAACAATATTGAAAATATTGAGGTAAGTCCTTAATGGATTTCTGCCTTGCTACTGGGCCAGTTGGAGCCCATGCACTTAACTAAGGTTGCAACTGATCTTTCACCCATGGTCCCCAAACAGACGTAATACTTGTCAATAATAGCTTCATGTTATGTACCATAAAGGTACTGAAGAAAAATACTACCGGGTGTAACATTTGCAACCCTCCTGTTTGCCTTGTCAAGAATGTCACCCCTCTTTTCACTGGATTAAGTCTACTATCCCATACTCCTGTAAAGAACACACCCATTAGGGATGTTTATATTTGTTTAGGAGGTGGAAATATAATACTTAAATGCAAAAACACTGACACTAGAAATCTTTTAATCATATAGATATGTTTCAACTTGGCCATATGCCATCTATTCCACTGTCTTACCTTAACCTATGCTAATTGTAACGTTTGTTCCAATTATATACTGCTAAATCACCTTCGCAGCACACTTCTAAAATTTTAATATGCTCTGGTGCTATTGGAATACCCATAACATGTGTTGGTGTGGTATTTATATTACCAAGAAGAACACATGTGCTCTTCTGTGTGTTCACCACTGACCCCCGACCTGGTCATAAATTCCTGCAACACAGTGTTTACTACATCTACAGAGTGATTCTCAGCTAAATATATGCATAAATCATCAGTGTAGGCCACCATTTTCACCTCCGGTACAGTACTACTGATTAGAAAATGGATAAACAATTTCAGCATTCTGATTGGCTGAGGGTCTTCTCTAGCTGGGAATCTATCAGACAACAGATGCCTGGCTATTAAAAGTACCAGCCCAGCCAACCACATTACCACAATCATGCTGCCCAGCCTGCTGTGTGATTGGTTGAAACCCCCTCATTTCGTATTTAAATGTCTGCCATTTTTTTTCTCTTGCTTAGTGAGACACCCAACCCCACCCTGTCTGTGCCCCGGTTCCGTCACTGATCCGTCACCAATTCCCACAAAACAGCAGCCACCAAAAGCCCACAAATGGACCTGCTTTTTACAGGTTTACTTTCTCTTTCTGCCACCTCGTTCGACCTCCTCCCACAAAATCTACAGACCTTTCCTGACGTTTGTTCTCGGCTGATGTACAGCGCTGACACCTGCCCGCCACCTCAGCTCCTCTCACACAGAAGACACGCACTCCACTCCCATTCTGTTCCCCATTTCAAATGGTGCTGCACAACAAAGAAAGAAACTGCAGTCTTACATTCCTTTACGTAAGTCTCTCCCACAAAACTTCTTTGATCACTCGCTTCTGTTTCGTCGCCATGGTAACACAACATGCGCTCAAGGCCAGGAAAGTGAAGCTGTGAGTCTGATCGGTTTTAGGTAACTGGTGGTAGACAAACTGCGTCCCCATACAAAATAGTGAACTTCTATTTCAAGAAGGTGTGTGTGTGTGTGTTTGTGTGGGGAAGGGGGCTTGACACTCTGCACTGTTGGGGGGAGTTATACACAGATTAATATAGGAAGCTGTGACTGCACAAAACCAGTTTATTTAGGTGGAGGAACTATTTTATTACAAAATTACTCTTAAACAGTTTTGTAACTTTTTCTTTTTTTTTTTACCAGTGCCCATTTTCTAAGTGCAATAATACCCTCCAGAGTGGGCGGTATGGGCTATACCGGACCTTCCAGGAGCTATAAGGCCCTCCGCCTGTGGCGTTGGGCCTCATTACACCCCTGGGCGGTCCAGTATAGCACAATACCGCGCACCCTGTCAGGTATTATTGCTTACTTGTTACCCCTCTAATGTCGTCAGATTTATTAATTCTTTGAAGAAAGGGATCTAAACTAATGATGTACAGCAGTGGACTCAGGGGACACCCCTGTCTAACTCCCTGCTGTACCTTACAGTCCTTCCCAATCCACTCATTTATATATGGAGCACTAACTGCAGATTTATACAATAACTGGACCCACCCAATAAATTTATCCGGATATCCATATTTTTTAAGGCACTCCCATATGTAAAGATGTGGCACCCTATCAAAGGCCTTTGTTTGATCTAGGCTCATAAAGTATCCCATTATTTCTTCATTGTTGCTTCTGTCCATTATTTCCCTCACCAAAATCAAAGTGTCACCTGTAACCCCCCTACAAATGGGGGTTTCTGAAAGTCTTCCTTGGGCTTGCCTAAATGCCCACTGCCAGGCTGGTATCCTGTGTCTTAGCATTTTAAAAGTGTTGTACGAGAGTGCCTTAATGCCTCTGTGCTCTGTCTCTTTAAGAGCTGCCTATAACGTGGTGCTTATTTAATCTGGGAGGGGGATGAGTGTTTCTATGCTTGAGTCCCACCCAGGCTGTCAGATAATCGCTCTGTTCTGCCATCGCTAGTTGCACAGAGGGAGCCCTGTTAGAAGCTGTACTTATTTGCTGCTTATCTATTAGAATAGTAATGATACTGCAGTTTGTCTAACCTACCTTTTTTGCAGCATGGACAGTTCTGTTTATCGCCACCATCTTGGTGGACTGCCAGAACGGGACAATCAGTACCTTCGGGGACCTAAAATGGAGTCCGTCCCCAAGGGTCTTGTGGGAGTGAATTTCTGTAGGAATTGTAATTTTGAGACTTTGGCGCCTAAATGCACCTGGAGGGGGAGCCCTTGCTTTGACAGACTGATGGATCAACCAACCAGAACCTTTTGGACCGAAGGGAAATTCCTAAGTTGCCTGCTGCAGTCGTTCAGTCTGGAGTTAGAGTTTGGAGAGTAAACAGCTCAAGTGATTCGAGCAGCAGCTCCTGCGTAGTTCATGCGGAAGATTGGTGGAAAGGCTGAGTTTGGCCTGTCTGACTGCTGTCCCTCGAGAGGGAATCCTTTGAAAGGCTTAGCAATCGGACTGTATCCGAATTGGAGTGTGACAAAGCCACTGAAGAGTGACCAGATTTAAACCTGAAGAAGACTGCTGATTTGCTGTATGCGATCGGCCTGTCAGGACATCCATTTACCACAGAATTCCCAGTTTTGCTCAGAGACACTGATATTGCGGTCAGACTGCCATCTGCATTGTGGTATGGTGATTGCTACTATAAATGTGCTGTGTGCTGTTAGTGGATTGCGATTTGGTTTCCCACTGTATAAATGTGCTACACTTGCTGGAAGCTGCATCCAGCACTACCGGACTCGAAATCCGAACTGTTCCACCCAGCCTGGGTCTTGCCACCTGGCCCAACCAGCTCCTTCAGGCACAGAAACCATCATCGACGAGAGACTAGCCCGGGGATCAGCCCCCTCCGCAACCATCTCGAACAGGAATGACACCTCGGTGATTCGTGTGGGCCCTGCTTCTCCTGGCAAACTGCTCATCAACCTGCAGTCTCCATTTCATCTAGCCTGTGTCTCGTGTTGGGTAGTGTTAGTAACAATCAGGGTAGCTCCCTGCAACAACAGCTAAATCTCAAGTGTTGTCATCTGATTGCATTGTTGTCTTTCCTTTCATGAACTGAGCCTTCAGGCTCTGGATCACAAATTGTGTGTAGTTGTGCATGCCTTTTCTTTTCATCACAGGGCCCCAACCAGCTGCGATGCCGGCCTACCCCGGGCAACGTTTCAGGCTAGCCCACCCTACTTCCAACTGGGTACCCAGAGCATGTTGTGACTGTGCAGGGACTAAAAGTGCATGCATAATTGCCTGACTAAATCAGTTTTCGAATCAATCAACCTGATTGTGCCCCTCCCTTGTTCAATTCCCCTGAATAAATCAGATCTCTTTTTGCATTTAACCTGACTGTGGTTCCAGTTTGTACCAAAAGCACTGTACTGTTGTTATTTACTGTGCCTAACCTTGTTTTACAGGGGGTTTCCAGGGTCGAACTGGTGGATCCAGCCCTGGTGGTAAGTGCAAACAGTGTGGGGATTTGTATGCTGAATAGGGGCTACTGTGAAAGTGTTTGTTGCATATTGTCTAGGCCACTAGAGGGGAAAGAGGGGGATTACAGTGTCCCGGAGGGCTGTACCCAGGTTAGCCTTGTTAGTAACAACCATGTCCTCTGGGTGGAGGCACCCATTTCAGTACCCAGGCCCCTTAACCTGCAACTAGCCACACAGGCAGGGATAGTAGCCCTTGGGATAGCGCCACCGAGGGGTTACACACCTATCTTCCTTCCTGGCACCCCACAGGTCTGTGATTTGTGTATACTGAAATCCAATGTTGTAGCCAATCTTTGGCGGAGTACTCTAGAAAAAAATATTAAATCGGAATTTAATAACATAATTGGTCTCCAATTGTGTATGTATCTTCTACCTCCCTTCTTATATCGGAATATGACCAGCCCTTTTGACATGTTGTAAGGTAACGTGTCTAAGCTTAACATATTGGAAAAAACTTCTGTCATTTCCAGTTCTAAATATGGGAACATGAACTTATACAGTTAATTTGCTAGCCCATCCAGACCAGGGGCTACACCATTTTTTAGGTTGTTAATGATATTACCGAGTTCTAGTTTTGTAATGGGTTGTATGATTTCTGATGCAAGATAGGTTGGCAGCTGTTGCACTTGTACAGATTGCAACCACTTCCTCATATCTCCTGTATCATTAACTAGACTAAACTGTGCTTCCATATACCTTTCTACTTCTTGTAATATTTCTTTATGGTTAGTGATTACCTTCCCCTGATCTGTGACTAAAGATTGCATGTTTTTCTTCTGTCTCTGCATGGCACAACACTCAAAGGGATTTGTATGTGTTTGAGTTCCTTGAGTGCCAAAGCATTGCTCTTTCTCCAAGGACTTCATTCTAACATATTGAAACCCTGACATTTCTGTTTTAATTTGTGTTATCTCTTCCTGACGTATTACACTCCCCTGTTGTGCTGTCATTAACTCATATAGTTCACTTTGGAGTTTAGTATATAATTGATTTCTCTCTTGACCTTCTAACCACCCAAAATGCTGAAAGTACTCCTGAATGTATTGTTTCTATCTTCCCACCAGTCTATTTTTACCTCGTATAGAAAATCCACTGATTTCCTTGCTTCCATTAATGCACTGAAGCCCTCGTACACTTGTTGGCCTTCTAGGAGACTGAGGTTCAACCTCCAGTACCCCCGTCCCCTGGAGGCTTCCACATAATTTGCGATGTTTACCTCTAAGAGCCCATGATCTGAGGAATCTACCTGTATTACCCTGGCTGTTTGAACTGGCAGTGAAGGGAAAAGAAATCAGTAGTCAATTCTGGTAGAGAGTGCCCCTTTAAAGTATGTGTGAAGGCTCTTTCTTCCTGACTGGCAAAACACATCATGCAACCCTGTTTGTTCAATTAACTGATTTAAAAAGGTGTAATCCCTGCCTGGTGGTGCTGAGGGTTGAGGCGCTGGACACCACACCTCGTGCCATGCCGGCGACCCGGGTTCAGTAGTGAGCTTGGGCAGTTGGGGGTCAGCGGGATGGGGAAGGATTGAGTGTCCCATAGACTGCTCTCCTTCCCTGGGAAGGGGGTTTCCACCAGCCGATGCACTGGTGACCTCTGGCTGTGGCTGGAGGCACTACAGTGCACGCCTGTAGAATGCAGGGGATTGGGCTGTGGCGGACGTCTTTCGGGCATGCACGGGAGCGTGCATACACCGAGCAGGACATTATTGCATGTCCGAACCCAGGGGAGAAAAGCTAAGAAAAATTCCCTACCTCGAGGAGGCGACGGAACCTCCAGTGGCCTAGGCCCACACGTCCAATGTCGGCCATTAATCCCAACTCCACCCTGCGGATCTCGGGCCTCCCCCAAGGGGTCCGGAAAGACAAGATCCTGAACCTGATTCTGCTGTCGGGAAGACGCTGTTCAGATGGGTGGTCAGGTGCACCAGCAGCTGAGCATGGATTACCGAGAGATGCCCCGTCAGGTAGGAGCAAAAATAAAGTCCACAAAAAAAAAAAAAGGTGCAGTTACAAAAGGTTTTTGTTGTTTTTGACCCATTGTCTGTTATAAATCTACTACAGTTAAAATCACCCCCCAACAGTATGTATTTTGCAATAAAAAGGAAGGGCTGTATCTTCAATAGCTCAATTCTAAAGGCTTTTGTTTGAGGTGCATAGACATTTACCAATCTAAAATCCACCCCTTCCATTGTGATATCGAGCAAAAGGGCTCTATCTGGTCATATATCCACTATGTGGGTAATCTGAACCTATTGTGTGTTAAAATAAATTCCCACCCACTACACATTTCATCTCCTATGGACCAAAAAGACTTGCCCTATCTCCATGCTTCACTTGCTGCCTGGATTTCTTCTGTTGTATAAAGTCTAGTATCCTGAAAGAAAACTACATCATACTGTGCTCTTGTAAAATAAAAAAATGTTGATAGTTCCTTTTTCCCTGATAATATATTATTTGTATTTAATGAGGCCAATGTCAGACAGTATAGAGGTACATGCATTTCTTAAGGCAGTTTTCTACAAGCCCTAGAGCCCATCCTTCTTCTCTTTGGCTTCATTTTTTCTTGTGATGTAGGTGCCGGTGTGTTCATATCCATATTGGATGTAGCATCTTTTTGTTGGGAGGTCATAGAGGCAGAATCAGATTCTTCCTGCATTTCTGTGCCCCCCCCCATTGAAAGACAGCAAACTTGTTTTGTAAGGGAAGAGTTTCTTACTGTTCCCCTACTTGTTTATTGCTATTACCACAGCATTCTTGTTTAGCCATCTGGAAGCCATCTCTCTCTGGCCCCTTCATAGTGGGAAGAGGCATCATTCCTTCCACATTAGACATAACTGACACACCTTCCCCAATTGGGTCATCCCCAGGAATGTCTGTTAGCCCTGATGCTTCCATCTGTTCAGGGTCCTGACCCATTGTGGGAGGTTGTTCGTTCAGGGATGTGGTCATCCCTGTTGACTCTGTTCCTCTTTCTGGGCATGTTGCCCTTGTCAGTTGGGGCTTGTGTCCTATGTTCAGTTGAAGGGGGGGGGCTCGTATTTTGCCTGGTTGATCTCGCAGCTCTATTGATATAAAAGTCCTGTATTGCATAGTCTGAATTTCCAATGTTTTGTGCAGCTTTGGGATAGTCGCCAACGTACACTTCAGAGGGTTTTTACAGACATGGCTAGCATGACCAGCTTCCCCACATTGGGAACATTTCATTATTTCACATTGGCTGCTTAGATGTCTAGCAGATCCACATCTATAGTAGTGATGCGGCTGTCGAGGGTAAAAGATAAAACCTTTATCGTTCCCTAAAAAAAAAACAGTTTGGGATATGCACCAGACTGACATCTCCTTGTTCTAAAGTTACTTTCAGCCTCCACTCTCCACCCTCCGTTCCAGAAACCCTCTGAATCAAAGATGGGGTCTGGATTTCCTTTCACAGTGCATCTTTTTTCAAGCCAATATACTGTATAATGTCTGTAATATTGACCCCTTCATTCCTGAAAAGTACTGTTATTACTTTAGTGGGGCTTTTAGTTAGTGAAAGTGCTTGGAAGGGGGTCCATAGAGGGTCTGTCTTTACATTTGTGTACCTCATCCAGAACCTATCCAGCAACCCTGGGGAACTAAAGCTTATATCAAAACTACTTTCCCCAGTTGCATGAATGAAGGCATACACCTCAGACGGTGAAAATCCAAGTGATTTATTTTATCAGTTCTTTTCCCACATATTGTTTAGTAGGAGGGGACTCCAGACCTCCTATGTATCTCAAACACACAGCGTTTCTTCTTTCTGCCTGCTCCACAGGTTTGTGGAACAGACTAGCATATGTCATAGCTGAGGGAGGGGCAGTACTACCACCTGCATTCTCGCTCTGATCCTCCCTGTTCTGCATCTTTTCTGAAGGGGCTTGCTGTTCAGAATCCTCATCGGAGAGTTATTTGTGACCACTACTCGACTGAGTTCCTTCAGTGTTAATATTGTCACTTTCTAATGGGAGTAGGAAGGAGATTCCTCAGGTAGTTGTGCCGAATCACTCTCCCCCCCCCCCCACTGTTTGCTCTTGCCCCTTTCAGTATTTAGAAAGTCTTGAGGGGTAATCACATTTTCATTTCCAGATGTATCCTTCTCACTCCCGCTATGCCCTGGAATCGGGACTGCTGGGTTTGGTACCCATACTCCTGTCTCCATCTGCTTCCATCCTGCACCATGCAGTGCATTGTCCAGGGACCAATCTTCCTGGTCCGCCACCTTTTCTTATCCCTCCTCCATTTCCTGTGCAGACATTCCCCTGAAAACACAAATACTTTGCTGGGTTTTGCCGTTGAAATACCCAGCGACACAGATCCTTCCAGTTTCCTTTTTTTTTTCGTCTTCCAACAACTCCTTTGCTTGTGAGTACTCCCCTTCTGCATCCGTCATTTGCTGCTGTAATTGTGCCTTTTTCTCCTCTAGCACAGCTTGCAGCAGCAGTTCTCATTGTTCCATATTAGCTGGGGCTTTTTCTGTTTTATCCACGTCCTCTGTCTCGGTTGGACTGGTACTTCCATCTACTGCGATATTCGCTGCTGTTGCAGCTCACATACAACCTGCTCTCTCTGCTTCTGGAACAACACTGGATTCCTCCATGCTCACCTCCTGCCAGAAATCCCTTTCTAAGTGCACCACAGCTTCCCGCTAGCCTTTCCCACTGCTCTGTCACACTGCTCAGCTACCCTGAGGTCATCAGATATGATGACCCCTAGATCTTTTTGCTTGGTGACTGTAAACTCCAATCCGCCCATCTTATACCCAGCCCCTGGGTTACGCAGCCCTATGTGCACAATCTTGCACTTTTTGCCACTGAAACCCAGCTACCACCCCCCAGACCATTCCTCTAGTTTTCTCAGATCCCTTTGCAGTCTCTCTAACCCTTCCTGTCAGCCCTGTTGCAGATTTTTGTATCATCCACAAAAAGACACAGCTTACCCTCAAGCTTGTCCGCAATGTTGCTTATGAAGACATTGAAGAGCAACGTTCCCAGCACTAAACCCTGTGGCACTCCACTAGTCACTCTCTTATCACCTGAGTGGCTACCATTTACTACCACCCTTTGCCTCCTATCTCTTAACCAGTTTGATACCAAGCGTGTCACTTTCTCCCCCAACCCCAGGCTGCTTAGTTTCTTAACTAGCCTCCTGGGTGGCACAGTGTTGAGAGTCTTGTCCAGATAGGCCAAGTCCACTGCTCTCCTTTGATCAACCTCCTTGGTAACCCAGTCAAACAAAATCTATGAGATTAGTCTGACATGACTTCCCTCCCTGTGAAGCCATGCTGCCAGTGGTCCTGCAGCCCTTTTACCTCCAGGTGCTCCACAAGCCTCTCCTTCAACAGTGTCTCCATTAAGTTGTGTCAGTTGTTCAGCAGGTTGCACACTTGCCTCTAAGGCTGGAAGATCAGAAGGTTGTGGGTTCAATCCCCACACCAGGCACTTGGAGTAAAATCCCAATACTGACACTGTAGTGCATCATGAGAGGGATGCTGCACTTCTGAGGTGCTGTCTTTTGGATGAGATGTTAAACTGAGGTCCCGTCTGTCTGTTCTGGTGGTTGTTCAGGTGGACACTAAAGATCCCATTGCATTTCTCGAAACGAGTAGGGGAATTTTTTATTAAATCAAAATATAAACAAGTACAACTCAAGACAATTCATACATGATAATAATGATACAGTTTTAAGTTTCAGGCTTAATCACAAACACATTTCTTCACTGTCCATTCTAAATACAAAATTCCCCAGATTTATGTTATAGGCACATCATTATCTGAGATCCATGGCAAAGCTTTCCATAGTTCCTGAATTACTGTGTCAGATTTCTCCAGCCTTTCCTTTTTATATACGTATCGTCTTTAAGTCTAGCTCAATTTTATTCAACAGTTCTTTATGATTTCCCTCTTTTCGTTGTAAAGTAAAGGCACATCTCATTATCCAACTATTCTATTTAAATAATACTATTATAATTTGTAGCGTACTTAGGTTCCATTTTGCCCATTCGCTATTAAATTTCCCACACGTAATATTCTCATATGTCAGTTTTTGAAAGACATCTTCCTTCCACTGTTTCGAAATGAAAGCCCAAAACCCCTTAATAAATGAACAGGAAAAAAAAACAAATCTACAAGTGTTTCTGCTTCTGCTATACATTTCAACCTAACACACAATCATTCTGCTTGTTGTTTGTGTTTCTGATTAGACTTGGTATTAATTTTCTCATGGCATGCTCATCAATGAATGTCCCACATGTTTTCTAGGATCCTTTTATTGTTTAGAAGGTTCAGTAGAGCTGGTCTGTCTTCTGTTGGACATTTTTCAAAAACTGACTCCACTGAACATACTGTAGATAGTATGTAGTGATAGAATTGTTTCCTATTTAAGTTAGAAACTTGCTGTACTGTTATATGCCATTGTTTTAATCTCAGAAATGTGCTCCTTACATATTCCGGTATCAAGATAGAGTTTTTAAACACTTTTAAACGATTTTGGTCCCATTGTTGTAACCATATTTTACATGTATCTTGAAACACATATTCCCATCCTGTTTTTTGACCTGTCACAAGTGGCTTTACATTAGTATAGAAGAAGAAGTTATTGAAAAAAATAATGGGATTGATCATATTGAGACCACCTTTCTTTATTTGGAGGTATAAAATGCTCCTTTTTATTGTGTTTAATCGACTCCCTCATATAGCTTGAAAGAATAAGCTTAAAATTCCTGTTTCCAGTCTCTTGGGGGGGGGATTAAAAATGTTTTAATTAAATAAACCCTTTTCTGTTTGCTTATCTTCCACATTGTGTCTCCCTATGTCCATTCTTGATTCCCAATTTCTTTCATCCAGGTCCCCTCTGCAAATTGTATCCTTAATATTTTAATATGTTCTAGTCTGATACAAATGCCTCCAATTATTTTCCTTTGGTCTGGTGTATAGTTTAGGCACTGTCCTGCACATTTAGCTATGTTAAAGAGGCTCCTGATAGAGCACCAAATTTTGTACACACTTTTAAAACCTCTATAAGGGATTCTTCATCTCTATCACATTCATATCATCTGCGAAGGCTAAAACTTTACAAGGAAAGTTTTTTCCTAAAGCCTCTACTGGTCTTATCCTCTGTGATGTATTAATCTTTCTAAGCAGTGGATATATAAAAAAGTTAAATAGAATAGGGTTCAGCGGACAGCCCTGTCTCACTCCCTTTTGTATATGTGTCATAGGCCCTCTCCATCCTTGTACTGTTGTAATAACAGTGGCCATTTTGTAAATGCATTTCAACCAACTGATTACTGTGTCAGGTAATTGATAGTGTTTTGAGATGTTCCACAGATATGTATGGTTCACCCTATCAAAGGCCTTTTCCTGGTCAAGGGAGGCCAGATATCCTTCTGCTACTCCATTTTTTCCCTTTTCCACTATTTCCCTTATGCTAAGTAAATGTTGCTGTATTTGTTGTCCCAGAATAACATAATTATGGGCAGTAGATATTAATTTTTGTGCCACTACTGACAGTCTATTGGCTAATATTTTGGTTAGGATCTTAAAATCTGTGTTCAATATGCTTATGGGTTGCCAGTTTTATCCCTTGTGTGTGTGTGTGTGTATATATATATAGTATATATATATATATATATATATATATATATATATGTGTGTGTAAGAATCCCAGTGTTTATGTGTAGGGGTACCTCTTCTGTAGTAAGTACACCATTAAATACATCAGCTAATTCTTTTGCCAGTTCTGTGCCTAGTTTTTTATAGATTTCATTTTGCAGCTCTTCTAGATCTGGAGATTTCCCATTTCCCAAGGTTAAAATTACCTCCTGAATTTCTCTTGCCTCTATTGGCCTAGCCATCTGGCCTAATTTCTCCTTATC
Organism: Neoceratodus forsteri; assembly: GCA_016271365.2. Classification (NCBI taxonomy): domain Eukaryota; kingdom Metazoa; phylum Chordata; order Ceratodontiformes; family Ceratodontidae; genus Neoceratodus; species Neoceratodus forsteri. The sequence goes on along the minus strand of JADMNL010000031.1, from coordinate 106,787,578 downwards.
AATCAGGGGGATCTCTAGGTCTTTCAAAAATTCCTTTATATCTGTGAGGTCTGTTGTAAGTGGAGCATACATTTTCCTCGTGTAGTCAGACACTATCTGTAAGATTTCAGATTTGGTACTACCTACACTCCCATGATCATTCTTTATCCCTATCATTGATTTTGCTGTTGTCTTTTTTGAGTAAGCTTCAAAGGGACAATCAATCTCAGTTGTACCTGTTTTATTAAATTGCTGTTGATAGTACAGAGATTGTGCTTTATCATTATGAAAATCTACAATTTTTTTGCTTAATGTCCTGAATCTGTAAAACTAGATTTTGACCTGTCTCATGTGTAGTAGATAACAGTTGTTGTAGACATCTCCTATTTTGTAAATATTGTAAGTATTTGTCATTACTATTTTTCTTACTTAATTCTTTACATAATTTACACAAGTCCATTTTTGTGTCTTCCCATCTTTTGGGATTTTCATAAATTATGTGCACTGATTTTCTGGCTTGTATAAATTGACGTAAAGATTCCATTATAGTGTATGGTGGAACGTTGTACTCGCTAGAAATTCAACCATACCAAAACGCTGTTCAGCCACAAAGACTAAAATGAATGGAACGCTGTACTGAGCGTACGTGCATAACAGCGTCCCATTCATTTAGAATGAGAAGATCGAGCCAACAGTAACAGAAAACCGTCGCAGGTCAATATTGCTTAAACAGACAGAAAATGACCGCGGTGGTTTTTAGACATTCAGATAGTGAATCACTGATTACCGGAGGGCTGGATCAACTAGATTTTGATCCTAAACATTTGTGAACTTACATTTCTCTCCTCAGGACAGTTATTTTTCTCGGTAAGCGAGATGCCTGGTGACAATGTTTTTTTTCTAACTCCCACCATCAGCAGAGCGGCAACCAGTGGGCATGTACGCTGCTACGTTAGGACACCCAGTCCCTAGCAAGCACCCAACTACGTCTCCTAGCAAGGGGAGACACCAATTTCTTTATCGACGATTGAAATACAGTCTGGAAGCCTATAAATGTTTAAAAATTAAGTCGAGGGGTACCATACACTATAAAAAATACAGGATGGGTAATTTATGGAGAATCGGTGTTCTGCCACCTCAGGGTCGGATCCCCAAGGACCTCTCGAGCTTCGCTCTTGAGGTCACAAGGAATCAGAGCCCTCTGTGGCAGAACACACTGGTTCTGCATGGTTACCCATCCTGCATTCTCTATATACAGATATTCTTTAATAGGAGTGTGTTGAATTTCCTTGTTCCCGGACCCCTATTAGGTGTATTTTGTAGTCCAATTTGTAGTTCTAATATGTCATGGTCTGTGAATTCAACTACTGTATTCTTTACTGCTTGAACTCTTAGTGTATCTGATATAAAAAAATAATCTATCCTAGTGGCTAGGTTTCCTTTGTGGAACGTGGGTGTGTGCTTTTTATTTTACCTAAAAAAATGTCCTGTAGATTTGCTTGGTTAATAAGTTGTAATAAGGTGTTACAATCATAGAACTGCTTTGCGTCACGTGGTATTACTGAGCAAGTAAAGTCTCCTTCAAATATTATATGGTGAGATGTGCATAAAAAAGGTTGAATTAACGTAAACAGTTCACGTTTAGTGGCCTACGTTTGAGGCGCATACACATTGATCATCCTAGAGGGTGTCTGGTGCATAACTGCATCTAATACCAAAACCCTCCGTGGTACTAAGTCCAGTAGTTTTAATACCTGAATACCATGTTGTAAAAATAATATCCGCACCCCTGAGCATGTTTCGTGTCCTACTGACCAAAACGATGGCCCTACGAACCAATCTCGATGCATTTTGTACTTCTTTTATCGCGTGCAACCTTACATCCTGTAAAAATATTTCACTGAATTGTAAACAAGACAAGAAAGAAAAAACTGCTTTCCGTTTCACTGCTCTCTTAACACTGTTAACATTAACAGTAAAGACAGAGAAGGGATCATCCATTATTTAAATTTTCCTTTCCTGGTGGCATGTTCCTTACTTTTTGTCTTCATTTTAGCCTTTCCTTTCTTTTCTTTCGTCCCTGACAGGCTGATTGTGCTTCTGCATCTGTCATTGCCTCAGGCAAGGACGATGATATAGAGGAGGTATCAAAGTCTTCCTCAGAGTTCTCTGATTGCAAAATCTCATATTGGAAATTGGGATAGTTTTTTGCTTTACACCAACATTTGAGGCTGCCTTCCCTTTTCGTCTGGTTACCCTCCGAAACTCCTCTTTTTCAGGTATTGGAGGGAAGCATTTCTACCTGTTCTAAGTTAACAATATCCTCAGGTTTTGCGTTTTCTTCCATACTGTTTTGTTCTTGATTTTGCTCTCTTACTTGTCCTTGACTGGGCAGGTGATCAGAGATCTGTACCTCAGAGTTTGGGGGGGGGGGGCTGTGATCTCCATATTTAGAAACCCTGATCTTTGTCCCAGTTTGTTTTTTTGTGTTAAGGTAATAAGCAATCTCTGCTCCTCCCCATCTGCACGTTCTCTGTCATTATGGGCTGCCCATTTGCAGTTTTGGAATGTATGCCCCAGCTCATTGCATAGATTGCACCTGCATCCATTCAGACATTGTTTACTAATATGTCCTAACTCCCCACATTTCATAGTATCACAAGCATTACTTAAGTGTTCTCCTGACCCATATTTATAGCAAGTCTTTGGTTGTCCTGGGTAGAACAGAATGCCCCGGTCTGTCCCTAAAAAAAAAGGAGTTGGGCAGATGTTGTAAACCCATGTCGATTGTTTTAAGCAGCACTTTTACCCTCCAGCCCCCAGTCCAGATATTCTCAGTGTCCATTATTGCCTCTGGGTCTTCCATCAGAGTGCATTTCTGCTTTAACCAGTACGTTTATTTTTATTTTTTATTTAAAATTTTGATAACCGGGTGAGCCCGCTGAGACCAGAGGTCCCTTTTTCAGAGGCGACCCGTGATTAGTTACATTAAAAAAACATACTTTACACATAGGACAGCATACAGTGGTTGCAATAGTTATATACATTGGAATGACAGTAATTACAAAGGATAGCATAAGTTACACCTGTGGTACGATACAATGGGGTAGCATTAGACACGGTAGATACTATTGTAAAAATCAGCATGGAGTACCATGGTGTAAGGTCATGTATGCTGACACCCTCATTTTTGAACAGTACTGTTATTGCCTTTTGTGCTGGCTTCGTGAGGGGAATTGCAAGAAAATGGGCCCATGCAGTTGATTTTTTTAATACATTATACTTTGACCAAAATCTCTCCAAGCCTGCCATGGACTTAAAGCTAATGTCGAAAGTTGACTCCCCTGAGATGTGGATGAGGATGTAAATTTCATTGGCAAAATATGTCATGCTATCTTTTAGCAGGGTGTGAGCCACAAACACTCTGTCTGGGGGTTGTGTAAGGCCTCCTGTATATGACAGCCTTACTGCATTGTGCCTCTTTGCAGGTAGAATCGGCATTTTAAACAGTGATGCAAAAGATTTTTCTGCTGTATTTCTGATAGAGGACAAAGGTCTTTGAAGAGGTTCTGGGTTTATTTTGGGGCGTCCCCCAGTTTGATTTACATTCTGTTCTTCAGGTCTTATAGTTACATCTTTAAAATGGAGCTGAGGATTTTGAGTCAGTTCTAGCTCCTGAGGTAATTCTAAGCCCTCCGCAGAGGGTTCTGCACATACTGCTCCTTTATTGACTATTTTATTCTTGCCATTCAGTATTGTTATCGGGGAACTCCCTGAGTTCCACCGACCTGTGTTCTCGTCCAGATGCCATCCCGCTGCTTGCAACGCAGTCTACTGACCACACAGCTCCTTCTCTGATCTGCCCTTCTGCTGCTCATCTTAGTCCAGGCATGTTACCATCCAATTCTGCCATTCCGGACTTGGAAGCTGGAGAAAATTGTTGCCAAGGCTTTTTACTTTTGGAGCAAGCATCTTCATGTTCTGGTTCTTCTCTCTGTTGCATAATGAGCTCTTCTTGTTCGATGGCCGCCACCCAGTTTTCTGGTGGCTTCTTTGATGTACCTGCGCCATTCTGAAGCAGCTGGGCTGACTTGACAGTCTGTTTCCTGCTGTCAGAGTGTAATTCTCTGAGCTTTTGTTGGAAAGTCATTTTTTTGGCATAAAAGGCTCGCTCTTCTTTTTCAAATTGTTTCTCCAGTTGCATAACTTCTGGAGAACTTTCTGACAGATTGTTATTAGTATATTCAGTTTCATTCTCACTATTTTGCTCTGACAAATCTTTTAAGCTTTTCTCTGAATAGTCACTTACTGAGTTCACCTCAATGTCAGCAGGATCTTTCGTGTTTTCATTCAAGGTAAGCTCTTCTTGTTCTTGTTCCATCATTTCCAAAGGTTCTGAAGGATCTATCTGGGTCTCTTTATGCAGATAGGTAGGAGAGGAGACCCTCTCTCCTACTTCCATGCATTCCATCACCTTTAACTCCTGAACGGCCATCTTGGCAGAGTGCCAGGATGTAAAGGTTCCCCTACTGGTGAGCAGGGGAATTTCCCTAGTGTCCAGGCCAAATTTCCCCCATTCACAAAAAAAATTAAAAAAAATACCACCAACAGTTTAATCTGGTTCAATTTCAATTGGTTGCCATCTGTATATCTCCCCCCCCCCCACCGGGACAAGGCTGAAAACAGGCAGAATTACCTAGTCCTCCTTTCCCAGTCAACAAAAACTAAAACTTCCCCACCACTGATGTGAGACTGACTGGCCTGTAGTTGTTAGCATCCTCCCTACTACTTTTGTGCAGAGGGACATCGACCCTTCTCCATTCCTCTGGAACTTCCCCCATCTCCAGTGAGGTGCTAAAAAGCACTGCCAGAGGGGCGGTCAACACTGTGCTCAGTTCCTTTAGGACCCTTGGATGAATCCCATCCGGCTCCATCGCCTTATTCTCCTTTAAGGCTTCCAATCCCTTCCTGACCATCTCGACTGAGAATGGACGTGTGTCCACTCCCCCTCTCCCTGTTCCTTGCTGCAGCATGCTGGTCCACCGCCGCCCACCATGAAGATCGAGCAGAAGTAATCATTCAGTATTTCCACTTTTTCTTGATCTCCCTCCGTGCAGTCCCCCCCACCCTCTTGATTCTCACTATTTCTTCCATTGTCTTCCTCTTTACCCCTCATACCTGAAAAAGGTCTTGCCCCTTTTTTTGACCTCCTTAGCTATCCTCTCCTCTAGGTTTACTAGGTTTTCTGTGGACATAAGGAGGCTCTGGGCCCATCGAGAATGTCCCCAACAGTGGGTCAAGATTGCACCAATATGTATTTGTTATAATAGTGATTGTCCAAGGCCTTTTTAAAGGTATTAAAGTCTTTAATATCAACAATGGATGATGGTAATTTCTTCTAGGTTCTAGCTTTCCTTACTGAATAAAAATTACCTCTCCTCTTCATATTAACGTGTGGTATTATTAATTTATTATTATGAGATCTAGTGATATTCATGGTAGTGTTATAAGAGAATCCACAACTATCCACAAGATCACAGCTCTGTAGAAGCTTGTGCAGAAGTAAGAGATTGTCCCTTTGACACTGAACATAAAGTGGGTGTAGTCCAATGGAGGTTAGCCTATCAAGGTATGCCATATGTTTTAATCTTGGGATAATTTTGGTGATGGACCTTTGGACTCTCTCCGCCCTATTTGTATCTTTAATCAAATGTGGAGACCAAAATTAAGATGCAGAGTCCAAATGAGGATGGACCTAACTCCTATATAAAGGGATAATACATTGCTCAGTTCTCGTAGTGAAAGAGTACCTAATCCAGGAAATTAGTCCCGCTGCTGTTTTAGATGCAGCTGTGCAGTGAGAAGACAAGATAAGTTTGCTGTCCACAAGGATGCCAAGATCTCTTTCTAGATTAGAATTTCTTAAGATTGTTTAATTTAGTATATAAGAATGGCTTGGGTTTCTGCAGCCAAAATGCATAGTCACACATTTATTAGCGTTAAAGGTCATACCATTTTGCATGGCCCAAGATTCAAGTTTCCCTAAGTCTTCCACTAAGGAAAAGTGCTGGGAAAGGCTGAAGCAAATAACGTCTGAAGGAAGTCCATTGTCCAGATTTAAACTGATATTATTATAAAAGCTAATCAAATTAGTACAGTATGATCTTCCCTTGGTAAATCCATGTTGTTTTAAGTCACCCATATGGTTATTAATTAAGAATTCTTCCAGGCATTTTTTAATCAGTTTCTCCATAATCTTACAGCAGTGAGAGGTCAGGTTGATGGGTCAATTACTCTCCAGCTGCCCTCTATCACCCTTTTAAAAATTAGGACCGTGCTGACCCAGTGGTGCTGAAGGTTGAGGCACTGGACATCACACCTCATGCCACGCCAGTGACCTGGGTTTGGGAACAGAATCAGGCTGCCAGGGGTCGGCAGGGGAGAGGAAGGATCGAGCGTCCCATGACCACTCTCCTTCCTATGGGGAGGGATGGGGCAATGCAGTGCACTGTAGCGGCTGCTGGCGGAGACCAGTGGCACTACAGTAGCGAGCAGACTGAGGGGGAAGAGCGCAGCGGGCATCGGCACGTATGCGCCTAGATGCCACTGCACGTCTGGCTCTCCAGGGTAACACCAGAACAGGGAAAATAACATCGAGACCAGGCGCGATGTCTTGATGGCCATCTACGGGACACCCGGCTTCCGGGGCATCGCTGCATTACTGGATCCGGTCTCGAGTGGAGAGTGAAGGGGGGCTCTCCGCTGCCCCTCCATGGGGTGTAAGCCGCGGGGCTATATGGCATCGAGGGCACCATTGGAAGCTGGGATAAGGACCGGATGGTGGCCAGATGTAAAGGTTGCGTGGACGTACAGGCAGACCAGGAGCCATGAAGGTAACAAAGATTAACTAAAAAAAAAAATAGGACCACAATAGCAGACCTCCAGCCCTCAGGAACCTGACCCTCATTTAATGATAAGTTATACATTTTAGATAAGGGATAAGCTACTACATGTGCAGTGTTTTTGAGTAACATAGGACTGATATTATCTGTTAGTGCTTTAGCTGCCCTGACCCTCCTTCCTGCCTCCCTTTGCTTTGCCAGATACACTTCCTTGTCTTTATCCTTCTAGGTTTCCTTGTACTTTCTAAATGCTGTTTTCTTCTCCTTCACTGCCTTTGCCACCTCTTTAGACAATTACAGCAGCCTCTTCCTCCTCTTTCCCTTGCTCACTTCCTTCAAAGAGCATGCAGTTGCCTGGGCTATACTGTACCCTCCTTAATTTTTCCCCATTGAGTCTATACTCCCCCTCTGGCCCCCTTCCCCGAGACATTCTCTGAGGCAGCTTCCCATTTCTTTAAAATCTGCCCTCCTGAAGTCCAGGACCCTCATTTTAGAATGAACTCCTCACTGTTAAATAGGGAAGACTTCCAAAGACTCATGACAGACACTATAGCAGAATGTACCCAGATTCACACAGGAATGGAATCTGAAGAAAAATGGGTCTGGGACTCGTTGAAAGAGAAACTGAGAAGGGTAATCATCACCTATGCCTCTCACCTCAAAAGGCAACACAAGGGAAAAACAGGAATCCTCAGAAAATAAGTTTATTGACTTAGAAACACAACATGTTCGGGATGGGTAATATCAGCACAGGTTGTTGAGTCTTATTCATGTTTGGAATTTCATTTTCTTCAAACTGACCACCACATGCTTGCGGGGTGCAGCTAACCAGGATTATTATCTGGACTTTGTGGACATTCTGGACTACCCCCACATCTGAACACCTGATTGCTTAGATTAACTCTAACCTTGTTTTAACATGTATTTCTGTCATATCCTAATGTCTGGCATGAGAAGTGCAGTATGTTATTGTTTTTGTCTAAAGCAATAAAATATAAGTGTAAAAAGAAACACAACAAATAAACATAAATCAAACACACGACATAGTAGAACAACTAAGAGCCACCAGGAAGGAATTACAGGTTTAGCTAGATATACAAACGGAAGGCAAACTCAGATATCTCAACCAGAGCTATTACGAACAGGGCAGCAGAGCAGATCAGCTTTTAGACTGTGTAAAGGACAGGCAGAGAGATAAGTAAAGGAGGAGCACTCACAATGGGGGGGGGGGTCCTCAGGCAGGCTTCACTCAAAAGGAGACTGCCAAGCACTTAGAGATTACAACAGTGACCTCTATCATCTGCAGGGCAGGGAAGAAGGAGAGCAGATGGCCATACGACACTTTTTGGACACCATGGACTTGCCAAGCAACAGAGAATGACCAGCAAATGTCAGACAGCCCCATCACTGGGAATGAAATTAACCAGGTTATTAGTGATATGAAGTCAGTAAAGTCCCCCAGCCCTGATGGGTTTAATAGTGATTTTTTAAAACATTCTGGCACTCCCTAATTCCATTACTAATGATACTGTTCAACGAAGCAGACGAGAAAGGGGAATTCCCTGACTCCTGGCAGCAAGCATTTATTACGGTGATTCCCAAGCTGGGTAAAGCCATGGATAGCTGTGACTCTTACTTTCCTATATCACTGTTGAACGTTGATACCAAAATCTTAATGAAGATATTGACAAACAGGGTAAACGTAATTCTGCAGAAGCTCACACACCCAGACCAGTCTGGATTTGTTCTGGAGAGAAATATGTCAGACAATGACAGATGCTGTCTGAACGTTTTATGCGAAGGGGAAAATACAAAGGCCAACAGACGGCTGTAACTACCAACGTGAAAAAAGCATTTCATAAGATACATTGGGAATTTCTGTTTGCAACCTTGCACAAATTTGGGTGTGGGGACTGCTTTTGTTGTTGGTTGGCAGAATTATATAGCCACCCTCATATAAGAATTAATGTAAATGGTACAGTATTGGACCCCTTGACCATCAAACAGGGAACACGATAAGGGTGCCCCTTATCACCTATTTTATTGGCTCTGAGCATTGAACCACAGAGGGAACAGCAGTGGTGGTGGTGGGGGTCGCATATCTTTCTACACAGTTGACACTATGCTGTACTTAAGAGATCCTGTAAAGACCTCTCCAGTGATGGAACTGGTGCTTTCAGAAAACAGTGCAGTTTCTGGTTTTAAAATAAACATAGGAAAAACTGAAGTTATGTTGGTCAGCGGAGACATGACACCAGCCCTTCGGTCATGTATTCCCTACAACTGGGTAACAATTCAAATCAGTTATCTGAGTATCCAGATCCCAACACAGTTACAATACCTGTATCGAGCTAATAATTGGAAGTTAATCACAGAAGTTTTCGCTGACTTAAAGAGATGGCAAATACTCCTCTATTTTTAATGGGTAGGGTGGAAACTATTCAGATGAACATGCTGCCCAGGTTTTTATTTCTATTTCAAATGTTGCCCCTGAACATTCCTAGGGTAGCTTGGGGCAAAGTCCACAAGGTACTACACCACTTTGTATGATAGAGCAGGAATCCCAGGGTCAAACGGCAGGATCCCACTAGGCACAAGGGGGAAGGGTCTTGGTCTGCCCAACCTTAACATATTTTGAAGCTGCTCAAATATTACCCTGCATAGCCTATAAAAAGAATGCAGCTGACAATGTTTGGTTAACCATGGGCAGAAACAGTAACACAGGGCTGAACCCAACCACCTTAATTGATATACCACCTGGAAGGCTACCTTATCGCTTGCTGACCAACCCCTCGACAAAACAAATGTTTGCAAATTAGCACAGGATTAAAAAGGACCTTAACATTCAGAATGGGCTTACGAGATTTACAAAAATAAAAAATTACTTACCATAGTAATCTTGTTTTTTCCAGGGGATACTCCAATATTCATAACTCTTATGCAGTATGCCTTTAAGCCAGATCTGCCCAGAGATGGAACGGTATGCTAATGATGGAATCATTGGCATGTGCCACTTTTTCAAATGCTGCCACCTATCAACTGCCTACATTCTAACCCTCAGATTTCGTGGACCCCTGACGAGACAGGGCCCAAGAGGAATTAAACAATTAACACTATAATAACAATAAAAATCTACCAAAGCACCACCCAATGTCAGAATCACATGAAAAGGGTAAAACCAGTGAAAACACAGTTCCAAAATATAAACCCAGAGTGTGGCACACTTACCCCTGGTAATACAGCATGGAGTGCAGAGGCCACTGGTTCTAGCAGGGGAGGCAAGGTAGGAGAGTAATGAACATTGGAGTATCCCCTGGAAGAAACAAGATTACTATGATAAGTATTTTTTCTTCTCACCCCAGGAATACTCCAATATTCCTAACTCTTATGCAGACTAAGAAGCAGTACCTTTGGAGGTGACCACAGAGCCTACTTTGGAAATAGACTCTGCAGGACAGCTGTGCTAAACCTGATATCACCCCTAGCCTGTGTGTCCAGGTTGTAATGCTTAGTAAAGTCCAGGTAGCTGCTTTACAGATGTCCCCCAAGGGAACATCCCTGGAGGCTGCTATAGAAGCAGCTATACCCCTTGTGGAATGGGCTCTCAGCCCTGCTGGAGCCTCCTTCCCAGCTTTTGAATAGCAAAACTGAATACACTGGATTATCCTGCAAGAAATGGACCTCTTAGATGCTGGATTTCCTTTTCCTACATCCCCATAAGTCAGGAACAGTTGTTTCCTGTCCTGTCTATGGGCCTTGGTGACTGTCATGTAATAGTTAAGAGCTTTCTTGACATCAAGACTGTGCAGTCTACGTGCCCCAGAGCTTGAATACTCAGTAAATAAGACAGGTAAGGTGATGGACTGGTTCAAATGAAAGTCCGAGACCACCTTTGGAAGAAATGTTCTGTTAGTTCGCAGGACCACCTTGTCCCTGTGGAATGAAATGTAGTCCTATTTAATGCAGTGTCTGGAGCTCACTGATCCTTCTAGCAGAAGTGACTGCCACTAGGAAAACCATTTACCATGTGACAAATTTCAACGGAGCCGAAGTCATGGGTTCAAAGGGGGGGACACATGAGCTTGGCAATACACACATTTAGATCCCAGGCTGGCACTGGTTTCCTGTGGGGGGGGGGTGAAAGTGAGCTAGACCTTTAAAGAACCTTTTGAAGATAGTGTTTGATGCCATAGAGGCATTCTTTCCATCTGAAGTGTAAGCAGACACTGAAGCTAAATGAACCTTTAAGGTAGTGGGCTGTAGGCCCAGTGAATGTAAATGAGTAAGGTAGTCCAGCACTGCTGGAACCTCTGCATAGGCTGTCACCATATCCCTGGTGGAGCACCAGATGGAAAGCCTTTTCCATTTAGAGGCATAGGTTTTCTTAGTGGAAAGTTTCCTGTACCCCCTTAAAATATCCAGAACACTTTCAGAGAGATGCAGGCCTGTGTACTCTGGGTCCTCAAGAGCCATGCTTTGAGTCTGAGTGACTTGAGGCTCAGGTACAGGAGTCTCCCCTGACTGGAGATTAGCAAGTTGTGCCTCCGAGGAAGGTGTACTGGCTCAGCTACAGACATGGAGAGCAGTAGAGAGTACCATGGCTGCCTGGGCCAGTCTGGGGCTATCAAGATCATTGAAGTTGGCTGGGACCCGAGCTTGAGTAGCACCCTGTACATCAGAGGAAATGGAGGGAATGCATACAGGTATTTCCCTGACTAGTCCAGAATCACAGCATCCAGGGGGTATCATTCCCCAAGCTGGGAGTCTGCAACAATACTGTGGCAGGTGGAGACTCTTGTGGGATACAAAGAGATCTATCTCTGGGGTGCCCCACCTTCTGAAAATCATGTTCACCACCTGTCTGTTCAAGGTCCATTCGTGATGGGCCTGGTTTATCTGACTCAGAGCATCTGCTAGGGTATTGTCCTTGCCTGGCAGATGAATGGCCTGAAGAGAAACTCATTGGGAGTAGGCCAGAGTCCAAATTCTCATAGCTTCTGTGCAGAGAAGATCCAACCTTGTTCCTCCCTGCTTGTTTTTGTAATAATCCATTGTGGTGGTATTGTCTGTTCTGACCTGTACCACCTTTCCCTGAATTAGTGGTGTGAAGGCTTAGACTGCCAAGAACACCGTCCTGAGCTCCAGCAGGTTTATGTCCTGGAGAGGCTCTGCACTGGGCCAAGTGCCATGAGTAGTGTGATCCCCTACGTGGGCACCCCACCCTAGTAGTGATGCATCTCTTGTGAGGATCACTGACAGAGACTCTTTTTGAAAAGGAACCCCTTCTCTGAGGTTGGCTTCCTCTTTCCACCACTGAAGGGCCAGGAGTAATGCTTCTGTTACTGGGACTAGCTTTGAGAGAGAATCCTTTCTTTGACATCAATGAGACCTTAGGTGGAATTGGAAGTCTCTCATCTGGAACCTGGAACCTAGGAGTGTGCTAGTGGCAGCTGCCAGGTGGCCTAGTAACTGTAGAAACTGCCTTGCAGTTTTTGGTTTGTTCAAGCTGAAGGAGCCTGCCATCTGCAGGATACTTTTTACCCTGTCCAGAGGTAGGTTAAGCCCAGCCCTACTGGGTAGTTAGTTCTGCTCCTATGAACTGCAGCACTTGTGCAGGGAGAAGGACTGACTTTTTGAGATTTACCAGGAAACCCAGAGACTCCAAGAGTCCTTGGGTTAGCTGCAAATGTTCCTCTACCTGTTGAGGTGATTTTTCCACTGCCAACCAGTTGTCCAGATAGGGGAACACTGTGACACCTTACCTCCGTAGGTGTGCCACGACCACTGCCAAGCACTTTGTGAACACTCTTGGAGCTGAAGTGAGACCAAAAGGCAGGGTTGAAAACTGGTAATGACCTGAAATGAATCTGAACCTGAGGTACTTTATGTGAGACTCCCTTATGGGGATGTCGAAATAAACATCTTTTAGGTCCAGGGATGCCAGCCAATCTCCTTTTTGGAGAGCTGGCAGAATCAGTGACGAGGTTACCATTTTGAACATTGGCTTTAGTAGGTGCCTGTTTAGCACCCTTAGGTCTAAGATAGGCCGTCACTCCCCATTCTTCTTTGTTATGAGGAAACATCTTGAGTAAAAACCCTTTCCCTTTTGTTGTGGAGGCACAGGTTCTACTGCTTTTGCCAATAACAGGTTTTGAACCTCCTCTTCCAACAGCATTCTTTCTGCATTGGAAGCTGGTTTGAACACTCTGGTTCTTAGAGAGGGAAGGGATTTGAAGCTTAGGGACAAACCCTAACTGACTACTTCCAGGACCCACTTGTCTGTGGTGAGCTGTTTCCAAGCCTGTAAATAGTGAGACTGTCCCCTACTGGAAGTGGGGAGGTGGCCTGGGAAAGCACATCAGGGGTCCTGCTTTGCCTGGGGCTGAGAATGGGAACCACGCCTGGAACCCCTTCTGCCCCTGTCCCTGAAGTACCCATGCTGAGGGTACTATTGCACTTGGAGTACGGCCATGGCCTGATAAAAAGGCCTGGAATTAAACTGTCAGCTCCTGTCTCCCCTTCCATAAGGTCTAGTGAACGGGGAAGCCTTTTCCTTGGTTGAGTTGCTTCTGTAAGTGGCCTTATACATGTCTACTTTTTTCATATGAGCCTCTGTGTGTGTTCCAAACAGGGAATTATCCTCAACTGGGAAATCTAGAGCCTTATTCTGTGTGTCCTGAGTAAGGTTTGTGGCTCCTAACCACGCAGACCTTCTCTGGGCACCTGTATTGGCCATCCATCTGGCAGCAGTGTTGTTGGTGTCTGCTGCCATCTGAAATTGGTATTTGGCAGCTTCTAGGCCAAATCTGGCAGTCTCAGCAAGAAAGACTGCAGGGAGCCTTATCTGCCATAGCCATGACAGATTGCCAGAGGGATTTCCGATACTGGGCTACATAAGCCTGGAAATTAGCCTGTTTTATGGCCAAAGAAGCTGATAAATAGCCCTTTTTGGCCATACTGTCTATCTTTGTGGAATCCTTCTCTGGTGGATGGGAAGCCAGGGGAACTTTTGCCTTGTCACAGGCTGCAGCTTGTACCACCCCCTGGTGGTCAGGGCGGGAGAATAAAAATTCAGCCCCTTCCCTATCTAGATGGTACTTCTTGTCCAACCTTTTAGCCAAAGGAAGGACAGACCCAGGTGTCTGGAGAAGTTTTATCAAATCTTTTTTTAAAGAACTTATTTATGGGAAGCAGTAACTTTTTGGTGTGTGTTAGCCCCATCATTTCAAGGTATTCTGCTTCCTCCTCATCTTCTATCACCTCAGTGGTAGAGATGTTCAGAGCATCTGCCATTTTTCGGACAAAAGTAAAATAGGATGAATAATCCTCTGATGCTCTAGGAGGTGAGCCAAACTCTTGTTCAGCAGAGACTTCAGACTCTACAGGCTCCCCCTCGTCCTCCTCTGCATATTCCCCATAATCTTCCCCAACATCATGCAGGGAGAACTGGGCTGATTCAGCAGGGGTCTGAACTGTTGACTGCTATCCAGCAGGCAGCATCCCCTGTAAGGCCTGCAAGATCTTAAAAGCCTGTGCAATCTCCAGTGGAGAAGGCATGTTCAAGCCACACCAGAAGTCCCCAGATGCTGGTCAGCAGGGGGTTCAGTGTACTTTGCTTTCTTTGTCTTTTTCAAAGGAACTAGAAAGCTAGACAGTTCAGCGGGCCTTTTTATGATGGCCTTTGCACCCATATCAAGGGTAGAAGTTGTGGTCTCTGTGGTTTCACCCACAGCCACTGAGGGTGTTGGCTAGTCAGAGCCTGAGGGACCCTTAGGTAGAGGCAATTTCTTTTTAAGCCTTTGCAAACATCTTTCATGTGTTTTTTTCAGGAAAGGTCTTGCAAATTTCACAATCAGTTTTCAAATGATCATAGCCAAGACAGGCAACACAAGAAGTGTGTTTATCTGTCTTGGCAAAAACTTCTCCACACTCTGTATAGTTTTTGAAACCGGGTTCACCGGTCTTTTTCTTAGGTTTTTCAGACATTTTGTAAAATACAGTCAAAAAACAGCAACCGCAAATTAATTTAAACTTTTTTTAAAATAAAACTACTGGTTGCGGCCGGTTCAGGAACCTACTGGGGAACCGATCGGAACCGGAAACCGAAGAAAAAAGGAACCGGGCTTGGACGTTCAGTAACCGATATTAGCGGTTACACAAAAACAGTTTAACAAAGTGATTTACTTTAAAATAAAGGAGTTTCAGTCAGGAAACTCTGCTAAAAACTAAAAAATCCTCAGTTCCCCACTGGTTATCCCAAACCGGGAGAAACCGAGAAAAAATAAGCAATTTAAGTGAAATAAAACTAACGGTTAACTACAAACAAAAGATAACGGCAGCAAATAAGAATAAAATAATACTTATATCTATTTTAGAAGTTTTACAGCGAGATGATCAGGAGAGGATCTCCAAGCGTCTAGTCTTGGCAGGCAAAGAGAGAGAACTCTGAGGGTTAGAATGTAGGCAGCTGATAGGTGGCAGCATCTGAAAAAGTGGCACAAGCCAGTGATTCCATCATTAGCATAATGTTCCATCTCCAGGCAGATCTGGCTTAAAGGCATACTGCATAAGAGTTAGGAATACTAGAGTACTCCTGGGGTGAGAATAACATACTGTAGTGACTTTTTACTGCCTAGAAAAGACATTGCCTTCAAACGATGGGAGACCTTGTACTTCTCTAGGTTCTCACAGTTTATCAAGGGGCAACACATTAAACTCTTTGAAAGACTGCAGGGAGCATTTACACTAAGAAGAACAGACTTCTACAGGTACTCACAGGTAGCATCCTTTCTCAGGGAAGGTTCAAGAATTCATGACCTTGTAGAGGACCCACACCCCCTGTACTTGTGGTATTTCTAGAAAATGCTGGTTTGTGCATAACAGATATAAAGCACGTTTCCAACCTGGTTACATGTTATGGGCACCAAGCAGAACCACCTCCACTGTTTATCCAGAGGGCATGGGAACAAGCGACAAGTACAGTTGGAGGCGAAGGACTGCGGGGGTGTATGGGAGGGATTTTTGGACCTCTTCCCCCAACAATTGGAGGGAGTCTCGCTGGAAGGGTAGTGGGCAGGTACTTTTTAAGCTCCTCTAAGACAAAACATGATGCACAGGGAAGACTGGACAGAAGTTGGAGAGGTTGGATGGTTACACCACTATATTTTCTGGGAATGTCCTAAACTAGTAATCTTTGGGGTAGAAATGGCCTCCAGATATAAACGTATGGTAGACATCACCACAGAGGTGGATTTTACATATTAGTCTTAGGGAGGTTACAAAGGGGAAATAAATATAACCAGTAAAAAAAGCTCTGCAAGGATTCTGGTGGCAGCAGCCTGCAGGCAATTACACAAAACTGGCTTATCCCCACCTATCCAATGCTTAAGGATTGGATAGTCATTATTAAATCTATTTACCAGTCAGAAAAAACTCACTACAGACCTGAGGTTACAGATAAAGAGGCTGCAGGGGGTCTAGTTGCCCTTCATGAATCTCCTAGAGGAACTGGAAGGGAGGTCAGTCCTCTTGCAACAAGCAGAGGGGTATTAATAAGCTTGGGCTCATACCCACCAAGAGAAGGAATCAGAGGGACTAACAGAGAAATGTTCATGACTTTATTAATTTTCTGGTTTCTGTCATCAAGTCATTTATTAACTTTGCTACTTTGGATGCATTTATTTTCCTTTGTTGGAACATCAATGGCAAGTTGTAGTAGCTCATGATGTGCACCTTTGTTTTCATTTATTGACATACCAGTCTCAAAAAATGAAGTAACGGACACATAATAAACACTGATACTACGATGTGGATGATGTCTTCTGATTTTATTAGGTGGCCACACTGTATAGACTATGGAAAAGTGGACAACTAGGAGAACCATAAAACAATCATGGTTTGACGTGTACGATCAAATGGACAATAGTAAAGATGTTTCAATGGACATAATTACTCCATATACCAACACTGTTCATGGTCATGACCAGCATATATGCGAGCCGCAGAATCCCATGCTGGAGCCGGCAGAAGTTCAGAACTGCTGATCAACGTTGGAGCAGCATTACTGGTTCCTATGAAGGCAGCCAATCACCCAACCTCCAGTCCAGATGAAGGGGGCCACCATGGTACCCCAAATTGGGGAGGGGGGGCAAGGGGAACCAGGGAAAATTGTAGAAAAAAATAAATTATTAAAACAGACTGAAGAAACCCTGCCCATAGTAAAGACATAGGAAAACATTTTTAACATTGGAGACTCCATTTCCCCTCATTCCTTAACATTATCACTCCATGTCTGTCACACTGGTTCACAGCTTAGTCCCTCTGTGTGACCACTTCCACACCTGATGAACTCTTAGAACCACTGATAGCACAGTCCATGTGCCGCAGCAGCACAGAAATCGTTGTCATCATGCTTCACTATGGAAGCTGCTGCCTCTGTACAACTAGCTGGTCCCGTCTGGGACAATCAGTTTGGAAATTGCTGCAGCCTTTCCATCTGTGAGTTGCAACATAAGAATCATCATATGTTGTACTCTCCCGGGTCGTTCCTGAAAATAGGCATATAACTTGCCTAGTGTATCTACCCGGTAAACAAAAGCTAAATAAATAAAAATAAACATACTAGATGCTCTGTTTTGATAATGTGTGTGCACCCTTTTGAAAAGTGCTGCTACAGAACTTGGGAGTTCTGACCTGGCTGTACACCACATGGAGTGCTGTCCTGCTACACTTGCTGCCTACTTCCACTGGTAAAGCACATGGCCTGTCAGCAAGCCTAAGTCACATGGTACCAACGATAAAAGTTCTGCAGACAAGATCAAAGCACTGTCTTGATAAAAGATGCAGAACTGTATAAATCACCCCCCACCGTTAACAACTCCATCACTGTGATACCATGCACCTGGGAAACAAAAACCCAGGGGAAGAGTACAAAATGGGGGGTGCGATACTAACAACAAAAATGGAAAGGGACCTGGGGGTAGTCATATCAGATGACCTAAAGGTGGGCAAGCAATGTGAGAGGGCAGCAAGGAGGGCTGGGGGAATACTGGGATGCACAGAGAGAGGCATCACCAGTAGAAAACAGGAAGTTATTATCCCTCTGTACAGACAGTTGGTGAGACCCCATCTGGAGTACTGCGTGCAGTTCTGGAGACCCAATCTCCGCAAAGACATAGACAGGATGGAAGCTGTCCAGAGGAGGGCAACTAAAATGGTGCAGGGTCTGCACCAGAAGACATATGAAGAGAGACTTAAGGAGCTTAATATGTATAGCCTCGAGGAAAGGAGGGAGAGGGGGGACATGATAGAAACTTTCAAGTACCTCAAGGGAATCAACAAAGTCCAAGAGGGTAGCATCTTTCAAAAAAAGAGGTGTGCAAGAACAAGGGGCACAATTTGAAGATAGAGGGAGGGCGGCTCAGAGGTAATTTAAGGAAGTATTTTTTCACAGAGAGGGTTGTGGATGCATGGAACGGCATTCCGGAGGAGGTTGTGGAGTCAAAAACAGTGGTGGAATTCAAGCATGCATGGGACAGTCATAAGGCAATTCTAGGGGGTGGGGGTAGGAAGAAGTAGGCTGCTGGTTAACTAGGATCTGCAGCTTATCCATTAGGTAGGGAAATGGGCAGACTGGGTGGGCCAAGCGGTCCTTATCTGCTGTCAAAATCTATGTTTCTCTGTTTCTGTGTGATGATAAGGACGAGGAGGAGGATACACAACTACTGTCCCTGCCAGCAGCATGAGGCCATATACTGCAGCTTGCTGAACTACTGTTAAAGAACAGGTATCTACTAAAATACATTGTTTCATAGCCTTTTATTGATAGCAACTGCATTTAAATTCAATGTGTCCCATGGTGTTTGGCCTTGTTCCAGTATCAGTCTTTAAAATTTATATTTTTTTATATTAAGTATCTATTCCACTGTTTTAAAATCATTAAACTGTCCCCAGCTGACCTCACAGTTGCTGTGTTTGTGGTATCACAGTGTCCTGTCATGATGAGCAATACAATGTCATAATTGTAAGGCTATGCCTGTGGTTCAGTGGGGGGCTGGCAGGCTCCTCCATCTCTCCCTACATAAACTCCCATTAACCACACAATCCCTGCCTAGTGTTTTCGCGCATGGTAATAACTCCGTGCTGCTTGGGTATAACCTGCTGTTACCTCTGTGTATTTCTCAGCGTTCCTGTGTCTTTGTGCTTTCTCCTCATCCTCCTTGACTGTCTGTGTTTTGCTACTTGTACTCCTTCTGGTTTGTTGGGCCATGATTCGGTTGCCTTTTTTTGTATTGGTTCATTCCTGCACCCACCCCCTTCCCCAGTTTCTGTTCTCCCAGTTTTTTCAGCCCCCCCGTCTCTTTCAATATTTTTCTATTTATTTCTGCCTTTGTTCTACCATGCCTTGATTCTCTCTGAGTTCATAGTTTGTTCATTGTGAGCAGCTCCTCCTCCCACTACTCTCTCCAGTGTTCATCAGCTGGCTGCCCTGCTGTGCTCCTTTATTCCCAGCTCTCCCTGCTGTGTTTCCGCAGCTGCTGCTCTGCTGCTGCCTACTGTCCATCTCCTGGTGCCTCTTTAGGGGTCTAGCCAGCGGTCTTCTCTGTTTTCTCCTAACCAGCTTGCTTTCCTCTTCCCACTGACCAGCGACCTTCCCTGGGTTGCTGTGTTGCCTGCTAAACGATATATTTTGCCCTCCATTGCCTGACTGCTACCTCATCTGATGTCCTGGGTGTCTCTCGCTGCTTGCAGCCCTATTGTGAATCCTCCTTTGGTGATCTAGATACTCAGTCTTTTGTCTTTAATGTCTGTTTGGTCCTTCGTTGTCTAGCTATGCTTTTCTACACATGACAGCTGGCTCCAGTTCCTTGCTTCCACTCATTCGTGTTCAAGTGTTCCAACAGTGACAATCTCCCTCTGGACCTTCTATGCCACACTCCGGTGGGTGTGGATTTGGCACCCCCTTCCTTTGTTCCTTTTCACTCCTGAGATAATCATCGTAGCGGTAGTGCAACAGTCTCTGAAAACACAATCGTGTGGCTGTGTGCCTAACCTACTGTAGTTTGTACTAGCAACCAGGTCCCATTCCCAAGAGCATCCTTGGGATGCTGGGTGACATCAGCCCATAGAAATTACCTCCTCAGAACAAGCTCTACACCTTGAGCTCCCATCTCAGACTTCCTCTAATCCTCCTTTCATTACCTCCCTAGATCATGTCGTCAAATCAAGACGAGACTAGCTCCACTCACTCTGATCCTGAGGACACAGGATCCATCTATTACGAATCTTGGATGTCTAGCCATTGAAAAGCTACATCAAAAATCCAAGTTCCATATTAAGGAGTGGACAGTGCCCAAATTAATGGCAGCACTTTAGCAGCCTTATGTCCACTCACAGTACATGACTAGGACCCTTCTTCCATTTCTTCATTCTTTCGGTTCTCATTCAAACCGATCACATACATCACACCAAGTATTCCATGCTCCAAAGAATCTAATGGACAAGACAGGTTGTCAAATGGTGTTTTCTTCTGACCATGTAGTTTGTAATCATTTGAACGAATCCACATATTTTGATCCATCCTGTACTCTGAGCCACGTATGTAGCCACTGCAGGAAAGCTAATTCTAAACTAGTCTGCCACCATAAACCTGCCCCCTTTTCGAGGGGTGCAAATGACATTCAGTACACCCTTCTACTCCCCTCAGTATTGTTTGTATGGAGCAACTATCTTCAACCCCTCCATCCACTAATCTAGTTCAGTTCCTTCTCACAGGTTTTTCTGGAGGCTTCCATATAAGAGTTCAATAATCTCTTCTTACCCCATCCATCATCTGTCCCAATCTCTCGTCAGTCAGAAGCTGTAGACACCTTACTTGCTAAAGAATAAGCAAAAAGGTTTCTTATGGGTCCTTTTTCTGCTCCACCATTTTCCACTTTCAGGGTCCGCCCCATCGTGATAGCAGCACAAACATTTTTGGAAAGAAATGGCTAATATTAAATTTGTCTGTAGCCCAGGCACCATGTGCCAATGGCTACTACCCCTGCCTGTTGGCCCTCTAACATGTTAAGGGGCCTGGGTCCTGCTATAGTGGTGATCGGGGGTTCTATCCCAAAGTTATAATAAATAGCATGGTGCCTCCACCCAGAGTAAGTTAGAAGTGGGTCAGGTGACTGCCTGGCACAGCCCCCTGGGATGCTGCACCTACCCACCTCCCCTACCAACCATCCCACATACTGGATACCCAACAGTTTGTTACCACCATGAACCATAAACCAGCAATAACTTGGCAGATGCACCAATACCCTGTATGCAGTAATTTCAAACAGTAAACTCACAGCTTTATTGGGGGAAAGGGTCAGGATAGGGGTACCTGGATGAGGGACAGCTGTGGAGGAAAAAATGGTTAGTAAGAATTAACAGATTAGGAACAACTTGAGCCTGAAGGCTAAACCACCCCCGTCACCAGTGTTTTATCCTAAGAGTCCTTTGGGGTACCTACCAGTTGCAGGCCTGGACACTGCCACGGGTTGGCTGGTTGTTGGGGCCCTGGGTGTTTGGGAAAATATTAATCAAGTTAACTAAACGCTCTCCTTTTGTTTCCAGGGACAAGCCCTGGGTACTCACGCTATGCAGCTCTGCAGGAGTTCCTTAAGGTGGGAATTCTCACTAATCTGGAAGTAAGAGGCTCCGGCCATAAAACACAGCACTGGGCAGTAGGATGATGGTGGTTTCTCTCAAACAGGCTTGACCTTGATTGAAGGTCTCGCAGCTTGTCCCCTTGATTGAAGATCTGGCCACTTGTCATCTTCAGCCTCTTCTGGCCCGTTGCAGAGCTCCAAATGCAGGTCCCAACTAGCCTCAGCAGGCCCAGACTTGGGACTGACTCCACAGCTCGGTTCCACACAAGGGTCGTAGGTGCCCTAGCACCCCAGCAAGGGCCGGTGACCTCCTGAGACCAGCAGGCCCCACTCAGAAGGGGATAGCAAGTTCCCTCCCTGGCTCTCTAGAGCGCCTCCAGAGAAGCAGAGTTCATTCTGTTCCTGCACTAGCTCAGCAATTCCAGGGGCAGCCAGGCATCTCTCAGTTTCACAATGCCAGGGCCAGTTGGCCATCGATTTGCAGCTTTTAAAAACAGCTCCGATTCACATGGTGAGGAACAACCGCAGCAGGAATTCAGAACATGCAAGCACCTGCACACCGTTCACTCACACAGTCTCTGAATGTTTAAACAGCTTCCAAACACAGCTTCGGCTGGGACACAGCTCTCAGCCAATTTGTTCAGTTCACAAAGCAGGTTTCCAAAGCCTGGCTGGTACCGCTTTCCTGAGATGTTTGGCCTCTCAAAGCAGCTTTCCAAAATCCCAGATTTCAGTGCAGGATTTCTGCAACAGCTATTTTCTCCCAATGGAAACAACACAGTTTAAAATACCTGAGGGGTTTCCAAATCAGTTCAATCTCCCTCGCTCTTCCTCAGTCAGAGTCACTCATCTCAGCAGCAATCTCCAATTCAGTACATGAGAAAGGCCTTAGAAAATTTTTCTCTCTCCCCAAAGCAGATCCCTCCTGACTCGTTAGGAGCCTGGGTTAGAAATTACCCAAGCCCAGAAAGTCCTTGGGTTTTCACTCGAGATTATAGCCTCATGATTGGATGTCCAAGGCTATAAATCACCATTAATGGCTTTTCGAGCCCTCTAATTGGCTGTATCCCTCAGCATCTGAAAATAGTTAACATCTTTTCCCAGGAGTCCTTTCAACAGTCTTTGGGCGCCTAGTTACCCAACTGGCTGTTTTAGGGGATCAAAGTGTCAGAAAAAGGCTGCTCCCATACAGTCTACACAGCAGTCTTCATGTTGTCCCACATTAATGTTCTGGAGCAGCACAGCCAAATGCTTTTTATTTACAATAGCCCCACCAGCAGGTAGTCCTCACTGTGCCCTCTCAAGTGACCACAATTACTTACATTTAGTTGTGCAACCGAGCCAGTCACTGTCACTATAATATCCTGCTCCTAGACGGCAGGCAGCATCCTCATTAATATTCATGAGGGTTCATATTTATTCATGAGCCATCGGATTACTACCCATTTCCAAACTTAATATTTTTAATTTCAGAAGGCCTCTCACTGGCCTTGCTTAGGTCACCCAGTCCCCTAATAACTGAACAGGGGCACCAGGACCATTGACACAATCCCCTAATGACCACAAACGGTGGTAGGTAACATTACAGTGCTCCTTGTGCATGCACAGTTGTCAGCAGGTTCAGTATAACATCGGCGACTCGCAGTGCAGACTTTAAGCCCGAACTGGGCTGAACAAAGTACAGAGCTGTTCGGGGAAGATCTGGGGCACCAGACAGGGACTCGGGGGGGACACCAGATGTATACCCGGAGATGGGAGCAAATGTGGGGCCATTAAGGTAAGCCCCATGGGGGGGGGTTTTACATGTCAGTCCCTCATTTGACTATGGATCCCAGTATCAGTTTCTTGTTTATCTCTGAGGATTATTCTTTAGGCTACAACCACATAGATGACATCATAAACTTAATCAAGGTAGCTGGCCCAGGAGCCTGTTTGTTAAAACCCACATCACTGACGGCTTTAAAGAGAAACTCCTATAGAGTCCCTAAGTGCAGCAGCGGTTGCAGAAACGCCCAATTAGGGCTTTCAACATTAAAGTACTTTTTTATTTACCTGCTGCCTCAAAATTTTAATTTAAAAGATCCACTCCATCCATAATGGCTGCAGAGCCACAGATGGACATCTCGCGCACTCCAGGTGGCTTACACTGCGATGGTTATGCTAATGAGGGCTACCGACAAATGGCAGATGTTGGTAGCCCTCATTAGCATAACCTTCATGACAGAAGCCGCCAGAGGTGCGCAAGATGTTCACCCAGGGCTCTGCGGCCACTACGGACAGAGCAGATCTTTTTAATTAAAATTCCGAGACAGCAGGTGAATAAAAAATTTACTTTTATGTTAAAAGCCATAATCAGACTTCCAGTGGAGCCTCTGAACTTAATTGTGGCTTAATGCTAACGCTCCGGGATCCTCTCACCCTTTCAGCCAGAACCACAGCCTGATTCAAAATAAAAAGAGATTCCAGCGATCACCAATTTAATGGCCGCAAACAAGTTACAAGGTGGACCAAAAAGATTTGCCAGCCTACTGGTAGATCCAGCTCCATCTGACCATGAAGAATCGGATTCCAGTGCTTCAATACACTCGCGCCTTTCCACCTCGTGCTCCACCGCTAAACGGAAGGGGAAACAAAAACCAAAACCCTCCTCACAAATGGAGGACAAACTAGACAAGATCTTGAATGAACTTATAGAAATTAAGTCCGATTTTAAGGACTTCAGGAAAGAGCAAGAGCAGGTCCGTGCGGACATCGCGGCGCTCCAGCAGTGAATAGCGGCAGCAGAGGAAACACAGCATACGCAGTCTGCAGCAACCACCGAGTGCCAGGGCACAGTTTCCCAGTTCGTCAAAATATGTCAGGCTTTGGGAGAATGGCAGGAAGATGCCGAAAATAGACACAGACGCAGAAACCTGAGAAAGTACGAAGTGGCAGAGGGGAGTGAGGGGAACAGCATGGAAACCTTCATAAAACGCTTACTCCAAGAAGTGCTGAACTTGGAGGCAGAACACGAACTCAAAATAGAAAGGGTTCACAGGGCCCTTGGTCCTAGGCCCTCTCAAACTGAAGTGTGACCCAGATCTATCATACTGCGCTTCCTGAGATTCACAACTAAAGAGGAAATCCTTAGAAAGGCCTGGTCGATGGGGCAGACCTATTTTAATGGTTCCAGGATATGTTTTGATAATGACTATGCCCCTGCAACAATGCAACACTGCAGGGAATTCGTTCCTTTGTTCCCAATCCTGAGAGGCCTAAAATTAAAGTTCCAAACCCCGGCCATACCCTACCCGGCTCTTGATCCAATACCCAAATGGGCAACAAAGTTATAACACAGCTCAGGAAGCCCTCGCGGACTTTACTAAACAAGACAACGAACTTCCCACTAAAGTCAACCTGTCCTGCTGCCAGCTCTCGACAGCAGACCCACTCCGTCGAAGGCAGTTACCAGATGTGCGATCCTAGCATGATGTTTTAGACTCAAACATCTGCTAAGACAGTTCGCCAGGAACATTTCTTAAGTCCTTGGGCTACACTGCTGCTTGCACCTGGGATGGGAGATGAGTACTCACCGGCTGAAGGGATACCGCCAGGCGACTGTGCTGGGAGGGTACACCGGGTCGGACTCTCAGCAGGGCTAGCCCTCAGCTAAACCGGGATCAGGTCTGCCACCTCTCTGGTCCATACCAAACTGGGGGGAGGGTGAGGAATCTTAGTGCTAGCATCAGAGCCTACAAAGCCTTATAAAATGGGCACAGTCACCCCATTCAGAGGGGCTCATTTAGGTGTCCCAGGGTGTCTTTGGTCTCTTATTTTGTTGCTTACTGCTGCAAATATAATCCCAAAGGGATGGAGAATTGACAACATACTTAGCGGGGAGAGGAGTTGTCCCCACCCCTCGAGGCGACAGCCAATATCCACTTCAGCTATACAAAGTGGCTCGGGAGGATAGAGGAGACAGCAATGGTGCCTAGGCCTATATGTGCTGTAAGGGGGCGACCATTTCCTAAACATAATGCACAGAGACCTGGTGAAAATTTGAGAAAGCAATTAGCGTAATACCTAACCTGACCAGCTCTCTCAAGAAGAAGTAGACAGATGAATTGGATATGAGCATCTGTTTTCTCAACCATCTTGTTTTGAGTGGTGGCACCTGACAGCCCCCCTCGGGAATTTTCCTGAGATGGTACATGTGTAGGGCAGACTGGTGGACTGGGTGATGAGTGACAGCAGAGTGCCCTGCTGGTGGGAGTGCGGAAGACCGGGGCCCTTCTCAGCTCTGGGATCGCTACTGGGTGGAGGCTGATTCTCCCCTTAGTATAAACCCCGATGCGCTCACTCTCCCTGTTCCCTGGGAAGTAGTGGTAAAAAGAGACATTGGTTGTTTCCACTTGATGACCTTTGGAGTTTGGCATTACAACTGGCTGCCTGCTTTCCGCTAAAAAGTGCAGACAGGACCCCTCCTGCATTGCCTTTCAAGAACTTTCCTATGTTTAAGTCTGTCGGAGATGGAAGTTACAGCCTAGGTTATGTATTTAAAAGGCCCTATGGTTTTACTTTACACTGAGCTGGCCCACTTGCTCAGGAGCTGGCGGGGAGATGTCAGAGACTTACAGAGGACATTACCTGAACTGAATGCACCATTTTAATTTTGTGTATATCCTCCTTCACTTTCTTCCCCAGTTTTTAGTTCAATCTCTTATGTTATCTTTCAACCCTTCACAATTTGGGGTAACTTGCATCCCAACTAAGGAAGTGCAACCCCCCTGTGGCACTACTCAATGTTGCCGCCCTCCAAAGCAGTGTTCTGGAGGTTGGAAGTCACTAGGTTACTACTGCATATAGTTGATTCGTTGTTGTTTATAGTTGGGCACAAGTTATTTAGGTGCCACCGTAGGATTAAGAGAAAACTAGGTTGAAGTACAGTATCATGTTGGAGTTTCTGGAACCGTAATATATGGCAGGACATTCTGTCAGCTGATTATGAGGGGAAACAGCGGGAAAGGACAGGGAGCAAGATGGTTAAGGCTTCTTTCAAGTATTCACATGGTTTCCCCACATAAAATCTAAATAATTTCTCAAAATGTAACTGGCCTGGGAAGACCCATTAAGAGGGGAAAGGTGATCTCTTATCTTAAAAAACTCCACCTCCACATGATACTGTTACAAGAAACACATATGGACTCTGCAGAACACCAAAAGTTGTTGAAATCTGGTATGAGTACGGTGGTGGAGAGCTCACACCATTCTGGTAGGCAGAGGGGCACAGCAATATTGATCCCTAATTATTCAGCATTCCAATTAGAACATTCATACCATAACAGACAGGGCACATTAGCTATGGTCAGAGGAACCTGGTGGGGCACTCTTTACATGATGGTTAGCCTTTATCTCCCCCGGGCTCAGATCCACAAAAGCATCAAAACCTGCTGGACAGAATAATCTAATTCAGACAAGAGGTTCTGGTGATAGGGGGAGACCTGAATTTATTAATGGATCCAGGGAAAGACAGTGTGAACCCTAACCCCCGCATGACAGCAAGTCAAACACATGGTCATAGATCAATCAAGGAAATGGGTCTGCTGGACATCTGGCAGGTCAGAAATCTGGGTCGTAGACACTATACTTACTATTCAGCAGCCCACCATACTTACTCCCGAATAGATCATTTTCTAATAATAGCAGAACATAGGGAACTGGTGCATCAGGTAACCATACTCCTTATTCTGCTTACAGACCATGCTCCCTTAGCACTTGAGTTAGACACTCATCAAGAGAGGCCCCCCACCCAATGGTGTTTTAACAACTCCTTATTACGAAACTGGAGATATATGGAGCTGATTAATCAGCGTATCCCTGAAGTTTTGGCCCAAAAATAAGTCCCCTGAGATCTCCAGGATGTTATGGGACAATCTGAAAGCTATGATAAGGGGAGAAACCATCCAGTTCACAGCAAGGGAAAAGAGGGAGAGAGAGTCAACAGAGGCACTTAAAAGGAGAACTTTTGTTTTGGCAACAGGCCCATATGCAGGGGGATAAAACTGCTCAACAGAAAATATCTACTATAAAAAGCAAATTACAGGACATACTTAACTATAAAACTGTACAGGCCCTGACATATGTCAGGCAAAAATACTATGAAGGCGGGGCTAAAGCCTCTAAGGTACTGGCATTTCAGCTATGAACACTAAAACTTAGAGGAATGATTACCCAAATCAGACATCCCCACACTAAACAACTTTTAAATGGAGCTAAAGAGATACTGGAGGGATTTACACACTTTTATAGCACTCTTTACTCTCAAAATTCAGAACCCACCGATGATACATACACTGCTTTTTTTCAGAAGCTAAACCTCCCTAAACTATCAGACCTACAGAAGAAACATATACTCTGCCCAATCATTGCCCAAGAGATAGAAGGGGTAATAAAAAATGCCTAAACAGGTAAAGGCCAGGGCCAAGATGGGTTGACTATAGAATTTTATAAAGGCTTTATCAAGGGTTTGCTACCCTCCCTGCTAACAGTATTTAATGACCTACAGGGTACAGACACCCCCCCCATGGCAATATGCAAACATATCAATAATTCTGAAACGAGGAAAGGACCCCCTTAATTGCGAATCATACAGACCCATCTCGGTACTTAACCAAGATTATAAATTTTATGCCAGGATTCTGGCCCATGGACTGGAACCCCTTTTGCCCACCGTAATAAATAAAAATCAAACAGGCTTTGTCCCTACAAGGAAGACTACAAATAACATTAAAAGAACTCTTTATTTATTAGAGAAAGTAGAAAAGAGAGCCACCCACTTTTTATTACTAAGCATGGATGCCCAAAAGGCTTTTGATTGCGTGTCAAGGAAAATGTTATATTATACCCTAGACAAATTTGGTCCCCCCCCCACCCAAGATTCGTGGAATGAGTCCAAGCTCTATATACCTCCCCCAAGCACTGGGGAAGGCAAAGGGGACATATTCTGAACGCTTTACTTTAACTAGAGGAACCCGACAAGGTTGCCCCCTATCCACCCTTCTATTTGCCCTGTACATCGAGCCCACAGCAGAAATAATCCAAGAGACGGGAGAGATAAAGGATCTGACGGGGGGGGGCGGAGTAGAACATAAGACAGTGTTTTATGCAAATGATCTGCTGATTTATTTAACATCCCCCAAGTCCTCTCTTCCTAAGCTATTCACATTATTACAGGACGTGGAATCCTTAACAGGTTACAAGCTCAATGCTGTTAAAACCGAGGTCCTTAGGTGGAACTATGACCCGGATAGTAATATTCAGAAGCTCTTTCCCTTAAAATGGAACACCTGGAGTTTTTGGTACCTAGGTATTATAATACCCTGGGACCTATCACAGTTATATGGAGTACATTTCCCCGCTTGTTAAAATATTACAGAATGACTTAAGAAGATGGCAACATCTCTCTATCCCTTTAGTACAATGAGTTGACTCCATTAAAATGACGCTGCTTCCGAGATTTCTCTACTTATTTCAAAATCTTCCCATTCTGCTCCCTTCATTATGCTTCAGAATGTGGGATAAAATGCTCTCCCAGTACATATGGCAGAGGAAGAGACCCAGAAAAACTTGTGCTTTACTTCAGTTAGCTAAATCGAAGGAGGGATTGGCCCTCCCACATTTTAAAACATATTACTGCTTGGCCCAATTAACACATGCCCTAAATTGGTGGGACCCAAGCATAGTCACACATTAGAAGATGTTAGAACTAGATGGACAGATGGCAGGCATGGAGAGAGTTATGGGGTCCCCAAATACCTTCAGAACCTGCAGATCGGAGGGTATCCGGTTCACTTTTACTAAAACTGTACTGAACATATGATGTAGGACACTTAGGGAGCCCAGGATTAGACCCTCTGCTGTGCTCCTGATGATCCCTATGTATGATCCACTGTTTTTACCGGCCACTACTGACCATACCTTTGATGTATGGAGGAAGCGGGGTTTGAGGTATATTTATCAATGGTACGAACAAGGGACTTTTAAATCATTTGCTCAAATGCAGCAGGCCTATCAATTAAATACAAGGGACCACTTCCGCTTTCTCCAATTGTGCCACTGTATCCAGCAAAAATGTAGGGCACACTGGGAGACCACCCAAACACATCCTCTAGTTCAACTTATTATTAACACTGAGGCTAGGCAGATGCCAGAACATATGCTGTGAACATCATGGGAAAGAGACCTAGGACAGGGGATCTCTGACTCTGAGTGGGAACAGATTTGCAATTTCCAGCATAAGGTAACCAGCTCCTACATCTGGAAAGAATATAGCTGGAAGTGTATAGTAACATATTTTAAAACACCCATAATAACCAGGAAATATGGGGGTAGAGGAGGAGCCCACTGCTGGAGACAGTGCAGGGAGACCCAGGCAGACCATATTCATATATTCTGGAGCTGCCCGGTGCTTGAAGAGCATTGGACATGTATAGAAGCAGCCCTTCACTTTTACATTGGGTCCCGGGCAATATTAAGAATACACAAACTAATAAAATGTTAGCTATTTTGCTCTTGGCAGCCAAAAAAGGGATCTCTTGGAAATGGCTCCAGCAGGCCCCTCCAACTGTAAAAGAGTGGGAAGATACTGTACAAGAGATCTATATCTTGGAAAAATTAACAGCAGTGCTGCATCAGAGGGAGGCTAGCAGTAGAGCTTTTTGGAACACATGGCTTCTGTGGGTCATGCAACATAGACAGGATATTGTTCCCTGATTTGGTTCTCCACTAGAGGGCAGGGGCATATACCTGGGGTAAAAATCTAAGTATAGAATAACTCTGTCTTTATCATGAAATCAATATGCAGTAGTCAAGAATTTCCCTCCAATTGTATTGGGGTTCACGGTTCCCCAGAGCAGACAGCTGTTTTTTCTTGTGTGTTTTTGGTTTGTAGCTGGACAATTTTAATTTAATCCAGCTGACTGTGATGATCTTACTGATGTACTCTGACCTTTTTGATAAAGATTAAAGTAAAAAAAAAAAAAAAAAACCATAATCGGGTATTTCTGCAGCCACTGCTGCACTTAGGGACTCTATAGGAGTTTCCCTTTAAGCTGTTTCCCATTCATCCCTCTGGCCCACATATGAAATTTCCCGGAAGGAGCAATTTTTCTTTTTAGTTTGCCTTATTTTTGACTGTAAAAACAACCCTATGTTGTTCATTTGACTGTAAAAAAAGCCCAGTGTTGTTCATTTGACTGTAAAAACAGCCCTATGTTGTTCATTTCATTTCTAGCACTCTCTGCTGGATACTACTTATATCTACAGGTGCCCTTTAGTTCTTCATCTACTAACAGGTGCCCTTTAGTTTTTCATCTACTGGTTGACTTCTTCCTTGTGGATCCTCCAAATTCTCCTCCTGCTGCTGGCATCAAATGTTTAGCTAACATGTTTTCCTCCCTGAATATTTCTTAGGCAGAAGAAAAAACTGAACGCCCAGTAACTGTCCTAGAATTCCTTCATCCTCAGCTAGACTCAATTAAAATAGAAGCTTGACTACTGCAAGATAAGCTGCTCTGCATCTCTGAAATGGTTTCATCCTTCTCCTCTAGATGCTCCAGTACCAAACATGAACTTCTGTCCTTTTTGGGACCTTCTTGACTTGGCTCATTCAGTTTCTCTACCTGACCATCATTTATCATTGCTGCTCAATCAGCTCTTGTCATGAAGTCTCTTTTCTTGATGAAGTGGAATGGCACATCCATGTTCAGTGAAGATCTTTCTCTGGGCACAAACACTGAGGTCTCCTAGTGAGTCAAGGAAGGAGATAGGGATGGAGATCAAGTAGGATCTGAGTCTTTTTAGCTAGGAAGGGAGAAAGGGGCAGACTGGATGGGCCTTGCGGTCCTTTTCTGCTGTCAGATTCTATGTTTCTTTGATTTTACAGCTAATTGTGGTCCCTCCTGGTTTGCTTGTCCATGGCCTCCCAAAATACAAGAAATTCCTTAGTGCCACTCAACCTCCTTGTTGTTCGAGATATAGCAGCTGTGTTCACCTGGGTTCAGCTTTGGAACAAACATCTCATTACATTTAATTCTAACAATCAAGTTGCAGTGGCCATCTTAAATAAAGGAAAAGACATTTCCCCCTTCAATGGTGAAATTCCTGAGGAAAATGACATGAGGGACAGAAAGTCCCACAACAACATAGGGAAAAAAAAGTGGATTCTCATATGAAACCCAACGTCTATACTCGACGATGTGAAACAAAAAACTGAAGGTGATGGGTACCAGCCCACCTTACGCAGACAGAGCCACAGTGGGATGGGTCCAGTCAGCGTACGGTGGGTGGCCCCAGCTATGGGAAACTTCCACACAGAGTCCTAGAGCTCGCCAACTCTAGTTTAATGTATCGTGGCTCTATGGAGGAGATACCCGTGAAGAAGATCCTCTATACTGAAAGAACGTAAAATTGGCGAAGGCACCTCTGCCTCGTTGGTTTCCATAGCTTTGAAAGGAACAAAAACCACCTGGTTATATCAAGCAGTACTAAATCCCCTACCCTGATTAGGGTTAGAGGAACTTTGTTGTCTCTTGGCAATAGTCATCTGTCCCTTTTCATCCTTAACATCCTTTAAAATCTCATTCAAGTTTGGACTTAACAACAAATCGCCACAAAAGAGACCCCATAGCAATGTGCCTTTCAGACCTAGTCAGCAGACCACTGCCAAAGCCAAACTCCTCTTTTAGCTGAAACTATGGTGGAGGAGCACCCAGCATATAGCTCTAGGCTGTCCGGAACCACATTACCCAGGAAGGAGGATGCTAGGTTTACGAGGGGCAGAAGGTTGTATACTGGGGAATCCTCTGGCAAACCATCTGACAGAGCCAACACCCAGTCTCACAGCACACAGCACCCTGAAGACCAGAAAAAAGCAGACATTAATTAATTAACTAACTGTGTTGGAGCATAACTCTAATGTTAGACCCTGCTACTAAAAATTCACACCGGCAGGCTTCATCTACTTTCTTATTCCCATCAGACAGAACAGATGTTCCCTCAATAGGAACAGTAACCACATTAACCTCCAGGCATCAGAGAACAGTGGAGTCTCCCACTTGTTCACTATAGTCTCATGAAAAAGGACAGCATTTCACCCTGGATTTTGCAAACTGCTTTTTCTAATCAACATCAAACCACTCCTGGTTGACAACTTGATCACAATGCTGAACACTTTGGAAACACTTTTGTGCATTCCCTGAAGTGGAAATTATGGGGTTCAGAGGAAGTGTGGCCACTGACCGAACATCCGGAAGCTTCAGTGTTTTGCAAGCTTGAGCTACCAGAAAAGATGTGACCTGAGACTCAAGCAACAGTGCAATGGAATATGTCTGGGTTCCTCAGATGACTCACTGTCCTCTTCTTTGGTGGAGTACTCATCACTGTCTGACAATTCAGTAAGGATTTCTGGGATGGGACATTCCTTATCAATAGGCTTGTGCGTTTCGAGTATCTGAGCCACCAGGAATATCAGGAGATGCCTGCAAATCAATTAGCGCATCTTTAGCATGCTCTGTCACGTTGCACAGCTTACTGCAAACCCCCTTGGCCAAGAGAGCCCATCTTGTGTCTCTTCACAGGAGGAGCCTCCTGTTCATCTGCAAGGAAAATATAATTCAGGAGTTTTGTATCAGTAGTGTTTTATTGGTATTTAGGCATCTTAACACACAGAACAGTCAGGAGTTTTTTAACAGGGAGTGGTGTAACTCAATTTGCCACTGCCTTTTGGCTTACTAGATGAATCTTCCCCCATGGCACCAGAGGTAGGGGTGTTGGAGCCCGAAAAGCTACATTTGCTTGACTAGGACAGAAAGGACAAAATCAGCCATAGGGAGAATGTCTCTCTGTCCTGCTGCAGGCCTTGAACTTTTTAAAAAAGAAAATGATCTGCAGAATGCCATGGTGCCACTATGAAAATCCCCAAATATTCGGAAAACAGTGAAGAAACTGAACTGTTCAAAGGTTTTTCTTTTTGCTAAGAAAGGCTGATGGCAAATTCCAAGAGTGACTGAAAGGGTGGTGAAGTGGACAGCAGGGCAGCCCCTCACATATACACAGCCCTTAGACAGAAAAATGCCTTCTGTGAAAGAGAGATACAATAAATCAAAGATAAAACTACGGTGAACTATTTGTTACCTAAAAGGAACAGCCATGGGAGGAAGAAACGTGTTTTTGCATGTGCAGTTGCCTGATGACATCACACAACCGACGCTGAGCATGTGCGAGTAACACGCGCACATCACCAAGGTATGGGGGAGGGCACGTGATCCAGAAGCCTTAGTATGAACCACACATCCATGGGAGACTCCTGCTCAGCTGTTGGGAACAGCACAAAATCAAAGCTCGTGTGACCAGTGGCTGAGGTGAGTTTGAAGTGAAGACCTTAACAGTAAAAAAACAAAAACATCAAATAAAGCTGCTACACAATAAAAAAGATGAAAAAGGTGGCAAGCCCATGAGGAAAAAAACTTTAAAAAATGTTCTCCTCCTTGAAAACCAAGCAAATCATCAAACCGGGGGGGGGTGATGGTGGTGAAGAATCGTAACTCACCAGAGGTACCAGGCAGTGAAACAAGGCAGACCAAGCATAGCAAAGACTTACTTGAAACACCCTTTTGTAATTTAACAGAAATACTAGCAGTGGCAAAAAGCCACCCAGAGCGTTACAGAAGCTATAAACGAGGAACAGCAGGCTTTTAGATTTAAGTTCCCTTTTAGGCAGGCATGACTGAATTTAGAGAGCCTGCCTGCAGAAACACAGCCCTTACCTGCTAGAGTTACTCTAACAGGGAGAAAAGATTACACATCAGATGAGAAGCTCTTCGAACATGCTGTTGCCCCTAGCACACTAGTACCGAAGACTGACAAAAATGGAGGATTAGAACACTCATAAGACCAACATCCTGGGCTGCTAGATTCAGCTCTTAGAGCCACAGTATACCAGTGAGCCCCTGGCTGCGGTGCACATTACCCATATTGTAAGTACAGTAATTTCCACTGACAATGTGGAGCGACACAGAAGTGGCATATGCAGCAGATCTTCTTTTTTCTGACTATACAGAACTAAACAATAAATCCATAATCCACCTGTTTCCAGCAGAGAGCAACTGCCAAAGCAACAACATGCAGAATATTTTGTTGACATTTACAGAACCACAAAATTCCCAATCATTGAAGTTGGGTGCTGATTTCCTCCACTATAGGACATCTCAGATGGAAATATGTAAGCCACTTGCTTGGGCGCCTGCATTCTGGAAACTTGCTCACAGCTCACCCAGCATAAACTACAGCAGCACACGAATTCAAGACAAGGATAAAACAACGCCTGCTGACTCCTGGCACTCCAGCTTCGGACACTGTTTTGGGGTAACCGCTGCAGCTCATCTGTAAATGTGGGCTGTATCATCACATGAACCACGTACAATGTGATGATACACAGGGCATCCATAACATGATAGCATTTATTTATTTTGCTTTTGATAACTGGGTAAGTGCACTAGACAAAGACCTGCCTATTTTCAGGCACGACCCATGAGAGTACATTACAGGCAACTAGAACAATACAGTATTTTATTTATTTATTTGATATATCGGTTTACAACCTTTGAGCCAGAGGCTCATTTCCAAAGGTACCTTGTCACATGTAAGACAGAAGCTAATACAGACAGGGTATAACAACAGTTACATAAAGCACGTGTTACAGACATTTGTCACTGACATTATTTACAGTATTTACAGTAAGTACAGGATGTAGATATTTTCAGACATTATCTAGGATTACAGAATGTATGACTTTGGTACAATGTGGGGAAGTTACAGAGATAAAGATCAGTGATAGCAGGAGTTAAAGCAGCAGTGCAGTAACAACATTATAATAAACAGGATGACAAAAGTATGACTTTGTTTCATTACAGTCAGATACAGTATTACACACTCAGTGAAGGCAGAGATAAGACAATAGTACATCAACAAGCATTACAGATTATCAGGATTAATTATAACGACAATGATATATTACAAATACAAACTGTTACAATAGTTGCAAGATCAGTGGTAAAACATGCCTTCTTAGCTGAGAATATCCTTGCCAACATGGGGAAAGCCCTTGTCAGAGCTTCCTACCACAGTGCATCACAAAACATAACTCTAACAAACTTAAGCAATAATATACGACAGTGATAGCAAAGGGGTCCAGAACCATGTATTCTTTTGAATTATTTTTTTCTTGTCTGAATATGCATCTGCTGCAGGTATAAGATGGCTACCAGATCACATAGAAACATAGAAATTGTCGGCAGATAAGGACTGCTAGGCCTATCTAGTCTGCCCGCAAGCCTATCTTTTTGCAGCCTTTGACCCTACTCGGTCAGAGGTAAAACAAGTGGCTTATGCAAACTACAATGTTTTGTCATGCTGTTAAATAAACTGTTGTTCTCTTTAGAAATCACTAATGAACACAACTCTAGTAAATCTTATTTTGTATGATGCTTCTGTGATTATCCAGGCCATACTGTGAAGATTACCAATGTCTCAGTTGCAGTTTGCATGGAAAATGTCTTGCTGTGTTGAGTACCTGGACATTTGAACGAAACAACATGCATGTACTAACATACTAACATACTAAAATGCCAGCAGAATAGGCCTTAACGGTCTTTTGTGTCTGCTCGTTTGGTCAGCCCCCACCCTGGGAGCTGACCTTGCTGCCCCCCTCACCTTCTCTGGCTTCTCCCTTCCCAGTTCCGGATATTCTCGCTGCATTGGATTTTGCTTCCAGGACCCTTCCCCTGTATCTGTCCCACCCCTTCTTGAACCCCTCCACCGTCTCTGCCTCCACCAGCCCCGAAGGCAGCGCATTCCATGGCTCCACCACCCTCTTGGTGAAGTAGCACCTCTTCCTTTCTCCCTGAATCTTCCCTCCAGCTCCACCCATGCCTCTAGTGGCCCCTCCTCCTTCCTTCAAGCACCCTGACTGCTCCTCCCTATTTACCCCTTCATGTACCTGAAGACCTCTATCATGTCCCCCAGTCCCTTCTCTCTTCCAATGTGTGTACATATTTAGCTCTTCGAGCCTCCTCATAGGTCCTGTCCCCAAGCCCCAAATCATTTGGTTGCCTCCTCTGGACCCTCTCCAGGAGTTTAATGTCCCTCTTAAAGGGTGGCTCTCCAAACTGCACGCAGTACTTGAGGTGCAGCCTCACCAAGCAGTTACACAGAGGAGTATCACTTCCTCCTGGAGGTGATCCTCAGCGATCACATCCCAGCATCCTGTTGGCCTTGGCTGCTGCCCTCCTACAAGTCTCCGAGTTGTCCATCTTGACATCCACCACCAGCCCCAGGTCCCTCTCAGCCATCGAGACTTATAGCATTTCCTCCCCCCAGGGTGTACACTTGGCCTGGGTTTCTGGCCCCCAGGTGCAGTACCTTGCATTTCCCTACATTGAACCTTAGCTTCCACTTTCTACACCATCTTTCCAGAGCCTCCAGGTCCCCCTGTAGGGCCACCCTCCCCATCCACTACCACCCCCAGTTTTGAGTCATCCACAAAGAGACTCATCTCACTCCTGATACCTGACCTTATGTCAGAGACGTAGGCGTTGAACAGGAGGGGCCCAAGGACTGATCGCTGTGGGACCCCACTAATGACCCTCCTTGGAGATGAGACTATCCCACCAACTACGACCCTCTGGGTCCGGTCCTGGAGCCAATTGCCTATCCATCTGATAATCTGGTTCCCCACCCCCATTTCTCCCAGCTTACCCAACAGGCCCTCGTGAGGAACAGAGTCAAATGCCTTGCTGAAGTCTAGAAAGAGGATGTCCACTGGTCTACCCAGGTCCAAGGCACTTGTCACCCAGTTATAGAACTCCACAAGGTTTGTCTGACATGATTTCCCCGGGATGAATCCATGCTGTCTATCGTCCAGGCACCCTGACTTTTCCAGGCCCCCCCCAGCCTCTCCTTGACAATGCCCTCCATCACCTTGCCCAACACCAATGTCAGGCTGACAGGCCTGTAGTTTCCTGCCACCTCCCTTGATCCCCCCCTTGTGGATAGGCACTATATGCGCCACCTTCCAGTCCTGGGGCACCCACCCTGTCCTCAGAGAGATGGTGAAAAGCTCCACCAGGGGTTTCGCCAGGACATCCTCAAGTTCCTTCAGCACTCTGGGATGTAATTTATCCGGCCCGGTGCTTTCTCCGTCTTAAGAGACCTGAGGGCTTTCCTCACTCTCTCTGCTGTGATTTCCACTTCCACTACCTCTTCTCCCTGCTTAGCCTTCCCCCCTCCTGCCAGTGATGCCTTCCCCTCTCCCCAGACCCGCCGATCGGTAAGAGTCCCCCCCGCCTCAGTATCACTGTCTCCTCCCATGTATGATGCAGCACCCCCATTTTCCTTGGTGAAAACTGAGGTGAAGTACTCATTTAGTACCTCAGCCTGCTCCCCCAGGTCTTGTGTCCATCTCTCCCCTGTTTTAATCCTGCTAATCTGCCCCTTCACCCTTTGTTTTTCTCCAATGTATCTAAAGAACCCCTTGTTCCCTCTCCTAATTTCCCTGGCCAGGTTCTGCTCCTTCCTTGCCTTAGCCGCCCTCACCACCCTAGTGACCCTTCTAGCCATCAGCTCATACTCCCCTCAATCCCTTTCACTCCTTGAGCACTTGAATTGCCTATAGGCTGCCTTCCTTCCCCATACCACCTCCTGGACCTCCCTGGTCCACCAGCAGGGTTTTTGGGCCCTACCGCATTTTCGTCTTGCTCTTGCACAGGTGCTGGTAGCATCCTGCACCCCTCTCCTGATGATTTCCCACCTACTATCAGCGTCCATGTCTGATCCAATCATATCCAAATGCTCCTTAAGGATCCTTCCCATTTCCTTAAAATCTGCCCCCCTGAAGTCCGTTACCTCCGTCTTTGTGCAGCCTTCTACCCCTCCTAGGTCCAGGCAGAACCAGACTGTGGCATGGTCACTCCCCGCCAATGGGTCCCTTACCTCCAGGCCCCCAATCTGGTCACTGTCTGCCAGGACCACATCCAGTACCCGCACCTCCCTGGTCGGTTCTTCCACCTGCTGAGTTAGGAACGCGTCTTGAAAGACATCCAACAACCTCTGTTCCCTGGCCACCGAGGATGTCACAGTCTCCCAGTCTGTTCCTGGCATGTTTAAGTCCCCCAGCACCACCACCCTTCCCCTGCCCAATCTGCAGTGTCTCCCAACATCTGCCACCAGACTCTCCTCTAGCTCCTCCGCCAGTGCAGGGGGTCTATACACCACTCCTATTTTTACTCTCCCCCCCCCTTGTTATTAAGGTGACCCAAATCGCCTCCACAATTCCCTCCACCTCCTCTACTCCCCCTATGCCAATGCAGTTTTGACTATCATTGTTACCCCTCCTCCCTTCCCTCCCCTGTCCTTTCTGAACATAGTAACCCTCAGGTTCAGGTCCCAGTCATGTCCTGCGGTGGCCCAGGTCTCTGTGACCGCTGCCACATCCACCGCCTCCTCAGTTAGATTGCCTGGAGCTCAGGCATTTTATTGCCCAAGCTCCTGGCATTTAGCAGGACTACCTTCCACCCTTTCCCTATACTTCCATTTCCCCTGCTCGTGTTCCCATGGGATTCCGTTTTCCCTGGTCTGCACTTTACCAGTCGGCCTTTTCCCACATTCCTCCAGCTCCCAGGGGTGGAGTCAGAGTCCCTCCTTTATCGGACCCCCCCGACAGCCTTTTCTCCCATCTCCCCCTTCACAAGTTTAAACCCCACTTTTCACCAATGAACCCCTATTTTCAACTTAAGGATTCCCCTTCCCTCCAAATTGAGATGGAGCCTATCTCTAGCATACAGCTCCTTATCCTCCCAGGTCTCCCCCAATCCCCCATCAACCCATACCCTCTGGCCTCACACCACTCCCTGAGCCACTGGTTTATCTCCCTAATCTTCCTGTTGTGCTCCCCACTAGCCCTTGGCACCGGCAGGATTTCTGAGAAGGAAACTGTGCATCCTATGTCATGACAGACCCTGGCAAGCTCCCTGAATCTTGCCTGTATCTCTAGCTCGCTATTTCCCTCTATGTCATTTGTACCCAGGTGGACCAGTATGTCCAGGGAACCCCCACAATCCTTTGCCAGCTGATATACTTCGTGCTTGGCCCTGTGTACCATTAGTTCAGGGAAGCATTTTGTTCTAACTGGCCAGGCTTCCCCCTCCCTATCCCATGTGATACCCCTGATCATAGAATCCCCCAACAGGAGCACTCTGACCGCTCCATTTCTTCTATTTCCCTTCCATGTCCCCCATCCTTTCTACCGCCCTCCACCCAGCCAGCTCCTTGTTCCTCCCCCTATCTGGGTGCCACATGCCGCCCCCTCCTTATTTACCCTGGCCACCCCCTCCCTTCCGATCCTATGCCTCTCCTCCTCCCAAGCATCCTTCTGTACCTCGCTAACTCCCCCCTCACTGCTCGTGACTGGTCCTTCTCCCCATCCGCTAAACTAGCCTGGCTCATCCTCCCTTCCTTCCTGTCTCCGTTTAGTCCCTCCTTGCTTGTCGTGCTTCCCTGGCCTAAACCCCCAGCTCCCTTTACTGTATCCTCCTTGTACTTCTGGTCCTTCTCCTTGCCCTTTCCTCCCAACTGGTCCTTCTTCTTGCGCTTTCCTCCCTCTTCCCCCTGCCCCTCCTGCTCTGATTCACTGATCCCCCCATTTTCCTGCATTCCAGGTTCCCCTGTTTCTCCTGCTATCCGGGCCCCGCCTCCTGCCCCCACTCCCTTTCCATCTCTAACCACCCCTGTCATGGCTACATCACCCCCCTCATCCTCAAGCAGAAGAAGAGCATTGAAGCGGTTACTGAGTGTAAGGTCCGATCCACCTCCCCGCCTTGCTTCCTTCTGTCCAGCCCCGGCCATCTGCCTACTTCCCCGAGAATGTTGTCCCTCTGGCCCCCCTTTGTGAGGGTCCCCAGTTGCCAGCTTTCTTGGTAGTGTCCTCCTTTTGATCCCCCTCTGCCAGGGTCCCTATGTGACCCCAGAGTATTCTCCTGCACTTCTTTCCCTATGCCCCCACCCGTAGTGCTTGGTGCAACCCCATAGGAGATCCCCTGCCCTCTTCCCCAACCATACCTCCCCCCTTCCCCTAGCTGTCTCCTAATCCCCCCAACCTCCTCCCTAAGCTGTGTCAGTTGGTAGCACACTGGGCAACCACCGAACTTCCAAGCCCAGTCCAGTATCATGGCTGCCCCACACCCTGTGCACCCCACTACCCTCCCAAAGATGCCGGCTCTAATGATGTGTGGTCCCATCCCCCTCCAAGTAGGTTTCCTTGGGTGAGCCACCAGGTTCCCCGCTAGTCCAAGATACACCCCTATTGACTAATCAGGTCACCCACTAATCCTAGATACAGTCCCACAGTAAACCGGTAACCCTGTTACTAGGTGCAGTACAACACAGTAAACTTATAGGGAAGTGAACAACTCCCTAAGCTCCTCTCTCCCAGCCTTTAAATCCAACCCTCAGTGGCTAGAACTACATGAGCTGTACCTGCAGCCTTTTCCTCCAATTTCAGGGCAGGTGTTCCCCTATAACTAAGCAGAGCTCGGGGGTGGGTGGAATTTGGGCCTACACCCGACTCTCAAGAGTGTATCAGCCCAGTGTCTGCCCCTCAAAGCCCTGCAGCCCCAAAGCCCCAAGCAAATCCCACCAAATAGGTTTTAAATCAGAAGAAATAGGCCTCCACCAGTGCAGCCTGTTACACAGTGAAACATCCAACAAATGAGCCCACTTACAGCCACCAAACCAGTCTTCAAACTTTCAACAGCCCCAAAAACAATACCCTGCTAGCCCCCTTAGAAGTAAGAAAGAAAAGAAATAACCTTCTACCAAGTAAAATCCACAAGAAACCCTGTAAAAACAAGAAGCAGCTACTGTACTGGACCACAACTGATCCTGTCCCCTTCTAGTTCCTTCTGTAGATGAAGAAGTAGAAAAATAGGATATTATTATTTTTAAAATGCTATCTATGCTCCTTACATTATGGAACTGTGATTCTTTTTTTGCATGTTCACAAGCCACTTTCCCAAAAATGCAGCAATAAAGAGTTTGCCCCTCTCCTATTATACCTCAAAAGCTCCTATCATGCTTCCAGGCTCTGAGAAACTGAACCAAATCCAGAGTGGCTCAACTGGCTGCGGGGGAGACCTGGTAGTATAATCCACCAGAGTATCCACTTCTATTTTCCATTTTTCTCCTTTGCCCCTCCCAGGATGGAGACTAAAATGCCTGGCCAAACTCTCGGAATACTTCTGTTCTCCTGCAAGCACTGTGCTCTCTGGAAAACTAGTGGGCAGTGCTGCAGCAGAGTATCTCAACTGAAAGATTTATGGATGAGCAGACTGGAAGAGCCCCCATGACCCAGTCCTCAACCCGGTTAACGAAAAGAAAGATAGTGTTAACATCTAATACCTCAGCCCCTCATCATAAACATCTGCCCGATTGTGGGTGAAGTAAACAGAAGGTCCCCGGCTCTACAGTTTCCAGGGTCTCCACTCTCCCTCACCTAATTTCAGAGGGGGTCACCCAAGTCTCCCTCCCCAAGTGTTGCCAGGGACAGATTAATGCAACCTGGGGCCCTAGGCCCAGGAGAAATCTGGCCCACCCCCACCACACAGTGCCCTTTCACTGTAACCACACTCTTTGGTCGTTGCATATCAGTTACCGAAATTTTTAAAACATATTTTTTACTGTCCCTAAAAGTGGCATAAAGCTTAAATAACCTAACTAAATGCTTCAAAATGAATTAAACTAATGATCATTATGAAAAAATTGGTCCTAGTTTTGATCTTTAAAGAACATTATTTTCTAATTGGCCTGGTACAAATACTGTTTTAAGTATGAAATGTCTTGAATTGCACTTCTGAGATCCCCACCCCAACAGACACACATGTGCACCTGCAGTCTGGATGTTACCATTTTGTTCTGTCAGGCAGTATGAACCAGGATTTGGGAGTTCTATCGGGCAGGGTAGGGACCATCTCTGAAAAAGCATAGGCCCTGGGTGGTGTAGGAGTTAAACTGGTGGTTTAGTAAGGAGTTATGATGAATTATAGAGATTATGTTGCAAAGTGAGTGATTGTTGGAAGAAATAATTTCAGGGATCAAATATTTATGTTATTGATAATAAGCCAGGATCAAATGACAGCAAGACTTATTGGTGGGTTGCTGGAAATATATTCAGTGGTTCACCCTGAAAACAGAACTACATCAGTGCCAGAACTTCAAAATGAGTGGGATGAGGGAATAAAGAGAACAATTTTTAACAGTTCAATTGAAATGCATTGTACACTTCTTGATTTTAGGAGTGGAACTATAGAATTCTGACACAGTTGAGACAACTCTGAAAAAATGTAACATTTGGGCAAAGAATACAGTATCTCTGCCCTTTTAGCTCTATCTGCCTGTCTATACCAGCCATCACAATGGTGACATTAAAATATGCTGCTGTGAAGATATTTGTGTCATCATAAACAGGGGATTGTGATGCAATCTGTAGAGAAGCAGTCAGAGTAGATACAACTCCCTAGTCTAACAGTTTCTATATTCTGTAACATATTCTCAAGGTTTTGCTCTGTAAATATTGTATTCATCATGTATTAATTGAACAGTATTTACCCTGTGTTATCTATGTGCTAATGCTGTATGTATTTTACCTGCCTTTTTTGTGTTCCCGATATATGTTCTTAGGACCTCCTTGTGAATGAGCTTGCTCAACTGAGTTATTCCTGCAATAAACTTGATTCTTGAACTAGTCTACTGGATAGGGATATTGTTTTCATGCAACTGTTTTCAGTCATAAAGAAAATTGAGAATTAATTACTTAAAATATATGAAGTAATAAAGAAAATGGGATGGAGCTGAAAATAAATCTTACTTTTTTAAAAGTTTCCCTGATGCTTTCAGGGGGCTCTTTAAATATAAAGCACACACAGTGAATTGCACTGTAAATCTTTTATATTTAGGCACTTTTACACAGAGGTCTATGTAACGGAATAACTGTTACGGAAACAGTATTCCGTTACATCCCTTTCGTGTAAAGTGCATTTCTGTTTTCTTCTCTTGGTGAACGTTCGTTCAAACCGCAATCTCTGCTTCTTGCAGTTTGCACCAACGTGTTTTGTTTGATCTAGCTGTGTAAAACAGCCATTCCGGTAGCACTGAATAAACTGCCATTAGAGCAGCAAACTCTGGGGGAGCTGAAACAAATAGAGGCGGGATTGTCCGGAATACTCGCAGGGTGTAAAAGGAAACCCGAATGCAGCAGAGTACAATGGCGCCACACAGGTAACACTTATTTCGTTTTACAAACCTGTGTGTAAAAGCACCTTTTAAGAGTAAGATTTGATAAGTGGAGATTCTAAGTGGAAGGGAGAGACAAAGCAAAGGAAATGGGCATGTTCACACCTTACAGGTCAGCCCGGCTATGGGCCCCTGAAGCAATCAGCTGCACTTAACACCTAATCAGTTAGATAAGAATCATGTCACAGTTCAGTCCCTGCCTTGCTCAAGTTACCTAGCAGTTTGAGTCCTTTACAAACAAGCATTTGTCAATGCCGAATTTTGCTTGCTGGCATTGGTGGGTGTAGGAGTTAGAGAGCTGCATAATAGGAATGGCAGTGAAGTATTGAACTGAAGCCAACCCACCACCACCCTGCAGAGACTGACAGGCATTGGGGTGTGCCTTTGGGTCATCAGGCATAGCGGCCACGCCATTTCACCGCACCCTTCCCTGCAGACACTGACAAGTGTCACGATGTGCCTTGGGGTCTTTGGCCCTTATGCTCACCCCATTCCATCAGGAAATACGGTGAGATGGGTGCAGTATAGGAGAATGGGGTGAACTTTGGGGCTGAAGAGTCCAAGGCACACCTCAATGCCTCTCACTGGCTGCAGAGTGTGGATGGGGGTGGAATGGTATGAGCATTACAGGCAACAATCCCAAGTCACACCCCTGATGCCTGTCAGTCTCTACGAGGGTAGGGCGTTATGGTCAGAAACCCTAACTCCTCAGGCGTTCGTTGGTATTTTCACAGCAAATTTTCAAC
This sequence comes from Neoceratodus forsteri, assembly GCA_016271365.2. Classification (NCBI taxonomy): domain Eukaryota; kingdom Metazoa; phylum Chordata; order Ceratodontiformes; family Ceratodontidae; genus Neoceratodus; species Neoceratodus forsteri. Next base: position 106,742,935 of record JADMNL010000031.1, on the reverse strand, counting down.
ATGGTTTTCTGTGACCCCCACCTTATGAACAGTGGCAATATCAGTTTGTTAGCCGAAAGATGATTTTGCACAGCGGATACACCATTTGGCACTACAGGTGCGAAAACACATTTCGAACAGGATGTGAAAAATGACAGCTGTACTGTTCATGGGGAGGTGTAAAAAATGGCAATGTTGAAAATCTGCAGTGAAAATATATAAAAAACTGGTGAAGTCACGAGCGTGCATAGACACTGCAGCACACACACCTGTAATGTAATTAGTTTGAGGATTTTTTACAGCAGATTGCCAACACAGACATTTTGGGACCTCTGCTCATGAACAGTGTCACTGTGATTTTCTTAATCTGTCCCGAACAGTGATTTCCCACAGCGACCACGCATTTCTGCGCTGGAAGTGTGAAAACACATTTAGGCCATGGTGTGAAAAATGACAGCTGTACTGTTCATAACGAAGTGTGGAAAAATGCCAATGGTGAAAATCTGGATTGAAAATATTACAAAGTCGTGAACTTACGAGAGTGCGTGGAAACTGCACAATGCTCACTCGTAACACAGTCATTTTATGGTCTTTTGTCACCAGATTTTTAACATTGCCATTTTAAGACCTCTGCTCACGAACAGTGTCACTGTGATTTTCTTAATCTGTCCCAAACATTGATTTCGCACACCGACTGTGCCATTGTGTGCACTATATGTGTGGAAACACGTTTTGGGAGAGATGTGAAAAATGACAGCTGCACTGCTCATAAGGAGATGTGGTAAGATGGCAATGTTGAAAATCTGGAGTGAAAATAGTGAAAATTTACAAACTTACGAGTGTGTGTAGGAACAGCACAATGCATGCTAGTAAAACAGTCATTTTGGGGAATTTTTTCACCAAATTTTTAACATAGCCAGTTTAACACTTCTGCTCATGAACAGTGTGACTGTGATTTTTTTAATCTGTCCCGAACATTGATTTCGCACACCGACTGCACCATTGTGCGCTACATAAGCGGAAACACATTTTGGGCGAGATGTGAAAAATGACAGCTGTACTGCTCATAAGGAGGTGTGGTAAAATGGCAATGTTGATAATCTGGAGTGAAAATATTAAAAATTTGCGAATCTTACGAGCGTGTAGAACTGTGAACAGACGCTTAAATAAGTATTTTGGGATTCCACCAATTTTCAATATAGGGTTTTTGGGGCCTCACCATGAACTGTGACACTGTCGTCCTGTAAATCAGTCCTGAAAGGTGGTTCCACACAGTGACAGCGAAATCACCTTTCGGGACCGAATAACAAACTGACAGTGCCAGAATTCATGAGGTGGGGGTCCCAAGAACCCCATGTTGAAAATTTGGTGAAAAAATTCCCCAAAATGCCTGAGATATGCATCAAAGTTGATAAAAAACTATTTATTCCATTATACAGCTTACCGGCATTTCCTCAGTTTGTGGTCGGCTTTGAAGAGTGCAGACGTGTTCCCGGTCCACCGAAGATCATCATGCTGGACTCCGGAGGTAGTATGGGGTGAGGTGGGGGTGTGAGGAGGCAGGGTGCACAGAGGGTGGGCAAGGTGGGGGCAGGGGTCAAGACAGTTAGTGAGACTATTTTTTCTTACAGGGAATTTTTTTAAAGGCGACAGGACTTTTGCCACGCTGAGGTGGGCTCCCAGCGTGGCAGCTGGAAAACTGTTTGGGGGCAGTGGAGCCAATGGGGATTGAGGCACCCCTGTTGGCCATTCGGACTGTTGCCATGCTGGGGTGGGCTCCCAGCATGGCACTGAACTCTGTTGGGGGGCGCAGTGGAGCCAGCAGGGATTAGGCACCCCGTCGGCCATACAGTGTGTGGGGGGCGCATGAGCATGCTGGGGTGGGCTCCCAGCATGCTACTGGTTGCAGGGGATGGAGCTGTCTATGACAGCTGTTTCAGCTGATAGGCGATTGGAACTTTGCACTGCCAGACGGCAGTATGCAAAGTGCCTACTCAGTACCGCCGATGATTGCAGCGTTTTTTTGCTTTCAACTGTACGCCACTGCATCTGAATGGCTGTCATAGACAGCTCCTACATTCATTGGCACAGTGCGGCCGCATCTGCAAAAGGCAGCAGGGCACTGGAAGTGGAGGAAGCACACCTACAAATTCTCATATGGTGGCACTATGTTTCTTGCACATGCGTGCAAGCAAACATGAAAATGCACCTCAGGTACAAGAAAATGATACATAGTAAATATATGTTGGAGATTGCTGTAGGCCCCCGGCAGGCAGGGCCCCAAGGCACATGCCTATGTTGCCTATGCCTTAATCCAGCCCTGAGTGTTGCCCCCTCTCCTTGTGATGATTCTCAGCATGTTCATTGAGAAATAAATGCCTGCATTCCATCCTGCACTTGAAACAGTACGTGTTCCATATCCGCAGTTTGTGCTATTATCTCCTCCCAATCCTGCAGAACTGGGGGCCCACTCTGTAAACATCGTCTACTAATGGCTTTGGAAGCTATGGCCATGAAAATATGCCACATGTACTGAGCCTCCTTGCCCTTTAGACCTTTCGGAGGAAGGACCAGGACCAGATGTTGCATACAGAGAGGCTCCTTTACACTGAATACTGTTATAATTTTAATGCCCACCTCTGTCCAGAAAGGCTGCAATGCAGGACAAGCCCAAAATATATAAGGATGGGTCACCCTGAGCTCCCCACAACATGATCAAGTAGTATATCACAGCTTACGTCAGCCAGCATGGAGAACTGATGGTTCTCATGGGAAAACTAACAGGAAGGCTAGGGACGAAGCAATAAAGCAATAACCCCAGAGGGGAGCCCTTCTTGGAGATGCTCCCATGTTGGACAAAGGACCCAAGTGCATGTCATAATGTTAGGAAGAAGGTGCTGAAGGGTGAGTGGACACAGGGAGTGAAAAATATATTGTGGTGCTGGAAGTAAGCACATCTTCTTGGACCTTGAACATCTGAAGACCAGGGGCCCTGTCATACAAAGACTAGCTGACTGGTAAGACAGCACAGTAAGGGGCAGTGCTTCTCCGTAGCTAGGGTAGGTGAACGACTTTAGGTGAGAACAGCTCAGAATTCTGCTGTACACCAACTGCCTGTTCAACTCGTGTTATTTTCTGCTTGTTAGTAGATGTGCACCCTCTTTGTTTTCCTGTAAATACATCCTGTTGTAAATATTTGCAGTCATCTAGTAAAGAATCATATTTTTATAGAATCAGTGACTGCTTGTTTTATTTAAAAGGGTAATTCTACTACTTTTGCTGGGCTCTGTTTGCAGTCCGTCTCTGAAGGGGCACTCTACCCACAGTTATTGTGTTGATCTTCTTGACCTTGTGCAAAAGAGGAGGTAAAAAAACAGGTTTTCATGAGGTCCTGCTGGTAAAAACCCATGGTGGTGGCAGTGAACTTGAAGTCTCTGGTGAGGGATTTTGTGTCACATTGGTGGCAGCATGGTGGGATCAGTGTTGCAACTGGTACCAGTCCAGTGCAGAGCAGCGGACAGTGTGCTTTCCTGTGAGGCAGGAACTCTGAGAGAGAGAGAGAGGCAACACACTGGTGACGGAGTGCCAGCAAAAATATACCTCAACAGTCACGAAACAGGATTTCAAAAGGTTGCATTATTTACTACTGTTTTTTTTATTTCTGCACAGCTTAGTGCAGCGTAGCTAGAGAATATGAGCACCTCAGGCTATGTCAAATTTCATGTACAGCAGCTCCGTGAGCTGTGCGCACAGAGGGGGATTGTCTTAAAATGCTCCTTTTTCAACAGGCATTTTATTCAAAACCATAATGAAAATTGGATACAGTATCCTATTTTATGTGTGGATAGATGCGTTTTTAAGAATTTTTATCCTTGCTGGCTTGAATATTTTCAATACTGTATTGCACTGATTTTTTGTTTTTAATGTACAGTGCTCCGAATCCCTGGAATGGGGCGCTCTATAAATAAAGCATCTATCTATCTATCTATCTATGAGGGCATGACAAAGAGTGCACTCATGGAAGCCCTCTTGACACATGATGAGCTGCAAGAGTCGCAGCCAGTCTCAGATAGACATGGCCCAATACCTGGTCAGCAGGTGACTGCTGACAGCAGTGACCCAGGTAGCGAGACTGAGGTCACAGCGGCAAGCAAGGGGGCACCTTGTGGCACAAACTGGGGGAGCTGTGCAGCCCAATCAACCTCAGCTTGACATCCTGAAGGCAGATCTTGTGCTGCAGGATAACAACCTGCAGAGGGCAAAGCTGGATGCTGAAAGGGAGAAAATAAGGCTGGAGGTAGTGGAAAGAGAAAAGATTTGCCAGCATGAGATCCTTATGCGGGAGGAAAGGGAGAAGATTACATAGAATTTGACAGCAGATAAGGACCGCTTGGCCCACCTAGTCTGCCCATTTTCCTACCTAACAGATAAGCTGCAGATCCTAGTTAACCAACAGCTTACTTCCTCTTACCCGCCCCTAGGACTGCCTTATGCCTGTCCCATGCATTCTTGAAGTCCACCACTGTTCTTGACTCCACGACCTCCTCAGGGAGGCTGTTCCATGCATCCACAACCCTCTCAGTGAAAAAAAATACTTCCTCACATTACCCCTGAGCCGTCCCCCCTCTATCTTCAAATTGTGCCCCCTTGTTCTTGCACATCTCTTTTTCTGGAAGATGCTACCCTCTTGGACTTTGTTAATTCCCTTGAGGTACTTGAAAGTTTCTATCATGTCCCCTCTCTCCCTTCTTTCCTCAAGAGTATACATATTAAGCTCCTTTAGTCCTTCTTCAGATGGTCTTCTGGTGCAGACCCTGCACCATTTGGTTGCCTCCTCTAGACAGCCTCCACCTATGTCTTTGCGGAGATGGGGTCTCCAGAACTGCACACAGTACTCCAGATGGGGTCTCACCAACTGTCTGTACAGAGGGATAACAACTTCCTGTTTTCTACTATTGATGCCTCTTCCTATGCATCCCAGTATCCCTCCAGCCTTCCTTACTGCCTTCTCACATTGCTTGCCCACCTTCAGGTCATCTGATATAATTACCCCCAGGTCCCTTTCCATTTTTACTGTTGTCAGTATCTCACCCCCCATTATGTACTCTTCCCCTGGGTTTTTGTTTCCCAGGTGCATTACCTTGCACTTCTTTGCATTGAAACTGAGCTGCCATACATTTGACCATTCCTCCAACCTTGCCAAGTCCCTTCTCATCCTTTCCACTCCATCCTGTGTATCAACCCTGTTGCAGATCTTTGTGTCATCTGCAAAGAGACATACTTTTCCTTCCAGTTCCTCTGCAATGTCACTTATAAAGACATTAAAAGGACGGTCCCAGTACTGAACCCTGTGGTACCCCACTAGTAACCCTCCTTTCTTCACTGTGTACTCCATTTACTACTACCCTTTGCGTCCCTGTTGTCTAGCCAATTTTTTATCCAGGCTACCACCTTGGGACCCATTCCAAGGCTGGCTATCTTGTGTATTAATCTTTGTGGGGACTGTATCAAATGCCTTGCTAAAATCTAGGTAGGCCATGTCTACAGCCCCTCCCTGATCTACTACTTTGGTCACCCAGTCAAAGAAATCTTTTAGATTCGTCTGACACGACCTTCCCATCATGAATCCATGCTGCCTCGGGTCCTGTGCCCCACTGGCCTCAAGGTACTCAACAATTCTTTCCTTCAGAAGTGATTCCATCATTTTCCCTACCACTGAGGTCAAACTAATTGGTCTGTAGTTTCCTGCCTCTGTCCTGCTCCCACTTTTGTGAAGAGGAATTACATCTGCCCTCCTCCAGTCCTTGGGTACCACCCCATCCTCCCATGATTTGTTAAAGAGAGTAGTCAGCGATGTCACTAGTTCTACCCTTAGTTCTTTTAGATTCACCAGCATGAGATCCTTATGCGAAAGAAAAGAGAGAAGGAATGAGCAGAGCGAGAGAGAGAGAGAGAATAAGCAGAGCGAGAGAAAGAACAACAGCACGAGACTGAGATGGAGAAACTTGGCAAACCGTAAGTAATGGCAAAGGGGTTCAACCCACAAAGCCACAATTAATTTTAAAATGTTCTGCAATACCGGGAAGGGGGTGAGCTGGATTTGTTTTTCAAATCATTTGAAAGGGTTTATGGGCAATTTAAATTAGACACAGTTTTGTGGATGACCCACCTGACCCCATTGCTTACTGGCCGTGCTCTGCATGCATTTGCTCAAATGGATGATAATGATTGCATGGACTATGATAAAGTTGAAAGAATGTTATTAAAATGTTTTGAACTGACTCCTGAAGCTTATAGATGGAAATTTAGGGAGTTAAGAAAAGGCCCAGGAGGTAGCTATGTAGAACTGCATGTGCAAATGTGTGCTTATTTCGACCACTGGGTAGATGGGGCTAAGGCAAGGACTGTAGAGCAAATTAAAAAATTAATTTTAAGGGAACAGCTTCTTAAAATTGTGTCTGATGACCTGCGCATTTGTACTGGACCAGGCATGCAACTCCGCAAAGGAAGCAGCAGAAAGTGCTGATTTGTATGTGGCCAGCAGATCACATTCGCAGCATAAGAACTATGGGTTGGGGCAGCACATGGTTTTAAGGAGACCCAGGGAGTGCAGTCTAAAGGAAATCAACCTGCACCCAAGCCCAAAACAGAACCCACTGGTTCTAAGAGGAACAAAAAGTGGGGGGGCCAAGGAATGCTGGACTTGCCAGAAAGTGGGGCATCTATCCTATGACTGCCCTAAAAACAGGAGTAAAGGGCAGAAGCCAGGGGGAGGGGTGACCAAGACAGTTCACCACAGTTGGTAAACTGAGCACACACTATAGTGCCACCAAACACCACCAAACATATGCACCCTATTCTAGTCAATGGGACAGTAACACGGGGATTCAGGGACACCGGTGCCTCCATCTCCATGGTAAGGCAAGACCTGATCCAGGCAGAGCAGAGTCTGCCAGGGCAGTTCTCCAAGATTCGGGCAGTCACAGGTCCAGTGGTCTAAGTGCCAGTGGCTCATGTCTTCCTGAGCTGGGAGGGCGACCATGGGGTAAAGTAGGTGGGAGCTGTACCTGATCTCCCTGAGGATGTGATCATGGGGAATGATTTTGACCACAGGGAAAACCTAGTATGTGTTACTACCCATAGCCAGGCAAAAGGGAAAGCTTCTGAGGGTGAGCAAGGGGTGACACAGCCTGTGCAGACCCATCCCTCAACAGCTGAGGAAATGACTAGTGTGGGTGAGGGGCTAGCTTGGGGTAGCAGCCCTGAGCCCCAGCTGCAAGCAGAGGAGCCTACCACCAGGGGCAGCTTTCCTTCTGAAGGGGAACTAGGGAAGGTCAGATAGGAGTAGCTGGGCAGGACACAGCAAGCTGATTCTACCCTCCAAAAACTGGGAGAGATAGCAGATAGTGCTGAGGCCCCTCAAAAGAGAAAAAAAGTCAGTTTATTGGGAGAATGGGCTGTTGTACAGGGAGTGTACACCACAAAGGGAGATAGAGGGAGAGGTACTCCAGCAGCTGGTAGTCCCCTGGGAATATCAAAAGCAGCTTGTGGCCCTGGCCCATGACATTCTTTTTTCAGACCACCTGTGTAATAACCGCACAAAAACATGGCTTGCCAACAATTTCTTTTGGCCAAGTACGTACAAAGATGTGGCAAATTACTGTCGGACTTTTCCACAGTGCCAGTGGGTTGGACAGGTCGGGGACAAGGCTAAGGCAGCTTTGGTGCCCCTGCCTATTATCGATGAACCCTTTAAGAGGGTAGCCATGGACACAGTGGGCCCCAAGTACCCCAAGTTGTACAGGCAAATAATATATACTGGTTGCGATGGATTATGCAACCAGGTACCTCGAGGCAGTGGCCATGTCCTCCATTGAGGCAGAAAAAGTGGCTGATGAGCTCCTGGGAATCTTTAGCCAAGTGGGATTTCCCCAGGAGATTTTGTCAGCTAGGGCAAATTTAATTCATCCTTAATGACCAGTTTGAGAGAGAAGTGTGGGGTTGAACAGCTTGTACTTCACCCTATGACCCTGAGACAAATGGCCTGGTCGAGCGGTTCAATGGGACCCTTAAAACTATGCTCAGGGCATTTGCAGACCAACACAAAAGGGAGTGGGACAAATATTTGCCCCACCTCCTGTTTGCATACAGGGAAGTCCCACAGGAGTCCACAGGGTTATCATCCTTCAAGCTCCTGTTTGTTCACAGGGTGAGGGGGCCCCTAGATTTAGTCAGGGATGAATTGGAAGGTAACCATGCCTCCCAAGGGGAGTCTGTTGTGGAGTATGTCCTAAATTTCAGGGCCAGGCTTAAGGAGCTCATGGGGCTTACCCAGGAGCACTTAGCCACTGCACAACAACAACAGAAAGCCTGGTACAACCGTGGGGCAAAAGCCCTGAAATACGATGTCGGACAGCGAGTGATGGTACTTGTCCCAATACGGCACAATAAACTGCAGGCAGCATGGGAGGGGCCCATTCTCCATAATCAGGAAGCTGAGTGATGTTAACTATATAGTAGGGCTGCCTGACAGAAGGCACAGGCAGAGGGTATATCATGTGAACATGATGAAGCCCTGCTATGATAGGGAGGAAATGATCCTCACCGTGTGCAGCGTGACAGAGATGGGGAATGAGGCTGATCCCCTGGTGGACCTCCTTGGAGAGGCCCGGGAAGGATCCTCAGTGAATAACCTCATCCTCTCAGGGCAGCTGACACCGGCCCATGCCGAGGAGATGAGGGTGGTGGTGCGAAAATTTGGGGACATGTTCACAGGGGAAACCTGGGTATACCACAATGGCTAAATACCATGTAGACACTGGGGCCCAAGTTCTGCTGAGGCAGTCCCCCTACAGGGTACCTGAGGGGATTAAGAACACCATGCTGGAGGAATCTGGGGAGATGCTGGCCCTTGGAATGATCCAAGAGTCCAGTAGCCCTTGGGCTTCACCTGTGGTCCTGATCCCCAAGAAGGATGGTACCACATGATTCGGTGTCGACTACCGAAGGCTCAACAGCTGTACAGAGTCTGATGCCTACCCCATGCCCAGAATGGATGAGACCTTGGAATGGCTCAGAGGAGCCTGGTTCCTGACCATGATAGACCTGACGAAGAGCTACTGGCAGGTGCTGTCAACCCCTGCAGCCAGGGAGAGGTCTGCTTTCATTAACCCCATATGGCTTATTCAAATTCAGAGTAATGCCATTTGGGATGAAGAATGTGCCCGCAACCTTCCAGAGGCAGGTGACTATGCACTGGCTTACATGGATGACATCGCTCTTTACAGCCAGACATGGGAGGATCATGTCAGGTATGTGAGGGAGGTGTTCTGCAGACTGAAGGCTGCAGAGCTGACAGTTAAGGTGGAAAAATGCCAAGCAGGCATGGCTGAAGTGTCCTACCTTGGGCACCGAGTGGGCAGTGGATTCATCCGTCCAGAGCCAGTCAGGGTTGATGCCATCCAGGCCTTGCTCACCCCTGCCACAAAGAAACAGGTATGGACATTTCTGAGAACAGCTGGGTACTACAAGAGGTTTGTCTCTCACTACAGTGATGTGGCCAAGCCCCTGACAGACCTGACAAAAAAAAAAACGCCTAAAAGTTCTCTGAACAGAGGACTGTGAGTCTGCCTTCCAACGATTAAAGGAGGCATTATGTAGATCACCTGTGCTTGCTAGCCCCAATTATGACTTAAAGTTTGTAGTACACGTGGATGCCTCAGACCATGGGCTGGGTGCCGTCCTGAGACAAGTTACACCATGGGGAGGAGCACCCCATAGTGTACCTGAGCCAAAAGCTTCTGCCCAGGGAAAAGTCATATGCCACAGTGGAGACAGAATGTCTAAAAATAAATAGTTTGGGCCCTTCAGAAGCTGCAGCCATATCTGTACAGGAGGGAGTTCACTGTGGTCACAGATCATAACCCCTTAACATGGCTCCATAAGACTAGTGGTCAAAACACAAAGTTATTGCACTGGAGTTTGGTACTACAGTCATATAATATGATCATCCAGCACCAAAGTGGGGTGCAGAATGCCAATGCAGATGGACTGTTGAAGCAGGGCTAAGTGCATGGCATATTCCTTTAGGCACGCCCCAGGCCCTACATGAACAGTAGTGTCTCTTGGGGGTTGCCCAAAAGAGACACACCTTCATTTCTTAAGGGGGGAGATGTGACGGGAAAAGGGTCCAGAACCATGTATTCTTTTGATTTATTTTTTCTTGTCTGAATATGCATCTGCTTCAGATACAAGATGGCTACCAGATCACATGATCAAGTAGTATATGACAGCTTATGTCAGCCAGGGTGGAGGGACTGATGGTTCTTGTGGGAAAACTAACAGGAAGGCTAGAGAGGAGGCAATAAAGCAATAACCCCAAAGGGGAGTCCTTCCTGGAGATGTTCCCATGTTGGACAAAGGACCCACATGCGTGTCATAATGTTAACAAGGAGGTGCTGAAGGGTGAGTGGACACACACACACAACACACACACACACACACACACACACACACACACAAACACACACTCTCAAACAGGGCTGGGACAACATGGGTCTGTCACTCAAAGTGAATGAGACCCCTCCCCACAGGGAATGAAAAATATATTGTGGTGCTGGAAGTACACATCTTCTTGGACCTGAACATCTGAAGACCAGCGGCCCTGCCATTCAAAGACTAGCTGACTGGTAAGACAGCACAGACAGGGGAGTGCTTCTCCATAGCTAGGGCAGGTGAATGACTTTAGGTGAGAATAGCTCAGAATTCTGCTGTACACCAACTATCTGTTCAACTCGTGTTATTTTCTGCTTCTTAGTAAATGTGCAACCCTATTGTTTTCCTGTAAATATATCCTGCTGTAAATATTCATAGTCTTTTAGTAAAGAATCATATTTTTATAGAATCAGTGACTGCTCGTTTTATTTAAAAGGTAATTCTACTATTTCTGCTGGGCTCTGTTTCCAGTCCGTCTCTGAAGGGCACTCTACTAACAGTTATTGTGTTGACCTTCTTGATCTTGTGCAAAGGAGGAGATAAAAAACAGGTTTCCTAACCTGCGTTAAGGAACTGGCCCTGTTGTGCTCAAGATTGGAGTAGTTGGAAAATGTCACCCGAGCGGTGAATATTAGAATTATCGGAGTCCCCGAAGGAACTACGGGGGGAAGATCCGAACTCTTTTCTGTTGAACCTATGGGTTGGATATTTGTGGCTCAGTGGTCCGGGCATACAGAGTTAACATCCACAGAGCCAGCAGTCAACCTGTGGAAATGAGAACCATCATACTGATTACAGTGTCCATGGCAATTCAGGATCGGATTTTACAGACTGCCAGAAACAAAACAGGCGTGGAGACAGATGGCTCTAGGATCATGTTGTTTCCCGACCTGTTGTATGCCACCTGCACAAAGCGGAAAAGTTTTGATGCGATCTGTCGCCACTTGCAGAAGTTGGAGGTTCCCAATAACATGATGATGCCGGCTCGCCTACATGTCACGATTGGCCATAAAGCATACATCTACACGGATCTGAAAGAAGCGGCAAAGCTGGCTGAAAAAATTGAAAGAGCAGCCCAGGATGGAGACTCCTTGGATTCAGAAGAAAGAGACACTTGAATACACAGCAGTAAGTCTGTGTCTATCACTTATCGGAGTAAGGGCAATTTTCCTACTCCTTAAAAACTGTTTCTACTGATAAAGGCTGGTGCAGAGCATAGACTTTATTCTTCATACCTTTCTGTTGAGTTCAGGTTAAGGACTGATCTTTCATTTGAAAACCTGCTATTGAACTGAGTATACTTTCAAGTGTAGTGCTTTTATTTTAAATGTATTGGGAATTCTTCAGTAAAATGGACTGTTTAAAATAGCTACTGTGCTCCCTGTATTTGTTTTTTTTTTTTTAGTTTTTGTTGACCGGGTAAGTGCACTAGACAAATCCTGCCTATTTTCAGGCATGACCCGAGGGAGGGGGACACAGATGAATGCCAACTGAACTTGAACCAGAGTAAGCTGTTGGTGGTATTTTTAGTGAATGAAGGACATTTGGCCAGGACACTGGAGAAATTCCCCAACTCTTTCGGAAGGGAAGCTCTGACCAAGATGGAGGACGCTCAGCACGCTGTTGCTGGAGCAGAGGAGACAGGAGACCAGGTCTCGACATCTGTCTCAGGAAACACTGAGACCGAGATGGATGTCTCTATGGAGTTATCTGTTGGTGTAGTTTCTGGTGCTCAGGAAGACGGAATACTTGTTTGTAAGGACGGCGACTGTCTACGAAGATTTGGGCTGGAAGCCGCAGGGGGACCGTAAGAGGAACGCACTTTCCCAGACTCGGAACCTTTGAGTCCGGAGGAGCGTATGCTGCATGGACATTTGGAGGAGGCAGAGCGCCTCTACTTGAACATGGAGCTGCAGTTGCAGCAGGAACTTCCACGTTTTAGAATGGAGGACGAGGTGGTGCTTCTCCGAGCTTTGTGTGCTGGTGTCTACAAACTTGGCAGCAGAACCTACTGTGGCTTGTGAAGGTGTAACTGGGGGAGATGCTCAAGGACTTCAACGTGACATTTATGATAAATGGGATAGTGTGAGTAAACCTGTTGAGATTCTGTTATCTCCAAGTTCAATGGATGATGTGGCCCCCCTCCAGGATTGCCCTGGTATAGTGGACCCTTCGGTAGCCCCTTCGTGGTCCGTGGAAACTGCATTACTGGAGGCTGGCTGGCTGCATGACCCTGTGGCAGACTCCTGGTTTCGGGGCCGTCCCCTATTCAATCCCCTCGCCCTGTAAATGATATGGGATCACAAGAGGGAGAAAAGGCATTATTGGATGCGTCTGATCCACTGCATCTTCCTGTTGAGCTTCATTTAACCCCAAACCCTATTTTGGACCTGACCCGGGTTCCTGACAAACAATCTTTTTCTGGCTCAGAATTACCATCTACAAGTGGCCCTATCCCTGTTCGTCCACCTCCTGTGCGGGCAGGACCAGCACGGCCTTTTTCTTCTTTATTTAAGTTTCTGGTAATGAATGCTAAGAGGCATAATGCGGTTAGACTGTCTTATCGGGGTGGATTGCCTGACCTCCCTGATCGTGTGTATGTGGCCAAGGCACTTTTGAAGGATTCCATGAAGTTTTTTGCACATGAAATTTATGCCTTGATACATGTGTCGGTGAATCAATATTTGACATTAGTTTCCAGACGTCTTGGGGACTAGAACGTTTTGGACAAAGTATCATGCTGTATGTACTACTGCTCTTGGACTCCGTTCCAGGCTATACCTTTCAAAACCTGCTTTCAAGATAGTTAATGTTATGTTTAAGTAATGAAGCGTTGATGTTTCTGATATCATATATTGGCTGAAACAACGATGTTCTGTCCAGGATCGCCAGAGGCTATTTTAGACTCTGAAAACATTTGGACGGGGATGGAAATTTAAAGTTATGTTGTGTACTTCAGAGTCAGGTCCTGTGCATCTGCCCAATTCCTTCTTTCTGGGTCGAGATAGAGGAGTTCTGTTCTATCCAGGACAGCCTAAGGCGGTTATAAATGTGGGACCCTCGCACTTGAGTAGTGTGTGCGACCAGATTAAATGCAATAATTGTGGGGAGATGGGACATGTAGGTATGCATTGTTTGAATGACTGCAAATGCAATCTTTGTGATGAGTTAGGACATACGTTTCAGTCTTGTAAATGGGCAGCACATACTAAGGTGACACATGGCGGGGTGTTGATCAACATCATGTGATTACTCACGTGTAGAAGGTTCATTCGCACTAACGGAGGACCTTCAGCTTGTAGCTCTTCTCCCTTGCAGAGTTCTTTTTCAAAGACTTCCTGGGGTGATATATCTATGCCTGCAAAAGATTCCCAAGGCCACAGGGTGAACCCGCCTTCTGACTGAAAGGTGCAAGAAGATATTACTTTAAATCCTGGCCCAAGTAACATGCCGCCTCCCAGAGAACCTGCAAAAGTGATTTGTCGTAGATCATTGAGGTCTGGTTCCGTGCTATATCCCCTCAAAAATTAGTGCCCGCCCGATTACACTTCGAATGCTTTTGAGGTGCTTCAGGCCGTGTCGGATGAGGCAGGAGGCGAGTCTGACTTCTCCTCTATTGCCTCTTCCCTCCCTGACGGTCTTACAGATTCAGAAATACAATTAAGTTCTGGCCTCCCACAAAAGCGGAAGGCCAAGGTAAAACTGAAGGGAACTAAGGAAGCCGGGAAAAGAAAGACATAATGTTTTTGCCTACTTTTCATCTATGATAATATGTCACAATTTACTTGCCATACTGTTAATGTAAACAATTTGAAGCGTATGGATAAAAGACGGCTGGTGTTTTCCTATTTAAGGCTATTGCCAATGGGAATAATATTGTTACAAGACACAAGATTTCACACTGTGCAGGAGATCCTACAGGCACATGAGAATGGTTTCTTGGTCCATCTTTTGATCTATAGGCCAGAACCCTTGTTCGGTCTTGGGATTCTAATCAATATCCCGAATTTAAGTTATTAAAATTGTTTGATCTAGTCCTGGGAGAACGCTTATTTTGGATTTTTGATTGGGAAAACTCCATATCGAATTGTGAACGATATGCCCCCAAACTAAGACTGAGCTGATAGCCCTTTTTATTTAATTCGCCTCTTATTTACATTCTTCCTTTCAGATCCTGTTTTCGGTGACTTCAATTGTGGCCTTAGTCTACAGGATAAGAGTTCCTTTACGACTCTGAAAAAATTATATTGTGACTAAGCATGTGTTGAATTACATGATTACGCACAGCTAGATTAACAGATACTTATTTGACTTTTACAAACCAGCATGCTCCGGCGTTTCAAAAGGAAGGTTAGCGATGTGCATAGATTTGTTTTTCGTCTAGTACATTAGTGGCTACCTCAGTTGATGTACCAGGCAGTTGCATTTTCTGACCATAAGTTACTCTCTGTCAGTTTTGGATCTCCTGCACATCTTTGTAAAGGGCAGGGGTTATGGAAATTCAACGTATCCCTATTACAGGTACTGTTGTTCCAACAAACACTTTTATCTTTTATTTATGCTCGGAAGTCTGTATTCCTCATATATGAAGATCCTATACAATGGTGGATGGATACCAAACATGATCTCATTGTATTTTTAAAAAATTATAGTCGTAAAAAATGCAGGGCGGAATATGTTGCATATTTGCAGAAAAGGACTCAATTTCAGTCCCTGTTAACACTAGCATATGAAACGGGTCAAGACCTTACGTAACAGATACACTTACTGAAAAGGGATATGTTGTGTTACCAGGCTAGAGCAATCGCAACAACTGTTTCCTGTGCACGATTTTCTGTAGCGGGCACATGAGAAGTGGTATGTCCCTTTGAATCTAATTATCGTCAGATTGCCATAAAACCATTCTAATGCGAATGGTGACCGCTGTACTTCAAGCCAGGACATTTGCCAACTTGTTGATCATACGACAGCCTTATTTTCCCCTCTTCCTACTACTCTGAGTGATTTGGGACGTATATATGGCCCTCTTGATATCCCTTCCCCTTCGACACAATGTGCAGATAATGCACGTCTACCTATATCAGAAATGGAGATTAAGACGGCAATCTCCTCCTTGCCCCTCTGCCGGCCCCCGGCCCCGGATGGCCTCCCTTTGGCCTTGTATAAGTTTATGGGAGATTATCTCCTCCTAGAATTATCCTTTGTGTTTACCTCACTGCTAGATACTGATTTCATCCCTCTGGAGTTCACGAAAGGTACACTGATATATGTATACAAACAGAAAGGTGACATTAAATCTCTCGGAAACTGGCATCCTCTCTGTATGCTTAATACAGACTTCAAGATTTTAATGAAAATTTTTGCAAAACGTTTACTTGGAATCATGGAAACGGTTATACACCCAGCTCAATCCTGTTCCCTTACCAAACAGGAAAATTTCTGACCACTTGATTCTCCTCCATGAACTATTCTCTCATGGGTTTTGGACTCTGTTTCGGGACTTATAGTCTCTGTTGACCAAAAGCTGCTTTTGATTCTGTTAATCATGATTTTTATGGAATGCATTGCATTTTATGCAGTTCCTGATAAGATGATTTGTTGGATCAAGTCATTTTGTAAGACGGCTACTATTGTCCCGCTGACAAACGGTTGGGTGGGTCCAATGATCCCTGTAAAGAGAGGTGTCCGACAAGGTCCTTGAGTCCTATATTATACGTTTTTTTTCTGGATGTGTTACTCCGCCGCCTGAATACCCACCCTCAGATCCATGCCATCTCATGTTTGGATTTACGATCCCCATATACTGCAATTGCGTATGCTGATGATATGTGTTTTCTTGTAGCTGACGAAGCCTCAGTGCTCGCGTCCCTGCAGGAATGCTCCTCATTTGGTGATTTGTCTGGAGCAAGTCTAAATTTCCACAAGAGCTTGGTGATCCGGCTTGGTTCCTCAGTAACAAACTCAGGTATGATTGGTCCTTTAGCTGTGGTAGAAGGCCCGATTCGTATACTGGGTGTCACACTTGGGTCTCGAGATTCTGATATTTTGAACTGGACTACTAAATTGAACCTAGGACGAGCCATGGTGACATCTTGGAATAAGGGGAGGATTGGGAAGAAGAAGCGGGTATTTTTGATTAGAACTTACCTTCTCCCCCTGTTCTTGTATATAAGTTATGTATTCCCAATACCGAAGGAACTGGAAACTGCGATTTTTAGTTTGTTTTTTCAAGTCTTATGGGGGCGTCGACTAAACCCGATTAAGAGGAATATAACTTACCTATCTAATTCTGAAGGAGGGTTATAAATACTCAATCCTTTGCTATTTTTTCCTAGTATTTTTCTTTCTGCTAATTTAAGGCCCTGCTGATTAACACTCCAGAGGATGGAAGAGTGTTTTGACTCTTATGCGATATTGGTTTCACCTGTGGGGCGTGATTCCCTAAAGTGTTACGACAAATTGTAGGATTCCAAAATATGTAAAGCAAATGTTTTTTATGCTTAAAACAATGGAAAGTTACACCTCAGATTCTTCACTACTACACATAAGACATTGTATAAGAAGCTTTTATCTACGGTTTGTACTGTACCACTCCTTTTGTGAAATGTCCAGATAGTCATTTATCTTCACTCCTGGTTCTGTTGCGTTGTTCTAGGATCCCGCCCATATGTGGATTTCCATTGGTTGTCATGCCACGAAAGATAAACGTTAAAGGTAATCAGAAACATAAACAATCTCAGGAACGCTATGTGCTAGGCCTCACTGTAATAATATGTTGAGACTATACCTCATTTATTTTTCGACTGCTCATATATTCAGAACTGGCGGGCTTCTTGGCTCATACTTGGGCTGTCCCAATGTTTTCTCGGTTACATATCACAATGTGATGCATGGTGTATTTTCCTCTCATTGGTCTCCATCGCACAGGGACACTTTGAATCTTGTATTTATTGTGATCAAATGGAATATTTGGATGGCTAGATGTTTGTTTACATTACAGCAAAAAACTTGTTCTTACTCTGAACTCGAAAAGAAGATAGTGATGGACTTAAAAACCATCTATGAACATGAAAGGACTTTGAGTTCTGCATCAACTTTATTGGCTAAGTGGGCAGCCCTTCCATGGATCACGAATACTGATTCAGCTGTGACTTGAAGGACTTACACTGTGTTTCTTCTGTTTGTTTTTTTTTTGTATATCTGATATATTTTTGTTCTTTTTGTTAACTGTTTGTACAGTATATTATGGTGTTTCTGTTTGAACGAATTTTGTTTTTCAATAAAACTGTCCCCTACTCTTTTCGATAAAGTGCCATGGGATCTTTAACATCCACCTGAACTACCACCAATCCAGGCAGATGGGACCTTGGTTTAACGTCTCATCCGATGTGATGGGCAGGATCTGCTTTTCTACCAGCTGGTAGTCACAAGGAGAGACGCTATGAACTTTCTTTGTTCCCCGTAGGAAAGGAGCTAATTTGGAAGAGACTCTGAACCTGTAACATAGATACATAGACAGTGTCGGCAGATAAGGGCCTATGGCCCACCTAGTCTGCCCATTTGAGCTTGTAAGTTCAGTTTGTTTTCCTAGAAGTCTGTTGCACCTTACCCCTGACCTCCAGAATTCCTTTATGTCTATCCCATGCATTCTTAAATCCTGATTGTTTCAGCCCCACCACTTCCTCTGGCAGGGTGTTCCACTTGTCCACCACCTCTCTGTGAAGAAATTCTTCTATGTTTCCTCTGAATCATCCTCCCTCCAACTTCATCCCATAGTCCTGGAACATCTTTTTCACTTAAAAATAGTGTTTTCCTGCACCCTGTTTCTCCCTGTAAGATACTTGTATGTCTCTATCATATCCCCCCTCTCCCTCCTCTCCTCCAGGGAGTACATGTTCATCTTTGTTGCCCTCCTCTGAACCTTCTCTACCCTGTCTATGTCCTTACGTAGGTATGGTCTCCAGAACTGTACACTGTACTCCAGGTAACAAGCATTATGTGCTTCTCTCTTTTTTCCCCTAGGTTGCAACTGTGGAACTGATTCAGCTTTATGATAACTTGTGTTTTTAAGATAATGTCTAGTGGTTATTTCTTTATGGATGTGTACAGGGGGTATTCTGAGAAGATATATTGAACTTTAACTTGTCTCAAGTTAAACCAAAGGCTGGATAGCCGGTAGTGTTATTTTGGGACTTTAATATATTGGGCATAATAGTTTAACGATTGGCAGTAACAGATAAACAGATTAGTTTTTCTTGGTGACTAAATATATTGTAATTTCCCCTATCTTGTAACAAATTGAGCAGTGACTCATCTAATCTAGTACCATTTTATTATCTTTTTTTCTTTTTGAATGCTGTATTGCATTGCTCAGGATGTATGTGTGCATTGTAATGGCAAAAATCTTACAAATAAAAGTTAAAAACAATAAAACAGCCAGCTCGGTGGCGCTGAGGTTGAGCACTGGATGCCACACCACCGCGCCGCGGCGACCTGGGTTCAGGAGCGAGCCTGGGCTGTTGGGGGTGGCAGGGAGGACTGGGATTGGCGTCCGTGAGCTGCTCTCCCAGGTCTGGGGTGGGTTGGGGACTCTCACTGCGCTGTAGTGGCTCCTGGGGGCAGCCAAGCACTACAAGTGCTGGCGATCTGGAGGGGGAACACGGAGGACTTCAGCATGCTGTGCCCGGACATCAGTGCAGATCCGTGTTCCAGGGGACCAATCGGAGGAAAATGGCTGGGCGCGACCATGCAGCTTGATGGCCGCACTCCGAGCCGCCTGGAGGACTTTGGCAGAATACTGTCTGGGAGGGTCTGGGGCTGTCCTGGCTGGCTGAGGCAGAGGGGGAGCCCTCCAGTGGGATGGCAAGATGGCCATCCCGGATTCTCCTGGGTGCAGTCTGAGCTACCCAGTTCTCCGGGGCGGGCGGAGCTGGCGGCTGGATGCCCCAAGCCGGTAGAGTGCCGCAGCAGGTGGCAAAAAGCATTACGTAAAAAAAATAAACAAATTAAAAAATAAAATAAAACACGTTTCCCGGTAGTCCTGTTGGTAAAAACCCACCCACAGTGGTGGCAGTGAACTTGAAGTCCCTGATGAGGAATTTTGTGTCACAGACAGGATGTGCATTAAAGCATTTATGACGCACACTTTAGACAGGGGGTTTATGAAGTATAAGGCTGAAGGCCACGTACCCTCACAAACCCTGAGACATGCATCACAAATGGTTACTGTACACCCTCAAGTGTATTTATTTATAAAATCAATTTGGTGTGAAAAACAGTTTTTGGGGGGACACAGAAAAGAGATTGGAGACCAGATTGTGCAATACTAGCTTTTTTGTTGATGCAGTCAGGTGACAGATCTCAACCAGAAAGGATCCTATATTTGTTCCTGAAATTTTATAAGAATTGATAAACTAACCTTACCCTGCCTCAAATTACCATTTACTTCAGCCCCACGAACACAGATACACACTAGAAGAGCCCTGCTCAGACAGAAAGTGTTATAAATACCCTGTAGCTATTTCATAAGTTATACCAATAAAGAATATTTCTGACAAAGTGTCACATGTCCCATCACTTACATAAAAGATTAAGCAGTACTGTTGTTGCCACACATAAACTGTATTCGTAATATAATGCATTTTGTCTTATCATCCTGATGTAAACTATGCCTATCTGATATGAAAAGTGACAGAGACTCCTCTCCATGACATACAGGGTTAACGCATATGCTTTATTAATTCCTGCTTGATCACTGTTCTCAGCTTGGTTGCTTTCAAGTGCACAAGACTGGGGTTACAACCTTTACACTCCAGCCCCTTGTCCTCGTAAAGGTGCTAGCTAATTCATAAGAGGCCCGAGGCCAGAGGTATGGAAGTGCAGTGACGTAGCCAGGTTTGGGAGCCGGGGGGGCCATTCAGTCGATCATGGGCTCCACAATGAGCATTTAACAGTGACTAAAGATGGTGGAGGGGCACCACTACTCCCCCCGAGCCCCTCTTAGCTCCACCACTGTGGAGGTACCATTTAGATCTATTATCTATGACATTGCTTAACAGTAAGAAAAGAAATGCTCTAACTGCAAGAATATGAAGGTTCAAGACTATGTGTCCAGCTGCATTCAACTACTTTGCTCACTAGTTCCAAGCCTTGCTGCAACTGCAGTGCCACAACATTTTACCACAAGACATTCTCCCCACTCAATTATTACTACTGTAGTCTAACCTGGTAGGTTATAAAGTGAGCCAGCTGATCCCTAAATAGAACCTAACACACAAACACATGCACACACACACACACACACCCCACTCTGGTGCACAACTTAGAAAGAAGGTTCTCCTGCCACACGTAATCACTAGCTCACATACAAAGCAGCTCAGCATCAATACATTTTCGTCAGCAGTCACGTTCCGTACTAGAGTGCAGCTTTTTTCCACGTTCCCTTGTGATGTCAGAATATGAACTCCACGGCACACTCACTTTAAAGATACTACAGTTTGTAATTAAAAGCAAATTGGCTGTAACAATTCTGTTGTTAAACAGTAAGAACTTGAGCATTCTAGGCATTCAGGTTAACAGGGATTATCACATACGACTCATTTTACAACATAGAGCCCTGTTGTAACAAATTACTGGCACTACATGGTTCAAATGACCAAGTAGTGTCAGTCTCTCAGTTTGTAGCCTGTTATGCTATGCACAACAGGGTTGCAAGTCTTTCTCTTTGTTAATTATGACTGCCTGGGTAAAAGGGCAAGGACTACCATGGAAATGCAAAGGCTGACCTGATACTGAGTCACTGAGCCATTCTAAGTCACTCATAGCACCCCCCACCCCCACCCTAGTTGCAAGCTGTAGCACAACCTTGCCCAGTTCTACAGGGAGGGCAGACTTTCAAACTTTAGCATTCTGGTGGGGGGAACGGGTTAGGCCATCCACAACACTGCCAATCATCAGGAATATGGGACAGGACTAGGGAGGGAGCATCCACTGGATGTCAGGAATTTATCTGGGTCTGGGTTGTGGGATCTAGTGGGCTACCAGGACATGACAGGAGTCGATGAAAATGGCCCTGTTGTTGACTCATAAGTGGGTCCAAAGGTATAAGGCGGGTCACTGGGAGGAGTACAACTAGTGTAGCATCATGTCCCTGGCACACAGGCATGGCATCACACTATGTGACTGGTGCTATGCCATCCCCGACCTCTGTGGTGGCACAAGTTGGTGTGTTATCAGGTGTACACACTGTTTGTACTCACTGGCATTTGACTGCACTATTTGCACTGCATCTTTGTCACATGGTGATTCTCTCGCAATTAAATCTTTATGTAAGGCACTTTTTACAGTGATGCCACACAGAGCCTGCTACACACCACATTTGCCCCACCACAAACTGTGACATTGCATGCAGCTCCAGAATGGGCAGAAGCAGAGGGCTGTCTGGACACATGTCCTCTTTAGAAATTTAGCAGCCACAGTGGGAGGGGACATCCCAGTTTTCTCCCAGTGAACCCCTCTTGCAGTTTAACTGCCAATTACTAGGTGGCTCAGAAACTGGTTAAGTAACAGGACCTAGAGGATGGTAATAAATAGGGAGTTATTGGGGATCAGGGGATCAGTAGCAGGGTGGCACATGGATCGGTCTTGGGACTGGTACTGTTCAAAATCTTTATCTGTGACACAGGGGTAAGGAGTCAGGGGCAAAATATGCCTTTTCAGAGATGATAGTAAGATATGTGGGCCAGTAAATAGTGATGAGGATAAAAATTACAAAGCAGGACCTGGGTAGATTGGAGATATGGTCAAAAGTATGACAGTTAAAACTAAACCCAATACATATGAGGTGATGTATATGGGGCAACAAAATCTTAACACTTAATACAGAATAAGGGAGGTAGCGATGGAAAGCATTACAGAGGAAAAGGATTTGGGAGAAATAAGTTCAGGTAGTCCAAAGACATCAGCCCAATGCAACAGGGCAGTGGGTAGGGCAAATATATTGGGGTGCATGGAGGATGACCAGCAGCAGAAGGGAGGTGCTGCTACCACTATATAGGTCACTGGTTTGTTCTCACCTGGAGTACTGTGTGCAGTTTTAGAGTTTGCATCTGAGAAGGACAAGGACAGAGTGGAGGTGGTGCAAAGGGTTAAAGATGATCCAGGAACAGCTGGAAAGGACTAAGAAAAGAGGTTAGCAGATAGGAACACATACACACTTCGGGTGAGAAGCAAGAGTGGGGACATGACTGAAACATGCAAATACCGCTACAGGGTAAATAATGTGAATAGCGGGGATGTGCTCAGACTGAGCAGGAACACAAACACCAGGGGAAAACTCCATGAAGCTGGTGGGGGAGTGGGATGTAAAAGAGATACCAGGGACTGGGAGTACTTTTTCATGGAGAGGGTGGTGGAAGGGTGGAAGCAGCTGCTGGAGGAGGTGGTCTGCGCACAATTAGTGGGAGGATTTAAACGAGGGCAGGACAGATACAAGGGCTTGGTAAAGATCGCACCAGAATGAGAGGTGGGGGTGTGGGGAGTGAAGATCCTCTAAGGCTCTCTCATTCAACACTAGCTAGGTAGAAATAGACAGACAAAACGGGCCCATAGGCCTTTTTCTGCCAACAGATTCTGTTTTTCTATGTCTCCATTTTCTTCTAATACCACAAGGTTCCAGAGTTGTGGAGCAAGTCTGACGGCTACAGAGATCATCTGAAAGTGAAAATAAAATATCCCCTCTCTCCTGCAGGCCTTTGCATAGATTCCAGCCAACCCAAGATCTTTGCAGGATTCTGCAGGCCTTGGATTCTGACTGGTATTAGGTGCGCTGGTCCAAGGACAATGTGGGCCCACCAGTCACCCACAATAATGCTCTTTTGTTTTGAGAACCCAAATTAATTTAGTTCTTGGTGAGCCATCCGCCCGTTTCAGATCCTCTGGATGGTTGGGATCTTCCCTGATGATAAATGTCACATCAGAAGTCTCAGCCCAGTGAGTCCCCTTATGTGCTCTTTCAACAGGAAGTGCAATAATTTAATAATTAAGCTTTGAAAAACTGATGATATAACTAACTCAGCTGCCAGTGCCTAATGCCAGGTCTATCCATGGCTCTCTTTGGTTTCTTCACATTTAGGAGCTAATAACTAATGTCAGGAGTATTTATTATTTCAGTGTATAACAGAGGAGAGGTGAGGATGAGTTTGTTACATTTTAACAGTTTATTGATTAATTTCATGAATTCCATGTCACAAAATGTCTCCCAAAAGTTTCCTTGTGAAAATCCTAACAAGTACTTCAGTTCTGGCCAGAACTATTTGCCTGATTGCAAGCCTAGAGTTTCTGTACTAAAACTGGCACCAGATGTTGCAGTGCAGTTTACACCTCTAAAACTGTGCACCTGTGAGGTCAAAGAAACACCAGGTGAGGGTCACATCTGTGGGAGCTAATCCCCTGACCCTGATGTCAAAAAAGAGACAGCCAGAACTGGTTTACAATCACAGAAAGAAGGCAACTTTGGGGACACACAACTGAGATGTGAAAAAATCAGATGCTCTGTGGGTAGCTTGTATGGATGGGGACAAGGGGTCTCTTTAAATCCTTTTTTTTATTTTTCCCCTTGCACTATCCAGTGGCCCCCTTCTGCCTGTCCCTGGTCCCAGCCCTGTCACCCTGGCATCCCCCAGGACTTTTGTGGCTCCCTCCCTTGTTCCCGCAGAGCTTTCCCCCTCTAGTGGGGGCAACGGAGGCCACCCTTACCTTCCATTCTGAACAGGATCCAGTTGGGGAGGGACTGTGCCTCAGCATCCAGGTGTTGGGCCTGCAAACCAGGCAGCTTCATCCAGCTAGCAGGGAGAGTTTTCCACTTTTGCTTCCCCAAGTGCCCTGGGACATCAGCATCAAGGGCATGCCAAGCACGACCCCAAGCAAGTGCATGATGTTTGGTGCCCGCCAACGTTCCCCCTACCCGTGAGCTGCTCCGGCTGCACTGCCACCCATGGTCACCCAGGTGGCAGTACAGCAGCAAAGCTGGCTGCCCTCTCTCTCTCCCTGGAGGACAACTTTCACAGGGACACTTGGTCCTTCCACTCCACAGCCGACCCGTGCAGCCCAAGCTCATTCCTAAACTCGGGCTGCTGGCGTGGGAGAGGTAAAGCGTCAAACGCTTCAGCCCTCTGCCCACCGGGCCAACCACTTAAATCCTTAATACATACACAGTTCTGTAGTGAGGACTATTTTATTCAAGTCCGGCTGATACTAGTGTAACAGCCCTTTGGAGGGTGCTTACAATAGTTTGATGCTCTCACACCTGCCCATTGATACAATCTTGTTTTTTAAAGTTCTCTTTTGTGAAAAATACTAATGCAACATTGTGATACTCTTAGTGAGGCCCTTCAACTGCTGATGGATACACCACTCCCACATAAAAACTGGGACAAGGGGCATTTTTCTTATACTGCTTTTCCCATACTGCTCTCCAGCAGGTACATCCTTTGGACCCCCCACACACACACACACATTTATGCCTTTATGTGCATAAAAAAAATTATCAGTATGTATGTCTGTGCTGGGCTCTGCTTGAATCTGATTACGAGTTTCTCTCTGTGCATGTTTGTTTTCCATCTGTCTGCCTGCCAGATTTTGTACACCTGTTTGTGTGGCCTTTTTTTTTTGTTGTTACAATATGTCTACCCAGAACAGCCCAGCTGAGGTACACACTAAGAAAGGTTCACAGGTGGATCTGATGGTTGGTATCCAAGCAGCCAGTGTTCTGACAGCACACTATCATGCTGTCTGTACCTGTGCCAAGAGCCTCGAGAGAGACAGACACCAGTTCCAATGACTGCACCAACTCCAATGTGTTCTGAAGCAAAAAGAGCATCCGGTATACACAAACGCTTATGGGAAAAGAGTCACTCTAAATGCCAGTATAGCTGGAATACCTTCTCCCTTTCTCATCAGCCTTGGATTATGTTCCCCTCCACTACTTGATGCAGTCTCACATCAGAGCTGGTTCTTTATTAACCACCTGTTTTTAGCTCGCCTGTCACTAATGGACTTCAGCAGTCAACAGGGCAAGGACACACAGGACAAAGCATCCTCCCCATAGCCAGCCCAGCTAATGTCTTTTCCCAATCCTTTGTGCTTATGGAAATGCCATATACGAGCAAAATGCCTAGCCTGCAGCCCACCTTCCACCCAACCCTTACCCCACCTAAACTTTCACTTTCCTGCTCCATTGCACTGAGACGAAACGCTAAATTGGCACCTGTTTCCAGTCTCCGACCAGCTCGGCGCTCCCCTCTCACACTCTCTCTGTTCTAGTCTTTTTGTTAGCAGGAAAGAAAACACTCAAGTGCAAGGGCGTGGAATCATCGGAAAGGAATACATTTATCGCGCAGCGCGTTGCAGTTACCCGGGAGTTTCTAAACTCAAGCGGAGCTCACTGCTCACAGCTGCGTATCCCCGGTATTGTCTAAAGCAGCGGTGGCCCTCTCTCCCTAAAATTCTGCAACATCGACCGCTGGGTCCCACCTGGCTGTTTGGGACTCATTCTGCCATTGGGCTGGCCTTGGCAGAGATTATGTGCATGCAATACCAAGTTGAGGATGTGCTTGGGCTGCAGGGATGGGACAGCATGAGATCCTTATGCGGGAAAGCACCAAACGCCAAGTCTAGACCCCCTCGGGGGGGGCAACTTTTTGTTTAAAAAAATCTGAAATGTTACACTCTTACCTGAAGTCACTGTAAGGGTGGATGATCCAAGAACCCGCGGATTTAACCCTCTCCTGCTCCTTCTCCACTGCCTTCTGGCTTCCGAACATCCGCAAGGAGAACTTATTGACCCCGGGCTGGAGCATGGCCCCAAACTGTCTCTGCATGAAGCTGCCCTGGCTGCCCCTCTGTTCCCCATCGTCCACCAGACTCTGGGTAGTGCCCTCCTCGGATTTGAGGAAACTCACCGAGTTCCGTGGCTGCTGGTTCTGAATCAGCTGGGACGCCTTTCGGCTGGGCGCGTTGGAGAAGGACACCCGAGGGTCCCTCCTCTCGTCGGTCTGGGAGCCGTCCATGCTGGCGGCTTTCTTCTCATCTCCTCCGATGCCCTTCTCCTGGCTGCCCTGGTCTCTCATGCAGTCCCCGTTGGTGTTGCACTTCATGCCTGCTGCTGCCGGTGCTGCCTCCCCTTGGCTGCTGCTGATGCTGCCTTCTGTCTGCTGTTGCTGAGAGCCGCCCTCCTCGCATCTCGTTGTTGTTGAGTTCTTCGTTGCCCTCCTGGCATGCTCGTCATTCTGATGCTGCTGCCCCTGAGCTTGGGGTCTTCTTCACTTTCTTCCCCTTCGTCCATGGTGTCAGACCTGGCACCTGAGGTCTGGCTCAAGCTGGAGGACACCTTCCTCCTCATGGCAGCAGCAGCAGAGGCTGCGGACGATGACGATGCTGCTGAAGCTCCTTTTTTATCCATGGCATCCGTTGTTCAGAATTGGGCTTCAGTAATTGAATAAAACAAAAAAAAAACGACGTGACTTTTGTTTTCTAAAATAAAAGACAAGTAGCCGGTGGACATCGAGTGCCCTTCAGGTTTGTTAGTTACATCTGCAGCTGGCCAGTGCCGGAGGTTCGGCCGCCAGTCTTCACGGCCGCACTCAAATCTTGTTCTCCTCTTCCCCTCCCGCCCGATATTTTAACGTGAAGGAAATTGTCTTCATTCACCAGCAACCTTGACAGGCCAAAAGGCAGAGGAGAGGAGAGAAGAGAACCATTTAGGTTCGAAATCTGTTCCTCCCCCTCGTCCCGGATGCAGCCGCTGCCTCCGACATTGCAATGTGTAACCTGGGGCAAAGAACTGATGCCAGCAAGTTTAACCCGTTATGCAATGAGCATGGCACCTGGGCATCTTAAAGAAATGTTGCTGAATAATCCAAGGACGAGGCCGGGTAATCTTTACTATTTAAAAATACAAGGAGGGTCTAAATAAAATGTTGGCAGTCGAAATGATTTACGTTTAAGGCAGTTCGAGACAGGACTTGGGCAATAACAGAAAACACGATGGTAACCTTTGCCTCGGAAAAGAGTTTTGTCAACTCTTAAAAATAATGAGCCCCAAAAGCAAACGAAAAAAAAAAGATTTTGTTCAAACTGCTTCTGGTTCTGCTATTTATAATTTGTAACAAAAGTTGGACTGCGCGCAGCCTGTGATGAGGTGTGACATCCGCCGTGCAGTTTGTGGCAGCACACATCAGACAAGGAGTGCTGGTGCCCCCTGTATATGCCATCACACCCACACTTCTGGCGCCTCTGTCGGCACACCGCGGACACGGAGCCTCTGGCCAGCGATGCGACCAGAATTCATAAACAGGAAGCAGAGAAGCCTCCTCTTCTCACTTATTTCCAGCCCAAGCCTGTCTTTTGTCTGGAGGTGCTCTGAAGTGTTAAACTGAGCACACAGGAGTGTGTGACAGAAAGAAACTGATTCTGAAGCATTAGCACAAACAAGCTTCCACTCGTGTCTAATTATAATTAAACATCAGTATCTCTTAATTATTTTCATTTTGGAGTTAATTTGCCACAGTGAAGTAACTTGACAAAAGTTAAAGGGTGGGGGGTTATTTTTTACATGTAATACAAAGCTATATACAGTATTAAATCAAGACAAGTAGGCAGTAAAACAGAGGATCCCAGAGGTATATACTGCATACCAAAGGTAGGTTGGGAAGGGAAAGAGGCAAAAGAAATGTATTTGGATGTCCAGGGAGGTGGGGGGATCAGTCCAGGCCAAGAAATACACCTTTGAAAGGTAAAAGGGGTCTATCAGACTGAGGTAAATAGGAGCTGGCGCCACATTAGTAAAGAAAGTGGCTAGTGTCACAACGCACTCTGTAAGTCAGGCTCTGTGCTCCACAGTGCCAAACTTTGAAGTGTAATATGTGAACAGGAGATAAACAGTAACCTTCCTGTCTGTTTTGGGTCTGATCAACTACCAGT
The DNA here is from genome assembly GCA_016271365.2 of Neoceratodus forsteri. Lineage (NCBI taxonomy): Eukaryota > Metazoa > Chordata > Ceratodontiformes > Ceratodontidae > Neoceratodus > Neoceratodus forsteri. The sequence continues at coordinate 106,714,483 of JADMNL010000031.1, read as the reverse complement.
CTCGAGTCCTGTGGTCAAATATGAACCCCTTTTCGTTAGCACACCCAGGTAACAGGTCCAAATATCACATCCTTCTTGACGAAATGCAGTGCAATCTTAACCCAGTGGGCACACAACCTGGTTCACAATCCCCTTTTGACTCAATTGAGACCTTGGTACTTTACCTTGGTGCATATGGTGACACTGTAAGTGCTAACAGTTCTATCAGAATTATCAACACTGTCCCAGCATTCACACTCAAAATGAGAAAAAGGCTCAGGCAGGATTTCAAGGACAACAGAGTTTACTAGAACTAAAAATAGTAAATAAAATACAAAACACAGAACATATAACATTTAGGGTACAGTCATAAAAAGAAATGGACAATTATAAACAAACCGCCTTATACTGAGTATCTAATCCTACCCTAGTTTCAATTAGTAAATGGTGGTTGAATTACCTAACTTCGGTAGAAATGCTTCTTGAGAGTGTGTTCTTTCAGGAGCCCAGAAATCAAAAGCACTTTTTCCCTCAGCCTTGACAATCTATGAGGGGAAAAAGGGTCCCACCCAGCTTGTGAGGTCACAGCTCTGTGGTGATGCTGGCTGTGAGGTCACTCAAATTCCTGTATACTGAATGGCAGTCACAGGCATCTGCACATTTGCTAAACATCCCACTTAAAAAAAAACTAAATACTTTTTTTAATTAGTGAGCCTGCTTTATGGCAGGTCAGAATTACCCCTTTGATCTTCAGGAGAATTTTCTGACAGCTGTTTCTCCTATCTGTGTGAAGATTCTCACAGGTACCTGTCAGAAGTTGCTTTCCTCCTAATAGGTCATAAAATGCAGTACTTTATACAAGTGACTGGTTTACAACCTCTACAACCTGGTTGTATTATAGTCCCAGGAAGTCAGCTTTTACAAGCTAGTTGTGACAACAAGCAAGGCCAGCACATTTTATTTTTATTTTAAAAATTCAGTATCCCATGAGGCTGTTCTGCTTGGCTTGTGTTTCTGAGCAGAAGTCTAAACATATATTTATATCACAGATATAATACAAGTAATAACAAGCAGATGGCTATCCATCGTCACAGCCAGCAATACATTGTGGAGCACAAAAGCAGATTTCAGAATAGACAAATGGGTGAAGGACAATGGCAAGGTCTTTTTAGGTGTGTCAGGGAGAAACACAAGAACAGGGGAATGGGGGACTGAAAGGCTGAAGTAGGGGTATGGGTGAAAGAAAGAAAATGAATACTTCTCAGTCGTTAATATTGATGGGGGGGCATTGCCAGAGTGTGGCATCAGAGTTGGGAGGAGACTAAGATGGTGATGCGGACCAAGGACATAGTGCTCAAGGGTATGAAGGGGTTGAATGTGAAAAAATCACCAGAGTCAGGTGATCTGCATCCCCAGATGCTCAGAGAGGTGGTCCTGTTGGCACAGTGATAGCACTACCACTAGTCCTTATTCCCTCTTCATCACTAGTCCCCTGCAATTTCAAACATTTAGAGAATCTAGTTTAAACTGCACTAGGTCCCTACATCTGCAGTGGGGCTTGATTGTTCTTGTGAAGCTACATCTCATTGTATCTTGCCTTTTGATATTGCACTCTCTACCTGAGCCTTGTATTATGACTTGTATGACTTGTACAACTTCTTTCGATAATCATTACCGTAGTGAGACTCATTTACTGTATTCCTTCAATAGCATACTACCTGTCTTTTGATATCCTGTCTGTAACTGCACTGTGAATTATGTATCTTGTGCTATTGTCTTCTCTGCTCTTACATTGTAACCTCCCAGGTCGTGCCTGAAAATAGGCAACTTATCTGCCTAGAGCACGCTACCCAGTTACCAAAAAGTCAATAAATAAATGGCATTGGTGACCCTGGTTCTGGAAAGAGCCTTGGTCATAGGGGTAGCCAGGAAGGACTGCATATCTCAGTGACGCCTCCTTCTTCAGAGAGGAGGTTGCAATGCTTTCTCTGCTACTTACATTTGTGTGTGCACAGGTGGTGGTGCAGAAATGAGGTGTAAGGAGGGAGGGAGGATGCTGTTAGGCACTTGCCAGGGGTGTGCTACCTACATGTCATATCTTTCTGTGCTGGCATCCTCACAGAGAAAACGGGGAACTAAAGGGCTATATCCCTCCACTGTGCTTCATGATAACCTAGGGACCAGATGGCAGTATATCTGCCATTTGTTCATGGAAGGAGCAACAATTATGTGTTAAAAAGAGGTAGGGCTGACTTTGGTGCACCCAGACCTGTTTTAAATGTTCACTAGTGACCGATGCTGTCACCATGGATTGGCAGGTGGCAGATGGTTTTCCTCTATACAACAGTCAGAACATGAGAGGCCCGGGCAATTACAACCTGTCTGTACCACTGTAGGGAAGTTGTTTGAGACTAGAACTGAGTGGTTGGTTGACTTTCTGGAGATTGAGTCATGGTTTCCAAGACAGTAAACAGCACAGCTTCATGAAAGGGAAGTCCTGGCTAACGAACTTCATAGAATTCTTCAGCACAGTGTCTCAGGCTGTGGACAAGGGCAAAGCGCCAGATGGCTCAGTGCTCTATAGATGCCTTGTGAATAAGCTGGGGGACATGGGGTGGGGCAGAAGTCACAAGGTGGATACAGAACCGATATGGAGTAAGAACCCAAAGGGTAGCGCTGAATAAGAAGCACTCAAAGGTTAAAAAGGTGACTAGTGTAGTGGGGTACCTCAGTGGTCAGTGCTGGGCCTAGTGCTCTTCACTGTTTTGTTTATATGTGACCCTGGAGAAGGTATCAAAGCCAAAATGTCTCTCTGTGCAGGTGACAATAAGATATGCTGGTAGGGTGGAGAATGAAGAGGCGATTAGGGAAAAGAAAATGACTTAAAGAAGCTGGAAAAGTAGTCCAAGATTTGGCAACTTAAACTGAATCCCAAAAAGTACAAGTTCATACACTGGGGCACAAACCACAATATCAGGTGAATGTGAGGATCAGGCGTGACCGGACCGCAGAGGAAAAAGGGACCTGGGGTTACCATTAGTGACAGCCTCAAGGTCATGGCCCAGTGAAATTAAAGCATACTGGAAAGAGAGCAGGGTACTAGATTGCATTAGTAAGGCTTCAGCTAGCAAAAAAAAGGCAGTAATCCTATCTTTCTTTAGGTCATTGCTTAGGCCGCACCTAAAGTACTGTGTGCAATTCTGGAATCCTCACTTACAAAAAGAACAAAGACCGCTCAGAATTGGTTCACAGAAGGGCAACCAAAATGATACATGAATAGCAGGGGCATAGGCAGCGCTACACAGGTCACACCAGAGCACGTGCCCTGGTCAAAAAATGCTGTGCCCCAGTACTCTGAGTCCCTGCTGCAGTGCTGCATGTTGCAACTTAAAACATGTTTGCTTGCTGCCAATTACATCCAGGTCCTAAATCATTTGTGTCTCAAGCCAACTCCCAACCCTGAGTGCCCCGCCGCCTGCCACTACCCATGCACTGACCACTGACTCCTGTTACGTGAGCTGTTTGGCACTTAAAGTCTGCAGCACAAACCCTGGTCCTATTTCTGTTTGTGGTTAGAGTCAGACTGTTGTGACACAGGTGCACACTGTGTCTAACGTCAGCACACCTATACAGCGAATTGGCTGTGTTGCCACTCAAGAGCACTCCAGCTACATTTTTCCACCTTCGCTCCTAACAGCCAGCTATTCTGGTGGTTAGACCACTCAGGTTAGTGCTGAGGCCCACGCAATCCCTCCCTTTCTCCAGGTGCTCTTGGACACACTGCAGTAGTTGTCTGCTTAGTGAGCAGAGTTAGCGCCGGTCCAGGATTGAAGCCACCATAGGATCACATACTGATGCCGCCAATGAGTCCAAGGACTGCTGTAGTAAAAAAGATTAGATGCTGCCTCACCTGCCTGAATTATGAGCTGCCCGCCATCCACTTCCACCAAACCAGAACCGATTGGCATTGTTTGCAAGCTGCAGCACAAAAGACCTCCCCTGACAAGCAGTACAGCCAACCTTAAAAGAGCTGTACTGACTCTGTTGGGCTTTTTTCAGAAAAGGCTAGACCACAATCTGGTCAGTAATGGGAGAGAGCAGCAGCAGCTAGCCACCCTGCCCAGTCAGTAGGTGCAGCACAGAGTCAGTCCCTCAAGTAAAAGTCCAGACAGCAGCGATAATAGTCAAGAGAGAAGCTGCCTGTAGAATCAGAGAGACAGGGTCCAGACTGCTTGTGCCTTTTTTGTTGAGGTAAGTAGTTGGGTTTATTTGAAAATATCTCAGTACTGTGAGGAGGGGAGGGACTCAAAGGAGAGAATGCATGGCCTTCTATCTCCTGGCCCTGCTACTGCAGGTGGGCAATCCATTGGGGACCAGTTTGGGAGGTGGTTACCTGCTGGAAAGGGGTGGGATGGCTCTGTTTCTTCTGGCTCTAGGGCATGACACTGTTTCTCCTGGTTCGGGGGGATGGCCTGGCTACTCCTGATTGGGGGGTGCCCTGTTACCCCTGTGGCTCGGGGATATGGCCCAGCTTCTCCTGACTTGGTAGCTGGGGATGGCCCTGCTTTTTCTGGCTCAGGGAGGGAGATTTCCTGCTTCTCCTGGCTAGGTGGGGCTCTAATTCTCCTAGTTCGCGGGTGGCCCTGCTTCTCCTGCTAGAAGAAGCAGGGCCACCCCACCCCAGCCAGGAGAACCAGGGCCATCCCTGTAAAAAAATAAAATGGGAATGGCATTTTTATTTCATAAACATATCACTCATCATTTGTTCAAATATCCCAAGAGGCAGGCGGCATGAATATGCATGCATGCTTTCCATTCTGGTTTCTATAGGTGCCCTGGCTGCCAACTGCAGTGCCCACCCAGTGCCCTGGTAACCAATAGAACCTGGAGCCACCACTGAGCAGGGGATATGAAGAAAGGCTGGAGTACCTGAATACATACTCTGGAGACCAGGAGGTAAGGGAGGAATTTTTAAATTATATCTGAATGGAATAAACAGAGTGCATTGTCAGTAACTCTTTAGGCAATGTGAGGGGTCTGAGACAATAGGACATAATTATAAACTGGGGGGAGTGCAGATTTCAAGATGGATTCAAGGAAATACTTTTTCACGAAGATGGTGGTGGAATGGTGGAATCATCTACCTGGGAAGGTAGTTTACATAAAAAAAGTTACAGGTTTCAAGAGAGTGTGAGATGTGCAGCCCATTGACACCAGTTTGTGCAGCACCACCCCACTTTGTAGAAGACCCAGGATTGTTTTTTTTGTTCGAACTTCCTTGCCCAGGATTATGGGATCTGAAACATGATGCAGAGTCAGTGTGTGCCCACTTGGGTGGGTAGAACAGCTCTCTTGAGCATCACCTGCAAGTGGTAAGGGAGACAGCCTTGATCCTGTGGTTGACCACGTAGTACTGGCGACTCTCCACCTACAGTTTGATGCTGCAGGATACTCACTGGCTAAATGGGAAGGGCCTAATCAGGAAACATTTTTGGAGCGAGCAGTATGATAGACTGTGCATCTGGGCTTTGCTCTTTACTAGCTGCCACTCCACCTCTGCTGTGGATGTCTCCCATGGCATTAGCAGGAGCAGCGGGAATGCTGCCTGGCTGCTGCCAGGCCCCACCACAGGGGGTAAGCCATGAGATTAGGGGTGCAGAAGTAAGCACTGGAGATGTGCTGGATGGGGCTGGGCATGACCTATGGGATGGAGGCTGTAAGATCAGGGAAGCACTGGCAACATGGATGGATGGGGTTGAGCCTGGACGAGGGATGGGGCTGTGGGATCAGGGGTGCGGCGTAAGTACTGGACACATGGAGGGATGAAGCTGGCCTGACAGGAGGATGGAGAAGTGGGATCAGGGGTGCAGAGGTAAGCACTGAAGATGTGGAGTATGGGACATGGCCTGACTGAGGATGAAAGGCCATGGGATCAGGGGTGCAGAAGTAAGCACTGGAGATGTGGAGGTACAGGACAGGGCCTGACCGGAGGGATAGGAGGCTGTGGGATCAGGGTGCAGAGATAAGCACTGTAGATGTGTGGAGGGATGGGGCAGGGCATGACTGGAAGGATGGTGCCGTGGGATCAGAGGTGCAAAGTAAGCCAGTTGGTAAGCCAAAGGCCTTGTTAGTCAAGCATTGGCCTTCATTAATCTCCAACTCACCATCATAAGGCATTAAATGGGAAGCAAAATTGAGCCCCATTAATTTCAATGGGGTGTGCCCCATGCTCTCCGTTGCTGGATGTCATAGTGCAGGGCATGTTCATCAATCCAAAAGTGAAGGAATCAGTGGGCCACCTTTTCGAGGTCAATGTACGATCCCTTGTATCCAAATACAGACATGAAATTAAATATTGAAAATGGTACGGAATGAATTTTGCTGATATAGGGTATAAAATACGGTAAGGCAGGTTGGAATCTAAGAAAATCACTTTAAGGGATAATCCACGGCAGGGGGCGGATTAGACTAGGATTTACCAGCTGGCCCGGTGGTGCTAAGGGTTAAGGTGCTGGACGCCACACACTGCGCCACTGCCACGCCGGCAACCTGGGTTCAGGAATGGACTCGGGTCATTGGGGGTCGGCTGGGGGGAAGGGATTGAGCGTCCAGAATTCTAACTTGGACTTGTGGATGCAGTATGGGTAGCAGGTTTCATCAGAGTCTGATTCCTGAGCCATAATGCAGTCACATATAACTTGTAGTCCTCAGTTATCACTGTGATCAGAACTACAGTTTAAATCTGGCATTTTTTTGTGGGTTCTCTTTTGCAGAACCTGTTAACAGGAGTGAAGATGGCGGCTTTGCCAGACTGATTTAGGTGGTCTTCCTGATTCCAGTCGGCCGTGCCCCCCCAGCCCCTCCCCACACACACACCTCTCAAATTTGTGACCTGGAAATGTGCTACGCTAAAATTTTCCAAAATATGAGACACTGGCCTTCAACGGGAGGCATAATCAAATATGGAGAAAAAGATCGGAACACTACTGAAAAAGCTAGTGCCATCATTTGTGCAGTTTAATTTTGCAGCCTTCAGCAGTACTGTTAATTTCTGTTATAAAATGGGAAAAAAATCGAAACACTGATTGGCTGGAAGCTCTTTCCAGTCCTATTCAACATCTTCATTAGTGACCTGGAATGGACTAGAGGGTAAGGTTGTCTGTTTGCAGATGACACCAAGATCTGCAACAGAGTAGATGATCCAGATGGGGTGGGCAGAATGAGAAGAGATCTGGATAAACTAGCAAAATGGTCAGAAGAGTGGCAACTGGGATTTAATGCAAAGAAGTGCAAAATCATGCACATAGGGAAGAGAAACCCTGAAGCCACTTATAGGCTGGGAGGAGTTGCTAGCAGTCACAAAGGAAGAAAGAGACTTGGGCATCATCATCACTGATGACCCAAAATCATCCAAACAGACCTGTAAAGCAGTAGGTAAGGCTAGGGGTGTGTTGGGTGTATTAGTAGGTATCACAAGTCGTAAGAGGAGGTAATAATCCCTCTGTACAAGACATTGGTTAGGCCCCATCTGGAGTAATGCGCAGTATTGGAGGCTACACCTTCACAAGGACATTAACAAATTGAGGCAGTCCAGAGAAGGGCAACCAAAATGGTGCAGGGACTGCATCAGAAGACATATGAGGACAGATTAACGGAGCTCAATATGTATACCCTTGAGCAAAGGAGGGAGAGAGGTGATATGATCGAGACATTTAAACACTTAGGGCATAAACAAGGTGAAAGAGTCTAATATGTTTAAATATAAGAAAAATAGCAGGACAAGAGGACACAGCATGAGATTAGAGGGAGGCCGATTAAGGGGAATGTGAGGAAATCTTTTCACAGAAAGGGTGGTAGATGCATGGAATGGCTTACCACAAGAAGTGGTGGCTATGAATACAGTGCAGGGCTTCAAACAGGCATGGGATAGGCATAAGGGAGCAATACAAATGACTATGAATAGATAGGTCACTGACAGAGCAAAGGCCGATGGCACATTTATAAGGTAGAAAAAGAAATGGGCAGACTGGATGGGCCTTGCGGTCCTTATCTGCCGTCAACTTCTATGTTTCTATGTTTCTATGTGTTCTTATCAGAACATATCATTACAACGCGCACTACTTCTGCTCAATAAGATGCAGTACAGGGAAGATCAATCCATGACACCACTCTCCTGCTCATGTCGCATGGAACAACAGCTGAAGTAGTGCAACCTTGAAACTGCTGTTCAACGTTCCCCCCCCCCCAACACACAGCCACAGACTCACAAAATGACTCTTTAAATCCCTAAACTTTTTTTTGTACTAAAGTCTCACCTCTTTTCCTTCATGTGGTTCTCCTCTGTCACTGAAATTGAATGCAGTAAAGTAAAAACAACTATTTTTGCTCAGTGGTCAATAGGAAGGAAGAAGATGAAGGCAGCAGAGCAGGAAAAGAAATGGCAGGGGAGGGGGAAATGGAGATGAGGCCTTTTCTCGTGGAGGAACTTTTGGGAGAACTAGGCTGCATGAAGGTGGATAAGGCAATGGGGCTGGATGGGGTGCACCCAAGGGTGTTAAGGGAACTAAAGGAGATATTGGCAGTGCCATTGACTGCGCTCTTCAATCAGTCCTGGGGTGGTGCCGGAAGACAGGAGGCAGGCAAATGTAGTCCCGGTGCATAAGGGGGGGGGGAGGAAGTGGGAAATTACGACCCATGAGCTTGACAGCGGCGGTAGGAAAGCTCATGGAGAAACTAATAAAAGGCAGGATCACCCGCTACCTCGAGGAAAGTGGCCTGATAAATCCAGGGCAACATGGCTTTACCAGGGGCAGATCCTGTCAAACAAATTTGATAGAGTTTTTTGACAGAGTCACCAAGGAACTGGATCAGGGAGGCGGCAGATGTGGCTTATTTGAATTTCAGGACGGTGTTTGACTCCGTGCCCATGGGAGACTGCATGTAAAATGTCAGGACTGGGGCTGGGGCAGAGGGTGTGTTAAATGGGTGGGAAACTGGCTGGGGACAGGAGGCAGAGGGTCATAATAAATGGGGTGGCATCCGGAGGCAAGGTCACAAGCGGGGTCCCTCAGGATCAGTGCTGGGGCCCCTACTATTCAATATATATTTGTAGGGGACATTGTGGAGGACCTTGAGGGAGGTGTGGAGTCTGTTGTGGACGATATCAAAATCTACAGTGGGGTGGACACGCTGGGAAGGGGTAAAAAAATGCAGAGGATTTGGAGGCTTGAGGCATGGTCAAAGAGGTGGCAGCTTGCATTCATTACCGAAGTGTAGAATCATGCATCTTGGCTACAGAAATCGGAGGGCAGGGTACTGTATGGGGGCAGAGATCTGGAGGTAACGGAACAAGAAAGGGACCTAGGCATCACTATATTGGGGGACCTGAAGGTGGAAAGGCAGTGCGGGAGGGCAGTGGCTAGGCGGAGTGGAATCCTGGGATACATTGGAAGGGGGATCACCAGTAGAAATAGGTCATAGTACCCTTGTACACCCATTTAGTTAGACCACATTTGGAGTACGGAGTCCAGTTCTGGAGGCTACACCTCAAAAAGGATGTGGGGAGGCTGGAGCGGGTCTCAGAGGAAAGCGACAACAATGGTAAAAGGGTTAAGCCACCTATCCTACGAAGAAGGGTTGAGAGATCTGAACATGTACTCCCTGGAACAGAGGAGGGAGAGGGGGGACATGATCGAGACCTTCAAGTGCCTTAAAGGTATAAACAGGGTGCTAATGGAAAACATCTTCCAGATGAAGGGTAATCGGAGGACAGAGGCATGGTCTGCAGGTGGGGTGGCAGCTCAGGAGTAACATTAGGAAATACTATTTCACAGAGAGAGTGGTGGAAAAGTGGAACAGACACCGGAGAAAAAACAGTGGAGGAATTCAGAAGGGCATGGGACAACCACAGGGGAGTGTTAAGGGTTGGGGGCAACGCTGGTCCAAGCAGATAGCTGGACAAATGGGCAGACTCAGTAGGCCTTGTTGGTCCTTTTCTGCCGTCACACTTCTATGACTCTATGAAAAGTCAGCAAACCCAGCATTGCGCCTTTGAAATATGAGTACAGCCCCTGTTGTCCAGAGGTCTTAAAATAAGCTTAGACTCTGCTTCTCCACCACCGTTTATCCAAACTACAAACAAACTTTTTTAAACCTCAATTACAGACCAGTCCACCATTAAAAGCACAATCCAGAAAGCGCTGTGAGAAAACCACTAACTACGGTGGCTGCAGTGAGATACGCTCACTCCCACTCAAACTGATGGTCAAGTGTAAATCAAATGGCTACTGGGGATTTGAACTAAACAGCACACTTCTGGCTTCACTTAAAATAAAAATGGACTAGATGGTGTCATACTAAAGGCAACACTGCACATAAATGCATAAGGAGTTCTATACTGCTGATAAACAGTTTTGAAAAGACATTAACATGGGGACTATTTTTTGCTATTTCAGTTATTAAAACCTTTTTTATGTTTCTGATTTTTTTTTGTTTTCTTGTTAATAATTACTTGAGGGGCCATTTTATAAGCACAATAAGACACTCCGAGGTGTGGGTTATGGCCTGATAAGAGCACTTCCAGGTGCTAAAGCACTCCATCAGCGCCTTGTGCGCCTCATAATGCACCCGAAGTGGCTCCTTTATCAGGCCATAACCCACCTCCTCATGTCTTATTGCTGGCATATAAAGTCTGAGCTTACAGCACCTTCTCTGTGTAGCCAGCACCTTTCCATGTAGAACTGGATAGATGTGACATGGAGCAATTTTGAGGGGTAAAATGAGGGCTCGTCCTTATGATATTAAAACATGAGAGGTATGTCTCAGACCTTCTAAGGTTTCTTCTGAAGGACGACAGCAAGCCCACCCCCACCATGAATACATTACTGCAAATTACTCCTGGGCACCTAGAGCCTTCTTAAAATCCAAAGGTGTGGAAGCAATACATACTGAATAGACAAGACTGGCTGCTGTGTCCCCGAGACGCTGAGGTAATGAGAAGAGGCAGAGGGAACGTCTTCTCTCCCAGGATCTGCTTAAAAGCTGCATGATGTGTTCTGTTTGATCATTCTCTCTATGCCACCACTGGAAGAAACTGAAAGTAGAGCGCACGCTGTTCCAGCCACAACAGAAGCCACTCTTGCAGCTGGCTCGCGACATTAGCCTGCCAAGTGCCAATCGGATTCTCAGTAGTAGCCTTCACCCTCCCGCCAACCCTGCCTCAGCAGAAAACTGTCTCGAGAAGCGATGATTTTCCAAGGCAGGACCTGGCTCTCAAGCTGTGCTGCTGGTACAAACCCATGGGCGGGCTCGTCTGGCTAAGTCGGTTCCTATTTTTTTTCAATCATCCAGGGTTTTGAAGGGATGGCAGCTCCATCTGGGGCCAACTTTTTTCATTGCTGCTTCTGGCGGGGACATGGTGCTATCTGTGCAAACAGTGGAAGCTGGAAATTTCGAGGCAGCGACCCCCTCAGCACCCCTCATCATACTATAATTTGGTACCTGCGTGCCCTCTCTCAGTAGGATAGATGTGAACCTCAAAATGTACTGAAAGGAGCAAACTTCTGGTTGTGGGACACACTGAAATATTGGAGATACAGTACTGTATATGCTTAGACCTCAGTGAGAACTAACATTTTAGCTTTACTGATCGTTATAACATGGGTAGGGGAAATCACACTTCCTGATTGGTGGGCAAGGTTCTGAGGCTGTGCGATTTAGAAATAGGAACCCCACTGTTAAATTAAACTTACCTCATTTTTTTAGTGGATCCAAATTTTATAAGCACATTGCAGGATGTGGGTTACTATATTCCTGAACAGCATTTCCAGGTGGTTGATGGCTCTCTGTGCAAGCCCTTTCCGATTCACAACCCAGCTGAGTGTGCAATTCAAGAAAAGTAACTCACACCTGGTTGTGTCTTTTTGCTTATATGATGATATGATCATGAATTTCTGTTTTAAAATCGAATTCTAAATTATGGGACAGCACCTTTTTTCACGTGGGAGTTTCTGAGTGTTAAAATAATAATAAGGGACAGTCCTCTGTATGTAGGAGGGGTTGAGGATAGGTTTTGGGGTAAAATTAGGGACATACCTCTGAATGTGAAACTGCTGAGAGGTATTGACTGAGGGGTGAAATACAGGACAATCATCTTAATGTGAAACACTTGAAAAGTATGAACAGGAGTTCTGAGAGGTAAAATGAAGGCTTTTTATTGTTGTTTGTTGTACTTTTTCTCCTTCTGTCTTGACCTGCCTGCTATCGGCCTTGCCTCGCACCCAGCACCATCACCCGCCTTCTCCGGGATCTGTCTCGCCTGTGTTCCTCCTGGCTTAATGGGTGGGGCCACCAGTAGGGACCCAATCCCGGGCAGAGTTATAGCGCAGTGTTGGTACAGCACCTCGGTTGGCAGTTCAGGGCCTGTGGTGCAAAGTGGGCGTCATCTTGCTTAGGTCAGGGGTGTTGGTCTTGTTTCCTCCCTTAAGCCACATGATGTTAGTGGAGTACTCAACACACATGCTCACACACAAGCGCTCAAGCATGCCGACGTCAACCCTCCCTGAGTCTTGGTTCCTACTGCACTGCCAGCTGTGGTCACCCAGGTGGCAGTACTGCAGTGGAGACCCAATCCTTCCCTCCCTGAGGTGAGAAACATCCCCATGGGATGCTCAACCCACCTCCCCTGGCTGGCCTTCCAGCAACGCAGGCTCATTCCTGAACCTGGGTCCTTGGCGTTACAAGCGGTATTACTACCACTGTGCTGGCGGTCCAACTTGAGGGACTCTCTTCTTATGTGAGACAATTGAGAGGAATGGACCTAGGGGCATTCTTCCTGATGTGGACACGAGAGTAGAGACATTAGGTTAGGGTAAAATGAGGATGTCCTTCAAATAAATAAACCCGAGAGGTATAAAAGAGATTCTGAGGGTAAAATGAGGGACATTTAGTAACCAAAATAGCTGTTCCAAAACAATCCAAGGGGTGCTTTAAGTAAACACAGTCAATGGACTCCACCTCTAAGACCTAGAACAACGTTGCCTAGCCTTATGGGCTATGCAGGCATGCTACTCCTAATTTGTAGATGGAGAACTGCTGAGATTCCTAGTGTTCAAGAGCTTCTGCCCTCTATGGTGCAAATAGCCACTATGGACAAACTTTCCCACCTGGCCCACAACTCCCTGGAAACCTATGAGGAATGTTGGACCCCTTTACCAGATATGCCACCCCCAAGACAGAGGTGGGCTGAGAATTCAACACCTAGGACTACTGCCTGGTATCTGAAATACAGTTATGGTTTTCTCCCTACTCACGTATCTGAGACTTGTACCTGTGATGTGTTGCACTGTTATCTCCATGTGTAAATAGTTATGTTGCATAGTATATAGAAGTCTTTGTGTTTCTCTCACTCAGGGTGTCAGAAGCCTAGACAGCACCCGAATCTGCAAAGAGAACTGCAATGTTATTTTATGGAGCATGGAAGCCTTGCCCCTTCAACACTTAAGTTAGACACCTCATGTACAGGGGTAAGCACCTGTTAATTGGTAACAGTTCTCTTTCTCTTGCTTTGTTGTCTGAGTTGTTACTGTAACCAACAACTCCTTTCCAGCTTCTTGTTTTTTGTGTTGGTGTTGATTACTGTAAAAAGAAAATGCTAATAAACAATTTAACAGTAAAAAAAACACAGTCAATGGAGAAGCAAAAAACCCAGCACTTACTTACCAGTCAATTAAGTCACAGCACAAAAGGTATATTATGCAAAACTATGTGGCAATTTATTCACACTTACACATGTAAGATAGATAAAAAAAAACATACAGGTGGTAGCAGCAACTCAACATTTCACACATATAGCGCCTTTTCAAGAGAACAGAAGAGTGCTTTGAAGCATACAGTTTATATAGTAGAATCAATTTATTTTATTTTTTATTTATTAATCAGGTGGCTACATTGGTCCCAGGGACTCTCTTCAGACACAACCTGGGCCATAAAGATGGCACAAACAAGATAAAAGAGAAAACGAGGTGCAAAATATACAAGGCACAGTGAGTAGTGCCAATACATTAAATGAAATATTAAGTGATATAAAATACATGGTACAGAAGATAGCGAAACAGGGTACAAAGTGACCACAGTGCAGGCAGTAATAATGCACAGAGTATATGTGGCAGCGCAGTACGCAGCATGTGTCACAATCGTAACAACAGTTTCCAAAGTCATATATCATAAAAACGACAATTTCCAGAGTCATTGTGGCACAGTGATTTTCCCAGCAAGATGAAGGGGGATAGCAGACGCTTCACCCTTGGATGGGGTCAGTTTATCATCCAAGGTGGCATTTACAGGTCATGGTAACAGTAAGGGAAGTCTTATACTGGGATTTAAATAGGGGGTGTGGGGTTCATAGTGGAACACATAGGCTGTTCCAAAGATTCAGGGCAGCTGAGGAGGAAACCTGAACTAAGCAGATGGTGGCAATCTGTGGGTTGGAGTCAGTGGTGAGAACAGTAAACAAGTATACCCCAGGATAGGGCGAACACAGTTATCAGTCTGTTTAGGCAGTGCAAATACAGCAGGTAGTGCAAAACGTGTAAAGGCAGGGTGTGAAAGCAACCCAGAAGTGATTCGCCACACACGCATTCTGTAACCAAGGCCTACAGTGGTGCAAAATGTAAATGAGTGTAACATATTTAAGGCAGCAGGTGGCTTGTATGCAGAGTAAGATACCAGTAAGAGGGGGACCCATTAAGGAGCAGCCACATAAGCAATATTAATAACAGTATATCTAGGCAGTGCATTTATGACTTGAGCAGTGAAGTAACTAGCATCAGGCAACTATGAACAGAGCTGAATGTGAGCGTGACCCAGCTAGGGAGTATCCATAGCTCCAGGGTTTGGAGGGGAGCCAAACAGCAGGAAAGTATAAATAAGGCAGTTCAAACTCCTACCGGGTCAAGATGTCGCATACTATACTGCACATGGAATACCATGCAGAATACATTGTGCAGTGCACTAGCATGATAGGGTAAAGAACCTCGCAAGACAGATAGAGTATATGCACAGTTTTGTACCCTATCAAGCATGGGTGGGGAGGAGGAGGGGTTATGTGGGTGAAGACCTCCGTTTGGGAGGTGGTCCCGCAAGCTGCCGCCATGGCTCAGTGGGATGAGCAGCGGCTTTCTGAGGAAAGGTTACTGTCCGTCTGTGGACTGGGGCTGGAATCCCAGTCACAGACTTTTGAAACTGCATTGCGGTTTATTTTATTTTCTCCCCGTAGTGTTTCGCCCCTGTCCCCAAGCTAACCCCCCCAGGATTATTATAATGGGAAGTGTTTGGGGGGGGGCGTAGCTCCCCCTGCAGATAAAGAAAATACCAGATATTTCTGTCACCGAAATTCATTTTGGCACTGTGTCTCTGTGGCAGCAATGTATCTGTTGAATTTACAGTGCGGTACATTGCTGCGTGCCAGTACCATGTGCGATTATGACCCCGTGCCATTCAAACTTACTGTAAGTGAGGTAGCATGACTGGTCAACAGCTGACCCCATGCTGACAAGGCAGACTCTGTGCTGCCATTCTACTCGGCCCTTCACATGGAGGCCCACAGCTCAGAGGGTCACTTGATAGGCAGGTTCTTAAATGGAGAGAGTGGAGATGCAAAGGGCTTAAGTCAGCAGACTCTGATTGGCTGCCCAACATCCGGGGTGTGGCAGGAGCACCAAAAAGCTCCCTGGTGCGACTTCTCTCAGCAACACGTGTGAGAGAAGGGTTCGTCAGGATGTGGCAGATTGCCCTCACAACCCCGGTGATGTCCATGGCAGTGGCGCACAGAGAACAGGAAGCAGTTCTTTGTTTTGTAGCCCCGCCTCCATTGAGATGCAAAGGGCTTCAGGAAGCAGGCTGACTGCCCAGCATCCAGGGGGTGCAGCTAGGGAAGCTGACTGGTGGGCTGAGAGAGAGCTGGAGAAACCCGGGACCAGGTTATGACTTTTGGGCACAGCTTATGGCAAAAAATAGTATACATTCATGGGGCAATAAGCAAGGTTATGGTATACAGCCAAGGGGCAACAAGTAAGATTATACTGTACAGCCATGGGGCAATAAACAATGTTATGGTATACAGCCTGGGACAAGAAGCAGGGTTATGGTATACAGTAGTGTTGCAAGAAGCAGGATTAGGGTATATAGCACTTGGGCAAGAAGCAGGGTTATGCTACACAGTTGAGGGCAAAAATCAGGGTTATGGTATACAGCTGAGGGCAAGAAGCAGGGTTATGGTATATCGCTTTTGTACAACATGCAGGGTTATGGTGTCCAAATGTTATTTCCATAGTTACATTACTCATGGTAGAACATCAACATTCTGCAGTGGGAATAATTGTCTGTCCTGCAGCTCAGGCAGGTCACCGGAGTAGCACAGTCCTCCTGAAAAGAAGAGGATACATTAAGGGTTCAGCATCCCTGATGAGGGAATAGCTATGTCTTAGAGTCCCCCCCCCCCAAGCCGAGTTATGTTTCTTCTATTTGTGACCGATATGAGTGTTTCTGAGGAGATAAACTACCTGCATCAGAAAAACTGGCCCTGAGGCAGAGACTTGAAATGACTAATCATAGCTTTCAAAACTAAAGTCCATTTCTTATTTAAAATCCAACTATCGGGAAAACAGTGCCTGGCTTAGATAGTTCTTCCTTCAAAATAAATACATTTTCTATTATGTCAGCCTGTTTTCCCTGCAGTGTATAAATAGCTGGCACTTTCTGGATGGTTATAAGTCATGGGGTGTTAAGGAGTTTAACATTCTGTAACACTGTTATCAATAGGATGTCTCTGGAACAAGGATTCATTTGTAGAGGTCAGAATACAAACAGAACAATGAATGAAGTTGGAATGCCTTCGCATGCGTACAAATACTTTGGGGTGACAGTGTAAATTCTTGCACTTTGTGTTTTACTCAATAAACAGCCAATCAGAACATAGAGCCACTACATGGTTATTCATTTATATTATTTATGTTTTGATAACCGGTGAGTGAACTGATCCAGTGAACCATTTTCAGCCATGACCCGGACCACAAAGTGGCAACACGAGTCAACAACAAAATACATGTCATGGGTAAAGATATAATACAGAGCAGATAAGACAGTGTTAAAAATACATGAGATTACATGGAAGACCAACACTTACACTTACAACACTTATAAGTATACAGAGTGGAAATCCCTGCATGTGTATTGGCTCCTAGATGCAAACTGCTATTTTACTCCAAAAAACAATTGGCAACCTTTTGAATGCCTGAAAAGCCACCTGTCATTGAAAGGGAAAATAAACATGTCTTTTCCATTTTTTGTGGTATGTTTGTCCACCACAAGTTTAACATTTCACAGTCGCCCAATCGTGACATATAAAAAAGCCCCCAGCATTAAGGACAAACTGGTCCATATGGACCATACAAGATAAGTAACAAACCCAAACCCAGGTGGATAATGTTTTCTTGGTCCACTAAAAAACTATATGTTCCCATGTGGAAGGTGCGCAGTATGCAGAAACACATCAAAGAATCAGGAATTTTATCACCCATATACAGGCAAGATATATCCTGTTAGAAATCATATTAATTGCAACAAAACAGGGGTCATTTATGTATTACAATGCTCCGGCCCTATGACAAGCTATCACGTTGGGGAAAACATCAAGAGAGATTAAAGAAGAGAACTAGTGAACATGAAAGTACAATAAGAAAAAGTGATGAAGCATCTATGTGTGATGCACTTTAAAGAAAAGAGGTCATAATGGTGCTTACATTACAATTTTGGGGTTTTCAACAAATAGCACTGCCACAGAGGGGAGGGGATTATCACAAACTATTATTGAAACATGAGGTCAGATGGATCTTAGAGTTTGGCACATAATCACAAGGTTGGGGTTTAAATGAAGAAATAAATTGGAAGGCATGCTGGTGAATCCACATCAGCAGCCAGCAAGAAGATACCATAAAGCAGAGTTTGAGAATGAAATGACTCAGTAGCATCACAAAGAGACACATGGCTTGTCACTAGTTTAAGGAAACCAACAGTCCTAGCATATTGTGACGGAGTTAGGCTATACCTATGGCTGTGACTGATGGACCACTTTTCTATCTCCTTATTTCCTAGCAACAGTTAACGCTTTTCTCTTTGCTCCTCCCCAACCCTAGGTTGGCCACCTAGCTAGCTCTTTTACTTTCCTACTAAACTTCCTACTAGTTTTCTTTTCATTCTTTTCCATTTCCATCCTGCCAGTCCCTGAATGATGCAAACACCCGAGAGGTGCTGTGTAAAGTGCATAAGTAGCATTTTTGTGTACAAAAAGCATGAAGGTTATTTTAAATAGGAATGAATATATTAGTAAAGCCTTTTTAAAGAAAAGGATTCAGAAGTCATATAAAACAATAATAGTGTCATGATTAGTACAGTTATAAGACATCCTTAAGATATTTTCATAAATTCACACTATATACCTGTTACTGTAGAAATAGTTGATGTATAAAAGTGCTTAGTCACTGTGGATCAGAGATAGAGTGTCAGTATCTGTGTAAATATACACTGTACCTTTAACTGAACCAGGAAGATCCCTGAAACAAACCCTCCCCTTGGTTTTGAAACAACATGTTCAGACATGAAACAACATGTCCAGACTTGTAAATAGAAAGGGCTTAGTCAGGTGACCCCTACCAAAAAGATGTAAAAATCTATGCAAAGAGTTTACTTCAGTTCAGTCTAGTAGAGTTCAGTCTTGAGACTGAACGAGAGAGGTGCTACTGCAGACAAGCTGTTGAATGCAGATGAGAAGGGTCTTAGGAGCTCTAGAATCCAGGATTGTACTGTGTGAGAAACTGCTGATGTTAAGTAGTGATTTTCTTTGCAATTTTTTTGTTTTCATTTATGTTTTGAAATTTTGAAAAATAAATATCATGCCAAGGTGCGTTTTAAACCTGTAAATTTGCCTCGTCTGAAGTTTATTCCACACGCTGTGACAAACTTGGTGTCAGTAGTGGGATAGTAGTAGTGGTTGTCCAGAGAAACAAGGGAGATCAGTACCCAGATGCCAGCTCTGATATCCAGACAGGGGGTATAGAGCAGGATAGCATACCGGGAGCTTGTGGATGCCAGGGATGTTTTGAAGGAGGAGGGGCTTACCAGTGTGCATACCAGATCCCAGATGAGGAGAACTGGAGGAGCTATTGCCTGGATTGGAGTTCTGATGGAACTGAGGTGGACCAGTGTTAGAGAGAGGCGGAGTACTCTGGCCAGGTGCTGATGGAGGGTTCCCAACCACAGGATTTCATGACAGAGGCAGAGGACCAGGATCCTTGGGTCTAGAGGAGCAAGAACCCCTGAAGGAACCTTTGTTGCCAGTCGCTTTTGAAATCTTGTTGCCCATTTTTCCGGCTGCTGCTACTTGGAGGACGTATGAGACAAAGGCCCCAGGTAAGACTGTTTCAGGCATTTGCATACTGGGGTGAAGACTACAAGCAACTGGGAAGACACCATGGTGGTTGAAATGGACTTTCCCATGTTTTGAACCCCCATGTGATATGGTATGAAATGTATGAAACATGTAATGTTTAAAATGATAATAGCATTAAAACTGGTGCCTGTACAGTCAATTGAGGTACCAGAATGGTGTAAGGGTTGAAAGGAAACCCTGGTATGTTAAAAATAAGGGCTGAAAAGGAAACCCCAAAGGTTTTGAAGTTAGGAACTGGCTGGTTGATATTCAGCATGAGAAGGTTCCTTGTCTGCCAGAAAATATATGAAAGGGAACTGGATAAATGAGATGAATGAAACAATTACAATAAATGTATAACATAAAAAGAAATGTCTGTACTGTATGATATAAAATGAGGAACCTGGGGTCATGGAGGATCTAGGTATGGGGTGGAACCTATGATTGAGCCTCTGAGTGGAAACAATGCCAGGTGATGGGTATGGAGGAAGCTCAAAGTCAGCAAAAACCTGCTGTGTATTACTTCCTCTTTTTTAATGTACTGATGAAGGTACGATAGTAGGTGTAGAGGGCTAAAACAATGTTAAGTGATGGGTAATGTGCTGAACTATATGACAGCCCCAGGGTAATGTTGTGAAAGTATTGTCATATTGAGGTAAGTTGGTATGGTGGGCAATACTAAAAATAGCTGAATTAAGGGACCCTAGGGTGAAGCTTTCATAGTGGGTAACAGAAAGTTTCAACCAACCCCCATTCTACTGTTTTGGTAGAATATTTATGACTGAGAGAGGGTTCTTGAAAAAACAGTATAGTTTTGAGAACTGTTTTTTTTCTTAAGGCGGGAGGTGTGTAGCAGAGTTAGGCTACACCCTCAGCTGACTTTTCTATCTCCTTATTTCCTAGCAACAGCTACCACTTTTCTCTTTGTTTTTCTTCTTTTTCCCCGCCTACCCTAGATTGGCCACCTAGCGTAGCTCTGTACTTTCCCTACTAAACTTCCTACTAGTTCTCTCTTTTCATTCTTTTTCCATTTCCATCCATCCAGTCCCTGGAATGATGCCAAACACCTGGAGGGGTGTTGTGTAAAGGGATGCACTATAACGCAGTGGTTTAAGGCTCTGAGTTGCAAATCTGGTGACATCCAGCAGACCAGACCTGGGTTTGAATCCCACAGCTTCCATTTGCATACTGTGTGACCCTGAGCAAGTCGCTTAACTTCCCTGTGCTCCCAGGTCACACCTGTAAAAAAGCTTTCAGCTTAGTGTGCTACTCCTGGTTAAACTAAAAAAAAGTGCATAAGTAACATTTTTGTGTAAAAAAAGCATGAAGGCTATTTTAAATAGGAGTGAATACAGTTAGTAAAGCCTTTTTAAAGAAGAAGAATTCAGAAGTCATATAAAACAATAATAGTGTCATGATTAATACAGTTATAAGAAATTCTTAAGATATTTTCATAAATTCATACTATAAACCTGTTACTGTATAAAGAATCTATGTCTAAAAGTGCTTAGTCACTGTGGATCAGAGATAAGAGTGTCAATATCTGTGTAAATATACACTGTACCTTTAACTGAACCAGGGAGGTCCCTGAAACAAACCCCTCCCCCCTTGGTTTTGAAACAACATGTTCAGACATGAAACAACATGTCCAGACTTGCAAATAGAAAGGGCTTAGTCAGGTGACCCCCCCTACCAAAAATATATAAAAAACCTTTGCACAGAGTTTACTTCAGTTCAGTCTAGTAGAGTTCAGGCTTCAGAGTGAAGGACAGAGGTGCGACTGCAGACAAGCTGTTGAATGCAGATGAGAAGGGTCTTAGGAGCTCTAGAATCCAGGACTGTATTGTGTGAGAAACTACTGATGTTAAGTAGTGATTTTCTTTGCAATTTTTTTGTTTTCATTAAGTTTTTGAACTTTTGAAAAATAAATATCACACCAAGGTGTATTCTTTGTCTGAAATTTTATTCCCTCACACTGTGACACATATGAAGGCTATGAGGTTTATGTAACTCCATGTAACTCTTTGCCCTGGTTCCGTGAGAGCTGTGCTCCTTCAGTGTGAAATCAGTTTTCACTATGAGAGAAGAAATCTTTCAAGATTGCACCACATTGGAAAATTCCCTCTCCCACCCCCACTCCCTCCTCGGTACCACTGTTTTCATCATTTCCCTGCAAAAGCATAAGTGGCCTTCATTTCAATATATGGGACAAACTAATAAGGCAGTTAGGGAGGGAACTAAATATATTTAACTGTCCAAGATTTGAAACAATCAATAGACTGAACACAGGATACACGTGTTTTAACAAATTTGCTATGCAGCTTCTCGTAGCAATTAATTACTAAACCAGGTAACACCCTTGTTCACCTAAATACAAGGTTTCTACTATAAACTTTGGTTTGAAAGCTTCAAAACACTTTATTTTATTTTATTTATTTAGCTTTTGTTGACCGGGTAAGTGCACTAGACAAATCCTGCCTATTTTCAGGCACGACCCGGGGGAAGGGGATACAGATGAATGTCAACTGACCTTGAACCAGATTAAGCTGTTGGTGGTATTTTTAGTGAATGAGGGAAATTTGCTGACACCGGGAAATTCCCTACTCTTTTCGATAAGTGCTATGGGATCTTTAACATCCACCTGAACTACCACCAATCCAGGCAGATGGGACCTCGGTTTAACGTCCTCATCCGAAAGACGGCACCTCAGAAGTGCAGCACCCCTCTCATGCTGCACTACAGTGTCAGTACTGGGATATTAACCCAAGTGCCAGATGTGGGAACTGAACCCACAGCCCTCTGATCTCCCGGCCTCAGAGGCGATTGTGCTACCTACTGAGCCACTGACACTGACAATTCTAAGAATCCTCTTTGAATGCATTTACACTCTATATACTACATGTACCCATGGCATGGCTTGATAGTTAAAGCTATCTCAGGTGATGGTTGTTTTGCAACAACACTATTACAGTGCCTGGTGACATCGCACACATCTACCACATTCCCACACATATAAGAGTATAAGAGGCAGTGCCTCACACTGGCTCTGTTCTGCCAGACCAGACCACAGAGGACCATCTGCACAAAATATTAGTGAACCGATACTACTTTATCTTTGTATTAAAACAGTATGCATTGCCAAAGACTCATATATAGGAAGCTACACTACTGAGTGAGAAAAATTAAAGAAACCAAGGTGCCAAGATGTGGTGGAACATTGTTTAGTTAAAGCAGTGTGCAACAAAAACGTTATTCCAAAAAAGCTAATTTTCTGTTATGGTTATGAAAAATATTGGAACAACTGTTGATTTTGATTTTCTGGATGTTTCCTATGCTGTATTCTGTATATTTGCATTTTTGTACCCTCCTCGGGTCCTCAATAATATTTTTTTTCGTTTAAATCTTTTTATTGATATTTCATATAGAGTAGACATCTACACATAATACATACCTTCACAGAGTTCATAGACATCTACAGGCTACATACCTTTACAGGTTTCATTCTGTTAATATTTTTCTTAACAAAGAAAAGGAAAAACCTAAATAAAAAGTAGAACTCCTAAAACTATATTACAATGGTCCACATACATTACATTCTTCATTAAGTTGATCTACACGGTTATATTCTGTTCCGCTTTACAGATAGAGACCAGTTCATTTTCCAGTTATTTATTTACTTTGAAGGCCCATCACCCCAGCTTCACAACCATTAATTCCCCAGCTGTTAATGTACTCATGAAGGGCCCCCAAAGACTTCCAAAGCTGTTAAGTCGGCCCTTCAGTTGGTAGATTTTCTGTTCCAGGGCCAAAGCTTCCACTGATAAGGCCCGCCATTGTGTAATAGTGGGGTTCTCCCCTGATACCCAGGTGTTCAATATCGCCTGCCTGGCCTGTACTAGCAGTACCTTCACCCACCTCGGGTACAGGCTGCATTCCTCATCACCTTCATTCTCTATACTAAATAACAAACTAAGGGGTGAGGGTGAGGGTGAGACTGTTAGGCCTGAAATATTACCCAGGTGTTGTCTCACCATCTCCCAGTATCCCGCTAGCCGTGGACAGGCCCAAAAACAGTGAAAATACGTGCCCTCATGCTCTCTACATCTTCCACACATCTCCAATATCTTGGGGTGGAATCTGTGTGGCATGACTGGGGGGTAATACAGCCTATGCACACATTTATAGGTAGTTTCTTTGTATTTATTACAGGACAGCAATCCCATATGTGATTCCAATATAAGGCCCCAGTTAGGTTCTGTTATAACAACACCCATATCTCTTTTCCATAGGCCATGTGTCTTGCAGGTCAGATTTCGTAGGTTCCCTCTCAAGAGACCTACAACATTCTTAAACATCCCTTTCGGATCCTGCCTAGCCTTAAATATGAGTTCCTCCACCGAAGCCAGTGGCCCTATTTCTGTGTCTTGCCTCCTTATCTTCTTACAATAATTCCTGGCCTGGGAAAACCGAAACAAATGGCAGGTCGGGATCTCAAGTGAGTCTCTGAGCTCCTGGAAGGCGGCCAGACTCCCCCTACTGTACATATCCCCTATGCACTGTACCCCCTTCTTCTCCCACTCCAGGAATGCAGTATCCTCTATGCTCGGTCTATAAAAGGGGTTTCTGGTGATAGGGAGCAGCAGGGTCTCCTGCTCACTACCATTCAGGGCCTGTTTAATATGCACCCAGCTGTCTAGTACCCATAACACTAATGGGTTAGCTGCCCTAATGAAACATACACCTTCCATCCTCTACAGGTTAAGTAAGCTGTCAACTTGCCATCCACCCCCATCCCTTCCAGGTCCAGCCAGCTGGCTGCCCCTACCCAGGCTACCCAGTCCTTTATAATATGTGCTTGTGATGCCAGGAAGTATTGTTTCAGGTCCAGGAAATTGAGTTCTCCTTCCCGGTTATTCACTTTGAGTCTGGCCAGATTAGTGTGTGCTCTTTCCCCCTACCATAAAAACTCTATGAACCCTTTTTCTAACTTCTTAAAGTCTTTTTTACAAGGCCCATCGGCATGGTGTAGCTAGGCATACCCAAGTACTCCATGGTGTGCAATTTTATTTAACGGGGTAGCAAATAGGCTCTGAACTGCTTCCTTTTTCCATGAAAACTAACAAAGAAAATGCTGAACCTTTCTGTAATTTTATTCATAGGAATTGAAACTAGAAGGACTGGTCACTAATGCTGTCTTTGCATCCCAAGGACAATACAACTTCACAGGCTCTGGGCTGGTATGTGGGTGTCTTAGGGAGCAATGCATGGCATTTGTATTTACCCATGCATGGCAACAACCACTGTCATAGAATACAAAAGTTGTATTTATTGTGCCAAATGAGGCAACAAACACGGTCCTGGTGTACATTTGTATATTGTCTGGCTTCACCCCGGGGGTGGGGGGGGTAGCAGTGAGTCCACTTGGTGTGCAGATCTGAAATTCCTGGCTACACCCCTGCCCACCGGAAGCATCTGGGGCAGATACAGGATCCTGGGCAATATATTCATCTTAATGAGGTTTATACGCCCTATCCGCGACAGGGGCAGGGGTCGCCACCTCCTCAGCTCCCAAAGCAGGGTTTTAATCATGGGTGAATAAGTCAGTTGATATAGGTCCTCACCCCTTCTCCCTATATGCAAACCCAGGTATTTAAAGGAGGTGGTCATCAGTCTCAGACCCCAGTCACCCTTCTCTGGTTCCTCCTCCATAACCCACATATAGAACCTCGGATTTATCTATATTAATCTTATACCCCGAGAAATTGGCAAATTCAGAAAAATTCTAGCAGAGGTGGGAGTGAGTTCTTGGCTTTCTCAGGTATAGAATCTTCTTGTCTGCATACAGTGACAGCATGTGCTGGGCATTCCCTTTCCCTTGACTCCCTCAATGCAGGGTGCTGCCTGATTGCTACAGCCAGAGGTTCAACTGCTAGGGTGGAGGAGGCCTTCCAAGTAGGACGCCAGTACCTTAACATATATTTTGGCATCAGCATTCAGGAGTGAGATAGGCCAATATGATGCACAAGTCTGTGGATCCCTCCCAGGCTTCGGTGTAGACACATATAGCTGCTTCCCATGGTGGGAGGCAGGGGGTTTCTCTCTAACCTCCTTAAATGCTGCCTTCAGATGGTCCACCACCTTACTGCCCATCACCTGTAGAACTCAGCAGGTAGCCCATCTGGGCCACTTACCTTTCTCGGTTTCAGGCTTTGGATGGCCCTAAGAATCTCCTCCTTAGAAATCTCCTTGCCGAGCATTTCTTTAAATGGCTCAGCCTAGCACTATACCTTAACCCCATTTAGAAATTATTTTGCTTCTTCCAGTGTACCTTCACATTCTGCACTATATAGAGCTTGGTAAAATTGGTTGAAGCATTGTCAGGTAAGCTGAGGCTCTTATGTAAGTTCCCCATTTATGCTTGATCTCATGTATCCTCGTTCCTCTTCTACCCTTAATCAGGTTCACCATTAACAGCCCCAGTTTGTTACCCCACTCATAAAATTTATCCTTCCAAAAGAAGAATTTGGCATGTGCCTCCTCTGCCAGCGTGTTGTTCAATGCCTCCCTACTAGTTGCCAATAGATGCAAAATTTCCTTTCACCCCCACTGGCCGCTTCCTTTACTTGTAGGCGTAACTTCTCCGGCTGCTGTAATTTCTCCTTTTTATACCATGTCACATACCAATAATTGTCCCTCTTATGTATGCTTTCCCTGCATCCCAGAACATTTGCATAGACGGTGCCGTGTCCTTATTTACCCTAGTGTATAGTGCCATCTGGTCCTGTAGGAAGGTTTTAAACTCCTGGGATCCCAGTAGGTAGGATGGAAAGCACCACATGGTGCCCTGTGGTTGCTTAAGGTCCATCTCAAGGGATGCAAACACATCTTTTTCTGTTTGCTGTGTAGCGCATTATGGACCTTTCAGTAGAACAATAAAAATGTAAACAAACTTTAAACATTTATCTAGATAGAACAATAAACATAAAACTATATACACTCCCACTCACACCACTCTCACTCTGCATTCTTCCAAGAACATACAGCATTTCAATACAGAATAAGTATGTTTAACTTTGAAAAAGATGTTACTGGAGGTTTGGTTCTGAATTACCAATCACTACTCCCCACCCCGGTCCATCAAAGATAGAATTTCACAACATTGCTTTTCCCAATTCCTTCCAACCCCCACATGAAATTACCCACACAGGCCCACTACACCCACAGTGGGAGCATGCAGCCTGCCTCAAGCACGAGATGGACAACTATTCCACAGTTTAAATGCACTCTTAGTATATGTCTCAAATCCTCTCCCTTTCGAGCCCTGCATATAATAGTTTCCCACCCCATGTCCCCATACCCCAACAGACTCATCTGTATCAAGAGATGTTAGAGCAGCCACATGGCCAGCCCCACAAACCAAATCTAATGTGTAGGCCCACCACACACCACTACTTACAGATCTCCAGCTCTCATGGCACAGGGTTCCAGTCCAGAACATGGCACCAGTAGCCTGTGGCAATCACATCAAACTCTGTGTCCAAGTCCAGTTGTCAAAGTGCCCCATCAAGCTTACAGGGAAGAAGAAAACAGTCTTTTTTGAAAACCTAGCCTGCTCTGCACCAGAGTGCAGATAGTTCTCCATTCTCTGTCAAGAACACCAGGGGACATCGTGAGGGAGGGAGGGTCGCAGGGGATTCTTCACATGAAACAGTCTCACACTTTAAGGGCCAGTATTCCATGTACAAGGGGGCAGCCAAGACTCTCTCTTTTAAAATGTTCCCTTCTGTTGAGCAGCCCTCGCCTAGCATTCATGTGGGAAGTCCAGAACAGTCCAGACAGAAACACATTAGAATGAATGAACTCCTGGTACTTCTTCCAGGCAGTTGTGGCATCCTTCAGTCCCATCAGCCTATTTTCTTTTCAGCTCAGCAACAAAGGAGGTCAGCTTGTTCATATCCCAGAAGCTATAAGAGGCTCCTTCATGGCGGATCTGCAGTGTGGCGGGAAGAATCATGTACCATTCTATTTTCAAGTGCTGGCACTCTGCAATCACTTCATTAAATGCATGGCGTTTCTTCCCAATTCTTGAGGAGTGATCTTGGGAGAGATACAGCTTGATTCCCTCATTTCAACTCCTCTGCATTACAATAGGCTTTCCAGACTTCCTGCCTATCCTGGAAATTGTGGAAGCGAAAGATCACCTGGTGGGGTGGCTGTCCCTCAGGCGGCTGTGGCATCACTGCTCAGTGTGCTCGCTCCAGCTTATACCGCCCCCCCCCTTCGGCTTAAGGCCCAGCAAGGCCAGTAGTTTCACAGCACAAAACTCCATGATGTTTTGATCTTCTTTGCCCTCCAGGAGGCCCCTGAGGTGCAGATTAGACGTCTGATGGTAATTTTCCTGGTAGTCCAGGGCCTCCCAGAGCTCTGCGACCTCTTTCTCAAGCTTCCCGATACACCTGGGGAGTGGAGCCAGTGAGTCCTCCATAGTTGAGAGGCGTCCTTCCATCTCCTCAAGCCTCTTGCTCTGCTGAGAAAGCTGTGTGTCCATTGCCGCCAGCCTTCTATCTATTTTCTCCTCCACTCTATCTAATTGCAGAGTCAGGACATTAGCCAATCAGGACTCTGTGCCAAGCTATGCTGTGTGTGGTGCTCTTACTTTCACTTCAGATTCTTTTCCCCCGATGACTGGACAAGTCTGCCCCAGGGTGCTCTCTTCATAACTTCATTTTTGAAGTACCTTTTCCTACTTTTAGCAGTTTTTTCTTCATTTTTGTTCTGAATTACAGTGTTGCAATATGTTTTTGACCTTCTTTTACTGTTCGTGCTAGTGTTTCCTTGGTTTGGGACTTTGTCTGCCTTACTGCCTTGCCTGCTTCCCTTACGGAAGTTTGCTATGCCTCCCTATCTTCATCCCATTGCGTTCCCTTATATTTCCTGAAGGCCAGCCTTTTGCGCTGACCCTTTCTGCTACTGTTTTGAGAACCAAAGTGGTTTCCTTCTTCTTTTGTACTTCCTTTCTCTCTAACACAGTGGGATGTTGCTTCAAGTATTGTATCCTTAATGCTTGCCCACTTTACCTGTACCCCCTCACCTGTATTTCTTTTTGCCAGGGCTAGCTTAATTCTGTTGGCCATCTTATCAAAGTCAGCTCCTCTGAAGTCCCATATTTTTGCCTTGGAATGGGATGATTTAGTTCTAGTGGCCAAATTGAACCATACCATGTGATTCCATTTTGAAGAACCGCTGGATCCTGAGGATATTCCTGACCAAGAATTTGGCCCCCATGGTCAGGAAGATTTTTCCTCTCATTTTACATTAGTTCAGCATATAGTGGATACCCTTGGTCAAGAAGCGGTTGATGATGATGATGATGATGAGGAGGCAGACTTTTTAGGTATGATAGGTCTTCCTCCTTCAAAGAGTTTGCTCTTGTCAGTCCACAAATCTCTCACAAGGCAACTTAAAACTTTTACAACATCCCACCTCCATTCCTGGGGTGGAAAGGAAAATTGAAAGAAAATATAATTTGGGAAAATCAAATGCTGAGTATTTGTACTGTTACCCTGATCATGAGGGCATAGTACAGGCTACTGCCTGTGACAAAGCAAAGGTGTCTCTTTCCTCCCAACCCCTGGAAAAAGACTCCAAAAAACGGGATGCCATGGTTAAGAAATCTTACACCACACCCGCTTTGCTGCTCCACTTTTGTACTTACATGGCATACACAGCCCAATACCAAAAAGCTCCCTGGAACTCTATCCTGGCTACTAGCCAGGAAGCCCCAAGTAAACTGGCCCAAGACTTAGCAGAGGTTGTCAAATCAGCTTTAGAGGCCACAAAATATCAGTTTCATATGGCCGTGAATGCCAGTGATACTGCCTCCAGGGCTTTTACCCAGATCATTTCCCTCAGAAGTTTTGCCTGGTTGAGGTCTACTAATTCTCTCCCAGGATACACAGACTAAAGCTATGGATTTCCCCTGTGAGGACAACTCCTCTTTGGGGACAAAACTGAAGCTTTCAAGAAATAGAAAGGAGTACAAATCTTCCTATCAGAGCAATGCTGCTAAAGAAAGGCCCTCTACCTCTAACAAGCTCCAAAGGGGAGGCAGAGGTAGGAGATATTATCCCAGGGCTTTTTATCTTATGCCGATGCCAATGCCCTATGACTACTGTCTTATGAGAGATTTCAGAGGAAGATGGAGAAAGACTCAAAAGTGAGCTGACCCTTTCCCCTTTCCAAAGCTTCAAACTAAGCAAACTTTCCGACTCGAACGCCCAGGTCGCCTCCCTTCTACCATGGGGAGGGGCCTGTCTCACTAACTCCACCACTGGCCAGGCATAACCACAGAACAGTGGATACTGGAGGTAGTGGGCCAAGGCCTTACTCTGCAATTCAAACAGTTTCCTGCAGCAGGGTCACACGTTTCAAAAACCTTAACCCGTACAGAGACAATTCTGTTGGAGTTAGAGGCAAAGACCCTCCTGGCATCAAATGCAGTGGAAAGAGTTCCTTTGTCTCAGAGGGGAAAGTCCTCTACTCCAGATACTTCCTCACACAAAAGAAAAATGGGATCTCAGGTACCTAAACAAGCACCTGTTCAATCCAAAATTCAAAATGATCACCCTTACTGTGGTGATTCCCTCTCTGCAACAAGGAGACTGGCTGGCATGCTTAGATTTAAAGGATGCCTATTTTCACATATCAATCAGGCCATCTCACAGAAAATACCTCAGATTCGCATCTGCCCTCTGGTCACTACCAGTTTGCAGCTCTACCATTTGTCCTTTCTTTAGCTTCCAGAGTCTTCACAAAGTGCCTCTCGGTTGCAGCACACCTCAGAAGACGGGTTGTCAGCCTTCCCCTAGTTGGATGACTGGCTGATAGTGGGCAAGTCTCCCCAGCAATTCAGAGACTCACTCAGTCTAATAAGACACATTTTAGAGTTGTTGGGCTTCCTGATCAATTCAGAGAAGTCCCACTTCGAGCCAGTTCAACTGTTGGAATTCATAGAAGCAGAACTGGATGCGTTACAAGGCAGAGACCTGCCCTTGGACATGGCTCAAAATCTGCAAACCCTGGCACACTCCTTCACCCTCGGTCAGCCAAGGCTTGCCAAACACTTTCTCAGACTCCTACGGCACATGGCATCTGCCACAGTGATAGCACCGGGTACCAGATTCCAAATGAGGGGTATTCAGTACCATCTCAAAGCTCATTAGTCTCAAAAGAGGGACTCGCTCTCAAAGTTAGTTTCAGTCACAAGACCATTTTTGCAGGCCTTAGACTGGTGGAAGGAAGTACGAAACCTAAGGGAAGAAGTAGCCTTCCAGCCCAAAGAACCCTCCAGGATCCTCACCACAGATGCTTCTCTCCTTAGGCGGGGCGCCATCTAAAGGACCAGTCCATAAGCGGGATCTGGTCCCCCAAGGAGTCTATGTGCCACATAAATCTCCTAGAACTCAGAGCTGTTCATTTGGCCATCAAGGCCTTTGCTCCTCAGCTAAAGGGTCAATCTGTCCAAATCAGGACAGACAACACCACTGCTATGTTTTACATAAACAAGCAAGGTGGCACAAGATCCAAGAACGTATGCACAGAGGCCATGAAGGTATGGTCCCTGGCCTACTCACTAGACATGCAGCTTTCAGCCATTTAGTTGCCAGGAAAGGACAATGTCCTGACAGACTCTCTGAGCCGTATCAGTCAGGGCCATCACGAGTGGACCCTGAACAGGCAAGTACTGTCCACAGTTTCAGGAGGTGGGGCATTCCAGAGATAGACCTCTTTGCCTCCCACCACAATCATCAGTTGCCTCTATATTGTGCCAAGCCTCCGACTTTGGGCAATGCCCATACAGGCTCTTTTCCTGGACTGGTCAGGAAGGTTTCTCTGTACCCTCCCTCCCTTTCCTCTGATTTTCAGGGTCCTACTCAAACTCAGAGCTCAACCAGCAACTATGATGCTGGTAGCTCCAGACTGGGCATCTATTTCTCTGATCGCCTT
This sequence comes from Neoceratodus forsteri, assembly GCA_016271365.2. NCBI lineage: Eukaryota > Metazoa > Chordata > Ceratodontiformes > Ceratodontidae > Neoceratodus > Neoceratodus forsteri. Next base: position 106,683,015 of record JADMNL010000031.1, on the reverse strand, counting down.
GAGAACCGAGTCTCCTGCTTGGTCTGGGTTGCTGGCTCCAGCACGTTCTGGCAGGCCCAAAGGAGCCTAATTCTGCTGCTTGGATGGTTTTTGGTTTGCTCTGCCAGATCATTTTGGTCAACCCATCTCATTCCAACTGCTCACAAAGATTCTTAATAGAGTATTTAATCGTTTCCAGGTTTGAAAAAATATGAACAAAGTCAGCTCTAGGAGTCAAATGTAAAGTTTTAAGTGTGACTTGGTTGGACGGACTGATGTGAACAAGTCTTATCCTCAGCACGACTGTCTAGCACCCCCTGGAAGATTGTTTTTTAATTCCAAGTTCATTGTGCCTTTTTAACAAAATAGACATATCGAAGTGGAGTACAAGCAGTACAGAGTTATCAGTATACATTAGCTCAGATATAATAAATATAAGGATATGGGTAATTTTAAAGGGATATTAAGCAGGCTCCCTTCCATCTCAGCACCCATCTGCCCTTCTTACAGGCAACCTCCTAGCTCCAACAAAGTTACCTGAAGTCATTACTTGGTGGCCTGGTCTCTCCTTTCATAGACCAAATTCATTGTTCACATCGGAGGATTCCATGGAGTGGAAAGTGACTTTTGCATCATCCTAATAGACGTTTGCTTTCCTTTTTCTCCCATCCCTTGCAGGATGCCAATGGCAGAGGCTCCAGAGCACGTGAGCACAAAGCACGAGACACAGAGCCAGTAAGCACCTCCCCTCTCAAGCTGCTCTGCCTGCACCACCTATTGTCAACCAGGAAGGAGTTACTTGGCAGAGGCCAGTGCTTGCTATCCATGGAGGAGTGCCTCCTGGGATGGTGAATCCTGCACTACATGAACCCAGTTGCCAGTGTTTCACACAGCAGTTCTGTCACTGACACTGTGAGGCCACCCTGGCTTTCTGTTTTTAATATACTGTAACTGGAAATTTGAGCACAGGAAGACCTATGCTTAAAGGGGAGCAGTCAGCACCAAGGGCCTCATCACCAAGTGTGGGTTGGTCTCCAAAGTGCACTTTGTGTGCAAAACATTTTGGTTTACTTACTGTTTACTGTAGTATAGTAGATTGTATCAGACTAAGTTTGTTTAATTCTAGGCTGATGTTGTCTATTACTACGAATCCCAGAATCCCCTGCAGCTGACATCAGCACATTAGACAGCAGTGGGAGATTCAATAGCAGTGTATGTTAGGGTTTATATAAGCTCTGATCTTTAGTTTGCTGGCTCCACTCTTGTCCCTGGGCTAAGTGCAGTCACAGAGGACTGCACTTAGCCCCTGGAGAAAAGCAGACCTAGAAAACGTCTGATCAGAGATTATAAAAGCTCTAATATACACTTCAAGCTATTGAATCTCCCACTGCTACTACTCTGATATCAGCTGCAGGGGATAATGAGATTTGTAGTAACAGAAAATAGCCTAGAACTAAACAAAATTAGTGTGATATTACTGTACTACAGTAAGCAAGCCAAAATGCTTTTGCACACACTGTACATTGAGACCAGCCCCGCACTTGAGTGTGGGGGCCCTTTTTGCTTACTGTTCCCTCTAAAAGGGGCTTTCATCAGGGAAATCAAGCCCAAGATTCAGGTCCCAAATTGGAACAGGCCTGCAGACCAGAGGGACCATTTGTAACAGGCCCTTCAGAAACCTGCAGACATCCAGTTGACCCTATAGCCTTGCCCCCAATAGAGGCATGAAAAGCCAAAATGATAGGTGAACCTTCACCAAGGAGCACTGCAATCCTAACCAAAAAAGAATCTGGAGATAGTCCAGAACCTTCTGCACAAGGCAAGTGAAGGGGTTCAAGGATGTCACTGGCACCACAGTAAAATACTTCTGCCTCAGGGAGTAGTGTGGTTGGTGGAAGGTTTCTAGCAGCAAGCAGATTAGCTGAAAGTTCAGCTAAGACTCCGAATCAAGAGACCACTATATCTTTAGGAACCAGGCAGGGACTGGAGGTCTGGATGCAGCAGTGTGCTGTTGTTCTGAGACAGAAGGCCTAGCTGGAGGGTAGAGGAAACAGAGCCTGTACTGCAAGGTCCCACAGTAATAGAGACCAGATCTACCCTGGTGGTCACAAGGGTGCCACCAGGATCATTCTGGCTGGTTCCTGCCCGTGTTTGGTCAGGACCCTCTGATTTAGAGGCAGAGAGGAATCTCCCTTTCAAACAGAGGGAAGGTTGAGGAGCTCTCGGGCCTATGGGAGCAAAAAAGGAAAAGGGAAAGAGGACTAAAAATGTTAGGATTCTGACACACAACTAGAAGTAAATCTGTATCACATCGCACAAAACAAAAAAAAACATTTTTTTTCCTCACAGCCTCAAACCACCAAAATCCCCTGTCCCCCGACATGAACATTATTTAATCCTGATGGCAGTCAACCTTTAGTAAACACACTTTGCCTCTTTCATGACAATGGGATATTCTGCAACCCTCCTGCCTGGTTTTCACAAATCTGAACTGATGCCAAGGCACTTTGATGTTTAAACAGGCTGCTCTATGTCTCGTTTGAATCAACATCATCTAACTTGTATATATAGGGCTCGCATGTTTTATTTTATTTATTTTTATTTATTTAGTTTTTGTTGACCGGGTAAGTGCACTAGACAAATCCTGCCTATTTTCAGGCACGACCCGGGGGAGGGGGATACAGATGAATGCCAACTGACCTTGAACCAGATTAAGCTGTTGGTGGTATTTTTTAGTGAATGAGGGAAATTTGGCCAGGACACTGGGGAAATTCCCCTACTCTTTTCGATAAGTGCCATGGGATCTTTAACATCCACCTGAACTACCACCAGTCCAGGCAGATGGGACCTCGGTTTAACGTCTCATCCGAAAGACTGCATCTCAGAAGCAGCACCCCTCTCATGCTGCACTACAGTGTCAGTACTGGGATATTAACCCAAGTGCCAGATGTGGGAACTGAACCCACAGCCTTCTGATCTCCCGGCCTCAGAGGAGAGTGTGCTACCTACTGAGCCACTGACACCTCTCAGAATCCTGTGCTGAGGTCATTTGGGCACCAGGCACATCCTGGAGGACAGGAACGGAGGGCAAGGTCCCTGGAATGGGCACACATCCTGCCAGCTGGGTACCACCAGGGTGCAGACCCCATACAGTGGCACACCCCCTGCAGCTGGGCACTAGGCACATCACGAAGATGAGGGAAGGCAAAGGCCTCTTGCATTGGCACAGACCCTGCAGGCTGCCACTAGGTGCAACACAAAGGAGAGGGAGGGAGGGCTTGGACCAACCTTAGTACTGGCACACCCCCTGCCAGCTGGGCAGCACCATACCTGGCATGTCACGAAGGGGAGGGAGGGTGTGGCCCCCTGGCATTAATCCCCCTTGCCGGTTGAATGAGAAGCAGTGTTGCTAATAGCTATGATGGCAGCTGTTCACTCGCCTCCCTGCTAGAGGAAGGGTAAAACCATAGTGAGAGAGCTACAAATCTCACAACTGCCACTTACTCACAGTGTGACCTGGATCAAGTCAGTTAACCTCCCTGTGCCTAATTCTTTCTCTGTATCTAACCTTGACTTCTGCGTAACCTTCTCTGTGTGCTCCTAATGGCTTCTGTCAACTGTTCTTTTATGTAAAGCACTTAAGCACAGTGTGTGTGAGAAGTACCATATAAAACAAAATTCCTTTCCTTACCCTGCCCACAGCCCCATAGTGGTTTATAATGCAATTCTGAACACTAGAAGAGGAAACCAACAGCAAGACTGCATGAGATGTGCTCTCGACTCTTGGTTTGTACTGTGTGCGCCCTGTAAACTAATTTTATTTTGCTCCTTGACCCCCCAGGGACTCACTCATTCCGGTCCTCTCATATGCCAGCTCCTGCTGCAGTGCCACCAGTCTAACTGTGCAATCACTTGCCGTCAGATCCCGTGTACCCTCGACCACAAGATCCAGGTCTGTCCTTCCCAGTGGAATCCCTCCCTCTGTGGCCACTGGGAAGGAGGAGAAGAAGTGCCTTGTTTCTTCAGAGTTAAGGCTGGATGATGAGTGTGCCACTGCATAGTGTCTGGAGATGTGGGACTGTGCACAAAGGAAGGCTGTCACCTAGAACCACCCAGCCAAGCCAACCCATTTCCATTTTCTGGTCCATCCCCCTCTGACAGAAAAAATGCATCAATATCACATCACCACCAGGAACTGCACTCTGAGTGGCATGTTGCTCCACCCTCCCATGGAGAACCTCACGGGCACTCAGTTACCTGCCCTGCTGGCCTCCGCTCCTGTTGTCCCGGGCTTGAAACACAAATTAAGGTCACCAGCATGCCAAGCGGAGTACCCCATGTGAGGAGATGGGGATACTACATGAAAATAAAGTTGGCATTGCATACTATACTATTGTGTTTTCAGGTTTGTCACTGATTTTGTAAAGAACTGCTACCCAAGAACTGGTTAAATATAGCTCTATCCATTCCAGTTCATTTGACGGCAGCCTGGGCTTTCAATTGATTTTTTTTATCATTTTCCACATTAGGTTAGTAAAGCCCTTCCATTAATCAGTACAATTAACTAAGCTTTATTTAGAATGAAAGAAAGGCAGTGCCCATGCTGCCATAATGGTCTGCAGCATACCCATAAGAATTACTCACCATAGTAATGTTTCTTCTGAGGGATCCATCAGTAGTATTCATTAGTGCAATCATTCCACAGGAATGAGCAGCCTCAGAGTGGAACTTTATGCCAATTACTGAACATTAGAATCAAATTCAAACTGTGCTCTATGGTCATAATCCACCCTGGCTCCTAACGCCAGATTTATTTGTAAACAGGGTGAGCTGTGACCACTAAAACTAACTAACTGGCTATCAGAATATGCTTAAACATTTTGCAAAAGTAAAAAAAAAGAACAACAAATACACATGTATATTATTGAAAAAGATTTGTACTCAGACCACAGAGCAACAGTTGTAAAGGTACTTGTAAATAATGCTCAAACAAATGAAAAAAAACTGATTCTTGTTTGGAAAAGTCAAGGTGCCTGGACGATAGACAGCATGGATTCGTCCCGTGGAAATCATGTCAGACAAACCTTGTGGAGTTCTATGACTGGGTGACGAGTGCCTTGGACCTGGGTAGACCAGTGGACGTCCTCTTTCTAGACTTCAGCAAGGCATTTGACTCTGTTCCTCACGTGGGCCTGTTGGATAAGCTGGGAGAAATGGGGGTGAGGAACCAGATAATCAGATGGATAGGCAATTGGCTCCAGGACCGGACCCAGAGGGTCGTAGTTGGTGTGATAGTCTCATCCCCAAGGAGGGTCATTAGTGGGGTCCCACAGGGATCAGTCCTTGGGCCCTCCTCTTCAACGCCTCGCCTCTGACATAAGGACAGGAATCAGGGAGGAGATGAGTCTCTTTGCAGATGACTCAAACTGGGGGCGGTGGTGGATGGGGAGGAGGGAGGGTGGCCCTACAGGGGACCTGGAGGCTCTGGAAAGATGGTCTAGAAAGTGGAAGCTGAGGTTCAATGCAGGGAAATGCAAGGTACTCCACCTGGGCCAGAAACCCAGGCCAAGTGTACACCCTGTGGGAATGCTACAAGTCCCCGGCGGCTGAAAAAGGACCTGGGGGTGGTGGTGGATGTCAAGATGAACAACTTGGAGACTTGTAGGAGGGCAGCAGCCAAGGCCAACAGGATGCTGGGATGCATCGCTTAGGGGATCACCTCCAGAAGAAGGGAAGTGATACTCCCTCTGTATAACTGCTTGGTGAGGGTCACTCTTGAGCACTGCATGCAGTTTTGGAGGCCACACTTAAAGAGGGACATTACCCCTTGGAGAGGGTCCAGAGGAGGGCAACCAAAATGATTTGGGGCTTGGGGACAGGACCTATGAGGAGAGGCCTCAAGAGCTAAATATGTACACATTGGAAGAGAGAAGGGACTGGGGACATGATAGAGGTCTTCAGGTGTAATGAAGAGGGTAAATAGGGAGGAACAGTCAGGTGCTTCAAGGAAGGAGGAGGGGGCCACTAGACGGCATGGGTGGAAGCTGGAGGGGGAGATTCAGGGGAGAAAGGAGGAGGTGCTACTTCACTGAGAGGGTGGTGGAGCCATGGAATGCGCTGCCTAGGGGGCTGGTGGAGGCAGAGACAGTGGAGGGGTTCAAGAGGGGGTGGGACAGGTACAGGGGAAGGGTTCTGGAAGCAAAATCCAATGCAGCAAGAATATCCGGAACTGGGAAGGGAGAAGCCAGAGGAGGCGAGGGGGGCAGCAAGGTCAGCACCCAAGGTGGAGGCTGACTAAACGAGCAGACATGAAAGAACGTTAGGCCTATTCTGCTGGCATTTCAGTATGTTAGTATGTTTGAACGTATTTCCAGGGTCTGGAAGCGGAGCCAGGGTATGAGACTATGAATACTTCTGATTGATCCCTTAAGAAGAAACGTTACTATGGCAAGTACTACGATGTAAGTATTTTTTTCTTCTATCCCTAGGAATCCATCAGTGTATTCACAAAGTGCAGACTGCAGAGCAGTACCTTGGGAGGCTGGATCCAGAACCTATTTAGCGAAAAGGTTCTGCAAGACAGCAGTACCAAAGCTGACATCTCTTCTGGACTGTGTGTCCAGACAGTGGGGTTTTGTGAAGGTGTGCACTGTATTCCAGGTAGCTGCTTTGCAAATTTCTTTGCAGGATACCCTGATGGTGCCACTTGTAGAGTAATAGCTCCAAGGCTGTTGGGGACAGTTTACCAGCTTTGTCATAACAAAACTGTATGCAGGAGACTATCCAATGAGAAATGTTTCTCCTGGATGCTGGTCTGCCTTTTCCTGCTTCACCATAAGTGACAAATAGTTGAGTGCTAGTAGACCCACATGTTTTGTGTAGTCCAGGTATTGACTTGATGTCCTTTTGACATCCAGGCAGTGGAACTTTTGTTCCCCTGAACTGGATTTTTCAGTAAAGAAAACAGGAATAGCAACTGACTGATTCAGATGGAATTTAGACACTACTTAGGGAGGAATTTCCTGTTTGTCCTCAGGACTTCTTTGTCCCCTAAGAAAATTGTGTACTTTGACTCTGTGCAGAGAGCTTGTAGCTCACTTACCCTTCTAACAGATGATATTTCCACTAGGGCAATTGTTTTCCAAGTGACATACTTTCTGTGCTCACAAGAGGGTACAGTTGATTATGGCCTTTGAAAAACGTTTTGAAAATAGGTTGTGAGGAGATTGCCCTGCCTTTGCTGGCTGATGTGTAGGTTAACACTGCTGCCAACTGCACCTTCAGGGTTGATGGCTTCAGGCTCAGTGACTGGAGGTGAATCAGATAATCCAGACCTGTAGGCAGACCTGCATAGGAGTTATCTTTCTGGGAGCACACCAAAAAGAAAACCTCCTCCATTTTGAAGCATATATTTTCGTTTTTATTGGTTTCTAGAAACCTTAAACACTTTCATTACTTCTGAAGGATTTAACCCAGAAAACCAGCTCTTCTAGTACCATGCCCTGAGGTGTAGAGTTATCAGGTCTGGGAATGTTATCCTCCACCGAGACAGTGTCAGCAGGTTGTATCTCAGTGCCACCCAGGGCTCCAGATAAATTTTTGGGGATGAGTTCATTTTGAAAGTGAGATAAGTAAAACCAAATGCAGATGCAAATGTCTGAAGGAGTTGAGTGAGAGTGCATTTTTAAAAACAATATAATTGTTATATTAATGCACATTAAAAATAGAAAATATATTTAAAATTTATGTTTCAATGATTTTTAACTATATTTTCTATTTTCAGCATGCATTTAATATAACCATTTTGTTTTGTTTTCGGACCAGATGCTGATGCAGCACCTTGTTTTTGTTTTTCAAAACAATGTTTTTTTTTCTAGATAAGAATTGATCAGGTGCCAGCAGTGCTCCAGATAATGTTGGCAGGTAGAAATAATTTACTCACCGGTTTTAAAATATAGTGAATAAAACAAAATTAGGATACGTAAGAGTGCTGTTAATCTGGAAAACTGCTTCTTTTTTATCACCATTTATGTTATGAAGCACTATTCTATGGAGTGTGGCACATTTAAAGATGTTGGGTGAGTATCGGTACGCATTAAAAAATATTCTGAAGAGTATTTCCTAAAATGAAGTGAGTAAAATAAATTGTACTTACCTTGTCTGGAGCCCTGCTGGCACCTAATTAGGAGGTTCATTGGAGAGGGATAGCAGCATAGAGTACCAGGTCTGCTTGGCCCATTCTGATGCTGAGAGAATCATTGTTGCTGACTCCGCCTTAGCTTTATGAGTACTCTGGAAGAGTGGGAATGGGGGAAGGCATATAGAAACTTTCTGTCCAGTCCAGGACCAGAGCATACTCTGGGACTGACCCCAGTACTGGGGGTCTGCAACAAAAGAGTGGGAGATGTTTTTTCTCCAGGAAGCAAACAGATCTATTTCTGGTGTACCCCGATGTCTGAACACTGGTGGCAGCACCTGCTGGCTCACCTACTCTCATGATTTCCCTCACTGATTCTGTTTAGGGAGTCTGCTAAGACATTAACTTTTCCTGGCAGGTGTACTGCGGACAGCTCTGCCCGAGGGAACATGCTGGGTTTCAGATCTTCATGGCTTCTGTGCATAGCCTTGAGCATCCTCTTCCTCCCTGCTTGTTTCTGTAATACATTGTTGAGGAGTGATCTGTTGGAACCTGGACAGACTGATCCTGGATCTGGGGAGAAGAGGCTTGCATTGCTAAGAACACTGCCTTGAGTTCCAGGAGGTTGTTTGCTGTCCTGAGTCTCCTTAAAAGCCTCAGGAGCTAGTGGTAACTACCCTTAAATGGCAGTTACCACTAGCAGCCCCTCCATGCAAGGATATCACAGGAGTCAGCCAGGAGACATCCAGCAGCCAGGAATTCTGCCCATCACATCCCAGGTAGAACAGTATATGCATGGTCAACAGCAAGTTTCTGGGAGTCTCGTGTGGGGTCCTGGTTGTAATATACTAAGGAGTGTACTACTGGTTAGTGTAAAGTTTATTCACAGAACAGTCTTTGTGCTGTAGCTGAACATTTAATTTGGTGGGTTGTTTTGTGCTATAGTTAAATCATACAGCTAAACCCTACCTCGGCAAGCACAACAAGGTAGTTTAACTAGTTTTCTGTGTTATAGTTACGCTTACAGCCACACCATGTCTGGGTAAGCACTATGAGGTAGTTTTAATCCTGTTGTTTATTTATTTTTTTGCTCCTTCCCCAGCTCCTGCCGGGCCACTCCTTCGGGTTGCCTAGGCCCTGCTACCACCCTGCCCCAACAGCCATCACCATGCCACATTGCAGCCCCGGCATAACCCTTTACCAGATGGGACCCCTTCTCTGAGGGGGAAGATGCCAGTGGGGGGCAGGCCAGCACACTCAGTCTTGGCCCGGTGCTGCTGAGGTGGTCTATAGGACTGTCCAGGGCTTCTGTGGCAGTGAGACAGCAACCGCCATCTGGTCAACCCAAACCACTATTTTGCATTTTTCTCCCCAGGGTTGTGGTGTGCCTCTAACATCTGGGTGTATGTCGACGTTCACCACGCCGCTTGAGTCAATGGGACCCAATGCCTTGCCAAATCTCTGGTCTCTGCCAGGAGCCAGCAGGCACTGGTTCCCCCCCCCCCCGAGAGAAGGCAAGCAGTCTTCTGATGCTCGAGCCTTCTCTCCCCAGCCAGCCCTCCAGTGCCCCAGGTCTGTCCCCGAACCCAGGTCACTGGCGTCGCAAGTGGAAATCCAACCACTGCACTGATGAGCCAGGTCCTGTTATTTTGTGCTGTAACCAAGCCTGCAGCTACACCCTATCTGGGTGAGCACTTTATCCCTGTTTTTTGTGCTATAGCTGAGCCTTACAGCTAAACCCCGTCTGGGTGAGCTTTACAACTTAAATTAGACATCTGCTTAGTATAGGTCTTTATGGGTATGGGGTTTAGAGATGAGGCAATCAGTTATGCCAGCTGTGGGGTGCTCTTCCCTAGGGATATGCTCTGGAGGAGGGGGCACTGTCCCATCTGCAGGACCTTGGTGGAGTTCCAGGCTCAGCTGGTGGCAGCAAGAGTAGAAATATCTCAGCTGCATCAGCTCAGCAGGAGCCCTCTTCCCACTCCTACAGAGACTCACTGGTCTGGGGGGGTGGAGAAGGATGGGGAGGGGTGGCAGGGTTAGCCACAAGGAGGTTGTCCAGCCCCTCACAATCCAGATGGAGAACAGCTTCAAACCCTTAGAGGAGGTTCAGGCACCTGACTCTGCTTGGAGGGTCTTCAAGACAGTCAGTGGGAAAGGGCAGGGCAACGTGTTCTGCCAGGAGAGTCATAGTGGTGGGGGACTCAATGATAAGGGTGGTGGCAGAGGGGACGGATGGGAGGGGGATGGTCCAGTGCCTTCCTGGGGTTATCTGTCATCCAGGATTTAGACAGAATAGGTAGAATGGTGGAGAGGGACAGGGGAATCTGGGGGCGCTGGTACATCTGGGTACCAATGGTCTGGCAAACCAGTCGGTGGAGATGGTGAAGTGGAATCTTCATAGACTGGGGGCCAGATTGGCAGCACACTCAACTTCCTGGCTTTTCTGAAGTCCTCCCTGTGTGGGGCAGAAAGGTAAGTAGGATAGGATAAGGAGGAGGTAATAGAGGAGTTCAGTAGATGAAAAGGGATGGTGTAAGGACAGACGTACCTTTGTGGGGGACTGGGGGGACTCTGGACAGGAGGCTCTTCAAGGGTGATGGACTCCCACCTGAAGAGAGAGGGAGTCTGTGCTCTGGAGCAAAAGTTTGACATCTACATCAGATGTTTAAATTGACTGTGGAGTAGACTGGGTCTAGGGGAACCTAAATGACAAGGAAGAAGAAGGGGATCTTAGCTAGCACTCCCCAACATCTGGGGACTTGTAGCAGTACAGCAGATGCAAAGAAAGCTGTGGCCTATACTGGACTAGTTAAAGGGACTTTGGAGAGAGGGAACACAAAGGGTGCAAGCATCAAGAAGAACAAGGAAAAGAGAGAATATGCAAAGCGCAAGGGTAGTAGCAAAGCAGGATCAGGAGTCAGATGGAAGGGGTATGCCTTAATGCCAGGAGCCTAGGTAATAAAATCAGTGAGCTCCAGGTGCTGATGGCAGACCCTGAGGTGGACATCGTGGCCATAACAGAAACATGGGCTTTGGAAAATAACGACTGGGAACTGATGGTCCCTGGATACTCAGTGTTCAGGAAGGGCAGAGGAACAGGTAGAGGAGGAGAAGTAGCCCTTTATGTCAAGACAGGCACAGAGATGACAGAAGATGGGTGCATCAGGGGTAGTAATGGGGAGACTGAGTTGCTGTGGGTGCAACTCATGGCAGCCTCAGGCAAGAAACTGTACTTGGGGGGGATCTATAGACTGCCAGGGCAAGGAGAAGAAAGGAGAGGGCAAACAGCTCAGAGAAGAACTGGAAAGGGGGATAACAAGGGGAAAGTAGTAGTGGTGGGTGATCTGAACCTCCCAAACATCACTTGGGATGTTCCAGTGGTCAGGAGCACCAGAAACAAGATCTCGCTGGATGCATTCCAGGACTGTCTACTGACACAGTTAGTTAAGGAGCCCACCAGGCAGACCACAGTTCTCAATGTGGTGCTCACCAACTTGAAGGTGGTAGGAGCTGTGGGAGTACAGTGGGCCATTAGTTAAATGGGGTGGATAGTTAAACAGGTGGATAAGGGCAGACTTTTCTGCCATCAAGTTCTTTGATTCTATGATTCATTAGGGAACAGTGACCATAACTCCGTTTAGTTTCGGTCTGGTAAATTGCAATCAAGAGCTGATGTACTTAATTTTAGGAGGGCAGACTTCAACAGGGTGAAGGTGCTGGTTAGGGATAAGTTAGTAGGGGTGGACAACATAAATAGCATGAAAGAGAAATGGGGCAATTAAGGGGGCCATTCCCGGGGCATCTAGGGTATCCACGAGAACAGTAACCAAAAAGAACAGGTTCAAGAGACCACTATGGTTCTTGGCAAGGGTCAGGGAAGCAGTAAGGGCCAAGAAAAAAATCCTTTTACAAATTTAAAGAAAAGCAGAGGGAGGAAGACTAGGAAAAGTATTTACTGAAAAACAGAGACAAAGAGGGTGGTTAGGAAGACAAAAGCAGACACAGCTGTGTATTGCAGAGGGGGGTCAAGAGCAGATAAAAACAGTTTTTCAGGTATATTAGTAAAAAAAAGAAGAAAGGAGGGGAATTGTGAGGCTAACAGAGGGCGATAGGGTGACTGAGATGGACAGGCAAAAGGCTGCATCCTGAATGATTAGTTTTGCTCTGTTTTCACTAGGGGAGAAAGTGGACCCTTGTTAGAGAGTGGCATCAAAGATGCCATTAAGGGGGTCCCAGAGATGAGACAGCCAGCATTTACTAGCAAAAAGGTCCTGAAAGGGCTGGCAACCCTTAAGATTGATAAGGCCCCAGGACCAGATGGGTTGCATCCAAGGAAACTGGGGGAATTGGCAGCAGAACAGGCCGATCCCCTGATGGGTGTATTCAACAGCTCTCTAAGGACGGGAGTGGTTCTGAAGGATAGGAGGGTGGCAGTCGTAATTCCGGTTTGGGGGTTGGGTGACAGGGAACAAGCAGAGAACTACAGGGCCAGCCTGCCGGTGCAGCGGTAGCACTACCGCCTGCGACACCAGCGACTTTGGGATGCAGGAGGGCTGGCCGGGGGAGGACGATCAAATGATCGGAGGGCTGCTATCCTCTGGGGGGGGTCTGTGTGTTCCGACACTCTACTGCCACCTGGGTGACCACAGGTGGAGGTGCAGCAGGAACGCAAAAATACATGGGGGAGAGGGTGTCGGACGGAGTTCAGAAGTGGCGGCACATCTCAGCATGCCCCACCTCCTTGGACTCCCTCAAGTGTCAGCACTCTCACGGAAAAGAGGAAAAATGCCCTACCTTGGCTGCCGGTAGAGGAGACTCAGCTGCCCTAGCCTCCAGAACCAGGTTCCTTGATGGATCACCCAGACCACTCGACGCACACTTACGGACTTTGGAGCTAAGAGGTTCCCTCCACTCCCCACCCAGGGGCAAACCACAGCTGGATGGGGGTCAGTCTGGTGGGATTGCAATGGGGGAGTTACCTGGTGTGGAACAGAGGGACCCACAGCGTAGGGTCTCTGAAGAGTGGCAGTCAGGGGAGAGAAGGGGGCTGTAAAAAGAATAAATAAAAAAAAAAAAGAACTTCAGACATATCTGTCTTACCTCTATTGTAGGAAAACTGATGGGGTCACTGGTCAAAGAGGATCTCATGGACTACTTGGAGAGCAGCAGTCTTCAGGATAGTAAGCAGCATGGATTCGTGGCAGGGAGTTCTTGTCAGACTAACCTATAGTTTTCTTTGACTTGGTGATGAGGGAATTGGATAGGGACCACACTGTGGATTTGCTCTACTTCAGCTTCAGCAAGGCTTTCAAATCAGTACCCACAGATGCTTGCTGAAAAAGATGGAGGATCTGGGTGCAGCTAAGGTCATAGTAAACTGGACAGGTAACTGGCTAAAGGGGAGGCAACAGAGGGTAGTGGTCACTGGGGTTAAATCAGAAGAGAGGGAGGGTACAAGCAAGGTTCCACAAGGATCTGTCCTGATTCTGGTCCTCTTAAACATGTTCATCAGTGACATTCATGAGGGATCCAGGGCAGGTGATGTCTCTTCACAGATGACACTAAGCTTGGGAGGGTGGATAGTGATGAGGGAATAAGAGAAAGTAGAGAGACTTACAAAACTGGAGGAGTGGTCAGGTTTCACAAAGTAAAGTGCAAGGTGATTCACCTAGGGAACAAAATCCAGGACGGAATACTAGATGGGAGATGTGAGACTTAGTGCCACGGCTGAGGAAAGATACCTTAGAATTATCATCAGCGACTCCCTAAAGCAGTCAAGTCAGTGCAACAAGGATTATAGCAAGGCATATTGGATGCTTGGAGATATCAGGAGGGGTACTGGTACCAGAAAAAGGAAGGCAATACTTCCCCTCTATAGGTCCTTAGTGAGGCCATACCTGGAGTACTGCAACCAGTTCTGGGGTCCTCACCTCAGGAAAGATAGGGATAGGCAAGAGATGGTGCAGTGTAGAGTCATAAAAAAGATTCAGGGCCAGCAGGGCATGTCCTATGAGGAGTGCCTCAAGGCACTGAACTGGTACTCACTGGAGACCAGAAGGAGAGGGGAGATGTGATAGAAACCGTCTTAACAGGATGAACTGTGGGAGCTATTTAGCTTTAATATCAGCTCAAGCTGGCCCCACAGCACAGCAGTAGTGCTAGCAGCTTTGAACCCAAAAGTCACCATTTGTTGGTCAGCACTCCACTGGGCGTACTCTGAATAGACCTCTTACTGATATCTGCAGAGTGGTTGCACTGTGTAGAACATAGTGCAGTACAGCCTAGGACAGTATCCAACCAGACATCCATAACTGTGGATTTAGTTATTAATCCAAAGGTCAAAGCCTTGAGCTGAGGCTAAATGTCTCCTTCTGGACAGACAGCTACCCACCCAATTGGGGCAAGATAGCTGCAAAGTGGTGAGAAGGGTTTAAAGCCACCATTTCTTCTTCTCTATTTCCAACTTAGTTAAAAAATAGGGTTCATGTCCAAAAAAAATAGAACCCTAGAACTTTTTCAAAAATTCTAGACTAGAACCAGAACCCAGAACTTCAGCGGTTCTGATAGTTCTACTCAGAGTGTGGAATCTGAAGGATCCTCTGTTAGCCTTGGGTTGACAAAGAGTTGGAACAGGAATGAAGGCTCAGTGAGAAGAGGGCCGGGAGAAAATGGGAGAAAGATTAAAATCAAAAGAAACCAAAAGGGTATTTTCCCTATTTCCTTTCTATCTCAAGGTTCCCTGTCACTGGTGGTAGTGGGGTGCCGAGCTCATTAGTAATTGTGGGGAATGGTCTCTGAGGCACTCCACCTACCTGACATCTTGGGTTGTATACACCTGATAGGTTGTCTGATGCACATGTGACTGAAAATGAAGACGTCCCTTCCTAGGGTCACTGGTCAGTTCTAATCAGTTAAAATTGTGCATCTGAGAAAGGTTGTCGCACTGCTCCAGAGCTCCAGACCACAGAAACTTAAAGCGACTCACTTTAAGGTAGGAAACGTTTTTTCATAACTATATTACTCCTATGACTCACACAGGCATCATGCATTTCAGCTTTAAGGCTAGCTAGACATAGCAGAGCAGGGATTACGTCTAACTGTTACGTCGGTCCACTCCACATAATTCTGTGCCGATCAGTATTTTTAGCTAGCCGCAGGAACGATTTCATTAATCTGTATTTATGTGCATGCAGACTGCTTTTTTCAACTCAGACACAATGCATCCCAGTAGAAGCACTACACATACCCAGTCCCACAGAACACTGCTCTCAAAGGGCACCCGCAAAATATGCATATATAACAACAGCGCTCTGGACACCCCTAGTCCAGCGGTTCCAGACGCTGCACAACAACTCCTACCAGCATGGCATTTAAGTCTAAAGAAAAGGAGATCAACACCTGGACACCCCTATACGGCAGTTCCAGACGTGATACTAACAAAGACTCAGGGCCTAATGACTGCATCACAGCTTATTTAACCTTAGCTTCAAACTACAGGCATAGCGCCTGGGACCCCTCTGGTAGCGGTCTCCGATGCTAACTGCACACAATGACTCATGGCACTTACACAACAGTCACTTTGAGGCACAGCACTTGGGGCACCACTCTGGTAGTGGTCCCCAACGCTAACTTCCCACACTACTACTTTCCTCTTCACCAGTCGGCGCATGGGGCTCCTCAAGCACACTGGGCAACCAACCTACCTGCAATCGCGTGGTAGATCACGGTCCATTCCACACCTCTGCGCCTCTGAAGCACCTGGGCATTCCTTTCAGAACTTTCACGCCCTGCACACTGCAAGCAGCAAACAAAGCCTCCATGGTGTTATTTTATGGCCCCAATAACACTGCCTCGCCCACGCCTCGCTAGCCTGTACTTCCTGCTTCATCTTGGAGGTGAACGTGAGGCGTGCCTTCCCACTGGCGCTTAAACTATCGCGCGACTTCCGGTGAGATCTCGAAAGCCAGAGTACATCGTGTAGCGCTTGCAAAAGCTTACACTGCCTACTGCTCCCTTTACAAAGGTCAATAAAGAATATCAATAAATGGCAAATTTACAATGTAGGGCTGATCGATGGTCATTACCAAGTGCATCTAGCTCACAGCAGTTTTCTTTTCATTAGAACAGATTCAAGCTGATACATAACAGCCACTGCCATTAAACCCTTCTGGTATTCTGCTGTACTCCTACTACTCTTAAAGGCATACCACTACATTTTGGCCACCTTCCTTAACAGAAAACACAGTCATTTATATTCCCAGTCCTTCCACAAGACTGTAAACAAATTATGACAAGGCTGTTTAACAACAGTAATATTGATATTTTACTACTGTTTTAACATACCATATGCATATTAAAATCTACATTCAGAGCAACAATCATATACTAAGCCTGTCATTTATATCTAATTACCAGGTTACAATGCCAAAACCAAAGAGTTGCAGGCAGTGCAAGGTACCGCTACCACACCAACAATCAGGACAGCTATGTGCCTCCTGCGTTGAGGGCTCCACATTACAAAATGACTTACAGGACACAGAGGAAGACTTCACTCCACCTACTACCAGTCAGGACAGTCAACAACAGTTGGATTCCACAAAAGCAATAATCCAGAATAACCAACTCATGCAAGCACAACAAGAGGTCTTAACAGCTATGTTACATCAGTTAACAGAACTATCTAAACACCAGCAAGTTCATCCCCCACCAGCTAAGAAAAGAAAGACCGCACTTTACACACTTGCAGACACCATTACAAATGACCACACCCCAGTTACGGCCGACTCAGGCGACTCTTCAGATGAGGAAGAGGGAACTCTGGAACAAGAACCACAAATGCTCACAGCTAAGTGGTGCTTCCCAGACCAAATACCGCTCTAGTGCGCCAAATAATGGAAACCGTGGGCTTCGACACAATAACTCCAACGCCCACATCCAAACTACTCCCATCACTGCAACCTGCTGTGAAACAAGCAGATGCCTTCCCAGTTTGTGAGGCTATAGAGGAGATTGTTCTCAAGGAATGGTCTTCCTCAGAGCCAGCCAGAATTCCCTAGAGAAAATCATGGGACAGAATGTACCAACTACAGGAGAAGACATCAGCACTATGGTGTACACCACCCGCAGTGGACCCACACATAGCTGCCCTTAATAAAAGACGGTCCTACCCACCGAGTCCACCTCAGGGTTATGAGACCCGATTGACAGAAAGTTAGAAGACAACTTAAAAAAGAATGCAGAATTAGCTGGCTTGGGAACCAGAGCAGCCACCACAGCTAGATACGCCACAAGAGCCCAGTTATCTTGGCTACAAGAAATATAAAAAACCTTACCTACAAAATCACACGTGTCCGAACTTCTAGAAAATGCCATTTTCTCCACTAAATATCTGGCAGACATGGCGGTAGACGCATTGAAAATAAATACCAGGTCAGCAGCAATCACAAACAGAGCACGCCGATCCCTGTGGATGAAGCTGTGGGATGCCGACAAAGAATCAAAGGCCACCTTGCACCAGCCTTCCTTTCAAAGGCAACATGCTATTCGACAAGCACTAGAGAAATATCTCAAGGCAAAAGGATGGCAGAATTTAGCTAGAGAACATACCAGAGCCACTTACTCACCCACCCGCCCAGAGGACGATATACACTTCTTCGTGACAAGAGACGTGAAGCAGCACCTTCCGGGCACCACTTCAGACAAAATTATTCCACACCCTACCACTACTACAACAGATACAGAGGTAGGGGCACAGCACACAGAGGCAGAGGAAACTACCATCGCCGCAACAACTCCCGATCCTGACTACACAGACAACATGCACAGACATACTTAGGCTAAGACTGACGCTTGTTCCAAAACATTGGAAAAGTACCACCATAGACAAATGGGTTCTGGAATAATACGCCAAGGTTATGCCATACAATTCACAAAGACGCCAAGAGGAGACAAAATGGTACACTCGCCCACTTCCAAGCACAAATACTCAACAGCACAGATTTCTACAGCTATACAACAATTATGAGACAACAATGCCATCGTTCCAGTACCAAGGCAAGAAGAAGGTTTGGGAATCTACTCCATATTTTTCATGGTTCCAAAAAGACAGGAGGATACAGACCAGTACTGGACCTCAAGCACATCAACAAGTCAGTCAGATACGTACCATTCAAGATGGAGACAATCAGGTCCACACTCAAGGCAATACGACAGGAGATTTTCTCACATCCATCGATCTAAAGACGCTTACCTGCATGTACCAATGAGACCAGTTACTATCAATTCCTCCGCTTCTGCATCCTCGGACAACACTATCAGTACAAGGTCCTACCATTCGCCTAGCATCAGCACCGCTGCGTTTCACAAAGGTGTCCATAGTTCTCGCTGCAAAACTCAGACAACAGGGAATACACGTCATACCATACTTAGACGATTGGCTCATCAGGGCAAGATCTCAGCAACAATCGGTAAGGGAGACACAGACAGTGGTACAGTGTCTACAGCAATACAGATGGGTACTCAACTACACGAAAAGCCAATTAGTTCCCAGCCACAACATAGAGCACTTAGGAATGCTAATAGACACAGAAAGAGGACTAGTTATATCATCTCACTCAAGGATTCAGACAATAATTTCCACAGTGCACAGACTGAGGAATGTAACACAACCCACGCTGTGGGACATATCTCAAATGCTAGGACTTATGTCTTCAACAATAGACACGGTCCCCTGGGCAAGATGGCATGCCAGACCACTCATGTCATTCCTACTAACCCAAGGATAAGCGCACGACCTCAACCTAGCCAAAAAAGTCTACCTTCCACCAGCACTGAAAGCAAGCCTCACATGGTGGACAGACACAAACTGACACAAGGAATGCCACTGGACATTACCCCAGATGTAACTATAGAGACGGACGCAAGCCTGTCCGGCTGGGGAGCAGTACTAGGACAGCATACAGCGCAAGGCAAATGGTCACTATCCGAGACAAGACACGCCATCAACGTTCTAGAAATGAAAGCAGTATTCAAAGCACTACTGCATTTTTCCAAACTAACCCAGCACAAACACGCTCAAATAAGGTCAGACAATCAAACCACGGTATCATACATAAACAAGCAGGAGGCACAAGAAGCAAAGCAATGATGTCACAAACATCCAAGCTAATGGCATGGTCTCAGACCCACTTAAAATCAATATCTGCAATTCACCTGGCAGGAAAACTCAACATCACTGCAGAATGGCTCAGCCGACAGATGATACACCGGAGAGTGGAAACTTACACATAAGTCTTTCAGCAGCTCAACCAGAGATGGGGTCCAATAGAGACAGACCTCATGGCATCACACAAGAACCATCAATGCATAAAATACTGGTCGCAATTCAAAGACCACAGGGCTCTAGGAGTAGATGCAGTATCGGCCACTTGGACCTTCCAAGTAGCCTACGTCTTTCCTCCCATTCCACTGATAACTCAAGTGCTAAAGAAGATTCGCATATCCAGAACACAAGTCATACTGATAACACCACACTGGCCACGATGAGCATGGTTCGCGACAGCGGTCTCGATGGCACTAACCGATCCCTGGACTTTACCACTCAGACCAGACCTGCTCTCCCAAGGTCCTATCAGGCATCCAAACCCACAACAACTGCAACTGATGGCATGGCTCCTGAAAGGGAGAGACTGCTGAAAGCAGGATACCACCCTTCAGTCATACATACTATGGCGTCATCACGACAACAATCCACGCTTTCCACTTACCGACGACACTGGGACATGTTCTGTAAATGGTGTATGCACCACAAAATAGACGCCACCGACTGCTCCATCCCTCAGATTCTACTCTTCCTCCAGGAGGGACTACAACTA
Organism: Neoceratodus forsteri; assembly: GCA_016271365.2. Lineage (NCBI taxonomy): Eukaryota > Metazoa > Chordata > Ceratodontiformes > Ceratodontidae > Neoceratodus > Neoceratodus forsteri. The sequence continues at coordinate 106,663,023 of JADMNL010000031.1, read as the reverse complement.
GGACTAGCACCTCATCTCTAAGATACAGGTTGCGCCATTGGGGCAGCAAGGGACAGATACAAGGCACAACGCCTGGCTCACACCAAGACATCGGCCAGATTCCTAAAGGCAGCAACTCAATATACGTCCCACACATAAACCACTGCTGCCACCATGGGACCTACCATCGGTACTGACGGCAATGACTAAGCCACCATTCGAACCGATTGAATCCATTCACTTAAAATGGCTCCAACTCAAGGCAGTCTTCTTAACGCCATCGCATCAGCCAGAAGAGTAGGAGAACTACAGGCACTATCATATAAAGAACCGTTCCTGCACTTCTACCACGACAGGATATCTATGAGACCAATCTCTTCCTTCCGACCCAAGATCGCATCTACACACCACCTTAACCAAACTATTGAGATGCCAGCCCAACTTCCGCCAGAGGAAGTAAAGGCCGACCCACAACTTAGACTGCTAGGAATGACTCGACTGCTAACTACTTACATCACGAGAACGGCCTATATTAGACAAATGGACAGACTGTTCATCATTACTCAGGGACGCAGAAAGGGCCTACCCACATCCAAAACATCCATAGCAGCCTACCTCAGAAAAGCAATCTCAGAGGCTTACACTGCAAATAACATGCAGGTCCCAACATCCCTAAAACACTCCACCAGAGCTATTGCCACTTTGGGCGGAAAGGAACATGGCCACGCGAGAAGAAATTTACCTGCAGCCACTTGGTCGACTATTCACACTTTCACTAGACATTACAGACTGGACGTGTCTCAGGACACCAAGACCAACTTTTCCAGGGCAGTTCTACTGACAGCAAACACAGGACACAATAGCATTATCACGTCTAACCCACCCTGAACATTTATCACTGCTTTTGAATAACCCATGATGTTAGGTAGGTGGAGTGCCTCAGAGACCATCCCCCACAATGGTAGTTTTCTCACCTGGTAAAGGTGATTGTGGGGGAATGGCTCTCTGAGGCACTCCTTGCCTCACCCTACAAATGACGTGAAGATCACAAAAACAACAACAATATGGACACAATGACACCAAACACTTATGATTACGTTCCACAACACATATGTTCCGACATACCAATAAATACTATTGCTCCTAAATCTCAACTGAGCCATCTCATTCAAATGTTTCTAGGTACAACTGGGGGGGCAATATAACTTCTTATAATTTCAGATACAGCTTTGGAAAACATCGAACTGATTAGAACTGACCAGTGACCCTAGGAAGGGACGTCTTCATTTTCAGTCATATGTGCATCAGACAACCTATCAGGTGTATACAACCCATGATGTCAGGTAGGTGGAGTGCCTCAGAGAGCCATTCCCCCACAATCACCTTTACCAGGTGAGTAAACTACCATTACTCTCCCTCTCTCCCAGATGGTGACCAATCATTGTATGGCAAACCCTCCCACTGCCTTGTGAGTGCTGTCAATCCAGAGAATGGTTGCACTGATGCCTTTCTTACGGCTGTGTTGGCATTAGAATCCCCAACCCTTCATTTATACTGCCAGCCTATTGGCACTTGGTAATGGCATCACCAAGCTGGCTCCAAACTTCCAAGTGTCTCACTCAGTGACATCTAAATTAGTTTCCAAACTCCAAGAGCTCTGTAGGCAGATACAAATATTGAGAACATCACAGCACGTACATCTGATGTGTGCTGCGAGACTGCCTGCTGCTGGGTTTTAACAGGACTTGGAAAGGAGTACAAATAATCGTGTGTGTGTGCATGGCCGGTGGAGGGACACTGGCAGGTCAGCGTTGTCCCCCCAGCAGTAACCCACAGAGAGTAATTGATCGTTACTTCACTGACCACTAGCAGGGCAAAGCAAAACCTAACATTCACTCTGCTACACCTGATCTACACAGTATAAGCAACACAGCAGCTCTCTTGTGGCAATTGCACCCTCTGCTGGCTTGCTGAGAAATGTGCCTGCATACTGTGTGTAATTTCAAGTGCAATTCAGAGTGAACAGTCCTTGCTCTTCCTCCTGTTAGTTTATAAATAGAATACAGAAGTGACCATATGTAACAAGGCTGATGCTAATCTTTTTTTTTTAGCAGTAAATTCTGTTTATCTCCTCTGGCTGGGCCCGACGGGACCAAACCACCCAGCCCCATCACCTTGGCATCTCTTAGACTTAATGTCCAACACCCTGCTTACCGCCAGTGGCAGAGGTGGATCCAAAGATGGGAGGCAAGTCAAGTAGCCGGGTGTGGGGTGTGTACAGTGGCAGGTCCTTACCCTGCTCAGCTGGTTATTTCCTTCCATGTTCACCCCAAGAGAGGACATGCAGTGCCGCCCAGACGATCCTGTACCTGCTTCCACATGAAGGACATTGTCACCTGCTGGTGCTCGCACCCCAAGACTGCAGTCTTGGGCTGCCTACTCCCCAATCATCAGGGGCCAGGTTTACACCGGGCACTGCATCCCTCCCTCCCTGTAGGAGAGCAGTCCAGCAGATGCTCAATCCTCGTCCCCAGCTGACCCTCCGACATCTCAGGTTTGCTCCGTCGGAGCTGCAAGTGGTAGCACTACTGCTGTGCCAGCAGGCTAGCCTAAGGCTGCTGCTTTTCTTGTTTTCAGCCTTTGTACCCTGCCCCAGGTTTGCTAAAGCAAACTGCATGTTTGTATCCATTTATTAATCATCCTCTCCATTAACCATTAGTTCTAATGGTACTTAATGGTGCTGGATTCCTTATTATTATACTGTGTTAACTATATGTACATACTGCATGACTGTTGCACAGCGAAATATGTTCTGTGGATCACGACCGAGTAAGTCCAGGGGTGAGCAGAGGTTGAGGAGTCGGGGCTGAGATCTTGGAGAACTGGCACCCAAAAGGGTACTAAATAAAATATAAAAATTTGACAGTACTATTTTTTATGTTTAGCTGTCAGATTTTATATAATGTATGTATTTATGTACATTATGTTTTTTTTTTTTGTCTTGATGTAATTAATGACTTTTTTGAGTTGAACATAATACAGCAATAAATCAGTCTCTGTACCCAGGATAGCCACACTGAAATGCAACATCTCAATTCCAGTGAGGTTGTACTTTTACCCATTCTTTACAACTGGGTGAACGGAAGCAGTGAGAGGTTAATTGATTTGCTCACAGTCACAAAATGAGTAGGTCGCTCTAGTGGGATTTGGGTCTTCTTGTTCCGAAGCTTGTGCTCTACTCACTAAACAACACTGGGTCATATATCCTTCCCCTATAATCCTTGTGGAAAATGGATAGACTGGGGCTCCCCTGCCGTCTGTTGTAGGGACATCTATACTTTTTCTTTCTGACTTGCCAGAACCTCCGTCCACCTCACAAACCTCTCCTGCCCAAGGCAACTGCACAGAGGACTGTACTATCACATCACCTGGTTTTCTCATCTCTCAAGCCTGGGAATTGTATCCACTGTTTACCTCCTACAGTGGGTCCAGTTCTGAGGACCCTCTTACCCTGGTCTAAAGAAAGACTGGGCAGGAGCTCCAATGACAAGGGGTGAGATCCTAGTCAGGCTGTAGTTGGTGTAGGAGTAACTTTATCCTCATGAACATTTTGCTCTGCATCACAGATCCCATTCTTACTGGAGCAGGCCCTGCATACCTCTCAACTACCCAACTTAGGAGGAAGATCCTCATTTTACTCCTGAGAAACTGCCACCTATACCTAACACTACTGCTGTGCCAGAAGGCTAGCCTCCAAAGCCTAATCGATTCAACCAACACTGAGTGTATCATAATGAGGATCTCAATCAAAATTGGAATGATGAGAGTTCTAAGAAGCTCAAGGACTTCTGTGATACTAGTGGCGTGACAAAATTAACACCTGCAGTCACCAGACCTAATAGGAAAAACCCTGAGTGAAGCCTCCTCTCCTTCATCTTATATTAGTCAACAAATCCCATAATTTTTCGCATACTGGTGTCTTCTTTAATGACCTAAGTGATCACTGTGCCATTGCTTGCATCAGACACTCGCCCCTATTAAAGTCTGCCTCCAAATTCACTCTGAAAAGATGTCTGAAAAAGTTTTGCAAGAATGCCTTCCTGAGAGACATGGGTAGCATCAGATGGCAGGACTTCTGCCTAGCCCCCTCACTCAATGAGGCATTTAATATCTTCCATAGCCTTGTAAAAGATCTCATAGACAAACATGCCCACCTAAGGTTGATTAAGACTAAAAAAAACGACCTCCTGGCTGGTTCTCTCCCATCCTGAAGAAAGCCCTCAAAGATAGAGACTATTGGTGGAAAAGGGCGAGGAAATCCCAACTGGAGGCCAATTGGATAGCATTCCGTACCACTAGAAATGACTATACTAAATAAATTAAATCTGAAAAATTTAAATACTTCCAAGCTGCATTGGAAGACAAGAAGAATGATGCTTCCAAATTTTGGAGCATCCTCAAAGAAGTTGAAGGGCATATTACTGATGCTGCCCTTCCTCACAAAATAGTGTCCAATGGCTCTACTCTTACTGACAGATCTGTCATATTAGACCGTTTCAACAAACACTTTGCATCAGCTGGGTTAGCCTTCGATGCCTCGCCCATCAACAAGATCAGCCCATCAGGGGACCCCCACTGCTGTCCCTAATGCTAACGTCAACCTCAACCAATTTCATACCTCCTCCTTCAGCTTCCATACAGTTACATTTAAACAAGTAGAAGACCTCTTATTGTCTTTGGATACAAAAAAGAGTGCCGCAGCCAACAATATTGATCCCTACTTCCTAAAATTGGGCCATTGTTACCTAATGGCCCCTATCGCCCATCTATTCAACATCTCCCTGGCAAAGGGCGTTACACCTGTGCTTTGGAAAATTGCACATATTATACCTTTGTTCAAATCGTAGGATAAGAGTGACCTGAACAATTACAGGCCTATTTCCTTATTGCCTACCCTATCAAAGCTTTTGGAAAAAGTTGTCAACACCCAAATTAGAGAATACCTGGAGTCACAAAAACTGCTAAATCCTGCACAGTCCAGCTTTAGAGCCAAACATAGCACAGTATCTGCCCCATGTAACCACAGATTGGCAAATTGCCCTGGATTCTAAGAAGTACGTGTTTGCCTTTTCCCTTGACCTAAGTAAGGCATTCGACACAGTGGACCACAATATTATGCTTAATGCACTGTGCAATATCGGCCTCGATATGACTGCCATTAAATGGTTCACCTGCTACCTCACCAACTGACTACAACAAGTTAAAGCTTCAGGTGACTTATCCCCGTTAAAAACACTTCCACGAGGTGTCCCCCAAGGCTCCATTTTAGGCCCTATCCTGTTTGCAATTTATATCAACAACCTTGATGCACAACTGCAAACTACTAATGTGCACCTACTTGCAGACGATACTGTCCTTTGCACCTCAAACTCATCATTGGATTCAGCCTGTGAGGACCTACAGCAAGATTTCATCTCTCTCCAACATAACCTGATCGAACATAAGCTCCTGCACAATGCAAAAAAAAACCAAAGTCTTGATCCTCACACCTAAGGTAGCCTCGGGTCCAACACACAAGCATATGATTCTAACGCTATTAGGTGAACCCCTTGAAATAGTAGATACCTTCAAATACTTAGGGTTCTGGTTGGACAACAAGCTCAACTTCTTATGCCATCTCAATGGGGTCTCGAAAAAATTAAGGCAGCGGTTAGGCATGTTCTACCGCATTAAACACCTGCTTACCAAAGAGGCTAGCTAGTGCAATCAACATTCCTACCCTTATTGGATTATGCTGACTTTCTCTACAACCACTGTGTGGCAGTAAGACCCATATGCCTGTGAACAAATGGAATCTCGAGGCATTCCCCTCTTTGTCTATTTCCCTGTTTTCAAAGAACAAAATCTGCTGCAGCAGTATATTTTCTCTATGTATATTTTCCTTTTCCCACTATAATAGGGTGGCCTCCATTTATAGTTCCTTGTTCTGCTTTCCTCTTTAATTTCTCTTAAAGCCTCGAGATCCTACAACATCGGGGGGTAATGCCATTTATATGCCAAGAATGAATGGTATTCTAAAAATTAATGATTAGGCACCTCTACCCCATGATTGTAAACCATTGAGAAATTAACCAAATCCAGTTAATTAGGATTTACTTAGATGTTTACTTGTTTATGTTGTGTTATAAAGGAGAGGAAGGTTCACGCTCCAACGGTAATGTTTAAAGCCAACCGCTGCAATATGTAACTCTGAAGACTCCTCTCTAATAAAACATTTGGAGTAGCGCTTTATTTTTTTTCCCTTCCTCAAAAGAGTAGATTTCCTTCCTCATGTCAGTGCCAGCCTCTCAGCACTCAGTTGCAGTCAGAAAGCGAGAGGAATTAGGAAAGTCCTTCTTTTTAGGGTTGGACTTTCAAGTTGCATGATGTCTCACTATTTTTCCCCCTCCCTAAGGTCAGCCTACGAGAGAAACTCGGCGAGTGTTCACAGACAGAAAAGATAGCCGCTTAAGGTCGGCGGGTGTTCTGTTTTAAATTAGTAGCTTTCTCCAGTTTATACACACCCGTGGAAAAATGCTTACACTGAGCTACGAGGCGTATAAACACAAGTGAATAGCTGTTAAAGAAACAGAGGTATAGAGACTCTTTAAAAGGAAAAAATAACAACATTCACAGTGTGTTACCTTAAAACTTCATACATTAGACTCATGGTAATATAATAAAGACGGCTTGCAAAAGCCAAAGCTGAAGTATTAATGGTGTTTCTATTTAATGCTGTTACCAAGGTTCAGCTGCTAGGTAGTGTAGACATGGCTCTCTTAGGAGGCAAGCGGCCCAATATGAGGTGTATTTATAGGATAAAAAGGCAGTCTGACACCTCCTTGTGGGCAGAGCCTCATGACTATAATGAACTATTAACTATGCTAAGTCATTTTGATCCTATAAGTATGGGTTTATGGATAATAATAAGCCTTCTGTTTTGAAATACATATTTCTTATGGATTATAATAGGTTTGATCCCCAATATTTTGTATTAGCTGAGGAATTTGATGTTCATAGAATTAGGGGTGGATCAAACCGATCACATGGTCCTTTTTACCTGTCCTAAAGGATATTTAAGAACCTTCTAAGCCCATTTGAGACAGACAGGTGGGAGAGAGAAGTGCTATCTCTCTACTGATAGAGAACACAGATGATGGTGGAAAGGTGATGTCAGCTACTTCTACTCTATGTGAAAAGTTATTCTGTTAAAAGCTTTTGGTGAGCTAGGTTTTTGTTTTGTAACTTTGCTTTTGAAAGTATTTTGGTTTCTTTTTATAGTCTGAGTTTATATTTGGGTATCATTTTTATAAATAAATGATACACAAGACGTTATTGGGTACCACACGTTGAAGTCCTATCTCTGGTCTCTGCTTTGAGTTATCTACACCCACACCCTATCACACACTGCCCTGCAACTGTGCTCAGCAAACTTGGCATGCTCTACCAGCGGGCCTTTTAAGGGTCATCCTAAACCTGCCTTCTCAAGATCCACCATCATATACTACACCAGGAGACTGGATGGTCCTCTCTCTCAACAAGGGAGGAAAAGGAACGCTCTTCTCTGGTTCTTCAGAGCCTTATCTGACAAACTCCTTGCCTACATCTCAAGCTTCTTCGAACATGCCAAGGGTTCTTATGGGTTGAGATGCTTCTCCTTACTCTGCTTCCGGATACCCAGAGTAAAAACTACTTATGGCATGGCTGCAATCAACTTCTCTGTTTCTGTCATATCCTCCTTTTCCCTCCTTTCCACTAGGGAGTACATATTTAATCCAGTAAGCCTTTCTTCATAGGGCTTTTGATGCAAGCCCTGTACTATTTTGGTCTCTCTGTACCAGCTCCACCCTTTCTTTTTTTTCATACGTAGTTTCTGTTTTTTGGGGTTTCCCTGGCCCCTACACCCAAGTGTCCCCGACGTAGACATGCATGTGGTGGTGGCACACGCGCACACACTGTTCCGGACATCCCTCCCTTTCAGTCACGCTGCTGACTGGCTGCACTGGCACCGAACCTCCATTCGGTGATGGCGGGACTATGGGTGGGTGACCCACCTGCCAGAGAGGCCAGTGCTCGATCCTGCTCCCCGGTGCTGGCATCCGTTGACCCAAGGTCTTCCCAAACCTGGTCCGCCAGCGAGCACGGCAGTGGCGTCAGTGCCTCAACTTCAGCACCACCAGGCCGGCTCAGCTCCACCCTTTTATGGCGTTTCGAGATGAGGCCTCCAGAACTGGAACAGTACTAGAGGTAGGGCATCACCAGTGAATTATACAGAGGTATTATTACCTACGTTCTGGTGGTGATACTCCTGCTTATGCATCCCAGCATCTAATATGCCTCGTCACTGTTTAGCTATCATCAGGTAATCAGATATGATTATCCCGTAATCCCTTTCCTACTTTGTGACTGCTAGCACTTCTCCTCCCAGTTAGTACATTGCTGATGCATGATTTTGCACTTTTTTTTGTGTTGAAACCCAGTTGCCAAACCTGTGACCATGCTTCTAGCTTTTTTAGATCATTCCTCCTTCTTTCCACACCTCCCAATGTGTTTACTCTGTTGCAGATTTTTGTGTAATCCATGAACAGGCATATTTCCCTTCCAGTCCTTCTGCAATGTCATTAACAAATGTACTGAAGAGGACACCTCCCTGAGTTCCCTCAGTACCCTGGGTGCACCCATCCTGGTCATATTGCCTTGTCTACCTTTAACTCTGCTAGTTCCTTAAGGACCATTTCCTCTGTGAAAGGACTCGTATCCACCCCCTGCCCCTTAAGACCCTTGTCATTTATCCTTGGCCCGTTACTTACCCCTTCCTTTGTAAATACTGAACAGAAGTATTTGTTCAGTATGTCTGATTTTTGGTGGTCCCCTTCCACAAAACCTCCTCCATCCCCTTTTAGCCTTACTGTCCCTCCCCTGGGCTTTCTTTTTTCACTTAAATATCTAAAAAATGTTTCATCTCCTTTTTTACTGAGTTGGCAATATTTTTGCCTGTTTGCGCCTTTGTGCTCCTAACTGCTTTCCCTGCCTCCCTTTGTTTCTCTTGATAATTCTCCCTATCCTCCTCCTTCTGAGTTGTTTGCACCTTCTAAATGCTAGCTTTTTTGCTCTTACCTTTTCTGCTACCTCTTTAGAGAACCATAGTGGTCTCTTTTTCTCTTACTGTTGCTGATCTGCCTGATACAGAGATCTGAAGCTTTTTCAATGCTTCCTTTTATGTTTGAGCACTGTTCCTCCACTCCCCCAGTTTCCCAATCCCTGCTAGGGCATCTCTGAGATATTCTTCCATTTTCTTAAAATCTGCCATCCTGAAATCCAGAACCCTCGTCCTCATGCGGTTCAATTCTGACCCAGTTTATATTAAATCACAGTGTACGGTGATCACTGGTCCCTAAGTGATTCCCCACTGTGACATCAGCAACACTGACACTGGTAAGGGATTGCTAATCCTAGTGAGGGATCCCTTCAGAAGAAACAACATTACTACAGGCAAGTAATTTTTTCTTCAAACTCAAGGAATCCCTCACTTTTTGTTAAACAACTGTAGACTCTATAGCAGTAGCTTGGGAGGCTGGGTACAGAACCTATTTAGGGAAAAGGTTCTGCAAGACAGCAGTGCCAAAGCTGGTATTTCTTCTGGACTGAGTGCCCAAATGGTAGTGCTTTGCAAAGGTGTGTGCTGTCTTCCAGGTAGCTGCTTTACACATCTCCTGAATGGAGACACCTCTGGATGCTGCCACAAAGGTGGAGGTGCCTCTCATAGAATGGGCCCTTTGCCCCTCTGGTGGAAGTTTGCCATAACAGAACTGAATACAGGCTAATATCCACTGAGAAATGGTTTTCCTGGATGCTGGTTTACCTTGATCTGCCTCACCATAGGTGACAAATAACTGAAAATTTGTGGACTTCCACAAAAGAAAGGGTCCTACAAGAGCTCAATAAGCTCAGGGTAGACAAGGCAATGGGACCTGATGGCATACATCCCAGGGTACTAAAGAAGCTAAGGGTGGAACTAGCAAAGGCATTATTAGAACTGTTTAGTGAGTCTCTGAGCACAGGAGAGGTCCCAGAAGACTGGAGAAGGGCTTATGTGATCCTGCTCCACAAGAGTGGTAGTAGGGAGGAGGCAGGGAACTACAGACCAGTCAGTCTTACCTCAGCAGTGGGCAAGATTATGGAGGCACTCCTTAAGGAAAGGATAGTGCAACACCTGGAATCCATAGGCGCATATGATCCAAGACAGCATGGGTTTACAAAAGGAAGGTCCTGTCAAACTAATCTCATAGATTTCTTTGACTGGGTAACCAGAGTGGTGGACCAAGGGGGAGCAGTTGATATCGCCTACCTTGACTTCAGCAAAGCTTTCAATACTGTTCCACATAGAAGATTGATTAATAAGCTGGGTAGGATCAGGTTGGGTCAGAAGTTGGTCAACTGGGTGGCAAACTGGTTGACGGGCAGAAAACAGAGAGTGGCGGTAAACGGTATACAGTCAGAAGAGATGCAAGTCACAAGTGGGGTACCTCAGTGATCAGTCCTTGGGCCAGTCCTCTTCAATATCTTCATCAGTGACATTGCAGATGGACTGGAGGGTAAGGTTTGTCTGCAGATGACACCAAGATCTGCAACAGAGTAGATGATCCAGATGGGGTGGGCAGAATGAGAAGAGATCTGGATAAACTAGAAAAATGGACGGAAGAGTGGCAACTGAGGTTTAATGCAAAGACATGCAAGATCATGCACATAGGGAAGAGAAACCCTGAAGCCACCTATAGGCTGGGAGGGGAGTTGCTGGCAGTCACAAGGGAAGAAAGAGACTTGGGCATCTATTGAAGTGATTGTCTGTAATTCATAGCAGTCACATAAACGACAGTTGGATAAATGTATTCTCTCAGGCGGAATTTTTAGTTAGTATTAAATATATAGGAGCTTTACTATGGGCCTTTCTGTCTCTCTTGCTCCTATCCAGTCCTAGTATGAATCATCACCGATGGCCTTAAATCATCCAAGCAGACCACTAAAGCAGTAGGTAAGGCTAGGGGGATGTTAGGGTGTATTAGTAGGGGTATCACAAGTCATAAGAGGGGGGTAATAATCCCTCTTTACAAGACACTGGTTAGGCCTCACCTGGAGTACTGTGTGCAGTACTGGAGGCCACATCTTCACAAGAACATTAATCAAATTGAGGCAGTCCAGAGAAGGGCAACCAAAATGGTGCAGGGACTGCATCAGAAAACATGTGAGACAGATTAACGGAGCTCAATATGCATACCTCTAGAGCAAAGGAGGGAGAGAGGTGATATGATCGAAAACATTCAAACACCTTAAGGGTTTTAAATAGAGTGAAAGAGTCTAACATGTTTCAATATAAGAAAAATAGCAGGACAAGAGGACACAGCATGAAATTAGAGGAGACCGATTAAGGGGTAATGTGGGAAGTTCTTTTCACAGAAAGGGTGGTGGATGCATGGTCTACCTCAGGAAGTGGTGGATATGAATACAGTGCAGGGCTTCAAACAGGCATGGGATAGGCATAAGGAGCAATACAGTTGAGTATGAATAGATAGGCCATTGACAGAGCAAAGACCGATGGCACATTTATAAGGTAGAAAAGAAATGGGCAGACTGGATGGGCCTTGCAGTCCTTATCTGCCATCAACTTCTATGACCTGACATCCTTTGTGTGGTCCAGTTAGTACCCCAAAGCTCTTTTAATATCCAAACATTGGAGCTTCTGCTCCTCTGGGATAGAATGCTCTGTAAAAACAAACAAAAAAAAAAAACTGGAAGAGTGATCGACTGATTCAGATGAAATTCATACACCACTTTGGGGAGGAATTTTCTATTAGTCCTCAATTCTACCTTGTCCCTTGGGAATATGACATAGTTGGGAATGGGATCTGTGAAAAGGCTTAGAGTTTGTTCACCTTCCTAGCAGAGGTAAGTGCCGCCAGGTAAACTGTGTTCCAGCGTGACATTTCAGAGCAGCAGTTGCCATAAGCTCGAATGTAGCCTCCATCAGCTATGCAATACACAGAGTTTCAGTCCCAGGGAGGGACCGGATCCCTAAAAGGAGGGTTCAGATGAATTAGGCCTTTAAAAACTCTCAAAAATAGCCTGTGAGGTTAGAGATTGATTCTTGCCAGCTGAAACATATACTGACACTGCTGCCAAATGCACCTTCAGGGTTGAAAGCCAGAGGACCAGGGACTGCAGATGGATCAAATAGTCCTAAACAGTGGACAAGCTTGCCTGAAGCAGCTGAACTGCCTGGACAAACACCACAGGGAAAATCTTTTCCCTGCTACAAAACATAGGTTTTTCTAGTTGCTCGCTTCCTGGAAACCATGAGCACGTGTAAAACTTCTTCGTAGAGTTTTAGTCAAACGAAATAGCAGTTACGTAAGAACTTACCATAATAGCAGATCTTCGAGAGAGGTTCTAGCAGTAGGTCTTCACATATAGGACTGCCCCCCCTCCCAGCATCAGAACTGCATGGTAAACTTCTAGCTAGCAGTCTATAGCAGGAACTGCCCCCAGGGTCACATGACAGGACGCTGGCGTGACTGTATATAAGGTTCGGTCCCCACACCCGCTCTCCAGCTCTCCCGCCAGAGACCTTAGAAGAGGAAACAAGAGAAAGGAGTATAAACCCCTGAAGCCCAGAGCTGCTAAAGCAAAGCCCTGGGAAAGGAAAAGAGGAAAATACAAGAGCTGGGGGAAATCTAGACCTTCTGCAAGAACCTCTCTCGAAGATCTACTGTTATGGTAAGTTCTTACATAACTGCTATATCTTAGTTCAAGAGGGTTCCTGTAGTAGGTCTTTATGTATAGGACTGAATAGCAAGCAGTCAAAGAAGAAAGAAGTCTGAGACTAAGTTCTGGGAGGAGGAAGCGTCTGCCAACTAAAGGTCTGCTTAGGACAGGAGGCCTAGCAGAACTGCAAGGTTGAAACCAGCTCGCGCCTATAGGCAATGTCCAGACTGTAATGCTTGGTGAAGGTGTGAATGGAAGACCAAGTGGCCACTGCTCAAATGTCTGCAGTGGACACATTCCATAGGAAGGCCACTGAAGCAGCCATGCCCCGAGCTGAATGGCTTTTCACGTCCTCTGAATGGGCTTTTGTACTTTTGGTAAATGTAGAGATACAGTTAGCCAACCATGTAGACAAACTGTTTGGAAATGGCTTTGCCCTGACATTTGGGTGCAAAGGCCACAAACAACTAGTCAGAACTACGAGCCTCTTTGGTCATAGAGATGTAATAGCTCAGAATCTTCCTAAGAAGAACTTAGTCTTGTGATGGTGGCCACGCTGGGCTTGCCATTATGAGTTGGGGTGAACAGTTATTCTCAGCAGTGATTTTAACTTTTAATTTGTAGTTAAAAATATTAGTTGTTTGTATTATTTTTTTAGTTAGTAAGGGTTAGTTTAGTTAGGGATTTTGAGTGAGATAGTTAGATTTTGTTAAGCGTTTTCGGGTGTAGTTTACAGCTATAGAAAATAAATGTGAGCTTGACTGTTAATGCTCTTTTTAGTCTCTTGAACATGTTATTACTGAATTAAGATCCTGAGCTGGTGAAAGGAGGAAGAGTGAAAAATCGAAAACAAACCTATGCCTGGCACGGATCGGCTCTGGGGCTGGTCCGAAGATTGCTTGGAGATTGCTTGGAGCACGCTTTTGCAGCTTGGTGGTGCGTAGGAGGAGAGTTAGTTACTGAGGAGTGCTGGAGGAACTATTGGGTTTGTTCGATTGTTTGGACGGGGCAGTGATTGAGATGTACTGCACTGGAAGATCACGGAATGGAGATTGGTGAGGACCGCTGTGGAACTCGATGCTGGTGGTAGAGGCCTGAAAGAAGTGAAGTAAACGAGGGGTTAAGGATCTTTGCGTCTGCCCTCTGCCGGGGGGGGCGGGGTGAGCAAAGGTGCATGGATCCTAGATGGGAGGTCGGAGAGGAGAGTTGGCCATAGGGCTGGGTCTGGTCCCGCACCCTCCTAGGTGCTCGGGGGGACATCTGGTGTTAACTGGACGGTCCTCGGAGTCCGTAGTCTGTGGGATTATTTGGGCTACCCTTCCCCCTCAGGCAGTAGGTGTGTGAGAGCTTGCCCTGTGCTTTCCGGAACCATTTGCAGAGACCGAGGATTTTTCACAGCGAGCCAAAGAAGAACTTTTAGTGACTCCTTACTGGATCAGCTGGCCAAGGAATTTGTCTCCGGATCTTTGTAGACTTGGTTTGAGATCTTTTATTTTTCCTCTTTACTGTCTAACTCAGGAAAATTGACATTTTGTAAGCAGTGAGAGTGTTATGTTTTTTATACTTTGTACTGTTAATTTCTGAAGGCTCAGGTGAGAGCTGGTGGCCCCCTGCATGTTTTACTTGACTTAAACCCAGAAGTGAGAGTTTGTGGGGGTGTTTATTTTACAAACTGGCATGGAGAGACTAAATAGACTGCTTTATGGACTTTTATGAATTATTGATTCATTGTTAATTTTTAGGGTTTATCTGGGGTTTATTTTTGGCGGGGTTGTTGGTTTTATAAAAAGTGGACTTTCGTTAATAGTTTATTTTTGGATTCACTGCTGATATAGTGTTGGCAGCATGTGTTGGGGCCATTCTTTGGTGGGCAGGCGCTACTCCCCTTCCAGGCTGAGAGACCTATGCCCCTTTTGTAGCCCCCCCATTGCAGCCTATGGTATATAGGTGTTGTCGTGCTTTGGGGATTGCATGGAAGGGCCAGAGGGTTGGGTCTCTGGTCTGGGGAGGGGCACGGGGTGGGCTGATTGGGTAGTGAGACCAAGGAGGCGCCTGGGCAAATGTGTCCTGGAAAGGGACCTTCCTGCCTGGTTCCCATACCGGAAGGCTCCATGGGTAGTGGGCAAGTAGCCCGCTCTTCCATGGCCTCTCATCCAACTCGGGCGGTGTTATGCAATGCCATGTCAATAAAAAACAAGACAGCAATTATTGCTGATCTTGTTCAGACATCTGACTTGGCTTGTATCACCGAGACCTGACTGGATGAGAATGCTGGTCTGGTATTGGAGTCAGCAGTACCAGCCAGGTACTCTGTGATACACCGCCTGAGATTGGATTGTAGGGGCGGGGTGTAGCCATTTGTTTTAAGATGAAACTGGGCCTTGTGGAGGTTCCAGTGGGACTACCAGATCCTTTGGAGTATAGCATGGGAGCAGGTGTGGGCAGCAGGATTCTTCTCATCTACCGTTCACCCGAGATGGAAAGTTTACCTGCAGGAAGCTGCGGACTTTATGGTCGACATGGTGTTGGAATCCCCCAGGTGGTTGGTCCTTGGGGATTTCAATACCTGGGTTGATGATTAACTCTCACATTTTGATCAGACCTTCCTCCAACTGATGATCTCATTGGGCTTCACACAGGTAGTTACCGCTGCAACCCATGTTCAGGGTCACTCCCTGGATATGGTGTTCCTCCTGGGGATGGAGGCCACTGACTTGGTGGAGGAACAAGTTGGATGGTCGGACCATCACTTATAAGGTTCAGTTTCGTGGCTCCCCCTGTGAGACCTGCCCCTTTGGAGATGGTCCAGTACTGCCCTTTGAGGGTTGTTACCCCAGAGGGTCTGATGGCAGTTCTGGATCTATTGAGTAGGCCATTGGAATGCTCAGATCCAGGGGACCTAGTAGTGCACTATAATAGTATGGTGCTGAGGTCCCTGGAATCCATAGCTTCTGTCCGAGTTCACCCTCACCCTCTCTGTCCTTGGTCCCCTTGGTTTGATGGGACTCTGAGGGAGTTGAGGAGAGGGCGAAGGTTGGAACGTTGTTGGCAGAAATCTGGCCTGGAGGAGGACAGACTTAGGTTGATTGCCCATTATTTGGACTATCACTCAGCAATCTCCCATAAGAAGGCAGAGTTCCTGTCCGGGGAGATTGCTGCAGCAAAGAATCAACTGGCTCAGCTCTTCCAGACCGTGGGTAGGCTATGCAATTCAGCCTGCCTCCGGGGCCAGAGAGCCTTTTCACAACTAAAGTCTGATGAGTTCACTCAATTCTTTGCAGATAAGGTGTCTTCTATCAGGTCCGAAATCTACCTGACTTGTTCAAATGAATATGGCAGTGATCGTGTGAGGACGAGGCACCAGGTCAGTCTTGACAGATTTCGATCAGCCAGCGATCATAGATATCTTGAAGCCTGTTCAGAGCTTGCACCAACTTACTGTAGTTTGATCTCAGTCCTATCCACCTCCTTATGGGGTGTTTGGATGTCATCGGACCAGTCCTTGCTGAGATAGTCTGGTGTTCGCTGGATCAGGGGCATTTCAGACCTTGAAGGAGGCTGTGGTGACACCCTTTGAAGAAATCTTCCTGCAACCCAGACTGTCTTGCTAACTACAGACCAATCTCTAACCTGCCCTTTTTGGGCAAGGTTATTGAGAAGGTAGTCGCGTTGCAGCTCGAGAGCTTTCTTACCACCCACGAAGTCTATGATCCTCTCCAGTCTGGTTTCAGGAAGAGGCATAGTACCGAGATGGCATTGGTTCGAGTATTTAATGATCTCCTAATAGCGAGGGATAGGAGGAGTCATTTGATTCTGGTTCTCCTTGATCTCTCTGCAGCATTTGACACCGTGGATCATGGGGCGCTGCTAGAACACCTGCAGCTTCTCTGTGGACTGTCGAGGACAGTCCTCAGATGGTTCCATTCTTTCCATACAGGAAGGACTCAGAGGGTGGTGTCATGGGATTTTTTCCACGGCCTCCTTCTCCATGCCTTGTGGGGTGCCGCAGGGTTCCGTGCTGTCCCCCATGTTGTTCATGCTGTATATTTTGCCGTTGGGAGACATTATAAGGCAGCACGGGCTGAGTTTTCACTGCTATGCAGATGATACTCAACTCTACATGTCCTTCGTACCTGAACAGGACAGTGCAATCTCGGTCTTTAACAACTGCCTCACTGAGATCCAGGACTGGATGAGTGCTAACTGGTTGAGACTGAATCTGGACAAGACTGAGGTGTTGGTGGTGGATCCGGGTCAGCGGGTAGAGAAGTTGACTCCTGGACAACCGTCTGGCCTTGTGCTAGGGGGTAATCAGTTGAGACCTTCCGAACAGGTGCGGAATCTGGGCGTTGTGCTTGATAACGAACTGACGCTAAAAGCTCAGATGTCAGCCATTGTCAAGTCCTCATTTTATCATCTGAGGAACCTCACCCAGATAAAGCACCTTGTTCCGCCCAAGGACCTTCCTACATTGGTTCACGCCTTTGTGTCTTCTCGTCTGGATTACTGCAATGCTCTATACCTAGGGTTACCGGGGGTGGATCTCCATCACCTGCAGCTGGTGCAGAATGCTGAAGCCAGGTTGTTGACAGGGTTGTCAAGATCTAGCCATGTCTCACCTGTGCTGTGCGAACTGCACTGGCTGCCGGTGCGATGGAGGATCACTTTCAAGGTCGCGTTGCTGACCTATAAGACCCCTACACGGACAGGGACTGGGTTACTTGCAAGATCTCCTTGGTCATTCTGCCCCATTCACCCTCTCTGCTCTGCCAAGGATTGCTAGAGATTCCAGGGTCCATTTGCAGACATCGGGCACTAGGGCTTTTTCTTTGTAGCCCAGACCCTCTGAACTCTCTACCTCAGCGGATTAGAGAGCTCCTGTCCACTGAGGCTTTCAAATCCTTACTAAAAACATATTTATTTGAAATGGCATTTGGGGAAACTGTTTAGTATTGTTACTGTTGCCTTGATTTTTATTTTTGGATTTAAAGTTTTTATATTGTATACATGCTTTGGTTTATTGAAAAGTGCTTTAAAAATACATTTTGATTTGATTTGATTTTGATCTAAAGTGTGCAGGAGGTATTCCCCCCTGTTGGAATACTCTGGGTAATATACCAGCAGTAAATTCTGAGACGACTTTCGGAAGAAAGGAAGGGTTAGTCCGTAGAACCACCCAGACTCTGTGGAAAATCATATATGGTTCCTTACAAACGAGGGCTTGAAACTCTGCAATCCGTCAAACTAAAGTAATGGTGACAAAAAAAGAGCATTTTCCAGGATAAATAATGCATGTCGCAACTTGCTGCTGGCTCAAAAGGGGGCAAAGTAAGTTTTTCTAAAATCAAATTCAAATCCTGGGGGATCATGGACCGGAGGCTTAAGGTGCAGGATCCCCTTAAGGAAGGTTTTGGAAACCTCCAACTGAGCAAGGGGTTTTGCCCTCCACTGGAAGGTGGTAGGCTGAAACCACAGAGAGGTGGACCTTCAGAGGGGAATAGCTGAGGCCTGAAGCAGACAGGTGCAAGGACTCAAGGACCTGGGGGCCGAGAGAGGAAAAGGTCCAAGCCTTGGCTGTGGCCCAAATAGAAATCTCTTCCATTTCATAGCATACATGGATCTAGTGGAGGGCTTTCTGGCCTCCACTAGGACCTGAGCGACTCTGGAAGAGACACCAAAGCGTGAGATGGCTGTGTCCAAAGGTACCACGCATGCAGGTGGTGAGACATGAGGGTCGGATGCACCAGGTTGCCCTGCTTCTAAGACAATAGGTCATATGAGAGAGGAAGAGATACTGGGGGTGCCAAATCAGCTGTTGAAGCAGAGGGAACCATATCTTCTGAGGCCAAAGGGGGGCTATGAAAATCATGCGAGTCCCCTCTGCCTGAAGCTCAGCAGAACCTTCTGAAGAATTGGGAAAGGAGGGAAAGCGTGACAGAAATCTCCGTGGTCCAGGATAGAGACAGCGTCTCACTAAAAAAACACCATGCTTGGAAACAAGCGAGCAAAAAGTAGTAGTTTTGCTTTGGATGGGGAGCAAACAGATCTGTTTCTGGCTGACCCATTGAAGGAAGAGATCTTCCACTACTTCCTGCTTTAGCTCCCACTCATGAGCCCATGCAGCTGAGACTGTCCACCAGGACATTGTGAACTCCTGGAACATGGACTGCTATCAATGTCAGGCCATGCTGGACTGCCTAGTACCACACCCAGATCACCTCACTGCAGAAGGGGTACGATCAGGTTGCTCCCTGTTTACTGATGTACCAAACCGTGGCTGTGTTGTCAGTCTGGATCAGAAGTGTTCCCATAAGTAAGAGGGACTGGAAAGCTTGGTGAGCTGAGCACAGCCCTCATCTCCAGAATGTTTATAGGCAGATGCTCCTCTAGGGGAAACCATGTCCCCTGAGTCCAATGGTCTCCCAGGTTGGCTTCCCAACCATGACCCGAGGAGTCCATCATGAGGGTCATGGAGGGGGACAGGGGGGTGGAAAGGAACCCTCAGGGAAAGATTGGATTGATCCTGCCACCAGAGGAGATCCCTCTTTAAACTGTTGGAGACTAAGACCATGTGATCCATGTCGTCCATGTGTTGATCCCACTGGACCCTGTGGGACCATTGGGTCACCCTCATATGCAGTCTGGCCAAAGGGACTGTTGGAATGGTAGCCGCCATGAGACCCAACAGATGGAGGATAGAACACGTTGTGATCCAACATGAGGAGGACACTAAGGCAGTTTGCTGAATCAGGGTTTCCGCCCTGTCTGCAGGTAGGAAGGCCCTGCCTTGGACCGTATCCAGCACCACTACAATTAACTAAAAGTGCTGGTATGGTGAAAGCTGAGACTTGGGATGGTTCACAGTGATGTCAAGTCTTGGAAAGAGGTCCAGGGTGATGGAAAGAGATTCCATCAGACTGTCATGGGACAGTGCTGACAGGAGCCAGTCATCCAGGTAAGGGAACAAGTAAATCCCCTTGTGGCACAAGGCCGCAGCCACCACTGCCAGGCACTTGGTCAAAACCTGAGGTGCCAAAGAGAGGTCAAAGGGGAGGGCCATGAACTGATAATGGTTCTCCTGAAAGAAGAATCTCAGAAAACAGTGGTGGGCCGGGAGGATTGGAATGTGCAAGTAAGCATCCTGTATGTCCGGCAAGCACAGCCATTAATTATGTTGATACAGGGGTAAGAGTCCCTGGATGGTGAGCATGTGAAACCTCTTGTATTCCACAAAGAGGTTGAGCAGACTAAGATCTAGAATGGGTCTCAGATCTCCCATCTTTTTGGGCACTAGGAAGAACTGGGAGTAGTATCCCCTTCCTATTTGCCTTGGGGAACCCACTCTATGGCTGATTTTTGACAGTACAGCCTAAATTTCCTGCTGAATAAGGCTTTGATGGCCTGATGAGTAGTGAGACCTTCCTGGTGGATTACCCGGAGGTCTGTCCAGGAACTCGACGGAGTGCCTTCTTGCAATGAGATGGAGTACCCAAGCATCTGCAGTTATTGCCTTCCACCCTTCCAGGTGGAGGGCAAACCTTCCCCCCACTGGTTCCTCTGGAAAAATGGGAGGAGGTGGAGGGGATCCTGAGTCAGGATGCAGAGGGGAGGGCCACTTTGCCACTGCTGCCAACCTTTTGAGACTTCGCCTGAGGAGTCTGGGTTCGAACTGGTGGCACGACACTTGCCCTGTCGTCTTCCCTGGTTCTGCCTATTCCACCTCTTCTGGGGGCAACAAAAGGCTTGGGTTTTTGTCCTGAGTGGTATATGGATGGAGATCTTTAAGAGATCTCCGCTTTCCTGTAGCTCCTTGATTATATCTTTGGTGTCACCCCAAAAAGGACGGAACCCCTAAAGAGGCCTCTGGCAGGGTGCTTTGACATCTTGTGCCAGTCCCAAGACGGAGCCAAGCCAGGTGTCTCAAGCAAACTCCTGTAGCAGTGCAATGGGCCACAGAATTGATAGAGTCGTAAGTGGCCTGTAAGACATGGCAACGGGAAGACTTGTTAAGACGTACTTTCTTTAAGAGCCTCTTCCCAAGGTCCTTATCCAGAATGGCCTGGAGTTCCTTCTCCAAGTTGGATAAAGCTGACTTCTGAAAGGACACCATATGGGCCACATAATTTAAGGAACGAATGGCGCAGGCAGATGAAGAGTAGACCTTGCGGCCATATTGGTCCAGTTGCTTGGACTCCTTGTCCGGTGAGGAGGCACTCAGGTGTTTAGATTGAGCCAACCTATCTTGGGCTGCTGTAATAATGACAGAGTCAGCTTTAGGCTGAGTTGTCAAATGGCAAGCCACTTCTGGGGGCGGGGGTGTGATAGGTCCAGTCGGCTTTCTTAGAAACCGCTGGAATAGAGGACGGTTGTTGTCATATGGTAGAGGTTAAGTCCTCATGTGGACCCGTCCATGGAGGGATGGGGATGGGGTCCACATTAGTGAGGTCCAGATGTTCTGTCAGCCTCTTTCTCTTGTGGTCCATTTCCTGGGATGCCCAGCCGCAGGCCTGTGGACTTTCAACAAGGAATGGCTGAGACCTAGATCGAAGAGGTGACGCATGTATTCCAGGACTCTATTGGCTGGGCACGTGAAAGGCTCGAAGTCCTTCGAATTTACCCAAGTAGAAAACCATTTCCTCTTCATGGCGTAGGTGGACCTGGTGGAATGCTTCCTGGCCTCAACCAAAATGTCTGCTATGAGAGGAGAGACTCCAAAGCGGCTTTAGCTACGCTCTGCAGGAGCCAAGGTCAGTGTACTAGTGACTCTGCTTTAATATTGGCTGCCCTCAACAACCACTTCACTGATCTTGGGGCCTACATGGCTGGCCAATCTCCCCTGGCCTCGGCCCCAAACACAATCAAACTGACACCTTTCGAACAACCCCCTTTCCACCTGCAACTGGTAAAGCGCACTGAGGTCCTAACCTCCTAAAGGCGCTGAAACCTAAAGGGTCAGGGGACCTGATGGGATCAACCCTTGGCTACCTAAGGCTGGAGCCACCTCCTTATCCAGGCCGTTAACCATGCTCCTTAACAGATCTCTAAGGGAAGGAGCAGTCCCTGATCAGTGGAAACAGGCCAATGTAGTCCCTATCCACAAAGGTGGACCCAGGGACAAACTAACCAATTACAGGCCTATCTCTCTTCTGTACATTAGCCAAAATTCAAGAAAGGCTAATCTACAACCAACTCGGACTACTTGAAGCCCACCAGCTCCTTGCCCCTCTCAACATGGATTCAGACCTAACACGGTACATCAACTTCTCTGACAAAGTGCTCAGGGCTATGAACAAAGGATACCCACAGATGCAGTCTTCATAGATTTGTCCAAGGCATTTGACCTTGTAGACCATAACCTTCTACTACTGAAGCTGCACAACATTGGATTAGACCCCCATGCCTTCAAGTGGTTTATGAGCTACTAATCTGGCCGGACACAGAGGGTCACCTGGAAGGGGCCATGTCTGGGCCACTACCACTACAACGGGAGTTCCTCAGGCTCCATACTAGGCCCCTCCTATTCTCCTATTTACAAATGAACTAAGTACCTACTGTGGGGAGAGCTCTCGTTGTACAGTATGCTGATGATACTGTCATCTACTGATCCTTAGCGATGTAGTTGCTCCGGTCCCCTACTCCAAAGGGCCTCACATCCCTAGAGACATGGCTGTGTGAGAATAGAATGGTACATAATGCAGACAAAACTAAGGCAATACTATTTGGACCAAGATCCTTGGGAACCGACAGGTCCTCATCCCTACAACTTTCCACACTATCTGGCAAATGCATAACAGTAGTCCCCTTCCTAAAATACTTAGGCCTAACTCTAGATCAGTCAATCACCTACAAAGACCACGTTGACCAGGTCACCAGGACACTTCACTGCAAGCTCGGGACCTTGTACCATCTCAGAGACCAGCTCATCCCTGAGGCCAGGCTCTCCATTGCGACAAGTTTCCTGCTCCCTACCCTGACCTATGCGGCCCCGATTATGCAGGGCTTGGCAAAGCAGAAAGTATCCAGGATGCAAATCCTATACAACAAAATAACTCGGTTCACTACACAAGGCCACCCGAGACATCATCATGGCACCTTGGCCCAGCTCTGAAGGCCCACGCTGCTGCCTGGTTACAACAACCATTGCTCGCCAGACCTACAAGTTACTCAAACCCCTGCTCCTCCAAGCATAGCAGGAATCATAGCTATTAAACACAACCCTAGGAACCTAAGGACTTCAGAACGAACACTGCTCGAAGTCCCCAGAGTTCGGACCAACGCTGGCGGCAGATCCTTCTCTTGGCAAGCCCCTAGCCTATGGAACAAGCTCCCTTCCCTGGTCCAGGATGCCCCCACACTTAGGAATTTCCATACTAGGCTCAAGGCCCACATGCTGGACACAAATGCATGCCACTGCCATGGCTCTCAAGGCACCCCCCTCTCATTTCTATATCAAACCCCCCTAAAGGTGGGACTACCCTGGACCTCCTAGTAGTCTTAGGGTACCTAGGGACCAAAGCTACCTCATGCAAATAGCTATGCCAAATACTATCAAGGCTGAACTGTGTCATGATCGAAAACCACGTTAGAAAACCACTGTCTATAACTACCTCATACTTCCATAACCACTGTCTGTAACTACCTTATGCTTCCACAACTTATGTAATCAAATGTAACTACCTTATGCTTCCACAACTTATGTAATCAAATGTTGTCTCCTCTATTATACCCTGTGTTGTACTGTTATATATCCTGTATTGTACTGTTATCCCGGGTCGCCCCTGGGAAAAAAGGGACCTTCGGGGCTCAGTGGGCCTACCCAGTCACCAAAATTTAATAAATAATTAAAGAAAGAAAGAATAGACCGGAGGAGTTCCATGAAGGATGGATCCTCTGGTGGAGACTTTGGAGACTCCTTGGGCTGAGGTTCTATCGGGGAATGAGGCTCCAACTGGCCCCCAAGGGGTTGAAGTGTTGTGTAAAGAAAGCAGGTAGCTCAATAGATTGATTCAGCATAGATTCAGCCATCTCCTTAGGGAGAAACTTAGGGTTGGTGTGTAGAGCCACACATTCCGTGTGAAATATCAAGTATGGTATTTTACACATTAAGGCCTGGAGCACCGAAATTCACCGAGAAGAAGTAATGGCCACTAGGAAGAGTGTCTTCCAAGAAAGGAACTTCAAATCAGCTGTGGCTGTTGGCTCTAAGGGAATTAAAGTAAGCTTCTCCAGGATGAAATTCAAGTCCCATGGAGGGGCAGGAATGTGGATGGGGGTCTCAAATGGAGAACTCCTCTGAGGAAAGTCTTAGAGACTTCCAACTGAGCAAAAGTCCTGTCTCCAAAGGGAAGATGGTAGGCTGAAATAGCGGCCATGTGGACTTTCAACGAGGAACGGCTGAGACCCAGATCGAAGAGGTGATGCATGTATTCCAGGACTCTATTGGCTGGGCACGAGAAAGGCTTGAAGTCCTTCGAATTTACCCAAATAGAAAAACGTTTCCACTTCATGGCATAGGTGGACCTGGTGGACGGCTTCCTGGTCTCAACCAAAATGTCCGCTACGAGAGGAGAGACTCCAAAGTGGGCTTTAGCTATGTCTGCAGGAGCCACAGATGTAGATGAAGAGATTTGAGACATTGATGAACAAGAGTCCCCTGATCCTGGGTCAACAATTATTGCGAGAGGAAGAGGAAGTTGTAGTGATAGTATAATATGTTGATTATTGTCACTCCATTTTGTATGCTATTTCATGTAATGTATGTCATTTTATACTCCATTTTGTATTGTGTGACTCCATTTTACATGCTGCTTCATTTAATTGGTGTTTTGCTCTTGAGATAGCCTCATTATTATGTTTTGCTTCAGACAGTGTATTTTGCTGACTTGAAGGTCGTATATTATCAGGCAACCTGTTTTTGTAGTTTTGTTTAAACTTCTGCTTAGCTCATAGTGTTCTAGGCACCGGCCAGTGTTTGGAGCACAGTGACCTAGCAGGTGTAGGGAATTCTGAGCAGTCCTTATGGTGTGAATTTGCAGCATCTGGAGCCCGGCCAGCTTCTAGAATGTGGCAAGACAACACTATGAAGGCTGCACGGTTATTTTAGCATAGAATAAGATATAAATGTAGCTTCTCAATGCCTGGTTAGAAGCCTCACCTGCAGGGTGGACGGACGCTGTGGGGCTAATTCCCGTTCGTGAGACTCCTAGCCAGGCTGACAAGGGGGCTTCCCAGCCATTGGAACAGGCTTGGATGTAGCTTTTGGAATCGGTGATGTATAACCTTTTGTATTATATTTTGCTATAATAAAGCTTTGGCTTGCTGTACTTATTGTAACCTTTTATATTATATTTTGCTATAATAAAGCTTTGGCTTGCTATACTTATTGTACTGTTATTGTGTGTATGTGAGTGTGAATGGCAAATAGCTGCTTGGTTTGAGTTGGCAGAACAGAAGTGGAGGTTCCTCTGAAAACTGTTGCAGAAGAGACAACCAAACTTGCCTGGGCCAGAAGGGAGTAATGAGAATCATTCGAGCTCCCTCCAATCTGAATTTGTTCAGGACCCTCGAATTAAAGGAATGGAGGAAAGCATACGATCTGTCCCTCCAAGCGAGAGACAGAGTGTCCCACAAAAAAATGTCTCGCACTGGAGTGAATGAGCAGAAGGTGGGAAACTTTGCGTTTTGGGGATAGGCAAAGAGGTCAATCTGAGGTGTTCCCCATCGCTGAAAGATGCCATTTACGACTTCTTGATTAAACTCCCATTCGTGGGACTTGGCTGAGGACCAACTGAGGTGATCTGCCAGCGTATTGTCCACTCCTGGAATGTGAACTGCGGTCAAGTGAAGATGGTGTTGGGCTGCCCAGTGCCAGACTCTCATCACTTCCCAGCACAGAGGGTTGGATCGTGGTCCTCCCTGCTTGTTGAGGTACCAGACAATGCACATGTTGTCTGATTGTATGAGAAAATGACTGGGGAGGATGAAGCAGAGTAGAGCCTGAAGGGCATAAAGAACTGCTCTCAGTTCAAGCACATTTATGTGCAGGTTTTGTTTGAACCTGGACCAGCTGCCCTGAGTCCTGTGAGACCCCAGATGGGCACCCCAACCATCTCCTGATGCATCTGTCATCAATGTCTGGGAGGGCGGATTGATATAGAAATGAACTCCCAGGCACAGGTTCTCCTGAACCATCCACCATTGCAAGTCCCTGATCATGGGATTGGATACTAGAACCTCTTGGTCTAGGTTGTCCCTGGTTTAGTCCCATTGAGACCGAAGTGTCCACTGAGAGATCCTCATATGGAGCCGAGCAAGTGGGACTGTCGGAATAGCAGCCACCCATAGCCCGAGGAGGTGGAGGACTGACCTGGCTCCGACCCTTCTGCAGCCAGACAGAAGACAGACCTGGTTCTGAAGAGTGTCTATACCCTGTCTGGAGGCAAGAAGGCTTTGCCCATGGTTGTGTCCAGAATCACCCCTATGAATTGGAGGCACTGGCATGAGACCAAATGGGACTTAGCCTGACTGATGGTGATACCCAGGCTGGTAAAAACCTGCAGGGAAAGGGAATGCAGGAGTTCCTCCCTGGACGGGGCTGCCAGGAGCCAGTTGTCCAGGTATGGGAATACCTGTATCCCTGGGTACACAGGTGGTCCGCTACCACAAACAGACATTTGGTAAACACTCGGGGGTGGGGGGCAGAGGAAAGGCCAAATGGGAGGGCCTTGAATTGGTAGCGGTCCCTCTGAAAGTAAAAACAAAGGAATTTGGGGTGAAAAGGGCATATGGGGATATGCAGGTAGGCATCCTGCATGTCCAGAGCGCATAGCCACCATCCCTGCCGAAGAAGTGGTAGAAGGCTCTGCAAAGAGAGCATTCTGAAGTGTTTGTACTCGATGAATATGTTCAGGGAGCTGAAATCTAGGATAGGCCTCAGATCTCCTGACTTCTTTGGAACTAGGAAGAAATGGGAACAGTAACCTGTTCCCCAAAGATGGGTGGGAACTAGCTCTATTGCCGCCTTCGAGAGAAGGGAGAACTGAAGAACGCTGTTCTACTGTGAGGAACTTTCAAATGCTGACGGCAGGAAAGAACTGAAAGGTGGGCGTGTGGGACCAGCCCTTTATACCAACATCGTATGACGCTGGTCACCTGACATGGGGGCAGTCCCCCGCCAGAGACTGCTAGCTAGAAATTTTTCTGTGGGGTCTTGATGCCTGGCAGCTTAGTCTTATATGTCAATACCTACTGCAAGAGCCCTCTGAAGTAAGATGGGAGTTTTACTGCCAAAGGGAGAGATCGGAGAGAGACCAGGTGGAAGAGTGTAGCCCGTGTGTTTTGTCCATGAGGGACAAGGTTTGGGGCCAGGTAAAGGCTTACCACCCCAGTCCACCACTCTTGAAGACTGGCTGAAAGGGCAGCAGTTCGGGAGACCGCCTGACAGTTGGAAGAGGAAAGGAGACCGCTGCACCATGTACTGGGAGCTGGAGCCTCGGAGAGTGTAAATGGGCCCACATCTTGTGAACTCAGGCACCGGGTGGCTAAGACTGATCCAGACATCCTCACCATTAGGCAAGAGGAAGGAGAGTCTTGGTTTGGCCAGGCCATTGGGGCAGTGTGATGGGCAGCCCACACTATTGGGAAGGCAGTGATGGCAGCCTGTGTTCCTTTCTGGTGTGGCACTTCAGTCTGGCTAAGAAAATGTTCAGTAAACTTATGCAGTCAATGAGGGAAAGTGCCCTGTGTCTCCAGGATTGCCAGGGCACTGCTGCAGCTAAGATGCCCTGGGATGGCAGAGCTTTGTACTGGCATTGGTGAGAAGGGCCTTGTCGTTTCTTGTATTGGGCCTCTGCTTGTAAGCAGACCATCAAAATTGGAAGAGCTCCAGAACTGAAACTGCTTTGCTGGAAAATGGGACCACCAGGTATAGACAGCTATAAGGTCTCTGCTGCTTTTGGGGTGCCTGCTAAGTGTGAGTACAGGAGAAGTGAAGTTTAAGCAAGTTGAGAAGAAGGAAATGTTCCATGGGGAGTCTTGTGTGACCTTATTGGGCCCACCATAAAGTGCTGCTGCTGCTAGGATTTGAGAGCCTCCATGGTCCTGAGTGAGAGCACTGTAGAAAACAGCTTATGAAACCGAAGGTTACTGTAGACTGTGTGTTAGTCTTTGTGCCTAGGATGTTACCCACCGCTGATTTGTACACCATGCTCCATGGAGTGAACAATTTCTACATTAAATCATTTTGTTACACTTTTACTTGAAGTGGATAATGAATTCACTTAAAGCACCTTGTGATTTGACTAAGAGTTTGCCTCCTCAGAGGGCTGCACCCTGTGCATGAATTACCTGCACCTCCCAGAGACCACTCAGCAGAACCCAGGTAATGAGTTTGATTTCTGAAAGTGTTTTTTCTTGGCTGCAAATGCTCCCCTCCACCGTAGTTACCACCTGGTATACCCCTAGACACCAGAAAGGGGTGCTTACATGTACACAGTTTGGAAGGTCTTGTTCCTCCATGCCTTTTTTTTTTTATTTATGCCCCTGGATTTCTGGGAGCTGGCAGGTGGCTGGCTCTGGCCTCTCGCTATGGGGGCCTCGTCTCTGGCTTTCTGGTCAGCGATCTCATCACCAGGAGAATCACCAGTGCCATCATGGAGCCTGCTAGCTCCAAGTTCTCCCCTTCCCTGCCAGACGGAAGCCTGAGGGCATTGCAGATGGAGAGTGGCTAGCATAGGGCAGGTGCTGCAGATCGCTGCGTGCACGTGCCTCCACACAAACGCACCTGTGCTGTGCTCTCCACTGGCTGCCGATTAGGTGGCAGAGCACCTTTAAGGTCAGTTTGCTGACCTATAAGGCCCTGCATGGTCAGGGGCCTGGTTACCTGCAAGACTTCCTGTGTCCCAGCCACTCTATCCATCCCCTCCGCTCCACTGATGAGGGTTTCCTGGAGATTACCAGGGTTCACCTTAAGGCATCTGGCACCTGGGCATTCTCGCTCAGTGCACCAACCCTGTGGAATTCCTACCTCATTATATTAGAGATTCAAATCTTTAAACAGGAGCTGAAAACTTTTTGTTTAATCAAGCTTTCTTATCTGATTATTTGGTTAACCTGATATCATATAATTTTA
Organism: Neoceratodus forsteri; assembly: GCA_016271365.2. Classification (NCBI taxonomy): domain Eukaryota; kingdom Metazoa; phylum Chordata; order Ceratodontiformes; family Ceratodontidae; genus Neoceratodus; species Neoceratodus forsteri. The sequence continues at coordinate 106,634,117 of JADMNL010000031.1, read as the reverse complement.
GGTAAGCTTATGTTATGTTTTATGCTATTATTGTAAAGCGCCGTGAGTCACAATTGATGAAGTATGCTTAATAGATAAAGAATGATGATGAAATTGGCTCCTGGCACCACTGCCGTGGAAGAGGCCATGTGGCCTAGTAACTGCAGGAAGTCTGGAGTAGGTTTTGGCTGCCCTGTTTTGAAGGACTTTGCCAGTTTTATGAGATTGACCACCGTTTCCTGAAGGAGGAAAGCCTTTCCCTGAACAATACCTAGTTCTGCTCCTGTAAAGTCCAATGGCGGTTTATCAAAAAAAAACAGCTCCTCCAGGGTGTGTTGGGTAAGAGAGAAAGAGAAAGGCTTTGGCCTCTTGGTAGGACTGATCTAAAACCAACCAATCATCTAGGTAGGGGAAGACCACTACCGCTTTCCTCCTCAAATGTGCCACCACTACCACTATGCACTTTGTGAAAACTCTGGGAGCTGAAAAAAAGGCCAAAGGGGAGGGCTGTGAACTGGTAGTGTCCATCCCCTGCTCTGAATCTGAGGTGTGTGAGAGGGCCTTACTGATACAGTATGTGGAAGAAGGCGCTCTTTCAGATCCAGCGACCCTAGCCAGTGTCCTTGTTGCAAGGATGGAAGAAAAATTTCTCACCATAGTAATCTTCTTTCTTCCAAGGGGTCCTTTAGCATCAGCAACTATAGCAGTTACCTGGCTAGGTGCAACTGCCCTGGATGTCTGCCTTTAAGATAATTATAATGAGCTAGGCATCAGCCAATCAAAAGTCAGGAGGGAGTGTGCTAAGGAGAGCAGCCTGAAGGGCTTCAGAAGTTTTTGAAGAAAATGGGCACATGCCCCAAAAGTGAACCAACAGGATTCAAAACATGCACATGTCTGAAAACAGATAACCTGTGCATGAAACTTTATTAATAAAACCCAAATTTGGTAAGAAAACTGAGAACAGAGCCCTTCTCCTGACAGGTGAACTGGGGAGGAAGGGTGGAGTTACTAATGCTAAAGGACCCCTTGGAAGAAAAGATTACTACAGTGAGTAATTTTTTCTTCTTACGCCAGGAGTCCCTTAGCTTCAGTAACTATAGCAGACTAACGAGCAGTACCAAGCGGGAGGTGGGCAGAGAACCTACTTAGAAAAGAGGCTCTGCAGAACCGCCCTGCCAAATTTGTTATCAGATCCAGACTGCACATCTAAACTGTAGTGCTTCACGAAGGTGTGCACAGATTTCCAGGTAGCTGCTTTGCAGACATCTAGAAGGGGTATGTCCCTTGCTGCTGCCATGCCCTGATGGAGTGGGCCCTGAGCCCCACAGGAGGTTGACGCATCAGCTTTTTTCATAGTAGAATCTAATACAAGATCAACCAGCGGAAAATAGTTCTCTTGGTAGCTGGTCCTCCTCTGTCTACATCCTCATAGGTGAGGAATAACTGAGTGGAAGAGCTCTGGACTGTCTAGTGTGCTCTAGGTAGTAAGAGAGCTCTTTGACATCCAAACTGTGGAGCTCTTGCTCCCAGAGTGGATTTCTCAGCAAAGATGACAAGTACAGTAATGGACTGGTTTAGGTGGAACTCTATACCACCTTAGGTAGAAACTTCCTATTTGTCCTGAGCTCAGTTTTGTCTTTGTGAGAAATGATGCTCAGTACACAGGGCCTGTAACTCTGAAATTCTTCTGGCAGAGGTAATGTTGCATGAGAGGTCTAGATCCATTTATGTGGGTTCAAATTGTATATGCTGTAATGTACTTTAGAATTAAGACACTGTGTAACAGGTAACTACAAAATAACATTTCTATAAAGGCTAGTGTGGACCTGTTATGTCTCAAGATAAGGGAGACAGGTATATAGCCCAGGAAGGCATAACATATCCCACTGTGGCTTTCCATGACAGGGAAAGATAATGTAATGACCTAGGGGTCAGGGGTCAAGCCAAATGCATGGACCAGATGTCACTGGGGTTGACATCAAACCTGACATGGAACCACAGTGACACCTATATGGAAAGGTGAACTGTTACAGCCTAATATCTATATTGTCCTGGAATCACTAACCCCACCCCAGAGAAAAAAATAAGGTGGATGTGTCCTAAAATGACCCTCAAGTATATTATAAGACACCCATTCTGAACTCAGAGCAGTTGAACACCAGCTTAGTTGGAAGGCAGATAGTGTGTTCCGCTGGCATATACGTGAAGACCAGAAGTAAATGTGTAGGTCTGAAAAAATCTCTAAAACCAGAACTGAGTGTGTGGAAAGTTTGACTTGTCCCATACTGAACAGAAAATTTTGATGTTTAAGTCAGAATTTTGGAAACCAGGACTCTGCACCAAGGAAGCACCTGGAAGACTTTTTAAAAAGGACATTTCGGAGACTTGACTTGGAATACACACTTGCTACACAACTGTTGCTTAAGGACTCATCTCTACAAGGACATTTGAAATCTTGTCTGAACTTCTAACATCATTGCAGCAACTTGATAGGCCTCAAGGAGTCTGAATCTGAGAAACTTCCTGTGAGACCTCCTTATGGGTATATGGAAGTAAACATCCTTTAGACCCAGGGAGGCTTGCCTGCTGTAAGGACTGAATGACCAGTGACAGAGTGACCATTTTGAATTTGGGTTTTAACAGATGTTTGTTTAAATATCTGAGATCCAAGATAGGTCACCACTCCCTCATTTTCTTTTGTGTCATAAAGTACCTGGTGTAGAAGCCTTTGCCCTTTTTGTGGGCTAGGACCCTCTCCACTGCTCATAGAGCTAGAAGGTTTTTTATCTCCAACTCCAACAGTAGTACTTGTGTTGGGGTTAGAGGCTTGACACTTGTGACGCCCTGACATCTGGCATCTGCTTGAACTGTAGTGGCAAATCGTTTTCCACCATCTCCAGAACCCACTTGTCCGAGGTAATGAGGGACCAGTTTTGAAGATAGTGAGAGTCTGCCTCCTACTGGCAGAGAGGAGGTGACCTGGACACTGACATCAGGGCTTTGACTGACAGGCTGCTGGCTGGGCAGAGGTGGCTCTTCTTTGGCTCCTTCTGTCCCTCCCTCTGAAAACACCCCTATACTGAGAAAAGTCAGGCTGGGGATAGGGAGTGTAAGGTCTAGGAAAATAACCTCTGCCCCCATTTCACCTCAGCTGGGATTTCTGTGGGACAGGAGGCTTAGGTTTATAGGAGTAACTCTGCCAAGAGGCCTTGCACTGGTCAACCTTTTTCATGTAGTCTATTGTCCTGGAATCAAATAATATGGTTTGATCACAGGGAAGTCCATGGCCTTGGACTGGGTGTCTGGGGTTAGACTGGTAGTTCTAAGCCAGGCAAAACACCTCAAAGAAATGGCATGGGCCATGGCTCTGAAGGCGACATCATTGTTGTCATCTGTCATGTGGAACTGGTATTTCATAGCTTCCAGGGCAGTTTTTGCAGTATCCACTAGTTCCTGTACCACTGTGTCCGACATTGCAGATAATGGCCAGGACAGAGTTCCACAGTGCTTTTTGATACTTAGCTGTAAAAGCCATGAAGGAGGAAAGTCTGATAAGCAGGGAAGCTGTGGTGTACTACATCTTTGCAATAAAATCCATTTTTCTGGAGTCTTTGTCAGGGGTAAGGAAGACAGGGAGATTCCAGCTTTCTCACATGCTGTCTGCTGTACTGTGCTCTCATGGCTGGGATGTACAGACAGGAACTCAGTATCATTTTTGGACAATTGTTTTTTTTCTTTGTCAGCACACTTATCAACCCCTGCCACAGGAGTTGGGGGTTTGAAGCAATTTCATGGCATTTTTTCTGAAAGCATTATAGATAGGCACAACTAGTCTTTTTTGGGGGTGGGAGATCTTTCATCTCCCTATAACTTTTATCCTCGTCTTCATCCTGGTTAGACTCCTGAGTAGGGAGGACCAGGGTATCTAGCATATTTTGAATAAATGTAAGCATAGAGGAGGGAATCCTCCTGGTCAGCAGGGGAAGCTCCAAAATGAGGGTAAGGGGATACATTAGGTTCCAGGTCATCTAAATGCATGCCAGGGTCATCATAAACATGTTCATCCTCCACATCACCCTCATAATCTCCAGAAGACAGAACTGTGGCAGAGTGCTTTCCACACCCAGAAAACATAGACTCCATCTTTTGTAGGGTCTGAAAGATGTGCCATGCTTTTGCCATGTCTTGCACTGATGGGAATTCCTGCACAGACTGTGGCTGTGTATGTTTTTTTTCTTTATGTTGTAAGCTGCCTGTTGTCTCAATATTGGCTTTCCCAGGAGGAACGGGAGCATTTTTGTCTTTGCAAATCATCTTTTTAGCCACTTCATCAGTAGCTTGAGCATGCCTTTTTTTTTAAATGCTCCGCTTTACCCCAGAGAACTCTCAGGCATCCACCACCTCATCTCTACCTTCGGTCCAGAAACTTCCAGCCCCTGGCACCAACCCGGCTATGCCCTCGGCTCTGAGCCCTCCCGAGGTGGGGCCACCCTATCCTCCCAGGGTGCTCAATCTGTCAATTCTGGCAGGGCTTGGCTCGGCCCAGGGGCTGTACAAGTCTGGCCAGTGGAGTGTGGCTGAGGGTTGGTGCCGTCGCCTACCTCTGGGAGCGGGGTATTTCTTGGTTGCATCCCACCCCTCACCTCCTCCCACCCTCCCTGGCAGTGCTCAGTTATGCAATGGTGCCAGGTGTGCCTGCTGCAGCTCTGCCTCCCCTCTAACATGCCCTGTGCATTGCAGTGCCTCCGGTCACCACCGAGGGCCGCTGGGCTTCCAGGCAGAATCCTGGATCCCCCCCGAGAGAGAAGAGCATTCCTCCGGATGCTCTATCCTGTCTCTCCTTCCTGCCAACCCAGGCTAATTCCCAAACCTGGGTCGCCAGTGTGGTGAGGTGGCATCCAGGACCTCAACCTCAGCACCACCGGCCGGCTCCATTATGCCTCCTTTTTAATACAGACACTTCATCAGTGCCTTTATTATTTAATTTTGAGGAACTTCATCAGCTACTTTGGAAGCTTTATTTTAGGCTGGGACTTGGTGCTCCATCAGCACCTCTGTTTGAATTTTTATTGTTATTTTTAGATGGCCCCTCATAAGTAGCCTTTGATTTTTCCTCAGTCATAATTTTTTCAAGTCTCTGCTCTGTTTCTCAAAGGTTTTTTGTTTTTTTTCTTCTTACAAAATTTGGTGCAAATAGAACGAGTATGATCTGGACCTAAACATCTAAGGCACAGGTTATGAGAATCTGCTGTAGGCAAAATATTGTGACTGTTGACACACTTTTTAAAACCTGCAAGTCCAGTTTTCTTTTTAGTTTTGGGGATCTCTGACATGCCAATCCGGAGTGAACCCAGCAATAACTGTCAAAAAGTGATTCTAAACGGTTTCCCCATGGTAAGGAACCGACATTACTAGGCAAAATATAGAAAACTCTTCACAATTGTCAGTTCCTCAAGAGAAGGTGAACCATGATAAAATAGTCAAAGAAACCATTGAAAACACTCAATCGCGATTAAAGAAAATAAGCGGAGGAAACCAACCGAAAATAGCGATTCCTGGGAACCACTAAAAACACTGAAAATATACTCGCACACTCAAAAAATAAGTCTGTGAGGAAAACTTTACCAAGAGAAGCAGAAAAGGCTGTCAATCAAGGAAAGTTGAGTAACACCTCTGGGCAGTGTTACTCAGTCAGCGGAGAAACATTCTGAAGCCCTTCAGGCTGCTCCTCTCTGCACACTCCTCTTTTTTCTGACTGGCTAATGCCTAAGCTCATTATGCTAATTATTTTAAAGGCATACCTCTGGGACAGTTGCACCTAGCCATCTGACTGCTATAGTTACTGATGCTAAAGGACTCCTGGGGTGGAGAACTTATACTTACTAAACTGAACTCCGACGCAAACTCTACCCTTCTGAACCCGAACCGAACTAGAACCCTAAAATCATGCCGAACCTTGGCTGTATACGCGGCACCATGAGACTAACTCGAGCTGCATGGCTTACATCAGCACTGGCTCTCAACCACCTCAGTTCCTTTTTCCCCGCCATAGAGTGTGCTTCAGTGACGTCACTCGCCCGCCGGGAGTCAGATCTTCATGTCTGTACGACAACAGTGTTCAGTTCAACTAGCTTTTACTTATTTTACTTAGTGTTTGTTGTTTTTCTATTAAAAAAAAAAGTCATTTCTGTCACTTTCTCTCAGCCCTACTGAGCAATGACCTACAACCATGGATGGTGATGGTGACAGTAGGGAGCCTCCTCAGGCATGTTGTTCTTGCAGCGGGTCCATGTCCAGTCCACTTCCCTCTCCAAGAGAGGGTTCTGATGATGGGTAAACCTGTGTAAGGGTGGGGGGTAACCCTCTCATAAACACAAAAATAAGTGGGCCCATTCCCAATCCAGGTCAGGAACCCAGCCCTGCTCAGCCTTGAGTTATTCCTTTTTCCATATGAAGGGGAAGAAACCGTACCACTTGAGGTCACCCTCTAGTAAGTCTGCTGTGGTCTTCTAGGTCCGGGAGCAGGAGGCCTCTCCTAGTGCCCCGGTATCCCTGGGGTCTCTTGCTCATGGTCATTCAAAGTCTCGGCCCAGAGCCCTGGGCAGTTTCACCACTGAGCAGCTCTTATGGAGCAGTGGATAAAGCATCCGGCTTGTTTGTCCCTTCCCGAGGAACCGGTGCCAGTTCCTCAGGGACACAGACTCTGGTGGCACATTCAGGACTTTCAAGCCAGGTAGAGCATTTGGCTCAGTCAATGGAGCCAGATCCCTTGACAGTGACTGCACCACCAATGCCAGTTCCACTAGCCATACCCCCTCGCAGTGTCACGGTGCAGGAACCAGCACTGGTACCTTCTCCGCTCACCCTGGTGCCAGTTGGGCCTTCTTCTGGGGCAGCGCTGGGCTTGGTGACAAGAGTCAGGCCTTTTGGGGTCTGTCTCAGCAGCATGTCCAGAGCAGCTTTTTTTCTTTATCCCGGTTCCACTGTGCTATCAGCCCTGGTCACTGCCCTGGGACTACCACTGCCATCTACTGCCGCCATCCCCAGTTATCCCCAGCTTACCCCCCTAAAGAGCGGGGCCGCGGCATCGGTCCCCTTCATCCGTGCCGCAGAACTAGTATCTGGTTGGGGATGCAGCGATGGCAGCTAATTGAAGCCCCATGGAGGGCTTCCCATAGACAGCGGATCCACCCGACATCTTTTTCCTGGTTTTTCTCGGAGGTGGGGACGTGCGATGACACCAGCGTCCACCCCGCCTCCCTGATACCGAGCACCGGTAGCATGAGTGACTCCCAGCCTCCGCCAGGGGTCCTGATTGCACCGGACACTGCCCCACCCTCCCCCTAAGAAGGAGAGCCACCCATGGGGTGCTCAATACTTCTCCCCCCGACCGGCCCTCTGATGACCCAGGTCCGTTCCTCGAACCGGTCGCTGGCGCTGCAAATGGAAATCCAACCACAGCGCCAGGGCCAGTCACGCCCAAAGCCACTTCTGAAGACACTGGATTTGGGCTCTGTGGTGGCACTGGCTCTGGCGCCAGCTCCCTTGGACCCGCAGCAGGCCAGACCTTTCCTTTCAGACATTGCTATGCAACATGCACATGACTCTTGCCCTTGAGTCTTCTGGTCTTGAGTTAGGAAGGGCTGCTTAGAGTGGCTCAATTGCCCAACATACCAACTGACCTTACTCCTCCTATTCCACCCACATTTGAGACTATCTGAGGTGACATGGGCCAGACATGCTTCCATTCCTTCTGTTTGCAAACAGATAGAAACACAGAAATCTGGTGGCAGAAAAGGATCCCATTGGCCCATCCAGTATGCCCCTATCCCATCCCCATTAGTAGCCCTGGACCTACCTCTTTACACCCCACCTCTGTACCATATGTTGCTCCTAAGGACAGACCTATTCTAGCTTCTCAGCCTATTGTGGATAACATTGTCATTTTGCCAGAGAATGACAAGGCCAGCCTTTCTCAGGAAGTCATGGGCATACCCCACTAATAAGGAGTCTTATAAGACTGATACTGTGGGCAAAAAGCCTTTGCTGCAGCTACCCTGAGTATGCAAATAGTCAGCTCCCAAGGGCATTTCTCCCAGTATGAGTATGCCCTTTGGACCTCTCAAGTCCCTTGCTGAGACCTTGCCAGACTCGGACACTAAGCAGAGAATCCTTCAGACTGTTACACATGGTATAGAATCTAACAGTCACCAAATGAAAGTGGTGATAGACGCATATGACACTGCTTCCCACACTGCCTCCACAGGTATCTGTATTAGGAGGCATTCATGGCTTCAGTTTTCAGATTTTTCTAATGATGCCCAGCAGCAAGTCATGAATGTCCCCTTTATCTGTTTGGCCAACAGGAAGAACAGTCCCGCGAGGCTTCTCAGAAGACTAGGACAGCTATCATGACTACTTGGCCTGCCCAAGCTCATCCCCAAAAAAGGAGAGGCCAAGACTTCTACTGTAATAAGCAGTCCTTTTGTGGCACAGGCAGGGGAGCCCAAGTCAAGTCCCAGCCTCCTTAATCACAAAAGAAAGTGCAGCTGAAGGCACAAGCACTGAAAGTGCCCAGTGCCGCCTCTCTGAAGTTCTGGCTCTGCCTCAACTGCCTGAAGCAGACCTCTTCTCCCAGTTTGGGGAGGCACGTCTGATTCAGTGTTACCATCAGTGGAAATCCATCACCACAAACAAGTAGGTCCTAAGGATCATCAGAGGTGATATTTGCTGAATTTTTAGAAATTCCTAAATTACCCCCAAAAAATGCACCCCATTAGCTGCAATGTTGGACTTCCCGTGAAGGAGCTGGCAAGCCTCTTGAGCAGTGGGGCAGTGGAAGTAGTTACAGAAGCAGAGTGCAATACAGGCTTCTACTCCCATTACTTCCTCGTTCCAAAACATTCTCGACCTCAGAAAGTTGAATAAGTTCCTGCACTGAGAAAATTCAAAATGTTCTCCCTAGGGACTCTGCAGCTGCTTCTCAAACTACAGGACTGGTTGGCATCCCTGTACATGCAGGACGCCTACCAACATATTGCAGTCCACCCCAGTCACCACAGATTTCTTTGTTTCATGGTACTGGGCAAGCATTACCAAGTCCTGCCCTTTGGGCTAGTTTCGGTGCCCCAAGTCTTTACAAAGTGCTTTGCAGTTCTCTCAGCACACCTCTGAAAGTTAGGGCTCCAGATTTTCCCTATCTAGACTACTAGTGGTCAGACTGTCCAAACAGACCACGGAGCAGGAAGTCTCCACAGTGACTCAGTTTCTCTCTTCCATGGGGGTCTTGCTGAACCTAGAGAAGTCACAGCTTCAATCCTCTCAGCAGCTCCTCTTCATCGGGGCCCTCCTGGATATTTCCAAGGCCAGGGCCTTCCTCCCGGAAGACAGATGGCAAACCATCCTTCAGATGGCACACCTCATCATGGATTGCCCACCCGGGCTCCCTCCATCTAGCGGTTGTTGGGCCTCATGGCCTCCTCTGTCTTCACAGTGTCTCTAGCGCATCTGCACATGAGGACAACTCAGTGGATGCTCAGCATGCAGTGGCCTCCAAAGACACATCCCCAGTCTCACCCAATCAAGGTGACAAAGCCCCTGCTTTGCTCCCTTTCATGGTGGATGCAGGAGGACAACCTTCTTCAAGGTCTCCCTCTCTCTCCCCAGAGCCACAGGTAATCCTCAGCACAGACACATCTCTATTGGGATGGGGAGTTCATTGCCAGGGATATCACACTCAGGGGTCTGAGTCCCACCTCCACATCAACATTTTGGAGATGACAGCAGTCCTCTACAACCATCAGGCTCTTGTAGATGTCATCCATCAGAATGTTGTTCTACTTCAGACAGACAAGTTAGTCACATACTACATCAACTGCTTTATATTTAAATGGTGAATTATACCTCAGCAATATTTCACAAAATCAAAGTACATGACCAGAACATTTATGGTTGCTTACGAAACCAACACTCTATCCCAGTGTATTTTATTTACCATTATAACAAGCCAATCAGTCGCAGAGCCACTTTACATCTTATCCTGTGTACAGTGTGCTGTCATGTGGGAGCGCTACGGAAGAGTCACTTCAGCATGGGAAAGGAAAACGGCATGAGTAAATTATAATTAAAAAGTCTCTGAAGCTATTATAATTTACTCCGAGCTACATTTATGTTGATTTATAGTAAGCTAATAGGGCCTCAAGGGCATCTCTTATGGCAAGAGACACTCTCATGACGTTTGAGCAGACTGATCAGCTTCACTTCATGGTTCTCTTGCCCACACTTCTCACTCAGTGTCTCTTATACCATGAGACACCCCTTTGGAGGCCCTTTATCAGCTTATCACTGATGCACAAGCTGAGTTTCAGAATGACTTAGGATCTGATCTGGATAGAGAAGAGGCCCAGCTTCAGGTGACTAAACTGGTTGCTGGCATGTGCACGTTCATCTGTTTTTTCATCTGTGCATAACTGTTTTCCTGCACCTACCTTATGTGTAACCTTCCCTTCTCCTCTCCCATGTACTAGCTGGAAATGAGGTGATGTTCTTATCTCTGCCTACTGACCTGGATTAAACAAATTTTAGCAGACAGACACACTGCTGAACTGTAAGGTGGCTCCACTTAAATACCTTTTGATTAATTTATTTTTAAACCAGGCACTCTTCAGGTGCGGCTGTTTCAAAAACTTAAAAAAGGCAACATACAGTTAGTTGACTGAATGTTCAGGTGACCAAGAAGGTACCTGTGAACTTTCAGCTCTCAAGTGGTACTGTTAAGGAAGTGGAGAACGATAACCTGGAAGCGGTTTGGTAATAAAAACGTAAATCCCCAAAGAAGGTCAACCCCATCAATTCTCTGTCTAAAAACAGGTTAAATGTACACTCTCCCAACTTACATGTGAAGGAATGAGGGTCAGGAGGCATCTGATACAATGAGGCAGCTCAGCACTAAAGCACCTCTCATTAGAGCTACAAATGGAAAGAGGCTCATTAGGGCTTCAGTCCTAGATATTCCTCTGTAGCTGTGCATGGGCTCCTTTGTCTATTAAGCATCTTTCCCAGCATGCACCCAAGCAAACTCTCTTCATCCAGAGAAATTAACATTATTAGCAAGAACAAGGCCACCTAAACCAGTGATTAGTATAGAAAGCAAACTGAGCTCCTTGCAGTTCTTTACTTCTAAGAGGCATAGCAGCTCTGCCATTAACTCATGCTTTCCCAGGTACTACCTACCGTTCACTAGTCTAGTTAGGTCAGAAGAGAAGCTGCTCAATCCAAGACCATTCGAATACAAAAGGTTACAAGCTTCAAATGATTTTTTACAACAATACGATTTTTTTTTTTTTAACAGTTTGTTGTACTCATTACTTGTTTAGCGGACTAAAGTACTAGTAGTACTGGTTTCTTTCAACAGTGCAAGTAGTAGTGCCCAGAGAACAGCATTTTACCTACAAGATACTGTGAAGCACACATTAGGCATGGGCAAGAGCACTTAGAACTTGCATGTAACGATTGTTGCATCACTGGCAGTGCCATGTATGCCTGTCAGTCAGATAATTTGTCAGTCTGGGGCTTGTCCTCATGAAGAGAACATCTGCAGCACAGAATAAACCTGCATTATTATTATTTTATGCATCCGCTAGTTATTCAGACAGTCCAGGTGGGGTCAGCACCAGCAGCAACCGAAGGGTCTGGCAGACCACAGAGAAGGTAAGGGGTCTTTAGTGGCGGACCAAGTAACCAAAATGCACGCATGGCGGAGAATGCAGCCCTTCTTCTGTCCAGACCCCAATCTTGCTTGTCTGCATACGCTGGTTACCCTAAATCATCTACCCCAGTGTGCCTGAACTACTTGAATGACTAGTTACACTACAGCCTTGGCTACACAGAAGAAGAAGAAAAACAAAAAAAAAACACACATGAACTGTCCTGTGTGGGTTGTACAGCAGCCTGCAGCCTCCTCTAATGTTTTAAGCTGTGGAAAAAAAAAGTGTGTTGCATATTACAAGCAAGCTCCTGATAAAATGCATAGCCAGCAGTGACTCATCCAAGCCTCAAACGTCCTCGGAGCTCCACAAACTGCACCCCCCACCTCGTGGCAGGTTCTGTGCCTAACCTCCTGCTCCACTCCACAGTGCAGAAGCTGCTCCAGAATGGACTACTAAATTTATAAATAAAAGAGAGCAGCAGTGAAGGAAAAAACAAACAAATGAGCGAGCCCTTCTGTCTGGCCCTCCTGCAACAGCTCCACGCTGCCCTCCTTGCACACTCCCGCTCCTACTGCACCAGCATCAGCTGCCCCATGAGTAAATCAACCACCCAGCAACACAAAGCCTTGGCTCCACTTCTCCTGCAGCTGCAAATGGAGCAAGCAGCTCCCAGAGTCCTCGGAGCACCAGCACCCAGTCGACCAGCCACACCGCAAGGACCACAGCTTCTGTCCCTGTGTCCGACAGCACTCTGACAGCCTCAAGCAGCTCTGCTCCTGAACTTCCTAGCGAGCGCGCCACTCACCATGTGACTCAGCTCTGCTCTCTTCTTCCCAACCACAGTATCCTTTTGCTCCAGCTTGGAGCCCCTACTAACCACAAGGCGTGACCAGCCACATCACACCATGGCTAAGCTCTGTTCTGTCTGACCATGGACAACTCTTCCAGACAGCAAATGTTTCAGCACTGCTCCACAAGCCTCCTGGCCTGCCCTCACAACAGCTGCTTCACCTAATGCCGCAACCGCATGCTGCTCTCCCCGACCGGCCTGCCTCCTTCAATTCCCCTCAAGCAAGGACAGCCAGCCATCAGCCTTCCGATAGCGACTCCACAGCAAACAGCCGCTAACTCCTGCACTGAGCGGTCCACTACCATGAACCACGGCTCCTCCACAGCATACCCATTCTCGATTAGCCATGCTCCAACAAACAGGGCCAAACTAATAAATAAAAATAAAACCGAGGGAGCCCCATGGGAGCAAATCAGTTTGGGGGGCACAAAGTACAAACCTGGGGACCAGAAAATAAATAAATAAAACAGAAGGGAGCCAACAGAAAAGAAACCCCATAAACAACGCAGGGAGCAATAAACAAACACAGGGGTCATATAAATACATGAAATAAAGTACAAAGCACAATGCACTAAACGAAAGTGAACAAATAAACACAGTAGATTTCCCCAGCAAGTTGCCACTCACCACAGCTAAAGCCTGCCATTTTTCTGTGTCTGGGTTGGGGAAGAAGGACACAGGCGGCAATCACAATTTTGACCATTGTTCTGCAGCTAGGCAGCCTGCGGTAAGAATCCTCCATCTCGAGCACATCACAACAACAAGACAGGAAGTGAACCTTGACCCCTGCTGGTGGCCATCTTGCTACAGTCAGGCCAGTCAAAACCCACAGGAACTGCATGTCACAGTTTGGCAGCCATCATGTGAAGGGTATAATTTGACCTCACTCCACTGAAATGAATGGACACTGCAACAAAAGCTGATTTTTGCACCGAAACCTTTATTTAAATAACAAACAACACAGTCTTGAGTAGGAATTCTTTATTAAAACGTCATTACGAACATACAAAATTTTCCAGCAGATAAAGGCCTAGAGGTCTATCAAGTCTGCTCGAATGTGCAGCTAGCACCCCTTATTCTGCAGCTGACCCTCCCTTCCACCCTTCCCCTTGTCCTGTCCCATCCTCGTTTGAAGCAGTCCACTACTGTCTACTGCATACCACTTCAGGAGGTAACGCATTCCACCCAGCCACCACCCTCTCTGTAAAAAAGTGTCTCCTCATCTCCCTCCTGAACCTTCCTCGCTCCAGTCTCATATCATGGCCCCTGGTGTCCCTCCCCTCCCTTACTTTGAACAGCCCCTCTGTACTTGTCTTGTTTATTCCTTTCATGTATTTAAAGGTTTCAATCATGTCACCCCTGTCTCTCCTCCAGTGAGTACATGTTCAACGCCTTCAACCTCCTCTCGTATGATAAGTCCCCCAGTCCCTTGATCATCTTTGTCGCTCTGCGCTGCACCCCCTCCAGTAACTTAATGTCCCTCTTCAGATACGGATGCCAGTACTGCACGCAGTACTCCAGGTGTGGTCTAACTAATGACCTATACAGTGGCAGAATCACCTCCTCCCTCCTCGAGGATATACCCCTTGCAATACAACCCAGCATTTTGTTGGCCTTGCAGCTGCCTTCCTACATTGTGCCGAGTTGTTCATTGACCCTGTAATGAGCACACCCAGATCCTTCTCCTCCTCTGTCTGGGCTAGCTGCACTCCCCTAGCTGGTAACTCCCTCGGTTCTTCATCCCAAAATGCAGCACCTTGCACTTTTGGCATTAAAGTCCAGTTGCCAGGTGTCTGACCAGGTTTCAAGCTTTGCCAGATCATCCTGCAACCCTGCCATCCCCTAGGTCATCCACCACTGTGCCTACCTTGGTATCATCAGCAAACAGACTGATCTTGCTCTTGATGTCCCATGATATGTCTGCAATGAATATCCCAAAAACACTGGTCCCAACACCCAGCCCTGTGGAACACCACTGTCACTGCCCTTGGGCGTGAGAGCTCCCCACCCACCACCACCCTCTGTTGCTTTCCCTGCAGCCAGTTTCCCACCCATCTCACCAGCTTTGCACCCGCCCTGTGCCTACTAACTTCTTTCCCAGCCTTCCATGTGGCACTGAGTCGAATGCCTTACTGAAGTCCAGATACAGGACATCCACTGCATGGCCCCTGTCCAGTTGCCTAGTTACCCAGTCATAGAACTCGACCAGGTTGACGCTATTGATGAACTTTGCTACAAAAATTTGTATTTCTGTTTACAGAAATAATTGTTGCTTAACTTCATCTATGACACGACGCCCTGTCTCCTGCATGACAGCAACTCTTCTCACCCGTATGACCTTCGCTCAGTGAACCGAAGCTCATCTCCAACCACAATGTCGGATGACGACACAGATATGGGCACCGGAACATCCGGAGTCCTACCTTTACCCACCTCAAGGGCACGGGGCTACAAAATCGAAACAATCCTCCATGACATCCAGTCTTCTATTTCTGCTCAAGGAGCACCAGCTATGCAAGCTATTCAAGATGACTTGGCCTACATTAAAGCCATTTCACCACAGTCCATGTTCCATACCAGCCTACAACCAGCACTCTTCTCAGCCTTGCCTCACAAAGACGCTGTCAACCGGCTGGAACACTTCCAAGCATGGATTTCCTTCAATGGTCGGACTGATCCCTTATGCATCTCCAATGCCTTGCACTTGCTTCTGAGAGGGATTGCCATTTCATGGTTCAACACACTTCCAGACCAAGTCAAAGGAGATACTGCCACGCTGTACACAACCTTCAAAGCCCATTTTCTCCAAGCACACCCACCCTGGTTATTGGAGCAACAGCTGTGGAAGCGCACCATGCAACCCTCGGAATCTCTTGAAACCTTCATTGTGAACACTGAGTCTCACTTCAAACGTCTTCGGAAACCTGAGAAAGAACAAATCACAATATTTGTTCAGGAACTGCTTCCTCAACTCCGTCTTTATGTAATCCAGCAGAAACCAACCACCTGGATGGACACAATCCAAGTGGCACGACTTGCACAACAATCCATAGCAATGTCCCAGGCTAACAGTGTACAAACACCTCAATCGTCGCAGTTGGCCGCACTCACAACATGTGTCCAACAGCAGCAATCAATGATAGAGACGCTCACTAAAAGTATCAATACTCTGCACCGCAGCTCAACTGCTTCTTCTACTACCTCTGTCAATGTCCTTTGACCATTTCGACAGCGACCTCATCCACCTCCGCCTTCATGAGAACCAGTGACCTGCCAATGGTGTGGATTCAGGGGACACACTTCACTGTTCAACAAGCTAAAGTACAATAGAAATCAAGAGAACCACAGGTGCCCACCACTGCACAATCAGCAAGATAACTGCTACTACTCCCAGGACCAGAGGAACACAATAACTGACCGCCTCTCTGACTCTCACAATTCAAACAAACTCTTCCTCCAACTGCAAACTCTGCACACTCTCACTTCCTGGAGCAAAGGTACCTGTCATCCGATCACCTCTTCTAGCAAACTATGTACCTCTTACCATCGGAAATTGGTCTATGCATGCCTTGGTCGATACTGGAGCAGAAATATCAGTTATCAACAGCAGTATTGTAGACAACCAAGCTTTTCGTCACATACCTAATGTCTCTCCAGCCGACATAAAGTACATTATCACAGCAAGTACAGCTACAGTACCTTTCACAGGCATGGTTCATCTCAAGCTCCACTTTGGCTCACAGCAAGCTACTGTCAAGTTTTACATAGTGCCTGATCTTCAACCTGCAATCATTCTAGGCCTGGACTTTCTCAAAGCTCACAAAGCCATCCTAGACTTTGCCTCAAACAAACTGCCACTAGATCCTCGGTGGCAACTCGCAGCTATAGACTCAGTCACTGTGCCTTCTCAGTCGGAAATGGTTTTGATTGCCAAGATTCGAGGTGAACCACTTCCACAAGGTGTTGCTGGCATCGTCACAAGATCCCCCACACTGAATTCGTCAGGTCTCCTTCCGGGAAATACCTTTTCGGCGGTGCATGATGGCGCCGTCTTCCAAAAAGGCTGCAGCTTCACAGATGAGCCAGTGGTCATTTCAAAGGGTGCCAACATCAGAAAGTTTGTCTGCTTGTCTTCAGGGGACCAGCTCCATCTCGTGCAAGAACAGCAGCCTGGTTCCACCAACTCTACTCCTGTCAGTATTATCACAACCACTCCAACTTCAACAGAGTTACCCCTCAGTCAGCGACTATCCTCTTCCAAACTTTCAGCATCTCCAACGGAAAAGCAACAACTTCTGAAATTCCTGGAGAATTACCTGGATGTCTTTGTTGGTTCAGATAACAAGCTCTGATGCTGTGATATCCTGCAACACACCATCGAAGTATAGCCCAACCAGAAACCAATCCACCAGCAAGCCTACAAAGTGGGACATAAGCAGAAACAAGTCCTCGAGGACATAAAGACACGCTTGACCAAGACATAGTCGAAGAATCTGCAAGCCCCTGGGGTGCACCTTTCTTGCTGGTGGTAAAAAAGACAAAGGGTATAGTTTTGTGGTAGGCTACAGAAAACTCAATGCCTACATGGTGCAGGATGCTCATCCATTGCCTACAACCGAAGATGCTTTAGAGAGTCTTGGTGCGGCCAGTCCTGCTTACTTCACCACTCTAGACCTTCAGAGTGGATTCTATCAAGTTTCCATTAACACAGAAACATAGAATTTGACAGCAGATAAGGACCGCTTGGCCCACCCAGTCTGCCCATTTCCCTACCTAATGGATAAGCTGCAGATCCTAGTTAACCAGCAGCCTACTTCTTCCTACCCCCACTCCCTCGAATTACCTTATGACTGTCCCATGCATGCTTGAATTCCACCACTGTTTTTGACTCCACAATCTCCTCCGGAAGGCCTTTCCATGCATCCACAACCCTCTCTGTGAAAAATACTTCCTTAAATTACCTCTGAGCGCCCCATCTTCAAATTGTGCCCCTTGTTCTTGCACACCTCCTTTTTTTGAAAGATGCCACCTCTTGGACTTTGTTGACTCCTTGAGGTACTTGAAAGTTTCTATCATGTCCCCTCTCCCTCCTTTCCTCGAGGCTATACATATTAAGCTCCTTAAGTCTCTTCATATGTCTTCCAGTGCAGATCCTGCACCATTTTAGTTGCCCTCCTCTGACAGCTTCCATCCTGTCTATGTCTTTATGGAGATTGGGTCTCCAGAACTGCAAGCAGTACTCCAGATGGGGTCTCACCAACTGTCTGTACAGAGGGATAATAACTTTCTGTTTTCTACTGGTGATGCCTCCCTATCCATCCCAGTATTCCCCAGCCTCCTTGCTGCCCTATCACATTGCTTGCCCACCTTTAGGTCATCTGATATGACTACCCCAGGTCCCTTTCCATTTTTGTTGTTGTTAGTATCTCACCCCATTGTGTACTCTTCCCTGGGTTTTGTTTCCCAGGTGCATTACCTGTACGTAGCATTGAATCTAAGCTGCCATACATTTGACCATTCCTCTAATCTTGCCATGTCCTTCTCATCCTTTCCACCCCACCTTGTGCATCAACTCTGTTGCAGATCTTTGTGGCATCTGCAAAGAGACATACTTTTCCTTCCAGTCCTCTGCAATGTCACTTATAAAGACATTGAAGAGGACCGCCCTAATACTGAACCCCTGCGGTACCCCACTAGTAACCCCATTTCTTCAGAGTGGACTCCATTTACTATTACCTCTGTGTCCTATTCTCCAGCCAATTTTTACCCAGGCTGTCATCTTGGGACCCACTCCCAGGCTGGTTAACTTGTATATTAATCTTTTTGTGGGACTGTGTCAAATGCCTTGCTAAAGACTAGGTAGGCCATGTCCACAGCCCTCCCTGATCTACTACTTTGGTCACCCAGTCAAAGAAATCTATCAGATTCTGTCTGGCATGACCTTCCGCTGTGAATCCATGCTGCCTTGGGTCCTGTGCCCTCTGGCCTCTAGATACTCGACAATTCTTTCCTTCAGAAGTGATTCCATCATTTTCCTATCACTGAGGTTAAACTAACAGGTCTGTAGTTTCCTGCTTCTGCCCTGCTCCCACTTTTGTGAAGGGGAATCACATCTGCCCTCCTCCAGTCCTCGGGTACCACCCCATCCTCCCATGATTTGTTAAAGAGAGTAGTTAGTGGTGTCACTAGTTCTACCCTTAGTTCTTTAGAATTCTGGGATGAATCCCATCAGGCCCCATTGCTTTGTCCACCTTCAGTTTTAAGAGTTCTTTCAGAACCCTTTCTTCTGTAAATGGGTGGTATCAACTTCTGTATCCAGAGTGTTTCTGTTGTTTGCTTTAGATACCTCCTCTTCATTTGTAAATACTGAGCAAAATATTTGTTTAGTATCTCTGCCTTTTCACAGTCAGCCTCTGCCCACCCTCCTCCCTTTATTAGCCTCACTATCCCTCCCTTGGTCTTCCTTCGCTCCCTGATGTACCTATAAAAGGTTTTAGCCCCTTCTGAACTGAGTTGGCTGTCTTTTCCTCAGTTTGTGCCTTTGCTGTTCTGACTGCCTTCCCAGCTTCCTTTCGCTTTAACTGATACAGTTCTCTGTCCTGCTCCTTCTGGATTCCTTGTACTTCCTGAATGCTTTCTTTTTCTCTTGAACCTTCACCGCCACTTCCTTTGAGAACCACAGTGGTTTCTTACATTGTTTTGTTTTGTTTATTTGCTTCACACAAAGGCTTGTTACCTCTGTGATGGCAGTTTTTATTATTCCCCATTGTTCTTCCACCCCTCCTTCCTGCCCATTTGCTAGTGCATTCCTTAGGCACTCACCCATTTTGGCAAAGTCAGCCCTCCTAAAGTCCAGTACCAATTGATCCAGTTTCTCGTCCATACACAGCATGGCTCTGCCACTTAGGACTTTTCCAGTTCAAATGTCTGCCTGTGGGTCTTCGGAACAGTCCAGCCACATTTCAACGTGTTATGGAAGCCATACTACATGGGTTGTCTTGGAAATCTTGCCTAGTCTACCTGGATGATGTGATTGTCTTCAGCAGAACTTTGCCAGAGCACCTCCAACATCTTCAAGAAGTGTTCGAACGTCTCAGACAAGCCAGTCTCAAACTTCACCCAGGAAAGTGTTGTTTTGCGCAGCATCAGATTCATTACCTGGGACATGTGGTTAGTTCTCAAGGCATCTCTCCAGATCCAGACAAGCTCTCAGCAGTCAAAGAATATCCAGAGCCTAACAATCTCAAAGACATTCAAGCTTTCCTGGGCTTGTCTGGCTACTACTGAAAGTTCATTTGCAACTATGCCAAGATTGCAGCTCCACTGTACGCCCTCACCAAAAAGGGATGTGACTATATTTGAACTTCTGAATGTAAAGAGGCCTTTGACACCTTAAAACAAAACCTAATCTCTTCTCCAGTATTGGTCTACCCAAGGTTCGATCAACCATTCAAGCTCTATTCAGAGGCTAGTTTCTTTGCAGTGGGCACTGTGCTCTGTCAAATTCAAGATGGCACAGAACGAGTTGTCTCCTATGCTGTGTGCTCCCTTTCCTCAACTGAGCAGATCTATGGCATCACAGAAAAAGAATATCTAGCCATGGTATTTGCTGTGAAGAAATTTGATTGCTACCTTTGATACTCCTCCTTTATAGCTATCGTTGATCACTCTGCCCTCAGATGGTTATCTGAAATGAAGGAGCCAGTAGACAAGTTCGCCCGATGGATCACCATGCTGCAATCCTACAACTCTGAAATTCAATACAGACCAGGTTGAGTTCACTCAAATGCTGATGGTGTAGCCCGGAGATGATATCCCTTTGCATCCTCAACAGATGAAGAATCCTGCTTACAAGCTCGTCCCTTCCATGCCATGGATTTGCTTCTTGTGGACACTCCTACAGCCCCTCAGGTTGCTTTGCTGCTCCCTGCTGCTTCTACAGAGAGACACACAAATCCCCAGTTACTGCAAGCAGCCGAAGAGCTTCTCATCTCCTCTACATCTGATTTGTCTGTGGCAACTCTTAAAATGCAACAAAGGACTGACACTCAATTTACAGACATAATCCCCTACTTAGAGTCTGGAACCTTACCGCAACAAAAGAAACATTGCCAAGATGTACTTTTCTTTGCTTCGCAGTACTTCCTGAATGGCAGTGTGCTCTTTCACATTTGGACCAAGGGAGGCAAGGGTCATCGCTTGGATAGAGCTCATGTATAACTAGTTGTGCCAGCCTCTCTCATCCCTCAAGTTCTTCTCTCCACTCATGCCTCCCCACTTTCGGAAGGTCATATGGGAATACACCGAACTCTGGAAGAGACAAGGCTTCACTTCTTCTGGTCACACATGAACAGGGGCACTGTCCAGTTCATAAAATCCTGCCAGCCCTGCTCCCAGAGAAAGTCTCCTGCCAAACCAACAAAGGCACACATCATCCTCATGCCTGTAGCCACTGAACCATTCCAGAGTCAGCGCTGACATTCCTGGGCCCTTACCAACATGCTCGGACTCTGGCAACAAATACATCCTTGTCTTTGTGGACTAGCTGACGAAGTATTTGGAACTCATCCCCCTAAGAGAAATTAAAGCCACCACTGTGGCAAGTGCCTTCTTACTACGTCATTTGTCGTCACAGTACCCCATCGTACTCTACATTCAGATAGAGACACTAACTACCTGTTCACCATGTCCGAGAAACTTGCAAACTTCTCGATGTAAAAAGACACATACCACAAGTTACCATCCACAATGCAATGGACAGAGTGAAAGAATGATGTCTACCATTCTTGGCACACTCTCCAAGTATCTGGATGAGACTCATCACACCTGGGACAGTTTTGTTCCCTTGTGCAGTTTGCACAATACCAGCCCTTGTGTCGACAGCACAGAATACACCCTTCTTCTTAGTCCATGGACGTCACCAAGAACTCCACTGGACAGGGATCTCTCACTGCTAGAGGTTCCTAAGTCAGCCTCTTCTTTCATTATCCCTCTTCTGGAACAGCTGGAACTTGCCCGATGAGTTGCAATCACCATGTCAGGCCAGAGAAAATCCGCAATGCAAAAAATGTCTGCAGCCAAGGCGCATGAGCATTTATTCTCTGTTGGGGACATTGTTTACTTGTACCGACCTGTTCTTGTTCTGGGCGCCACCAAGAAACTGCTTTGCCCCTGGACTGGTCCCTTCTACATTGTAGAAAAGCTTCCTCTGGTCCATGTTCATTTGCGACGCAAGTCAGATGGCAAGCTGGTACACAACAAAGTCCATATAAACCGACTAAAGCATAGGTACCTGAATAACAACCTTCCAGATGACCCCAGTCCTCCCAGAAATGAAGCTGCCCTTGAGCCTGCCATCCTCTCCAAAGTTAAGATCTCTCTGGACAACTTGCAGTTAGTTCCTACAGCTCTTCCCACTCCTGACACTCTCCAACTGGATTCCGTTTTACCAGATGATTTGCCTGGGACTTCCTCTTCTTCTCAACCTTCTTCTTCTTCTTCTCAGGACTCTCTTCTACACACCACAGTGTACCAGATCGAGAAGATCTTAAGGAAGAAGTTTGTCAATTGATCCTGGACTTACAGAGTAAAGTGGTGTGGATTTGAGAGTGGGCAGAACTCCTGGGTCATTTTTAATGACCTGACCCCCTCCTGTCAGGAACTAGTGCAATCTACTCATGCCTCCATTCCCACTGACCGGAAACGTTGACGTAGGTCTTGAACTTTTGTTACCGGACTCAGTGTGTTTTGGGACTAATTCATTTTCTGGTTTAACAGTTTTGCAGTAAATATCTTGTACCTCTCCTTGCACCTGTTGTCATTGTACTATTTACCTGCACTAATGCTTCTCCCTTAGGAATGTCTTACGCCAGTCAACCTGTTATGATTCTGCAACTGCTAGTAAAGTTTGACCTGCATTCTGGGTATCTTCCTGCTGCTACCCTTCCCCCACACTTTAGCGCTTGTGGCATGACCAAGTCTCAAGTACTACTGTGTTTCCTCACCTGTCTGGTGCTACTCTGACTGGTTCCCAGTGTAGTCCAGGTTATTTCCTCCCCCCTCCCTGCATTGGAATTATGTTTAGTGAAACTAATGCCTTGTAATGCATGACAATGTTTTTGGTTTTTTTTGCCTTTAAAAATTACTTAAAATATTTCTTAGAAACTGTTATAGATTTATTGCTTGTTCAAGTGGTGCTCACATTCACCATTCTGGTGGTGATGTGAAGCA
Source organism: Neoceratodus forsteri (assembly GCA_016271365.2). Taxonomy (NCBI): domain Eukaryota; kingdom Metazoa; phylum Chordata; order Ceratodontiformes; family Ceratodontidae; genus Neoceratodus; species Neoceratodus forsteri. The sequence goes on along the minus strand of JADMNL010000031.1, from coordinate 106,611,350 downwards.
CACATTAAGCATGGGGGCTTAATGTTAAGCTGCTGCCCCTTTAAGAGCACTTAGCACTCGCATGTTATGAATTGCTGCACTGCCTGGCAGTGCCATGTATGCCTGTCAGTCAGAGAAGTTGTCAGTCTGGGGCTTGTCCTCATGAAGAGAACATCTGCAGCACAGAATAAACCTGCCTTGTTATTATTTTATGCGTCTGTCTAGTTATTCACACAGTCCAGATGGGGTCCTCACCAGCAGCAACCAAAGGGTCTGGCAGACCACAGAGAAGGTAAGGGGTCTTTTAGTGGCGGACCAAGTAACCAAAATGCCACAATACTCTTATAGCTCACTACTGGTGCAAGTAGAAAGCCATGAATGGAATTTAATCTGCAGTGCAGGAGGGCAGCAGGACACAAGGGGTCCCAACTTCTTGTTGGCTGTATAAATGTGACCCATTAAAAATGTTACAGACTGAGAGGTCACAGTGCTGATGAAGTAGGGGAACAGCATCTGACAGATCAGCCTCTAGGTAAAGTGCTGGTCTACACACCACATCTTTTGTTATCTTCTCAAGTCTTGTGTATTAGAACAGCTTCACAGCTCTCACCCAAAGAACTTCAGAAGACACTTGAGAAATTATTGTACATAGAAACACTCAAAGTCTTGCATATGTTATTTGTTGAACAGAATAGTGCAGCATACACTTTCCAGCTGGACTCTAGTTAGTCCCAAGACTCATTCCAAGTGTACAGGCTATGGAGTGAGAAAAATGTTCTGAAATTATCAGTTCTGTTGGAATTTCACCTACTGACTCGTTGGTATTTGTATTCTAAATAGTTGACTAATTTGATATTTAAACTGTGGCTGCTTATAATGGTTGTGTTTTTTTTTTTTTACTTTTTATTTATGAAACTTCATGAAATACAGCATGCACTATATGCACTATATGTTCATAACAAACAGAAGTACTCACACTAGCAGAAAGGGTAATGTACAGGTATACTGGCAAAAATTACAATACAGTATATATGGCTACTGTCCATTAATCACTTCAAGTCAGCCAGGGGCTGCAAAGGATTAAAAGTCCAGCAAGATAACAATGTAGAAGAGTCCACTCTCACCTTCTCTATAACTTGAAAGGTATCTTCCAATATTTCTTCCCCGGTAGGATTTTAATTTATGTGGAGGCTGAACCACCCATAAAAGACCAAAATGAATCACAATAGATGCCCTGGACTCAGTTAAGTTGCATTACACCCTACCTCAGAAGCACATACCAGATGGCTAGTGGGGAAACTGGAGAAAGTAAGCATGGGTCATCCTATTTCACAAACTGGTGGAGTGTTATCTCACTCCCATTTGTAGTTGATCTCTTCATGGGCAAGGTAAGAACCTTCAAAAAAATTCTAAAGGAATTAACAAGAGCTAATCACAACACGGCTTCAAACATCTATAACTCAACCAAGTAAACATTATATACCATTCTTTCAGGAGCTCTAAAGCTCACAATTTCTTTGAAACTTGTAGAAAAGTGCCTGAGAAACTAGAAAAATTAAGCAGTTACAGTCTCAGTCAGAGTACATGTTATGGTCCTCTTCTTCTTGTGCATTCGAGGATTCCTGAGTAGAAAAGACCTTGGAGGTCAACACTGCCAGTGTCTGGATCTGTGAGAATGTGTGTTTTATTGGAACAATGGATCTGCAAGCAAGCCAGAAACAAAAGCTGGGCAGCAATGCCATTTGCCAACAGTAGTCACTTGTTGCTTTTTTCCTGTTCTGCGTTTGAGAGACACAATGTCTGGAAATAGGGTAATTTTGCTGCCTTCCACTCTATGTCTCCTCATTGTCTTGCTGCTTGCAGTAGGGGATATGAGCCTCAAGGCTGGATAACATCACGATGGCCATCAATGCGTGAGCTGCCTGTTCCTCGTGGTCTAGCCCTCATAGGGATCTCAGAGACCTTGGTCACCAAGACACTACAATCTTCCGCAACAACTTGAGGTCGGTAAAAATCAGGCATTTGACAGCAGCAAGTAACTCAGTTCTGCCAGCCAGACGGGGCGGGAAGCCTACAATTCACACATTGGCTTGACGTTGTGCATTCTAAAGGGCCTCCACTTTAGCCTTCAGGAAATGGAAATCTTGCACAAACACCACGCTTCTCTCTTACTGCGTCTCGATTCAGAGTTGAGCTCCGTAATGTGGCTGGCGTTTGTTTGCACCGATTATCGAGTTGCCGTCTCACTTCCACATGGCAGTTTGCGATTTGTTTCTCCCCGTGGATTGAATCTTATGCTGCATCGCCATTATCTGGGGATTCAGTGGGTCGGAGGCCTTTACATCTGCCGACGTAGACAGCTCATGCCCAGAACCCTCTCAATCCAGGTATTGAAGAAAGGTATGCCTGTAAATTATGCACCGGCTGCTGGCCTATCGGTGCAGCGGTTGGAATTCTGCTTGCAACGCCAGTAACCCGGGTTCAGGAATGGACCCATGTCATTGGAGGGCCGGCCGGGGGGAGAAGGATCAAGCGTCCTAGGGACTGCTCTCCTTCTCGGGGGAGGAGGGCTGGGCAAATGTCCGATGCTTGACAGACCCCTGGCAGAGGCCAGATGTACCACAGCAACCAGCATTCAGTAGTAACTTGAGGGGCGGGATGGACACTGGACGCCATTGCACGCTCCTGCCCCCATGCACAGTCTACAAAAAATTCTCCCATGGACGACCCTAGATGAAGCCTGCCCTGGCCTTCATCAACCTCCAGGACTGACCCTCAGACCTAGTTCCGGTTTGCGGCACTGTACCGGGGCAGCATCGCACCCCACCCTGGGGGGCAAGCCAGGGCATATCCGAGGGGGTCACGGTCCAATGTGGAGGTGGAGGCAAGGGTCCGTGACCAGGCTGAGGTACTGGGTCATCCATGGTGGGGCCAAAAGCATAATAAATAAAAAAAATTTATGCGCCGCCTGCTTATGATCCCTTTTCAGGACCATGTCGTGCTCCCCAACAGTAGACATGCTCAAAACGAGCTCCAAAATTTAGTTTAGAGCAGTTAGTTAGGTAAAATACTGAAGAATAGTTGCAGCTAGACCAGACGTTCAGAAAAGAGCAGACGACATGTTGGATGCTCCACAGCGCCCCCCATTAAGTTTTGTTTTATTCTTTGTTAAACACTCGGGGCCCAAGGGATTGGGCACTATGTAAATAAAGTTTGCTAGTATTACTGCTACTACTTCTGTGCTAGTGTGTTTTGTCTAGAGCTTTTGTAAACTTTGACAAAGCAAGGCTGTGGGGGCATCTGTGCATCACCTAATCTGTTGTTGAAGCAGAAGGGCACAGATGCAAAAAAGCTTGAGTCTGAGTTCACTGTTGCAATCTTTTACCTTGGGGGTCCAATATTCAAAACTTTGCCAGGGCGTGAAACCAGTTTGCCCACGCCAACCGAGCTAAAAGCAGATGGGCAATACTGAAAAGTCCGGGTCAGTATGGGCAAACTCTCGCGCCGTAATACTCAGAGGGGGGAGCAATGTAAATGAAGGTGCAGGGACCTGAATATTGGCACAGTCTAATATTCAGAGTATTTGTGCTGTGCAAGGACGTACTGCATGGTCCCCTTGAGTGGGGCAGATACCACCGACCTACAACACTACTTACTCTGGCATAACCCTAAAGGTTGGCAGAGAAAGTGTGTCTGCTCCCAACACAGTAATCCCTGGGGTTCAGTGGTTCCCCCATCTCGCCAGTCACCATCCCTTTGTCACTTATATGCATTTCCTGGTGCTAGTGATGTTCCCCCCCCCGTCAATTGCTGTCCCGATGCTTAACATAAAGCATTCCATGGTTCTAGTGGTGTTCCCACCTTCCTGCCAAGCACCATCCCAATGCTTAATATAAAGTATTTTCTGGCACTGGTGGTGTCCCCTGCTGATCGCCATCTCGATGCTTAAAACGTATTCCCTGGTGCTAGTGGTGTCCCCCCATGCCACTCGCTGTCCAAATGCTTAATATAAAGATTCCTGTGTCCAGTGGTCCTTCCTCCCACCAGACACCCACCCAATGTAAAACTGTAATGTTCCCTCACAAAAATCTCAATCCCTGTATCTGAAAGAGACACCATGCCCTGGTATCTAGCGGACCCCCTTCCGCCTCCCTGTAAATGAATGATACATAATTTCCCGATGTCTAACAGACCCTACCCCAGCAGGTAGTGCCCCAACCCCTCCATCTCGACTCGAGCTGGTGACTGGCACAGCTCTCAGCACAGCCAGCCACCAACAGGGCTGTCAATGAGCACAAACTGTGTACTGTACGCACTCATTGATTGACACCTCACTCACTGACATCACACAAATGCAGCAGCACACATACAACACTGTTATTTTTGGAATCTTTCTTGTATGGAAGGAGGGGGCACATACACACACTATGTGCAAATACACACACCATGTGCATATAGATCATGCAGCGAGGATGAGCAGAAAGAGAGGGAGCATAGAGAGTGTGTGTGTGTGGATCGGGGTTGGAAAGAGAAACACTGAGCATGGGAAAGGGTCAGTCTTTAGTTTTATTCCTGAACCTTTCTATATATTTCACGAAGCGGTCAATATGAAAGTATTCAGATCTTACGAGAGAGAGAGAGAGAGAAAGAAAATGTGCATTGACTGTGGTTGAGAGGAGAAACAGCATGGATTGAGGTTGAGAAGAGAGTGAGCATGGAGTAGGGTCATGCAGAGAAAGCGAGATCATGGTTGGTCTGTTTTTTTTTTTTTTTGTACAAATGTCAGCTTACACCTAGTGAGACTGGCTAGAAGCAGAGCATTCTGTTCAGTTATACATGTATTTTTTACAACTAAAGCCTTGTATAGTATGTCATATTACCATCATTGATTATATATCTTAAGCAAAACTAAGGATGAATTTAAAAATAAACTTGACAATCTCTTCTGGTAAGCTATTCCATAAATTTATGTGCTGCAAAAAGCATTTTCTTTTACTTGTACGAACTTCACTAGGCAGTAGTTGAAGTGGATGGCCAATTATGTTGCTCGCTCACTGAGCTGTCAATCAGTAAGCATGTACTGTATACTGTATACAGTACACACTCATGGACAGCTCAGTTAGCGACATAATTCAAGATCATTATTTGTTATATGAGATCAATCTGGAATTCATAGAAACATAGAAACATAGAAGTTGACGGCAGATAAGGACCGCAAGGCCCATCCAGTCTGCCCATTTCTTTTTCTACCTTATAAATGTGCCATCGGCCTTTGCTCTGTCAGTGGCCTATCTATTCATAGTCATTTGTATTGCTCCCTTATGCCTATCCCATGCTTGTTTGAAGCCCTGCACTGTATTCATAGCCACCACTTCCTGAGGTAGGCCGTTCCATTCAACCACCGCCCTTTCTGTGAAAAAGAACTTCCTCACATTACCCCTTAATTGGCCTCCCTCTAATCTCATGCTGTGTCCTCTTGTCCTGCTATTTTTCTAATATTTAAACATGTTAGACTCTTTCACCTTGTTAATGCCCTTAAGGTGTTCGAATGTCTCGATCATATCACCTCTCTCCCTCCTTTGCTCAAGGGTATACATATTGAGCTCCGTTAATCTGTCCTCATATGTCTTCTGATGCAGTCCATGCACCATTTTGGTTGCCTCTCTCTGGACTGCCTCACTTTGGTTAATGTCCTTGTAAAGGTGTGGCCTCCAGTACTGCACGCAGTACTCCAGATGGGGCCTAACCAGTGTCTTGTAAAGAGGGATTATTACCTCCCTTATACGACTTGTGATACCCCTACTAATACACTCTAACATCTCTCTAGCCTTACCTACTGCTTTAGAGGTCTGCTTGGATGATTTCAGGTCATTGGTGATGATGATGCCCAAGTCTCTTTCTTCCTTTGTGACTGCTAGCAACTCCCCTCCCAGCCTATAGGTGGCTTCAGGGTATTATACATAAATCACAGGAGCTAATCATGAGCAAACACCTTCTCAACTTCTTACCACTTTAGTGACCTTTGGTCGTAAAAAAGACATTTATGCTTCAAGACAGTCCCACTAGGTGTAAGCAGACATTTGTGCAAATAAAACGGATCATGCGCTCTCTCTCTCTCTCTCTCTCTCTCTCTCTGTATGACCATACTCCATGCTCACCCTCTCCTCTCAACCCCAATCCATGCTTCTTCTCCTCCCGACCGCGATCAATACACTCTCCCTTCCTCTCTCTCTCGCTTCCTTGTAAGATCGGAATACTTTCATATTGACAGCTCCATGAAATATTTAAAGATTCAGAAATGAAACTACCTATCCTCACCCCATGATCTATTTGCAGTTATATATTGTGGGTGTGTTCTCCCTCCACACAAGAACGATTCAGAAAATAACAGTGTTATATGTGTGTTACAGCATTTGTGTGACAACTCATTCAGCGAGTGAGCTATCAGTTAATGTCTGTGGTGGAGAGCGGCGGTCTGTTCTGTCACCGGCTTGGGGTCGATGGGGGGGAGTGGGGTTGTGGGCACTACCTGCTAGGGTGGGGGTGTGGGAGGTCCGCTAGACACCAGGGAATGATGTTTCAGTCATTTACAGGGGATCAGGATGGGGGACCCACTGGACCCCAGGGAACAGTACAGTTATACATCGGACAAGTGTTGGGTGCGAGGAGGGACCACTGGGAACCAGGGAACACTTTATATTAAGCATCAGGACAGCAATTGGTGGGGGGGGGGAGAGACACCACTAGCAACAGGGAATGCTTTATATTAAGAATTGGGATGGCAATAAGCAGGGGCAGGGCACCAGGGAATGTTTTATATTAAGCAATGGGACAGTAAACGGGGGGGGCACTAGCAGCAGGCATAGCTCTATGGGATCGGGCAAGTGGGGACACTGCCACGCTAAAATGCCAGGCTACCATGCAAATGAGCCCATAATGGGCATGTAAATGCCTCTTAGAACCTTGCATGCCCAATAAGTTAATTTGCATAGGTTTGTGTGAATATTCAACATTTTGTGCAGGCACAAGTCCTATGACACACTATTTCAGGAGCCATGTCTGTCTAGTGTTAAGCTGAAATGACCCTATATTCAGTCGAACAGCACTAGTGCGCTATTCCACTGAATATACTGTATATATATATATATATATATATATATATATATTATTTTTTACCTGGCAACCACAAGGTACAACACAAATATTTGTGCTCTACTTTGCCCAGTTTTGAATATCGGCTCCTGCTCTTTTCTGCTGTCAGTGGCTAAGCTTGTCTTCACAGCCACCAGAGGGCAGCACCACATGCCACACTACACACAATTGCTCTTACTGAGGGGACTGAATAGCAGTTTTTCCCAGCTCACTGACCTTACTGTGGGAAATTACCTAGAGCAACAGTTTTGTTGCTTAAACTGGAAACACTGCCAATAAAGTTAGAAACAAAAGTCCCAGACACTGCATGCCAATCAATAGGGAATTGCAACATTTGTGCTGTTTAGTTCATAGCAGGACCCAGTTACGAACAATACTAAACTATTTCTCCCAGTTAAATTTCAACAAACCACCTTAAGTCACATGCATGCATGGCATCTGTTCTTCCTTTCCACTCTGGGATAGGCTCATTAGCTACACCGTCAGAGTGTGTGTGTGTGTTGGGGGGAGTGGGATGTAGGACTGTTTCAATATAGGCATTGTGCTGATGAGACAGGCAATACCTCAAGGCTTGAGGTGTTGCACTGTAGAACATTACAAATACACTCTTGCTAGAACTGGGCTCCAGCCCAGTAGCGAGTCCTGGGCGGTTAGGTGGGACCTGAAGCAGCGGTCACAGAGACTCAGTAGGGTGAGTAGCATGCCTTGGTGGCAGCAGGACCAAGCCTGTGGCAAGGAGGAGAATGAAGTATGTTTGAGAGGAGGGACAATTTAAGTCCAGCTTGTCTACCCTTCCTGCCACATGGCACTTACGACAAAAATTGTTCTCTTCAGTGACAATCCAGGGTCAGTACAGAAGCAGCAGTGAAAACACCCATTTTGGTAGAGGACACATTTTATTGTTTTGCCCAGGTAAGTACACAAGAGAAATGCATGCTTGTTTTCAGCAGAGACACAGCTGTGTTGCCATGATGCAGCTAGAAACTGGAAGCAGAAAAGTTATTCTGTAACCCCAGATCTTGAAGAGTATCTTCACCATAAAGCACCACCCTTTGGTTTTGGGCAGGAAGTGCTAAGATTGGAGCACATGCAAAACCACACACACCACGTTTAGTTAACTATTGATGACGTCCTAAGTGCCTCAGTTCTGTTAGGGAGAGGGAAAAGCATGAAGGAAACACCTGCTGGCAGCCGAATAAAAAGGACAGACCGTGAAAACAAGAACTGAATATAAAACTACCAATATCCTAATAGAAAAGGGAGTGAAGAGTTTCCCTCTCAAACATCCCACACCTTGAAAGCAGACCTGTTACATGCACAAAAATTTCATGGAAGTCCTAAGCCATGGCTAGGATACGGATACTAAACTGCCAGCAGAAACAGGCAACATGGTCTCATCGAGTCTGCAGCTAGCCCATCACGCAGCTGCCCCTCCTGGGGCGGCCCCCCCTTCGCCAGTATCCCTTCCCCTGTCCCAGCCTCTCTGGAAATTGCTCACCGTCTTACAGGACACACTCTCATCTGGTAAGGTGTTCCATTTGTCCACCACTCTTTCTGTGAAACAATGTCTCATCTCCCTCTTAAATTTTCCCCCATCCAGTCTCAGTCCATGCCCTCTCATGTCTCTCCCCCTCCTCATCTGAAAAAGCTCTTCTGTGCTGATCTTGTTTATCCCCTTCAGATACTTAAAGGTCTCGATCATATCCCCCCATCCCTCCTTACCTCCAGTGAATACATATTCAACTCTCCCAGCCTGTCCTCGTAGGGCTTACTCTCCAATCCCTGGATCATCTTTGTGGCTCTTCGCTGCACCCCTCCAACAATCCAATGTCCCTTCAGGAATGGGCACCAGTACTGCACGCAGTACTCCAAGTGGGACCTGACCAATGTCCTATACAGGGGCAGGATAACCTCCCTCCATCTGGAGATCTTTCTTGCAATACACCTCAGCTTTTTGTTGTCTTTTGCTGCTGCCTTCCTGCACTGAGCAGAGCTGTTCATGGTCCCTGTAATAATCAGTCCTAGGTCCTTCTCCTCTGTGGAGCTCCCCAACTGTACCCCATTCAAGTGATATCCATTCCCTGGTTCCTGGCTCTGAAGTGCATAACCTTGCACGCACTTCTTGGCGCTGAACCCCAACTGCCATGTTTCCGCCCACTCCTCCAGCTTAGTCAGGTCCTCCTGCAACCCCTTCCACCCCTCCGCATCATCAACCACAGCTCCCGTCTTAGTACCACCTGCAAGCAGGCTGATTTTGCTGCGGCTTGAAACACAGAAGTCGACGGCAGATAAGGACCACAAGGCCCATCCAGTCTGCCCATTTTTTTTCTACCTTATGAATGTGCCATAGGCCTGTACTCTGTCAATGGCCTTTCATACTCATCTTTATTGCTCTCTTATGCCTGTTTAAAGCTCTGCACTGTATTCATATCCACCACTTCTGGAGGTAGGCCATTCCATGCATCCACCACCCTTTCTGTGAAAAAGAACTTCCTCACATTCCCTCCCCCCTAATCAGACTCCCTCTAATCTCATGCTGTGTCCTCTTGTCCTGCTATTTTTCTTATACTGAAACATGTTAGACTCTTTCACCTTGTTAATGCCCTTAAGATGTTTGAATGTTTCGATCATATCACCTCTCTCCTCCTTTGCTCTAGGTATACTTATTGAGTCTCGTTAATCTGTCCTCCTTTTCTGATGCAGTCCCTGCATTATTTTGCTGCCCCTCTGACTGCCTCCATTTTGTTAATATCCCATGTGAAATATCTGCAATAAAAATCCCAAACAGCACTCGATCCCTGTAGTACCCTCTGTCCACCACTCTTGGTGACAAGAGGTCCATCACCACCACCCTTTGCTGCATTCCTCTTAGCCGGTTTGTGATCCATTTCACCATTTTTTGGTCTCCGGTCTCCCCCAATGCGGCACTGAATCAAAGGCCTTGTTTAAGTCCAAATACAGGACATCCACTGCATGGCCCTTGTCCAGTTCCCGTGTCACCCAGTCGTAGTACTCTACAGGGCTCTTCAGACAGGATCTGCCTGCTATAAACCCTTACTGTTGACCATCCTGTAGACAGATTTCCTCCAAGAAGCTCACTAGCCTCTCTTTTAGTATGGTCTCCATGAGCTTTACCACAATCGATGAGAGTCTCTCCTGCCCTACTGTTTTTGTTTGTCCTTTGGGCCACTTTAGTAGGTGGCACCACATGGGCCATTCTCCAGTCCTGTGGTACACATCCTGTGTGCAGGAGGTATTCCAGAACCCTAGACAAGGGATGAAAAAACAGTGATTCCAGAAAGCTGTCCTCTTAGTGCTGTCAACACTGTATTCTGTGCCCTGGCACAAAGTAGCAGTCTAATAATGCTAAGGACAACCACGTATGCCAAGAAAAAGGCAGATGGAATATTGGGGGTGGGGAGAGAAACATTTCTCCTGAAAGAGTGGGAATCTCAGTGCTTAAAGAGATAAGCAATACAGTGCATTAATATCCCCATAATATAAAGGTGACTGTGTAAAGAAAAAAGTTACTTACAGGGCTCTCCGATTCCTAAAATGTATTTCCATCCATCTATCATACGAACATACAAATGTGCCAGCAGAAACAGACCACCCCCTCTAAGTCCGCTTGAGTGTGCAGCCAACACCCCTAGTTTGCAGCTGCCCCTTCCCTTTGTCATCCCACTACCACCCCCCCACCCACATTCTCCACTGTTCCCTGTCCCATGCCCTTTTGAAGCTGTTCACAGATTTATATGATGCCACCCATTATGATGGGGCATTCCATTTTGCTACCACCCTCTCTGTGAAATAGTATCTCCTCATTTCCTTCCTAAATCTTCCCCCTTCTATTCTTAGCCCATGCCCCATGGTGACCCTCCCCCTTCTTAACTTAAAGACCCCATCTGCTCCATCTTTATTGATTACCCTCAGATACTTGAATGACTCTAGCACGCCCTCCAAATCCCTTCTATCCTCCAGGGTGTACATGTTCAGGTCTCCCAGCCTGCTGTCAGTCTCTCCTCCATTCCACATATCATCTTTGTTGCCCTCCGCACCCTCCAGTAGTCTGATATCACACTTTAGGTACGGCCCAAAACTGCACCCAGTACTCTTGTGCGCCTTCACAGTGACCTGTAGAGGCAAAATCACCTCTCTTCACCTGTACGAAAAACCCTTACTATGCACCCCAGCATTTTGTTCACTTTGCAGCCACTCTCCTGCACTGGGCAGTGTTGTTCATGGTCCCTGTTATGATTACTCCTAGGTCCTTCTCCTCCTCAGTGATCCCCAGCTTAACACCCCAGCCAGTATCCTTTCCTTGGCTTTTCACTCCAAAGCATAACCTTACACTTCTTTGCATTGAACCTTAGCTGCCACATCTCTGACCACTCTAGCTTCATGAGGTCCCCTGCAGCTGCTTCCATCCTCCTCTCCATCCACCACTGTTCCAATTTTGGTGTCATCAACGAACAGACTTACCTTGCTCACCACCCCATGTGCAATGTCCGATATGAAGAGCCCAAACAATACTGACCCCAACACAGAGACCTGTGGCACCCCACTCATCATTGGCCTTGGAGTTGAGAGCTTCCCCCCCAACCACCACCCATTGCACCCTGCCACTCAGCCAGCTTGTAATCCAGTTCATATTTACCCCTACACCAGTTAGCTTCCCCCTCCAAGCCACCGAATCAAAGGCCTTGCTTAAGTCCAAGTGAAGAACATCCACCGCATGGCCCTTATCCAGCTCACCTGTCACCCAGTCATAATATTGTATGAGGCTGGTTTGACAAGACTTCCTTGAAACAAACCCATGCTGCCTCACATCCTGGAGGCCATTGTCCTCCAGGTATGACACCAGTCTTTCCTTTAGTATCGTTTCCATGAGTTTGCACACTATGGAGGTGAGACTTACTGGACGAAAATTACCTGGTTCTTCCCTTGGCCCACTGTTGTGTATATGTGCCACACATCCCCACCCCAGTGAGGTGGTGTACAGATCCACCACCACCTCCGCCATCTCCCTCAGCACCCTGGGGTGGATACCATGCAGCTCTGGTGCCTTGCCTACCTTCAGTGCCCTCAGTCCCTTTGGGACTCTACTTGCCCCAGTTCTTCCATCTGTCATCTCCAGCCATGCTGTAGCAGTCCCCCTTTTTCTTCGCGTGAACACTGGAGCAAAAGTACTCATTCAGTGCTTCTGCCTGCCTCCCCCTTTCCAGCCTCCCCCTTTTATCCTCACTATGTTTCCTTGCACTTCCTTTCTCCCTGATACATCTGAAAAGTCTCTCTCCTTCCCCATTAATTCCCTGTGCTAATCTCAGCTCCCTCTGGGCTTTGGCTTCCCTCACTTTTCTGGTCACCTCCCTGTCCACTTCCTTCCCCATTCTCCTAAACCTCTGGTGTACCACTCGTTTTGCCCTCACTACCTCCACAACCTTACTGTTCAACCAGCATCGTTTTCTTGCTCTGCTCCTGTCCAGTCATCTGTCTGTAGATGTAAAAACAGATTCAACTACAGATTCTGCAGCCTTGGAAACAAGAAAAATTCTGGACACTGGTCTTTAACACTTGTGAAGTATCAGCTGCAGAGACTCAATCAGGGAAAACAAGCACAGGAAAACACAGGGAGTGTGGTTCCAGTGCCCTTACCAGGCTAAGGCACAGAGGATGGGGTCCAGTGCCCTTACCAGGCTAAGGTGCAGAGTGTGGTGTCTGGTGCCCATACCAGCTAAGTCACAGGGGGCACAGTGTCCAGTACCCATACCAAGTAAGGCACACATGGTGTGGTGTCCAATGCCCATACCAAGTAAGGTACAGAGGGCATGGTGTCCAGTGTCCTTACCAAGTAAGGCACAGAGAGATGATATATGCTTTATATATTGCAATTAAGTCACTACATGCTGACCAGGCATTCAATATTAAACAAAGAGGCCAATATGGAACTCTAAGAAACCGACTGGTTAAAGATCTTTCAGTCTGGTTTGACAACTACTTGGTCGCCACTGTGGTAAGAGTTTGCTTGGAAAGTCAGGGCCCACTTTTTTTTGTACACCCATTATACAGGCCAAATAGGGAACCCACTTCTCCTCAGCTTGCTGGATGGGTTTTGGTGAAAAGTACAGTTGCCTAAGAACTTACCATAAAAGTAGATCTTCTAGAGAATCTCTTGCAGCATGTCATAACATACAGGAATATTCCTGCTGCTGAAGGCATGAGTCCATCAAGATGATTCATCAGCAGCCGACTTGGGACTGTCCCCACTGTACCACATGCTGTGTCCTGACAGGAATAAAAGGTGGCGGTCCAAGAAGCTCCTCAGTTGTTTTTTTTTTCCTCAGCAACCGTAATGAAATTCCAGAGAGGCGCAACCGAGGAGGAACAGGGAGCTCCCATAAGTAATAAGGAAGCTAGTGATCCTCCTAGAGCAGGAGAAGAGGGGAGTAGCAGGAGTCACATGACCTGCTGCAAGAGATGGTCCTAAAGATCTACTGTTATGGTAAGTTCTTTTGCAACTGTACTATCTTCATTGAGGAAATCTCTTGCAGCAGGTCAGTACATACAAGAAGAGTCCCCAGCAGTTGGGAGACAAAGGGAAGAGGCATAGCCCTACAGAAATTTAGGACAATAGGCTCTTTAGAGAACATCCCTGCCAAAAGCCACATATTTTTTGGCAGTAATGCTTGGTGAAGGTATGGACTGTAGACCACGTAACAGCCTCACAGATATCAAATGGCAGAGACGCTTTGAAGCACACTGTCAAGGCTGCCAGTCCCCTTTGAAGTGGAGTCTTACTACTCCCAGTATTTGTTGTAACAAAAGGTGATGCAGCTGGTCAACCAAGTACTGCTTAGAAACAGGAATGGCCTCTTTTCCAGGGCGAAGAAACAAACACTTGTTTGTACGAGCAGCATATAATCTCATTATTCTATGCACACCCCAAGTGTGGAGCAGGGATGCTTTGTATTAGCCAGCTCTCCAAAGTAAGCAGGTAAATGTATAGCTTGGTGTACCGTAAATGCAGGAACCACTTTGGGGAGAAAATTAGGATTAGTATGGAGACCGACCCCATCCTTTTGAAAAAAAATCAGGTGGGGTTCCTTGCACGAGTATATGCAACTCAGAAATACGCCTGCCAGACAATAGCAACTAAAAATAGTTTTCCAAGTGAGAAAACGCAGCTCACATGACACTGCTGGTTCAAAAGGGGTCAGTGTAAGCTTTTCAAGTACAAAATTCAGATGCCAGGGAAGGGTCCCCAATAGGGGGTTTGAGATGAAGGATACCCTTCAAAAAAGTTCCCACAACAGGCAGCTGGGAAAGGGTTTTTCCTCCAGGAAAACATGGAAAGCCGAAATGGCTGAGAAATGTACTTTGATGGAGGAGTACTCAAGACCACCCTCTGAAAGAGACAGAAAATGGTCCAGCAGTTTGAGGGGGACAAGAATAAGGGTCTATATCCTTGTCGGCAGCCCAAAGGAAAAAAAAGTACAGTTATGTAGGAACTTACCGTAACAGAAGATCTTCAAGAGAGGTTCATTCGGTAGGTCATCACATACAGGACTGGAGTCGGGCTGCACGGCAGACTTTTCTAGCAATACCGACAGGGGACTGCCCACCCATCACATGACTGTATATAGTGGGTGGTCCCCACACCCACCCTCCAGTTCTCCCGCCAGAGCCAGGAAGAGGCCTGACAGCAGGAGTGAACAGGATTTGGAGTCCCTGTAAAACAAAATGAGGGGAAGGAAGGAGGGAAAAATATGACCTACTGAAGGAACCTCTCAAAGATCTACTGTTACGTTAAGTTCCTACGTAACTATCTTACTTTGAGAGGGTTCCTTCAGTAGGTCATCACATATAGGACAGAGGCCCAAGCAGTCCCTCCAAGGAAAGACCGAGAGAAACTAGGGAGGATGAAAACTAACTCCAACGGAAAGAACTGAAGTCCAGAAAGGACCCAGTCCAGGACAGAAGGCCCTGCAAGACAGCTAGGCCAAAGCCAGCCCTCCGCCTAGAAGCAATGTCCAGACTGTAATGTTTAGTAAAGGTATGGACAGAACTCCAAGTAGCAGCAGCACAAATGTCAGCTGCCAAACATTCCATAGGAAGGCCACGGAGACTGCCATGCTTCTAGTAGAATGACCTCTGATGGTACCTGGCAGAGGTTTATCGTATTCTGGTAACAGTATCAAATGCAGTTGCCTAAGCATTTGGAAAGGCCCTGCTTAGAACTGGTCTGCCCTTTGATCTCAGGGCAAAGACGACAAACAACTGGTCACAAGAGCGAACTCTGGTCCGATGGGTGTAACACCGAGAATCCGATGGACATCCATCTTATGAAGGAGTGCCTCACCTCTGTTAGAGGGGGACCAATAATACACCGGAAGCTCTGACTGATTCAGCGTGGCTTCTGACACCACCTTGGGAAGAAACCTCAGATGAGTTCTGAGGACCGCCCGGTCCCTATGGAAAATCAAGTATGGCGCCTTGCAGACTAGAACGTGAGGCTCCAAAATCCTTCAGGCTGACATGATGCCACAAGAAAAAGCACCTTCCAGGAAATGAAGCGCAAATCACAGCTCATAGCCGGCTCGAAAGTTGGAAGAGTGAGCTTTTCCAGTATGAAGTTCAAGTCCCAAGGCGGAGTTAGCTGCGGATGGGGGGTTTCAGATGGAGAATCCCTTTCAGAAAGGTTTTGGAGACTTCAAACTGAGCCACAGGTTTACCATGCACCAGCTCATGGTACACTGCGATATGGACCTTTAAGGAAGAGTAGGACAGACCAGAGTCTGACAAGTGAAGTAGGTATTCCATGACTTGTGGGGCTGAGAAAGAGAAGGGGTTCCAGCCCTTGGCAGTCGCCCAAATGGAAAACCGCTTCCACTTCATGGCATAAGTGGAACGGGTAGGTGGTTTCCTGGCCTCAAGAAGGACTTGAGCAACCCTGGAGGAAACCCCAAAATTGGATATCGCTATGTCTGCAGGAGCCAGACATGGAGATGCAGGGTCCTAAGCTCCAGATGTACCAGTCTACCTTGATCCTGGATCAGGAGGTCGTGAGTCACTGGAAGTGGAACCGGTGGTTCCCGGGAAAGCTGCTGTAGCAGCGGGAACCAGATCAGTCTCGGCCAGAGAGGAGCGATGAGGATCATCTTTGCCCTCTCAGCCTGGAGCTTGAGGAGAACCCTCTGCAGAATGGGAAACTGAGGGAAAGCATACAAAATTTTCCCTGTCCAAGAAGGAGACAATGCGTTGCTCCAAAAAGCACCTTGCTCTGGAACATGCGAGCAAAACTTGGGAAGTTTTGCGTTGTAGTGGGAGACGAAGAGGTTGATTTCTGGACGTCTCCAATTTTGGAAGATGGATTCCACCACTTCCTGATGTAGTTCCCACTCGTGAGCTAGGGTCAGAGACCGCTGAGACTGTCCACCAGAACATTTAGTATGACCGGGTTGTTCCTTTTTTGTTGATATACCAAACTACCAACATACTGTCCATTTGGATTAGCGGTGATTCCTTTGAAAGGAGGGTCTGAAAGGTCTGTAGTGCGTACAGGTCCACCCTCAACTCCAGAACATTGATGTGGAGAGAAATCTCCAAGCCAGACCATAGTCTCTGTGCTTGGTGTTCCCCAAGATGAGCTCCCCATCTCATATTCGAGGCATCCGTGGTGAGGGTGGCTACTGGTGCAGGGTTCCGAAAGGGAAGCCCTAGAGAAAGATTGTGAGAATCCTTTCACCATTTTAAGTCTTTCTGAACTGCTGAGGAAACTAGAACGGATAGTCCAAGTCATCCAGGAGCAGATTCCACTGCACCCACAAGGACCACCGAGTAATCCTCATGTGAAGCCTTGCTAGGGGAACAATAGTGATGGAGGCCACCATCAGGCCCTGGAGGCGAAGGACTTCCCAGGCAGGGACGATTCTGAGAGAAGCCACTTTGGAGGCCTGACAGATAAAGGTCTCCCATCCTGTCTGGAGGAAGGAAGGCTCTCTGCACTGGACCATGTCCAGGACTGCCCCAATAAACTGAAGTCTCTGGGCAGGGATAAGGGATGACTTGGGAACACTGACCGTGACCCCTAGTCTGCTGAAAAGGTCCAGGGTAAAGGAAAGAGCCTCCAGCAAAGAATCCCTGGACAGAGCTGAAATCAGCCAGTTCGCCCAGGTAAGAGAAGACCGCACATCATCATGCGAGGGGAACACCGACCACCACCAGACACTTGGTAAAACCCATGGAGCCGAAGATGGGCCAAAGGAGAGCGCCAGGAACTGGAAGTGTTCCCCTTGGAAACAAAAAGTGCAGGAATCAGCGGTGGCTGGGGAAATAAGACTGTGCAGGTAAGCATCCTGCATATCCAGGGCACAGAGCCAGAGGTTCTCCATGAGGAGAGGGAAGAGGCTCTGAAGCGTCAGCATTCGAAATTTTTTGTACTTTACAAACTGATTTAGCTGACTTTGGTACAGTAAGGGTCTGAAGTCCCCAGTCTTTTTTGGAACCAGGAAAACATGGGAATAAAATCCCTTTCCCCTCTGCCCAAAGGGTAAGCGCTAGATTGCTTCTTTGAAGAAGAGTGAATTTACCTCCTCGTGAATGAGAAGAGCCTGGTTCCAAGAATAAGAGGACTTTTTTGGTAGAGTTTCTGGAGGAATCTCCAGAAATTCTATGGTGTGTCAGGACACTAGTTGCAGGACCCATCGTCGGGAGGTGATCGCCCTCCACTCCTGCGTGCAGGCGAACCTCCCCCACCTGCTCCCCTGCCGAGACTGAGGCAGCATTGTGGCCGGGAGTCAAGAAGGGTGGGACGCTCAAGGGAGGGCCTCTGAACGTGTCTGATTTTTGAGGCAGGAGGGGTGGCTGTACCCATGGCCTTCACTTCCCTTGGCAGTGCGCCTGAGCATTCTTTCTCTGCCTCCAGGTCCTTTTCCGAAAGGGCTGCTGCTGCTGTTGGGAGCCCGATCGGTACCATAACCTGACAGACCTAAGTGCAACTCCCTTGTCCTGTAGGTCTGTGATAATATCCTTGGTGTCCCCACCAAAAAGGACCGAGCCCCCTGAAAAGGGCATCCTGAATTTCCGACTGGACCTCGTTGGCGAGGCCAGATAGGCGAAGCCAGGAATGCCGTCTGAGGGCAATGGCAGTTGCCAAGGTACAGGCCACCAAGTTGACAGTCATAAGTAGCGGGGCGTAAAGTGTGCCCACAGGAAACCTTGAGAGGCGGAGATCCTTGGCATGGTCTTCCTTAAAGGCGAGGGATCCATGGACTGGACTCGCACTTCCAGCCTGGTCAGAGTCGCTTATGGGACAACACGGGCCATGCAATTGAGGGACCAGAGGGCGACGTGGCTGAGGATATATCTTTTTCCGAACTGGTCTATCTGCCTCAACTCTGTCCTGAGGAGTACTGCTCATGTGCTTGGGCGCTGAAGAGCAATCATGAGCCACAGAGATGACCACAGAGCCAGCCTTGGGATGAGCCTTTAAGAAAGGAGCATCCTTCGGTGCCCAGTAGAGTCTGTCCACCCACTTGGGGACAGCTGGGATAGAATGAGGCATCTGCCAGATGGTAGTTGTGAGGTCTTGAAGAGGGGCCATCCATGGAGGAATGGGGATGGGAGACAGAGACTAAGTCTAGGTGTTCCACAAGCCTCTGTCTCATGGGATCCTGTTCCTCAGACTCCCAGTCGAAACAGTCCTTCATGGTCCTCAAGAGGTCCGAGAAGGCAGGGTCTTCAGGTGGAGACTTTAGCGAGACCTTGCCTCTTGTGTCCTCCGGGACCTCCTCAGAGGAATCTTCCCTACTGTCTGAACTGTCATCATCATTGTCCGCCTCCTCGACAGGACGGCGTCTGAACTGGAAGGGAAACGTCCTGTTGAGTCTTCCCTGAGATGTGGACAGTGGCCATAGATGAACTGCTTGGTGAAGAGGACCTAGGAGACCGCAGCTGTGGGAGTCTAGTCTCCAGATCCGAGAACAACTCCAACCGAGCTCCTGCCACCAAGACCGTGATAAAGTCTTGAAATCGGGTAAACCGGAGGAGGAGGGGAGGTGGAGTAGGCAGAGGCTGGGGGAGAGGAGGGGGGATAACTGGAGGTGGATAATAGCCCTGGAATCCCATGTAATGGAAGTAGGGATTAAATTCAGAGTAGAACTGCACAAGATTACTCCAGTCTGGAGTGGGACCCCCTGGGTAGTGGTCCCCAGGATACCCCAACGGGTAATGCAGGACAGTTCGGGGTTGGGTATAAATCCCTGTCAGATCAGGCGTCGGGGGAACCCACGTTAGATCCGCCATAGTGTAAATAGGTTGAGGGTCCAGCGTTGGGACAGCCTGCGTCAGGGGAACCAATGTCTGAACCAGCACCACCCGATCCGGCACTGGAAGGGGATCCGGCGTCTGAGGGGCTGGTGTCTGAACTGGATGAAGAGGCCCTGGCGACAGGACCTGATCTGGCGTCTGGGCCAAAAGCAAAGGCTGGTCAGCCAGTCCCGCTGTGGGACTGTCGTAGGGATAACCGGCGTCAGAGGAAGTGCCGGAAGCCCGCCGGAAGGTGGAGGGGTCTCCACAGACAGGCCTGTAGGCCAAGTAGGAGCCGAGCCTCCTTCTCCCTTGACCCTGAAGGGGAGTGGGTAGACCCGAGGCATCAACAGGGTTGATGGACTCTCACGCCGCCATCGCTGACATACATGCTGGTGAATTGAGGGCACGGGCGAGGAAGGAGAGGGGCTTTCTCCTTCTGGTTCCACTGGACGTCGGGTGAGGCGCTGTTAGGCCCCAATGGAGGAACCGAACCTGAGCGGTCGTCAGGGATAACAGACTTAGCAGGTAGGGTCGGGTGGTCTGGGGAGGAGCTCCTGGCCAGCTTATCGACCTGAGCTGGGCGAGTACCCACTGCCTGGGTAGACAACTTACCGGCCACCGCACAGTCCCCAGAGGAGCCGAGGTCCAACTTAATCGGCCAAAGTGATGTGGTCGTCTGAGGAGCCAATGGATCTGCCGAAGCTTTGCCAGACTTACTGTCAGATTTTCTGGGCGGCAGCTGGGCCTTGCTAATCGAGGGACTGGCGTCGTCCACGGAGTGGTCCCAGTCCCTGGTTTTCTCCTTACGTTTCTTTGAAGGAGACGAAGCTTTTGGATGAATCTGAGACTATCTATCTTCTCGAGGGAAACCAGGCAGGCTTTTAGCAAATGGGCCTCCAAAGCCTGCTGTCTCCTCTTTTTAGTGGCCTGGTTAAAGGTCTGGCATTCAGGGCAGGAGGAGACTGGATGGTCCAGGCCTAAACAGAGGACACACTGGAGGTGACCGTCTTTGTGCGGGATCTGCGTGCAACAGGACGAGCACTTCTTGGGAGAAGACATCAATGATAGAACACGAATTTTAGAGCAAAAGGCAGCAAGGGATAAACCGACACGATAACTTTCACTACGATCGCTATCTAGACGCCTGCAATGTGACCTGACATGAGGAGACTGTGGGAAAGAACTGAGGGTGGGTGGGGACCACCCACTTATACAGTCACGCTTGATGTCAGTCAGTGACGTTAGGTAGGTGGTCCCCCGTCAGGTATTGCTAGAAAAGTCTGCCGCAGTGCCCGACGCCAGGTGTCACCAGTCCCATATGTGATGACCTACTGAAGGAACCCTCTCGAAGTAAGACTGCTTCTATTTCATAGAGTACGAAGAACAGGTAGAAGGTTTTCAGGCTACCCAAAGCACCTCTGCCACAGCAGGGAGACTCGGAATCTGGAGAGGACCAAGTCCTCAGAGCCACGTGTGAAGATGCAAGGATCGCAGGTTTGGATGTAGAAGAATGCCCCCCACCTGGGACAGCAAGGCAGGACAATGGGAAGAGGATGAGGTGTTCCCAGAGCAACGGGAACCAAACCTGTTTCAGCCAAGAAGGCGCAATGAGCATCAATGTTGCCCTGTGCCTGAACAGTTGTTTGAGAGTGAAGGGCCGGAAAGTAAACAGAAACCTTCCCATCCAGGAACAAGACAACACGTCGAGCCATCAACTTCCAGGACCTGGCTCTAGTGAGCAATAAAGAGGCAGTTCTGTGTTGTGTGGAGAGGCAAACAGATCCACGTCTGGTCTTCCCCAGAGGAGGAAGATGTCCTCCAGAACATCTGGGAGAAGCTCCCATTTGTGATTTTGACTTTTGGACCTGCTCAGTACGTCCACCATGGTATTCCGAATACCTGGGACGTGAACTGCAATGAGAGGTATCCCATGCTGGATTGCCCAATACCTCACACGCATTGCTTCTCTGCAAATTGGATAAGAATGGCTACCTCCCTGTTCAGATAATGAACCACCGAGGAACTGTCGGACTGGATGTTCAGACAGCCTGGGAGGAGGGACTCGAAAGCTTGTAAGGTGTAGAGATCACCCTATTTTCCAAAAGGTTGATATGCAACTGCGTCTCAAAAAGGCTCCAAGAGCCTCGGGACTGAATGTGCAGTAGATGTCCACAGCCTGAGGGGGAGGCATCTGTTGTCAAAATGAGGCTTGGAATGGAAATTTGGAAAGGGGTGCCACAGAGAAGATTGCCCAGGGAGAGCTACCACTAGGGAGGAGATGAGAACTGGGGCTTCAAAATCATTTGTGAGCTGATCCCACTGGACCCACAGGGACCACTGAAGAATCTTCGTGTAATCTTGCATGAGGAAAAGTGGGTATGGCAGCCACCATATGACCGAGAAGGCGGAGGCATGTGCGAACTGTGGCAAACCGACTGTTGCACAACTCTTGTGCCAGAAAAATGAGCCCTTCAGCACTGTCGTTGGGAAGGAAAGCCATCCTTAGGGAGGAGTTTAGAACTGTAGCTATATACTGGAGACTGAGGGTTCCATGTGGGATTCTGATACGTTCACTGTGATCCCTAATGTGGGAAAGAGGTGAAGAGTCAGAGACAGGGTACACTCCAAGAGTGCCCTGGAGGAGGCCTTTGAGAAGCCAGTCAGCTAGGTATGGAAAGAGGTAAATGCCTCTGTGGCAAAGGGCAGCAGCTACTACTGCTAGGCCACTGGTGAATACTCGAGGTGCTGAGGACAGTCCGAAAGGGAGAACTCTTAACTGATATGGCGACCCTGAAAACAGAAGCAGAGAAATCTCCTGTGAGCAGGCAGCATCAGAATGTGAAAGTAAGCATTATTTTTGTTCAGACAGCAAAGCCAGGCCCCTGCAGTCAGGAGAGGGAGGAGTGACTGCAGGGTAACCATTTGAAACAGTCTGTAGTCTATACAAAGATTGAGGTTTCTGAAGTAGTGGATGGGGCGCAAGTCCCCATCCATTCTGGGACCAGAAAAATGGGAGTAAAACTCCTTCTCCTTTGTGATAACAGGACAGGTTCTATAGCCCATTTTGTCAGTAAGGCTTGGATTTCTGCCTATGGGCAGGCATACAGATCTGGGGGAGTGAGAGACCCTTGGAGGTAAAAGGAGTGGACAGCTCGTAAGATCTAGAGTGGCCGAATTCAACCAATTGAAGGACCCACGCATCAGAGGTGTTTGCCAGCCTGTCAGATACAGGGAAAACTTGCCCCTACAGCTGTGGGAGGGGTCTTGGGTCCCACGGACAAGGAGGCCTCAGGAAGAAGGTTGCCCCTGTTGAGGGGCAGCCGGGGTAAAGCAGGTGACATTTTAAGTGGCCCTGTATCAAGGGAGGGAGACCACAGCCTTAAGTTTAGTCCCCGCTATCTTGAGACCTATCTTTGATGAGTAGCCGTGGTAACTAAAATTACCTATTGGCTTTGCTGGTATGGTAGAGGGAATGTACAGATTGTACAGTATGGTCAGATGCCTGCAAGGACGTCAGAATATCCAGAGTCTGAGTACCAAACAGCTTATCCCTCTTAACAGCATTAAGGATGGAATGATGTACATTCGGGCCAAAGTCAAACCCTGAGCCAAGCATGGCAGCAAAGACAGCCAGCAGATGAGGCTCTGGCAGTAGAATCCACAGCATCATAAGCTGCTATCAGCAAGCGCGCCCAACCACAGAGGCAGTGGAAAGCTTGGCATTCAGATCCTCTTTAGGGACAGAGTCCAGGAAAGAGTGAACAGAGGCTTGAGTAGCCTTAAGAATCTCCTGATATTTAAGGAGGTGACCAACGTAGTTCAGAAATTCTGATACCTTTCGTGGGGCCGAAGGGACAGAAGAAGGCTGCTGCCAGGCGACCAAAATCACATCCTCATAGGCTTCCATTAAAGGATGGACTACTAAGGATGGGCAGAAGGGAAGGCCCAAATAATCCACCAGCTTCCTCCTGGAGGTGTTCTGCTCGGTTTCCTTAAACCCAAACGTTTTCTGCAAATATAACAATGTCAGAAAAACTAAGGTAATTTGGGGGAGAACAGAGAAGAGTGGCATCAGGTTCCTCCACAAGGGAGGAAGCCGAGGAAACAGACAAGGGAGACATGGGTTCATAACACAAAACCTCCTCCTGAAGGTCCATGGACCAGTCGGGGTCCCTGTCGTCTCCCTCAATGTCCTGTAGAACAGGGCCTTGAGAAGCCGGGGAAGAACTAGCCATCCTAGACACTGAAGAATGTCTGCAGGGCATACAAACAGGAGCTGAAGGGACAGTCCCCAGAGAAGTGGGGGTGGGCTTAGTGAGACCCAGAATGGTCTGAACCAAAGCCTGCACATCAGACATGGCCAACGTGGAGAGGCCTGACTGGAAGTAGTGTGTATGGACTGGATCAGCACAGCTGAAGATATAGGCTCATGCTGAGGTACCAGGCAAGCCATCAACATGGGGTAAACATAAGGCCCCAGAACGTTCGATGGAGCCATGGAAAAGTTTGAGAAACCCAACGAGTTAAAACCCAGCCTAGCAGGCAAGGACACTGATGGAGCAGTCAATGAACGATGCCGAGAACCTTTAGAAGGGGGCAGCAGCATGGGAAACTGCAACAGAGAAACCCCAGCTGCCAAAGGAGTCAGACAAGCAGGAAGCCGAAACACCAGAGGTAGTCGACAATGTAGAAGTTGACATGACTAGGTGTCGATGGGGAGGAGGCGGAAACCACACTTTTACTCTTGGAAAAGTGTTTATTGTGTTTATCCCCCATCCCCGTCAATGCAGAATGCTTACCAGACCTCTGGTATCCAGAAGAGGGCAAGGACTCAGTTGACAAGCGCTGTGCCTACTCTAGGAGGATGAGGTTTTGCTCCATGAGGTGTTGAGTCTGGTGTCGTTTGGTGGCCTTGTTAAACCTGTGAAAGGAGTGCGGGTATTGTGGGTTGGACCCAGGCACCAAACAAAGTTCATGCAGGTTCTCCATCGCAAGTTTCTGGCCACAGGAATACTTTCGCAAAAGTGGGTCCGAAGACATGGATCACTGACGAGGGTCTGAAGAAGAAAGTAGCAAAACTTTCCGCCGCTGTCGTTGAATGAAGCTGAACTCCGGGAGGGAGAACGTGCAGCATGCAGGTCACGGTAGGAAAACAGAGGAGCTTCTGGAACCACCCCCTTTTGTACCCATCAGGACACAGCACGTGGTATAGTGGAGGCAGTCCAAGGTCAACTGCTGATGAATCATCTCGATGGACTCATGCCTGCAGCAGGAGTATTCCTGTATGTAATAACCTGCTGCAAGAGATTTCCTCGAAGATCCCAAGCGATCCACACCCACATCTTCTAGGAGTGCCTCTTATTGACTGATTTCTGGCAACAGATTAAAATCAAGTTTTTAGTACATTTTTGTAGAGGAGGCCCCAACTGTATTTGAGAATTCCTTTCTTGGTATCCCACCACCTGGTTTGGTGGCCAGACTCTATCTATGGAATATTCTGTCGGTTGCAGCACACAAGGCCATTATATGGCGATGGCTTCAAGTGGACCCTTCAACAATTCAATCCTGACTCTCCACAGTTCAAGACATTCAGTTTATGGAGGAACTTGTGTGTAAAGTGACCTACCAAACACAAATCTTCATCCAGCGAAGGACACAATGAATGTTGAGTGATGCTCCCCCAGTTCCACCACAGCCTCAAATGTGATACACTCCCATCAGTTCCACAGGAATCCCATTCAGGCTCTGATCATTAATGAAAGGCACCGCTCGATTAACAAGGTCTTTGTTAGTCGAGCGGTGCCCTTCATTAACCTCTTAGTGGCCATTCTTGCACTTAAAAAAACAAAGAGAAATCAAGCCCCCCTCATTTCAATGGGGCGCACCCCTGCACTTTCCCTGACCTACGTCATTACGTGCTTGAGTGTAGGGGCACGTCCCCATCACCAGGGCACTCAGAATGGACTGGGCTTCCAGGGCTATCGAAATGTTATGAGGGATATTATTCAGGTACCAGCTGCTATTTATAGTAAAAACCTGGCTAGAATAACTACCACGGAGGGCAGCTACCACAGAATGTGAGTGGTACCTGCTCTCAGCTTGGTCAGAAAATCATTTTAAAGGAAACTGGATGGAGAAGGTGAGATGCACTAATAATGGCTTAGCCCCGAATGGGAGAAAAAGACATGAGATGACCAGTGCCCTAGTACACAGGATCTCTACCAGTTCTGGCAGAGAACACAACAATTGAGGGTGCAGCACAAAGCAGAAACAGAGACTTTCACATAGCAACTAATAGGGATGTACCCAAATTGGTGAAGAGTGGAAGGAAGGACAATCTGTCATTTTTGTTTGGTTATGTGCTCATGCATGCCAAAAATGACAGATCAAAGAGATAAAAACTTGTGTGGTGGGAATCTGTTGAGTCCAGGTGCCACAAATAACATTTCTTACCAAGGGGAAAAAGGGGCTGACTGCCCAAGAGGTTGAGCCCCCGCAGCCACCAGCCCTGGCTCAGAAATCCTATCAACAGTGAGGGGGAATAGTAACACAGAACATAGACTTTGATGGCAGATAAGGACTGCTTGGCCCATCTAGTCTGCCCATTTCCCTACCTACAGGATAGGTCGCAGATCCTATTTAACCAACAGCCTATTTCTTCCTACCCCCCACAAGAATTACCTGATGTCTGTCCCATGCATTCTTGAATTCTCCCTGTTTTAGACCCCACAGCCTCCTCAGAAAGGCTGTTCCATGCATCCACTACCCTCTCTGTGAAATAATACTTCCTTACATGCCCTGAACCACCCTCCCATCTTTAAATTGTGTCCCTTGTTATTGCACGCCTTTTTCTGAAAGATGCTACCTCTTGGACTTTGTCGATTCCACTGAGGTACTTAAAGTCTATCATGTCTCCCTCCTTCTTTCCTCAAGGGTATACATATTAAGCTCCTTTAGTCTCCCTCATACGGCTTCTTTGCAGACCCTCCTCTGACTGCCTCTATGCTGTCTATGTCCTTGGCGGAGATGGGGTCTCCAGAACTGGACACAGTACTCCAGATGGGGTCTCACCAACTGTCTGTACAGAGGGATAACAACTTCCTGTTTTCTGCTGCCGATGCCTCTCCCTATGCATCCCAGTATACCCCAAGCCCTCCCTACTGCCTTTCACATTGCTTGCTAACCTAGGTCCTCTGATATGATTACCCCAGGTCCCTTTCCTTTTCGTTGTAACAACCCCCCCACATTGTGTATTCTTCCCTGGTTCTTGATTCCCAGGTGCATTATTTTGCACTTCTTTGCATTGAATCCTAGCTGCCATACTTCTGACCATTTCTCCAACCTTGCTAAGCCCCTTCTCATCCTTTCCATACCTCCTTGTGTATCAACCCTGTTGCAGATCTTTGTGTCATCTGCAAAGAGGCATACTTTTCCTTCCAGTCCCTCTGCAATGTCACTTATGAAGACATTAAAAAGGACTGGACACAATACTGAACCCTGAGGTACCCACCTAGTAACCCCTCTTTCTTCAGAGTGGACTCCATTTACAATTACGTAGTTGGGTAATTGGGTAACTGGTGCTCTACAGACGTCTGATCAGGCAATGCCATTCCCACACTCACAGTGGCGAAAAAGCCCCTTCAATTTAATCTCCTGTGTTCTGCCCTTTTACCCGACATACTCTGTCAGAAATAAGAAAAGCCAATACTGCCCCCCCATGGCCCAGTAGCAGCATGTTGTGCTGCAGTGTCTGAATGCAGGCATGCCTGAACAGGGTGATCTCTCAGAAAGTGAGACACCTCCTACTGTCTGAATGAGGGCTGAATGCCTGAACAGGATGCATCTCCAGGAAATGGCGGGGGGGGCGCAAATAAACCTATATGAAGAAAATCACAAAGAATAGCAAACTGGGGCAATTAGTGATGGTCCACTCAGTGTGCACTCAACAGCAGGAAAAACAACAGAGAGCTGGGCATTATCAACAGTTACGGGACACTGTGCATTCTCATGCATGCACTGGTACCAACCTGGACTGATAAGTTTTTAACCCTGCAGGGTCTTGGTGCCTCCAGCTCAAGGACTAAATAAAGGGGCTCATGGAGAAGACAGATTCTTGAAAGACAGGAGGACTGGGAGACCAGAACACAATACTAACACCCACAACAGCCAGTTACTACGAATTAAATTCTTGAAAAATAGGGGGATTAGGAGGGCAGAACACAATACAGTTGAAAAATAGAGGGACTTGGAGGACATCCACAGCAGGGCAGTTCCTAGGAACTAACAGTTGAGTTAAGGGTCCAGAAGCAAAGCAGTTAATGTCCAGGAAGTGACCGTGATAAAGCTGCCCATAAGACATGGTAAAGTTGAAGGCAGCACTGTACAGTAAGATGTAAATACAGGTTACCACCTGTAACAGGAGTGGTATGTTTGTTCATCCACAGTCTGGCAGGTTCCTTGCCGCTTTAAATCTTGTCGGAAAGTCTTCAAGCTGGCTCCTCTCACCCACCCAGGTAGTAAAACCCTTGGCTCCGCCCCATGACGCCAGATCTAGCCCTCTGGAAGCCAGGTTGCGCGAAGCCGGGGAGGTCAGGTGGGTCGTGTGGATGAACAACATATACTACTCCTAGAACTCCTGTTACAGGCGAGTAACCTGTATTTCTAGGAGTGCGGATCTGTTGTTCAATCCACACTGTCTGGCAGACTCCTAGCAGTTCTCTGGGAGGGAGGGAGGAAGGAGGCAAGGCGCGCACCGCCTACCTGGGATATAAGGACTGGAGAACAGAGGTCCCAAAACCAGCATCCTAGCATGACTCTAGATCAATGTGGTAATGAGAAATAAAGGTGTGTGCTGACTTCCACGTAGCAGCCCTGCAAATTTCCTGGATAGGGACGTCCCTAGAAGCAGTCACTGAAGCCGCGGTATGAGATCTTATCCCTTTGGGTGGCTCCATGCCCACTGATCTATGCATGAGATGACCCACCTGCTTATCGTCTGCTTGGCTGCAGGTCTGCCAGGTGCAGCTTCAGCATAGGTGACAAACAGCTGGTGAACCTCTCCCTGAACATCAGCCGTCCGCTCCTTATAATAAGTGAGCGCTCTTCTAGGGTCCAAAGTATGGAGCCTATATTCGGCCTCCGAGATGTGACTGGAACCTTGTCCCTGTGAAAGACCAGATAAGGAGACTCGATGGAAAGCACCTGAAGCTCTCCCATCCTTCTGGCTGATGTAATAACCACCAAGAAGGTGGTCTTCCACGACAGGTGAAAGATGTCATACCTGTGCATCGGTTGAATGGCTTGCCCATGAGCTTAGCCAATACCAACTGATACATCCCACGGTGGAGGTTCTCGCACCGGAGGATATGTAGTCTAGGCCTTGAAAAGTGCCCTACCACCTTCTCCTGTGCCACCGACTGCTTGCTGGCCTGCGCCCGGTAAGCAGAGATGGCTGCCAGGTGCACCTTAAGGGTCGTCGACCGAAGCCCTAGCTGAGAAAGGGACCACAGGTAGTCCAAAATACTAGCCAAAGGACAGGAAGAGGGGTCCAAACCCTTGTCTGACACCAAATGGAGAATCTCTTCCATTTGAAGGCACAGCATTTTCTGGTCGACTCCTTACGGGATGCCTCAACGACACTGAGGACATAGTCGGAAAGACCCAAGGCCTGGAACGCTAGCCGCTCAGGAATCAGGCTGTCTGGTGCAGGGATTGAAGGTCCGGATGGAGAACCTTCCCCTTATCGACTAAGATCAGGTTCGGACGGGCTGGAAGCCGTCTCGGGAACCTGGAGCTGAGGCTGAGGAGATCTGGGTACCAGAACTGGCGAGGCCAGTCTGGGGCTACCAGAATCACTTGCGCCTTGTCCCTCTTCACCTTGAGAAGCACCTTGTGGATCAAGGGGAAACTGAGGGAAGGCGTAAAAGAGGCCTGGGGTCCACGGCCTCGAGAAGGCATCCCCCTGCAGCGAGCCCTGCTGAGGGGGCCGGGCATGAAACAGCCTCAGCTTCACATTCTCCCTGGAGGCGAACAGGTCCACCTGAGGGGTGCCCCAATGAAAGCACAGGTCTTGAACTAACTCTGGCAGGAGATACCACTCGTGAGATGCAGCACCTATCCAGTTGAGGGCATCGGCCAGACTGTTAGAGGCTCCTGCCACATGGATGGCTAGGAGATCCGCATCCAAGCTGATCACGAGAGACCAAATATGGAGAGCTTAAACATAGAAGCTTGGCCCACCCAGTCTGCCCATGTCCCTACCTGATGGATAAGCTGCAGATTCTAGTTAAACAGCTTACTCCCTCCTGCCCCAACTAGAATTGCCTTATGCCTGTCCCATGCATTCTTGAATTCTCCCACTGTTCCTGACTCCACAACCTCCTCAGGAAGGCTGTTCCTTGCATCCACAACTCACTCACTTCTCTGTGAAAAAATACTTTCCAACATTACCTCTGAGCCATCTCCCCTCTATCTTCAAATCGTGCCCCATTGTTCTTGCACATCTCTTCTTCTGAAAGATACTACTCTCTTGTACCTTGTTAATTCCCTTGAGATACTTGAGCACAGAAGTAAGGAGTGCGTCCCGTCCCGACGGTTGAGACAGTACACAGGTAGTGGTGTTGTCCATCTGGACCTGAACCAGCTGACCCTGTACAAACGGAGCAAAAGCGGTGGAAGCTAGTCGAACCGCTCGAAGCTCCAGCAGGTTGATATGGCATCGAGACTCCTGAGGGGTTCAGAGGCCATGGGCTCGGAGCTCCCCCAGCGTCTTGTCATAAGGACGACCGTCTGCTCAGGGTGGACAAATAGGATACCCTCCCGCAGATAAGCTGGGACAAGCCACCACCGCAGGCCGTCCCACATCTTCTGGGTCATGGTTACTGGCTGGTCCAACGAACCGGAGCACTGTGACCATTGGCGGGCCAGCCCCCATTGCAGGGGGAGCATATACCAGCGGGCCCAACGGACCACACTGGTGCAGGCCACCATGAGGCCCAGAAGGCGCAGGAAGTCCCGGGCAGGGCATAACTGCCCAATCAGAAATGACTGAGCAAAGGAGGAAAGGAACTCTGCCCTGTCCGCTGGAAGCCAGGCTCTGGCTCGAAGAGAGTCCAGCTCTGCCCCGATGAACTGAATCACCTACGACAGCACAAGTTCCGATTTGGCCTCGTTGATCAGGAGGCCACTTTGAGAGCAGACCTGGAGGGCCAGATCCCGGGACCATTCCACCTCCAACCTGGAGAGGGCTGCTATCAGCCAGTCGTCCAGGTAAGTGTACACCCGGACCCCTCGGCACCACAGGAATGCTGTCACCACTGCTGTGCATTTGGTGAAGACCCTGGGAGCTGGAGAAAGGCCGAAGGGCATGGCCCGGAACTCGTAAAGTGATCCCTCTGCTCTGAAGTGGAGGAATCGCTGATGAGACAGATGGATTGGGACATGAAAGAATGCATCCTGAAGATCCAGAGAGCAGAACCACACGCCTAGTTCCAAGGATGGAATGATCCGAGCCAGTGACCATCCTGAAGGTGCGCGGCCTTAGGTACTTGTTCAGGTCGTGCAGATGGAGAATGGGGCGTCAGCACCCCATCTGCTTTGGGACCAGGAAGTACCTGGACACAAACCCCAGGTTTGGAGGAGGATCCACCACCCGCTGATCACCTCTTTTGGAGGAGCAAAGCTATGTCTGCTCAACGAGCTGACAGGAGGCCGCGGAACTGGTAGCCCTCCCCGAGAGGGCGGCGGCTCAATAGGGAGGGGTCCACTGACCTCTAGAGGCAGACCCTGCCCATCACTTCCAGCACCCAATGGTCCGTGATGACAGTGGTCCAGGCGGAAAGGAAGTGGTGGAGCCGCCCCACGGGAAACTCAGGAAAGAACAACAAGGCTGGGGGCAGCACCTCAACCCATCACTGGGCAGGCTTAGAGGAAGGGCTGCCAGGGGCCGCTCCTCCAGGCTTCCTGCTGGAGGAAGTGGCACACTTGGCCTGGGGCATCAAGCATGAGCCTGCTGGCCCTGTTGCTGGTGCTGCTGGGCCGGACGGCGCCAGGGGCAGAAGGGCGTAAAGGGCTTATGCTGCTGCTGGTGGCCTTTGTCCTTCTGGGCAGACATGACAGAGTCCAAGGTGGCACTGGACTTCTCGATCCTCTGGAGATGGCCTTCCACCCCTGGCCCAAACAAGTCGGTGCCCAGGAAAGGAACGTCTGCCAGCTTGTGCTGGGTATCTGCCGTGAAGGTGGAGATCCGCAGCCAAGCTCTGTGGTGCATGGCTACTGCGGCCGCTACTGACTGGGCACAAGAGTCTCCAATGTCCAAAGCAGTTTGGAGCTGTTTAGCCACCGCCCTTCCCTGATCCCGCACCTGCTTGACCATCGTTTGAAGGTCAGC
The DNA here is from genome assembly GCA_016271365.2 of Neoceratodus forsteri. Taxonomy (NCBI): domain Eukaryota; kingdom Metazoa; phylum Chordata; order Ceratodontiformes; family Ceratodontidae; genus Neoceratodus; species Neoceratodus forsteri. The sequence goes on along the minus strand of JADMNL010000031.1, from coordinate 106,579,522 downwards.
CGTGAGATGAGGAAGCACCTCATCCAGGGAACCCATAAGAGCGTGTGAAAAATAAGCGATCAGCAAGGCTGAGCTAGCTTGTCGAAGACCTAGGGAGGAGGCAGTGTAAACGTCGCGCCCAGAGTAGTCCAGCTTCTTGGACTCCTTGTCGGGGGCTTTTCCATATCCCTAGTGTTTCCGGAGCACGCTATCGGTTACCAGCCCTTCAGCCGAGGGGTGCTCCGAAAAAAACAGAGGGAACCGGTGGGGACTGCGTACTTGCGAGCCATCCTAGCTGAAGGGGCAGGACAGAAAGCAGGCCGCTGCCACAACTCCAGGGCCAGATAAGCACTGGCCTTGGCCACAGGGAAGGCCTCCGTTGGGGGAATCCCCTCGGTCCAGAATCTCCGTGAGGAGTTATCTGGCCCATTTCTGTCAGGGTTTGAGCTGCATCCCAGTGGACTCTGGAGACAGGCCGAAGAATTCCCAGGAACGAGGATAGGCTCATCCACTGAATGACCTCGGAAGATTCCAGGTCAAGGGCCTGAATACAAGGAGTCAGACTCAGAGGAGTCCGCAAACAGCTGCAATGCCCAAACCACCTCCACTTGCCGAGGCCGATCGGGGTGAGGGTGACCAACAACCTGTGGGGCAAGCCCTGACCCGACAGAATCCTTGGTCGGGGCCCCAGTCTTAAGGTTGTGGAGGCAGTGGTTCCGCCACAATGGGTGGAGCAGCCAGTTTTGGCCAGGCAATCTGTGCCGGAGTCGGCTCCTTGACTAAGGAGCTGATGGTGAGAGGTTGCTTTGGTCGTTCGGGTGACAGCCACTTAATGGCCGGTGAAGGCGACAGAGTCTGCTTGTTGCCAGCTAGTAAGAGTTGCTGCCACATCATGTCCTCATAGCGCCGACGCAACTTGTGCCGGAGCATATCCTCCGAAGAGGACTATGAGGATGAGCAGCAATGCCGCTTTCCATGATGCCGGAACAGAAACCGCCGATGTCAGCAGGACCTACCCAACACGGAGGAGGACAGAGACCGTTGGGGTCGCCGATGGTGGGTCGAAGAGGCGGAGGGGGAACCCCATTCATCCCTCAGTTCAGAGTCCTTGACCGGGAACTTTGGCACAGGCAAGTCCTCAGTAACCACTGGGGGAACTGGTGAAAAAGTTGTCGGCTTCTCCAGCTGACAACCCGTCCAACGGGTAGAGAAAAATCTTGACCGCATCGACGGGTGTCTCGGCCGGCTGAACTGAAGGGGACACCGTGAAGCCCGTGGCCTTAGCCGCAACCTTGACCGAAGTCGAAAGCAGACTCTCCAGGGAACGAGATCTCTCCCGCTACCACGAACGTCGACGGTGGGACTTACTTTTCAGTTCCTTTTTCTTCGACCTACTCGTGACAGTCCCCGAGGGCCCTTCTCCCTTGGTGGAGAGGGACTGACCAAGCTCCTTAAAAGGAGCAGTGTACAAGAAGCCCTAGCAGTGGGATAAATGCAGATGCCGAGGAAGAGGACGCAGCCTGGGCCGCTTCCTCCTCCTCGAGGGCAATTAACTGCTCCTGCTGCTCCGCGGAGCCTGCAGCCGCGGACACCGCCCAAAAGGCCTCAGACTTTACTGGCAGAAACAGTTTCTCTGGGCGCCCCAGTTGAAGTCGAGCAGAGCAGTCCTCTAGAACCAAAGGCGCAAAAGACTTGCATAGATCGCAGACCTGCGGATCATGAGCAAGTCCCAGGCAGTAAACGCATGTGGCGTGCGGGCTGGTCCGAGACATCATCTGCCCACAAGGGCACCAACGGAAGCTGGGAGTAGATTTTGTATCCATCGCAGCCGCGAGGGAAGATGAAGACTAAGTCTCAAACTTTAAAATTATTTTCGAAAAACAGAAGGATTAAGATCCAGGCCTACAAACGCAAAGCGCTAAGAAGGGAACCTGAGCTTCCAAGCGGTGAGGAAGATCTGCGCCATGGGTGGAACCGAGGGTTTTACCACCCGCTGGGTGGGAGGAGCCAGCTTGAAGACTTTCCGGCAAGATTTAAAGTGGCAAGGAACCTGCCAGACAGTGTGGATTGAACAACATATCCAAGGCCCTAGAAGCCCCATTTCCTGTACACTAAAACTATGCAGTTGTATAAGTGGGAAGGAAACCGGTCTGGATGTTGATGTACATCTTTGGTAACAGAAACATATCCTAAGCAACCATCGCAAGAAAGAAGGCCACTGTTCACTGTTGTAAATTTAAAGTGTATTTAAATTAAGAACTTCAGTCTCTTGCCAACAATTAAAACTCACAAGCTCAAAAACAAAGCTCCACACACCCACCCCAGTTTTGAAATATCCTTTCCCCTTAAAAGGCAGGCAACTGGATAAGAAGTGTTTTATTTGGGGGGAAGGGAGAGAGAAAATGCTCTGGTTCACAGACAAACTGGTAAAAATTTAAAACTTTATTAGTGCAAGTTCCAATAGAGATGCAACAGCGGTTTTGATGTTGGTTTCTGACACCACTAGCAAAGGAATCAATAACCCCCTCATTTCCAATTCCCTCACTCGGGTCCACAGGCTTGATGCTACTGCTCTCAGGACAGGTTTCATGGTGGGAAATGAGGAGACATGCCAGGACACACATTACAAATCATACTGAACAGCAATCACATTGCTAGAAACTGGCCCCATATGAGAGTCTGATATACAGTCTGATGTTACTATAAGGGTTGAAAACCACAATGATTTTACATGCTACATTATCCCCAAAACAACTCCTCTTAAACGCACAAACACTCTTCAGGAACAGAAAGAGCACATCTAAAATTTAGCAAGTAGCTAGCAATAACAAATAGCCATAAAAAAGCACCTTTTATTCAACCTTTGATCCTTGCAAAAAACAAAACAAAAAAAACACACACACATCAAGGAGAAAATCTAAACAAAGGGGATAGGACTCCCTCAGGACTGAGCAGATTTCTGGGATTTCACTAGGTTCATGGGCAAAATCTTAGGGTATGTATCTGGGGGTGGGCAGAAAATATGGCTCTACAGTAAAACTAAATTTCTGTAACAGGGATGCCTCTCTCTCTATCAGAACTTAATTTTTTTTTTTTTTTTATTATAAGGGTCTCCTGGTCACTTTAAAGAAAAAAAAAAAAAAAATCAAGGGACATGCCCCACACCTCCGACACCGCTGAGCACAAACCTCTCAATGGTCACGTCATAGTAACGGTTAAAGGCCTCAGAGAAATGTGCCCATTCTTGCCATCTCAGCCCATCATGCTCGCCCTTATCAACTCAAGGAGCAGGCAGAAGCAGGACTTAAAGAGCAGGCAGACTGTGGTTGGAAATCCATTATCTTTGTTCTTGCTAGTGTCAAGTGGGTAACAGGCAGCTAATTAAGCTGTGAGAAGTAAATGTTCTCAGGGAAACCCAATATCCTTAGAACCAGTTTACAAGAGGTGGAGAGAACATAAAAAAAGCTTTGAACGGTAATTAAATGGAGGTGCCCCATTCTTACTTGGATACATGCACTGAACAAATGTTCTTCTGCATACAGCTGTGAAGACTTGGTACATACTGAGGCAACATAGGTTACAAAATACTGAATGTACGTACACCTCCCCCCCCCCAAAAAAAAAACTGCTGTTGCAGTGCACAAAAACAAGATCAAGATCGCAGGTAAGTAAAGGTGAACTTGAAAAACTGGAGAATCCCCTTTTGAGAATCCCCAGCCGACCAACAAAAAGTACTGTTCTACAACTTGATAGTTCACAAATGTGAAATAATCATTCTTATTTCAAGATGTACTAGATATTCTCAGTCAAAATAAATTGCAGATTCTGAAATCTTGAGATTTCTGTAAAGGCTCCCAAACCTGAAAGAGAAAACAAACAGAATTAACGTACACCCCTGAAATATATGCATCTTTCCTTCTATGCGGTCATTAGGACCCTTCTCCCTTAAACCCCACACCACTGCACTGGGAACTGCATCATTTTTATGGTACCGAGTCATCACTGCATACAGCAGCACGGTCAAGGAGCATGTAATGTTCTCACTGCTGCAGTCTAATGGTCAAAACCGTGGCACCCTGTGGCTCCACAATACACACTGCTGCAGTCTAATGGTCAAAACCGTGGCACCCTGTGGCTCCACAATACACACTGCTGCAGCCCCTTGTGGCACCCTGCAGTCATGCACATTACCTCCACAGTCACCAGTAGCACCCTAAAGCCCCTCACTATACAGCACTACAGCTCCTGCTGGTTCACTGCTTCTACGGTCCCATACTACACACTGACCATTTTGCTGTCTGTGGTCCAAAGCTGGTGTCTTAAGTACAGGTACTACTGCAGTTCAGCTGGGAAATGGAACAGGAGGACAGAATGGAAGAGATTAAAAAATAAAATGGTTACAAAAGAAAACATAGGCATATTATTTATTAAACTATCTAGACACTGGGGCGGGTTGGGGTGAACAGTGTACGACTGTCTGAATGCAACCCTTCCTTTGACGCTGAAAGACCAATTGCTGAATCCCCCTTCTCTAGCACCACAATCCCACAGTATCCCTAACAGGACCCAGCTGGACACTCACCTTTCTATACACACACTTAGTTGGAGTTTCTCTGCCGGACATTTTCATCCTTGTGATTTGTGGCAGTGTTGCTTTTCCTAGGGAGACAGGGAGAACATTAGACTGAAAGGGCGAACACACACAGAACACAGCCATAACAGGTCATGAAAGTTCAGGAGGTAGGCAGAAGTAAGCCTGTGCTTGTGTTTCAAACAGTTTTTGTTCAAATTTTCATGAACTATACTCACGGGAAAAGAAAAACAAACCCCTCCTTTTCATTATATTTAGACAGGAACACAAGTTAGCAGGGTCCCTCAAAACCTGAATGCACATGAAAAGCTCTATTAAGGCTTATCTAGATATCCAAGTCCAAGACCGTTCGACATTAAATTAAGAAAGTAGCCATTTCATGGAATCTCGAGATTAAAAGTGATGTAACTGGTGAGGAAGCTGTGCTGCAAAACATCTGTTTGCCCCAACAGTGACAACACGTTCCGTCTCAAAGTTCAATCAAATGGCTGCTGCCTCATTTATTATAGGATGGACTTAGATATGGATATGCCCCGACGGCCAACACCCACAGGAAGCTCAATACCTGCTCATTAGAGCACTTCCTGTGTCTGCATGCTATAACAGTACCTGCACATCTATGCCACCCTTTAAATTCTGGTGGTTGACGGTGTTTGGGACAGCAAGGTTCAACTGCTGTAGCTCTGCTGTCAGTACCTGCGAGTTACTCCATGCGTATCTAGGAATTCACACTGGCAGCAAGGCCGGGCAGACAGCAGAGTGATGGCAGATGCTTAGTATGTCACACTAAGTTGGCAGCAGGATACTGTATCCCAGAGTACATTGTTTCTACTACTCCTCCAGTGTGGGTCACGTTCTCTACTTCAATACTGCAAACTAGGGACCACCGGCAGCAGTACAGTTTGAGGAACAGTAGGAGATGAAGACACATGTGTGTGTGAAGCTTGCAAACATGCAGTTGTCCGTGGATGCATGGAACCGCCTTCCTGAGAGGTTGTGGGGTCTAAAACAGTGGGGGAATTCAAACATGCATGGGACAGACATAAGGCAATTATAGTGGGAAGTTGCAGGAAGTAGGCTGCTGGTTAACTAGAATCTGCAGCTTATCCAATAGGTAGGAAAATGTGCAGACTGGTGGGCCAAGTGGTCCTTATCTGCCGTCAAAGTCTATGTTTCTATGTAAACAGGTGGCATGGAGCAGTTTCAGTCATGGAGATGATTGCCATCATGCCCAGTGTCAATAAGGTTTCAGTCTGCCTCTGGGAACTTCCTCAGATGCCTCCCACCACACTGTCAGCAGTTTCTCTGGGGACTCCTTGGATGGGCGGAGGCACAGGAAGTATTTACAAGAAAAAAAATAGATTTGTGGTGGACAAGGACAGCAATTAAGCATTAAGTAACAACTGCTGTATTGTCTGTTACTTCTGTACATTGTATATGCCACTGCACTGCTTTGTCCGACTGCTGTAATATCTTGTACCACATTTCCTGAATGTACTATACCCTGTATCTTTTATATGATCTGATATTTTCTCGTGCCCTTCATTGCACTGTAATGCCTGACACTGTATGCTTTGTATTGTATACTATGATGTGGAGCCTTTGTAAAAGAGTCTGACTCAAAGGTATTAATTCTGATGTTTCAATAAATAAATGAAAACTACTATATTTTGTTTATTTGATTTGTAAATTATATATTGTGCATTCCATAAAACTAGATTATACCAGAAGATATTACTCACCGTAGTAATCATTTTTTCTTCCAGGGGGTCCTTTAGCATCAGTAACTAACTGCAGTTAGCGGACTAGCTGGAACTGCCCCGGAGGGGTGTCTATGGTAATGAGAAGGGCGATTTAGCCAATCAAATTTTAGGAGGGAATGTGCAGAGGGGAGGCTCCCCAAGGAGCCCTTCAGAATGTTTTCGAAGATGGATGGGCACATGCCCAAAAGTGAACAAACAGGATTTAAAAAAAAAACATGCAAACAGCATGAAACAACCATTCTAACAAGAAACCAATAACCTGCCCCACCAGAATTGAGGCAAATTTGGTAAAAACACTGAAAAGCAGAGCCCTTCTCCCGACAGGTGAACGGGGAGGAAGGTGGGAGCTTACTGATGCTAAAGGACCCCCGGAAGAAAGAAGATTACTATGTTAATATCTTCGCACCCTGGGAGTCCTTTAGCATCACTAACTAATTGTAGATTTCAAAGCAGCACAGAATGGGAGGTGGGCAGCGAATCTACTTAGGAAAGAGGCTCTGCAGCACTGCCCCACCAAATCTGGCTTCAGATCTGACTGCACATCCAAGCAGTAGTGCTTGATGAATGTATGAACAGATTTCCAAGTAGCTGCCTTACAGACATCCAGCAGGGGAATGTCTCTGGCAGCTGCCACCGGAGCTGTGGTGCCCCTGGAGGAGTGGGCCCCAAGCCCCTCCAGAGGTTGGAGGCCCGCTTTCTTATAGCGGGAGCGGATACTGGATACCAACCAACGAGAGATAGTCCTTTTGGTAGCTGACCTTCCCTTGCCTACCTCCCTGCAGGTAAGGAACAGCTGAGTGTAGGAGCCCCCCCGACCTGCCTGGTGTGTTCCAGTTAGTGGAAAATGGCTCTGTTAACATCCAGACTGTGCAGCTTTTGTTCACCAGCAGTGGATCCTTCAGTGAGAAATATAGGTAGAGTAGCAGACTGGTTAAGGTGAAATTTCAAGACCACCTTAGGCCGGAACTTCCTATTTGTCCTGAGCTCAACCTTATCCCTGTGAGGGATGATGTAGTTTGGCTCAGTGCAGAGGCCCTGAAATCCTCCTTGCAGAGGTAATGGCCACTAAAAAACAGTTTTCAGGTCATGAACTTAAGGTGAGCAGATGCCAAGGGCTCGAATGGAGGCTCCATAAGCTTGGCAATGCATAGGGTAAGGCTCCAAGGAGGGACAGATTCCCTGAAAGGAGGCTGGAGATAGAGACCTTTGAAAAACTGCTTGAATACAGGGTGTGAACAGATTTTTTCTGACCTACCGAAAGGTAGGCTGATATGACGCCCAAGTGCAGCCTCAGGGAAGAAGGCTTAAGACCACAGGCCTGCAGGTGTCCTAGATAATCCGGCAGCTGGGACTCAGAAGCTGCCAAGGGATTCAACTTCTTGCCTTTGCACACATGAGAAAATCTTCCATTTGGCTGCATGTGTCTTTTTGTGCTAGGTTTTTGGCCATCCTCCGGATCTGAAGGACCGATTCAGAAAACTGAGAGTCTAGAAACTCTAACCACTTAAGAGCCAGGCTTTGAGGTGAGGAGAGTAGGTCTGGGTAACTTACCCTTGACTGTGGGAAAGTCAGCAGGGAGTGAGTTGGTGGCAGGCAAATGGGTCTGTTGCAAGACAGAGAGCAGGAGATGGTACCAGGCTTGTCTGGGTCAATCTGGAGCCACTAGAATCAGTGAAGCCGATTACTGTCAGAGTTTCAGCAACACCTTGAAAGTCAGGGGAGAGGGAGGAAAAGCATACAGGAAACTACCTGACCAATCCAGGACTACAGCATCCAGTGGAAGTGTCCCCTGGACTGGAGGTCTGTAGCAATACTGGAGGAAGCTGAACATTGAGGGGGATGCAAACAGGTCTATTTCTGGTGTTCCCCACCTCAAGGTCCACTTACTGTGTCCCTGGCTGATGCGGTTGACAGCATCTGCCAGAGTATTGTCCATACCTGGGAGGCGGATGGCTGAGGGCTGACCTCCAGGGAGTAGGCCAGGGACCATATCTTCAGGGTCTCTGAACAAAGAATCCTGATCCGTTATCACCCTGCTGGTTTATGTAAAACATTGCAGTGGTGTTGTCCGTCCTTATCTGAATGGCCTGTCTTGTGATGTGAGGGGGCGAATGACCAGAGTGCCACGTAAATAGCCTTGAGCTCCACAAGGTTTATGTGCAGCCGTGACTCCTGTAGAGTCCAAATGCCACTTACTGAAGCACTGTCCAAATCGGCTCCCCACCCTAGCAGGGAGGCGTCCGTGGTGATGACCTTCGTGGGTAGAGGCCTTTGAAAAAGGGACACCAACTGAGAGGTTTGTGGGATCCTTCCACCACGATAGAGCATGGAACAAAGTCTGCGTCACTGGCACCAACCTTGATAAGGCATTGCTCTTCTGAGACCAACGAGCCTACAGGTAAAACTGCAGCTCCTGCATTCTGTACCTGACCCCTAGGACCACAGCAGACATTGAGGCCATGTGCCCCAGAAGCCTTAGGAATAGTCTGGCTGGCCTTGGCTGGTCCAATACAAAAGGAATTTGCCACTGTAAGGAAGCTTTGAATTTTCTCTGACGGCAAGGTGGCTGAACCCTTCTGAGTGTCTAGCTGAGCTCCTATGAAGGCGAGAAGCTGAGTAGGTTCTAGGTGGGAGTTCATGTCGTTTATGAGAAAACCCAGGGGCTGAAAGGTGTGCTCTGTGAGGGACAGAGACTCCTTTAACTGCTGAGGAGACTGCCACCACAAGCCAGTCATCTAAGCAAGGGTAAACTGAAACCTCTCGCTTTCTGAGATGTGCTGCCACCACTGCCAAGCACTTGGTTAATACCCTTGGTGCCGTAGACAGGCCAAAAGGCATGGTAGCAAACTGGTAGTGACCCGAAGGAAGTTTGAACCCAAGGAATTTTCTGTGCAACTTTCTTATGGGTATGTGAAAATAGGCGTCCTTCAAGTCCAGGGAGGCTAGTTAGTTTCCCCACTATAAGGACTGAATGACCGTGGACAGAGTGACCATTTTGAATTTGGGTTTCAGCAGATGCTTGTTCAGATGCCCGAGGTCTAAAATAGGTCGCCACTCCCCAGTTTTCTTTTGTGTTAGGAAGTATCTGGAGTAGAGGCCCTTGCCCCTTTCTTGGGCAGGCACCCTCTCCACTGCTCTTAGAGCCAGAAGGTTGTTTTGTTTTACCTCTAATTCCAGCAGAAGTAACTGTATTGGAGTTAGGGCTTGGATACTGTGGTACTCCGGGGTCTGGCATTTTTTGAATTGCAGAGACAGGCCCTTTTCTACTATCTCCAGGACCCACTTGTCCGACGTGATAATGGTTCAAAATTGAAGCTAGTGGGAGAGCCTGCCCCCAACTGGAAGAGGGGAGGCAGCTTGGACACTCGCATCAGGGCTTAGGCTGGGAGGCAGCTGGCTGGGCAAAAGCAGCTCTCCTCTGGCCCCTTCTGCCCCTCCCTCTGAAAAATCCTCTGTGCTGTGGATAGTCATATTGGGGATAGGGAGTGTAAGGCCTAGGGGACAAAACCCTGCCCGTTACCTCTTGGGTAGGATTTTTGTTGGCAGCATGTTTAGGCTTAGCTGAATTGCTCTGCCAAGGCCTTGTATTCATTCACTTTCTTCATGTAGTCTGCTATTCTGGAGTTGAACAGATTCTAGTCAGAAGGAACATCCATGACTTTGGACTGTGCATCCTGCGAGAGGTTAGTTGTCCAGCCAAACAAACTGCCTTCAGGATATGGCATGTGGTATCACCCTGGAGGCTGCCTCATTATTGTCATCTGCCATGTGGAACTGGTACTTAGTAACTTCCAGGACAGCTCTGGCAGTATCTACAACATCCTGGACCATTGTTGCCAAATCATGATTGGCAATGGCCAGAAGAGAATTCCATAGGGCCTCCTGGTATTTGGCTGTATAGGCCAAATAAGATGAAAGGTGATGAAGCAGGGAAGCCGTGGCATACATATTTTCTGCCACAAAGTCAATTTTTCAGAATCTTTGTAAGGAGGCAGAGCACACAGGGGAACTCCAGCTTTTTCACAAGCAGCTTGCTGAACCACCCCCCTTCATGGCTAGGGTGCATAGAAAAACTCTGTGTCGGGCTTGGATAACTGGCATTTCTTATCACCGCACTTAACCCCAGCTACTGAGGTGGGAGTTTGAAGCAGTTTCATAGCATTTTTTCTAAAAGTCTTGTAAATAGGCACAAGAAGTTTCTTAGGGGGAGGAAGGCTTTCATCTCCTATAGTCCTGGTCATACCATCATCCTGGTTGGTCTCTTGTGAAGGGAGGTCCAGGGTGTTCAGCACATTCTGAACTCATGTCAGCATGGAAGAAGAATCCTCCTGATCTGAAGGAGATGCTCCAAAGAGGGGTCGGGACACGTCTGGCTCCAGGCCCTCTGAGTTATCATCTGGAGCATTAAAATAAATTCCTCTTCCTCCACTTTGCCAGTCTACTTGGGTAACAGGCTGTGGAGTGCTTTTATGCCAAACGATTGAAAACATAGGACCCATGCCTCGCAGGGTCTGAAAAATAGGCCACGCTTTTGCCATTTCCTCCACAGAAGGCAGCTCCTCAGACGAATTAGGGAGACTGTCCTTGTATGTTTTGTTTTTTCTGTATGTTTTTTGCCACCTGTTGTCTCACTAAAGGCTTTCACCTGAGGGACAGGAGCAGTTCTCTTTACACAATTTTTTTGCCACTTCATGACTGACTTGATCATGCTTCCTTTTTGATACAGGCACCTCATCAGCACTCTTGTTATTTTTTGATTTTGACAGAACTTCAGCCTCTTTGGAAGCTTTATTTCTATGCACTTCATCAGCACCCGATTTATCATTTTCATCTTTCTTAGGCACTTCATCAGCACCTCTCTTCTTGGCTGGGATTTAGAGGACTCATCAGCACCTTTATGTGAATTTCTATTTTTGGATGGCCCCTCATCGGTAGCTTTTTATTTTTCCTCAGCCACTATTATCTCAAGTCTCTTTGCTCTCTATATCCAATTATGATCAATGCAGACAAAATGAACTGGCCTCAGGCACTTTCTCCAGAGAATCCAGTTATAGAATGCTCAAGTTTAAAATATGGGTCAGTTCCCTCACGGTAAGGAGCCGCGAAGTTGTGAAGTAAAAAGTAGTTAACGTCCAAAATAGTCAGTTCCTGCTGAAAAGTGGGAACTATGATTCAAAAACGCTAGAAACCGCTAAATATACTAGGAGCGATCCAGAGAAAGTAAAGCGGAGGGAACCACAGAAAACGCGGATCCGACTGAAAAAAAAAAAAAAACGAGATTCCCGGGAACCGAGGAACCACTAGAAAAAGAGTCTAAATAGACTCAGTAAACTAAACAATTTTCTGAAGAAAACTTTACCAAGAAAAGCAGTAGGGGCTCTTGACAAGGAAAGTATGAAGACACCTCAGAGGCAGTGTTGCTTCAGTCAGCGGAGAAAAAATTCTGAAGGGCTCTTGGGAGCCTCCCTCAGAACATTCCCTCCTAAAATTTGATTGGCTAAATCACCCAGCTCATTGCCACAGACACCTCCAGGGCAGTTCCAGCTAGTCAGTTAGCTGCAATTAGTTACAGATGCTAAAGGACTCCCGGGATAAGAAAATAGCCATTTATTGCCCAGTGAACAGACTTGTCACCAAAATGCCAGAACAGTGCGACAATACTAGCCCTGAAGAATGCGATATAGCAACAATACAGGGCCAGCAGTGTGACAGTGCTAGCAATGAACAATGTGATATAGCAACAATACAGGACTGGAAGTGTGAGTGCTAGCCATGAAAAATGCAATATAGCAACAATACAGGGCTGGCAATGAGACAGTGCTAGCTGTGAAGAATGCGATAGCAACAACACAGGGTCGGCAGTGTGACAGTGCTAGCCGTGAAGACTGTAATATATATTTATTTTATTGACCAGGTAGGCCCACTGAGACTAAAAGTCCCTTTTTCAGGGGCGAGCCGGAATAAATACAGGGAAACATAAGAAAGCAGCACAGTCAGATAAGTAGTACAAGTCATAATAGCAACAATAATACAGGGTAGGTAGTGTCACAATAGTAGCCCTCACAGTGGGATAAACTTAGAGCCAGCAGTGTGTTACAATGGTAACCGCTATAGGGTGCGCAGTGTGTCACAGAAGGCTACTGGACCATGGTGGGTGCTCCCGCAACCCCCCAGAAGAGGTTGAAGGTCCTCCCAACATCACTACCCAAGACTCCAGCACAACCCCAACTCAGCGTGGGCAAGATTTCAGTAACTCAACTGACTCTGGAGAGCAGTGAGGGGATTGGAGGGTGGACCAAGGACCTACCTTGCAGCCACCTGGATTAAGATCCGCTCAAAAAATGTATAGAAAACAATAAATCAAAAGTAAACAGGCAAGCAATCGAACAAGGACATTCGCTACCCAGTGTGCATGAAAAAAAATTACCGTAGTAATATTGTTTCTTCCAAGATATCGTTTAGCATCAGTAACAGTATGCACTAAGCTGGTTAGGTTGAGCTGCTTCGGAGGTGGAGTTTATGATAAATAAAATGAATTAGCCAATCAGAAAAGAGTTGGAGGGTGTGCTGAGTGGAAATTGTCCAGAGGGCACCAGAATTTTTTTTGAAGCTATGATGGGAACATTCCCATATAAAAAGCCTGACCCAACAGGCTTTAAAAATCATACAATAGCATGAACAATGAACAGTTGTAGTAAAATATAAACTCTGCTTTAAATGCAATTCAAAAAAACGGAACAAATTTGGCAACAACAAAGGAAGCAGAGTCCTCTTCAGTTAGGTTACTTGGGGAGGAAGGGTGGGAGGTTACTGATGCTAAAAGACACCTTGGAAGAAACAATTACTATGGTGAGTAATTTTTCTTCTCACCCCAGGAGTCCTTTAGCATCAGTAACAGTATACAAACTACAAAGCAGTGCAGTTAGAGGCGCAACAGAACCTACTTAGAGAAGAGGCTCTGCAGGACTCCTCTGACAAATCAGGCATCAGATCTGGACCAAGCATCCAGGCAGTAATGCTTTGTGAATGTGTGTACAGTCCTCCATATAACTGCTTTGCAGACAACCAGCAAAGGAATGTCCTTGCAGCTGCCACTGTGGCAGCAGTGCCCTTAGTACAATGTGCCCAGAGGCCATGAGGGGGCTGTTTACCAGCCCTGTCATAACAAAATTGAATGCAGGCAACTATCCAGCGAGAGAGTTCTCTTTGTGGCTGGTTTTTCTCTACCTACCTCCCCATAGGTGAGGAAAAGCTGGGTAGTAGAGCCCCTGAACTGCTTGCTGTACTCCAAATAGTAAGACAGGGCTCTTTTGACCTCCAGGCGGTGGAGCCTATGCTATCCTGAGTGGATTTGTCAGTGAAGAATAAAGGAAGGGTAATGGACTGATTAAGGTGCAACTCCTAGACCACCTCAGGGAGAAAGAAAGTTCCTGTTTGTTCCGAGCTCTACCTTGTCCTTGTGAAGGATAATGTCGTTTGGCTCAGTACAGAGTCTGAAGTTCTAATATCCTTCTTGTAGAAGTGATGGCAACTAGAAAGACAGTCTTCTAGGTGACATATTGTTAATAGCCAGCAGGCTCACTCTTCTTGCTCATCACCCCCCCCCAGTGGCTCCTCCTGCCCATGACTCCACCACCAACCCTGTTCCTTAGCTTTCCCTGACAACCACGGCCCAACCATCCCTACGCCCAGCCAATGCCCTAGTACTAACCCACCTTTTCGTTTGTATGGCCCTTGCTCACACCACTTCAAATGGGCAAACGCTGTACCACAGTTTTTCCCCAACTTATAACCCAGCCCCTCCCAGCTACAATGTCTTATTGCTACTTCCCCACGCCCTCCCTTCTACCTGGCGACATCTCTAGCCTTACCAGTGCCCACCCACAAAAAACAAAACATTCTCCATTGCGCTCACAGCATGAGTCTCTAAACTCTCCAGGCTCTCCCTGCTGCGACACGCATTCCTTCTACTCCTCCTTTCTGGAAACATTCATCCCAACCCGGGTCCCCTCAACAAAAACCTCCCAACAAACCACAGGAAGACTACTGCTGGCATCACTTAACATCTGTAGCCTTCCCAAGAAACACACCCTACTGCAGGGTTGGGTTGCCCAACATGCCCCAGACATCCTAACCTCTCTGAAACCTGGCTATCAAATAAAATCCCCAATGATGCTGTTTCCTAAGCAACTATAACCTCCTTAGAGCGGATAGATCCGTAGCGAGGTGGAGTACTTGTGATATACATTAAATCACGCCTACGCCACCATCGCTGGACATCCTCCCCCAAACATGAGGCCCAGACTTTGCAGTCAAAATTAGATTGGGCTCTAAAACAATCATCATCATCTCAGCCATATCCCCGAGAAACCAGAAACCACTTTGAATCCATCCTCCACACTGTCTCACACCTCCCAAATACTAATGAAACCATATTAACGGGTGACTTCAACATCGACTGGGCATCCCCATCCTCCTCCGCTCTTCAGTGATGCTGCCCAGGCTATCGGTCTCTCCAAATTATCACATCCCAACGAGAGACACAGAACAGGGACATCCTCACTACTAGATCTCATCTTTACCAACAGGCCAAAAATATTACCCAGGCTTCAGTGCTCCCTGACTCTATCAGTGACCACTCCCGGTTCTCTGCTGGTGGTGCAGGCAAACTGCCCACTGCACCACCAAAACCACATTGCGAATCGAAAATCAAAAAGGAGGCATAAATAACCTCAAAGAATACCTAGCCAATAGTTACTGGCTTCCTTATATAATGCACAATCAGTTGATGCGCCTTGCCACTTTATAGCTACCTTTACAAAGCCTCGTATATATGCTCCCTCACTAGGCAGGTCGTGAAATCCAGGTCCACACCATGGATAACACCCTCCTCCTAAAACTCATGCAACACAGGGACAACCTCTGGCACAGGGCCGCAGACTCCCAACGCTCCCAGGACAGACAACTATACAGGAGGCTCGAAATAAATGCACCTGGGCCACCACGGCAGGCCAAAGCGATTACTATCAGCACACCCCTCTCCTCCTCCTGGGAGAGATGGGAGAAAGTTCTGGAAAACATACATGAAATAAGCGGCAATCCGTTCCCCACCCTACCCAACTAAGTCTGAATGGGGACGTTACCAAGATCCAGCTAAAATCATGAAGCCCTCAATGAAACTTTCTCAGACCTCTCACATATCCTCCCGCCTCTTCTTCACACCCCCATACCTCCCTCTACTCCCACTTATGGCGAGAACAGCCCTCCCTCCTCCTTTCGGTTCCCTGTCCATCCCCTGCTCTTAGCCAGCGTTATATCTCCAAAGCAATCGCTAACACCGCTTCAGCAACGACTCCTGGACCTAAAACTCATAAGGCTTACCCTTGATATCACCATAACCCATCTCACACATATCCTAAACCTCTCCTGCGCCTCAATTCCCCACTGCCTGGAAAAGCCGTGATCACCCCTATCTTAAAAGTGGGGATCCCACCTCCCAGGAACTATAGACCAATCTCTATACTCCTCCTCTCAAAGCCCTGGAAAAATAGTCTCTGACCAACTTACTGAGCATCTAACAAAACACAACCTGCTCAGCAAGGAACAGCATGGGTTCAGAGCTGGCCACAGCACCATCACGGCTCTACTCGAGCTCACAACATTCATCCATGAGGCGCCGACCAAGGGTCGCTAGCAGGGCCATCTTTATAGACTTAACTAAGGCCTTCGACACGGTCAGCCACTAATTACTCCTTCAAGTCCTGCCGCACTAAATGTAGTCTCCCGAGGCCGCTGCCTGGCTAAAGGACTACCTCACAGAACGCCGAGCAAGTAAGATTAACTCCACCATCTCCACTTCCAAGCCTGTTCGCTCGGTGTTCCGCGAGGTCAATCCTAGGCCCACTGCTCTTCACTCTCTTCCTTAATTCTCTCCCCAAAGCCTGCAGTGGTCATCTCTTACTCTATGCCGATGACGCGGTTCTCTACAAAACACCCCAACCGTACGTGCTCCAGCACACCTCCAGGAATACTTCCGAGCTGGAAAACTGGTTCGCTGACCACCGACTGATCATTAACTATTCCAAAACCAAGGCCATGACCTTGCTCACCGCCAAAGCCCACGACAGCCAGATGGCTCTTCACATTTCCAATTGCGGATGGTTCCCTGCTGAGCGCGTCAATCACTTCAAATATCTGAGGGTCACCCTGGACACCTCCCTCTCCTACCACAGACATATGCGCCTCCTCTCGGCAGCAATCAACTCAAAGTGGGTACCCTCTACAGAATCAAAACAGTCTGCCCGCTCATGCCATGCAGATAGCTGTCACATCCTCCATCCTCTCCCTAATCGATTATGGGATTGTAATCTACGGCACTGCTGATAACTCCACCCTAAGCTGCATCACCACTGCTCTAAACAAAGCATGTCACCTTGTCTCGGCAGTGACAGACTCACCACACCTGCAACCTATACCGAATGACTGGCTGGCTTAATTTCGACCAAAGGCTCAAGTACCACACCTGCATTCTAGCAAAAGATCCACCTCCTGCTAGCGCCAACCGCCCTTCACCACATCATCAAACGGCCCCTCTCAAGTGATTACAGACTCACGGCTCACATCCTTCGTGGGTTCCCCATCACAAGAACATCCTAGCAGAGATCCCTCCGCCACCGTGCCCCATTTGGCTAAACACTCTTCCACCCCTCTCCCAATCCCGAACATCCATCTCTTCAAAGCAGGCCTAAAAACCTTCCTAATGGATAGCTCAAAATGTGCATGCTACGTTGGCCTACCTGTCTCCATCCCTCCCCACACCCACACAGGGCCTTTCTGTACTAACTTGTCATAACCAGTGGTCGCAGGTATGTCACCTACCAAGCCCAAACGAGAGAAAAAAAAAAAAAAGTCCTCTGCCATGATACCTACAATTAACTCAGTAATGCCACTGTTTATTATGCATTGAAAGTTGCCTTCCATTGCCTTTCTGGCATATGTCTCTCCACCATCTGTAACCACCGAGAGCTAATGTTGCTAAAATGTGATTTGTACATAAATCTGTAAATAATTTGTGCCTGTATATAATCTGTCCTGGTCTGTTCCATCTGTCTTCCCCAACTCGTATTCCCCCCTCCACCCTTTGTTAACTGAGCGGAGCCTTTGCAAAAGTCTTTGACTCAAAGGTTTGTAATTCGAATTCTCAGTAAATAAATAAATAAATATTTCAAATGGGCCGTAGCCATGGTCTCGAAAGGGGAGCTTGGCAATGCACTGATTGAAGTCCCAAGGGGGAACAGGTTCCCGAATTGGGGGTTGAAGATTTATTTAACTTTTCTCAACCAGGTAGGCACACTAGACAGAAGTGCCTATTTTCAGGTGTGACCCAGGAGATTACACAATACAGAGAGCAGCAAGTATAACAGCAATTCAGAGAAGGGGAAATAGATTGAGGAGGCCTTTGAAAAACTTTTTGAAAATGGGCAAAGAAATAACTGACCTATCCTTTCCAATGGAAAGGTAAGCTGAAATTGCAGCCAGATGAAACTTTAGGGATGAGGCCTGTAGGTGAACCAAACAGTCAAAGGCTGGGAACTGAGGCTTCGAGAAGGTTTACTAGTTTCCTCTTGCACCAGAAAGAAAACCTTTTCCAATTAGCTGCATAGGTTTTATTGGTACTTGTCTTTTGTGATCTTCAGGACTTGTTCTGAATACTGGGACTCTAGCTCCTCAAAGGACCAAGGTTTGAGGTGACGAGATTGTAGGTCTGGATAAGTCACTCCTACCTGTGGTAGAGTCAGGAGAGTGTGACTGAGGGGAAGTTGAATAGGCTTCTTGTGAGACAGGACTAGTAGGAGAGGATACCAAGGTTGCCTTGGCCAATCTGGAGCTCTCAGAATCCCAGCTGCTGAGTGATCCCCGAGCTTCAGCAAAACACTGAATGAGAGGAAAAGGGAGGTAAGGCATAAAGGAACTTCCCTGCCCAGACCAGAGTGAGGGCATCTGCTGGAAGACTTCCCAGTGCTGGGGGCCTGCAGCAGTAAAGAGGAAGATGATGGTTGAGGTGAGAAGCAAACAGATCTATTTCTGGTGTCCCTCCAACTTTTATAAGGACCCTCTTGTTTAGAGTCCTTTTGTTGTGGCCTTGGCTAATCCAGCTCAAAGCATCTGCCAGGGTGTTGTCCTTGCCAGGAAGATGTATGGCTGAGAAGCTCACATCTAGGGAGCAGGCCAGAGACCACATTTTCATGGCTTCTGTGCAAAGCACAGTCGACCTTGTGCTGCCCTTCTTGTTTATGTAAAACATAGCAGTAGTGTTTGTTCTGACCTGTGTGGCCTTTGACCTGAAGAGCAAAGGCCTTCAAGGCAAGGTATACAGCCACGAGTTCCAGAAGGCTGATGGACTCCCAAGGAATCTGCAAGTCACAAGTGCCACTTATGGAGTGGTTGTCCAGATGAGCTCCCCAGCCCAGAAGAGAGGCATCTGTGGTAATGACTCTTGTTGGGCAAGGAAACTGGAAGGAACGCCACTGAAAGGATATCCGCTTCCTTCCACTAGTCAATGCTTGCAGCAGTGTCTGTCACTGGTAGCAGCTTGGATAGGGAGTGTCTTTTTTGGGACCAGTGTGCCTGCAAGTGGTGCTGTATGTCCCTCATTTGAAACCTGACACCTGGTACAACAGCTGTCATGGAGGCCATGTGCCCCAGTCTCAGAAAGTGCTGGTCTGGGACAAAATAATTTACCACTGATAGAAAGTTTTGGATCCTGTCTGCTGGAAGAAAGGCTTTGCCTTGCTGGGCTATCCAAATCTGCTCCTATGAAATTCAGGAGCAGTGTTGGTTCTAAGTGGAACTTCTTTTAGTTGATAAGAGAGGCCAGAGAGTGAAAGGTTTGTTTTGTACAGCTGAGAGCCTCTGACCTGATGAGGGGTCTTGCCTCCCTGAAGCCAGTTCAAATATGGGTAGACTGAGTATGGGTAGACTGAAATGCCCTGCTTTCTTAGATAAGCTCCCACAACAGCTAGGCACATGGTGAACACTCTGGGAGCTGACGTTAGGCCAAATGGCATGGCTGACAACTGGTAGTGCCAGAGAGCAGCCTGAATTTCAGAAACTTTCTGTGGGACTGCCTTATTGGAATATGAAAGTAAGCATCCTTGAGATCCACGGAGGCCAGCCGGTCTCCTTGTTGCAGAGAATGAATCAGTTGTGAGTGACCATTCTGAATTTTGGTTTCAGTAAGTGCCTGTTAAAGTACCCAAGGTCAAGTATAGGTCGTCACTCCCCAATTTTCTTTAGCATGAGGAAAGTACCTGGAGTAGAGGCCTTTTCCCCACTGTGAAAAGGGAACTCTCGACTACTTTTGCAGACAGCAATGTTCTGACCTCCAGTTCCAACAGAAGTATTTCTGTTGGAGTTAAAGTTTTGACATTATGGGTCCCTGAAGGGATGAAACTTTTAAACTGCAAAGGTAGGCCCTCTGCACCATCTCCAGTACCAACTTGTCAGAGGTAATGAGTCCAATGCTGGTGGTAATGGGAGAGCCTGGCCCCTACTGGGAGAGAGGAGGTGACCAGATTGTTGGAGTCAGGGCTTAGGCTGAGTGGCAGGGGCATGAATGGCGGCAGCTCTCCTCTGTCCTCTCCTGCCTCTTCCTCTGGACTATTCTCAAATGAGATGATATTTCAAATGCATTGGCATTAAGGTAGTAGCCCCTGCCTCAGTTTCCCTTGTACTGGGTTTTCTGGGAAGTAGAGACCTTTTCTTTGGTAGCATTAATCTGACAGGTGGTTTTGTATTCTTCTACCTTCTTCATGTGAGCTTCTGTTCCCTCGCCGAAGAGAGAATTATTTTCACAGGGAAAATCCATTGCTTTAGTCTGTGCATTCTGTGAGAGATTAGTGGTCCTTAACCATGCAAAGCGCCTCACGGATATAGCCTGCGCCATGATCCTGTAAGCTTATTGTCCACAGCTATATGGAACTGGTATTTAGTCGTCTCAAGGGCGGTCTTTACAGTTTCAGTGATATCCTGCACCATTTTGGAAGAATGCTGGTGTTGAATGTCCAGGACGGAGTTCCATAAGGCATTTTGATATTTGGTAGCATGTGCCAATTAAGTAGACGGAGGGAGGAGCAGAGAGGCTGTTGTACAAGATTTTTTGGCCATAGAGTCCAGTTTTCTGGACTCTTTCTCAGGAGGCTGTGAGGAGAGGAACTCTAGCTTTGTCACAAGCTGCAGCCTGCACTACTCCCTCATGACTGGGGTGCACAAACAGAAATACTGCATTATTTCTGGAGAGCTGGTGCTTTTTGCCAATCTTTTTGTCTATTCCAGGTAAGGGAAGTAGGGATTTGGATTAGCTTCATTGTGTTTTTTCTCAAAGATTTGTATATAGATAAGACCATCTTTTTTGGAGAGGAAAGACTCGTATTTCTAAGAGGAAGGAGGAGGATGATTACAGTGGTCTCCTGGGTAGGAAGGTCCAGGGTGTCCACCATGTGTTGCAAGAAAGTAAAATGGGAGGAAAAATCCTTCTGTACATTTGGGGAGGTACCAAACTCCTGGTCAGGGGATACATTCGATTCCGATGACGAAGACATCATCACCACCACCACCCCCCATCATCTCTTCCTCCTCAGTAACAGTCTGGCCCAAAGGTAGGGACAGAACTGTGAGGGTGAACTGGAGTAGAGGGCATTCAAAATAGGGCCCATACCATACTCTGTATAGTTTGATAAAGGTGCCAAGTATTAGCCATTTCCTCCACAGAGGGCAAATCTTTCCAGGTCAGTTTGTTCTTTTGTTTGACTTTTCCGCCTTTTCATTTTGAATCACTGGCATCTCCTTTTGCCTCAATCGGGAGGGGCAGAATCGTTTTTCTTTAAACTTTTTTGCAGGCATCGAGTCAGTGACCTGCTCACCATGTCTCTTTTCAGGCTGGTCACCATTATTATTTTTGTTATTCTTATCAGACTTAGTTTCAATGTAGTCCCTGGGGGACTCATCTTTGGGTTTGACCTGAGGAGAAGGCCCCTCTTCAACAGTTTTGGTGGGGGGGCACATGAAAAGCCACATCTTTTGGCTCTCTAATAGTTTCTGAACAAAATTTAGGGCACATTGCACAATAATGGTCTGGACCTAAGCACTGTAAACACAAATCATGGCTGTCTGCTTTAGCCACTATTTTATGATACTTGAGAAATTTTTAAAACCTTTAGGTCCAGCCCTTTCCTTTGGTCTTTCTAACATGCCAATAAGTCAGAAAAAACAAATATTATGGTTCCCAATAGGGAAAATAGAGTTTAGCAGTCAGTTCTCTGGTGTTGAAGACCCATGGATAAAATAGGTGAAAATACACTAAAAGTTAAAGAAAAATTATGTTCTCGCTAAAAAACGGGAACCACTAAATAAAATACAGAACCGTTGAATTTAGTTAGAGCAGATAAAGTTTTACCTCAGAAAATGAGAGAGGAACCTGATAAATATAGAAAAACATGGTTCCCTGGAACCAAGGGAACTGCTAAAACCAAGAAAAATGAAGAACGTGAAAAACTCACTAACTCAGCACAGAAGACGAAAAACTTTTGGTAAGAAATTCTCTTCAGCCAAGAGTGAGAGAGCACCTCAAAGACGGTGTTGCTCAGTCAGGCAGAGAAAAAAAATTCTGGTGCCCTCTGGTCAAGCTCCACTCAGCACACCCTCCAACTCTTCCGATTGGCTAATTAATTTTATTCATCATCAATCAACTCCACCTCCAAGGCAGCTCAACCTAATCAGCTTACTGCATACTATTACTGATGCTAAGAGACTCCTTAAGAGAGAAACAGAAAAAACAAAACTGTGGCAGTCAGGGCATCATCAATGGTTACTGGCGAAGGTGTGCGTCATGCATGCTCCAGTACTGGCACCAGACTACTAAAGTTTCACTCCCATGGGGTCCTAGCACATAAGGCTTAAAAACAAAGTGGAGGCTCTTTGGAGAAGATGGATTGTTGGAAGATATACAATCTCTGGACAGTAAGCAGCACCCGTTGGTGAAAGGGAGGTCCTACCTGAGCGATTTAGGACAGGGCGGTGGGGGGCTCAGTGTAAAACTGATTAAGGGAAAAATCCTAATAAGTACTACATGGTAAGGAGTGAGGGTGATCAGCAGGGTGCCTCTGGGTCAGTCCTGGGTCCTGTGCACTTCCCTTTATCTGGGACAATGAGGAGGGGATCCAAGGCAAAATGAGACACTGCGCGCTACGCAAAGCTATGCAGCAGGGTCAATGGTGAAAACGGGATTAGGTTTATGAAAGAGAACCTAGAAAAATTAGAAAAGTGGACAAGGATCTAGCAACTACAATGCCAGAAAAGTGCAAGGCCATGCACATGAGAAGACTAACCCGGAAAAGTACAGTTACACACGAACTTACCGTAAGACTAGATCTTCGAGAGGCGCTCTTGCAGCAGGCCATAACCATTAGGTCTAATGCCGCAGGCACTAGGACCCACCAGAAAAATTCTCAGCTAGCAGTACCAGCAGGACCGCCCCAGACATCTGCTCACCGCTGGCCATGGTACAAAAAGCGGACCCAGCTCCACCCCCCAGTTCCCTGCCAAGACCTGCTAACGAGCCCCGACAAGAGAAAGGAAGGTTTGCAGATGATGTTCCTGACACCTCTTTCAGAAGATGGAGAATGCTGCAAGAGCTCTCTCGAAAGATCTACTGTTACGGTAAGTTCTTACGTGAATTGTACTATCTTACTTAGAGTGAGGAGCTCTTGCAACAGGCTATAACCATTAGGACTGAATCCCAAGCAGTCCCACGCCAAGGAGGTGCCTAACCCCAGAGGTGGAAAGATGGGATGATGCTGGAAAACAGTATGTCATGACAGAAGTCCCTGAAGGACTGCCAGGTCAAAGCTGGCACGCTGTCTGGATGCAATGTCCAGGCTATGAGAGCTTCACAAGGTGTGCACAGAATTTCCAGGTGGCAGCCAGATACCGCCTCTGATAGAGACATTCTTCAAAGCAGCAAAGGAAGCAGAGACGCCCCTGGTGGAGTGACCCCTAACCGGGCCCGGAAGGGGTTTATTGTGCTTTTCATAGCAAAACACAATGCAGTGGACGAGCTACTTTGAAATAGTCTGCTTAGACACTGGGTTGCCCGAATGTTGTGGCGCGAAAGCCCCAAACAGTTGCTCTGATTTACGGTCTGCAGCTGTGCGCTTAAGGAAGGCAGTATAGCGCAGTGGGTTAAGGCTCTGAGCTGCAGATCAGGAGACCTAGGTTTGAATCCCACAGCCCCCACTTGTATAGTGGTGACCCTGAGCAAGTCACTTAACTTCCCAGTGCTCAGAGGTTGCACCTGTAAAAAGCTTTCAGTTTAGTGTGTCTCACCTGGTTAAACAATTGGGAAAAAAAATAAATAAGCTAGTACCTCAGCGCCCTGTGGACGTCCAGAGTGTGAAGGAGAGCTTCTCCTCTATTGGTGGGAGAAGAAAAGTAAACTGGAAGGTCAACCGACTGGTTGAGGTCAATTCCGAGACCACTTTAGGAAAGAACTTCATATTCTTTCTGAGAGAAACTCTTTCCCTATGAAAAATTAAATATGGCTCTTTACATATCAGAGCCTGGAACGCGGAAACTCTTCGAGCTGAGGTAACAGCAACTGAAAACAAACTTTCCAGGAAAAATAACGCAGCTCACAGTCAGCCACATGTTCGGGAGAGAGACAGTGAGCTCTCCAACACAAACAGGAGTTCCCAGGGTGGGATGGGATCCCTAATGGGAGGTCTATGCAGAATCCCTCGTGAAAGGTGCGGGCCACTTCCAGTCAGGCTAAGGTTTTGTCCCCAAAAGGGTGTGATATGCAGAAATGGCCCACATGTGCACCTTTATGAAAGAGTAGCTCAAGCCTTGATGATATAAGGAGAGGAGATACTGAAATGCTGAGTTCACTGGACAGGTGAGGGGTCCAGACAGTGAGGCAGCGCCCATAAGCAGAAGCACTTCCACTTCATAGCATAAGTGGAGTGAGTAGAGGGCTTCTCGCTGAGACAAGGACGTCCGCCACCTCCTGGGAGACCCCTGCACCTGGACTTTGCTATTACCTGTAGAAGCCAAGCATGAAGTGCAAGGACCAGAGACTGGGAGAGACCAGTGAGCCCTGATCCTGGGACAGCAACTGCTAACATACTGGTAGCGGAACTGGAGGTTCCGAGGACAACCGCTGAAGTAGTGGGAACCAAATCTGCAGAGGCCACAATGGGGCAACTAAAATCATCTGGGCCCCTTCGGCCTGTATCTGCAATAGAACTCTTGAATGAGGAGGGACGGCATAGAGAAACTTCCCTGCCCAAAGGGACAATGCATCTGGCCAGAAAACACTAGCGCAGGCTCTTGCGAGCAGAAAGAAAAAATTACTCACCTTAGTAATGTTGTTTCTTCTAATGGAGTCTTGCTATATTATAGACATTAGCAGTTTGATCCAGCTCTAGAACTGCCCGGAGTGAAATGGTTAAAACCATTCCAAAATAGAATTTTGGCACGAGAGCAGCTCTATCTGTGTCATTTCAAACTTGAACTGTCAGATCTTTACGAGCCAAACTCACTAAGGTCTGTGTGGAAGCTGTAACCTACACTAGCCAAATGGCTACCTAAATAATAACAACCACTGATGGTCCCAACACCCAAGACTCAAGTCAGGGGACCAGAAATACTAACACCATTCTAATAATATGAAAATGGAACACAAGTAAAATAAAACACACACACGCGTACATACATACACACACACACACACCCAAAGTCCCAAAGGGGACAAAATGCTAACAGGACATAAGTAGTGCCCACACTAAGTTGCCCGCACCCCACCAAGTAGAGGTTCTGAGAGGGGCAGGTTGGGGGTCTATATATAGCAAGACTCCATTAGAAGAAACAACATTACTAAGGTGAGTAATTTTTTCTTCAAACATGAAGTCTTGCTATATTATAGACATTAGCAGAATACACAGCAGTACCTCCATGGAGGAAGGCAGAACCTACTTAGGAATAGGCTCTGAAGAACAGCTGTGCCAAACCGAGCATCTCTCCTGGCCTGGACATCCAGGGAGTAATGCTTGGTAAAAGTGTGTACCGCTTTCAAGTAGCAGCCTGGCAAATCTCTAATAAAGGGATATCTCTGGCAGCAGCTAGAGACGAGCTGTACCCCTGGTAGAATGAGCCCTCAAACTGGGGCTCTGCCCACTTTCTGATAACAAAATTGGATACAAGAGACAATCCACCTGGCTATTGATCTCTTAGTGGCGGTTTGCCTTTCCCAACTTCACCATAGGTAAGGAAAAGTTGGAGGAGTTCAGACCTGTGACCTTTAGTGCAGCTCTATATAATAACTAAGAGCTCTCTTAACATCCAGGCTGTGCAACCTCCTCCACCGAAGAGGAGTGATCAGTGAAAAATACTGGAAGGAGATAGATTGATTAAGATGGAAATCTGAAACCACCTTAGGCAAAACTTCCTATTAGTCCTAAGGACTACCTTATCCCTGTGGAAAGAAATAAAGTCAGTCTCCACTGACAAGGCTTGCAATTCACTATGCGTCTGGCAGAAGTGATAGCCACTAGAAAACAGTTTTCCAAGTTAGGTACTTAAGCTCTGCAGAAGACAGAGGTCTCAAAGGGGTTGCATTAACTGGGCAATGCAAACATTAAGGTCCCAAGCAGGGGCCGTTTCCGAAAGGAGGATTAGTATGGAGTAATCCCTTAAAAAACTTGGAAAACACAGGATGAGAGGAAAGAGGGATGACTTTCCTGCTGACACAAAAGCAGACAGCTGCCAAATGAACTCTCAGGGTAGCTGGTCTGAGACCCAAGGAATTAAGATGTACCATGTAATCTAACAAAATGGGCAATGGCAGATTCTGGGGAAATATTTTCCAGCACACCAAATGGAAAACCTTTTCCATTTAGAACTATAAGTAGCCCTAGTGGAAGGCTTTCTGGAAGCCTTTAGGATCTCAAGAACACCCTGAGAGAGTGTAAATCAGCAAACTAACTCCTCAAGAGCCAGGCCTTGAGGTTGAGGATTTGAGGTCCGGATACCAAACCCTTCCCTGGGCACAAGTTAACAGATTGTGATTCCTGGGAGGCACAGGGAAGATGGACTGTCAGAGACAGAAGGAGTGGGTACCAGGGTTGCCTGGCCCAATCTGGGGCAATCAGAATCACCCTGCAAGGCTGAGATCTGATTTTGACTAGTACTTTGAATAGGAGAGGAAAGGGGGGGAAAGCATAGAGGAACTTCCTCCCAATCCAGAAGAAGGGCATCCAGGGAACTGAGCCAGCACTGGAGGCCTGCAACAGAACAGAGGAAGTCTGTGACTGTCTGGGGCTGCAAAAAGATCTATCTGAGGGATGCTCCACTTGGCAAAAACTATCCCCAGCACTTGGGGATCCAAGGACCATTCGTGATGGCCCTGGGAAATCCTGCTGAGAGCATCCGCTAGGACATTGTCCTTCCCTGGAAGATGAACTGCTATGAGGGAAGTGTTCAGGGAATAGGCCAGAGACCACAACTTCATTGACTCTGTGCACAAGGCCGAAGACCGAGTGCCCCGTTTGTTGATTTACCACATTGTTGTGGTGTTGTCTTCTGACTTGTATCACCTTGTCGTGGACAGATGCAGAAAAGCTTGAAGAGCTAAAAAGACAGCTCTGAGTTCCAGCAAATTGATGTGGAGCAGAGATTCCTGGGGGACCAAACTCCCTAGTGGAAAGGTCGCCATGTGGGCTCCCAACCCAGAAGGGAAGCATCTGTAGTGAGAGTCAAGTCGTGAGAAGGGAAATGAAGGGACCCCTGTCTAGAATTGGTCTGATCCTGCCACCACTGGAGAGCTAGGATCAAGGTTCGAGTCACTGGGACCAACTTGGAAAGGGGTCTCTTCTCTGAGACCAAAAGGTTCTCAAGTGAAACTGAATGACTCATCTGAAATCTGGCTCCCTGCACAACAGCTGTGGATGCAGCCATGTGCCCCAGGAGCTGCAGAAAGTGTCTTGCTGGTCGAGAGACCTGCAGAGTGAAGGAAGAGGCCAGAGCCACTAAATTCCTACCCTTTCTGGGGAAGAAGGCTCTGGCTAGCTTTGTGTCCAATTCTGCCCCTATAAAGGTGAGTACCTGGACTGGTTCCAGAACAGACTTTGGTAGGTTTAGCAGAAAACCCAGGGAGGTGAGAAGCTGGTGGGTGACCTGCAGTGAGATTTTACTGTTCTGGGACTGGCCTACAATGAGCCAGTCATCTAGATAGGGAAAAACAGCAATCCTCTGCCTCCTTAAGTGGGCCACTGCCACTGCTAGACACTTTGTGAATACCTTGAGCAGAGGTAAGGTCAAGGGCATTGCTCTGAACTGGTAATGACCTGAGGGCAGTTCGAATCTGAGGTACTTTCGATGGGATCTTCTGATTAGGACATGGAAATAGGCATCCTTGAGGTCCAGGGAGGCTAGCCAGTCCCTGGCCTTAGGGAAAATAAAATCATTGCCAGAGTTACCATTTTGAACTTTGGTTTCAAAAGATGCTTGTTCAGATATCTGAGATCTAAAATGGGCCGCCACTCTCCTGTCTTTTTTGGGGTAAGGAAGTATCTGGAATACAGACCCCTGCCCTGATGCAGGGGAGGAACCCTTTCTACTGCTCTGAGAGCTAACAGGGATGAGACCTGTTTCCAGAGCGAGGGTCTCTGAAGCACTTGCAGGTAGAAAAAGTCTGCTTCTCAACTTGGGAAACTTTTTGAAGCTGAGAACCAGACCCTGGCTTACTACTTCCAGAACCCACTTGTCTGAGGTTAAAGAAGCCCAATTCTGACTAAGTAAGCCAGCCTGCCCCCCACTGGTACAGGAGAATCGGCCCTGGGCACCCCATCCAAGGTGCCTGTTTTTAGAGAGCTTTAGGCTGGGGGTGGGAGCAGGTCTGCCCACCCCTCGCCTGCCCCTGCCTCTGAAGAAGCCCCTCTGAGCATAGGCAGAGGAGGCCTGAGTCTGGTAGAAAGGCATGAAAGGCCTACCCCTACCCCTGGGGCATGCCTTTGAGGAGTGGCTTGCCGCCTCCTTAGCCTGGGCACTCTTGTAAGTAGTCCTATATTCATCCATCTTCTTATGTAGTTCTCTGTCTGCTCCCCAAACAGAGAATTTCCCACCACAGGAAAATCCATAGCCTTAGTCTGGGTATCCTGTGACAAGCTAGTACACCTGAGCCAGGCCAACCTACGAAAAGCTAAAGATGTGGCCATGACCCTAGAGGAAACATCATTAACATCCACAGCAGCATGAAACTGAACCTTAGAGGCTTCAATGCCATCAGCAGCCACCTGTTCTAGTTCACTAGCCAGGTGGCCATGGGCCTGCTTGGCCAACTGCATAACAGTACCCCATCTAGATTTCTGATACCTAGCTACATAAGCCATATAATTTGCTTGCCTGAGTCCCAGAGAGGCTGCCATATACTGTTTTTTTGCCATGGCATCAATCTTCCTGGAATCCTTGTCAGGAGGATGTGAAGCCAAGGGAATATTAGCTTTATCACAGGCAGCAGCCTGAACTACCCCAACATGACTGCATTGCTGAGAAAGGAATTCTGTATCAGGGCCTGACAATGTATACCTTCTGTCCATCTTTTTATCTACAGGAGGCAAAGAATTAGGAGCTTTTAAATTTTTAATTGTTTGTTTCCTAAAATACTTATGTAAAGGAACAGACGATCTCCTAGACTCTGGAATATCCATCATTTCTACAAAATCAGGCTCCTCTTGCTCATCCACAGCCTCTTCTAAAGGAAGCTGGAGGGTTTCAGCAACTTTTATAAAACATTAAATGAGATGGGACTCAGACAGCATAGGGGAGATTCAAAGGTTCGCCTGGGGAGATGTCCAGTTCAATGGGCACACCCAGACCTTCCCAGCCACATTCATACTGTTCATAATCTTCCTCCCCTCCTCTGGTTCATAAAATTCCTCAATATCATAATCCTTGAACCACTGGGACCGGACGAACCGACCTTTACCAGATAGTGGTGGTCTGGACGGACCCTAAGACAGTGACTGGACAATTTGTATGGCTTTGCTATCTCTGCAGCAGTTGGAGAAGGAATTTGGACTCCAGACCTGCTGATTTTCTTGTTTTCTTTACTGAAATTGGTTCCTCAGAACCAGCTTTTCTTTGCCGAGGAAGTCTGGCCCTGGTCAGAGGGCACTCCCTCTGGTTCGGCTGGCACTGAACCGGCTGGCCATCCGGTCAGCGGACTTTTTGGCTCTCGCCCCTGAGCCTGCCCAATCTTTTTCCAGGGTGGCTGCAGGAAATTCTTACATACCTGGCAGTCTGACTGAGGTGGTCAAACCCCAGACAATAAACAAATGTGTGTGTGGGTCAGCCTTGGCAAAGACTTCCCACAAACATCACAGTGTTGAAACACATGGCCCGGTTTTTCTTTTGGGTTTCTCAGACATAATGCCAGCCTAACCCAAACTTGCCTTTTAATCGGCAGTGCCAGAAGACCCCTTATCTTTACGGGTTCCCAATCATAAGGTCACGTGGGTATTGGAAAAACGTAATAAATCTGTTTTTTTTAGAACCGATAAGAACCGGGAACCGCACTCTAAAACAGTAACTTTTAGTTTTAAACCCACTGATCGGTTCAAAACCGAACC
This sequence comes from Neoceratodus forsteri, assembly GCA_016271365.2. Lineage (NCBI taxonomy): Eukaryota > Metazoa > Chordata > Ceratodontiformes > Ceratodontidae > Neoceratodus > Neoceratodus forsteri. The sequence goes on along the minus strand of JADMNL010000031.1, from coordinate 106,549,508 downwards.
GATAACTTACAAGTTCCACACAGACAAAACCTTCATTTACTTATGGTTACCACAGATAGAGCTTGAACCGAACGGTTTTGCAGTTAAAATAAAACTATTGGACTTCCGGTGACGTCATCGACCTGATGGCAGCGTAACCAAGGAGGCTACCCGAGTGATCCTAACAAAACCCTCCAAACCAGTGCTATCCAACGACATCAAGTCATACAAGTCAGCTGGAGGGACTCACGAAATGTCACGAAAGAAGGGGACAACCAATTTGCAGTCCTGGCCCATGCCATGAAGGAAGCGATCGCAGGATGAGGGCTCCGAGAGCGAAGATTCGAGGGCCTCGTCCACGTCGCGCCATGGCAGCACCGCGGCCGAGCAGGCCCCCACACAATCTCACAAAGACAGATGGCGCAAATGCTGGCGGAATTCGAGAGTTCCGCGGAAATGAAAATCGACGGTGTCAGCCTCCGCTCGGATGTCGGAAGCTAGAGCAGAGACAAGAACATAGCGAGGCCAGATTTCATCCGCGGAGGATAAGCTGAGGGAACCGACCGCATGATCACTCAGCTACAGGAGGAGTCAAGGCCCTGAGGGCTAGGGCTGAAGATGCAGAATGCCGCAATAGAAGAAGCAATATCCGGATTTCAGGCATCCCAGAGGGCACGGAAGGACCGGACATGATCAAATACATCCAACACCTTCTTAGGGAGCTACTAAATATACCAGAGGAGGTCACTTTGGAAATAGAGCGGGCACACCGCGCGCTGGGGTCGAGGCCTCCACCAGGGTCTCGCCCACGCACGGTGCTGGTAAAATTCCTAAGATTTCAAGACAAGGAGGCAGTTTTGAGAGCAGCCTGGAGGAAGGGGACTGTGCTCCTGGGATCTCAGCATCTGTATTTTGACAACGATTACGCACCTGAGATAATGGCGGCGCGCCTATACTCTGACCATGAAAGCTTTGGAAATGTGGCGGAATTAAATCCACGTACACCGTGCCGGCTAAGATGGTGATCCAGTTTCCGAGGGTGCTAAGACGGTCGAGTCGGCAGAGGAGGCTATGGGCGGAGCCAAGGAGGAAGCAGATTAATATCCCACAGCCCAGAATCACCGAGAGGCCCAACTGTAGCATCGAAATTGGCCCAAAAGCTATGGAATACAGAACAGAAGGAAGTAAGGCGCAGGCAAGGTGAGGAGACTATAAGGAAATAATTGGGACACTACAAGGAGCAACCCTTGCCGTAAGACCGACAGAGGACTGGAGCTAACGTGGGACCATAGAAATGTAAAGTACCTTAGCTAATTCCTTGAAAGGATAGAAGGGGGGATTAAGATGGGAGGGAACGAAAAATGTAGAAGGTGAGGAACAGTCAGCAGAGTGGTCGAGCAGAAGATAAAAAGGGAGGATCTATGTGGGGGGCGGACGGTGGGAAAGAAACTTAATCAACCGTAAGAGGGGTTGGAGAACCCTTCTCTGAGTATTGGAACCAGGCCATGGTAAGGGTTTAATCGATCGCATAAGGGACACGACTAAGCAGCGGTCAGTAAAAGGGGATGGGGAACTGGAAGTACGGGATAGGGAGACTTGGGAGGGGGGGCTGGCTCCAGCACTAGTGCTAACCGAGGAAGGTGGGGAACGGGATCTAAGGAAGAGAGAACAGGGAGGGAGGAAAGAAAATGCTGGGCTAAAGCGGGGAATAAGTAAGGCGTGAGCCATGCGATGATGATCCGGATCCATATGGGGGGCACGAGCTGGAGTGTATGGACAGTCGGTAGGGTGAATTCAGTGAACAGCAGGACCAGCTTTTAAGTGTCTCCCCAAGGTTAGTCTATAGGGGATATTGGGTTTGTAGGGAAGGGCCTAGTTTATGGACCGAGGATTCGAAGGGGGCTGAGGGAGTTTCCACTAGGGTGAGGCACAAGACCGGAGGGATGGAGGATGGGAGGAGGGGGTGACCTGGGTTTCGCTATGGATGGATTATGGGATGGGGGGGCCTGGCTAAGCTGGTGCATGCCATGAGGGGTGGAAAACCTCAGAATGGCTGGGAGGGATGAGGCCACTCAGGCCCCCCTCACCAACTCAAGCCGAGATAGTCGGAGGAGAAGATTAAAATGGATTCACTCTTGGGTTGGGGCCTTGGGGAAGTGGGGGTTTGGCACTCTTCAGTAGCCAAGCCGGGCTGCCCGGCTGCAATATAGAATAAGTAATGGCCCAAAGGGCAGAGGGGCCTCTTTCTTTTCTTTCCTGCTAGATATACCCCCAAACCCAACAATTTAAGGATCATAGGAGGGCAGAAGAAGCTGCACCGTAATTGTCACCTAACCCATACCCATTCCCTAACAGCAACGGCGCTACAGCCCAGAGTTGCTGGGGCAATGGCAAACTTCTTTTGCCTTGAGGTCAGATTATCTGGGCCCGTGGAAGTACCAGTTGCTGATGTTGAATGTTAGTCTGTTCAAATACAATACTATTGTAAGTGTAGTGTATGGTAGAGTTAATCTAAACTGTTGTTGTAATGTTTTTCGTAGTGTCCTAGTCGCCAACCACAGACAACCAATCTCGGTGAGGGTGCCCCCTGGGGACGGTGGACCTGGGGACCAACCAGGGAGGGGGGTGGTGGAATGGAAAATAAACACGTAGAACAAATGGGTACAGCTAAAATTAAACTCCTTTCCCTAAATATTAATGGCCTTGCTTCTCCAATTAAAAGGTCGAAGGTCCTGACCTTTATCAGACGCTCAAAAGCAGATCCGACATTCCTACAGGAAACGCATATGAATAGCGTAGAGCACTTAATTAGCCAAACTTAGCAGGGGTCAGATGTTCTACTCCTCTGCCAGATCGGGCAGACGCAGAGGGGTGGCCATTATGGTCTCAGCAGGAACCCCCGACAGTAAACGACTCGTGGACTGACCCAGAGGGTCGCATGATCCTGGTACAGGGGGTTCTGGGTGGCAAGCAGGTAACCCTGGTGAACTTATATATCCCCCCCGGAATGGCTGTGACGCAGCTTAGGCCTTTACTAGACAAAATTATACAAAAAACCAAGGGAGTGCTAATGATGGCAGGTGACTAATTTTGTTATGGACCCCAGTGTGGACTCCACCAATGTTAGGCCCTCTAGGGTATCAGCCACCCAGAGGTTCTTTAAAAGATTTGTGAATGAGGCAGGATGGTGCGATGCGTGGAGGAAAATCCACCCTCATTCAAGGAACTATACTTTTTATTCGGCAGTACACCACACATACACCTGCATTGACCAGGTGTATACACAGGTGGAGAATCTCGGACATGATGTCCAAATTGGAGACATCGCCATTTCGGACCATGCCCCCCAAACATCCATATGGGATTTTGGCCTCCAGCCAAGAAGGACGATGTGGAGGCTTAACCCCTTCCATTTGTGCTCCAAGAAATTCTGTGACTTTCTCAAAGAGAGGATACAGGAGATTAAGGAAGATAACCCGGTTTCAGACTCTACCCCCACTATACATTGGGACACGATTAAGACAGTGCTTAGGGGTCACTTAATAAAATTCACAGCAGAACAGGAAAGACAGCGCAAGGCACGAAGGCTGGAGCTGGAGGATACACTACACTTCCTCCAGATGGCACACAAGCAGGGGGACGAGTCGGTCCTCCCTCAATTGCAGCAGACCAGGCATGAACTGGATCTACTGATACAGCAGCAGACCGAGATGGCACTTACATTTTTACGGCAAAGATACTACGAGGTTGGGCCTAGGGCCACGCGGATGTTGGCGTATCAGGCCCGGAGCCAGAGGAAGCTGGCCACGGTCACTTCAATAATACACCCTATGGATAATATACGACACTAAAACTCAGGACATTGCCGAAGCTTTTACCACATACTATCAGTCCCTGTATACCCCAGAGAAACAAGTACCTTTACATGACGTACAAGAATTCTTACGATCAATCACCTTACCACGACTCACGGAGGCCCGGGGGGAGGCTTTGGTCACCCCGATCACGGACACGGAGCTGACATCAGTCATACGGAATACCAAAGCGCAAAAAGCCCCTGGCCCAGACGGATACGGAGTGGAATTCTACAAGGCATTTAAGGCCCAAATCCTTCCGAGCCTCCGCTCGGTTTTTAATGAAGTCCTGGAAGGGGGCCTCCCCATCCTGGGCCTATGCCACAGTGTCTCGTTATCCCCAAGCAGGGTAAAACCCACAATTGTGTGCCTCGACAGGCCTATATCTGTGCTTAATCAGGACTATAAACTTTTATGTCAATTCTGTCCCATAGGTGGACCGGATCCTCCCTCACTGGTTCATAAGGATCAAACGGGTTTGTCCCAACCCGCACTCACCACGGATAACATAAGATGAACCTCTATGTAGTGCATCAAATGCACAAGGAGGAATCCATCCTGTTGGTCAGTCTGGATGCCGAGAAGGCATTAGACAGAGTTTCCTGGCAGTTTCTTTATGAAACTTTACTCACATTCGGTTTCCCTCCCGTATTAGTGAATGTCCTAAAGAACATATACTCGGCACCATACGCCTGTGTAAAGGTGAATGGACATCACTCGAGGTATTTCCCCACTATACAGAGGAACGAGACAGGGCTGTCCCCTCTCACCTCTCTTGTTCGCAGCCTTCATAGAACCCCTAGCACAGAAGATCAGGGAAACACAAAACATAACTGGAGTAATCCTGGGGTGGGGGTGGAGCATCAATTGCCCTTTATATGATGACATATTGCTGTATTCTGCGTGAACCGGAACAGTCCCTTTGGCAGCCAAACAAATCTTGAGGCCTTTGTGGGTGTCAGGTATAAATTAAACCTTAACAAAACGAGATGCTCCCTTTCATTACCTCCCTACCCAGAGTACTAAGGCTTTGGTCCCAGGAAATGGAACTCGAAAATTGAAATACCTAGGGATACACATACCCAGATCCGATCAGGAGTTTTATAACTGTAATTGCGCCTTAATAACATACAGCTTAAAGTTGATCTGGCGGTTTAGCGACACTCCCCTCAGACTGGCACGAGGATTGACCTCATTAAGATGGTCACCCTGCCCAGAGCGCTGTATATGTTTCAGAATATACCGCTTGGATCCCAACACAAACATTCAAGGAAATAAACAAGCATATCACTAAATTTGTCTGGGCCAACAAAAGGCCCTGTGTGGGGTTTGGGATCCTGACCCTCCCTAGAGATGAGGGGGGCATGGGTCTCCCGGATCTTCGACTTTATCAGCAGGCGGTGAATGTGATACATGTAATGTCCAGGCAAGGTAGAACTGACAGCCCACACTGGCTGGACATAGAACGAGCACTTATAGATGACACTGATTTCTGCAGAATTTTATATCAGGCCGGGGAGAACTGGCCTGTATTTCCAGGGGGACACCCTTGGATCGAGGCCACGGTTAAAGGCTGGAGGACTATCCGGAGGGACCACCAGCTGACCAGGTTTCTTCCACTCCTATGTCCGATCCCCTCTCTAGAGGCTTTTCCTCCGAACATTACTGATGGTGGCTTTCATAGGTGGGAGAGGGGAGGACAGATATCTGAGCCAAATAATGAGGCAGGGTATTATGTGGTCCTTCACAGAGATCCAAAAGGATTTTAATGTTCAAGGAAGATTTCTTCCGCTACCTACAGCTCAGACATTACATGAACCATCTCCCAGGGAGATCTGGGATCGGACCGGGTCCCGCCACTGGTACAGACTCTGGAAGCGATGTTCAGGACTAGCAAACAAACCGCCTGATCTCGATGTGCTATAGCTCCTGAGAGCCCGGAACCGGTCCTGCATAGATAGCATCCGAACAGATGGAGCTGGGAATACGCCATGAGGTGACTCCAGAAGACTAGCAGCTGAGCTGGAGGAACTCAGCCAAATAACCAGCTCGCATGTCTGGGCGGAATTTGCATGGAAGTGCTTAATTCGCTACTCAGAACCCAGTAATTACTGCTCATTATAAGGCTGGGCAGGGAGCGGGATGTTGGCGCTAATGCGCGCTTGAAAGGGCCGACCATACCCATGTAATGTGGAGCTGTCCTTCCCGAGACCTTTTATGACCTCCTTGCAGCAACACCTTCAGGAGATTTTGACCCCAGTTCCAGCTGACAATGGAGCTGGTCCTGCTGCTGGTCCTCCCCGGGATATGCGAGGGCCCATAACTAGGCACCTTCTCCTTGTGTTGCTCACGGCAGCCAAAAAAGCCATAACGCGACATTGGCTGACACTTCCGAAGTACCCACCATATAAGAATGGTGGGTTATTTCTAAACAAATTTACACCATGGAAAAATAACAGTCTAAATAATCAGGTAGAAAAATTTAATACCAGATGGGCCAAATGGCAGATATACTACATGCTGAGGGACCCGTGTTCGTCCCTTAGGGGTGGGGGGGGGAGGGGCAACCCTGGGGCCCCTCCTCCCTCGCCCCTCTCGGCACACTGCGGGGAGATGGGCCTGGGGCTCGGGGAGCCAGGGGCTGGGATCGGGTGCACCCTCACCGAATGCTACACTGCAGGGACCAGACAGGGAGTTTCTATGTCGGTATAAATGACATCTAATGCCGAGCTCTCCCAGGAGATGCGTAACTTCTTCCTGTGTAGGAGAGAACTATTTAACGTGGATGGGCTGGGATGCCCAGGAGAGAGGCCAAAGTGAGGAGATGGAAGGCTAAGGAACCGAAATGAGTACTACGTGGATATGGACACTGTTTTTATGCAAGGACTGTTCTCTTTCCTCCTCTACTGACCCTCCCTTTAATTCCTGGGTTTTTATTCTTAATGAACATGGAATTATTATACTCTCACTGAGATTGATCCTTGATGACATGTACCTCAAATTAATTGCTGTTGGTATGGATGACTTGTATGTAAATAAGTTAAAATATTAATAAAAAAGGATATTTACAAAAAAAAAAAAAAAATTAAAATAAAACTATTCTCGGTTAAATCCAACTGAGAAAACACTTTTTAAACCGAGAAATGAACCGAGCAGAAGGAGAAATCTCCGGAGCGACTGTTCACTGAGGCGGAGTAAAGAATCTGACAGTTCAAGTTTGAAATGACACAGATAGAGCTGCTCTCGTGCAAAATTCTATTTTGGAATGGTTTTAACCATTTCACTCCGGGGCAGTTCTAGAGCTGGATCAAACTGCTAATGTCGATAATATAGCAAGACTTCATGTTGTTTGAACTGGAAGTTTGGCATTGCGTGGGGATGCAAAGAGGTCCAGATCTGGTCGACTCCATGTGTCAAAGAGCTGGTCCGCTACTGACTGCAGTAGCTCCCACTCGTGCGCCTTGGACTGAGACCTGCTTAGACTGTCTGCCAAGTAATTTAGGATGCTTGGAATGTGCACTGCGGACAGAGATGCGCCGCTCCAGCGCCCAGTACCAGACTCATCGCCTCCCGGCACAGGGGGTAGGAGTGGGTGCCCCCTTGCTTGTTGATGTAGAAGACAACTGCTGTGTTGTCCATCTGAACAAGGAGAGAGCCTGGGACAAGATCCTCTTGAAAGGCGTGCAGCGCACTAAGGACCGCTCGCATTTCCAGAACACTGATGTAGAGATCGCGCTCCATAGGGGTTCAGACTCCTTGTGTTTGGCGGGCCTCTAGGTGCGCCCCCCCCAACCCAAATCAGATGCATCTGTCGTTAGAGTCTGATTTGGGGGCTCCTGGCAGAAAGGGACCCCTTTCTCTAAATTTAGAGGGTCCAGCCACCAAAGTAGTGTCCTCTTGACTGGCTCTGTGACCCTGACCATGTGGTCTAGGTAGTCTAAGCCTTGATCCCACTGCACCCTGAGCATCCACTGTGGGATTCTCATGTGGAGGCGAGCCAGAGAAGTGACAGGAATGGCCGTCACCATGTGCCTCAGAAGTCTGCGGAAGGTCCTGGCCTGGACCCGAGGGGTTACAAGAACCGATCCGGCAATCTCCCGCAAGCGATCGCCCCCCTCTGGGGGTAGAAATGCCATGTCCTGGACTGAATTTGGCTGGGCTCTGGGGAAGACTTTGAAAGGTTCAAGGTGATCCTCACCTCTCGGAATAGAGTATAGGTGTCTGAGAGCTTGAAGGAGGCGCGTCCTTGATGGGTCCGCAAGCAGCCAATCGTCGAGGTAAAGGAAGACAATGTCCCTGGCTCCTTAGAGCCGCAGCCACCACTGCCAAGCATTTGGTGAAGACTTGAGGAGCGGAGGAGAGGCCAAACGGGAGAACCCGAAACTAATAATGTGCCCCATGGAAGTGGAACCTCAGGTACTTCCTGTTTGGGGGGGGAAGAAGAGAAGAGACCCCTATGTGCATGTACGAGTCTTGCATGTCTAGGGAGCAGAGACAGTCTCCCTGATGCAGCAGAGGAATAACCCTGGAAGATCACCATCTGGAACCTTCGGTATTCAATATAGTTGTTTAGAGAGCTGAGGTCCAGAATGGGACGAAGATCCTGCGACTTTTTTGGGACAAAGAAGAAATGGGAGCAATACTCCTTTCCCCGCTGCTGCAGAGGGACTGGTTCTATCGCCCTTTTCCACAAGGGGGCTTGAATCTCTCCTATGAGAGGAATGTGAGATGGAGGATATCTTGAGGGCCTTGGTGGAGTATCTGGGGGGAATCTCTGTGAACTCCAGCGTATGTCACCTCCTTATGATATCTAGGACCCACTGGTCCACAGTTATTCAGCTCCAACCCCTCAGGTGAAGGGAGAAGCGATCCCCCATCACCTCCCCTAATACCTCCTCCTCCTCCGGAGGGGTCGGAACGAAGTCACTGGGTGGAGCCGGGAGTGGGCAGAGAGGCTTGGGAGGCCTTGGGGCCACGAAAAGGAGCGCCTCCAGGTTGCCTGCTCTTTTAAAGCCACCTCTCTGGCCCTGTTGGTTGCCATGGGCTTGGGCACCTGAGGGCTTCTGAAATGGCCACCATTTCACTCTCTTCTGGTCCCCTCTATACATCTGTCGGACAGACCAGATACATTTCCCAGACTCCTGGAGAAGAGAGAAAAGTGACTGTCCCCTGCCCGAAAAGGATGGAACCCTGTAATGGAAGGTTCCCGATTCCGGACTGCAGATCCTGGTGAAAGCCAAAGACTCTCAACCAGGCGTAGCGCCAGAGGCAGACACCTGATGCTGCCACTCCGGCCGCCGTATCGTATGAGGCATGGAGGACGTGCGTGCCTATGTCAGAGCCAGACTTCAGAATGTCCAGAAGCTCCGTCTTTTGTGCAGAGTCTGGTAAGGCAGTAGCTAGCTCCTGCCTTCCCTCCCATAATGCATTCTGGTACCGGACCATATGCGTGAGGAAGTTGAGGGTCCTAATGGAGCAGGTGGAAGCAGAGTAGACCCTCTTGCCCACCTGGTCCAAGTAGTGAGATTCTGGGGTCAGGATGCTGGGAGCTTAGGTGCTTGGGCTGCTTGGACTTGTCATGGGCAGCCATAATCACCGATGAGTCCGCTAGAGGGTGTTCTGCCAGGAAGGGTCTGGCCCTCGGGGTTCTATACAGCCGGTCTGACTTTTTCGGAACCACCAGGACAGAAGCTGGATGCTTCCAAGTGATCCTGGTAAGATCCTGGAAGGTATCCACTAAAGGAGGCACCACGAGAGGCTTGGGCTTCTTCTGCCTCAGATATTTAGCCAGTCAATGGCGTTCCGGGTCCAGGTCTTCAGTTTCCCACTCGTTGGAAGCCTGGATGTGCCTCATGACATCCATGAAGGTCAGATCGTCAGGAGGCAAGCGGGGTTGGGTCTTCTCTCCCAGGGAGCCCCCGACTCCCGAGACAGACGAGGAGGTAGATGGAGTAGACAACCTGCTACTGAGCCTTGAGTGGCCTGAGCTGTGTCTTGGACTCCCCCCGCTCCAACATCAGTAGCTGCTGAACAGTCAGTCTGAAGACCGGCGTCAGACAATGACAGACGTCGGTCAGGGGACCAACGTCGGGAATGGGAGTGGGCCCGCCTAGAAGAGCGGGAACAGCTCCTGGACCGGGGTCAAGACTGGCAACGGCTACCCGATCACGAGGGATGCCGACAACGGGACCAAGGCCGGGAATGAACTCTGGAGCGCAGGCACAGCAGCAGCCGCTCGAAAGTCTTCCGCGGGGAAGGAGCAGTGAAGTCCTCAGGTTTGGCGTTGTCCGGCCGGCCAGACGGGTCCGGCTCGTGGAGACTTTTTTGACCTCACTCCACTGGAATGTGAACAGGTCCTGCAGCTGGTCCTTGGTAAAGACAGAGGCCGTGGTCCCTGGAAAGGGAGGCGGTGAAGCCAGATCAAGCAGGTTATGGGAGGGAGAACCTCCTTCCAACCCCTGCGAGGCGGAAGACTTTGGAAGGCCACTCCTGCCACAGGGTCTTCCACCACCACAACCTTTACTGGCATCAGTACCCACTGGTGTCGATGCCGGGGTGATTCTCACCTGGCGGTTTGCTAGAGTCGGGTGAAGCAGAGACCTTCCTAGGAAGTGCCGTAGCTTGTGCTGAGGGGGTCTGGTGGGTAATCTGAAGAGAAGCCACCTCAGCTTTGGGCTTATCCCCCAAACGCTGGAAACCACGTCGAAAAACAAAGTCAATTTATAGAAAAAAAACTGTTCCTTCTGATTTTGCTGGGCTGGATAGCCTGAACTTCCCCAACGTGAGCGGGTCACAGTGGGAAAAGAACTGGGGTAGAGCTGGGTCCGCGCCCTTTTGTTCCATGGCCAACATCTGGGTGGAGCAGACCGGGGTGGGGGGGGTCCCTGCTGGATACTGCTGAGAATTTTTCCGGTGGGTCCTAGTGCCTGCGGCATTACTACTTATGGTTATAGCCTGCTGCAAGAGCTCCCACTCGAAGTAAGATCACATTATTGGGTTGTGGAGGGTGGGTCAGGTAAGACCACACCTTAGGGGACCTGGGAGGGTGCTATGTGACAACCTTAAGAACACTGCTCAATGCATCAAGGTATACTCTAACTCTGCACTTATTTTGTTCCATTCCTAGCTGTATTGTTTTGCTTGACTCGACAAAACCTTTGTAAATAAGCTTCCAGCTCTGTCTGCGTCAGCGTCTGGTTGCGTCTGAGTGCATCTGACTGTGTCTACGTTCGACTGTCTGCATGTGTCTGTCTGCGTTAGACTGCCCATGCCCGCCTGAGTCTGCCTGCGCCCATTTGTGCAGTCTGCGTCTGTCTGTATATCTGTCTGTGTGCCCGTGCCCATCTGTGTGGCTCTCCCCCCAGTCTGTGTGCATGCCTCTGTGTGCACGTGCATCTTGTGCATCCGTGCCCGTGTGTATGTGCGCGCATCTGTTTATCTCTGTGCATCTGTATGCATGAGTAAGTGCATATCTGCCTGTGCCTGCTTTCGCGCCTGTCGCGCTATCTGTATCAGTTTATCTCTGCGTGCATGCGTGACTGCGTCCAGCGCCTTTCTCTGTCGATCTTGCGTCTGCGGCGTCTCAGTGTCTGCCTTTGTGTCTGCGCCTGAGTCTCTGCGTGTCTGTCTTTGTGTCTGTCTGTCTCTCTCTCTCCGTGTGCCTCCGCCTCTGTGTGTGTGTGTGTGTGTGTGTGTGTGTGTGTGTCCATCTCGCTCTGTCTCAGTCCATCTGTGTGCTGCTCCTCCCCCAGTCTGTCTCTGTGCACGCCTGTGTGTGTGTGTGCGTCGTGTCTGTATCCATGGCGTGTGTTCATCTGTGTCAGTGTTGTGCACAGCTGTCTGTGCCTGTGCACTGCAGCATTCAGTATCGTAGCCTGTGTGTGTGCGCACACACACACACACACACACACACACACACACACACACACACACACACACACACACACCAGTGTCAGTCTTGTCTGTGTGTCCCTGTCTGTCCATGTCCATCTCTGTGTTGGGAAGGGGTGTCCATCTGCATTACGGATATTCAGGAAGAATGTGGAAAAACAGAGGGTGGTGGACAAGTGGAACCATCTACCCAGGAGGTGGTCAATGTTGAGACAATGACAGGTTTCAAGAGAAGGAGGAACAGACATATAAATCTGATGAAAATGATTGGGGGGGGGGGTTCCTCAAATAAGGCAGAACTTCCAGCAGGCAGCACAGTCTAGGCTCTACCACTATTAAGATTATTAGAACTGAAGTAGAGACCAGAGCGCAGCACTTTTTCTGCCCATTAAATTTCATGCAACACCTACAGACCCTGCTCTTTCCCACCTCTTTAATAACGTACATAGTAAGAGTAATTTAAAGTCAGAAGGACTCTAGGCCATCAAGACCCCCCGCCAACTTCATAAGCAAGGATGAAAATAAACACTATTTTATAAGGATTCCACACCACCCTAATTCAGCCTCGGAGCGTATATATTAATTGAAACATTCTGTGCTTAACCTTATTCAAAATGGCCACCTGTGGCTGAATGAGTTAAGTAAAACTAGACTGCACCCCCCCACCACCTATGGTGGAATCAAGATTGATTTTATCAGTTTTGTTTTTTGCGATGTGCACACTGACAGTGCACGGATACAACACAATTTTCGTACCAAGATTAGCATTTCTAAATACAAATCTGCTTTGATGGCACCACAGTAATCCAGCAATTTAAGAGAAAGATGAGGCATCTCTTAGTGTCAAACTGTCAGTCTTCTTGTCTCTGGCCTAGGCAGTATGGATTATAAAAGTGAAAGGGCTAGTTAGTACTTACAGAGGAGTAGCTCCTGCATCGTCGTCTGCACAGAACCAACAGCCATAGAAGAAAAGGAATGAAAATAGTTAGCAATCCATTCTGCAAATACAGACATTAAATAAAAAGCACAGAACCAACAGGTCTCCATTTACAGTGTTGTTCCAACAAGCTTCATCTCAAAAGTGGCAAACTATACAATGCAAAATGGCTGTACATGGCTGGATGCTACTGTACAGTGTAGGAAGTCTAGTTTAACTCCCCTGTGCTGCTGCCCCAACTGCCACCCAAACGTTTCAAAACTTTTTAAAACAAGTTCTGCCAGAAATCTGCTAGTCAACGCATGTAGTCCAATGCAGCTCTATGGGGTGCTTATAACTGACAGCTCCTAGACCCTGCCAACACAGACTATGGCTCTAAGCTAACAGAGCCCTTTTCCCACCATCCCGTGCCTCAAAGGTAACAACTGCCCCCCCCCCCACACACACACACACAGTCTTGTGTACTGAGCACCTATTGTTCTGCCCACGACTCCATCATGGGAAGCTATAATTTCTGTTCTGTCAAACATGACCAACTCCCTCAAGACAGACTGATTTAACATACTTCATGTCAGACTCCCAGCTAACCCTTTCACCTCCACAGGCAGGCCCAACACCAGCAGTGATAATGAAGGAGTAATGGACAAGAACTGAGAGACTGTACACTTAAGCTGTAATGGAACAAGAATGTCATATTAATAATATAGCTCCATTCAGATAGGTGAGCTATGCGTTAACACTGCAAATGTATGGCATGTCCTTGATGGTTGGTGAAAAGGTGTCTGTATCTTTGAAAAGAACAGGGGGATGTGACTTCTGCCCAACATGCACTTTGACACTTACCAAACACAGGGTTATAGGCCAGCAGCAAATAAAGGAAAACAGAAAAACAGGATAATCCTAGAAACAGTATGTCACATTTAGCCCCTTCTCCCCCTCATTCTACTGTGCTACCTGGTACCGAGTAAGTAACACATGCTTTACCAACTGTGCAGAAACCCCATGGAGACGCGGTCAAGCCAGAATGATCAAAACTCATTAAGCTGTCACAGCCTGTGTGCCCCCCATGACACTCATGTCCCAGCTGGCTGTGTGCCCAAGTGACATGCGTGTTTCAGCCAGCCGTGTGCCCCAGTGACAGGCCAGCAGAGCCAACATTTTTCTGGCACTGCACAGATGAGAATCAGACTACATGTGCAATGCTGATCAGGTGTGCCCTCCCTCCCCCTTCCGAGGCTGTGATCATTTACCTGGCTGGGCAGACAACTGCAACCTGATCAGCAGAGTGCTAACATGCACTACAGAAACAATATAGTTCTTATGATGTATAAATAAGGACACTGGTTTAACCAGTAAAACAGATGGAATTTAGTGTGTGTGTGGTGGTGCTGAAATCACCAGAAACAAAACCTCAGATTTATAATGGTGAATGCACATACCACCAGTAAAAAAAAATACCAGAAGAAAAAATTACTTACTATAGTAATGTTTCTTCTAGGGGATCTCTCAGTATACTTAACTATAGCAGTTAGCCTCCTATGTTGAACTGCCCTGGAGAGACTGGAACGTATGTAAATGATGGAATGCATCACCAGTAATTCAAACATCCACCCCTAGGTGCTGCTGTTATAAAATGTCCGGATTCATTTAGAAAGCCTAAATGTGGTCCACCCCCCCACCCAATATCTATCCTATCCTACAGATAAACTATCCTAAGGGTAGGGAAAAAACTACTGCTTTTAGAAGAAACAGACTGGTTTCCACTGTGAAACTTAGCAAATATTAAAATACCTCCAAAAGTGAACATTCCCAGCCCCAAAATGTTGCCCTAAGTGGCTAAGCAGAGGGTATAAATGGAGGATGCAGAACCTTTTCTGGTTCTGGAAGGGGAGGTAGGGTGGAAGATTTCAGCATACTGAGGGATCCCCTGAAAGAAGCCAACATTACTATAGCCATTTTTTCTTCAAACCCAGGAATCTCAGTATGTTTAGCTATAGCAGACTACCAAGCAGTATCTTGGGAGGTCGGGTACAGAACCTACTTAGGGGAAAGGTTCTGCAGTGCCAATCATGGACTGAATGTCCCGACAGTAGTGCTTTGTTTGTGAGGGTGTGTCAGCTTTCCAGGTAGCTGCTCTACAGATTTCTAACAAAGGAACATCTCTTGCTGCTGCCACCTATGCAGCTTTTTTCACAAGTGGAGGGAGCTCTGAGGCCCTGAAGAGCTTGCTTGTCAGCTTTGCTGTAACATAACTATGTAAGTGACTATCCAGCATACGATTGTCCTTTTCAGTGCTGGCCTACCCTTCTCCACTTCATCATATGTCAGGAACAGTTGTTGAGTGATCTAACCAGAGAGTCTTAGTATGCTCAAGACTAGTGGCTAAGTGCCCTATTGACATCCAGGCTATGTAACGTTAGCTTCCCCAAGCTGGACTTGGCTTTGGGAAAGAAAGAAAGAAAAAAAAAAAAAAAAAAAAACACAGGGAGGGTGATGGACTGATTTAGGTGGAATTCAGAGACCACCTTAGGGAAGAACTTTCTACTGGTCCCGAGAAACACCTAGTCTCTGTGGAAAGCAATGTAGTTAGGGTCTGTGCAAAGAGCTTGCAGCTCACACACCCTCCGAGCAGAAGTGATGGCTACCAGGAAGACAGTCTTCCAGGTAACATACTCTAGGTCTGAAGTAGCCAACGGTTCAAATGGGGGCTCCAAGAGCTTGGCTATACACAGGTTCAGATCCCAAGGAGGGACCATCTCCCTGAGAGGTGGATACACATGTAGGGAGTCCCTTGAAGAACTTCTTGAAATGGGGTGAAAGGGCACTGACCTCTCCTTACCTGCTGAGATATAAGCAGAAATTGCTGCCGGGTGGACCTTAGGAGTGGAAGATCTGAGGCCCAGGGTATGCAGGTGGACTCTAATCAAGGAGCACAAGCAGGCCTGCTTGTAGAGGACGGATTTGCTTAGGCTTACACCACAAGGCAAACCTTTTCCATTTGGAAGCATAGGTTTTCCTAGTTGTAGGATTCTTGGATACCCTGAGAACCTCTAGGGCGTCCCTAGAAAACTGGAGGTTTGAGAACTCAAGGTCTTCAACAGCCAAGCCTTGAGATGAAGTTCCTGACAACTGAGACAACTTTGAAAAGATGCACCATTCAGGCATAAATGTAATATTTCTTTTAGCTCTGGCTACTACTTGCCTACACCAGACATCCTAATTCTGTTTATGACATCAAAATATGTTGCTGTGGAGATAACTATGATGTAATAAACAAGGGATTGTAATATCACGTGTTGAGAAGCAGCCAGAGTAAATACAGACTAAAGCAGAGGGAACTTGTTTTCATGCAACTTTTCAGTAATAAAGAAAATGGGGAATTAGTGAAACTATATGAAGTATTAAAGAAAATGGGATAGAGTTGAATATAGATCTTGCTTTTTTTCAAAGCTTTCCTAATGCTCAGGGGCTCTTTAAGGCCTAAATCAAATAACTGAGCAAAATGGAACTGGACTACAAATATACTCAAGTGTAGAACTGTTTAAGGTACTTACAGCAGCAGTGCATGTTATAGTGAAAAGTGCAAGATAAATCCTACCTGAGTAGGTGTCTTCCTGGTGTGGGTCTCCGTTCCTGCATCACTTTGCTGTGCTCATTTGTTGTCTGGAAGCTCATTTTATTAATTAAAATTATCATTTTTAACTCCGGGTTTATTTAGAGTGTCGCAATTACAGCAGTTTTTGCCTTTCTCAATGGCAGGGAGCAGCAATGTGGGTAGCACGCTTCAAGTCGGGCTCCCTCCTCTTCCGGTTTTGCAGTGCGCTCCCGAGTAGCATCTATAAAGTGCAGCACAGCTCTCCCATGGAATGGATTATGATGTCCTCAAGTTCAACCATCAAGGGAGAGCTATCACTGTTAGTAGGTGCACCGTAATTCAAAAAGTAAAAAATGCTGGCAAAAAAATAACTACCGATTTGTGAACCGGAATTTCAGCGGAACCACACAAGATCGAAAGTATAATTTTGATAACCACTTCCTGGTTATCCAGCACTGCTGCTTTAAGCTATGCTTTTTAATGGCAATAAATGATATCCCTATTATGTCTTCCATTAATTTGGTTGTCTTGTCTTCAATGTGTCGCAAATGCATTTAAAGCATAAGTTATTAGTACAAATAATATCTGTACTAATAACGTGCATAACACTTAACTTAGTAAGTTGAATATTTTTGCACACGGTTATGAATACAAATATAGTTGTACTTATTACTGATGTATGTTTCCACATTCAAATCTTGAAGTACAAATTTGTACTCTAATTTTTATTATGCAGAGGTGACAGGTAAATAAGTTAATTCAATCACAAATGTTTAAAACATATGACAATTTATGGTTACAAATATTTCTTTTGTATAAATTTATACTCAGGATAGATCAATATATAGTTTTCTCTGTTAAAGCCCGATCATAAAGTCCATGCTTGAAAGTCAACTGTTATGACATGGTGCCCCCTTACTATATTGAGGTTAATGGCATGGCCACCCCGGATCTATAAGAAAAAAATTACTCACCTTAGTAATGTTGTTTCTTCTAATGGAGTTTTGCTATATTATGACAATTGCAGTATGACCGCAGGTTAGAACTGCTCCGGAGGTGAAACAGTTAACTTCCATGCAAGGCATGGAATCTTGAGTGCGAGCTCGGTTAAGGAAGTTCTTCTGCTTGCTTTCAAACCAAAACCGTCAGATCTTTACGAGCTAAAAATCACTAATATTCTGTGTGGAAGCTGTAAACCTATACTAGCCAACTGGCTACTACCCTAACAAACACACTTGTTGGTCTCGAAAAAAGACTCAAGTCAAGAGACCCAATAATGAAATAAAAACACACCCACCCTAGGGAGGGTGAGACAAATCAACAAAGTGGCAAGAAAAACAGAGTGCCAGCCCTGTGATGCCCACCCACAGCGCAAAAACGAGGTTCTGAGAGGGGCAGGCAGGGAGGGAGGTCATAATATAGCAAGACTCCATTAGAAGAAACAACATTACTAAGGTGAGTAATTTTTTCTTCAAACATGAAGTCTTGCTATATTATGACAATTGCAGACTACACAGCAGTACCCCCATGGAGGAGGGACAGAACCTACTTAGGGAATAGGCTCTGAAGGACAGCTGTGCCAAACCGAGCATCACTCCTAGCTTGAATGTCCAAGGAATAATGCTTGGTAAAAGTGTGAACTGTTTTCCAGGTAGCTGCTTGACATATCTCTAGAATGGGGATGTCTCTGGCAGCAGCCAGAGAAGCAGCTGTACCTCTGGTAGAGTGAGCCCTCAGGCCTGAGGGGAGACTTACCCAATTTTTCATAACAAAATTGGATACAAGAGACATCCACCTGGCAATGGATCTTTAGTGGCAGGTTTCCTTTCCAACCTCACCATAAGTGAGGAACAGTTGGAGGGAGTCAAACCTGTGACCCTTGGCACGCCTATGGTAGTAGCTAAGGGCCCCTCTTACATTTAAGCTGTGCAGCCTCCTCACCAGAGGAAGAATGATCAGTGAAGTAAACAGGGAGAGAAATAGATTGATTAAGGTGGAAATCCGAAACCACCTTAGGCAGGAACTTTCTATTAGTCCGAAGGACTACCTTATTTCTGTGAAAGGAGATAAAGTCTGGCTCCACTGACAATGCTTGTAATTCACTTATGCGTCTGGCAGACATGATAGCTACCAAAAACACAATTTTCCAAGTCAGGAACTTAAGCTCAGCTGAAGACAAGGGCTCAAAAGGAGGTTGCATGAGCTGAGCAATGCAAACATTGAGGTCCCAGGCAGGGGCAGGGTCATTGAATGGAGGGTTAGTGGAAGCAAACCCTTAAAAACCTGGTAAATACAGGGTGAGATGAAAGACTAGAGGGTTTACCTGCTGAAAGAAAAGCAGAGACAGCTGCCAAATGTACCTTCAGGGTAGCTGGTCTCAGCCTCAAGTGTTTAGATGGACCATATAATCTAGGACTGTGGGTAAATCAGCAGTGTCTGGGGAATATTCTTTCCGAGCACCATATGGAAAATCTTTTCCATTTGGAGTTATAAGTAGCCCTAGTAGAAGGCTTCCTAGAAGTCCTGAGTATATCCATTACACCTTGAGAGAGGTGTAGGCCAGCAAACTCTAGCTCTTCAAGAACCAGGCCTTGAGATTGAGAGACTTGAGATTCGGGTACCAAACCCTTCCCTGGGCACATGTTAACAGATTGTGATTCTTGGAAAGGCACAGGGGAGGATGAACTGCTAAGGACAGGAGGAGAGGATACCAGGGTTGCCTGGCCCAATCCGGGGCAATCAGAATGACCCTGCAGGATTGGGCTCTGATTTTGACTAGCACTTTGAACAGCAGAGGGAAAGGAGGGAAGGCATAGAGGAACTTCCCTTCCCAGCCGAGGGCTAAGGCATCCAGAGGGACTGAGCCCAAGACTGGGGGCCTGCAGCAAAAGAGAGGAAGCTGATGATTGTCTGGAGCTGCAAAGAGATCTATTTGCGGGGTGCCCCATTTGGCAAATACCACTCCCAGAACCAGGGGATCCAGGGACCACTCGTGATGGCCCTGAGAGATCCTGCTGAGAGCATCTGCCAGGACATTGTCTTTGCCTGGGAGGTGAACTGCCGAAAGGGAGGTGTTCAGGGAGTACGCCAGAGACCACAATTTCATGGCTTCGGTGCACAAGGCCATAGACAGAGTGCCCCCTGCTTGTTGATGTACCACATTGTAGTGGTGTTGTCTGTTCTGACCTGCACAGTCTTGTTCTGAACAGATTCTGAGAAAGCTTGAAGTGCTAGAAAAAACTGCTCTGAGCTCCAACAGGTTGATGTGGAGCAGAGATTCCTGTGGGGACCACAGTCCCTGGGTAATGAGGTCGCCCATGTGGGCACCCCACCCCAAGAGGGATGCATCTGTAGTAAGGATTAATGAGTGAGGCTGAGTGACAAAGGGAACTCCTTGTCTCAGATTGCTCTGATCCTGCCACCACTGAAGGGCTTGGATCAGGGTTCGAGTAACTGGGATCAGTTTGGTAAGAGGATCCTTTCTTTGTGTCCAAAAGGCCCTCAGATGGAACTGAATGTCTCTCATTTGAAACCTTGCTCCTTGCACTACTGCTGTGGAAGCAGCCATGTGCCCTAGAGCTGCAGAAAATGCCTTGCTGGTCGAGAGACCTGCAGGGTGAATGAAGAGGCTAGGGAGACAAGGGTTGCTTGCCCTGTCTAGAGGGAGGAAGGCCCTGGCTTCCTGGGTGTTCAGCTCTGCGCCTATGAAGGTTAGGAGCTGGACAGGCTCAAGTACTGACAGAGATTCAGAAGGAAACCTAGTGACGTAAGCAGTTGCTGGGTTATCTGAAGATGTAGGTTGACCTGATCTGGGGATTGTCCTACTATGAGCCAATTGTCCAAATAAGGAAAGATGGAAATCTTTTGCCTTCTTAGGCAAGCTACTGCTACTGCCAGGCACTTGGTAAACACCCTTGAGCCGGCGGAGTCCGAAGGGCATTGCCCTGAACTGGTAAGGGCCTGAGGGCAGCTGGAACCTGAGGTACTTTCGGTGGGAGCTTCTGATGAGAATATGGAAGTAGGCATCCTTGAGGTCCAGGGATGCTAGCCAGTCCCCTGGCCTTAGGGAAGGTAAAATAATTGCCAGAGTCACCATTTTTAACTTTGGTTTTAAAAGGTGCTTGTTTAGGTATCTGAGATCCAGGATGGGCCGCCATTCTCCTGTCTTTTTTGGGGTAAGGAAGTACCTGGAGTACAACCCTTTGCCCTGGTGTAGGGGTGGAACCCTTTCCACGGCTCAGAGCGAGGAGGGTGGAGACCTCTGACTCTAAGGCGAGTGCCTCCGATGGAGATGCAGGAGGAAAAGATCTGGTCCTCAGCTTCGGAAATTTTTTGAAGCTGAGGACCAGTCCCAGGCTTACTACTTCCAGGACCCACTTGTCTGATGTGAGAGACTTCCAGTCCTGGACAAAGTAAGCCAGCCTGCCCCCTACCGGTAAAGGAGAAGCAGCCCTGGCTACCCCACCAGGGTGCCTGCTTGGCAGGGGCTTTGGGCTGAGGAGTGGAAGCAGGCCTGCTTGAACTCCCTCCTGCCCCTTCCTCTAAAGAATCCCTCTAGTATAGGGAGGAAGAGGAGGCTTGAGCCTGATAAAAAGGCCTATGAAAAGGTTCTGCCTCTGCCCTGGGGCTGCTTCTGAGGAGTGGCCTGCCTTTCCTTGGCCTGTGCACTCTGATAGGTGGTCCCTATTCATCCATTTTCTTCATATAATTTCTCTGTTTGCTCCCCAAAGAATTGCCAATCACAGGAAAATCAATGGCTTTTGACTGGTATCCTGAGACAATGTGGTGCATCTGAGCCAGGCCATTCTGCTAAGAGCCACAGAAGTAGCCATAACTCTAGAAGATACATCATTAGAGTCCACCGCAGCATGAAATTGCATTTTGATGCCTCGATACCATCTAAAGCTACTGTTCCAGATCCCTGGCAAACTTGTCAGGAGTTGTTTGACTAGAGCCAGCACAGTATCCCATCTGGATTTCTGGTATCTGGCAGCATAAGCCATGTAATTTGCTTGTCTGCGCCCCAAGGATGCTGCCATGTACTGTTTCTTTGCCATGGCATCAATCTTCCTGGAGTCCTTTACAGGAGGATGTGAAGCTAGGGGGATATTTGCCTTGTCACAGGCTGCAGCCTGCACTACACCCACATGGCTGCACTGCTGTGTGAAAAATTCTATGTCAGAACCTGATAAAGTATACCTTCTGTCCATCCTTTTATCCACAGGAGGTATAGAATGAGGAGTTTTTAAAACTTTTACTGTTTCCTGAAAGATTTATGAAGGGGAATAGACAGTCTCAGATTCTGGAATATCCATCATTTCCACATAATCAGGCTCTTCCTGATCATCCACAGCTTCCTCAACAGGAAGCTGAAGAGTTTTAGCAACCTTCTTGTAAAAGATGAAATGAGCAGGGGACTCAAAGCCTGGGGAACCCTAAAGGTCTGTCTGGAGAGGTATCTGGCTCAATAGGAGCGCCCAGATCTTCCAGACCATAATAACTCTCTTCACACTCCCCCCCCCCCCGGGGTTCATAAAATTCCTCAAAATCATAATCCTGAACCGATGGGACTTGGTGAACCGAACGTCTCCCAGATGGGGACGGTTCAGGAACCGGGGAAACAGACTGGACAATTTGATTGCTTTGGCCATCTCTTCAGCTGTTGGGAAAGGACTTTTCCACAGCAGCAGACTTTCTAGTCCTTGCAGGAACTGGCCTCGGAGCCAGCTCGTTTGCTCGAGGAAGTCAGGCCCTGGTCAGAGGGCACTCCCTCAGGTTCGGTTGGCACCAACCGGCCAGCCATCCGGTCAGCGGACTTTTTGGCCTCCCTTCCTGAGCCTACCAACCTCTTTCAACGGTGGCAGCAGGAAATTCTTGCAAATCTGGCAGTCTGAATCGAGGTGGTCAAACCCCAGGCAATAAACACAGGTGGTGTGAGGGTCAGCCTTGGCAAAGGCTTCCCTACAGACATCGCAGTGCTGAAACCCAGTGGGCCCGATTTTTCTTTTGGGTTTCTCAGACATTATGCCAGCCTAACCAAAAACTTGCCCGTTTATGGCAATCCGCCAAGCAAGACTCTCCTATCGGTTCCCAACCGTGTCACGGGCCATGGAAAAAACCATAATGAAATCAGTTTTTTTAGAACCAATAGGAACCGGGAACCGCACTCTAAAAAAGGACTAGCAATTGAAAATGCAACCTAATCGGTTCAAACCGAACAGATAAATGTTTTACAAGTTCCACACAGAATTCATATGTAAAACCTATCTATTACTTACGTTACCACAGACAGAGCTTGAACCAAACGGTTGCGGTTAAATTTACTATTTTTAAACTGTTTTAAACCGCGAAAATGAACCGAGCAAAAGGAGAAATCTCCGGAGCGACTGTTCAGTGAGGCGGAGTAAAGAATCTGACGGTTTTGGTTTGAAAGCAAGCAGACAGAGCTTCCTTAACCGAGCTCGCACTCAAGATTCCATACCTTGCATGGAAGTTAACTATTTCACCTCTGGAGCAGTTCTAACCTGCGGTCATACTGCAATTGTCATAATATAGCAAGACTTCATGTTGTTTGAATAAAAGTTTTGCCTGCATTCCTGAGATCGTCAGAGACCATATATCTCTCCCCGCAAACCCACCCCTTAGTGTATGGAGAGACTCAAGGGACAAAATCAGGATCGCATAAAGAGAAATATATCACCCAGGGTCTCCATAAAAGTTTGAATTGCAGTTGTTCATTGTGAAGTTTTGCGGTTAGGGATTCCACATGATAAATGTCTGCTACCAATCCTCTCCAGTCAAACTGTTGGAATGATTGTGGAATGCCAGCGTCTAGTTATTGCCTTTTTGGCTGCTTAAATAAATGTAGGTAGAAGAGTTCAGTGCCAATGTGGGTTGTGTTGGGGATAAATGGAGAGCAGCACCGATTCAGCAGCAAGTTTGATCGATTCTCCTATGCAGTCTGAAACTTCTTGTTGTAAAGAACACCAAAATGGCATCAGTAGAGGACAAGACCAAAAAACATGACCATGATCAGCTAGTTTACAAGGACATTTTCTCCAGCATGCCCCGAATGATGATGGAAGATACTTAATTAGTACTGCCAGAGAGCGGAAGAAATGGCTCCTACACTTCAACGCAAATTCACACCGCCTAGTGGCGAGTGTAATTTTATAAGCTTGTGTGGAAGCCTGCACCCATTCCTGTTCCTGTATCTCCACTTCAAGGTCCCTATTCCAAATATTCAAAATAGAGACTGAAGAGTCTCCCATTCCCTATCTTAAGATTCTACAAAGAAAGCCCACCTGATGTGGTCATAAATGTTGTCCTCCAGATATTTCAAGGCCAGAGGTAAGGGTTCCGGCAACCTGATATCAATATCTTTTTGACATAAGTAGTTTCTTACCGGATTGTACCTGAAATGGTCGTTATTGGGTAGGCCAAATTTAGTTTGTAGGGATTCAAATGGGAGAACCCCAGAAGGGGAAAGAAACTGCAGCCCCAAGTGTCCATCTGGAGAAGGTATGGTCCAGGGCTGCTGGGAGAAACTGACAGTCTTCTGAAATAAGCGTAATATTTGGGTCGTGAATGGGAAAAAAAAATCTCAGAGAGGGCAACCTACTTACAGGAACTACTGTCACCTTAATAATATCATAAAGGCAATTTATGGAAAATTCTAAATCCTTACAGGGAGAATGATATGTCTGAGATACCAGAGAGAGAGAGAATTTTAAAGAAAGATGCCATTGAGTAAAACTTTAAATTTGGTAGGTTAGCTCCTCCCGAGGAAAGTGGTAGTTGGAGGAGGGACATTCTAATTCTTGGCTTCTGGCTGTTCCAAATAAAATCAGAAATATGTTTGTCCCATGATTTAAAGTAAAAGTTGGAAGGAAAGGTGGGGATGTTATGGAATAAACAGTAATTTTGGAAGGATTATCATGCGTATATTCTCAATCCTCTGAAAGAAAGTCAATGGTAACAGAGACCATAAAGCCAAATCTTTTTGAATTTGAATGGAAAAAAATTCATAATTCAACAGTTGCAATAAATCTTACTCTCAAGAGTTCTGAATATTGAAATGCACAATATTTTATTTGGGATAGTGATAAATACATGTCCAATATAAAATGACAGTTTTTAAAAACAGAAATAAAATCAGAACACAGTCAGTAAACCCACCCAGAATGCACCATTTCAACAATTTTTTTCTTTTTAATTTCGGGGTGGGAAGGGGGACCCCAGACCCTCCTAGATTGGTTAGACATTTTGACACTGTAAAACCCCATATCCTGTCAATTCTTCCGGGTGAAACACTGGGCGGTGTGACTGACAGGGCTAGCAGGAGGGAGTACCATGGCTGTCTGGTCCAGTCTGGAGCTACCAGAACCATGGTTGCCAATCAGCTCCTCAGTTTGATAAGAACCCTCCACAATAGGGGGAAAAGCATACAGTAGAGGAACCTCCCCATCCAGTCCAGAACCAGGGCATCCAATGGTACTATGCCCAGTGCTGGAGCTCTGCAACAAAACTGAGGTAGCTGGTGATTCTCCCTGGAAGCAAAGGTCAAATTTCTGGGGTACCCCACCTCCTGAAGATGGTGTTCGGTTATGGCCACTTGTGGTGGTTCTAACTGATTCTGCTGAGAGAATCTGCTAGGATGTTGTCCTTCCCTGGGAGATGGACTGCAGACAGGTGGATTTGTATGGAGTAGGCCTGGTTCCAGATTCTCATGGCATCTGTGCACAGCTTGGTGGATCTAGTGCCACCCTGCTTGTTGATGTACTACAGTGCGGTGGTGGTGTCTGTTCTGACCTGTACTAATCTGCCATGTATCTGAGGGCAAATGACTGTAGGGCAAGAAGGACTGCCCTGAGCTCCAGCAGGTTGATATCAAGGCAGACTCCTAGGGTGACCAAGTACCACTTACTGTAAGGTCGGCCATGTGTGCTCCCCACCCTAACAGGGAGGCATCTGTTGTGAGAATGACAGTGGGAGCCTGATGTTGGAAAAGCAGTTCCTCTCTGAGGTTATCCCTTTCCTTCCACCACTTGAGCCTTTAGGAAAGTTTGTGACTGGAACCAGTTTTTTTTTTGGGGGGGGGCAGAGAAGAGACACAGACAGCGAGACAGAGAGAGCGCGAGCGCACTTTTCTGAGACCAAAGGGATCCTGGATGAAACTGTATGTCCCTCATGTTAGGCCACATGGCTGCCACCACAGCAGTGGTCTCAGAGTTGCAAGAAATGTCTTGCTGGTATGGGCTGCCCTTGGACAAATGAATTTGCCAGTGCAAGAATACTGTTCACTCTGTCTTGTGGTGGAAATGCCTTTCCCTGCAGGGTGTTTAACTCTGCTCCTATAAACTCCAGGACCTGTACGGGTTCTATCTGAGACTTCTGAGAGTTTATAAGAAACCCCAAGGATTTCCAGGGTGCCCCGAGCTAGGCTGAGAGAGTCCTTGACCTGCTGGTAGAACTGACGACTAGCCAGTAATCCAGGAAAGGGAACACTGTGACCCTTGTCTCCTGAGATGTGCCACCACCACTGCTACACAGCACTCTGAACACCCTGGGTGCCAAGGAGAGACAGAAGGGAACGGCTGAGAACTGGTAATGACCTAAGGGCAGCCCGAACCTCATACTTTGTGACTGGGCCCGACTGGAATGTAGAAAAATGCATCCCTCATGTACAGCGAGGTCAACCAGTTTCCTTGTTGAAGGGAAGGAAGGACTATGGCAAAACTGACCATCCTGAATTTGGGCTATCAGGTGCTTGTTTAGAAGTCTGAAATCCTGAAAAGGTCATTCCCTGTTTTTCTTCTGGGTATGGAAGTATTTTGAGTAGAAACCTTTTCCCCACTGTAGTATGGGAACAGTCTCCACTACATTCATCTGGAGGAAATTCTTGACCTCAAGCTCTAGAAGGGCTTTCTCTGCTGAAGTTGCAGGTTTGAAACTTTGTGTGACCCTGCAACCTGGGGAATGACTTGAAATTCAATGAGACCCTGGCTCACTACCTCTAAGATCCACTTGTCTGTGGTGATGGTTTTCCCACACTTGAAAGAAGTGAGCCAGCCAGCCAGCCTCCCACTGGGAGCGGGGTGGCGATCTGTACATGCATATCATAGGGGCGGGGTACAGGTATCCAGCTCAAAGGAGGAAATGGATCTAGGGGTGAGACGGAACATACTACAGTGTTGTAAAGCGGCAGCAAAAGCAAATAAAATACTGGGATTCATCTGCAGGGGAATCTCCTCCTGCAGAGAGGAAGCCATTCTACCCTTGTACAGGTCATTGGTTAGACCACACTTGGGAGTACTGTGTGCATTTACGGTGCCCTTATTTGAAGGACAAAGCTACTGGGGTCCAGCGTAGGGTGACTAAGATGATCCAGGGCATGGAGACCAAACCACATGTTGAGAGGTTAAGGGAGCTTAATATGTATTCCTTGGTGGACAGAAGGGAAGGGGTGGAGGGGAATATGACAGAAACCTTCAAATATTTAAAGGGTATACACAAGGTTGGAGTGGAGGGCATTTTCAATTTAAAAAGAGAGGGGACCACTAGGGGACACAGTTTGAAACGTGGGGGTAGATTTAAAAAAGAAATGGAGGCATTTTTTCACGGAAAGTGTGGAGTCAAAGTGGAATGAACTGCCCGAGAAGGTGATATCTTTGGAAACAAACAGTGGGAAGTTTTAAGGAGGGGGTGGGACAGGGTAAAAATTAGAATGGCAATGGGAGGGAGAAGGGGGATGGGTAAGGGGGGATTGCTCTTGGAGGCA
This sequence comes from Neoceratodus forsteri, assembly GCA_016271365.2. NCBI lineage: Eukaryota > Metazoa > Chordata > Ceratodontiformes > Ceratodontidae > Neoceratodus > Neoceratodus forsteri. The sequence continues at coordinate 106,522,473 of JADMNL010000031.1, read as the reverse complement.
AGAGGAGGGTGGGGCAGCTCCAGTAAAACAGACTGAGCTGCAAAATCGAGCAGACTTGACAGACCACAAGGCCTTTTTCTGCTGACAATTTTTTAATGTATCATGGTGTTTGCTTGGACTGGGTCCTGGTAGCTGGTGCTGGGTCAGTCTGTTTGGAGGGCCTCCTGCCCCTGCAATAAACTCTGGGCTGCTGGTAGTTAAAGGATGCCAGAGCCTGAAAAAAAAAAAATAAATAAACAAACAAATAAATCAATAAATAAAGGGCCGGGGATAGTGCCCCCACCTCCCCTTCCCTGTGTCCTATAGGAAGAAAAAATTACTCACCATAGTGATCTTCCTTCCAAGGGGTTCTTTAGCATCAGTAACTACAGCAGTTAGCTGGCTAGGTGCAACTGCCCCAGAGGTGTGCCTTTAAGAGAATTAGCATAATGAACTAGGATATCAGCCAATAAAAAAAAAAAAAAAAAAAAGGAGGACAGTGTGCCGAGAGGGAGCAGCCCGAAGGGCTTTTTGAAGATAATGGGCACATGCTCTGAAAAGTGAACCAACAGTATTCAAAAAACGTGCAAATGTCCAAAACCTGAAAACAGATAACCTGAGCATGAAAACTCATCAATAAAAACCCAAATTGATAATAAATCTGAGAACAGAGCCCTTCTCCTAACAGGTGAACTAGGGAGGAAGGGTGGGAGCTTACTGATGCTAAAGGACCCCTTGGAAGAAAGATTACTACGGTGAGTAATTTTCTCTTCTTACCCTAGGAGTCCTTTAGCATCAATAACTATAGCAGATTACCAAGCAGGAGGTGGGCCGAGAACCTACTTAAGAAAGGGTCTCTGTAGAACCGGCCTGGCCAAATTTGGCATCAGATCTGGACTGCACATCTATATTGTAGTACTCAATGAAAGTGCACAGATTTCCAAGTGGTTGCTTTGCAGACATCTAGAAGGGGTATGTCCCTTGCTGCTCCCACAGAGGCCGCAGTGCCCCTGGTGGAGTGGGCCCTGAGCCCCACAGAAGGTTGATGACCAGCTTTTTCATAGCAGAATCTAATACAAAAGACCAACCAGCAGGAAACAGTTCTCTTAGTAACTGGTCTTCCTCTGCCTACATCCCCATAGGTGAGGAACAACTGAGTGGAAGAGCCTCTGGACTGCCTAGTATACTCTAGGTAGCAAGAGAGGGCTCTTTTGACATCCAAACTGTGGAGGTTTTGTTCACCAGGAGTGAATTTCTCAGTAAAGAAGACAGGTAGAGTAATGGACTGGTTAAGGTGGAACTCTGAAACCACCTTAGGACATTTTTGCCTATTTGTCCAGAGTTCAATTTTATCTTTGTGAGGAATTATGTAATTAGGCTCAGTGCACGGGGTCTGTAACTCTGAAATCCTCCTGGCAGAGGTAATGGCAACCAGGAAGACAGACTTCCAGGTCACAAACTTGATATGTGCAGTGGCCATAGGTTCAAAGGGTGGTTGCGTGAGCTTGGCTATGCAGAGATTCAGGCTCCAAGGAGGAACAGACTACTTGACTGGAGGCTGGAGGTGCAAGAGGCCTTTGAAAAACTGAATACGGTGTGGGGAAAAAATTGGCTTTTTCTTCCCCACTGAAAGATAGGCCGAAATTGCAGCCAGGTGTAGCTTGAGGGAAGAGGGTTTCAAGCCTGACGCCTGCAGATGAACCAGGTAATCCAGCAGCTGAGGGTCTGAAGCTGTAAGAGGACTAACCTTTTTGCTCTTGCACCAGAGGGAGAACAGTTTCCATTTTTCCATTTGGCTACATAAGTCTTGTGTTGGGTTTTCTAGCCATTCTCAGGATCTCAAGGACCTTAGGTCCAGGGAGGCTAGCCAGTCTCCCTGCTGTAAGGACTGTATGACTAGTGACAAGAGTAATCATCTTGAATTTGGGTTTTTTTGCAGAGGTTTGTTTAAATATCTGCGATCCAAGATAGGTCGCCATTCATTCCCCCCAGTTTTCTTTTGTGCCAGAAAGTACCAGAGTAAAGGCCCTTGCCCTTTTTGTGGGCCGGTACCCTCTCCACTGCTCGTAGAGCTAGAAGGTTTTTTTTTTTTTTTTTACCTCCAAATCCAATAGTAGCACCTGTGTTGGAGTTCGAGGATTTAATGCCTAGGTACGCTTGAGGTCTGGCATCTGTCTGAACTGTAGTGGCAGACCCTTTTCCACCATCTCCAGAATCCACTTGTCCAAGGTAATGCGAGACCAGTTCTGAACATAGTGGGAGAGTCTGCCTCCTACTGGAAGAGGGGTGGCGACCTGGACACATATCAGGGCTTAGACTGAGAGGCTGCTGGCTGGGTAGAGGTGGCCCTTCTTTGGCCCCTTCTGCCCCTCCCCATGAAAGCACCCCTGTACTGAGAGAAATCAGACTGGGGATAGGGAATGCAAGGCCTGGGAAAATGACCTCTGCCCTTATTTCCCCTTGGGTGGGATTTCTGCAGGGCAGGAGGCTTAGGTTTAAAGGAGTGACTCTGCCAAGAGGCCTTGTATGCAACCTTTTTCATGCAGTCAGTTATGGAATCGAACAACATGTTTTAATCATAGGGAATGTCCATGGCCTTAGACTGGGTGTCTGGGGTCAGACTGGTAGTTCTAAGCCAGGCAAGGCACCTCAGAGAGATGGCATGGCCCTGGAGGTGGCATCTTTGTCGTCATCTGCCATGTGGAACTGGTATTTCATAGCTTCCAGGGCAGTTTTTGCCATATCCACCAGCTCCTATTCTGTTGTGTCTGACCCACTGCAGGAACTGGCCAGGACAGAATTCCACAGTGCGTTCTGATATTTGCCAGAGAATGGCATGTAGGACAAAAGTCTGACGAGCAGGGAAGCTGTGGCATACATCATCTTTGCTATGAAGTCTATTTTTCTGAAGTCCTTGTCCTGGGGTAAAGGGGACAAGGAGACCCCAGCTTTCTCATAAACTGCCTGCCGTACTATATTCTCATGGCTAGGATGTACAGGCTTTTTTTTTTTTTTTTTTTTTTAAAGACAATTGGTATTTTTTCTCAGCACACTTGTCAACCCCTGTCACAGAAGTGGGGGTTTGAAGCAGTTTCATGGTATTTTTTCTGAAAGCATTATAGATCGGTATGGCCAGTCTCTTAGGGGGTGGGAGACCTTTCATCTCCCTGTAATCTTTATCCTCATCCTCCATCCTGGATGGACTCCTAAGTAGGGAGGTCCAGAGTGCCTAGCATATTTTGGATAAATTTAAGCATAGAGGAGGGATCCTCCAGGTCAGCAGAGGAAGCTCCAAGAGGAGGGTCAGAGGACATATCAGGTTCTAGGCCCTCAAAATTCACGTCAGAGGCATCATAAAAAAAAAAAAAAATTATATATATATATATATATATATATTTTTTTTTTTTTTTTTTTTTTTTTTTAAGGTCTCTTGCCTCTATTTCTCACCAAATTTGGGCAAAGTGAGCCAGCAGATCAGGACCAAAACACCTGAGGTTGTTGAAAGCTGTTAAGCCAAATCCTACCACAGCCAACACTTTTTTTTTTTTTTTTTTTTTTTTAAACTCCTGTAGGTCCAGATTATTTTTAGTTCTGGGAATCTCTGACATGCCAATCCACAGAGAACCCAATAACAACTGTCGAAGTTTGGAAATCCAAACAGTCACCTCGCGGTAGGGACCCGTGATTGCTGAGGTAAAATAAATACAGAAAAAACATTAAATTTGACTGTTCCCACAAGAAAAGGGGAATCACAGTAAATTTATGAAAGAAACCGTCGAAAATAATCGCGGTAAAAAATATAAAATAAACATAGGGAACTGTGGAAAACTCTGCAAAACTGCAGAAAGAAAAACTGCTAAAATAGTAAAATTACACTCTGCACACAAAGTTTGTGAGGAAAACGTTACCAAGTTAAGCAGAAAAAGGCTGTCAAACAAGCAAAGTTGAGAGACACCTGTCTAGGGCAATGCTGCTCAGTCAGCACAGAAAAAATTCTGAAGCCATTCAGGCTGCTCCCTCAGCATTATCCCCCCCCTCCTTTTTTGATTGGCTGACACCCTAACTCATTATGCTAATTCTTTTAAAGGCATACCTCCAGGGCACTTGCACCTAGCCAGCTAACTGCTATAGTTACTGATACTAAAGGACTACTGGGGTAAGAAGTGGAGGGTTTTTCTAGCAGCGTTGCTTCTACAGATGGTCTTTTACTCCTCCACCTTTTTCATATAAACCTCAGTTCTGTCACCGAAGAGTAAGCTGTTCTCTCAAGGAAAATCCATAGCCTTCGCCAGAGTGTCTTGAGAAGACTAGTGGTTCTAAGCCAGGTGACTCTCCTAATGAAGACAGGGCCATGAACCTAGAGGTAGTATAGTTGGCATCCACTGCCATGTGGATCCGATACTTGGTTGCATCCAAAGCTGTCCTGGCAGTCTGTCAGATCAAGGGCGACCACCTGTGACCTTGTCACTCATGGCCAATACCGATGACCACAGGGCCTGGTACTGGACTGTGTAAACCATGTAAGGTAGCCTGCCTGAGGAGGAGGGAGGCTGCCAGATATCCTTTCTTCCCCATGCTGTCCAATTTTCTGGAATCTTTATCTGGAGAGTGTGAAGAAAGAGGGACCCTAGCCTTGTCACAAGCTGCAGCCTGGACTACCCTCCTTGTGGTCTGGATTGTAAAGAGGTAGTCAGCATGTGATCTATCCAGTTGATACGTTTTGTCTATTTTCCTGTTGACCTCCGGTATATAGAGTTGGGGCTCTGCAGGATCTTGAGGGATGCCTTCCTGAGGGACTTGTGAACAGTTAATAGTAACTGCTTGGTAAGCACTAACCCGATCATCATGCTGAACTCTGCCTTGTCCTCCACCATTTCTTGGGCGGATAAGTAGAGGGTAGCCACCAAATGTCTCAGGAAAGCATACCAAGGCAATAGTCCTCTTGACCATGAGGAGGGGAACCAAAGTCTTGCTCTGGAGAAACTTCAGGCTTGACAGGGTCCCCTTCCTCCTCCTCCTCCAGATAAATATATTTCAGGTTGCTGGCTAGGGGGAACCGGAGCCTGGGAAGGAACTGGGGTGCCCAAAAGGGAACCAACCAACTGGAAGGCCTTGGGAACTTGCAAGGCCTTAGTTATGTCCTCCACAAAGGGCACTACAGGTTTGTCATCCGAGAGCTCCTTTGCTTTTTCAGCAACATGTTTCTCCTCATGTTTTCTTTGCAGGAACCAGGTTGGCAACCTGCTCTGTAGACCTTTTCGATTTACGCGAGTCCCCTTTATCAGAGGTTTGGGGCTCAGAAGACTCTAGGCCTGTCCTTGGGTTTAGAATGAGCGTAGAAGGCCTCCTCGGAAGGCTTCAGTGAAGTAGAGGCAGAAGAAGCCAAATCCTCCAACTTCTTAGCCCTCTTACTGTTTTAGGGCGGAATTTGCTACACAAGTCAGTCAGCAAAAATATAACAAGGCTGACACTTCAGACATATATCGTGTCCCATCAGCTTTAGCCAAAATCTGAAAGTGCTTAATACAGTTTTTAAACACAGTCAGTCCGGTTCTCTTTTTAGGCCACAGGGTTGCAGAAGAAGTAAAACTCATGGTCAGTTCCTTCACATACACACAAGAACATGCGAAGAAGCCAGCATAAGGTGAGCATTTGGTCTATCAAGTCTGCTCGTATTACATGGTCCACAGCTTGAGCCAATGTCCCTGCCCTCCCTCCTCACTCCTCCCATCCTTCCTACCTATGATCATTACCATCCCCCTATGCCTATCCCATCCTCTGAAAGCCACCCACTGTCTTCAATGAGATGACCTCCTCCGGCAGCACATTCCAAGTTTCCACCACTCTCTCCGTGAAGTGCTTCCTGACCTCCCTCCTAAACCTCCCACCCTCCAGCTTAAGACTGTAACCCCTCATGTTATGGTTGCCACTCAGCTTAGAGAGACTCCTTATCAACCTTATTTGTCCCTTTCAAGTACTTGGAACGCCCCAATCATGTCCCCCTTCTCTTTCTCCCCGGTCTTCCAGGGAGTACATGTTCAGTGCCCTCAACCTTTCCTCATATACCTTACTCTGCTGACTGTCATCTTTATAGCCCTCCTCTGGACCTTCTCCAGCACATTAATGTCCTTTGAGGTGTGGGCACCAGTACTGAACTCTATACTCTAGATGCGACCTTACCATTGACCTGTACAAAGGCAGTATAACCTCCTCTCTCCTACTGCTGATCCCCCTAGATCTGCATCCCAGCATCATGTTGGCCTTTGCTGCCGCTTTCTTACACCGTGTGAAGTGCTTCAGGTCACTAGTGATCACCCCCATGTCCTTCTCCTCCTCTGATGCAGATACCCAGACTCCACCCAGGTAGCACTCTGTCCTGGGATTCCTGGCTCCAATATGCATAACTGTGTATTTCTTGGTACTGAAGCCAAGCTGCCAGATCTTGAACCACCTCCCTAGTTTTTCCAGATCTTCCTGCAGGTCCTGTATCCCTTCAGCTGCGTCCACTCTCCCACAGAGCTTGGTGTCATCCATGAATAGGCACACTTTGCCCTTAATGCCATCTATAATGTCATTGATGAAGACACCGAGCCCTGTGGGACCCCACTGCTTACTTTTCTGGTGCCAGATAACTCTTTGCCCTATAACCACCCTCTGGGTTCTGTCCCTTAGCCAGTTTTCCACCCATCTTGCCATCATTTCCCCAATAAAGAGATCCACCAACTTCCTGATCAAGCTTTTGTGGGGCACAGAGTCAAAGGCCTTGCAGAAGAAGAGGAAGAGGAATAATAATCTGCATTTATATAGCGCTTTTCATACACATTATCCCAAAGCGCTTTACAAGCAATGCTAGACTGGTAGTGAAGTGACTGAATGTGTGGTGGTGGCCATGTCGCACATCACCCACACAGCCTGGATAATTGCATGAACCAGTTTATGGGAAGGGGAATGATGGCCAGGACATCGGGAATGTTCCCTGATCTTTGCGAAGAGTGCCCTGGGTTCTTTTACTTCCACCTGGACACCCACCAGGACAACACCAGGATGGGCAGAAGGGACCTCGGTTTAACGTCTCATCCGAAGGACGGCACACCCCAGCAGTACAGCACCCCCCAATACTGCACTCGGATGCCAGCGATTTTTAGGTGCAAGTCCAATCCTGGTGTGGGATGAGAACCAACGACCTTCTGGTCCAGAGGCAGATGTGCTACCCACTGAGCCACGCTGACATCTACCTGAAATCAAGACAGAGGATGTCTACCGCCTTAGTGACACAGTCAAAGAAGTTAATCATATTTGTTTGACATGATCTCCCCCCCATGAACCTATGCTGCCCATCATCCTGGAGACTATGCTCCTCTAGATATTCCACCAACCTTTCCTTTAGTATGGTCTCCATGAGCTTGCCCACAATGGAATTCAGGCTGCCTGGTTTGTAATTCCTTGGGTCATCCTTGGGACCACTTTTGTGGAGGGGCACTACATGTGCTGTTCTCCAGTCCTGCGGTACCATGCCTGACTCTAACAAACTATTAAATAGGTCTGCCAGTGGCCCTGCCAATTCCTTTAGTACCCTTGGATGTACTCTGTCCAGGCCTGGTGATTTGTCCACCTTCAATGCCAGCAGTCCCTCTCTCACTCTATCCTCCTCTATCACTACATCTGCGTGTCCCCCCCCCCCTTTCTCTGGTGAAGATAGAACAGAAGTATTTATTTAATATCTCTGCCCCCATTATCCTCCACCCCTTTAAGCCTAATAATCCCTTCCTTCTTGTCCCTTTTCTCACTTATATAGCGAAAGAAAGCCTCCCCCTTCTTAATTCCTTCAGCAATCTGCAACTCTGTGTCTTTGCTCGTCAGACTTCCTTACTTGCCTCACTAGCCAACCTCAGGTAAATTTTCCCTATTCACCTCTCTCTTGGTCTTCCTGAATTTTCTATAGGCCAACCTCTTTTCCCTTACTGCCTGGGCAACCCCAGAACTGAACCAGCTGGGCACTTTGGCCCTTGTGTCCTTCCCCCTTAGACTAATGCACCCATCTGTGGCAACCAGTATTTCTTCCTTAATGATGGACCACCTTTGGTCCACCCCCATATCTGCTGTGATACCCGCTAGATGGCTCCTTAGTAGTCCACCCATTTTTTCTGAAGTCTGCCCTCCTGAAATATGAGCTTTTGGTCTTAGTCGTAATGCTTTCGCTACCCATATCCAACTGGAACTACACTGTGCAATGGTCACTTCCACACAGTGGCTCCCCGACCATTATTGCTTGTACATGCTCTCCCATCTGTGAGCATCAGATCAAGAATTGCCTCAGCTCTTGTTGGTTCACTGACGCCCCAAGTCGGGAACCCACTCTGCAGTCCATCCAGGATCATCCGACTCCTAGCACATGTTGTGGATGGTATGCTCCAGTCCACTTCGGGCAGGTTGAAATCCCCCACAATTATCACCTCTCCTTTCCCTGCAGCTTACAATATTTGTGAGCTCAGTTTCTTGTTTACAGATCTCCCAGTCAAGATGAGAGAGGGACAATAAAAAGTTACTCACCTTAGTAAATGTGTTTCTTCTAATGGATTCTTGCTGTATTCTGACATTATGCAGTTAGCCCCAGCACCTGAACTGCTCCGGAGAGGAAAGAGTTAACTCTATGCCACAGCATAGAATGTTGAGCTTGACTCTCGGTTCAAACCTCTGTCTGCTGCACTCTGAAGTGTAACCGTCAGATTCTTACGAACTAATACTAACACCACCTCCTAGGTGGAAACTGTAAAATTACTAGCCAAAAGGTAACCAAATATTTTGGATCCCAAGAGATTCAAGTCGAGAAATCCAAAACAAAAATTAGGTAGTGAACAAACAGAACTATAAAAACAATATAACAAACCACTCCCCCCTCTATAAAATGGAGAATGCCAGGTGCAACACTGCGCCTGCCAGCCCACTTCCCAAAAAACAGGTTCTGAGAGGGGAGGGAGGGAGGTCAGAATACAGCAAGACTTCTTTAGAAGAAACAATTACTAAGGCGAGTCATTATTTCTTTAAACATGAAGTCTTGCTGTATTCTGACATTATGCAGATTACCAAGCAGTACCTCCATGGATGAGGGTACCAAACCTATTTTGGGAATAGGCTCTGCAGTACTGCTGTACCAAACCTAGCATCACTCCTAGCCTGGATATCCAGAGAGTAATGTTTGGTGAATGTATGGACTGTTTTCCAGGTGGCTGCTTTGCACATCTCTGGTAAGGGTACAGCTCTGGCAGCAGCCAGAAAAGCAGCTGTACCTCTAGTCGAAGGAGCCCTCAGGCCGGGGGCTGGGGAGTTACTCTGCCCAGCTTTTCATAGCAGAACTGTATACAAGAGACAATCCACCTGGCAACAGTTCTCTTAGTAGCAGGTTTACCCTTTCCCACTGCACCATAAGTGAGAAACAACTGGAGAGAGTCAAACCTAAGTGCTTTAGTATACTCAATGTAGTAGCTAAGAGCCCTCAACATCCAAACTGTATAATCTTATCTCTCCTGAAGAAGAACAATGATCAGAGAAGAACACAGGAAGAGACATGGACTGGTTCAGATGAAAATCTGAAACCACTTTGGGCAAGAACCTCCTGCTGGTTCTAAGGACCACTTTATCCCTGTGAAATGAGAAAAATCAGGCTCCACTGACAGAGCTTGTAATTCACCGATACGCCTGGCAGAGGTAACAGCTACCAGGAACACAGTTTTCCAAGTCAAGTACTTAAGTTCTGCTGAGGCCAAAGGCTCAAAAGGTGGTTGCATAAGCTGAGCAATGCAAGCATTAAGGCCCCAGGCAGGAGTAGGATCTTTAAAGGGAGGACTGGTATGGAGCAATCCTTTAAAGAATTTACAGAAAACAGGATGAGATGCCAGTGAGGACGCCTTTCCCACTGACAGAAATGCAGAAACAGGTGACAAGTGTATTTTCAGGGTAGCTGGTCTGAGGCCTAAGCCATTAAGATGAACCATATAATCCAGAACTGTATACAAGCCAGCAGTATCTGGGGATATGTGCCTATTGGAACACCAAATGCTGAATCTTTCCATTTGGATGCATGTTCTCTGGCGGCAGGTTTTCGAGAGGCTTTGAGAATATCCAGAACCCCCACCCCACCCCGACACAGATGGAGGCTTGCAAATTCTAGCTCTTCAAGAGCCATGTCTTGAGGTTGAGAAACCGAAGGTTGGGATACCAAATCCTCCCCTGAGAAAAGGTTAACAGACTAATTCTTGGGAAGAGAAACAGATTTTGACAGCAGATAAGGACTGCTTTTGGCCCACCCAGTCTGCCCATTTCCCTACCTAATGGATAAGCTGCAGATCCTAGTTAACCAGCAGCCTACTTCTTCCTACCCCCAACCCCTAGAATTGCCTTATGACTGTCCCATGCATGCTTGAATTCCACCACTGTTTTTGACTCCACAACCTCCTCCGGAAGGCCTGCTCCATGCATCCACAACCTCTCTGTGAAAAAATACTTCAAGTTACCTCTGAGCCGCCCCCCTTCTATCTTCAAATTGTGCCCCCTTGTTCTTGCACACCTCTTTTCTTGAAAGATGCTACCCTCTTGGATTTTGTCGATTCCCTTGAGGTACTTGAAAGTTTATATCATGTCCCCCCTCTCCTCTTTCCTCGAGGCTATACATATTTAGCTCCTTAAGTCTCTCTTCCTATGTCTTCCGGTGCAGACCCTGCACCATTTTAGTTGCCCTCCTCTGGACAGCTTCCATCCTGTCCATGTCTTTGTGGAGATTGGGTCTCCAGAACTGCACGCAGTACTCAGATGGGATCTCACCAGCTGTCTGTACAGAGGCATAATAACTTCTGTTTTCTACTGGTGATGCCTCCCTATGCATCCCAATATCCCCCAGCCCTCCTTGCTGCCCTCTCACATTGCTTGCCCACCTTTAGGTCATCTGATATGACTACCCCAGGTCCCTTTCCATTTTTGTTGTTGTTAGTATCTCACCCCCCATTGTGTACTCTTCCCCTGGGTTTTTGTTTCCCAGGTGCATTACCTTGCACTTCTTAGCACTGAATCTAAGCTGCCATACATTTGACCATTCCTCTAACCTTGCCAAGTCCCTTCTCATCCTTTCCACCCTACCTTATGCATCAACTCTGTTGCAGATCTTTGTGTCATCTGCAAAGAGACATACTTTTCCTTCCAGTCCCTCTGCAATGTCGCTTATAAAGACACTGAAGAGGACCGGTCCTAATACTGAACCCTCCAGTGTACCCCACTAGTAACCCCATTTCTTCAGAGTGGACCCCATTTACTATTACCTCTGTGTCCTATTCTCCAGCCAATTCTTTACCCAGGCTGTCATCTTGGGACCCACTCCCAGGCTGGCTAACTTGTATATTAATCTTTGTGTGGACTGTGTCAAATGCCTTGCTAAAGTCTAGGTAGGCCATGTCCACAGCCCTCCCTGATCTACTACTTTGGTCACCCAGTCAAAGAAATGTATCAGATTTGTCTGGCATGACCGTCCCCTGTAGAATCCATACTGCTTGGGTCCTGTGCCCTCTGGCCTCTAGATACTCAATTCTTTCTTTCAGAAGTGATTCCATCATTTCCCACCACTGAGGTTAAACTAACAGGTCTGTAGTTTCTTGCTTCTGTCTTGCTCCCACTTTTGTGAAGGGAATCACATCTGCCCTCCTCCAGTCCTCGGGTACCACCCCATCCTCCCATGATTTGTTAAAGAGGGTAGTCAGTGGTGTCACTAGTTCTACCCTTAGTTCTTTTAGAATTCTGGGATGAATCCCATCAGGCCCCATTGCTTTGTCCACCTTCAGTTTTAAGAGTTCTTTCAGAACCCTTTCTTCTGCAAATGGTCTGGTATCAACTTCTGTATCCAGAGTGTTTCTGCTGTTTTAGGTGCCTCCCCCTCTTCCTTTGTAAATACTGAGCAAAAAGATTTGTTTAGTATCTCTGCCTTTTCACAGTCACCCTCTGCCCACCCTCCTCCCCTTTATTAAGCCTCACTAACCCTCCCTTGGTCTTCCTTCGCTCCCTGATGTACCTATAAAGGTTTTATCCCCTTCTAACACGAGTTGGCCATCTTTTCCTCGGTTTGGGCCTTTGCTGTTCTGACTGCCTTCCAGCATCCTTTTGCTTTAACTGATAACAGTCTCTGTCCTGCTCCTTCTGTGATTCCTTGTACTTCCTGAATGCTTTCTTTTTCTCTTGAGCCTTCACTGCCACTTCCTTTGAGAACCACAGTGGTTTCTTATATCGTTTTGTTTTGTTTATTTGCTTCACACAAAGGCTCGTTACCTCTGTGATGGCAGTTTTTATTATTCCCCATTGTTCTTCCACCCCTCCTTCCTGCCCATTTGCTAGTGCATTCCTTAGGCACTCACCCATTTTGGCAAAGTCAGCCCTCCTAAAGTCCAGTACTTTTGCCTTTGTATGGCTCTACTCTATTGCTGTGTTTATTGTGAACCATACTGTTCGATGGTCGCTAGTTCCCAGATGGCTACCCACTTCTACATCTGTGATCCTCTCTTCATCTCCATTTGAGAGAAATCACGTCTAAGATTGCTCCCTCTCGAGTGGGCTCCAATACTAGTTGTCTAAGGCATGCCCCCTGTAGGGCATCTAGAATAACCCTACTCTTCGAAGTGGCTGCTGCAACTGCACTCCAGTTAACATCTGGCATATTCAGATCACCCATCAGCAATATCGCCACTTTTTCTGCCATTCGAAGTATTCTTTCTATCATTTCCTTGTCCATTTCCTTCCCCTGAGAAGGGTCTGTATCAACCCCTGTGCGGATTGTGGTGCCATTGCCGGTCTCCAAATTTACCCACAGAGCTTCTTCTCCTCCCTGTTTTCCTTTTGTTCTGTTGCTTTGATTTCTTCCTTATGTAAAGAGCTACTCCTCCTCCTTTTACCCTCCCTGTCCCTCCTGTAGATCTGTATCCTGGTATGTTTAAGTCCCAGTCATGGTTTTGTGTGTACCATGTTTCTATGACTGCCACATATTCAGATGTTCCTCCTCCATCAAGGCCACTAATTCAGGAAGCTTGTTACTCAGACTACGAGCATTGGTACTCATTGCTCCATTTTTTGATGGCTTTATCTTCTTTTGCAGCATCCCCCACTGACCTTTCTTCCTTGGTCTTTTTCTCATTTAGTACCCTGTTTTGTAGGGAGAGGCTGGGATTTTCCTGCTGCTTATCAGTGCCTCCCCCCTTGACTAGTTTAAAAGCTTGCCAATGAAGTATTTAAACCGACTGCTCAAAAGACTTGTTCCTTCCTGGACAGATGCAGACCATCCTGCAGTATAGGCTGGTGTCCTCAGGTGGAACCCCAGTCCCCAGTGAAGCAAACCCTGTGCTCCACACCATTTTTTCAACCATTCATTAAACTGCATGGTGCAAAGTACCTCGCCTTACTCATGTCATTGACACGCAGCACCTCAGAGAAGGATACTGTGTGCTACTTGTCGTAGGCCTCCCCAATTCCACAAAGTCCTTCTGCATTGCTCTAATCTCATGATGAGCCAAGTCATTTGTCCCTAGGTGGACAATGACGCCCAGCTCAGACTCCTGCAGCTGTTCTTGTGATCCCAGGATGCGCTTCCCTGCCTCTCCAGGCCATGGCACCAGGCAGGCACCAAGAGATGGAGAAGATGGACTGCTAAGGACAGCAATAGAGGATACCAATGCTGCCTGGCCCAGTCTGGAGCAATCAGGATCACTTGCAAGATTGTGACCTTATCTTGACCAGAACTCTTAACAACAGAGGAGGGGGGGGGCATATAGAAATGTCCCCTCCCAATCCAGAAGTAGAGCATCCAGGGGGACTGAGCCCAAGACTGAGGGTCTGCAACAGAAGAGAGAAAGTTGGTGATTGTCTGAGGCTGCAAAAAGATCCATTTCTGGAGTGCCTCACCTTGAAAAAAATCACTTTCAACACTAGGGGATCCAGGGACCATTCATGATGGCCCTAAGAAATCCTGCTCAGGGCATCTGCTAGCACCACTGTCCTTCCCTGGGAGGTGGACTGCTACCAGAGATGTCTGTAGTGAATAAGCCAGGGACCACAATTTCATGGCTTCCGTAGACAGAGTGCCTCCTTGCTTGTTGATGTACCACATGGTGGTAGTGCTGCCTGCCCTGAACTGAACTACCTTGTTCTGTACAGAGTCCGAGAAAACTTTGCGCCAGGTACACTGCCCTGAGCTCTAGAAGATTGATATGAAGTACAGACTCCTGAGGGGATTATACTCCTTGTGCTGTGAGGTCTCCCAAGTGAGCTCCCACCCCATTAAGAGAAGCATCTGTGGTTAGTACCACAGAATGAGACTGGGTGATGAATAGGACTCCTTGTCTGAGGCTGTTCTGATCCAACCACCATTGGAGAGCCTGGATCAGAGTCTGAGTCACTGGAATTAGTTTGGTCAGATGGTCTTTTTTCTGAGACCAAAAGGCCCTCAAGTGGAACTGGATATCCCTCATCTGAAATCTGGCCCCTTGTACCACTGCAGTGGAAGCTGCCATGTGGCCCAGAAGTTGGAGGTAATTCCTTGCTGGTCGAGACACCAGAAGGCGAAAGGAAGAATCCAGGTCTATAAGGGTGTTTGCCCTTGCCAGAGGAAGAAAGGCTCTTGCTTTGACAGTGTCCAACTCCACCCCCATGAAGGTCAAGAGTTGCACTGGTTCGAGAACCGAGTTTGGAAGACTGAGGAGGAATTCTAGAGAACTGAACAACTGCTGGGTCACTTACAGGTTTGACTTGGTCTGGAGACTGAGCCACAATGAGCCAGTAGTCCAGGTATGGGAATATGGAAATGTTTCGTCTCCTTAAAAAGGCCACTACTACTGCTAGGCATGTTGTGAACACCCTTGGTGCTGATGTTAATCCGAAGGGCATTGCTCTGAACTGATAATGGCCTGAAGGCAGTTCGAACCAGAGTACTTTCTGTGGGAGCACCTGATGGGAATGTGAAAATAGGCATCCTGGAGGTCCAGGGAGGCTAGCCAATCCCCTGGCCTTAGAGAGGGAAGAATTATTCCTAGAGTCACTATTTTGAATTTTGGCTTGAGTAGGTGCTTGTTTAAGTGTCTCAGAACTAGGATGGGTCGCCACTCCTGTCTTTTTTTGGGGTAAGGAAGTATCTGGAATACAGATCTTTGCCCCTGTGTAGTAGGAACACACTCTAAAAGTTCTGAGAGCCAGCAGAGAGGAAACTCTGCCTCTAAGGCAATGGTTACAGAGATGTTTGCAGGTGGAAGAGACCTGACCCTCAGCTTTGGGAATTTTTTGAAACCGAGAGCAAGTCCAACTTACTACCTCCAGGACCCACTTGTCTGAGATAACAGACATCCAAGCCTGAAAGTAGCAAGTCAGCCTGCCTCCTACTGGAAAGGGGAGTCAACCTGGGCTGACACATCCGGTGTCTACTTGGCAGGAGCCTTAGTCAGAGGAGGATGCAGCCCTGCTCATCCCCATTCTGCCTCTCCCTCTGAGGAACCCCTGATGAGAAGGAGAGGAGGCCTGTGCCTGGTAGAAGGCCTGCCCCTAGACTGCCGCTGCTTGGACTTGCCTGCCTTTCCCCTTGGCCTGTGCACTCCTGTAGGTGGTCCTGTACCGTCTATTTTCTTCATATAATTCTCCTTCTCCCACACAGAGAATTATCCACTACAGGGCAATCCATGGCCTTAGCCTGGGTGTCCTAAGTAGAGTCCATACATCTCAGCCAAGCCAATCTCCAAGGAGACCAGATGTACCCATGACTCGTGCTGATACATCATTCGAGTCCACAGCAGCATGAAATTGAATTTTGGATGCCTCAATCCCACCAGTAGCCACCTCCTCCAGCTCCTTGGCCAGCTGAGGGGAAGCCGGTTTAGCCAGTTTCAGAACGGTATCCCATCTGGACTTCTGGTATCTGGCTGTGTAGGCCATATAGTTAGCCTGCCTGAGTCCGGAGGAGGATGCCATGTACTGTTTTCAGCCATGGCATCCAACTTCCTAGAGTTTTATCTGGGGTGTGTGAAGCCAAGGGTATGTTAGCCTTATCACAGGCTGCAGCCAGCACATCCCCAACATGGCTGCATTGTTGGTACAAGAACTCAGTACCCCAGCCTGACAGCATGTACCTCTTGTCCATTCGTCTGTCCACAGCAGGTAAAGAGTTTGGCGTTTTAAGCAGTCTTTGTCTATTCTCCTCCATAAATCCCTGGGGAAACGGACAGTCTTTTAGACTCTGGGATGTCCATCATCTTCACAAAGTCAGGCTCCTCTTGTTCCTCAGCAGCTTCAACCAGAGGGGGCTGGAGGGTTTCTGCCACCTTTTTGTAAAACAAATAATGTGAAGGGGACTCAGGCCTTCTAGTGTTTCCCCTCCTAGGCTTTCTGTCTGGGGAGAAGTCCGGTTCTACGGGCTCAGCCAGACCTTCTAAACCATCATAGTCATCTTCATCCCCCTCCAGGTCCGGTTCATAATACTGTTCTGGGGAATAATCCGGAACTGGAGGGACTGACCAAACCGAGCGCCTACCGAGAGGTGCCGGATCAATCTGAACCGGACGGAGCGATTCAACAATACTAATCGCCTGGCAATTTCTTCGGAGGTTGAACAATGTGGTTCTGGATCTGAGCTGGACGATTTGTCTTTTTTTCTTAGCTGGAACCAATCCCTCAGGATCAGCTCTCCTTTTGCCCAAGGGAGTCTCACCCAGGTCAGTGGGCCCTCCCTCAGGTTCAGTTGGAACTGAACCGGCTGGCCAGCCGGGTCAGCGGACTTCTAGGCCTGATTGTCCCCAAGCCTGCCCAATATTTTATCTAAGGGGGCCTTAAGAAAAATTTTTTACAAATCTGGTAGTCTGAATCAAGGTGGTCAAAACGCAGACAGTAAACAGAGGTGGTGTGGGGATCAGCCTTAGCAAAGGCCTCCCCACACTCACTGCAGTGTTGAAACCCAGTCAGCCTGTTTTTTCTTTTGGGTTTCTCAGATGTAGCCATCCTAACACACACCCTTTTATTCGGCAAAAGCCAGGCAAGACCCCCTTATTAGTTCCCAACCATGCTACGGGTGTTGGAAAAAAAAAAAAACTTTTTTTTTTTTTTTTAAAGAACCGGTACCTCACGCTAAAATAAAATTAGAAGTAACCCAAACAATTTCCACACACAATTCACATTCAGTTCACTACCTAAGCACTTACTGTACTGCAGACAGGGATCTGAACCAAAGAAAAATATGAAAATAGCAGTTTAAAACTGATGGTTTTTTTACTGTACTGGACTGAAAGCGATGGAGAGATCTCTGGAGCGACTGTTTAGTTAGGCGGAGTAAAGAATCTGACAGTTACACTTCAAAGTGCAGCAGACAGAGGTCTGAACCAAGCTCGAGCTCAACGTACTATGCTCTGGCATAGAGTTAACTCTTTCCTCTCCGGAGCAGTTCAAGTGCTGGGGCTAACTGCATAATGTCAGAATACAGCAAGACTTCATGTTATTTGAACCCCCCAACCTCACCTTTCTCCCTCTATTGGGCCTCAACTGAACCCATAATGCCTCCACTTCCTCGACTCCTTCCTCGTGCAAGTTATTCCTCCCCAATATAAACTGCCACCCTCCTCTTTCCCTACTACCCTGTCCCTCTTGTATAGTTTATAGTCAGGGACTGCAAGGTCCTAGTCATGGTGTGATGTTGCCCAAGTCTCTGTTACTGCAGCTGTGTCCACCCTCCTGTCTGCTAATAGTGCCTGCAGGTCATCAATCATGTTTCCAAGACTCCATGTATTCAGAGACACCACCCTCCACCTAGAATCTGACCTTCCTTCTCTTCCCTCTATCGTTCTATTCAAATTTATTCCCTCTGTGTGCACCCCTCCACATACCCTTGTTATGTGTTCCTCACCCCCTTCACCCTTTGCTAACTGATCTTGCCCCTTCCACCACCTCCCTCCAGATCTCTTCCATCACTGTGGAGGGAGGTTCACTGACCACCTCCTCTCAGAGTCTGTGGGCCTGCATGCCTGCTGCGCCCCCCCCCCCCAGTAGTTTAAAATAAGTGTAGTGGTTATTGATTCCCAGTTTGTCCCTGTCCCAGAGTACCTCAAATCCACCCTCCTGAGGTGTAGCCTGTCTGGAGAAGAGTGCTTTGTTTGACCAGGTCTCCTCCCAGTCCCCAATACAGATAAACATCTCCTCGCTGCACCATTTCCTCAGCCAGTCATTAAAATCCTCTATTCTTTTCCTGGCTGTGCTGGTATCACCTCTGAGAAGGCCAGTGAACTTACTTCCTTCCTTCCTTCCTCCGTCCTCCCTGCAGATCTTCCCTAACTCTCTGAATCTACTTTCTACTACCTCAACCTCCTCCTCAGCAAGGTCAATGGTTCCCAAATGTATAACTAAATTAGGTTTTCCTCCAACCTCCTTACTATTTCCTTATTCACAAGAAAGGAACGTGAAAATTTACCACTAAAAAGCAGTAAAATCTAACTAGCTCTTCGGTTCCCTGAAAAAGGAACCGAGTGCAACCAGAAAAAATAAAAATAAAAATAGAGGCAAAAATAAACAAGCATTTGTCAATGCCGAATGTTTGCTTGCTGGCATTGGTAATGTAGAAGTTACAGAGCTGCATAATAGGAATGGCAGCGAAGTACTGAACTGGAAGCCAACCCCACCACCACCCTGCAGAGAGTGACAGGCATTGGGGTGTGCCTTTGGACCGTCAGGCATAACGACCACGCCATTTCACCATACCCTACCCTGCAGACACTGACAAGTGTCACGGTGTGCCTTGGGGTCTTTGGCCCTTATGTGCACCACATTCCATCAGGAAATACAGTGAGATGGGTGTGGTATAGGAGAATGGGGTGAAGTTTGGGCCCGAAGAGTCCAAGGCACACCTTGATGTCTCTCACTGACTGCAGGGGGTGGGTGGGGTGGAATGGCATAAGCATGACAGGCAAGAATCCTAAATCACACCCTGATGCCTGTCATTCTCTACAGGGTGGGGCGTTATGGTCGGAAATCCTAACGCCTCAGGCATTCGTCTGTATTTTCACTCCAAATTTTCAACACGGTTTTTTGTGACCCCCACCTCATGAACAGTGGCAATATCAGTTTGTTAGCCGAAAACTGCTTTTGCACAGCGATTATGGCATTTGGCACCACAGGTGCAAAACGCATTCTGAACAGGATGTGAAAAATGACAGCGTACTGTTCATGGGGAGGTGTAAAATGGCAATGTTGAAAATCTGCTGTGAAAATCTTAAAACTGGTGAAGTCACGGAGTGCGTAGAATCTGTGCAATGCATACCCGTAATGTAACTAGTTTGGGGATTTTTAATTTTTTTTTTTTTTTTCTTAAAAACAGCAGATTTGTTAACACAGGCATTTTGGGACCTCCGATCATGAACAGTGTCAATCAGTGTGATTTTCTTTATCTGTCCCAACAATGATTTCCACAGCCACTCACAAGATTTCTGTGCTGAAAGTGTGAAAACACATTTCGCCATGTTGTGGAAAATGACAGCTGTACTATTCATAAGGAGGTGTGAAAAATGCCACTGGTGAAAATCTGGACTGAAAATATTACAAATTCATGAAATTACGAGGGTGCGTGGAAATCTGCGCAATGCTCATTCAAAACAGTCATTTTATGGAGTTTTGTCACCAAATTTTCAACATAGCCATTTTAAGACCTCTGCTCATGACCAGTGTCACTGTGATTTTCTTAATCTGTCCCAAACATTGTTTTGCACACCGACTGTACGACTCTCATGCTACATGTGCAGACACATATTTGGGCAGATGTGAAAATGGTAGCTGTACTGCTCATAAGAGGTGGTAAAATGGCAATGTTGAAAATCTGGAGTGAAAATACTGAAAATTTGGGGAACTTACTAGCGCATGTGAGGAACCTGCAACACGCCGAAACAGTCATTTTAGGAATTTTCACCAAATTTTCAATATAGCCATTTTAACACCTCTGCTCATGACCAGTGTCACTGTGATTTTCTTAACTTGTCCCATATTGCTGATTTCGCACACTGACTGCACCATTGTGCGCTAACATGGCAGAAACACGGGCAGATATGAAAATGACAACTGTACTGCTCATAAGGAGGTGTGGTAAATGGCAATGTTGAAAATCTGGAGTGAAAATATTGAAAATTTGTGAACTTACGAGCAGTATAGGAACTCTGCAACACACGCATGAACAGTATTTTAGAATTTTCCACCAAATTTTCAAAATAGGCTTCGAGAGGCCACCTTATGAACATTGGCAGTGTCATTTCGTTAATCATTCCTGAAAGGTGATTTCGCGGCTGGCAAATCACCCTTTCGGCCAGAGTAACGCCATGACAGTGACAGCATTCATGAGAAGGCCCCAAAACCCATGTTGAAAATTTGTGCAAAATTCCAAAAATGCCTGAGATATGCAATAAAGTTGAAAACCCTATCTATCCCATTATACAGCTTACCGCATTTTCTCGCTCACGGTCAGCTTTGAAGAGTCCAGACGTGTTCCCGGTCCGCTAAGATAGTCGCACGAGCCCGGAGGTAAGTATGGGGTGAGGTGGGGTGGGAGGCAGGGCGTGCAGTGGGTGGGTGCGGGATGTGGAAGAGGGACAGGGAGAAGCCGAGGACAGTTTTTGTATTTACAGGTTTATTTCCTAAGAGCGACTAGGGGCGTTTGCCACACTGGGGTGGGCTCCCAGCGTGACGCTGGAAGGATGTTGGTGGGGGGCAGGAACAGACAGAAACTGGGCACCTGTCAGCAGTAACATCAATCTGCCATGCTGGGGTGGGCTCCCAGGCGTGTACCTGAATGTTTTTTTGGGGAGCGGCGCATGTGCAACTGACGGGAATTGGGCACCCCGGCCATAAACATTTTGCCACGCTGGGGTGGGCTCCCAGCATGGCACCTGGATGCTTTGTTGGTGGAGCCACCGGGGATTGGCACCTCACGCTGTTGTTGCGGGGGAGAGGGGAAGGCGCATGAGCACGCAGGTGCGTGTGTGTGTGTATATGGTGGGGAGCTCTGCTCACTGCAGCGGAGCCTCCTTTCAACTGTATGCCACTGCATTTTCAGCTGTCAGACAGCTGGAGCAGTGATTGGCGCACTGCGACCCCGCCTGCAAACACACTGACTGAATTGGAAGAGGCTGACACACCTCTGGAAAACTCAGATGATGGCATTATGTTTCTTGCACATGCGTGCAAGCAAACATAAAAAGCACAGTAAAAAACACTGAATCAAAGGGTTTTCCTGGTTCCCTGGAACCTCTGAGGAAGAGGGAAGAACTGCTAAAAATAGTAAAAAAAGTATAAAAACTAAACAAACCAGAAAAATAGGACTTAAGACAGACAAAACAGAATAAATTGAACTTTGCTTTTTCTCACAGAAAACAGTGAATTACAGTGAAGCGCTGAGGAGAGCTCTCAGAGGCGTCTTACGAGGCAGACGGATAAATGAATCTGAATGTTTTAGAACGCAGCTGCACCAAAGGCAGACATCTGAATACTGCGCGAAGAGCCAGTGATGCATTCCATCATTTCCATACGTTCCAGTCTCTCCGGGAAGTTCAACACAGGAAGCTAACTGCCATAGTTAACCATACTGAGGGATTCCCAGGGTTTGAATCACAGGTTTTAAAACCAGTTTGGACTTACCAATGTCCTGGCGCATCAAGTAAAACCCAACTATTGCATAATTTGGATACGACAGCCCCCCAAAATTACAGTTCCCTCCAACACAAAATTCCGCTTTTAAAAACCATGAGACTGGCCCTGCTGGGTAAAGCACACTGCTCTGCTATAAGTAGTGTTCACATGTTGAACACCATTCTGCTCAGCTGGAGAGAGACTATGAGCAGTCCTGGTGAGAACTGCTGCAACCTGCAAGGTGAGGCACATACCAACAAGATGGTGACAAACGGCAAACTGTCAGCCAGTGCCCTGCAGCAGCACTGTAGTTGTGAAAGTCAGCAGTGCAACAGCAGTCACCAGGTGGGAGGGAAGGCACAGATGAGCTATGCACCAGCACACTCAGTGTGCGCTCACTTGGAACCCTTTGCACACACTGCGTGCATATATGTACTTGAAACCCCTTGCACACTCAGTTCAGGATGGCATGTTGCTGGAGGCTCATAAGAAGCAGAGCTGAACAGGAGGCATAAAATATGAATTACTTAAGAACAAAACAAACAAACAAAAAAAAAACAGCAAGCAATAATTCCACATCACACGTCACCTAGTGTCCTTGGAATACTAACTGGAAGCTGCTGCACTGAGTTTCACAATCTGCAGCTGGAAACTGGTGCGCTCCTTTCAGCAGTGCTGCAGTCCTCACTGAAGCAGCTGCAGCTTAGTCACGAACTGCTCATCACAGGTGAGAAGCCCTAACTCAGCCATCCTGACCGCTGTGCTCATATCTTACCCAAAGTCCTGCTGCAGGTCTGGTTTCAGCTGCAACTCCAGATCAGCTTGTCTGAAACAGTTGACCCGTGTTTAGCAAACAGCTTTCCTACACCAGGCTAAATCCTGTGACTTGCAGGACACCCGTGCTCCAGTACAACACTAGTACAAACACTGCAGGTCTTTGGCCCACCTGACTACAGAGCCACCCATCACAAGTTCTAGGATATAAAGGACTGATGTCCGAACCCTTACCATCAAGAACTTCGTCAGGCTTTCTCCTCTTCTCATAGATAAAGATGATGGTAACCAGGACGATGACCTCGACCACAATGCCCAGGAAAGGCCAGAGGGCATAAGCTCACGCACGCAGCAGGAATATTGAGACTGTGTAATTAGAAATCTCATTGGTACCCTCACAGATGTAAAGAGCTGATCCTGCTCGATGTCCAGACTTGAGATGAGCTCAGTCTCTCTGGGACACTCTTAATCTCAAACTTGTCACTGGTGCAGTTAATCTCCAAAATCATAAACAAGTTTATTCCATTATCTGAGTTACATTAAACACTCTAGCCTACTGTAATGCCAATTACCATTCAGTATTACAAGGAGCATTTCAAAATATATTCACTAGCTATACATAATTTAAATTACTCCCCAGATCATTTTACTGGTATTATGCAAATTAAACCCAAGCCTCCACATTTTACGGTATTCCAACAGAAAAAAAAATAGAGATTCTACAGATGAACAGTGGTAGTCTCAAATTGCAATGGAAATGCTGACAGCTGGAACTGGAATAGTGTATGGCACTTCTAGTCAAATCCTTCAGTGCAGATAACCTAAAACTTAATACAAAACTTCCCAGTTTGTACTACACTCAGCAACTTCAAACACAAGGGATTGCAGGTGTCACAGATATTGGCCAATGCTGTGTGGAACAAGAAAAGTTGCTTCACCTGCTCTGGAACAAAAGTCTTATATAAGTGTTCCTTGACAAAATAAAAAAAAAAAAAAAACTAAGTTTGACAGAATAATACAAATACTGAAACATTCACAATTAGTCACTTTGACTATGCTAAAACTCGGGAGTAAAGAACACATGCTATTGCATTAATAGGGGCTACTGCTAGACATGAAATATCAAGGGTCTAGCTGACTGGAAGGATCTAACCGGAAATGGAGGGGGGAAAAATGAAGCCACACGATAGAGAGTCAGTGGAAAATAAGAAATGAAATAGAACAAACTGCTACAATATGCATACAGGTAAAAAAAGTGTTAACAGTAAGCTACCCAAGTGGTGCACTATGGATATTAAAAGACTAATTAATAAAAATAGTAATGAAAATGAACACGTTACATGGGTGTTCATGGGCTACCAGAGAAAATGTTAAGAAAGAGCAAAAAAGCAACGCCTAGGCAGAGAAGGGAAGAAAAAAAAATTACTTACCATAGTGATCTTGTTTCTTCCCAGTGATACTCAGGTATTCATAATTTCCGCAGTGTCCCTTTAAGACTGAACTGCCTAGAGAGAATTTAGAGTGCTACTTTCAAATGCTGCCTTGAACTACCTGCCTAGGTTCTAAAACCCTCAGATTTCCTTGGAGCCTGGAAAGAAAAACTAAACATCTAGATATAAAAACCTTAGTAATTAGGTATATAATAATAATGGAACACCACCCAACTGCTCCCCAAGGGGCGCAAAAAAATCAAAACTGGAGGTCATAAAATGTAACAATACCCTGAATATCAGAAATCACCTGAAGGGGGGAAAAACAAAATGAACCCAAATCACAACAGTGCCTGATTGTGGCACCTATAAAGTAGGTCACAAAAAAATTCCCAGGAACGCAGAGGCTACTGGTTCTTGAAGGGGAGGCAGGGTGGGAAGTTCTGAATGCCTGAGCATCACTGGGAAGAAACAAGATTACTATGGTTAAGTAATTTTTTCTTCTAACCCCAGTAATACTCAGGTATTCATAACTTCTGTAGACTAAGCAGCAGTACATTTGGAGGTGGGCACAGAGCCTACTTTGGAAACAGACTCTGAAGGACTGCTGTGCCAAACCTGGCATCACTCCTGGACAGGATGTCCAAACTGTAATGCTTTGTAAAGGTGTGTACCATTTTCCAGGTAGCTGCTTTACACATGTCCACTAATGGGACATTTCTGGCAGCTGCTACGGTAGCAGCTGTATCCCTTGTGGAATGGGCCCTCAATCCTGTTGGGGATTCCCTTCCCACCTTAGAAATAACAAAAGTGGATGCACTGTACTATTCAGCAAGAAAATACAGGTTACTCACCTGTAACAGGAGTTCTAGGAGTGGTATATGTTCATCCACACTTCTTGGCAGGTACCTTGCCACTTTAAGAGGGGCCGGAAGGTCTTCAAGCTGGCTCCTCCCACCCACCTGGGTGGTAAAACCCTCAGCTCTGCCCCAGACGCCAGATCTAGCCCACTGGAGGCCAGGGAGGTCGCGTGGGTTGTGTGGATAAACAACATATATCACTCCTATAAAGTGCAGTTACACAGACTTTTGCTGTAGCAGTAGATCTTCTAGGAATGTCTCTTGCAGTAAGTCATTACTTCTGGGAGTTCCCGATGGGTGGCACTCCAGCACGGAAGTTTCTTCCACCAGTCTCCACACCAGGGACTACCCACAAGACCTCACTTCCTGGGCTGTACCTATAAAAGTGGGTGGTCCCTGGTAATCTCTATTCCACGGTTTCAGCTTGCGCAGGCGGACCAGGAGAATCGAGGTACAGCTTCCCAAATCCCTACACCTTTTCCTGTTGCAAAATGTCATGGGGGTTGAGGGTGGAATTGATTACGTAAGAGACATTCCTAGAAGATCTACTGTTACAGCAAAAGTCTTGTGTAACTGCACTATCTTCCACAGAATGGTCTCTTGCAGTAAGTCATTACTTCTGGGAGGATTCCAAGCAGTTATCGAGAAAGAGGGTGGCCATATGGCGCCGTTTTATATCTTCGTGTGTGTGGTCTTAGGATCCTAAAGGGGTTGAAAACATTGTATCAGCATGTAAAAAGGATTTTGTAAGTAATCCATTATAGCATTGTTATAGGATTATGGCTGAAAACTGCATCATCTGAGGAGTTCAAGGATGTATCCAATTAGGGTATGGTATATCAGATAAGTGTAATAGATCATAAAGTCAGCCATATAATGGAGTAATTAGTAAATCTCAGTGGCATGCCCTGGAAAAGACAGTATATGTCAAACTGATTGGGTTTTGAGTCTTGGATAGTAACCCAAATAATACAATGATATTTTGTAGTGCTACATGTAGCACTTTAGTACAGATTTCTTCTGTGAAACAACGTATCTATTTCATGAAGGAATCCAGTGACAGAGTCAGTGGCGACATAGTACCCATTTTAGGGTAAAGATATAGAATGCAATAGAGTGATGTATTCAGTTCCATCATGTGTTAGTAATCTCATTTGCAAGGGGGTCTAAAGTATGCCAAGGTCAACTGCCTTGCAAGGCATAAACCTGAAATGTTAGCATGATGGACCCTTTGTTGATACTGTTGGGTGAACAGACATGTAAACAATAATCCGGATACTTACAGATTTAGGAAGCATGTGATCTTGTGCGAGATTTAAAATGCAAGAAATCATAAGGTTTGTAACCTGTCCATAGTTTGTTGTCCAAGTAGCGTGGATCAGCAAGTTTGATAAATCTTGCAGTTAATACAGGTTTTATGTATTCACCATGTCCTGTCTGTCCAGACAGTAGAAAATGTAACCATTTAGTATAAATAAGATAAAGAAATAGCCGATAATGTTGCGAAATGAAACAATGTATCTGTGACAAAGTAAGTCAGTGATTCTTAGAATCAGGACTTATAAGCAATCTTGCAGATGGTTTAGAGAACATGTAAAGTAACAATGATTTTGATATTTCCATCTTGTATCAATAATCTTACTTACAAGGGGGTCCCAGGTATGTCAGTGCCTGCAACCTTGTTGGGCATCTAAATGTGATGAGTCCATTATGTGTACTGTTTGGACAACAGAGCTAAAATAATGAACAATATAATCAAAATCATGAGGCAGTAGGTCTCATTCTTGAGATTACAGAAACACATGTAGTAGTACACATTTTTTTTGGGTTGTTGTGACCAAGCAAAAAAAAAGTAGAATTTTTAAGACTTATAGTCTGTGTATAGGTACTCACCCTTGGTTATGTGATCTATGTTCATGATCAAGTGAAAGCTGCTTATAGCAGAAGAATATAATCCACACCAGGATACATAGATTGAATCTCAGCACGTGGGTAGACCTGTTCGTGGGAGGGACATGGAGTCCGGTGCACAACAGGCCAAGAGGCATCCTGATGGAATGGCCGTGATGGTCTAACAGTGATACCTCTGAAAATGTGGCTAGATGTATACAGCCTGTTGAAAAAAAGGCTTCTGTGTTCAGTTGAAGTCTTTAGTGAGAAGAAGAGGCACCCGGCCAGCCAGAGGGGTGGTCATGGGTTTAGAGGCTTGTAGGTTATCCAGTATCTGAGCCCCGGGGTCAAAAAGATGGTCACCTTAAAAAGAGGCATTAGCAATATTCCGTTGGATATCAGGTGCTAGCCCTGAGAGTCGAAGCCATGCCTGACGGCATAGAAAAGACCGACAGCAGAGGCTCAAGCTGAAGCATTGCAATGTTGCATCCTGATCTTTTCAGTGGATGCAGGTAGTCTATTTCATAAGATCACCAAGCAGAGGTACTTACTAGACGAGGTTATAGTACTTGTATGTTCAGGTATGACAGTGCGGTCATGAGCAGCTGCAAGACCACAAAATCCACAGTGGCCATATTTGTTAAATAAGACTAGTACAATAGGAGCCTGATAGAACCTGTGTGCTTTTCCAGTTAACTTCTGTGCCATTAGGAGTTAATTCCATGCTTCAGTAATCGTATTTCTGAATGTTATAGTAGTCAGTCGTCCCAGCTAGATGGTACATCATAAGGGGACTCATTCTCCTGAATATTCATGCAGGGGCATGACAGGTGGGCAGTCCAGCCCGTGCATGCCAGTGTCGATGGAGGCTGAGACAGTCTGTGATAAACTGTGTGTGAGCACAAAGCACGAGAGCAGATGAGGCTGGTATGCCCCTGCGTTCTGTAGCATATAATTATTTTCTAGTGATGCAGCCCCATAGTAACTTTTGGTGCATGTTGTTGAAAGTATTCATGCAAAGTCCATGGTACACCTGTAATAAGAATTCTCCATAACTGTATTATATGCAGGTAAAGGTGCTGTTCTATAATGCAGGGGTTGCTCCATTGACGGTGGCTGCAGCCCCATCGACAGAAGAGGAGGAGGAGAAGCATGCCTCATCAATAATGTACTATGTCTTTATAGATGAAGGGCAAGTAAAAGCATGCTCCATCAATGATGAGGAAGACAGGACATGCTCCGTTAACGGAGGGACATGCTCAGTCGACGATGAAAAGGTGAATGCATGCCCCATCAACAGTGGTAGGCCTCCCGTCGACTGTGGAGCTCTGGAGCATGTCCCATCAACCGGGGAGGCAGCCCCATCGACAATGGAGCATGTAGAGCGTGCTCTGTCAATGAAGGTGTTATCTATGAGGATGTCTTGTAGAGCCCTCCTGTCGATGAGGCAGTATGCCCCATCGATGGGGAAAGCAGCAGGACCTCTGTCAATGGGGAGTGTAGCCTCATCGATGGGGAAGCTCAAGAATGAAGCTCTGTCGACGAGGAATGTTCCTTTGATGAAGAGCCTGCCGTCAACGGGGGTGAATGCCAGTCTGTGCTCTTTTGATGAGGTAGTGTCCGTTGTCGACAGGGGTGAATGCCCATCGATGATGAATGTCTTCTTGATAATCTCTGTTTCGGAGGCAAGACTGTTGAAAGGTGGTCAGGTAGGACATTAGGTGAAGGGGTTTCCTTCCCTATGTTAGTCGTTGAATGGGACTCTGTTCATGAGCCTTTTAAACTAAATTAGTACAGTGTTTGTTTTTTTGTGACAGAAACATTCATTGTAGTAGTCTTATCTAGTACAGGAACTAGGTGCCTTGTATGAAGTCCAGGCACCCCAGGCTATATTTTCAATCCACTTCGTATACTGCAGTAGAAGAGATGCTGCCAGAGCTGAAGCCAGTGGGAAAATGAACAGAGATTACCAGGGACCATCCACTTTTATAGGCACAGCTCAGGAAGCGAGGTCGTGTGGGTGGTCCCTGGTGTGGAGACTGCTGTAAGAAACTTCCGTGCTGGAGCGCCACCTATCAGAAACTCCCAGAAGTGATGACTTATTACAAGAGACCATTCAGTGGAAAATCTGTTACAGGTGAGTAACCTGCATTTCTAGAGACGTGGATATGTTGTTTAATCCACACTTTTTGGCAGACTCCTAGCAGTTCTCCGGGAGGAGGGAGGGAGGCAAGGCGCGCACCCCCTATTAAGGAAACAGACTGGAGAACTGAGGCCCCAAAACCAGCATCCCGGCACAACTCAAGGTTGATGTGGTAATGGGAAATGAAGGTGTGTGCCAACTTCCAGGTAGCAGCCCTGCAGATTTCCTAGATAGGGATGTCCCTAGAAGCAGCTACCGAGGCAGTGGATGGTGGGTAGAATAAGCTCTTATCCCTCTGGGAGGCTCCTTGCCCGCCAACCTATAGCAGAGATCTATGCAGGAAGTAATCCACTTTTCATCATCTGCTTGGCTGCAGGTCTGCCAGATGTGGCTTCAGCGTAGGTGACAAACAGCTGGTGAGCCTCTCCCCGAACTTCAGCCATTCGCTCTTTATAATAGGCGAGCGCTCTCCTCAGGTACAAAGTATGGAGTCTGTATTTGGCCTCCGAGGTGTGACTGGGGTAGAACACCAGCAGAGTCAATACCAGATTCAGGGGAAACTCCGACACCACCTTTGGAAGGAATTTCGGGTGGGGGCGTAGGACAACCCTGTCCCTGTGGAAGACCAGGTAAGGAGATTCTATGGAAAGCGCCTGGCGCTTCCCAATCCTTCTGGCTGACGTGATAGCCACCAAGAAGACAGTCTTCCACAATAGGTGGGAGATATCGCACCTATGCATCAGTACGTATGGCTTGCCCATGAGCCTAGCCAATACCAGCAGTAAATCCCACGGAGGTGGAGGTTCACGCACCGGAGGGGATATGTGATCTAGGCCTTTGAAAAAAAAAAAACACCAGACCACCTTCTCCTGCACCGACTGCTTGCCGGTCTGTGCTCTGTAAGCAGAGATGGCTGCCAGGTTCACCTTAAGGGTCATCGACTTGAGCCCTTGCTGAGAAAGGGACCACAGGTAGTCCAAAATGTTAGCCAACGGGCAGGATGAGGGGTCCAGCCCCTTGCCCCGACACCAAATGGAAAATCTCTTCCATTTAAGGCATAAAACATTTTCTGGTAGACTCCTTACTGGACGCCTCAACGATGTTGAGACCTCGTCGGAAAGACCCAAGGCTTGGAACTCTAGCTGCTCAGGAACCAGGCTGTCAGATGCAGGGATTGAAGGTCTGGGTGGCGTACCTTCCCCTTGTTGACACAGCAGGTCTGGGCGGACTGGAAGCCACCTCGTGAGCCTGGAGCTGAGGCTGAGGAGATTTGGATACCAGAACTGGCAGGGCCAGTCTGGGGCTACCAGAATCACCTGCGCCTTGTCCCTCCTCACCTTGAGGAGCATCTTGTGGATCAAGAGAAATGGAGGGATGGCTTAAAAGAGGTCTGGGGTCTATGAACTCGAGAAGGCATCCCCCTGCAGCGAGCCCCGTTGGGGGGGGGGGGCGGCCACAGAACAGTCTCAGCTTCGCATTCTCCCTGGAGGCAAACAGGTCCACCTGAGGAGTGTCCCAGCGGAAGAATAGATCCTGCACTACCTCCGGCAGGAGAGACCACTCGTGAGATGCAGCGCCCATCCGGCCGAGGGCATTGGCCAGACTGTTCGAGGCTCCGGCCACATGGATGGCTAGGAGATCTGCCTCCAGGCTGAGCAAGAGAGACCAAGTGTGGGAGCCTTTGCACAAAGGCAAGGAGTGCGCCCCACCCTGTTGGTTGAGATAGTACATGGTCGGTGTTCATCTGGACCTGAACCACTGGACCCTGGACAAAGGAGTGAAGGCAGTCAGGCTAACTGAATCGCCGGAGCTCCAGCAGGTTGATGTGGCATCAGGACTGCTGAGAGGACCAAGGCAAGTGGGCCCTGTGCTCCCAGATGGACACTTCACAACCCAGAGAAGCATCGGGTCGCCAAGATGATCGCCGGCTCAGGGCGGACAAACGGGATCCTCCTGCAGTTGAGCTGGGACGAGCCACCATTGCAGGCCGTCCCACATCTTCTGGGTCACGGACACTAGCTGGTCTAGGAGACCAGAGGCTGGGACCAGTGGCTGGCCAGTCCCACTGCAGGTGCGCATATGCCAGTGGGCCCAATGGACCATGAGTGGGCAGGCCACCATGACACCCAGAAAATGCAGGAAGTCCTGGGCAGGGTGCAATTGCCCAACCAGAAATGACTGGGCAAAGGAATAAAGGACCTCGGCCCTGTCCGCCAGGAGCCGGGCCCTGGCTCGGATAGAGTTGAGCTCCACCCCGATGAACTGGATAACCTGCAAAGGCATGTGTTCCGACTTGGCCTCGTTGATAAGGAGACCTAGTTGAGAGCAAGCCCGGAGGGCCAGGTCTCTGGACCGCTCTGCCTCCAACCTGAGGGGCTGCTACACAGCCAATCGTCCCAGGGTAAGGGCAGACCCAGACTCCTCAATGCCAGGAATGCTGCCACCACTGCCATGCATTTGGTGAAGACCCTGGAGATGAAGAAAGGCTGAATGGCATGGCCTGGAACTCGTAAGGGTTCCTCTGCTTGAAAACGGAGGAACCGCTGATGGGATGGATGGATTGGGATGTGAAAGTACGGTCCTGAAGATCCAGGGAGCAGAACCACACGCTAGTTCCAGGGATGGTATGATTTGGGCCAGAGTGACAATCCGAAGGTTAAGTGGCCTTAGGAATTTGTTCAGGTCGTGCAGCTTGAGAATGGGGTGCCAGCCCACATCCGTTTGGGACCATGAAGTACCCGGACACACACCCTGGGCAAGGAGGAGGATCCACCACCTTGCTGACTACCCCCTTCTGGAGGAGCAGGGCTAGGTCATCTCGGCGAGCAGACAGAGGCTGCGTGATCTGAGGCCCACTGCGGGTGTGGGCTTGAAAAGGAGGGGGTCTGCTCGAATTCCAGAGGCAGACCCCTACCAACCACCTCCAGCACCCAGCGGTTCGTGGTGATAGCGGACCAGGCAGAAAGGAAGTGGTTGAGCCAGTCCCCCACAGGGGAACCCACGGGAGGTGTGACAGGGTTGGGCAGCACCCCGCAACCCGTCACTGGGCAAGCTTGGAGGAAGAACCGGCAGAGGGGCTGCCCGGACCTTTACCTCCAGGCTTCCTAACTGAGGAAGCGATAGACTTGGCCTTGGGGCACCAAGAATGAGCCTGCTGGCCCTGTTGCTGGGCCACATGTGCCGCAGGAGGCAAAGGAAGAAAGGGCTTACGCTGCTGATGGCAGCCTTTTTTCCTTCTGGGCAAATGCAACAGAGTCCAAGGAGGTGCTGGACTTCTCGATCTGCTGGAGGTGGCCCTCCACCCCGGGCCCGAACAAGTCGGCGTCCAAAAAGGGGACATCTGCTAGCTTGTGCTGGGTATCCACCATGAAGGTTGAGATCCACAGCCAAGCCCTGCGGTGCATGGCTACTGCAGCCGCTACTGACCGGGGCACAAGAATCACTGATGTCCAGAGCAGCCTGCAGCCGTTTAGCCACCGCCCTTCCCTGATCCCAAACCTGCTTGACCGTGGTCTGGAGGCCAGCCGGGAGATGAGGAAGCAGCTCATCCAGGGAGCCCAAAAGGGTGTGGGAGAAGTGTGCCTTCAGAACAGCCGAGCTAGACTGACAAAGGCCTAAGGAGGCAGCAGCATAGACTTTCCTCCCAGAGTAGTCCAGCTTTCTGGACTCCTTGTCCGGGGGCTTGTCCATGTCCTCAGCATTTCCGGAGTGCCAGAATATGCCATCGGTCACCAACCTCTCAGCCTAGGGATACGAACATATGAAATTTGCCAGCAGATAAAGGTCTAGAGGTCTATCAAGTCTGCTCGAATGTGCAGCTAGCACCCCCTATTCTGCAGCTGCCCCTCCCCTTCCACTTCATTAACCGTCCCCCTTGTCCTGTCCCATCCTCGTTTGAAGCAGTCCACTGTTCTACTGCATACCACTTCAGCAGGTAACGCATTCCACCCAGCCACCACCCTCTCTGTAAAAAAGTGTCTCCTCATCTCCCTCCTGAACCTTCCTCACTCCAGTCTCATATCATGGCCCCTGGTGGCCCTCCCCTCCCTTACTTTGAACAGCCCCTCTGTTCTGTCTGGGATGCTCTGAGAAACCGGAGCCAGTAGGGACCGCATACTTGGGCTATCCGCAGGCACAGAACAAAGAGGTCAGCTGCTGCCAGAGCTCCAGGCCCAGGCCCACTATGGCCTCTGCCACAGGGAAGGCCTCCAAGGGGCAATCCCCCTTTTCCAGGATTTCCATGAGAGGGTATTTGGCCCGTTTCTGCATGGGTTCAAGCTTCATCCCAGTAGACTCAGAGATGAGACGAAGGATACCCAGGAACGAGGATGGGCTCTTGTCCACCAATAGACCCCCTGAAGATTCCAGGTCAACGGGCCGGGAATACAGCGAGGAATGGTCAGACTCCAAAGAGTCCGCGAACAGCTGCCGACCACCTGAGCCACTCCACTCGCCGAGGACAGTGGGAGGTGAGAGTGACCGACAACCTGTGGGGCAAGCTTGACCAGAGAATCCTTGGTCAGCGCCCTAATCTTTGGCTGAGGAGGTGGGGGTTCACCACTATGGGTGGAGCAGCGGTTTAGGCCAAGCATCGGCACTGGGGCCGGCTCCGACAGAGGGACCGGGGCAGGCGATGGCACAGCGATCGAACAACAACAGTCGCTCGATGTAAGAGCGGCACTGGTTGACCACCGGCTAAAATAAGTTGCTGCCACATAAGGTCCTCATAACATCGGCGCAACTTGTGTCAAAGCCTCTCAGCCGAGGAGGAAGAAGGGGATGAGCGGCGACGCAGCTTTCTGTGATGTCAGTACCAGGACCGACCCGATGCAGAACAGGACTGAGACCGAGACAGTAGACGTCAGCGGTGAGTCGAGGAAGGAGGGGGGAAACTCGCTGATCCTCTGGTTCAGGGTCCTTGGCCAGAGACTTTGGCTCAAGAGTTAAGTCCCCAGATGGCACCGGTGTCACGGGGAGAGAAATGTCAGCCTCTTCGGTCGACAACCTGTCAGTTGGCTTGGGAAAGATCTCTGCTTCGTCGACAGGAGTCGAGGCTGTCTGGTCTTACAAGGACTCCGTGAAACCAGCGGCCCAGGCGCCACCTCACTGAAATCGAGAGAAGACTACCGAGGCGAGAGACCTCTGCGCCCAAGAACGTCGACGTGGGACATATCTTTCTAATCCCATTTTTTTTTGATCGAGCAGGAAAAGACCCAGAACGACTCTCTCCTTAGTTGAGAGGACTGACAAAACTCCGAAGGAAGCCGTATAGGAGAAACCCAGGGGGCAGAATAAAAGCCGAGGCGAGGAGGAGCTTGCCGCTGCCTGGGCCGTCTCCTCCCCAAGGGCCATAAGCTGTTCCAGTTGTTCCAGAGAGCCTGCCGCCGGACACCACCCAACGGGCCTCCTTCAATTAAACCAGCGGGAACCTCTTCTATGGTCGCCCTAGCTGAAGTTGGGCAGAGAGGTCCTCAAGCACCGACAGAAGAGGAAACACACACACACACACACACACACACACACACACACACACACACACCACCCATCACAAGCCTTGAATGGTAGTCATGCCCAAGGCAGTAGCGCGCCCGTGGCATGGGAGTTGGTTGGGACATCATCTGCCTGCAAGGGCACGGCGGAATCTGGGACAGACTTGTCTTCCATCACAGCTGCAATATGAAGACCAAGCTTGAGAGTTTTAAAATAATCTTAGGACAAAAATCCTAGAAACAGAATTCAGGTCTACAAAAGCGTGAGCTTAAGGACGGAACCTGAGCTTTCAAGTGGTAAGGAAGATCTGACGTTGTGGGCGGAGCGAGATTTTACCACCCAAGTGGGTGGAAGGAGCCAGTCTGAAGACCTTTTGGACCATCTTGAAAGTGGCAAGGTACCTACCAAGAAGTGTGGATTGAACATATTCTCGTCCCTAGAATGGACCTTTTGGATGCTGGGTTACCCTTTCCCACATCCCCATAAATCAGGAACAGCCGTTTCCTGTCCTGCCTATGGTCCTTAGTGGCTGTCATGTAGTAACTAAGAGCTCGCTAACATTCAGACTGTGGAGCCTCCTTTCACCAGAAGTAGAGTGCTCAGTGAAAAAGACAGGTAGGGCAATGGTTTGGTTCAAGTGGAAATCAGAAACCACTTTAGGGAGATTTCCTGTTTGTTCAGGACCACTTTGTCCTTGTGGAAGGAAATACAGTCCGTCTATGCAGAGCCTGGAGCTCTGAATTCTTCTAGCAGAAGTCATTGCCGCGGCCAGCTGTCACAGCAGTTGGATTTCTGCTTGCGACATCAGCGACCGGGTTCTGGAGCAGGACATGGGTCGCTGGAGGGCCAGCCAGGGGGAGAGAGGATTGAGCGTCCCATGGACAGTTCTTCTCCAGGGGAGGGTAGGGACTGGTCCAGTGCCTGCTGGTTCCTAGCGGAGGCTGGGAGTATCACAGGATGCATGGCCCAAATGCAACTGGGGGAGGAGCGCGGCCGATGCCATATGCCATATGTGCACTAACATGCTGCCCCCAACAGAAAAGGAACCCCCTAGTGCTCCTCCAGGGCCCTGCCAGGGCCTCCTGCTCCCTCAGCAGCATACCCGGCCCTAGTAGTGAGTGTGCTGGGTCATCCCTCTCCCCTGGTGCCCCTTCCCTCGGGAGGAGGGACCCCACCAGCGAAGGATACGCCGGGATATCCTGGGGATCGGCTGCCATATGGGAACCAGAGGAGGACTGGGTAAGGACAGTGGGGCTGGAGAGCGCCTGTGGAGCCGGAAGGAGTGGGGGACCAGCGAGCACGGAGAGTGGGGGAGAGAGAAGAAGTTATTGCCACTAGGAAAAATGTTTTCCATGAGACATATTTTAGGTGAGCTGATGACATGGGCTCAGAAGGAGCCCCCATGAGTTTGGCTATACATATTTATTTATTTAGCTTTTGTTTACGGTAAGTGCATGAGACAAGTATTATGCCTATTTTCAGGAATGGCCCGGGAGAATACAACATGAGTAACAACAGTCAAGGAGACATGTCAGAGAGTACAGTTTTTTGTCACAGTAAACAAACATGTGGAAATGGATCATTTGACACTAGGGGAAACATAGTAGTAAGCACATTTCAGATTATACACTCTAGACTAGCTAGTTCAACTGACAGATATATACAGGTCATCATACATAGGAGTGGAGCATAGCTCAAGGACTGGATTGGTCATAATATAACTTATAACATTGTCGTATACACCCCCTAGGCTAGTTGGATTGCGGACAGGTATATACAGCTCACCACATTTTTCTAAATATGCATGTTAGACAGAAACACTTGGTATTACAAGTTTCTACTAAGTGACCAGGTGTAGTACCATTCCGAGGTCCCATGCTAACACTGGCTCCCTGTGGGGGGGGTGCAAGTGGGAAAGGCCCTTAAAGATAGGGTCCGAGACAAGAGAAATCCTTTGCCTGGCTGAAATGTAAGCAGATGCTGCAGTCAAATGTACCTTCAAGGTACTGGGCTGAAGGCCCAAAGAATGCAAATAAGTAAGAATCCAGCATGGCTGGTACCCCAGCCTGTGTTGGCACAATATTCTGGGTGGAACACCAAATAGAAAACCTTTTCCATTTTGCAGCATATGTTCTCTTAGTGGAGGGCTTCCTGTAATCCCTCAAAATGTCCAGGACACCTTCAGAAAGGTTTAGGCCTGCATATTCTAGGTCCTCAAGAACCAGGCCTTGAGCCTGAGGGATCGGAAGTTTGGGTACAGCAGCCTCCCCTGACTGGAGGTTAACAGGTTGTGCCTCCTGAGAAGGTGCATTGGCTAGGCCACAGACATGGAGAGCAGTTGAGAGTACCATGGCTGCCCGGGCCAATCTGGAGCTATCAAGATCATGGATGCTGACTGGGACCAGAGCTTGAGCAAAACCCCGTACACCAAAGGGAAGGGCAGGAAAGCATACCGATGTTTCCCTGACCAATCCAGAAGTACAGCATCCAAGGGGACCGCTCCCGCTCTGGTGGTCTGCAACAGTATTTTGGCAGGTGGTGGTGGTGTTCTGGTGGGATGCAAACAAGTCTACCTCTGAAGTGCACCACCTCCTGAAAATCACTTCCACCACTTGCCTGTTCAGAGTCCATTCAGTAATGGGCCTGGTTGATCAGACTCAAGGTGTCTCGCTACTGGGTCATCGCCCTGCCATACAGATAAATGGCTTGTAGAGAAACTCCCAAGGTGTATGCCAGCCTCCATATTTTCATGGTTTCTGTGCAGAGAGGGTTTTGACCTTGTCCCTCCCTGCTTGTTTATGTAGTACATAGTGGTGGTATTGTCTGTTCTGATCTGTACTACCTTTCCCTGTAGTAGTGGCATGAAGGCCTTTAGTGCCAGCAATACTGCTCTGAGTTCCAGCAGGTTTATGTGCAGGAGTGACTCTGCAGTTGACATGCGCCTTGAGTGATGCGATCTCCCAGGTGGGCACTCCACCCAACAGTGATGCATTCGTTGTGAGAATTACTGATGGGGGCTCTTGCTGAAAAGAAACTCCTCAGATTTGTTTTTTTAGTCGTTTAACCAGGAGTAGCACACTAAGCTGAAGCTTTTTTTTTTTTTTTTTATAGGTGCAACCTAGGAGCACAGGAAGTCAAGTGACTTGCTCAGGGTCACACAGTGCAAGTGGAAGCTGGGGATTCAAACCCAGGGTCTGGCCTGCTGGATGCCACCAGATTTGCAGCTCACGGCCTTAAACCACTGTGCTATACTGTCTTCCCATCAGTTTCCACTTTCCACCATTCGAGGGCCTGTAACAGAGTTCCTGTTACTGGAATCAATTTTGAAAGAGGGTCTCTTTGGCACCAGTGAGCCCAAGGTGAAACTGGATGTCTCATTTGAATCTGGAGCCCAGCATTGTGCCAGTGGAGCTGCCATGTATGAAGCAGCTGAAGAAACTGTCTTACAGTTTTTGGTTTGTTCAGGATGAATGAACCTATCTGTTGGATGTTCCTTACCCTGTTCAGAGGCAGGTATGCCTTGCCCTGCAAGGTTATCTAACTCCGGCTCCAATCAACTGCAATACCCAAGCAGGCTGAAGGACTGACTTTTAGGTTCATCAGGAATCCTTGAGACTCCAAGAGCTCTTGGGGAGTTGTAACTGCTCCATGACGTGTGGGGTGATTTTCCCACCACCAGCCAGTCGCCTAGGTACAGAAAGACTGACACCTTTGTTTTCAAGGTGTGCCACCACCACTGCAAGACGCTTGTGAACACCCTTGGTGCTGAAGTGTGACCGAATGGCATGGTTGAGAACTGATAGTGACCTGAAGAGAGTCTGAACCAGAGATATTTTCTGTGAGACTCTTATGGGGATGTGGAAATAGGCATTTTTTTTTGGAGTACTGGCAAAATCAGCGCCAGTGTTACTATTTTGAACTTTGGTTTTGTTAGGTATCTGTTTAAGACCTTGAGGTCTAAGATGGTCCGCCACTCCCCATTTTTCTTTGTGGTAAGGCAGTATCTTGTGTAAAATCCCTTTCCCTTTAAGTGGATTTGTACTGGTTCCACTGCTTGTGACAGAAGCAGTTTCTGAACCTGTGTTTCCAGGAGTTCCCTCTGCATTTGAAGATGGTTTGAAAACTCTGGTTCTTAAAGGTGGGAGGGATCTGAAGGTTAGAGACAATCCCTGGCTCACTACTTCCAGTACCTACTTGTTTGTGGTGATGTTTTTCCAAGCATGAAAAAAGTGATCCAGTCTGCCTCCTACAGGCAGTAGGGATGCAGCCTGTACAGACACATTAGGGTACCTGCTTTGCTTGAGGCTGAGCTTGGGCTTGGGCACCATGCCTGGAACCCCTTCTACCCCTGCCTCTGAAGTATCCCTGCTGTGGATATTGCTGGTACGGAGCCGAGCCATGGCCTGGAAAAGGGCCTGCTTTGAAAGGATCTGCCCCTGCCTCCCCTTCTACAGGGTCTGGTGGATGGGGAAGCTTTATCTTTTGCAGAATTGCTTCTATAGGTGGCCTTGTATTCATCCACCATTTTCCCTGAAGAGGGAGTTTTCCTGCAGTGGGAAATATAGTGCCTTGGTTTGTGCATCCTGGGTAAGATTTGTGGACCTTACCCAAGCAAACCTTCTCTGAGCCACAGTGTTTGCCATCCACCTGGCAGCTGTATCACTCGAATCAGCAGCTGTTTGAAATTGATATTTGGCTGCTTCCAAACCAAATCTGTCTGTTTCAGCTAAGTCAGCTAAAAGGGGAGACTGTGCCTTGTCTGACATAGCAACGACTGACTGCCAAAGAGATTTTTGATATTGTGCAGCATAGGTCGAAGTTTGCCTGCCTGATGGCAAGGAGGCCGAAGGCAACCTTTCTTGGCCATGCTATCAATCTTCCTAGAGTCTCTGTCTGAAGGCGGAGGCTAGTGGAACCCTTGCCTTGTCACAGGCTGCCACTTGCATCACCCATTGGTAGTCAGGGTGAGAGAACAAGAATTCAGCACCCTGCCTTTCCAACTGATACTTTTATCCAACCTCTAATCCGGGCAGTATTAGGTGGTTGTAAAATCTTTACGGCATCATTCTTAAAGAACTTAACAGGAAGGAGAAGCTTTTCGTGGGTGTCAGCCCCATCATTTCCATATATTCAGCTTCTTCATCCTCAATCACCTCACTTGTGGGGATGTCTAATGCATCCACCATCCTTCTTACAAAAGTAAAGTGAGTAAAAATCTTCTGATGCCCTAGGAGGAGAGCCAAAGTCTTGTTCAGGGGAACTTCCGGTTCAGTGGGGTCCCCATCGTCCTCCATATCAATATCAACACACACTTGTTCAAAAAGGTAAGACTGAGAAAAAAAGCCAGTCTGTTTGGCAGGACTCTGAGGCAGAGCAGTCAGCCCATGTAAAGCCTGGATAACTCGAAGGCCGTAGCGATCTCATCAGCAGTTGGCATTTTTTATTGCAGGCACAGAAGTCCCCAAACGCTGTTCAACTGGGGGTTGTGTGTGCTCTGTTTTCTTGGATTTTTTACACGGAATCGTAGAGTCAGATGGTTCAGCAAGCCTCTTTGGAAATGCTTGTGTACCCATCTCAGGGGTGGCAGTTACAGCTGTTATTAAAGCGGTTTCATCCACAGAAACAGAGGGAGTCAGCTCAAGTGACCCTTAGGAACAGACAGCTTTTTCTTGAGCCCTTCAAGGTGCTTTTCAACAGTTTTCTCAAGAAAGGATTTACAAATATCAAGGCCTGTTTTTAATGTTCAAAACACAAGCAGACAACACATAAATGATGCTTCTCTGCCTTGGCAAAAATCTCACCACAATCGGTCCAAGGTTTGGAACCGGGTTCACTGGTTCTTTTAGGTTTTTTCAGACATTCTCTGGGTTAAAAATACCCAAAACAAATCGCTAAATAAGGAAATTTTTTTTAAAAAACCTTAGCGTTTGCGGTTGGCTCCTGAACAGATGAGAAACCAACTGGAACTGGATCCAACAGTGAACTGGAGCTAGCGGTTCAAGAATTGAGATTAGCGTTCACAAAATAAATATTTAAAACAAATTCAGGTTAAACTGATATTTCCTTAGTCAGGAACTCAAATACAGAATAAACTGTTCCCACTGCTTATACCAGACCGAGAGATCGAGAAAGACAATTTAAACACAAAACAACGGTTTAGCTAATATTAACAACTAGCAAAAGGCATCAAATGAAAAGGAGAAAAATACTTATGTATTTTATAAGTTTTATTGAGTCAGGACAGGTAGCTGAGGAGAGGATTTCTGAGCTTCTGGGTCTTGACAGGCAGAGTGAAATCTGAGGGTTTTAGAACTTAAGCAGTTTGTTCAAGGCAGCATTTGAAAATAGCACAAGCAAAGATTACATAATTTCCGGCATTCCAAATTCTCTTTGGTCAGTTCAGTCTTAAAGGGACACTGTAGAAGTTATGAATACCGGAGTGTTACTGGGGTTAGAATAGTAAATTACAAAGCTTTTTACTCCCAATTTTCACAGAAAGTACAGTTATGCAAGAACTTACCGTAACAGTAGATCTTCAAGAGGAGCTCTTGCAGCAGGCTATTACAATAAGGACTGCGCCCGAGGCACTAGGACCCTCAGGTGAAACTTCTGCCAGCAGTACACAGCAGGGACCGCCCGAGCCCCGATGTTGGTCTGGGTACAAGAGGGGCAGACCAGCTCCACCTCAGTTCTCCTGCCAAGACCCAGAAGAAGGCCTGACAAGAGAAGGAGATGAAGCAACTGTAAGAGAAATGGAGTTGTAAATTAAAATGGATCTGCAAACCCTGGGGAAGGCGGGTGGGAAGTAGCCTGCTGCAAGAGCTCCTCTCGAAGATCTACTGTTACGGTAAGTTCTTACGTAACTGTACTATCTTAGTTCGAGTGGGAGCTCTTGCAGCGGACTATTACAATGAGGACTGAGTCCCAAGCAGTCCCACACCAAAGAGGTAGACTACCCCGGGAGGTGGAATATGCTGACTCCAGAGGCCTCAGGACAGAAGCCCTTGTAACACAGCTAGGCCGAAGCCAGCTCGGCGTCTGGAGACTATATCCAAGCTGTAATGCTTGATGAAAGTATGCACAGAGTTCCAGGTTGCGGCCGCACAAATGTCCTTTATGGAGACATTTACGGGGGGCGAAAGACGCGGACACTCCTCTGGTGGAGTGACCTCTAACCGGGCCTGGTAGGGGTTTATTGCGTTTCTCATAACAAAACGAGATGCATCAAACTATCCATTTTGAGATAGTCTGCTTGGTCACCGGTCGACCCAAGCAGTGTGGAGCAAAGGCCACAAAAAGTTGCTCCGATTGTGAGTGCTGAGCCATCTTCTTGAGGTAGTACCTCAAAGTCCTGTGGACATATAATGTGTGGAGGAGAGCCACCCCTCTATTGGAGGGGGAAGGAAAATAAACAGGAAGGTCAACCGACTGGTTGAGGGTCAACTCTGAGCACTTTCGGAAGAAACTTAGGATTCGTTCTGAGGGAAACCCTTTCCCTGTGGAAAATTAAATGGGGCTCTTTACACATCAGAGCCTGAAGCTCGGAAACCCTTCGAGCTGAAGTAACAGCAACCAAAAAGCAAACCTTCCAAGAAAGATAATGCAGCTCACAATCCGCCGCTGGTTCAAAAGGAGGGAGGGTGAGTTTCTCCAACACAAAAAGGAGGTCCCAGGGTGGGATAGGGTCCCGAATGGGAGGTCTCATATGCAGAATTCCCCCAAGAAAGGTGCGGGCGACATCCAATTGTGCCAATGCTCTGCCTCCCACGAGAGCATGACAGGTGGAAATTGCCCACATGTGCACCTTGATAGAGGAGTAACTCAGACCTGTATCGTACAAGGAGAGGACATACTGTAAAGCAGAGTTCACAGGGCAGGTGACGGGATCCAAATGCTGAGATGATGCCCAAAGACAAACGCTTCCACTTCATAGTGTAGGCGGAGCGGGTAGAGGGCTTTCTTGCCGAAACTAGGACTGCCGCCACTTACGGGGAAACCCCATATCTGTTTAGCTACGTCTGAAGGAGCCAAGCATGTAGGTATAAGGAGCGAAGGTCTGGGTGGACCAGCGACCCTTGGTCCTGGGACAGTAACTGCGAGCATATGGGCAGCGTAACTGGAGGTTCCGATGACTACCGCTGTAGTAGTGGGAACCAAATCTGCCGAGGCCATTTGGGGGCCACTAGGATCATTCGGGCCCCTTCCACCAGTAACTTGAGCAGCACTCTCTGAATGAGAGGGAAGGGCAGAAAGGCATAGAGAAACCTCACTGCCCAGCAAAGGGATAATGCGTCTGGCCAGAAAACTCCAGGTGCATGCTCTCACGAGCAGAACGCTGGCAGTTTGGCATTGCGTGGTGATGCAAAGAGGTCCAGCTCTGGAAGACCTCTACCTGTCGAAGAGCTGGTCTGTTGTGACCAGGCA
This sequence comes from Neoceratodus forsteri, assembly GCA_016271365.2. NCBI lineage: Eukaryota > Metazoa > Chordata > Ceratodontiformes > Ceratodontidae > Neoceratodus > Neoceratodus forsteri. The sequence continues at coordinate 106,479,823 of JADMNL010000031.1, read as the reverse complement.
GCCCCACTGCGGCGCTTGGAACGCGACCTGCTGAGGCTGTCGGCCAGATCGCTGAGGACACCTGGAACGTGCACTGCAGACAGCAGAATGCCCTGCTCCATCGCCCAGTACCAGACTCTCGTTGCCTCCCTGCAAAGGGGATACGAATGAGTGCCCCCCTTGCTTGTTGATGTAGAAGACTACTGCCACGGAACACGGTGGGGCCCTCGGCACCCAACTAGGGATCTGAGGTTCGAGCAGACTCTATAGACCGTAAGACCTAATCTGCTGGCAAATAGTATGTTAGTATGTTGTCTGTCTGAACTAGAAGAGAGCCTGGCACCAGGTCCTCCTGAAAAGCCTGTAAGGCATAGAGGACCCTCGTGATTTCTAGCACATTGATGTGAAGAGACTGCTCCTCGGGTGACCAAACCCCTTGCGTTCGATGAGCACCCAGGTGCGCCCCCCCACCCCAGGTCCGATGCATCTCTCGTCAGAGTTTGGCCTGGTGGCTCTGGACGAAAGCCGACCCCTTTCTCTAAATTCTGGGGTCCATCCACCAAAGCAGAGTTCTCTTGACTGGCTCCGAGATCTTGACCGGGGAGTCTAGATCGTCGTGGCTTTGGTCCCATTGCACCCTGAGCATCCGTTGCGGGACCCTCATGTGGGGGCGGGCCAAGGGAGTGACACGGATGGCTGCCGCCATGTGCCCCAGTAAACCGAGGAAGCTCCGAGCTGGAACTTGAGGAGTTATGGAGATCCGTTCTGCCATCTCTCGTAGGCAATTTCCCCTGTCCTGGGGAAGGAAGGCCATGCCCTGGACGGAATACAGGATCGCTCCAATGAAGGTGAGATTTTGACTGGGCTCCGGGAACGATTTTTGCAAATTCAGGGTGATCCCCAGCCCTCGGAACATAGTACAAGTGTCTCTGAGGGCACGTAGAAGGCCTACTCTTGACGGGACCTTAAGCAGCCAGTCGACGAGATAGTGGAACACGTAGTGCCCCATGCGCCTTAGAGCCGCAGCCACCACTGCTATGCACTTGGTGAAGACTCGTGGAGTGGAAGAGAGGCCAAACAGAAGCACTCGGAACTGATAGTGCTCCCCTTGGAAATAGAAACTCAGGGACTTCTGATGGGGAGGGTAGACCCAGATATGCATGTATGCATCTTGCATGTCGGGAGAGCAGAGCCAGTCCCCCTGGTGCAGAAAGGGAAGGAGTCCTTGGAGGGTCACCATCCTGAACCTCTTGTACTCGACAGAGGTTTAGAGGACTGAGGTCCAGAATGGGACGAAGGTCCTGTGTCTTTTTTTGGAACCAGGAAAAAGTGAGAATAAAACCCCTGTCCTCGCTGATGCAAGGGGACCATCTCTATTGCCCTTTTTTGCAAGAGGGTCTGGATCTCTCCTTCTGTAAGTGGGATGTGAGAAGGATGATAACGGGAGAGCTCTGAAAGAGTGTGTGGTGGAAACTGAACTCCAGCGTGTCCCCTCCTGATGATGTCCAAGACCCATTGGTCCACAGTTATCGACTTCCACCCTTCGAAATGAAGGGAGAAGCAGCCCCCAACTGGCTCCTCTGGATCTTCCTGCGGAAGGGGGGGTGGAAGGGAGTCATTGGGCTGAGCCGGGAGTGGGGAGAGAGAGGCCTGGGAGGACTTGGGCCCACGGGCGGAGGTCCACCAGACTGCTGGTTGCTGGATCTCCTGCAAAAGCTCTTCTCTGCCTCCCCAATGGTTGCCACGGGCTTGACCTTAACCGCCTGAGGACTTGTGAAGACAGTTTACGGTGTCACTGCTGGTCACCATGGTACATCTGGCGGACCGACCAGATTGACTTGCCCCACTCCTGGAGACGGGAGATCAAAGCCTCGTCTCCTGCCCGAACAGCACGGTACCCTGGAAGGGAAGATCCTTGATACCGGCCTGCAGATCCTGGTGAAAGCCGGAGACTCAACCAGGCATGGCGCCGGAGGCACACCCCGGAAGCGGCTGCCCTGGCCGCCGTATCTGCCGTGTCATAGGAGGCTCTCAGGACATAGGAGCCTACGTCTGAGCCCGATTGGAGGAGGTCCAGGAGCTATGTCTTCTGGGCAGAGTCTGGAAGGGTCTTCATCAGCTCTTGTCCCCTCTCCCAAAGTGCATTCTGGTACTGCACCATATGCGTCAGAAAGTTGAGGGAACGTATGGAACAGGTGGAGCAGCATATACCTTTTTGCCCACCTGGTCCAAGTAGCGAGAGTCTGGGTCGGGAGGCTGGGCGCTGAGGTGCTTCGGCTGCCTGGACTTGTCATGGGCAGCCGTGATCACCGAGGAATCAGCCTGAGGGTGTTCAGTGAGAAAGGGCTCTTCCCTCGGGGCCTTATACAGCCTGTCCGACTTTTTCAGAATGGCCGGGACTGAGGCTGGATGCATCCAGGTGGTTCTGGTGAGATTCTGGAGTGTACCCACCAAAGGGGGATGACCAGAGGTTTTGGCCCTTTGCCTCAGGTACTTAGCCAGTCTCCGGCGTTTCTGGATCCAGGTCCTCCCAGATCCCACTTGTTGGAGGCCTGAATGTGCCTCATGACGTCCATAAAGGTAGGATCGTCCGAGACGAGCGAGGCTGGTCCCTCTCTCCTGGGGAGTGCTTCAAACAGAGAGGAAGATGAGGTAGACAATGGTGAGGAGGATCGACTGACTTGGAATAGTCTGACCCTTCTCTATGACCAGGCTCTCGCTGTCGACGGTAACTGGAGATAGACATTGGCTGAAGAAGACTCCAGTCCCTGGACCGGTGACGGACAGACAGACATCTGTCAGAGGACTGACGCCGGGAGCATTCTCGCCTCAAGTGAGAAGGACTCCTGGAGCATGACCTAGACAGACGTTGGTCACCAGAGTCCCTGAAGCAACGTCGGTGGTCCTCGGACCCAGTGCGGGAACGAGCCCTGGAGGGAGGTGTAGGCAGGCGCTCCAGCAACTTTCACAGGGAAGACTCACCTCCCGGCTGTGGTTTTTCCGCTGGGTCTGGTACCGGTGTCTGGGCCGGCGAAGGGAAGGACCGCTATGGACCTGCCCCACCAGAAGGGAACAGATCCTGGAGCTAGTCACTTCGTGAAGATCTCAGCCGCTCATCTCAGGAAGAAAGTCTCTGGGACATTGGTATGAAGGAGGCCCTCCTGGGCTGGGCGGGGGAACTTGGGCGGCGGGGGCGGCGGCTCTTCCGCTGGCCGCCCGTGTCCTTCGGCTCTTCGACCGGGCGCTCTGTTGGTACTGGACGGGCATGCTGGGGCACCAGAGAGTCCTGGGTCTCGAGGCACGCCTTAGCAGGTGGCACCGGTGCCTTAGGAGGTGGGGCCAAAGCAGGCACCTCTAACAGTTTAGTGGTGACCTTATCGGGTCATCTTCTCGGCTAGCTGGCTCTCCGGCGGGGCCGGCCTTAGCCCGAGAAGATTTCGGTGTTCTCCAGAACCCAAGGGATGGGCCTTTTCGAGAGGGCTGCAATGTGAGTGGGACCCAACCGACAGACTATGGTCTTTGCTATGGCGCTTTTCACGCCTCAGAGGAGTGCAGATCCATCTTCTGCTCCAGCAAGTAGGCTTTAGGGCCTTGAGGCAGCGGATGCGGGTCCTGCTGGTAAAGGCCTGGCAATCTGCACAGTTGGCGGTGTCGTGGTCCGGCTCAGGCAAAATCGCCGATGGCCATCCTTCGCTGATCTGCCTCCCACACTCATACTTGTTCAAGTGCTCTGGAGAAACAGATGCCAGACAAGACTTCTGTCGATCTCAAGAACCTTCGGCAACGGCTGACGCCTAATGGGAGAAAGATGAAAAAACTGACTAAAGAATCGGTAAAATAACAGACGGCCAGCAGACTGACGTCTGTGTACCTTGAAGTGCGAAAACAGTCGAAAAAATGGCTCCGAAGTCTTGACTGAAGACAAAAATCTTGAAGATTTTGCTGCAACTGGTGAGCAGAAGCTGTTCCTCCATGTGTGGGACGCAGCAGGAAAGAACTGAGGTGGAGCTGGGTCCGCCCCCTCTTGTACCCAGACTGACATCAGGGCAGGGCTGGCATCGGGGGTGGTCCCTGCTGTGTACTGCTGGCATAAGTTTCACCGGAGGGTCCTAGTGCCTGCGGTGTAGTCCTTATTGTAACAGCCTGCTGCAAGAGCGCCCACTCGAAGTAATTTCAAACAATATGGCAGGTTAGTTGGCCAATTAAAGAGGGGTTACTAATGTAGCTAGAAATGATATGGTGGAAAATTCAATCAGAACTTCAGTTCTGTATTTAACAAATCGACTGGGGCACTAATGGCATCTTCAGTGCTCTATTAAATGGCTGCATAGATATTACAGTAGTATCAAATCTGCAAGGAACTAGACCAACATTTTAAGTCATCAGGACCAGACAAAACTCACCCTAGAGCTCTGAAAGAACTGGCCGAGAGACTAAGTGGGTCGGTGATAGCATTGTTTAATAATTAGCTAGAACAAAAAACATTGTGCCAAAAGAAAGTACAGTTATGTAAGAACTTACTGCAACAGTAGATCTTCGAGAGGCTCTTGCAGTAGGTATTCACAGACAGGACTAAGCCGCCAGGTGTCAGGACCCCTATATGCCCTTCCCATCGCAAATACCTCCATTTTTCTTTTCAGGAGGACCACTACCAGTTCAAGGCCCTCTCATTTGGTCTTTCCTCTGCTCCACGAGTATTTACCAAATGCCTGTCGGTAGCGGCCCACCTGCACACCCAGGGCGTGCAGGTCTTCCAAGGCACATAGCCACTGTCCTGGCCAGAGTAACTGTAGAAGGCTCTGCAAGAAGAGCATCCTGAAGAGTTTGTACTCCATGAACATGTTCAAGGAGCGGAGGTCTAGGACTGGCCTCAAGTCACCAGTCTTATTTGAAACTAGAAAGAAATGGGAGTAGCAACTGTCCCCCAAAGATGGGTGGGGACTGGCTCCATTGCTGCCTTCAACAGAAGGGATAGGATTTCATCAAGAACCAGAGGAAGATGATGTGGGAAGTAAGACGACTGAGGGGGTGGTATTCAAGGAGGTTTCAGTAGAAACTCTATAGAGTGTCCGGCAGATATTAGCTGGAGCACCCAAGCGTCTGATGTTATCCTCTCCCAACCCGGCAGATGAGGAGAATCTCCCACCCAACGGTTCCTCTGGAATGGCCAGAGGGAGAGGCAGGGAGTCAGGAGGTGTGGGGCAGTGCAGCAGCCGAGGCTCCTGGACATTTGCTGGGGGATCTTGGTTGCTGGAGGGGCCAGACGTTTGTTGGTGCACTTTCCATGAGGCTTTTGTTTTTGTCGAGTTTGGTGAAGAAAAGGACGTCACTGCCCCTGAGGGGGCCTGTACAAAGTCTAGACCAATTTTAGTGCAATGCCCTTCTCCTGCAGTTCGATTATGATGTCCTCAACATCACCCTCCAAACACCAAACCCCTGAAGGGAGCATCCTGTATAGCGGACTGTTCTTCAGGGACCAATCCTGACACACCAAGCCCGGGCATTGCATGACGTGATGGCTGAGCTCTTGCCAGCATGTCCCACTGCTGTACGAGGCGCACAGAGCATGTACCTACAGGCTGAACGAGCGGAACGGACCAGGTCTCCCAGTTCCTGCTTAGTTTGAGAGTCAAGCAGGAAGTCCAGCTTGGATTCCACCTGGCTACAGATGGACTTCTGGAAATCCCCATGTGAACGACGTAGTTGAGGGCCCTGATGCTTAGGGTCGAAGAGGAGTAAATCTTCTTCCCGTACTGATCCAGATGTCGTGATTCCTTGTCAGGCAGGGACAAGCTCAGATGTTTGGGCTGGTGACGCAGCTGTCGGCGGCGCTGATCACAACCAAATCCTGCTTGGGGTGAAGATTAATAAGTCTTTACCCTCCGGGGCCTGGTATAGCCTATCCACCTTCCTCAGAAGGGAGGCTAGTGTGGATGGTTGTTTCTATATAGTGGAAACAAGATCGGCATGAGGCTCTATCCAGGTTGGAATCAGTGTGGGAGTGGTCTCTGGCAGATCCAGATGAGAAGCAAGTTTCATATGTTGTGGGTCTGGCTCCACTGATTGCCACTGATGTGTCTCCTGGATCTTCCTCAAGAGCTCCAGAAAAGGGTCCTCCAGAGGGGACTTCAAAGGCTCCCTTGGCCTTGGGCGTTCTGGAGTATGGGGCTAGTTTCCATGACCAGAGTGGTCAGACTCCGAATCAGAGTCAGATGGCTCTGAGGTAGAAGGAGGACTCCTCCTTGGGAGGGTCCCCCCTCTGCGGACCCCCCAGAGGTGCATGTCCTCCCCACTCCGGGCACCAGAAGGTTATCTGGCATTGGGTAAGGGGGAAGGAGTCTCCCGATTCAGACGATTGGGGGTCCGGCGTAGGGACCGGCGTCGAAGACTAGTCTACCTCTTTGGTGAGCTAAGCCTTGGCCTCAGGCCAACAAGAGGCCAAGGTCTCCTTCAGATCCGCCGACAGCTGTGGAGTGGGCAGTGGAGGAGGGGAAGGGTCAGGTACGGGTAGTGAGGGTACCTGTAGTAAGAGTATCTGTAGCCCAACGGTTGGAGGCCAGGCTTCAGGTACTGAAGCGTCGGGTACTGCGGTGTCGGATACGGAGGAGCTGGGCACTGTGGCACCGGGTATTGTGGTGTTTCATACCCTGCACCAGGGGCTCTGGCAGAGAAGAGGGTCCTGGCAAAGACCTTGCTGGCAGACCGGAAGAGGAGGCATCAGTCCCGAGGGCGTCAGGCCCGGTGTAGAAAGACCACTGGATGGGGCAAACAGAGAAAGATCTTCAGTCGGACAAAGGGATGCCAGAGGGCAGCTTTGGGGTCGGCTGGCATCGGTCCCGGCCTTAGAGGGCCCCCCCTCCCCCGCCGACGGCACAGCGGCCCAAGGTCATCTGCCTCGGCCGGGGAAGGAGGGTTGAAATCCACGGGTGAGAACAGAGGGGGATGCAGGAACCTCAGTAGGCAACGGGGTTATCCCACTGTGGAGAGCCTGAGGCGTCAGACGTGACAATAGGGTCTGACGCAGGCAGGTTGACCAGGTGGTTGGAGGAGCCGGCGGCAGTCTTGTCAGCAGTGTCTGGGCGGACGTCGGAGGAGCTAGCGTCTGACTTATCAGACTCCCTGTCCGAGGAAGGCTGTGAAGGAGTGGCGGCCTTGTCGGAAGGGAGGGTGGGCTGGGCGATCACCAGAGGAGGTGAGCAGCTAGCAGCCCTGCACGGCTGGCATCGGTGGGACAGACGTCCGACTTACCGGACCCACTCAGAGCAAAAGGCCATGGCGGAGGAGCAGCCTTGACAGAAGCAGAGGCCTCCTTTGTCCAAGAGGATCCCGATGGGCCCAAGCCCAATGGGAGGGGCAACGCCTTCTTGGTAGCCACCGAGGAGCGATCCCCTGGAAGGAATGATACCTGTAGGGCCACAACTCCAGCCAAAGTCGTGGTTGCTGTGGAAGATTAATCCTGCTCCCGGTGCTTCTCCTAGTCACGCTTCTTTCTGTGCCCTTTGGGGGAAGTTGACACCTTCCTAAGTTTTTTTTTTATTTGTTGTTTGTTTTTTTAACTCCTTTTCCATGGATGCCATTTTCTTCAAGGAGATGGGCTTCCAGGGACTGCTGCCTTCGCTTGCGGGTAGCAGAGTTGAATTTGTGGCAGTGCTAGCACTTCTCCATGGGGTGGTCCGGGCCTAGAGAGAAGATGCACAAGGAGTGGCTGTCCTTGTGTGGAAGCTGGGAACCACACAAGTCGCACTTGTTCTTGTGCGATTCGGAGGGCATCGGGAACAACATACACAGCAGATAGTATGAGAAAAAATAATAAATTCGAGAACAAAGGTCGAAAAAGTTGAAAACTTTGCAACTGCCGAGTGCTATTCTACCACGAGAAACTTTCATAAGCCGACAGCAGGAAAGAACTTGAAGGTGGGCATGGGGGAACCGCCCCTTTATACCAACATCATCCAACACCGGTCACCTGATGTGGGGCAGTCCTCCGCCAGAGACAGCTAGCTAGAAGTTTTCCGTGGGGTCCCGACGCCTGGTGGCTTAGTCTCATCTGTGAATACCTACTGCAAGAGCCCTCTCGAAGTAAGATCAGTTGTCTGTCCTGTGTTCTTTGGTATGAGTCATGTAATAACTCAGTGCTCTTCTGCATCAACTGTGCAATCCTACGCTCCTGAGCTAGAGCGTTCAGTAAAGAAAACTGGCAGTGTTACAGACTGGTTCAAATGGAAGTCAGAAACCACACTGGGGAGGAACTTCCTATTAGTTCTTAACACTACCTTGTCCTTGTGGAAGGAAACAGTCCTTTTCCACACAGATGGCCTGTAGCTCTCTTATCCTTCTGGCAGAAGAGATTGCTACCAGAAAAACTACCTTCCAGGTAAGGAATTTAAGCTCTGCAGATGCCATAGGCCCAAGGGGCAGAAGCATAAGCTGGGCAAATCAAATATTAAGGTCCCATGCTGGCACTGGTTCCCTGTGAGGGGGAAACAAATGAGAGCCCTTTTAAGAATCTTTTGAATATAGGGTTTGATGCCAGGGAGGTATCCTTTGTAGTTGAAAGGTATGCTGAAACTGAAGCCAGGTGCCCCCTCAAGAGTGGAGTGCTGCAACCCCAGGGAGTGCAGGTGAGAAATAAATCAAAAAGGGTTGGGATCTCGGCCTGGGCTGGGACTATATTCTTGTCACTGCACCAAATTGAAAATCTTTCATTTTGAGGCATAGGTTTTCTTGGTGGAAGGCTACCTGCAACCCTTGAGGACTTCTAAAACTTCTTCAGAATATGGCAATCTGCATATTCTAAGTCCTCAAGAGCCAGGCCTTGAGCTTGAGAGACGCAAGATTGGGGTACACTACCCTCCCATGAAAGGAGGTCAGTAGATTGTACTTCTGAAGGAAGTGAATCTGTTTGCTCACAGACATTGAGAGCAGCAGGGAGTACCAAGGTTGTCTCTTGCCCAATCCGGGGCTACCAGAATCAGTGAAGCTGGTTGGGACCAGAGCTTGATGAGCACCCCGAGTATCAGACGAAAAGGAGGAAAGGCATAGAGGTACCTGCCTGTCCAATATAGAATCAGGGCATCCATTGGCACTGTCCTCCTTCATTCATCAGAAAGTGGTATATAAAGCAAATGAGACAGCTGAGACTTTTCAGGAGTTCTATGAACAGGTATATCAAAAAAGGACCCCCCGACGGGAAGACTGAATCTTTCCTGCATAACCTGAAATTACCAGCCCTGTCACCAGACCAAACAAAAGTGCTGATGCACTCGATATCAGAGGAGGAACTTAAAGCACAAGTGGGTGCCCTGAAGACAGGGAAATGCCCTGGAACTGACAGGCTCCCTGGGGAATTTTTTTTAAAATGTTTTAGAGACTTGCTCCAGCCTCTTGTTTTGAGAGTATTCTCTGGGGTCTTGGGGGATAGGGGCACAGCTCCACCCTCCTGGGCCACAGCACGGATTTCGGTGATACCCAAACCAGGAAAGGACCCTCGAGATGCGCTTCCTATCGCCCAATTTCCCTCAAACTGATTAGAAGATAGTTTCTTCCATTATAGCTAAAAGAATACAACAGTATCTTCCCCATCTCGTACAGTAAGATCAGAATGGATCTGTCCTGGGTAGGCAAGCTCAAGATAATCTGAGGCGAACCACCCACCTTATTGACCATGTCAACAACTCTGCTACTTCGGCACTATTAATGAGTCTTGACGCTGAAAAAGCATTTAATAGATTTGATTGGAGCTTTTTGGGGGCAATCCTTTCCCGGTTTGGATTCCCGAGAGAATCTATACAATTAATAAGCAAATTATACCACTCCCCAACTGCCTATGTTCGCACAAATGGCCATATTTCTAGGCCTCAAACTCTGCAGAGGTACAAGACAGGGATGCCTTTTATCATCATTGTTTTTTGCATTATATATAGAACCTCTTGCTCATTCTATCAGAGAGAATAGGAGTATAAAGGAATAACACTGAATGGCTTTTGAGCATAAACACAGGTTACTCACCTGTAACAGGAGTTCTAGGAATGGTGTATGTTGTTCATCCACACTCTCTGGCAGGTATCCTTTCTGCTTTAAGTCTTGCGGAAGGTCTTCAGGCTGGCTCCTCCACCCACCGGGTGGTAAAACTCTGAGCTGCCCCATGATGCCAGATCTGGCCCGCTGGAAGCTCAGGTTGTGTCGAAGCCGGGAGAAAACAGGGTCGTGGTGGATGAACATATACATTCCTAGAACTCCTGTTACAGGTGAGTAATCCTGTATTTCTAGGGACACGATATGTTGTTCATCCACACCTCTGGCAGACTCCTAGCAGTTCTCCGGGAGAGAGGAGGCAAGCGCACACCCCGATACTTACTTGGAAAGACTGGAGGAGCCGAGGCCCAAAACCAGCATCCAGCGTGACTTGAGGTCGATGTGGTAGTGGGTAATAAAGGTATCACGCCGACTTCCAGGTAGCAGCCCTGCAGATATCCTGGATAGGGACGTCCCTGGAAGCAGCTACCGACGAGCGGTATGGCGGGTAGAATGAGCTCCAACCCTCTGGGAGGCTCCATGCCGCCAACCTGTAGCAGAGCTCTATGCAGGAGGTGATCCACCTGCCTATCATCCGCTTTGCTGCAGGTCTGCCAGGTGCGCTTCAGCATAGGTGACAAACAGCTGGCGTAAATCCTCCCGAACTTCAGCCGTCCGCCTCCTTATAGTAAGCGAGCGCCGCCTAGGGTCCAAAGTATGGAGCTCTATACTCGGCCTCCGAGGTGTGATTGGGGTAGAACACCGGCAGAGTCAACACCTGGTTAAGGTGAAACTCCGACACCACCTTCGGAAGGAATTTCGGGTGGGGGCGCAGGACAACCTTGTCCCTGTGGAAGACCAGGTAGGGAAGCTCGATGGAAAGCGCCTGGTGCTCTCCCATCCTTCTGGCTGACGTGATAGCCACCAAGAAGGCAGTCTTCCACGACAGGTGTGAAAGAAAGATCACACCAGTGCATTGGTTCGAATGACTTGCCCATGAGCTTGGCCAATACCAGCAGTAGATCCCACGGAGGTGGAGGCTCTCGCACCGGAGGGGAAATGCAGTCAAGGCCTTTGAAAAAGCGCCCAACCACCCCTCCTGTGCACACCGACTGCTTGCCGGCCCGCCTGTAAGCAGAGATGGCTGCCAGGTGCACCTTAAGGGTCGTCGATCAAGCCCTTGCCGAGAAAGGACCACAGGTAGTCCAGAATGTTTGCCAGTAAGCAGTCGGAAGGGTCCAAGCCCTTCCCTGACACCAAATGGAAAGCCTCTTCCATCTGAAGGCATAGCATTTCCTGGTCGACTTTACGGGATGCCTCAACGATGTTGAGGACCTCGCCGGAAAGACCCAAAACCTGAACTCCAGCCGCCAGGAACCAGGCCATCAGGTGCAGGAATTGAAGGTCCGGATGGAATACCTTCCCTGATTGACTGAGATCAGGTCCGGCGGCTAGAAGCCGCCTCGGAGCCTGGAGCTGAGGCTGAGGAGATCTGATACCAGAACTGGCGAGGCCAGTCTAGGGCTTGCAGAATCACCTGCGCCTTGTCCCTCCTCGTCTTGAGAAGCACCTTGTGGATCAAGGGAAGTGGGGGAAAGGCATAGAAGAGGCCCAGGGTCCACAGCCTCGAGAAGTCATCCCCCTGCAGCGAGCCCTGCTGAGGGGGGCGGGCATGGAACAGACTCAGCTTCGCATTCTCCCTGGAGGCAAACAGGTCCACCTGAGGCGTGCCCCGGTGGGAGAAGAGATCTTGTACTACCTCTGGCAGGAGAGACCACTCATGAGACGCAGCCCCTATCCGGCTTAGGGCATCGGCCAGGGTGTTGGAGGCTCCTGCCACGTGAATGGCTAGGAGATCCGCCCAGGCTGCGAGACTAGGGACCAAATGCGGAGAGCTTCCTTGCATAACAGCATGAAGCGCCGTCCCACTCTGGTGGTTCAGATAGTACATGGTCAGGTGTTGTCCGCTCTAGACCTGAACCACTTGACCTCAGAGAAACGGAGGAAGGCGGTGAGAGCTAGACGGACCGCCCAGAGCTCCAGCAGGTTGATGTGGCATCAGGACTCTCGATGGGACCAGAGGTCGTGGCGCCGGTGTTCCCCAGATGGGCACCCCAACCCAGAGATGAGTCGGTCGAGAGAGAGACCATCGGCTCAGGGCGGATGAATGGATACCCTCCTGCAGATGAGCTGGAACGATCCACCACTGGAGAGCGCCCACATCTCCTGGTCACTGTCACGGCCGTCCAACAAATCGGTGTTGTGAGCATTAGCTGGCCAGTCCCCATTGAAGGGGACGATGTACCAACTGGCCCAACGGACCACGCTGGTGCAGGCCGCCATGAGGCCCAGGAGGCGCAGGAAGTCCCGGGCAGGGCGCAATTGCCCAACCAGAAATGACTGGGCAAAGGAGGAAAGAACCTCGGCCCTGTCCGCCAGGAGCCGTGCTCTGGCTCGCAGAGAGTCGAGCTCTGCCCCGATGAACAGAATCACCTGCTTTGGCACGAGTTCCGACTTGGCCTCGTTGATGAGGAGGCCAACCTGAGAGCAAACCTGGAGGGCCAGATCTCTGGACCGCTCCACCTCCAGTCTGGAGGGGGCTGCTATCAGCCAATCGTCCAGGTAAGGGTACACCATGCATTTGGTGAAGACCCTGGGAGCTAGGGAGAGGCTGAAGGGCATGGCCCGGAACTCGTATAGGGATCCCTCCACTCTGAAGCGGAGGAACCTCTGGTGGGACGGACGGATTGGGACGTGAAAGAACGCTGGCCCTGAGGTCCAGGAGCAGAACCACACGCTTTGTTCCAATGATGGGATTATCTGAGCCAGAGTGACCATCCTGAAGGTCTGAGACCTTAGGAACTTGTTCAGGTCGTGCAGGTCGAGGATGGAGCACCAGCCCCCCGTCCGTTTTGGGACCAGGAAGTACCTGGACACAAACCCCAGGTCTGGAGAAGGATCCGCCACCTTCCTGATTATCTCTTTTTCGAGGAGCAGGGCAATATCGGCCCGGCGGGCAGACAGCGAGGCTGCGGACCCAGTGGCCCCCCGAGAGGCGACAGCTCGAAAAGGCGGAACCTACTCAAACTCCAGAGGCAGGCCTTTTCCTACCACCTCCAACACCCAGCTGTCCGTGGTGATAACGGACCAGGCGGAAAGGAAGTGGCGGAGCCGTCCCCCCACAGGGGAACCCAGGGGGGAGTGACGAGGTTGGGGGCGGCACCCCTCAGCCCGTCACTGAGCAGGCTTGGAGGAAGAACCGCCGAGGGACCTCCCGGGCCTTTACCTCCTTGCTTCCTGTTGGAGGAAGCCGCCGGCTTGGGTTTGGGATGCCAAGCGCGAGCCTGCTGGCCCTGTTGCTGGTGCTGCTGGGCCGGTCGAGAAGCAGGGACCAAAGGACGAAAGGACTTCTGCTGCTGACGGCAGCCTTTGTCCCTCTGGGCGGAGGTGACCGAATCCAGAGTGGCATTGAACTTCTCGATCCGCTGGAGGGGTCTCCACTCCAGGGCCGAAGAGGTCAGTCCCCCAGGAAGGGGACGTCCGCCAACTTGTGCTGGGTGTCCGCCGTGAAGGTGGATATCCTCAGCCACGCCCTGCATCGCATGGCCACCGCGGCCGCTAGTGACCTGGCACAGGAATCACCTATGTCCAGAGCAGTCTGGAGCTGCTGCTTCGCCACCGCCCTATCCTGGTCCCGCACCTGGCGGACCGTGGTCTGCAGGTCAGGCGGGAGATGAGGAACAACCTCATCCAGGGAGCCCATGAAGGCGTGGGAGAAGTGTGCCATCAGCACAGCCGAGCTGGCCTGTCGGAGGCCGAGGGAGGACGCAGCGTACACCTTGCGCTCAGCAAAGTCCAGCTTTTTGGACTCTGTCGGGGGCTTGTCCACATCCCGAGCGTTACTAGAACGCCGGAAAATGCTGTTGGTGACTAACCCCTCGGCAGAGGGGTGTTCCGAGAAACCGGGCAAAGAGCCGGTAGGGACCGCATACTTCCTGGCCATCCTGGCCGAGGGCGCAGGACAGGAAGCAGGCCACCGCCAAACCTCCAAGGCTGGGCCAACAATGGCCTCAGCCACCGGAAAGGCCTCCATGGAAGAATCCCCTCGGTCCAGAATCTCCATCAGAGGATACTTGGCCCGTTTGGACACGGGCTCGAGCTGCATCCCGGTGGACTCCGAGATGAGTCGAAGCAGACCCAAGAAGGATGATGGGCTATCGTCCACTGACTGGCCCCCGGAGGACTCCAGATCGCACTGCCTGGAGAACAGGGAGGAATCATCCTCGGATTACGAAGAGTCTGCGAAGAGCTGCCTCGGCCCTGAGCCACCCTCCACCTGCTGAGGACGGTTGGGAGTGAGGGTGATCGACAACCTGTGGGGCAGGCCATGACCCGACCGAGAATTCTTGGTCGGTGCCCCCGACTTGGGTTGTGGAGGCGGAGGTTCCACCACAATCGGTGGACCCGCTGGTTTCGGCTTAGCAACCGGCCCTGGAGCGGGCAACTCAACTGGAACGAGTGGTTGCTTCGGGCATTCAGGCGACAGCCACTTGATGGCCGGGGTCTTGGCCGGGGTAGGCTTAGGCCTGATAACAGCAACTGCTGCCATAAGATCTCACAGCGCTGGCGCAACTTGTGCCACAGCCTCTCCTCACCCGAGGAGGAGGACGAGGAAGAACGGCGTCGCCGCTTACTTCGGTAATGAGACAGAGACCGCCGCTGTCGGCGGGAATGGCTGGACCGAGAAGAGGTCCGAGACAGAGACCTCGGGGACAGAGAGTGGTCTGGGAAGGCGGGGATACCCGCCTTCCCTCGCTCGAACTTTAACCGGGACTGTGGTCCCAAAGGATCAGGCAGATCCTTCTGTATCCACCGGGGAACCGTGAAGTGGGGTTGTCTGCTTCTCCAGTCGACAGCCCGCCTAACGGATCGAGAAAAATTCACTGCCGACGGGAGTCTTGGCAGGCTGGCCTGACGGGGCACCGTGGAAGCCAGTGGCCTCAGCCGCAACCACGACTCGGCAGACGGTCGGCTGTCCGGGAAGGGGGCTTCCCGCCCCCACGAACGCCCAACGGTGGGACTTACCTTGACTCCTTTTACTTAGGCAGAGAAGAATGTCCCAAAGGCCCCTCTCCTTTCGTGGAAAGGGACTGACAAAGCTCCTTGAACGACGCTGTATATGAGGAACTCAGAGAGCGGGATAAATGCTGTGGCCGAGGAGGAGGAAGATACGGCCTGGGCCGCCTCCTCCTTGAGGGCGATCTGCTCGAGCTGCTCAGCCGAGCCAGCCGCCGCGGACACCGCCCAATGAGCCTCTTTGGATTTTACCGGCGGGAAACGTCTCTCGGGCGCCCGAGCTTCAAACGGGCAGCGTGATCGCCCAGAACGTTGGCCGAGAAAGAGCGGCACAACTCGCAAGCCTGCGGGTCGTGATCTAGGCCTTAGCAGTAGACGCACATGGAGTGCGGATCCGTTCTGGACATTTTCTGCCCGCAAGGGCACCTCCGAAAGCCGGGAACAGATTTGTCCATTGCAGCCACGAGGGGAAGATGAAGACCGAGGTTTAGAAAACTTCAAAACCAATTTCGGACGAACCGAAGAGTTAGGATCCAGTCTAAAACGCAGAGCGCTAAGGAGGGAACCTGAGCTTCCAAGTGGTAAGGAAGATCTGGCATCATGGGGCGGAGCCGAGAGTTTTACCACCTGGGTGGGTGGGAGGAGCCAGCTTGAAGACCTTCCGGCAAGACTTAAAGCGGCAAGGATACCTGCCAGAGAGTGTGGATGAACAACATATCCATGTCCCTAGAAACTGGCTTTATATGACAATGACGTACTTATGTACCTTACAGAACCAGACTCCTCTATCTCTGCTTTGTTTCGGCAGTTGGAGGAATTTTCCTCCCTCTCCAGATACAAACTGAACTGCTCTAAAACAGAAATACTTAGTTGCAATTTTACTCCTTCCCCCGGAATTAAAGAACAGATATCCCATGAGGTGGGACCTAGATCAGATGAGCTACCTAGGGATTAAGATTGGGATTGGTAACCATTGCCTCTTGGAACTTAATTATCCCCCTATGATTAACCAATTAAGGATGGATATCCAAAGACGAACTCTCCTACCCTTATTTATATATTCTAAGACAGGCATTAAAGATAAATGCCCTGCCAAGGTTACTTTACTTATTTCAAAGTGTACCCGTCAGGTCTCAGAGAGTTAAGCATATGGCAGGGCATGTTTTCCAGATTTCTTTGGGCCAAAGACCATCCTAGGATTTGTAGAGGCTATGTATGCCCCACAGGACCATGGTGGGCTAGCCTTACCTAACTTACAGGGTTACTGGGCTGTAGCCCAAATGCAGTGGCTACGCCTGTGGGGCAGTCCTGGTTTTGATTTAAGGATGGAGGAGAGGCATAACCCATGGTCCTATACGAAATCAATTGTGGAAATTCTGATGGTGGGCTTATGACCCCCTCTTCCCAGCTGCCACCTTGGATTCATGGTTTAAAACAGTGGGCCAGGAAAGGATTTCACGCTCCTCATCAGATTTTTTTTTTTTTTTTTTAATCAGCAGATAACCCTATTTCCTTTGCGGCAGCCAGGCAGACATTTGGGCTTCTCCCACAAGATAATCCAGATCAGAGACTACGTCCTTGCCCTTCAGAAGACGCATGCCCGGTTGCAGGTGGAGATGGAGGACCCTCCTTTCTAGGGTATTTGGTTTTCAGGGGTGGGAAAGGAGCCATATCCCTATTGTATCAAAGATACTGTATCTAACAGATCAGACCCTTCCTACTGAAAAACTTAAACTTAAGTGGGAACGGACCTGGGAATCACTCTTCAGAGAAACAGTGGACTGCTGTGGCAAGCTACATGGTGGACAACAGGGCCCCACTTTGGAGGGAAGATGGATGGAAACAGAGCTAGGTACTTCCGAGTTCCTGCACAGGTGGTGCACTATGCACCAACAGTTGGTTCGAACTGCTGGAAGGGATGTGGGATCTCCCCAGTTTCACAGGCCCACATTTTCTGGACATGTCAGATACTTGGAGTACTGGTCAAATATAGAACACCATCTCCAGGAAATTTTCCAATTTCAGTTCCCCCGGGCCCTGAACATTTGGTTTTATGTCTTAGACCAAAGGAGATACGGGAAGAGAGCAAATATATTTATGGTCAGTTCTTACGATAGCTGCTTTGAAGGCCATTACTAAGAAATGGGCACAGAGAGACCCCCGTAGCAGACTGGACAGACGTAGGTGGAAAATATTCACTTAATGGAGAGGATTACATTCAGCCTTCGCCAACAAACCCATTCGCATCAAAACAGGTGAACTAGATGGCTCTTGTATGAGCCTCATTTACATTTAGAAGCTTAATTAGGCATAGCTGGGCCCCTCTCCTTCTCTCTCTCATTAAGTTATAAAAATAAGAAAGGAAATATACTTTATTTTATGCAGTGCATTGTACAGTTTAATATCTCCATTGAGTAGTAATAGATAAGAACATCTGCAGTATTTGATAGATCTTTGATAACATACAGTTTACTTTAACCAGATTATATGCTTATAATTACTGGCGACCCCCTTTAATACCCTTTTTTCAGACACTGCTGAAATGCCGTAATAACTCGAAATCGAGTTATTACGGCATTTTCAAAACATTCTTCATTCACAGTTCGAGTGTGAGAGCTCGAGACATTCAGAGCGCTGAATCAATAAATTTAAACCGCGAATCAGTTTAAGTTACGGTCGCTACATTCAGACAGCATCCTTCCTACCTATAAAGTGTCTCGTTCATCACATCTCCTGAAAAAAAAGAAAATGGCACAAAGATTTCAACTACCTTCAGTAAATGAGAGAGAAATCTTCATTCTTGATCAAGAGAATCAAAACACAGCACGAAAGACAGGCAGCGACTTAAAGTTGTTAAAAGCATTCATGGAACAGAAAAACGAAACAAGAGAGCTAAAATCTGTAAGTGCCACAGAGTTGGATCTCCTGTTGGCAGAGTTTATTTTTTGTGTAAAAAAGCAGATGGTTCCGAATATGAGCCCAGCACATTACGAGGGATATTAGCAAGCATTGACAGGCACCTCAGAAATGAAAAATACCCCACATCCATATTCCAAAGTACTGAATCTGATTTCATACAGACAAAAGAAACATTAAGAGCAAAACAAAAGTTCCTAAAAAAAAAAAAAAAAAAAAAAAAAGGAAAGGGAAACCGACCACTGAAAGTACAAGCTCTCTCAGAGGAAGACATAAACCTCCTACATACCTCTGGCACCATATCCATGCGAACTCCAACAGCACTACTGAATTTAATATTTTTCTACATTGGACTGCATTTCGCTCTGCGAACAAAGGAACAATATGATTTAACGTGGGGAGACATAAGTGAAGGGAAAGACTCAGATGGGCATCGCTATTTACAATATACCGAAAGGCAGACAAAAACAAGAACGGGGGGAAAACCCCCGTGATGTCCGACCTGTGGCTCCTCGACTATGAGAACCCTCTACAATCCAAGCAGAGACCCACTTACTGCCTATGACATCTATAAATCCAACCGACCAAAATCAACACTATCAGCAGAGTCACCCTTTTATCTGGCACCAAACATAAATTATGTCCTGGTAAATCACTGTGGTTCCGCTCCAGAAAATAGGAATGAACAAATTACGTAAATGATGCTTAACATGAAGCTGTCTGCAGGAATACCAGGTGAAAACGAATAACTAATCACAGCACTACTTAAAACATCAATTCAGCATCTCATAGGCGTAATGTGCCACCCACAGATGTCCAACTGGTCTCAGGACATAAAAGCTACAGAGCATCAACAACTACTCTGTGCTAAGTGAAAAAGCAAAGACACATCTCGAATATCCTAAATAAAGTTCAGATTCCAGACGGCATACCAAGCACCTCAAGAAATTTCTTGTGTCCAGACCCAGTGCCCCAGAGATCACCATCGCCAACAAGACTAGCACCCACGAGGCTCTCTATGGACGACAACACTGAAAGCCTCCACAGTATGTTCGGTCCCAACTGTGTCTTCCATCAGGGAGTGACGATAAATATTACAAATCAAGCTCCTGTTATAAAAAAACCCAAGCATCGCATCATCTATGACACTGATTCCACTAAAGCGGCAGCATGTGAGTACCACAATTTCAGTATTACATAGCACACATAAATAACCCATAAAACAGTTAATTTCAGTCCATCTAAAAAAAAAAAAAAAAAAAATGTTACCAGTGTAAGTACTTGAACCCGTCCCAACAGATTTTTTTTTTTTTTTTTTTTATGTCCCTAGGTTCACCACAGCAACGGAAGATTTTAAAAGATACAGACAACAACAACTGCTTCATAGAATATACTCTTAAAACGCTTAAAAGAATATGTTTTGCCTGTTTAACAGTATTTACTAATAGTTTTAAAAATGACACAACATTCAGCCTAGCTCCAAGATGGATTCCCTGACGATGTTTTACATAGATACATAGATACATAGACAGTGTCTGCAGATAAGGGCCTATGGCCCACCTAGTCTGCCCATTTGAGCTTGTAAGTTCAGTTTGTTTTGAATTGGTAATCATAATATTTTAAAACGTTTGCATTTTTTTGCACTTCTAGTATAGCTTGAGAAACCTTAAGAAAGAAAACAAATGGTTTCATAGACAGACTGTTGAATGAGTTGAAATAAAAAATAAAAAAAAACACAATTATTCTCTAAATGTTTTTCCTTTTCACTTTTCAGGGTATTAAAGGGGGTCACCTGTTATTATAAAAAATAAAATATAGGCAAGTGTGTGTTATGCATATTTTTTCATACCCTCGTTCTTTGAACAATAAACCTCTCGAGCTTCGCCTCGAGGTTTATTGTTCATCAAAGAACTTGGTATGAAAAATATGCATAACACACTTGCCTCATCCATTATTCCTCATTTATTCAGTAAAAAGCTAATGTGTAGGTACGCACTGTGATGTCATCAAGATATGTTTTATGTACCTATGTAATAGATGTATGATCTATCTAAATGGACATGATCTCTCAAGCCCTTCGGCCTACCACAATAAAGGAAGTATTAAAATAAAAAAAAAAAAAAAAAAACACACAACACAGGAACTGTCCTCTTCATTGGGGTCCTGCAGCAACCTATTTCTGGGGTCCCCACCTCCAAACAGAGCATTCACCACTTGCTTGTTCAATGCCCATTTGTGATGGGCCTGGTTTATCCTGCTCAAGGCATATGCCAAGGTGTTGTCCTTGCCTGGCAGATGAATTGACTGTAGAGAGGCATTTAGAGAGAGTAAGTAAGGCTCTGTATCTTCATTGCCTCTATACACAGAGGAGTGGACCTTGTCCCTCCTTGTTTGTTGATGTAATATATTGATGTGGTATTGTCTGTTCTGACTTGTACCACCTTTCCCTGTATGAGATGAGAAACCCTGAAGGGCCAGATAAACAGCTCTTAACTCCAGCAGGTTATGTGCAGGAGTGAGTCTGCACTCTCCCAAGTACCATGGATGGTGTGATCCCCTAAGTGAGCACCCCAACCAAGCAGGGTAGCATCGGTTGAGAGAACCAGGGAAGGAGGGAGGGAGGCTCCTGCAGAAATGGAACCCCTTCCCTTAAATTTTCCAGTTCCTGCCACCACTGGAGGGCCTGTAGTAACGTTTGTGTGACTGGCACTGGCTTTGAGAGGGGGGGGGTCCCACCTTTGGCACTAGTGTGCTTCAAGGTGGAACTGCATATCTCATCTGAAACCTGGTACCTATGACTGCTTGTTGCTGCAGCCATGTGCCCTAACAGTTGAAGAAACTGTTTTGCTGGCTTTGGCCTGCCCAGGGCAAATGAGCCTACCAGAAGTTGAATGCTTTCTGCCCTCTCCTGAGGGAGAAAAGCTCTTCCCACTACTGTATTCAGTTCTGCACCTATGAACTGCAGAACCTGCACAGGGATCAGGACTGACTTGTTGGTATTAAGAAATCCCAAGGAGAGCAGCATATCCTGGGTTACCTGAAGGTTGTCTGACACCTACTGGTGGGATTTCCCTATGATTAGGGAATCGTCCAGATAAGGAAAAATTGTGACACCCAGTCTTCTGAGGTGTGCCACTACTACTGCTATGCACTTGGTAAGACCCTTGATGCAGAGGTAAGGCCGAAGGGAAGTGTTGAGAACTGGTAGTGGCCTGAGGGGAGTCTGAATCAGAGATGCTTTCTGTGTGACTCCCTTATGGGAATATGGAAATATGCATCCTTTAGATCCAAGAAAGCTAGCCAGACCCCTTTTTGCAGAGTTGCAAAATCATGGCCATTGGGACCATTTTGAATCTGGGCTTTATCAGGTACCCGTTTAGCAGTCTGAGGTCTTGTATAGGCCGCCACTCTCCGTTCTTGTTTGTTAGGAAATATCAGGAATAGAACCCTTGCACTCTTTGGTTGCGACGGACAGGCTCCACTGCTTTTGCCAGCAGTAGGGCCTGTACCTCCTGCTCCAGTAGTTTTCTTTCCAAGGGGAGCTGCTGAAAAAATGTTTTAACCTTGGAGGAGGAAGGGACTGGAAGCAAAGGGCGAGACCCCCGACTATTTCCAGGACCCAGTTGTCTGTGGTTATTTTTAACCATTCCTAGAAACAGTGGTGGAGTCTTCCCCCTACAAGATGTGGAGAGGCAGCCTGAAGGGAAATGTCAGGGGTTCAGTTTTTGTTTGCTGCCAAGGCTGAGCAGATTGAGATCCTCTCAGAGAACCCCTTCTACCTCTAGCTCTGTAAAATCCAGTCTGCTGTGGTTGGTATTGCTGCTGGGAAACAGCCTGTACCTGAAAGAAAGGCCTCCTAAAAGAGGACCTGCCCCTGCCTCCCCTAGAATAAGACGAAGCTGAAGTAGAGGGACCATCTCTGGTCGAGTTGCTCCTAAAAGTGGCTTTATATTTGTCTACTTTTTTCCACACATGCCTCAGTTTGGGCACAAAAAAGGTGGCCTTCGACAAGAAAGTCCATTGCCTTAGTTTGGGTGTCCTGGCTGAGGCTGGTAGCCCTCAGCCAGGCAAATCTTCTCAGAGCAATGGTACCAGCCATCCACCTTGCAGCTGTATCACTGGTGTCTGCTGCCATCTGAAATTAGTATTTGGAAGCCTCCAAGCCCAATTTTGCTGTGTCTAGCAGCTCTGACACTGTTAAAGAGGGGGTTAGCCTCAGCATTGTCCACTACCGACTGCCAGAAGGCTTTTTGATAAAGGACTGCATAAGCTTGGTAGTGGCTTGACGAATTGCCTGGGATGCTGAAAGGTACCCCTTTTTTGCCATGCTGTCCACCTTTCTCAAATCCTTCTCAGGGGGGTGAGAGGATAAGGGAGTTTTGGCTTTCTACAGGCAGCCTGCTGTACAATACCCGAGTGGTCTGGGTAACTAAAAAGAAACTCTGCACCAGATCTTTCTGATACTTCTTGTCACACTTTGTGGGTGTGACTGTATTGGGAGCCTTTAGGATTTCTAAAACATCCTTCTTAAATAATTTACAGATAAGCTCCATGTATTGTGCCTCCTCTTCATCCTGGATCTCTTCAGCTGTTTGCAGATCCAGGGTCTCTACCATTTTCTTAAAAGAAAAATTGGAAGAGAAATCCAGAGGGTCTGGGAGGGAAGCCAGAATCCTGTTCTGGTGCCACCTCTGGTTCAAGTCCCTCTTCATCTTGGTCATCCACCTCATACTGTACTGCAACAGTAGGCAAAAGAGGGGTAACAGTTGCATTTTCAGCAGCAGCAGTAGTGGTGGTGGTGGTAGTAGTAGTAATCACAGGCTGCTGAGGGGGTAATAAACCCTGCAGCACCTGGAGTAAGGTGAAAGCCTGCATCAACTCAGCATTAATAGGCAACAGAAGGACCCCTTGAGGTGTTTCAGCCAGAGTGTCAGTGTGCTTGGTTTTAATTTTTTGGCAGGCACCGGGGAGTCAGCCAGCTGCCTGCCTCTGTTGCCAGAGCCCTCACCCATATCAGGGGTGGATTTAGAGGCTCTAGAAGAAACTGCCAGTGTCTTAGAGGGGTGGACTGGTTAGAACTCATGGACCCTCCTCTAGTTTCTTTAAGCCTCTCCTGTGTTTTTCCACTGTCTTAACAGGAAAGCCTTATAGATATCACAGTCTTCACAGAAGTGCTGTTGCCAATGTAGATCAAGCAAAGATCATGCTTATCTGCCTTAGCAAACACCTCAGCACACTTCAAGCAATTCTTGAACCCAGGGGTCCAGTTTTCTTTTAGGCTTGTCTGACACAGAAAACAGGAACCAGTAACTGATCAAACAATAGACTAAATGTAAGTATTTGCAGTCGGTTTCAACAGAATAATTCAGGAACTGATAGTGAAAAACTATCAGTTCTGATCAGATGAACAGAGAAATTCTGAGGAAAACAGATAAACCTCGTTAAAATTAAATAAAATTAAAGGATAAAGTAACCAGAGCACTCTAAAAAGGTTCCGATTAAATAAAAAAAAAAAATTGTTGCCCTCGTTCAAAGAAACCGTGGAACTGATAAACAAGTTTAAATTTAAAACTAATGAGGTATAAAACACTAAAGAACAATGACACTGAGCAGTAATGAAAAATAAAACAAAATACTTAAGTTTGTTTGCTCTATCCACTACAGGAATCAGTCTTGATTGAGAGAGATCACCAGGGCATCTGAACTTTGCAGCAGAGACGAAATATGAGGTAAATGTAGGTAGTTGACACTGGGCAGTTTGAAAATAGATGAACGAGTGAACCATTCCATGATTAGCATAGCATTCTGTTCTCTGGGGCAATGCTGGCTTAAGGAAGCACTGCACGAGTAATGATATTAGTGGATTCCTGGGGTTAGAACCACATGTTCTGCTCCAGGGATGGAATTTTCTGAGACAGAGTGACCATACTGAAGGTGTGTGACCAAAGGAATTTGTTCAGGTTGTGCAGATCTGACATGGGGTGCCACCCCCATCTGCTATGGAACCAGAAAATATCTGGAAACAAACCCTAGGCTTATTAGAGGGTCCAGGACTTGAGCCACTATCTCCTTCTGGAGGAGCTGGGCGATTGTTTCCCGAAGGGCTGACTGCATGTCAGGTGGACACCATGTCCTCCCGTGGGGCATGGACTCGGCACAGAGGGTAAGCCTCAAACTCCAGAGGCGGATCTTGACCGACCACTTCTAGCACCCACCCGTTTGTGGTGACAGTGGACTAGGTGGAAAGAAGTGCCGAAGCCAACCCCACACGAGGACCCAGGGGAGTCAGGACTGGCATGCTATACTAACTATAAACAGACATTGTTTTTCTAAAATGTTGTGCCCGACTGACTTACAGACCACAGCCAAACAAGTCTGGGACCAGGGCCGACCAGTGGCCAAACAGGGGCTCCAGATGGCAATAAACAGATTTTTAGGGTCCAAAAGACAAGTCGAGAACCCAAAAAGAATCCTTAATACATATTTAAATTAACAAAAACCTCATCCTAAGAAGAGGTAACCCAGGTACACCCCTGGGGTGCAGCACTGCACCTGCCCACCCACATCCCAAAAACAACTAGGTTCCAGGAGGGAAGGCAGGGAGGGAGATCAAAATACAGAAAGACTCCATTAGAAGAAACATTACTATGGTGAGTAATTTTTTCTTCAAACATGAAGTCTTGCTGTATTCTGACTATATGCAGACTACCAAGCAGTACCCCCTTGGAGGAGGGAGTTATAGAACCTATTTTGGGAAGTGGATCTGCAGTACTGCTGTGCCAAACCTAGCATCACTTTATGACTGGATGTTGAGAGAGTAATGCTTGGTAAATATGTTAACAGTTTTCCAGGTGGCTGCTTTACAGATTTCCACTAAAGGTACGTCTCTGACTGCTGCAACCGAAGCAGCTGTACCTCTGGTGGAGTGAGCCCTCAGGCCTGACGGTGGCTCCTTCCCCAACTTTGAGTAGCAGAACTGGATACAGGAGACAATCCACCTGGCAATAATTCTTAGTGGCAGGTTTACCTTTTCCCACTTCTACATAAGTGAGAAACAGCTGTGAACAGTCATTTCTATGGGTCTTAGCGAATTCTATATAATAACTAATGGCCCTCTTTACATCAAGACTGTGTAGTCTTCTCTCCCCAGAGGAAGAATGGTCAGTGAAATACAGGCAATGACAGATTGGTTCAAATGAAAATCTGAAACCACCTTGGGAAGGAACTTTCTATTCGTTTGAAGGACCACCTTATCCCTGTGAAATGAAATGAAATCAGGTTCCACTGATAAAGCCTGCAACTCACTGATTCTCCTGGCAGAGGTAATGGCCACTAGGAACAGTTTTCCAAGTCAAGTATTTTAGCTCAGCTGAAGATAATGGTTCAAAAGGAGGCTGCATAAGCTGTGCAATGCAGATATTCAGATCCCAAACAAGAGTAGGGTCCTAAAAGGAGGATTGATATGAACCAAACCCTTAAAAAATCTCTTGAAAACTGGATGGGAGGCTAAAGAACCCTTCCCAGCTGAAAGGAAGGCAGAGATGGCTGCCAAATGCACCTTGAGTGTGGCAGGCCTGAGGCCTTAACTGTTAAGATGCATCAAATACTCCAAAGCAGTGGCAATGTCAGCTGAATCTGGCTGAATATGCCTCTGAGAACACCAAAAACCAAATCTCTTCCATTTGGAATTGTAGATGTTCCTAGTGGAAGGTTTTCTACTAGCCTTAAGAATGTCCAGGGCTGATTGGGAAAGATGCAGGCCTGCATATCTAGCTCCTCAAGAGCCGTGCTTTGAGTCTGAAGGTTGGGATACAGTATCCTCCTCTGTGAGGAGGTGAGAAGATTGAACTGTTGGAAGACAAAGAAGAATGGTCACCGACACTGACAGTAGTAGAAAGTACCAAGGCTGCCTGACCCAGTGTGGAGCCACCAGAATCACAGTGCAAGGCTGAGATCTGATCTTGTAGCAGTAGCAGAGGAAAAGAGGAAAAGCATACAGAAACCTGTTTGTCCAATCCAACAGGAAAGCATCTTGAGGAACAGACCCCAAAAGGGGGGTCTGCAGCAGAATAGGGGGAGCGGATGATTGTCCGGGGCTGCAAACAGATCCATCTTTGGAGTGCCCCACCTTTTGAAAATGATCGGAAGAATTAGAGGATTCAGGGCCTATTCATGGAGACCTTGGAAAATCCTGCTGAGAGCATCTGCCAGTACATTGTCCTTCCCTGGGAGGATGCACAGTTATCAGGGAAACTTTCAGGGAATAAGCTAATGACCATATTTGTATGGCTTGATTGCACAAGGCTGAGGACCGTGCGTCTGCTTGATGATGATGTACCACATGGTTGTGATGCTGTCTGTCCTAATCTGCACCACTTTCCCTGAATTCTGTTCGAGAATGTCTGAAGTGCTAGAAAGACAGCCCTGAGTTTGAGAAGATTTATGTGCAGGAGACACTCTGATGAGGCCATGTTCCCAGAGCAGTAAGCTGATGCAGATGGGCTCCCCATCCCAGCAGAAAAGCGTCTGTTGTGAGAATCACTGTTGGGGCACTGAAACCAACTTGGAGAGGGGGTCTATTTTCTGAGACCAAAAAGATTTTAAATGAAATTTAATCTCACTTGAAACCTTGCCCCTTCCACTACTGCAGTGCAAACTGCTATGTGGCCTAGCAACTGCAAGAAATGTCTGGCTGGCCGAGACACTAGTGGACAAAAAGAGGAAGCCAGAGTGATGAGGGACTGAACCCTTGGAAGAGGAAGAAATGCCTTATCCTGGGCAGTGTCCAGCTCCACCCCTATAAATGTGAGAAGGTGGGCTGGTTCCAGAACAGACTTTTCTAGATTTAGGATGAATCCTAAGGAGTCCAGAAGCTTTTGAGTGACCTCTAGAGCTAACCTGACTTGGTCTGAGGACTGACCCACCATGAGCCAGTCATCCAGGTAAGGGAACAATAAGATTCCTTATCTCCCGAGAAAGGCCACCACTACTGCTAGACTCTTGGTGAATACCCTTGGAGCAGATGTTAGGCTGAAAGGCACTGCTCTGAACTGGTAGTGGCCTGAGGGCAACTCGAACCCGAGGTACTTTCTGTGGGAATGTCTGATAGGTATGCGGAAATGGGCATCCTTGAAATCCAGGGAGGCTAGCCAGTCTCCTGGTCTCAGAGAGGGGAGAATTATTCCCAGAATCACCATTTTGAACTTTGGCTTTAGTATGTTTGTGTTCAGGTATCGTAGATCTAGGACTGGTCGCCACTCCTGTCTTTTTTGGGGTAAGGAAGTATCTGGAATACAGTCCTTTTCCCCTGTGATTGAGAGGTACTTTCTCTACTGCTCGCAGAAGCAGTGAGAGAGGAGACTTCTACCTCTAAAGCCTTTGTCTCCAAAGAAGAGGGAGGACTGACACTTTGTTCTAGTTTTTGGGAACCTTCTGAAGCTGACAGGAAGTCCCTGGCTCACTACTTCCAGGACCCATTTGTCTGAGGTAATAGACTTCCAGACCTGGAAAGTGAGCCAGCCTGCCCCCTAGTAGAATCGGGGAGGCGACCCTGACTGTCATCAGTGTCTATTTGGCAAGGGGCTTAGACCGAGTGGAGGATGGGGTCCTGGTCATCCCCTTTCTACCTCTTCCTGTAAAGAACCCCCTCTGTTAGAAAGAGGAGGTGGCCTGGGCTTGGTAAAAAGGCCTGCTCCTGCTAGCCCTAGATTGCTGCCTCTGAAGAGTGACCTGCTTTTCCTTGGCTGCAGCACTCCTGTAGGTGGTCCTGTATTCGTCCATCTTTTTCATATAAGCCTCCATTTGGCTCCCCAAACAGAGTTACCGGAGACAGGAAAATCCATGGCCTTGGTCTGGGTATCCTGTGATAAACTGGAACCCCTGAGCCAAGGCAAGCAAATCTCCTAATGGAAACAGATGTAGCCATGATCCTAGAATTTACATCATTCGAGTCAACAGCAGCATGAAACTGGACCTTTGATGCCTTAATACCATCTACAGCCACCTGCTCCAGCTCCCTGGCTAGCTGGGGAGGGGCATTCTTAGCCAGCTCCAGAACCATATCCCACATAGACGTCTGGTACCTGGCTGTATATGCCATGCAGTTAGATTGCCTGAACCCCTAACAGGATGCCAAGTATTGTTTCTTTGCCATGGCATCCACTTTCCTGGAATCTTATCTGGGGTGAGATGCTAGGGAATGTTAGACTTGTCACAGGCTGCAGCTTGCACCACCCCATGGCTGCAATGATTTGTAAGGAATTCTGTCCCATGACCTGACAGGCATACCTCCTGTCCATCTTTTATCCACAGGAGGTATGGATGTTGGAAACTGAAGAATTTTTTTAGTGCTTTCCAGGGATTTATGCAGAGGAATAGACACTCTTGGACTCTGGGACATCCATCATCTCAACATAGTCAGGTTCCTCTTGATCCTGTTCAGCCTCTTCCACTGGAAGCTGAAGAGTATCAGCCACTTTCCTGTAGAACAAGAAATGGGAGGGAACTCAAAGTCTGGGAGAAGACACAATGGAAGGCCTGTCTGGGGAGATATCAGGCTCTACTGGCTCAACTAGGCCTTCATAACTTCTTCATCTCCTTCCCAATTGCTCTCATAAAATGCTTCAGAATCATATTCAGAAGCAGACAAGTCCGACCGAACTGATCGTCTGAGTCTGTGTCAGTTTGCTTGGAACCAGGCGAAGCGATTGTACAATAGCAATCACTTTAGCCATTTCATCAGCGGTCGGAACATGGGAACCAGGATCCAAACCAGCCGACTTGTGCTTTTTCTTAGACTGAACAGATTCTGCAGAATCAGCTCTCCTTTTGCCAAAGGAGGCATCTCCTAGGTCAGTGGGCATCCCCATAGGTGTGATCGGAATCAAACCGGAGGCCATCCAGGTCAGCTGATTTCTCGCCTCTTTCCTTCAGCCTACGAAACGCTCATCTAAAGTGGCTTTGGCAAAGTTTTGCAGATTTGCCAGTCTGCTTTGAGGTGGTCAAACCCCAGACAGTAAACACAGACGAGGTGGGATCAGCATTAGCAAAGGCCTCCCAACACTCTGTGCAGTGCTGAAACCCAGTGGGACGGTTTCTCAGACATGCCTAAGGGGGGAAAGTTACCCTTACCAGCGTTTAAGCCAGCAACTACAAACCTATCGGTTCCAACCTGTCACAGGTCGGTTAAAAAAGAAAAAATACTCACCCTAGTAATTATGTTTCTTCTAATGGAGTCTTGCTGTATTCTGACAATTGTAGTGATTCCCAACCTTTGAACTGCCCTGGAGAACAAAGTGTTAACTTTCTATGCAGGGCATAGAATGCCGAGCACGAGCTCGGTTAAAGTCTCTGTCTGGAGTGATTCAAACCTAAACCGTCAGATTCTTTGAGCCCAACTAAACTAAAAATGTTATGTGGAAATTGTAAAAATTCTACTAGCCAACTGGCTGAAAGTTTTGGATTCCCAAGGAAGACTCAAGTCAGGAAACTCAAAAACAAAACCCAATGTACTATAAACAATTAATAAATCAGCACCCAAACAAAAGGAGGAGGGTGCAAGCAAAAAACACCCCTTGGGTGCAACACTGCACCTGCCCACCCACATCCCAAAAACAGGTTCTGAGAGGGGAAGCAGGGAGGGACGTCAGAATACAGCAAGACTTCATTAAAAGAAACATAAGTACTAAGGTGAGTAATTTTTTCTTCAAACATGAAGTCTTGCTGTATTCTGACAACTGCAGACTACCAAGGAGGAGGGACATAACCTACCTTGGAATAGGCTCTGAAGTACTGCTGTGCCAAACCAAGCATCACTCCTAGCCTGGATATCCAGAGAGTAATGCTTGGTAAAGGTATGGACTGTTTTCCAGGTGGCTGCTTGACAAATTTCTAAGAGAGGGATATCCCTGGCAGCAGCCAGGGAAGCAGCTGTACCTCTTGTGGAATGAGCCCTCAGGCCTGAGGGTGGAGTCTCCCAGCTTTTCATAGCAGAATTGTATACAAGACACAATCCACCTGGCAATAGATCTTTTGGTGGCAGGCTTTCCCTTCCCCACTTCTCCTTAAGTGAGGAACAACTGGAGGGAGTCAAACATGTGACCCTTAGTACACTATGTAGTAACCAAGGGCTCTTTTGACATCTAAACTGTGTAGCCTCCTCTCTCCTGAGGAAGAATGATCAGGGAGAGACAGACTGGTTCAAATGCAAGTCTGAAACCACTTTATGCAAGAACATTCTATTGGTTCTAAGGACCACTTTCTCCTTGTGAAATGAGATAAAAATCAGGTTCCACTGACAGGGCTTGCAATTCACTGATACGTCTGGCAGAGTTAATGGTTACCAAGAACACAGTTTTCCGAGTCAAGTACTTAAGCTCTGCTGAAGACACAGGCTCAAAGGGGGGTTGCATAAGTTGAGCAATGCAAACATTCAAATCCCAGGCAGGGGCAGGGTCTCTAAAAGGAGGATTGGTGTGAAGCAATCCTTTAAAAAATTTACACAACACAGGATGGGAAGATAGTGAGGAAGACTTCCCCACAGACAAAAACGCAGAAACAGCTGACAAGTGTACCTTGAGAGTAGCTGGTCTGAGGCCTAGGCCATTAAGATGGACCATATAATCCAGAACTGTAGGCAATTCAGCAGTGTCTGGAGAAACACGTTTTAGAACACCAAATGCTGAATCTTTTCCATTTGGAATTGTGTCTTTCTGGTGGAGGCCTTCAAGAAGCCTTTAGGATATCCAGAACCCTTGGGAAAGATGCAGATCTGCAAACTAACTCTTCAAGAGCCATGCTTTGAGATTGAGAGACTGAAGATTGGGGTACCAAATGCTTTCCTGAGAGGATGTTATCAGGTTGTAATTCCTGGGAAGAGACAGGGAAGATGGACTGCTAGGGACAGCAACGGGAAATTCCAGGGCTGTCTGGCCCAGTCTGGAGCAATCAGGATCACCTTGCAAGGCTGAGTCCTTATTTTCCAAACCTTTGAACAGGTGGGAAGAGGAAAGGAACAGAAAAAAAAAAAAAAAAAAAAACCAAAAAAACCAAAAAAAAACCAAAAAAACCAAAAAAAACCAAAAAAAACCAAAAAAAACCAAAAAAAAAAAACAGGTTACTCACCTGTAACAGTAGTTCTAGGAGTGGTATATGTTGTTCATCCACACTGTCTGGCATTGTTCCTTTCCCCTTTAAATCTTGCCGGAAGTCTTTAAGCTGGCTCCTCCCACGAACCTGGGTGGTAAATACCTCGGCTCCGCCCCAAGACGCCAGATCTAGCCCGCCGGAAGCCAGGTTGTGCACCTTAAGCCAGGGAGATCAGGTGGGTGCGTGTGGATGAACAACGTATATCACTTCTAGAACTAATGTTACAGGTGAGTAACCCGTTTTTCTAGCAGCATGGATATGTTGTTCATTCACACTGTCTGGCAGACTCCTAGCAGTTCTCCAGGAGGAGGGAGGCAAGGCGCATACCCCCTACTTAGGAAACAGATTGGAGAACCGAGGCCCCAAAACCAGCATCACGTCGTGACTCAAGGTCAATGTGATAATGGGTAATGAAGGTGTTCGCTGACTTCCAAGTAGCAGCCCGACAGATTTCCTGGATAGGGATGTCCCTGGAAGCAGCCACCGAGGCAGCAGTATGGCGGGCAGAATGAGCTCTTATCCCCTTGGGAGGCTCCTTGCCCGCCACTTCATAACAGACTTATGCATGATGTAATCCATCTTGCAACAGTCCGCTTGGCTGCAGGTCTGCCAGAAGCTGCTACAGCGTAGATGACAAACAGCTGGCGAACCTCTCCCCGAATTTCTGCTGTCCTCTCCTTATAGTAGGAGAGAGCACGCCTGAGGTCCAGAGTATGGAGCCTGTACTCTGCATCAGAGGTGTAGTTAGGGTAATATACCGGCAGAGTCAACACCTGGTTGAGGTGAAACTGACACCACCCTCGGAAGGAATCTCGGGTGGGGACGCAGGACAACTTTGTCCCTGTGAAAGACCAGATAAGGGGAGTCCACCGAAAGCACCCGGAGCTCCCCAGTCCTCCTGGCTGACGTGATAGCCACCAAGAAGGCAGTCTTCCACGACAAGTGAGAGAGCTCACACTTGTGCATGGGTTCGAATGGCTTGCCCATGAGCTTTGCCAAAACCAGCAAGAGATCCCACGGAGGTGGAGGTTCATGCACCGGAGGGGACATGTGATCCAGGCCTTTGAAAAAGTGCCTGATCACCATCTCCTGTGCCAACGTCGGCTGACCAGCCCGCGCCCGGTAAGCAGAGATGGCTGCCAGGTGCACCCTAAGGGTCGATGACCAAAGACCCCTTTGGAGAGGGACCAAAGGTAGCCTAGAATGTTAGCCACAGAGCAGGATAAGGGTCCAGGCTCTTTCCCGACACCAAATGGACAATCTTTTCCATTTGAAGGCATAACATTTCCTAGTTCATTCTTTTTTCAAGATGCTTCACCACAGTGTAGACATCCTCAGAAAGATCCAAAGCCTGGAACTCTAGCGCCAGGAACCAGGCTGTGAGGTGCAGGGACTGAAGGTCCAAGTGGAAGACCTTCCCCTGGTTCAATGATATCAGGTCCGGGCGTGTACAAAGCCGCTCCGGGGCCCTGCAGCTGAGGCTGAGGAGATCTGGATACCAGAACTGGCGTGGCCAATCTGAGGCTACCAGGATCACCTTCGCCTTGTCCCTCCTCACCTTGAGTAACACCTTGTGGATCAAGGGAAATGGAGGGAAGGCGTAGAGGAGACCTGGGGTCCATGGCTTCGAGAAGGCATCCCCCTGCAATGAACCCTGTTGAGGAGGGGGCGGCACGGTACAGCCTCAGCTTGGTGTTCTCCCTGGAGGCAAACAGGTCCACCAACGGTTTGGTTCGAAGGAAGAACAGGTCGTAAGCTACCTCTGGATGGAGAGACCACTCGTGGGATGTCTGGCCTATGTGGCTGAGAGCATCCGCCAGTTGGTTCGAGACTCCTGCAACATGGATGGCTAGGAGATTCGCCTCCAGCCGGCTGAGGAAAATCCAGATCCAGAGCGCCTCCTTGCACAGCAGACGGGAGTGCATGCTGCCCTGTTTGTTGAGGTAGTACATGGTCGTGGTATTGTCCGTCTGGACCTGAACCACTTGACCCCGGAGCTGAGGAGTGAAAGCTGACAGTGTCAGTCTGACTGCTCTGAGCTCCAACAGGTTAATGTGGCATCGGACTCCTTGGGGTCCAGAACCCGTGGGTCTGTTGTCCCCATGTGGCTCCCAGCCCATGAGTGGCGATCGGTCGAAGGACGACAGTCTGCTCAGGGGGACAAATGGGACCTTCCTGCAAATGACTCTGGACGCTCCACCACTGGAGAGCATCCCACATCCTCTGGGTGATGAGACCAGCTGGTCAAGAGACCCTGACGCTGGAGACCACTGGGCGCCAGCTCCCACTGAAGGGGGCGCATGTGCAGTCTGGCCCAGCAGACCACTGAAGTGCATGCCGCCATGTAACCCAGGAGGCGCAGGAAGTCCCGGGCAGGGCGCAAGTGCCCAACCACAAATGACTGGGCAAAGCAGGAAAGAACCTCCGCCCTGTCCGCCGGGAGCCGAGCTCTGGCTTGACAAGAGTCTAGCTCTGCCCAGATGAAGCCCATCACCTGAGAAGGCACGAGTTCTGACTTGGCCTCGTTGATTAGAAGGCCCAAGTGGGAGCAGGTTCTGAGGGTCAGGTCCCTGGACCTCTCCACCTCCTGAAGGGAGGAACCCGCCAGGAGCCAGTCGTCTAGATAGGGGTAAATGCGAACCCCTTGACACCGTAGATGGGCTGCCACCACTGCGATACATTTGGTGAAGACCCTTGGGGCCGATGACAGGCCGAACGGCATGGCTCTGAACTCATACAGGGTCCCTTCGACCCTGAAGCGGAGGAACCACTGATGGGATGGACGGATTGGGAAGTGACAGAATGCGTCCTGAAGATCCAGTGTACAGAACCACATGTTTCGCTCCAGAGGTGGTATGATCTAGTTCAGAGTTACCATCCGGAAGGTGCGAGACCCGAGATACCGATTCAGGTCGTGGAGATCTAGGATGGGACACCAACCCCCCGTCCGCTTGGGCACCGGGAAATACCTGGAGACGAAGCCTGGGTCTGAAGGAGAATCCGGCACTGGAGCAACCGCCTCCTTGAGGAGGAGCTGCGCAATGTCATCCTGAAGGGCCGACTGAGCGCCAACAGAGATCCTTTCCTCCCATGGGGCACGGGCTCGGCTGGGAGAGTACTGCTCGAACGCTAGGGGCAGACCTTGCCCGACCACTTCCAGAACCCACCTGTCCGAAGTAATACCGGACCTGGCAGAAAGGAAGTGGCGAAGCCGGCCCCTCACGGGAGGACCCAGAGCTGGCGTGACTGGTGCGGGGGAGGCCACCCCGGACCAGTCACTGTGCAGGCTTGGAGAAGGAGGTACCTGGACCAACACCTCGGCCTCCTTTGCGGGGCTGTTAAGGACCTTGCTTGGGCCTAGGGTGCCAAGCTTGAGCCTGCTGCTATTGCTGACCTCCCTGGAAGGAGGGCTGTCTGACCGCAGGGGAAGAATGCTGAAAGGATCTCTCAGGCTTCTGCTGGTTCTTGCCCGAAGAACCTTTAGCAGAGGTGGCATCTAAGGTGGGATTAGACTGCTCATCGCGCTTGAAGGTGACCTGCCACCCTGGACCAAAGAGGTTGGTGCCAAGGAAAGGCACGCCAGCTAACTTGTGCTGGGTATCCACCGAAAGGAGGATAACCTCAGCCAAGCCCCTGCGGCGATGGCGACCGTGGCAGCCAGTGGCGGGCACAGGAATCATCTATGTCCAGAGCCATCTGGAGCTGCTGTTTACAACAGCCCGCCATGGTCCCGCACCAGCTTGACCGTGGTCTGCATGTCTGCTGGGAGATGAGGAAGAACTTCATCCAGCGACCCCAAAGGCGTGAGAGAAGTCTGCCATGATCATTGCTGAGCTAGCCTGACGAAGGCCTAAGGATGATGCCACGAGACCTTCCGGGCCGAGTGGTCCATAAGTTTGACTCCTTGTCCGGAGGCGGTCAGTATCCATAGAGCTGCCCATTCGCCTAAACACTGAGGCAGTCACAAGACTTTCCACCGAGGGGTGCTCAGTAAAGCCCACCAAGGACCCCATGGGCACTGCGTACTTGCAGGCCATGCGGGCAGAGGGAGCCGGGCAGGAGGCTGGAGGCTGCCAAAGTTCCAGAGCTGGGCCAACTATGGCTTCGGCCACAGGGAAGGCCTCTGTCGGGGTATCCCCCCTCTTGAGAATATCCATGAGGGGATATTCTGCCTTCTTCTGAATAGGCTGCAAAGGCTTGCCTGTGGACTCTGAAATGAGTCGAAGGATGCCCTGGAAGGAAGAAGGCCCTTCTTCCATGCCTGACACAGACAGCTCATGAGACTGAAGACCGGTTTATCCGAATCCGAGAGTCCGGATACAGGCCTCCACCCAAATCCCTCGATGTGCCTAGGGCGATCAGGAGGACTGTGATGGACAGCCTGTGGGTAGGCCAAGACAGTCGGTCCTCCTAGAGGGAACCCCTACTTGAGGCTGTTTTGGTGGTGGTTCCAATATTAGTGGGGAGCCTGTAACAGGCAGAGCCAAAGGCACACCAGGCCCACTGAGGGAGAACCGAGTCCTCGGTACCGAGGAGTCTGTGTCGGCCGAAGAGGCTGAGGCCAAGTAATGGCCGGTACTGCCGCTTCTGACCTGTCAAAAGAAGTTGCTGCCACATAAGGTCCTCAAAGTCGCATAGAGTTTCTGTCAGTTCTCCTCCTCATCCGAGGAGGATGAGGAATGGTGACGCACCTCTCTTCGGAAGTGTTTGTGGCCCTTCCTTGGTTGTCCGACCGACGGGTCCTACTCCTCCATCGAGACCGACCGCGTCTGCTCTGTCGGTTGGGGAAGCTCGGGTTCGGAGAGAACTGGGGTTCTGGCTCTTGTCCTCGATCGGGTGCCCAGGAGGCGGGTCTCCCTCGTCGGGAAGGAGAGATTGGCATCCTCTCAGAGAGTCATCGACTCGTCGGCGACAACGGCAGCGATCGGGTCGAGAGGATTTCTCAGCTGGTTCAGCTGTCCTCTACTGGTGCCCTGGCCTGACGGAAGGTCCGAAAAGCCGGCAGCCCAGGAGGCTTCTCGACCATAGTCGAGACCCCTGCTCTGACAGTCGGACCGCTCTGTCCCAGGGAGCGACTTCTTCGGCTAGAAGAAGATGGTTTAGGATCCTTATCCTTCTTTTTGGATCGGGAGGCATGCGAACCAAGGGCGCTCACCTTAGTAGGGGAGAGACTGGCACAACTCCCAGAAGAATCCCATGAAGGTGGAGCCCAAATTGAGTGGCACGAAGAAGCTT
Organism: Neoceratodus forsteri; assembly: GCA_016271365.2. Taxonomy (NCBI): domain Eukaryota; kingdom Metazoa; phylum Chordata; order Ceratodontiformes; family Ceratodontidae; genus Neoceratodus; species Neoceratodus forsteri. The sequence continues at coordinate 106,443,457 of JADMNL010000031.1, read as the reverse complement.
CAGTTGGCCGAAGCTTGGGCAGCTTCTTCCTCGAAGGCCATCTGCTCGAGCTGCACGGTGGATCCCGCAGCCGCAGAAACCGCCCATCTGGCCTCCTTCGATTTCACCGGTGGATTGCGAAGCTACGGTCTCCCCGGCTTAAGGCATGCCTTACGGTCCTCCAGAACGGTGGGATGGAAGACCGAGCATATGGTGCACGCCGAGGTATCATGCACGGCACAAAGGCAGCATACGCACGAGAGGTGGGGAAATCGGTGAGCTATATTTTTGTCCACAAGGACACCGGCTAAACCCGGGGACAACTTGTCCTCCATATCCAGGCTGCTCGATCAAAGTTGTACACTTACGAGTTTAAGGAGAAGTGTGGCGAAACCATCCATTTGACTCCAGGGCCTCTATTGCTGCAAAGTAGCACGAGGAAACCTGCATCTTCCAGCGGAAAGGAAGATCTGGCGTCATGGGGCGGAGCCGAGGTATTTACCACCCGGGTGGGTGGGAGGAGCCAGCTTGAAGACTTCCGGCAAGATTTAAAGAGGAAAGGGACAATGCCAGACAGTGTGGATGAACAACATATCCACGCTCCTTGAACTTCCCTTCCCAATTCAGAATCAGGGCATCCAGAGGGACTGGGCACAGGACTGGAGGTCTGCAACAAAAGAGAGGGAGTTGGTGATTGTCTGGGACTGTAAAGAGATCTCTCTCTCTGAAATGCCCCACCTTGGAAAAAATCACTTTCAACACCTGAGGGTCCAGGGACCATTCGTGATGCCCTGAGAAATCCTGCTCAGTGCATCTGCTAGCACATTGTCCTTGCCTGGAAGGTGAACTGCTGCGAGAGGGGTTTTCAGGGAGTAAGCCAGGGACAACAACAACTTCATGGCTTCTGTGCACAAGGCCGTGGACAGAATGCCTCCCTGATTGTTGATGTACCACATGGTGGTGGTGTTGTCTGTTCTGACTTAAACCACCTTGTTCTGTACTGACAGTGAACGCTTTTAGGGCGAGAAAAACTGCCCTGAGCTCTAGAAGACTGATGTGGAGAAGGGACTTTTGGGGGGGGACCACAGCCCCTGGGCAGTAAGGGACCCCAGGTGGGCTCCCCAGCCCAGGAGAGAAGCATCCATGGTAAGGACCACTGAACAAGGCTGAGCAACAAAGGGGACACCTTGTCTTAAATTGTCCTGAGCCTGCCACCACTGGAGGGCTTGCATCAAGGTCAGAGTCACTGGGATCAGTTTGGTAACGGAATACTTCCTTCAAGGCCAAAAGCTCTTAGGAGGAACTGAATATCCCTCATCTGGAATCTTGCCCTTAGACCACTGCTGTTGAAGCTGCCATGTGGCCCATGAGCTGGAGGAAATGCTTTGCTGGTCGAGATACCCGAGCTGGAGGAAGCAGCTAGTTCTATAAGAACCCTTGCCCTTTCTAGGGAAGAAAGGCTCTTGCTCTGTGTGTGTCCAGTTCTGCCCCAATAAAGGTAAGAAGCTGGACTGGTTCGGAACTGACTTGGGAAGGCTGAGAAGAAATCCTAGAGAAGTGAGCACTTGCTGGGTCACTTGTAGGTGAGACTTGACTTGGTCTGGAGACTGACCCACTATTAGTCAATCGTCCAAATAAGGAAAAATGTAAATATTTTGCCTTCTTAGAAAGGCAACTACTACCAGGCACTTTGTGAAAACCCCTGGGGCTGAGGTTAGGCCGAACGCACTGCTCTGAACTGACTGAACTTTGGCTTTAAAAGAGGTTTGTTCAGGCATCTTCGGTCCAGATGAGTCGCCACTCTCCTGTCTTTTGAGGGATTAGGAAGTACCTGGAGTACAATCCTTTGCCCCAGTGTAGGGTAGGTACTCTCTATAGCTCTTAAAGCTAGGAGAGAAGAAACCTCTGCCTCTAAGGCAAGGGTTTCTGAGAGATTTGCAGGCGAAAAGATCTGGCTCTCATCTTGGGAAATTTTTTGAAGCTGAGAACCAGTCCCTGGCTTAGTACTTCCAGGACCCACTTATCTGATGTAAGAGACATCCAGTCCTGGACAAAGTAAGCCAGCCCACCCCCTACTGGGATAGGAGAATCGACCCGGGCAGACCCATCAGGGTGTCTGCTTGGCAGGGGCTTTAGGCTGAGGGGTGGATGCAGGCCTGCTCATCCCCCTTCTGCCTCTCCCTCTGAAGAACCCCTCTGTAAAAGGAAGAAGAGGCCTGTGCTTGGCAAAAGGCCTTTGGAAAGGCCTGCCCCTGCCCTTGGACTGCTGCCTTTGAGGAGTTGCTTGCCTTTCCTTGGCCTAAGCACTCCTGTAAGTGGTCCTGTATTCATCCATTTTCTTCATGTAATTCTCTGTCTGCTCCCCAAACAGAGAATTACCTACTACAGGAAAATCCATGGCCTTAGCCTGGGTATCCTGTGAGAGGCTAGTACATCTGAGCCAAGCCATTCAGCGAAGAGCCACAGATGTAGCCATGACTCTTTATGATACATCACTGGAGTCTACAGCAGCATGAAACTGAACTTTTGATGCCTCAATACCATCTGCAGCCACCTCCTCCATCTCCTTGGCAGGCTGTGGGAAAGCCTGTTTAGCCAGTGCCAGTATAGTGTCCCACCTGGACTTCTGGTACCTGGCTGCACAGGCCATATAATTAGCCTGCCTGAGTCCCAAGGATGATGCCATGTGCTGCTTCTTTGCCATGGCATCAATCTTCCTGGAGTCCTTGTCTGGAGGGTGTGATGCCAAGGGAATGCTTGCCTTATCACAGGCAGCAGCTTGTACAACCCAAACATGGCTGCACTGCTGATAAAGGAACTCTCTATCTGAGCCTGAAAGATTATACCTCTTGTCCATTCTTCTATCCACAGGAGGTATGGAATTGGGAGACTTCAGAATTTTGTGTGTCTGTTTCCCAAAAGATTTGTGGAGAGAAATAGACAATCTTCTGGGATGTCCATCATCTCTACATAGTCAGGCTCTTCCTGATCCTCCACTGCCTCCTCCACAGGAAGCTGGAGGGTATCAGCCACCTTTCTGTAAAACATGAAGTGTGACGGGACTCAGAAAGCCTAGGAGAGAAACACCTGAAGGTCTGTCTGGGAGATGTCTGGGTCAATAGGCACATCCAGATTTTCACCATCACCATAATCATCTTCCAACTCTCCTTCCTCCTCAAACTCCGTTCATAAAATTCTTCCAGGGTATAATCCAGAACCGGGAAACCGATCAACCGAGCCCCTGCCAAAGGTGTCGGATCAGTTGAACCGATCAAAGTGATTCACGAATCGCTTTGGCTATTTCATCGGTGGTCGGAGCATGAGATTCTGGATCCGAACAGGTCGACTTGTCTTTCGCTTTCTTTGTTGGAACAGATCTTCGGAATCGGCCTCCTTTGCCCGATGTAGTATCGCCCTGGTCAGAGGGCACTTCCTTCTGGTTCGGTCGAACCGAACGGGCTGGCCATTCAGGTCAGCAGACTTCTCAGCCTACCTAATCTCTTTTCCAGTGTAGATTTGGAAAAATGTTTGCAAATTTGGCAGTCTGAATCGAGGTGGTCAAACCCCAGACAATAAACACAGGTGGTGTGGGGGGGGTCGGCCTTAGCAAAGACCTCCCCACACACACAATGCAGTGTTGAAACCCAGTGGGCCCGTTTTTCTTGGTTTCTCAGACATGGCCAACCTAACCAAACTTACCCTTTTTTTCGGTGAACTGCCAGGCAAGACTTCTATCGGTTCCTGACCATGTCATTTAGTCTTGAAAAACGCATTTAAAACCCTTTTTTGTAAGAACAGATACAGACCGCAAACTACACACTCAAAGCAAAGTACAATTTATGAAATTGATCGGTTCAGCCGAACCAATCCACACTTTTACAAGTTCCACACAGAAAACAGAACAAAACCTATCTAGTACTCACGGTACCACAGAGACTTGAACCAACTATGCGGAAACAACAATTTCGGTAGAAAAACCGACCGAAAACTGACACTTCAACCGACTTTGAACTGAGCAGCAGGAGAAATCTCCAGAGCGACTGTTCAGTGTGGCGGAGTAAAGAATCCGACGGTTGCAGTTCGAACAGGCAGAGGCTTCAACCGAGCTTGAGATGAACATTCTATGCCATGCATAGAAAAGTTAACCCTTTGTTCTCCAGGGCAGTTTAAAGGCTGGGGCTAACTGCAATTGTCACAATACAGCAAGACGTCATGTTTGAATGCATTCCACCGTTAGAAACGTAATTTTGTGCTGAACAACTTTGCCACTCATATTTTGAGTGTAGCACTTATAGTTCATGAGGTATTCATATTTGTTTATGATATGGGGCATATGGCTTCATTTTGGCTTAGAAAGGTTCAGGATGCAGTGTTAAGAGTACAGAGGGCAGAAAGGGTGGAACTCAAGACAGTTGCTGTGGAGTGAATGAGTTAGGGAACCAAGGAGAGAGTCTGTTTCCAGCTACCAGGAGGGATAGAACAGCAGGTAGTTTGTCCTGAGAATAAGAGACAGGAGCAAAAGCTCAGAGGCTAAGGGGACAGAAGGTGGATGGCATGGCCTGACCTGATGAGAGATCCTTTTGAAGATCTATTGTTACTGTATGTACATAACTATTCCATCTTCGAGGATATCCCTTTCATTAGGCCACACCTACAGAACAAGTCCCAAGCAGCACGGAGAGAAACAGTCTGGGTGACCAGACGCTAAAGGCCAAAGAAAGGAGGCCTTGAAGCACAGCCAGGCTGATGCCTGCCCTTTTTCTTGAGGCAGACTGTAGTGTTTTGTGAAAATGTGGACAGTACTCCAAGTTGCAGCAGCACAGATTTCTGCAGCCGAAACAGGTGAAGGAAGTGGCCCTGCCTCTGGCTGAATGGCCATGAATAACCCCAGGAAGTTCCTTATCGTACTTCCTATAACAGAAAGTAATACAGGTGGCCAACCATTTGGACAAGCACCATTTAAGTCCTGCAGTCCCTCGTACAGTGAACATAATATTCTATGCACTGCAAAGCTTCTGTTGGCATGCTCTGGAAAATAAACTGGCAGGTGGATGGTTTGATTTAAAGTAAACTCAGCCATCACACCTTTGGTTAAAAAAAAAGTTATTCACCTTTAACAGTAGTTCTAGGAGTGGTATATGTTCATCCGCATTTGTTGGCATGTCCCTTTCCCTTTAAATCTTGCTGGAAGGTCTTCAAGCTGGCTCCTCCCATCCATCCAGGTGGTATAACTCTTGGCTCCGGCCCATGATGTCAGATCTTAGCCCGCTGGAAGCCAGGTTGTGCGTCGCAGCCAGGAACATCGGGTGGGTCAGTGTGGATGAACAACATATACTATTCCAAGAACTACTGTTACAGGTGAGTAACCTGTTTTTCTAGGAATGTGGATATGTTGTTCTTATCCACACTTATTGGCAGATTCCTAGCAGTTCTCTGGGAGGAGGATGGCAAGATGCACACCCCCTACTTCGGGAACAAAGACTGGAAAACCAAGGCCCCAAAACCAGCATCCCAGTGTGACTCAAGGTCGATGTGGTAATGGGTGATGAAGGTGTTTGCTGTCTTCCAAGTAGCAGCCCTGCAGATTTCCTGGACAGTAATGTCCCTAGAAGCAGCCACCGACACAGTGGTATGGCGGGTAGAATGAGCTCTTATCCTTCTGGGAGGCTCCTTGCCTGCCAGCCTACAGCAGAGATCAATGCATGATGTAATCCATCTGCCAACTGTCCACTTTGCTGAACGCCTGCCAGGTGTGGCTTCAGCATAGGTGACAAACAGCTGGCGAACCTCTCCCCAAACTTCTGCCGTCCTCTCATAGTAAGGGAGAAAGCACATCTCAGGTCCAGAGCATGGAGCCTGTACTCTGCATCGAAGGTGTAGTTCAGGTAGAACATAGGCACTGTCAAACACCCGATTAAGGTGAAACTGACACCACCTTCGGGAGGAATTTTGGGTGGGGACGCAGGACAACCTTGTCCCTGTGGAAGACCAGATAAGGAGACTCCACCGAAAGTGCCTGGAGCTCCCAGTCCTTCTGGCGGACGCGACAGCCACCAGGAATGTCTTCCATGCCAAGTGTGACATTTCACTTGTGCATTGGTTCGAATGGCTGCCCATGAGCTTTGCCAAAACCAGCGGTAAATCCCACTGTGGTGGAGGTTCACGCACCGAAGGGATATATGATAGAGGCTTTTGAAAAAGCACCAGACCACCTTCTCCTGTGCCACCATCTGCCGACTGGCCCATGCCCGGTAAGCTTAAAATGGCTGCCAGGTGCACCTTAAGGGTCTAAGATCCCTTTGGACAGAGACCAAAGATGGTCTAAAATGCTCACCGCAGGAGAGGACTGAGGGTCCAGGCACTTGCTCCTGGCACCAAATGGAAAACCTTTCCATTTGAAGGCGAGCACTTTCTGGACGACTCTTTCTGGATGCTTCCACTACTGTGAGTGCATCCTCAGAGACACCCAAAGCCGGGAACTCTAGCCAGGTACCACGCTGTCAGGTACAGGGACTGAAGGTCCGGATGGAATACCTTCCGACTGACTGATATCAGGTCCAGGTGTGCTGGAAGACCTCGAGCTTGTTGCTGAGGCAGAGGAGATCTGATACCAGAACTGGCAGGGCCAGTCTGGGGCTACCAGTTTCACCTTTGCCTTGTCCCTCCTCACTTTGAGAAAAGCATCCTGTAGATCAAGGGAAATGGAGAGAAGGCATAGAAGAGGCTGGGGTCCACGGCCTCGAGAAGGCATCCCCTGCAGCATCCCTGCTGAGGGGCAGGTGAAACAGCCTCAGCTTGGTGTTTTCCTGGAGGCAAACAGGTCCACCATCAGTTTGCCCCAGTGGGAGAACAGGCTGTGAGCTACCTCTGGAAAGGGTCGTCTGCCTTGTCAGGTGACAGGCTGTCAGGATCAAGAGTGATCTCAACCTTGTCAATCGAGACCTCGGCCGACTAGCCAGATGGCAAGGCTGAGAAGCCAGCAGCTGAGGAAGCAATTTCGACCGAAGCCGATACTGCCGGCTCCTGGGACAGAGATCGCTCACGATCCCAAGAGCATCTTCACCGAGACGAAGTGTTTTGGATCAGATTTCTTCTTACAGGACTGAGAGGAATGAGAGCCCGCAGGTCCCTTGCCATTAGTGGGGAAAGACTGACAGCTCTCGGAAGGAACCTGAAAACGTGGAGCCCAGGTTGAGAGGAACAAAAAAAAAAAAAAAAATCAGAGAAAAGGATTCTGCTGCCCACGCCACTGCTTCTTCGACGGCCTGCATCTGTTCCAACTGTTTGGCAGACCCCACAGCCATGGAGACCGCTCATCTGGCCCCTTCCGATTTCAACGGAGGATTCAGTTTCTTGGGCCTGCCCAACTTAAGGCTTGTGAGACTATCGACAAGGACGTTCGGGTGAAACGCAAGGCACATGTCGCAAGTCTGGTTGTCATGGCCGACACCCAGGCAGTAGATGCATGTGGTAGTCTGGATTGGTGCACAACATTTTTGGCCACACGAACACCGCGCAATCCGGGAAGATTTATCTTCCATCACCGAAAACACTCAGTCACTAGCTCAACGAGCTGAATTTTCAGAATAACCAAAGGATTAGAAGCCAGGGCCTACAAAAGTGAAGCGAAGAGGAAGCAACCTGAATCTTCCAGCAGAAAGGAAGATCTGGTGTCATGGGCAGAACCGAGGGTTATACCACCCAGGAGGGTGGGAGAAGCCAGCTTAAAGACCTTCCGGCAAGATTTAAAGGGGGAAGGGACATGCCAACAAGTGTGGATGAACTTATCCACATCCCTAGAACTTACGGTTCATATGCAAAGACACCCTGTCTTTGTGGAAAATCAAATAAGGAGGCTCACACATAACAGCCTAAAGCTCGAAAATCCTTCCAGCAGAAGTAACAGCAACTAAAACATTGCTTTCCATGACATAAAGTGTAGCTGTCAAGTCATGGCTGGCTCCAAAGGAGCCAAAGTAAGCTTCCTTTTTTGTTTGACAGAGGTTTTCTGCCAGGGCATGCTGCTCCATCCTGTTCTCGCTCTCCCCACCCGGCAACTGCCTCCGACTCACCAAGCCCCATATCTCCCATGGATTGCCTCTCCCCTCTGGTGGGTGGGAAGGGGAAGGCAGTACTCCCCTACCCAGACACCCAGCATCTAGATCTGCAGGTTGGCGGAGTCAGTGGCGGTGGAGTGAGGATGGACAGAAGTCACGTCCACAGAGCCTGCAATAGCCATTTTCTCCCCAGTTCCCATGCTGCAGCGCCTTGGAGGCATGCACACTATGTAACTGCGGCCCCTCCAGTCTTTGCTATTCTAGCTGCTGGAGCTACCGCTGGGGCCTTCACCTGGGGCAGCCAAGGACTGAGCCAAAAGCCTCCACACACTAGGAGAGGCAAGTTGTCCTCCGGATGCTCAATTCTCCGCCCCCCATGACACAGAAAACTCGCTCCCACCCTGGGCTGGCGCGTGGTAAGACACAAGGTGTTAGGTGCCTCAGTTCTCTGTGTCACTAGGCCAGCTAAAGCAAGCTTCTCCAACCCAAAATTCAAGTCCCAAGCCAGAACTGGATTGCAGATGGTAGGCTTCAAGTACAGAATGCCTCGCAAAATGTCTGGGCTACCTCCAGCTGGACCACAGTCACGCCTCAATAGGCACATGGAAAGTCAAGTAATGGTTTATTGTTCTTCCAAAACATTGAAGTATTAGACATTACAAAGGTATAAACAGATAAAACGTAGGTTATCCTAATAGCATTACATGCAATATCCTAATTAGTAGCAAAAAAGCAGCCACAGATGGACAATACTGTCAGACATTAAAAACTGACATAATAAAAATAAAGTGCATTAGTTTTAAGGTGCAGGAGAGAGTTCCTTTGTAGTTTATCACAGAGAAAAAATCTGGATATTAAGTAAGCTTCACCTTTAGTCATAGAATGCATAAGAATTAATAAGGGGTCATAATCCATATTAGCATATTTTATAAGAAACTTTTATGGCACATGCAAAGCTGATATAGCAGCAGCCAAGTGCACTTTGATAGAAAAGTACTGGAGTCCTGCATCTGACAAGGACAGTAAACATTCCAGAATCTGATTCGTTGGGCAAGTGAAGGGATCCAGGTGGTGGGAAGCAGCCCACAAAACAAAGCTCTGCTGGAAGACTTCCTGGCAGCCACCAGGACATCAGCCACTTTGGGGGACACTCCACATCTCGCAATGGCTATGTCTTCAGGAGCCAGGCATGATGGAGTGACTTGAGGTCCAGATGGACCAGAGTTCCCGGTTCCTGTGACAGCAAGCCCTTGCACAGGAGCAGGGGTACTGGGGGTTCCACCACTAACTACTGCAGCAAGGGAAACTACATCTGATGGGGCAAGAAGGGAGCGACAAGGAGTAGAGTGGCTCCCTCCATCTGGAGCTTCTGAATCACAGGAAAGGGAGGAAAGGTATAAAGGAACCTCCCTTTCCAAGAGATGGACAATGCTTCTTGCCAGAAAACTCCAGTTCCTGGATTGAGCAAGTAGAAAAGCAGCAGTTTTGTGTTGAGTGGGGACGCAAAGAGGTCCAACTCTTGACAACCCCACCTGTCGAACAGGTCTTCTACCACTGAGGTCAGCAGCTCCCACTCGTGTTCTGGACTGTAACCTACTTAGCCTGTCTGACAGGACATTCTGGATGCCTGAAACATGGACAGCTGACAGTTCCAGATCATGTTCTACAGCCCAATACCAAACTCAAATTGCCTCCCTGCAAAGGGGGTAAGAATGAGCTCCCCCTTGCATGTTTATGTAGTGTACCACACTGATGTTGTCAATCTGCACCAGCAGAGGTCCTAGGGACAGATGGTTCTGGAAGGCTTGCAAAGCACACAAAAGCCTGAGTCCTCATCTCCAGAAAATCTATGTAGAGGAAGTCTCCACTTTGGTCCACGTTCCTTGTGTCCAATGAGAACCCAGATGAGTCCCCACTAGCACCGAAGCATCTGTGGTGAGAATCTGCTGTAGGGAAGGAATGAGGACAGGAACCCCCTTTAGAAAGTTGCTGGGTTCCATCTACTACTGAAGGACCTTGCGCATAGCACAACTTACCAGAACCAGCTGTTCTAGATAGTCTGTGCGCTGGTCCCACTGGACCCTCGGAGTTGCTGGGGAAAACCTCATGTGCAGCCGTGCCAAGGGTAAGGCCCAACAGTCTCACGAATGTCCTGGCTGTGACACATTTTGAGAAACCATCCAGGCCTGAGCTATGAGGCATTCTGCCCCATCCTGGGGCAGGAAGGCTAGGTCTTGGGCCTGTCCAGTATTGTCCCCATGTACTGCAGGCGATGATCAGGGGTCAGGACTTGGGCAGACCGACAGTGATCCCTAGGGCACTGAACAGCTGCCTGATACATGCTAGGGTTTGAGTTGCTCCTTGGACTGAGCACTGAACAATCAGTCAACTAGACAGGGGAAGATATACTGCCCTCTCTCCAGAGAGCTGCTGCTGCTGCCACAACTACCAAGCATTTGGTAAATACCTGTGGCACAGATGACAAGCCAAAGGGCAAAACCAGGGGTGTGCAAATCCTATTGCCCCCTGTCTGGGGTAAATAAATTTCCTTGAAGGGCAAATACAAAAAGAAAGCTAATTTCATTATAATGAATAGGGGCAGGTGAAAATTCAGCTACACTTATGTCTGGGCAAGTCCTAAAAGTTTTGATTTGAACACTCCTGAAGACCCTGAACTGGTAGTGCTCCCCCTGGAACAGGAATCTCAAGTACCTCCTGTGAGGGGCAAATCTTGATATGGAGGTAAGCATCCTGCAGGTCCAGGGAGCACATTCAGTTCCCCTGTTTCAGAAGTGGCAACAATCCTTGCAGAGTGACCATTCTGAACCTTTTGTACCAAATGTAGAAGTTCAGATTTCTCAGGCCCAGAATAGGCCATAAGTCCCCTCTGGGTTTGGGGATGAGAAAGAAACAGAACCCCCGTGTTCCTTTGTTTCCATGGAACTGGTTTTATGGCCCTCTTTATGTATATACTTCCTCTAGTAGCACTGGTATGTGATCTGGAGGATAAGTGGAGGTAACAGGTGGAAGATCTGGAAGTAACTCTAGAAGTTCTAGAGCATGGCCCTGTTCCATTAATTGCAGGACGTAAGCATCTGTGGTGACTTCCCATCACGGCTCCAGGTAAAGGGAAAAATGACCCCCCACAGGGGGTGGGGGAAGAGAGCAAGGAGGAGTCATGCCAAAGCAGATCCAGTGGCCGCAGTTGCACCCCTAGGGGCTTTGGAGTGGGCAACTGCCAAGGAGGTTGGGGCGGACAAAGCTGACCCTGCTCTGCTTTTGTTCCACTGTCTGGTCCCTGACACCCAAGTTTGTCAGAAGCCCTATGAAAGGGAAGCCTCTGCCTGCTCCTCTGCTGTGTGTGGTAGGGGGAATGGACAGGCCTTGGAGTCCTCCCTGAGGCTTGCACGTCACTGAGGATATCCTGCACATCTTTCCCAAAGAGCATGTATCCTCTGAAAGGAACATTCAGAATGGACTGCTGGACATCACTAGCAAATCCTGACACCCTTAGCCAAGAATGCCTTCTTAGGCAGATGCCAGTCGCTGCTGCTCTGGCTGAGGCATCTGAAAATGCTGCAGGTAGACCACAGAGGTGCTTACCCATATCAACTGCAGTCTGAAGAGCCTTGAGCATCTTTTGCTTTTTAAGTACCCTCTGGGAGGGACTGAGTTGCTGCTTTAGCCTTTTTCCAGAGTATTCTGTATTTAACCAGATGTGCCTGATAATTTGCTATCCTCTGACCCAGTGGGGTAGAGGCAAAGGTTCTCTTACCCGAAAGTTCCAGTTTTCTTGACTCTTTATCGGAGGGGGGGGGCGGAGAGAAGAAGAGAGCTGAGACGCTTAGGCACCTTAGACCTATCATGAGCTGCTTTTATTATTTACCACTAAAATCAGCCTCAGGATGGCCTGTGAAACAAAGGCCTGAGGAGGCCTGATAAAGCTAGTCTGCCTTTCTGGGCATGGTAGGGGATCATTTCTGGACCAGAGACAGGGTAGAGTTGTTAGTCTGGACCTCTGTGTGCGAACGCGTCTGTGTGTGTGTGTGTGTGTGTCTCTAATTGTGTGTGTGTGTGTGCGCGCGCCTCTGTGCGTGTGTGTCTCTGTGTCTGTGCGTGTGTGTCTCTGTGTCTGTGTGTGTGTGTGTCTCTGTGTCTCTGTGTCTGTGTGTGTGTGTCTGTGTCTGTGTGTGTGTGTCTCTGTCTCTGTGTGTCTCTGTGTGTGTCTGTGTGTGTGTGTCTGTCTCTGTGTGTCTCTGTGTGTCTGTGTGTGTGTGCGTCTCTGTGTGTGTGTGTCTGTGTGTGTGTCTCTGTGTGTGTGTCTCTGTGTGTGTGTGTCTGTGTGTGTGTGTGTCTGTGTGTGTCGTCTCTCTCTGTGTCTGTGTATGCGTCTCTGTGTGTGTGTGCGTGTCTGTGTGTGTCGTGTCTGTGTGTGCGTGTCTGTGTGTGTGTGTGTCTGTGTGTTGTGTGTGTGTCTCTGTGTGTGTGTCTCTGTGTGTGTGTCTCTGTGTGTGTGTGTCTCTGTGTCTGTGTGTCTCTGTGTCTGTGTGTCTCTGTGTCTGTGTGTCTCTGTGTCTGTGTGTCTCTGTGTCTGTGTGTCTCTGTGTCTGTGTGTCTCTGTGTCTGTGTGTGTCTCTGTGTCTGTGTGTCTCTGTGTCTGTGTGTGTCTCTGTGTCTGTGTGTGTCTCTGTGTCTGTGTGTGTCTCTGTGTCTGTGTGTGTCTCTGTGCCTGTGTGTGTCTCTGTGTCTGTGTGTGCGTCTCTGTGTCTGTGTGTGTCGTCTCTCTGTGTCTGTGTGTGTCTCGTCTCTGTGTCTGTGTGTGTGTGCTGTGTCGTCTCTGTGTGTCTGTGTATGCGTCTCTGTGTCTGTGTGCTGTCTGTGTCTGTGTATGCGTCTCTGTCTGTGTGTGCGTCTTGTGTCTGTGTCGTCTCTGTGTCTGTGTACGTCTCTGTGTCTGTGTCTGTGTCTGTGTGCGTCTCTGTGTGTCTGTGTATCGTCTGTGTGTCTGTGTGCGTCTCTGTGTGTCTGTGTGTGCTCTCTGTGTGTCTGTGTGTGCTGCTCTGTGTGTGTCTGTATGGCTCTGTGTGTCTGTGTGTGTGCGCTCTGTGTCTGTGTGTGTATGCCTCTGTGTGTGTGTCTGTAAAAGGCCTCTGTGTGTCTGTGTGCAGTCTGTGTGTGGCCTCAGGTAAAGGCACAAGGCCTGTGTGCGGGCTGTTTGTGCGCGCGCTGCTGTGTGGTGGTGTGCCAGGGCTGCCTGTGTGTGCGCTGTTTGTGTGTGCTGCCTGTGTGTGCGCGCCTGTGTTTGTGTGCGCGGCCTGTGTGTGCGTTGCATTTGTGTGTGTCGCTGTGTGTCTGTGTGTGTCTGTGTGTGTGTGTGTTCTGTGTCTGTCTCTGTGTGTGCTGTAGCGTGTGTGTGTCTGTGTGTGTGTGTCTCTGTCTGTGTGTGTGTGTGTGCGTGGCTCGTGTGTGTGTGTCTGTCTCTCTGTGTGTCTGTCTCTGTGTGTGTGTGTTTTGTGTGTGTCTGTCTGTCTCTGTGTGTGTGTGTGTGTTTTTGTGTGTGTCTGTCTGTGTCTTTGTGTGTGTGTGTGTCTCTGTGTGTGTGTGTGTGTGTCTCTGTGTGTGTGTGTGTGTGTCTGTCTGTGTCTGTGTGTGTGTGTCTGTCTGTGTCTGTGTGTGTGTGTCTGTGTGTGTGTGTGTGCCTAGTGTGTGTGTGTGCGCCTGTCTCTGTGTCTGTGTGTCTGTGTGCGCTCTGTGTGTCTCTGTGTGTGTCTGTGTGTCTCTGTCTGTGTGTGTGTGTGTGTGTGTGCATGTCTGTGTGTGTCTGTGTCTCTCTGTGTGTCTGTCTCTGTGTGTGTGTGTGTTTTTGTGTGTTCTGTCTGTCTCTGTGTGTGTGTGTGTGTGTGTGTGTGTGTGTGTGTGTGTTTGTGTGTGTGTGTCTGTGTGTGTGTGTGTCGTGTGTGTGTGTGTGTGTGTGTGTGTGTGTGCCTGTGTGTTGTGTGCTCTGTCTGTGTCTGTGTGTCTGTGTGTGGGCCTGTGTGTGTGTGTGTCTGTGTGTGTGTGTCTCTGTGTGTGTGTGTGCGCTCTCTGTGTCTGTAAGGCCTCTCTGTGTCTATGCGTGCAAAGGTCTCTCTGTGCTGGGTGTGTGTGTCCTCTGTGTCAGGCGTGTCGCTCTGTGTCAGGCAAAAGCGTCGTCTGTCAGTGCGGCAGCGCCTCTGCTGTGCGGCGCGCTGTGTCAGTGCGCGCAGCGCCTCTGTGTCGCGCGCGGGAGTCTGTATCTGTGTGTGCGCTGCGATCTGTGTGTCTGTGTGCTGTGTCTATGTGTGTGTGTGTGTGTCTGTGTGTGTTTGTGTCTGTGTGTGTTTGTGTCTCTGTGTGTTTGTGTGTGGTCTGTCTCTCTGTGTGTCTGTCTGTGTGTGTGTTTTTGTGTGTGTGTTTAGGTGTCTGTCTGTCTCTGTCTCTGTGTGTGGTCTGTGTGTGTGTGTGTGTGTGTGTGTCTCTGTCTGTGTCTTCTGTGTGTGTGTGTGTGTGTGTGTGTGCCTGTGTCTGTGTGTAAGGCAAGGCCTCTGTCTCGTGTGTGTCTGTGTAAAGGCCTCTGTGTGTCTGTGTGTGTTTGTGTGTGTGTTTTGTGTGTGTGTGTCTCTGTCTGTGTCTCTGTGTGTGTGTGTGTGTGTGTCTCTGTCGTGTGTGTCTGTGTCTGTGTGTGTGGCTTCTGTGTCTGTGTGCTGGCTCTGTGTCTGGTCCTGTGCTGTGCAAAGGCCTCTGTGTCGTCAGTGCGTGCAAGGCCTCTGTGTCAGTGCGTAGCGCTCTGTGTGTCAGTGTGTGAGTGCTCTGTGTCTGTGTGTGTGTGCGTGTCTGTGTGTGTGTGTCTGTGTGTGTTTGTGTGTGTTTGTGTGTGTTTGTTTGTTTGTCTGTGTGTGTTTGTCTCTGTGTGTTTGTGTCTCTCTGTCTGTGTGTCTCTGTCTGTGTGTGGTCTCTGTCTGTGTGTGTCTCTGTCTGTGTGTGTCTGTCTGTGTGTGTGTGTGTCTGTGTCTGTGCCTCTGTGTCTAAAGGCCTCTGTGTCTGCAGGCCTCTGTGTCTGTGCGGCCTCTGTGTCCAGCGCAGGCGTCTCTGTGTCTGTGCGCAATGGCCTCTGTGTTCTGCGAAGGCCTCTGTGTCAGTGCGCAAGGCCTCTGTGTCAGTGCTGCTGCGTCTCTGTGTCAGTGCAAGGCAGGCGTCTCTGTGGTCAGTGCGCAGCGCCTCTTCGTCAGTGCGTGTAGGCGCCTCTGTGTCAGTGCGCAGCGCCCCTGTCAGTGTGCGTGTGCCTCTGTGTCAGTGCAGGGCTCCTGTGTGTCAGTGTGTGTGAGTCTCTGTGTCTGTGTGTGTGTCTGGTGTGTGTGTGTGTGTGTCTGTGTGTGTTTGTGTGTTTGTCTGTGTGTGCTTCGTGTCCCTGTGTGCTTGTGTGTCTCTGTGTGTGTGTGCTGTGTCTGTGTCTCTCCTCTGTGTCTGTCTCTGTGTGTGTGTGTATTGTGTGTTTGTGTGTCTGTCTGTCTCTGTCTCTGTGTGTGTGTGTGTCTGTCTCGTGTGTGTGTGTGTGTGTGTGTGTGTGCCTGTGTCCTGTGGAAAAGGCCTCTGTCTGTGTCTCTGTGTGTCTGTGTGCTCTGTGTGTCTCTGTGTGTGTGTGTCCTGTCTGTGTGTGTCTGTGTCTGGGTAAGGCTCTGTGTCTCAGGCCTCTGTGTCAGTGCTGCAAAGGCCTTCTGTGTCAGTGCTGCATGTGCCTCTCTGTGTCAGTGTGCGCAAAGGCCTCTGTGTCAGTGCGCAGCGCCCTGTGTCAGTGTGTGTGTGAGTCTCTGTGTCTGTGTGTGTGTGTCGTGTCAGTGTGTGTGTGTCTGTGTGTGTTTGTGTGTGTTTGTGTGTGTTTGTGTGTCGTGTGTGTGTGTGTCTCTGTCTGTGTGTGTCTAGGTCTGTGTGTGCTGGCCTCTCCAGGTTCAAAGCGCTTCTGTGTCTGGCGAAAGGCCCTCTGTGGTCAGTGGGCGGCGCCTCTGTGTCAGTGCTGCAGCGGCCTCTCAGGCCAGTGCTGCAAAGGCCTCTGTGTCAGTGTGTGGAGTCCTCTGTGTCTGTGTGTGTGCTGTGTGGTCTGTGTGTGTGTGTGTGTGTGTGTTTGTGTTTGTGTGCTTGTCTGTGTGTGTGTTTGTGTCTCTGTGTGTTTTGTGTGTGTCTGTGTGTGTGTGCGTGTCTGTCTCTCTCTGTGTCTGTCTGTGTGTGTGTTTTTGTGTGTGTTTGTGTTGTCTGTCTCTGTCTCTGTGTGTGTGTGTGTGTGTGTGTCTGTGTGTGTGTTGTGTGTATGTCCTCTGTCTCTGTGTGTGTGTGTGTGTGTGTGTGTGTTGTGTCTCTCTCTCTCTCTCTCTGTGTGTCTGTGTGTGTCTCTGTGTGTCTCAAAAGGTGTCTGTGTGCGTGTCTGTGTGCGTGGTTCAGCGGTTCTATGTGTCTGTGTGCGTGTCTGTGTGCGTGTCTCTCTCTCTGTGTTCTCCCTCTGTGTGTGTGTGTGTGTGTGTGTGTGTCTGCGTGTGTGCTCTCCCTCTGTGTGTGTGTGTGTGTGTGTGTGTGTGTGTGTGTCTCTCCTGTCTGTCTGTCTGTGTGTGTGCTGCCTCTGTGCGCCTGTCTGTGTGTGAAGTGCCTCAGCGCGCCTGTCTCTGTAGGCCTGTGTGTGTGTGGCTGTGTGTCTGTCTCTGTGTGTCTGTGTCTCTGTCTCGTGTCTGTCTCGTGTCTGTCTGTCTGTCTGTCTCTGTGTGTGTGTGTGTGTTTTTTGTGTGTGTCTGTCTGTCTCTGTGTGTGTGTGTGTGTGTGTGTGTGTCTGTCTGTCTCTGTGTGTGTGTGTGTGTGTGTGTGTGTGTGTGTGTGTGTGTCTGTGTGTGTGTGTGTGTGTCTGTGTGTGTGTGTGTGTGTGTCTGTGTGTGTGTGTGTGTGCCTGTGTCTGTGTGTGTGCGGCTCTGTCTCTGTGTCTCTGTGCAACGCTCTCTCTGTGTCTGTGCGCAGCGCCTGTGTGTCAGTGCGCGTAGAGTCTCTGTGTGTTCAGCGCTACTGTCTGTGTGTCTGTGCGCTGTTGTCTCTGTCTGTGTGTTCAGCGCTGCGGTCTCTGTCTGTGTGTCTGTGCGCTGCGGTTCTGTCTGTGTGTGCGCTGTGGTCTGTCTGTGTGTGTGCGCTGTGGTTCTGTCTGTCTGTGTGTGCTGCGTGTTCGTCTGTCTCGTGCGCGCGTGTTCGTGTGTGTGTGTGTGTGCGCGTGTCTGTGTGTGTGCGCGTGGTCTGTGTGTGGGTGTATACCAGAATGGTGTGTGCGCGTCTGTGTGTGCGCGTGGTCTGTGTGTGTTTGTGTCTCTGTGTGTGTTTGTGTGTCTCTGTGTGTGTTTGTGTGTCTCCTGTGTGTGTGTGTGTGTCTCTGTGTGTGTGTGTGTGTGTGTGTGTGTGTGTGTGCGTGGTCTGTCTCTCTCTCTGTGTGTGTCTCTGTGTGTTTTTGTGTGTGTGTTTGTGTGTGTCTGTCTCACCCCTGTGTGTGTGTGTGTTTGTAAAGCGCTTGTCTGTCTCTCTGTCTCTGTGTGTGTGTGTGTTTGTGTGTATGTCTCTGTCTCTCGTGTGTGTGTGTGTGTTTGTGTGTCTCTGTGTGTCTCTGTGTGTGTGTGTTTGTGTGTGTCTCTGTGTGCGTGTCTCTGTGTCTCTCTGTGTCTTCCCTCTGTGTGTGTGTGTGTCTGCAGTGTGTGTGTGTGTGTGTGCGCTCTGGCGCCTGGTCTGTGTGTGTGTGCTGCCCTGTGCTGCCTCCTCTGTGTGTAAAGGCCCCCAGCGCTCTCTGTGTGGCAAAAGGCCTCTGTAAAGGCCTCTCTCTGTGTAAAAGGCTCTGTGCTGCCTCTGTGTGTGTGTGCGCCCCCAAAGGGCCTCTCTGTAATGGCAAGGCCTCTGTAGGCCTCTGTAAAAGGCATGCCTCTCAGGCCCAAAGGCCTGTGTGCGCGTGCAAGGTGTGTGTGTGTGTGCTGCCTCTCCAAAGGCCTGTGTGTGTGTGTGTGTCTGTGCCTGTCTCTCTCTAAAGGCCTGTGTGTGTGTCTGTCTCTCTGTGTCTCTCTGTGTCTCTCTGTGTCCTCTGTGTCTCTGTGTCTCTGTGTCTCTGTGTCTCTGTGTCTTGTTGCCTGTCTCTCGGGTGTCTGTCTGTCTCTGTGTGTGTGTGTGTGTGTGTGTGTGTGTGGTGTGTGTGTCTCTCTCTGTTCTGTTCTGTGCCGCCCAGCGCTGGCTCAGGTTCCTCTCTCTGTCTGTCTGGTGCGCTGCTGGCCTGTGTGTCTCTGTGTCTCTCTGTGTGTGTGTCTCTGTGTCTCTTCTCTGTGTGTGTGTGTGTCTCTGTATCTGTGTGTGTGTGTCTCTGTGTCTGTGTGTGTGTGTCTCTGTGTCTCTCTGTGTGTGTGTCTCTGTGTCTCTCTGTGTGTGTGTCTGTCTCTGTGTGTGTGTCTCCGCTTGTTGTGTCTGTGTGTGTGTGTGTGTGTCTCTCTGGGTCTGTGTGTGTGTGTCTCTCTGGGTCTGTGTGTGTGTGTGTCTGTCTGTGTGTGTCTGTGTCTGTGTGTGTGTGTGTGTGTGTGTGTGTGTGTGTCTGTGTGTGTCTGTGTGTCTGTTCCTGTGTGTGTCTGTCTGTCTCTCTGTGGGTCTGTGTGGGTCTGTAACTGTCTCTCTCGGGCCTGTGTGTGGGTTCTGTGTCTGTCTCTCTGTGGGTCTGTGTGTGGGTCAGTCTGTCTCTCTGTGGGTCTGTGTGGGCTCTGTGTCTGTCTCTTGTGGGCCTGTGTGGGTCGGTCTGTGTCTGTCTCTCTGTGGGTCTGTGTGGGTCTGTGGTTTCTCTCTGTGGGTCTGTGTGGCCTGTTGGGTCTCTCTGGGTCTGTCTCTGTCTCTCTGTGTCTCTGTGTCTCTGTGTCTCTGTAGTCTCTGTGTCTCTGTGTCTCTGTGTCTCTCTGGTCTCTCTCTCTTGTCTGTGTCTCTGTCTCTCTCTCTCTGTGGGTCTGTGTCTGTCTCTCTCCTGTGTGGGTCTGTGTCTGTCTCTCTGTGTGGGTCTGTGTCTGTCTCTCTCTGTGGGTCTGGTTCTGTCTCTGTGGGTCCTGTGTGGTCTGTGTGGGTCTCTGTGGGTCTGTGTGGGTCTCTGTGGGTCTGTGTGTCTGTCTCTCTCTGTGTGTCTGTCTCTCTCTCTCTGTGTCTCGTGTGTGTCTGTGTCTGTCTGTGTCTGTGTCTCTCTGTGTGTCTGTGTCTCTGTGTCTGTGTCTCTTGTGTGTCTGTTCTCTCTGTGTGTCTCTGTGTGTCTGTGTCTCTGGTTCTGTGTGTCTGTGTCTGTGTTCTGTGTCTGTGTTCAGGTTGAGTCTGTGTTGTCTCAGTCTGTTCGTCTGTGTGTCTGTGTTTGTCTGTGTGTTCCGGTTGTCTGTGTGTCTGTGTCTGTCTGTGTGTCTGTGTCTGTCTGTGTTCTGTGTGTCTGTCTCTGTGTGTGTGTGTGTGTCTGTGTCTGTGTGTGTCTGTGTGTCTCTTGTGTGTCTGTGTGTGTCTGTGTGTCTCTGTGTGTTCTGTGTGTCTGTGTTCAGGCTTCTGTGTGTCTCCCTGTGTCTGTTCCTGTGTCTGTCTCTGTGTGGCTCCGGTCTCTGTGTAGTCTGTCTCTGTGTGGGCTCCGTTCCTGTGTGTCTGTCTCCTGTGTGTCTGTCTCTCTGTGTGTGTCTTCTCTGTGTGTCTGTCTTCTGTGTCTCTCTCTGTGTCTGTGTGTGTCTGTGTGTCTCTGTGGGTCTGTTGTGTGTGGGTCTGTGGTCTCTCTGTGTCTGTCTTCTGTGGCTCTCTGTGTCTCTGTGTCTGTCTCTCTGTGTGGCTCTGTGTCTCTGGTTGTCTCTCTGTGTCTCTGTGTCTGTGTCTCTCTGTCTCCCATTTCTCTGTGTCTGTCTGTCTCTCTGGTCTCTGTGTCTCTGTGTGGGTCTGTCTCTCTCTCTGTCTCCTGTGTCTCTGTGTCCTCTGTGTCTCTGGTGTCCTGTGTGTGTCTGTGGTCTCTGTGTCCTGTGTGTGTCTGTGTGGGTCTGTCTCTCTGTCTCTGTGTCTCTGTGGTCTCTGTGTCTCTTGTGTCTGTCTGTGTCTGTCTGTGTGTCTGTCTGTGTGTCGTTCAGTCTGTCTGTTTCTGTCTGTGTGTCTGTGTGTCTGTGTGTCTGTCTGTGGTCTCTCTGTGTTCTCTGGTCTGTGTCTCTGTGTCTGTCTGTGTGTCTGTGTGTCTGTGTGTCTGTTCTGTGTCTCTCGTGTGTGTCTGTGTCTCTCTGTGTGTCTGTGTCTGTCTCTCTCTGTGTGTCTGTGTCTGTGTCTCTGTGTGTCTGTGTCTGTGTGTCTGTGTGTCTGTGTCTGTGTGTCTGTGTCTGTGTCTGTGTCTGTGTCTGTCTCCTGTGTGTCTGTGTGTCTGTGTCTGTGTGTCTGTGTCTGTGTCTGTGTTCAGTGTGTCTTCTCTGTGGTCTGTGTGTGTCTGTGTGTGTGTCTGTGTGTGTCTGTGTGTCTGTGTGTGTCTCTGGTCTGTGTGTGGGTCTGTGTGTGGGTCTGTGTGTTCTCTGTGTGGTCTGTGTGTGTGTCTCTGGGGTGTGTGTGTCTCGTGGGTCTGTGTGTGTCTCTCTCTGGGTCTGTGGTGTTTCTGTGTGGTCTGTGTGTGTTGCTTCTGTGTGTCTGTTGTGGGTTCTGTGTGTCTCTCTTGTGTGTCTCTGTCCCTGTGTGTCTCTGTGTCTCTCAGTGTCTCAGTCTCTGTGTGTCTCTTGTGTCTGTCTCCTCTGTGTGTCTCAGGTTCGTCTCTCTGTGTGTGTGTGTGTCTGTTCTGTGTGTCTGTGTGTGTGTGTCTGTGTCTGTCTGTGTGTGTGTGTGTCTCTGTTCTGTGTCTGTGTGTGTGTGTCTGTGTGTCTGTCTGTGTGTGTGTGTGTG